>CM065805.1:187360143-197028286 GCA_033398695.1 Orobanche coerulescens | reverse complement strand
ATGATTCTATTAAAATAAAAAGGATACTTGTTGACTTATTTCTTCAAATCTTCTAATTATTTTTCTAAAAACACCATATAAGAATCATTTTTAATCTTCAACTAGACAACTGCTATATAAACTTTCAACAACATAAATTCAAATTTTGACAATATAAATGACAAAAGAAATTTACTTTTAGCCAAAAAAATGGACTGGTAAATAATTATCATGGAACAAAAATGATAGAAATAAGCTTAGAAAGAGACAGAAACCGGAAGAAAAAGAGGAGTCTTCCAAAATAAAAGATATTTTAGATATTTCTAATTTTATTTTGATATTATTCTTATACAAACTCATTTACACACATTTAATATGTATAGAATAGATTAAGATATTTGACCTTCCTCTTGAAAAAAATCCAGATCGCGGCTCGCGGTCGATGAAAGGAGAAAGTAGATCCGATTTTCTTTATGGTGACCCACAACCCGCTATAAATCGATTGTCGGTTACCCGATTTACATTCAATCGAAAGCCCTAATTTCTGATATAGCCAATGGACGACTCGAAGGTATGGATGCATATTCTTCTTTACAATTGTATATTTTGTTTGTTTCAGTTGTGTTCTTTATATTTGTATTCTGTTTGTTCCGATTTTCCGGTATTTTGATTGTTCTCATTAGATTAATCTTCTATTAAAATTTATTCAACAAACTTTTGTTAGTTTTTGTAAATATTATTATTATTATTATTATTATTATTATTATTATTATTATTCCGATCATGCAAATCTTAAGCTTCAGGTTCAATTCGGGCAGAAAAGAATGAAGCCTGAGCCAATAACCTCTTCCGATGAATTGGTATGGGAAAGTGGACTTTAAAATTCTTTATTGATTAGTACTAGTATTTAAATTATATTTTTTAAACGAATGGATTAATCTCCAGGATGTCAAAGATCCCATCAAGAAATCAATCTGGACCGAGAAGAGCAAACCTTGATTCAACACATTCTTCCGATAAAATGGTATTGGATTACGACTTTGTGATTCTGCAATTGTTTAGTTGTTGACAATATGGAGCTCGTCTATTTCCAATTTCATTTTTTTTTATTATTATTGTTGTTTTTGTTGTTCCTGTTCTTGTTTTTCTTCTTGTGGTGGTGGTTCTTGTTCTTGTTCTAGTTCTGGCGCTTGCGCATGCCCTTTCCCTTGGGCGTCGGCGGTTGTTGTGCTTTTCGTTGTCTTCGCCCTCGATTTTTCATGCTCCATGAATTAATGGTATGCATGTGACTAATACTTTGTCGCCGATTTTTCATCCCAACTCAGAAATAGAAAGCAATTAGCGTAAATTACTCACCATTCGCATCCTGAATTGCAATATCACCTTCCGATCCAATTCAAAGATGCTAAATGAATCGGCAACAAGAAGAATATGAAGAACGATCGCAATAAATACCTCCTCGGTAAACAAAAGAAAATTGCAGAGGAACGAAATGAAATCTCTCAACGTTTTTACCAAAACGAACCTCAAGTTTGAAATAAAAAAATGCAGCTCACACATACGAAAATATAGTTGAGTGTACCTAACTAGAACACTGAGGTCCACACCATTGCCCTATTTTCGTGGCAATTGCCAACATACCAAGTCTCGACATGCTTTGAATAATTTTCGGACTAGTGCAGGCCCAACTATTGTGGTTATAAACTGATTATTATATTTATCATATTATTAATTAATTTGAGTGGAGTCATGTTCCATGATGTACGTGTTGATTTCACAATATCAATTTACGTATAGCAATTTCACGTGACTGGAAAAAAGCTATGATTTTGATCCTTCTTTACAATTGTATTTTGTTTGTTTCAATTCTTCTTTACAATTGTATTTTTTTTTGTTGTTATGTTTTTCTTGTATTTTGTTGTTCCAATTATCCTCATATATCATTAGATTGATCTTCTATTTAAAGCTTATTCAACAGTCGTTTGGTCGTTTTTGTAAATATTATTGTTCCCATCATGCCAAACTTCTCTTTAAATATTACAGTCGTTTACGTATAGCAGAAGATTTTCCGGAGCTCTTTTTGAAGGCGGAAGAGCTTCTGAAACTTCTCGTTAAATCTGAAGATGAAAAACGCCTTAAGGAAATAGCTAATGAAATTCTGGAAGATGATTATGTTTTCTTATGTTTTGTTGAGGCAGCAAATATTTACGATACATTTTTCACCTTTGTCGGCTACAATAAGATCCATTGATTCGATCCGATTCGAATCCATTCAATTGATTCGGTTGAGATACATTCAGTCCAAAATAACAGAGTCTAAGTAGTTGAGGCGGTAGCTGTTAAAATCGATCGTAAAGATTGTTACCGATAGGTATGTTTCGCCGTAATCGGAGAATGACACGAATATACAGATGAGAATCAACTCATTTGGATCAAAACCCTAGGGTTTGACAAAAACTATCGTGGTATCTTGAGTGGCTCATGATCTACCACCGGACATACATTTTCGGAGAATAAAACACATTAGCCCCAACTACGGTGGGTAAACGCTCTCTCTAGCAGGGAGTCTCATGTCTAACTCTTCGTATGAATCGCCAAACGTGGTCAAGGAATCTCGTGGTAATTGCGACAATGATTTGCGAATTATTGTGATCGAACTTTGTGTTAGATAATATGGTGGGTACCTTTGATCGTGATTTAACATTTGGTGAGGACAACGTAAATTTTGCTCTTTTGTTGGGGCGATCTCAGCAGATACCTACTATTGAACCAGTGTTGTCCTTTGGATAGAAATTCGATTCCAAAGATGTGAAGGACTTGGTCGACGGTGAAATGCCGCCACAGAGGCAGTAGGACTTTGTGAAGAATGTGACGGTGAAGAAAAATGGGTTACTTGGAGGATTTTAGATCTTTGAGCAGTTCTAGTTAGTGGTACGTGTTCTTTTAGATTTTCGATAAATTTCATTGCCACCGTCAAACTAGAACCGCTCGAAGATCTACAATCCTTCAAGTAATCCCTTTTTTTTCACCGTCACATTCTTCACAAGTCCTACCGTTCCTGTGGCGGCAGCCTCACTGTCGACCAAGTCCTTCACATCTTTTGGAATCGGATTTCTGTCCAAGAGACAACACTGGTTCAATAGTATGTATCTGCTGAGATCGCCCCAACAAAGAGCAAAATTTATGTTGTCCTCACCAAATGTTAAATCACGATCGAAGGTACCCACCATATTATCTAACACAAAGTTCGATCTCAATGATTCGCAGATCATTGTCGCAATTACCACGAGACTCCTTGACCACGTTTGCGATTCATAGGAAGATTTAGACATGAGACCGACAGATGGTGAGAGCGTTTACACACAGTAGTTGGGGCTAATATGTGTTTTATTCTCCGAGAAGGTATGTCGGTGGTAGATCATGAGCGCGATCATCATACCACGATAGCTTTGTCAAACCTAGGCTTTTTGATCCAGCGAGTTGATTCTCGTCTGTATCGTGCCATTCTCCGATTGCGGCGGGAAACACGCCTATTAGGTAACAATCTTTGCGACCGATTTTAACGGTGATCGTCTCAACTACTTAGACTCTGTTATTTTGGACTGAATGGATCTGAACTAGGGGTGTATTTCGTACCGAACGAATCGAACGGTAAGGATTCGTTCGGTTCGTGTCCGTGTTCGATAAAATTACAAATCACTTGTTCGTGTTCGGTTCGTTAAAAATTTCACATATTTCGTGTTCGTTCTTTGGCGTTCGATTGTTCGGTTCGTTTTGATCGTTCGTTTGTGTTCTAAAATAAAAAAAAAACTAAAGTACAAGCAATAATAATTAATAAAATAAAAAGAGAAGATAGATTTAGAAATTAAGGATTTTGGAATGGGAGGTTTTATTTTTTATATATATTTATTAATTATTGTAAAATTATTAATTATATTTATTAATTATTGTTAAATTATTAATAAATATATAAAAAAACATTTGTTCGCGAACTAACGAACATATATTATTTTGTTCGGTTCGTGTATGTAGCGAACATGTTCGCGGCTTGCTCAATTTGGTAGAACCGAACACGAATCGAACATTGACGAACAATTTCGTGAAATTTTCACGAATGTTCGGTTCAAATACGCCCTAATCTGAACTACTTAAGTACTGAATAAAAATAATAATAATAATAAAGAAAATGTGGAAGGTGCTAAAAAATATGCCTCAAATGTCACAAAAGTATCAAATGTCAATTATTATTTCCACTTTCACACTACATAATTTCATAAGAATGTACACGCTTGGGATATCAATTATACAACATGATGCAAATGGTCAAGGAAGAGCAGATTCACTTATATTTAAAGACGATTGTAAAGAAGCTATGTCCAAGGTCCGAAGTGTTTTAGCAAGACAAATTTGGCGAGCAAATCGAACGAAGAGTGATCATGAAGATGACAACGAAGATGGCGTGGAAAAAAATGACGAGGGTTTTTAATAGTGATCAGGACTGGTGTTCTTTTGAGGGTTTTTAATTTTTTAACATTTTATAATGTAACCTTTGATGTAATGATATGCTCTTGAGCATTCTCATGACTACTGATGACTTTTGATTCTCAGTAGCAATGGACAATGTCAACTGATTATTCTTAGGACTACTGATGATTCTTGTAAATGCCTTCTCTTTTAAAATGCCTATTATTACTAATACCACATTATTGTGTTATAATAATATTAATGATATTAATAACAATAATGATGTTAACGATAATAATAACAATGATAATAATGATAAATAATAATAATAATAATCAACAACAACAATAAATATTATTATTAATAATAGTAAATATTATTAGTAATAATAATAGTAATCAACAACAGCAACAATAACAATAATAATAATCAAGATTAATAATAATAATAAAAATTAATAATAATAATAAGAATTGAACTGAACTCAATGGACCTGACTGAATCGAATCGAATCGAATGGACCTGAACTGAAAAACTTAAAAATAAGTCCAAAAGAACAGGGCCTTACACTCCATTCGCCAATATTTTGTTTTTGTCAATATTATATCACTAAAAGTTTGCTCTTCGGGTAAAACCAGGATATCTTCACACTTTATGGAAGGTAATGCAATCTCCTCTCTTAAATTTAGGATTTTTTTTTGGAAAGAATCTCCACTTATAATATTTATTTCCATAGCTGATTGTCGGTCACCCGATTTACATTCAATTGAAAGCCCTAATTTCTGATATCGCCAATGGACAACTCGAAGGTATGGATTAGGGATGGCAAGAAAACCCGGGATGGCAAGAAATTCCGAACCCGACGGGGAAACCCGAAACCCGATCTTAACTGGTCGAGGCGGGGCAGGCATTATCGGGTTACGGGGTGGGGATCGGGGCGTTAACGGGTTGTAGCCCCAATGGGGCGCCCCGATAAGATCCTCGATGGGGAACGGGGCGGGGACGGGGCAGATTTTAGATTTCGGGTTCGGGGACGGGGATAGCCTGCCCCGCCCCAAACCCGCCCCATTGCCATTCCTAGTATGGATGCATATTCTTTACAATTGTATATTTTGTTTGTTTTAGTCGTTCTTTATATTTGTATTTTGTTTGTTCCGATTTTCCTGTATTTTGTTTGTTCTCATTAGATTAATCTTCTATTAAAATTTATTCAACAAACTTTTGTTAGGTTTTGTAAATATTATTATTATCTGAGATTAGATTTGAAGGCCACCATGACCGTAGATAGGAGGCCTTGGAGGCGCCAAATTAGAGTTGTAGATTCTCTTTTAGGGAGCGGTTCAGTAGTAGAGAGTCTCAGAGTTGGGCTGTCTCGGTTAGCTTTGATTTAGAGCATGGCATTTATATTTTATATTTTATATTTCTACTGTCTTTTGCTTGTGGTATAGTTTTGGCAGGGGGCTTTGAGCAGAGTCAACCTCTCTTTTGGAAGAATAGAGCGCTTTAAGTCTGGAGTAGTCAGAATCCACTCTGGTAAGTCTCATGTGGACAAAGCCATGGGCTCAGGTATGGTTTTGAGCTTTTTCAAATCATATGTATCTCTGTGCATATACCACCCACTTTCTGAGTCGGGAAATCAATCTGGACCGGAAAGAGCAAACCTTGATTCAACACACTCTTCGAATAAAATGGTATTGCATAACGACTTTGTGATTCTGCAATTGTTTAGTTGTTGACAACATGAAGCTCGTCTCTTTCCAATTTCATTATTTTTTTTTTATTGTTGTTGTTATTCTTGTTCTTCTTCTTGTGGTGGTGGTGATGTCTTGTTCTTGTGGTGGTGGTGGTGGTGGTTCTTGTTCTTGCGCTTGCGCATGCCCTTGCCCTTGGGCGTCTGCGGCGGTGGTTGTTGTGCTTGTCGTTGTCTTCGTCCTCGATTTTTCATGCTCCATGAATTAATGGTATGCATGTGACTAATATTTTGTCGCCGATTTTTCATCCCAACTCAGAAATAGAAAACAATTAGCGTAAATTACTCACCATTCGCATCCTGAATTGCAATATCGCCTTCCGGTCCAATTCAAAGATGCTAAATGAATCGGCAACAAGAAGAATATGAAGAAACGATCGCAATAAATTTCTCCTCGGCAAAAAAAAGTAAATTGCAGTGGTACGAAATGAAATCTCTCAACGTTTTTTTTTTTTTTTACCAAAACGAACCTCAAGTTTGAAATAAAAAAAATGCAGCTCACATACGAAAATACAGTTGAGTGTACCTAACTAGGACACTGAGGTCCACACCATTACCCTATTTTCGTGGCAATTGGCAACACACCAAGTTTCGACATGCTTTGAATAATTTTCGGAGGCCCAACTATTGTGGTTATAAACTGATTATTATATTTATCATATTATGTATGTGTTGATTTTACAATATCAATCACGTATTGTGACATGACAATAGCAATTATCTCAAACTCATCGCCGTCTCATGATATTTTCCATATAAATGGAAAAACCTATGATGTTGACGGTTTTGGAATTTCGTTCTATTTCTCCTTCATATGAAGGTTGCGACAGGAAGGGCATCCGGCGTAAAATTTGCCACTTTGTTATTTGCATGAGTTATGGTGTTAACTAATTTTAGACAATTAGACGACACTATAATCTTCATGCCACCGACCCCAACATAGTTGGGATTAAGGTGCTGTTGATGATGATGATCATATTATTAATTAATTTGAGTAGAGTCATGTTCCATGATGTACGTGTTGATTTCACAATATCAATTACGTATAGCAATTATCTCGACTCGTCACCGTCTCATGATATTTTTCACGTGACTGGAAAAAACCTATGATTTTGATTCTTCTTTACAATTGTATTTTGTTTGTTTCAATTCTTCTTTATGATCGTATTTTTTTTGTTCTGTTTTTCTTGTATTTTGTTGTTCCAATTATCCTCATATCTCATTAGATTGATCTTCTATTTAAAATTTATTCAACAGTCTTTTGGTCGTTTGTGTAAATATTATTGTTCCCATCATGCAAATCTTAATCTTGAGTTCAATCGGGCAAAAGGAACAAAGCCGGAGCCATCAAACTCTGCCGATAAATTGGTATGTGATAATGACTTTAAATCTCCTTATTGATTAGTACTCGTATTTGATTATATATTTTAAAGGAATTAATTAATTTTCGGAGAAGGATCCCTCTGAGCCAGCAATCAATGTGAGTGAAAAGAGCAAACCTTGAATCGGTATTGGATGACGAGTTTATGATTTTGAAATTGTTCCTTTGTTGACAATTTGAAGCTTCTCTGTCCAATTTCATTGCTTTGTGGTGATTTTTGTTGTTGTTTCGTACTCTATAACGACTTTGTGATTTTGGAACAACAATATGAAGACGGTCTCTTTTCGATTTCATTACATTGTGGTGATTTTTATTTTGTTGTTTAAGCAAATGAATAAAATTTCGGGACGAGACAATGCTTTTACGCGAGACATTAGAGAGTGGTGCGGAAATGGTTGTGGAATGGGAAATTTCTAGCGACGGTTCTTCGTTCTCGTCGTCAGACCCACTTTCTGTCATTGAACTTATTCATGATGTACGTGCCTACATCTTTTTTATTATTATTATTAATATTATTAAATGTAGAACGATTTCCCTTGTGCCCGTCCCCCCCCCCCCCCCCGATTCCTTGTTCTCATCTTAGCTGGACATGAAGGTCTATGAGCAAATGCATTCGCACAAAAACTGCCTTTAAAGTCAAACAAGCAATAAATTATCGGTTGGTGCACTTTAAAGTCGGTGCCTTCATCACCCTTTGATCCAAGTCTTCGCGATCCCTTGTACAGGCTAATCGCTTCATAACCGGATACGCTGATAGATATAGGAATCTGCAGTAAAGTATTGAAAGTAAAATAAAAAAAAAGAACAAATAAAAACACTTTAGGTGTGTTTGCAAACACTTGACTAAAAACTTGAAAAAGAAAAAAGTACAATTTTTAGTGTTTCCAAATGTAAACGTCTGCTTTTGATTTTGTATAATTTAATCGGAATCTTAAAGAAGGGAAATGAGTGCTTTAAACTCCTTATTTTTCTCTTCGTTTCATTGTGAAATATGTTAAAACACAAGTTTTTACAAATTATTTACCAAACACTCTCTATTAACTTCATCAACTTTCACTGCTGTTTAAATATACTCTTGATCTCTTATTCGAATCGCATTTTCACTTCGCTATGATAAATCACTTCTTTTAAAAGTGCTCCGGCAAAAAATAATGCATCAAGTGCGAGACATACCTGACAAGTTAACCACCCAGTATATTCTTGAACAAGTAGGTGTATAATTCTGTTTAAATTCAGAGTCCGTGAGTTTGCATGTCTCAACGAGCTCAAAGAGACTAAAATAAGTAATAAATAATATCAATAGGAGATTATAGCAAGAGAGAGAGAGAGAGAGAGAGAGAGAGAGAGAGAGAGAGCAAATGACGATAAAACCTTGATGATCTGCGGTGCAAGAAATGCGACCCAAACGAAACTAAGAAGCCCGAAGTCCTTCCAACAAACATTATCGAGAATCCTAACCCGAGATAATGAGAAGCTATATCAAATGGATTTTTTTGTTACTAAAGTAAGAGATGTAGTTGATAGAATTAGAATCGGGAAGGAAGTAGAAGAGAGGGCCCGAGAGAGAGCGTGAGCTTAATGACAGGCGATAGACTATATTGGGGGTTCCAACTTAAAACGAATTGGTTCTAAGTGGAGTAGCCCGCAAGTGTATATATTGGTCAATATTTCTTTATTTAATAGATGTGGGATATATCGTCTAACACTAGTTCGAAGATGTTCCTCACCCTTTGTTCTTCAAAGTCTTTAACATCTGTATTGTTCTTTGGGGCCACCAGAAGAAGCTTGTATTCGCTTCGTCCTTATCGTTTCCTTAGACAACGGGAAGCAAGAGCTTTAATTAAAGCAAGAGCTTTAATTCAACCTTGTGGAATGATCGATCGTATTAGGGATGATCCTTTGTTCAACATGTATGCGGCAAGTAAAGAGCCCGCACATATTATGAGGGAGTCTTAAGCATTGTAATGGGCTCTTGGATTGATAAAGCCTATTATACGAAGCTATCCAAAGCATCAAATAACTCCGCAATGAACATTAACCATCGTCGAAGAATAGAGAATGCACTACGACAAAGAGAACAATGACAAAGAGCTCGAATGCGAAAACAAGGACGAGACTTTGTGGACGTAGCATTGCCACCTCTTGGGCAATGGGTGAAAGACTGATGGAGCAATGCCGCTTGGAGGTAGAAGGCGCATGGGTCGTCAACTTCTTTTCCGGAAAAGTAACGATGGAGTTTGGGGTATAAGCAACTTTTATATTTTCCTTTTGCAATGAGATACTCAAATCATTCGATGAACGAACTTAACGTGGGTTTTGTAAAATATGTTGTATTCACATTTGTGTTAGTTACTAATGTAGTGCCCACTTTCACCGCATTAGTATCTCATTCTTGTTTTTGTCTATGCACATTAGTTCGGATGTAATTTTCGGTGTTTTTGTGGGCATCCATCATCATTTACTTGCTCATACACATAATATTATCATATCAATTGCTTGCTTAGTCTTGTCCGGAGAGATAGCCGACTTCAATTGATTTTAGAAAAGAGGTTAATTGGTTTCGTTATGTAATTATTCTTGATAATTTTACGTCCAAGTTTTTGATAATTAAGCCTTGGCGAATTTGAGAGAAGCTGTCGTGCGGTATTTATGTGTCCATACCAATCTACTCGTCTCGTTATGAGCTTGATGATTGAAATATAATTGTTAGAGATTAGTCTCTAAAATATTTGAACATCCCTTTCAAAAATTGTGAGTTGTCAAAAATATTGGTGTATTTTAGTTATTGGTATAAATAATGATGGTAAATATATGGAGATTAAAGAGTAAAATGTATTGATGATAAATATGTGGTGGAGATTAAAAAGTAAAAAAATAATTATTTGATTTAATTGTCAAAAGTGTTATAATATCACCAATAATGGTATGTGGGATCAACAATCAATAATTCAATCAATTATTGGATTGAAATATCTAATATAAAGACAATTATGTTGTATAATAAATAATATTAATTTGTTGTATAGCATGTAATCTTGAGCTATAAATAGAGCTCTTTGGTAGAGCTTTGGATACACAATTCATTCTAATAAAAGCTCAATTTCTTCATCTTCTTTCATCCTCCTTTATGCTTATATATTGTAATATATATATATATATATATAATATTGTGAAGTGATCAAATATCCGATTTTACAACACTTTATCAGCACGAGCTCTACCGATTTAATCCCATTCCGCAGCCGGACTCGATATATTGATACATCATCCTTAAATTCTAAAGGTATGTAATTAACGTTATTTATATTTAATTTATGTAATAATATTTAATTTTACAAAATGGGTAAATATTTTATGACTTTCCTCACTCTTATTACATTTTTCAATTTCATCATTTGCTACACTCAAGTCGATTGCTTTAGTGAAACATATGTGATCATCATTATGATGGTCACGATTCTTCTTTTAGTTTTTAGTTGGTTTGTTGTGATTAATATTTAAGCATGAATGGTATTTGTATTGAGTAATAATTTCAATTATACTTTTGTTTAGCTGACATCATTAAATGTAATAGCAATGTGTTAATTATATTTCAATCTTATGTTTTGTAATAGATAACCATGTCCAATCTTAAGCTCGATTTCTCTCCCTTGAATCTTAATGGAGACAATTATATGTCTTGGACAAATGATGTGAAGACACATCTCAGGTGCAAAGGACTCGAAAATATTCTAACAAATAATGTGCCAGATTCTACGAAAGAAACGGAGGTAGATGAAAAAGAGCTTTCTATGAATAAAGCAAAAGCATTAAAATGCATGAGGCAACATCTTGATGAGGGATTAAAACTAGAGTACATGAACGTGGATGATCCCAAAATTTTATGGGACAATCTTAAGAAAAGATTTGGGTATCAAAAGCAAGTGTTATTACCCGCACTAGTTGATGAATGGAACAAGTTAAGATTTCAAGATTTTAAAAGTGTGAGCGAATATAATTCTGCTATGTTCAGAATTGTATCACAACTAGAGTTTTGTGGTAAAATCATAACAGAAGGTGAAAAATTGGAAAAGACGTATGCTACATTCCATACGTCACATCTAATACTGCAACAACAATACAGAATGCGGGGATATACCGAATACTCTGAATTAATTGCAGCTCTCTTACTTGCTGAAAATAATAATGATCTGTTGATAAAGAATCATCAGTCTCGTCCTACAGGGGTGATAGCGATTCCTGAAGCAAATGCCACAACTACTAATCAAGGACGTGGTGGTCATGGTTGGTTTAGAGATCGAGGTCGGGGACGCGGTTGCGGCCACTTTCGTGGTCGAGGTCGAGGTCGTGGCCGTGGTTATGGAGATTACTTTAGGCCTCCCAAAAATGAAATGATTAATAAAAACCAACAAGACAAAGATAAGTATGTCCAAGAAGGTTCATCCAATAAAAATGAAAATTCTTATTTCAGATGCGGGAAAAAGGGACATTGGGCTAAGGCATGTAGAACGCCAGGCCATATTTGTAAAATGTATAAGGCATCTCTGAAAAATAAAGAAAAGGAAGTCAATTTTCATGAATATGAACCTGAGGACGACTCAACTTACCTAGAAGCTGCAGATTTTACTGAGAATGCAAACGTGGACATGGACATGGAATAAAATAAAAAATAAATAAATAAATAAATAAATATGTGATTTCCATGTTTGTTGCATCTTTATTGTACTTCTTTGTATTCTCTTGTTTGTATTCTCTTGTTTGAAATGTGTATTATCTCATTTGAAGTTTGTATGAAGTATTTAATAAATGTTATTATATTAAGCTAACTTACCATCTTTTAGTCTTATATTCTTATTCATTAAGGAGTTTGAGTATGGAAGGTATTGGAGACATTTGCATCCCGGACAGTGGCACAACTCATACAATCCTCAAAAATAAGAAATATTTTACTGAGGTACAATCTACAAAAGCAGTAATAAATACAATTTCAGGTCCCGCGGACTTGATTGAAGGAACAAGTAATGCTAAATTCATATTACCAAATGGAACAAAATTTGTCATTAATAATGCTTTATTTTCTCCAAAATCTAAGAGAAACTTGTTGAGCTTTAATGACATATACCGTCAAGGATATGATACTGAAACAGTAACTGAAGGTAATATGAAATATATGTACATTACTGCTAATATTTTGGGAAAGAAACAAATACTGGAAAAACTACCACAATTATCCCGTGGATTACATTATACACATATTCATGAAACTGAATGTAATTTGATAATAAAAGAGGATCCCAAAATATTGACATTATGGCATGAACGCCTAGGTCATCCTGGCTCCACGATGATGAGGAAAATAATTAATAGTACACATGGTCACCCAATGAAAGGTGTAAAACTCATAAATAATAAACTATGTGAAGCTTGTTCTCTTGGAAAGTTTATAATAAGGCATTCACCAGGCAAACTTGAAAAGGAATCACCTACATTTCTCGAAAGAATTCAAGGTGATATATGTGGACCTATTGATCCACCATCAGGACCTTTCAGGTATTTTATGATTTTAATTGATGCATCTAGTAGATGGTCACATGTTTGTTTATTGTCAAGTCGTGATATGGCATTTGCAAGATTCCTTGCACAAATAATTAAACTAAAGGCACAATTTCCTGATTATACTATACGGAATGTGAGACTTGACAATGCTGGTGAATTCACATCACAAGTATTTAATGATTATTGTATGTCAATTGGAATTACAGTCGAACATCCTCTTCCGCATGTGAATACACAAAATGGTTTAGCTGAATCATTAATTAAACGCCTTCAATATATTGCTAGACCACTAATAATGAGAACAAAGCTACCAATTACTATTTGGGGTCATGCAATTTTACATGGTGCTTCACAAATAAGGTTAAGACCAAGTGCTAATCATAAATATACTCCATATCAACTTGCACTTGGTCAGGAACCAGATGTTTCCCATCTAAAAGTTTTTGGTTGTGCAGTATATGTACCAATAGCTATCCCACAAAGAACAAAAATGGGACCTCAAAGAAGGTTGGGAATATATGTTGGGTATGACTCACCCTCTATTATTAGATATCTTGAACCTCTAACAGGTGATATTTTTCAAGCAAGATTTGCTGATTGTCATTTTGATGAGACGAGATTCCCAACCTTAGGGGGAGGTAATAAACAGGTGGAAAAGGACATAACATGGTATGTACCATCATTATTACATTTGGATCCATATACAAAATTATGGAAAGAAAATGTAAGAAAAATTGTACATTTACAAGGTTTGACAAATGAATTGCCAGATGCATTTACTGATATGAAATGAGTGACAAAGTCACATGTGCGGTATTAATACTCACCTTTCGGATTGAAATTCCAAAAGAAAATAAAAATAGAAGTACATCTAAAGCACGCTTAAAGCGTGGAAGGCCTGTTGGTTCCAAAGATAAAAATCTCCGGAAAAGAAAAATAGCCAATATAAATGAATGTGCTAAAGAAGCACAAAATGATGAAAAATATGATCATGTTGAAACACAAGCTAAGGCAAATAAGGAGGTCACTGAAAATGAAACTGAAAATACAAATGATCTCGAGATATCTATTAATTATATTAATACGGGGAATTTATGGAATAAGAGAAATAATCACATTGATGAGATATTTGCATACTCCATTGCGTGTGATATAATAATTGGAGATGACGATCCTGAACCCATATCTATATTCGAATGTCAAAATAGACCTGATTGGCCAAAATGGAAAGATGCAATAGATGCCGAACTAAATTCTCTTAGAAAACGAAAAGTGTTTGGACCGATTGTTGTCACACCCAGTAATGTGAAACCTGTTGGGTATAAATGGGTCTTTGTAAGGAAACGAAATGAGAAAAACCAGATTGTAAAATACAAGGCTCGTCTTGTTGCACAAGGTTTTTCACAAAGACCTGGGATTGATTATGAGGTAACATATTCCCCTGTTATGGATGCCATTACTTTTCGTTATTTAATTAGTTTATCGGTATCTTATAATCTTAATATGCATCTCATGGATGTTGTTACAGCATATTTATATGGATCACTTGATGCTGATATATATATATGAAAATTCCTGAAGGATTTAAGTTGCCTGAAACATCGAAACCCAGAGAAATTTATACAATTAAATTGCAGAGATCTTTATATGGGTTGAAATTCAAACATGTTCGAATCACGAAGAACAATAAAATTCAAACAACAACTCCAAGGTTCACATCTCGACTCGAGACAATATATGATCCGGTGAAAACAACAACATATGCATTCACATAAGATCCACATGAAAGGGAATAGAAATTGAAAAGTCACAACGACAAACGAGTTATTCCGAAACAATACCACGCTCGTTCGATCAACAAAAGCAAGGGCGGGACAAGCTCGAGAAAATGTCAACGAACATAAACGAGTCGACAGTCGAAAATACGAAGTTCCAAACCCGATCCACTTCGAATAAAAGAATTAGTAGAATCAAAAGATGTCACTTAGAACAAGGTTCACAAGAATCGAACCGAACTCGAAAAAGTCACAGCGATAACTAGATCGACCCACAACAAGATCACGGTTCGTTCGGACGATGAAACCGAAATACAGAACAAGTTCATAAGGTATCAACGAACGCGAGCGAATCGATAGACTGGAGAAAGAGAAAATACAGAAGTCAAAATAGTACGGGTATTACCCCCGACCTCATCCACAAAATTCACAAAAACAGGAGCAAGGTAACAAGACATTAAACAACCGACACATAACGGAACGATTACCGATGCACACGGCCATACCAAACCAAGCTCTAAAAGCTCGCACACGCGCGACAACGCAGAAATCACCACGAGGCGACAATATTCAACACCAACATCCCCACCTCTCACAGAGGGTTAACACAATAATTGTGTGGAAAGCGACTCGACGCTCACACCGCCAATTCGATCATACTCGGGAGCAAACATCGTAATGAGAACGCGAACATCATACATACGTACCCAGCCCTTAAACAGGAATGGATAGGTTTTAAAAACGAAAACCTCATTTTGAAAATAATTTTAGAAGAACACTGGTTGATCTTGAGTATCACCTTTCAAAAAAAAGTACAAACGTGAGACATCGTTATCGAGACTTTGGAGAACCATTTCACATTAGATGAAAATGAGGACACTTTCTCTTAGTAAAAACTTTCAGAATATTCGACCCTCGGGTCTAAGTAAAAGTGTTTATAAAACATTGGCAATATCTCAAAACATTTTGGTCCACGAGGTAGAAGAATTTTGAAACATATTGTGGCACCTTGGACGTACCACAAAAAAAACAATTCATTTTAAACGTACGTCTCGAAATTTATTTCTAAGATACTCAAGTTTTCGAAAATAATTCAATGCCAAAAAGGACGATGCCAAAAAGGCTAGAATGCCCAAAAATTTTAGGTAATTACACAAAACTTTATAGCGCCGTGGGTCCCGCGCCGGAACCCACCAGGATAAAATCATTTACAAAAACGCCAAAAAGGCTGATGACGGTAATTTTTTTTTTAAAAAAAAAAACTTACAAAAGCCATTTAGAAAATACTAAATACCGTCATAATAATTTCGCCAGAATGATCAAGGCCATAATGCCAAAAACTCGGTTAATGGAATTGATTTTCGAAATAAAACTCAGTTGGTAAAATACGAAAGTCATTACAAAAGAACTCACGCGTGGATAAAAGAAATACAGTCCAACATGCACAATCCAAAGAATTACTCCTCACATGAACGAAATATGAGAGTCTAATAATCACATATCAAGAAATCAAAATCCATAAGAGGATTTCATCACTTAACAAATAATCATAAAAATAGCTCCTGTTACACGAGGCACAACATAAAGAAGTGAGACTTACATCCACAGGTCGCACGAAGATGATGATCGCCCACGATACTAATCACGACCAACAAACTCAGACGACGCGTCGCGACACGACTTAGTCAGACAAAATCCGACAAGACAAAACTCAACAGACACCACTGACCCGACAACCTAGGTTTCCACAACCTAAGCTCCGATACCATTTATGTAACACCCCCAATCCACTCAGGGATATTACACGCCGTAGACCCTCTCCTCGAGGATCTACCAGGCTGATAACTAAAATCAAACATCTAAATATCACCTTTAAGGCTAAAATGACTCAGTAGACCGACTTGGTCTTTCAATAATAACATACAACTCAATTCCAAACACATACCCACGCAGGGGTCAAAATACAATAAACTCCCGTACAACGGGGAAAAGATACTGCAGCGGAAAAGAAAACACAACTAGACCAATACGACATCAACGGATCCTCGTGTGATTAATATCGTTCATCTTTCATCATCCTTCGTGCCGACCCTGTGCTATGCTCCAAAACCTGAATGTAAAAATAGACATCCACCCCCCGAATACTCGGGGGTTAGCAAAACTCCACTGTTTTGCTAGTGCAAGTACAAGTGCAAAAATACAAGCCATACAATACAAGTTCCAAGAACAATAATAATCAGGAATCCTCAAAGTTCCAAACGTAACGAAAAGCACTTCCCGAGGCATGAGTTTGGTAAAATATTCCAAAACCGAAAGACCACAATTAAAGGGAAATAATTTATGAAACAGTTTAAAATGCCATCGAGAGTTTTAATAGAAAACAATTTAGGAATATCAAATCCTATCTTTCCAAAATCAACGAAGTCATGACCCAAAGGTTTTGTTTTCGCAAATAGAAAACCGACAACGATTCACGGGGCCAAAACCCAAGTCACATGTCCTCGACGGACATAAAATCAAATACCAACTCGTGAAGTTTTTACTCGTGATTCTGGACTCACCCATTGGAATTCCCGTCGTGGCCGTCGAACCAACCCACGGTGAGTAAAATACATTCACTAAGTAACATATCACACCAAGCATCGCCTTGGGAGCAGTACTATCATTGATCCCGCCCGAGGCCTCGAAGGACCCTCCCGGTGGCTAGCTAAACAAATCACAACACAAGCATCGCCTTGGGAGCAGTCATATCATTGATCCCACCCGAGGCCTCGAAGGACCCTCCCGAGTGGCTAGCTAAACAAATCACAACACAAGCATCGCCTTGGGAACAGAGTCATATCATTGATCCCGCCCGAGGCCTCGAAGGACCCTCCCGAGCCGGCTAGCTAAACAAATCGAACACAAGCATCGCCTTGGGAACAAAGTCATATCATTGATCCCGCCCGAGGCCTCGAAGGACCCTCCCGGTGGCTAGCTAAACAAATCACAACACAAGCATCGCCTTGGGAACAGAGTCATATCATTGATCCCGCCCGAAGCCTCGAAGGACCCTCCCGGTGGCTAGCTAAACAAATCACAACACAAGCATCGCCTTGGGAGCAGTCATATCATTGATCTGCCCGAGGCCTCGAAGGACCCTCCCGGTGGCTAGCTAAACAAATCACAACACAAGCATCGCCTTGGGAACAGTCATATCATTGATCCCTTGAGGCCTCGAAGGACCCTCCCGGTGGCTAGCTAAACAAATCACAACACATAGCACAATGCAACAAAGATATCCAAACAATTCATTCAGAGGTATCAAACACTTAGCAAAACACCTCGTCAAACCACAATGCACCGAAATGAAACAATATACGTCCACACGCAAATACCAAATGCATCATCAACACTAAACATATCCATAGGATTCACATAGCCACTTACAACCCACACAATTTACAAAACACACGCGTTTGAAAGTGAGCCTTTAACGAGGCTAGCCGAATCTTTTGAAAACACATTTCAAACAAACAAACAAATACACCAAAACGATCACCAATTATCATATCCACAAAACAAGAATAGTATGGGCAAGGTACTTGCCTCGAAATCACGATCGCAACGAGACGACGGATAGGACGGTCGAATAGCCCCGAACCCCAAACAATATCAAGAGCGATAGCACCACGAGTATTACGAGAATAACACCACGAATCATCAATCACCAAACGGGATTCAACATCGGAATCCTCGAACACCTATAAACCTCCGGAAGGAACAATAACACATGGTTACGATGAGAATCAAGGCCAAAACAACGGAAATCCCAACAAACTATCGAAGGGAAACTCATTGGGACATTTAATCGAACACTAAATGTTCAATAATTCCCAAGAACACTCGAATCGTCAATCGAGTTAAACAAACTCGATATATGGATATACAACCCATAGAACACGATTAATAACATCATACTACACCAACCGATGTATCAAAATCGGACTAGAATCGAAATCAAGAACAAATTCCCCAAAAAGTCAACTTGAAGGAAAATCAAGATATATACCTTGATTCGACGAAACACACGGATTAGATGTTGATATAATCAACAAGGATCTTCCAAAATGCCTTGGAAATGATTAGAATCGGCCAAGAACTCGATTTCCCGAGCCTCCCGTCGCGGTAGCGAAAAAGGAAGAAAAACGAGTAAAAAGTGAGAAAAAACGAAGTATGGCCGAGCCCAGGCTATATATAGCCGGCAGGGTTACGGCCGTAACCGGCAGTGCCTTACGGCCGTAACTCGGCCCTTACGGCCGTACTCGGCAGGCCTTACGGCCGTAACCGGCATTCGTCAAAAAATCAGTCCAGCAACTGTCGGGCACTTACGGCCGTAACTGGCACACATTACGGCCGTAACCGGCCTTCGTCCGGAAGATGCCCAGCGCCTGTACGGCCGTACCCGATCACACTTACGGCCGTAATTGGCACATATCCGGCCGTAACCGGCACCTTACGGCCGTAACTCGGCCAGGCCAGGCCCTGCTCCGGCCGTGACTCGGCCGTGGCCACTCCGACGGTCCGGACGACCCCGAAACCCGAACCTGAGTAAAAATCGGAGATACGGTTACGAAGTACTCGCAAAGACGAATCCAAGCGCTAAGAGAACACACGATTCTGACCACCCGAAGTGTCGGAATTCGACAACGGAAGTAATTACCCCAAACTTTGGGAAATTACAAAAATGGCCCAAAACACCCGGAAATCACGATACGTGATCGAAACACCGAACCAAAACTCGCAACATGAATAATGACATTAAATGAACTTACGAAAAACTCAAAACAACAGTTTCGGATGAGATTCGCAAGAATCGAGCTCAAGTGCGGAAAAGTCGCCAAAAGACACGGAACTCAACAAAACAACACCGAAACGAACTCGGATGACAAAAAGTGCAGAATTAATCATTCTCATAATGACGAAACGGTCATGAGAGAGTCGTCAAAACGGACTTCCGCCGAAAAAAAGAAAATTACCGAAATTCGAAATTGCGGATATTACAGTAGATTTGACCCGTTAACCCATTTGGGAATTAAGCGAATGGATGTGCATATTTTTTAGTTATGTTTGATTTTTGGTCATTGCGATTAATTTATAAGATTGGTAAATGATTCTCTTATTTTTGGGATGCTTTTATTTTTGGTCGTGCAGGTAATAGTGTGTTACATAATATTTCTTTGACTATGAATGAATAAGATGGGATGGATGTTTTGAGGGTGAGAGGAATATTAGAGTTAAATGTTGTTAAAGATTATTGCATTGCACGATATTTTATTACCATTAAACTTTGTAGTTAAAATAGTTGAACAAGCTATTAAATAGTAAAACAAACCGAAATTTGATGTTATTGCATGCGGAATAAAAGGACATCTTTTTAACAAAGACCTAACATTACGCAATGAATAATTAGATACAACCCGTGTGTATCGCACGGATCTGAATGACTCGTATACACATAAATTTATGATTTAAAACCATTTAATTGGGAAATTGGAAGGCTCACATAAAATTTAGTAGTTAACATATAAACGATTACCTTTGTAAGAAGTACAAACCAAACATAAGCATATTTGTGAAGTGATTTTGGTTGAGAAATCATAAAAATCTCCTAATATACTCATTATATGATGTTGGAAGAAATTTGTAGGTCATTTATCATTTTCGAGTTGTTTACGAACATAATGATACATGTATCTCATAACGAAAGTTGTTTATTTATTCATATTTTAAGATATTTTAGACATTTTTTCTCTATTAATATAACATTTCCACTTTATCATTGCATATACACATAAATTCATGATTCAAAACCATGCAAATAGAAAATTAGAAGGCTCAACGTAAAATTTAATAGTTAACATATAGACTGTATATTGCAAGAAGTACAAACTAAACATTAATTTTGGTTGGCATATCATAGAATCCTTCTTATATAATTATTATATGATGTTGGAAGAAATTTGGTCGGTCAAGTATCAGTTTTGAGTTGTTTAATAACATAATATATGTATCTCATAACAATGGTTGTTTCGCTATTCATATTTTAAGTAATTTTAGATATTTCTTTCCACACAAATGTCACATTTGCACTTGTATTTTAATAAATACATAAATTCATGATTTAAAACTATTAAATGGGAAATTAGAATACTAAACATAAAATTTAATTATGGAGTGATTTTGGTTGGATACCATTAGAGTGGGCACTTGAACCCGAAATCTCGATCCGTTTCGATCCGTCCCAAAAACTAGCGGGGCGGGACGGGATAGTTTCTTAAAATGGCAATCCCATCCCGTCCGCTCTGTTACTATTCAAATAGGGCGGGATGGGATCGGGACCATCCCGATCAATCCCGTCCCGTCTCGTAATATTTAATATAATCAATTTTTTATATATCATTTAATCATGTAAACCCTAAATTGATGTATAATGTATGAAACATCAAAGTTTCAGTTTTAAGTTTTAAGTTTTAAGTTGATGTTTTCTGCACTTTCAATTTGAATTTTATCTTCACGTGTTGATGTTGATGTAATATGCACTATGCAGTTGGATTATTGATCTATTGTCCTTTGTGCGTGTTTATGTTACTATCTATTTTGTTCTGTGTGTTTTTTAAGTTTATAATGGATATTGGAGGTCACTTTTTTTTGGAATGACTAGTTTGGATTTTTTTTTTTAAATTTCTACCTCATTCATTTGATAATTCCAAAATTTATAGGTGTCTCATTCGTTTTTTCACAGTTTCAGATCAATAAATGTGCGGGATATCCCGTCCCGTCCCGGTCCCGACCCAAACCCGAACGGGATCGGGACGTGCGGGATAAATTTCAAAATACACAATCCCGTCCTGGTAATTTATTTTCAGGACGGGACGGGATTCGCCCAATCCCGACCCATCCCGTCCCATGCCCACCCCTAGATACCATACAAGTCTCACACTATATTTATTATATGATGTTGAAAAAAACTTGGTCAGTCAATAATTAGTCTGGAGTTATTTACGAACGTAACGATACATGTATCTCATAACGAGTGTTGTTCCATTATTCATATTTTAACTAATTTTAGATATTTTTCTCACTAAATGTTATATTTGCACTTGTAGCATTTAATATACACATAAATTCATGATTTAAAACTATTTAAATGGAGATTTAGAAAACTCAACTCAAAATTTAATAGTTAAGCATATTTGTGGAGTGATTTTGGTTGAGAGACCATGAAAGTCTCCTGCTATACTTATTATATATGGTTTTAAAAATATTGGTCGGTCAATTATCAATTTGGAGTTATTTATGAACATAACGACACAAGCATCGTCATGCACTGCGTATAACGACTGTACAATCCTTATCACTACTATTCACCAGCATCATATCTAAAATGTGTAAAATTTTCGGGAAATCCTAAAAATCTTAATGATTCTATTAAAATAAAAAGGATACTTGTTGACTTATTTCTTCAAATCTTCTAATTATTTTTCTAAAAACACCATATAAGAATCATTTTTAATCTTCAACTAGACAACTGCTATATAAACTTTCAACAACATAAATTCAAATTTTGACAATATAAATGACAAAAGAAATTTACTTTTAGCCAAAAAAATGGTAGTAAATAATTATCATGGAACAAAAATGATAGAAATAAGCTTAGAAAGAGACAGAAACCGGAAGAAAAAGAGGAGTCTTCCAAAATAAAAGATATTTTAGATATTTCTAATTTTATTTTGATATTATTCATATACAAACTCATTTACACACATTTAATATGTATAGAATAGATTAAGATATTTGACCTTCCTCTTGAAAAAAATCCAGATCGCGGCTCATGATCGATGAAAGGAGAAAGTAGATCCGATTTTCTTTATGGTGACCCACAACCCGCTATAAATCGATTGTCGGTTACCCGATTTACATTCAATCGAAAGCCCTAATTTCGATATAGCCAATGGACGACTCGAAGGTATGGATGCATATTCTTCTTTACAATTGTATATTTTGTTTGTTTGATTGTGTTCTTTATATTTGTATTACATTTTGTTCCGATTTTCCGGTATTTTGATTGTTCTCATTAGATTAATCTTCTATTAAAATTTATTCAACAAACTTTTGTTAGTTTTTGTAAATATTATTATTATTATTATTATTATTATTATTATTATTATTCCGATCATGCAAATCTTAAGCTTCAGGTTCAATTCGGGAGAAAAGAATGAAGCTGAGCGATAACCTCTTAGATGAATTGGTATGGGAAAGTGGACTTTAAAATTCTTTATTGATTAGTACTAGTATTTAAATTATATTTTTTAAACGAATGGATTAATCTCCAGGATGTCAAAGATCCCATCAAGAAATCAATCTGGACCGAGAAGAGCAAACCTTGATTCAACACATTCTTCCGATAAAATGGTATTGGATTACGACTTTGTGATTCTGCAATTGTTTAGTTGTTGACAATATGGAGCTCGTCTATTTCCAATTTCATTTTTTTTATTATTATTGTTGTTGTTGTTGTTCCTGTTCTTGTTTTTCTTCTTGTGGTGGTGGTGGTTCTTGTTCTTGTTCTAGTTCTGGCGCTTGCGCATGCCCTTTCCCTTGGGCGTCGGCGGTTGTTGTGCTTTTCGTTGTCTTCGCCCTCGATTTTTCATGCTCCATGAATTAATGGTATGCATGTGACTAATACTTTGTCGCCGATTTTTCATCCCAACTCAGAAATAGAAAGCAATTAGCGTAAATTACTCACCATTCGCATCCTGAATTGCAATATCACCTTCCGATCCAATTCAAAGATGCTAAATGAATCGGCAACAAGAAGAATATGAAGAACAGTCGCAATAAATACCTCCTCGGTAAACAAAAGAAAATTGCAGAGGAACGAAATGAAATCTCTCAACGTTTTCTTACCAAAACGAACCTCAAGTTTGAAATAAAAAAAAATGCAGCTCACACATACGAAAATACAGTTGAGTGTACCTAACTAGAACACTGAGGTCCACACCATTGCCCTATTTTCATGGCAATTGCCAACATACCAAGTCTCGACATGCTTTGAATAATTTTCGGACTAGTGCAGGCCCAACTATTGTGGTTATAAACTGATTATTATATTTATCATATTATTAATTAATTTGAGTGGAGTCATGTTCCATGATGTACGTGTTGATTTCACAATATCAATTTACGTATAGCAATTATCCCGACTCGTCACCGTCTCATGATATTTTTCACGTGACTGGAAAAAAGCTATGATTTTGATCCTTCTTTACAATTGTATTTTGTTTGTTTCAATTCTTCTTTACAATTGTATTTTTTGTTGTTGTTCTGTTTTTCTTGTATTTTGTTGTTTCAATTATCCTCATATATCATTAGATTGATCTTCTATTTAAAGCTTATTCAACAGTCGTTTGGTCGTTTTTGTAAATATTATTGTTCCCATCATGCCAAACTTCTCTTTAAATATTACAGTCGTTTACGTATAGCAGAAGATTTTCCGGAGCTCTTTTTGAAGGCGGAAGAGCTTCTGAAACTTCTCGTTAAATCTGATGATGAAAAACGCCTTAAGGAAATAGCTAATGAAATTCTGGAAGATGATTATGTTTTCTTATGTTTTGTTGAGGCAGCAAATATTTACGATACATTTTTCACCTTTGTCGGCTACAATAAGATCCATTGATTCGGTCGATTCGAATCCATTCAATTGATTCGGTTGAGATACATTGATCGAAATAACGAGTCTAAGTAGTTGAGGCAGTCCTTGTTAAAATCGATCGTAAAGATTGTTACACGATAGGCATGTTTCCGCCGTAATCGGAGAATGACACGAATATACAGACGAGAATCAACTCGCTGGATCAAAAACCCTAGGGTTTGACAAAAACTATCGTGGTATGCTGACCGTGGCTCATGATCTACCACCGGACATACATTCTCGGAGAATAAAACACATTAGCCCCAACTACGGTGGGTAAACGCTCTCTCTAGCAGGGAGTCTCATGTCTAACTCTTCGTATGAATCGCCAAACGTGGTCAAGGAATCTCGTGGTAATTGCGACAATGATTTGCGAATTATTGAGATCGAACTTTGTGTTAAATAATATGGTGGGTACCTTTGATCGTGATTTAACATTTGGTGAGGACAACGTAAATTTTGCTCTTTTGTTGGGGCGATCTCAACAGATACCTACTATTGAACCAGTGTTGTCCTTTGGATAGAAATTCGATTTCAAAAGATGTGAAGGACTTGGTCGACAGTGAGGCTGCCGCCACAGGAACGGTAGGACTTTGTGAAGAATGTGACGGTGAAGAAAAATGGGTTACTTGGAGGATTTTAGATCTTTGAGCGGTTCTAGTTAGTGATACATGTTCTTTTAGATTTTCGATAAATTTCATTACCACCGTCAAACTAGAACCGCTCGAAGATCTACAATCCTTCAAGTAATCCCATTTTTTTTCACCGTCACATTCTTCACAAGTCCTACTGTTCTGTGGCGGCACCTCACCGTCGACCAAGTCCTTCACATCTTTTGGAATCGGATTTCTGTCCAAGAGACAACACTGGTTCAATAGTATGTATCTGCTGAGATCGCCCCAACAAAGAGCAAAATTTATGTTGTCCTCACCAAATGTTAAATCACGATCGAAGGTACCCACCATATTATCTAACACAAAGTTCGATCTCAATGATTCGCAGATCATTGTCGCAATTACCACGAGACTCCTTGACCACGTTTGCGATTCATAGGAAGATTTAGACATGAGACCGCCATTTGGTGAGAGCGTTTACCCACCGTAGTTGGGGCTAATATGTGTTTTATTCTCCGAGAAGGTATGTCCGTTTGTAGATCATGAGCCGCTCTCATCATACCACGATAGCTTATGTCAATCCCTCGGCTTTTGATCCAATGAGTTGATTCTCGTCTGTATCGTGCCATTCTCCGATTGCGGCGGGAAACACACCTATTAGGTAACAATCTTTGCGACCGATTTTAATGGTGATCGTCTCAACTACTTAGACTTTGTTATTTTGGGTGAATGGATCTGAACTAGGGGTGTATTTAAATGCCGAACGAATCGAACGGTAAGGATTCGTTCGGTTCGTGTTCGTGTTCGATAAAATTACAAATCACTTGTTCGTGTTCGGTTCGTTAAAAATTTCACATATTTCGTGTTCGTTCTTTGGCGTTCGATTGTTCGGTTCGTTTTGATCGTTCGTTTGTTCGTTTGTGTTCTAAAATAAAAAAAAAACTAAAGTACAAGCAATAATAATTAATAAAATAAAAAGAGAAGATAGATTTAGAAATTAAGGATTTTGGAATGGGAGGTTTTATTTTTTATATATTTATTAATTATTGTAAAATTATTAATTATATTTATTAATTATTAATAAATATATAAAAAAACATTTGTTCGCGAACTAACGAACATATATTATTTTGTTCGGTTCGTGTATGTAGCGAACATGTTCGCGAACTGTTCGAATTTGACTGAACCGAACACGAACTGAACATTGACCGAACAATTTCGTGAAATTTTCACGAATGTTCGGTTCGAAATACGCCCCTAATCTGAACTGAACTACTTAAGTACTGAATAAAAATAATAATAATAATAAAGAAAATGTGGAAGGTGCTAAAAAATATGCCTCAAATGTCACAAAAGTATCAAATGTCAATTATTATTTCCACTTTCACACTACATAATTTCATAAGAATGTACACGCTTGGGATATCAATTATACAACATGATGCAAATGGTCAAGGAAGAGCAGATTCACTTATATTTGAAGACGATCGTGAAGGACAACGAAGATGGCGTGGAAAAAAATGACGAGGGTTTTTAATAGTGATCAGGACTGGTGTTCTTTTGAGGGTTTTTAATTTTTTAACATTTTATAATGTAACCTTTGATGTAATGATATGCTCTTGAGCATTCTCATGACTACTGATGACTTTTGATTCTCAGTAGCAATGGACAATGTCAACTGATTATTCTTAGGACTACTGATGATTCTTGTAAATGCCTTCTCTTTTAAAATGCCTATTATTACTAATACCACATTATTGTGTTATAATAATATTAATGATATTAATAACAATAATGATGTTAACGATAATAATAACAATGATAAATAATAATAATAATAATCAACAACAACAATAAATATTATTATTAATAATAGTAAATATTATTAGTAATAATAATAGTAATCAACAACAGCAACAATAACAATAATAATAACAATAATAATAATCAAGATTAATAATAATAATAAAAATTAATAATAATAATAAGAATTGAACTGAACTCAATGGACCTGACCTGAACTGAACTGAACTGAATGGACCTGAACTGAAAAACTTAAAAATAAGTCCAAAAGAACAGGGCCTAACACTCCATTCGCCAATATTTTGTTTTTGTCAATATTATATCACTAAAAGTTTGCTCTTCGGGTAAAACCAGGATATCTTCACACTTTATGGAAGGTAATGCAATCTCCTCTCTTAAATTTAGGATTTTTTTTTGGAAAGAATCTCCACTTTTAATATTTATTTCCATAGCTGATTGTCGGTCACCCGATTTACATTCAATTGAAAGCCCTAATTTCTGATATCGCCAATGGACAACTCGAAGGTATGGATTAGGGATGGCAAGAAAACCCGGGATGGCAAGAAATTCCGAACCCGACGGGGAAACCCGAAATCCGATCTTAACTGGTCGAGGCGGGTTAGGCATTATCGGGTTACGGGGTGGGGATCGGGGCGTTAACGGGTTGTAGCCCCAATGGGGCGCCCCGATAAGATCCTCGATGGGGAACGGGGCGGGGACGGGGCAGATTTTAGATTTCGGGTTCGGGGACGGGGATAGCCTGCCCCGCCCCAAACCCGCCCCATTGCCATTCCTAGTATGGATGCATATTCTTTACAATTGTATATTTTGTTTGTTTTAGTCGTTCTTTATATTTGTATTTTGTTTGTTCCGATTTTCCTGTATTTTGTTTGTTCTCATTAGATTAATCTTCTATTAAAATTTATTCAACAAACTTTTGTTAGGTTTTGTAAATATTATTATTATCTGAGATTAGATTTGAAGGCCACCATGACCGTAGATAGGAGGCCTTGGAGGCGCCAAATTAGAGTTGTAGATTCTCTTTTAGGGAGCGGTTCAGTAGTAGAGAGTCTCAGAGTTGGGCTGTCTCGGTTAGCTTTGATTTAGAGCATGGCATTTATATTTTATATTTTATATTTCTACTGTCTTTTGCTTGTGGTATAGTTTTTGCAGGGGGCTTTGAGCAGTCTCTTTTGGAAGAATAGAGCGCTTTAAGTCTGGAGTAGTCAGAATCCACTCTGGTAAGTCTCATGTGGACAAAGCCATGGGTTCAGGTATGGTTTTGAGCTTTTTCAAATCATATGTATCTCTGTGCATATACCACCCACTTTTTGTTGTGCACTAAGCCGGGGGTCATCACGAAGCTGACCTCTCTAACGTTAAAAGTATGGTCATGGTCTGTGTACATCTTACCCTGGACCTGCTCTGAGTGGATATCTTTGGGTATGTTTGGTTTGGTTTGGTTTGGTTTATTATTCCAATCATGGCAGAAAAGAATGAAGCATGAGCCAATAAACTCTTCCCATGAATTGGTATGGGAATGTGGACTCTAAAATTCTTTATTGATTAGTACTAGTATTTAAATTATGTATTTTAAACGAATGGATTAATCTTCAGGATGTCAAAGATCCGTCTTCAGGATTAATTCTTTATTGAGTCATGTTCCATGATGTATGTGTTGATTTTACAATATCAATCACGTATTGTGACATGACAATAGCAATTATCTCAAACTCATCGCCGTCTCATGATATTTCCCATATAAATGGAAAAACCTATGATGTTGACGGTTTTGGAATTTCGTTCTATTTCTCCTTCATATGAAGGTTGCGACAGGAAGGGCATCCGGCGTAAAACTTTGCCACTTTGTTATTTGCATGAGTTATGGTGTTAACTAATTTTAGACAATTAAACGACACTATAATCTTCATGCCACCGACCCCAACATAGTTGGGATTAAGGTGATGTTGATGATGATGATGATGATGTCAAAGATCCCTCTGAGTCGGGAAATCAATCTGGACCGGAAAGAGCAAACCTTGATTCAACACTCTTCGAATAAAATGGTATTGCATAACGACTTTGTGATTCTGCATTTGTTTAGTTGTTGACAACATGAAGCTCGTCTCTTTCCAATTTCATTAATTTTTTTTATTATTGTTGTTATTCTTGTTCTTCTTCTTGTGGTGGTGGTGATGTCTTGTTCTTGTGGTGGTGGTGGTGGTGGTTCTTGTTCTTGCGCTTGCGCATGCCCTTGCCCTTGGGCGTCTGCAACGGTGGTTGTTGTGCTTGTCGTTGTCTTCGTCCTCGATTTTCATGCTCCATGAATTAATGGTATGCATGTGACTAATATTTTGTCGCCGATTTTTCATCCCAACTCAGAAATAGAAAACAATTAGCGTAAATTACTCACCATTCGCATCCTGAATTGCAATATCGCCTTCCGGTCCAATTCAAAGATGCTAAATGAATCGGCAACAAGAAGAATATGAAGAACAGTCGCAATAAATTCCTCCTCGGTAAACAAAAGAAAATTGCAGAGGAACGAAATGAAATCTCTCAACGTTTTTTTTTTTAACCAAAACGAACCTCAAGTTTGAAATAAAAAAAATGCAGCTCACACATACGAAAATACAGTTGAGTGTACCGAACTATGAAACAGAGGTCCACACCATTACCCTATTTTCGTGGCAATTGGCAACACACCAAGTTTCGACATGCTTTGAATAATTTTCGGACTAGTACAGGCCCAACTATTGTGGTTATAAACTGATTATTATATTTATCATATTATTAATTAATTTGAGTAGAGTCATGTTCCATGATGTACGTGTTGATTTCACAATATCAATTACGTATAGCAATTATCTCGACTCGTCACCGTCTCATGATATTTTTCTCGTGTCTGGAAAAAACCTATGATTTTGATTCTTCTTTACAATTGTATTTTGTTTGTTTCAATTCTTCTTTATGATCGTATTTTTTTTGTTCTGTTTTTCTTGTATTTTGTTGTTCCAATTATCCTCATATCTCATTAGATTGATCTTCTATTTAAAATTTATTCAACAGTCTTTTGGTCGTTTGTGTAAATATTATTGTTCCCATCATGCAAATCTTAATCTTCAGGTTCAATCCGGGCAAAAAGGAACAAAGCCGGAGCCATCAAACTCTGCCGATAAATTGGTATGTGATAATGACTTTAAATCTCCTTATTGATTAGTACTCGTATTTGATTATATATTTTAAAGGAATTAATTAATTTTCAGGAGAAGGATCCTCTGAGCCAGGCAATCAATGTGAGCTGAAAAGAGCAAACCTTGAATCGGTATTGGATGACGAGTTTAGGATTTTGAAATTGTTCCTTGGGTGACAAGTTGAAGCTTCTCTGACCAATGTCATGGCTGTGTGGTGATTTTTGTTGTTGTTTCGTACTCTATAACGACTTTGTGATTTTGGAACAACAATATGAAGACGGTCTCTTTTCGATTTCATTACATTGTGGTGATTTTTATTTTGTTGTTTAAGCAAATGAATAAAATTTCAGGACGAGACAATGCTTTTCTGGCAGACATTAGAGAGTGGTGCGGAAATGGTTGTGGAATGGGAAATTTCTAGCGACGGTTCTTCGTTCTCGTCGTCAGACCCACTTTCTGTCATTGAACTTATTCATGATGTACGTGCCTACATCTTTTTTATTATTATTATTAATATTATTAAATGTAGAACGATTTCCCTTGAGCCCGTCCCCCCCCCCCCCGATTCCTTGTTCTCATCTTAGCTGGACATGAAGGTCTATGAGCAAATGCATTCGCACAAAAGCGCCTTTAAAGTCAAACAAGCAATAAATTATCGGTTGGTGCACTTTAAAGTCAGTGCCTTCATCACCCTTTGATCCAAGTCTTCGCGATCCCTTGTACAGGCTAATCGCTTCATAACCGGATACGCTGATAGATATAGGAATCTGCAGTAAAGTATTGAAAGTAAAATAAAAAAAAAGAACAAATAAAAACACTTTAGGTGTGTTTGCAAACACTTCACTAAAAACTTGAAAAAGAAAAAAGTACAATTTTTAGTGTTTCCAAATGTAAACGTCTGCTTTTGATTTTGTATAATTTAATCGGAATCTTAAAGAAGGGAAATGAGTGCTTTAAACTCCTTATTTTTCTCTTCGTTTCATTGTGAAATATGTTAAAACACAAGTTTTTACAAATTATTTACCAAACACTCTCTATTAACTTCATCAACTTTCAGCTTCTGTTTAAATATACTCTTGATCTCTTATTCCGAACTGCATTTTCACTACGCTATGATAGATCACTTCTTTTAAAAGTGCTCCGGCAAAAATAATGCATCAAGTGCGAGACATACTGCAGCAAGTTAACCACCCAGTATATTCTTTGAACAAGTAGGTGTATAATTCTGTTTAAATTCAGAGTCCGTGAGTTTGCATGTCTCAACGAGCTCAAAGAGACTAAAATAAGTAATAAATAATATCAATAGGAGATTATAGCAAGAGAGAGAGAGAGAGAGAGAGAGAGATGGAGAGAGAGCAAATGACGATAAAACCTTGATGATCTGCAGTGCAAGAAATGCGACCCAAACGAAACTAAGAAGCCCGAAGTCCTTCCAACAAACATTATCGAGAATCCTAACCTGAGATAATGAGAAGCTATATCAAATGGATTTTTTTTGTTACTAAAGTAAGAGATGTAGTTGATAGAATTAGAATCGGGAAGGAAGTAGAAGAGAGGGCCCGAGAGAGAGCGTGAGCTTCGGCTGACAGAGTAGACTATATTGGGGTTCCAACTTAAAACGAATTGGTTCTAAGTGGAGTAGCCCGCAAGTGTATATATTGGTCAATATTTCTTTATTTAATAGATGTGGGATATATCGTCCAACACTAGTTCGAAGATGTTCCTCACCCTTTGTTCTTCAAAGTCTTTAACATCTGTATTGTTCTTTGGGGCCACCAGGAAGAAGCTTGTATTCTGCTTCGTCCTTATCGTTTCCTTAGACAACGGGAAGCAAGAGCTTTAATTAAAGCAAGAGCTTTAATTCAACCTTGTGGAATGATCGATCGTATTAGGGATGATCCTTTGTTCAACATGTATGCGGCAAGTAAAGAGCCTGCACATATTATGAGGGGAGTCTTAAGCATTGTAATGGGCTACTGGATTGATAAAGCCTATTATACGAAGCTATCCAAAGCATCAAATAACTCCGCAATGAACATTAACCATCGTCTGAAGAATAGAGAATCTGCACTACGACAAAGAGAACAGCGACAAAGAGCTCGAATGCAGAAACAAGGACGAGACTTTGTGGACGTAGCATTGCCACCTCTTGGGCAATGGGTGAAAGACTGATGGAGCAATGCCGCTTGGAGGTAGAAGGCGCATGGGTCGTCAACTTCTTTTCCCGGAAAAGTAACGATGGAGTTTGGGGTATAAGCAACTTTTATATTTTCCTTTTGCAACTGAGATACTCAAATCTGTTCGATGAACGAACTTAACGTGGGTTTTGTAAAATATGTTGTATTCACATTTGTGTTAGTTACTAATGTAGTGCCCACTTTCACTGCATTAGTATGCTGTTCTTGTTTTTGTCTATGCACATTAGTTCGGATGTATTTTTGTGTTTTTTTGTGGGCATCAATCATCATTTACTTGCTCTTACACTTATTATTATCATATCAATTGCTTGCTTAGTCTTGTCCGGAGAGATAGCCGACTTCAATTGATTTTAGAAAAGAGGTTAATTGGTTTCGTTATGTAATTATTCTTGATAATTTTAAGTCAGAAGTTTTTGATAATTAAGCCTTGACGGCCGAATTTGAGAGAACTGTCGTGCCAGTATTTATGTGTCCATACCAATCTACTCGTCTCGTTATGAGCTTGATGATTGAAATATAATTGTTAGAGATTAGTCTCTAAAATATTTGAACATCCCTTTCAAAAATTGTGAGTTGTCAAAAATATTGGTGTATTTTAGTTATTGGTATAAATAATGATGGTAAATATATGGAGATTAAAGAGTAAAATGTATTGATGATAAATATGTGGTGGAGATTAAAAAGTAAAAAAATAATTATTTGATTTAATTGTCAAAAGTGTTATAATATCACCAATAATGGTATGTGGGATCAACAATCAATAATTCAATCAATTATTGGATTGAAATATCTAATATAAAGACAATTATGTTGTATAATAAATAATATTAATTTGTTGTATAGCATGTAATCTTGAGCTATAAATAGAGCTCTTTGGTAGAGCTTTGGATACACAATTCATTCTAATAAAAGCTCAATTTCTTCATCTTCTTTCATCCTCCTTTATGCTTATATATTGTAATATATATATATATATATATATATATATATATATATATATTGTGAAGTGATAAAATATCCGATTTTACAACACGTTATCAGTACGAGCTCTACCGATTTAATCCCATTCATGATAGGACTCGATATATTGGTACATCATCCTTAAATTCTAAAGGTATGTAATTAACGTTATTTATATTTAATTTATGTAATAATAATATTTAGATATGGTATTAATCTAATATCATTATTGATGATAATTAATATATTTAAGCAAATATAATAATTATGTAAATATCATCAATTTAAATTTATATGCGTAAGGACCTAAGCTCAATCTTAATTTTAAGATGATTCTTGGACTATGGACTAATTATATATGTAAGACCTAAATAATAATGAATTTGTGTGAAGTGTAAAAATCTTCACCTATTTTTATTTGAAGAGTTCCATTTATTAGTGAAGAGTTGAATCTTCATCTATATTTTGTAGAGGATTACTAATGGAGGAATATAAAATCCCCATTCATATGACCACGAAAGATTTTATAATCGAGTAGTGATATTTTTATTTTTAGTAACCACGAAAGATTTTATAATTGAGTAGTGATATTTTTATTTTTAGTAACCACGAAAGATTTTATAATCGAGTAGTGATATTTTTATTTTTAGTAATCATGAAAGATTCTATAATCGAGTAGTGATATTTTTATTTTTAGTAGTCATGAAAGATTTTATAATCGAGTAGTGATATTATTATAACTAACTATATAGATTATAATTCATATATATATATATGAGTAGTGATATTATTATAACTAACTGTATAGATTATAATATATATATATATATATGAATTTCCATTCCCCAAACTCTAATTACCAACGGTTAGTTCATTAAATATATAAGAATATATTCACCAATTTTAATGATAATTAACAATAATAAAAATAAAAAAAATCTCCAACGGTCATAAACGGCCATATTTCAAAATCAAATCTATAAATACTCATATTATACTCCACACTTATTAATCATCTCCAAAATATCTACCAATTTTTACAAAATGGGTAAATATTTTATGACTTTCCTCACTCTTATTACATTTTTCAATTTCATCATTTGCTACACTCAAGTCGATTGCTTTAGTGAAACATATGTGATCATCATTATGATGGTCACGATTCTTCTTTTAGTTTTTAGTTTGTTTGTTGTGATTACTATTTAAGCATGAATGGTATTTGTATTGAGTAATAATTTCAATTATACTTTTGTTTAGCTGACATCATTAAATGTAATAGCAATGTGTTAATTATATTTCAATCTTATGTTTTGTAATAGATAACCATGTCCAATCTTAAGCTCGATTTCGCTCCCTTGAATCTTAATGGAGACAATTATATGTCTTGGACAAATGATGTGAAGACACATCTCAGGTGCAAAGGACTCGAAAATATTCTAACAAATAATGTGCCAGATTCTACGAAAGAAACGGAGGTAGATGAAAAAGAGCTTTCTATGAATAAAGCAAAAGCATTAAAATGCATGAGGCAACATCTTGATGAGGGATTAAAACTAGAGTACATGAACGTGGATGATCCCAAAATTTTATGGGACAATCTTAAGAAAAGATTTGGGTATCAAAAGCAAGTGTTATTACCCGCACTAGTTGATGAATGGAACAAGTTAAGATTCCAAGATTTTAAAAGTGTGAGCGAATATAATTCTGCTATGTTCAGAATTGTATCACAACTAGAGTTTTGTGGTAAAATCATAACAGAAGGTGAAAATTTGGAAAAGACGTATGCTACATTCCATACGTCACATCTAATACTGCAACAACAATACAGAATGCGGGGATATACCGAATACTCTGAATTAATTGCAGCTCTCTTACTTGCAGAAAAGAATAATGATCTGTTGATAATTGTATACCATATTTTCATTTTTATCATTGCATATACACATAGATTCATGATTTAAAACCATTTGAATGGATAATTAGATGGCTCAACATAAAATTTAATAGTTAACATATAGACTATATACTGCAAGAAGTACAAACTAAACGTTATGCATATTTGTGGAGTTATTTTGGTTGGCATATCATATAAGTCTTCTAATATATAATTATTATATGATGTTAGAAGAAATTTGCTCGGTCAATTAGCAATTTAGAGTTGTTTACGAACATAACAACTCATGTATCTCATAGCGATCGTCGTTTCATTATTCATATTATAAGTAATTTTAGACATTTCTTTTCCCACAAATATCATATTCACACTTGTATCATTGCATATACACATAAATTTATAATTTAAAACCATTTAATTTGGAAATTAGAAGGCCCAATATAAAATTTTGTAGTTAACATATAAACAGTACACTATAAGAAGTACAAACCAAACATAAGCATACTTGTGAAGTGATATTGGTTGAGAGATCATAAAAATCTCCTAATATACTCATTATATGATGTTGGAAGATTTTTTTCAGTCATTTATCATTTTGGAGTTGTTTACGAACATAATGATACATGTATACCATAACGACAGTTGTTTATTTGTTCATATATTAAGATATTTTAGACATTTTTCCTCTATTAATATCACATTTCCACTTGTATCATTGCATATACACACAAATTCATGACATGCAAATAGAAAATTAGAAGGCTCAAAGTAAAATTTAATAGTTAACATATAGACCGTAAACTGCAAGAAGTGAAAACTAAATGCTATGCATATTTGTGGAGTAATTTTGGTTGACATATCATAGAAGCCTCCTAATATAATTATTATATGATGTTGTAAGAAATTTGGTTGGTCAAGTATCAGTTTTGAGTTGTTTAAGAACATAATTTATGTATCTCATAACGATGGTTGTTTTGCTATCATATTTTAAGTAACTTTAGACATTTCTTTCCACACAAGTATCACATTTGCACTTTATCATTTCATCATACATAAATTCATGATTTAAACTATTAAATGGGAAATTAGAATACTAAACGTAAAATTTAATTACTCAGTGATTTTGGTTGGATACCATACAAGTCTCATAATATACTTACTATATGATGTTGAAAAAACTTGGCCAGTCAATAATAGTTTGGAGTTATTTACGAACGTAATGATACATGTATCTCATAACGAGTATTGTTTCGTTATTCATATTTTAACTAATTTTAGACATTTTTCTCACTAAATGTTATATTTGCACTTGTAGCATTTCATATACACATAAATTCATGATTTAAAATTATTTAAATTGAGAATTAGAAGACTCAACTCAAAATTTAATGGTTAAGCATATTTACGGAGTGATTTTGGTTGAGAGACTATGAAAGCCTCTTGCTATACTTATTATATGTGGTTTTAAAAATATTGGCCCGCCAATTATCAATTTGGAGTTGTTTATGAACATAACGACACAGGCATCGTCATGCACTGCATATAACGACTATACAATCATTATCACTGCTATTCACCTCATCATACCTAAAATGTAAAAAATTATCTAGAAATCCTAAAAATCTAAACAAATCTATTAAAATAAAAAGAATACTTGTTGACTTATTTCTTCAAATCTTCTCATTATTTTTCTAGAAATCTTTTCATTATTTTTCTAGAAACACCATATAAGAATCATTTTTTAATCCTCAACTAGACAACTACTGTATAAACTTTCAACAACATAAATTAAAGTTTTTACAATATAAATGACAACAAAGAAATTTCTTTTAGCCAAAAGATGGACTAGTAAATAATTATCATGGAACAAAAATAATAGAAATAAGCTTAGAAAGAGGAGAGAAAGGGGAAGAAAATGGAGTCTTTCAAAATAAAAGATATTTTAGATATTTCTACTTTTATTTTGATAAGGCAAAATAGCTCTACTAGGGACTAAAATTTGCAATTTTTATCACTTAAGGGTCTAAAGTTTTAAGTGTTTCAAATAAGGGACTAAAGTTTAATTTGTTTCACCCGTTAGGGACTCCGTTAATTTGGTCCCATTAACTTTTAATGGATTGATGACATGGCCGTTAAGCGCCACGTGACAACATTTTATTGGTCGGTAATAATAAATAATAACAAAAAATTTTAGATTTTTATAATAATAAATAATAACAAAAAATATAAAAGTCTAAAATAATATAAAAAAAATTAAAAAATCTGTATTTTTTAGAAAAATTGAAACTTTATTTTTTTTTAAAAATTTGGAATATTAATATTAAAAATCTAATGCTTTTATTTAAAGTAATAAATAAAAATTAAGAATTAAAAATATTTGAATCCGATTTATAATTAACCTTTAGTTTGTTTTTTTCAGATTTTTTTGTAAAATAATATTTATTGATGACAAATAATATCTCAATTAAAAAAAAAAGTTTATAAATTAGATCCAAATTTTTTATTTTTTATTTTTCATTTTTAAATTTTAAATAAAAACTTCCGAATTTAAGTACTAATATTCTAGATTTTTTAAAAAATTTGAGAAAAAAATAAAGTTTCATTTTTAAAAAAAATCCAGATTTTTTTATTTTTTATTTTTTTTTTATTATTTTATTATTATTATTACAAAAATCTGAATTTTTTTATTATATTTTAAATTTTTATTTTTAACTTTAAATAAAAGCATTAGATTTTTAATTTAAAAAAATAAAATTTCAATTTTTCAAAAAAATACAGATTTTTTTATTTTTTATAATTTTTTAGACTTTTATATTTTTTGTTATCATTTTATTATTATTACAAAAATCGAAAAATTTTATTATTATTTTATTATTAAATGCCAATAAAATCTTGTGACACGTGACTTAACGGTACGCCATCAATTCGTTAAAAGTTAACGGGACCAAACTAACGGAGTCCCTAACGGGTGAAACGGATTAAACTTTAGTTCCTTATTTGAAACACTTAAAATTTTAGTCCCTTAAATAATAAAAATAGCAAACTTCAATCACCAGTAGAACTATTTTGCCTGATAATATTCTTATACAAAATCATTTACACATTAAGATATTTGACCTTCCTCTTGAAAAAAATCCAGATCGCGGCTACAGATCCCGATTTACATTCGATTGAAACCCTAATTTCTGATATCGCCAATGGACGATTCGAAGGTATGGATGCATATTCTTCTTTACAATTGTGTAATTTGTTTGTTTCAGTTCTTCTTCTTTATATTTGTATTTTGTTTGTTCCGATTTTCCTGTATTTTGATTGTTCTCATTAGATTAATCTTCTATTAAAATTTATTCAACAAACTTTTGTTAGTTTTTCTAAATATTATTATTATTATTATTCAAATCATGCAAATCTTAATCTTCAGGTTCAATTCGGGCAGAAAAGAATGAAGCCTGAGCCAATAACCTCTTCCGATGAATTGGTATGGGAAAGTGGACTTTAAAATTCTTTATTGATTAGTACTAGTATTTAAATTATATATTTTAAACGAATGGATTAATCTCCAGGATGTCAAAGATCCCTCTGAGTCAGGAAATCAATGTGAAGCTCGTCTCTTTCCAATTTCATTTTTTTTTTATTGTTGTTGTTGTTGTTCTTGTTCTTCTTCTTGTGGTGGTGGTGAAGGTGGTGGTGGTGTCTTATTCTTGTGGTGGTGGTGGTGGTGGTGGTTCTTGTTCTTGTTCTTGTTCTTGTGCTTGCGCATCCCTTGCCCTTGGGCGTCGGCGGTGGTGGTGGTTGTGCTTGTTGTCTTCGTCCTCGATTTTTCATGCTCCATGAATTAACGGTATGCATGTGACTCATATTTTGTCGCTGATTTTTCATCCCAACTCAAAAATAGAGAACAATTAGCGTAAATTACTCACCATTCGCATCCTGAATTGCAATATTGCCTTCCGATCCAATTCAAAGATGCTAAATGAATCGGCAACAAGAAGAATATGAAGAACTGTCGCAATAAATGTTCCATGATGTACGTGTTGATTTCACAATATCAATTACGTATAGCAATTATCTCGACTCGTCACCGTCTCATGATATTTTTCACGTGACTGGAAAAAACCTATGATTTTGATTCTTCTTTACAATTGTATTTTGTTTGTTTCAATTCTTCTTTATGATCGTATTTTTTTTGTTCTGTTTTTCTTGTATTTTGTTGTTCCAATTATCCTCATATCTCATTAGATTGATCTTCTATTTAAAATTTATTCAACAGTCTTTTGGTCGTTTTTGTAAATATTATTGTTCCCATCATGCAAATCTTAATCTTCAGGTTCAATCCGGGCAAAAAGGAACAAAGCTGGAGCCATCAAACTCTGCCGATAAATTGGTATGTGGTAATGACTTTAAATTTCCTTATTGATTAGTACTCGTATTTGATTATATATTTTAAAGGAGTTAATTAATTTTCAGGAGAAGGATCCCTCTGAGCCAGGCAATCAATGTGAGCTGAAAAGAGCAAACCTTGAATCGGTATTGGATGACGAGTTTATGATTTTGAAATTGTTCCTTTGTTGACAATTTGAAGCTTCTCTGTCCAATTTCATTGCTTTGTGGTGATTTTTTGTTGTTGTTTCGTACTCTATAACGACTTTGTGATTTTGGAACAACAATATGAAGACGGTCTCTTTTCGATTTCATTACATTGTGGTGATTTTTATTTTGTTGTTTAAGCAAATGAATAAAATTTCAGGACGAGACAATGCTTTTCTGGCAGACATTAGAGAGTGGTGCGGAAATGGTTGTGGAATGGGAAATTTCTAGCGACGGTTCTTCGTTCTCGTCGTCAGACCCATTTTCTGTCATTGAACTTATTCATGATGTACGTATTTTTAAATGTAGAACGATTTCCCTTGAGACATCTTTTTTATTATTATTAATATTATTAAATGTAGAACGATTTCCCTTGAGCCCCCGATTCCTTGTTCTCATCTTAGCTGGACATGAAGGTCTATGAGCAAATGCATTCGCACAAAAACTGCCTTTTACATATATGCAGGTGAATCCTGTCATTGAAATGGGCGAGGAGATAGCTGAAGATTTTCCGGAGCTCTTTTCGAAGGCCGAAGAGCTTCTGAAACTTCTCGTTAAATCTGATGATGAAAAACGCCTAAAGGAAATAGCTAATGAAATTCTGGAAGATGATTATGTTTTCTCATGTTTTGTTGAGGCAGCAAATATTTATGATACATTTTTCACCTTTGTCGGCTGCCCTCTCGCCCACTCGTGGGACAAACAACCTTGTGGAATGATCGATCGTATTAGGGATGATCCTTTGTTCAACATGTATGCGGCAAGTAAAGAGCCTGCACATATTATGAGGGGAGTCTTAAGCATTGTAATGGGCTACTGGATTGATAAAGCCTATTATACGAAGCTATCCAAAGCATCAAATAACTCCGTAATGAACATTAACCATCGTCTGAAGAATAGAGAATCTGCACTACGACAAAGAGAACAGCGACAAAGAGCTCGAATGCAGAAACAAGGACGAGACTTTGTGGACGTAGCATTGCCACCTCTTCGGCAATGGGTGAAAGACTGATGGAGCAATGCCGCTTGGAGGTAGAAGGCCCATGGGTCGTCAACTTCTTTTCCCGGAAAAGTAACGATGGAGTTTGGGGTATAAGCAACTTTTATATTTTCCTTTTGCAACTGAGATACTCAAATCTGTTCGATGAACGAACTTAACGTGGGTTTTGCCCACTTTCACTGCATTAGTATGCTGTTATTGTTTGTGTCTATGCACATTAGTTCGGATGTAATTTTCAGTGTTTTTGTGGGCATCCATCATCATTTACTTGCTGATACATATATTATTATCATATCAATTGCTTGCTTAGTCTTGTCCCGGAGAGATAGCCGACTTCAGTTAATTTTTGAAAAGAGGTTATTTGGTTTCTGTTATATAATTATTCTTGATAATTTTCTGTCGTCTGAAGTTTTTGATAATTAAGCTTTGATGGCCGAATTCGAGAGAACTGTCGGTCCAATATTTATGTGTCCATACCAATCTGCTCGTCTCCTCATGAGCTTGATGATTGAAATATAATTGTTAGAGATTAGTCTTTAAAATAATACAACATCCCTGTCAAAAATTGACAAAGTTGTCAAAAATATTGGTGTATTTTTTGTATTGGTATAAGTAATGATGGTGGAGATTAAAAACTAAAATATTGATGATAAATATGTGGTGGAGATTAAAAAGTAAAAAAATAATTGTTTGATTTGATTGTGAAAAATGATATATGTAAACTTACGATGGGGATAATTTTTGAGGGAAATGTAAACTTTGGTCGGGATAGAAGAAATATTTAGTTTCATAAATTAACAATATTAAGGACATTTACTTTTCTATATTACTATATTAAGGATTAATCTTGATTATATATTTTCTTCATCAACAATTGTGATTTGATTCTATATCCTTTATAAAGATATTTTCGAACAGGTCAAATCCATATATATATATATATATGTATATATAGTGGCGTATTCTATACGGTACCAATATTAGATGCAGTACTTTACAGTACTAATTTATGCATGATTATGCATGAAATATATGCATTTCGTGCATCAAAATTTCAATACATTAAAATATGCAATATATGCATCAAAATATCGATGCATTAAAATATTAGATTATATGCATCAATTTTTTGTGAGAATTAATGCATTGAAATTTTGATGCACGAAATGCATATATTTCATGCATAATTAGTACAAAACTCATGCATAAATTAATACTGTAAAGTACTGAATCTAATATTGGTACTGCATAGAACGCGCCACACACACACACATATATATATATATATATATATATATATATATATATATATTGGTAGGAATCCCTATACATATGGAGAAAGATTAGAAATTGGGGTCGAGTTCTGTTTGTTTTCTATTTTCTGTTTTTACATTAAAAATGCGCCAAATTTTATTAAACTATTTTTTATTATAAAAAATAAACCATATGTTCGGTTTATGCTTTTAGAGAAATATAGTTTGGCTCATGGTAAATATATAAAAAATAATTAAGTAAATGACATAGATATTTCAATCAATCCAATTATTCATATTTTATATATTGCTTTCAGGATCATATTACAAAATGAACTTGGGTCCATGATTTAACAATGCATCTTAATCACAATACCGCACATTTGTGACCAATCTTTTTTCTGGTAGAATAATTAAGGAGTTGCAGCTTGACCCTCTCTGGTGATCATCAACAGTCCAAATTCATATTATTCATTTATATTTATTTTTTATATATTTATTACAAGTTCATTAAACATCATGAACTAAATTGCTAATTGATATACCAGAAATATGAATGATCATGATGAGCCAAGAAAAAACCGCTAGTTGGATTTACAGATATATCGAACGATGTATTAATTGGATTTGCTGATGTTGGTTATCTCTCTAATCCGTGTAAAGGATATTCCCGACCAAAGCTCACCACTGGGAAAGAAGAATTAGAAGAAGAAAAAGGAGACAAAGGTTTCACAATGCACACAAACAAAATATTTCATAAAATTAAGTTTTATCTCATCAATCATCTATAATTCCAACATTAATTCATTTCGATTGCCAAATAACAAATTGACTTTTAAGACATGCCAACAACTCGAAAAATAGATTTGAACTACAATAAGTCCAATCACAATCTCCCAAAGATAACTCCACGAATTTAGAGGTTTGAGAAGCGCTTAAAAATTTCAACGAGTTTCTTACTAGAAAGCGATTAGAAAACACCATTGCGGTTATCCTTCTCATTTTTACCATGTTCCGGAATAAATCTCATTGCCATTGTCTGTGATTCATACATAGTCAAAGGAAAACTAAACGGACAAAATCCTCTAAGTTTACGAATAAGAAAACAGTCGAATAACCAAAACAAAAAGGAAAAAAACAATCCAACATAATGTTGGAAATATGTATGCTAAATGGAGTTTGGCATGTTTCCTTTGTCCCACATTGGAATGAATAAGAAACAAAAGGTAGTTTATAAGGTATTTTCTCTAGTTAGGCTCTCAAAGGCCTTAGTAGACTAGAGATGGGCCAAGCTCACACGCGTGCCGAGCCGGGCCGTGGACGCGAGACGCGAGGTTCGCGAAGTGGCGCGTTGTAGGCGCACTTTGCACTTCGTACGCCACATCGATCGAGGAGCTTTTATTTTTTAACGGAGCTCGGGTTCAGTCGGGTCGGACTGACCCGAATCGGATACGGATCTGGAAGATTCCATAACTGGGTTTGCTTGGTGGACAAGTTGGGCCTAAAAATCCTAGCCGTTTTTTGGTGCTTCCCTAGGGTTCTGCAACTATAAATACAGCTCCATAGGAGCCGTATTCATTATCCGAAATCTGCAGCCTCCTTTCTGTCGTTTTTTCCTTCATTTGAGTTTCCGAGTAGTCGTCTTTGCATTTATCGCTTCTTCCATTGCTGTTAGAACGACGATAAAGCTGCATCAAATCCTGGGGTTCTACACTGAAGCTTACAGCCGTTGAAGCGCGTAAAAACCTTTAAGGACAAGAGTTTCTCCGTGCGGTTTTCTTCAACTAAGAGATCCAAGAAACATGTTGATTTTTTACATATTTGTTGTGCATTAAATTTCGTCCCTCAATCGAACAGTATGCTTCTTTCCCCCTTTCTTACAATCGGATCTGATTGTGAAGGATCATTCCAATTTTGGTTGACAAACTCGGTAATATAATAATAACAAAATTGTTTAGTATTTGAGACTATTCTATTTTCTATCTTCCATATTGTTTGCTTTTAATAATTATATAATTCGGTATTAGTTCTCAATACTAATTACCGAATTGTGTGTCCATCTAGTCAAATTTTCAACATTCTTAAAGGTTTTTATTTGTTAAATCGTGTTTAATAGAAACAGTAAAATGGACACTGAAATCTCATCTGCGAATTTCCGTCTAATGAACCAAGAGTTTGCCCCGCTTGACCGATTCTATGGACAGAACTACGCCCGCTGGGCTGATAAGGTCAAGTTCATGCTTGCTGTGCTGAAACATGGCTATGCCTTGGACACAGAACTTGCACCAATTCCCGCTGATCCAATTCCCGAAGTGGGAAAGGCTGTGGATCCAAAAGAGATTTCAGATCTGGAAAAGCTAAGGGCTCTGCATAGAGAGTCTGAGGAACTGTATGTTGGTCATGTCAAGAATTCCTTGTCTAATCGCCTCTATGATCTGTACGCGTCGGTCACAGATCCACGAGAGCTTTGTAAAGCCTTGGAACTCAAGTACAAGGCACATGAGGAAGGTACTAACAAGTACCTTGTGTCCAAGTATGTAGAGTTTCAAATGGTTGATGACAAACCCATTATGAAGCAAGTGCATGAACTCCAGGTTATGGTCAACAAACTGAACTCGCTTTCCATCCCTCTCGCGCCTATCGGGTGACCCGACGCTCAGAATTCCTATTATAATATGTTTTCGGAAGCAGAACGGCGTGCTTTTCAAACCGTTAACAACAATATCCAAAGTCACTTGATCTCTACCATATTTAATTGCAGATTTCACATCACTGTAAGAATCAAGAATAACATTCAAAAGCACAATCGGAGTGTAATCATCGATGTTTTTATCTCCAGTTAACTTTATATCTTGAACTAGTTTTGTAAACACGTCTAAATTAGCATGGATGTCTTTGTTTTGATCGAGTTTGTAGCGGAAAATTTTTTCAAGAAGAAACAGTTTGTTGGGCAGTGAAGTTTCAGTATACATTTCTTCTAATTTTTCCCATAATTCTTTAGCCGAACCATGTTTACCTATTTTTCTAATCACAGAGTCAGATAGGTTCAAGATAATCGCAGAGTAAGCAAACTCATCAAATTCAGCTTTTTTATCCGCAGTCACATTAGAAGCGAAAGAGTTATCGATAGCTTTGAAATATTTTTGTTGAATGAGTATGCTTTTCGTTTTCAGTTGCCAAATGGCAAAATCACCTTTTCCATCAAATGGGGCCACAGAGAAGGCAGAGATAGTTCCCATTTTAATTTTTAAAATGAACAAAGTTTTTGAAAATTTATGAAAAACACAGATAAGAAGGAGACTGTTGGTTTTATCAAAACGCAGAAACACAAAGTAACTAATAAAATCACACAGATAAATAAAATTAAAGGAATCCAAAAAATTCAACACCAGACCCCTACAAGATCCGAGGACGCTTAAGTGGTCCAGGCAGGAGGGTTTTAATGCCGGTTTATGAAAATTGCCAGATTCAAAATAAACACGAAGTAATATCATAGTAATAAACACACAGAATATCACCAACAATGCGTCAAACAACATACGTTGCGGAAGCGACAACGCCAGGACAATATCACGAAGGATAGTAGCGAACAGAAATATCACGGAGACATCTAGCCGAAAAATATCACGAAGACAGAAAATATCACGAAGACAGAAAACAGAAAAATAGTAAATGAAGAGGGTAAAGACGTTATACCTGAGCGATCCCGGGTTGACCCGATTCAGACAGATCCGAACCAATCTCCGGTACCAATGTTGTGAATTGGTCCGAATCAGGTGACGAATTATTACAATAATTATAACAAATATAACTATTACAAAATTCACTTACGAGATAAGGATTAGGGTTTACACAACTTCTAATTAAAATGCAAGAATTAAAAATGACTGAAAAATAAAATAGGAATAGAAAATGTAAACCAACGAGTCGGGTGATGACACTGATTGGAAAATCCAACCCGGCTCAGTCCTCTGTCTCAGTAACCCACGTCCAGGACACAAAAGAACCCGCGACCAACACAAATAAAGGACACAAAACAGGACCAAACACCAAGAAGAACCGTAGCACACAGCTGGATTCTTACCGAAAAACCACCCAGAAACACCGATCCCAGATTAATCGCCCAAATCACCGTCACAAAGCTCTCGATTTATTTCACAGAGAAAAGAATCGAAGGTAAGTAAACAAATTACTAGCTCTCGAATTTTTGTGTGATTTTATCTCTCAGGGAAAGGATATATATAGCAACATGGGAGAAACGACCGAAGAGAGAAAAAAGGAACAACAAATCGGAGGTCCATGGCGGAAGACCAGGAACAGCCAGGGGAGAGAGGGAGAGAAAATCGGGCAGAATGTGATGGAGGCGGAAGGGAAAGAAACTGAGGGTTAGGGTTTTTGGAAAGGGGGATGGTTTTATATATAAGGTCAGATATAAACCAACGACCGAGCTTAACTGAGCCAAATGAATGGTCAGGATTAATCTGGTCAGATACAAAATGGGTAGCTTCCAGGGTTCCGGGCTGGGTGCACCGTTGAGGCATAATGGTGCACCATTGGAATATGATTTGTTGATATTTTCTGTGTTACAAACTTGTTGGGCGGAAAAGAAATTACAACTGGACTACAAAAAATTACAACTCGAAAACAGAAACTACAAACTCGTATGGAAATGAAAATACAAAACTCGAAACAGAATTGAAAATACAAGAAAATAAATTATAAAACTATAAACTAATGTCGAGTTGAGGAATCCTCTATCCGCAAGACGAAATACGCCCCAATAGTGCTCTCGGTTCTGACGTATCGCCCACAAAGATAAAACGGCAACGTCTCGTAGGTAGTAGCACCACCAGACCTACGAGCTTCGGCGAACTTGAATGAGGTGAGGACGAAGCTGAAACTATGAACTATATGCTTTATGCTGGAGTTTCGAAAAAAAATTGCATGTACAGAAGCAAATGTATGCATGCCTATTTATAGGCCATTCACACCTGCAGGGGGTTTAAACACAGCCCTTATGGCTGTCATAATGCATGAATTCATGCCTGCATTGAACACAGGAGTTACACAATTCAATGCAGTGGTTACTGCCTGTTTTTGAATTTGAACATGTAGCCTTAACACCTCCTCATAACACCCAGGAGGTTACTGCCCGTTTTTGGCCGAGTTTGAATAGTCTGGATGCACCTGGACTATAATCAGCTCCTTAACCATTTGACGGATGTACCTGGACATCCTTATGTGCACATAAGAGCCCAACTACGTTGTTGAGCTTGTCCAAAAAAATTTTTAAGCTAGCCCAAGACCTAGTTCACGGCCAAGCCCACGAACAGGCTCAAAGACCAATTGCCAAGATCCAAGATCCAAGATCCAAGATCCAAGATCCAAGTCCAAGGCCAAGGCCAATGTCCACGGTCCATGGCATGCGGCTCGTGGCCGCGGCCACGACCGAGGCGAGGCGGGCGGGCAGCGGCGGCGTGCGCGTGTGCGCCCGTGTGGGCTTTAAGCCCATACACATGTGCCATTAATTATTATATGCATAAAGGTAACTCCTTATATACTAGAATAATGATGGTTTATTATTCAATGTGGGATTCCATCCCTTATTAATTCACAATTAAGTGACAAACTTTAATTTACTATTTCTCACTCACCGGGAATCGGTTTAGAGAAAGTGAATATACCACGATCATCTACTCAGAACGTAGCTCGATCCTATGATATTTAATTTTACAAAATAAAATTAAATCATTAACGATTCCAACAATCCCCCACATGGGTGAAAATAGCTCAAATGCAATATGCAGACTCAAGCTCGGTCCTCAAGAGGCGTTAAAGTATAATGATAGGTAGTTCGTAACTTTGAACCTTCCATAGTTAACATCATTAGGTACACAGGCGGATTAGTGGCTTGATGCTTTGAACTATTCCTCCACGGCGTGCACCGAGACAATGGTGCTAACACTTGAACACCTCAACCTCATTCGTTCTCACGTTTTGTGTCCTTTGCGGACCTTGGACACCCCTTTGGATTCATAAGTGTATTTCATGAAGCGGCCCCCACTTCTCACTTATATAGTTGATGCTTTACCGATTATCTTGCCATACTCAACCTCCTCGAGGTCTTTAAGAATCATTAAAAGTTATAGACTTAACCTCACCACTAGGCAAGCTTTCAACACTCAATTGCTTCTATAGGGAATAAACTTAGATGAGTGTTTCACACGAACTCTCATAGCTTAGTTCTCCCATTGAACCAAGTTCTTGGGATCTCCAGTCATCTTGGTTGGGTTACCACTATGATAATTCTCAATTTGTGGATTTTAAACCCATTCCCTCTAGCAATTTATTCATTTGATCACGGTTTAACCCTTTGGTCAGCGGATCCGCTAGATTATCCAATGACCTCACATAGTCAATAGAGATAACCCCACTTTTGATCAAATGTCTCACGGTATTATGGCGTCGACGAATATGTCGAGACTTTCCATTATACACGTTACTTCTCGCCCTACCAATAGCAGTTTGGCTATCACAGTGAATCATCACTGCAGGCACTGGCTTGAACCAACATGGAATATCTTCTAGAAAGTTTCTGAGCCATTCGACTTCTTCACCAGCTTTGTCCAATGCTATGAATTCCAATTCCATGGTGGATCAGGCTATACACATTTGTTTCGCGGACTTCCACGAGACAGTTCCACCCCCAATGGTAAACACGTAACCACTTGTAGAAAATGAACTTTCGTATCGGATATCCAATTCGCATCACAGTACCCTTCAAGTACCGGGGGTATCTCGAATAGTGTAGCCCAAGGTTTTGAGTATACTTTAAGTACCTCAAATCTAGGGGTGGTATACCGTACCGTACCGAATTTTTTTGTCGATACCGTATACCGTACCGAAAATTTCGGTACAACAAAATTCATACCGATACCGTACCAAAAGTTTCGGTATACCGAAATCTGGTATACCGAAATTACGGTATGGTTTTCGGTCCATACCAATACCGTACTGAAATTTTGGTATACCGAATTTTATTTCGGTATCTGTATATACCGAACTTATCGAAATACCAAATTACCAAAATATCAAAAAAATCTAGATATACCGATATATACCGAAATACCGAATAAAAAAGATACCGAAAATATCGATATACCAATATATATATTGAAATATCGATTTTTTTTGGTATCTCGGTATATACCGAAATACCTAAAAAAATTGCATACCGTTACCGTACCGAAATTTTTCGGTACGGCACCATACCGTACCAAAAATTCGGTATACCGAAATTTTCAGCAATTTTGGTAATTTTTCGGTACGATAAATTCGGTTTTTCGGCATTTCGGTATATTTTGCCATCCCTACTCAAATCTCTAACGAGAGCTTTCCAATGCTCTTTGCTTAGATTGCTCGTGTAACGACTCACTTTGTTTACAGCGCAAGCTAAATCAGGTCGAGTGCAATTTGTAAGATACATTAAACACCCAATGACTCGTGCATATTCTTCTTGTGCAACGAGGTCCCTCTATTTTTGCTCAAGTGATCATTTAAATCTATTGGGGTCTTAGCCGGCAAGCTTTCAAAAGCATTAAACTTCTTGAGAACTTTCTCGGCATGGTGAGATTGTGTCAAGATGATTCCATCCGATTTTCCCAAAATTTTCATTGCAAGAATCACATCGGCTAGCCCCATGTCTTTCATGTCAAAATTTCTTTTTAACATGTTCTTAGTATCGTTAATCACTTGTATATTGTTACCCATGATTAACATGTCATCTATATAAAGACACACAATAACATAACTGTTATTAGTGTTCTTAATATAAACACATTTATCACACTCGTTTATTTTAAAACCATTTGATGACATTACATTATCAAATTTCAAGTGCCACTGTAGTGGAGCTTGTTTCAATCCATATAGAGACTTAACCAGTTTGCATACCTTTTTCTCTTGTCCATGTACTACAAACACTTCAGGTTGTTCCATATGGATCTCTTCATCCAGATCACCATTCAGAAAATCAGTCTTAACATTCATTTGATGAATCTCAAGATCGTGCAAAGCAGCAATCGCGAGAAGCACTCGAATAGATGTAATTCTCGTTACAGGTGAATAGGTATCGAAAAAATCGTACCATTCCTTCTGTTTGAAACCTTTGACTACTAAACGAGCTTTATACTTATCAATTGACCCATCACCCTTGTACTTTCTTTTAAGGATCCATTTGCATCCTAAGGGCTTACAACCTTCAGGTAAATCACCCAAAACCCAAGTTTGGTTTTGTAAAATTGAGTCAATTTCACTCTGAACAGCTTCTTTCTAGAGCAACCCGTCTGGTCTGGCATAAGCTACTTTGATCGACGTTGGTTCTTCATCCAACATGAATGCTATGTAGTCAGGTCCAAATGTATTTGGTATCCTAACCCTACTACCACGTCTCGGTTCTACATCTTTTAGATTAGATCTCGTCGCTTACATGACTTTGGATCTACATCCACAGGTTTTGAACTTGTTCCTTCATCTTCAAATCTATTGCTAGAATTGTTCTCAACTTTATCATTATCCTTACAAGGATATATATTTTCGAAGAATACAGCATTCCTTGATTCAATTGTTGTTCCCACAGTCATTTCAGGAACTTCTGACTTGTGGATAACAAATCGATAGGCACTACTATTCAGTGCATACCCAATAAAGATATAATCGACCGTCTTAGGTCTGATTTTAACTTGTTTAGGTAGAGGTACCTCAACCTTAGCCAAACACCCCCACACTTTGAGATATTTGTATGAGGTTTTCTACCTTTCCACAACTCATAAGGGGTAATATCCTTACCTTTGCATGTAATCTTGTTCAATATGTAGTTGGCTGTCAAGACAGCTTCCCCCACATATTCTGGGGCAACCCTGAACTAATCAATAAGGCATTCATCATATCTTTAAGTGTTCGATTCTTACGTTCAGCAACGCCATTCGATTGTGGTGCATATGGAGCTGTTGTTTGATGAATTATACCACTTTCGTTGCATAATTCCTCAAATGGGGCTACATATTCGCTACCTCTATCGCTTCGAACCATCTTGATACGGCAGCCTAATTGATTTTCGGCTTCATTCTTGAAGTTCTTAAAAGCTTCAATAGCCTCATCTTTACTTCTCAAATGATAAAGATAACAATATCTTGTGCAGTCATCGATAAAAGTGATAAAGTACTTCTTACCACCTCTAGTTTGCACAAACTTTAAATCACACACATCTGTGTGAATTAATTCAAGGGGTTGTGTGTTTCGTTTTACCGAATGAAACAGAAGTTTCGTCATTTTTGCTTCAACACAAATCTCACATTTGTTTTGAGTATTGACTTCATTTAATTTTAGTAAATCTAAGTTTACTAATCTTTTTATAGCATTTAGATTCACATGACCTAATCTACAATGCCATAAATCAGAACACTCAGTCAAGTAAGAGGAAGCAGTAGTATTTTTATTAGCATTACTGGACTTGGTTACATGGCATTTAGCCAAAGAATTAAGTTTAAAGAGTCCATCCGTGAGGTAACCCTTACCAAGAAACCTATCAAACTTTTTTATGATAATTCTATCAGACTCAAACACTAGTTTAAACCCCTTTTTAACTAGTATAGAGCCTGAGATCAAATTCTTCCTCATATCCGGAACACGAAGCACATTCTTCAAGGTGAGTGTCTGTCCGGACGTAAGTTTGAGGTCCACTTCTCCAACTCCGATAATTTTAGATGAAGCTGGATTCCCCATGTTGAGCTTCCTCCCCTCAACAGCTTGATAGTTCTTAAACTAGCTCCTATCGGCACCAACGTGGGCGGTCGCACCGGTGTCGACGTACCGACAACCTTGGTTCTCAACCTGGTTGACTTCTTTGGTGACCACAGCAGCAAGGTCATCCTCTTTCCATCCGCCGTTAGTCTTGGCGATGTTGGCAACATGTTTCTTCTTCTTGTTGGCCTTCGGCTTTCGACAGTCTTTCGCCGTATGCCCATGTTTGCCACAGTTGAAGCAATCGCCATCAAACTTCTTGATTGGTTGCTTCCCTTTGCTCTTGTTTTGGACACTTGGACGAGCTATTTTATTGGTGGGACCACCATGCTCCAACAGATTGGCCTTAGCATCTATCAGGCCTTTTGGTTTGTGGTCATTTTTGCGCACGTCTGACTCGATGTGCAGTTTCACAATCAAGTCTTCAAGAGTCATCTCCTTTCTCTTGTGTTTGAGATAACTCTTGAAGTCTTTCCAACTGAGGGGCAACTTCTCGATCACAGTTGCAACAGTGAAAGCATCCGGCAGGACCATTACCTCGGCATTGACATCATGAATGATGAGTTGGAACTCTTGCACTTGTTCCATGATTGGCCTTGAGTCAACCATCTTGTAGTCCAGATACTTGGCGACTACAAACTTCTTTGTACCTGCATCATCACTACGGTACTTCTTTTCAAATATTTCCCACATCTCTTTTGATGTGTTTACAACAGAATAAACATTGTACAAACTATCTTCTAAGGAATTGAGAATAAAGTTTTACAAAGATAGTCTCCATTGTGGCAATTGTCATAGGCAGCTCGGACTGTGAAACTAGTCTCTTGAGCACTTGGCGCCGGTGGCGCATCTTCCTTAAGGAAGTTCGCAAAGCCCAATGTTGTCAAATAGAACAACATCTTCTGTTGCCACCTTTTAAAGTCGGCTCCACCAAACTTTGGCGGCTTCTCGGCGTGAGCATCATCCTTGGCCCCGAGGTTGTTCCAAAAAAGGAACCACTCGTGTTGAACCCGTAGGCTCCAACACTAGATCCTAACATGGATCCAACGGTACCACTAAAAGTGGAACCTACGGTGCCACTCGAGGTGGTTCCACCGGTAGTCAGAAATGGGTTCGAAAACACCCATGGAGTTGTTGATGAGGTAGTTGAGCTCATCATGCTGGACATGGTTGCGGCAATAGTGTTTGCCACGTTCAAAGCGGCGGTCGCGGAGGCAAAGGCAGCGGTGGTGTTGGAGTCGGTTGAAGCAGCGGTCGTCATCTCCAGTTGTAGGATTCAGCAAGTAAGTATTTCGTCTTGCGCTTGTTGATGTTTTCTGTGTTACAAACTTGCTGGGCGGAAAAAGAAATTACAACTGGACTACAAAAAATTACAACTCGAAAACAGAAACTACAAACTCGTACGGAAATGAAAATACAAGACTAGAAACAGAATTGAAAATACAAGAAAATAAATTATAAAACCGTAAACTAATGCCGAGTCGAGAAATCCTCTATCCGCAATGTTGTTACCCAAAATATTATCCGGAGATAGTATTGCTGGAACGATCGAGTAACAAACAAAATGCGAGAACACTTCCGTGGGAAAATGGATAACACAAGATTTGCCGGGGTTGTTAGTCCCGGGCTTGAATGCTCTCGCGAGATGTTATTAATAAATATCTTTATCGAGTACAAATATTAATGTTAGAATCTAATACAATGAGTGTAAAAGCTTCTAGTTATCTAGGCTTTAGAGCGCGTAGATTGCCGGAAGAACCAGATGGATGAATCTGTGAGTTCTTGCTTGGAATTTATGATGAATGTGTGTGAATATCACTATGAATATGTTAGTGCTTGCCAAAAGAGCCTTTTGTTCTCTCTTTGGTGTGTATTCTGCACTTAATTCGTGGTAGGATCCCTTTTTTTGGCCGCAACAGTGAGTTCTCTATTTATAGGGGACTAAGTAGTTGGGATCCCTCAGGCGATCGCGGGCGATCTCCGTTTTCTATATTAAAATAAACGGCCGATCGTCCCGTCACGTGGGCCTGTTCCTTTGAGGTCCGAGGTTGCGGTTGGAGGCCGGTGGGTGGACGATGGGAAGCAAGACGCGCCGCGTCGCCATTGTCCGAGGATGGTCCACTTCGTACCTTTCGGCGGCCTTGTCGGTAGGTGCGGTAGGTGACAGTGGTCAATGATCCTTTTTGTTGGTATCCTATGAAGATCCGCGGGTGGGCCATCGTCCAAGATTCGGTCTTCGACGACTTTGACGGACGCTGGATCCCCACGTGGCATGAGACGATCGCCTCTGATCCGTTAGACAAAGACGATCGCCAGGTATCAAAAGACGATCGCTATATCATGCCGGACTTTAGGTGTTCGTCCGGAGTTTGGCTTCTATGGTTGACTTTTCAGGGAGGTCGCCGATCGCCTATCGCGGCGAATTAATCGTCGCACAACAATTGCCCCCCAGCTCGCCTTGATGTTGAAAACACGGGGTGAGGTGGCACTGTTGGCGATCGCCGATGTTTAGACGACCAGCCGATCTGAATTCAAATATGGACGACCTTCTTTCGCGTCGGGAGCAGCGGGAAAAGAAGGCGGGTCTTTCACAAGCGGCTGGGACACGCGTCGTGCTGCCGTTGGGGGGAATCCGACGGTTTGTCAGACCTGTCGGCTGGCGTGCCCTCGAAAAGACGCGTATGCGGGATTCGAGGGCCGCATTTAATGCGTCCCACGTGACGGTTCGATTCAGTCCCGAGGTTTCTCCTTTTTGCACTTAGGCCCTCGTTCCCATCTATAAAAGGAGGGCTTCTTCTCCTTCATTTTACGCGCCCTTAGCATCCATAGCAATTTGCGAGAAATTTACGGAGCCTTTGAGTGCCGATCTTCTTTTTTTCCTAGGTAAGATTAAATTTAACCTTCTCCTTATTTTTACTTTCCAATATGTCGGGAGGATCGAAAACCTTCGAGACCGGGAGTTCTTCCATTGCCGCGCGTTGCTGAGCAGGAGGAGGTTCCGTTAGAGTGGATATGGAGACGGCCGCGAAGCTATTCGAGCGGGGATTGCACCGAAGAACTCGAAAAACTTTTCAACGAGGCCGAGGTGGCGAGGACGGCGGAGAGACGGCGGAGCGGGGGTTCGCCGGTAGATGAAGACGATGCAGTGCGGGAGGCACAGGAAGAGAGAGCGGATTCGGCCCCTCCTATGTGGCTTTTGCCCAGATGATGGAAACGATCGCTGGACCTTGCCCGGAATTCGATTTCGAGGCCTACTCCGCCGCTCACCCTTACAAACATGTGAATCGGACGGTCTTCCAGGCCGCCGTCCCGTCTCCGTGGACTCTCGGCCAGATCCGGAGTACGGCGACCAAGAATGACCTGAGCCGCTGGAGGGCCAAATATCACATCCCCTCTGACGTTTCCCTCCACGTGCCTTTGGAGAATGAGCGCGCCGACCAACCGCCCCAGGATATGGTCGCCGTCAACGAGATGATTATGGAGGCGGGTGCGATTCCGTTGCCACTCGCCGTCTCCTATTCTTGATCGCACGGAATTTGGCGCCTCTTCAATCGGCCGAATGCTTGGGCTGCAGATCATCTGCTCTTTGACCTTGTTCGGAGGTCACAGGTTATTTCGTCACCTTAGCGCTACCGGAGATGAACTATTTGTTTAAAGCTGGCTGTGAAAGGGACGATCGGCGGTTATCATATCCAGGCCGAATCGGGAGAGTGGTTCTTGGCGTGCGAATAAGACCGGGGCGACACAGCAAAATGGAGTTGGGTCGGCGGTGCAAGTCGATCGGCGTTGAGAGAAGGGCTGACAGAAGAGTTGGAGATTCACACAATTTTACGGGAGAAGAATCCCAGTAAGGATTTAAACTCTCCCTTTGATTGAGCTTGTCTTGGGTGATCTAATTTCGTTTTCTTTTGAAGGACCTCTCGTACCGGTGACGGCTGACCTCCCATTTGATTTCTTGATCGTTTGGGAGCGTATTCGTGCGTTGCCGAACTCCTTTATTGACGTTCGATCGCTTGCATGAAGCTCATCGGTTGGGGGCTCGTTTGTTTTGCTACCCTCGTCACTTGAAAGTTCAAGGTATGAGGTTAAGTGGTGTTTCCTTTCTTTGACGATCGTCTCCAAGATGTTGTTTTAGTTTATCTAACTTGTTTGCACCTTTTCTTTGTGAGAGGCTTATTTTCCCGAATCGCGAACCTCCGAGAGATAGCTATGTCGGACTTGGGAGTTCTTGGTCGCCTTAATTTGGGCAAGCGGTGAGTCGCGTTCTGCGGCAGCGTCTCAACTGCCCCGGTGACGAGACCCGCTGAGGCGCCGGTCGCCAAGCCGGGGGTCGAGGGAGAGGAACAGCTCAAACGCCGCAAGAGGCGGAGGTCGGAGTCCCCGTCGATCTCTGAGGCGGACGTAGCGATTCTTGAGCCTCCGGTCGCTGCGGCTCCCATCTCCGCCATCCCGATGATGGAGCGTTACGGCGCCAAGCCCACGGTCACCGGACCGGTCATCCGGCGGCTCGGCGAAGAAGATGGCGATCGCCGATGCGGAGACACCCCGGGGCAAGCCTTTTTTCGGACGTGACCCCGAGCTGGTCAATAGGTAAGAGTGGGTTAAAAGTTTCTTTCTGAGTCAGGCATTCCGAGCATGGTATGGGCTAACTCCTTGATTTCCTTGGTTTGCGCTGCAGGGTTCGCCTCGCCGACCCGGACGTCGCCCCATGGTCTTGGATTTCTGTCGAGCAAGGCTCCACAAGGTTCTGTCGAAGTCCACGCTTATGTTCGCCAGGCGATCACTTCCCTGCCCAAGGCTTGGACGACCGACCTTGACGCGATCGCTCGTCGGCGTTACGGAGATGCCATGCGGCGGCCGTTGCCACGGCTCTTGAGTGCGGCGATGGCCGTCAGCTGCCGGGATTTTGAGGGGCGACCCTCCACCGCTCATCTCCATCGCGAGCTCGAGACCGCCGGGCGAAATATCGAGGATGCCAACCGGATCCGGTCGATGGAGAAAGAGTATGAGGAGACCGCCAAGCGGGCTAAGCGGGGCGTGGATCGATTGAAGCGGAGCCGAGTCGCTCCAAGGAAGCCGATCGATCGATAATAAGGAGAAGGAGACTCGTCGAAGCTCGAGGCTTCGCGAGGAGGAGGCGGCCGGGCTGAAAGGCTGCGGTGGATCGGCTCGGTGGTGAGCCGGAGGCGGCGAAGAGAGAGCTGAGAAAGCCGGGGCGAGAATGTTGCCAAGGCGGCCGAGGCGGCGGAGGTCGAGAAGACGGCGGCGGATACGAAAGGGCGGTGAAGGCGATCGAGGTCGATCCTACCTTAACGTCGGGCACGTCGGCGAGTTCGCTTACTATTTGGCCTACGCTGACGTGTCCGAGTTGCTAAAAAGGCGGGGGTTGAGACCGGTCCTCGATGGAAAGCTTCAGATCCTATGTCTCCAAGCATCCTCTGCATTGAGAATTCTCTCTGCCGATCCTTGACTTGGTCGACCTCGGGATTGACTTGAGTTGGTATACGGCAAACTCATTCATCCCGAGGCCGATGCCCAAGCCGATCCGCGACCGAGGCGAAGGCGGGCGGGGCTTTGAGAGGCTTTTGTTTTCCTCTGTAACTTGTACTTTTTGTTGTAATGCCTTCAGCCTTGAAATGTATGAAGCTTGTGTTTATGAATAAAATACTCCTTTTCTCATTCCGCGTAATGCATTATATGCGATCGCCTTTGACTATTTGTGTGCAATTTTTCGAGTATGCGTATATTTGCTTTCGATTTTTGTTAAATCGGCCGATTGTCCGAGTGTTGAAAGTATTGACATGTTTTGAATTGGAATTCTTACTTGTAATTTTCGTCGGACGGTCTCGATCGCCTGCATGTTTTTGGCGAAGCCGATCGAATATGGTTTCTCTTTGTTCGATCGTATTTGAGAGTAGCTCGGCTATCCTGCCCCCTTGTTTTTGTTCACTTATTGTAAGTAAGGGAACAAAGACTAGTCTGTCTGGCGAGCTATCTTCATTTCGCCGATTCGAAGAGTCATGTGTGGTTGCGGTGTTCGATGGACCGATCTCCCAATCGTGTCTTCGTGTGCGCGGGATATTTATTATCCTGCGACTCACTTTGTGAGGGTCCTCCGTTAGGCTACGCCTTGTGTTAAAACGAAAGGCGGGCGATCTCGGTCTGGAGGAGTCCTTGCGCGGAGTGTTGTCGGCTTATTCGACACCACGTTCGCGGCTTGTCAGCTCTGCTTCCACCTCGGCCCGCCATGAAGATGGCGATCCTCGACGGTGTACGTTGAGACGGGGGTAACGGCACGTCGCATTGTTCGGGTTCACCATGTTAGATGATGTACCTTGAGAACGTGCGATCGCGCCTACTGACTATTTTGGAGGGTCCTTCGGCTACGTCGACCTCGTATTTAAACGAAGGGCGGACGATCTCAGCCCAAAGGAACCTTGCATGGGCGAAGCTGTCGGTTCCATCGACCTCCAGGACCATGGCTGCAATAATTTTTCCTAGGATCGTCGTGATCAGCGATCGTCGAAGATATGCGATGCCTGGTGGGGCGATCGCCATAACAGATGGGATAACAAAAAATCTCATTATAATCCTTGTACATCATTGAAATCGAATACAAATTTATCACTGATAGTATTTTTTCAGATGCACGGCGTTCCAGGTATTGGTCAGAGTACCGTCGGGATGTTCGATTCGTAGGCTCCTTTAGTTAACCATCTGGATACTCGAAAGGTCCTTCGATTTGGACCAAAGACGCTGTATGGGTTTGGATTTTCTTGAGGACGAGATCGCCCACTTGAAATCTTCTCTCTCGACCTTTGAATTGAAGAACTTCTCGGCTCTCCTTTTGTGGATTGTGTTCTTCATTTCGAGGTCGGCCGTCTTTCTTCAAGCATGTCTAGGTCGATTCGCCGGGCTACATCGTTGTCGGTCGTCATCTCTGTTCGGTTCGATGGCGAGGACGGCGATCTCCGAAGGAATCACCGCTCATTAGAAGGTAAGGGCGAACGGGGTTTCGCGGTTGAATTGCGGGTCGTCGTTCGGTAGGACCATAAAGCGTCTGGGAGCTCGCTCGCCCATCTTCCTTGCCGGATTCGAGTCGTGCTTTGATCGTGTGTTTGAGGATCTTATTCACCGCCTCTACCCGCCCGTTAAATGCGAGGGTGATAGGGCCGAGAATAACCTTTTGACTCCCCACTTTTCACGAATTGCATGACTTCTAAGCCGTCAACTGTTTTTCCGTTGTCGGAGATGATGGCACAGGGCAAACCGAATCGGCATATTATGTTTTTCCATATAAACTTGATCACTTGTTCTTGGCGATCTTGTTGAGCGGTTCGGCCTCACCATTTGGTGAAATAATCGACCCCAACGATGGCGAACTTACGACCCCACAGAGCCGTTGGCAAGGGACTATAAGGTCGATGCCCCATTGCGCAAATGGCCAAGGGCTATACATGGAGGTGAGTGTTCGGGTGATAGTTTTATGTTGGGGCCCATTATCGACATCTATGACAAGACTGGCATAAGCGATCGCATCTTTTCGAAGTGATGGCGAGAAAAATCCTTGTGCAGTCGTCTTATGGAGGAGGGCTCGCCGCCGCGTGGTTCCCACAAATCCGTCATGGATTTCGGCTAAAGCGAGCCGACCTTCCTCGGTGTAATACACTTGAGGAGGAAGGTGAAAGCTTCGCTTGTAAAGCCGATCGTCGATAGGGTATACACAGTCGCACGAAGGAGTTGGCGAGCTTTAACACGGTCGTCGGGGACCGTTCCGTCTTTAAGTATTCGATGAGCGAGTCATCGATTCTCTTCGGCGATGGCGACCGTGGTAACCAAGTTCTGTCGATCGCGGCCTTGCTGACTTTGTGATTTGGATGTTGGAGAAGTGGTGCCCCATCCGATGATGCTAGTTTGGAAAGTGCATCGGCACGGGAGTTGTGCTCTCTCGGGACTTGCTCGATTAGTACTTCTTCAAATTTTGTGCACATTTCGACCGGCTCTTGGTATTTGACCATCATTCGCCGCGTGCCTCATATTCCCCCTTGACTTGGTTCACGACCAAAGGGAGTCCATGTAGATATGGAGGCGTCGAACATCTAGGGCGAGGCTAGATCAAGCCCGCCTACGAGGCTTCGTATTCGGCTTCATTGTTGGTCATACGAAAACCGAAACGCACGGCATTTGTGAAACTCGTCTGCAGGCTAATGAGAACAATCCACCTTTGCTCTCGCATTGGTATTTGAGCCATCCACGTATAATTTCAGGCGAGTCGGCCGGCACTGGGTGGTTGTGAGGAACGTTAATTCCACCACGAAGTCCGCGAGCTTGGCCTTTGATCGCCGTGCGAGGCGTAAGTGATACCGTATTGTGCGATCTCCGGCGACCACTTGAGGAGTCGCCGTTGGTGTCCGGTCGGTGCGGGACTTGTCTTAGGGGTAGAGTGGTTAGGACCTCCACCAGTGATCGAAGAAGTAAGCTCTCGGTTTCGTACACTCATGACAAGGGCATAGGCGATCTTCTCCAATGGTGTGTAACGTGTCTCGGCGTCGTGGAGCGCCTGGCTAACATAGTAGATCGGCAAGTGGGCTTGCCCCTCTGCTCGCACCAAAACGGCACTCAGTGCGACCTCCGAGGCCGCTAAGTAAAGGAATAATTTTTCACCGGGGATCGGCTTTGCCAGGATCTGGGGGTTGGATAGATATTCCTTTATTTTGGCGAATGCTATCTGGCTTTCTTTCGTCCATGCGAACTTCTTGTTCTTGATGGTCGCGAAGAAAGGCTTGCTTTTATCGCCGAGCCGTGATATGAAACGGTTGAGGGCGGCTAGACAGCCTGTGAGGCGTTGCACCTGTTTGATGTTCCGCGGTTCCTGCATGTCAAGGATCGCTCGTATCTTGGCGGGGTTCGCCTCGATCCCCCTTTGGCTTACTATGTGCCCCAAGAACTTCCCGGAGCCCACCCCGAAGTTGCATTTCTTGGGGTTCAGCTTCATGTTAAACTTCTCAAGGATGGCGAACGTCTCGGCAAGATCGTTGAGGTGATCTTCCTTCTTGAGGCTTTTGACCACGATATCGTCAATGTAGACCTCCATGGTCTTGCCGATCTGATCGGCGAACATCCTGTTGACTAATCGTTGGTAGGTCGCCCCTGCGTTTTCAAGCGAGCGGCATTCGACCCAAAGTATATGTCTTTTACGTGTGGAAAGATGTGTGTCTTATGTCTTCCTCTGCCATTGGGATTTGATGATATCCGTGAAGGCATCCATAAACGACATCATTTCGCAACTGCCGTGCTATCGACCGGATGATCGATATGAGGCATTGGGAAGTGATCTTTTGGACATGCCGCGTTGAGGTCGGTGAAGTCTATGCATAATCTCCAGGAGCCGATCGGCTTTTTGGCGAGCACCGCGTTGGCGACCTTGTGGTTCGTCGTCGCTACTCGTCGATCTGTTGTTGAGTAACCACGGACTTCTATGTCGAGCTGCGTATTTCTCGGGACCCAACTTCCTACGCTTCTGGTGAACAGGTTTCATTGCCCGGTCGATCTTCAGATAATGGCAGGCGTGTTCGGGACTTATGCCAACCATATCTTGATGCGACCAGGCAAAGACACCGATGTTCTTACGTAGCAAGTTGATCAGATCTCCCTTTAATTCGCGGTCGATGCTCGCGCCGATCTGTACCTCCCGGTCTGGATGATCCGGATCCATCGTAATGCTTTCCAACTCTTGGCGAGGCAGTCGCCTCTCGTTTGGTACGATCTCCGGACTCGGTCCTTGGATCGATGTCGAGACTTGGCTCGAAACCGATCCTTGGCTCGATGTCGTCCGTCGATCGATGAGAGATGGCGTCCCCTGAGTCGGGTTGGTACGAAGTCTCAGGCTCGTCGATCTCCATGGGTTGATCGTCGGTCGCTTCAATGTTACATACAGTACGGGAAGTGTTGAAAGAATTAACAACATAGGAGTAACTCAAACATCTCTTTGCCATTAGCTGATCTCCTTTTACAGTACCGACCGTCCCATCGGCAGTGGGGAATTTGATACAGTAAAAGAAAGATGAGGCGACCGCCTCAAAAGTTTCTAAAAAGGGTCGACATTGGAACCCATTATAGATCTTTGGGCCTATCTATGATTACAAAGCTTAGGTTCTAGTAATCCTAACCTTGGGATCATAAAAGCATATTAGCTCGACGGAGTGCTTGATCCTCCGTAGGCTTGGGTGTGTTGTCGCCGAACCCTTGAAGCACGGTGTCGAAAGGCTTGATGAATTTGATCGGGTTGCCGAGTTGGTCTAGGCGGATTTGAATATGATGTTGCAAAAACTCCCATTGTCGACCAACACGCGATCGGCCGTCTTCCCAAGGATGCAAGCGGAGATCACTAGTGCATCCTCCTTGGGACATTGCACTCCTTCCTGTCCTTGTTGGAAAAGGTGATGAGCGCGTCTCTAGAGATGGTCGGTTCGGGGTACAACGACGTGGACCCCGTGAATGCCCTCGGCTCGGCTTTTCGTTTCTGTTCGACATGGTGGAAACCGGGAAAGACCCCGAGGTTTCCACCTCCCGCTTGAAGCATGTTGACCGGCCGCGAGTTGATCGGTGGGACCGAATCATCAGTATTCCGGCTCATGCTCAATTCAGCGGCCGGATTGGGAGGAGTTCTCTCGTGTTGCGGCGCTCGCGCCCTCGGTCCTTTCCGTCCTTGGTTCGGCTTGGTGACCAAGTTGTCAGTTTGCCTTCCTCAAACAATCGCGAGTTGCTGAGGAGATCGCGGCACTGGCTAGTGTTGTGGCCGGGACTCTTATGATAGGCACAGAATTTGCTACGGTCTAGGTGACCGTGGTCCCTTATTGGCTTAGGCTTGGAAAGCCACTCGCGACCCTTGATCGCGTTGAAGATGTGGGCGGAGATAAGTTGAGGTTGTGAAGAAGGTGGACCTCTACATCCTCGAAGGCTTTGAACTCGCGGCGGCAGCGATCGCCTTTCAGGCTTGGCGACCGCCTTCTTACGGACATGGGAGGGTGCTTTTCCTTCTTCGGATGGTCCCTCTTCTAAGCGGAGTGAGAGCATCCTCTGTCGGCCAGGAACCGGCGGCCTTGTTGCGGAAAATCGAATAGGTCGGGGGATATCTTTTGTGAGATGCCTAAACATGGGCGGCGTCCGTGGAATCCGCTCATAAGCGAGTTGAGAGCGATCTCGTCGCCGACGGGCTCACCGGTGAGGACTATCTCGTCTACCCGGTCGATGTAATCCTCATCCGATTCATCCTTCCCTGCCCGATTTTCATCATGCGGTGAGGACCTTCCGGCGGCGACTTTGGCGGCGAAGTATGACTGAAGTCGTTCGCTAGCTTCTCAAAGCAATTGATTGAGCGAGATGGTAGTGAGGTGTACCATCGTGGGCGAGGTCGCCCGAGTTAACGGGAACATACGACATTTCGTCATCAAGCTCCGCACCCGGTCATGTAGATCCGGAATTTGCTTAAGTGGGTTTCCGGATCCGATTTCCCCTCGTATAAAGGTGTTTGTGGGGGATTGATTGTTGGTTGGACCGGGGCGAGCTCGATCTGAGTCGTGAGTGGTTCGCTTGAACCAATGATCGATCTCCTGGTGCTTGCTCCATTTTCCATGAGCGCCCTCATCTCATCATTTGGCGTTGTATGGCGGCTATCGCCGTCGCTTTGGCCTTTCGCCGATTGACTCTCGGGCGTGAACCAAGGCGATCGTGTGCGATCCCCAGCCGTGGTGAGCAGCGATCTCCCTGCCCGGAGGTTCCCTTCTTGGGCGAGCGGGGGCTCGTTGGCCGTCTGTCTCTTGGGAGTCGGATCGCCGAACTCTGGTAAAGGATTCGGATATCGATGTCTCATTTGGGGCACGAGTGCCCAGTCGCCATGAGGATCACTCCTGGCGGCGAAAGACGGAGTCGTCCCGCCTCACGAGAGCCTTCTCCGGCTCGGGGCTTTACGTCGATTTCTCAACATAGATCCCCTTGAGCTTCCTTTTGCTTGCCGGCGGTTAGTGACGGGGTGATGGTAGGCGTATCGCGGGCCCTCTGCCGTTCCCTGAGGATGGCTATAGCCTCCTCAATCTGTTCGATGTCTGGAGGCCGAGGTCGAGTGAGAGGCTAGAACCGTCCCTCGGGGCGGAGTGAGAGCTAAGCGTCGCCACGGTCGCCTTCGCCGTGGTGGGATTCGGTCCTCGCCGGAATAAGATTTCCGGCGAGATCTCGAGGTGGCCCTCTTGGAGGTTGTTCTTGATGTCATTTTCGATGGTTTTTCTATTGAAGAGCAGTGAGTGTTTCTTCAAGTATATGTCCAGGAGAAACAGTGAGTGTTCTTCGAGGCAGTAGGAAAGAATGAAGGTTTAGATCCCCTTCTTCTAGCGCCAATTGTTGTTACCCAAAATATTATCCGAGATAGTATTCTTTGGAACGATCGAGTAACAAACAAAATGCGAGAACACTTAGTGGGAAAATGGATAACACAAGATTTGCGGGGTTGTTAGTCCGGGCTTGAATGCTCTCGCGAGATGTTATTAATAAATATCTTGTCGAGTACAAATATTAATGTTAGAATCTAATACAATGAGTGTAAAAGCTTCTAGTTATCTAGGCTTTAGAGCGCGTAGATTGCGGAAGAACCGGATGGATGAATGTGAGTTCTTGCTTGGAATTTATGATGAATGTGTGTGAATATCACTATGAATATGTTAGTGCTTGCCAAAAGAGCCTTTTGTTCTCTCTTTGGTGTGTATTACGCACTTAATTCGTGGTAGGATCCCTTTTTTGGCCGCAGTGAGTTCTCTATTTATAGGGGACTAAGTAGTTGGGATCCCTCGAGCGATCGCGGGCGATCGCCGTTTTCTATATTAAAATAAGCGGCCGATCGTCCGTCACGTGGGCCTGTTCCTTTGAGGTCCGAGGTTGCGGTTGGAGGCCGGTGGGTGGACCAATGGGAAGCTTGACGCGTCGCGAGTCATTGTCGAGGAGGGTCCACTTCGTACCTTTCGGCGGCCTTGTCGGTAGGTGCGGTAGGTGACAGGCTGGGGTCAATGATCCTTTTTGTTGGTATCCTATGAAGATCCGCGGGTGGGCCATCGTCCAAGATTCGGTCTTCGACGACTTTGACGGACGCTGGATCCCCACGTGGCATGAGACGATCGCCTCTGATCCGTTAGACAAAGACGATCGCCAGGTATCAAAAGACGATCGCTATATCATGCCGGACTTTAGGTGTTCGTCCGGAGTTTGGCTTCTATGGTTGACTTTTCAGGGAGGTCGCCGATCGCCTATCGCGGCGAATTAATCGTCGCACAACACGCAAGACGAAATACGTCCCGGTAGTGCTCTCGGTTCTGACGTATCGCCCCCAAAGATAAAACAGCAACGTCTTGTAGGTAGTAGCACCACAAGACCTACGAGCTCTGGCGAACTTGAATGAGGCAAGGACGAAGCTGAAACTATGAACTATATGCTTTATGCTGGAGTTTCGAAAAAAAATTGCATGTACAGACTGCCGGTTTTGAATTTGACAGATGTATCTGGACATCCTTATGTGCACATACGAGCCCAACTACGTTGTTGAGCTTGTCCAAAAAATTCTTTAAGCTAGCCCAAGGCCTAGCTCACGGCCAAGCCCACGAACATGCCCAAAAACCAATTGCCAAGATCCAAGAGTCAAGGTTCGCGGCCGAGACGGGCGGCGGCGGCGGCGCGCGCGTGTGGGCTTTAAGCCCATACACATGTGCCATTAATTATTACATGCATAAAGGTAACTCCTTATATACTAGAATAATGATGGTTCATTATTTAATGTGAGATTCCATCCCTTATTAATTCACAATTAAGTGACAAACTTTAATTCACTATTTCTCACTCACCGGGAATCGGTTTAGAGAAAGTGAATATACCACGATCATCTACTCGAAACGTAGATCGATCCTATGATATTTAATTTTATAAAATAAAATTAAATCATTAACGATTCCAATATGATTGGACATAGACTTTGTTGTATTGGTGCTAAAGATAACTGATTCCAGTGATCTCACATATTGCAACTTTTTCATCTTATTGAAAATCTCGCCATGGAGTTCTCTAAATACATTTACAGACTTTCAACTGAACAATGTTGCATCCTAATGTTTTCTGAATTGTGCAATTTGAAGTTATTGCAAATTTTTATGAACTTGAGTGACAAATCATCGACCAGCCATTCTCTCATTAATTGAATAACATTGTTTTTTAAGCCTATGATCTCCTGGAATGTGTATTTCTTGAATTACAAGTGATTAATAACTCTTGTTTCTCATTTCACATTGATTGTGATCGAAATTCGTTGTGTGCATTACATGGTTTTGCTCTATGGATACATCATCGTAAGTGAAGGTATGAGAAGCTAGGAGTTATAAGGAAATAACGTTTGGGTTCGCTTGTAGATACCAATTTCCCTGTTTTTTTTTGTCGGTTCTCTTCGTGATATTATCCAGTTTTTGTAAACATGGCTTGCGAATGATATTATGATTATTAAATTACACCACGACGAGCATTATAGCTTTGAAGGGTGTTGAGACATGATCCTCTACCTTGCCGTTTATTTGGTTATTATACTTCTCTCCGATCCAATCCACCATGGTTATTTGTTCAATCCACAGATTGCCGAGTCGTCAAAGATTGATATCAAGGTAATTGTTCAATTTTGTCTTAACAAATGATATGGGCAATTTGTGAGAGAGACATTATATTCGTGTTGGATAATGGTTGTCGGTTTTTGCAGCCCATTTATAACAAGGGTGACTTTTTTTAACATAATGATTGTAGTTTTTTCCCTCACTTCCGGGCCAAAATTCTTCAAAGTTCACAATTCGTGGCTCATCTTTATTATTTCTAATATCAGAACCAAAAGGGGATATACACTAGGGCATGGTAGTCCACGTGTACCACCAAATAAAAAACGACGTCGTTTTAACCAGAACGACGTCGTTTTGATGCCTTTTCAGTTAAAACGACGTCGTTTTAGTAGTTTTTTTATTAAAAAAAAAGTGAAAATTTTAGAAAAAAAATTCGGTCGTCCGTTATTTTTTTTGTGGTGCGTCGGTGCACCAGTAGTTTTCAAAAACTGGATCCGCCTATAATCAGAACCTGGATATTTATTTTTAGTTTTCAGTTCCGGACCCGAATTATGCTTTTATTCTCGAATTAAGGTTCATAGCAATCCCCCTATTGAGAAACAAAAGCAAAATTTGGGGACCCCGAAGAGAGCAAAAGACAATTTAGTCTGTGTTTTCACATAAAACAAAATCAAAACTCTGAATCCAGAACATTCGGAAAATTGAGCCCAGAATTGGGACCAACCTTCTGAAATTTTTCCTAAACCTATTGTTGACGTCTGGTTTGGTCAACATTACGTGTGCTGATCTGGACGAATGGATCGAAGACACGTAGAAAATAATAAACAAAATGGAAGATATTTGATCACTAAATTTTATTAATGACCTTAATATAGAGTAGAGCCTAGCAGGATATTTTATGCCGGTCTATCTTGTTTGCTTGCTAATTACAAGTCTTATCTTTTTTTCAGTCAATCTAGATTCTCTCTTTTTTCTCTCTATGTCATAAATGCTAAAAATCCAAAAATCTACTTTCAGTGTACATTTCTTCTATATATAGACAATTTGGGCCAATGGGGAGACGACAGCTGGCGAATGTTTGGGGAATATGCCCAAAACACTTGTCAGTCTGCATATATGCCTTGGACGCGTGGCGGCCTCTAACGAGTGCCTTGGGAAGGGGCGAGACTGCATGCATTAATTGGCATGCGGGCCTGCCTCGCATGCTTCTGGCGGTTCTTATCCGCTGGGGTCGGTCCTCGGGTCTCCCGCCCTTCAGGTCGGCCTTGTTGTAATCTTGATTCAGAACATTTGATCTTTTCTCTGCTCGGCCCTCCCGGGTCGGCTCTGATGTCTCTGCCCGGTCCGGTTACAACGAGCCCGGGTGAAAATCGGGTTTGTGCCCGGTCCGGCTTCAAGCTCTGCTCGGCCGGTTCATCAGTCGAGTGCCTACGTGGATTCCAAGGTGGATGGGCTGCCAACAAGGGCCCCCGAGTCCAAGGCCGTGCCGGGTTGGCCGGGGCTGGGGTCGTTTCGTGTTGAGGCCGATCCGGCTTGTGGGAGGATAAGATTTCTCGAAGGGACGCCTCTTCGAGAGTCGCGTCGATTCGATTTCGGGGCTATTAAGTGTTATTATGAGGGGGACGCGTGGCATAATCTGATTCGGTGGCGTTGTCACGCGCTTTCGATTTTCGCGACGGTTCAATAGGAATCGCCGCTCCACGTGCCTGGCATTTAATGCCCTTATTCCCCTATAAATATAGCTTGTCTTCTCCTTCATTGTTCCCTTCGCCATTTTTACGTCTTGTTGCAGAGAGAAAGAATTTTCTGGCGATTTTTTCCCGATTTTACAGAGACTTTTCCGGTAAGCTTGTTTTTTCTCCTCTTTTTTCTTTTTTATTTAAGATGTCGGAGATGAGGGGCGAGACAGAGGCGGATTTGACCGTGTCGCCGGACCGCAGGGGTGTGGCAGATCTGTCGATAGGCGGAGTTCCTGTTGACTGGAGCGTCGAGGAAGAAGAAGGTGAAGTTGCGAAGTCGCCGGGATCTGGGGAAGTGGAGATGGCGGCGCCGTTGAGAGCCGTCGGAGAGATTCAGGCGGAGGAAAGAGTCGAGCCGATGGTGACTTGGACTCGTCCTCGGCCGTCCCCTTTCGTGGAGGCGGAGTGGGATTCGGCCTCGATTCGGAGTACCGTTACAGAGGAACAATTGGCGGCTTGGCGGTTGCGATTTAAGATTCCGGCGATGGTGCGGATGTTCGTTCCGAACCCCGATGAGAGGCCCCACACTCCGCCCGTTGGTTGTACGGCGGTGTATTACCGCTCTCTACTGGCCGGGCTTAGGTTTCCGCTTCCGTTAGCTTTTTCCCGATGGCTAAGGCAGTGGGGCCTTCCTGTCCCCCAAATCAATCCGAATTCCTGGGCTCGGGTGGTGGCCCTTTTCATTCTTTTTAACCAGCACGGCTGGCCCGAGCCCAATTTTGAGGAGTTCAATAGCCTCTTTCTATGGAGGTCGGTTGGTATATCTGGTTCGGGCTGGTTTTACCTGACGGCCCGGCACGCCATGCATAAGGAGTTAGTGGGGGTGCCTGAGACCATCCATAGCTGGAAGGAACAGTGGTTCTTCATAGGGGGACCATGGAGGAGCTCGTTGGATGAATGGGAGCTTGGTGTGATAGACGCCGAGCTGCGGGTCCCAGAGCACTTTACGGCCAAAATGAGTGTCGTATTTCTTATTCCTGTTCCTTTTTTGTCTAACGCTCATCATTTGTTGCATGTGCAGAACGCATCCCGGCGCCAGAGACCTCTTCCGAGTTCGACGACCGGGTTGAACACCTTTTGGATCTTCCTATTGAGCAAAGGAAGTCGCATCTTTTGGTTACCGAGGAAAACCTTTAGGCGGCCGGGCTTAGATCGACCGATCCGAGTATAATGTCTTCATCAGGTAGCCCCCCCCCCCTTTTTTTTTTAATGACATGTCGAAGAGATGACAGAGGCGGCCGAGCAGGCGCACAGGCAGTATTTGGATACCCGGGCTGAGCACGAGGCTTACTTGAAGGAAACCAAGGCCCAGGTTGAAAGCCTGACCGAGCGTATTAGCATCTGCGAGGCTTCGAGCTACGCTAGGGGTCTTGCCGAAGGGGCGGAGGCTTTTAAGGAGACACCTGCTTTTGAGGAGCTGATCAATCTGAATTATGTCTCCACCTGTTACGAGATATTAGATCTCGTGAAGGGTGGTAAGACCGTTCAGGAGATCGAGGCCTACATTGCATCTCAAGCGGCCGATCTTCATGTTGACATCACTGGAGCCGATGAGCCAAAGGTCGCAGAGGTTGAGGATGCCGGTCTGGCTCCGCACGGCGAAGGTGAGGGGCAGTCCTTTCAGGCGGCCGGCCAGGAGGGTGGGGCCGATTAGTTTCCTTCATTTCGGTTCTCGCATGGCCTGCGCGCCCATCTTTGTCTTTCTTTCATTTTATTTCACGTACGGCCTGCGTGCCAATCCGCCTTGGTTTGTTGTCACCGTTTGTAATTTGCAACAATGACTTGATTAAATAAAATCTTCCTTGTAGCATTTGTTGTTGCTCTTTTAGATGTTTGGGCCCAGTTGAATGGGCCATTGCATTTCTATCATGTTCATCATTTGTTGATTGTTCCGAGACGAGCTCGGTCTTATGAGGTGCCGAGACGAGCTCGGTCTTATGAGGTGCCGAGACGAGCTCGGTCTTATAGTGCCGGATAAGCCGGTCTTATGAGGTGCCAAGACGAGCTCGGTCTTATAGTGCCGGAGGAGACGGTCTTATGAGGTGCCGAGACGAGCTCGGTCTTATAGTGCCGGAGGAGCCGGTCTTATGAGGTGCCGAGACGAGCTCGGTCTTATAGTGCCGGATGAGCCGGTCTTATGAGGTGCCGAGACGAGCTCGGTCTTATAGTGCCGGAGGACCGAGTCTTATGAGGTGTCGAGACGAGCTCGGTCTTGTAGTGCCGGATGAGCCGGTCTTATGGGGTGCCGAGACGAGCTCGGTTTTATAGTGCCGGATGAGCCGGTCTTATGAGGTGCCGAGACGAGCTCGGTCTTATAGTGCCGGATGAGCTGGTCTTATGAGGTGCCGAGACGAGCTCGGTCTTATAGTGCCGGATGAGCCGGTCTTATGAGGTGCCGAGACGAGCTCGGTCTTATAGTGCCGGATGAGCCGGTCTTATGAGGTGCCGAGACGAGCTCGGTCTTGTAGTGCCGGATGATTCGGTCTTATGAGGTGCCGAGACGAGCTCGGTCTTATAGTGCCGGATGAGCCGATCTTATGAGGTGCCGAGACGAGCTCGGTCTTATAGTACCGGATGAGCCGGTCTTATGAGGTGCATCAATATTAAAAAATGGAATAACGTTAAATTTTATTGATAATACCTCTTTAAATACATAGCATTCCACGGGTAAGTTAATCTTTGGCCGTTCAGATATTCCAGCCGGTAGGCTCCATTCTGAAGGACTTCACTAACTTTATATGGTCCTTCCCATTTGGGCTTGAGTGGTCCGGGATCCGGGCCCAATACCCTTTTAAGGATGAGGTCGCCGACCTGGAAGCTTCTAGGGTGAACCTTGGAGTTGTAATATTTTTCACTCCTTCTTTTGTAAACGGCGTTTCGCATTTGTGCCTGAGCTCGTTTTTCGGCAAGGAGGTCCAGGTTCACTTGGAGGGCCAAGTCGTTATCCTGCTCTACAAAATGGGCTACTCGGTAGGTAGGTGCCCCGATTTCAACCGGGATAACGGCTTCAGAGCCGAAAGCCAAGGTGAAAGGCGTTTCTCCGGTGGCGGATCTATGCGTTGTTCTGTAGGCCCATAAGGTTCCGGGGAGCTCCTCGGGCCAGGAACCCTTGAGTTCCTCGAGGCGTGTCTTGAGATGTTGTTTCAGGATCTTATTGACCGCCTCGACCTGCCCGTTGGATTGAGGATAGTAGGGCGTGGAAAAGTTATTTCGTATTTGGAGGCCGTCGCAGAAGGCTTGAAACTTCTTATTGTCAAATTGTTTGGCATTATCAGAGACAATAGATTGAGGGATCCCGAACCGGCATATGAGTGACTTCCATATAAAGTTGACTATCTTTTGTTCGGTTGTTCGTGCCATAGGCTCGGCCTCTGCCCATTTCGTAAAATAATCGACTGCGACAATGGCGTGTTGTATTCCTCCCCGTCCCTTAGGTAGAGGGCCGATCAAGTCGATTCCCCACTTGGCGAATGGCCGTGGGCAATATACGGAAGTGAGAGTTTCCGGGGGGGATCGGATTTGCGGAGCGAAAATTTGGCACCGGATGCACCTCCGTACGAGCGTGATGGCATCTTTCTTGAGACTGGGCCAATAATAGCCTTGCCGGATTAATTTGTAGGCCAATGCCTGGCCGCCGGAATGATTACCGCATATACCCTCGTGCACCTCCCTGAGGGCATATTCTGCTTCTGATTCGGCCAGGCATTTCAGCAGAGGAACCGAATATCCTTTTGTATAAGGTTCCATCTATGATGGTGAACCGGGCGGACTGAGTTCGTAATGATATCGCTTGGGCTCGGTCCTCGGGCAAAATGCCGTTTTGAAGATATTGCATTATAGGTTGCATCCACCCTTGCGGTTCTGACTGTTCAGCTGCCCGGACTTCGGCCATTTCCAGAGCTGATGAGGCATGATATCCTACGCTGACCTCATCCATGTGTTCGGCTCCGGAACTAGATGCGAGTTTGGACAAAGAGTCGGCTTGGATGTTCTCAGTTCTGGGAATATGTTGTATTGTTCCCCGAAAATCTTGCAGCCGGGCCCGTGCCAGGCTGAGGTACTTAACCAGTTTGGGCTCTTTGGCTTCGTATTCGCCGTTGATCTGGTTTACCACTAATTGAGAATCACTTAAGATGGTAAGGCGGGCAAGGCCGAGGGAGGTCGCCATTTCTAGACCGGCCAAGAGAGCTTCATATTCTGCCTCATTGTTGGTGGTCGGGAAATCTAAGCGAATAGCCGAGCAGAACAGACGTTGGCCAGGACTAACGAGGACTATTCCCACACCCGATCGGTCGGAGGTTGAGGACCCATCTACATAGAGTGACCATTCTTCTGATCGGTCGTCCTCCTGTGCGATTGCTGGTGTGAACTCTGCAATGAAGTCCGCCAGGGCTTGTCCCTTTATGGCAGTGCGCGATTCATAAGTTATGTCAAACTGTCCGAGTTCGACGGCCCATTTGACCATCCGGCCGGAAACATCAGGTCGGTGCATGACTTGCTTTAAAGGATAGTTTGTTAAGACGACTACCTGATGTTCCAAAAAGTAGGGTCTTAACTTCCGGGATGCCATTACGAGCGCATAGGCCAGTTTTTCCATTGGGGCATACCTGAGCTCGGAATCGTGAAGGGCCTGACTTACATAATAGACCGGATGTTGCACTGCATTCTCCGTTCGAATCAAAGCGGCGCTGATCGCCAAGTCGGAGACCGCGAGATATAAGCTGAGAAGTTCCCCTCGGGTCGATCTCTGCAAGGTCGGGCCTTCTGCCAGGACTTTCTTGATAGCTTCGAAGACTCTTTGGCAGGGTTCTGTCCATTGAAAATCCTTGTTCTTTTTTATCGCCTCGAAGAAAGGTTTGCATTTATCAGTTGAGCGAGAGATAAAGCGACTCAGCGCGGCTAGCCGGCCAGTTAGGCTTTGCACCCTTTTGACCGAATTTGGAGGAACAAGATCGGTCACTGCCGTAATTTTATCGGGGTTGGATTCAATCCCTCTTTGGCTTACCATGTAGCCGAGGAATTTTCCAGAACCTACCCCGAATGAACATTTCTTCGGATTTAACTTCATCTTATACTCTCGCAAAATAGCAAACATTTTATTGAGGTCATGTACATGATTGGCCGATCGCAAAGATTTTACGAACATGTCATCTACATATACCTCCATAGTATGGCCTATCAAGCTATTGAACATTTTATTTACCAGGCGTTGATATGTCGCGCCGGCATTCTTGAGTCCGAACGGCATCATCCGATAACAGTATAGGCCGCGGGCCGAGTAGAATGAGGTGTTTTCTTCATCCGCGGGATGCATTGGGATCCGATTGTATCCGGAATATGCATCCATAAAGCTCATTAACTCATGCCCGACCATTGCATCCACCATGTAGTCGATATGGGGAGGGGGTAGCTATCTTTCGGGCAGGCTTTGTTCAGGTTGGAGAAGTCAATGCAGAGCCTCCATAGCCCGGTCGGCTTTTTTACCAAGACCGGGTTGGCTACCCAGGTCGGGTATTGGGCTTCCCGAATAAATCCATTATCGATCAACTTTTCTACCTCCTCTTCCAGCCCCTTCTGCCGTTCCGGCCCCATTTTCCTTCTTTTCTGAATAACCGGCTTTGAACTGGGGTCGATATTTAGCCGGTGGCATGCAAGTTCCGGGTCAATCCCCGACATATCCGAATGGGTCCAAGCAAAGACATCCAAGTTTTGTCTTAGATGGGAGATCAGCTCGGAACGGATCGGCTCTTGGAGGTTGTGGCCGATCTTTAGTCGTCGGGTTGGATTAGATGGGTCCATGTCGACCTGGTCCAACTCTTCTGTTGGTTCAGCATGGCGAATTTTTCCTTTCGGATTTTGGTATCGCGGGTCGACAAGATCTTCTTCTAGGATCGGCTCCTTACCGGGCCTGCAGCCCCGGTCCGCTTCCGGTCCGGTTTCCATTTCGGGGGTTTGAGCGGCCCCGGGACCTTCGGTCTCTTCTATTAGGGTGTTTCCCGCTAGCTGTTCGGAGCTGGTGGCCTCCATTTCTTCCGACAAGTTTTCTGGGATGCCTTCGGCGGCGTTGATTTCGCGAGACCGGATGCTGAGGTTGCATTCCCGGGCGGCCCTCTGATCCTCTCTATGTACCCCGACGCCGTCCGGGGTGGGAAATTTCATGCACAGGTGATAGGTAGACTGAGTGGCCCTCAGCCTTGACATCACACGTCGGCCTATGATGGCATTATAGTCACTGTGCACATCGATGATCTTGAAAGTTGTGATCATCGTCCTTCTGATCGGCCCCTGACCAAATTCCAAGGCGAGGTCGATTTCCCCCAGTGGGGAGGTGCGACAGTTGGCAAATCCCCGAATGTCCTCGTTACAGGGCCGGACATAGGATTGGTCTACCTTCATCCTACGAAGGGTATGAAGGTAGATGATGCTAGCATAGGCCCCGGAGTCCACCAACACCCTGTGGACCGGGATCCCCATTATGGGCAGGGTGATGACAAGGGCGTCTGAATGGGGATGGTCCAAGCCGTCTGCATCGGACTCCTCAAAAGTAACTGCCAGCTGGAGGTTTTTGGGGGCTTCTTCGGCCACTGATAGGAACCCCTCTGCTCGGCGTTCGGTCCGTTGGTAGGAGGTGGTGGCTTCTCGGATGGATACCTTTTTCTGGCGCTTTGATCGATGATCATCGACCTCAGCGGTTCCCATAATGGTTAGAATTTCCCGGGGGGATTTGGGGGCTGGAGGCACCCGATCATTCTTGGCTCTCGTCGGGTCGGCCCGATCTTGGCGATCCCGGGGCGGGTTCCGGGTAAATCGCCTCAAGCCTGTCTCGTCGCATACCGCGATTAAGGCGGCGACGAGGTCTCGACAGTGTTCGGTGTTGTGACCCACTGATTCATGATATTTACAAAAGCGGGTCTGGTCCATGTCCTTTTGATCTTTGTAGATCGGCCGAGGAACTGGGAGCAGATTTTTGTCCTTTATTTGATCGAATATGGCCGCGGCTCTGACGGAATATATTTCAGTGAAATTAGCCATGAGCTCGGGCCTACGCTCCCGATAACTCTGAGTTGCTGGGACTGTCGAGGAAGAGGCGGGAGTCTTATTTTCCCGTCGGTATTCTTGACGGGCCTCTTTGTAGTCACGCTTATCTTCTTTCTTTTTATATGATCATTTCTGATAGGAGGGCATGACTAACACTGGTGCTGGCATAGCTTCCTCGGCAGTTATGTGGGAGTTGGCGCGCTCCAAGAATTCCTGGTAGGTGTGTGGGACATTCTGGCACACCGTCCAGCGAAAAAAAGAATTTTTGAGAAGGCCGGCCTGGGCAATAATGGTCAGCGCATCGTCGGACATAGGTTCCGTCTCCAATATCCGTTTATTGAAACGGGATATATAATCTTTAAGGGACTCGTTCGGCCCCTGGACAACGGAAGCAATGGATGAGCGTGGGGCGACTCGCACAAGGGACCCCATGAAATGGGATCGGAACGTCGCCGAGAGCTGGGCCCATGTGTGAACAGAATGGTGGGGCAGCGTCCGATACCATCTCTGGGCCCTCTCCCCTAGAGTTAGGGAGAACATTCGGCATCTGAACGCGTCCTGAGACCCGTGCAGGTCCATCCAGGAATTATAATGTCCAAGATGGGCATTGGGGTCTGTCTCCCCATTGTACGGTGGAATTTGATGGATCTTGAACTTCTCCGGGAGGGGTTCCGCCAGAACACTGGGGGCCAGGGGACTCTCCTGGCTGTTAAGCCATTCTGAACTTTGGGATGGCTGGAGTTGTTTATTTTCGAGCTCCGTAAGGCACTTTTTAAGAAACTCGATCTCACTCGAGTTATCGCCCGGAGTTGGAGGTAATAATTGCGTTGGATTTAGGGACTGGTGGGGAGCTTTTTCTTCCTTACGGCTCTGACTCTGGCAGTAGGAGCCGGCGCTGCCTTCTCGATCTTCTTCCCCGCCCAAGGCGATCAAAAACGGATGGGGGGCGCGAAAGCTTACTTTTCTGAGAGGGATGTGAGCTTTCGCCGTGGCTTTCCGCCCTTTCTCCGGCGACCCCAGAGGCCGTCCTTTTTTTGTTTCGTCCCGAGGCGGCGGGGCGGGTCGTCTGAGATTCCGTATCGACATGGTCTTCGGGTTTTTGAAGGGTCCCGCCCCCTGTAACCCTCGCCATAAGGGCCGCCATGCCCTGGATGAAGGCAGGGTGTTTAAAGCACTCTACCACCTTAAGGAGGTTTTCTTCCTCCGTCGCGGGCTGAGGGTTTTTCTAACTGTCGTGAGACATCTCCGGTGAGCAGTATATATCTTTCTTTATCGGAGGTTCACCCCTTCCTCTAGCGCCAATCTGTTGACATCTGGTTTGGTCAACGTCACGTGTGCTGATCTGGATGTATGGATCGAAGACATGTAGAAAATAATAAACAAAATAGAAGGTGTTTGATCACTAAATTTTATTAATGACCTTAATATAGAGTAGAGCCGAGCAGGATATTTTATGCCGGTCTATCTTGTTTGCTTGCTAATTACAAGTCTTATCTTTTTTTTTCTCAGTCAATCTGGATTCTCTCTTTTTTCTCTCTATGTCATAAATGCTAAATATCCAAAGATCTACTTTCAGTGTACATTTCTTCTATATATAGACAATCTGGGCCAATGGGGAGACGACAGCTGGCGAATGTTTGGGGAATATGCCCAAAACACTTGTCAGTCTGCATATATGCCTTGGACGCGTGACGGCCTCTAAGGAGTGCCTTGGGAAGGGGCGAGACTGCATGCATTAATTGGCATGCGGGTCTGCCTCGCATGCTTCTGGCGGTTCTTATCTGCTGGGGTCGGTCCTCGGATCTCCCGCCCTTCAGGTCGGCCTTGTTGTAATCTTGATTCGGAACATTTGATCTTTTCTCTGCTCGGCCCTCCCGGGTCGGATATCGGGTCGGCTCTGATGTCTCTGCCCGGTCCGGTTCCAACGAGCCCGGGAGAAAATCGGGTTTGTGCCCGGTCCGGCTTCAAGCTCTGCTCGGACGGTTCATCAGTCGAGTGCCTACGTGGATTCCAAGGTGGATGGGCTGCCAACACCTATAATCAAGGGTGGCTGATGTATCCCCTCATAATTGTATACATTTGGAGATTTTTCAAGGTTTTCGCGGTTCTTTTGAATTTTGTTAGTGGTGGGTTCACTTTCATTGTTTAATTTGCACCTATGGTTTTAATGAGAGATGGGATCCTATGAGTAGGCATGTCAATCTTATCCGTACCCGATTTTACCCGTCGGATAAACCCGAAATCAGGTTGGGTACTAGTCGAATCCGAAATTTTGTGATCGGGTACGGGTAGGTTATGAGTATAGTAATTACCCGATTACCCGACCCGATCACTCGATCCGCGTACCCGTTTGAATTATATAGATATATTATTATATATTATATATAAAGATTATATTATATTATATATTATGTATATTATTATATAAAATATGATATTTTAAATATTTATTATACTAAATTGAATTTATTAATTATATTAAATGTATATATGATATATATTAAAAAATATTTATATTTTTAAATAGAGGGTATACGGGTACCCGAATACCTATTGGATACCCGATTACCCGATGGGCAATACCCGAACCCGATCCGAATCCAATAGGGTAGGATATGGAGGAGGCATACCCGTACCATACCCAACACATTAACATCCTTACCTATGAGAGTATATACTATAGATTTAAATATTTTTTGTTCACTTTTTCATTATCAAGTTGTAAAAGTAAAAAACAAAAATGTAATAGATTTAACTATCCATTATATTAATTGTGGTATAGAAATCTATACTATCTAAAAACTGAATCCCTTAATTTAATGTGCAAGTGTAATGTGCACAAATGGGTGGTACGGTACAATGTAGTTTATGCAACACCTATCATATATGAATCCCACGCATTAACATCTACGACCTTGAATGTTTATACGGTTATAGAACATGAAAGGGCTTCACTTTTGTAACCTCAAAGAAGCCAACTGCAATTATATTCCTATTATTAAATGTATGCTACATAAATGAGGTGCCAGGCATGTTGGCTTTTCACAAATTGTGAGTGATTCCAAGAGCCACAAGATTGCCTTGATTGGCTTTGTACCTGTGAGGAAATTTTGGAGTTCAGAAGCGTTCCACAGATCGCCGAGTCGCACTGGCGGCGAAGCACTTCCGCGGACGTGCGTCAGTCTGGTGGAGTTGCCTAAAAAAATACAGATCTCATCGCCTTAAACCGAAAATCATCGCATGGCAAAAGTTTACAAAATATTTCACACGAAAATTCATCCCCACAAACACACATCTACACCAAAAAGTGCAGAATATCAGCGCCGCCGCCTCGCCCATTGAACAGCGTTCGTACTATTTTGTTTCTCGGAGAAATTCTGACCCCTTGGCGCCCGACTACCGATCGGCCACACCGCTCGTCGCTTCCGTCGTGGCGCACCCGCGACGCATTCGATCACCGGACTACTTCGTCCGAGCGCCTTGAGGAAAAACGATGCTCTGCATCTTCTGCTGCGCGACCGGAAGCAGTTTCGGAAAGTCGGGCGCTAATGCCCTAACCCAAGAGAATGGGCCTTTTCCTTTTGGTGAGCAATTCTTATTTGGGCCTTCTATTGATAATTTTAATAATGTTGAGTTGCTGCCCCTTATTCTTGATGATAAATGTAGCCAGTGTGGGCCTACGAATTTGAGTGAAGTGAATGGACCTTCACTTGAGTTAATTAATTGGGAACTAGAGCAACTTGGGCTTCAAGTTGTTGTACCAGTGAATTATTTTGAAGATGTTAATGATAATGGGCCAATTTTTTCTGATGAGTCTGAAGATTATGTCGAAATTTTTGGTTATGATGGGCGACCTATATTTGATGAGGAACATGCCATTAGTGAAATTCACTTTTTGGATGATCCTATTTATGATACTGAGTCCGATGAAGATTTGTGTTCAATTGTTTTTACGGGCTCTAACGAGGTATTTTCAGTTTATGATACGAAATACGAAGATGCTTAAATTTAAAACAAAAAATGCTTAAAGCTTATATTTTTATATGGGGTTAACTTACCTGCTATACAAAGTAGGTAAATTTCCTCATTTTCTTTAAAAAAATAAACCAACAAGGACTAAACAAAGATAACTATGAAAGAGCATGGGCCTAATTGTAACTATTAAAAAATTTAATACACAAAGCATGTAATTTCCCCTTTTTGCATTTATAAAAAGATCTCATATATAATTAAAATTTTACTACACGCGTAAATAAATAATCAATAATAATCAACCAGCATATGCTGCGTATGCACGAACATAATTATTCAATAATCAGCCCGTGCAACGCACGGGTTGTATAAAGCCTCGTATAAAATAAGTGTAGTACTTTCATATTAATTATTAATTAAAAATAAAAAAATTATTGTTTAAACTAATAAATAACGAAATAATGATACAAAATATTATGACATCATCACATGCATTGATCTTTTATATCTATTGGCTATATATATATATATATATAGGGGTGAGTTATGGAGTGAAATGGTATAAGTGTAAGAAATAGGAATGATTGTGAGCCATGAATCCTTGGAGATTAATGACCCAGATTTCGTTCTGGTGTGCTAACACGGGAAACTAAAGTCTTGCGAATTTAATTATTAGAGTACCAATGTAATTTGATTAATTTATCTTATGGGAAGTTACTAAAATCATGGTAAGTTCCTATATTCATGGGATTTCATATTTTAGGTTAATATCTATTTTTTATGGGATTTCATATTTTTTAGTCGTTCAAATATTTTATATTTTTGGTGTATTTATTTTTATTTTTTTAAAACTAACATTATCTTTTTTTCTATTTGATTTTTATTTTTAAAAATCGGAATCGTGTGCTAACCATTTATTTTGTGTGTCTTTGCAAATTGGAAAACAGTGCGATTGGTTATATTCCAATTATGTGATTTTTTTGTTATACTTTATTGTGTACAATACAGTCAATTTTGATACAATGTGTTGTGCTTTATTTTTTTGGAAGATAAATAATCATACTCGTTTTCAAGTATAGGTACAAAATGATTTTCGCGCCATTTACTAAAAAAATACAATAAATACAATAAGACTCCATTTGTAAATCCCATAAACTGCTATGCAAGCATTACATACAATATATACTAGTATTACCTATTAAATGTGCTAATACAAATAACATTTTAATGCTAAACTCTACTATTAAAACATTATCAGAAAAAAAAGGTTAAGAGAATAGTGTGGACTCATCCGTAAAAAATTCAAATGTTTATAAATTTTTCATATGATTTCTATTCGAGTGATATTTATATCAAAATATTTACCTTGAAAATACAAACAAACTAAGACACTCGTGAATATATTTAAACAATCAAGTATTTTCAAATGAAATAGAATTTCACTCTAGACTGCGTTTTGAAAAAAAAAATGTTAAGTGAATGATTGAATATGTAGATGTGTAAGTTTTATAATATATTGACGGTGATAATTTGATATAGATTAAAAGGTAAAATAAATTAAAATTAATTGTTGTGGAGATTAAAAGAGAAAATTCGATGTTTCTCTCTCCCTTTTCGCGCTCTCCTCCTTTCCCTAATGCTGCCAGCATTTCTGTTGAAGTTTATTTTTTTCTATATTTTTAGTTCGTTAATTTAATTTATTTAATTTAAAATATATATGTAATTTGTGTAGAATACAAAATGACATTATTTAAATAATCAAACATTTTATAAAGTGTATGATTCAAGAAAAAATTAATAAACTTTTTTAAGCTAATAAAAAAAATTGAGAAATACAATTATATTAATATGAACAAAATTAATCTTGGGCCATTAGGTTCCACTATGATCAAATCTTTTCACAATATGGAGTCCCACGTGTACTATTTTCTGATTTAATATTTTCACTTCAAATACTTACAATTAGTGGTACTCGGTAATCAGATATAAAAATACTTGAACAAAGTGATTATCATTAACATATACAACAACTATGTGGCTTCATTTATGAGGATGGGATTCCCGGCTAGACGGATTATGTACATCCGTCATTACGTCGAGAGTTGCACGTTCTCCATCCTGGTGAACGGCAATCTGGCCGGCTATTTTGCCTCCAGCCGGGGTTTGCGTCAGGGCGACCCTATTTCTCCATCCCTCTTCGTGCTTGCCGCTGATTATCTATCGCGCTGCTTGGATCGATTCATTCGGGACCATCCTTTGATGAGGTATAGGACGGGCAGACGGCCTTTCCCCGTCTCGCATTTATCCTATGCCGATGACATCATTATATTCACACGGGCTGTGGATGATGGTCTTGCTGACCTTATGCGCCTCCTGGATCACTACTCTACGGCTTCCGGCCAGATGGTTAGTATCCAGAAGAGCACTTTTACTCTCGCTCCCAAGCATGCGCTTCGTTGGCATCAGAGAGTTCATGATCTTACTGGTTTTCGCCTGGGCGATCTCCCCATCACCTATCTTGGTGTGCCCCTTTACAAAGGCTTTATGAGATGAGAGCTCTTTGCTGGGGTGAAGCAACGAATGTTGGATAGGATCTCTGGTTGGTCCCATCGCCACCTTGCTTTTGGGGGACGCTTGACTCTTATTAAGAGCACTCTCTGCATGATTCCTCTACACCTGCTTCAGGTGTTGGACCCTCCACAGTACATTATACAGGAGCTCGATCAGATCATTGCGAGATACTTCTGGGGTGCTGTTGGTCCGAAGAGGAAGACGCACTGGGTCAGTTGGCGGCAGATTTGTCGTCCGGTCTCCGAGGGAGGCCTCGGGATTCGTAGCCTTTCGGATATGGCGAGGGCTTTTAGTTATAAGCTCTGGTGGCGCCTTCGCGCGGGCACGTCTCTGTGGGCGAAGTTTATGCTCCGCAGAAACTGCTTTGGGGGCCTTTATACGCCTATGCGTACTGCTCTTAAAGCTCATGCCAGCCACCCTTGGCGTCGTCTTCTCCGTGTGGGTATTGAGGCTCAGGAGTTCATTTGCTGGACTCTTGGACGTGGCTGCGGTAAGGTCAGCTTTTGGGACGATACTTGGATTGGGGATAGGCCGATTTCTTCTTATTGTCTGATTACTGGTAGACCCCACCTTAGGATTAACGAGTTATGGGTTGATGGGACGTGGGACGTGGGACATGGGTAGATTGGAGTCTATTGTTGAAGAGGAGCTAGGATTTACCCCTCAGTTCATCCAGGAGATCTCCGCGATTCCCATCGCCGAGGAGGATTCGGATAGTATGTGCTGGACTCTTACCTCTTCGGGTGCGTTCTCATTGTCGTCGGCTTGGTCTCACATCAGGGTGAGGGGTCAGGCTAATCTTGTTTACGGGGCCATCTGGACTGCCTTACTTACACCGACCATTTTGGTGTTTATTTGGCGACTTCTCATGCGATGGATACCGACTGATGACATTCTACAGAGGAGGGGCGTTTCATTGGCTTCTAGATGTTTGTGCTGCTCGCATACCCTTACCCAGACCTACCATACCGAGACCATTGCCCACCTTTTCTTGGAGAGTGATGTGGCTCGTGACGTGTGTGAGTATTTTGGCGCATGGACACATTTATCCCTACCCCATACTCAGAATATCTTTGAGCTCCTGAGTTTTTTCGCACACGGCACACACTTTAGGCACGCGACTTTCATTATTCCTTGTCTGATCCTTTGGTTCATCTGGACAGAAAGGAATAGTGCAAAGCATAGGGCGGTTACTTTTCTTTCGTCTCATGTTATTGTGCAGGTGGAGCGCCATGTTGCTTTATTGGCTGTTGCGGGGCTTATTTCATCTGAGTTCTGGGCGGGTTGCTCGTCGCCTGATCGTTTTTAGCGAGCTACATCTTCCCTGCTCAGACTCGTCACCCCGTCCCGGTGGTTTGGCTTCGACCCAAGACCCCTTGGATCAAGCTGAACACGGATGGTTCGTTCGATAGAGACACAGATTGCGGGTGGGGGGGGGTCTGATTAGAGATCATCACGGAGAGCTCCTTCTTGCTTTCCATTCCTCTTTTCAGGCCTCTTCTAGTTTTGATGTTGAGATCCAGGCGTTGGCGATTGGTTTGATTCTAGCTTCCCAGAGATCGAGATATGTTTGGATTGAGCTTGCTGCTGCTGCTGTGGTGACCCTGCTATCATCTCACTACCAAAATTCACACTTTAGCCGACGACTTTAAGTCGTCGGCTAAACCCCAAAGTCGTCAGCTAATCACGTGAGTTGTCGGCTAAAAAACCGTCGGCCGATATGCGTCGGCCAAGGTTTAGCCGACGACTTTTTTGGTAGTCGTCGGCTAAAGTTCAAAGTTTAGCCGACCACTACAGCAAGGTCGTCGGCTAAAACCTGATTATTAAAAAATAAAAATAAAACTTTAGCCAACGACCTTTTCAAATGTCGTCGGCTAAAACCTGATTATTAAAAAATAAAAATAAAAACTTTAGCCGACGACCTATACATATGTCGTCGGCTAAAACCTGTTTTAAAAAAAAAGGACACTTTAGCCGACGACGGTTTTAAATGTTGTCAGCTAAAACCTTTTTTTTTAAATAAAAAAATACACTTTAGCCGACGACGGTTTTATATGTCGTCGGCTAAAACCTTTTTTAAAAAAAAATAATTTACTTTAGCCGACGACCTTTGGAAAGTCGTCGGCTCAAACCTAATATAAAAAAAAAAATTCAGATTTTGGGATCCCAAAACCTGTATTTTTTGCACCTGCAATTTTTATACACCAACTCCCATTATCAACAACAATCAATGCGCAACACATCCAACTAATACCATCAATAATATGCCCAACATTATATGCAACACAACGCACAACACATTCAAGAACATTAATTTCATCAACATACTAGTAGCGTCAACAAAATCGCTTACACAATTGTAACACAAATATAAATATACAAGAGTACTACAACAACACAACTACAATCCACTACCAAAATCATCTAAATGTCGAAATGTAGTAGTAGAAGGATTACCACCATCCCCTAGATCCTCGTCACGAGGCTGTGAAGATGGTGTCTGTCCGAAGAGAGAAGGTGGTGGAGCAGGTGCCTGCAGTCCAGCCTGAGTAATGGTCTGAGTCAGCGTCATCATATAGTCCATCATGGCCTGCTGCTGTCTCTGGAAACTCTCTAACCGCGACTCAGTCATCTGATCGCTCTCATGTAACCGCGTCTGAGTCCTCCTTTCATTCTCAGCTCGGAGCTCCCTCTCCGCACTCAACAGCTCCTCGAGATAGGCAGTTCGTGCATCCCGTCCGCGAGGGCGCTGGAAGCTGGGGGTATCTTTCAATACATGATGACCCTCGGCTCCCATCATCTTAGTGCGGTACCGACTACCTCTAGGAGGGTAGACAGTACCCCACACCCTAGCGCGAACATAAGGATCGGCCTGATCGATCTGTCCAATGGCAGAATCGAGGTCGATCTCCGCTAAGTCCGGATACTGCTCCCGAGCAATCTCAGCAAGCATCCTCTAAGATTCCTCCCGCACACGCTCTTAAGTTAATATGAAAATAAATATTTCAATATCAATAAAAGTATGATACAAAGGCATTTATTTTATTACCAAAATAAAATAAAAAAAGACTTACATGCTCCTCGGGACGGTTCGGATATGCTTTCTGAGTCACGTAGGCAAATGCGTCCAACGAATCAGAAGAAATGGCCTCGTGCGCAACTCTGACTAACGACCGGGAACCCAGACTGTGATGGTCAGTCAGACCAGCACGATTGGTCGTGTTGGTCAAGCTAGTCGCCTTCAAAAAATATTATTTAGAATCGAGTTTATATTTAAAATTCAAAAAAAATAAAATTGAAATATTATTATTTTTTATTAAATACTAGCAGTTTTTTTAATAAATAAAATATAATATTCAGATTTTTATTTTTTTATGGAAAATAATATTCTAGTTTTTATTTTTATTAAAACAATTTTTTTCAACTTTTGAATAAAAAATTCCGATTTTTTAATATTAATAATATTCCAGAATTTAAAAAAAATACCTGAAGATCCGATTTTTTCTAATTTAAAAAAATCGGAACTTCATGTATTTTTTAAATTCTGAAATATTAATTTAAAAAATCGAGTTTATATTTAGAATTAAAAAAAAAAAAAAAAAATGAAAGAGAAAGAATGAAATGAGGGTATTTTAGTCATACCATGATCTCCGGGTCGCGAAAATGGGCGCGTAGCCACTTCCACACGTACTCCCGGAACTTGAATTCTTCCGGGGTAGCCTCTCGGGTATCACCCAGTATCGAGAACATGTGCATCTCATTTTTCCAAGATTTGTACCTACAACACACGTTGCACAACATATATTATTCGTAAGAAAAAAATTACGCAAACAATGTAGATACAAAATAAATTAAAATGACTTACTTGGTAGACTGCACCTCGTCACACCAAGTACGTAGTAGAGAGTCGGGAATGACAAACCACACCTATGAACAACATAAATACGCAATAATTTAAAAACATCACATATTGCATTTTGAAGAACTACGTGTTGATTGAAAAATACTTATTAAATATTTAATAACTTACCGACATAGCATTGTTCAAAGCATCCTTCACGCACTGCGGCACGTCCCCCCAATCGGGCCACAAAACGGGGACTCTGTCCCGAATGACAAAGCCATCATTACGGCTATATGACGCCGTAGCGTCAGAAGACATCACCGGCCGGCCGTGTCTGTCTAGAGAAATCTCGTAACGGCCATGCTTACTTACGTACGAGTCGAGCGCCAGACCCTTTGCTGGCCACGAGTCTTCTTCTTTTTCTTCTCCTCTTCGACTACATTTTTCCCCTTCTCCTTCTCCCTCTCTATCTCCTCGTACAGTTTCGTCTTCGAAACCCGACAACTCCGCCAACACATGTTGTCTGGCCAAGACTCGTAGACATACGCCTCGTCAGGGCTAATCAATCGAACGGGAACTCAGACTCCCGTCTCATCGACCTCTGGAATAGTCGGAACCATCGGAGGCATGAATAGAGTCGGCGGCGGACCGTGGGGCACCGCGGACGAGAAACTCCGTACATCTCCTGATGTGTGAGGGCTAGACGTGGGTCGGTGGATGGGAGGCATACGAGTCTCCCTCTGCGAGGGGGTCGGCCGTGGTGTCTGAAAGGATAAATGCCGCGCTAGTGCAGCGGGCTCATCTGTCGCCCTAAAAAAATCATCAGCGTTCATGCCGGTAGCTTCTAGTATCTGGCGGGCACGAACGCTGCTCTGAGATATGTATAGTGTAGCGGGATCTGCCTTACTAGAGGCTGCCGAACTCCCCCCGAATCGGGAGTAGTCGACTTTGTCGACTTCTTCCCCAACGCTTTCTTTATTCTATCCATAATCTAAACAAATAAATCAAATTCACAACTCAACACAACAGTAATTATCATGCCATACCACGTTAATCTTTCGACTAACGCCGGCTATACAATTCCTTCCTCCTCAAACAAATTCATCAAATATTTCATCAAAACTCATTACACAATTTACCTAATTCATCAAATAATCTAAACAAATTCATCAAATTCACAACTCAACACAACAGTAATTATCAATGCCATACCACGTTAATCTTTCGATTAACGCCGGCTATACAATCCCTTCCTCCTCAAACAAATTCATCAAATTCACAACTCATTAAACACAAAATATTGAAAATACTAAATTCATCAAATATTGCATCACAACTCATTAAACAATTTATCTAATTCATCACATAATCTAAACAAATTCATCAAACAAATACAATAAATTCATCAAACAAAATAAAAAAAAATAAGGAAAAGGGTTACCTGTCGGGAGGCGGTCGGACGGCAGGCGGAGGGCGTCGGGCGGGCGGCGGGACGAGGGCTGTCGTACGGGCTACGGGATGGCGGCCGGCCGGGCGGCAGGACTGGGGCTCGTACAGGCGGCGGGACGGCGGCCGGGCGGCGACGGTTGGGTGACGGGCGGTTGGGTGACGGGGGTTGGGGGCTGGGTGACGATCGGCGAAACGGGGGCTAGGTGACGGGCGATCGGGGTGGGTGAGGGAAGGAGAAAATAATACAAGTTGGGAAGGAGAAAACGTATAAAATGTAGGGGGTTTAGCCGACGACATGATCTACGTCGTCGTCTAAAGTTTTTTTAAAAAAATATATTTTACTTTGGCCGACGACATTCCAATAGTCGTCGGCTAAAGACCAAGTATGACCCGACCGTGTAATCTAACATGGTCGGGTCAGGCATACAGTGTGTTTTCACATTCTGGGCAGGTGCGACACGGGCAGTGTCATTTGACACGGTCGGCGGTTTAGCCGACGACATAGATAGAGTCGTCGGCTAAAGTATAACCTTTTTTTTTTAAAAACTTTAGCCGACGATATAGATATTGTCGTCGGATAAACCCTCGACCGTGTCAGGAGACACGGGTCATGTCGCACCTGCCCAGAAAGTGAAAACACGCTGTATGCCTGACCCGACCGTGTTAGACTACACGGCCCGTGTCATGGTTGGGGTTTAGCCGACGACTATTTAAATGTCGTCGGCTAAAGTATACTATTTTTTTTTAAAAAAAACTTTAGCCGACGACGTAGATCTTGTCGTCGGCTAAACCCCCCGATTTTTATTAATAATATTATTAATATTATATTAATATTTTGATTATTATTACTATTTTTTTAATTATATTTAACATATGAAAATATACATCTAATAAATTTATGGCTCATAGTTTGAGTCATTACTATAGTCTGTCTCATTATCTGAGTTGATATCCGGCAACATATGCCTCAAGTCGTCCACATTATCGTCATCAGAATTTTCAAGTAATTCGTTTGTATCAACGTCAACGTACCCGCGAGCATCACCACGGAGTCGGACGACTCGTCCTTCAGGAACATTATTCATTGTAATTGTCGTTGATGGTGGAATATTTGCTGTATTTGGCTCTTGATAAGCATCATCGTCATCAGTACCTGTTGTTTCTCCCAGTGTAGCAGCACTATAAATATTCCTCGTTGTCACAACGTTCACTATCTTCCATGTGCCTTTCTTCACCAAGTCGTCCAAATAATACACCGACTTTGCTGATGTAGCAAATACAAAAGGATCACTTTCATACCATGAAGTGAAAGTGTCAACAGATAACAACCCGTAGTCGTCTTGCATATCGGTTCCAAGACTGGTGTCATACCATCGACACTTAAACAAGTAAATTGTCATGCCTTCCCCGTAAATTAGTTCTACCACTTCCAAAAGAACACCATAATATCCACCATCTATCATAACCCCAGAATTTTGACATCTTCTTTTTTGGTCTCTCTCAAGGCATACGAATGTGACACCGTTGACTTTAGCCATCGAATAAATTCTTGACATAACCGGCTTCATAGAAAGAAGCATAAGTTCACGCGACCAGTTAGGGTGTCCGTCATCTTGTATGTGTGTCATCTGTCGTAAATAAACTTTTTATGTAAAAAAATATCTTAAGTCCAAAATCAATAGCAACTGAATGTATACGTACCCATTCTCCAAAATAGTCGGCAAAAGTGTCATTGTGGAATCTAGTGTCACCTCGCACCATATCGCATGACAAGTGGATGTATTTCGATCTTGAACTTCACGGACAATTGAGCAATATCCACCAATGTGCAATTCGTGACTCGTACGGGTCTAATTGTCTTCCTGGCAACCTCCCATAGACGTCAACCTCAGTGGATATGATAGAAAGATTGAATTGTATTTTATCTGCTGGAATAGAGCGGGAAGGGGGCTCGAAGGTGCCCAAATACAACTTGATATGCATAATACACTCCGACGCAAGGTAAGATTATGCAATGCATCCTTCCAGTGCAGACTTATTGGCCACGGAGTCTTTGTAATCACCGAGTTGCCTGTAATATTGTCATTGTGTTAGAAATCATACTTAATTTGACAATATATATCATACAAAATTATGTTACCTTTCAACCGGGTACATCCACGTGTAGTGCACTGGACCAGTGACCAATAACTGCCGGGAAAGGTGGATCATGAGGTGAGGCATGAGGTCAAAAAAGTTTGGAGGAACTATTCGCCCAAACTTGCACAAGATATAGATGATCTCATCTTGCATTTTACACAAATCAGATCTCTTCACTTCTCTCGTACATAATTTCTGGAAAAATCTTGACAATGCAACACACGGCTCGACCACCTGTTTTGGTAAGTACGATCGAATAAATACCGGAAATAGGCGTTGGAGTAGGATACCCGGTAGGATACCTAGCAGTCTTCATGACTCTTCAAACCAGTTAACTTGTTCTCCCTGAAATTAACACATCTTCCTATATTTCCAGCATACCCGGTAGGATACCTAGCAGTCTTTATCCAGCAAAATATCTCAGTTCTCTGCTCGGCAGTGATGGTGTAAGCTGCCTTAGGCATTTTTTGTTTTCCCTTGACAGTTTTCAACCACAAATATTTTCTTATGCTCATTTCTTCCAAACCTTTGCGTGCTTTTGGCCCGTCTTTGGTCTTTCCATCCCAACCTAAGGTTGTCCCAACCACACTTTCGCAAACATTCTTTTCAATGTGCATGACATCCAAGAAGTTCCTTATCAGTAACTTGGACCAGTAAGGCAATTCCCAGAATATACTTTTGTGCGACCAATACTTATACCTGTCGGGCCTTTCAGGGGTTGCTGCGATAACATCAGGATCGTTGCTAAGCTGACCAAAATCGTACTCATTAAGAATCGATAGTATTTCATCACCTGTCCACTGTCGTGGTGGCTCGCCCATTTCTACAGTGCCATCAAATGCTGCAGCATCCATACGCCACTCATGTTCCCTCTCAAGCCATATCCGATGACACATTCGGATAACTTTCCTACAGTGGTACCTTGCACAATCTGCATTCAAATACACTGGACAACCTTTATATCCGCTAATAACAGATCCAGACAGCATTTCATATGCAGGAAAATCACTAATAGTGCCGATACAAATGGCGTGCAAGTAGAACGCCTCGAACGAATAATTGTCGTACGTGGGATGACCTTGCTCCCACAACAATTTCAGCTCCTCTATCAAAGGTCTCATATACACATCGATACACTTTCCCGGATATCCTGGCCCCGGGACTAACAAGGTCAACATATTATACTCCTTCCACATACACATTGTTGTGTCAAGATTTATACATCTCAACAGGCGATCGGCACAGAGACCGGGCGACCGAGCCAGAGTCAAATAGACCAAGACAGACTTGCCGATCGGAGATCCCAGATCAGTCCCAAGTGCAGAGCGATCGACATTCAAGGAGATCGTCTCTTAGCACCTGGCGATCGACTCTGGTGCTCGACCAAGGACGACCGCCCCATGCCACGCAAAGCCAACATCCGTCTAGTCGGCAAAGGTCGAAGCTAGGGATAGATACCCACGTGCAGATCCAGAACATACGCCACAGGACATGGATCGTTGACCACAGCCTGTCAGCATCTACTCACCTACCGACAGACCCGCCGAAAGGTGCAAAGTGGGACCGCCCGAGACAGCGACTCAGGACGCATGCAGACTTATTCTCATTGGTCCGCATAGCTGGCAGTCAGCCCATGTCGTGGACTTTAAGGCAGACAACCCATGTGCTAGAAGGCGATCGCCCCCTTATTATATTACAAGGAAGGCGATCGCCCGTCAGAAAAGGGCATCTCAGCTCCTATAAATAAGAGACATCCTGCACTTGGAAAACTCTCGGCTTTTCGACCAGGGCTGCTCTATGGATTCTCTTACGACTTGGCTTTTACTCTCTTGGCAACGCTACACACTTAGGACATCTTCCTCTCTCACTCTTGAGACCTCTTAATCCATAAGACGGTAGGCAGAAACGAGAACAAGAACACACAGAGCTTCGTTCAAGAGCTAGATAATTAGGATCTTTTACAATCATTGTAATTGCATTCTTACATTAATATTTGTACTCAAACGTATTTATATTAATAACATCTCGCGAGAGCATTCAATCCCGGGCCTAACAAACCCGGCAAATCTTGTAGTATTTCCATTCCCACGGACGTGCTGTCGCAACCTTGTTTGTTGTCCGTATTCCAGCAATATCTATCTCCGGATAATATTTCGAGTAACAACAATTGGCGCTAGAAGGAGGGCATCTAAACCTTCATTTTTATTCCTACCATCTCGAAGAACACTCACTGTTCTCCGGGGCATATACTTGAAGAGACACTCACTGCTCTTCAAAGAAAGCTTTTAGAATCATGACTTCTGCCTCCGCATCGAAGAAAGCCGCTGGCCGATCCACCGGACGCCTCATTCCGTCTCAATCCGAGCACCAGCCTATGGCGGAGGGTAGCCGCGGTGACCCGAGACTCTCGATCCTGCCCCCGAGGGACGGCCCAAGCCTCTCGCTCGATCAGTTCCAAACCGCGGAACAGATCAAAGAAGCCATGGCCATCCTACGGGAGTGACGGAGAGCATTCGATGCGCCCGCTATAACCCCCTCGGCCATCCGCCGCGTGAGCAAATGGAAGTTCAAGGGGTAACTGGCGATCGCCAGGAGGCCCCAATTCGCAAGAAAAGGCGCTCGCAAGGCGGGACACCTCCGTCTTCAGCCGCCTAGGAAGCGACCCATCATGGCGACCGGGGCATTCTAGTCCCAGCCACGATACGACGGACCCTGAATCCGTTACCAAGAGTTCAGGTTACCCAACTCCCAGAAGGCAAATCGACCATCTGGCTCCTCGACGAAGAACCGAGATCGGCGACGACGACTTCATCGCCTCCCGCGGGGTCAGGAGATCGGTACCCGATCGCCTCGGATCTCGCTCCGAGAGCCAAACTACCAACGACCAAGCTACAGCAATGGACGCGATGCAACGCCAGCTCGACGACATGAAGGCGCTCCTAGAAACTGGGGCAGGCGCCAATAGCAAGATCGCCGGGCCGAGCAAGACTCTCGCGGTCCATATCGAGCTCGCCCCCGTGCAGCATAGGATCCCTCCTCCGCAAACACCTTTGTACGAGGGGAGGTCAGATCCCGAGACTCACCTGAGCAAGTTCCAGATCTACATGACCGGGTGTGGGGCATCTGACACGACCAGATGCCGAATGTTCCCTCTAACACTGGGCGACCTTGCCCATAGGTGGTACATCTCATTTCCACCACGATCCATCAGTTCCTTCGATCAACTAGCGAACGACTTCACGTCGTACTTCATCGCCAAGGTCGCTCGACCAGAAGGCCCCCACCGCATGATGAAAATCAGGCAGGGGGAAGACGAGTCCGATGCAGACTACATCGACCAGGTGGATGAGATAATCCTCAACGGCGAGCCCGTAAGCGACGAGATCGCCCTATACTCGGTCCTAGGGGGATTCGATGGTCTTTCGCCTATGTTCAGGCATCTTACGAAGGACATCCCCCCAACCTACGCGATCTTCCGCGCTAAGGCCGCAGGCTTTTTGGCCAGGCAAAGGTTACTTTTCCACCTATGAGCAACGCGATCGGCGACCGAACGACGATCCTCAGTCTTCCAGCCCGATCGTCAGAATCAAGCAACATCTCCGAAAATGGAGGGCTCGCTCGCCATCTACAGTTCATCATCTAACATGATGGACTAAGGCACGATATCGCCTCCCCCGCACAACGTATACCATCGAGGATCGACATCTAACATGACGATCCGAGGTAGAAGAGTGCAGCCATGGTCCTGGTGGTCGATGGAACCGACTGCTTCGGCCATGCAAGGTTCTTTTGGGCTGCGATCGCACGCCCTTCGTTTAAATACGAGGCGGGCGTAGCCAAAGGGCTCTCCAAATAAATCAGTGGACACGCTCGCCCGCCCTCAAAGGTTCATCATCTAACTTGGTGGACCCGGACAATGCGACGCGTCCCTACCCCCGTCTCAACATATAGCGTCGAGGGTCACCATCTTAATGGCGGCCCGAGGTAGAAGAAGAGCTAACAAGCCACGGACGTGGAGTTGATTAATCCGACGACGCCCCGCGCAAGGAATCTTCCAGACCAAGACCGCACGCCCTTCGTTTAAATACGAGGCGAGGCGCAGCCTTCAGAGGACCCTACCAATTAAGTGAGTCGCGAGAACTTAGCAATCAAACGGAATGTCGCTCGCGCATAAGACATGGTCGTGGAGATCGGTCCATCGAACTCCGCGATCGTGCATGGCTCCTTAAGACCGAGATGGATGGCCTTTCTAGGATTCGACAAAATTTGAATATTGCAGGTACAAGACCGAAGATAGCTCGTCAATCGATCAGATCGCCCAAATCCGAGTCCTGAGTCCGCTCAACGGATCGCCCGACTTTTATCCTAAATGATCATCAGTGGAACCACCTCACCCCATGTCTTCAACATCGGAGCAAGTTGGGGGGAAATTATTGTGTCAAGATTTATACATCTCAACAGGCGATCGGCACAAAGACCGGGCGACTGAGCCAGAGTCAAATAGACCAAGGCATACTTGACAATCGGAGATCCCAGATCAATCCCAAGTGCCGAGCGATCGACATCCAAGACGATCGTCTCTTGGCACCTGGCTATCGACTCTGGTGCTCGGCCAAGGACGACCGTCCCATGCCACGCAAAGCCAACATCCGTCTAGTCGGCGAAGTCCGAAGCTCGGGATAGAGACCCACGTGCAGACCCGGAACATACGCCATAGGACATGGATCGTTGACCACAGCGTGTCAGCATCTACTCACCTACCGACAGACCCGCCGAAAGGTGCAAAGTGGGACCGCCCGAGACAGCGACTCAGGACGCGTGCAGACTTCTTTTCATTGGTCCGCACAGCTGGCAGTCAGCCCATGTCGCGGACTTTAAGGCAGACAGCCCATGTGCTAGAAGGCGATCACCCCCTTATTATATTACAAGGAAGGCGATTGCCCGTCAGAAAAGGGCATCTCAGCTCCTATAAATAAGAGACATCCTGCACTTGGAAAACTCTCGGCTTTTCAACCAGGGCTGCTCTTTGGCTTCTCTTACGGCTTGGCTTTTACTCTCTTGGCAACGCTATACACTTCGGACATCTTCCTCTCTCACTCTCGAGACCTCTTAATCCATAAGACGGTCGGCAGAAACGAGAACAATAACACAGAGCTTCGTTCAAGAGCTAGATAATTAAGATCTTTTACACTCATTGTAATTGCATTCTTACATTAATATTTTTACTCAAACGTATTCATATTAATAACATCTCGCGAGAGCATTCAAGTCCGGGCCTAACAACCCGGAAAATCTTGTAGTATTTCCATTCCCACGGACGTGCTCTCGCAACTTTGTTTGTTGTCCGTCCATTCCAGCGATATCTATCTCCGGATAATATTTCGGGCAACAACACACATCCACGAAGGAAGATTGTAAGGAATCACAACAACAGGCCATATGGTATATGAAAGACTCATGTTACCAAAAGGATTGAAACCATCAGATGCAATCTCGAGCCTCACATTTCAGATATCTGAAGAAAAATTCGGATACTCCTTATCTATATGCTTCCACGCCTCTCCATCCGATTGGTGTATCATAGTATCCCTGTTATTAGTGCGCGGCTCGGCATGCCATCTCATTGCTTTTGCCGTGTGAGGAGACATAAAAAGCCGTTCCAACCTGTCCTTCAGTGGAAAATACCAAAGTACCTTCACCGGTTTCTCTTTTACAGAAGGAGTGATCCTATATCTCTCTGTATCACATATAGGACATCTCGTGAGGTCTTCATTAGGATGCCCCGAGAATAGAACACAATCATACATGCAGACGTGGATCTTAATGTAGGAAAGACCAAGATCTTTCAAAATTCGTCTCATTTTTGTATATGTATTAGGAAGATGATGACCCTGTGGAAGCATATTACTCGTAAGCTCCAAGTAATCATCTACAGACTTGATGGATGATCTGTTTTCCACCTTTAATCTCATCGTTTCCATGGCACAATCAAGAACAGTCATGTTACACCCTGGGTATAGAGGAGTCTGTTGGAGTTGAATTAGCTTGTTGTACCTGTCAAGCCCAGCAGTATTGCAAGACAACGGTCTACGGGGTCGTGGGATTGGCTCAGTTGGTACAAACGTCTCGGAAAAACCAAACACATCATCAATCAACCTACTCTTCGGATCGGTGAACCCGTCGTTACCACTAAATTGTCCGTGATCATACGGAATAACAGAATTCGGTGTTTCACCGTGGTATATCCAACATGTATATTTACTCCAAAAACCATTCTTCTTTAGGTGTTCCCAGACCTCATCAAATGGAAAACGAAACATATCACTGCGACATCTACATTTATTACACGGACAGTAGTGTAACGTATTACCACTGTCGTGCTCTTTTACAAATCTCATAAACTGCTTCATCCCATCCATTACACTTGGATCCCATTTTCGTAACCCAATCCAACTCTTGTCCATCCTGAAAATGTATAAATTTTCCAATATTAATCCAACTAACTAATATTGTTCAAATTATAAATGAAATCACAACAAAAAATTAATCATAATGATTATCATCATAAAACTTAATCGTTATACATAAAAGCTTTCGAATGTACAACATAAATAATACAAAGTTTTGAAATCACAATAAAAAATACAATAAAATACGTACCTTAATCGAAATGGTGATTATAACAACCGGTAGAAACCTTCGTCACTCCAGCTAGCACAACTCAAAGTAGCAACACAAACTCAAAAAATACACAAAGGGATTTCCAAGAACCGGGTTGGTCTTTTTCGCAAGGTCGCAATACTCAAAGTAGCAACTCACAAGCTTTTTTCGGGAATAACTGACAGGATCGGGAATAGAAATGTGCTCTTTAGCGGGGAGAGGGACAAGATTGGGTTGGTATTCCGTGAACTATATATAATTTTCAATTGGAGGTTTAGCCGACGACTTGATCTAGGTCGTCGGCTAAACCCCATTTTTTTTCGAAAGGCTTTAGCCGACGGCCTAGATCATGCTGTCGGCTAAAATTTGATTTTTTTTTGGGAAAGGGATCAAGTCGTCGGCTAAAACCTTTTTTTTTTTGGAAAAGGTTTAGCCGACGACCCAGATCAAGTCGTCGGCTAAAACGTTTTTTTTTTCGTCGGCTAAACAATATCTAGGTCGCCTGCTAAACCTCTCTACTATAGCCGACGACTATGTTGTACTTTAGCCGACGACCTAGATCAAGTCGTCGGCTAAAACTGTTTAGCCGACGGCAACCCGAGTCGTCGGCTAAAGTGCAAAGTTTAGCCAACGATTTTTTTTCGGGTCGTCGGCTAAAGTCCTTTTTTTGGTAGTGTCTGGCCATCGGGGCTCTTGGAGGGTTCGTCACACTCTTATACGTATCCGACACATTCTGAGAGATATTCAGTTCAGAGTCACTCATATTTTCCGGGAGGGCAACAGGCCGGTCGACTATCTTTCTGAGCTTGGCATGCCGTCCCTCGGCATTCAGACTTATACTTACGATACTGCTCCTCCGTTCCTTCTCTCCCTTATACGGATGGATCAGCTTGGTTATCCGTCTTTTAGATTTAGATAGTTTTTATTTTTGATCGATTGCTTGTTTGCCTATTGTCCCGCACATTAGCCCACGGTTTTAATGGTGCACCTTGTACTGATCTAACGGGCCGTAGACACTTTAGATTTTAGGTTCCGGATTATGGCCCATTTTTTGTCATAATTCGGAGTTGAGTTATTTTGGTCTACGGGTCCGCGCATTAGCCCACTTTTGTGGTGCACTTTGTATTTCTTTTGCGGGCCGTAGATTTCTTCGATGCTTGGACCCGAATTATGGTCCATTTTTGGTCATAATTCGGGGCTGATACTTTGTATTTCTTGATATCTTCTTATCTACAGGTCGGTGGGTCTCGCCTCAACCCCCTGTCCACACTGGACGCTTTTTTTTTAAAAAAAAAAAGTAGATAAAACAACCTCCTTTATATGGAGCAAACGCATGCGCAATATTGCGTCCGATTGCAATGACAATCCTACTATATACAATCACTAATACCTCCGAACAACTTGACAAGTAAGTCACAATTCAATGTGAGATGAGCAAAATATTTTGAAAAAATATGAAAGAATCAAAAAATGACAATTTATGAAAAGACAAGTCATAATTGAAAATACAATCACTAATTTCCCCTCTCAACTTGACAAATAAGTCACAACTCAATGTGAAATTAGCAAAATATCTGGAAAAAATATGAAAGAATACAAAATATACAATTTATAAAAAAGATGACTCGAAACTAAATATACAATTTATGAAAAGACAATTCATAGATAAAAATAAAATTACTAATCCTCCCTCCAAGTTGGATCGGCCTTATTGTGATTGAACGTACATACTTTTTAATAAAATACTTTCTCTAAGATATTTTATAACTTTTATGATAATACATTTTAACTAAAACTATCTAAAAATAATAACATAGCATACATAACTAATTTGGATAAAAAAATAAAATAAAATGAATATTTGATATAAATTACAATTAAATAAGAAGAAATATATTTTTGTGAAAAAAAATCTATTTTGTCAAAATGAGCGGGGTTTAATTGTTTGGACTCCCCTGACGTATAAATCCCAACATATAAACATGGGAAATGGACACTTATGTCGGACATGTCCCTTATGCTTTGGATGGGATCTAGTGCAGTACAACACCATGCTGTGCTGCACCCCACCGTCGGATCACACACACCTGCACGGGTGTGTGTGTGCGCGTGTGTGATCCGACGGCGGATCTGGTGCACAGCATGGTGCTGTACTGCACCAGATCCGAATCCCTTATGCCTTACGTTTAGCTAGACTTGAGATTTACTGTCTAGATTATTTAAGTAGAAATAGCTTGTTTTGCCCTTTTAGATATAGTAATATTTTTTTCTATCCCAAGTTTAGTAACAACTCTTTTGATACCCAAATTGTCGAATTTGACCTTTACTCGAATATATTCGAGTCATTTATTTTAATTTCGAGTAATAAAATTTCGAGTTATATTAAAAAAAATACAAGAAATTATCCGTGTAACACGAACATAATTACCCGTATAAATTCGTGTCACACGAATTCGGGTAATTATGAATACAGATTTCGTGTCAAGAATTCGGGTAAGAATATTACTCGAAATTCGAGTTTAATACACGAATTTTCACAAAATATTCGAACCGGCTTCGAGTTTCACATTCGGGTAATTTAAATATAATACTCGAAAAACATTACTCGAATATTCGAGTTTCACATTCGGGTAACACTCGAGGCTGGCTTCCGACCTCGGGTAAGAAAGAATATTACTCGAATATTCGAGTTTCACGAATGAATTACTCGAAATACTCGAGTTCACCTTTAAAACAATACTCGAACGGGCTTCTTTTTCACGAATCCGAAACACAAAGACTCGAGTAATGTTCGAGTATCTCATTCGCGTAACACTCGAAATACTCGAATTCATCGAAATACAATACTCGAGGCTGGCTTCCGACTCCGGGTAAGAAAGATGATTACTCGAATATTTGAGTTTCACGAATGAGTTACTCGAAATACTCGAGTTACCTTTAAAACAATACTCGAAAAGGCTTCTTCTTCACGAATCAGAAACACAAAGACTCGAACCTTCTTCTTCATCCTGAGTCGTCTTCTCCTTCCTCACGAATTGGAATCCGAAACGAGTTTCACGAAAACAAAGACTCTTCCTTCTTCACGAATCTGAACTCGAAATACTCGGGTCACCTTTAAAACAATACTCAAACGGGATTCTTCTTCACGAATCCGAATCGAGTTTCACGAAAACAAAGACTCCAGTCGTCTTCTTCCTTCTTCACGAGTTTCACGAATCTGTGGAATTCGAGTTTCACGAATCTTAGTTTCAAGAATCCGAATTATTTCCTCATCCTCGATGGGGAATTCGACTTCCCCGAATTTGAGGCGTTCCCCGAATAGCGCCGCTGACGGTAATGCCGATTCCGCTGCCGCTTCCGCCGCCGCCGCCGAAAACCAGGTAAGATTTTATTTTCGTGTCACTCGAGTATGCTCGTTGCTAGATTTTGGTTTACACATTTTATATTTGATTTACACAATTTGCATTCGAATTATAAGATTTGGATTTGATTTACACGATGAAAAAATAAATTAAAATAGAGAAATTTGAATTTGGGAATTAAGTAGCGCCGGTCAACCCCAAATACTTATCGTGTGTTGATATCGTAACTATTCTTTATGTATGAATTGATATCGATTGAATTGATGTCGTGTTGAATTGATTATTTATGTAACCTTGGTAATTCGTATTCGAGTTTCAATTCGAATTTGGGAATGTTATAAATATGGATATCTTTTCGAATTTAGTTAGTTTGTTTCGTTTAGTTAGTTTATTTCGTTTAGTTAGTTTATTTCGTTTTTTTATTTGTCTTACTCGAATATAGTTTATAAGTTACTCAAATTGGACTAATGGCCTTCCACAATTAGAACGACGCAAATTTATTTATGATTATTCGAATTGACATAAAACTACTAGAATTAGGATGACTCGGATTGTATTAGAATGTCTCGAATTGCATTAGATGATTGAAATTGAATTAGGATGTCTCAAGTTGAATTAGAAGAACTCGATGGAAATAAATCGAATAAATCCCACTGTTACTCGAATTGTGCACTTACTTTTTCCCGATTACATATTACCTCAATACACCCGCATGAAGCTAAAATTAAGATAAATTTGAATCGGCAGGTTGTTTGGAAGAGGCCGAATATGCGAGGTTCGAAATGCTCCATAAATGGGTATGTTAGGTTAGGGATTGTTAAGACGATTGTTGCTGAGCTGCGGAGTGTAGGTGATGACACTATTAGGGAGTTTAGAGAGTCGTTTCTTGGACACTTTGTCCGGGAGGAGTGGGGGGGTTTGTATCTAATGCCGCATTGCATGCCTTGTTCTCGAACGAGGTGATTAGACCGGATGCACAGGTCGATGAGTTTTGGTTTAGGCTCGGTCATCAATTTATTCGATTTTCTAGATATGAGTATGCGTTAGTCACCGGCTTGTGATTCGGAGACTCCGACTTTGATGTACACGGGGACGATGTTCCACCGGAGGGGATCGTGTACGATCGGTATCCGTTGCTCATTGGTGGGGGGCAGATGTTAGAACGTATTCGTGATCGATTTGCTGCTGGATATTTTAGAGAGCATCCCGGTGATGCGCTGAATGTCGCTAAGGTGCTGTGTGTCTTCTATTTGATATTCAGTGTGGATGGTGGCAAGCGTATTGCTGACCGGTGGTTGTGGACGTTGGTTGAGGACCAGACTCGGTGGGAGAGTTTTCCGTGAGGCTTATATTCATATCAGATTTTGGTTACGTATTTGAGCGATGTTCCCACTGAGGTCCCCGCTGGTCTGGATCCGAGTTACCAATTTTATGGTAACATATACGCTATTATGGTACGTCCTCGCATTCATTAACTTAATTATATACTCAAACTCAGAATAAATATTGTTATTGTTTCTTATGTTGGGATTCAATTATTGTTTTCAGATATGGGCTTTCGAGGCTATACCTTCGTTAGGCTCTAAATGTGGGACCATGCTCGGAGCTTCTTTCATCCAGCGACCTCGTTGTACACGCTGGAAGTTCAAGAAGCTGGGTCATGTTGATTTTACCACATTCTTCGATGATGAGGTAATCAATTATAGGTTTTCAATACGTAAAAACTTTTGTAGATATTTAAGGTAATAATTACTGAAAATGAATCATTGAATTGTATTTAGATTGATTGTTTTGAGGTGTTATCTCCGACACCTTGTAATACCCGAGATTTTGTTATGTAATTGGAACTTGTGATATTGTAATGATTGTACTTTTGTATGAGTACTATTCTCCGTATTTCATAATCCGACGTTGTCGAGCATATAATTTTGTGTATGTGATTTGAAGGTTGAAATTCTGTGCATGTAGCACACGCTACGGGCTAAGGGTAGCGTACGCTAACATGGTTTCATAGCGCACGCTACCGAGTGTAATTAGCGCACGCTACGCGTGGTCAGATTGATTGAGACGCGCGGTAGGTGAGATCTGGCCGGGGGACCCTTGTCGGATCTTGTCGAGTGTATCTGGACGGCTTTCGGGAAAAGCCGAGTCAACGCCTTAGCGCACGCTACAGGTCGATGCGTAGCGCACGCTAAGTGCCGAGTACAGTTTAGACTGTGAGCCGTTAGCGCACGCTACGGACAGTGTATAGCGCGCGCTAATAGCCATTTATTATAAATAGGACAGCATCCTATTCGTGATTTCAGTTCCTTCTCCTCCCACAACCCAAACTTTGACACATAGAACATAACTACTTTCGTCCTAAACACTCCGTATCAACCTCCTAGTTCGAGATTGAAGATCATACATCATTGGAGATTGGTGTTCAAGCCTTCGGTGTTGGATTGCTTCATTTCATCCGTATTCTTCACTACTTTGAGGTAGGTGATTCTTCACCAATGATTAGTATTGTTCATAAGGAAGTTTGAATCATGTTTGGATAGCAAGTATTTCGTTTTTATCGGCCATCACATGTTAGAAGGATACTTTTGACGTATCGGTACTAGATGTCGAATGAACCTTTGAACCATCTTGTTATAAGGACTCCTAAGCATGTTTAAATCGATTTATGATCAAGTAATCGGATATTACCCAGTTGATACGTTGTATACGTTGGAATCATGTGTTTTGGAACGTAAGACGATGGAACTTAGATTATTTCTTGAAGATCGTAGAGGAATTGTGATATCGAGATAACTATCTGTATATTGGTATTTCATAATCATAAATCTTCTAGAAACCTTATTAGCATGATATGCCCGAGGATAACTTGTAATATCACCATAGGATTCATGAGTTCTTCACCATTCAACCCAATTTTCGGTTTGCAGTATTCTGCCATGCAAGGTTAGCGCACGCTAACATGTGTGAGGTAACGTGCGCTATCGAGGTTCGGTTTTCGCACAAAACGTACGTAGCGTACGTTATGAGACCAGCCGAGTCGACCGGCCAGAGCCGTGGCTAGCGCACGCTAGTCTTATAAGACAACAGACGCTATCAGCCGTCTTAGCGCACGTTACGTAGGTACGAGCGCTAAGCGATCGGGCATTGTTTATTTTGAGCTTTTCGGCCGTAGACCGAATTGTTAGGCCATCGTTCGACTTGAGATGATTTGTATATCGTTCCTTTTGTTAAGGTTCGAGCTTGTTACGTTGATCGGAGGAGGCGGCCTTCGAGTGCGTCGAGAGCATTGAAGTATATCGTTCTTGCCATCTTCGAGGCAAGTATCGTGATATGTTAATATCGGTATTTTTGGAGTATGCATATGATTCTGCATGTTATTGAACATGATATTTATTTCGTTGATTTTTCATGATATTGGTCATAACGTGTTTATATGTTCATGTTGATGAACAAAATGATTTGGCATATGTGTATGCATGAGTTGTGTTTGTATACGTTGTACGATCTATGCTGAGGGCGCTGGATCGGATGTCCACCTCGTGTTGGTCCGACGGGATCATCTTGGGATCTAGGCTGAGGGCGCTGGATCATTGGACGGGTTATTTCCACCTCGTGTTGGTCCGACGGGATCATCTTGGGATCTATGCTGAGGGCGCTGGATCATTGGAATACCCATGCTGTGTAATGGAATCTTGTAGATTCGCATTGTCGGATTCCGGTAGCGGAAGTCCGTGTGATGTATCTTGTTATGTATTGTTGATGCATATTCGAATTGTTTAATATGATACTTGTACTAGCATCGTTTTGCTAACCCCTTCGGGGGTGGACATTTGTTTTGATGTTCGGGTAGCTAAGGAGCAGGAAACAAAGATGCAGACGTGACGACGAAGGGGTTGATGATGTTTATTGTTATTGGAGATTTGTTGTCTTGGTTTGGTTTCTGTACTCGAGTATGCGTGTCCTTTTGATATTATTCGATATGGTTGTATTAATTACCCGTTGAACCAGTTGTACGTTTTCATAAACTTGAATTTCGCAGTATTGATGTCTTATATTTACTTTCCTTTTAATCAGCCTTGTAAATCCTTACTTAAAGGGTTTACGGCGCTGTAATTATTCCGAATATCTCGGGGTGTTACAGAATATGGTATCAGAGCTAAGATTTATGGATATCTTGGCAATGGGTTTTATTTGGGTCTCATTACGTTATTTGATTTACGGGTCGTTTGTAACATCACCGTTTCACCAAGTCGTCATGTGGACCGTGGTTGTAAGTCTCTAAATCTCTTATACTACCGTTTTACTTAATTACTGTTTTGTGAGTATTGACGGACTTTATTTCAAAAATTTTGTTCTGTATATTGAGAAATTTCATTTACAGTATGTTGAGAAGAGGTCGTGGACGCGGACGCGGTCGTGGACGCGGACGTGGTAACATGAGACATGAGGATTCCGCAACTACCCCAGAAATATCGGCTAGTCGAACCGATTCCCATTCTGGAGGGCAGCAAGGATCAGCGAATGATGACGCAAATCCGAACATGCCGGGAGTGCTTCAACAGGTGGTGGCACAGATAAACCAGTTCGCTCAAGTCGTTGATCGCATGCAGGCGACGATGGGACAGCAGCACCATGAGGATAACCGGGGAGACAGATGGCTTGCTGAGGTGGTTAAATTGCACCCGCCAAAATTTGACGGATCTGCTGAGACACTTACTTGGGATCACTGGCTCAAGGAGTTGGAAAAGATATTCGCGGGTCTTAACTGTCCCGAGGACCGGAAGGTTCCCATCGCCCAGTATTTTCTGACTGGGGAGGCCTTTGATTGGTGGGAAGCTGTTCGACCCGAGGATCATAATGCGGATTGGACGGAATTCAAACAAATGATGGAAGCACAGTATTGTCCCCGTCCAGTAAGAGAGGCGAAGATCCGAGAGTTTTTCTCACCACAGAGTTCGGAGGCATCTGTGACAGATGTAATTAAAACTTTTAATCATCAGCTGACTTGTGTGCGACACTTGGTCAGAACGGAGGCAGAAAAGATTTTTCATTTTGATATGCGGATGAAGCCGGAGATTCAGAAGACATGTCCGATTCGAGTGTACTACGTTGCGACAGATCAAGACAAAGCGGCCTACGACATGAAAGAGGCGGCGAGAGAAATCGGTAGAGGCAAAGAAGCGTAAGGTGACCGGCACTGCGTAAAACAAGAGTGGTGGGGCCCGCAAGGGCCGCCTTCCTTTATTCGGCTAGGAAACCTCCACATCCTTCTAAAGGCGGAAAGAAGTTCCGGACAACATCAGTAGTTTCGGACGCATCAAGGAAATGCTACAATTGTGGTCGAGCAGGGCATATTCGACGTGATTGCCCCGCATCTTCTGTGACTTGTTACGATTGTGGGCAAGAAGGGCACCGTGCGGCCTTCTGTGGAGCCGCTACTAGATCTGTTGGCACCCGCACTCCAGCACCGGTTCCTAAGGAGATAAGTGTGAACCAGACACAGCAGAGTGGATTTCAGCAGCAGAACGCTGGGAAGAGAGAGACATCCAGTGCTGGGTCCGTGATCTGACGACCAGCACACTGCTGTTGCATCAGGTACGATTCAGATCCTTTTGCAACCAGTTAGTGTCTTGTTCGATTCGGGAGCTACGCATTCTTTTATATTTTTGAACTGTGTTAAACGTTTGAACATCTCGTGCTTGTATATTTGCGAACCTTATGTTGTGGGATTACCGAGCGGAGAGAAGATTGTGGGAACACTAGAAGCTAGGGATTTCCCAGTATCTATAGGAGGGAGAGATTGGCCATCGAATCTTATTGTAGTTGACATCTGCGGTGACGATTGAATTCTCGGAGATGATTGGATCAACCGTTATGGAGCTGTGCTGAATTACCGAGAGAGAGTCATTTCCATCATTGCTGATGACGGATCTGAACACTTATTCCGAGGATGGAGACCGGGAAGCTCGGGGAAATTGATCAAGGCAATGAAAGCCGTGAAATTACTGAAGCAGGGATGTCACGGACTTTGGTGCTATGCCATGAGGAAAGAGGAAGGAAGAGAGCTCTCGTCTATTTCAGTTGTGAATGAGTTCTCAGATGTATTTCCTGACGAACTACCAGGGTTACCTCCGCAAAGAGAAGTGGAATTCACCATCGAATTAGAGCCTGGAGCAGCTCCTATTTCAGTGGCACCTTACCGCATGGCGCCAACCGAGATGTATGAACTCAAGAAACAAGGAGGAATTGTTACGAAGGGCTATATTCAACCTAGCGTTTCTCCTTGGGGAGCGCCTGTTCTCTTTGTCCTAAGAAAGACGGATCCTCCGACTGTATTGATTACAGGGAACTCAATAAGATGACGATCAAGAATAAGTATCCTATACCTCGGATCGATGACTTGTTTGATCAACTGCAAGGGGCAAGGGTATTCTCGAAGATTGACTTGCGATCAGGATACCATCAGTTGAGGATTAAGGAATCGGATATACCGAAATCTGCTTTCAGATCCCGGTACGGGCATTATGAATTTGTAGTGATGCCATTTGGACTTACCAATGCTCCTGCGGTATTCATGCAATTGATGAATCGGGTATTCTTGGAGTACTTGGATAAATTTGTGGTCGTCTTCATTGACGACATCTTGATATATTCGAGGGACGCAGAGGAACATGCTGAACATTTACGTGTGGTTTTGAGCATCTTGAGAAAGGAACAGCTATATGCAAAATTTTCTAAATGCGAGTTCTGGCTTAAGGAAGTAACCTTCCTTGGGCATGTGATATCAGCCGATGGAGTTCAAGTGGACAGAAGAAAGTCGAAGCAATCTTGGAATGGGAAGCCCTAAAAACGTGAAAGAAGTCCGAAGCTTCTTAGGACTTGGCCGGATATTATCGCCGCTTTGTAGAGGGATTTTCCAAAATTGCTCGTCCGCTCACCCATTTATTCTGAGTAAAACTCAAAAGTTCGCGTGGAATGAGAAGTGCCAGTGGTTTTGACGAACTTAAGAAGAGACCGACGACAGTACCTATATTAGCACCGCCGGAAGGAACCGACGGATTTTTGCATATCTGACGCTCAATCGTGGTTTGGGTTGTGTGTTGATGCGTATGATAAAGTGATTGCTTATGCTTCTCGGCAGTTGAAACCGCAGAAGTAAATTACCCGACTCATGATCTGGAGCTAGCAGTGTGGTCTTTGCCTTGAAAATTTGGCGACATTATTTGTACGGCACTCATTGTCGATCTTTACGGATCATAAGAGCCTCAAATACATTTTCAATCGAAGGAATTAAACATGAGGCAGAAGGTGGTGGAATTGATCAAGGATTACGACTTGGAGATTCTCTATCATCCGGAAAGCAAATGTAGTAGCCGATGCTTTGAGCCGTAAACTGTTTCTCTTCGAGTGTTGGAAGCTCTTACGCCTGCATCAAAGATTCAACGAGAACTGATCCGCGAAGGGATTGAAGTATGGGCACCAGGAATCCAGGCGACTTTATGTGATGGGCCGACTTCATCACTAGTCGAGAAGATCAAGTCCAAGCGGTTGGACGATTCTCCGATCCTTCGATTATGTGATGAAGTAAAGAAAGGAAAAGCCCTGGATTCGTGATACAAGATGATGGAGTTACGAGATTTCAAAGTCGACTTTGCGTTCCCGACGATGATGATTTGAGACGGACTATTACGAAAGAAGCTCATAGCGCGCCCTATTCTATTCATCCGGCAGCGTGTAAGATGTATAAGGATCTTAAACAAAACTTCCGGTGGGGAATATGAAGAAGGACGAGCAGTACGTTTGAAGTGTCGACTTGTCACAGTCAAGATTGAGCATCGGCGACTGTAGGGATGTTAAAGCCGCTTAGATCCCTGAATGGAGGTGGGAGGACATTTCGATGGATTTCATCACTAGTATGCCAAGGACTAGAGCAGGAATGAACATGATTTGGGTCGTAGTTGATCGACTAACCAAGTCGGCTCATTTCCTAGGAATCAAAGATACATGGGGACCCGAGAGATTGGCGCGAGTATTTATTGCGGAGATAGTCAGATTTCATGGGACGCCGAAGACCATTATTTCGGATCGAGATGGTCGTTTCGTGTCGCACTCCGGAAGGCGATCCACAAGGCTTTGGGATCGAGCTCACCTTAGCATGACTTATCATCCCTAAACAGACGGTCAGTCCGAAAGGACTATTCAAACTGTAGAAGACATGCTTAGAGCTTGTGCGTTGGATTGGTCAACTGATTGGGAAGTTCACTTGCCCTTGATCGAATTCACTTACAATAACAGTTGGCATGCTTCTATCAAGATGGCACCATTTGAAGCTTTGTACGGGAGGAGATGCCGATCGCCTCTGTGTTGGGATGATTCTTCGGATCTGATCGAGACGGAACCGGAATTGATTATTCAGACTCAAGAGAAGATAGCTTTGATTCGAGAGAGACTATTGACTGCCCAGAGTCGACAGAAGTCTTATGCCGATGTACGTCGTCGTCCTCTAGAGTTCGACGTTGGGGATCATGTGCTATTGAAGGTGTCTCCTACACGAGGGATTTTCCGTTTTGGGAGGAGAGGCAAGCTTAGTCCGAGATATATCGGACCATTTGAGATCCTAGATAGAGTTGGGGATTTAGCGTACAGGTTGGCCTTACCGCCATCGCTGAGTCATGTTCACAATGTGTTTCACGTATCCCAACTGCGGAAGTATGTACGGACCCGACCACGTCATTGATTTCGACGAGATCGAGATAGCTAATGATGGCACCTTCGAAGAGAGACCAATCAAGATACTTGAGAGCCGGATCAAACAATTGAGGAATAAACCAATACATTTGGTTAAAGTACAATGGTCACGACATGGAGTCGAAGAGGCCACTTGGGAAACGGAGGACGGTATGAAGGCTAAATATCCGGAGTTGTTTTCATCCTAAGTTTCGAGACGAAACTTCTTTTTAGGGAGGAAGGATGTAATACCCGAGATTCTGTTATGTAATTGGAACTTGTGATATTGTAATGATTGTACTTTTGTATGAGTACTATTCTCCGTATTTCATAATCCGACGTTGTCGAGCATATAATTTTGTGTATGTGATTTGAAGGTTGAAATTCTGTGCATGTAGCGCACGCTACAGGCTAAGGGTAGCGTACGCTAACATGGTTTCATAGCGCACGCTACCGAGTGTAATTAGCGCACGCTACGCGTGGTCAGATTGATTGAGACGCGCGGTAGGTGAGATCTGGCCGGGGGACCCTTGTCGGATCTTGTCGAGTGTATCCGACGGCCGAAAAGCCGAGTCAACGCCTTAGCGCACGCTACAGGTCGATGCGTAGCGCACGCTAAGTGCCGAGTACAGTTTAGACTGTGAGCCGTTAGCGCACGCTACGGACAGTGTATAGCGCGCGCTAATAGCCATTTATTATAAATAGGACAGCATCCTATTCGTGATTTCAGTTCCTTCTCCTCCCACAACCCGAACTTTGACACATAGAACATAACTACTTTCGTCCTAAACACTCCGTATCAACCTCCTAGTTCGAGATTGAAGATCATACATCATTGGAGATTGGTGTTCAAGCCTTCGGTGTTGGATTGCTTCATTTCATCCGTGTTCTTCACTACTTTGAGGTAGGTGATTCTTCACCAATGATTAGTATTGTTCATAAGGAAGTTTGAATCATGTTTGGATAGCAAGTATTTCGTTTTTATCGGTCATCACATGTTAGAAGGATACTTTTGACGTATCGGTACTAGATTTCGAATGAACCTTTGAACCATCTTGTTATAAGGACTCCTAAGCATGTTTAAATCGATTTATGATCAAGTAATCGGATATTACCCAGTTGATACGTTGTATACGTTGGAATCATGTGTTTTGGAACGTAAGACGATGGAACTTAGATTATTTCTTGAAGATCGTAGAGGAATTGTGATATCAAGATAACTATCTGTATATTGGTATTTCATAATCATAAATCTTCTAGAAACCTTATTAGAATGATATGCCCGAGGATAACTTGTAATATCACCATAGGATTCATGAGTTCTTCACCATTCAACCCAATTTTCGGTTTGCAGTATTCTGCCATGCAAGGTTAGCGCACGCTAACATGTGTGAGGTAACGTGCGCTATCGAGGTTCGGTTTTCGCACAAAACGTACGTAGCGTACGTTATGAGACCAGCCGAGTCAGACCGCCAGACCGTGGCTAGCGCACGCTAGTCTTATAAGACAGCGTACGCTAACAGTCCGTCTTAGCGCACGTTACGTAGGGTACGTAGCGCGCGCTAAGCAGTCCGGGCAGATTGTTTATTTTGAGCTTTTCGGCCGTAGACCGAATTGTTAGGCCATCGTTCGACTTGAGATGATTTGTATATCGTTCCTTTTGTTAAGGTTCGAGCTTGTTACGTTGATCGGAGGAGGCGGCCTTCGAGTGCGTCCAGAGCATTGAAGTATATCGTTCTTGCCATCTTCGAGGCAAGTATCGTGATATGTTAATATCGGTATTTTTGGAGTATGCGTATGATTCTGCATGTTATTGAACATGATATTTATTTCGTTGATTTTTCATGATATTGGTCATAACGTGTTTATATGTTCATGTTGATGAACAAAATGATTTGGCATATGTGTATGCATGAGTTGTGTTTGTATACGTTGTACGATCTATGCTGAGGGCGCTGGATCGTATGTCCACCTCGTGTTGGTCCGACGGGATCATCTTGGGATCTAGGCTGAGGGCGCTGGATCATTGGACGGGTTATTTCCACCTCGTGTTGGTCCGACGGGATCATCTTGGGATCTATGCTGAGGGCGCTGGATCATTGGAATACCCATGCTGTGTAATGGAATCTTGTAGATTCGCATTGTCGGATTCCGGTAGCGGAAGTCCGTGTGATGTATCTTGTTATGTATTGTTGATGCATATTCGAATTGTTTAATATGATACTGGTACTAGCATCGTTTTGCTAACCCCTTCGGGGGTGGACATTTGTTTTGATGTTCAGGTAGCCAAGGAGCAGGGAAACAGCCACAGTACCGACGTGACGACGAAGGGGTTCAGTGATGTTTATTGTTATTGGAGATTTGTTGTCTTGGTTTGGTTTCTGTACTCGAGTACGCGTGTCCTTTTGATATTATTCGATATGGTTGTATTAATTACCCGTTGAACCAGTTGTACGTTTTCATAAACTTGAATTTCGCAGTATTGATGTCTTATATTTACTTTCCTTTTAATCAGCCTTGTAAATCCTTACTTAAAGGGTTTACGGCGCTGTAATTATTCCGAATATCTCGGGGTGTTACAGAATATGGTATCAGAGCTAAGATTTATGGATATCTTGGCAGTCGGGTTTTATTTGGGTCTGTTTACGTTATTTGATTTACGGGTCGTTTGTAACATCACTGTTCAGCCGAAGTCGTCATGTGGACCGTGGTTGTAAGTCTCTAAATCTCTTATACTACCGTTATACTTAATTACTGTTTTGTGAGTATTGACGGACTTTATTTCAAAAATTTTGTTCTGTATATTGAGAAATTTCGTTTACAGTATGTTGAGAAGAGGTCGTGGACGCGGACGCGGTCGTGGACGCGGACGTGGTAACATGAGACATGAGGATTCCGCAACTACCCCAGAAATATCGGCTAGTCGAACCGATTCCCATTCTGGAGGGCAGCAAGGATCAGCGAATGATGACGCAAATCCGAACATGCCGGGAGTGCTTCAACAGGTGGTGGCACAAATAAACCAGTTCGCTCAAGTCGTTGATCGCATGCAGACGACGATGGGACAGCAGCACCATGAGGATAACCGGGGAGACAGATGGCTTGCTGAGGTGGTTAAATTGCACCCGCCAAAATTTGACGGATCTGCTGAGACACTTAATTGGGATCACTGGCTCAAGGAGTTGGAGAAGATATTCGCGGGTCTTAACTGTCCCGAGGACCGGAAGGTTCCCATCGCCCAGTATTTTCTGACTGGGGAGGCCTTTGATTGGTGGGAAGCTGTTCGACCCGAGGATCATAATGCGGATTGGACGGAATTCAAACAAATGATGGAAGCACAGTATTGTCCCCGTCCAGTAAGAGAGGCGAAGATCCGAGAGTTTTTCTCACCACAGAGTTCGGAGGCATCTGTGACAGATGTAATTAAAACTTTTAATCATCAGCTGACTTGTGTGCGACACTTGGTCAGAACGGAGGCAGAAAAGATTTTTCATTTTGATATGCGGATGAAGCCGGAGATTCAGCAGTACATGTCCGGATTCGAGTGTACTACGTTGCGACAGTATCAAGACAAAGCGCTGGCCTACGACATGAAAGAGGCGGCGGTAGAGAAATCGGTAGAGGCAAAGAAGCAGAAGGTGACCGGCAGCTTTGCAGAAAACAAGAGTGGTGGGGCCCGCAAGGGCCAGTCTTCCTTTTATTCGGCTAGGAAACCTCCACATCCTTCTAAAGGCGGAAAGAAGTTCCGGACAACATCAGTAGTTTCGGACGCATCAAGAAAATGCTACAATTGTGGTCGAGCAGGGCATATTCGACGTGATTGCCCCGCATCTTCTGTGACTTGTTACGATTGTGGGCAAGAAGGGCACCGTGCGGCCTTCTGTGGAGCCGCTACTAGATCTGTTGGCACCCGCACTCCAGAACCGGTTCCTAAGGAGATAAGTGTGAACCAGACACAGCAGAGTGGATTTCAGCAGCAGAACGCTGGGAAGAGAGAGACATCCAGTGCTGGGTCCGTTCCTCCGCGCCTGTACGAAATGAGGAGATCTGACGACCAGCACACTGCTGTTGCATCAGGTACGATTCAGATCCTTTTGCAACCAGTTAGTGTCTTGTTCGATTCGGGAGCTACGCATTCTTTTATATCTTTGAACTGTGTTAAACGTTTGAACATCTCGTGCTTGTATATTTGCGAACCTTATGTTGTGGGATTACCGAGCGGAGAGAAGATTGTGGGAACACTAGAAGCTAGGGATTTCCCAGTATCTATAGGAGGGAGAGATTGGCCATCGAATCTTATTGTAGTTGACATCTGCGGTGACGATTTAATTCTCGGAGATGATTGGCTCAACCGTTATGGAGCTGTGCTGAATTACCGAGAGAGAGTCATTTCCATCATTGCTGATGACGGATCTGAACACTTATTCCGAGGATGGAGACCGGGAAGCTCGGGGAAATTGATCAAGGCAATGAAAGCTGTGAAATTACTGAAGCAGGGATGTCACGGACTTTGGTGCTATGCCATGAGGAAAGAGGAAGGAATAGAGCTCTCGTCTATTTCAGTTGTGAATGAGTTCTCAGATGTATTTCCTGACGAACTACCAGGGTTACCTCCGCAAAGAGAAGTGGAATTCACCATCGAATTAGAGCCTGGAGCAGCTCCTATTTCCAGGGCACCTTACCGCATGGCGCCAACCGAGATGTATGAACTCAAGAAACAACTGGAGGAATTGTTACAGAAGGGCTATATTCAACCTAGCGTTTCTCCTTGGGGAGCGCCCGTTCTCTTTGTCCGGAAGAAAGACGGATCCCTCCGACTGTGTATTGATTACAGGGAACTCAATAAGATGACGATCAAGAATAAGTATCCTATACCTCGGATCGATGACTTGTTTGATCAACTGCAAGGGGCAAGGGTATTCTCGAAGATTGACTTGCGATCAGGATACCATCAGTTGAGGATTAAGGAATCGGATATACCGAAATCTGCTTTCAGATCCCGGTACGGGCATTATGAATTTGTAGTGATGCCATTTGGACTTACCAATGCTCCTGCGGTATTCATGCAATTGATGAATCGGGTATTCTTGGAGTACTTGGATAAATTTGTGGTCATCTTCATTGACGACATCTTGATATATTCGAGGGACGCAGAGGAACATGCTGAACATTTACGTGTGGTTTTGAGCATCTTGAGAAAGGAACAGCTATATGCAAAATTTTCTAAATGCGAGTTCTGGCTTAAGGAAGTAACCTTCCTTGGGCATGTGATATCAGCCGATGGAGTTCAGGTGGACCCGAAGAAAGTCGAAGCAATCTTGGAATGGGAAGCCCCTAAAACGTGAAAGAAGTCCGAAGCTTCTTAGGACTTGCTGGATATTATCGCCGCTTTGTAGAGGGATTTTCCAAAATTGCTCGTCCGCTCACCCAGCTGTTACAGAAAACTCAAAAGTTCGCGTGGAATGAGAAGTGCCAGGCTGGTTTTGACGAACTTAAGAAGAGACTGACGACAGCACCTATATTAGCGCTGCCAGAAGGAACTGACGGATTTTTGGTATACAGCGACGCTTCGAATCAGGGTTTGGGTTGTGTGTTGATGCAGAAGGATAAAGTGATTGCTTATGCTTCTCGGCAGTTGAAACCGTACGAAGTAAATTACCCGACTCATGATCTGGAGCTAGCAGCTGTGGTCTTTGCCTTGAAAATTTGGCGACATTATTTGTACGGCACTCATTGTCAGATCTTTACGGATCATAAGAGCCTCAAATACATTTTCAGTCAGAAGGAATTAAACATGAGGCAGAGAAGGTGGCTGGAATTGATCAAGGATTACGACTTGGAGATTCTCTATCATCCGGGGAAAGCAAATGTAGTAGCCGATGCTTTGAGCCGTAAACCTATTTCTCTTCGAGTGTTGGAAGCTCTTACGCCTGCATCAAAGATTCAACGAGAACTGATCCGCGAAGGGATTGAAGTATGGGCACCAGGAATCCAAGGGCGACTTTATGTGATGGAACTGACTTCATCACTAGTCGAGAAGATCAAGTCCAAGCAGTTGGACGATTCTATGATCCTTCGATTATGTGATGAAGTAAAGAAAGGAAAAGCCCCAGGATTCGTGATACAAGATGATGGAGTTCCGAGATTTCAATGTCGACTTTGCGTTCCCGACGATGATGATTTGAGACGGACTATTCTGAAAGAAGCTCATAGCGCGCCCTATTCTATTCATCCGGGCAGCAGTAAGATGTATAAGGATCTTAAACAAAACTTCTGGTGGGGGAATATGAAGAAGGACGTAGCAGAGTACGTTTCGAAGTGTCTGACTTGTCAGCAGGTCAAGATTGAGCATCAGCGACCTGCCGGGATGTTAAAGCCGCTTCCGATCCCTGAATGGAAGTGGGAGGACATTTCGATGGATTTCATCACTAGTATGCCAAGGACTAGAGCAGGAATGAACATGATTTGGGTCGTAGTTGATCGACTAACCAAGTCGGCTCATTTCCTAGGAATCAAAGATACATGGGGACCCGAGAGATTGGCGCGAGTATTTATTGCGGAGATAGTCAGATTTCATGGGACGCCGAAGACCATTATTTCGGATCGAGATGGTCGTTTCGTGTCGCACTTCTGGAAGGCAGTCCACAAGGCTTTGGGGACTGAGCTCAACTTTAGCACAGCTTATCATCCCCAAACAGACGGTCAGTCCGAAAGGACTATTCAAACTGTAGAAGACATGCTTAGAGCTTGTGCGTTGGATTGGTCAACTGATTGGGAAGTTCACTTGCCCTTGATCGAATTCACTTACAATAACAGTTGGCATGCTTCTATCAAGATGGCACCATTTGAAGCTTTGTACGGGAGGAGATGCCGATCGCCTCTGTGTTGGGATGATTCTTCGGATCTGATCGGGACGGAACCGGAATTGATTATTCAGACTCAAGAGAAGATAGCTTTGATTCGAGAGAGACTATTGACTGCCCAGAGTCGACAGAAGTCTTATGCCGATGTACGTCGTCGTCCTCTAGAGTTCGACGTTGGGGATCATGTGCTATTGAAGGTGTCTCCTACACGAGGGATTTTCCGTTTTGGGAGGAGAGGCAAGCTTAGTCCGAGATATATCGGACCATTTGAGATCCTAGATAGAGTTGGGGATTTAGCGTACAGAGTTGGCCTTACCGCCATCGCCGAGTCATGTTCACAATGTGTTTCACGTATCCCAAGCGGAAGTATGTGCCGACGATCCACGTCATTGATTTCGACGAGATCGAGATAGCTAATGATGGCACCTTCGAAGAGAGACCAATCAAGATACTTGAGAGCCGGATCAAACAATTGAGGAATAAACCAATACATTTGGTTAAAGTACAATGGTCACGACATGGAGTCGAAGAGGCCACTTGGGAAACGGAGGACGGTATGAAGGCTAAATATCCGGAGTTGTTTTCATCCTAAGTTTCGGGACGAAACTTCTTTTTAGGGAGGAAGGATGTAATACCCGAGATTCTGTTATGTAATTGGAACTTGTGATATTGTAATGATTGTACTTTTGTATGAGTACTATTCTCCGTATTTCATAATCCGACGTTGTCGAGCATATAATTTTGTGTATGTGATTTGAAGGTTGAAATTCTGTGCATGTAGCGCACGCTATGGGCTAAGGGTAGCGTACGCTAACATGGTTTCATAGCGCACGCTACCGAGTGTAATTAGCGCACGCTACGCGTGGTCAGATTGATTGAGACGCGCGGTAGGTGAGATCTGGCCGGGGGACCCTTGTCGGATCTTGTCGAGTGTATCTGGACGGCTTTCGGGAAAAGCCGAGTCAACGCCTTAGCGCACGCTACAGGTCGATGCGTAGCGCACGCTAAGTGCCGAGTACAGTTTAGACTGTGAGCCGTTAGCGCACGCTACGGACAGTGTATAGCGCGCGCTAATAGCCATTTATTATAAATAGGACAGCATCCTATTCGTGATTTCAGTTCCTTCTCCTCCCACAACCCGAACTTTGACACATAGAACATAACTACTTTCGTCCTAAACACTCCGTATCAACCTCCTAGTTCGAGATTGAAGATCATACATCATTGGAGATTGGTGTTCAAGCCTTCGGTGTTGGATTGCTTCATTTCATCCGTGTTCTTCACTACTTTGAGGTAGGTGATTCTTCACCAATGATTAGTATTGTTCATAAGGAAGTTTGAATCATGTTTGGATAGCAAGTATTTCGTTTTTATCGGTCATCACATGTTAGAAGGATACTTTTGACGTATCGGTACTAGATGTCGAATGAACCTTTGAACCATCTTGTTATAAGGACTCCTAAGCATGTTTAAATCGATTTATGATCAAGTAATCGGATATTACCGAGTTGATACGTTGTATACGTTGGAATCATGTGTTTTGGAACGTAAGACGATGGAACTTAGATTATTTCTTGAAGATCGTAGAGGAATTGTGATATCGAGATAACTATCTGTATATTGGTATTTCATAATCATAAATCTTCTAGAAACCTTATTAGCATGATATGCCCGAGGATAACTTGTAATATCACCATAGGATTCATGAGTTCTTCACCATTCAACCCAATTTTCGGTTTGCAGTATTCTGCCATGCAAGGTTAGCGCACGCTAACATGTGTGAGGTAACGTGCGCTATCGAGGTTCGGTTTTCGCACAAAACGTACGTAGCGTACGTTATGAGACCAGCCGAGTCAGACCGCCAGACCGTGGCTAGCGCACGCTAGTCTTATAAGACAACAGACGCTATCATCGTCTTAGCGCACGCGTTACGTAGGGTACGTAGCGCGCGCTAAGCAGTCCGGGCAGATTGTTTATTTTGAGCTTTTCGGCCGTAGACCGAATTGTTAGGCCATCGTTCGACTTGAGATGATTTGTATATCGTTCCTTTTGTTAAGGTTCGAGCTTGTTACGTTGATCGGAGGAGGCGGCCTTCGAGTGCGTCGAGAGCATTGAAGTATATCGTTCTTGCCATCTTCGAGGCAAGTATCGTGATATGTTAATATCGGTATTTTTGGAGTATGCGTATGATTCTGCATGTTATTGAACATGATATTTATTTCGTTGATTTTTCATGATATTGGTCATAACGTGTTTATATGTTCATGTTGATGAACAAAATGATTTGGCATATGTGTATGCATGAGTTGTGTTTGTATACGTTGTACGATCTATGCTGAGGGCGCTGGATCGGATGTCCACCTCGTGTTGGTCCGACGGGATCATCTTGGGATCTAGGCTGAGGGCGCTGGATCATTGGACGGGTTATTTCCACCTCGTGTTGGTCCGACGGGATCATCTTGGGATCTATGCTGAGGGCGCTGGATAATTGGAATACCCATGCTGTGTAATGGAATCTTGTAGATTCGCATTGTCGGATTCCGGTAGCGGAAGTCCGTGTGATGTATCTTGTTATGTATTGTTGATGCATATTCGAATTGTTTAATATGATACTTGTACTAGCATCGTTTTGCTAACCCCTTCGGGGGTGGACATTTGTTTTGATGTTCAGGTAGCCAAGGAGCAGGGAAACATCCACAGTACCGACGTGACGAAGAAGGGGTTCAGTGATGTTTATTGTTATTGGAGATTTGTTGTCTTGGTTTGGTTTCTGTACTCGAGTACGCGTGTCCTTTTGATATTATTCGATATGGTTGTATTAATTACCCGTTGAACCAGTTGTACGTTTTCATAAACTTGAATTTCGCAGTATTGATGTCTTATATTTACTTTCCTTTTAATCAGCCTTGTAAATCCTTACTTAAAGGGTTTACGGCGCTGTAATTATTCCGAATATCTCGGGGTGTTACACACCTGAGGAGGAGTAGGAGCTGTATATGCAGTCCATTAGTGATGCTTCCAGCGAGTGGGTGCAGTATACGCACAGGATGGCCCTATGCAAGAAGGGTGGGGGGAAGGGGAAGGGGAAAGGGAAGGGGAGGGCTCGTGATGGTGATGCTTCTGTCGGTGATCTAGCCGGAGAGCGTATTGTCCGGCAGCAGACATCTGGTCCGGTTATTTCTGACCCTATATATCTTAATCATGGACGTGAGTTATCAGCAGAGCCTCGTGAGCCTGTGCATACTGATTTTCCGCCCCATAGTTCTCGATACGGGGTCCGCACCAGACTGCATCTTCTTCGGCATGGGGTACTCAGGAGACTGCGCCGATTACTGATTTTGATACTCTTTTCACCCATATGCGTGCATATATGGATTCATCGGTCGAGCAGATGCGTCGATATGTTGATGACGCAGTAGGCAAGTTATGTCGACATATTGATGAGGTAGTGGGCCAGTCTGCTTCTCTTGATACGCCGGCATGGGACTTTGGAGGTATTAATGATCTTATGCGCGATTTTCCTTCTCATGCCTCGATTCCGACAGAGCCTCGATTTGACGGAGCTCATATTCCCCTCGAGCAGACTGAGAGAGTCCCTGATGCTGGTGGATCATCGTTGCCGACAGAGACTCGTGTGGATGGAGCATCGTCTCCTGCCGAGCAGACTGTGGGTGTCCCTAGCCCCAGCGGAGCATCAGTCCCGGTAGAGCACACTCCGAGTCTCGATCATCATGCTGATGGAGCCTCGGTCCCGGTAGAGTGCACTGCGAGTCTCGACCATCATGCTGATGTAGCCTCGGTCCCGGTAGAGCGCACTGCGAGTCTCGATCATCATGCTGATGGAGCCTCGGTCCCGGTAGAGCACACTGCGAGTCTCGATCATCATGCTGATGGAGCCTCGGTCCCGGTAGAACGCACTGCGAGTCTCGATCATCATGCTGATGGAGCCTCGGTCCCGATAGTTACCCCCCCCGGTTCTTCCTGCTGAGACATTGATGACACCACCAGAGATTGCCCCTAGGTCTCGACCATCCTCTTCCACTGCAGATCTGAGCCCTATCCCGCTTGAGTACTCTCTTATTTCTGTTCGAGCAGATGCGTGTGATGTGCCTAGACTGCAGTATAGGTCATACAGACCGCATTCCCCCTTCTCGACCACTGTAGTTCGGAAGAGGAAGGACTTGGATGAGGACGCGTATAACAGGTGGTTGGACAGCGGCGAGAGGTGAGTTAAATTGTAAATTCAATATTATTTACTAAAATTGTTCGTACTTAAATAAAAAGTAAATTGTAGTGTCAATGTTGGTGCTGCATTCGGAGCTACTGCCTCCTGGTTTTTGATGCTACAGGACGGATCCAGATTGATAGATGCAGAAGTAAGTCTTTCAATTTATATATAGGTAATCTCTTATTGAAACATGTAGTTATTGAAAATGTTTAAATTATTCTTAATTTAAATGATATCCAGCATCTGGATGCATATATGGGGATCCTACAGTTTGATCCCGGATTTGTTGGCGTGCGATGGCTCGATGATTGGGCCGCTCATAGGGTTTTGGTTCATACGAGTTTCTTGGTAATGAAAAAATATTAATAAATTTATTCCAAATTAATTGAGTGCTTCGTTACTGACAAAATTATTTTATATTAGGCTACGTGTATCAATGTATGGAATAACTCCAATAGGAGAGGAGGTTCATTGAGTATTGACGATGATGATCTCGATTTCTTGATCAGCCACGTTCACGGTCTGAGACCATTTTGGGGCGATCATCGCCCATGGTAGGAGTTACGCGAGGTGATAATTTATTGCATGTTTTGTTATTTATTTGTATTAGTTATTCGTGTGATATTGTGCTGACAATGTACTTTTTGAACAATCCAGGTGTTGACCATCTGGAATACGTCTCTGGAGTCCTCGAGCGAACATTGGGTTGTTCTCCGCATTATACTCGAGGAGGGTATCATCATCATGCACGATTCTCTGGCGCAGGAACACGATGCATATTGGAAGTTGAGATCGCGGCAGGCATCGGGTATATGTCGCTTAATTCCTACCATTCTATAGCGTTCTGGATTTTACGAGAGCCGCCCTGATATCACCCCGGTGACTCCGTTTCGAGTTGCTACAGCGAGGAAGGATTTATGCTATGCTCAGGATGACTCGACCTCTTGTGGTGCGTATTCTATACGGACTATAGAGTCTCTCGTTCAGCAGTCTTTCTCTCATGGAAAGACCGAGGTGGATATTTATGCATTTAGAGGACGTATGGCCCGATCTATATGGAGGTTTAGCGATGATATAGATATTGTAGTGTGTGATCCCACTAGTTTATTTATACGGTGGGATGATAGAGATTAGTGATAGGATTAGCGATGATGTAAATACTGATTTCGTTTTTATAATGATTATTGTGTATCAAATTAAACTTAATCAATTTGAAATTTGAACCTAACCAATTTGAAATTGAACCTAACCGATTTGAAATTGAACCTAACCAATTTGAAATTAAACTTAATCAATTTGAAATTAAACTTAATCAATTTGAAATTAAACTTAATCGGTTCAAATAAAACGTAATTGATTCAATTTTAACTTAATCAATTTGAAATTAAAATTAATCGGTTCAAATAAAACGTAATTGATTCAATTTTAACTTAATCAATTTGAAATTAAACTTAATCGGTTCAAATAAAACGTAATTGATTCAATTTTAACTTAATCAATTTGAAATTTGAACTTAGTCGATTGAAATTGAACATAAGTTGTTCAAATTGAACCTAACCAATTTGAAATTGAACCTAACCAATTTGAAATTAAACTTAATCAATTTGAAATTAAACTTAATCGGTTCAAATAAAATGTAATTGATTCAATTTTAACTTAATCAATTTGAAATTAAACTTAATCGGTTCAAATAAAACATAATTGATTCAATTTTAACTTAATCAATTTGAAATTTGAACTTAGTCGATTGAAATTGAACATAATCTGTTCAAATTGAACCTAACCAATTTGAAATTGAACCTAACCAATTTGAAATTAAACTTAATCAATTTGAAATTAAACTTGATCAATTTGAAATTAAACTTAATTGGTTCAAATAAAACGTAATTGATTCAATTTTAACTTAATCAATTTGAAATTTGAACTTAGTCGATTGAAATTGAACATAATCTGTTCAAATTGAACCTAACCGATTTGAAATTGAACCTAACCAATTTGAAATTGAACCTAACCAATTTGAAATTAAACTTAATCAATTTGAAATTAAACTTAATCGGTTCAAATAAAACGTAATTGATTCAATTTTAACTTAATCAATTTGAAATTTGAACTTAGTCGATTGAAATTGAACATAATCTGTTCAAATTGAACCTAACCGATTTGAAATTGAACCTAACCAATTTGAAATTGAACCTAACCAATTTGAAATTAAACTTAATCAATTTGAAGTTAAACTTAATAGGTTCAAATAAAACGTAATTGATTCAATTTTAACTTAATCAATTTGAAATTTGAACTTAGTCGATTGAAATTGAACATAATCTATTCAAATTGAACCTAACCGATTTGAAATTGAACCTAACCAATTTGAAATTGAACCTAACCAATTTGAAATTAAACTTAATCAATTTGAAATTAAACTTAATCGGTTCAAATAAAACGTAATTGATTCAATTTTAACTTAATCAATTTGAAATTTGAACTTAGTCGATTGAAATTGAACATAATATGTTCAAATTGAACCTAACCAATTTGAAATTGAACCTAACCAATTTGAAATTGAACCTAACCAATTTGAAATTAAACTTAATTAATTTGAAATTAAACTTAATCGGTTCAAATAAAACATAATTGATTCATATAAATACTTTAAATAAATGTAACTAATTTTATATTGGGGGCTCATTTAGGTCGAAACGATGCTTAGTTGGACATTTTGGAGCAGTGTGGTCAACAGAATGACATATACTACACTTTTTTTTGCACGTCCCTTTTTAGACGGAGTTGGTTGCATTGTGAAATCCTCAAATAGTTTGGGAATAACTGCAGTGCAAGTCTTTCTATTGTGCCCTGTGCCTCCGTATCTAAGGCATGTTTGAACTTTACGGGTATGAGTCGAGGACTCAATCCCTGATGTGTGTCTCCTTTCTTTTGGTCACCCTGTCTGCCTCGAATTGTCTGGTGGTTCACAAACTTTTACCTTGATGTTAGCAGGAATGAACCAATCACTTGGGTGAGGTACTGGAATCACAGACCGTCCCCACATTTGGCGAAGCGTGGACACTTTATAGTAATCATGTATATACACAGTTTGGTCGTGATTTAGGTACCTTATAGCTGCAGCGGCATGATTGCACGAGATCATATCATGCTGGAACATCATACAACTGCATTTTTGCACTCTCAAGTCCACAACATAATTTTTCCTGTTAGAGGTCACCTTGAACACCCCATCACTAAGAAATTGAACGTTCATGTTCGATCCAGCTCCGACCGCCTTCATCAATATCTCGTATGCATGATACGTTAAAGGTCCAGGACACTCATTTGCATTTTTATGTCGATCAGATATCCATTCTTCTACCACGGTTCGACATACCTCGAGAAGTGCGGAAACGGGCAGCCTTCTAGCCCATAGAAGACGGTTGTTCATGCTTTCAACGGCACTTGAATTCATAATCTCAAATCGCCGGACTAGGCACTTCACACGAGCCCATTTATTTTCACCGACAGTTTCTTTCAAGTAGGTAGCTGCAGCTGGACATGCTATTTCTAAACTTTCCATATGCCTATTATAGTCCTCAATACGATAGCTGTAAGCTGCCGCATTGAAAATTGCAACCACATGTTGACCATACTTAACCAAATGCTTCTGAACGTGGTAATAACATAACCTGTGATGCGCAAGTGGGAATACCTCTCTAATAGCATTTGCTATGGATTTGTGCTCGTCTGAAACAATCAAGAGGTCCCTTGGACAACCAAAGGCCTCTTTCAATTTGTACATGAAATACTTCCACGACTCATCGCATTCGACGTCGCCAACTCCAAAAGCAAGTGGAAATATCTGATTGTTACCATCTTTTGCAACAGCAACAAATAATACTCCTCGATACTTACCCCGAAGGTGTGTCCCATCAACAACAATAATTGGTCTAGCATAACGAAATCCAGATACCGAAGCCCCCAAAGCATAAAACATGTATTTAAATTTTCCAGTATTTGCATCAACCATATAATCAGTTATGGTACCTGGATTCGTCACCTCCAACATATGCAAGTACGATGGGATCATTCTGAAAGAATCCTAATGGTCTCCATATATCACCGAGATAGCATGATTGCGAATGCTCAATACCAAGCCATAACGGACTGTCAAACAATAGTCATTCTTAAGTTGAGCCTGCACTAGCTTCGGAGTCATAATCTGTCCTTCCACTAATAGTTTGTCGGACATGTATTCACCGAGCATCTTAGAAGGCAACTGCTTAGGTGCCTTGCGATTTGGGTCAAAATGACACGTATGCTCGTTCAGTAAGTGCACTCTCCAAAATCCACCCCTCCCGGAGGCGCTCAACAAAAAAATACAGGTTTTATCTGTACAAACGGCGGAATAGCGCTGCTTATCAGATTTTAGAATACGATAGTCAGACTTCTTTTCCAAATGATATCGCCCAACAGCGTTTTTCAACCTATCTTTGGAGAGAAATACAGACCCTCTTTGTAAAGATAGTATATTTGCAGGATGAAATTTCTCGTCCATATCATCATCAACTTCAGAAGGAGACACATATGGAGGTCTACCTGGAATTTTCCACCCAGGACCAGGGGGAGGGGCTCGAGCACCTTCTTCATCTACTAATTGATCGAAATCAAAGCGCCTCCATTCTGGTTCTGGTTCTGGTTCTGCTTCTTTTACCAATCTTTTGTTGAACATGCCCTTTTTCTTACAATATTTGCAAAAATTTTCAAACCAATGTTTTTGAACCTCGACATCTTCGAGATCGATATCATCGATATTTATGTCGTTATTATCATCATCACTACCATCATCAGCACTACCACCACCATAATTACCACCAACATCACATACATTATTTGAAGGACCGCAACCATCAAATCGAGAACCATCAAATTCCTGAGGAATTTGCATGCTTGAACCCCAATCAGTCAAATAATCCATACGATTAGAATTGTGCAGCACGGAAAAGAGCTGGATCCAGGTAAGTCAAATTGTGAACCAAATGAGGGAGCTTTTGGAGGAATGCTAGTTGCATTCTGAAGGCTAACAAAAATCACAAGCTCAACATTGGATTGGAACAAGTAATTTATATCAGAATCATTCTTTATCTTCATCTTTCTTCTTTTTTCCCCATCAAAATCAATTGAAAATAGAACATAAACATGTTTTGTTCTATCAGCTTCAACAATAGAGTGGACATTATCTACTAATGTTGCATAGCTCACACCAACGGGCACAGGTAATATTTGTTCTTCTCCACCGTGATAGTCCAAATCTTGCCACTTGCCATTAAAACGAATGATAACTTTTTTCCAAAAACTCATCTGTCAAATAATATAAAAAATTTAGGTTATTAACTAAAAATTTACACAATTAAACAGTATTTGAATATTTTTTATATTTCAAGTATAAACATTATTGGAAATTGAGCGATAAATATACCTTTTATTTTTTGCAGTCGAAATAATCCTTCGTTTTCGATGTGAGAGAGCTCGAGATAATTAATCAGAGAAAAAAGGAAAAAAATTATCGGTGAGATAATATCAGAAAAGAAAGGTGAAAATATTACTGTGAAATAGTTCAATTCAATGGATGTTGTGGCGTGCTGAGCATGGTATTTATAATTCAAAATTTCATGAATTCGGGTCACACGAATTCGTGTTGAGTAATCCGAACTCCCGAACTCCCTCCTGCGATTCGGTCAATGATGTATTTCGTGACCCGAATAAATTACATGAATTTTTTCGTGTGACCCGAAAAATTACACGAATGTATTCGTGTCACTCGAATACGGTTACTCATGCGTTCGGGTCACACGAATTCGTGTTGAGTAATCCGAACTCCGAACTCCCTCCTGCGTTTCGGTCAACGATGTATTACGTGTGACCCGAATAAATTACACGAATTTTTTCGTGTGACCCGAATAATTACACGAATTTTTTCGGGTCACACGAATACGGTTACTCATGCGTTCGGGTCACACGAATTCGTGTTGAGTAATCCGAACTCCGAACTACCTCCTGCAATTCGGTCAACGATGTATTACGTGTGACTCGAATAAATTACACGAAGTTTTTCGTGTGACCCTAAAAATTACACGAATATATTCGTGTCACTCGAATACGGTTACTCATGCATTCGGGTCACACGAATTCGTGTTGAGTAATCCGAACTCCGAACTTCCTCCTGCGTTTCGGTCAACGATGTATTACGTGTGACCCGAATAAATTACATGAATTTTTTCGTGTGACCCGAATAATTACACGAAATTTTTCGGGTCACACGAATACGGTTACTCATGCGTTCGGGTCACACGAATTCGTGTTGAGTAATCCGAACTCCGAACTACCTCCTGCGATTCGGTCAACGATGTATTACGTGTGACCCGAATAAATTACACGAATTTTTTCGTGTGACCCGAATAATTACACGAATTTTTTCGTGTGACCCGAATAAATTACACGAATTTTTTCGTGTGACCCGAATAAATTACACGAATGTATTCGAGTCACCCATTTGTTCGTGTAACCCGAATATATTCCAACTTTCCTCAATATTGTATTTTTTTTAAGTTGACTCGAAAATATGTTACTCGAAATTAAAATTAATGACTGGAATATATTCGAGTAAAGGTCAAATTCGACAATTTGGGTATCAAAAGAATTGTTACTAAACTTGTAGCAAAAAAGAATATTACTATATGTAAAAGGGCAAAACAAGTTTTCTTGGGATACGGAGTTAGATCATTGCGGTCGTTTGTTCTGATATTATGTAAAAGTATTGGTTTCATTTCAATATCATTTGACAATTAGCCGAGTAGTCTAAGATCTTTGTATATCGAAGACAAAACGTATATTTATACTGAGATTAATGGTTCTAACACTTTTGGATTTCCAAATGCTGATTGTTTCTGACCCACATCAAACGTGAATACTTTGTGGAATATTCTATAGTTTTTTAAACTATTGTTGGTTATCTATTCTTTTATTATTACAATATTTGAATTTTTATGTTTGTCGGTACACAATTTTAATCATTAATATCTATTATTATCTAGTTGTAAAAAATAGATATTTTGAAAGTATATACCAAATGAATTTAATAAGATCTCATATGACTGTTTTTTTTTTGCCGCTAAATCACAAAAAAAAAATCAAAAGATACTAGGTGAACAATATGAAATTCAAAACAATTGCAATAACAATAGAAATGTTCTTTTGAGTCGGATTTTACTGAACCGAACTGAATTGAATTGCGCGAATTTAACTGAATTGAACTGAAATTAATGAATAATAATAATTATTATTATTGTTAGTTGTAGTAGTAATATTAAAAAAGCATGTGTCATCTTCATATTATTTGTCTTTTTAAAAATCTTAAAAAAAGGGAGTTTGATTTGAGAGGAGGTTAGAGGATTATTCCATTATATAGAGTATCTATCAACTAAAAATTTCCTCTCATTTTATTCTATTTTTATTTCTAACTTAATAGTTTAAACAATTATAACTTTTTCGTATCAAATTTATTTTTGATAAAAAATATATCAAATTAATTCTTACTTTGTGCTCTTTAATTCGACATCCATATAGTATATATATAAAGTAATTTAAATATAATTATTATATATTTAGATGATTAAAATATTTCTATATAAAAATATAAGAATATTGAAGAAATATATTTTTAGTTTATTTTTATACTTTTACAATTATTTAATTTTCTAGAATTATTTTGTTCGGATTATAAAATAGTAAAATAATTATATTAATGTCAAATCATATAAAAAATTATATTAGTAAGATATGGGTTGGGTACTTTTAATCAAAGTTGATAATAATAAACATAAATTAATTTATTATTTATAAAATTAGATATAAGACTCATATTGTCCAACATGAAAAATATAAATGCACATGATTAATTAAATTTCGGTTTTTCTATCACGTGCCCTTTGATGACATGATGAGAGTTTATAATGGAAGTAAATCAAATAATAGTGTACGTGTATGTGTGTGTATATTGACTCATGTATATTTTATAATAATTTTACAATATTATTGAAATTCAATCACATATTATTAACATAATGAAAATTTTATATTTCACGTCGTGCATCGCACGGGAGGACATCTAGTTTACAATAATATGAAGGATGGCACACACTCTTTATCCTTTAATTAATCAACAATAATAGTTAGCATACCCATACAACAAAAAGTAGGACTCTTTCTCCACTCAAATCCACCACTACCTAACTTTTATTAAAACTAGGGCTGAGAATCGGGCCATTCGGTTCGGTTTTTAGTAAAAACCAAAACCAAACCAAATTTTTCTTATGGTTTGGTTCGGTTCGGTTTTCTATTTTTAACAAATAAAACCGTAACAAATCGTTCTGTCTGGTTCGGATAAATCTTTGGTTTTATGGGTTTCTTCGGTGTTTGATTAATAAAATTTATTTTAAATTACAAACTTTCGGGGAAAAAAACATGTTTCCAAAACGTTCACAATATTCCGGATAAAAAACTTACTTATAAGTTATAAAGTATACATGTTCACAACATACAAACCACTTATAAAAGTAGGAAGCATTTAACCGTTTAAGTTTAAAAAAATCAGTAATTTTTTTAAAACACAATATTCTTTTAAAAAAAAAACAGAACTTTTTTTAAAAAACAAGTAATATTCTTTTAAAATTTCAATATAAACTAAAATATTACCCAGTAAAATCTTTTATTGAACAGTATAAAACTACACTATATTTTCAATTTTTGGGTTTTCGGTTTTTCGGTTTGGTTCGGATTTTAAAAATCTAAAACCATAACCAAATCATTTTTTTCGGTTTTTCGATTTTCGGTTTTTTCGGTTTAGATTTTTTCGGATTTGGATTTTTTCGAATTCAGCTTGGTTTCGGGTTGGTTTTTCTCGGTTTTTGGTCCGAAAGTCCCAGCCCTAATTAAAACTCGAGCCCAAAAGAGTGGCCACTCTCATGGGACTGAGGGAGTATTAAAGTTACAAATGTTGGATTATAAATAGTTGATCGTTGTTATTGTAATGTGTGCTTTCTCAATAACTTAGTGTATATCTTAATTTGATACTAGTATTTACAGATATTTTTGACGAAATGCTTAAATAATTATGTACTCTCTCCGTCCCACAAAACTGTACTCATTTTGATTTTTTTGGTCAACAATCATAAACTTTGACCACGAATTACAATCAATATATAAATAAATTATAGTAATGTAAGTACTTATTTGATTTGTCTTAATGTATATTTTCCAAATATTATTTTTTTTTATAATTTTTATTCTTATATAATTGAAATTATTAATGGTCAAATATGTATTTGGGGAGACCAGTCAAAATGAGCACAGTTTTGTGGGACGAAGGGAGTATCTTTTATGAAAAAAGATTTTTCCAAAAAAAGAAATTTTGTGTCTTTTATAGTTTTTGTTTCATTTCTTTTGATTTTCTTTTCATATTTATACATAATTTAGTAACAAAGACATATATTCAAATGCAAGGAGAAAAGTGCGGAAGAGCAATGAAAGATGAAGCTACGATCGATGTGTGAAATAGCAATCAGATTGTGGTGCCTAAAAAGAATAAAGAACTTTGTGAAAAGAAAAAGAAAGGATACATATTGGGCTGATGAAAGAAATTAGACTTTGACTAGCATGCGGCCGTATACATTATTTGCCACAGCTGTAACCAGGACCGGTACACCCCATGTAGTACATGTAGAGGTGTTCACGGTTCCGGTTCGAACCACCAAATCGCCGGTTCGGAATCGTTGACCGCATTTCGGTTAACCGTTGACCGCAGTTTGGTTCAAAACCGGAACCGTAAACCGTTTTAAGGCGGTTCGGTTTCGGTTCGTCATTTTGACGAACCGAGAACCGGCGGTTCACAACGGTCACATTTTTTTTTTTTTTTTACATTTTTACACGTATAAATACCCACTCTCACCCTTCATTTTTCTCACACCAACTATCTTCTATCTATCTACTTTCTCTCTAATTTCTATTCTCTCAAGTGTTATACTTTTAATTGAAAAAAATGTCAAGTGGTCAATTCAACCGGGGAAAGGCAAAGGCTATCACCGGCATTCCTCGACGAGGAAGAGACGGTGCTAGTGGTAGTACTCCTACTCATCATATTCATACTCCGAGTTCTAATTCTATTCCAAGTCCGAATTTTGGAGATTATGTTCCAGATGAATTAACCGAGGAACAAATCAACGAAATGTTTGAAGTCTCAAAATCGATTCATGAAGATGATGAGCAACCAACAAAACCAAAACAAAGGAAACCATCCGAACTCAAATCTCCATTATTTGCGCTCCATTATACAAAAATGGACGACGTTGCATCCGGTCCCGGTCATTTCTTGGCCAAGTGCAACTATTGCGATAAAATGTACAAGTTTAAAAAAGGAGGAGGTTACGGGACACTCAATAGCCATATACAAAGACAACATCCCGACAAAGTTGGCATTGAGACTAATCAAACCCAACTTCGAGGTACGGCGACGTCGTCTAATGCCCCCAATCAAGGTAATAGTTCTTTATTTAATTTTAATCCAATTACCGCTAGAAAAGAATTAGCTAGATTTGTTTGTGGTAAATCTCTTCCTTTTAACTTTGCCGACGACCAAATATATGAAAATTTTACTCAACTAAGTTTTAATCCCGCTAGTAAAAAAAATTCACGCTCTACCGTAACTCGTGATGTTCGAAAAACTACTAGCGAGGCAAAATTAATTTTAGCTAATATGTTTTTAAATTTAGATCATAAAGTTTGTATATGCTCTGATGCTTGGAGTGATCATTGGGAAGCAAATTCATATATGAGAATTACTTGTATTTGGATTGATGATTCTTGGACTATACAAAAACGTTAATTGGTTTTATAGAGTTTAATATCGCACATACCGCCCAAAATATTTCGCATAAAATTCATACAATTTTATCTGAATATAATTTAGTACAAAAAAATGTTCAATTTCTTTTGATAATGCTAGCTCCAATACAGCTAGTTTAGAATCACTTATTGCAATATGTGAGCCATCTCTTGGTGGTAAAATTTTTCATGTTAGGTGCATTTGTCATGTTCTTAATTTATGTGTTCAAGATGGTTTAATTGTTTTACAAGAAGCATATGCTCCTATCCGTGAAGCAATAATGTATTTAATTAGACATTCGTCTCTAGGTAAAAATGGAAGAGATATTGCATAAAAAATAATATTCATCCAAAGAAATTTTCAAAAGATGTGCCAAATCGTTGGAATCCTACTTACAATTTGTTAAATGATAGTAATGAATATCGTATTGCATTGTGCAATTTTTATAACGAAGAACAAGTACCCGTTTGCTTATTGCCAACTGGGATAAGTGCTCTAGTTTAATGGCACTTTTAAAATTTTTTAAAGAGGCAACTGAGTCTTTGTCCGGTGTTTATTATCCCACTTCTACACTTGTTGTTGAACATTGTGTAAAAATTGTACTTGTATTCAAGTCTTTAATTAAAGTTCTCGAGTTATTTAATTGTATAAAAGAAATGAGAGACAAATGGCTTAAATATTTCGCCTACATTCCTCCGGTTTTTTTAGTTGCCAAACGTTTAGATCCTCAAGTTAGAGAGGAAGATTTGCTAAAATTACTTACACTTTACTATAATGCTTTATTTTCTAATCCTATTGCTAATTTTAGTCCTCCAAATCCTAGCGAGTTAGTTCAAAATGCAAAAAATTTATTATCTACTCTTTATCGTGAATATGCTTGTAGTTATAGTGGTAGTCTTGATCTTGGAACGGGTTCTTCTTCTCCTGTTCACATTCTTTCTAGTAGTAGTATATCTTCTTTTGGTTTTGCTATTCCGGATCTTAGTGAATGGAATGCCTATCAAGAAGATTTATCCCGAAAAGAACAAAGTACCAAAGTAATGCTTATCAAGAACTTGAAAATTATTTAACTACTTGTGAATTGGGAGCTTTAGAACGTGGATCGGATGGTAATAACAATCTTCTTAAGTGGTGGGCAAAAAGGTCTACAATCTTTCCTGTAGTTGCCACGATTGCGAAGGAAATACTAGCTGTCCCCGCCTCAACAGTTTATGTTGAACAAGCCTTCAGTGTAGGAGGATACATTCTGGATGAACGACGATCTCGATTGACGCCTCAAAATCTTGAAGCCCAATCATTATTGAATAATTGGGTGAAAGCCGAGTTACGCCAACAAGAACCAAATTATAATGAACAAGAAGACAATGATACATATGATACCGGATCTAGCAATGATTCGGTTGACTTGGGTGATTGAACCATCTCCTCTCCGCCTCCGCTCCACTCCCTAAGGTGAGTATAAGGTAAGTGAACTACGAGGACTTTGATTCCTAAGGTAAGGGGATACATAGGCAACTTAATCCAAATATTCAAAGTTGAAATTCATAATTTTAACTTTGAATATTTGAATTAAGCTCAAGTCCATTTTTATTTTTTTCCCCTCCCCCCACCCCCCAAATTTAAAAATGAACTACGAGGACTTTGATTTTGATTCCTAAACTCTAAAGTTACGGATATCGAATACGTAGGCGCTTAATTCAAAGATTTAAAATTACAAAATTCAAGTTTAAACTTTAATACTTGAATTAAGCTCAAGTCCAATTTTTACCCCATATTTTTTTTAAGTTAAAATTTAAAAATTCAAAAAAAAAAAAATTGAACCGCCGAACCGGCGGTTCACGGTTCAAAACCGTAACCGTGAACCGCAGGCGGTTCGGTTCCGGTTTCGATTTTCGACAAACCGGAATCGGCGATTCGAAAAACCGGCGGTTTTGAACCGCCGAACACCTCTAAGTGCATGAAGCATCAATCCACACCGTCTATACATGTCACGTGTAGTGCATCCGGCAGGGAATGTACTATATGGGGTGTACCATGGACCCAACTGCTGTACCCACAACATATCCCTCATACATTCTCTGCATATTATGTTTTTCATACCTTTCTATGACAAGAAAAGAAAGGGTGTTTTTTCATTCGGCAGGGATCCTCTGCAGTGCAGCATCCTGCTGTGCTGCACTGCACCGTCGGATTTGACACACACACACACACCCGTGCGGATCTGTGTAATCCGACGGTTGGGATGTAGCACAGCAGGGTGCTGTGCTGCAGAGGATCCCAATCCTTTTTCATTGCTCACTCTGTTTTGCCCGAACTGCAATATTTAATTTAAAATTTTATTTGGTTAGAAATATAATATCTTATTAAGTACACCGTACATCAAACGATTATTTTTACTTTTTAATCTCCATCATACATTTATCATCAGTACTATTTACTTTCTCCGTCTCGCCCCAAGTGAAAATTTTGGTATAAAATAGCGTCCACTTAACAGCGCAATATTTCATTAGATAACTCAAATCACGTCAAACAATTATTTTTTTTTTTACTTTTTTTACCGCACGCTCACGATCAATACCTTTTAGTTTTCGGTCTACATCATACATTCACCATCAATATTTATATAACTTACACATCTATCACATTCGATTATTTTGTTAAAATACATTAATTTTACACAAAATTTTGTACTTCGACTGCGACGGAGGAAGTGTATATAATTGGATGTCATATATTGATAAACAGTGTAAATAGTGTTACTCTGCTGGTAAGTGTATGACGTGCTATGTTACACAGGTGCGGGGGGCGGGTGCGGGTGCGGGCAGATACGGGTGCGGGGATACGGTTTTTTGAAAATGTTAGGGTGCGATACGGCAAGGATACGTCTGTTTATTTTATATTTTATTATATATAACACTTGTTAAATATAAAAAATAACAATTCAAATATCACCATAAAATCAATTCAAATACATAAAACAAGTCATACAAAAAACAATTCAAAATGGCTTTGAGCAGCGGAGCTTTCTAATGCTGTCCGTGAATACTGCTAAAGGTAAAAGTAATTACTTATTAAATGATTTACTTTTTGTATTTTAATTTATTTGATTTACTTTTTAAAAATTACAAAAAAATCTAAAAAAAAAAAATATTCGGACTCGCATATCACGGCACAAGATACGCGTATCTGTCTGCGCGTATCTGTGCCGTGGATACGCGAGTCCGATTTTTTGCACGGATTCTCCACGTGGCGAATCCGTGCGAATCCCACGAATCGCACCCGCACTCCGCACCACGCAGATCCGTCACCGATACCGCATCTTTGAAGAATCCGTGCATTATAGATGACGTGTTGGAGATTTAGTAATTTAGTTATGATTATTTGATTTGAGTATTTATAAAAATTATAAATATAAAAAATTTACAAAGAAAAAAAAAAAGACAACAGTTTTGAACATAACGGACAGTACTCTATTTTATTGGCAGCATCGTTTGAAATTTCAGTGGGTAGTTGTGAATAGTGGAGTGTCAAAATGTGACAACATATTTGGCCCATTATCTTCTTTTTAATCCATACTAGATGTTCTGTGGTGCGATACACTACATAAGATATTCTCTTATTAGAAAATAATTTCTCGATCTCTAAATTTATTTTTGATGATTTTCGACATGAGTATCATATTAACGTAATATTAATAAAGGACTTATTGAGTGTATTATAGAGGATAATATAATTCAAGAAAGAGTACCACATTAGCGGAGTGTTAAGTCAATTAATGTCTATTACATGAACAAATTTCCTGGACATACCGAAAAATAAGTAGGAACAAATTTTGGGGACGAAAGTAATATGTGATAAGTCTTAATATATGTGTGTGTGCAGTGTATGTTTTATTATTTTTAGTTATTATAATTAAATAAATATCATAATTATTTTTTATGTAAGCAATAAATGAGTTAATATATTTTTATTTTGCATCAACTAATTTTACTGAAAATAAATATTCATATTTTTTCTAATATAATTTTTTTATGCAATCGGTCATTATTGTAAATCCATCAAATTTATTATATTCATATGAATGTCTAGTTGAAAATTTTGAAATAAAAATTAATTTGATATATTTTTCATTAAAAATAAACTTGAGTTAAAAAATTATAAACATTAAAAATTTTAAGTTAAAAAAATAAAGAAAGAATTTTTTTATTGGTAGATGAGTGTAAGTTGTGGAATAAAACTCCCACAATACATATCTAGAATTTTTTTCTTGAAATTTATGAATACATCTCTATATATAAACTTTATTTTAAAATAAAAAATCAAAAAATTTACAAAGTGACACATGTCACGACTCTCTTTTAATAGAAGTATAGATTTGATCACTAGATTTATATTTGGGGGCAATATCTTTTTAATATTTTTTATCAATATATTTAGAGAGATTTTAAGATAACCTAATTACTAATAATTGTACAAACTTAGTAAATAAATAAATACAGTATTAAATAAGGAAAATTACAAAATATGTAAATTAAATAATTAATAAATGTTATGGAATTTTATTTTTGTGTTAATGCTATATCAATGTATAACTTTTATATCAATGTTGTTTCCTAAACTTTATTAGAACTAGGACTTAAAGTTATTCTCCTGCTGTTTGTTTGGCTCTTAATGGTTACATTAAGAGCCTACCTCTGAATCGCTAAGAGATCAGGACTGTTTGGCAAAAAAAATATGACCTTTTAATGGTTACAATAACCTCTTAACCATTAAGCATTCATACCCTCTCTCAACCATTAAGAGGCAAATAATTTCCAGAATTACCCCTCCTCTTAAATTAAGAATTATTATTCATAATTATTATTATTATTTTTTAAAAGAATTTAAATAAAAAAAATATTAGACATAATTATTATTATAATTTTCTAAATGAATTAAATTAAAAAAATACTATACATAATTATTATTATTATTTTAAATGAATTAAATTAAAATATTTTATGCATAGTTATTATTAGTATTTCAAATGAATTAAATTTAAAAATATTATACATAATAATAATTATTATTATTATTATTTTAAATAAATTAAATTTAAAAATATTATACATAATAATAATAATTATTATTATTTTAAATGAATTAAGTTTAAAAATATTATACACAATTATTTATAAAAAATAGGGGTTTTATTTATAAAAAGGAGAGGTTTTGGTACGCAAGGGGAGGAAAAATGGGATTTTTAATCGCTACTTTTATACAGAAGGGTAAAATAGTAATTCAGAGTTACCATTCAGAATAGTTACCAAACAACCAAATTTCATTTTGCACTCAACCATACTGAGCCTCTCAACCATTCTGGTCTCTTAACCATTCTGCACTAAATCATTCAGCAACTGCCAAACAGTCCCTAAGTACATATACAAGCTAATTAAAACATGTTTCTCAAGTTCAAACACAAAAATGGATTTGGATAAGAGAGACAAACACTCAAAACCCCATCTTTTTAGTGAGAAAATTATAATTCCACTAAATTCCTATGGAATATAATAAAAATCAAACAATGTAGAAATAATTAGGTGTTTACCGGGTGATATTCCATTGAACCAAACTATGTTCTATTATTATTGCAACGTGTTGACTATTACACTATTCACATACTGTCTTTTGAGTTTTGACCATCTTTTGTGATTCATACATATGAAAAAAATATAGTCATGTGAGATCTTGTTAGATTCACCACGAAATATATTTTCAAAATATCAATTTTTTAAATTTTTTAAAAATAAATAATTAAAAATATTAATATTTAAAGTTGTGTATTGACAATCATAAAAGTCCAAATGTTGCAATTATAGTAGAACAGAGGTAGTATAAATATCTTCACTTTTACATATTTCACGCCTAGTAGGATATTAATGAATAATACTCTCTCTCTCTCTCTCTCTCTCTCTCTCTCTCTCTCTCTCTCTCTCTCTCTCTCTCTCTCTCTCTCTCTTGATTTCATCCAGAGAATATCTCCAACTTCTCCCTCCGAATTTTTTCTCCATCTCCCTTATCTCTCTTTAACTTTCCCTAAATATTTCTTCATTTTTTCTATATACGAGTCATTCAGACCCGGGCGATGCCCCGGGCTGTATATGATGGTATTATATATTTAAATTGTTATTGTTCAGCACAAATTTTCGTCATTTTGATCATGGATCCGTCATTTATTTTCGTCATTTTATATTCGGGACGTATTTTTGTCATTGTATATATAAGTTGTCATGGTAGCATACATTTTGTAGCATGATACGTATTTAAAATAGTTTATTGACATGTAATCTTTTAAGATGTATTTTTTACGTAATATTTGTTGTCTATTTATTTTGGTATTGACTCTATCATTTTTAATTGGAACTAACTAATATTAATACATTGGGCTAAGTTATAACTATTTCTTATGATAGTCAATGATGCCCGTGCGATGCACATGTGCTGTATAGAAGTTTTCATAGATTTAAAATACGTGCGATGCACATGGGCTATATAGAAGTTTTCATAGCGTAATATTCGGCATTTATTTTCGTCATTTTATATTTAAGTTTTCATGGTGTCACACATTTGCTAAGCTTTATACGTACTTAGAATACTTTATTGAGTTGCACATGGGCTGTATATAAGTTTTTATATCGTAATCTTCAAAACATATTTTCGTCATTATATATCTAAGTTGTGATGGTATCACATTTCTAAGCATGACACACATTTAAAATAGTTTATTGACATTAAAAGAGTATATGTGAAGAGATTTTTTTCAAGATGTTACATTGAAAAAAGTCTATTCACATGTAATTTTAATATGTATAAGTTACATAAATTATTTTAAATATGAAGCGATGACATTAATGTTGGAGACCTTTTATATTCATCCACGTGCAATGCACACAGGTTTGGACTGACTCAGGACCCATGCGATGCACTCAGGTTGGATCTAATTGTTTTTTTCGTAATGTTCGGGACTAATTTTCGGTTCATGTTTGAAACTCTCATTTTTTTGTGAAAGACGTACTTCGTTGTTCAAATAAATTACATTATTAAAAGCGAACTATAAAACAAATTTCCTTTTTAACAAAACTATAAAAACATAAAACATTAAAGTCATTAATATATTCAAGAGTATAAATTATAATTCGTATAATAAAGTATAATTCGTATAGTAAAATATTGCATGTTTAATTTGTAACGTACTATTAATATGAATGCCAGGTATTCATCTATATTGACACCGGTGGCCGTGGCGTTGTTCTTGTTGTTGTTGTTCTTGTTGTTGTTGTTCTTCTTGTTGTCTTTGTCGTTGTTGTTCATTGGCATTTTGCATGTTTTGTTCTTGATGTGAAGAGGTTTTTTTGCAAAATGTTATATTTAAATGAGGCTTTTCATATGTAATCTTTTAATGTGAGTAACTTACATAAATTATTTTTTGATTAATGCATTATTACAACATTTTTCCATAAACTATAATATCGAATTTGGAGCATTCATTAGTAACTCATTCTAAGTATTTACAGTATGACGACATAAATCACATGATCTCAAACTCAAATGAATAATACTTACCTCGTGATATGTGGATAACATTTGAAATACAATTTTCTTCTCCTTTATATACTTCTTCGATTTAGAAGATTCTCATTGTTATGATGATAGTGTGAAAATATTTTTATTATATTTTTATTATATACTACCATTTGCAATATGTAACATCGACATAATTTACAGTCATATCAAATATCAAAGTCACACAATATTCCAAGACGTTTAATTAAAAAGTGACATTAACACAACGCAAGACAAAAAACTACATTAAGAGCAAAAATATTAAAATACACCAACAAAGTGTAGTAATAATTATTGACTAAAAATTGAATGCTCGTCACATCATTTTCAATAAATTTACTTGCTAACGAATCAATAGTATTAGCCCGTTTATCGGTATTACATAAAGTAAAATATTGCATGTTTAATTTGTAACGTACTATTAATATGAATGCTAAGTATTCATCCCACCGGTGTACGGCGTTGATCTTGTTGTTGTTGTTGTTTTTGTTGTTGTTGTCTTTGTCGTTGTTGTTCATTGGCCTTTTGCATGTTTTGTTCTTGACATAATTTTTGTAACTTCTCGATCTCTTTCTTTAATGCTTCTTGATGCGCTACAAAAAAAATAGATATAGTTGATCGTTAGTAACTTAAATACAGTTAATCAATATATTGCATTTTCGATCAAAGTAAAAATATTCGTGCATGTTCCACTTAATTGATAAGACAACGATGTGTAGGATCTCTTAAACCATTAGAAAAGATGATGTTACTACCAAATCTCCTAAACCACCATATTTATGTCCTACATTGTTACACACAAAAAATACACGTGAAATTTACATAAAATAATATAAATCAATATGCTAAATAAGTAAGACGATATGATGCTTACTTTACCACCATAATAAGTTGTAGCCCAATGTGCACGCGGTGTGGAGGAAGTTGTGGTTTGTTGTGTGTGATTTTTGACACATTATATAGTTGATAAAATATTTGTAACTCATGGACGGGAAGGTAAAAAGACTAACCACTAATTGGTGTGTTTAATGTATGCATTCATGGCATTTTTGGTTTGTATTCTTCGTGTTTAATGTGCACGATTCCTATGTACTTACCCTTATGCATGACTATTAAATCAATACTAACACATGAAGCTTTCACATTTCACTTTCAATTCATGAAACATTTATTGTGAGCACTTTGCATTTATAAGACAACTTAAGCTTTTAGTATATAAGATTGTATTGTTTCTCTATCGTTAATTGCCTAAAGTATAACATGATAATATCCAAAGATTTTTTGTGTAATAAGATAACAAAAGTGTTGCATATATGTATCTGGTATTTGTGATTGAATCTGATTTTATGGTACTCAAATATATTTTTTGATTTTTTTTTTAATATGGATATGCATTTCTTGATTTATATATGAACAAAGGTTACGATTAGTAATATAGTTTTTTGTATATAGGTTAGTGGTTACCACTAATAGTGTATTTCGTTTTTGTTGCTCCTTTTCATTTTTGTCTTTAAAACTAGAGTTTACTATTGTGATTGCTGTTGAATTCTGGTAATTAATAATTTATTATATTATATTTTTATTTTGCGATTATTACTACTTTGTATTGTGTTTTATCCATCAAATGTGAGGATTCTTGCATTTTTTTTTTCAATTATAACCCTTTTTTCGCGATTTTTCTCTTATTATGCACGTATATCTTCATGTTCGTGGATATATTACATATAAAAAATTATGGTATCCAACTGTATAAAAATGCAGCAAATCACATTATAGCGGTAAACTACACAAAAGATTAAGACCATGCAAACTTAGTAAGAGATTAAAATTATTAATTAATTTAAATATTTTACAAGCAAGTGTACCTGTTCTATGTATCCAATGTAATTTTTATATATTATTTTAAAATAGTGGAAGATAAGTAGTAGCGATACTTATTGATTAGGATAGTTATTCACTACCAATGTTTATACTTTAGCCGACAGCAAAAAGTCATCGGTTAAAGTCGAAAATCGTCGGCTAAAGTGGCCAGTTGTCGGCTAAAAGTCGGTCGACCGAGGTCGGTCGGCTAAAGTTTAGCCGACGGCAAATAGGGAAAGTCGTCGGCTAAAGTTCGAGTTTAGCCGACGGTTAGACAGTCGTCGGCTAAAATAGTTCCAGGTTTAGCCGACGGATACATAGTTGTCGGCTAAAGTTCTCCAATTTTAGCCGACGGGTACATAGTTGTCGGCTAAAATATAAATGTTTTAGCCGACGGCTACATAGTCATCGGCTAAAGTGTTTTTTTATTTTTTTAAATAAATGTTTTAGTCGACGGCTACATAGTCGTCGGCTAAAGATTTTTATTTTATTTTTTTAAATAAATACTTTAGCCGACGGTCTGTGCAAATGACGTCGGCTAAAGTCCAGTGAAAAAAAAATTCAGATTTCGAAATCACCAAACCTGTTCAGATAACCTGTTATTCCAAATGTACAATACACCACCATACATCACAATCAACACAAATCAATTACGAAAAGCATAATTTAAAAACAAACCATATCAACATGTCATGTAGCAACATCATAAACACCAACGTTAACGAACACGAGTCTAAATAAAAAATATTTAGCAAAAGAACTACTACAATGACAACTAAAATCCTCAAAGATCCGTCAAATTCTTAAAGATAGAAGAAGGATTACTACCGCTTTACATGTCGTCGACCTGAGGCTGTGAAGAAGAGGGGGTGTTTGTGAATTGAAGAATTGAGGTGGTGGTGGTACCGAAATTCCCGATTGACACACGGTCTGACTCAATGACATCATATACTGCATCATGGCCTGCTGCTGAGCTAACATCTCTTGTTGAATGATGGATTCAAATTAAATACTCGCAAGTGTACGAATCGCTCTTGTAGTAAGCGGCAAGTAACTCCGAGGTCGATCTCTCGAGGAATTGAAAACGGTTTAAAATTCGATAATGTTCGGATTATAGTCGAATGAACAAAAGTAAATTAAATTAAAATACATCATTGGTTGATTATGATTACAATTACTAATGCACAAAATTAAATTAAACTAAGTGATAACAACACCAATTTGATAGTCGGATAAATGAGAGATAACAATAATGAGATTAATATGGGAATTTAGAGTAACCGACACACACGTAATCAATTATTAGTTCCGATACTCAAATAAATAAGGTTAGGAATTATCGATTGCTCACGATTAAAAGAAATCCGTTTGATGGCGGTAATTCTAAAAATCACGATTATTCTCAACGAAAATTAAGTGTTACTCTTTTGATGGGGACGAAACCCTAGCTAACAATCAATTAACCGACTACTTTTGATGAGGTAAATCGTTAAAAGATCGCGCGAAAAAGCTCAAGAACATTCACAATCGTTTCTATCGGGTCGTTTGATGGCGAACACCGACAAAAACCCTCTATTTGAATAATAATAACAACAATGAAAAAGGTTTGATGATCTAATTCAAAGTTCTAAAACGAAGAACGAACAAGAGGAACAATTTCAAACTTTTACCCGGAAAATCAAAAGGAACTAACAATAAAAAATATGTGTGTGGCTATATCTAAAAACCCATATGAAGTGTTTAGCCACACATGATTAATTCAACAACAATAATGGAAATTGAAGAACAAAACATGGTAAAAACTTCCCTTGTAAATGCCGAAATCGAATTCCCGATGAAGTTTTGATGATCTTCTTACAAGAACTCACAACAAAATTATACAAGGAATTATTATATCTCACAAAAGTATTTTTCACTCCAAGAACATACAAGGAAGATGATGAAAATCTCTCTCTTTCCACTCTTTTGGTGTTTTCCTCCCTAATCTTGTGTTTTTCCACAAAATATCTTCTTCACAAGATAAGCACCCCTCTCAAGGGGTCACAACACTTTGTTTTATAGCCAAAAAATCAAGACAAAGGCTTAAAGGTGTGCAAAAATATCAAGGAAAGTGACATGAACCGAAAAGTGACACGGCCCGTGTCTTGGGACACGGCCGTGTCGCACTACGCTGGGAAGGAGAAAATGTGTTCTGTCAAGAGGCTCGGCCGTGTCGCATGACACGGCCGTGTTGCACTATGCGGGAAACACAAAATGGCCGATAGTGACTCGGCCGTGTCCCAAAAGGCACGGTCGAGTCATTCCCTTCCGGAAAATGAGATTTTTGCTGGAATGAGACCCGACCGTGTCCCATGACACGACCGAGTTACCTGTTGCAGCTGAGTCCCGTTGCAGCCGAGTTGAGTTCCCTGGTGCAGCCAAGTCCGGTTTTTGGTCTTCTTCGGCTAGATCCTTCGTTCTTGTATCAATTCACCTCGGATTTTAGCATATGATATACCGTTTCGAAGCTAATTTCACGAGGAATTTATATCAAAGGAGAATACATCTCGATTCGGAGTGGAGATTCTGGGATTTAGGAGATTTGACCGATACTGCTTAAATCTTTCGTCGTTTTAGGTCCCGTTTTAGCTTTTGATCGTCATAAACTCCAATATTAGCTATGAAAGCGCATATTTCACCACATTCTTCGCTTGGTTACCTATAAATTAAAAACACAACATACCAAGCATAAAAGAGAATAAAAATACTAAAAAGCAAACAAAAACACGACTAGATAGAACAGAATGAGTCGATCAAGAATCGACTCATCAAATCCCCCCAAACTTGAACTTTGATCGTCCCGAGCAAATCATTTTAAAATAATCACTCACAAAAGGGGAACTCAACTGCCAAAATACCTCAAAAGATCCTTTTTGAAAATTTCATCAATACTCACAAGTAAAATAAGTCGAGTTCTACAAAGTTTCAAACCTCCGGGGTGCTTCCTCAACATCATAGTCAATACTTGGCAATATAAGCCTCACCGGTCAAGTGTATTCACTCACTCTCAAAGTGATAGGGATAAGTAAACGCTCGAAACTCATTCAATGAAATAAGGAACCCCATAGGCTTGCCAATCGTCTTAATTTCTACCACTGTTTTGGGCATGCAAAATTTTCGTGAATCAAAAAGGGCTCTATTCTGCTTGAAATGTAGGCTTTGGTCGAGGTGGGATATATATGGCTAAAGTGACTTGTCTCGAGCAATTTTTTTTAGAATTTAAATCACCATAGTCGCTTTAGAAGCTCAAGATTTTTTGAGATTTGCTTCTTTCATCCCCTTAATTATGAGTAACAAGCACTATCGAAAGTGAAAAACGCAGCGTCACACCCTCCTTATTTCTCCGTTTTTTTTTTTTTTTGGCTTGGGTTGTTTTAGGATCCGTTTTACGCGAATGTAAACGATGGGTCACATGAATACACCCGGTTACTAGGATCAAAATATACGCAACTACTTCCAAGCATACTCATATCTAAGGGATCCGTTTTACGCGAATGTAAACGATGGGTCACATGAATACACCCGGTTACTAGGTTCCCAAAAATAGCGGAGTAATTATTTTCACCAATTCAACACTCCCGACAATATATATGCACCCAATGTCACCACAATCTTTGCATCCTCGTCAAAAATATTTCTAATTGTTCAAGTAGGGATCGAAGGATTATAGTAAATGAAAGCTCGATATGTGGTTTAACAATGAAATAGACAATGACCTCAATTGGGTTTATTTAAAAAATGATCAAATGTCGGGTTGGCCAAAATCGAAGGGTAAAGATCAAAGGCGCCAAAAATCATTTTCACTCAATTTGCACACACACACCAGTGGTTTTAAACAAGATACCAAGGCAAGTTCTAGAGTTTTAAATCAAGAATGAAACACTCGACAATGAAACTTGCATTTAAGAAAATGCACGAAGGCTCAATAGCTCACAAGTAGGTTTGCTCATACTTCCAAGATATTAAAACCACTTATTCAATTTCACACCCGTTTCGATTATCAACATTTTTTCCTCAACAAATTATTCTCGATTTGTATATCAGAACAACAAAATAAATCCCGAGGCATTCCAAAAAAAATACACACTTCAAAGTTTTCTTCAAGTTTGCGAAATAAACGCACCAAGTAAAAACACACCAAGTAAAAACACACCAAAAATAAGTGCAAAATGTTCAAAACAAACAAAAATAATCAAACAAGCAAAATAGTATCTGAAAACAAATAAAAACGAGAGTAATGAAGTATTTCTTGACCGATCCCCCCCAAACTTGAATTAAAGAATATACGAACGAAGAGGGTATAGTATTTAAAGAAAAGAATTTCATTGGTCAAGAAATACTTACGACCGGTTTTACTGCTCGGGTGGAGGGAAGTGCCCTTGCTGGACATGCCACTCGACCATTCGTCTCACAAGAGCCAATGTCTGGCGTCTCTCCTGTCTAGCCTCTTCTCGGTCCCGTCTAGCCTCCTCTCGGTCCCGTCTAGCCTCCTCTCGGTCCCGTCTAGCCTCCTCTCGGTAGGCTTCGAACTCCTCCCTCAATGATGGGCGCGATGGGGCACGTCCAATTTCGGCCCACCTTGACGTCTCGGGACGATCTCTCGTGATTTCTTCCTCTTCTTCTTCGCTCTCTTCTTCTTCCTCGTCATCCGGGCCTCTTTCATAAGCCTCCTCCTCTTCCATCCTCTCTGCTCTATCCTCATCCATAACGCGCCTAGGTCGAACATTTCGGTCGACAGGACTGTGACCCGGGGGAGCCAAGCCGGCTGTCATCCGTGCTCGACGGTGTGCTTCCGTAGCTATTTGAAGATTTCCCATATCCCGAATATTATTTATGGTTGTCAAAGGTGGATTCGAGAGGAGGAAATGGTCGTTGTCCGTCTGCATGAAGACCATGCGATGTTCATAGTCCAGGATATTCACCACCTTCATCACGGAGATTGAGAGAAGCATATTTCCAGGAAGGGGGTCATCTGGGCTAAGGAAATACCAAAGTGTAGTGCGATAGGGGTAATCAAACCCCCTATCCATATCTCCCCCTTAGGCTTTGTCGCGACATCCTCAAAATGCTCCGCTACCATGGCCCCGGTTGCCGGAATCGAGTCGTCGAGCATATGAGTCAGGATATACAACTCCCGCAGTGAAATGGACCCGGTTTCCTTTCGGCCATATATTGTACTCGCAATCACCTTGTGTAAGTATCTGAGCACGGGATTGCGAATGTTCGATCCTTTTGCCGATCTTGCCATGTAATATCGCGCCTCACTCCCCGGGTATTCTACCATGGATCTCCAGTAAGTTTCACAAGCGAACCGATTTATCGGGTAATGTCCCTCGTGTCTTGCATGATAAATTTCCTCCAACTGGACGATAGTCAGTGTCTCTTCATTGTTGTTGATCCGGAATGTCATTTCGGACGGTTCTCTAGTCACCGGATCTCTTCTCACAGTTAGAGTGCTGAGAAACTCCATCGTCAGACACCTATAAGTCGGCCATCGTTGAGTCATCATCCATGCTCAATGCACTCTTCCAAGGAATTTCATCACATCTTCCCTTATCCCCATTGCATTCATGCACTCTTCATCGGGCCACCTTGTAGGTAGCATTTTTTTCTGCCCCAGCATTTCCCACCTTTCATATTGCTTTTTCGGTAGATTAATTCCATAAGATTCCGGGGTTTCCACAGCCCTTTGAATAGCCATTCTTGCCGGCTGCACTTGTTCCCCGCCATTCCTACCCCTTCCGCGTTGAGCATTTCCACGTCCTCTTCCTCGTGCCATTTTCTGCAAAAATTTAATCTATCATTATCCAAGGATTTCAGAACGTATTCCTCCCCCAAACTTATAGCAAGCAATAAAATTCCCCCAATATAAACATTATCGATCAAAACGTCCCCCAAGCGAAATTATCGTTTAAATTCATCATCTTCTATCATGGAAAACATCTCTTAATTACAAAAATTTTCAATCCAGAAATTTAATCATTAATGCATGAAGAATTATCAAAATCCCCAAATTTCATCACTTTCAATTTACTCAAGAACCCTAGATAGTTAAGGACTATCGATTCAAATCATCATAGCATGTCCATAACCAAAGATAATCATCAAAAACATGAGAAACATACCTTAATTTCGGAGATTTTGAAGGGAGAAAAAAAATTAAAGCCCGGTCTCAATTCGTCCGATTTGCTCCTTTGAAGAGTGAAATTAGTTGAGAAATGATGAATACTTAGTAGATTCTTTTATCTCCCCTCAATTTTCCACAAAATTTCTTTAGAAACGAAGAGTAAAATCGGAATATAGATGCTAGGGTTTCGTCGGTTTCGCAGGCAGGAAGAAAAATAAAATTTGGAGAAGATAAAAAGGGGAATCAGCCGTGTTTCCTTTTTATACCTGACCGATTGACACGGCCGTGTTGAATATGTCACGGTCGTGTCGTTCTGCACGTAATAACATAAAACTCTCTGTCGGCCGACTCGGCCGTGTCCTATGACACGGTCAAGTCATACTATCACGGAAAACCAATTCTTGCTGTATTGAGGCCCGGTCGTGCCCTGTGACACGGCCGTGCCCTGCTGTCCTGAGAAATCAATTTCTCACTGCTCCTAGACTCGGCCGTGCCCTGACACTCGGCCGTGTCCTTCTATCCGTAATAAGCACAAAACCCCCTGTTTTGAGATGCGGCCGTGCCAAAGGTAACTCGGCCGTGTCTTACCTGCCCAGATTTTTAGTTTCTGAAAACGCACTCGTTTCCTGCAATTTTAATACCCACAGTTGAACCGGTCAGTTTTGAATCGGATAAAAACAAACAAGGAAAATAAATGTGAAAAACAAAAGACAAAAAAAAAAATCTAACTAAAACGTTGGGTTGCCTCCCAAGTAGCGCTTTTGTATAGTCATTAGCTCGACTTCTTCCCGTTTTGCTCAAGCTTCAACGTCGTGCACCTCTATGCACTCAAACGCATTGATTTCTTCGATTCGTCCGAAATATGGCTTCACTCTATGCCCATTTACTTTAAAGTGCTCGTTCTTCCGAGGATCAAGAAGTTCAACCGCTCCGTGCGGCCATACTTTAACGACTTTGAACGGTCCGCCCCATCGCGATACCAATTTTCCGGGCATAAGTTTGAGACGGGAGCTATGTAGCAAAACATCCATACCGGGTTCGAGATATTTACGAATGATACGCTTATCATGATACCGTTTCGTCCATTCTTTGTAGAGTAGCGTTTTCGTACGCCTCATATCGCATCTCATCAAGCTCGTTTAAATGCAAAAGTCGTTCCTCGCCCGCCTTTTCTTGATCTAAATTGAGCGCTTTGATTGCCCAATACGCCTTGTGTTCTAGCTCAACGGGTAGATGACATGCTTTCCCAAATACTAGGCGATACGGACTCATTCCGATTGGAGTTTTGTAGGCCGTGCGGTATGCCCATAAAGCGTCATTCAACTTTAATGCCCAGTCTTTTCTTGTTGGTTTCACCGTCTTTTCGAGCACTGCCTTTATTTGCCGATTGTTTACTTCTACTTGCCCGGAAGTTTGTGGATGGTACGCTGTTGAGACCTTATGAATCACATTGTACTTCTTAAGCAAGCCTGCAAGTTGTTTATTGCAAAAATGCGTGCCTCTGTCGCTGATTACGGCCCTAGGCATCCCGAACCTGCAAAAAATCACATCCCTAAAAAAATTTCAAACCACGTTAGCATCGTTAGTTCGGGTTGGAATTGCTTCCACCCATTTAGAGACGTAGTCTACAACAACTAGAATATACTCAAAACCATGGGAAATTGGAAAAGGACCCATAAAATCCACTCCCCAAACATCGAAAAGTTCCACAACAAGGTTGTTTGTCAACGGCATCTCATTCCTTTTGCTTATATTCCCCGTTCGTTGACAACGATCGCAACTCTTGCAATGGAAATAGGCATCCTTAAACAATGTTGGCCAGTAGAATCCCGATTGAAGGACCTTGTGAGCCGTTTTCTTTGCGCTAAAATGTCCTCCACAGTGCAACTCATGGCAAAATAACAATATGCTCTCGTGCTCTTCCTCCGGGACACAACGTCGGAATATCTGATCAGGCCCCAGCCTGAATAAGTAGGGCTCGTCCCAAAAGTAATGCCTGCTCATGGAAATAAACCTCTTCTTCTCTTGATAGGTTAAGTCGGGCTGCAAAACACCACTAACAATGTAATTGACAATATCAGCATACCAAGGTGTCCTTGTTACATCGAATAATTGCTCATCGGGGAAAGTTTCAACAATTGGCAAATGATTATCAAGCTTAAAATTATCTCCCTCGGTTAGCCTAGATAGATGGTCGGCCACTACGTTTTCCGACCCCTTCTTATCTTTAAATTCCAAATCAAATTCTTGCAGCAGAAGAACCCACCGAATTAATCTTGGTTTTGCATCGGATTTTTTTAGTAAATATTTCAATGCGGCGTGATCCGTATGCACAATCACCTTTGAGCCAAACAAGTAGGATCGAAATTTGTCTAAAGAAAACACAACGGCTAAAAATTCTTTTTCAGTGGTGGTGTAATTAGCCTGAGCTTCATCGAGCGTTTTACTCGCATAGTAAATCACGTGGAAGAATTTATTCACTCTTTGCCCCAAAACGGCACCTATAGCAAAGTCAGATGCATCACACATAATTTCAAAAGGGAGAGACCAATCGGGAGCGACAACAATCGGTGTTGAAGTTAACTTTTCTTTCAAAGCGTTGAAACCGACTAAACATTCCTCGGTAAAATCAAATTTAGCATCTTTGCACAAAAGGTTACTCAAAGGGCGGGCAATTTTCGAAAAATCTTTAATAAAACGCCTATAAAACCCGGCATGCCCTAAAAAGCTTCGAACCTCTTTGACACAAGAAGGTGGAGGTAATTTAACAATCAAATCGACTTTAGCCTTATCAACCTCCATTCCTTTATTGGAAACCATATGACCTAGAACAAGACCTTGTTTTACCATAAAATGACTCTTTTCCCAACTAAGTGTAAGATTACACTCAATACATCGTTCTAGCACAATAGTCAAATTATTTAAACAATCATCGAAAGTGGTTCCAAATACAGAGAAGTCGTCCATGAATACCTCGATGGATCTTTCTAACAAGTCATAGAATATAGATAGCATGCACCTTTGAAAAGTAGCGGGGGCATTGCAAAGACCAAACGGCATCCTCCTAAAGGCAAAAGTGCCAAAAGGGCAAGTGAAAATGGTCTTCTCTTGATCCTCCGGAGCAATGGGAATTTGATAGAAACCTGAAAGACCATCTAGAAAACAGTAATAATCATGCCCAGCTAAACGTTCCAACATTTGATCAATGAAAGGTAGAGGAAAATGATCCTTTTTTGTTACGGCATTTAATTTCCGGTAATCAATGCACATCCTCCAACCGGTTACCGTTCTAGTGGGCACCAATTCATTTTTATCATTACGAACCACCGTTATTCCAGATTTCTTAGGCACTACATGCACAGGACTCACCCACTTACTGTCGGATATCGGGTAGATGACTCCGACATCTAGCAATTTTAAAACTTCCTTTTTCACAACTTCCTGCATGTTCGGATTCAAACGCCTTTGAGGTTGCCTAACCGGTTTAACATTTTCCTCAAGAATTATTTTATGCATGCACCTAACCGGACTTATTCCCTTGATATCGGAAATACTCCACCCAATCGCTTCCTTTAACTTAGTTAGAACTTCTACTAATTTGTTTTCTTGCAAGTGGGTTAATTCGGAAGAGACAATTACAGGGTAAGTGTCACTTTTGCCTAAGAAAACATATTTAAGATGTGCCGGAAGTTCTTTCAATTCAAGTTGGGGTGGGGTGATTTCAACGGGCTCCTCAAATTTTAATTCCAATGGTATCTTAAAACCGTCAACTTCATCAATTATTTCGGAATTATCTAACAATGCAACATATTCTTCAATTTCTAGATTATTAAGCCCCAAATCATGCTCAACGGTTAGAGCATCATGCAACGTGTCACCTACATCATCATGAAAATATATATCATCAACCAAAGAATCAATGCAATCAACAAAATTCACATCATGGGAAGCATAAATATGAGAAGGGATAGGAGATGAACCGAACACGTTGATTTCCACGGTTTCGCCCAAGACGGTCATGGTGACCTTTCCTTCATCAACATTGACGATTGATTTTGTTGTTCGCATGAATGGCCATCCTAGAAGTATTGTCCCTTCATTTTCGCTTGTCCCGAAATCGCTCATCTCCAAGATAACAAAATCGGCCGGAATTACCAATTTGTCCACTTGCACCAATAGGTCTTCAATGACTCCCTTGGGGTATTTCGCCGACCTATCCGCCATTTGAAGAGTCATTCTTGTCGGTTTTATTCCCCCGAGTCCAAGCCTCAAATAGGTCGAGTATGGCATGAGATTCACACTTGCCCCCAAATCTAGCATCCCACGAGCAACTCTCTTGTCTCCCATAGTAATGTCGATCATAAAACTTCCGGGATTGCCTTTATTTTGACCCCTTGCTTCTACCTCGTAGAGCACTACTTTCTCGTTCCCATTGTATCTTCTTTTGTTCGAGGTCAACTCTTTGAAAAAATTTGTATAAGCGGGAATGTTCTTCACAACATCCAAAAGAGGTAAGTTGACATGAACCTTCGAAAGCATGTCGTAGATTTCGGAAAATTGCTCATCTTGCTTTGCTTTTCTAAGACGGCTCGGGAAAGGAATTGGTGGCTTATATGGTTGAGCGGATTTGTGAAGCTTGGGAGTTGAAGTTGCTTCGTCTATTTTCTCCTCTTGGTTTCCCGACTCATCTTCTTTCTCATCCCTTCTTTCTTTTACTTCAGAATTGACTTCTCTATTAATCACTTTACCACTTCAGAGAGTGGTAATGGCTTGAGCTTGCTCGGGTTGACTCGGTAGTTTACCCCTTTCTTGTTTACGTGCCTCGGTAGCAAGTTGCCCAATTTGGATCTCCATTTTCTTCATCGAAGCTTCTAAAGATTCAAACCTCTTATTGTTCTCCTCTCGGTTTTCCTTGCTCTCTTTAATGAATGCCGTTATACTCTCCTCAAGAGAGTTCCTTTGTTGTGGAGGTGGTTCACTTCGCGTTGGTTGTTGGGCTCGGTTTCCTCCGTTGTATTGAGCTTGGGCGTTTGTGTCGTATGGAACCGGGTTATTGTTTCTCCATGAGAAATTCGGATGGTTTCTTAGCCCAGGATGATAAGTATTTGGGAGAGGTACATTTCTCGTGTTTCCGCCATAATTATTTCTCCTCTCTTCCCATTCGGGCCTTCCCGTGCTTTGCCCCATAGCCCAATTAACTTGTTCGGTTTGTTCTCCCGAAAAAGTATGAGGGCATGAATTGGCATCATGTCCGGGTGCTCCGCAAATCTCGCAAACTTGTGAGCTAGAAGGTTTATTTTGAGTCTTGAGTTGTCTTATTTCATTTGTCAACTCATCGATTTTAGATTGCATCTCGTCCTTGTCGCTCACTTGGTGCACGGCTCCCCTACGAACACGTACACTTTTTTGTTGAGAATTTGCTCCCAATGTTTTATACACGTCATATGCTTGTCTCTCCGTCAAACCCCAAAACGAACCACCGGCTGCATTATCTACCGCTCCTTGGCAATATTGAGTCAATCCGTCATAGAAGAATTGATTGAGTAGTTGAAGCGGATAGTGATGGTGTGGGCATTGAATGAGTAGCATTTTGAATCGGTCCCATCCTTCGTGAAATGCCTCTCCGTCTTGTTGTCCGAAAGTTGAGATTTGAGTTCTCAATTGCGTCGTGTTTGAATGGGAGAAGTACTTGGTAATGAATTTATCGTAAACTTCATCCCATGTTCTTAGTGATCCGGGCGCCAAAGTCATCAACCATTGTTTCGCCCCGTCCTTGAGTGTATAAGGGAAACACTTCATTCGTAGTTGATCCTCGCTCAACCCGTTTAATGGGAAATTATCAATCGCCACATAGAAATCTCGGATGAATGATAACGGATCCTCTCGTGCTAATCCGTGAAATGAGGGCAATTGCTCGATGTGAAATCCACTTATGTGGTAGTTCCTTGCGGCCGGTGCTAATTGGATGCATGAAATGGCGGTGTTCACTACGGGCTTTGCATAGTCCCTCATAAGATGTTCGACCGGAGGTTGTTGCGGCATGTTATAGTTCGCCTCCATCCCATATTGAGGTCCGGGATAATAATTCGCTCCATATTGCATTCCGACGGGTGGTTGTCTCGCATAAAAGTACCTCCCTTGTTGAGCTTCCGGTATCCCTTGATTGCGCCCAACATTATCATATCTCGGAAACCTTGGTTGACGAATTTCTTATTCATCTATATTGTGTGCAACATTCTCAACCCTCGGTTGGCGAGTGTTTTCTTCTTGGATCAAAAGTCGCTCTTCAAGGTCCGGATTCACCTCGTCGTTTGCCATTGATGTTGTGGCCATTATTTTTGGTGCTCTAATCCTTTGAACTTCGTCTATCGGCGGAAGAATCGGGTTACCCAACGATCTCCTACCAAGCATAAACAAAGGTAGTAAGAGCGAATTTTATCGAAATAGTATTGATCAAGAATAACAATTCAACTATCATCAAAACAAGATTAAAAATTAAACGCCAATTCCCCGGCAACGGCGCCAAAAACTTGATGGATTCAAATTAAATACTCGCAAGTGTACGAATCGCTCTTGTAGTAAGCGGCAAGTAACTCCGAGGTCGATCTCTCGAGGAATTGGAAACGGTTTAAAATTCGATAATGTTCGGATTATAGTCGAATGAACAAAAGTAAATTAAATTAAAATACATCATTGGTTGATTATGATTACAATTACTAATGCACAAAATTAAATTAAACTAAGTGATAACAACACCAATTTGATAGTCGGATAAATGAGAGATAACAATAATGAGATTAATATGGGAATTTAGAGTAACCGACACACACATAATCAATTATTAGTTCCGATACTCGAATAAATAAGGTTAGGAATTATCGATTGCTCACGATTAAAAGAAATCCGTTTGATGGCGGTAATTCTAAAAATCACGATTATTCTCAACGAAAATTAAGTGTTACTCTTTTGATGGGGACGAAACCCTAGCTAACAATCAATTAACCGACTACTTTTGATGAGGTAAATCGTTAAAAGATCGCGCGAAAAAGCTCAAGAACATTCACAATCGTTTCTATCGGGTCGTTTGATGGCGAACACCGACAAAAACCCTCTATTTGAATAATAATAACAACAATGAAAAAGGTTTGATGATCTAATTCAAAGTTCTAAAACGAAGAACGAACAAGAGGAACAATTCCAAACTTTTACCCGGAAAATCAAAAGGAACTAACAATAAAAAATATGTGTGTGGCTATATCTAAAAACCCATATGAAGTATTTAGCCACACATGATTAATTCAACAACAATAATGGAAATTGAAGAACAAAACATGGTAAAAACTTCCCTTGTAAATGCCGAAATCGAATTCCCGATGAAGTTTTGATGATCTTCTTACAAGAACTCACAACAAAATTATACAAGGAATTATTATATCTCACAAAAGTATTTTTCACTCCAAGAACATACAAGGAAGATGATGAAAATCTCTCTTTCCACTCTTTTGGTGTTTTCCTCTCTAATCTTGTGTTTTTCCACAAAATATCTTCTTCACAAGAAAAGCACCCCTCTCAAGGGGTCACAACACTTTGTTTTATAGCCAAAAAATCAAGACAAAGGCTTAAAGGTGTGCAAAAATGTCAAGGAAAGTGACATGAACCGAAAAGTGACACGGCCCGTGTCCTGGGACACGGCCGTGTCGCACTACGCTGGGAAGGAGAAAATGTGTTCTGTCAAGAGGCTCGGCCGTGTCGCATGACACGGCCGTGTTGCACTATGCGGGAAACACAAAATGGCCGATAGTGACTCGGCCGTGTCCCAAAAGGCACGGTCGAGTCGTTCCCTTCCGGAAAATGAGATTTTTGCTGGAATGAGACCCGGCCGTGTCCCATGACACGACCGAGTTACTTGCGGTGAGTCCCGTTGCGGCCGAGTTGAGTTCCACAGTGCGGCCAAGTCCGGTTTTTGGTCTTCTTCGGCTAGATCCTTCGTTCTTGTATCAATTCACCTCGGATTTTAGCATATGATATACCGTTTCGAAGCTAATTTCACGAGGAATTTATATCAAAGGAGAATACATCTCGATTCGGAGTGGAGATTCTGGGATTTAGGAGATTTGACCGATACTGCTTAAATCTTTCGCCGTTTTAGGTCCCGTTTTAGCTTTTGATCGTCATAAACTCCAATATTAGCTATGGAAGCGCATATTTCACCACATTCTTCGCTTGGTTACCTATAAATTAAAAACACAACATACCACGCATAAAAGAGAACAAAAATACTAAAAAGCAAACAAAAACACGACTAGATAGAACAGAATGAGTCGATCAAGAATCGACTCATCATTGAACCTTCCTTTGTTCCTCTTGGAATTTCTGGAACTGGTCTTGAGACTTCATTTGCTCCTCAGCTCGGAACTCCCTCTCGATCCTCAATTGCTCCTCCAAATAGGCATTTTGAGTTTCGCCCCTTTGATTGCGCTGAAACCCTGTAGTATTCTTCAATAATCCGGTGCCTTCAGCTCCCATCATCGGCGTCCGGTGATGACTCCCTTTAGGAGGGTAAATGTTAGCCCACACCCTTGCCCTAATGTAGGGATCGGCCTGATCGATCTCTCGGCGTGCTAACTCGAGACCAGTCTCGTCCAACTCCGGATGCTCCTCCCTCACCATCTCTATCAACATCCCCTCAGACTCTTCAGTCACTCTCTCCTAATTAAGTGGGAACAAAAAAAGTAACCGAATATTAATAAAGTTCAGAGGTAAAGACTGATAGCAGTATTAAAATGGTTAGGATACATTTACAACTTACAAGTCTATCCAGATAGTTAGGATATGCCTTCTGAGTTACGTAGACAAAGGCATTCGCCACATTTTCATCAGAAGTGGCCTCGTGCGAAACTCTCGCTAACGACCGCGAACCTAAGCTGTGGTGTTCCGTCAAACCCTTACAGTTAACAGTGTTGGTTGAACTGCTCGCCTACACATAGAAACATGTAATTTTTATTTAACAAGGAGAAAAATTACCACAAGTAAGTTTCATATATGTTACATATCTTTAAACAACAATAGCATTACGACAATATTTAGAGCTCGATTACATACAATATAGTCCGGGTCGCTAAAATGTGCGCATAGACACCTCCACTCGTACTCCCGATACTTGAACTCCTCGGGAGTAGCCTCGCGGGAATTACCCCAAGCTGACCAAAACATGTGTAGCTCATTTTTCTAAGATTTGTACCTATAACAAACATTTATAAATAATAATCAAACATTAGTCAAATATATTTGTAAAGTATTTTGTAAATTTTATGTATTTATTTACTGTGATTTGTGTTGTTTTTTTATTCTAATTCATAATGTTATTTGTTTATTATGTTATTCATAAATAATCTGTTGTGTGTATACAGTTGTTATTATGCAGTTAAATGTTAAGATATAAGTTTAGTGATTATGTTACATGTCATTTTATATTTGTTGTTTGTGTATGATTTATATAATATTAATGTGTTAGTTTTATTATTTTTATGTATAATTAATATTATAATGTTTTATGTATATTCTAAAACTGCATGCTATAATACTCATAATTACAAGTAAATTAGAATATTTACCATGTTTAAATTTATCAATCAAATTACCTTCCAGTTATACAAGTTGTGAATTTTAAATTACAAATTGTTTTGTATTAATAAATAAATTATTAAAACATTTAACAAATACATATTTTTAACCATAACAAAAACAATGCAAAAATTTCTCGAGTAATTACTCAACTACGTATTGTGAAAATTACTTACTTGGTTGTTTGCACCTCATCACACCAAGTATGTAGTAGGAAAGAAGGAACCTCAAACCAAACCTACAATTAGCATATAATATATATTACTAAATTTTTTCTGAATTTAAATACACAAAGTAGCTTTCGGAATTGAGATAAACTTACCGACATAGCATTGTTCAATGCATCCTTCACACTTTGTAGCACATCCTTCCACTCAGCCCACAGTACCGGAACTCTATCGCGTATGACAAACCCAACATTACGACAATATGCCGTACAAGCATCCGAAGCCAAAATGGGTCGTCGATACTTTTCATCAACTGTTATCTTGTGACGGCCATTTTTTGAAACATATGTGTCAAGTGCTAGACCCTTCGATGGGCCACGAGTCTTCTTCTTCTTTTTTGGTTCGTCTTCGGTACAACCCTCCTCATTCTCAAGCTGCGCAAGCGACGCGTACAACTTCGTCTTAGATATCCGACATGTCACCCAAATCATTTTCTCAGGCCACGCCTGGAACACATACGCCTCTGTCGGGTTAACCAAGTTATATGGCCGGCGGACTCCTTCCTCATCGACCCCTGGAATCGATGGTACCATAAGGGGCATAAATAAAGTCGACGGCGGACCGGAAGGCACCTCGGATGACGTGCTAGGTGTAGATCGACCGCTCCCAGATGTAGTAGGAGGGGTGGGAATGCGGTATATAGGAGGCATACGAGGCTGAGTCGTCTCGACAGTAGTGGGGGTCGTCCGCGATCTAGGAGTCTGATACGATAAGCACCTCGCAATAGTATGTGTGTCATCCGCCGGATACATGTTCCCATCCTTAAACTTCAGTCCACTATTCTCTACTAGTCCACGTATGCGAGCGTTACTCTGATCCAAATATTTACCGACAGGATCCACACGATTGGAAGCTGCGGAACTATCTCCCGACTCTGGAGTCTTCGATTTTTTCTTACCACACGCTAGTCTCTTAATTTTATCCATTTAACCTATACAAATTCGAGAACATAAATCAATTATTTTTACATCATAAAACATCATAAACCCTAAAGATCATTTTAAATTAATAAGTACTAATGAGCAATTATTTTTGAAAATTCACAGGTAACGAAATTATAACAAGACCTTGCCTCTTGAAAAAATCAAACGGTTGTCATCATCAAGAAGCATTAAAAAACAGCGATAACTAATCGATAACTAATGCTCCATCGAACAAATGCAACTTCCACTGAACCAAAAATAGTGATAACTAATCATTCCAAAACTAAGGACCTGAGGGAATAAAGAACGCATCACTCATTTAATATAATTGAATACATGGATAACCGAAGAAAAAAATGACAATCGGTTATAGTAACAACTTGAATAATTTATCCCAGACGTTAACAAGATAAGCAGTATCATCCCCAATAACCAAAACCAGCAAATAAAAACATCCGAGAAAATGAAAAAAACAGAAATCAAAACTGAAAAAATGAAAAAAAAAAAAAACAGAAATCAAAAAAACTTACCTAGGAAATGCGGCGGATGACGAGCTGGCGGTGGATGACGAGCTGGCGGCGGACGGTCGGACGAGGGTTCCAGACGGACAGTCGGACGAGGGAGGCGGACGGACGAGACGAGGCGAACGGACGAGACGAGGCGGATGTGGACAGACGATGGGAAGAGCGGTGGATGACCATGTCTGTCGACACGGTCGGGTTATCCGTCCAGAAACTTTTGTGAATGTAGACCACAACGACTCGACCGTGTTGATCGACACGATCGGCACACTATAGCCGACGATCCCCATCGGCCAAAACACCTGCCCGACTCGACCGTGTCAATCGACACGGCCGAGTTATCCGTCCAGAAACCTTTTGCGAATGTATACCACAACGACTCGACCGTGTCGATCGACACGGTCGGCAGTTCACTTTAGCCGAGGATCGCCGTCGGCTAAACTAAATACCGAAAAAAAAGACCCTTTCGATAAAAAAAGACCCTTTTCCATAAATTAGTTCCACTACTTCGAGAAGAACACCGTAATATCCACCGTCAATCATAAGCCCAGAATTTCGACACCTCCTTCTTTGATCTCTGTCGATACATACAAATGTCACACCATTTACCTTCGCCATTGGATAAACTCTAGACGTAACAGACTTCATCGAAAGAAGCATCAACTCACGTGACCACATCGGGTGGCCATCACTTTGTATGTGCGTCATCTGGATATTAATTAAGGTAAATGTCGTAATTAAGTAAATTATGTTAGCAAATTAAGTCAACAGTAATTTAACACTTACCCGTTGTCCGAAATAATCAGCAGATGTTTCATTGTGGAATCTAATGTCTCCATTCACAGCATCACATGAAAGGTGAATGTCTTTCCAATATTGAACTTCTGGACATTTAAGTAATTTCCACCAATGTGCAATGTAACACCCCCAATCCGCTCAGAGATATTACACGCCGTAGAACCTTTCCTCAAGGATCTACCAGGCTGGTAACGACATTGAACAACTCAACAATGCCTTTAAGGCTACAATGACTCAGTAAACTGATTTGGTCTTTCAATAAATACATACAACTCAATACATGCCCACGCATGGGTCGAATACAAAATGCTCCCGTACAACGGGGAAAATATACTGCAGCGGAAATAAAATACAACTGAACCAATACAACAATGTACGGTTCCTCATGTGATTAGTATCGATCATCTTTCATCATCCTTCGTGCCGACCCTGTGTTATGCTCCCAAAACCTGAATGCAAAAACAGACATCCACCCCCCGAATACTCGGGGGTTAGCAAAACTCCACTGTTTTGCTAGTGCAAGTACGTAGTGCAAATACGAGCCATATAATTCAAGTTCCAAGAATAATAACAATCAAGAATCCTCAAAGATTCCAACATAACAAGAAAATACTTCCCGAGGCAAGAGTTTGAGTAAAGCTTTCCAAAAATCGAGAGAATCACCAATCAAGGGAAAATAGTTTACTAAATGGTTTGATATGCCTTCGGGAGTTTTAATAGAAAACAATTTAGGATTATCGAATCCTTCTCTTTCCAAAACTCGAAATACGAATGGGGTCACCGCCCCGAAGGTTTATTTTCCGAAAAATAACCTTTACAAACCATTGGGATTTTAGCCCCAAATTTCATCGAATCACAGTACATGAGAACGATAGCAAGGTTCGTTTTCCAACATCAAAACCCCACAATTAAAAGACTAAAACACATACGACAAAATACTCTAGTGCCATCCTAGCCAAGTAGGCCAAACGAACAACTTACCTCTTACACACTTAGTCAATGCATGCAATCATGAAAGCCGTTCAAAAACGCTCGTTTCCGGAAATGCCAATCTCAAAACACATTTGTAAAATGCACCACAATTAACCATCGATCCACGTCTCTGTGGACCCCTACCGAGACCCCGTCGGATCTAACCCGTAGTGGTTAAAAGCAAGCTCATCGATCCACGTCTTTGTGGACCCCTACCGAGACCCCGTCGGATCTAACCCGTAGTGAGCATACACACACACACGTTACTCATGAAATACTAATATGCTAAGAATGTAAGCTCATCAAGAATACTTACTAGAGATTTCCACTTACTCGACACCGTTATCAAACTCATCACAACACAATACGATTAACGCAGAATACATGATTCCATAACTTTAAACAACAGGGGTATCACCAAAGCCCTCAACGTTCAAAACAATCAAATCATAATCAATTCCCCAAACACACCGTTCACAAAACACACACACACATTTTTAAAAAGAGCCCTCAACGAGGCCAAAACGAATCTCTTGGAAATTCATTTCAAATAACCAAACAAACACACCAAGACGACCACCGATCATCATATCCACAAAACAAGAATTATATGGACAAGGTACTTGCCTCGAAATCGGCACGCAAGTATTCCGACGAACACGGCTCAACCGGGAAGCTTCGGAACGCCCTATGCTATCGAAAAGGAAGACGACAACGACGGAAGGGTTCAACACGGTTTCTTCGCAAGAAACTCGACCCTAACATCATATAATTAATAAATCAACGATCATATGAGGATGAATAATCGTAGAACGCCCGAAAACCTTTCTATGACATTCTACCGGACACCTTCAAGGCGTCGATCAAGAACTCGACCAAAACAACGAATCGATACGATCCAACCATGGAATAACAAGGGAAATGATATAATACATCTAAATAATCATCAATCCATCACAATCCTAAGTTAAATCGGATTAAACGGATGAAAACAACCAAAATACCCAAATTCCTCAAAACTAGGTTTCTAGATAATCTGACCTGATTCGCTCGATCAAAGGATGTTATAGGATGGATAAATGATGATATGAACTCCAAGACTTCATGGATTTAACACCTGACAACATCACTCCATGATCATCAAAGCTCCAGCCGCGGAAGAGTATGAAACGAGTGAGAAAAATGATGAAAAACCCGTCTGCTGGGTCTTAAATACACAGCCTGCCGGACGCCTTACGTACGTAATCGGCCATGGCTTACGTACGTAACCGGCCATGGCCGAACTCACTGGCCAGAAATGCCGACAGCATTACGTACGTAACCGACCACGGATTACGTACATAACCGGCCTTACGTACGTAACTGCCGGGCCCTTCCGGCCGTAACTCGGCCAGGGCTGGCCTGGCCCCAACATACCCGGCCATGACTCGACCGGGACCAACTACGACGGCCCGGACGACCCCGAAACCCGAACTTGAATACAAATCGAAGATACGGTTACGAAGTACTCGCAAAGACAAATTCGAGCACTAAGAGAAAACACGATTCCGACCACGCGAAGGCTCGAAATTCGACAACGGAAAGTAATTACCCCAAACTTTGGGAAATTACGAAAATGGCCCAAAACATCCGAAACACACGATACACGATCGAAACACCAAGCCAAAGCTCGCAACATGAATAATAACATTAAATGAACTTACGAGAAACTCGAAACAACAGTTTCAGACGAGATTCGCAAGAATCGAACTCAAGTGCCGAAAAATCACTAAGAAGTACAGAACTCAACAAAAAAACACCGAAATGAATTCGGATGTCGAAAAGTGCAGAAATAATTATTCTCAGAATGACGAAACGGTCACGAGCGAGTCGTCAACATGGACTCCTGCCGAAAAAAAAATAAAATTACCGAAATCCGAAATTGCGGATATTACATTCTACCCTGCTTAAAAGAAGTTTCGTCCCGAAACTTAAATCAAGTAGGGAGAAGTAATATCCCGCCAGGAAAACTCAACAAGATACACAAGAACCGAAAAATCGCGCCTAACGGCGAAACATTACAAGCAACGCAAAGGAATATACGGCATGAAAACACGTTCCACGACGACCAACATAACGCCATCAGTAGAGACATAATAAAACCAACAAGTGACAAGCGTCATCAAACAGATAATACAATCAAGTCGATTATCCGAACAATCACAAAACACAACGAACGTAAATCAACACGATTGACCAACCCAACGGTACCTCAATCAAAATGCGAGCCAATCGCTGAACAAATACGGAATTCCACCGCCCAGGGGTTGGAAGATCGAAAACGAGACTAATTTCCCAAACCTAAGGAAATTAGGAAGGAGTCTGAACGCTCAACAATCACGAAACGGGATCAACAAAAACTGAACAATCAACGATCGAACCACAACGATCGAGACAACAAAAATCGAACAATCATGTTCGAATAACGAAGAACAATAAGGTTCAAACAACAACTCCGAGGTTCACATCTCGACTCGAGACAATATATGATCCGGTGAAAACAACAAGATGTGCAATCACATAAGATCCACAGGAAATGGAATAGCAATTCAAAGGCCACAACGATAAACGAGTTATTCCGAAACAATGCCACACTTGTTCGATCAACAAAATCAAGGGACAGGACAAGCTCAGAAGATGTTAACGAACATAAACGAGTCGACAGAGTCGAAAATACAGAAGTTCAAAATCCGATCCACTTCGAATAAAAGAACTTAATTTCCGAAGTTCGAAATAACAAGGTAAGGAAATAACATAACATACAACTGATAGACCACGCCCCTCAGGAACTCCTCAGAGTCGGTCCAGATGTCAGTGCTCAAGTCCGTGCCTCGGAAGGCTCGGTGGACAACTCACAAAACTGAACCCGGTGTCCCTCGAGTCCTCACTTGAAACGCGTCACTGGCGAGGAAGGACAATTCGCACGTGCATGCCCCCAGCACATCACGGTTGAAACGCCTCGGCTCGACATACCGAATATATAAATGCTAGATACCACGGAACGTAACATCGCAAAATAACATAGCGGAGATGCCAACTCAGCATAACATATCAACACATACAAAAATCACAACAACAACGGCAATGTTCGACGATTACAACAGTCCGAATGATAGCCAGCACACAATCACAAACATCATGAAACAATCACTCATGTACATAAACGTACAAACTCAAGCTTCAACAGCTCACACTCGTGTGACAACACGCAATCCACCACGAGGCGACAACCATTAAATACCAGTTCACACCTCTCACAGAGGGCTAGTACAACAAATACGTGGCAACGCCTCAACGTTCATGCCACCAACTCGATCATATTTGGGAGTTAACATCATAACGACAAAGCAAACATCATACGTACATTCCCAGACCGCAAACGGGAATTGATAGGTTTTTAAAAATGAAAACCACATTTTGAAAATAATTTAGGAAACACCGATTGATCTTGATTATCACCTTTAAAAAAAAAGTACAAACATGAAACATCGTTATCGAGACTTTAGAAAACCATCTCGCATTCGGTAAAAATGAGGACACTTTCTTTTAGTGAAAAACTTTCAGAATATTCGACCCTTGGGTGTAAGCAAAAGTGTTTTTAAATCATTGAAAATATCTCAAAACATTTTAGTCCTCGAGGTATAAGGATTTTGAATCATATCGTGACACCTTGGAAGTACCGCGAGAAAATAATTCATTTTAAAAGTACGTCTCAAATTTTATTTTCTAAGATACTCAAGGTTTTCAAAAATAATTCAATGGGCTAGAATGCCCAAAAATGCTCATGTAACAACTTTCGTTTATATATTTCATAGCACACGTGTCACGTCGTTCAAATTCAACACAAGACATGTCTCTTCCGGAAAATAAACAGTCAATAACAATTTGCCTAGGACCGGGCTATACCACTGGTCCCACTCGAGGCCTCTAAAGGACCCTCCCGAGGTGAGCAAAGCACATACAAATACACCACCATTCCATAATAAGCTCAAAGGCTCCCAAAAATACTTGCAAAACGAGCAAATCATTTTGAAAATTATTAGCAGCGGACGAAAACAACAGTCGAAAAGGCATAAACAGCGACAACGCTCCTCATATAAACAAAATATGAGAGTCGAATAAACATATATCACGGAACTAAAAAACTACATAAGGATTCCATCACTTAACACATAATCATACCAATAACTCGTGTCACACGAGGCACAACCCAAAGGAGGGAGACTTACATCCACAGGTCGCACGAAGATGATGATCGCCCCACGATACTAATCACGACCAATGAACTCAGACAATGCGTCGCGACATGACTCAGTCAGATAAGATCCGACAAAACAAAACTCGGCAGACACAACTTGACCCGACAGCCTAGGTTTCCACAACCTAAAGCTCTGATACCATTTATGTAACACCCCCAATCCGCTCAGGGATATTACACGCCGTAGAACCTTTCCTCAAGGATCTACCAGGATAGTAACGACATTGAACAACTCAACAATGCCTTTAAGGCTACAATGACTCAGTAAACCGATTTGGTCTTTCAATAAATACATACAACTCAATACATGCCCACGCAGGGGTCGAATATAAAATGCTCCTGTACAAAGGGGAAAATATACTGCAGCGAAAATAAAATACAACTGAACCAATACAACAACGTACGGTTCCTCATGTGATTAGTATCGATCATCTTTCATCCTCCTTCGTGCCGACCCTGTGTTATGCTCCCAAAACCTGAATGCAAAAACAGACATCCATCCCCCGAATACTCGGGGGTTAGCAAAACTCCACTGTTTTGCTAGTGCAAGTACGTAGTGCAAATACGAGCCATATAATTCAAGTTCCAAGAATAATAACAATCAAGAATCCTCAAATATTCCAACATAACAAGAAAACACTTCCCGAGGTAAGAGTTTGAGTAAAGCTTTCCAAAAACCGAGAGAATCACCAATCAAGGGAAAATAGTTTACAAAATGGTTTGATATGCCTTCGGGAGTTTTAATAGAAAACAATTTAGGATTATCGAATCCTTATCTTTCCAAAACTCGAAATACGAGTGGGGTCACGGCCCCGAAGGTTTATTTTCCGAAAAATGACCTTTACAAACCATTGGGATTTTAGCCCCAAATTTCATCGAATCACAATATTAATATGCTAAGAATGTAAGCTCATCAAGAATACTTACTAGATATGGCCACTTACTAGACACCGTTATCAAACTCTGTTGTTACCCAAAATATTATCCGGAGATGATATTGCTGGAATGGTCGAGTAACAAATAAATGCGAGAGCACGTCCGTGGGAAAAGTAAATAACACAAGATTTGTCGGGGTTGTTAGTCCCAGGCTTGAATGCTCTCGCGAGATATTATTAATACAAATACTTGGGAGTACAAATATTAATGTTAGAGTACAATTACAATGAGTGTAAAGACCCTAGTTATCTTAGCTATTGAGCGTGAAGATTGTCGGAAGAACCAGATATGATGCTCTGTGAGTTCTTGTAACAATGATGGAATGCTGTGACGACTGTGAGAAATCGACGGTCTCTCATAGTGTGTATTAGCTGAATGTCTGAGCTCCAGGACTTGTGAATCTCTTCAAACCTGAACTGTAGGGAGTTCTTGCCTCTGCCGACCGTCTTTTGGTGAAGAGGCGCTGAGAGAGAAATCCTAAATGGGTTCAAGAGAGAAAGCCCGAGAGGAGAGAGTTGTGAACTTCTGTGAAAGTATTTCTGAATGTGGTTGCGAACCTTTTTTCAGTTGCTGGAGGTTCTCTATTTATATATCTAGCCGCTGTTGGGCGATCGCCTCTGCTGTATTATAATATGTGGGCGATCGTCTTTAGCACATGGGTTTGGTCTCCTTAAAGTCCCCAGAAGTTGCTGGGTGCCAGAAGTGCGAGCCAATGAGAGGCCAACACGCGTTCATGTCGCTGTCCTGGGAGGCCCTACTTAGGACCTTTCGGCGGGCCTCTCGGTAGGTGACGTCCTTGTCACTGACAGTTGCCTCTGGGCTGGAGTCAACGATCCATGCTCTGCGGCGCCTTTCGCGGATCTGCACATGGGTGCTTGCTTCGTGATCTAGTCTTCGTAGACTTTGAGGGATGATGGCCTTGTTCGTGGCACAGGACGGTCGTCCCAGGTCGGGCACCAGAGTCGATCGCTAGGTACCAAAAGGTGATCGCCTTGGGAGTCGATCGCTAGATACTCGAAGGCAGACTGTTACCTTCGTTTTAACAAGTTCACCGTCGCTCATTTGGTCATGAACTCGGTCACTCGGCCCTTATACCGATCTCCGTCGAGGCGTATAAATCGCCGCACAACAATTGCCCCCCAGCTCGCTCCGATGTTGAAAAACGTGGGGTGAGGTGGTTCTACTGGCGATCGCTTAACTTTGACGAGTGACCTAGCATTTTACGAAACAGGCAATCGTCTTTGAGCGGGTTGGTTTTGAATATGGATGACCAGGTCGGTCGCTGAAATGAGCAGGAAGTGATAGCGGTCGTGGAAAAGTCTCCAGGGCATGTGTCGGGTTCCTCTTGGGGGAGACCGACGGTTAGTTACGACTCCTCGTCTGGCGTGTCCTTGAAATGACGCGTACGCGGGTTTCAAGGGGGGCATTAATTGCGACAGTTGCACTTCAGCCCATGAGATTCTCCTTATTTGCGCGGAGGCCCCTGCCTTCTCCTATAAAAGGGGGCTGGGCTGCAGTGTTTAAGAACCTTATGCGATTTCACCGGAGAAGAAGATAGTCGAAAATTTTCTGAAGCTTTTGCCTGCTGATCGTCGATTGACTCAACCGTTCGGTAAGAAACACTCCTTTTCTCCTCTTCTTTTTTCGAGAATGTCTGGGGTACCTCCATCATCTGGAATGGACATCGCCTCTTCCGCCGGGACTTCGACTATCCGGGGAGGCTCCTCCACGGAATTCCATGTGGAGACGGCTGTTGAGGCTATCCACGCCGGTATTGATCCCGCGGAAGTCGAGGCACTGTTCAATGTGGCCGACGCTTCCAGGGAGGCGGCGGCTGAGCAGAAACGTTTGCAGGCGGAGAAGTATTTGGTAGTGAGGGCGTATTGGGAGCAGCATAGTGCCTTTGGCCAAGCCTATTTGGCCTTCGCAGAAATCATGGAGAGGTTGGCCGGTCCATGCCCCAAGTTCGATTATCGGGAGTACTCGATCGCCCATCCCTATCAGTCGGCGAAGCGGTCGCTGTTTCGGGCCGCGCAGCGCTCTCATTGGTCCCTCGGCCAGATCAGGAGCTCGGCGACTAGGAAGGACCTGGCCATTTGGAGGGCGAGGTACCATATCCCTTCAGATGTGGATCTTTTCGCGCCGGCCGAGAACGAGCGAGCTGACCAACTCCCGGAGGGTATGGTCGCCGTGAATGAGGCGATAATGGAGGTCGGGCTGCGGTTCCCTCTGTCGTTTGCCGTTTCCCATTTGCTGGCCGTTTGGAATGTGGCGCCGCTTCATCTAACGCCGAACGCCTGGCTCCAGATCGTCTGTGCCCTCACCTTGTTCGGCGGTCACCGACTGTACCGCCATCCCTCGCCATCGGAGATGAACCACTTATTCAAGCTGACGGTTCAAAAGGGGTCTGTCGGCGGCTATCAAATCCAAGGTCGTTCCGGTCGGGTGATCTTTGGAGTTACGAACAAGGTGCGGGGCGATCCGGCAAAATGGTTCTGGGTCGGCGGTGCATGGAAGGCATCAGCGAGCGACAATCGCATGGGCGAGCTGGATATTCCCACTAGCTTTCAGGAGAGGAATCCGGGTAAGGGTTCTGAGTCTCCCTTTGTTTGTATATGTTCTGAACTGATCTAATTTGGTCTTCCTTCTGCAGGTTTCCATATTCCGGCGGCTGACGAGCTACTGTTCAATTTTCTGGTCATCTGGGAACGGATACGTAGTCTTCCGAAAGACGATTTAGACGCTCGCCAGATTAACAAAGAGAGCCATTGACTGTCTGCTCGGTTATTCCGCTTTTCGCAACACCTTTCGGTCCCAGGTATGAATTTCTACGATCTCCTTTTGCTTAGCGATCGTCATGTTTGAAGAATGTGTCTGACCGTTGTTTGATCGTTTCTTATTGCATAGGTCCTCTTCCCTCGCTTCTTGTAGCCTCCGCCGGAGATTGCCATGTCGAAACACGGAGTTTTGAGTCGCCTGCGCCAGAAGAAGTCGAGTACGGTTCCTCCGATGGCACTACCTCTTATTCCGGAGGTGAGGCCTCATGTAGAGCCGATCGCAGCGGAGGAGGAGGTTCGGGAGGAGGGACTCCGGCAGAACCGCAAGCGACAGAGGTCGGGGGAGCCCCCAGTCTCTGCCCCTGTTTGTGAGCCACCGATTGTCGCGCCTCCGCTCTCCACGGTCCCCTTAGTGGATGAGCCTATGCCTTCGTCGGCTTTCTTGCAAGCCATGGCGATTGCCAAGGCCGAGACCCCTCACGGGAAACCGTACTTTGTTCGTGACCCCGAGAAAGTCGAGAGGTAAACTTTGTTTGTTTCGCTGATTTTTGTCCCTTGCGTAGGAGATGTGCTAACTCTTCTGCTCTTGATGCAGGATCCGCATCACTAACCCGGCTTGCCCGCCGCTGGTATTGGATTTCCTCGCGAGTCGATCTCCTCGCGAGGCCTGTGATGTCCCACAATACGTCAATCGGGTTGTTTCTGCTTTGCCGAAGGCCTGGACAACCGACTTGGATGCGATCGCCCGCCAGCGATCCGGGAACACGATGCAGGCTGCTTTCTCTCTCACCCTCCAGGCGGTGACGATGGTTGCCCAGGCTGTGAAGGAATTCGAGGGGCGTCCTTCTACTTCCCGTCTTCAGGCGGGCCTCGAGGCTGCTCAGAAACAGAACTCCGAGTTTGCCGACCGGATCGTGGCTATGGAGAAGGACTCTTTGGATGCAGCTAAACGGGAAAGTCAGGATCTTGAGCTGGCGAGACAGGATTCTGAGCGAGCCCGGGCGATGGTCGACCGTCTTTGGGACCAGATAATAGAGGCCCGTCGGTCGTACGCGGCTGCTCAAAAGGAGGCCGATCAGCTGAAGGTGACTGTCGCTCGGCTGACTAGCGAGCTTGCATCGTCGAGGGGAGAGACGACTGCTAAGGAGTCCGAGCTTCAGGGTGCGCAACCGGTGGTTTCGGAGTTGAAAGGAAAGCTGGAGGCGACCGAGGCCGATCCATTTCTCAACGTGGAGTTCGTCAGCGAGTTTGCCTATTACATGGCGTTCGCTGACTCGCTTCGCGCCGCTAAGAAAGGAGGGCTGGAGGTCGGCCCTCTGGCTGAAAACTTCAAGGCATACGCATTGGAGCATCCTCTTCATCCTGCCTTCTCTCTGCCGATCTCGGACCTTTCAGAAATCGGCGTAGACCTGAGCTGGTACCGAACTCCTGAAAATCTTGTTCATCCAAATGCCCCGGAGGAGGGGGAGGCAGCTCCGGAAGCCGGCGACGGATCGCAGGCCGATCTAGTGGTTGATGGCGAAGGCGAGGCAGGGGCGGCCTGAGGTTTCACGTCCTTTTTGTTTTTGTTTTGTAATTTTTGTAGCTTTGTTGTACTTAGGCCTACGGGCGACCGTGTATGTACTTTGACATTCCAAGTAATGAAATGAAAGTTTTGCTCCTCTGATGTATTGCTTGAATGATTGCTTTTCTGAGTCTTTGCATGACTTTATACAAATGTGTGAGGAGAGATTGTTGCGTGTACAACTTCAAGGTGAATTGATAAACTCATATAGATAACTTTTACAACAAAATCGATCGCTGCACATACATCTGAAAAATGCCGATCTCCATATGTAATTGAATAGGGATAATCGTCGTATATATAGCTCCGCCCTTCCCCCTTATTTTTGTTCACTTACTGAAAGTAAGGGGACGAAAATAAATCATTGAGTGAGCGGTCTTCAATTTTGCAGATTCCTCGAGGAAGGCCGTCCATCTCGGTCTTGAGGAACCGTGCACGATCGTGGATTTCGATGGACCGACCTCCACGACCGTGTCTTGTGCGCGAGCGATATTCCATCTGATGGCTAAGTTCTCGCGACTCACTTAATTGTGAGGGTCCTCCGTAGGGTGCGCCTCGACTCGTATTTAAATGAAGGGCGTGCGGTCTTGGTCTGGAGAATTCCTTGTGCGGGGCGTCGTCGGATTAATCGACTCCACGAATGTGGCTTGTTAGCACTTTTCTACCTCGGACTACCATGTTAGACGGCGATCCTCGACGGTATACGTTGTGACGGGGGGAGGAACGCGTCGCATTGTCCAGGAAGGACCCACCATGTTAAGTGATGGACCTTTGAGGGCGGGCGAACGTGTCCACAGATCTGTTTTGGAGGGCCCTTAAACTACGTCCGCCTCGTATTTAAAAGAAGGGCGAGCGATCGTGGCCCAAAGGGACCTTACACGGGCACAGAGAACGGTTCCATCATCCTCCACAGCCATTTCGACACTCTTCTACCTCGGACCATCATGTCAGATGACGATCCTCGACGGTATACGTTGTGTAAGGGGAGGAGATCGCCTGCCTAGGTTCTTCATGTTGATGACGAACTTTAGAGGGCGAACGAGTAATCCTCTGATTTGCTTTTGTAGGGTCCTTCGGCTACGCCCACCTCGTATTTAAACGAAGGGCGAGCGATCGAAGCCCAAAGGAACCTTGCATGGATGGATTGTCGGTTTCATCGATTTTCGCGACCATGGCAGCACTTTTCTACCTCGGACCATCATGTTAGATGACGATCCTCGATGGTATACGTTGTGCTAGGGGGGCGATTGCTGCCTAGGTCTATCATGTTGATGGTGAACTTTAGAGGGCGAGCGAGTCATCCTCTTTTTCGAAGCATTTGCTCAGGCAGTAGCCTTTTGGTTTTGATGAGGCGGGATTCGGGGAGAGACTTCCGAAGTTTCCCCCTCTTGATTGAAGCATGTAGATTCGGTCGCCGAGGTTGATCGATGGGTCGGCTCGTATGAGCTTCCCGACCTATTCGCATTCAACTCGGGCGACCATATCGGGAGACCGATGGGGCTCCGGCTAAGCCAATAAGCTGTCCAACTTGCCCTCCTCGAACAATCTCCAGAGTTGTCTGAGGAGGTCGCAGCATTGGTTGGTGTTGTGACCGGGACTCTTGTGGTAAGCACAATATTGATTGTGGTCCAGATGACTGTTGTCCGTTATTGCCTTTGGCTTGTTCAGCGGTTCGCGCCCCTTGATGGCGTAAAAAATGTGGGCCGGGGTTCGGTTGAACTTGTGGAGGAGATGGGCTTCCATATCCTTGAAGGCCTTGAGATCGCCGTGTGGTTTGGCGACCGCCTTTTTGGTTTTGACGATCGCCGTCTTTCGGACAGGAGGCAGCATTCCCTCGCCTAGGTGGAGGGTGAACAGCCTCTGTCTGGCCAGAAATTCGGCAGCCTTAGCGTGGAAGGTCGCGTAGGTCGGGGGGATGTCCTTGGTGAGATGTCTAAACATGGGTGAATGACCGTAGAATCCCCCCAGGACCGAGTAGAGAGCGAGCTCGTCACTGATGGGCTCGCCGGTGAGGACTATTTCATCTATACGGTCGATGTAATCTGCGTCGGATTCGTCTTCCCCCTGCCTGATTTTTATCATGCGGTGGGGGCCTTCTAGTCTGGCGACCTTGGCGGCGAAGTATGACGTGAAGTCGTTCGCCAGTTTCTCAAAGGAGATGATCGATCGCGGTGGTAGTAAGACGTACCACCTGTGGGCCAGCTCATCCAATGTTAACGGGAAGATTCGGTACTTGGTCGCATCTGATGCCCCACACCCGGTCATGTAAATCCGAAACTTGCTTAGGCGGGTCTCGAGGTCCGTTCTCCCTTCATATAGAGGTGTTTTGGGAGGAGCGATCCTTGGTTGCACGGGGGCAAGCTCGATGTGGACCGCGAGTGGCTCAGTCGGTCCGATGATCTTTCTATTGGCGCTTGCCCCAGTATCCAAGAGCGTTTTCATCTCGTCGAGCTGGCGTTGCATAGCGGCCATCGCCGCGGCCAGGTTGCTCGCGGCTAGGCGCTCGGAGCGGGAGCCGAGGCAATCAAGTACTGACCCTCTGGCTCCACTGTCGATGATTTTCTTGCCGCGTGGCTCGATTCTTGGGTGGATAGGGGCCAGACGGCTGACCTGTAATTGGTTCGGAGTTGGGTAGGCCGAACTCCTGGTGACGGACTCGGATTCCGTCGTCTCGTGGATGGGGCCAGAATGCCCTGGTCGCCATGATGGATCGCTTCCTAAGCGGATGAAGACGGAGCCGTCCCGCCTTGCGAGAGTCTTTTCTCGCGAATCGGGGCTTTCGGACGATCGCTCGACCAATAACCCCTTGAACTTCCGTTTGCCCGTGCGACGGATGGCCGAGGGAGTGATAGCGGGCGCCGCGTATGCTCTCCGTCGCTCCCTTAGGATGGCCATAGCCTCCTCGATCTGTTCTGCGGTTTGGAACTGGTCGAGCGAAAGGCTGGGGCCATCCATCAGGTGCGGGATCGAGAGTCTCGCGTTGCCGTGGCTTCCCTCTGCCGTCGGCTGGGGCTCGGACTGGGTTGGAGTCAGGCGTCCGGCGGATCGGAGAGTGGCTGACCGCGCTGTCGTGACGCGCCAAAATTAGTTATTTTTATTTTTTTCCTTGGCTTACTTCTACTAACTAGTATTATCGGCAAGTAATGGTCGATCCCACGGAGAACGGTAAATCAATTATGCTTTTAAGGATTAAGTACTTTGTGCACTTAAAATAAAATAAAACAAAAAAAAGGGGGGTTGTTTTCGATCTTAACTAAAATAAATTGCGTAAGATAAAATAAAATAAACAAATGAAATAAAAAGTTGAAAATATCAATTGAGGAATAATCTAGTCCTTAACTCCATTATCCACCGTTTCGAATTAATTCAAGTTTCAATGCAGCGCTTATCTCTTCTCTAATCTCATGAACTCCTATTTCGAAGCCAACAACAAGCTCTGTTGACCCCAATTATTTCTTAAGTTTATTCAATTAAAACAAGCTCTTTAATCGAACCTATCTATACGGTGGATTCAAAACAAGCTCTTCAAATCTCGCTCGCTAGATGCATTAAAAATGAAAATAATGGAATATGCAAGATATTAAGTTCATATGCTCAACTTAAGGGATCTCGATTTTGTGTTATCCAATTGGGAAAAATCAATTGTTTGCTACTTGTGAAATTAAAATTGCAACAATTACGGATTACAACTCAATTTCTAGCATAAGACATAAAACTCCTAATCTAGTTGGCCAAATCAAATCAAGAAATTAAATGGCATAATCGTGAATTCAATAACACAAAAGTAATTTAAGAGAATTCGAGTTGAGAATACGCTACGGGATTAAAACATGAGTAATTCGAATACGGTTTCAAACTTCACTAAGAACTAGAATGGAAAATGAGCCGGACATGTTGGCTTTAGAAAACAGCAAATTAATAATAGACATGAGAAGAAAGAAATTCAAACGGTGTAGTCTTCTTCTTCGCACGTCGGAATCGGCTCGGTTGCTCCGGCGAAAAAATCAGCTCGGTCGTGGTCTTCTCCTTCTGCTCCATCCGTAAAAAGTGATGTCCCAAGGTGAAAATAATTCCAGCCCTCCTCTCCTTTTATAATAATTCTTTATCTCTTAGTTTTCTTCTTTAATTGGATCTCCTTCCTTCTTATCCTTCTTGAGTTTTGATTTCCTTGGAGTCTCTCTTCCCAAATCTATTCCAATTCCTTTTCCTAGCCTAGGGACCGATTTATTGCCTTGTGGAACTGATTGGGGTGGTTTGGAGTCGTTTCTTGGGCCCCAAGTAAGATTATTTTCGAAACAGGACTGACACTGGATCACCGAACTGACACTGGGCCACCCAGTGTCGCGCGGCATTTTCTTCATTTTAAGCTCAAATCACCTTTGGCTTGGTCCGTTTGATGATCCAAATTATTCATTAAGCTTAAAAACTCCATCAAACACCTAAACTAAGCAACAAATTGCCAAGTGAAGTAAATTGCATCCAAAATATAAATAGATAGAAAATAACCAAGTGTGCCAACAGAAAATTCATTAAAACCTTATAATTAACAATGATTTTAGCACACTATTTTCGTCCTATCAAATCTCCCCAAACTTAAACCAATGCTTGTCCTCAAGCATAATGTTGTTACCCAAAATATTATCCGGAGATAGTATTGCTGGAACGATCGAGTAACAAACAAAATGCGAGAACACTTCCGTGGGAAAATGGATAACACAAGATTTGCCGGGGTTGTTAGTCCCGGGCTTGAATGCTCTCGCGAGATGTTATTAATAAATATCTCGAGTACAAATATTAATGTTAGAATCTAATACAATGAGTGTAAAAGCTTCTAGTTATCTAGGCTTTAGAGCGCGTAGATTGCGGAAGAACCGGATGGATGAATGCGTGAGTTCTTGCTTGGGATTTATGATGAATGTGTGTGAATGTCACTATGAATATGTCAGTGCTTGCCAAAAGAGCTTTTTGTTCTTTCTTTGGTGTGTATTTTTGCACTTAATTCGTGGTAGAATCCGTCCCTTGGCCGCAACAGTGAGTTCTCTATTTATAGGGGACTAAGTAGTTGGGATCCCTCAGGCTATCGCGGGCGATCGCCGTTTTCAATATAAAAATAAACGGCCGATCGTCCCGTCACGAGGGCATGTACCCTTGATGTCCGAGGTTGCGGTTGGAGGCGGTGGGTGAACGAATGGGAAGCCGGCCGCGCGTCGCAATCATTGTCCGAGGAGGGTCCACTTCGTACCTTTCGGCGGCCTTGTCGGTAGGTGCGGTAGGTGACAGGCTGGGGTCAATGATCCTTTTTGTTGGTATCCTATGATGATCCGCGGGTGGGCCATCGTCCAAGATTCGTTCTTCTTCGACTTTGACGGTTGCTTGATCCCCACGTGGCATGAGACGATCGCCTCTGATCCGTTAGACAAAGACGATCGCCAGGTATCAAAAGACGATCGCTGGTTACCAAAAGACGATCGCTATATTATGCCGGACTTTAGGCGTTCGTCCGGAGTTTGGCTTCTATGGTTGACTTTTCAGGGAGGTCGCCGATCGCCTATCGTGGCGAATTAATCGTCGCACAACAATTGCCCCCCAGCTCGCCTTGATGTTGAAAACACGGGGTGAGGTGGCACTGTTGGCGATCGCCGATGTTTAGACGACCAGCCGATCTGAATTCAAATATGGACGACCTTCTTTCGCGTCGGGAGCGGCGGGAAAAGAAGGCGGGCCTTTCACAAGTAGGACACGCGTCGTCTTTGCCGTTGGGGAATCCGACGGTTTGTCGGACACTGCCGTGGCATGCCCACGAAAAGACGCGGATGCGGGATTCGAGGGCCGCATTTAATGCGTCCCCACGTGGCGGTTCGATTCGATCCCGAGGTTTCTCCTTTTTGCACTTAGGCCCTCGTTCCCATCTATAAAAAGGGAGGGCTTCTTCTCCTTCACTTTTACGCGCCCTTAGCATCCATGGCGAATTTGCGAGAAATTTACGGAGCCTTTGAGTGCCGATCTTCTTCTTTTTCTAGGTAAGATTAAATTTAACCTTCTCCTTATCTTTACTTTCCAATATGTCGGGAGGATCGAAAACCTTCGAGACCGGAAGTTCTTCCATTGCCGCGCGTTGCTCGAGCAGGAGGAGGTTCCGTTAGAGTGGATATGGAGACGGCGGCTGAAGCTATTCGGCGGGGATTGCACCGAAGAACTCGAAAAACTTTTCAACGAGGCCGAGGTGGCGAGGACGGCGGAGACGGCGGAGCAGGGGGTTCGCCGGTGGATGAAGACGATGCAGTGCGGGAGGCACAGGAAAGAGAGAGCGGTCGGCCCCTCCTATGTGGCTTTTGCTCGAGATGATGGAAACGATCGGGACCTTGCCGGAGTCGATTTGAGGCCTACTCCGCCGCTCACCCTTACAAACATGTGAATCGGACGGTCTTTCGGGCGCCGTCCGTCTCCGTGGACTCTTGGCCGATCCGAGTACGGCGACCAAGAATGACTGAGCCGGCTGGAGGGCCAAATATCACATCCCCTCGGCGTTTCCCTTCACGTGCCTTTGGAGAATGAGCGCGCCGACCAACCGCCCGAGGATATGGTCGCCGTCAACGAGATGATTATGGAGGCGGGTCTGCGATTCCGTTGCCACTCGCCGTCTCCTATTCTTGATCGCTCGGAATTTGGCGCCTCTTCAATCGACGCCGAATGCTTGGTGCAGATCATCTGCACGTTGACCTTGTTCGGCGGTCACCGGTTATTTCGTCACCTTAGCGCTGGAGATGAATTATTTGTTTAAATTAGGCTGCGAAAGGGACGATCGGCGGTTATCATATCCAGGCCGACTTGGGAGAGTGGTTCTTGGCGTGCGAATAAGACCAAGGGCGACTGGCAAAATGGTGTTGGGTCGGCGGGGCATGGCGATCGGCGTTGAGTGAAGGGCTGAATGAAGAGTTGGAGATTCCCACTATTTTTAGGAGAGGAATCCGAGTAAGGATTTAAACTCTCCCTTTGATTGAGCTTGTCTTGGTGATCTAATTTTGTTTTCTTTTGCGGGACCTCTCGTACGGCGACCGGCGACCTCCCATTTGATTTCTTGATCGTTTGGGAGCGTATTCGTGCGTTGCCGAACTCCTTTATTGACGTTCGATCGCTTGCATCAAAGCTCATCGGTTGGGGCTCGTTTGTTTTGCTACCCTCGTCACTTGAAAGTTCAAGGTATGAGGTTAAGTGGTGTTTCCTTTCTTTGACGATCGTCTCCAAGATGTTGTTTTATTTTATCTAACTTGTTTGCACCTTTTCTTTGTGAGGCTTATTTTCCCGAATCGCCGAACCTCCGCCGAGAGATAGCTATGTCGGACTTGGGAGTTCTTGGTCGCCTTAATTTGGGCAAGCGGTAGTCGCGTTCTGCGGCAGCGTCTCAACTTTGCCCGGTGACGAGACCCGCCGAGGCGCCGGTCGCCAAGCCGGTGGTCGAGGGAGAGGCAGCTCAACGCCGCAAGGCGGAGGTCGGAGTCCCCGTCGATCTACGAGGCGGGCGTATCGATTCTTGAGCCTCGGTCGCTGCGGCTCCTATCTCCGCCATCCCGATGATGGAGCGATCTCGGCGCCAAACCCACGGTCACCAGGACCCGGTCATCCAGAAGCTTCGGCGAAGAAGATGGCGATCGCCGATGCGGAGACACCCGGGGCAAGCCTTTTTCGGACGCGACCCAGGCTGGTCAATAGGTAAGAGTGGGTCAAAGTTTTTACGAGTTAGGCATTAGAGCATGGTATGGGCTAACTCCTTGATTTCCTTGGTTTGCGACTGCAGGTTCGCCTCGGCCCGGCCGGACGTCGCCCCCATGGTCTGGATTTCTGTCGAGCAAGGCTCCACAAGGTTCTCGAAGTCCACCTTATGTTCGCCAGCAATCACTTCCCGCCCAAGGCTTGGGCGGCCGACCTTGACGCGATCGCTCGTCGGCGATCCGGAGATGCCATGCGGCGGCCGTTGCCACTGGCTCTTGGGCGCGGCGATGGCCGTCAGTGCTCGGGATTTTGAGGGCGACCCTCCTGCTCATCTCCATCGCGAGCTCGAGACCGCCGGAATAGAAATATCGAGGATGCCAACCGGATCGGTCGATGGAGAAAGAGTATGAGAGACCCAAGCGGGCTAAGCGGGGCGTGGATCGATTGAAGCGAGCCGAGTCGCTCCAGGAAGCCGCCGATCGATCTGTAATAAAGAGAAGGAGACTCGCGAAGCTCGAGGCTTCGCAGAGGAGGCGGCCGAGGTGAAGGCTGCGGTGGATCGGCTCGGTGGTGGTGGAGCGCGAAGAGAGAGCGGAGAAGGCCGGGGCGAGAATGTTGCCAAGGCGGCCGGGCGGCGGAGGTCGAGAAGACGGCGGCGGATACGAAAGGGCGGTGAAGGCGATCGAGTCGATCCCTACCTTAACGTCGGGCACGTCGGCGAGTTCGCTTACTATTTGGCCTATCTTGTGTGTCAGCGTTGCTAAAAAGCGGGGAGTCGAGTCCGGTCCCACGATGGAAAGCTTCAGATCCTATGTCTCCAAGCATCCTCTGCATCGAGAATTCTCTCTGCCGATCCTTGACTTGGTCGACCTCGGGATTGACTTGAGTTGGTATACCGGCAAACTCATTCATCCCGAGGCCGATGGGGTGCCCAAGCCGATCCGCAACCCGAGGCGAAGACCGGCGGCGGGGGCTTTGAGAGGCTTTTGTTTTTCCTTCGTAACTTGTACTTTTTGTTGTAAGGCCTTCGGGCTTGAAATGTATGAAGCTTGTGTTTATGAATAAAATACTCCTTTTCTCATTCGCATCTTGCCTCATATGCGATCGCCTTTATTTGTTTGTGTGCAATTTTTACGAGTACGCGTATATTTGCTTTCGATTTTTGTTAAATCGGCCGATTATGCGAGTGTTGAAAGTATTGACATGTTTTGAATTGGAATTCTTACTTGTAATTTTCGTCGGACGACCTCGATCGCTCCGCATGTTTTTAGCGAAGCCGATCGAGTATGGTTCCTCTTTGTTCGATCGTATCCGAGATTAGCTCGACCTATCCTTGCCCCCTTGTCTTTGTTCACTTATAGTAAGTAAGGAAACAAAGACTAGTCTATCTGGCGAGCTATCTTCATTTTGCCGATTCGAAGAGTAATGTGTGGTTGCGGTGTTCGATGGACCGATCTCCCCAATCGTGTCTTCGTGTGCGCGGGATATTTAGTATCCTGCGACTCACTTTTTGTGAGGGTCCTCCGTTAGGCTACGCCTGCCTTGTGTTAAAACGAAAGGCGGGCGATCTCGGTCTGGAGGAGTCCTTGCGCGGAGTGTTGTCGGCTTATTCGACACCACGTCCGCGGCTTGTCAGCTCTGTTTCCACCTCGGCCCGCCATGAAGATGGCGATCCTCGACGGTGTACGTTGAGGCAGGGGGTAGCACGTCGCATTGTTCGGGTTCACCATGTTAGATGATGTACCTTGAGAACGTGCGATCGCGCCTACTGATTTATTTTGGAGGGTCCTTCGGCTACGTCGGCCTCGTATTTAAACGAAGGGCGGACGATCTCAGCCCAAAGGAACCTTGCATGGGCGAAGCTGTCGGTTCCATCGACCTCCAGGACCATGGCTGCAATAATTTTTCCTAGGATCGTCGTGATCAGCGATCGTTGGTGATATGCGATGCCTGGTGGGGCGATCGCCATAACAGATGGGATAACAAAAAATCTCATTATATTCCTTGTACATCATTGAAATCGAATACAAATTTATCACTGATAGTATTTTTTCAGATGCACGGCGTTCGAAGTGCGGTCGAGTACCGTCGGGATGTTCGATTCGTAGGCTCCTTTAGTTAACCATCTGGATACTCGAAAGGTCCTTCCCGATTTGGACCAAAGACGCTGTATGGGTTTGGATTTTCTTGAGGACGAGATCGCCCACTTGAAATCTTCTCTCTCGACCTTTGAATTGAAGAACTTCTCGGCTCTCCTTTTGTGGATTGTGTTCTTCATTTCGAGGTCGGTCTTTCTTCGAGCATGTCTAGTCGATTCGCCGGGCTACATCGTTGTCGGTCGTCATCTCTGTTCGGTTCGATGGTAGACGGCGATCTCAGAAGGAATCACCGCCACATTAGAAGGTAAGGGCGAACGGGGTTTCGCCGGTTGAATTGCGGGTCGTCGTTCGGTAGGACCATAAAACGTCTGGGAGCTCGCTCGCCCATCTTCCTTGCTTAGATTCGAGTCGTGCTTTGATCGTGTGTTTGAGGATCTTATTCACTGCCTCTACACGCTTCGTTAAATCGAGGGTGATAGTGGCCGAGAATAAGCTTTTGACTCCGCACTTTTCACAGAATTTGATGACTTCTATGCCGTCTTACTGTTTCCCGGTGTCGTAGATGATGGACTGGGGCATACCGTATCGGCTTATTATGTTTTTGCATATAAACTTGTTAACTTGTTCTTGGCCGATCTTGTTGAGCGGTTCGGCCTCGGCCCATTTGGTGAAATAATCGACCCCAACGATGGCGAACTTACGACCCCACAGGCCGTCGGTAAGGGACCTATAAGGTCGATGCCCCATTGCGCAAATGGCCAAGGGCTATACATGGAGGTGAGCTGTTCGGGTGATAGTTTAATGTTGGGGCCCATTATCGACATCTATGACAAGATCGGCATAAGCGATCGCATCTTTCGAAGTGATGGCGGAAAAATCCTTGTGCAGTCGTCTTATGGAGGAGGGCTCGCCGCCGCGTGGTTCCCACAAATCCCGTCATGGATTTCGGCTAAAGCAGCCGACCTTCCTCGGTGTAATACACTTGAGGAGGAAGGTGAAGGCTCGCTTGTAAAGCCGATCGTCGATAGGGTATACAGTCGCACGGGCTGGAGTTGGCGAGCTTTAACACGGTCGTCGAGGGACCGTTAGTCTTTTAAGTATTTGATGAGCGGAGTCATCCAATTCTCTTCGGCGATGGCGACCGTGGTAACCAAATTCTGTCGATCGCGGCCTTGCTGACTTTGTGATTTGGATGTTGGAGAAGTGGTGCCCCATCCGATGATGCTAGTTTGGAAAGTGCATCGGCACGGGAGTTGTGCTCTCTCGGGACTTGCTCGATTAGTACTTCTTCAAATTTTGTGCACATTTCGGCGACCGGCTCTTGGTATTTGACCATCATTCGCCGCGTGCCTCATATTCCCCTTTGACTTGGTTCACGACCAAAGGGAGTCCATGTAGATATGGAGGCGTCGAACATCTAGGCGAGGCTAGATCAAGCCCGCCTACGAGCTTCGTATTCGGATTCATTGTTGGTCGCACGAAAACCGAAACGCACGGCATTTGTGAAACTCGACCGTCTGGGCTAATGAGGACAATCCACCTTTGCTCTCGCATTGGTATTTGAGCCATCCACGTATAATTTCAGGCGGTCGGCCGACTGGCCTGACCGTGAGGGAACGTTAATTCCACCACGAAGTCCGCGAGCTTGGCCTTTGATCGCCGTGCGAGGAGCGTAAGTGATACCGTATTGTGCGATCTCCGGCGACCACTTGAGGAGTCGCCGTTGGTGTCCTGTCGGTGCGGGACTTGTCTTAGAGGTAGAGTGGTTAGGACCTCCACCGTGATCGAAGAAGTAAGCTCTCGGTTTCGTACACTCATGACAAGGGCATAGGCGATCTTCTCCAATGGTGTGTAACGTGTCTCGGCGTCGTGGAGCGCTGGCTAACATAGTAGATCGGCAAGTGGGCTTGCCTCTGCTCGCACTGAGCGGCACTCGGTCGACCTCGAGGCCGCTAAGTAAAGGAATAATTTTTCACCGGGATCGGCTTTGCCGAGGATCCGGGGTTGGATAGATATTCCTTTATTTTGGCGAATGCTATCGCTTTCTTTCGTCCATGCGAACTTCTTGTTCTTGATGGTCGCGAAGAAAGGCTTGCTTTATCGCGAGCCGTGATATGAAACGGTTGAGGGCGGCTAGACACTGTGAGGCGTTGCACTGTTTGATGTTTCGCGGTTCTGCATGTCAAGGATCGCTCGTATCTTGGCGGGTTCGCCTCGATCCCCTTTGGCTCACTATGTGCCCCAAGAACTTCCGGAGCCCACCCGAAGTTGCATTTCTTGGGGTTCGACTTCATGTTAAACTTCTCAAGGATGGCGAACGTCTCGGCAAGATCGTTGAGGTGATCTTCCTTCTTGAGGCTTTTGACCACGATATCGTCAATGTAGACCTCCATGGTCTTGCCGATCTGATCGGCGAACATCCTGTTGACTAATCGGTAGGTCGCCCTGCGTTTTTCAAGCGAGCGGCATTCGACCCAAAAGTATATGTCTCTTTACGTGTGGAAAGATGTGTGTTTTATGTCTTCCTCGCCATTGGGATTTGATGATATCCGTGAAGGCATCCATAAACGACATCATTTCGCAACTTTGCCGTGCTATCGACCGGATGATCGATATGAGGCATTGGGAAGTGATCTTTTGGACATGCCGCGTTGAGGTCGGTGAAGTCTATGCATAATCTCCGAGGAGCGATCGGCTTTTGGCGAGCACCGCGTTGGCGACCTTGTGGTTCGTCGATTGCTACTCCGATCGATGCATTGCCGAGTAACCACGGACTTCTATGTCGAGCTGCGTATTTCTCGGGACCGAACTTCCTACGCCACGGTGAACAGGTTTCATTGTCGGTCGATCTTGAGATAATGGCGGGCGTGTTCGGGACTTATGCCAACCATATCTTGATGCGACTGAGGCAAAGACACCGATGTTCTTACGTAGCAAGTTGATCGGATCTCCCTTTAATTCGCGGTCGATGCTCGCGCCGATCTGTACCTCCCGTTACGGATGATCCGGATCCATCGTAATGCTTTCCAACTCTTCGACAGAACGATCGCCTCTCGTTTGGTACGATCTCGGACTCGGTCCTTGGATCGATGTCGAGACTTGGCTCGAAACCGATCCTTGGCTCGATGTCGTCCGTCGATCGATGAGAGATGGCGTCCCCGAGTCGGGTTGGTACGAAGCCTCGTGCTCGTCGATCTCCATGGGTTGATCGTCGGTCGCTTCAATGTTACATACGGTATGGGAAGTATTGAAAGAATTAACAACATAGGAGTAACTCAAACATCTCTTTGCCATTAGCCGATCTCCTTTTACGGACCGACCGTCCCATCGGTGGGGAATTTGATACAAAAGAAAGATGAGGCGACCGCCTCAAAGGTTTCTAAAAGGGCGACCTAGGAACCCATTATAGATCTTGGGCCTATCTATGATTACAAAGCTTAGGTTCTAGTAATCCTAACCTTGGGATCATAAAAACATATTAGCTCGACGGAGAGCTTGATCCTCCCGTAGGCTTGGGTGTGTTGTCGCCGAACCCTTGGAGCACGGTGTCGAAAGGCTTGATGAATTTGATCGGGTTGCCGAGTTGGTCTAGGCGGATTTGAATATGATGTTGCAAAAACTCCCATTGTCGACCAACACGCGATCGACCGTCTTCCCAAGGATGCAAGCGGAGATTACTAGTGCATCCTCTTTGGGACATTGCACTCCTTCCTGTCCTTGTTGGAAAAGGTGATGAGCGCGTCTCTAGAGATGGTCGGCTCGGAGGCACTACAACATGGACTTGGCGAAGGCCCTCGGTTCGGCTTTTCGCTTCTGTTTGACAGGTGGAAACCGGGAAAGGCCCCGAGGCTCCCACCTCTGCTTGGAGCATGTTGATCCGACCGCCGGGGTTGATCGGAGGATCGACTCATCGAGTACTCCGGCTCATGCTCGATCACAGCGATCGGATTGGGAGGAATTCTCTCGCTCGGTCGGCGTTCGCGCCCTCCGGCTCTTTCCGTCACAGGTTACGGCTTGGTGATCAAATTATCCGGTTGCCTTCCTCAAGCGATCGCGAGTATGCGAGGAGGTCGCGGCATTGGCTAGTGTTGTGGCGGGACTCTTATGATAGGCACGAGAATTTCTGCGGTCTAGATGCAGATGACCGTGGTCCCTTATCGGCTTTGGCTTGGAAAGCCACTCGCGACCCTTGATCGCGTTGAAGATGTGGGCCGGAGACAAGTTGAGGTTGTGAAGAAGGTGGACCTCTACATCCTCGAAGGCTTTGAACTCGCCAGGCGGCTTGGCGACCGCCTTTCTGGGCTTGGCGACCGTTTTCTTCTGGACATGGGAAGGTGCTTTCCCTTCTTCGGACTGTCCCTCGTCCAGGCGGAGTGAGAGCATCTTCTTCCTGGCCAGATAATCGGCGGCTCGCGGCAGGCAGCTGTATTGGTCGGTGGAAAATCTTTTGTGAGGTGCCTGAACATGGGCGATCGTCCGTGGAATCCGTTCAGGACTGCGTGGTGAGCGATCTCGTCGCTGATGGGCTCACCGGTGAGGACTATCTCGTCCACCCGGTCGATATAATCCTCATCTGATTCATCCTTCCCCTGCCTGATTTTCATCATGCGGTGGGGACCTTCCGGGCGAGCGACTTTGGCGGCGAAGTATGACGTGAAGTCGTTCGCCAGCTTCTCAAAGCAATTGATTGAGCGTGATGGTAGCGAGATGTACCACCTGTGGGCGAGATCGCCCAGAGTTAGCGGGAACATACGACATTTCGTCGCATCCGAAGCTCCGCATCCAGTCATGTAGATCCGGAATTTGCTTAAGTGGGTTCCCGGATCCGTTCTCCCCTCGTACAGAGGTGTTTGTGGAGGATTGATCGTTGATTGGACTGGAGCGATCTCGATCTGGACCGCGAGTGGCTCATTTAGCCGCCGATCGGTCTCTGGCGTTTGCCCAATTTCTAGGAGCGTCTTCATCTCGTCGAGTGGCGTTGCATAGCGCGATCGGCTGTCGCTGGCTCGCCGATTGGCTCTCAGGCTGCGAACCAAGGCGATCGTGTCGATCCCCTAGCTCCGTGGTGAATGACGATCTCCTGCCCGGAGGTTCCCTTCTTGGGCGGCAGGGCTCGTTGCCGTCTGTCTCTTGGGAGTCGGATACGCGAACTCCCAGTAAAGGATTCGGATATCGATGTCTCATTTGGGGCTGAGTGCCAGTCGCCATGAGGGATCGCTCCTAGGCGGTGAAAGACGGAATCGTCCCGCCTTACGAGCCTTCTCCCGGCTCGGGGCTTCGTCGATTTCTCAACATAGATCCCCTTGAGCTTCCTTTTGCTTGCCGGCGGTTAGGTGACGGGGTGATGGTAGGCGTATCGCGGGCCCTCTGCCGTTCCTCGAGGATGGCTATAGCCTCCTCAACTGCTCCGATGTCCGGGCCGGGTCGAGTGAGAGGCTAGAACCGTCCCTCGGGGGCGGGAGCGAGAGCCTAGCGTCGCCACGTTCGCCCTCCGCCGTGGGCTGGGACTCGGTCCTCGCCGGAATAAGATTTCCGGCAGATCTCAGGGTGGCCCTCTTGGAGGTTGTTGCTGATGTCATTTTCTGATGGTTTTTTTCTATTGAAGAACAGTGAGTGTTTCTTCAAGTATATGTCCGGAGAACAGTGAGTGTTCTTCGAGACGGTAGGAAAAAATGAAGGTTTGGACCCCTTCTTCTAGCGCCAATTGTTGTTACCCAAAATATTATCCGGAGATAGTATTGCTGGAACGATCGAGTAACAAACAAAATGCGAGAACACTTCCGTGGGAAAATGGATAACACAAGATTTGCCGGGGTTGTTAGTCCCGGGCTTGAATGCTCTCGCGAGATGTTATTAATAAATATACTGTCGAGTACAAATATTAATGTTAGAATCTAATACAATGAGTGTAAAAGCTTCTAGTTATCTAGGCTTTAGAGCGCGTAGATTGCCGGAAGAACCAGATGGATGAATCTGTGAGTTCTTGCTTGGGATTTATGATGAATGTGTGTGAATGTCACTATGAATATGTCAGTGCTTGCCAAAAGAGCTTTTTGTTCTTTCTTTGGTGTGTATTTTTGCACTTAATTCGTGGTAGAATCCGTCCCTTGGCCGCAACAGTGAGTTCTCTATTTATAGGGGACTAAGTAGTTGGGATCCCTCAGGCGATCGCGGGCGATCGCCGTTTTCTATATTAAAATAAACGGCCGATCGTCCCGTCACGTGGGCCTGTTCCCTTGAGATCCGAGGTTGCGGTTGGAGGCCGGTGGGTGAACGATGGGAAGCCGGCACGCGTCGCGAGTCATTGTCCGAGGAGGGTCCACTTCGTACCTTTCGGCGGCCTTGTCGGTAGGTGCGGTAGGTGACAGTGGGGTCAATGATCCTTTTTGTTGGTATCCTATGAAGATCGCGGGTGGGCCATCGTCCAAGATTCGGTCTTCGACGACTTTGACGGATCTTTGGATCCCCACGTGGCATGAGACGATCGCCTCGATCCGTTAGACAAAGACGATCGCTGGTATCAAAAGACGATGTGGTTACCAAAAGACGATCGCTATATTATGCGGACTTTAGGCGTTCGTCCGAGTTTGGCTTCTATGGTTGACTTTTCGGGGAGGTCGCCGATCGCCTATCGTGGCGAATTAATCGTCGCACAACAATTGCCCCATTTCGCCTTGATGTTGAAAACACGGGGTGAGGTGGCACCGTTGGCGATCGCCGATGTTTAGACGACCGGCCGATCTGAATTCAAATATGGACGACCTTCTTTCGCGTCGGGAGCAGCGGGAAAAGAAGGCGGGCCTTTCAAGCTGGCCGACACGCGTCGTCTGCCGTTGGGGAATCCGACGGTTTGTCGGACTGTCGGTGGCATGCCCTCGAAAAAGCGCGTATGCGGGATTCGAGGCCGCATTTAATGCGTCCCCACGTGACGGTTCCGATTCGGTCCCGAGGTTTCTCCTTTTTGCACTTAGGCCCTCGTTCCCATCTATAAAAAGGAGGGCTTCTTCTCCTTCACTTTTACGCGCCCTTAGCATCCATGGCAATTTCTGCGAAATTTACGGAGCCTTTGAGTGCCGATCTTCTTCTTTTTCTAGGTAAGATTAAATTAAACCTTCTCCTAATCTTTACTTTCCAATATGTCGGGAGGATCGAAAACCTTCGAGACGGAAGTTCTTCCATTGCGCGCGTTGCTCGAACGGGAGGAGGTTCCGTTAGAGTGGATATGGAGACGGCTGAAGCTATTCGAGCGAGGATTGCACCGAAGAACTCGAAAAACTTTTCAACGAGGCCGAGGTGGCGAGGACGGCGGAGACGGCGGAGCGGGGGTTCGCCGGTGGATGAAGACGATGCAGTGCGGGAGGCACGGGAAAGAGAGAGCGGTCGGCCCCTCTATGTGGCTTTTGCTCGGATGATGGAAACGATCACTGGACCTTGCCGGGTCGATTTCGAGGCCTACTCCGCCGCTCACCCTTACAAACATGTGAATCGGACGGTCTTTGGGCCGCCGTCCGTCTCCGTGGACTCTTGGCCGGATCCGAGTACGGCGACCAAGAATGACTGAGCATTTGGAGGGCCAAATATCACATCCCCTCGACGTTTCCCTTCACGTGCCTTTGGAGAATGAGCGCGCCGACCAACCGCCCGGGATATGGTCGCCGTCAACGAGATGATTATGGAGGCGGGTCTGCGATTCCGTTGCCACTCGCCGTCTCCTATTTCTTGATCGCACGGAATTTGGCGCCTCTTCAATCGACGCCGAATGCTTGGCTGCAGATCATCTGCACGTTGACCTTGTTCGGCGGTCACCGGTTATTTCGTCACCTTAGCGTACTGAGATGAATTATTTGTTTAAATTAGGCTGAAAGGGACGATCGGCGGTTATCATATCCAGGGCCGACTTGGGAGAGTGGTTCTTGGCGTGCCGAATAAGACCAAGGGCGACCTGGCAAAATGGTGTTGGGTCGGCGGGGCATGGCGATCGGCGTTGAGTGAAGGGCTGAATGAAGAGTTGGAGATTCCCACTATTTTCCGGGAGAGGAATCCGAGTAAGGATTTAAACTCTCCCTTTAATTGAGCTTGTCTTGGACTGATCTAATTTTGTTTTCTTTTTGCAGGACCTCTCGTACCAGCGACCAGCGACCTCCCTTTAAATTGTTGTGCGACGATTAATTCGCCACGATAGGCGATCGGCGACCTCCCTGAAAAGTCAACCATAGAAGCCAAACTCCGGACGAACGCCTAAAGTCCGGCATAATATAGCGATCGTCTTTTGGTAACCAGCGATCGTCTTTTGATACCTGGCGATCGTCTTTGTCTAACGGATCAGAGGCGATCGTCTCATGCCACGTGGGGATCCAGCATCCGTCAAAGTCGTCGAAGACCGAATCTTGGACGATGGCCCACCCGCGGATCTTCATAGGATACCAACAAAAAGGATCATTGACCCCAGCCTGTCACCTACCGCACCTACCGACAAGGCCGCCGAAAGGTACGAAGTGGACCCTCCTCGGACAGCGACTCGCGACGCGTGCTGGCTTCCCATTGGTTCACCCAGCTGGCCTCCAACTGCAACCTCGGACCTCAAGGGAACAGGCCCACGTGACGGGACGATCGGCCGTTTATTTTAATATAGAAAACGGCGATCGCCCGCGATCGCCTGAGGGATCCCAACTACTTAGTCCCCTATAAATAGAGAACTCACTGTTGCGGCCAAGGGACGGATTCTACCACGAATTAAGTGCAAAAATACACACCAAAGAAAGAACAAAAAGCTCTTTTGGCAAGCACTGACATATTCATAGTGACATTCACACACATTCATCATAAATCCCAAGCAAGAACTCACAGATTCATCCATCTGGTTCTTCCGGCAATCTACGCGCTCTAAAGCCTAGATAACAAGAAGCTTTTACACTCATTGTATTAGATTCTAACATTAATATTTGTACTCGACAGTATATTTATTAATAACATCTCGCGAGAGCATTCAAGCCCGGGACTAACAACCCCGGCAAATCTTGTGTTATCCATTTTCCCACGGAAGTGTTCTCGCATTTTGTTTGTTACTCGATCGTTCCAGCAATACTATCTCCGGATAATATTTTGGGTAACAACACATAATTCGAGTGAAAGAATTTCAAGAAGAATGTATTGAAAAATCCAAGATGATAGCCATATTCAAGGGAGAATAAATAATCATGAACAAATAAGAAGAAAATTAAAGTACCTCAACCAATGTCAACATCTTCATTGGCATAAAGTGAGAGAAAATTCGATGGCCTCACAAGGGGTCACTCTCGCTCAAGTAGATATAGGGATTATCAAGCAATCACTTAGGTCAAAACATGGTGTGTCATTACCATATACTCGAACAAAAATCAAATCTCCACTACTTAGATGACTCATGCATATAATCAAAAGGGCTTTTATGGTTGTAACAGGGCTTTAGGTATGGGTAGGATAAAAAGGATAAATAAAGGATTCGTTGGCCGAGACTAATCATGAAATTAAGTGCATAACAAATCCTACAATGAATCACCGTCCTTCCTTTCGCACCCTTTTGGGTACATACATGTAATCGCATAGCCACGAAAGATCAATTGAGGTCAGTGGCTTTAACAACATTTGAGGGGGGTATTTTTACGGCCGCCCCCTATATATATATATATATATATATATTGGTTTCGGCCTTATAATTTTATCTTAATTTCAGCACATTTTTTTCTTTTCACTTCACCACCCACTTTTTAATAATTCCTCGTCCTTCCCTCGACTTGTTATACACCTAATTCACAACCAAATCTTGACCAAGGGTTCAAACGGATGAATTTTCACCAAAAATTAGATAATGGCTAATAAAATGTGCTGGATTAAAGAATAAGGCTTATGTTCAAATGGGCTTCTAATGGTGATTATGTCGAGGTGGGAAAATATAAGTTAAGTGGGTTATTCCTAATTTGCCTTTATCACTTTACTGCATGAGAACACTAACATAGTCTTGATATGAATAATTGATTAAGTTCTAGCATGAACACAACACGTTCGACCCACAAGAAGAAATAGTGAGCATGTATATGTATAATTATTTATATATGTGTGTATTTTGCTCTACGGCTGAAAACTCATGAATAAAAAGGGCTTGTGCCATGAATCCCTTACACTTTTATCCAAATCTAAAATCAAGACTAGTGAACTACCCTAATTAAAATCAAACTAGTCAATCATATTCATTTCCTATGTCATGCCATACTTAAATCCCCAATACACGAACTTGATTCAATCACATAAATTTAGCTAAGGACACAACTTTAAATTCATCACAATTCTTAATTCAATTAATCATTCCGACTCCAATTTCCCGAAACTTAAAATTAAGTACACAACTCCAAATAAAAGAAGGAAAAGAAGAAGAAAAATAAAGGATAGTAAAAAGTCTAGAGTAGGAATCATCGGGCTAATGAGGGAGTAGGGCTCTCAGCTTGTGTGAAGTCGTGCTGCTGCTCGGCCTCGGTCTCATTTTCTTGCTCGGCCTCGGCCTCATTTTCTTGTTCGACCGTAGGTTGCGGGTCGTCCACTGGTCCGCGATCGGTCGGCGATGTGTGGTGTTTGGGCTACAAAAGAGAGGGGAATGGAGGTTATATTTCTGACACCAAGCGGGGGCGAGGGTAGAGAAAGAAGGAAGAAAGGGACGGGATTTAAGGATAAAGTAAATAACTAATAATAATAAAGGTAACAACAAAGTAGTGGAAAAATAATAAAGGAAATAAAATTTTAAAGGAAATAAGCAATTAAGAAAATTAAAAGAGGAGCAGAATATTTTAATTTATAAGAAAAGATTACTGAAAAAAAAACTGACTCCTAGCAAGCAAAAAAAAACGAAGAAAAGAAAAAAATTGTGAAAATTTAAAAAAATTGGGTTGCCTCCCAACAAGCGCCTTTTTTTACGTCGTTGGCTCGACGAAAAACTTCCCTTTTTAGTGAACACACCAAGGAGGTTTCGGTAGTCTCAATAAATGTACGACTGATGACTCGTCTTCTTGAACCACACCAAATTTTCTCAGAGTGTTTATTGAAAGCTTTCCTCCCTTGAGATGCTCATCGAAGGCTAACTCTGGTTCACTTTTTCTATATAATTCCTCATGTATTGGATGTAATTCTCTTTGAAGCTCCGCAAAATTATTTTCTTTATCATCCTCCAAGTTTTTAGTAAGCACCACTTCGAGTCTACCCCTACAATGCAACTCAAACACTTCCTCGACAAGAGGGTCAATCACGCTTAATGCAAAAAGGGAGCAATCTTCCTCAGGAAATTTCATAGCATCATAAATATTAAAACGTACAATTTGGTCGTCGAATTCCATCGTGATGGATCCCTCACGAACATCTATTTTAGTATTGGCCGTATTTAAAAATGGCATTCCTAACAAAATAGGTGTGGAATTTGATGACTCATGTTGCATATCGAGAACATAGAAGTCGGCTGGAAATACGAGCTTATTGACTTGGACAAGAACGTCCTCAATTACCTCTTTGAGATACACAAGGCTACGATCCGCCAATTGTATAATTATCCTTGTTTCCCGAAGAGGTCCTAGATTTAAGGAGGTGTATATAGAGCGTGGCATAACATTTATTGATGCTCCTAAATCTAGCATAGCTCATTCAAAACCCGTATTCCAAATTCGACAAGGAATAGCGAACATACCTGGATCTTCCCTTTTTGGTGGCAATTTCTTTTGGAATACAGCGGACACATTTTCTCCCATTACCACCTTCTCGTTCCCTTTTAGCCTTCGTTTGCTGGTGCATAAGTCTTTAAGGAACTTTGCGTATTTTGGAATTTGTTGAACTGCGTCGAGTAAGGGAATGTTGATCTCAACCTTTCGAAATACGTCGAGGATTTGCTTCTCTTTATTCACGATCGCTGCCTTTTTGACCCTAGATGGAAAAGGTAACTCGTTAGTCTCAAAAGGAGCAGTTTTGGACGAATTTACCTTGCTGTCCGGCAGTTCTGCACTGGGTGCTGATTCTGCACTGGGTGTCCCAGTGTTGATCTGTTCAATAGATTTTTCCTCCTCGTTTTCAGCTTCCTTCACCTTTTTAGGCTCCTTAAGCTGCTTCCCACTCCTTAGAGTTACAGCACTCACGTTCCTTGGGTTAAGCTCAGGTTGTGATGGCAATTTTCCACTATTTTGGCTCTCCATGCGGCTCACCGTGGTGGCTAGTTGACTCACTTGATTTTCGAGAATTTTGATACTCGATTTAGTGTCATGCTGAAACTTATTCATGTCCTGTTGGAATTGATTCATGCCCTGTTGTAGCTGCATAGTATTTGCCATAAGGGTCTTCATCATATCCTCCAAAGATTGTGTCGGATTTTCAGTGGGCTGCTTGTAGAATTGTCCTTTATTTTGTAGGGCCGACTCTTGCTGATTTTTCCATCGAAAGTTAGGGTGATCCCTCCATCCTGGGTTGTATGTGTTTGAGTACGGATCGTTCTTCCTCCCATAAGAATTTTCAGTTCCAATTGCATTGACGTCTGCCTCGACTTCATCAAGCAAAATCCGGCAATTGTCCGTTGTATGCTCCGTGGTTTTGCAAATGCGACGGGGTGCGACTGGAGTGCTATTACCTACAACAAGTTTTCTAACAAAAGTAGTTAGCTCATTCAATTTTTCCTCAAGGGACGAGTCATGCATCTCTTTCACCATCCTGATCGGTGCATCGCGACATCCAAATTGTTGTGAATTAGCCGCCATGTTGGATATGAGAGCCCTTGCGGCCATGGGAGTTTTGTCCACTAGAGCTCCTCCACTTGCCGCATCTATCGTGTTCCGCTCCATCGGATTAAGTCCTTCGTAGAAATACTGAATAAGGAGTTGCTCGCTAATTTGATGTTACGGGCATCGAGATACCAACTGTTTGAATCGTTCCCAATATTCATGCAACGTTTCTCCGGTCATTTTCCTTGCACCACATATTTTTTTCCTTAGGTTGGCCGCTCGAGATGCTAGAAAATATTTTTGTAGAAACAAGATCTCCATCTCGTTCCACGTTGTGATGGTGACCGACGGTAAATAAAATAACCAATCCTTAGCCGAATCTTTTAATGAGAATGGGAAGGCTCTAAGCTTGATTTGTTCTTCGGTGACACCGTTCGGCTTCATGCTTGAACAAACGACATGAAATTCCTTGAGATGTTTGTGCGGATCCTCTCCTAATAGACCATGAAATGCAGGTAGCAAGTGAATCAACCCCGACTTCAGTTCAAAGGTGTTGTTGTTGTCAATAGCCGGGATCGTGATGCACAATGGTTGTTGCGGTAGCTCTGGGTTGGCTAATTGCTTCAGCATCTTTTCAGCGTTATTTGCCATGACTCCAAATTCGTGCTCCGATTCGCTGGGTGATGTTTTGAGGGAAAATGGTAAATGCCCAAGTGCTTCTTTGGTTTCTTTTGCTTTTCGCCTGAAAACTCGATCTCGCTTGGTGATTTCTGGAAAATATTGTAAATTCTTATCTCCACGTGACCTTGTATTCATGCAAAGCTAAAACAAACGGGTTAGTGCACAACTGATAATTATAATGAATTTTCAGAATTGACACTGGGTCACCCAGTGTCGAAATTGTAGAAAGTTTTTAACCCAAAATAAGTCAAATTAATTTAACACCGCTCCCCGGAAACGGCGCCAAAATTTTGACCGCGCTGTCGTGACGCGCCAAAATTAGTTATTTTTATTTTTTCCTTGGCTTACTTCTACTAACTAGTAGTATCGGCAAGTAAGGGTCGATCCCACGGAGAACGGTAAATCAATTATGCTTTTTAAGGATTAAGTTCTTTGTGCACTTAAAATAAAATAAAACAAAAAAAAGGGGGGTTGTTTTCGATCTTAACTAAAATAAATTGCGTAAAATAAAATAAAATAAACAAATGAAATAAAAAGTTGAAAATATCAATTGAGGAATAATCTAGTCCTTAACTCCGTTATCCACCGTTTCGAATTAGTTCAAGTTTCAATGCAGCGCTTATCTCTTCTCTAATCTCATGAACTCCTATTCCGAAGCCAACAACAAGCTCTGTTGACCCCAATTATTTCTTAAGTTTATTCAATTAAAACAAGCTCTTTAATCGAACCTATCTATACGGTGGATTCAAAACAAGCTCTTCAAATCTCGCTCGCTAGATGCATTAAAAACGAAAATAATGGAATAGGCAAGATATTAAGTTCATAAGATCGACTTAAGGGATCTCGATTTTGTGTTACCCAATTGGGAAAAATCAATTGTTTGCTACTTGTGAAATTAAAATTGCAATAATTACGGATTACAACTCAATTTCTAGCATAAGACATAAAACTCCTAATCTAGTTGGCCAAACCAAATCAAGAAATTAAATGGCATAATCGTGAATTCAATAACACAAAAGTAATTCAAGAGAATTCGAGTTGAGAATACGCTACGGGATTAAAACATGAGTAATTCGAATACGGTTTCAAACTTCACTAAGAACTAGAATGGAAAATTAGCCGGACATGTTGGCTTTAGAAAACAGCAAATTAATAATAGACATGAGAAGAAAGAAATTCAAACGGTGTAGTCTTCTTCTTCGCACGTCGGAATCGGCTCGGTTGCTCCGGCGGAAAAATCAGCTCGGTCGTGGTCTTCTCCTTCTGCTCCAGCCGTAAAAAGTGATGTCCCAAGGTGAAAATAATTTCAGCCCTCCTCTCCTTTTATAATAATTCTTTATCTCTTAGTTTTCTTCTTTAATTGGATCTCCTTCCTTCTTATCCTTCTTGAGTTTTGATTTCCTTGGAGTCTCTCTTCCCAAATCTATTCCAATTCCTTTTCCTAGCCTAGGGACCGATTTATTGCCTTGTGGAACTGATTGGGGCGCTTTGGAGTCGTTTCTTGGGCCCCAAGTAAGATTATTTTTGAAACAGGACTGACACTGGGTCACCGAACTGACACTGGGACACCCAGTGTCGCGCGGCATTTTCTTCATTTTAAGCCCAAATCACCTTGGCTTGGTCCGTTTGATGATCTAAATTATTCTTTAAGCTTAAAAACTCCATCAAACATCTAAATTAAGCAACAAATTGCCAAGTGAAGTAAATTGCATCCAAAATATAAATAGATAGAAAATAACCAAGTGTGCCAACAGAAAATTCATTAAAACCTTATAATTAACAATGATTTTAGCATACTATTTTCGTCCTATCAGTGGCTCTCTTCGATGTAGTGGGAGGCGTCATGAATCTGGAGGTTTTTCTCTGAAGAACAGTGAGTGTTTCTTCAGGTATATGCTCCGGAGAACAGTGAGTGTTCTTCAAAACGGTCGCAATAAAAATGAAGGTAGATCCCCTTCCTCTAGCGCCAATTGTTGTTACCCAAAATATTATCCGGAGATGATATTGCTGGAATGGTCGAGTAACAAACAAATGCGAGAGCACGTCCGTGGGAAAAGTAAATAAAACAAGATTTGCCGAGGTTGTTAGTCCCGGGCTTGAATGCTCTCGCGAGATATATTAATACAAATACTTGGGAGTACAAATATTAATGTTAGAGTACAATGACAATGAGTGTAGAGACCTTAGTTATCTTAGCTATTGAGCGTGAATATTGCCGAAAGAACCGGATATGATGCTCTGTGAGTTCTTGTAACAACGATGGAATGTTGTGACGACTGTGAGAAATCGACGGTCTCTCACAGTGTGTATTAGCTGAATGTCTGAGCTCCAGGACTTGTGAATCTCTTCAAACCTGAACTGTAGGGAGTTCTTGCCTCTGCCGACCGTATTTTGGTGAAGAGGTGCTGAGAGAGAGATCCTAAATGGGTTCAAGAGAGAAAGCCCGAGAGGAGAGAGTTGTGAACTTCTGTGAATGTATTTCTGAACGTGGTTGCGAACCTTTTTTCAGTTGTTGGAGGTTCTCTATTTATATATCTAGCCGCTGTTGGGCAATCGCCTCTGCTGTATTATAATATGCGGGCGATCGTCTTTAGCACATAGGTTGGTCTCCTTGAAGTCCGCAAAAGTTGCTGGCTACCAGAAGTGCAAGCCAATGACAGGCCAACACGCGTTCATGTCACTGTCCTGGGAGGCCCTACTTAGGACCTTTCGGCGGGCCTCTCGGTAGGTGAGGCCGTCCTTGTCACTGATAGCTGCCTATGGGTTGGAGTCAACGATCCATGTTCTGCGGCGCCTTTCACGGATCTGCACATGGGTGCTTGCTTCGTGATCTCGTCTTCGTAGAGTTTGAGGGACGATGGCCTTGTTTGTGGCACAGGACGGTCGTCCCAGGTCGGGCACCAGAGTCGATCGCTAGGTGCCGAAAGGCGATCGCCTTGGGAGTCGATCGCTAGATACTCGAAGGCGGACTGTTACCTTCGTTTTAACAAATTCGCCGTCGCTCATTTGGTCGTGAACTCGGTCGCTCGGCCCTTATACCGATCGCCGTCGAGGCGTATAAATCGCCGCACACCAAACTCATCACAACACAATACGATTAATGCGGAATACATGATTCCATAACTTTAAACAACAGGGGTATCACCAAAGCCCTCAACGTTCAAAACAATCAAATCATAATCAATTCCCCAAAACACACCGTTCACAAAACACACACACATTTTTAAAAAGAGCCCTCAACGAGGCCAAAACGAATCTCTTGGAAATTCATTTCAAATAACCAAACAAACACACAAATACGACCACCGATCATCATATCCACAAAACAAGAATTATATGGACAAGGTACTTGCCTCGAAATTGGCACGCAAGTATTCCGACGAACACGGCTCAACCGGGAAGCTTCGGAACGCCCGATGCTATCGAAAAGGAAGACGACAACGAACGGAAGAGTTCAACACAGTTTCTTCGCAATAAACTCGACCCTAACATCATATAATTAATAAATCAACGATCATACGAGGAAGAATAATCGTAGAATGTCCGAAAACCCCTCTATGACATTCTACCGGACACCTTCAATGCGTCGATCAAGAACTCGACAGTTACGAAGTACTCGCAAAGACAAATTCGAGCACTAAGAGAACACATGATTCCGACCACGTGAAGGCTCGAAATTCGACAACGGAAAGTAATTACCCCAAACTTTGGGAAATTACGAAAATGGCCCAAAACGTCTGAAACACACGATACACGATCGAAACACCAATCCAAAGCTCACAACATGAATAATAACATTAAATGAACTTAAGAGAAACTCTAAACAATAGCTTCGGACGAGATTCGCAAGAATCGAACTCAAGTGCCGAAAAATCACTAAGAAGTATAGAACTCAACAAAACGACACTGAAACGAACTCGGATGTCGAAAAGTGCAGAAATAATTATTCTCAGAATAACGAAACGGTCACGAGCGAGTCGTCAACACGGACTCCCGCCGAAAAAAAGAAAATTACCGAAATCCGAAATTGCGGATATTACATGCAATTCGTAGCTCGTAAGGTTGTAAATCACTGTCAGGTAATCTTCCTTGAACTTCAACTTCGCTGGTGATGATGGAGAGATTAAATTGTACTAGAATTGTTGACATAGGCTCGGGTATGGGATCCACCGCGCCTAAATAGAACTTGGTATATGTTACACACTCCCATGCAAGATATGCTTCGGCTATACATCATTCTGGTGCAGACTTATTAGTCACAGTCCTTGCACTCACCAAGTTGCCTTTCTATTGGAAACATCCACGTGTAGTGGACCGGGCATGTTAGTAAAAGTTGGCGAGGGAGATGGATCATGAGGTGAGGCATGAGATCAAAAAAATTCGGTGTGAAGATCCTCTCAAATTTGCATAAGATATAAATGATCTCTTTTTGCATGAGACGGAGATCTGACTTACTTACTTCCCTAGTGCATAACTTTTGAAAGAACCTGGATAACGATACACATGGCTCGACCACCTGTTTGGACAAGTATGGTCGAATAAACACAGGAAACAAACGTTGTAAGAGGATATGACAATCATGGCTCTTCAGTCCAGTTAACTTGTTCTCCTTGAAGTTAACACACCTCCCTATATTTCCAGCATATCCTGTGGAATACCTTGTAGCCTTCATCCACGCAAAAATCTCAGCCTTTTGCTCAGGGGTGACGGTATAAGCAGCTTTCGGCATTTTGTGTTTCCCCTTCCCTTCCTTCAACCATAAATGTTTTCTAATATTCATTTCTTTTAAACCAATGCGTGCCTTAGGACCAACTTTAGTCTTCCCTTCCCAACATAACACTCTACCGACAACACTTTCACAAACATTTTTTTCTATGTGTATCACATCTAGGTAGTTCCTAATCGACAACTTACTCCAATAAGGTAGATCCCAGAAAATACTTTTGTGGGACCAATACTTATACCTGTCAGGTCTTTCAGGAGTTGCCGCTACTATATCAGGATGGTTTCTCAACTGCCCAAAATCATACTCATTCAGCACGGCCAAAATTTCCTCACCAGTCCACTCCCGTGGTGGATCACCAACATCTTCAGTCCCATCAAATGTTGCAGCATCCGTACGCCAGACATGCGTCCTCTCAAGCCATATACGGTGACGCATTCTGATAACCTTCCGACAATGATACCTTGCGCAGTCAGCATTCAAGCACACTGGACATCCTCTGTATCCACTAATAACAGATCCGGACAGCATCCCGTATGCAGGAAAATCACTGATGGTACCGATACACATAGCACGTAAGTAAAACATCTCATGTGAGTAACTGTCGTACGTCGGATGACCTTGCTCCCACAACAACTTCAGCTCCTCTATCAAAGGTCTCAAATAAACATCAATACACTTTCCTGGATACCCGGGGCCAGGTACTAAGAGAGTCAACATATTATACTCCGTCTTCATGCACATCCATGGAGGAAGGTTGTAAGGAACCAATACCACCGGCCATATACTATACGAAAGGCTCATGTTGCCAAAATGGTTGAATCCATCAGATGCAAGTCCGAGTCTTACATTTCGGACATCTGATGCAAATCCTGGAAACTCCCTATCTATATGCTTCCAAGCCTTTCCATCAGAAGGGTGTATCATAATATCATCGGCAGTCACCCGAGGCTCAGCGTGCCATCTCATCGCCTTGGCTGTGTGAGAGACATGAAAAGTCTCTCCAATCTATCCTTCAGAGGGAAATACCAAAGAACCTTCATAGCTTTCTCTTTACCAGAAGGATTGAACTTATACCTCTCTGTGTCACATACCGGACATCTCTTTAGGTCTTCCTTAGGCTTTCCCCAAAATAAAGCACAATCATATATGCATACGTGGATCTTGATGTACGATAGCCCAAGACCTTTTAGGATACGTCTCATTTTACTGTGATTACTGGGAAGATGATGACCTTCTGGGAGCATTTTCACTGTAAGTTCCAAATAATCATCCACAACTTTAATCGAGCTTTTGTTCTCCACCTTGACTCTCATAGTCTCTATGACACTATCAAGAACCGTCATGTGATACCCAGGATAAATAAGAGTCTGTTGGAGCTGGATTAGCTTGTTATATCTATCAAGAGAAATTGTGTTGACGGGTATCAATGTAGGCGTTCGGATGACTGGTTGATCAACTATATGGTATTCTTGACCTTCAGCCGATACGTCCCTGTCGTAATAACCAAACGCGTCGTCAATCAACCTTCTTGTGGGGGCATTGGATATGCTACCACTGTACTGTCCGTGATCATGGGGAATAACTGAATTCGATCTTTCACCGTGGTAAATCCAACATGTATATTTATCCAAAAATCCATTTTTTTTCAAGTGCTCCCATACGACATCAAGTGTAAAACGGTACATATCGCTGCGGCATTTACATTTATTGCAAGGACAGTAATGAATCATACTATCACTATCATGCTCCTTCACAAATCGAATAAACCCTCGCATTCCATCTATGACCATTGGATCCCATTTTTGCAGACCAATCCAACTTTTATCCATCCTATAACAAAAATAACAACAATATTACACATCGTATTTATCAAGAACATACAAAAATTACGACTAAAATCATCATATATAGCTCGATTTCAAGATGTCAAATCCATATATATATATATACACACACACACACACACACCAAGAGATATTCGAGAAAACGAACTAACTGATATTAAAATTCAATAAACATACCTTCAATATGATTTCTTGAATGATCAAACCAGAGAAAATTACTGTTTTTAGTTTTATTGTTCTGTAATTTCTGAATGTGTTGTGGTCTCTTCAAGTGTTAGATGATGATATATTCTGTACAAAAAAATATGTAAGACTTTAGCCGACGGCATGTCGTCGGCCAAAGTATACTAGCCGTCGGCTAAACTTGACTTTAGCCGACGGCATGTCGTCAGCTAAAGTATACAAGTCGTTGGCTAAATTACAAAACTTTAGCCGACGACTAACTTGACTTTAGCCGATGACAAATAGTAAAGTCGTCGGCTAAAGTACTTTAGCTGACAACAAGTTAGCCGTCGGCTAAACTTGCTGACTTTAGCCGACGACTTCGGCCGGCCGTCGGCCGTTCTCCGGCTAGTCGTCGGCTAAAGTGTTATTTTTGGTAGTAATTACTAAAGTCGAACATATTACTACACAAAAAATAATGAATATAACTATTTGAAAGAATCCAATTCAATATAGTAGCCACATATGACTACACAAAAAATAATGAATATAACTATTTGGTAACTAGCACTCCATGCAATTCTCTAGTAGGGATGTAATTGTAATTGCCATATCCTCACTGTAAATGGTTAGCCCACTGGCCACCGGGTCCTCCCTTAGTGGAAGACTCGGGTTCGATTCCCTTTGGGAACGAATTATAAATAGAGTTATAAGGAGACATGGTGATGAAATCTAGGAGTGTCCGGTGCTTGGTGAACTAACTACTAAGAACTAATATTTACCGATAAAAAAATGGTTACGTCGATGTAAGTTTCGAAACTGATAGAGACGATTTTAAATCGTAAACTGGTTATGTGTTTGTATTGAATGAAGGTGCTGTGAGTTGGAAGAGTTCCAAGTAAAGCACGATCGCTAAGTTTGTAACAGAAGTTGAGTATGTGGCAATATCGGATGCAACTAAGAAATCCGTGTGATCAAGAAGTTCGTTACTGAACCTGGAGTGGTCCCGACAGGGTCCCATAAGTATTTATTGTTATAATAATAGTGCTATTACACAAATTAAAGAGTCTATGTCCCATCAGAACTCCAAACATATACTCAGGAAATATCACTGAGTCAGTACCCTTATAAATACTTTACCCATGTAATATTTGTGTAAATAATGCTTCTTTTGTATATTTCTATTGAAAGCTCTTTTTTCGGTATGGTTACATCGTATCTTTCCTGAAATATAACCTAGAACCAGATCTTCATTATCTAACCGACGAACTCGGAACATGCCATTGGGAAGCGATTCAGTAATTAAACCTTCATAGATCCATTTTTGTTCTTTTTTCATTACAGGTTTAGCTTCCTAGAAAATTGAGTATAAACGATATTAGATAACTTATCCTCTTGATTTTTGTACAAATAGGAAGCGATTTCGGATCCAATTTGGATATTAAAAGATTTACCATATATAACACAAAATTTCTCCTCCTATTCCTTCTAGTCGAGCTTCCCAGTCTGTCATTATACCTTGAGAGGTAGAAAGAATGACAATTCCTATTCCACCTAAAATTCTAGGAATTTGTTGTGAGTTGGAATATATTCGTAGACCAGGTCGACTAATTTGTTTTAAATTTAAAAAATTTATATAGGGTCTTTTCCTATTTCTTCTATACCGTAGGGTTAAAACCGCACCTCATTGGTGGAATAGATGAACATGAGAATAACGAAATTGATTCACTTGCTAATATTTTCTTGTTTGAGCATGTTTTATAGGATTTGTCTAATGTAGTTTAACTGGTTAATCTAATTTACAGACTATTAGATTAAGTTTACCAGCAATTAGGACTGGCAATGTTCGACTCGACACGATATTCCGACATGAACACGCACGATATTAATGAATTAGTGTCAAGTATTATGGGATTTCGTGATCATGTCAAGTTTGTGTGTTCGTGTAACCCAATAATATTTATTTAATATTTTTTATTTTCTATTACTCATTAATTATTTAATTAATATAATTTTTTTTACCCTATAATTTTATAATTTAATTTTTTTTCCTTCCACAAGTTAAAAAGAAACCAACATTTCTCAAAATTTTATTTGTATTCGTGTCGTTATCGTGTAAAATTAATTTTTAATCGTGTTCGTATCGTAATTGTATCGTGTCGACACGAAAGAAATCGTGTCATTTTCGTGTTTGTGTACGTATCGTGTTCGTTTTTACACCATACAAATCGCGTTCTCGTCGTGTTGAACAAATTCTTAACGGGCCGTGTTCGTGACGGACATTAACAAATCGTGTTGTTATCATGCTGACACCATATCGACCCAACACCACAACCACTCAGCCATCCAATATTTAATTACTTTTTTTTTTCTTTTAACGTCATCAATATTATTTCCAACCCAACTACATTTAATATTTATAGTTTATCAATGACAACCTATTACCTGATCAATTACACCCCCACCCCCACCCTGCCACCCCCACACACACATATATATATATATATATATATTTTCTTAGTTTATAATGATATTATTTTCATATGTTTTCGAAATAAAATAAAACAACATATCTTTTTTTTTTGAAAGTTCAAAAAATTACAAACCAATAAATATTTAAAATTCGACAAATCAATAACACAAATGACAACAACTGAAATCCAGTTTAGAAATACGCCACTGATGTTTTAAACAAACCACAATGTGTGGAAATTAATATCATAGGTAGAGAAGAAGAGTGTATTGTGTATATATCCGTGATAACGTTTGGTATCAATTTATAAAGAATGAAATTTTTTTAAATATAAAATATTTATTTTAATATCAAAAAAGAATAAATTGAACAAAGATAAGGAAAAAAGAAAAAACTATTATACACAGATAAGATATACCTTCCCATCAATTTACCACTAAACATTTACTATATTATATTATTGCCAAAAAAAAAAAGAAAAAAAAAACTGAAAAAAAAAAAACAGAGAGGCCTAAGCAGAAACTTAAATTAAAAATAAAATCAAACCCTAAGCAAATAGATGCTGAGTTCGGGCCCTCCATTTCCATCAGGATTCATCATGTAGAAAGCTTCAGAATCTCTACTCCCAACAACCCTCTCAAACCTGGCCCTCATATACATCATCTCCCCATCCGAATCTGCCCCGGGGAGCACCCCTGCGCCCATCGAAATCGGGCCGACTGCATTCAAGACCTTCCACTCCTCCGGCCCGCACTCCCTCCTCATCGCGTACCCGCACTTCTTCCCGTTACAGTAGTAGGTCCTCCAAACGGGCTCATCTAATAGCTTGAGCCCGCCTTTTTTCTCAGCTCTCTTCTCGCATTCCAACGCGATTCTCACGAGCCCGGACGCCATTTCCCTCACGAGGACGCTCGTCGGCGTTGCCAGCTCGACTAAAAACGCCGGGGCCAGTTTGAAATCCTCCTGGAACACGAGGCGGACGTGCCCGCGCCTGTGGCCGAAGAGGGTGCCCACCACTTTTGTCCCCAGGCCCGAGGAGAAACGAGCTCGGGCTTTTCCTAGGGCCAGGGCCGACCGAAGCTTTGAAACCGTTGATACAACTGGGAGCTTCTTCTTTTCCGGCGCTGGTTTGACTAACGAGCCCGTGGAGAGTGAGTGCTGGAGTGGGAAATTTAACGGCTGATCTGATTTCGTGGGTTTTCCAGATTTTGAGGAGTCGACGGTCAGGATTTCCTCCGGGTCGTCGTCTTCGTCTTCATTTTGGACGATTTTCTTCTTGAAGTATCTCCTGGAGAATGAGAAGGAATCGTGAGGGTTTCGGGCCATAGTTGATTTCATCTACGGTCGTGGTTTGTGGTGTCGTGAATCTCCAATTTCTTCTGTTCTGTAGTGGGTTTTTGATGATGGGAATAAAAATGGGTTTCTTCTTTCTAGGTTGTATGGCAGTGACAAAAGAAGATGAACATCCCAACAAAACTGAGTGACGAAAAATATTAACAGTTGGATACAAAATAGAAAAAAGAAAAGGAGGAAGGAACAGAGACAGGAGACACACACAATACACACAGTGACAGAGAAAGGGCAAAAGGAAAAGGGAGAGAGAGATTTATGTGTATTTCACTATTTTGAAGTTGAAAGGGAAATAAAAGAAGGGATAGTGGAATCTGAAAAGACACTTGGGATTTTTATCTTTGGATGCTTATTTGAAATGGTGGGGGCTGATGCAGACGAGAGAGAGAGAGACAGACAGAGGAGTTGGGTGGAAATAGGTAAGCACAAGCCATTGATTCTAAGATTTTAAATATTACTCCGTCCGTCCCACTCATCTTGAGCATTTGTTTTTCGACACGAGATTTAAGAAAAACTGAAAAGTAGTGTATAAAGTGATGGTATGAATATATATTAATTAAAGTTGTGAGAGATAAAGGTGTCTTAAAAAGGAAATGACCAAGTATCTTGGGACGGCCCAAAAAGGAATATGAACCAAGATCGGTGGGACGGAGGGAGTAGTATATATACAGTAAAACTTCTCTAAAGTCATATTCTTGATAACATAAAAAAATATTCTTAAATAGAGATTGTTGTGCGGCGATTTATACGCCTCGACGGCGATCGATATAAGGACCGAGCGACCGAGTCCACAACCAAACAAGGTACGGCGAACTGGTCAGAACAAAGGTAGCGGCCCGCCTTCGAGTATCTAGCGATCGACTCCCAAGGCGATCGCCTTCCGGCACCTAGCGATCGACTCTGGTGCCCGACCTAGGACGACCGTCCTGTGCCACGAGCAAGACCTTCGTCCGTCAAAGTCTACGAAGACTGGATCTCAAAGCAGCGCTCATGTGCAGATCCGCGAAAGACGCCGCATAACATGGATCGTTGACCACAACCTGTCACCACCTTCTCACCTACCCACAGACCCGCCGAAAGGTAAAAGGACTTCTCATTCGGACCGCCCGTGACAGCGACTCAGACGCGTACAGACTTCTCATTGGACCGCACAGCCGGCTGCCATCAACTCCTGCGGACTTTAAGGAGACCAGCCCATGTGCTAAAAGACGATCGCCCGCTTATTATAATACAGCAGAGGCGATCGCCCAGCATCTCCCAGTCCTATAAATAGAGAACCTCCAACAACTGGAAAAAGGTTCGCAATTCGTTCCGCTTCTAGGTTCGGAACTACGTTGGCAAATACGTACAAACATCCAAACTCTCAAACTCTTGGCTTCCTCTCTTGAATCTACCTCAGGACTTCTCTCTCAGCACCTCTCATCCAGAAGACGGTCGGCAGAGGCAAGAACTCTCTGCAGTACAGGCTAAAAGAGACTCGCAAGCCCAAGAGCTCCGACATACAGCTAATACACACCGTGAGAGACCGTCGATTTCTCACGGTCGTCACAGCCCATCAACGTTGTTACAAGAACTCACAGAGCATCATATCTGGTTCTTCCGGCAATCTTCACGCTCCATAGCTAAGATAACTAGGGTCTTTACACTCATTGTAATTGTACTCTAACATTAATATTTGTACTCCAAAGTATTTATATTAATAATATCTCGCGAGAGCATTCAAGCCCGGGACTAACAACCCCAGCAAATCTTGTGTTATTTACTTTCCCCACGGAAGTGCTCTCGCACTTTGTTTGCTACTCATCCATTCCAGCAATATCTATCTCCGAATAATATTTTGGGTAGCAACAGATGTTATTCCTAAATAGAGTTTTAAGAAAAAAAATTAAATTTTAAAGTGCATGTATAATATATAAAGGTTATAATTAGTAGATACATGTATGTAATATGTTGTAAATTTAAATGAAATGATTTATTCACGTAAGATATGAAAAGCCAAGAGTCAAGACACATTAATTTAAATGAAATTATTTATTCACGTAAGATATGAAAAGCCAAGACTCAAGAGTCACCATAGATGCATCATGCATGAACTTTTGATTGCATTATTTTTTTTTCATCTATAAATACTATGTATAATATACAATTTTTTTATCAATCACATCAAATCAAACATTTTATTCCATCATATAATGGCACCAAAAATAGAAAAAAGAACTCAAATGAGTGAAAAAATTGGTGTGGAGATGTGCAAAATGAAAGAATTGCATCCAGGTTGGAAGCAAAAAGATTTTGCCAAGTGGTTGGAGGATACTCATAATCTTAAGTTATCGCAATCAGCGATATCGAAGGTGTTCAAGAGGTCAATGAATAATGAAGACGAGCAGGCTCTTTCTAATCCAAATACAAAACGTTTGAGACCGTTGAAGTACCCATTGATGGAGTCGGCTCTTTATGAATGGTTTGTATGCAACCAAGAGCATGTCAATATTAGTGATGAATTATTCAAGGAAAAGGGCCGCATATTCTTAAAAAGTCTCTATCCAGAAGCAATTTTATTTGAATTTTCTAATGGGTGGTTAGAAAAGTTTAAGCATAGACATGCAAGTCAGTCATTTCGGCGTTTTGGGGAGAGTGGCTCAGTTGATATGGATAAAATTGAAGCTAGTCTGCCATTAATAAGAGAAGAATTGGATAAATGGGATTGGAAGGATATTTACAACATCAACATGGATGAAACTGGTCTGTTTTATCGAATGCAAGCTGATAATTCTCTTGCAACGAAGCAACTCGAGGGACGAAAGCAAAACAAAGAGAGAGTTACAATTGTCATTTGCACCAATGGTGATGGATCCGACAAAGTTCCTCTTTGGATCATTGGTAAGTTTCTTAATCCGAGATGCTTGAAGAATGTTAATCGTTCTACTCTCAAATGCACTTATCGAGCAAATTCAAATGCATGGATGACATCTTTATTCTTTATTGAATGGCTAAAGTGGTTTGATAGCCGCTTGGACAGGTCTGGCTTCTTTTTGATAATTGTACAGCTCATGGGAAAAAAGAGCATCTCCCGCCACTTCGTCACACAGATTTTGTTCTTACCACCAAATAGCACTTCCAAGATTCAACCATGTGATGCATGTATCATTAGAAATTTTAAAGGTTATTATTGTCAACGATTTAATCGTATACTTTTGAAACGAATTGAGGACCGTGTTTTGGAACCGTCAAAGATATCTCTCCTCGATGGAATGATAAATGCAGTTGCTTCATGGTCGATAGACGTGAAACCAAGGACGATCGAGAATTGCTTCAAGCACTGCAAAATCCGGACCCTTGAAGTTGACGAGTTACAAGTTGCAAAAGAAATGGATGAGGAGAATCAAAGACTAGCTACTTAAAGAGTTGAAAAGTCAGGTGAAAGATCTTCACTACACCAATGAGATGGAGATGGATATTTTCCTTAATCATCCAGGTGGGCAACAAATTTTTTATGCTTTAACCGATGAAGAAACCATTGAAGGAATTAGACAAGAAAATGAAGAAAATAATCCGGTGGATGATAGCATAGAAGTACAAAAAATTTCATGTGAAGATGCTTTAAGCTTACTCGACAAGTTGGAAATGTTTTGGATTCAACAAGAAGGTGGTCATGTGGACGAGATAATGGGCACACGCAAGTTGAAGGATATGGTTACAACATAAAAGATTAAATCTTTGTCACAATCAACCTTGAACAAGTATTTTAGCTCAACTTAAATCTATTGTAAAAATTATATATATATATATATATATATATGTGTGTGTGTGTGTGTGTATTTTATTATGATTTATTTCTAAATGGAGGTGTATTTCCTTATGTTGGGATTTGAAAATATATGAATTATGACAATATGGAGTTTATTCCAAATTATAACTAGTCCCAAGTTGGGACCATAAGTTTTTATTTCTAAATAGAGTTTATTCCTTAATAGAGTATTATTTTTGAGAGGTTTTACTGTATTTGGATTTTGAATTTTAATATTTAATTTTGTTAAGATAAGAATTTCAAATATTCGACCAATAATTTCTTAAAGATTATATATCTATTTTATATCACAACATCTTACTCCTTCCGTCCCATAAGAGTGTGCTCACTCTTTACGGCCACGGGTTTTAATAAAAGTTAGGTAGTGGTAGATTTAAGTGGAGAAAGGGTCCCACTTTTTGTTGTTTGGGTATATTAATTATTTTTGTTGATCAATTAAAGGATAAAAGATGTGGACCATGCTTGGTATTGTTGTAAATAAGTTGAAAACGTGAAGAAAAAGTGTTAAGGATATTTTTTAAAAATGGAATGGACACACTCTTGTGAGACGGACGAAAATAGCAAATTGAGCACACTCGTTTAGGACGGATGGAGTATTTTCTCATCTGTTTATATTTGAAAATCTCTTTCTCTGAGGAAATTAAGCAGGCAGTGTTTGAAATGTCTCCGCTCAAAGCCGTCGGCCCGGATGACATTCATGCCATCTTTTATCACAAAATGTGGCATGTAGGTGGAAAAGCAATCGCCGAACTCCTAAAGAGGGCATATTCCTAACATATAATAGCTCTCACTCTCACATGCAATCTTATTCAATTGATGTTCATAATTACAATGGCTCTCACTCTGTTATCCTCTGAGTGACATTCGAGGACATATTCCTAACATATAATACCCCTACAGATAGCATAATTATTTTACGATACTTTTTTACATATATTGAAAAACATCATAATTTAAACTTGAAGTACATCCATGCAATTATTACGATCAAGATCAGTAGATATTCACTTCTTGCGGCATCATACCACTACTTTCATGCACTTTAGAACAATCTACACGTAATTGTGGCACTAATCTAATCTTAGACTCTTATCAAGGATATCAACATGACAAAAATGCAACGAAGGATGAAGTTGCGTCTGGTCCGGCTATATGAGAACCTGTATACAGTGACCGAAATCAAATCCAGAGTTTAAAATGTGCTTTCCACGAATCTGAGGTGACCTATTTTAATGTTTTGATTACAAAAGGTAATATATTTATGGTATATTAGTTAATTACAAAACTAATTATATATATATATACTATATAATATTTATCTCCCTTAATTTAATGTGGAAGAGGGATTTAATTGTAACTTTTAATTGTAAATATATGAAGAGACTATTTTAATTGTAACTTTTAATGTAAATAAACTAATTTAAATACAAAAGTTATGAAAAACATCACAATGCAAATGCACCTTTAATACACAAAGTGATTAAAATGAACTTTTAAATGATAGTATAAATTACAAGATGGTTAAATTTTAGCTATGAAATCTTAGATACAATCGGTGCATCGCACGGGTTGAATAAACCAAAAACAACTCCGGAGCAACATACGAGTTAGTAAAGCCTCATTTCATATAACTAATTATATAGACTAAAATAAAATAATAATAACAATAAAAAAACATATAAACTTCTCTAAAAGGCATTTAAATTCTGCTATCTGCTCATTCAACCGTCTGCCCCAACATTACGTACAAAACACATAGATATTCAACCAAAGACCGTGCATCGCACGGGTTGGATAATGCCTCGTATATATAAAAGTATTTTGATAAATAGATTTATGGTAATGAATTCATATTTATGGTAAATTTGCTAAATATGATAAAGCTTTATCGTGTATATATATATATATATATATATATATAAATTTAGAATACTTTCATAAAATAGAATTTATGTAAAAAAATTGATATATATACACACACACATTCCAAAATTATTTTGAATGTATTATAATAAAATCATATTTATCGGCTATTATTTAATACATAAAATTATTTTGATCTTATATATTTGAACCTCGAAATTATTTTAACATATAGATTTTTTGATAATAAAATCATACTCGTTGTATATTCGATAATAACAAATTATATATATATATATATAATGTTATGGTAATAAAATCATATTTAGAATATATTAGTTAAATACAAAGTTATATATATATATTAATCAATATTATTTATGTAGATAGATTTTAGTGAGAATCAATTTTTTAATACCAAATCATAAAATTGACAAGTTTTATATCCACATTCATAAGAATATAAGTTTTTTGTACCATTTTGCTTAAAAAGACTAAAATATCCTCCCAAAAAATGTTGACTTTCTCTTTTCTTTTTGTATTTTATTTACTTTAAACTATTTTTCTTTTCTTTTATCTTTTTCATTTTCCCCATCTCCTCAAAGCCGGTCGACATTAATGTCCAACAGCCAAAATTTAACTACAACCTATATATCAAAATAACACAACCATTTTTGACAAAGGGTCTCTCAAAAATCTTATAAAAGTCACAAGATTATTCGAAAAGAAAAGTTGACGTTCAAATAGGACTTCATTTGTCGTGCTTCTCGGTTCATAAAGATGGTATACATCAATATTTTACCGATGGAATTTTTTTTCCGACAAGTTCTTCCGGATACGATGGCTGCACACGATGGCAAGCCACCGACGGTCGTGTCCAACGGCCTTGACATCGTGTGCACAACTAACGTGTCCACAATCATTTAACACAACCGTCTATAATCATGTGCATCGATCGTGTTCATGGCCAGAAACTTGCACACGATCGCTGCACATGATAGCATTCGAACTTGTGCATTGGTCATGTCCAAGGCAGACCGTTCTAGAATAATGTTCGCTCAATTTTCTGAATAGTTATTCATTTTTTTTGTAATCAGATGTCGTAGCAGCGTATTTTGATACATCACGGTGGTCATTGGGAGCGATCGACATATATAGACGGGGACTCCTTTTTTGTCTACATCGACACGAGAAAAGTTAGTCGTGTAAACTTCGTGGGGGTTATCAGAGAGGGTTTGGGTGGTCCAAATGAGCCCGATTATAAATTATGGTACTTGACACATGTAACACCCCTAGAGCCATCCAGGAATATTACAGCGCTGTGGGCCCCGAGATGGAACCCACAAGGCTGAAGAAAATTTTCACAAACATTTACAAACGCCCAAGAGACTAACGACGGTATTATCTATTTAAAATATTCGAAGACTTTATAAAATCCGTTTATCAAAACCGTCGTGAAATCTCATTTGAAACCACAAGTCCCGAAATGCTAAAACTCAACAGTTTAAAAACATACGTTGAGGTATCGCTTACACGTACCGACAGGATAGATTTAGAAAACGATTGCCAAAGTGACCTAAGTTACCAGATACCAAAAGGCCATTTAAAAATACTCATGCAGCGGAAAAAGACAAACAATTAAAATACTCTAGCAGCGGAATACAAGAACTAATCAGGAAACTCAATATACAAATACATGTCCTAGCCAGTATCCTCCGGGAAGCTCATCTCTTCACGGCCGCTACAAGCTTGATAATCCAAGAACCTAAAAAGAAAGCCCACGACGGGGTCAGCCATAATATCCAACAATGATAACCATCACATCACGTCAATAATTACATATCAATGGGAATACTAAGTAAGAATACGACCAATGTAATCTTACCGTCGTAACTTTACGAAAATCCACGATTCGTATCCTTAACAACACATTAAGATAATACCGAAATATCTGTACGGTATCTCAACAATACCCAAGGTTCTCAAAACATTATCATAACTCGCGATACGGAAATTATAACAACTATGGCCAATTCAATCAATCGGATAACGTCGACATTTCCAATGCGATAATCGGATGTCCATCAAAGACAAGTACCAAGGAAATACGGAACATACCTCAAGATACGAAATACCATGACAATCACGTCAGTCTAATCCGAGATCAGATCAACACAACATACGGACATGGTCCTAACACAAGATCTACAAATGCATACTCATATGACAACGTCAATATGATCACAATAATAACGACGATGTATACTTATGGCAAACCCATAATATACATATGCACAACAACAATACATGGCAATCCGATGATCCAGCGTTCACTGCCTAGATCCCCCGATGATCCCGTCAGACCAACCCGAGGTGGAAAACCCGTCCGATGATCCAGCGCACGCTAGCATAGATCCCCCGATGATCCCGCCGGACCAACACGAGGTGGACATATGACAACAATGCACAACTGCACAAAACAACAATACACAATACACGACAACAACAATGCACAAATGCATGACAACAATGATACACGAATGTATCACGACATGATCGACATAAATGATAAAAATGATTAGAGTACTTGCCCCGAGTCCTTCGAGAACGATCTCAATGTCTAAGCCATCATGAACCATTATCCTCAATACTCGACGGTCCAAAGTATCACGGATTGCAGATAATTTATATCTTCGTCTTTATCACAATATATCCTCGATATACAAGTATACCAATAACAAAAGTAAATCATATACATTATGATTTAGATTTCCAAAACTCGAATACGATTTATAATCCCAAATCTCCTGTGATTACGATTATAAACATTGCTATACGAATTATACACGAATGAAACGGAAACCATTCATTAAATACTATAAACTGAGCAAGTAATAACTTACCTCGATACCGATACGACTATGATGAAGCCGCTACCAATCTCATTGCCTTCGTCTACGAGCTCCTCGGCCCTGACCCATGCAATTCACGAACATACTCGAACACGACTGCAACATATGGTTATAATCACCGATCAATAATCTCAACCTATTATAATAATCGATAAACAACAAGTTCGACAACAATCAACAATCGATAAAACCAATTCACAAACCCAATGGCTCAACAATATCTTGGTAAAACATAGTCTGTACAATTCAACTCGAACCAGCACGAATTCATAACCACAACACGAAAATACTGCACTGTCTGTCTACTTAGCGTACGTTAAACGCATAACGTAGCGTGCGCTAGCCAGTAAGCTTAGCGTGCGCTAATGCTGTACAGTGGCATGCGTTCCAATCATAGACCAACACCTTGCGACTATGAATCCGAATGAAAAGAAAATCATACTCCAAGATTAATAATAACTTTTCCAAATTCAATCTCATCATCATGATCCACATTTTATCAATAACATACGAAACTAAAATCAACATAATGTTGGTTTTAATCATATTATCCATATTTATAATCAAAACCATTATATATCCTTATATCATCTTAACCTCAAAATCCGAAATGAAGGGAGACATAAATCTCCATATCTCTTGAAGATAAACAACACCATAACTATCACAAGGATCATATCAATGTCTCTATATCAATAACAACATCAACAATCAAACCAACTCGATAACAAGGATCATATCATACTCAAGCCGGAATTAAACCTCATATCATGATTTAACTCTTCTAAATCGACCACTGAAATTATCATGATTCAGAAATCCATGATTCAACCTCATCAAGTTAAACGAATCATCATTAACATGAAGAATCTTAAATAACATCCGAAACTCTCATCATAATCCCATTAGGTCTCATAAAAATCACCACATGTTTATCCAACATGTTCTCTCATAAGTAATCGTCCTTAAAAACGAACTACTTTCAAAGGGATACAAAAATTACCTGGATTAGACGAACCAATAAGAAGAACACTTGAACTTCATTCCAAGAACCATGAATAACTTGAAGAATAAGGCTTTAATCCATGCTCTCTATCTTATCTCAGAGTGTTTCTGGACCTCAAGTACCTCCCAAAACTCTCTCTATCGAGTGAAAGGAAAGAAATGGATGAAATGCTTCATAACACCCGTTTGTCCCTTTTTATAAAGTATATTACTAGCGTGCGCTAAACCTTATGTTTAGCGTGCGCTACGGCCTTAGCGTGCGCTAACTGACTTTGTTAGCGTGCGCTATCGCAATCCAGAGGCTACAGTCTGGCTTCGTACATATGCTTACGTACGTAACGCCCATGCATTAGCGTACGTAACTTACACTCTCTAGCGTACGCAAGTCCTTGCGTTTAGTGTGCGCTAATATCAGTTGACTCGTTTGTCTGTATGCTCCGAAGACTGGTCCACACGCTGAAAGTGCTGACGAGGATAAGATTCCTTTTTATCCAATATACCATTAGCGTGCGCTAACCTTTAGGGTTTAGCGTGCGCTAGTACTACATTACAAACATCCGTTGACTTATCAGAACGTGCGCCGAAAGTGTCCTGGTCCACACGCAGATTCCTTCCGATCTGACTGCATTAGCGTGCGCTATAATTTTACCTTTAGCGTGCGCTAACCCTGCATGGTAACATGCGCTAAGTTTAACTATTAGCGTGCGCCAATAAGGCTATACTTAGCCATTTTCAGCTATTATTGTCCAACGTCTCAACATAATATATACGAATATACGACATACTGAATACACATGCTCCTTCCAATAATATTCTCATACGATACATCTAATACACGATATCCTCAAATGCAATTGTTGACCAAGTACAACAAATATACAAGTATAGCAGTCTCAGTCTTTCACTTATTTTATCCATATGGTACAGATTCCACACTGTACAATATAACTCGGATAAAATAACATTAAACAACAGTAGTAGAAATTCCGGATATTACAACACATATGGCCATGGAAACAAAGTAAAAGCCCTATTACGGGCGATAACGAGATACTTCGATTACTAGTAGAATACAAAGAGGATCCTGAGGTCTATGTTGAGAACGGCAGCTCCTCACTCCTGAGGTTAATATGGGATGTAGCAGGTCGAGAGTAGAGCCCGACAACATAAATTATGACATGCCTTCCAAAGATTATCAATACGAGGAAGATGAGGAAGGTGAGGAGGTGCATACATCCGAAGATGAAGATTGTTGTAAAGACTTGCTTGAGTGGAGTTTCTTGCTTGGGTTTGCCAACCTGCCCAGATGGATAGGATTATGAGTCGTCATAACTTCTCATCCGAACATCAATCTGCGAGCGAGTATGAGCATCAATGTTCAATGCGTAACTGGATCATTTCATTTCCAGACCCCGGTAGTGCCGGGACTTTGGGTTGGGTCGAGCAGCCTTCACCTGTCACCGGTGAGATAGAGGTGGGGTCCACCTTTCGGTCTAAGACAAAGTTGAGGATAACTGTAGGAATGTCTCATTTGGATAGCTGTAGGAATTGCAGCTCATACTTCTTAGTGTCTCAATAATCTCTTTAAATACCGCCCCTATTATGTAAAGATTCACTTGCCGTGTGACAAAGCGCAATGTAGGCCTATTCCATACGCAATCAGTCTGCAATATAGACATACAAATCATAAGAATATGATAGAATGTTTAAGAAAACAAAAAAAATGTCACTGCTTGCACACGATGGCATGCACATGATCGATGCCCGTCGTGTGAAGACCATCGTGTGCATCTCTCTCTCTCTCTCTCTCTCTCTCTCTCTCTCTCTCTCGAAACTGAAACTCCCCAGTGAAACCCTATCGCCGCCAAGAAAATTTCGAACTTCGACTACGACCGAGAATTTGAAGACGATAGAAGTTCCTCAGACGCTAGTAACACTCCATCTGAAGAGGCTTTCGTGGATGAGCCGTCGGTTAATGCAATTTATTCACACACGATCATGCCACGACGATTGTTCATCGTCTCACGATGGTGCTGAAGAAGATGACACAATTTTGTGCATGATGGTCTTTTCGTGGGCACGATGGTTTACACACGACGATCGTCGATCATGTGAGCCGTTGTGGGCAAGAAGACCAAAGGCTTCTGCCTTGCACACGATGGCATGCACACGATCGATGCCCGTCGAAGTTCGAAATTTTCTTGGCGGCGATAGGGTTTCACTGGGGAGTTTCAGTTTCGAGAGAGAGAGAGAGAGAGAGAGAGTTTTTGGAAGAGAGAGAAAGATCGGGTTGTGGGACCGTTTAGATTATTGTTGTTTGGTTTACTTTTTATGTTTTTTTATCTTCTAGTGGTAGACTTTAAGGGTAATAATATTTTTTAATACATTTTAATTTATATTTTTATGAATTGAGATATGTAATTTCTTACTTTTGTGTTTTGATACTAAAAAAGATAGCGCCCTAGATTTTATGGTAATATATTAAAAGTTATGGTACTCGTTAAATACAAATTTGTTTGATATACAATTTTCATCATACTAAATTATAATTATGGTATATTCGTAAATGCTATCTTTTTATAATATTAAGTTAATTATGTATTATTTATTTAAAGATCCCTAATAAAAATCTACTGTTTTATGGATTGCAATTGATATTAACTGATCCGAAATTTATTATTATAGATATTAAATGGTAATAAAATTCTGTTCATCAATATATGTAATTAATGGCAATAAAGTCATCTTTATAGTATAGATAATTTGATGAATAGATTTTAATGTAATAAAATATACGAGGTACCCAAAAAGATACGAGTTATTCGTAACAAAATCAAGTTACTCGAATCTGAATTCGTGTTATCGGAATCTGAATTCGAGTAACCCGAATCTGATTCGAGTTACCTGAATCAGAAATTCGAGTAACACGTTTTGATATTTCGGGTAACCCGAATCTGATTCGAGTAAGTCGAATTAAGATTCGGGTAACTCGAATTCAGATTCGGATAACTCGCATGCTCACATCAAAACTGATATCATATATTTTTGCAAGTTCACTCGAAATTATCTTACTCGAAATTATAATATATAATTCGAATTCATTCAAGTAAATGTCAATTCCGATAATTTGAATATCAAAATAATTTATAATAAACTTGGCAAAAAAAATAATACTATATATAAAAAAAATAAAAAACCTATTCTCACTCCTCGTAAAGGCCATCAAAACGTCAAATAAATCTTGGTCGGAAATGAAGCTTTGTAATCATTGCAAATTGACACATGGAGCCAAACAAGATCTTAAATATGGAAAAAGAAGATCCGGTGGAAAGTGGCGGTCAAAATAATAATTACCTAGTTTTAAATTGTTGAAATTTAGATCAATCAGTAGATCCTTAATTAAACACAGCCATATCCTGTGTACTCCCGCCTGCCTATTTACACGTGTCATGCACCAGATATTTCTAAGACCGGAAGAGCTTTTAATTTTTTTAATTAACGACCTCTTCTCCATGGCCAAATCCCCCCAAACCCAAAAATATTGAGCCAATACAAAATTCCGAGGATATAGAACATGTTGGCTTTTGGTCCAGCATCCAAGTTATTATTGAGATCGAGCTCACCCGAGTTTCTCAAGAAAATTGAGATCGAGCTGAGCCGAGTTTTTTGAAAGTTTAAATTCATAGTGAACTCGGCTCGTTTGTGTTCGAGCCCTGTTTTCTTCAAAGCCCGTGCGGTCCGAATTCGATCCCGATCTTTTTGGGTCCGATCCCGATTTTTTGAGCCCAAATCCAAGCTCTAACCATGGCAGTCGGAGGGGAGACGGTGGGGTCGCAACATAAGGGGATGAAATTGGAGCAGAGCAGGTGCCAAAGGAGCTGAAGAGGATGGAGGTGTTGACGGTAAGGATGGAGACCATGCTGAGGAATGTGGTGGTGCCGATGCAGTGTTTGGTAGGTCAGAGCAGAGAGGGGCTGACAGTAGTTGACGATAGTAAAAAAAAAGGGTTCGGCGTTTTGGCTCGATAGATCAAAGTTACTTGGCCCGATAAGATCGAATTTCATTTGGCTTGTTTTTTTGGCTCGATATGTGTGGTTAATTTGGCCCGATATGTGTATTTTAGATCGATACGTTTATTTGATCCGGCCAGATGGTAGTGTGAAACTTGATAGTTTCAAAGCGAAACGACTAAAATACGACATCAAGATTACCAAGTTTAGTATTTGAGGACCTAAATTTTCGAAGGTATCAAAGTAGGACCTAATTTTTGATCCGTTAAACCACTTTAGGACCTCCGTTAACTTTTGGCCGTTAAGTCCTAACGGAGTGCTTAGTTGGCAGTTAAATGACACGTGTAGATGTTTATTGGCTGGTCAATATATGACGGACGTGGCAAAATAATAATAAAAAATAGTAAAAATATAAAAAATCTGGAAACTTTTGAAAAAAAAAGCAGAACGTAATTTTTTTTATTTAAAAAATCTGGAAAATAAAAAAAAATCGGAATTCCAGGTAACTTTTTTTTTTGGAATATTAACATTAAAAATTTGGAAGTTGTTACTTAAATTCGAATGTTACTTAAATTGGAAGTTATTACTTAAATTCGAATGTTAAATTTTAAAAAAAATAGATCTTGTTTATAGACCGCTTTAATAAAAACAAAAATTGGAATATGATTTTCCTTAACATAAATGAAAATTTTGATACGGTTATCTTCTTCGTGAAGTTGACTTTAAATAATTAATTTTAATCGGTTGGTTTTAGATTTTTAGAATTTTTTTGTAAAAAATTAAACAGTCTTTTTATGTAAATTAAAAAAAAGTAAAAATAAATAAATTACTAGCATTCTTTTAAAATAAAAAAATAATTCAGATTTTTTATTTATTTTATGGGAATTAATATTTCAGTATTTATTTTTATTAAAATAATTTATAAATAAGATCCATATTTTTTAATTTTTTATTTTCAAATTTTAGTAAAAGCTTCCAATTTTTAATATTAATATTCTAGAATTAAAAGAATTACCTGAAGTTTCGATTTTTTTTTTAATTTTTCAGATTCTTTAATAAAAAAGTTAAGTTCTTATTTTTTTCTTAAGCTTTCGAGAGTTTTTAGAATTTTTAGATTTTAATATTTTTTTATTATTTTTATTATTATTTTATGTGACATATTGACCAGTAAATAAATATCTGTCATGCGTCATTTAACTGTCAACTAAGCACCTCGTTAGTACTTAACGGCAAGCACAGAAGTTAATGAAGGTCCTAACGTGGTTTAACAGATCAAGGACTAAGTCCCAATTTGGCACATTCGACAATTTAGGTCATAAAGTGCTAAACTTGATAAACTCGAAGTCCTATTTCGATCATTTAGCCGTAGTTTCAGCCCTATTATCTCACGAACTTAAAAGTAAGGGGACTCTAGTACTTTTACATCCAAAATGAATTGAAAATTTATTGTCTGAACTTTTGATCATAAAATAGTTTCGGCAATATTTATTTGTGCTATATTTCAAAATATTAGATTCAGGTTTTGAATTCTCATACTTATTTACATCAATACTCAATCAACAATTTCATTTATAAATACTCAATCAACAATTTCACTTAAAATTTATTATATCATATGGATGTCTAGTTGAAAATTGTGAAAGAAAAATTAATTTGATATATTTTTCATTAAAAATAAACTTGATATGAAAATTATAAACATTTAAAATTTTAAGCTAAAAGAATAAATGAAGAATTTTTTTATTGGTAAATGAGTGTAAGTTGTGGAATAAAACTCCCACAACACATATGTAGATTTTTTTTTTGGAAAGTTAAGAATATATCTCTATGTATAATAAGCTATATTTTAAAATAAAAAAACTTATAAAGTGGCATGTGTCGCGACTTTCTTTTAGTAGAAGTATAGATTAATCAAAAGAAATTATATTCTCATCATTTCTATTATATTATTAGTAGTATAAAAAGATGTATTATTGTATATAAATTGTTTGAATTATCTTAATAAATACTCTTAAAATATTATTTATTTGTAGTTTTATTAAGGCACGATGGATTCATACATCATGTCTATAGGATTTATACACCACCTATGCCCCGTCCCCCTTTACTTTTTTTTTCCTCCCCTTCTAACACCCCCACCTTCCCCTCTCCACCTTTACTTTTTTTTTTCTCCCGCCCCTCCCCCCCACCCCATGATTTCACTTTTTTTTTTTCCTTTTTTATCCTTTATTTTACTTTTTATTATTTTTTGTTTTCATCAATTTTATTTTATTTTATCTTAATATATTTGACAATATACTTTTATATATGTTATATAAGAATATAAATGAATATATAACAAAAAAATATGAGACAAAAAATAATATCATTTAACAATCCTTCATGAATACATAAACAAAAAAATTAGAGACCCAAAATAATACCATTTAATAATCCTCTATAGTTATAAAAGGTGTTTCGGGATTACAAGATTTCAGCTGTCCATAAAGTTCCAAACGTGACATGAACATAGTTTCCCATCCAGCTGCACACAAGGCTTTGTGGCGGATCCAGTAAGCCGAAATGATAGGCATCGGACAATCTCTTTCTAATTGTACCATCACATAATGACTATCATATACAATTGATCCAAAGTAAAATTTCTAGTATACATGTACTTCTTCAACTTGGCATGTTGGCTCTCAAATCTGTTGGATGTGCGATTTCCAAAGTTCAAAGACTGGTCAATCGAGGCAGACACAAAATATTTTTTATATTTGTCCAACTAATTATCATTTACGTATCTTAAAACACCTGAAAAGAAAGAAAAATAAATATTGGATAGGAGATATGAATAAAATTCTCGGACTATAAATATTAATGTAAAAGACTTACAGGGGTATTTGACAACAATATTCGAAGTTTTTCTTAGTTTTCTGTGTATGATATCAACGTTGGAGAATCTTATAGTAACTTCCACGTCGATTGGAAAAAGTCCCAATCACGTTGCGACCTAATAGTTGGCCTGCAAATCTTCAAAATATTTTGACCAATGTGCCATCTACAGAGTAAATGATTGGCGTGCGGAAAAACTATTTCATACGCATTCATGAGAGTTAACTCTCTATCTGTGACTATAACCCGTGGGTGCATGCACTCATTTAGCGTCCACTTTAGTTGTTCCAAGGCCCATTTATAGTTGTCCATCTTTTCTTCACTTATAAAAATAAAAGTTATGCAAAATGTCTTGTTGGTTGAAGTTACACCAACAATTTGAACAAAAGGCATATTATATATGTCCGTCTTGTACGTGGCATCTATAATCAACACGTGTGGGGATGCACGCCATATCTCATAAGATGTAGGATGAACAAAAAACAAAGTTTGCAACTCGTTTGTAATTGGGTGTGTATAAGTCTGATAAACATAACGATTAATATGCAAAAGGGACATAAGAACCTGCATTAGAGTTTTACCGGCTTTCTCGTCCTAGTGAATTTTTTTTTTGTGCCTCATATATTATCGGGAGTGTTGACAAGTTAGTCTCATCTTGATCCTTTAGCGTTGATAGAATTTCACGTGGTGCACACTCTTCCACGTCAAATCTTCTACCAAACAGAATTCATCATTAGATAACCGATTTGCTTATGCATGCATGACCCTCTAGATGCACTGTAGGGGGTGGTTATGTTGATCGCATACCACTCTTATCGTCCAATAATGATGTTCCAATGAATATTTTCCTACCAATTGAAACGGACAATCTGTCTTTTTGGTACTAGTATTTTTACTTGATCCGGCTCCGTCAGGTTTACCACTATGGTCACACATAAGAAACAATTTATTCATGAAACCATTTTTGCATTTCTTTGATCTTTGTGTGACGATGACATAACCAAGAGAGAATGCCGTATTTTTCACCCAATTCATCATATCTTCACGAGACCCAAAAACCTACAATTGCATTTATTTTTGTTTATGGTGATGTGACGAATATTAATTTTATTAAAATAATATAAATATTTATTATTTAAAATTTATTGCACCTGATCGGTAAAAAATGGTGATGTCCATGTGGAAAATTAAGCTTCTTCAGGTCCATAAAAAAATTGAGCGTCATCAACACCTGAATTTGAGTTGTTTTCATAAAAAATGACATCTTTTTGTCAAAACAAAGCAATTTCCTGCAATAAAAAATCATCATATATAATAAACAAAAATTAGATTTATTAACTAAGGAACCACCACTACATACCACAGGAACCGCTAAAAACCTTATGTTTTTGGTATGAGAGAAAAGGACGCTTGTGGCCACGTTTATATAAGAGAGAGAAAGAGAGCCCGAGATGAACTCGGGCACATGATTTTGATTGTTCGGGCAGATGCCCGAATCTACAGCTGGCCAAATGCAGTACACGCCTCCCTGTACACCCCAAATGCAGTGCACGGCCCCTGGCCTAAGGCACGCCCCCAGATTTTTTTTTTTGGTTTTGACGCGCTCTGTACACCCCAAATGCAGTGCACGCCCCCTGGCGCACGCCCCGAGATATCTTTTTTTTTTTTCGGAAATTAAAGGGGTGTGGGGCCCTAGTGGTGTATATACCACACCTCCCTAATTAAATTGTAGAAATTTAGATCAATTAGTAGATCATTAATTAAACACAGTTTTAATAGTAGCAGTACTGTGGGACCGGAATTGTTATCCGGATTACTAGTTAGGTGTAAACTTGGAACATTAGTATAAAAAAAAAAAAATTAAACACAGCCATATCCCGTGTACTCCCGCCTGCCTATTTACACGTGTCATGACTCATGCACCAGATATATAAATGAGTATATATAAAGAGTCATTTTTTTTGTCTTAAATTATTTTTATTGTATATATAAATGTGTAGTTTTCAAACAGGGGTAGGGGAGTCATTTTTTTGTCTTAATGGGGACAACACCCCTTTTCATGCTTAATGAATAAGCCATTTTTGTCTGAGCGAATAAGCCATTAAGCCACAAGTAAACACCTCCAAACGTCTGAGCGAATAAGACATTTTACCCATTAAGCTGATTAAGTCACAAGTAAACAGCCCCTTAGTTGACAAATTCCCCTCCCCCTCCCCAGTAAATTGATAACTTCTTTTTTAGAATATAAAAAAAATTAAAAGACCTTCGTTATTTTCAATCTAAAAACCACAATATACTGGGCCAAAACAAAATTCATAAGACACACAAACATTTTGGTCTTTGGTTCAGCATCCTAGTTATTATTGAGATTGAGCCGAGTCGAGTTTTAAAAAAAAAAATCAAATAGAGTCGAGCCAAAGTTTCTGAAAGTTTAAATTCGTAGCGAACTCGGCTCATTCATGTTCGAATCGAGTTTTAGGCTTTTCCAGAATAAGATAACGATCAATTATATGTTCAAAAAAATATCACATGAACTATTGTATTTTTGGGATTTTTCGGACTTTTGCGATCTTTTACGAACATTTTTTAGGAAATGTTCAAAAAAAAAAAAACTTCGCATGACCTATAAATTCGAGCTTTTTGGGCTTTCTAATTTTATACAACTGAGATCGGGCTCGGCTCAAAATTTCTTCTTTCAAGTCGGGCTCTGTCCGAGCCCTGTTTTTCTCAAAGCCCGTGCGGTCCGAGTTCGATCCGGAGCTTTTTTTGTCCGATCCCGTTTTTTTGAGCCCAAAACCAAGCTCTAACCATGGCAGTCGTCGCAACAGAGGGGATGAAATCGGAGCAGAGCAGGTGCCAAAGGAGCTGGAAAGGATGGAGGCCATGATGAGGAATGTGGTCAGAGACGGAACTTGAACGTTTTTGTTGGAGGGGCCAATTTGTAAAGTATTTATTTTAGGGGGGTTGATATACACAACATTGAAATTTTTGTATTAAAAATGACTGAAACTAAAAATAAAAAGGTATAAAATGTATATAGGGTCAAAATTTTTGGGGGGGCCACAACCCCCCTCGGCCCCTTATATGTTCCGTCCGTGAATGTGGTGGTGCCGGTGGAGTGTTTGGTAGGTCAGAGCAGAGAGGGGCTGACAATAGTTGCGGACAGTAAAAAACATAAAGGGTTCGGCGTTTTGGCTCGATAGATCAAAGTTACTTGGCCCGATAAGATCGAATTCCATTTGGCTTGTCTTTTTGGCTCGATATGTGTGATTAATTTGGCCCAATATGTGTATTTTAGCTCGATACGTTTATTTGATCCGGCCAGATGGAAGTGTGAAACTTGATAGTTTCAAGAGGACTAAAATAGGACATCAAGATTACCAAGTTTAGTATTTGAGGACCTAAATTTTCGTAGGGCCTAATCTTTGATCCGTTAAATCACTTTAGAACCTCCGTTAACTTTTGGCCGTTCAGTCCTAACGAAGTGCTTAGTTTGCAGTTAAATGACACGTGTAGATGTTTATTGACTGGTCAATATATGAGGTAAAATAATAATAAAAAATATAGAAAATCTGGAAACTTTTGAAAAAAAAAATTTATTTAAAAAATATGGAAAATTAAACAAATAATTGGAACTTCAGGTAACTTTTTTTTTTGGAATATTAACATAAGAAAACTAGAAGTTTTTATTTAAATTCAAAATTTAAATTTGAAAAAAAAAGATCTTATTTATAGACTGTTTTAATAAAACAAAAACTGGAATATTATTTTCCATAAAATAAATGAAAAATTTGATCCGGTTATCTTCTTCGTGAAGTTGACTTTAAATAATTAATTTTAATATGTTGGTTTTAGATTTTTAGATTTATTTTGTAAAAAATTAAACAATCTTTTTTATTAAAAGTAAACAAAAAATTAAAAAAATTAGATTACTAGCATTCTTTTAAATTAAAATAAAATAATTCAGATTTTTTATTTATTTTATGGGAAATAATATTCCAGTATTTATTTTTATTAAAATATTGTATAAATAAGATCCAATATTTTTAATTTTTTTATTAAATTTTAAATAAAAGCTTCCGATTTTTAATATTAATATTCCAGAATTAAAAGAATTGCCTGAAGTTCCGATTTTTTTTTAATTTTTCAGATTCTTTAAATAAAAAAGTTAAGTTCTTATTTTTTTTCTTAAGCTTTCGAGAGTTTTTAGATTTTTAGATTTTTATATTTTTTATTATTTTTATTATTATTTTACGTGATATATTGACCAGTCAATAAACATCTGTCATGCGTCATTTAACTGCCAACTAAGCACCTCGTTAGTACTTAACGCACAAAAGTTAATGAAGGTCCTAACGTGGTTTAACGGATCAAGGACTAAGTCCCAATTTGGTACATTCGACAAGTTATGTCATAAAGTGCTAAAATTATTAAACCTGAAGTCCTATTTTGATCATTTAGCCATAGTTTCAGCCCTATTATCTCACGAACTTAAAAGTAAGGGGACTCTGGTATTTTGATCATAAAATACAGTTTCGGCAATACTTATTTGTGCTATATTTCAAAATATTAGATTCAGATTTTGGATTCTCATACTTATTTACATCAATACTCAATCAACAATTTCATTTATAAATTCTCCCACATTAGGCCCATCACTCATATTTTACCTTTATCACTTCAACTATTCCGCTCTTTTATAAAATCATGATTCTTTTGTAATATCAATTAATTTTGGAACATATATAATTGTAATATTGTTAAAGGACTCTTTACATATTTATACTACATTGATAAATTTACATATATCTAATAGAAAGAATATAATTATAAAACAAATGGTTTTTAGATATTTATAAATAATAGTTTGATTACCTGAAATAATATATCTGGATATTAGTTATTTTGTATGTGACGCCTTCAGTCTACATTGAAGTTTATTGCATTTAAATACTTGCAAGTAATAATTTGATTATCTGATACATAGCATTTTGATATCAGTTCAAAAATTGTGATTCTTGTAGTTATTTTAATATTATAATAGTTTTATATTATTTTTATAATATGTACTAAATAATGTAATTTGCCCTTGTGGAATTGGAGATAGTCAAAAATAATAATAGTACATAAATCACTGCATTTTGGTTTGCCACCAGGCCACCAGGTGGACCTCGTCCATGGATCCAACAAAGCCCAAGTACCGAAAATTCTTGGCGGCCCTTTATCTTATTAGAATGTCTTTTAAGATAAATTCGTATTTCTTTTGTACGTATTTGTAATTTTTTATCAATAGATAATTAAACTATATTTATGTATTTTTTTTTTCTTTAACCAGTTAATAGGAGTGGTAAGATGAAAGAAAAATGTATATCTACTAATTTTTGAATTTTTTTTGAATCAATTTTATTTTAATTATTTAAAATAAAATAAACTGAATACTAGTAATTTAAACAATTATGAAATTATATACTACTTTTGGTTATCATTATTTTTCATAACTTTAAATTACGTAAAAACAAAATCACATATAATTACTTGCCAGGAATATTATATATAATATAATTAATAGGGGAGAGCTTGCTTCAAGATGGTAAACTAATGACTTCAGGGCGCACAAACTTACTCCAGTTGACGATACTAGTGCTGGTAAGTTTTACGGGAATCCAAACAGGTTGGAACAAACGAGAAGTGCATCGAGAGTTTTTTTGTAATCTTAAGAATGTGAAGAAAAATACTGCAAGATAATAATTAGACCATCAATATTTTATAGATCGAAGTGTCACACAGTGAGATACCAACATATATAAAAGTTGGTGTTGACAGAGATGAAAATGTTAGGATAGGTGTATGGATTCACTCGCAAAGACAGAATTAGAAACAAAGTGATTAGGTGTAAGTTAGGGTGGCCCATATTAAAGACAAAATGAGTGAATGTCGACTACTTTTGCGTCTATGTTCATGCACTCCGGTATGACTTCTTGGATGGTGTGATGTGACAATAGACGTGATCGATTAGTGATTTTTCTCACTAATAGGGGTTCCAAATGGAGTAAGAAGTTGTTGTTCTACAATATTCTTTTTCTTAATTTTTTGAGAAATATAACTATTTGGCGAACATGTATGTTGGAACCTAGCGTTCCTGAATTTGTAGGTTGGAAATATATTTTCATACTAGTGTTACAAAATTAGAATTGATTACAGTTTGTTTAATTTTGAGAAATTGACCAATTACCACTAGTATTTTGTATTGAGGCTGGTATTTTGAGATCGAAAATCCGAGCTCGAACTCAAAAAGCTCGGGACCTGACATGAACAGGGCAGGATTCAAACGAAAAACAGGGCTTGGACCCAACCCGGCCAAAAAGTAGAATTTCCGAGCCTAGCTCCAATCTCAATTTTAGAAAGGCCCGAAAAAATAAAGAAAAAACTGAAGAAAAGAAAACTAGTTTGTGTGACATTTTTTTTGAACATCTAATTGACATTTATTCTGAAAAAGTCTGAAACGCCCGAAGCTCGGGACCGAGCCTGAACAATCCGAGTTCACTTCAGGTTCCAACTTTTAAAAAGCTTGGCTCGGCCCAAAAATTCGATTTCAAGTTTAGTCCTCAAAAAAATTGGCTCGACTCGGCCCGATCCCGACCCTGGTTCGTATTTTCAATTTTTATGACTTGGAATTTACTTTTTCTTTTTAATCTTTTTGCTCTTTCTGCAAAGCACAGTGAAGTGGTCTGGATATCCTCGGCCATTGAACCTTTGTGATTCAAAATTTATGCCACTGAATCATGAGGTAAATTAAATTCAAGATTCTTTTTACTGTTGTTCTTCGGTATTCTGAAAATTACAATAAAGTGGAAAAAAGAAAATCTACTGAAGAGTACTATTGTTCTTACAATTCAATTACAAAATAAAACTGAAAACAGAGAATGAACTTCCACGAATAATAATATTGAAGCCCAGGCGATTGATATCTTTCCGCAAGATAATTACGTCCCGCTTAGTGCTGACGGTTTTCAGACGTATTATATCCAATGATACAACGATTAACGTCTTCAGTTTTGAAGCACACCAAAAAAGAAGCTCCGTCGAACTTGAAATGTGTGAGTCCTGAGCAAACTATATGAGTGTGTGTATGCTTGTGAGAATTTCGACTATGGGAGATGATATATGGATGATATGCAACCTATTATGCACTGGTATATATATGCCTCTCCATTATGCACGGTTTTAACTCAGGCATTAAGACAGACAAAACTGCAGATTTTAGACCATAAAACTACTGCATAAAGACATGTTTTATGACCAAAAAATTGCTATATTAAGACGGGTTTAATACACATATTCAGTGCACTGACTGGCCGTTTTATTTCAACAGTCACGAGAGGAGGAGTTCAAACGTTTAAAATTCAGGTCTGCTTGGCACCAAATTTTTTAATATTTGTGCCCAAGTCCAAGACCCCAAAGACTAGCTAAAGACCAATTGCCAAAAACAAAGGTCCAAGGTCCACGAGCCCAAGCGCAAGCCCGAGCACCAGCCCCAGCCCCAGCCCGAGCCGCGCCGGCCAGCCGGGCGGGCGGGCGCGTGTGGTCTAGTCAACTCCAAGTTTAGGTGCATAGTCTTGGTCATATTGTACACCACATAACTCTCTTCACTTTACTAAGTGTCCTTTAAAATGGCTAACTTCATTTATTAATTTCTCACTCATTGAAAATCACTTTTGGAAAACTAGATATACTACGATTATTTACTCCGAATGTAGATTAATTCTGGATTATTTAATTTGACATAAATGAAATATTTTAGCCATAAAAAATCAATTAAAACTGATTTTTGCCAACAATCCCCCACACGAGTGAAAATTAAAACTGATTTTTGCCGTCAACACCTCCATTCTTTCCAGCTCCTTTGGCACCTGCTCTGCTCCGATTTCATCCCCTCTGTTGCGACCCCATCGTCTCCCCTCCAACTGCCATGGTTAGAGCATGGATTTGGGCTCAAAAAACCAGGATCGAACCAAAAAAGCTCGGACAGGGTTTTGAGAAAAACAGGGCTCGGACAGAGCCCGACTTGAAAGAAGAAATTTTGAGCCGAGCCCGATCTCAGTTGTAAGAAATTAGAAAGCCCAAAAAGCTCGAATTTATAGGTCATTGCGAAGTTTTTTTTTTGAACATGTCCTAAAAAAATGCTCGTAAAAGATCGCAAAAGTCCGAAAAACCCCAAAAATACAAAAAATAGTTCATGTGATATTTTTCTGAACATATAATTGATCGTTATCTTATTCTGGAAAAACTTAAAACTCGATTCGAACATGAATGAGCCGAGTTTGCTACGAATTTAAACTTTCAGAAAGTTTGGCTCGACTCTATCTGATTTTTTTTTTAAAAACTCGGCTCGACTCAATCTCAATAACAACTAGGATGCTGAACCAAAGACCAACATGTCGTGTGTCTTATGAATTTTGTTTTGGCCAGTATATTGAGGTTTTTAGATTGAAAATAATAAAGGTCTTTTAATTTTTTTATATTCTAGAAAAGAAGTTATCAATTTACTGGGGAGGGGGAGGGGAATTTGTCAACTAAGAAAAAAAAGGAAAATCTTCCGGTCTTAAAATATCTGGTGCATGACACGTGTAAATAGGCAGGCGGGAGTACACGGGATATGGCTGTTTTTTTTATTTTATTTTTTTATACTTATGTTCAAAACTTACACCTGACTACTAATCGGGATAACAGCACCGGCGCCACATTACTGCTACCATTAAAACTGTGTTTAATTAATGATCTGCTGATTGATCTAAATTTCACAATTTAATTAGGGAGGTGTGGGTATATACACCTCTAGGGCCCCACACCCCTTTAATTTCCAAAAAAAAAAAAAAATATTTGCGTGCACTGCATTTGGGGTGTACGGGGGCGTCAAAACTGTAACACCCCGAGATATTCGGAATAATTACAGCGTCGTAAACCCTTTTAGTAAGGATTTACAAGGCTAATTAAAAAAAGTAAATCTAAGACATCAATACTGCGGAAATTCAAGTTTGTGAAAACGTACAACTGGTTCAACGAGTAATTAATACAACCATATCGAATTAATATCAATAAGACACGCGTACTCGAGTACAGAAACCAAACCAAGAAAACAAGTCTCCAATAACACTAAACATCACTGAACCCCTTCGTCGTCACGTCAGATCGTGTCGCTTTCTCTGCTTCCTGATACCCGAACATCAAAACAAATGTCCACCTACGAAGGGGTTAGCAAAACGATGCTAGTACAAGTATCATATTAAACAATTCGAATATGCATCAACAATACATAACAAGATACACCACACGGACTTCCGCTACCGGAATCCGACAATGCGAATCTACAAGATTCCATTACACAACATGGGTATTCCAATGATCCAGCCCTCAAAGATAGATCCCAAGATGATCCGTCGGACCAACACGAGGTGGAAATAACCCGTCCAATGATCCAGCCCTCGGCTAGATCCCAAGATGATCCCGTCGGACCAACACGAGGTGGACATCCGATCCAGCGCCCTCGGCATAGATCGTACAACGTATATAAACACAACTCATGCATACACATATGCCAAATCATTACGTTCATCAACATGAACATATAAACACTATATAACGAACATCATGACAAATCAACGAAGTAAATCTCATGTTCAACAACATGAATAATCATACGCATGCTCCAAAAATACCAATATTAACATATCACGATACTTGCCTCGAAGATGGCAAGAACGATATACTTCAATGATCTCAACCCACTCGAAGGTCGCCTCCTTCGATCAACGTAGCAAGCTCGAACCTTAACAAAAGGAATGATATACAATTTATCTCAAGTCGAACAATGGCCTAACAATTCGGCCTACGGCCGAAAAGCTCAAAATAAACAAGCTGTCTGGATTGCTTAGCGCGCGCTACGTACTCTACGTAACGTGCGCTAAGCCGGACTGTTAGCGTACGCTATCGTATAAGACTAGCGTGCGCTAGCCACGGACTGGCAGTCTGACTCGGATGGTCTCATAACGTACGCTACGTACGTTTCGTGCGTTAACCGTACCTCGATAGCGCACGTTACTCACACATGTTAGCGTGCGCTAATCTTGCATGGCAGAATACTGCAAACCGAAAACTGGGTTGAATGGTGAAAAACTTATGAATTCTACCGTGATAATACAAGTTACCCTCGGGCATATCATGCTACTAATGTTTGTGGAAGTTCTATGATTATGAGATACAATATACGGATAGTTATCTCAATATCATAATTCCTCTACGATCTTCAAGAAATAATCTAAGTTCCATTCGTCCTACGTTCCAAAACACATGATTCCAACGTGTAAAACGTAGCAACTGGGTAATATCCGATTACTGATCATAAATTGTTTTGAACATGCTTAGGAGTCCTTACAATAAGATGGTTCAAAGGTTCATACGATATATAGTGCCGATACGACAAAAGTATCCTTTTAACATGTGATGACCGATTAAAAACGAAATATCTTGCTATCAAAACATGATCAAACGTCCTTTAGAACACTACTAGTATTGGTGAAGGATCACCTACCTCAAGGTAGTGAAGAACACGGAGGAAACCGAAGCAATCCAACGTCGAAGGCTTGAACACCAATCTCCAATGATATACGATCTTCAATCACGAACTAGGATGTGGATAAGAAGTGTTTTGGTTGAAGGAAGTTATGCTCTAAGTGTAAGAGTTCGGGTTATAGGGGAAGAAAGAACTGAAATCACGAATAGGATGCTGTCCTATTTATAATAAATGGCTATTAGCGCGCGCTAGTCCCTGCTCGTAGCGTGCGCTAACGGCTGTCTGACTTAACTGGAGTCAGCACTTAGCGTGCGCTATTCACATGTCTGTAGCGTGCGCTAAGGCGTTGACTTGGCTTTTCCCGAAAGCCGTCCAGGTTCATTCGACACAATCCGACAAGGGTCCCCCGACCAGATCTCACCTACCGCACGTCTCAATCAATTTGACCACGCATAGCGTGCGCTAATGATCCTCTGTAGCGTGCGCTATGAATCCCTGTTAGCGTACGCTACACGTAGCATGTAGCGTGCGCTACATGCACAGAATTTCAATCTTAACATCACAACCATGAAATTAAACGCTCGACAACATCGGACTAAGAAATACGGAGAATAGTACTCAGACAAAAGTACAATTATTACAATATCATAAGTTCCAATTACATAACAGAAATCTCGGGTATTACATCCTTCTTCCCTAAAAAGAAGTTTCGTCCCGAAACTTAGGATGAAAACAACTCCGGATATTTAACCTTCATACCGTCCTCCGTTTCCCAAGTGGCCTCTTCGACTCCATGTCGTGACCATTGTACTTTAACCAAATGTATTGGTTTATTCCTCAATTGTTTGATCCGGCTCTCAAGTATCTTGATTGGTCTCTCTTCGAAGGTGCCATCATTAGCTATCTCGATCTCGTCGAAATCAATGACGTGACTGGGGTCCGGTGTAATATCCGCAATTTTCGATTTTTGGTAAATTTCTTTTTCGGCCGGAGTCCGTTTTGACGGCTCGCTCATGAACGTTTCGTCGTTCTGAGAATGATTAATTCTACACTTTTTGTCGTCCGAGTTCGTTTGGGTGTTGTTTTGTTGAGTTCTGTGCTTTTTAGCGACTCTTTCGCACTTGAGTTCGATTCTTGCGAATATCGTCCGAAACTGCTGTTTCGAATTTCCCGCAAGTCCGTTTAACTTTGTTAGACGTGTTGTGAACTTCGGTTTGATTATTCGATCACGTATCGTGATCTCCGGGCGTTTTGGGCCATTTTGTAATTCTTGGAAGTTACGGGTATCCATATCTGTATTTGTCATCTTGACCCTTTTCTTGGTCGCGTATGATTAATTATTGCATTACGTTTTCATCTCGAGTCGTTGATGTCGTCCGCGAACTTTTCGTCGTGTTCGTTCTGTGCATTTTCTAAATCGAGGCATCGGTCGTGGCGGCCGAAAGCATTGGCCGGACAGTGCGGCTGCTTGGCGGAATCTTGGCCGAAAGGTGCCCGCAGTAATATGTCGAACAAATCGATTATGTGCCGCGGCACACCCATCCGGCCGCGCACGGTGCAGCAGCTGTGCCGCACACACTGTCCGTGCCGCGGCACACTCGTGTGTCTTCCGCGACCAAACCTAATCGTACCGTGTGCCGCGGCACGCAGCCGTGCCGCGGCACAATGCCAAAACACGGGGTAGATTTTCGGCTGTGCCGCGCACACTTCGCCGTGCCGCTGCACACGGCGGCCAATTGTGCAGATCCGTCTTTATTAGACGAAATCGGTGGCTTTCCCCATTTTTCATCTCGCATCGCGAGAGTAGCGAGAGAGAGGGTATAGAGGGGGAGAGTTCTTCATCCGGGGCCGATTTTCATCATTTCTCTTGGTAGTGAAGCCCGTGCAATCAATCTAACGCGTGTTCTACGGATCTTAGTACTCGAATCTTCCAAGGTAATATTCTAAAACCCTATTTTCGATTAAATTGGGGTTTTGGGTTTTTCTTCCGATTCGTTCCGCTTTTGTTGGTGGATTCATGATGTATACAATTAATATTGTTAGTATCTTTAGTTTTCCTACGGATTCATGGATATTTTGTGGATTTTTACGGAATCGAGAGGGTTTGGTTGTGGTCCGCCCTCGTTATTATTTTCGGTATGAATACACATGAATCGTAGGCGGGTTTCGGTGTATTCCATTTCCATAATCGTTTAGAAGTGGTTGTGATTGTGCTATTCGAATCGTTAGGTTCATTTTCGGTTCCTCGCGGTCGTGCTTGATTCTTCCGCTCCGTTCATTGTCGTCTTCCTTTTCGCGAAGGCCGGCGCCCAAGCTTCCCGCTGAACCGTATCCGTTCGTGGCTCAGTGCTCGTGGTATCGAGGCAAGTACCTTGCCCATGCTTTTCTCGTTTTATGTATATGATGATCGGTGGTCGTCTTGATGTGTTTGTTTGGTTATTTGAAATGAAGTTTCAAAAGGATTTCGGTTTGGCCTCGTTAAAGGCTTTCTTTCAAAACGCGTGTGTTTTGTGAACGGTGTTTTGAGAATTGATTATGATTTGATTATTTTGAATGTTGAAGGATTTTATGAGGATACTCCTCTTGTTTAAAGTTATGGAATTGTGTATTCCGTATTTAAGCTTGTTATTGTATTTTTGAAGAGTTTGGTAATGGTGTCGAGTTAATGGCCATCTCTAGTGAGTATTCTTAATGAACTTACATTCTTAGCATGTTGGTATTGCATGAGTAACGTGTGTGTGTGTATGCTCACTACGGGTTAGATCCGACGGGGTCTCGGTAGGGCTCCACGAAGCTGTGGACCGCGAGCTTGCTTTTAACCACCGTGGGTTAGATCCGACGGGTCTCGGCAGGATCCACGAAGCCGTGGGTCCGCGGTTAATTGTGGTGCATTTTGCAAATGTGATTTGATATTGGCATTTTAAATGAGTGCTTTTGAACGGTTTTCATGATTGCATGCATTGACTAAGTGTGTAAGAGGTAAGTTGTTCGTTTGGCCTACTTGGCTAGGATGGCTCTAGAGTATTTTGTGGTTTATGTTTTAAATCCTTTATTTGTGGATTTTGATGTTGGGATACGAACCTCGTGGTCGTTCTTGTGTCTTGTGAGTTGATGAGATTTGGGGCTAAAATCCCAGGTTTTGTAAAAGTCGTTTTACGGATTTGGGGCTAAAATCCCAACGATTTGGTTAATGTCATTTTCCGTAAAGTAAACTTTTGGGGCGGCGACTCCTTTGTCTTTTGGATTTTTGAAAAGTAGGATTTGATAATCCTAAATTGTTTTCTATTAAAACTCTCGATGGCATTCTAAACCGCTTTTATAAATTATTCCCATTGATTTATGATATTTCGTTTTGAAATGTTTCCTCAAACCCTTGCCTCGGGAAGTACTTTTCGCTTCGTTTGGATCTTTGAGGATCCTCGGTTATTGTTATTCGTGGAATGTGAATTGTATGGCTCGTATTTGCACTTTGTATTTGCACTAGCAAAACAGTGGAGTTTGCTAACCCCGAGTATTCGGGGTGGATGTCTGTTTGCATTCGGTTTTGGAGCATAACACGGTCGGCACGAAGGATGATGAGAGATGATCGATACTAATCACATGAGGAACCGTATATCGTGTGTTGGTTCGATTGTACTTTATTTTCATTCTTTGTATTGTTCCGTTGTACGGGTGTAATTGTATTTTGTCCCTGCGTGGGCATGAGTTGTATTTGAGTTGTATGTATTTGTGGAAAGACCAAATCGGTCTCGAGTCGAGTGTAGCCTTGAAGGCATTGTCGAGATGTTAAATGTCGACACACTGGTAGATCCTCGAGGAGAGGGTCTACGGCGTGTAATATCCCCGAGTGGATTGGGGTGTTACATAAATGGTATCGGAGCTTAGGTTGAGGAAACCTAGGTGTCGGGTCAAGTCGTGTTGTTTGAGTCTTGTTTCGTTGGATTTTTATCCGATCGAGTCGTGTCGCGACGCGTCGTTTGAGTTTGTTGGTCGTGATTAGTATCGTGGGGCGATCATCATCTTCGTGCGACCCGTGGAAGTAAGTCTCCTTCTTTGTGTTGTGCCGTGTGACACGAGCTATTTTTATGATTATTTGTTAAGTGGTGGAATCCTTATGTGAATTTTGATTTCACGATATGTATTTAGTCGACTTTCGTATTTGATTTATACGAGGAGTGTCGCTTGTGATGTCTTTTTATTGTTGTTTTTCTCCGTTGTTGACGATTTTCGAATCGATTTGCACGTTTTACAAGTTCTATTGTGGAAGCTTTGTGCTTATACGCGTTCGACTTGTTCACTAGCCATGCGGGAGAGTATTTTATCGAGGTTTTGTTACGAATGTGGTATTTTATCGTTTATTTCCGTTTAAAGACATATATTGTCTTCATTTTAAACGTTTTGGTGCGTGTGCTAGGAGTCGTTTTAGTGAACGTCGATATGTGTGAGTTTTGGGCATTACGGCCTATTGAATTTTTGAAAACCTTGAATATCTTAGAAAAACAAATTTGAGACATACTTTTCAAATGAGTTATTTTCTTGTGGTACATCCTAGATGCCGCAATATATTTCAAAATTTTTCTACCTCGAGGACCAAAATGTTTCGAGATATTTTCAACACTTTCATTTAGACCCGAGGGTCGAATATTACGAAAGTTTTCACTAAGAGAAAGTGTCCTCATTTTTATCAAACGCGAAATGGTTTTTCCCAAAGTCTCGATAACGACGTTTCACGTTTGTACTATTTGAAAGGTGATACTCAAGATCAACCAAGATTCTTCAAATTATTTTCAAAATGAGGTTTTCATTTTTAAAACCTATCCATTCCGTTTGAGGGTTTGGGTATGTATGTGTGACGTTCGCGTTGACATTTTGATACATTCTCCGAGTATGATCGAATTGGCGGTGTGAGCATTGAGTCGCTTTCCACACATTGGTTGTGCTAGCCCTGTGAGAGGCGGAATGTTGGTATTGAATGTTGTCGCCTCGTGGCGATTTCTGCGTTGTCGAGGGTGTGCGAGCTGTTAGAGCTTGGTATGGTATGACCGTGTGCATCGGTGATCGTTCCGTTATGTGTCGGTTGTTTAATGTCTTGTTACCTTGCTCCCGCTTTTGTGAATTTCGTGGACGAGGCCTGAGGTAATGCCCGTACTATTTTGACTTCGTATTTTCTCTTTCTCCGCCTATCGATTCGCTCATGTTCGTTGGCACTTTATGAACTTGTTACGTATTTCGATTTCATCGTCCGAACGAGCCGTGATCTTGTTGTGGGTCGATCGGTTATCGATGTTACTTTCTCGAGTTCGGTTCGATTCTTGTGAACCTTGTTCTAAGAAACATCATTTGGTTCTACTAGTCCTTTTATTCGAAGGGATCGGATTTTGAACTTCAGATATTCTACTTGGTCGACTCATTTATGTTCGTTGACATTTCGAGCTTGTCTCGCCCTTGTTTTTGTTTATCGAACGAGTGTGGTATCATTTCTAATAACTCGTCGCTTGCGACTTTTTAATTGTTATTCCCTTTCTGTGGATCTTATGTGAATGCACATCCCGTTGTTTTCACCGGATCATATATTGTCTCGAGTCGAGATGTGAACCTTGGAGTTGTTGTTTGAATTTTATTATCCTTCGTGTTTCGACATGATTGTTCGATTTTCTTTATCTCGATCGTTTGTTTGTTCGGTTTTTGTTCTCGTTTCGTGATTATTGAGCATTCAGGCTCCTTCCTAATTCCCTTGATTCGGGAAATTAGTTTCGCTTTCGATCTTCCAACCCTTGGCGGTGGAATTCGTATTTTGTTCGATTGGCTCGCGTTTGATTGATGTACCGTTGGGTTGGTCAATCGTATTGATTTTCGTTCGTTGTGTTTTGTGATTGTCGGATAATTGACTTGGCTATATTATCCGCTTAATGACGCTTGTCATTTGTTGGTTTTATTTTATCCCTAGCGGCGACGTTGTGTTGGTCGCCGTGGAGCGTATTTACACGCCGTATATTCCTTTGCGTTGTTTGTAACATTTCGCCGTTGGGCAATAGTTACGCATTCTTGTGTATCTCGTTGAGTTTTCTGGCGGAATATTTCTTCTCCTACTTGTTTTAAGTTTCGGACGAAACTTCTTTAAGGAGGGTAGAATGTAATATCCGCAATTTTCGATTTTGGTAAATTTCTTTTTCGGCCGGAGTCCGCTTTTGACGGCTCGCTCATGAACGCTTTCGCTGCTCGAGAATGATTAATTCTACACTTTTTGTCGTCCGAGTTCGTTTGGGTGTTGTTTTGTTGAGTTCTGTGCTTTTTAGCGACTCTTTCGCACTTGAGTTCGATTCTTGCGAATCTCGTCCGAATCGCTGTTTCAATTTCCCGCAAGTCCGTTTAACTTTGTTAGACGTGTTGTGAACTTCGTTTGATTATTCGATCACGTATCGTGATCTCCGGCGTTTTGGGCCATTTTGTAATTCTTGGAAGTTACGGGTATCCATATCTCAGTATTTGTCATCTTGACCCTTTTCTTGGTCGCGTATGATTAATTATTGCATTACGTTTTCATCTCGAGTCGTTGATGTCGTCCGCGAACTTTTCGCCGTGTTCGTTCCTGTGCATTTTCTAAATCGAGGCATCGGGTCGTGGCCGAGCTTGGCCGGACCGGTGCGGCATGTCGGCGGTCGGGCACCGCCGAGCAGCCCGCAGTAATATGTCGAACAAACTGTACTGTGTGCCGCGGCACACCCATCCGGTGCCGCGGCACAGTGCCAGGCCAGTGCCGCGGCACACCTGTCCGGTGCCGCGGCACACTCGTGTGTCTTCCGCGACCAAACCCAACTGTACCGTGTGCCGCGGCACACGCAGGCTGTGCCGCGGCACAATGCCAAAACCTGGGGGTAGATTTTCGGCCTGTGCCGCGGCACACTTCGGCTGTGCCGCGGCACACGAAGCGGTCAATTGTGCAGATCCGTCTTTATTAGACGAAATCGGCCGGCTTTCCCCCATTTTTCATCTGCATCGCGAGAGTAGCGAGAGAGAGGGTATAGAGGGGGAGAGTTCTTCATCCGGGGGCCGATTTTCATCATTTCTCTTCGGTAGTGAAGCCCGTGCAATCAATCTAACGCGTGTTCTACGGATCTTAGTACTCGAATCTTCCAAGGTAATATTCTAAAACCCTATTTTCGATTAAATTGGGGGTTTTGGGTTTTTCTTCCGATTCGTTCCGTTTTTGTTGGTGGATTCATGATGTATACAATTAATATTGTTAGTATCTTTAGTTTTCCTACGAATTCATGGATATTTTGTGGATTTTTACGGAATCGAGAGGGTTTGGTTGTGGTCCGCCCTCGTTATTATTTTCGGTATGAATACACATGAATCGTAGGCGGGTTTCCGGGTGTATTCCATTTCCATAATCGTTTAGAAGTGGTTGTGATTGTGCTATTCGAATCGTTAGGTTCATTTTCGGTTCCTCGCGGTCGTGCTTGATTCTTCCGTTCCGTTCATTGTCGTCTTCCTTTCGTTAGCGTCGGGCGTTCGAAGCTTCGGTTGAACCGTATCCGTTCGTGGCTCGGTGCTCGTGGTATCGAGGCAAGTACCTTGCCCATACTTTTCTCGCTTTATGTATATGATGATCGGTGGTCGTCTTGATGTGTTTGTTTGGTTATTTGAAATGAAGTTTCAAAGGATTTGATTTGGCCTCGTTAAAGGCTTTCTTTCAAAACGCGTGTGTTTTGTGAACGGTGTTTGAGAATTGATTATGATTTGATTATTTTGAATGTTGAAGGATTTTATGAGGATACTCCTCTTGTTTAAAGTTATGGAATTGTGTATTCCGTATTTAAGCTTGTTATTGTATTTTTGAAGAGTTTGGTAATGGTGTCGAGTTAATGGCCATCTCTAGTGAGTATTCTTAATGAACTTACATTCTTAGCATGTTGGTATTGCATGAGTAACGTGTGTGTGTGTATGCTCACTACGGGTTAGATCCGACGGGTCTCGGTAGGGCTCCACGAAGGCTGTGGACCGCGAGCTTGCTTTTAACCACCGTGGGTTAGATCCGACGGGTCTCGGCGAGGATCCACGAAGCCGTGGGGTCCGCGGTTAATTGTGGTGCATTTTGCAAATGTGATTTGATATTGGCATTTAGGAAATGAGTGCTTTTGAACGGTTTTCATGATTGCATGCATTGACTAAGTGTGTAAGAGGTAAGTTGTTCGTTTGGCCTACTTGGCTAGGATGGCTCTAGAGTATTTTGTGGTTTATGTTTTAAATCCTTTATTTGTGGATTTTGATGTTGGGATACGAACCTCGTGGTCGTTCTTGTGTACTGTGAGTTGATGAGATTTGGGGCTAAAATCCCAAGGGTTTTGTAAAAGTCGTTTTACGGATTTGGGGCTAAAATCCCAACGATTTGGTTAATGTCATTTTCCAGAAAGTAAACTTTTGGGGCGGCGACTCCCTTTGTCTTTTGGATTTTTGAAAAGTAGGATTTGATAATCCTAAATTGTTTTCTATTAAAACTCTCGATGGCATTCTAAACCGTTTTATAAATTATTCCCATTGATTTATGATATTTCGTTTTTGAAATGTTTCCTCAAACCCTTGCCTCGGGAAGTACTTTTCGTTTCGTTTGGATCTTTGAGGATCCTCGGTTATTGTTATTCGTGGAATGTGAATTGTATGGCTCGTATTTGCACTTTGTATTTGCACTAGCAAAACAGTGGAGTTTTGCTAACCCCCGAGTATTCGGGGGGTGGATGTCTGTTTTTGCATTCAGGTTTTGGAGCATAACACAGGGTCGGCACGAAGGATGATGAGAGATGATCGATACTAATCACATGAGGAACCGTATATCGTGTGTTGGTTCGATTGTACTTTATTTTCATCTTTGTATTGTTCCGTTATGCAGGTGTAATTGTATTTTGTCCCCTGCGTGGGCATGAGTTGTATTTGAGTTGTATGTATTTGTGGAAAGACCAAATCGGTCTACTGAGTCAGTGTAGCCTTGAAGGCATTGTCGAGATGTTAAATGTCGATTACCAGCCTGGTAGATCCTTGAGGAGAGGGTCTACGGCGTGTAATATCCCTGAGTGGATTGGGGGTGTTACATCCGGTACATACTTCCGCAGTTGGGATACGTGAAACACATTGTGAACATGACTCAGCGATGGCGGTAAGGCCAACCGGTATGCTAAATCCCCAACTCTCTCTAGGATCTCAAATGGTCCGATATATCTCGGACTAAGCTTGCCTCTTTTCCCAGAACGGAAAATCCCTCGTGTAGGAGACACCTTCAATAGTACGTGGTCCCCAGCGTCGAACTCTAGAGGGCGACGACGTACATCGGCATAAGACTTCTGTCGACTCTGGGCAGTCAACAGTCTCTCTCGAATCAAAGCTATCTTCTCTTGAGTCTGAATAATCAATTCCGGTTCCGTCCCGATCAAATCCGAAGAATCATCCCAACTCAGGGGTGATCGGCATCTTCTCCCGTACAAAGCTTCAAATGGTGCCATCTTAATTGAAGCCTGCCAACTATTATTGTAGGTGAATTCAACTAATGGCAAATGAACTTCCCAATCAGTTGACCAATCCAAAGCACAGGCTCTAAGCATGTCTTCTACAGTTTGTATAGTCCGCTCGGACTGACCGTCCGTTTGGGGATGATAAGCTGTACTAAAGTTTAGCTCGGTCCCCAAAGCCCTGTGCACTGCTCTCCAGAAGTGCGACACGAAACGACCATCTCGATCTGAAACAATGGTCTTCGGCGTCCCATGCAATCTGACTATCTCCGCAATGAATACTCGCGCCAATCTCTCTGGTCCCCATGTATCTTTGATTCCTAGGAAATGAGCCGACTTGGTTAGTCGATCAACTATAACCCAAATCATGTTCATTCCCGTTCTAGTCCTTGGCATACTGGTGATGAAATCCATCGAAATGTCCTCCCACTTCCATTCGGGGATCTAAGCGGCTTTAACATCCGCAGGTCGTGATGTTCAATCTTAACTCACGACAAGTCAAACACTTCAAACGTGCTCTGCTACGTCCTTCTTCATATTCCCCACCAAGTTTTGTTTTAGATCCTTATACATTTTATCACGCCCGGTGAATAGAATAGGCGCGCCGTGAGCTTCCTTGAATAGTCCGTCTCAAATCATCATCATCGGGAACGCAAAGTCGACTCAAATCTCGTAACTCCATCATCTTGTATCACGAATCCTGGGGCTTTTCCTTTCTTTACTTCATCACATAATCGAAGGATTAAAGAATCGTCCAATTGCTTAGACTTGATCCTCGACTAGTGATGAAGTCGGTTCCATCACATAAAGTTGTCCTTGGATTCTGGTGCCCATACTTCAATCCTCGCGGATCGGTTCCGTTGAATCTTGGTTTGGGATGTAAGTGCTTCCAACACTCAAGAGAAACGGGTTTACGGCTCAAAGCATCGGCTACTACATTTGCTTTCCGGATGATAGAGAATCTCCAAGTCGTAATCCTTGATCAATTCCAACCACCTTCTCGCCTCATGTTTAATTCTTTCATTGAAAATGTATTTGAGGCTCTTATGATCTGTAAAGATCGACAATGAGTGCCGTACAAATAATGTCGCGATTTTCAAGGCAAAGACCACATTGCTAGCTCCGGATCATGAGTCGGATAATTAACTTCGTGACGGTTTCAATTGTCGAGAAGCATAAGCAATCACTTTATCCTTCGCATCAACACACAACCCAAACCCCGATTTGAAGCGTCATTGTATACCATGAATCCATCAGTTCCCTCTGCGTGCTAATATAGGTCTTGTCGTCAGTCTCCTCTTAAGTTCACAAAACCACTGGCATTTCTCATTCCACGTGAACTTTTGAGTTTTTGTAATGGTGAGTGAGCGGACGAGCAATTTTGGAAAATCCCTCTACAAAGCGACGATAATATCCAGCAAGTCCTAAGAAGCTTGGACTTCTTTCACGTTTTAGGAGCTTCCCACTCCAAGATTGCTTCGACTTTCTTCGGTCCACTTTGAACTCCGTCGATGATATCACATGCCCAAGGAAGGTTACTTCCTTAAGCGAGTCGCATTTAGAAAGCTTAGCATACAAATTGCCTTTCTCAAGATGCTCAAAACCACACGTAAATGTTCGATGTTCCTCTGCGTCCCTCGAATATATCAAAATGTCGTCAATGAAAACGACCACAAATTTATCCAAGTACTCTAAGAATACCCGATTCATCAATTGCATGAATACCGCAGAGCATTGGTAAGTCCAAATGGCATCACTACAAATTCATAATGCCTGCACTGGGATCTCAAAGCGATTTCGGTATATCCGATCCCTTAATTCTCAATCGATGGTATCACGATCGCAAGTCAATCTTCGAGAATACCCTTGCCCCTTGCAGTTGATCAAACAAGTCGTCGATTCGAGGTATAGGATACTTATTCTTGATCGTCATTTTGTTAAGCTCCTGTAATCAATACACGATCGGAGGATCCGTCTTTCTTAGGACAAAGAGAACAGGCGCTCCCAAGGCAAACGCTAGGTTGAATATAGCCCTTCCGTAACAATTCCTCCGATTGCTTCTTGAGTTCATACATCTCGGTTGGCGCCATGCGGTATGGTGCCACTGGAAATAGGGGCTCAGTGCTCTAATTCGATGGTGAATTCCACTTCTCTTTGCGGAGGTAACCCTGGTAGTTCGTCAGGAAATACATCTGAGAACTCATTCACAACTGAAATAGACGAGAGCTCTACTCCTTCCTCTTTCCTCATGGCATAACACCAAAGTCCATGACATCCCTGTTTCAGCAATTTTACGGCTTTCATTGCTTTGATCAATTTTCCCGAGCTTCCCGATCTCCATCCTCGGAATAAGTGTTCAGACCCGTCATCAGCAATGATAGAGATGACTCTTTCTCGGTAATTTAGGATAGCTCCATAACGGTTGAGCCAATCGTCTCCGAGAATTAAATCGTCACCGTAGATGTCAACAACAATGAGATTCGACGGCCAATCTCTCCCTCCTATAGATAATGGAAAATCTATAGCCTCTAGGGTTCCCACAATTCTCTCTCCACTCGGCAATCCCACAACATACGGTTCACAATCAATTAAGCACGAGATTTTTAAACGATTTACACAGTTCAATGATACAAAAGAATGTGTAGCTCCGGAATCGAATAAAACACTAACTGGTTGCAAAAGGATCTGAATCGTACCTGATGCAACAGCAGTGTTCTGATCGTCAGATCTCCTCATTTCGTACAGGCGTGGAGGAACGGACCCAGCACTGGATGTCTCTCTCTTCCCAACGTTCTGCTGCTGAAATCCACTCTGCTGCGTCTGGTTCACACTTGTTTCCTTCGGAACTGGCGCTGGAGTGCGGGTACCAAAAGATCTAGTAGCGGCTCCACAGAAGGCCGCACGGTGCCCTTCTTGCCCACAATCGTAACAAGTCACAGAAGATGCGGGGCAATCACGTCGAATATGCCCTGCTCGACCACAATTGTAGCATTTCTTTGATGCGTCCGAAACTGCTGATGTTGTCCGGAATTTCTTTCCACCTCTAGAAGGATGTGGAGGTTTTCTAGCCGAATAAAAGGAAGACTGACCCTTGCGGGCCCCGCCACTCTTGTTTTCTGCAAAGCTACCAGTCACCTTCTGCTTCTTTGCCTCTACTGATTTCTGCACTGCCGCCTCTTTCATGTCGTAGGCCAGCGCTTTGTCTTGATACTGTCTCAACGTAGTACACTCGAATCCGGACATGTACTGCTGAATCTCCGGCTTCATCCGCATATCAAAATGAAAAATCTTTTCTGCCTCCGTTCTGACCAAGTGTCGCACACAAGTCAGCTGATGATTAAAAGTTTTAATTACATCTGTCACAGATGCCTCCGAACTCTGTGGTGAGAAAAACTCTCGGATCTTTGCCTCTCTAACTGGACGAGGACAATACTGTGCTTCCATCATTAGTTTGAATTCCGTCCAATCTGCAATATGATTCTCGGGTCGAATAGCCTCCCACCAATCAAAGGCCTCCCCAGTCAGAAAATACTGGGCAATGGGAACCTTCCGGTCCTCGGGACAGTTAAGACCCGCGAATATCTTCTCCAACTCCTTGAGCCAGTAATCCCAAGTAAGTGCCTCAGCATATCCGTCAAATTTTGGCGGGTGCAATTTAACCACCTCAGCAAGCCATCTGTCTCCCCGGTTATCCTCGTGGTGCTGCTGTCCCATCGCCGTCTGCATGCGGTCAACGACCTGAGCGAACTGGTTTATCTGCGCCACCACCTGTTGAAGCACTCCCGGCATGTTAGGATTTGCGTCATCATTTGCTGATCCTTGCTGCCCTCCAGAATGGGAATCGGTTCGACTAGCCGATATTTCTGGGGTAGTTGCGGAATCCTCCTGTCTCATGTTACCACGTCCGCGTCCACGACCGCGTCCGCGTCCACGACCGCGTCCGCGTCCACGTCCTCCTCTCAACATACTGTAAACGCAATTTCTCAATATCCAGAACAAAATTTTCCGAAATAAAGTCCGTCAATACTCACAAAACAGTAATTAAGTAAAACGGTAGTATAAAGGATTAAGAGACTTACAACCACGGTCCACATGACGACTTCGGCTGAACAGTGATGTTACAAACGACCCGTAAATCAAATAACGTAAACAGACCCAACTAAAACCCGACTGCCAAGATATCCATGAATCTTAGCTCCGATACCATATTCGTAACACCCGAGATATTCGAATAATTACAGCGCCGTAAACCCTTTTAGTAAGGATTTACAAGGCTAATTAAAAAAGTAAATCTAAGACATCAATATCTGGAAATTCAAGTTTGTGAAAACGCATAACCGGTTCAACGAGTAATTAATACAACCATATCGAATTAATATCAATAAGACACGCGTACTCGAGTACGTAAAACCAAACCAAGAAAACAAATCTCCAATAACACTAAACATCATCGAACCCCTTCGTGCCACGTCACGTGGTCAGTCGCATTTCTCTCCTCGGCTACCCGAACATCAAAACAAATGTTCACCCCGAAGGGGTTAGCAAAACGATGCTAGTACAAGTATCATATTAAACAATTCGAATATGCATCAACAATACATAACAAGATACACCACACGGACTTCCGCTATCGGAATCCGACAATGCGAATCTACAAGATTCCATTACACAACATGGGTATTCCAATGATCCAGCGCCCTCAAAGATAGATCCCAAGATGATCCGTCGGACCAACACGAGGTGGAAATAACCCGTCCAATGATCCAGCGCCTCGGCTAGATCCCAAGATGATCCGTCGGACCAACACGAGGTGGACATCCGATCCAGCGCCCTCGGCATAGATCGTACAACGTATATAAACACAACTCATGCATACACATATGCCAAATCATTACGTTCATCAACATGAACATATAAACACTATATAACGAACATCATGACAAATCAACGAAGTAAATCTCATGTTCAACAACATGAATAATCATACGCATGCTCCACAATTACCAATATTAACATATCACGATACTTGCCTCGAAGATGGCAAGAACGATATACTTCAATGATCTCAACCCACTCGAAGGTCGCCTCCTTCGATCAACGTAGCAAGCTCGAACCTTAACAAAAGGAATGATATACAATTTATCTCAAGTCGAACAATGGCCTAACAATTCGGCCTACGGCCGAAAAGCTCAAAATAAACAAGCTGTCTGGATTGCTTAGCGCGCGCTACGTACTCTACGTAACGCGGCGCTAAGCCGATCGTTAGCGACGCTATCGTATAAGACTAGCGTCGCTAGCCACGATCGGCGATCGACTCGGATGGTCTCATAACGTACGCTACGTACGTTTCGTGCGTTAACCGTACCTCGATAGCGCACGTTACTCACACATGTTAGCGTGCGCTAATCTTGCATGGCAGAATACTGCAAACCGAAAACTGGGTTGAATGGTGAAAAACTTATGAATTCTACCGTGATAATACAAGTTACCCTCGGGCATATCATGCTACTAATGTTTGTGGAAGTTCTATGATTATGAGATACAATATACGGATAGTTATCTCAATATCATAATTCCTCTACGATCTTCAAGAAATAATCTAAGTTCCATTCGTCCTACGTTCCAAAACACATGATTCCAACGTGTAAAACGTAGCAACTGGGTAATATCCGATTACTGATCATAAATTGTTTTGAACATGCTTAGGAGTCCTTACAATAAGATGGTTCAAAGGTTCATACGATATATAGTGCCGACAAAAGTATCCTTTTAACATGTGATGACCGATTAAAAACGAAATAACTTGCTATCAAAACATGATCAAACGTCCTTTAGAACACTACTAGTATTGGTGAAGGATCACCTACCTCAAGGTAGTGAAGAACACGGAGGAAACCGAAGCAATCCAACGTCGAAGGCTTGAACACCAATCTCCAATGATATACGATCTTCAATCACGAACTAGGATGTGGATAAGAAGTGTTTTGGTTGAAGGAAGTTATGCTCTAAGTGTAAGAGTTCGGGTTATAGGGGAAGAAAGAACTGAAATCACGAATAGGATGCTGTCCTATTTATAATAAATGGCTATTAGCGCGCGCTAGTCCCTGCTCGTAGCGTGCGGCGCTAACTGTCTGACTTAATCGAGTCGGACTTAGCGTGCGCTATTCACATGTTCGTAGCGTGCGCTAAGGCGTTGACAGCTTTTCGAAAGCCGTCCAGGTTCATTCGACACAATCCGACAAGGGTCCCCCGGCCAGATCTCACCTACCGCACGTCTCAATCAATTTGACCACGCATAGCGTGCGCTAATGATCCTCTGTAGCGTGCGCTATGAATCCCTGTTAGCGTACGCTACACGTAGCCTGTAGCGTGCGCTACATGCACAGAAATTCAATCTTAACATCACAACCATGAAATTAAATGCTCGACAACATCGGACTAAGAAATACGGAGAATAGTACTCACACAAAAGTACAATTATTACAATATCATAAGTTCCAATTACATAACAGAAATCTCGGGTATTACAAAAACAAAAAAAAATATGGGGGCGTGCCTTTGGCCAGGGGGCGTGCACTTCATTTGGGGTGTACAGGGAGGCGTGCACTGCATTTGGCCAGCTGTAGATTCGGGCATCTGCCCGAACAATCAAAATCATGTGCCCGAGTTCTTCTCGAGCTCTCTTTCTCTCTCTTATATAAACGTGGCCACAAGCGTCCTTTTCTCTCAGACCAAAAACATAAGGTTTTTAGCGGTTCCTGTGGTATGTAGTGGTGGTTCCTTAGTTAATAAATCTGATTTTTGTTTATTATATATGATGATTTTTTTATTGTAGGAAATTGCTTTGTTTTGACAAAAGATGTCATTTTTTATGAAAACAACTCAAATCCAGGTGTTGATGACGCTCAATTTTTTTATGGATCTGAAGAAGCTTAATTTTCCACATGGACATCACCATTTTTTACCGATCAGGTACAATAAATTTTAAATAATAAATATTTATATTATTTTAATAAAATTCATATTCGTCACATCACCATAAACAAAAATAAATGCAATTGTAGGTTTTTGGGTCTCGTGAAGATATGATGAATTGGGTGAAAAATACGGCATTCTCTCTTGGTTATGTCATCGTCACACAAAGATCAAAGAAATGCAAAAATGGTTTCATGAATAAATTGTTTCTTATGTGTGACTGTAGTGGTAAACCTGACGAATCCGGATCAAGTAAAAATACTAGTGCCAAAAAGACATATTGTCCGTTTCAATTGGTAGGAAAATATTCATTGGAACATCATTATTGGACGATAAGAGTGGTATGCGATCAACATAACCACCTCCTACATTGCATCTAGAGGGTCATGCATAAGCAAAACGGTTATCTGATGATGAATTTCGTTTGGTAGAAGATTTGACGTGGAAGAGTGTGCACCACGTGAAATTCTACCAACGCTAAAGGATCAAGATGAGACTAACTTGTCAGCACTCTCGATAATATATGAGGCACAAAAAAAAATCACAAGGACGAGAAAAGCCGGTAAAACTCTAATGCAAATTCTTATGTCCCTTTTGCATATTAATCGTTATGTTTATCAGACTTATACACACCCAAATACAAACGAGTTGCAAACTTTATTTTTTGTTCATCCTACATCTTATGAGATATGGCGTGCATTCCCACACGTGTTGATTATAGATGCCACATACAAGACGAACATATATAATATGTCTTTTGTTCAAATTGTTGGTGTAACTTCAACCAACAAGACATTTTGCATAGCTTTTATTTTTATAAGTGAAGAAAAGATGGACAACTATAAATGGGCCTTGGAACAACTAAAGTGGACGCTAAATGAGTGCATGCACCCACGGGTTATAGTCACATATAGAGAGTAAACTCTCATGAATGCGTATGAAATAGTTTTTCCGCACGCCAATCATTTACTCTGTAGATGGCACATTGGTCAAAATATTTTGAAGAATTGCAGGCCAACTTTTAGGTCGCAACGTGACTTGGACTTTTTTCAATCGACGTGGAAGTTACTATAAGATTCTCCAACGTTAATATCATACACGGAAAACTACGAAAAACTTCGAATATTGTTGTCAAATACCCCTGTAAGTCTTTTACATTAATATTTATAGTCCGAGAATTTTATTCATACCTCCTATCCAATATTTTTTTTTTCTTTCGGGTGTTTTAAGATACGTAAATGATAATTGGTTGGACAAATATAAAAAATATTTGTGTCTGCCTCGATTGACCAGTCTTTGAACTTTGGAAATCGCACATCCAACAGAGTTGAGAGACAACATGCCAAGTTGAAGAAGTACATGTATACTAGAAATTTTGATTTGGATCAATTGTATATGATAGTCATTATGTGATGGTACAATTAGAAAGAGATTGTCCGATGCCTATCATTTCGGCTTACTGGATCCGCCACAAAGCCTTGTGTGCAGTTGGATGGGAAACTATGTTCATGTCATGTTTGGAACTTTATGGACAACTGAAATCTTGTAATCCCGAAACACCTTTTATAACTATAGAGGATTGTTAAATGGTATTATTTTGGGTCTCTAATTCTTTTGTTTATGTATTCATGAAGGATTGTTAAATGATATTATTTTTGGTCTCATATTTTTTGTTATGTATTCATTTATATTTTTATATAACATATATAAAAATATATTGTTAAATATATTAAGATAAAATAAAATAAAATTGATGAAAACAAAAAATAATAAAAAGTAAAACAAAGGATAAAAAAGGAAAAAAAAAGTTAAATAATGGGGTGGGGGGGGGGGGGGGGGAGGGCGTAAAGATGGAGGGGAGGAAAAAAAAAAAAGTAATGGGGGAGGGGGCCATAGGTGGTGTATGAATCCTATAGACATAGTTTATGAATCCACCATGCCTTAATAAAACTACAAACAAATAATATTTTAAGGGTATTTATTAAGATAATTCAAACAATTTATTTACCAATAATACTTCTTTTTATACTACTACTAATAATATAATAGAAATGATGAGAATATAATTTCTTTTGGTTAATCTATACTTCTGTTAAAAGAAAGTCGCGACACATGTCACTTTGTAAGTTTTTTTATTTTAAAATATAGCTTATTATACATAGAGATATATTCTTAACTTTCCAAAAAAAAAAATCTAGATATGTGTTGTGGGAGTTTTATTCCACAACTTACACTCATTTACCAATAAAAAATCCTCCATTTATTCTTTTAGCTTAAAATTTTAAATGTTTATAATTTTTCATATCAAGTTTATTTTTAATGAAAAATATATCAAATTAATTTTTGTTTCACAATTTTCAACTAGACATCTATATGATATAATAAATTTGATGGATATACAATAATGACCGATTTCACAAAACAATTATATTAGAAAAATATGAATATTAGTTTTCAGTAAAATTAATTGATGCAAAATAAAAATATATTAACTCATTTTTATGAAATTAGATTTCAGACTCATGTTGCTTACATAAAAAATAAATTATGATATTTATTTAATTATAATAACTAAAAATAATAAAACATACACTACATACACACATCCATAGTTAATATTAAAACAGAGTCGCAAAATAAATCTAAATAAACATGTCATCTCCACATTATTTGTCTTTTTAAAAACCCAAAAAGAAATGGACATTTGGTTGGGGAGGAAAGTAAGAGGGTTATTCCATATATAATATCTACCAATTAAAAATTTTCTCTCATTTTATTCTTTTTATTTTTAACCTAATAGTCTAAATAATTATTATTTTTTCGTATTAATTTTATTTTTGATACAAACTATATCAAATTAATTCTCACTTCGTGTTCTTTAATTTGACATCCATATAGTATATATAAATAAAGTAATTTAAATATAATCTTGATATATTTAGATGATTAAAATATTTCCATATAAAAATATAAGAATATTGAAGAAAATATATATCTTTAATTTATTTTCATTGTTTTGTACTTTAACAATTATTTGATTTTTCAGAATTATTTTGTCTTGATTGTAAAATAGTAAAATAACTTCATTAATGTCAAATCATATAAAAAAATTATATTAGTAAGAAAATGGGTTGGATACTTTTAATGAAAGTTGATAATAATAAACATAATCTAAGTTATTCGTTATAAAATTAAATATGAGACTCATATTGTCCTACATGAAAAAATAAATCCACGTGCTTAATTAAATTATGGTTTCCCTATCATCTGTCCTTAGATCACATGATAAGAATTTATAAATAAAAGTAAATCAAATAATAGTTAATGTATATGTATGTATATTGACTCATGTATATTTTATAATAATTTTATAATATTATTAAAATTCAATCACATATTATTAATATAACAAAATATTTAACATTTTACGTCGTGGATCGCACGGAAGAACATTTAGTATGACAAACAAGAGTATCATCATTGAGTAATGATACACTTACACATCATTTACACCAAAAATTTACACACTACAACTACATTAGACAGTATTGTACCTTGTGCTTTATAGATAATACAGTATCAAAATATTAAAAATATTTACTAATATTACATATTTAATGTATATGATATAATATTATTTAATGCTTGATGTAAAAGAGATGGTAAATGGTGTGTAAGGGTAGCGTTAACATCATCATTGCATACAACGCCTTTGTAAAAGCCGCGTGGCATCATCTCCCTTCATCCCCAGTACTAAAAAAAATGAAAAAACCTGTTAAAAATATTTAGAAATGGAAAAAGAAGTCCAATGATTTTGAAACGTGTCAGGTAAACAATGGATTACGGACGGGTGCCACCCCATATGGGTGGCATTCAACTGAACCCCACAGCCCCACATTCTCTGTCCTCCAAACCACCAGTCACCTCACTTTCTCTCTCTCCTCCAACAAAAACGCAACACACAATATCGTACATCGTCACCAACACCACTGTTCTCTCGTCACAACACACTGTTCTCTCGCTCTCACTCTCGCTCTCACTCTCTGTTAATTTCGTTCACTGCTCCTATTTTCCACCACGATCTGATAACATTCAATTCGCGTCTCCATAGAGATAAACAAGAAAAAATAGAAATGACGGACGTTACAGATGAGATTGCAGAAGAAATTTCGCTTCAGGGATTTGAAGATGACTGCAGATTACTGGGAAATCTACTCAATGATGTTCTTCAAAGAGAAGTCGGACCTCAGTTTATGGAAAAACTCGAAAGAACCCGAGTCCTCGCTCAGGTTTTTCAACTCTTTTTCTGCACTAGTCTTGGTTTCTAATCTGTTTTCCTTTTCCTCTTTTTGATCTTTTTATTTTCTCCGTTTCTTGCGTTGATTTACCGGTATTTGTTGAAATGTTCTAGTGTCCAAGTTTTTTTAAAGGAAAATCTTGATTTTCTTGATCTTGGAGAACAGTCATTTCGCCGATGCTTCATGTTTGTGTGTATATATTATGTTGGGTTTCTTTTCTCCCCCCGTGGCACTGTAGATCAAGTAGTGTCTTCTGTTTCTTTTTAGGTGGTGTTCGTATACATGCGTATCATATCGTTAGTGTGGTTTTTGTAATGTTGCCTTCATTTGCTGATGTTTATTGAATGTTCATGAATGTTCAGTTTCTTGTTCTTGTCCTTGATCTTTCAAAACACTTGTGTTACTTATATATATATATATACACACACACACACACATATATATATATATATATATGTGTGTGTGGTTTCGACCCCCTTTTCCCCTGTGACAGGTAAAATTTGTTGGATCGCTCCGTCTCCTTACATTCATTTGTTTGTTTGTGTGTGTGTGTCTGTGTGTGTTTAAATGGCGATTCTGTTCGACACTTGAATTTCCTATATTTGGGTTCCAATCCTCTTTGATTAATATATTTTGTGAATTGTTGAGATTAACATGGGTAGGACAGGGTTTCTTTATATGCTGGCATGATACATGGTTTGCTTCGCGTTATTCTTGTATCTATCACTCTCATTTGTGTATGCAGCATGAACATCAATCTTTACTGATAGTGTCGAATGAATCCCATGGAATGCCTTATAAATGTCTTAATTTGGACTCTACTTGATATATGATTTTCTCTCTCTCTCTCTCTCTCTCTCTCTCTCTCTCTCTCTCTCTATATATATATATATATATATATATATATATATATATATATATATATATATATATATATATAGATTATATATCAATGCTGATATACAAAAAAAATATGTGTGGTAGAGTGCGTGCAACATGAGGAATGCAGGAATTGAGGACACAGCCGAGCTTCTCGAGAAGCAATTGGCTGCAGAGTTGTCTAAAATGACTCTCGAGGAAGCCCTGACACTCGCTCGAGCATTCAGCCATTATCTGAACCTAACAGGAATTGCTGAAACTCATCACAGGTAATGCTAGGATTCTTTTATTCGTTTCGTGAACATTACATGTTTGTCTTTTCGGGTGATTACTTCTCCTAAGCTTATGATCCCGAGACTTTTGTTTTCGAGAACGATCAATTGTGTGATATTCATCTTTGCAGAGTAACTAAAGCAAGAAGTGCCACAAAAATATCAAAATCTTGTGACGATACTTTAAATCAGCTCGTCCAGAGTGGCATTTCTCCGAATGAGCTCTATGATACTGTTTGCAAGCAGGTTATGCCCCGTTTTCTTCATCGAGAGTTGAATTTATAATGTAAAATAACTGTCGGCCTTTTTTCTTTTCTTTTCGTCACAGGAGGTTGAAATTGTTCTCACAGCACACCCCACTCAAATCAATCGACGGACATTGCAATACAAACATATTAGAATTGCCGTATGCACTTTATCTAAACTATGTGGTTCTGTTAATATATGATATATATTAAGTTATTTACCATCAGAACATGAATCTCAATTTGACCTGTATATTATCTTTATTAGTGTTATGTATTTTTTATGCAGCATCTTTTAGAATACAATGATCGGCCTGATCTTGGGGATGAAGATCGGGAGATGTTGATAGAAGATCTGGTAACTGTTTGAACTGTGTGAAAAAAGTTATAGATGTATGGATGTTTTCCTAATCTCAATGAGTGTTTTTTTCGAAACTCTAGGTGCGAGAACTTGCTTCAATATGGCAAACTGATGAGCTCAGACGGCACAAGCCTACACCAGTCGATGAAGCTAGGGCTGGTAAGTTTTGTAGGGTTATAATTCAGATCTTTTAGTCTTTTTTTTTTTTTTTTTCACTTGTGTAAATCACTTCCTTTTTTTCTCTCTTTTTCAGGACTAAATATTGTGGAGCAATCACTTTGGCGAGCTGTACCTCATTACCTGCGCCGTCTTAGCAGTGCTCTAAAGAAGGTAATATTTTCATATACTTCTGCAAATATTCTATTTTGTTTTACTGCTTGATCAAGAATGGTTCACTTGTCTCAGCATACTGGGAAGCCACTGCCATTGACATGCACCCCAATAAGATTTGGATCTTGGATGGGGGGCGATCGAGATGGAAATCCTAATGTGACAGCAAAGGTGATGTTTTTTTTCGAAGTGTAGAATCTGTTGAAGCAAACTATTGTTTTATTTATTTATTTCAGAATGCTGATTATTTGTAATATTTTGTTCTTCATCCATATGGTTTCAGGTCACAAAAGATGTCTCTCTTTTATCTAGGTGGATGGCTATCGATCTCTACATACGTGAGGTTGATAGCCTCAGATTCGAACTCTCCATGAACCAATGCAATCCGAAGTTATCGAGACTGGCACAAGAAATTTTAGAAAAAGGTTCTTGAGTTGACCATCTCAATGATTGTATTTTTTTGGTAATGTTGTTGATTTAACTTTTTTATTTTATGGTTCTTGAGCTGTCCGTGTATATTCGAACATGTTTCAGAAAAATCAGCGGAGGATCATCATGAAAATTGGAGTCAACAATCAAATTGGGGCCAATTTAAGAACCCCGGCACTCATGGTTCACCCCTTCCAACACAACTTCCAGCTGGAGCCGACCTACCCTCTTGTGCAGGTTAATTTCCTGATGTTGACAATTTAAATTGCTTGGAATTGCCTCTCATTCTCACAATTTGAAGGCAATAATGACAAAGTAAGCAATAATGTTACATACACTCCATTTTCAGGTAATTTATGTTATTAAACCAAACACCCCTTCATACATTTGATGGCGATGATGCTTGCACACTCTATTGTATCTCGACATCATCCGATTCTTGAATTTCTTAACAATGTTGTGTATAATTCTCTTTTCTATTGTTGAATCTGTTGGTTAATATTCTTTTTCTTGAATTTTGGTTGAGTTTTGTGTTAATTATTGAAATCAAGGGTTATCTGTTTATTGATCATATTTTTGCCCTTCTCCTGTAGAGCACAATGATGTGGACTCTCGCTATACTCGACTGGATCTTCCGGGGTCGGAATTTATGCCCTTCAATCGTGAGGTTTAAATTCAAGAAAAAAAGAAAACATATATATTTTCTTTTACTTGTTCCACTTTTCTCAAACCCTTCATGCAATTTCATTCCTGTGTATTTTTTTCCAACTTGATGCCGAGAATTTTCATGCCCTACCTCCTTTCAGGATAGTCAGGAGTCTTTGGTATACAAAGAATCTTTACGTGATTTTAGTAAACTTTCCATAAAAACACGGATGGATGGCAATGATAACAATTCTGGAAATGCTCAGTCAGCTGCGACGACACCGCGAGGGTCGTCTTTGATCTCAGGTCAACTTCCGGCTCAGAGGAGACTGTTTATCGAATCTCAGATTGGAAGGACCAGTTTCCAGAGGCTTCTAGAACCAAGCTCTTCGCAGATACCTGGAGTAGCTCCTTATAGAGTTGTTTTAGGGGATGTGAAGCAAAAGGTGATCATCTCTTTCGAAAACTTGCTGCTTCATTCCTCTTTCGTACTTTTCACATTTCAATCTACTTACAGTGTGGTTTATTTGTTTAAATTCAGCTTTTGAGGACACGGAAAAGGCTGGAATTTCTTCTCGAGGACCTTCCTCGCGAATATGACTCTGGGAATTATTACGTGACGTCGGAGCAACTTCTGGAACCTCTGTTACTGTGCTATGACTCACTGGTAGCCTCACCTTATGACTTTTTTTTTACTCTAAAAATAATGATTTAAGATTAAAAAAAAACATACATGAAATTTTGCAGCAATCTTGTGGTTCTGGGATCTTAGCTGATGGCCGGCTGGCTGACCTAATCAGACGTGTTGCTACTTTTGGGATGGTGCTAATGAAACTTGACCTGCGTCAGGTAATTTTTTATTTTTTTGGTTTGCTTAAAATAAAATTACTTGTGCTAACCTGCATGGCATAATGCACCAGGAATCTGGCAGGCATGCAGAGACACTGGATGCCGTAACCAATTATTTGGATATGGGCACCTACAGTGAGTGGGACGAAGACAAGAAACTTGAATTTCTGACGATAGAGCTGAAAGGGAAGAGGCCATTAGTTCCTCCAAACATAGAGGTTATTGTTTCACATTTATTGTTATGTTGTTCGTTGTTCCATTATTTAAGTTACTTGTTATTGTTGCATAGAATCACAGTGCCAAATTCAGTTCCCGTCCATTAACTTAAACATTTATTCTATGTTATGCGTCGATATTTTTTTTAAAAGAAACTTATTTTCCTTTTCAGGTTTCACCTGATGTTAAAGAAGTATTGGACACCTTCAGTGTTGCTGCTGAATTGGGAAGTGATTTACTTGGAGCATACGTGATTTCCATGGCTTCCAATGTACTAACTCTTAAATGAATTAACATTCTACATTGATGTTGTATCAACAGTAAAATATAATTTTTTTTTTTTTTGTATATAAACTGGCAGGCTAGTGATGTTCTTGCAGTGGAGCTTCTGCAGAAGGATGCTCGTCTTGCTGTGGCTGGAGAACTTGGCAGACCATGTCCTGGTGGAACGTAAGTTTTGTATAAAAATGTAGATAGCTGAGGGTTGTACTAATTACAAAAGAATACAGCTGTAAATGTAGATTAAATTGACCCCATTTTTTATTTAAAGCACTCACAAATGGATCTCTCTAACCTTGTAATAGCCTACGCGTTGTTCCTCTATTCGAGACGGTAAAGGACTTGAGAGAAGCTGGTTCGGTTATCAGAAAGCTACTGTCAATCGATTGGTACCGTGAACATGTCATCAAGAACCATAATGGACACCAGGAGGTAAGGGTGTTATTATTATTATTACTATTATAATTTATTCTTATCGGTGTGGCAGCGCACGGCAAACCTAAACCTGGTTGCGAACAGGTGATGGTTGGTTATTCCGACTCCGGAAAAGATGCCGGTCGTTTTTCTGCTGCATGGGAACTTTACAAAGCTCAAGAGGACGTCGTGGCTGCATGCAATGAGTACGGCATCAAAATTACTCTATTCCATGGGCGTGGAGGTAGTATCGGGCGTGGTGGTGGTCCTACCTATCTTGCCATCCAATCCCAGCCGCCCGGTTCGGTTATGGTGAGGTCTTCTGTTTTGTTCAATCTCCTGTTTTGGTGTTAAAAATGTTTTAGGGTGAATTGTAGTTACCCCGTTGGTTTTCGAAAATTTCAAAAAATCTCTTGAGGTTTGATTTTGTGTTAAACGTTACCTCCTTCGTAAGCAAAAAAACATTTCAAACATAATATTTGTGAAAATGTTCACAATTAGACCCTTACATTTAACACATAATTAAATCATTGGGGTAGCTTTTGTAATTTTGAAACTTTGTTTTCTAATTACCGCAAAACTCGGCTAGCTCTTGTTATTCACCCTTTTTATAGGGATACTACCAAAAAGTAACTCCAGAGGTTTGGGGTGATTAGCCAAAAAAGAAAGAAAGAAGTTTGAAAATTACGAAAACTACAATTAAGGTTCTTAATTTTAAAGGGTCAACTATTTTTTTTCTCCATTTGGTATTACAAATGAGACAGTAGGGATCCGGATTTGTGGGGGGGGGGGGGGGTGCTTTGAAAAAATGAAATTCTTATGAAGGTGAAAAAATGTAAGACTGAATAAAACTTCAGGGTTCTTTGTATAAATCTGGACTACACCTTTATTATCTTTAAAAAATTCATCTGAACAAGGCCGACTTTTCATTCCCACGATTCGACAGGGCACTCTACGATCAACCGAACAAGGCGAAATGGTGCAGGCCAAGTTCGGGCTTCCGCAAATGGCCGTCCGTCAGCTAGAAATATACACAACAGCCGTCCTCCTGGCCACCTTACGTCCTCCGCAGCCGCCTAAGGAAGAAAAATGGCGCAGCCTAATGGACGAAATCTCCAAAATCAGCTGCACCACTTACAGAAACACCGTTTACGAGAACCCTGAATTCCTCGCTTATTTCCACGAGGCGACCCCACAGGCCGAGCTCGGATGTCTCAACATCGGCAGCCGCCCGACCCGAAGAAAGGCCTCGACCGGAATCGGACACCTCCGTGCTATCCCTTGGGTTTTCGCATGGACCCAGACGAGATTTGTCCTGCCGGCCTGGCTTGGAGTCGGGGCCGGTTTGAAGGGGATCTGCGAGAAGGGACACACGGAGGATTTACGTGCTATGTATAGCAACTGGCCGTTTTTTCAGTCGACGGTGGATCTGATCGAGATGGTTATCGGGAAGGCGGACATGCCGATTGCGAAGCACTACGACGAGGTCCTGGTGTCTGAAAATAGGCGGGAGCTCGGGGCGGAGCTGAGGAGGGAGCTCGTGACGGCGGGGACGTATGTGAAGCTGATTACGGGACACGAGAAGCTGTCGGAGAACAATCGGAGTCTGAGGAAGCTGATCGAGAGTAGGCTGCCGTATTTGAACCCGATGAACATGTTGCAGGTGGAGATATTGAAGAGGTTGAGGAGGGACGATGATAATAATAAGCTGAGGGATGCTTTGTTGATTACGATTAATGGGATTGCTGCTGGGATGAGGAACACTGGTTGAGCGTCAGTGGGTGATAGAGATTTTGGTTTGCATATGATCAAAGTGATGGTTATCATGGTACATTTTGTCAGGAATTATTCCTACATGTTATTCAAATCTGAGTTAACCATTTAACTCTTGCTGGAATTAATTTTCGGTACTCGGGTTTGTTTAATATATTTTGTGCACGCAATATGATCATAAATATACATCGACTTCACAGACTGTGTAAATCACTTTATACATCGGTTTTACGATATGTACATCACTTTGATGTTAATTATACATCAGTGACACCCATATACTCGTGGTTACCGACGAGTAGAGCACACAATTACAATTCGACAATATAATACAAATGATATACGAAAAGCGATAAATAACAAGACACAATTTTAGCGTGGAAGACCCCTCAAGACGAGAGTAAAAATCACGGGACCGAAGCCGCTTAAATCCACTATCACCGATACAAAACACACAATCGTTCCTAGTACAAACTAGAGGTATACAACACAATCTTCAAATACTCGGTAATAAATGTTCTTTAAGTATTTGGAATACAACAATAACAATAAGATCGAGAAAAGGAAATACCAAAATAGCTTACACGAAAAGCTAACAAAAATACTCGAACTTCCGGACTCAGACCCTCGATCTATTCCAGTGAAAAAGTTTGCCCAATAGCTACCAAGCTCTTGTCAACAATCACGATGATCCGGTCGATATACTTCCGGGAAATCACACAAGTACTTTTCTCTCCTTTTCTCTCTTGTATCTCTCTCTATTGCTCTCTCTATGTGTGGTGAAGTTATAAAAAAACGTAGCCCAAATGCTGCTAAAAGGAACTCCAAATCGCAGAGTTGACTTCGTGTGCCGCGGCCCGGATGCTGTGTGCCGCGGCACACTACAAAAAATCGCCCAGTAAAATCGCAGGGGGCCGCGGCCCGGAGTATAGTGCTCGACAGATTTGTTGCAGCACAAAGCAGGGGGCCGCGGCCCAGCGGGCAGGGGAAGCGGCCCGGAGTACAGGAGGCCCGACAATTAAAGGGTGATGTCCGGGGGCCGCGGCCCGGCTGTCTTGTGCCGCGGCCCGGTAGTGCAAAACCTGGGGATGACTTTTTCAGTGTAGTGTCGCAGCCCAGAGGGTTTGTGCCGCGGCCCGGAGTCCAGTCGACTCCGAAAATGCCTATATTTCGGAAATAATTCCTACAAATCTCCTCCTTCCGGAATATAGGAAGAGTTAGCCATCCCGGCGATCGAACAACACACTTTCACCTTCTCTCTACTCAACGCCTTGGTCAACATATCGGAACCATTATCATCGGTATGAACTTTATCAAGTTCAAATAAACCATCCTCCAATACATCTCGGATCCAATGGTACCTCACATCGATATGTTTCGTTCTCTTGTGAAAAGTCGCATTCTTAGCCAAATGAATCGCACTTTGACTATCACAAAGAACCACGTAACGTCGTTGTCGGAAACCTAGCTCTCGTAAAAATATTTTCAACCATAAGAGCTCTTTACACGCTTCCACCGCCGCAATATACTCGGCCTCCGTTGTAGATAAGGCAACGCACTTTTGCAATCTTGATTGCCTTAACACGGTCCCCCTGCAAACGTCATCAAATAACCGGAAGTGGATTTTGGGTTATCTTCGTTACCGGCAATATCCGAATCGGAATATCCAACAAGCATTGCTTTCCCATTTCCAAATGTAATCCCCAATTTGGAAGTACCCCGTAAATATCTAAATATCCACTTTACGGCTTCCCAATGCTTCTTTCCAGGATTTGACAGAAAATGGCTCACCACTCCCACGACATGAGCAATGTCGGGCCTAGTACATACCATAGCATACATCAAACTCCCGACCGCCGAGGCATAAGGAATTTTATCCATTTCTTCAACCTCTTCCTTCGTCGTAGGGCAATCTTTGCTCGTCAATTTAAAATTGTTAGTAAGAGTCGAGCTAACAACTTTAGCTTTGTCCATGTTGAAGCGTTTAAGCACCTTCTCGATATATTGCTCTTGTGACATGTGTAATTTCCGGGCTGCTCTATCCCGAGTAATTCTTATCCCAAGAATTTGTTTAGCCGCCCCCAAGTCTTTCATGGCAAAAGACTTGTTCAACTCTTTCTTCAAGTTGGCAATCCTTTCGGCATTCTTGCCAACGATCAACATGTCATCCACATAAAGCAATAAGATGATAAAATCATCTCCAAATTTCTTGAAAAATACGCAATGGTCTAGGGTCGTCTTCCGGTAGCCTTGCTCCCCCATAACCGACTCGAACTTCTTGTACCATTGCCGTGGTGCTTGCTTTAAACGGTATAGACTCTTTCGGAGTCTACAAACATAATTCTCTTTTCTTTGACCTCAAACCCTTCCGGTTGCTTCATATAAATTTCTTTGTCAAGGTCTCCATGAAGAAATGCCGTCTTGACATCCATTTGCTCAATCTCAAGGTCAAGACTCGCCGCTATACCAAGGACCAAACGAATCGATCCTATCTTCACAACCGGAAAAAATCTCGTCAAAATCAATGCACTTCTTTTGACTAAATCCCTTCACTACGAGTCTAGCTTTGTATCGGGGCAACGAAGTGTGCTCCTCCGACTTCACTCTATACACCCATTTGTTTCTCAAAGTTTTCTTGCCTTTCGGCAACTTCACCAACTCGTACGTATTATTCTCATGCAAGGAACTCATCTAATCTTGCATGACATCCATCCACTCCTTTTTATTCTCATCCTCCATAGCCTCCTCAAAGTATTCGGGCTCTCCCTCGTCGGTGAGTAAAACGTACTCATCGGCCGAATAATGAGCGGAGGGATGACGATCCCTCGTCGACCGCCTAAGTGGAACAAAAGATGGCATGTTCGTCACGGGTAGCTCGGGATGAGATCCATCGGTTTCATCTTGTCTCAACTCATCGTTATCACCGGCATCAAGTTATTCATCATTTTGGACATCATCTCCACCGGGTGTCTCAACATGTTGTGGAGGAACGGGGTCCAAATCAATAAGATCATAGTCGTGTTGTGGAGTCGACTCTCCATTCTCAACATCCTTCATCGTTTGATCTTCAACAAAAACATCTCTTGACCGAACAAGCTTCTTAGTAACCGGGTCATACAATCTATACCCGAACTCATCAAGACCATAGCCGATATAGATACATGGCTTCGTCTTGGAATCAAGCTTCGACCTCTCATCATTCAGAATGTGTACAAAAGTTTTACATCCGAAAACCCGTAAGTGGCGGTATGAGATGTCTTTACCGCTCTATACTTTATCCGGGACATCAAACTCCAAAGGGACACACAACGTCAAATTAATCACGTGAACCGCCGTGTTCAAAGCTTCTCCCCAAAATGACTTTGGCAATCCGGCATGTGAGAACAAGCATCTAGCTCTCTCGACCAAAGTCCGATTCATTCTCTCCGCCAAGCCATTGAGTTGCGGAGTCTTCGGTGGCGTCTTTTGATGTCGGATCCCTTGCTCTCGGCAATATTCATCAAAAGGCCCGGTGTATTCTCCACCATTGTCCGTCTGAATACACTTTAGCTTCTTCCCGGTCTCTCTCCACCGAGGCATGAAATTGTTTAAAAACTTCTAACACTTGATCTTTGGTCTTCAAGGTGTATGCCCACACCTTCCTCGAATGGTCGTCGATGAATGTGACAAAGTATCAGCAACCACCAAGCGTCCTAGTCTTCATAGGACCACAAACATCGGAATGAACAAGATCAAGAATATTTTCCTTCCGTGAAGGAGTATGACTCTTAAAGGTGACTCTCCTTTGCTTCCCGGCTACACAATGAGAGCACCTTTTAAAATGTACCTTGTGAACCCCGAATAACGTCTCCTTCTTCGACAATAGCGCCATCCCTTTCTCGCTCATGTGACCGAGCCTCTTATGGCATAGCTCGGCCATGTCATTATTGTCGATTGTGTTCGCGGAATTAATCGTGACCTTTGGAAGTGTCTATTGGGTATCGGGTCTATCAATGGCTAAAGACAGGATCGTTAATACAAGCGGATTAAAACCGAATACAACTATTACAATTATATTTAACGGGAAAAGGGATTAAGGATTACAGGCCAACTAATTAACCTATAATAACCAAATACTTAAATAAATCAACCCGAGAACAAGCAGACTCCCGAACAGGGAATTTAATCGTCAGAACAGATATGAAAAACCACAATGATGTTCAAGTTAGCCGAGATATGAAAATACCGATCGAATACACCAAGTAATACGAATGCAGTATAAATATATAGGTATATATATAACTGATATATATATACTATATATGTATAGATAAAACAGAAACTGTAGTATTTATATATATATATAAATTATATATATAACTAATATATATAAAGCAGTATATATATATAAATACGATTCTGCAAAGTATATATATAAATATATATATAACAAATATATATATAATATATATATAAATAACAACCAAAGAACAGAATATATATAAATATATATATATAACAAATATATATATAATATATATATATATATATATATATATATATAAATACCGAAAGAACAGAATATATATATAAATATATATATAACAAATATATATATATATAATATATATATATATATAAATAAGAAAAACGGAAGAAATAACAAAGGACAAGAAACCCCCTTTGTGAAAGTGGTGAATAGGCTCAGATCTTCCGAACCCTATGCAATTTGACACCAAATATGTCCGATCCACGAAGGACGAACGCCGATCCAACGCCGGCCGGCACACAGCCCGGTAGCACCTTTCTAAACCAAGAAAAAACCCTCAGAAACCTCAGGAACAAATCCCGGTCACCCTCAATGATATCACAATAAGAATATCACTTGTTTCACTTCGGATTCTCAAGGCACAAGTCGATTTCTTTCTCTCGGTGTCTAAAACTCCTTCCCCAGCCGCGATTTAAATACTCACAAGGATGGAATCGGTCACGGGATTCCATTGTGATATTCAACCGCTCACGGGGGAGAGGAGGTAGTGAGAATCGGGAGCAAAATCGCGGCGAGAGGAGGAGTTTTGACCAGGGAAGGAAGGTCACGGGAGAGAAGAAAGAAAAGAGGGGAAGGGGGGTGACGGCGCAGAGAGGTGAAGTGAGGGAGTGGAGTTTTAGGGTTAGGGTTTAAATAGGGGAGTCCGGACGGTCCAGATTAAAAGGGGATAATAAGTCTGGATCGGACGGCTCCTAATTAAAGGGCTGCCATGGGCCGGGCCAGCACAACTGGGCCAATAGAGATAATTAATTCTGGGCCAATGTTTGGGCCAAAATAATAACATTTCTCCACCTTTTTGGGCCAACCACCAAATTGCATTTTCGGGTTACGGAGAAGATTCATCATCGCCTATCTTCGGGGTTACTGCACTCACACACAATAGATAAGGTAAAGTATTCACAAAGAAGACTAACTCACAAAGAGATCCCCTAAAACACACAAGAAGATACAAAGAAATATTTTAGCAATAAGCTAAAATTGAACAAAACACACAAATACCATAATATTCAAAAATACAACACATCAAGGGAAATGATATAATAAACACATAGATTTGAGGGGACACCACTCCACCTCAAACACAAAGTACTAAGCATGTTGCTCCACCTGAAAATGGGACGGGGTTTAACACAAAAACGCCAACACATGAAAGCTGCAAAACACAAGAGGTTGGTCGACCGAACCACAACACCACAGCCAGAACAAAGAACACAAAGATCAAGAGAAAAACAATCACAGAGATTATACTACTTACATCCACAAAGGAATAGAACCACGAGTAATTCATATAAGTCACACAGACATATAAATCAGACACAAGTCACAAAGACGCTCCACAGCCCACTAAGGACAAGTCACAAAGACACTCCACAGCCCACTAAGGACAAGTCACAAAGACACTCCATAGCCCACTAAGGACAAGTCACAGAGACACTCCACAACCCACTAAGGACAAGTCACAAAGACACTCCACAGCCCACTAAGGACTAAAAACCATAAGGGTCAACTAACATACATCACTACGATTGATATCAGACGTAGCTAAGTTAGCCTTATCATCAGGATGATTTTTACCCTTTTTGTTCGTATTAGGACAATTACTAGCAATATGACCCTTTTTACCACAACTATAGCAATTCCTTGAGTTCCGTCGAAAATTAGAATTTTGACCATCCTTCTTAGTGAAATATTCATAGCAATTTTCATTCCTAACCGTCGAAACTGATTCAAAATTCAGATTATTACTCACATTGTTTTTTAAATCTAATTCCTTACTCTTTAGACCGGATACAACAATATCTAAAGATATGTTATCTCTACCATACTTAATAGCAGATTTAACATCACCATAAGACTCAGGAATAACATTTAACAGAACAATAGCGGAGTAATCATCAATATGTTTATCACCGGAATTTTTAATATCTTGAACTAACTTGGTAAACACATCAAGGTTTTCATCAAGACTTTTATTCAAATCAAGTTGAAAACCAAAGAATTTTTCAAGCAAAAAAAGTTTATTTGGCAAAGAGGTTTCAACATATAATTCTTCCAATTTTTCCCAAAGTTCCTTAGCCGAATTTTGTTTACCAACTTTTCTTATCACAGAGTCAGACAAGTTCAAGATAATAGACGAGTAAGCAAACTCATCCAATTCAGCCTTTTTGTCGGTCGTAGTATCGGTGGCAAAAGTTTGATCAATGGCTTTAAAAACTTTTTGCTGTATTAAAATACCTTTCAAATTTTTCTGCCATATTTGAAAATCCGATTTTCCATCAAACGGGGCCAAGTAAAATGTAGAAGTCATGCCCATTTTGAAAACACAAAGTTTAACCCAATAGCAGTAAAACCAACAGCAACACAAAGCGCACACTACACTAGTACAAAAACAGTAAAATCACACTGCACTATACAACGGAGTTTTTTTTTTTTTTTTTTAAAAATATCACAACCGAGTCTGTAGATTACAACCCCAAGCCCCTACAAGATCCAAGGGCTCTAAACGGTCCAGGCAGGAGGGTTTATACGCAAGGAGTTGGAAAAACTTACAGCACTCCTCCCAGAAGAAACTCCGAGTGCAGAAAAATACACAGTATAAGGTAATCACAAAGACAACCACAAATCACAAAGAAAAGGAAGCACACAGCTGATGGGAATCAAAATTCAGGGACTCAATTTGATTTTTGAGATTAAAACCCGTTTAAATTAAAACCGGGATCCTCAAGCTCTTGACAAAGATCCGAGGGACACTTTCGGTCCTGGCAGCGCAAGATTAGTGCTGTTTTGGATTTTAAGGTTTTAATTTGTTTGAATTTTAATTAATAGGGAAACAAGAGTCGCCCGAAAAACTGAATCCAACCAGATAACACAGAGATAGGCCGCGGCAAGCAAACCGATAGTAAGCAATGTGCCCAGATTAATCACACAGATTAATACACACTGATCAATCACACAGATTAAGAACGCACAATAATCAACCACGGCAAGCGGTATCCACGAAAACAGTAAAAGAGTGGAGTTCAGCCAAAATACTGAGCGAAAACCGGATGGTTATTCCGTATCACCAAGACGCCACAGGACCCGACACCCGACAAAACGGGCTCCGATACCACTGTTGGGTATCGGGTCTATCAATGGCTAAAGACAGGATCGTTAATACAAGCGGATTAAAACCGAATACAACTATTACAATTATATTTAACGGGAAAAGGGATTAAGGATTACAGGCCAACTAATTAACCTATAATAACCAAATACTTAAATAAATCAACCCGAGAACAAGCAGACTCCCGAACAGGGAATTTAATCGTCAGAACAGATCTGAAAAACCACAATGATGTTCAAGTTAGCCGAGATATGAAAATACCGATCGAATACACCAAGTAATACGAATGCAGTATAAATATATAGGTATATATATAACTGATATATATATACTATATATGTATAGATAAAACAGAAACTGTAGTATTTATATATATATATAAATTATATATATAACTAATATATATATAAAGCAGTATATATATATATAAATACGATTCTGCAAAGTATATATATAAATATATATATAACAAATATATATAATATATATATAAATAACAACCAAAGAACAGAATATATATAAATATATATATATAACAAATATATATAATATATATATATATATATATAAATACCGAAAGAACAGAATATATATATAAATATATATATAACAAATATATATATATATAATATATATATATATAAATAAGAAAAACGGAAGAAATAACAAAGGACAAGAAACCCCCTTTGTGAAAGTGGTGAATAGGCTCAGATCTTCCGAACCCTATGCAATTTGACACCAAATATGTCCGATCCACGAAGGACGAACGCCGATCCAACGCCGGCCGGCACACAGCCCGGTAGCACCTTTCTAAACCAAGAAAAAACCCTCAGAAACCTCAGGAACAAATCCCGGTCACCCTCAATGATATCACAATAAGAATATCACTTGTTTCACTTCGGATTCTCAAGGCACAAGTCGATTTCTTTCTCTCGGTGTCTAAAACTCCTTCCCCAGCCGCGATTTAAATACTCACAAGGATGGAATCGGTCACGGGATTCCATTGTGATATTCAACCGCTCACGGGGGAGAGGAGGTAGTGAGAATCGGGAGCAAAATCGCGGCGAGAGGAGGAGTTTTGACCAGGGAAGGAAGGTCACGGGAGAGAAGAAAGAAAAGAGGGGAAGGGGGTTGACGGCGCAGAGAGGTGAAGTGAGGGAGTGGAGTTTTAGGGTTAGGGTTTAAATAGGGGAGTCCGGACGGTCCAGATTAAAAGGGGATAATAAGTCTGGATCGGACGGCTCCTAATTAAAGGGCTGCCATGGGCCGGGCCAGCACAACTGGGCCAATAGAGATAATTAATTCTGGGCCAATGTTTGGGCCAAAATAATAACATTTCTCCACCTTTTTGGGCCAACCAGTCAAATTGCATTTTCGGGTTACGGAGAAGATTCATCATCGCCTATCTTCGGGGTTACCTGCACTCACACACAATAGATAAGGTAAAGTATTCACAAAGAAGACTAACTCACAAAGAGATCCCCCTAAAACACACAGTTAGCACAGCAAATATTTTAGCAATAAGCTAAAATTGAACAAAACACACAAATACCATAATATTCAAAAAATACAACACATCAAGGGAAATGATATAATAAACACATAGATTTGAGGGGACACCACTCCACCTCAAACACAAAGTACTAAGCATGTTGCTCCACCTGAAAATGGGACGGGGTTTAACACAAAAACGCCAACACATGAAAGCTGCAAAACACAAGAGGTTGGTCGACCGAACCACAACACCACAGCCAGAACAAAGAACACAAAGATCAAGAGAAAAACAATCACAGAGATTATACTACTTACATCCACAAAGGAATAGAACCACGAGTAATTCATATAAGTCACACAGACATATAAATCAGACACAAGTCACAAAGACGCTCCACAGCCCACTAAGGACAAGTCACAAAGACACTCCACAGCCCACTAAGGACAAGTCACAAAGACACTCCATAGCCCACTAAGGACAAGTCACAGAGACACTCCACAACCCACTAAGGACAAGTCACAAAGACACTCCACGTACCCACTAAGGACTAAAAACCATAAGGGTCAACTAACATACATCACTACGATTGATATCGACGTAGCTAAGTTAGCCTTATCATCGATGATTTTTACCTTTTTGTTCGTATTAGGACAATTACTAGCAATATGACCCTTTTACCACAACTATAGCAATTCCTTGAGTTCCGTAAAATTAGAATTTTGACCATCCTTCTTAGTGAAATATTCATAGCAATTTTCATTCCTAACCGTCAAATCGATTCAAAATTGATTATTACTCACATTGTTTTTTAAATCTAATTCCTTACTCTTTAGACCGGATACAACAATATCTAAAGATATGTTATCTCTACCATACTTAATAGCAGATTTAACATCACCATAAGACTCAGGAATAACATTTAACAGAACAATAGCGGAGTAATCATCAATATGTTTATCACCGGAATTTTTAATATCTTGAACTAACTTGGTAAACACATCAAGGTTTTCATCAAGACTTTTATTCAAATCAAGTTGAAAACCAAAGATTTTTTCAAGCAAAAAAAGTTTATTTGGCAAAGAGGTTTCAACATATAATTCTTCCAATTTTTCCCAAAGTTCCTTAGCCGAATTTTGTTTACCAACTTTTCTTATCACAGAGTCAGACAAGTTCAAGATAATAGACGAGTAAGCAAACTCATCCAATTCAGCCTTTTTGTCGGTCGTAGTATCGGTGGCAAAAGTTTGATCAATGGCTTTAAAAACTTTTTGCTGTATTAAAATACCTTTCAATTTTTGCTGCCATATTTGAAAATCCGATTTTCCATCAAACGGGCCAAGTAAAATGTAGAAGTCATGCCCATTTTGAAAACACAAAGTTTAACCCAATAGCAAGAAACCAACAAAGAACACAAAGCGCACACTACACTAGTACAAAAACAAGAAAATCACACCGCACTATACAACGGAGTTTTTTTTTTTTTTTTTTTTTAAAAATATCACAACCGAGTCAGAGATTACAACCCCAAGCCCCTACAAGATCCAAGGGCTCTAAACGGTCCAGCAGAGGGTTTATACGCAAGGAGTTGAAAACTTACAAAGACTCCTCCCGGAAGAAACTCCGAGTGCGTAAAAATACATGATAAGGTAATCACAAAGACAACCACAAATCACAAAGAAAAGGAAGCACACAATGATGGGAATCAAAATTCAGTGGACTCAATTTGATTTTTGAGATTAAAACCCGTTTAAATTAAAACCGGGATCCTCAAGCTCTTGACAAAGATCCGAGGGACACTTTCGGTCTGACAGCAAGATTAGTCTTTTTTGGATTTTAAGGTTTTAATTTGTTTGAATTTTAATTAATAGGAAACAAGAGTCGCCCAAAATCAATCCAACCGTATAACACAGAGATAGGCCGCGGCAAGCAAACCGATAGTAAGCAATGTGCCCAGATTAATCACATGATTAATACACACCGATCAATCACATGCATTAAGAACGCACAATAATCAACCACGGCAAGCGGTATCCACGAAAAACAAGAAAAGAGTGGAGTTCGGCGAAATACCAGAGCGGAAAACCCGGATGGTTATTCCGTATCACCAAGACGCCACAGGACCCGACACCCGACAAAACGGGCTCCGATACCACTGTTGGGTATCGGGTCTATCAATGGCTAAAGACAGGATCGTTAATACAAGCGGATTAAAACCGAATACAACTATTACAATTATATTTAACGAAAAGGGATTAAGGATTACAGCCAACTAATTAACCTATAATAACCAAATACTTAAATAAATCAACCCGAGAACAAGCACTCTCGAACAGGAATTTAATCGTCGTAATGATCCGAAAACCACAATGATGTTCAAGTTAGCCGAGATATGAAAATACCGATCGAATACACCAAGTAATACGAATGTAGATAAATATATAGGTATATATATAATCGATATATATATACTATATATGTATAGATAAAATAAATCGTAGTATTTATATATATATATATAAATTATATATATAACTAATATATATATAAAGCAGTATATATATATATATAAATACGATTCTGCAAAGTATATATATAAATATATATATAACAAATATATATATAATATATATATAAATAACAACCAAAGAACAGAATATATATAAATATATATATATAACAAATATATATAATATATATATATATAAATACCGAAAGAAGAGAATATATATATAAATATATATATATATAACAAATATATATATAATATATATATATATATATATAAATAAGAAAAACGGAAGAAATAACAAAGGACAAGAAACCCCCTTTGTGAAAGTGGTGAATAGGCTCAGATCTTCCGAACCCTATGCAATTTGACACCAAATATGTCCGATCCACGAAGGACGAACGCCGATCCAACGCCGGCCGGCACACAGCCCGGTAGCACCTTTCTAAACCAAGAAAAACCCTCGAAACCTCAGGAACAAATCCGGTCACCCTCAATGATATCACAATAAGAATATCACTTGTTTCACTTGGATTCTCAAGGCACAAGTCGATTTCTTTCTCTCGGTGTCTAAAACTCCTTCCCCAGCCGCGATTTAAATACTCACAAGGATGGAATCGGTCACGGGATTCCATTGTGATATTCAACCGCTCACGGGGGAGAGGAGGTAGTGAGAATCGGGAGCAAAATCGCGGCGAGAGGAGGAGTTTTGACCAGGGAAGGAAGGTCACGGGAGAGAAGAAAGAAAAGAAGGGAAGGGGGTTGACGACGCAGAGAGGTGAAGTGAGGGAGTGGAGTTTTAGGGTTAGGGTTTAAATAGGGGAGTCCGGACGGTCCAGATTAAAAGGGGATAATAAGTCTGGATCGGACGGCTCCTAATTAAAGGGCTGCCATGGGCCGGGCCAGCACAACTGGGCCAATAGAGATAATTAATTCTGGGCCAATGTTTGGGCCAAAATAATAACAATGTCACATATAGTTTCCCTATCTTCTCTCCTCTACCGACAATCAAGGAACCTCGAATGAGTTTCCACAATCCCTTGCCAAAACCGCTATGATAACCATCATCATCGAGTAAACCAACGAACATCACATTTAACCTCATATCCGTAACATGTTTTACATTACGTAAAACAAGTTCCACACCGGTGTCGAACCTCGAGTGCACATCTCCCACTCCAACAATCTTGGATAACCCATCGTTACCCATCTTGACTATCCCATAGTCACCCGAGTATAAGAGGAATAAAAATCTCTACGTGATGTAACCTGATACGTAGCTCCACTATCGACCACCCAACTCGAATCATCTCTCGCAAGGTTCACCATATCATAATCACAACAAACAAAGAATTCTTCGGTAGTAGTATTTACTTCGGCTTTTTCATTACTACCGCTCTCCTTCTTTTGAGAATTCTCTCGGCCTTGGCGATTTTCCTTCTTCAATTATCAGCAAAATTTCTTAGTATGTCCTTTCTTACCACAATGGTAACATTCAATATTGGCATACTTTCCCCGGGAATTACTCCTTTGTGGCCCTCTATTGCTCGGACCTCTACTTTGACCTCTCCCCCGTCTTTTGGTAACAAGAGAACATCCGACTGTGACGAAGATCCCTGTGTTTTTCTTCGGACCTCCTCATTCAACATGTTCCCCTTAGCAAGTTCCATCGAAATGATACCATCGGGGGCAGAGTTAGACAACGACGTGCGAAACGTCTCCCAAGTGTCCGACAATGTGCCTAATAACCACAAAGCTTGCACGTTCTATGTATATCACTGTGATTATTAATATACATCAACTATAGACAATATGTAAATAAATTTGATGATAAATGAATAAATAATTTTGATGATAAATGTAAATCGACACATACTATAAAATATCCACTTAAACACGATATGTATATCACTATCAATATCCACATAAACACGATATGTATAGCAGTCATGCTATTAATATGCATTTCCTGCGCACACTATTTTTATATACCATACATACATCACATACATCTATGTTATTGTTAGTTAGTATGTATAACTTATACACACTTTTTACATTATTTGAACTGTAAATACATATCAATTACATACAATATATACATTATTGTTACTATAACACACATCACCTATGCACACTATTTACATCACATTAACTACACATATACATCACCTATACATATTATGTATTTAAATATGACTATCAATGTAAATCACTTTAAATAAAATACAATCTCTCTATTTGTTTATATATATTAGTAAGTAAAAAACAAATATCAAATAAAAAACTAGAGCAAAATTATCAAATAGCAAACTAAATTTATAATTGAAAAAAAGTAATTTCCTTTTTTTCTAAAAATTATACCTACCGTGGATTCGTGGTGGAGTGGAATATCAATGTTAGTTTTTTTTTTTTTTTAAGAAGTAGGGGAACACTTGTTCCAAACTATCACAATCTCTACGCTCAAATATGGAAACAAATACAATGCACATAAATACATATCACACATTGTAACAAGAATATTTTTCAAAACATGTCATCCAAATTATGCAGGAACTAAAAATATTTGAAAAATAGCGATACTCCGATGAAAAATTACAAATATCACTAAATATATGCAAAAAGGTGAAAAACCTTACATAAAACGAAACAAAAGGCGAAACCGCTATGAGCATAAAACAAAAATCAAACCTGCTACCGTTACCACATATATCACCAGTCTTCTTACTACAATATCGAGATCCCCCTTCTGCCATTGTATGAATATTTTTAATCCCAACTAATGTAGCAGAAAAAAATGAACAACCGGCCTTTGAGATCTTGTTTTTGTTTATTTATGTATGTGAAAATCAACAATCCTGTGAGCTTGATTGTATTTTAATCAAGATGAAGATGGATGGTTATTTCAATTTTTTTTTTGCTCTGTCAGAAGGGAAATAATATAAAAGACAAAAAGAGTTGAGGACACGAGGGAGACCCCTCTACATCGTGTAACAGTAAAGGAACTAATTGGGCCGGGGGATCAGTCCAAAGCTGGAATCCTATCAAGTCATGTCCGACTCTTGCTAAATAATCAGCACAGCATTCCCACTCCTTCTTGTATGACCAATCAAAAACTCCCAAGGGAAATTTCTATAACACCTGCAGTCTTCCATAATGAAATGATATGGATGATCAGAAGTATCAGGATCATTAAACCGATGAAGCACAACCTCTGAATCAATTTCCAACCTCTGAAAGAAAATTTGAAAATAAATAACATGTTAAATTCAAGAGAAGCACAAAAGGAACAAAATCAAACCTTCTAAGTGGATTTTATGGCTATATTTTAAGAGATTGGCAACTATTTTTCTATTTAGCATAATTCAAAAATAATTAATTGATCACATATTCACTAGTTGTCATTTTCAAAAAAAAAAAAAGAAAATCAATAAAAACCACATATTATCAATATATGCATATTGTACACCAGTTGATATCCACCTCAAAAAAGCCAAATTTCATTATTTAGAGCATCTCCAATGCTCCCCTCAATTTCTAAAACTTTTTAGCCACGTAGGATTAATTGAGGCCCAACTTAAAATTTCATCTCCAACCCAAGCCTGAGGGATTGAATATGACGTGGAAGTTTTTTTCTTTGAGACCCTCAAACCAAACCTCTATTTTGAGAGGGTGAAATTAAGGCTCGCTGTTTGCCAAATCATCAATATTGATCGAGCAGGTTATTCAATTTTTCACTCCTGCCTCAACCTCAAAACTTTTGTGCGCCAATTTTATTCAAGAATAAAACTTGATTTCATCCTCTTTTTCTTCTAGGGCCTTCTCATATTAAATCGCAGATAAATCTTCTCTCAGAATCAAAAGAGTTCAAGAAGATTCAAGCAATACTAGGTATGTGTATTTAGGGTTTAAGGAATGATGGGTTGCAGCTGTAGTTTGACCTCTATGGTCTGTAACATTATATAGGGGCATTGAAATCTTGAATCTTTATACACATTAGATCTGTATATTGTGATAAAATTTTTTTGAGTAGTCTATGAGACTTTCAATTAGTTAGTTTTAGCATTTTAGGCCTTATTGAATTGATGCACATGTATATTTTTGTAAAGAAAATATGATGGTATTGTTTTTTTTTTTAGAATTTCATGAGTTGTTACTCTATCATATGTTATTGTCTTATGTGCTGCTATATTTGATATTTGTTACTGCCTTTTATGCCTACTATATTTGTTTTTTTTTTTTTTAAAATTTCTTCTCTTTATTGTTGATGTATTTGTTTTCGATTCTGAATTGATTCAAGTTGTTGATTTCAGGTCAAGTGTTTGATCCAATAGTCCTTATGGATTCCGGTAATGTTCAGCATGTTTCTCAATCTACCGTAGATGATTCTTCAAACACTCAACCTTCTTTCAACCCTATTGGAATTCAATGCCAAACTCCTACCACTCATCAACAAGCATTTATTGATGTAGATCAACTTAATGGGATTTTAGCAAGCCTTCGATATCAGCTACGACCACCTATTCACAGTCATTTGATAAACTCTCAGATTTCTCAATCCCAGCAACAATGTGCATCACCTATTCCCAGTCATTTGATAAACTCTCAGATTTCTCAATCCCAGCCACAATGTGCACCCTTGTCTTATTAAGGTTTACTAAATGCTCCAAGTATTGTATACCTACATGCACCTTCTCAACCATCCAAAATATCCAACACGAGAAAGAAAACACCTGTTGTACCACCCCAAACTAAGCGGATAATACAGTGCCGTGGATCCCCGACTGGGACCCACCAGGCGAACGAAAATTAATGAATTGCACAATACAAATGTAGTACCGAACCACATTACATCATCAATTACTCCGATGAGGAGTTTCAAGTACAACACACCCAGAGAAAACACTGAATACATGTATATTTTATATGAAGATAAAATATACAACACTGAACAAATGACAATCCAAAAGGAAGTGCAGCGGAAATTACATAACAAGAAAATATGAATGAAATGAAGAGACTGGGCCCCCTACTAGTATCACTGGGACTCCTCGCCATCAACGTTCTCTTCCCGTGCTTTTGCCTTGCCATGACCTAAAAATAATATCCCCAACAGGGTCAGTTACACAGAACAACAATCCTTAAGAGTTGAACAATATACAACAATCACATGAATGAATTAAGTATTAGAGTTGAATGATGAGTATCACAGTATGCCTGAATGGAATGTGTGAGTGCACAAGTAGCCGAGTGTCCGGAGCCCCGCATATACACCCGCAACTTGGCCTAATTAGTCTCACGGAGTTACTTTACCGTGTGCACAGTCCAAATGTGTCCGGAGTCCCACATATACACATGACCATAGTGTGTCCGACTAAAAATTCCACACATACGCCACCCGGCCAGGAAACACAATCCCGGAAGGTCACAAGAACAAAAGTGACCAAGATGAGAGGTAATGAATAAAATCCGACAAGGATAAGGAACGACTCACCGAGATGACATAATGATACAACGAGTGATAGCTTCAATAATGATTTGGAACCGTCGTTCCTCGTGAGTTACATTATTAAGTGATGATTATAATTCTCGACATGAATTATATACTATGAGTGTATTACATGTATGAATGAACAACAACGTATGGAATGAATATTCCATTAACCGAGTAAGAATTTACTTACACAACACTGGTGAAGAATGTCCTTCCTCGAACAAACGTCCTAAAATGAGATGTCGGTCGCTCGAACAACCTTGAATAACACAATTACCAAATAATCCGCTTAATATACGTATCAAGCATGAATTATGACCAACTCAAAGGTCGACACAACAATATCCAAACTCATTGAGGCATTCAAACAAACACTTAGCGAACATCATCCTTTGATTATAACCAATCTCAAATATTTCGAAACCAAACTCCAAAATGAGTAGTTCAATCCAACAAAACACCTTCAATGATATCAATAATCCAATAGGAAACCACAATTCACGGTTACGACAACCATAATCGGAAACCCCCAAAAATAACCAAAGTCAACATTAGGGTTCTTGATTAATTCTCCAAATATTCATCAAATACGAAAAAAAACACATTAATAAATCCATAGGAATACATGTATCCAAGGTAGATAATCCATATCTAACATATTCCAACATAATAGCAAGCTTACACGAAGAGATCGGAAGGAAAATACTCAAAATCCAAAATTCTAGATCCAAGAAATCATTACCTTGATTTGATGTGTTAGAGAGGATAAGGTGATGATTAATCCAACCTAGAAGCTTGAAGATGATGATAGGTGAGTTCAGCTCGAAGAGATTCTATCAAATCGCCCGAAATCACCCGGAATCGCCCAAAAACAAAGTGAGAAATGAATATGACGAAACTGGACTGGACTGTCCAATTTATACTGTTCCCAGATTAGCGCACGCAATGACCTGATATGTAGCGTGCGCTAACGGGTTAACCGGACAGTCCAGTGAGCTCTGACTGCCTCGTTAGCATACGCTACGAACTTAGTAGCGTGCGGTAACATCTTCTCTATAGCGTGCGTTGACCCACAAAGTTAGCGTGCGCTAACTGATATCTGATGCCCAGTAACCGAAGTCCAGAACCTCTTGTCCTCTGACCTGCTCGCGATAGCGTGCGCTACACCCAAAACTCAGCGTGCGCTACTACACCATTAGCATACGCTAATATCTTCTCATAGCGTGCGCTATGAATTATTCCAATTCAGTCCAGTACCCACTGGACTCTGCCTGATCGACCTTAGCGCGCGCTACAGTGATTGCATAGCGTGCGCTACCCCAAACTACTAGAGCATGCTACTTACCATTCGTAGTGTGCGCCACAACAACTCAAATGCAGTCCAGTGCCTTCTGGACTGTCAGCCTGAACCACCATAGCGTGCGCTAATGCTGAGAGGTAGCGTGCGCTACCCGTACTCAATTAGCGCGCGCTAAGGAGAGTACGTAGCGTGCGCTACTCCTCACATACAGCCCACTACAAAGATGATAGTGATGATACGCTCGACCCGACTCTCCAACCGGGTTGAAAGACGAATAATAACTGATAGACGATGCAAATTACTCTGTACGGTGAATACAATGAATGAATATGAATGATGAATGATTAATAATGAGTGAAAATTGCTGAGTGACAATTACTGAATCATAATTACTGAATGATAATGAGTGAATTACAACCGGGTATTACATACCCCCCTTAAAAAGAGTTTCGTCCTCGAGACTAAGGGTCAAATAACTCGGGAGACCACTGAATGATAGACCACTGAATCTTGACTAAAGGAATCGTCTTGTTCCTCAATTGTTTGATACACCGCTCCAAGACTCGTACAGGATGCTCCTCATACGAATGATCATCAACGATCTCGATTTTGTCGAACTGAAGTATGTGACTCGGGTGGCAACATACTTCCGTAGCTGAGATACGTGAAACATATTATGAATTCGGCTCAACACCGGAGGTAAAGCCAATCGATAAGCCAGACTGCCTACTCGATCCAAAATCTCAAACGGTCCAATAAATCTCGGACTCAACTTTCCCCGCTTCCTGAAACGGAAGATACCTCGACTCGGGGATACCTTGAGCAAAATGTGGTCACCTGCCTCGAACTCTAGTGGTCGACGACGATTATCTGCATATGATTTCTGTCAACTCTGCGCAGTCAACAAACGACTTCTGATCAGAGCTACATTCTCACGGGCGGCTATAAGCATATCGGGCTCGGTGCTGATTGATTCTGATAAGTCATCCCAACACAAAGGAGATCGACAACGACAACCGTTCAAGGCCTCGTAAGGTGCCAACTGTTATTGCACGTGAACTCAATCAACGGTAGTTGGGCTTCCCAATCGTCTTTCCAATCGAGGACGCATGCTCTCTACATGTTCTCCAACGTCTGAATAGTCCTCTCTGATTGTCCATCGGACTGAGGATGAAAAGCTGTGCTGAGATTAAGCTAAGTTCCCATTGCACGATGAACTGATTTCCAAAAATGCGACACGAATCGCCCGTCACGATCAGAAATGATACTCTTATGAGTACCGTGCTGTCTCACTATCTCTTTGATGAATAACTAGGCAAGTCTCTCGGGACCCATGTATCCTTAATCTCAAGGAAATGAGCTGACTTAGTTAAACGGTCCACAATTACCCAAATTATATTCATGTCACGACGACTCGTCGGCAAACTCGTGATGAAGTCCATAGAAATATATTCCCACTTCCACTCTGGAATAGGGAGCAGTTTTAGCATACCCGCCGGTCGCTGATGTTCTATCTTGACTTGCTGACAAGTTAAATATTTTGAAACAAATTCCTCGACTTCTCGTTTCATATTACTCCACCAGTAATTCTGTTTCAAGTCTTTGTACATCTTGCTAGACCCCGGATGAATGGAATAAGGGGTAGCATGAGCTTCTCTCAAAATCGAGTATTTCAACTCGTCATTCGCCGGAATGCATAACCGGTTCTTAAATCGAAAAAGTCCATCCTCGTGGACCACAAATCCAAGGGCTTTCCCCTGAGTCACATCATCTCGAATGCGCAACAAAAATGGGTCCGAACCCTGATTCACTCTGATCGCCTCCTCAAGTGGCGATGAAATCTCTAACGTACAAAGTTCCCCTTGTACTCGTTGTAACCAAATCTCGACCTCAGATCTTAAGAATTCCTGTTGAAGTTCCTTCTGAACAGTCAGACGAGCAAGCATTTGCTCCTGAACGGACTTACGGCTCAAAGCATCGGCGACAACATTCGCCTTACTCGGGTGATACTGTATCTCAATATCATAGTCCTTAATCAGTTCTAACCACCGTCTCTGATGCATATTTAACTCCTTCTGAGTAAATATATACTTCAAGCTCTTATGATCGGTGAAAATCTGTCAGGTGATTCCATAAAGATAATGACGCTAAATCTTCAATGCGAATACCACGGCCGCTAAGTCCAGGTCGTGGGTCAGGTAGTTGACCTCATAAGGCCTCAGTTGCTGTGAGGCATAAGCAATCACCTTCCCGTTCTATATTAGTACACACCCGAGACCCTTCCCGGACGCGTCACTATAAACTACGAATCCCTTCGTCCTTTGCGGTAAGGAAAGGACAGACGCTGAAATTAAACGGCTCTTAAGTTCCTCAAAACTCTGCTGACACGCGTCAGACCACGTGTATTTCTTATCCTTCCGCAAAAAGTTCATCATGAGTTGAGCGATTTTAGAAAATCCCTCCACAAATCGCCGGTAATATCCAGCTAATCCTAGAAAGCTTTGGATTTCCTTAACATTCTTCGGAGGTTGCCAATCTCAGATAGCCTCCGTCTTCTGAGGGTCGACACGTACTCCGTCAGCTGAAATTACATGTCCAAAAAACGTCACCTCGGACATCCAGAATTCACACTTGGAAAATTTCCCATAGAGCTGCTCTCGTCTCAACACGTTGAGAACCTGATGAAGGTTAAATTCGTGCTCCTCTCGGTCACGAGAATAAATCAAAATGTCATCAATGAAGACAACCACGAACTGATCCAAATAGTTGATGAAAGCTCGATTCATTAATTCCATGAATACCGCAGGTGCATTAGTTAACCCAAACGGCATCACTACAAACTCGTCGTGCCCATAGTGTGCTCGAAACACCGTCATTGCGATATCCGACTCTCGAATTCGCAACTGATGATACCTAGATCTTAATCGATCTTGGAAAATACTGACGGATACCTAGATCTTAATCGACTTAAGATCCGGATACCACCAGTTGCGATTTCGAGAGTCGGATATCGCGAGGACGACGTTTCAAATACGCTATGGTAATTATGAGTTCGTGGTAACGCCGTTTGGGTTATCTAATGCATCTGCGGTATTCATGGAATCAATGAATCGGGATTTCATCGACTTTTTGGATCAGTTTGTGGTTGTATTCATTGATGACATTTTAATTTATTCTCGTGACCGGGAGGAGCACGAGCTTCACCTTCATCAGGTTCTCGACGTGTTGAGACGAGAGCAACTTTATGGAAAGTTTTCCATATGTGAGTTTTGGATGTCCGAAGCGACGTTTCTCGGGCATGTAATTTCATCAGACGGAGTGCGTGTTGATCCTCAGAAGACGGAGGCTATCCGAGATTGGCTACCTCCGGATAATGTTAAGGAAATCCAAAGCTTTCTCGGATTAGCTGGTTATTATCGGCGGTTTGTGGAAGGATTTTCTAAAATCGCTCAACCCATGACGAACCTTTTACGGAAGGATAAGAAATACACGTGGTCCGACGCGTGTCAACAGAGTTTTAAGGAACTCAAGAGCCGGTTAATTTCAGCACATGTCCTTTCTTTACCACAAGGGATGGAAGGATTTGTGGTTTATAGTAGTGATGCGTCCGGATAGGGTCTCGGATGTGTACTCATGCAGAACGGGAAAGTTATTGCTTATGCTTCACGGCAATTGAGACCTTACGAGGTTAATTATCCGACCCACGACCTGGAGCTAGCAGCCGTGGTGTTCGCATTGAAGATTTGGCGTCATTATCTTTATGGTGTTACCTATCAGATATTCACCGATCATAAGAGTTTAAAGTATATATTTACTCAGAATGAGTTAAATATGCGACAGAGATGGTGGTTGGAACTGATCAAATATTATGATATCAATATCCTGTACCACCCGGGTAAGGCAAACGTGGTTGCCGATGCCTTGAGTCGTAAGTTCGTTCAGGAGCAAATGCTTGTTCGTTTAACAGTTCAGAAGAAGCTTCAGCAGGAATTTCTTAGACCCGAGATTGAGGTCTGGCTTCAGCGAGTGCAAGGGCAACTTTGCATGTTAGAAATTTCATCGCCACTTGAGGAGGCGATCGGAGTGAATCAGGGTTCATCCCCATCATTGTTACGCATCCGTGAGGATGTGGCTCAGGGGAAATCCCCGGAATTTGTGGTCCACGAGTATGGACTATTGTGATTCAAGAATCGGTTAGGCGTACCGGCGAATGACGAGTTGAAAAAACTCGATTTTGAGAGAAGCTCATGCTACCCCTTACTCCATTCATCCGAGGTCTAGCAAGATGTACCAAGACTTGAAACAAAATTACTGGTGGAGTAATATGAAGCGAGAAGTCGCGGAATTTGTTTCGAGATGTTTGACCTGTCAGCAAGTTAAGATAGAACATCAGCGACCGGTAGGTATGCTGAAACCGCTCCTTATTCCAGAGTGGAAGTGGGAAGATATTTCAATGGACTTCATCACGAGTTTGCCGACGAGTCGCCGTGGCATGAATACAATCTGGGTAATTGTGGATCGCCTAGCTAAGTCAGCCCATTTTCTCGAGATTAAGGATACGTGGGGTCCCGAGAGACTTGACCAGTTGTTTAACAAAGAGATAGTGAGATTGCACGGTACTCCTAAAAGTATCGTTTCCGATCGTGACGGACGATTCGTGTCTCATTTTTGAAAATCAGTTCATCGTGCTATGGGAACTCAGCTTAATCTCAGTACAGCTTTTCATCCTCAGTCCGACGGACAATCGGAGAGGACTATTCAGACTTTGGAGGACATGTTGAGGGCATGTGTTCTCGATTGGAAAGATGATTGGGAAGCCCAACTACTGTTGATCGAGTTCACGTACAATAATAGTTGGCATGTTTCGATTAAGATGGCACCTTACGAGGCCTTGTACGGTCGTCATTTTCGATCTCCTTTGTGTTGGGATGACTTATCAGAATCAATCGGCACCGAGCCCGATATGCTTATAGCCGCCTGTGAGAAGGTATCTTTGATCAGGAGTCGTTTGTTGACCGCTCAGAGTCGACATAAATCATATACAGATCATCGTCGTCGACTATTAGAGTTCGAGACAGGTGACCATGTTTTGGTCAAGGTATTCCCAAGTCGTGGTGTCTTCCGTTTTGGGAAGAGGGGAAAGTTGAGTCCGAGATTCATTGGACCGTTTGAGATTTTGGATCGAGTAGGTGAGCTAGCTTATCGATTAGCCCTACCTCCGGCGTTGAGCTGAATTCATTATGTGTTTCACGTATCTCAGTTGTGGAAGTATATTGCCGACCCTAGCCACATACTTCAATTTGATGAAATTGAGATAAGATGATCATACGTATGAGGAGCATCCCGTACGAATCTTAGTACGGCGAATCAAACAGTTGAGGAATAAGGCGATTCCTTTGGTTAAATTCAGTAGTCGAGTCACGAAGTCGAAGAGGCTACTTGGGAAATCGAGGATAGTATGCGGAAGAGTTATTCCGATTTGTTTCACCCTTAGTTTCGAGGACGAAACTATTTTTAAGGGGGGGTATGTAATATCCGCAATTTGGATTTCCGGTAATTTTATTTTTTTGGCGGAAGTCCATCTTAATGACTCTATTGTTACCGTTTCGTCATTTCGAGAATGATTAATTCTACACTTTTTGTCATCCGAGTTCGTCTCGGTGTCGTTCTGTTGAGTTCCGTGTTCTTAAGCGACTTTTCCACGTATGAGTTCGACTTTGTAAAATCACCATTAATTTTTGGAAACTCCAAAAATTCTAAATCTTTTCAATATTATATAGCATCAAGTTAGCTTTCCAATGGTTCAAACGGTGAGTCAATCGGAGTCCAGATGTGGGAGTTATGGTCGAAATATCTAAGACACACACATGTTGCAGTTTTGGCCGACCCGGCTGTACCGGGGGCTGCGGCTCCTGCCGGCAGGGCCGCGGCACACTGCCGAGTCACTGCCGAGGCACACTTCCGAGCACTGGGGGCGGATTTTGGCCCTGTTCCGCGGCACACTCGACCGGCCCGCGGCACACAGTGCAGTCTGCACTATAATTTCGTTTTTTGAGAAGAAAAACTCATTTCTTCATCCTACTTCCGAGAGAAAGGGTTTGTGGGAGAAATTTTCATCATCAATCACTTGAATACTCGATTTTTCATCATTTTCATTCGGTTGTGAAGCTCGGATCGTCGATCTAACGCGTGTTCATCGAATCAAAGTGTTTGGAACTTCAAAGGTAATATTCTCAAACCTCTTGGATTTCGATTTGTGTTGAGATATGATGTTTTGGACATTATAATCATGTTGTATGAAGAGATATACATATGATTATGAGTATGTATGAATATTCATCGAATTATTGAAGGTTATTCAAGAACACTTTGAATATTGAGTTGGATTTGGGGATTTTCGATTAATTGTTGTTGAAATCACGATTTTGGATATTCATATTGGACTATTTATCGTATTGAAGATGTTTTGTTAGTTTGAAACACTTCTTGGGGATTTGATATTGGTATTATTGAGGTTTGGTTGTAAACAATCGAAGATTGGCCACAACGTGTTCGATATAATGCCCCAATGAACTTGGTTTAGTCGTATCGACGTTTTGAGTTAGTTATACTCGTGTTTGATTCGTGTGTTGAACCGGATTATTGGTAATTGTGTTATTCAAGGTTGTTTGAGCGACCGACATCTCATTTAGAATGTTGTTCGTGGAAGGACATTCTTCATCGGCGTTGTGTAAGTTAATTCTTACTCGGTTAAAAGGATATTCATTCCTTTCATTGTTGTTCATTCATAATTATAGTTCATTCATAATGTATTAACCGTATTGAGACTTGTAATTGTCAATTAATCACTTCAGTCACGAAGAACGACGGTTCCAATCATTTCATTGAGCTATCATTCATTTCACTGTCATTTCATCTCGTGAGTCATTATTGATTTCGATGTCACTTTTGTTATCTCGTGGCATTCCGGGTCATACTGGCGTGCCGGTTGGTATGTGTAGGATTTTCATGTCGGGCACATATTAAGTCGTGTGTTGGTTGTTGGCCTCACATTGGACTGTGCACACGAGAAGATCACTTCGTGAGACTGATTAGGTACAAGACCACACGTGTATTCGATCGATACTCGTTGGTGGCTTGTGCACGGACACATTTCCATCCCGGGCGTAGTGTGGCGCCACCCTTTGAGCCGTACCGTTAGTTGATTCATACATCATGTTTGATTGCGTATGTTTTCAACAGGATTGGGTTATAATCTGACCGATTCACTTTTTATCGCATGTGTTCGACGTTTTGAGACTTTGATCGAACTTGTGGTTTATACAGCATATATGATTATGTTTATTCAACTCTTGAGGATTGTTGTTACGTATGGCGGCCGTTGGGATTTTGTTTTAGTCATGGCAAGGCAAAAGCACGGGAATATAACGTTGGCGAGAGTCGAGTGATACTAGTAGGGGGCCCCGATCCTTTCAGTCATTCATGTTGTTGTCATTTATTTTCCGCTGCAGATTTCCATTTGGATACTCCGTTTCGTTCAGTGTTGTGTATTTTGTCTTCATATAAAATATACATGTATTCGGTATTATCTTGGGTGTGTTATAATGAAACTCCTCATCGGAGTAATTGTTGATATATTGTGGTTCGATACTACAAATATATCACTTAATTCATTAATTTTCATCCGCCTGGTGGGTCCCAGTCGGGGGTCCACGGCACTGTAATATACGCCTAGTTTGGGGTGTTATAGATATAACCCTTCTCGGTCAGTTCCTCCAGTTGATTCTTCGATTCATGTATTTCAGTCGGGGCCATACGATATGGTGCCTTCGATATTAGAGATGTACCAGGCTCCAACTCAATCGTGAATTCCACATCTCTCTGCGGAGGCAAACCAGGTAACTCGTTTGGAAACACATCGGCCTATTCCCTCACTACCGGGATGTCCGCCAATGACACTGATGATTTCTCGGTCTTGGTCATATAGCACCAATAACCAACGCACCCTTGATTGAGTAATCTAACTGCTTTCATCACATTGATAACTTTTCCGGAACAGCTGGGGTTTGCCTCCTTGAAAAACACACTCGACCCCATCGTCTGAAATGATAGTAACCATACGCTTACAGACACTAATGATGGCATCGTGATGATCCATCCAATCGATACCCAAAATAACGTCATCTCTCGGTAAATCTACCACGATCAGGTTTGCCAACCAAACATGGCCACTAAGCTGAATCGGACAAATCTCAATCTCATAATCCCCTATAATTCTTCTACCATCAGGTTGACCAATGATATAAGGTTCACAACTAGTAGCACTATTCAGGTGAAGTCTACTCAAGCATGACTCGGAAATAAATGAATGCGATGCACCAGTATCAAAAAGGGCACACACAGGTTGAGATAAAATTTCGAGGGTACCTGAGATCATTCGGGCTCTCGGATCGTTGACTCACTTCATCTCATATATTCGGGGCTTGCCAGCCCCGGAACCGGATGCCCCCGTCAGATAGCTGTGGGATCCGCCTTTGTTTGCTCCTGTCGTTTCAAATGACGCTGACCGAGTAGTCTGATTCTAAATAACTGACTGCTTTGAGGCTTGAGATGTCGCCGGCGTAGGTCTGGAGTCTCCTCGGTAGAAATGGACCTTATGCCCATCAATCCCACAGTTATTACACGTGACAGTCTGCCTCAGAAATTTCGTGCTGTAATGGCCCTGTTCACCACAATTGTAACAGGTGATGGCCAAGCTGGCCGCTCGGGACTGAGATTCCACAGGCTTAGGCACCGTAGGAGGTCTCTCTGAAAAAGTAGAGCCCGTACGAGGCTTCTTGAAAGTGGCCTGATTGCCTTTGGACTGATTACGCTTCTTCGATTTCTTGCCGGAAGATGAAGTCTGATTCTTAGAAATCTCCTTAGCAGTAAGCTCATAAGCAAGAGCTTTCTCGATAAATTCGGCCAAAGTGGTACAATGATGATTAAGCAATTGAAGCTTCATACGAGGTTTCAACCTCTTACTGAAATACTTGATTTTATCCGCCTCGGAGTGGATGATGGATGTGGCGAACGGCAGCAGCTCCTGATATTTCTCGGCAATGGCGAGAACATCTTATTCCGTTGAGAGGTTGGGACTGAGTTGTTGGAATATAAAACGCAGCGGAAGCAAGTTGGTGGGAATAATTTAATAAAAGGTTTTATAAACTAACCAACAGAAAAATCGGATCTATTTAGGCTTGTCAACTAATTAACTAAACATATTAATAAACAATTAAATAAATATATTTAAGCATGGGAGTCGGTAATTTTTTACTTTTGACGCGAAGTGGTAGAATAATCCCTTTTTGGTCGATTTATGTCCTCTTCGTATTCCTCTCCGATATTCTTGTATTTCTACCTCAAGATCTTCTAGAGTATATCCCGCCTACGTCCGGATGTCGTGTGGGCAACAATCTACCGGATCAAATATGGACAGCTGGAGTTCGGCCGAAATCTCTTCTCAAAAAACTTATGATTTTTTTTTTGTTCTCTCTATTTTTCTTGAATATTTTGAGTATTTTAGAAAAATATTGTGTTAACTAAATTGTGGAATCCAAGACACAAGTCAAGATCCACAATTAAACACACACACAGAAAATCGATTTTCTTGGGCAATGAAGGTTGAAAAATCGGCCACCCCTATGTCCTTATTTATAGGTGTTTTGGGCTACTCTAGGGACCTTAAGGAGGATATGGTAAGGACTCCCAATAGACATCTTCTTTCTAGTATTAGGACTTTTCCTAATATTAAGACTCTATTAATATCAACTTAGTCCACTAATAAGTTAATATTGCACTTCCTACCAAAATCCCAAATTACGAAATTGGGCTCCTTTTTGAATTAATTATTTCTCGTGTTTAAGATATTCCATATCCATTAATTAATTTAAACTACTGACAGCTTTTAATTAATTAATATATTATACATGAGTATACCACCCAACCTTTATTATTATATCAGAAAATTAATTCCACCTCCAGAGTTTAATATAATAATCCTTTCGAGTGCCTCAAGGGACATGATCAACCCGACTGGCCGGGACACGATTTCTAGATATAATATTAATTATAATATAAATAATAATATTGCCCAAAATATCGAGCATATTGAGTCAATCATTGTGGCTCTCACCCATGATAAATCAAAGCAATAAATATTAAATATATATAATTAAATATTAATCACTAGAATTAAGAAATAATAATTGTCTGAGATGTACGTTCTTCTTATAGTCAGTACAGAAGAATCTATCTCACCTCGATCCTGTTCAACATATAACGAATACGCTAATATATGCTAATGGTCAAGACCAACCAATCTCAAGCATATACTACAACCTCTCACATAACGGTCTAATATTATATAGGTTGTGAACTAAATATTACTATATAAGGAACCGATAATGTGATCTTCTGTGCGACACGACACACCACATTATCTACAATATAAAGTAATTTAGACTACATTTTCATAACCATAGCGTGAATAAATATGCAAAACATGTGATAAATGAATTAAATATTCTCATGGATAAAGACCGGAAAATTAGGTAATACAAGCATAAAGTATGCTTTGACGTATACAACCCTAACAATCTCCCACTTATACTCAAAACATGCTTTTAAAGTATACTATCTAGACCATGTCTATCTATCTCCCACTTATACTCAAAGCAATGCTGCCATACATCTCAACCCCATTCCTTCCACATGCCCTTCAAATGACTTTGAGGGCAACCCTTTCTTGAAATGATCAGTTAGGTTGTCTTCAGATGCTATCTTGGAGACAATAATCTTCCCCCTCTTCACAAAATCTCGAATGATATGATATTTGCGCTTGATATGTTTGCTTGCTTTGTGGGCCCGTGGTTCCTTCGAATTTGCAACAGCACCGGTATTATCACAATATAGTGTAAGTACTCCTAGGCAAATTAGGAATCACACCCAAATCCTTTAGGAAGTACTTGAGCCATACCGTCTCTTTAGCTGCCTCTGAGGCTGCTACATACTCGACTTCCATGGTAGAGTCTGCTATGCATTTCTGCTTCAAACTCCTCCAACTGATGGCTCCACCTCCCAAAGTGAAAACATATCCGGAATTTGATTTCGAATTTTCTTTGTCAGCACTGAAATATGAGTCAGTGTAACCCAAAAGACAAAGTGTATCTGATTGATATACAAGCATATGCTCCATAGTCCTTCTCAGGTACTTGAGTATATGCTGGACAGCAATCCAATGTCCCAGTCCTGGGTTCGACTGATATCTCGCCACCATGCCTACATCATGACAGATATCAGGCCAAGTGTAAAGCATAGCATATATGAGGTTTCCCACTGCCGAAGCATAAGGGACCAGCTTCATGTCATCTATCTCCTTCTGTGTCTTAGGACATATAGCCTTAGATAGATGAATTCCATGTCTGTAAGGTAAGAAACCTTTCTTGGAATTCTCCATGCTGAACCGTTTCAGCACCGTATCGATATAGGATGCCTGAGATAAGCACAACATCCTCTTCTTGCGATCTCGAAAGATCTTAATACCAAGGATGTGCCCAGCTTCTCCCAAAACCTTCATATCTAACTTCTCAGACAGACATACCCTTACGTCTAATAATACCTTCACATTGTTTCCAATTAGAAGTATATCATCTACGTACAATATAAGAAACACCAGCACGTTTCCATCGCACTTTTTGTATAGACAAACCTCACTAGGACACTGTTCAAAACCACACGATTGAATGACCTCATCAAATCGCATGTTCCAAGACCTTGATGCTTGCTTAAGACCATAAATGGCTCTCTTAAGCTTGCACACTAAGTGCTCCTCTCCTTCAGCAATGAATCCTTCAGGTTGGCGCATATAGATTTCCTTATCAAGACTCCCGTTCAAGAACGCAGTCTTGACATCCATATGCCAAATCTCCATATCCAAATATGCAGCTATAGCTAAGAGAATCCGGATCGATTTAAGCATGGCTACTGGCGAAAAGGTCTCATCGTAGTCGATGCCCTCCTTCTGAGTGTAACCTTTCGCAACAAGCCTTGCTTTGAAGGTTTCAACCTTCCCTTTCGACCCTCTCTTACGCTTGTAGACCCACTTACTTCCAATGGATTTTACCCGATTGGGTAGCTCTACTAGCTCCCACACTTGGTTAGAATATAGATCCCATTTCGGATTCTATTGCTGTTTTCCAGGATTCAGCATCCTTGTCTTGAACTGCCTGTTTGTACGTACATGGATCCGTTTCATCCTGGTCCGGGGAGTGGTCCGAAGATGCTCCCATGCCGATGAAATGTTCAGGTTGACGAAAAACCCTCCCACTACGACGAGGCATGTCCTTGGTTTGCGTATCCACAATAGTGTCGATACGTGGTACATTAGGTGTTTGCACAATTGGTATTGTCGAAATCTCGCCCCTAAGTTCTTCTAGAACGACCTCACTCCTAGGCTTGTGGCTTATGACATAGTCCTACTCTAAGAACCGGGATTGGTGCTAACAATGACCTTCTGGTCTTTAGGACTATAGAATAAGCCACCCTTCGTTCCCTTAGGATATCCTACAAACACTCGTACTTCTGTATGAGATGCCAACTTATCAGCTTCCTTATTCAGCACGTATGCTGGTGAAACCCAAATCCGAACATGTCCTAGACTGGGCTTGCGCCCATTCCACAGTTCTGTGGGTGTTTTTGGAACTGATTTCGAAGGCACCAAGTTTAGAATGTACGCCGCTGTTTCCAAGGCGTATCTCCAAAACGAAATAGGCAAATCAGAATAACTCATCATTGACCTAACCATCTCTAATAAAGTACGATTCCTTCGTTCAGCAACACCATTCTGTTGTGGTGTACCAGGCGCTGTGAGCTGGGAATTAATCCCCTCATGTGCCAAGAAATCCAAAAACTCTCCACTAAGGTATTCGCCACCACGATCAGATCGTAGTGACTTGATACTCTGCCCATGACGCTTCTCTGTTTCAGCCTTGAATTCTTTGAACTTATCAAAAGATTTAGACTTACGTCGCATCAAATAGATGTATCCATATCTCGAATAATCATCTATAAACGTGATGAAGTATTCGAAACCACCCTTAGCCTAGATGTTCATTGGACCACATACATCGGTATGAACCAACTCCAACACATTTTGTGCACGATTTCCTTTGCTTTGAAAAGCCCTTTTAGTCATTTTACCTTCTAGACACGATTCACAGGTTCGAAATGACTCAACTTGGAGCGAATCCAATGGGCCATCGCTCACCAATCTTTGAATCCTTCTAAGGTTAATATGACCCAATCGTAAATGCCAAAAATATGTTGGATTTATGCTCGAAGGCTCTTTTCTTTTATTAGGATTAGTCAAAGAATTAAGTGATTTATAAGTATGCAAGGGATCTGGTGGAGCATTAATGATATAAAGTTCTTCACTATAAGTACTCGTGCAAACATATTCACCGTTTCTTTTAATAACTGCATTATATTCAAAAGAAACTGAATATCCATCACGACGCAATTTAGAAACTGAAATCAAATTCATTCTAAAATCATGTACCAATAGTACATTATTAAGAACTAAAATCTTATCATCAACTTTTAGCTGCACGACTCCTACTGCAACAGTCTTCAGCCTGGAATAGTCGCCCCAGCTTATTGTAATCTCATCCGCACTAAGTACCTTGGTTACTTGGAACCCCTGCGAGTCATAATAAACATGATCAGTGGAGCCCAAATCTACTATCCACGAAGTGATGGAACAGGCAGCCAAACATGTTTTGACTACTAGTGCATGAGACGTACCTTTCTTAGGGCAGTCACTCTTGAAATGCCCTTTCAGACGAAGCACTTGCCCTTCGGCTTTTTGTTCGCTTTGGGCTGAGGAGCCTTTGACTGAGGACCCTTTCCCTTAGCTTTGAAGGTTGCCACTTGCTTCTGGCCAACCTGCTTTTTCTTCTTTCCCCATTTGGGTTTTGAAGAAGCAGCACCGGTTGCCGCAAGAATTTGATGATAACCTTGTTTGAAGAGACCTTCGGCAGATGGAAGCTCTGTCAGATGTTCCGCCAATGTGTAAGTCCTACGATTCATATTGTAGTTGAGGCGGAACTGCTCAAAGCTTCTTGGTAAACTGCCCAAGATAATATCGACCTGCGACTCCGCATCGATAGTGACCCCTAGTATGCTCAGTTCATTCAAATGAGACATCATTTTAAGAACGTGATCCCTTACTGGGGTCCCTTCAGACATTTGGGTTGTCATCAAAACCCTCATTGCATTTTGCCTAGCCTCCAGGTTCTGATGACCAAACATCTCAGTGAGATTTTTCATCATTTCCGTGGCCGAGCCCATCGTCTGATGCTGATGCTGCAATACATTTATCAATGAAGCCAAAATGTAACAGCGAGCCATACATGCCAACGCGCATGCTAATTATTTCACAATTTAAACAAATTATGGAGGCCAATTTAATTTTAAAAAAATCAATTAAAATCACTTAGTTATTTTGAAAAATTAAGATTTTTAATTTTCTCGTCCTAACATGCAAGGAAACATATTACGCATACATCCATACATGTCATACATCAAAACAATAAAAACCAACAAATAATAAAAAATTGGATAATTAAATCCAATTATCATGGCTTTTATTCCTCGTTTTGAATAACGAGAAAATCTTCGGCTCGTTTGCTCCCACTGCTTCAAACATCTCGCGGAAAAACGAATCGAACGACCCGAACCGGACAACTTGACCTGCTTGCCGTCACGCCCAACTCTTGCCCGGCTGCCGAATCGCCGTCATTGCCGGCTATCCGACCTTTGCCATTGCCGAGCTGCCCGAGCTACTACTTGTCGAGCTGCTGCTGCTGGCCGAGTCCCAATCGGCACTCTGCCAGTCTCGGTCGGTTCGTCTGATCGGGACTCCTTTTCGCGCTGGACTTCTTTCTCTTTCGTACTTTGAGTGTTCCAATTCGATTACAATTTTATTCAAAATAAAATACATCGAATTTAGATCAAATTACAAGAAAAATAAATCCTATTCTACCCGTGGATTTTCTCACGGAAAAAACTTATACATGCCACAAAAACGGGCCAAAATTACCAAAACGCGTAAATAACTAAAAACATAACATAGCCATGATAAATGGATAATATTTTCCTGCAAATTCTAGCAAAATATTCCAAAAATTCATACTATATGAATATTTAATTACTAGCATACTAATCACCAAATTAATTAAATTGAACAGAACCTAAAGACCGGTTTCGATACCAATTGTTGGAATATAAAACGCAGCGGAAGCAAGTTGGTGGGAATAATTTAATAAAAGGTTTTATAAACTAACCAACAGAAAAACCGGATCTATTTAGGCTTGTCAACTAATTAACTAAACAGATTAATAAATAATTAAATAAACATATTTACGCATGGGAGTCGGTAATTTTTTACCTTTGACGCGAAATGGTAGAATAATCTCTTTTTGGTCGATTTATGTCCTCTTCGTGTTCCTCTCCGATCTTCTTGTATTTCTACCTCAAGATCTTCTAGAGTATATCCCGCATACGTCCGGATGTCGTGTGGGCAACAATCTACCGGATCAAATATGGACAGCTAGAGTTCGGCCGAAATCTCTTCTCAAGAAACTTACGATTTTTTTGTTCTCTCTATTTTTCTTGAATATTTTGAGTATTTTAGAAAAATATTGTGTTAACTAAATTGTGGAATCCAAGACACAAGTCAAGATCCACAATTAAACACACACAAAAAAAATCGATTTTCTTGGGCAATGAAGGTTGAAAAATCGACCACCCCTATGTCTTTATTTATAAGTGTTTTGGGCTACTCTAGGGACCTTAATGAGGATATGGTAATGACTCCCAATAGATATCTTCTTTCCAATATTAGGACTCTTCCTAATATTAAGACTCTATTAATATCAACTTAGTCCACTAATAAGTTAATATTGCACTTCCTTCCAAAATCTCAAATTACGAAATTGGGTTCCTTTTTGAATTAATTATTTCCCGTATTTAAGATATTCCATGTCCATTAATTAATTTAAGCTACTGACAACTTTTAATTAATTGATATATTTTACATGAGTATACCACCCGACCTTTATTATTATATCGGAAAATTAATTCCACCTGCAGGGTTTAATATAATAATCCTTTCGAGTGCCTCAAGTGACATAATCAACCCGACTGGCCGGGACACGATTTCTAGCTATAATATTAATTATCATATAAATAATAATATTGCCCAAAATATCGAGCATATTGAGTCAATCATTGTGGCTCTCACCCATGATAAATCAAAGCAATAAATATTAAATATATATAATTAAATATTAATCACTAGAATTAAGAAATAATAATTGTCCGAGATGTACGTTCTTCTTATAATCAGTACAGAAGAATCTATCTCACCTCGATCTTGTTCAACGTATAACGAATACGCTAATATATGCTAATGGTCAAGACCAACCAATCTCAAGCATATACTGCAACCTCTCACATAACGGTCTAATATTATATAGGTTGTGAACTAAATATTACTATATAAGGAACCGATAATGTGATCTTCTGTGTGACACGACACACCACATTATCTACCATATAAAGTAATTTAGACTACATTTGCATAACCATAGCACGAATAAATATGCAAAACATGTGATAAATGAATCAAATATTCTCATGGATAAAGATCGGGAAATTAGGTAATACAAGCGTAAAGTATGCTTTGACGTATACAACCCTAACATGAGTAACTCCGACAGTTTGGCCTCCCTGAGTGGGGCCGGATAATATCTTTCCATCATGAGAGTTTTGAACTGGTTCCACATACAAGCTCCGTCGGTGGGCTTCAGAGATAGCCACCATGAGTGAGCGCTCTTACCGAGATAGTAAGCCGCGAATGAAACTTTGTGTCCTTCGGGACACTCCACCATAGCAAATAATTTCTCGAAATGCTTCAGCTAGTGAATAATGTCCGCCGGCTCAGATGAGCCCTCGAAGGTAGGCGGTCTCTGGCGAGAAATGTCGTTGATGATACTGCTCACATTCCTCTCTTGCCTTTGAGGTGGCGGCGGAGGAGGCTGCTGATTCTGAGCCGTTGAGTTCTGCATCGTCTCTATCAGACGTGCCATCTGAGTCATTTGGGCCATCATGCCCTGCATAAAAACGAGAGGGTCAACCCGAACACCTTCTGATTGGGTTGTGTCCCGGGTATGATTCTCTGACAGTGAATGATCATTCCCGGGTGAATTGAGTGGCAGCGTCGCTGCTCGATGAATTTGCATTATTCCTCACGTTCGCACGTGTATTCACACGAGCTCTTAGGTTTCGGCCCCTTCCTCCGCGTCCTCTGCCAGCTCTCTCCATACTGAAGTAGGAAAGTCACATGATAGTTATAGATCTCGCATGAATACCGCATTATGATGAAGTTATGAAATGATAACAATGAGCATACGCGCTCTAAGTTGGAGCTTTGGAGGGCTAAGTTAGAATCCCAGGGCTTGCGTGTGAGCCGGTCTAAGACCGAGTATCTCTGGTGTAACTTTAGTGGTGAGGCCAACGAGAAAGATGTTGAGGTAATGATTTCGGATCAGATCGTACCCCGTACGGATAAGTTCAAGTATTTAGGGTCAATCATTCAGAAGTAAGGTGAGTGTGAAGATGATGTCACGCATCGCATCAAGGCGGGGTAGCTAAGGTGGAGAGCAGCGTCAGGGGTTCTGTGCGACAAGAAAGTCCCTCTAAAGTTGAAGGGTAAATTCTATAGAGCGGCAATCCGACCTGTAATGTTGTATGGCTCCGAATGTTGGGCAATGAAGAAATTGTGTGGTTGCACAATGTTAGATAGAATTGCGAACGGGGTTTTCAGGAACGCGCTGGAAGTGGCGCCCATTTCAGCGAAAGTTAGGGAAGGGAGATTGAGATGGTTTGGCCACGTCCACAGGAGGCAGGCATCTGCTCCGGTGAGGAGGGTCGAGAGTTTAATGGTTGTTGGGGAGAGGAGGAGAGGCAGACCGAGGAGGACGTGGGAGGAGCAACTGAGATTAGATTTGAAGGCCTTAAACCTTTCCGAGACCATGACTGTTGATAAGTGCGCTTGGAGGCGCCAGATCAGAGTTGTGGATTCTTTTGTAGGGAGCGGTGCTATAGTTGAGAGCCTCAGGGTTGGGTTGTCTCGGTTAGCTTTGACCTAGATCATTGCATTTTTACTTTTATTGTATATTTTATCTTATTGTCTTTGCGTGTGGTGTATTTTTGACAGGGAGCTGTGCGCAGAGCCAACCTCTCTTTTGTTAGAGCAGCGTTCATCGGGAGTGAAGTAGCCAAATTCCGCTTAGGTAAGTCCCATGTGGATCAAGCCATGGGCTCAGGTATGGTCTCGAGGTTTTTTGAATCATATGTTTTCCTTTGTATTTACCACACAAGATTCTGCTGTGCACTAAGCTGGGGGTCTTCACGGAAACAGCCTCCCTACCGTAATAAGTAGGGGCATGGTCTGCCTACATCTTACCCTCCCCAGACCCTGCTCTGAGCGGCATATACTGGGTATGTTTGGTTTGGTTTGGTTTATACGCGCTCTAACATAATGATCGCATGAAGGATCAACTGAGGTGATATGATTATCTGATGAAATTTTGAAATGATTAACTTGAACAAGTTGACAAGATTAATGAAACGATCCTCAAGATCAACGAATGAGTGATGAACTGAACTAAATGATTAATGAGTTAACATGATCTACATGATCAAATGAAATAATGATTGAGGATTGTTGATTGATTAATGATGAATGAGTGATTCTTATTGCCAGAAATTATACCATGGCGTTAAAAATATTACAGTTCTTTCGGTCTGAGGGGCTTGGAATTTGCACAGGTCACACGTGACACGAAAGTCCAATGATACTAGTCTGATGACGATGATTTCAAATGATACATGACTCAGGAGGTAGTATTCAAAACCACGCTCTGATACCAACTCCGTAACACCCCAAACTAGGCGAATATTACAGTGCCGTGGACTCCCGACTGGGACCCACCAGGCGAACGAAAATTAATGAATTGCACAATACAAATGTAGTACCGAACCACATTACATCATCAATTACTCCGATGAGGAGTTTCAAGTACAACACACCCAGGGAAAACACTGAATACATGTATATTTTATATGAAGATAAAATATACAACACTGAACAAATGACAATCCAAAAGGAAGTGCAGCGGAAATTACATAACAAGAAAATATGAATGAAATGAAGAGACTGGGCCCCCTACTAGTATCACTGGGACTCCTCGCCATCAACGTTCTCTTCCCGTGCTTTTGCCTTGCCATGACCTAAAAACAATATCCCCAATGAGGTCAGTTACACAGAACAACAATCCTCAAGAGTTGAACAATATACAACAATCATATGAGTGAATTAAGTATTAGAGTTGAATGATGAGTATCACAGTACGCCCGAATGGAATGTGTGAGTGCACAAGTAGGTGTCCGGAGTCCCACATATACACCCGCAACTTGGCTTAATTAGTGTCACGGGGGTACTTTACCGTGTGCACAGTCCAAATGTGTCTGGAGTCCCGCATATACACATGACCATAGTGTGCCCGACTAAAGATTCCACACATACGCCACCCAACCACGAAACACAATCCCAGAAGGTCACAAGAACAAAAGCGACCAAGATGAGAGGTAATGAATAAAATCCGACAAGGATAAGGAACGACTCACCGAGATGACATAATGATACAACGAGTGATAGCTTCAATGAAAATGATTTGGAACCGTCGTTCCTCATGAGTTACATGATTAATTAATGATTACAATTCTCGACATGAATGATATATTATGAGTGTATTACATGTATGAATGAACAACAACGTAAGGAATGAATATTCCTTTAACTGAGTAAGAATTTACTTACACAACACCGGTGAAGAATGTCCTTCCTCGAACAAACGTCCTAAAATGAGATGTCGGTCGCTCGAACAACCTTGAATAACACAATTACCAAATAATTCGCTTAATATACGTATCAAGCATGAATCATGACCAACTCAAAGGTCGACACAACAATATCCAAACTCATTGAGGCATTCAAACAAACACTTAGCGAACATCATCCTTTGATTATAACCCATCCCAAATATTTCGAAACCAAACTCCAAAATGAGTAGTTCAATCTAACAAAACACCTTCAATGATATCAATAATCCAATAGGAAACCACAATTCACGGTTACGACAACCATAATAAGAAACCCCCAAAATAATCAAAGTCAACATCAGGGTTCTTGATTAATTCTCCAAATATTCATCAAATCCGAAAAAAACACATCAATAAATCCATAGGAATACATGTGTCCAAGATAGATAATCCATATCTAACATATTCCAACATAATAGCAAGCTTACACGAAGAGATGGGAAGGAAAATACTCAAAATCTGAAATTCTAGATCCAAGAAATCATTACCTTGATTTGATGTGTTGGAGAGGATAAGGTGATGATTAATCCAACTTAGAAGCTTGAAGATGATGACAGGTGAGTGCAGCTCGAAGAGATTCTATCAAATCGCCCGAAACCCGAAATCGCCCAAAAACGAAGTGAGAAATGAAAATGACGAAACTGGACTGGACTGTCCAATTTATACTGTTCCCAGATTAGCGCACGCTATGACCTGATATGTAGCGTGCGCTAACGGGTTAACCGGACAGTCCAGTGAGCTCTGACTGCCTCATTAGCGTACACTACGAACTTAGTAGTGTGCGCTAACGTCTTCCCGATAGCGTGTGTTAACACACAAAGTTAGCGTGCGCTAACTGATATCTGATGCCCACTAACTGAAGTCCAGAACCTCCTGTCCTCTGACCTGCTCGCGATAGCGTGCGCTACACCCAAAACTCATCATGCGCTACTACACCATTAGCGTACGCTAATATCTTCTCATAGCATGTGCTATGAATTATTCCAATTTAGTCCATTACCCACTGGACTCTGCCTGATCGACCTTAGCACGCGCTAAACCGATTGCATAGCGTGCGCTACCCCAAACTACTAGCGCGTGCTACTTACCATTCGTAGCGTGCGCCACAACAACTCAACTGTAGTCCAGTGCCTTCTGGACTGTCAGCCTGAACCACCATAGCGTGCGCTAATTCTGAGAGGTAGTGTGCGCTACCCGTACTCAATTAGCGTGCGCTAAGGAGAGTACGTAGCGTGCGCTACTCCTCACACACAGCCCACTACAAAGATGACAATGATGATACGCTTGGCCCGACTCTCCAACCGGGTTGAAAGATGAATAATAACTGATACACAATGCAAATTACTCTGTACGGTGAATACAATGAATGAATATGAATGATGAATGATTAATAATGAGTGAAAATTACTGAGTGACAATTACTGAATGATAATTATTGAATGATAATGATTGAATTACAACCAGGTATTACACCTGTAAGTTCTGAACCTACTCCACCACCAGTTAATCGGCGTTGGACAGTTGCCGAAGATATTGCGCTTACAAATGCGCGCCTACACGTTTCATGTGATGGCGAAATTGGTGTTGGTCAAATGTTGAAACTTTATGGAGTCGCATATTTCAAGAATGGAAAGAAAATATGGGGGAATGCGATGCAACACGGGACTCCATTTCTTTGGAAAACCGATGGGGAAGAATTCAACCAGAAATCAACAAATTCCATGCATGCTATGAGCTATGTTGGAGGTAAAAAAAAGTGGCGACACGGTTGAAGATGTGGTAATGTCTCCACTATTTCCTTCCTCTGATACAGAACAACTTATAAAATTATGCGTGAGAATTGGTTTTTGTTTTGTAGTATTTTTAAAATTTTGTTTTAAGATTCTGACTTAGAATTGGTTCTTTTTCAGTGTTTTTAAAACTTTGCATGATATTGAGTTTAATGCATGATATCCTTTGTGATGTACAGAAAAAAAGAGCACTGCAAACATATCAAGAAACCAACAAGAATCAACCATTTAAGCATGAAGAATGTTGGGATATATGTAGGAAAAGTGTGAAATGGTGTACGCAACATCTAACCAAGCAGAAGGCAACCAAGAAGCAGAAGCCCGCAGCTGATAGTTCCAATGAAGATTCACCTACATCAAAGGAATCCCAATCTGATTCAATTGCTGGTTCTTCAGATGCACCAGAAAACCTAACAATTAATGAATCTGGAAACACAGTTGATGAAGGGGTTGCTCGTCCAACCAATGGAAGAAAAGCTGTTAAATATCTAAAAAAAAAGATGGTTGCAGAAAAGGGTGTAGCCGAAGCTTTAGGTAATATTCAGACCTTTCTTGAAAGCCAGGTTAATTTGAATCGTGTAGAGCTCGAGCTGATGAAAGAAAAGGAGAAGAGAGACTATGAGCTACATGAAAAAATATTTACAGAGGAGATTGCAATAAAAAAGAAAACACAAAAGCCAAAAGATCAAGAACGTATATTGGTCAAAGATCTATCCAGGCTTGCTCCGAAAGTGCGCGAGAAATATGAATTGATGCAAGCGCAAATACTTGAGGAATGGGAGAAGGATGGATATTTCGAAGACATAGCACTTGATGGAGATGATAGTCTATAATGCTTCTATGTCTGAAGTGTTTAGTTTTGAGTTCAGAATGCTGTTGAAATAAGGGATACATGTTTCTTTGTTTTTGCATTTGTTACGAACTGCTGTTGCTGCTGCTTCATTTAAATGTGTTGCTGCTGCTGCTTCATTTAAATTTGTTGCTGCCCATATGTTAAAAATTTTCCCTGGAGGCACAAAAATCTACATGACAGAAAAGCCATCACATCTCAATATCAGATCATAAACCAAAATGCTGGTGGGAATTAACAAACAAAAAATTCGACATTCAAGAAAATGAAAATAAGTAGAAATACAAATCTTCGTAAATCCAAGAGTAAACTTAAAAGAAAAAATCTCCAGTGTTAATAACCTCAAATGACAGATTTTGCAGCACCCTTCCAATTCCATAAGTGGTCAATCAGATCAGCCTTCAAGTCTTTATGCAAAGTTTTGCTCTTTACTTCCTTAAGTCGTCCGATCATTTTAGAAACAATGACATCAGGATCACGCTCCACATGCACATTTTCAACCGTTTCTTCTGTGTGAGGACTCCAATCTTCAGAAATGATTCCTTTACTAGTCTCACTTTCGATGATCATATTATGCAATATGATACATGTTTTCATAATTCTTCCCAAATCCTTGATACTCCACATACGTGTTGGACCTTTTATAACGTTCCATCTACTTTGTAACACTCCAAAGGCTCGTTCTACGTCATTTCTCGCGACTTCTTGATATTTGGCGAATGTCTTTTCTTTTTCGGATGAAGGTGAAGAAATTGATTGGATCAGTGTTGCATATGGAGGATAAATTTCATCGGAGAGGTAGTATCCCATATCATAGTGATGTTTATTGACCACGAAAGGACACTCTGGTGCAATACCATTGATAAGATCATCAAACAATGGAAACCTATTGAGATGATCTGCACCCAACTTTTTGTCATATTAGAATAACTTGTATCATCATACTCTTCTTCATCATCAAGCAGTCTTTTTGTGACACTCATTGATTCATCGCTCAAACTATCTGGCTCTGATTCTGAATCTGAAGTCATTTCTTAACCTGAAAAGATATTTTAAATATTGTAAACGAACAAAATTATACAAAGACACTACAATCAAAACTGTACAAAAAGCAGCCAAATTTCCTTGGAGCAGAAACAATGTCTACGCAGTATATATATATATATATATACACACACACACACGTATGATTTGTGCATATTGATACGATTTCTAACCATCATGATCCAAAATATAATCATCATAATTTTTTCAAACCCTATATTTTCACAGCACAAACAACACAAAAGATGTAGAAATATGAGATTGGAATAAGGAGCATAATTTTTTACCTAGAAAGATTGATAGGTTGATGAATGGGATGATAAAATTCTTTTGCATTGAAGGGCGATCGACATAAAAAGAAATAGAGGGAAAATTCTTGAGGTTTGGCGTGAAGAAGAGTGAACGACATAAAAAGAAAGAGGGATTTTTTTTTTGAGTACACATGAGATAAAAAGATTTTGTTTAGAAGGATATATTGGAGATGGTAACATAAAAAAAATTGACAGTCAAAAATATAATGTCACATTGAAGTGCATTGAAGGCCCAATAGTAATCTGCCATGTGTATCGAAAAATAAGGAAAAGCCTGTTCCTTTACCCTTGAGTTTCTCTTTTTATTCCTTTACCCTTCGATCCTCTCGCCGTTTTACAGAAGCTTTCACAATGGTCCGATCACACGGATTCCAGCTGGTCCGCTGTTCACTGTACTACCACCTACGCAGAAGTACGTCGTCTTCGGTATATCTGTGCCTCTCCGCCCACACGCGTTAACTTGTTAATTGTAGTAGTTACTCGTTTTGATGGATTTATGTTATTATGTTGCAGCTTTGTGGTTCGCCACTGACAAAGGACAATGGTATGTTGTTTTTTGTTACTGTTTTTGTAGTTGTTCAATTCTAATATGACATCATTTTTTACTTTGTGGGTTGGATACAATGGCTAGTGAGTAGTGAGAGAGACTGCTTGAAAATCTTTTGGTGCTGCACATTCAATTCATAGCACTGGTATCCATTTGCTCGTTTACAGCTCTGCTCAAATATTGTGTGCCCCTTTTTGCGATTTCCTAAATCTATGGCCTCTTATTTGGTAATATAGCATCAAGGCACTGATGTTGGCTGTTATTATTGTCACCACTTACGATTTCTGTTATATAAAGATCCTTCTTCAATGATATGTTCCCTGACTTGCTCTCTTTTCCCTTATCTGCTGTGGCTATCTTCATTGTTTAGCAAATTCGTCGAGAGATCTAACTCCATGGGAGGTGAAGGATATCTGCTTTAAGGTACCTCTTTCTTTTGTCTTATTCTTGCGAGCTACTGCCATGAGAACTTGAAAAGTTCAAATTACCTCTGCTTTTTTTTTTTTTTTTGTATTTCTTTGTGTTGTTACCCAAAATATTATCCGGAGATGATATTGCTGGAATGGTTGAGTAACAAACAAATGCGAGAACACTTCCGTGGGAAAATAAATAACACAAGACTTGCCGGGGTTGTTAATCCCGGGCTTGAATGCTCTCGCGAGATGTTATTAATATGGATATTTTGGAGTACAAATATTAATGTTAGAATCTATTACAATGAATATAAAGACTTCTAGTTATCTAAGCTGTAGAGTGTGTAGATTGTCGGAAGAACCAGATATGAAGCTCTGTGAGTTCTTGCTTTAGATGTTCTGTAAGTGTGTATGAATATCAGTATAAATGTGTAAGTAATTGTCAGATGAGTCTTTATCCTCTCTCTGTGCGTTTTTCACTGTAATCACCATAATCCTGGGCCACTGTTGGAAGCCTGCTATTTATAGGAGACAAAGTTGCTGGGTCCTCTCCGGCGATCGCGGGCGACCGCCGTATTCTATATTAGAATAATATGGGCGATCGTCCTATCACGTGGAAATTTCCTTAAAGTCGAATTTGCCAGTGGTATCTGTGGCCAATGGGAAGCTCGCACGCGTCTGAGTCGGCTGCAGGAGGACCCACCTTGTACCTTTCGGCGGGCTTGTCGGTAGGTGAAAGGCTGGTGACAGGTTGGGGTCAAAGGCCTTATCTTGCGGCGCCTTTTGTGGATCTGCACGTGGGTCCACGTCCGAGATTCCGTCTTCGAAGACTTTGACGGGTGTCGGGTTCACATGCAGTATGAGACGATCGTTCATGGTCTGGTATCATCGGCGATCGCCAGATGCCTAGAGACGATCGCCTTGGACGCCGATCACTAGGTGCTTATCCAGCGTCCGTCTTCTTTGACTGGCTTCTGACCATCGTGCCGATCGTCATCGAGGCGTATAAATCGCCGCACAACACTTTGTTTATTTGTCTTCCGCTGTTACAGTTTTTTTTATGCATCTTTTGTGTCTCACAGCTTGCCACTCAGGGTCTTGACCCACCCTCGTAAGAATACGAAGACCTTGAGCGGAGATATGATGTACTTGGTGTTATTTATTGGCTTTTTGTATGATATTATTCCTGTGGGAGGTTTATGTGATTTATTGGCTTTTTGTATCATCATCATCGAAATCCCAACTATGTTAAGATCGGTGGCATGAAGATTAAAGTGCCAATTTATTGTCAAAAATTAATTAACAATATAATTCATGAAAAAGACAAAGCGGCAAAGTTTTACGCAGGATGCGCTTCCTGTCGCAACCTTCATACGATGTAGAAATGATATGAAATTCCAAAACCATCAACATCATAGTTTTTTCAGTTACGTGGAAATATCATGAGACGGTGATGAGTCGAGATAATTGGTATAATCATGATAATGTGACATGACTATAAAAGACCTTGAGCTGTATCCCATTACTACTCAGGATGACTGTTCTGAGGCTGTCAGTAATGATTCTGATGTAAGCATTACTTTTCTGTAGCTTGTGTTTTGCGCCCCCCTCCTCTAGGGGTGTGCATGGTACGGTATGATATGGTTTTAGGGTAAAATCGATATCGTATCAAATATATTCGGTTTATTATGATTTAAAATCATATATATACGATTTTTTTCGGTTTGGTAGTTCGGTATTTCGGTTTGGTTTATATCGGTACGGTATTTTTTCGGTTTTTCTACTTGATACTTGATAGCATTAATAATAAAATACTCGAATAAATTAATTCAACAAGGTACCATAAATAGCTGATCCAAAAAAATCACACCAATCTTAAGATAGTAACTAATTTAATGTTCAAGTTTTCATCCAACTATTTTGGAGGATAAAAAAATAAAAAATAAGAAAAAAAAGACAAACAAGTGTCATGAACTTCAATAAATTTGTTATACTTCTATATTCATATGAGTTTGTAACTACTATATATATATGATATATTATCATAAAAATATTTAATATAAATAACGGTACGGTACAGTTTTTTTTCCCGGTATTTAAGTCAAATACTGCATCACATCAAGTTTGTTTATAAAAAATAAAAACCATGTATGTCGGTTTAAGCGGTTTATCGGTTTTTTCGGTGCGGCTTTTTGGTTTAATCGGTTTTTTTGCACATCCCTACCCTCCCCAACCCCCCCCCCCCCCGGAAAAAACTAGATTTTGCACTATTTGTGTTTCCTATAGTATGTTGAGATTAAAGGGGTTGAGTTGGCACAGTGGTAAGTGCCCAATCAATGAACTAATTGGTCATGGGTTCAACTCTTGCCGGAAGTCATACTGAGTACGTTCGGTATGTTGAGATTTTTTGTAGATAAATTATTCATGATGTATAGCCAAAACATTTTAGGTATGATCATGCGTTGGTCTATGTCATTTAATGACAAGCAAACACTCGAGGTGAATCTTAAAATATTCAAAAGATGATGTTTTCGTGTGTTGCGTGGTATTATTCTCATATAACATGTTAATCTTGGATTGTCGGATGTCTTTTCTATTGCATGTTTTTGACCGATACCACTTTAGGATCATCTTGTTTGTGAATGGCGGAACAGCGGTCGTGAAGATGTCGTGGTCATTTCTCTATTTAATGAACAATTTTAGTGAAGTTGATGTGTATACCCACACCCCAATTATTTTGTCTTACTAATATTGTTGATCAACTGCAGGTTTTAGAGAAGCTATCCCACATTCCTGAAGCTATTCTGGAATATGCAAGAAGATTTGGAGTCCAAACTGGGAGAGGCCGGTAAACGATTTGAGCTCTTTTCGAGCAGTTCGAACTCGACTCGAAAAAAACTCGACTGGATACTCGATAATTCGAGCTCGAACTTGAATCCGAGCAAATATTAGAGATCGATATATTAATCGAGTCGAGTTCGAATATATTCTCGCAGTTCTCGCACTTAGCAGGGTTCTGAAAATAAAGTTACACTATATATATATATATGCTTCTTTTACGTCATATTGTTTGGGTGTTTTATGTTACCTAACCAATTCACTTTAGTTTAAACAATTGTTTGATTAAATTCACGATTAAAAAGTGTTGCACTACTCATGCATTGGATCCACTACTCATATTTTGAAAAAAAACAAAATCAATCCAAGTGACATAATTTTAGGTGATTTAGAGTGGTTTCACATGTAAACTTACATGCGAAACCTTCTAAAATAACGTCGTTTAACAAGAAAACATTAAAACATCATTTGTATTATGTCCATTCATTATATTAGTGTTTCCCCTTAAACTGCATCATAACATCTTTAAAGTAGGGTTTTCTATAATATATGCTTCTTTTACATCATATTGTTGGGTGTTTTATGTTATCTAACCAATTCATTTTAGTTTAAACAATTATTTGATTAAATTCACGATTAAAAAGTGTTGCGTTACTCATGCATTGAATCCACTACTCATATTTTGAAAAAAAATCAATCCAAGTGACAAAGTTTTAGGTGATTTAGAGTGGTTTTACATGTAAGCTTACATGTGAGACAATCTCATATTCACCTCTCTCTCTCTCTCTCTCTCTCTATATATATATATATATATATATATATATATATATTCAGCTGGTAATTTTCGAGCTTTTGAGTATTAATCAGTCGATTTTAAAAAATTTGAAGCTCGCGAGCCAAGCTCGAATAGGAAAAATTTATGTCGAGCTCGAGTACAAATGGTGAAGCTCGGTCGAGATCGAGTTCGAACCAATGTGTTTTAATGCTTAACGAGCCGAGCTTTGTGAAAGCTCGACTCGGCTCGTTTACAGGCCTAGTCGGTGATAATTGTGGTATGACATTTGCAGAGTGCGTTCAAGCTGAAATTGGTTGCTTTTATTGCTTCGATATTAAGAAGCACGGGTGCAGGGATGCGAGTGCGGGTGCGTAGTACAGGGATACGGGGATCCGCTAAATTTGAAAATATTGGGATTCGGCATATATAAAAATGTTTTGATATATATATATATATATATGATTTTAGATGTAACAATTCCATGATAAACTGAAAAAAGGATAACAATTAATTAAAATTTAATTAATTAAAATTAATAATTTTAAGGAAGGAACATAATAAAATAATTAATTAAAATTAAAAAAACGGATGTTCTAATAATTTTGAACGAACAGAATAAATTAATCATTTTAAGGAACGAACAATATGGCATCAGGAATGTTTGAATAACAGGCGGCCTTATATTTATATTGATATCCGAGGGCGTTAGTTAGGAGAATACAGGTATACAGTAAGAGAGGGAGGAAACCCTATTTTGCACGCAAATGAGGCAAATGCAATGATATTCATGCGCCATCATTTATCCGAGGATCTGAAGAATGAATATATACAAATTGAAAGGCCTTCTGAGCTCTGGAAGAAGCTCAAAGACAGATTTGATCACACCAGAACTGTAATATTGCCACAGGCTCAATATGAATGGCAACTACTAAGATTGCAAGATTTTAATAATTCAGCTTTATTCAAAATTGAGTCTCGACTGGCCTTGTGCGGTACACAGCTATCTGAGACTGATAAGCTGTAAAAAACATTCACCACGATGCATTTCTCAAATATGGTGCTTCAACAACAATACAGGCAACGACAATTTCAAACATATTCTGAGCTAATTTCAGTTCTTCTCACGGCTGATAAGACAAATGAGTTATTATTAAAAAACCATGAACTACGACCCTCTGGGTCCCGTGTCGAACCTGAAGCACATACCATCTCTGGTAGAGCTGCCGGCCGGTTCAAGAGCCGTGAAAATAGACCCGGGCGTGGAACCCGGAAAAATGGTGGACGTGGTGGCTACAGTCGAAATAATTACAGAAATGACCGCGGCAGACATAACTACAATAATCGTGATAATTATCATTATTCCCATCAAAATAAATATTCCGACAGACCAAGGCAGTCAATTCACGGGCATCGTGATAAGGGAAAAATGCCTATGGAAAATTATGGTGATGATCCATGTCATAGATGTAATATAACTGGATATTGGGCTAAATATTGTCGTACTTCCCAACACCGTGTGGATTCATATCAGGCATCAACAAAAAATAAAAGCAAAGATGCCCAGGCTCATACCACCGAAACATTCGAGCCATCCAAAGTTATTGAGGCCAACACATCTGGGAACATATTTGATGAAAATCCTGACCAGGACTAGAAATTACTTGAGCTAGCATATTTCCTTGAAGATCCTGGTTCAGTGGGACATGACGATGAATGGCTGAAATAAAATATTTATGCAATTATATGTCGTATATTTACTTTCTGGCTTGTAATACCCCAGTTGTTTTTATGTGTATTTCTTTATGTATAATATAAACATCAATAAAATTATCTATGTTTTAATATTAAATTTCTCCCACTTCCAACGGCTATAAACGACTAGTAATAGTGATTTTTTATTCTATAAATACGCATACATTTTTCAATAACTCACTCATATCCTCTACCCTCTTATATAAATTCTTAAGTATCTTCATCCGACTTTCTTCGAAAATGATTAACGGGTCTCTCGTCTTTATTTTCACAATGATCAGCATGATCATAATACTGATGTTTAGCAAAGACTTCCCTCCGGAATTATTCTGGATTGGTGTTTTATTTATCATTTATATTGTTGGCCTTGTATCAACACTAATGATACATACAAAAATGTATTATTAAAAAAAAATATGTATGTTTACATTTACATTATCAATAAAAAAATATATTTCATGTCTTAAATATTTATTATATGATGATTTGATTGAAGAGGAATACAAATGAAAAGTACCGAACAGATACACAATTATCTTGTTGATAGTGCAACAACGCACTCAATATTTACAAATAAAGCATATTTCTCGAGCATGAAATTATGCAAGACGCACGTTACAACTATATCTGGTCCCGTAGAGATTATTGATGGCTCCGGGAATGCAGCTGTGATGTTGCCTAATGGAACAATTTTACACATTGAAAATGCGTTATTATCTGGTAGATCGAAACGAAATCTACTGAGTTTTAAGGATGTACGCCTAAATGGCTATCACTTGGAAACAGTGATTGAGAATAATAAAGATATCTATGTATCACATCCTTTAAAATGGACACTCGACTTGTCCACGAGAAAATTGAAGCAACAACTTCTGGATTGTATTGTGTCCCTATTCGAGTTTTTGAGACCTAGAGTACCATGGCTTGGAAGCTGGTGAATCGTGATATATTTGGGTTATGGCATGATCGCTTTGGGCACCCAGGAACTTCTATGTTACGTAGGATTATTAAAAATATTCATGGACATCCATTAAAGGGCACAAAAATACTAATGTCCAAAGATTATTTCTGTGAATCATGTTCACGTGGAAAACTTATTACTAAACCTTCTATGGAAAAAGTTGGTTATGAATCACCATCATTTTTACAACGCATTCATGGTGATATTTGTGGACCAATACATCCAGCAAGTGGACCATCCCGATATTTTATGGTCTTAATAGATGCATCATCCAGATGGTCCCACATATGTTTATTATCTACCAGAATGTTGCTTTTGCACGACTCTTGTCCCAAATTATTAAATTCCGAGCACATTTATCCTATAAAAAATATAAGAATGGATAATGCCGGAGAATTCAAATCAAGGACTTTTGATGATTATTGTGAAGCACTAGGAATTAATGTTGAGCACCCAGTAGAACATGTCCACACTTAAAATGGATTGAGGGAATCCATGATTAAACGAGTCCAAATCATTGTTCGTACAGTATTAATGAGATCAAAGCTCACTAGTGCAGTGTGGGGTCATGCAGTATTACATGCATCAGCACTCATCAGATTACGCCCCACTGCTTATCATATGCACTCCCCAATGCAATTAACTTTAGGCTTTGAACCAAATATTTTGCACCTTCGCACATTCGGATGTGCTGTTCATGTGCCAATTCCACCTCCTCAAAGGACAAAAATGGGTCCTCAACGCGCATATACGTTGGATTTGATTCCCCATCAATAATTCGGTATTTAGAACCAACAACGGGTGATTTATTTACCGCTCGATTTGGCGATTGTCATTTTGATGAGACGATGTTCCATCAATTTGTAGGGGTAAGACTATTCTTAACAAAGATGAACAAAAACCAGTTGAGGATATCTCCTGGAATGTACCCATCTAGATCTACGTACTACAGAATGTGAAAATGAGGTGAAGAGAATCATCCATCTACAAAATATTGCTAATAAACTTCCTGACGCATTTAACGATATAGGTAAAGTGACAAATCCTTAGATAAAAACCAATGGTATTTGGGCAAATTACTCGAACACCGAATAATATAAAACCAATTGGTTACAAATGGGTGTTTGTTCGAAAAAGAAATGAGAAAAATGAGGTTGCGAGATATAAAGCCCGACTCGTAGCCCAAGGATTCTCCCAACGGCCTGGGATTGACTATGACGAAATGTATTCACCAGTGATGGATATAATCACTTTTCATTTTCTTATCAGTGTGGCTGTCCATGAGTGTTTGGATATGCGACTAATGGATGTAGTCACGGCATATCTATATGGTTCATTAGATTCTGATATCTATATGAAAATTCCTGATGGATGTAAAATGCCAAAATCTTCTACTCCTCGTGAGCTATACTTGATCAAACTACAGAAATCACTGTATGGATTAAAGCAGTCCGACCGCATGTGGTATCATAGATTGAATGAATACATTTCTAAGGAAGGTTATAAAAATGATCTTAAATGCCCATGTATTTTTATTAAAAGATCCAATACTGGATTTGCTATAATTACAGTCTATGTGGATGACATAAATTTAATCGGAACTCCTAAAGAGTTATCTGATGCTGCTGAATATTTGAAGAAAGAATTTGAGGTTAAAGACCTTGGAATAACAAAATTATGTCCTGGTCTTGAGCTCGAGCATAAAGATAATGGAATACTTGTCCACCAATCCGCTTATATCAAGAGATTGCTCAAACAATTTAATATGTACAAGGCTCATCCTCTGAGTACTCCTATGGTTGTACGGAATTTAGATCCTAAGAAAAATCCTTTCCGACCTTAGGAACCAAATGAGGAAATTTTGGGTCCTGAAGTGCCTTATCTCAATACTATTGGAGCACTGATGTATTTAGCACAATGCACCAGACCCAATATTTCTCTTGCACTAAATTTACTTGCAAGATACAGTTCTGAACCAACTCGAAGACATTGGAATGGTATCAAACACATTTTTCATTATCTCAATGGTACCATTAACCTGGGTTTATCCTATTCAAAAGAGGTTACTAACTCTGGATTAGTTGGTTATGCAGATGCGGGATACAAATTCGATCCACATAAGGCTCGCACACAGACAGGTTATTTATTCTGCTATAATGGTACGGCTATATCATGGAGATCGACCAAACAAACATTAGTAGCTACATCTTCTAATCATTCTGAGATAATTGCTCTCTATGAAGCTGGCAGAGAAAGTGTTTGGCTAAGATCAGTTATGACTCATGTACTAAATGAATGTCGATTGAAGCTTGTGACAGACACTCCCACAATTATTTATGAAGACAATGCAGCATGCATAGCACAAGTCAAGTGTGGATATATAAAAGGTGATCGGACCAAGCATATTTCACCGAAATTTTTCTACACACACGAACTACAAAAGAATGGGGAAATAAATGTTCAACAAATTCACTTCTATCATAATCTCGCTGATTTATTTACAAAATCATTGCCGACATCAATATTCGAGAAGATGGTATACGGTATAGGCATGAGAAGATCTAATCTTAACCAAGATTGATAAATTAGTTTGAGGGCATATATTCCTTATTTCAGGGGGAACGAATCAATATGTGCGTTGTACTCTTTTTCCCTTATGACTGGTTTTTATCCCATTGTTTTTTTCCAGCTTAAGTTTTTTAACGAGGCAGCTTATGCACAAGGATTGGATTTAAGTTGTGTTCTCTATTCAAATGAGCATTCCAAGGGGGAGTGTTATGAATAAAATGTGAAATGCTCATGTGAAAGGAAAAAAGCCTTCATCTAAATGTGAAAATAAAAAATTATTAAGTCTTCATTTTTGAGCTACATTCATAGCCATATATTGATGACTTTGAAGGTTGACAATTTTGCCATTTTATACCCCAAAATTTACTATAAATAGACATTTTTTGGAAGATGGAAGACACACCAATTCTAAGCATTCTTGAGCTATAGAATTCTCCCTCATTTTCTCTCCTCTTGTAATATAGAAAACCCTTGGTAGCTTTGCTACAAAGTTTAAGGATTAGAATCATTGTAAACATCCTCCAAATATATTAGTGAAGTTTCGGATCCCTCCGACCGTGGACATATATCATTTGATCGAACCACGTAAATTCTTATGTGGTTTATTTATTCTCGTTTTTCATAATAGGATAATCAATATTCTGTTCACATGTGTGGTTGAAGTGATATGTGAATGTGATTCCAATCTGGTCAATTGCAGAAAATACATACCTGGTCAACTGCATAATCGGACACATATCTGTGATATGTGAATGTGATTCCAATTATTAAGACGTTAAGACTTCAACCTGGTCAACTGCAGAACCGAACACATACCTGGGATGAATACTTTGTGTGTTCCAATCTATAAGTGTCAGCTTTCCTCATTGAATTCAACTCCTAATGTCATCTTAGAAGGGAATTGGGTGTCTCACCATTACAGAATTAGATGGACTTTAATCCCATCCCAATTACAGACTTGTGCACTAAGTCTCTTGACAGACCCTTAGTCAAATGATCTGCCAAATTTTGTTGCGATTTCACAAACTCAACAGAAATCACACCATTCATAATTAGTTCTCTAATCATACTGTGTCTAACACCTAAGTGTCTAGATTTGCCATTATAAACTTGGCTATATGCCTTAGCCAAGGATGCTTCATTATCACAAAGGATAGAAATTGATGCTATCGGCTTAGACCACAAAGGAATCTCATAGACTAAATTTCTTACCCACTCTGCTTCTTTACCAGCAGCAGCAATGCAAGTTTGCTTCTTGGAAGCCCAGGAAATGGCACCTACCCCAAGCAAGAATACCCAACCAGTAGTAGAGGAATGGTCCTCCATGTTGGTTATCCAACTTGCATCCGAATGTCCTTCCAAAACCGAAGGATATCCCAAGTAACTCAAGCCATAATCCATGGTTCCCTTGAGATACTTAAACACTCGATTCAATGCTTGACAATGTTGAGCACTAGGATTACTAGTGTATCTGCTCAATTTTCCCACAACAAAAGCAATATCAGGCCTGGTACTTGTCATGGCATACATCAAGCTACCAAACAGAATAAATAATAAGTTATCTACGGAACTCAGATTTCCGAACAGTTACCGGGGTAGGAAAGCAACTCGATTATCTTTCCAACCATATAAAACAAAAACAACAACATCAGAGCCTTAGTCCCAAAATACTTTGGGGTCGGCTAACATAAATCAATCTCTGAAAACATTAAGTCATCTCCAATAAAATAGTTCTATGAAAAGGCAAAAGGGATAGGTGAAAAGTTTAGTAAGAAAAAAAATAATAAATATGCAAAAATAAATAAATAATAAAAAGTAAATAAAAATAGTAATAACCATTATACAAAAAAAACCTCAAACATAATCAACCACCCGAATTATCTCCCTCCACGTCGTCCTATTCAACGCCATAACTTCTCCAATCCCAAGAAACCTCATCATTCTCAATCACTCTTATCCATATATGTTTAGGTCTTCCTCTACCCCTCGCCGGCCTATGTGCTCCCTATTATTCAAGCCTCCCCACCGGTGCATCAATCGGCCTCCGTCTCACATGTCCGAACCATCTTAACCGATTCTCCAACAGATTATCCTCTATAGGGACCACTCGTACTTCTTTCCTAATTACATCATTTCTAAGTTGATCCTTTCTCGTATGGCCACACATCCATCTTAGCATACGCATTTCCGCCACATTTATCTTATGCACATGACTATGCTTTACAACCCAGCATTCAGTGCCATATAAAAGTGCAGGCGTAATTGCTGTTCGGTAAAATTTTCCCTTTAATCTGTAAGGTATGTCTTGATCACATAATAACCCCGTTGTGCTATTCCATTTCAATCATCCCTCTCAATCCTATGGGCCACGACATTGTCTAATTCTCCATCCTTTTGAAGAATAGACCCAAGATAACAGAAAAACTCCGATCCTCGTGTAACATTCCCATCAAAAGTGATTGTACCTGTCTCTCTACTTCCAGTTCTACTAAATATACACTCCAAATATCCAGTCTTACTTCTGCTCAGCCGAAAACCACGAGTTTCGAGCGTATTTCTCCAGATTTCCAACTTTCTTTGAACTCCGTTCTTCATTTCATCAACCAATACTATATCATATGCAAATCATGCACCAAGGAATATCGTCTTGAATTGACCTTGTAAATTCGTCCATGACTATGGCAAAGAGGAAAGGACTAAGAGCCTAGCCTTGATGCACCCCAATCATAATAGGGAATTCCTCAGTCCTTTCCATGATAGTACGTACACTTGTACTAGCTCATTCATACATATCCCTAATGATGTCAATATACTTCTTAGACACGCTCTTTTTGGCTAGTGTCCACCAAAGCACCTCTCTTAGTACCTTATTATAAGCCTTATCTAAATCAATAAAAACCATATACAAGTTTTTCTTCTTATCACAGTGTTCCATCATCTGTCTCATCAGAAATATTGCTTTCACAGTCGATCTCCCAGGCATAAATCCAAATTGGTTTTCTGATATCTCCACACACTTTCTAAGACATTGCTCAATCACTTGTTCTCATAATTTCATGGTATGACTCATTAACTTAATCCCCCGATAATTAGAGCATTCTTGGACATCGCCTTTGTTCTTATATAAAGGGACTAAAGTGCTTTTCCTCCACGCTAGTGGCATTTTGTTGTATTTCCAAATCTTGTTGAAAGGTTAGTCAACCATTCGATCCCCTCTCCCCCAAACACATGCATCCTTCAATAAGTATACTATCTGGTCCTTATGCCTGTTTCGAACCCATTTTCTTTGATGCCATTCGTACTTCACCCTTTTGAATTCGTCGCATAAAATCCCGATTAACCAAATTTGAAGCAATACTTACATCCCCAATATCTTCCTCACATTGTCCATTAAACAGGTTATCAAAGTATGCCCTACATCTTTCTCTTATCTCCGACTAAAACCTTATGATCCACAACCTTCACACATTTAACTCTCCCAATATCTCGTCTCCTCCTATCTCTAATACGAGCAATTTTATAAATATCCCTCTCCCTTTTCTTAGTATCTAATTTCGTATATAATTCTTGATTAATCTTTGCCCTAGCATCACGGACGACTTTCTTGGCTTCTCTTTTAGCCTCATTATATTTCTCAAAATTCTTCTCACTCGGGCATTTTCCTAATACCTTGTAGCATTTACGTTTAATTTTTATCTCATGTTTTACCTCATCATTCCACCACGATATGTTCTTACCTGATAGCTTGTGTCCTTTAAATTCCCCAAAAACTTCTTTTACCGCTTCCTTAATGTTACGTTCCAACATAGCCCAAGTTGAATCTACATCCATCTCCGCGCACTTGAAATCATTACATCTAGCGACAACCTTATCCATAAAAGTTTGCAGACTCTCCCCTTGAAGCTTCCACCATATAACTCGAGGGTCCACTTACGGACTTTTCTTTTTATAAAACCTCTTACCTTGAAAATCAAGCACAACAAGTCTATGTTGAGTCGCGGTACTCTCTCCGGGTATCACCTTGCAATCCGTATACCTCTTTCTCCACACGTTTCTCACTAAAAAGAGGTCAATTTGACTTGCATTTCCTCCACTTCTATATATCACCAAGTGAGATTCCCTTTTTTCGAACCACGTGTTCATGATACTCAAGTCATATGCTTGCGCAAAATCCAATATACCACATGCCGCTTCATTTTGACCCCCAAAACCAAAACCACCATGAACACTCTCGAACCCATCTTGTTCAATCCCCACATGACCATTGAGGTCCCCACCAATTATCAATTTCTCCCCAATAGGGACTCGTTCGACAACCTCCTCTAAGTGCTGCCAAAATTCTTGTCTCACCAATTCACTCAATCGTACTTGAGGTGCATAAGCACTTATGATAGTCAGAATCTCATCCCCAACCACAAGCTTAATACTCATAATCCTATCACTCTTTATAAACACCTCTACCACGTCATCTATGAAGTCCTTTTCCATGACGATATCCACTCCATTTTTTCCTCTCTCTTTTCCCGAATACCATAGTTTATAACCCCACGGAGCCAAGACCTTTGCTTTTTCCCCAACTCACTTAGTCTCTTGTAGGCACATAATGTGAATCCTTCTCCTTTTTATAACTTCCACCACTTCCGCTGATCTTCCCGTCAAAGAGCCAATGTTCCAAGTTCCAAACCGCATCTTACTATCCTTACTAGGCTTGCGGACTATCTTCTTTGCACGCCTCTATCCACATTGCGATGATCCTTGCATATTTGACGCCACACCCATACTTCAAGGTGGCACACCGCTTCCGGGCGATGACTTAGCAACCCTTGCAATTTTTTCACTACACCTGGGTCTAAGAAGTGTAGCGCACCCTTGCTTATTTGAAACCATCCCCATCCGTAGATATGGTGCGTCGCTTCTAGGCGATGATCTAGCAACCCTCGCAATTTTTTCACTACACCCGGACCTGGAAAGTGTAGCGCGTCGCTTCTGAGGTAACACCCAATGATATTCAAATTATGATTCATGTCCATCAAATGTGTAATATCCGCACTTTCTATTTTTAGTAATTTCTAATTTTAGTGTATGTTCATTTCGGATGACTCGCTTGTTACTGTTTTGGAATTCTGAATCTACGTTGCTCTTGGAATTTTTCCATTTGGACGAGTTTCGGAGATGTTTTTACGTATTTTCATCTTGAGCTATGTTTTATCGCATGTACGTTCGGTTCTCATAAAACTCGTTTGATTTCGTTATTTTTCTTTTTCTATGAGTTCGTATTGTTGAGTTGCTCATGTTCTGAGTTTCGGATTGCTAATCCGACATCGTATCGTGATTTTTCGGACCTTTGGGCTATTTTGTAATTTCCTAGAAGTTTAGGGAATTTTATCATCTTTGTTATATTTCGGGTTTCCCGATAGTCGGAAGTGTATTTTCTTTCAACACTTAGTTTCGCCGTCATGGATACCTCGTGTTTACACTTCTGGTTCTGTCCTTGTGTTGCGTTTCGTCTTTGTATCGTCCTGTGCAGGAATTGGTGTTCAGCAGTGTGGAACTGCTGCATGCATAACGCACGTTATGCATGCTCTTTAGCGTGCGCTATCTGTAATATCCGCAATTTTGATTTTCGGTAATTTCTTTTTTTTTTGCGGAAGTCCATCTTGGTGACTCTATTTTGACCGTTTCATCATTGAGAATTATTAATTCTGCACTTTTTGTCATCCGAGTTCGTTTCGGTATCGTTTTGTTGAGTTCCGTGTTCTTAAACGGCTTTTCCGCACTTGAGTTCGATTCTTGCGAATCTCATCCGAAACTGTTGTTTCGTGTTTCTCGTAAGTTCATTTAATGTTATTGTTCATGTTGCGAGCTTTGGCTTGGTGTTTCGATCGTATATCGTGTATTTCGGACGTTTGGGCCATTTTCGTAATTTCCCAAAGTTTGGGGTAATTACTTCCGTTGTCGAATTTCGAGCCTTCGGGTGGTCGGAATCATGTGTTCTCTTAGCGCTTGGATTCGTCTTTGAGTGTACTTCGTAACCGTATCTTCGATTCATATTCAGGTTCGGGTTTTGGGGTCGTCCGGGCCGTCGGAGTTGGCCACGGCCGAGTCATGGCCGCACGTGTTGGGGCGTTGGCACCCTGGCCGAGTTACGGCCGTAAGGGTCTGGCAGTTATGGCCGTTAGGCCTATTATGTATGTAAGCCCTGGCCGGTCACATACGTAACACTGCCGGCAGATTGTGGAAGTTGGGTCGGGATGGCCGGTTATGGCCGTAAGGCCATGGCCGGATACGGCCGTAAGAGCCCGGCAGGCTCCGGCTATTTAACGCCTGGGCACGGGTCACTCGGCCATTTCTCCATTTTCTTCATTTTTTCGCGGTCCTTCGACAGAAATTGAGGGTTTTGATCGGGAGCATCTTCGAACAACATCTTTTGGAAGCTTGTGTTGATTATAACAACATCTAATCCTTGTTCTTGTAATACCCACAATTTTCGTTCCGGTTATTTTGGATTTTTTTTTTTGGATATTTCCCGGTTGTCGAGTCCCGGTATTATCTTCTCGACAACTGATTTTGGCGTTTATGACCGTAGGTGACGATTTGTTATCCGTTGTTTTCATTTCGGACCGATGATGTTGTCCCCGAGTATTTTGTCGTGTTCGTTCCGTGCGATTTTGGAAAATCGAGTCGTCGAATCATGGTGGTCGGACACTGGCCGGACGGTTGCGGGCACTGGCCGGACGGGTGCAGGCACCGGCCGGGCGGGTCTGGCGAGAACAAGCGTAAGCGCACGCTATGGCGGAAGGTAGCGCACGCCTTCTGGCCGGAGGCGGCCTGCCTTCGACCGGTTGGCTGCGCGCGCTAGTCGGACGAGGCAGTAGGGGCAGAAAGGTTCTGGACTGGGAGGATCGGCAGGTAGCGCACGCTACTATCGGACACTGCGCACGCTACGGCCAGCAGGTAGCGCACGCTACAGCCAGAAGGCTGCGCACACTACCTGGCCGAGCCAGGAAGTCTCTGGATTGTGGCCGGGCCGACAGCGCACGTGTTCAGCGCATGATGGCGGGCCCGGCTGAACATTCTCGACCATGACCGCCCGCTAGCACACGCTAGCTCGGCAGTCTAGCGCACGCTAGGCTGCACCAGTATAAATATGACCGAGCAGTCCTGTTTGCACTCATTTTTCATTTTCTCCCTTTCTCTTCCGCGGCTGGATTCTTGGAGGTGACGAAGGTATGTTGTTATACAACTAATACACTAAGTTTGGGAGCTGATAACATCGATCAATCACTCCATAACATCCTTCAATCCAGCGAATCAAGGTTAGTTTTCCTAAAATCCTAGTTTTGGGAAAATTGGGGGTTTTGGTTGATTTCGCCCGTTTGATCCGTGATAACTTAGAATAGTGATGGATTGATGATTATTAAGTTGTGTTATATCGAATCCCATGTTTTTCCACGGTTGGATTATCGAGGATTCGACGTTTTATTGAGTTTCTAAACGACACCTTGAAAGTGTTCGATAAAATATCTCAAAGGGGATTCGGGCGTTCTACGATTATTCTTCCTCGTTCGATCATCAATTTATTCATGGTATGATGTTGGGGTCAGGTTCCTTGCAAAGAACTCGAGCCGGAACCCTTCCGTTCGCCGTTTTCCAATCGGTGGTGTTGCCGTCGTTTCCGCCGGAGAGTTGTGGGCATTCGAGGTTTTCCGGTTGAGAGACGTTCGTCGGAGTGTCCGGTATCGACTATCAAGGCAAGTATCTTGCCCATACATTACGTATTTTGTGAATATGATGGTTGAAAATTGACGATACGTGCTAAACGAATTGTTTACAACCATTTTTTCTAAAGAATCGTTATAACTATAATCATGGTTTTATTAAAAGAGGATTATTGTGTTCGGGAATTAATGTGCTTAATTGACTATGCGTATTGGTGTCGAGTATAGGATCACATTATTTTCGAGTGATGCCATTTTCTGTGATTTTGTTGTTGGTAAGTTAAAGTTCGATTATTTTGTTAAGATTTTGTGTGGAGTCATGCGGATGTGTGTGAATATGTGAACTTGTGTGATATTGGTTGTGTCGTTTGGTGCTGTTTAGATGGTGTGCTTATGTGTTAATTGTATAAGCTTTGGTTCGTGAGTGTGTGTTGGACATTTGGCCATTCTAGCAAAATACCTCGACTATATATATATATTGTGATTGACTCTTGAGGTTTTCGGTTTTGGAAATTGAGAATTGATGAGAGTTGTAAGTTTTTCTCGGGTACTCTCACTCGGGGATTGACTCGACGGGGTCACACGGGGACCTGGTGGCTTAGCGGCTGGACCGGGTCGTGAGAGTTATTTCGAGTGGGCATTCTCACCTGGGGATTGCTCGACGGGGCACACAGGGACTTGGTGGCTTGAGGGCCGGACCTGGTCGCAAGAATTGCCAGAATGTTTGTACTGATGAATAATTATGATATGTCCGGAGTATCACAATGCTTGGTGCTCGGGGTCGAGAGACATTATATATTGAGTCTTGGTGTTTGGCTAAAATGGCATAAAAATAATGTGTTATGTGTAACGTATTTTTGGAAGTGAATTGAAGTGAATGAACGGGTCGTGGACCTGTGTTGGTGATCGAAATGGTTGGGTCGTGGACCCTGTGTTTTGTGACTGGAACGAATTGGGTTGTGAACCCCGTGTTTTGTTAATCGGTTTTGCATTTTTGGAAAATGAACTTTGGGGCGGTGACCCTAAGAGGCTTTTGAAGAATCAAGAACTTTAATATCGCAAATGTTTTCGAAAACTCCCGAGATTTGAAAATGTTTTCGAAGTGCTTTCTTGTTTTGGTTTCTACTTTCAAGACTTGAACTATTTTAATTATCAAATATCTTGGGAAGTCTTTTGTTGTATTCTCGGAATGTGTTTTGTATGGCTCGTATTTGCACTTTATACTTGTACTAGCAAAACATTGGAGTTTTGCTAACCCCCGAGTATTCGGGGGGTGGATGTCTGTTTTTGCATCCAGGTACATGCAGGTTTGGGAGCAAAACACAGGATCGGCGCGAAGGATGATGGAAGGCGAATGATACTAATCACACGAAGGCCAATTTTGGGTGCAGTCAGTCGGAGTTTGTGTATGGTCTTTCTTCTGTCGTACTTTTGGTTTGTGAGTGTATTATACCCTTGTACGGGTTTGAGTCGAGATAGAAATGCACATTTTGACTTGTATGTTTGTGATGAAAGACCAAGTTAGTATGTTGATTTGGTATTTATCATGTCGGTATGTAATAAGTTGTGTTGTTTGGATGTCTAGCCTGGTGGATCCTCACGGAGAGGGTCTGCGGCGTGTAATATTCCCGGTTTGAAATTGGGGGTGTTACATTTATGGTATCGGAGCTTAGGTTGTGGAAACCTAGGCTGTCGGGTCCAGTCGGGTATTGTCGTGTCTTGTTACGCCAGTTGTATGCATGTCTAAGTCGTGTCGCGACGCGTCGTTTGTGATGTCGGCCGTGATTAGTATCGAGGTGCAGCCATCATCTTCGTGCGACCTGTGGATGTAAGTCTCCCTACTATATTGTGCCTTGTGATATACGAGCTTGTATGATTTTGTGTTATGACGTGGAGTTTAAAGGTGATTTGTGATTATGTGGCCTATGTTGTTTGATCCTCGTATCATGCTAGAATGAAAGTGGTACCAACGTATATGTATATATACACACATCCTGATATAAGTCATTTTTACAAGAGTAATAGCCTTGGTGTGGTTACGCAAAGAAAAATTCATCAATGTGATATTTTAAAACTTTACATGTTTTTGGAGAGACACGTATATTTTTGTTTTAAAACATCCTCAAAGGGAGGAAAAAGTTTGATTTTCGTATGATGACCTCAAGGTCAATTTTTTTTTTTAAGAATTCAAACTACCGATATTTTATTTTCATCTTGTATTATAAGTTTTCAAAACACGATTTTTGAACTCAAGTGAAGTCTACAAAATATAGACAATACGTGACTCTCGTTTTCAACTTATTGGTTTTATGACTGTTAGTCGAGAAATACGTGATGATGTTCTTGTTGTTCGGGCAGTGTTGCCAGTTTTAGATTAAAATAGTGATGTGAATGCTAAGTCGTTTGGTATAAGTTAAGATAGTCCTCTTTATTAATAGACGGGATTTCGATCTTGGATGACAGTTGTCCTTTGATGGTTGCTCGCGAAGTGTTGTAAGCATGTGAATCGATGGCATTTAGATTCGTATGCTGTCGTTGTTCATTTGTAACTATCGGTTCTAATAATGTCGTATATATATTCGCAATCACGTTGCTGAATTAGAGCTGTTAGCGCACGCTAAGTACAAGGCTAGCGCGCGCTAATGTGGCATGAGTAGCGCACGCCAATGTTGTTGTAGCGCGCGCTAATCAGCCTGGGCTGAGGATGTGGAACCGCATTTTAGCCGTTAAGATTAACTTTCTGCAGTCAGTCATCTGTGACCGTATTCTATGTGCGTTGTCTAGTGATGACAACCATTTTATGTGGACGTGTGTTGTGACCTTTCATTCGCGCTAAGTGATAATTGATTTTGTTCGGTGAGTTGACAAATTATGTCTGCTGTGTGTGTGTTCGAAAATATTTTCCTGAAACTTTCATAAGTTTGTGCAAGTTGCGGAAATCAATTTTGAAACTAATTTGACGTTTTGAATAATTCGGCGGCTTCGTATGAACTTTGGAAATTGTTTGAAATTTGCGAGCCGGCCTAGGATTCTCAAATAAAACATCGACGGTATTGAAAGAGTTTTTTTTTTAAAAAGTACCTTGAACATTTTGTAAAATGTTACCGTCGTTGATTCTTGTGTAGTGTTGGAAGAATTTTAGGAAGTGACTTTTAACGTACTATTGTATTTTTGAATAATTTAAGTACATGATTTTCAAAAATCTTTCACACAAATTTTTTTTTTTCAAAAACCAATACGATTTCTTTTTCAAAAATATATAGTGAAAGATGAAAAATCTCACTCGATGTAAAGTTCAAACTCGGATTTGGAAATGTTAGAGTATGTAAGAATGGTTTGATGATCTTGCATGGTTAACTTGTTGGTTGTTAACGGTGATGGTGATGAGTAAAGGCATGACGATTTTGATAACGCCGGTTACAAGGAATTATTATTTTGGCAAATGATTTCAAATGAGGCGGATAGAGTATGTTGATTACAAGTTTTGATGAAATAACCCGAGGTACGGAAAGTACTTTTAAAGTTTATTTTGAATAGCATACAAATCCAATGATTTTCAAAAGATTTCCTTTAAAAGGATACCTCGTGGATTTTCTTTCCGAGTTGTTATTGGTTACCTTATGTGATATGCCATGCTAAGTTGGTACTTTAGCATATTGTTTTCGCGAAGTGGTGCAATCGTATTGAGTGAGAATACGCTTAGTATGCCGAGGGACAGCAGACGCGACCATGACCGCGGTACAGTTGGTTATGGAGATTAGATGCGGGACCAAGAGGATATGGCCGGGAAGGTTGATATTCAAGCACTTCGTTTCGTTGTTTAGGTTTCGGGGACGAAACCTCTTTTAAAGGTGATATGATGTAATACCCACATTTTTTTTCTTCTCGTTTCCGTTTCGTTCGACCGTATTGAGGCGATTGTGTTCGTTAATGCTTCTGACCTTGTGTTGTTTCTCACATTTGTCATTCAAGCGAGTTCTGATATTGTTCCAAATTGATGTGCATATCATTGTAATCTTTCCAAGTTCGGATCGATTTCTTGTGAACCGTGTTCGAAACTAACACCGCGTGCTTCCTACAAGTTATTGCTGTCTTGATTTGAGGTATGAACTTCAGAGGTTATCGTTGTGGTTCGATCATTGCTATTTGTTCGTCGTTGTACAATCATTATTGTTTGATCTCGAAATCGTGATTATTGAACATCTGGGCCATTTCGTAATTTCCATAAGTGTTGAGAAATTGTCTTCGTATTTGATCTTCCAAATCTGTGAGTTACTGGAATTTCATACCTTTCAGCGTTGGAATCGTGACTTGATTTTGTATTGATCGATTTTATCAACCGCAACGATTCATGCTCGTCGCTTTTCATAAGCATTCTTGCGTATTGAATCGGATCGTAGTGGCTTTATACTGCATGGAGTTCTGGTGTGTTGTCGAGAGTCGCCTTGCTTTTGTTTTAAGTTTCGGGACGAAACTTATTTTTAGAGGGGTAGAATGTAATACCCACGATTTTCGTTCCGGTTATTTTGGATTTTTTTCGGATATTTCCCAGTTGTCGAGTCCCGGTATTATCTTCTCGACAACTGATTTTGGCGTTTATGACCGTAGGTGACGATTTGTTATCCGTTGTTTTCATTTCGTACCGATGATGTTGTCCCCGAGTATTTTGTCGTGTTCGTTCCGTGCGATTTCGGAAAATCGAGTCGTCGAATCATGGTGGTCGGACACTGGCCGGACGGTTGCGGTCACTGGCCGGACGGGTGCAGGCACCGGCCGGGCGGGTGCGGCAGGAACCGCCGTAGCGCACGCTATGGCCGGAAGGTAGCGCACGCTACGGCCGGGAGGCAGCGCACGCTACGACCGGTTGGCTGCGCGCACTAGTCGGCCGAGGCAGTAGGGGCAGAAAGGTTCTGGACTGGGAGGATCGGCAGGTAGCGCACGCTACTGTCGGACACTGCGCACGCTACGGCCGGAAGGCTGCGCACGCTACCTGGCCGAGCCAGGAAGTCTCTGGATTGTGGCTGGGCCGACAGCGCACGTGTTCAGCGCATGATGGCGGGCCCGACCGAACATTCTCGACCATGACCGCCCGCTAGCGCACGCTAGCTCGGCAGTCTAGCGCACGCTAGGGTGCACTAGTATAAATATGACCGAGCAGTCCTGTTTGCACTCATTTTTCATTTTCTCCCTTTCTCTTCCGCGGCTGGATTCTTGGAGGTGACGAAGGCATGTTGTTATACAACTAATACACGAAGTTTGGGAGCTGATAACATCGATCAATCACTCCATAACATCCTTCAATCCAGCGAATCAAGGTTAGTTTTCCTAAAATCCTAGTTTTGGGAAAATTGGGGGTTTTGGTTGATTTCGCCCGTTTGATCCGTGATAACTTAGAATAGTGATGGATTGATGATTATTAAGTTGTGTTATATCGAATCCCATGTTTTTCCACGGTTGGATTGCCGAGGATTCGTCGTTTTATTGAGTTTCTAATCGACACCTTGAAAGTGTTCGATAAAATGTCTCAAAGGGGATTCGAGCGTTCTACGATTATTCTCCCTCGTTCGATCGTCAATTTATTCATGGTATGATGTTGGGGTCAGGTTCCTTGCAAAGAACTCGAGCCGGAACCCTTCCGTTCGCCGTTTTCCGATCGGTGGTGTTGCCGTTATTTCCGCCGGAGAGTTGTGGGCATTCGAGGTTTTCCGGTTGAGAGACGTTCGTCGGAGTGTCCGGTATCGACTATCGAGGCAAGTATCTTGCCCATACATTACGTATTTTGTGAATATGATGGTTGAAAATTGACGATACGTGCTAAACGAATTGTTTACAACCATTTTTTCTAAAGAATCGTTATAACTATAATCATGGTTTTATTAAAAGAGGATTATTGTGTTCGGGAATTAATGTGCTTAATTGACTATGCGTATTGGTGTCGAGTATAGGATCACATTATTTTCGAGTGATGCCATTTTCTGTGATTTTGTTGTTGGTAAGTTAAAGTTCGATTATTTTGTTAAGATTTTGTGTGGAGTCATGCGGATGTGTGTGAATATGTGAACTTGTGTGATATTGGTTGTGTCGTTTGGTGCTGTTTAGATGGTGTGCTTCTGTGTTAATTGTATAAGCTTTGGGTCGTGAGTGTGTGTTGGACATTTGGCCATTCTAGCAAAATACCTCGACTATATATATATATATATATATATATATATATATATATATATATATATATATTGTGATAGACTCTTGAGGTTTTCGGTTTTGGAAATTGAGAATTGATGAGAGTTGTAAGTTTTTCTCGGGTACTCTCACTCGGGGATTGACTCGATGGGGTCACACGAGGACCTGGTGGCTTAGCGGCTGGACCGGGTCGCGAGAGTTATTTCGAGTGGGCATTCTCACCTGGGGATTGCTCGACGGGGCACACAGGGACTTGGTGGCTTGAGGGCCGGACCTGGTCGCAAGAATTGCCAGAATGTTTGTACTCATGAATAATTGTGATATGTCCGGAGTATCACAATGCTTGGTGCTCGGGGTCGAGAGACATTATATATCGAGTCTTGGTGTTTGGCTAAAATGGCATAAAAATAATGTGTTATGTGTAACGTATTTTTGGAAGTGAATTGAAGTGAATGAACGGGTCGTGGACCCTGTGTTGGTGATCGAAATGGTTGGGTCGTGTACCCTGTGTTTTGTATTTGGAGCAGATTGGGTTGTGAACCCCGTGTTTTGTTAATCGGTTTTGCATTTTTGGAAAATGAACTTTGGGGCGGTGACCCTAAGAGGCTTTTGAAGAATTAAGAACTTTAATATCGCAAATGTTTTCGAAAACTCCCGAGATTTGAAAATGTTTTCAAAGTGCTTTTTTGTTTTGGTTTCTACTTTCAAGACTTGAACTATTTTAATTATCAAATATCTCGGGAAGTCTTTTGTTGTATTCTCGGAATGTGTTTTGTATGGCTCGTATTTGCACTTTATACTTGTACTAGCAAAACAGTGGAGTTTTGCTAACCCCCGAGTATTCGGGGGGTGGATGTCTGTTTTTGCATCCAGGTACAGGTTTGGGAGCAAAACACAGGATCGGCGCGAAGGATGATGGAAGGCGAATGATACTAATCACACGAAGGCCAGTTTTGGGTGCAGTCAGTCGGAGTTTGTGTATGGTCTTTCTTCTGTCGTACTTTTGGTTTGTGAGTGTATTATACCCTTGTACGGGTTTGAGTCGAGATAGAAATGCACATTTTGACTTGTATGTTTGTGATAAAAGACCAAGTTAGTATGTTGATTTGGTATTTTATCATGTCGGTATGTAATAAGTTGTGTTGTTTGGATGTCTAGCCTGGTGGATCCTCACGGAGAGGGTCTGCGGCGTGTAATATTCCCGGTTTGAAATTGGGGGTGTTACAGTTCTTCGTTGGATCGAGGTAATTTCTTAAAATCTCCTAGAATTGACTTTTGAGATTTCCTTCTTGATTTTCGTTGTTCATCCGACTTTCATGAATCGGTTGGTGTTATTGAACATTATTAATCGTGTTCTATGGATTGTATATCCGTATTTCGAGTTTGTTCAACTCGATTGTGTAATACCCGTAATTTTAATTTCTGGTAATTTCTTTTTTTTTCGGCGAAAATCCGTTTTGACGACTCGCTCATGATCGTTTCGTCATTCTGAGAATGATTAATTCTACACTTTTTGATATCCGAGTTCGTTTCGGTGTCGTTTTGTTGAGTTCCGTGCTTTTTAACGACTTTTCCGCACTTGAGATCGATTCTTGCGAATCTCGTCCGAAACTGCTGTTTCGAGTTTCCCGTAAGTCCGTTTAACTTTGTTAGACGTTTTGTGAACTTCGGTTTGGTTATTAGATCACGTATCGTGATTTTTGGGCGTTTTGGGCCATTTTCGTAATTTCCCAAAGTTTGGGGTAATTACTTTCCGTTGTCGAATTTTGAGCCTTCGGGTGGTCGGAATCGTGTGTTCTCTTAGTTCTCGAATTCGTCTTTGCGAGTACTTCGTAACCGTATCTTCGATTCGTATTCAGGTTCGGGTTTCGGGGTCGTTCGGGTCGTCGGAGTTGGCCCCGGCCGAGTCATGGCCGGGCGATGCAGGCCCAGGTGGCCGAGTTACGGCCGTAGTGCTCAGCGATTACGCACGTAAGGCGATTACGTACGTAAGGCCACGGCCGTAACGTCACGTAACATTTCCGGCATTTCTAGGCGGTGAGTCGGCCATGGCGATTCGACGTAAGCATGGCGATTACGTCGTAAGGCGGCCGGCTGCATGACTATTTAAGGCCAGCAGACGTTTTTCTTCAGCCATTTCTCACTCGTTTTCTTCCCTTCTGCGGCTGGAGCTTAGTTAATCATGGAGAGATGTTGTTGGACAATCAATCCATAAAGTCTTGGAGTTCATATCATCAATCATCCATCCTATAACATCCTCCGATCTACCGAATCAGGTCAGATTTCCTAGAAATCTAATTTTGGGGATTTTGGGTATTTTATTCGATTTCGTCCGTTTAATCCGATTTAACTTAGGATTGTGATGGATTGATGACTATTTAGACGTATTATATCATTTACCTTGTTATTCCATGGTTGGATCGTATCGATTCGTTATTTGGGTCGAGTTCTTGACCGACGCCTTGAAGGTGTCCGGTAAAATGTCTTAGAGGGGTTTTCGGGCGTTTTACGATTATTCTTCCTCGTATGATTGATGATTTATTGATTATATGTTGTTAGGGTCAAGTTTCTTGCGAAGAAACCGAGTTGAACCCTTCCGTTCGTCGTCGTCTTCCTTTTCGATGGTATCGAGCGTTTTGAAGCTTCCCGGTTGAGCCGTGTTCGTCGGAATACTTGCGTGCCGATTTCGAGGCAAGTATCTTGCCCATACTTTTCATGTTTCGTAGATGGAATCATTGATAAATGACTTTATGTGCAATCCGAATGTTTTAATGAACTTTTAAAAAGGATCGGTATGTTTTTGATAAAGGTTTTCCTTCGAAGATAACTCGTAGGCTTTGTGAATAAACGTGTTTTCTGATTTTGTGTATCATTGTTGTGTGATGGAAGATATCGAACATATTTTAGTGAATTTAGTAGACTGTAATTAATTGCCGAAGATTGAGTATTGAGTTGTGTAATTGTACGGTGAATATGTGACGTTGTGTGATATTAGTTGTTACTCCTTCGTAAGGAGGTTGGGACACTTGGTGTTGTTTGGCATTGGTATTTGCTTGTCGTTGTGTAACATTAATTGTGAGTATATGCCGGTTAAAGTGGCCATTCTAGCGAAGTACCTAGCATTTGTATGCATATTCTAGTATTCGAATTATGGCCTCCCGTGGCGTTGTGGATGATATGTGTATGTTCACCTAGGGACGGTATGACGGGACCTCTAGGGATACGTATTGCCGTGAGTGTGCGTATCACGAACTGGGGTTAACCACCCAGGGATGTCCGACGGGGCTCTGCGGGGTACGGAGGCCGTGAGTCTCGTACCAACGGTTAACTTTGAAATGTTTTGTTGGAGAACTGTGATTTTTGGCGCATATTTCGTCTGATTAGAATGGCAGTCCAAATGGTATCGTACTTGTCCGGAATGGCACCGATAAATGTGTTGTGTGTGATTTGTCCCTTGACTGTGATAATTTGGTAAGGGTACGTGAGTCCTGTGGTTGCTCTGTGTATTATAGCTCTGTGGTGTGTTGAGTTCGACCGTATGGTCAAGTTGCAAAGTTGTGTTCTCTATTGTCGTTCTGTGATACCGTCGTCATGGTAATGCTTGACACGGTGTAGTTTATGTCGGGTTATTCTTGTGAGTATGTGATGTGAATAAGTTGATTCACGGACCCCAGTGTTTGTGGTTGAAATGTTATTATTGGGTCGTGGACCCCGTATTTTGTTATCGGAATCGTATTTTGAAGTAAATGATTTTGGGCTGTGTCCCTAAGTGTTCGAAAGTCTTGAGACTTTTTAAACCCCAAACGTTTTCAAAAACTCCCGAGGTCGTAAAATGTTTTGTAAGTTGTAAAATGGTTTTATTCTTATCTTTCGTAATTTAAATTGTTTTGATCAAGTGAATTATCTCGGGAAGTACATTCACGATTTCTATGTTCTTGGAGTATGATATGTATGGCTTGTCTTTGTATTTATACTTGCACTAGCAAAACAGTGGAGTTTTGCTAACCCCGAGTATTCGGGGGGTGGATGTCTGTGTTGCGTCCAGGTACTTGCAGGTTGCTGGGGAGCAATTCACAGAATCGTTACGAAGGATGATGGAAGACGGCGATACTAATCACATGAAGACCGGTGTTGAGTATTTGATGATGTCTTGTTTTGTCCTTCCGTTGTGTTTATTTTCCTTTATGCGGGAACGTTGATTTATGTTAACCCCTGTGTGGGTATGAGTTATGAGAAAGAGTAATGTATGGTTGATGTGTGTGTTGTGGTAAACACCAAATCGGTCTAATGGTCCGTTAATTACCCATGTTGGTATGTATTGTATTGTATTGTATTGTGGTGTTTCTGTATTTAGACTGGTAGATCCTCACGGAGAGGGTCTACGGCGCTCTAATATTCCCGAGTGGTTTGGGGGTGTTTATGGATGTTTAGCCTGGTAGATCCTTGTGGAAAGGGTATACGGCGTGTAATATTCCCATATGGTTTTGGGGGTGTTACATTTATGGTATCGGAGCTTAGGTTGCGAAAACCTAGGCTGTCGGGTCGAGTTTTGTGTTGTCGGGTCTTGTCTTGTCTTGTCTTGTCAGATTTTGTCTGACTGAGTCGTGTCGCGATGCGTCGTCTGAGGTGTCGGTCGTGATTAGTATCGAGGTGCAGCCATCATCTTCGTGCGACCTGTGGATGTAAGTCTCCCTTCTTTGTGTTTGTGCCTCGTCTGATGCTAGTTACTTGTATAATTATTCGTTAAGTGATTGAATCCTTCTGTGGATTTTGATTTCGTGATGTGTGGGTATTTGACTCTCGTCTTTTATTTGTATGAGGGGCGGTGTCGCTGCTAATGTATTTACGAACTGTATTTTATCCGCTGCGTGAGTCCTTTAAAAATGACTTTCAGTATTTTGCAAACTGAGTTCTAATTCGTAAAACCGATTCCCTCAATCGAGTTTTGGCATTTTGGCCTCGAATGTTTTATGACGGTTTGATAAAGAATTTTTGTGAGTTTTGGGCATTCTGGCCTATTGAATTTTTGAAAACCTTGAGTATCTTAGAAAATTAAATTTCGAGACGTGTTTCTACCCAAAATATTATCCGGAGATAGATATTGCTGGAATGGATGGGATAGCAAACAAATGCAAGAGCACTTCCGTGAGAAAGATAAATAACACAAGATTTGCCGGGGTTGTTAGTCCCGGGCTTGAATGCTCTCGCGAGATATTATTAATACCGATATTCGGGGATACAAGTACTAATGTAAGAATACAATTACAATGAGTGTAAAGTTTCTTGTTATCTTAGCTAGTGAGCGTGTAGATTGCCGGAAGAACCAGATTTGATGCTCTGTGAGTTCTTGTAACAAAGGTGATGAGCGATCGCGGCGGTGAGAGATCGACCGCCTCTCACGGCGAGTATTTAGCCGGATGTTTGGGCTTGGGCTTATGAATCCCTTGGAATCTGTCTAGTGGAGACTTGCCGCTTCGCCGATCGTCTTACGACGAGAGATTTGGAGACAGAAGTCCTGAGATGGATTCCGGTGAGATAGCCGGGAGCTTGATGATATGTGTGTTCTTCAGTATTTCCGTGGATGTATCGGAATGTGAGAGAATGTGAACTTTTGGTGGAATGTATTTCGGACGTAAGTCGAATGAATTCCGAACCGTATATTCAGTGAACTCGGAACCGTAGGTTGAGTCAATTCCGATCCGTAAGTTGTGCGAAGTCGGAACTGAGAACCTTTTTCCAGTAGGAGGAGGTTCTCTATTTATAGGACTTGGATACGCCGGGCGATCGCCTTTACTGCAATATAATAATCGGGCGATCGTCTTTTAGCACATGGGCCTGTCCCCTCAAAGCTGCGGGGAGTTGGCGCCAATCAGTGCGGTCCAATGGGAGCTTACACGCGTCTGAGTTCTTGTCGCGGGTGGTCCCACCGACAACTTTCGGCGCGCATCTTTGGTAGGTGAGGTAGGTGACAGGCTGTGGTCAAATGTCTTGTCTGTCAGCAAAAGATCTTATCTGCTGGCGAAGATCTCGTCAGCGCCTTTGGTGGATCTGCACGTGGGTGCTTTCCTGAGATCCAGTCCTTGATGGTTTTGACGGGCGATCGTCTCTGCTCGGGCGCAGGTCGATTGCCCTTAGCCGGTTAGTAGAGTAGATCGCCCGGTGCCATAGGGCGATCGCCTTGGGGGTCGATCATTGGGTAGCGATGGGGTCGATATCTTTGATTTGGTGAGCTAGCCATAGTTTGGTGATGTGGACTTGGTCGCTCGGCCTTATAGTCGATCGCTGTCGGGATGAATAAATCGTGACACAACAATTGCCCCGACTCGCTCATACGTTGGAAACGTGGGGTGAGGTGGCTTTCTTGGCGATCGCTGAATTTTTGACGAGCGACTAAGTGTTTTATTGAACTGGTGATCGTCTTTGAGCTGATATACTCTGGATTTGGACGACCTGGTTGGCCGCTGAACTGCGTGGGAAAAACAATGGGTGTTGAAAAGTCTCCTCGCACGTGTCGGGCTTCTATTGGAGGACGCCAACGGTCCTTAATGACTCCTCGGTTGACGCGTCCTCGAAAAGACGCGTACGCGGGTCTCGAGGGGTCAACCAGTGCGCCGTTTGAGATTCGACCCCGAGGTTTTCTCTTATTGCAAACGGGTCCCTGCCTTCTCTTATAAAAGGGGGCGGTGCAGATCTCACTCACGCGTGCTTTTTGGAGAAAGAAGGACTGCGCCGAATTTTACGAAGATCTAAGAGCCGATCGTCGATCGATTTCACTTTAGGGTAAGAAAAATCCTTCTCTTCCTTTCTAACTCGAAAATGGCGGAACCTCATCATCGTTTGGAGCGGGAACCCGGTTACGCCGGGACATCGGTGCCGGGAGAAACTTCTTCCGTCTTCCACAGAGACGGCAATGAAGCAATCGAGCCGGAATCGACCCGGCTGAAGTTGAGGCTTTGTTCAACGAGGCCGATGTTGCTAGGGAGACGGCAGCTGAGGACAGACGATCGAAGATCGAGACAGATCTGGCGATCGGGGCTTCTGGGAGCAACATAGCGATTTTGGACGGGCCTATAGGGCCTTTCTTGAAATAATGGAGAGATTGGCGGTCCTACTCCGCGATTCGATTTCCGGGATACTCGGTCGCTTATCCATATGTGCTCCCAAGCGGTCGCTGTATCGTGCCGCGCAGCGATCGTTGTGGTAGCTCGGCCAAATACGGAGCTCGGCGTCGGGAGAGATCCGCCGTCTGGAGGACAAAATTCCATGTTCCTTGAGATGTGGACATGTTTGCGCCGCGGAGAATGAACGAGCCGACCCGAGCCTCCGATGGGTATGGTCGCAGTGAGTGAGGCCGTTATGGAGGCCGGGTTGCGCTTCCTCTGTCCTTTGCGGTCTCCCATCTGGCCGCTTGGAATGTGGCGCCACTTCACCGACGCCAACGCCCGGCTCCAAATCATTTGCACCCTCACCCTTTTCGGCGGTCACCGCTGTACAAATCTCCGTCGCCGTTGGAGATGAACTATTTGTTTAAACCGACGGCCCATAGAGGGTTGGTCGGCGGCTACCATATTCAAGGCCGATCTGGCCGGTGATTCATGGAGTTCGAATAAGATACGGGCGATCGACGAAGTGGTTGGGGTCGCCGGCAAGTGGAGAGCTTCGGCGAGCGACAATCCCACAGCGAACCGGAGATCCCCATGAATTTCGGGAGAGGAATCCGTAAGGGTTTAGACTCTCCCTTCGCTTGGATGCGTTTTGGGTGATCTAATTTGATTGCTTTTGCGAGTTTTCACATTCCGCGATCGAGGAGCCGCCTTCGACTTCCTCGTTGTTTGGGAGCGAATTAGGAGCTTGTCGGACGACGACCTAGACGCCACTCGGATCAACAAGGAGAGTCGGTTGTCGGCTCGACTATTCCGCTTCCCGAGACATCTCGCGGTGCAGTATGTGGTCTGCGATCTTCACTTACTAGGCGATCGCCTTATTTTAAGGACAGTGTCACCGTTAGTCGATCGTCTTTAATCGCAGAGGTTCGTTTCCCTCGCTTTTTGGAGCCTCCGTGAGATCGCTATGTCGAACCCAGGGAGTCCTAGGCCGTCTTCACGCGAAGAGGTCGACTCGGGTTCCACCGTCGCATTGCCTATAGTTCGGAGGCGGAGCCTCGTGCGGAGCCGGAGCCTCGCGTAGAGCGGTCGTGGTTGAGGAGGAAATTCGGAGGAGGGTCTTGGCGAATCGCAAGAGGCCGAGGCCGCAAGAAACCGTTTCTGCCCGGCGATGGAGTGCCGATCGCCGCGCCTCCGATCACCATCGTTGCTCGGAGCGCGAGCCGCCCTCTGCGGCTTTTCTGCGGAGGCGGCGATCGCGGATGCGAGATTCCTCGAGGGAAGCCGTTTTTGGTCGGGATCCCGAGAAGGCCGAGAGGTAGACTGATTTCGTGTTTGACAATAGCATCTGCGTAGGAGTTGTACTAACTTTGTTTTGATGCGGGTCCGTCGCGCGAGATCCTTCTTGTCCACCGATGGTCGTGGATTTCTGGCGAGCCGATCTCTCGCCATTCTGTGATATTCCTCCCTATGTTAGCAAGGCGCTTCCGCCCCGAAGGCGTGGACAAGCGATCTGGATGCGATCGCTCGCGGCCGATCGTCGAGTTCGATGCATCTTGTTGTCGCCCTTTCTCTTGAGACGGCGACCATGGCCTTCCAGTGCTCGGGAGTTTGAGGAGGCCCTCCACTATTCGCCTTCGGGGAGGATCTCGAGGCGGCTCGGAAGAGAACGCCGAGTTTGCCGACAAGATCGTGGCGATGGAGAAGGACTCCTTGGAGGCGGCTGCCGGGCGAGCCATGAGCTTGAGCCGGAGAAGAAGGAGGCCGAGAAATTCGAATGGCGGTCGACCGATTTCGGGACCAGATGCAGAGTGCCGTCCAGGCGAGGAATGTTGCTGAGGAGGAGGCCGATCGCCAGAAGGTGACGATCGCTCGGCTGACCAGCGAGCTGGCGGAGGCGAAAGAGAAGGTTGCTGCGAGGGAGGCCGAGCTCCAGGGATCGCAACAGGCGATGGCCGAGCTGAGAGGAGAGGTTGAGGCGACCAAGGCCGATCCCTTCCAAAATTTGGAGTATGTCAGCGAGTTCGCCTATTACTTGGCGTTCGCCGACTCGATCCGAGCGGCTAAGAAGGGAGGCTTGGAGGTCGGTCCTCTAGCTGAGAAGTTCAAGTCATATGCATTGGAGCATCCTCTCCATTCGGCTTTCTCCTTGCCGATCTTGGACCTGGCGGACATCGGCGTGGATTTGGTAGGTATCCGTCTCAGCAGTCTTGCTCATCCGATGCTCGGAAGATGAGGGACCGCGCCGAATGCCGATGGCGAAGGCAGGCCTCGAGGCGCTTCCTTTACGCTTTTAGCTTACTTTCTTTGTAGTTTGTATCTTTCTTTTTGTAGTACTTAGGCCTTGGGCGACCGTGTACTCTATTTTTCAAGTAATAAAATGAGCATTTGGATTTCGACTTATCACTTGAATGAATGGTTATTTTGAGTCTTTGTTTGACTTTGTACAAATGCGTGAGGAGAGATCGTTGAGGGTAGTTCCAAATGAATTGATAAACTCATAAGACAACTTTTTACAACAAGTTCGATCATTGCACTACATACGAAAAAATGACGATCTCCGTATATGGTTGAATAGCGACGATCGTCGTGTAGGTAGTCCGCACTCTTCTTGCCCCTTGTTTTTATTCACTTAGTGGAAGTAAGGGGATGAAAATAATTCCTTAGTGAGCGGTCTTTAACTTTGTCGAATCCTCGGGGACGGTCGTCCATCTTGAGGAACCGTGCACGATCGCGGAGTTCAATGGGCCGACTCCTTGATCATGTCTTGATGCGCGAAGACATTGAGTGTCTCGTGACTCACTTTATTATGAGGGTCCTCCGTTAGGCTGCGCCTCGCCTCGTATTTAAACGAAAGGCGTGCGGTCTTGGTCTAGAGGAGTCCTTGCGCGGGGCAGCGTCGGATGAATCAACTCCACGCCCGCGGCTTGTTAGCTCTGCTTCCACCTCGGCCAGCCATGGAGATGGCCGACCTCGACGGTGTACGTTGAGACGGGGTTGTGGCACGTCGCATTGTCCGGGTTCACCATGTCAGATGATGATCCTTTGAGGGCGAGCGATCGTGTCCACTGATTTGTTTTGGAGGGCCCTCAGACTACGCCGGCCTCGTATTTAAACGAAGGGCGGGCGATCTTGGCCTAAAGGGACCTTGCATGGCCTAAGCAGTCGGAATTATCGACCACCAGGACCATGGCTGCACTCTTCCACCTTGGATCGTCATGTAGATGCCGACCTTCGACGGTGTACGTTGTGCGGGGGAGGCGATCTCGTGCCTTAGTCCATCGTGTTAGACGGTGAATTGCAGATGGCGATCGAGTCCTCCGGTTTCTTAAATAAGGAGGGAGATTGGGATGACTTCCGTGGTCTCCTTCTCTTGATTGAAGCATATAGAGACGGTCGCCGAGGTTGATACAGGGGTCGGCTCGTATGAGCTTCCCAGCCTGTTTTGCGTTCGACTCGGACGGTCGTCTATAGAGATAGGCGGGGGCTTCGGCTAAACCAATAAGGCATCGACTTGCCCTCCTCGAGCAGTCTCGGAGCCGCTTGAGGAGGTCGCGGCAATTGTTGGTGCTGTGGCCGGGACTCTTGTGGTAGGCACAATATTGATTGTTGTCCAGGTGACCGTGGTCCCTTATCGCCTTTGGCTTTTTGAGCTCTTCGTGCCCCTTGATGGCATAGAAAATATGTGCCGAAGTTCTGTTGAACGTATGGAGGAGATGGGCTTCCATGTCCTCGAAAGCCTTGAGATCTCCGGGTGTCTTGGCGATCGCCTTCTTTGCTTTGGCGATCGCTATCTTACGGGCAAGAGGTGGCGTTTCCTCGTCAAGCGGAGGGTGAGTAGCCTTTGCACAGAAGTTGGCGGCTTTAGCGCGGAAGATCGTGTAAGTTGGGGAATATCCTTGGAGAGATGTCGAACATGGGAGAGTGACCGTGGAATCCCCCATGACCGAATAGAGAGCGAGCTCATCACCGACGGGCTCGCGGTGAGGATGATTTCGTCTACCGGTCGATGTAATCTGCGTCGATTCGTCCTTCCCCGCTTGATTTTTATCATGCGGTGGGGGCCTTCAGTCTGGCGACCTTCTTTGGCGAAGTATGACGTGAAGTCATTCGCGATTTCTTAAAAGAGGTGACCGATCGTGGTGGTAGTGAGACGTACCACTTATGGGCGGCCGCCCAATGTCATCGGGAAGATCCGGCACTTGGTTGCATCGGATGCCCCACACCCATCATGTAAATTCGGAATTTACTCGGGTGGGTTTCTGGGTCCGATCTCCCCTTATACAGAGGTGTTTTAGGAGGAGCGATCGTTGGTTGTATGGGGGCAAGCTCGATGTGGACCGCGAGTGGCTCGGTCGGCCGGCGATCTTCTTGCCGGTGCTTGCCCGGTGTCCAAGAGTGCTCTCATCTCGTCGAGCCGACGTTGCATGGCGGCCATCGCCGTGGCTTGGCTATTAGCGGCTCGGCGATCGGAGCGGGAGCCGAGGCGATTGAGTACCGAGTCCACAGCGATCGGGCGGGAGTCGGATGGCGACATGCGTTCGGTGTGAGGTGAGTAGGCCGAACTCCTGGTGACGGATTCGGATTCCGTCTTTTCAAGGTTGGAAACAGAGTGCCGGTCGCCGGGATGGGTCGCGTCCCAAGCGATCGAATATGGATCCGTCCGGTCGTGCGAGAGCCTTTCCTCGCGAATTGGGGCTTTTTGACGATCGCTCGTTCAGTAGCCCATTGAATTTCCGTTTTCCCATGCGGCGGATGATCGAGGAGTTATCGCGGTGGCGCGCATGCTCCGTCGCTCCTCCAGGGATGGCCATAGCCTCCTCGATCTGTTCCTCGGTTTGGAATTGATCGAGTGAGAGGTTGGGGCCATCTCTCGGATGCGGATCGAGAGTCTCGCGTTGCCGCGGCTTCCCCGTCGTCGGTGGGGTTCGGATTGAGAGGATATGGTGTCCGGCGGTTCGGAGAGCACTTGCTTGATGTACCGGCGGATGTCATGATTCTGAAGGTTTTCTTTGAAGCGCGATGAGTGTCACTTCAAGTATATGCCCCGAGAACAGTCGGTGTTCTTCGGGACAGTAGAAATAAAAGTTTGAGGGTTAGATCCCCTTCCTCTAGCGCCAATTGTTGCTACCCAAAATATTATCAGGAGATAGATATTCTTTGGAATGGATGGGATAGCAAACAAATGCAAGAGCACTTCCGTGAGAAAGATAAATAACACAAGATTTGCAGGGGTTGTTAGTCCGGGCTTGAATGCTCTCGCGAGATATTATTAATACCGATATTCGGGGATACAAGTACTAATGTAAGAATACAATTACAATGAGTGTAAAGTTTCTTATTATCTTAGCTAGTGAGCGTGTAGATTGCTTAAGAACCAGATTTGATGCTCGTGAGTTCTTGTAACAAAGGTGATGAGCAGTCGCGGCGGTGAGAGATCGGCCGCCTCTCACGGCGAGTATTTAGCTGGATGTTTGGGCTTCGGGCTTATGAATCCCTTGGAATCTGTCTAGTGGAGACTTGCCGTCGCCGATCGTCTTGGACGAGAGATTTGGAGAGAGAAGTCTGAGATGGATTAGGTGAGATAGCCGGAGCTTAATGATATGTGTGTTCTTGATATTTAGTGGATGTATCGGAATGTGAGAGAATGTGAACTTTTGGTGGAATGTATTTGGACGTAAGTCGAATGAATTCGAACCGTATATTGATGAACTCGGAACCGTAGGTTGAGTCAATTCCGATCCGTAAGTTGTGCGAAGTGGCCGAGAACCTTTTTCCAGTAGGAGGAGGTTCTCTATTTATAGGACTTGATACGCCGGCGATCGCCTTTACGCAATATAATAATCGGGCGATCGTCTTTTAGCACATGGGCTGTCCCCTCAAAGCTGCAGGAGTTCTTGGCGCACAATCAGTGCGGTCCAATGGGGAGCTTACACGCGTCTGAGTTGCTGTCGCGGGTGGTCCCACCGACAACTTTCGGCGCGCATCTTTGGTAGGTGAGGTAGGTGACAGTCATTGGTCAAATGTCTTGTCTGTCAGCAAAAGATCTTATCTGCTGGCGAAGATCTCGTCAGCGCCTTTGGTGGATCTGCACGTGGGTGCTTTCCTGAGATCCAGTCCTTGATGGTTTTGACGGGCGATCGTCTCTGCTCGGGGCGCAGGTCGATTGCCCTTAGCCGGTTAGTAGAGTAGATCGCCAGCTGCCAAAGGGCGATCGCCTTGGGGGTCGATCGCTGGGTAACTGATGGGGGTCTGATATCTTTGATTTGGCGAGCTAGCCATAGTTTGACTGATGTGGACTTGGTCGCTCGGCCTTATAGTCGATCGCCTGTCGGGATGAATAAATCGTGACACAACAAGACGTACTTTTAAAACGAATTATTTTCTTGCGGTGTTTTCAAGGTGCTTTCTAATGCCGCAATACATTTCAAAGATTTTCCAGTTGAGGATCAAAAATATTTTGAGATATTTTCAAATGCATTCTGAAAGTTTTTCGCTAAAAGAAAATGTCCTCATTTTTTTATTAAACGCATGATGGCTTTCAAAGTCTCGACAATAATGTTTGTTCAACTTTTTGAAAGGTGATACTCAAGATCAACTAGTGTTTCCAAAATCTTTTTTTTTCAAGGGTGGTTTTCATTTTTAAAACCTTTCGTTCCTGTTTGCGGTGCGGGAATGTATGTATAAGGTTCGCACTTTCGTTAGGGTGTTAACCCCCGAGTTGTGATTGAATTGGTGGTGTGAGCGCTGAGTCGTTCGCCACATAATCATTGTATTAGCCCTCGGTGATAAGTGTGAGGTTGATCTTTAACGTTGTCATTTCGTGGTGATTTGCGTGCTATCGCACATGTGCGAGCTGTTAAAGCTTGGGTTTGTACGTTTGTGTAAATGTGTGATTGTTCATGATGTTTTGATTATGTGCTGGTTATCGTTCGGGCCGTTGAGATCGCCGAACGGTGTCGTCGTTGCTGTGACGTTGATATGTGTGTTGCTTTATGATAATAATCACCGTATGTGTTGCGTGTCATGATTTTCTGTTGTGCTGAGTTGGCATCTCCGGTTTGTTGTTTTGCGATGTCATATATTCCATTGTATCTAGCATCTGTATTTTCGGTATGCCGAGCCGAGGTGTTTCAAACGTATTGTGCCGGGGGCATGCACGTACAAATTGTCCTTCTCGTCAGTAAAACATTTCAAGTGTGGACTCGAGGGACACATAAGTCAATTTTGCGAATTGGTTTACCGAGACTTCCGGAGTTCGCGCTTAGCACAGTCATCAGAATCGGCTTTGAGAGACCTTTGAAGGATGTTTCTGTCGGTTGCTTGTTGTGTTGTCGCCTTGATTTCGTTGTTGTGAGTTTCGGGGACGACACTTCTTTTAGAATAGGTCGAATATAATACCCGTATTATTTTTGGCTTCTGCATTTTCTCTTTCTCAACTCTATAGACTTGCATGTGTTCGTCGATACTGTTTGAACTTGTTTGATGTCTCGGTTGTCATCGTTCGACCTGGTTGTAACCTTGTTTCAGATTGATCTGTTTATCATCGTGACTTTTCCGAGTTCGGTTCGATTCTTGTGAACCTTGTTTGGAAGTAACATCTTTCACTTTCTACCAGTTCTTTTAATGTCTGGAGTTGAAGTGGGGACTTCAGAGTCATTGTTCGGCTGTTATCATTCGATCATTGTTGTTCGATCGTTGTTACTCGATCATTGTTTTTTTTATCGTCGTTGTTCGATCATTGTTATTTGATCGTTGTTGTTCGATCATTGTTATTTGATCATTGTTGTTCGGTCGTTGTGGTTCGATCATTGATTGTTCAGATTTTGTTGACCCCGTTTCGTGATTGTTGAACGTTCAGACTCCTTCCTAATTTCCTTATGTTCGGAAAATTAGTCTCGTTTCGATCTTCCAACCCTTGGGCGGTGGAATTCTGTATTTGTTCAGCGTTTGGCTCGCGTTTTGATTAATGTACTGTTGGCGTGGTCAATCATATTGATTTTTGTTCGTTGTGTTTTGTGATTGTTCGGATAATCGACTTGGTTATATTATCTGTTTGATGACGCTTGTCACTTGTTGGTTTTATTATGTCTCTATCGGTGGCGTTGTGTTGGTTGTCGTGGAGCATGTTTTCACGCCGTATGTCTCTTTGCGGTTTCTTGCAGCGTTTCGCCGTTGGACGCGAGTTTTCGGATTTTGTGTATCTCGACGAGTCTTACTGGCAGTGGATATTGCTTCTCCGTTTTATGTTTCGGGACGAAACTTCTTTTAAGGAGGGTAGAATGTAATACCCGTAATTTTAATTTCCGGTAATTTCTTTTTTTTCGGCGGAAGTCCGTTTTGACGACTCGCTCATGACCGTTTCGTTATTCTGAGAATGATTAATTCTACACTTTTTGACATCCGAGTTCGTTTCGATGCCGTTTTGTTGAGTTCCGTGCTTTTTAACGACTTTTCCGCACTTGAGTTCGATTCTTGCGAATCTCGTCCGAAACTGCTGTTTCGAGTTTCCCGTAAGTCCGTTTAACTTTGTTAGACGTGTTGTGAACTTCAGTTTGGTTATTCGATCACGTATCGTGATTTTCGGGTGTTTTGGGCCATTTTCGTAATTTCCCAAAGTTTGGGGTAATTACTATCCGTTGTCGAATTTTGAGCCTTCGGGTGGTCGGAATCGTGTGTTCTCTTAGTGCTCGAATTCGTCTTTGCGAGTACTTCGTAACCGTATCTTCGATTCGTATTCAGGTTCGGGTTTCGGGGTCGTTCGGGCCGTCGGAGTTGGCCCCGGCCGAGTCCTGGCCGGCAGGCCTGGGGCCCAGACCGCCGAGTTACGGCCGGTAGTGCTCGGTAGTTACGTACGTAAGGCCCTGGCCGGTAACGTACGTAACGTTTCCGGCATTTCTAGGCAGTGAGTCGGCCATGGCCGGTTACGTACGTAAGCCATGGCCGGTTACGTACGTAAGGCGGCCGGCAGACAACCTATTTAATGCCAGCAGACGTTTTTCTTCAGCCATTTCTCACTCGTTTTCTTCCCTTCTGCGGCTGAAGCTTAGTTAATCATGGAGAGATGTTGTTGGACAATCAATCCATAAAGTCTTGGAGTTCATATCATCAATCATCCATCCTATAACATCCTCCGATCTACCGAATCAGGTCAGATTTCCTAGAAATCTAATTTTGGGGATTTTGGGTATTTTATTCGATTTCGTCCGTTTAATCCGATTTAACTTAGGATTTTGATGGATTGATGATTATTTAGACGTATTATATCATTTACCTTGTTATTCCATGGTTGGATCGTATCGATTCGTTATTTGGGTCGAGTTCTTGACCGACGCCTTGAAGGTGTCCGGTAAAATGTCTTAGAGGGGTTTTCGGGCGTTCTACGATTATTCTTCCTCGTATGATCGATGATTTATTGATTATATGTTGTTAGGGTCGAGTTTCTTGGGAAGAAACCGAGTTGAACCCTTCCGTTCGTCGACGTCTTCCTTTTCGATGGTATCGAGCATTTTGAAGCTTCCCGGTTGAGCCGTGTTCGTCGGAATACTTGCGTGCCGATTTCGAGTTAAGTATCTTGCCCATACTTTTCATGTTTCGTAGACGGAATCATTGATAAATGACTTTATGTGCAATCCGAATGTTTTAATGAACTTTTAAAAAGGATCGGTATGTTTTTGATAAAGGTTTTCCTTCGAAGATAACTCGTAGGCTTTGTGAATAAACGTGTTTTCTGATTTTGTGTATCATTGTTGTGTGATGGAAGATATCGAACATATTGTAGTGAATTTAGTAGACTGTAATTAATTGCCGAAGATTGAGTATTGAGTTGTGTAATTGTCCGGTGAATATGTGACGTTGTGTGATATTAGTTGTTACTCATTCGTAAGGAGGTTGGGACACTTGGTGTTGTTTGGCATTGGTATTGGCTTGTCGTTGTGTAACATTAATTGTGAGTATATGCCGGTTAAAGTGGCCATTCTAGCGAAGTACCTAGCATTTGTATGCATATTCTAGTATTCGAATTATGGCCTCCCGTGGCGTTGTGGATGATATGTGTATGTTCACCTAGGGACGGTCTGACGGGACCTCTAGGGATACGTATTGCCGTGAGTGTGCGTATCACGAACTGGGGTTAACCACCCAGGGATGTCCGACGGGGCTCTGCGGGGTACGAAGGCCGTGAGTCTCGTACCAACGGTTAACTTTGAAATGTTTTGTTGGAGAACTGTGATTTTTGGCGCATATTTCGTCTGATTAGAATGGCAGTCGAAATGGTATCGTACTTGGATGGAATGGCACCGATAAATGTGTTGTGTGTGATTTGTCCCTTGACTGTGATAATTTGGTAAGGGTACGTGAGTCCTGTGGTTGCTCTGTGTATTATAGCTCTGTGGTGTGTTGAGTTCGACCGTATGGTCAAGTTGCAAAGTTGTGTTCTCTATTGTCGTTCTGTGAGACCGTCGTCATGGTAATGCTTGACACGGTGTAGTTTATGTCGGGTTATTCTTGTGAGTATGTGATGTGAATAAGTTGATTCACGGACCCCAGTGTTTGTGGTTGAAATGTTATTATTGGGTCGTGGACCCCGTATTTTGTTATCGGAATCGTATTTTGAAGTAAATGATTTTGGGATGGGTCCCTAAGTGTTCGAAAGTCTTGAGACTTCTTAAACCCCAAACGTTTTCAAAAACTCCCGAGGTCGTAAAATGTTTTGTAAGTTGTAAAATGGTTTTATTCTTATCTTTCGTAATTTAAATTGTTTTGATCAAGTGAATTATCTCGGGAAGTACATTCACGATTTCTATGTTCTTGGAGTATGATATGTATGGCTTGTCTTTGTATTTATACTTGCACTAGCAAAACAGTGGAGTTTTGCTAACCCCCGAGTATTCGGGGGGTGGATGTCTGTGTTGCGTCCAGGTACTTACATGTTTCTGGGGAGCAATTCACAGAATCGTTATGAAGGATGATGGAAGACGGCGATACTAATCACATGAAGACCGGTGTTGAGTATTTGATGATGTCTTGTTTTGTCCTTCTGTTGTGTTTATTTTCCTTTATGCGGGAACGTTGATTTATGTTAACCCCTGTGTGGGTATGAGTTATGAGAAAGAGTAATGTATGGTTGATGTGTGTGTTGTGGTAAAGACCAAATCGGTCTAATGGTCCGTTAATTACCCATGTTGGTATGTATTGTATTGTATTGTATTGTGGTGTTTCTGTATTTAGCCTGGTAGATCCTCACGAAGAGGGTCTACGGCGTTGTAATATTCCCGAGTGGTTTGGGGGTGTTACAGATTGGTGATTCGAGTGTTCTTGGGAGTTATTGAACGTTGAGTGCTCGATTAAATGTCCCAATGAGTTTCCCTTCGATAGTTTGGTGGAATTTCCGTTGTTTTTAACCTTGATTCTCATCGTAATCGTATCTTCGTTGTTTTTATTGCCTTCCGGAGGATTATAGGTGCTCGAGGATTCCGAGTTGAATCCCGTTTGGTGACTGATAATTCGTGTGGTGTTATTCTCGTAGTACTCGTGGTGCTATCGCGTTCTTGATAGTGTTCGGGGATTCGGGGCTATTCGATCGCATCCCGTCCGTCGTCTCATTGTGATCGTGGTTTCGAGGCAAGTATCTTGCCCATACGTTTCATGTTTCGTAGGCATAATTGTTGGTAAATGATTTTATGTAAAATCCGGAGGTTTAATAAATGTTAAAAAGTATCGGTATGTGTTGTGTCAAGAATTAACACTCTCCGACCGGCGATCGCCTCGGAGATCGGGCGACCGAGTCACAGCCGAGCGGCCGAGGTAGAACTGCCGATCGGCGACCAGGCGGCCAGGCCTTAACCCAGCGGACGAGCTAAATCGGCCAACCGAAGGTCCCAGGACAAGTCCCGGTGCCGAGCGATCGACCTCAGATACGATCGTCACTCGGTACTCGGCGACCGACTCCTGGCGACCGACAAGCGGGCGGTCCTCTCTTGGCTTCTGCCGACCGAACCTTGGTGACCGACCGAATGCCGACCCTCAACAACTGGCCGATGGCGACCTCTGATGACCAGCTAGAGACGACCGCCTCATGTCGATCAGCGCCGATGGCCATCCAGTCGGCAAAGGCCGAGCCTCAGGACAGACACCACGTGCAAGGGCCGAGACAAGATCCGCGAATCACGGGTCATTGACCACAGCCTGGCAGAATCTTTCCACCAGCCGACAAGCCGCCGAAAGCTGTCAGTAGGGCCGCATGTGACAATTGATTCCGCCGAAAGCTGTCAGTAGGGCCGCATGTGACTGACTCCGGATGCGTGATGACTCCCCATTGGACCGCCCAGCTGGCGCTAGCCTCTTCCTTGGACTTTTTCCCGACAGACCGGGTGATCGCCCCATTATAATATTGGCCGGCGGACGATCGCCCCATTATTATAATGGCCGGAAGGCGATCGCCCACCAAAGGACAGGACCCGGCTGCCACTATAAATACAAGGCACCCTGCACTCGGCCAAGGGTCGGCATTATCACGATTTCAGCACACTAGACAGAAGCAAAACACCCAGCACTTGGCTATCTCCAACTCTTGGCAACAGCTATCATTCGGTCTTACTTCTCCCGGCCTCTCTCATCAGGCAGACGATCGGCGGGGACGAAGAACACCGAGCTTCGCTCAAGAGCCGGATTAACAGAGTCTTTTTACACTCATTGTACTTAGATTTCTCACATTAATACTTGTATCCACGAATATTTGTATTAATAACATCTCGCGAGAGCATTCAAGCCCGGGCCTAACAAACCCGGCAAATCTTGTATTATTTATCTTCTCTCGGAAGTGCTCCCGCAATTGTTGTTTGTTGTCCGTCTTCCAGCAGTATTAATCTTCGGATAAATATTTTGGGCAACAACAATTGGCGCTAGAAGGAGGGCATCTAACCCTCAAATTTTTATATCTACCGTCCCAAAGAACACTCACTGTTCTCGGGGCAGATACTTGAAGTGACACTCACTGCACTTCAAAGAAATCTTTCAGAAATCATGTCTTCCGCCTCCGCGTCGAAGAAAGCTGCTGACCAGCCGGCCAGACCCCCCGTTCCGTCCCAGTCCGAGCCGCAGCCGATGGTGGAAGGCAGCCGCCGCGGTCAGAGACGCTCGATCCCATCCCTGGGCGGCGGCCCGAGCCTCTCGCTCGATCAGCTCCGAACCAAGGAACAGATCGACGAGGTCATGGCCGTCCTACAGGAGCGACGGAGTGCTCTCGACGCGCCTCCTGCTATCACCCCCTCGGCCTCCCGCCGGAAGTCCAAGCGGAAGCTCAAGGCATTACTAGCCGAGCGATCGCCAGGAGGCTCCCATCCGCAAGAGGAGGCGCTCGCCAGCCGGGCCACCTCTGTCTTCGATCGCCTGGGCAGTGACCCGACCTGGCGACCGGGGCAGTCCGGCCCCAGCTACGAGACGATGGAGTTTGAGTCCGTCACCAGGAGCTCGGCCTACCCGGCTCCTAGAAGGCAGCCCAGCCGTCTGGCTCCCCCTCGCCAAATTGCCAAGGTCGGCAGCAGCGGAGTCCGGAGATCGGTACACGATCGCCTCGGCTCCCGCTCCCAAAGCCGATCAGCAAGCGACCGAGCCACGGCGATGGCTGCGATGCAACGTCAGATCGACGACATGAAGGCGCTCCTGCAATCCAGGGCAGGCGCCATGAAGACGATCGCCGAGCCAAGCGAGCCGCTCGCGATCGACATCGAGCTCGCCCCGGTGCAGCACAAGATCGCTCCTCCTCAGACACCCGTGTACGAGGGGCGATTGGACCCCCAAACACACCTGCACAAGTTCAACATCTACATGACCGGGTGTGGGGCATCAGACGCGACCCGGTGCCGAATGTTCCCTCTGACGCTGGACGACCTCGCCCACCGGTGGTACACCTCATTGCTACCTCGGTCCATTGGCTCCTTTAACGAGCTGGCGCACGTCTTCACGGAATACTTCGCCACCAGGGTCGCCCGGCCAGAAGGTCACCTTCGCATGATGAAAATCAAGCAGGGAGAAGAGGAGTCCGACTCGGACTACATCGACCGGGTAGACGTGATCATCCTCAACGGCGAGCCCGTAAACGATGAGACCACCCTCTACGCGGTCCTAGGAGGTTTTCAGGGTTTTTCGCCTATGTTCAGGCATCTCACGAAGACCCAACCGACGACCTACGCAGCCTTCCGGGCTAGAGCCGCAGATTTCCTGTCCAGGCAGAGGCTTCTTCTTAGCCTAGGAGTAGAGCGAGCGGCGCCCGCGCGACGACCTCCAGTCTCCCAGCCCGATCGCTACTATCCAGCAGAGCCGGAGGACTCGCTCACCGCCTACAGTCCACCATTTTAAATGAGGGACTAACTCCCTCCCGATCGCCGATATCGACCTACGAATAAAGCTATCGGCTGCCGAGCGACGATCGCCAGTCTTCCGGCCCGATCGCCGATCATCACGCTACATCATCAGCAACCCGGAGGACACGATCGCCATCTACAGTCCAGCATTTAACATGAGGAACTAAGGCTCGCGATCGCCTCCACCGCACATCATAAAGCCATGGTCCTGGCAGTCGATGGAACCAGCTGCTTCGGCCATGCAAGGTCCCTTTCGGCCGAGATCGCCCGCCCTTCGTTTAAATACGAGGCCGGCGTAGTCTAAGGGCTCTCCAACATTAATCAGTGGACACATGCCACAACCCCCGTCTCAACGTACACCGTCGAGGTCGGCCATCTCCATGGCTGGCCGAGGTGGAAGCAGAGCTAACAAGCCGCGGCCGTGGAATTGATTCATCCGACGCTGCCCCGCGCAAGGACTCCTCTAGACCGAGACTGCACGCCCTTCGTTTAAATACGAGGCGAGGCGCAGCCTAACAGAGGACCCTCATAATAAAGTGAGTCACGAGACACTCAATGTCTTCGCGCACCAAGACACGGTCATGGATTCCGTCCATCGAATTCCGCGACTGTGCACGATTCCTCAAACAAGCGAAACCACCAAGTTTCCGAGGGGGATCGGCCAATTTGTTTTTTGCAGGTACAAGACCGAAAGATAGCTAGCCAATCGACCATGATAGCCCAAGTCCGAATCCTAAGTCAGCTCAGCAAGATCGCCCGTCCTCATCCTTACACGATCGCCAGCAAGAACCACCTCGCCCCATGTCTTCAACATAGGAGCAAGCTGGGGGGCAATTGTTGTGTCAAGAATTAACACTCTCCGACCGGCGATCGCCTCGGAGATCGGGCGACCGAGTCACAGCCGAGCGGCCGAGGTAGAACTGCCGATCAGCGACCAGGCGGCCAGGCCTTAACCCAGCGGACGAGCTAAATCGGCCAACCGAAGGTCCAAGGACAAGTCCCGGTGCCGAGCGATCGACCTCAGATACGATCGTCACTCGGTACTCGGCGACCGACTCCTGGCGACCGACAAGCGGGCGGTCCTCTCTTGGCTTCTGTCGACTGACCCTTGGTGACCGACCGAATGCCGACCCTCAGCAACTGGCCGATGGCGACCTCTGATGACCAGCTAGAGACGACCGCCTCATGTCGATCAGCGCCGATGGCCATCCAGTCGGCAAAGGCCGAGCCTCAGGACAGACACCACGTGCAAGGGCCGAGACAAGATCCGCGAATTACGGGTCATTGACCACAGCCTGGCAGAATCTTTCCACCAGCCGACAAGCCGCCGAAAGCTGTCAGTAGGGCCGCATGTGACAATTGATTCCGCCGAAAGCTGTCAGTAGGGCCGCATGTGACTGACTCCGGATGCGTGATGACTCCCCATTGGACCGCCCAGCTGGCGCCAGCCTCTTCCTTGGACTTTTTCCCGACAAACCGGGTGATCGCCCCATTATAATATTGGTCGGCGGACGATCGCCCCATTATTATAATGGCCGGAAGGCGATCGCCCACCAAAGGACAGGACCCGGCTGCCACTATAAATACAAGGCACCCTGCGCTCGGCCAAGGGTCGGCATTATCACGATTTCAGCACACTAGACAGAAGCAAAACACCCAGCACTTGGCTATCTCCAACTCTTGGCAACAGCTATCATTCGGTCTTATTTCTCCCGGCCTCTCTCATCAGGCAGACGATCGGCGGGGACGAAGAACACCGAGCTTCGCTCAAGAGCCGGATTAACAGAGTCTTTTTACACTCATTGTACTTAGATTTCTCACATTAATACTTATATCCATGAATATTTGTATTAATAACATCTCGCGAGAGCATTCAAGCCCGGGCCTAACAAACCCGGCAAATGTTGTATTATTTATCTTCTCTCGGAAGTGCTCCCGCAATTGTTGTTTGTTGTCCGTCTTCCAGCAGTATTAATCTTCGGATAAATATTTTGGGCAACAACAGTATGTTCTCGATAAATGTTGTCTTTCAACGATAACTCGGATGCTTCGTGAATAAGTGTGTTTTTGGCCTATGTGTGTTAACTTCGTTGGTTGAAAGACTTATGATCACATTTAGTGAATGTAATAAACCGTAATCATTTACCGAGGATTATGTGTTGTTATGTGTGCTTGTTCGGCGAATATGTAACGGGTGATATTGGTTGTTACTCCTTTGAAAGGAGGTTGTGATGCTTAATGTTGCTTGGCTTGATAGTTGATTATTGTTGTGTGCTTGTTGTATGTGATGTGCCTCTGGGTAGGATCGTTGAATCTCCGGAATCCATACTTGCTAGTACGGGTTGGGCATGACTGTAGGGTTATCCATCGGGTATGTCTTACGGGGACTCCGAGGTTCGTGGATTGTTAGCGCGACGCGGGGATAACTTGTGTGGTTATCCATCGGGTATGTCTTGTGGGGAACTCCGAGGTTCGTGGCTTGTTAGTGCGATGCCGGGATAACTTATGGTTGTGATTTGGTTATGAATGTATTTGTGCTTGTGGTCACGTGACTGTTGTTATGGTGACATGTGATTCGGGATGGTTTCCCTGTGGGTTATTCACTCGGATATGTTCTATGGGAGCATCTGAGGTCCGTGGCTTGCTAGCACGGGACGCAAATAATCTGTGGAAACATGTTGTTATGATATGATCGGGTCTTGAACCCCGTGCTTGTTATCGGAATGGTATGATTGGGTCGTGGACCCCGTGTGTTGTTATCATAATTGTGCTTTGGGAAAATGACTTTTGGGTTGTGTCCCTAAACGTTTTCAAAACTCCCATGATCGTAAAATGTTTTTACAAGATGTATATCAGGTTTACCCCTATCTTTCGATTTAACCGTTTTGATCAAGTGATTTACCTCGGGAAGTATGTTTATGATTTCTAAGTCCTTGGAGTATGATATGTATGACTTGTTTTCGTATTTTATACTTGCACTACCAAAATAGTGGAGTTTTGCTAACCCCCGAGTATTCGAGGGGTAGATGTCTGTCTTTGCATTCAGGTTTCGGGGAGCATAACACAGGGTCGACATGAAGGGTGATGAAAGATGATCGATACTAATCACATGAGGACCCGTACATTATTGTATTGTTGGTTGTATTTTATTCCGCTGCAGTATTCCTTCCTCGTTATACGGGAGTGTGTTGTACTCGACCTATGCGTGGGCATGTATTGAGATTGAGTTGTATGTATTTATGGAAAGACCAAATCGGTCTACTGAGTCATTTTAGCCTTAAAGGCAATGTTTAGATGTTTGATTCTAGTTACCAGCCTGGTAGATCCTCGAGGAGAGGGTCTACGGCGTGTAATATCCCTGAGTGGATTGGGGGTGTTACACTATCGGTGCCTGTATAATGTACGTTATGCTTTACAGGTAACATACGTTATGGCCTTCATCAGATAGTATAGAATGTTCTGTCGGGCCCTTACGTACGTTAACTTGTGGGAGGTTACGTACGTAAACCTCATAACGTACGTTAACCATTTGTGTTGACGTACGTAACACACTGTAAGGTGTTTAAATCCTGAGATGACCTCAGACGCATTATTTCGATTCTTTTTCCTTCATTTGCTCGCGACAGGAGTTTTTCGAGCGATTTGGGCGATTCGTGCAGAGCAGTCTGTAGAGTTCCTCCGTAGGTCGATTATTGTGTCCCTAGTGAGGTTAATCATCATCATAATCATCCTTCTCCGTCCGAATCGAGGTATATTTCTTTAGAACCCTAGCTTTTGGGGATTTTGGGATTTTAATATAGTTTTACCCTTTGAAACCGATTTAGCTCCGATGAATGGTAAGATTTCGATTTCGTAGTCGTAATTCCTTGCTACCTATATAGTTTAACGGATTAAACTTCAAGGTTTTCACCGTTACTAGATTAAAATCATTTATGACTTTGTAGTGACCGACGAATTGTCCCAACGGGTAGAATTAGGATGAATTCTTACGTTTCTGCATTATTGAGATTGTTTGTATACCGTTATTGTATTAGGAATGGATTTGTGAAGATTGTTCGGTCTGAAACCTTTTCTTTCGCCGTTTCCTTCACTTCATTTTATCCAAGGCAAGTATATGTATTACATTCCGTTATGTGTGTTACGGTTTCGATATAAATGATGAATTTTGACCTTTTGTGTGTGTGTGAGTTACTTGTTCCTTCCACCCGGAGCGTTCGACGGGACGTCTGGGGGTCAATAATAAGGGGTACGGCCGAGGAAGTGGACTTGGGTGCGTGTGTGGTTGAACTTCCACCCAGAGCGTTCGACGGGGCATCTGGGGGCCGATACTAAGGGGTACGGCCGCGGAAGTGGTTTCCCACCCGGAGCGTTCGATGGGGCGTTTGGGGGCCGATAGTAAGGGGTACGGCCACGGGTTACCAGTTGTGAATGTTTGTGATATCGTGATGATTTCTTAAACTGTTTTGAACGCCAATGTGATATTCCGTAATATGGCTTTTCAAATGTTTTCTGAATGAGACGACTGGTAAATCTTATATGTATATAATGTAGTGTAATTGTGTACTTGCACTAGCTATTCGAATGCTAACCCCTTAAATGGGGGAAATGCGTCTTATGCATTTCAGGTATTGGTCGAGCTGAGGAGCTAGCACGGGATGCGTATGCAAAGGATGGACCGGCATGATGATGAGGCTCGAGACTGTATTAGTTGTTTTGTTATCATGTCTACTTCGGTGTTGGATGTTATTTGATTTCTTTAATCTTGGTTAAAGTCCCCTGCGTGGACAACGAACTTGTATTAACTCATACTTTTTACTATCCAATTAAAATGTTTTGGCCGAGGCCACGGCCCTATTTTACTATGATTATGACGTATTGTGAGTATTGTCTATGATTATTGAGTCATGTGTTAGCCTGGTAAACCTTGTGAAGGATTTACGGCGTGTAACGTCCCTTAAGTAAATTTTGGGTGTTACATTTATGGTATCAGAGCCTTAGGTTATGAATACCTAGGCTATTGGTTAATTTTGGGTCTGTCAGTCGTGTCGTTGGAGTCAGTTGTTGAGCCTAATATCATCGTGCTACCATCTCTTCATGCGACCCGTGGCTGTAAGTCTCCTCGACCTCTTATATTTCTGTAATTCATTTCCTTGGGTTGTTTGGGAATTATGACTTGTGGTACCGACCTTGCAAACTGTGAATTGTTCTGATCTTGTTCCTTTCATATCTTTTCTACAGTATTTTGAGAGTTCGCAGTAGACCAGCTAGGGGGCGCGGCTGAGGCCGTGGTCTTGCTGCAGATAATGAGGAAGCTCCGCTTTCTCAGTCCTCTGCGGGTTCGGCCTCTCATTCCGTGCCGGACACTCTACCTATGAGTTCTGACGGGCAGCAGAATTTTTCAGTCAACCTAGATCAGTCGTCTGGGAGTAATGCCGACATGGGAGCTACCGTTGTACTTCAGCAGTTGGTAGCTCAGTTTGCCCAGATAGCTCAGGGTGGATGCCAGAATCCGCCCCCGACTTCTGAGGATGAAGCTAGTAAGTGGCTTCAGAAGGTGACTAAGATGCACCCTCCTTGTTTCACTAGATCTTCTGACTCCATCGGTTGGGAGAATTGGCTTTTTCAGTTGGGCAGAACTTTCGATGCCGTAGCTTGTCCCGATGATAGGAGGGTACACATTGTTCAGTACCTCCTGGATAAGGAAGCTGCGGAATGGTGGGAGGTTGTGGAGCCCAGAGACCGCTCAACCACTTGGGAGGAATTTAAGACTGCTATGGAGGCAGAATATTGTCCACCGCCAGTCAAAGAACGCAGGATTGTGGAATTCTTCACTGCCACACCTCAGGATGTGCCGATTTCTCAGGCCATCATCTCTTATAATCAGCAGTTGGGATTCGTGAAGGATCAGGTGAGGACTGAGGCCGATAAAATCTGTTATTTCAATATGCGCATGAAGCCGCACATCAGGCAGACTATGGCACCGCTCATGTGTGCCACCTTGAAAGAATACCAGGATCGCGCCCTAGCGATCGAGATGGCTGCCCCGGAATTAGAGTTGGGTTCCAAGGCCAAGAAATAGAAGACAGCTGGCAGTTTTTCAGCCGGCAAGAGTGGTCGATTTTCGAAATCTCAGTCTGCTCTTACATCAGGGAGGAGGCCATTTCATCAGGCCGGAGGATCTCAAGGTAACCATTCAGTCCAGTATGTCGCATCTGGCGGTAGAGTTTGTTGTAACTGCAACCAATATGAGCATTTGATGAAGGATTGCCCATTCCCTCTAGTTACTTGCTTTACTTGCGGATAGACCGGGCACCGGGCCACTCATTGCGAGAGGGCTACCAGAGCCGCCAGGGCTTCGTATACCACCGCCGTTCATAAGGAGCATAGCGTCGATCAGAAGACTCCAGTCACTCAGATTCCTCAGAGTTCGGGCCGTGGTAGGGGTCGGGGTCAGCCGGACCGCCGAGCTGCATCTAGTTCGGGCTCAGTCCATCCTCAGTTGTATCAATGAGACGCACGGAGGAGGCAGATGCTCCAGTGGCGTCAGGTACCACTCAGATCCTTTCTCATCCAGTTTCGGTGATTTTTGATTCGGGTGCTACCCACTCATTTATTGCTTCGGATTGTGTGCGTCGTATTGGTATTGACTACTTGTTCGAGTGTGAACCGTTTGTAGTGGGTATGCCTAGTGGGGATCGTATGGTTAGGAACCGGGAGGTTAGGGATTGCCCAGTGAGGATCGGGAGCCGGGATTGGCCCTCGAATCTCATTGTTGTGGACCTTCACGGTGAGGATTTGATCCTCGGGGACGATTGGTTGGATTGTCACGGTGCCATTGTTGTTGCCCGAAATATTATCCGGAGATAGATATTGCTGGAACGGTCGAGCAACAGCAAATTGCGAGAGCACGTCCGATGGAATGGAAATAACACAAGATTTACCGGGTTTGTTAGGCCCGGGCTTTAATGCTCTCGCGAGATGTTATTAATAAGAATACGTATGAGTACAAATATTAATGTAAGAATGCAATTACAATGAGTGTAAAAGAACCTATTTATCTAGTTGTTGAGCGAAGCTCTGCCTGTTCTTGTTCTTGTTTCTGCCGACCGTCTCAGGATTAAGAGGTCTTGAGAGTGAGAGAGATATATCCGAAGAGTATAGCGTTGCCAAGAGTGAGAAAGCCAAGTTATGAGATGAAAAACCAGAGAGTTGTCCGAGTGCAGGAAGCCTTCTATTTATAGAAGCTGAGATGCTCTTTTACTGGCGGGCGATCGCCTTCCTTGTAATATAATAAGGGGCAATCTTCTTTACGCACACAGGTTGTCTGCCTTGAAGTCCGCGGCTGTTACTGGCAGCCAGCTGTGCGGTCCAATGAGGATCCTGCACGCATCCTGCATCGCTGTCCCGGGCGGTCCCACTTGCACCTTTGGCGGGTCTGTCGGTAGGTGAGAAGATGCTGACAGGCTGTGGTCAATAATCCATGTCTTGCGGCGCCTTTTCCGGATCTGCATGTGGGACTTTGCACGAGCTTCGTCTTTCGCCGATTCGACATGCTGGCTTTGCGTGGCAGGAGGCAGTCGTCATTGGCCGGGCACCAGGGTCGATCGCCAAGTGCCAAAAGACGATCGCCTTGAATGTCGATTACTTGGCACTGGGTCTTGACCTGGGACCCGAGATCGGACAATCTGCCTTGGTTTACTTGGATCTGGCTCGATCGCCTATCGTATGTGCCGATCGCCTATCGAGGTGTATAATTCTCGACAAGACAATTGCCCCCCAGCTTGATCCGATGTTGAAGACATGGGGTGAGGTAGTTCTTGCGATCGTTGAGGATAAAGACGGGCGATCCATTGAGCGGACTTTGGTCTCGGACTTGGGCGATCTAATCGATTGCGAGTTATCTTCGGTCTTGTACCTGCAATAAACAATTTTGCCGATCCCTCGTAGAAACTTGATAGTTTCGTCGTTGAGGAACCGTGCACAGTCGCGGAGTTCGATGGACCGACCTCCATGACCGTGTCTTGTGCGCGAGCGACATTGTCTGTCTCATGACTCATTTTATTGTGAGGGTCCTCCATTAGGCTGCGCCTCACCTCGTATTTAAACAAAGGGCGTGCGGTCTTGGTCTAGAGGAGTCCTTGCGCGGGGCGTCTTCGGATTAATCGACTCCACGTCCATGGCTTGTTAGCTCTTTTCTACCTCGGATCGTCATGTTAGATGGCAATCCCCGATAGTATACGTTGAGACGGGGGTAGGGACGCGTCGCATTGTCCGGGTTCATCAAGTTAGATGATGAACCTTTGAGGGCGGGCGAGCGTGTCCACTGATTTGTTTGGAGGGCCCTCAGACTACGCCAGACTCGTATTTAAACGAAGGGCAAGCGATCGTGGCCCAAAGGGACCTTGCATGGCCGAATCAGTCGGTTCCATCGACTACCAGGACCATGGATGCACTCTTCTACCTCGGATCGTCATGTTAGATGCCGATCGTCGACGGTGTACGTTGTGCGGTGGAGGCGATCTCATGTCTTAGTCCACCATGTTAGATGATGAACTGTAGATGGCGAGCGAGTCCTCCGGTTTTGGATATGTTGCTTGATTCTGGCGATCGGGTTGGAAGACTGATGATCGTCGTTCGGTCGCCGATCGCGCTGCTCATAGGTTGAGAAGTAACCTTTGCCTGGCCAGAAAGTCTGCAATTTTGGCGCGGAAAATCGCGTAGGTCGGGGGGAGGTCCTTCGTAAGATGCCTGAACATAGGTGAAAGACCATGGAATCCCCCTAGGACCGAATATAGGGCGATCTCATCGCTTACGGGCTCGTCGTTGAGGATGATCTCATCTACCCGGTCGATGTAGTCTGCGTCGGACTCCTCTTCTCCTTGCCTGATCTGCATCATGCGATGGGGACCTTCCAGCCGAGCGACCTTGGCGGCGAAGTAAGCTGTGAAGCTGTTCCCCAATTGTTCAAAGGAGTTGATGGATCGCGGCGGTAATGAGATGTACCACCTATGGGTCAGGTCGCCTAGCGTTAGCGGGAACATTCGGCATCTGGTCGCGTCTGATGCCCCACATACGGTCATGTAGATCCGGAACTTGCTCAGGTGAGTCTCGGGGTCCGACCTCCCCTCATACAAAGGTGTTTTCGGAGGAGCGATCCTGCGTTGTACGGGGGCGAGCTCGATATGGACCGCGAGCGGCTCGCTCGGCCCGGCGATCTTGTTACTGGCGCCTGCCCCAGTTTCTAGGAGCGTCTTCATGTCGTCGAGCTGGCGTTGTATCACGGCCATTGCTGTAGCTTGGTCGCCCGTGGTTCGTCTTTCGGAGCGGGAGCCGAGGCGATCGTGTACCGATCCTCTGACTCCGCGGTCGCCGACCTCGGTTCTTCGGCGAGGAGGAGCCAGATGGCTGGTCGGCCTTCTGGGATTTGGATAAGCTGAACTCCTGGTGACGGACTCGGGCTCCGTCGTCTCGTGGCTGGGGCCGGACTGTCCCGGTCGCCATGATGGGTCGCTGGCTAGGCGGCTGAAGACGGAGGTGTCCCGCCTTGCGAGCGCCTCTTCTTGCGAATCGAGGCCTCCTTGCGATCGCTCGGACATTAGCCCCTTGAACTTCCGTTTGCTCACGCGGTGGATGGCCGAGGGGGTTATAGCGGGCGCGTCGAAAGCTCTCCGTCACTCCTGTAGGATGGCCATGGCCTCTTCGATCTGTTCCGCAGTTTGGAATTGATCGAGCGAGTGGCTTGGGCCGTCCCTCGGGGGCGGGATCGAGAGTCTCGGGCCGCCGCGGCTACCCTCCGCCATGGGCTGGGGTTCGGATTGAGATGGAATGAGGCATCCGGCGGATCGGCCAGCGGCTTTCTTCGATGTGGAGGCAGAAGTCATGATTTTGAAAGCTTTTTTTGAAGAGCAGTGAGTGTCTCTTCAAGTATATGCCCTGGAGAACAGTGAGTGTCCTTCGAGACGGTAGGAATAAAAATAAGGGTTAAGATGCCCTTCTTCCAGCACCAATTGTTGTTGCCCGAAATATTATCCGAAGATAGATATTGCTGGAACGGTCGAGCAACAGCAAATTGCGAGAGCACGTCCGAGGGAATGGAAATAACACAAGATTTGCCGGGTTTGTTAGGCCCGAGCTTGAATGCTCTCGCGAGATGTTATTAATAAGAATACGTATGAGTACAAATATTAATGTAAGAATGCAATTACAATGAGTGTAAAAGATCTTATTTATCTAGATGTTGAGCGAAGCTCTGCCTGTTCTTGTTCTCGTTTCTACCGACCGTCTCAGGATTAAGAGGTCTTGAGAGTGAGAGAGATATATCCGAAGATTATAGCGTTTCCAAGAGTGAGAAAGCCAAGTTATGAGCTGAAAAACCAGAGATTTGTCCTAGTGCAAGAAGCCTTCTATTTATAGGAGCTAAGATGCTCTTTTACTGGCGGGCGATTGCCTTCCTTGTAATATAATAAGGGGCGATCGTCTTTCCGCACATGGGCTGTCTGCCTTGAAGTCTGCGGCTGTTGCTGGCAGCCAGCTGTGCGGTCCAATGAGGAGCCTGCACGCGTCCTGCGTCGCTGTCCCGGGCGGTCCCACTTGCACCTTTCGATGGGTCTGTCGGTAGGTGAGAAGATACTGACAGGCTGTGGTCAATGATCCATGTATTGCGGCGCCTTTTCCGGATCTGCATGTGGGACTTTACACGAGATTCGTCTTTCGCCGATTAGACATGCTGGCTTTGCGTGGCAGGAGGCGGTCGTCATTGGTCGGGCACCAGGGTCGATCGCCAAGTGCCAAGAGACGATCGCCTTGAATGTCGATCGCTCGGCACTATGTCTTAACCTGGGACCCGAGATTGGCCAATCTGCCTTGGTTTACTTGGCTCTGGCTCGGTTGCCTGTCGTCTGTGACGATCGCCTGTCGAGGTGTATAATTCTCAATACAACATCCATCATGAACTATCGGACTCATACTATCTCGATAGTGGCTGAGGATGGCACAGAGCATACACTTGTCGGTTGTTAGTCGGGTAGATCGGGCAATGTGATTAGTGCCTTGAAGGCGATAAAACTTCTGAACCAGGGTTGTGTAGGCTACTGGTGTTACGCCTTGAAGGTGGATAATGGTGGAGTTGACATGTCTTCGATTCAAGTTGTTAGTAAGTATCCCGACGTATTTCCGGATGACTTGCCGGGATTACCACCACAGCGGGAAGTTGAGTTTCCTATTGATCTAGAGCCGAACGCGGCTCCTGTTTCGCGAGCGCCATACCGTATGGCACCGTCGGAGATGTTATAATTGAAGAAACAGTTGGGGGAGTTGTTAGATAAAGGGTATATTCGACCGAGCGCATCGCCTTGGGGTGCGTCTGTACTTTTTGTTAAGAAGAAGGATGGATCGCTTCGTTTATGCATCGACTATACAGAATTAAACAAATTGACCATCAAAAATAAGTACCCCTTGCCCCGGATCGATGACCTATTTGATCAGCTTCAGGGAGCGACAGTCTTCTCGAAGGTTGATTTACGATCGGGCTATTACTAGTTGAGGATTCGGGTTAGCGATATACCGAAAGCTACCTTTCGGACGAGATATGGCCATTACGAGTTTGTGGTTATGCCATTCAGGCTAACCAATGCCCCAGCAGTGTTCATGCAGTTGATAAACAAAGTTTTTATCGAGTATCTGGACAAATTCATAGTCGTCTTTATCGGCGACATTCTTATCTATTCTCGGAGTTAGGAGGAGCACGCCTTACATCTCCGGATTGTGTTAGACGGTTTGAGAGCTGCGCAGTTATATGCGAAGTTCTCTAAGTGTGAGTTTTGGCTCAAGGAAGTGATATTCCTCGGGCACGTGATTTCAGCAGAAGGAGTTCGGGTAGATCCGCATAAGATAGATGCAGTGATGGCTTGGGAGCCACCGAGAAATGTGAAGGAGGTGAGGAGTTTTCTGGGACTTGCAGGTTATTATCATCGATTTGTTGAAGGATTTTCTAAGATCGCTAGACCACTCACCCAGTTACTCCAAAAGACTCAGAAGTTTGAATGGACCGCAGTCAGGCAGGACAGTTTTGATGAGTTGAAGATACGGTTGACTACCTCACCTGTTTTAGCATTGCCTCAAGAGAACGAGGATTTTGTGGCTAATAGTGATGCTTCGGGCCTCGAACTTGGATGTGTCTTGATGCAGAGAGATAGGGTCATTGCTTATGCATCCCGTCACTTGAAACCTTACGTGCAAACTACCCTATGCATGATTTAGAATTGGCAGCGGTCGTCTTCGCTTTAAAAATCTGGAGGCATTATCTCTATGGGTCGTCATGCAAGATTTACACGGACCACAAGAGTTTGAAATATATCTTCAGTCAAAAGGAGTTGAATATGAGACAGCGTAGATGGTTGGAATTAATTAAAGATTATGACTTCGAAATTCTTTACCATCCGGGTAAAGCTAATGCGGTGGCAGACGCGTTGAGTCGTAAGCCGATGGCGCTACAGATGCTAGAGGTACTTACGCCTCAAATCAAGATCCAGAGGGATTTTATTTGTCAGGATATCGAGGTTTGGGTCCAGAGAGTTCAGGGTCAGTTATGTGCGTTAGAAATTAATTCGTCCTTGGTTGATGATATCAAAGCGAGGCAATATGATGATCCACTTTTAGTCCAGTTGAGGGAGGACGTGAAGAAGGGGAAGGCCCCTGTATTTGTGGTTCATGATGATGGAGTTTGAGATTTCGCGGCAGATTATGTGTACCGAGTGATTTGGAGTTGAGACAGAAGATCTTGAGTGAAGCTCATACTACACCTTACTCCATACACCCTGGTACGAGCAAAATGTACAAGGATGTAAGGAGTAACTACTGGTGGAGCAATTTGAAGACGGACGTTAGCGAGTTTGTGGCGAAGTGTTTGACCTGTCAGCAGGTCAAGATCTGCATCAGCGGCCCGCGGGGTTATTACGACCACTTCCCATTCCTAAGTGGAAGTGGGAAGACATTTCTATGGATTTCATTACCGGTATGCCTAGGACTCGGACTGGAATGAACATGATTTGGGTTATTGTCGATCGACTAACCAAATCAACTCATTTTCTGGGTATTAAGGAAACTTGGGGGTCGGAGAGGCTGGCACGAGTGTTTATTGCAGAGATCATGAGGTTACATGGGACTCCTAGGAGTATTGTTTCAGATGAAGATGGCCAGTTTGTATCACATTTTTGACAGGCTGTTCATCGGGCTTTGGGGACTGAGTTGAGACTCAGTACATCTTACCACCCTTAGAGGGACGGGCAGTCATAGCTGACGGTTCAGATGCTGGAGGATATGTTGAGAGCCTGTGCTTTAGACTGGAAGGACGACTGGGAGTCACACTTGCCATTGACCGAGTTCACGTACAACAATAGTTGGCATGTCTCGATCAAAATGTCACCATTTGAGGCATTGTATGGTAGGATGTGCCGATCACCGTTGTGTTGGGATGATACGTCCGAGTTTGTAGGTACCGAACCAGATATGGTAGTTGAGACGAGAGAGAAGGTTGCTTTGATTCGGTTGGCGGCCCAGAGTCGACAGAAGTCTTATGCCGACACGCGCCGCCGACCATTGGAGTTTGAGGTGGGAGACCATGTGTTGCTTAAGGTGTTGTCGACACGGGGAGTTTACCGCTTCGGTCGGAAGGGTAAACTTAGTCCGAGATATATTGGGCCGTTCGAGATTTTGGAGAGAGTTGGAGAGCTTGCATATCGGTTAGGCTTAACGCCATCCTTGAGTCATGTGCATAACGTGTTTCATGTTTCCTAGCTTAGGAGGTACGTATCGGACCCTAGGCATATTATTGATTTTGGAGAGATTGAGTTGGGGCTCGACATTACCATCGAGGAGAGGCCGATTCAGATTTTAGAGCGTCGAGTGTAGCAACTTAGGCACAAAACTATTCCTTTGGTTAAGGTACAGTGGTCGAGACACGGATCCGAAGAAGCCACATGGGAGACGGAAGAGGATATGAAGTCGAGATACCCCGAGTTGTTCACGTTGTAAGTTTCGGGACGAAACTTATTTTTAGGGGGAGAGAATGTAATATTCGCACTTTCTATTTTTAGTAATTTCTATTTTTGGTGTATGTTCATTTCGGACGACTCGCTTGTTACTGTTTTGGAATTCTGAATCTACCTTGTTCTTGGAATTTTTCCATTTGGACGAGTTTCGAAGATGTTTTTATGTATTTTCGTCTTGAGCTATGTTTTATCGCATGTACGTTCGATTCTCGTAAAACTCGTTTGATTTCGTTATTTTCCTTTTTCCATGAGTTCGTATGGTTGAGTTGCTCATGTTGTGAGTTTCGGATTGTTAATCCGACGTCGTATCGTGATTTTTCGGACATTTGGGCCATTTTGTAATTTCCTAGAAGTTTAGGGAATTTTATCTTCTTTGTTGTATTTCGGGTTCCCCGATAGTCGGAAGTGTATTTTCTTTCAACACTTATTTTCATCGTCATGGATACCTCATGTTTACACTTCTGGTTCTGTCCTTATGTTGCGTTCCGTCTTTGTATCGTCCTGTGCAGGAATCGGTGTTCAGCAGTGTGGAACTGTTGCATGCATAACACACGTTATGCATGCTCTTTAGCGTGCGCTATCGGTGCTTGTATAACGTACGTTATGCTTTACAGGTAACATACGTTATGGCCTTCATCAGATAGTACACAATGTTCTGCCGGGCCCTTACGTACGTTAACTTGTGGGAGGTTACGTACGTAAACCTCATAGCGTACGTTAACCATTTATGTTAACGTACGTAGCACACTGTCAGGTGTTTAAATCCTGACTTGACCTCAGATGCGTTATTTCGATTCTTTTTCCTTCCTTTGCTCGCTACGGGAGTTCTTCGAGCGATTTGGGCGATTCGTGCAGAGCAGTCCGTAGAGTTCCTCTGTAGGTCGATTATTGTGTCCCTAGTGAGGTTAATCATCATCATAATCATCCTTCTCCGTTCGAATCGAGGTATATTTCTTTAGAACCCTAGCTTTTGGGAATTTTGTGATTTTGATATGGTTTTACCTGTAACACCCCCAAACCGCTCGGGAATATTACAGCGCTGCAGGCCCTCTCCGTGAGGATCTACCAGGCTAAAAATAAAACAATACTTGACGATATGGCTACATAAAAAACTGCTAGACCGATTTGGTCTTTTACCACAATACAACACATCTAACATACAACATTCTTTACCAGAACACATACCCACGCAGGGGCTGGAATACCAGAAGACTCCCATAAAACGGGAATACAACATATCGGAGGGATAACCAACAAGACTCTAACAAATACTCTGCAATTAATCTTCATGTGATTAGTATCTTCGTCTTCCATCATCCTTCGTATCGAACCTGTGATTCGCTCCCCAGCAACCTGCAAGTACCTGAACGCAATACAGACATACACCCCCCGAATACTCGGGGGTTAGCAAAACTCCACTGTTTTGCTAGTGCAAGTATGAAAAAGAAATACAAGCCATACGCAACATACTTCAAGAATATAATAATCTTGAATATACTTCCCGAGGTAACTCACTTGATCAAAACCATTTAATTATAAAAGGTAAGAAATAAAACCAAGTATCTCTTACAAAACATTTAACGATCTTGGGAGTTTGAAAACGTTTGGAATTAAAGAATTCTCAAGTCTTTCGAAACACTAAGGGACACATCCCAAAGATCATTTTTCCCAAAATACAATTCCAGTAATAAAACACGGGTTCCCAACCCAATTCACAAAAAAAGGGGTCCAAGACCCAAATCATCAAACACACGGTCCAAGACCCAAATTATCAAACACATATTCCTAAGGATTATTCGCGTCCCGTGCTAACAAGCCACGAACCTCAGATGCTTCCACAGAACATACCCGAGTGAATGACCCAATAGGAAACCCTACTAAATCACATGTCCTCGTGACAACAGTCACAGAACCAATACCAAATCACAGGTCCTCGTGACAACAGTCACAGAACCCATACCAAACCACAACCATAAGTTATCCCGGCATCGCGCTAACAAGCCACGAACCTCGGGGTCCCCGCAAGACATACCCGATGATAACCCCCACAAGTTATCCCGGCATCGGGCTAGCAAGCCCCGAACCTCGGAGTACCCGCAAGACATACCCGGATTGGATAACCCTACGGTCATGCCCGACCGATACTAACAAGTATGGATCCCGGAGATTTATCAATCTTACCCGGAGGCACATCACTTTCGACGATCACAGAACAATAAACGGAACATCAAGCCAAGCAACACTTAAACATCACAACCTCCTTTCAAAGTAGTAACAACTAATATCACACACATTACGTTGTTACCGAACAAGTACACATAACAATACGTAATTCCCGGCAAAGGATTACGGTCGATTAAACTCACTCAAAGTGATCATAGCATCTTTCAACATACAAAACCAACACACATATTCCGAGAACACAAAATTTCACGAAGTATACGAATTATCGTTGAAAGACAACATTTATCGAGAACATACCGATCCCTTTTTACGTTCATTAAACATTGGGTTTCGCATAAAATCATTTATCAATAATTATGTCTACGAATCATGAAACGTATGGGCAAGATACTTGCCTCGATACCACGAGCAACGAGAAACAATGAACGGATACGGTCGGTTAGCCCTCGAACCTCCAAAAACGACCAAGACTTCGACAACTTCACGAACGCTATGAAAATAACATCACCACGCATAATTAATGCTAAATGAATTCCGAATCAACCGGAAAAACATTAAGAATCCAAGAGTTATTCAAGAAAATGGAAATCAAGTTCCGGGTGGTAAAAATCAATAAACGAGTTACAAAATCCGAAGATTATGGCCAAGACAACAAGAATACCATAACCTATTCATCAAAATTGGACAAATCAACGAATCATGAAGAAAACCCTTAAAAATTATATAATCAAAGTTCTAAGTAAATAAATACCTTGGTTCGACGAAGAACACGGATTAGATGTTGATGTAATCAATAAGAATCCTCCAAAATGCCTTGGAATTGAATAAAACTGGCCAAGAACTTCTCCTATCGGTCCCTTCCATCGCAGCCATCACAAAAATGAGGAAGAATGAAGTGAAATGAAATTCTGGCCGAGTCAGGCCTATATATGGCCGGACACGTTACGGCCGTAACCGGCAGGGCCTTATGGCCGTAACCCGGTCAACGTGCGTTAGCGTGCGCAATGATCGACAGGTTACGTGCGCAACGATCACATGTTATGGCCGTAATCGGCATAGCCTTGCGGTCGTAGCCAAAATCCCAGTGGCTACTGCCTGCATTCTGCCGAGACATTACAGACGTAACCGGCCAGCGGTAGCGACCGTAAAAAGCCTTACAGCCGTAACCCGGTAGACCTTACGGCCGTAATTGAGTCCTCCCAGGCCAGTCTATACGGCAGCCTTACGGCCGCAATCGGCCAGGCCTTGCGGCCGTAATCGGCCCAGCTTGCCCTCCGACTGCCCGGTTCGATACTCGACGACGTCTCGATCATGTGAACACACCGGCTAAGATCCAAAAAATAACGAATAGTCTACAAAGCTCAACGTACCACAATCCAAGCATGCGATTCTCAAAGATGCGGACGACAACAGTCCGTTCGACCGAAGAAAGTCAACAAAATCAGAATAAAGATCTCGGGTATTACATTCTACCCCTCTTAAAAGAAGTTTCGTCCTCGAAACTTGAAACATAGAACGAACAACGCAAAACAAATCCAGATAGCACACGATATCCATTGTCGACAACCCACGACGGTTCACAAGCAGCATGCAGCTGTTACCAACCAAATCGCTACACCCGAACAATAACAAAACACAATGAACGAAAATCGATACGATTGAACAACTCAACAGTACATCAATCAAAACACGAGCTATTCGCTGAACAATACGAAATTCCACAGCCCAAGGGTTAGAAGATCGTAAACAAATTTAATTTCCCGAACTTAAGGAAATTACTAAGGAGTCCGAATGCTCAACAATTTCGAAACGAGATCAACAAAGACCGAACAATCAAACGATCGAATCACAACGATCGGGACAACAACAATCGAACAATCATGTTCGAGTCACGACGAGCAATAAAATCCAAACAACAACACCAAAGTTCACATCTCAACGCGAGACAATATATAATCCGGTGAAAACAACAAGATGTGCATTCACATAAGATTCATAGGAATGGAATAGCAATTGCAAAGTCACAACGACAACGAGTTATTCCGAAACAATACCACACTCGTTAGATCAACAAAAGCAAGGGACACGATAAGTTCAGAAAATGTCAACGAACATAAACGAGTCGACCGAGTCGAAAATGTAGAAGTTCAAAATCCGATCCACTTCTAACAAAAGAAGTTAATCTCCGAAATTCGAGACAACAAAGCAAGGGAAATAACACAACATACAACTAATAGACCACGTCCCTCAGGGACTACTCAGAGTCGATCCTGATATCGGTGCTCAAGTTCGTGCCCTGGAAGGCTCGGTAACCATCTCGCAAAACTGAACCTAGTGTCCCTCGAGTCCGCACTTGTAACACATTACTGGCGGAGAAGGACAGTGTGCACGAACATGTCCCGCCACATTATAGTTAAAACATCTCCTGGCTTTACCAGGAGTCAGAGCAGACGACTTGGAACTCTCAGTTCCACGCATCGAGTGATGGAGCTTCACAGCGGAAAGGCTACGACATTGCAAACTAGAAACACCAACTCCTGCGCTGTCCACAAGGTCATCGGACTTCCTCTGCTTCTTGGACTCGGGCACACGCTCCGACGATAACGAAGCTAATTCACGGGCTAAGGCTCGATCTTGATAGTCCCTCAACGAAGTGCAAGTGAATCCCGACATATACAAGCGAATATCCGGCTTCATCCGTCTGTCAAAGTGAAGAATCCTCTCTTCCTCGATTCTCACCCGATCTCGCACATAACTGAGTTGTTTGCTATAGTCGATGATAGCCTGCGACACCGATATATCTTGCGGTTCTGCAAAATAAAATTCACGAATCCTCTACTCTCTAATCGGTTTCGAACAGAACTTAGCTTCCATAAATGTCTGGAATTCTGCCCACGTGACGTCACGATCACGAGGTTTAACAGCTTCCCACCAATTAGCGGCATCTTTGTCAAGAAGGTACTGAGTGATAGGTACCTTCCGCTCTTCAGGACATCCGACAGCCTCGAATATTTTTCCCAACTGAAAAATCCAACCATCCCAGCCCAACACATCTGCAGCACCGACGAATCGAGGGGGATTCATACGAACTATCTCGCGAAGCCATTGATTTATACCGACGTTCTGACTCTCGTCAATGCTACATTCAACCACCTAGGCCAACTGAGTCATCTGAGTCGCTACTTGTTGCAATATAGTAGCAACACCCAAACTAAAATCATTCCCAGCAACGTTCTCTCGATTCCGCATCTGATCCCCGTGGCCATCAGCACCACGGTTACGACCACGACCTCTGCCCCTCGGCATACTAACAAGCGACAACCTATAGCAACGAAAGATAATAACACATACCAAGGACATCACACATCTCCATCTAAAATCACACACAATTAAATTCTATACACTAAGATTTAATTCAAACTAGAGCACAATATACAAACTATCGTATCGACAATTTACGTTTTTAAAATATCATTGCTATATGAACTATATTTGCAATGAAATTAAAGTCATTCATTATATCAAAACCACCTTTTGTACGGGTTCCGCGCCGGAGCTCACCAAGTTGAAAACCATTTTCAAAAACGTTCAAAAATGCCAAAAAGGCCTATGATGGTAATACTTTCCAAATACTCACCAAAAGACATTTTCTAAATACCAAACACCGTCATAAAATATCATTTGAAATTACAAGGCGAAGATGCAAAAACTCAATAGTTTCAAAATATACGTTAATTCACCCGACAAAAGAGTTAGGAAAAAGGGTTAACGAAATAACCCAAATTTATGAAATACCCGAAAGGTCATTTTAAAACACACACGATTTGGCAAAAGTACCAAAAAGTCATTTTAAACTTTGCACACGCAGCGGATAAAAACACAGTTCAGATTACAAACAACAATTGTTATTCCTGAATAACACACATAGAGTATGGTCACAAACGGTCACCCTAACAATTGCTAAAGTTGACCGATGGCCAGAATGCAATTTCCGAGCTTCTGCTCAGACCATTTAGTATATGATTTAACAGAGATTTAGAGTGCGCTAGCCATGCCACGTTAGCGCGCGCTAGCTATTCCAATCCAGCAACATATTCATGAACATATACCAAATAATACCAAAAGTCGAAGGTTACAAATAAACAACAACATACGAATCCAAACACCAACAATTTACATCCTCACTACATATCTTTTAACCGAAAAGTTGAAGGCGAAAGTCACGTCTCAAGTAAACTTTTGATAGACCTCTTTTGAGCATTTAAAAATCAAATTTTGACAATTTTCAATGCAAGATGAAAATAAATTATATGTAGTTGAATTCTCAAAATCTTCGATCTCGAGGTCATCATGTGAAAATCAAATCATTTTTCCTCCTTGAAGGATGTTTTTAAATAGAATTTACGTGACTTCTCCAAAACATTTGAAGTTTAAAATACCACATTGATAAACTTTTATTGAGTAACCAATCCAAAACATCACTCCTTTAAAAAAATACGATTTCACAAAAAGATGTATACATATATACATACATACCGGTACTACTCTTTATTCCATCACAATACGAGAATCAAACAAGTATGGAGTAAGTATTCACGAGGCATAATTAAACTCCACATAATAACACAGAATCACATAAACCCGTATAACATGAGACACAACAAAGTAGGGAGACTTACATCCACAGATCGCACGAAGATGATGGTTGCGCCTCGATACTAATCACGACCGACAACTCAGACGACGCGTCGCGACACCACTCAGTCAGACCAAATCTGACAAGACAAGACCCGACAACACATAACTCAACTCGACAGCCTAGGTTTCCTCAACCTAAGCTCCGATACCATATTCTGTAACACCCCCAAACCGCTCGGGAATATTACAGCGCCGCAGGCCCTCTCCGTGAGGATCTACCAGGCTAAAAATAAAACAATACTTGCCGAAATGGCTACATAAAAGAACGCTAGACCAATTTGGTCTTTTACCACAATACAACACATCTAACATACAAGATTCTTTCCCAGAACACATACCCACGCAGGGGCTGGAATACCATAACACTCCCATAAAACGGGAATACAACACATCGGAGGGATAACCAACAAGACTCTAACAAATACTCTGCAATTGGTCTTCATGTTATTAGTATCATCGTCTTCCATCATCCTTCGTATCGAACCTGTGTTTCGCTCCCCAGTAACCTGCAAGTACCTGAACGTAATACAGACATCCACCCTCCGAATACTCGGGGGTTAGCAAAACTCCACTATTTTGCTAGTGCAAGTATAAAACAGAAATACAAGCCATACGCAACATACTCCAAGAATATAATAATCTTGAATATACTTCCCGAGGTAACTCACTTGATCAAAACCATTTAATTATAAAAGGTAAGAAATAAAACCATGTATCTCTTACAAAACATTTCATGATCTCGGGAGTTTGAAAACATTTGGAATTAAAGAATTCTCAAGTCTTTCGAAATACTAAGGGACACAGCCCAAAGATCATTTTTCCCAAAATACAATTCCAGTAATAAAACACGGGTTCCCAACCCAATTCACAAAACACGGGGTCCAAGACCCAAATCATCAAACACAGGATCCAAGACCCAAATTATCAAACACATATTCCTAAGGATTATTCGCGTCCCGTGCCAACAAGCCACGAACCTCAGATACTCCCACAGAACATACCCAAGTGAATGACTCAATAGGAAACCATACTAAATCACATGTCCTCGTGACAACAGTCACAGAACCAATACCAAATCACAGGTCCTCGTGACAACAGTCATAGAACCCATACCAAACCACAACCATAAGTTATCCCGGCATCGCGCTAACAAGCCACGAACCTCGGAGTCCCCGCAAGACATACCCGATGATAACCCCCACAAGTTATCCCGGCATCGGGCTAGCAAGCCCCGAACCTCGGAGTCCCCGCAAGACATACCCGGATTAGATAACCCTACGGTCACGTCCGACCCATACTAACAAGTATGGATCTCAGAGATTTATCAATCTTACCCGGAGGCACATCACTTTCGACGATCACAGAACAATGAGTGGAACATTAAGCCAAGCAACACTTAAACATCACAACCTCCTTTCAAAGTAGTAACAACTAATATCACACACATTACGTTGTTACCGAACAAGTACACATAACAATACGTAATTCCCGGCAAAGGATTACGATCGATTAAACTCACTCAAAGTGATCATAGCATCTTTCAACATACAAAACCAACACACATATTCCGAAAACACATAATTTCACGAAGTATACGAATTATCGTTGAAAGACAATATTTATCGAGAACATACCGATCCCTTTTTACGTTCATTAAACATTGGGTTTCACATAAAATCATTTATCAATAATTATGCATACGAATCATGAAACGTATGGGCAAGATATTTGCCTCGATACCACGAGCAACAGGAAACAATGAACGGATACGGTCGGTTAGCCCTCGAACCTCCAAAAACGACCAAGACTTCGACAACTTCACGAGCGTTATGAAAATAACATCACTACGCATAATTAATGCTAAACGGAATCCGAATCAACCGAAAAAACATCAAGAATCCAAGGGTTTTTCAAGGAAATCCGAAATCAAGTTCTGGGTGGTAAAAATCAATAAACGAGTTACTTGTGTGTGTTACGGTTTCGATATGAATGATGAATCTTTACCTTTTGTGTGTGTGTGAGTTACTTGTTCCTTCCACCCGGAGCGTTCGACGGGACGTCTGGGGGTCAATAATAAGGGGTACGGCCGAGGAAGTGGACTTGGGTGCGTGTGTGGTTGAACTTCCACCCGGAGCGTTCGATGGGGCATATGGGGGTCGATACTAAGGGGTACGGCCGCGGAAGTGGTTTCCCACCCGGAGCGTTCGACGGGGCGTCTGGGGGTCGATACTAAGGGATACGGCCACGGGTTACTAGTTGTGAATGTTTGTGATATCGTGATGATTTCTTAAACTGTTTTGAATGCCAATGTGATATTCCGGAATATGGATTTTCAAATGTTTTCTGAATGAGACGACTGGTAAATCGTATATGTATATAATGTAGTGTAATTGTGTACTTGCACTAGCTATTCGAATGCTAACCCCTTAAATGGGGGAAATGCGTCTTATGCATTTCAGGTATTGGTCGAGCCGAGGAGCTGGCACGGGATGCGCATGCAAAGGATGGACCGGCATGATGATGAGGCTCGAGACTGTATTAGTTATTTTGTTATCATGTATACTTGGGTGTTGGATGTTATTTTGATTTCTTTAATCTTGGTTAAAGTTCCCTGCGTGGACAACGAACTCGTATTAACTCATACTTCTTACTATCCAATTAAAATATTTTGGTCGAGGCCATGGCCCTATTTTACTATGATTATGACGTCTTGTGAGTATTGTCTATGAATCTTGAGTCATGTGTTAGCCTGGTAAACCTTGTGAAGGTTCTGCGGCGTGTAACGTCCCTTAAGTGAATTTGGGGTGTTACAAAATGTGACTGTATTTTACGCTGGCTGCCACAGACCTACCGCAACCCTCCACCTTTATCCGGGCTTAGGACTGACAGTGAATGTCATAACAACAATCACATGCGGAGTTCTTTCCAACCATATATCCTTATTTATTTGAATTTAAAACTTTATGAGAATTTTAGTACATAGCCTCCTTGTACTTTTTGGTTTGTTCGCTCCTTTCCCACTTGTTCTTTGACCCAACCTTTATTTAACTCAATTCTTTTTTTTTTTTTTTGATAACTAGGTGATCCCAGCTTAGCCGGACTAATCCTAGTCCCTCAATGAACCCACTCCTATCCCATTGAAAGAAGTAAATCACGAGTCGCTCGAGCAATTCCAGGATTCCCAATGCCTTTTCTGTACACTTCTGCGCACAAGGAGAAGCCCTTAACTGATTAACAGCCTGGGTTCCCAAAGACAGATTATCGGGAGAATACACTGATTGGCAAAGACCTCCGGGTTCCCAGCAAGGAAATACTCCCACACTGCCGCTTGACGCGAGATTAAATATTTAACTCAATTCTTCATCTCATTCATACCTCAAACCTCTTGCAAGCCTAATCTTCAATTCATTCCATGCTCATTAATCTCGATTATGCACAAAAATTGCAGATTTTTCTTCAAAACGAGCAACCACGTGACATATCATAACATAGCGAAATTTAAACACAAAATATCAAGCATAATTCACAATGAAGTATGAAATAAATAGACACCAAATTATATGCACAAACCATGTTTATTAATGATTAACTTTATTCATTAATTTCTCACTCACTGAAGGCCAATTTTGAGAAATTAGATATACTACAATATCTACTCGGAACGAAGATTAGTCTTGAATCATTTATTTTATACACATTAAGTTTTTAGTCATCAAAAATAAAAACTGTTTTTTTTTCAACAATTAAACTGGTTTGTTTACTTCTTTCGCACTTGTTTTGTTTGTTAATGACATCAATAATTAAGGAAAAATTCTTTGCGGTTCAAGCATTGTCTCTAGTCTAAGCATCTGATGCAGTAAATAAAGTGGCCTTTCAGTTGTGCTATTCCAGTTTATTGGGTGGCGTCTATTGTAAGTGGAATTAGTATAGTTCTTAGAGCATGGGGTACGTGGTGCCAACGGCTCGTGCCAAAGGAAAAACGCGAGAAATGTGGTTGGCGCACCACACCCTCCCTCGTGCCGTTCGGTCTTGCGCCAAACCAACCAGCCAGCGCCGAGCCTTTATTTTATTTTTTTTTTTTTTTTTTTTTTCTTTTTCCCTAACTAGCCGTTGGGTTCAAAAATCCACCCAACCCAAAAAACTAGCCGTTTGGCAACGGGTTTATGCCCATTTTTTGAAAAAAAAAAAATTTTTTTAACCCCCAAAACCTTATAAATACTACCCCATTTCAATCCTAAAGTCATACACTTCTATCAAACCTTAATCTATCAAACTTCTAGCAAAAATGAATCCCAACCAAAGATGGATCAACCAAATGCTAAACGACCCGAGCAACCAAATGAATCCCACCCAAACGCCGGGTTCGTCTTCTCAATCCGGTTACCTTCCAAACTTTCAAACGTCGTACATGAATCCCGAAGATTTGGCACTATTTAGCCAATGGAAGTTACAACAACAACAACAACAACAACCATTTACTCAATTCACTCCATTTTCTCAACCTCAAACAACCCCTTCACAACCAAATTCGGACCATGCATCCTACCATCTTGTTGACGAAGACGAAGACGAAGAAGAAGAAGAAGATGAAGAACAACCGGAGCCGACACCGACATCAAAAAAGTCGAGGGCAAAAACTATGGCGAAGAAGCCGAAGTCAAAGGCAAAGTCAAAGAAAAACGGTAAAGAAAAAGAAGGTGATGAAGATGGTGCCACGACCCGACGGCATGTATCGAGTTTCAAAGAGTCAACGTTCGTCTAACTCGACCGCTAGTTCCGGTTCAAACCCGGCATTGTTTCAAGAAATGTTGCAAATGCAAATCGAGTTAGACCGTAAGGCAAAAATGGATGTACTCGAGCGAGAGTCACTCGCACGAGTTAACTTATATGAATCTCAAAAGGTTGCCGAGGAGATGCGGGTGTTACAAATGGATACTAGCATGATGGATCCGGTTAACGCAAGGATTGTTCGGGCACAACAAGCTCGAATCCGGGCTAAATATCCCGAAGACTTTCCCGAAGAGGATTAGGCTTTTGTATTTCTTTTTATGTATTCGGTTTTTAATTTTATGTTTGTATTGTGTGTTTTTAATTTTATGTAATGTGTGTTTTTAAAATTAATGAAGTTTATTTTAGTTGAAATTATGTATGTTTAATTTTTAATAAGTGGAAAAAAAAAAAAAAAAAAACGTAAATGTGGCAGAACTGGACAACGAAATGTGGTCTTAAAGGTTTAAGTGCGTTGAGCTTGGCTTTGACGACGCCACACCAAAAAGCCAACGGCACGGGCTCAACTTGACCGTCTGCTCTTATTCCATTCCCACGTGAAACTAAAACTATAACCAGGCAAACAAATTCTTCTTGCACTATCTAAAGGCAACAGCTTCTCTATGAAAGTTTAGGGTTTTAACCAAATCAAAAGTTTACTGAAAACAAAAATGGTGTTGGATAAAGTAATTTTTAGATAGTCTTTGATGTATGGTTAGGGTAGACCCGGCAATTTACCACACGACACGAAAACACGACACGAAAATGACACAAAAATTTAGTGTTTGGGTTTGCATTTTGAGTACACGACACGAAAATACACGAACACGAAAGTACACGACCGCGATTTAGTGTCGATTTTGTGTTTACCCTTTGGGTACACGACACGACACGAGGTACACGAAATAAATAAATAAATAAATAAATAAATATATACAATATTTTATATTTAATTTTATAAAAATATACATTTTATGGATTCTATTTGTACTAAACTTTAAAATTTGAAAATATAATGTGAACTTTCATATATTTCGTGTAAACGTTCGTGTTTTCGTTGCCATTCTTTTCATTTCGTCTACTAAAACCTATAAAAATAATATTAAAATATTAAAATTGTTATCTTTTATAATATTTTAATATTTACTTTATATTAGGTACCTGACACGAAAACACGACACGAAACGACACGAAACACGAAAGTACACGACACGACATAACACGAATTCATTTCGTGTCGTGTATGGGTTTGGACTTTTGGTACACGAAACACGAAAGTACACGACACGAAAATACACGATACGAACGAATTATCAGGTCTAGGTTAGGGTAATATTTTGGAAAAGCAAAGGAAATTAACGTAGTTTCTGGATTATATTTTGGGGTTAGAATGTAGTTCATATTTTGTTTCTTCTGTGTAAAATGCTACTTTACCGAACACTATTCTTAATACAATTACTTTGACAGCTAACAACCACTGAAAACTATTGTGTGACAGCTAACAACCACTCAACAGATGACGGCTACTGCAATAGCCAACAACTGGGGGAAGAACCACGTGTGACAGCTAACAACCACTCAACAGATGACGGCTACTGCAATAGCCAACAACTGGGGGAAGAACCACGGGAAGCAGACAAGCTTCAGAATAGGGGCAAATTTTAAAAACCTACTAGCAATTGTATAAGAACTATTGAAACATTTGGATGGAGCAAATCTGGTGATTTGATATGATTTAGGAAACTTAATGAATGTATTACTTCCAAGGGACACTTTTGTGGATGAAATGTAGCACTTCAGTTGTATAGAGAGGGAGTAGTATAAGTCCATCCATTTGCTAAGTTTGAGCATAACCCTTAAGAGTATGTTTGTCCTAAGGTTTACTAGAATTTAGAATTTTGGTATTCAGATTCTTCGGTATTGATAGTGTTGTGAATAGAAAAATACTCGTGTGTTGTAGGATTCAGAACCCTTACTTTTGTAGATGTCAAATTATGTCTAAAAAGTTGATTATGTTGTATTATTATAATATTTAATTGTATTATATAATGATAAAAACAAAAGAGAGAGATGTTGTATTATTATAGTATTTAAAGATAAAAAGATGAGAGATGTGATGTTGTATTATTATATACTCCCTCTATCACATCCAAAAATTGACAGCTGGTGTATATTTGATATATTTTAAGTAATTACTGGTATAAATAACGATGGCAAATGTTTGGTGAATATTAAAAAATAAAAAGTATTGACGGTCAATATATGGAAGACGTTAAAGAGAAAAATAATTATTTGATTTGATTTTGAAAACTGATAGTATATGTAAACTTACTATGAGACTATTTTTTGAAAGAAATATAAATTTTGGGTGGATGAGTAAAGTACTATTATCCATATTATTTAAAGATTCAAAAAAAAAAAAAAAAAAAGAGAGAGAGAGAGAGAGAGATTTATGTGATATAAACTATAAAGTAAATATATAATGGGTAAAAAACTGTTGGTTGGATATTTGAAATTTAAATCTAAGAATAAACGGAGATTTGGTTTTAAAATTTAAATGGCTCAACTTAAAGGAATAAAAAAAAAATCTTTTTTTTGCCCTATAAATATGTAACAATAAGTGGAACGAAATGCTGAATCAACAAAGGCAGAAATTAGAATTATGGCATCACTCAAGGCAGAGAAGCCGCTCGGGCCACGTTCACAAGGCCCGTCTAAGAAAGCGCCGGCCAAAGGCCCGGTCTCCAAACAGGTACCTGTGAAGGGTGACCAGAAGCCTCGGGAGCCTAAAAAGAAGGTACTTGTGTTCATGAATATTCAATCCCTATTTCATTTTGTTGTAATGTAATGGGATATAGAATAGGGATGGTAATAGGGGTGGACTCGGTTTTCGGTTTTTGACCGAAATCGAGAATCGAACCAAATATTCGGTTTCGGTTTGGTTCGTTTCTTTTTTAAGTTCGGTTCGGTTAAGTTCGGTTTTATAAATATTCGGTTCGATTTTGATTTGGTTTGATATTTTTTCGGTTCTTCACAATATAATTTCAAATATATATACAATAGAATAAGTTATACTACCTCCGTTCTCTTATAACTGCAACATTTGGACTTTCACGTTTGCGAATGCACAACTTTGATTATTAATATCTTCATTTTTTTACTTTTAAAAATTATAAGAAGTTGATATTTTAAAAATATATTTCGAGATGAATCTAACAAGATCCCACATGACTATATTTTTCTATATGTATAAATCACAAAAGATGGTCAAAAGAGGGTATATGAACAGTGTAATAGTCAACACGTTGCAATAATAAAAGAACTAGAGCTGTTATTCGAGCCGAGCCGAGCTCGAGTACTTGATGCTCGAGCTCGGCTCGAGCTCTTAACGAGCCGAGCCGAGCTCGGCTCGATAACACTAACGAGTAAAGAGATGAGCTTGACTCGACTCGTAAACGAGTCTAACGAGCCTAACGAGCCTATCGAGCCGAGCCGAGCCCAACGAGCCTAATGTAATTATAAGAAAAATCTTAGTTATCGAGCCTAACAAGTCGAGTTCGAGCCGGCTCGTTAATAAATCGAGCAACAAGTCGAGCTCGAGCTCGGCTCATTTAATATTCGAGTCGAGCTTTAACGAGCCTTAACGAGCCGAGCCGAGCCGAGCTTTCGAGCAGCTCGTTTCGCATAACAGCTCTAAAAAGAACGGAGGAAGTATATAACAAGCCAACAAGAGTTATATATGTTCAAGATAAAAGCTAGAGTTGCATAGCAATTTCCAAATATCTCAAAATATATAACAATCGTAAATCACAGTAGCTCATTCTCTCAACCTAAATTAATTGAATCACAAATTCATGAGCATATTATCGGTCCTTCTTGGACCCATGAGGGTCTTACAAAAGGAAAACGAATTATACTAAAATTCGAAACACACCAAAATCACAAAAACAAGGTCATTTTAGTATGTTGAAATTTGATTTTGGTCCATTTTGGTTCGGTTCGGTTCCGCCCGACCCCGAACCGAGAACCGAACCAAATTAGTTCGGTTCAGTTCTGTTTTTTTTTGTTTTTCGGTTCGGTCTTCTTCAGTTTCGGTTTTTCAGTTCTTTTTTCTGGTTTTTTCCGTTCGGTTTTCGATTTTCGGTTCCGAAAATGCCACCCCTATATGGTAATGAGGTGGCTTCGGGTAGGCCTTACCCATTTATAGAATTACGGACTAAAATCGGACCGAGAATTGGCTCTAGAATTATGATAATTCGTTCAGGTTGTGCTCAAAACCGTCAGTTTCGGGGCCGATTTACACACATGTACTCCGTTGTTTTTTAAGTTATGTTATTTACATAAACTTTGAAATTAAAATTAATAATATTAGAGTAGCACATTTATATTTTGTCATATTTTGTTATTCTTGTATCAAATTAATTAAATAAATAGACCTTATAATACTATTAAGCGGTGTTAGTAACTTTATCATGAATGCATGATGTAGATAAAACACAATTTATATATATATATATAGTGTAGAACCCGTGAATAAATTCACGTGTAAGACATACCTATTTATAATAATATTTATTTTTATATATTAAAATTTTATACTGTGAATTATATATTAGATCGTAATTTTTTTTATCTCATCTAATTTTCATATACCATGTGTTAATTAATGTATATTTATTAGTTTCCATATTAAAACTTGATATTGATATGTACGTATTTCAAATCAAAAAATAATATTATTTCCTTATTCAAATCTCATTCAATTAATTAACTTTGTTTATTTAAATTCGTCCACAATCAATTTTGTCATCCCTAATAAAGAATGATAATTGTCCAGAGATTAGAGGCATTATTATTATTATTATTTATTTATTTATTATTATTATTATTATTATTTTTTGTACAAGTCAAACTGAATGGTATTTCCTATGTGGTATTACTATGTAGGTATCTGCAGGAGTCAAAGGAGGGAAGAAATGAGAATTTGAAGTACTACTTGTAGTAGTGAGGAGGTTCATAATTTCATATGTATGGTTGCTGTTCATGTTTTCAGTTTATGTAATGCAACACTGGTGATTGTATACCCTATTTATCTATGGGTTTGGCCTAATAAAATCATGATGTGTACTTAAAAATTTAATAGATTATTGATTTATTATTTAATACTACCTCTGTTCTCTTATACATCTGTATTTTCACGTTTGTCAATGCACGACTTTGACTATTAATATATTTAATGTTTTATTTTTAAAAATTATAAAAAGTTGAAAGCATTTCGAAATGAATCTAAAAAAGATCTCACGCGACTATATTTTTTCATATGTATAAATCACAAAAGATGGTCAAAAGAGCGTACGTGAACAGTGTAAAAGTCAGCACGTCGCAATAATAAGAAGAGAACGGAGAAAGTAGGATGGATGAAAATAGTTGACCATAAATTGTAAATAGCTTGCTTTTAAAATATATAGAGCGTAAACTTAAATATTAGATAAAATTGAGGTTGCATCTTCAAAAAAAATCCTAAGAAGCGATCAAAGAATTCATTTCTTGGTGATCAATCATTAATCTATATTTATTATTATTATTATTATTTATGTTCATCATATATTAACAAGAATTTGTTTACTGCCCTCTTACAATAAAATATTGATACGAAAAATGTAATATTTTCTACTCCGTCCATCCCACTATGACTTTAGGGTGTTGTATTGGCCAACTAATGAAGGGTAGTTTTGCCCTTTTATTATATCCAAATGGTGGGAGATGTATGATTAAAACTAATCACTCCCACCAAAAAAATAAGCTTAAATGTGCCTAAAAATACAGAAAAATAAAATAAAATATGTCGAACATACCGAAACACTACATCTTCAAACCAATTAAGTATATACCCAAAATCACATTAAACACTTGCAAAAAAATAAAATTAAACGAACTTTAAACTTTCCCTTCTAAAAATTCGGCCACATCAAGTTTTTTCCTTTTAACTTTCCCTCCAAAAGCACACTAAATTGGAAAGTTTGAGCATTTTTCTCCTATAACTGGCCATAAAGCACACATACCAGCTGTAATTCCAGCATTCAATACAACAAAAATATATTAAAAGCTCAAAACACACAACTATGACAAGGTAACAACCAAACCTCACCTTAAAATGAGAGTCACCAGATGTTCGGTGAATTTCCAATAATGTAATTACAATAAAAATTATAAATAAAGCAACCTATAACGATTCTAGTAAATTAGAAACTGAAAAAAAAAAAGAAAACAATTTAGCGGAGGGCGAGTAGAATTCTTTCCGCAAGACTATTTTGCCCCAGTATAAGAGGAGACGGCTCAGGCAATATGTCCCCAAGATACAACTGCTGCGTTTCTGAGTTAGGTGCTCTCCAAAACTCAGAATTTCGACGAACGTTCAAGTGCTAGAAACTGGGCACGAAAAGTAAGAAGGAAATATGCTGCAATATGTAATATGTCTGTATTTCGTTGTATGTTATGATATGAAATGAGATGCATAAGACCCTATTTTATAAGGTCCAAAAATCACTACATCAAGTGGGGAGTAATTGCAGATTAAAGTGTCATTAATTCTCTTTAATCCTTCAGTTGAAGAGTTACCTCCATAAATAGTCTCATTTAATTCGGACGTTACATTATGGAGTGTGAAGAGTCATATTCCAGAAGCGGAGTTCTCAACCTGGCTCATTTCAACCGAAACCAAATATCAACTGGGTTTTCAACCTCCAAAATTCAGCTAGGTTTTTCAACCACCAAAAGTCAGCTGAGTTTTCATCCTCCAAAAAATCAGCTGGATTTTTCAACCTCTAAAAAATCAGTTGGATTTTCAACCACCAAAAATCAACTGGATTTTCAACTTTGACCGATTGCAGCTGGGTTTTAAACCTGGCTCATGACATTCCTCATTGCAAATATCGAATATGGAGGTCGTGCATCATGGAGCAGCAACGAAAGTGGATGAGTTGTTTGGGATTACAAGGAGGACAGTGCACTATATTTTTGGCAAGCTGAAATAAAATAAATGTTAGACGGCATTCCAGTTAATTTCACACCGAATATGAAAGGGATTTCAAAGAAGAAACACTTACATTTTATTATGGACAGAATGAAAGGCATGGCCTTTGAGAAAGGAAGCACAATAAAAACAAATTTTCAAGCATGTACCATATATAGTGCACATAGACGAGAAATGGTTCGACATGCCACAAGCATGTGAGAGATATTTAACTGTCAGATTTTTGTCATCATACAGTTTTAAGAACAATTGAGTCTCCTAAACAGGATGTAAATCATGTAATAGCCTACTGGTGACATTAATATGCTTGTATTCGTTCTTCTCAATATCAAGATATGTCAACTCGGGTTGTCACACGTCGTAGAACCCATCACAATTTCTACTAGGTTGATACTAAACATTCTCAATAATCAAATAAACCAATAATGCAATGTATAAACTGAAAGATAGGCCGTGGCCTCATCCAAAATACTTGAATTTGACAACTCCAGACAAAGTAAAAAGAGAAATACTCCTTATGCCCACACAAGTCCGATGTAATAATGCAAACAACCTATAGTATTAAGTTCGATAAAACGTCAAGACATTAAGACGAATGACTTGTGCTTTCAGCATCATGCCTGTCCATGAGTTCTGTGTTCACCTCGTGTTGGATCATCCTGAGATGCATAAAAGGCATTCCTCCCACTTAAGGGGTTGACAACTGAAATTTGCTAGTACAAGTACACAATATTACAGCACATTAAATTACAAGTATTTTAAAATTCCACTTTTCCACTGTTCAAATATTTTTCATAATATTTTGGAATTTTCACAATTAGTCATCAATAAAGTTTCTCGAAGGTAATTATCGTGACAAGGCCCATACCCAAGTCTCTGTGGGTACCGCCGAATCATCCCCGGATGAGAATACCACATCCTGACTTATCCCCAAAATACCGATCCTCAGAGGTCCCATCGAACCTTCCCCAAGTTGGCATCTCACATCACACACAATAACAACATTTTTATCAAAGAAACACAAGTAATAAAACCATTGCAATAGTGTACTCGCCTCGATGACCTGAACACCTACAAAGGTTTTGAACTGAACTCTTCACAAAGTCCTCGAATCTAAAGCGATACATACTAAATGATCACAATGATCTAGAAAGGATAACGAATATTCTCAAAGCCCCCTCCTAAACAGCTCAAACAATAAGACACGCCAACCGAAGACAAATAAAAAGGCCAAAATATCCGAAAGGACAACACGGTGACAATTATCACCAATGCGTCAATCAGTGAAAATAACGAAACATCAAACCACATGGCAAAGAAATATGAAACGGTCGGTTTAATATAGATCCTCAATGACGGTTCGAGAACAGTCGAGTCAATAAAATGCAAAATAAACCGGAGTAAAAAGTGTGAATATTACAAGACGTAGGTAGGTACTTCTTTGAGACCGCGTTCATGTTTTGATGTTAAATCAATTGGAATTCTTTCTAATATTTATTTTTTCAGCTTGCCAAATGTAGTGCACTATCCTACTTGTAATCCCAAAGGACTCGGCTACTTCCATTACCTTTCCATGATGCACAACCTCATTTAGGTACTTGCAATGAGGGATTAGGCGATTTGGTTCCTCTCACGTAAGCCGAGTTTGGTTGCGACCTTGTCATATTTGTGTGTGCTTTTATGTATTTTGGTGTATTAAATGTTGGAATTGCAACTAGTATGTGTATTTTATGCCCAATTTTAGGAGGAAAATGCTTAATTTTTTTATTTGGTGTGCTTTTGGAGGAGAAGTTAAAAAGGGAGATTTGATGTGACCGAACTTTTAGGAGGAAAAGTTAAAGTTGGTGTGATTTTTTTTTCAAGTGTTTAATGTAATTTTGGGTGTATAGTTTATTGATTGGCAGATGTATTTTTTTTCATGTTCGAACAGCGTATTTTACCGAGTTTTTCTATAGTTTCGGGCATATTTAAGCTTGCAACAATTTTGTATTTCAACTTTGCAACAATCTTTTAGTTTTTTGGTGGGAATGGTTAATTCTAATCATAAAGTTAACCTCCCACCATTTGAAGGGGGAACGGCTGGAACCGTTAAGGCAATGTCCGGGGATGAAATCATTACTTCGAGAACCATGCCCAGTAAATGCGGGCCTGTAACCCGAGCGGGGAACCATGAGGCGAACATGTCATGCTGGAAAACTTATCTCTAGATTAAGGGTGAGATCAAGACTCTTGGGTACTCAGGATAGGGGACAATCCCCCTCTTAAAGCAAAGAAGGAAAAAAAAAAGGGAAAGGTTGGTGGTCCAGTGGTAGGACGCCTACTCCTAAGACACTCCTTTAGGAGAGGTCTTGGGTTCTAACCCCACCAATGAGGTGAAAGGGGAAGTTTTTCTCTTTATGATCCTCTTGCTCCCCGAGGCTAGCTCGAGCGACCGCTAATCAATGTTTAATCTCGCGTTAAGCGGCAGTGTGGGAGTATTTTCTTACTGGGAACCCGGAGGTGCTGACCAATCGGTGGCTGTTCTCCCGAGAACTGTGCTGGGAACCTGAGGCGCTGTTAATCAGTTAAGGGCTTCTCCTTGTGCGCAGAAATGTACAAAAAAGGCATTGGGAACCCTGGAATTGCTCGAGCGACTCGCGATTTACTTCTCTCAATGAGTTAGGAGTGAGTTCATTGAGGGACTAGGATTAGTCCGGCTAAGCTGGGATCACCTAGTTATCAAAAAAAAAGAGGAAAAAAAACCTCCCACCATTTGAACACAATAAAAGGACAAAACTACCCTTTAGTATTAGTTGGTCAATAAGATGAGTACAACAATTTTTCTTATTTCATGTGCCCTCCCTCCTATGAAAATCATGGGACGGAGGGAGGGACTGTTATTAAAGAAATAAAAAACTAATTTACGTTACTTTTTTTCGAAAATGATTGGGAGATTTTGACTTTACAATTTAAGAAGTCCGTCAAAATAATTATCTTTCAAGTAAAACATAAAATCATTTCGAAAAATTCGAAAAAAAAAAAAAAACTACCAATCACTTTGACAAGGAAAAAGTATTTGAAGTATTATATTTAAACAAGAGAATCTAATTTACATCACTGTGAGAAGGTCTAAGAGTGGATAAAATGCTTTTCTCTTTGAATGAATGGAATAATCTTCTAGATATATTCTTTCAGAAATGTCACAGTATTAACAGCTAATCCTAAATATACCCAAAAGAATATGTTGGGCCACATAATATATTTATTAATTTCAAATACTACCCCCAAAAGTTAGCCTTTTTACAACGAAGTACATTTATCATTTGAAATTACAAACACCCGACAGTTTGTAGAAAAGAAACATCTGCCAAGGGGGTATTTGTTCTTTTGAAAAATAACTGGGTTTTTGTGTGTAATCAAGCAAAACCATAGGGGTAGTAATTGTAATTATCCAGCAACAGAAACAATAGCTAAAATGGGCTAACACTGCGAGCCAATTTTAACATGAACTCGGGCACAAGGCGTTTTCTTGGAGTTGCGGTAGCATCCCTAGCAAGAGCTTCCGAGTCGCCGGCGTGAATCATGGCAACCAACTCCTCAAACATATCATCTTTGCCACCTCTCATGGGATCCTGAGAGATGATCAATCTAAGAAGAACAAATGACAGAACATAAAAGGAGAGAGAAAATTCACAAGCATGCCTAATCCCAGTATAAAGTACATTTTGTTACATATTTTAAGTTTAGGCAAAAAAACTTATGTCAGACCGTCTCACTAATACAAATTCTAGATTTTTTATTTTTTCATTTATTTATTTTTTTTGGAGGGGGCCGGGGGTCCGTCAATTTTTTAGTCCTTGTGGTTTTCATTAGGGGTGTTTTAAATAGTTTTTCATTTTTAGGATTTTGTTAGTTTTTCATCTTTTTCATTTTCAGTTTTTAGTTCATTTATTTACGACATGTTCCATGTATGTATATGTTGATATTATTATTATATCAATCGTGTAATGGGACAATGATTAGCAATTACCATAACTCATCGCCATGTCATCATATTTTCTGCAAGTGCAAGAACTTACGATGATGATGGTCTCTGAAATTCATCTTATTTCTCGAAGGTTGCAAGTCTTGCGACGGGAAGAGCATCTGGCGTAAAATTTTGTTGCTTTACCTTTTACATGAGTTTCTATGATTTATAGTGTGAACTAATTTTAGACCATTAATTGACACCATGATCTTCATGCCACCGACATAGTTGGGTTAAGGTGCAGTGATGACGATGATGAGTTCAGTTTTTAGTATTTTAGCCGTTTTAATTTATTTTTGAGTTCTCTATTTTTTCGGTACTTCTAATCTTTTTTTGTATTTTAAAATTTAGTTTTATGAGACGGGTCTCACGGTGAGACCAGTCTATTAGGTTCGCTTATGACGTAATCAAAGCAACATGAGAAGAATCCTTTCACGTGATATTGCTCACCCTTAATACTCAAAAGTCAGAAGCAGCATTTGAAAACACTAAAAACAATTTTGTCTTCTTTTTGGAGCCAGAACCTGTCAATCACTTTTTCTAATTGTAACTCGTCGGCTTTGTGAACATAAAACCCGAGATACATTAGAATGATCGTATCGGAAAGAAATGTCTCAGGGCGGTACCTGAAGGAATAGATCCGTGTGTGTCTTTCCTTCATACAGAATCGACTCAGCTTCAACTCCCAACCTTTGAAGAGTTTCAGCAAAACTTTTACTGCATGCAAAACATAGTCACCCTTTAATGTAAGACGAGATCAAACCTCTCAGGTTATTTTTTCTTTCCTTTTTTGAAACTTCTATGGTGCTTTTAAGGCAGTTTTTTGTTATTATTCCTAATAGAAAAACGGCGGTAGCAGCTTTTTCTATAACATAGAAAATGAACTGAAATCATGTGATCTACGTGGTAGATAGATGAGAGTCGGACCTGGAATCGGATGGAATGGAATAATCAGCAGTTCCATGGAAGAGGATTATTGGAGGTAGCAATGAAACTGCATTACTATTGGTGGGATCTTGCACCATTACTTCTGGAGAATATCGTCTTAAAGATTCTTCCCCCTCCATTATGCTATCAAACATAATCAATAAAAAATATAGGAGACATAAAAATAGACATTAACCATGTAGGATGTACATAACTAGACAATCGAGACAATGTCCGTACCTCAGGAAAATTGTCCGGTATAAACCTCGATTGTGGAAGTGATCCACCAGGTTGTAAAAATTGTACCTACCCATATATGTGAAAAATGAACATCCCTTTCATATATAAGAGATAATTACAAAAATCACCCTTGAGGTTGGACATAATTACAAAATAAAGGAGCTCGATTTCATTTACAGAAAATATCCCTGAGGTTTGATCAAATGTTAAAATTAAGGAGCTAACTGTAATATTTTTATAAACTTGAGGGGGGTTTTGAAATATTATTTTTCCAACTTTGAAAGTGCTGGGTTTTTTGGGTAATTAGGTCAACCCCCAAGTGTACTTCTTGTAATTAACCCTTTATATATAGACCAACTTCTTCAACACTTATATATGGCTAAAAGGATTATGATGAATTCACATAAAACGACATTTTGATGATAAGAGCTAGAATTTATATGAAGCTTATAGTAATTAGCTTAGTCCTAGAATACATTGGTGAACACAAGCTTACCCTCCGGATAAACCGAAATAAGCTTTTATTTGGGACACACTCCAACAAGTTTTCTCTCCACTAGCCTCTTTGATTGCCTGCTCTAATATAGCACAAGCAGCTATATGAGCACCAGCTGACTGCCCCATGATATATATTCTAAGGAGTTAACAAAACAAAGGAAATAAATTCTTGTTAGATAGGTATCCTAACTCGTAATATTTTAAAAAAATATATTGAAAACCATTTATTTGTTCATCTATTTTCCAAAAAAAATGTACCTATTAGGATCCCCTCCGTATTCAGCAATATTATTGCACACAAATGAGATACCTTGACAAGCATCTTTCACCATATCACTAATAGTTCCCTGGGGGAAGTTCCTGTGAGCAACCTAACCATCAGATCGTACTTGATAACAAAAATCTCGAACTGAACAGATTAGCGTGATCTCTGGCATAGACAGCAGGGAGCCAGAGGGAGAGCTGAGGCTTAACGACCCCTACCCGAAATATAATTCTTTTTTTTTTTCCTTTTTTGTTTCAAAACGAGGCCTCCCTCTGTCTACGCCAGTGAACATGATAGCATCAATCAAGTGAACATATAGCATATTAACGTTACCTGTAGTCTATGCAAGCCACTATAACATCTCTTTCTGCTAACTGCTGTCCTAAAAGAGTACCCCATGCTTTGTAACTGTATCCGCAGAAAATGCTCGTTGGAATTTGTATAAGAATAGCATATAAAAATAATGACAGCTAAAAGCAGTTATAAATAGTGCTTTTTACATGTGCAACATTTTTGTTCCGTCGTAGTGTAGCATGACTCGCATAGCGCGTAGCTTAAGTAAGGTATTCGAGCATGTAACTTATTATTTTTTTTTAATATGAAATTATACTTATATTAGTAAATCAACGAGATAGTTAATCGTAAAACCATATAGAAACAAAAATATACTTATACTAGTAAATCATCATGCAATACCGAGAGAGGCGCAGTTCTTTGAGTTCAGTGACGCATTAGTCTCAGAACTTCTACGTGTGCACCAATCTTCTCCTATGGTTTCACTCTTGTTTTTTTGCAAGTGGATGTTTTCTTTGTTTCAGCCGATCAATGGGAAAATTTGACTATATTTGTTTGAGCGGACCTGAAAAACGTTCTCTTGCCTTCTCAATTTTTTTCACAAATAGTGCAAGTTAGCGTACGCTATAGTGTAAATAGTAAGGCTGAGAATTTAGGATCGGGAAATCCCGAGTCCCGGTCCCGTCCCGAGTCCCGACGGGAAACGGGACCCCGAGTCCCGAATTTTACGGGATTGGGACCGGGACCGGGACCTGAGATTTTGGTAATTTCGGGACTCGGGAGTCCCAAGTCCCGATCGGGACTATCCCGAAGTCCCGATTGAAATTTCTAATTTCAATCATTTTTTTTCCTTTTCTGATTTCGGGACATTTCGGAACATTTCGGGACTTTCGGGACATTCGGGACATTCGGGACATTTCGGAAAATTATCTTCGGGATCGGGACCGGGAACGGGACTTACATTTATCCCATTTCGGGAATCGGGACTCCCGAAGTCCCAAACGGGACCGGGACCGGGACCACCAAATTGGTGATTTTCGGGACCGGGACAATCGGGACTCGGGACCGGGACCTCGGGATGTCCCGATTCTCAGCCCTAGTAAATAGTGTGCGACATGAGCAAATAGCATACACTATTTGGAAGAAACGCTATCTATGTGTGCTACGGGGCACTGAAGCCGTAGCGCCCTATAGTGCTCTATTTAAGACAATGTCTAACAAACACATATCTTGGAAAGTCAGTCGAATAATCTGAAAGAAATACGTTTTTTTAATAACCATGTTGTCAAATGAAAACAAGAAGAAATGTATGCATACCCAATGATCCAGGCTCCACCTGTTATAAATGCGACAACTGGCTTTGGTCGTTCGCTGTTTATTGGTAAATATAGATCAAGCCTGTGCCAGAAATTTCCAATTATATTAAGGGAAACAAAATCAAATAATAAGAACTAATTGAAACAAATAAACCGTAAGTATTAGTACTATATCTAACCTGTTTCTGGGTTGGTCTCCATATACTATACCTCTTCGTATTTGTGTAGAGAAGAAGTAATGGTATCCAACTGCAGCAAAAATCGTTAAAATGGTATCACGTAATGAAAGTGGCATGTATTCATTTCCACAGGCAACAGTTGGAACTTACTATAAAAAAAGCCAGATGTTTAACGTTTGACACATAATATATACAGCTATATGGGCGAACCTTGAAGGAAACCAGGAAAAAGAAGGAAAGCATAACAGCCTAGGGCAAGAAATCTGGTTATCCATCTGTAACCTACCCTGAAAAAGATAGAAGCTTAGAATAGAAAGCTTTCAAAAGCTAAGTTTACCTAGATGCGAAATATAGTTGTGCTTAAAAAAAGCGTGGATGATAAAATCAAAAGTATCAAACTGGAAAAAAGAATGAAAAACTGGTATGGCTGGCAGAAAATTATCGGAACAATACTTTACTCTTAAGGTAATGGCCGATGTGCTTGTAATTCTATGCTTCAAAACCTTGTCCGAATGAGATCATATCAATTTTCTTCCCCATCAGTTAAAATTGAAACACAACAGACATTGTTTGATTCATAAATAAAGAAAACATGATTATAAAACATTAAATAAAATCTGCAGTGCAAGAATTTACGAACAAAAGGCAATGATTATATCCATCTATGTACATTTTTTCCAAATATCATGTACTGAGGTTAATGCCTGGTTATTAATTTATTATATTACACCATCATCATCACCACCATCATCAAATGCACCTTAATCCCAACAATGTACAAATCAAGAATAATGCAAAAACTTCTTCGAAAACACAAAAAATAACAGAGAGAAGAAAGAGAACATGAAAAAGGAACGAGAAAAAAAAAACAAATCTTACCCCAAATACCTCAACAATTTAAAGCTAAGCCGAGTAATCAAAAAAGTATCCGAGGCAGCTCTGCCCATATCCTGCCGGAAAGACTGCCGGCGGCTGTCGGAGATTGGGCATCCGGATAAATTCAAAAGAGAGTTGTCGCTGGCCAAACGCCGCCGCCTCTTCTGCCGATACGAATTCGAATCGGCGGGGTTCTCTGTGCAACTCGAGGTTCTCGGAATAAATGGACTCGTTTCATTATTCCTGTCCTCCTCGATAGATGAAGGCATTAAAATCCTTGTTGTCTCTGTGCCCACATCATCGTCTGATCTGATCAGTATTGTGGGTGATGTCGATCCAGTTTTGATCTTCGGAGAAGATGACGATGATGATGGGGTGTTGGGATTAGACAAAGGAAGTAAATATGATTGCATATTTATTATTATACGGTATATATAATTATTGTGTATGTCGCGCGCGTTGTGTAATATATGTATAGGCTGGGGATAAATGGGATTTGAGTTGGTATGTTAGAGTGACCTTTGAGCTTGGGGATGAAGATTATAGCAGGAATAGAATCATGGAGAGAGAGAGAGGGAGAGGGGAGAGAGAGCATGGTTGCGACTAAAATGGAAATTTTGAATTATTTTGGATATTCCAGTGTGTTCTTTTTCTTTTGACAGTTTTAATCGGGGGAATTGGTGCGGCTGATGATTGGAGAAGGTGGGTTTGGCGGGGTCCACCGTAGTTGCGTGCCATTGCCACCCGTTGTATTTTTTTTTTCCAAGGGAGTGACGAGAAACTCGCACCACCTCTCTTCGAGTTTTCTTGACCAGAAACCAAATTAAATCAAATCAAACCAAATATACCTAGTATGTCTTGCTCAGAGTAGGGTGTGGGGAAGGTAAGATATACGCAGTCCATGCCCCTACTTATTACGGTAGGGAGGCCGTTTCCGTGAAGACCCCCAGCTTAGTGCACAACAGAATATTACGTGATAAATACAAAGGAAAGCATATGATTCGAAAAAGCTCGATACCATACATGAGCCCATGGCTTAATCCACATGAGACTTACCTAAGCAGAATTTAGCTATCTAACAGAAGAGAGGTTGACTTTGCGCACAGCTCCTTGTCAAAAATACACAATACGCAATGACAATAGGATAAAATATACAATAAAAGTAAAAAATGCAATGCTCTAGGTCAAAGCTAACCGAGACAACCCAACCCTGAGGCTCTCAACTACAGCACCGCTCCCTACAAAAGAATTCACAACTCTGATCTGGCGCCTCCAAGCGCACCTATCAACAGTCATGGTCTCGGAAAGGTTTAAGGCCTTCAAATTTAATCTCAGCTGCTCCTCCCACGTCCTCCTCGGTCAGCCTCTCCTCCTCTCCCCGACAACCAATAAACTCTCGATCCTCCTCACCGGAGCAGATGCCTGCCTCCTGCGGACGTGGCCAAACCATCTCAATCTCCCTTCCCTAACTTTCGCTGAAATGGGCGCCACTTCCAGCGCGTTCCTGAAAATCCCGTTCGCGATTCTATCTAACATTGTGCGACCACACGACCAACGTAACATTCTCATTTCAGCCACTTCCAACTTGCTCTCAAGCGACTTCTTCATCGCCCAACATTCGGAGCCATACAACATGGCAGGTCGGATTGCCGCTCTATAGAATTGACCAGGCGGGTGTTAAATCGAGAGATGTGCACTAATGGTAGTCCTGCAAGGAAGAGGACCAACGAGACCCGAACCCAGCAACAAACCTTCCAATATTTCAGCAAAGTATTGTCACCACGTGGATTCGAACCCGCAATATCGGAGTGTTTCCACCTCAATCACCTTACAACCTACCATCAGTCTATGCTTTTTTTTTGTTTTTTGAGATAATGACCTATTATTACTACAAAATAAATATAAGTTTTATTGTCCAATAAAATAAAACGTTTAATTTTATAATACAAAATACATTTTTTCCTCAAATTACACAATATACCCTTACTATATATAAGACTATTACACATAAATCCTAAATATTACACTCCCTCCGTCTGCCACTCATATGCACTCTTTTGACCGGCACACGTTTTAATATTTGAGTTGACTTAGTTGGTAGGATGTGTTGTGAGTGAAGTAAATGGACTCACTTGTGTTGTGAAAGGGTAAAAAAATTGCCAAAATTAAATAATGTACATAGGTTGCGGACGGACGAAAAAGGAAATTGTTGCATATGGGTGACAGACTGAGGGAGTATCACTTTCTTCTTCTCTTTCTATTAACCGTGGTCCCCCTTTTATTTTCTCTCTCTCTCTCTTCTTGTTTTTTCTTTCTTTTTTATGTTACAGATTGAGTGCATCGATTGATCCGATAAATGGTCTGATGAGATTTCTTCTTCATTTTTTTCGCTTTATTTTCTCTTTTTTCTGGTGAAACCTCAAGCGGCGGCGCCGGCACTATCATCTCCACCATCATGGACCATCTCTGTTACACGGAAAACTGCATTGTCGCCCTCAAATGCCTCCTCATCATCCATCACGTCATCAAGTGCGACTCCTTCATCCTCCAGGACCAGATCTATGTAGGGGATGTGTGGGTTTTTGGTGCAGGGATACAAGGTTTCTTTGTATTGTGCCTTTTTTTTCTTGCTGTAAGCGGATGTGTAGTGTTTTTGATGCATGGATGCAAGTTCTTTTTTTTTTCCATTCTTGATTTTGTTTCTTTTTTTTTTGTAATTTTTGTTTCATGGGTGTAATATACTTTCCTTTTTGTGTTTATTTACTTGTTCATTGACATACATTACAAATACACTATAAGTTATATGTTTTATTTTCTGATATATGTATTATTATTTATAAACTAAAGTGTTGTGTTCGTTGTTATCAAATGTTAATTTGAAATATATGTCGGTAACCTAAATTACCCGTAGGTAATTCTGTTAACAAGTCGATCGATGGTGATTGAAAGTGATTGGCAAATGTCAAAATACTTATCAGTATATTGTTACCGTATGGTAATTTATGATACTTGTCATAAATCTGAATTATCAGTCGGTAATATTTTTAATAGTCGACCGGTGTTCATCGACAGTGGTCGACTTTAGTCATACCCTTGGAAATACGGATTATCAATTGGTAATTTTCATCATCGATTGCTGGTAGTAACAAAATCTGGCAATGGCTGTCGGTTATCGGTCGGCGATCGGCAGACGACGATTGGTGGTCGGCCATCGATCAACTATCGGTGGTTGGTCGACCGATGGTGGCCTATCGGCAGGGGTGGTCGGCTAGCGGTCCACTTATGTAAAATATCCTTTTATATTTTTAAATTTAAAGTGAGGGTATAGAAAGAATACTCAAAATAATATTATTTATATATGTATCTAAGTATAAGAAGAGCTGGATTTTTGGGAAGAGTCGGATTTTGGGTAGTAAAATTATAGTTATATGGTGTTGGGAAAAAAATTTGTTAGTTTTGTACCTTTGGATTATTCTCCTTTTCTCTCTTTAGAATTAGGATTTAGGACAAAGAACTAGCAATGCAGCCCAAGAGCACATAGTAAGGTGCTCACTTTACTATATACACATACATTTGCCATATTTATATTATACTTTTCATACTTATGTTACATCCAAAACTATATATACAATACATCTCTAAATACAGCAAGGGGGACATCTTGATAGGTGTTCCTGGCGTGCGGGATAATATTTACCTTTTAGAATGGATCAAATATGTAATTTTAATAGTATCAATTTGGTCGGGTTCTTACATACGTATGTAATATTTTTAAATTAATTACATAACTTTAAATTAAAGAAAATAATTATAAAATTAATATATTGAATTTAAAATTAAAGTTTGGTTATCTGAAATAATACATTTGGATGACCGTTATTCGATATTTAACGACTCAGTTTCAGTAAAATAATACATGTTGGATTGGTTTTTTAGGTGGAACGGAAGGATTAACTTGTTGGAGTCAATTGTGTCAATGCCGCTTGTATTACATCTATTTTCCTCTAACCTACATCTATATAATCCCAAAAATATCACTAGTTCATATAATATAATGCTTTCATTACTTGTACTCATCAATATTAGCTTCTTTATTTTTGCAACTACTCAATTTTCTACAGCGGTCCAGCTCAGGTCCACCCAGCTAAACGACAGACAGGTGAGGAGCACGAGCTTGGAGTATGTTGTGTCAAGATTTAACACCTTCCAACCGGCGATCGCCTCCGAGGCCGAGCGACCGACTTACTGCCGAGCGGCCAAGGCAGATCTACCAAGCCTCAACCCAGCGGACCAGCTAAATCGGCCAAAGGAAGGTCCCAGGACAAGTCCCGGTACCGAGCGATCGACCTCAGATACGATCATCACTCGGCACTCGGCGACCGACTCCTGGCGATCGACTAGCAGACGATCCTCTCTGGGCATCTGCCGATCGACCTTTGGTGGCCGACCTCTCTGGGCATCTGCCGATCGACCCATCATGACGATCTCCACCGATGACCATCCAGTCGGCAAAGACCAAGTCTCAGGACTGACCCCACGTGCAGATCCGCAAAAGGCGCTGACAAACCCGTCTCCTACCTCACCTACCAAAGATGGCCTGCACTGCGAAAGGAGTCATGACAAGACAAGTGACTACACTGCCTCTCCATCGACAAAGTCCGCCGAAAGTAGCTAAGTGGGCCCTCCCGTGATAAGTGCTCGACGCGTCCGGATCCCCATCGACCGCACGACCGCCACCACTGTAGCTGACTTTTGGCAGCGACCACGTAACCTTTAGGGCGATCGCCCCATTGCATTAAATGCCGAAAGACGATCGCCCAATAGGGGACAGGGCCTCTCAGCCTCTATATATACGAGGCAGCCTGCACTTGTATTCTCTCTCGGCAACTTCACGATTCAAGCACTCAATACAGAAACAATACTTGCACTTGGCTAACATCCAACTCTTGGCAACAGCTTTCTTTCGGCCTTACTTCTCCTACTTTTCTCCTCGAGCATTATCTACGGACGAAGAACACCTAGCTTCGCTCAAGAGCCGGATCAACGAGTCTTTTTACACTCATTGTATTTAGATTTCTCTCATTAATACCGTATCCACGAATATTTGTATTAATAACATCTCGCGAGAGCATTCAAGCCCGGCCTAACAAACCCGCAAATCTTGTTTTATTTACCATCTCTCGGAAGTGCTCCCGCATTTGTTTGTTGTCCGTCTTCCACAGATTTAATCTTCGGATAGATATTTTGGGCAACAACAATTGGGCGCTAGAGGAAGGGGATCCAACCTCGAATTTTTACACCTACCGTCCCGAAGAACACTCACTGTTCTGGGCAGATATTTGAAGTGACACTCACCGCACTTCAAAAGAAATCCTTCAAATCATGTCTTCCGCATCCGCCGAAGAAAGCCGGTCACCGGCCAGACTGCTCCGTCCCTGGGCCCGAGCCGCAACCGATGGTGGAAGGTAGCCGCCGCGCCGAGGCGCTCGACCACGTCCGGGAAGGCGGCCCGAGCCTCTCGCTCGATCGGTTCCAACCAAGGAACAGATCGAAGGGGCTGGCCGTCCCACAGAGCGACGGAGTGCTCTCGACGCGCCTCCAGCCTACGCCCCGGCCTCTCGCCGGAGATCAAGCGGAAGCTCAAGGCACTACTGCCGAGCAATCGCCAGGAGGCTCCGTCCGCAGAAGAGGCGCCGCGCCGGGCACCTCTGTCTTCGATCGCACGGGCGTGACCCGACTGCACGGGCGGTCCGCCCGGCCTACGAGACGACGGAGTTTGAGTCCGTCACCGTGAGCTCGGCCTACCCGACTCCCGTAAGGCAACCTAGCCGTCTGCTCCTCGCCGAATTGCCGAGGTCGGCGGCGTGAGCCCGAGATCGGTACACGATCGCCTCGGCCTCGCTCCCAAAGCCGATCGGCAAGCGACCAAGCCACGGCGATGGCCGCAATACAACGTCAACTCGACGACATGAAGGCGCTCTCGAATCCGGGCGGCGCCAAGAAGACGATCGCCGGCCAAGCGAGCCGCTCGCGATCGACATCGAGCTCGCCCGTGCAAAGACAGGATCGCTCCCCCGCAAACACCCGTGTACGTGGGGCGATCGGACCCCCAAGTGCACCTGAGGAAGTTCAACATCTACATGACTGGGTGTGGGGCATCTGACGCGACCAGATGCCGAATGTTCCCTCTGACGCTGGACGACCTCGCCCACCGGTGGTACACTTCATTGCCACCTCGGTCCATCGCCTTTAACGAGCCGGGCGCACGGTTTCACCGAGTACTTCGCCACTGTGTGGTCGTCTGCCCAAGGTCCCCTTCGCATGATGCAAATCAAGCAGGGAGAAGAAGAGTCCGACTCGGACTACATCGACCGGGTGGACGTGATCATCCTCAATGGCGAGCCCATAAGCGATGAGACCGCCCTCTACGCGGTCCTAGGAGGTTTTCAGGGTTTTTCGCCTATGTTCAGGCATCTTACGAAGACCCAACCTACGACCTACGCAGCCTTCCGGGCAAGAGCCGCAGATTTTCTGGCCAGGCAAAGGTTTCTTCTTAGCTTCGTGAGCGCCGCGATCGGCACCGGACGACGATCTCCCGCCCGATCGCCAATATCGACCTACGAATAAGCGATCGGCAATGAGCGACGATCACCGGCCTTCCACCCGATCGCCGATCATCACTCTACATCATCCGCAGTTCGAGGACACGATCGCCATCTACATCCAAAGATATAACATGACGGACTAAGGCATAAGATCGCTCCACCGCACATCATAAAGCCATGGCCCCGGGCAATCGATGGAACCGCCGCTTTGGCCATGCAAGGTCCCTTTCGCCAAGATCGCCCGCCCTTCGTTTAAATACGAGGCCGGCGTAGTCCGAGGGCTCTCCAAAATTAATCGGTGGACTCATTCCACAACCCCGTCTCAACGTACACCGCCGAGGTCGGCCATCTCCATGGCCGGGCCGAGGTGGAAGCAGAGCTAACAAGCCGCAGCGTGGAGTTGATTCATCCGACGCCGCTCGCGCAAGGACTCCTCTAGACCGAGACCGCACGCCTTTCGTTTAAAAACAAGGCGAGGCGCAGCCTAACAGAGGACCCTCATAATAAAGTGAGTCACGAGACACTCATTGTCTTCGCGCACCAAGACACGGTCATGGGGTCGGTCCATCGATCTCCGCGACTGTGCACGATTCCTCAAGCAAGCGAAACTACCAAGTTTCCATGGGGGATCGGCCAATGTTGTTTTTTGCAGGTACAAGACCGAAAGATAGCTAAGCCAATCGACTATGTTAGCCCAAGTCCGAGTCCTAAGTCGGCTCAGATCGCCCGTCCTCATCCAGACGCGATCACCAGCAAGAGCCACCTCGCCCCATGTCTTCAACATAGGAGCAAGCTGGGGGGCAATTGTTGTGTCAAGATTTAACACCTTCCAACCGGCGATCGCCTCCGAGGCCGAGCGACCGACTTACTGCCGAGCGGCCAAGGCAGATCTACCAAGCCTCAACCCAATGGGACTAAATCGGCCAAAGGAAGGTCCCAGGACAAGTCCCGGTACCGAGCGATCGACCTCAGATACGATCATCACTCGGCACTCGGCGACCGACTCCTGGCGATCGACTAGCAGACGATCCTCTCTGGGCATCTGCCGATCGACCTTTGGTGGCCGACCTCTCTGGGCATCTGCCGATCGACCCATCATGACGATCTCCACCGATGACCATCCAGTCGGCAAAGACCAAGTCTCAGGACTGACCCCACGTGCAGATCCGCAAAAGGCGCTGACAAACCCGTCTCCTACCTCACCTACCAGCATGGCCCAGACCTGCGAAAGGAGTTGGCGGACAAGACAAGTGACTACAGCCTGTCTCCTACTGACAAAGTCCGCCGAAAGTAGCTAAGTGGGCCCTCCTGTGACAGTGCTTCCGGACGCGTGCTGGATCCCCATTGGACCGCACGACTGGCCACCAGCTGTAGCTTTGGACTTTTGGCAGGCAGCCCACGTAACCTTTAGGGCGATCGCCCCATTGCATTAAATGCCGAAAGACGATCGCCCAATAGGGGACAGGGCCTCTCAGCCTCTATATATACGAGGCAGCCTGCACTTGTATTCTCTCTCGGCAACTTCACGATTCAAGCACTCAATACAGAAACAATACTTGCACTTGGCTAACATCCAACTCTTGGCAACAGCTTTCTTTCGGTCTTACTTCTCCCGGCCTTTTCTCCTCGAGCAGATTATCGGCGGGACGAAGAACACCTAGCTTCGCTCAAGAGCCGGATCAACAGAGTCTTTTTACACTCATTGTATTTAGATTTCTCTCATTAATACCTGTATCCACGAATATTTGTATTAATAACATCTCGCGAGAGCATTCAAGCCCGGGCCTAACAAACCCGGCAAATCTTGTTTTATTTACCATCTCTCGGAAGTGCTCCCGCATTTGTTTGTTGTCCGTCTTCCAGCAGTATTTAATCTTCGGATAGATATTTTGGGCAACAACAGAGTATTCCTTCCAAGCTGAATCACATCCGCCATACTCGATCTGTGCTGGTTGAGGTCGGGGACATCCACATGAGCTCTGAATTTATGAATCATTCCTAATAATGGTCCTTATTGAATTGATGCTCAAACTTTTAGGTACTTGATCTCATTCGTAAAAGGAACCCAATTATTGGAGAATACGTTAGTGTGATTCTAAATAAGATTACCATGATAATTATGTTTAAATCATATGCTTATGGTACTTTTGATCTATTGTTATTCTGTCGGTATTCTTCCGTGAACTTGATCTGACTTGAGGATCGTGATAAATACAATTTTCACACATTAATTTAGATAATTTTATTTCATATATACAAAACGAAAATCGTGTTTAAACTTTACATTATGTGTATACAAATTCATTATTATTATTTCATGTCATGTGTTTTGTTTAGTTTTCTTAAAACACGCAAAATATGTCCAAAAAGTATTGGAAAGCGTCCGATGCTCAAACGGGAAGAAAAGAGAAAGAAAATGGACTGCCGGAGTTCGGTACAAGCGACATGGTCGTGTCAAGTCACCTACATGCGACACTGTTCGTGTCAAAAGTGACCAAATCGACCGCCACCTGCGACACGATCGTGCCGCAGGTCCCCTACAAATGACACGGTTCGTGTCAAAAGTAACACAACTGACTGCCACATCTGACACGGTCGCGTTGGATGTCACCTACTTGCGACACGGCTGTGTCGCGTGTTTTACCTACATTTGAAATTATTATTTTTTGTATACTATAACCCTAATTGGATCAAGACTCTTTTGCATATGTGACCCGCTAAATTCGGAATTGATCATCTTTGGATATTGGAAGACTAAAGAAAAAATATCAAGAAGGAAGAGAACAGTGATCATGCTTTAAGATCCAAGATCCTCGTAGGTTTATATTGTTCAATTTTATTCTTTAATTTTTCTTAGCTGAAGCTGAAAATATATATTCAATCATCTTATTATAATTTTGTAGCTATGGTTCTTGACCAAATTCCTTAAGATTATGGAGTTTGCTTTCTAGGTTGCAATTACTATATTTATTCCTTTGCTTTACTTGTACTTGAATTTGTTTTTAATTCATGTATGAATAGAGACCAAGATTTATGCATATCTTTTTTGATTAACTGCAGATCCATTAGAAGATAATTAGTCATAGATGAGTCAATTCAAAATACAAACCGAAACTAACTTCAAAAGAGCAGAACAAATTTGTGAGCAAATATAATCCTAGTTTTTTATTAGGATTACTTTTGATACTTAGAATCAAAAGATTAAGTTTGGAAATTAGTTCATGTTTTAACTTATTTCAAAGAAAGATTAAAGTTGTTTTGTGATTTTCTTAGAGATAAAATACGAGTTTAAGTATTTAAATGAAAGCCATGAACATTAATTGAAGAAAAATATGTCCTAGAATCTATTTCTCCTACTTGAGCATTTCTTACACTTTCAAAATTGTTCTATCTAGAATTGTTTTATTTTTCTTGTTCAATTTTTTCGTGAAATAGTTGTAGTTCAACTCAATCCCAATTCATCATCATCTAAATAAAGTCCAAAATATCAAGACCATAATAGTTACAAAGCATTATAACATTAATTCCCGAGGATTACACATTGGATCACCATGATACTATAACTACACAATGTACTTATGGTCAGCAAAAAATAATTTAGCAAACACATCGGCATATAATTTAGCAACCACTCTGGGAGGGTCTATCGGACCGCGGAGGGATTCGCGCATGGTCGGGTCCACGGTTAATCGGGAGGAACTGTGTTTTGTAATACATTGTGGATTTTGCATTTCCGCAAATCATTATCTTACTTGTTTTTCGAAAATTATTGATGCATGTGCTTTGATATTGTAAGATGTAAGAATTTGTTTGCGTTACTTATACTAGCTATTCCACGGGTAACCCCATTTGGGGGGAAATACGTTTCATGTATTACAGGTGCGAAGAATGCGATCGGAAGAGTGCCGGGGCAGTACGAGGATGAAGGCCAGACGTGATACTGTGATGTGGTCGTTGTTGGAGGTACCGCCCCAAAAAGCTTTAGCCGGTCGAAGTTGGTAAGAAAGATCAGCGACCCTCTACTCCGACCTCCACATCTGCAGCTTAGGCCTTGGCGATCTTAGCCTTTGAATTGCTGACAAGTTCGGCATATTTTGCTTCATATGTTTCAATATCCTAGTATAACTTGCATATTTCAATCTCCAAACTTTGTTGTTAAAAGAATTATATTTTTCTCTAAATATTTTAAACATTTTTATTATTTAATTAATTAAGCTCATATAAGTCGCGCTTGGCATTAGTTCATAAATATTTTCTTAGCCCAACTTTGATATGATTTAGTTGAACATATCTGGAATGAACCGAATTTCTTGGACTAATGCGTTAGCGAATTTTTTCCTAGACCAATGTGGATTGCCATCTATTCCTTGTACTTTAATTTTCGTATGCTTGTTATACTTTTATGTCTAATAAATTTTGTGGTCTTTTTTTCTTAATTTCTTCTTTTTATTTCTTTATTTTGTGTCTAATATTTATTTGTATATTTTTTAATAATATTTTTGTCTATTATTCGTATGATTAATATTTATATATTTAAAACAAAGAAATATTGTGAAAGTGTAAATCTGCCAATTTGAAATATTGTCCCAATGTCAAATAGTATATTAGGGATTTGCCTACTTGAGGGTGGAACTTAGATTTGTGGCCTTTATGTCATTAGCAATTGCTACCTCCGACCAAGTTCTTTTCTCTCTTTTTTTTTCTTATTCCTTTTTTATAATAATAGAAATGTTTTGAATTTGTAGAATCAGAACTTTATTGAGTTCTATTGCTAGAACCCGAACGAGTTCAGGCGAGATCCAGTTCTAGCAATAAATTCTGATCATACGAGTTATGGTTCCCCGACAGGATGAAATTTAGAATCCTCATAGTAAATTTTGAATAAATATTGTACATCTCATGCACATTTAAGCAATTTTTATATCAAGATTTCATATTAAGTCAACCTCTTCTTGCCTTGAAGTTGAGGACATGAAGGAGTTGGTTAGAGTTGAAGCTCCTAAACATGTATGTGGACGAGTGTTCAGATGAAGCAGGAGTTGAATAAATAAGTAGGCAATATTATAATACTGGGGTTGTCATAGATGTTAAGGAATTATGTGTTGAATAATTTGACTAGATGGACACACAATCCGGTAATTAGTATTGAGAACTAATATCGAATTATATAATTATTAAAAGCAAACAATATGGAAGATAGAAAATAGAATAGTCTCAAATACTAAATAATTTTGTTATTATTATATTACCGAGTTTGTCAACCAAAATCGGACTGATCCTTCACGATCAGATCCGATTGTAAGAAAGGGGGAGAGAAGCAGACTGACCGGTTGAGGGACGAAATTGAATACACAACAAATATGTAAAAAACCAACATGTTTCTTGGATCTCTTAGTTGAAGAAAACCGCACGGAGAAACTCCTGTCCCTAAAGGTTTTTACGCGCTTCAACGGTTGTAAGCTTCAGCGTAGAACCCCAGGATTTGATGCAGCTTTATATGTTGGAATATAAAATGCAGCGGAAGCAAGTGGTGGTGATAATTTAACAAAAGATTTTATAAACTAACCAACAGAAAAATCGGATCTATTTAGGCTTGTCAACTAATTAACTAAACAAATTAATAAACAATTAAATAAACATATTTACGCATGGGAGTCGGTAATTTTTACCTTTGACGCGAAGTGGTAGAAAAATCCCTTTTGGTCGATTTATGTCCTCTTCGTGTTCCTCTCCGATCTTCTTGTATTTCTACCTCAAGATCTTCTAGAGTATATCCCGCCTACGTCCGGATGTCGTGTGGGGAACAATCTACCGGACTACTTGGACTGCAAAGGGATCGGCCGAAACTTTCCTCTCAAGAAACTTACGATTTTTGTTTTCTTTATTTTTCTTGAATATTTTGAGTATTTTAGAAAAATATTGTGTTAACCAAATTGTGGAATCCAAGACACAAGTCAAGATCCACAATTAAAACACACACAAAAAATCGATTTCTTGGGCAATAAAAGGGTGAAAAAATCGGCCATCCCAAGTCTCATATATATAGGTGTTTTGGGCTACTTTAGTGACCTAAGGAGGATATGGTAATAGGGATGGCAACGGGGCAGGGCGGGGCCGGATTCATAGGTATCTGGACCCGGACCCGAAATTTAAAACTGGACCCGGACCCGGACCCAGACCCGAATATTTACAGATCGGGTAGATCCAGGCCCGCCCAGGGCCGGGTCTGGGTACCCATCGGGTACCCGAAAATTAACATTAAAACTAAAAATAATTATATATTTGTAATTATATATTAAAATATTATATAATATTATATAGTATATAATTATATATTATATAATATTATGTAATGTAATGAAATATATAATTATATACTAGTATATAATTATATAATATATAATTATATAATATATAATATTATATAGTATATAATTATATAATATAATTATATAATATTATATATTATGTTACGTAATGAAATAAGATTTCAATATATATATAATTATTTATATTAATATTGCGGGTCCGGATCCTACGGGCCTGGATATTATACTACCCGGACCCGACTTGTGAAAACCAATTTTTTTTGCCTACTCGGTCCGGACCCGGACCCGAAATTCAAGACCCGAATTGGACCCGAACGGGTAAAATCCGCCGGGTACCCGGATCCACGGTTTTTTTTGCCATCCCTATATGGTAAGGACTCCTAATAGATATCTTATTCCCATATTAGGACTCTTCCTAATATTAAGACTCTATTAATATCAACTTAGTCCACTAATAAGTTAATATTGCACTTCCTACCAAAATCCCAAATTACGAAATTGGGCTCCTTTTTGAATTAATTATTTCCCGTGTTTAAGATATTCCATATCCATTAATTAATTTAAGCTACTGACAGCTTTTAATTAATTAATGTGTTATACGTGAGTATACCACTCGATCTTTATTATTATATCGAAAAATTAATTCCACCTGCAGGATTTAAGATAATAATCCTTTCGAGTGCCTCAAGGGACATGATCAACCCGACTGGTCGGGACACGATTTCTAGCTATAATATTAATTATCATATAAATAATAATATTGCCCAAAATATCGAGCATATTGAGTCAATCATTGTGGCTCTCACCCATGATAAATCAAAGCAATAAATATTAAATATATATAATTAAATATTAATCACTAGAATTAAGAAATAATAATTTTCGAGATGTACGTTCTTCTTATAGTCAATACAGAAGAATCTATCTCACCTCGATCTTGTTCAACGTATACTGTATACGCTAATATATGCTGATGGTCAAGACCAACCAATATCAAGCATATACTACACCCTCTCACATAACGGTCTAATGTTATATAGGTTGTGAACTAAATATTACTATATAAGGAACCGATAATGTGATCTTCTGTGTGACACTACACACCACATTATCTACAATATAAAGTAATTTAGACTACATTTGCATAACCATAGCGTGAATAAATATGCAAAACATGTGACAAATGAATTAAATATTCTCATAGATAAAGACCGGGAAATTAGGTAATACAAGCATAAAGTATGCTTTGACGTATACAACCCTAACATTATCGTCGTTCCAACAGCAATGGAAGAAGCGATAAATGCAAAGGCGACTACTCAGAAACTCAAAGGAAGGAAAAAACGAGAGAGAGAATGCTGCAGATTTCGGATAATGAATACGCTCCTATGGAGCTGTATTTATAGTTGCAGAACCCTAGGGAAGCACCCAAAAACGGCTAGTTTTTTTTTCAGGCGGCTAGGGTTTTTAGGCCCAACTTGTCCACCAAGAAAACCCAGTTCTGGAACCTTCCAGATCCGTATCCGATCCGGGTCAGTCCGACCTGACTGAACCCGAGATCCGTTAAAAAATAAAAGCTCATCAGCTCCTCGCGATCGATGCGGCGTGCGAAGTGCAAAGTGGGCCTACAACGCGCCACTTCGCGAACCTCGCATCTCGCGCCCACGACCCAGCTCGGCGCGTGTGTGGGCTTGGCCCATCTCTAGTCCACTAAGGTCTTTGAGAGCCTAACTAGAGAAAAGACCTTATAAACTACCTTTTGTTTCTTATTCATTCCAATGTGGAACAAAGGAAATATGCCAAATTCCATTTAGCATAAATATTTCCAACAATCCCCCACAAGGTTGGCAAGTTTCCTTTCACTGAGACAAATGATGTCACTTTGGTGTCACGAAGATTAAACCCCAGCATTATGAGAATAAACAAGAAGAGGTCGATTCAATGGTATCCTAATAGGCTTAAACCAATAACCTTTTGATCTCTCCGGTTTATCCCCACACATCACATGTCAGCTTTGCATTCTCTCTGAGCGCTAATTTGGCCATGCGCTAAAATCCTTTTCATGACCCTCTCGAAGACAAACCACTAGTCTTCATTTGAGGCGGCACCACCTCTAGGTCATATAGGCAAAGTTTTACAACATCTTTGTTGCATAGATGTCTCCATAATTTGTTAAGAGCCTCAACTCAACCTCGTTCTCAGCAACAACGTACTATCCTACCTTACATGGATCTATCATTATTTGATAGTACCTTCTATCATTAGTGACTTTGTTATTACCCTTTAAACTTGAGAATTAGGAGCAATAATGTCAAGTTGGGTTTCCATCACTAATGCTTCTATTGTGGTTTTAGACCTATGACTCTCGCGGTAGATGTAACCAAATCTCTCGTCAGAGGTTTGGTAAACGGATCTGCCAAGTTCCTACTCATCTTGACATAGACAACTTTGATGGTACTATTATCAATAAGATGTCTCACAAAATTGTGTCGCAGACCAATATGTCTAGACTTCCCAATTGTGACAGTGTGGCCTCACTGTCACAATACATGGGAATACACGGCATAGGAGTATCTCACAGACGGATATCCAATAGTAGATCTCTAATCCACTCTGCCTCGTTGCCTGCTGCGGCTAAGGTAATAAGCTCAGCCTCCATCGTTGAGTGAGCTATACATGTCTGTTTCTTGCTCGCCCAAGAAATATCTCCTCCATCAAGAGTATAAATCCATCCACTTGTGGATTTATAATCACTCTTGTGATCTATCCAGCTGTCATCGGAATAACCTTCTAGTATTCCAGAAGATGACGTGTAAGTCAACTCAAGAGTACTCGTCCTTTTCAGGTGCCCTAGTACTCTGCCCACTGCCTTCTAGTGCTCCATACCGGGATTGACAGTGTACTGACTTAATTTGCTTACAACAAAAGCGATGTCAGGTCGAGTACAGTGTGTGGCATACATCATGCTACCGATTGCACTTGCATATTCTAGTTGAGCCACTGCCCGACCAGAGTTCACATTAAGTTTTACACTAGAATCAAAAGGAGTGTTGAATTCTTTAATATTCAAGTGTTGAAACTTTGTCAGTATTTTCTCTATGTAATGAGATTGACGTAGAGAAATCTGACTACTTGTCCTTTTCACTTTGATACCAAGAATGGTATCGACTTCTCCTAGATCTTTCATTTTAAAGTTCGAGAATAGGTATTTCTTCGTCTCAAGAATACCTTCTAGGTGAGTTCCAATGATCAACTTATCATCGACATAAAGACAGATAATGACAGTGCATTCGGTTGTGTATTTAGAATAAATACACCTGTCAGCACTGTTGTGTTGAAATCTGAATGCAATTATAGTGGTGTCAAATCTCTCATGCCACTGTTTAGGAGCTTGTTTCAAATCGTATAGGGATTTAATAAGTCTACAAACTTTGTTTTCCTGTCCAGGTATCACGAAACCTTCAGGTTGCTCCAAATATATCTCCTCGTTGAGATATCCATTCAGAAAGGCTGTCTTCACATCCATTTGATGAATGTATAGACCTTTCAATGCTGAGACTGCTATAAGAGTTCTAGTAGAACTAATTCTAGCAACAGGAGCATATGTATTAAAATAATTGATACCCTCTCGCTGCTTGTACCCCTTGGCGACTAATCTTGCTTTATAGGCTGATATGGGTCCATCTCGATGAAACTTTCTCTTGAAAATATATTTGGATCCTATGGCTCTCTTTCCCTTGGGTAGATCAACTAACTCCCAAGTTCCATTACCCATAATTGAATCCATTTCATCATTGACAGCTTCTTTCCACAGAGGAGCATCTCTTGATGACATGGCTTCATTGAAGGTCTTAGGATTATCATCCAAGTTAATGTCAGAAATGACCTCTCTCGTCACTTTATTTTGATTTCCTTCAACCAAATAAGAGAAAAAATCTGCTCCAAAGGTTTTCTCTTTTCTGATTATAGTACTTCTCCTTGGTTCCTCTACAACCGGAGGTGGGTGTATTTCTCGAGAAGTACTTGGAGGTGTTGTGGGATTAGGGTTTTCATCATCTCTAGAAAACTTATCCTCGAAGAATTCCACATCTCTGGATTCTACAACAACACCGGATTCAATATCCAATAATCGGTAAGCCTTGCTATTATGAGCATATCCAATGAACACACTCTTCATAGCTCGTGCTCCCAGTTTGGATCGCTTAGGATCGGGAGTCCGATAATAAGCAACACACCCCCACACTCTCAAATAGTCTAGGTTAGGTTTTCTTCCTTTCCACAACTCATATGGACTTGTAGGGATAACACGACTAGTGATCCTATTGTGAATGTAGCAAGTAGTCAATAGTGTTTCCCCCCACATATTGTTTGGCAGACCCGATTGGTTCAACATGCAATTTACTATCTCAGTTAAAGTTTGGTTCTTTCTCTCAGCCAAACCATTCTGTTGAGGGCTATATGGTGTTGTTCGTTCATGTTTGATACCATTCTCTTCGCAGAATGTGTCAAACTCTGTGTTGAAATATTCTCCGCCTCTATCTGAGTGAAGAATTTTAATGTGTCTTTCGATTTGATTTTCGACTTCAGCTTTATATCGTTTAAATGCATCAAAAGCTTCATGTTTTGATCCCAACAGATAAACATATAGATATCGACTAAAGTCATCACAAAATGTGATGAAATGCCTTTTTCCTCCTCGAGTAAGTATGCCATTAAATTCACATAAATCACTATGAATCAACTCAAGTAATTATGTGTTTCTCTTTACTGATGGAAATTGTTTCTTAGTAAACTTTGATTTTACACACGTTTCACATTTTTCAAAAACTTTTGCATCATATTTTACCATCCCTTTAGATTGCATCTTTTCAATATTTTTAATATTTGTGTGTGCTAATCGTTTATGCCATAAAGAAATTGAACAAACAAAGTAACCAGAAAAACTTATTTCATTAACAACATTTCCATCAAACACATCAAAGTTGGCAACATCAGACACAATACAAACACTAGGACCATCACCATCTGAACTACTCTTACTACCCTCATCACTAAGGTAGAGACGGTACATACCCTTACAGTTGTCCGCCTTTCCCACATACTGCCCATTTTTTGTGATCTCAATCTTGCCATTCTCGAGCTCCATCTTGAACCCGGATTTGTCAAACTTGTCCGCACAAACCAATCCCTTCGAGATGGCAAGAACATGTAAAACATCACGAAAGGTAACCCAACAACCACTTATGAACTTCAAGAAAACATCTCCTCTTCCTAAAACATCAGCTTTGTGGCCATCCGCACAGACCACAACCGTCCCTGGAGCTGCTGGATAGTAAGTGCGGAAGCGAGTTCGTTGTCCACAGACATGCACGGTGGCTCCCGTATCAACGAACCACACTCGACTCACTATTGCTCGTGTCAGAGAAGATATCATGAACACCTCTCCAAGGTTCACGCTTGCTACCATATTAGTAACATCCTCGACAGCATGTACCACGGGATTAGTTTTGCGATCTTTACACTCGCGTGCATAATGGCCAGTCTTTCCGCAGACGTGGCATGCTCCAGATCTCTTAGGCTTTGAGATAGGGTTCTTTTATTGTTGACTACCAGGCTTCTTGAAGTTAGGTTTCTTGGGCCCAAAGTTCTTTCGGTTTTGTCCCCTAGATTTGCCCTTATTTCCAAACCCCCAACTGACACATGATGCACACTCGATCAAACTTTACCACGCTTGTCCCTGTTGCGAGTCTCCTCCTCAATGCGGAGGTGCTTCAACAGATCATCCAAGGAGTAGTCTTCAGATTTGTGCATCATCCTCTTAGAGAAGTCTTTCCAAGAGGGTGGCAGTTTTGAGATAATCACACCAACTTGGAAGAGTTCCGGTTTGAAAAACAATAAAGGTGCCGCTCTTAAAAATCTTGGCGAAGTTAATTTTGTCAAGGGAAGACCTCAAAACTGTTTTCAAAATAACAAGTCTTCCAATAGTCAAAATAACCAAGCCACCAAGAAAAAGGGCAAAGGAAAAAATCGGTTTAAACCTAGACCAACTAATCGTAAATGTTACAATTACGGTGAATATGGTCACTACATTCAGGACTGCACTAAACCTAAAAAGAACCAGCAATCTGAACAGGCAAATTTGGCTGTCAGTAAAAACCTAGGTGATGTGTTTATGATTTCTAAGGAAATGCATGCTTCTGTGAACTCTATGTTAGCTGACCTTGGTGAAAATGATTGGCTGGTTGATTCTGCGTGCACATTTCACATGACACCATACAAACAACTTTTTTCTAGTTATCGCGATTTGAAAAACCGATATGTGTCTATGGCTGATCATGTAAAACGAGATGTTGCAGGAATAGGAACGGTGTGCCTTAAATTTGAATCTGGAAATTCGATAACTTTGGAAAATGTTAGGCACGTTCCTCATTTAGCTCATAATTTAATGTCTTGTGCTTGTCTTGAGGATGATGGTTTTGAAGGTACTTGGGGTAAGGGTGCAATGAAAGTTACGAGAGGTCCCAAAACATTTTTTGTTGCCATTCGTAAACTGAACTTATATATTTGCTCCACTGTTAGTAAAATTTCCGTAAATGCAGTCCAAGGGGATAAAACTGAAATCTGGCATAAACGGTTAGGTCACATCAGTGGTAAAGGTCTTGAAATAGTGCACAAAAATAGTTGTTTTGGGAATGACAAAATATCTGACATGCCATTCTGTGATAACTGCGTGTATGGTAAACAACATCGTGCGAATTTTCCTCATACACGTTCCCCAAACCCCCCTAGAAGTTCAAATGTGTTTGAATATTTACATGTTAATGTGTGGGGGCGTGCTAGTGTTCCGACACATGGTGGGAACCGATATTTTCTGTCTGTGATTGATGATTATTCCAGAAAAGTCTTTGTGTTTCTTCTTAAGAATAAATCTGATGTGTTTGAAACGTTCAAAATGTGGAAAATTTTAATTAAAAATCAAACCGGTAAGAAAATTAAAATTTTGAGAACTGATAACGGTTTGGAATTCTGCAACAATTTATTTGAAACTTTGTGTGCGAAAAGTGGTATTCAAAGGCATAGGACAGCACCCTACACCCCCCGCCCCCAACAAAATGGAATCGCTGAGCGCATGAACCGAACCCTCCTTGAAAGGGTAAGGTCTATGCTCATCAGCTCCGGATTGTCAAAACGTTTCTGGGGTGAGGCTTTATCTACGGTTGCCTATATTATAAACAGATCTCCATCTATCCATTTGAATGGAAACTATCCAGAATCTGTGGGGACTGGTAATGATATTGATTTCTCAAATATTCGTGTATTTGGGTGTGCTTCATATGTTCATCATAAACATGACAAACTAGAACCTAGATCGATAAGATGTGTGTTCTTAAGCTATCCAGAGGGAGTTAAAGGATTTAGGTTATGGCTTAAGGGCGAACCGGGGTTTAAGGTGCTAATTAGTAGGGATGTTATATTTAATGAAAATGAATTTCCTTGTCTTGAACATCCTGCACCCGCACCCGCGCACATACCTAATCCAAAATCTGTTTCTAACTACCCTACTTTGAGCGAGGTGGAGCCAGAAAATGATGAAATTTTGCATGCTGAAAATGAAAATTCCTCTAAAATACCGTTTGAAAATTCAAGTGATGAAATAATTGAGAATGTCGATGAAAGTGCTGATCTGTCTGACTATCAATTAACTAGAGATAGGCCTAGAAGAGAGAATGTTAGGAGGCCTCATCACTTTGATGATTTTCATATGATGTCTCATGCTTGCAATGTGTTTGAATCATTGGATAATAATGAACCTAAAAGCTACATGTAATATCCGCATTTTTCTTCCCCTTGTATTTTTCTTTTTCGGCGTATTTCCCGATAGTAGTGACCCTCGTGTATCTTTCAGTGTATCTTTTCTATTATCTATGGATTTTATCCCCGTTATTGTTGTGCGGAACCGCCGTTTCGGGGTTGCCGTGGATCCATTCTATGTTATGATGCCCGTTGAGATGTTCCGTTGGATGTTTCGTCCACCTTCCGGTGTTTTGAACCGTTCATATTTCATACCTAGCGCACGCTATTCTTTCTGCATAGCGCACGCTAGGGGTCCCTTAGTAGCGCACGCTACGTTTGTTTAAATGGCGCGCTAGCGAGTAGCCCCGGGAGTGGCGGTCTTTGTTTTCCGGTATACGGACTAGCGTATTAGCGTACGCTACGTATACTAGCGCACGCTAATGTCGAGAGGCTAGCGCACGCTGATGATGCCCGGTAGCGTGCGCTAGCATGAATGTCGATCTTGGGCGGTTTACTCACGAACGGTCAGGTGCCAGTTAGCGCGCGCTACGCTTGTATGGTAGCGCACGCTAACGGATCAGGTGGGTTCTGGACAGTTTGTCACTGGACTCGACTGATGTCCAGGTAGCGCACGCTATTAGTCGATAGCACGCGCTACCGAGAGGTTATTAGCGCACGCTACATTTCGAGTAGCGCACGCTAACGGCCAAAAATCTGGCCACTGGACTGGGACGTTAGCGGTAGGGATTGGAATTTTATCCCGTTAGCGCACGCTAACCTTGAGGTTTTAGCGTGCGCTAACACTCCCTGGCTATATAAACCAGGGATTTGACCGAGATAATCATAATTTCTCATTTCTTCCTCTCTCCGCGGCGAAGGCGATTCCAAGGCGATTTTCTTGGCGATTTCTTCCTCCAATCATCTCATCCAACATCTTTCTTGAGTTCTTGGAGTATTATAACAACATCAACACGAATCTTTCATCCTAATCCAAGGTAAATCTCTTAGAACCCTACTTTTCGATAAATTGGGGGTTTTGGGATTTTCTTCCGATCCGTTCCGTTTTGTTGATGGATTCATGATGAATATGATTAATCTTGTTGGTATTCTTAGTTTCCCTACGGATTCATGGTATATTTCGTGATTTTTACGGAATCGAGAGGGTTTGGTTGTGGTCCGCCCTCGTTGTTGTTTATATACGAATATACATGAATCGTAGGCGGGCTTTCGGGTGTATTCCAATTCCGTATTCATTTAGAAAGGGTTGTGATTGTATTCTTCGAATCGTTAGGTTCGGTTTCATTGGTTCCTAGCGTTCGTCGGTGACTCCCTTTCCGTTCTTCGCGTCGTCATTAATTCAAGGCAAGTATTTTTGGAAACCTTTATGCTTAACGTGGAATGGTAATGTATTTTGTGTGTGATTTGCTCACCTCGTGTTGGTCCGACGGGATCAAGGAGGGAATCCAAAGGTTTGTGTCCCGGATTTATGAGTTTGTTTAGCTAGCCAGTGCGGGAGGGTCCTTAGAGGCTCGTGCGGGAATTTATGATATGACTCTGTTCCCAAGGCGATGCATGTGCGTGATTTGCTTTATAATATAGCCAGTGCGGGAGGGTCCTTAGAGGCCTCGTGCGGGAATTTATGATATGACTCTGTTCCCAAGGCAAATTGTTTGACTGTTTATTTCCGGAAAAGACATGTCTGGTTTTGGTTTTTGAAATGATATTGGTGCATGTACTATGAAATGTGTAAGCGATTGGTTTGCCTTGATTACTTGTACTAGCGTAATTGCTAACCCCTTTGGGGGACCCATTTTGGGGAAATTCTTGTTATGGATTTCAGGTTATGATCATCCGGACGAGCGAGCGCTGGGACAGTACGAGGATGCTGGCCAGGGTCGTTGACATGTGCACTTGGGTTTACTTATTTCTTTTGTCCACTTCGATTTGGTTGTTTTCTATATTTATAAACTGATAGACTGTACTCGCGAGTACTTAGGCTTTTCAATTCAAACCACGTGTTGTATTATTTTAAATTGCTACATTGTCGATGGTTGCTCATTTCGTTGGTTGCTTCGGGTGTAATTTTCGCATGATGTAGTATTTGATTGTGTATCCTCGCTAACCGAGGTGGTTAGTCGAGGGGTACCCGCTTGTTGTAGCCTGGTGGGTCCCATGTAGGGGTCCACGGCGCTGTAACCTACTCCGAATATCTTGGGGTGTTACAGAAAATGGTATCAGAGATCTAGGTTTATGGATACCTAGGCTTGTCGGTTATTTGGGTCTAGTCGTGTTCTGTTTCGCACATTGTCACACCGCTGCCGGCATCTTAGTACTTCTAGTGTTCGTAAGTTTCCTTACTCGATTCTTTACTTTCTCGTACTGTATTCCGTTTCCTGGACTTTGATTATTCTCCCTCTTTTACTTATTATCGAGTTGCTTTTGCCACCTCTTATCACCAGCATGGAGGCTGGAAGGGGACGTGGTCGTGGTCGTGGCCGTGGACGCGGTCGAGGACGTGGGGCAGCCGGTGGGGCGGCCACGTCGCATTCTTCGGGAGCCGGCAGTACCGGTGACCGTCACAGTCATGCTTCTTCTCAGGAGCACGCCGATCTTGGTATTGCGGCTGTCATGCAGCAAATGGTTAACCAGATGGCGGCTATAGCTCAGGTGGTTGAGAACCCCGATCAGGCCCATGCTAATCGGGGCGGAGCGGATCGCTGGCTTCAGGATGTCATCAAGATGCATCCCCCTCAGTTTTCGGGAGCTTCAGACCCGATCGGCTGGGAAGGGTGGATCAAGGAGATATCCAAAGTCTTCACTGCTACCAACTGCCCCGAGGACCGTAAGGTCCCTATTGCTCAATACTTTCTCACGGGAGATGCTATAGATTGGTGGGAGGCCGTTGGTCCCAAAGATCACGTTGCTTCGTGGGCCGAATTCCATGAATTGATGGAGACCGAATACTGTCCGTGGCCGGTCAGACAGGCTCGAGTGCATGCTTTCTATGATGCTCAACCACGGGATATCCCCGTATCTCAGGCCATTGCCGACTTTAACAAGGAGTTGGGTTATGTGAAGACCCAAGTTGTCGCTGAGAGCGACAAAATTTTCCATTTTTCCAGGAGGATGAAGCTGTCCATTCGGGACTATATGTCTGGGCTCGTCTGTACTACCTTGAAGGATTATCAGAGTCGAGCTCTTGCTTATGATATGTCGGTGACGGCTAGCGATTTGGCTCGTGAGAGCAAGAAGCAGAAGTCGGTCGGAAATTTTTCTGGTCCCAAGAGTGGAGGCCAGCAGAAATCTCAAGCTGCAAATATTTCATCGGGCGGTTCGGCTCGATTCTCTGGGAGCTTTCGGAGTGCCGCTGGAACCTCCGCTCGTGAACCCACATGTTTTAACTATGGTGTGCAGGGCCATAGGAGCCGGCAGTGTTCTCGTCCGAAGTTTACTTGTCACACTTGTGGACAGCTGGGCCACAAGGCCCCTTTTTGTGAGCAGGTCAAACAGCTTCGCGGCGCCCGTTCTTCTCAACCAGTACCATTGGAGCCGAGTGTGAACCAGGGCTCATTTACTCTGCCGCCTCCACCGAGTGCCGGCCGAGGTAGGGGTCGGGGTCAGCCCGCTAGGGGTGGAGCTTCCAGTGTCGGCTCCGCCCAGCCGCGTATATACGAGATGAGGAGGGCCGATGACCCAGAAGCTACTGTGGCGACAAGTACCGTTCATATCCATTCTCATCCTGTCGGTGTGCTTTTTGATTCTGGTGCCACGCATTCATTCATTTCTCTAGAGTGTGTACGTCGTATGAGTCTCGACTGCTTGTCACCTTGCGAGCCTTTCATCGTTAAACTTCCTAGCGGTGATAGAATTGTCGGTGATCGAGAAGTCCGAGACTGCTCTGTGTTTATTTGTGAGAGAGCTTGGCTCTCTAATCTTATTGTCGTTAGTATTGTGGGTGAGGATTTGATGCTCGGGAATGATTGGCTCGAGCGGCATGGCGCAATCATGAACTACCACACGAGAATCATCACCATGTTAGCCGAGGATGGCACCGAGCACTCCTTCGCGGGGCGAAGGAGGGGAAATCAGAAATTTGTCATTAATGCCTTGAAGGCAATGAGTCTCCTGCGAAAGGGGTGTACTGGTTATTGGTGCTACGCCTTGAAGATGGAGAATGGTGGAGTCGAGTTTTCATCGATTCCAGTCGTTAGTGAGTTTCCGGATGTATTTCCTGACGAGTTACCGGGATTGCCACCGGATCGTGAGGTTGAGTTTGCTATAGAGTTAGAGCCGGGCGCGGCTCCGATTTCGAAGGCGCCGTATCGCATGGCACCTTCAAAGATGGCAGAGTTGAAGAAGCAGTTGAGTGAGCTTCTTGAGTCGGGGTATGTTCGACCGAGTGCCTCGTCTTGGGGCGCACCGGTCCTGTTTGTGCGGAAGAAGGATGGTTCACTACGTTTGTGTATCGACTATCGCGAACTAAATAAGGTGACCATCAAGAACAAGTATCCTTTGCCGAGAATCGATGACTTGTTTGACCAGTTGCAGGGAGCTGCGGTATTCTCGAAGATTGATTTGAAATCGGGGTACTATCAGCTCCGGGTGAGAGAGTCCGACGTGCCGAAAACAGCTTTTCGGACGAGATACGGACATTACGAGTTTGTAGTTATGCCTTTCGGGTTAACTAATGCGCCGGCGGTATTCATGCAATTGATGAACAAGTCTTTATCGAGTATTTGGATAAGTGTGTCGTCGTCTTCATTGACGATATTCTTATCTATTCGAGGAATGAGGAAGAGCATGCCCATCATCTGCGAATAGTGTTAGACATTTTGAGGACCGAGCAACTCTATGCGAAGTTCTCGAAATGTGAGTTCTGGCTGAAGGAAGTGATATTTTTGGGTCACGTGATTTCAGCCGAGGGAGTCCGCGTGGATCCGCAGAAAATTGAGGCAGTGTTGGATTGGGCATCGCCCACAAATGTGAAGGAGGTCCGTAGTTTCTTGGGTTTGGCTGGCTACTACCGGAGGTTCGTCGAGGGTTTCTCAAAACTAGCTCGGCCACTTACACAGTTGCTCTATAAATCCGAGAAGTTCGTCTGGACCGATGAGGGACAGTCGAGCTTTGAGGAACTGAAGAAGCGTTTGACTTCAGCTCCGGTTTTGGCGTTGCCATGTGGCAATGAGGGATTCGCCGTGTATAGCGATGCTTCGGGTCAGGGTCTTGGGTGCGTATTGATGCAGCATGGCAAGACCATTGCCTATGCGTCGAGACAGTTGAGGCCGTATGAGCTTAACTACCCTACTCACGATTTGGAGTTAGCAGCGGTTGTCTTTGCACTCAAGATTTGGCGTCACTATCTTTTCGGCTCTGCATGTCAGATTTTTACCGATCATAAAAGTCTGAAATACATATTTACTCAGCGGGAGTTGAATATGAGGCAGAGGAGGTGGTTAGAGCTGATTAAGGATTACGACCTCGAAATCCTTTATCATCCGGGCAAGGCGAACGTCGTGGCCGACGCCTTGAGTCGGAAACCGATTGCATTGCGAACGCTTGAGGTCCTTACGCCTCAGTCTGAGCTTCGGCGGGCTTTGATCGGGTTAGGTGTTGAGATTTTGTTGCCTGGAGCTGTCGGGCAACTTTGTGCTTTAGAGATTTCGTCGTCTTTGATCGATGAAATTAAGCTGAAGCAATTAGAGGATCCGATGATTACTCAAATCCGAGAGAACGTTCTTAAGGGAAAGTCTCCTGGGTTTGTGATTCACGAGGATGGTGTTTTGAGATTCCAGAGTCGGCTTTGTGTGCCGAACGATCCAGAGTTGCGACAAAGTATTTTGCGTGAGGCCCATTCTACACCCTATTCCGTTCATCCTGGTTCGAGTAAGATGTACAAGGACCTGAGAAGGAATTTCTGGTGGAATGATATGAAGGAGGAGGTCGCACAGTTTGTAGCAAGGTGTTTGACTTGTCAGCAGGTCAAAATCGAGCATCAGCGACCGGCTGGGTTATTGCAGTCACTTCCCGTTCCGAAATGGAAATAGGAAGATATATCGATGGATTTTGTTATGAGTTTGCCGAGATCGAGGTCGGGCATGAATATGGTATGGGTGGTTGTTGATCGTCTGACCAAGTCGGCACATTTTCTGGGCATCAAGGACACTTGGGGCCCGGAGAAATTGGCTCGTGTGTTTATCGCGCAGATTGTGAGACTTCACGGTACTCCGAAGTCTATTGTTTCGGATCGTGATGGCCGTTTTGTATCGCACTTTTGGCAGGCGGTGCATAAGGCGTTAGGTACCCGTTTGCATTTGAGTACCTCTTTTCATCCCGATCGGATGGACGGTCGGAACGTCTTATCCGGACATTCGAGGACATGTTGCGTGCTTGTGCTCTCATTGGAGTAGTATTTGGGAGGAGCATTTGCCATTGATCGAATTCACGTACAACAATAGTTGGCACGCGTCGATTCGGATGGCACCGTATGAGGCACTTTATGGGCGACGATGTCGATCGCCGATTTGTTGGAATGAGGCGTCCGATTTGGTCGGAACCGAGCCGAATGTCGTTTTAGAGACGAGACGGAAGATAGAATTAATTCGAGAACGGATGTTGACTGCCCAGAGTCGACAGAAGTCATATGCCGATGTCCGTCGTCGACCTTTAGAATTCGAGGTGGGAGACCACGTTTTGCTGAAGGTGTCGCCGACGAGAGGAGTTTTCCGTTTCGGGAAGAAGGGGAAGTTGAGTCCGAGATTTATTGGACCCTTCGAGATTCTCGAGCGAGTCGGTGGGTTAGCATACCATTTGGCGTTACCCCCGGCCCTGAGTCATGTTCATAGCGTTTTTCATGTTTCACAGCTGAGGAAATATGTCCCGGATCCTAGTCACATCATCGACTATGGGGAGATTGACGTTGCCGAGGATATTACTTTTGAGGAGCGTCCTTTGAAGATTTTAGAGCATCGGGTAAAACGACTGAGGCATAAGACCATCCCTTTGGTCAAGGTGCAGTGGTCGAGACACGGTGTCGAGGAGGCAACTTGGGAAACCGAGGAGAGCATGCGTGCTAGGTACCCTGAGTTGTTTGTTTCTTAAGTTTCGGGACGAAACTTGTTTTTAGAGGGGTAGAATGTAATATCCGCATTTTTCTTCCCCTTGTATTTTTCTTTTTCGGCGTATTTCCCGATAGTAGTGACCCTCGTGTATCTTTCAGTGTATCTTTTCTATTATCTATGGATTTTATCCCCGTTATTGTTGTGCGGAACCGCCGTTTCGGGGTTGCCGTGGATCCATTCTATGTTATGATGCCCGTTGAGATGTTTCGTTGGATGTTTCGTCCACCTTCCGGTGTTTTGAACCGTTCATATTTCATACCTAGCGCACGCTATTCTTTCTGCATAGCGCACGCTAGGGGTCCCTTAGTAGCGCACACTACGTTTGTTTCGTAGCGCGCGCTAGCGAGTAGCCCTGGGAGTGGCAGTGCTGTTTTTTCCAGCCTTCTGGACTAGCGTATTAGCGTACGCTACGTATACTAGCGCACGCTAATGTCGAGAGGCTAGCGCACGCTGATGATGCCCGGTAGCGTGCGCTAGCATGAGTGTCGATCTTGGGCAGGTTTACTCACGAACGGCCAGTGCGATTAGCGCGCGCTACGCTTGTATGGTAGCGCACGCTAACGGATCAGGTGGGTTCTGGACAGTTTGTCACTGGACTCGACTGATGTCCAGGTAGCGCACGCTATTCGTCGATAGCGCGCGCTACCGAGAGGTTATTAGCGTACGCTACATTTCGAGTAGCGCACGCTAACGGCCAAAAATCTGGCCACTGGACTGGGACGTTAGCGGTAGGGATTGGAATTTTATCCCGTTAGCGCACGCTAACCTTGAGGTTTTAGCGTGCGCTAACACTCCCTGGCTATATAAACCAGGGAGTTGACCGAGATAATCATAATTTCTCATTTCTTCCTCTCTCCGCGGCGATGGCGATTCCAAGGCGATTTTCTTGGCGATTTCTTCCTCCAATCATCTCATCCAACATCTTTCTTGAGTTCTTGGAGTATTATAACAACATCAACACGAATCTTTCGTCCTAATCCAAGGTAAATCTCTTAGAACCCTACTTTTCGATAAATTGGGGGTTTTGGGATTTTCTTCCGATCCGTTCCGTTTTGTTGATGGATTCATGGTGAATATGATTAATCTTGTTGGTATTCTTAGTTTCCCTACGGATTCATGGTATATTTAGTGATTTTTACGGAATCGAGAGGGTTTGGTTGTGGTCCGCCCTCATTGTTGTTTATATACGAATATACATGAATCGTAGGCGGGCTTTCGGGTGTATTCCAATTCCGTATTCATTTAGAAAGGGTTGTGATTGTATTCTTCGAATCTTTAAGTTCGGTTTCATTGGTTCCTAGCGTTCGTCGGTGACTCCCTTTCCGTTCTTCGCGTCGTCATTACATCAAGGCAAGTATTTTTGGAAACCTTTATGCTTAACGTGGAATGGTAATGTATTTTGTGTGTGATTTGCTCACCTCGTGTTGGTCCGACGGGATCAATGAGGGAATCCAAAGGTTTGCGTCCCGGATTCATGAGTTTGTTTAGCTAGCCAGTGCGGGAGGGTCCTTAGAGGCCTCGTGCGGGAATTTATGATATGACTCTGTTCCCAAGGCGATGCATGTGCGTGATTTGCTTTATAATATAGCCAGTGCGGGAGGGTCCTTAGAGGCCTCGTGCGGGAATTTATGATATGACTGCTCCCAAGGCAAATTGTTTGTTGTTTATTTCTAAAAGACATGTCTGGTTTTGGTTTTTGAAATGATATTGGTGCATGTACTATGAAATGTGTAAGCGATTGGTTTGCCTTGATTACTTGTACTAGCGTAATTGCTAACCCCTTTGGGGGACCCGTTTTGGGGAAATTCTTGTTATGGATTTCAGGTTATGATCATCCGGACGAGCGAGCCCGGGACGATACGAGGATCTTGGCTGTGGTCGTTGACATGTGCACTTGGGTTTACTTATTTCTTTTGTCCACTTCGATTTGGTTGTTTTCTATATTTATAAACTGATAGACTGTACTCGCGAGTACTTAGGCTTTTCAATTCAAACCACGTGTTGTATTATTTTAAATTGCTACATTGTCGATGGTTGCTCATTTCGTTGGTTGCTTCGGGTGTAATTTTCGCATGATGTAGTATTTGATTGTGTATCCTCGCTAACCGAGGTGGTTAGTCGAGGGGTACCCGCTTGTTGTAGCCTGGTGGGTCCCATGTAGGGGTCCACGGCGCTGTAACCTACTCCGAATATCTTGGGGTGTTACACTACAAAGATGCTTTAAAATCTGAAAATGCTTCTGATTGGCTAAATGCTATGAATGATTAAATGAACTCTCTTCATGTTAACCAAACTTGGACTCTTGTCCCAAAACCTGATCGTTGTTCTCTTGTGGACTGCAAGTGGTTATTCAAGGTCAAGAATGAAGTAGAAAATATCAGATTTAAAGCTAGGTTGGTTGCTAAAGGTTTCACTCAAAAGGAAGTAATTGATTATACTGAAATATTTGCTCCTGTTGTGAAATTCACCATTGTGCGTGTCATGCTTGCTTTAGTTGCTCACTTTAATTGGGAATTAAAACAAATGGATGTTAAAACAGCTTTTCTACATGGTGAATTGAATGAGAAAATTTATATGAGGCAGCCAGAAGGTTTTGTTGACTCTAATAAACGTGAACATGTTTGCCTTCTTAAAAAGGCTCTTTATGGTTTGAAACAGTCTCCTAGGCAATGGAACAAGAAATTTGACTCTTATATGTTTTCCTTAAAATTCAAACGTAGTTCGTATGACCCTTGCCTTTATTTTAAAGAAAACTCTACTGTTCCTATCTTCTTGCTTATCTATGTGGATGACATGTTACTTGTGAGCACGTGCATGAAGTTGATTGATCATGTTAGATCGTGTCTTAGTGAACAATTCGACATGAAATACCTAGGAGATGCTCAAAAAATATTAGGCATGACCATTATTAAGAGATAGAAAAAACTGTTCCTTATTTCTAAACCAGTCATCCTACATTGAGAAAATACTTGAAAAATTTTCTATGACTGCTGCAAAACCTGCTGTTGTGCCTCTTGCTGCTCATTTTCTGTTAAGCAAAGATCAATCTCCTAAAATTAGTGAAGAAGAAAAATCAATGGAAAATGTTCCCTATTCTAATGCTATAGGATCAGTCATGTATCTCATGGTTAGCACTAGGCCCGACATAGCCTATTCTGTTAGTTGCTTGAGTAGATATATGTCTAATCCTGGTATCCCTCATTGGGAAGCCTTGAAATGGCTTCTTCGTTATTTGAAATCCTCTGTGGATGTTGGTATTAAGTTTTCTAAATATGCTGATGGGGTTAAACTTGTTGGATATGTTGATTCTAACTTTTCAAATGATCGTGACAATCGAAAATCTACCACCTCTTATGTGTTTACAGTTTGTGGCTCTTGCATTAGCTGGAAATCACAGTTATAGAATGTTGTTGCCTTATCTATGACTGAATCTGAATATGTTGCTGCAACTGAGGCGTTTAAAGAAGCCATATGACTAAAGGGTCTTTTATCTGAAATTGGTTTCCTAAAGGAAAAAGTCGTGGTATTTTCTGACAGCCAATCTGGAATTCAGTTATGCAAAAATCCTGTCTTTCACGACCGCACTAAACATATTGATGTTAAATTCCACTTTATTCATGATATTGTGGAAAAAGGTGATATTGAGCTTGGAAAAATTCCTTCACGATTTAACCCTGCATATATGGGCACCAAATGCCTACCATTGGAGAAGTTCGTGTCCTGCACCGACATACTGAACTTGGGAACTCAAGACTAACTCTTAGTCTTTGCCTTCTTTGTGATGGTCTTGCATTCTTAGTGATTGCCTCGCTATCTTTGTGATGGCCTTGCTGTCTTAGTGATTGTTGTTATTTTTCTTTGTGATTACCTGTACTTACTTTTTTTTTAGTGCAGGTGGTGTCCTACGGCGATGATGACCTCTGTCTCTATTGTGTGCCCTGATGACTCATTTGGCCTAGGTGGAGAAATGTTATGTTTTATGGGCCAAAATGATTTAAATATGATGGCCCAATATAATATTTCCTTGCAGCCCACCATTAAAAATGACCCAGCCCGGAACCCTGGAAGCTACCCATTTTGTATCTGACCAGATTAATCCTGACCATTCATTTGGCTCAGTTAATCTCGGTCGTTGGTTTATATCTGACCTTATATATAAAACCATCCCCCTTTCCAAAAACCCTAACCCTCAGTTTCTTTCCCTTCCGCCTCCATCACATTCTGCCCGATTTTCTCTCCCTCTCTCCCCTGGCTGTTCCTGGTCTTCCGCCATGGACCTCCGATTTGTTGTTCCTTTTTTCTCTCTTCGGTCGTTGCTCCCATGTTGCTATATATATCCTTTCCCTGAGAGATAAAATCACACAAAAATTCGAGAGCTAGTAATTTGTTTACTTACCTTCGATTCTTTTCTCTGTGAAATAAATCGAGAGCTTTGTGACGGTGATTTGGGCGATTAATCTGGGATCGGTGTTTCTGGGTGGTTTTTCGGTAAGAATCCAGCTGTGTGCTACGGTTCTTCTTGGTGTTTGGTCCTATTTTGGGTCCTTTATTTGTGTTGGTCGCGGGTTCTTTTGTGTCCTGGACGTGGGTTACTGAGACAGAGGACTGAGCCGGGTTGGATTTTCCAATCAGTGTCATCACCCGACTCGTTGGTTTGCATTTTCTATTCCTATTTTATTTTTCAGTCATTTTTAATTCTTGCATTTTAATTAGAAGTTGTGTAAACCCTAATCCTTATCCCGTAAGTGAATTTTGTAATAGTTATATTTGTTATAATTATTGTAATAATTCGTCACCCGATTCGGATCAATTCACAACCGTTCCACTATAATCATGTTACTCTTTGTAACATTAATGAAAACCACAAATCCTACAATTGTCAAAACTTCAGCTTAGAGCCCGAAAAATGCTGAAATTTCATCGCACTTTGACGGTGGTCTTGATATCACTAGCACTACTTCAACATCCTTCTGCATTGTTAATGGGTGGAGTGATCTGAACGGGTGGAGAAGCTGTGACTTGTAGATCATGTGGAAGATAGTAAATGTCGATATATATTTAAGCTTATTGAAACATGGAGTAATCATCATCAACATCAACCACACATTAATCCCAACTATGTTGGGTGGATTATAGTATCAATTAATAATCTAAATTAGCTAACTTTATAAATTCATGCAAAAAAGTAAAGTAGCAAAATTTAACTTCGGATGTCCTTTCTCTTGCAACCAGAAAATGACATGACAAAAATAGGCTTCCACTAAACATTGGGCTTGCCCCAAGGGAGAGATCCGGATTCGAATCCCACCGAGAAAGTGAATTTATGAAAAATAATACAATCACAACCGTTGTAACGGTTGTGTTTGTTTTGAACCATTGATGATGTGGGTGGTGGGGTAGGTGATGGAATAAATAATGAATTTAGTGATAAATGTATGGTGAGATGATGTGTTGTAAAGTTTGGTTGTGTAAATTGGTTGTGCATGTATTATTGTTGTGAATTTATTTGGGGCCTATGACCTCTCAATTTCAACTGAGGGGTAGACCTAGCCCCCTGAGTACGCTGGTGGAACAATTAAATATTGAAGGCTCTGATCTCGGTGGACGTCTTGCCTGCGGGCAACGAATTGATGCCACTTGTCGTGAACAGCTAACTATATTGTCTTTATCGATGCGCCTCTTTCGTGATTGTTGACTTTCGAAACTTGGTGATTCATTAAAATTGAAAACGGACAATATAATCCGAATTTACGTCCGCATGGATAGATGAGTTCCCTTTAAGTTTGCGTTCAACAAGAGCGGCTACGTGACTTACTACTCAATATTTGTGCAAGAAATAGTACCCTTGTTAATAGACAAACACCAGAACGCACGCTTACTCTTACTGCTTCAGGTTCACCTCTTTTCATTGGATTGGCTGCCCCGACGTTTTTGTTTGAACACTATTGCTGGGAGTTCGATTGATTAGCTATGCAGTTTCCAATTAGCTACATTAATCATTATTAGTATTGCCTTCTCTTTTTACAGAAAGATATTTTTATGTGGTCGGAGTGCACACTCGAAAAGACAATTTTACGCCTTTATTTTCATTTGTGTTAGATTTAATAATATTAAATGTTCAACAATATTAAATTTTCCAAAATACAATTAAAATATTGAATAGTCTTCAAAAAAATCATTACCTCCAGCGGGTCGCCACCGACAGACCTACGGCGACGGTCGTAAAAAAAAATACATTAAATTATGAGAAATAAATTTTTCATGCAATATGTTTTTAAAACATTATAATGTTTTTAATTATAAAAGGACAAATATTCATAGTCAAAGTATAGAATACTAGAAATCGCATGCTCGTCTTTTTGGGTCAATACCACACCCGATAATAAGAATCGCATGCTCGTCTTTTTCTTCCGGAACTTTGTGGCTTCAGAAAATTTCAAATTTAAATCATACATTATAAGATGATACTAAAATGACATTAAAACAATTAATTTAATTATCACCTCCTCATTAAATCCAGATGTTAAGGCGACAGGACTACTGAGTGGCCGCACTTTAAGAAAATTCTTGATTCTCTTTGGAAATCTTTTTTTTTTTTTTTTTTTTTATAACTAGGTGATCCTAAACTAATGTGACTAATCCTACCCTCAATGAACTCACTCCTAACCCATTTAAAGAAGTAAATCGCGAGTCGCTCGAGCAATTCCAGTGTTCCCAACGCCTTTTCGTACATTTCTGCGCACGAAGAAGCTCTTAATCGATTAATGCGCCGGTTCCCAACACGCCTCGGGAGAACCATCGATTGGTCAAGACTCCTCCGGTTCCCAGCAAGGAAATACTCCTACACTGCCGCTTGACGCGAGATTAAACATTGATTAGCGGTTGCTTGAGCTATCCCCGGGGAGCTAGATGATCATAAAGAGAAAGGCCTACCTTGAAGAGGTCTTGGGTTCTAACCCCACCGAAGGAGGTGAAAGAGGAAGTTAAATTGCACCTCCAAGGTATGGGACTGAAAATAACTATCTATCATGGTGAAGAGGTCTTGAGCATGCGGCACCTTCCAGATCCTCGATGTCACTGGAAATAATTATCTATCATGGTGCCTTGATGTTAAATTGCACCTCCAAGGTATGGGACTGGCTACTACCTTGAAATTTGTGGAACTTGCTAATGCCGATATTAAAAATTAGGCAAATGCAATGATATTCATGCGCCATCATTTATCCGAGGATCTGAAGAATGAATATATACAAATTGAAAGGCCTTCTGAGCTCTGGAAGAAGCTGAAAGGCAGATTGATCACACAAGAACTGTAATATTGCCACATGCTCAATATGAATGGCAACTACTAAGATTGCAAGATTTTAAATCTGTTGCTGATTATAATTCAGCCTTATTCAAAATTGAGTCTCGACTGGCCTTGTGCGGTACACAGCTATCTGAGACTGATAAGCTCGAAAAAACATTCACCACGATGCATTCCTCAAATGTGGTGCTTCAACAACAATACAGGCAACGACAATTTCAAACATATTATGAGCTAATTTCAGTTCTTCTCACGGCTGAGAAGACAAATGAGTTATTATTAAAAAATCATGAACTACGACCCTCTGGATCCCGTGTCGAACCTGAAGCACATACCATCTCTGGTAGAGCTGACGGCCGGTTCAATAGCCGTGAAAATAAACCCGGGCGTGGAACCCGGAAAAGTGGTGGACGTGGTGGCTACCGTCAAAATAATTACAGAAATGACCGCGGCGGACGTAACTATAATAATCGTGATAATTATCATTATTCCCGTCAAAATAAATATTCCGACAGACCAAGGCAGTCAATTCACGGGCATCGTGATAAGGGAAAAATGCCTATGGAAAATTCTGGTGATGATCCATATCGTAGATGTGGTATAACTGGACATTGGGCTAAATATTGTCGTACTTCTCAACACCGTGTGGATTCATATCAGGCCTCAATAAAAAATAAAGGCAAAAATGCCCAGGCTCATACCACCGAAACATTCGAGCCATCCAAAGCTATTGAGGCCAACACATCTGGGAACATATTTGATGAAAATCCTGACCAGGACTGGAAATCACTTGAGCTAGCAGATTTCCTTGAAGATCCTGGTTCAGTGGGACATGACGATGAATGGCTGAAATAAAATATTTATGCAATTATATGTCGTATATTTACTTTCTGGCTTGTAATACCCCAGTTGTTTTTGTGTGTATTTCTTTATGTATAATATAAACATCAATAAAATTATCTATATTTTTATATTAAAATTCTCCCACTTCCAACGGCTATAAACGGCTAGTAATAGTGATTTTTAATTCAATAAATATGCACATATTTTATTCAACAACTCACTCATATCCTCTACCCTCTTATAGAAATTCTTAAGCATCTTCATCCGACTTTCTTCGAAAATGATTAACGGATCTCTCGTCTTTATTTTCACAATGATCCGCATGATCATAATACTGATGTTTAGCAAAGACTTCCCTCCGGAATTATTCTGAATTGGTGTTTCATTTATTATTTATATTGTTGGCCTTGTATCGGCACTAATGATACATACAAAAATATTTTATTGAAAAAAAATTATGTATGTTTACATTTCCATTATCAATAAAAAAAAATAATTATGTCTTAAATATTTATTATATGATGATTTGATTGAACAGGAATACAAATGGAAAGTATCGAACAGATACACAATTGTCTTGTTGATAGTGCAACAACGCACTCAATATTTACAAATAAAGCATATTTCTCGAGCATGAAATTATGCAAGACACACGTTACAACTATATCTGGTCCCGTAGAGATTATTGATGGCTCCGGGAGTGCAACTGTGATGTTGCCTAATGGAACAATTTTACACATTGAAAATGCGTTATTATCTGGTAGATCAAAACAAAATCTATTGAATTTTAAGGATGTACGCCTAAATGGCTATCACTTGTAAACAGTGATTGAGAATAATAAAGAATATCTATGTATCACATCCTATAAAATGGAAACTCGGCTTGTCCACGAGAAAATTGAAGCAACAACTTCTGGACTGTATTGTGTCCCTATTCGAGCTTTTGAAACCTACACTACCATGGCTTGGAAGCTGGTGAATCCTGATATATTTGGGTTATGGCATGATCGCCTTGGGCACCCACGAACTTCTATGTTACGTAGGATTATTGAAAATACTCATGGACATCCATTAAAGGGCACAAAAATGCTAATGTCCAAAGATTATTTCTGTGAATCATGCTCACATGGAAAACTTATTACTAAACCTTCTATGGAAAAAGTTGGTTATGAATCACCATCATTTTTACAACGCATTCATGGTGATACTTATGGACCAATACATCCAGCAAGTGGATCATTCCGATATTTTATGGTCTTAATAGATGCATCATCTAGATGGTCCCACATATGTTTATTATCTACCAGAAATATTGCTTTTGCACGACTCTTGTCCCAAATTATTAAACTCCGAGCACATTTTCCTGAATATCCTATAAAAAATATAAGAATGGATAATGCCGGAGAATTCACATCAAGCACTTTTGATGATTATTGTGAAGCACTGGAAATTAATGTTGAGCACCCAGTAGCACATGTCCACACTCAAAATGGATTGGCGGAATCCATGATTAAACGAGTCCAAATCATTGCTCGTACATTATTAATGAGATCAAAGCTCACTAGTGCAGTGTGGGGTCATCCAGTATTACATGCATCAACACTCATCAGATTTCGCCCCACTGCTTATCATATGCACTCCCAATGCAATTAACTCTAGGCTTTGAGCCGAATATTTTGCACTTACGCACATTCAGATGTGTTGTTCATGTGCCAATTCCACCTCCTCAAAGGACAAAAATGGGTCCTCAACGCCGGCTTGGCATATACGTTGGATTTGATTCCCCATCAATAATTCGGTATTTAGAACCAACAGCAGGTGATTTATTTACCGCTCGGTTTGCCGATTGTTATTTTGATGAAATGGTGTTTCCATCAATTGTCACGGATAAGACTGTTCTTAACAAAGATGAACAAAAAACAGTTGAGGATATCTCCTGGAATGTACAAAGCTTATCCCACCTAGATCCACGTACTACAGAATGTGAAAATGAGGTGAAGAGAATCATCCATTTACAAAATATTGCTAATAGACTTCCTGACGCATTTAATGATGCAAGTAAAGTGACAAAGTCTTATATTCCAGCTGTGAATGCTCCAGCTAGGATCGTTGTTCCTCATCAAAATACGAAAATGGATGATGATGCCCCACGACAAAAGCGTGGTACACCTGTTGGTTCGAAGGACACTGTTCCTCGAAAAAGAAAGGGGAGAAGTAATGGGATCACAAACCAAGATCATCCTAGTGAGCATGCTGCAGATGAATCTGTAGAGCATAATACTGCAAATAATGAAGGGATCATGGTTTCTGAAAACACCGAGAATGCCATAAATCATTACAATGAGATATGGGATCGGAAAAACTTGATAATCGATAATTTATTCGCTTTCTCGATTACACAAGAAATTATGAACGATGATTACGATAATGAACCACATTCAATAATTGAATGCCGTCAAAGGTCGGATGGGCCTAAATGGGAGGAAGCAATAGAGTCTGAATTAGCTTCCCTAGAAAAACGGATGGTATTTGGGCAAATTTCTCGAACACCGAATAATATAAAACCAATTGGTTACAAATAGGTGTTTGTTCGAAAAAGAAATGAAAAAAATGAGATTGCGAGATATAAAGCCCGACTCGTAGCCCAAGGATTCTCCCAACGGCCTGGGATTGACTATGACGAAACATATTCACCAGTGATGGATATAATCACTTTCCGTTTTCTTATTAGTATGGCTGTCCATGAGTGTTTGGACATGCGACTAATGGATGTAGTCACGGCATATCTATATGGTTCATTAGATTTTGATATCTATATGAAAATTCCTGATGGATATAAAATGCCAAAATATGCTACTCCTCGTGAGCTATACTCGATCAAACTACAGAAATCACTGTATGGATTAAAGCAATCCGGCCGCATGTGGTATCATAGATTGAATGAATACCTTTCTAAGGAAGGTTATAAAAATGATCTTAAATGCCCATGTGTTTTTATTAAAAGATCCAATACTGGATTTGCTATAATTGCAGTCTATGTGGATGACATGAATTTAATCGGAACTCTTAAAGAGTTATCCGATGCTGCTGAATATCTGAAGAAAGAATTTGAGGTTAAAGACCTTGGAATAACAAAACTCTGTCTTGGTCTTGAGCTCGAGCACAAAGATAATGGAATACTTGTCCACCAATCTGCTTATACCAAGAGATTGCTCAAACGATTTAATATGGACAAGGTTTATCCTCTGAGTACTCCTATGGTCGTACGGAATTTAGATCCTAAGAAAGATCCTTTCCGACCTAAGGAACCAAATGAGGAAATTTTGGGTCCTGGAGTGCCTTATCTCAATGCTATTGGAGCACTGATGTATTTAGCACAATGCACCAGACCCGATATTTCTTTTGCAGTAAATTTACTTGCAAGATACAGTTCTGAACCAACTCGAAGACATTGGAATGGTATCAAACACATTTTTCGTTATCTCAATGGTACCATTGACCTGGGTTTATCCTATTCAAAGGAGGCTACTAACTCTTGATTAGTTGGTTATGCTGCTGTGGGATACAAATTCGATCCACATAAGGCTCGCTCACAGACCGATTATTTATTCTGCTATAATGGTACAGCTATATCATGGAGATCGACCAAACAAATATTAGTAGCTACATCTTCCAATCATTCTGAGATAATTGCTCTCTATGAAGCTGGCAGAGAAAGTATTTGGCTAAGATTAGTTATAGCTCATATACTAAATGAATGTCGATTGAAGCTTGTGACATACACTCCCACAATCATTTATGAAGACAATGCAGCATGCATAGCACAAGTCAAGTGTGGATATATAAAAGGTGATCGGACCAAGCATATTTCACCGAAGTTTTTCTACACACATGAACTACAGAAGAACGGAGAAATAAATGTTCAACAAATTCGTTCGTGTCATAATCTCGCTGATTTATTTACAAAATCATTGCCGACATCTACATTCGAGAAGATGGTATACGGTATAGGCATGAGAAGAGCTAATCTTAACCAAGATTGATAAATCAGTTTGACGGCATATATTTCAGGGGGAGCAAATTAATATGTGCGTTGTACTCTTTTTCCCTTATGACTGATTTTTATCCCATTGTGTATTTCCAGCTTAAGGTTTTTAACGAGACAGCTTACGCACAAGGATTGGATCTAAGTTGTGTATTCTATTGAAGTGAGCATTCCAAGGGGGGAGTGTTATGAATAAAATGTGAAATGCTCATGTGAAAAGGAAGAAAACCTTCATCTCAATGTGAAAATGAGAAATTATCAAGTCTTCATTTTTTAGCTACATTCATAGTCATATATTGATGACTTTGAAGGTAGACAATTTTGTCATTTCATACCCCAAAGTTTACCATAAATAGGTGTGTTTTGGGAGATGGAATACACACCAATTAATTCTAAGCATTCTTGAGCTATAGAATTCTCCCTCATTTTCTCTCCTCTTGTAATATAGAAAACACTTGGTAGTTTTTGCTACAAAGTTTAAGGGTTAGAATCATTGTAAATATCCTCCAAATATATTAGTGAAGTTTCGGATTCCTCCGATCGTGGACGTAGATCATTTGATCGAACTACGTAAATTCTTGTGTGGTTTATTTATTCTTGTTTTCATAACAAATTCTTATATATGCACAATTTTTTTATGTACACAATTCTTATAAATTGTATATATAAATTGTCTCTAATATAACTTTTGAAGTTAAAAAGGAAAATTAGGGATGCCACTAGTACAAAGTATGATGAGAAGATCAAAAATCTTAAATTCCAAAGAGAATCAAGAATCCTCTTAAAATGCGGCCTCAGTAGTTTTGTCGTCTTAATATTTGGATTTAAGGAGTTTACTAATAGAGAGAAATGCAAAAAGCAGTAAGTGCTATTATGACAGGCTTGACTATCCCAAAAAATTATTCACACTTTATTTTAATTTTGAAGGATAGTAAATTCAAGTCTGTCGATTAAAAATTAGCTAGGCAATACGAACGTGGTAAACATTAAAAAGAAATTTGATTAGCTTTCCAAAGTTCCAATGACAAAACTAGATATTTGCATCCATACATATCCCAGGAAAATAACGATGATTTTAACTAATTTTGAAAATTTACAAATTTAAAATTTTGAAGTTATGCAATTTTGAGAACACGTTGAATTACACGTACATGACACAAAATAACATTATTAATATGTAATAAAAATCATAATATTTGTCTTGAGGACTGTTAAGTATAAAAATGTGTGAGAAAATTTAATTCAAATACGTAGCATCGTATGCGTAATAAGTGTTTGGTTAAATGGCAACAAATCATATATTTGTCTTTCATTTTAGATGACCGTACATGTTTGGTAATCTTGCTATATAGACATCAATTTGATATTGTTCGTATTGATTTCTATAAACATGAACAAATGTTTTGTTTCAGTGAGATATTATCCATCTTATGAAATGCATGTATAATTTTTTGATGGTGTTAGTATCATGGATAAATATGTTTTGAGTACAAGCCATTTTAACCCGTTAGTAACCCAGCCTAAGCCATACATGATATAAACTACATAATTTAAAAATACGACGTTTCGGCTTAGAATAATTTCACTCGAAAAACAAAAACTGTGAATCGCTCGGGCCTTAAAACAATATGTAATATAAACATGATATGCAAGATTGATATATTATCAGAAAGAAAAGTACTCGTGCATCGGACGGATTGAGTCCTAAGACCTAAATGTTGAGTCTTAATGACTTCAATTTTTATCTATAAAATTATAAAATAAATTGAGTTTCTTGCTATTTATGATTTGATCCCTAATTTTATACAATTCACTTAAAAAATGATAGACCTGTCATATTCCACGTAAGAGGTTTAGAAACAAGGTTAATAACGTAAGAGGTTTCCATACACTTTTTTTGACCAAATGAATGTTATAAAACAGTATGTTGAAATAACATACGCAATTGCATCATCGGATTAAAAATAAAGCCAACTTATAACAACATTTATAGAGCCGTATGCATTTGAGCTTCGTTTTGTGTTGTTTAGGTTTATAACAGTTATGTTAGATTCGAGATTAACTCAACTTATTTTATAATTATTTGGCTAAACATTACAACGCACGTTTCAATTAGATGCACCATCATATGTATACTTCAACAATCTACGCTGAACATTACGTAATGAACAATGTTATAGAAACTCTGTGCATCGGACGAGTCTGAACGCCTCGTAGAGATAAAATTAGAGGTTGACGTATAGACTTTTTAATTTTCGAATTTGATAAATAGTGCATACATATTTTTATTCATATTTATAAATCCTATGAATATCATACATATGATTAATAATTTGTTATTAAAAAAACTTAAGAATATATATTATCTCTTTTATTGGTCATTTCATGCATTTGAACAACCATTAGCTATCAATTATTTGCCAAACAATCATAGATAAACATTTAATATAAATCACTAGTTAAATCAACAAATACAATCATCACGTTAAAACAGCTCATATAATCAGTTAACAGTTCTCGACTACCAATCGATTCGCAAACACGGCCATTAAATTTTAATTTTTATGTTGGCTTTTAGAGTTCCATTCTTTTACTTTTTAGTTCTCTAAATTGTTCTTACGTTTTCAGAATTGTAAGACATTCACGAGTCATAGCCTAATTTTGTTTTTTATTTCTGTAGTCGTTTTTAGATTTTTCTTTAGTTTTTGCATATTTTTTTTCCTTCATTGTTTTTAGTTTTTTAGTGTCCTTTAGTTTTTTCATATTTTTATTCAGCTTTTAGCATTCTTTTTTTAATATTTTAGTTTAGTTTATAATTTTCTATTTTTAATATTTTTATTTAAAATTTAATTTTAGTACAAAGTTCTCATGGAAATATGAATTTATTTGATCTCCCAAAACACTTATTCATCGTTGTATATAAAAATTTTCAACCAAAAATTTATCCACATAGAGTCCAAATTTCAACCTCTTTTCACATTCTTTTGTGGTATTTCGAACATTTTTTCTTCAATTTCTTAATTTTTATTTAAATTCCACTCAAATAATTTTCTGGATTTCTTTTTCGTATTATACGATTATCTTCTTTATTTTTTTTAGCTTCAATTTTTTAGAGTTTTTTACTTTTTGTTATTTGTTTACAAATGAAAATAATCTACTTGTTATAAAACTGAAATATTATAGAGAGAATTTAAAGAGAGAGAATAGAGAGAATGATTCTGAAGTATATTTTTCATTAATAACTGAAGTCCTATTTATAGGAAAACTTCAGATGGCACAATCGTAATTACATAATTACATCAGGGGCATAATAGTCATTCACATATTATAATACATTATCTTGTTACGCATTACGAGAAGTGATATACTTCAACAATTCTTAACACTCCCCCTTGAATGACTATTTACATAAATATCTGCCGAACTAGTTTGAAGAAAAACCCAATGGGAGAAAAACTCTCAAACTTTTTGTATCGAAGCGTGTGACAATCATATCACGTTGTATCATAACGTTGGTAGGAAACCTCTGTTAGATAAAACTTCAGCAATCTGTAATCTCGTAAATTTGCTCCCCCTTATCTTGATAGTTCTTGTATGAGTATTCTTGTGCCGTCTCAGTAAAACCTCGTGGGACAAAAACTGAGTGAATCTGTCATGTATATCATTCGTTGTTGGAGTATCCACGTGTTGCCTCATTAAAACCTTGTCAAGAAAACCCAGTGTGAAAAACTTGATCGAAGGAAAAAGAGTACAACTACTCCTTCTGTTTTCAAATCTTTGAGGAATAATCTTGATCTTTATAATTTTCCTCATTATGCTATGAATATGCCTCGTTAAAACCTTATTAGGAAAAACCCAATGGGAAAAATCCTAATGAAGGGAAAAGAGTACAGTATTCATACTAATACGCCATTCAAGTTGCCTCGTTAAAAACCTTGCTAGGAAAACCCAATGGGACAAAACCTCAGTCAAGGGAAAAAGAGTGCAACGCATATTTTATAAATATGTCCCAGACATTTCAATAATCCTCCAAGGATTAGTACGAGTATCATATTCAGTGCAATTTGTAATCCTGCACTCATATTCTTTGCAGTACGTTTCAAATCTCTTTGGAGATTCCATATTAGCTGTGATTAAGCTGCCTCGTTAAAAACCTTGCTAGGAAAACCCAGTGGGATAAAACCTTAGTCAAGGAAAAGAGTACATCATATAATTTTCTTTCACAACACCTTATTTTGGGTGATTGCACGCACTGATAATACTTTCAAAATCTCTTCAAGAGTCACTTTTAGTAAGCCCATATGTTTCATTTTATTATAAGGGCATACGTTTCAATTTCGATGGATTTCAATATCCTCATTTCAAATATCTATATTCCACAACCATGGATTTCAATATCCTCATTTCATTTATAGCGCTATATTGTGTCGACACTTTTCAATATTTATTTCTCCATGGCAACATAACTTGCCGAGATATCTCATTATCAATTATCTATTGGAATTACACATTGTGGTTATGTCTATATACTTCTCAAAAGTGTATGCCTCCTTTTATCATTTGCTTTGATTCATATTCGGGGAATTATTATGTATTTATCAAAGCAGTTGTAGTTGGTACCAAAGATTAATAATCTGTCATGCATCTTTGAACTTCAAGTTCATATTTTAGTTGTGAGGATATAGTGTGATGCATTTTACATATTTCCAACTACTAATACTCCCCCTCATGCTAAGAGATTTCTTGAGCACCAAACTCATATGCCAGTACCTCAGTATTCATCTTCAGTCATGGGGGTTTGTATATTATGTTCTCGATATTGGCAGGAGGACTTCGAATAGTATGCCAATTAATATCCCACTTGTATGCGCATGGGATCTATTCAAGTTTATTTGGGATATATTACTAGCTTAATCTGATATGAAATATATGCTCCAACCATGAGCAAATCTTCTCGTAAGTTTCCGATTACGAGTCATATACACATGTGACTATCTAGTGGATCCATAATATCTAGTAGTTCACATATAGAGGAAGTGGGCCCATACTCCCCCTTAATATATTCCAAATTTATTAGGAATTCATTCCCAACATTGGCTAGTATTGATATTAATCGAGAACAAATATTTGAAGACATGATGTGTCTATATCATCCTATAGATATTTTACCGACATATCACATCATCTTTTCGGTGCCATTATTGCACATCATTATCAACATGGAGTCGCCGCTCCCACATGTCATATTATGTTTATTATTCAAATATAAAATTGTAGTTCATACGCTTCGGGATATGAACTATTGAAACGCGGAGTCAAATCTCATACGCGTAATTTCAATCTATAAATAGATTAGCATTGTACTCACAATCACCCATATCGAGGGTTTGATTATTATAATGGATTCAATGCTTTCTAGTCTTCGCAATATTACCCATCTCTTCCAGTGAATATCATAAAAAGAATTTATCGAGCTCGACTCGAAAGATTAAGGGTGCTAATGAGAAATGGCATCCCTGAAGATATTCGATGGTTGATCGAAGCACTAGTTCGATTATCTGGCGAATTTTCAAATTCATTTAAGTACATGCCAGGTACAGGTAGGAGTAATTTTGCAAAGAAACGAAGAGCAAAAAGATTAGGTGGATGCTATAAATATGCTCTGTGTACATGTGACACACAGTGCAAATTGGTGGGGTTTGTATCCAAAAATCGAGAAGACAAAATCGCATTTATCAAGGATAGGTTGAGTAAGGAATCTATGGATCACGATATCCAACAGATTCTTGATACACAGTAGATACGTTCATCGTGAACTATTGGCTTTGTGGACACAATTTAAGGATGAACTGGAACGTTATAGTCATGAAAAATTAGTTCAAAAGATCCAGTTTGTAAGTCCGTTCTGTCAAAGCCGTATAAGGTAAATAGCAAAAAAATGCAACTTGATGAATATTGTTCCTCAATATTTAAATTTCTCAGCTGCCGATAGATAATGTCATTTTCATTGAAAAATATAATATCATATCTTTCGTTTTCTTCTACAATTTTGTCAAAAAGAAAATAGTAAAAGCAGTGACTTATCTGCTGCCCATTTTTCAATGAAAATAGTGAAGTCATTTGTCTTCTAGTAAGAAATTTGTTCTTTAAACTTGGGATCCACAAATCAGAAATTGTATATCTCATAAAAGTACTTTGAAAATATAGTATAGAGATATGGAGTTCTCAGAATCCTCATACATATATCATCCAATTAAAACTATATGTATTTTAGGTGGATCCAAACTGATAAGTCATATCCAGCACATAGATATGTCGTATCAGTTCGTAAAAGAATTAAGAAAACACAAAATCGATATATTGTATGGTGTGAGTAATCATAGATTTTTGGGTTGCCTTTTAGAGGCTGCACAAAATGGGAAAATAAGAGTAACAAGTGCCTTACACTTTTCCACACCATATGTTTATATGGTGAATAATAGCGATGCTTTTATTATACTTCCAGGTGGCTATGGCACACTCAATGAGATATTCAATATCACGTCATGGGCTGAACGGAACTTCCATACCAAACCTATAGGTTTGTGAATATTAATAATTTCTTCAACGATTTGCTTGCCTTTCTGGATCAAGGAGTAGATCACAATTTTATCTCTCAGCCATCAAGAGATATTCTTATATGTGCCGACACATTTGTTGATCTACTTATAAAGTTTCAAGCATATATTACAGTTAAGAATTTGGAAGTCAAAGCCCATCAGCCACAAACTATTGGCGTCAAACGAAAAAGAAGTTTAGATCCTTTAGATCTTTCATTATGAACCCTAATGTCAGGGAGTGGCAGAGTTACGGAGTTTTATACTCTCGAAACGCACCCTATTTTTATGGGTTTCATATGTATTCTCCTTTTCGTATATTGTCGAGTGTTTATTACCTTTTTGGCTAGTTTCAATATTTTCCACTTTGACTGTTTTGTGCTTTTTCCAGCAATAATACGATCATCCTTTTGCCTCTATGCAAATACATTATTCTCACGAATATGTGATATATGCTTCTCTATTGTGATACTGATATGATTTCAATGATCCCACCATGTGATATAATCAATATGAGATTAATTGAGCAATTATTTTTCGGTGATATTTTTCCATATCACTTGTCAGATGATCCCACCATGCGGTGTATTTGCATGGAATTTTCTTTAATTTGATCGATTATAACTTCTGGTATCATTTGCTCAATTCTCTCCATCTGCATTTAATAATTGTGAAGATCGGATATTATTTCTATCAACTGATTCTTCTTTCGAGGGCATGATTTGAATCATTGATCAACTACTTCTTCAGAGTATGATTTATTTTTATCAACTGCTTCTTCAAGAGCAAGATTTAGATAATCGATCAACTTCTTTTCCGGAGTAGGATTTATATTTATCAACTGCCTCTTCGAGAGCAGGATTTAGATAATCGATCACCTACTTTTCCAGAGTAGGATTTATATTTATCAACTGCTTCTTCGAGAGCGGGATTTAGATAATCGATCACCTACTTCTCCAGAGTAGGATTTATATTTATCAACTGCTTCTTCGGGAGCAGTATTTATGAACCATTCATATGGTATAACCAACCACGATGGTGATATATATAAATTGCGTATATGTAAAACCATCCATCTTGTGACAATCACATTTATCATATAGGAGGCATCGCCATCCATCTTGTGATAATTAAACTTGTCACATAGGAGGTATAATAAATATGTAAAACCGTCCGTCTTGTGACAATTACATTTATCATATAGGAGGCATCGCCATCCATCTTGTGATAATTAAACTTGTCACATAGGAGGTATCACCATCCATCTTGTGGTAATTAATTATCATATGGGAGGTATCACCATCCATCTTATGATAATCAGACTATCACATGGGAGATATAGTAATATAATGTAAGCTCAACAAATAAATGGTTTCAACCACCACTTGGAGATAATCATAATAAAGTTAGAAATTAGATTAGTAAATATTTAACTGCTTCTTCTGGAGCAGGTTCGTCCAACCATTTTCTCAAAGTATAATCATGTGTTATTAGGTTGGATCATTAAAAGTCATCATCGACCCCAGCTGTCGGCATCAGTGCCGCCTGGTCATTCCGTAATATTACACATACCACTTTATAAATTTTCAAGATCTGAGGGCATATATCCATGTTCTTTCAATATTTTGGAGGAATCGATGTCTTAATTTATATATTTTAATAAGTTTTGATAATGACAGATATTAAAAGGGTTATAATCAGCATATCAATATTAGTGTCAAATTGAAGCTCTCGTGAAATGGGTCACGATGGTATCAAGAAAAATCAATTCTGATATCATATGTATCAAAAACCGAATTAATAATTTAATAAATTAAAAGAATATTATATTTTTATATTTAATTTATTTTTCTTTTTCTTCTTTACCCGTTCGTATTCCCCCTTTTTCTTTCTTTCTTCTTTATATGCTCTTCATCTCCTCCCTGACAGTCTTCTTCACACTTTTTTTTTTTTTTTTTTTTTTTGGTTTCGTGACATATACATACATACCAGAGGCAGCAGTTGAGTTTGGTGCTTTTGGGAAGCCACGTCTTCTTCTTGGCAATAGTCCATGTCTCGAAGAGGTGTGATATCCTTCCTTCACGATAGCTCAAAAGGCAAGAGCAAAATGGGTTTCCTCCTGTAATTTCATGTTCAAGAAGAGGTAGCGGTGGCCTGAGATAGTTCGCCTGAAAAATTTTCTGGCAGCAGGAAGAAAAATGAAGGAAGGTTGTTCCCCAAAAAAATTCCGGCAGCTGCGACCTGAGATTGCGCGGGGGCGGGGGCGCGATGGGATAGGGTTTCGGGGGATGACCCGCGGGCTTGCAGAAGAAAAGTGATTTTTTTTTTTTTTTCTTTCAGAATTTTCGGACGAATATTTTTTATTAATAACTGAAGTCCTATTTATAGGAAAACTTCAGATGGCACAATCGTAATTACATAATTACATCAGGGGCATAATAGTCATTCACATATTATAATACATTATCTTGTTACGCATTACGAGAAGTGATATACTTCAACAATTCTTAACACTACTCATGAATATATGTAGTTTTTTTTGCCTTCAGCTTCTAAAATTTTGTTTACAAGATCTCATGATATATGTGAATTTCACAATTTGTCTTTTTGAAGGTCATATTTACGGCAATCTATATTTTTCCTATAGAAAATTCTAAACTCAATTACCGACCAAATTATGACTGGATTCCGAAAATTCTGATAAACGAATAAAATGAGGTATGACACTTTTTTTACTCAATAATCATTTTGGAAAGGAAGAAACATCATTAATGAATATTGTTTGTTAAAACCTTATTGGTTTCATGAGAGGGGTGACTAGACCCGGCAATTTAAATCTGTAATAACAAACGCACAAAAATTTAGTGTTTGTGTTTAAGTTTTAGTCTGTGACACGAAAGTATCTGACACGAAAGTCTGCGACTACGATTTAGTATCATATATGGGTTTGTCCCTCGGGTTCACGACACGACACGAGGTAACGACATATTTAATTAAATAAAATAATAATAAAATAATATATACTACTCCCTCCGTCCCGCCCAAAGGTTTACATTTCTATCAAAAAGTAGTCCCTTTAGTAAGTTTACATATATCACTTTTTACAATCAAATCAAACAATCACTTTTTACTTTTTAATCTCCACCACTCATTCATCATCAATACTTTTTACTTTTTAATCTCCACCACACATTTAATAATCATTACTTATACCAATCATTACCTAAAATACACCAAATATACACCCTCTGTCAACCTTTGGCCGGGACAGAGGGAGTAATATATTGTAATAATATAATTCAAAATATACAATTTGATGCTAATCATGAAATTTTACAAATAAAATATAAAATATCAACTAATATGTATAAATTAATTAATTATCAATATTTAAAAATAATAAAATATAAATTAGTTTTTTTCTTCGTTTCGTGTACATTTCGTGTATTTTTCGTATACATTGGTGTCGTGTACTTTTATGTACACAAAAATATCGTGTACTTTCGTGTAGTTTCGTGCTATGTCGTTTTTTTCATGTCGTGTTCGTGTTTGGGTTTCTAGTACACGGATTCATTTCGTGTCGTGTTTGTATTTGGTTTTCAAGTACACGACACGATACAAATTAGAGTCGGCGTAGGTTGAAACCCCTACCTCCATCTTTGCCCCACTTTGAAATATCACCCACATAACTATTTGCGTTCCTACCTCAACTTAACCGATATCCCCGCTCGACCCTCGGCCGATACAAAATCGTCCCTAATCCCCACCTTTACTCCATTCAGTGTACAAGCTTGTAAAATCAAATCACATGTATACATAGTTTAATACATAGTTCTCATTGTAGGAGACGATTTGTCATGTTTGCATACATCAAAAAGGTATTTTGTCAAGAAAAAAAAAAATAGAAGGTAAAAACAAAATTTTAAGAAGCTTTGACTTGTAATATTTGACAGTTTTACCATTATCCATATCTATACTTCTATTAAAAGAGAGTCGTGACACATGTCACTTTGTTAGTTTTTTGATTTTTTATTTTAAAATATAGTTTATATATAGAGATGTATTCTTAAATTTCCAAAAAAAAAAAATCTAAATATGTTTTATTCCACAACCTACACTCATCTACCAATAAAAAAATCATTCATTTATTTTTTAGCTTAAAATTTTAAATATTTATAATTTTTTAAATCAAGTTTATTTTTAATAAAAAATATTTTTATTTCATAATTTTCAACTAGACGTCCATATGAATATAATAAATTTGATGGATTTACAATAATGACCGATTGCACAAAAAAATTATATTAGAAAAAATATGAATATTTATATTCAGTAAAATTAATTGATGCAAAATAAAACTATATTAACTCATTTATTGCTTACATAAAAATTAAATTATGATATTTATTTAATTATAATAACTAAAAATAATAAAACATACACTGCACACACACACACACACATATATTAAGACTTAATCACATATTACTTTCGTCCCAAAATTTGTTCCTACTTTTTTTCGGTATGTCCAGAAAATTTGTTCATGTAATGGACAGTAATTGACTTAACACTCCGCTAATGTGGTACTCTTTCTTGAATTATATTACACCCATAATATGCTTAATAAGTCTGTTATTAATATTACGCTAATATGATACTCATATCGAAGACCATCAAAAATAAATTTAGAGATCGATAAATTATTTTCTAATAAGATAATATCTTATGCGGTGCACATCTAGTTTAGATAAGAAAAGCAAGAACAGATGGGCCTATACTCCAGAATCTGTTGGTGGAACAATTAAATATTGAGGCTGACGCGGTGTGGAGGCCAGATCTCGGTGGGAACTGCGGTTGGATTTGGGGTCAGCGTGGAGCAATCACAGGGACGACTCGCTTGCGCGGTAGTTGAGGATATTTAAGAACGGAGTCGAGTGATACACATCTCGCGATTTAACTCAGAAGTAGCGATCTTGTGTGGCAGAAATTATCAGGCGACATTCAGTCAGAAGGCTTGGGCATCAAAAAAAAAAAAAAAAAAAAAAAGCAAGAACAGTTTATTTTTTAATGTTACAACAAGGACGGTCTGATTGAAATACTATTGACGGATGGTGTTTACTAAAACTTGTTTGGTTCATGATATCTACAACAATGGGCGGACCCTTACCTCTGTCCTCGCCTCGCTTCGAAACATCATCTACATAACTGTCTCCATCCCGATTTCGACTTATATTGTATTATCCCTTCCACCTTTAGCGGGTACACAATCGTTCTCAACCCCTATTTTTACCTCATTCCCCGTCCCCATACATCACCCCTACTCTACTACTTGTCTGTCAAATAAGATCATAAGTACAACAAACTTGATCTAAAAACTTCTGTTGGTAATTGAGTTTGCTTTTTTATTAAAAAAGTTGTAGGGAACACTTTATCGTATTGGCAATAAATATTTCTCCAACCGACTCAAGATATAAATTTATTAACGATTTAACTAAAACTCGTTCGAACTCATTTTGACGCATAAGGAAATCAAATTCAAACATAATAAAAATTCAAACAAGCTCGAACAATGGTATCATGGTACACAATTCATTTTCTGCTCCAAACAATTCGCAGATTTTTACTTGATCAACATTTAAGAAGCTCTGACTTGTTACGTTAAATGATAATTTATCCATATATCAAATAAAACTAAGTTTAAGAAAAACAAGAATGGCTTATTGCTTAATGTTAAAACAAGGCAATTTAGGTACAATCTTATTGATTAATTAAAGTGATACAATTTTGAAAAAAAAAAAAATTACAACAGATAAAACATGTCATTCGATTTGTAAAGGAGGGAATATGAATAACGGATGGTGTTTACTAACAATTTTTTTGGTTCATAATAGGGATGACAATGACCCGAACCACCGTCCTTGCCCCACTTCAGAATATCATCTCGATAACTGTCCTGTCCTCGCCTTAACTCGAGTGGTATCCCGTTCTTGCCTCCATGGGTCCAAAACCCCACTTTTACCCACTTCTCCGCCAACATCATCACGGCTTCAGTACCCGCTTGTAAAACAATGATCATATGAAATACAACATATACTTGACCTAAATATTTTAACTAATCAAAAATTAAAATAATTACCCCAAAATCATTGGGCTTTCGGTATTCAGGATGCTCTAATTACAAAATCAACAGACCTGAAGAAAAGCGTCAGAAAAAAATTGAAAAAAAAATACACCAAATATTAGCAAGACTATTATGGTTCAACTACCGAAATATTTTGAAGAGAATAAAACAAAATAAAATTCGCAGCCTCCTAATATCGAACACTTCAGTCGATACAAAATAGCCACTTCAACTCGGACGGGTTAATGACGTTGAGAACTCAAAAATACGGCTCATCTGCAATATCACAAGTTCATTAATATATCCAACGACGATATAGAAAGTCCGGATTGAAATTATAATTTATATCAGAAACAAAAAAAAAAATGTAAACAAGAAGAATGAACATGAGCACGACAAAGCATACCATCGCCATCATTAGCCATATTGAAATCATCCTCATCATCATCGAAATCTTCATTCTATAAAAATTGCCCAAATTGTTAAGCCACTCAACATGAGAAAAATCAAATTAATAAAATGTACTTAATGGGAGCTCTATGCATTGGAATCTATGATTAACAGAACAAAAATGCCCATTTATAGATCAAATATCAGAACAAAGAGAAAAAACAAAATGTGGAGAAAGATAAATCCACTTATTGTTTGCAATCAAGGTGTGTAGCATACCTGTTCATAATCACCCTCATCACTGATTTCTCCATCGTCTTCATCAATTTCTTCTTCGTCTTCCTCATCTTCGTTTTCTTTCTTCTCGCTGTCGTCTCCTTCGCCCTGGAAATTCAAGAATGAAGAAAGAAAAAGATTATCACCAAACAAAATTAAAGGAGATGGATCGCAAACATAGAATCAGTACTACATTCATAAAAGAATTAAACATATCAAATTATCTGCCCCGGTCTTGAAAAAGCTAAGGATGATTCGAGCAAGACCGTCAGCGGGTCCCAGGGAGGCGGGAAAGGATTATCAAATAAAGAGGTTCGTTTGATGAGGGCGAGAATTTACCTGATCCATCTTTTCAAACTTATCAAAGATATCCTGACCTATTACAAACAACTTAAATCGTTTAAACTCGCTCCAAGCAGAGGCACGTATTGCCAAATTATGAAATATAATGTCACAAAAACAAATCTAAATCGAAGTAAAAATAAGTATATTATTTCTTCACATTATACCTAGTTCAGGATTCCATCGGATTTTCTTGGCGACACGCTTTCGTTTCTTCCCGCCATCTTCAATAATGGAAAAATAAGAAAATGTTTAGGTAATTAAAAAAAAAAAGATGATGGTAGACTGAGATATCAAATCAATTGAAACCCGTAAAAAGCCAAGATAAGTATAAACATCTACCTTCAACTAGTTCTGCTGCAATATGACCACTGTCCAGCATTATGAAGTCCCCGAGTTGTGACTTAACCTTTTTCGTTTGTGATGTCCTATCTGAATACCTTTCTATGTCTGGTTTTTGTGTGTCTGCAAAAATATGAAATCAATGGCATTCCAATCATCGAACTTAGTACAAAAACAGATTTTAGAAAAAGAAATACATATATTTTGGCAAAAATAAAGATATCTACAACACAAGGCTCTAGAGTAAAATGACTCTGAGTGACAATTTCGTACGCTCCTGTTATCAATTTCAAGCATAAATGAAGAAATAAAATAAATAAATGATTGAATGTTTATCTTCTAAAACCAAAATATGTCAATGCATATCCTATTGTGCCGTCATATTGCTAGGAAATCATGGATATTTATTTCTTGGCGAACCATATATGCAGTAGAAACAAAAATTTTCTTTCCTTTCCGTGTGACGCCATAATCAAAGACGTTACAGGTAAATTTATTGACAATTCACAACCACGACTACTGTTTCATTGACAGCGCGTTAAAATCAGTAAATGTCAAGGAAATCCATTGTTACAGAATCAGTAAAGCATAAATAAAATAAAATAAAATAATAAAAAACAAATAAAATGTACTCTCAGGTCGTTGTTGTCCTCCATCTTCGTAATAGTAAGGCGAGTTCCTCCAAAATTTCTGCAGATCCCTAGACCACCTTGTTAACTTAATTCTCGCCTCAGAATACACAGCAGTACCAAGATCCTCGATGACCTAATTTTTTACCACAAGAGTCAAATTCACTTTCGGTAATCAGTCAAGTACAAGATTGCATAACCAAATTAAATTCACTGAAAAAAAAAAGAACACTGAATACAACTAAAAACAAAAATAAAATGCTCACCGGAAAGGGTTCAAAAGATACTTGTGTGGCCTTGCTCCCGAAATTGAAGTTTCCGCGGCCGCGGCCGCGGCCCCTCCCTCTGTAGGCCATCGCTGCTACGAGATTTACAGGCTCCTCTTTTACTCAGCTTGTAATTTATGTTGTACTTTGTGTGTGTGTGTGTGTGAATTCTTCAATGCAACGAACAAGAGAGGAATACAATCGAGTTCTACGAACAACATACAGTGGCAGGGAAAAGAAAAACTGAAACCCTAGCCCGAAAAATTATTGGTTCCGTACAGAAACGTTTGATGTCGGGTCTACATTAGTTCGCGTGCTAACGGGTTGAATCCGGATAACTCGCCCATGAAACAACTTGGGTCTGGGTCTACATATGACCCGTATAATCTTTTACAAGTAGAGAAAACACTAAATTCTAATAATCACAAGTAAGCCCCCCAAATAATATTTCGTAGGCATTCGATCCCGCGCCCGAGGCCCCATCCCGACCATCTTGGCTGGCACATGTCTTGTCAAACTGACGTAGCAAAAAATAGTGGACCGATTTGAATTAAATAAAGCTACTTTCTCTAATTCAAACCGCTCCACTATTTTTTGCTACGTCTGTTGGTTCATCTGGAAGTGGAGATGTTCCACAATTTTTGACACTAAGTTCACCTATCCCCATGCCACTCACTACACAATCAGCCACAATATCAAACTATGGTAATCATCGAATATCAACTACTCTGGAGAGGTGGGATCGTGGCATGCTTGGGTGTCTCCGCCGATTGGTTTTGTCAAATTGAACTGCGATGGAAGTCGCCGAGAAGACACTAGAGCTGCGAGTGCTGACGGGGTGATTCAGACTGACAAATCAGATTGGATCTGGGGCTATAAAGGCAGCTTGGGATTCTGTTCCATTTTTGAAGCTGAGATCTGGGCAATTTAGATTGGTTTAAGGAAGGTGTTAGATCGTGGGTTCACCGCTGTGGTGTTAGAATCCGACTCTACTGAAGCTATTCATCTCATTAATGGCGATTTGGAGGTTTCTCATCCTCAGGCGAATTTGATACAAGAAATTACAGAGTTGAGTAGTTGTTTTCAGTCAACTCTGTTCACTGCTGTTCTCAGACAACAAAATCATGTTGTTGATGCGTCGGCAAAGGAAGGTTATGATGCTCAGTTTGGTTGGTCTGATGTGGAAGTTCCTAGTCAGCTGATTGGTGATCTTGTTAGTAAAGATAAGTTGGGTCGTTTGTATTTTAGACCGGATCTCTAGTTTCTTTTACTGTTTTTGTTTGTTTGGGCTGTATTAGCCCCGTTGTTTCACCAAAAAAAATAAGCGGGACCCCTAGACGACCGGTCTCCCAACAGTTCATGGTTCAATCCTGATTAGACTGTTTTAACATCCAGTCTAGCCAACTCTTTTAATAAAATTAATATTTCCTAATTACATAAAGTATAATATTAGTGTTAATTAAATTGGACCTTTATGAGCTTCCAAACTATCTTGATCAAATTTGAAACATTTTAATTGACTGCAACCCCTAAGAGTATGTTTATGCTATGAGGGGTCAATTCCCCACTGCTTCATGGTTCAATTTCGATTGGACCGTATTAACATCCAATTTAACCAATTTTAAAATAAGTTTAATATTTTTTATATAAATATAATTTTAGTCTTTAATTAGATTAGTATATTTTTAATATATGATTAGACCATGTTTAAAATATTTTAATTAATTACGACCCTTAATGGTATGTTTACTCGAGGGTCTAGAATTTTGGTATTAAGATACATTTTCACTTTAGCATAGTCAATGACAATATTTGTCAAGGAATTTAATTTGTACAAATTCTAGCAAAAAAGGACATGATTGGACCAATATACCCTTACTTTTCAATAAACTAACTCACTTTATCTCTTTCCTTACATTTTCTGAGTTTCTGGGTTACGACGTATGTATTTCGTACCGTTTCGTTACCATGTGTTGTTTACCTTTTGTGTTATTGTATCGTAACTGAGTTACCATATCGTAACTGCGGATACGATATTTGTTTCCCGTTACGTTCGTTACAATACCCGGTTAATAATTGATCATTTATTATTTGTTTTTCGTTACGTTTTGTTATATTCGTTACCATTATCCGGTTAATAATTGACCATTTATTACTGAGTTACCATCACATAGAAGGGTAACCCAACTAATAAGTCAGTTTCGTACTGAGTTACCATCACATACAAGAGCATCCTAACTAAGAAATGACAATTTCGTAACGAGTTACCACCACACAATAGAGTAACCCGGAAATTCGAATTCAGCTTGGGATTTCACAAATTCAAATATTTCAAACCAAAACCCTAAATTTTACAGAAATACAGTAAATAAGAAACGGAATTGTTTTCTTTTTAAATTAAAAAAGAAAAGAAAAATAAAATTAAAGGACAAAATAAAACAGCTCCATCGTTTGTAATTCCAAGATCCATCGTCTTTTATTACCGCCGGCACATCCGATCCCGACACCGGAAATAGATAGGGTTCTGGCGAGATCGGGAGCTCCGACGAAGTCGGTGCCGGAAAAAGATAGGGTTTCAGCAGGGTTGTGAGACCCAGACGACTCTGGCAGCATTGAATTTCATCGGAGAAACTCGTAGTGGCGTCGGACTTGGGCGAGGAACTCGGCGGAGGTCATCCCGTGCGACGGAAACATGGCTCAAGCGCGTTGATCATCTCTTACAAACAACATAGTAACATGTTAAGTTTAAATGCTACACTTGGTAAGAAGTTACAATTTCTTACCAATATACCAGAACCCCATTAAGACAGATACAAGTTCGTAGCTGAAAATAGTTACGGTTACACTAATACGAAGTCATTAATTCGTAACTCCGTACTAGTTACGGAAATAGTTAGGGTTCCAGCGAGCTGGTCATCCTCCGATCACCATCTCCATCGTCTTTTATTACTGTCGGCACCTCCAATCCCGACCCTGATGAATAACCTCACTATCACAACTACAACCAGTAAGAAAACGAATAGATCTGAAATCTAAAGATGGGATAAGAACACAAAAAGAACAGATCTGGAATAACTTCGTCGGAGAAGGAGTAGAAAGATCTCGTCGGAGATTGAGGTCCTTCCTGTTTTGCGGTGGAGTGCGACGGCGGTGGATCTGGCTTCAATGGATTGAAGCTCGCCGGAGATGAGGATGGATTCAGTGGAGCACGACGGCGGCGGTCAGATCCATGGATTGAAGCTCGTCAGAGGTGAAGATGATGGTCGCCCGAGAACATGGACGACGACGGGGATGGGTGGCGCGGTCGTTCGACGGGGATGGTTGTGAGACAAGAGCAGCGGGCAAGAGCAGGGACAAGAGCATGGGACGAAGGGAGAGGAGAGAGCAGCGACGGGGGGGGACAAGAGCAGCAGCGGCGACTTGAGAGGGAGGGCTCGAGAGAGAGGAGAGAAAAGAGAGAGAAAAAATAAAAGAGAGAGAGGGGGAGAGAGAGAGAGAGAGAGAGAGAGAGAGAGAGAGAGAGAGAGAGAGAGAGAGAGAGAGAGAGAGAGAGAGAGAGAGAGAGAGAGAGAGAGAGAGAGAGAGAGAGAGAGAGAGAGAGAGAGAGAGAGAGAGAGAGAGAGAGAGAGAGAGAGAGTAAATTGGTCTAAATTTATCCTTTTTTACTACAATTGCATAAATTATGTTTTCTCTCTAGAAATAAAGATATTTGTATTTTGTAGATATAAAAAGATTTACACTTATCTTTTTTTTTTTACTTTAAAAACTTTACCTTTATCATATATACAATCAAATCAAACAACCATGTTTTACTTTTTAATCTACACCATACACTCAATGTCAATATTTTTTATTTCTTTATCTCCATCATATTTTATAATTATTAATTATATAGTAAATGTACATATTATCTTATAGATTGTATATATATATATACATATATATCACTGTTTTAAACAACATTTCGTAGCGTAGGCTATAGCGAGCTATAGCGCAAAAATTGACGGTAGGGCTACGTAGTGCATCCAAAATAGCGTTTTGAACAAATAACGTAGGCTTTTTGATAACGTGACACGTTTTTTATCCAAATAACGTAGGCTATTTGAGCTATAGCATAAATAGCGTAGGCTATTTGAGAAATTTTAATTTTTATTATATTTTTTAATTTAATTATATATTTTTATTTTAATTACAAATATTTTTTAATTATTATTTTATTACTTTTATATCTATATAAACTATAAAGTTCTATTAAATTTGTTACAAAATATAATTTTTTAATAATTCTTAGATATATATAGTGTCAAAGATAATGACAAATAACCAATGATAAATAACCGATAGGAAAACTTGTTGATGAGTTCATTAAAAAAACGGTGGATTGTAGCTAAACGAATATGATATTTATACATTTATTTTCATATATTCTTATTTTAAGTGTTACTAGTTATAATTTTAACTTGATTTATATTAACTTATGACAAAGAATTATATATTATATAGATATATTTTATTTTTTATATAAAATAATAGGAACGCTAAACCTGCGTTATACGCTATTTCTGTTATTTATTCTGTATTTATCGGGATAAAAACGCTACATCAATGACTATTTAAAATACTCATATATATATATATATAAGACCAAATTTTTATTCACATATATTTCCTCTATGTTACTTGTTATTTTAGAATTTAAATAACGACATGAAAGGTAAAAATTAGAAATACGGTTCTTCTACTGGGATAATATTATATCTTCAAATGTGACTCTTCAAGTAGGGTGAATGAGGTAATAATTATCATACTTTTATTCTAAATTAAAAAGATGATATCTGAATAGTCAACATAACAATATAACCTAACTTAAAATTAATATAATATTATAAAAGACTAGTACCTTATGTTGTGTGGCTAAACTCTCTCGTGAGATTATCTTACAATTTGTACAATTTTGACAATCACTTTTCCCACAAAAGAATTAAATCAATTTGCGTCTTAATGGTCCCACTCTTATAGGTGATTAAGTGTTCATCTCTCTTCTTAAACACAGTGTTGGCTATGATAAGATCATACGCAATCGAAAAGTCTAAGATTAATTTCCCCTCGTTTTCTGCACCCGAAACCACAGCCCCATGCATCCTCTCATAATTGGATGTCTCTCTTCTCACATGACCATTAAAATCCCCACCTATAAATAATTTCTCCCACTCAGGTATTCTCGTTATCATGTCTTCAAGATCTTCCTAGAGCTTCTATTTCACTGTCTCCCATAAGCCCACTTCAAGTGCATAAGCACTTATTATGTTAATAGTCTCCACAAGTACTAACTTAATAGAGATCAACTTATTCCCCGTTCGTTTCACATTAAATATGTCACCAGTGAGATCTCTCTTAACAATGATTCCTACCCCATTTATACCACTCTACTCCTGTATACCACAACTTATAACCAGTTTTCTCAATCGTCCTCATTTTCGCTCCCTTCCATCTCGTTTCTTGCACACATATTATGTCGATCCTTCTTCTCTCCATAATATCAACAATTTTTCGAAGTTTGGTTGTGAGACTACCAATGTTCCATGATCCCATTCTAAGTCTATTGTTCTTGTACGTATTCTTGACACTGACACTCATTTGCTTTTGGACTAACTTTTTTACCCGAACCTGTCCATAAATACACGGAAACCCTTGCTTTTCTTGAGGTACTACACCTGGGAACCCTTGATTTTCTTGAGGCATTACACTCGGGCGCCGATGCAGCGGTCCTTTCTCACGTAACACTATACTCGGACCATACAACGCGTCGCTATGTAGGGAATGCCCCATCATTGTTTCGTTAATTGTCATATTCATAATTGAGTTTCGACGAATTTTATGCTGGCTGTTGAGGTCTAACGCAACCCTCGTCCCTTATCCGGGCTTGGGACCGGTAAGTTACATACTCAACACGACGGAATTCTAGTTGAGACACATACTTAATATAATATTCTATTTGGACACTTGCTTTAAATTTAAAAAAATAATGGGTCATTTTACAAAAATGGACCATCGACCCATCGTCACCAGTCGACCGACCGACGTTGGATATGATTTGGTGCATTTCATATATTTTCAAGTAATAATTCTCTCAGTCACGCTACAAGATTTTGAGCACCAGACCCACAAGTCATTATCTCAGTATTCATCTTGAATCCTGGGAGTTTATATATTATGTTCTCTATATTGGCTGGAGAACTTTGAATAATATGCCAATTAGTATTCCACTTGTATGCATATATCTCGATCCTTTCGAGATCTATTCAAGTTTATTTGGGATATTTTACTAGCTTTATCATCTTATATGGAAATTGTACTCAAACCATGATCAAATCATCTCATAATTTTCCGATTATAAGTCATATGCACATATGACAATCTAGTGGATCCATAATATCTAGTAGTTCATATGTAGCGGGAGTGGACCCATACTCCCCCTTAATATATTCGAGAATTATTAGGGATTCATTCCCAATATTGACTAGTAGTAATATTAATAATCGAGAACAAATATATGAAGACATGATGTGTTTATCATCAAGTACATATTTTACCGACATATCATATCATCTTTCGCGCCGTTATTGCACATCATTGTCAATATGGAATCATCGCTAACGCGTCATATCAGGGTCATTATCCAAATATAGAGTTATATACATTTCAGGCTATGAACTTTTCGAAATACGGAGTGATATCTCATACACATAATTATAATATATAAATAGATTATCATTGTATTCACAAAATTCACTCATAGCAAGGGTCCAAATATTATAATGGATTCATGATCTCTTGAATCTTCATAAATACTATCCATCTCTTGCAACACATATCATAAAAAGTATTTACCGAGCTCTCGAAAGCTTAAGGGTGCTAATGAGAAATAGCATCCCATAAGATATTCGATGGTTGATCGAAGCATAAGTTCGATTACTGGCGAATTTTTAAGTTCATTTAGATACATACCAAGTACAAGTAAGAGTAAATTTGCAAAGAAATGAAGATAAAAAAAATAGGTGGATGGTATAAGTGTGTTCGTTGGACTTGTGGCACACAATTCAAATATGTGGGGCTTATATCTAAAAATCGAGAAGATAAAATAACATTCATTAAGAGTGGATTGAGTAAAGAATCTATAGGTCATGACATCCAACATATTCTTGAGACACATCCGAGTGGATACTTTCGTCGTGAACTTATAACTTTCTGGACATGATTTAAGGATGAACAAGAACACTTTAGTCATGAAATTTAATCTCAAAAGATCCACTTTGTAAGTCCGCCTTGTCAAAGTTGGTATAAGGTAAATAGCAAAATAAATTAAATAATACAATTTAATTTTTCCCTTTTTATATTTTTAATAAATATTAGTTTTCAATATTTTTCTCAGCTGCCGACTGGTAACCTCATTTTCATTGAAAAATATAATATCACATATGTCATTTCTTTTGAGATTTGTCGAAAATAACATAGAAGAAGAAATGGCTTATTTGCCTCTGCTTTTTCAATAAAAATAGTGAAGTCATTTGTCTTCTAGCAAAAATTTTGTTCTTTAAATTGGATCCACAAATCATAAATGTATAATTCATAAATATTTTGGAAGTTTAGTATAGATAGAGATGGAGTTTTCAAAATTCTCACGTCGATCTCATCCTATTAAATTGTATGTATTTTGGATGGATCTAAACTGGTAGGTCATATACAGTAGATAGATATGGCATACCAGCTAGTAAAGGAGTTAGAAAAACATAATATTTATATACTGTATGAAGGGAGTAACCATATATTTTTTGGTTATATTTTAATAGTTGCATAAAATTTAGAAATAAGAGTAACAAATGTCAAAAATTATTCGGTTTGGGGAAGAGGAGCGGGAAGGACACATCCCCACAGTTAGAGCCAGTATTATAACGTGTTCAACTAGATTGATGCTTCAAGCACAAGCTATATATGATATTATGATGTATATGGTGAATAATAGTGATGCCATTATTGCTCTTTCAGGTGGCTATGCCACACTTAATGAGATACTTAATATCACGTCATTGGCTAAGCGAGACTCTCATACCAAACCTATAGGTTTGCTGAATATTAATGAATTCTTCAATGATTTGCTTGCTTGTCTAGATTAACGGGTAGATCACATGTTTATCTCTAATTCATTGAGAGAAATATTTATATGTACCAATATAGTTGTTGATCTACTTATAAAGTTTCGAACATATATTTCAGTTTTTAGAAGTCAAAGCTCATTGGCAGCATACTATTGACATCAAGCGAAAAAAGGAGTTTGGATCCTTTAGATCTCTCATTATAAATACTAATACCAGTTAGGGGTGACCGAGTTACAGAGTTCTATACTCTTGAGATGCACCTCTTCTTTATCAATTTCATATGTATTTTCTTTTTGCAGTTTATACCATCGAGTGTTCCGTGCCTTTCAGACAAGTTTCAATATTTTCCACTTTCAACTGTTTTGTACTCCTTCCATATCAATAATAAGATCATTTTAGACTTTATGCAAGTATAGTATTCCAATGAATATATGTTCTAGCATATTCTTCTCCATGAGAATGATTTCGCATGATCCCACCATATGATATAATCAACATGGAAATTATTGAGCAACTATTCTCCTCTGATAATTCATGGTATCACTTGTCAGATGATTCCACCATGTGATATAATCAATATAAAATTAATGAGTGATAACTTATGACATCACTTGCTTAATTCTATCAATAGTCATGGAGAGTGAATTTTATATATGTCAGTCGCTATTTCGAGAGCACGATTTGAATAACTGATCAACTACTTCTCCAGAGTAGGATTTATTTCTATCAATTATTTTTCCCGAACAAGAAATTACCAACTATATTTTTAAAGTAAGTTTTGTTAATCGTGTGGTATAACCAACCACATTGGTGATATATGATATTTAACTTGTATGCATATATAAAACCATTCATCTTGTAATAATTGAACTAATCACATAGAAGGTGTTGTAATATTTAAATTTAAAAAAATAAACTCAACAGATGTGTGGTTTTAACTAGGATTGGTATACCGTATCGTACCGAATTTTTTTGTCAATATCGTATACCGTACCGAAAGTTTCGGCACAACAAAATTCATAACGATATCGTACCGAAAGTTTCGGTATACCGAAATCTGGTATACTGAAACCGATACCATACCGAAATTTCGGTATACCGAATTTGATTTCGGTATCGGTATATACCGAACTTATCGAAATACCAAATTACCAAAATATCGAAGAAATCTTGATATACCGATATATACCAAAATACCGAACAAATAAAAAACCGAAAATATCGATATACCGATATATATATATATATATATATATTGAAATACCGATTTTTTTGGGTATTTCGGTATATACCGAAACACCGAAAATCAAAAAGGTTCATACTGTTACCGTACCGAAAATCTTCGAAAATTCGGTATACCGCAATTTTTGGTATTTTCGGTACGGTAAAAACGGTATTTCGGCATTTCGCTATATTTTGCCACCCCTAGTTTTAACCCACCAATTGGAAATAAATAAAAGATGAAAATTAAATTACAAATAATTAACTGTTTTTATCAAAGCACGTTTGTTCAATCATCATAAAGACATATTGTTATATGTGAAGTTTCGTTGCCCGTCACTGGCAGCAGTGCTGCCTGGCCGTCATGTGGTATCACAAATAATATTTTATAAAGTTTCCATATAGGAAGAGTATATATCATTAAGTCCTTTTAATTTTCCAGAGTTGGAGTATGTGAGGATAGTATGAAATTTATATTTCACTTATAAGATGATCACCCATTACTATTGAGCACCAATATTATCCATGGATTTTTGGATGGGCTTTTGGTAGGCCTAATTCATCCAAGATGTTGTGTGCATAGTGAACTGAGTGTAAGCTACATATAGCGCTTTAGGCTTTTGGGCTTGTGACGTTATAAATGGTATCAGAGATATATCGAAAGTGTGGGAATATAGTGTTGTCTGGGCCAAAGTGCTACACCGCTAGTAGGGGTGTGCAAAAATACCCGAATCTAACTACTTGAACTAAAAATTCCGAGTATTTTTAATTTTTTAAAATGTTTTTTGGGCCGGATACCCAACCCGAAAAAAGTCATATAATTGGGCGAGTTATGGGCCGATTTGTTGCTTATTCCGGGTATCCGAAGACCCGATTATTTTTTTAGTAGTAATTTTTTATTTAAATTTAACTTTTAATTTGTAAGTATATGAAACTTTATCTTTCGAATAAAATGAATTATATTTAATATGATAATTCATGTTAATGTATTTTTAGTGGTGATATTTATTCTCACAAGTTTGGAAATGTACAAGAAGATAAAATTGTTAGACAAAAAATAATATATTCTCTCATATAATGATCGAATAAATGATATATAAAAATCTCTTAGTTGTTTTGAAATTTACTTATTGTACGAAAAATATTTAGAATATATTCATTACTTGTGAAATTAATTTATACAATAAATTTTAAAATAAATTTATGTTAAAATTACAAATTACTTATATAAAATTTCAATAGTGGTCTTAAATTTTGGGCGGGGTACCCTATGACCCGATTCGAAAAAATCAGGTACCCAAACTTTTTCGGGCCGGGTCACGAGCCGAATTTTCAACTACATACATAACCGGGTACCCGTAAATTCGGGTACCAAAAAATCTGGATACCCAGTTATGGACACCCCTTACCGCTAGAGGCGTAAGCCACGCCTTGATCGCGTACATGTCACCTCTTAAATCTGTAACACCCCCAAAACCGTATGGGAATATTACACGCCGTAAACCCTTTCCGCAAGGATCTACCAGGCTAAACGTCCATAAACAACCAAATGCTTGCCCGGCCAGGGTCAAACAATATAATAATACATACCGTTAAGGTCACTTACACATAAACACACAGACCGATGAGGTCACACAACTCTATCAACAGGACTGACTAACAACATTACCCACACAGGGGTCGAAATACAATACAGCGGAAGACTGAATCAACTCTAACAATACAACTAAACTCTACCAACTCTCAACTCTTGATTAGTATCGCAGCTCGTCATCCCCTTGTGCTAATCCTGTTGCTCCCCGAACTGCATGTACAGGGCCTTGAGCAGACATCCACCCGAATACTCGGGGTTAGTAAAACTCCACTGTTTTACTAGTGCAAGTATCAAACCATACGAAATGTAACAAGCAAATAGCAACTACGAATTTAATACGTAAATCAATTATCAAAATGTTCCCGAGAAGTTTTAGAATTTCGAACTCAAGTAAGAGATATTTGAAAAGGAACACATCATCTCGGGGATTTTTAAAGCAGAAATTCTTTTGGACCTCGAGTCCCAATTTACAAAACCTTTTCGTAAACATTAGGGCCTTAGCCCGATTCTCGTTTCAAAGCATACTAAATAATATATCATTATGAGTCCGAGATCCATATTTAAAATGTTACCCGAACAATCACTGCTACACGATCATTGTTCGTACACATCATGTACCGAACTCCGGAGGCCTCGACGGACCTTACCCGGACCACACACACTATTCGTACACATCATGTACCGAACTCCAGAGGTCTCGTCAGACCCTACCTGGATCACACACCTTGTTCGTACACATCATGTACCGAACTCCAGAGGCCTCGTCAGACCCTACCTGGATCACACACCTTGTTCGTACACATCATGTACCGAACTCCAGAGGCCTCGTCAGACCCTACCTGGATCACACACCTTGTTCGTATACATCATGTACCGAACTCCAGAGGCCTCGTCAGACCCTACCTGGATCACACACCTTGTTCGTACACATCATGTACCGAACTCCAGAGGCCTCGTCAGACCCTACCTAGATCACACGCACACACATCGACACGACTCAACTCATAATCATTAAATGTCAAGCCATTCCACATTACACCGAAATGTACAATCAAGTATGTAAACCAAAACAACACAAATATCATGATCATCACAACGACTCTTAACCAACATAACACACATTCGGTACACAGTACATTGCACAACCACGTGTACAACCATCTCATATGCACATCGCAATCATGCACAAATGGCACAACGCCGAACACGTATACCAATATATGACTATTATCACAAAGCCTTCAAATTTCGGAAAACACAACCAACTCAAATGGAACATATTTACGGAGGCAAGCAAAATCGTCATACATATCATACGTAATTACTAGTCGCAAGATACAAGTCGTATAATAAGATACTTGCCTTAATAACCGCTACCAAACGCTCCGAAGAACACGGTTCGACCGGGAAGCTCGGACCCCGAAGAAGACAATGAACGGAAGGGTTCCGACTCGAGTTCTTCACAAGAATTCGACCATAACAACATAAATTCAATAAATCATCGATCATACGAGGAAGAATAATCGTAGAACGCCCGAAAACCCCTCTATGACATTTTACCGGACACCTTCAAGGCGTCGGTCAAGAACTCGACCAAAACAACAAATCGATACGATCCAACCATGGGTTAACAAGGGAAATGATACAATACATCCAAATAATCATCAATCCATCACAATCCTAAGTTAAATCGGATTAAACGGACGAAATCAAACAAAATACCCAAAATCCCCAAAATTAGATTTCTAGAAAATCTGACCTGATTCGCTCGGTCAAAGGATGTTATAGGATGGATGATTGATGATATGAACTCCAAGACTTCATGTATTTATTGACCAACAACATCTCTCCATGATAGGAACAACCCCATCCGCGGAAGAGAAGTAGAAGAAGGAGAAAAAATGTCGAAAAAACGACTGCTGGGCCTTAAATAGGCTGCACAGTGTGCCGCGGCCCAGCGGGAGTGTGCCGCGGCACAGGCCCAAAAATGGCTCCCAGTGGTCGGCAGTGTGCCGCGGCCCGGCCGGCGTGTGCCGCGGCACCGTCTGACGGTCAGTTTGGCCGAAAAATGCCACGAGTGTGTCGCGGCCTGCCGCATGTGCCGCATGACCCCCACGGCTTTGCTCGGCCGGAAGGCGCCGAGCACTACCGGCCGTGACTCGGCAGAAGGCTGCCGAGCACTACCGGCCGTGACTCGGCGATCTGGCACAGGCCCAGATTGCCCGGCCATGTCGGCCGGGGCCAACTCCGACGGCCCGAACGACCCCAAAACCCGAACCTGAATACGAATCGATGATACGGTTACGACGTACTCGCAAAGACGAATCTAAGAGCTAAGAGAACACACAATTCCGACCACCCGAAGGCTCGGAATCCGACAACGGAAGTAATTACCCAAAACTTTGGGAAATTACGAAAATGGCCCAAAACGTCCGAAAATCACAATACGCGATCGAAACACCAAACCAAAGCTTGCAATAAGAATAATAACATTAAATGAACTTACGAGAAACTCGAAACAACAGTTTCGGAAGAGATTCGCAAGAATCGAACTCAAGTGCGGAAAAGCGTCTAAAAAGCTCGGAACTCAGCAAAACGATACCGAAACGAACTCGGATGACAAAAAGTGCAGAATTAATCATTCTCGAAATGACGAAACGGTCATGAGCGAGTCGTCAAAATGGACTTTCTCCGAAAAAAAAGAAATTACCGGAAATCGAAATTACGGGTATTACATTCTACCCTCCTTAAAAGAAGTTTCGTCCCGAAACTTAAAACAAGTAGGGAGAAGCAATATCCACTGTCAGGAAGACTCGACGAGATACACAAAATCCGAAAACTCGCGCCCAACGACGAAACACTGCAAGAAACGCCAAAAGACATACGACGTGAAAACACGCTCCACGACGACCAACACAATGCCACCGACTAAGATTCAAAACAATAACGAGCAATTAACGTCACATCACATGCACACATTTAATCAAAGAAACGCACGCGACAACAAGCCGCACCCGACTAAAACGGCTATGCGAAAGAAACAAATAGAATAACACGATAGAAATCACTCCGATACTCATCAACAAGAAAACGTCCGACGTCAAAACACAAATAATTTCAAGATAACAGAAAATGAGAATACCGGATATTACATTCTATCACACAAAAAATAAGTTTCGCCCCGAAACTTAAACTAAGGTTATCACAGTGATATGAAACAAAATATAACGACACATAATAAAATACCATGCTCATGACCTCGTGGTCCACTGACACGCCTCCGTAGGTTCAACAACTAAACGGGAACTTACACAAAACAAAATATCATTCAACAAGTTCCAAATGTAAAAGCGTCACAGAAACATCTCTACACGCGAAACAATCCGTGTAGCGGGTACCAAAAACACCATCACTAGACATCACTGGGCCCTCCGGAAGTAGGAATAGAATTCCGGTCCCTTATCATCTCGGCAACAATCTCGCAGTACTGAACTCGATGCCCCTCGTGTCCACAATTATAACAAGTCACTGGCGATTTCTTACAATGCGCGCGTTCATGGCTTAGAACGTTACAATTGAAACACCTAGGAGCATTACCAGAACTCAAAGACACCGACTTGGGTCTTTTGGGTTCTCTAACTGACCGAGAAGGTCCCATACTCGGTTGATACGAGGGTTGAGGTGTGGGAATCCCAATTCCCTTACTTCCCGATGCGTCATTGGAAATCTTCTGCTTTTTCGCTACCGACACGGACTCGGTAGACATTATAGCCATCTCAAACGCCAAGTCTCGATCCTGATAGTCCTTCAAGGTTGTACACATAAAAGGAGCCATACACTGCCGAATCTGAGGTTTCATACGCATATCGAAATAACGAACCTTATCTGCCTCACTTTTCACTTGATCCCGAACATAACACAGCTGTCGATTATAATCGACTATCGCCTGGGATATCGACACGTCTCGGGGCGTAGCCGAGAAAAACTTGACAATCCTACGCTCTTTAACAGGCGGCGGACAATACTCGGCCTCCATGGCAGTTTTGAATTCAGTCCAAGTAGCGGTACGATCACTAGGGCTGGGCACTTGAACCCGAAATCCCGATCCCGTCCCGATCCCGTCCCGAAAACTAGCGGGACGGGACGAGATAGTTTATTAAAATGGCAATCCCATCCCGTCCCGTCCCGCTCTGTTACTATTCAAATGGGACGGGATGGGATCGGGACCATCCCGATCAATCCCGTTCCGTCCCGTAATATTTAATATAATCAATTTTTTATATATATTTTAAATATGTAAACCCTAAATTGATGTATGATGTATGAAACATCAAAGTTTGATTTTAAATTTTGATTTTAAGTTGATGTTTTACGCACTTTCAATTTGAATTTTATCTTCACGTGTTGATTTTGATGTAATATGCACTATGCATTTGGATTATTGATCTATTGTCCTTTGTGCGTGTTTACGTTACTATCTATTTTGTTGTGTATTTTTAAGTTTCTAATGGATATTGAGAGTCATTTTTTTGGAATGACTAGTTTGGATTTTTTTTTTAATTTCTACCTCATTCATTAGATAATTCTAAAATTTATAGTTGTCTCATTCGTTTTTTTAAAATTTATTTCAAGGTCAATAAATGTGCGGGATATCCGTCCGTCCGGTCCCAGGCCGAACCCGAGCGGGATCGGGGCGTGCGAGATGAATTTCAAAATACGCAATCCGTCCGTCCGTCCGGTAATTTATTTTCGGGACGGGACGGGATTCGCCCAATCCCGACCCATCCCGTCCCATGCCCACCCCTAACGATCACTAGGCACTACGGCCTCCCACGAGTCTGCAGATTCCCTGTCGAGTAGGTATTGAGCAATAGGCACTCTTCTCTCATCGGGGCAAGCTACAACATCAAATGTTCTGTCCAACTGGAAGAGCCAATTATCCCAGCCTAACGAGTCCGAAGAACCTACAAAACGGGGCGGGTGCATTCTCATCACATCTCGTAACCACTTACCAGCTCCGTTATCTTCATCCGGAATCCCGTCTCGGTGTACGGTCTGATTCATAAGCGCCGGCCGTCGATCACTGACGAAGGATGGTGGCGGCGCCAATATCAACATTACCTCTGGATGATTGCTGCTGATCACGACCACGACTACGACCACGTCCTCGGCCACGGCCTCTCGGCATACTGGACGGACGACCAATAAGAATAACACATCCAAACAAATATCACAACATCAAGATAAGACAATAAATAGCAGCACGTTAAAACATCAACTCCAAGTCATCACACAAGTGCACGAACACTGTAATTTTAGAACTTCATTAAAAAAAATAATCCACACAGTTACATCAACAGAGATGTTTGGATTTTACCAAATCAAACACGGTCAAAACCACACACGTATCGCAGGGATCAAACACTAACAACAAAAATAAAATGTTTCCGGCGTATTATTCAAATGATAAAATTTTAAAATTCTCAAGTTTGAAAAAAAAATTGGTGAAATGAAATTTTTGAAAACACTTATAATACCTCGGTCGTTTAATTAAAACCATGTATCTCATTATCAAAACTATTTTGATTGAAGCTATTTGCAAAACAACACATTGAGGCTTCAATATTTTCGCTAGACGATATCGTCAAAATGACCTTATCAATATATCATTATCTTTACTAGCGTTATACGGGGTAACAACATGTTACCACGCCATCCATCACTGATATATCAACAGAGATTAAATAACCATGGGGCACGGGTACAACTGTAATAACAAATTTCTACCGGGTCAGTCAAAAGTTTACGGCCGTAACAACATGCAGTTTACGGTCGTAACAACTCTGAGCTTACGGCCGTAATGGAAAACATCTTACGGCCGTGCAGGACTGCAGAATTGTCACAGTAGCCCCCAACACACAAACACATAACATTTAAATTCCGAAAATTAGGGTCGTTTTGCAAAACAAGATTTTTCCAAAAATTTTGATTTCCACAAAAATGCTCAAATCAGTAGTCTTTAAGGAAAAACGTTTTCAAAGCTACCCGTAGCGGGTATAATTACAACAATCCAAAATAGTCGATATTAAAACCACATGCCCAAATGGCAAACAGGGTCGCCAATTCCATCACATACATCTCATGGCATCAAGTTTAAACACACAGCAAAATCATTCATCGGAGTTTCTCACAAACTCTACCGTAAAACCCATCAAGGTTCACAACTTTCACACCATACCAACCACGTGGTGGTTCAAGGGCCAAACATCAATACATCCAGTTCTATACACGTACAGCGTATCGAATACAACTTCATTACACAACACCGTGTAAATAAAATTATGCACCACAAATATCACACATAAATGAAATCATGAACATAGTTATTATGCATAAAAGAGGAGACTTACGTCCACAGGCCGCACGGAGACGACGGTCGCCCACGATACTAATCTCATCCGCCAACATATCCAACGCGTTGTGACTACGCACAACTCAACTTGTCACCTGACGACTCGAACGACAAGACAACACATTACTCGACAAATCACGACTCGACTCGACCCAACAGCCTAGGTTTCCGCAACCAAAGCGCTCCGATACCATAAATGTAACACCCCCAAAACCGTATGGGAATATTACACGCCGTAAACCCTTTCCGCAAGGATCTACCAGGCTAAACGTCCATAAACAACCAAATGCTTGCCCGGCCAGGGTCAAACAATATAATAATACAGACCGTTAAGGTCACTTACACATAAACACACGAGGCCAGATGAGGTCACACAACTCTATCAACGGGGTGACTAACAACATTACCCACACGGGGTCGAAATACAATACATCGGAAGACCGAATCAACTCTAACAATACAACTAAACTCTACCAACTCTCAACTCTTGATTAGTATCGCATTTCGTCATCCCCTTGTGCTAATCCTGTGTTGCTCCCTGAACTCGCATGTACAGCCTTGAGCAGGACATCCACCCCTGAATACTCGGGGTTAGTAAAACTCCTTTGTTTTACTAGTGCAAGTATCAAACCATACGAAATGTAACAAGCAAATAGCAACTACGAATTTAATACGTAAATCAATTATCAAAATGTTCAGAAGTTTTAGAATTTCGAACTCAAGTAAGAGATATTTGAAAAGGAACACATCATCTCGGGGATTTTAAAGCGAGAAATTCTTTTGGACCTCGAGTCCCGATTTACAAAACCTTTTCGTAAACATTAGGGCCTTAGCCCGATTCTCGTTCAAAACATACTAAATAATATATCATTATGAGTCCGAGATCCATATTTAAAATGTTACCCGAACAATCTTGCTACACGATCATTATTCGTACACATCATGTACCGAACTCAGGAGGCCTCGGCAGACCTTACGGACCACACACAATGTTAGTACACATCATGTAACGAACTCAGGAGGCCTCAGCAGAGACCACTAACCGGCCACACACATCGTTCGTACACATCATGTACCGAACTCCAGGTCTCGTCGGACCACTACGGATTACACACCTTGTTCGTACACATCATGTACCGAACTCCGGAGGCCTCGTCGGACCACTACGGATCACACACCTTGTTCGTACACATCATGTACCGAACTCCAGAGGCCTCGTCAGACCCTACCTGGATCACACACCTTGTTCGTACACATCATGTACCGAACTCCAGAGGCCTCGTCAGACCCTACCTGGATCACACGCACACACATCGACACGACTCAACTCATAATCATTAAATGTCAAGCCATTCCACATTACACCGAAATGTACAATCAAGTATGTAAACCAAAACAACACAAATATCATGATCATCACAACGACTCTTAACCAACATAACACACATTCGGTACACAGTACATTGCACAACCACGTGTACAACCATTTCATATGCACATCGCAATCCTGCACAAATGGCACAACGCCGAACACGTATACCAATATATGACTATTATCACAAAGCCTTCAAATTTCGGAAAACACAACCAACTCAAACGGAACATATTTACGGAGGCAAGCAAAATCGTCATACATATCATACGTAATTACTAGTCGCAAGATACAAGTCGTATAATAAGATACTTGCCTTAATAACCGCTACCAAACGCTCCGAAGAACACGGTTCGACCGGGAAGCTCGGACTCGAAGAAGACAATGAACGGAAGGGTTCCGACTCGAGTTCTTCACAAGAATTCGACCCTAACAACATAAATTCAATAAATCATCGATCATACGAGGAAGAATAATCGTAGAGAACGCCGAAAACCTCTCTATGACATTTTAGGACACCTTCAAGGCGTCGGTCAAGAACTCGACCAAAACAACGAATCGATACGATCCAACCATGGGTTAACAAGGAAATGATACAATACATCCAAATAATCATCAATCCATCACAATCCTAAGTTAAATCGGATTAAACGGACGAAATCGAACAAAATACCCAAAATCCCCAAAATTAGATTTCTAGAAAATCGGCTGATTCGCTCGATCAAAGGATGTTATAGGATGGATGATTGATGATATGAACTCCAAGACTTCATGTATTTATTGACCAACAACATCTCTCCATGATAGGAACAACCCCGGTAGCGGAAGAGAAGTAGAAGAAGGAGAAAAAATGGCGAAAAGGCAGTATTGGGCCTTAAATAAGTGCCACGGTGTGCATGGCCAATGAGGTGTGCGCGGCACGAGCCCAAAATGGCTCCCGGTGGTCGGCAATGTGCCGTGGCCCCGGCGTGTGCCGCGGCACCGGTATAGTCGGTTTGGCGAAAAATGCCACGAGTGTGCCGGCCTGCCGGCATGTGCGCGGCCCCAGTGCGACACCTTTCGGCCGGAAGCCGCCGAGCACTATCGGCCGTGACTCGGCCGAGCTGCCGAGCACTACCGGCCGTGACTCGGCAAGATCTGGCACAGGCCCGGATTGCCGGCCATGTCGGCGGGGCCCGACTCCGCGTCGAACGACCCCGAACACGAATACGAATCGATGATACGGTTATGACGTACTCGTAAAGACGAATCTAAGAGCTAAGAGAACACACAATTCCGACCACCCGAAGGCTCGGAATCCGACAACGGAAGTAATTACCCAAAACTTTAGGAAATTACGAAAATGGCCCAAAACGTCCGAAAATCACGATACGCGATCGAAACACCAAACCAAAGCTTGCAACAATAATAATAACATTAAATGAACTTACGAGTAACTCGAAACAACAGTTTCGGACGAGATTCGCAAGAATCGAACTGAAGTGCGGAAAAGCGTCTAAAAAACTCGGAACTCAGCAAAACGATGCCGAAACGAACTCGGATGACAAAAAGTGCAGAATTAATCATTCTCGAAATGACGAAACGGTCATGAGAGAGTCATCAAAATGGACTTTCTCCGAAAAAAAAGAAATTACCGGAAATCGAAATTACGGGTATTACAAAATCCTACATCGTCCGAAGCATTATTCAGATTTGACTAGGGCTGGGAAAAATACCGAAAATATCGAAATACCGAAAATATCGTATCAAAAAATATCTAAAATATCGAAATTTTCGGTACACCGATTTTTTCGGTACGATATGATACTGTTACCGGTATTTCGGTACGGTAACGATATGAGCTTTTGAAATTTTCGATATATCGAGGTATACCGAAAATTTCCGATATACGGAATTTTTTTGACATATACCGAAAATTTTCGATATACCGAAAATTATCGGTATAATATATTGAATTTTTTTTTGATATATCTTAAAAGTTTCGGTATACAGCAGAAGTTTTGATATACCGAAAAATTAACGGTATACCAACTTGATTTCGGTATACCGATATTCGGTACAATAACGGTATGTAAATATGTCATACCGAAATTTTCGGTATACTAACGGTATGATTTTTATCATACCAAAAATTTCGGTATGATATACGGTATGGATGATAATTTTCGGTATACCGTACCGAACCACCGCTAGATTTGACGAGGATGTCAATAATTTAGGGGGGGGGGATTTTAAGGATTCATCTCATATTGAAGAACTGTGGATTTATATCTTACTTATAAGATACTCACCCACTATTATTGGGTATCAATATTCATTCATGGATTTTTGGATAGACTTATGATAGGCCCAATTGACGCAAGATATTGCGTGCCTAGTGGACTAATGTGAACTACAGATAGTGGTTGAGACGTTTGGGCTCGACAAGTTACAATCTTAATCATGAGTTAGCCGAAATACAAAGAACTGATGAATTATACCCCCTCCGTCCACAATAAGTTTGTCTGTTTTGATTTTTATTGGTCAAAATTTATGAAGTTCGACCACAAATTGCAATCAATATATAAAAAAATTATAGTCATGTAAATATTTGTTTGATTTGTCTTAATGTTTATTTTCTAAATATTATTTTTTCAATTTTTATTCATATGTAATTGAAATTCTTAATGGTCAAAAGTGTATTTGGGAAGACCGGTCAAAATCAAAAGAGATTAATTTATTATAGACGGAGGGAGTATTATTTATCTACTAATTTATAGCAGGAGCCTCATCACAATATTTTCTCTCTTCCATTAAAACTCTCTTTATCATAAGAAGCATCTTCCTATTTAGTTTAGAAAAAATATTATGTTCAAGACCACCAAACTAATGTGGCGTTAATAATTAGGGTTAATGTCACGTAAATACACCAACTTTGACCCCCGTTTTATTTTTTCTATAAACTTTGAGAAGTCTGTAAAAATACACGAACTTTGCTCCGGGTCCGTTTTTCCCACAAAGTCAATTTCCGGTGCTGACATGGATCCTACGTGTCGCCTGAGCGTGTGCTCACTATTAGTTTTTCCGGCCAGCACGAAATGTTGTTGTTTTGAATGCCAAACGACGCCATTCCATACACAAAAACGCCGTCGTTTTTTACCTTGGTTTTTAGTAAAGTGATTTTAGGGTTAAATGAATTTCATTTTGCGTATTTCATTGACATGGAGGGAAAGCTGTAACGCCCATTCAGGGTATATTACAGCGACGTGAGCCTCGTCGTGGGACCCACAAGGCTATTTATACGCGGAACTATGAACTTTGACCGATAAGGTCCAAGTACAGTCAAATGGAAGACAATAAAAATGGTATTCAAAACCACATCCAATAAATCCGAATACAACACATCACAAATCAATACCATGACAACAGAGGCCGAAACATCAAGGAAACCGAAAACGGTACTCGAGTACTCAAAAACCATCCAAGTACAACATCACTGAATGGAGAAAATACAAAACATAACCAGTGACAAGATACAGCATCACACTTGCCCATCATCTTCATGCCGACCCGATACATGCCTATCCGCTCTCCTGGATCCTGAAATACATGAAAGGTATTTCCCCCTGTTGTGTCGAGATTTATTCACCTCGACATGCAATCGACTGCAAAGCCGAGCGACCGAGTCCACTATCAATCAAGCTATGGAAAACTCGCCTAATCGAAGATACCAGACCACCATCAAGTACCTGGCGATCGACTCCCAAGGAGATCGCCCTTTGGCACCTGGCGATCGACTCTAGTGCCCGGCTAAGGACGATCGTCCTGCACCACGAGCTGGGACCATCGTCCGTCAAAGTCCACGAAGAATAGATCTCAAAGCAGTGCCCATGTGCAGATCCAAGACAAGATCAGCATTTCATGGATCATTGACCACCAACAGCTGTCTTTGACAAGGGCGGCTTTACCTACCGACAAGCCCGCCGAAAGGCACAAGGTGGGACCGCCCGTGACAGCGACTCAGATGCGTGCAGGATTCTCATTGGACCGCGCGACTGACTGCCAGCAACTCCTGCAGACTTTAAGGGGACAAGCCCATGTGCTAAAAGACGATCGCCCGCTTATTATAATACAGCAAAGGCGATCGCCCGGCATATCCAAGTCCTATAAATAGAGAACCTCCTCCTACTGGAAAAAGGTTCCCAATTCGTTTACTTACATTTCGAATTCATTCACGGAAAGACAGAAGAACATACATACTTCCAAGCTCCCAGCTTCCTCCCCAGAATCTATCTCAGGATTTCTCCCTCAGCACCTCTCAACCAGAAGACGGTCGGCAGAGGCAAGAAGTCTCCACAGTGAAGATTCGAAGAGGCTCACAAGCCTGGGAGCTCAAACATACAGCTAATACACGCCGTGAGAGACTGTCGATCTCTCACCGCCGTCACAGCTCATCTCCGTTGTTACAAGAACTCACAGAGCATCATATCTGGTTCTTCCGGCAATCTACACGCTCACTAGATAAGATAAAAAGAATCATTACACTCATCGTAATTATGTTCTTACATTAATACTTGCATCCCCGAATATTTGTATTAATAATATCTCGCGAGAGCATTCAAGCTCGGGACTAACAACCCCGGCAATTCTTGTGTTATTTACTTTTCCCACGGAAGTGTTCTCGCATTTGTTTGCTATCCATCCATTCCAGCAATATCTATCTCCGGATAATATTTTGGGTAGCAACAATTGGCGCTAGAAGGAGGACAGCCCCCTCTATACCTTTATTTTTCATTCCTACCATCCCGAAGAACACTCACTGTTCTCGGGGCATATACTTGAAGTGACACTCACTGCGCTTCAAAGAAAGCCTTCAGAATCATGACGTCCGCCGATACATCGAAGAGAGCCACTCTCCGAACCGCCGAACACCATATCCCGGCTCAATCCGAACCCCAGCCGACGACCGGGGGAAGCCGCGGCAACACGAGACTCTCGATCCTGCACCTGAGGGATGGCCCCAACCTATCGCTCGAGCAGTTCCAAACTGAGGAACAGATCAAGGAGGCTATGGCCATCCTAGAGGAGCGACGGAGAGCATGCGCGTCGCCCGTAATAACTCCCTCGACCATCCGCCTCAGGGGAAAACGGAAATTCAGAGCTCTTGGGCGGCGATCGTCGAAAGCCCGATTCGCGAGAAAAGGCTCTCGCACGGCCGGCGGATCCGTATTGATCGCACGGGGCGCGACCCATCATGGCGGCCAGGGCATTCGGACCCCAACCACGAATCAGCGGAATCAAGTCCGTCACGGGGAGTTCGGCTATCCACTCGCGGTAACGCGAATTAGCCGTCGACTCCGCTCCGTCGCGGAGGATCGGTGCCAATCGCCTCGGATCCCGCTCCGAGCGCCGAGCCGCGAGCAGCCAGACCACGGCAATGGCCGCTATGCAACACCAGCTCGACGAGATGAAAGCACTCTTGGACACTGGGGCAAGCGCCAGCAGAAAGGCCATCGAGCCGACCGAGCCACTCGCGGTCCACATCGAGCTCGCCCCCGTGCAACCAAGGATCGCTCCTCCCAAAACACCTCTGTATGAAGGGAGATCGGACCCCGAAACCTACCTAAGTAAATTCTGAATCTACATGACTGGGTGTGGGGCATCAGATGCAACCAAGTGTCGGATCTTCCCATTAACATTGGGCGAGCTGGCCCATAGGTGGTACGTCTCGCTACCACCGCGATCGATCATCTCCTTTGAGAAACTGGCGAATGACTTCACGTCATACTTCGCCACCAAGGTCGCCAGACCAGAAGGCCCCCACCGCGTGATGAAAATCAGGCAGGGGGAAGACGAAACCGATGCAGATTACATCGACCGAGTAGACGAAATCATCCTCACCGTGAACCGTCGGTGGCAGGCTCGCTCTCTATTACATCTGGGGATTCTCTGGTCATTCACCCATGTTTAGACATCTCACCAAGGATATCCCCCCAACCTACGCGATCTTCCGCGCTAAGGCTGCCGACTTTCTGGCTAGGCAAAGGCTACTCACCCTCAGCCTAGGCGAGGAAACGCCCCCTCCTGTTCGAAAGACGGCGATCGCCTATACCGAAAATACGGTCGCCAGGTCATCCGACGACCACAAGGCCTTCGAGGATATGGAAGCCCACCTCCTCCACAAGTTCAACCGAACTCCGGCCCACATTTTCTATGCCATCAAGGGGCGCGAACCGCTAAACAAGCCAAAGGCGATCAGGGACCACGGTCACCTAGACCACAATCAATATTGTGCCTACCATAAGAGTCCCGGCCATAGCACCAACCAATGTCGCGACCTCCTCAAACAGCTCTGGAGATTGTTCGAGGAGGGCAAGTTGGACAGCTTATTGGCTTAGCCAGATCCCCTACCAATCTCTAGACACGATCGTCCGAGTCAAACGCGAACAGGCTGGGAAGCTCATACGAGTCGACCCCTCGATCAACCTCGACGACCGTCTCTACATGCTTCAATCAAGAGAAGGGAACCTTGGAAGCCTCTCCCCGATTTCCCTCCTTAATTAGAAAACTGGAGGACTCGCTCACCATCTACAGTTCATCATCTAACATGTTGGACTAAGGCACGAGATCGCCTCCCCCACACAACGTACACCGTCGACGGTCGGCATTTAACATGACGATCCGAGGTGGAAGAGTGTAGCCATGGTCCTGGTGGTCGATGGAACCCACTGCTTATGCCATGCAAGGTTCCTTTGGGCCACGATCACCCGCCCTTCGTTTAAATACGAGGCCGGCATAGTTTGAGGGCCCTCCAAAACTAATCAGTGGACACGATCGCCCGCCCTCAAAGGTTTATCATTTAACGTGGTGAACCCGAACAATGCGACGGGTCACTACCCCACCGTCGAGGGTCGCCATCTTCATAGCGGGCCGAGGTGGAAGCAGAGCTAACAACCGCGGAAGTGGAGTTGATTAATCCGACGACGCCCCGCGCAAGGACTCCTCCAGACCAAGACCGCACGCCCTTCGTTTAAATACGAGGCGAGGCGCAGCCTAACGGAGGACCCTCACAATAAAATGAGTCACGAGATAGACAATGTCGTTCGCGCACAAGACATGGTCAGGAGCCGGTCCATCGAACTCCGCGACTATGCACGGTTCCTCAAGATGGACGACCGTCCTCGAGGATTCGACAAAGCTGAAGACTGCTCACTCAACGAGTTATTTTCATCCCCTTACTTTCACTAAGTGAACAAAAACAAGGGGGAAGAGTGCGGACTACATATACGACGATCGTCCCTATTCAATCACATACGGAGATCGCCATTTTTCAAATCTTGTGCAGCGATCGATTTAGCTGTAAAAGTTATCTATATGAGTTTATCAATTCACGTAGACCTACACTTGCAACGATCTCTCCTCACACATTTGTACAAAGTCAAGCAAAAGACTCAAAAATAGCAATCATTCAAGTGATAAATCAGGGAATCAAATGTTCATTTCATTGCTTGAAGGATCAGAATACATGGTCGCCCAAAGGCATAAGTACTACAAAAAGAAAGCTACAAATTACAAGACAAGAAAAGCTAAAACAAACAAAAAAATGAAGTGCCTCAGGCCCCTGCCTGGCCTTCGCCTTCAGCCTCTGGAGCGGCCTCCCCATCTTCCGGAGCGTCGGGATGAACAAGGTTGGCCGGAGTCGGATACCAGCTCAAATCCACGCTGATATCCGCGAGATACAAGATCGGCAAGGAGAAAACATAATGGAGAGGATGCTCCAACGCGTACGCCTTGAAGTTCTCAGCAAGAGGGCTGACCTCCAAACCTCCCTTCTTAGCAGCTCGGATCGAGTCGGCGAACGCCATATAATAGGCGAACTCGCTGACAAACTCCAAGTTTTGAAAGGGATCGGCCGCCTTGGTCACCTCTACCTCTCCTTTTAGCTCCGCCATCGCCTGCTGTGCACCTTGGAGCTCGGCCTCCCTTGCAGCTGTGTTTTCCCTCGACTCCGCCAGCTCGCTAGTCAACTGAGCGATCGTCACCTTCAGACGATCGGCCTCCGTCTCAGCGGCCTTCTGCGCCCGGTCGGCATTTGTCATCCGGTCCCGAAAGCGATCGACCGTCACCCGGGATAGCTCAGCATCCTTTCTCGCCAGCTCAAGTTCTTGGCTCGCCCGATTAGCTGCGGCCAGGGAATCCTTCTCCATTGCCACAATATTGTCGGCGAACTCGGCGTTCTCTTTCTGAGCCGCCTCGAGATCCGCCTGCAGACGAGTAGTGGAAGGACGCCCCTCATACTCCTGCACAGCCTGGGCGGCCATGGTCGCCGCCTGGAGAGAAAGGGCGAAAGCAGCCTGCATCGTACTCCCAGATCGCTGACGAGCGATCACATACAGATCGGTCGTCCAGGCCTTCGGTAAAGCGGAGACGACCCAGTTGACATACAACGGGATATCACAGGATTGGCGAGGAGATCGGCTCACTAGGAAATCCCACACCATCGGCGGACAAGACGGATCAGTGATACGGATCCTGCATCAAAACACAAAGTTAGCCCATCTCCCACGCAAATGACAAGTTTCAACTCAGCAAGCAAAGTCTACCTCTCGGCTCTCTTAGGATCGCGACTGAAGTATGGCTTCCCGCGAGGGGTCTCAGCTTCGGCGATCGCCATCTCCCACAGGAAAGCCGCGGAGGGAGCAGGCTTATTCTCCGGAGGAACAACGGTGATCGGAGGCGCAGCGATCGGCACCTCAGCGAGGCGGCCGGAGTTTCTCCCGACCTCTGCCGTTTGCGATTCATCCGAAGCCCCTCCTCCCGGACTTCCTCCTCGGCCACGATCGGCTCCACGCGAGGCTCCGCCTCCGGGATGATAGGTAATGCCACAGGAGGAGCCCGCGATGACTTCGTCTGGCGGAGACGACCCAAAACACCAGCGTTCGACATAGCAATCTCCGGTGGGGGCTCCAAAAAGCGAGGAAAACGAACCTCTACAAATGAGAGCAATCAAGCCACAATTAGTCATATTCCTCCAAAAGGACGATCGCCCAGCAAATGGAGATCGTAGAAATTCGTACGTGAGATCGAGAGATGTCTAGGAAAATGGAACAGACGAGCGGACAACCAACGACTCTCCTTATTGATCTGAATAGCGTTCAGGTCGTCGTCCGACAAACTTCGTATCCACTGCCAGACGACCAGGAAATCAAAAGGCAACTCCTCGATTGCCGGAATGTGGAAACCTGCAAAAACAAAATCAAATTAGATCAGTTCAGAACATATCCGAACAAAGGGAGAGTTTGAACCCTTACCGGGATTTCTCTCCCGAAAACCAGTGGGAATCTCCAGCTCGCCAGTGGGGTTGTCGCTCGCTGAGGCCTTCCAAGCACCGGCGACCCTGAACCACTTCACCAGATCGCCACGCGCCTTGTTCGGGACTCCAAGGATCACCCGACCGGATCGGCCTTGTATATGATAGCCTCCGACCGACCCTTTCTGAACCGTCAGCTTGAACAGGTGGTTCATCTCCGACGGCGAAGGGAGGCGGTACAGTCGGTGACCGCCGAACAAGGTGAGGGTATAAATTATCTGGAGCCAAGCATTTGGCGTCAGCTGGAGAGGCGCCACGTTCCAAGCTGCCAGCAGATGGGAGACAGCGAACGACAAAGGAAATCGCACCCTGCCTCCATGATCGCTTCGTTCACAGCGACCATTCCTCCGGAGGCTGATCGACTCTCTCATTCTCAGCCGGCACAAAGAGATCCACATCTGAAGGGATATGAAACCTCGTCCTCCAGACGGCCAGACCCTTCCTGGTCGCCGAACTTCTGATTTGGCCAAGTGACCACAGAGATCGCTGAGCAGCCCGAAATAGCGATCGCTTGGGAGGTTGATAAGGATGAGTAATCGAATACTCCCGATAATTAAACTTGGGAGACGGTCCGGCCAACCTCTCCATTATTTCAGCAAATGCCACATAAGCCTGGCCAAAGGCACTGTGCCGCTCCCAGTAGGCCCTGACCGCAAGATCTCTCTCCATCTGCGAGCGCCTGTGTTCGACGGCCGCCTCCTTAGCCACGTCGGCCTCGTTGAACAGCGCCTCGACCTCCGCAAGGTCAATTCCGGCTCGAATAGCCTCAGCGGCCGTCTCCAGATGGAACTCAGCGGAGGATCCTCCCCGTACATCAGAAGTCCCAGCGGCGGAGGAAGTGCCCACCCTGGATGAAGAAGATGTTCCAGCCATTTTTGAAGAAAAGAGGAGATAAGGAGTGTTCATCTTACCCGAGATTGAATCGATCGACGATCGGCAGCAAAGTCTCCAGAAAAATCTGCAGCAAAATCCTTCTTTCTCCAGTAAATGCGCGAAAGAATGAACACTGCCACCCTGCCCCTTTTTATAGGAGATGGCAGAGACTTAAGAGCAAATAAGGAGAGTCCCAGGGGTAGAAGTGCAACCGTCGCATTTATTGACCCCCTTGAAACCCGCGTACGCGTCTTTTCAAGGACGCGTCAGACGAGGAGTCATAAATGACCATCGGTCTGCCCCAACAGGAACCCGACACGTGTTCCAGAGACCTTTTCGCATCCGCTGCCATTTCCCGCTCTTTTCAGCGACCTACCAGGTCGTCCAAATTCAGAATCAATCGGCTCAAAGACGATCGCCAGTTCAGTGAAACGCAGAGACGCTCGTCGTAATTCAGCGATCGCCAGCAGAACCACCTCGCCCCACGCTTCCAATATAGGAGCGAGCTGGGGGGCAATTGTTGTGTCGAGATTTATTCACCTCGACAGGCGATCGACTGCAAAGCCGAGCGACCGAGTCCACTATCAATCAAGCTATGGCAAACTCGCCTAATCGAAGATACCAGACCACCATCAAGTACCTGGCGATCGACTCCCAAGGCGATCGCCCTTTGGCACCTGGCGATCGACTCTAGTGCCCGGCTAAGGACGATCGTCCTGCACCATGAGCTGGGACCATCGTCCGTCAAAGTCCACGAAGAATAGATCTCAAAGCAGTGCCCATGTGCAGATCCAAGACAAGATCCGCATTTCATGGATCATTGACCACCAACAGCTGTCTCTGACAAAGGCGGCTTTACCTACCGACAAGCCCGCCGAAAGGCACAAGGTGGAACCTCCCGTGACAGCGACTCAGACGCGTGCATGCTTCTCATTGGACCGCGCGACTGACTGCCAGCAACTCCTGCAGACTTTAAGGGGACAAGCCCATGTGCTAAAAGACGATCGCCCGCTTATTATAATACAGCAAAGGCAATCGCCCGGCATATCCAAGTCTTATAAATACAGAACCTCCTCCTACTGGAAAAAGGTTCCCAATTCGTTCACTTACATTCTGAATTCATTTACGGATAGACAGAAGAACATACATACTTCCAAGGTCCCAGCTTCCTCCCCAGAATATATCTCAGGATTTCTCCCTCAACACCTCTCAACCAGAAGACGGTTGGCAGAGGCAAGAAGTCTCCACAGTGAAGATTCGAAGAGGCTCACAAGCCCGGGAGCTCAAACATACAGCTAATACACGCCGTGAGAGACTTTCGATCTCTCAACGCCATCACAGCTCATCTCCGTTGTTACAAGAACTCACAGAGCATCATATCTGGTTCTTCCGGCAATCTACACTCTCACTAGCTAAGATAACAAGAATCATTACACTCACCGTAATTGTGTTCTTACATTAATACTTGTATCCCCGAATATTTGTATTAATAATATCTCGCGAGAGCATTCAAGCCCGGGACTAACAACCCCGGCAATTCTTGTGTTATTTACTTTTCCCACGGAAGTGTTCTCGCATTTTTTTGCTATCCATCCATTCCAGCAATATCTATCTCCGGATAATATTTTGGGTAGCAACACACCCCATAAAGGGTTAGCCGTCGAATAGCTAGTACAAGTATATTGAATATGAAACACAATACTCCTCGACAATAAAGTAAATGTAATCATTATCTCATCAACTCAAGACTAGTATTTCGGAAAATCTCATAGCATCACATTCAATACATACATGATTAACCGCGGAACCGCACCAAAGGCTATAGAACCCTCAGAGGACCCGTCGGTCCGTCCCAGGGTGGTTAACCCAAAATATCCGCGAAACTACATCAGAGGCTACGGAACCCTCAGAGCACCCGTCGGCCCATCCCAGAGTGGATATAAACCATTATACAATTCATATATCTCACTTTCAAAGTCGAGAATGCACAATCATAAACATATACTTGTTGCCTTTGAGGCACCGAGAATCGGAAGGAAAAGAGTATAAGTTCGGTAGGTCCAAGAACGCACTTCCGGCACCTAAATGATTCGTAAGGAATACGATAATCAATAATCCATACTCAAATCACACGAAGAAACTCCCGAAATCCGCCCATGATTCACGAAACTACAAGGATAATCACTTAGGGGTTTGAAAATCACCCAAACCCTCTCAAGTCCAGACAAGGTACAAAACCAACCATATAATCGTAGGGGAAACATGGGTACAGGATAGATGCATCATATTCTCAAAGATCTCAAGCTCCAAAATGGATAAATCGGACGAATCTAAGGAAATCCCCAAAAATTCCCAAAACTAAGGTTCTAAGGAATTTACCTTGATTTGGAAGATAGAAATGGGTTAGATGTTGTGTAATCTTTGTTATTCAACCAAAGATGATGATAGTTGAAGAAGGACCGCCTCAAATCTTCCCAAATCGCCCTCTCCCGAGCTCTCCCGTTGGAATGAGTGAAAATGTTGTAAAATGACAAGTGCAGGGGTTGACTGCCCCTTATATACAGCGCCAGGTTAGCGCGCGCTAAAAATTGGGGTTAGCATGCGCTAACGGGGTCACCCGGTAGTAACTTCTATCCTGAGACGATAGCGCGCGCTACCACACCTTAGCATGCGCTAACTGGTATCCTGCAAAAATTCGAGTTCACTGCCCAACTCCGCTAACGTGCGCTACGACTGGGCACTAGCACGCGCTACGCAACACCTATAGCGTGCGCTAGCTGCTACCTAGCGTGCGTTACCTATTAGTCCAGAAAGTAGAAATACCTCACTGCCTCTGCCGACTCAGCTCGTTAGCGTGCGCTACAGGTGATGTTATCACACGCTACTGAACACGAATAACGTGCGCTAGCTACTTCCTAGCGTCCGCTATCTGCCTATCCCAGAACACTGCCGAAAGGTCCAGACAGCACGATCATGATCCAAAAGGTACGAAACTCTAAATCAACACCGACAACATCTCAAAGTCTTTACAGAGCGACAAAAGAGGAAGAATGGTAAGGTCAAACATCCAATAAAAGTACGGGTATTACATTCTCTCCCTTTAAAAAGAAGTTTCATCCCGAAACTTAAGAAATAAAAAGTTCAGGGTATTCCGATCGCATCTTCTCTTCCCTCTCTTAAGTCGCCTCCTCGACTCCACGTCTTGACTATTGTACTTTAACCAACGGGATGGTTTTGTGCCAGAGCTACTTCTCACGACATTCAAGGATCTTCACCGGCCTCTCCGGAAAGGTAACATTCTCGTCTATGTCAATCTCACTATAGTCGATAACATGACTTGGATCCGGCACGTACTTTCTCAACTGAGACACATGAGAAATTCTATGGACGTGACTCAAAGCTGGAGGCAATGCCAAGCGATAAGCTAAATCTCCAACCCTGTCCAAAATTTCGAAAGGTCCGATATACCTCGGACTAAGTTTCCTCTTTTTCCCGAAGTGGAAAGCTCCTCTGGTCGGCGACACCTTGAGTAGAATATGGTCTCCTACTTCGAATTCTAAAGGTCGACGATGAGTATCAGCATAAGATTTCTGACGGCTCTGGCAGTCAACAACCGGTCCCTGATAACAGAAATCTTTTCTTTAGTCTCCATCAACATATCCAGTTCTGTTCCGACTAGCTCCGAAGCCTCATCCCAACATAATGGTGATCTACACCGCCTACCATAAAGTGCCTCGAACGGTGCCATTTTGATCAACGCGTGTCAACTATTATTGTAGGCAAACTCGGTCAATGGCAAGTGTAGCTCCCAATCATTACTCCAGTCTAGGGTACAAGCCCGCAACATATCCTCCAACATCTTAATCGTACGCTCCGTCTGATCGTCTGACTGAGGATGAAAATACGTGCTAAATCTCAACTCGGTGCCCAAAGCCTAATGAACGGCCTGCCAAAAATGCAATGCAAAATGACCATCTCGATCGGAAACAATGGTCTTAGGGGCACCATGCAATCTCACGATCTCATCTATGAAAGTTCGAGCCAATCTCTCCGGTCCCCAAGTATCCTTAATACCTAGGAAGTGTGCAGACTTGCTCAACCGATCGACTATTACCCAAATCATATTCATTCCGGCTCTAGTTCTCGGCATCCCAGTGATAAAATCTATAGAGATATCTTCCCACTTACACTCGGGAATGGGAAACGGCTTCAACAACCCTGCCGGTCATTGATGTTCAATCTTGACTTATTGACACGTCAAGCACCATAGTACAAACTCTGTGACATCTTTCTTCATATTATTCCACCAAAAATTTCGCTTCAAGTCCTTGTACATCTTACTCGTTCCGGGGTAGATTGAGTAAGGCATAGCATGAGCCTCTTGGAGAATTTTCTGCCTCAACTCTAGATCATTCGGGACACAAAGCCTGCCCTGGAATATCTTAATACTATCCTTGTGGACCATAAAACCAGGGGCTTTCCTTTAATTACATCTTCCTTCAGTTGAGAGATCATCGGGTCACTCCACTGTTTCCCTTTGATGTCGTCAACCAAGGACGAAATAATTTCGAGAGCGCACAATTGTCCTTGCACTCTTTGAAGCCAAACTTCTATTCCTTGCTCGATTAAATCCTGATGAATCTTCGTCTGAGATGTAAGAACCTCGAGCATCTGAAGCGATGCCGATTTGCGGCTCAAAGCGTCCGCGACGACATTGGCCTTTCCTGAATGGTAAAGAATTTTCAAATCGTAATCCTTGATCAATTCCAACCAATGTCTTTGCCTCATATTCATCTCTTTCTGAGTGCAAATATACTTCAAACTCTTGTGATCGGTATAAATCCGACATGGACAGCCATACAAATAATGCCGCCAAATCTTAAGTGCGAAGACAATTGCGGCCAACTCCAAATCATGAGTAGGATAGTTCATCTCATACGACTTCAACTGTCGTGATGCAAAAACTATCATCTTATCATGCTGCATAAGCACACATCCAAGCCCCTGTCCTGAAGCATCGCTATAAACTGAAAATCCTTCACTACCCTGTGGTAAAGCTAAAATCGGTGCTGATGTTAAACATCTCTTCAGCTCATCGAAGCTCTGCTGTCTTTCAGCCATCCAAACAAACTTTTATGTCTTCTGGAGTAATTTCGTAAGCAGCCGAGCGAGTTTCGAGAACCCCTCGATCATCGAAGCTCTGCTGTCTTTCAGCCGTCCAAACAAACTTTTCTGTCTTCTGGAGTAATTTCGTAAGCGGCCGAGCGAGTTTCGAGAACCCCTCAAAAACCGACGGTAATACCCACCAAGACCCAAAAAGCTACGAACTTCTTTAACATTTTTAGGCGGTACCCGATCTAGCACTGCCTCAACCTTCTATGGGTCTAAACGAACCCCTTTCGACCGAAATCACATGGCCGAGAAACATAACTTCTTCCAACCAGAACTCACATTTCGAGAATTTTGCATAGAGGTGCTCGACTCCCAAAATATCTAGTATCAAACTCAAGTGCCGGGCATGTTCCTCCTTATCCCGAGAATAAATCAAGGTGTTGATAATAAAGACGGCCACACATATGTCCAGGTATTCAATGAATATCTTGTTCATTAGTTGCATGAATACTGCCAGTGCATTAGTCAATCCAAAAGGCATGAGCACAAATTCATAATGTCCGTACCTTGTCCGAAACACAGTCTTCGAAACGTTGGGCTCTTTCACCCGGAGCTGATAGTATCCTGATCTCAAATCAATTTTTGAGAATACTGCGGCTCCCTACAACTGATCAAATAAATAATCTATACGAGGCAAATGATACTTGTTCTTGATGGTCACTTTGTTTAGTTCACTGTAATCAATACATAAACGTAGTGAATCATCCTTCTTCCTCACAAAAAGAACAGGCGTGCCCCAAGGCGAAGCACTCGGTCTGATGTACCCTTTCTCCAATAGTTCTCCCAGCTGACTCTTTAATTCTTGCATCTCGGAAGGTGCCATCCGATAAGGTGCCTTAGAAATCGGACCCGCGTCAGGCTCTAAGTCCACAGGAAATTCTATCTCTCGATCCAGCGGTAATCTCGGGAGCTCGTCCAGAAAAATGTCGGGATACTCATTAACATCTGGAATCAAAGAGAAATCGACTTCGTTCCCTTCCGCCTTCAAAGCATAACACCAATAGCCCGTGCAACCTTTATTCAAAAGTTTTACGGCCTTCATGGCGCTGATAAGAAACTTAGATTGGCTCGATTTACGTCCCATAAACGAGTACTCGGGACCGTCTTTAGTCATCATAGTGATAACCTTAGTACAGTAATTCATAATCGCTTGGTGACTATCAAGCCAATCCTCGCCGAGGATCACATCCTTGCCGAGGATCATATCCTCGCCTTCCATATCAACCACAATCAAGTTCGACAACCAATCCGTACCGGCTATATTCACTGGAAAATCTCTAATGTCCCGATTCCCTACGATTCAATCCCCGCTAGGTAGTTTCACATTGAAATGATCGCAAGCAGTCATACAAGTTATATTCAAATGGCGTACACACTCTAAGGAGATGAAAGAATGTGTAGCACCCAAATCAAAAAGTACACGAACTGGATGAGATAGGATATGAATGGTACCTGAAGCCACCGCCGCATCGGGTTCGTCTGTTCGACGTATCTCGTAGACTCGTGGGTATGTCGAACCAACGCTAGAATCTCCCCCTCTAGTGTTCTGACTCCGTCCCCGGCCTCTACCGTAACTCTGCTGTGATCGTCCAACTGGTTGCAGCTGATTCATACTTTGATCTAAAGGCACTGGGCAGAAGCCCGAGTGCCCACAATCTGATCTTGTTCGGGGCAATAAGCTGCCCTATATCCTATCTGTCCACAAGTGTGACACTTTAGGGGTGGGAAATTTCACTCCAGATTAACGTGGCCTCGACAACCACAATTAAAACAAGTTACCGAGCGAGTTGAGGTGCCTGGAGTAGAACGAAAACTCCTCTTCCATCTAACAGAACGTGACGACTGCTCGACAGAACGGTTAGTCATCTGAGGTCTCTAGAAGTTGCCACCTTTAGAGCTAGAAAATTTACCAGCAATCTTCTGCTTCTTCGATTCTTTCTTGGTATCATTGTGGGGACTTAACATGTCATATGCCAAGGCCCTGTATTGGTATTCCTTCAAGATAGTGCAAGCAAACCCGGCCATATAACGCCGTAAATCCATATTCATCCGCATATCAAAGTAACGTATCTTGTCACGCTCATCCCGCACTTGATTCTTCACGTGGATCAGCTGTTGGTTGTATTCTACTATCGTCTGCGAGACTGGAATATTCTGCGGCTTAGCCTCGAAAAAGGTTCAGATTCTGCCTTCTTGCACTGGCCAAGGACAAAACTCGGCCTCCAGTAGCTCTTTAAACTCCCCCCACGTAGCAGCATGATCCTGTGGCTTGATAACTTTCCACCAAGTCGCGGCTTCCTTGGTAAGGAAGTACTGAGCAATCGGTACATTCCTCACTTCCGGACAATCGACCGCTTCAAACACTTTCTCCAACTCCGCTAACCAATTATCCCAACCCATCGGGTCTGTAGCACCACTGAACTGCAGAGGGTGCATATGAATCACATTCTGAAGCAAGGCATCCGATGTCGGGTTCAGATTGTTCAGCTGAACGACTTAGGCCAGGATAGTCATGTGGTTAGCCAATTATTGAAGGACATTCGTAACTCCAAAATCTACGTTATTCCCTTGGCCGGTCGATTGGTCGTGATGACCCTCAGTATCAGGATGTACTGAGTTAGATAAATTAGGGGTGGTCGACCCCGCAACGGAACTGAGAGAAGCGGCCGCGCCACGTCCTCGTCCGAATCCACGACCATGGCCTCGTATCTGTCCCCTATCAGCAGACATTCTGAAGGATACACAAAGCACGTAAGTACAATCCAAATCGCACGTCATCGAAGTGACCGATTCCCAAAAATACCAAATCAAAAGTAAAGCGATTAAGAAAACACTAGGAGAGTAAGAGGTCTTACAAGTACCGGTCGCACTGTGATGATGGCAAAGTAGTGATACTGTAGACAAACGATGACTCAATCGACCCAAAAGACCGACAGCCTATGTATCCATAAACCTAGGCTCTGATACCATAGTTTGTAACACCCCCAAGTTATTCAAGATATATCACAGCGCCATGAGCCCCGTCATGGGACCCACAAGGCTATTTATACGCGGAACTATGAACTTTGACCGATAAGGTCCAAGTGCAGTCAAATGGAAGACAATAAAAATGGTATTCAAAACCACATCCAATAAATCCGATACAACACATCACAAATCAATACCATGACAACACAAGCCGAAACATCAAGGAAACCGAAAACGGTACTCGAGTACTCAAAAACCATCCAAGTACAACATCACTGGATGGAGAAAATACAAAACATAACCAGTGACAAGACACAACATCACACTTGCCCATCATCTTCATGCCGACCCGATACATGCCTATCCACTCTTCTGGATCCTGAAATACATGAAAGGTATTTCCCCCATAAAGGGTTAGCCGTTGAATAGCTAGTACAAGTATATCGAATATGAAACACAATGCTCCTCGACAATAAAGTAAATGTAATCATCATCTCATCAACTCAAGACTAGTATTCCGGAATAACTAAATCTCATAGCATCACATTCAATACATACATAATTAACCGCGGAACCGCACCAAAGGCTACAGAACCCTTAGAGGACCCATCGGTCCGTCCCAGGGTGGTTAACCCAAAATATCTGCGAAACTACATCAGAGGCTACGGAACCCTCAGAGCACCCGTCGGCCCATCCCAGAGTGGATATGAACCATTATACAATTCATATATCTTACTTTCAAAGTCGAGAATGCACAATCATAAACATATACTTGCCTTTGAGGCATCAAGAATCGGAAGGAAAAGAGTATAAGTTCGGTAGGTCCAAGAACGCACTTCCGGCACCTAAATGATTCGTAAGGAATATGATAATCAATAATCCATACTCAAATCACACGAAGAAACTCCCGAAATCCGTCCATGATTCACGAAACTACAAGGATAATCACTTAGGGGTTTGAAAATCACCCAACCCTCTCAAGTCCAGACAAGGTACAAAACCAACCATATAATCATAGGGGAAACATGGGTACGGGGTAGATGCATCATATTCTCAAAGATCTCAAGATCCAAAATGGATAAATCGGACGAATCTAAGAAAATCCCCAAAAATTCCCAAAACTAAGGTTCTAAGGAATTTACCTTGATTTGGAAGATAGAAATGGGTTAGATGTTGTGTAATCTTTGTTATTCAACCAAAGATGATGATAGTTGAAGAAGGACTGCCTCAAATCTCCCCAAATCGCCCTCTCCCGAGCTCTCCCATCGGAATGAGTGAAAATGTTGTAAAATGACAAGTGCAGGGGTTGTCTGCCCCTTATATACAGCGCCAGGTTAGCGCGCGCTAAAAATCGGGGTTAGCATGCGCTAACGGGGTCACCCGGTAGTCTAGTGGCTTCTATCCTGAGACGATAGCGCGCGCTACCACACCTTAGCGTGCGCTAACTGGTATCCTGCAAAAATTCCAGTTCACTGCCCAACTCCGCTAGCGTGCGCTACGACTGGGCACTAGCGCGCTCTACATAACACCTATAGCGTGCGCTAGCTGCTGCCTAGCGTGCGTTACCTTTTAGTCCAGAAAGTAGAAATACCTCACTGCCTCTGCCGACTTAGCTCGTTAGCGTGCACTACGGGCGATGTTAGCACGCGCTACAAAACACGAATAGCGTGCTCTAGCTACTGCCCAGCGTGCGCTATCTGCCTGTCCCAGTCCACTGCTGAAAGGTCCAGAAAACACGATCATGATCCAAAAAGGTACGAAACTCTAAATCAACATCGACAACATCTCAAAGTGTTTACAGAGCGACAAAAGAGGAAGAACGACAAGGTCAAACATTCAATAAAAAGTACGGGTATTACAAAATCTTACAGAGTTGCAGATTGAAGGAGGAACAAATCCTCGTGTTAAAGAAGGAAAGAATCCTCACATTTGAGAAGCAAAATCCTTGCGTCGGAGAGGGAAAGAGTCCTCTCTTCACACATAATGTCTTACTCGAATGTGAGTTCTGATTTCTCGGCCGATTCAAGGAGGTATGGAGTTTGTAGATGTGGTTTATGGCCGAAGATGGACTGATCTTATACTGTGAAGAATCCTTACCGTCGATTCATTTGTTGTCTCAAAGCAGTGGTAATTTTTTTTTGCAGATTCAGGGCTTAGAATTATATCTTGCAATTTGTATTGTAACCTTGTTTTTTCCTTTAAAAATAGGGTTCTCAGTGCAAGTTTTTCTTATGGGTTGATCCATGGAGGTCACCACAGGTTGATGATGTGTAATTATTGGATGGTGAAGAGGAGAGGGAGAAAGTGAACATGTGTATTGAGATGTACTCAGGGGAATTGAAGTACAAAGAGCAACATTTCCAGAAAATCAAAGAACTTGAGCTTAAACTTGAAGATGTTCAGAATGCCAACAAGAATCTCAAGAAGAAGCTACTGGAATTTAAATGCGTGCTAAGATGTTTGGTGTTGTTTGTTGTGTCTTTGATTATTGCATAGTTTCTAGTAGTTATGATATGATTTAGGGATATGATTTAGTAGTCTTTGATAAATTATTGAATCACTTGACATACATCAGTAGTCTACTTATGAAATAAATTATGGATACAACAGTAGTCCACTTATGAAAAAAATTCTGGATAATCCCTTTGTTTACCAAACTTTCAAGACTTACATAAATATATGCATTTCCAGTCCTTTCAAGAACTTTTTTCAAGGCTTGAGCTTCACTTTGAGAAGTTTGTTGCTGATTGGTAGGCCTTCTATCAAGGCTTGAGCTTTTTGTATGAGGATGCTTTCTTGGCCTCCCTCTCTTACCCTGAATCAAAAAATTATACACATGCTAATAAATATAGATACCATAAAAACATAGTTAGATAAAACCAAATACAGAAATACTAACTGGTACTTTGTGAGGTTTCTCAACTGCCTCATTTTTGCAGGATCTTGAGTTATGCCCTATTTGAAAGCACTTTTGGCAAGTCATTTGAACCCCAACCTTTCTCAATCGATGAGGGTTCTGTGGGTCCTTTTCATCTTGACCTCTTCTCCTTTTTTTTCTTTGGCCTTCCAGGCATCTTGCGAATAAGTGGAGGCTCTACAAGATTACCAACAGACTTTGGCCACATTCTTTCCTCATTTATTGCTGGCAACCCAAATGAATAGGCCTTCTTGTACACTTCTATAGTAAAACAGGGATGAACAAAGTTTGTAGGATCTTGCCTCATAAAATGAATTGCAGAGAGGCCATGTATATAGGGTATTCCTGTAATATTCCACATCCTACAAGTGCACTTCCTGTTTTCCAACGAGACTACTAAACTATCTTTTGAAATAAGATGTTTAACCTCAAAATTGGAATTTATTCCTAAGCTTGCATTACAGAACCTACTTTCCTGTTTCAACTTCTCTATTTTCTTCCTTATATTAGGGCAGACTTTATCATTCGACTTCTTGATCATTTCAATTTAACATATTGCCTTTCTCTCAAGGAACACCTTATATCCTCTAACATGTGGATGATGTGTTTAGCTATAGCCCTAACAATATACTCATTAAAAGTTTATGAAACATTATTTTCTACCATGTCACTCACACATTGAGTTCAAATGAAAGCCTTACAGAATTTGGAAGGATCTCTCTCAATAAAATTGTCATAAGCTCTTGAATTTTCAGCTTTCAACTCATCAACAGCAAGGTTCCACTCTTCCTGATATGTGCATCTAACTGCTCTCAAAAATTGATTCTTCAAGGTAGCACCCTTGAACTGTTATTTCCAGTTACAATACACATGCCGTGCACAATTCCTATGTTCTGCAAATGGTGCTAAATTCTTCACTGCATTCAACAATCCCTGCAAAATATACACAATTCAAAGATAAGACTAAAAAGTATATTCACAATTTGTAGAGATAGGTATAATGAAGTAAATAATTACCTTCTGCTGGTCACTTATAAAAGTAAGGCTGAGCCCATCTCTCATTTCAAGCTCCTCAAGAAGGATGTTCAGAAACCATGTCCAATTGGCCTCATTCTCAACTTCTACTATAGCCCATGCTATTGGGAACATTTGGTTGTTTCCATCTTTGGCAACAACACAAAGAAGTTGACCTTTAAGATAAGTTTTTAGGAAACTCCCATATACACCAATGATCCATCTACATCCATGCATAAACCCCTTCTTCAAGGCACTGAAGCCTATATACAATCCTTTGAATACACAACCCTCTCCTACCATAAGCTCAAATCTGCCCTCTCTATCTACTCTCATCAACTCACTTATGCAATTCCTAAGTGAGTTATAATGTTCTTTCACTGTCCCTCTCAATAATTGGAACGCATAATGCTTAGCTATGTGTAATATGCCCCTTGAAACCTGGATAGAAAACTTTTGTTTCACATCTACTTCTAGCTCTGCCACACTCATTGTAGGCCTAACTCTGAAAAAATCTATGTACTGATTTCCTATCCACTTATAATCAAGTTGTTTATTACTTATGTCAACGGGACAATCATGTTCTTTTCCCAGACGCTTAATCACAAAATTCTCTTCCTCTGTATTCATACTCCCATAGCATTTCGAGGGGCATGATGGCTTACAAAAACCCCAAGCTGTTTCTTTGTAACCTTTTTAAAGTGAATTGGATGACCATTCAATATTGCCCATGTTTAAAGTGCTTCCCTGCAATGATACCCATCCAGAAATCTCATGCCCAGACTTAACTTCATAGCCTTATGATCACATTTTGGATCATACCTGATTGTCCCACATAGTCTTATATGAAAGTTGTCATCTTCATCGGATGAACTTGAATCAGAATTCACTTCTGCCTTCGAGTCAACATAGTCAGAGTGTATCTCTTCCCTGCCTTCAATATCCGGCCCACAACTACCCTGAAATTCTACCATCTCCCTGCCTTCCCCTTCTACCCCGCCTTCCTCTCTCTTACCTCACCTTCTACCCCATCTTCCTCCAAATCTGGAATCCTCAATTTCTCATGTTCAATATTTTGTCTGGCTTCTTGATATTCCTCATCCCCACTCCCCAATTCATCATCTCCAAGGCTATCATCAGTTTCAATGGCATCATCATCTTAATCTGAATCAAGCCATGATGAAATATCAGAAGAATCAGTATCTTTCCCATAATCTTCTATGTTCTTGTGTAGTCTCCCTTCTGACACCTCATTACCCTTCCCACTTACACTAGCAATACCCTTCCCATCTCTTTTTTCAGCTAAATTCACTTTTTGATTTCCCCTTGCTTTGTTGTGTAGCAATAGACTTAACACAAGTAACTGCAGAATCACAATTTACAGATTTCAAAATCTTCCCTATCTCCCTGTCCTTGGTCTTTTTTCCATTTCCTTTCTTAATTCCTACCTTATTGCCTTTCTGCCTTCCTCCAGCCCCTAATAAATCTCTTTCCCCAACATGCACTTTCTCTTTATTAGGTACTAGAATCTCAGAAGAATCACCTCTTCCATTATCAATACCCTTTCTCTGTAACACCCCCAGAGCCATCCAAGAATATTACAACGTCGTGGGCCCTGAGATGGAACCCACAAGGCTAAAAGACATTTTCGCAAACATTAACAAACGTCCAAGAGTCTAACGACGATACTATCTTTTAAAAAACATTCAAAGGCTTATAAAATTCGTTTATCAAAAATCGTCGTAAAATCTCATTTGAAACTACAAGGCCCGAAATGCCAAAACTCAACAGTTTAGAAAACGATTTTCAAAGTAACTTGAGTTACCAAATAACGAAAGGTCATTTAAAAATACTCACGCAGCAGAAAAGACAAACAATTAAAAATACTCTAGAAGCGGAATACAACAACTGATCAGGAACCCCAACACACAAATAAATGTCCTAGCCAGTATCCTCCGGAAAGCTCATCTCTTCACGACCGCTACAAGCTCGATATCCAAGAACCTAAAAAGAAAGCCCACGACGGGGTCAGCCATAATATCCAACAATGATAACAATCACATCACAACAATAATTACATACTAATGAAAATACTAAGTAAGAATACGACCAATATAATATTACAGCCGTAACTTTACGAAGAATCCACGATTCATATCCTTAACAACACTAATAAGCTCATACCGAAATATCTGTACTGTATCTCAATAATACCCAAGGTTCTCAAAACATCATCATAACTCACTGTTACGAAATCTACTAACTCTGTCCAACCCAATCCATCGGGTAACCTCATCACATCTCAACACGATAATCAATGTCCATCAAAAGACAATTACCAAAGGAGAATACGGAACATACCTCGGGATGCACAATACCACGACAATCATGTCAGTCTAATCCGAGATCAGATCAATACAACATGCGGACATGGTCCTAATGCAAGACCTACAAATGCATACTCATATGACAACGTCAATATGATCACATCAATAACAACAATGTATATTTATGGATAACCTATAATATACGTATGTACAACAACAACACATGGTAATCCAACGATCCAGCGCACACAGCTATATATTCCCATGATGATCCCAATGGACCAATGCATGCTGGAAATACCTGTCCATCGCACACAGCTATAGATCCCCATGATGATCCCAATGGACCAACGCATGGTGGAGATACCTGTCCAACGATCCAGCGCACACAACTATAGATCCCCATGATGATCCCAACGGACCAACGCATGGTGGACATATGACAACAATGCACAACTGCACAAAACAACAGTACATAATGCACGACAACAACAATGCACAAATGTATGACAACAATGATACATGAATGTATCACAACATGATCTAGACAAAAGACAAGAATGATTAGAGTACTTGCCCCGAGTCCTTCGAGAGAATCTCAATGTCTAAACCATCACCAACCATTATCCTCAATATTCGACGATCCAGAAGGTCACGGACTGTAGATAATTCATATCTTCGTCTTTATCACAATGTATCATACTCAAGTATACCAATAACAAAGTAAATCATATACATTATGATTTAACTTCCCAAAATCTGAAAACAACGTACAATCCTAAATCTCCAGTGTTCACAATAATAATCATTGTTATATGCATTATAAACGAAGTGAAACTGAAACCATTCATTAACTATTATAACTGTGCAAGTAATAACTTGCCTCGATACCGATACAATGATGAGGAAGCCGTTACCAATTCCTTGCGGTCGTCTACAAGCTCCTTGGCCCTAACCAAAGCAATTCACGAACATTCTCGAACACGACCGCAAAGTAAGGTTCTAAACGCTGATTAATTACCACAACCTATTGAAGTAATCAATTAACACATATTCGATAATAATCAATAACTGACATAACCAATCCACAAACCCAACGGTTCTACAATGTCTCGGTTAACCATAAGTCTGAACAATCCAACTTAAACCATCATGAATTCATAACCACAACACGAAAATATTACACTATTTGCCTACTTAGCGCACGTTAAACACATAACGTAGCGTGTGCTAAGTCACTTCTGTTAGCGTACACTAGACAGCAAGCTTAGCGTGTGCTAATGCTGTACGGTTGCATGCATTCCAAGCATCGACTAACACCTTGTGACTACGAATACGAATGAAAAGGAAATCGTGCTCAAGATTAACAATAACTTTCCAAATTCAATCTCATCACCATACTCGAAATCATATTCGTGTTCTTATACGAATAATATATCAAAACACATATCTTAGCTCTAGAAACGAATATCCCATATTCATATCTAAAACACCAACACCTCCTATACATAATCATCATATCATATCATTCAAGAGTTCTTTAAGAACATAAAATATCCGAAATCACATTCAAAACTACATAGACTGATGTATATATCATCATGAAGAAGATATCAACAACAACATCAATAATCAGACCAACCTGATAACAAGGATCATATTGTTGCTACCCAAAATATTATCCAGAGATAGATATTGCTGGAATGGATGGATAGCAAACAAATGCGAGAACACTTCCGTGAGAAAAGTAAATAACACATGATTTGCCGGGTTTGTTAGTCCCGGGCTTGAATGCTCTCGCGAGATATTATTAATACAAATATTCGCGGATACAAGTATTAATGTAAGAGTACAATTACAGTGTGTAGATTGCCAGAAGAACCAGATATGATGCTCTGTGAGTTCTTGTAACAACGTTGATGAACTGTAACAACCGTGAGAAATCGACAGTCTCTCACGGTGTGTAGCTATTGAAGGTTTGAGCTCCTGGGCTTGTGAGTCTCTTTGAATCTGCACTGTGGAGACTTCTTGCCTCTGCCGACCGTCTTCTCGTTGAGAGGTGCTGAGAGAGAAATCCTGAGATAGATTCGGGGAAGGAAGCCAAGAGCCTGAAAGTATGGATGTTTGTATGTATTTTCGTGAATGAATTCGGAACTGAACTTAATGGGGAATGCGTGAACCTCCTTCCAGTTGTTGGGGGTTCTCTATTTATAGGACTTGGATATGCCGGGCGATCGCCTCCGCTGTATTATAATAAGCGGGCGATCGTCTTTAGCACATGGGATGGTTCCCTTAAAGTCCGCAGGAGTTCTTTGGCGGCCCGGTTATGCGGTCAATGAGAAGCTTGACATGCGTCGAGTCATTTATCACGGGCGGTCCCACCTTGTACCTTTCGGCGGGTTTGTCGGTTGGTGAAGCCGTCTTTGTCAGAGACACCTATTGGTGGTCAATGATCCATGCTTCGCGGCGCCTTTTATGTATCTGCACATAGGTGATGGCTTTGAGATCCAGTCTTTGTAGACTTTGACGGACGATGGCCTTGATCGTGGCATAGGTCGGTCGTCCTTGGTCGGGCACCAGGGTCGATCGCTAAGTGCCGAAAGGTGATCGTCTTGGGAGTCGATCGCTGGATACTCGACGGTGGACTGTTATCTTCGTTTAGGCGAGTTCACCACAGCTCGATTGGTTGTTGTCTCGGTCGCTCGGCCTTGCAGTCGATCGCCTGTCGAGGTGAATAAATCTCGACACAATAATTGCCCCCCAGCTCGCTCCGATGTTGGAAACGTGGGGTGAGGTGGTTCTGCTGGCGATCGCTGAATTTTGACGAGTGACTGCATTTTACTGAACTGGCGATCGTCTTTGAGCTGATTGATTCTTAATTTGGACGACCTAGTCGGTCGCTGAAATGAGTGGGAAATGGCAGCGGATGCGGAAAAGTCTCCGTGACACGTGTCGGGTTCCTGTTGGGGGAGACCGACGGTCATTTATGACTCCTCGTCTGACGCGTCCTTGAAAAGACGCGTATGCGGGTTAAAGAGAGCATTAATTGCGACGGTTGCGCTCTGACCCCTGAGATTCTCCTTAATTGCACACGAGCCCCTGCCTTCTCCTATAAAAAGGCGCAGGGTTGCAGTGTTCATCCTTACGCGCTTTTACCGGAGAAAGAAGGATTTTGCTGAGGATTTTTCTGAAGATCTGGCTACCGATTGTCGGTCGATTCCATCCTTGGTAAGAAAACACTCCTCTTCTCCTCATCTTGAATTCGAGAATGTCTGGAACATCTTTTTCATCGGGAATGGGCACCTCCTCCGCTGCTGGGACTTCTAACGTCCGGGGAGGATCCTCCGCCGATTTTCATCTGGAGACGGCCGCCGAAGCTATCCGCGCTGGTATCAATCCCGCGGAAGTCGAGGCGCTATTAAATGAGGCCGACGTCGCTAGGGAGGCGGCGGTTGAGCATAGACGGTCACATATGGAGAGGGATCTGGCGGTGAGGGCCTATTGGGAGCAGCACAGTGCCTTCGGCCAGGCCTACGTGTCTTTTGCTAAGATTATGGAGAGGTTGGCTGGTCCGTCTCCTCGATTCGATTACCGGGAGTATTCGATTACTCATCCTTATCAATCTCCCAAGCGATCGCTATTTCGGGCCGCTCAACGATCTCTGTGGTCCCTCAGTCAGATAAGGAGCTCGGCGACCAGGAAGGACCTGGCCGTCTGGAGGACGAGGTTTCATATCTCTTCAGATGTGGATCTCTTTGTTCCGGCCGGGAATGAGCGAGCCGATCAGCCTCCGAGGGGGATGGTCGCTGTGAACGAAGCAATTATGGAGGTTGGACTGCGGTTTCCTTTATCGTTCTCCGTCTCCCATCTGCTGGCTACTTGGAACGTGGCGCCGCTCCAGCTGACGCCGAATGCATGGCTCCAGATTATTTGCACTCTCACCTTGTTCGGCGGTCACCGACTGTACCGCCTCCCTTCGCCGTCGGAGATGAACCACCTGTTCAAGCTGATGGCTCAGAAAGGGTCGGTCGGAGGCTATCATATTCAAGGCCGATCCAGTCGGGTGATCCTCGGAGTCCCGAACAAAGTGCGGGGCAATCTGGCAAAGTGGTTCTGGGTAGCTGGTGCGTGGAAGGCTTCTGCGAGCGACAATCCTACGGGCGATCTGGAGATCCCCACTAGCTTTCGGGAGAGGAATCCCGGTAAGGGTTCAGACTCTCCCTCTGTTCGGATATGTTAAGGCCAGTCTAATTTGATTTCGTTTTACGAGGTTTCCATATTCCGTGATCGGAGGCTGCTTTTTGATTTCACAGTAAATGCAGGAGCGGATACGAAGTTTCTTAGGATGACGACTTGGGCCTTCTTGATCAACAAGGAGAGTCGTTGGTTGTCGACTCGGCTATTCCGTTTCCCGAGACATATCTTGGTATCAGGTATGAGTTTCTGCGATCTTCAATTGCTTGGCGATCGTCCTTTTGGAGGAATATGACCAACTGCTGTTTGATTGTTCTTTATTGCAGAAGTCCGCTTTCCTCGCTTTTTGGAGCCCCCACTGGAGATAGCTATGTTGAACCCTGGAGTTTTGGGCCGTCTTCGCCAGAAGAAGTCGGATCGAGCTCCTCCTGTGGCGTTACCCATCATTCCGGAGGTGAGGCCCGTCGTGGAGCCAATCGTGGCTGAGGAGGAAGTTCGGGAGGAGGGGCTCCGGGCGAACCGCAAGCGGCAGAGGTCGGGGGAACCTCAGGTTTCTGTCCCTGCCAGCGAGGTGCCGATCGCCACACCTCCGATCACCGTTGTTCCTCCGGAGATTAAGCATACGCCCTCTGCGGCTTTCTTACGGGAGATGGCGATCGCCGATGCTGAGACCCCTCGTAGGAAACCATACTTCGACAGTGATCCCGAGAGAGCCTAGAGGTAAACTTTGCTTGCTGAGTTGAAACCGGTCATTCGCGTAGGAGATGTGTTAACTTTTTTGTTTTGATGCAGGATCCGTAGCACAGATCCATCCTGTCCGCCGATGGTGCGGGATTTTATGGCGAGCCGATCTCTTCGCCAGGCCTGCGACATCCCGCTATACGTCAATCGGGCCGTTTCTGCTTTATCGAAGGCCTGGACGACCGATCTAGATGCGATCGCTCGTCAGCGATCTGGGAGTACAATGCAGGCTGTTTTCGCCCTTTCTCTCCAGGCGGCGACCATGGCTGCCCAGGCAGTGCAGGAGTTTGAGGGGCGTCCTTCCACTACTCGCTTGCAGGCGGATCTCGAGGCGGCTCGGAAAGAGAACGCCGAGTTCGCCGATAGGATTGTGGCAATGGAGAAGGACTCCCTGGATGAAGCTAAGCGGGTGAGTCATGAACTTGAGCTGGAGAGGAAGGATGCCGAGGAAGCCCGGGCGACGGTCGATCGATTTCGGGACCGGATGACAGATGCCCGACGGTTGCAATTGGCCGCTGAGAAAGAGGCCGATCAACTGAAGGTGACCGTCGCTCGTCTGAATAGCGAGATGGCGGCGTCGAGGGGAGAGACGGCTGCAAGGGAGGCCGAGCTCCGGGATGCGCAACAGGCGCTTGCCGAGTTGAAAGGGAAGCAGGAGGTGACCGATGCCAATCCCTTTCTCAACGTGGAGTTCGTCAGTAAGTTTGCCTATTATATGGCGTTCACTGACTCGCTTTGAGATGCTAAGAAAGGAGGACTAGAGGTCGGCCCTCTAGCCGAAAATTTCAAGGCGTATGTGTTGGAGCACCCTCTTCACCCTGACTTCTCTGTGCCAATCTTGGACCTCTCGGAACTTGGCGTGGACTTGAGCTGGTATCCGACTCCGGCGAACCTTGTACATCCTGATGCTCCGGATGACGGGGAGGCCGCTCCGGTAGCTGGCGAAGGGTCGCGGGCCGATCCGGAGGTTGAAGGCGAGGGCCAGGCAGGGGCCTGAGGCTTTTCTCTTTTACTGTTTCAGCTCTTTTGCCTTGTAATTTTGTAGATTTTCTTTTTGTAGTACTTAGGCCTCCGGGCGACCATGTATGTACTTATGAAACTTTAAGTAATGAAATGAATATTTGCTTTTCCGATTTATCACTTAAATGATTGCTTTTTGAGTTTTTTGCTTGACTTTATACAAATGTGTGAGGAGAGATTGTTGCGTGTGTAGTATGTCTAAGTGTACTGATAAACTCATATAGATAACTTTTACAACACATTCGATCGCTGCACAAGCATCTGTTAATTACCGATCTCCGTATGTGATTGGATAAGGACGATCGTCGTATAGGTAGTCCGCACTCTTCCCCCTTGTTTTTGTTCACTTAGTGAAAGTAGAGGGATGAAAATAAATCGTTGAGTGAGCGGTCTTTAATTTTGTCAAATCCTCGAGGAAGGTCGTCCATCTCGGTCTTGAGGAACCATGCACGATCGCGGAGTTCGATGGACCGATCTCCGTGACCATGTCTTGTGCGCGAGCGACATTGTCTGTCTCGTGACTCATTTTATTGTGAGGGTCCTCCGTTAGGCTGCGCCTCGCCTCGTATTTAAACGAAGGGCGTAAGGTCTTGGTCTGGAGGAGTCCTTGCTGGGGGCGTCGTCGGATTAATCGACTCCACGTCTGCGGCTTGTTAGCTCTTTTCTACCTCGGATCGTCATGTTAGATGGCAATCCTCGACGGTATACGTTGAGATGGGGGTAGGGACGCATCGCATTGTCCGTGAAGGATCCACCAAGCTAAGTGACAGACCTTCGAGGGCGGGCGATCGTGTCCACTGATTTGTTTGAAGGGTCCTTCGGCTACGCCCGCCTCGTATTTAAACGAAGGGCGAGCGTTCACAGCCCAAAGGAACCTTGCATGGCCGAAGCAGTCGGTTCCATCGACCACCAGGACCATGGCTTCACTCTTCTACCTCGGATCGTCATGTTAGATGCCAATCGTCGACGGTGTCGTTGTGCGGGGGAGGCGATCTCGTGCCTTAGTCCAACATGTTAGATGATGAACTATAGAGGGCGAGCGAGTCATCCTCTTTTTTGAAGCGCTAGCTCAGGCAGTAGCCTTTGGTTCAATGAGGTGGGAAATCGGGGAGAGACTTTCGAAGTTCCCTTCTCTTGATTGAAGCATGTAGATACGGTCGCCGAGGTTGATCGAGGGATCGGATCGTATGAGATTTCCGGCCTGTTCGCGTTCGACTAGGGCGACCGCGTTGGGAGATTGATGGGGCTCCGGCTAAGCCAATAAACTGTCCAACTTGCCCTCCTCGAACAATCTCCAGAGCTGTTTGAGGAGGTCGCGGCATTGGTTGGTGCTGTGGATGGGACTCTTGTGGTAAGCACAATATTGATTGCGGTCCAGATGACCATGGTCCCTTATCACCTTTGGCTTGTTCAGCGGTTCGCGCCCCTTGATGGCGTGGAAAATGTGGGCCGGAGTTCGGTTGAACTTGTGGAGGAGATGAGCTTCCATATCCTCGAAGGCCTTATGGTCGCCGGATGGCTTGGCGACCGTCTCTTTTGTTTTGGCGATCGCCGTCTTTTGGGCAGGAGGAGGCGTTTCCTCGCCTAAACGGAGGGTGAGTAGCCTTTGCCTGGCCAGAAAGTCGGCGGCCTTAGCGCGGAAGATCGTGTAGGTTGGGGGGATATCCTTGGTGAGATGTCTGAACATGGGTGAATGGCCATAGAATCCCCCCAGGATCGAGTAGAGAGCGAGCTCGTCACTGATGGGCTCGCCGGTGAGAACGATTTCGTATACTCGGTCGATGTAATCTGCGTCGGTTTCGTCTTCCCCCTGCCTGATTTTCATCACGTGGTGGGGGCCTTCTGGTCTGGCGACCTTAGTGGTGAAGTATGACGTGAAGTCATTCGCCAGTTTCTCAAAGGAGATGATCGATCGTGGTGGTAGCAAGATGTACCACCTAGGGGTGGCATTTCGGAACCGAAAATCGAAAACCGAACCGAAAAACCCCGAAAAAAGAACCGAAAAACCGAAACCGAAGAAGACCGAACCGAAAAACAAAAAATAGAACCGAACCGAACTAATTTGGTTCGGTTCTCGGTTCGGGGTCGGGCAGAACTGAACCGAACCGAAATGGACCGAAGTCAAATTTCAACATATTAAAATGACCTTGTTTTTGTGGTGTGTTTTGAATTTTAGTATAATTCGTTTTTCTTTTGTAGGACCCTCAAGGGTCCAAAGAGGACCCATAATATGCTCATGTAATTTGTAATTCAATTAATTTAGGTTGAGAGAATGAGTTACTGTGATTTACGATTGTTATATGTTTTGAGATATTTGGAAATTGCTGTGCAACTCTAGCTTTTATCTTGAACATATATATAACTCTTGTTGGCTTGTTGTTATATATAACTTATTTTATTGCATATAATATTTGAATTTATATTGTGAAGAACCGAAAAAACATCAAACCAAATCGAAACCGAACCGAATATTTATAAAACCAAACTTAACCGAACCGAACTTCAAAAAGAACCGAACCAAACCAAAACCCAATATTTGGTTCGATTCTCGGTTTCGGTCAAAAATCGAACCTAATGGAACCGAGTCCACCCCTAGTACCACCTATGGGCCAGCTCGCCCAATGTCAATGGAAAGATTCGGCACTTGGTTGCATCTGTTGCCCCACGCCCAGTCATGTAAATCCGGAATTTACTTAGGTGGGTTTCGGGGTCCGATCTCCCTTCGTACAGAGGTGTTTTGGGAGGAGCGATCCTTGGTTGCACGGGGGCGAACTCGATGTGGACCGCGAGTGGCTCGGTCGGCCCGATGATCTTTCTGCTGGTGCTTGCCCCAGTGTCCAAGAGTGCTTTCATCTCGTCGAGCTGGCGTTGCATAGCGGCCATCGCCGTGGCCTGGCTGCTCGCGGCTAGGCGCTCGGAGCGGGAGCTAAGGCGATCAAGTACTGACCCCCTGGCGTTCAGAGTAGGAGCCAAACGGTTGTCTTGTGTTCGGTTGGGAGTTGGGTAGGACGAACTCCTGGTGACGGATTCGGATTCCGTCGTTTCGTGGTTGGGACCAGAATGCCCCGGTCGCCATGATGGGTCGCCTCCCAAGAGACTGAATACGGAACCTCCAGACCGTGCGAGAGCCTTTTCTCGCGAATCGGGGCTTTCTGACGATCGCTCGCCCTGTAGCCTTTTGAATTTCCGTTTGCCCACGCGGCAGATGGCCGAGGGAGTTATTGCGGGCGATGCGCATGCTCTCCATCGCTCCTTTAGTATGGCCATATTTTGTAACACCCCCAAGTTATTTAGGGTATATTACAGCGCTGTGAACCCCACCGAGGGACCCACAAGGCTAATTATACGCGGAACTATAAATTTTGACCGAGAAGATCTACATACAATGGAACGAAGAACGATACAAAAGGTGCTCAAGGCATAACCATTGTATCCACAGACATCACAACACAAATCAATACCTCGGCAAACACAGGCCGGAACATCAAGGAAAATGGAAAACAATACTCGAGTATTCAATAACCATTCTAGTACAATAACATTGAATGGAAGACTCAGAACATAACCGGAAGAAAGACACAGTATCACACTTGCCCACCATCTTCATGCCAACCCGATACTTGCCTGTCCACTCTCCTGGAACCTGAAATATATAAAAAGTATTTCCCCCATAAAGGGGTTAGCCGTCGAATAGCTAGTGCAAGTATATCAAGTATGAAACACAATACTCCTCGACAATAAAGTAAATGTAACCGTCAATTCATCAAATCAATACTAGTATTCCGGAATAACTAAATCTTATATCATCACATCAATTCATATATGAATATCGTGGAACCGCACCAGAGGCTACGGAACCCTCAGAGGACTCATCGGTCCACCCCAGAGTTGTTCGTTCATATCATCCTTGGAATCGCACCAGAGGCTACGAAACCCTCAGGGGACCCGTCGGCCCGCCCCAGAGTGGATATAATTAATCATGCTATTAATGTATCTTACTTTCAAAGTCGAGAACGTACAATCATAATTATATACTTGCCTTTGAGACATCGAGAAATCGAACGGAAAAAGGGTATGAGTTCGGTAGGTCCAAGAACACGCTTCCGGCACCTAAACGATTCGCAAGGAATATGATAATCAATTATCCATATTCAAATTACACAAAGAAACTCCCGAAACCCATCTACGATTCATGAATATACACGGATAAACAACTAGAGGTTGGAAAAATCATCCAAACTCTCACAAGTCCGAAAACGGCACAATCTAATCCGTAAAATCGTAGGAAAAGCATGCATACGGAATAGATACATCATAATCTCAAGCTCCTCAAGCTTCAAAATGGATAAATCAGACGAATCTACGAAAAACCCCAAAATTCCCAAAAATAGGGTTCTAAGGATTTTTACCTTGATTCGGAGGATAGAGATGTGCTAGATGTTGTATAATCCTTGTTATCCAACCCAAGATGATGATATCTAAAAAAGGACTGCTTTAAATCGCCCCAAATCGCCTCTCCCGAGCTCTCCCGATCGGAACAAGTGGAAATGATACGAAGTGACAAGTGCAGGGGTTGACTGTCCCCTTATATACTGTCCCAGTCTAGCGCACGCTACGCCTCAATATTAGCGTGCGCTAACGGGTCACCTAGTAGTCCAGTGGCTACTGTCATAAGACGTTAGCGCGCGCTACGTAACATCCCTAGCGTGCGCTAACTGGTGTCCTGACAAAAACTCAGTTCACTGTCTCAGTCCGCTAGCGTGCGTTAATACTGAGCACTAGCGTGCGTTACGCAGCACATATAGCGTACGCTAGCCGCTACTTAGCGTGCGTTACCTACTAGTCCAGAAAGTCTGAAACCTCACTGCCTCTGCCGACCAGCCCATTGGCGTGCGCTACGGACGGATGTTAGCGTGCGCTACTAACCACGAATAATGCGCGCCAACTAACTCCTAGCGTGCGTTAATCCGCCAGTCCATAGAGCAGTTCGAGTTACTGGTTCTGACCTGACTGGTCCCTTAGCGCGCGCTACGGCTCAAAGCTAGCGTGCGCTAATAAAGCATAATTAGCGTGCGTTAGCCTAGGCCTAGCGTGCGCTATGTCTCTGGCCCAGAACACTTCCGCAAGGTCTAAGCAACACGATCGAGACCCAAAACAAGATACGAAACTCAATAACAATATCAACAACATCTCCATGCGTTTACAGAGCGACAAAATAAGGAGAACGGCAAAGTCAAACAGTCAATAAAAGTACGGGTATTACAGTAGCCTCCTCGATCTGTTCCTCGGTTTGGAACTGGTCGAGTGAGAGGTTGGGGCCACCCCTCAGGTGCGGGATCGAAAGTCTCGCGTCGCCGCGGCTTCCCTCTGCCGTCGGCTGGGGCTCGGATTGAGCCGGGATATGATGTCCGGCGGTTCGGAGAGCGGCTCTCTTCGATGTGGAGGCGGACGTCATGATTCTGAAGGTTTTCTTTGAAGAGCAGTGAGTGTCACTTCTGTTGGGATTCGGTGCCTAAAACGAAGGCCCAGCGGAAGCGGTGAAACGAAAATTAATTCGATCCGAATCCCTACGAGGATCGATCGAGCTACGTATATACGAATATATAAACGAAAAGCAAGAGTCGTAAGAAACTAACCCTCGAAGTCCGTTGATTAAATGGTAACCTTCTCTTGAGCTATTCCCCAAGCTTTAGTTTGATCTCTACGAGTTCAATCCGCTCCAAGCCCTTGAACGATCCAACGCCGAAAACACCGCGTATCTACTTGCCACGCACCGGAAAAATGACCGGAATAACAACACTTGATTAACTTCTAAGGTTACGGCTAGAATCAAGTGATGAAGCTTTTATTACTACACTAAGTGTATAATATATCTCTCAATAATTTCTCTCAATTTTCTCCAAGAAAAATGAAGAAGAAGTGAATGAAGAAGATGAATATAAGTGTTAAACTCAAAGTCTATCTCTCTCTCTTTCTTGCAACCTCACGTTGGAAATCATGTATCAGAGATAAGAAGTCTTCCTCCTTTTATTCTTATTCCACCCTCATGTGAACAACTCATGTCACATGAGATCAAACCCCACAAAGTCATCTTTTTCATATAAAATGAAAACAACAAGACAAGAGGAAAGTGGGTGGAACTAAGGGGGGCGGCTACCATGCAGAAACGGATGAGTTCGGTTTGTTTCGGACTCCCGTGAGCCCAAACAGATAAACCACGATTCCGTCCGATGTATTTGTATCGATTAATTAATCCAATTAATTAAACATATCAAATACAAAATAACATAATTAATTTCTCCAAGAAATAATTATATTCATGAATTAAATTAATCACCCAGTGATATATTTAATTCATTAAGACGTAAATCAATTTATCTGATAAGTCGATTTAAACATCCAATGTCCCAAATTTAGATATCCAATATCTAATATTCATAATGAGAGAATTAACTTGATTCATTCCGTCGTCAATCCTATTGCGCGACTCGGTAGGTTCGTCTCAGTCAGCAATGGGAGGAACCAAAGAGTAGTAGCACCACCTAGCCAGGCTGGCGGCCTACTGTATGCCCCAGCGAGAACGAATGATGGGATCATTCAAGAACCATTCTGTCGTGAATACCAGTAAATGTATAAACCCTTCTTTCAAATGTCCCGATCAAGTTATAGGGTCACGGTCAGTCAAACCCTATATGTACTTGACTTTATGCATGCGTTAATGCAAATCGAGATCATCGAGCTCTCGTGTATCCAATACAACTAGCTCCAATGCTTTGGCTAAAGACTTATGATCTCATCTGCCAGTAACCGCATAGGACATATAACCCGATCACTAACGGGAGAAAGAATTCTATCTTGGTATTCAGTAGGACATGCTACTTGCCCATCAAGATGCACGTCGAGGTTGACCCCCGCCTTACGGTTTATAGGGTCGAACTACTTTAATGAAAATCTTGACGTCACAAGCACATCCCTACTAAATCCTCAAGTCGAAGGTTCACGAATACCTATCACAACCTTTCGATTCCATCATTGACTGTCCCGGAGTGAAATCCGTGTGACGAATCGAGGGTGATTCGGTTCGAGTATACTACTCCAATTAGCATACCTATAACCTGTGCTCCCACTAACCATTAGTGTTCGACAGACACTCTCCTTGTCAAAGAACACGTCATACAAGTCTTCACATAAACTTAACGCCCAGTCAAGTTTCATCGACTTGCGAACGATTAAGTATTTGAGCTATAAACCTTTCCAGTGCCGACCCCCTTATCAAATAAGGAGTGGAACGTTTTGCTCTCAAATACAGGGACTAGTTTCTATATGTATATTTATGAGTTGGGAATGCCACTAACTACGAGTAAATAAAGAAACATTCATTGCCTTATATTAATGATTTACATAATAACAAGTACAATGCCCTCACTCAACACCCTCTGAGTGGCATTCGAGGGCATACTCCTAACAATCTCCCACTTGCACTCAATGCCACACACTATGGTATCTAATACCCATGTTCTCCAGATGACGCTCCAAGCTAGTCTGAGAAAGTGGCTTGGTCAGTGGATCGGCGACGTTGTCGGCCGAGTCTACTCTGTGCAGCACAATGTATCCCTTGCGAACAAATTCTCTTACGAGATGATACTTCCTCTTAATATGTTTGGTGTTGTTGTGAAACCTCGGCTCCTTAGCCTACGCTACAGCTCCGTCGTTGTCGCAGTACAACGGAACAGGCAGCTCAGCACATGGTATCACTTGAAGTTCTCTCAGAAACTTCTTAATCCAGAACCCTTCCTTGGAAGCCTCCGAGGCTGCTTGATACTCAGCCTGACAGGTGGAATCAGCAGTCGCGCTTTGCTTGGCGCTACGCCAAGATACTGCTCCTCCATTAAGAGTAAATATGTAGCTAGAAGTAGACATCGAATCGTCCTTCAGTCCTTGGAAGTCCGAATCAGTGAATCCCACCACATCCAATTCTCCACCGCCATACATAAGAATCATATCTCTAGTCCTTCTTAAGTACTTGAGAACGTTCTTTACAGCAGTCCAATGTTCCCTACCTGGGTTTGCCTGAAACCTACTCACCACGCTTACAGCATGCGCGATGTCAGGTCTTGTACACAACATAGCATACATAAGGCTACCCACGACCGAAGCATATGGTATATTACTCATTTCCTTTCGTTGTTCCTCACTTTGAGGACACATCTTCAAGGTGAGTTTTATTCCATGTCGCATCGGTAGGAACCCTCTTTTAGAATCATCCATCTTAAATCGCTTTAAGATCTTATCTATATAGAGGGCTTGGAAAAGGCCTATTTTTCTCTTCGCTCTATCCCGGTAGAGTCGAATTCCAAGAATATAGGTTGCTTCTCCCAAGTCTTTCAGGGAGAAATTACTCGAAAGCCAAGTTTTTACAGAACTGAGCATTCCCACATCATTTCCTATTAGCAGAATATCATCCACATATAGTACTAAGAATGAGATCTTGCTCCCACTAACCTTCTTGTATACACAATGTTCCTCTTCATTTTGCACGAAGTCAAACTCTTTGACCGCCTCGTCAAAACGAAGGTTCCAACTACGCGACGCTTGCTTCAGTCCATAAATGGAACGCTGAAGCTTGCACACTTTCTGAATATCGACTTCGGACACAAAGCCTTTAGGCTGCTCCATATAGATTTCCTCCTCGAGGAATCCATTAAGGAAAGCCGTCTTTACGTCCATTTGCCATATCTCATAATCGTGGTAGGCAGCTATAGCAAGCATCATGCGAATAGACTTGATCATGGCTACGGGCGAGAAGGTATCGTGGTAATCGATCCCTTCCTTCTGGGTATAACCCTTTGCCACAAGCCTGGCCTTATAGGCGTCAACCTTGCCATCACCATTAGTCTTTCTCTTGTAGATCCACTTGTTCTCAATAGGCACTATGCCCTTGGGGCGGTCTACTAGAGTCCAGACCTGATTGACATGCATCAAGTCTATCTCAGCTTCCATAGCTTCACGCCATTTCGTGGAGTCTACATCCACCATCGCTTGGTCATAGGTCGTCGGGTCGGTCTCTTGGCTATCACTTGGAACCTCATGGAGACCCAGCTCCTCCAAGTGCACAAGCCCATACCTCTCAGGTAAATGAGACACCCTACTAGACCTACGAGGTGGTTGTACTTTTGTTTCAGAAAGTTCGGTTCCAGTTTCTTGCACAGGTGTCTCCCGAGGAGTTTCATTGTATTCTTCTAAAGAAATACTTCTACCTGCTCCGCCTTCTTGAATGAACTCATCTTCCAGGAAGTGTGCTTGTAAAGCAACAACGATCTTTCGATCTTTGGGCATGTAGAATAGATATCCCATCGTCCCATACGGGAATCCAATGAAACGTCCCTTCGCAGACCTAGCTTACAACTTTTCCACCTTAGTCTTCTTGACATAGGCGGGACATCCCCAAATCCTAATATGATTAAGACTTGGTTTCCTTCCCTCCCACATCTCATGTGGAGTTTTAGGAACGGATTTGGAAGGACATCTGTTTAAGATATAAGCGGCAGTCAGGAGTGCATACCCCGACAGGTAAATTGGTAATTCAGTATAGCCCAGCATGGAATGGACCATGTTTAACAAGGTCCGGTTCCTTCTTTCTGACACACCATTTAACTGAGGAGTACCTGGAGGTGTTAGTTGTGAAACTATTCCATGTTCCTTAAGGAACTCGTCAAACTCCGTACTCATATACTCGCCACCTCGGTCCGACCGAAGTGCTTTGATATGATTACCAGTTTGTTTCTCGAATAGGGCCTTGAATTCCTGGAATTTCTCAAAGGCCTCGGATTTATGTTTCATTAAGTATACATAACCATACCTAGTATGATCATCTGTAAACGTAATGAAATATTGATATCCAGCACGTGCTGCTTCCAAAGCACCACATACGTCGGTATGGATTAATCCCAGTTTATCAGCGGCTCTTTCAAATCTCCATGTGAAGGGGGACTTAGTCATTTTGCCTTTAAGGCAAGATTCACAAGTAGGAAAAGGATCCGATCCCAAAGGACCCATAAGTCCATCCTTTTCCATCTTGTAAACCTTGGTCTGACCAACATGACCAAGTCTAAGATGCCATTTCAAAACTTGATTGGTTTCATCCCTACCACGTTTTCTAGTCATAGTATTCACAACTACTTTGTTGCTGAGATTTAGATGATACAATCCATTCAACAATGTAGCAGTACCCACTAGTTTATTTCTAAAATAAATTTTGCAGGAACCATCACCAATGAAAAATGAAAAGCCTTTTCGGTCCATGACCGGAATGGATACAATGTTTTGTGCCTTGGGCAAAACAAGTACATCTTCTAAAGTCAAAACAAAGCGGATTCTAAACCCAAAAGAAGTGATCCTATGTCGGTCGCCTCGACACTATGCCCTCTTCCATTGTGATCATAACTTCTCCACTCAAGCTTCCTACTTTGTTCCAGATCCTAATTCACGGTACAAATATGAGAACTAGCACGAGAATCCATTATCCAGGAAGTAGAAAATACGATAGCAGAACAATTTGTTTCCAAAACTAAAAGTTACATGCACGAAGTGCCATGAAGAATCGGACAGTCTCTAGCCCAGTGGCCCAGCTCACCGCACTTGAGACAAGCATCCTTCTTTTTCTTGTTCTTCGGAACCATCGGGGCCTTGCCCTTTCCCTTAAGGTTCTTAGCTTGCGGTCCAGTCCGCTTCTTGGTCTTTTTCTTCTTATTCTTAGACCTCCGAGGTCCAGAATAAATCACAAGAGCAGACTCCTTCATCCGCGGAGTCTTCATCTGAGACTGAGCGGTCACAAGTTTGTTCATTAGCCCAGCTAAATTACATGCAATCTCATTGCAGTTGAAGTTCATAACAAACTGTGAGAAGGAATCAGGGAGAGACTATAGGATAAGGTCGGTTTGGAGAGAAGTATCCATTTTAAAATCAAGAGCCTCCAATCTCTCGATCATGGATATCCTTTTGAGGACGTGTTCCCCAACCTTCTCACCTTCCTTCATCCTTGCACCGAACAGTTGCTTGGATATCTCATATCTAGCAATTCTGCTGTGCTCACCATAAAGTTCGGTTAAGTGAGATAGAATCTGCCTAGCAAAAGTCATTTTCTCATGAGCTCTCTGAAGCTCATTAGACATGGAAGCCATCATATAAGCACAGACTTTCACGTCATCCTTAACCCACTTTTCGTGGTTTTCAATCTCTTCCTGATTGGCTCGGGTCCGCACAGGAGGCGCCGGAATGTGCGCCTCCAAGACGTATCCCAGTGCCTTTATACTGAGGACAATCATCAGATTGCGGAGCCAATCCACAAAGTTAGGTCCCATTAAGGTATTCTTTTCGAGCAGAATTGCGAGTGGATTCATTGTCATATTGAGATTTGAGTCTGCATTAAGTACGGTAGATTAATTAGTGACTCATTCAATTATGTTCTGAGTATAGAATTAAGGTCTTTTCTATTCTTGTTACCCAGCTCCCACTATTTTTATCGGAATAACACACTCCCATTTGAAATCCGGAAGTATCGTCGCTCTACTTCATAGTGGTGATCGAGTTCTTTATAAATCTTAATAGAGGGCAACCGAACAGGTTTCTAGTCTATTAATTTTCATAAAGTGGTGTCCAATACCAACCCATCTAATGGATGATTCGATCTTCTTTTTCCCTTTGTTCACTCCTCTCAACCTATACGGTTTCTATGGTTCGTGAACAAGTTAAGTTTATACCATCGAAGCAAATCAGTTTTACAATTGAATCTTATCCGGCAACCTATCAGGTTTCTAGGGATCAAATTTGCTCCAACCGAAGGCATCCAATGCGCTCCTGGTAATTTATCCGTCCTCCCCGAACGACTACCCTGATAACTCGGAAGCATAGCACATCCGGTTTGGAATTCAATTTCCCAAAAACTCGATGGAGGGAAGGAAAACCTTGAAACCTTATAAACTTAATAATTTATCGTGGGAGAATTTTCGCGATTTACATTACACTTTGCACATTAATCGTTTAAGCGCGTTTGTGGCATTCATACAATATGAAACAACCATTCACAACCTAGTTGCTACCAACATGTGGTTCATGGACCGATCCTAGAAAACAAAAACTTCGTAATCTAATTACAAGTCTTCGTCTTGAATCTTCGTCTTCTCGAAATGGATCTTCCTCCGGTCTTCGTCATTACATATAAATTTTACATTGAAAATTGCATCCTAGATACAAATTTTTCTAGTAAAATAAATAGGCTCAAAACGGCCTTTACAACCCAATCGAATAAAACGAACAATTCAAAAAACTAAGTCCACGAACCACATCACCATTCAAAAGCATTCATCCAATAAATACTAAATAAATGGAAAGCGTAGAGATACATTGATCCAATCAACAATACGAACCGATCAAATCGATTCACACAATCGGTAATATGAAAACATTCAAAATAATTCGGTCGACCATAAATATTCCAATTAATCAAATTTCCCTTATAAAATGAAATACCATAAATCATTTTAATCATATTAAATTCAATTTAACATGCAGGAGATTAATTTTCAAGAATACACGAAAAAATCGAGCCGGGGCGAAAATGGCATGCCATGGCCGAGTCACCCTCGGCAGCATGCCGGCAGACAAGCCTGGCATGGCCGAGTCACACTCGGCAGCTGCCGGCCAGGTAGGGCTGCCCAGCGGCCCTGGGCCGCGGCCCCCAGTACAATGGCTGCCCAGGCCGGCTGCAACAACCCTGGGCCGCGGCCCCCGAGCCCTGGGCCACGGCCCCTGCTCCCGGACCCCTCCCGGACCGTCCAACGGCATTTCGGGGCTAGTTTTACGACCGGATATCCAATATCTATATTCTCCAACATTCATATCTTCAATATAAATCATATTTCCAAGAAATTAAGATTTATATTTAGACATAAACTTACGAAAAATATAACTACAACGAACGTAAAAACGTATACCACGATTATGACTAAAATGATTCCAAATCATTCACCATCTAATCAAGCATTCCAAATGTCAATATTGTATATACGATCGCAAGACCTACGCTCCGATACCACTGTTGGGATTCGGTGCCTAAAATGAAGGCCCAGCGGAAGCAGTAAACGAAAATTAATTCGATCCGAATCCCTACGAGGATCAATCGAGATACGTATATACGAATATATAAACGAAAAGCAAGAGTCGTAAGAAACTAACCCTCGAAGTCCGTTGATTAAATGGTAACCTTCTCTTGAGCTATTCCCCAAGCTTTAGTTTGATCTCTACGAGTTCAATCCGCTCCAAGCCCTTGAACGATCCAACACCGAAAACACCGCGTCTCTACTTGCCACGCGCCGGAAAAACGATCGGAATAACAACACTTGATTAACCTCTAAGGTTACGGCTAGAATCAAGTGATGAAGCTTTTATTACTACACTAAGTGTATAATATATCTCTCAATAATTTCTCTCAATTTTCTCCAAGAAAAATGAAGAAGAAGTGAATGAAGAAGATGAATATGAGTGTTAAACTCAAAGTATATCTCTCTCTCTTTCTTGCAACCTCACGTTGGAAATCATGTATCAGAGATAAGAAGTCTTCCTCCTTTTATTCTTATTCCACCCTCATGTGAACAACTCATGTCACATGAGATCAAACCCCACAAAGTCATCTTTTTCATATAAAATGAAAACAACAAGACAAGAGGAAAGTGGGTGGAACTAAGGGAGGCGGCTACCATGCAGAAACGGATGAGTTCGGTTCGTTTCGGACTCCCGTGAGCCCAAACAGATAAACCACGATTCCATTCCGATGTATTTGTATCAATTAATTTAATCCAATTAATTAAACATATCAAATACAAAATAACATAATTAATTTCTCCAAGAAATAATTATATTCGTGAATTAAATTAATCACCCAGTGATATATTTAATTCATTAAGCCGTAAATCAATTTATGTGATAAGTCGATTTAAACATCTAATGTCCCAAATTTAGATATCCAATATCTAATATTCATAATGAGAGAATTAGCTTGATTCATTCCGTCGTCAATCCTATTGCGCGACTCGGTAGGTTCGTCTCAGTCAGCAATGGGAGGAACCAAAGAGTAGTAGCACCATCTAGCCAGGCTGGCGGCCTACACTGTACCCCAACTGAGAACGAATGATGGGATCATTCAAGAACCATTCTGTCGTGAATACCAGTAAACGTATAAACCCTTCTTTCAAATGTCCCGATCAAGTTATAGGGTCACGGTCAGTCAAACCCTATATGTACTTGACTCTATGCATGCGTTAATGCAAATCGAGATCATCGAGCTCTCGTGTATCCAATACAACTAGCTCCAATGCTTTGGCCAAAGACTTATGATCTCATCTGCCAGTAACCGCATAGGACATATAACCCGATCACTAACGGGAGAAAGAATTATATCTTGGTATTCAGTAGGACCTGCTACTTGCCCATCAAGATGCACGTCGAGGTTGACCCCCGCCTTCCGGTTTATAGGGTTGAACTACTCTAATGAAAATCTTGATGTCACAAGCACATCCCTACTAAATCCTCAAGTCGAAGGTTCACGAATACCTATCACAACCTTTCGATTCCATCATTGACTGTCTCGGAGTGAAATCCGTGTGACGAATCGAGGGTGAGTCGGTTCGAGTATACTAATCCAATTAGCATACCTATAACGTGTTCTCCCACTAACCATTAGTGTTCGACAGACACTCTCCTTGTCAAAGAACACGTCATACAAGTCTTCACATAAACTTAACGCCCAGTCAAGTTTGATCGACTTACGAACGATTAAGTATTTGAGCTATAAACCTTTCCAGTGCCGACCCCCTTATCAAATAAGGAGTGGAACGTTTTGCTCTCAAATACAGGGACTAGTTTTTATATGTATATTTACGAGTTGGGAATGCCACTAACTACAAGTAAATAAAGAAACATTCATTGCCTTATATTGATGATTTACATAATAACAAGTATAATGCCCTCACTCAACATCCTCTGAGTGGCATTCGAGGGCATACTCCTAACAAATTCAAGTATATGCCCCTAGAACAGTGAGTGTTCTTCGGGACGGTAGGAATAAAAATGAAGGTATAGATGCCCTCCTTCTAGCGCCAATTGTTGCTACCGAAAATATTATCCGGAGATAGATATTGCTGGAATGGATGGATAGCAAACAAATGCGAGAACACTTCCGTGAGAAAAGTAAATAACACAAGATTTGTCGGGGTTGTTAGTCCCGGGCTTGAATGCTCTCGCGAGATATTATTAATACAAATATTCGGGGAAACAAGTATTAATGTAAGAGTACAATTACAATGAGTGTAAAGACCCTTGTTATCTTAGCTAGTGAGCGTGTAGATTGCCGGAAGAACCAGATATGATGCTCTATGAGTTCTTGTAACAACGTTGATGAACTGTAACAACCGTGAGAAATCGATAGTCTGTCACGGTGTGTAGCTGTTGAAGGTTTGACCTCTTGGGCTTGTGAGTCTCTTCGAATCTGCACTGTGGAGACTTCTTGCCTCTGCCGACCGTCTTCTCATTGAGAGGTGCTGAGAGAGAAATCCTGAGATAGATTCGGGGAAGGAAGCTAAGAGCCTGAAAGTATGGATGTTTGTATGTATTCCCGTGAATGAATTCGGAACTGAACTTAATGGAGAATGGGTGAACCTCCTTCCAGTTGTTGGGGGTTCTCTATTTATAGGACTTGGATATGTCAGGCGATCGCCTCCGCTGTATTATAATAAGAGGGCGATCGTCTTTAGCACATAGGCTGGTTCCCTTAAAGTCCGCAGGAGTTGCTGGCAGCCAGCTGTGCGGTCCAATGAGAAGCCTGCACGCGTCTGAGTCGCTGTCACGGGCGGTCCCACCTTGTACCTTTCAGCGGGTTTGTCGGTAGGTGAAGCCATCCTTGTCAGAGATAGCTGTTGGTGGTCAATGATCTATGCTTCGCGGCGCCTTTTATGGATCTGCACATGGGCGCTGGCTTTGAGATCCAGTCTTTGTAGACTTTGACGGACGATGGCCTTGATCGTGGCATAGGTCGGTCATCCTTGGTCGGGCACCAGGGTCGATCGCTAAGTGCCGAAAGGCGATCGCCTTGGGAGTCGATCGCTGGATACTCGATGGTGGACTGTTATCTTCGTTTAGGCGAGTTCGCCATAGCTCGATTGGTTGTTGACTCGGTCGCTCGGCCTTGCAGTCGATCGCCTGTCGAGGTGAATAAATCTCGACACAACACATATCATACTTAATCTGGAATACAACCTCATATCATGATTCATACAAAATCAACATAATTCAAAAATCCATCTTTCAACGGGTTAAACGAAACACAATTCTTAAAACATAAAGAATCTTAATTAACATACGAAAACCCTTATCAAAATCCCATTAAATCTCATATAACATCATCACATGATAATCCAACTCGCTTCCTCACAAGTAATCATCCTCAAAAACGAACCACTATCAAAGGGATACGAAATTACCTTGTATAGATGAACCAAGAAGAAGAACAATTGAACTCATTTCCAAAAATCATGAATAACTTCAAGAACAAGGCTTTAATCCATGCTCTCCACCTTAATCTTGTTAAAGATCATCATCTCTCAGTGTTTGGGAACCTCAAATACCTCCCAAGGCTTTCTCTATCGACTGAAGGGAAGAGAATGGACAAAATGCCTCTCAACACCCATCTGTCTCCTTTTATAATACACATTACTAGCGCGCGTTACTCTCATAACATAGCGTGCGTTACTTGGCTTAGCGTGCGCTAACTGACTTTGTTAGCGTTCGCTATCGCAGTCCAGAAGCTACGGACTTGCTTCGCACATCAGCTTACGTACGTAATGCCCATGCAATAACGTACGTAAACTACACTATATAGCGCACGCAAATCTTGGATCTTAGCGTGCGCTAATCGTAGTTGACTTGCTACAGTCTGCACCTACCCCGAAGATGCTCGTGACCCCACATGCCGAAAGCAACCAATAAAGCCAAGATTCCTTGTTGACCGATCTGATATTAGCGTGCACTAACAACAGGCATTAGCGTGCGCTAATGCTTCATAACAAACATCTGTTGACTTTGTCGGCACATGTGCCGAAAGTAGCCGGGTCTATACGTAGATTCCCTCTGAGCTGTTCTGCACTAGCGTACGCTAACCTTTGTCCGTAGCATGCGCTAAACCTGCACGATAGCGTGCGCTATTCATGAATATTAGCGTGCGCTAATAAGGCTACACTTAGCCATTTTCAGCTACTCTTATCCAATGTCTCGATATGCAGAATACGAACATACGGCATACTGAATACATATACATCTTCCAACAATATTCTCATACGATAAGCCCGACACACAATATCTTCCAATACAACTGTCAACCAAGTGCGGTAATTATACCAATACAAATGTCTTAGTCCTTCATTTATTTTATCCATACTGTACAGATTCTACGATGTACAATATAACTCGGATAAAATAATATTAAACCACAGTAGTAGAAATTCCGGATATTACATACTACACCACTTAAAATAAGTTTCGCCCTTGAAACTTGCAATCCGTCATAGAACAACAAACAACCCGATCAACCAAAATATTCCGAAACCATCACGACAACGGTCGATCATCATCATTAATGAATAACCAAAACACTATACTTACAAATGCGTAAAGTCGACGATCTCCTGAGATACTAGCAAGTGACTTCACTGTAAAACCTCGATACGCTTACAATCACAATTCCATGAATTCAACCAAATATATCATCTTCGGACGAAATAATCTATCCATGTCAAATCCTGTCTGCCTGATCGCACAATCAAGTCCTAATTCCGATAAAACGAATAATACACGATACATCTGTGAAACAACTACCCAAAACGACATATATCCCGAAACATCGATACAAAGTTCGAACGCTCATACGATCATTAACAATGATCAACCAACAAATTAACCGAGAATACCACTGACATGATAAACTCCCATACGACCAATCCAATGGTCAAAACACAACTGAGAATATCATCACGTCATAAACTCCAATATAACCAATGAACGATCAACGAACATCGAGAATACCTTCACACGGTAAGCTCCAACACGATCAATATAGAACCACAAAAACCGATATATGAAGAAACAAAATTCTCAAAACGTTAAACAATACAGTGGATCTCAAAGAAACACACCTGACTTTTGAACATACCTTTCGGCATACGAACAACCAATCACAAACCGATGAACATACTCAATCATACATGGAGTGGAAACAACCCATCAATATCCAAAACAACCATCCTGGGGTCACCATCCCCAAATCCACACTTACAAAAGGAATCATTCAAAAATCACTATGGTAAAATCTCGCTACTACCATACCAAAGTTCGAATCTCTTTTCATCGTACCATACTGATGAATTATCCAGTTCGTGAGTCTCACCTAGAACTTCACCATAATATGCACTATGCACTAAATGTGTATGTATATCAATTACATTTTCAAAACCAGTTTGAAATCATATAATCTTGTCAAGAAGACAAATTTTCGAAAGTTCTTACAAGAATTTCAAAACTCAAAACATAAATTTTCGTAACACCACAAAATCAATTTTCGATGACAATTCTTTTCAAAAACACATGATTAAATAAAAATGTAATTATGAAAATGCTCGATGACACGTCTTTAGTGTAACTATCGCAAGTGCACGATATCGTATCAAGTAGTAAGTGGACTTTTTGAGTCCGGTTTATCGATCCCACGAGGAAGTTAGGTTATATATTGAATTATACACTATTTAACTATTTGTTATAGAGATTTATATGATTGAAACACACAATTAAAGAGTTTAGTTTGACAATTGCAATGAAAATGCAATAATAGTTCTAAAATTCAAGGAAATGAAAGATTGCACTAATAATAGATTAATAAAAGATAAAATGAAATATTTGGGATTACAAACTTAGTTCATCATTAGTTATAGAAGATGTATAGGAGATCATAATATGTATTTACTTATTATGTTGTGTAGATTTGATTTTCCTTAAAAAGACGGTTCCTCTTTCGAATGTCAAAACGCCCCTTATATATTGAATCAATCCACTATATTTCTATGTTGATTGGCTTCAATACATAGCATTAAGTTTTATGAAAATAACTCAAAGAATCATCTAAGGTCTAGAGGTATATTTCTATCCCCTAGAACAACTTAGAGTGAAGATCATTGGATCTAATCAAATATATTTTCTTTCGAAACATATGAAGACCATAAATATCGTCATTTATTAGCCAAATAAATAAAGATTGGTAAAACAATGAAAATCACACACAATAATAAGTAATTCATAATAGATCTTTATACAAACTTAAATAACATGACTAACCTTGTTTATAATCTCAACTTAGGTAACTTAGCCCATTAAGGGTTTATTCAACATATTACAAGCTTGAGTGGTCATTAATAGTTGAAAAAGGGAAAGAATTGATCCTAACTCACTTAGTAGATAAAGGAGAAAGAAACAATAAACTCCCTCAATAACATAAGCTAAACCACACTTACACAAATCACTCAAGAACACAAGTGTGTTCTTCACACAAAAAGAAAAAGTATTACAAAGTGAGAAAATAATAAGATGAATGATGGTTAATGATGGATCTAAGGGGTCTATTTATACACCTAAAGTCATCTAATAGCTCCAAAACTCCATCATTATTACATTAGATCGGATCAATGCCAGCCATCCCCTCAATAATAGACCAAAAGTATAAAAAATTAGACATTGATCAATAATATGTCAAGAGTTACGGCCGTAACTTTCAGATGTTACGGCCGTAACATTGAAGTCTTACGGCCGTAACTTTCAGATGTTACGGTCGTAACATTGCTTCGGCTTTTTGTACACTGGTTTCTTTTTGAGTTACGTTTTCAACCCATAATTTCTTAGACTTTGCGTTTTTGCCCCATATCTTCTTCGGATGATAACTTTTGATATATAACTCTGATTTTGAATCCGGAAAGACTGCCGAACTTGTATCGGAAAGCCCTACAATATGAATACATAAAAATTCAACAAAGAGAATATTTTATACACATGTTATTTCTTGAGTAAATCAGTAATTCAATCCGATTAAGACTAAATTTACATCTTCATCCTATAAAAATAAAATTATTAAAAATTAATTAATTCAAAGCAAAAACGAGTAGACTAGATCATAATTATGGGTGAAATATATCAATACTAATCACGGATAAGTATATAAAACTAACACTTATCACTCGACTACATCCATACTCCTGTATACCAATTCGGTTCGTCACCAATTCCACTAACATTCCATCAGAAAACCATACGATAGAGTTCCAGAATCTCAATATATAGACTCCGGTGAAAAACTCCTCTTCTACACCTGACTCGCAACGTCAACCATTAATCCATCCTGGATCACCTCAAATATGCTATGACAAAACATTGAAACAAATCCACACAGCGAAAGACTTCCCGAGAAGTTTTATTAGAATAAGTAAATCAAAACCCCGAAAGGTAGTAATAAAATGTATAAACGATTAGTAAAGTGTTTTACAAATATCGGGAGGTTTAGAAAACAGAAAATCCTTTTGAAACATTAGGGTCTCAGCCCATATCCCTCTCCACATTACAAGAAGTTTAAAAAGTAGAAAACCCTTTTGGACCACAAGTCCTGAGTTATAAAACTATTTCAAAATCGATTGGGTTTCGGCCCAAAAATCATTTCCGGTAAAATATCCGTAAAACATTTATTTTAAAAAGTATCATTTCAAATGCTCAAAAACAGTTTCATATATCTCAAAATGAATTAACATGACTACATGTTTTTCTAAACCATCCACAACATTTCTCCCAAATGCACAACTCCATTCCAAAACTTAACCGACAAATTAATTTCCAAAATCATAACTTCTCAAGATCATCAATCATGTCCCAACTCTGTCACCTTATACTATAACAATTAATGTTCTGCTGAATCTCAAAGCATATCAACTTAGAACGGTAATAAAGCTCAATGCAATTCAAAAATCCAAATACTTACAGATCGTGAAGCCGACGATGACCCGTGATACAGGCACATGCCTCAACTCTAGAAAATACTCGACACAGATATTTTCAAAACACACATTTTGCAAACTCAGTTCAACTCGAGAACACAACACAGCTCTATCTGAAGAAACACGTTAATACCATTTGAAAAAGTTTATAAAAACCCCAGTACCACACTGGTAAATCACATAGCACACAAGCTCGAGTGAACAACAAAAATCTAGGGATCTAGTATTAGTCAATCGACAACTCGAATGACGCGACAAAACACAACCCGACTCGACCCGACTACCTAGGTTTTCTAAACCTAAGCTCTGATACCATAATCTGTAAAACCCCTAGAGCCATCCAGGAATATTACAGCGCCGTGGGCCACGAGATGGAACCCACAAGGCTAAAAGACATTTTCGCAAGCATTAACAAATGTCCAAGAGGCTAACGACAGTATCTTTTAAAAACATTCAAATGCTTATAAAATCCGTTTATCCAAAACCGTCGTAAAATCTCATTTGAAACTACAAGGCCCGAAATGCCAAAACTTAACAGTTTAGAAAACGATTTCCAAAATAACCTGAGTTACCAGATAACGAAAGTCATTTAAAATACTCACGCAGCGAAAAAGACAAACAATTAAAAATACTCTAGCAGCGGAATACAACAACTGATCAGGAACCCCAATACACAAATACATGTCCTAGCCAGTATCCTCCGGGAAGCTCATCTCTTCACGACCGCTACAAGCTCGATATCCAAGAACCTAAAAAGAAAGCCCACGACGGGTCAGCCATAATATCCACTAATGATAACAATCACATCACATCAATAATTACATACTAACAAAAATACTAAGTAAGAATACGACGAATGTAATCTTATCGCCATAACTATACGAAGAATCTACGATTCATATCCGTAACAACACTAATAAGATCATACCGAAATATCTGTACTGTATCTCAACAGTACCCAAGGTTCTCAAAACATCATCATAACTCACTGTTACGAAATCTAGTAACTTTGTCCAACCCAATCCATCGGTGTTAGGATAAACAATCCCTGTATCGAAAGTTTTGATAGAGTGTTTTGACAATGTGCCAATCCAGCATACAGCAAGCAGCTGTATCGAAAAGATGATCAAAAGGTGTCAACCTGTATCGAAGACTTCTCGTAGTCCCAGCATACAGTGAATCAATCATACAGCAAAGGAGTCTCATAAGACTAAGTATGGAAGCTGTCTCGAATCGACAATACAGCTATCATTCCATACAGTATCCAAACAGGACAAGAAGGAATCTTTGTTATTCGCTAAAGTCAAAGTCCCATTTAAGAAGATATATTTAAATACTAAAGGATAAAGTATTTAAATATTAAGCCGTCAGAGATCTTCAATCAAGCACAAAATCCGGATCGTGTTTTATTCAAACACATCATCCCGTTGGAACGGACTTTTGCTCCACGGATCTATCTCAACGGATATATTCAAGAAGGCTATATATATATATATATATCCCCAGAGTTCGAAGATCAGACAACTGATTAACAAAATCAACAAAGTTATCATCATATACATCTGAGTAAACATATCTCCCAAAGCAGACTATTATTTTGAAAAGAAGAGATATACAAGTGCTCCGTGAACAACACATCATCAGCTAAAAGCTCAGAAAGTCAAAGCTGTTGTCCAAACATTGTTCTATCCTTGAACAAAACCCATCAGCCCTGTGTGGACTGAGAATCATTGCTATTCCTGAACTGTGTGTGACAGACTTGCATTGAAGAAGACAAAGCTTCAGAACTGTGTATGAAGAAGTTAGTCAAGTGAAGCCTAAACCAATCTGTGTGAACGGTTGAAAGCTTCGATCATTGTATCAATCTGTGTGAACGATACATTGATAGGTTTAATTATAAATACGTAGTTATGTACGTAGTATTTATAATAAATATTTTAACTCCTGTGTGGAGGACCAGTGGACGTAGAGGGGTTTACCTCGAAACACTTTAATTACTGTGTCATTTACCTTCTGTATTTATTGTTTTATTATCTGTGATTATTTTAAGTATGCACCTCATAACTAGTTGTCGTATTTACAACAACTTATTTTAGTTAGACTTTCGCTATGCACTCAGATTTGAATATCGTACAGTTTGTTGTTTAAAAACATTTTCCAAACTGTATTTCGTATATTTAGTGGCCAACAAGTGGTATCAAAGCGGTTGATTCTAAAAAGAATCAGTCATATTTTTGATTGAATCAGGTCCTTAAATCACTTATTTTTGTAAAAAAGTATTTTTCTTTCATATATTTTCATATGGATACATCAATGATCAATAAAGTTCCTATGTTCTCTATTAACGAGTTTGACGATTGGAGAATTAGGATGGAGGCTCATCTTGCAACAATGCACGAAGAGATGATTTTTGTCATACAGGATGGCCCCATAAAGATCATGAAGGTAAATCCGGCCCCAAGGATTGAAGGCCAGGCTCATGCAGAGATGATCGAGAAAGAGCGCGAACAATGGACCTCTGCTGATAGAAAGCGCGCCAATCTCGACAATGTTGCCAAGAACGCACTATTTGTCACTCTTGAGAAAGGAACGTTCTCTAATGTAAAAAGATGTAAAACAGCCAAGGATATCTGGGATAAACTCAAGTTAATTTGTGAGGGAACTAAGCTCTCAAAAGAAAACAAGATTTCAAAATTAACTCATCAATTTGAATCTTTTGAAATGAAACCAACTGAAACACTTGAGGAACTTGACCTCAGACTCAGTGGCATTATTGGTGAACTTGAATCATTAGGCAAGATTTATACCTAAAGGGAGAAAAACCTAAAAATTTTCAGATCACTCCCTGCCCGATGGGACATTAAAACCACAGCTATCCGTGTGTTGTGCAATCTTAGTGAAATATTTACTTTTGATCTCTTATCTGACCTCAAAGCATTTGAGTACGATATAGATAGGAGAGATAAAGCTGAAGAATCTCCCGCCAGGACTACAGCCTTAGCCGCTTTATCCAACCGAAGACACAGCATGCCGAGTTCATCAAAGCCCATTCATAAGAATGCTGACAGCGACGACGACATCCTGTCGCAAGACGAAATATCGCTCATCATGCATAAGTTCAAGAAGTTTATCAAGCAGTCGGGAAAGACTCCCTACAGGCCCAATCTTGTTCATAAGGTAAGTAATAAAACTTCCTCTGGTGACGCTAACCTATGTTATAATTGCAGGAAACCAGGACATTACGCAAATAAATGCCCTCATCCCAAAGTTCAAAGGTTGCCGGAAGGCGACAACAAGAAAAGGACGAAAGAAGACGTGCTTGGAAAAACAAGATCAAGGCCCTGATTGGTGAATCAGAAGCCTCCCCCGCACCATCCAAGTCTAAAGAATGTCTTCAGGTAGTCACTGACAGTGATTCATCTGATGACGATTTCGAAGATAAAGCCTATATGTGCTTCATAGCCAAGGATATTCCGGAAGATGAAGATAGCGATGATGAGGTAAGCTCAACCTCAGCCATTCCTTCAAATGCATCTCATACTTTTGCAAACATTATGAATGAGTTTAAGAACATTCAAATGGCCCATGAGACATTGAAGAATAAAAATATGCAGCTCCAACTTTCTAACTTAGAGCTGAAAGAAGAAAACGACTTGCTGAAAGTAAACTATGAAAATATGTCTGTTGATTGTGAAAACAGCAAAGTCGAGTATGAAAAACTCATGGAGAGCAATCATCAACTTGATCTTGAACTAAGTGAGAGTAAATCTCATAGTGAAAGCAATACAAATGATTTTGTTCTGCTTCAAGCCAAAGTAAAAACTCTCGAAAAATGAGAAGGAGAACTTGAGACCACTCTGAAATCTTTCGAGAAATCATCTAAAAGAATGGAAGAAATTCTAAGCACTGGGCAACATGCTCATGATAAAAGTGGCTTAGGATACAACTCATTTTCCAACAAAGGGAAAACTAGTACTATGTTCGTCAGGGGTGTGGAACCCATTCCTATATCGGAAGAAGTTTCGAGTCCTGTGAAGGAACCCGTTGCACCGCGAACTTCAAAGGCTGCCATTCCGCCTCATCAGTCATATTTTAGACAGTGGAATCCTCAGCCATTCAAACCTGTAAGGCGCATTCAGCAGCAAGCTCCCCGAGCATATCAACAGCGCCAACAGCCGTTAAGAAGAAAGGCTGTATCCAAATATCAAAGGCCCGCACGGCAGTACTTTCAGTACAGCACGCCTAGGTATTGGATATATGAGCCTCGTTATTCCTCGCGACAGCAAGTTTCTGCACAGTATCAACAGCAGCGTTGGGAATCCAACTGGAGACTCAGAAGGCAAGCTGTTAGGCCGAAGAAAATGGCTCCACCTCCAAGGCGGCATTTGTACTGGACTTATAATAACCCTGAATTTTACATGCATAATAATTATCATGGTTATAGCAACTACGTACATGCCCCATGTAGAAATCGCAACTATGGACCTAAACCATCCCACAGTAAACCTATTGCTGTCAGGAAAATCTAGGTACCTAAAGGCACTAACATCTAAGGACCCAACAATCAAAGGGGAACTAAATCTACCTAATATGTTTGCATACAGGACATTTTGGAGAAAGACATCTGGTACTTCGACAGCGGATGTTCCCGGCACATGACAGGAGATAAAAGCAAGCTATCAGATTTCGTAGAAGGTCGCGGTCCAAAAGTGCGCTTCGGTGATAAATCTAAAAGAAGAACAAGAGGGAAGGGAACCCTACTTGTAGGAAATTCACAGTCACCGATGTAGATTATGTTGAAGTCTTACAGTACAATCTACTTAGTATTAGCCAATTCTGTGACAAACAGTTCTCGGTGAAGTTCTATATAGATAACTGTAGAGTCAAGAACATCCTGACCAAAGAAGTAGTGCTCATAGGAAGCAGATCAGGTAATATGTATATTGCTGACTGGATGCCTACGAGCTCCACAATTCCTTGTTTTGTTGCCAAAGGCACTGCAGATCTAAGATGGTTATGGCACAAGAGGATGTCACACGTCAACTTCAAGACTATCAACAAACTCTCCAGACAGGGAATGGTTAGAGGTTTGCCAAATGTGTCATTTCGAAAAGACAGCGTATGTGGACCCTGTCAGAAAGGCAAGAAAATTAAATCCACCTTGAAGAGCAAATCCTATCTTTCCACCCACAGAGTTTTGGAAATGCTACATATGGATCTCTATGGTCCTGTAGACCCGGTAAGTTTGGGAGGTAAGAAATACTATCTCGTTATTGTTGATGATTATTCCAGGTATGCTTGGACAATTTTCCTAAGCAAGGAGAAGGAAACAACATCAAAGCTGCCCGCGCACCTGAGAAAGCTTCAAAATGAAAAAGGGTTGAGTATCGTGTCCATTCGTTCCGACAGAGGTACAGAATTCACTAACCGCTTTATAGAGCATTACTGTTCAGAAAATGGGATACAGCACGAATACTCAGCTGCCCGTACACCTCAACAAAATGGTGTTGCTGAGCGAACAGGATGCTGAAAGAAGCAACAAGGACAATGATTACCGCAAGCAAATTACCACATCGTTTCTGGGGCGAAGCCACCAATACAGCGTGCTAGACACAAAACCGCTGTATCATCAACAAGGACCACAACAAAACAGCATACGAGGTATGGAACAACAAAACTCTGCTAGTTTCGTACTTTCACATATTTGGATGCAGGTGTTATGTGTTGAACAACGAGAAGGATCAACTTAGAACCTTCGATGAGAAAGCGGATGAAGGGATATTTGTAGGATATTCCTCTTTTAGCAAAGCTTACAGGATCTTTAATAAAAGGAAGCTAACAAGTGAGGAACCAGTTCATGTAGTGTTCGACGAACCTCACCACGACATTACAGGAGTAAGAGGATATTACTCAGAACATCCAACAACTTTCCATCGATGATCCACCAACTCCCATAGAACCTGTCGTTGACCTAGAAATCAACCTCGCCGCTATAAGAACTGAAGTAGATGAAGCCGATGCTATACAAGCTGAAGCTGAAACTACAGCAACTCACGATACAGTACGGGACCCCGAATTAGAACCCGACAGAAGAAGGTAGAAAGATCACCCACAAGAGTTGATAATAGGAAATATCAATGCTGGTGTTTCTACTCGTAGGAGTATACAAAGTACACAAGGAAATGTACTATGTGTGCAAGAAGAACCCGATACTGAGATATCACCATTTCCTAAATGGAAATCTCAATCCGAGCTTAGAAGACTTAATATGTGCACTATTGTTGTATTCTTAGCCCAATTCGAACATGTTTCTACCAAAGAAGCTCTTAACAACTCTCATTGGATTACATCTATGGGAGAAGAGCTCAACGGTTTTGAAAGAAACAACGTATGGTATTTTATACCCAGACCCACTCATCAATCCGTAATTGGAACCAAATGGGTATTTAGAAACAAGAAGGACAGAAATGGACTCATTATTAGGAATAAATCCAGACTAGTCGCCCAAGGATATAGACAGGAAGAAGGCATAGACTACGATGAAACTTTTGTCCCTGTAGCCAGACTAGAAGCCATTAGGTTATTTTTAGCCTTTGCCGCCCATAAGAGCCTCATTATACCAAATAGACGTCAAGAGTGCATTCCTGAATGGAGATCTTGCCGAAGAAGTATATATTGAACAACCACCAGGGTTTGTCAATACAGAAGGCAGAGACTTAGTATACAGGCTAAGAAAAGCGTTGTATGGACTTAAGCAAGCCCCTAGAGCTTGGTATGAGACCCTGTCCCAGTATCTAACTCATAATGGATTTGAAAAAGGTGCTGTGGACAAGACCTTGTTCAAAATACAGGAAGGTGAAGACCTCCTGATGGTTCAAATCTATGTAGATGATATAATATTTGGTTCAACTAACCTTGCTTTATGTCAAAGATTCTCTCATCTCATGCAAAGTAAATTTGAAATGAGTATGATGGGAGAACTTAGTTATTTCCTAGGTTTGCAGGTAAAATAGTTGCCTACAGGGATTTTCATCAACCAGGAAAAATACAGCAAGGAGCTTCTTAACAAGTTTGGAATGAATACTTCCAAATCATCGTCAACCCCCATGAGCACTTCCGTGCAAATTAGTGCTGATGAAGCTGGAAAGCCGATTGATCAATCATTCTACAGGAAGCTTATTGGCTCACTCCTGTACCTAACGACTAGCAGGCCCGATATCCAGTTTGCTGTGGGAGTGTGTGCGCGATATCAAGTATCACCTAAAGAATCACACTTCGCAACAGCTAAACGAATCATGAAATACGTCAAAGGAACAGTCGATGTAGGACTATGGTATCCTAAAGAAGGCGGATTCGATTTAGTTGGATATAGCGACTCGGATCTCGGAGGTTGCAAGCTAGATAGGAAGAGTACAAGCGGTACTTGTCACTTTCTTGGACCTAGACTTGTATCTTGGTTTAGCAAGAAACAATTGGCAAACTCGCTTTCCACGTCTGAATCAGAATACTATGCTGCTGGTAGTTGTTGTATGCAGATCCTCTGGATGCAACAACAGGTGTCAGATTATGGAATCGAAGCCAAAGAAACGCCGATAATATGCGATAGCATGAGTGCAATTGCTATCACGCACAATCCTATATTTCACTCGCGTACTAAGCATATCAGCATGAAGCATCACTTCATTAGGAATCATGTTGAGAACAAGGATGTCCGGCTCGAAAAGGTCCATACAGATATCCAGTTAGCCGACATTTTCACCAAGCCTCTCGACACAGCAAGATTCCGCATGCTTCGACATGAATTGGGATTGCTACAGCCTAACTCCCTGTAAGTTTTTAATGCTTTTACCCAGCAAATTGAGGGGGAATGCTGTAAGACCCAAGAATACAATATCCACCGCTAGTTATTTGTACACTCAGACCATAATAACAGCACTGTAGGAACCAGGCAATATGAATTGTCCTACAGCTGACGTGTGCAATAATTAAGGGGGAATACAGTATGACCCATGAATACAGTATTAATCCGAAAGTTGCTGTATCGAAATGAAACCCGTATATACCTTTTAAGGGGGAACGCTGTATTTTCGCGGATACAGCACACACACTATGGGAAATCAATTGTCATTTTATTTTTTTAACTATCTTTGTGTCCACGTGCCCTGTCATAATTAAAAGTATTTTTGCATTAAATGCTTTACACGACATCTGGACATTGGTATCTTCAAAGCCGCGATGTTTCATATTACTTTATTATTTTTTCATCGCCGTTTCGGGCAGTAAGGGTACATTGATAAGTCAGAAGTGGGACCCGCTCTCATTTTAAAATTAAATGGATAAGTGTACCGGTTACACTCAGTCCATCGTGATCGTTCATTTCAAACACCGGTTCCCAACCCTTAAATCCGACCGCTCATTATATTGAAAACCCTTCTTTGCCGCCCACTATAAAAGGACTGTAAATGCCATTTGAGACTCTTTGCGCTTTCTGCATATTAAATGAGTCCTTGAGCATACATCCTACAAGTCTCTTTGTTATTATTGCATTTTTCTTTAATTCTCTTCACTTTTCTTCAAGAATCGTCAATGGCATCTTGTCAGACTTCCATCTCTCTCAAGAAATCCTCCAACATCATCGATGGATGGATCTTTTCTAGATCTGTCGTGCTTGAACATGTTCGTTCCGAAGATGATGACGTCGAATCGATGGTATACGTCATCACGAGGATACGTCAGCAAGGCCTTTATCCCCTTGGAAGTCACACCGCTGAACGTTTTGATGTTCACCTGGTTGAGAAATTCTACCTCAATGCTGTTGTTCGTTTCCTTTCGCTGGATCAGGGAGGACATGTCGCTGACATCACAGCTATCATTCGCGAAGTAGAGATCCGTGTTGACCAAGAGCTACTCCAGAATCTCTACAGACTTCCTGCTGATGGCCTGACAATGGAAGATCTTGAGACCTTTGGGTCCCAAGAACCCTTGACCGAATACTATGGGTTGTTCACCGGTACAGCATCGGTTGAAATGGTTCACACCTCTTGCCATAAGAAACTATTTTGTTTACCTTTTGTCTGTTTACACGATTTCTGTTGTCGTGTTATTGGGAATGGAACAGGTGCTTTCGAGATGTGCACCAATCTCAGGTTCAGAATGATGGTTGCAATAATGACCTGTGAGAAGGTCAACTGGTGTCAAATAATCCTCAAACGGTTGCAGGAAGAAGTCTCTAAGCCTGCCTCGCAGAAGAAATCCTTTGGTTTGCTTTTGAATTATATTTTGACGAAATGTAGTGTTCCGCAAGACAAAAAAGAAAAGAAAATCACTTCTCGGGTTTATATGGGAAGCATCAGACCCACTGTTTTCAATAAAGGACCCCTGATTGCAAACAGACCTTTCGTCCGAAAATTACCCCTTTCTGCTGATCCAAGGGATGTATCTTCGAAGTCCCAAAGCGACGAATCTTCCAGGAAGAAAAAAAGATCTCACAACAATACTCCCGTTGCTGTTGAGAAGCCAAAAAGAAAGCTAAGGAAGCTTTCAAAAATTAAAGCTACATAAACTTCCAAGGATGCTCCTTCCATGGCCCAACCCACTGAAGAAACCCCCCAGGGCGCAACCCCTACGGAGGAGATGACCGCTACTATCGCGACAGTAGATCCCGAGCCTTTGGCGGCTAGGACGGATATACAGTCTGCCAACTCTAAAGACTCTAGCGAGTCGGCTGCCCCTATTGAGCCAAAAGCTACGTCTCCTATTCGAGATTCCACACCCGTAAAGGATCCATCTCCCATCAGGGTCCCAACCCATGTAAGGGATCCCTCTCCGATACAGGATCCCACACCTGTAGAGGAACCTACAGCGGACCCAGACGTTGTACGCAGTCCCTCCCCAGACACAATCATTAACAAAGCTCCACTTTCTGTGCAAATTGAACAGGCATTTGAACGGTTTGTCCAGTGGAAAAATTATCGGCTTGCCCCGTTCGACACCCTATACTACTGGAGCGAATGGTGCAATGAAGAAAGATTTGTCTTGGAAATGACGGACGCTCAAGATATTGCAGTCCTGATCCAATGCGACAACTTATGCGTTAAAGAGCTAATTGAGAGCCATCTTTTTGAAAAAGCCGAAGCACGAAAGAAAGGAAAAGCCAAGTCCGTGGAATCTCCCAAAAGTCCAAAATCAGACCATGACTCAGACGACGACGACGACGACGCCTTTCAGATAGGTCTGAGAATGAGTCGAGAGGAAGCTAGAGAAAAAGAATTCTCCCACCATCAACAACAACAAGGTGAAGGGACATCAAGTCTTCATCAGTCCCCTTCACAACAGCAAGATACTGTTCCCAAGGCTGTCGCCGAGGAACAGCCAATTGTAGATCAGGCACTCGAGCCTATCGCTATAGAAGACCCGACCAGCACCATCCCGCACGAGGAATCAGTCCCTCTGCCGGAGCAGGCAGAAGCTGAGAGACAGCAGGAGGAATCAGTCCCTCATGTACCTATGTCTTCAGAACCGGAGATATCAGCCCCTGTTGCCGAGCCCGCATCTGATACTCCCACACCCCCAACTGTTTTGGAATCCGACGATGGTATAATACCTGAGGATATACAACTCAATTCACATCCCAATGTGAACTTGAGACGGTTGGATGGAGTTGAAGATTTCGCCAAGCCAGACTCTCCAAGATCCGCCAAGAAGAAAGAGCAACTGGATGCTCTTGGCCTACAAACTGTTTTCATACAGGATGTTGTGACTGCCCTAAACTCTGTTGAGAAGGCACTCGATTGGCTACACCAATCAGTCGTTGAAGAAATGACGGGACTAAGGCACGAAGTTTCCCGAGTGGAAGAAGCCTTCAGAATCTTACCATCAGTCTTCAAGCAGGCCCTAAGCCAATTGCAAGAACGACAGGAACAGATACTGAGAGAAGATCAATCCAAGCTACGCGTGTCTGAGGCCAAGACTGCATCATCTCTCATTGAATCTGGATCCCAGCTTAGATCCCACGACAATAAATTTCAAGATATGTCGCAGGTGCTCACCTCCCTGGTTGAGAAAATGACTAGTTTTGAGATGAAACAGGATGCTGCTATGCAAATTATGGAATGCCTTGATGAGAAGGTGTCATACCTTGATGACGCCAAAAGGGGGAAGAAGCGAGGGAAGCTGCAAGGAGAACAAGACTTCAGCAAGAGAAGGAAATGCTAGCTGCTTTTGAAGACAGCATCACTGCTGATATTGCCCGCCTATCATCTCCTTCTCCCAACGTTAGAATACAGGGAGATCGCCCAGAATTCCAGGACCCTAACTTTCCTTGGAAAAACCTCGTTCGAAAGCCGCAAGCCATGAACCTCCTGACTGACCGACAGCCTACTGCAGAAGAGATCAAGAACCGGAGGAGGAATGAACTGCTAAGATACTTTGTTGTTCTTATCAGGGAATCTTCAATTTTCAACAGATGCATGACGGTACAGGAAGCCGCTGAGGATTACAACTCGTAATATACTGTGTTCTTGTATGTTTACAAACACTTAATTTATTCTTGCTGTATACAAGTATGAAACTTGTTTTAATACATAAGCTGTAAGAACCTGTCTGCGAACAGTTCATAGATTCAGTTGTATGTATCTAGATAACAATGTAAGATTGTGCCTGTGCGCCAATCATAAATTTAAAGATGTAATACTCTTTTGATAAAAGCTGAACTTGCCTGCGAGCAGTTCCTAGTGCTAGACAAAATGCTGAAAGCCAGAACATTTGAACAGAAGACCAAGAAGTCTGCCCTCCTTCAAGATGCTAAGTGTCAAAGTTTTGGCATCATCAAGGATGTTTGGATAACATCAAAAAGGTTTTAAAAGGAAGACCTGGCAAGACTTGGCAAATTATCAAAAAGGGGGAAAGTGTTAGGATAAACAATCCCTGTATCGAAAGTTTTGATAGAGTGTTTTGACAATGTGCCAATCCAGCATACAACAAGCAGCTGTATCGAAAAGCTGATCAAAAGGTGTCAACCTGTATCGAAGACTTCTCGTAGTCCCAGCATACAGTGAATCAATCATACAGCAAATGAGTCTTATAAGACTAAGTATGGAAGCTGTCTCGAATCGACAATACAGCTATCATTCCATACAGTATCTAAACAGGACAAGAAGGAATCTTTGTTATTCGCTAAAGTCAAAGTCCCGTTTAAGAAGATATATTTAAATACTAAAGGATAAAGTATTTAAATATTAATCCGTCAGAGATCTTCAATCAAGCGCAAAATCCGGACCGTGTTTTATTCAAACACATCATCCCGTTGGAACGGACTTTTGCTCAACGGATCTATCTCAACGGATATATTCAAGAAGGCTATATATATATCCCCATAGTTTCAAGATCAGGCAACTGATTAACAAAATCAACAAAGTTATCATCATATACATCTGAGTAAACATATCTCTCAAAGTAGACTGCTATTCTGAAAAGAAGAGATATATAAGTGCTCAAACCGTGAACAAAACATCATCAGCTAAAAGTTCAGAAAGTCAAAGATGTTGTTCAAACATTGTTCTATCCTTGAACAAAACCCATCAGCCCTGTGTGGACTGAGAATCCCTGCTATTCCTGAACTGTGTGTGACGGACTTGCATTGAAGAAGACAAAGCTTCAAAACTGTGTGAAGAAGTCAGTCAAGTGAAAGCCTAAACCAATCTGTGTGAACGGTTGAAAGCTTCGATCATTGTATCAATCTGTATGAATGATATATTGATAGGTTTGATTATAAATACGTAGTTGTGTACGTAGTATTTATAATAAATATTTTAACTCCTGTGTGGAGGACCAGTGGACGTAGAGGGGTTTACCTCGAACCACTTTAATTACTGTGTCATTTACCTTCTGCATTTACTGTTTTATTATCTGTGATTATTTTAAGTATACACCTCATAACTAGTTGTTGTATTTACAACAACTTATTTTAATTAGACTTCCGCTACGCACTCAGATTTGAATATCGTACAGTTTGTTGTTTAAAAACATTTTCCAAACTGTATTCTGTATACTTAGTGGCCAACAATCGGGTAACCTCATCACATCTCAACACGATAATCGATTGTCCATCAAAAGACAGTTACCAAAGGAAAATACAGAACATACCTCGGGATGCACAATACCACGACAATCATGTCAGTCTAATCCGAGATCAGATCAATACAACAGACGGACATGGTCCTAACGCAAGACCTAAAAATGCATACTCATATGACAACATCAATATGATCACATCAATAACAACAATGTATACTTATGGATAACCCATAATATACGTATGTACAACAACAACACATGGTAATCCAACGATCCAGCGCACACAGCTATAGATTCCCATAATGATCGCAACGGACCAACGCATGGTGGAAATACCTGTCCAACGATCCAGCTCACACAGCTATAGATCCCCATGATGATCCCAACGGACCAACGCATGGTGGAGATACCTGTCCAACGATACAACACACACAGCTATATATCCCCATGATGATCCCAACAGACCAACGCATGGTGAACATATGACAATAATGCACAACTGCACAAAACAACAGTACACAATGCATGACAACAACAATACACAAATGCATGACAGCAATAATACACGAATGTATCACAACATGACCGAGACAAAAGATAAGAATGATTAGCGTACTTGCCCCGAGTCCTTCGAGAGTGATCTCAATGTCTAAACCATCACCAACCATTATCCTCAATATTCGACGGTCCAGAAGGTCACGAACTGTAGATAATTCATATATTCGTCTTTATCACAATATATATTTGATACTCAAGTATACCAATAACAAAGTAAATCATATACATTATGATTTAACTTCCCAAAATCTGAAAACAACATACAATCCCAAATCTCCAATGTTCACAATAATAATCATTGTTATATGCATTATAAACGAAGTGAAACTGGAACCATTCATTAACTATTATAATTGTGCAAGTAATAACTTGCCTCAATACCGATACAATGATGAGGAAGCCGTTACCAATTCATTGCTGTCGTCTACAAGCTCCTTGGCCCTAACCAAAGCAATTCACGAACATTCTTGAACACGACCGCAAAGCAAGGTTCTAAACGCGGATCAATTACCACAACCTATTGAAGTAATCAATTAACACATATTCGATAATAATCAATAACCGACATAACCAATCCACAAACCCAGCAGTTCTACAATGTCTCGGTTAACCATAAGTCTGAACAATTCAACTTAAAACATCATGAATTCATAACCACAACACGAAAATATTACACTATCTGCCTACTTAGCGCACATTAAACACATAACGTAGCGTGCGCTAAGTCGCTTCCGTTAGCGTGCGCTAGCCATCAAGCCTAATGTGCGCTAATGCTATACGGTTGCATGCATTCCAAGCATCGACTAACACCTTGCGACTACGAATATGAATGAAAAGAAAATCATGCTCCAAGATTAACAATAACTTTCCAAATTCAATCTCATCACCATACTCGAAATCATATTCGTGTTCTTATATGAATATTATATCAAAACACATATCTTAGCTCTAGATACGAATATCCCATATTCATATCTAAAACACCAACACCTCCTATACATAATCATCATATCATAACATTCAAGAGTTCTTTAAGAACATGAAATATCCGAAATCACATTCAAAACTACATAGACTGATATATATCATCATGAAGAAAATATCAACAACAACATCAATAATCAGACCAACCCGATAACAAGGATCATATCATACTTAATCTGGAATATAACCTCATATCATGATTCATACAAAATCAACATAATTCAGAAATCCATCTTTCAACGGGTTAAACGAAACACAATTCTTAAAATATGGATGTTATGTCGAGATTTATACATCTCAACAGGCGATCGGCACAGAGACCGGGCGACCGAGCCAGAGCCAAACAGCCAAGGCAGATTGGCCGATCGAAGGTCCCAGGTCGAGTCCCGATGCCGAGCGATCGACATCTAAGGCGATCGTCTCTCGGCACCTGGCGATCGACTCTGGTGCCCGGCCAATGACGACCGCCTCATGCCACGCGAAGCCATTTCCCGTCCAGTCGACGAAGGCCGAAGATCAAAGCAAGGACCCACGTGCAGATCCGAAAAAGGCACCGCAGGACATAGATCGTTGACCACAGCCTTGTAATACCCGGTTGTAATTCAGTAATTATCATTCAGTAATTGATGCTCAGTAATTTCATTCATTATTGATCATTTGTCACTCATATTCAGTCATGGTATTCATCATTCAGAGTAATTATATCGTGTATCATTCGTCATTCATCACTAATCTGATTGGAGTTTCGTGCCGTGTTTATCATCATTGTCATTTTCGTTGCGAGCTGTGCGTGAGGAGTAACGCACGCTACATACTCCTTTTAGTGTACGCTAATTGGGTATAGGTAGCGCACGCTACCACTCAGCTTTAGCGCACGATTGGTAAGTAGCGCACGCTAGTGGGTTGGAGTAGCGCACGCTAATATGAAGTGTAGCGCGCGCTAAAGACGGATCAGGTTGAATCCAGTGGCTACTGGACTGCACTGGATTATTTCATAGCGCACGCTATGTGTTGTTGTTAGCGTACGCAACCGTTATATTAGCGCACGCTAAACAATGGTTGTAGCGTACGCTATCGTGGTCAGATCAGAGGTCAGACAGTTTTCTGGACTCCAGTGCTGGGCATCAATATTTCGTTAGCGCACGCTAGTAATGGGTCTTAGCGCACGCTGGTTGTATGGCCGTAGCGCACGCTACAAGAAGGTACGTAGCGCGCGCTACCGTGTTCGGACAGTGGGTACTGGACTACCCAAATTACTCGTTAGCGCACGCTACGCATGCGGCTAGCGCACGCTAACCTGGACTGACTATAAATTGGACAGTTTAGTCAGAGTTCGTCATTATTCATCTCATTTCATTCCTTCGGTAGTTTTGGGCGATTTCGAGCGATTCGGAGAGGATTCTTCGAGGTGTAATCATCAATCATCATCTTCAAGCTCATCTTTCGGATTAATCATCATTTCATCATCTTCATCGTATCGAATCAAAGGTATTAATCTCTTGGATCTAGAATTTCGGATTTTGGGTTTTTCCTCCCGATTTCTTCGTGTAAGCTTGGATTATCATTGGAATATGTTGGATATGGATTATCTACCTTGGATAAGTATATTCTTACGGATTTAATGGTTATTTTCGGAATTATTTCAAGAACCCTTGGGGTTGACTTCGGTTATTTTGGGGATTTCCGATTGTCGTTATTATAAACTTGAATTGTGGATTTCTATGAGATTATTGATGTCATTGATAATGTTTTGCTGGTTTGAATCAATCATGTTGGAGTTGGTTCGATAATTCGGGTTTGGTTTTAACCAACGGGTATCTCAATGTTTTCGTGAGAGTTCATCTACGAGTTCGGATATTGTTGTATCGACGTTTGGGTCGGTTATGATCGTATTTGATTCGTGTATTGATCGGTTGTTGGTAACTATTGTTGTTCAAGGTTGTTCGAGCGACCGACATTTCATTTAGGACGTTGTTCGTGGAAGGACATTCTTCATCGGTGTTGAGTAAGTTAATTCTTACTCGGTTAAAAGGATATTCATTCCTTTTGTTGTTGTTCATTCATAATCGTAACTCATTCATCATTGTATTAACCGTATCAAAACTTGTCATTGTCAATTAATCACCTCAGTCATAAGGAACGACGGTTCCGATTATTTCATTGAGCTATCATTCATTTCACCATCATTTAATCTTGGTGAGTCATTATTCATTTTCGTTGTCACTTTTGTCATATTGTGGCATTAGGGTCATCTTGGCGTGCGGTTGGTATGTGTAGGATTTTCATGTCGGGCACATTATGGTCGTGTGTTGGTTGTTGGCCTCACATTGGGTGTGCACACGAGTCAATGTGTCTCGTGAGGCCGATTAGGTACAAGACCACGCGTGTATTGATCGTTGGTGGCTTGTGCACGGACACATTTCCATCCCGGGCGTAGTGTGGCGCCATTCCTTTGAGCCGTACTGATAGTTGATTCATATAGCATGTTTGATTGCGTATGTTTCAACAGAATAATTCATAATTTCAGATATATCATGATTGTGTATTTTCAACCCTTGAGGATTGTTGTTACGTAGAATCGACCCGTTGGGGATATTGTTTTTCGTGTCATGGCAAGGCTAAAGCACGGGGAGAGCACGGTGACGGCGGAGTCCAAAGTGATACTAGTAGGGGCCCAGTCTATTCATCATTTATGTTTTCTTCATTTATTCCATTGAGACATTCCGCTTAAATACTTATTTCGCTCGGTGTTGTATATTTTATCTCCATATAAAATATACATGTATTGTATTATCTGGATGTGTTGTATAAAACTCCTCATCGGAGTAATTGATGTTGTAATGTGGTTCGGTACTACATTTACCTCGTAATTCATTCATTTTCATTCGCACAGGGGTCCTACTGGGGTCCACGGACCTTTGTAATATCCGCCTAGTTTGGGGTGTTACAGAGTTGGTATCGGAGAGTGGTTTTGAATACTACCCTCCAAGTCATGTCTCATTTGAAATCATCGTCATCGGACTAGTATCATTGGACTTTCGCGTCACGTGTGACTGTGCAAATGCCGATCCAATCAGACCAAGAAAAGTAAGATTTAATATGCCATGGTATCATTTCTGGCCATAATCATTCATTGATAATTCATCAGATAACAATCCTCATACATCAAATTCAATTGTGATCAAGTAGATAATGTTAACTCATTATTCAATCAATTCATTTCATTACTCAGTTGTTGATCTTGACTATCATATCATCAATCTTGTAAAATTGTTCAAGATAATCAATTCAATAATTTTATCGGATAATCATGTCACGTCAATTAATCATTCATGTAATCATTGTATGTGAGCGCGTATGCTCATTTTCATCATTTCATAATGTAATCATAATGTGATACTCATGCGAGATATATAATCATCATATGACCTTCCACTTGGTATGGAAAGGGTGGCGTAAGACGTGGAGGACGAGGCCGTGGAGCGGGCCGAATCCCGAGAACTCGTGCGAATACACGTGCAAATGCCAGGAATAATGCTAACTCATCGAGCGTGACGCCGCCACTCACTCACTGGACGCGATCATTCACTATCGGGAGTCGCACAGGACACGGCTCAGTCTGAGGGCGTCCGGGTTGACCCACTCGCATTCATGCAGGGCATGATGGCCCAAATGACCCAGATGGCTCAGTTGATGGAGACGATGCATAACTCTGTCAATCAAAATCAGCAGGCTCCTCCTCCGCCACCTCAGAGGCAAGAGAGGGGTGTAAGCAATATCATCAGCGATATCTCTCGCCAGCGACCACCTACCTTTGAGGGCTCATCTGAGCCGGCGGATATTGTTCATTGGCTTGAGCATTTTGAGAAGTTATTTGTTATGGTGGATTGCCCCGAAGGGCATAAAGTTTCAGTTGCGGCTTACTATCTCGGTAAGAGCGCTCATTCATGGTGGTTATCGTTGAAGCCCACGGACGGAACATGTACTTGGGATCAATTCAAGACTCTCATGATGGAGAGGTACTACCCGGCCCCACTCAGGGAGGCCAAGTTGTCGGAATTACTCACTCCCGACCTTTCGGCGGATGATGACGTTCTCGCCATCGCCGAAAAATTTCAGGAACTTCTTCCGTTCGCCTCATCTATCATTCACTCAGAAGCGGACAAGATCAAGTATTTCAGCAAGAGGCTGAAACCTCGTATGCGGCTACAGTTGCTTAATCATAATTGTGCCACTCTGGCCAAGTTCATTGAGAAAGCTCTCACTTACGAGCTTACGGCTAAGGAAATTGCTAAGCAGCAACCTTCGTCTGCTAGCAAGAAGTCCAAGAATCGTAATCAGTCTGACGGGAGTCAGGCCACTTTCAAGAAACCACGTGCGGGCTCCACTTTTTCTGAGCGACCTCCCACGACGTCTAAACCCGCGGAATCTCAGTCGCGAGCGGCCAGTTCGGCCATCACCTGTTTCAACTGTGAGGAGCAGGGTCATTTCAGCACCAAATGTCCGGCGATGTCACGTGACACAATCGTGGGATTGCTTTGGGCATAGGGCCCGCTTTTGCCGTAGGGACTCTAAACCCACTCGCGTCATCTCAAGCCCCGGAGTCATTCGGTGCGTAATCAAAGCCACTCGGGCTGCTTCAAGACGACAGAGCTAAAGGCGAGCAGAGCTATCGACGGAGCGTCCGGTTCGGGGGCCGGCAAGCCCAGAATTTATGAGATGAAGAAGACCGATGATCCCGAGGCCCGAATGATCTCAGGTACACTCGATGTTCTATCTCAACCTGTGTGTACCCTTTTTGATACTGGTGCATCTCATTCATTCATTTCCGAGTCATGTTTGAGTAGACTACGTCTGGGTAGTGCTACTAGTTATGAGCCTTATGTCATTGGCCTACCTGATGGTAGACGAATTGTCGGAAGTCGTGAGATTCAGAATTGTCCGATTCAGCTTCATGGTCGTGTATGGCCAGCGGACTTAATCGTAGTAGATTTGCCGAGGGACGACATCATCTTGGGTATTGATTGGATGGATCGTCATGATGCCATCATTAGTGTCCGAAAGCGTTTGGTCACTATCATTTCAGACGATGGAGTCGAATGTGTGTTTCAGGGAGGTAATCCCGGCTGTTCTGGTAAAGTCATTAATTTGATGAAAGCAGTAAGATTACTCAATCAGGGATGTCTCGGTTATTGGTGCTATATGACCAAAACCGAGAAATCATCAGTAATAGTGACGGATATTCCGGTAGTGAGGGAATATGCCGATGTTTTTCCAGACGAGTTACCTGGTTTGCCTCCACAGAGGGATGTGGAATTCACGATTGAGTTGGAGCCTGGTACATCCCCGATATCGAAGGCACCGTACCGGATGGCCCCGACCGAAATGCAGGAATTAAAGAACCAACTTGAGGAATTGTTCGAGAAGGGTTATATTCGACCGAGTGCGTCCCCGTGGGGGGCACCCGTATTATTTGTCAAGAAGAAGGATGGTTCGTTCCGCTTGTGTATTGATTACCGGGAATTGAACTGGGTGACGATCAAGAATAAGTATCCTTTACCCCGTATCGATGACCTCTTAGATCAACTTCAGGGAGCTTCAGTATTTTCCAAGATCGACTTAAGATCTGGATATCATCAGTTGCGGATCCGAGAGTCGGATATCGCGAGTACGGCGTTTCGAACACGCTATGGTCATTATGAGTTTGTGGTTATGCCGTTCGGATTGACTAATGCACCTGCGGTATTCATGGAGTTAATGAATCGGGTCTTCATCGACTTTTTGGATCGGTTTGTTGTTGTCTTCATTGATGACATTTTGATTTATTCTCGTGACCGGGAGGAACACGAGTTTCACCTTCATCAAGTGCTCGACGTGTTGAGACGAGAACAACTTTTTGGGAAGTTTTCCAAATGTGAGTTCTGGATGTCCGAAGTGACTTTTCTCGGACATGTAATTTCATCGACGGAGTTCGTGTCGATCCTCGAAGACGGAGGCTATTCGGGATTGGCTACCTCCGAAGAACGTTAAGGAAATCCAAGTTTTCTCGGATTAGCGGGTTATTATCGGCGGTTTGTGGAAGGATTTTCTAGAATCGCTCAACCCTTAACGAACCTTTGCGGAAGGATAAGAAATACACGTGGTCCGACGCGTGTCAACGGAGTTTTGAGGAACTCAAGAGCCGGTTAATGTCAGCACCTGTACTCTCCTTGCCGCAGGGAACGGAGGGATTTGTGGTTTATAGTGATGCATCCGGACAGGGTCTCGGATGTGTACTCATGCAGAACGGGAAGGTTATTGCCTATGCTTCACGGCAATTGAGACCTTACGAGGTTAATTATCCGACCCACGACCTGGAGCTAGCGTAGTGGTGTTCGCTTTGAAGATTTGGCGTCATTATCTTTATGGCGTTACATGTCAGATATTCACCGATCATAAGAGTTTAAAGTATATATTTACTCAGAAGGAGTTAAATATGCGTCAGAGACGGTGGTTGGAGTTAATCAAGGATTATGATATCGAGATCCTTTACCACCCGGGCAAGGCGAACGTTGTCGCCGATGCCTTGAGTCGTAAGTCTGTTCAGGAACAGATGCTTGCCCGCTTGATTCGAAGGAGCTTCAGAGAATTCCTTAGACCCGAGATCGAGGTCCGGCAGCGAGTTCGGGACAGCTTTGTATGTTGGAGATCTCATCGTCACTTGAGGAGACAATCAGAGAGAATCAGGGTTCGGACCCATCATTGTTACGCATCCGTGAGGATGTGGTTCAGGGGAAAGCCCCTGGGTTCGTGGTCCACGAGGATGGACTTTTGAGATTTAAGAATCGGTTGTGCGTACCGGCGAACGACGAGTTGAAAAACTCTATTTTGAGAGAAGCTCATGCTACCCCTTATTCTGTTCATCCGGGGTCTAGCAAGATGTACAAGGACTTGAAACAAAATTACTGGTGGAGTAATATGAAGCGAGAAGTCGCGGAATTTGTTTCGAGATGCTTAACCTGTCAACAAGTTAAGATTGAACATCAGCGACCGGCGGGTATGCTGAAACCTCTTCCTATTCCCGAATGGAAGTGGGAAGACATTTCTATGGATTTCATCACGAGTTTGCCGACGAGTCGTCGTGGCATGAACACGATCTGGGTGATCGTGGACCGCTTAACCAAATCAGCTCATTTCCTTGAGATCAAGGATACGTGGGGTCCCGAGAGACTTGTCCAGCTTTTCATCAAAGAGATAGTGAGACTTCACGGTACTCCTAAAAGTATCGTTTCTGATCGTGACGGACGGTTTGTGTCTCATTTTTGGAAATCAGTTCATCGTGCTATGGGAACTCAGCTTAATCTCAGTACCGCTTTTCATCCTCAGTCCGACGGACAATCAGAGAGGACCATTCAAACATTAGAGGATATGTTGAGGGCATGCGTCCTCGATTGGAAAGACGATTGGGAAGCCCAACTACCATTAATTGAGTTCACGTATAATAACAGTTGGCATGCTTCGATCAAGATGGCACCTTACGAGGCCTTGTATGGTCGTCGTTGTCGATCTCCGTTGTGTTGGGACGACTTATCAGAATCAATCGGCACCGATCCCGATATGCTTATAGCCGCCCGTGAGAAGGTAGCTTTGATCAGGAGTCGTTTGTTGACCGCCGAGTCGGCGAAATCATATGCGTATAACCGCTGTCGACCATTAGAGTTCGAGGCTGGTGACCATGTGTTGGTCAAGGTATCCCCGAGTCGTGGTATCTTCCGTTTTGGGAAGAGGGGAAAGTTGAGTCCGAGATTCATTGGACCGTTTGAGATTTTGGATCGAGTAGGCGAGTTAACTTACCGATTGGATTTACCTCCGGCGTTGAGCCGAATTCATAACGTGTTTCACGTATCTCAGTTGCGGAAGTATGTTGCCGACCCGAGTCACATACTTCAGTTCGATGAAATCGAGATTGCCGATGATCATTCATATGAGGAGCGTCCTATACGAGTTTTAGAGCGGCGTATCAAACAGTTGAGGAATAAGACGATTCCTTTGGTTAAAATTCAGTGGTCTAGACACGAAGTCGAAGAGGCTACGTGGGAAACCGAGGATAGTATGCGGGAGAGTTATCCCGAATTGTTTGACCCTTAGTTTCGGGGACGAAACTCTTTTAAGGGGGGGTGTATGTAATACCCGGTTGTAATTCAGTAATTATCATTCAGTATTTATCATTCAGTAATTGATGCTCAGTAATTTCATTCATTATTGATCATTTGTCACTCATATTCAGTCATGGTATTCATCATTCAGAGTAATTGTATCGTGTATCATTCGTCATTCATCATTAATCTGATTAGAGTTTCGTGCCGTGTTTATCACCATTGTCATTTTCGTTGCGAGCTGTGCGTGAGGAGTAGCGCACGCTACATACTCCTTTTAGCGTACGCTAATTGGGTATAGGTAGCGCACGCTACCACTCAGCTTTAGCGCACGCTAAGGTTACCACGCACCCGTAAGGTACCGACCGCAGTGAGCAGGCAGCGCACGCCACGATTGGTAAGTAGCGCGCTAGTGGGTTGGAGTAGCGCACGCTAATATGAAGTGTAGCGGCGCTAAAGACGGATCGAGTTGAATCCGGTGGCTACCGGATCGCATCGATTATTTCATAGCGCACGCTATGTGTTGTTGTTAGCGACGCAATCGATATATTAGCGCACGCTAAACAATGGTTGTAGCGCACGCTATCGTGGTCGATCGAGGTCGACGCTTTTACGGACTCAAAGGCCGGGCATCAATATTTCGTTAGCGCACGCTAGTAATGGGTCTTAGCGCACGCTGGTTGTATGGCCGTAGCGCACGCTACAAGAAGGTACGTAGCGCGCGCTACCGTGTTCGGACAGTGGGTACTGGACTACCCAAATTACTCGTTAGCGCACGCTACGCACAAGGGCTAGCGCACGCTAACCTGGACTGACTATAAATTGGACAGTTTAGTCAGAGTTCGTCATTATTCATCTCATTTCATTCCTTCGGTAGTTTTGGGCGATTTCGAGCGATTCGGAGAGGATTCTTCGAGGTGTAATCATCAATCATCATCTTCAAGCTCATCTTTCGGATTAATCATCATTTCATCATTTTCATCGTATCGAATCAAAGGTATTAATCTCTTGGATCTAGAATTTCAGATTTTTGGGTTTTTCCTCCCGATTTCTTCGTGTAAGCTTGGATTATCATTGGAATATGTTGGATATGGATTATCTACCTTGGATAAGTATATTCTTACGGATTTAATGGTTATTTTCGGAATTATTTCAAGAACCCTTGGGGTTGACTTCGGTTATTTTGGGGATTTCCGATTGTCGTTATTATAAACTTGAATTGTGGATTTCTATGAGATTATTGATGTCATTGATAATGTTTTGCTGGTTTGAATCAATCATATTGGAGTTGGTTCGATAATTCGGGTTTGGTTTTAACCAACGGGTATCTCAATGTTTTCGTGAGAGTTCATCTACGAGTTCGGATATTGTTGTATCGACGTTTGGGTCGGTTATGATCGTATTTGATTCGTGTATTGATCGGTTGTTGGTAACTATTGTTGTTCAAGGTTGTTCGAGCGACCGACATTTCATTTAGGACGTTGTTCGTGGAAGGACATTCTTCATCGGTGTTGAGTAAGTTAATTCTTACTCGGTTAAAAGGATATTCATTCCTTTTGTTGTTGTTCATTCATAATCGTAACTCATTCATCATTGTATTAACCGTATCAAAACTTGTCATTGTCAATTAATCACCTCAGTCATAAGGAACGACGGTTCCGATTATTTCATTGAGCTATCATTCATTTCACCATCATTTAATCTTGGTGAGTCATTATTCATTTTCGTTGTCACTTTTGTCATATTGTGGCATTCCGGGTCATACTGGCGTGCCGGTTGGTATGTGTAGGATTTTCATGTCGGGCACATTATGGTCGTGTGTTGGTTGTTGGCCTCACACTGGGTGTGCACACGAGTCAATGTGTCTCGTGAGACTGATTAGGTACAAGACCACGCGTGTATTGATCGTTGGTGGCTTGTGCACGGACACATTTCCATCCGGGCGTAGTGTGGCGCCATTCCTTTGAGCCGCATCGATAGTTGATTCATATAGCATGTTTGATTGCGTATGTTTCAAATGAATAATTCATAATTTCGGATATATCATGATTGTGTATTTTCAACCCTTGAGGATTGTTGTTACGTAAATCGGCCCGTTGGGGATATTGTTTTTCGTGTCATGGCAAGGCTAAAGCACGGGAGAGCACGGTGACGGCGAGGAGTCCCAGTGATACTAGTAGGGGGCCCTACTATTCACCATTTATGTTTTCTTCATTTATTCATTGCAGACATTCCGCTTAAATACTTATTTCGCTCAGTGTTGTATATTTTATCTCCATATAAAATATACATGTATTCTGTATTATCCTGGATGTGTTGTATAAAACTCCTCATCGGAGTAATTGATGTTGTAATGTGGTTCGGTACTACATTTACCTGTGTAATTCATTCATTTTCATTCGCCTGGTCGGTCCCAGTCGGGGGTCCACGGCACTGTAATATCCGCCTAGTTTGGGGTGTTACAAGCCTGTCACCATCTGCCCACCTACCGACAGACCCGCCAAAAGGTGCACAGTGGGACTGCCTGGGACAGCGACTCAGGATGCGTGCCGGCTCCTCATTGGACCGCACAGCTGGCTGCCAGCAGGAGCCGCGGACTTCAAGGCAGACAGCCCACATGACATAAGACGATCGCCCCTTATTATATTACAAGAAAGGCGATAGCCCGCCAGAAAAAGGCATCTAAGCTCCTATAAATAGAAGATTGCCTACACTTGGAAAGGGATGATTCTCTGGCTTTGGATCTGGCTTTTCTTACAACTATCTCTCGACTTTTCTCTCTCAGCACCTCTTAACCGAAAGACAGTCGGCAGAGACGAAAACAAGAACTCCCAGCAGTTCAAGAACTCATAGCAACTCTAGTTCTTCCGGCGAGCACTCAACAGCTAGATACATAGAATCTTTTACACTCATTGTAATCGCTTTCTTACATTAATATTTGTACTCAAACGTATTCTTATTAATAACATCTCGCGAGAGCATTCAAGCCCGGGACTAACAACCCCGACAAATCTTGTGTTATTTACTTTTCCCATGGAAGTGTTCTCGCACTTTGTTTGCTATCCATCCACTCCAGCAATATCTATCTCCGGATAATATTTTGGGTAGCAACAATTGGCGCTAGAGGAAGGGCATCTTAACCCTCATTTTTATTCCTACCGTCTCGAAGAACACTCACTGTTCTCCGGGGTATATACTTGAAGAGACACTCACTGCTCTTCAAAGAAAGCTTTCAGAATCATGACTTATGCCTCCACGTCAAAGAAAGCCGCTGGCCGATCCGCCAGACGCCTCATTCCATCTCAATCCGAGCCCCAGCCTATGGCGGAGGGTAGCCGCCGCGGTCCGAGACTCTCGATCCCGCCCCCGAGGGACGGCCCAAGCCTCTCGCTCGATCAATTCCAAACCGCGGAACAGATCGAAAAGGCCTTGGCCATCCTACAGGAGCGACGGAGAGCATTCGACACGCCCGCTATAACCCCCTCGGCCATCCGCCGCGTGACCAAACGGAAGTTCAAGGGGATGCTGACCGAGCGATCGCCAGGAGGCCCCGATTCGCAAGAAGAGGCACTCGCAAGGTAGGATACATCCGTCTTCAGTCGCCTAGGAAGCGACCCATCGTGGCGACCGGGGCAGTCCGGCCCCAGCCGGGAGACGACGGAGCCCGAGTCCGTCACCAGGAGTTCGGCATACCCAACTCCCAGAAGGCAGGCCATCTATCTGGCTCCTCGCCAAAGAGCCGAGATCGGCGACGACGACCTCATCGCCCACCGCGGAGCCAGGAGATCGGTACACGATCGCCTTGGCTCCCGCTCCAAGAGCCAAAGCACGAGCGACCAAGAAACATCGATGGTCGTGATGCAACGCCAGCTCGACGACATGAAGGCGCTCCTGGAATCTGGGGCAGGCGCCAAGAGAAATATCACCGAGCCGAGCGAGCCACTCGCGGTCCACATCGAGCTCGCCCCCGTGCAGCGTAAGATCGCTCCTCCGCAAACACCTCTGTATGAGGGAAGGTCGGATCCCAATACTCACCTGAGCAAGTTCCGGATCTACATGATCGGGTGTGGGGCATCAGACGCGACCAGGTGCCGAATGTTCCCACTAACGCTAGGCGACCTAGCCCACAGATGGTACATCTCATTACCGTCGCGATCCGTCAACTCCTTTGATCAGTTGGCGAACAACTTCACAGCGTACTTCGCCACCAAGGTCGCTCGGTCGGAAGGTCCCCATCGCATGATGCAGATCAGGCAAGAGGAAGAAGAGTCCGACGCAGACTACATCGACCGGGTAGATGAGATCATCCTCAACGGTGAGCCCATAAGCGACGAGATCGCCCTATACTCGGTCCTAAGGGGATTTTATGGTCTTTCGCCTATGTTCAGGCATCTTACGAAGAACCTCCTCCCGACCTACGCGATCTTCCGCGCCAAAGCCGCAGATTTTCTGGCCAGGCAAAGGTTACTTTTTAACCTATGAGCAACACGATCGGCAACCGAACGACAATCATCAGTCTTCCAACCCGACTGCCAGAATCAAGCAACATCACCAAAACCGGAGGACTCGCTCGCCATCTACAGTTCATTATCTAACATGTTGGACTAAGGCACGAGATCGCCTCCCCCGCACAACATACACCGTCGAAGGTCGGCATCTAACACGACGACCCAAGGTAGAAGAGTGCAGCCATGGTCCTGGTGGTCGATGGAACCGACAGCTTCGGCCATGCAAGGTTCTTTTGGGCTTAGATCGCTCGCCCTTCGTTTAAATACGAGGCAGGCGTAGCCGAAGGACCCTCCAAACAAATCAGTGGACACGTTCGCCCGCCCTCGAAGGTCCGTCACTTAACACGGTGGATCCTTCACGAACAATGCGACGCGTCCCTACCCCCGTCTCAACGTATACCGTCTATGATTGCCATCTAACATGACGATCCGAGGTAGAAAAGAGCTAACTAGCCGCGGACGTGGAGTCGATTAATCCGACGACGACCCGCGCAAGGACTCCTCTAGACCAAGACCGCACGCCCTTCGTTTAAATATGAGGTGAGGCGCAGCCTAACAGAGGACCCTCACAATAAAATGAGTCACGAGACAGACAATGTCGCTCGCGCACAAGACACGATCATGGAGGTCGGTCCATCTAACTCCGCGACTGTGCACGATTCCTCCATGACGAAACAATCAGCTTTCTACGAGGGATCGGCAAATTTGATAATTGCAGGTACAAGACCGCAGATAGCACACCAAGCGATTAGATCGCCCAAGTCTGAAACCAAGGTCCGCTCAATGGATCACCCGTCCTTATCCTCAAACGATCGCCAATAAGAACCACCTCACCCCATGTCTTCAACATCGGAGCAAGCTGGGGGGCAATTGTTATGTCGAGATTTATACATCTCAACAGGCGATCGACACAGAGACCGGGCGACCGAGCCAGAGCCAAACAGCCAAGGCATATTGGCCGATCGAAGGTCCCAGGTCGAGTCCCGATGCCGAGCGATCGACATCTAAGGCGATCGTCTCTCGGCACCTGGCGATCGACTCTGGTGCCCGGCCAGTGACGACCGCCTCATGCCACGCGAAGCCATCGCCCATCCAGTCGACGAAGGCCGAAGCTCGAAGCAATGACCCACGTGCAGATTCGGAAAAGGCGCCGCAGGACATGGATCGTTGACCACAGCCTGTCACCATCTACCCACCTACCGACAGACCCGCCGAAAGGTGCACAGTGGGACCGCCCGAGACAGCGACTCAGGACGCGTGCCGGCTCCTCATTGGACCGCACAGCTGGCTGCCAGCAGGAGCCGCGGAATTCAAGGCAGACAGCCCACGTGACATAAGACGATCGCCCCTTATTATATTACAAGAAAGGCGATCGTCCGCCAGAAAAAGGCATCTCAGCTCCTATAAATAGAAGACTGCCTACACTTGGAAAAGGGCTGATTCTCTGGCTTTGGATCTGGCTTTTCTTACAGCTATCTCTCGGCTTTTCTCTCTCAGCACCTCTTAACCGAAAGATGGTCGGCAGAGACGAAAACAAGAACTCCCAGCAGTTCAAGAACTCAGAGTAACTCTAGTTCTTCCGGCGAGCACTCAACAGCTAGATACATAAAATCTTTTACACTCATTGTAATCGCTTTCTTACATTAATATTTGTACTCAAACGTATTCTTATTAATAACATCTCGCGAGAGAATTCAAGCCCGGGACTAACAACCCCAGCAAATCTTGTGTTATTTACTTTTCCCACGGAAGTGTTCTCGCACTTTGTTTGCTATCCATCCACTCCAGCAATATCTATCTCCGGATAATATTTTGGGTAGCAACAATGGAGAATCTTAATTAACATCCGAAAACCCTTATTAAAATCCCATTAAATCTCATATAACATCATCACATGATAATCCAACTCGCTTCCTCACAAGTAATCATACTAAAAAACGAACCATTATCAAAGGGATATAAAATTACCTTGTATAGATGAACCAAGAAGAAGAACAATTGAACTACTTTCCAAGAATTATGAATAACTTCAAGAACAAGGCTTTAATCCATGCTCTACACCTTAATCTTGTTAAAGATCATCATCTCTCAGTGTTTGGGAACCTCAAATACCTCCCAAGGCTCTCTCTATCGACTAAAGGGAAGAGAATGGACAAAATGTCTCTCAACACCCGTCTGTCCTCTTTTATAACACACATTACTAGCGCGCGTTACTCTCATAACATAGCGTGCATTACTTGACTTAGCGTGCGCTAACTGACTTTGTTAGCGTGCGCTATCGCAGTCCAGATGCTACGGACTTGCTTCGCACATCAGCTTACGTACGTAATGCCCATGCAATAACGTACGTAAACTACACTGTCTAGCACACGCAAATCTTGGATCTTAGCGTGCGATAATCGTAGTTGACTTGCTACAGTCTGCGCCTACCCCGAAGATGCTTGCGACCCCACATGCCGAAAGCAACCAATAAAGCCAAGATTCCGTGTTGACCGATCTGATATTAGCGTGCGCTAACAACAGGCATTAGCGTGCGCTAATGCTTCATAACAAACATCTGTTGACTTTGTCGGCACATGCGCCGAAAGTAGCCGGGTCCACACGTAGATTCCCTCTGAGCTGTTCTGCACTAGCGTACGCTAACCTTTGTCCGTAGCGTGCGCTAAACCTGCACAATAGCGTGCGCTATTCATGAATATTAGCGTACGGTAATAAGGCTATACTTAGCCATTTTCAGCTACTCTTGTCCAACGTCTCGACATGCAGAATACGAACATACGGCATACTGAATACATATACATCTTCCAACAATATTCTCATACGATAAGCCCGACACACAATATATTCCAATACAACTGTCAACCAAGTGCGGTAATTATACCAATATAGATGTCTTATTCCTTCATTTATTTTATCTATACTGTACAAATTCCACGCTGTACAACATAACTCGGATAAAATAATATTAAACCACAGTAGTAGAAATTCCGAATATTACATTCTCAACCCTTCATCCACATAGATGCTAAAACACCTACACTTATTAGATAAGTTTTTAAGCATTTGGGTTACATCATTATAATCTTTTAAATCAATGAAATCGATTGTTTTAGGTACATTATAAGCAATGCAATTCCAATTTTCATATCCCAGATCTTCTACCTCACCTACGACATCAAAATAGCTAAATTTATCTTTATCAAACCCACATTTTCTTTTATATGTACCACCAGAGTAAAATCTAGCCCCCACAATATTTTTAAAATTACCACCACGATTAAGATAAAGATCGAAAGTGTTTCTGCAATAAAATTAATATTCTCCCAAATAACAAGAATACAAATATGAACAACCAATTAATGTAGAATTCTTCCATGAACCATAATAATGTCTCCCACATACACGAATTCAACTTAAAATACACAGATTAAAAATAATTATAGAGGTATAAAGCTTACTCATCGCCCATGGTTGAGATGTCGATGACTGGAAATTTGTAGATCGAATGGTAGTCGTTTTCCTCTTTCTCGCATTCGTTGCCCCTAGAAGAGTTCACCTTAAATGTGATTTGCATCTTCTTCTAGCTAGCATACGATTTCGAAAAAAAGCGAACTGCGCAAATGAAGGTTACAAAACCTAGCAGAATTCACAAATCACGCTTAAGGTTTTAAGAAATGACGTCGTCTGCTCTCATTAGTGAAACAGTGTCGTTTGTTGCATGTAGGATTAGTAAAAAAGACACGTAGGATCCATGTCAGCACCGTTTGTGGGGGAAAACAGACCCGGAGCAAAGTTCGTGTATTTTTACAGACTTCTCAAAGTTCATGGAAAAAATAAAACGGGGTCAAAGTTGGTGTATTTACGTGACATTAACCCTAATAATTAACGTCCACATAATATTAAGTGTAATATTGAATATATATAAAAGAACATTTTCTTTACTAAAATAAAATAATAATTATTTTCAATGTAAAAATAAGTAAGGTCACTTTTTTTATTATTATTCTATGTGACTCGCTCCGATCCAATTCAATATTGACAAAAATAATAATATAATTTAATAAAAGAATTTAAATTTACTAATTCGATATTTTTAATATACCGTTTCGATCTAAATTGATTCAAGATAAATAACATTTTCTTTGCACAGACCACTTCTAGAAGTCCCCCTATTTTTAGGAATTAGAAAAATATAACATAACAAAAATGGTTGAGGCGACATTAGAGTTTAGACTCTCATCTTTATTGAACATAATGGAAATAGTGAAGAGCCCCGTGCGCCTTTATGACTCGTTTGCTAAGTTGTATGAGATAAAGTTGGATGAGATTGATTGGGATATCTTATACAATATAAGAAATTAATATCATATTTGGTACGATGTATTAAATTCTCTGCAAAATATAGATATCATGGTAGTTTATTGAATAATTTAGTTGTAGTATTGTTTAATATCACCTAATACCACTTCTTAGGTGGGATACGTAATACCAAAAATTAGTATTATTTATACGGTCCCAAATTTTATTAAGAACCCTATATTTTATACCAAATAATATATAAAGATGTATTAAATATATTATACACCTTCGTCACAGATTGGAAACAACCACTTGCATGCTCCCATTAATTAAAATTGTCATGTATGAAGAAACCCTTCACATAGTTTCATCGGCCCGCATAAAAGAAGTACAGAAAGAAAAGAAAGTTACAGAAAAAGGAGAACCCTAAACAATGTCAACCTTATCGTTCTGCTTGCCCTCGAGGATCCCTTTTCTGTTACGCCACCGTTCCAATTTCAGTTTTCCTGGCAACCCATTATACTTCGGGCCCGGAAACCCTAACCACATTTTGCTGTCAGCTCCAGTTGCTGAGAAAAAGTCGAGCCTTGAAGTTTCTTGGATTTTGTGGGACAAAATTGCCCTTGATGACTATAATGGTTGGGCCATTGAGGAATCTTCTCCCGAACCTGTTAAAAAGACGGGTAAGTGTTTGATACATGGGCTTTTTGTGAACCTTCTGGATTCTTTTGTTTTATTTTGTTTTAGTTTTTAAGCAGTGTGGATTGTTGTGAAATGGGTTTTTGTAGGTTTTTGCAGATTGTCTGTAATCGGTATTGGGAGTTCAGTTGTTGCAGTTCTTGGTTTACTTGCTTATTTTTCATTCTCCAACGGAGGTTGAGTTTTTCTATCACTAAGGTTTCCACATAATGTATTATTAGGTTAATTTCAAGTGTAGTTGACCTTGCTTTTGCTTCATCAGGTTATAAGTTTCGTCTCAGAAGCCCGTTTAGTACTTTACATGGATTTCCAGCACCTTCTTCGACTATTACAGATGATATTGAAAGTGCAGAAGTTATTCATGATGTGTTATTTGGAGATGCTCGGGTGCCTGATGAAAATGTGATTGATGTTTCAGATTCAATTGCGAGGACAGGTGATTTTTGCCAACAGGCTGTTTTGAAGTCAATCCACGTAATTTCTAATACGGTCTAATGCACTTTGGAAAGACACTGTCTAATTACCAGTACTGTAAAATGATTTTTGGTTAGAGTGAATCCATATTTGTCGCATCAGGTAGCATCTTTCTTGAGGCGATTCTATCGTTGTATTACTTTTCTATATCTTAGTGTCTCTATCGAGCTAATCTGTGCTTCATTTATGTAAGAGACAAGCTTAAATACCATGAAAGAACAAAAGCTCGAGCGTATTATAGTTCTGCTTGCTGTGGATTCTGCTCAACAAGAAGCTCTCATGTCCCTAAAGACACTCAAGGTATATGTTTTCAGTGGCTTCACATTATAATGCTTTTATCTTCTACAACGTTTAATTTACATAAGTTCCTTTTTTTTTTAATTATTTCATGCGTTCCACATAAAGAGTCATGTTCCAAAAAGAAATTCCGTTTCCTTTTAACGAGCCACGTTTCTATTTTCTTACATGTCATGTCTATATGGACATGTGGGGTATGAAATAATTCCCTAACTAATAAGTAAGGATATAATTGAAAAAATGGGTAAAATTGTGCATCGTCTAAAGTGGAATCTTTACGTGGAACGGAGAGAGTACTATTTTTCAGTTGGATAATTCTATTTTCACAACTTGTAAGCTAGTATTCTTATATATTTCATCGTAACATACATTTCTCAGTTCTGCGCTTTTCTTCTTACTGTTCTGGTTAAGGTTTGCAGATTATTGAAGATGATGTTAAAGCAGATGAACTATGTACCAGACGAGAATATGCTCGGTGGTTAGTTCGGGCGAATTCACAACTGGAGAGGTACTTGTAGATTCATACCTTTATAATCTTAAACTAAGTCCTGTTATATGATCCTCAATCACCCATGCTGTACTCGGTTCGCAGGAGTAGGAAGCATCGTATAAATACGTCAGCTGTACTTTCTGGATCTAGAATTACTGCCTTCGATGATGTGGGGATTGAAGACCCTGATTTTGAATATATTCAGTGTAAGACTTGGTTAAGAAATCACCCGGTCGTTTGTGATCCTGTCTTTGGTAAATAAAAAATAAATAAAGTATCGTATAAATTGTGTGTCGAACCCTGAATTTAGCTCTAGCTGAAGCTGGTGTTATAAGAAGCAAACTGTCAGAAAGAAATTCCAGTTCAAATTCGAATGTCGGAGACCAAGGATGTTCCAAGTTTTTTCCCGAAAGGTACCTCAAGTCTTTTAAATTTCATTTACCCCCCTTCATCAACCCGCTGGCGGCTAAAGATGGAGAATAAGATACTGTTTGTATTATTTTAACCAACAATCGTACTGTTTAATGTAATAATAGGTTTATATCTCGCCAGGATCTGATTAGTTGGAAGGCAAAAATAGAATATAGAGTCACGCCACGAGTCCATGAAGAGGTAGGAGTTGCTGTAGACATCTAAATACAATTGTTAGTTTTTATTTGTTTCTAAAAAACTGACTTTTCTTGCAGTTCAGATGTCTCTGAAGAAAATTGGTTTTCTGGATGTGAAGGAGATCTCTTTGGATGCATTGGTAGAGCTTCTCGTGGACATTCTGGCTGATGAAAAGAGCATAATCAGAGGAGTTTTTGGTTATCTCGAGTCTCCTATCTTTCCCCTTCCCGTCTTTCCCATTAACACGCGTATGCTAACATGTGTGAGATGGGAGAATGATAAAAGCAAGTACGACCATGCATGTCGAAATTAAATACTCCCTTGGTCCCATAAAAAGAGTCCACTTTGAAAACTGTTTTTTTATCCCAAAATAAGAGCCCACTTTCGATTTATTACATTATATACTCCTTTATTAATATAGATATATCACATTTTTTTTGTTTGAACGCTGTAGGAGGGGGCTGGTCCGTTTTTATGAAAAATTTGAAGAACCGGAACCGGAACCGGAACCGACCGGCTATATCCCGTTCGGTTCTTAAAATAATTTTCCAAGAACCGGCTATGAAAAATTTGAAGAACCGCAAAAATCGGTTCGATTTTTACCGGTTTATTTGGGTTAAACGAAACTAAGCAGAAAACCCTAATAAGCCGGTTATAACTGATTATTAACCATATTAAATGTCTAGGAATAGTTAAAACCGATCAGAACCGTCCAAAAGTAACATGTTAATTACTTGTTTTAACCATTATATATATATATATATATCGGGGCGCGTTAGTACTTATTTATGCATGGGTTTTGTACTAATTATGCATGAAATATATGTATTTCGTGCATCAAAATTTCAATGCATTAATTCTCACAAAAAAATGATGCATATAATCTAATATTTTAATGCATCGATATTTTGATGCATATATTGCATATTTTAATGCATTGAAATTTTGATGCACGAACCGCATATATTTCATGCATAATTAGTACAAAACTAATGCATAAATTCTGCATCTAATATTGGTACTGCATAGAACGCGCAACTATATATATATATATATATATATATATATATATATATATATATATATATATAGTTAAACCTCGATAAATGAATGCTCGATAAACGAATAACCTCGTCAAATGAAGAATTTTCTCTGGTCCCAACTCTTTATAACATGTTCAAATTTTTTTCGATAAATGAATAATATCGCTAAATAAATATTTTTCTCCGGTCCCGATCATATTCATTTACCGAGGTTTTACTATATATATATATATATATATATAACTTCGTACAACACTAACCAGTTCTTTGTTTTTCACAAGTTCTATAGAAGAACCGGGAACCAGAACCAGTAATTTTTTTTTTTTAAATAACTGAACCGGCTCGGTTCCGGTTCGGTTTTGCGCGCCTCGGTTATAAAATTCCACCCCCAGAATGCTGACATTTTAAAACATTTCACATAATGGTGCAGGTGAAAGAAATGGTGAAATAAAAGTTAATTTGGTGGTGTACGTCGCCTCCGATAAAAAGTTGCACCTTAGGCAAAATGAACTATTTTTATGAGATGGACAGTGTAATTGACATTGATGATGAAAATGTTGGTTAACAGTTATTGCTCAGCGTATATTGTTTAATGTGCCTAGTTTTACACCACTATAACATTCGCGCCTTGTTAGCTAAATTAGGTTCTTTTAGTTTAAAAAATAGGGATAAACACACTATCCTTGAGGTTTGGTCTAATTTACACACAAGAAAAGTTGCACACCCGCTTGTCTGTCAAAATCAGAAATACCGCCTCGACATTTGTTTCTAGTAAACAAAATTCACACGGATACAAACCTAAAATATTTTTTAGTACTTTAGGGTGTATTTGTAATTTTAAACTTTTTTTTTTTTTTGTAAATAAACCAAACCTCGGGGATTTTTTGTATATATCCTTAAGAATATATCTTTCACCTCCCAATTCTAGAATTATCATAGTTGTCTTTCAGTTTAGTTTGTATGACTAGATTACGTTTCTTCACAGGACAGAGCAAGCGGCTGCAACCAAACAAACCATGCACAAAGGGTCAGGCTGCGGTTGCACTCAGAAGTGGACGAATGACAGAAACCATACGCGCGGAAATATCAAGACTGGAAGCTGAAAACCTCTTGAGGCAAAACGAACTGAACGAGGTTATGTCCGAGCTTCTAGAGAGAGGTGAGATAAGGCAGTACTGGGAGAGAAAGACGGAAGAAGAAAAAAATCGCGGGTTGGAAGTGGAAATCACTTACCACTCGGCGATAAGTGCTTTGGAACAGGAGAAGACTTTTCAGGAGAACGCTTCAGCTGAAATGAGGAAGCAAAAGGCGGCTTTGGATTGTCAAGAAAAGTTGCTGTCTGGTTTGAAAGTTGAAGTAACGGATATGTCGGAGAAACTTACTTTCGAGAGGGGCAAGTATATGGAGGAACAGGTTGGCCTACAAGATATGAGAAATGATTTGCAGTTGACAATGGAGAGACTGCTTGATAAAAAATCGATACTGGAAGCTGAAGTAGAGGCGCTAAGGATATTGAGGTGATTGCCTCGGCTCTATTGCTCTATCATTTTTTTTTTATGGGAAATATATTACTGGGCAAGCTGTATTGAGAGGGCGATCTGGTGAAAATTTGATATTCTAGGACAAATTTATATTTAGGGCTAATTACCTAATACTCCCTCCGTCCCGCTGAAGAGGGTAATTTCAAAATTAAATGTTAATATCTAATTAAAATCTATACAGTATTTCTTAAAATTAAAGTTTTTCGATATATTAATTACTATATTATATGATTGGAAAATGAAATAAAAAATAAGATGGCTTAAATTAATTGTTCGACTACCCTCTTCAAGTGGGAGTGGGACAAAGGGAGTAGTTTGTTTGAGGTTTTTGTCTAATTTTATTAATCTTTCAGAATTACATGAACAGACAGACCCAATGGAGGATCCCGTATATGAGCTGCGGTATCCTATAGCCTACCCAAATTCTTAAAAGAAAAAAAGAATTTTATAGTATATGCCGTTCAAGAAAATAAAAATAAAAACTATCCCATGTTAAAAAAGTAGGCCCACCTCGAATTTGATCAAAATTTTGGCCCACCCCAAAGTTTATCAAAATTTTAGCCCACCCCATGTTAAGATCGGCTATTGCTAATCAACCCACCTGATACTTGTTCCGATCTTACAAATTTCTCCTCAATTAGGGGGGGGGGGGGGGGGTTACTAATAAACTCAGCGGGTGTTTGTAACACCTCACATGGGTACTTGTTATTTCGAAAGATATTCGGGTCTTTTTGCAATTAGCCAAACTTCGTGGGTAATTTTTGTCATTGCCCCTTTTTTCTTCCCTCTATCGACCAATCAAGTTATTTGGTTGCAGATCTTGGGTTGAGGACGAGGCAAGGAAAAGCCAAGCTCGTGCGAAGGTTCTTGAGGAAGCTGGGCGAAGATGGAAATGGAACAGCTAATCTTAATAATATAGTCTTTTGTTAACTGCCAAAGAGCTTTTCCTAAGGGCAATGCTGAAAACTTCTGATACTACCAGCCATCAGACAGAGTGTAAGGATTATTGTGGGATCTATATCTGGAAAATGTTCAATGTGATAAGCAGGCAGTCCTTTATTTTTCCGACTGTGTTCGAATCATGTATGTATTATTTTCCCGCTGCTTTTAGTAAGTAGTAGTCAAGAAACTTGGAAATAAATATTCATTTCGACAATGTGAGATACTGCATTAGCAATTCATACCGATCAGGCAAAAACAACTCATTTAAGATTGTCTTATGTGAGACTGTCTTACATGAGACTGTCTTATAGAACACATTCCGTGTTAGTTTTTTTTAGTTCTTTTCTTTCTGATTTTTAGATTTTTAGTTCTTTTAAATTTTCGAAGCCTTTTCTTTTTAGTGTTTTTATTTATTTTTATTTTTTTATTTTAGCTTTTCGTTTTCCTTGTTAAGTTTTACGGACTTGAATCTCAATTTTTATTGATCGACTTTTTTGTATTTTTTTTTTTATAAGGAATCGGTCTCGTCGTGAGATATTGGTCTTCCTACTCTTATGATATATATGCTTTAAAAAGTTTGAATCCTTGTAGTCTCCTCCTTTCCCTTTTTAATCCAAGGGTGGAATTTACCACATTGATGTTTGGCTTTGATTTGCTCTAACGCAAGGGGAGCCTAATGAAATTCTCTCTTGTGCAGGTAGTTCTTTTTTTTTTTTTTTTTTTTTTTTTTCTCCTAAGATTGGCCTGCCGGTCTGCTCTCCGATGTGGGATAGATCTTCGGAGATGGCCAATTTCTTTTTCCTTTTTGTTTATTTTATTTTTTTTGGCTGGCCAGCTCTCCGGCGGGGCTGTTGGCAGACCTTTGGCCGCGACCGCCTGCGATTATTTTTTTTTTTGTTGCATGTCGACCTGTTCTACGACGGGGCCGCTAACGACAGACCTCTTATGACCCTTTTTTTTTTCTTTTTCTTTTGGCCGCCTACCGACCTTTTCTACGGCGGGTACCGACCTTTTCTACGGCGGGCCTCCGACAGAACTCGACAGGACAATTTTTTATTTTATTTTGCGGCCGATTGCCGGTGAACCTCCATCAACTGGACATGTTTTTTTTTCTCTGATGCAACATGACCTCCAGTGACAGTTTATTTTTGTGGCTGTTTCTCGAACTGTTCTCTGGCGGTGTTTCTGACGGCCTCCGACGACCTCCCATCGGACCTTCGGCAACCGAATATTATTTTGTGCACCCGTCCGCCGGCCTGTTCAATAGCGGGCTGCCTGCTGTCCGTCAGCACACCTCTGGTGAACAATAATTTTTTTTTCTTTGGCGAGCAACATATTTTTTTCATAGCAAGGTAATTTATTAATTTTATAATTACAGTCCAATTATATCACTTCCATGGTATAATTATAGTACTTCCTACGTCCACGAAAATATGTCCAAATTTTGGCTTTTTTGGGTCAAAATTTATAAACTTCGACCAAAAGATTGCAATTAATATATAAAATTTTATGAAAAATGTAAGTTATATTTTAGAAATACACATTAAGATAAATCTAATCAAGTACTTACATTACTATAATTTTTGTATATATTGATTGCAATTTATGGTCAGTTTATAAATCGACTGAAAAAAAATAAAAAATTGAACACATTTTCATGGACGGAGGAAGTACATGTTATCACTAGTACATTTATAATTGACAAAAAAACTTCTGTATTTATTTATTTTCATTTTCGTTTTAAAAGTTCAGTTTTAAGGGACACTTGAGCCGATATTTGATTGCTCCTATTTAGAATTCCATTCCCTTAATAATTTTCTCCCGAAAATAAGGTGTAAATCAATCGAAACGAGTTGTTCATTTTTTTTTTTGAAATCTTATCGAACTTTAGAAATTGTATTTGATATTGATTTGATTAGTAGTCATGTCGAGTCCAAATTATCTTTAATCGAGCTAAACATGAATACATCCTCTCTTTCAAAAATCCATCTCCCCTTCTCAAAACTTTTCACAAAATTTTCTACCAACTCAAAAATCTTCCAAAATCCTCTCAATTACACATCATAAATCACCCTCACAGTACAATTATCACATGGTTCACAAATAAACATCAAGAAAAAGAGGGATTTTCTTGAGCTCGAGTAATTTAATGTTTTTATACGTACTTTATGATTCTTATTTCTAATTGAGCCAAACTTGAGTCGACCTTTATATCTTACCAAACCAAAAACCGTGATCACGTTTGGTTCGTTGTGTTAACGAATCGAGCTCGAACAAACTTTTTATCAATCAAGTTCGAATAGCTTCATTTGATTTTCAACCCTAACGCCTGTCCCTCTTAATAGATATAGAGTGAATGTATTAGACAAGATACATACCACAGAAGAGTAAAATATGGCCTTCCATATCTTTTTCTGAATGACCCTATGCATTCATTCCTAAGATAGTAAGAATCACCTTGGGGATAAAGCAAGAATATTTCATTCTCTCATTGTGATCACAAGATTTCTATCTACAAATTTGGCAACTCCAACCTTCCCCTGAATTTGAGAAGGAAGACGAATTACACGCCTTTGGTCGCCTGCTTCCACAAGTAACTCCGCTCCACCTCTAAACTGCAAATTTTTTCAAAACTATAGTTAAAATATTTGTGTTTCCATTAGGGCTGGGCAAAAAACCCGCCCCGCACGTCCCGTCCCGCCCCGCACCGCAAAAATGGCGAGGGAGTGCGGTTTGATATATCAAAATTTCCCGCCCCGCATCAAACCCGCACCGCCAAAAAAAATATAAAACGAGTGCGGTTTTATTATTATTTCATCCGTCCCGCCCCGCCCCGCTTCGTCCCGCCCCGCCCCGCATATAACAAGATAAAAAACAAAAAAAATAGTCAAAATCCTATTTCACTCCGCCCCGCCCCGCCCCGCTCCCTTCTTGCCCCGCGAAAAGTGTGGCGCGGTGCGGTTTTAAGTTGTAAAAATGCCCCGCCCCGCATAAAACCGCACCGCACAAAAAATACGGGGCGGGTGCGGTTACACTCTCGCCCCGCCCCAAACCGCCCCGCCCCCAGCCCTAGTTTCCATAAGTAACTTGTCTCGATAAAACATGGGGATGAATGAATCATATGCTCCATCTATTTCATAATGAGCGCCATTTTTTTTCGGGTTAAAAATTTACCGTATATAATCTCAATAAAAGATATCACAAGAATTTACAAAAACTATACTGCTAGATTGTTAAAATATGATTTTTACAGAAAACACACGATACGAAGCCATATTAGTCAAACCAAATATATAATAAAGGGATAATTACCAAAATTACCCCTGAGATTTGCGGTTGTTAGAAAAGACCCCCAGAAAGTTTCAAATTTACAGAAAATCCTGCTAAGTTTTGTTTCGGCCTAAATATAAGGGTTAAATGTAATAATTTTATGAATTGAACGTTTTTTTTTTCTTTTTAATTTTGAAACTTCTCTGGGTTTTTTATGGTAAATAACCAAAAACCTCAGGGTGATTTTCGTAACTATGCCTTAAAATAAGAAATCTAGAGACATACTTGGTAGAGCTTGATTTCTGACTTGTCAAAACCCGGCATGAATAGCTTCACGGATTTATTGGACGGATCAAATCTCACCGAAGACGGGACCCTCGTGTCGTTAGTTTCCGAAAGTAGGTCTCGGGCATCTTTGCTATTATCAGACCCCATGATCTCATTCCAATGCGGTTGGTTACTAAGTTTGAGATGTGGAACCGAAGCAGAAGGCAGCGGTGAAAAGTTGATCCCAACAGTTTTAGAAGCTAATGCCATCGGAGCATCTGGTGTAGCTATGCCAAATGCACCCGATATTTGCGCGCCGGCTTGAACTGCACAGCCCCAAAAGCGCAATGCGGCGTTTAGTGACATAGGATTGACGGGGTCCATTATGAGATAGCAGCCGAATTTATGAGGTTCCGCAAAGACAGAAGACCCTCTCTGTAGAACAAACAATATCAGAAATTGTTGCTCTATGCCAAGAAAAACTTCAAACTAGAAAGGGACAATTACAAAAACCCATAAATTACAAAAAATAATTACATAAAAAACATGAGGTTTAGTTTAATTACAAAAAATAATCAGTTATCTTTTGGATAAATACAGATATCTTGTCCAGGGATAACAAAGATCCATTTGAGATTTGTTTTTGTTTTACAAATTACTCCTGAATAGGGTGCATTTTGTAAAACGACAACAGCTGTCAAGGGGCATTTGTGATTTTGAAAATAAATTGATTTTATTGGGATAGTGAGGTTTAGTCCAATTGCAAAAAAAAACCATTTATCTTCCAAAAATTACAATCATCCCCTTGAGGTTACATTACAAATACTTCCGTCTCAAACGTACAACTTTTCTAAGACAAACCAATTTCAATATTTGTAATATAAAAGATAACTGTTCTTTTTTTGTAATTAGGCTAAAACTTCACCAGTAGCTTTGTAATATTTGTACTTTTACTTGCAACACTTCAGTATTTTGCACTATTCATATACTAACATTAACATATTTGATCGTACTTTTTTCTAGTAGTATAAAAACAAAATGTTAGCATATAAGATGCTGGATTTCGTCTCAATCTATATTTTCAAAACATTATTTTTTTTGTAATTTTTATTAATGTATGATTAAAGATATTAATGGTTAATGTATAATGTTTTCTCTATGTTGCATATATTAGTGAATTGGAGGTAGTATTTATCAATACCCCAACCAAAAAATGTATTTACCTCTAATGTTTGTTCTAGGTAGTCCCATATTTCTGAACTCATTATTTTCCCATTTAAATTGGTGCCCTTGCCACTTCCACTCAAGGCATCATCCATAAGTCTCAAGAGAGATGGACCTGCTATCCTCCCTAGATCAGTCTTTTCAGCAAGGCTCCTCATAAATTTCAAGTACAATCTTCACAACGAACGTTAATGAATGATTTTAGCAATAAGAAGGATAAAAAGGTCCGACAGAGAGGAAAGGTAACAATCAAGTTAACGAACCTTGCTTTATCCGGTGCACCAATCATGCGGATAGTTTCTTCGGTACTTATACCATCGTACACGACTATGTCGAACCTGGCTTTCTCATTGTTCCTCTGAGATGAAATACCCAAGAATCCTATAAGTTGTTCGAGTTCCAGCGCAGAAAATATAGAATCCATACCAGGGAGTACACCAAGCTCTTCACCCACCACCTATAAAGATTCCGAGAGATGCATGAAAACGTTTGATCAGGTAATTTTGAAGGATATTTACATAAACTATAATGGTCAAGCTTAGTTACAAAAATCTCAATTATGATTTCAGAGGGATATGAATATGATTACAAAAACTACCCCTGAAGTTTGGTCTAATTATTAAAAACAGAACAGCTTACTTGAAAATTACAAAAAGCACCTTCGAAGTTTACGCCCGTCTTACATTTTTGTACCCGCCATTACTGGAGCTGACAGAAATTACTGATATCATCAATTATACATATCCTCAACTTTTCTCAACATTACAAATTGTCTCATCTTCACGTGTTGCATTTTACCGATACATAATTAACTTTTCTCAGTGTTCTAATTACCTAGACGAAAGTTGGGGCTAACTGTAATATTTAGATAAGTTGGGGGGACGTAACCGTAAAGTATTTGATGACAATCAACAATTTACGTCACACCAACTAAAGATTGCGGTGGAATGTAAGACAAAATCAAACATCAAAGGTGGTTTTTGTAATTTCTCTGAGACATCAGTGGTAATTTTGTAGTTACTCATTTTTAAAATTACAAAATACCTCTCTTACGTATTGCAAATACACCATTGAGGTATATATTTGTTTCCAAACTACCACCTCAGCGGAGCGCAATTGGTAAAATATACAATTTCCAAAGATAATTACCGCTAAAAGTTTGATGATGATCTATATCATGTGATATAAAGACGATTTCAAAGAATCGTAACATACCCACCCCTTCAAGAACACCTTGTGTCAAATTCAGACCGGCATCGGCCTGCTTGAGTCGCTTAAGGGGTTCAAGGATCATCTGCATTTGATAAATATAACTCATTACAAAGACAAAAAACAGCTCAAACGGATACTCAACCTGAAATGTACACAAAGCAATAGAAAAGTAAACTTAAAAATGTCAAATACGTATACCTTTGTAGTTTCGAGTCTAACAGCTGAGAGATTGTCATTGCATTTGATGGGAGATGGTCCAATCTTACAGTTGAGAAGATACTCCGCCGTTGGATCTTGAGAATGTATCACAAGACATGTCTTGAGCCCCAGCATTGCATAATGCTGGATGTAGAAAGTGATTGCACCATACAGAGTTAATATGATATGACAAGAAACAGCTTATAAATCTTCTAGTATGAAGGAAGAATAAAATTTCGCACAGTTAACGGTGTGATTGTTGATGGTCTTCGCGCATAGAGCTGGACCAATTAAGTCATGATCTTACGTTGGGCACAGTTTCAGGCAAGGTTGTTAAGTCGACAAGTCGACAAGTCGAGCCCGAGTACCGTGGAATTGACTAGTCGACAAGTCGCCCGACTAGTCGTAAAAAGTCGTAAATAGTCGACAATATCCTATTTAGAGTAATTATAATATAGAATATAGGTAAACATACTTCAATTTCATAGTTCAAATAAAAATTAATAGATAAAAAGTTCAAGTACCCAAAATCAAACATCTATAAGCAAATAAAAACATAATTAAATAGTCAAATCAACTAAACAAACACAATCATGCATCAAAGTATGGTTATATAGGACGGGATTCGGTTCGAAGCGAGGTACGGAAACAGATACGGGAAACTTTAACTTTGATGAACCCGGTACGATGGAACGTATGGGTACGAGGGAACATACGGGTACGAAGGATAATATATTTATATTAGTTTTTTTATCTAAATAATACTATATCAAATTAGTATTCAAAATTAATATCATAAATGTTTTTCAAATTACTATACAAATTCAGAATTAATATTTAAATATTTTCAAATTAATTTTATAATATTTTTTTAATATGAAATAGAACCTATATAAAATTTGAAAGATAACTGCAAAAGATTTGTAAAACTTAAAATAATGTAGAACCATTTTTCTTAAATAATTTAAAGATTAAGTTTTATTTTTATATCATAAAATAATAAAAAAGTTAAAACTTTTCTCTTCCAGATCTACTTTTCTTTCGAGGCATTGACTCTTTCTCCTCCAGATCTACTTTTTTTTCGGTCCTTTCCTCCTCCTTTCCTCTTCTTCCTACGTTCTTCTCTTTTTTCTTCTGTCTTCTTTCTTCTTTTCCTCTCCTTATACTCCTTTCTTCCTTCTTATACCGGAAAAGATGCCGGAATCACAGAACTCGTCGGAGTTAGCGATCTGGGACGCGACCCGTCGCGACTGTTCCGCATTCTGGAACGGACGACCCAGATCGCAAAACGGGGGTCGACTATCACAGAAGTCGGGCCTCGACTTTTTCAGGCATGTCGACTTTTCGACTAGTCGGCGACGTGACAACCATGGTTTCAGGTTTTTATGCACTCCCCATGAGTCGAACCTCGTACCTCTATGTTAAGTAGAGATCCACTGCAACTCCTGGTACAATTTCCAAAAACGCCTAGAACCCCTTGAAAATAAAGATTCATTTGGATTTTCTTTTTCATTTGGATTGATGGATCTAAAGTAAGGATTTTAAACCCCTAACGACCACCCAATAAGGTTGTTTGGATAGAGTCATTATACAATGGATTTCAAGTTTCCATTGTTCCTTTTTTGTCATGTTGGAGGATTTCAAATCCATTATAGATGGAGTCATTCAAACTCCTCTCCCCAAATCCAAACCCTTCAATCCAAATGCAACATGAAGGAACTGAAAGATCATTCAACAGGTTCAATCTGTAAATCGGATCAGACGAGTTCCGAAGAAGCAATTTTCATTTTAAGTAAAGTTTCTTCTTGAATATCGAAGAAGATCATCAAACAATCTGCAGCTAATTATTTTGCTCATTGCTAATTATGCTCCTCATGATCAATTTTCTTTATTTTATTTTTATAAATTTGATTCTTGATAATATTAATTTGATTTCCTGAAGCCAATGCAGGTACACTATATAAGTCCATAACAAAACCAGAATTTATATCAAAATATGCGTACCTGAGCTGCAAAAATGGAGGCAGTGGTTTTTCCAGAGCCGCCTTTACCCAAGAAAGTAACCAGCTTTGTCGCCTTACCATCGTCAGCCTCTTTCTTTGCGGCCATAGTCATCAAAGTCCCATATCTCTTTGATTTACTTCTTCTTCTTCTTCTTCTAATTTTTTGAGCCGTTTTTACCGGAGAATAACAGTGAAAATCAGGAAGACTGAGGGAGGAACAAAATGGCTGCGCGAGGAGGGGCAAAGGGCACAACGCCATATGGGATTTAGGATTTGGACCCCAAAATCGCTACTCTTCTTGGGTCCGATTAACTGTGTAACTGTTGTCTGTTGGTTTTGATAGCTTAGGCCCCAAAACCTAACTAATAACTACTCATAACTTTCATTTTTTTTAATATATATATATATATATGTTTCGGGAATTATTATTCCCGTGATGTGTCTTACCTAATACTGATTGTAGATACATAGATGGAAGGTTCTAGATCCTTCTAGAGGTAGTAGGATCCTATTAGATGTCTTACCTTATCTAGGAATCCTATGTAGGAAGGACTCTCATTGTAATGCCTATATAAAAGCCCCTCTATCAGTGTTATGAATACAATTGATTTGCTGTCTTTTACTTTCTCCTCAAACACGTTATCAGCACGTACTCTGCCAACAGAGCAAGAAAAATTCGACCAATTGTGAAAATCCCGAAAAAAAAAAAAAAAATCTGCTGAAAACCCTAGCACCGTCGTCGCTGCACTTTAAGTCGGAGCAAGAAGCCCCGATGCCAGCCATCAGCCTCGATTTTCAAATCCCCCGCGAGCAACCTCTGCCACCGCACCACACCAGATCGACCGAGATTGTCGGTAACGGTAAAGTTATGACTCGTTCATGATTAGTCACGAATTTGTGACATACAAATGGGACAAACATCGATTGCGACGGATATGTCGTGGTTAAAATCGATTTGTGACGGAATTGTCACGTTGAATTGAGCGACCACCACGTTGGTCTTGACCCAATCCCATACTTGGAAAACTCCATCTTTCATCTTATTAAAATAAAATATTGCATGTGGGTGTAGACATGTATCGTCTCCTTGCAACATGATATATGAAAGAATGTACGAGTAATTCTCATGAGTTTCAACATGTAAAGCAATGGCATATTGCGGTAAATACATGAATTCGTTAACCTCGATTATAGTTCGTATGACTATAGGTCCGAATACTTTTCCGAGTATTTGTAAAGGCATGTGCCTTATACATTTGACTATGTTTAGTCGATCTTATTGGATGGTCAAGACAAGTTGGTTATGGTATATTCATTATGTCTCATGGTTCAAAATACTTAATTATGATGCACCGCGTTGTATCCATATAACATGGCTATTATGACGTATACTTGCAAATTGAGAATTAAAATACTTGGTTGATCGATGCACTTTGGTGGATTTTGTCTACACTTTTGATCATGACTAGACGCATCCTCCTTGGTATTTGTTTATGCTTTGAAAGTTCAAACGGAATCGGTGGTTTTAAACAAATTTTTAGCATCGACATTCCTACTTTCTCTGCAAGTCTACCAAGTTGGAGTTACGAAAGGATCATTAGTCGAGATAAGAAATAGAACACCTGCCGCGTTTAAACGCACATACGGCTGTCATTGCCTGCTTTTTGCATCAACACTTATGCCATCGATATGGTCTCAACCTTGTTTTCTCACTCAACTTGGGAAAACTAAATGTACCAATTAAAACATGCACCGTGATCTCGAGTTTAATGATCCGTGTGGTGCACAATATATGGATAGAAAGATACGGAAGTCTAGTTTCCGTAACATCCGACCGTCGTCCATAGCCTTCCTAACAAGTGAGTTATCGCTGTTTTAGTGAACAAAGGTCAAGCTGCGTGGAATTTTATTTCCAAATGATCAGGCTAACTTTTGTCCCAACCAACTTGGTTCCCATCTTGAATTTGCAAGTGATCTTATGACACATATTTTTCAACCTCTTTCTGGCCGAATTTGCCATAGATGATGCAGTTTTTGGTATGTGTTGTACGCTAAACTATCATCTTTCAAATGTTGAAAAACAATTTCCTTAGGGAAGCCCAAAATACGCACCCTTATAAGAAGGTCGAGCGTGTGCATGATAGTGTTACACCATGCTTGTGTCGTAATTTTGCCCCTTAGGCATATAACCTTGCCATGTTATGCACTCAATATGATAGATCATTTTGATCATATCAAGTATAAAATCTCTATGTTGTTAGAGTGTTCGCTATGCTTATATTTGTAAAATTTTGCAAGCGAAATTGAGTGCGTATTAAGCTATTTTCAAGGAACACGATATTTTTGGATTTCGATTTATAAATCCATTGTGACTATGATGAGTAGGTCATCACAATCAATGAGTGGTATGATGCTCAAGTTGTTGAATGCCGAATGGCGTTTTCTAGTCACATATGTTCCGTAACAATTGAACCATGTTATGACTCGATGATATATATGCCAAAGTGTATCACTCATAGCATCTCATTGTGATTTGTGAGAATAAAATCTTATGCATCACTTGTATTGGATATGTGAAAAGAAAAATATTCATGAGTCAATATGGTCCGGCCAAACGGGGGTTGACTATCACAGATCGCAAAACGGGGGTTGACTATCACAGAAGTCGGGCCTCGACTTTTTCAGGCATGTCGACTTTTCGACTGGTCGGCGACGTGACAACCATGGTTTCAGGTTTTTATGCACTCCCCATGAGTCGAACCTCGTACCTCTATGTTAAGTAGAGATCCACTGCAACTCCTGGTACAATTTCCAAAAACGCCTAGAACCCCTTGAAAATAAAGATTCATTTGGATTTTCTTTTTCATTTGGATTGATGGATCTAAAGTAAGGATTTTAAACCCCTAACGACCACCCAATAAGGTTGTTTGGATAGAGACATTATACAATGGATTTCAAGTTTCCATTGTTCCTTTTTTGTCATGTTGGAGGATTTCAAATCCATTATAGATGGAGTCATTCAAACTCCTCTCCCCAAATCCAAACCCTTCAATCCAAAATGCACATGAAGGAACTGAAAGATCATTCAACAGGTTCAATCTGTAAATCAGATAAGACGAGTTCCGAAGAAGCAATTTTCATTTTTAGTAAATTTTCTTTTTGAATATCGAAGAAGATCATCAAACAATCTGCAGCTAATTATTTTGCTCATTGCTAATTATGCTCCTCATGATCAATTTTCTTTATTTTATTTTTATAAATTTGATTCTTGATAATATTAATTTGATTTCCCGAAGCCAATGCAGGTACACTATAAGTCCATAACAAAACCAGAATTTATATCAAAATATGCGTACCTGAGCTGCAAAAATGGAGGCAGTGGTTTTTCCAGAGCCGCCTTTACCCAAGAAAGTAACCAGCTTTGTCGCCTTACCATCGTCAGCCTCTTTCTTTGCGGCCATAGTCATCAAAGTCCCATATCTCTTTGATTTACTTCTTCTTCTTCTTCTAATTTTTTGAGCTGTTTTTACCGGAGAATAACAGTGAAAATCAGGAAGACTGAGGGAGGAACAAAATGGCTGCGCGAGGAGGGGCAAAGGGCACAACGCCATATGGGATTTAGGATTTGGACCCCAAAATCGCTACTCTTCTTGGGTCCTGATTAACTGTGTAACTGTTGTCTGTTGGTTTTGATAGCTTAGGCCAAAACCTAACTAATAACTACTCATAACTTTCATTTTTTTTTAATATATATATCTATATATATATATATATATATATGGATTTTCTGAGTTGTTTACAAATACATAGCTTTTGAATGATCAATCAAACACAGAAGATTACAAGTACTTCTAAAAATTACATGAAAAATAAAATGTCCTATCTGCCTCTACCTCCCCGGACAGTTTGCTTAGGAGGCCTATATAACTTAGCTCCAATTGGCCTCTTACAGACAGGTGCTAGACCATATTTTCTTTTGATGATCTGGGAGGCAAATTCCTGCTCGTCTGTAGTTGAGAAGTTATTTTTCTCACAGAGTGCTCTGATCTTTTCTTGCAATGCTAGCTCATCTAGTTCATCGTCCAGTCGGGTAGGAGGCTCTTCTGCTCTGAATGAGGGAATCATGGGGTAAGCATCCCAGTTCTCTGCATATTTAAGTCGGATCTTCCAAAGAGTTGGCCATCTGGTCTTCATGTAGTTGATGAAAATCTGTTGGGGGGAGCATTTTTTGTCCTGGAGTATCTCCCAGAGATAGTACTTCTCTGTGAATTCCTTCGTGGCATCCATCCAAACAGTCATAAACTTTGTAGGTAAGAATTCTTCAACGTGCCATAACTGTTTGCCCTCCCATTCATATCTTTGATCTTCTCCTTGCCTGGTCCTTCTTCTCTTCAAGGCAGGCTGGTCTTCAGCTTCATCAGGAACTGTTAATTCCTTCATTTTTCGGCCAGATGATGTCCCTGCTTCAAGTAAAGGGATGTCATGCCTCTTATTAGTTCTGAGCTCCTTTCTAGCTTCCTCAGCCTCCTCACCTGTTACTTCCCACTGTTTACTTCCTTCCCCTTTTTTGCCAGCATCAACTAACATAGTTAATTGCTGCTCAACTCTAGCCATCCAGTCTGACATGCCAAGGGGCATTCTGGAGTTTGTGGGAGGAGGAGGGACACCTCTCTGTAGTAATGTGTCCAGCTTGGAATTGAGGGTGTGAACAATCTGCAGGTCAGGTTTTACTTCGGTGGCTAGCAATTCCCCAACGATTTCTTTCACAATTCTGCGGATCAGGTCAACCATCACAGGTGAGATGGGTGTCAGCTGAGGGGAATGCTCGCCTGAGCCTTCTGCGCCTGCAGATAGGTTGACTGTTGACCTACCTGACTGTAGACTCCTGTCTGCAGGTGGCTGATCAGATGGGGTTTGATCTGGAGTCCCCAATCTGTCAGCTTCTTCATCTGAGCTGGGGTTTTGAGCAGGTGCCCCAGGCTCATCTTCTCTGCCATCTTCTTCTTTTTCTTCATCTTCTTTGTCTTCTTTTTTCTCCTCTTCTTTCTCCTCATCTTCCTCATTCTCTTCCTCCTTATCTTCTTCTTTCTTCTCTTCCTCCTTCTCATCCTCCTTCTCTTTTTCCTTCTCATCCTCTTCTTTTTCTTCCTCCTTTTCTTTTTCCTCTTCTTCTTCTTTTTCTACTTCTGCTTCTTTTACTACTTCTTCTTCTATTTCTACTTCTTCTACTTCTTCTCCTTCTTCCAACTCCTCTGTCTTATCTTCTTCCACAATTTCTTCTATTCTTATTTCTTTTTCAACTTCTTCATCATCATCCCCATATACAATCCCTTCCAAAACACCTTCCATAGTAAGATGGATGCACTGGTCCATGTTGGTTTTGAAATTAGACATGAACCAGTTCTCCTGGAGCATTAAAATTGTATCTGACTCTTTGCAAAAATGCATGAGTGCTTTCTCCGTAGCTTGGGAAAAATCCCAGCTACTCAACTCAACAAAATATTGTAATTGAGTAAATGGAAAAGATTTTAAAGTTTTCCATTCCTCGAAAATTTTGATAAATGAAGTTTTAAGAGCATGATGTTTTACCGATTGTAACTGCTCTGCAGATAACTTCAGGGAATTATTCTATAGCAGATTGAATGTATAGTCTGCCTCAGGTATGTTGATGATTAAATCTGCTTCTTCTTCTGTCATGGTTGGAAGAGTTAGAAGGGGAACAATTTTAGCCACCGGTCTAGAGTGCTCAAGCTGATCAGAAACGTGAGCAGGTGAGTGGGGTGTCAGCTCTGCTTCTTCAAAATCAAGTCGCCTGGGCCTTTTGGGAGAAGGTTCAGGTGAGGATTGGATATGGATTGGTTCCTTCGGTGCTGGTTCTTTTCTCTTGAATCTCAGGGCCAGGGGAGTGTTGTCTGAATCCGAGTCGAAATGATCTGCAGGTAACTCCCTGTCTACAGGTGACTCGTGGGTTGCAGCTTGGTCTTCAGCATCAGACTCGTCTGAGCTCGAAGGGTATCTGTAGGGAGTTGGATCACTAGTCATTTCCCTTAGCAATTGGGCTGCCTTCCTCTCTCCGCCCAATCTTTTCAAAGTTTCTTGGTCTAGGTGACCAAGTCTTTTGTTGATGTGGAAGGGATCAGCATTTCCCTTCGCCAGACCCAAGTGCTCCAAAATCCAACTGACATGTGTGCCGAAGGCCAATTTAGTCTTGAACCTTTTCTCATCCTCCAGCCATTGGACTTTGTTGACTTCTCGAACCAATTGCCTGTAGATATAGTCGGCCCAATCGATCGGTTCATCTTGAATGAGTGCTCCCAGCACCATAAACTTGGCTGATGACAGTTGATCGTAACTGCCGGCCATTCCCATCACTATTTTGTTGGTGATGTCCAACGCATAGCGATATTCCTTTCTCAGCTCGCTCCTCTTAGCAGTTAATTTCAATTTTGATGGCTGCTCGTCAGCCTTGATCTGCAGCCAAGTGTCGGCTACATTCTGCTTCAGAGCTTCCACGGCCATGCCTCGAGATCGCATCCCGAAGGCTTCTCCGACGGTTTGGGGAGTGATTGTCACTTCTTCTCCGAATACGGAACTCTTGATGCCAGATTCCAATACTCTTGCTTCCTTGAAAAAACCGATTATAGCCTCTTTGTAGAGAAAATTGGGGCTGATGCTCAGGTAAATCCCATTTTTCTTCATAGATCTGATGATTTGATACACGTTTGTGTTCAGATTTGCTTCGAGTAGACCCTCAAAGTCGACCACCAGACTAAAGATAATCTGGTCTTTGACGGCCTTCAGATTTACTCCTTCGAAGTATGATTCCATTTCTGCACAAGAAATTTTTCTCTGAGTGTATTGAAAATTTAAAACGATTTTTGAAGACTAGGGTTTGAGTGCATTGAAGAAGGTAAAGTTGTGAAATGATTTTTCCCATCTTTAAATAGAAAAGTGAAGAGACGTTTTGAATTTAATATTCATTTAATTAAGCGGTGGTCCAGCTTTTAAGATTTTAAAATTTAATTAAATTAAGTGGTGGTCCAGCTTTTGAAAATTTGAAAAATGACGGCTGTATTTTTAATTGGTCATAGTGGAGGTCGTGTGAACGTGTAGTTGCCACGTGTAAATAGATAATAATATAATATTCAAGAGTCGGTCAGGGATAAGAAAACTTAACTGGTTGACCGTTTGATTTCTTGACTGCTCTGCATCAGGTAGCTTGAGTCGCCTGAGGGTCAGCTAGGTTCCTTCGTCTTCTTGTCTGGTCTGATCAGGTGGATTCTCATTGGCTGCATCAGGTAACTCTTCATCGTCTGATCTGATCATCAGGCAGCTTTCTCGTTTGTACTAGATTCCCAATCTAGTAATCCAAGTTCCCTGCTCAGCTCCAAAAACCTTTCTTCTGGTAAAGGTTTGGTGAATATGTCGACAACTGCATTCTCAGGTCCGACTCTTTCTACTCTGACTCTCTTGTTAAGCACATGGCCTCTTATAAAATGATGTTTAACATCAATGTGCTTCGTCCTGGAGTGCAATACTGGGTTATTGGTTATAGCAATTGCACTGTTGTTATCACACCATATTGGGACTTCATTTGCAATGATGTTGTAGTCCCTTAGCTGTTGTCTGATCCATAGAATCTGGGCACAACAGCTACCTGCAGCTAGGTATTCTGACTGTGTTGTTGATATTGAGGTAGATACATGCTTCTTGCTAAACCAGGATATCAGTCCGGTTCCTAGGAATTGGCACGTTCCACTGGTGCTTTTCCTATTAATTTTGCATCCTGCGAAATCTGCATCTGAGTATCCTGATAGCTCAAAGTTATCATCCTTAGGATACCATAGTCCAATATTGACTGTGGACTTAAGTGAGAATGCAATTTAAGTTAAGAAATAAGAATGAATTTCATCCATAGATCTTGATAAATGGATGAATTTCATTCTTATTTCTTAACTTAAATTGCATTCTCACTTGAACCCACCATATATATATATATATTTATATATATATATATATATATATATATATGTTCAAACGGGAACCATTCTTTAAAATGGAGATGCGAGTCCAGTGCATATTTAAGTATGGATTCACCACACATAGTATGTTGTAATGTATATTTATTTTTTGAGATTCGCCGCATACATTTAGCATTACAACATTTGAACCAAATAAATATGCATTACAACATACCGTATGTGCAGCGAAGTCGTGCTACTATGCACGGACTCATGTTCCCATTTTAAGTATTGATTTACATTTGAACCAAACACTATGTGTGTGTGTCTGTGTGTGTGTGTATATATATATATATAGTGTAACTTTATTTTCAGAACCTTGTTAAGTGCGATAACCACCTTTTGTACTCCTAATAATACATAATGTACATCATATCAATGCATACAACCCTACTGATCATAACCCTACTATATAGTAGTGGTTATATATATAGTAGGGGTTATCATCAGTAGGGGCTATTATAGTAGGAGTTATCATCACTGGGGGTTATCTCCCGTAATAAAAATTGTATTTTACTATAATACTCTTTTGAATTAATAATATTTTTTAATATTTAAAAAAATCTTATTGGTTTAGATAAGTTCTCGCAGTTCTCGCACTTAAGAGAGTTCTGAAAATAAAACCTCCATGTATGTATGTATGTATGTATATATATATATATAATTTAATCAAGGAATGTGTTCTATCATGTGGGGCCTAAAAAAATTGATGCAATTTTGATGTGAAAATAATCACGTATGAATTTAAACAGATTTGTATTTGATATATATTATTTATAAAATGCTTCTAAGATGTAAATAATAATTTTTTAATAGAGAATTCTTTAAAAACCGTAATGCTTGGTGCTTCCAAAATTTACTTTCAGTTATTCAGAAACTAAAAAAACTACTCACCCGTCCATCAAAATTTGTCAGTTTTGGGATGACACGAGTTTTAATAAAGTTGGTAGAAAATTGTGTCTAAAGTTGGTAAGAGAAAATTGTGTGCCCAATAATAGATAAATAAGGGGTATTACTAAACACCACATCAATTCCTAGTCCACCACCATTTGAGCTAACACTTTTGCCCTTTTCATATTTATTTGATATTTTCTCATTCTCTCTTTTTCGGTGGAAATGACGCGGGCGTCTGGAAAAAACGCCTGCGCCATGGGATAGGCGTCTAGGATTTTCGCTTGAACCGTAGCACAGGCGTTTACCGCAGACGTATATAGCATGGCTTAGAAGGAAACTCTGGGCGCCTGCGCCATGGTTCAGGCGTTTAGCGCAGGCGCCTATACCATGGCACAAGTGGATGTTGTGGACGCCTACACGTGCACCATTAGGCGGCATTTTCGGACGCCTATTTTTTTTCTTTTTGCATCATTGTGAATTTTAGTATCACTACTATTGGTATTATTATTAACCTCATGTCAATTAAAAATTTCACTGCAAGAAAATATTAACAATATCCAATAATACCACTCAATAATAATAGCATTATCACAATTATAATTATAATTATTATTAATTATTAATTATTAATTAGAAAAATTATAATTATACTTATAATAATAGTTTATTATTTATTATAAATATTGAAAAAAATGGGCGTCCACAAATTCCGCCCCCACTTTGGCGTAGGCGTCCGAGGCGGACGCCCGGACCATGGCGAGACGTCTGCCATTACCGCCCAGCCACGGACTGGGCATCCGCTGATCTCGACCCGACTTTAGGCGAGGCGTTTGGCCCAGACGCCTAAACCGTCGGCCAGGCATAAAATCCAGACGTCCATCCATGGTGTAGGCGGAACTTTTTGACGCCTGCGATAATCTCTCTTACGGATGTTTTTCCTTCTTTGCCCGACATGGTGCTGTGGCGACGGTGGTGCGTCGGCGGCAGAGAGAGTAGTGAGAGAGAGAAGTGAGGTAGAGAGAGTAGTGAGAGAGAGAGAGAGAAGTGAGGTAGAGAGGGTGAGATTTTATTAGAAAGCAAAATCATAATTTTTAGGGCCGGTAGCTAGTAATTGTGGGCAGTATTTAGTAATCTACATAACAATTGAGTTGTATGTGGTATATTACAAAAAAAAAATGACAATTTTTTTTTATAAACAGACTGAAAAAAATTTAGGATAATTTTTTTGTGGATAAAAGGAAAGGAGTATTTTTTTAATCTACTAAATAATACTAAAATTAAAAATTTATCAAAAGTTAAATTATTTTTAAAGTTAAGCAAAATGAACGTGCCGTAGTAGCTTTTATATACAATACCGTCAACTTTGATTCTCAAACTAATTTAAAGGATCATGCATTTCGACTTAATTGATCGAACGACTTATTCATGCATTGGATGAGTGTTCATTTACGACTTAATAAAAATGAGTGAAATTAATCGCTGTCGACCGACACCCGCTACCCCTCTCCCCTTTCAAGACCCGATCCTCCAGAATCTAGATTGGGAAGAAAAAAAAGAGAAAATTTAAAAAATTTGAAAAAAAAAATCAGAACTTTTACTTTTTAAGAAAAAAATATCTGGAATTGTTATATTAAAAATTAGAACTTTTTATTTAAAATGCAAAAGTAAAAAAAATAAAAAAATTCTGAAAATTCGAGAGAATTTAAAAAATCTGACAAAAAAATCGAAACTTTTATTTTTTAAGAAAAAAATATCTGGAATAATAATATTAAAAATCAGATTTTTTATTTAAAATTCAAAAATAAAAAATAAAAAATAAAATAAATTCTGAAAAATTTAAAAATCTGACAAAAAAAGCGGAACTTTTATTTTTTAAGAAAAAAATATCTGGAATAGTAATATTAAAAATTAGAACTTTTTATTTAAAATTCGAAAATAAAACGTAAAAAATAAAAAAAAATCTGAAAATTTTGGAAATTTTAAAAAATCTGACAAAAAATTGGAAGTTTTATTTTTTAATAAAAAAATATCTGGAATAATAATATTAAAACTCAGATTTTTTATTTGAAATTCGAAAATAAAAAGTAAAAAATAAAAGAAATTCTGAAAATTCTGGAAAATTTAAAAAATTTGACAAAACAATCGAAACTTTTATTTTTTAAGAAAAAAAGTATCTGAAATAATAATATTAAAAATCAGAATTTTTTATTTAAAATTCGAAAATAAATAGTTTGGTTATTAATATTTAAACTTGTCTACTTTGTGTTTGATTTGGCTACTTTGTGTTTGAACTTGACTTATTTGTGTTAGAAATTGAATTTTTAAATACTTTATGAATTTATGTTTTGATTTTTGGATTATATAGCTTAAAAAATAAACAGCAATTTATACAACAACTTATAATTCATATAGAGGCCGGGTGGGACTCTGCTTCGATTCGCAGTACCGTCACGAAAGAGCAGCTGGTGGCTTGGCGGAGGTGGTTCAAGATCCCGGCTAGGGTGCAGATGTTTGTTCCGACTCCTGAGGAGAGGCCCCACACCCCGCCTCCCGGCTGTGCGGCAGTGTGCTATCGTTCCTTGCTGGCCGAGTTAAGGTTTCCGCTTCCTTTGGCTTTCTGCCGCTGGTTAAGGCAGTGGGGTCTTCCGCTGGCTTAGATTCACCCTAATTCTTGGGCTCGGGTGGTGGGGCTTTTCGTTCTTTTCCATCAACACGACTGGCCCGAACCCAGCTTCGAGGAGTTCAACAGCCTTTTTATGTGGAGATCGGTCGCCAGGTCCGGCTCCGACTGGTTTTACTTGACATCCCGGCATGCCATGCACAAGGAGGTGGTGGATGTGCCGGAGACCATCCACAGTTGGAAGGAGCAGTGGTTTTATGTCGGGGGGCCTTGGAGGAGTTCTGTGGATGAGTGGGAGCCCGGCGTCATAGACGCGGAGCTTCGGATCCCGGAGCATTTTATTGCCAAAATGAGTAAGTATCGTGTTTTCTGTTCTGTTCTTCCTTTGTCTAACGCTCATCATTTGCTTTTTGTGCAGAACGCATCCCGGCGCAAGAGACCTCCTCCGAGTTCGACGACCGGGTTGAACAGCTTTTGGATCTTCCCGCTGAGCAGAGGAAGTCGCATCTTCTGGTTACTGAGGAAAACCTCTGGGCGGCCGGACTTCGATCCATCGATCCGAGTATCATGTCTTCATCAGGTATTTTTTTTTTTAAACATATCTTCTTTTTCCAGTTCCTAGGGCCAAGACTCCGTCTGGAAGGAAAGAGACGCCTGCGCAGCGTGTGGCGAGACTGGCTGTCGAGGCGGCTGAGCGGAGGGAGCGTGCGGGCAAACGAAAAAGAGGGGAGACCGAGCCTGAGGGCAGCGTGACTAAGGCCGAGGCTCGGCCAGCTCCTGAAGTTCTTGTATCCGCGTCGAACCCTGTCCGGACGGATCGTGCGACTGGCAAGGAGCCCTTAGTTGACTTGGAGGGTCATTATCTCCCGATTAATAAGGTTCGGGAGGAACCTTGTGCCCAAATGAAGGGGCGGCGACCGCGCTGGTTCCTTGATTATGTCCGGGTGGCTACCCCAACCGCTGAGATGCTCGATCGGGTTCCCCCTGCGGTGGCTGCGTCCAGTCACATTCCAATCAGGGGTTGGACGCCCAAGCTGGAGATGGTGACCAACGACATGGATCCGGCCGAGCAGATCCAATTTGGAAACGCTCTGATCGGCCGTGCGATGTGCACTTATGTGAAGGCCACCGATGAGCTACTGGCCCTAGTCGAGAAGCATAAGAAGGTGGAGGCCGATCTTAAGGCCTTGCAGGAAGAGCACCATCCCTGTCCTTCGCTGATCAAGTCCCTGGAGGAGGATATGACCTCCTTGAAGGGTGATATGGAGATCTTGGACAGTCGGGCCCTCGAGGCCGATATATGGAAAGGAAAAGCCGAATAGATGACCAAGGCGGCCGAGCTGGCGCATAAGCGGTGGTTGGACACCAGGGCTGAGCACGAGGCTTACCTTAAAGAAACTAAGGCCCAGCTTGAAAACCTGACCGAGCGGGTTAATACTTGCGAGGCTTCGGGCTATGCCAAGGGTCTTGCCGAAGGGGCGGCGGCCTTTAAGGAGACACGTGAGTTCGAGGAGATGATCAACCTGAATTACGTCTCCACCTGCTATGAGATATTAGATCTCATGAAGGGAGGGAAGACCGTTGAGGAGATCGAGGCCTATATAGTATCCCAGACGGCCGATCTGCAGGTTGATATCCATGGAGCTGATGAGCCAAAGGTCACCGAGGTTGTTGTAGATCCCGAGTTGGCTCCGCCCGGTGAAGGTCAAGGACAGTCCTTCCAGGCGGCTGGCCAGGAGGGTGGGGCCGAGTAGATTTTTTATTTTATTTCATGTACGGCCTGCGTACCAGTCTTCATTTGTTTTCTTTTTTTTGTCATATGTACTTTGTAGAAATGCCTCCTTAAGTGAATAAAATCTTCTTTATAGCATCTGTTGCTTTTTTTGGATGTTTAGGACCAGTTGGTTTGGCCGTTGCCTTTCTTTCCAGTTCACCATTTGTTAATTATGTTGAGGTAATCCCGGACTTTCAGAGTGCCGAGGCAAGCTCGGTCTTATAGTGCCGGATGAGCCGGTCTTATGAGGTGCCGAGACGAGCTCGGTCTTATAGTGCCGGATGAGCCAGTCTTATGAGGTGCCGAGGCGAGCTCGGTCTTATAGTGCCGGATGAGCTGGTCTTATGAGGTGCCGAGGCGAGCTCGGTCTTATAGCGCCGGATGAGCCGGTCTTATGAGGTGCCGAGGCGAGCTCGGTCTTATAGTGCCCGATGAGCCGGTCTTATGAAGTTCCGAGGCGAGCTCGGTCTTATAGTGCCGGATGAGCCGATCTTATGAGGTGCCGAGGCGAGCTCGGTCTTATAGTGCCGGATGAGCCGGTCTTATGAGGTGCCGAGGCGAGCTCAGTATTATAGTGCCGGATGAGCCGGTCTTATGAGGTGCCGAGGCGAGCTCGGTCTTATAGTGCCAAATGAGCCGGTCTTATGAGGTATCGAGGCGAGCTCGGTCTTATAGTGCCGGATGAGCCGGTCTTATGAGGTGCCGAGACGAGCTCGGTCTTATAGTGCCGGGTGAGCCGGTCTTATGAGGTGCCTAGGAGAGCTCGGTCTTATAGTGTCGGATGAGCCGGTCTTATGAGGTGCCGAGACGAGCTCGGTCTTATAGTGCCGGATGAGCCGGTCTTATGATGTGCCGAGGCAAGCTCGGTCTTATAGTGCCGGATGAGCCGATCTTATGAGGTGTCGAGACGATCTCGGTCTTATATTGCCGGATGAGCCGGTCTTATGAGGTGCCTAGGCGAGCTCGGTCTTATAGTGCCGGATGAGCCGGTCTTATGAGGTGCCGAGACGAGCTCAGTCTTATAGTGCTAGATGAGCCAGTCTTATGAGGTGCCGAGATGAGCTCGGTCTTATAGTGCCGGATGAGCCGGTCTTATGAGGTGCCGAGGCGAGCTCGGTCTTATAGTGTACCAAAGCCAAAAATGAAATAACGTCAAATTTTATTGATAATACCTCTTTAAATACATGGCGTTCCATGGATAAGTTAATCCCTGGCCGTTCAGATACTCTAGCCGGTAGGCTCCGTTCTGAAGGACTTCACTAACCTTATACGGTCCTTCCCACTTGGGCTTAAGTGGTCCGGGATCCGGCCCCAATACCCGTTTAAGAACGAGGTCTCCGACCTGGAACCTCCTATGGTGAACCTTGGAGTTGTAATATTTTTCGCTTCTTCTTTTGTAGACGGCATTCCGCATTTCCGCTTGGGCCCGTTTTTCGGCAATGAGGTCTAGGTTTACTTGGAGGGACAAGTCGTTATCTTGCTCTTCGAAATGGGCTACTCGGTAGGTAGGTGCTCCGATTTCGACCGGGATGACGGCTTCAGAGCCGAAAGCCAAGGAGGAAGGTGTTTCTCCGGTGGCGGACCGATGCGTTGTTCTGTAAGCCCATAAGGTTCCGGAGAGTTCCTCGGGCCAGGAACCTTTGAGTTCTTCGAGGCATGTCTTGAGATGCTGCTTTAGGATTTTGTTGACCGCCTCGACCTGTCCGTTGGATTGCGGATAGTATGGTGTGGAAAAGTTATTTCGTATTTGGAGGCCGTCGCAGAAGGCCCGAAACTTCTTATTGTCAAATTGTTTTGCATTATCGTAGACAATAGATTGAGGGATCCCAAACCGGCAGATGAGTGACTTCCACATAAAATGAACTATTTTCTGCTCGGTTGTCCGCGCCATAGGCTCGGCCTCTGCCCACTTTGTGAAATAATCGACTGCGACGATAGCGTATTGTACTCCTCCCCATCCTTTTAGGTAAGGGCCCCATCAAATCGATCCCCCACTTGGCGAATGGCCATGGGCAATATACGGAAGTGAGGGTTTCCGGCGGGGATTGGATCCGAGGAGCGAAGATCTGGCATCGGACGCACTTCCGTACGAGCGCGATGGCATCTTTTTTAAGATTTGGCCAGTAATATCCTTGTTGGATCAATTTATAGGTCAATGCCTGGCCGCCGGAATGATTACCGCATATATCCTCGTGCACCTCTCTGAGGGCGTACTCTGCTTCTGACTCGGACAGACATTTCAGCAATGGAACCGAATATCCTGTTTTGTATAAAGTTCCATCCACGATGGTGAACCGGGCGGACTAAGTTCGTAATGATCTCGCCTGGGCTCGGTCCTTGGGTAAAATGCCGCTTTGAATATATCGGATTATAGGCTGCATCCATCCTTGCGGTTCTGATTGTTCAACTGCCCGGACTTCGGCCATTTCCAGGGCTGATGATGCATGATATCCTATGCTGACCTCGTCCATATGATCGGCTCCAGAGCTGGACGCGAGTTTGGCCAAGGAGTCGGCTTGGATGTTCTCGGTTTTGGGGATGTGTTGTATAGTTCCCCGAAAATCTTGCAGCCGGGCCCGCGCCGGGCTTAGGTACTTAACCAGTTTGGATTCCTTGGCCTCGTATTCGCCGTTGATTTGGTTTACCACTAATTGAGAATCACTCAAGACAGTGAGGCAAGCAAGACCGAGGGAGGTCGCCATTTCCAGACTGGCCACGAGAGCTTCATATTCCGCTTCATTGTTGGTGGCCGGAAAACCTAAGCGAATGGCCGAGCAGAACAAACATTGGTCGGGACTGACGAGGACTATTTCTGCACCTGACCGGTCAGCGGTTGAGGATCTGTCTACGTAGAGTGACCATTCTTCTGATCGGTCTTTCTCTTGTGTAATCGCCGGTGTGAATTCTGCAATGAAATCCGCCAGGGCTTGACCCTTTATGGCAGTGCGCGATTCAAAAGTTATGTCAAACTGTCCGAGTTCGACGGCCCATTTGATCATCCGGCCGGATACGTCAGGTCGGTGCATGATCTGCTTTAAAGGGTAGTTTGTTAAGACGACTACCTGATGTTTCAAAAAGTAGAGTCTTAACTTCCGGGACACCATTATGAGCGCATAGGCCAGCTTTTCCATTGGGGCGTATCTGAGCTCGGCATCATGAAGGGCCTGACTAACATAATAGACCGGATGTTGAACTGCATTCTCCGTTCGGATCAGAGCGGCGCTGATCGCAGAGTCGGATACCGCGAGGTATAAATTGAGAAGTTCTCCCCGGGCCGGTCGCTGCAAGATCTGTGCTTCTGCCAGGACTTCCTTGATAGCTTCGAAGGCTCTTTGGCAAGGGTCTGTCCACTGAAAATCTCTGTTTTTTTTACCGCCTCAAAGAAAGGTTTACATTTTTCAATTGAGCGAGAGATAAAGCGACTTAGCGCGGCTAGTCGGCCAGTTAGGCTCTGCACCTTTTTGACCGAATTTGGTGGAACAAGTTCGGTCACTGCCCTAATTTTATCGGGGTTGGCTTTAATCCCTCTTTGGATCACCATGTAGCCGAGGAATTTTCCAGAACCTACCCCAAATGAACATTTCTTTGGATTTAACTTCATCTTGTACTCAGGCGTTGATATGTTGCACCGGCATTCTTGAGCCCGAAAGGCATCATTCGGTAACAGTATAGGCTGCGAGCTGAGTAGAAGGAGGTGTTTTCTTCATCAGTGGGATGCATCGGGATCTGGTTGTATCCGGAACATGCATTCATAAAACTCACTAGCTCGTGCCCGGCCGTTGCATCCACCATATAGTCGATATGGGGTAGGGGGTAGCTATCTTTCGGGCAGGCTCTATTCAGATTAGAGAAGTCAATGCAGAGCCTTCATAGCCCGATCGGCTTTTTTACCAGGACCGGGTTGGCCACCCAGGTCGGGTACTTAGCTTCCCGGATGAACCCGTTGTCGATCAGCTTTTCTACTTCCTCTTCCAGCCCCTTCTGTCGTTCAGGCCCTATTTTCCTCCTTTTCTGAATAACCGGCTTTGAACTGGGGTCGATATTCAGCCGGTGGCAGGCAAATTCCGGGTCAATCCCCGGCATGTCTGATGGGTCCACGCGAAGACATCCAAATTCTGTCTCAGGTGGAAGATTAGCTCGGAGCGGATCGGATCTTGGAGGTTGTGGCCGATCTTTAGCCGTCGGACGGGATCAGATGGGTCCATGTTGACCTGATCCAACTCTTCTGTTGGCTCAGCATGGCGAATTTTCCCTTTCAGATTTTGGTATTGCGGGTCGACATGATCCTCTTCCAGGATCGGCTCTTTCCCTGGCCTGCGGCCTCGGTCCGCATCCTGGTCAGTTTCCATTTCGAGGGTTTGCGCGGCCGCAGGACCTTCGGTCTCCTGTTCGAGTAGGGCGTCTCCTGCCAGCTGTTCGGAGCTGGTGGCCCCCATTTCTTCCGGTAAATTTTCCGGGGTACCCTATGCGGCATTAATTTCGTGAGCCCGGATATTGAGATTACATTCCCGGACGGCCCTTTGATCTCCCCTGTGTACCCCGACGCCGTCCGGGGTGGGGAACTTCATGCACAGGTGATAAGTAGACTTAGTGGCCCTCAGCCTTGACATCACAGGTCGGCCTATGATGGCGTTATAGTTGCTGTGCACGTCGATGATCTTAAACGTAGTGATCATCGTTCTCTTGATCGACCCGTGACCAAATTCCAGGGCGAGGTCGATTTCCCCCAATGGTGAGGTGCGGCAGTTGGCGAATCCCCTGATGTCCTCGTTGCAGGGTCGGACATAGGACTGATCTATCTTCATCCTGCGGAGGGTATGAAGGTAGATGATGCTGGCATAGGCCCCAGAGTCTACCAACACTCTGTGTACCGGGATCCCCATTATGGGCCGAGTGATGACAAGGGCGTCGGAATGGGGATGGTCTAAGCCGTATGCATCTGACTCTTCGAAAGTAACTGCTAGCTGAGGGTTTTGGGGGGCTTCTTCGGCCATTGATAGAAACCCCTCGGGTCGGCGTTCTGTCCATTGATAGGAGGTAGTGGCCTCTCGAATGGATGCCTTTTTCTGCCGCTTTGATCGATGATCATCAACCTCGGCTGTTCCCATGATGGTGAGAATTTCCCGGGGGGACTTACGGGCTGGAGGCACCCGATCGTTCTTGGCTCTTGTCGGGTCGGCCCGATCCTGGCGATCCCAGGGTGGGTTCCGGGTAAATCGTCTTAAGTCGGTATCATCGCATACCGCGATCAGGGCAGCGACGAGGTCCCGACACTGTTCGGTGTTATAGCCCGCCGATTCATGGTATTTACAGAAGCGGGTCTGGTCCATATCCTTCTAATATTTATAGATCGGCCGAGGAACCGGGAGCAAATTCTTGTCTTTTATTTGATCAAATATGGCCGCGGCCCCGGCAGAATATATTTCAGCAAAACTAGCCATGAGCTCGGGCCTATGCTCCTGGGCCTACGCTCCCGATAGCTCTGGGTTGTTGGGGCTATCGAGGAAGAGGCGGGAGCCTTATTCTCCCGGCGGGGTTCTTGACGGGCCTTTCTGTAGTCATGCCTATCTTCTTTCTTTTTGTAGGACCCTTTCTGGTCGGAGGGCATGACTAAAACTGGTGCCGGCATAGCTTCCTCGAAAGCAATATGGGAGCTGGCGCGCTCCAAGAATTCTTGATAGATGTGTGGGACATTCTGGCACACCGTCCAGCGAAAAAAAGAATTTTTAAGGAGGCCGGCCTGAGTAATAATGGCCAGCGCATCGTCCGACATGGGTTCCGTCTCCAATATCCGTTTATTGAAACGAGATATATAATCTTTAAGGGACTCATTCGGCCCCTGTACGACGGAAGCGAAAGATGAGCGCGGGGCGACTCGCACTAGGGACCCCATGAAATGGGATCGGAACGTCGCCGAGAGCTGGGCCCATGTCTGAATAGAATGGTGGGGCAGCGTCCGATACCATCTCTGGGCCCTCTCCCCCAGTGTCAAAGAGAACATTCGGCACCGAAACGCGTCCTGAGACCTGTGCAGGTCCATCCAGGAATTATAATGTCCGAGATGGGCGTTGGGGTCCGTATCCCCATTGTATGGCGGAATTTGAGGAATCTTAAACTTCTCTGGGAGGGGTTCCGTCAGAACACTGGGGGCCAGGGGGCTCTCCTGGCTGTTAAGCCATTCCGAACTTTGGGATGGCTGGAGTTGCTTGTTTTCGAGCTCCGTAAGGTGTTTTTTAAGAAACTCGATCTCACTCGAGTTATTGCCTGGAGTTTGAGGTAATACTTGTGTTGGATTTAGGGACTGGTGGGGAGCTTTTTCTTCTTTATAGCTCTGGCTCTGGATAGTGGGAGCCGGCGCCGCTTTTTCGACTTTCTTCCTTGCCCCGAGCCGATCAAAAACGGATATGGGGCGCGAAAGCCTACTTTTTTTGAGAGTGATGTGAGCTTTCTCCATGGCTTTCCGCCCTTTCCCCGGCAACCCCAGAGGCAGTCCTCTTTTTGTCTCGTCCCGAGGCAGCTGGGCGGGTCGTCTGAGATTCCACCTCCACATGGTCTTCGGGATTTTGAAGGGTTCCGCCCCCAGTAACCAGTGCCATCAGGGCCGTCATGCCTTGGATGAAGGCAGGATGTTTAAAGCACTCCACCACCTTGCCGAGGTTTTCTTCCTCCGTCGCGGGCTGAGGGTTTTTTGAACTTTCGTGAGACATCTCTAGTGAGTAGTATGTTTTTATCTAAATCTTCCCCTTCTTCTAGCGCCAATCTGTTGACGTCTGATTTGGTCAACGTCACGTGTGCTGATCTGGACAAATGGATCGAATCCATGTAGAAAATAACAAACGAGATGAAAGAGTCTAGATCGCTAAACTTTATTAAATGCCTGTAACATCGAGTAGGGCCGAGCTGGATTATTTGAACTTGTCTATATGTTTTTCTCACTTATTACAAATTTTCTCTTTTTTCTCTCTCTTCTCTTTGCTTTAAATGCCAAAAGTCCTTTTTTCACTGTATTTTCCTTCTATATAGACCATCTCAGCCAGTCAGGAGATGACAGCTGGAGACTGTTGGGGAATATGCCCAAAACACTTGTCAGACTGTAAATACACTTTTGACACGTGGCGGCCTCCAAGGATTGCTTCAGGAAGGGACATGACAGCATGCATTAATTGGCATGTGCGCCTGTCCCGCATGCTTCTGGCGACGCTTATCCACTGGGGTCGGTCCTTGGGTCTCCCGCCGTTCTAGTCGGCCTTGTCGTAAGCTTGAGTCAGCATTTTTTATCTTCGATCTGCTCAGTTCTCCCGGTCTGTACATCGGGTCGGCCTTGATATCTCTGCTCGTCCCGGTCTTTAACGAGCCCGGGAGAAAATCGGGTTCATACCCGGTCCGACTTGTTGCTCTGATCTGCCGATTCAGCTGCCCGGAGTGCCTACTGGACGCCAAGGTGGATGGGCTATCAACAGGATCAGATATGAGTAATGTGTAGCTTTTACGTGTGGGGGTAAATTCAACTCTCAGTGGACGTATTAAATGAGAGCATGGATAGTGATTCTTAACTTTTTTTTTTGGCTGCTCCCCCACTGGTGTCCAAGTTATATTTTGGAGACCATGAAAATCAAATATGGTCTACTAATGTAGAGAGTATTTTATACAAAGGAATATATTTTGCTGAAACCATCATAATTGTTTCATAATATGAGACCAATTTTAAAATATAGTTTATAGTTATTTTTAGTTTTTTCTCTCTGTTTTTAATATTTCTTCAGTTTTTTCAATTTTCCTTTACGCTTTTTTTAATTTATATGGTCTTATAGTTTTTTAGCCTTTTCATCCTTTTTTTATTCTTTTACAGTAGAAATAATCATCTACTATTAGGTTGCATGGTCGTATGGGTAGCTCAGCTGGTTCTTAAGTGGTTTATTGCTACAAAAACGCAGGTTCAAGCCTAGATAGCCGCAGTTTGAGAATGTGGGGATAACTTCTTGTAGACACCGGGTGTTGTTCCTTCCACCTAGTGGGCTGTTGAGTCATCATGATTTAACTCTTCCATTAATCATTTCGGACCGGAGAGTGGGGCCCTAAGTGCGAGGAATTTCGCATTTTGCTACAAAATCTCATAGGAGACACTGCTCTTCGTAGGGTGTTCCTATTCAATCTTGAATGACATGTATATGAGAAAAAATTAATGCTCTTCCATTATAGTCCAATTGCAATTTTTGGAAGAAAATTTATGTGTTTTAGGTAAATAATTTGATACAATAAATATATAAATTTTGTAAATATAGATGGTGTGTGTGTGGGTGAGGTAGATTAAAAAGTAAAAGATATTGATGGTGAGTGTGGTGGAGGAGATTATTATGTATGTAGTGTAATGAAGTATTTTCTCCGTTCTCTTTTGTTTACAACGATTCAATATTTCATATTATTTTTATATTAATTTTTATTCTATTGTGATAAAAATAAATATTAGCATGTAAAATTTTATTGAAATTATTTAAATATATATCTATAACGTTTCATATATGTTTCATTTACATCCCTGCCTAGTTTTTTTGACAGACGCCATGCTTGCAGTTAACTGCTGACATGGTGTCTTACACGTCACTGTTGACGTGTCAGTTTTTAATGACGTGGCACGCTGTGTCAGCATTAATAAAAATCAGTTTCATTAATAAACACCAAAAACAGTCTTTTTAATGTCTGTTATCTCCGTCCCTTTGTGAACACAATCTGCACATTCGATCTTTCCAAATTTTGTCTCCGCGCATAGATTTTGTCTTCGTATCTGACGAGGCCATGGATCTGAAATCCAATCCATAAATGAGCAACCAGAAGTATTATCCGTACCCTGCAAACAAATAATAATCCAACTTAGAATTGGAAAAATAGAAAAAAAAACAGGGAGGGATCAAAACGAAATCAAACAAATAACACGGGGGACAGAAATGAAATAACGTGTCTGTGACAAAACTCAGATCTGAGTTGCAGATCTGCAACAATGGAGGAGGTTGGGTTGAGCTTCGTGCATTAGATCCTCCTGCGTTCGAATACGAATTTCCAGATGCCATTGATTTGCGATTTTGTTCGTGTAATCTGTGGTGTTGTTGAAGATAAGTGATTTTGTGTGAACAGAGTGAGAGAGATGAGGTTGTTGAGCTCAAAGAAGTTGATGAACAGTGAAGTTGTTGTTGAAGATGAATGTGAACAGTGCCGCAATTATTGAAGGTGATGAAGGTGCAGTGGTGTTCCTGTTCTTGAGTTGGGTTTTTAATTAAATAAATGCTGATGTGGCATGCCACGTCATTAAAACTGACGCGCCAACAGTGACTTGTAAGAATCCATGTCAGCAGTTAACTGCCAGCAACGTCTGTTAAAAAAAAACTAACGGTAGGGACGTAAATGAAACCTATATGAAACGTGAAGGGTCAAAACGAAACATTTGGAAAATAAAGGACGAAAATGAAACTTCGGCCAAAGATAAAGGACGAAATGGCTATTTAACCTAATAACGCTAATAAGACTATTTTATTTTACCTTTTATATTGTTTCTCCAACCGATCTTTTCACTCATCTTGCCCTTTTATCTCTCTAGGTTTCCGCTCCTTCCCCTCTCATACTCTTTTTTGATTCTTATCGTTTTTATAGGACTTTTCTCTTAGACGGTCATATTCCATTTGTAATAGGGTCTTAGCATTATTCTTTTTGTTTGTTTTTACGCATGTTGATAGTTTATCCGTCTTGGCATCCACGTAAGCGCTCCATGCCAGCTCAACCGTCCTGATTGAGAGGACCAGAAGGCAAAAGAATCAATTTCGGATAGACCGGCCGAGCAGAGCAACGAGGAGGACCGACCGAGTACGTATCAAATTTACTCCCAAGTCCGTTAAATACCGGACTAGACAGAAACATTAGGGCCGACCCGACGACCAGACCGGAAGGGCCGACCAGATACAGGATAAATATTCTCCAAATAACCATCATGACACGACCGATCAGAGCAGCAGAAAACCCGAGGGCCGACCCCATAGTCGGCCAAAACTGAAAAGTATCCCCAAAAGCATGAGAAACAGGCAGACATGACATGCGGAACAGGACACAGGACAGTTAATGCATTTTGTCCTCCCTCTTTCCAAAGCAGTCCCCAAAAGCCGCCACGTGTCTAAGGCACACTCTCCCTCTGACAAGTGTTCGAACGCATTCCCAGACATTCTCTAGTTGTCGCCCGCGGATTGATCCAGACTTTCTATATATAGAAGGAATGTACAAAAAGAAAGGACTTTTAGAATTTGTCAGAAAATAGATAAAAAGAGAGAGAGAAAAACAAAAGAATACTTGTAATAAAACAAGCAATTAATATAGACCAGCTAAAAAGTTCAGCTCGGCTCTATATCAGAATAATAAAATCACTTAAATCCAGTTGTCTTATTCGTTCATATTTTTCTGTTTTCTACGTGGCTTCGACCCACTTAGTCCAGGTCAGCACACGTCACATTGGTCAAATCAGTCATCAACAAATTAGCTCTAGAAGGAGGGCCCCCTCGCTGCCCACAACTACATACGTTCTCACCAGAATCCTGACAAGATTGTCCCAATAGAGATGTCTCACAAAAGTTCCAAACACCATCAGCCCGCCACGGAGGAATAAAACCTCCTCAAGGTGGCAGAATGCTTTAAACACCCCGCGTTCATCCAGGTAATGACCACCCTCATGGCGCGGGTCACTGAAGGCAGAATCCTTCAGAAGCCCGAAGACCAAACGGAGGCCCAGTCTCAGACAACCCGTCCAGCCGCCCCCAGGAGGGATCAAAAGCGATCTGTCTCCTGAGTTGTCGATGAAGAGGCAGAAAGCCATGGAGAAAGCCCTCACCCTTCCGGAAAAGTCGGCTTTATCGCCCCATATGGGTTTTTGATCGACTGGGGATAAGGAAGAAAACTGAAAAAATAGTACCGGCCCGGACCACTCAGAGTCAGGGCCGCAAAGAAGAGAAGGCTCCCTTAGTCCCGACGCAAACACTACCGCAAACTCTAGGCGACAACTCGAGTGAAATCGAGTTCCTCAAAAAACACCTCACGGAGCTTGAAAATAAACAAATCCAGCCTTCTCAAAGTTCAGAATGGCTCAACAGCCCGGAGAGTCCCCTTGCCCCCAGTGTTTTGGCGGAGCTTCTCCCGAAGAAGTTTAAGGTCCCTCAAATTCCCACATATAATGGGGAGACCGACCGCAATGCTCATCTGGGACATTACAACTCCTGGATGGGCCTGCATGGGTCCCAAGACGCATTCCGAAGCCGGATGTTCTCCCTGACTTTGGGGGAAGGGCCCAAAGGTGGTATCACTCGCTACCTCACCACTCTATCCAGACATGGGCTCAGCTCACTGCGATGTTCCGATCCCATTTTATGGGATCTCTAGTGTGCGTCGCCCCGCGGTCCTCCATCGCCTCCGTCGTGCAGGGGCCAAACGAATCCCTCAAAGACTATATATCATGTTTTAATAAATGGATATTGGAAACGGAACCCATATCCGACGATGCACTGGCCATAATTGCTCAGGCCGGCCTCCTGAAAAATTCTTTTTTCCGCTGGACGGTGTGCCAGAACATCCCTCACACCTATCAAGAGTTCTTAGAGTGCGCCAGCTCCCATATCGCTGCCGAGGAATCTATTCCGGCACCAGTCCTAGTCATGCCCGCCGATCAGAAAGGATGTACAAGAAGAAAGAAGACAGGCATGACTCCAGGGAAGCCAGCCAAGAACCCCACCGGGAGAATAAAGCCACCGTCTCCCCTTCGACAGCCCCATCAACCTGGAATTACCGGGAGCAAAGGCCCGAGCTCATAGCTTCACCGAGATATGCTCTGTTGGGGCCGCGACCATATTCGACCAGATAAAGGATAAGAATTTGCTTTTGGTCCCTCAGCCAATCTACAAAGACCAGAAAGACATAGATCATACCCGCTTCTGTAAATACCATGAATCGGCGGGTCATAACACCGAGCAGTGCCGAGACCTCGTCGCAGCCTTGATCGCGGTATGCGACGATACCGGGTTGAGGCGATTTAATCGGAACCCACCCCGAGATCACCAAGATCGGGCCAACCCGGCAAAAGCAAAAAACGATCGGGTGCCTCCGCCCCCTAAATCTCCCCGGGAAATCTTTACTGTCATGGGGACGGCCGAAGTCGAGGACCATCGGTCTAAGCGTCAGAAGAAAGCCTGTATTCGAGAGGCCACTACCTCCTACCAGCGGACCGAACGTCGACCCGAAGGATTTCTATCAGTGGCTGAAGAAACCCCCATAAACCGTCACTTTCGTGGAATCAGATGCTGATGGTTTGGATCATCCCCATTCTGATGCCCTCGTCATCACTCTGCCCATAATGGGAATCCCTGTACATAGAGTGCTTGTGGATTCCGGGGCCTATTCCAGCATCATCTACCTTTATGCCCTTCGCAGGATGAAGGTAGACCAATCCTATGTCCGACCATGCAAGGAGGACATCCGAGGGTTTGCCAACTGCCGCACCACATCGTTATGAGAAATCGACCTCGCCCTGGAGTTTGGTCAGGGGCCGATCAAGAGAACGATAATCACCACATTTAAGATCATCGACGTGCACAACGACTACAATGCCATCATCGGCCAACCTGTGATGTCGAGGCTGAGGGCCACTCAGTCCACTTATCACCTGTGCATGAAATTCCCCACCCCGGACGGTGTCGGGGTACACAGGGGAGATCAACGTGCTGCCCGAGAATGCAATCTTAGCATCCAAGCTCGTGAGATAAACGCTGTAGAGGTCACCCCGGGAAGTATGCCAGAAAAAATGGGAGCAACCGGATCCGAACAGCTTGGAGAAGGCGCCGTGCTAGAACAAGACGCCGAAGGTTCTGGGACCGCTCAAGCCCTCGAAATAGAAATTAACCTGGATGCAGACCGAGGCCGTAGGCCCGAAAAAGAACCGATCCTGGAGGAGGATCCCGTCGACCCGCGATTCCAGAAACTGAAGAGAAAAATTCGCCACGCTGAGCCGACGGAAGAGCTGGATCAGGTCGACATGGACACTTCTAATCCCGTCCGACAACTTAGGATCGGCCACAACCTCCAAGAACTGATTCATTCCGAGATAATCTCCCATCTGAGACAAAATTTAGACGTCTTTGCGTGGGCCCATTCGGGCATGCCTGGAATTGATCCACAATTTGCATGCCACCGGCTGAATATTGACCCCAGCTCGAAGCCAGTCATTCAGAAACGAAGGAAATTAGAGCCTGAGCGGAAGAAGGGATTAGAAGAAGAAGTGGAGAAGCTAATCGACAATGGATTTATCCGGGAAGCCAGGTATCCAACCTGGGTGGCCAACCCGGTCCTGGTTAAGAAGCCGACCGGGCTATGGCGGCTCTGCATTGACTTCTCTGATCTAAATAGAGCCTGCCCAAAAGATAGCTATCCTCTGCCCCACATAGACTACATGGTTGACGCAACTTCCGGACACGAGATGATGAGTTTTATGGACGCATACTCCGGATGCATCCTACTGATGAAGAAAATACCTCCTTCTACTCGGCCTGCGGCCTATATTGCTACCGCATGATGCCTTTTGGGCTTAAAAATGCTGGTGCGACCTATTAAGGCCTGGTAAATAAAGTGTTCTGTAGCTTGATAGGTCATACAATGGAGGTTTATGTGGATGGTATGCTTGTAAAATCTTTGCGTTCGGCCAACCATGTGAATGACCTCAATAAAATGTTTGCAATTTTGCGAGAGTACAAGATGAAGTTAAACCCAAAAAAATGTTCATTTGGGATAGGCTCTGGGAAGTTCCTCGGCTACATGGTAAGCCAAAGAGGAATTGAAGCTAACCCCGATAAAATAAGGGCAGTGACCGAACTTGTTCTGCCAAATTTGGTCAAAAAAGTGCAGAGCCTCACCGGCCGACTAGCCGCGCTAAGTCACTTTATCTCTCGCTCAACCGACAAATGCAAACCTTTCTTTGAGGCGATAAGAAAGAACAAAGATTTTCAATGGACTGACCCCTGCCAGAAAGCCTTTGAGGCCATCAAGGAATTCTTGTCAGAAGCACTAATCCTGCAACAACCGGCCCACGAAGAGCCTCTCAACTTATATCTCGCGGTGTTCGACTCCGCAATCAGTGCTGCTCTTATCCGAATGGAAAATACGGTTCAACATTCGGTCTATTAGGTTAGCCAGACCCTTCATGATGCCGAGCTCCGTTACGTCCCAATGGAAAAGTTGCCATATGCGCTCATAATGGCGTCCCGAAAACTAAGGCCCTACTTTATTGAACATCAGGTAGTCGTCTTAACGAACTACCCAAAACAAATCATGCACCGACCGAACGTCTCTGTCCGGATGATTAAATGGGTCGTGGAGCTCGGACAGTTAAACCTAGACTTTGAATCGCGCACTGCCATAAAAGGTCACGTCCTGGCAGATTTCATCGCGGAGTTCACGCCAGCAATCACCCAAGAGAATGATCGATCCGATGAGTGGTCACTCTACGTAGACGGGTCGTCGACTGCCGACCGAACAAGTGCAGGAATAGTCCTCGTCAGTCCCGATCAATGGTTGTTCTGTTCGGCCATTCGCCTAGGTTTTTCGACCACTAATAATGAGGCAGAATATGAAGCCCTCCTGGCCGGACTGGAAATGGCGACCTCCCTCGGTCTCACTCGCCTCATCGTCTTAAGCGACTCCCAATTGATGGTGAACCAAATTAAGGGCGAATACGAAGCCAAGGAACCTAAACTAGTCAAGTACCTCCGCCTAGCGCGAACCCGGTTGCAAGACTTCCGAGGAACTATATAACACATTTCTCGAACCGAGAATATCCAGGCCGACTCCTTGGCAAAGCTCGCATCCAGCTCTGGAGCCGAGCATATGGACGAGGTCATCATTGGGTACCATGCATCATCGGCCCTGAAAATGGCCGAAGTCCAAATAGCTGATCAGTCGGGGCCGCAAGGATGGATGCAGCCGATAATTCAATATCTTCAGAACGGCCTCCACATACGAAACATCTTCTCCATGCCGTACTATCCGCAATCCAATGGATAGGTCGAAACGGTCAACAAAATTATAAAGCAGCACCTCAAGACCCGCCTCGAAGAACTCAAAGGTTCAGGGCCAGAAGAACTCCCTGGAGCATTATAGGCTTATAGAACAACGTATCGGTCCGCCACTGGAGAAACTCCTTTCTCCTTAGCTTTCGGCACTGAAGCCGTCATCCCGGTTAAAATTGGGGCACCTACCTACTGAGTAACCCATTTAGAAGAGTGAGATAACGACTTGGCCCTCCAAGTAAACCTGGACCTCATCGCTGAAAAACGGGCCCAAGCGGAAATGCGGAACGCCATCTACAAAAGAAGATGCGAACGCTATTACAACTCCAAGGTTCACCATAGAAGTTTCCAGGTCGGAGACCTCGTTCTTAAACGAGTATTGGGACCGGATCCCGGACCACTTAAGCCCAATGGGAAGGACCATACAAGATTAGCGAAGTCCTTCATAATAGGGACTACTGGCTAGAATATCTGAACGGCTAGAGATTAACTTATCCATGGAATGCTATGTATTTAAAAAGGTATTATCAATAAAATTTGACTTTATTCCTTTCTTAGCTTCGGCACTATGAAAGACCGAGATCGCCTTGGCACTACGAATGACCGGCTCCCCCGACACTATGAGACCGAGCTCGCCTCGGCACCATGAATGGCCGGCTCCTCCGGCACCATAAGACCGAGCTCGCCTCGGCACCACGAATGACCGGCTCCTCCGGCACCATAAGACCGAGCTCGCCTCGGCACCATGAATGACCGGATCCTCCGGCACCATTAGACCGAGCTTGACTCGGCACCATGAATGACCGGCTCCTCCGGCACCATAAGACCGAGCTCGCCTCGGCACCATGAATGACCGGCTCCTCCGGCACTATAAGACCGAGCTTGCCTCGGCACCATAACTGACCGGCTCCTCCGGCACTATAAGACCGAGCTTGCCTCGACACCATGACTGACCGGTTCCTCCGGCACTACAAGACCGAGCTTGACTCAGCACCATGAATGACCGGATCCTCCGGCACTATAAACCGAGCTTGACTCAGTACTATGAATAACCAGATCCTCCGGCACTATAAGACCGAACCCGACCCGGCATCATTGACGAAAGATATCAAAAAGAAAATACAACGGCCGGACCAACCCGGCCAGAACATCCAGAACAAAATAAGTAAACAGGTACTAAAAATAAAGTTTATTCATTCGAAGAATATTTATACAAAGAACATCCAGAAAAGACTAAGGAAAAGAAAAGACTGAGGCACGCAGGCCATACATAAGACAAAGCCTAAAGCTACTCGGCTCCACCACTCCGGCCAGCCACCTGGAAGGACTGCCCTTCGCCTTCACCAGGAGGGGCCGATCCCGGACCTCCAGCAGCCTCATCGGCCTCCGGCCTCGGGCCTAAAGTGGCTCAACCCCTGAGTCGGACGCCCGAGACTCTATGTAGGCGCGGACCTCCTCGAATGTCTTCCCTTTCTTCATGAGATCCAATATCTCGTAGCAGGTGGAGACATAGTTCAAGCTAATCAGCTCCTCAAACTCGGGCGTCTTCTTGAAGGCAGCCGCCCCTTCGGTAAGACCCTTAGCGTAGCCCGAAGCCTCACAGGTATCAACCTGCTAGGTCAGATGCTCGAGCTGGGCCTTTGTCTCCTTCAAATAAGCATCATGATCGGCTCGGATCGCCTCGCACTGCTTGTCCATCGCCTCGGCCGCCTCAGTTATTTCACGAGCCTTACCCCTCCAGATATCGGCCTCGCAAGCCCAGCTATCGAGAATCTCCATCTCTCCCTTCATAGAGGCTATCTCCTCCTCCAGAGACTTAATCATTGAAGGGCAGAGATGGTGCTCCTCCCTTAAAGTTTCAAGCTCGGCCGACATCAACCAAGGCCTGAAAATCCCCAGCCGCCTTCACGTAGGTCCCGAGCGCACGACCGAGCAGGGCATTTCCAAACTGGATCTGCTTGGCCAGATCCATGTCGTTTGTGACCAGTTCCATCTTCGGCGCCATCCCCGAATAGGAACATGGCTCGACTCAGCAACAGCCGGCGGAACCCGACCCAATATTTCAGCGGTAGGAGTGGCCACCCGAACATAATTCAGGAACCAGTGTGGCCTCTTCCCCCGCATCTCAGCACAAGGGTCCTCTCGGTCATTGTTTACCAGAAGGTAATGCCCCTCCAAGTCCACGACGGCCTCCGCCCGGCCAGTACAAACAGGGCTCGACATGGGGGTCAGCTCATTCCTAGTCGCGACCTCTGCCTTGTTAACACTCCCCTCGGGCTCGATCGCCTCCCTCTTCTGCTTAGCCGCCCCGTGATTCCTCTGCTCGGCAGCCTCAGCGGCCAGTCTCTCAGCCCGTTGGGCAGGGGTTTCTATCCTCCCCGACGCGGTCTTCATTTTGGGAACTGGAAAAGGAAGATAAAATAAAATCAAAAAAAAAAAAGAAAAAAGACAAAATGAAAATTACAAATTACCTGAATCAGACATAGTATTCGGGTCGGTGGATCGAAGACCGGCAGCCCAGAGATTCTCCTCAGTGGCAAAAAGGTGCGACTTCCTCTCCTCGGGGGAAAGCACCAAAAGCTTCTCAATCCGGTCGTCGAACTCGGAAGATGTCTCCTGAATGCGACTTGCACAGGAAGCAGATGATGAGCATTAGACAAAAAATGAACAGAACAGAAAACACAACACTTACGCATTTTTGCAATAAAGTGCACAGGTATTCGAAGCTCTACGTCCATGATGCCGGGCTCGAACTCATCCACCGAGCTCCTCCAAGATCCCCCGATGTAAAACCATTGCTCCTTCTAGCTGTGTATGGTCTCCAGCACATTCACCACCTCCTCGTGCATGGCATGCCAAGCTGTTAAATAAAACTAGCCGAGCCGGATCTTCCGACCGACCTCCACAAGAAGAGGCTATTAAACTCCTCAAAGTTGGTCTCGGGCGAACCGTGCTGGTTGAAAAGAACGAAGAGACCCACCACACGAGCCCAGGAGTTGGGATGAATTTGGGCAATGGGAAGACCCCACTGCCTCAGCCATCGGGATAAACCTAAGGGGAGCGGGAACCTCAGCCCCGCCAACAGGGAGCGGTAACATACCACCGTGCAACCGACAGGCGGAAGGTGAGGCCTCTCCTCGGGATACGGGACGAACATCCGCACCGCCGCCGGGATCTTAAACCGCCGCCGCCAGGCCACCAGTTGCTCCTCCGTAATGGCGCTGCGGATCGAGGCTGAGTCCCACTCCGCCCCCATGTAAAGGGCTAGCCGAGGCCGAACCCAGGCCGTATCAGGCTCAACTCCTCCTCCTTCACCCGAAGCCTCGCCGACCGCCGTTAACAGCGCAACCACCTCCACTTCCTTAGATCCCGGCGACCTCACAGCCTCACCGCCTCCCTCCTCATCACTCTAGTTTACAGGAGTCCCCCCTAGGGACAAATCCGCCACCCCCGTGCGGCCCAACGACACGGTCAACTCCGCCGCCCTCTCATCCCCCATATTCGACATCTCGATTATTTGAAAGAAAAGAAATGAAAGGAAAACAAGACGAAACTCACCAGATTTTTCTCTGCAAAAACTCACGAAAATGGCGAAGGAAGAAGAAGGGAGAAACCCTTTTATTTATAGGGGGAACCAGGCATTAAATGCTCGGCGCGTGGCACGTCGATTCGCACTGAACCGTCGCGAGAACCAAGGGCGGATGGACGCGTCGCCAAACTGAATCCGGCTACGTGTCCCTCATCATGACACGAGGACGCGGAAATCAAACCGACACATATCTCGAAGAGACGTCCCTTCGAGAATCTTATCCTCCCTAACAAGCCGGCTCGACCTAACTACGAAGCGACTCCAGCCCCGGCCACCCGGCACGACCCTGGACTCGGGGGCCCTTGTTGATAGTCCACCCGTCTTGGCATCCATGTAAGCGCTCCCCGCCAGCTCAACTATCCCGATTGAGAGGACCAGAAGGCAAAAGAACCGATTTTCGGATAGACCGGCCGAGCAGAGCAAGGAGGAGGACCGACCGAGTACGTATCAAATTTACCCCCACGTCCGTTAAGGATCGGACCAGATAGAAACGTTGGGGCCGACCCGATGACCAGACCGGAAAGGCCGACCAGATACAGGATAAATATTCTCCAAATCACCATCATGACACAACCGATCAGAGCAGCGGGAAACCCGAGGGCCGACCCTAGAGTCGGCCACAACGGATAAGTATCCCCAAAAGCATGAGAAACAAGAAGACAGGACATGCGGAACAGGCACACAGGACAGTTGATGCATTCTGTCCTCCCTCTTCCCAAAGCAGTCCCCAAAAGCCGCCACGTGTCTAAAGCACACTCTCCCTCTGACAAGTGTTCAGACGCATTCCCAGACATCCTTCAGCTGTCGCCCGCAGATTGATCCAGACTTTCTATATATAGAAGGAATGTACAAAAAGAAAGGGCTTTTGGAATTTGTGAGAAAATAGATAAAAAGAGAGAGAGAAAAACAAAAGAAGACTTGTAATAAAACAAGCAATTAATATAGACCAGCTAAAAAGTTCAGCTAGACTCTATATCAAAATAATAAAATCACTTAAATCCAATTATCTTATTCGTTTATATTTTTTTGTTTTCTACGTGGCTTCGACCCACCTAGTCCAGATCAGCACACGTCACGTCGGTCACATCAGTCATCAACAACGCAATTGAGGATGAAAGACATGGTTGTTCGTAGGGAGTCGCCACAGCCCAAAAAGCATAAGATCTTTATTGATGCCAATAACGAATAATCATACGGGCTGGTTAAGTTGTAGCCTCCCCAATCTACTTTCCTGTTATATGTACGTAGAGAAGGAAGTCTACTCTGGCATCGTAGTTCTTTATTCTGAATCCGCCAATTTCCGGTGCATTGGCATTTCCTTTATTTCTTCAAATATTTCTTTTTGTTCTGGGAAATCCTTCCCTTATTGGTGTCTTACCTAATACTGGTTGTAGGGGATAGAGTTATGGAAGGTTCTAGACTCTTCCAGAGGTAGTAGGATCCTGTTAGATGTCTTACCTTAACTAGGAATCCTATGTATGGAAGGACTCTCATTGTAATGCCTATAGAAAGGCCCCTCTATTCATTGTTATCAATACAATTGATTTGCTGTCTTTTACTTTCTCCTCAAACACGTTATCAGCACGTAGCTCGAACGAAAAAAAAATCTCGCCGCCGCCACCGCCACCACTGCGCCCGCCGCCGCGCCATTGCCGTGCAATGCTACCGCCACCGCCGCTGCCACCCACCGCCACCGCCAGCCACGCCTGGCCACCGCCGCCGCCGCCGCGCCAGCCCGCCGAGCACCGCCGCCGCCCGCCCACCGCGCCAAAGACTGGCTGCGCTACCTGACCTCCGCCTTTACCCATCCGCCGCCGCCCAGTGCCACTGCCGGACCACCGCTCCAGCCGGAAAGTCGTCGCCGATCCAGCTCCAACCGGAAAGCCACCGTCGATCCAGTCCAGCCGGAACATCACCGCCGGACCGCCGCCAACTGCCGCCACCGCCGACCGCCGACCACCGCCGGCCAGCTCCAGCCCAGCCAAGTCCGACCCGGTTCTGAACCTCGGATCAAAACCCGAACATCAACTTATCTTCGGAAGCTACCAAAATTGCCTCCGATTTCACATCGTCGCATCGAGTACCAACCGGTAGATCGAAGCACACCACAAATTCAGCATGTGCCTAATTTTATAATCAAGGTAATTATCTGACTTGTCCCTATTTCAATTCTCTCCTTTTGGGAATTTTTCTTTTGGGGATATGGGTCATTGGGTTCTTTATCTCCCACGCTACTTTGCGGTGGATGAGACCGCGAGAGAAGTCGGTATCTCTGCGTGTCGAAGAAAACTGTGTGACGGTCCTGGGGGAGTCACGGAATTGTTGAAAAGTCGATACTTGTGGTTGTTGCATACACCACGTATCTGGGTGCGATCTGATATCGCCGTTTTTATCGACTTTACTAAAACAACAATTAAGGGAAGTACATCGAGTAACGATTATGTTACACGCTTTTAAAAGCATCGATTGTGACCGTTTACATTGTCACTGAAAATATAACAAGACTAACTTCCTCTTATTTATATCTTGTAGATGGCACAAAGCTCCAATGTTCATCCGGAGTTCGACATCCTTGACCATGCTGGTAAGGAGTACCATAGGTGGGTCTCAGACGTTCGCTTGGCGTTCATCGGTAAGAGATTTACCACCACCATCTTTCCCTCTAACGAGCCTACCGCTCAAGAACCGAGCGAGGAAACCAAGACTAATGCACTGATGTACTTGCGTAGACATATACATCCGTTGTTGAAAAACTGTTATATGAATTTGCAAACCCCCAAAGAACTATGGGATACACTCGAACAACGATTTAATAATGTGCATGATCAGCGCTTCCCCGAATTGCAACTTCAGTTGGAGCAAATCCGATTTTTGGATTATGCCAATGTGGAGGTCTATAATCAAGCCATCCTCGATTTTCGCGCTGATCTTGGTTTTTGTGGTGTCAAGAAGTCTGATCAAGATTTGATCGAGAAGACTCTTAACACGTTTCCCGTGGGAGCAAGTGTGATTGCTCACCAGCTGCGCGTTGCCTATGAGGAAGGGAGAATTAAAAACTTTAGTGACCTTATCTCCCACCTCGCAAAAAAAGAAAGGCACCATGAGATTATTCTCAATAGCAATGCGCGCCCAGCTGGTACGAAGCCGATTCCGGAAGTGAATCAGGCTACCCACAGGAAAGCACCACGACAAAATAGAAAAGGCAACGCTACTCAGTTTTTGCAAGCACCACGGGTGCATGACTCGAGCAAGCGAGGGAAAAGACGAGGTCGTCGTTCCAATGTGTGGAAGAGGAAAGGTGGCTTGGCCATGGGACCCAATGGAACCCAACCACGTGGACCGCCTCCTGCCGCCGGGAATGGAACCACTCCAAAGGAAGGCCGGAATTGCTATACTTGCGGATCGAAGAAGCATACTTACCGCAATTGCAAAGCGCCAAAGAACATCCAAGCTTACTACAAGCACTATAAACAATATTTGACTCAAGAGTCAAATTACATGGAGGAAGATAATGAGAATACGGAGGTGAACCATACTGAGATCCCTACTGAGATCCCTCCTCTCACCATTGCGGACAAAGACCAACATATGGATGTTGCCGACTTTGACTAGATCATTGTAGTTTGACTAGTTTTACGCTTTGGTTATGTTTTGTCTTGTTTCTAGTTTCCGAGAACTACTTTGGATTTTCATGAATGTAATAAAGTTGGCCATGATGAATAAAATTCTTTTAATTGCTGTGATTGTGCAAAAACGATTTTTATTTTCCATTCGAAAGCATGTTTGGTTTATCACAAAACAATTGCTCAGTAAATGAATTGCTTGGTTAAATTGATACATTGGTGGATTTCATCAAAACTTATGATTAAGACTAGGCGCATCCTCCTTGGTATTTTTTTATGCTTTGAAAGTTCAAACGAAATCAGTGGTTTTTAAACAGCCTTAGCTGTACCGACATTCCTACTTTCTCTGCAAGTCTACCAAGTTGGAGTTACTGAAAGGATCATTAGCCGAGACATAAATCGAATACCAAGATGCGTTTTGAAGTATTTAAACGCTCCTATGGCCATATTGCCATAGTATTGTATCAACAATAATGCCTTTGAAAAAGGCTTCAACCTTGCTCTATCACTCAACAATAGGGAAATACCAAAATAGCAACTTGAAACGAGCACTGAGATCTGAGTTTAATGATCCAGAAAGTGCACGACCTATGGACAGAAAGATACAGAAGTCTAGTTTCCAGAACAACTGACCGTCCGTCCATAGCTTCTTAACGAAGAAGTTATAGCTGTTTAGTGAACAAAGGTCAAGCTGCGCGGAAATTATTTCCAGCGATTGTGCTAACTTTGATCCTAACCAACTTGGTCGAATTTCCCCAAACTCGAGGATAATGAGTTTTCGCTATGTCTTTCATCACAAGAGTAATTGAGTTCCATGTCTTATTGTAGATGTCTCGTGGCGAAATTGAGTGCCTTGCTGATAGTGGAACAACCCACACTATTCTTCGGAATAGGTAATTATTCAAGGATATTGTGCCATATATATCCTCTGTGACAACAATGATTGGTTCCTCCCAAGTAATTCAAGGGAGGGGACCTGCTCATTTCTTGCTACCTAATGGTACGCATATTAATGTCACAAATGCTCTCTATGCCCCAAGAGCAAACCGAACCTTGCTATGTTTTAGGGACATCCGTGCCAACGGTTATCATCTTGATACACATTGTGAGAATGGGACAGAATTTTTGTGTGTTACTCTGGCAGAATGCGGAAGACGCCGCGTTCTCGAGAAACGTATGAGTCTAAGTAGTGGTTTATACCAGACTACAATAAGGGTTATTGAATCCTATGATGTGAGTCACGAACTGTGTGATTCCGAAGCATACCAACTATGGCATGACCAACTCGGTCACCCTGGACGCGACATGATGATTCGCATTTTGAAAAACTCACATGGTCATCCGTCTTTTAAGTCCAGAAAACGATTGGAAGCACCACTCGATATCGGCATTGATGTGAGTGAGCTTGACACCGTATCACCGGGATTAAAGATCGCACGCCATGATAAGGTTGACGGTGCATCTCTCGTAAATCCCGAGGCTTCCGTGGCAATTTCTAATGCCCATAAATTGTTTTGCAAAGCCTGTTCACTAGCAAAGTTGATACCCTCTCTGTCATTTGCTAAAGACTCGACACAAAACATTCACTTCTTACAAAGAATTCAAGGGGACATTTGTGGATCTATTCCGCCAGAGTGCGGACCATTCAGATACTTTATGGTTCTGGTTGATGCATCGACGCGATGGTCACACGTCGCTCTGCTATCCACAAGAAATGCTGCATTTGCTAAACTTCTAGCACAACTAATCAAGTTACGGGCTAACCACCCCGACTTTCCAATCTCGTCATTAAGATTGGACAATGCTGGTGAGTTTACGTCAAAGTCTTTTGACGACTATTGCATGTCGATTGGGATTGAAGTTGAACATACCGTTCCCCATATTCATTTGCAGAATGGCCTTGCCGAGGCTATGATTAAACGGTTACAGCATATCGCCCGAGCATTGGTATTGCGCACCAACTTGCCGATTTCTGCCTGGGGTTATGCAATTTTGCATGTGGCTATACTTATTCACTTTCGACCCACTTCCAATCAACCGTTTAGTGCGTACCAGTTGGTAACTGGATATGAGCCTGATATTTCACACTTACGCATTTTTGGTTGTGCAGTCTATGTGCCAATTACGCCTCCACAACATACTAAAATGGGTCCGCAAAGATGATTAGGTATATATGTTGGCTATGAATCGCCTAAAATTGTCCGTTATTTGGAACCTTTGACAGGAGATCTGTTCACTGCAAGATTTACAGACTGTCACTTTGATGAGACAAACTTCCTGTCGTTAGGGGGAGAGAGGAATCGAACGATTCCAGTTGAACTCCAGGAAATTGTCTGGTGTGCTCCCTCCTTGCCTCATCAAGATCCCCGCACAGCTCAATCCGAGCTAGAAGTGCAACGTATTCTCAGTCTTCAGAAAGTTGCAGATTCGATGCCCGATAGCTTTACTGATACTGCGAAAGTGATAAGATCTACCATTCCCGCTGCGATTGTTCCTGCAAGGTTAGAAGTCCCAGTTATAGGGCAAGGTTCAGCCGCCCAAAGGAATGATGCCCCAAGCGTCAACCTTAGTGATGGGACGACTGCTTTGGCTGCTCTTATCCCTGCTCGAAAGAGGGGGAGGCCAGTGGGTAGAAAGGATACCGAACCTCGAAAGAGAAGAGGAACGGAGGCACAAAATCCTCTCATCATCGACACAGTGACTCCGTCACACGAGATTATCCCTGACTACGGATATGTCCTCGAATCAACAATGGAACAATCGACGGACACGTCGGAAACTTTGTTGATGTCAGAGAATAAAGAAATCTCGATGCAATGTACGAGTGAATATGTACTATTGGACAGGTCGTCCACGCTAGTCGATGATGCTTTTGCCTACTCTGTCGCTCAAGAAATTATTGAAGACGAAGACGCTAAGCCACGCTCGGTTGCTAAATGTCAACAACGAGCCGATTGGCCGAAATGGAAAGATGCAATACAGGCTGAACTATACTCAATGGCTAAATGTGAGGTATTTGGCCGTATCGAGCCAATACCCGTGGGCGTTAAACCAGTTGGACATAAGTGGGTCTCTGTTTGTAAACGCAATGATAAGGATGAGGTCATGCGTTACAAAGCGAGACTAGTTGCCCAAGGCTTCTCGCAGCGCCCTCACATTGACTACGAGGAGACGTATTCTCCCGTTATGGACATCATCACTTTCCGCTACTTAGTCAGTTTGGTAGTGTCCGAAAAACTGAACATGCTGCTTATGGATGTGGTTACAGCGTATCTTTATGGGGATCTAGATACGGATATTTATATGAAAGTCCCCGAAGGGGTTTCATTGCCCAAATCAAGTAGCCTTAAACCACGGAGCGCTTACGCTGTGAAATTGCGTCGTTCACTGTATGGGTTGAAACAATCCGGAAGGATGTGGTACAACCCCCTACGTGAATACTTGGTTGGGAAGGGATACGAGAACAGTGACATCTGTCCATGCATATTCGTGAAAAGAACAGATACAGGATTCGTGATTGTAGCTGTCTATGTAGATGACATGAATGTTATCGGTACCATAGATGAGGTCAATGAAACGGCCCGCTACCTTAAATCCGAATTCGAGATGAAAGATCTGGGGAGGACTCGATTCGGCTTGGGCTTAGAGCTATAACATCGATATGATGGCATACTCATTCATCAGTCTGCCTATGTCCACAAAATGCTCAGGCGATTTAGTATGGACAAGGCACATCCTCTTGCTACCCCCATGATTGGTCGAAGTCTGGAAATGAACAAGGATCCGTTTCGTCCCAAAGAGGAGGATGAAGAGGTCCTTGGAGCAGAAACACCGTACCTTAGCGCAATCGGTGCGTTGTTATATCTGGCTCAATATACTCGTCCAGACATTGCATTCTCTGTGAATCTGTTAGTGAGATTTAGCTCCGCTCCCACGATAAGGCATTGGATGTTGGGTACCAAATCGGATATTTGCGCCGTTTTATGCGGAAGCGAAAATAAATTGCGGAAAATAAATCACACAAGGATTTATAGAGGTTCGGCTATTAACGAAGCCTACGTCCTCTCTTGATGTATCTTTTTCCTTAGGCTTAAGATCAAAACCTCTACGCCTCTCTTCTATCGGTCGAGGGATTACCGTTACAAGCTCGTCTTCTATCGGTCCGAGTAAAACCGTTTTTCCTTTTCTATTGGATAAGGAATCAACCACTCTAGCTTTCTATGGGTACTAGATAAACCTCACTTAGATATCGATTGCGATTCTAACAATGCCGGATACTTGATCCTAATAACACCGAATCCAATCGTATCTTTTCTTTTACCTCTCGTGTATAATGTTGAATGTATAAACACTCAAACTAACAAAATAAGCTCAATATTATAACAACAATGTAAGTATATGATTCTCAGATGTATATCTCGTTTGCTTGAAGTTGTTGTACTCAAACAATACCATAGGAATGGTATTTATAGGCATTTTTCATAAACTAGCCGTTGCTGCCAGTTGTCTAGCTAGCGTGCGCTAGCTCTTCCATTATAGCGTGCGCTAACTCATTAGCGTGCTCGTAGCGCATGCTAGATTGCCTGGCCACCAAAGAGCCGCTTTCTTCTTTAGCGACGTTATTCCTCCTTTCTTACGACGTTATTTCACTTACTTAGCGTACGTTAACCATGATTGAGTAGCGTGCGTTAACGTAATATATCCGTTGCCTTTCCTTGTCAAACTATCCGTTTGATGCTTTGACTTTGACTTGCTTTTCCAACGTTCGGATTGACTAGATTCAAACAACTTAGCGTGCGCTAATCATCCGTGTAGCGTGCGCTAATAATAGAGGGTAGCGTGCGCTAATAATAGAGTGTAGCGTGCGCTATCCATCTGCCGACTTCACCGCACTTACTTGATACTAGGTGGAATGCGGTGACTCCTCGTTAGCGTGCGCTAACATATGTTCCTTAGCGTGCGCTAATGCGATCAGTTGCAATTTTTGCGTCTTCGTCTGCTTTCGCTTTGTTACTTCGCCTCGATGTTGTTTTGTAGTTTAGCAACTTTAATCATCAAAACATAAATTAAATAATGTGTGGAATAAATATTCCAACAATCTCCCCTTTTGATGATTACAAAACAACTCTTGAATTGGATAATCAGAAAATAATATCTCAGATATTTATACGAATCAAAGTTTTCGGCTTTGATCGTTTCGTTAGTTTCTCCATTTCTTTTCTTTTTCTTCTTTTTCGACTTCTTCATTTTTCAACTCCGTCGTTTTTCGTTTTTCAATTTTTTTCAACTCCCCCTATTTGTATTCTTTTTCAACTCCGTCTTCTTTTCTTTTCGACTTTTCTCATTTTTATCTCCTCTTCATCTCCTTCTCATTTTTATCATTTTTATCTCAATTCATATCTTTCTCCCCCTTTTTGTCTTCATCAAAAAGTAAAAAAAATATAAAGGATACCAAATGAAATATAAATATGCATGATACCAATTTATGCATTAATAAGGGTATAAACTCCCCCTGAAAATATTATTTCCTTCTCCCCCTTTATAAAATATCAATTGTTAAAATTTATTTTTGGGGATCCAACCTATAGTTGGTTTTTCTTTTGAAACATAGACGATGTTTGAAACGTTTGTTCCTTTAGGAACCCAAATCTTTTTAATTTTTATCGTCCGTTTTGGGCTTTTGCAATTTGAAATGTGATGCCCGATTTTTAAACACTTTTCGCAATGGGGTATATTGTAATTAACGGATTCGTTTTGAACGTGATTTGAATCCTAACCCTCTTTATTTAGAGTATATTTTTGAACACATAACATTTGTTCAAATTTATCGTTGCCGCACGAGAATTTCTTTGTCAAAATTTTTAGTTCATCTTGAACTTTTAAAAGATCATTTTTCAAAATATTTTCATTTTCAAGGCATTTGAATGATCAATTTCGACAAATTTCCTTTTTCAAGTATTTTGGAATTTTCAATTTCCAAAGTTTTATATTTAGACTTGAGGGATTTAATTTCATTTAAAGCATTTTGATAGTCCGTATGTAATAATTCGAATGCTTCAAAAAGTTCGTCGTAGGAATTACTTACTTGGCTTTCGACGTCGCTATCGTCGAATGAACTCCGGGCCATGAGCGCGAGATTATTTTGTTCAAGAAAATCTTCATCGGGATCTTCGTTGCTCCATGTTGCGATTAGAACCTCCTTTTGCTTTACTCGACAGTTCTTAGCAAAGTGGCCTGGTTTACCACATAATCGACAAGTGTTGTCGAATTTCTTTGGTTCGCCCGCTTGAATGTCCTTCTTTCTCCGGTTTAATAAGTGTTGGAACTTATTAATATTTTTGGCATAATATGCCATTTCTTCGTCGCTTTCGTCCACCGGGGTTTCTTCTTTCTTTTTCGACATTTTAGCCTTGAATGCTATCGACCTCTCCTTCGGTTTCGGTTTGGCATTTCGAGATTTTAGAACAATCTCGTAGTTGATAAGAGAACCAACAAGAGCACTAAAATCGAGAGTATTTAAATCTTTGGATTCCATTATTGCCGTAACCGTACCGTCCCATTCTCGAGGTAGTGATCGGAGAATTTTCTTTACTTTCTCACTACTTGAAAGTGGTTTTCCAAAACATGCTAATCCATTAGTGATGACCGAAAATCGGTCGAGCATAATCGAGATGGATTCGTCGTCCTTCATTTGGAATAATTCATAATCGTGAAGGAGCATGTTTATCTTCGTCTCCTTGACTTGAGACGTACCTTCGTGTGTTACCTCAAGCATTTTCCAGATTTCTTTGGCACTATCACACGATGATATCCGGTTGTGTTCTTCCGGATTTAAGGCACAATAAAGAAGTTGAGTTGCCTTACAATTGAAATGGTCGTTTTTCCAATCGGAGTCGTCATATTCTTCAAAATTTTTAAGCGTACCGTTGGAATTCATTGGGATTTTTGGACCAAGACAAATCACTTTCCAAAGTTCGATGTCGTAAGCTCGAATGAATATCGACATCTTCTTCTTCCAAGTCATGAAGTTCGCGCCATCAAAAAATGGTGGTCGGTTGAGAGCAAGGCCTTCGGCTGGAGAGATTTGAAACGCCATTTTGGATATTAAGCCGCGTATTGGAGAACCGCTCCGATACCAATTGTTGGGTACCAAATCGGATATTTGCGCCGTTTTATGCGGAAGCGAAAATAAATTGCGGAAAATAAATCACACAAGGATTTATAGAGGTTCGGCTATTAACGAAGCCTACGTCCTCTCTTGATGTATCTTTTTCCTTAGGCTTAAGATCAAAACCTCTACGCCTCTCTTCTATCGGTCGAGGGATTACCGTTACAAGCTCGTCTTCTATCGGTCCGAGTAAAACCGTTTTTCCTTTTCTATTGGATAAGGAATCAACCACTCTAGCTTTCTATGGGTACTAGATAAACCTCACTTAGATATCGATTGCGATTCTAACAATGCCGGATACTTGATCCTAATAACACCGAATCCAATCGTATCTTTTCTTTTACCTCTCGTGTATAATGTTGAATGTATAAACACTCAAACTAACAAAATAAGCTCAATATTATAACAACAATGTAAGTATATGATTCTCAGAGGTATATCTCGTTAGCTTGAAGTTGTTGTAATCAAAAAATAACATAGTAATGTAATTTATAGGCATTATTCTTAAACTAGCCGTTCTCGCCATTGTCTAGGTAGCGTGCGCTAGCTCTTACTTTATAGCGTGCTCTAAATCATTAGCGTGCATGTTGCGTGCGTTAGTCTGTGCCCAGTTTCAGTCCAGTAGCTTCGTTTCTTCTTTAGAGTACGTTATTCCTCCTTTCTTACGTACGTTATTTCACTTACTTAGCGTACGTTAACCATGATTGAGTAGCGTGCGTTAACGTAATATATCCGTTGCCTTTCCTTGTCAAACTATCCGTTTGATGCTTTGACTTTGACTTGCTTTTCCAACGTTCGGATTGACTAGATTCAAACAACTTAGCGTGCGCTAATCATGCTGTGTAGCGTGCGCTAATAATAGAGGGTAGCGTGCGCTAATAATAGAGTGTAGCGTGCGCTATCCATCTGCTGAATTCACTGCAGCTTACTTCGATACTAGGCTGGAATGCAGCTGACTCCTCGTTAGCGTGCGCTAACATATGTTCCTTAGCGTGCGCTAATGCAGTCCAGATTGCAATTTTTGCGTCTTCGTCTGCTTCGCCGTTTTGCTTCGCCTCGATGTTGTTTTGTAGTTTAGCAACTTTAATCATCAAAACATAAATTAAATAATGTGTGGAATAAATATTCCAACATTGGAATGGAGTAAAACACATCTTTCGATACTTGAAAGGTTCCAGTGATCTTGGATTGTTCTTTCCCTACGCAAGAGAGAGCGATATTCCGAAAGTGTAACACCCCCAGAATACGACCCGGGGATGTCACACGCCGTAGACCCTTATCACAAGGATCCACCAGGCTAAACTCCAAAAGACTACTCAAAGATTGACCGACCGGGGTCAAAATTTAATACAAGGTAGACCGACAAGGTCTTAAACCAATTCATAAACTAACGACATTCATACAACAATGACAACAATAAACTTGAACACAGAAAAGAATGACAACTCAATTTAAAAATCGATAACTACACCCATGCAAGGGTGAATACTCAAACGACAAAGAAAATACCGACCAAAATGAAACAAAAGAAAAGACTCTGACTCTGGTGTGATTAGCATCGTCGTCTTCCATCTCCTTCCAAGCCAATCCCGTGTCTGCTCCCGAGCCGCCAAAACCTCGAGCGCATAACAGCACCCACCCCGAAAACTCGGGGTTAGCAACCGGAATTTTGCTAGTGCAAGTACATAATATACAAGATATACGAACAAGAATAACACAAAATTCAACCATCGTGAAGCCATTAACACAAACCATACATTCCCAAAGTTAACACAAGATAGCACTCGCATACACAAGGTGAAAAATAATCACATAGTCATATTCTCTATATGGAACATAATGCCAATCAAACTGACGAGCCCAAGGAGTCAAAAGATTAAGTTTGAAAATCCATTTTTATAAAAAAGAAAAGTATTTTGATAAAATAGTTTGAAAACATTATTAATGACTCGGTCGTCTTGGGGTTTTAAACAAAAATCGAATGGGGATGCTTTTGGAATTAATTTCAAAAAAAAACTCTCGGTCCTTGACCCAACGTATGGAAAACGCGATTACCCAAAACCAAGTCAACTTATTTGGGGTTCTCGACCCAGCTTTATAGAACACCGTCACAAACGAAATCATTACAACATCTCACGGGGTTCTCAACCCATTCCAAATAACATCATCACGAAACCAATCATCTCAACATTCCACAGGGGTTCTCGACCCAATACAGAATAGCACCACAATACAATCAAAGGTACGTAACTCTCATTCGACATATCCTGCTCAAGACCCCGATTAATTAACACTCGGAGATTTCGTCAAACCTCCGACGTTAATTAACCATGATACAAAACGCTATAAAAACAATTTGAAAAAAGCTTACAAAAACACGGATTGCGGAATGAATCAAGAAAAACATTAAAAGTGAGGTGAAAGAATAAGAGATACGAACATCGATCGGTAACGTGGTCTTACCAAACACTCAAATACCCGTAACCAATAAGCATGCCGGCGCCCACTGCTCACTGCACCGGCGTTCACTCCACTATGTCGGCCGCTCCTTGAACATGTCACCGCACCGGCGTCACTCCCGCAAGAGCCGCCCCTTGCACGCGCATTAGGTGACACCGGCGTTCACCACCCATATGGAGCCGCACATTGCAGCGTACACCAGGCCGGAGTACACCGCCCCGCCCTCAGAGGTTCCCGGATATGACGTTTCTCACCACAAGTATCCACATTGTTCAAACATCAAGCACACGGACAATTGTCACAACTATTTTCAACTCGGTACATCAAGTCACACAATTTCTCCGCCAGTCCATATCCACACAAATAAACAATAACACGCACGTTATCAATCAAACTCAATCAACACCGCACATATATCTCTATGTTGCGACTCAACCGAATATATACACATTTATATATATAGATATATATATATATATATATATATAAGTATATAACCTCACTATATTATATGAATAACTATAGTTCGCCCATCAATCCAAGTTGAGCACGTCAACTAATGGTAGAATTCAACACTCGTCGATCACCGACATAAACATATATATTAATATACGTATATACATACATATATTTAACATGTAACTATATATATAAACACACATATATATATATATACACATACATATATATACCTCCATATAAACTCATACACTTCGACAACAATGATTTCACGCGATTACAATTCGTATATCGAGGTACTTGCCTTGGTAATACGACGAAGGAGACGACGAAGGAATAGGTTCGGTCCGAACAATCCTCTCAAATCCGACCCTAACACAATAATGATATACAATCAATCTCACATCATGAATACGAAGAAATCCCTCCTAGTTCTACCGTTGGGACAATTTATCGAACACCAAGAGTGCGTAGGGAATTGAAATCGGTTAACGGTGAACTAACAGGATTTCATCCCAACCAAAAACAAGAAAACCAAGGGTCACGAGTACTATCAAAATCTAACAACAACATCGGTTAATTCGGATTAAAACACAAGATCACCACCAAACCCTCCCCAAAAATCATACTAGGGTATAAGAGATCTTACCTCTTGAAGATACAAACCCTATAATCCGAAGAACACGTCTTAGATCCACAATCCGAGCTACACGATCGAAGGAAGATGAAGAAAAACACACAATCAAAAGGGTGGATGGAGAAGAAATCCCCTCTCAACCCTCTCTCTCTCGCGCACGGTGGAAGAAAAGGAGGAAATGAGCGAAACTCGCTGAAAACCCCGATTATAGCGCTGACCGCATCGTGTGCCGCGGCTCAATGACCAGGCCGCAAAGACAGGCCAAAAATTGCGCCCGGTGGTGGCCGACCGCTCGTTGTGCCGCGGCTCATTCGGAGTGTGCCGCGGCTCGGACTCGGCATGTGCCGCAAGATCACGGACCGTGCCGGGCACGCTGACAGAGGTTTTAGCCGGGCAGTGCCACACGGTGTGCCGCGGCCGGACAAGTGTGCCGCGGCACTGACTCGGCTGTGTGCCGCGGCGCACAATCCTTGTGCCGCGGCACACGGTACAGCCTGCTCGGCCAACAACTGGGTAGTATGTGTGCCGCGGCGCACAATCCTTGTGCCGCGGCTCACACCCCTGTTAGGGTTGTATACGTCAAAGCATACTTTATGCTTGTATTACCTAATTTCCCGGTCTTTATCTATGAGAATATTTAATTCATTTATCACATGTTTTGCATATTTATTCACGCTATGGTTATGCAAATGCAGTCTAATTTACTTTATATTGTAGATAATGTGGTGTGTAGTGTCACACAGAAGATCACATTATCGGTTCCTTATATAGTAATATTTAGTTCACAACCTATGTAACATTAGACCGTTATATGAGAGGTTGTAGTATATGCTTGAGATTGGTTGGTCTTGACCATTAGCATATATTAGCGTATTTGTTATACGTTGAATGTGATCGAGGTGAGATAGATTCTTCCGCATCGACTATAAGAAGAACGTACATCTCGGATAATTATTATTTCTTAATTCTAGTGATTAATATTTAATTATATATATTTAATATTTATTGCTTTGATTTATCATGGGTGAGAGCCACAATGATTGACTCAATATGCTCGATATTTTGGGCAATATTATTATTTATATGATAATTAATATTATAGCTAGAAATCGTGTCGACCAAATCGGGTTGATCATGTCCCTTGAGGCACTCGAAAGGATTATTATATCAAACCCTGTAGGTGGAATTAATTTTCCGATATAAAAATAAAGGTCGAATGGTATACTCATGTATAATACATAAATTAATTAAAAGCTGTCAGTAGCTTAAATTAATTAATGGACATGGAATATCTTAAACACGGGAAATAATTAATTTAAAAGGAGCCCAATTTCGTAATTTGGGATTTTGGTAGGAAGTGCAATATTAACTTATTAGTGGACTAAGTTGATATTAATAGAGTCTTCATATTAGGAAGAGTCCTAATAATGGAAGGAAGATATCTATTGGGAGTCCTTACCATATCCTCCTTAAGGTCCCTAGAGTAGCCCAAAATACCTATAAATACAAGTATAGGGATGGCCGATTTATTCATCAATTTTTGCCCAAGAAATCGATTTTTGTGTGTGTGTTTTAATTGTGGATCTTGACTTGTGTCTTGGATTCCACAATTTGGTTAACACAATATTTTTCTAAAATACTCAAAATATTCAAGAAAAATAGAGAGAACAAAAATCGTGAGATTCTTGTGAAGAAAAGATTCGGCCGATCCATATAGTGCTCCAAGTAGTCCGGTAGATTGTTGCCCACACGACATCCGGACGTAGGCGGGATATACTCTAGAAGATCTTGAGGTAGAAACACAAGAAGATCGGAGAGGAACACGAAGAAGGACAAATCGACCAAAAGGGATTTTTCTACCACTTCGCGTCAAAGGTAAAATTACCGACTCCCATGCGTAAATATGTTTATTTAATTGTTTATTAATTTGTTTAATTAATTAGTTGACAAGCCTAAATAGATCCGGTTTTTACGTTGGTTAGTTTATAAAACCTTTTATTAAATTACCTTCACCAACTCGCTTCCGCTGCGTTTTATATTCCAACAATTGGTATCGGAGCCGGTCTTTAGGTTCTGTTCAATTTAATTAATTTGGTGATTAATATGCTAGCAATTAAATATTCGTATAGTATGATTTTTTGGAATATTTAGCTAGAATTTGTCTTGCAGGAAAATATGATCCAATTATCATGGCTATGTGATGTTTTATTTATTTACGCGTTTTGGTAATTTAGCCCGTTTTTGTGGCATGTATAAGTTTTTCCCGTGAGAAAATCCACGGGTAGAATAGGATTTATTTTTTCTTGTAATTTGATGTAAATTCGATGTATTTTATTTTGAATAAAATTGTAATCGAGTTGGGACACTCAAAGTACGAAAGAAAAAGAAGTCCAGCGCGAAGAGGAGTCCCGATCGGACGAACCAACCGGGACCAGCAAGGAGCCGATCGGCGGTTCGGCCAGCAGGGCAGCTCGGTCAGTCCGGGCAGGTCGGTCAGCTCGGGCAGCTCGGTCAGCTCGGTCAGCTCGGGCAGCTCGGTCAGCTCGGTCAGTTCGGGCAGCAGTACGGACAGTTCGGGCAGCCGGGCAGCGGGACGAGCAGTTCGGGTTCGGGTCGCCCACCTGCTTTTTCCGCGAGATGCTTGAAGCGGGAGCAAACGAGCCGAAGATTTTCTCGTTATTCAAAACGAGGAATAAAAGCCATGATAATTGGATTTAATTATCCAATTTTTTTATTATTTATTGGTTTTTATTGTTTTGATGTATGGCATGTATGGAATGTATGCGTGATATGTTTCCTTGCATGTTAGGACGAGAAAATTAAAAACCTTAATTTTTCAAAATAACTAAGTGATTTTAAAATTGATTTTTCAAAATCAAATTGGCCTCCATAATTGGTTTAAATTGTGAAATAATTAGCATGCGCGTTGACATTAGAGTCTTCCTCCACATCGGATGTGCTAAATTATTGGCTCACTGGTTTTAAACTTCAAATTTGATAACAAAAAGGTGAATATTATTTTTTATGATAGGACCTCTCCATCTGTAGGACTATTATCATTAAATAATATTCTAAGGTTTGTTAAATTATGGTGTTCACTTAGGTGTATTAATTAATAAGCTCCCATCGGAGTCTATGTTAATTAAATACATGGCCAAGAGGAACCAACTATTAATTTTACTTGTCAAAATGTGTCTTGGCTAGATAGTAAAATTAAAGACGTTAAAATCTACTTGAAAAAGTATATGTAAACGTCCACACTATCGTGGCTTGCATGTGCGGTTTTTCAAGGTGTTGGTTGATTGCATATATATTGTTTTAAGGTTTTTCAATATATTTTGCGTCGAATTATGTGATGAATGGTGTTTTAATTTTATTCTCGGATGTCTTTCAATCCACTCATTGTTATTCTCAAAGAAAACAAACTTGATGGCACTAACTTTGCCAATGGAAAAGAAATCTTGATATTGTCTTGATCGCCGAGGGGCATAAGTTTGTTTTAAGCGAGGAGAGTCCTTTGGAACGAGAACCGGATGCCACTCTGAAGAGTTGGCTGAATTAGGAAATGGAAAAAGTCGATGAGATGGCTCATTTGTTACATTTTGGCTTCTTTAACAAATGTATTGCAAAGACATCGACGATGGGCTCGGCCGCGGAAATGATGAAAAATCTCACCGAGATGTTTGGTCATCGTAAGGCGGCTAGGCAAAATGCGATGAGGGTTTTGATGACAACCCAAATGTCCGAAGGGACCCGGTGAGGATCACGTTCTTAAAATGATGTCTCATTTGAATGAACCGAGCATCCGGGGCAACTATCGATGCGGAATCGCAGTCGATATTATCTTGGGCGGTTACCAAGAAGCTTTGAGCGATTCCGCCTAAACTACAATATGAATCGTAGGACTTACACATTGGCGGAACTTCCGACAGAGCTTCAATCGCCGAAGGTCTCTTCAAACAAGGTTATCATCAAATTCTTGCGGCAGCCGATCGCTTCTTCAAAACCCAAATGGGGAAAGAAGAAAAAGCAGGTTGGCGAAGCAAGTGACGACTTTCAAAGCTAAGGGCAAGGCTCCTCACCAAAGGCTCCTCAACCTAAGCGAACAAAAAGCCGAAGGGCAAGTGCTTCAATCGCGGATGCGAAAGGACATTTCAAGAGTGATCGCCCTAAGAGAGGTACGTCTCATGCACTAGTAGTCAAAACATGTTTGGTGCTGTTCCATCACTTCGTGGATAGTGGATTCGGCCCACCGATCATGTTTGTTATGACTCGCAGGGGTTCCAAGTAACCAAGGTACTTAGTGCGGATGAGATTACAATAAGTCAGCGACTATTCAGTGAAGGTCACATTGGGAGTCGTGCGGCTAAAAGTTGATGATAAAATTTTAGTTCTTAATAATGTATTATTAGTACCCGATTTTAGAATGAATTTGATTTCGCTTTCTAAATTGCGTCGTGATGGATATTCGGTTTCTTTTGAAGATAATGCAATTATTAAAAGAAATGGTGAATATATTTATGGGAGTACTTATAATGAAGAACTTTATATCATCAATGCCGCACTGACTCCCTTGCATAAATAGCTTAATTCTTTGACTAATCCTAATAAAAGAAAGGAACTTTCGAGCATAAATCCAACATATTTGTGGCATTTACGATTGGGTCATATTAACCTTGGAAGGATTCAAAGATTGGTGAGCGATGGCCCATTGGATTCGCTCCAAGTTGAGTCATTTCCAACTGCGAATCTGCACGGAAGGTAAAATGACTAAAAGGGCTTTTCAAAGCAAAGGAAATCGTGCACAAAAGGTGTTGGAATTGGTTCATACCGATGTATGTGGTCCAATGAACATCCAGGCTAAGGGTGGTTTGAATACTTCATCACGTTTATAGATGATCATTCGAGATATGGATACATCTATTTGATGCGACGTAAGTCTGAATCTTTTGATAAGTTCAAAGAATTCAAGGTGAAACGGAGAAGCGTCATGGGCGAGTATCAAGTCACTACGATCCGATCGTGGTGGCGAATACCTTAGTGGAGAGTTTTTGGATTTCTGGCACATGAGGGGATTACTTCACCACAATACCGTACACCACAACAAAATGGTGTTCTTTGAACGAAGGAATCGTACTTTATTAGAGATGGTTAGGTCAATGATGAGTTATTCGATTTGCCTATTTCGTTTTGGGGATACGCCTTGGAAACAGCGGCGTACATTCTAAACTTGGTGCCTTCGAAATCAGTTCCAAAAACACCCACAGAACTGTGGAATGGGCGCAAGCCCAGTCTAGGACATGTTCGGATTTGGGGTTCTCGGACACGTGCTGAATAAGGAAGGCGATAAGTTGGCATCTCAAATGCAATACAGTGTTTGTAGGATATCCTAAGGGAACGAAGGGTGGCTTATTCTACGATCCTAAAGACCAGAAGGTCATTGTTAGCACCAATGCCCGGTTCTTAGAGGAGGACTATGTGATAAGTCACAAGCCTAGGAGTGAGGTCATTCTAGAAGAACTTAGGGGCGAGATTTCGACAATACCAATTGTGCAAACACCTAGTGTACCACGTATTGACACTATTGTGGATACGCAAACTAAGGACACGCCTCGTCGTAGTGGGAGGGTTATTCACAACCCGAACGTTTCATCGGCGTGGGAGCATCTTCGACCACTCCCGGACCAGATGAAACGGATCCATGTACGTACAAACAGGCGATTCAAGACAAGGATGTCAATCTGGAAACAAAGAATGGAATCCGAAATGGGATCTATGGATTCTAACCAAGTGTGGGAGCTAGTAGAACTACCCAATGGGGTAAAACCCATTGGAAGTAAGTGGGTCTACAAGCGTAAGAGAGGATCGAAAGGGAAGGTTGAAACCTATAAAGCAAGGCTTGTTGCGAAAGGTTACACTCAGAAAGAGGGCATCGACTACGATGAAACCTTTTCGCCAAAGAGCCATGCTTAAATCGATCCGGATTCTCTTAGCTATAGCCGCGCATTTGGATATGGAGATTTGGCAGATGGATGTCAAGGCTGCGTTCTTGAGCGGGAGTCTTGATAAGGAAATCTATATGCGCCAACTCGAAGGATTCATTCTCAAGGTCGGGAGCACTTAGTGTGCAAGCTTAAGAGAGCCATTTATGGTCTCAAGCAAGCATCAAGGTCTTGGAACATGCGATTTGATGAGGTCATTCAATCGTATGGTTTTGAACAGTGTCCTAGTGAGGTTTGTGTATACAAAAAGTGTGATGGAAACGTCTTTGGTGTTTCTTGTACTATACGTAGATGATATACTTCTAATTGGAAACAATGTGAAGGTATTATCGACGTAAGGGTATGGCTATCGAGCGATTCGATATGAAGGATTTGGGAGAAGCTGGACACATCCTTGGTATTAAGATCTTTCGAGATCGCAAGAAAAGGATGTTGTGCTTATCTCGGGCATCCTATATCGATACGGTGCTAAAGCGGTTTAGCATGGAGAATTCCAAGAAAGGTTTCTTACCTTACGGACATGGAATTCAACTATCTAAGGCTATGTGTCCTAAGACAGAAGGAGATAGATGACATGAAGTGGTCCCTTATGCTTCGGCGGTGGGAAGCCTCATGTATGCTATGCTTTGCACTAGGCACGATATCTGTCAAGCCGTAGGCATGGTGGCGAGATATCGGTCGAACCCAGATCGGGACATTGGATTCTTTGTCAAGCATATACTCAAGTACACGAGAAGGACTAGGGAGCATATGCTTGTATATCAATCGATACGCTTTGTCCTTTGGGTTACACCGACTCGGATTTCGGTGCGGACAAAGAAAAGTCGAAATCAACTTAGGATATGTTTTCACTTTGGGAGGTGGAGCCATAAGTTGGAGGAGTGTGAAGGTAAATGCATAGCGGACTCTACCATGGAAGCCGAATATGTAGCGGCCTCGGAGGCGGCTAAAGAGGCGGTATGGCTCAAGTACTTCCTAAAGGATTTGGGGGTGATTCCTAATTTGCCCAGAGTATTACACTGTATTGTGATAATACCGGTCTTGTAGCAAATTCGAAGGAACCACGAGCCCACAAAGCAAGCAAACATATCAAGCGCAAATATCATATCATTTGAGATTTTGTGAAGAGAAGGAAGATCATTGTCTCCAAGATAGCATCTGAAGACAACCTAGCTGATCCTTTCACGAAAGGGTTGCCCTCAAAATCATTTGAAGGGCATGTGGAAGGAATAGGGTTGAGATGTATGGCAGCATTGCTTTGAGTATAAGTGGGAGATAGATAGACATAGTCTAGATAGTATACTTCAAAAGCATGCTTTGAGTATAAGTGGGAGATTGTTAGGGTTGTATACGTCAAAGCATACTTTATGCTTGTATTACCTAATTTCCCGGTCTTTATCTATGAGAATATTTAATTCATTTATCACATGTTTTGCATATTTATTCACGCTATGGTTATGCAAATGCAGTCTAATTTACTTTATATTGTAGATAATGTGGTGTGTAGTGTCACACAGAAGATCACATTATCGGTTCCTTATATAGTAATATTTAGTTCACAACCTATGTAACATTAGACCGTTATATGAGAGGTTGTAGTATATGCTTGAGATTGGTTGGTCTTGACCATTAGCATATATTAGCGTATTTGTTATACGTTGAACAGGATCGAGGTGAGATAGATTCTTCCGCATCGACTATAAGAAGAACGTACATCTCGGATAATTATTATTTCTTAATTCTAGTGATTAATATTTAATTATATATATTTAATATTTATTGCTTTGATTTATCATGGGTGAGAGCCACAATGATTGACTCAATATGCTCGATATTTTGGGCAATATTATTATTTATATGATAATTAATATTATAGCTAGAAATCGTGTCCCGACCAGTCGGGTTGATCATGTCCCTTGAGGCACTCGAAAGGATTATTATATCAAACCCTGCAGGTGGAATTAATTTTCCGATATAATAATAAAGGTCGAGTGGTATACTCATGTATAATACATTAATTAATTAAAAGCTGTCAGTAGCTTAAATTAATTAATGGACATGGAATATCTTAAACACGGGAAATAATTAATTTAAAAGGAGCCCAATTTCGTAATTTGGGATTTTGGTAGGAAGTGCAATATTAACTTATTAGTGGACTAAGTTGATATTAATAGAGTCTTCATATTAGGAAGAGTCCTAATAATGGAAGGAAGATATCTATTGGGAGTCCTTACCATATCCTCCTTAAGGTCCCTAGAGTAGCCCAAAATACCTATAAATACAAGTATAGGGATGGCCGATTTATTCATCAATTTTTGCCCAAGAAATCGATTTTTGTGTGTGTGTTTTAATTGTGGATCTTGACTTGTGTCTTGGATTCCACAATTTGGTTAACACAATATTTTTCTAAAATACTCAAAATATTCAAGAAAAATAGAGAGAACAAAAATCGTGAGATTCTTGTGAAGAAAAGATTCGGCCGATCCATATAGTGCTCCAAGTAGTCCGGTAGATTGTTGCCCACACGACATCCGGACGTAGGCGGGATATACTCTAGAAGATCTTGAGGTAGAAACACAAGAAGATCGGAGAGGAACACGAAGAAGGACAAATCGACCAAAAGGGATTTTTCTACCACTTCGCGTCAAAGGTAAAATTACCGACTCCCATGCGTAAATATGTTTATTTAATTGTTTATTAATCTGTTTAATTAATTAGTTGACAAGCCTAAATAGATCCGGTTTTTACGTTGGTTAGTTTATAAAACCTTTTATTAAATTACCTTCACCAACTCGCTTCCGCTGCGTTTTATATTCCAACAACCCCCCCTCGGGTCCCAAAATGATGAAAAAAGATCCGGAAAGAGAATAAAAGCAATAGGAATCGATATTTAGGCAACAATAACACGAAATGGAAGTACGGAACCCCAAAACGATCTGAGGTACACAACCAAGGTCGAACAAGGAACAAATTCCCTAAATTTCTAGGGAGTTACAAAAACGGCCCAAACATCCGAAAATCACGATACAACGTCGGATTAACAATCCGAAACTCACAACATGTTCTACTCAATCATACGAACTCATGGAAGTAAGAAAATGACGAAATCGAACGAGTTTAACGAGAATCAAATGCACATGAGACAAAATATAACACAAGATGAAATTACGAAAAAAAAACATCATCGAGACCCGTCTAAGCGGAGAAACTCCAAGAACAAAATAGGTTCAGAATTCCAAAACAGTGTCAAGCGAGTTGTCGAAACGGACCTCCGCCGGAAAATGAAAATTACCGGAAATCGAATTTGCGGGTATTACATTCTACCCTCCTTAAAAGAAGTTTCGTCCCGAAACTTAAAATAGAGAGCGGCGGAACAATCAAGGAAATAACTACTTGCTCAGCCCCAACTCATCACGAGCAAAGCGCGAATGCAAGGTTCCAGAAATACGATGAACTGACCTAGCGAGCATCCGGTACGTGAGTCGAGGCGATAAAAATGTATGGGAACACGATAAGTTGAGGTGGAGGAGTATGAATTTGGATACCAAAACTCCCAGAGGGAAAAAAAATCACAAAATAGTTCAGACGTCCTGAAAATCGTGTTTCGAGCTCAACCAACCGCATCCAAGTTCATAATACATTCGGAAATGTTAATTGCACGCGAGGGAATATTAGCTTCGAACAAAATTTCTGCAAGAATCAAGCTCAGATGTGGAAAGACCACAATAATTCACGGAGTCTAACAACACGGTTCTGAAATTCGTTCGGAGAACGGTAGGCTAAGTACAACAGGGTAGTTTAAAAAAAAAATTATCGAGAGGGTCATAGATGAAGTACCAGCAATGGAAGTCACCCAACACTGAAAATACTATGAAGAGTACGGGTAGTACATTTCCCCATACTAAGAAAACATTTCGATCCCGAACTTAGAACAACAAGAGTTGGTAACATAGAGCAATGAAATGAAGAACGATCAAAGTCACGATTGTCCAAAACAGCAACGATTAGGGCATATTACAAAATATTCATCCTCCCATGTTAGGTTCTTCAGAAGGAGACATAGGGTTTCGGGACATCCTCCAGTCACTTGCTCTGTCCGCCAATAGGGTAGCATTCTTTGCCAGTTCAGAAATTATCTCACAATGCTTCTCCCGATGACCTTCACACCCGCACCGGTAACAAGTCAAGAGTGGAAAGGGACAATTTGCACGAACATGTCCCTGACGATTGCAGTTGAAGCACCCTCCCTTCTTACCGAGAGTCACCGATGCTGGCTTGGGATTCCAAGTGTTCACTCCTGATCGCGAAGACGACGCGTTCGAACGACGTTGGAGTTTGGGAGCCTTAGGCTCTGCACCGCCCAAAAACTTCCCAGATATCCTCGGTCTCTTGGCTTCGCTCGTGGGCTCGACCACTGAGGAGATTTCATAGGATATCGATTGATCTAGATACTCCTTCACCGTAGCATGGATCGTGGTCGTACGAACCACCTTGCCGCTTCCATTTCCATCATCACGTCCACGTCCGCCGAGGCTTGACATACTAATACGGATAACACCGATTAACAGTATTAGTTTATCAGTCGTACAATATACCACAATTATCAACCCGAGTTTTAGTTGGCATCCTTAGAATAACGGTACTATCGTAAAGCATAGAGTTTTATGAAGTCAAGTTCGAGTTCCTCGACGAGGACGATCATTATATGTATGCACTTAATGAAAACAGATTTTTGAAAAAGGGGCTAGTCACGTTGCGCCCTAGACTTGTAACCACTGTCTTTTATTTCGGAAGAGGAAGTTTACATAATGACTCTAAAGATTATTTTCGAGTGATGAATAAAAGAAAAAAAAAATCGAAAATTAATTCGTAACTAATTTGAAATATTTCGAAAATGTTGAGTCCCAAATATCAAAATTTTGAAAATCTTTCCTCTTCTTCAAAAATGTTTATTCGAAAGAATTCTCCACCGAGATACGTGACCATTTAACATGACGGTATTAAATCATGGCTTTACACAATGTTAGAAAATTTCAAAGCATTGCTTTAAAATATTCGAGATACTACAGCGCCGTGGGCCCCGTGCCGGAATCCACCAGGCAAAAATTCCTAAAAAAAAAAATGATCTAAATGCCAAAAAGGCCGAAGTCGGTAACATTCTCAAATACTCACAAAAGTCATTTATGAAATATCAAATACCGTCATAAGAATACTATCAAAATGTGCAAGACCAAAATATCAAAACTCGGTTTGCAAGATAACAAAAACCATCTTAAAATACTCATGCGGTGGATAACATTATCATTCGTAAATTCATTCTAATAAAGTACCGAAACAGATAAACATGCTCGACTTCCGAAGCATACTACGTAACTATTTATGCTCGGACCGCATGCGCATGTTATATCCTATAACGATAATATCACCAACAAGTTCCAATTCCTAGTTCACATTAAGCATATTAGCACAAGATAATCAAATACGTATATAAGGGGACTTACGATCGGGAGGCTTACCATCACGGATTGCCGGAAGATGATGTCGGAACCACGATACTAATCACGACTCTGATGCGCGCGACTTACACAAGACATAGACTTGACCCAACGGCCTAGGTTTTTCGCAAACCTAAGCTCTGATACCATAAATGTAACACCCCCAGAATACGACCCGGGGATGTCACACGCCGTAGACCCTTATCACAAGGATCCACCAGGCTAAACTCCAAAAGACTACTCAAAGATTGACCGACCAGGGTCAAAATTTAATACAAGGTAGACCGACAAGGTCTTAAACCAATTCATAAACTAACGACATTCATACAACAATGACAACAATAAACTTGAACACAGAAAAGAATGACAACTCAATTTAAAAATCGATAACTACACCCATGCAAGGGTGAATACTCAAACGACAAAGAAAATACCGACCAAAATGAAACAAAAGAAAAGACTCTGACTCTGGTGTGATTAGCATCGTCGTCTTCCATCTCCTTCCAAGCCAATCCCGTGTCTGCTCCCGAGCTGCCAAAACCTGAGCGCATAACAGGCACCCACCCCCCGAAAACTCGGGGGTTAGTAAACTGGAATTTTGCTAGTGCAAGTACATAATATACAAGATATACGAACAATAACAACACAAAATTCAACCATCGTGAAGCCATTAACACAAACCATACATTCCCAAAGTTAACACAGTATAGCACTCGCATACACAAGGTGAAAAATAATCACATAGTCATATTCTCTATATGGAACATAATGCCAATCAAACTTTGGACGAGCCCAAGGAGTCAAAAGATTAAGTTTGAAAATCCATTTTTATAAAAAAAAGAAAAGTATTTTGATAAAATAGTTTGAAAACATTATTAATGACTTGGGTCGTCTTGGGGTTTTAAACAAAAATCGAATGGGGATGCTTTTGGAATTAATTTCAAAAAAAAAAAAAAACTCTCGGGTCCTTGACCCAACGTATGGAAAACGATTACCCAAAAACCAAGTCAACTTATTTGGGGTTCTCGACCCAGTTTATAGAACACCGTCACAAACGAAATCATTACAACATCTCACAGGGTTCTCAACCCATTCCAAATAACATCATCACGAAACCAATCATCTCAACATTCCACAGGGTTCTCGACCCAATACACAGAATAGCACCACAATACAATCAAAGGTACAGAACTCTCATTCGACATATCCTGCTCAAGACCCCCAATTAATTAACCCTCGGAGATTTCGTCAAACCTCCTTGGTTAATTAACCCTGATACCAAACGCTTTAAAAACAATTTGAAACAAGCTTTCAAAAACACGGATTGCGGTCTGTATCAAGACAAACATTAAAAGTGAGTTGAAAGAATTTGAGATACGAACATCGTTCGGTAACGGGGTCTTAGCTATCACTCAAATACCCGTAACCAATAAGCATGCCAGGCGCCTCCACTGCTCACCTGTGCACCGGCGTTCACTCCACTATGTCGGCCGCTCCTTGAACATGTCACCGCACCGGCGTCACTCCCGCAAGAGCCGCCCCTTGCACGCGCATTAGGTGACACCGGCGTTCACCACCCATATGGAGCCGCACATTTCAGCGTACACCAGGCCGGAGTACACCGCCCCGCCCTCAGAGGTTCCCGGATATGACGTTTCTCACCACAAGTATCCACATTGTTCAAACATCAAGCACACGGACAATTGTCACAACTATTTTCAACTCGGTACATCAAGTCACACAATTTCTCCGCCAGTCCATATCCACACAAATAAACAATAACACGAACGTTATCAATCAAACTCAATCAACACCGCACATATATCTCTATGTTGCGAATCAACAGAATATATACACATTTATATATATAGATATATATATAAGTATATAACCTCACTATATTATATGAATAACTATAGTTCGCCCATCAATCCAAGTTGAGCACGTCAACTAATGGTAGAATTCAACACTCGTCGATCACCGACATAAACATATATATTAATATACGTATATACATACATATATTTAACATGTAACTATATATATAAACACACATATATATATATATATACACATACATATATATACCTCCATATAAACTCATACACTTCGACAACAATGATTTCACGCAGTTACAATTCGTATATCGAGGTACTTGCCTTGGTAATACGACGCGAAGGAGACGACGAAGGAATAGGTTCCAGTCCGAACAATCCTCTCAAATCCGACCCTAACACAATAATGATATACAATCAATCTCACATCATGAATACGAAGAAATCCCTCCTAGTTCTACCCGTTGGGACAATTTATCGAACACCAAGAGTGCGTAGGGAATTGAAATCGGTTAACGGTGAACTAACGGGATTTCATCCCAACCAAAAACAAGAAAACCAAGGGTCACGAGAGTACTATCAAAATCTAACAACAACATCGGTTAATTCGGATTAAAACACAAGATCACCACCAAACCCTCCCCAAAAATCATACTAGGGTATAAGAGATCTTACCTCTTGAAGATACAAACCCTATAATCCGAAGAACACGTGCTAGATCCACAATCCGAGCTACACGATCGAAGGAAGATGAAGAAAAACACATAATCAAAAGGGTGGATGGAGAAGAAATCCCCCTCTCAACCCTCTCTCTCTCGCGCACGGTGGAAGAAAAGGAGGAAATGAGCGAAACTCTCTGAAAACCCCCAGTTATAGCGCTGACCGCATCGTGTGCCGCGGCTCAGCTAATCTGTGCCGCGGCACAGGGCCAAAAATTGCGCCCAGTGGTCGGCTGACCGCTCGTTGTGCCGCGTCTCATTCGGAGTGTGCCGCGGCTCAGACTCGGCATGTGCCGCGGCAGACCGGGATGTGCCGGGCACGCAGACAGAGGTTTTAGCCGCGAGTGCCACACGGTGTGCCGCGGCCGGACAAGTGTGCCGCGGCGACTGTTGTGTGCCGCGGCGCACAATCCTTGTGCCGCGGCACACGGTACAGCCTGCTCGGCCAACAACTGGGTAGTATGTGTGCCGCGGCGCACAATCCTTGTGCCGCGGCTCACACCCCCCCTCGGGTCCCAAAATGATGGAAAAAGATCCGGAAAGAGAATAAAAGCAATAGGAATCGATATTTAGGCAACAATAACACGAAATGGAAGTACGGAACCCCAAAACGATCTGAGGTACACAACGAAGGTCGAACAAGGAACAAATTCCCTAAATTTCTAGGGAGTTACAAAAACGGCCCAAACATCCGAAAATCACGATACAACGTCGGATTAACAATCCGAAACTCACAACATGTTCTACTCAATCATACGAACTCATGGAAGTAAGAAAATGACGAAATCGAACGAGTTTAACGAGAATCAAATGCACATGAGATAAAATATAACACAAGATGAAATTACGAAAAAAAACATCATCGAGACCCGTCTAAGCGGAGAAACTCCAAGAACAAAATAGGTTCAGAATTCCAAAACAGTGTCAAGCGAGTTGTCGAAACGGACCTCCGCCGGAAAATGAAAATTACCGGAAATCGAATTTGCGGGTATTACAGAAAGGAACTGTTGAGGTTAAGACGATGCATACCGACCGTCGATCTTCCTCTGATATTGCAGCTGAGCATGGTAGCTTGACTACCAGAAGTGCTAATGCGAGCAAGCTTACCCCTTATGCAGAGAATCCTAACGACATGTTAGTTGGATTTGCTGATGCCGGTTATCCCTCTGACCCGCATAAAGGACGTTTCCAAACTGGTTATGTGTTCACCATTGGGAATACGGCGATATCTTGGCGATCTACCAAGCAGACCCTGGTTGCTACTTCCTCGAACCATGCAGAGATAATTACATTGCACGAATCCGTAAGGGAGTGCATTTGGCTTCGGTCAGTCATAGACCATATACGAGGAACGTGTGGATTAGATCCCACTACAGCAACCCCTACTTGCATCTTTGAGGACAATGCGGCATGCATTGAGCAGATAAAGTTAGATTTCATAAAGGGTGAAAATACCAAGCATATTGCGCCGAAGTTCTTTTATAATCATCAGCAGCAGAAATTGCTGAATATCGAAGTGAAACAAGTGAGTTCCGATGAGAATATCGCAGACTTGTTCACTAAGTCTCTGCCGAAATCTACATTTGAGAAACATGTGAGAAGCAACGGCATGTGTCGATTATCCGAGCTCAACTAATGATAGCTCGACAGAATGAGCTGTCATGTATACCTCAAGGGGAGTATACTTCACATGATTCTGACATTTGTAGTTGGTGCGTTGTGCTCTTTTTCCTCACCAAAGTCTTTATTTTTCCCACGGGGTTTTATTTGACTTGGAAAGGTTTTTTACCGAGGCAACACCTTATGCACCATGTTAGTATTAATGCTCGACACAGGGGGAGTGTTCCGGGAAATCCTTTCCTTATTGGTGTATTACCTAATACTGGTTGTAGGGGGGATAGAGTTATGGAAGGTTCTAGACTCTTCCAGAGATAGTATGATCCTGTTAGATGTCTTACCTTAACTAGGAATCCTATGTATGGAAGGACTCTCATTGTAATGCCTATATAAAGGCCCCTCTATTCATTGTTATCAATACAATTGATTTGCTGTCTTTTACTTTCTCCTCAAACACTTTTTAGTTTAACTAGAAATGTACAAAACAAACACCTATCACACGTTTTTCCTTTTTTCTATTTTTCCTTAATAAATAATCATATGTTCAATTTATTTCCAATTTTTGAAAAAATATCTACAATATGCTTAATCCAAATGCAGCAGGAAATAATTGAGGCTTAAAATCCCACATGTAGGAATTTCATTTTTATCCTCCATCGGATAAACTCGTAATAGGATCGAGTATCAGCCAAATTAAAAAATTTATAACCGAAGACTGGTAAGAGCAACTCCAATGCTATTAATCTGTTAGCTAAATTAGTTCTCAAACTCTAGCTGGCAAGAGAATATAAAGAACGCCTCTAATTTTCTCCTCTCCAACGCCACTCCTGTTAGCTAAATATTTAGCTCGTCTCTTCCAGAGTAGCTATATTTGCTGATGGGCAAATCATCTGTAAGCAAAACATCTCTCCCTCCACATCATCTCCCGCCATTTTCATCTTGTCCACCCTTCCAGAGTACCTATATTTGTAAGAATTTAAATTTGAAATTATTAATAAAATACTGTTTTTGAAATATAGCTATAACCATTATAGCTAACCTCATTGGAGCACAACACCTCACAGTTCAGCAAATTTTAGCTAACCATTATTTTATACTCCCCCCGTTCCATATATATAGGCCACATTTGACTAGGAATTAATCTTAAACCGTAAATGTAAAATCTTCAATTAAATTATATAATGAAATTTTAGTTATAAACTTTTATTATATAATTCAGTTGAATAATTTACATTTGCGGTTTAAGATTAATTCGTAGTCAAAGTCGAAACGATTGACCGAAAAAGTCAAACGTGTCCTATATATATGGGACGGAGGGAGTATTATTTTAACTAACTATTTTAGCTAGTACCATTGGAGATAGCTCTAAGGTGTGGAAATAAGAAGTATTACCTAATTACCAACCCCAAACACCAATTTAAATTATATAAATATCTTATTAATTATATGTTGTACATAGATATTATATTATATTATCTTATATATCATATTACATAAAAAATAATATTTCAAATATTTATTATACTATAATATCTTATTAATTAAACGGTTTAGCCCACTAGAAATCAAACCTCATAGAAAAGGAAGTCTACTCCGGCACCGTAGTTCTTTATTCTGAATCCGCCATTGGCCGGGGCATTGCCTTTTCGTTTGAATTATATAAATATATTATTAATTATATATTGTATATTGATATATTATATTACATAAAATATAGTGCTTTAAATATTTATTATACTATATTAATTAATTATATATATATGATATTAAAAATATTTATATATCAAATATAGAATATACAAGTAGTTGAGTATCCATTGAGTCCTCAATTACTGGATAAACAATACCCAAACTCAATTAGACAAATAAAATAAAATATGGAGAAACATACCTGTACACTAACCCGACCCAACAACATCCCTTCCCATCTGGCCACATGGGCCGGCAGGAGACACGAGACCGGTTTTGCCAAAGTATACAGCTCATCACGTGCGACGCACGCTTTATTTTGACCCAACACATTGATTATTTCAAAAGTTAGCTAAAATTTTCTATTTTCCTCCCCCGCCGACCGTCGTGCCGTCACAGCCACTCATGTTGAATTACATAATGCTCTACTTTCAGAATAGAAAAAAGATATAAATTAAGGGTCTATTTGGCAGTTGCTGAATGATTTGGTGCAGAATGATTAAGTTGTCTGAATGATTAAGAGGCTCTTATGGTATAGTGCAAAACGAAGTACAATTATTTTTTAATTGTTCAAAATGAAATCAGGACTCTTAATGGTTAAGAGAGGGTCAGAATATAAAACCATTCAGAGGGTTTTGGAACCATTAAGAGGCAGACACTTTTTTCGCCAAACAAGAATTAACTCTTAACGATTCAGAGGTTGCCTCTTCAAGTAACCATTAAGAGGTAAACAAACAGCCCCTAAAAAATCATTCATTAAGGTAATCGACAAACATTATCATTTAAAAAATAATAGTAATTAATTTCTCACAATTTCTTATTGGCCATGCATCATTAATCATAAGTAAGATACAAAAATTAAAAAAAAAAGTATCATCCATGTGATATATGGATATGCACTTCTACAAATAAAGATGACAATAATTATAAATAAATGAAGTAAATTTAATTTCTAAATTAGAATTTATAAAATAAATAATAGTATCAAAATCATCCTCATCAAATATATATATATATATATATGTGTGTGTGTGTGTGTGTTGGGGGTGGGGTGGGGTGGGGTGGGGGGGCTCTTTTTTAGGTGAAGAGTTGGGCATGCAAGTAAATATGTATATATCCTTTAGTTTCTATATGCATCTGCCTCTGATTTCTATGATCATCTCCAGAAATACAACAACACGGTGTGGAAAGTAAATTAAAATAAGTATTATGAAATCACATCTGACTAACCATTTTATTGATCAATGATCATCATCAACAAATTTCTTATGTCTCTTTTTTCAAAACTTTAACTAATGGTGCAAAGGGTTCGGACCGGTAGGGACAAGGCGCTTCTCAACACCGTAACGCGGATCAATCTCGCCTTCGTCTGGTGGACCCGGATCCCGCGATACTTCATGACGGTGGTGGTGGTGTCGGTGGTGGTGGCGCTTGACAAACGGTGTGAAGTCGAACTTGACGGCCAATGCTTTCCTATGTATGATCAAAGATTGATGAAACCCTAATAAAGATGGAGGTCCATTTATTTCTGAGCTGTTGTTGAGGAATTTGAAGTTGTAAAATTCATGAAAGAGTGTGAGGATGAGAAGAAACCAAAAGAATGGGAAAACAAGACGAGGGATTTTCATGATCATGTGGAGAGTAATGGTGAAGGAGAAGGGTTTGGAGATGAAGCATGGAGGAGTGAAATAAGGAGCAAATAGTGGATTGAGTACAAAAGGTTGAACGGTTGACAGCTTAGAGTCTAATAAACCGAAAAGGAAAAGGGTTGAAATGTGATGGTTGCTTCCATGTGAACCTTTGAGAAGTTTCATGTTAGAGAGAGAGAGAGAGAGAGAGAGAGAGAGAGAGAGAGAGAGAGAGAGAGAGAGAGAGAGAGAGAGAGGGGGGGGGTGCATGCATGGGGTGTTTCAGTTTCCAATAAATGTTCCTTCAAAATCAAGGAACAAAAGAAGGGCCCATCATTGTGTTGATCGTCAAAAACCTGAATTATATAAGGCCTGATTGTGTTGAATACGACGTGTTTACCGGGTATTATGTTTGATTATATAATGTTCCTCATCTATTGATTTCTTACAGCAAAAATGAGAAATCCCCGCCCTCAGTCTGACAGAGATTGATGAATAAATTAAATTATGGTGATTCAACGGCCTATTAGATGAGATGAACATTTGCGACTATTGATTTCTTGCAAGTGGGGCATGGTAGTCAAAAAAAGTTTTTATTTTTTATTTTTTTTATGTTGGAATAAATACATGAGTCATTTTAAGATAAATTGATATTGTTAAATTGATTTTTTTGGTTGATATAATCAGAGTCATCTATTATGTTGTTGGTATTTTCGATGCATTTGTTGATCTTGTATTTGTTTTCGACTTCATGTTAATGCTCGATACTTGTGTGGCACGAATGATGCCGATGATTTATTGATTTATTATCTTATTGTGGATCATGTTGACACTATGAGACATGTTAGAGCTGTGATCATGACTTTGATGTTCTGCTTTTTTAGTATGGAAAGAGATAAAAGAAGACGTGGCAGAAGGGGCATATGCCGCGAATCAGGCTCAAACCTAGGACTACGAGCGATGATCGATCTGAGTTGGTAGGCAGAGATATCGCGCCTACTCAAGCGATAGTGCTACTGTTCTGTAGTGGTCAGTGATTCACCTTCGGGAAGTCGTACTCAGGGCACCGAACAATCGAGAGTCGGATATATCGAGGAAAACCTTTCATACTTATTATGGGCACTACTAGTTTGTGGTGATGGCATTTGGGTTGATGAATGCGCTGGTAATATTTAAGCAATTAATGAACCGAGTGTGATAAACACGATTTTCACATGTTAATTGGAGTCCTTTTATCATATATTTAGAAATAATTCGTGCGTGAATAAGGCTTTTATGTATGAATTCGTTATTTTACGAGATGTCACGTGTTTTGCTTTAAATGTACTTGAAACATGTGAAAATATGCCAAAAAGGGTGTTAAGACGTGTCCGGAGCCTAAACGAACCAAAAAATGAAGAAATCAAAGCACCGGGTCGAAAACCAGCGACACGGCCATGTCACAGGTAACACGACCGCCGACACGGGCCGTGTTGAAGAACATGCAAAACTAACTGGACATGACAGGGCCGTGTTGAAGAACATGCAAAACTGTCTGGACATGCGAAATGGCCATGTCGTAATGACATGACGTACGACAAGGGCCGTGTCACATATGGCGGAAACTTACTGCTTGTCCGACACGGCCGTGTCACGTGTTTTGGCCAATTTGAAAGTTTCTTTTCATGCAAGACTCCTACCCTAATTGAACTAATACACCTTTACCTATAAATTGGACTCATTGGCTGCGTTTTTTATGAACTTTTCATCATCAGGAGACTCAAGAGAATACAAGAAGGAGGAGATCAAGGATCAAGCTTCAAGATCTACTACACCAAAAACAGGATTTTGTGACATTGAAACTTGCTGGATTTGTGACTGTCAATGACAGTCACAATTTTATGACTGTTAATAACAGTCACAAAGACCAAACTGTGATAAATCCAAATGCTTGTGACTGTTAATGACTGTCACAAGTGTTCTAACTGTCTTGAGCAGTCACAAATCCAAATATTTTTGACGGTCGTGAGCAGTCATAAACTTTTTCATTTCCTACTACTCTAAAAGTGTGAAGGGTGTATTGGTCGAAAACGTGTTTCTCTCCGTTTTTTCCCCTCCGCTTTTCTCTTTATCTCCAGGCCGCTTTCATCTTGACTTCTCCCATCACCGTTCACCCCATCCACCTATCTGCTTCATCGTCTCCCATCACCATATATCCGTACGCCGTCCCCAACGAGCTCTCTTCGGTATTTTATCCTACAAAATCCTTGTTTTTCTTCTCACCGCTTGATTTGCGTTTGGATCGGCTTGTTTCTCTTATCACCGCTTGTTTTGTGAATCCTGTTTCCTTTCTTCTCGGCGCTTTGTGTCGCTTTGTTTTTCTTTTGGGTTGATTTGGTCTTCTATTTCTTATCGTCTGGTTTGTGGGTGGATGTTTTGTGAGTGTACAGCCTGTTTCGATTCTGCCTGCGATTTAGTATTTGTATATTTATATGTTTGGATGTCTCTACTCATGTGGGTTTGTTTTTCTTTTTTGTTAGGTTTTGGGCTTCTTTCTGTCTCTTGTTTCATTACGTTCTTTTTTTACAGACTGCTTGCTCTTTTGTGGATGTGGTTTTTGCGTTTTCTGGGATACCCTGTTTGGAGTGCGCCTTCGATTTATCAAAGGAAGGGTGTAATGATGTTGTTGGGCTTCTGTGGTTATATTATGGTGTGTTGGCATCTTGTTCATATTTTTAGAGTATTGGAGTTTATTGATGTATGTCAATTTTTGGATTGTCCTTTGTTTTGGGTGGTTCAGTGTCTGTTTATTTTGTTCTGTCTGTTTTTGAGTTGTCCTTTGTTTTGGGTGGTTCAGTGTATGTTTATTTTGTTCTTTGTTTTAGGTGGTTCAGTGTTTGTTTAATTTGGGTGGTTGTCCTTTGTTTTGGGTTTGTTTTGGTGTATGTGGTTATATTAGCTCATTGCTTGTTTATTATATTCGAGGTGTTGCAAAAACGTTATAAAGAATTACTAGGTTGGTTGGATATAAAGAATTACTATTTGGGGGTATGTGGACTGTCAATTTTGGGGGTGTAGGAGATTGGTTTGGTGGGTGCAATGATGTCTCAGTTACGGGTTTCTAATTAAGGTTTGCCTGTTTGTTTTCTTACACTTGAGTGTTATGATATATGTTGAGTTTTTAAGTGTTTTTTTTTTGTTTTGATGGATACAAATGAGCAGGTTGTATAATAGTTTTTTTGGGCGCTTCTACTTGTTCGCGTGGTACTTTTCCGTGTATGGTTTGAGGTTTTTGTTTTCGTTGCTTTTATTTGCGTAGTTGTAATTTGGCTACTGTGTTTTTTAGGTTATGGGAATATTATTTGTTTGTTTGTTTGGCGGATTATTAGAAAGTGTTGTGCTTTTTGGCTTATCTACATGTTAACATGGTTTTCTTATGTTTTTGGGTATATAGGTTGGAAACCTTGCGACCGACAGGCCTCTTGAGAGGACGACGCGTACCTTTAAATGTTTTGGAAATTAGTGACTATGTGTTTATGATGTGTTTGAATATAGTTGTTGATGTGTGCATTAGGTATATTAGTCGCATCTATGTGTTATGTGGTTTTCTTATGCTTTTGAGTCTCATTTAGTTTGCTCCTCAGCGTTACTGATTTTTCCTGGTCAGAGGTTTTTGTTTTGGTCAGTTTATTGTGATCTTCATATATCTTCTGCGGTTACAGTGGATTGTTCTTTCTAAGTCTTTCTCTGGAGCTTTGTGTTGGTTATATCATTTCATCTTAGTTTCTTCTTCTCGGCCAACCAGGTATCGATAATCATTTTTGTAACTCAGGTTATTTCTTGTCTTGTTTTCGTCTTTGAGTAAATGTTAAAATTGTTTAGGCCATTATTCCAGAATTTATTTTTGCTCTCGTTCTCCCGCTGCTATTCTAAAGGGGACACTGAAGATCCTGTTGTGTGAATTCCCAACTGGGTGAATTTTTTGTTGGAATATTTATTCCACATATTAATAAATAGTGTTTTGATGATTAAGTTGCTAAACAAAACAAAACAAAAAAGAGGTGATGCAAAACGACGAAGGAATCAAAAACGCAAAAAAACTGGACAAAATACAAAGCTAGCATATAAGTTAGCATACGCTAACGGGTCCCAACTGCAGATCAGACGAGTTCGAAGTAACCTGAAGTGAAATCACCTGATGAGGATAGCGCACGCTACACATAAGGATTATCGCACGCTATCGAGCCAATATTACCATTGTGAAGAGATTCAAACACAGAATGACGTATGCACTGAAGTAAGCTTAGCGCACGCAAGAGATGATACTTAGCGCACGCTAAATATCAGTTTGAATCAAGTCAATAAATCCGTTGGGGAGAATCTGCTACAAGTCAAAAAGTATTAACGGATATATGACGCATGCAATGATGCATGATTAACGCACGCTACAAAAGAACTGTTAGCGCACGCTAACAGCCAGAGACAGAAGCCACTGGACTGAAACCGGAAATACACTAACGTATGTAACAGTACATAATGTACGCTAAAGGCAAATACATGCGATAGCGCACGCTAAGGAAGTCAGCCTAGCGCACGCTAATAACAACTGGAAGTAACGGCTAGTTCGTGGAAAAAGGCTATAAATACCAAATGAGTTGGTATCATTCCACACAACAACATTGAGAAACACATACACTTGAGATATCATTGTAACATTATAGTTGTTGTTCTTGATCTTGAATTAGAGTGATTGAGTGTTATACACAAAATCATACACGAGTGAGAAAAAGAAAAGATACGATTAGATTCGGTGTTATTAGGATCAAGGATCCGGCATTGTTAGAATCGCAATCTTTATCTTAGTGAGGTTTATCTAGTACCAATAGAAAGCTAGAGTGGTTGATTCCTTATCCAATAGAAAAGGAAAAACGGTTTTACTCGGACCGATTGAAGACGAGCTTGTAACGGTAATCCATTGAATGATTGAAGAGAGGCGTAGAGGTTTTGATCTTAAGCCTATAGAAAAAGATACATCAAGAGAGGACGTAGGCACGTTTGGCCGAACCTCTATAAATCCTTGTGTGATTTAATTTCCGCAATTTATTTTCGCGCTTCCGCACAAACGACGTAAATACCGATATTGCTCCAACAATTGGTATCGGAGCAGTACTCCTACAAGCGGCTTTACATCCGAGGAGAAAAGATCCAATGGCTCTCCAGTTTGCTCCAGTCGAAGGCCTTGCTCTCAATCGACCACCATTCTTTGATGGATCGAACTTTATGACTTGGAAGAAAAAGATGTCGATATTCATTCGAGCTTACGACATCGAGCTTTGGAAGGTGATTTGTCTTGGTCCGAAAATTCCAACGAATTCCAACAGTACGCTCAAAACTTTCGAAGAATATGACGATTCCGATTGGAAAAATGACCATTACAATTGTAAGGCAACTCAACTTCTTTATTGTGCCTTAAATCCGAAAGAACACAACCGGATATCATCGTGTGATAGTGCCAAAGAAATTTGGAAAATGCTTGAGGTAACACACAAATGTACGTCTCAAGTCAAGGAAACAAAGATAAACATGCTCTTTCACGAGTACGAATTATTTCAAATGAAGGACGACAAATCCATCACTATAATGCTCGACCATTTTTCGGTTATCACAAATAGATTAGCATGTTTCGGGAAACCACTTTCGAGTAGTGAGAAAGTAAAGAAAATTCTCCGATCACTACCTCGAGAATGGGATGGTACGGTAACGGCAATAATGGAATCTAAAGATTTAAGTAATCTTGATTTTAGTGCTCTCGTTGGTTCTTTTATCAACTACGAGATAGTTCAAAAATCTCGGAATGCCAAACCGAAACCGAAGGAGAGGTCGATAGCCATGAAGGCTAAAATGTCGAGAAAGAAAGAAGAAATCCTGGTGGACGAAAGCGATGAAGAATCGGCATATTATGCCAAGAATATTAATAAGTTCCAACACTTATTAAACCGGAGAAAGAAGGACATCCAAGCGGGCGAATCTAAGAAATTCGACAACACTTGTCGATTATGTGGTAAACCAGGCCACTTTGCTAAGAACTGTCGAGTAAAGCAAAAGGAAGTCTTAGTTGCAACATGGAGCGACGAAGATCCTGATGAAGATTTCATGAATCAAAATAATCTCGCGCTCATGTCCCGGATTTCATTCGACGATAGCGACATCGAAAGCCAAGTAATTCTTACGACGAACTTTTTGAAGCGTTCGAGTTATTACATATCGATTATCAAAATGCTTTAAAAGAAATTAAATCCCTTCAATTTAAAAACAAATCATTGGAAAATGAAAATTCTAAAATTCTAGAAAAGGGAAAATTTGTTGAAATCGATCATTCAAAATGCGTTGAAAATGAGAATATTTTAAAGAATGATCTTGTTAAAGTTCAAACCGAGCTAAAAAATCTAACGAAAAAATTTTCTCTCGGAAATACACGTTAAATAAAGAGGGGTTAGGATTCAAACCGCATTCTAAAAACGAATCCGTAAATTTTAAAATACCCCGGTGTGAAAAATATTTGAAAATTGGGCATCACATTTCAAATTGCAAAATCCCAAGACGGACGATAAAAGTTAAGAAAATTTGGGTCCCTAAAGGAACAATAGCTTCAAACATCGTCTACGTCTCGATAGAAAAACCTACTTTCGGTTGGATCCCCAAAAACTAATTTTTGATATTTTACAAAGGGGGAGATAATACTTTCAGGGGGAGATACTTCCTCATATTGCATATTTTTGCATATGGAGAAGGAGAAGGAGAAGAAAAAGAAAAATGGCCAAAAACCCGACTGCAGGGCCTTAAATAGGCTGACTGCACAGTGTGCCGCGGCCCAGCCGAAGTGTGCCGCGGCACAGGGCCAAATCTGCCCACAGTGATCGGCAGTGTGCCGCGGTCCTGCTGGCATGTGCCACGGCACAAGGTACAAAGTGCTCGGCCAAAAATAGAAATGAGAGTGACTTAGCTATTTCGACCATAACTCCCTCGTCCGGACTCCGATTGACTAACCGTTTGAACCATCGGAAATCTAACTCGATGATTTATAATATTGCGAAGATTCAGAATTTTTGGAGTTTCCAAAAATTAATGGCTATCTAACAAAGTCGAACTCATACGTGGAAAAGTCGCTAAAGAACACGGAATTCAACGGAACGACACCGAAACGAACTCGGATGACAAAAAGTGTAGAATTAATCATTCTCAGAATGACGAAATGGTCATGAGCGAGTCGTAAAAACGGACTTCCGCCGAAAAAAAGAAATTACCGGAAATCGAAATTACGGGTATTACATTCTACCCTCCTTAAAAGAAGTTTCGTCCCGAAACTTAAAATAAGTAGGGAGAAGCAATATCCCCTGCCAGGAAAACTCGACGAGATACACAAAAACCGAAAACTCGCGCCCAACGGCGAAACACTGCAGGAAACGCAAAGAGACATACGGCGTGAAAACACGCTCCACGACGACCAACACAACGCTACCGGTAGAAACATAATAAAACCAACAAGTGACAAGCGTCATCAAACAGATAGTACAATCAAGTCGATTATCCGAACAGTCATAAAACACATGAACGAAAATCAATACGATTGACCAACCCAACGGTTCATCAATCAAAACGCAAGCCCAACGCTGAACAAATACGGAATTCCACCGCCTAAGGGTTGGAAGATCGAAAACGAGACTAATTTCCCGAACTGAAGGGAATTAAGAAGGAGCCTGAACGTTCACCAATCACGGAACGAGATCAACAAAAACCGAACAATCAAACGATCGAACCACAACGATCGAGACAACAAAAATCGAACAATCATTTTCGAATCACGAAGAACAATAAGGTTCAAACAACAACTCCCAGGATGATCTGGTGAGAACAACAAGACATGCATTCCCATAAGATCCACCGGAAAGGGAATAGCGATTGAAAAGTCACAACGACAAATGAGTTATTCCGAAACAATACCACTCTCGTTCGATCAATAAAAGTAAGGGAAAGTTCAAAAAATATCAACGAACATAAACGAGTCGACAGAGTCGAAAATACAGAAATTCAAAATCCGATCCACGTCGAATAGAAGAGTTAATAGAACCAAATGATGTCACTTCCAAACAAGGTTCACAAGAATCGAACCGAACTCGAAAAAGTCACAGCGATAACTAGATCGACCCACAACAAGATCACAGCTCGTTCGGACGATGAAACCGAAATACAGAACAAGTTCATAAAGTATCAACGAACGTGAGCGAATCGATAGACTGGAGAAAGAGAAAATACAGAAGTCAAAATAGTACGGGTATTACCTCCGACCTCGTCCACGAAATTCACAAAAACGGGAGCAAGGTAACAAGACATTAAACAACCGACACATAACGGAACCATCACCGATGCACACAGTTATACCATACCAAGCTCTAACAGCTCGCATATGCGCGACAACGCAGAAATCACTACGAGGCGACAATATTCAATACCAACATCCCACCTCTCACAGAGGGCTAACGCAACAAATGTGTGGAAAACGACTCAACGCTCACACCTCCAATTCAATCATACTCGGGAGTAAACATCAAAATGACAACGCGAACATCATACATACATACCCAGCCCTCAAACGGGAATGGATAAGTTTTAAAAACGACAACCTTATTTTGAAAATAATTTAGAAGAATACCGGTTGATCTTGAGTATCATCTTTCAAAAAAAATTACAAACGTGAAACATCGTTACCGAGACTTTGGAGAACCATTTCGCATTTGATAAAAATGAGGACACTTTCTTTTAGCGAAAGACTTTCAGAAATATTCGACCCTCGGGTCTAAGTATAAGTGTTTCTAAAACATTGAAAATATCTCAAAACATTTTGGTCCTCGAGGTAGAAGAATTTGGAAACATATTGTGGCACCTTGGAAGTACCACGAGAAAACGATTCATTTTAAAAGTACATCTCAAAATTTATTTTCTAACATACTCAAGGTTTTCAAAAATAATTCAATGGGCTAGGATGCCCAAAAATGCTCATGTAACAATATTCGTTTAAACATATTATAATATACACATCAAATCGTACAAAGTCAAGATAATACATGTCTTTTACCGGGAAGACAAACAGTCAATTATCACAGTCAAAAGACATAAATGATGACAACACTTCTCATACAAACGAAATAAGAGAATCACACGAACGCATCACGAAACCGAGAATCTACATGAAGGTTCCATCACTTAACACAAAATCAAACAAATAGCTCGTGTCACACGAGGCACAATACAAAGAAGGGAGACTTACATCCACAGGTCGCACGAAAATGATGATCGCCCCACGATACTAATCACGACCAACAAACTCAGACGACACATCGCGACACGACTCAGTCAAACAAAATCCGACGAGACAAAACTCAATAGACACCACTGACCCGACAGCCTAGGTTTCCACAACCTAAGCTCCGATACCATTTATGTAACACCCCTAATCCGCTCAGGGATATTACACATCGTAGATCCTTTCCTCAAGGATCTACCAGGCTGGTAACAACATCGAACAACTCAACAATGCCTTTAAGGCTAAAATGACTCCGTAGACCGATTTGGTCTTTCAATAAATACATACAACTCATGCCCACGCAGGGGTCAAAATCCAACCACACCCGTACAACGGGAAAAATATAGCAGCGGAAAATAAAGTACGACTAAACCAATAAACAATGTACGGTTCCTCATGTGATTAGTATCGGTCATCTTTCATCATCCTTCGTGCCGACCCTGTGTTATGCTCCAAAACCTGAATGCAAAAATAGACATCCACCCCCCGAATACTCGGGGGTTAGCAAAACTCCACTGTTTTGCTAGTGCAAGAACAAAGTGCAAATACGAGCCATATAATTCACATTCCACGAATAACGATAACCAGGAAATCCTCAAAGATTCAAACGTAATGAAAAGTACTTCCCGAGGCATGAGTTTGGGTAAAACACTTCAAAACCGAAAGATCACAAATTAAGGGAAAACAATTTATAAAACCGTTTAAAGTGCCATCGAGAGTTTTAATAGAAAACAATTTAGGATTATCAAATCCTACTCATCAAAATCAACAGGGTCCTCGACCAATAGGCGGAAAGCAATTTGCAAGAAAACCATTCAATCAACACAAGCGAGTCTTTACAAATATTTCACGCGGGGTTCTCGACCCAATCCAAATAATATCAACACGATATCAAACATCTCAACATCACACGGGGTCCTCGACCCAAAACACAAAATGTCAACACAGTATAATCAAGGACATAGCCTTTCGTCCGCCCAAAAACTGCTCAAGACCCCTGATTAATTAACCCTCGGAGATCTCGTCAAATGTCCTTGGTTAATTAACCCTGATACCAATATTTTAAAACAAGTTGAAACACACTTTCAGAAAACTTGAATCACGGTCTATATCGAGACCAGCATTTGAAAAGAGTTGAAAGAATTTGAAATACGATAATCGTTCGGTAACGGGGTCTTAGCTAAACACTCAAATATCCGTTACCAATAAGCCTGCCAGGCGCCTCCACTGAAACGCCTGTGCACCGGCGTTCACTCCACATGTCAGCCGCACATTGTCCGTGTCACCGCGCCGGCGTCACTCCCATAAGAGCCGCCCCTTGCACGCGCATCAGGTAAACACCGGCGTTCACCAACCATATGGAGCCGCACATTGCAGCGTACACCAGGCCGGAGATCGCACGCCCCGCCCTCAGAGGCTCCCGGATATGACGTCTCTCACAACAAGTATTCACATTGTCACAAACATCAAGTACACAGTCATCGTCGTAACAATTATCAAATCAATACACCAATTCACATAATTCATCCGTCAGTCCACGACCACACGAATAAATAACAACACGCACGTCAACCATAACGCAACGGAAAGAAGCAATATACGTACACACGCATTATCAAGCGCAACATCAACACCAAATATATCCAAAGGATTCACGTAGTCACTTACAACCCACACAATTTGCAAAAAACACACGCATTTTGAAAGTGAGCCTTTAATGAGGCTAGCCGAATCTTTTGAAAACTCATTTCAAACAAATAAACAAACACACCAAGATGATCACCAATTATCATATCCACAAAACAAGAATAGTATGGACAAGGTACTTGCCTTGAACAACCACAACGCGGAGATTTGACCGAAGTAGGTTGGCACGAACCGACTACGAACCCGCCGACTCCACCGAACGCCAACTCGCGATAATAAACTACGGAGGACAATAACAACAATGAAAATGAATTCCATAACATGACTCAAAGCCGCTGAATTCAAAGAACGAACGACGAATGTTCAAGTGTTTTCCCCAAAATTGCCAAGAACACGATTCGTCCCGACAAAACACGAAAATGGAATTCCAAGTTGAAATATGGATATACAATCTATAGAATATGTTTAACAACATCATTTAACCACAATCTATCCAACAAAAACGGATGGAAAACGAGATCGAGAACAAATCCCCCAAAAAGTCGATTCAAAGGAAATCAAGAAATATACTTCGATTCGACGAAGAACAATGGATTAAATGATGTTAAACACAATAATACGACCAAGATTAATCATACCCATCATGAATTAATCAACAACACGGAACGAATCGGACAAAAATGCAAAACCCCCCAAATTCACGAAATTAGGGTTCTAAGGAAGATTACCTTGATTCGCTGGATCAAAGGATGATAACGGATGATTGATTGATGATATAACCTCAATAACTTCGAGGATTTGTTGTTCAACAACATGGCTCCATGATAAGCACACCCTCAGCCGCGAAAGAGAACGAGAAAAAGGAGAAAAATGGCCAAAAACCCGACTGCAGGGCCTTAAATAGGCTGACTGCACAGTGTGCCGCGGCCCAGCCGAAGTGTGCCGCGGCACAGGGCCAAATCTGCCCACAGTGATCGGCAGTGTGCCGCGGTCCTGCCGGCATGTGCCACGGCACAAGGTACAGAGTGCTCGGCCAAAAACTGGAAATGAGAGTGACTTAGCTATTTCGACCATAACTCCCTCGTCCGGACTCCGATTGACTAACCGTTTGAACCATTGGAAATCTAACTCGATGATTTATAATATTGCAAAGATTTAGAATTTTTGGAGTTTCCAAAAATTAATGGCGATCTAACAAAGTCGAACTCATACGTGGAAAAGTCGCTAAAGAACACGGAATTCAACGGAACGACACCGAAACGAACTCGGATGACAAAAAGTGTAGAATTAATCATTCTCAGAATGACGAAATGGTCATGAGCGAGTCGTAAAAATGGACTTCCGCCGAAAAAAAAGAAATTACCGGAAATCGAAATTACGGGTATTACATTCTACCCTCCTTAAAAGAAGTTTCGTCCCAAAACTTAAAATAAGTAGGGAGAAGCAATATCCCCTGTCAGGAAAACTCGACGAGATACACAAAAACCAAAAACTCGCACCCAACGGCGAAACACTGCAAGAAACGCAAAGAGACATACGACGTGAAAACACGCTCCACGACGACCAACACAACGCCACCGGTAGAAACATAATAAAACCAACAAGTGACAAGCGTCATCAAACAGATAGTACAATCAAGTCGATTATCCGAACAGTCATAAAACACATGAGCGAAAATCAATACGATTGACCAACCCAACGGTTAATCAATCAAAACGCAAGCCCAACGCTGAACAAATACGGATTTCCACAGCCTAAGGGTTGGAAGATCGAAAACGAGACTAATTTCCCGAACTGAAGGGAATTACGAAGGAGCCTGAACATTCACCAATCACGGAACGAGATCAACAAAAACCGAACAATCAAACGATCGAACCACAACGATCGAGACAACAAAAATCGAACAATCATTTTCGAATCACGAAGAACAATAAGGTTCAAACAACAACTCCCAGGATGATCTGGTGAGAACAACAAGACATGCATTCCCATAAGATCCACCGGAAAGGGAATAGCGATTGAAAAGTCACAAAGACAAATGAGTTATTCCGAAACAATACCACTCTCGTTCGATCAATAAAAGTAAGGGAAAGTTCAAAAAATATCAACGAACATAAACGAGTCGACAGAGTCGAAAATACAGAAATTCAAAATCCGATCCACGTCGAATAGAAGAGTTAATAGAACCAAATGATGTCACTTCCAAACAAGGTTCACAAGAATCGAACCGAACTCGAAAAAGTCACAGCGATAACTAGATCGACCCACAACAAGATCACAGCTCGTTCGGACGATGAAACCGAAATACAGAACAAGTTCATAAAGTATCAACGAACGTGAGCGAATCGATAGACTGGAGAAAGAGAAAATATAGAAGTCAAAATAGTACGGGTATTACCTCCGACCTCGTCCATGAAATTCACAAAAACGGGAGCAAGGTAACAAGACATTAAACAACCGACACATAACGGAACCATCACCGATGCACACAGTTATACCATACCAAGCTCTAACAGCTCGCATATGCGCGACAACGCAGAAATCACTACGAGGCGACAATATTCAATACCAACATCCCACCTCTCACAGAGGGCTAACGCAACAAATGTGTGGAAAACGACTCAACGCTCACACCTCCAATTCAATCATACTCGGGAGTAAACATCAAAATGACAACGCGAACATCATACATACATACCCAACCCTCAAACGGGAATGGATAAGTTTTAAAAACGACAACCTTATTTTGAAAATAATTTAGAAGAATACCGGTTGATCTTGAGTATCATCTTTCAAAAAAAATTACAAACGTGAAACATCATTACCGAGACTTTGGAGAACCATTTCGCATTTGATAAAAATGAGGACACTTTCTTTTAGCGAAAGACTTTCAGAAATATTCGACCCTCGGGTCTAAGTATAAGTGTTTTTAAAACATTGAAAATATCTCGAAACATTTTGGTCCTCGAGGTAGAAGAATTTGGAAACATATTGTGGCACCTTGGAAGTACCACGAGAAAACGATTCATTTTAAAAGTACGTCTCAAAATTTATTTTCTAACATACTCAAGGTTTTCAAAAATTATTTAGGATGCCCAAAAATGCTCATGTAACAATATTCGTTTAAACATATTATAATATACACATCAAATCATACAAAGTCAAGACAATACATGTCTTTTACCGGGAAGACAAACAGTCAATTATCACAGTCAAAAGACATAAATGATGACAACACTTCTCATACAAACGAAATAAGAGAATCACACGAACGCATCACGAAACCGAGAATCTACATGAAGGTTCCATCACTTAACACAAAATCAAACAAATAGCTCGTGTCACACGAGGCACAATACAAAGAAGGGAGACTTACATCCACAGATCGCACGAAGATGATGATCGCCCCACGATACTAATCACGACCAACAAACTCAGACGACACGTCGCGACACGAATCAGTCAGACAAAATCCGACGAGACAAAACTCAATAGACACCACTGACCCGACAGCCTAGGTTTACACAACCTATGCTCCGATACCATTTATGTAACACCCATAATCCGCTCAGGGATATTACACGCCGTAGATCCTTTCCTCAAGGATCTACCAGGCTGGTAACAACATCGAACAACTCAACAATGCCTTTAAGGCTAAAATGACTCCGTAGACCGATTTGGTCTTTCAATAAATACATACAACTCATGCCCACGCAGGGGTCAAAATACAACCACACCCGTACAACGGGAAAAATATAGCAGCGGAAAATAAAGTACGACTAAACCAATAAACAATGTACGGTTCCTCATGTGATTAGTATCGGTCATCTTTCATCATCCTTCGTGCCGACCCTGTGTTATGCTCCAAAACCTGAATGCAAAAATAGACATCCACCCCCCGAATACTCGGGGGTTAGCAAAACTCCACTGTTTTGCTAGTGCAAGAACAAAGTGCAAATACGAGCCATACAATTCACATTCCATGAATAACGATAACCAGGAAATCCTCAAAGATTCAAACGTAACGAAAAGTACTTCCCGAGGCATGAGTTTGGGTAAAACACTTCAAAACCAAAAGATCACAAATTAAGGGAAAACAATTTATAAAACCGTTTAAAGTGCCATCGAGAGTTTTAATAGAAAACAATTTAGGATTATCAAATCCTACTCATCAAAATCAACAGGGTCCTCGACCAATAGGCGGAAAGCAATTTGCAAGAAAACCATTCAATCAACACAAGCGAGTCTTCACAAATATTTCCCACGGGGTTCTCGACCCAATCCAAATAATATCAACACGAGATCAAACATCTCGACATCACACGGGGTCCTCGACCCAAAACACAAAATGTCAACACAGTATAATCAAGGACATAACCTTTCGTCCGCCCAAAAACTGCTCAAGACCCCTTATTAATTAACCCTCGGAGATCTCGTCAAATGTCCTTGGTTAATTAACCCTGATACCAACATTTTAAAACAAGTTGAAACACACTTTCAGAAAACTTGAATCACGGTCTATATCGAGACCAGCATTTGAAAAGAGTTGAAAGAATTTGAAATACGATAATCGTTCGGTAACGGGGTCTTAGCTAAACACTCAAATATCCGTTACCAATAAGCCGCACAGCGCCTCCATCAAACACTGTGCACCGGCGTTCACTCCACATGTCAGCCGCACATTGTCCGTGTCACCGCGCCGGCGTCACTCCCATAAGAGCCGCCCCTTGCACGCGCATTAGGTAAACACCGGCGTTCACCAACCATATGGAGCCGCACATTGCAGCGTAGACCAGGCCGGAGATCGCACGCCCCACCCTCAGAGGCTCCCGGATATGACGTCTCTCACAACAAGTATTCACATTGTCACAAACATCAAGTACACAGTCATCGTCGTAACAATTATCAAATCAATACACCAATTCACATAATTCATCCGTCAGTCCACGACCACACGAATAAATAACAACACGCACGTCAACCATAATGCAACGGAAAGAAGCAATATACGTACACATACATTATCAAGCGCAACATCAACACCAAATATATCCAAAAGATTCACGTAGTCACTTACAACCCACACAATTTACAAAAAACACACGCGTTTTGAAAGTGAGCCTTTAACGAGGCTAGCCGAATCTTTTGAAAACTCATTTCAAACAAATAAAAAAACACACCAAGATGATCACCAATTATCATATCCACAAAACAAGAATACTATGGACAAGGTACTTGCCTTGAACAACCACAACGCGGAGAATCGACCGAAGTAGGTTGGCACGAACCGACTACGAACCCGTCGACTCCACCGAACGCCAACTCGCGATAATAAACTACGGAGGACACTAACAACAATGAAAATGAATTCCATAACATGACTCAAAGCCGCTGAATTCAAAGAACGAACGACGAATGTTCAAGTGTTTTCCCCAAAATGGCCAAGAACACGATTCGTCCCGACAAAACACGAAAATGGAATTCCAAGTTGAAATATGGATATACAATCCATAGAATATGTTTAAAAACATCATTTAACCACAATCTATCCAACAAAAACGGATGGAAAACGAGATCGAGAACAAATCCCCCAAAAAGTCGATTCGAAGGAAATCAAGAAATATACTTCGATTCGATGAAGAACAATGGATTAAATGATGTTAAACTCAATAATACTACCAAGATTAATCATACCCATCATGAATTAATCAACAACACGGAACGAATCGGACAAAAATGCAAAACCCCCCAAATTCACGAAATTAGGGTTCTAAGGAAGATTACCTTGATTCGCTGGATCAAAAGATGATAACGGATGATTGATTGATGATATAACCTCAATAACTTCAAGGATTTGTTGTTCAACAACATGGCTCTATGATAAGCACACCCTCAGCCGCGGAAGAGAAGGAGAAAAATGGCCAAAAACCCGATCATAGGCCTTAAATAGCCGACGCACAGTGTGCCGCAGCCCAACCGGTGTGCCGCGGCACGGCCAAATCTGCCACGGTGATCAGCGGTGCAGCGCCCTGCCGGCATGTGCCGCGGAACAAGGTACAGAGTGCTCGGCCAAAAACTGGAAATGAGAGTGACTTAGCTATTTTGACCATAACTCCCTCGTCCGGACTCCGATTGACTCACCGTTTGAATTATTGGAAAGCTAACTCGAGGATTTATAATATTGCGAAGATTCAGAATTTTTGGAGTGGAAAAGTCGCTAAAGAACACGGAATTCAACGGAACGACACCTAAACGAACTCGGATGACAAAAAGTGTAGAATTAATCATTCTAAGAATGATGAAATGGTCATGAGAGAGTCATCAAAATGGACTTCTGCCAAAAAAATAGAAATTACCGGAAATCGAAATTACGGGTATTACAGCTAGTTCGTGGAAAAAGGCTATAAATACCAAATGAGTTGGTATCATTCCACACAACAACATTGAGCAATTCACATACACTTGAGATATCATTGTAAACATTATAGTTGTTGTTCTTGAGCTTGAATTAGAGTGATTGAGTGTTATACACAAAATCATACACGAGTGAGAAAAAGAAAAGATACGATTGGATTCGGTGTTATTAGGATCAAAGATCAGGCATTGTTAGAATCGCTATCGCTATCTTAGTGAGGTTTATCTAGTACCAATAGAAAGCTATAGTGGTTGATTCTTTATCTAATATAAAAGGAAAAACGGTTTTACTCGGACCGATTGAAGACGAGCTTGTAACGGTAATCCCTCGACTGATTGAAGAGAGGCGTAGAGGTTTTGATCTTAAGCCTATAGAAAAAGATACATCAAGAGAGGACGTAGGCACGTTTGGCCGAACCTCTATAAATTCTTGTGTGATTTAATTTCCGTAATTTATTTTCGCGCTTCCGCACAAACGGCGCAAATACCGATATTGCTCCAACATTTTTCTATCCGAGGAGAGAGATCAACGCCCTGACCGGTTTGGGGGAGTGCCTCATAGTCATCACTGGTGAATTAGTCCTATCCTAACATATCTTTTTCTTTTTATATTTATTATTTTTAAGAGAGGTTAATGAATCGAGGAATTGCATATGCAAGGTCTGTAAAGGAGATTCAAGATGAAACTGGTAGTTCCTACTACTCTAAAAGTGTGAAGGGTGTATTGGTCGAAAACGTGTTTCTCTGCATTTTTTTTCCTCCGCTTTTCTCTTCATCTCCAAGCCGCTTTCATCTTGACTTCTCCCATCCCCGTTCACCCCCTCCACCTATCTGCTTCATCGGCTCCCTTTTTCCACCGAGAGGCCTGCTTCATCCTTCCAGATTAGCGAGGTGGCAAGGGGAAGTCATATACAGCGCAGATGCACAGATTGTGCGAGTTCGATGACTCTTTGATTTCTACAAGGCTGCTTTCTTTGTTCTTGGAGGCGGTATTTTTAGAGGTCAGAGTCTTCCTCCTCCGCTCCTTACGCCGCCGTCGACGCCGTCTCCGTTGCTTATTTTAACATTAATACACTTTATGATATCTTAATTTGAGACTATCTTCAGCATCGTAATATAAGATATGTTCTGAATAATATACTTCTTATGTTCGCCGAAGCAGGGCTGCTGTGGATGGGATGGTCGGGTTTTAAAGGTGGAGCACCATATGCTGCAAATATAGTTTCATCAATAGTAATTTTGAACACCAACATATCTGCTGCGACAGGCCTTCTTGTTTGGACATCGCTTGATGTTCTCTACTTTGGAAAACCTTCGGTTATTGGAGCTGTGAGTAATTTAAGTCTTATATATCTGGTGTGATACTAGTGAGTAATTTCTTGGATTTCCTTGCTTTAAATTGTATCAAGTACTTTATTTTGTTTCTGTTCTCAAAATAAAATTGTCGGATCTGATTAGTTTCTTGTTCCATTGTGTATCATTTAGAGGTCATTATCAAATCACAAATTCAGTGTCTTGACTACTAATCAAAGAAACTATTATTGAGCTGGAATCTGAGTTGAGTCATCTAGGAAAGGCAATTGCAATTGATGCTGGAGTAAGCTTTGCCTGTTTTTACTGTTAAATTTTTATGTGGTCATTTAATCAATCAGCAGAGTTGCTAATCCTTTGCAGTAGGCATTCTTGCTTTCTATATGCTTCAACTCATGTTTGAGTTGGGATACCATATCAGAACTGTTCCTTCTATATGCTTCATCTCATGTTTGATTTGGGATACCATATTTCTTTTTAAACTTGGCCTGCTCCCTTGCGTATTTATAAATGCTGATAATCATTACAGGGGAAGTTGTACATGATCATGGAAATCTGCTGTATATTTGATGAAATATTCCAAGAAAATCTGGACGGAGTGTATGTATCTCTTTTCTTATTTCCGTATTTGCATCGTCCAATATTGTTTCATGTTTTATTTTAATATTATTATTTTGACTCGATAGTCGACCAGGTGGTGATAAAATATACAATGTTTTTGATAATCAACTGCCAGCCGCATTGAAGCGCTTGCAGTTTGACAAGCATCTTGCTACGGAAAATGTGCGGAAATTAATCGCTGAAGCTGATGGTTATCAGCCTCATCTTATCGCACCCGAATAGGGTTATCGTCATCTAATTGAAACTATCTTAATTTCCATTAAAGGTCCTGCAATACTGAAGAAACTAGTTCATAGGCAATACTAAAGGAACTAGTTCACAGGCAATTACCATTAAATGTGCAGTTTTGGCTTGCCTCAAAAAATGTCACAGTAAGCATATCTTGTGTTTATATTGTCACTTCAGGTTCATGCAATACTGAAGGAACTAGTTCATAGGCAATACTAAAGGAACTAGTTCACAGGCAATTACCATTAAATGTGCAGTTTTGGCTTGCCTAAAAAAATGTCACAGTAAGCTTATCTTGTGTTTATATTGTCACTTCAGGTTCATGCAATACTGAAGGAACTATTTCACAGGCAATTAGTGAGACTGTAGTAAGTCTCTTTATTTTTTATTCTATGCTAAGTTAGTGATTGGTTATGCTAATGACACCCCTTGGGCTTTTGAAGTCGGTTTCCAGTTGATGTTACTTTTTCATTAAAAGTTTGTTGAGTTTGATTTTCAACTTTATAGTTTACCTCACCAGAGGCTTTCAAATCTTCCACCTTTTCTCTTTCCTGTAGGAGCTAAATTAGTAAAGGCTTAGCCTAATGATATCATAGCCCCTGCTGGTTGGTAGTGTAAAGGTTGGAGGTTCGAATTCCTTTGGATGTGTAGGTTCTAAAACCAGTTTATAAGGCCGATTATTAGGAGCTACATTAGTAAAATTATACATCTTCAAGAGAAAGGGCTTTAGGTTGCCAACAAAATTTTCATTCCACTGAAGGAAATTTCCTACCCAAATTGTGATTGCATATATTTTTTTTTCTCTTCAGAAAATAGTGTTGTGAAATATGGTTTGTCGTTTGAAATAAAATCTAATGGGTGATTTGGTGTTGTTGCAGTAGCTTTTGCTTCACATTTTAAAATTAATCTATAATGCTTCTACCGTTGCAGTCTTTTTTCCGATCCACTATTTTGACAAGTTTAATCAACTATCGAGGACGAATTGGAGATCCCGGTTGATGCGTTTTGATCTAACTGAGGTTCGGGTGATAAAATGCTGCCGCGATGATTATGATTTGCACAATATTTGTCACTATAGAGTTGCAGAGACTGTTTGGTGAATAAGTTGTATAAGTGATTTACTTGTGTGTAAAAGTCTAAGTAGAAACAGAGTAAGATATCTAAAGCACTTCCCTCATAGGGAGTGTTTGCCTCCTATTTTATTCCCAATGGGTTGGTTCGTATTTTTTTTTACGTGTTAATTTTGAGCATTACATTGTGATTTTTATGTCTTGTAAAAATTAATTGGAGTATTGTGTGAATATTTTGAGAAATATGTTTGGATTGTATTATGAATTCATTGTGAAAAATAATTAGATTGCATTCAGAGAAAAATGGTTTTTTTTTTTGTTTTTTTGTATTTTTTCAACATTTGTGACTTCTAAAAACAGTCACAAGACAGTCAAGAAAAATGATATTTGTGACTGTCCATGGAAATCACGAAAGTTAAAATTCGTGACTGCTAATGACTGTCACAAAAGATGAATTTCATGACTGCTAATGACAGTCATAAATGATATTTGTGACTGCCATAAAAAGTGGTATTGTAAAGTAATATAAATGAAGTTTTGTCACTATTTTGTGACTGTCTTTGATAGTCACAAAAAACCTTGTGACTGGTGATTTTCTGACAGTCATTTGTGACTGTTTTTGCCATTTGTGACAGTTTTTGACAATCACAAAACTGGGATTCTTCCTTTTCTTTTAACTGAAGGACATGTTCAATTTATTTTATTGTAATTTTATAGCCATGTTTCTTGGATAAACTTCTTTAGATTCAAGGATTTGCTAGAACTTTAATTATTGTTCATGGAATGAATTTGATATATTTCATCCTTCTCTTTACTTGTTCTTGGATTTTTTATTTTAGTTCATATATGAATATAAGGCCAATATTTGTGCATTCCTTTTGATTAACTTGAGACCTAAAATAAGATAGTTGATTATAGATGAGTCAAATCCAAGACACAAATGGAAACTAGTTTCAAAAGACTAGAGGAAGTTTGTGAGGAAGTATATTATTAGGATTGATTTTCAATACTTAAATTCACAAGATTGAGTTTTGGAGTTTAATTCAAATTTTAACTTGTTCCAAAAGAAAGGTTAAAATATTCTGTGATTTTCTTACAAGTATTGAGGTTAGACAGGGTTTAATAAATAATTTGAAAGTCATTAACATTAGTTCAAGGAAGCATGTCATGTAATCTATCTTATCCACTTGAGTTTTTCTATAATAATCATCTTTCTTTTTTATTTGCAACTATTTTCTTTGTTTTTATTTTTTACCTCTACTAATATAATTCAACTCAATCTAATTTCATCATCGTTTAAATAAAGTCTAAAATATCATGACCGCAATAGTCACAAACCGTCGAAATATTAATCTTCGAGGAATACGACCTTGGATCACCATGATACTATAGCTACACCAAATGCACTTTCGATTTAGCAAAAAATAATTTAGCGAATAGAGTGCTCGTTAATTGTTTGCATCATTTTGTGGTCCTTTTCATCGACAACATTTTGGTATACTCTTGTGACCGTGAGGAGAATGAGCATCATATACATCCGTTTGTCGACGTGTTGAGACGAGAACAACTTTATGAAAGTTTTTCAAATGTGAGTTCTGGATGCCGGAGTGAACTTTTCCCGGGCGTGTGATTTCAGCTTATGGGGTTTGTTTTGACCCATAGAAGACAGAGGCTCTCCGAGATTGTCTACCTCCAAAAATAAAGGAAATCCGGAATTTTAGCGGACTACTACGGACGGTTTGGGGAAGGTTTTTCCAAGATCGTTCAACCGAGGATGAATCTTTTGCAGAAAGATAAGAAGTACACATGGTCAGATGCGTGTCAACAAAGCTTTGATCATGAGCTCAAGAATTAATTAATTTTGGCACTTGTTTGGTATTGTCACAAGGAACATAAGAGTTCGTGGTATATAGTGATGCATCGAGCAATGACCTCGGGTGTGTGCTGATGCAGATCGGGACACATATGCATCGAGACAGTTGAGACCTTATGGGGTCAACTATCCAGCTCACGACTTGGAGCTAGCAATCGTGGTGTTTGCTTTGAAGATCTGGTACCATTACTTGTATGGTGTTACAGGTTAGATTTTCACTGACCATAAGATCCTGAATTACATATTTACTCAGAAAGAGTTAAAAATATGGCAAAGACGGTGGTTAGAGTTGATAAAGGATTATGATATCGAGATCTTATACCAACTACGTAAGGCAAATGTTGTTGCCGATGGTTTGAGTCGTCAGACAGTCCAGGAGCAAATGCTTGCTCGACTAATGGTTCAAAAGGAACTTCATCGAGAGTTTTTTAGACCAAAAATTCAGGTCTAGTTACATAGAGTACAGTAGAACCTCTATAATTTAATACTCGATAAATTAATAATCTCGATAAAATTAATAATTTATCCGGTTCCAACTTGGGACCAGTACAAAATTTGACCCCAATCGATAAAATAATAAAATAATAATTTTTTTGAAATTCCAATGTAAATATATTGGTCCCAGCGAAACTATAAATTAATAATTACTAAAATATTGTAAAATTCTAGAATTGTCTAGTAAAAAATGAATTTATAGTCACTTGTTTTTTTGTGAACTTCAAATCTATGTTTAAATCTCCCAATTGCACTTAAGAGTTGAGGCACTGTATTCTCGTATTGCAACAAAAAGTTGTGAAGAGTTGTTGCCGCTTGCAATGCTTCTTTCCGAGTGACCGGTTCCAAAGGTACTGAATCATCATCAACTTCATCATCAACCAAATTTTGAACCGTATCCGCGATAATTTGAGAGTTGCTCACGAATATAAGCCAACTCTTTAAATTAATAATTTATTAATTTATCGATATAATAATATCTCGCTAAATTAATAAAATATCTCGGTCCCAACATTATTAATTTATAGAGGTTTTACTGTATAATGGAAACTTTGTATGATTGAGATTTTGTCATCTTTAGACGAAACCATTAAAGTGAAGATGGTGTAGGCACGTTCTTGTTGCGTGTTTCTGATGATTTGACTCAGGGTAAATCCACTCGATTTGTGTCCACGAAGATGCATTGTTATGTTTCATCAACCAATTATGTGTATTAGACTCTCAGCAAATAAGGAGTTGAAAAGCTCGGCTTTGAGAGAAGCTCATGCTACAACGTATTATGTTCACCCCTGGCCTAGTTGTTGGAAGTAAAACACAATGGAAATGAGGTAGTTACAGAAAAATAAGGTACAACTCAACATTCCATATTAAGCCCTTTCTAATACGGTTGGATTTGTTAATATCAATTCAAGCCACTAAAGAATTAATATTGCATTTCCTACCCAAATCTCAATTTATGAAATTGGATCAAGAACACTTGTCCTAGTGGTAAAGACTCTGATACCTGCTGACTGAGGTTTTGTGTTCGAGTCCTTGTTAGATGTATTTTTATGCGCTTAATTATCATTATTTTATACCCATTTTAAGTCTAAATCTGCAAAAATTAGCTTTTAATGCATGATGTTTATATGTTTTGAAGAAAATTAGAGTTCGGGAGCTTGAACGAAGAAAAACGGGCCAAAACGACATTTTTTGGTCAAGGACCGCAGCACACAACGGCTGGGCCGCGGCAAAGGAGGTGCCCAACAAGAACCGGTACAAACTGTACCAGGGGCCGCGGCACGCTCGTTCTGAGTCGCGGCCCATAAGGAATATGCGCGCCCAGGCCTGTAAGCATGAGGACAGGGGCCACAGCACACTAAAGCCGGGCCGCGGCCCGCCGCGCGGGTTTCATATGCGCAGCCCGCATTTTTGGCTGTTTCGGAGGCCGTTCTTGACCTAATTTTTGGACATGTTTTAGAGGCGGAAAAAGGATTATAAAAATGCATTGAAGGGCAGAAAATATGATCATCAAACACAAGGAGAAAATACCTAGGAGCAGAGAGCAGAAGCCAGAGAAAGGAGGAATTCAAGTTCTCCAACTGTGTTTGATTTTTCTTCCCGATGTTTTCTTCAATTCTTTGTGTTTTGTTTTCTAGCATGTCTCGCTAGAACCTTTTTCTAGGATTGTGATGAAACCAAGATTTTGACGGATTAACTTTTGATTTTGCATTATTAATATATTTCCCTTTTCTATTGAGTTTTCCCAATTGTTCTTAATGCTTTCAATTATGTGACCTATGATTGAATTGTTTTGATTACGCAACTCGAATCGGGAGAGGAGAGTTAGTAGGAAAAATTGGTGAAAAACGTTTTATTTTGTGAGATAGGAATATACTCATAGGAATTACGTTGCCCTTCTGAAGATTTTATGTTGTGTGGCTATTGTTGAATTAATTCGCCTAGGAATAGAGTGATTTATTCACCTTAGAAAATTCTACTGTCCTCGGGAGAGGCATTAGAGTATCTTAGAAATCTTCGCCTTGAATAAATTGGGAAATTACTTAATTTATATAAATCAAGATTAATTCGGATTAATCAAGACAGATTCTCAATCCTAGATTATTCTCCTATTTGATCTTCTTTCTTCGAATTATCGATTTTATTATTTGTTTTTAGTTTATCGCTTTATTAATTTTCTTTAATAATCCGTCCACCATCAAATTCGATCGTTCAAATAAAATTAGAATACAAATAAATTGATAATTAGTACGTCAGTCCTCGAGGGAACGATATCTTTCTTATCCATTTATTACTTGCTTACGACAACGTGCACTTGCGTTCACTCAAATACGTAACAAGTTTTTGGCGCCGTTGCCGGGGAACTGATTGTTTTACTAATATCAATTTCAGTATTTCTAGCCTTAATTTGAACATTATTTTATTTTTGTGTAAATTTTTTTTATTTGTTTTCCTTTCAGGAGTTTCGTTTAGTACATGAGAAAATTCGGTGACGAAGGTCTATTACCTTTGTATTGTTGCCCGAAATATTATCCGAAGATAGATATTGCTGGAACGGTCGAGCAACAGCAAATTGCGAGAGCACGTCCGTGGAAATGGAAATAACACAAGATTTGCCGGGTTTGTTAGGCCCGAGCTTGAATGCTCTCGCGAGATGTTATTAATAAGAATACGTTTGAGTACAAATATTAATGTTAGAATGCGATTACAATGAGTGTAAAAGATTCTATATATCTAGCTGTTGAGTGCTTGCCGGAAGAACTAGAATTGCTCTGAGTTCTTGAACTGCTGGGAGTTCTGGTTTTCGTCCCTGCCGACCGTCTTTCGGTTAAGAGGTGCTGAGAGAGAAATATGTCCGAAGTGTATAGCTTTGCCAAGAGAGTGAAAACCGAAAAAGCCAAGCCCCTTCCTCTAGCACTAATTGCCCCCCAGCTTGCTCCGATGTTTGGAGACATGGGGCGAGGTGGTTCTTACTGGCGATCATTGAGGATAAGGATGGGGTATCCGTTGAGCGGACTTTGGTCTCGGACTTGGGCGATCTGATCGATTGGCGAGCTATCTTCGGTCTTGTACCTGCAATTAACAATTCTGCCGATCCCTCGTGGAAAGCTGATTGTTTCGTCATTGAGGAACCGTGCACAGTCGCGGAGTTCGATGGACCGACTCCATGACCGTGTCTCATGCGCGAGTGACATTGTCTGTCTCGTGACTCATTTTATTGTGAGGGTCCTCCGTTAGGCTGCGCCTCGCCTTGTATTTAAACGAAGGGCGTGCTGTCTTGGTCTGGAGTGTAACACCCCCGAGATATTCGGAGAATATCACAGCGCCGTAAATCCCGACCTGGGATTCACTAGGCTTATCTCACTCACAACGTATTAAATTTAATAAAATCCACTTGGGAAACAATAAACTCGATACAACCAAGGAAGTTCAACCACGGACAAACAATAACATGAAGAAATACAAGAAGTTGTACGACAATGGAAAAGGACTTTCCTAAAGTACTCGAGTACCACTTATTATTACAAAGATAAAATGGACCGAAGAGAACAACGACCAAACAATGTAGAACACAACTAGCCACAGTATCACGCCTCGCCATCCTCATCGTATTGTCCCGGCGCTCGCTCGTAAGGTTCCTTAGGACCTGAAAAACACAAAAGTAATTTTCCCCAAACGAGAGGGGTTAGGGCAAGTATTACAAGTGAAATGTCAAGTCTTATACATAAAAGCATATGCACCAATTCAAAGCCATGATAATGATTTTCCGTAAAATACAATTATCCAAACATATTTGGAAATGATGATATCTCTTGATTAACCGTGGACTCGACAATGCGCGAATCCCTCCCCGACCCCGTCGGGTCATCTCGGAGTGGCTAACCCAAATGTTCGCGGAACCGACATAAGCGGAACCCTCCTCGACCCCGTCGGGTCCTCTCGGAGTGAACGAAAGCAACTCTCACAATCACATGCATTACTTTTCACATTTAAGAACATAACTTTCACAAGAATCACTTGCCTGGAAACGAGAGGAGAGGGTACAAATGACAAGGTACCAAGATCGAAGGATTCAACAACTCCGAACCTAGACAAGTTCGTAATTCAATTATCAAAACCCCATCGGTATGAAAACAAGTTGGAATCACCCGAATTTACTACCCCGATACATGTGTTCCGAGAATAATTCTCTTGGATAGTGAATCGCAAGTCAAATATCCCAAACACTCAAGAACTCCAGAAGTACACCATTAAATCCATAGGAAAACATGTATCCAAGGTAGATAACTCGTAATCGATATATTCTAACATAACAACAAGCTGGATCGAAGAAATCGGATGGAAAATCCCCAAATCCCGAAAATCTAGGGTTGTGAGAATTTTACCTTGATTTAGAGCGGTGGAGAGGATTAAACATTGATAAATCCGAACTAGAAACTCAAAGACGTTGCTAGATAATTGCAGCTCGAAGAACTCCTCACAAATCGCCCGGAATCGCCTAGAATCGCCCAAGGAGGTGAAGGTAGGAAGAAATGACGATTTGGGAACGGAAATGTCCTATTTATACTAAATAGGGACTAGCGTGCGCTATTCATGAAAAATAGCGCGCGCTATCGGACTCACCAGGCAATCCAGTAGCCTCTGCCAGTTCCGTTAGCGTACGCTAACACCTGCTCATAGCGTGCGCTAGTGACTCCAATTAGCGTGCGCTAATTACTTCTAATAGCGTGCGCTACCTGGTAGTCAGTGTCCAGTCCAGAACCTACTGTCCCCAGCTCTGCTCTCTTTAGCGCACGTTACTCTAGTAACGTAGCGTGCGCTACCATCAAAATCTAGCGTACGCTACCAGTCACACCTAGCGTACGCTAGGAACTCCCTTTTCCAGTCCAGTAGCTACTGGACTGCCCGCCTCCAATACATTAGTAGCGTGCGCTAATGATAATGGATAGCGTGCGCTACCCTCACTAAATTAGCGTGCGCTACAAGGTGTGCGTAGCGTGCGCTACCCATTACACGAAGGTGGTATAATCGCATCAAGGATCCGAAAACAGCGACGATCCGAATAAGAAAAGGGGTAAATCCAATTGACAAGAGTTCCAAGATCCATATAAGCTTACCAAACACTTATACGAGCGTAAAAATTACAAAGCACAAGAGTAGAAGATTTACAAAAAGTACGGGTATTACATCCTCCCCCTCTAAAATGAAGTTTCGTCCCGAAACTTAAGAAATGAATAACTCTGGGTATCTAGTGCGCATGCTCTCTTCGGTTTCCCACGTCGCTTCCTCAACTCCGTGTCTTGACCACTGAACTTTAACCAACGGTATGGTTTTGTGCCGGAGTTGTTTTACTCGATGCTCTAGTACTTTCACTGGCTTCTCTTCAAATGTGACATCCTCTGCGATCTCGATGTCCCCGTAATCAATGATATGACTCGGCCGTGGACGTACCTCCTCGGTTGGGAAACATGGAACACACTTGTGAACATGGCTAAGGGCTGGAGGTAAAGCCAATCGATAGGCCAGTTCCCCAATTCGCCGAGAATCTCAAAAGGTCCAATATATCTCGGACTAAGTTTGCCCCTTTTTCCGAACCTGAAGACTCCTCTAATCGGCGATACTTTGAGTAGGACATGATCACCCACATCAAATTCCAAGGGCCGACGACGATTGTCAGCGTAGGATTTTTGTCGACTCTGAGCGGTTAACAGTCGGTCTCGGATGATGGAAATCTTTTCTTTGGTTTCCATCAACATATCGGGTTCCGTCCCGACCAAATCTGAAGCTTCATCCCAACAAAGTGGGGATCTACACCGCCTACCATACAATGCCTCAAAAGGTGCCATCTTGATCGATGCGTGCCAGCTATTATTGTAAGTGAACTCGATCAAAGGTAGGTGTATTTCCCAATCGGTACTCTAATCCAGGGCACACGCCCTCAGCATATCTTCCAATGTCTGGATCGTCCGCTCAGTTTGACCGTCAGACTGAGGGTGGAAGGAAGTACTCAACCTTAATTCGGTGCCCAAGGCTTGATGGACCGCCTTCCAAAAATGCGACACGAAACGGCCATCACGATCGGAAACAATAGACTTTGGCGTACCGTGTAATCTCACAATCTCCGATATAAAAATTCGGGACAATCGCTCCGGTCCCCACGTGTCCTTAATGCCAAGAAAATGTGCCGACTTAGTCAATCGGTCAACAACCACCCAAATCATATTCATCCCCGACTTAGTCCTCGGCATCCCGGTGATGAAATCCATGGTAATATCCTCCCATCTCCATTCGGGAATAGGGAGAGGTTTCAACAGCCCGGCCGGCCGTTGATGCTCAATTTTGACTTGTTGACATGTCAAACACCTTGACACAAACTCGATGACATCTCTCCTCATATTATTCCACCAAAAACTCCTTTTAAGATCCTTGTACATCTTACTCGTCCCAGGATGGATCGAGTAAGGTGTAGCATGGGCTTCTTGGAGTATTCTCTGTCTCAGCTCTGAGTCATTCGGAACACAAATCCTACCTTGAAATTTCAAAATGCCATCCTCGTGGATCATAAAACCAGGGGCTTTCCCTTTTTCCACGTCCGCCTTCAGTTGAACAAGCATTGGGTCAGTCTCCTGTTTTTCCTCGACGTCGTCAATCAAGGACGAAATAGCCTCAAGAGTACACATCAGACCCTGAACCCGTTGGATCCGTACTTCGACTCCCTGCTCAATTAACTCCCGTCTAATCTTAACTTGAGGCGTAAGGGCCTCAAGCATATGAAGAGATATCGACTTCCGGCTCAACGCATCAGCTACAACGTTAGCCTTTCCTGGATGGTAAAGGATTTCCAGATCATAATCTTTTATCATCTCTAACCAACGTCGTTGTCTCATATTCAGCTCTTTCTGGCTAAAAATATACTTTAGGCTCTTGTGGTCGGTATAAATTCGACATGAAGAACCGTACAAATAATGACGCCAGATCTTCAGTGCAAACACTACAACAACTAATTCCAAATCATGGGTAGGATAATTCAGCTCATACGGTTTAAGTTGCCGTGAAGCATAGGCAATCGTCTTATCATGCTGCAAGAGTACACACCCAAGTCCTTGTCCTGATGCGTCACAATAAACCGAATACCCACCGACTCCCTGAGGTAGGGCTAAAACCGGCGCGGTAGTCAGGCGCCCTTTCACTCTTGAAACTCCGTTGTCTCTCTTCCTTCCATTCGTTCCTTTCGGACTTACGGAGTAATTGAGTAAGTGGTCGAGCAAGTTTGGAGAACCTCGACAAACCTCCGTAGTATCCGGCCGGACTCCAAAAGCTACGAACCTCCTTCACGTTCTGGGTGGAGCCCAATCTAACACCGCCTCAATTTTCTCGGGATCTACCCGAACCCCTTCCATTGAAATCACATGCCCGAGAAACATGACTTCCTTGACCAATTCACACTTAGAAAACTTTGCATAGAGGTGCCGAGTCCTCAAAATCTCCAAAGACCAATCGCAAATGCCGAGCGTGTTCCTCTTCATCTCGAGAGTAAACCAAAATATCGTCGATAAAAACGACTACACAATTATCAAGATGCTCAATGAATATTTTATTCATCAATTGCATAAATATTGCCGGTGCGTTGGTTAACCCAAAAGGCATAAACACAAACTCATAGTGTCCATACCTCGTACGGAAAGCAGTTTTAGGAACGTCGGATTCCTTAATGCGAAGTTGATAGTAACCGGACCTCAAATCAATTTTCGAGAACACCGCGGCTCCCTGCAATTGATCAAACAAATCATCGATACGCGGCAAAGGGTATTTATTCTTAATGGTCACTTTGTTCAGTTCCCGATAATCAATACAAAAACGTAGTGAACCATCTTTCTTCCTTACGAACAAGACCGGTGCACCCCATGGCGAGGCACTGGGTCTAATATACCCTTTATCCAACAATTCTCCCAGTTGTTTCTTCAACTCTTGCATTCCTGAAGGTTCCATACGATACGGTGCCTTAGAAATCGGGGTTGCTCCTGACTCCAAATCAATCGTAAATTCAACTTCCCGCCCCGGTGGTAGTCCTGAATTAAATGCGGAAAACATCCGGAAAATCACTTACAATAGGAATCGAGGGAAGTTCAACTTTCCCATCTTCGACTTTCATGGCATAACACCAATACCCAACACAGCCCTTTCTAATAAGTTTTGTCACCTTCAAGGCACTAATCAAAAATTTCTGACATCCCCTCTTGTACCCCGCAAAATGGTGTTCGGTACCGTCTTTGGCTAACATTGATATGATCTTCGTGCGATAATTCATTACCGCACCGTGTATATCGAGCCAATCGTCACCGAGGATTAGATCTTCATCAACAATGTCTACGACTATCAAATTCGAAAACCACACTCTCTCAGCGATTAACACCGGACAATCCCTAACTTCCTTGTCTCCCACGATTCTATCACCACTGGGTAACTTAACCACAAAGGACTCACAAGGAGATAATCCCTCAATATTCAATCGACGCACACAATCCAAAGAGATGAACGAATGAGAAGCACCAGAATCAAAAAGCACTCTAACTGGATGAGACAAAAGAGAAATGATACCTGTCGCCACGGTAGCCTCTGGATCTCCAGCTTTCCTCATCTCATAGACACGAGGTTGCACCGAACCAGCACTGGGAGCTCCCCCTCTAACAGACTGACCACGGCCTCTGCCTCGACCGTAACTCTAGGATGGTTGACCCGTAGATGACTTCTGATTAACACTCGGTTCTCCAGGCGTAGGGGCTGTTGCCTGAGTTCCAAGTGGGGTTTCTTCTTCCGTACAGTACATGGCTCTGTGGCCTTCCTGGCTGCAATTAAAACACCTCAATGGGGGTAGACCACAATCACGATTAATATGGCCCTGCTGGCCACAATTAAAACATGTCACAACCCGGTTGGACGCATTAGCACCAGCTCTGAAATTCGGTTTACCTCCCGATGCACGGGAAGACCCTTTGGTTGTATAGCTTGCCGACTGCGATCCCGCGGGTTGCCACCTCTACCGCTAGAAAACTTTCCAGTGGTCTTCTGCTTCTTACTCTCACTTGTCGTTTCGGTAGTAGTGAAGGACATATCATAAGCTAGTGCCCTATCTTGATACTCCTTCAATGTGGCGCAAGCGAGGCCCGACATATAGTGCCGAACTTTTGGCTTCATTCGCATGTCAAAGTGACGAATTCTATCTCTCTCTTCCCTCACTTGATTTTTCACATGGTTGAGTTGACGGTTGTATTCAATGATTGCCTGAGATACAGGGACATCCTGGGGTTTAGCTTCATAAAAGGCTCGAATCCTGGCCTCCTGAACAGGCCACGGGCAGAACTCGGCCTCCATCAATTCCTTGAACTCGTCCCATGAAACCTCACGATCCTGAGGTGCAACAGCTTGCCACCAGCTAGCCGCATCCCTTGATAGGAAGTACTGGGCAACTGGCACCTTACGTGCCTCCGGACAATTCACGGCCAAGAAAACTTTATTCATCTCATTAATCCAATCCTCCCAGCCGATCGGATCATTTGCACCAATAAACTGGGGAGGGCGCATACGAATAACATCTTGTAACCACTTCTCAGCCCCAGTGTCAGTAACAGGAGGTGGTTGGTTAAGATGTACCGCCTGGGTTAAAAGAGCCATTTGGTTTGCCACTTGCTGCAGTATGGTGGAAACACCCACATCCGGTTGGCTCCCTGTAGAAGTTCCCAGACTGGCTGACGGTTCCTGATGACTACCGGTGCTAGGTTGAATAGAGTCCGACAAGCTAGGCGTAGCTGAGCCTTCTACCGAGCTGAGGGACATGGCCGCTCTACCGGCTGCGCCACGCCCTCGGCCACGACCACGGCCGCGTCCACGTCCTCTACCAGTTGACATTCTAAAGAAAAGATGTAAGTAAAATCATAAGAATAGCTCGAAGCAATGCCCTTTAGAATATGGACTTCTCATGTTCCATAATCGAATGATAGTGAGTGAATGAAGAGGGTAATTAAGATAGGGAACTTACGAGTACCGGTCGTACGAGATGACGGCAGCGCGATGATACTGTGTCCTCGGAATAGTACATTTAGACCCAGCAATCCGACAGCCTAGGTATCCATAAACCTAAGCTCTGGTACCAAATTCTGTAACACCCCCCGAGATATTCGGAGAATATCACAGCGCCGTAAATCTCGACCTGGGATTCACTAGGCTTATCTCACTCACAACGTATTAAATTTAATAAAATCCACTTGGGAAACAATAAACTCGATACAACCAAGAAAGTTCAACCACGGACAAACAATAACATGAAGAAATACAAGAAGTTGTACGACAATGGAAAAGGACTTTCCTAAAGTACTCGAGTACCACTTATTATTACAAAGATAAAATGGACCGAAGAGAACAACGACCAAACAATGTAGAACACAACTAGCCACAGTATCACGCCTCGCCATCCTCATCGTATCGTCCCGGCGCTCGCTCGTAAGGTTCCTTAGGACCTGAAAAACACAAAAGTAATTTTCCCCAAACGAGAGGGGTTAGGGCAAAATGTCAAGTCTTATACATAAAAGCATATGCACCAATTCAAAGCCATGATAATGATTTTCCGGAAAATACAATTATCCAAACATATTTGGAAATAATGATATCTCTTGATTAACCGTGGACTCGACAATGCGCGAATCCATCCTCGACCCCGTCGGATCATCTCGGAGTGGCTAACCCAAATGTTCGCGGAACCGACATAAGCGGAACCCTCCTCGACCCCGTCGGGTCCTCTCGGAGTGAACGAAAGCAACTCTCACAATCACATGCATTACTTTTCACATTTAAGAACATAACTTTCACAAGAATCACTTGCCTGGAAACGAGAGGAGAGGGTACAATGACAAGGTACCAAGATCGAAGGATTCAACAACTCCGAACCTAGACAAGTTCGTAATTCAATTATCAAAACCCCATCGGTATGAAAATAAGTTGGAAACCCGAATTTACTACCCCGATACATGTGTTCCGGGAATAATTCTCTTGGATAGTGAATCGCAAGTCAAATATCCCAAACACTCAAGAACTCCAGAAGTACACCATTAAATCCATAGGAAAACATGTATCCAAGGTAGATAACTCGTAATCGATATATTCTAACATAACAACAAGCTGGATCAAAGAAATCGGATGGAAAATCCCCAAATCCCGAAAATCTAGGGTTGTGAGAATTTTACCTTGATTTGGAGCGGTGGAGAGGATTAAACGTTGATAAATCCGAACTAGAAACTCAAAGACGTTGCTAGATAATTACAGCTCGAAGAACTCCTCACAAATCGCCCGGAATCGCCTAGAATCGCCCAAGGAGGTGAAGGTAGGAAGAAATGACGATTTGGGAACGGAAATGTCCTATTTATACTAAATAGGGACTAGCGTGCGCTATTCATGAAAAATAGCGCGCGCTATCGGACTCACCGTGCAATCCAAGAGCCTGCCAGCCCGTTAGCGTACGCTAACACCGCTCATAGCGTGCGCTAGTGACTCCAATTAGCGTGCGCTAATTACTTCTAATAGCGTGCGCTACCGGTAGTCGTGTCCACCCGTAACCTCATGTCCCCGGCTCTGCTCTCTTTAGCGCACGTTACTCTAGTAACGTAGCGTGCGCTACCATCAAAATCTAGCGTACGCTACCAGTCACACCTAGCGTACGCTAGGAACTCCCTTTTCCAGTCCAGTAGCTACTGGACTGTCCGCCTCCAATACATTAGTAGCGTGCGCTAATGATAATGGATAGCGTGCGCTACCCTCACTAAATTAGCGTGCGCTACAAGGTGTGCGTAGCGTGCGCTACCCATTACACGAAGGTGGTATAATCGCATCAAAGATCCGAAAACAGCGACGATCCGAATAAGAAAAGGGGTAAATCCAATTGACAAGAGTTCCAAGATCCATATAAGCTTACCAAACACTTATACGAGCGTAAAAATTACAAAGTACAAGAGTAGAAGATTTACAAAAAGTACGGGTATTACATGGAGGAGTCCTTGCACGGGGCGTCGTCGGATTAATCGACTCCACGTCCGCGGCTTGTTAGCTCTTTTCTACCTAGGATCGTCATGTTTGATGGCAATCCTCGACGGTATACGTTGAGACGGGGGTAGGGACGCGTCGCATTGTCCGGGTTCACCAAGTTAGATGATGAACCTTTGAGGGCGGGCGAGCGTGTCCACTGATTAGCTTGGAGGGTCCTTCGGCTACGCCCGCCTCGTATTTAAACGAAGGGTGAGCGATCTCAGCCCAAAGGAACCTTGCATGGCCGAAGCAGTCGGTTCCATCGACCACCAGGATCATGGCTGCACTCTTCCACCTCGGATCATCATGTTAAATGCTGACCTTCGACGGTGTGCGTTGTGCGGGGGAGGCGATCTCGTGCCTTAGTCCAACATGTTAGATGATGAACTGTAGATGGCGAGCGAGTCCTCCAGTTTCAGAGATGTTGATTGATAATGGCGATCGAGTTGGAAGACTGGTGATCGTCGTTCGGTTGCCGATCGCGTTGCTCATAGGTTAAAAAGTAACCTTTGCCTGGCCAGAAAGTCTGCGGCTTTAGCACGGAAGATCGCGTAGGTCGGGGGGAGGTCCTTCGTAAGATGCCTGAACATAGGCGATAGACCATGGAATCCCCCTAGGACCGAGTATAGGGCGATCTCGTCGCTTATGGGCTCGCCGTTGAGGATGATCTCATCTACCCGGTCGATGTAGTATGTGTCGGACTCTTTTTCCCCTTGCTTGATCTGCATCATGCGATGGGGACCTTCCAGCCGAGCGACCTTGGCGGCGAAGTACGCTGTGAAGTTTTTCGCCAGTTGCTCAAAGGAACTGATGGATCGAGGTGGCAATGAGACGTACCACCTATGGGCCAGGTCGCCTAGCGTCAGCGGGAACATTCGGCATCTGGTCGCGGCTGATGCCCCACACCCAGTCATATAGATCCGGAACTTGCTCAGGTGAGCTTCGGGGTCTGACCTCCCTTCGTACAAAGGTGTTTTTGGAGGAGCGATCCTACGTTGCACGGGGGCGAGCTCGATATGGACCGAGAGTAGCTCGCTCGGGCCGACGATCTTGCTACTGGCGCCTGCCCCAGTTTCTAGGAGCGCTTTCATGTCGTCGAGCTGGCGTTGCATCGCGGCCATTGCTGTAGCTTGGTCGCTCGTGGTTTGGCTTTCGGAGCGGGAGCCGAGGCGATCGTGTACCGATCTCCTGACTCCGCGGTCGCCGACCTCGATCCTTCGGCGAGGAGGAGCCAGATGGATGGTCGGCCTTCTGGGAGTTGGGTATGCCGAACTCCTGGTGATGGACTCGGGCTCCGTTGTCTCGCGACTGGGGCCGGACTTCCCCAGTCGCCATGATGGGTCGCTTCCTAGGCGGCTGAAGACGTAGGTGTCCCGCCTTGCAAGCGCCTCTTCTTGCGAATTGGGGCCTCCTAGCGATCGCTCGGCCATTAGCCCCTTGAACTGCCATTTGCTTACGCGGCGGATGGCCGAGGGGGTTATACCGGGCGCGTCGAAAGCTCTCCGTCGCTCCCGTAGGATGGCCAAGGCCTTTTCGATCTGTTCCGCGGTTTGGAACTGATCGAGCGAGAGGCTTGGGCCGCTCCTAGGGGGCGGGATCGAGAGTCTTGAGTCGCCGCGGCTACCCTCTGCCATAGGCCGGGGCTCGGATTGAGATGGAATGAGGCGTCCGGCGGATCGGCCAGCGGCTTTCTTCGATGTGGTGGCAGAAGTCATGATTCTGAAAGCTTTCTTTGAAGAGCAGTGAGTGTCTCTTCAAGTATATGCCCCGAAGAACAGTGAGTGTTCTTCGAGGCGGTAGGAATAAAAAATGAAGGTTTAGATAAACGCCCTTCCTCTAGCGCCAATTGTTGTTGCCCGAAATATTATCCGAAGATAGATATTGCTGGAACGGTCGAGCAACAGCAAATTGTGAGAGAACGTCTGTGGGAATGGAAATAACACAAGATTTGCCGGGTTTGTTAGGCCCGGGCTTGAATGCTCTCGCGAGATATTATTAATAAGAATACGTTTGAGTACAAATATTAATGTTAGAATGCGATTACAATGAGTGTAAAATATTCTATATATCTAGTTGTTGAGTGCTTGCCGGAAGAACTAGAATTGCTCTGAGTTCTTGAACTGCTGGGAGTTCTGGTTTTCATCTCTGCCGATTGTCTTTCGGTTAAGAGGTGCTGAGAGAGAAATATGTCTGAAGTGTATAGCTTTGCCAAGAGAGGGAAAGCCGAAAAAGCCAAGCCCCTTTCCAAGTGCAGGAGGCCTTCTATTTATAGGAGCTGAGATGCCTTTTTCTGACGGGCGATCGCCTTCCTCGTAATATAATAAGGGGTCGATCGCCTTTTAGCACATGGGTTGTCTGCCTTGAAGTCCGCGACTGTTGCTGGCAGCCAGCTGTGCGGTCCAATGAGGAGCCTGCACGCGTCTTGCTTCGTTGTCCCGAGCGGTCCCACTTGCACCTTTCGGTGGGTCTGTCGGTAGGTGAGTAGATGCTGACAGGCTGTGGTCAACGATCCATGTCTTACGGCGCCTTTTCCGGATCTGCATTTGGGACTCTGTATGAGCTTCGTCCTTTGCCGACTAGACATGCTGGCTTTGCGTGGCAGGAGGCGGTCGCCATTGGCCGGGCACCAGAGTCGATCGCCAAGTGCCAAAAGACGATCGCCTTGGATGTCGATCGCTCGGCACTGGGTCTACACCTGGGACCCGAGATCGGCCAATATGCCTTGGTCTATTTGGCTCCGGCTCGGTCACCAGTCGTCTGTGCCGATCGCCTGTTGAGGTGTATAATTCTCGACACAACACTTTGGATACTGAACTCGAGCGCACTTTGCGGAAAAACAAGACGGAAAGGCATGAGCTGTCAACAAAGGATACCATGACCGACAACACAGAAAATCACGGGGTTGACAACCCTATTCAGCAAGCTCAACCGGCATTGGCACTCCGTGATTATGCATTGCCACAAATCAATGCGAATTTTTCGGGGATTCAGCGTCCAACTATCCAAGCGAACAATTTCAAGATTAAGCCAGCTATAATCCAAATGGTACAAGCAAGCCAATTTTGCGGACTAGCGAATGACGACCCTAATGCTCATATTGCATCCTTTCTCGAGATATGCAATACATTCAAGAATAATGGAGTCTCTAATGACGCCATTCGTCTACGGCTTTTTCCATTTTCTTTGAGGGACAAAGCTAAGTTTTGGTTGAATTCACTTCCGCCGGGCTCTATCACAACTTGGGTGGAGTTAGCACAAGCCTTTTTGGCTAAGTTCTTTCCGCCGGCAAAGAAAGCGAGACTTCGGAGTGAAATAACGACCTTCGGGCAATTTGAGATGGAATCGCTTCATGAAGCTTGGGAGCGATACAAGGATTTGCTAAGGAGATGCCCACACCATGGTCACCAGATTGGCTACAAATTCAGACATTATATAACGGACTAAGTGCTTCTACACGCAATCTTGTTGATGCAGCCGCTGGAGGAGCTTTAATGGGCAAGACGATGGCGGAAGCTCATTCTTTATTGGAAGCGATGGCTGCAAATGCTTATCAGTGACCTTCCGACGTGTGAACCCAAAGCGAGTTATGGGGGTTTCCGACAACGATCCAATATCTACACTATCAGCCCAAGTTGCAGCGCTAACTCAACAATTGCAAGCTTTTTCACATACCCATTCTACCAATACCATGAAAACATGTAATTGGTGCAACAGGTCTCATCCTAGTGCTGAGTGCCAAGTGGGAAATCCTTTCGAGCAATCTCCGATGGAACAAGCTCAGTTTGTGGGGAACGGAAATCGGCAGAACAACCCATACTCCAACACTTACAATCAAGGGTGGCTAAATCATACAAATCTTTCATGGAGGAACGGGCAAGCTTTAAATAAAACTCCGCAAGCTCAATTCACGCAGCCCCCATAGCAGCCCCCTCAACCACCGAAGGTCTCTTTGGAAGACGCTCTTGCTCAAATGGCGGCTAATACAAGCCAATTCATGACTCGCATGGAGACTACTCTACAAAATCATTCCGCCTCTATTCGAAACTTGGAATTACAAATGGGGTAGATCGCAAATTTATTATCCTCTCAACCTCAAGGTCTATTATCCAGCGCCACCGAGATGAACCCCAAGGAAAATGTGCAAGCAATCGAGCTACGAAGTGGAAAGGAGCTACACGAGCAGCCCAAGAGTAGCAAGGACAAGAGCAACCACATTGAGAAAACAAAGGACGAAGAGCCCAAGTCAAAAGTCTCGACCACTCATCCCACACCATCAATTCCATTCCCACAATGCCTGCAAAAGCAAAAATTGGACAAGCAATTCTCCAAGTTTCTTGACGTCTTCAAGAAACTACATATCAACATTCCATTTGCCGACGCCTTAGAACAAATGCCGAGCTATGTGAAGTTTATGAAGGAGATCTTATCGAACAAAAGGAAGATCCAAGAGTATGAGATAGTGGCATTGACGGAAGAGTGCAGCGCCATTTTACAGAAGAAGCTCCCACCTAAATTGAGAGATCCGGGAAGCTTTACTATTCCATGCACTATTGGAAATTCGTCCTTTGACAGAGCCTTATGTGATCTCGGAGCCAGCATTAATCTTATGCCCCTTTTCATTTTTAAGAAGCTGGGTATTGGGGAGGCCAAGCCGACTACGGTCTCTTTGCAATTAGCTGACAGATCTATCAAGTACCTCGGGGGTAATAAAAGACGTTTTGGTCAAGGTTGATAAATTCATCTTTCCTGTCGATTTTATTGTGCTTGATATGGAGGAGGACCATGACATCCCAATTATCTTGGGAAGACCATTCTTAGCAACCGGCCGAACTCTAATTGATGTGGAAAAGGGAAGCTTACTCTACGAGTTCAAGAGGAGTAAGTTACTTTCAATATATTTCGATCCTTGCAACATCCTAGTGATGTTGAGAATTGCTTTCAAATTGACGTTATCGACTCGTGGGTAAGTAGAGCTTTTCGGGAGATCTATCCATCAGATCCATTGGAGTCCATTTTAGTTGGGTTCGCTTCCGAATTGAATTCAGAGCATGTAGCCTATTTACGACACATGGATGCTTCACCATCATTTTTCACTCGTCGACCATGTGAGGAGCTTGGAAGTTCACCAACTCGACCCATCCCATCAATCGAGAAACCCCCAAAGCTAGAGCTCAAGCAGCTACCGAATCATTTAAAATATGCATTTTTGGGACCCGACGATTCCCTGCCAGTCATTCTTTCGGCCACTTTGGCGGGGGATCAAGAGGAGAAATTATTGAGGGTTTTTGAGGGAGTACAAATCTGCCCTTGGATGGTCTATTGCGGATATCAAGGGAATCATCCCGTCCATTTATATGCACATGATTCTGATGGAGGAAGACTACAAACCATTTGTGGAGCATCAACGCCGTTTAAATCCAAATATGAAAGAGGTGGTAAAAGTCGAGGTTTTAAAACTCCTCGACGCATGTATGATCTTTCCTATTTCTGATAGCAAGTGGGTAAGTCCGGTCCAAGTTGTGTCAAAGAAGGGTGGGGTAACGGTTATCCAAAACGATAATAATGAATTAATTCCCACTAGAATTGTTACGGGGTGGCGTATGTGCATAGATTATAGGAAATTAAATAAAGCCACTAGAAAAGACCACTTTCCTTTATCATTTATTGATCAAATGTTGGATAGATTAACCGGACACGATTTTTATTGTTTTTTTGATGGTTATTCTGGGTATAATCAGATTTATATAGCCCCAGAAGACCAAGAAAAGACGACGTTTATATGTCCTTATGGCATTTTCGCTTATAGGCGCATGCCTTTTGGTTTATGTAATGCGCCGGCCACTTTTCATCGATGTATGATGGCTATTTTTTCTGACATGGTAGAGCGTTGCATTGAGACTGTTATGGATGATTTTTCTGTTTTCGGTGATTCGTTTGATTTATGTTTGCAGAATTTGCAGAAAGTCCTAAAAAGATGCGAGGAAACAAATCTGGTGTTGAATTGGGAGAAATGTCATTTCATGGTCCAGGAGGGCATTGTACTAGGCCACCGCATATCCGCCCATGTGATTAAAGTCGACCGGGCAAAAATTGAAACAATCGAGAAGATGCCTCCATCTACTTCTGTAAAGGGGGTAAGGAGTTTTTTGGGACACGCCGGTTTTTGCCGCCGTTTTGTTAAAGATTTTTCGAAGATCACGAAGCCATTGTGCAATCTGCTCATGAAGGATGTTCCGTTTGATTTTGACGAGTCTTGTAAAGAAAGTTTTGACCTATTGAAGAAGGCTCTAAGCACCGTTCCGGTCATAGTCGCTCCAGACTGGAGCCTTCCATTCGAGTTGATGTGTGATGCTAGCGATTTTTCCATTGGGGCTGTTTTGGGACAGAGACGAGGGAAAGTGTTCCACGTCGTGTATTATGCAAGCCGAACTCTAGACGACGCCCAAAGAAATTATGTCACAACAGAAAAAGAATTATTGGCTGTAATTTTTGCTTTTGATAAATTTCGGGCGTATTTATTGGGGACGAAAGTAGTGGTATGGACTGACCATTCGGCGATCAAATACCTTTTGGAGAAGAAGGATGCTAAACCAAGGTTGATTAGGTGGGTGCTTCTCCTACAAGAATTCAACTTGGAAATTCGCGACAAGAAAGGGACTGAAAATGTTATTGCCGATCACCTTTCATGCTTAGAGAATTCCCTCGAGAAGGGGGAGAGTCATCCACAAATTGTGGAAAACTTCCCCGATGAATAGCTCTATAAGTTGGGTTCGCAACACGCACCTTGGTACACTGATCTAGTGAACTATCTTGCGAGAAAAATAATTCCGAATGATCTCTCGCGTCATCAAAAGAAGAAGCTGATTTCAGACGCTAAGTATTACTTGTGGGACGACCCTTTTCTGTTTAAAAGATGTCCTGATCGAATCATTCGCAGATGTGTTCCGGATGAGGAAATTCGCAGTGTGCTGAATCATTGCCATGCATCACCCTATAGAGGGCATTTTAGCGGAAATAGAACAGCGGCAAAGGTCTTGCAGTTGGGTTTCTATTGGCCATCGTTATTCAAAGATGCTCATTCCTTTGTGTCCACGTGTGATCGGTGTCAACGGACGGGAAACATCTCAAAACGACATGAAATGCCATTGAACACAATACTTGAGGTTGAATTGTTCGACGTATGGGGGATCGACTTCATGGGTCCATTTCCTCCATCAAATAAGAACCTCTACATTCTAGTAGCAGTGGACTACTTCTCGAAGTGGGTCGAAGTGGTGGCACTACCAACAAATGGGTCTAATGTCGTGATCAAATTTATAAAAAATATATTTTCATGTATTTTGGGACTCTACGTGTTATTATCAGTGATGGTGGTTCACACTTTGACAACAAACTCCTTGATGCGGTCTTAAGGAAATACAGAGTCAACCATCGTGTTGCTACAGCCTACCATCCCCAAACGAGTGGTCAAGTCGAAATATCCAATCGAGAGCTAAAGTAGATCTTAGAAAAAATAGTCAGCTCGTCTCGAAAAGATTGGTCCTTTAAACTCGATGATGCACTTTGGGCATACCGTACTGCGTACAAAACACCTATCAACATGTCACCGTATAGATTGGTTTTGGGAAAAGTTGTCATTTGCCGGTAGAGATGGAGCATCGTGCATACTGGGCGATAAAGAAACTGAAATTTGATCTTAAATCAGCTGGTGAAAAGCGTTGTTTGCAGTTGAATGAGCTGGAGGAAATTCGTCATGATGCGTACGATAATGCGAAACTTTATAAGGAGCGGACAAAGATTTGGCACGATAAGCACATTACACATCGAGAGTTCATTCCGGGTCAAGAGGTGTTATTGTTTAATTCTCGCTTGAGGTTGTTTCCTGGGAAATTACGTTCACGATGGTCGGGACCATTTACTGTAGTTCAAGTATTCCCACACGGAGCAGTGGAAGTACAAAAAGATGACCGAAAATTTAAAGTAAATGGGCAGAGGTTGAAGGCCTACACGGGTAATCCAATGGACGTGCAGAAAACGAGCGTCGTCCTATCCACCACAAAGTGAATTCTAGAAAAGTCCGGCTGAAGACTATAAACTTAGCGCTTCTCGGGAGGAAACTCGAGTATTAGTTGTGAATGTTAATTTTTTGTTGATTTCATTCATTTTAGGAGTCTATTTTTTTCGTCATCTTTGCTTTGATATGATTCTCTCTAATGTTATGTGTGTTTTCGCTTTAAAATTCTGTGCAGGAACTCCCCAGGGATAAAAATTCATCAGGGGCCGCGGCATACGCAAATTCAAAATACAGGCAAACTTTCTGTACTCTGTGCCGTGGCACAAAGATGCTGAGCCGCGGCACACTTGCCCGAAGAGCCGCAAGACGATGAAGCCAGGCCGCGGCACGCCGAAAACCAAGAAATGCATCCAGGAACTTGTACTATGTGCCGCGGCACGCAAGCTCTGAGCCGCGGCACGCTAACATCAGGAGCCGCGGCACCCGTGCTATGAGCCGCGGCACATGTCGAGACTCACCAAAACCCAAAACTCACAGTACTGTGGGCTGCGGCTCACTTGATACGTGCTACGACCCCCCGAGAATTTAAACAGCCTGCACACGACTCAGAAGTCATTCGGCCAAAACACCAGGTATTCCTCAAACTTCTTCTTCTTCGTGCGGCGCAAGGATATCATTTTCCAATTTATTTTTCTCCTCTTCGTCAATCCAACACCAGGTAATTCTTATCCCTTAAGTTTAAATGCAACATGGATTGATTATTGAGGTAATATTCTTGATTCATTGATGAACTCTCTTTGTGTTTTATTCCCTAAATTTCTATCAAAATTTGTATCGGATTATGCTAAGATTATTGATTGATTGATGGTGTTTCGTTGTGAATTGCTGTGATTATCGATTGACATTGTTGTTGTTGAGGATTGAATTGAGCAATTATTGTTTTTGTTCTTCATTTAAGCTAACGCATGCAAAGTGTTTGATAAAATGGCCCAATGAAAATTTTTTGAGCTAAACATCTCCAAATTATCTGCAACGAATTCGATTATCGAAATAATATGTGCTCCCAACCCTTACGTCAAGTTTGAGTTTAAATTTTTGCCTCATATCACTCATACGGAAGTGCGAGTTTATTCGACGCTATATCCGCACGTTATAAGTTGAGAGTGGTGTAGTGTTATTTAAAGTCGTCTAATCTATCCTGTGTTTATTTTTCAGGACGTCGTTATGGCTAGGAAAAGGAATTTGAGCACAAGGTTTAGGACGCGATCATCCCCCACAAGAGGGGAAACGTCACAAAACAGGACAGAAGGGGTATCCCACCAATTCACTGACCCCGAAATCCATAGAATATTCAACGACAGAATCCATCCTCGTCCAATAATTCATGAGCGGGGATTCACTCCCGCCCCCCAAGACGGCGAGCTATTGACAATGATCAATGAAATGGGATGGACCCGATTCACTGCGCCACCCGAGCCGGCGGTAATCTCTATTGTCCAAGAGTTCTACGCCAGCGCATTATTGCGACAAATTCAGGCGGGGAAGATGATGGGACGACCGGATACACGGACTGAGGTCGTCCTCCGAGGCCAGACAGTGGACTTCTCGATAGCCGCGATTCGGAGGCTGTACGACCTACCTGAGGTGGACGAATCGGCTTATACGCGGACTATTAGTACCCTCTCGAGGGAAGCCTTACTAGAGGTGCTTGCTCAGCCGGATTCCATCTGGGAAACGCGCGTCCCGGGATCCACGGCCTTCTACTTCAAGAGTTCCTGCCTCAGTTGGCTCGGGCGAGTCTAGCTATATTTCCTCTGTGCACGAGTCGACCCTACATCGCAGATCCGCTCGGTCTTGTTTCCTTGTGTCCGATTGCTGTATGCCATCACGACAGGACTCCGATTTGATGTGGCCCCATGTCTGTCCCGGTCTATATTTTAGTGCATCCAGGGAGGGGCAAAGACGGGATTAAAACATCCCTCGCCGATTTGTGCCCTATGCCGCCAGTCGGGCGTGACTTGGTCCGACGACGAGCCATCTATAGCATCCCAGGGTCCGATCGACCAACGTATTATCTCCCATTTCGACCAGTGGGGTGGCGCGATGGCACACGCGCGGGGGCGAGGATTTCTTCTCGATGAGCCACATGAGCACTTCCCCGAGCCACTACTTCTGACTCATGAGCCGGCGGCAGATGCTGAGGATCAGACTGAGTCCACTCCACCGCCAGCGAGAGAGCTCCTTCAGGCGATGTTTGACAGCCTGAGGGAGGAGATGCGGGTATAGAGAGACAGCCTCCTCGCAGCTGTTCGAGAGGAGATGCACGAGCAGGCCCGCCGGGCCAATCGGCGTGTGGAGAGGCGCTTAGCAGCGAGGGATGCTTATCATCAGGACTATCTAGCTACGTGGACGAGCCATATCCTCCACCCGGATGGACCCTTCATTCCGCCAGTCAGTCCACCTACACCACCCTCCTCGCCGGACGAGGCCGGCACCAGTGCCTGAGCTGATCTTAGGGGAGTACTTAACGTTTCTCATATTGCATATTATTATTTGTGTCCATTGAGGTCAATGTACGTCTTGGGGGGGTTACTTTTAGTTGTTATTTACTTTTTCGTTGCTATGTTTCGTTGTTATTGATTATAGCCTTGCTTGTCTTCTAAAATATTCTGGACTTTATTTGCATTCGTGAATTTTTCATGCAGCCTTGTGTAAGACTGATGATATGATACTAATTTCTTTTTGAAGAAACGGTTGAGTTTTGGTCGTTTGCATTTTGCGATATTTTTTTTCCTTGAGTATTCATTTCGGTCTGATTTTTTTTACGTCATTGCAGAAATCCTAGCATATAAGAAATGAGACATACGTGTTTACGAACCGCCGTCTATACGTTTGGTTACACTTTTCACGTAGATAGTCGTCCAGTAACATGAGTCGTCTTGGCATTTAATTTGAGTTTAGACATTGAGTCGAACAGTTTTTCCCAAAAATTCGAGAAATTATACATGTTCTATGATGGAAAGTCTAGTAACCGGGGGTATTCACGTGATCCGTTGTTTACTCTCGCGTAAAATGTCAACCCTGAATAGACTAATGGTTCAGAAAAATCGCATGATGATGAAAGGAAGCCAAGTAACCGGATGTATTCACGTGACCCGTCGTTTACATTCGCATAAAACAACAACTTTGAATCGGAAGTGCGGGAATAGTTATTCGAGTTTTTTCTCCACTGTAGAGGGAGACTTAGTAACTAGAAGCATTCATGAGCCCCATGAGTGTCTTTTAAGTCAAACGGTTTCCCAATACATGAGAATGGATTTCCACCCTAGGATTCTCTCGATGAGACATCCCGGGAGTCGAGACCTAGTGGTTAATTCGAACCAGTGTAATGATTATAAATAAGGGAATGCTGTCTGGGGGAATATTAAGTTTGATGAAATTCTGATGTTTTTGCCACGAGATTGTAGGACTGAGCGAGTTGGCTTGTTTAATCTAACCATTCATATTGGCGGTCGGCTCAATTCACGCTTGTTAATCTTTGAGCCTTGATTTTCTTCATGACCGATGGATCAGCACTAAAAATGATTGCTTTGTGGAATCATTGTCCGTGATGTGACCCACTAATACGATACTTGTATTATTCGTTGAGATTTTCAGGGTAGCATTAATCAGGTAAACACTATGGATTTGCACGATTACCCACGATGTTTGTCGTCTTATTTGAAATTAATTTTTGCTTGAGGACAAGCAAAGGCTTAAGTTTGGGGGTATTTGTTAGTTGTATTTTTATGCGCTTAATTATCATTATTTTATACCCATTTTAAGTCTAAATCTGCATAAATGAGCTTTTAATGCATGATGTTTATATGTTTTGAAGGAAATTAGAGTCCGGGAGCTTGAATGAAGAAAAACGGGCCAAAACGATATTTTTTGGTCAAGGACCGCAGACACACTACTGGGCCGCGGCACGAGGCGCCAGAAGAACCGTACAAATCAGACGGGGCCGCGGCACGCTCGTTCTGAGCCGCGGCCCGTAAGGAATATGCGCGCCCAGGCCTGGCAGCATGAGGACAGGGGCCGCGGCACACTAAAGCTGGGACGCGGCCCGCCGCGCGGGTTTTACATGCGCAGCCCGCGTTTTTGGCTGTTTCGGAGGCCGTTCTTGACCTAATTTTTGGACGTGTTTTAGAGGCAGAAGAAGGATTATAAAAAGGCATTAAAGGGCAGAAAATATGATCATCAAACAGAAGGAGAAAATACCTAGGAGCAGAGAGCAGAAGCCAGAGAAAGGAGGAATTCAAGTTCTCCAACTGTGTTTGATTTTTCTTCGTGATGTTTTCTTCAATTCTTTGTGTTTTGTTTTCTAGCATGTCGGGCTAGAACCATTTTCTATGATTGTTATGAAACCAAGATTTTGACGGATTAACTTTTGATTTTGCATTATTAATATATTTCTCTTTTCTATTGAGTTTTCCCAATTGTTCTTAATGCTTTCAATTATGTAGCCTATGATTGAATTGTTTTGATTACGCAACTCGAATCGGGAGAGGAGAGTTAGTAGGAAAAATTGGTGAGAAACGTTTTATTTTGTGAGATTGGAATATACTCATAGGAATTGCGTTGCCCTTCTGAAGATTTTATGTTGTGTGGCTATTGTTGAATTAATTCGCCTAGGAATAGAGTGATTTATTCACCTTAGAAAATTCTATTGTCCTCGGGAGAGGCATTAGAGTATCTTAGAAATCTTCGCCTTCATTAAATTGGGAAATTACTTAATTTATATAAATCAAGAGTAATTTGGATTAATCGAGGCGGATTCTCAATCCTAGATTATTCTCCTATTTGATCTTCTTTCTTCGAATTATCGATTTTATTATTTTTTTTAGTTTATCGTTTTATTAGTTTTCTTTAATAATCCTTCCACCACCAAATTCGATCATTCAAATAAAATTAGAATACAAATAAATTGGTAATTAGTACGTCAGTCCTCGAGGGAACGATATCTTTCTTATCACTTTATTACTTGCTTACGACAACGTGCACTTGCGTTCACTAAAATACGTAACAGTTCTTTTACTAGTAAATTAGTAGAACTGTGCCTCTCCAAAAATCCTTCATACACGTAGGGACAAGCTGTTATTAACCCGTAGGGACAAGTCGAAGAAGGATTTCAGGAGTATAAACCGCATTGCGGTGGGGCCAATCCACTTAAAAAGTATACCAAATACTGTTTAGCGGTTGTGCTTGCTCCAATGGCGAGGGTCCCTCACTTCTGAGTTCGAATCCCACGGGGCGAATTTATTTAGGAGCTAAGACTCCTAGGGGATCATTATCTTCATTCACCTTAAAGGTAAAATCCGGTTTCTATATCTTCAACTAGGGGTGAGCTCGGTTCGGTTTGGTACGATTTCTAGCTAAAATCGATACCGAACCGCATCTTATCGGCATCTAGCATGAGTACCGAAATGATTCGGTTTTAAATCGGCTCGGTGTGATCAGTTTCGGTGTCGGTTCGGTGTCAATGGGCTGATTAAATGGGCCATTTAAGTTGGGCTTGCTTCAGACCCAAATTGAACTACTTGGGCTAAATCAGACAATTATAAGTTCAAATAGAAGGATTTAGACATAATTAATCCACTTCAAAGCTTGAATAAAAATAAAATTTACTTCAATAACATGATAATAACTAAGGAATCAAAAAGTCCAATATCAGATTAAACAAAAGTCTTGAATTTCCTCCTCAACACAAGTCCATCACAAAGAAAAAACAAAGTCTGCAGAATAGTCATCTGTTTTATCGGTTCGGTTTTTAAAGTCGGGATCCATATCTGAAACCGAAACCGAACCGCATAATTCGGTTTTCAAAATTTTAAGAACCGTACCATACCAATATCTTATTGGTTCGGTTTTTTGGTTTCGATTTTTTCGATATTCTCGGTATTATCGGTTTTTGTCGATTTTTCTGCTCACCCCTATCTTCAACTTCTGTAATTTTCCGATTATTTGGAGTTCTAGTTCGCCAAGCCAACTCGAGTTCATTTTGTTTAGTTACCCTAATTTTTGTATAGATGCGAGTTCTCTTTCCATGGTCATCTTAAATTTTCGAAATCTCGAGTCCCAGTACCATAATTACTTTATTTTCCATTGCTGCTCAGGTTAGTATATTACTAATTTCTCAAGATGCCGGCCACCAGTGGAAGGGTTCGCATGCCGGTGAATAACTGGGTGCACCGCAGCACGGCGTTGCAGACCCACGGAATATGGCAGAGCAAGCACGATCGGGTACGATCCCTACGCCTCCACCAAAGAAGAAAAGAACAAGTCTTCTCAGAAGAATTCATCCGCCCTCGAGATGGAGCTTGAGAATGCTTACACTAATTACCAAGGCTTGCTCGCTCTTGCTAAAATAACAGGATCCAACACTGATGAGGGCCTCGGTGCGTGCAAAAAGTATGGCAGGGTCGGGCATTTGACTTTTCAGTGCAGAAACTCTCTGAGCACTAAATACGAGGCTGAGAAGGACCATGATTCAATCCATGCCACTGTTTTATCCGGCTTGGAGAAGTTGAAAGGAGGGAGAGTGAAATCAAAGTGGAAAAATGAGGAGAGTAGTGACGCGGGGGAAGAGGAGGAGAGTGAGAGCACGGATTCCGATTACGACTCGGAGATATATCGGGAGTTGGCTTACGGGTTGGCCTTACCGCCATCGCTGAGTCACGTTCATAATGTATTCCACGTATTCCAATTACGAAAATATGTACCGGATCCCAGTCATATCATTGATTTTGGGGAGATTGAAGTGGCTAATGATGATACGTTCGATGAAAGACCAATCAAAATACTCGAGAGTCGAGTCAAGCAGTTGAGGAATAAACCGATCTCCTTGGTTAAAGTTCGGTGGTCCCGACATGGAGTCGAATAAGCAACTTGGGAGACTGAAGATAGTATGAAGTCGAGATACCCGGAATTTTTTTCGTTTTAAGTTTCGGACCGAAACTTCTTTTTAGAAGGGTAGTATGTAATGCTCAGATAATTATTGTGTATTTATCTTGTATTCGAACTTGTAATATTCGACTTCGTGGCGTTATTAATCGATGATTGGTTTCCTGTATTCGTATCCTTACGTTTTTTTATCTCCAACATTTTTGCATGCATGGTTATGCACGTCATAACGTACGCTAGGTGATGATCTTAGCGTACACTATGACTGCAATATAACATACGTTATATGTTAAGCTTAACGTACGTAAGCTTAGTCAACTCGAGATCAGACAAGGGTCGGCATGTGGGGGCCAGTGAAGATTCTTGAGATGCTCCGCGTGAACCTGGACGGCTTTCCAGCTAAGCAAGTCAACGGACTTAACGTACGCTAAGGTGGATTATTAACGTACGCTAAGGTCCTAGCGATTACGTACGTAAACATGTATGATAACGTATGTAAGCGAATGCCAGAAATAGGTCAGTGAGTTTTGGCCAGACGATAGCGTACGCTAACGATTGAGTATAGCGTACGCTAAGCCTTTTACGTACGTAATGGAATATAGGTAACGTACGTAATGATCAGAAATCTATTTATAGACCTCAACCCCCATTTCATTTCTTCCTCACTCCTTGGCCGATTTTCGTGATCTGAAGACTATCCAGCACCATATATCCCTCATATCATCATCTTAGCCCAATTTTTGAGAATCATATACCTTGTGGATTGGTGTTCAAGCTTCCGTTGAAGAGTTTCTTCAAGTCTTTCATTGTTTTTATCTTCATTGAGGTATGCTAACTCTAAACCAAGTTGGAGATTATGTTCTTAGTTATTTTATGAGCTTCTTACGGAGATTATTGAACTCGTTATATCGTAGTGAACCTAGCACCATGTTTAGGAGGATTATATTGGGTGAATTGAGGTTTTCGTTGTTGTTAGTTGAACCATGATCTTTACTGTTGGCCACTAAGTATACTGGATACAGTTTGGGAAATAATTTAAACAACAAACTGTACGGATTTTAAATCTGAGTGCGTAGCGGAAGTCTTAGATACAGTAGGTTGCTGTGGATACAGCAACTAAATGTATAGTGTATACTTAATTAATCACAGTAATTAAAACAGTAAAAACTGAAGGTAAATAACACAGTAATTAAAGTGGTTCGAGGTAAACCCCTCTACGTCCACTGGTCCTCCACACAGGAGTAAAAAGTTTATTATAATTACTACGTACACAACTACGCAATTATAACAACACACAATCAATATATCGTTCACACAGATTGATATAAAGATCTTAGCTTCAACCGTTCACACAGATTGGTTTTGAGCTAATGCTTTGACTTGCTTCTTCACACACAGTTCTGAAGCTTCGTCTTCTTCAATGCAAATCCTTCACACACAGTTCCGGAGAAGCACAGATTGCTCAGTCCACACAGGGCTGATCTGGGTTTGTTCAAAGTATAGAACACATGGTGAACAACAACTTTGACTTTAAGAGCTTTTAGCTGATGAAGTGTTGTTCAGGATGATGAGCACTGTATATCTCTTTTGATCTGAGTTGCAGTAAGCTTTGGAGATATGTTTTGCTCTGATAATAATTTCGATAGCTTGGGTAACTGATCTTTAGCATCTTGATGTGATATATATAGTCTCTGAAATATATATCCGTTGAGATGTATCCGTTTGAGTGAGATTCCATTCCAACGGGATTATAACACGATCCGAATTTAGCGGGATTTGAAGATCTGTTGACTGACAGTATTTAAATACTTTATCCTTGAGTATTTAAATACTTCATTATTCAACGGGACTTGACTTCTGAAGATTCCTTCTTTGTCCTGTTGTGAGCTGTATGGAAGATAACTGTATTGGAGATTCGAGATAGTTTCCATACTTGGTCTTTTATAAGACTTCTTCTGCATCTTGAAGGGCTTCACTATATGCTGATTCGAGGCAGGTCTTCGATACAGGATAATGCCTCAATACTTCGATACAGTTTCCTTTACTGTATGCGGATTGGCATATATGTCAAAACCTCTTATCAAATACCATTCGATACAGGGATTGGATATCCCGGCTGTTTCGATACAGGGTTCTTGTTTTCCCAACAATTTCCCCCTTTTTGACAATTTGCCAAGACTTACTTTCTTAACTTTTCAAGTCTTCTTGATGATGCCAAAACCTTCTTCATGAAGTGATCTTCTTTGATGTTTTCTGGAAGATTTCTTGGTCTTTCGTCAAAAGGTATGTCTTAGTCTAAATAATGAACTGCTCGCAGGCGAGTTCGATACAGTTAAGGATTTTTACAACTTAAGCCTATGATTGGCGCGCAGGCACAATCTTACAATGTATTCTAAGCTTACAACTGAAATCATGAACTGTTCGTAGACTAGTTCGTACAGCTTTATTTTCAATCAAGTTTTTATACTTGAGATTGTTATCAAACAATTTAAGTAATCATACATCAACACAGTAGATTACGAGTTGTAATCTTTCAAGACAAACAAACACTTTTATTGATATTCAAAATAAATTGAGTACAAGGTTTGCTGTTTCGAAGAGAAAAATTACAAATCAAGAATAATATACAGAGATTTCAGCTCCTATCTGTAGTCCGCATGCCTCCATGGCTTTCTCCCTGGATCATTCTCGGTACCACGCCACCAGTTCTGTAGGGAATCGTTACCTCGATCCTGGTATATAGCTCTTCCTTCATAGGATCGATCAAAGGCAAGAATCCAGTCTTCTGGATGGGTGATCCGATCTCCTCTTCTGTGTTTGGATTTCATCTCGATCTGGAGAGGGAGTTTTCCGTCTTCTAACATCTTCGTAAATTTGTCTGCGGCCTCCGCTAACGTTTTATAGTTCTTGAAGATGGCGGATTCCCTGATGAGTTTGACAAAGTATCTCATCAGTTCGTTCTTCCTCCATTGCTTCACTTCATCGGCAGTAGGATGGCGGTTGGTCGACAGGCGACTTTCAGAAGGTCTCTGGATTAGATTTTGCCACGGAACATTTGGATCATGAAATTCAGGTCAGGAGCCTGAAATCTTAAAACTTTGGGAGTGAGGGGCTAGCTTGTTTAACTCGGAAGTGATGCTGTCTTGAGCGGCCTCAAATTCCCTTTCTTGCTGTATCCTGATTCTCCTAGCAGCTTTTCTTGCCTCTTCCCCCTTTTTGGCTTCATCAAGATGTTCTAGGATCTCTAATGCAGCATCTTGTTTCGTCTCGATGTTAGTCATTCTCTCTACGAGGGCGGAAAGCGTCTGCGACATGTCCTTGATACATTTGTCGTGGGCGCGCAATTGAGAGCTGTTTTCAATCATGACACATGCGGTCTTGGCTTCATCTATTCGCGTTTTGGTTGCTTCTTCCTTCAGGAGTTGCTCCTGCTTGTCTTCCATGATTTTCAGAGCTTATTTGAAAACTTCTGGCAGAAGAACGAATGCCTCGACAACACGGGATACTTCATGTTGTAGAGTGGTCATCTCCTCCACAGCAGAAGTATGCATCCAATTCAATGCTTTCTCAACGGAAGACAGAGCATTCACTGCATCCTGGATGAATACAGTTTGAAGACCAAGTGCGCGCAGGCGCTCTTTTCTAGCGGCAGAAATCGTAGAATCTGGTTGAGCAAAGTCTTCAGAGATGTTCAACCTCCTTACGTTCACGGTTGGTCGTGAAGTAAGTTGGACATCCTCAGGTATGATACCGTCCTCGGATTCCACGGTTGAAGGGGCGGGAGCAGCTTGTTCTGGTTCGGCGACAGGGGGTTGAGTGGCTTCCTGTTGCGAAGTTTCTTCAGTAGACATGGATACAGGAGGGACTGAATCCTCCTGTTGTCTTTCAGTTACAACTTCTTCGGTGGCAGCAGGCTCAGGTGCCTGCTCCAAAACTGCTTCAACTTCCTCGACTTGAGGGACTGATTCCTCTTCGTCGGGAATTAACTCTTGCTGTGGCGAAGGGGGATTGCTTCGAGTCGATGGCCCTTCGTCACCTTTGGGTGGAGAGGCGTCTCTAGCTTGAGCCTCTTCACGACTCATCCTCAAACCAGCTTGAAAAGCATTGTCGTCGTCGCCTGAGTCATTGTCATCGTCTTTTGGATTTGCGGGAGAATCCTCTGACTTGTCCTTTCCTTTCCTTCTAGCGTCAGATTTCTGCAACAGATGGCTTTCAATCAACTCCTTGCAGAAGGCATTGTCCCATCGGATCAGGGTTTCAATTTCCATTGAGTCCGTCACTTCTGAGACGAATCTTTCTTCTTGGCTCCAATCACTCCAGTTGTACAATATTTCATACGGAGCTAGCCTGTAGCCTTTCCATGTTAGAAATCTTTCGTAAGTATGTTCAATTTGAACAGAAAGAAGGGTCTTATGAATGATGGAGTCAGGGAAGGGACTACGTACAACGTCTGGAGACGTTGTAGCGAGGGATTCCTGTACAGGTATGGGATCCTGTATGGAAGTGGGACTCCTTACAGGGGATGGTGCCCTGAAGGAAGATGGATCCTGTACGGGTGTGGGATCCAACAGAGGAGAAGTAGCTGTTGGCTCCAAATGGGCAGCCGACTCGCTAAAGTCTTGTTCGTTGGCAGATGTCTCATTATCCGTCCTAGCCGCCAAGGGCTCAGGATCTACTGTTGATACAGTAGGGGACACCTCTTCCACAGGGGTTGGGCCCTGGGTTGTTCTTCAGTGGGTTGAGCCACGGGGGAAACTTCTTCAGAGGGCTTGGCAGATTTGACTTTAGAAAGCCTCCTAAGTCTATTCTTGGGCTTCTCACCAGCAATGGGTTTCTTGCTGTGAGATCTCTTTCTCTTCTTTGAAGATTCCACTTCCTGGAACTTCAAGGACTCATCTCGTGGATTTGCGAAAACTGGCATACTTCCAGTTTTTGGGTGGTTGCAGACCATAGTGGTTTGATTATACGCAGTAGGCTTGACGCCTCCTAGGTATATCCTGGAGTTATTCTTCTTAGCATCAGCGGATTGTGACAGTCCGCATTTCGTCATGATATAGTTTAACATCAAACCAAAAGATTTCTTCTGGGTGGCCGGTTTGCACACCTCCTCTTGCAGGCGCTTCAGGATTATCTGGCACCAATTGACCTTTTCACAGGTCAGAATAGCTACCATCATCCTGAACCTCAGGTTGGTACACATTTCGAACGCACCGGTTCGATTCTCAATTATCCTGCAGCAAAAATCATGAAGATATACATATGGGAGACAAAAAATTTCTTGTGACATGTAGTCTGAACCATGTCAACAACTTTGGAGCCTGTGAACAGTCCATAAAATTTAGTGATTAGCTCTTGAGACCCAAATGTCTCAAGTTGATCCATAGTCAGGCCATCAACGGGTAGCCTGTAGATGTTCTGGAGCAGATCGTTATCGACACAGATCTCAACTCCTTGGATTGTGGCGGTAATGTCAGCAACATGACCTCCTTGGGCCAATGACAAAAAGCGTACGGCGGCGTTGAGGTAAAATTCCTCAACCAGATGAGCATCGTACTTATCGCCATCGACTTCCAAGGCGATAGAGGCCTTGTTGACGAAGACGAGTTATGATGTACTCCATGGGTTCTCAAGGTCGTTAGTTTCGCATGTAATGTGCTCAATGATAACATATCTTGAAAAGATCCGGCCATCAATGATGTTAGCAGTTTTCTTCAGAGCAGGAGAAGAAGTTTGTCCAGCCATTTGATGATTTCTTAAGAAAAAGTGCAAGAAAATAACCGAAATATGCAGTAAAATGCAGAAAAGTATGTAGGCTGTTTTTGCTTGAGAACTCTTGAATTTGCAGAAAGCGTAAAGAGTCTCTAATGGCAGATTCAGTCCTTTTATAGTTGGGCGGCGAAATAGGGTTTTGCAGAGTACGAATGGTCAGATTTTAAGGGATGGGAACCGGTTTTTGAAATCAACGGTTAAGATGGACTGAGTGTAACTGGTACGCTAATCCATTAAAATGTTTAAAAAATGAGCGGGTCCCACTTCTGACATTTGTGTCACCCTAAATGCCTAAAACGGCGGTTTTAAAACAATAAACAATTTAAAACATCGCGGCTTTTGAGATTCAGTTGTCCAGATGTCGTGTAAGGCATTTAATGTACATGACGTTTGACATAAAAACAAGGCACGTGGACAAAAATCATTTTAAAAAGAAATAATATTATATTATATATATACTGAATCGAAATCCTATAGTATGTGCTGTTTCCGCGTCGATACAGCGTTCCCCCTTAAAAAGGTACATATAGGTTTTAAATTCCATACAGCAACTTAAGGATTAATGCTGTATTCATGGGTCCTACAGTATTCCCCCTTAATTATTGCACACGTCAGCTGTAGGATTCATATGTCTTTGCTCGCTACAGTGCTGTATTGACGATTCTGAGTGTACAAATAATTAACGTTGGATACTGTATTCTTGGGTCTTACAGCGTTCCCCCTCAATTTGTTGAGTAAAAACAGTAAATCACTTACAGGGAGTCTGGCTGTAGCATTCCCAATTCTTGTCTGAGCATGTTGAATCTGGCTGTGTCGAGAGGCTTGGTGAAGATGTCGGCCAGCTGAACGTCTGTATGAAATTCTTCAAGGCGAACATCCTTGTTCTCGACATGATTCCTTATAAAGTGATGCTTCATGTTGATATGCTTAGTGCGCGAGTGCAGGACAGGATTGTGTGTGATTGCAATTGCACTCATGCTATCACACATGATTGGAGTCTCTCTGGCATCGATTCCATAGCCTGACAATTGTTGCTGCATCCAAAGGATCTGCATACAGCAACTACCAGCAGCATAGTACTCCGATTCAGCCGTGGAAAGAGAATTAGCCAATTGCTTCTTACTGAACCAAGAAACAAGTCTAGGTCCAAGAAAGTGACAAGTTCCACTTGTACTCTTCCTATCTAGCTTGCAGCCTCCGAGATCCGAGTCGCTGTATCCAACTAAATCGAATCCGCCTTCTTTAGGATACCATAGTCCTGCATCGACTGTTCCTTTTATGTACTTCAGGATTCGTTTAGCTGTATTGAAGTGTGATTCCTTAGGTGCAACTTGATATCTTGCACACACTCCAACAGCAAACTGGATATCGGGCCTGCTAGCCGTTAGGTACAGGAGCGAACCAATGAGCTTCCTGTAGAGTGATTGGTCAAATGGCTTTCCGGCTTCATCAACATTAATTTGCACGGAAGTGCTCATGGGGGTTGGCGAGGATTTGGAAGTGTTCATTCCAAATTTGTTGAGAAGCTCCTTGCTGTATTTTTCTTGGTTGATGAAAATACCTGTAGGCAACTACTTTATCTGCAAACCTAGAAAATAACTAAGTTCCCCCATCATACTCATTTCAAATTTACTTTGCATGAGATGAGAGAACCTTTGACATAAAGCAAGGTTAGTTGAACCAAAAAATAATATCATCCACATAGATTTGCACCATAAGAAGGTCATCACCTTCATGTATCTTGAACAAGGTCTTGTCCACAGCACCTTTCTCAAATCCGTTGTTGGTTAGATACTGGGACAGGGTTTCGTACCAGGCTCTAGGGGCTTGTTTAAGTCCATATAGCGCTTTTCTTAGCCTGTAAACTAGATCGATACCGTCTGTGTTGGCAAACCCTGGTGGTTGTTCAACATAAACTTCTTCTGCAAGGTCTCCATTCAGGAATGCACTCTTGACGTCCATTTGGTATACAATAAAACTCTTATGGGCGGCAAAGGCTAGAAATATCCTGATGGCTTCTAGTCTCGCTACAGGTGCGAAGGTTTCATCATAGTCTATGCCTTCTTCCTGACTATAGCCTTGTGCGACTAGTCTGGATTTATTCCTTATGATAAGTCCATTTCGATCCTTTTTGTTTCGAAATACCCATTTGGTTCCTATAACCGATTGATGTGTAGGTCTGGGTACAAGATACCATACATTGTTTCTTTAGAAACCGTTAAGCTCTTCTTCCATAGATGTTATCCAATGAGAATTATTAAGAGCGTCTATGGTCGAAACAGGTTCGGACTGGGCTAAGAATACAGCGATAGTGCACATATTGAGTCTTCTAAGCTCGGATTGAGATTTCCATTCAGGAAACTGTGATATCTCAGCATCAGATTCTTCTTGTGCACAAAGTACATTTCCTTGTGTACTCTGTATTCTCCTACGAGTAGAAACACCAGCATTTATGTTTCCAATGATCAGCTCTTGCGGGTGATCTCTCAACCATCTTCGGTCGGGTTCTAATTCAGGATCCCGTACTGTATCGAAAGATTCTGTGGATACAGCTTCAGCTTGTACAGTGTCGGCTTCATCCACGTCGATTCTTACAGCTGCGGGGTTGATTTCTAAATCAACGACAGGTTCTATGGGAGTTGGAGGATCCAAGATAGATAGATGGTTAAAGTTCTGAGTGATATCATCTACTCCTGTAGGGTCATGGTGTGGTTCTTCGAACACTATATGAACTGATTCCTCGATCGTCAGCTTCCTTTTATTAAAGATTCTGAAGGCTTTGCTGACGGAGGAGTATCCTACGAATATTCCTTCATCTGATTTCTCATCAAAGGTTCTAACCTTCCCATTATTCAATACATAACACCTGCATCCAAAAATGTGGAAATACGAAACTAACGGAGTTTTGTTGTTCCATACCTCATATGCTGTTTTGTTGTGGTGCTTCTTGACGATACAGCGGTTTTGAGTGTAGCATGCTGTATTGGTTGCTTCACCCCAGAAACGCTGTGGCAATTTGCTTGCGGCAATCATTGTCCTTGTTGCTTCTTTCAACGTCCTATTCTTTTGCTCGGCAACACCATTTTGTTGAGGTGTACGGGCAGCTGAGTATTCGTGCTGTATTCCATTCTCCAAATAGTATTGCTCTATAAATCGGTTAGTAAATTCTGTACCTCTGTCGGAACGAATGCACACGATACTCAATGCCTTTTCATTTTGCAACTTTCTCAAGAGCTCGGGCAGCTTTGATGTTGTTTCCTTCTTCTTGCTAAGAAAGATCGTCCAAGCATACCTGGAATAATCAACAACAACAACCAAGCAGTATTTCTTACCTCCCAAACTTACTGGGTCTACAGGACCGTAGAGATCCATGTGTAGCATTTCCAACACTCTTTGGGTTGAAAGGTAGGATTTGCTCTTCAGGGTTGACTTGATTTGCTTGCCTTTCTGACATGGTCCGCAGACGCTATCTTTCTTGAATGACACATTTGGCAAACCTCTAACCATTCCCTGTCTTGAGAGCTTGTTGATTGTCTTGAAGTTGATGTGAGACATCCTCTTGTGCCATAACCAGCTAAGATATGCAGTGCCTTTGGCAACAAAGCATGGAATTGAAGAGTTTAGTTTCCAAACAAGAATATACATGTTACCCGACCGCTCGTAAGCACAACTTCCTTGGTTTCGATGTTTTTGACTCTACAGCGATCTATATAGAACTTCACCGAGAACTGTTTATCACAGAACTGGCTAATACTAAGTAGATTGTACTGAAAGCCTTCAACATATGCAACATCGGTGACTTTGAATTTTCCGACAAGTAGGTTTCCTTTCCCTCTTGTTCTTCCTTTTGATTTATCACCGAAACAAACTTTTGGACCGCGACCTTCTACAAAATATGATAGTTTGCTCCTATCTCCAGTCATGTGTCGAGAGCATCCACTATCAAAGTACCAGGTATCCTCCTCTAGAATGTCCTGTAACAAAGAAATTAAGTAGATTTAGGTCCCCTTTGATTTTTGGGTCCATGATTGTTAGTTCCTCTAGGTACCCAAGTTTTCCTGGCAGCAATTGGTTTCTGTAGGGCATACTCGGTACAGTGTTGCGATATCTACGGCGGGCATATCCGTAGTTGTTATAACCATGATAATTATTATGCATGAAAAATTCATGGTTATTATTATTAATCCAGTACGAGTGCCGTCTTAGAGATGGAGCCATTTTCTTAGGCCTAACAGCTTGCCTTCTGGGTATCCAGTTGGATTCCCAATGCTGTTGTTGATACTGAACCGGCATTTGCTGTCTCGAGGGATAACGGGGCTCCTGTATCCAATACCTCGGTGTGTTGTACTAATAGTACTGCCGTGCGGGCCTTTGGTAGTTGGATACAGCCTTCCTTCTGAACGGCTGTTGGCGCTGTTGATATGCTCTGGGAGCATGCTGTTGAGTGCGCCTCACATGTTGGAATGGCTTATGATTCCGCTGTCTGGAATAGGATTGCTGGGGCGGAATAGCAGCCTTCGGTTTTCTCGGTACAGCAGGTTCCTTCATAGGACTAGAGGTTTCTTCCGATTCTGGAATGTGTTCCACACTCTTGACGAACACTGTACTAGTTTTCCCTTTGTTTGAACATGAACTGTATCCTAAGCCACTTTTGTCATGAGTATTTTGCCCAGTGCTCAGAATTTCTTCCATTCTTTTGGATGATTTCTCGAACGATTTCAGAGTGGTCTCAAGTTCAATTTCTCGCTTTTCGAGAGTTGTGATTTTGGCTTGAAGTAGAACCAAATCATTTGTCTTGCTCTCGTTGTGAGTTTTAGCCTCACTTAGTTCATGAGCAAGTTGATGATTGCTCTCCATGAGTTTTTCAAAATCGACTTTGCTGGTTTCACAGTCAAGAGACATATTTTCATAATTTATTTTCAGCAAGTCATTTTCATCTTTCAGCTCTAAATTAGTTAATTGAAGCTGTATATTCTCAGTTTTCAGTGTCTCATGGGCCTTTTGAATGTTTTTAAATTCATTCATCATGTTTTCAAAAGTATGAGATGCATTTGATGGAATAGCTGAGGTTGAACTTACCTCATCATCGCTGTCTTCACCTTCTGGAATGTCTTTGGCCATAAATCACATATATGCTTTATCATCGAACTCATCGTCAGATTAATCACTTTCAGTGACCATTTGAAGACATTCTGATGATTTGGATGGTGTGGGGGAGGCTTCTGATTCTCCAATCAGGGCCTTGAGCTTGTCTTTCCAAGCATGTCTTATTTCATCTCTCTCTTGTTGCTCGGCCTCCGGAAACCTTTGGACTTTGGGATGAGGACATTTATTTGCATAATGCCCTGGTTTCCTGCAATTATAGCACAGGTTAGCGTCACCAGATGATGTTTCGGTATTTACCTTGTGAACAGGTTTGGGCCTGTAGAGAGTCTTTCCAGACTGTTTGATGAACTTTTTGAATTTGTGTATGAGAAGCGCCATTTCATCTTGAGACAGGATGTCGTCGTCACTGTCAGCATTCTTGTGACGAGGCTTCGATGAGCTGGGCATGCTGTGTCGACGGTTCGATACAGCGGCTAGAGCTGTGACCTTTGAAGGAGATTCTTCAGCTTTCTCTCTTCTGTCAATATCATAGTCAAAAGCTTTGAGGTCAGAGAAGAGATCAAAAGTAGATATTTCATTAAGATTGCAAGATACACGCATAGCTGTGGTCTTAATGTCCCATCAGGCTGGGAGAGATCTGAAAATTTTTAAATTCTTCTCCTTTTGGGTATAAATTTTGCCCAACGCTTCAAGTTCACCAACAATGCCAGTGAATCTGAGGTCAAGTTCCTCAAGTGTCTCAGTTGGTTTCATTTCGAAAGATTCAAATTGTTGAGTCAGTTTTGAAATCTTGTTTTCTTTTGAGAGCCTGGTTCCTCACAAATCAACTTGAGTTTATCCTGCATTCTTCTTCGCTTTTGCAGCTCTTTACCTTTGAGAACGTGCCTTTGTCAAGAGTGACAAATAACGCGTTCTTAGCCACGTTGTCAAGATTTGCTCGCTTTCTTTCATCTGTGGTCCATTGCTCGCGATCCTTCTCGAGCATCTCATCATGGGCTTGGCCTTCAATCCTTGCGGCCGTGTTTACCTTCATGATCTTGATAGGACCATCCTGTATAACAAAAATCATCTCTTCGTGCATTGCTGCAAGATGAGCCTCCATCCTAATTCTCCAGTCATCAAATTTGTTAATAGAGAACATAGGTACTTTGTTGATCATAGAAGTATCCATGTGATAATACAGAAATGAAAGAGACTGTTTTGAAAATAAGTGATTTTGGATCTGATTCGGTTAAAAATACGACTGATTCTTTTTAGAATCAACCGCTCCGATACCACTTGTTGGCCACTAAGTATACTGGATACAGTTTGGGAAATAGTTTAAACAACAAAATGTACGGATTTTAAATTTGAGTGCGTAGCGGAAGTCTTAGATACAGTAGGTTGCTGTGGATACAGCAACTAAATGTATAGTGTATGTTGGGAAAACAAATACCCTGTAGCGAAACAGCCGGGATACCCATTCCCTGTATCGAATGTTATTTGATAAAGAGGTTTTGACATATATGCCAATCCGAATACAGTAAAGGAAACTGTATCGAGGCTTTAAAGCTTTATCCTGTATCGAAGACCTGCCTCGAATCAGCATATAAGCGAAGCTCCTCAGTACAACAAGTAGTCTTGTAAAAAGACCAAGTATGGAAACTGTCTCGATATTCAAAATACAGTTATCTTCCATACAGCTCACAACAGGACAAAGAAGGAACACAAGTCAAGTCCCGTTGAATAAAGAAGTATTTAAATACTCAAGGATAAAGTATTTAAATACTGCCAGTCTTCAGATCTTCAGAATCCCGCAAAATCCGGATCGTTTCATAATCCCGTTGGAACGGAATCTCATTCAAACGGATACATCTCAACGGATACTTTCTTCAGAGACTATATATATCTTATGAAGACATTGAAGATCAGTTACCCAAGTAACCTAACTCTCAAGCTATCAAAAGTTATCATCAGAGCAAACATATCTCCAAAGCTTACTGCATTTAAGAACGAATAAGATATACAGTGCTCAACATCAAGAACAGCCATCATCAGCTCAAAAACTTCATATTCAAAGCTGCTGTTCTTATCTGGTTACCTACCTTTTACCTCTGTGTAAAAACCGAGCTCTGTGTGAACTCAACAAGTTATTCTGACCTATGTGGGACGAATAAGGACGAAGCTTTGGAACTGTGTGTGAAGAAGCTAATCAAGAAGGAAGCTTTAACCAATCTGTGTGAACGGTTGAAAACAACATTCTTTGTATCAATCTGTGTGAACGATACAAGGATAGGTTTGATTATAATTACGTAGTTGTGTACGCAGTAATTATAAATAAACTTTTTACTCCTGTGTGGAGGACCAGTGGACGTAGAGGGGTTTACCTCGAACCACTTTAATTACTGTGTTATTTACCTTGACCTTTTTCTTGTTTTAAAATTACCGTGATATATTAAGTATACACCATACACTTAGTTCCGTATCCACAAAGAACCCATCAGTATCCAAGACTTCCGCTACGCACTCGTATTTAGAATCCGCACGCTTTGTTGTTTAAACTATTTTCCAAATCGTATCCAGATACTTAGTGGCCAACAAGTGGTATCGAGCTACTGATTCTAAAAAGAATCGGTCGTATTTCTTTAACCGAATCGATTCAAATCACTTATTTTCAAAACAGTCTCTTCATTCCTATATTATCAAGATGGATACTTCTATGATTAATAAAGTCCCTATGTTCTCTATTAACGAATTTGACGATCGAGAATTAGAATGGAAGCTCATCTTGGCAAAGAATGCACGAAGAGATGATTTTTGTTATACAGGATGGTCCTATCAAGATCATGAAGGTCAATCCGGCCGCAAGGATTGAGGGTCAAGCCCATGCTGAAATGCTCGAGAAGGAACGCGAGCAATGGACAACAGATGAAAGGAAGCGAGCCAATCTCGACAACGTGGCTAAGAACGCGTTATTTGTCACTCTTGACAAAGGCACGTTCTCAAAGGTAAAGAGCTGCAAAACAGCCAAAGAAATCTGGGATAAACTCAAGTTAATTTGTGAGGGAACTGAGCTCTCAAAAGAAAACAAGATTTCAAAACTTACTCAGCAATTTGAATCTTTTGAAATGAAACCAACGAAAACACTTGAGGAACTTGACCTCAGATTTACTGGTATTGTTGGTGAACTTGAAGCATTGGGCAAGATTTACACCCAAAAGGAGAAGAACTTTCAGATCTCTCCCAGCCCGATGGGACATTAAAACCACAGCTATGCGTGTATCCTGTAATCTTAATGAAATATCCACTTTTGATCTCTTCTCTGACCTTAAAGCTTTTGAGTATGACATTGACAGAAGAGAGAAAGCTGAAGAATCTCCTTCAAAGGTCACTCGCGTCAGACGAACCGTCGACACAGCATGCCTAGCTCCTCGAAGCCCGGTCACAAGAATGCTGACAGTGACGACGACATCCTGTCCCAAGATGAAATGGCGCTTCTAATGCATAAATTCAAAAAGTTCATCAAACAGTCTGGAAAGACTCCCTACAGGCCCAATCCTGTCAACAAGGTAATTACCAAACATCATCCGGTGATGCTAACTCGTGCTATAATCACAGGAAACTGTGCCATTATGCAAACAAATGTCCTCATCCCAAAGTCCAAAGATTGCACGAGGCCGAGCAACAAGAGAGAGATGAAAGAAGACGTGCTTAGAAAGACAAGCTCAAGGCCCCGATTGAGAATCGAAGCCTCCCCACACTATCTAAATCACAGAATGTCTTCGTGGTCATCGAAAGTGATTCATCTGACGATGAGTTCGATGATAAAGCATACATGTGCTTTATGGCCAAAGATGTTCCAGAAGGTGAAGACAGCGACGATGAGGTAAGTTCAACCTCAGCTATTCCATCTAATGCATCTCATACTTTCGAAAATATGATGAATGAATTTAAAAACATTCAAAAGGCCCATGAGACTCTAAAAACTGAGAATATACAGCTTCAATTAACAAATTTAGAGCTGAAAGATGAAAATGACTTGCTGAAAATAAATTATGAAAATATGTCTCTTGATTGTGAAACCAGCAAGGTCGATTTTGAAAAACTCATGGAGAGCAATCATCAACTTGCTCATGAACTAAATGAGGTTAAAACCCACAATGAGAGCAAGACAAATGATTTGGTTCTACTACAAACCAAAATCACAACTCTCGAAAAGCGAGAATCTGAACTTGAGACCATTCTGAAGTCTTTTGAAAAATCGTCCAAAAGAATGGAACAAATTCTGAGCACTGGGAAACATGCTCATGATAAAAGTGGCTTAGGATACAGCTCATGTTCAAATAAAGGGAAAACTAGTACAGTGTTCATCAAGAGTGTGGAACACATTCCAGAATCGGAAGATACCCCTAGTCCCATAAAGGAACCTGCTGTACCGAGAAAACCGAAGGCTGCAATTCCGCCCCCGCAACTCTACTATTCGAGACAGTGGAACCAACAGCCACTCAGAAGGCATACTCAACAGCATGCTCCACAAGCATATCATAAACGCCGGCAGTCATTCAGAAAGAAGGCGGTATCCAACCACCAAAGGCCCGCACGGCAGTACCCTCAGTACAGCGCGCCTAGGCACTGGATACAGGAGCCCCGTTATCCCTCAAGACAGCAGATGCCAGTTCAGTATCAACAACAGCATTGGGAATCCAACTGGAGACCCAGAAGACAAGCTGTTAGGCCTAAGAAAATGGCTCCACCTCCTAGACGGCACTCGTACTGGAATAATAATAACCCTGAATTTTACATGCATAGTAATTATCATGATTATGACAACTACGGATATGCCCCCCGTAGATATCGCAACACTGTACCGAGTATGTCCTACAGTAAACCAATTGCTGCCAGGAAAGCTTGGGTACCTAAAGGAACTAACATACATGGACCCAAAAATCAAAGGGGACCTAAATCTACCTAATTTCTTTGTTACAGGACATTCTAGAGGAGGATACCTGGTACTTTGATAGTGGATGCTCACACATGACCGAGATAGGAGCAAGCTATCTCGATTTTGTAGAAGGTCGCGGTCCAAAAGTTCGCTTGTGATAAGTCTAAAGGAAGAACAAGAGGGAAAGGAAACCTACTTGTCGGGAAATTCAAGGTCACCGATGTTGCATATGTTGAAGGCTTACAGATAATCTACTTAGTATTAGCCAGATTCTGTGATAAACAGCTTCTCGGTGAAGTTCTATATAGATCGTTGTAGAGTCAAGAACACCCAAACCAAGGAAGTTGTTCTTACAGAAGCAGTCGTAATATGTACATTGCCGATCGAAGCCTATGAGCTCCTCAATTCCATGTTTTGTTGCCAAAGGCACCGCAGATATTAGCCGGTTATGGCACAAGAGGATGTCTCACGTCAACTTCAAGACGATCAACAAGCTTTCAAGACAGGGAATGGTTAGAGGTTTGCCGATGTGTCATTCAAGAAGGACAATGGTCATGGACCATGCCATAAAGGCAAGCAAATCAAGTCAACCCTGAAAAGCAAATCCTACCTTTCAACCCAAAGAGTGTTGGAAATGCTACACATGGATCTCTACGGTCCTGTAGACCCAGTAAGTTTGGGAGGTAAGAAATATTGCATGGTTGTTGTTGATGATTATTCCATGTATGCTTGGACGATCTTTCTTAGCAAGAAGAAGGAAACAACATCAAGGCTGCCCGAGCTCCTGAGAAAGTTGCAAAATGAAAAAGCATCGAGTATCGTGTGCATTCGTTCCGACAGAGGTACTGAATTTACTAACCGCTTTATAGAGCAATACTGTTCGGAGAATGGAATACAGCACGAATACTCAGCTGCCCGTACACCTCAACAAAATGGTGTTGCCGAGCGAAAGAATAGGACGTTGAAAGAAGCAACAAGGACAATGATTGCCGCAAGCAAATTGCCACAGCGTTTCTGGGGTGAAGCAACCAATACAGCGTGCTACACTCAAAACCGCTGTATCGTCAACAAGCATCACAACAAAACAGCTTATGAGGTATGGAATAACAAAACTCCATTAGTTTCGTATTTTCACATTTTTGGATGCAGGTGTTATGTATTGAACAATAGGAAGGACCAACTTAGAACCTTTGATGAAAAATCAGATGAAGGAATATTCGTAGGATACTCCTCCGTCAGCAAAGCATTCAGAATCTTTAATAAAAGGAAGCTGACGATCGAGGAATCAGTTCATGTAGTGTTCGACGAACCACACCATGACCCTACAGGAGTAGATGATATCACTCAGGACATTCACCATCTATCTATCTTGGATCCACCTACACCCATAGAACGTGTCGTTGATTTAGAAATCAACCCCGCAGCTGTAAGAATCGATGTGGATGAAGCTGACGCTGTACAAGCTGAAGCTGTATCCACAGAAACTTTCGATACAGTACGGGATCTTGAATTAGAACCCGACCGAAGATGGTTGAGAGATCACCCGCAAGAGCTGATCATTGGAAACATTAATGCCGGTGTTTCTACTCGTAGGAGAATACAGAGTACACAAGGAAATGTACTTTGTGCACAAGAAGAATCTAATGCTGAAGTTTCACAGTTTCCTGAATGAAAATCCCAATCCGAACTTAGAAGACTTAATATGTGCACTATCGCTGTATTCCTAGCCCAGTCCGAACCTGTTTCGACCATAGACGCTCTTAACAATTCTCATTGGATAACATCTATGGAAGAAGAGCTTAACGGTTTCGAAAGAAACAATGTATGGTATCTTGTACCCAGACCGACACACCAATCGGTTATAGGAACCAAATGGGTATTTCGGAACAAAAAGGATCGAAATGGACTTATCATAAGGAACAAATCCAGACTAGTCTCACAAGGCTATTGTCAGGAAGAAGGAATCGACTATGATGAAACCTTCACTCCTGTAGCGAGACTAGAAGCCATTAGGATATTTTTAGCCTTTGCCGCCCATAAAAGTTTTATCGTATACCAAATGGACGTCAAGAGTGCTTTCCTGAATGGAGATCTTGCAGAAGAAGTTTATGTTGAACAACCACCAGGGTTTGCCAACACAGACGGTATCGATCTAGTTTACAGGCTAAGGAAAGCTCTGTACGGACTTAAACAAGCCCCTAGAGCCTGGTACGAACCCCGTCCCAAAGATTCAACCAACAACGGATTTGAGAAGGGTGCATGACAAAACCTTGTTCAAGATACATGAAGGTGATGACCTTCTAATGGTACAAATCTATGTCGATGATATTATTTTTGTTCAACTAACCTTGCTCTATGTCAAAGGTTCTCTTATCTCATGCAAAGTAAATTTGAAATGAGTATGATGGGGAACTTAGTTATTTCCTAGGTTTGCAGGTGTAAAGTAGTTGCCTCTGGTATATTCATCAACCAGAGAAATACAAAGAAGGAGCTTCTCAACAAATTTGGAATGAACAATTCCAAATCCTCGCCAACCCTATGAGCACTTCCGCAAATTAGTGCCGATGAAGCCGGAAAGCCGTTTGACCAATCACTCTACAGAAGCTCATTGGTTCGCTCCTATACCTAACGGCTAGCAGCCCGATATCCAGCTTTGTTGGAGTGTGTGCAAGATACCAAGTTGCACCTAAGGAATCACACTTCAATACATGCAAACGAATCTGAAGTACATTAAAGGAACAATGATGCAGACTATGGTATCCTAAGGAAGTCGGATTCGATTTAGTTGATACCGACTCGGATCTCGGAGGTCGCAAGCTAGATAGAAGAGTACAAGTGGAACTTGTCACTTTCTGACCTAGACTCGCTTTCTTGGTTCAAGAAGAAGCAATTGGCTAACTCTCTTTCCACGGTGAATCAGTACTATGTCCGGCTGTAGGCCGTATGCAGATCCTTCGATGCAAAGAACAACCTGCCGACTATGGAATCGATGCTAGAGAGACTCCAATCATGTGTGATAGCACGAGTGCAATTGCAATCACGCACAATCGCTCGCACTCGCGCACTAAACATATCAACATGAAGCATCATTTTATCAGAATCATGTCGAGAACAAGGATGTTCGCCGAAAAAGTTCATACAGACGCTCACCGCTGACATTTTCACCAAGCCTCTCGACACGGCAAGATTCAACATGCTCGACAAGAATTGGGAATGCTACAAAGACTCCTGTAAGTAATTTCTTGCTTTTACTCAACAATTGAGGGGGAATGTCAGAAGACCCGTGAATACGATTCAACATTAATTATCTGTACACTTAATCATCAATACGATCAGAGGAGCGAACGCATATGAATCCTACACTGTGTGTGCAATAATTAAGGGGGAATATCAGAGACCCATGAATACAAAGATTAATCCAAATATTGTCGTATGGAATTCAAAACCTATTAGTACTTTTTAAGGGGGAACGTCAGATCGACGGAAAACAAAGACATGCTATAGGATTTCGATTTAGTATATAATATAATATTATTTCCTTTTAAAGTAATTTTTGTCCACGTGCCCTGTTTATGTCAAACGTCATATTCATTAAATGCCTTACACGACATCTGGACAACTGAATCTCAAAAGCCGCGATGTTTTTAAATTGTTTATTATTTTTTTTAAACCGCCGTTTTAGGCATTTAGGGTATCAACCTATGTCAGAAGTGGGACCCGCTCTATTTTTAAACTTTTTAAATGGATTAGCGTACCAGTTACACTCAATCCATCTTAACCGTTGATTTCAAAACCGGTTCCCATCCCTTAAAATCTGACCATTCGTACTCTGCAAACCCTATTTCGCCGCCCGACTATAAAAGGACTGAATCTGCCATTAGAGACTCTTTACGCTTTCTGCAAATTACAAGAGTTCTCAAGCAAACAGCCTACATATTTTTCTGCATTTTACTGCATATCTCGATTGTTTTCTTCCACCTTTTTCTTAAGAAAACATCAATGGCTGGTCAATCTTCTTCCCCTGTTCTGAAGAAATCCTCCAACATCATTGATGGCCGGATCTTCTCCAAACCTGTCATCATCGAGCGTATTCTCTCGGAAACCAACGACGAAGAACCCATGGAATATATCATTACTCGTCTTCAACAACAAGGCCTTTATCGCCTTGGAAGCAAGACCGCCGACAAATTCGACGCCCATCTGGTTGAGGAATTCTACCTCAACGCCGCCGTCCGTTTTCTGTCACTGGCCCAGGGAGGTCATGTTGCTGACATCACTGCAACAGTCCAGGGAGTGGAGATCCGTATCGATCGCGATCTGCTCCAGAGAATCTACAGGCTACCCGCCGATGGCCTGACCATGGGCCAACTTGAGACGTTCGGGTCTCAAGAGCTCATTACTAAGTTTTATGGACTATTTACAGGGTCCAAAGTTGTGGACATGGTGACAACTACTTGTCACAAGAAAAATTTTCTTCTTCATTTTGTGTATCTTCATGACTTTTGCTCCAGGATTATTGAAAACCGAACCGGTGCGTTCGAGATGTGCACAAACTTAAGGTTTAGGATGATGGTAGCTATTTTGACCTGTGAAAAGGTCAATTGGTGCCAAATAATTCTGAAACGCCTACAAGAAGAGGTGTGCAAACCAGCCACCCAAAATAAATCCTTCGGTTTAATGCTGAACTACATCCTGACGAAGTGCGGACTGACGCAATCCGCCGATGCGAAGAAAAATAGCTCGAGGATATACTTAGGAGGCTTCAAGCCTACTGCGTATAACCAGAGCACCATGCACTGCAACCACCCGAGAACCAGGCACATGCCAATTTCTGATAATCCAAGAGATGAAACCTTGAAGGTCCCAGAAATGGAATCTTCAAAGAAGCGAAAGCGATCTCACAGCAAGAAACACTCTGCTGGTGAGAAGCCCAAGAAGAGACTCAGGAGGCTTTCGAAAATCAAATCTGCCAAGCACTCCAAGGAAGTCTCCCCCGTGGCTCAACCCACTGATGAAGAACCCTAGGGCCCAACCCCTGTGGAAGAGGTGTCTCCTACTGTAACGACAGTAGATCCCAAGCCTTTGGAGGCTAGGACGGATATTGAGACATCTATCAACATTCAAGACTTTAGCGAGTCGGCTGCCCACTTGGAGCCAAAAGCTACTTCTCCTCTGCGGGATCCCACACCCGTACAGGATCCATCTTCCTTCAGGGCACCATCCCCTGTAAGGAGTCCCTCTTCCGCATGTGATCCCATACTGCACAGAATCCTCAAACAGCCTCCGCACGTTATTCAAGTCCCTCCCCGACTCAATCATTAATCGACCCTTCTTTCGGTTCAAATTGAACATGCCTACGAAAGATTTCGCAATGGAAAGGCTACGTGCTAGCTCCGCATTTATACACCTGCATAACCGGAGCGATTGGAGCCACGAAGAGAGATTCGTCTCCGAAGTAATGCACTCAACCGAATTGAGGCCCCGTCGATGGGACAACCCATCTTGCAAGGATCTAATTGAAAGCCATCTTCTCGCACAACCGACGCCGGGAGGAAAGGAAAGAAAAGTCGAGGATTCTCCCACCAATCCAAAAGATGACGAAGATCATGACTCGACGACGACGACGACGCTTTACAAGGTGTCCGAGAATGAGTCGTGAAGAGGTCAAGCTCGAGACGCCTCTCCACCCATAGATGACGAAGGGCCTTCTACCTGTGCAAATCCCCTTCACATACTGAGAACATTCCCGACCAAGAGGAATCGGTCCTCCAATGAGGAAGTTCAAGAAATTTTGGAACAGCACTGAGCTCGCTGCGGCGAAGAAGCCATTCCTGAAAGCCAACAGGAGGATTCAGTCCCTCCTGCATCCATGATTGCTGAAGAATCTTCGCAACAGGACGCTTCTCAACCCACTGTCGCCGAATCACATGAAGCTGCTCCCGCCCCTTCAACCGTGGAATCCGAGGACGGTATCGAACCTGAGGATGTCCAACTTACTTCACGCCCATCCGTGAATGTAAGAAGGTTGAACAGCGCTGCAGACCTTGCCCAACCAGACTCTCCGATCTCTGCCGCATGAAAAGAGCGCCTGCGAACTCTTGGCCTTCAGACTGTATTCATCCAGGATGCAGTAAATGCTCTATCTTCCGTTGAAAAAGCATTGAATTGGATGCACACTTCTGTCGTCGAAGAAATGACCACTCTTCAACATGAAGTATCTCGTGTTGTCGACGCATTCATTCTTTTGCCAGAAGTTTTCAAGCAAGCCTTAAAGATCATGGAAGATAAACAGGAGCAACTGCTGAAGGAGGAAGCCACAAAAACGAGGATAGCTGAAGCCAAGACCGCTTGTGCTATGATTGAGAACAGCTCTCAACTGCGTGCTCACGACAAATGCATTCAGGAAATGTCGCAGACTCTTTCCTCCCTTGTAGAAAGAATGACCAACATCGAGACAAAACAGGACGCTGCTCTAGAAATCCTGCAAAGTCTTGATGAAGCCAAAAAGGGGGAAGAGGCACGAGAAGCTGCTAGGAGAATAAGGCTGCAACAAGAAAGGGAATTTGAGGTCGCCGTAAAAGATTACCTTGCCGAATTGAACAAGCTAGCACCTCCATCCCAAAGTTTTAAAATTTCAGGCTCCAGACCGGAATTTCATGATCCAAATGTCCCTTGGCAAACTCTTATTCAGAGACCTTCGGAAATTCGTCTGCCGACCAACCGCAACCCTACTGCCGACGAAGTGAAGCACTGGAGGAAGAATGAACTGATGAGATACTTTGTCAGACTCATCAGGGAATCCGCCATCTTCAAGAACTATAAGACGTTAGCAGAGGCCGCAGATAAATTTACGAAGATGCTAGAAGAAGGGAAACTCCCTCTCCGAGTCGAAATGAAATCCAAACATAGAAGAGGAGATCGGGTCACCCATCCAGAAGATTGGATACTTGCCTTTGATCGATCATATGAAGGAAGAGCGATATACCAGGATCGAGGCAATGATTCACTTCAAAACTGGTGGCGTGGCACCGAGAATGAACCAGGGAAAAGACCATGGAGGCATGCGGATTATAGATAAAGGAGATGAAATCTATGTATATTATTTTTGTTTTGTAATTTCTATTCGAAACAGCAAACTCTGTACTCAATTATTTTGAATATCAATAAAAACGTTTGTTTGTCTTGAAAGATTACAACTCGTAATCTACTGTGTTAATGTATGATTACTTAAATTGTTTGATAGAAATCTCAAGTTAGATAAACTAGATTGAAAAAATAAGTTGTACGAACTAGTCTACGAACAGTTCATAATTTCAGTTGTAAACTTAGAATACATTGTAAGATTGTGCCTGCGCACCAATCATAAGCTTAAGTTGTAAACTGTATCGAACGTGCCTGCGAGCAGTTCATTTTTGTAGACTAAGTCACTAAGTCAGACCTTTTGACGAAAGACCCAGAAATCTGCCAGAAGTCATCAAAGAAGATCGCTTCATGAAGAAGGTTTTGGCATCATCAAGAAGACTTGAAGAGTTAAGAAAGTTAGTCTTGGCAAATTGTCAAAAAGGGGGAAATTGTTGGGAAAACAAATACCCTGTATCGAAACAGCCGGGATACCCGATCCCTGTATCGAATGTTATTTGATAAAGAGGTTTTGACATATATGCCAATCCGAATACAGTAAAGGAAACTGTATCGAGGCTTTAAAGCTTTATCCTGTATCGAAGACCTGCCTCGAATCAGCATATAAGCGAAGCTCCTCAGTACAGCAAGTAGTCTTGTAAAAAGACCAAGTATGGAAACTGTCTCGATATTCAAAATACAGTTATCTTCCATAGAGCTTACAACAGGACAAAGAAGGAACACAAGTCAAGTCCCGTTGAATAAATAAGTATTTAAATACTCAAGGATAAAGTATTTAAATACTGCCAGTCTTCAGATCTTCAGAATCCCGCGAAATCCGGATCGTCTCATAATCCCGTTGGAACGAAATCTCATTCAAACGGATACATCTCAACGGATACTTTCTTCAGAGACTATATATATCTTATGAAGACATTGAAGATCAGTTACCCAAGTAACCTAACTCTCAAGCTATCAAAAGTTATCATCAGAGCAAACATATCTCCAAAGCTTACTGCATTTAAGAACGAAAGAGATATACAGTGCTCAACATCAAGAACAGCCATCATCAGCTCAAAAACTTCATATTCAAAGTCAGCTGTTTATCTCGGTTACCTACCTTTTACCTCTCGTAAAAACCGAGCTCTGTGTGAACTCAACAAGTTATTCGACTGTGTGGGACGAATAAGGATGAAGCTTTGAACCGTGTGTGAAGAAGCTAGTCAAGAAGAAAGTTTTAACCAATCTGGTGAACGGTTGAAAGCAACATTCTTTGTATCAACTGTGAACGATACAAGGATAGGTTTGATTATAATTACGTAGTTGTGTACGCAGAATTATAAATAAACTTTACTCTGTGGAGGACCAGTGGACGTAGAGGGTTTACCTCGAACCACTTTAATTATTGTGTTATTTACCTTCACTTTTACTATTTTAAAATTACCGTGATATATTAAGTATACACCATACACTTAGTTGTTGTATCCACAAAGAACCTACCGTATCCAAGACTTCCGCTACGCACTCGCATTTAGAATCCGCATGCTTTGTTGTTTAAACTATTTTCCAAATCGTATCCAAGATACTTAGTGGCCAACAAAGGTATACTTAATTAATCACAAGAATTAAAACAAGAAAAATCGAAGGTAAATAACACAAGAATTAAAGTGGTTCGAGGTAAACCCTCTACGTCCACCGGTCCTCCACACAGAGTAAAGTTTATTATAATTACTACGTACACAACTACGTAATTATAACATCACACAATCAATATATCGTTCACACAGATTGATATAAAGATCTTAGCTTCAACCGTTCACACAGATTGGTTTTGAGCTAATGCTTTGACTTGCTTCTTCACACACGCTCAAGCTTCGTCTTCTTCAATGCAAATCCTTCACACACAGTTCCGGAGAAGCATAGATTGCTCAGTCCACACAGGGCTGATCTGGGTTTGTTCAAAGTATAGAACAGATGGTGAACAACAACTTTGACTTTAAGAGCTTTTAGCTGATGAAGTGTTGTTCAGGATGATGAGCACTGTATATCTCTTTTGATCTGAGTTGCAGTAAGCTTTGGAGATATGTTTTGCTCTGATAATAATTTCGATAGCTTGGGTAACTGATCTTCAGCATCTTGATGTGATATATATAGTCTCTGAAATATATATCCGTTGAGATGTATCCGTTTGAGTGAGATTCCGTTCCAATGGGATTATAACACGATCCGGATTTAGCGGGATTTGAAGATCTATTGACTGACAGTATTTAAATACTTTATCCTTGAGTATTTAAATACTTCTTTATTCCATGGGACTTGACTTTTGAAGATTCCTTCTTTGTCCTGTTGTGAGCTGTATGGAAGATAACTGTATTGGAGATTCGAGACAGTTTCCATACTTGGTCTTTTATAAGACTTCTTGTTGTACTGAAGGGCTTCACTATATGCTGATTCGAGGCAGGTCTTCGATATAGGATAATGCCTCAATACTTCGATACAGTTTCCTTTACTGTATGCGGATTGGCATATATGTCAAAACCTCTTATCAAATACCATTCGATACAGGGATTGGATATCCCGGCTGTTTCGATACAGGGTTCTTGTTTTCCCAACATTTATCAATCATAAGAATGGAGTTTTCTGAGATAAACACGCTTTGATGATACCTTCGAAACACTCTTTTCATAAACAACTTGTTAAGGCTTACCCCTTGTGTAAGATGAATTCAAGAAGGTGAATGTGGAAGGTGTTCAATTATAATTCTTGCCTTTAAAAGAATTCTTTGTTAATCTACATATGGAGGATTAGAACTAGATAAGGATATTTGGGACAATCTTTTTGATTGTAGAACTTGATAAGAAGAACTACTCGCGGAAGAACATGAATCGTAGGGGTGAGTTAACCTAGAACTAGGTTGAACGTGATTATCTCTCTATATATCGTTGAGACAACCGAACCGAGCATTTGAGTTGATAATCAGAATTAAAGTATGGAGTTTAATGATATGATAAATATCCTTGGAATTGTAGACTACGACATTGTGCCCCATTATGATCTCTTGAATTTGTATGTCATTTTTCAAACCAAGTGTTCGTCGGGAAATAGAACCGAGAACCGGCCATTCATTAATGATAACTCGATTATAACTTAAGGCGTTCGGTTCTCATGCATTAGTTTCGAGAGGTGTGTTTAATTCCTTGTTATTTTCCTTGTACAAGGTGATCGATCGATGGGCGGCGACCTTCGTACGCGTTGACATTCGTTGGAATATTTAATTCTTGCCATCTTTGAGGCAAGTATCGTAGTTTGAAATTTATTAGTATTGGTATTTTGATCATGCCTACTGTTTGTTCATGTTGTTGAACATGAGATTATTATTCGCTGAATTATCATGATATTCGTTATTGATTACTCGTATGTTCATGTTGATGGACATAGCAATTTTGCATATATGTATGTATAGTTGTGTTTGTGTATGTTGTGTTGATCCGAAGGGATCGAGCGATCTATGATGAGGGCTCTAGATCGGATGTCCACCTTGTGTTGGTCATACGGGATCATCTTGGGATCTATGCTGAGGGCGCTGGATCATTAGACGGGTTTTTTCACCTCGTGTTGGTCCGACGGGATCATTTTGGGATCTATGTTGAGGGCGCTGGATCGTTGGAATACCCATGTTGTGTTGATGGAATCATGTGGATTCGCATTGTTGGATTCCGGTAGCGGAAGTCCGTATTGTGTATTTTATTATGCATTGTTGTTGCATATTCGATTGGTGTATTATGATACTTATACTAGCATCGTTTTGCTAAACCCTTTGGGGGTGGACATTTGTTTTGATGTTCAGGTACCCGAGGAGCGGGGAAGCAGCCACAGTACCGACATGACTACGAAAGGGGCTCAGTGATGTTAATTGTTGTTGTCTTGTCTTTCTGGTTTTTCTCTTATTGCTACATATAAATAAATTTCTTGTGCATAACTTGACGCGGATGCCACTACCGGACAAGGTGGCAAGAGATTAAACACAATTGCAGTGGGTCTAGGGTTCGATTCTCCCTGGAACCAACCACATACTAAAAGATTATTTTATATGCTGTTATTCCACACTTTTTTTTACCAATTTTTTTTATCTGGAACCAACCACATACTAAAATATTATTTTATGAAAAGTGTCAAATTGCATTTTCTTATGAAACCAATTTTTTTGTTAGCCAATTTTTTACACTTCATTTTTTTTTCACTCTTCATAATCGCATAGAAAAAATTACAAATAAATAAATAAAAAAAGTATCACTCATCTGTAATTTATTTCTTTAGATGTCTATAATTTCTAACAAAGTACGAAAAGGAATTATTTCTGTATATTAAATTTGATTTATCTGTATTATTTCTTCAAAGCTCCTCTACTTTGTTAGAAAGAAAATCCCGGCACTCATATAGTATTGGAACAACCAATGTATGAAATAGAAATTTATTGGAAATAAATTATTTATCCAAATTATATTTGATTTAGGCAAAATTATTTCCTCAAAGTTCTTTTTTGTTGGAAGAAAAAGTACAATTCTATAAATTACAATGCATCTATAAATTCTTTTTATTGATTTTTTTTCTCAAGAAAAGTACAAATAAATAAATAAAATATCACTCGTCTGTAATCTATTTCTTTAAAAAAATATTATAAATAAATCATTTCTCCAAAATATTTGATTTATGTAAAAATTGTTCTATAAAATCTTTTTTTTTTTTGTTAAAAGGAAAAGTACAATTTGAACCAAACACATACTAAAACATTTTTTTTATGAAACCATTTTTTTTACACTTCATTTTTTTCACTCTTTATAATCGCATTTTCAAACAAAAAAACATAGATAACTATTTATTAAACATAAATCATAAACAAACGAAGTCAAAATGTCTAGTATTTCAAACAAAACATGAAGCAAGTAACTCAGGTATCTAGTAGGTTTACTGATTAGCATGAGTTATGTTTCTCCCACGACCCCTCGAACTTGAACCTCTTCCCCTGCGATTTGTCGTTTTTTCAGTTGCACTCTTGATTCGATTTTCCCTTGGCCTTTCTTTCCTTGTCCGTTTCTTTGGATCTTTAATAAGAGTTTCTTCGTCTCCGTCAACTTGTACTATCTCCGAGTTCTTCGGTGGAGTCGAAGACATAAGGGTGCTTGCAAGTTCCCTAAATTTTCCTCTAACGAATTCCATCTTTTAATTACAACTAACTGCCAAGTCACTGCAGTATCTAAATTCTTTCTCCAGCTCATGATATCTTTTATACTCCTCTGTCATGACGGGATACCCACCGGCAAAAGATACAATAAAATGTGGCCTGTACGCAAGCTTGCTCCATCTCCTAAGCACATATCGTTCATTAACTAAGTCAATATCCCGGCTAGCCAAAACCTTCAATATGTGACAACATAAAATGACATTGCTCTCGAATTTCCTGCACCGGCAGTTAATGTAATCACCAACAGGACGGTATTCAACTATGTAATCTTTTTCTTTAGGATACCATTGGTTCAACATTGCAGTTTCAGTTACATTGTATCACTCTGATACACCACCAATATTTTCAAGCAGACTCAAATTGCAGTTCCACATCTTCTTAATTTTAGCCTGGAATATTACCATAATATTGTTAGTGTATTCCCTTGCAAATTGACCTTCCCACTTGAAAGGCGACATACAAATAATGGGTCTACACTTCGAGGAAAATTCAGCATTGAGCTCCTTTCTGAACTTCTCCACAACTGCGATCTCATATTGCTCCACAAATGTCTTCAAAGTACTCCTATAATTAATATAATGATCAAACAAGGCATGCATGGATTCACTTCTTTGTGTAGAAGACATACCAGTCCAGAATATGTGATTGGAATAGATCGGCACCCAACTTTGCCTCTCAGTATACAAGTCCCTCAACCACCTGCTGTTTTCTACACCATGTTTCGCCTGGTAGGTAGACCAACTCGATTCAAATTCAGAAATGTTGCTACACTCGTAAACTATGCATTTGAAATCATTTTTTGCGGCATTAACATTAGCTATTCCCCCGAACTTTTTGGAAGTCTTTGAAACTATGTGCCATATATAGAGGCGATGTATGCTTGCATACATGATCTCTCTCAAAGCAATTTTTATACTCTCATCTTGATCAGTCAAGATTGCCGTGGGCTGAAGTCCACCCATTGCATCTAGCCAATTTCTAGAAAACCACTTGAAGGATTCGGATTTTTCGTTTGACAAAAGAGCACATCCTAGTAGTATTGAGGGATTGTGATAATTCAGTCCTATGACACTAGCAAATGGCATGTCATACTGATTCACAAGATACGTCGTATCAAAACTCACAACATCGTGAAAATCCTCATACGCAGCTCTGCTACGAGCATGTATCCACATTACATTGCGAAGTCTAGATTCTTTGTCGACATCAAATAAATAGTAGAAATCCCAATCTACCTGTTTTAGCCTCTTGAAGAGCTGTTTAATGGCAGCTGCATCCCCGTCTTCAAGTCTCAGCCTTCGCATCTTCTCGACGTAGTTCCTACAATCTTTTACCGATGCTCTTAGATTGGGATGTCCCCAAGCAAGAACTTCGAGCATTCATACACTCTTACACAATCTCAATCCGGCACGATCTTGAGCTATTAACTGGCGCTTCACATCGGGGGTTAAGGTCCTATGACATGGCATTAAGTTTGGCTTCACATCGAGGGTTAAGGTCCGTCATGTCCGGGACAAGTTCGTGATTGTGCTCAATGATGACCTTCCCTACCTTTCAAATACCGCCACCCATGTGTATAGCATTAAGTTTGGCTTCACATCCAGTCATCTTACTGTATTTTTTACAGTCGGACTTCCTTCCATTTCCACATATTATGCGGACATACTTGTCTGCTCTTCTACGACTATTTCTAATCGCGACACCAAATCCTTTCGCCTTACCATAAGCTTTATAGGCTTCTAGCAGTCTTTTTTCACTATCAAAAAGCATTCCTTTTTTGGGGCCATTTCGCACCATCTCATCAAACGCATCATTATCTTCGGACCCTCATGCTCTGATGGATCTTCATGCATTTCATCTTGCTCCATTTCATATTCATATGCCATGGCTTGCTCATCTCCTTCTTCATTAACTTCTTCTTCTTCATTAACTTGTTCTTCTTCTTTGTCTTGTTGATCCATTTCATTATCTGGATCCTGTTCTTCTGCATCGAACGACAACCCAGGGAATCCAAATAACCGGAACATTAAAGCCTCTTTCACAGGATCCGCCATTGAATGTTTTTTTTCTAACTATCGCGATTATGCTTATAGAGAGGGAGTTGAACTGGAGATTAATGAAGATCAGTGATGCAGTTAAACTGGATGTGAACTGGACATTCCATGCCGGGCGGCTATTGAGAAGGAGTTGAACTGGATATTAATGGAGATTAATTGAGATTAACGTTAGTTTTTTTGGGTAAACACAAGTGCAATAATTGCACTTTAATCCATAGGCGGCGGTGGGTTTCCGAAAAAAAAATCGTAGGCTGATTATATATATATATATTAGTTTCATATTTAATCAAGAATTATTTTTTTTACTTAAGGATTTATTTCATAAACAATATCATATTATCAATTAAATATTACTCTATTTACAACAAAGTATGAAGAATAACACAATCTGACATTACAATAATAACACAATTAATAAATATTTTTTTTGTGATAATTTGTTTTTACTTTTGTACAAATTAGAAAATATAAATTAATTATATGTGAGTAGTAACATTCTTGAAATCATAGAGGTTAGTTATGTATGAAAAATCGATAAATTATATCATAAAAATAATTTATATTTATAAAAAAATTAGATTTGAAATTAATAATAATAATAACTTATTTATACTAACCTTAATTATGCCGAAATTAATAATATAACTAAAACGCTTAAAATGTAAAATTTTCCAAACTGAATAAGTATTAATGCTATTAGGTAGAATTATTGGACGGGATTAAATTAGTTCGTCCGAATTATAATGGAGGGAAAAAAAATTAATCGTAAACCAAACCAAACCAAACCAAACATACCCAGTATATCCCGCTCAGAGCAGGGTCTGGGGAGGGTAAGATGTACGCAGACCATGCCCCTACTTATTACGGTAGTGAGGCTGTTTCCGTGAAGACTCCCAGCTTAGTGCACAGCAGAATTTTGTGTGATAAATACAAAGAAAAACATGTGATTCGAAAAAGCTCGAGGTCATACCTGAGCCCATGGCTTGATCCACATGGGACTTACCTAAGTGGAATTTGGCTACTTCACTCCCAATGAACGCTGACAGCTCCCTGTCAAAAATACATCACACGCAAAGACAATATGATAAAATATACAATAAAAGTAAAAATGCAATGCTCTAGCTCAGAGCTAACCGAGACAACCCAACCCTGAGGCTCTCAACTACAGCACCGCTCCCTACAAAAGAATCCACAACTCTGATCTGGCGCCTCCAAGCGCACCTATCAACAGTCATGGTCTCGGAAAGGTTTAAGGCCTTCAAATCTAATCTCAGTTGCTCCTCCCACGTCTTCCTCGGTCTGCCTCTCTTCCTCTCCCCGACAACCATTAAACTCTCGACCCTCCTCACCGGAGCAGATGCCTGCCTCCTGCGGACGTGGCCAAACCATCTCAATCTCCCTTCCCTAACTTTCGCTGAAATGGGCGTCACTTCCAGCGCGTTCCTGAAAACCCCATTCGCAATTCTATCTAACATTGTGCGACCACACGACCAATGTAATATTCCCATTTCAGCCACTTCCAACTTGCTCTCAAGCGACTTCTTCATCGCCCAACATTCGGAGCCATATAACATTGCAGGTCGGATTAATCGTGTAACCTCTAAATGACTAAAAGGAAAAAAAAAGGAAAAAAAACGTTCAACAATTTGAGAGCCAAAAATAATTAGGCTATATTGGTTTGGAGGGAAAAAATATAGTTGGAGCCAAAACCTCTTTCTTTGGAGTCAAAACAAGTAAATGGTAGATTAGTCACTTAATAAAATTGCTCTTATTAAACAATTAATAAAAAAAAGTTTTCAGGCTTTTAATGAGTCGGGTCAGGTTGTGTCTTGACATAATGTGTCTATTTAGCATCACCCATTTATTTATTATGAAAACCACCTGACATTTAATTACCAAAAACCGCCCCGACATTATACTAAAATATTAAAATTGATTAATGCTCGGATTAATGCTCTCAATTAATCACTAATTATCCAATTAATTGCTAGGCAGTACCTTAACCGTTGGATAAAATATTTTTTTAGTTCCATAATTTAGGGAGGGTTGTGATTTAAGAGACAATATATTTTCGGACTTGCTTTTTAAGAATAATTTTTCCTTTAAACCGGTAAATTTACGACAATCCAACATGAATTAGCCCAAATTTAGATTTGAATAGACCAATCGGGCTTGATTGGTCTAGATTTAAAGGTTTGAAAAAATTATTCTTAAATCACAAGTTCGAATATATATTGTTCGTAGATCAAATCAAACTCCCTAAATGTGAGACCAAAAAAAATTACTTTTTCCACGTATATAAGCAAGTCAATTATTTAATAATATTTATACTTAATTGTAGTTCTAGAGTCCTCCTAATAGCTACTTGGACTTGCTTGTGCACAGTTATAAAATAAGTTTTCAACGTTAATAATATATTTTGTTTATTCAAAAGCTACAATTTGACTTAAAAATTGAAAGTAAATAAATAAAGTCTATTAAAATCATTTGCTAAATCAATAAATAAAGTTATTCGTTAGACTTAATTGTAAATATTATATGTCACTTTCAATTCATCTATGCGACAATTTAGATATCTACTTTTATATTAATTATATTTATGTTTTATTGCTAGATTTTTAGTTTTTAAATCAAGTTCCAGATTATTTAAATAGATTTCAGTTATTTCATTTATTTTTTTCCTATTATGTAAATTTTTTCAATACAATATTAATTTGTAGGTTTTAAAAAATTAATATAGTAAGAGTAATATAAGAGTTGATTTATTAATGAATGGGATTGATGGAAAATAGTTGATTGCGGCGTGCAAATAACTGACTTTGAAAATATGCATTGCAAATTTAAATATTGACCAAACGGAGGTGCATATTCAGAAAATCTCATGTTTTTCAGGCCTGCAACTTAGGATAATTGTGATTAAGGATAATATATTTTCAAACTTGTTCGTTAAGAATAATACTTTTTTGAAACTTGTAAATTTAGGCCAATCTAGCCCGAATTAGTCTGTTTGATCCAGATTTGTGCTCATTCGAACTCAATTATCCTAAATTTAAAAGTTATAAAAATATTATTCTTAAAACACAAATCCCGAAATTAGGCAAGGTGTATTCTTAAAAATTATCCTTAAATCACAATTCTCCCTAATTTATTGGTATAACAAAAATTTGACCTCTCAAACGCGTGGACCTTTTATTAGAGTATTGGTTATTACTAGAGATGTCAGTCGTGCCAACTCGTTCGGCTTCTATCAAATTTTTGGTTTGGGTCAATTCAGGTTAAATTTTTGGGGTTTTCTACCATTTATACAATATTTATATATTAATTATACAAATATAACATAAATAAATAATTACAATATTGACGCATTGTATAATTACAATTAGTAGTTTTGTTGCCTGAAATATTGGATCGGATACCAGTTATTCAGATGCATGATATCCCGACTCCCAGTGAAGTATATTGTAGATACTTTCAAGTAGTAATTTGGTTATTTGAGTATCGCGCTTAGCTACCAACACAAATCTTAATGTAGTTATTTGAGTACAATGATATTTCTGAAGACTTTGATAAGATAATGTACCCCATTTGTTCCATTTAAAGAGACTACGCTGATGAATCTATAATTTTTATTGATTGCAAGGTATAATACGCAAAATAAGTCTTTTGTTACTATTTTTTTCGACTATATCCTTACTCATTGGTTCAGAATAAATTTTAAATCAGATATAATAACATAAGTAAATATATGAGACGTAAGAAAATAGAGATGAATATTTTTTATTGAGATCAAGGATACGTGGGTCCCAAGAGACTTGCCCAGTTCATTAAAGAGATCGTAAGATTGCACGGTGCCCCTAAGAGTATCATTTCTGGTCGTGACGGGCGATTCGTGTCACATTTTTGGAAATCCGTTCATCGTGCATGGGAACTCAGCTAAATTTCAGCACAGCTTTTCACCCTCAGGCATACGGACAATCAGAGCGAACTATTCAGACGTTAGAGGACATGTTGATGGCATGCGTTCTCGATTGGAAAGATGATTGGGAAGCCCAACTGCTGTTGATTGAGTTCACGTACAATAACAGTTGGCATGCTTCGATTAGGATGGCACCTTACGAGGCCTTATACGGTCGTCGTTGTCGATCTCCCTTGTGTTGGGATGACTTGTCCGAATCAATCGGCACTGAGCCCGATATGCTAATAGCCGCCCGCGAGAAGGTAGCTTTGATCAGGAGTCGTTTGTTGACCGCTCAGAGTCGACAAAAATCATATGCGGATAATCGTCGTCGACCATTAGAGTTTGAGGCAGGTGACCACGTTTTGGTCAAGATATCCCCGAGTCGAGGTATTTTCCATTTCGGAAAGAGGGGAAAGTTGAGTCCGAGATTCATGGACCATTTGAAATTTTGGATTGAGTAGGCAGTCTGGATTATCGATTGGCTTTACCTCCGGCTTTGAGCCGAATTCATAATGTATTTCACGTCTCTTAGTTGTGAAAGTATGTTGCCGACCCGAGTCACATACTTCAGTTCGATGAAATCGAGGTCGCGGATGATCATACGTACGAGGAGTGTCCTGTACGAGTCTTAGAGCGACGAATCAAACAGTTGAGGAACAAGGCGATTCCCTTGGTAAAAATTCAGTAGTCTAGACACGGAGTCGAAGAGGCTACTTGGGAAACCGAGGATAGTATGCGGGAGAGTTATCCCGAATTATTTGACCCTTAGTTTCGAGGGCGAAACTCTTTTAAGAGGGGAGTATGTAATATCCGATTGCGAATTCATTTATTATCATTCAGTAATTGTCATTCAGTAATTTTCACTCTTTAATAATCATTCATCAGTCATATTCATTCATTCGTGTTCACCGTTCGGCGTATTCTGAATCGTATATCAGTTATCATTCGTCATTCAACTCTGTCTGAGAATCGAGACAAGAATATTATCATTATCATCGTAATTGGTAGTCTGTGTGTGAGTAGTAGCGCACGTTACGTACCCTTTATAGCGCATGCTATTGAGTACTCGTAGCGCACGCTATGTATCGATATTAGCGCACACTAATGTAATGGAGGCAGACAGTCCAGTAGGTACTGGACTGAAGTGGAGACTTCGTAGCGCACGCTATGAGTGGGAGATAGCGCACTCTAGTTGTGTTAATAGCGCACATTAAGCAACCGTAGTAGCGCGCGCTAAGGCTCGAGCAGGCAGTAGACAGTAGGTTCTGGACTCATTTTTCTGGACGCCAACTATCAGGTAGCGTGCGTTATACTCGGTTAATGTACGCTAAGAGGAAGGCATTAGCGCACGCTACCATGTACATAGCGCACGCTAACAATGCAAGCAGAGTCCACTGGACTACCCGTTGAAGCCGATAGCGCACGCTACCCTCAGATATTAGTGCACGCTAAGCTGGTTTAGTATAAATAGGACATTCAACCCCATTTCGTCATTTTTCCTTTTCTACTCCTTTCTTGGGCGATTTTGGGCGATTTTGGGCGACTTGTGAAGATGTCTTCGAGCTACTATCATCTATCAACATCTTCAAGCTTCTAGTTCGGATTATTCAACGTTTAATCCTCTCCACCACTCCAAATCAAGGTAAACTTTGTTTAACCCTAGAATTTCGGGATTTGGGGGTTTTTCTTTCCGATCTCTTCGAGTTAGCTTGCTATTATGTTGGAATATATTGAGTATGGATTATCTACCTTGGATACATGTGTTCCTACGGATTTATTGATATATTTTCCAGAATTGTTGAGTATTTGGGATGGTTGAGTGTGATTCACCACCTAGAGTTTTCTTACCGGAAAACATGTATCGTGGGTAGTAACTTCGGGTGGTTTCCAACTTATTTTTCTACCGATGGGTTATTGATAGTTGATTATGAACTTGTCTAGGTTCGGAGTTGTCGTTTTCCTTCAACCTTGGTACCTCGGCATTCGTACCCTTTCATCTAATTCCAGGCAAGTAAATTCTTGCTCGGTTAAAAGGATAATCATTATTTCGTTGTTGTTCATTCATACATGTAATTCATTCATAGTATATCAATTATGTTTAGATTTGTAATTATCAAACTAATCACTTAATTCACGAGGAACGACGGTTCCAATCATTTCATTTGAGCTATCACTCATTGCGTTATCATTTCACCTCGCTGAGTCATTCTTGGACCTTGTCGGATTTCTATTCATTATCATCCATTGTGGTCGCTTTTGTTCTTGTGACCTTCCAGGATCGTATTGCGTTGTCGGGTGGTATATCTGTGGAATTTTTAGTCGGGCACACTATGGTCATGTGTTATGCGGGTAATCCGGCACATTGGACCGTGCACACGGCAACATGCCTCTGTGAGACTAATTAGGCACAAATGCGTGTGTTTATGCGGGTTTTCCGAACACTCGGCTACTTGTGTACTTGCACATACCATTCGGGCATACTGCGATGCCACTATTTCGAACTTGATTTCATAACTAGACATGCGATTATTGTATCTGTTCAACTCTTGAGGATTGTTGTTCTGTGTAACTGACCCCATTGGGGATGTTATTTTTAGGTCATGGCAAGGCAAAAGCACGGGAAGAGCACGGCGATGGCGAGGAGTCCCAGTGATACTAGTAGGGGCCCCCAGTCCTTTCAGTTATTCATGTTTTCTTCATATGTATTTTCCGCTGCAGTTTCCGTTTGGACTTTCATTTTAGTCAGTGTTGTATATTTCATCTTCATATGAAATATAAATGTATTCTGTATTCCTGGGTGTATTGTACTTAAAAGTCCTCATCGGAGTAATTGGTAATATAATGTGGTTTGGTACTACAGTTATATTATTTAAATCATTATTTTTTATTCGCGTGGTGGGTCTCAGTTGGGGGGTCCACGGCACTGTGATAGCCGCCTAGTTTGGGGTGTTACACATGCTTGGGTGCCCACTATGACTGTTCTTCTTTTATGAACTTTAAACTCATTCATTTAATTAATTTATATCATTGTTCTCGATTCATATCATTTATCACTGACCCATTAGGTTTTTATTTGACTACACATAATCAACTAAAAAACCTCACTCGAGATCAATTGTTTTGATGGAATTATGTCATTGACGATTCATCCTACTTACTATTACACAAAGATAATTCAAGAAAAATAAGTCAAGAATATGCTACGGATTAAAACATAAATAATATAGATACGGGTCCAGACAGTTTTCCAACGGGTATCCAACCGGACAATTTTCCAATGGGTATCCAACTGACGGGACCTCAGGTGGCCGACAATTTTTCTTCCTTTCGTTTTCTTCTAGCCTCCCGCCGGTTGGAGAATCTCCGACGATTAGCCAAGTTTTTGGCCTCCCACCGACCAATATTCTGCTGGTGCCCGAGTCTCTATCGACGGACCTCCGGTAGCCAGATATTTTTTTTGGTGTATGGGTGTTCAGGCGGCCTGTTCTCTGACTGACCGTCGATCGCCAGCCGCCAGCCGCCCACTTTTTTTTCTCTATCCTCCTTGTTGTTACCAAAAATATTATTCGGAATGGTTTGCTGGATATCGCCAGCCGCTCTGGACGTCGATCGCCTCTTGGCACCTAGCGATCGTCTCTAGTGCCCGACCAAGACGACCGTCTTATGCCACGTGTAAAGCCAACATCCGTCAAGTCTACGAAGACCGAATCTCAGGATGAAGACCCACGTGCATATCCACAAACGGCACCACGGGAAAAAGGCTTTTTGACTCCAGCCCATCGCCAGCTGTTGGTGACAAGGACAACATCTCACCTACCGACAGACCCGCAAAAAGGTCCTAGGTGGGACCTCTCAAGACCGCGACATGAGGCGCGTGTTGTCCTCTCATTGGTTCGGATATTTGGCTGCCAGAAGCAGCAGCGGACATTAAGGAAAACGACCCACGTGCTGAGACGATCGCCCATTTAAATTAATACGGAAAAGACGATCGCCCGTTTGGGATTAAGACATCCCAACTACCTCCTCTTCTATAAATAGGAGACTTCTAGCAATTGGAAAAGGGATCGAACAGTTGTCTACACAGAATTCTACACACAGAATTCTACATAGCATTTCATCTTTGTTACAAGAACTCACAGAGCATTAACTCTGGTTCTTCTGGCAATCACCAGCACTCAAGAGCTAGATAACTAGGGTCATTACACTCATTGTAATCGTATTATATATTAATTGAAGTTATTAATACAACATGCTTTAATTGGTTTAATTAGGCATAAATACAACAATTTTTGAAATATAGATATGCAACAAAATAAATTAAAACATGTAAAATAGTGCATGTTGCAAATAGTAGGGTTTTACGAATTACCTGCAGGAAAGACACGACTCTTTCCTAAGGCATACCTTCAAATTTTCTTTGATAAAATCTTTTTCCTTATTATGATTGTCCTCTTGAATCCCCAATGTGGCAAGCAGCTCTCATCTGCACGCACCCATGCCGGAAACTCCATGACTCCATCAAACAGGGAGCTCACGAAACCCTCACCTTTCAATACCTCATCGGGCCTGATTTCCATGGACTCCAAGAACTCGGCCTGCACATATCCGAAATCTCAAAACCGAGACCATCACTCCACACAATCTGGTTCTGATCCTCAGTTGACCTAATCTCCGCCGCCACCGAATTCGTCGGAATTTCCTCGGCGGAGGCCGACGGAGCCGGAGAACAAGAAGCCGACGGGGATGAAGATGCCTCTAACATTAATGAACTGTTGGTAGCACAACGGGAAGACGGCTAGTGTTTTCAGAAAAAAATTTTGATTTTTTTTTTTTTTTTCAGAATTTTCTGAATTTCGGACGATTTTTCTTGCTCTCAGTGGTAGACTACGTGCTGATAACGTGTTGTAGTAAAAGCATACAAGACAAGAATTAGGGCAGGAGATGTATCCATTCTCATTGATAGGGTCCCTTTAAATAGGGAAAGATTACATGTTCTGGAATATTCTAACAGGCCTATCCCTATACTAGTTGGGAGAAGCCCAATAGCCCGTAGACTAAGGCACACATGTGTATTTACCTTAACACTCCCCCTTGTGTCGAGTCTACAACACATGTCAAGTTGTCTCGTTAAAACCTCGTCAAGCAAAAACCACATGGGAAAAATGCCTTGATCGTAGGGAAAAAGAGTACAACATCCAGACATATAGGTTACGCTAATTTCGTTAAGCCAAAACCTCTATTGATCATTTCGTCGATCAATATGCTCAAAAACGTGATCAGTTCGTCGATCAATGAGCTAAACGTCTAGTTACCTCGTTAAAAACCTTTCCAAGTGATAAAAACCCAGTGAAAAAAAGAATCATTGGTTAAGGAAAAGAGTGTAACTTGCGACGTGGATGTAAGACTCCCCCTCAAGTCTACATCTCCACCTGATTAGTTCGTCAATCAAGGAATCTGAAATACAGTGCTTGTGACGTTGCCTCGTTAAAAACTTTGCCAAGTAACAAAACCCATTGGGACAAAATAAACGTTGGTCAAAGAAAAGAGTACAACATTGGTGGGTAAAATTCATTATACCTCACCCTCCTATCAGATCCTTACTTCGATCTCGGGAGTTCGGAAATCCTACGCATTCCGATGTTTCTCACATGTTTTTCAAACATGGCCTTGGGCAATGATTTAGTGAATAAATCAGCCGCATTCTCCTCAGACTTCACTTGCTTAACTTGGATGTTGAGGAGGGCCCGTTGTTGCTGATTGCAGAAAAACTTTGGAGAGATATGCTTCGTATTATCCCCTTGATATACCCAAGCTTCATCTGTTCGATGCAAGCGGCATTATTTTCGTATATGCATGTGGGCGCATCAGTAACATTACTTAGTCCACTGTTACCTCGAATATGTATAACGATGGTTCTCAACCATATACACTCACGTACCACCTCATATAGAGCGATAATCTCAGCATGATTCGAGGAGATAGCAACAAGGGTTTGCTTAGTTGATCTCCAAAATATAGCGGTGTTCACAATGGTGAATACATAACCAGTTTGGGATTGACCTTTATGTGGGTCTGAAAAATACCCAGCAACAGCAAAACCTACCAACACATTCGTCGGGGTAGTTTCCTTGGCATTCACACTTACTTTAGTGATTGCACATTCATGGGCAGTTTCGTTAGCCTGATAGGGAAAGAAAAGTCCCGAGTCAATGGTTCTTTGAGGTATCAAAAGATATTCTTGATATCATTCCAATGACGTTGTGTGGGCTCAAAACTATGTTTAGCCAACAAGTTCACTGAGAAAGCTATATCAGGTCGAGTATACTGAGCCAAGTACAATAATGCACCTATTGCACTTTAGACAGGAAATTTCGTCTCCCAAAGCTCTTCGTCACATTCCTTCGGACGAAATGGATATTTCTTCAAGTCCAAACTACGACCGATCATGGGAGTGCTAATCGTATGTGCCTTGTCCATGTTAAAACGCCTGATTTTCTTCTGGACATAGGAAGATGGGTGGATGAGGATTCCACTAGCTTGATGTTCTAGCTCAATGCCTAGATATGGCCGAGTCTTCCGAGATCATCATCTCAAATCCAGATTTTAGATACCTGCGGTTTCTCTTAATTCGTCAAGAGTGCCGATTATGTTCATATCGTCGACATATATAGCTATAATCGCTAATAGGAAACTTGTTTTCTTAATTAACACGCAGGGATACAGTTCGTCGTTCTTATATCCCCTTCCAATCAAGTATTCACTTAGGCGGGTATACCACATCCGCCCGGATTGTTTTAATCCGTAAAGTGAGCGTTTCAACCGTACTGCAAACGCACTCCGTGGTCTAGAGTCACTTGACTTGAGTAATGAAATGCCATCGAGCACTTTCATATATATATATATATATCTATATTAAGATCCCCATAGAGATATCAATAACCACATTTATAAGCTGCATTTCCAGTCCTTCGGAAATTACTAAGCTAATGAAGTAGCTTAGGGGAGAGTACGTCTCCTCAGTCAATTCCACGACATTCATGAGAACCTTCAAGCCTTGTACTTCAGGACTTCATTCTTCACATTGTGCTTGCTGACAAAGATTTATTTTATGTCCTACAGGATTTACACTTGGTGAGGTTAGCACTACCTACCAATTACCTGTCTCTTTGTCAAAGAATCTAGTTCTGCGTGGAATGCTTTATCATTTAAGGCCAATTAACTCAATGTTGATATCATACAACAGATTGAGGTTCGACATCGTCTTGATCTATGCTTTGAGAAACGATAGATCATCAAAGTGGGTGGATGATCAGTCCACACTCTCGTGATTCATCGAGATTTCGTGATTTTCTTAATCATATCAATCTTCGGGGCGTCCCCCTCGTCATGACTCATGGACATAGTAAAATCAAGTATGATCTCATGAAACGAGTTCATTGATGACTAATATATAATTTTGTGCCTTACTCTACCTCCTCCTTAGGTGAGTGTTAAGTCGAACCAAGTAGCTTCCACCTCTTCCTTGAGGGAGCTATGGCCTAAATCACACATCCACCATGTGCGATGACAACACTCGATTCGTCGATGTTGCGCCCCTTACCGAGGACTTTCAACCTTACAGGTTGCAGCTGGTATATATGATCTCGTCACTTTCACGATATCGGTAAACGCATCAGGCATCGAATCTGCAACGTTATGAAGATCGAGAATTTTTACTATCACATAGCGAAATACGGGGATCAATATGAGACAAAGTAGGGATACACCATGACAATTCCTGTCGTTCCCTGAGAAAGTTCGTCTTCTCTCCTCCCCCTAACGACGGGAAGGTTGTCTCATCGAAGTGACAACCCGCAATTGAGCGGTAAAGAGATCACCTATCGAAGGTTCTAAATAGTGGATAACCATTGGGGATTCGTATCCAATGTAACTACTTAATCGTCTTTCAAGACCCATGCACTGTGGGAGTGCAGAAGGCACAATACTACATAACCAAATATGCATAATTGGCACTCAAGCTCGTCTGAGTCCAAAATGTAAAAGTCAGGGCTTATCCAGTTACCAACTGGTATGCATAAATCGCTTGGTTAGTAGAGGGTCTAAAATGAGCGAATAAGTAAAGCTGCATGCAAGACTACATAACCCCAGATAGAAATAGGCAAATTGGTGTGCATAACCAATGCCCGAGCTACCATCTAATTCGTTCGATGGTTGCCTTCGCGAGACCATTTTTTGTATGTTCGTGGGGGATGGGATGCTTTTCGTCGCTCCCGATCGACATGCAGTATTCATCAAGTACTTTAGATGTGAACTCTCCAGCATTATCAAGTCTTATAGACCGAATATGGTGGCCAGGGTGGTGAGCCCTTAGACAGATAATCCATGCTAGAAGCTTTGCAAAAGCAGCATTTATAGTGGACAAGGGGGCGACATGTGACCAGCATGTCGAAACATCAACCAGAACCATAAAATATCTAAATGGTCCGCACTCTGGTTGAATCAGTCCACAAATATCTATTTGAATCTTATGTAAGAATGGAATTTTCACACTCCTACTTCGGCTAAAGCGCGGGCTTTGCAGAAGAAACGATGTGCATTCGATAGTGTCAAATGTGTAGAACGGGCGGATGTCTCCGATGCTTTGGACGACGTAGCTTGAGGAACACCAACAAAGTTCGTTATGTGGGTTCATTGCCCGCTTCTACTTTGCACGCGAAAGATGTCCGTGCAGATCATCATGTCATGACCTGGATGGCCCAATCAGTCATGCCAAAGCCTGTACGAGTCAGCGTACCAAAGTCCGTTATAGGTACTCGCATAGGATTCGACAACCCTAATCATAGTGGCATAAAGTCCACATGATTGACTCGTATATTTCTCTAAGATGCGTTTTCGACCGCATTCATTAGAAATTATATAGAGATACTCTATTCCATTCTCACAATGAGTTTCAACCTGAAAGTCGTTGATACGTATATCCTTGAATCTTCGTAAGGTTCGAGTTAGTCACTCTCAATACATATAGAGTGTCGGTGACTGTAAAACTATGCCGTTAGGCACCAAGAACCGGGGGTGCCTCATCCTTGGATGAAGTGGGATGATCCAATCATCGTAGTCACTGATACGTTATAAGCCATTACCATCAGCCTATCACTCGAGTGTTCCTCGATTCATTCGTCAAACGACAACACGAGTAATAAAAAATCTGAACCATAAGCGTAGGAACAATATTCGGTACTTTGAATATAGTCAACCACTTGTATACGTAAGCAACAATAATATCTTGTTCGAAACCAAAATACATCACACCATTATTGAAAAATATTATAACGTCTACCGATAAAATTAGTCATAGAGGGGGGCGTCTAATGACTTTGGCACGTATGGTGCGATACTGCCATTGGTAAATGTGAAAGTGATATTGGGGGTCATGTCATGATCGCCTTCCTCTATATAGTGAGTTTCCTATTCGTCGGAATCTCAATATCACTTTTAGCTGGCTGTGAAATATTTGCTTGCATGGCAGTTCGTATACCAATGGCAGCAATCTCACATTAGGAATCAACTCGTTTCTTAGGAGCCAGGAGCGTCATCTCTTCTCATTACATTGAAAGATTGGAAGAGCCTCCGTGACCACGACCACGTCTACGACTGCTACATCCCTTTCCACCATGCGAATTCATTCCATGTGGTTTGGGATTGGCACGTCCAGTCCCCTATTCGTCGGGGTTCTTCCACATTTCACTTTGCCATTACTAGCCTCGAGAATTTGCTTTGTCTCGGCAGGCCTAGCATTATCGTACTCTAGCATTTACTGATTCGCCAGTATAAGTGCTTAAGTAGGGAAATTGGAAAAAATTTCTGGATCATGTCGTCTTTTGTGAGTTTATTTTCACAAAAAAAAAATAAGATGCATCTTAAGGTGGAGCATATCTTTATTGAAGTTGTTGACTCGTTATAGTAAAGCAAGTGGATTTCGTCACACTGTACGATCAACTCGAGAAATAATTTTCTCGAAATTATTTCCTACCATAAGTTAGGGTCGATATTTCACCTAAGAACATCAGCGCGATTTCTTTCACCTTTTAAAACGGTTCGTCGTTTGTATGAACAAGTGTAGTGCTAACATCTTAAAATCAGAATCTTTTCTATGGCACTCAAATCTTTCTGAGTCCAAGATGTTGAATTTCGAACGAGTTGAATTAGCGATTTTCGTAAATTAGAGAAGGAAGCGAATACGTTTCACATAATCATGAGTTCGTCCATGATAAATTATTCAATGATGAGATTATTTTGTTTAGAACCAAGATATAGTCATGATTTCGATGCGATACACATGAAGTTTCGTTATCATGGTATTACGTAGGCAGTAGAAAATAGGCATTAACATCTACTAATTATGGTGCCTAATTGCATGTAATATCTATATATGCATGCAAAATATATGTATATTTATATATATATATATACACACATAATCCTAGTATATATCTATATACACATTATGCGATCAAATAAGTAATAGACATGATATATGAGTCTTATGGCGCAATTATATATTAATTGAAGTTATTAATACAACATGCTTTAATTGGTTTAATTAGGCATAAATACAACAATTTGTGAAATATAGATATGCAACAAAATAAATTAAAACATGTAAAATAGTGCATGTTGCAAATAGTAGGGTTTTACGAATTACCTGCAGGAAAGACACGACTCTTTCCTAAGGCATACCTTCAATTTTTCTTTGATAAAATCTTTTTCCTTATTCTGATTGTCCTCTTGAATCCCCAATGTGGCAAGCAGCTCTCATCTGCACTCCATGACTCCATCAAACAGGGAGCTCACGAAACTCTCACATTTTAATTCCTCATCGGGCCTGATTTCCATGGACTCCAAGAACTCGGCCCGCACATATCCGAAATCTCAAAACCGAGACCATCACCCCACCCAATCTGGTTCTGATCCTCAGCTGACCTAATCTCCACCGCCACCGAATTCATCGGAATTTCCTCGACGGAGGCCGACGGAGCCGGAGAACAAGAAGCCGACGGGGATGAAGATGCCTCTAACATTAATGAACTGTTGGTAGCAGAACGGGAAGGCGGCTAGGGTTTTCAGAAAAAAAATTTGATTTTTTTTTTCAGAATTTTATAAATTTCGGACGATTTTTCTTGCTCTCAGTGGTAGACTACGTGCTGATAACGTGTTGTAGAAAAGATACAAGCATGTTAATTGCGCAGAAGATGTATCCATTCTCATTGATAGGCCCCTTTAAATAAGGAAAGATTACATGCTCGCAATATTCTAATGCGCCACTCTATACTATGGCATCTTAGTTGAGAATAACCCGTACTAAGATGACATGTGTATTTACTTTAACAGGGTTGTGTTTGTTGTGCAAAACACATGATCTTTCTGTTCCGTTCAATCTGTTCGGCAAATGATTAGTCATTACCTTTTTTTTTTTTTTTTTTTACTTTCAGTTTCATTTTACCTTTTTAATCGGCAAATGAGTCAGTTAATCAGGTTTAGATTCTAATTTTGTCTCCAATTTTTTTAATTAAATGATAATATTATCACTGGGCAATTAAAACTATTTGTTTCCGAATACGTTTAATACATTTTATAGTTTTAATAACTTTTTAAGAAAATATTAGTACTATGAAGAATTTCAATTTGGGAGCTTGTTTTTGTTTTAATTCAGATATCAATATGGGAAAAAACAGTAATAATAATAGTAATGAATAATAATAATAATAGCAATAATCATAATAATAATATAAAGAAAAAAGTCCTGCACATGTGATGTTAGTGGAGTTTGAATATGTGATATTTGGCCTCGGAACAAAACCATTCACTTTATGATCGGCAGCTTCTTGAAGTTGGTGATTTATTTTCGAATCAATGGCAAGGTCGGTCCAAGAGCCAAGCAACTCAAGCTAGGATTTTAGGTCTCAAAATTTTGGAGTAACAAAGGCCTCAAGAAATTCATTTTAATTAAAAATATATAGTATGATAAAAATAATTACATATATTTTTGTAGTTTAGTTGGTCAAGATTAAGGCTCCAAATCTGTTTAGTCATAAGTTCAAATATTAAATTCGATAAAATTAATTTCTTATGAATATTTTTTTATTTTAATAGGCTCACTATAAAATTTACTTTAGGCCTCTAATGTGTTGGGCCGGTCCCAATCAATGGGAAAAAGAAGCTGCTTCAATTAATTCTTCAGCTGGAAATTTGGTACTCCTCAATTAATCCCCTTTAAATAATTTAAAGGGAATTAATTATATAATACTTCAGCTGGAAATTTGGTACTCCTCAATTAATTCTTCAATTATATATTTAGGATTTTTCATATCATCTATATTATATAATACTTATCCTCCTAATTTAAAGGGGATTTTTATTGTAACTTTTTAATTGTAAATATATAAAGAGACTATTTTAATTGTAACTTTTAATGTAAATAAATTAATTTAAATACAAAAGTCATGATAAACATCACAATGCAAATGCACCTTCTAATACACAAAGTGATTAAAATGAACTTTTAAATGATAGTATAAATTACAAGATGGTTAAATTTTAGCTATGAAATCTTAGATACAATCGGTGCATCGCACGGGTTGAATAAACCAAAAACAACCCCGGAACAACATACGAGTTAGTAAAGCCTCATTTCATATAACTAATACATAGACTAAAATAAAAGAACAATAACAATAAAAAAAATATATAAACTTTTCTAAAAGACATTTAAATTCTGTCATCTGCTCATTCAACCGTCTGCTCCAATATTACGTACAAAATACGTAGATATTGAATCAAAGACCGTGCATCGCACGTGTTGAATAATGCCTCGTACAAGATAATTTTGTTGTTATCTATATACATGTCACCTCATTATTTCAGTTAGATCGCCGTTAAATTGATCTTGAACGTCTTAAACATTAAATCAAATTTTTTGTACTTTTGTAAATGTTATGTTGTATTATTATTATTGATTTATTTAAAACTTTATGTATATACATATATCTATCTATCTATCTATTATATATAAAGCTTATCCCCCTTAATTTAATGTGCAAGGGGGGTCATTTAACTGTATAGATAATAATTTCATATATTCATTGCCTCTACAACAAATAATACACTTCATAAATAAAATAATGATTTTATCACAAATTCTCAAATCACGGATTAGTGCACTTATTTGGCAAACTTTTTTTTGATGCACCTATTTGTTATCCCTCCTTCAATACGCATCAAATAAATATCACATATTAAACTCACGAATTTACATCTACATATTAAGCTCCAAGGAATACAAACAATCGTGTAATGATGGAGTGAACACAAAAGGGTTCCTGGAACCATGCTCTCATAATTGATGAATATGAAGTATTGCTGAAGTATTAATGCTTGAAGCACTATATAAATCATCCAAAGACAAGAAAACAACATAGCAAAAAACCACACCAATTTTGCAGTTTGCCATATAAGCCTCCTGTTACGTTTTCTATTTATATGCAGATAAGAGGTGTCACTATTTTTTAATCTTGGCCTACCTTTTCGAATATGGAGTTAAAGACTTGATGTGGTATTCTTTAAAGATGTTTGTGTGTGCTTCTGACATTAGAGGGTTTGATGTTTGTATGGAGGTAAAGACCTATTGTGGTATTCTTTCGAATATGGAGATCTGTAATTTGATGTTACTTTCTTTTCTTTGTTCGTTAAAAAACACAGAAACTAAATCGAATGAATTTGAGCAGAAATATTAAAGGGTTTGATGTTGTGTTTGATTATTTCGGGTAAGGAGTTACAACGACGGTAGTTTGTGTGTGAAGCTGTGTTCGTGTTTAGTGGTTGATCTGCAAAACCAGAGAAAAAGATGATGGGAGACGGATGTTTTTAGGATAGTTATAAAAAATTAGATGTATATCTTGGAATGTATTGGATCCCATCTTACCCGAATTTTTTTACCCCATTGGTTTTGGGTTTTAATCTGTTGGACTGGATCCAACCGTAGCAAAACAATCTCAAAACACAATGAATTGATGTCAATAATCAACCAGTTGGTGTTTGCTAAAAGAAATGAAACAAAATGGATTGAAATAAAATGATTGTTTTAAAGTGTACAACTCATGAAAAGCTAATGAATGAATATATGCATGTAATAATGGGAAGCTTATGTGAATATACTGAGTCGGACCTCCAGCAGTTGGTAAATTTGACACATACATACATTCATCAATGCATACATAAGCACGTATCACGTATGTATGCAGACATATATGTACGATATTGGTATACATTGAATAAAGAAGCTGAAAAATATTATAGATACAGCATGGCTGCATGGGTATTTTGCTTTATAGGTGGCATTCTTCATTGGAAATTTACCTCATATTAATGATTTACATAATCAATATGCATGCTTGCTCTCTATCTCATGATGATGCTACTAATAGTCTCCTACAATATAATGGAGACTCTTCATGTCCATTCCTTTTGTATTATTCACTTTTACTTTTTGCTTGGTGGGGTTGGTAAGTTGGTAACCGTTGTGAATTAAAAACGAAATTATATCGTAGTTTCAAGATTGCATAAAATTGTAGAATGTTAAAACAAAAGATGTTAGTATTTAAAGATTACATGTGAAGAGACTCTTTTAAATATAACATCTTAAAAAAAGTCTTTTTACATGTACTTATTTAATGTGAATAAACTATTTTAAGTACTGGAAACCTAATTAGTACCGACCATTACACTATGAATATTTAGATGCAATGGGTGCAACGCACGGGTTGATAAAACATTACACTATGAATATTTAAAATAAATACAATACATTACATATAACTAATTACATAGACTAAAAGAATTCTACACGGAAAAGGCGTTACGGATGAGTCCTTATTCATATTAAAAGACTACATGTGAAAAGACTATTTTAATTGTAACTTTTAATGTAAATAAACTAATTTAAATACAAAAGTTATGATAATTATTTTATCACAAATTCTCAAATCACGGATTAGTGCACCTATTTGGCAAACTTTTTTTTATGCACCTATTTGTTATCCCTCCTTCAATACGTATCAAATAAATATCACAGATTAAACTCACGAATTTACATCTACATATTAAGCTCCAAGGAATACAAACAATCGTGTAATGATGGAGTGAACACAAAAGGGTTCCTGGAACCATGCTCTCATAATTGATGAATATAAAGTATTGCTGAAGTATTAATGCTTGAAGCACTATATAAACCATCCAAAGACAAGAAAACAACATAGCAAAAAACCACACCAATTTTGCAGTTTGCCATATAAGCCTCCTGTTACGTTTTCTATTTATATGCAGATAAGAGGTTGTCACTATTTTTTAATATTGGCCCACCTTTTCGAATATGGAGTTAAAGACTTGTTGTGGTATTCTTTAAAGATGTTTGTGTGTGCTTCTGACATTAGAGGGTTTGATGTTTGTATGTATGTAAAGACTTGCTGTGGTATTCTTTCGAATATGGAGATCTATGATTTGATGTTACTTTCTTTTCTTTGTTCGTTAAAAAACACAGAAACTAAATCGAATGAATTTGAGCAGAAACATTAAAAGGTTTGATGTTGTGTTTGATTATTTCGGGTAAGGAGTTACAACGACGGTAGTTTGTGTGTGAAGCTGTGTTCGTATTTGGTGGTTGATCTGCAAAACCATAGAAAAAGATGGATGGGAGGCAGATGTTTTTAGGATAGTGATAAAAAATTAGATGTATATCTTGGAATGGATTGGATCCCATCTTACCCGAATTTTTTTACCCCATTGGTTTTGGGTTTTAATCTGTTGGACTGGATCCAACCGTAGCAAAACAATCTCAAAACACAATGAATTGATGTCAATAATCAACCGGTTGGTGTTTGCTAAAAGAAATGAAACAAAATGGATTGAAATAAAATGATTGTTTTAAAGTGTACAACTCATGAAAAGCTAATGAATGAATATATGCATGTAATAATGGGAAGCTTATGTGAATACTGAGTCGGACCTCCAACAGTTGGTAAATTTGACACATACATACATTCATCAATGCATACCTAAGCACGTATCACATATGTATGCAGACACATATGTACGATATTGGTATACATTGAATAAAGAAGCTGAAAAATATTATAGATACAGCATGGCTGCATGGGTATTTTGCTTTATAGGTGGCATTCTTCATTGGAAATTTACCTCATATTAATGATTTACATAATCAATATGCACGCTTGCTCTCTATCTCATGATGATGCTACTAATAGTCTCCTACAATATAATGGAGACTCTTCATGTCCATTCCTTTTGTATTATTCACTTTTATTTTTTGCTTGGTGGGGATGGTAAGTTGGTAACCGTTGTTAATTAAAAACGAAATCATATCGTAGTTTTAAGATTGCATAAAATTATAGAATGTTAAAACAAAAGCTGTTAGTATTTAAAGATTACATGTGAAGAGACTCTTTTAAATGTAACATCTTAGAAAAAGTCTTTTTACATGTACTCATTTAATGTGAATAAACTATTTTAAGTACTGAAAATCTAATTAGTACCGACCATTACACTATGAATATTCAGATGCAATGGGTGCAACACACGGGTTGATAAAATATTACACTATGAACATTTAAAATAAATACTAATTACATAGACTAAAAGAATTCTACACGGAAAAAGCGTTACGGATGAGTCCTTATTCATATTAAAAGACTACATGTGAAAAGACTATTTTAATTGTAACTTTTAATGTAAATAAACTAATTTAAATACAAAAGTTATGATAACATCACAATTAAATCCTATAAAATAAATATAATACAAATTCTCTAATAGGCATCTAAATACCGTCATATGTCATTCAAGTCATTCAACCAATACTTATCGTCTGTCAGAATTCAGCATCGCGTGACGCACGCGCCAAATCAAGCATCGTTACTATATATTTTAGTAGGTTTTTATTTATTATGAAAACCACCCTGACATTTAATTACCAAAAACCGCCCGGACATTAGACAAAGTTTTCTTTTATGTTGTGTTGGCAAATACTCGAGTGATATTTATTTCTTTTGGAGAGTATTTGTAACATTTACAATTTTACAGGAGTTGTTGTCTTTGAGAGACAACCCAATTTTTCTGTAGTTATTATAAATGTTTTAAAAAAATCCCGTTTAAATTGACTAATCTTTAAAAGGTTTTCTATCGTTTTCATTCAGCCAATTTTATTAAAATCCTGCCTATATTCAGTTATATAGTAATAATATTAAAATATATTAATGAATATATTGGACGAGGTTAAATTATTTAGGTTAAATATTAAATGGCATCTTATTTATATTATGATAATGTTTATTAACGCAATTATCCAAAAATCATATATAACTATATATTCAAATTATTATACTAAAATATTAAAATTGATTAATGCTCGGATTAATCCTCTCAATTAATCACTAATTATCTAATTAATTGCTAGGCAGTACTTTAACCACGGATAAAATATTTTTTTAGTTCCATAATTTAGGAAGGGTTGTGATTTAAGAGACAATATATTTTTGAACTTGCCTTTTAAGAATAATTTTTTCTTTAAATCGGTAAATTTAGGACAATAGAACCTGAATTAGCCCAAATTTAGATTTGAATAGACCAATTCGGGCTTGATTGGTCCAGATTTAAAGGTTTGAAAAAAATATTCTTAAATCACAAGTAACTGTAATAGTCTTGTCCAACATACTCATTATTTACACGCAGCACCACAAGTATTAACATTTATATAATTATAGATTTTGGTTGCTACGATCATTAATTACCATTTCCATCTTACATATTTTTTTAGTTGTACTTTTTCCTTTAGAAGATGGAATTTTTTTAACAATGAATAACTTTTTGAATATATTAATAAAATAATATCAAAATAATATATTACGAAAACATTTTAAAAATCAAATCTAACAATATAATGTTTATATTTATCTGTAAAATACTTAAAATAAATAAATAGAGAGAGATTCATTTTTAAAGAGTCAAAAGACAATTAAATACACAAATTGAGTATACGTTTTATGTGGGAGCTCCCTTAAACCATCTCCAATATTTTACATACTGCAACTTCAAACACAATAATACAGAAAATCAGTAATGCATCTTCAATAGTTCACACAAAAATACAGAAATCGATAATGCATTTCCAACATTTTACATAAGAAAACATTAGAAAGAAATATTCCATAATATTCTTCTTTTTATGTTTAATTTGTATAATTTATATCAAACAATAAATTCTTCAAACAATATAATGATAAATATTATTTCAAGTTTTAATTAATATTTCAATTCTTATACTCATTTTTAATTACTTCAAAGTTTTTCTGCATCAAAAGAAGGCACATTGCAACAAAAAATAAAGAAAATTAGAAAAATATATTCAACATAATCAATTAGAAAAAAGAAGAAGACCCTTTGTAAAAATATGCATTTCATGCAATAAAATGCTAATCACTAAAATTATGTATTATATGCATCAAAATATCGATGCATTAAAACAATTCCATGCATAAGTTTTCATGTGAATAGATCTGTTCATCCATTTAATCAGAATCTATGTACCAAATTCATTCTTATTTCTTATATATATATATATATATATATATAATAATTGAATAAAATATAGAATTTGCTACAAACTTTGCAAGTGAAGACATGTTGACGACCAATTTTATCCACTGTCCTTAAATTTCGAATAAATGATCAAATTAAGTAAAAATAGTATCTATATATCAAGTTCAGAAACATTAATTTCCGTCAAAAAATCAATTATTATAGAATCATAAGAAGAAGTAATTCACATATAGTAGCAATATATAATTCAACCACCATTTGTAATAATATCCAATGAGTCGTTGGGTAATTAATTTATTGGGTCTTCATCATGAACAAGAGACTGCAACATAATTTATTAATTACCCGCCACTAAATATTAATAAAATAAAATCAACAAGACGTACAGGTCTAAATTCAAATACATTAGATAATATTCCAAACATACCTGAGATATAGCAGTGATCACACCAAATACTTGAATGATAATCTCCATATATAGTACAGAAGCTCCAATTATTTAGTTATGGAGTGGCCGGAGTAAATCGAGCTAGGGTTTTCTCCCGGTACTTGATCTGGAACGTCATACTGAATTGAGTTTGTTCTTTCGCTACTCAACACATCCCAGTTTCCGAAAATGGGATCCAAATAACCCGAAACGGATCTCATGCGATAATAATTATCGGAATTAGGGCAAGACAGTGATGAATTTCCAAGAAATTTTTCAATGGTGCCCACATCTCCAAATTGCTGTTCGAGTGAGTTAAAAAGATTCCCATACAAAGAAACCCTTTCTTGCTTATTGAAGATGGATTCTTGATCTACACCTTCAAGAATTGGGCCACTTGAAAACCCTAGTTTCTGAAAATCATCATATTCGTTAGGGTTTTTTGATTTATGATCACCCGAACCCTCGAGGATTCTGATCATCATCTTCTCTCTCGTCCTCCACCTAGCCCTCGCTCTTGCTTTTTCCCGCGACTCCGATCTCAAATTAGGTTTACGGCACCTTTTCGGATTTTCTCTTTTCTCTCTCTCACTAGGATCCACACAAAACGGAGTCTCATCAGCTGCCGCTGATGCGACTTCACATTCGGAAACAAAAGATTCACTCTTTGCATCAGTGTTGTTGGACGTATTATTATTATTATAATACCCTCCTTGTGGATGGTCCTTAATCAGCTCCTTGATCGCCTTGTTCGATTTCATAAAGAGCCACTCTATGGTTTTGCTGGCTTTATCATACCCCAACATGTCTTGAAGATCGAAGAATTTACGCGCGGCTTGAAGAGACAACCTCATTCTCCTGTCGCGAATCCCCTGCGCCGTGCAAATCTTGCTGTGCCTGTCCTTTTTCCCAGTTCTCCTCCTAGGTATCGGGCCGAGGTTTCTCGATCTTCTGATCAACGGACCGGATTTCGCGCTCGTGATTGGCTGATGATCAGCTTGTTTTTCATCCGATTTTGAGGCCGGCATATTTTTTTCCGCAGCGTCTTCTTCGTTAGTCGGATACCGATTATCTGCTGCATGCGTACTTCCGTCCATAATGTGATGGGTTTGAAGTAACATCTGATTCAAGGGCAAATCGCGTTCGTCGAAGGACGGAGAAGCTGGGAAAGTGAAGAGAAATGGAGGGTCGTGATTATTATCTGTTTCGGAGTGGCTAGGGTTTTGATAAGAGGGAAAAGATGGTAATGGTGATGAGCTCTTCATCTGATCAAAAGGGTTATAGCAGTTGGGTGGAGGAAACATTTTATCCGTCCAACAAGCTTTGTAAATGCACCAGTTATTGCATCTTTTCAGTTATTGAATACAGAGCTCATCTAAAGAGTAGGACTTGGAAGATGGTGGTGAGGAACACAGCTATGGAAGAAATTGGTTACGTGTACGAACAGAGAGTTACAACTTACAGATGAGATTGTCCTTTTTCTTATTATGATTTTTTTTTTTTTTTTGGAAAAAGGAAAGTTTATGATAGAGAGAGATATTTGTATACTAGTGAAAGTTGGGGTATGAACGTGGCTAGATTGTTGCAAAAATTATACATGTATAAGAGGTGAGAAGCAACAAGAATGGGAATAAAAATTTTTTACATCCTATAACTTCTTGGCTTTCCCAAGAAAGTCCCATAAAAATTTATTTTTTCCAATTACGTCACAATTTTTTACTAACTGTATAGTTTAAGTCCCAAATTTGAAAAATAGAACATAACAAAATAAAAATCTGAAAACTAATAATTTTTTGGAAAAATTCATTCAGAAATTGAAAAAAAAAAGAACTGAAAAAATAGGACTAATTTTTGAGACTTTATTCTCTTTTATTTTAAGAATTAGACTGATTAAAAAAAAGGCTCTATCTTTCTTAATACCAAACCATAAAAGTAACAAGTTATATATCCTCATTCATAAGAATATAAGTTTTTGATACCAAAATATGTTAAAAGACATTAGTACCCTTAAGTCTACCACTAAAACATAAAAAAGAAAGAAATAAAAAATAATAAAACAACATAATCTAATCAAACGGTCCCACCAGCCCACTATCTCTCTCTCGCGCGTAAGAACCAGACTGTCCCCCAACTTAAACTCATCGCCGACAAGAAAATGGCTGACTCCGACTACAGCAGAGAATCCGAACACGATAGAAGTTCCTCACACGATAGTGACACCCAATTTGAAGAGGCTTTCGTCAATGAGCCGTCGGTTAGTACCCTGAGTTCATTTTTTAAAAATTTTAAGCTTTTAAAATATGTCTCTGTACATGATTAATTATAGTATGGATGTATGTATATGCTTGTATGAGTTTAGGTAGCAATATTTTTATGTTTGAGCGTTGAAATTTGGTGCAATTAATTCACACATGATCGCGCCCACGACAGTTGTTCATCGGCTCACGATGGTGCTGGAGACGATGACATCATCGTGTGCACGATGGTCTTTCGTGGGCACGATGGTGTACACACGACGAGCATCGATCGTGTGAACCGTCATGTGCAACAAGAGCAAAGGCCTCTGCCTTCACACGATGGTCTACACACGACGAGCATCGATCATGTGCAGCCCATCGTGTGCAAGGCAGAGGCCTTTTTTGTGTTCGTTTCCTTATACATTCTATCACGGTTCTTATGGTTTGTATTTATATATTACAGCCTGGTTGTGTATGGAAGAAACCCACATTGCACTTTGTTATACGATAAGTCGATCTTTACATATGAGAGGCGGTATTTAAAGAGATAATTGAGACACTAAGAAGTATTGGCAGCAAGTCCGCAGTTGGTGAGTGAGCTATTGAGATCTTGACCGAGGGGGTCTTTGGCTGTTTGATTAAAGTGAGGAGAAATGAGAGTACAAATACTGTCCCACATCACCTAATTGCCCGTCAGTTGGAGGGTGATCAAATCCCCCAGATGAATCGTGGTTCCAGGTTTGTGGGAGGATCATTTGTTCTACAGTACGTGATTTTTCCATGATCACTGGACTGCACTTTGGAAATTCTATCTTTCATCCACAGGACAACCATATGCTTCGGTCTGACGGTATTTTTCACATAACACTTCATGCCAAAAAATATTAAAGTTAGTGTTTTCAATGATCGAGATTGGGGTAGTGACATAAGAGATTATGTGAAGGTAGCCAATTTACCGATATACTACTAGTTTATCCTATGTCGTGACGACATGATGGTCGAGACATGGGCATGGCCATTAGTTGTAGATTTCGAATAGTGGGATATGATTCCTTGGGGTTCTTACAACTTTGGGGCTTTGTCTTACTACATAGATAATGTGGTCATGAAAGAAGGACAACAATATAAGGACTATCACTTCTATGGTCCAGTTTGGGCTTTACATATTTGGTCATACGAGATGATTCATTCATTGGGAGAGTTGTGTGGAATTCGAGATAAAGTTGTCCAAGTTACGCGGTATTTGATGTGGACTATGTTGTGTCGAGATTTATACATCTCAACAGGCGATCAACATAGAGACCGGGCGACCGAGCCTAAGTCAAATAGCCAAGACAGACCTGCCGATCGAAGGTCCCAGATCTAACCCAAGTGCCGAGCGATCGACATCCAAGGCGATCGTCTCTCGGCACCTGGCGATCGACTTTGGTGCCCGGTCAAGGACGACCACCTCATGCCACGCGAATCTAGCACCCGTCTAGTCGGCGAAGGCTGAAGCTCGGATAGAGACCCACATACAGATCCGGAAAAGGCGCCGCAGAACACGGATCGTTGACCACAGCCTGTCACCACCTTCTCACCTACCGACAGACCCGCCGAAAGGTGCAAAGTGGGACCTTCCGGGACAGCGACTCAGGACGCATGCAGACTTCTCATTGGCCAGTACATCTGGCTGCCAGCCCATACCACAGACTTTAAGGCAACCAGCCCATATGCTATAAGACGATCGCCCCTTTATTATATTACAAGAAAGGCGATCGCCCGTTAGAAAAAGGCATCCCAGCTCCTATAAATAGAGGGCCTCCTGCACTTGGAAAACTCTCTCTGTTTCTCGGTTTTTCTGGCTGGCTCTTTGCCATTTCACTCTTGGCTACGCTATACATTTCGAACATCTTTCTCTCACTCTCGAGACCTCTTAACCCATAAGACGATCGGCAGAAACGAGAACAAGAACACACAGAGCTTCTCTCAAGAGCTAGATAACTAGGATCTTTTACACTCATTGTAATTGCATTCTTACATTAATATTTGTACTCAAACAAATTCGTATTAATAACATCTCGCGAGAGCATTCAATCCCGGGCCTAACAAACCCGGCAAATCTTGTGTTATTCACTTTCCCTCGAATGTGCTCTCGCACCTTGTTTGCTGCCCGTCCACTCCAGCAATATCTATCTCCGGATAATATTTTGGGTAGCAACAATTGGCGCTAGAAGGAGGGCATCTTAACCTTCATTTTTATTTCGACCGTTCCGAAGAACACTCACTGTTCTCCGGAGCATATACCTGAAGAAACACTCACTGTTCTTCAGAGAAAAGCCTTCAAAGTCATGACGTCTGCCAACGCATCGAAGAAAGCCGTTCTCCGATCCGCCAGACGCCTTATTCCGACTCAGTCCGAGCCCCAGCCTACGGCGGTAGGTGGCGATGCGAGACTCGATCCGCACTTTGAGGGACGGCACCAGCCTTTCGCTCGACCAGTTCCAAACCGCGGAACAGATCGAGGAGGCTATGGCCATCCTAAGGGAGCGACGGAGAGCATTCGACACGCCCAATATTACCCCATCGGCCATCCGCCGCGCGGGCAAGCGGAAGCTCAAAGGGTTACTTGACGAGCGATCGTCAGGAAGCCCCAACTCACGAGCTGAAGCACTCGCGAGGCGGGACGGTTCCGTTTTCATCCGCCTAGGCAGCGACCCATCTTGGCGACCGGGGTATTCTGGCCCCAGCCACGAGACGACAGAGCCTGAATCCGTCACCAGGAGTTCAGCTTATCCAACTCCAAGAAGGCAGGCCGACCATCTGGCCCCTCGCCAAAGAACCAAGATCGGCGGCGACGACCTCATCGCCTCCCGCGGAGTCAGGAGATCGGTACTCGATCGCCTCGGCTCCCGCTCCACAAGCCAAACCACGAGCGACCAAGCTACGACGATGGCCGCAATGCAACGCCAGCTCGATGACATGAAGGCGCTCCTGGAATCTAGGACAGGCGCCAAGAGAAAGATCGCCGGACCGAGCGAGCCACTCGCGGTCCACATCGATCCATCAGTTTATTTGAACAACTGGCGAACGACTTCACGTCGTACTTCGCCACCGGGGTATTCTGGATAATATTTTGGGTAGCAACAATTGGCGCTAGAAGGAGGGCATCTTAACCTTCATTTTTATTTCGACCGTTCCGAAGAACACTCACTGTTCTCCGGAGCATCTACCTGAAGAAACACTCACTGTTCTTCAGAGAAAAGCCTTCAGAGTCATGACGTCTGCCAACGCATCGAAGAAAGCCACTCTCCGATCCGCCGGACGCCTTATTCCGACTCAGTCCGAGCCCCAGCCTACGGCAGAGGGTAACAGCGGCGACGCGAGACTCTCGATCCCGCACCTGAGGGACGGCACCAGCCTTTCGCTCGACCAGTTCCAAACCGCGGAACAGATCGAGGAGGCTATGGCCATCCTAAGGGAGCGACGGAGAGCATTCGACACGGCCAATATTACCCCATCGGCCATCCGCCGCGCGGGCAAGCGGAAGCTCAAAGGGTTACTTGACGAGCGATCGTCAGGAAGCCCCAACTCACGAGCTGAAGCACTCGCGAGGCGGGACGGTTCCGTTTTCAGCCGCCTAGGCAGCGACCCATCTTGGTGACCGGGGTATTCTGGCCCCAGCCACGAGACGACAGAGCCCGAATCCGTCACCAGGAGTTCAGCTTATCCAACTCCAAGAAGGAAGGCCGACCATCTGGCCCCTCGCCAAAGAACCAAGATCGGCGGCGACGACCTCATCGCCTCCCGCAGAGTCAGGAGATCAGTACTCGATCGCCTCGGCTCCCGCTACACAATCCAAACCACGAGCGACCAAGCTACGACGATGGCCGCAATGCAACGCCAACTCGATGACATGAAGGCGCTCCTGGAATCTGGGACAGGCGCCAAGAGAAAGATCGCCGGACCGAGCGAGCCACTCGCGGTCCACATCGATCCATCAGTTCATTTGAACAACTGGCGAACGACTTCACGTCGTACTTCGCCACCGGGGTATTCTGGATAATATTTTGGGTAGCAACAATTGGCGCTTGAAGGAGGGCATCTTAACCTTCATTTTTATTTCGACCGTTCCGAAGAACACTCACTGTTCTCCGGAGCATCTACTTGAAGAAACACTCACTGTTCTTCAGAGAAAAGCCTTCAGAGTCATGACGTCTGCCAACGCATCGAAGAAAGCCGCTCTCCGATCCGCCGGACGCCTTATTCCGACTCAGTCCGAGCCCCAGCCTACGGCGGAGGGTAACAGCGGCGACGCGAGACTCTCGATCCCGCACCTGAGGGACGACACCAGTCTTTCGCTCGACCAGTTCCAAACTGCGGAACAGATCGAGGAGGCTATGGCCATCCTAAGGGAGCGATGGAGAGCATTCGACATGCCCAATATTACCCCATCGGCCATCCGCCGCGCGGGCAAGCGGAAGCTCAAAGGGTTACTTGACGAGCGATCGTCAAGAAGCCCCAACTCACGAGCTGAAGCACTCGCGAGGCGGGACGGTTCCGTTTTCAGCCGCCTAGGCAGCGACCCATCTTGGCGACCGGGGTATTCTGGCCCCACCCACGAGACGACAGAGCCCGAATCCGTCACCAGGAGTTCAGCTTATCCAACTCCAAGAAGGCAGGCCGACCATCTGGCCCCTCGCCAAAGAACCAAGATCGGCGGCGACGACCTCATCGCCTCCCGCGGAGTCAGGAGATCGGTACTCGATCGCCTCGGCTCCCGCTCCACAAGCCAAACCACGAGCGACCAAGCTACGACGATGGCCGCAATGCAACGCCAGCTCGATGACATGAAGGCGCTCCTGGAATCTGGGACAGGCGCCAAGAGAAAAATCGCCGGACCGAGCGAGCCACTCGCGGTCCACATCGATCCATCAGTTCATTTGAACAACTGGCGAACGACTTCACGTCGTACTTCGCCACCGGGGTATTCTGGATAATATTTTGGGTAGCAACAATTGGCGCTAGAAGGAGGGCATCTTAACCTTCACTTTTATTTCGACCGTTCCGAAGAACACTCACTGTTCTCCGGAGCATATATATGAAGAAACACTCACTGTTCTTCAGAGAAAAGCCTTCAGAGTCATGACGTCTGCCAATGCATCGAAGAAAGCCACTCTCCGATCCGCCGGACGCCTTATTCCGACTCAGTCCGAGCCCCAGCCTACGGCAGAGGGCAACAGCGGCGACGCGAGACTCTCGATCCCGCACCTGAGGGACGGCACCAGCCTTTCGCTCGACCAGTTCCAAACCGCGGAACAGATCGAGGAGGCTATGGCCATCCTAAGGGAGCGACGGAGAGCATTCGACACGGCCAATATTACCCCATCGGCCATCCGCCGCGCGGGCAAGCGGAAGCTCAAAGTGTTACTTGACGAGCGATCGTCAGGAAGCCCCAACTCACGAGCTGAAGCACTCGCGAGGCGGGACGGTTCCGTTTTCATCCGCCTAGGCAGCGACCCATCTTGGCGACCGGGGTATTCTGGCCCCACCCACGAGACGACAGAGCCCGAATCCGTCACCAGGAGTTCAGCTTATCCAACTCCAAGAAGGCAGGCCGACCATCTGGCCCCTCGCCAAAGAACCAAGATCGGCGGCGACGACCTCATCGCCTCCCGCGGAGTCAGGAGATCGGTACTCGATCGCCTCGGCTCCCGCTCCACAAGCCAAACCACGAGCGACCAAGCTACGACGATGGCCGCAATGCAATGCCAGCTCGATGACATGAAGGCGCTCCTGGAATCTGGGACAGGCGCCAAGATAAAGATTGCCGGACCGAGCGAGCCACTCGCGGTCCACATCGATCCATCAGTTCATTTGAACAACTGCGAACGACTTCACGTCATACTTCGCCACCTGGGTATTCTGGATAATATTTTGGTTAGCAACAATTGGCGCTAGAAGGAGGGCATCTTAACCTTCATTTTTATTCCGACCGTTCCAAAGAACACTCACTGTTCTCCGGAGCATATACCTGAAGAAACACTTACTGTTCTTCAGAGAAAAGCCTTCAGAGTCATGACGTCTGCCAAAGCATCGAAGAAAGCCGCTCTCCGATCCGCCGGACGCCTTATTCCGACTCAGTTCGAGCCCCAGCCTACGGCAGAGGGTAACAGCAGCAACGCAAGACTCTCGATCCCGCACCTGAGGGACGGCACCAGCCTTTCGCTCGACCAGTTCCAAACCGCGGAACAGTTCGAGGAGGCTATGGCCATCCTAAGGGAGCGACGGAGAGCATTCGACGCGCCCAATATTACCCCATCGGCCATCCGCCGCGCGGGCAAGCGGAAGCTCAAAGGGTTACTTGATGAGCGATCGTCAGGAAGCCCCAACTCACGAGCTGAAGCACTCGCGAAGCGGGACGGTTCCGCTTCAGCCGTTTTCGAGGAGGCTATAGCCATCCTAAGGGAGCGACGGTTCCGTTTTCAGACGCCTAGGCAGCGACCCATCTTGGCGACCGGGGTATTCTGGCCCCAGCCACGAGACGAAGGAGCCCGAATCCGTCATCAGGAGTTCAGCTTATCCAACTCCAAGAAGGCAGGCCGACCATCTGGCCCCTCGCCAAAGAACCAAGATCGGCGACGACGACCTCATCGCCTCCCGCGGAGTCAGGAGATCGGTACTCGATCGCCTAGGCTCCCGCTCCACAAGCCAAACCACGAGCGACCAAGCTACGACGATGGCCGCAATACAATGCCAGCTCGATGACATGAAGGCACTCCTGGAATCTGGGGCAGGCGCCAAGAGAAAGATCGCCGGACCGAGCGAGCCACTCGCGGTCTACCACGATCCATCAGTTCCTTTGAACAACTAGCGAACGAATTCACGTCGTACTTCGCCACCAAGGTCGCTCGACTAGAAGGCCCCCACCGCATGATGAAAATCAGGCAGGGGGAAGACGAGTCCGATGCAGACTACATCGACCGGGTGGATGAGATAATCCTCAACGGCGAGCCTGTAAGCGACGAGATCGCCCTCTACTCGGTCTTAGGGGGATTCGATGGTCTTTCGCCTATGTTCAGGCATCTTACGAAGGACATCCCCCCGACCTACGCGATCTTCCGCGCCAAGGCCGCAGACTTTTTGGCCAGGCAAAGGTTACTTTTTCACCTATAAGCAATGCGATCGGCGTCCGAACGACGATCATCAGTCTTCCAACCCGATCGCCAAAATCAAACAACATCTCCCCAAAAGGAGGACTCACTTGCCCTCTAAAGCTCATCATCTAACATGATGGACCTAAGCACGAGATCGCCTCCCCCAGCACAACGTATACCGTTGAGGGTAGACATCCAACATGACGATCCGAGGTACAAGAGTGCAGCCATGGTCCTTGTGGTCGATGGAACCGACTGCTTCGGCCATGCAAGGTTTCTTTGGGCTGCGATCGCTCGCCCTTCGTTTAATTACGAGGCAGGCGTAGCCGACGGACCCTCCAAACAAATCAGTGGACACGTTCGCCCGCCCTCAAAGGTTCATCATCTAACTTGGTGGACCCGGACAATGCGACGCGTCCCTACCCCCGTCACAACGTATACCGTCGAGGATTGCCATCTAACATGACGATCCGAGGTATAAAAGTGCTAACAATCCGCGGACGTAGAGTCGATTAATCTAACGACGCCCCACACAAGGACTCCTCTAGACCGAGACCGCACGCCCTTCGTTTAAATACGAGGCGGGCGCAGCCTAACGGAGGACCCTCAAAATAAAATGAGTCATGAGACAAACCTATAGTTGGAATGTCGCTCGCGCATAAGACAAGGTCATGGAGGTCGGTCCATCGAACTCCGCGACTGTGCACGGTTCCTCAACGACGAAACAATCAGCTTTCCACGAGGGATCGGCAAAATTTAAGATTGCAGGTACAAGACCGAAGATAGCACGCCAAACGATCGGTTCGCCCGTCATTATCTTAAAACGATCGCCAGTAGAACCACCTCACCCCATGTCTTCAACACGGAGCAAGCTGGGGGGCAATTGTTGTGTCGAGATTTATACATCTCAATAGGCGATCGACATAGAGACCGGGCGACCGAGCCTAAGTCAAATAGCCAAGGCAGACCTGCCGATCGAAGGTCCCAGATCTAACCCAAGTGCCGAGCGATCGACATCCAAGGCGATCATCTCTTGGCACCTGGCGATCGACTCTGGTGCCCGGTCAAGGACGACCGCCTCATGCCACGCGAATCTAGCACCCGTCTAGTCGGCGAAGGCCGAAGCTCGGATAGAGACCCACATGCAGATCCGGAAAAGGCGCCGCAGAACACGGATCATTGGCCACAGCCTGTCACCACATTCTCACCTACCGACAGACCCGCCGAAAGGTGCAAAGTGGGACCTCCCGGGACAGTGACTCAGGACGCATGCAGACTTCTCATTGGCCAGTACAGCTGGCTGCCAGCCCATACCGTGGACTTTAAGGCAACCAGACTATGTGCTATAAGACGATCGCCCCTTTATTATATTACAAGAAAGGCGATCGCCCGTCAGAAAAAGGCATCCCAGCTCCTATAAATAGAGGGCCTCCTGCACTTGGAAAACTCTCTCTGTTTCTCGGTTTTTCTAGCTGGCTCTTTGCCATTTCACTCTTGGCTATGCTATACACTTCGGACATCTTTCTCTCACTCTCAAGACCTCCTAACCCATAAGACGGTCGGCAGAAATGAGAACAAGAACACACAGAGCTTCGCTCAAAAGCTAGATAACTAGGATCTTTTAGACTCATTGTAATTGCATTCTTACATTAATATTTGTACTCAAACGTATTAATAACATCTCGCGAGAGCATTCAAGCCCGGGCCTAACAAACCCGATAAATCTTGTGTTATTCACTTTCCCTCGAACGTGCTCTCGCACCTTGTTTGCTGCCCGTCCACTCCAGCAATATCTATCTCCGGATAATATTTTGGGTAGCAACAGACTACAAGGAAGATGTTATGTGATTTCACTCATTTTCTTGACGAAAAGGTACGTAAATCTATAAAAGTATTTTCTTGTGACTTCACTCATTTTTTTCAATGTTATGTGATTTTACTCTAGTGGTAGGCTTTAATGACTTGTTTTGCGGCATAAAGTACTTTCCTATTTACCGTATCTGGAGGTGGATGAGGATGAGTACTACTACCACAATTTTGAGAATGGGTCGCCATATGATGTTAAGTTCATAAAGCATATACGAATAGCACAGATGAATAAGGAGGATGAGCCTGCGCCGAAGCAGAGAAAGAAAGTTATAGATATGTTGAGGAAGGTTGCAGGGAAAACAATTTACACATGAGCCAGCGCATCAAGTGTCGAAGTGACGCCGACAGAGTACTCCACCAGTAAATGGTGCAAAAACAGCTGACTGTGGCTACCGGGAGAGGCAGCCAGAGAGAGTGTGTTGTATCCACGGATTTCCATGTTTGGACCACACCTAGAACACGAGCACGGATGACTATTTTGATCGTAGTTTGAAGGCGATCTTCCACGATGAGTCTGAGATAGGATTTACTGCTCAAGTTTCTCGCCGGGTTCTTTCTTAGATCGTGGATTTCCTCGTACCTACGCATAGGCGTTCTTGGAGCTCAGATAGATTTTCCGATCGGCCTCGTCACTCTGCATCAGTTAGCAGCGGCCAGAAGAGGATTCCTGACCCTCCACGTCACTCAGTCTCTACTACAACCCACATCCACCATTCTCAGATTCAACATTCTTTTGAGCAGACTGTCAGCCTCTTCAGCCGACTCTGTAGTTTTAGGATTTTGAGCATCGATACCAGTGATTTGACGAGCCATTCAGCAGTATTGTATGATGTTTGATTGATTTCAGGACGAGCATCATTATAGTACGATGTTTCCTGGCCAGAGTAGTAGTTCTTGGCAGACATCTCAGTAGCAGCCTGTATTTCCGATCGAGCAGCTAGTTTTTCAGACCGAGCAGCCGATTGTTCGTTCTCGGATTGTTAGAGTTGTGAGAGGGATGATGAGGGCAATGAAGTTGGTGAGAGTGCTGGGCCGCAACAGTTGGGTGAGCGTAGTCTTCCACCGCGAGTGATTCGACCCTCTACTGCTCTTCCATAGTCTTTTGTGGTGGCGCCTCCAAGAAATAGTGAGGCTCTAAAGAAGATGTACCTAGCATTCTGGGAGCAGCCACATGATTCTATCGTGCGATTTTTGGAGACTGGGCATGTTCTCACCAAGGCATTATTTGACCACATAGAGTCATACTATGAAGACTTTGGTGCAGAGGTAATATATTGTTATGTGCTTGTCACTCGAGCGAGGCTTCAGAGGGGAGTCCGCATTGTTGGTGTTGGTAGAGTTGGCACGATACTTGTCGGCTTCTATTTTTACGCAGGTTCTATAACTTTTTCTTTATATCATTGGTGTGCTCTGGAAGTCTTTTTTTTATTTTGTGGTTTGCTTTTTTGTAGTTAATGATGGCCAACGAGTTTGCAAAACTCCATCCGGATGATCCACTCGGTATCAAGGTGATAGAAAAACCGGTTTACAAGGACTGGAAAGTTCCTAAACCCATAGAGGACTTCATGACAGGTCTTGATACACCAAATGCAGTCCATGGTCAAATTGCGACAAAGTAAGTTTGAAATTGATATTTATAAATAATTCGCTATGTTTGATGCGATGATCTTATGTTTACATATTTTCTTTCAACAAATCATTGCCGTTTATTGTCTTGACTGCATCCATTGGGTGACTATCAAGATTAACATCATAACATGGACTCTAGAGTTGTACGATTCCTTGTCACACCAACATCAAGAAGGTCGATACTGATTCAACAAACTGCGACCCATTCCACGTCTCATGAATCGCGTGCTAGCTCAATCTGGGTACTAGCAGAACAACCAATCAAAGAAAAAGAACGACACGGAGATTACTTTCAAAATGATGCCACAAGAACTACAGTTCATACAAACTGATAATCACAGTTGTGGCCCATTCGCGTGCATGTACTTGGATCGCCTCATATCTTCAAACCCAGTAGGAAGGCATCAAAGCAAGAAAATGACTAAGAAATATATTAAGAAATATCGATATGGTTTAGTTGTTAAGATCTTTATGCTGTCGTTGGACTTGGCATAGGATAATGTATTTTTGAACTGATGACTATATATTTTAATTTTAATTCAGATATATTTGGCCAAGTTTGATGTGTTGGGTTGGTAAATTGAAAAAAAAGAATGTTTATGGTGTAGTTGGTAAATCGAGACCATCCCTGTACTGCACACGATGGCAGCCATCGTGTGCATCCTGCCCACGGTCATGGGTTGCTGCTATTGTCTGCCCACAATGCCCCCCATGACCGTGTACACACGCTGGTCAGTCCCATCATGGGCACGCTCATGGATTACCATCGTGTGCACATGATGGATGCCATGACTGTATGCACAGATGGCTAGTCCCATCATGGGCAAGATCATGACTCTCATCAGATGCACATGAACTTTGGGTTTTTTTGGCCAATTTGATTTAATGTGTTATCTATATATATGTTTTGTGATTCTAAGATTGTTTAACAACTACATAACATCGTATGCAAATCTCTATTTGTTATTTCGTGTAATTCATTAGTATATGAGCTGTATTATTCAGATGATGATGAACTTATATGTACGAACTTATACATTGAGAACATATAAACTACACATGATATGCAATAGATTATGTTAATTCAATCTATAACTTTACAAATAAGTATACTGTTAACTAATACTTGTTAATATATAAGTAACAACATGTAAATTGGCGAGTTATTTTAGAAATTAGTGAAAATGTGTATGTTCTTGTGCACGCGATGGCTAGTCCCATCATGGGCATGACCATGGCTGCCTTCATGTGCGGATGATTTAGCCAATTTGATTTAATATGTTATGTTGGGATAAACATTCCTGTTTTGCTAATTGCCAGCATGCAGCAAGTAGTCTCAAAGAAGTCAGGATACTGTCAAGTATGAAAGCTATTTGAAATCGTCATACAGCCCCTACATACAGCAAAGAGTTCTTCGACAGTCCATCCTACAGAGCCTTCTTCATATAGCAAAGAGACGTAACATGTTGGACACAGCATACAGGCTGAAGGTGTTTTACTTGGAAAAAGTAAAACACATCCAACAGGACTGAATATAAAAAGGCTTTAAACCGTTGTGAGATATAAACATTGTTTATTCATAAAGTATTCACGGTTAAAGCAGTATTTATTGCTGATTGGACAACATTTAATGCAGCTGGAGAGAGAGAAGTCTGAACGTTCTGAAGATCATTAATGCAAAGACAAAAAGGATGTCTGAAGCATTAAATGCGATCTGCTTTAATTCAAACATTCATCAGCCGCCAATCAAGAGACAGACATCAACATCTCACCAACCATCAATGGCTTCATTTATAACAGAGACATTTCCAAGGTTATAAATACCCCCAAGCCAGAGGTATTATACACACGAAAAATCTGAAGTCATTCATTATCGCGAAAGCTCCGACAAATCACTCCGACATTCTAGCGATTACAAAAAGTATATTTCGTGGGCATATAGCAGTATCCAAGCGAAGAAATATATAAGTCCTCAACGCAAATAACATTTCATACAATGATTGTTCATCAAAGATAAAGCTGCTGTTTGAGATTTATTCTACGTTATCGTTGAGATTATCATTAGACCTATGTGGACTAAGGATCCTTGCGTATTCCGACCTGTGTGGGAGGAATATCATTGAAGACGAAGCATCGATCTATGTGAGAAGAAGCGAGTCGAAAAAGATCTCAAGCCAATCTGTGTGAATGGCCCAAAGCTGCAGTCCCTGTATCAATCTGTGTGAACGATACAGAGACAGGTTTAGTTAAAGTCACGTAGTTGTGTACGTAGTGATTTTAATAAACTCTTTACTCTTGTGTGGAGGACCAGTGGACGTAGAGGGGTTTACCTCGAACCACTTTAAACTGTATGTTATTTACTTCTAGTATTTACTGTTTTCATTCTACTGTGATTTGATAGTATACATTGTAAAACCCTGTACACGCCAAGCAAACAGGAGAACACCTAGTTGCTGTATTTACAGCAACTCACACAACAAACTTCCGCTACGCAAACTAACTTCAAAAATCGTACATCCTACTGTGCTTCTATATTCTAAGATGTTTATTGTATACTTAGTGGCCAACAAGTGGCATCTGATAGGTTGATTCTAAAAATAATCAGTCAATTTTTAACAGAGTCAGATCCACAAATCACTAGTTTTTGAAAACCATATCATATTTTCATCATCTTGCCTATTTCTCAAATGGATACCTTTATGATAAATAAGGTTCCTATGTTCTCTATTAACGAGTTTGATGACTGAAAAATTAGGATGAAGGCTCATCTTGTAGCACTAGTGCATAATTGACCTAATGTAACACCCCAAAAGTGTTACTTAAAGGCCTAAAAGTAGTTACACGACTATTCGGTTACTGTAAATAAATAAACTGGTTACACATCTATTCGGTTACTGTAAATAAATAAACTAGTTACACTCCTGTAAATAAATAAACTGGGTTGGTATAACTGGTTAATGGCAAGAGATGGCTATTTGTAAGGTAAATATAAACCTCAAGGGTTTATTTAAAATTTCTAAGATAAGTGTCATTCTGTAATTACTGTACTAAGCCTCAATGCTTGTTGTTCTACATCGATTCATATGAAACAAATAACTAGGCAGAATGAATGATCAAACTTGGATGTAAAGAGGCATCAAACAAGAAAATATTTACCATTTAAAGAGAATTGGAAGAAAAAGCTCAAGTACGTCACAATACTTACCAAAATAAGCCAGAGTGTATAACAAGAGGAACGGGAAGTATCAATATATTTCTGGCACATGTTCAATGAAATTTAACATTTTCGATAATTCTGCACTTCTTTTATCCTATTTTTCCGGCAGTAATTTATAGCAAAAAAATGGTAGCAGCAAGCAAATATGTTCTGAAATAATGTGCATAGTATAAATCTACTTGATGTCGTCTGAAATTCACAACTGCAAAGGCCAGCCTCAACTATGATTAATCTCAAAGATAACTGATCCTTTACAAATTTATTTATTGCAATTACTGGAGCTAAATTAATCTTACTAACAATGGCATGTGATATTATTGTTTAACTCAAAGTGCTTGTAATAATTAAAAAATATCTCCTGAAGCTCTTCAGTATTCGGATCTTTAGAAGGATGCTCCGTGATTTCTAAATCAGATGACACGTTTCCGAGCGATTGAGCCAAATTAGTAAAAGTTTCAGGAGGTAGTTGTTGCTTGAACATCTTCATGACTTCTCCAACTGTATCTTTCACTATTTAATCCTTATATGGTTTCAAAAATTCGTTTGGGATGATTACACCACCCACGGCTGTAGTGCTCTTACTATTTTCTCCTTTGATAGTTGAACACCTTCCAAGCTGCCTTTGATTAACTCTGTTATCAATCTTTATTACTTCATGATATGCTTTATCTCCATCAATCTGCCTTTCCATTTGAAGTTCATCCATCTTGTCCTACATCACAAATAATGGAAGCATTATTAAAATATAGCAAAGTTGAGATGGGAAAAGTGAAGCCTAATAAATGTAAAGGCAATCAAACTTACAATATTAGCTTTAATAGGCTCGTAACATGTTTTGTATATTTTTCCCACTTTCCTCTTACGAGACTCTTTGTACAATTGTGCTTCGGATGGACGTTTCTTCTCATTTTCTTGTTGTTGATAGTATGGAAATATTAAAAAGATATCAGAATTCAAAAAAAAAAAAAATACATGACCGTAAAGCTGAAGGTCTGCCCCTTGCTCTATTCCCTCGATGCGGAAAAATAAACAAGCAGATTATTATTCATTGTAATTAACTTAGCAATTCATATTCCTTCCTTGCAAAGCTCATGGGACCCATAGTGTGCCTATCATTTTGGTTGGTACTACTTTCTCTGTTCTTCTTACTTTCTTCCTGCTTGTTAATAAAATAAACGCAACTTAGAAAATTCCTTTGAAAAGGCCACTTTGTGAAATTTGACCTAAATATCTTGGATAACATAAAAGAATAACAATTACTTCAATGACATCTAACTTCTAGAAATCTAATAATTGCTCAAAATAAGCTTTTGGAATATTATCGGGATCGTTTGCCAATCTCTCATTATCATTGTCTTAAGCACTAAAGTGCCTCTTTTTTATGATGCTTTTATGTCGGCGCCAAAGCCTTCCAACTGCTGCCAACACAAAGTCCTTCCCTTCTTCAGAGATAATGAATTTAGTCTGCATAGATAATAAGACATTTTGAGGGATATTCACAGAGATAAGAATTTAATAGTCCCTAAGCATATTAAAAGATTCGAACCTTGACAAATCCCCAAATGTTGTCCTTATCGGGGACCTTACGCCAATTAATTTTGTTCAATGGCGCAAGACATGAGTTACGAGCTGAAGTGCCAAGAAACCTTGAAAATTTATCTAAGGTCTTCTTGTCAGGACCAATAGGCTTCCCCTTTTCATTCAAAATTAATGGCTTATGATCATCTAATGCCCATTCATGGACATCTTTGCACGTAGTTGGTCCTCTAGTCCGCTTCACTTTTGACAATGCTATATATAAACCAACAACGGCAATTATAAAAATGTATAATTCCACCATTATGGATAATCGGAATTAAAAGCTTTAAAATTCTTGGATAGTGAAACATTGCCACTGCCTTTATCAGTACCACTTTGAACACCATCATTACCTCCTTCAGCCTCATCATCAAATTCGTGCACTGATTCCGGTTCATCTGAGCACATACTATTTTGATTTTCTTCCTCTAAGTCATATAGGAACGAATTTGCTGCACAAAATCTCTCCATTTGCAAACCAGCAATTTGATGTTTCAGAACTTGCAAAACATTTGGCTGAGTATTAGTTTGTTGCATGAATACCTCATTTTGTTTCTTTCTCACTTCCTTTTCTTTTAACATTGCTTTCGTCTTAATGTAATCACTGAGTGAGCCGGGTGCAACCATTGTCTTGCTCTGCCCCATCTTTCTTTTATGACCACGCTCAACCTCTTTGTCCTGTTGGCTTTGGAACGCTGGTTTTTGCGCGCTAGACTTGCTTACCCTTTCGTCAGAACTACTATAGTTGGATAATGCATCTTAGCTTGAGCTGCCATCGACATCGAGGAAACATCTGTCTTCTCTTTCATCTTACCAGTAGGGTATTTAACCGCCAAAACCTTTCAAAACATGAATGATAAATATGATTGAGGCACATTTATAAAACCATTATTATGAGCTAATTATGTATTAATTTATGTACTTTGGAAAATTGGCAAAAGAAAGTATTTTCCACAGATTGCAAGCTTAAATAAACTTATACCTGCCCTATCTATAACGATGCACAAATTTTTCTCCATGAATAAAAAAAAACCTAAGTGTATGAGTTTTTCATTTTGATAAAATTCACATAAATCAATTACTTTAACTCGGCCTGAAAATACGAAAGAGATCATGGGAATACCTAATCACAATTACTCTATCAGGATAACATTTACTAAATCAATGAATAAAATCAATGCAATCCCACAATTATAATGAAGCAGGGTCATAACAAAAACATAAAAAGCTAAAAATAAACAAGAAAATTCTAATATCAAACATTCATTTCGTTCGAATTTTTCAAATCATTAAAAAACCTGATTTTCAACAGATTCTTAACCACAATAATTTTCTCCATGAACAATAAAAAAGAAAGCAAAAAAAGCTTCAAAAGTAGCCTAAGTGTATGAGTTTCTCATTTCGACTTAAAACCATAAAGGTAATGTTAATAGTTATGCTCATCAATTTATGCTACCATGTTCATTAGCCACATCCAGCTCTCGCGCTCTATCTAGCAATATTATGTACGAAGCATGGAAAGTAAGTTTCTGCTTAAAAACAACCTATATAAATATACTGATGTGTTGTGTGTTCAACCATTTTTTGCTGCTTCCAACATCAATATTAGCACATGGGCTATCATTTATATGCAGACCCCACTACGTGATGTATCGGAACACATACCTGATGATGCAAAGGAGACCAGTCTGGGCTTTTTGGTGATGCAGAAAAATTTCAGAGTGCTTTTACATGCTTCTTAATAAATAGCATTATTAATTAGATATGAATTTTCTTTAACTTACAAAGATCACATTCAACTTATGAAGATTATACCTTCTTAGAGCGAGACCTCAGGTTTACAGCTTTTGTCCTTATCTCCATGCCATTCTCGTCACATTGGTTCTCGTCTTCACTAGGTGTGTACGTGTCAGTACCTTCGACCACCTTCTTGGATTGCTTTTTACTTTTCATTGACTGAATTAATTCATAAGCCACTGTATTAAGTCCCATTTCTTTCATCTTCATTTTATTTTGTGCGATCCTTATTTCCCTGGCTTTTTCATAACATGCCATATTAATCTTACTTCCTGCAAAAAAAGAAGACAACTGGAGTATATTTAAAAAGAAGATTAATATTCATCCCACATGACAAACTACTATAATTCTCAACTTTAAACTGGACTTTTAGTGAAATAAGAAGACAACTGGAGTATAGTTAAAGCTGTAAAAATTTCAATATATCTAAGTAATAAGCATTCTTACCTTTATCGCAAAATTAAAAAATGTAATCGCTAAATCACAGCAGATCTTAAAGTAATTATAAGGATATGTGATTTCAAATTATCGTCGTCCCCAATTTTCTTAAAAAATGCAAATCAGATAAGTAAGATTAATATTCATCCCACAAGACAAACTACTACAATTCTCAACTTTAACCTGAACTTTTACTGAAATAAGAAGACAACTGGAATATATTTAAAGCTGCAAAAATTCCAATATATCTAAGTAATAAGCATTCTTACCCTTAACACAAAATTTAAAATAAAAATGTTATCGTTAAATCAGAGCAGACCTTAAAATACAGTAAAAGTATTTATCATTTTCCTTCAAATAAAAGTACGCATGAGATTTGTTGATAGATACACCAAACCAAGTTAATTCAAGGGTTCCATCCGATCCCAATCTGTCTCATCTATATCAGAATTATCTTTGTGGCTCTCAACGCAAGGTTCAATGTTCATGGTATTTTGACGAACTTCAACTATGTCAGATGCACCATCTCTACACCAAGTTATATCATCAGCAAATCTAGCAATATTTAAATCCTCAAGAGGTTCACGGACTTTGCTCAAATATGTGTCTTCGCATTGTCCCTCTTCGTTAAGGAAGTCTCTAGGCAACTTTCTATGCACATAATGCCAATCTTCCTCAATACCATCTTCTATATAGAAAACTTGTTGCACCTGTGATGCCAAGACAAAAGGGTCATCTATTGAACACAATCTCTTAAACGAGTCATGCCATAGTTGTCAGTTTCCACATGAAACCAATCACATTTGAACAAGACGACGCTAAGTGCACTCCAGTAATCTATCTCAATTATTTCTTTTATCTTCCCATAATAGGTGACATTACCAAGAATGGGGTTGCTATCTTTGCTACTAGCGAAGATTGGAGTTAAAGTTGTCAAGGAGACTCCACTATTTTGTGTTTTACACTTCTCATCATGCTCCCTGGTGTAAAACGTCTAGCCATTGCAAAAATATCCGGTGTATCTCCTTGCAACATTTGAAGGACCCAAGGACAACCACTTAATATGATCAGTGACTTCATCCAACTCAACCCTTTGTCTAAACCAATCCATGAATTCATTACTATGTTGTTGCGCCTCCCTCCACCTTATTTTCCGCTTGTCTCTGGAATTTTTTCTTACAAACTCTTCATGCGTCCTAAATTAATCTGATTGGATCGGGTCCTTGCAGGAGCCGCTGGAATGTCCACCTCCAGGACGTATCCCAGCATTTCCATAGTGAGGACAATCCTCAAGTTCCAAAGTCGGTCCACATAGTTCGGACCAGTCAAGACGTTCTTCTCAAGCAGTCTAGCGAGTGGGCTTCAATCAGTATAGCGAGTGGGCTCATTGTCATTTTGAGAGAGTTTGATAACTGCAGAGAATAATTTAAGATTTGTTAGTGATTGTTTAATTATGATCCGAGTAAAGAATTTAAGGACTTTCTTTATTCATAACTCGGCTCCCACTATTTTTATCGGCATTTACACACTCCCATGTGAAATCCGGAAGTCACGGTTGACTTCATAGTGGTGATCGAGTTCTTTACAAAGTTTAATAGAGGGCAACCCATACAGTTTCTATTCTATCATTCTTCATAAAGTGGTGTCTACATCAACCCATCTAATGGATGATTCGATCTTCTTTTACCCCTGGTTCACTTGCCCTCAACCCATTCGGTTTCTATGGCTCGCTGAACTATCTATGTTTAAACCGTCAACTCCTATTAGTCTGACAATTGAATCTTGCCAGGCAACCCATACGGTTTCTAGGGGTTTGATTTGTCACAACCAAATACATCTAATTCACTCAAGGAATTTATCTGTTGGAATATTTATTCCACACATTATTTAATTTATGTTTTGATGATTAAAGTTGCTAAACTACAAAACAACATCGAGGCGAAGCAAAACGGCGAAGCAGGCGAAGACGCAAAAATTGCAATCTGGACTGCATTAGCGCACGCTAAGGGACATATGTTAGCGCACGCTAACGAGGAGTCAGCTGCATTCCAGCCTAGTATCGAAGTAAGCTGCAGTGAAGTCAGCAGGTGGATAGCGCACGCTACACTCTATTATTAGCGCACGCTACCCTCTATCATTAGCGCACGCTACAAAGGATGATTAGCGCACGCTAAGATGTTTGAATCTAGTCAATCCGAACGTTGGGAAAAGCAGGTCAAAGTCAGCATATCAAACGGTCACTTTGACAATCCATGCAACGGATATATTGGATTAGCGCACGCTACAAAGGTATTGGTAGCGCACGCTAACTGTTAAGGGCAGTAGCTACTGGACTGAAATATAAAGTGATTAACGCACGCTACATGAAAGCCTTTACGTACGCTAGAGCAAAAATGTGCGATAGCGCATGCTAAGAAGGAAGGCTAGCGCACGCTAGCTAGTCAACTGGCAGCAACGGCTAGTAAGGAGGAAGAAGGCTATAAATACCAAGGAGTTGGTATTATTCCAAACAACAACATTGAGCAAAGCATACATACGTGTTATATCATTGTAAACATTATAGTTGTTGTTCTTGAGCATTAAGAGTGATTGAGTGTTATACACAAGATCATACACGAGCGAGAAAAAGAAAAGATACGATTTGATTCGGTGTTATTAGGATCAAGGATCCGGCATTGTTAGAATCACAATCGCTATCTTAGTGAGGTTTATCTAGTACCGATAGAAAGCTAGAGTGGTTGATTCCTTATCCAATAGAAAAGGAAAAACGGTTTTACTCGGACCGATAGAAGACGAGCTTGTAACGGTATTCCCTCGACCGATAGAAGAGAGGCGCAGAGGTTTTGATCTTAAGCCTAAGGAAAAAGATACATCGAGAGAGGACGTAGGCTTCGTTAATAGCCGAACCTCTATAAATCCTCGTGCCCTTTATTTTCCGCAATTTACTTTAGCTTCCGCATATAACGGCGCAAATATCCGATTTGGTACCCAACAATATCAACCTTCCCCAAAAATATTACCCCGACATACTCGGAAAAATAATATTCTGGTGTAGATTTCAATTTTCCATGAGTTTGACGGAGGGTAGGAAACCTCGTAACCTTTATAACTTAGTGTTTATAAGTGGGAGTATTAACGCGATTATATGTTACACTTTGCACATTAATCCGTTTATAAGCGCGGTTTGTCGGTTTGTTTGTTTGTCATACAATATCAAAACATACACAACCTAAAACTAACAACATTCAGTTCATGGACCGTTCCTAGAGCAAAAAACATTGTAATCTAATTACATGTCTTCGGTCTTGAATCTTCGTCTTCTCGAGCGGATCTTCCTCCGGTCTTCGTCATTACATATAAATTTTACATTTGAAAAATTATATCCTATACAATTTTTCTAGTAAAATAAATAGGCTCAAAACGGCATTTACAACCCAATCGAACAAAACAAACGATTCAAAACTAGGTCCATGAACTACATCCCGTTCAAAATTAATGCAACAATTACATTAAATAAATGGTAAAAATGATTAATCTAAATATTGATCTAATCAACAAAAATTTATCCAACAATTAGAATTAATCCAATTAATTCACGTAACTGTTAATTTTAATTTATTCTGGACAAAATAAATATTTCATTAAATTAATTCCCTTAAAAAATAAAATTACCATAATTATATTTTAGTCAAATTAAATCCAATTTAATTTGTGAAAAATTAATTACCGAACGAAATATAAAAAACAAAGTCAAAAAACACACTGCCTGGCCAAGCCGGGAGCTGCCCAGCAGGGCCGGACCGCATGGCCGGATCGCGATCCACTGCCTGGCAGCGGCCGCCAGGCTGCCGAGAAGGGCCAGATCGAGATCCACTGCCTGAGACCGCACGACAACGCTCGGCCAACTCCAAGCTGCCGGGTTCGTTCTCATTTTTGGCTTGTTTTTCGCCCCGATTCCAAAAATAATATTCTAATCTTTATATTACATATTTAAATCAGTTTTTCAAAAGAAAAATAGATTTACATTGTAACATAAAATCATAAAAAAATAATTTTTTAGATGAACAATTGAAAATCAACGATTAAAACGATTATGATTCCAAATCATAAGAATAACCAAACAAGCACTCCAAATGCTAAATATCGTATGTATGATCGCAAGACCTCGCTCCGATACCACTGTTGGGATTCGTTGAATAAAAACGAGATACACAGTGGAAAATAAAACCGGTCTAACCGGATAACACCAAACCCCAAAATGGATCGTACAAGCATCGCATAAACGAATACAAAAATGACAAAGATATAATTTAGAAGCCATACCCTCGTAGACCTTTGATAATATATTCTTGAAGAAAAATCCGAGCCAAGCTTTTTCCGGTCACCAACACGAACACGAATCCAATTCGTTCTTCCTTGATGAATGATCAAAATACCGAAAGTGCCGAGTATCTCTACGTTATTACGCGATGGATATTGATCGGAAAAATAATATATCAATTCATTCTCAAAGAACACGGCTAGGAAATGATACAATATTTTTCTTCTCTTCTCTTCTTCCTTTCCCTTCTCTCAAAGATGAACAAGAAAATGAAAAATAATTTTTCTCCTCTCCCTTAATGAACTCACGGCTAGAGCAGCAGGTTGGTAAGTCGTGTGTGTGTGTTTTTCAACTCACTTTTGAGGTGTGAAAGACATATCTTTATATAATACAAAGTGATATCAAAATGATGAGATTCTAAATATCATGCATTTTGTCTTCAACCTTGTAAAATATGACTAACACACCCCACACAACACATGGTGAGTTTCCAAGCATGAGAGGGGACAGCCCACTTGAGTTTAGGTGAGAAAACAAGCCGAGCACTCGGTTCGTGTACCGGACGTTCACGTGTCTTGTCCGTTAATTACACTTCGTTTTATCTCAAATGTATTTATACTTAATTAATTAATCTAATTAATTAATTTTATCAAATACAAAATTATAATAAAATATTTCCAAGAAATAATTATTTATAAATTAAATTAATCACCCGGTAATTTATTTCAATTCACTAAACCGCATGATTTATCAAATAAATCAAATTAGATATCTAATATCCAATATTAATGAAGAGATAATAAATAAATATTTATCCATCAAATATCCTTGTGCGCGACTCCATAGTTCCGTCTTAGTCGGCAATGGGAGGAACCAAGGAGTACGGGTAACACTTATCCAGTCTAGTGCTCCGTACCGTAACCCAACTAAGAACGAATGATAGGATCATTCCAAAACCATTATGTCGTGAATACCGTATACGTATTAACCCTTCAATCGTATGTCCTGGTCAAGTATTAGGGTCGCCAAACTTGAGAATATCGCAGAGAAATGCAGAAAATACAGAGAAAAATGTAGGCTATTTTGCTTGAGACTCGTTTAACATTGCAGAAAGCGTAAAGAGTCTAAGGGAGCAAGATGCAGTCCTTTTATAGTGTGCATGGAAGATTAGGGTTACATACAGTGAACGGTCAGATTTAAGGGATGGGAATCGTCGTTTTAAAATGAACGTACAGGATGGAATCAGTATAACTGGTACGTCTTATCCATTTATTTTTGAAATGATAACCGATCCTACTTCTGATAGTTTGCCTTCCCTTATTGCACGAAACGGCGATTTTGAAATTATTAAAATTGCGTTATTTGAGGTATTGAAGTCCAGGTGTCTTTAAAGCATTAAAAAATAAAACGTTTGAAATGTAAACATGGCACGTGGACTTAAAATGTTTTTGAACGAACAGTATTATATTATATTATTAATTGACATCCTACAGTGTGTGTGTGTTGTATCCGCAAAAATACGCGTTCCCCCTTAAAAGGTACATATATGATTCAATTCTTACACCAATATGGGGATTAATACTGTATTCATGGGTCGTACTGTATTCCTCCTTAATTAATTCACACGTCAGCTGTAGGAAGGTTTCATGCCTTCTTTGTCCTACAATACTATCTGACTGGTTTTGAGTTTACAGTTAATTAAAGTGGATAATGTATTCTTGGGTCTTACAGCATTCCCCCTCAATCGATGAGTAAAAGCGTAAAAACTTACAGGGAGTCCGGCTGTAGCATTCCCAATTCTTGTCGAAGCATACCGAATCTGGTTGTGCTGAGAGGTTTTGTAAAGATGTCGTCCAACTGAATGTCTGTCTAAATCTTTTCAATCCGAACATCCTTATTCTCAACATGATTCCTGATGAAGTGATGCTTCATATCAATAGGCTTATTTCGCGAGTGCAATACATGATTGTGCGTTATTACAATTGCATTCGTGCTATCGAACATGATTGGCGTCTCTCTAGCACTGATTCCATAATCTGATAATTGCTTTTGCATCCAGATAATCTGCATACAGCAACTTCCAGCAGCATAGTATTCCGACTCAGCTGTAGAAAGCGAGTTGGCAAATTGTTTCTTACTGAACCATGGCACAAGTCTAGGTCCAATAAAGTGACAAGTACCGCTTGTACTCTTCCTATCCAACTTACAGCCTCCGATATCCGAGTCGTTGTAGCCAACCAAATCGAATCCTCCTTCCTTAGGATACCACAATCATACATCAACTGTTCTTTTCACGTACTTAAGGATTCATTTGGCTGTCGTGAAGTGTGACTCCTTAGGTGATACTTGATACCGAGCACACACTCCTACAGCAAACTGGATATCGGGCCTGCTAGCCTTTAAGTATATGAGTGAGCCAATAAGCTTCCTGTAGAGTGATTGAGCAACCGACTTTCTAGCTTCGTCAACACTAATTTTCACGGAAGTGCTCATGGGGGTTGACGAGGATTTGGAGTTGTTCATCCCAAACTTGTTGAGCAGCTCCTTGCTGTGCTTCTCCTGGTTGATAAAGATTCCTGTAGGCAATTGCTTCACCTGCAATCCTAGGAAATAACTAAGTTCTCCCATCATACTCATTTCAAATTTACTTTGCATGAGATGAGAACCTTTGACATAAAGCAAGGTTATTAGAACCAAATGTAATATCATCGATATATATATATTTTCACCATTAACAGGTCATCTCCTTCATGTATCTTAAATAGAGTCTTGTCCACTGCACCTTTCTCAAATCCATTATCAGTAAGGTACAGGGTCAGGGTTTCGTACCATACTCTTGGTGCTTGCTTAAGTCCATACAGAGCTTTCCGTAGTCTGTATACTAGGTATCCGCCTTCAGTGTTGACACACCCTAGTGGTTGTTCAACATAGACTTCTTCGACGAGGTCTCCATTCAGAAATGCACTCTTAACGTCCATTTGATATACTATAAAGCTCTTATGGGCGACAAAATCTAGGAATATCTTGATGGCTTCTAGTCTGGATACAAGGGCAAATGTCTCATCGTAGTCTACACCTTCTTCCTGTCTATAGCCTTGTGCGACTAGATGGGATTTGTTCCTGATAACAAGTCCATTCTCATCCTTCTTGTTTCTAAATACCCATTTGGTTCCAATAACAGCTTGATGTTCTGACCTGGGTACTAGATACCATACATTATTTCTTTCGAAACCATTAAGCTTTTCTTCTATAGAATTGATCTAAGAATACAACTAGGGTGCACATAGCTAGTCTCCTAAGTTCAGCTTGAGTTTCCATACAGGAAAAGGAGATTTCTCAGAATCGGATTCTTCTTGCGTACATAGTACAGTTCCTTGTGTACTTTGTATTCTTCTTCGGGTAGATACACCAGCATCAATATCACTTATAATTAACTACTATGGGTGATCTTTCAACCATCTCCTGTAAGGTTCTAGTTTGGCATCCCGTACAGTATCTTGAGGTGCTGTAGTTTCAGCTTCAGCTTGTACAGCATCGGCTTCGACTACTTCTGATCTTACAGCTTCGGGATTGATCTCTAAGTCTACGACAAGTTCTATTGGAGTTTTAGGGTCATCAATGGAGAGTGTTCAGATATTCTGGGTTAAGTCTTCTACTCCTGAAAGATCGAAATGAGGTTCATCGAACACTACATGGACAGATTCCTCTACTGTCAGCTTCTTTTTGTTAAAGATACTAAAAGCTTTGCTGACATAGGAGTATCTTACAAATATTCTTTCGTCCGACTTTTCGTCGAAGGTTTTGAGTTGATCTTTCCCATTATTCAGAACATAACACCGGCATCTAAAGATGTGAAAATACGAAACTAATGGAGTTTTATTATTCCATACCTCATAGGCAATTATGTTGTGATGCTTGTTGATGATACAGCTGTATTTGTTGCTTAGCCCCAAAACCGCTACAGCAACTTGCTTGCGGAGATCATGGTTCTTGTAGCTTCCTTGAGCGTCCTATTCTTTCGCTCGGCAACACCATTTTGTTGAGGAGTTCGGGCTACTGAGTATTCATGCTGTATTCCACTGTCCGAATAGTATTGCTCTATAAAGCGATTTGTGAATTCAGTACCTCTGTCGGAATGAATGGACACAATACTCAACTATTTCTCATTCTGAAGCTTTCTCAGGTGCTCTGTCAACTTTGTTGTGGTTTCTTTCTTCTTGCTTAGAAACATTGTCCAAGCGTACCTGGAATAATCGTTAACAATAACGAGACAATATTTCTTACCTCCCAAACTTACAGGGTCTACAGGGCCGTAGAGGTCCATGTGTAGCATATCCAGAACCATGTGGGTGGATAGGTATGATTTGCTTTTCAGGATGGTTTTGACTTGTTTTCCTTTCTGACAGGGTCCGCGGATGCTGTCTTTATGGAATGACACATCGGGTAAGCCTCTAACCATTCCCTATCTGGCGAATTTGTTGATTATCTCTAAGTTGATGTGAGACATCCTCTTGTGCCATAGCCAGCTTTGATCTGCAGTGACTTTAACAACAAAACATGGAATAGTGGAGCTCGTAGGCTTCCAGTCAGCAATAAACATATTACTTGACCTGCTTCCTGTGAGAACAACTTATTTGGTCTTGATGTCCTTCACTCTACAGTGGTCTATATAGAATTTCACTGAGAACTGTTTGTCACGGAACTGGCTGATACTAAGTAGGTTGTACTGTAGGCCTTCAACATAGGCTACATCGGTGACTTTGAACTTTCCTACAAGCAGGGTTCCCTTCCCTCTCGTTCTTCCTTTGGACTTATCACCGAAGCACCCCTTTGGATCGACACCTTCTACATAATCTGACAGCTTGCTGATTGTTAGGAATATGCCCTTCAGTGCCACTCAGAGGATGAGAGAGTGAGAGCATTTGTATTGTAATTATGAATATTATATTTAATAAGGCAATTATTATTTCTATATTATTGGTATCACTGGCATTGTGATTTGTTATATGAAATAATAGTCCTTGCATTTGAGAGTTTTTAGGGCTCGAATGCTTAACTGGTTCGCAAGTCGATAAAAATTAACTGGGCAGTAAGTTTAGACAAGACTTGTATAATGTGTACTTTGACATATAGAGTGTCAGTCTTCACTAAGGGTTAGTGGGAGCACACGTTAAAGTATGCTAATGGATTAGAATACTCAAACAGGACTCACCTCGATTCGGTCATATGGATATCACTCTGGGATTGTCAATGACTGAATCGAAAGATTGTGATAGATATACGTGGACCTTTGACTTGAGGTTTCAGTAGGAGATGTGTTTGTGACATTAAGTTAGTCATTAGAGTAGTTCGATCCAATCGCCAGTTAGTGGGGTCAACCTCGAAATGCAACTTAGTGGGCAAGTAGTAGTCTCTACTAAATACCATGATAGAATTCTTTCTCCTATAAGTGAGCAGGTGAATGTCCTATGCGGTTAATGGCAAATGAGATCATAAGTCTTTGGTCAAAGCAGTTAGAGCTAGTTGTATTTGATACACAAGAGCTCGGTGATCTCGGTTTGTATTAAACAAGTGTATAGAGTCAAGTTACAATAGGGTTTGACTTTTTCTTCAACACTTTTCTGCTAAAATGTCCACTTCTCAGACTTCCTCCCTATCCATGAAGAAGAAAAAGACTATCATCGATGGACGCATTTTTTCCAGGTCCGTAGTGATGGAAAGAATCAACATCGAAGGAAAATACTTCGATGGAATGGAAGTCGTTGTTTCTCGGGTGAAATAGCAAGGGCTCTACCGCCTTGCTAGTCTCCACGCCGAATTGTATGATGAGCATATTGTAGAAGAATTCTACTTGGACACATCGATCGTTTGCGCGTCTAAGAGAAAATGAGGTGACATATCTAATATATTAGCAACTGTTCAAAGGATTCTGATCTATGTGAACAAAGATTTGCTTGAAAAGTATTACAGGTTGCCGTCGGATGGCCTGAAAATGGAAGAATTGGAGACTTTTAGGTCTGAAGAATTGCTGACTGCCTACTGGAGGCTGTCCAATGGGGATGAAGATGCACAGAACATTGATCTTTCATGCCACAAAAAGAATTGTTGCCTACCCTATGTCTACTTGCATGATTTCTGTTGCCAGTTGTTGAGAACCGGGTAGGAGCATTCGAGATCTGCAGAAACCTTCGCTTCTGGATGATGGTGGCCATCATGCCAGGAGAAAAGGTCAATTGGTGCCAGATTCTGTTGAAAAGGATACAAGAGGAGGATGCCAAACCTGAGTCTGCTAAGAAATCATTCGGCCACATTCTCAACTATATCCTTACCAATTGCGGAGTCAAACACTCCGAGCATGCCAAGAAGATTGACCTCGGGAAGTTCATTGGAGGGATGACCTCCACTGTGTTTAAGAAATCGCCTTTGATTGCTAATAGACCGAACCAGAAATTCTTACCTATCTCGAGTGACCCAAGAGATGTCACTAAGCGGATAGCGAGCCAAAAGAAGACAAGGAAGAGAAGTGTCCCTGACAGCCGATTACCTCATTGTTAGGAATACTCTTTAGATTTTAATGATGTCATCTTTATATATTCAAATGTATGTTTTAAAATACTTGGCAAAATGTAAGGAAGAACCAAATGAATATCTTCCATAGGCCAAATTATGATAAGTTAAATACTTGGCAAAATGTAAAGAAGAACCAAATGAGTATCTTCTATAGGCCACATAAGTTAGGCTTAAAAATCGGCTAAGTTCATATCAGCCGAGTCTTGGTCAACTCACATGTTCAGATAAAGTTGACCACATACAAGTCATATCAGGCAACCTATCAGAGAAGTTCTGGTCAAACAAATTAATCAGCGAAGTTGGACCAGACTGCAGTCAAGAAGGAAAGTCAACTCATATGTAGTCTGACCATCAGATCAGTCAAGTTCAAATCAGGTCAGAATACTACAGACAAGTCGGCAAATCAGAGAAGTCGACACCAGAGAAGGTTGACTACACATCAGACTAGTTGACCACAGAGAGGACAGCCAAGTAATCAGCCAAGTACTCCAGTCCACGTCAGCATGCGTTGAATAGTCAAGATTTACGGAAAGTCACATGCGGGCGATTAAAGACAGATTGGAGAGATTCCCGGAAAGGATATGAATTAAGTAATTCATCCAAACCCACCATTGGAGACTTTAATCTTATTATATTCAAAAGATTCGGCGCTATCACATGGAAGTCTTCACAACGGTCGGAATTGGATTAAAATATGGGAATCCAGCCTTGCAACATTCAGAAAGAAAAACAAAGAAGTCTATTTCTCCAACGGACGGATTTGTTACAGATCTGCAACGGCTATGAAGAAATGCTCAAGGATCGACACCTATATATCTGAAGATTTGAAGTTGAGAAGTATGATGCGAACAATACTTACAAACAAACAAAACAAACAAAGCAATCCAGCGAACAATAGCATCGTGAAAGAGCAAGAGTTCTAAAGTTCTTATTTGAAGAAGCTCTTAGTTGGAGAAGACAATCACTCTTGTATTTAAAAGCTGAGTTCGGGGTACTTCACTGGTTGAAGTTGAGAGACTGTAAAGGCATCCAAGGATCGTAGATCAAGAGGTGCAAGGCAGTCAAAGGGAGTTGCAACGGCAAGGAATTCCACTGGTTGGAAGCTGTTGTAATTGGTTGGATCACTGTAATATTTATCACTGGTTGAGAATTATAGTGAATTCATCTCCAACTGGTTTGGAGAAAAGTGGATTACTAGAGGATTACCCCACCTCTGAGACCACTATAATTGCCTGCGTGTTTTACTGCTTTCATTATCATACTTACCTGCTGCATACATACTTAACTGTTCCATTGACTATTTCTGTATTCGTCATCAGCTGATTTCCGCACTTACATAGACGACTCTAAGTCATCTACTATCATCTAAGAAACTCATCCGTTGTGGAAAAGAGTTTCAATAAGTCTATTCACCCCCCCTCTAGACTTATTCCTGGACGACTTGTGACCTACAAGTGGTATCAGAGAAGTTGGTTCAATATTTCAAGAACCAGATCCATATATCGAGGATATATTTTAAGCTCATTTTAGAAATGGAACACATGCATTCTAGATTACCTGTTTTTCAGTCGACGAGTATGATGTTTGGAAGATAAGGATGCAGGCACACCTATCTTCAATCCATGACGACATGTGGTGCATCATAGAAGACGGTCCCTTCATCTTCGAGAAGGACAACACTCCTGAGGAGATTGTATCCGGGAAGCCAGAGAAGATCCTAAAGAAGAGGACAGAGCTGACCACTAAAGAAAGAAAGCTGGCCAATCTTGACAACCGGTCCAGAGACGTGCTGTACCAAACTCTTGACAAATCAAAAATGGTCAAGATCAAGAACTGCAAAAACGCCAAAGAAATCTGGGACACATTAGCCTTAATGTGTGAGGGAACCGAGCTGATAAAAGAAAACAAGTTGCCCATTGCTACTCAAAAATTTGACGACTTCAAAATGAAGAATGGCGAATCCATAGACCAAGTGGACACAAGGTTCACTGAAATCATCAATAAGATTAACTCCCTGGGAAAATCATATGGGAACAGGGAGATGGCGCTGAAGGTCTTAAGATCTCTCAATCCTGAATGGAGTATGAAGGTAGTTGCCATGAGAGAATCCAAGGATCTTAACAAAATAAAGATCCAAGAGTTGTTCTCTGATCTAAAGGCTTATGAGTTTGAGCTTCCAAGTTCATCATCTACCGAGCCTACAGAGAAGGGAATAGCCTTTGCAGCCGAGTCCCCGCCAAGAGCCTACCTGATGTAAAAACTCCAAATCCACTTGATTTTGAGGAAGAAATGGCGTTCATAATGCAAAGTTTCAGCAACTTCAGAAAGAACTACTCCAAATACAAAAAGAATTATAAGGAGAACCCCAGGAGAAATCAAAAGGCTGGAAGCTGGAAGGTGGAGTGTTATAATTGCCACAAGACAAGACACATCCAAATTGACTGTCCTGATCTCAAGAGAGACGAGAGCAAGAAGGAGGTGAGCAGAAAAGAAGACCGAAGGAAGGCCCTCATCGGAGAAGATCAAGAGCGAGTAGAATCAAGCAGCGGATTCTTCTCTGATGATGATGAAGAATATGATTGTCTGATGGCCAACCTAGCTGATGAAGAGGTAACATATAAATCCTCAGTTTCAAATAATAACAGCTCAGACATGTCACAAGACATGGACTTACACGAGTCTGTAAATCAGCTTCTCAAAGATTTTGAGAGATTAAAAACTGCACACCAAACTGTATCAGCCGAGAGGACCCAGCTGCAAGATGGGAATGGATAACTGAAAAATGACTTTGAAAAACTCAGCCTAGAATTTAATAAAACCAAAGCTGATCTAGAAAAACAGGCTGCAGATAACTCTACAAACCAGCTTGATAATACCACAGCTGAGATAAAATGATTAACTGTTTTAAATAGTGAAAAATTAGCTGCACTTGTTCATGTCAAAGCTGAGTTTGCAAAACTGACTCAGCTAAGTAAAAATCAGACCAAGGAAATAACCTCCCTGAGGGCATCTCTAACCCTGGACGAATTGTGTACAAATAAAAGACCATTATATTCCAGATCAGGCCTTGGATATGACCCACACACTCCCTCTAGTTCTAAAACTACTTTCATCAAGGGAGAAACAATTGTCTCGACTGTTGAGCCAATATACAAACCTGCATTTCAAAATAGGCAGCAACCAAGTCACAGATCTAGGCTGCAGCCAAGGTATACAAGGCAGCCACCTAGACATGAAACTAGGCAATGGCCAAGGCTGAAGCAGCAGCCCAGACAACATGCCCACTATTATTAAAGACTCCCCAAAAACAGATTTCAAAATGGGAGGGGCAAATGGAAACCTCAAGGTTATCCTAATTTTCAAAACGAACAGGTGTGGAGACCTCAAAGATTTAATAAATGGTCTCAGCTAAGATTTAGGCATGGCCCACACCATCAGTTTTATGAGTCATATCCAGTACACAATCCCAACAGAGGACATAGGCCCAGACCTTACACACCTTATAGGGGTAATAACAGCAACTTTCACAATCCCAGGAGAAACCAGTTCTCCAGGAAACCAACTAACCCCCAAGGACCCACACGGATTTGGGTAACTAAATCTCTGCTTGTCTGATTGCAGAAAAGGTGGAAGGACTACTACCACATCTCCACAAATTCAAACATTAGAGGTGAAGAATGGTTTGTAGATTCTGGATGCTCAAGGCACATGACCGGGAACAAGAAGGTGCTGATGAATTATACCAAAGAAAAAGGTCCAAATGTAACATTTGGAGATATCTCTATATGACAGACTAAAGGTTTTGGAGAGCTACACCGAGGAAACATCACCATATCCAAAGTTCACTATGTCAAAGGACTCAAGTATAACCTTCTGAGCATAAGCCAATTTTGTGATGAGAAGAATCTAGTAGTCTTCACCATTTGGAAATGCATGGTGATAGATATTCTATCTGGAGAAGTGAAGCTACAAGGATTCATAAGAAAGGATGTCTATATGATAGACTGGAACACAGGAACTCCTAATACATGTTTTCTATCCAAGACAATAGCTGAGAATGGATGGCTGTGGCACAAGAGACTATGTCACCTGAATTTCAGAGCCATCAACAAAATTAGTTCTCAAAAGCTGGTCAGAGGACTTCCAGAAGAAGTATTCAAGAAGGAAGCTCTTTGTGATGCATGTCAGAAAGGGAAGCAAACAAAGGCATCATTCAATCCAGTTCAACCTACCACTCTTACAACAAGGATCCTAGATCTTTTACACATGGATCTATTTGGTCCAATCAATCCAAGGACCTTAAGTAGCAGAAAGAACGCTCTAGTAATTGTAGATGACTACTCAAGATACACATGGGTTGTTTTTCTCTATCAAAAGAGTGAAACACTAACCAAGTTACCTGAGCTGCTAAGGAGGATCCAGAATGAGAAATCCCTCTCAATCATCAAGATCAGGTTAGACAGCGGAGGAGAATTTCTCAACAAGGCAATCACTGATTACAGCGATCAGAATGGGATCCAGCATGAAGTCTGTGCAGCCAGGACCCCTTAACAGAATGGTGTTGCTGAAAGAAGAAACAGAACCTTAAAGGAAGATGCCAGGTCCATGATTGCAGTAAGGCACTCGCCTAAAAGGTCTCGGGTCAAGTCACAACACAAAGATGTCACACCTGTAATGGAGTATGATAGTATGGAGACATGACAAAACTCCCTATGAGGTTTGGAATGGCAGAACACCAACTGTTGCATATTTTCATATTTTTGGTTGTAAATGTTTCATCCACAACAATGGTAAAACCCAACTAAATGCCTTTGATGCTAAAACTGATGATGGTCTCTTTATGGGATATTCACAAAGAAGCAAAGCATATAGAGTTTTTAATAAAAGAACCTTAGTTGTGGAGGAAGCACCTCATGTTGTATTTGATGAAACTACTGCTGAGTACAGGAAAAAGGTAGAGCTGATAGAGAATAAGCTCAAATCTGCAACCCTAGAAGAAGTCATTGTCCATGACACAGGAATGGTGGACTCACCTGCAGATCAGCCTGAAGACCCATCTGTAGCTGATGAAGACCCAACTGCAGATCAGACAGGACCACCAAACCTACTTGATCCAGTTGCTGCTGATAAAGACCAAACTATAGCTGATAAAGACTCATCTGTAGACTAGACCAGATCCCAACCTGCAGATGACAAGACGGTAGCTGATCCAGTTGCAGACCAAGAAAATCAGATCCAAGCTGATACAGACAGAGAGAAAATCCACCAAAGCAAATCTACAGGGGGAACAGACCCTGAAGAAGAAGACATTCCTAAGTGGCTCAAAGATCACCCTATCCAACAGATTATTGGGAAGCTAACTGATGGAGTCAAGACAAGACAATCTACTCTACCCGTAGGAATGGCAATGTTTTCATGCTTTATGTCACAAATAGAACCCAAGACAATAGAGCAAGCCCTGGAAGACTACTCTTGGATCAATGCAATGCAAGAAGAGCTCAATCAGATGGAGAGAAACAATGTTTGGGAACTAACAGACGGACCAGATCATAAAAGGTTATTGGCACCAAATGGGTGTACAAGAACAAATGCAATGAAGATGGAGCTGTTGTTAGGAATAAAGCCAGACTTGTTGCTAAACGCTATGCACAATGCGAAGGGATAGATTTTGATGAAACTTATGCACCTGTTGCAAGATTAGAAGCCATCAGACTATTCCTTGCATATGCAGCATTCAAAGATTTCATAGTCTACCAGATGGATGTAAAGAGTGCCTTTCTCAATGGATTCTAGAAGAAGAAGTCTATGTGGAGCAACCCCCTGGTTTTGTCAAAGGAGACAAAGTCTACAAGCTTATAAAGGCTCTATATGGACTTAAGCAAGCCCCAATAGCATGGTATGAAACATTATCCGTGTTTCTTGAGAAGAATGGATTCAGCAAAGGCAAGGTGGACAAGACCCTATTCAGAGTGGAGCATGAAGACCACATATTATTAGTCCAAATTTATGTGGATGATATCATATTTGGCTCAGCCAATCCAGAGCTATGTGAGAAGTTCTCAAATCTCATGCAAGGAGAATTTGAGATGAGTATGATGGGCAAACTTAATTTCTTTCTAGGACTGCAACTTAAGCAGATGGAAAATGGAATTTTCATCAACCAGGCTAAATACACCAGAGATCTAATGAAGAGATTTGGAATGGAATCAGCCAAATCAGCAAAAATTCCTATGATCACAAGCACACATCTTGAAGCAGATGAAGAAGGCATATCAGTGGACTCAACCCACTACAGAGGACTCATTGGATCACTTATTTATCTGACTGCAAGCAGGCCAGACATTTCATATGCTATAGGAGTATGTGCAAGATTCCAGTCAAAACCCAAGCAGTCACTGTTAGGCGTATTTTTATGCGCTTTTATATCACTATTTTATATCCATTTTGAGCCTAATTCAGCATAAATGAGCTTCTAATGCACTATTCTTATATGTTTTGCAGGAAATCGGAGTCCGGAAGCCAAAACGATGAAAAACGGGTGAAAACAGTAGTTTTTGGACATGAGCCGCGGCACAAACCAAGTGAGCCGTGGCACAGAAAGATGGCTCAAAGCGCCAGTAAATCAGATTTGTGCCGCAGCATAAGCCGAGCCGCGCACAGAAGGAAAAACAGCGCTGTGTTTTAATCAGGCCCGTGAGCCGCGGCACAGCTTAAGTGAGCCGCGGCACACGGAGCGGTTTTGGTATACTCCGCGCGGGTTTGGGCCGTTTTGGAGCCTGTTCTCGACCTAATCACACGGACGAGTTTTGGAGGTTGAGGACGACTATAAATAAGCATCATATGACTGAAGAACAAAGGGGGGATCGATCAGAAAGGAAGAGGAAAGACATCGATATCTAGGTCGAAGAACACAAATTAAGTGCCCACACGACTTATGTTACTGGACGACTAGCTAACCGAAAAGTTTAACCAAACGTATAAACGGTGATTTGAAAACACGTATGTCTCCTTTCTTATCTGCTAAAATTTCTACAAAAACGATAAAATTTCAGACCTAATTGAATACTCAACAGAAACAGATATCTCTGACTGCAACTCGACCAAAAGTCAACCGTTTCTTCCAAGAGAAATCAGTATCGTAACATCAGTTTTACACATGGAAGCACGAAAAATTCACGAAAAGTAAAGCATTGATGAAATTGCAATTTATAACCAAGAAAATCAATTTCACTACACATAAAATCATCCATAATAAAACTCGTGTGAAAATAAAAGAGATAAGGAAAAGTGAAACTTATTCCAAATGTCTTATTGAAAGCCAGCACATGTCCGAGTGGAATCAACTGTCCATACGTGCAATAACGCTCAACATCACGAGGGACCCCCAAACTTAGTCTCTAGTCATGAAATAACAATAGGCATTAAATCAAGCAGGACTAGAATATGAAGAATAATAACTCATTGGGGTTATAAAAAGATTAGAGAAATAAGAGCCACAAGAATACACGAATCCAAACGAAATACAAAACAAAGGAAAAAATTAATAACGAAAAATCAAATAAAAACAACTAACTAGAAAGCAAGTAAAAATGATGGCCTCCCATCCAGCGCTCTATTTTACGTTTTGAGCACGACGTGGCAAAAAAAATCTAACGTGGTTTCTTTCTAGGGAGATTGCCAAATGCCCCCTTCTTGCAATCAATAAGCCTCTTATTCCATAAGGGAGGCTTTGGTTCATGCCCGGTTGTCAAAAATAATGAGTAGGAAAAATTATACGGACAACCAAAAAATAATGGAAGAATATAATAATGATAAGGCATGAAAAAATAAGCAGAGTTCGAATGGGTGAATAATAAAGACTTATCATGCACAACCTCATTAGAACTCGAAGAATCAGCCTCAACTAAATCACGAGTAATGGGGTCAATCTCTCCCATTATGGATTTAGGAAAAATTATGCGTGGCACCGTTAATAAAATTTTAGGCACATAAGTGTTCACCTTAATAGTCGAAGTTTGATGACAATTTAATGGAATTTCTTTGGAAACATCATCAATGGTAACTTCTTCTACAGGCTCATCACACTTTATGTAATTATCAGGTGCTGGGGGATCGACCCTAAAACTCAACATGTCGTTCTTCTCAACCTCCCCCTCAACTTTACTATTAAATATATGAGCTGGAAAATAACCATAGTGAACTTCAAGACCACGACGTGCACATTCTAGCTCAAAAAGGGTACTATCAGGATTTTTAAGAGTGTCTACACATTGTTCAAGCATGGTCTTTTGTTTCGGGAGGGGGCCGATCAATTCTATTTGGCAAATTATTAAGAACATCGAAATTTATGAAATGCCAAGGGCCACGATACTCAAAGGAAAACATAATGAAGAAATAAAAATATAGAGACTAAAAAAAAAAGAAAAACTTCAAATTAAAATTAGAGTCGCTTGGTATTGATATTAGCGAAAAATCAGTCCCCGGCAACGGCGCCAAAAACTTGTTGTGGGAAATTCCCTCACAATATGCCGCAAGTGCACAGTGTCAACAAGTAATAAAGTGATAAGTAAAGTATCGTTCCCTCTAGGACTGATTTCACTAAGTACCAAAATATAGTCAACTCACAATTTTATTTGAAGAACAATTAAATAGAGTTTAAATCTAAACTAATTGCAGAAAATAACTAATAGTACTAATAATAATAATAATACTAATAAGGGGTAGGATTATGATTTTCACCTCAAACAATCGGGAATGATATTTATTCGATTCAATTCACTGTTATTCGATTGATTGTAAGCCAGGAATTCCTAAATTATTCTAAAGCCTTTCCCAAGGTCGATAGAAAATACTACGCATTATTAACTCGATATATCCCTATTCGAATTAGATAATTAATAGCTAAAACAGTTCAGGAATTCCCACAATACAGGCTTCACAATTCGCATGAGTATATCCCTATCTCACGAAAATTATGATTCGTCTCACAAGAACTATGCCTAAATTTCATCTCCCGAATCCATAAAGACATTCAAAACAAATTAACTGTTGGCCAGACAATTAAAAAGCATTAAGAACAGTGAGAAGAATCCAATTCAATAGAATAACGAGTAAATCGAAATAATAATAAATACTCAAACCGTCATGAAATCGGCTACAATCACAATCCTACTCGAATAGATCTAGGAACTAAGATGTAGAAAAACCGTAGGGATCCGTGGTCTTGTCGTCGCCCACAAATCTCCTCCTTGTGTTCTTCGACCTAGCTATCGATGTCTTTCCTCTTACTTTCTGATCGATCCCCCCTTTGTTCTTCAGTCATATGATGCTTATTTATAGTCGTCCTCAACCTCCAAAACTCGTCCGTGTGATTAGGTCGAGAACAGGCTCCAAAACGGCCCAAACCCGTGCGGAGTATACCAAAACCGCCCCGTGTGCCGCGGCTCACTTAAGCTGTGCCGCGGCTCACGGGGCACAGATTAAAACCTGGGCACTGTTTTTCCTTCCTGTGCCGCGGCTCAGCTTGTCTGTGCCGCGGCACAAAGTACAGTTTGCCTGGGCGCTTTCAGGCCATCTTCCTGTGCCGCGGCTCACTTGGTTTGTGTCGCGGCTCATGTCCAAAAACTACTGTTTTCGCCCGTTTTTCATCGTTTTGGCTTCCGGACTCCGATTTCCTGCAAAACATATAAGAATAGTGCATTAAAAGCTCATTTATGCTGAATTAGGCTCAATATGGATATAAAATAGTGATATAAAAGCGCATAAAAATACGCCTAACAGTCACACCTGGAAGCAGCTAAGAGAATCATCAAATATCTTAATTCTACCATCAATGTCGGTTTATGGTATCCTAAAGATGACAACTTTGATCTATCGGGATATTCAGATACAAATTTCGCAGGATGCAAGATCAATAGGAAAAGCACTAGTGGAACGTGCCAATTCTTAGGAACCAGACTGATATCCTGGTTTAGCAAGAAGCAGATATCTAACTCTATCTCAACAACAGAGTCAGAGTATCTAGCTGCAGGTAGATATTGTGCCCAGATCTTGTGGATCAGACAACAGCTAAGGGATTACAATATAATTGCAAATGAAGTCCCAATTTGGTGCGACAACAATAGTGCAATTTCAATCACCAACAATCCGGTATTGCACTCAAGGACAAAGCACATTGATGTTAAGCATAACTTCATTAGAGATCACGTGCTTAATAAGAGAGTCAGAGTTGAAAGAGTCAGCACAGAATATCAGATTGCTGACATTTTCACCAAACCTTTACCATATGAAAGGTTTTTGGAGCTGAGCAGGGAACTTAGACTACTAGATTGGGAATCTAGTACAGACGAGAAAGCTACCTGAAGACCAAATCAGACGAGCAAAAGAAGTTACCTGATCAGACCAGATGAAAAGACGAAGGACGGGCTAAGCTGACCACGGGCATCAGAACCTACCTGGAGCAGATAAGGAGAGTCACCTGATGTAGAGCAATCAAACAGTCAACAGTCAACCAGCTAAGTTTTCTAATTTTGACCGACTACTGAATAATTTATTATTATTTATTTACACATGGCAATCCCACGTTCACGATTACACGTGGACAAACTAGCATGCTTACACGTTTACACAACCCCACTAATTCAAAATTTGAACCGACTTAAAATTAAATTAATATTAAAATCCAAACATCGCTTCAATTTCCTTTAAATACGAAAAGGCGTTTCACTTTCTTCTTCACGCCTACGAACCCTAATTTTTCATAGAGCAAAAACCCTTTTGAATTTTCAGACACTCAGAAGAAATCTTTCTTGCGCAGAAATGGAAGCATACTTCAATGGAGTCAACCTTAAGGCGGTGAAGGACCAGATCATTTTCTCACTGGTCGTCGATTTCGAAGGACTCCTAGAGGCAAATCTGGACAACAATGACGTGCGCAACCTCATCAGAGCGATGAAGACGAATGGGATCTACACATTTTTGGACATCAGCCCCAAACATATGTTCAAGGAGGCTGTTATTGCCTTTTACCGAGAGGCCCGAGTGCTCGAATCTGGGATAAGGAGTTCTATCTGTGGAATCCAAGTGGATATTACCCCAGAATCAGTCGGGAAAATCTTCGGGATGAAATCCCATGGCATGGCGGTCGAAGCCCTAAAGCAGAACGCAGCCGACACATGGCTGAAAATCAAGGTTGTCTACCAGCCGGAAAAATTGAAGCTGACCGCCAAAAGGAGCGAATTGAAGAAGGAATACTGCTATGCGTTGGATATAACCAACAAAATAGTGATGGGGATGGCGGGTAGCTACGACCAATTGTCGCCAGCCAAGGTCATGGTTCTGGGAGCACTTATTCAAGACGAACGAATTGACTAGGCTGATTACATCTACGGGCAATTGGTGCGTGAGGTTAACAAAACCGAGTGGCTTGTTGAAGAAAAGAGATTCAAATCCAAGATGGCGTTCGGAACGCAGCTCAGTTGGATATTGGAGAAGCTTGGTGTGGCAAAGGGAAACACTGACCTCTTCCACATCAATAAGAGACTTGGTCATTTAGACTAGGAAACGCTGAGGAGGCTAGGAGGTGAAAGGAGAGCAGCTCATATTCTAAAGGATATGTCTGAAGAGCGGACCCCTTGAGATATCCTTTGAGCTCAGATGAGTCCGACCAAGCTGTAGCTGCAGACCAGTCTGAGACAGGGTCAGACAACACCACAATCGCCGTCCGTTTTAAAAGAAGGGGACCAGCCCCTGGTGAGCCTTATGTAATCCACTCCTCACCAGAATCTTCTCCCAAACGACCCAGGAGCTTATTTGATGAGGAGGAGGAGCCAGATCAGTTTACTACCCCTGAACCCATTCAAATGGAGGATCAGCCTGCTCCCTCCAGCCTGGAGACCCAAATGGTTCCTGTTCTAACCCCTCATTTTGCATCTGAGGAAGAAGAAGGAGGTTTAATTATCCTGATTATAGAAGCAAATTACTCTTTTAATCTGCTTGAACATAATTCTTTTAACCTGTCTGTAGAGCAACTTTTACTTGTCAAAACTCATGCTCTAAAACATTCCTTTATTGAAGTTTTTGAGGAATGGAAAACCCTTAAAACTGCTCCATTCACTTAACTTCAAGCTTTCATTGAAGGGAGTAGCTGGGAGTATCCCCAGGCTACAGAGGATCTGCTCACACATTTTTGCAATGAGACAGATCTGTTTTTACTACTTCAGGAAGTCTGGTTCATGTCCAATTTTAAAACAAACATGGACTAGCTCATCCATCTAATTATGGCAAGTGTTTTTGATGGTACTCTGAATGGAGACGGGGAGGTAGTTGAAAAAGAAATAAGAATCGAAGAAGTAGTGGAGGAAGATGAAGAAGAAGTTGAAAAAGAAGAAATTATTGTAATAGAAGATGAAGAGGAGAGACAGGAGGAACAAGAAAAAGAAAAAGAAGAAAACATTCTACTTGAAAAACAGTCTGGAGAAGAAGAAATAGAAAAAACTGAGGAGTTGGTGGATGAAGGAGATGAAGAAGGAGAGGAAGTTGATAAGGATGAAGAAGAAGAAAAAGAAGATGGTGAAAAAAAAGATAATGATGATGATGATGAGAATAATGATGATGATGATGATAAAAAAGGTGATGAGAGAGAAAATAGAGAAGAAGAAGAGAAGGATGAGGAGCAGGAAGATGAGAAGGATGAAGAAAAGGAAGGAGAGAAGGAAGAAGAAAAAGAAGAAAAGGAGAAGGAAGAAGGAGAAAAAAAGGAAGAGGCTGAAGAAAAAGAAAGCCAAAATGAAGATAAGGCTGGGGCTCCTGCCCGATACACCAGCCTTGATGCCACTTAGTCAAGAAGATGACAGTGCCTGGGACCCCGAGGCACTCCCACTGATCGCCGTCAGAGACAGGAGCCTGCAGATAGGTAGGTCTACTGCAAACCTACCTGCAGGCACTGAGAGCGTCGGTGAGCACTCACCTTAGTCATCACCAATCTCCCCTGTGATGACTGAGATGATCAGAAACATTGTCAGAGAATCCTTAGAAGAGCTGCTTGCCGCCAGAGTCACACCTGACCTGCAGTCAATTAATACAAAGATTGACACCCTTCTGCAGAGGAATGCCCCTCAGCCTCCTCCTCCCAACAATTCCTGAATGCCTCTTGGCATGTCTGGATGGATGCATAGAGTGGAGCATCGATTGACCATCTTGGTTGATGCTGGAAAAAAGGGGGAAGAGAGGTTACAGGGGGAAGGAAGCAGGCAAGGGGAAGTAAGAGAAGTTCATGAGCTGAGGACGAAGAGGAAGCAAGATGTCCAATTAATTACAGCTGGGACATCAACTGCAAAGAGGAAGGAAGATGCTAACCAAGAGAAGACTGATGATCAGCCTGCAGCCAAGAGAAGGAGGACCAGACTTGGGGACGAGCCTACACTAGAATGGGGAGGCAAAGAGTTGTGGTATGTTGAAGATTTCCTTCCTGTCGAAGCTGCACCAATGTGGGGATCTACAAAGAAAAAATTCATTAAAGATTTTTATATCTGGTAGTTACTCCAGGATAAAAATTGCTCCCCAAAGCAGACTTTTATTAACTTTATGGAATCAACACATCCAAAGCTCTGGGCCATCCTACTAAAACATGCAAAGGGATGTAATGCATACCCCATGATTCCTCCCTTCAGGCCTAAAAATCCTCCCACTTTACCAAATAATGAATTGGATGAGTTAGCACTGCAAAGGAAGATAAAGAAGCTGTGTGACGAGCATAAGTTCTATTCCCAAGAAGAACAAGATTTTGCTGCCCTCGTTGTCAGGAGAAAATACGGCCTAGCCCCCATCAAGAGAAGGCCAATTGGAGCTAAGCTTCTCAGACCTGCCAAGAAAACTGTCCGCAGAGGCAGAGGCAGATAGGATTTATTTGTACTTGTATTTTTCTTGTAATTTTGATTTTTTTGAAAAATTTGTAACTTCTCTGTACTTGTTTGTTCATTTAAAGCTATGTAATTGTAAACAAACAGAAGAAATATATAAACAGTCATTTGAATGGCAACTTCTAGTTGTCTCAAAACAAGACTGATTTTAGTCTGTGTCTTGCACTTATGTGCAGACCTGTTCTCCATTTGAATAACTGCTTAAAGTTTTGCCATCATCAAAATAGGGGGAATTTGTTAGGAATACTTTTTAGATTTTGATGATGTCATCTTTATATATTCAAATGTATGTTTTAAAATACTTGGCAAAATGTAAGGAAGAATCAAATGAGTATCATCCATAGGCCAAATTATGATAAGTTAAATACTTGGCAAAATATAAAGAAGAACCAAATGAGTATCTTCTATAGGCCATATAAGTTAGGCTTAAAAATCGTCTAAGTTCATATCAGCTGAGTCTTGGTCAACTCACCTGTTCAGATAAAGTTGACCACAGACAAGTTATATCAGGCAACCTATCAGAGAAGTTCTGGTCAAACAAATTAATCAGCGAAGTTGGACCAGACTGCATTCAAGAAGGAAAGTCAACTCATCTGTAGTCTGACCATCAGATCAGTCAAGTTCAAATCAGGTCAGAAGACTACAGACAAGTCGGCACATCAGAGAAGTCGACACCAGAGAAGGTTGACTGCACATCAGACTATTTGACTACAGAGAGTACAGCCAAGTAATCATCCAAGTACTCCAGTCCACGTCAGCATGCGTTGAATAGTTAAGATTTACGGAAAGTCACATGCGGGCGATTAATGACAGATTGGAGAGATTCTCGGAAAGGATATGAATTAAGTAATTCATTCAGACCCACCATTGGAGACTTTAATCTTATTATATTCAGAAGATTCGGCGCTATCACATGGAAGTCTTCACAACGGTCGGAATTGGATTAAAATATGGGAATCCAGCCTTGCAACGTTCAGAAAGAAAAACAAAGAAGTCTATTTCTCCAACGGACGGATTTGTTACAGATTTGTTACACATCTCCAACAGACAATCACTCTTGTCTTTAAAACCTGAGTTCGGGGTACTTCACTGTGTTGTGCGGCGATTTATACGCCTCGGCGGCGATCGGAATAAGTGCCGAGCGACCGAGTCCACGACCGAATAGGCTACGACAAACTTGCCTAAACAGAGATAACAGTCCGCCTTCGAGTATCTAAGCGATCGACTCTCAAGGTGATAGCTTTTGGCACCTAGCGATCGACTCCGGTGCCCGACCTAGGACGAGCGTCCTGTGACGCGAACAAAGACCTTCGTCCGTCAAAGTCCACGAAGACTGGATCCCAAAACAGCGCCCATGTGCAGTTCCACAAAAGGCGCCGCAAAACATGGATCGTTGACCACAGCCTGTCACCACCTCATCACCTACCGACAAACCCGCCGAAAGGTACAAGGTGGGACCGCCCGTGACAGCGACTCAGACGCGTGCAGACTTCTCATTGGACCGCACAGCTGGCTGCCAGCAACTCCTGCGGACTTTAAGGAGACCAGCCCATGTGCTAAAGACGATCGCCCGCTTATTATAATACAGTAGAGGCGATTGCCCAGCATCTCCCAGTCCTATAAATAGAGAACTTCCAGCAACTGGAGAAGGGTTCCTCTTCTGATTCCCTCTCAGTGGATAAATACATTCAGAATACATACACACAGTGAGGCTCCCGGCTTCCTCTATCGGATCTAACTCAGGATTTCTCTCTCAGCATCTCTCACCCAGAAGACGGTCGGAAGAGGCAAGAACTCCTTGCAGTAGAGATTCAACGATAGACTCACAAGCCCGGGAGCTCAAACATACAGCAGCTACACACCGTGAGAGACTGTCGATTTCTCACGGTCGTCACAGCTCATCAACGTTGTTACAAGAACTCACAGAGCATCATATCTGGTTCTTCCGGCAATCTACACGCTCGCTAGCTAAGATAACTAGGGTCTTTACACTCATTGTAATTGTACTCTAATATTAATACTTGTATCCCAGAATATTTGAATTAATAACATCTCACGAGAGCATTCAAGCTCGGGACTAACAACCCCGGCAAATCTTGTGTTATTTACTTTCCCATGGAAGTGTTCTCGCACTTTGTTTGCTATCCATCCATTCCAGCAATATCTCTCTCCGGATAATATTTTGGGTAGCAACAATTGGCGCTAGATGGAGGGGCTTTAACCTTCATTTTTATTCCTACCGTTCCGAAGAACACTCACTGTTCTCGGGGCATATACTAGAAGTGACACTCACTGCGCTTCAAATAAAGCCTTCAGAATCATAATTTCCGCCACTACATCGAAGAGAGCCACTCTCCGAACCGCTGGACACCATATCCCGGCTCAATCCGAGCCCCAGCCGACTGCAGAAGGAAGTCGCGGCAACGCGAGACTCTCAATCTCGCACCTGAGGGGTGGCTCCAGCCTCTCACTCGACCAGTTCCGAACCGCGGAACATATCGAGGAGGCTATGGCCATCCTAAAGGAGCGACGGAGAGCATGCATGACGCCCGCTATAACTCCTTCCGCCATCCGCCGCGTGGGCAAACGGAAGTTCAAGGGGTTACTGGGCGAGCGATCGTCAGAAAGCCCCGATTCGCGAGAAAAAGCTCTCGCAAGGTCGGACGGTTCCGTATTCAGTCGCTTGGGAAGCGATCCATCATGGCGACCGGGGCATTCTGTCCCCAACCACGAGACGACGGAATCCGAGTCCGTCACCAAGAGTTCGGCGTACCCAACTCCCAGCCGAATACAGGCCATCCGTCTGGCTCCCGCTCCGAACGCCAGGGGGTCAGTACTTGATCGTCTCGACTCCCGATCCGAGCGTCTAGCCGCGAGCATCCAGGCCGCGGCGATGGCCGCTATGCAATGCCAGCTCGACGAGATGAAAGCACTCTTGGACACTGGGGCAAGCACCAGCAGAAAGATCATCGGACCGACCGAGACACTCGCGGTCTACATCGAGCTCGCCCCCGTGCAACCAAGGATCGATCCTCCCAAAACACCTCTATACGAAGGAAGATCGACCCCGAAACCCACCTAAGTAAGTTCCGGATTTACATGATTGGGTGTGGGGCATCAGATGCAACCAAATGCCGAATCTTCCCGTTAACATTGGGAGAGATGGCCCATAGGTGGTACATCTCACTACCACCGCGATCGATCATCTCCTTTGAGAAACTAGTGAGTGACTTCACATCATACTTCGCCGCCAAGGTCGCCAGACCAGAAGGGCCCCACCGCATGATGAAAATCAGGCAGGGGGGAGACGAATCCGACGCGGATTACATCGACCGAGTAGACGAAATTGTCCTCACCAGCGATCCATCAGCGACGAGCTCGCCCTCTACTCGGTCCTGGGGGGATTCTACGGTCATTCGCCCATGTTTAGACATCTCACCAAAGACATCCCCCCGACCTACGCGATCTTCCGCGCCAAGGCCGCCGACTTTCTGGCCAGGCAAAGGCTACTCACCATCCGCCTAGGCGAGAGAACGCCTCCTCCTGTCCGAAAGGCGGCGATCGCTAAAACAAAAAAGACGGTCGCCAAGCCATCCGGCGACCACAAGACCTTCTAGGATGTGGAAGCCCATCTCCTCCACAAGTTCAACCGAACTCCGGCCCACATTTTCTATGCCAGCAAGGGGCGCGAACCGCTAAACAAGCCGAAGGCAATAAGGGACCACAGTCATCTGGACCACAATCAATATTGTGCCTACCACAAAAGTCCCGGCCACAACACCAACCAATGCCGCGACCTCCTCAGACAACTCTGGAGATTGTTCGAGGAGGACAAGCTGGACAGTTTATTGGCTTAGCCGGAGCCCCACCAATCTCCCAACACGGTCGCCCGAGTCGAACGCGAACAGGCCGGAAAGCTCATACGAGCCGACCTCTCGATCAACCTCGGCGACCGTATCTACATGCTTCAATCAAGAGAAGGGAACTTCGGAAGTCTATCCCCGGTTTCCCGCATCATCAAACCAAAGGCTACTGCCTGAGCAAACGCTTCAAAAAAGAGGATGACTCGCTCGCTCGCCCTCTAAAGTTCGTCATCGACATGATGGACCTAGGCAGCGATCGCCTTCCCTAGCACAACGTATACCGTCGAGGATCGTCATCTGACATGATGGTCCGAGGTAGAAGAGTGCCGCCATGGTCGCGAAAATCGATTAAACCGAAGATCCGTCCATGCAAGGTTCCTTTGGGCTTCGATCGCTCGCATTTCGTTTAAATACAAGGCGGGCGTAGCCGAAGGTCTCTCCAAAACAAATCAGAGGATTACTCGCTCGCCCTATAAAAGTTCGTCATCTACATGAAGAACCTAGGCAGGCGATCTCATCCCCTTACACAATGTATACCGTCGAGGATCGTCATCTGACTTGAAGGTCCGAAGTAGAAGAATGTCGCCATGATCGTGGAGGACGATGGAACCGTTCTCTGTACCCATGCAAGGTCCCTTTGGGCCACGATCACCCGCCCTTCGTTTAAATACGAGGCCGGCATAGTCTGAGGGCCCTCCAAAACTAATATGTGGACACGTTCGCCCGCCCTCAAAGGTCCATCACTAAACGTGATGGGTCCTTCTCGGACAATGCAACGCGTCCCTCCCCCCGTCTCAACGTATACCGTCGAGGGTCACCATCTTAATGGCGGCCCGAGGTAGAAGAAGAGCTAACAAGCCGCGGACGTGGAGTTGATTAATCCGACGACGCCCCGCGCAAGGAATCTTCCAGACCAAGACCGCACGCCCTTCGTTTAAATATGAGGCGAGGCGCAGCCTTCGGAGGACCCTACCAATTAAGTGAGTCGCGAGAACTTAGCCATCAGATGGAATGTCGCTCGCGCACAAGACATGATCGTGGAGATCGGTCCATCGAACTCCGCGATCGTGCATGGTTCCTCAATACCGAGATGGACGGCCTTTCGAGGATTCGACAAAATTGAAAACCGCTCACTCAACGATTTATTTTTGTCCCCTTATTTTTACTAAGTGAACAAAAACAAGGGGGAAGAGTGCGGAGCTATTCATACAACGATCGTCCCTATTCAATTACATAAGGAGATCTGCATTTTTCAGATGTTTGTGCAGCGATCGAATTTATTGTAAAAGTTATCTATATGAGTTTAACAATTCACTTGGAACTATACACGCAACAATCTCTCCTCACACATTTGTACAAAGTCATGCAAAGACTCAGAAAAGCAATCATTCAAGTGATAAATCGAAGGAGCAAATATTCATTTCATTACTTGAGATTTCAAAGTACATACACAGTCGCCCGAAAGCCTAAGTATTACCAAATAAAGCTACAAAATTACAAGGCAAAAAAGCTAAAACGATAAGAACGAAGAGCCTCAGGCCCCCGCCTGGCCTTCGCCTACAACCACTGGATCGGCCCGCGACCCTTCGCCAGCTTTCGGAGCTGCCTCCCCGCCCTACGGAGCGTCTGGATGAACAAGGTTCGCCGGAGTCGGGTACCAGCTCAGGTCAACGCCGAGTTCCGGGAGATCCAAGATCGGCACAGAGAAGGCAGGATGAAGAAGGTGCTCCAACGCATATGCCTTGAAGCTTTCGGCTAGAGGGCCGACCTCCAGCCCTACCTTCTTAGCAGCACGAAGCGAGTCAACGAACGCCAGGTAATAGGCAAACTCGCTGAAAACTCCAAGTTGAGAAAGGGATCGACCTCGGTCGCCTCCAGCTTCCCCTTCAGCTCCACGACCGCCCGTTGAGCGCCTTGAAGCTCGGTCTCTTTAGCGGCCGTCTCTCCCCTCGACGCCGCCAGCTCGCTAGTCAGCCGAGCGACAGTCACCTTCAGCTGGTCGGCCTCCTTCTGAGCGGCCTCATGCAACCGTCGGGCATCTGTCATCTGGTCCCGAAATCAGTCGACCGTCGCTCGGGCTCGCTCGTAATTCTCCCTCATCAGCTCAAGATCATGACTCGCCCATTTAGCTGCATCCAAGGAGTCCTTCTCCATAGCCACTATCCTGTCGGCAAACTCGGCATTCTCTTTCCGAGCAGCCTCGAGGTTCGCCTGCAGACGAGTAGTAGAAGGACGCCCCTCGAACTCCTGCACGGCCTGGGCAGCCATCGTCGCCGCCTGAAGAGAGAGAGCGAAAGCAGCCTGCATTTTATTCCCAGATCGCTGGCGAGCGATCGCATCTAAGTCCGTCGTCCAGGCCTTCGTCAAAGCAGAAACGGCCCGGTTGACATACAGTGGGACATCGCAGGCCGCGCGAGGAGATCGGCTCGCGAGGAAATCTAGCACCATCGGCGGACAAGTTGGGTTAGTGCTACGGATCATGCATCAAAACAACAAAAGTCAGCACATTCCCACGCAAATGACGAAACTCAACAAACAGACAAAGTTTACCTCTCGGCTCTCTCAGGATCGCGGCCAAAGTATGGTTTCCCGCGAGGGGTCTCAGCCTCGGCGATCGCCATCTCTCGCAAGAAAGCCGCAGAGGGCATAGGCTCATTCACAGGAGGAACAATGGTGATCGGAGGTGCGGCGATCGGCACCTCACTGGCAGGGGCAGAAACTGGAGTTTCTCCCAACCTCTGCCGTTTGCGGTTCGCCCGGAGCCCCTCCTCCCGAGTTTCCTCCTCCGCTATGATTGGCTCCACATTGGGCCTCACCTCCGGAATGAGAGGTAACGCCACCGGAGGAACCCGAGATGACTTCTTCTGGCGAAGACGGCCCAAAACTCCAGGGTTTGACATAGCTATCTCCGGTGGGGGCTCAAAGAAACGAGGAAAGCGGACCTCTACAATAAGGACAGTTGAACAACAGTTAGACATATTTCTTCAATAGGACGATCGCCCAGCAAATGGAGATCGTAAAAATTCATACATGGGACCGAAAGATGTCTCGGGAAACAGAATAGCCGAGCAGATAGCCTGCGGCTCTCTTTATTAATCAGGCGAGCGTCTAAGTCGTCGTCCGGCAGACTTCGTATCCGCTCCCAGACGACCATAAAATCGAAAGGAAGCTCGTCGACAGCCGGAATATGGAAACCTGCAAAAGCAAAACCAAATTAGATCAGTTCAGAACATATCCGAACAAAGGAAGAGTCTGAACCCTTACCCGGATTCCTCTCCCGAAAGCTAGTGGGGATTTCCAGCTCGCCCATAGGATTGTCACTCGCAGAAGCCTTCCAGGCACCGGCGACCCAGAACCACTTATCCAGATCGCCCCGCACCTTGTTCGGAACTCCAAGAATCACCCGACCGGACCGGCCTTGGATATGATAGCCGCCGACAGACCCCTTCTGAACTGTCAGTTTGAACAAATGGTTCATCTCCGATGGCGAGGGATGGCGGTACAGTCGGTGATCGCCGAACAAGGTAAGGGCACAGATGATCTGAAGCCAGGCGTTCGGCGTTAGCTGAAGCGGCGCCACGTTCCAGACGGCCAGCAAATGGGAGACGGAGAACGACAAAGGAAACCGCAGCCCAGCCTCTATGATTGCTTCGTTCACGGCGACCATGCCTTCCGGAGGCTGATCGGCTCGTTCATTATCGGCCGGCACAAAAAGATCCACATCTGAAGGGATATGGTACCTCGTCCTCCAGACGGCCAGGTCCTTCCTGGTTGCGAACTCCTAATTTGTCCAAGAGACCACTGAGAACGCTGCGCGGCCCGAAACAGCGATCGTTTCGCCGACTGACAGGGGTGGGCGATCGAGTACTCCCGATAATCGAACTTAGGAGACAGACCGGCCAACCTCTCCATGATTTCAGCGAAAGCCAAATAAGCCTGGCCAAAGGCACTATGCTGCTCCCAGTAGGCCTTCACCGCCAAATCTCTCTCCATCTGCGAGCGTCTTTGCTCAACCGCTGCCTCCTTGGCAACGTCGGCTTCATTGAACAACCCCTCGACTTCCGCAGGGTCAATACCGGCCCGGATAGCCTCGGCGACCGTCTCTAGATGGAAATCTGCGGAGGATCCTCCCCGGGCAGTCGAAGTCCCGGCGGCGGAGGTGGTGCCCACTCCGTGCGAAGAAGATGTTCCAGACATTCTCGAAATAAGAAGAGGAAAAAAGGAGTGTCTTTTCTTACCGAGGATTAAATCGATCGACGATCGGCAGTCAGATCTCCATAAAAAATCTTCAGCAAAAGTCTTCTTCTTCGATAAAAGGGCGTAAGAGTAACACTGCAACCCATCGCCTTTTTATAGGAGATGGCAGGGACTTCTATGCAATAAAGGAGAATCTCAAGGGTCGGAGTGCAAACCGTCGCAATTAATGACCCCCTTGAAACCCGCGACGCGTCATTTCGAGGGAACGCCAGACGAGGAGTCATAACTAACCATCGGTCTCCCCTAACAGGAACCCGACACGTGCCCCGGAGACTTTTCCACAACCACTGTCGTTTCCCGCTCATTCCGGCGACCGACTAGGTCATCCAAGTTCAAAACCAATTCGCTCAAAGACGATCACCAATTCCATAAAATGCTGAGTCGCTCATCAAAGTTATGCGATCGCCAGTAGAACCACCTCACCCCACGTTTCCAACATCGGAGCGAGTCGGGGGGCAATTGTTGTGCGGAGATTTATACGCCTCGGCGGCGATCGGAAAAGTGCCGAGTGACCGAGTCCACGACCGAATAGGCTACGAAAAACTTTCATAAACAGAGATAACAGTCCGCCTTCGAGTATCTAAGCGATCGACTCTCAAGGCGATCGCCTTTGGCACCTAGCGATCTACTCCGGTGCCCGACCTAGGACGAGCGTCCTGTGACGCGAACAAAGACCTTCGTCCGTAAAAGTCCACGAAGACTGGATCCCAAAACAGCGCCCATGTGCAGTTCCACAAAAGGCGCTGCAAAACATGGATCGTTGACCACAACCTGTCACCACCTCATCATCTACCGACAAACCCGCCGAAAGGTACAAAGTGGGACCGCCCGTGACAGCGACTCAGATGCGTGCAGACTTCTCATTGGACCACACAGCTGGCTGCCAGCAACTCCTGCGGACTTTAAGGAGACCAGCCCATGTGCTAAAGACGATCGCCCGATTATTATAATACAGCATAGGCGATCGCCCAGCATCTCCCAGTCCTATAAATCGAGAACTTCCAGCAACTGGAGAAGGGTTCCTCTTCTGATTCCCTCTCAGTGGATAAATACATTCAGAATACATACACACAGTGAGGCTCCCGGATTCCTCTCTCGGATCTACCTCAGGATTTCTCTCTCAGCATCTCTCACCCAGAAGACGGTCGGCAGAGGCAAGAACTCCTTGCAGTACAGATTCAACGAGAGACTCACAAGCCCAGGAGCTCAAACATACAGCAGCTACACACCGTGAGAGACTATCGATTTCTCACGGTCGTCACAGCTCATCAACGTTGTTACAAGAACTCACAGAGCATCATATCTGGTTCTCCCGGCAATCTACACGCTCGCTAGCTAAGATAACTAGGGTCTTTACACTCATTGTAATTGTACTCTAACATTAATACTTGTATCCCAGAATATTTGTATTAATAACATCTCGCGAGAGCATTCAAGCCCGGGATTAACAACCCCGGCAAATCTTGTGTTATTTACTTTCCCACAGAAGTGTTCTCGCACTTTGTTTGCTATCCATCCATTCCAGCAATATCTATCTCCGGATAATATTTTGGGTAGCAACACACTGGTTGAAGTTGAGAGACTGTAAAGGCATCCAAGGATCGTAGATCAAGAGGTGCGAGGCAGTCAAAGGGAGTTGCAACAGCAAGGAATTCCACTGGTTGGAAGCTGTTGTAATTGGTTGGATCACTGTAATATTTATCACTGGTTGAGAATTATAGTGAATTCATCTCCAACTGGTTTGGAGAAAAGTGGATTAGTAGAGGATTACTCCACCTCTGCGACCACTATAATTGCCTGCGTGTTTTACTGCTTTCATTTTCATACTTACCTGCTGCATACATACTTAACTGTTCCATTGACTATTTATGTATTCGTCATCAGCTGATTTCCGTACTTACATAGACGACTCTAAGTCATCTACTATCAGCTGAGAAACTCATCCTTTATGGAAAAGAGTTTCAATAAGTCTACTCACCCCCCCCCCCCCTCTAGACTTATTCCTGGACGACTTGTGACCTACACTCATGCTGTCGACAAAAAGAAAAAGAAGGCCAAGAAGTCTTCCAAGACTCTGCCTACAGTACCTGCAGCAGTTACTGCAGAGGCCACCCTTGTTCCTATCGCTGATCCTATCCCACAGGGCGTAACCCCTATGGAAGAAATAGTTGCTGAACAAACAGCAGATCCCGAGCCTATGGCGGCTATGACGGAAGAACAACTGTTTGCCAAGCTGGAGGGTTCTGGCGAATCGGCTGCCCCTCAGAGCCGAAAGCTGCAACTCCTGACAGGGTACCCACACCTGTACAGGATCCCTCTCCCACAGAGTACCATCCCCTGTCCGGGATCCCTCTCTAAAACAGGCTCCCATACTTGTTGAGGATCCAATCCGAACAGTAAACCCAACTACTGTATGGAGTCCCCCTCATCAGAGATAATAAGTAATACTCTCCTTCAAGTACAAATAGAGCAAGCGTATGAACGCTTCAAGATATGGAAGTCATATAAGGTCGCCCCATACGGCACCCTATACAACTGGGCTGACTAGAAGCAAGAGAAACTATTTATTCTGGAGGTCGCGGACACCCAGAATGTCGAAGTCTTGATCCGCTGGGAAGATCACTTTTTCCATGAGCTCATTTCTGACTATTACAAGCCAAAAGAGAAGGCTGGACTGAAATGGAAAACGCAGTCCGATGACAAAGCTCCCTCACCAAGCCACCATTCCGACCCCGACTCGGATGCTGACGATGATGCCTTACAGGCAGGCCTGTGGATAAGCCGTGAAGAGGCCAGGGAACGAGAGATGGCCAATCACCAAAGCCAACAGGGTCAGGGGACATCTGACAGGCAATAGTCTCCTCCCTCGTAATAGGAAGCTGTCAACGATCAACAGCAGGAGGAAACAGTCCCTTCTGTCACCGCTGTAGATCAAGCAGCACCTGAACAGAAATCCAAGCCTATCCCGCAAGAATACGACGCTGCCCGCGCCATCCGCCAAGAGGAATCAGTCCCTCTTCCGGATCAGGTGGAAGCTGAGAGTTGGTAGGAGGAATCAGTCCCTCCTGTACTTCCGACTACATACAAACAAGCTGAACAGGAGGAACCAGTCCCTCCTGTCCCAGAGACTAATCATGCTGCACATTCTCCCGAAGCACCTGCTGCCGAAGAGCCTGCTCAAGATGCTCATGCATCTCCCACCTATGCTCACTCCAAATCAGATTTCGATGATGGTTTCTTACCTGATGACAGACCACGACGACCCCATCATCATGTGGTTCTCCGTCAACTCAATGAGCCTGAGGATTCCAAGATCGCGCACCCTAGCTCCCCATGTACCGAATCCCGCATCGAGCAACTCCATGCCATCGGCCAACAGACAGTGTTCCTACAAGACGCCGTGAAGGCACTGTATGTCATCGGAAAAGAACTCGATTAGATAAGAGAAACTGACCAGGATGAGCTCTCCGATCTGAAGTCTGCAATCACCAATGTCGAGGACGCATTTCACCTAATGCCTAATGCATTGTGGCAAGCGCTCAATCAGCTCAAGTAGCATCGGGAGAGAATAGTTAGGCAAGAACAAGAAAAGCTCAGGATTGTCGAGGCTAAGACAATTGCTGCCCTCAAAGAGACCGGAACCAGACTGACAGACCATGATCATAAGATAGACGATATGTCTCTGGTGCTCGTTACTTCGGTTGAGAAAATCAATACTCTTACGACCAAACAAGATGATGTTATGAAGCTCGTACAGGAGATTCATACCAAGGTATCAGATATTGATGATATCAAAAAGGGGGGAGAAGCCAGAGAGGCTGGTCGAAGATGGAGATTAGAGAGAGAAAGTGAGAACAATGCAGCACTGGAAGAAAGTGTTGCTGCTGCAATAGGCCGTCTAGCCGCACCTATAAGAGGATACAGGGTATCTGGATTTCGACCGGAGTTCCAAGATCCCAACATCCCCTGGAAAAACAATATGTGAATGCCGTCTGAGATATTGCTACCTACTGATTGACAGCCTTCAGCCGATGATCTGAAGAACTGGAAGAAAAACCAACTAAATGAGATACTTCTGTACGCTCATATGGGAATCTACCATGTTCAACAAATTCAAAACACTGCAGGATGCCGCGAATGAGTTCTCGAAGCTGTTAGCAGAAGGAAAGCTCCCTCTGCAAATGCTGATGAAATCAAGGCATCAAGAAGGTGAACGGATCACCCATCCTGAGGACTAGATACTTGCCTATGATAAATCCCCAGAAGGAAGAAGCATTTATCAGGATCGAGGCAGTGACTCCCTAGTACATTTGTGGAAAGGAACCGAAAATCATCCTGACATATGGCCTTGGAGACATTCTCAATACAGGAGTTAGCCTGTCTGCATTTTTTTGCTGTATTTTGTTTTCTTCTATAGGCTTATCATCGCAGTATGTATTATTTGTTTTGCATTAGTCTTTCAAGACTTGTAATTTTTCCATGATTATCAATAAATTTATTTCTCTTGAAAGATTACATCTCGTAATCTAAGATTACTGTTTTACTGTTTGTTTACAAAGCTGTTACAATATTTGAAAAAGTATAAAACTTGTTAAAGTCTTAAAGCTGTAAGAACTTGTCTGCGAACAGTTCATAGGTTAATTTGTATTCAATCTAGACCACACTGTAAGATTGTGCCTACGCGCCAATCATAAGTTCAGTTGTAATACACAGTCATGAAGGATTTTTCATTCCTATTAACTTGCCTTCGAGTAGTTCATATTTCTAGACTAAGTATTGAAGATCAGATCAATCGAACATAAGACTCGAAGATAGTCTCTCTGGATCCAAATGAAGACATCTAGAAAAAGAGTTTGGCATTATAAAAAGGGGGAAATTGTTGGGATAAACATTCCTGTTTTGATAATTGCCAACATACAGCAAGTAGTCTCAAAGAAGTCAAGATACTGTCAAGTATGGAAGCTGTTTGAACTCATCATACAACCCCTACATACAGCAAATAGTTCTTCGACAGTCCATCCTACAGAGCCTTTTTCATACAGCAAAGAGACGTAACATGTTGGACACAGCATACAGGCTGAAGGTGTTTTACTTGGGAAAAGTAAAACACATCCAACATGAATGAATATAAAAGCTTTAAACTGTTGTGAGATAAATATTGTTTATTCATAAAGTATTCAAAGTTAAAGCAGCATTTATTGTTGATAGGACAACATTTAATGCAGCTGGAGAGAGACAAGTATGAACGCTCTCAAGAGCATTTAATGCAAAGACAGAAAGGATGACTGAAGCATTAAATGCGATCTGCTTTAATTCAAACATTCAGCAGCCGCCAATCAAGAGACAGACGTCAACATCTCACCAACCAGCAACGACTTCATTTATCATGGATACATTTCCAAGGTTGTAAATACCCCCAATCCAGAGGACTTATACACACGAAAAAGCTCAAGTCATTCATTATCGCAAAAGCTCTGACAGATCACTCTGACATTCTATCGATTACAAAGAAGTATATTTCGTGAGCATACAGCAGTATCCAAGCGAAGAAATATACAAGTCCTCAACGCAAACAACACAGCATACAAAGATTGTTCATCAAAGATAAAGCTGCTGTGTGAGATTTATTCTACCTTATCATTGAGATTATCATTAGCCCTGTGTGGACTAAGGATCCTTGCGTATTCCGACCTGTGTGAGAAGAATAACATTGAAGACGAAGCTTCGATCTGTGTTGGAAGAAGCGAGTCGAAAAAGAGCTCAAGCCAATCTATGTGAAAGGCCTAAAGCCGCAGTCCCTGTATCTGTGTGAACGATACAGAGACAGGTTTAGTTAAAGTCACGTAGTTGTGTACGTAGTGATTTTAATACTCTTTACTCCTGTGTGGAGGACTAGTGGACGTAGAGGGGTTTACTTCGAACCACTTTAAACTGTGTGTTATTTGCTTCCAGTATTTACTGTTTTCATTCTACTGTGATTTGATAGTATACATTGTAAAACCCTGTATGCACCAAGCAAACAGGATAACACCTAGTTGTTGTATTTACAGCAACTCACACAACAAACTTCCGCTATGCAAACTAACTTCGAAAATCATATAGCTTACTGTGCTTCTATATTCTAAGCTATTTAGTGTATACTTAGTGGACAACATGTTATCTATATGGATGTTTTGTGATTCTAAATTTGCTTGTTCAAATATTAACAACTACATAACATTGTATGTAGACTTGTATTTTTTATTTTGTGTATAGTATATGAGCTATTTCATACAGATGATGCACTTATATATACAAACTTATACATTGAGAACATATAGACTACATATGATATTCAATAGATTATGCTAATTCAGTATATAACTTTATAAATAAGTATATTGTTAATAAATACTTGTTAATATATAAGTAACAACACATAAAATGGCGAGTTATTTTAGAAATTAGTAAAAATGTGCATGTTTCAGTGCACAATATGGCTAGTCCTATCGTGGGCACGATCATGGATGCCATCATGTGCGGACGTGGACACAGTGACATGGTGACACCGTGGACACGGTGACACTTAGTTCCCAAATTTCAAATTCGCACACGATGGGAGCACACATCGCTGCCATCATGGGTTACCATCGTGTGCACTACATAGGGCAACATCAAATTTCAAATAAAATCATGCCTTTTCAATTCATGAACACAACTTATAATCAGAATAATGAATCAATACATAAATAATCACAAATATCAAATTATCAACACATGATTGTTGCTAGATAGTCACAAATAGCAAAATACATAAGCAATTTAAGTTTGACGGTAGGGACATCCCCTTATGTCATGGTTATCATTACGACAAATGCTACATCTCTTCTTCTATCGGCGCATTTGCCTCGTTTGTTCTCCATCCATTCCTTGAATTTCTTCTGGAGGAATATTCAAATCCACACCAACTTGGCGAATGAATGCTTTGAAATATTTTCTATTGTAGTCGGTTCCCTTATACCTACCGCACACCTGAGGCTGTCTACCTGTGGCCAAATTTTCAACAGTGGACTGTGCATGACTCATCCTTGGTCGGTCGGTTTTTTGTACCTCCTTTGGAGGTAAGCAAATGATGGATGAGATCTCCGGTGGGACATTCCACCATCATGACGTGGTATTGGATTAATATTAGACCTGGCAAAAGTGGCACAGGCCCACGGGCCGGCCCAGCCCACCCATGAATAAATGGGCTTTGGGCTTTAGTTTTTTAGCCCATGGAAACTTGGGCCTTTTTGGCCCGCTCAGATTTTGGCCCAGCCCATGAAGGCCCAGCCCACGGGCGCCCAGAGGCCCGTGAAAAATTTAATAACTAATAAATATTAATTAAAGGGGCTAAGGTTAATGGGTATAACCTTACACCGTAACTTATTTCAATTTAAAGTTGATTTTGTTTAGATTTTTGTATTGATATTTTGCTATCGAATACAGATAATGGACCAAGTGATGAGCTACTTTCCGTACCGTTGGTTGTAGTGCAAGAATCAACGGTTTTAATAGTATTGAAATGAATATTCGAACTTTTTAAAATAGTTGAAAATATATTTTTATCATATTATTGATACTTTTAATATATTTTCGTTAATTAAGTTGGAAGCAAGAAAAAATTTGTAGCCCATGGGATGGGCTAGGCCCGCTCAATATTTAGGCCCAAAAAATCCTGGGCCTTTTTGGCCCAGCCCAAAATTTGACCCACCGTTGCAAATTTTGACCCATTTGGGTCGCTTCACCCATTTGCCAGGTATAATTAATATGCTCCTTACAAGTCTCTCTAAGGCCTTGTTGCTTGAAATAACGACAGACGAAATCATACACAGACAAACTACTACCAGCGCACCTGTTACAGTAAGCAATTATATCACACACACATAGACAAAAAATTGAATGATGTGAACATTGGAGCAAAACAATTACCTTATAGCGGCAACAACATGACGACATGGAATTTGATCCAAATCAAACTCCCAGCGGTAACATGTCCAGGTTTGAAGGTCAACTTATAAGAAACTTTGTTTTCGTAGACTTCATAAATATGTGGGGTGGTAGCTCGAACAGTAAGAATCTGACTGTCTTGCATAGAGTTGGAGAGCTTTTACAAAGTGTGCACTGTTAACACATGGTCTCTTGAGGCACCTTCTCCCCCCCTTCTCATCAAACTAATTCTCTAAAATTAGGCGAAATATCTCAAGTAACGAGTAAACAGTTAAACGCCTCGCCCACAACATATGATTATTAAAGCATTCCAACGTTGGATGTCAAGAAGTTATAGCATCGCACAGGACACTTCGACCTAGACACCTCTCTGGCCTAATTTCAAAAAGCCGCCTGTGAGCCCATTATGGCTTTCAACATGCATTTTCGAAAAGTAGTTTTCAAAAATTTTATCACGATGCGTATATGATGCAGTTCTAAAGAGTCCAATAGCATGAGAATCGTAGGAGGTCAGATTTTTTGCAAGATGGTGATAGCACAACCCGTGGAATGCATTCGAATAGACGGCTTGAACAGCATCCTGAATGCTCTTATGTTGGTCACTCGCAATCAGTAAATCTTCCACATGATTGTAGCATTTGCGCAGGTTATACATAAAATAAGTCCACGACTCTTTGTTCTCTATCGGACCGAGACCAACTGCAAGAGAAAATACTTGCTCATTCCCATCAAATGTGACGGCCGCAAATAAAGTTCTTTTATTTCTCCCCTTCAGGTGGCTCCCGTCAACTATAATCACCGGCCAAAGGCACGTCTCAAATGCCCTAATACTCTGTTCGAGTGCAACGAACATGTGGCAAAGCACTCCTCACAAGTCGTCTACAAGTCATAAATCGTCCCTGCATTACGCTGCTTCAACAAATACAGATAAGACGGGAGTCTCTGATATGACTCATCAAAGCCGCCGTATGTATTCTCTATTTTTATATTCCTCGTTCGGAGAGCAACACCGTATAGCATGTCCATACTGTACTCCCTATGCATCTCTATGATCATCTCATTTGGCCTCAAAGTGACCTCCATCACCGGTCAATCTTTTAGCAAAATAATGGGCGGCAACCTCAGAAGTGACCGACCGTGCGGAAGCATGGTTCAAGTCAAGGAGACAGATGTGGTCCAAGGTCAACTTAGTAATTATCCAAATGGTTACACCCTCAATAGCACACAACCTAAACTGTTGTCAGAATGATCCAATTACGCATTGAATGTTGATGCTCATGCTCGCTCGTAGATGGAAGGTCGGGTTAGAAGTTTCGACGACTCATGATCCTATTTATTTGGCCAGGTTGGCGAACCCAAGCAAGAAACTCCGTAGACAGTGACTCAAGAAAGTCTTTACAACAATCTTCCTCTTCGTCTTCCGACGTATGCACCTCCTCGCCTTCCTCATCCGTCTCATTTTCCTCGTATTGATAATCTCTGGAAGGCATGCCATAATATATGTTGTCGAGCTCTACTCTCGTGCTGCTACATCCCACATTAACCTTGGGGGTGGAGGAGCTGTCGTCCTCAACATAGACCTCAGGATCTTCTTTGTATTCTACTAGCGAAGTATCTCGGTACCCTTGGCCATGTGTGTCAACTACCATAATATGTAATCGGACTCAGCTCCATCCACCCACAGCTCCATTTACACAGTTTAGGCTGCTCCCTTTTCGCTCGCCCTAAGAACAAAATAAAGTTTTGGAAGTACCATCGTACACCCTAAGAACCCATTATTTCTAATAATGAACATTACAACTGAATCAGTTATTCAATTTAAAAAAGAACAGAAAAGACTAAACATAATTAGCATTGCTCACCACTGGTATACGAACAAGTCAACCCGACAGCAAACGGAAGTGATACAAAGGAACACCCCAAGGTGATATAATTCAAAGGATGCTTCGGTAATATGAATACAAATGGCACGTAATCGCAATCCAATAACACGAACAAACAGATCAACTACCACAAGCCACATAATTAAATCAAAATCCAGAAATGAAATCACCAACTCAACAAAATTGGGGAGAGAGTGAGAGAGAGAGAGAGAGGGGGAGGAAACCCTAACCGATGAAAGGCGTGATAATGAGAGTAATGTAAACCACCAAACCAGCTCTTGTAGCAGTGAAGAAATGCGATATCGGATGAACGGTAACAACAAGAGCACCAACGGTGATAGTGAGAAGCAATTGATCAATACTGACGATTGTGTATATTTTCCGAATAAACGACCACCGTTGGAATTTGCTTTCCGCATTTTCAATTTCCTTAAACTACAAAATGAAATCGTCAATTTAAAGGACTATTCTGAATTAATTTAGAAAAACCAATAAACAATATGCTATACAAGTATCAAAATATTAGAATGATCAGATAAAACAAAAATTAGGGTTTCAATGTCAACGAGAGAGAGACTCACGTAGTTGAGTGCATTCATGAAATGCTCATTGATTTTGCTGGAGTCATCTTCCTTCGTATTTGCAAAACTGAATCATCATTTGAAAGAGCAATAAATTAGAAAAATCAATAAATGTTGTGATACACAATATAGAATTATTTGAATAGTGAGATAAAACAGGGATTCAGAAGATAGTTTCTATATTGTGATATACAATATACAAATCGACAATAGTTATATAGATTGTTGTTTTAATAATTGAGTCGTTGTTCATTTTGGCAGTTAAGATATTTTAGTCATAACAAAAAAGAACCCTTACCTAGGAGGGATTGGCTGAGTAGCGGACTCAAGTTTGTATATATCTTCACAAGGCATTAGATCACGGAGAATGGAGGAGCATTCATGAATCGTTCACGGGATTTACTGGAGTCATTTTTTTTTGTCAAAGAATAATAAACTACCAATATATATCAAACTATTTTCAGCTTTGCGATCTATGAAACCAGTAACTAAGGAAGTAGCAAAAAACACAAGTTTTTAAAGGGGACCTAAATCTACCTAATTTCTTTGTTACAGGACATTCTAGAGGAGGATACCTGGTACTTTGATAGTGGATGCTCTCGACACATGACCGGTGATAGGAGCAAGCTATCTGATTTTGTAGAAGGTCGCGGTCCAAAAGTTCGTTTCGGTGATAAGTCTAAAGGAAGAACAAGAGGGAAAGGAAACCTACTTGTCGGGAAATTCAAAGTCACCGATGTTGCATATGTTGAAGGCTTACAGTATAATCTACTTAGTATTAGCCAGTTCTGTGATAAACAGTTCTCGGTAAAATTCTATATAGATCGCTGTAGAGTCAAAAACATCCAAACCAAGGAAGTTGTGCTTACAGGAAGCAGATCAGGTAATATGTATATTGCTGACTGGAAGCCTATGAGCTCCTCAATTCCATGTTTTGTTGCCAAAGGCACTGCAGATATTAGCTGGTTATGGCACAAGAGGATGTCTCACGTCAACTTCAAGACAATCAACAAGCTTTCAAGACAGGGAATGGTTAGAGGTTTGCCAAATGTGTCATTCAAGAAGGACAGCGTCTGCGGACCATGTCAGAAAGGCAAGCAAATCAAGTCAACCCTGAAAAGCAAATCCTACCTTTCAACCCAAAGAGTGTTGGAAATGCTACACATGGATCTCTACGGTCCTGTAGACCCAGTAAATTTGGGAGGTAAGAAATACTGCATGGTTGTTGTTGATGATTATTCCAGGTATGCTTGGACGATCTTTCTTAGCAAGAAGAAGGAAACAACTTCAAAGCTGCCCGAGCTCCTGAGAAAGTTGCAAAATGAAAAAGCATCGAGTATCGTGTGCATTCGTTCCGACAGAGGTACAAAATTCACTAACCACTTTATAGAGCAATACTGTTCGGAGAATGGAATACAGCACGAATACTCAGCTGCCCGTACACCTCAACAAAATGGTGTTGCCGAGCGAAAGAATAGGACGTTGAAAGAAGCAACAAGGACAATGATTGCCACAAGCAAATTGCCACAGCGTTTCTGGGGTGAAGCAACCAATACAGCATGCTACACTCAAAACCGCTGTAAAACACCACAACAAAACAGCATATGAGGTATGGAATAACATAACTCCATTAGTTTCGTATTTTCACATTTTTGGATGCAGCTGTTATGTATTGAATAATGGGAAGGACCAACTTAGAACCTTTGATGAAAAATCAGATGAAGGAATATTCGTAGGATACTCCTCCACAAGAAAGCTTTAATCTTTAATAAAAGGAAGCTGACGATCGAGGAATCAGTTCATGTAGTGTTCGATGAACCACACCATGACCCTACAGGAGTAGATGATATCACTCAGAACATTCACCATCTATCTATCTTGGATCCACCAACACCCATAGAACCTGTCGTTGATTTAGAAATCAACCCCGCAGCTGTAAGAATCGAAGTGACGGCCGATGCATAAGTCGAAGCCTGTATCCACATAATATTTCAATACAGTACGAATCCTGAATTAGAACCCGACCGAAGATGGTTGAGAGATCACCCGCAAGAGCTGATCATTGGAAACATTAATGCCGGTGTTTCTACTCGTAGGAGAATACAGAGTACACAAGGAAATGTACTTTGTGCACAAGGAGAATCTAATTCTGAAGTCTCACAGTTTCGTGAATGGAAATCTCAATCCGAACTTAGGAGACTCAATATGTGCACTATCGCTGTATTCTTAGCCCAGTCCGAACCTGTTTCGACCATAGACGCTCTTAATAACTCTCATTGGATAACATCTATGGAAGAAGAGCTTAACGGTTTCGAAAGAAACAATGTATGGTATCTTGTACCCAGACCAACACACCAATCGGTTATAGGAACCAAATGGGTATTTCGAAACTAAAAGGATCGAAATGGCCTTATCATAAGGAACAAATCCAGACTAGTAGCACAAGGCTATTGTCAGGAAGAAGGAATAGACTATGATGAAAACTTCGCCCCTGTAGCGAGACTAGAAGCCATTAGGATATTTTTAGCCTTTGCCGCCCATAAGAGTTTTATCGTATACCAAATGGACGTCAAAAGTGCTTTCCTGAATGGAGATCTTGCAGAAGAAGTTTATGTTGAACAACCACCAGGGTTTGCCAACACAGACGGTATCGATCTAGTTTACAGGCTAAGGAAAGCACTGTATGGACTTAAACAAGCCCCTAGAGCCTGGTACGAAACCCTGTCCCAGTATCTAACCAACAACGGATTTGAGAAAGGTGCTGTGGACAAAACATTGTTCAAGATACAGGAAGGTGATGACCTTCTTATGGTGCAAATCTATGTGGATGATATTATTTTTGGTTCAACTAACCTTGCTCTATGTCAAAGGTTCTCTCATCTCATGCAAAGCAAATTTGAAATGAGTATGATGGGGGAACTTAGTTATTTCCTAGGTTTGCAGGTAAAGCAGTTGCCTACAGGTATATTTATCAACCAGGAGAAATACAGCAAGGAGCTTCTCAACAAATTTGGAATGAACACTTCCAAATCCTCGCCAACCCCCATGAGCACTTCCGTGCAAATTAGTGCTGATGAAGCCGGAAAGCCGTTTGACCAATCACTCTACAGGAAGCTCATTGGTTCGCTCCTGTACCTAACGGCTAGCAGGCCCGATATCCAGTTTGCTGTTGGAGTGTGTGCGAGATACCAAGTTGCACCTAAGGAATCACACTTCAATACAGCTAAACGAATCTTGAAGTACATTAAAGGAACAGTCGATGCAGGACTATGGTATCCTAAGGAAGGCGGATTCGATTTAGTTGGATACAGCGACTCGGATCTCGGAGGCTGCAAGCTAGATAGGAAGAGTACAAGTGGAACTTGTCACTTTCTCGGACCTAGACTCGTTTCTTGGTTCAGTAAGAAGCAATTGGCTAACTCTCTTTCCACGGCTGAATCAGAATACTATGCTACTGGTAGTTGCTGTATGCAGATCCTTTGGATGCAGCAACAACTGTCAGACTATGGAATCGATGCTAGAGAGACTCCAATCATGTGTGATAGCACGAGTGCAATTGCAATCACGCACAATCCTGTTCTGCACTCGCGCACTAAGCATATCAACATGAAGCATCATTTTATAAGGAATCACGTCGAGAACAAGGATGTTCGCCTGGAAAAAGTTCATACAGACGTTCAACTGGCCGACATCTTCACCAAGCCTCTCGACACAGCAAGATTCAACTTGCTCAGACAAGAATTGGGTATGCTACAGCCAGACTCCCTGTAAGTAATTTACTGTTTTTACTCAACAATTGAGGGGGAACGCTGTAACACCCATGAATACAGTATCCACCGTTAATTATCTGTACACTCGTAATCACAATACAAAGACCGTAGTGAACAAAGAACTATGAATCCTACAGCTGACGTGTGCAATAATTAAGAGGGAATACTGTAGGACCCATGAATACAGCATTAATCCAACTATTGTTGTATGGAATTTAAAACCTATAAGCACCTTTTTAAGGGGGAACGCTGTATCGACGCGGAAACAGCACATGTTATAGGATTTTGATTCAGTATATATATAATATTATTTCCTTTCAAAATAATTTTTGTCCACGTGCCCTGTTTATGTCAAACGTCACGTACATTAAATGCCTTACACGACATCTGGACAACTGAATCTCAAAAGCCGCGATGTTTTAAATTGTTTATTGTTTTTAAAACCGCCGTTTTAGGCATTTAGGGTGACACAAATGTCAGAAGTGGGACCCGCTCAATTTTTAAACATTTTAATGGATTAGCGTACTAGTTACACTCAGTCCATCTTGACCGTTGATTTCAAAACCGGCTCCCATCCCTTAAAATCTGACCATTCGTACTCTGCAAAACCCTATTTCGCCGCCCAACTATAAAAGGATCGACCGCCATTAGAGACTCTTTACGCTTCGCAAATTCAAAGAGTTCTCAAGCAAAACATACATATTTTTTTTTGCATTTCTTGCATATTTGATTATTTTTCGCACCTTCTTAACAAGAAATCATCAAAATGGTGGACAATCTTCTTCTCTGCTCGAAGAAAATGCTAACATCATCGATGGCCGGATCTTTTCAAAACCTGTTGTCATCGAACGTGTTCTGTCAGAAATAAACGACTCTGAACCCATGGAGTATATTATTACTCGTCTTCAACAACAAGGCCTCTATCGCCTTGGAAGCAAGACTGCTGACAAATACGACACCCATCTGGTTGAGGAATTCTACCTCAACGCCGCCGTACGTTTTCTGTCATTGGCCCAAGGAGGTCATGTTGCTGACATCATTGCTACAGTCCAGGGAGTTCAGATCTGTATCGACAACGATCTGCTCCAGAGCATCTACAAACTACCCGCTGATGGCCTGACCATGGATCAACTTGAGACATTCGGGTCTCAAGAGCTCATTACAAAATTTTATGGACTGTTCACAGGGTCCAAAGTTGTTGACATGGTGCAGACAACATGTCACAAGAAAAACTTTTGTCTTCCTTATGTGTATCTTCACGATTTTTGCTCCAGGATTATTGAGAATCGAACCGGTGCGTTCGAGATGTGTACCAACTTAAGGTTCAGGATGATGGTGGCTATTTTGACCTGTGAAAAGGTCAATTGGTGCCAAATAATCCTGAAACGCCTAAAAGAGGAGGTGTGCAAACCTGCCACCCAGAAGAAATCTTTCGGTTTAATGTTGAACTATATCCTGACGAAGTGCGGACTGACGCAATCCGCCGATGCAAAGAAGAACAGCTCGAGGATATACTTAGGAGGCGTCAAGCCTACTGCGTATAACCAGAGCACCATGACTTGAAACTACCCGAGAACAAGACACATGCCCATTTCTGATAATCCAAGAGATGAATCCTTGAAGTTCCAAGAAGTGGAATTTTCAAAGAAGCGAAAGAGATCTCACAGCAAGAAACACTCTGCTGGTGAGAAGCCCAAGAAGAGACTTCGGAGGCTTTCGAAAGTCAAATCTGCCAAGCCCTCCAAGGAAATCTCCCCTGTGGCTCAACCCACTGATGAAGAACCCCAGGGACCAACCCCTGTGGAAGAGGTGTCTCCTACTGCATCGACAGTAGATCCCGAGCCTTTGGCGGCTAGGACGGATATTGAGACATCTGCCAACGATCAAGACTTTAGCGAGTCGGCTGCCCATTTGGAGCCAAAAGCTACTTCTCCTCTGCGGGATCCCACACCCGTACAGGATCCATCTTCCTTCAGGGCACCATCCCCTGTAAGGAATCCCACTTCCGTACAGGATCCCATACCTGTACAGGAATCCCTCGACACAGCGTCTCCAGACACTGTACGAAGTCCCTCCCCTGACTCAATTATCAATCAGACCCTTCTTTCGGTTCAAATTGAACATGCCTACGAAAGATTTTTGCAATGGAAAGACTACAGGCTGGCTCCGTACGATACACTGTACAACTGGAGCGATTGGAGCCACGAAGAGAGATTCGTCTCCGAAGTGACGGACTCAACAGAAATTGAGGCCCTGATCCGATGGGACAATCCCTCCTGCAAGGAACTAATTGAAAGCCATCTTCTGCATAAATCCGACGCTCGGAGGAAAGGAAAGAAAAAGTCAGCGGACTCTCCCTCTAATCCAAAAGATGACGAAGATCATGACTCAGACGACGACGACGATGCTTTACAAGCAGGTCTGAGAATGAGTCGTGAAGAGGCTGAAGCTCGAGACGCCTCTCAAACCAGAGACGACGAAGGGCCTTCTACTCAAGACAATCCCCCTTCGCCACAGCATGAGAACATTCCCGACGAAGAGGAATCAGTCCCTCCAGTCGAGGAAATAGAAGAAATTTTGGAACGGGCACCTGAGCCTGCTGCGACCGAAGAAGCTGTTCCTGAAAGACAACAGGAGGATTCAGTCCCTCCTGTATCCATGTATGCTGAAGAATCTTCGCAACAGGAAGCTTCGCAACCCCCTGTCGCCGAACCACAGGAAGCTGCTCCCGCCCCTTCAACCGTGGAATCCGAGGACGGTATCGAACCTGAGGATGTCCAACTTACTTCACGCCCATCCGTGAATGTAAGAAGGTTGAATAGCTCTGCAGACCTTGACCAACCAGATTCTCCGATTTCTGCCGCAAGAAAATAACGCCTGCGTGCACTTAGCCTTCAAACTGTATTCATCCAGGATGCAGTAAATGCTCTATCTTCCGTTGAAAAAGCATTAAATTGGATGCACACTTCTGCCGTCGAAGAAATGACCACTCTTCAACATGAAGTATCTCGTGTTGTCGACGCATTCATTCTTTTGCCAGAAGTTTTCAAACAAGCTTTGAAAATCATGGAAGATAAGCAGGAGCAACTGCTGAAGGAAGAAGCAACAAAAACGAGGATAGCTGAAGCCAAGACCGCCTGTGCTATGATTGAAAACAGTTCTCAGCTGCGCGCCCACGACAAATGCAATAAAGACATGTCGCAGACACTTTCCTCCCTTGTAGAGAGAATGACTAACATCGAGACAAAACAGGACGCTGCTCTAGAAATCCTGAAAAGTCTCGATGATGCCAAAAAGGGGGAAGAGGCACGAGAAGCTGCAAGGAGAATCAGGCTGCAACAAGAAAGGGAGTTTGAGGCTGCTCAAAACAGCATCACTGCCGAGTTGAACAAGCTAGCACCTCCCTCCCAAAGTTTTAAGATTTCAGGCTCCCGACCGGAATTTCATGATCCCAATGTCCCTTGGCAAACTCTTATTCAGAGACCTTCTGAAATTCGTCTGCCGACCAACCGCAATCCTACTGCCGACGAAGTGAAGCACTGGAGGAAGAACGAACTGATGAGATATTTTGTCAAACTCATCAGGGAATCCGCCATCTTCAAGAACTATAAAACGTTAGCGGAGGCCGCAGATAAATTTACGAAGATGCTTGAAGACGGGAAACTCCCTCTCCAAATCGAGATGAAATCCAAACACAGAAGAGGAGATCGGATCACCCATCCAGAAGACTGGATACTTGCCTTTGATCGATCCTATGAAGGAAGAGCTATATACCAGGATCGAGTCAATGATTCTCTTCAGAACTTGTGGCGTGGTACCGAGAATGAACCAGGGAAAAAGCCATGGAGGCATGCGGATTATAGATAAGGAGCTGAAATCTCTGTATATTATTTTTGCTTTGTAATTTCTCTTCGAAACAGCAAACTCTGTACTCAAGTCATTTTGAATATCTATAAAAGCGTTTGTTTGTCTTGAAAGATTACAACTCGTAATCTACTGTGTTGATGTATGATTACTTAAATTGTTTGATAGCAATCTCAAGTTAGTTAAACTTGATTGAAAATTAAGCTGTACGAACTAGTCTACAAACAGTTCATAATTTCAGTTGTAAGCTTAGAATACATTGTAAGATTGTGCCTGTGCGCCAATCATAAGCTTAAGTTGTAATAAATCCTTAAACTGTATCGAACTTGCCTGCGAGCAGTTCATCATTTAGACTAAGTCAGACCTTTTGACGAAAGACCAAGAAAGCTACCAGAAGACATCAAGAAGATCGCTTCATGAAGAAGGTTTTGGCATCATCAAGAAGACTTGAAAAATTAAGAAAGTAAGTCTTGGCAAATTGTCAAAAAGGGGGAAATTGTTGGGAAAACAAGAACCCTGTATCAAATCAGTCGGGATATCCGATCCCTGTATCGAATGATATTTGATAAAGAGGTTTTGACATATATGCCAATCCGAATACAGTAAAGGAAACTGTATCGAAGCTTTGAGGCTTTATCCTGTATCGAAGACCTGCCTCGAATCAAGCCCTTCAGTACAGCAAGAAGTCTTGTAAAAGACAAAGTATGGAAACTGTCTCGAAACTCAAAATACAGTTATCGTCCATACAGCTCTCAACAGGACAAAGAAGGAATATCCAGAAGTCAAGTCCAATTGAAAAGAAGTATTTAAATACTCAAGGATAAAGTATTTAAATACTGCCAGACATCAGATCTTTAGAATCCCGCTAAATCCGGATCGTGTCATAATCCCGTTGAAACGAAATCTCATTCAAAAGGATACATCTCAACGGATATATAATTCAGAGACTATATATATCTCATCTGGGCATTGAAGATGATATACCAGTAACCTAACACTCAAGCTATCAAAAGTTATCATCAGAGAAAAACATATCTCCAAAGCTTACTGCAATCAAGAACGAAAGAGATATACAGTGCTCATCAGCCTGAACAACACTTCATCAACTGAAAGCTCTTAAAGTCAAAGTTGTTGTTCACCATCTGTTCTATACGTTGAACAAACTCAAAGATCAGCCCTGTGTGGACTGAACAATCTGTGCTCCTACGGAACTGTGTGTGAAGGATTTGCATTGAATAAGACGAAGCTTCAGAACTGTGTGTGAAGAAGTAAGTCAAAGCATTACGGTTTAAGCTAAGATCTTTATATCAATCTGTGTGAACGATATATTGATTGTGTGTTGTTATAATTACGTAGTTGTGTACGTAGTAATTATAATAAACTTTTTACTCCTGTGTGGAGGACCAGTGGACGTAGAGGGGTTTACCTCGAACCACTTTAATTACTGTGTTATTTACCTTCAGCTTTTACTGTTTTAAATTACTGTGATAAACTAAGTATACATTATACACTTAGTTACTGTATCCACAGCAACCTACTGTATCCAAGACTTCCGCTACGCACTCAGATTTAAAATCCATACAGTTTGTTGTTTAAACTATTTCCCAAACTGTATCCAGTATACTTAGTGGCCAACAAGCCATCATCAGCTCAAGAACTTCATATTCAAAGCTGTTGTTCTTACCTGGTTACCTACCTTTTACCTTTGTGTAAAAACTGAGCTCTGTGTGAACTCAACAAGTTATTCTGACCTGTGTGGGACGAATAAGAAGACGAAGCTTTGGAACTGTGTATGAAGAAGCAAGTCAAGAAGGAATCTTTAACCAATCTGTGTGAACGGTTGAAAGCGACATTCTTTGTATCAATTTGTGTGAACGATACAAGGATAGGTTTGATTATAAATACATAGTTGTGTACGCAGTATTTATAATAAACGTTTTACTTCTGTGTGGAGGACCAGTGGACGTAGAGGGGTTTACCTCGAACCACTTAAATACTGTGTTATTTACCTTTCGCCGTTACTGTTTTCATAACTATAATTTATACAAGTATACACTGCAAAACCCTGTACGCACCAAGCTAACAGGAGATTAGACCAAGTCGCTGTATCGACAACAACGTACTGTTTTAAGACTTCCGTTACGCACTCCAAAATTAGAAAATCAATACAGTTTGTTGTTTAAACTACTTTCCAAACTGTATCAAGTATACTTGAAGTGGACCAACAATTGGTATCGGAGCGGTTGATTCTAAAAAGAATCAGTCATATTTTTAACTGAATGAGATCCTTAAAAACACTTATTTTCGAAAACAGTCTTTGTATTTCCCATCTTCTAATATGGATACCTTTATGTCAAATAAGATATCTATGTTTCACATTAACGAGTTTGATGACTGTAGAAACAGGATGAAGAACAAACTCAAGGCCTTCATTGGAGAATCAATAGCTCCACCCGCATCAACAAAGACCGAAGAGTGTCTTCAGGTGGTCACTGACAGTGACTCGTCAGATGATGAGCTAGAAGATAGAGCCTACATGTGCTCTATGGCCGAAGTTAAAGAGGAAAATGAAGACGGCGATAATGATGAGGTAAGCTCTACCTCAACTATTCCTGTAAGTGCATCTCATACCTTTGAAAACATGTTGAATGAATTTAATAACATTCAAAAGGCCCATGAGATATTGAAAAGATAAAACATACAGCTTGAAATTTCTAACTTAGAGCTGAAAGAAGAAAACGACTTGCTGAAGGATAATTACGAAAATATGTCAGTTGATTGCGAAAACAGCAAAGTCAATTTAGAAAAACTCATGGAGAGCAATCATCAACTTGCTCACGATCTAAATGAGACTAAGTCTCATCTTGAGAGCAAGACAAATGATTTGGTTCTACTTCAAGCCAAAATCACAACTCTCGAAAAGCGAGAAATCGAACTTGAGACCACTCTGAAATCGTTCGAGAAATCGTCCAATAGAATGGAAGAGATCCTAAGAACTGGGAAACATGCTCATGATAAACATGGATTAGGGTACAACTCGTTCTCCAACAAAGAAAAATCTAGTACGGTATTCGTCAGGAGTGAGGAACCTATTCCTGTATCGAAGGAAATTCCAAGTCCTATGAAGGAACCCGTTGCACTGCAAATAGCAAAAGCTGTCATTCCGCCACCACAGTCCTATTCAAGACAGCGGAATCACCAGCCATTCAGACCTGAAAGGCGCAATCCACAGCATGCTTTTCAAGCATATCATAAGCGCCAACAGCCGTTCAGAAGGAAGGCTGTATCCAAATATCAAAGGCCCGCACAGCAGTACTATCAGTACAGCACGCCCAGATATTGGATACAGGAGCCCCGTTATTCGTCGAAACAGCATGTCGCAGCGCAGTATCAACAACAGAATTGGGAATCCAACTGGAGACCCAGGAGGCAATATGCAAGATCTATGAAAATGGCTCCACCTCCAAGACGACAATCGTACTGGAATAACAACTATAATTCTCGATTTTTTATGCATTATAATTATCATGATTACAACGACTACGTGCCTGCCCCACGTAGATATCGATATAATGGACTAAAAGTAGCCTGCAACAAACCAATTGTTGACCGGCAAATTTGGGTACCGAAAAGCATTATCACATCAGGACCCAAATTTATTTGATCTCTATGCGCCGACATGAATCGGAAAACGCTACAGCCAGAAATCCCTGTAAGTTTTTATGCTTTTACTCATTAAGTGAGGGGGAATGCTGTAAGACCCATGAATACAGTGTTAATCCTAACATTAATGTAAGAATTAAATCCTGTATGTACCTTTTGAGGGGGAACGCTATATTATTCGCGGGTACATTATTTTCACTACACGACATCAATAATGATTGATAATTTTATTTTATTGTGTATTGTTGTAAGAACTTGTCTGCGAACAGTTCATAGGTTCAGTTGTACTCAACTAGATCATAAATGTAAGATTGTGCCTGCGCGTCAATCATAAGTTTAAGATGTAGTACACTTCCCTATTAGATGCTATCATTTTTAGAACTTGCCTGCGAGCAGTTCACATTTCTTTTAGATTAAGTGCTGAAGACCAGATCATTTGACAGAAGATCAAGAAGTCTGCTTTTGACATTTTCCAAAAAGAGGAAACAGTGGGATTAAACATCTCCTGTATCGAAGTCTCCTCATGTTACCAACAAGTGGTTATAGAAGGGGAAATAGTTTTAGCTTGAAGAGGTTTTGGCATCAAAGCCTTGGCATGATCAAGAAGTTTTGGAATCATCATGAAGTTTTGGAAATTATCAAAAAGGGTAAAATTGTTGGGAAAAATAATGTTGTTTTGATAATTACCAAACAACAAAGCTTGATACAGCAAGCCCTGTATCGAAAGCCCGATCGAAGCTGACGATCCTGTATCGAAGACCTTTTCATAGCGCCAGCATACAGCAAGCTCTCGCGCTACCAAGATACAGCAACAAAGTCTTAGTTAAAACGCCAAGTATGGAAGCTGTCTCGAATCTCAATACAGCACCCTTCCATACAGCACCGGACTACTCCAATATGCCTACAGCATAATTGGATACAGCATTCACATCGAAACAGGACTGAAGACCATTTGGAAAGGAATCTTTGGTATTCACTAAAGTCAAGTCTCGTTCGATAAAGAAGTATTTAAATACTGAAAGGATAAAGTATTTAAATACTGAAGCTGTCATAGATCTTCAAATCCCATAATATCCGGATCCTGGTCTATTCAAGTCAACTATCAAGTTGTCACAGAATCTTGCTCAACGGATCTATCTCAACGGATATATCCAAGAAGGCTATATATATCCCCAGAGTTTGAAACTCAAACAACAAAATCAGTTACCAAGTGAAGAAGCTATTATTATATACATCAGAGCAAAACATATCTCGAGAAGCTTTCTGCAAATCAGATCAAAAGAGAACTCAACAAGCTGATGTTCAAGAACAACCATCATCAGCTCAAGAACTTCATATTCAAAGCTGATGTTCTTACCTGGTTACCTACCTTTTACCTTTGTGTAAAAACTGAGCTCTGTGTGAACTAAACAAGTTATTCTGACCTGTGTGGGACGAATAAGAAGACGAAGCTTTGGAACTGTGTGTGAAGAAGCAAGTCAAGAATGAAGCTTTAACCAATCTGTGTGAACGGTTGAAAGCGACATTCTTTGTATCAATCTGTGTGAACGATACAAGGATAGGTTTGATTATAAATACATAGTTGTGTACGCAGTATTTATAATAAACGTTTTACTCCTGTGTGGAGGACCAGTGGACGTAGAGGGGTTTACCTCGAACCACCTAAATACTGTGTTATTTACCTTTCGCCGTTACTGTTTTCATAACTATAATTTATACAAGTATACACTGCAAAACCCTGTACGCACCAAGCTAACAGGGCATTAGACCGAGTCGCTGTATCGACAGCAACGTACTGTTTTAAGACTTCTGTTACGCACTCCAAAATTAGAAAATCAATACAGTTTGTTGTTTAAACTACTTTCCAAACTGTATCAAGTATACTTGAAGTGGACCAACATGAATGCCCAACTATTATCCACTACTTAGAAGCTTTGACGTGTGATTTCTTTACCTCACATTTTGCGGATTATCAAATTGATGAGATAGTCTTCTCGTTGTTAGGGGGAGGAGAAACCGCAATTTGTCCTAGGCGTTTGGGTGATTGATCGGCAGCCTAGGCGGGCGCCTAAGAAGGCAAGTTGGGCGAGTGTCTAAGCGGCGGGTAAGCATTTTTTTTGTAGCATTACTATAAATTTCTAAATTGAGATATTATGTACTATTTTATACCTATATCAATATTCAAAAAAATTATATATGGTCGATTATATGTTTGTTTATATATTTAAATATTAGATGTTTTTATTTTTTGCATATATATATATTATTTTTTATATATAAATGATTATAATAATAATAAATAAATAAATTTACTTAATCCAATTAATTATCTGAACTCTAAGCATTAACGATCCAAACGCCTAGTGCAAAGCGGTTTTTGGAATCGATATATATAGTTGTAGCTTGTGATAGACCTGACAAATCGTTCGTGTCGTGTACTTTCATTTCGTGTACTTTCGTGTTTCGTGTACCAAAGTCCAAACCATACAGACACGAAATGAATCCATGTTGTTTCGTGTACCGCACATAGTATAAAATAAATATTAAAATATTATAAAAAAATTACAATTTTAATATTTGAATATTATTGTTATAGGTTTTAGTAGATGAAACGAAACGAATGGCAACGAAAATACGAATGTTTACACAAAATTTATGAAAGTTCACACTATATTTTCGAATTTTAAAGTTTAGTATAAACAGAATTCATGCAATGTATGTTTTTATAAAATTAAATTTAAAATATTATATATATATATATATATATTTATTGATTTCGTGTACCTCGTGTCGTGTCGTGTACCGAAAGGGTAAACACCAAACCGACACTAAATCTCTCGTGTACTTTCGTGTTCGTGTATTTTCGTGTTGTGTACTCAAAATGCAAACACAAACACTAAATTTTCCGGTTATTTTCGTATCGTATTTTCGTATCGTGTGGTAAATTGTCGGGTCTACCTGTGAGCCACTTGATTGTAACTTATAGCTACTCAGAAAAATGAAGTTGACGGGATAGGTCCCCCAACCCTACAAACCTGTGAGCTATGGGGTAGGACAATTATTTGAACCAGTAGTATTTAAATTGCTTTATTTCAATTGAATGCCAAGCCCATGTTTCTTTGACTGAACTACAACCCCCGATCCGGAGTCAAAATACTGCCACCCGTCTTACAAAATGGACTTTTTTTTATTTGTGGGAATATGTGTGTAACTTTTTATATATAATAGAATTTTTTTTGTTATAATTTTAGCAACTCCTTTGATATTCGAATTATCGAATTTAATCTTTATTCGAGTATATTTAAATTAAATAATATATTTTTGAGTAAATTTGATTCGAGTAATCATGTCATAATGCATAAATCGAGTAAAATCAACATTTGAGTAAACATTCGATTCATATTTTCAAACTCGAGTAGACTAATCAAGTAAGTACTTTCGAGTAAATTAGTTGATCGATTAATGTGTTTCCAGTAATAATTCCAGGAACCTTTTTGTATCTGAGTAACACCATTCGAGTAATCAAGTCATAATGTATAAATCTTTCATTCGAGTAACAAATCACGAGTAATGGGGTCACTTTTCGAGTCACAATCAAGCAATCCTTTTCGAGTCACCGTTCGAGTAAACTTTTTCGAGTCACCTTTCATTTGCCTTTCTATCGAATATATGATCATTCGAGACAGACATCATCTTCGTCCGAACAATATTTACGAGTGGGTTCAAAGCAAGATTGCGAGTAAATCAATTCAAGTGAAGTTAAAGCTTTCGAGTAACTATCTTCCTCGAATGGGGATGTCAACTTCTTTCCCAAATGGCGTCGTCGACTCTTCTGCCAACTTCTCCGTTGCTGCTACCAATGGAACCATTGAAACCAGGTAACCCGAATACTTAATAGATTGTTTTCTTTTCCTTCTTATTCGAATATAACGTGACTCGAATATGATGACTCGAATGGTGTTACTGTGTACTATGTTACTCGATTACTTTCTTTTCTGTATTACTCGATAAGATGACTGGAAACTGATGCCTCATATATGATTAACTTGACTCGAATATACCATAGACTCAAATATAATGACTTGAATGTGTTACTGTGTATTGTTATTCGATTAGTTTCTTTTCTGTATTACTCGATAGGATTACTCGAATATGGATTACCTGACTCGAATAATGACTGGGATATTATTTTTAAATTACTCGTTTGCCGAAGGAGTTTTTGTTACCCAATAGATTGACTCGAAATCAGTTACTTGTTTTATTTACTCACGAATATGCGACTCGGATATAGATCAATCTTACTCGAATGTTGTCTTTTAGTCTTTAGCAAACTGGAACAAATTTGTTTAGCCGAATTAGGTTGTAGTGTTACTTGAACGGAATACAAATAAAAATATTTGTATTTTTTATTAAGTATTATATTTATTATAATTTCCAAAAAAATCCAATCGGCTATCATTACATACTACTCGAATTTAAATTAATACATATTTTAATCATCACATGGAAGAGGCCTGATATGTGCGGTTGAGAGTGCTGGATAAATGGGTATACTAGACTAGGAATTGTTAAGACGTTATTATTGAACTCCAGATGGTCGGTAATGATGTAATTATGGAGTTTAGAGAGTCGTGTTCGTCACTCTATTCGGGAGAAATGGAGGGTACGTGTCGAATGTCGACAGACATGCCTTGTTCCCGAACGAGATGGTTAGACAGAATGCACGGTTCTATGAGTTTTGACTTAGGTTCGGTCATCCGTCGATTATATTTTCTAGGCATGAGTATGCGCTAGTCACCGACCTGCTATATGGAGATCCTGAGTTTGATTTACACAAGAATGATGCTACACCTACGGGGAGTGTGTACGATGAATATTTGTTACTCAGCTGAAGAGGACGGATATTAGATCATATCCGTGACATATTTGTCGGGTGATGTGCTGAAGGTTGCTAAGTGTTGGAAGTAAAACGCAATGAAAGCGGAAGTTGATGATGATTGAAGAAATATATTTTATATATCCACGAGCACAAAGTCTATTTAGACATGCTAATTAATTAATTACTAATATTAATTAGCAATTCAAATATTATTATTATTTATTCGGTATTATTATTTGTAAAAGTAATATCCTAATCTATGTCATTTACCTTTGAAGCGAAGTGGTTGTTCTTGATTCCTTTTTTTAAAATCTTCTAGAGTATGTTCCCGCTCAATCCGGATCTTTTGTGGACAACGAGCTACCGAATCTTGTTTGAACTTAAAAGTTGGATCAGTCGAAGTTGTTCCTCTTTAGAACCCTCTCTTTTTCTAATTTTTCAAGTAATTTCGATTACTATCAATAATTAAAGTGTTATCTCAATTATGGAATCAAAGTCACAAGCCAAGATCCACCATTAAACACTAGAAAGAAAGAAATCAAAATTTCTTGTGTGAGAATAGTAGATCCCCCCTTCCAAGTCCTATTTATAGGCGTTGAGCTACGTCTTTGGACCTTTAAGGAGGATTATGGTTAGGACTCCTAGTATAACTCAACCTTCCATATGAAGCCTTCCTAATATAATTGAGTTTACTAACATCAATTCAATACACTAAGAAATTGATATTGCACTTCCAACTCAAATCTCAATTTTACGAAATTATTCTCCTTCTTTAAATATATTATTTCATGTGTTTAAGTATTGAATGCCATTAATTAATTTAAACTACTGACGACTTTAATTAATTAATTGCTTGTCCAAGAGTAGCACCACTCGGACCTTATTATGATATCGAAATAAAATCCATCTGCAGGGTTTAATGTAATAACCATTCTCGAGCTCCTCAAGGGGACATTATCAACACATACGAATCGGGATACAATTTTTAGTTATAATATTAATCATCATATGAATAATATTATTGCCCAAAATAAAAAGCATAGTGAGCCAATCAATGTAACTCTCGTTCATGATAATCAAAGCAATAATTATCATAAATACATAATTAAATATTATACAGTAGAATTAGGAAATAATAATTATTCGAGATTTATGTTCCCTTATAATCAGTACAGAATAATCTATCTCACTGTTATTCAGTTGAATGTATGCAAATACGCTAATGTATGCTAATAGTCAAGACCAACTAATCTCAAGCATACACTACAATATTTTTTCATAATTTATCTAATAATTATATTGGTCGTGAACTAATATATTTTTTATAAGATACCCATAATATGATCTTTACTGTGACACCAATACCCCACATTATCTATAATATAAAATAAATAGACAATACATTTGCATAACTGTAACGTGAATTTATATGTGATGAAAATGTAACTAATATTCTGATAGATAGTTACAGGAAAATGAGTAATACAAGCATTAATTATGTTTTGCAGTATAAAACCCTAGCACTAAGGTCTTGTGGTGCTACCTTATCTTTGGGGTGGACGAGGGGAAGCACATTTTGATTGTTGCTTGTGGATATTGGTTGAGGATGAGACTCACTGGGAGATCTATCCATGGAGCTTATACTTGTACCATATCCTGGTTACATACTTGAGTAATATCCGCAATGAGGCCCCCGCTGGTCTAGACCCTAGTTATTATTTTTATGGTAATATGTACGATATTATGGTACGTTTCTTTAATCACTAATTTATTTTATGTACTGACATGATGAATTAACATTGTTATTATTTCTTATCTTGTGAAAATCGATTGTTTTCTCCAGATATGGACTTGTGAGGCTATAGCTTTTTTAGATTCCATACATGGAAACTGGCTTATAGCTTTTCATGTCCAACGACCCCGTTGTACACGCTGAAAGTTTAAGAAGCTTAGTCACGTTAAATTTTATAATTTCTTTTCGTCATGAGGTAATTAATTTCATGTGTCAATATGCAAATACTCTTATAGATATTTAAGGTAACAGTTTTTGAAAATAAATCTTTAACGGTATTCAATTGATTATTATGAAGTGTTATCTTCTACCCAATGAGGACCAGGAGCTGTATATATGTCACTGATGCTGTTGTGCGCGAGCTTGTGTAGTATGTATACAAGGTGGCCATCTGCAAGAAGGCGAAGGCCAAGGGGAATGAGATGGGTGGATAATGATGATGACAATGATGTCGTGGCTGGTCCAGCACGAGGGCTGATTGTGCGACATCGTACTTCTCATTAGTCTACTTCACAGCGTACGTATCCTACAGGTGGACGTGGACGTGAGCCTTCAGTAGGGGCTCTTGAGCCTATTCTTGGTGATTCGTAGTGTCGGGGTTTTCCGACACCAATGCCGAGTGATACTCACCAGACTGCACCTATCATAAATTTGGATACCCTCTACACCTGTCTCTGTACTATTTAATTTAATGGGTGATAGGTTGGTCGATCAACTACGTCGATATATAGATGATTTAGTGGGTGTAACACCCCCAGGGCCAACTGGAAATATTACAGCGTCGTGGGCCCCGAAACGGAACCCACAAGGCTGAAAGGAATTTTTACAAACATTTCAAATACGCCTAAACGGCGATGACGGTAATATCTTTTGGATTAATCAAAGACTTTATAAAATCCGTTTAACAAGACCGTCGAAAAACTCTCATTTGAAAGTACAAGGCCAAACCGCCAAAACTCAATAGTTTCAAAGTACACATTAAGTCACCACTGACACATATTGACAAAATAGTTTAGAAAATGGCTTTCCAAAATAACTTAAGTTGCCAAATACCAAAAGGGCATTTAAAAATACTCACACAGCAAAAATGACAAACAGCTAAAAATACTCTAGCAGCGGAGTATAACAAACTAGTCAAAGTATTCGATTCGCAAACACACGCCATAGCCAGTATCCTCCGGGAATCTCATCTCCTCACGACCGCTACAGGTCCGATACTCCAAGTACCTAAAAGAAAGCCCACGACGGGGTCAGCCATAATACTCAACAATGATAACTGTTACATCACATCAATAATTACATACCAATGAAATCACAAAATAAGAATACGACCAATGGAATCTTATCGTCATAACTTTACCAACTCGATAATAATCCTCATCAAAATAATCCTTACCATATTCCACATCTCGTAATCTCCATTAAACAATGAGTTCATGCAGAACATCTATATTGTACTTCAAGCAATACTCAAGTTCTCGAAACACCGTCATGACTCACCACTACGGAAATGTACCAACTCTGGCCAATTCAATCCCTCAGATAACATCAACAATATCAACACGATAATCGATTGTCCATCCAAGGACAAGAACCAAGAAGGTGATACAGAACATACCTCAAGATACACAATGCCACGACGACTCGCGTCAGTCTAATCCGAGATCAGTTCATACAACACACGTACATGGTCCTAACACTAAACCTACAAATGCATACTCATATGACAACGTCAATATGCTCACAACAATAACAACAATGTATACTCAATGGAAATCCGATGATCCAGCGCACACAGCATAGATCCCAAGATGATCCTACTAGATCAACACGAGGTGGATAACCAACAATATACATATGCACAACAAAAATACATGGTAAATCCAACGATGCGAATCCACATGATTCCATCAACACAAATACAAAGTAATCCAATGATTCATCGCCCTCAGCATAGATCCCAAGATGATCCCGTTTGACCAACACGAGGTGGAAAACCCGTCCAATGATCCAGCGCCCTCAGCATAGATCCCAAGATGATCCCGTCGGACCAACACGAGGTGGACAACTGATCCAGCGCCCTCAGCATAGATCACACGATCCCATCGGATCAATACAATATATACAATACAATTATACATACACATATGCAAATCAATATGTTCATCAACATGACCAACATATGAATTAATAACATGAACGACATTATGACAAATCAACTTGGACGACCTCATGTTCAACAACATGAATGACAATATGCATGATCAAAATCATCAACACTAGACCAAAATCAAATTAAGATACTTGCCCCGAGTCCTTCGGGAGCAATCTCGATGTCAAAACATCACCGACGATTATCCTCAATGTTTGATGATCCAAAATACCACGGCCATAGATAACTCATATCCTCGTCTTATCATAACGTATCCTCGATACCCAAGTATACTAATAACAAATGTAAATCATATACATTATAATTTAACTCCCAAAAATCGGAAAACCACATATAATCCATCTCCAGGGTTCACAACAATAATCATTGCTATATGCATCATAAACGAAATGAAATTGAAACCATTCATTAAATATTATAAATTGAGCAAGTAATAACTTGCCTCAATACCGACACAACGATGATGAAGCTGTTACCAATTCCATTGCCTTCGTCTACGATCTCCTCAGCCTCGACCAAAGGATCTACGAACTCTTCAACCTCAACCGCAACACAACGATCGTAATCTACGATCAAACATCACAACCTATTGTAATAATCGATACGCAATAATTCGATAACAATCAACAACCGACATAACCAATCAACAAAGCCAACGGCTCTACAATATCTCGATTAAACACAATCTGAACAAAACACTTACGAACTCATAACCAAACTACGATATACGTATGCTGTATGTTGACTTAGCGTACGCTAGTCATATTACATAGCATGCGCTAACGAACATAGTTTACGTACGTAATTCCTCAATATTTACGTGCGCTAAATATTCCAATTTAGCATGCGTTAGTCAGTCAGCTAGCGTGCGCTAACATCATGCAGTGGCATGTATTATAGGTACCGATAAACACCTTGCGATTACGAATACAATTGTAAAGGAAATCATACTCCAAGATCAATCATAACCTTTCCAAATTCAATCTCATCATCATGATCCATGTCTTATCAAGAACATACGAATTCGACCACTATAATCAATACAATATTGGTTCTAATCCTCAAATCTATGTGTATATCCAAAACCATTTATATTCTATGACGTATTCCTCTTTGATATGATATATACCAAGAACACCAAGAATCATAACATCACTTCCGTATTTATCATCATATGAACTAAACCACAACATAATATCAAGAATCCGAAAATGGAATGAGAGATCACCCAATACATCTCTTAATGATAAACAACACAATTCAAAACCACAAGAATCATATCAACTTCCATATATCAACAACAACATCATCATAATCCAGTAATCCATCTCATAATCATACATATCAATTCATACATACGATGATTATCAACTCAGGAACATCATTATTCAATCCAAGATGAAATCCCAAAGTGAAGAGTAATTACCTTTTTGAAGAAATGGGTTGATTCTCATGGTTGAATCCATTTCCAATCGATTCCGAGATCTAATGTTGTTAACGACGATCAACTCCACTATACTCAAGTGTTTGGAACCTCAAACCTCTCTCTAAGAACTCTCTCTATCGGTTCAAAGGAAGAAATGGACGAAAATGAAAAATAATGCCAACTGCACATATATATACTGTACATTATTAGCGTGCGCTAACATCTTTATTTAGCGTACGTTACATGCTTTAGCGTGCGCTAACTTACCTTGTTAGCGTGCGCTATCGAGGTCCAGAGACTACTGCCTTGCTTCGCACAATGGTTTACATACGTAACACCAAGATAATAGCGTACGTTATAGAGACGTTGACTTGCTACAGTAATACACCATTGTGCTAAGTCATTATGCTAGCGTACGTTAATAAGGCTGTACTTAGACAATTCCAATTGTTCCCGTCCATCTTCTCGACATAATAGATACGTACACATGACATGTTGAATAAACATACTCCTTCCAATAATATTCTCATACAATACGCCTGACACACAATATCTTCAAATGCAATTATCGACCAAGTATGACAATATTACCAATACAGATGTCTCAGTACTTCAATCATTTTATCCATACTGTATAGATTCCACACTTTACAATATAATTCGGATAAAATAACATTAAACAATCATAGTAGAATTTCAGGATATTACATTCTACCCCACTTAAAATAAGTTTCGTCCTCGAAACTTGCAATCCGATCATAATCAAAAGTCCAACCACAATATCCAGAACCATCATGAAACCGATCAATCATCGTCATTAACAAATAACCAAAATAGTATACTTACAAATGCATGAAGTCGATGATCTCCTGCGATACTAGCAAATGACCTCATGTCAAAGCCTCAGTACGCTTACAATCACAATTTCACACATTTCAACAAAATACATCGTTATAACTCGATTATGGAATAATCCGCCTGTGTCAAAGTCTGTCTGCCAGATTACACAATCAAGTCCCAATCCTGATAAAAACCAATAATACACGATACATATGTAAAACAACTGCCCAAAACAGTAGTAACAAATCTCGAAACATCGACACGAAGTCCGAACGCTCATACGATCACCAATAATGATCAACCAATAAATTAACCGAAAATATCATCGACATGATAAACTCCAATACGACCAACCAAAGGTCGAAACACAACCGAGAATATCATCCACATGATAAACTCAATATTACCAACGAACGATCAACAATAACCGAGAATACCCTCACACGGTAAGCTCTGGCACGATCAACACAGAACCACAGAGACAGATATATGAGAGAATAAAATTCTCAAAACGTTACACAAATCACATACAGTGGATCTCTATGAAACACAACCGACTGTTGAACGTACCCCTCGGTGTACGAACAACCAGTCACAAACCGTTGAACATACCCAATCGTACTCCAATCAATATGGCTCAAAAGTAAAAAAAATAACTATAGCAAAATCACGCTACCACACCAATAGAGCCACATAGCACATGTGCCCCGGTTCTACAATCCAGAGTCCCAAAATCATATTCTGCACATGAATTTGCAACACGCATCATATTCCTCTTATCGGCTCAACCAACCGGTCATCCCTGGATAACCAAACTACCATACTGAAGTTCGAATCTCTTTTCATCGCACCATCGATATGTTATCCAGTTCGTGAGTCTCATTCAGAACTCCACCAGGATATGCATTATGCAATACGTTTGTACGTATACTAATCACATTTTCAAAACATCTTGAAATCATATAATCTTGTCAATAAAAATCCATTTTCAAAATTCTTTCCAGAATTTCAAAACTCAAAACATATATTTTTGTAAGACCACAAAATGAATTTTCAAAAAATTAAACCGGCTCGCTTATGCCAAGTATTCGATAATAATTTTCTTCGAATCCACACGATTTCAAAGTTTTAAAATGAAAACTACGCAAATGATTGACCACATCCATACTCCTGTATACCAATTCGGCTCATCACCAATTCCACTGACATTCGGTCAGAAAAATCACACGATAGAAACCAAAATCTTATTGTATAGACTTAGTTAAAATCATCTTTTCCACAAATGACACAACATCGATCATTATCCCATTATGCAATACTGCAACTATGCCATGAAGAAACATGTTTTTAAAGACAATAATACTATCTCTCAAAATAATTTTAAGGAAATACATTTTCATGACAACGAGCAAAGTAATTTATTCAAAATGTATCATGTTGAAAAGTATCATTTTCAAATGTTCAAAATAGTTTCATATGTCTCAAAATGAACTAACATGACTACATGTTCCTCTCGAAAATCCAGCACATCTTTCCTAAATACACAATTCTGTTTTCCAAGTTTACCCGACACATCGATTTTCCAAAATTTCAGTTTCTCAAGATCATTGGTTCTGTCCCAACTATTATGTTCTGCTATCTCATAACGTAACACATAATATTCTTTCGATCTCAAAGCACATCAATATTATAACTGCAAATAACCTCAATGCAATTCAAAATCCAAATACTTACAGATCGTGAAGCCGACGATTCCCCGTGATACTGGCACATGTCTCAACTCTAGAAAATACTCGACACAGATATTTTCAAAACATACATTTTGCAAATCAGTTCAACTCAAAATACGACACATCTCTGTCCGAAGAAACACGTTAATACCATTTGGAAAAGTTTACAACAACCACAGTACCACACTGGTAAACGACATATCACACAAGCCCGAGTGAACAGCAAAAACCCAGGGCTCTAATATTTGCCAACCGAAAACTCAAATGATCCGACACAACACGATTCGACTCGACCCGACAACCTAGGTTTTCTCAACCTAAAGCTCTGATACCATATTATATAACACTTCCAAAGCCAACCGGAAATATCCGAAACGGAACACACAAGGCTGAAAGGAATTTTTACAAATATTTCAAATACGCGTAAACGGCGATGACGGTAATATCTTTTGAATTAATCAAAGACTTTATAAAATCCGTTTAACAAGACCGTCGAAAAACTCTCATTTGAAAGTACAAGGCCAAACCGCCAAAACTCAATAGTTTCAAAAGTACATGTTAAGTCACCGCTTACACGTATGGACAAAATAGTTTAGAAAACGGTTTTTCTAAATAACTTAAGTTGTCAAATACCAAAAGGGCATTTAAAAATACTCACACAGCAGAAATGACAAATAGCTAAAAATACTCTAGCAGCGGAGTATAATAACTAGTCAAAGTACTCAATTCACAAACACACGACATAGCCAGTATCCTACGGGAAGATCATCTCTTCACGACCGCTACAGGTTTGATACTCCAAGTACCTAAAAAGAAAGCCCACGGTGGGGTCAGCCATAATACTCAACATTGATAATGTAACACCCCAATTGACAAATGGGACATTACACGCCGTAGAACCCTCGTGAGGTCTACCAGGCTAACACATGACACATAAACCACAATGTAATTCCAAACAATGCACTCAAAAGTAAATAAGGCCGTGGCCTCGGCCAAAACAATTTTAACGGAGTACATGAACATAAAATAAATACCAATTCGTTGCCCACGCAGGGGACTTAAACCAAGTTTAAAAGTAGACAGTTTAATTCCAGTACTCGACAAATGCAATGACAAAACATAAAATTACAGACTCGAGCCACATCATCAAGCCAGCCCATCCTTTACGTGCGTGTCCCGTGCCTGCTCCTCAGCTCTCCCGGTACCTGAAATGCATAAGACGCATTTCCCCCATTTAAGGGGTTAGCATTCGAATGGCTAGTGCAAGTACACAATTACACAACATTATATACAAAATACGGTTTTTAGCACAATCATCTCAATCAGAAATCATTTGCCATATATATATTCCGGAATACTACATTGGCAATCAAATCAGTTCCAATCGTCACCATATCACAAAATCACAACTGGTATCCCGTGGCCGTACCCCTTAGTATCGACCCCCAAACATCCCGTCGAACACTGCGGGTGGGATACCACTTCCGCGGCCGTACCCCTTAGTATCGACCCCCAGACATCCCGTCGGACACTCCGGGTGGAAGTTCAATCACACACGCACCCAAGTTCCCTTCCGCGGCCGTACCCCTTAGTATCGACCCCCAGACATCCCGTCGGACACTCCGGGTGGAAGGAACACAACTCACGCACCCGAAAATCACAATTCATCATTCATTTCGAAAATCACCACATACATAACGAAATGTAATACATGTACTTGCCTTGAATGAAACGAAACGAAGGAAGCGACGAGGGAATAGGTTTCGGTCCGAACAATCCTCCCAAATCCGTTCCTAACACAATAACGGTATACACAAGTCTCAATAATGCGGAAAGGTAAGAATTAATCCTAATTCTACCCCTTGGAACGATTTGTCGGTCAATACGAAGTCCAAGATGGTTATAATCTAACAATGGAGAAATTACTAGGTTAAATCCGTTAAACTATAATGGAAACAAGGGATTTACGACTACACAATCGTAATCTAACAAGTCGTCGAAGTCAAAACGGATTAAAAGGAAGAATTATGCCCAAAAATCCCGAAATCCCCAAAAACTAGGGTTCTAAGGAAATATACCTCGATTCGGACGGACGGAAGATGATTATGATGATGATAAACCTTGCTTGAAGCACAACAATCGATCTCCAAAGGAACACTAAGGATTGCCCTGGGCAAAACGCTCCAAAACGCTCAAAGAACTCACGTATCGCACAAAGGGATGAGAAGGAACGAAATAACGCGACTGAGGATAAGTCAGGAATTAAAAGGCTCGGCAAAGACGTTACGTACGTTAACGCAAGTTGTTAACGTACGTTATGAAGTTTACGTACGTAACCTCTCACAGGTTAACGTACGTAACGAACAATCTGGACTAAAATGCGTAAACCGTAACGTACGTTACCAATGGGGTATAACGTACGTTATGATGCCTTTATAACGTACGTAAGGGAGCATGCATAACGTACGTTATGCATGCAGCAGTCCAGCGCTGCTAAACACTTAGCTCACCACAGTCGATACAACGACGAAACGTAATGCAAGGATAGAATCAAAAGTATAAACATGGGGTATCCATAACAACGAAGCTGAGTTTTGAAAGCAAATACACTACCAACATCCGGGGAATCCAAAACATGACAAGGAGGATAAAAGAACCCTAAACGTCTAAGAAATTACAAAACGACCCAAGCGTCCGAAAATCGCGATACAACGTCGGATTAACAATCCGAAAGTTTCAACACGACCAACTCAACCATACAAACTCATACAAATCAAGAAACAACGAAAACGAACAAGTTTTACGAGAATCGAACGTACATGCGGCAAGATATAATTCAAGATGAAATTATGCAAAAACATCCTCGGAACTTGTCCAGACGGAAAAACTCCATGAAGAAAATAGATTCAGAATTCCAAAACAGTGCTAAGCGAGTTGTCCGAAACGAACATACACCAAAAATAGAAATTACCAAAAATAGAAAACACGGATATTACATTATCTCCCCCTAAAAATAAGTTTCGTCCCGAAACTTACAACGCGAACAACTAGGGGTATCTCGACCGCATACTCTCTTCCGTCTCCCATGTGGCTTCCTCGGATCCATGTCTCGACCATTGAACTTTAACCAGAGGAATGGTTTTATGACGAAGTTGCTTCACCCGACGCTCTAAAATCTGAATCGGCCTCTCCTCGATGGTAATGTCGGGTCCCAATTCGATTTCTCCAAAATCAATAATATGGCTAGGGTCCGATACGTACTTCCTAAACTGGGAAACATGAAATACGTTATGAACGTGACTCAAAGACGGCGGCAAGCCTAACCGATAGGCAAGCTCTCCCACTCTCTCTAAAATCTCAAACGGCCCAATATATCTCGGACTAAGTTTGCCCTTCCGGCCGAAGCGGTAAACTCCCCGTGTCGGCGACACCTTAAGCAAAACATGATCTCCCAGCTCAAACTCCAACGGCCGGCGACGCGTGTCGGCATAAGACTTCTGCCGACTCTGGGCCGTCAACAATCTATCACGAATCAGAGTGATCTTCTCTCTCATCTGAACTACCATATCGGGCTCGGTACCAAGCAGCTCGGACGCATCGTCCCAACACAACGGCGATATGCACTTCCTCCCATACAATGCCTCAAATGGTGCCATTTTGATCGAGGCGTGCCAACTATTGTTGTACGTGAACTCGATTAACGGCAAGTGCGACTCCCAATCATCCTTCCAATCTAGGGCACAGGCTCTCAACATATCCTCCAATGTCTGGATCGTCCGCTCTGACTGCCCGTCAGTCTGAGGGTGGTAAGACGTACTGAGTCTCAACTCAGTCCCCAAAGCTCGGTGAACAGCCTGCCAAAAATGTGATACAAACCGGCCATCACGATCCGAAACAATACTCTTAGGAGTCCCATGTAATCTCACGATCTCTGCAATAAACACTCGTGCCAGTCTCTCTGGACCCCAAGTGTCCTTAATACCCAGGAAATGAGCTGATTTGGTCAATCGATCGACAATAACCCAAATCATGTTCATTCCAGTCCGAGTCCTAGGCATACTGGTAATAAAATCCATAGAAATATTCTCCCATTTCCACTCTGGGATAGGAAGTGGTCGCATAAACCCTGCGGGTCGCTGATGCTCGATCTTAACCTGCTGACAAGTCAAACATCTCGACACAAACTCGCTAACGTCTGTCTTCAAATTACTCCACCAGTAGTTACTCCTCACATCCTTGTACATTTTACTCGTACCAGGATGTATGGAGTAAGGTGTGGTATGAGCTTCGCTCAAGATCTTCTATCTCAGCTCAATAACATTCGGTACACATAATCTGCCGCGAAATCTCAGAACGCCATCATCCTGAACCACAAATCCAGGGGCTTTCCCCTTCCTCACATCCTCCCTCAACTGGACCAAACACGGATCATCATACTGTTTCGCCTTGATATCATCAGTCAAGGACGAAGTGATCTCTAACGCACATAACTGTCCCTGAACTCTCTAAACCCAAACCTCGATATCCTGACAGATGAAATCTCGCTGGATCCTAGTCTGTGGTGTAAGTACCTCTAACATCTGTAAAGCCATCGGTTTTCGGCTCAACGCATCAGCCACTACGTTGGCCTTACCCGGATGGTAAAGTATCTCGAGGTCGTAATCTTTAATTAGCTCTAACCACCTACGCTGCCTCATATTCAACTCTTTTCTCGGTCAAGATGTACTTCAGACTCTTGTGGTCCGTAAAAATCTTACACGACGACCCATAGAGATAATGTCTCCATATCTTTAAGGCGAAAACGACCGCAGCTAACTCCAAATCATGCGTGGAATAATTTACCTCATAAGGTTTCAATTGGCGGGACGCATAAGCAATCACTCTGTCTCTCTGCATCAAAACACATCCAAGCCCAAGGCCCGAAGCATCACTATACACTACGAAATCCTCGTTCCCCTGAGGTAATGCTAAAACGGGTGCGGTGGTCAAACGTCTCTTTAACTCGTCAAAGCTCGCTTGGTCAGCCCACTCTCGAACTTCGAGTTTTGGAGCAACCGAGTGAGTGGTCTAGCGATCTTAGAAAATCCTCAACGAATCTACGGTAATAGCCGGCAAGACCCGAAAACTCCTCACCTCCTTCACATTCTTGGGCGGTTCCCAAGCCAACACCGCCTATCTTACGCGGATCTACCCGAACTCCCTCTGAAATCACATGCCCAAGGAACATCACTTCCTCGAGCCAAAACTCACACTTAGAGAACTTCGCGCATAACCGCTCAGCCCTCAAAGTGTCTAATATAATCCGGAGATGTAAGGCGTGCTCCCGACTCCGTGAATAGATAAGAATATCGTCGATAAAGACGACTACGAATTTGTCCAGGATACTCAATAAAAACTTTGTTCATCAACGCATGAACATCTTGGGCATTGGTTAGCCCGAAAGGCATAACCACAAACTCGTAATGGCCATATCTCGTCCGAAAGGCAGCTTTCGGAATATCGACGTCCCGAATCCTCAACTGGTAGTATCCCGATCGCAAATCAATCTTCGAAAAGACTGTCGCCCCTGAAGCTGATCAAACAAATCGTCAATCCTGGGCAAAGGGTATTTATTTTTTATGGTTAGCCTGTTTAATTCTCGATAGTCGATGCATAAACGAAGCGATCCATCCTTCTTCTTAACAAAAAGTACAGGCGCACCCCAAGGCGATGCGCTTGGTCGAATATACCCTTTATCTAACAACTCTCCCAACTGATTCTTCAATTCTAACATCTCCGACGGTGCCATACGGTACGGCGCTCGAGAAATAGGGGCCGCATTCGGCTCTAGATCAATAGGGAACTCCACCTCTCGCTGTGGTGGTAATCCCGGCAAGTCGTCCGGAAATACATCGGGGTATTCGCTAACAACTGGAATTGACGACAAATCAACTCCACCATCTTCCGCCTTCAGAGCGTAACACCAGTAGCCAACACAACCATGGTTCAGAAGTTTCATTGCCTTCAAGGCGCTAATCACACTCCCCGATCTACCCGGCTTACAACCGACTAGAGTATGCTCGGTGCCGTCCTCGGCCACAATCGAGATGGTACGAGTCCGATAGTTCATGATAGCACCGTGACGATCCAACCAATCGTCCCCGAGGATCAAATCCTCACCCTTAAGGTCTATAACAATGAGATTCGAGGGCCAATCTCGGCTCCCGATCCTCACTGGGCAATCCCTAACTTCCCGATCCCCAACCATACGATCCCCGCTGGGTGTACTCACTACAAATGGCTCACACTCAAACAAGCAGTCAAAACCAATACGACTCACACAATCCGATGCAATAAAAGAATGGGTAGCACCCGAATCAAAAAGCACTGAAACTGGATGAGTAAGGATTTGAGTGGTACCTGACGCCACCGGAATGTCTGCCTCCTCTGTGGGCCTCATCTGATACAATCGGGGGTGAACTGAACCCGAACTCGAGGTTGCACGGCGATCCGGCTGACCCCGTCCCCTACCACGACCCGAACTCTGCGGAATATGAGTAGCTGGAGTGCTGTGATCTCTCTGATCGGTAGTGGTAGTCGGAACTCTAACAGCCCTGGTGGCCCTCTCACAATGAGTCGCTCGATGCCCGGTCTGCCCGCAAGTGAAGCAAGTAACTGGAGGAAAAGGACAATCCTTCATCAAATGCTCATATTGGTTGCAGTTAAAACAAACCCTGCCACCAGAAGCAACGGACTGAACTGAACGGTTACCCTGAGATCCCCCAGCCTGGTGAAACGGTCTCTTCCCAGGTGTAGGGGCAGACTGTGCCCTCGAAAATCGGCCACTCTTGCTGGCTGAGAAGTTGCCAATCGCTGCTTTTCTTGGCCTCGGCACCCAACTCTGATTCCGGTGCGGCCATCTCGATCGCTAGAGCGCGATCCTGATACTCCTTCAAAGTGGCACACATGAGCGGTGCCATACTCTGCCTGATATGCGGTTTCATGCGCATGTTAAAGTAACGGATTTTATCAGCCTCCGTCCTCACCTGATCTCTCACGATACCCAACTGATGATTGTAAGCAATGATGGCCTGAGAAATAGGCACATCCTGAGGTGTAGCGGTGAAGAACTCCACAATTCTGCGCTCCTTAACTGGCGGTGGGCAATATTCTGCTTCCATAGCAGCCTTGAATTCCTCCCAAGTAGCTCGACGGTCTCTGGGCGTAACGGCCTCCCACCATTCCGCAGCTTCCTTATCCAGGAGGTACTGGGCAATATGTACCCTCCTGTCTTCGGGACAAGCTACGGCATCGAAGGTTCTGGACAACTGAAAGAGCCAATTCTCCCAACCGAGAGGGTCGGAAGATCCGGAGAAACGAGGTGGGTGCATTTTAGTCACCGTCTGAAGCCACTTACTAGCTTCCTCTTCCGGTGTCGGGGGCGGATTCTGGCGTCCACCCTGAGCTATCTGAGTAAGTTGGGCTACCAAGTACGGCAAGAGAGCCCTGCTGGCGGCATTATTACCCGACGGCACTGAGTGAGAGGCTGAGTCCGCAGAGGACTGAGAAAGTGAGCCCTCCTCATTATCAGCACTACGACCACGGCCTCGGCCGCGTCCCCTGGCCGGTCTACCACGACCTCTCAACATACTGAAGGAGAAAAAGAAAAGAAAAGAACAAGATCAGAAAGATTCACAATTCACAAAGTTGGTAACACAAGTCACAATTCCGAACAACGCAAGAAAACGAATTACAGAAATATAAGAGTTCGAGGAGACTTACAACACGGTCGCACGAAAAGACGGTAGCGTGATGATATTAGGCTCAACGATCGACTCTAACGACGAATCGATGCACTCCAAAATTCACCGACAGTCTAGGTATTCACAACCTGGCTCTGATACCATAAATGTAACACCCCAATTGACAAATGGGACATTACACGCCGTAGAACCCTCGTGAGGTCTACCAGGCTAACACATGACACATAAACCACAATGTAATTCCAAACAATGCACTCAAAAGTAAATAAGGCCGTGGCCTCGGCCAAAACAATTTTAACGGAGTACATGAACATAAAATAAATACCAATTCGTTGCCCACGCAGGGGACTTAAACCAAGTTTAAAAGTAGACAGTTTAATTCCAGTACTCGACAAATGCAATGACAAAACATAAAATTACAGACTCGAGCCACATCATCAAGCCAGCCCATCCTTTACGTGCGTGTCCCGTGCCTGCTCCTCAGCTCTCCCGGTACCTGAAATGCATAAGACGCATTTCCCCCATTTAAGGGGTTAGCATTCGAATGGCTAGTGCAAGTACACAATTACACAACATTATATACAAAATACGGTTTTTAGCACAATCATCTCAATCAGAAATCATTTGCCATATATATATTACGGAATACTACATTGGCAATCAAATCAGATCCAATCGTCACCATATCACAAAATCACAACTGGTATCCCGTGGCCGTACCCCTTAGTATCGACCCCCAAACATCCCGTCGAACACTCCGGGTGGGATACCACTTCCGCGGCCGTACCCCTTAGTATCGACCCCCAGACATCCCGTCGGACACTCCGGGTGGAAGTTCAATCACACACGCACCCAAGTTCCCTTCCGCGGCCGTACCCCTTAGTATCGACCCCCAGACATCCCGTCGGACACTCCGGGTGGAAGGAACACAACTCACGCACCCGAAAATCACAATTCATCATTCATTTCGAAAATCACCACATACATAACGAAATGTAATACATGTACTTGCCTTGAATGAAACGAAACGAAGGAAGCGACGAGGGAATAGGTTTCGGTCCGAACAATCCTCCCAAATCCGTTCCTAACACAATAACGGTATACACAAGTCTCAATAATGCGGAAAGGTAAGAATTAATCCTAATTCTACCCCTTGGAACGATTTGTCGGTCAATACGAAGTCCAAGATGGTTATAATCTAACAATGGAGAAATTACTAGGTTAAATCCGTTAAACTATAATGGAAACAAGGGATTTACGACTACACAATCGTAATCTAACAAGTCGTCGAAGTCAAAACGGATTAAAAGGAAGAATTATGCCCAAAAATCCCGAAATCCCCAAGAACTAGGGTTCTAAGGAAATATACCTCGATTCGGACGGACGGAAGATGATTATGATGATGATAAACCTTGCTTGAAGCACAACAATCGATCTCCAAAGGAACACTAAGGATTGCCCTGGGCAAAACGCTCCAAAACGCTCAAAGAACTCACGTATCGCACAAAGGGATGAGAAGGAACGAAATAACGCGACTGAGGATAAGTCAGGAATTAAAAGGCCTGACAGCACGTTACGTACGTTAACGCAAGTTGTTAACGTACGTTATGAAGTTTACGTACGTAACCTCTCACAGGTTAACGTACGTAACGAACAATCTGGACTAAAATGCGTAAACCGTAACGTACGTTACCAATGGGGTATAACGTACGTTATGATGCCTTTATAACATACGTAAGGGAGCATGCATAACGTACGTTATGCATGCAGCAGTCCAGCGCTGCTAAACACTTAGCTCACCACAGTCGATACAACGACGAAACGTAACGCAAGGATGGAATCAAAAGTATAAACATGGGGTATCCATAACAACGAAGCTGAGTTTTGAAAGCAAATACACTACCAACATCCGGGGAATCCAAAATATGACAAGGAGGATAAAAGCACCCTAAACTTCTAAGAAATTACAAAACGACCCAAGCGTCCGAAAATCGCGATACAACGTCGGATTAACAATCCGAAAGTTTCAACACGACCAACTCAACCATACAAACTCATACAAATCAAGAAACAACGAAAACGAACAAGTTTTACGAGAATCGAACGTACATGCAGCAAGATATAATTCAAGATGAAATTATGCAAAAACATCCTCGAAACTCGTCCAGACGGAAAAACTCCATGAACAAAATAGATTCAGAATTCCAAAACAGTGCTAAGCGAGTTGTCCGAAACGAACATACACCAAAAATAGAAATTACCGAAAATAGAAAACACGGATATTACAGATAACAGTCACATCACATTAATAATTACATACCAATGAAATCACAAAATAAGAATACGACCAATGGAATCTTATCATCATAACTTTACCAACTCGATGATAATCCTCATCAAAATAATCCTTACCATATTCCACATCTCGTAATCTCCATTAAACAATGAATTCATGCAGAACATCTATACTGTACTTCAAGCAATACTCAAGTTCTCGAAACACCGTCATGACTCACCACTACGAAAATGTACCAACTCTGGCCAATTCAATCCATCGGATAACATCAACAATATCAACACGATAATCGATTGTCCATCCAAGGACAAGAACCAAGAAGGAGATACAGAACATACCTCAAGATACACAATGCCACGACGACTCGCGTCAGTCTAATCTGAGATCAGTTCAATACAACACACGTGCATGGTCCTAACACAAGACCTACAAATGCATACTCATATGACACCGTCAATATGCTCACAACGATAACAACAATGTATACTCAATGGAAATTAGATGATCCAGCGCACGCAGCATAGATCCCAAGATGATCCTACTAGATTAACACGAGGTGGATAACCAACAATATACATATGCACAACAACAACACATGGTAAATCCAACGATGCGAATCCACATGATTCCATCAACACAACAGAGGGTAATCCAATGATCCACCGCCCTCAGCATAGATCCCAATATGATCCCGTCGGACCAACAGGAGGTGGAAAACCCGATGTTCACTTTATTTAGCTCGCGATAGTCGATACATAAACGCAGGAAACCATACTTCTTTTGCACAAACAGGACCGGTGCGCCTCAAGGCGAAGTGCTCGGTCGAATATACCCCGAGTCAATAAGCTCACTCAATTGCTTCTTCAACTCAGCCATCTCTAAAAGTGCCATGCGATACGGCGCCTTCGAAATCAGAGCTGCACCCGGCTCTAACTCGATAGCGAACTCAACCTCACGGTCCGGTGGTAACCCCGGAAACTCATCAGGAAAGACATATGGGAACTAACTAACGACTGGGATTGATGAAAACTCGACCCCACCATCCTCCGCATTCAAGGCGTAACACCAATAACAGTACACCCCTTCCGCAGAGAGTCTCATCGCCTTCAAAGCGTTAATTACGAACTTCTGGTTTCCTCTCTTTCGTCCCGCGAAAGAGTGCTCGGTGCCGTCCTCGGCCAACATGGTGATGATCCTTGTGTGGTAGTTCCTGATCGCACCATGCCACTCGAGCCAATCATCCCCGAGAATGAAATCCTCACCCTCAATACCCACAACAAGAAGATTGGAGAGCCAAGTCCTCTCACAAATAACGACAGAACAATCTCGGATCTTCCGATCACCAACGATCCTATCACCGCTAGGAAGTTTAAGGATGAAAGGCTCACAAAACGACAAACAGTCAAGACCCAAACGACGCACACATTCAAGATAGATGAACGAATGCGTAGCACCAAAATCGAAAAGCACACTAACAGGATGAGAATGAATATGAATGGTACCTGTAGCCACGGTAGCCGCTGGATCATCAACCCTCCTCATCTTATACACACGCGGATGAGCGGAGCCGACACTGGAAGCTTCCCCTCTAGTGGGATGGCCCCGACCTCTACCTCGGCCGATACTCTGCGGAGATTGCAGAGCAAACGACCCTTGGTTCACACTCAGCTCCTTAGGCGCTGGGACAGAAGCATGGGCACCAAGAGTCTGCTCTGAACAATCACAGAAGGAAGCCTTGTGGCCCACCTGGCCACAAGTATGACAAGTCAACGGCGGGCGGGGACACTCCCGATTCCTATGGCCTGATTGGCCACAGGTAAAACATCTGAACCCACGAGTGGGGGCACTGGCAGTACCTCGGAAATCCCCAGAAAGATGAGCCGAACCACCCGCAGGAACGTTAGCAGGCTGAGACTTCTGCTGAACTCCGCCCTTGTGACCCAAAAAGTTACCGACGGATTTCTATTTCTTACTTTCTCGAGCCGCCTCACTGGACGTCAAGGATATATCATAAGCAAGAGCTCTACTCTGATAGTCCTTTAGGGTGGTGCAGGCGAGTACAGACATGTAATCACTAATCCTCGGTTTTACTCGCCTATAGAAGTGGCAAATCTTGTCACTCTACTTCTTAACCTGGGCCTTCACGAAGCCCAATTCCCAGTTGAAATCTGTAATGGCCTGAGAAACTGGAATATCTCGGGGCTGAGCATCATAAAAAGCGTGGATCCGCGCTTGACGAACTGGCCACAGACAGTACTCAGCTTCCATAAGGTCTCTGAACTCGGCCCACGAAGCATCATGATCCTGAGGCCCGACAGCCTCCCACCAATTAGCAGCGTTCCTAGTGAGAAAGTATTGGGCGATTGGGACCTTGCGATACTCAGGACAGTTAGTGACAACAAAGATCTTGGACATCTCTTTGATCCATCCCTCCCAATCCATCGGTTCTGAAGTCCCAGAAAATTGCGAAGGATGCATCTTGGTGACATCCTAAAGCCAAGGATCCGATCCGGCCCGAGCAGTATGAGTCGGAGTCAGGTTTTGAACCGCCTGGGCTATCGCAGCCATTTGGTTCACCATTTGTTGCATCACAGCTGCAACACCAAAGTCGGCGCCATTACCGGCTGCGCCATCTTGAGTAGCAGTATGGCTCTGACGGCCATCAGTACTGCCGGCTCCAGAAGATTGTGACATGGCCGCCCCACTAGCTGCCCCACGTCCCCAGCCGCGTCCACGACTACGACCACGACCTCTACCTCGACCTCTCCCAGCATCCATACTGGAGATAAAAGGCAGCAAAAGAAACTCGATGAGAAGTACGAGAGGGAAACAATCACAGTTCAAGAAACAGAAGTACGATACGAGAAAACAAAATAATCGAGTAAGGAAAACTTACAAACACTGAAAGTACCGAGATGATGGCAGCGTGATGACGATGTGAAAAATAAAACACAACTAGACCCAATTAACCGACAAGCCTAGGTATCCATAAACCTAGGCTCTGATACCATTTTTTGTAACACCTTCAAGACATTTAGGGTATATTACAGTACAGTGGACTCCTACGTGGGACTCACCAAGCTAACTAATATACACCACTCGTCTAACCATCTCGGTTAGCGAGAATACACACATCACCAAGACGCAAAGTTAAATAAAACACCCGGTAAACCAGACATTATCGGAAATCACATATGAAATTTAATTTACAATCCATCTTCCAAAATTTAAAACACCTAAGTACTCGCGAGTACCATCTATCAGTTCACAAGTCTGAAAACAAACATCTTAAAATGGACGACTGAAATAAAAGGGGCTGATGTGCACACGTGAACAACCCTGATCAGCATCCTCGTACTACTCAAGTGCCCGCTCGACCGACTGAATGCAACTTGAAATTCATAATACGAATTTCCCCAAAACGGGTCGCCAAAGGGGTTAGCAATTACGCTAGTACAATCAAGACAAATCATTTGCTTACACATTTCATAGTACATTCATCAAATCATTTCAAAAATCAAAAACAAGACATGTCTCTTTCCAGAAAACAAACAGTCAATAATCACAGTTACAAACACTACACCATAAGTGCTCATAGGCAATACTTTTAGCTAGTGTTGCCACCAAAGCATTTCAATAGATTGCTGATTTTTTATCTTTTGAAACACTACTAAAATAGAATTGCACTAGATATACATTTGGTGTTGCAAGATAAAAATGGTGTTGTGCGACGTGCAACACCTGTGATGGTGTTGCATTATATCTAATTTTTTAATAATTTTTTCAAGTTATTGTCAAAAACAAATATAATGAAATGAAATTTAAATTTTGATAACTTTTTACTCTTAAAGTTTGATATATAACATATGATAAATTTGATTTAAATTATTTATATTTAATATGAATACTTATCATATTTTTTAATATTATATTAAAAACTATAAATATTTTTTATAATTTTAAAGTTTAATATATTATGAATATATATAATGAAATTTAAATTACGATATATGTTTTATTTTCAAAGTTTGATATATAATATAATATAAATTATAAGTTATATATATTTAAATTATTTAATCTAATACACATTATAAAATTTTAATATTAAAATTTCAAAATTTTAAATTATAAAAAATAATACAATTCTTTTTTAAAAATACTTATATAGCGTTCAATTAGGAAGCGCTATGTAAGAGTACACTTACATGGCGTTTTTAGAAAATATTGTGGTTGGTTCCGTATTTTAAGTAATATTTCTTTAATTCTCGATCCGTCAATTAAAAAGGTACAGTAAAACCTCGATAAATTAATATGATCGGGACTGGAGAAAAATATTCATTTAGTGAAATTATTCATTTATCGAAAAAAAATTTGAACATGTTATAATGAGTTGGGACCGGAGAAAATTATTCATTTGGTGAGGTTATTCGTTTATCGAACATTCATTTATCGAGGTTTAACTGTATGTTGAACTTTTTATTTTGGATTTGATTTGAAGGATTAAATTCGTTTTTTGTTTAGATGATCAAGGGTTTCCTAGTTTTTTTCCCTATTTGATTGATTGCTAAGTGTATTTTGCTGGTGTGGTTATATTATGTTATCTATTTTGTTATAATATTTTGGCCCAACTCGGCCCATTATAATATTTTTATTATCCCATCCCGAACCCAGCCCAAAGCCCATGGCATCTTTTTTAGTGGGAGCCGTCCGATTAAGATTTTTAATCTCCCATTTAGCAGGACCGTCCGATCTCCCCCTTATAACCCCCTAACCCTACTCCCTCTTCTCACCGCCTCCCTCATTCTCTCCTCTTATCTCTTCTGGGTTCTTCTTCTCCTTTCCCCCGTGATTTCCCCTCTTGTCGGTCAACTCCTCCAACTACTGTTTCTGCTCCCGATTCTCTCAGCGACCATCCCCCCGTGAACCTCTGACATATATCTCTACATATATATATAAAGAAGTGGATTCAATCGATTTGGGATTCGATTTGGGATTCCGTTGTTCAAAGCTCGTGATTCCATTGTTGAAGTCGATCTGCTACTGAAACTAAAGGTAGCTCGTTATTCAATCAATTTGGGATTGAACTTTTTTCTGTATTACAATTTGACTAAAGGTACTTCATCTCTACTGTTAGATGTTAATTTGATTTTAGGGTTTTGATCTTAGTCAATTTAATCCGCTGTGTTCATTTTGGGGAGAGTAATTTGAATTGAAATTGAAAGTATTTTTGGCTTAGTTTATTATAGAGTCTTGGGATTTTGGTAGATCTGTACATAGTACATAGTTGCTTTGTTAGTTGCTTACGATTTTTCAAAAGTAGTTGTTTACGATTAAATCTTAATGGTATTTTTGTGTCGGATGGGTTGAATGTGAACATTGGGTCAAAGTAATAATACTAGAAGCAGAAGAAATGTTTAATATATTTCTCTGATTAGATTCTGACTTCTGGTGTTTTTTGTTTTATGTAACTTGTATCTATGCTATTGAGCATTTGCTATGGCCTGGTGGGACAAGAACATCGCCACATCGGGTTTTGATCAGTAGGGATGGGTTCTGCACAGTAGGGGTTTAAACATCCCAGCAGGGGTTTTGATTAGTAGGGATTCATATCAGTAGGGGTTCTGCATAGTAGGGGTTTAACGTTAATCTTGGTGGGGATGTTGAGCACTTGGAAGAAAGAGGTCTGGGATGGATCAAGACCAGTGTTGCCTGGTGGGACAACAACATCAATTGCACCAACCTTGTATTTTGCAACCTCCTCACTCACTTCCTTCGAATCACCCTTGGTGAAAATCAATCCAACTGTATCATCCATTTTCGCCCAAAAAATTCTAGGGTTTGATTTAATTATTTTTCCATGATTTTAATTTTGGTACCAATTTCCAGTTTCTAAATAATTTGATCCCTTAATTATAAATAATTGGTTTTGTAGGGTTTACAAGAATGTAAAGTCATCATTTAATAAATAAATAAAAAATAAAAAATGTTAAATTTTTGGATCAATCCTTTTATTAAGCAAAATTTAATTTGCCTTTAATTAATTATTTGAAAATTTTGGTTTGCGTCTAGTTTCCAGTTTCTAAATAATTTGATCCCTTAAATAAATGCTGTTGAATCATGTGTTGAGGGGCAGCATTTACATAGATAGAAACTATTAAACATCAATATGAACTATAAGACACTATAATTCTCCCATTTCTGTCCAAAAGTAACACTATTATTTACAAATTTTAAGGAGCCTGGTGTAGAGCCTATTTTTCATTTTCTAATATACAAACAAGAAATATATATCCTTTTCTAGTATATATTTATAATGTGCCCTTCAACTTTTTAATTTTTTATTTTAAATTTCCTTCTATTTTGCCATCTGCTTTATTTATTTTGTAATATACATTGTTTGCAAATATCTATTTATTTCTTTTCTAGTTGTTATTCATTCAATAGTAAAAAAATGTTATTTTTGTTGTACTTTAATATAATTGAACAAGTAAGGGAAATCACACCATTCTTTTTATTTATTTTAACATCAAATACAGAAACAATGTAGAAATTATTTCTTTTTGGGTTAGTTATAATGAGTTAAATACAAATATAATTGGGTATATTTTGTCATTTTTTTAAAATGTGAACATCACATTTTATAAAAGTGGTATATTTTATTTATATTTTCTTACTGTATGTAATTATGTGAAATTACATATGAATTTTTTTACTAAATTTTTTAAAATGTGTAAAATATTTTCTTTTGTAATAATACTAAATTTGTAATATATATATAATTTATCTGATCCAATTTAAGTATTACATTTAACTAAAAATTAGTGTATTTTTTTTAAAAATAATTAGATGTAATAGACATATAGATTTTGTAAGTATAAATAATGAGGACGTAATGTAGCTTAAAATATTAAACATATTAATAGTGATTATACAAAGGGGGGGTCGGAAACTAATATATTAATTAATTTTTGTGCAACCACATGTAATAATTATAATAAAGTGTAGGTAAAAAATGACTTTTACATAAATACTATATTCGTTGTATAATTGGAAGGTCTTCCACTTGTATCAAAAGAGAGAATTTTGAGGCCTCTTTTGCTCTCTGACTCTAGAAATTGCCTCTCTCAGTCACTCTCTCAGACTCTCACTCAGTCTCATCTCAATCTCTCTCGCCACTCCTCACTCTCATCTCATATCTCTGCTCAGTGCTCAATCTCTCCAAATCGTCTCCAACCAGGTAACTAGTAAGGTTATTATTTATTAATAATAGTAGATTACTAGTTCATATACTTTGATTGTTTGATTGTTTGGATAATTTCTTCTTTGATTGAATAAACCCCAATTGTTGTTGTAATCCCTAATGTTGATGTAGTCCCTAATTTCCTAATTTTTTGCTGTAATAACTATTAACTAATCCCAATTGATTTGGTATTATTATTACTGAGTAATTTTGAATTGATGCTGGTACTTTTTGTTGAGTAATTTTGAGTTCGATTTTAATGAATTATTTTTGAGCTTAGTCTTAATCTGATTTATTGAAGTTAGCATACGAAGCCTTGAGCTTATGGGTGCTCTTTTTTATTTTTATTTTAAGTTCTTGGGTTTCCTGCTTTGAAGATGATATTTAGCCAGTTCTTCGAAAAATTATTGTATACGCAAAAATGATTTGTAAAAGGTCAAATTCAGAGACAAATAGAAACAGAATGTACTATATCTATCCTAAAGCGAAGGTACAAAAATATTCAGCTACTTGAATTCGTTAATGAAATGGGGAAGTCTAATGTGAATTTTGTCAGAAAACGGCAACCAAGGGGAAATGGGACTGTCTTCTTCTCGTGGGTTTGCAAGCCAGGCAGGTTCGTCTGGTTCTGGTTCTTCTGGTAAGGGTACAGATGGTGATGGTTTTGAAGAACGAGTGGTTAGGCAACCCCCGCCTGCAACAATGGGTACCTCGCCTTCTACCCTGCCTACAACACCATATTGCTCTTCTACACCCACAACCACCGAAGAAAAGCGCATTAAAGCACTTGCAAATTACACCACTCAGCCTCTTTTTTCTTGCCTTGTTTAATGAAATTTCTTATATTAAAAAGATGATTAAAATTTTCATTTGTTTTTTCTTCATTTTTCTTGAAGTTCTGTTAATCAAGGGTTTCATCTATACATAGAGTTATTTTATTAGCTCTTACACTAATCTATAGTTTGTGCATAGAAGATATCGTTTATGTGGGCTGCTTGCTTGCTAATTTGTTTGTTATATGTAGGTTGAACATGTGATAAAAAAACAAAATGTTCTTGGAATCTTGATGCAAATCAGTTCATTGAGCTCTTCTATGAGCTGGTTCGGGCAAGGCTTTAAATTATTTCCAAATATAGGTAACATTGCATACGTACCTTGCACTCCATTCCATATACCAACTGTCAAACACATATGGTGACACTGACCTAAGGAAAGAGAATAGTTCTTTTTCCTTATAATTAACTATCATAGGAAACATTGAAGGATTGTCTAGTAATTTAGCTCCCAACAAAACCCTTATATCACTTGGAAGATCATAATGATTCATCATTCTTACCATCCAATTATCATTGGATTCCGCAATGACACGCGGAGCACTAAACAATTCCTCCAAGGGTGGTGAAGAGGAGGCACCACCATCGTAAAAACGCATCCGCTTGTTTGAGGAGGGTATAGCAGTCACACAAGACTTACCACTGTACCAATTCGCGATTTCTCCGGCTTCAGGAAGTTTTGGAGCTCCACAGTCAGTAACGTCGTCACAAAGTGCTTTCCCAAGACATTCACAAGGAGAGTCTTGGTGGAACTCTTGAATCTCTTTTGCCAGAGCAATAACCTTCTCAGGGCTGAAATAATGCGTTCCTTCATTAGCTATTTTAGTAACTGCATCCCAATATGCTTTTCCCTCTAGTGACACAAACTCATCTATATCTTTTTTTTTTGTTATGTGCAAGCCTTCGCAACATAACAGTCATAGATACTCTGAAATGATCATTGTGAAGAACAGCAGGACAACGGGTGTTTGCCATGATCTTAGAGGATGCACTAGAGTCTGCCAAAAAATATTAAAGGATTAGCCAGAAAAAAATAACATTTCATTTTTATTCTATCAATTAAAATTTATAACAGTCTCTCTCTTTCGATTTCCAATTATATGTTTTTGACTTATATTGTTGCTTCCGACACTCTCCGTACTATATGCCATAAATTCCTCCAACCTGATTCATTAAAAACAAGAGATAATACTACATAATTTTTTTCAAGAGTATGCAGACCAAGCCCAATCAGATATACCAGAAAATATCAAATTCAAATCATGAAGCAATTCTTTATTTAACAGAAAATATCACATGTGATAGAACCTCATTCTGCAAAAATATATGCAAACTGCTTCAGTAACCACATACATACAGTATTAGTGTTGACAGGGTACAAAATGATAAAATGATATTCGATTAGATATCAAGGGTGGGTACAAAGACAGCCAACACAGTATATAAGGAGTGAAGCCTCACAACAAATAATTTTAAGCAATTATTTGTATCTTGAATTTTTGAGTCAGCATGTCTGAAATCAATTCAATTAACAAAAACAAACACAATAACACATCAAACAAGTATAATTGTAAACTCTAGGAATCAAACTTCCATATAATCCCCAAAAATACATAATAAACAAATATATATAGCCATGTGTGATCCATCAGGCCAAGAATTCAGCTTGCATGTTTCATCGGAAAAAAAAAATCAAGCTCATTGAATGACTCATCACTCATTCCGCCACATGTATAATTGAGTTGGTTTGAATAGCAAGACTTCACATATGAAATTAGATCAAATGGAACTACGGAAGCAATTAGCAGAGTGCAGAAAAGATCCCAATGAAAAGTTTTTAGGCTACCCAAATTCATCATAATCTCTTCAACAAAATTTACCTTCTTAACTGATGACAAAATCTGCTACACCTAACATTCTGTTTTGCTAACCCAGCATATAAGAAAAACTGAAACACAAAACCGAAACAAAACAAATGAATTGGCACAAGTCTTGGACAAGAATTCAGTAGATCAACTCTTCTATTTTTGAAAATAAAATGCAGAAAGAATCCTAGCAATCTGTTTTACATAAAATGCCGAGATAATAGGTAGAATCTATATTGAAAATAAAATGCAGAAATAATGAAATTTCTAAAATTGATAATCGAAACCGAACCAAATTGGGAGAGTACATATATAATTATATAACCCCTAACTCTTCATTTATTTACAGAAACTTGCTTCAGACTTAGGAGGTATATAATTACAAACCCTAATTTGGACTAATTCAGTTGTTAAGACCCCGAACCAATTGACTCCAGCCAAGTAAACAGGGTGTCATCAAACCAAAATTGAGCAAAACTCTAATCTGCAAAGTTTCTAAAATCATCATCATTCACATTGACATAAAATCAGTTGAAATTAAAAGAGAGAGAGAGAGAGAGAGAGAGAGAGAGAGAGAGAGAGAGAGAGTAACATTACCAGAGATCTGAGAGAGAAAGTGGGCGAACGGCGTGAGAACAGAGGTGAGCGGGCGACGGCAGTCGATTGAAGAAACTGGAAAAATGATGAGAGGTAGTCAGGCGGGTGGCGGATGGGAGTCAGCGAAGCGATGGGCGGAAGAGACGATGGAAGAAAGTGGAAACGACGGGCGGAAGAGACGATTGAAGAAACTGATTTGGGTATTATCCGAATATAATAATATTGGACTATATAATATTATGAAACTTTGGGAAAGAGTGGTGGAATGCAGGGTTAGAAGAGAAGTAGAGATCTCAGAGAACTAATTTGGCTTCATGCCGGGGAGATCCACAACTGAGGCCATTCATCTTGCCAGACGCCTTATGGAGAAGTTTAGAGAGCGGCGTAAGGACCTCCATATGGTATTCATATATCTAGAGGCTTATGATAGCATCCCGTGCGATGTTATTTGGAGGAGCCTAGTAGAGAGGAGGGTGTCGTTGCCGTTCGTTAGGGCGATCCAAGACATGCACTCCCAAGCTAGGACGTGCGTTAGGACCCCAGTTGGTGACACCCAGTATTTTCCGGTTGAGATAGGGCTACACTGTGGCGCTAAGTCCTCTTCTCTTCGCTCTAATCCTTGACGTCATTTCGCGAGGATTCAAGATGGCATCCCGTGGTGCATGCTTTTCTTGTGACATTGTGTTAGTGGCGGAGTTGAGGAGGAGGTGAACTCAAGTTGGAGCTTTGGAGGGCTAAGTTAGAATCCTGTGGCTTGCGTGTGGCCTAAGACCGAGTATCTCTGCAGAACTTTAGTTGTGAGGCCAACGAGGAAGATGTTGACGTAATGATTGCGGATCGGATCGCACTCGCACGGATAAGTTCAAGTATTTGGGTTCGATCATTCGGAAGGAAGGTGAGTGTGAAGATGATGTCACGATCGCATCAGGCGGGGCTAAGGTGGAGAGCGACAGGGTCATGTGCGACAAGAAAGTCCCTCTAAAGTTGAAGGGTAAATTCTATAGAGCGGCAATCCGACCTGCAATGTTGTATGGCTCCGAATGTTGGGCGATGAAGAAGTCGCTTGAGAGCAAGTTGGAAGTGGCTGAAATGAGAATGTTACGTTGGTCGTGTGGTCGCACAATGTTAGATAGAATTACGAATGGGGTTTTCAGGAACGCGCTGGAAGTGGCGCCCATTTCAGCGAAAGTTAGGGAAGGGAGATTGAGATGGTTTGGCCACATCCGCAGGAGGCAGACATCTGCTCCGGTGAGGAGGGTCGAGAATTTAATGGTTGTCGGGGAGAGGAGGAGAGGCAGACCGAGGAGGACGTGGAAGGAGCAACTGAGATTAGATTTAAAGGCCTTAAACCTTTCCGAGACCATGACTGTTGATAGGTGCGCTTGGAGGCGCCAGATCAGAGTTGTGGATTCTTTTGTAGGGAGCGGTGCTGTAGTTGAGAGCCTCAGGGTTGGGTTGTCTCGGTTAACTTTGACCTAGAGCATTGCATTTTTACTTTTATTGTATATTTTATCCTATTGTCTTTGCGTGTGGTGTATTTTTTACAGGGAGCTGTGCGCAGAGCCAACCTCTCTGTTGTTAGAGTAGCGTTCATCGGGAGTGAAGTAGCCAAATTCTGTTTAGGTAAGTCCCATGTGGATCAAGCCATGGGCTCAGGTATGGTCTCGAGCTTTTTCAAATCATATGTTTTCCTTTGTATTTATCACACAAGATTCTGCTGTGCACTAAGCCGGGGGTCTTCACGGAAACAGCCTCCCTACCGTAATAAGTAGGGGCATGGTCTGCGTACATCTTACCCTCCCCAGACCCTGCTCTGAGCGGGATATACTGGGTATGTTTGGTTTGGTTTGGTTTATGATAGCTGATGGGTATCGTCAATTGAGAATAAAATAATATTGGACTATATAATCTTATTTTACACAAACAATTGAGGATAACTCTTTCTAGTCTTCATTTACTTAATCTTATTCTAACATGTAGTTTTAATGATAAAATATTTGTTTGTACTCTTCTTGCTTTTCATTGGTACTAGCGATGATCCTTTTATATGTGAAGGATTATGCGAACTATAATTTAGTATATTCAGTGGCGGATCTAGGATTTTCTAAGACTGAGGCACAATTTTTATTACCGTAATAAAAAAATCAATAATGAAGTACAATATCATTATAAAGGTGAAACAAATTATGTTTTACAGTTGTTCTCTACTAAATTTCATCTTTTGAAAGCGATTCATTACATCTTCATTCGTAACATCAGCAAGTCCTTTTTCAACGGTATAAATTACACAACCGTTCAAATAGTCTTCATAAATTCGGCCTTATTTCATCTCTTTGATTAAGGTGATACTCTAAAATTCTTTTCCTTTTGATCCCAAGGAAAATCATCCAAATCAATTTCCGTAGGCATCAAAAGAGTAAAACTAGGTTGAGAAATATTATCTGCACTTGAAGATCCGGGTGTCGATATTTTTCTTTTTAAAAATCTTTCCATTCTTTCAACAAACCCTAAAAATTAAAATCAACAATAAATAATTTAATTTTATACATACTCTAACTAGTGATTAATATATATATATATATATATATATACACACACACACACATACCTTTTTTTTCACTAGGGGCATGTCCCCCCTAATTTGTGAATGGGTCCGCCCCTCAGTATATTCCAGACTATTATATGCGGACTGCCGGAGCTGTTTTAACAGATAAAACTGATGTTTCCATACAGTATGATTGTATCCCTAGCCAGTTCTGCTTTCACGTAAAGGATAAGCACCCATGGCATCTCTATGTTTTAGATTATATTCTACTTATAGATTTGACCAAATTCTTAGGACGTGGTTTTTTTGTGGCAATGGACCATATAAAATATCATCTTCTTGATTTTTTTTTAAGTCGATCGAAGTTAGATCGGTTCTAGGCCTGTTACCTTTACTGCCAAACGATCTTGTGAAGTTCTCCTATACACACATCTTGTCAGATTTAGTAGATTGGTTCCAGGTCTGTAGGTAAGGTAAATACAAACCTCAAGAGGGTTTTGTAACTTTAAAAGATGTGTTGCTTATGTTAGGTATAAAAGTACGGGTGCTAATCTTAAAATCCGCTGTACAAATGTTTTTTCAAAAGTGTAGATTCTTTTCTTTATAATAAACAATGAATAAAAATATTTTTTTGTATTTTTATATTTAATATGGTATTTTTTTTGAATATCGCCTCGACCGAGACTAAATAGTCAATTCACTTTGTAAATAAAAAATTATAAAAGTAATGGTTCTACTCTTAACATTTTGTAAACTTGACCTCAGATGAGGCTACAACGTCAATCAAGTGTCGAAAACAATGCTCAAAAGAGTAGATTCTTCTCTTTCTAATTACTACTACAACAACATTTAAGTCTTAGTCCCAAAATGATTTAGGGTCGGCTAACATGAATCAAACTTTGAAACCGTCAATGATCGTTACATAAATAACATGAAAAGTTGTATACCTGTTGTCGAGATCAAAACCATTTTTAACAATTCGCCTTCCATCATCCCTACGACGGTATACTATATATCCTTCCACATCCACCGTAGTTTTATCGGTGAATTTTTTAGTGAAATGTTTAGTGCAGCTCCCATTAGACATGCATGGCGAAATATTATTTGCTAATCCACATGGACCATGCATCATGTATTCCGACACGGCATCGTAGTATAGAGGGTCAAGATCTTTATCTGGTTTCTCAGCAGAAATTATACTGTCGAAAACATCCTCATTACACGTACCATCAAAATTACTCAAGAATAACAATATATGAGTATGAGGCAGTCCGCGCTTTTGAAACTCAATTGTATATACAACTGCATTTGAAAAAAACTTTAGAATAGTTCACCGCACCATAGCTAGGAAAACACACACAATGGTGGGCACATTGGAGAATCAAGGTGTCTTGTTTTTATCAAGGGTTATTATACAAACATGTTACTAAAGTTTACTAAAAAATGCAATTTTGTTACTAAAGTTTTTTTTGTTACAAATAGGTTACTAAAGTTTTGTAACCGGTTACTTAAGTAACTAAAGATGTTTTAACCCATTGATACCGGTTACATTGCCAACGTGGATTTTTTTTTAAAAATTTTTTTTGACTTAGGGTTTGACTTATACCTAGGGGTGAAAACGGATCGTTTGGAATCGATTGCAAAGATATAAAAACTACCTACACAATATTTCATAAAAAGTGTTTGGCTAATACATTTCTTTTAAAAATATATATTTTTCGTAAAATAATTTTTTTCGAAATATTACTTTTTTCCCGAAAATATATTTTTTTATTTTTCGCAAAAAGTATTTTTTTTTAAAATATAAAAATCCAGGAAAATAATTTTATTTTTCGAAAAATAATATATTATTTCCAAAAATAATTTTTGAAAAATATTTTTTTGCCAAAAATAATATTTCTCCGTAAAATAATTTTATTTTTTCAAAAATAATATATTTTTTCCGTAAAATAAATTATTTTTGAAAAATATTTTTGCCAAAAATAATATTTCTCCGTAAAATAATTTTATTTTTGAAAAAATAATATATTTTTTCCAGAAAATAAATTTTTTTCGAAAAAAAACACGCATAGTAACTTTTTGTAAAGTTCAGTAACCTATTGAATAACCCCGTAAACTATAGTAACTTCTCTGTAACATTTAAAACTATGGTGCTGACGTGGACAAGGGGAACCGGTAATCATCCGGTTGCCCACTCTCGCAGTTACATTTGTGTAAGATTTTAATCTTTGAGTAACCCAGTTGACAAACCCGTTTACTTTAGTAACCTTTTTGTAACAAAAAAAACTTTAGTAACAAAATTGCATTTTTTAGTAAACTTTAGTAACCTGTTTGTATAATAACCCTTTTATCAATCAAATATCTTTTCAACAAGGTTAGAGAGGAATTATAATGGAAAGCATGTGGTTCATCTGCCTCACCTTGAGGTGTACAATGAAACTGTCCGAGATTTGATTTCGCAAGGATGACCACTAGTCCCGAGAGAAGATAGGAAGGTCCATATCTTTAATTATTTTTTTCCAAATTACATGTTAATACATTAATTCAAGCTTTCACATAGACTGGTGCTTGATTTGTGAGCATGAGTATACATCAGTGCAATGTCATATGCCTGTAGTATGTCTATCTATGATGAAAAAATGTCTGCAATGTTTTAGGGGATTGTGGGTCTTACTCAGTACAGAGCTTACTCAACAGGTAAAGTAAATGGACTCGCTTAACTCTTTCGTTAAATGAGTTTGTAAGTTCAATTAATCAAGCAATCAAGATTTATACTAAAGTTAGAATAATAACAGGTGATGACATTACTTCAACAAAGAAAGCTTAATCGGACAACTAAACCAACTCGGGCTAATGAAACATCCTCATGTTCTCATGTAGCTTTTGCACTGTGCATTGCTCTTATGCACAGTGCAAAGTCATGCTTTAATAAACCTTTTCTATGACAACTCTATGACCCAAAACTTCTCACAAGGGGATCACTGTATCTGTTTTATTAACCTCATCTTTTATTTTGTGATACCTGCAGTGGGAAAACTATTTAGTTATATATATATATATATATATATACGGTCTGTATACTATATATATAAACAGGGTTGGGTCTATGACCACTGAGCTGAAGCAGCGTAAGAATATCGTTCATAGAAAGCGTGGAAGACCAACAAAAAATGAACGTCCTGAAGAGGTCAGATTTTTCTGCCTATTTTTGACAAAGTGGTCATGAAATGATTTTAGATCTAATGGTTCCTTTCTACGTTCCTTCTTAGAGTCCAAGTAGATGAAAATATGAACTACGACAGTTACCTTTATTTACTTATGAAATGTTTGTTGCTTTGTGTTGAAAAAGCATCCTCCTTTCAAATGAGGCATTTGTTGATATCTGAAACTGACTTTTACTCATTTTGATACTTTATTTTTTTGTTTTGCAGCTTGAAGGAACTGCTGATAAGGAAAAAATGTATACTGATAAAAATATGCCCATTATGTTTAATAATCACAAACAAATTAGAATTTTTAAATATATAGTGGTTTTCATTATGGATATATAATCTCTCACACACAAATACTTTATCTGTGATAACATAGAAAATATTTACAACAATTTGGTAGGGAAAAATGAAACAGGAAAGTGGGAGAAGCTAATCCCGGCCTGAACTTGGATATTGGAGAATTTTGTGCAACGATATCAAGTGATCAAGATGATAATTGTACCCTATGACTCAAGGCGGCACCACTTATCAGTTATTTCAATATGTAACTTTCGATCACTTGTATTTAGACTTAGTAATTTTGTACTTTTTAAGTTAGATTGGTGGTGTTGCATGGTTTTGGTACTTTTGAAGTTAAATTGGTGGTTTGTTGCTTTGTATGAATTTAGGACTTTGTATTTTGTATTGGCATCCTTGTTAGTTTTGGCTGCCTTGGTTTATTTTGGATGGGTCCATGTAAAAATAAAATGGTTATTTCAAAATATTTGTATGAAGTGTTGCCTTTTACTTTAGCTGTTGTTGTATTTTATAAAAGTAGTATTACAAAAAAAATGCTGGCATTGCATAGATATTGGGCCCATTGCTGACGTGGCACAAATGTAGAGCCCATTAATGATGTGGCATAAATGTGGGCCCTACTGCTGACGTGGCATCAAGATGGGGCTCACTGATGACGTGGCACATGTGGACCCTATGTTTTTTTTTTCTTTTTTTGAAATCTTAGGCAACATCGTTTGTTGTTGCCTTATTTGGTTATGTTGTTGCATTATAGGCGTAATGCAATACTTTTCTGTTGTTGCAGTAGAGACTAAAAGTGTTGCCATATGTGTCAAAGGCAACGACCGTATTGGCAACAAGAGTTTGGTGTTGCCTTTGGCCTAAGAAAACACTTTTCGTGTTTTCTGCAACAATAAACAGGCATTGCCTATGAGCACTTATGGTGTAGTGAAACTTGCCTATGAACGGGGCGAAACCACTGATCTCATCCGAGGCCTCTAAGGACCCTCCCGGACTGGCCATAGTTATAAATAAAAATCACGCACATGCATCGCCTAGGACCGGGGCTAAACCACTGGTCCCATCTGAGGCCTCTATGGACCCTCTCGGACTGGCTAGTCAACGAGCTCGTGAATTAGGAGCGAAATCACAGATTCCTCCGAGGCCCCGTCGGACCCTCCCGGAGTGAGCAAATCATACACATATACATTACCATTCCATGTTGAGCATAAGGGTTTCACAAGACTACTTGCCTTGAGAATATTGACGACGAAATGAACGGGAAAATCAACTACACTTGCTAGTAACCGACGACCACGAACCTAACGATTCGAAGAATACAATCACAACCAATTCTATACGAGCACGAAAACAGAATACACCCAAAAACCTACCTACGATTCAGGTAAACTCGTACAAAAACAACAACGAGGGCGGGTCGCGACCGAACCCTCCCGATTTTACAAATACCACGAAATTTATCATGAACTCGTAGGAAGACATGAATACTACTAAGATTAATCACATACATCATGGATCTAATCAACAATACAGAATGAATCGGACATTAAATCTAAAACCCCCAAATTTTTCAAAAATAGGGTTCTAAAAGTTTACCTCAGATCGGAGACGAAGAACAAGTGTTGGTGTTGTTTATATACACCAAGAACTCAAGAGAGATTATAGCTAGATGATTGCCAAGTCGAAATCGCCCCAAATCGCCTATGAATCGCCCAAAACACAGAGGAGAAGAAGAAGGAACGAAAATGGACGAAACCGGTCAACTCCTGGGTATTTAAACCCAGTCCCGATAACGTACGCAAGCCCTGGACAGCTAACGTATGTTAGCCGCTTAACGTACGTAAGTCTTCCAAGCTTACGTACGTAATAGGTTGGCAAAACATTCTGCCCAAACATGCATGGACTATTATGTACATTATGATAAGGGCCATTACGTACGTAATAAGCCTTAACATACGTAATTCTCTTCACATAGCATACGTAAGGTTCCCCAGTACCATATGGACAGTTTGTCGAGCAAGGGTGTGACGAAATCACGAGACGATCAAAACACGAAACAAAAGCACGCTTACGAAGAGTTTGAGGCGATGAACTTAAACATTAAAAGAAAACATGTTTCCGACTACCTGAAGGTTCGGAAAATAACGACAAGCATAATTACTTCATAACTTTGGGAAATTATATAACGGCCCAAAATATCCGAAATACACGATACCCGATCGAAACACTAAATAAAATCTCACGACATCCATAATGACATAAGACGGATTTACAGCAACCCCAAAACGGCAGTTTCGAACAACGATTACGAGAATCGAACCAAATAGCGACGAAAAAGACAATAAACACGGAATTGGGTAAAACAAGTCCGAAAACAAGCTCGGATGACAAAAAGTCCAGTATTAAATATTCTCGAAATTTTAATAAGATTACAAGCGAGTCACTAAAAACGAAAAATATACCAAAATGAAAAATACCAGAAAAAAGAAAAATGCGAATATTACATATTAGCAGCTAACTGTTGCATCTGGCAGGCACGCACGAGCTGACACATGAGTTGGTGCTCATGCGCCACAATAGGAGCTGGACAGTGGGTTTCGCACGACTTGACGCATGGACAGATGCCCGAGCATATTGACCATGCCTCCCTAATTCGTTGTTATACGAAACCTATGCAGAGTCATGCACGAGCATTTGGTCATGCATCTCTGTGATATATAACGTGTCGGGTTTTCATCTCATTTCTTCACCTCTTCTCTTCCTCCCCGGCGACTTGGGCGATTCCAAGGCGAAATCTTGTCAAGAGTTCATCAACCATCAACATTATTGGGTTCCTAACGGGAGTTAATCATCACCTATCCATCTTTATTCCTTCAAATCGAGGTAAATTCCTTTGAATCATAATTTGGGTATTTTTGGGGGTCTTGTTAGGTTCGTCCGTTTAATCTATTGTTGATCGTGGAAACCCTAAAATTATTATTAATCTTACTTGTATAGGCGCTACCCTGACTTGATGTTCTATTTTCGTGTGTGTCGCGGATTCGAAGGGATTTGGTTGGTTCCCAACCCCCATGTGTATGAAATTGTAATCGGGTGAATCGTAGGCGGGGTTTCGGAAATTCCTTCTTGTGAATTGAGTATTGATTCTTGATTATCATATTTCTTACGATTCATTTAGGGCCAAAAGTGTGTTCTCGGACCAACCAAGCTTGAATACCATTTCCCTTCAACTCAAATATGTCTCAAAGGCAAGTAATTGCTATGAACTTATATTCTCAAATGTGAAAAATGATGCATATGTGTTTGAGAGTGTATACTTTCACACCGAGAGGGTCGGCGGGGCCTCAGATAGATCCACATTTGGTTGGGTCCACGAATATTGGGATTAACCACTCCGGGAGGGTCCGGCGGGGTCTCGCAGGGATCCGCGCATGGTTGGGTCCATGGTTAATCATGAGTGCGGATACTATTGTAGCATATTTTACATATTGCATTTTCTGAAATTGTTATCTTGGTTTTTGAGAAAATTGATGCATGTACTTTATGTGTAAGATGTATGATTCATTCTTATTTACTTGCACTAGCAAATTTCATTCGCTAACCCCCCATTCGGGCATATATACCTTTCATGTATGCCAATTTAGGTAGTTCGTGGAAGTGATCACATGGTCGGCATAAAGATGGAAGGCATAATACTATGTATTGTCAGATTCATCTTGTTCTTTCCCTTGTGTATTGGCAGTTGATGTTGTTGTAAAAGTATTTGAAATTTATTGTTCTTTATCATGTCGTGTTAAGTCCCTTGCAAGGGCGTTTTCTCCTCTGTGTTGAATTATGCCCGTATCGTTGGTATTTTGAGATTGTATTCTATGTGGTTCGATCTTTTCGATTGATGTTTAATATGTCGTGTGGTGTGTTTAGCTTGGTGAGTCCCTATGAAAGGATTCACGGGGCTATAATAGCCCTGAAGAAATTGGGGTATTACATAACACACAAAAATATGATCAAAGTTAAATGGAAGTTGGTTTTTTGGCAAAGTAATATTAAAAAATGCACTCCTTCCCTTTTATATAAATTTGTGACTTCCACCATCTTCTAAATATAAATTGACCAATAATTATTTTGTTTAATTATAAAAAATTTATAAGAAAATATTTTTTTAATTTAAATAAATCTAGCAAATATTTGTATAGTTACTCTTTTTATATACCCATTACAATTTATGGTAAAAATTTATAAATTGTAACAAAAACAAATATTATCAAGATGAGGAGTATTTTTTTAGTCAACCTGCCCAATGTGCAGGCCCGATCGAGCAACTGATGCCGGCACATAAAGGAGTCGGGATGCGATGGTCCTGAACCAGTTCATGTGTTCATTATATTCAGAAATACTATTTTTTAAGAAATTATAACAAAAATATTGTTTTATAAAAATAAAAATCATATATTATTATATTAAATTTAAAATATATTATAACGGGTTTCATCATGGGTTGAACTTTCAAACGAAAATTGGCCCGATGTAATAGCGGATTGGACGGTCCTATACAAGTTAAACTAGGCCGGTCCATGTCTACAAATCTCCGAATCCGGTCAGGGTGGACGGGACGGCCCGACGCACCGGCCAGCTCTCCTTTGTACTCTCTTAATAAAATCTTTTTTACAACCAAAAAAAAAAATGTAAACTATAACAGTAGAATAGCTCTGCTTTTCCTTTTTATGTTATTATAAATAAAAGAGAAATAGGTTAGCTATATGTCACGGGCTTAGAGTTCTCTCGGGGCGTGACATATAGCTATAGTCGTAAATCCATAGCACGAATATTCAACTGAAACCGATGAAACTGTTGCACATAGAGTCGAATATGCACACACAGAATTATTAAAAGGAGAAACAAACCTGGAGAGAGAGAGAGAGAGAGAGAGAGAGAGAGAGAGAGAGAGAGAGATGGGATCGAGGAGTGCGTCTCAAGACACAATGATTACATGGGAACCACAAAGGGTTCGCGTGGAAACACCACCCATTGGAAAAAGAGAAGGCCATAATATGTGTAGCATGGAAAAGCTAATCCACAACTGTACCACACACAAAAAAAAAAAATTTAACCTATACCTTTTATTTAGAAAGTAAATATTAATTGTATTAACTACTAAATGATGATAACACATTCTGCAGTTAATATTTATGTTTTTTATTATTTATTACAGATGTGATAGTTAGAGAAGTGAAACGAGCTAATTTTAGTGGGTTTTGGGTTAAACGATTCGAGTCAAAAAACCCGTATTTAAATGAGTTAGGAAATATCGGCTCTAACCCTAACTCTAGGGAACTTCGGGCTCAACGAGCTAAATATTTAAAAAGTTTATTTTTTTACATATATATTATATAATATTAAAATATATAATATTAATATATGTTGTATATATAGTATTAATATAAGTTAAAATTAATGATATATATTATATATATATTAATATATTACATATATATGTTCCTAGTAATATCAAACTGAAAGTGTGCTGTAAAAAACAGATAGAAACACTGATACGCAGGAAAATATACAACAAGATATTGTGTACAAATTTATACATCATGTGATTGTGTATGTGTAACATGCCATCTATATCGTAAAATAAGTACACCATACCACTACCGTAATATTAATGAATAAATGAACTGCCAATTAATAGTATTGACTGTTAATACTTTTCTGACTATATCAACTACAAAACTCTCTAATCCTTTCCTATTGCTCACTTTTGTACTGATCCAAATATGGCTCGTGTGCTCTTATAAAGTCGTTGGCACCCGTATTCGTTTTGCGTAACTTGTACTTGTACGAGTATGTTGCAACTCATAGAACACCCAAGTAAATATGGTGTCTAAATATTTTCTTTTTCCTGGCCCGTGGGCCGGCCGGCAGCCCGGACAGCCCATCTGTTAAGTTCGCGGGCTAATCGGTCCAGACCAAATAGGCCCGGATTTGAACGGAATGGGAAATATCGGACCTAATCCGATTTTTTGGCGGGTTAAACGGGTCAATGTCCGAGTCCGTTTAACATCTCTAGTGATAGGAAAAATGGAAAAAAGAAATAGATGGTAATAAAAAATAGCGTGGATTAAGGAAAAAGAAAGAACAAAAAAAATATTCTGTTTGAAATTTTAAATGAACTAATTGTTGTAAAATAGAATACAGTAAAACCTCGATAAATAAATATGGTCGGCACCGGAGAAAAATATTCATTTAGCGAAATTATTCATTTATCGAAAGAAAAATTTGAACATGATATATTTCCTCCGGCTTGATTATTCTAATAGATAAAAATATTTCTTAATTTTTACACCAGGATAATTCACTCTTAATTATTTTTCTCTATATATTTATATTATATTCGTACAGTTAAAACTCGATAAATGAATGTTCGATAAATAAATAATCTCGCCACAAAAATAAATTGTCTTCATTCAAGACACAATAACTTAACTATTTATTTATCTGTTTTTTACAAGGAAATATATCAAATTTTGTTATTTTCCGATCTACGATTAGATGTATATTTATCTACAATTTAAGATACACATTATATACTTAAATATTTTAAATGATAAAAGATTATTTTTAGTTTAAAAGAATACATGGAGTCTATATTACCATCATATTTATTCTATAATAGCAATATAATAAGTCTATATTAGCAATATAGATTATAGAACCCACTTTTTTGGATCAAGTAGGAAAATTAAGATTTTGATTGCCAAATCAATTCTAGATAACATAAAATCGGGAAAAAAAATTACATAGAATACGCAATGGCATTATACATGTAGAATTATAGCACTGAAGATGGTTAGAATAAGCTTGGAAGCAAATAACAAAATCTTGATTATGTATAGAAATGTAATTAGATTATAGTAGCAATACACATCAGGTATAATATCAGTATAATAAACTCAAACAAATAAGAGTAATGCAATAAATCCAAAGAAGCAGCAAAAGGAGTAAATTGAATATTTGATTATCAAAAGATCATCGTAGCAATATGTGTCATATATGTTGGTAGTCGATCCACCTTGACATCCACTTAAGCGCTCCAGGCAGCCGACCAGCCGAGCAGATCCTGGAGCCGAACCGGTCATAGACCCGATTGCCTCTCGGGCTCACAAAGAACCGGACCGGACAGAGACATTAGAGCCGACCCGGAATCCGACCCAGAAAGACCGAGCAGACCCTAGATGAATACGCTCCAAACCATAATCATAACAGGACCGACCAGAACATCGGGAAGCTCGAGGACCGACCCTGTTGTCGGTCGCAACAGATAAGTATTGCCAAAAGCACGAAGAACAGGCAGACATGACAATTAAGGGGGGGCTGTCATATCCCTTCCCAAAGCAAACCTAAGAAGGTGACACGCGTTAAAGAAGTCACTATACTGTGACAAATGTCATAAGCATGTTCACCTGAATCTTCCAGCTGTCATCTCATGAATGACTAATATTGGCTATATATATGCCAGGAGAATGTACAATGAAATGACTTTGAGATAAAGAGAGATAAAAAAGAGAGAAAAGAGAAAAGGATAAGACTTGTAATTAACAAGCACCAGCAAAACGGACCGGCCAAAATATTTTCGGCCCGGCTCTACTCTTTATCAAGATCATTAATAAAATTTAATGGTCCAATACTTTTCATTCCGTTTATACGTCCTGTTTATTATTTTCTACGTGGCTTCGATCCATTCGTCCAGATCAGCACACGTGACGTTGACCAAACCAGACGTCAACAGATTGGCGCTAGAAGAAGGGCGGCACCTTCGGAATCTTGAACGAGTCGCTCAAGCTATAACTACAAGTTCCGAATATAATCAACCCGCCACAATGAAGGGAAACCCGTTCAAATTGGCAGAGCGCTTCGGCATACCTTGCGTTCATCCGGGAATAGTCGCCCTCACCAATAAGTGGCGATATGAAAGCATAGGAATCATCGTAATTGTGAGTTGAAAGCATAGGAATCATCGTAACAAGGAGCTGAAAGCACAGGAGCCATTGTGACCATGAGTTCCTGCCCGACTCGGCTGACCTTTTAAAGGTCATAACTCGGGGGATATCAAGCGCAACTCAAAGCTCTAGAAGATTTCCCAAAGAATCCCCTCGTATCCTTCAAATTAAAGTTGCAATCAACATACACCATAATGCCTGCAAGCGCTTTCGGAATTCCCGTCAGATCCTCACAAAGATCCTGATAATCCGGAAAGAGTAATCTGTTGGGATGCAGGCGACAAAAACTCAAGCCATTATTGGACAAAGATTAGGCTGAGATCAGATGGAATCATCGGGGCCCAAGGAGTTTTTCGCATAAACGCCCGAACAGCGATGCCAACGGTGAAATATGGAATTCGATATAATGAAAAAGGGGCAGAAAGTGGAACATGTTAGTAAAACTGAAATAAGCAAAGGTATAATCTTTATAAGGAAAGAGGGGCCCGGCTGACCGGGTTACCAACAATCCTGCAACTGCCGACCCGAGGAGAATCCCGCTGCAATCTGCACCGCCTTCGCTTGATCGGAAAACGCGGTCCGACATCTGGCCCATCTGACGCCGAGCTCGGACACGCCCCGGTAGAGCTGGTCTATGTACTCATACTAGCCCCCTGAAGACAAGCGCAGGAATGGCCCTCGCCGGTCCCAACCAGCGTTTGTTCTGCCCGACCGTTCGCTTAAGTTTTCTAGCCGCCAACTATAAAGCGGAACATGAAGCCCTCCGGGCCGATCTCGAAGTAGCAATCTCCCTCGATTTTGCTAATCTCACTATCTTTGAAGCAATTCTCGGGTAGGGGCTGATACGAACCCAGGAAGCCCGGTTTGGTCAATTCCCTCGACCAGGCTCGGACCTGGTGGTAAGATCGTCAAGAAACTGTAACGCCTTCCGCGAACCAAGAAACGACCAAACCGACTCATCGGCAGCCGAACAACGCGAGTTGCAAGGACGAATACAGCTTCTAGCTCTATGCCCCCAGCACCGCATGACACCCACAAAAGACAAGATCACTTCCACCCCAACCGCTGAAGGAACCTTAGGCGGAGGTATCCAGTTCCATCGTTGAAAGGCTTAGTCAAGTATGCCCTCAGAAAGGTGCCAAAGCGGACACGCGGCAGCCACTTTGGCGAGCCCGGTATCGGCCTACAAATTGCTCCAACGAGGATATTACTGGACGAATCTTAAAAAGAGGCCACTGAGCTGGGGCGAATGTACGCCCGAAGCCAAACCTTCGCTTAGCTCCAAGCCTCGCGTGAAACCTGCTTATGCTTATTGACTTCCGCCTTTCGTCAAGTGGATAATTGTCCGGGTCGGCTTCCCTATCTAAAGGACGAGTCGAGGCACACTACGCCATCATCACAGTGGATTATTTGGCAAAACGGGCCAAGGCCGAACCACTGTCGCGGTCAACCGAAAAGCAAAATAATCAATCTTATATGAAAGTCGCTCAGGACCCCTTAGTCTGTCATATCTGATAAAACCATACAATGACGAGGAAAACTTTCAGGCCTCCTGTGACGGCCTCCATACACGAAATACATTATCCACTTCGCACGAGCCACGATCCTACGGACAAGTCGAGACAGTTCATAAAATTATAAAAAGCGCCTCAAGACCCGCCTCGAGAAGCTCAAAGGTTCCCGACCTGAAGAACTCCATGAAAATGTATTGGTTCACGGGGCTACATATCGGTCCGCCCCTCGGGAAATACCTTCTTAGCCTTCGGTACCAAGGCAGTTATCCCGGTCGAAATTGAAACACCCGCCAACCAGATAACCCGTTTCGAAGGACAAGCGCAACATGACCCTTGAAGTAGGGGCCTCGTCGCCAAAGACGGATCTAAGCAAGAATGCGGAACGTCACCCATAAAAGAAAACTACCGAGATTCATCATCACAGCTTCCAGGTCGGAGACTTAATTTGTAAACGGGTATTGGGGCCAGATCCAGGACCTACTGAATCTAAGAGGCAAAGATCAAAACAGATTAACGAAGTCCTTCAGAACGGAGCCTGCTAGTTAGAATATCAGAATGGCTAAGGATTGAATCACCAGTGGAATGCTATGTATTTAAAGAGGTATTATCAATAAAATTCAACTCTATTTCATCTCTAATTCGAATGCACTATAAGACCGAGTTTGCCTCGGCACCTCGAATGACCGGCTCCTCCGGGACTATAAGACCGAGCTCGCCTCGGCACCTCGAATAACCGGCTCCTCCGGCACTATAAGACCGAGCTCGCCTCGGCACCTCGAATGACCGTCTCCTCCGGCACTATAAGACCGAGCTCGCCTCGGCACCTCGAATGACCGGCTCCTCCGGCACTATAAGACCGAGCTCGCCTCGGCACCTCGAATGACCGGCTCCTCCGGCACTATAAGACCGAGCTCGCCTCGGCACCTCGAATGACCGGCTCCTCCGGCACTATAAGACCGAGCTTGCCTCGGCACCTCGAATGACCGGATCCTCCGGCACTATAAGACCGAGCTCGCCTCGGCACCTCGAATGATCGGCTCCTCCGGCACTATAAGACCGAGCTCGCCTCGGCACCTCGAATGACCGGCTCCTCCAGCACTATAAGACCGAGCTTGCCTCGACACCTCGAATGACCGGCTCCTCCGGCACTATAAGACCGAGCTCGCCTCGGCACCTCGAAAGACCGGCCCAACCGGCACTATAAGACCGAGTTCGCCTCGGCACCTCATAAGACCGGCCCAACCGGCACTATAAGACCGAGTTCGCCTCGGCACCTCATAAGACCGGCCCATCCGGCACTCTAAGACCGAGTTCGCCTCGGCACCTCATAAGACCGGCCCAACCGGCACTATAAGACCGAGTTCGCCTCGGCACCTCATAAGACCGGCCCATCCGGCACTCTAAGAACGAGTTCGCCTCGGCACCTCATAAGACCGGCCCATCCGGCACTCTAAGACCGAGTTCGCCTGGGCACCTCATAAGACCGGCCCGTCCGGCACTCTAAGACCGAGTCCGCCTCGGCACCTCATAAGACCGGCCCGTCCGGCACTATAAGACCGAGCTCGCCTCGGCATCGCATGAGGTCACCCACCCAGCACAATCAACAAATGATAAACAGAAAAGAAAGGCAACGGCCATACCAACCGAGCCCAAGCATACAGAGAAAAGCAACGGATGCTATAAAAAGATTTCATAAACCGTTCTACATCAAAATACAAAGGAAACCAAGGAAAGACGGCACGCAGGCCATACATGGAATAACACGAAAATCTACTCGGCCCTGTCCTCCTGACCGGCTGTAACACCCCCAATCCGCTCAGGGATATTACACGCCGTAGAACCTTTCCTAAAGGATCTACTAGGCTAGTAACAACATGAAACATCTCGACAATGCCTTTAAGGCTAAAATGACTCAGTAGACCGATTTGGCCTTTCAATAAAAACATACAACTCGATTACAACTCATGCCCACGCAGGGGTCAAAACACAACCACACCCGTACAACGGGAAAAATATAGCAGCGGAAAATAAAATACAACTAGACCAATACGACATCAACGGATCCTCGTGTGATTAGTATTGTTCATCTTTCATCAACCTTCGTGCCGACCCTGTGCTATGCTCCAAAACCTGAATGCAAAAATAGACATCCACCCCCCGAATACTCGGGGGTTAGCAAAACTCTACTGTTTTGCTAGTGCAAGAACAAAGTGCAAATACGAGCCATACAATTCACATTCCACGAACGATAATAATTCGAAATCCTCAAAGATTCAAATACAACAGGATGAACACTTCCCGAGGCAGGAGTTTGAGTAAATACTTCCCAAAATTTCAGGATCAAAATATCAAGGGAAACAATTTATAAAATGATTTGAAATACCATCGGGAGTTTTAATAGAAAACAATTTAGGATTCTCAAATCCTACTTTTCAAAAACCAAAAGACAAAAGGGGTCACCACCCCAAAGGTTTTACTTTCCATAAAATAACCTTTACCAAACCATTGGGATTTTAGCCCCAAATCCGTCAAATGACCTTTACAAAACCGTTGGGATTTTAGCCCCAAATATCATCAACTCACAGTACACGAGAACGACAATAAGGTTCGTCTCCCAACATCAAAATCCACAAATAAAGGATTTAAAACAAACAACAAAATACTCTAGTGCCATCCTAGCCAAGTAAGCCAAACGAACAACTTACCTCTTACACACTTAGTCGATGCATGCAATCATGAAAACCATTCAAAAGCACTCATTTCCGGAAATGCCAATAGTCAAACCACATTTGTAAAATGCACCACAATTAACCGTGGATCCACCCCTCCGTGGACCCCTACCGAGACCCCGTCGGATCTAACCCATAGTGGTTAAAAGGAAGCTCGCGGATCCACCCCTCCGTGGACCCCTACCGAGACCCCGTCGGATCTAACCCGTAGTGAGCATACACACACACACACACGTTACTCATGCAATACTAATATGCTAAGAATGTAAGTTCATCAAGAATACTTACTAGAGATGGCCACTAATCCGACACCATTATCAAACTCTTCAAAACACAATAACAAGATTAAACACGGAGTACACGATTCCATAACTTTAAGCAACAGGGATATCATCAAAACCTTCAACGTTCAAAATGATCGAATCATAATCAATTCCCAAAACACACCGTTCGCAAAAACACACACGCGTTTTGAAAGAGAGCCTTTAACGAGGCCAAAATAATTCTTTTGAAAATTCATTTCAAACAACCAAACAAACACACCAAGACGATCACCGATCATCATATCCATAAAATAAGAAAAGTATGGGCAAGGTACTTGCCTCGAAATCACAATCGCAACGAGACGACGGATAGGACGCGGTCGAATAGCCCCGAACCTCCGAACAATATCAAGAACGCGATAGCACCACGAGTATTGCGAGAATAACACCACACGAATCATCAATCACCAAACGGGATTCAACATCGGAATCCTCGAACAACTATAAACCTCCGGAAGGAACAATAACACATGGTTACGACGAGAATCAAGGCCAAAACAACGGAAATCCCAACAAACTATCGAAGGGAAACTCATTGGGACATTTAATCGAACACTAAATGTTCAATAATTCCCAAGAACACTCGAATCGTCAATCGAGTTAAACAAACTTGATATATGGATATACAACCCATAGAACACGATTAATAACATCATACTACACCAATCGATGTATCAAAATCGGATTAGAAACGAAATCAAGAACAATTCTCCGAAAAGTCAACTTGAAGGAAAATCAAGAAATATACCTTGATTCGACGAAACACACGGATTAGATGATGATATAATCAACAAGGATCTTCCAAAATGCCTTGGAAATGATTAGAATCGGCCAAGAACTCCATTTCCCGTCGCACCCGTCGCCAGTCGCCGAAAGAAGGGAAAAAAATCGAGTAAAATGAAGTCTGGCCGAGCCCAGGCCATATATAGCCGGCAGAGTTACGGCCGTAACCGGCAGTACCTTACGGCCGTAACTCGGACCTTACGGCCGTACTCGTGAGCCTTACGACCAGTAACCGACATTCGTCAAAAGCACGCCCAAGACTGCCGGACACTTACTACCGTAATGGCGCACACATTACGGCCAATGTGACCTTCGTCAAAAATCGCCCAGCGCTCGTACGGCCGTACCCGATCACGCTTACGGCTGTAACTCGCACACATTACGGCCGTAATCGGCACCTTACGGCCACTCGGCCGAGCCAGGCCACCTCGTAGTGACTCGGCCGTGGCCACTCCGACGGCCCGGACGACCCCGAAACCCGAACCTGAGTAAAAATCGAAGATACGGTTACGAAGTACTCGCAAAGACGAATCCAAGCGCTAAGAGAACACACGATTCCGACCACCCGAAGTGTCGGAATTCGACAACGGAAGTAATTACCCCAAACTTTGGGAAATTACAAAAATGACCCAAAATGTCCGAAATACACGATACCTGATCGAAACACCAAACCAAAGCTCGCAACACGTATAACAAAGTTAAACGAACTTACGGGAAACTCAAAACAGCAGTTTCGATCGAGATTCGCAAGAATCGAACTCAAGTGCGGAAAAGTCGCTAAAAAGCACGGAACTCAACAAAACAACACCGAAACGAACTCGGATGACAAAAAGTGCAGAATTAATCATTCTCGAAATGACGAAACGGTCATGAGCGAGTCGTCAAAATGGACTTCCGCCGAAAAAAAGAAAATTACCGAAATTCAAAATTGCGGATATTTCACCGGCCGCCTGAGAAGGCTGTCCTTCACCTTCGCCGGACGGAATCAACACCGGATCTTCGATAAGTTCTGCGGCTTTCGGCTCATTAGCTCCGAGAGATTCAACCTTCAGGTCGGCCGCCTGAGACTCTATATAAGCCTGGACCTCCTCAACAGTCTTCCCTTCCTTCATGAGATCCAATATCTCATAGCAGGTGGAGACGTAGTTAAGGTTAATCAACTCCTCGAACTCGGGCGTCTTCTGGAAAGCAGACGCCCCGTCGGCAAGGCCCCTGGCATAGCCCGTAGCTTCACAAGTATGGACCCGCTCGGTCAGATGCTCAAGCTGGGCCTTAGTGTTCTGCAAATAGGCCTCGTGCTCGGCCCTTATGTCCAGACACCGTCTTTGCGCCTGCTCGTCCGCCGTGGCCATCTCGCCGGCCTTTCCTTTCCAAATATCAGCCTTGAGGGCCCGACTCTCCAGAAGCTCCATCTCACCCTTCACAGAGGTCATCTCCTACTCCAGAGACTTGATAAGCGAAGGGCAGAGGTGGTGCTCCTCCTGTAAGGCCTTGAGATCGGCCTCCGCCTTCTTGTGCTTTTCAACCAGGGCCATCAGCTCCTCAGTGGCCTTTATGTAGGTGCACAACGCACGGCCCATCAGAGCATTCCCGAACTGGATCTGCTCATTCGGACCCATGTCGTTAGTCACCATCTCCATCTTGGGCGTCCAACCCCTGATGGGGACATGGCTGGACTCAATCACCGTTGGAGGGACCCGGTCGAGCATCTCGGCGGTGGGGGTGGCTGCCGGACGTAGTCAAGGAACCAGTGCGGGCGTCGCCCCTTCATTTGGGCACATGATTTTTCCCGGTCCTTATTCACCGGGAGATAGTGACCCTCCAAATCAATTGCGGGCTCCTTACCCGTCGCACGGCCCGTCCGGACAGGGCTCGGGGCGGGTACAACAATTTCAGGAACGAACGCACCCTCAGCCCTGGTCACGATATCCTCAGGCTCGGCCTCAACTCTTTTCCGCTTGCCCGTGCGCTCCCTGCGCTCGGCGGCCTCAGCAGCCAGCCTCGCCACCCGCTGCGCATGCGTCTTTTTCCGTCCCGACGAACTCCTGCCCCTAGGGACTGGGTAAAGAAGACGTGTTAAAAAAAAAAGAGACTACCTGATGAAAACATCAGGCTCGGATCGGTTGATCTAAGTCCGACTGCCCAGATATTTTCTTCAGTAGCCAGAAGGTACGACTTCCTCCGATCGGCGGGAAGATCCAAGAGCTGCTCAACCCGGTCGTCAAACAAGGACGAGGTCTCTTGAGCCGGGATACGTTCTGCACAAACAAAAAATTATGAGCGTTAGACAAAAAAGGGAACAACAATAAGAAACGCGACACTTACTCATTTTAGCAGTAAAATGCTCTGGGACCCGAAGCTCGGCATCTATCACACCGGGCTCCCACTCATCAGCCGAGCTCCTCCACGGCCCCCCCACATAGAACCAATGTTCCTTCCAGCTATGGATGGTCTCCAACACATCCACCAATTCTTTATGCATCGCGTGCCGCGCTGTCAAGTAAAACCAGCCAGAGCCGGATCGGTCGACCGACCTCCATAGGAAGAGACTGTTAAACTCTTCGAAGCTGGGCTCAGCCCAGCCATGTTGACTGAAAAGAATAAGAAGACCCACCATCCGAGCCCAGGAATTCGGATGAATTTGGGCAATACAGAGGCCCCATTGCCTTAACCACCGGGAAAACACCAACGGAAGCGGAAACCTCAGCCCTGACAACAGGGAGCGGTAATACACCGCCGTGCAGCCAACGGGCGGGATATGAGGCCTCTCCTCGGGATTCGAAACATACATCGGCACCACCACGGGTATCTTGAATCGTCCCCGCCAAGCCTCCAACTGCTCTTCGGTGACCGTGCTGCGAATCAAGGCCGAATCCCATTCCGCCGGAACAGAAGGAGACGGCCGAGGCCGAATCCGGGCTCCATCCACCGTCAACAGCGTCACCACCCCCGCGTTTCTAGAATCTACATCTCCAGAACCCGGCGATCTTGCGACCTCGTGTAATACCCGAATTTTCAGTATAAATTTTTCGCGTTATTTTATCTGAGATATACTGTATAGTTTGGTATCTATATAGTATGGATAAAATAAATTGAGAACCGAGACAGTTATACTGGTGTGATTATCGTTTTTGACTGACAGATATATTCAGGATATGTTGTATCAGGTTAAACAGATTTGGATATCAGGTATACCGTATGAGAATATTTTGGATTCGGTATGTGTATTCGGATATGCCGTATGTTTGTATTTTGTACGTCGAGGCGTCGGACATGTGATTAAATTTTGGCTAAGTATAAAAGCCATTACGTACGTTAAGCCTTGGAGCTTACGCACGTAAAATGTGTTAGCTTACGACGTTATATAGCGTACATAACGTGCGTAACAAGAGGAATCGGACAGTGGGGCCCGTGGTCGGCTTTCGGCGCAGATGTGGACAGTGAGTCAGCGGATGGAGTTACGTCGTTATACGGTGTATTACGTATGTAATACGAGTATTATCTTGTAGCAAGTCAACGTCGTATTACGTGCAACGGATTAAGTGTTACGTGCGTTACGGCGGCCGGCGAGTCGTGGCCGAGATGACCTGGATGGCCGAGCATGGCTGGTCGTGACTCGTTGGAATGGCCGAGCATGGTCGGCAGTGATTCGTGGGGGTGGCCGATCATGGTCGGCAGTGACTCGCTGGGGGCTAGGACTGGCCGATTACGTACGTAAGGCAGTTGCCGGTTACGGCCGTAAGGGCCAGTTACGTACGTAAGCCAGCTGCCGGTTACGTACGTAAGGGTTCCGGCAGAACTGGCGATGGCGAGCCATGGCCGATTACGTACGTAAGCGGTGGCGGTTACGTGCGTAACGTCGGCGCAGTGTCCGCCTATGTAAAGGCCTGGACCGAGTCATCCGGCCATTTTCATGTTTTCTCTTCGTTTTTTGGTGATTTCTTCATCAAAGTGGATGGATTTGAGTAATATCATCATCTAGCAACATGTTTTGGAAGTTGGAATCATGGATTAACATCATCTTCCACCGGATCGAAGGTAAGAACACCTAAAATTTTGGTTTTTGGATGTTCTTGAGGTTTCTTGGTGTTTTGGCCGATTTGATTCGTTTTGATTCAGATTATTGATGGAACTTTGTTGTAAACTCGTAATCATTCATTAACCTTGAAGTTTTGTGGAACAAATTCGAGTATTCCTTTGAATAATCGATTGAATTGGACTATGCCTTCAAAGTGTTCGATGAAATGTCTCAATGAGTAGAACTTGGAAAATTCTACACGTTTTCGTATGAATGGTGATGGAAATGATATTGTTGTGATGATTCTTGGTAATTATGGCAATTTTGTTAAAGGAAGATAATGAATTGGTGATCAAATGATTCGATTATGTTGTTATGATTATGGAATCGTAGTATTCTCGATGTTCTTGGTGGTTTGTTGCGATTCATGATGTTATGAGAAGTATATATTGAAGAACATGATTATATACACCTTGAATTGTGAATAAGGGTTGTTTAGATGTTAGAAAACATCGGGTTATGTTGTTTTATGGATTATGAACGTGAATTTGGATAATTCGTGTTCTTAAAGAACTCTTGAGTTACATATTATGATTGTGGAAGGATTTCGGATAATTTTGGATTGTGATTATTCACGATAATAATCGGTAAATTGTTTTCTACGAATTTACAAGTATGAACAAGAAGGAGTTTTGTCTTCGTATTTGGAGTTGAAGTTGGAATCGAATATGTTATAAAATCCTTAATGTCGAGATAAATTGATCATTGATTTGATGAATACGTTTTAAAGTGTTGGTGTTTTGGATATGAATATGGAATATTCACATTTAGAACTAAGTTATGTATTTGGTACAATATTCGTATAGGAATACGAATATGATTTCGAGTTTGATGAGAATTATTATCCATGTTTGAATTTGGAAATTCATACTTATTGAATAAGTGTTCAATTCGGATAATGGAATTAGTTGAGACCTTTGGAATATGGTTATCTATGATGTTGAATTAATCGGATCGTCGGATTGATGATGATAACCGTAATTGGTTTATATTATGAATTTACAAGGAGGAAACTTGTATCCGTATTTAAGATTGAATTTGGAATCGGTAATGTTAGACCCTTGTTGGTTTAAATTGATTATTGATATGATCTTCGGATTGTGGAATCGTATTTTGGTTTTGAGTTCGTGTTTGATTGGTTTGGGTTGTTTGGATATGTGTTTAATCGGGATATTGTAGAACCATTGTTGATCGGTTATTGATTGTTATTTGTGATCATCGAGTTACGGCTTGTATCGTGGATATGGGTTCGTATTTGTTGAGTTGGATTATTTGGTATTATGTATATGATCGAGGTTTCGTTGAACCGTTGAGTTTGTTGGTTGAGTATGTCAGTTATTGATTGTTATCGGATTGTTGTTAATTGATTATTGCAATAGGTTGTGATGTTTTGATCGTGGATTATGACCGTTGTGTTGCGGTTGAGGTCGAAGAGTTCGTGTATTGCTTTGTTCGGGGCTGAGGAGCTCGTGGACGAAGGCAATGGATTTTGGTAACGGCTTCGTGGTATCGGTATCGAGGCAAGTTTATACTTGTTCAGTTTATAATATTTGATGAATGGTTTCGTTTTCATTTCATTTATAATTCGTATAGCAATGTTGTTAGAAATGTAAGTTGTCGGGATAATGGTTTGTATATCGTGCTCTGGTTGTATTAAATCATAAGCTATATGATTTAATTGTGTTCAGGGAAGACGTGAGTTATTTTTGGTCAAGGATATAGAATATCGGATATCGAGGATAGTTATCGTGATTACATAAGTATCGGGATAAAGGGTTATTGATATTGAATGGATGGTACCTTATTTGAGATTATTTGTATAACTGTGTATTCGTTCAGGGATGTTGTTCGTGGAAAGGATATTGTCGTCGGCTTTGAGGTAACTTATGTATTGTTCAGTTATGAGATAATTAGTATGTTGAGTTGTTGTATATGTTGAGGTTTCGTATAGTGAGTTTCGTATCGGTTATTCGTTGAGGGATGTTGATCCCAGGACTATTGTATTGAGATCGTAGATCGTGTTGGTCATTCATTTGGGATGATGATCCCAGGATTGATGTTTTGGATATTGATTAGTCGTGTCGACTTTTCATTGTCAGTCTGTTGTTGTTCACTTCGGTGAGTCTTTTGATCCTTGTTGGATATGTGTTTCTTTGAGTTTCGTTGTCATGTTGCATCGTGACATATCTGGAGTCATATCTGCGTGCCGATTGGTTATTGTGTAGGATTTTTAGCCGGGCACATGATGGTTATGTGTTGATATTTCCACATTGAACCGTGCACACGAGACGTAGTTCGTGAGGCTAATTAGGTACAAGACCACACGTGTATGTGATCAATACCCGGGGTGGCTTGTGCACGGACACATTTCCGGATCGGGCGTACTATGGCGTCCATCTTTGAGCCATATTGTTTGGTCGTTCATCCTCCATTTATGGTTGGGTATGTTCGACGGTTTGTGACTGGTTGTTCATACGCCCGAGGGGTATGTTCGACAGTCAGAGTTATTTCTTGAGATCCATTATTGTTGATCATTTGGAGTCTACCTTGTTGAGGGTATTCTCAGTTATAGTTGATCCTTTGTTGATCGTGTTTGGAGTTTACCTTGTTGAGGGTACTCTCAGTCATCGTTGATCCTTCGTTGGTCGTATTGGAGTTATCATGTCGATGATATTCTCAGTTGATTTATCGGTTGATCTGGTTATTGATCGTATAAGCATTCGGACTATATGTCGATGTTTCGGGATTTGTTATCATTATCATGTGGTAGTTGATCTACAGATATGTTGTGTATTATTGGTTTATACATGTTGAGATTTGATTGTGTAATCCGAGACGATTTGCTTACAGGATTATTACCGCACTTATGAGTTTTGATGATGTTTTGAGGATTATTGGTATTTTTGGAATACTGATCTGAGATAATTATTGTTGAGTTCATTTCGTCATTTGAGGATGTGAAATGTGGATTATGGTAAGGATTATTATGGATTGGTAAGGTTATAACGGTAAGATTACATTGGTAGTATTCTTACGGTATTATTACATTGGTATGTAATTATTTATGATGATGTGATCGATATCATTATTGAGTATTGTGGTGACCGTCGTGGGCTTTATTTTTAGGTACTCGGAGATCAAGCTAGTAGCGGTCGTGAGGGGATGAGCTTCCCGATGTGATCTTGTTGTGGCTTGTTTTCGGAGAATTGAGTATTCTTTTAGGTTATTTATTTCCTGCAAATGTTTATTTTAGGCTGTATTTATCCATTGCGTGTGTATATTTCAAAATAGCTCTTTGGTATTTTTACCAACTCGTGTGTGTATTTTAAAAGGGCCTTTTTGGCATTTTGCGAACTTGGGTTATTTTCGTCAAACTCTTTTTCCCAAATTATTTTATCGGTACGTTTAAGTTGTGGCTTAACGTATATTTTAAACTGTTGAGATTTGGCACTTCGCCTTGTATTTTCAAATGGTATTTTATGACGGTATTTCAGAATTTCGTTTTTGAAAATATTTGAGTATTTAAAATATTACCGTCATCGGCCTTTTGGCGCTTTTGAATTGGTTTTGTAAACGGTTTTTAGCCTGGTGGGTTCCGGCGCGGGACCCACGGCGCTGTAATATCCCGGATGGTTTTGGGGGTGTTACACCTCGCCGCCATCCTCGTCGCTCCAGTCAACAGGGACATCACCCATGGACAGATCCGCCACTCCCGTGCGGTCCGGAGACACAGTCAACTCCTCCGCCGCCGTATCTCTCCGCTCCGACATCATAAAATAATAAAAAGAGAAAAAGCTTACTGGGAACTTCTTTCTGAAAACGGGAACAGAACGCCGAAAAAACCTCTCTCTTCTCTGCAACCAGACACGAAAATGGCGAAGGGAGCAATAGAGAAGGAGGTTTTCTATATTTATAGGATAAAAAAGAGCATTAAATGCCAAAGCACGTGAAGCGGCGATTCATAATGAATCGTCACGAAGATCAAAAACGCGTGAAACACAACGACAAATTACGTCCCGCCACGCGTCCTCCTTATTATGACTCTTGAAGACCCCGAAGTCAAATCGACGCGGCTCTCGAAGAGACGTCCCTTCGAGAGTTCTTATCCACCCCCAAGCCGGATCGGCCTCAATCTGAAACGACTCCAGCACCGGCCAACCCGGCACGACCCTGGACTCGGGGGCCCTTGTTGGTAGTCGATCCACCTTGGCATCCACTTAAGCGCTCCAAGCAGCCGACCAGCCGAGCAGATCCTGGAGCCGAACCGGTCATAGACCCGATTGCCTTTCGGGCTCACAAAGAACCGGACCGGACAGAGACATTAGAGCCGACCCGGAATCCGGCCCAGAAGGACCGAGCAGACCCTAGATGAATACGCTCCGAACCATAATCATAACAGGACCGACCAGAACATCGGGAAGCTCGAGGACCGACCCTGTTGTCGGTCGCAACAGATAAGTATTGCCAAAAGCACGAAGAACAGGCAGACAGGACAATTAAGGGGGGCTGTCATATCCCTTCCCAAAGCAAACCTAAGAAGGTGACACGCGTTAAAGAAGTCACTATACTGTGACAAATGTCATAAGCATGTTCACCTGAATCTTCCAGCTGTCATCTCATGAATGACTAATATTGGCTATATATATGCCAGGAGAATGTACAATGAAATGACTTTTGGAAAAGGTGGGAAAAGATAGAGAGAGAGATAAAGAGAGATAAAAAAGAGAGAAAAGAGAAAAGGATAAGACTTGTAATTAACAAAGTAAAGCAGACTGGCCAAAATATTTTCTACATTCTCTTCTTTATCAAGATCATTAATAAAATTTAATGGTCCAATACTTTTCATTCCGTTTATACGTCCCGTTTATTATTTTCTACGTGGCTTCGATCCATTCGTCCAGATCAGCACACGTGACGTTGACCAAACCAGACGTCAACAATATATAATAGCATTTCGATAAGTTCAGAGTTGCAGCATGCCAGACATATAGTAGCAATGCGATAATCTCATATATTTAAATAATTCGATAAAAAAGGTAACATGATTTAGGTACGATCCCAATTGAAAAGAGCTATAAAATAGCTCGAGTACAACCATTCAATTGCCGAATTTGCCCCAAGGAATAGCCAAAAGGGCTATATAACATAGATGAAAAAAATTTCTAATGTACAATTCACAATTAACGGAAGGAGTATTATTTCTTTTTATCTCGATCGACCGAAAAATATATAGGCACGAACCTATCGGGACGAATAATCGTTCTTAGATCCAATTTCAAGTACTATATCATGTTAAAAGCAAATATATATATAACTTCACTCCATAATACCGAACCTAAACCCTTCTGAATAGGCATTGGAAATGCTCTAGCTATACTTTATTACTCGTCTGACAACCTGCATATTGTTTGTTCTCCCCCCGTGCTCCCCCCAACCCCCCACTCCACACCCCACCCACCCACACACCACCCCAACCCCTCCCTCATCATTTTTTTTTCTCATCCTCCGCCGCAGCACAAGTGTAGTGGAAGCTATGATAATGATAATATATATATATATATATATTTACTTTGAACCAATTATCACTAAGCAACATGTTAGTGTATATATATATATATATATACGTTGTGTGTGTGCGCGCGCGCGCTAAAAAAAATTCCTCTATATATGTTGTCTTGTGGTAGCTACAAAAATGGATATCATGTAGAGAGAGAAAGTGGGGGAGAGAGAGGAGAGAGAAACTGCCGTGAAAACAAAGGAAAGAAGATCAACAGTGATATTGTAGTATATATATTGTGGAGGGGCCATGAAGGAAAATACAAATTAAAAATAATAATAAAAACCGAAAAGATAAACACAGCACCAAAAAAGGTAAGGTGTTGTTTGGTAGATAGGATAAAAAGGGGTTCTTAAGTTCTTCACTCTCCACCATTTTTCACACCCTTAAAGACTCTCCGACAGAAGAAGAAGAAGAAGAAGAAGAAAGGTTTGTCTTTTTACTTCCTTTTTTTCTTTGTATAAAGATCAGTCCAACATTTAGGGTTTCTAATTATTTTCAAGTAGCAACAATCACTTATCGAATCAAATTCAACAGATGCAGCAACCAAACACTACCGTAGATGCATATAATATAGGAGGAGGATCCACTTTTACTTTCCCTGAGGTATCACAAATCCTACCATGGACTCTCCCGCATCAAGTCCATGCTCTGGACACGGCCCACTTATCGGCCCGAGAACCCGGTCTGTTTATCCCGTCCTATGGTGGTTTGTTCAGCATGAGGAGGCCATCCGGCTTCGATGGCGGCGGCTCCCCGGACCGCCAGCTAAGGCTGATTTCTGCCGAGTCATTAGGCCAAGTGGCGCGCCCTCGTTTCGGGATTGAAGCTGAGCTGCAGAGACTGACCGCTCAGGATATTATGGATGCTAAGGCGCTCGCGGCTTCTAAAAGCCATAGCCAAGCCGAGAGGAGGCGAAGAGAGAGAATCAACAACCATCTCGCGAAGCTGAGAAGCTTACTACCCAGCACAACCAAGGTAAGTGGATCTCATCATTCTTGAAATATTGTTATTTCAGACAAATAAATCATTAATTAATATATTAAATTTAATGTAGTTTCATATAATAAATGTCGTTTTAGCTTATTAACCATGACCTTTTTCAAGATTAAAGAGTAAAGAATATTACCTTAATGATAGTTCTCTCAAAAATGTATATATATTTTTTAATAAAATATACTCCCACTCTGTCCGAGTTTAAAGATCACGGCGGATGATGTGTAATTGGTGTATTTTAGTTGATGATTCGTATAAATAATAATTGTTAATGCGTGTGGAGATTAAAAAATAAAAAATATTAATAATAAATGTGTGGTGGAGAATAAAAATTATAATATAATTGTTTGTTTAGATTGATTAGATTGTGAAAAAATGGAGTATACGTCAGTTTACTAAAGGAGCAATTTTCCGAGAGAAATATAAATTTTATGGGCAGGACGGAGGGAGTAAATGTTATGACATATAATGTTATTAGATTAGTCTCAATGTATATTTTAAATATGAAATTTTTATAATATTTATTATTATATAATCATATATAAATAATAATTGTTAAAACTAGAGATGTTAAACGGGCTAGCCCTAGCGGTTCCGGGCTAGCCTAAGCCAGGGCTAAACGGTCCGGCTAAAAGCCCGGATTTAAGCTAGAAAATATTGGCTCAACCCTAACTACGGGTTTAAGCAACGGCTAAATATTTAAAAATCTATTTTTTATTTTTTAATAAGTAAAAAAAAAAAAACAATAACAATATATTTTATATATATAGTAACAACTATACTATAATAAATATAACAAAAAATACACTTTTATGTATATATATATATATATATTATATACACACTATATTAACAAATACAGTAATAATATATATTATATATAATATTAATATATATATATATTATATATATAATATTAATATAGTGTATAAATATATATATAATATTAATATAGTGTGTATATATATATATATATCGGGCTTCGGGCTAGCCCTAGCGGACTTCGGCTAGAATTTAACGGCGGGCTAAACTATTCCAAAAAGCCCGGATTTAAACGAGTAGGAAATATCGGCCTAACCGGTTTTGGCGGGTTAAGTTAAACGGCCACTCTACGGCCCGTTTAACATCTCTAGTTAAAACTTTATATGACAAACGTGAAAATCAAATTGTTACAGGAAATCGGAGAAGAATGTAACATTTTTCATCTAACATCATTTGAGGATATAATCATTATTTTAACTTGTTACTTTTTTTTTTTTTTTTTGAGAAACAAATGGTTGTATTTCATAATCAAGAAGAGTACAAAAATCACCTAACAATCAGATAGGTAGATCCATGAAACCATCGCTGTCTACATCTACGTTCATGGCCAACTTATGCGCCACCAGATTACCAGTACGCAGTACATGAGTAAAAGAAATATTCTGAAACCAACTAGAATTGAATTTCATTGCTTCCACGAAATTGCCACCCGCCAAAAGACAGTTTTCAGTCGAATTATAATATGTGCTATTCTTTTCTAAAACAACACTTTATTATAAATTGAGGAATATGTATTACTCTTTCCGTTCCACAATATATGTTGGTTCAGTTTATTGACATAAAATATGAAACTTGAAAAAAAGACTAATATGCCTCTAATTAATTCGAAGAATCTCTGATTAATGTCATTTATTTTTCCTCCAAGAATAGATTTTTTAGAATAATATTTATAGGGAGCTAAGACTTCTTGAACATTGTATTTTGATACAGTGATGAATAGATATTTGATAAACAAGAAGAGAAATATGGTTGGCAAATGAAATTCTGATTTTCATAAAATAAAAATTATAATTCATAATAGAGACACGATATTTTTAAAGTCGCTTCTATTGTAGTCTGGTCTGAGTTGCCATGATTTTCGACTATGTTAGATCAATTTTCTTTGCTAATAATATCTTATTAATAATGATGATATATTATTTTGTTACATCCGTAACATAAAGGACATTGATCTCCTCTGGTCGTCAAAGTGTTATTTGAAAATACTATTGTATTTCTTCAGTGTTAAATTTAATATCAAAAATTTAAAAGCAATAAACTTTCAAAAGAATCTTAGAATATCAAACAAAAGGAACAATTATATTCTAAATTTTTTTGTTCAATGGCGGACTGCCGGCGGATAGCCGGACGGATGCTGACGAATGGCGATCAGGCTGTTTTGTTTTCGGCTATCTGCTGCTCTATTTTCCAGCGGGCCTCCGTCGATCAGTCAGGGTTTCTTTTTCTGAGGCCGCCCACGGGCTCCGACTGCCGTGCAGTTTTTTTCTTCCTTTTTTTTGAGGCCGCATGCCAGCTTGTTCTACATAAGACTACCGACAGGCCTCCACGGCCGTCTGCCAGACGTCTGGTGATTTTTTTGCGTCCCTTGCCGGCCATCGACCGACCTCCAACTGTTCTTTTTTTTTTTTTTTTGCGGCCTCCCATCGGCCTGTTCTCAAGCGGTCCGCCTGCCGATCATCGTCAGACCTCCAACAACCAGGCAGTATCCTTTTTACGGCGTCGGCAATCGGTAGTTTTTTTCGTAGAGTACCAATATAGTTTTCTAGCAAAATAGTCCTGTAATTTAAAGATTTTATTTCAGATTATGGAACCCCCACCGTACTATAACGTATCCACTAGTCCATGTGAGATATTATGAATACAAAGTGGATCATGGAAAGGAAAAAAGATTACATATGAAATAATGAAATTTTCTGTTCCTCCCATCCTCGGTTCCCGCTTGTCCATGTCCGGCGTCAGGAGCGAAGTTTCCTATTTCCTTAAATGAAAAAAGTTGTGTCCACATGCACACACTTCTACAATTACCATCAAAGATAACATTTTACTACAACAATTTACTTGAAAATTAAGTTAAGAACACACTCGCTTAAAATATCCAATCAGCATCGATACCCGAAAGATCACTTAAAAAGATTTTCACCCTATAACATGTAGAGAGTGATACAATTGTACAGACTGAGAGTATGTACAAACGTATATCACCTCAATGTAACAAAGTGACAACTTTGCTATATACTTCTGAGATGCGGCAAAAAATTTCACTCCAGTTAATACACATTAGTAAATTATTTCCCTAATCAATCCTAGTGTAGAACCACTCAAATCCTAATCAATCCTGATCAACCCTGATATATCTTATTCGCAAATCGTCCTTTCTCCGAGATCGTTTTCCCATCTCTCACTAAGAACTTAAAATTATCATTTCCCCTCTCTCACTTAGATCGACGGTGGAATCCGTAGTTTCGTGTTCGATTCGTGTGTTCCAAGATTATAGGGCCCTTTTCGTGCTCTCCGATTAGATAGACGGTCGGATCTATTGATTCTTGCCCAATTCTTGGGTTTCTCAAACTATTGTCGACTTGGAGTGTGATTTTGTTCACCCTCCTAAAAAGAGGGTGAACTTACCCTTCATAATTGGAGGGTAATTTTCAGATATAAAAATTAAATTTGTTAATTTTTATTTCTTCTATGTTATTTTATTTGTCGAGATCTTTAATTTGAGTATAATTTTGATATATAATTTTTATTTTCGAAAAAAGATTTATTTTCATAAATAAAAAATTAATTTCTCACTCAAAATAAAATAATTTTCAAACATAAAAACTTATATATCAAAATTATACTCATAATAAACATCTCGATAAATAGAATAACATAGAAGAGATAAAAATTAAAAATTTAATTTTTATATCTAAACATTACCCTCCAATTATGGAGGGTAAGTTAACCCTCTTTTTAGGAGGGTGAACAAAATCACACTCGTCGACTTGTGGGTTTCGGAAATAGGGCTGGAAAAATACCGAAAATATCGAAATACCGAAAATATTGTATACCGATTTTTTCGGTACGGTATGATACCGTTACCGATATTTTCGGTACGGTAACGGTATGAGCTTTGAAATTTTCGATAGACCGAGGTATATTGAAAATTTTCGGTATACGGAATTTTTTTCGACATATACCGAAAATTTTCGATATACCGAAATATTATCGGTATATCGAAATGTTTCAGTATACCAAACTCTGTATAGTATATTGATTTGTTTTTTATTTATCTTAAAATTTTCGGTATACCGCGGAAGTTTCGATATACCGAAAAATTAACGTTATATCGACTTGATTTAGGTATACCGATATTTCGGTACAATAGCGGAATGTAAATATGTCATACTGAAATTTTTGGTATACCGGTTTTCGGTATACCGAAAATTTCGGTATGGTAACGGTATGATTTTTGTCATATTAAAAATTTCGATACAGTACACGGTATGGATGATAATTTTCAGTATATCGTACCGAACCACCCCTATTTGGAAATATGATTGATTCATTGGATATTGAAGTTCCATCATCTTTGCTTTCTCTGTATCTGAATTTGCATGAAACGCGAAGGTTTCTTTATAAGATATCAAAATTCACATCATATTGCACTTGGAATTTTTCAATTAGGATCAACTCGGTACGGTATTTGTACTGAATATCATGGTATACCAAAATAATGGCGTACCACTGAATCTTCTGGCGAGGAGCGGCCGCTCCTGCCGGAGGCAAATAATTAAAATATAGTCCCCTCTTATATGTGTATATTTTTTAGCACCAATTAACAATATAGAAAATTTAAAAAATGTGGCTTTGATTTCGATATACCAAAATTCATGCACAGTATATCATACTGGGAATGATTGATACGATATCATACTACGCCCAACATAATATCATACTATGCCAAACATAATGGTATATTGAAAATCTAAATATGTTCGGTATTGCTCGGTACAATAGATACATATGTCTTTCGATATTTCGATATTTTTTTTCTACACATGATTCACTCTATGAGTCGATAATTTTTGTTGGGGATTTAAGGACAGAGATGAATCTCATACTCGTGTTTTTTTATGTAATTATCAAGAACTACAGTCCAAAATGTGATGTAAGTAGTCTTCGTTTCCTGGAATAATATGATTATTAGTGGTATTTTCGAGGATTAAAACAAAAGAAAGGACTAAAAAAGGGAACGGGGTGGGTTATTAAGACCCCTTATATTACAAAGAAGACCTCCCTAGTAGGGAGGGTTTGTCCTTTTGTTTTTATTTTTTTTTTGTTTTTCTGGTCCCTTTGTAGTAAAAAGCGAAATTCCTCGTCCCAGGGCCCCACCCCTGCAAGTGACGTGGGTGGAGAAAATCATGGTGACTAACTACCACGCAGTGGGAGGATAATGTTGTGCCCACAAGGAGCTATCCCCCACATTGGAGGGATAAAACTCCCACACTGTGGCTGTCAGGACTCGAACATGCGTCCTTGTAGCAATCTGCCACCCAGGAACCAGTTGAGTTGTCCATGCGGACTTTTTGGTCCTTTTGTTGTCTTTTTTTGTGTGTATTATGTTTTTTAGTGTTTATTTGTTATGTATTTTTTGTGTAATATTTTTTTTAGTATTTATTTGTTATGTTTTTTGTGTTATGGTTTTTGTATTCGTCTAATTTATTTCTATTTAATTAAACAACAACAACAATAACACGTTAAACATTAACACATTAAACAACTACAACAACTGTTATTATTCAACTAAACAACAACAACATTAACACATTATTTAAAAACAACACCAAATATAGTGCATTTACTATGTTTGTGCTGTTATATTTACAATATAAATCAGTAATCATTTACTATGTTTGTGCTCTTATATTCTCAATAATTTCAGTATACATGTGTTATCGATTGGAATATAAAGATTCCCATGTGGATGCATTGGGAAGTCTGCACACTCCCCATTGTGGGTGAGTATTGGGGAGTGGTGAATTTTCATCCAGCTTCACATAAATGTAGTGAGCACAGTCGTCGTCCCCCACACGGGCAATCACAAGGGGGCCACTTTCTTCTGATAAGTCTGGACCGGACAAATACGGAAAACACGTAAAACTTTGTTGTGAGGATACAGATACAACTGGCCGGTTAATCAGTGAAGTAATAACCAACCCCGTGTTTGGCATACTCATCCAGTAGGCCCTAGGTGCAAATTCAGGACGGAACCGTTCTACCGAGCTCCGAATTTGGTTAAAGCCATCAAACCACCACATTCTTATGTAATAGTCCATGTGAGTGTCTAACTCTTCGATTAAAAGGGCTCGAGTTTCGGACCACCTATCTTCCTGGTAACCAATACCTACGGCAACTCACCGAAACCCACAATTTCCATCACCTAGCACATTATAAATACTTATGATGTATCGATGGAAATGCTCTGGAATTTGCTCCATCAAATATTCGCCAACTCTATCTCGAACGTATAACTTATGTCTTCTACTTTGTTCAACTCTGGGATCCATGTATGAACTATGTCTTGCAGGTTCTTTGTTCAAGTTCGGGACTTTTGTAGATCTTGAATTTGTGCTTCTTCGGTGATTTACGGTTGGTTCTTTATTCGAGTCTGGGACTTTTGTAGCCTGGGACTTTTTGTCCTTTGCGCTCGGACATCCACGAGTACTTTTGTGAACAGCAGGTTCACGTATATCAACAGATTCAGGATCGTATATCCCTCTCACTTTCTTTAACATATTTTTCTTGACAAACGACGACATTTTGCCAAAAACATTCTTGAATTGTCGTATGTCACTAGAAGGACCATCTTCAGGCGTAGGAGTACTGATACTAGGCCACGGAACAGCTAGGATTCTCCAAAAAATATCAATTCTCTCCATTGGAATGGCCATTTCTGCATTCATTAAAAGTGACTCATGTAAATTACTGATATTAATGGGGAAAATAATTTGATAGTCACAATTTAATATACTTACTATGAATTCGATAGTAAAGCATGTTGGGCTTTGTTCCAGCATCCTGCCTGCATGAGCTTAAAAATGCGCGAAGCGCGGCTTGCGATTCGACCTGTGAGATCTGCACTAGAAAGTGGTTAAATGAATTGATTTGGACTACTTATACCAACATGATGCATCTTCTTTTCTGGTATCTATCTCATAGAAACTCCAAAGTTCAGCGTGCTTGGCCTGGAGTAGTTATGGAATGGGTGGCCCCCTGGGAAGTTTTCCAGGTGCGCGTGAGTGAGGACAAAGCGCGCTAGAAAAGACTCGTGTTGGTACAGTGAGGATAGTCTTCATCATTCTGGGGACCAAAAATTGGTATCAGAGCAGGTCACGGGTGCGGATTCCTCGGAGTATCCTACAGTGGAGGCTGCCAGAGTGTTGGAACTGAGAGGCGGGCATGCAGCAAATATTGCCACTTAGCCGGAACTGAGATGCTGGTGCAGTGGAGGTTGTCAGGTGCTGGAGGGCTATGTGATCAAATCTAGTATGCTGGAACTGAGATACTGGTGTAGCAGAAGTAAACGGAGGTGGAACATATGCTGATGTCAAGTGTTGGAGGACTGTGTGAATGAATCTAGCCGCTAGAGGGCTGTGTGATCAAATCTAGTTCGCGGAGGTTTACAGACTATGGGGCTGAAATGCTGGCAGATACTGGGAGGGTGATTGTTGGGCTTTGGTCCAGCATCTTGCCTACATGAGCTTAAAAATGCGCGAAGCGCGGCTTGCGATTCGACCTGTGAGATCTGCACTAGAAAGTGGTTAAATGAATTGATTTGGACTACTTATACCAACAAGATGCATCTTCTTTTCTGGTATCTATCTCATAGAAACTCCAAAGTTAAGCGTGCTTGGCCTGGAGTAGTTATGGGATGGGTGACCCCCTGGGACCTTTCCCAGGTGCGCGTGAGTGAGGACAAAGCGCGCTAGAAAAGACTTGTGTTGGTACAGTGAGGATAGTCTTCATCATTCTTGGGGACCAACAAAGCAGTTCGTGAAAGCATGGTAACCCATAAATTGACCGCAACTGATGACCACATTCTTCTGGGGTGATCGACCGTTGGAGTTCTTAGAAAATAAGTTCCAAAGCATAATTGGAAACTTTATACCACAATTCGGCAAATAGTGGTATATTACATTTATGCATTTTCTCGTTTTTGCTTCTATTAAAAGTTTCTTTTATCGTAGTTTCTTGCGCAATGATAATCTTATCGATCGAACTCAACAACGTGTCTAAGTTGGACTGTGTGGTGCCCAAGTATAATTTCAACAACGCGTGTTGACTCTCAACTCTGCATGTTGTTGACTCGCCGTAGTTGCGATATTGATCAGTAATAAACGAGAGAAACATGTCTGAATAACCTTGCAGCCAGTTATTCAGATACGAAGAAATATCTGAAAAAACAATGAATTAATAAAAAGTCATTCGGGTATTTATTTATTAAATAATAAAAACAATGAATTAATAAGTAAGTACATGCATGTTCGACCAATAACTGTTGTAGGTGTTCATAATAATGCGTGAATATGGCGCGTGTCGGAGTTTTAACCATCCAATCTCATGTTCCTTTAATGGACTCATACTCATTTAGCGTACTGCATCTATTTCTGCGTGAATAATGCGTGAATATGGTGAGTGAGGACAAAGCGCGCTAGAAAAGACTTGTGTTGGTACAGTGAGGATAGTCTTCATCATTCTTGGGGACCAACAAAGCAGTTCGTGAAAGCATGGTAACCCATAAATTGACCGCAACTGATGACCACATTTTTCTGGGGTGATCGACCGTTGGAGTTCTTAGAAAATAAGTTCCAAAGCATAATTGGAAACTTTATACCACAATTCGGCAAATAGTGGTATATTACATTTATGCATTTTCTCGTTTTTGCTTCTATTAAAAGTTTCTTTTATCGTAGTTTCTTGCGCAATGATAATCTTATCGATCGAACTCAACAACGTGTCTAAGTTGGGTATGTGGTGCCCAAGTATAATTTCAACAACGCGTGTTGACTCTCAACTCGCATGTTGTTGACTCGCGTAGTTGCGATATTGATCGCACAAACGAGAGAAACATGTACGAATAACCTTAGCGATTATTCGATATTTAAGAAATATCTGAAAAAACAATGAATTAATAAAAAGTCATTCGGGTATTTATTTATTAAATAATAAAAACAATGAATTAATAAGTAAGTACATGCATGTTCGACCAATAACTGTTGTAGGTGTTCATAATAATGCGTGAATATGGCGCGTGTCGGAGTTTTAACCATCCAATCTCATGTTCCTTTAATGGACTCATACTCATTTAGCGTACTGCATCTATTTCTGCAATACTGAAGCACATTTTGTGAAATATGCCATCGACAAAGTAATTTGTTCGCATTCAGGAATTCTTCTCTGCATGCCCTAACCAACGCTAAATCTCTGTCAGTGATGATAACACGCGGGTAATATTCTTCGTCTATCACCTCCTTGACGCATTGCAATACCCATTGAAAATTAAGTCCTTTTTCTTTGTCTAAAAAGCAAAACGCCATTGAAAATGTTTTGTTTGTTGAAGTAACTCCAACAATTTCAAAAAACGGCAATTTAAACAACGTGGTGTTGTATGTGGAGTCCATTAGCATGATTTCTGGGAATGTACACCATATATGACGTGGGGTGAACAAAAAATAGTTCCTCAAGCTCATCAGTGACCTCATTTACCCTCGGGTAATATGTATAACCTAAACGCATCAAATGTGACGAAAGGACTTGGATTGGAGTTCTATCACCTATTATGGCTCCACATGTCTTATTTCGTGCGTTATATATAGTTCTAACGCTAGACACGTTATCAGAATTACGCTCCTTTATTGACGAAAGTATATGACGTGATGGTACGTGATACTCTGTCAATTGTTGCACCAAACTTAACTCATCATCCTTTAATCGCATTGCATATGGGTAACCATGCAACGACTCTGCAAAATCATGATTATGCCTATCACACTTCACCCTCAACCTCCAAAAAAATTGTGTTTTAGAATATTTTGCCACTAATTTGAATGGACAATCGGTTTTAGAGGTACTGGTTTGCCGTTGAATTTCATCTTCTAAACCTTCATGTTCATACTTCTTAGCTTTTGAACACCCATAATTGATTTCGTACAAATACCCCTTCTCTGATTTGGTTCTTCTTTTAACAATGACAAAACCGATCCCTCGAGCTATATTTTGCACCCAATCAGTTAGTTACTCGAGAGAACGGAACACCTGAAAATATATTACAACTTTTACAAAAAATTAATCGAACCAAACCATGACCACCCGTACTAAATATAACAAAAAATTAATCGAACCAAACAAAAAAATATTTTTATTTGTTACAACTTTTTTTAAAATAACTTTTTGTTACAACTTTTTAAAAAAAAATACTTTTTTGTTACAACTTTTTTTTCAACTTTTTTTTTGTCTTTGAAATTAAAAATGTATATATATATATATTGTAAATATTTTTGCATGTAATATTGAAAGTAATATGTGTAATAGTGTAAAATTTAGTACCTCATTCGTGTAAAATGGTGATGCATCCGCCATATTTCGAAACCAAAAATATCCACTTGTAGTGTTTGCGAAATATGTTTGTCGAAATATGTAGCACTTCAACATCGAAGTCCCCTTCCTCTGCTTCGCCTTCTTTCTCTCCGTGTTTTTTTTTTCTCTCGGTCTGCACCACTTCTCTGCATCTTTTCCTATATATATATATATATATATATATTAATAATACACGCATGCAAGAAAGAAAACAAAAAAATAAGTTGGTGGGTCTTGTTAACAAAGACCCTTCCACCAAATCCTCACTTTCGGCGGCCACTAAACAAAGAAAAAACAAATGGTGGATCCCATGCAATTATTATTTATCTAGAGGGAGGGTTTTGATAGGGGGTTTCGTAGGGGGTCTTGTTAACATAGCCCATTATCAAGACCGTGTCAAGAAGGGCTATGTTAACAAGACCCCCCTACCAAACCCCCATATCAAAACCCTCTCTCTCTAGATAAATAATAATTGCATGGGACCCACCATTTGTTTTTCTTTGTTTAGTGGCTGTCGAAAGTGAGGATTTGGTGGAGGGTCTTTGTTAACAAGACCCACCAACTTGTTTTTTTGGTTTATTTTTTGCATGCGTGTATTATTATATATAGGTATATGTATTATATATATATATATATGTATGTATATGGGAAAAGATGCAGAGAAGTGGTGCAGAACGAGAGAAAAAAAAAACACGGAGAGAAAGAAGATGAAGTAGAGGAAGGGGACTTCGGTGTTGAAGTGCTACATATTTCGACAAACATATTTCGCAAACACTACAAGTGGAGATTTTTGGTTTTGAAATATGGCGGATGCATCAATATTTTACACGGAAGAGGTACTAAATTTTACACTATTACACATATTACTTTCAATATTACATGCAAATATATATATATATATATATATAATATATTTTAATTTCAAAAACAAAAAAAAAAGTTGAAAAAAAAAGTTGTAACAAAAAAGTATTTTTTTTTTAAAAAGTTGTAACAAAAAGTTATTTTAAACAAAGTTGTAACAAATAAAAATATTTTTTTGTTTGGTTCGATTAATTTTTTGTTATATTTAGTACGGCTGGTTACGGTTAGGTTTGATTAATTTTTTGTAAAAATTATAATATATTTTCAGGTGTTCAGTTCTCCCGAGCAACTAACTGATTGGGTGGAAAATATAGCTCGAGGGATCGGTTTTGTTATTGTTAAAAGAAGAACCAAATCAGAGAAGGGGTATTTATACGAAATCAATTATGGGTATTCAAAAGGTAGGAAGTATGAACGTGAAGGTTTAGAAGATGAAATTCAACGGCAAACCAGTACCTCTAAAACCGATTGTCCATTCAACGGCAAACCAGTACCTCTAAAACGGTTTTGTTATTCTAAAACACAAATTTTTTGGAGGTTGAGAGTGAAGTGTGATAGGCATAATCATGATTTTGCAGAGTCGTTGCATGGTTTCCATATGCAATGCGATTAAAGGATGATGAGTTCAGTTTGGTGTAACAATTGACAGAGTATCATGTACCACCATGTCATATACTTTCCTCAATAAAGGAGCGTAATTCGGATAACGTGTCTAGCGTTAGAACTATATATAATGCACGAAATAAGATACGTGGAGCCATAATAGGTGATAGAACTCCAATCCAAGTTCTTTCGTCACATTAGATGCGTTTAGGTTATACATATTACCCGAGGGTAAATGAGGTCATTGATGAGCTTGAGGAACTATTTTTTGTTCACCCCACGTCATATGCGTTATGGTGTACATTCCCAGAAATCATGCTAATGGACTCCACATACAACACCACGTTGTTTAAATTGCCGTTTTTTGAAATTGTTGGAGTTACTTCAACAAACAAAACATTTTCAATGGCGTTTTGCTTTTTAGACAAAGAAAAAGGACTTAATTTTCAATGGGTATTGCAATGCGTCAAGGAGGTGATAGACGAAGAATATTACCCGCGTGTTATCATCACTGACAGAGATTTAGCGTTGGTTAGGGCATGCAGAGAAGAATTCCTGAATGCGAACAAATTACTTTGTCGATGGCATATTTCACAAAATGTGCTTCAGTATTGCAGAAATAGATGCAGTACGCTAAAGGAGTATGAGTCCATCATTAAAGGAACATGGGATTGGATGGTTAAAGCTCCGACACGCGCTATATTCACGCATTATTATGAACACCTACAACAGTTATTGGTCGAAGATGCAGGTACTTACTTATTAATTAATTGTTTTTATTATTTAATAAATAAGTACCCGAATGAATTTTTATTAATTCATTGTTTTTTCAGATATTTCTCGTATCTGAATAACTGGCTGCAAGGTTATTCAGACGTGTTTCTCTCGTTTATTACCAATCAATATCGCAACTACGGCTAGTCAACAACATGCAGAGTTGAGAGTCAACACGCGTTGTTGAAATTATACTTGGGCACCACACAGTCCAACTTAGACACGTTGAGTTCGATCGATATGATTATCATTGCGCAAGAAACTGCGATAAAAGAAACTTTTAATAGAAGCAAAAACGAGAAAATGCATAAATGTAATATACCACTATTTGCAGAATTGTGGTATAAAGTTTCCAATTATGCTTTGGAACTTATTTTCGAAGAACTCCAACGGTCGATCACCCCAGAAGAATGTGGTCATCAATTGCGGTCAATTTATGGGTTACCATGCTTTCACGAACTGCTTTACTATCGAATTCATAGCAAGTATATTAAATTTATGACTATCAAGTTATTTTCCCCATTAATCTTTTAATGAATGCAGAAATGGCCATTCCACTGGAGGGAATTGATATTTTTTGGAGAACTCTAGCTGTTCCGTGGCCTAGTATCAGTACTCCTACGCCTGAAGATGGTCCTTCTTGTGAAACTGACATACGACAATTCTAGAATGTTTTTGGCAAAATGTCGCTGTTTGTCAAGAAAAATATGTTAAAGAAGGTGAGAGGGATATACGATCCCGAATCTGTTGATATACGTGAACCTGCTGTTCACAAAAGTACTCGTGGACGTCCGAGCGCAAAGGACAAAAAGTCACAGGCTACAAAAGTCCCAGACTTGAATAAAGAACCAACCGTAAATCACCGAAGAAGCACAAATTCAAGATCTACAAAAGTCCCGAACATGAACAAAGAACCTGCTAGACATAGTTCATACATGGGTCCCAGAGTTGAACAAAGTAGAAGACATAAGTTATACGTTCGAGATGGAGTTAGCGAATATTTGATGGAGCAAATTCCAGAGCTTTTTCATCGATATATCATAAGTATTTATAATGTGCTAGGTGATGGAAATTGTGGGTTTCGGTGCGTTGCCGTAGGTATTGGTTACCAGGAAGATAGGTGGTCCGAAATTCGAGCTCTTTTAATCCAAGAGTTGACACTCACAGGGACTATTACGCAATAATGTGGTGGTATGATGGCTTTAACCAAATTCGGGGCTCTGTAGAATGGTTCCGTCCTGGATTTGCACCTAGGGCCTATTGATGAGTGTGCCAAACACGGGGTTGGTTATTGCTTCACTGATTAACCGGCCAGTTGTATCTATATCCTCACAACAAAGTTTTACGTGTTTTCCGCTTTTGTCCGGTCCAGACTTATCAGAAGAAAGTGGCCCCCTTGTGATTGCCCGTGTGGGGGACGACGACTGTGCTCACTACATTTATGTGACGCCGGATGAAAATTCACCACTCCTCAATACTCACCCACAATGAGGGGTGTACAGACTTCCCAATGCATCCGCATGGAAAATTCTATATTTCAATCGACAACGCACGTATAGTGAAATTATTGAGAATATATTTATGTTGTAAATATAAGATCTAGTAAATGCACTATATTTGGTGTTGTTTTTAAATAATGTTGTTTAGTTGAATAATATAGTTGTTTAATGTGTTAATGTTTAACGTGTTATTGTTGTTGTTTAATTAAATAAAAATACATTAGACGAATACAAATAAATACCAAACAAATATTACACAAAAAATGCATAATAAATAAACACTAAAAAAACATAATACACACAAAAAAAAGACAACAACAGAACGAGAAAAAAAAAGGACAAACTAATATAATGGGTCTTAATAACCCACCCCAAAAGGAATATACGTTAGCGTTGATGTCGCTCGTCCGACAGGATAAAGTGAAACCATTCAGCAGTTGAAAAGTTAAATTCTTGGCCCAATTTGCAGTCAAAAAATATTTAACTACTACAGAAGATATTATAAATAAAAAGAAATAGTAATAAAAAGACAGACGGACAAAGAAGCATTCTTGTCGGTCATTGGCCTCGCTTTCGGACACTAAATTTACCCACGCCTAGTCTCACCAAAACACTACTCCCAATGTCTGGTTTAGAGCGGGATCGAGAGTGTATATTTGGTGTGTTTTGGGTAACAATGAATATAAGTAATGATGGTAAATACGTGGTGGATATTAAAAAGTAAAAGCATTGATAACGAATGTGTGGTGAAGATTAAAGAGTAAAATATAATTGTTTGATGTGATTGTGAAAAGTGATATACATTAATTTTATTAAATAGATAATTTTTTGAGAAACATGCAAACTTTTGGACTAGACGGAGGAAGTACTATAGACGTTAATTATACTTCCTCCGTCGTGTCCAAAAGTTTACGTTTCTATCTAAAGGTGGTCACTTTAGTAAATTTACGTATTTTATTTTTTACAATCAAATCAACAATCACTTTTTACTTTTTAATTACCACCACATAATTATAATTAATATTTTTTTACTCTTTAATGTGCACCACATATTTGTCATTGTTATTTATATTAAATATACATATTTACTTTTTTCCACCACGAATAAAATTATATTTTAAACTCTCCAAACCCTATCTCTTATCTATTCACATGACGAAGACTTGGCACCACTTACAAGATTTGAGCTTTAGAATTTCTGATTCCTTTTTTAATACTACCTTCGTCCCGTCCAAATATTTACATTTCTATCAAAAAGTAGTCCCTTTAGTAAGTTTACATATATCACAATCAAATCAAACAATCACTTTTTACTTTTTAATCTCCACCACTCATTCATCATCAATACTTTTTACTTTTTAATCTTCACCACACATTTAATCATCATTACTTATACCAATCATTACCTAAAATACACCAAATATACACCCTCTGTCAACCTTTGGCTGGGATAGAGGGAGTATATTTTTTAAACAAAAAGTGTTGTTACAAAATATTTTATGTTTTTACTTGTTGTTTTGAGAAAATTGAAAATCCAGTCGGTGAAAAGAAAACTAAAGTATATACATATTGAGACTTGAATGTAAATAGCACAGTTTAAAATTTATAAACTCGTTTTATGTATTTTTGCCATTTAACACGTTTCTATGTATTCTTCTTTAGCGATTATTTTTTTGGGTAAAACATTACTATTTGGGCAAGACGGAACGAGTGTTTAAAATATTTATGTTTATTTGTAGTTTGAAAGGTATTATTCACCCGCCAGAAAAAATTAGATCTCGACCATTTCCGATCCTGCCCTCATGAGGACGGAGTTAGGTCGCCGTATTTGGAGGTGAAAAATAATTACTACTTCCTCCGTCTGCTATCCATGTGCAATAATTTCCTTTTCCGTCTGTCCGCAACCTATGTGTATTGTTTATTTTTGCCAAAAAATTTTTACCACAAGTGGGCTCCTTACTCCACTCTCAACACTCTTAACCAACTAAGTCAGTTGAAATATTAAAATATGTGCGGATCAAAACAATGCACATGATTGGTGGACGGAGGGAGTACTATATATCATGTATAAAGTCCTTATAAATCTATATACATATATAAAATTACTATCATGTTTAGTACAGGTTTCCAAAATATGGGGAGGGGCGATGGCCCCGTCCCCCCTCAAATCCATCACCGTAACCCGCCTAATTGCATGCATGCATGCATGCATGGTTCTCCTTTTCATTCCGTATGTTTAGATTTTTCTTATGAGTTTCTTTCCATTAATTAGTGTGCATCTGTGTGTGTGTGTTTCCGCAGACCGACAAAGCTTCGTTGCTAGCGGAAGTAGTCCAACACGTGAAGGAACTGAAACGCCAAACATCACTATTAGACGAAACAATCCCAGTCCCGACCGAAACCGATGAATTAACGGTGGATATTAACGCATCAGATGATCGAGATGGGAAACGGATGATCAGAGCTTCCATCTGCTGTGAAGATAGGTCCGACCTGTTGCGGGACTTAATCAAGACTCTGAAAGCGTTGAGATTAAAAACGCTGAGAGCCGAAATCACGACTCTAGGTGGGAGAGTTAAGAACGTTTTGTTCGTCACCAGAGAGAAAGAAGAAGAAGAAGAAGAAGAGTCTGTCCACGGTACTTTTAACGGAGGCGAGGAAGCTCAGGAGCAGGAGCACCAGCAGTACTGTATAAGGTCTATACAAGAAGCGCTCAAAGCAGTTATGGAGAAATCGAATGGGGATGAAACTGGTTCAGGCAGTGTTAAGAGGCAAAGGACTGATAATACTACTAGTTATAATATTCTTGAATTTTGAGTATTTTATTGGATATAAACAATTAAATTTTGTCCTTTTTTTCTATTTTTCTGAATCTATTTTGTGTGGTTTTTGGGTTGTGTTTTTTTTTTTTTTAGCTCGTGATGAATCATGGATGGTATATACAAAGTGCAAGATTTTTGTAGTTGCACTAGTTGAGGAAAACCATGATTTTCCTCTTTTTAATGTTGATTTTCGTCTCGAGTTTTTATTCTATTGCTCGACAACTAGGGATGTAAATGAATTAAGTCGCTGGGAAAACTATTTGGATTGCCTCGGTAAAAGTTCGTTCAAACTCGTTGAATGAGGCTTGTTGAGTAAATTGATCAATAAAGCTCAAAATTAACGATTATTCAGGTGACTCGTCAGAGATCACTACGATTTAGGCAAATACTTCGATTTAATTTTAGTTATTATTATGTGTACTTACGGTAACTATTGAGACACTTGAATTAATTTATTTGTTTGAAATATTTAGAAATGTTTTTTGCAAGAAAAATAGTTTGATCTACAATATTGAACTCATTCAATCTCGAATAAACTCTAAAAAGAATTCGTGCGTCATCAATATGTATAATAAATCGAGCTCGAGAGTACGGATATTAAAATTGGGATCGAAATTGATAAGGACAGGACCGGTAAAATCGAAAAAATACCTAATAATTATTATATAAGAAAAAAGTATACACCAAACATGGTTAGCCAAACATAGCCCAACCCTGGCCTTAGTATAAAATAATAAATAGGCATACCAAACATGGCCTAAAGTCATATTATATAAAGAAAATTAGGTCAATGACTCATTCATCAGTCCACACCCTCCAGTAGAGGTGGGCAAAAAAACCGAAACTGAAACTGAAATCGAAAAAAACCTGAAACCGAAATCGGTCAAAACCGGTTTTTGACCAAAACCGGTTCGGGTTGGCTCAAAACCGGCGGTTTCTACCCGGTTTTCCATTTTCCCGTTAGAAACCGATTCGGGTCGGGTTTTAGGGGAACCGGTTTCGGAAACCGGGTTGAAAAAACCGGTTTCAAACCGGTTTTTCTTGTGAACGTTATATGTTCGTTGCTTTCAAAAATCTGACCGTTTTTTGCCCTTTTTTTTTTTTTACCATTTTGCCATCCCTAATCAACTATAAATAGCCTATTTGAGTTTTGGTTTAGTCACAATACTCAAACACTCTTCAAGTACTAAAAAATTACAAAATTCTCGTTTCTACAATTCAAATGGCAACTCAATCTTCTTCCGCTTCCACGAATGCACCCGAGATTGTTGAAGTTATAGAAACAACCCGAAACCCAAAAATTTGGTGTAATTTCAACTTCGTGAAATTATCGGATGGGCAACTTAAGGCTCATTGTAAACATTGCGGTAAGTTTTTGAAACATGAATCCAACACGACGTTGAAGATGCATACCGACAAGTATTGTGAAGGACTCAAATCCGTTTCGGAAGCCGGTCAAGCATCTATGTCACGAGAGGGGGGTCTTTTTGCATACGAGGCGGAGCGGTGGCGACAACAATTTGCAAGCTACGTGATTCAAGAAGGTTTGCCGTTCAACCACTTCGATAACCCTCGATTGACTAAGGTGATTCAAAATACTCTTCAACCGCGATATAAACAAGTAAGTCGTGCTACTCTTAGACGTGATTGTATTAAATTATAGAAAAAGGCTAAAATAGAACTAGTAAACGGTTTTGCAAACTTAAATACAAATGTAAACTTAACAACCGATGTTTGGTCGGCACCTCATGGTTTGCCCGGTTCATACCTTTGTGTTACCGCACATTGGATTGATCCCGATACATGGCTAATGATGAAGCGTACGATTGCTTTTGAAAATTTTGAGTACCCTCACACGGGTCAAATTTTATTTCATATGTTACAAAATGTAATAAATAACTTTAACTTACAAGAAAAAGTTTTTTCGATCTCATTTGATAACGCGTCTAATAATACAAACGCGGTAAAAAAAATAATATTAACATATAAACCGCCTTCGAAGGGTATTTTTTATCATAGTCGATGTGTTGCATACATTATAAACTTGGTTGTGCAAGACGGATTAGCGGTACCCGAAATAAGTTTGGTAAAAGACGTTTTTAAAAAAATGTTACAAGATATATTTTGTTCAAGTAAAGCTAGATATAAACAATATATGAAATTGTGTAAGGACATGAATTTTATTTTTTTAACCCCTAATTGGGACGTTCCTACAAGATGGAATTCGACTTATAAAATATTTTGTTGTGGTTTACGCCAACATGATACTTTACAATTTTTTCATGATGAACTTGCGAATAGGACGAGTAGGGTTACACCATTTACGTCGGAACAATGTGATATTGTTAGAAAAATAAGTGAATTGCTCAAAGTTTTTTAAAAACGCAACAACTTTATTATCGGGTGTTTATTATCCCACCATTCATTTGGTACTTAATCAAATTTATTTAAAGTGTTCAAAATTAAGCGACTACGAATTAAGTGGTGATTTATATGAAAAAATGGTTTCGCCCATGAAAGAAAAACTAAGAAAATATTTCAAAGAAATGCCACCGGTAATTACTTGTTCCGCCGCCTTGAACCCATGTATGAATATTAGCGGATGGAACTACTTATCGACAAAATCTCTATTGATTTAGAGTTGCATAACGAAAACCTTTTCTATTCAAGAGATGCAAAAGCCATTTTTAACAAAAATTTCAAAGATGTTCCGGGAAATCCTTTCCTTATTGGTGTCTTACCTAATACTGGTTGTAGGGGGATAGAGTTATGGAAGGTTCTAGACTCTTCCAGAGGTAGTAGGATCCTGTTAGATGTCTTACCTTAACTAGGAATCCTATGTATGGAAGGACTCTCATTGTAATGCCTATATAAAGGCCTCTCTATTCATTGTTATCAATACAATTTATTTGCTGTCTTTTACTTTCTCCTCAAACACGTTATCAGCACGTAGCTCGAACGAAAAAAAAAAGAAGAAAAAAATCGGCCAGCCCTCCGCCGCTTGCCGCCGCCGCTTTGCCGATTGCGGCAGCCTATCGCCCGCCGTTGCCCGGCCGCTGCCGCCACGCCGCCATCGCCCAGCCTGGCCGCCGAGCACCGCCGCGTTGCCAGCCTGGGCCGCGCCAAGACTGGCCGCTACCAGCTACCGCCGCCCAACGTCGCCGCCGGACCACCGCTCCAGCCGAAAAGCCGCCGCCGATCCAGCCGGAAATGAAAGTCGTCGATCGATCCAGCCAGAACATCACTGGACACGCCGCCGCCGATCGCATCGACCACCGCCGCCGGCCACCTTTCACCAAGTCCGACCCGGTTCTGAACCTCGGACCAAAACCCGAACATCAACTTATCTTCGGAAGCCGCCAAAATTGCGTCTCCGGTTTCACGTCATCGCATCGAGTACCAACCGGTAGATCGAAGCACACCACAAATTCAGCACGTGCCTAATTTTATAATCGAGGTAATAATCTGACTTGTCCCTATTCAATTCTCTCCTTTTTGGGAATTTTTCTTTTGGGGACATGAGTTCTTGGGTTCTTTATCTCCCACGCTACTTTGCGGTGGATGAGACCGCTAGAGAAGTCGGTATCTCTGCGTGTCGAAGAAAACTGTGTGACGGTCCTGGAGGAGTCACGGGATTGTTGAAAGTAGATACTTGTGGTTGTTGCATACACCACGTATCTGGGTGCAATCTGATATCGCCGTTCTTTTTGTCGACTTTACTAAACAACAATTAAGGGAAGTACATCGAGTAACGGTTATGTTACACGCTTTTAAAAGCATCGATTGTGACCGTTTACATTGTCACTGAAAATCCAACAAGACTAACTTCCTCTTGTTTATATCTTGTAGATGGCACAAAGCTCCAATGTTCATCCGGAGTTCGACATCCTTGACCATGCTGGTAAGGAGTACCATAGGTGGGTCTCAGACGTTCGCTTGGCGTTCGTCGGTAAGAGATTTACCACCACTATCTTTCCCTCTAACGAGCCTACCGCTCAAGAACCGAGCGAGGAAACCAAGGCTAATGCACTGATGTACTTGCGTAGACATATACATCCGTTGTTGAAAAAGTGTTACATGAATTTGCAAACTCCCAAAGAACTATGGGATACACTCGAACAACGATTTAATAATGTGCATGATCAGCGCTTCACTGAATTGCAACTTCAGTGGGAGCAAATCCGATTTTTGGATTATGCGAATGTGGAGGCCTATAACCAAGCCATCCTCGATCTTCGCGCTGATCTTGGTTTTTGTGGTGTCAAGAAGTCTGATCAAGATTTGATCGAGAAGACTCTTAACACGTTTCCCGTGGGAGCAAGTGTGATTGCTCATCAGCTGCGCGTTGCCTATGAGGAAGGGATAATTAAAAATTTTAGTGACCTTATCTCCCACCTCGCGAAAAAAATGCGCCATGAAATTATTCTCAATAGCAATGCGCGCCCAGCTGGTACGAAGCCGATTCCGGAAGTGAATCAGGCTACCTACGGGAAGGCACCACGACAAAATAGAAAAGGCAATGCTACTCAGTTTTTGCAAGCACCACGGGTGTATGACTCGAGCAAGCGAGGGAAAAGACGAGGTCGTCGTTCCAATGTGTGGAAGAGGCAAGGTGGCTCGACCACGGGACCTAGTGGAACCCAACCACGTGGACCGCCTCCTGCCGCCGGGAATGGAACCACTCTAAAGGAAGGCCAGAATTGCTATACTTGCGGATCGAAGAAGCATACTTACCGCAATTGCAAGGCGCCAAAGAACATCCAAGCTTACTACAAGCACTATAAACAGTACTTGACTCAAGAGTCAAATTACATAGAGGAAGATAATGAGAATACGGAGGTGAACCATACTGAGATCCCGACTGAGATCCCTCCTCTCACCATTGCGGACAAAGACCAACATATGGATGTTGCCGACTTTGACTAGATCATTGTAGTTTGACTAGTTTTACGCTTTGGTTATGTTTCGTCTTGTTTCTAGTTTTCGAGAACTACTTTGGATTTTCTATAAATGTAATAAAGTTGGCCATGATGAATAAAATTCTTTTAATTTCTGTGATTGTGCAAAAACGAATTTTATTTTTCCCTTCGAAAGCATGTTTGGTTTATCACAAAACAATTGCTCAGTAATGAATTGCTTGGTTAAATTGATACATTGGTGGATTTCATCAAAAATTATGATCAAGACTAGGCGCATCCTACTTGGTATTTGTTTATGCTTTGAAAGTTCAAACGGAATCAGTGTTTTTTAAACAGCCTTAGCAGTACCGACATTCCTATTTTCTCTGCAAGTCTACCAAGTTGGAGTTACCGAAAGGATCATTAGTCGAGATATAAATCGAACACCAAGATGCGTTTTGAAGTATTTAAACGCTCCTATGGCCATATTACCATAGTATTGTATCAACAGTAATGCCTTTGAAAAAGGCTTCAACTTTGCTCTATCACTCAACAATAGGGAAATACCAAAATAGCAACTTGAAACGAGTACTGAGATCTGAGTTTAATGATCCATAAAGTGCACGACCTATGAACAGAAAGATACGGAAGTCTAGTTTCCAGAACAACTGACCGTTCGTCCATAGCCTTCTTAACGAAGAAGTTATTGCTGTTTTAGTGAACAAAAGTCAAGCTACGCGGAAATTATTTTCATCGATTGTGCTAACTTTGATCCTAACCAACTTGGTCGAATTTTCCCAAACTCGAAGTTAATGAGTTTTCGCTATGTCTTTCATCATAAGACTAATCGAGTTTCATGTCTTATTGTAGATGTCTCGTGGCGAAATTGAGTGCCTTGCTGATAGTGGAACAACCCACACTATTCTTCGGAATAGGCAATTATTTAAGGATATTGTGCCATATATATATCCTCAGTGACAACAATGATTGGTTCCTCGCAAGTAATTCAAGGGAGGGGACCTGCTCATTTCTTGCTACCTAATGGTACGCATATTAATGTCACAAATGCTCTCTATGCCCCAAGAGCAAACCGAACCTTGCTAAGTTTTAGGGACATCCGTGCCAACGGTTATCACCTTGATACACATTGTGAGAATGAGACAGATTTTTTGTGTGTTACTCTGGCAGAATGCGGAAGACGCCGCGTTCTCGAGAAACTTATGAGTCTAAGTAGTGGTTTATACCAGACTACAATAAGGGTTATTGAATCCTATGCTGTGAGTCACGAACTGTGTGATTCTGAAGCATACCAACTGTGGCATGACCGACTCGGTCACCCTGGACGCGACATGATGATTTGCATTTTGAAAAACTCACATGGTCATCCGTTTTTCAAGTCCAGAAAACGATTGGAAGCACCACTCGATAGCGGCATTGATGTGAGTGAGCTTGATACCGTATCACCGGGACTAAAGATCGCACGCCCTGATAAGGTTGACGGTGCATCTCTCGTAAATCCCGAGGCTTCCGTGGCAATTTTTAATGCCCATAAATCGTTTTGTAAAGCCTATTCACTAGCAAAGTTGATACCCTCTCCGTCCTTTGCTAAAGACTCAACACAAAACATTCGCTTCTTACAAAGAATTCAAGGGGACATTTGTGGACCTATTCAACCAGAGTGCGGACCATTCAGATACTTTATGGTTCTGGTTGATGCATCGACGCGATGGTCACACGTCGCTCTGCTATCCACAAGAAATGCTGCATTTTCTAAACTCCTAGCACAAATCATCAAGTTACGGGCTAACCAACCCAACTTTCCAATCTCGTCATTAAGATTGGACAATGCTGGTGATTTTACGTCAAAGTCTTTTGACGACTATTGCATGTCGATTGGGATTGAAGTTGAACATCCCGTCCCCCATATTCATTCGCAGATGGCCTTGCTGAGGCTATGATTAAGCGGTTACAGCTTATCGCCCGAGCATTGGTATTGTGCACCAACTTGCCGATTTCTGCCTGGGGTTATGCAATTTTGCATGCGGCAATACTTATTCGCTTTCGACTCACTGCCAATCAACCGTTTAGTGCGTACCAGTTGGTAACTGGATATGAGCCTGATATTTCACACTTACACATTTTTGGTTGTGCAGTCTATGTGCCAATTACGCCTCCACATCGTACTAAAATGGGTCCGCAAAGACGATTAGGTATATATGTTGGCTATGAATCGCCTAAAATTGTCCGCTATTTGGAACCTTTGACAGGAGATCTATCTACTGCAAGATTTGCAGACTGTCACTTTGATGAGACAAACTTCCCGTCGTTAGGGGGAGAGAGGAATCGAACGATTCCAGTTGAACGCCAGGAAATTGTCTGGTGTGCTCCCTCCTTGCCTCATCAAGATCCCCGCACAGCTCAATCCGAGCTAGAAGTGCAACGTATTCTCGCCTTGTAAAGTTGCGGATTCGATGCCCAGCCTTTACCGTCATCGCGAAAGTGACAAGATCTACCATTCCCGCTGCGAATGTTCCTGCAAGGTTAGAAGTCCCAGTTATAGGGTAAGGTTCAGCCACCCAAAGGAATGATGCCCCCGGCATCAACCTTAGTGGTGGGATGTCTGCTTCGGCTGCTCTTATCCCTGCTCGAAAGAGGGGGAGGCCAGTGGGTAGAAAGGATACCGAACCTCGAAAGAGAAGAGGAATGGAGGCACAAAATCCTCTCATCATCGACACAGTGACTCCGTCACACGAGATTATCTCTGACTACGGATATGTCCTCGAATCAATAATGGAACAATCGACGGACGCGTCGGAAACTTTGTTGATGTCAGAAAATAAAGAAATCTCGATGCAATGTACGAGTGAATACGTACTATTGGACAGGTCGTCCACGCTAGTCGATGACGCTTTTGCCTACTCCGCCGCTCAAGAAATTATTGAAGACGACGACGCTGAGCCGCGCTCGGTTGCTGAATGTCAACAACGAGCCGATTGGCCGAAATGGAAAGATGCAATGCAGGCTGAACTAGACTCAATGGATAAATATGAGGTATTTGGCCTTATCGAGCCAGTACCCGTGGGCGTTAAACCAGTTGGACATAAGTGGGTCTTTGTTCGTAAACGCAATGATAAGGATGAGGTCATGCGTTACAAAGCGAAACTAGTTGCCCAAGGCTTCTCGCAGCGCCCTGGCATTGACTACGAGGAGACGTATTCTCCCGTTATGGACATCATCACTTTCTGCTACTTAGTCAGTTTGGTAGTGTCCGAAAAACTGAACATGCAGCTTATGGATGTGGTTACTGCGTATCTTTATGGGGATCTAGATACGGATATTTATATGAAAGTCCCCGAAGGGATTTCATTACCCAAATCAAGTAGCTCTAAACCACGGAGTGCTTACGCTGTGAAATTGCGTCGTTCACTGTATGGGTTGAAACAATCCGGAAGGATGTGGTACAACTGCCTACGTGAATACTTGGTTGGGAAGGGATACGAGAACAGTGACATATGTCCATGCATTTTCGTGAAAAGAACAGATACAGAATTCGTGATTGTAGCCGTCTATGTAGATGACATGAATGTTATCGGTACCATAGATGAGGTCAATGAAACGGCCTGCTACCTTAAATCCAAATTTGAAATGAAAGACCTGGGGAGGACTCGATTCTACTTGGGCTTAGAGCTAGAACATCGAGATGATGGCATACTCATTCTGTCATTCATCAGTCTGCCTATGTCCACAAAATACTCAGGCGATTTAGTATGGACAAGGCACATCCTCTTGCTACCCCCATGATTGGTCGAAATCTGGAAATGAACAAGGATCCATTTCATCCCAAAGAGGAGGATGAAGAGGTCCTTGGAGCAGAAACACCGTACCTTAGCGCAATCGGTGCGTTGTTGTATCTGGCTCAATGTACTCGTCCAGGCATCGCATTCTCTATGAATCTATTAGCGAGATTTAGCTCCGCTCCCACGATAAGGCATTGGAATGGAGTAAAACACATATTTTGATACTTGAAAGGCTCCAGTGATCTTGGATTGTTCTTTCCCTACGCAAGAGAAAGCGATATTCCGAAAGGAACTGTTGAGGTTAAGACGATGCATACCGACCGTCGATCTTCCTCTGATATTGCAGCTGAGCATGGTAGCTTGACTACCAGAAGTGCTAATGCGAGCAAGCTTACCCCTTATGCAGAGAATCCTAACGACACGTTAGTTGGATTTGCTGATGCCGGTTATCTCTCTGACCCGCACAAAGGATGTTCCCAAACTGGTTATGTGTTCACCATTGGGAATACGGAAATATCTTGGCGATCTACCAAGCAAACCCTAGTTGCTACTTCCTCGAACCATGCAGAGATAATTGCATTGCACGAATCCATAAGGGAGTGCATTTGGCTCCGGTCAGTCACAGACCATATACGAGGAACGTGTGGATTAGATCCCACTACAGCAACCCCTACTTGCATCTTTGAGGACAATGCGGCATGCATTGAGCAGATGAAGTTAGGTTTCATAAAGGGTGACAATACCAAGCATATTGCGCCAAAGTTCTTTTATAATCAGGAGCAGCAGAAATTGCTGAATATCGAAGTGAAACAAGTGAGTTCCGATGAGAATATCGCAGACTTGTTCACTAAGTCTCTGCCAAAATCTACATTTGAGAAACATGTAAGAAGCATCGGCATGTGTCGATTATCCGAGCTCAACTAATGATAGCTCGATGGAATGAGCTGTCATGTATACCTCAGGGGGAGTATACTTCACATGATTCTGACATTTGTAGTTGGTGTGTTGTGCTCTTTTTCCTCACCAAGTCTTTGTTTTTTCCCACGGGGTTTTATTTGACTTGGAAAAGTTTTTAACCGAGGCAACACCTTATGCACCATGTTAGTATTAGTGTTCGACACAGGGGGAGTGTTCCGGGAAATTCTTTCCTTATTGGTGTCTTACCTAATACTGGTTGTAGGGGGATAGAGTTATGGAAGGTTCTAGACTCTTCCAGAGGTAGTAGGATCCTGTTAGATGTCTTACCTTAACTAGGAATCCTATGTATGGAAGGACTCTCATTGTAATGCCTATATAAAGGCCCCTCTATTCATTGTTATCAATACAATTGATTTTCTATCTTTTATCTTCTCCTCAAACAAAAGATTTATTCGGGGTTTATTTTAAAAAGTATGGTTCAAGAAATGATTCTTCAAGTTCGTTTTCGTCATTATTTTCTACTTCTACTAGCGCGGATCCCATGCTTAACTTATATAATAGTTTAAGAGAAGAAAACACTAAACGGGCTAGGGGTGAGGGTGACCAATCATCGACTAGCGAATATGGGAGATATATTGGAACTAATTTTTTATCCACTATGGGACCCCATGAATTCGCAAATTTTGATATTTTGGCTTGGTGGAAAGGAAGGGAAACTCAATTTCCCGTTCTAACCGCTATGGCCCGAGATTTACTAACCGTACAAGCTTCTACGGTAGCTTCGGAATCCGCTTTTTCTCTTAGTGGCAGGGTATTATCTATACGAAGAACAAGACTCACACCGGCATCATTGGAGATGTGTATTTGCTTGAAGGATCACTTGGACGCATCCGAGCGTATACACACTACACCATAGATTGGCTATAGCAACCAGATTTCAAAAATTTCATCAAAAAACGTTGCTATTGATAGACCAGCTCGGATATATTGCAATGCATTCATAAAGTGTTACAATTGAAGCGAAAAAATTGAAAATAGTGTAAAATTTACATTCTATCGCAACAATTTAAAAATTCGCTTTGTCAAAGCAATTTGGGGTCCAAAGTTTAGGCGGGTACAACAAAAATTGAGCGGGCTTTTGAAAGATTTGGCCGGCTGAATAAAACCAATATTAAAAAAACTTAATAATCGTTGCTGGGCGATTTACACACACTAGGTGCGATTTACACACACTAGGGATTTCAGCCGCTCTTCCTCTTCATGTACCTGCACAGATTGCTTTCGTGTCGGTCGTCGGGCGACGACTTCGCCGTGAGTTTGCAGGTCAGCCGCCGAGTTCAACAACGGCGGTTTCCGCCCCTTTTCCATGGTGTTGATTTATCTATATTTCTTTTATGCTCTATTTTTTTTCTTTCTGTTGGAAGGTGATGACTCGTTCTTCAACAATGGATAAGCATACACTTGTGAAACATTTGCGAACCACTTTTGAGGAGGTTGTTGCAGTGACTGGAGATGGAACAAATGATGCTCCTGCACTTCATGAAGCAGATATTGGCCTTGCAATGGGAATTTCTGGAACTGAGGTGATAGAATCTAATCCTTTTCCCCCTTCTCTGTAATAAGCGGATATGCCATCTTCTAGTTGCTAGATATATTTTTTATGTTATTTCTAAGACTGTTGTGAAGTTGATTTGAATTTGTAGTTGTCAATTTGAAAACTAAAGTGTAGGACAGAACAACCCTGGAGATGTGTTGTGTCTTATATGGTGACAGACATTTTAATAGGTCTTCTTTGAGACGGTCTTATGGAGCTTGTCCCTTTTATGTATTCCTTCATGAGTCCAGTATTGGGCGGCTGAACATTATTAGAGTAATAAACTGGAATTGTTAAGCATTTTCCATTAAGCACTTCAGAGATACTGTTGATAGTGTTCTTCTATGTGAATCAAATTTGTTTTTCTCGGTTTCTTTGGTCGAAGTCTGTTTATGTTTTGGTATGAGAAGCTTTTTCACAAATATTATGCATTTGCGCTCTACATTCTCTGCGTCTTTGGCATAATCACTAGTGTATGTTGCTTGTGAGTAATATTCATCGCTTTCTAGGATTTGATGTTGAAGATTATTTCACTTTGGTCTTTTTCATGAAGTAGTGCTAAAACCGAAAATATTTGTCGGATGAGTCTCCAAAATCAAACATGATGGCCCCGGCTTATTAACTATGGCAATCGATGATCGATACGAACGTGGGTCATTGCTTTATGTCACCTTTAAGGTGACCATCGTCTTGATAGGTTATTTTTTTTTCATTTTGTTCAGCACTTAAACTTATCCTACAAGTCCTTGTTGAATTTTTATTATGAAAACTTATTGTGTTTTTCTCCAATACCGCCGATTACTCATTTATCATTAATCACTTATTATTTGTTACATGACTTGTTTAGCTTACTTATTTTTACGAATCCTATACAAACCTTTCTTTCTAGTACAAGACTTTTTAACACATGATTTTGGTGAATCTCATTCTTGAATTACATGTTCGAACATGTCAGATACTAATTATTGCATTTGAGAATCTTGGTCTTTTAAAGTTCAATGAATTCCAAATAACTTTCTTATGTTGCATGAGATGAGCACATCCTCTTTGAGTATACTGTTGAAATTTGAAATGACTCAAAAATAAAAAAAATCCAAGCAGGAGCATCAAATCTGTTCTTGTTTAACTTGTTCAGATAACTGATCCTGCTTGACACACATAATGCTTGCTTTCTCTCTTATCCTTGTTTAATTGGTGTTATCTGATGTACAGGAAATGTGTTGTCTTTGGTGAACTTGTCAATGGAATGAGCGTTTTGATTTAACTTTTGAATAAATATTACGAGCAATATTTCCATGGTGTTGATTTATCTATATTTCTTTTATGCTCTATTTTTTTTCTTTCTGTTGGAAGGTGATGGCTCGTTCTTCACCAATGGATAAGCATACACTTGTGAAACATTTGCGAACAACTTTTGAGGAGGTTGTTGCGGTTGGAGATGGAACAAATGATGCTCCTGCACTTCATGAAGCAGATATTGGCCTTGCAATGGGAATTTCTGGAACTGAGGTGATAGAATCTAATCCTTTTCCCCCTTCTCTGTAATAAGCGGATATGCCATGTTCTAGTTGCTAGATATATTTTTTATGTTATTTCTAAGACTGCTGTGAAGTTGATTTGAATTTGTAGTTGTCAACTTGAAAACTAAAGTGTAGGACAGAACAACCCTGGAGATGTGTTGTGTCTTATATGGTGACAGACATTTTAATAGGTCTTCTTTGAGACGGTCTTATGGAGCTTGTCCCTTTTCTGTATTCCTTCATGAGTCCAGTATTGGGCGGCTGAACATTATTAGAGTAATAAACTGGAATTGTTAATACCCTCAATTTATAACTGTTTGGTTTGTAAATTGTTACAGGTGGCCAAAGGGAGTGCTGATGTTATAATCCTAGATAATAATTTCTCCACCATTGTTACTGTTGCGAGATGGGGCCGCTCAGTTTATGTGAACATTCAAAAGTTTGTTCAGTTTCAGCTTACTGTAAATGTGGTAGCTCTAATTGTCAACTTCTCTTCACCGCAGCGAGTAAACATGAAGAGGATTGCCACGTCAATCTACAGGTTATCTTCAATAAAAGAATATCAATATAGAGTATCACAAGGCGTTGTTTTGATTTTATCGAGGGCAATTATATCTCTTTGAAGCCATTGCATTATTTAATCTACTTTGTGATGAGCTAACTTTTTTTTCTTTCTAATTTCAGATTGGGAGAAGTCCATAATGATTCAGAGAAGGATTTAGATGTGCTACTACTTCTATTGAGGACGGAGATGAGACGGATGAAGATGAAGATAGATGAAGATGAAGATGAAGAGGAAGAGGAAGAGGAATAGGAAGAGGAAGAAGAGCCATGACTCATGTTTATATAATGTTTAACTAAGATATTGGTCTATGTATTACTAAGTTAGATTGTGTGTCACTTGAACTTAGTTATTTTGCTTCAACTTGGTCATTTTCCTAAACTTAGTCTGAGTGAATTTATTGATGTTGGAACAGCAGTAATATTGCTCGGTTGGATTGATGTTACGATATACCAATTGAAATAAATCTAATGGTCATGCCGGTTTTTTATTTAGCATTGCAATAGAAGCTTAAATGTTGCCATATATGTTATATTCATTAATAAAATTAGATTGCATTTGATTCTAAATACGTTGCAATTGGGCATATATATGTTGCCTTAGGGTTGCCTGAATCCATGTATTGCAACAATTAACACAAAACAATCGTTGGAAAAAAATGTTGCCATAGGTAGTCCAAGATATTGCAATGGTGTTAAACATGTTGCTATAGCCGTTAAATCGTTGCCATATACTCTATTTGCAACAATAATATGGCGTTGCAATATGGTACCAAATTCGTTGCCATAAGGGCCCTATGGCAACCAGAGCAAAGGGCACGCTTGATTTTTGCATAATTGTTGCAATAGGCCCTATTGCAATGAATTTAGGGCATATTGCAACGTATTTTACACGTTGCTGTATGCAATCTATGGTGTAGTGACAACACACTCAAAGTCTTGAAGGAGAACTAGACATTGAACAAGAAATACACGATATCGAGGTGGAAGAAGGTTTTGCAATCTCACTCTCCGATGAAGAAATTGCTCTCGATGAAGCTTCGCGCGAGGCTAGCTCCGAAGAAGATATCACTCTCGATGAATAAAAGTTTATGTTTTAAATTCTAAATGTTTGAATAAAAGTTGATATTGTAATGAGTTTATTTAATAAAAGTTTATGTTTTAAATTCTAAATGTTTGAATAAAAGTTGATGTTGTAATGAGTTTATTTAATAAAAGTTTATGTTTTAAATTCTAAATGTTTGAATAAAAGTTGATGTTGTAATGAGTTTATTTAATAAAAGTTTATGTTTTAAATTCTAAATATTTGTATGAAAGTTGATGTTGTAATGAGTTTCTTTAATAAAAGTTTATATTTAATGTATAATGGGTTTATTTAATAAGAATATATTACTTTTTTAAATTTTTTTTTAAAAAAAACGGTTATAACCGGTTTTTCCTACTCGAACCGGTCTCAAACCGACCCAAACCGGTTAGTATAGGGTCGAGTTTTTACAGTCCCCAACCCAACCCGACCCGAACCGGTTTGATCGAAAAACCGGTTCCCAGAATACGACCAAAAACCGGTTCGGTTTTAAAACCCGAACCGGTTTAAATGAAAACCTGATTTGTACACCCCTACCCTCCAGGCTAGAGCTGTTATCGGATCGGTTCGGACCGGTTTTCTCCAGATTCGAATCCGGTCCGATAGGTTACCGGGTAGATCCGGTCCGGACCGATAACGGTTCCGGTTCAATTTTTAGAACTCGAATCCGAACTCATTAGTTTCCGGGTGAGTTTCGGTCCCGGGTATTTCGGTTCGGTTCATGATCGGGTTTCGGGTTCACTCGGACCGCTAACAGCCCTATGTGGGATGGATCTTTACTAGGAAAATGAAGGAAGAGCAGCAAAATAAATCACATAAATGGGGGTTACATGATTCGAACTCCAGACCTTTTGTTCGTAGGTATAGAGTCTTAACTACTTGACCAGAATGCTATGTGTGTTTATAAGACGCAAAACATATTAATAATATATGTATAAAATATATAAATTATAAAATACATATAAACTTTTTTTTAATTTATTACCGGGATTTTTTTCGGTTTTATCGGTCCGGGTCTTATCGGTTTCGGTTCAATGTTTAGAACTCGAATCCGAACTCGTTAGTTTTCGGGTGAGTTTCGATCTCGGGTATTTCGGTCCGGTTCATGACAGGATTTCGGGTTCACTCGGACCGCTAACAGCCCTACTCCAGGCTCACTCCACATTCACGATTCAATCTTCTTCTCACGATTCGCATCAATTTTCCCTGACAACCTACTAATTGTATATGTTGTAATTTATTGAATTTTGTTGAGAATTTTGGTTTTTCTTCTTATTCTTGTTTGAATCTGAGCTTAATTAATTTTAATGTTGTAGTAATTTTTAATGTTGTGATCGTAAGCTCCAGTCAAGCTTAATTCTTTGTTGGTTGTGATTTTTCTTCAAATCTATCCTCAATTATTGATGAATATAACCTATAATATTTTCGGGTATTGGTTCCGGTTTTCGATTCCGGTTTCGGTTCGGGTATCCACCCGGTAGTTTCGGTTCGATCCCGGGTCTGAAAATTGGCCCGACAGCCTTACCAGTTCGGCCCGGGTGTATCTGGTAAGTTACCGGTCCGGTTCCAGTTGTGTCAAAATCAAGTCCGAACCAATTCGATAACAGTCCTACTTCTCATAGTTCATACTACTCTTGCATTCCCCCATATCTTATAACATTCAAGTTTGCTCCTTATCGCTTGCTTAACTTCGTCGTTCCACCAAGACATGCCCTTATTTGGTGGCATGTTTCCTTTATATTCTCTTATTAGAATGCTCCACGTATTTCAAGTCGAATCTACATTTATCTCCATGCAACCGGACATATACCGTTATTAGCGATCTTAGCCACAAAAGTATGTGGGCTCTCTCCGATCTTCCACCACTAGATTCAAGAGTCAGTCAACTTGTGGCATCATTGTTCTTAAGCGCCTCTTACCTCGAAAATCAAGCATCACAACTCTATGTTGAGTTGCAACACTCTTAACGCTTTCACCGGATATCACCTTGTAATAAGTGTAACTTTTCCTTAAAATGTTCCTAAGAAGAAGTCGGTTTGGCTTGTATTACCTCCACTTCTATATGTCACTAAGGGCCTGTTTACTTTTTACTTAATCAGCTTAATGCTTAATCAGCTTAATCGATCAGTTATATTTTGTTGTTTACTTTCTACTTAATGATCTTAATAATGCCTTTTTCATTAAGCAACTTTTGGGGTGTCCTTACCATTAAGACAGAAATACTTCCCCAATATACCAAAATTACCCTCTTTAATAATAAAAGAATTGAGTATATATAATATAAATTATCATATAATCTTAATTATAATTGAGTATATATAATATGAATTTAAAATATATAATAATATTATACATTTAAAATTCATAAAATATAAGCTATTTATTGATAAAAAATTAATATAACTATATATTAAAATATAATTTAATATATTTATAAAAATATTGTCTGATTATTTAAATATACCTCAAAATTATAATATGATTTATGAATATAAATATATTATAATATAAATTAAGATATATATTATTTTATATTATATAAATTGATTGTTTTATATTGACTATTAAAAAATTAATATAATTATATATAATAAAACATAACTTAATATATTTATAAAAATATTGTCCGATTATTTACATATACCTAAAAATTATAATATTATTTATGAATATATATTATAATATAAATTAAAATATATATTATGTTATATTATATAAATTGATTTTTTTATATTGACTATTAAAAAAATAATATAACTATATATATTAAAATATAACTTAATATATTTATAAAACTATTGTCTAGTTATTTAAATATATCTGAAAATTATAATATAATTTATGAATATATATTATAATATAAATTAAAATATATATTATGTTATATTATTTAAATTGATTTTTATATTGACTACTAAAAAATTAATTTAACTATATATATATATATTAAAATATAACTTAGTGTATTTATAAAAATATTGTCCGATTATTTAAATATATCTGAAAATTATAATATAATTTATGAATATATATATATTATAATATAAATTAATATATATTATGTTATATTATTTAAATTGATTTTTTTATATTAACTATTAAAAAATTAATATAACTATATATATATATATATATATTAAAATATAACTTAATATATTTATAAAATATTGTCTGATTATTTAAATATACCTGAAAATTATAATATGATTTATGAATATATATTATAATATAAATTAAAATAAATATTATGTCATATAATTTAAATTGATTATATAAACTAAAATGCTCAATCCGTCCTTTATAAAAAAGGACTTAATTCATATTTAGGGGTAAAATGGTCATTTATGTCATTCAGATAGTTCATTCAGAAAAGAAAGAAACAACAGGATATTTTTTCAAATCAGACAGATTAATCCACTCAGACAGCTTAATCCATTCAGGTATTAATGGAAAAAAAGTAAACAGCCCCTAAGTGAGAGTCCTTTTTCTCAAACCAAGTGCTGATTATACCGAGTCAATGCTAAAGCGAAATCCAATATAACACTTCCCACTTCGTTCCTATCCCCAATACCAAAGTCAACAGGAATGCTTTCAAAGCCATTTAATCAATTTCTCACCCGTAGAAACTCGTTCAACAACCTCCTCAAAAATTTCCAAATTTTGTTGTCTAAGAGATGCATGTAATCCTGCTTGCGGTGCATATACACTTATGATAGGTAGAACTTAATCCTCTATCACAAGCATAATACTCGTAATTATGCCACTCTTTACATTTTCATCACATCATCAATGAATTCTTTATCAATGACTACACTCACGATATTCCTCCCTCTATCCTCTCATAGAGTACCAAAGCTTGTAACTCAAAAGAGCTAATACAACTTAAAGGAGCTAATACCGTTACTTTTTTCTTCAAACCACTTAATCTCTTATAAACATATTATGTAAATCCTCCTACTTTTCATAAGCTCCCCACCTCCGCTAATCTCCTAGTAGACGAGTCGATGTTCCAAATTTCAAACCACATCTTACTAACATCACTAGTAGCTTGAAGCAACTTCTTTGTCCGCCCCATCCGCAGTCCGCACGGTGAGAATCCTTGCGCATTTGACACCAAACCCATACTCAGGATCACGTGCCACTTCTGGACGACAACTTAACAACCATTGCATATTTTCAACTATACCCAAGCATATGAAATGTAGCGCACCCCCATTTGCCAGTTAGATCCGCTTTTGGTCGATAAAGGCAGCAGGATGGGAAAAGAAGAAAACAAGTCGTCCGAGAATTTTAATAAAAATGGAATACATATTCCATATATTTGATTGAAGTCAGCAGATGTTCAATTATCTTGATAAAAGTGCTTCTCATTTCTGTGTCCATATATAAACTTAATAGAACACTAAGTACACATTTCTACATCACTACGACTATAAAAGAGATCTACTTATGGGAAGCCGTCCCGTGATATTATGAGATACCGGAGAAGGCTGGCGTACGTCCTTCATCAAACCGACAAAGGCGTCCACATGGCACGAGTAGCGTCCAACTCCAACGTGCTGAACACATGGCTCTTAGCGAATCGCTCAAAAAAGGAACAGTCTGTTTCACCAAAAAAAAAAAATCAGAGGGCCTCCTTGAGATTGAATGTTCTTGATAATGCTCTTGCATGGTCATACTCGTTCAGCTCCACGAGCATTTTCTTCAATCGCCGAACGAGTTTGCCGGTCTCGGTTTCCATAGCAGTAGAAAAATTCTTTTTCTCCAGTGTCTTCCCGATCAGCAGCAAGTAGTCTACCAAAGGCTGCAATTTTCGGCTATATCAACAGAAACATAAATTGCAAAATTAGTGAGTACCAACAGAAACATAAATTGAGGATGTATGTTGAACAAACTTTTATTGCTGCTTCCCGTCCAATCACAGCAGCATCAAATCAAGATAATTATACATACTCAGAGATTTGGCTTAACCACACACACCGACATACAAACTCGTGCTCGGACCGAAAAAGCTCGGGACTGGATCTGGACTGCGCGGGCTTACATAAAAAAAGGGGTCAAACTGAACCCGGTCAGAAATGTTTGAATGGAGCTCAGATTTCAGTTTGAAAAGGCTCAAAAGCCCGAAAAAGCCCAAATTTATAGGTTGAAAAATACAAAGACCACATTCGAGATTTACATTCGTCTTATATTATGCGAATGTCGTGAGTGCAACAAAAGGAAACTGTTGACCTCATCACATATGTTTACATTACATCCCCAACTGTTCAAAAATATTACTACAAATTACTCAAAATTTCTTGTGTCTTATGGTTTGCTCATCTCTCGACTTTCGGTTTTGTAATATTCAGAAAAGATGAAATGTGAAATCGCTACCGGATAACAGCATTAAATATTGTCTCGCCAACAAGCAGTTAAAGCAAAACCCGAGATGGAATGAAACCTCAAGACTGTTTTTATAATTTCCAAAGTTAACCTTATTCGTAAACACCCCAAACCTCATGTGTAGTTATCGTAATTATCCCTTACTCAATTGTTACTCTTTAAGAAATTCTTCCACAACTACCCGAACTTTTTTTTTTTCCCATGTTTAATGTACTTATACTTCCATTGTTTCCGATGGAGCCAAAGACTCCTTATTCTTTGGTTTTGGATTATAATGGAATAAAACAAAATGACTCAATAAACTGACTGCACTTCTTTTTCTCATGAAGTACTAGTCGTTCCATGCAATTCTCGATGCGATTTTCATTTTGGATCATCCGGAAACAGCCTCTCTGTGTTAAGACAGGGGTAAGGCTGCGTACATCCGATCCCCCCTTACCCTGCTTTTTGCGGGAGCCGTTGAGGCATTGGGGTAATGTTGTTGTTGTTGTTTAATGTACTTATACTTGGCTACCAAGAATAATTCAATCATCTAGTATAAATGCTACACGGCACATGCACAACTAAATCACTCGAAAATGCAAGATCACGACATGCAAAAAAACATGGACAGAAGAACACACAAAACCCAACTGAAAACATAGAAGAGCGCTATCAGGAACAATATCATGTCAGCGTTAACTTCACCAAACTTATAACGGGGTAATGCATTAATCCTGCATGAACTAAAGTGGATTTTCGTACCTCTGATTTCCTGTAAGATTAGGACCTGTCCAGACACCATATAATGAAGCAATAACCCTCTCTGCTCGTGTAATTGCATCGTGAACGTTCGATTGTATACTGAGAAGATGAGGAAGAACCTTGCCACTTAAAAGTTCATCAAGTGCAATTTTCTCAAGAACGGACGTAGCAAGAATTTTATTCCAAAAGCATATGTTCCTCATCAGACGAACAGATGTACCAAAACTATACGCAGCAACTCGTGCCGCATTTGGTACAGCCTTCATTTCGAGTGGGCTCCATGTGGGTACCTAATTATTTGAAATATAAAAAAAAAGTCAATTAGAAAATACTTGGACGATTGCCAGAGAATACGAGTATATACACACAGTTGAATTCAAACAGGGATATAATTCAACAAAGTCTAGCAAAATTACAACTAAACCAGCCACAGCCTTAGTGAGACGATCACGAAGCACAGTTACCAACTCCCCAAGAGCTGAACTTGAGAGATCTACATAGCTGATAACCAACTTCATAGCAGAAACAGCATATTTTGTTTCACGAGTGCTAAGAATGTCCCAACAATAAGCTAACTGATGGCGTAGAACAGGGACTGCAAGTTTTTCAACCAATTCAGGAATAAGATTTGCATCAGCATCCGCTTCACTGATTTCAGTTTTTTCTTGTGGGAGACCATAATTGAATAGCAAGGAGTGCCTGGATAGTACAGAAAATAAACAATTTAATAGAGTCTTTAAATTGTTCATATGTAGAAAAATCATATAACTCAATTAAACAGTGACGCTCCTAATTTTTTAAACATCAACCAACTTAGGTACAAAATTTACAAGCATGTGATTACAAGAGAAAATAAATGAAGCCCACTACCGAAGAGCTTTTCCAAAATCATAAACTAACATCACTGACTATTATAATAGTAAGTATAGATATTAGCAAATAGACAAATACAAAGTCAATGTCTCACCAAATAAGGGGAAAATTGAAAAACAAATGTAACAGTAGCAAACAATACATGTAAAGATGTTTCGTTTATCTTCCTGGTATCCACTTACATAAATGTCCTTTGATCTTTTTAATTAGTTACAAAAAGGTTAAGAACAAATCGAACCAGAATGGACGTGTTCCTATACCATGTCAAAAAAAGATTATCCGCATTACGTACCAATTCATATCATTAAAATCAGAGTCCTCGTGCAGTGGGTCCCACTTTAGAAGCTCCAACCTGACATAGGGTGAGAAAATGGCAGGTAGACTTAGTGACATATAAGCATCACGATAGCTTGATGCATAATCTTTCTTCCATCTCTCGAACTTTCCCACCACACTTGAGAATTGAGAAAATTCCTCAGCTGCATCGCTGAAAATCATATCAGCAACCTGAAGTAACTGATTATGTGTTGACTCATAAGCTGTGCCCTCAGTATCACTTCCATCAGTGCTCATTTCTCCTTCGATTTCTGGAACGCAGTTATCATTTTCCAAAGCTAGTTTTCTCTTAGAGTCAACTTTGGCTCTCCGCCTTTTTCGAGCGTCCGCCCTTCTCGTGATATCCATTCGCTTCTGCAAATTTACATCTCTACCAAATTCATCTAGCTCGACTGGTGCACTTTTGACTGCTCTTGCATTAGCAGATGCAGTTTGAGAGGCAGCAATGGCTGCTGCTACTTTTTCCACATTGCCTCCGCCTTTACGCAATTCTGCCCGTGCTGAAATTATAGCTTGTTCTATTTCAGAAATTTCATCGTCGTTGTCTGCTGTTCTTCTTTCGGTGATGGACCGTGCACGTTCCTCATGAAGCTTCTGCATTTGTTCTTCAAGTTCCTCGATGAAAGGAGCTTTATGCTGCAAGAGGGAAAATGAGGACATTATAATCGAGCCTTTTAGTGCATGTGGAGGAAAGAAAGCCCACACTAGAACAGCAACAGTGTAACCAGCAGAACATATAAAGCAAAGTTGACAATTTGGTTACACTGTCACAATAATTTGTGAGCTATTTATACATATATTACTAAAGATGGGCTACACGACACTTAAAGTGAGTTCATAGTAAAATTGGTCAGACACACGAAAATTGGTGGACAGTTGCAACAAATGTCAGTTAGTTAATGTAATGTAGTTTTTACTTGTTTCTAATCAATGTATTGTTCCAGTGGCCAGAACCAGGTTGGCACTCCCAAGCCTGCTGATACCCTGAAGGAAAAAAATCCTCATCTCGTTCCAATCAAATGATCCAGTCATCTATAGAAGACTTGTGGGTGGACTAATCTACTATATCTACTTGACAATCAGTGGAGGATCTTGCATAAGTGGTTAGTATGTACAGCCATACTAAATTATCTACACCCCACCAAGATCTTGAAACTGTATGCTGAGCTATTCAGTATGCTAAGTTGTCTCTGGAGGAAGGAGCGAAATATGCCACCAATAGACATCTTATTTCTGCCAATGAAGATGTGAATCGGGGAGCTCACAAATGACAATGAGGCCTCCTACTGGATACTGCGGATTTTTAGGTGAAAATCTAGAGTGTTATTGATGTATGACAAGTCAAAAGGTCAAAGATCGAACAATCAAACTGATTCACATATGTAGCTTCCTGTACTGTTCGAAACTGTTTCAGATTCGTATCAGAAAAAGCTGTGTTTTACAATATTTTATCATGAAATTGATAGAAGCTACCCCCTTGATTAGATCTTGCACAATCATTTATCATGCCATTGCAGCATTTTGTTTTTATGCCGTCCGAAAGTAGTACTTGCCTCAAAGGTACAAAATGACTTTTCAAAATCAACAGAAATAAAGCTTCAACCAAATTTGCATGTAGTTAACTGGTGTTCTCCTTCTTTCATTTTTTTTGACCAATGTACTTTTAGTGAAGTTGCATTTTGTTATGAACAAAATGCAGTAAAATCTATATTCTGTGCAAATGAAACAACAGCATCGCCTTTCCAGAAAACATGTACTTTGATAGATTAATCAACATTATAAGGACAGAAAACTCATAAACCAGATAATGCATACCTGCAAAAACTCACATATAACAGAAACAAACTCACGAAGCTTTTGCATAAAGAGGAACTTCTCACCGGCAGCAGACAAAGAATTCTCTAAGCTAGTAACATTCAGCAACGAAGAAGAAAGATTTTCTTCCGTCTTTGCCAGTGACATCATTGTTCGGCCATGAGATTCCTGAAACAAGAATTATGTTAAAACTTCATACGGCCACAACACTCAAACACAAATTTTACCCATCACAAGGTACAGGTATAACCCTAACTGCCAGATATACATTTGACTGTAAAACAGAAAAACTAAGAAACATTAAAACCAACCAAAACCATATACCTGAACCCTCTTCAAGTTCTCATTAAGGGCCTTCTTAGCAAGTTCAGCTTGCTGAGATATGGACATTACATCAGTACCAAACATATCCACGCTTGCCACTCCAATACTACTATAACTACTAAAACCGACCACATTTTCTGCCGGAGTATGCATCACAGTCGTCCCTCCACCCAAGAAACCAAAACTTGGGGGCAAGTCACTACTCTGACGACTGCTACTAACACCATTAACACCAACCACCCCTCCTTGGTTTCCAACACCATCGTCTAACCTCTTCCCCAATCCTTTTCTCACCTGCTCTTCCTCCCACATTTTATCCTCCTCATCCTCTTCATCACAAACGAATTCAATTCCCCTTCCTTTTGACATTGCCCTTTCCTCAAAATCGTCAAACACGCCTTTCTGATCGTGACCACCAACTTTCTCACCAAAAAACCCAATCCTACCTCGGAACTCTGGCTCCTCATCACTCAAACCATCAGCTTCACCATGATTACTCCCTCCATCCAAAGCTATGTAATCTGGAGCCACAGCCTTGGCCTGCCGTAACCTCTCTCGCTTTGCCTTAATTGCCTCTATTGCAGCCTGGTCTGGCATTTCTTCCTTATCCTCCATCAAACCTGGCCCCAATTTGAAGTGCTTTAGCTGGGATGATGCTTCATCTCTAATAACACTCAAATCTTTCCGCTTATCATCAATGTCCATTTCATCGTCCCTTAAATCTTGATTTTTCCCGGTACTTCCAGAATCTAGGTCATTCGAAATTACAGGCTTTATCAAACCCTTCAAAACTACTACAGGTTCAGGCTCAGAGGGCTTAGGCTTATTACGAGAGGGTGCAGCTAGGGTTCTAGTGTTTTTCTGAAGCTCTAATAGAGCTTCTTTAGTGTAAACTCCTGCCTGTGGCTGGACATTGGAGGGAAGGGAGGAGGACGGAGGATGCGGGGCAATTCGGTCTCTCGACGGGGTGAGCTTGTGTGCTGATGATGATTTGGAGAAGCGAGTAAATGAAGAAGCGGAGGACTTGGACGGCGGCGGGCGAGAAAACGGCGATTCGTCGTCGTCATCGGCGAAGGAGAGGAGGGTTTTTGAAGAGGGCTGAGAGGTGGGTTTTTTAGATTTATTGGTGGCGGGGAGTTTGTTCGTGGTGGAAGGGGTGGCAAAGCTGTTGTCTTCTTTATCTTCGTCCTCACCGCCGCGGCGACGGAAGTTGCGAGATTTAGCGCTGCTCATTATCGCGGTGGTGAATGGTGGCGGGTCGACAATAGGTTCTTCTGAGATTTGGTAGTACTTTTGATCGATGACCTCGTGGGCGGGCGAGTGTATTTGCCGGGTCGGTTAACAATTGATTGAGCACCTATGTTGCACAGGCGCGGGGCGGGTGCGGGTGCGGGTGCAGGCAGATACGGGTGCAGGGATATGGTTTTTTGAAAATGTTAGGGTGCGATACGGCAAGGATACGTCTGTTTATTTTATATTTTATTATATATAACACTTGTTAAATATAAAAAACAACAATTCAAATATCACCATAAAATCAATTCAAATACATAAAACAAGTCATACAAAAAACAATTCAAAATGATTTTGAGCAGCGGAGCTTTCTAATGCTGTCCGTGAATACTGCTAAAGGTAAAAGTAATTACTTATTAAATGATTTACTTTTTGTATTTTAATTTATTTGATTTATTTTTAAAAATTACAAAAAAAACTAAAAAAAAACGGACTTGCGTATCCTGGCACAGGATACGCGAGTCCGAATTTTTTTTTTGCACGGATTCGCCACGTGGCGAATCCCGTGCGAATCCCACGCGAATCGCACCCGCACCCGCACCCATGCAGTATCTGATACTGCATACTGCCCAATTTTGAAGAATCCGTGCATCATAGTTGAGCACTGATTCGGTGATTTGCTTGTGTGACTAGACTTTTGTACAGTAACGAGTCATTCTGACCCGTGCGATGCATAAGTCTTATTTGCCATTAACAAATCAAACTTTAATTTATATCAGTAACTCAATTTTTGCATATGATACGTGTTTACAACTGAAAAAGTTTACCCATTGGTTTTCTTTAAAAGATTACACTTGTAAAGCATAAGTTTGTTTGCATTTATAGAAGTCAGCGCATTGAATTATCATATCTAGCTTATTCGGTTGTACATCCATGGGTCGATATGTGTAACACCCCCAATCCGCTCAGGGATATTACACGCCGTAGAACCTTTCCTCAAGGATCTACCAGGCTGGTAACGACATGTAACAACTCAAACGTGCCTTTAAGGCTAAAATAACTCAGTAGACCGATTTGGTCTTTCAACGAATACATACAGCTCAACTACAACTCGTGCCCACGCAGGGGTCAAAATACAACTACACCCGTACAACGGGAAAATATAGCAGCGGAAAAATAGAGTACAACTGAACCAATAAACAGAGTACGGTTCCTCATGTGATTAGTATCGATCATCTTTCATCATCCTTCGTGCCGCCCCTGTGTTATGCTCCAAAACCTGAATGCAAAAATAGACATCCACCCCCCGAATACTCGGGGGTTAGCAAAACTCCACTGTTTTGCTAGTGCAAATACAAAGTGCAAATACGAGCCATACAATTCACATTTCCACGAATAACAATAACCGAGGATCCTCAAAGATCCAAACGAAACGAAAAGTACTTCCCGAGGCAAGGGTTTGAGAAAACATTTCAAAAACGAAATATCATAAATCAAGGGAAATAATTTATAAAACGGTTTAGAATGCCATCGAGAGTTTTAATAGCAAACAATTTAGGATTATCAAATCCTACTTTTCAAAATCCAAAAGACAAAGGGGTCACCGCCCCAAATCTTTACTTTCTGAAAAATGACATTAACCAAACCATTGGGATTTTAGTCCCAAATCCGTAAAATGACTTTTACAAAACCATTGGGATTTTAGCCCCAAATCTCATCAACTCACAGTACACAAGAACGACCACAAGGTTCGTCTCCCAACATCAAAATTCACAAATAAAGGATTTAAAACAAACAACAAAATACTCTTGTGCCATCCTAGCCAAGTAAGCCAAACGAACAACTTACCTCTTATACACTTAGTCGATGCATGCAATCATGAAAACCGTTCAAAAGCGCTCATTTCCGGAAATGCCAATATCAAATCACATTTGTAAAATGCACCACAATTAACCGTCGATCCACGTCTCTGTGGACCCCTACCGAGACCCCGTCGGATCTAACCCGTAGTGGTTAAAAGCAAGCTCGTCGATCCACGTCTCTGTGGACCCCTACCGAGACCCCGTCGGATCTAACCCGTAGTGAGCATACACACACACATTACTCATGCAAAACTAACATGCTAAGAATGTAAGTTCATTAAGAATACTCACTAGAGATGGCCATTAACTCGACACCATTATCAAACTCTTCAAAACACAATAACAAGATTAAATACGGAATACACGATTCCATAACTTTAAACAATAGGAGTATCATCATAAAACCCTTCAACGTTCAAAATAACCAAATCATAATCAATTCTCAAAACACCGTTCACAAATCACACTCGTTTTGAAAGAAAGCCTTTAACGAGGCCAAACCGAAATCCTTTGAAACTTCATTTCAAATAACCAAACAAACACATCAAGACGACCACCGATCATCATATCCATAAACGAGAAAAGTATGGGCAAGGTACTTGCCTCGATACCACGAGCACGGAACCACGAACGGATACGGCTCAACCGGGAAGCTTCGAACGCCCGATGCTAACGAAAAGGAATACGACAACGAGCGGAGCGGAAGAATCAAGCACGACCGCGAGGAACCGACGAAAATGAACCTAACGATTCGAATAGCACAATCACAACCACTTCTAAACGATTATGGAAATGGAATACACGGAAACCCGCCTACGATTCATGTATATTCATACCGAAAACAACGAGGGCGACCACCACCAAACCCTCTCGATTCCGCAAAAATCCACAAAATATCCATGAATCCGTAGGAAAACTAAAGATACTAACAATATTAATCGTATATACCATGAATCCACCAACAAAACGGAACGGATCGGAAGAAAATCCCAAAACCCCCAATTAAATCGAAAATAGGGTTTTAGAATATTACCTTAGGAGATTCAAGTACCAAGATCCGTAGAACACGCGTTAGATTGATTTCCCGGGCTTCACTATCGAAGAAAAATGGTGAAAATCGACCCCCCAATGGATAAAGATGAAGAACTCTTCCCTTCTCTTATCCTCTCTCTCGCGATGCAACGAAAATGAAGAAGAAGACGGGCGATTTCGTCTAATAAAGGCGAGATCGCACAATTACCGCTTTGTGTGCCGCGGCACGGCCGAAGTGTGCCGCGGCACAGCGAAAATTTACTCCTGGTTTTGGCGTTGTGCCGCAAGCACTGCGTAGCCGCGCACACTGGTGCGATCGGTTTTGGTCGCAGAAGACACACGAGTGTGCCGCGGCACCGACAGTGTGCCGCGGCACCGGCTCGCACCGTGCCGCGGCACCGGATAGGTGTGCCGCGGCACACGATGCATCGCTCGACCAACATTTGGAGAAATTTGTGCCGCGGCGCACGCACCTTGTGCCGCGCCCACACCCCTTTGGGTCCCAAAATGATAAAAATGATCCGGAAGAGAATAAAACGATAGGAATCAATATTTGGGGACCAATAACACGAAATGGATCCGCGGCAACCCAAACGGGCGGTTCCGCACATCAATAACGAAAATACAGTTCAACGGTTGACAGGAAGGACACACTGAAAGGTATACGAGAGTCACTACAATCGAGAAATACACCAAAAAAGAAAATTACCGAAATTCGAAATTGCTGATATTACATTCTACCCTCCTTAAAAGAAGTTTCGTCCGAAACTTAAAACAAGTAGGGAGAAGCAATATCCCCGCCAGGGAAATCTCAACGAGATACACAAAAATGCGTAACTTACGCCCATCGCGAAACGTTACAAGCAACGCAAAGGAATAAACGGCGTGAAAACACGCTCCGGGCGACCAACACAATGCCACCAGAGAGACATAATAAAATCAACAAGTGACAAGTGTCATCAAATGATAATACAATCAAGTCGATTATCCGAACAATCACAAAACACAACCAACGAAAATCAATACGATTGACCAACCCAACGGTATATCAATCAAAACATGAGCCACACGCCGAACAAATACGAATTCCACCGCCTGTGGGTTGGAAGATCGAAACGAGACTAATTTCCCGAACTTAAGGAAATTTGGAAGGAGTCCGAATGTTCAACAATCACGAAACGGATCAACAAAAACCGAACAATCAAACGATCGAACCAAAAAGATCGAGACAACAAAAATCGAACGATCGTGTTCGGATCACGAAGAACAATAAGGTTCAACCGACAACTCCGAGGTTCACACCTCGACTCGAGACAAAACATGATCCGGTGAAAACAACAAGATGCACACTCGCATAAGATCCACAGGAAAGGGAATAATGATTGAAAGGTCACAACGACGAACGAGTAATTCCGAAATACCACCCTTGTTCGATCAACAAAAGCAAGGGGCAGGACAAGCTCAGAAAATGTCAACGAACATAAATGAGTCGATAAAGTAGAATATACAGAAGTTCAAAATCCGATCCCTTCGAATAAAAGGACTAGTAGAACCAAATGATGTTATTCCCGAACAAGGTTCACAAGAATCGAACCGAACTCGAAAAAAAAAGTCACATCGATAACCAGCTCGGCCCACAACAAGATCACAGCTCGTTCAGACGATGAAATCGAAATACAGAACAAGTTCAGAAAGTATCAACGAACATGAGCGAATCGATAGTCTGGAGAAAGAGAAAATACTGAAGTCGAAATAGTACGGGCATTACCTCCGACCTCGTCCACGAAATTGACAAAAACAGGAGCAAGGTAACAAGACATTAAACAACCGACACATAACGGAACGATCGCCGATGCACACGGTCATGCCAAACCAAGCTCTAACAGCTCGCACATGCGCGACAACGCAGAAATCACCACGAGGCGACAATATTCAACACCAACATTCCACCTCTCACAGAGGGCTAACACAACAAATGTGTGGAAAACGACTCAACGCTCACACCGCCAATTCGGTCATACTCGGGAGCAAACATCAAAATGACAACGCGAACATCATACATATATACCCAACCCTCAAACGGGAATGGATAGGTTTTAAAAACGAAAACCTCATTTTGAAAATAATTTAGAAGAACACCGATTGATCTTGAGTATCACCTTTCAAAAAGTACAAACGTGAAACATCGTTATCGAGACTTTGGAGAACCGTTTCGCATTTGATAAAAAAAATGAGGACACTTTCTCTTAGTGAAAACTTTCATAATATTCGACCCTCGGGTCTAAATAAAAGTGTTTCTAAAACATTGAAAATATCTCAAAACATTTTGGTCCTCGAGGCAGAAAAATTTTGAAATATATTGTGGCACCTGGATGTACCACAAGAAAATAACTCATTTAAAAAAATATGTCTCGAAATTTATTTCTAAGATACTCAAGTTTTCGAAAATAATTCAATGCCAAAAAGGACGATGCCAAAAAGGCTAGAATGCCCAAAAATTTCAGGTAATCACACGGAACATCATAGCGCTGTGGGTCCCGCGTCGGAACCCCAGGCTAAAAACCATTTACAAAAATGCCAAAAAAAAAGCTGATGACGGTAATATTTCAAAAACTCACGAAAGCCATTTACAAAATACTAAATACCGTCATAAGAATTTCACAAGCGGCCAAGGCCATAATGCCAAAACTTCGGTTAAGGGAAGTGGTTATCGAAATAAAACTCGGTCGGTAAAATACCGAAAGTCATTACAAAAGAACTCACGCAATGGATAAAAGAAATACGATTCAACATGCACAATCCAAAGAACACTACTCCTCATAAGAACAAAATATTAGAGTCAAATAACCACATTCGTAACAAAACCACTGGCCCCATTCGAGGCCTCTAAAGACCCTACCGATCGGCTAGTGAACAAGTCGAACGTGTATAAGCACAAAGCTTCCACAAGAGAACTTGTAAAACGTGCAAATCGATTCGAAAATCATCAGCAACGGACAAAAACAACAATAAAAAGACATCACAAGCGACGACACTCCTCGTATAAATCAAATACGAGAGTCGATTAAATGCATATCGTGAAATCAAAATCCACATAAGGATTCCATCACTTAACAAATAATCATAAAAATAGCTCGTGTCACACGAGGCACAACACAAAGAAGGGAGACTTACTTCCACAGGTCGCACGAAGATGATGATCGCCCCACGATACTAATCATGACCAACAAACTCAAACGAAGCGTCGCGACACGACTCAGTCAGACTAAATCCGACGAGACAAAACTCAATAGACACCACTGACCCGACAGCCTAGGTTTCCTCAACCTTGCTCCGATACCATTTATGTAACACCCCCAATCCGCTCAGGGATATTACACGCCGTAGAACCTTTCCTCAAGGATCTACCAGGCTGGTAACGACATGTAACAACTCAAATGTGCCTTTAAGGCTAAAATAACTCAGTAGACCGATTTGGTCTTTCAACGAATACATACAGCTCAACTACAACTCGTGCCCACGCAGGGGTCAAAATACAACTACACCCGTACAACGGGAAAATATAGCAGCGGAAAAATAGAGTACAACTGAACCAATAAACAGAGTACGGTTCCTCATGTGATTAGTATCGATCATCTTTCATCATCCTTCGTGCCGTCCCTGTGTTATGCTCCAAAACCTGAATGCAAAAATAGACATCCACCCCCCGAATACTCGGGGGTTAGCAAAACTCCACTGTTTTGCTAGTGCAAATACAAAGTGCAAATACGAGCCATACAATTCACATTTCCACGAATAACAATAACCGAGGATCCTCAAAGATCCAAACGAAACGAAAAGTACTTCCCGAGGCAAGGGTTTGAGAAAACATTGAGCTGCAGCCGCTGAAAAGAAACGCTGATATAGCGCTGACCGCATTGTGTGCCGCAGCTCAGCTAAACTGTGACGCGGCACAGGGCCAAAAATTGCGCCCAGTGATCGGCTGACCGCTCGTTGTGCCGCGGCTCATTCGAAGTGTGCCGCGGCTCAGACTCGGCATGTGCCGCGGCCCTGCCGGACTGTGCCGCGGCACGCGGTACAGTAGGTTTTGGTCGGCAAGTGCCACACGGGTGTGCTGCGGCCCGGACAAGTGTGCCGCGACACTGACTCGGCTGTGTGCCGCGGCACACGGTACATCCTGCTCGGCCAACAACTGGGTAATGTGTGTGCCGCGGCGCACAATCCTTGTGCCGCGGCCCACACCCCCCTCGGGTCCCAAAATGACGAAAAAAGATCCGGAAAGAGAATAAAAGCAATAGGAATCGATATTTGGGCAACAATAACACGAAATGGAAGTACGGAACCCCAAAACGATCCGAGGTACACAACCAAAGTCGAACAAGAAACGAATTCCCTAAACTTCTCGGAAATTACAAAAACGGCCCAAACATCCGAAAATCACGATACAACGTCGTATTAACAATCCAAAACCCACAACATGCTCTACTCAATCATACGAGCTCATGGAAGTAAGAAAACGACGAAATCGAATTAGTTTAACGAGAATCGAATACACATGAGACAAAATATACCACAAGATGAAATTACGCAAAAACATCATCGAGACCCGTCCAAGCGGAGAACTCCAAGAACAAAACAGGTTCAGAATTCCAAAACAGCGCCAAGCGAGTTGTCCGAAACGAATATACACCAAAAATAGAAATTACTAAAAATAGAAAACGCTGATATTACATTATCTCCCCCTAAAAAATAAGTTTCGTCCCGAAACTTACAACACGAATAACTCGGGGTATCTCGACCTCATACTCTCCTCCGTTTTCCACGTGGCTTCCTCGGATCCATGCCTCGACCACTGCACTTTGACCAAAGGAATGGTTTTGTGCCTGAGTTGCTTAACTCGACGCTCTAAGATCTGAATTGGCCTCTCCTCGAAGGTAATGTCGGGCCCCAACTCGATCTCTCCAAAATCAATGATATGGCTAGGGTCCGATACGTACTTCCTAAGTTGGGAAACATGAAATACGTTATGCACGTGGCTCAGGGACGGCGTCAAGCCTAACCGATACGCAAGCTCTCCAACTCTATCTAAAATCTCAAACGGCCCGATATATCTCGGACTAAGTTTACCCTTCCGACCGAAGCGGTAAACTCCCCGTGTCGGCGACACCTTAAGCAAGACGTGATCTCCCACCTCAAACTCCAACGGTCGGCGACGTGTATCGGCATAAGACTTCTGCCGACTCTGGGCCGTCAACAATCTACTACGAATCAGGGTAATCTTCTCCCTCGTCTCAACTATCAGGTCGGGCTCGGTACCGATTAGCTCGGACGTATCATCCCAACACAACGGCGATCTGCACCTCCTCCCATACAACGCTTCGAATGGTGCCATTTTGATCGAGGCATGCCAACTATTGTTGTACGTGAACTCAATCAACGGCAAGCGTGTCTCCCAATCATCCTTCCAATCTAAGGCACAAGCTCTCAACATATCCTCCAACGTCTGGATCGTCCGCTCCGACTGTCCGTCAGTCTGAGGGTGGTAAGACGTACTGAGTCTCAACTCAGTCCCCAAAGCTCGATGAACGGCCTGCCAAAAATGTGATACAAACCGGCCATCACGATCTGAAACAATACTCTTAGGAGTCCCATGCAATCTCACGATCTCCGCAATAAACACTCGGGCCAGCCTCTCCGGTCCCCAAGTATCCTTAATACTCAGAAAGTGAGCTGATTTGGTTAGTCGATCAACAATAACCCAAATCGTGTTCATTCCGGTCCGAGTCCTAGGCATCCCGGTAATGAAGTCCATAGAGATGTCTTCCCATTTCCATTCCGGAATGGAAAGTGGTCGTAGCAACCCCGCGGGTCGCTGATGCTCAATCTTAACCTGCTGACAGGTCAAACACTTCGCCACAAACTCGCTAACATCCGTCTTCAAATTACTCCACCAGTAGTTGCTCCTCACATCCTTGTACATTTTACTCGTACCAGGATGTATGGAGTAAGGTGTAGCATGAGCTTCACTCAAGATCTTCTGTCTCAGCTCAACAACACTCGGTACACAAAGTCTGCCGCGAAACCTCAAAACTCCATCATCGTGAACCGCAAATCCAGGGGCTTTCCCCTTCCTCACATCATCCCTCAGCTAGACTAAAAACGGATCATCATACTGTTTCGCCTTGATATCATCAGTCAAGGACGAAGTGATATCCAACGCACATAACTGGCCCTGGACTTTCTGAACCCAAACCTCAATATTTTGGCAAATAAAATCTCGCTGGATCCTACTCTGTGGTGTAAGTACCTCTAACATCTGTAATGCCATCGGCTTCCGGCTCAACGCATCAGCCACTACGTTAGCCTTACCTGGATGGTAAAGTATCTCGAGGTCGTAATCTTTAATTAACTCCAACCATCTGCGCTGTCTCATATTCAACTCTTTCTGACTGAAGATATACTTCAGACTCTTGTGGTCCGTAAAAATCTTACAAGACGATCCATAGAGATAATGCCTCCATATCTTTAAGGCGAAAACGACCGCGGCTAACTCTAAATCGTGCGTGGGGTAATTCACCTCATACGGTTTCAACTGGCGGGATGCATAAGCAATAACTTCTGAAGCCCGTGCGGCGTCCCAGGGGCCCTCACACCCCGGGACCAGCCTATCCCTCATAGCATGCCAACTGGTTTCGCCCTGCCATGGGCTCATCAGGGAGACGGCATTAGTCCCCAACCATACGATCCCCACTAGGCGTACTCACCACAAACGGTTCACACTCAAACAAGCAGTTAAAGCCAATACGATTCACACAATCCGATGCAATAAAGGAATGGGTAGCACCCGAATCAAAAAGCACGGAAACTGGATGAGTAAGGATCTGAGTGGTACCTGACGCCACCGGAACGTCTGCCTCCTCTGTGCGCCTCATCTGATACAATCGGGGGTGAACTGAACCCGAACTCGAGGCTGCACGGTGATCCGGCTGGCCCCGACTCCTACCACGACCCGAACCCTGCGGAACATGAGTGGCTGGAATACTGTGATCCTTCTAATCGGTAGTGGTAGTCGGAACTCTAGCGGCCCTGGTGGCCCTCTCGCAATGAGCTGCCCGATGTCCGGTCTGTCCGCAAGTAAAGCAAGCAACTAACGGAAATGGGCAATCCTTCATAATGTGCTCGGGCTGACTGCAACAAACTCTCCCGCCAGGTGCCACAGACTGGACCGAACGGTTACCCTGGGATCCACCGGCCTGATGAAACGACCTCTTCCCTGGTGTAGGAGCAGAACGAGACCTCGAAAACTGTCCACCTTTACCGGCCGAGAACCCGCCGGTAGTCTTCTGCTTCTTAGCTTCCGAAACCGACTCTGATTCCGGGACAGCCATCTCGATCGCCAGAGCGCGATCCTGGTATTCCTTCAAAGTGGCACACATGAGCAGTGCCATACTCTGTCTGATATGCGGCTTCATGCGCATATTGAAGTAACGGATTTTATCAGCCTCCATTCTCACTTGATCTCTTACGAAACCCAACTGCTGATTGTAAGAAATGATGGCCTGAGAAATAGGCACATCCTGAGGTGTAGCGGTGAAGAATTCCACAATTCTGCCCTCCTTGACTGGCGGTGGACAATACTCTGCTTCCATAGCAGCCTTGAATTCCTCCCAAGTAGCTCGACGGTCTCTGGGCACAACGGCCTCCCACCATTCCGCAGCTTCCTTATCCAGGAGGTACTGGGCGATATGTACCCTCCTGTCTTCAGGACAAGCTACGGCATCAAAGGTCCTGGACAACTGAAAGAGACAATTCTCCCAACTGAGGGAGTCAGAAGCTCCGGAGAAACGAGGAGGGTGCATCTTAGTCACCGTCTGAAGCCATTTACTAGCCTCTTCTTCAGGTGTCGGGGGCAGATTCTGGCATCCGCCCTGAGCTATCTGAGCAAGCTGAGCTACTAACTCCTGAAGTACGGCAGTAGCCCCGGCGTCGGCATTATTACCCGACGGCACTGAGTGAGAGGCTGAGTCCGCAGAGGACTGAGAAAGTGAGCCCTCTTCATTATCAGCACCCCGACCACGGCCTCGGCCGCGTCCCCTAGCTGGTCTACCACCACGACCTCTCAACATACTAGAGGAAGAATGAAAAGAACAAAATCAGAAAGATTCACAATTGACAAAGTTGGTATCACAATTCACAATCCCGAACAAGGCAAGAAAACGAATTACAGAAATATAAGAGTTCGAGGAGACTTACAGCCACGGGTCGCACGAAAAGACGGTAGCATGATGATATTAGGCTCAACGACTGACTCTAACGACACAACTGATAGACCCAAAAATTTACCGACAGCCTAGGCATCCAAAACCTACTCTCTGATACCATAAATGTAACACCCCAATTCACAAATGGGACATTACACGCCGTAGAACCCTCGTGAGGTCTACCAGGCTAACACATGACACATAAACCACGATATGATCCCAAATGATGCACTTCAAAAAAAATAAGTAAGGCCGTGGCCTCGGCCAAAACATTTTAACGGAGTATATGAACATAAGATAAAAAACAATTCATTGCCCACGCAGGGGACTTAAACCAAGTTTCAAAATAGACAGTCTAACTTCAATACTCGACAATGCCATGACAAAACATAAAATGCAGACTCGAGCCACATCATCAAGCCAGCCCATCCTTTGCATGCATGTCCCGTGCTTGCTCCTCAGCCCTCCCGGTACCTGAAATGCATAAGACGCATTTCCCCCATTTAAGGGGTTAGCATTCGAATAGCTAGTGCAAGTACACAATTACACAACATTATATACATACACGATTCAACGCAAACAAATCATTAGGAAAAATCATTTCAAAAATAAATATTCCGGAATATCACATTTACACCAAATCAATATATTATCAAGCTTTCCACATCACCATTATCCACGTTTGGTAACTCGCGACCGTACCCATTAGTATCGGCCCCCAGAGGTCCCGTCGGACCGTCCCCAAGTGAGAAACCACTTCCGCGGTCGTACCCATTAGTATCGGCCCCCAGAGGTCCCGTCGAACCGTCCCCAGGTGGAAGAACATCAACACACGCACCCAAGTCCACTTCCGTGGCCGTACCCATTAGTATCGGCCCCCAGAGGCCCCAAGCCATCCCCAGGTGGAAGAGTAACCAACACAATCGTTCAATAAACCAGTTTACACCATTCGCATCAAAACCGTACACACATAATGAAATATAATACATGTACTTGCCTTGGATAATACGACGCGAAGGAAACGATGAAGGGGTAGGTTACGGTCCGAACAATCCTCTCAAATCCGACCCTAACACAATAATGATATACAACCAATCTCAACATCATGAATACGAAGAAATTCATCCTAGTTCTACCCGTTGGGACAATTCATCGGACACCACGAGCGCATAAGGAAATGAAATCGGTCAACGGTGTAATAACGGGATTTCATCCCAACCAATAACAAGAAAACCAAGGGTCACGAGTATACAATCAAAATCTAACAACAACATCGGTTAATTCGGATTAAAACACAAGATCACCACCAAACCCTCCCCAAAATCATACTAGGGTTAAATGAGTTCTTACCTCTTGAAGAATCAAGCACTCTAATCCGAAAACCACGTGTTAGATCCGCAATCCGAGCCACCCGATCGAAAAGAGATGAAGAAATACACACAATCAAATGGTAGATGGAGAAAAATCCCCCTCTCAACCCTCTCTCTCTCGCGAACGGTGGAAGGAAGGAAAAATGAGCTGCAGCCGCTGAAAAGAAACGCTGATATAGCGCTGACCGCATTGTGTGCCGCGGCTCAGCTAAACTGTGCCGCGGCACAGGGCCAAAAATTGCGCCCAGTGATCGGCTGACCGCTCGTTGTGCCGCGACTCATTCGAAGTGTGCCGCGGCTCAGACTCGGCATGTGCCACGGCCCTGCCGGACTGTGCCGCGGCACGCGGTACAGTAGGTTTTGGTCGGCAAGTGCCACACGGGTGTGCCGCGGCCCGGACAAGTGTGCCGCAGATCGACTACTGTGTGCCGCGGCGCACAATCCTTGTGCCGCGGCACACGGTACAACCTCGCCAACAATCGGGTAATGTGTGCCGCGGCGCACAATCCTTGTGCCGCGGCCCACACCCCCCCTCGGGTCCCAAAATGACGAAAAAAGATCCGGAAAGAGAATAAAAGCAATAGGAATCGATATTTGGGCAACAATAACACGAAATGGAAGTACGGAACCCCAAAACGATCCGAGGTACACAACCAAAGTTGAACAAGGAACGAATTCCCTAAACTTCTCGGAAATTACAAAAACGGCCCAAACATCCGAAAATCACGATACAACGTCGTATTAACAATCCGAAACCCACAACATGCTCTACTCAATCATACGAGCTCATGGAAGTAAGAAAACGACGAAATCGAACTAGTTTAACGAGAATCGAATACACATGAGACAAAATATACCATAAGATGAAATTACGCAAAAACATCATCGAGACCCGTCCAAGCGGAGAACTCCAAGAACAAAACAGGTTCAGAATTCCAAAACAGCGCCAAGCGAGTTGTCCGAAACGAATATACACCAAAAATAGAAATTACTAAAAATAGAAAACTCGGATATTACACATCACTCATGCAATGCTATCATGTTAAGCATGTAAGTTCATTAAGGGTACTTGCCTCGATTAAACGACGACGAGAACGGGAAAGATTAAGACAGCGGTTGCGAGAAACCAAACACCGAACCTAGACGATTCGTCAAACACGATTTAAACAACTCGACAAAAAAACGTTAACGGAAAACACCCAGAAAACCACCTACGATTCATGTAATTTCATACGAAAAAATCGACGAGGGCGGACAATAACCCCAACCCTCTCTATTTCAAGAACACACCGAAGTTCACCGAAATTCTGTAGGAAACACATGAATACTACTAAGATTAATCATACCCATCATGGATAAATCAAAAATACGAAACGAATCAGACAAAAACCCAAAAACCCCTAAATTGTTCAAAAATAGGGTTCTAGGAGATTACCTTGGATTAAGGATGAGGAACAAGTGTTGGGGTTGTTAATCCACACCAAGAACTCAAGGAAAATGATCTCTGAAGTGATTAGAAGTAGAAATCACCCCAAATCGCCCTTGGAGTCGTCGGCCGCGGCGAGAAGATGAAATGAGAAAGAAAATGGTGAATCCGATCAACTCTCTGGTTTTTATAACCAGAGAGACGTAGCGTGCGCTAACGATAAAAGTTAGCGTGCGCTACCCAGCTAAAAACTAGTCCAGAACCTACGGTTTTGGCCCGTTAGCGTGCGCTACCAGAGGATAGCGTGCGCTAACAGCCCCCCGATAGCACGCGCTCTCGGGCCATAGCGTGCGCTACCTGGACACCCGGCCGAGTCCAGAAACATTTTGCCCAATACTGGACTGTCGGATTAGCGCGCGCTACCGGACACCCAGCGTGTGCTAAATCCAACCATAGCGTGCGCTAATATACACATGTAGCGTGCGCTAAATTGCTCGTTTAGAGAGTAGAGAGCATAAACAACTCACCGCCTCTGCGGTACTTGCATCGTTAGCGCACGCTACCAAACAAACGTAGTGTGTGCTACGAAACAACGATAGCGTGCGCTACACAACAATAGTAGCATGCGCTATCGAGTGCAGACAGCAGCACAAACAACATTCAGGGATGGAAAACAGCGTATTCCATCTCGGATGAGAACAACGCGCATCCAACCCCAAACAACGAACCGAAGGAGACACGCGTACAACAAGATTGAGTCACAACCAAAACGCTAAAAGCAGACACGATTCCGACTACCCGAGGTTACGGAAAAACTACAACTTAGTAATCACCCCAAAACTTCGGGAATTTACAAAACAGCCCAAAACATCCGAAACACACGATACATGATCGAATCAACAAAAGAAAGCTCACAACATGCATAACAACATGAGATGGACCTACGGCAGCTCCGAAACGGCGGTTCCGAACAACGGTCACGAGAATCGAACCAAATAGCGACGGAAATGATATTAAACACGGAATTGAGTAAAACAAGTCCGAAACAAGCTCGGGTGACAAAAAGTCCAGTATTAAATATTCTCAAAATATCAATACGGTTACAAACGAGTTGCTAAAAACGAAAAATACACCAACAATGAAAATACCGGGAAAAGAAAAATGCGGACATTACATTCTACCCCTCTAAAAATAAGTTTCGTCCCGAAACTTAAGAAACAAATAACTCGGGGTACCTAACACGCATGCTATCCTCGGTTTCCAAGTTGTCTCCTCGACACCATGTCTTGACCACTGCACTTTGACCAAAGGAATGGTCTTATGCCTCAGTCGCTTCTCACGGTGCTCCAAAATCTTCAAGGGGCGCTCCTCGAAGGTAATATCTTCGGCGACATCAATCTCACCATAGTCGATGATGTGACTAGGATATGGAACATATTTCCTCAGCTAGAAAACATGAAAAATGCTATGAACATGACTCAAGGCCGGAGGCAGCGCCAAATGGTATGCCAACTCACCGACTCTCTCGAGAATCTCAAAGGGCCCAATAAATCTCGGACTCAACTTTCCCTTCTTCCCGAAGTGGAAAACCCTCCTCGTCGGCGACACTTTTAGCAAAACGTGGTCCCCCACCTCGAATTCTAAAGTTCGACAATGGACATCAGCATAGGACTTCTTTCGACTCTGAGCAGTCAACATCCTCTCCCGAATCAATTCCACCTTCCGCCTCGTCTCCATAGCGATATCCGGTTTGGTCCCAACCAAATCGGACGCCTCGTTCCAGCAAATCGGCGATCGACGTCGCCGCCCATAAAGCGCCTCTATGGTACCATTCGAATCGACGTGTGCCAACTATTGTTGTATGTGAATTCGATCAATGGCAAATGCTCCTCCCAATCACTGCTCCAATCGAGAGCACAAGCACGCAACATATCCTCAAATGTCTGGATAGTGCGTTCCGACTGCCCATCTGACTGAGGGTGGAAAGAAGTACTCAGATGCAACCGGGTATCCAGCGCCTTATGTACTGCCTGCCAAAAATGCGATACAAAACGGCCATCACGATCTGAAAAAATAGACTTCGGAGTACCGTGAAGCCTCACAATCTGCGTAATAACACACGAGCCAACCTCTCCGGACCCCAAGTATCTTTGACGCCCAGTAAGTGTGCCGACTTGGTCAGACGATCCACAATCACCCAAACCATATTCATACCAGACTTCGATCTCGGCAAACTCGTGATGAAGTCCATCGAAATATCCTCCCATTTCCATTCCGGAACGAGAAGCGACTGCAATAACCCGGCTGGCTGCTGATGCTCGATTTTGACCTGCTGACAAGTCAAACATCTCGCTACAAACCGTGCGACCTCCTCCTTCATTCCATTTCACCAAAAGTTCCTCCTAATGTCCTTGTACATCTTACTCGAACCAGGATGAACTGAGTAAGGTGTAGCATGGGCCTCTCGCAAAATTCTCTGCCTCAATTTCAAGTCGTTCGATACACAAAGACGACCCTGGAATCTCAACACACCATCCTCGTGAATCAAAAATCCATGAGACTTTCCCTTAAGAACATTCTCTCGGATTTGGGTAATCATCGGATCCTCCATCTGCTTCAGCTTAATTTCATCGATCAACGACGACAAAATCTCCAAAGCGCAAAGTTGCCCGACAGCTCTTGGCAACAAAATCTCAACGCTCAACTCAATCAAATCCCACTTACGCTCAGATCTAGACGTAAGCATCTCGAGCATACGCAACGCAACCGGTTTCCGACTCAAGGCATCCGCCATGACGTTCGCCTTGCCCGGATGATAAAGAATCTCGAGGTCATAATCCTTAATCAACTCCAACCACCTCCTCTGCCTCATATTCAACTCCCGTTGAGTGAATATGTACTTCAAACTTTTATAATCGGTAAATATCTGACATGCAGAGCCCAAAAGATAGTGACGCCAAATCTTGAGTGCAAAGACAACGCCCTATGTACTCGAGTACGCCTATTAGTACATAAGTTGGAAAACAACCATATTGAAATGGACAACGGAAAATAAGGAAACTCGCTTGCACATGTCAACAACCCTGGACAACATCCTCGTACTGTCCCAATGCCCGCTCGTCCAGCTGAACATAACTTGAAATTCATAAAACAAATTTCTCCAAGAAGGGTCCCCAAAGGGGTTAGCAATTACGCTAGTACAAGTAGGCTAAATGAACAACTTACATCTTACACATTTAGTCAATGCATATGCGATCGGGCCATAGTGTGCGCTACCTAGACACCCGGCCGAGTCCAAAAATATTCTGCCCAGTACTGGACTGCCAGATTAGCGCGCGCTACTGGACACACAGCGTGCGCTAAATCCAACCATAGCGTGCGCTAATATACACATGTAGCGTGCACTAAGCTGCTCGTCCAGAGAGCAGAGAGCAGAAGCAACTCACCGCCTCTGTTGTACTTGCGTCCTTAGTGCGCGCTACCAAATAAACATAGCGTGCGCTACACAAAAACAGTAGTGTGCGCTATCGAGTGCAGACAACAGCACAGACAACATTCAGGGATGGAAAAGAGTGAATTCCATCTCGGATGAGAACAACACGCATCCGACACCAAACAACAAACTGAAGGAGACACACGTACAACGAGATTGAGTCAGAACCAAAACTCTAAAAGAAGACACTATTCTGAATACCTGAGGTTACGGAAAAACTACACTATTAGTAATCGCCCCAAAACTTCTGGAATTTACAAAACGGCCCAAAACATCCGAAACATATGATACATGATCGAATCAACAAACGAAAGCTCACAACATGCATAACAACATGAGAAGGACCTACGACAGCCCCGAAACGGCGGTTCCGAACAACGGTCACGAGAATCAAACGAAATAGCGACGGAAATGACATTAAACATGGAATTGAGTAAAACAAGTCCGAAATAAGCTCGGGTGACAAAAAGTCCAGTATTAAATATTCTCGAAATATAAATACAGTTACAAACGAGTTGCTAAAAATGAAAAATACACCAACAACGAGAATACCGGGAAAAGAAAATTGTGGATATTACATATGACATGGAGAGTGCCTGTCAAACACTAATGGTTAGTGGGACCACACGTTATAAGTATACTAATTGAATTAGTAAACTCGAACTGACTCACCCTCGATTTGTCACACGGATTTCACTTCGGGACAGTCAATGATGGAATCGAAAGGTTGTGATAGGTATTCGTGAACCTTCGACTTGAGGATTTAGTAGGGATGTGCTTGTGGCGTCAAGATTTTCATTAGAGTAGTTCGACTCTGTAAACCAGAAGGTAGGGGTCAACCTCGATGTGCGTCTTGACGGCCAAGTAGCAGGTCCTACTGAATACCAAGATAGAATTTTTTCTCCTGTTAGTGAACGAGTTATATGTTCTATACGGTTATTGGAAGATGAAATCAAAATTCTTTAGCCAAAGCATTAGAGCTAGTTGTATTGGATACACGAAAGCTCGATGATCTCGATTTGCATTAACTCATACATATAGTCAAGTACTGATGGGGTTTGACTGGCCGTGACCCTATAACTTGATCGGGACATTTGAAAGAAGGGTTTATACGTATATTGGTATTCACGACAGAATGGTTCTTGAATGATCTCAGTTGGGGTACAGTCACTACAAAAAAACGACATGTTTGTGACGAAATTTTGTGTCACCGAACGTCAAAATATCGTCATTGAAGAGTTACCATGACGTTATAATTCGTCACAGCAGTCGTCACGATAGGCCCGTCACAATAACCGTGCGATGACAAAATGGAGATGTTGTCACCACACCTGGTGACGAAAGCTTTTTTGTCATTACAGCTCGTGACGAAAATAAATTTTGTCACAATAAGTGGGTTCTCGTTACAAAAAAATTATCGCGAAAACATGAAATGTTGTCAACAAGGAGTCTATTTGTCACCATAAAGTTTGTTTGTGTTATCTATAGTGACAAACTATTTCGTCACCTGATAAAACTTCCTATGTCAAAGTGTTTTGTCGTTGTAGAATTAAAAGTTCGTAATCAGATTTTTGTTTTTGTCACCGTAATCCGTTCTCGATCACTGTTTATATGACAAAATATTTCGTCATCTAAGTTGAATTATCCGTGATGAAATTACTATTATTATTAGTACTAATATTATTATTATTATTATCATTTTTCCGATATTATTATCAACATGACTGAATGATTATTTTTACATTTACTATTATTATATTAATTATATTTAATCATGTGTTTTAATTAAATTAACTACGATTAAATTTAATTAACCATAACTAAGAATTCTCCTTACCACAATTCTTTTACTTCATCAATATATCCTAAATATTCGATCAAAATACTCCAAAATCTAAATCTATAAATCTTCTACTACATAGAACCAGAATCCTTTACAAATCACGTTCAGCATCCAGGAAAAAAATTACAATACGTAATACACAATACATCCAGTTCCTTCAAGACACCAAAATACTGTTTTTTCTACCGATCCACGGAGTCAGCTCCGGCCACAAATCTGCAACTCCCCACACCATACTGCAATGTCCTTATCTCCCTCTCTATAAACTCTATCCCCTTTTATTTTTCTCCTGCAAATTTCAACAGTAGCACAAACACAGAATCCTACAACACCAAAATCCAAAATCAAAATCTGAACTTACAACCCAGAACTGCGAACGAACCCTAATTTTCTGTCCTGTCTTGATTTGAAGAATCAAACCCGAATTTGGTGATCGACCCAAAATCAGAAGCCCGAATCACCTTCAACCCCATCCGGATTGGAAAAAAAACTTACCTATCAGCCCTCTGACCCTAGAACCAATTTGCAGCCCCGAATCGAGTCCACCCGCACCTCCATTTTATGCCTGAACCGAGAGAGAGCCATCTCCTTGCACTCGCCGTCGCCGCTTACTGGAGGAAAAGCCCTAATCCGGCCGCGACATGCCGCGAGGTGTAGTTTGTGTGTGTGTGTGTTTCAAACCCGAGCATTGGTGTGTGTGGGTGTGTTTCAGATCGCGCGTGTGTGCGAGTGTATAGTTCAGAGGTAGATTTCAGTGTTGTATGTGTACAGGGAGGAGATGAGTCGGACGATGTGTAGAGAGAGAGAGAGACCTCTTGCAGGGAGTTGATCGACTTCTGCATATTAGAGAGAGAGAGGCGAGAGGTAGTAGAAGAGAGGTGAGAAATGAGTTTTTGCGGCCGACTGATAGGGGTTTTATACCCAGTCTTTTTTAGGGTTATTCAATTGAACCCAAGCTAAGCCATTCTGTCACCAGAAACAACGTAGAGTGAAGAGTTTACATTTATCACAAGCAAACTTTTACTTAGGGCTGAGAATTTTCAACCCGAAACCCGTGGAACCAGCCGGAATCAACCAAAATTTTCGGTTTGGTTCGTTTCCTGATGTTGAAAATATTATTTTTTGGAACCGAACCCGTTTAAAAGTTCGGTTCGGGTTCGGTTCCTGCCAAAAAAAATCACAAAAATTCGAAATTACTTATTTACCTTTTTTTTATTTGTATTAGTTAATTTATAAAGTAAAAGAAAAAAATTCTAGAAGTATACCACCTTAGTTAATTTATTGAAGTTCAAGTTACTCTTTGCATGCTTCATTTTGTTTGGTATTTTTATTGTATCAACTGAACATTCAACGTTGTATCTTCACTATCTTGTTTTCAATTGAACTATTGTTGTTTAGAAATTTAAAATGGAGTCAAGCCTTGCTTTTAATTGAACTATTGTTGTTTAAAATTGAATTTTATAGATTGAAGCACGTGAATAGATTCATATAAACATGAAAAACCGAAACCGAAATATTGTCTGAACCGAACTGAAATTTTCGGTTCGGGTTGTGTTCGGTTCCAGATGAAAAAAACATGAAACCGAACCCGAAATACACAATTCGGGTTCGGTTCCTCCAAAAAAAAATCTAAATCGAATTTTGACAACCCTACTTTTACTCACAAAATCGTCTTGTCACTAAACCTGAAGAAATCCGTCACCAAAGAGATCACGCCAAAAGTTGACCTCCCGCGCGGTACTTCAGTGACAAAAAATGTATTTTGTCACAAGAAGTTAATGTTACCCCGACGATAATGAATTTTGTCACTGGATAGTAAGAGTACCGTGACTACATTAGTTTTCGTCACCAGAAGATTATTTCTGGTGACAATGTTCTTTATTCGTCATTAAAGTTTGTCACCAAAAAACTATTTTTTTGTAGTGAGTGTAGGCCGCCAGGCTGGCTAGGTGGTGCTACTACTCTTTAGTTCCTCCCATTGCTGACTGAGACGGACCTACCGAGCTGCGCAATAGGATTGACGACGGAATGAATCAAGCCTAATTCTCTCTTTATAAATATTAGATATTGGATATCTAATTAATTGGGACATTGGATGTCTAGATTGATTTATTAGATAAATTAATTTACGGCCTAATGAATTAAATAAATTACTGTGTGATTAAATTAATTCATAGATATAATTATTCTTTGGAGAAATTAATTATATTATTTTTTATTTGATATGATTAATTAATTGGATTAATTAATTGATATAAATACATCGGAACAGAATTGGAGTTTATCTGTTTAGACTCACGGGAGTCCGAAATAAACTGAACTCTTCAATTCCCTTCTAGATGCCCCCCAACTCACCTTCATGTGAGTCTTGTCTTGTCTACATCATGATGTTTGGAATATCATTTGTCAAGAGGACAAGTATCATGGTCTTTATTTGGTTGGGAATTTTATATTGTGAGATGAAGAATAAAAGGAAGACTTGACATCTCTCACTTCACCCTTGTGCATTCATACGGTTCTTGTAAGAGAGAGAGAGAGAGAGAGAGAGAGAGAGAGAGAGAGAATCCTTTTCTCAAGTCTTCTTCTTCATTTCATTTCTTCTTGTTTTTCTCGGAGAAAATTCAAGATATAAATTGAGAGATAGTGAGTTATACACTTAGGGTGTTATAATCACAATTGAAAGCTTCATCATCCTAGTTCTAGTCATATCTTTGGAGGATAGCAAGGTGATCATCATTCCTATCGTTTCTCTGGCGCGTGGCAAGTAGAGACGCGGTACTTTCGGCGTTGGATCATCCAAGAGCTTGGAGCGGATTGGATCGTAGGGAAATCAACTAAAGCTTGGGGAATAGCTCAAGAGAAGGACACCATTTAAATCAACAAACTACAAGGGTATGTTTCTCGTATCTCTTGTGTTGGTCACTAAGTATACTGGATACAACTTGGAAAGTGTTTTAAACAACAAGCTGTACTGTTTTAAATCTGAGTGCGTAGCGGAAGTCTTAAATACAGTAAGTTGCTGTGGATATAGCAACTCGATGTGCAATGTATACTTAAATAATCACAGTTAATAAAACAATAAAGGCAGAAGGTAAATAACACAGTATTTAAAGTGGTTCGAGGTAAACCCCTCTACGTCCACTGGTCCCCCACACAGGAGTAAAAAGTTTATTATAATTACTGCGTACACAACTACGTAATTATAACAACACTTAATCAGTATATCGTTCACACAGATTGATATAAAGATGTTAGCTTTCAACCGTTCACACAGATTGGTTTGAGCTAACACTTTGACTGGCTTCTTCACACACAGTTCTGAAGCTTCGTCTTCTTCAATGCAAGTCCTTCACACACAGTTCGGGAAGAGCAAGGATTCTCAGTCCACACAGAGCTGATGGGTTTGTTCAAGGTTTAGCACAATATATGAACAACAACTTTGACTTTCTGAGCTTTTAGCTGATGGTGTGTTGTTCACGGTTTGAGCACTGTATATCTCTTCTTTCAGAATAGCAGTGAGCTTTGGAGATACGTTTTGCTCTGATGTATATGATAATAAATTCGTATGTTTTTGGTAACTGATCTTCAAATCCTTGAGGGGATATATATAGTCTTCTGAAATATATCCGTTGAGATAAATCCGTTGAGCAAGATTCCGTTCCAATGGGATGATGTGTTTGAATAAAACACGATTCGGATTTTGCGGGATTTTGAAGATCTTCTGACTTATAGTATTTAAATACTTTATCCTTTAGTATTTAAATACTTCTTTATCAACGAGACTTGACTTCTAGCGAATACTGAATATTCCTTCTTGTCCTGTTGAGAGCTGTATGGAAGGATCACTGTATTGTCGATTCGAGACAGTTTCCATACTTAGTCTTTATGAGACTTCTTTGCTGTATGATAGGTTCCACTGTATGCTGGATCTACGAGAGGTCTTCGATACATGTTGACACTTTTGATCAGTTTTTCGATACAGTTTGCTTACTGTATGCTGGATTGGCATATTTGTCAAAACATCTTATCACCACTATTCGATACAGGGATTGTTTATCCTAACTGTTTCGATACCGGGTATTGTTATCCCAATAATTTCCCCCTTTTTGACAATTTGCCAAGACTTAAATCTTTCAAGCCATCTTGATGATGCCAAAACCTTCTTCATGAAGCTAACAACCTTCTTGATGACTTCGGGCAGATATCTGGGTCTTGTGTCGAATGATCTGGCTTTCAACAACTTAGTCTAATTTATGAACTGCTCGCAGGCGAGTTCGATACAGCTAAGAGTTTTTACAGCTTAAGCTTATGATTGGCGCGCAGGCACAATCTTACAATGTATTCTAGATGCATACACCTGAATCTATGAACTGTTCGCAGGCAAGTTCGTACAGCTTTAATTTTTAAACAAGTTTCTATACTTGTAATTTAATTTCAGCAATTAAATTTAAATTATGTAATCATACATTAACACAGTAGATTACGAGTTGTAATCTTTCAAGACAGACAAATATTTTATTGATACTGAAACAAGGATTACAAGCATTTGCTGTTTTGAAAACATAATTACAAACCAAAAATACAAGGAATTTAACTCCTATAATCTGCGTGTCTCCATGGCCTTTTGTCGGGATCGTTCTCGGTTCCACGCCACCAATGCTGTAGGGAATCATTGCCTTGATATAAGTAGATTGCTCTACCATCGTATGATTTGTCGAAGGCGAGAATCCAGTCATCTGGATGGGTGATCCGATCTCATCGTCTATGTTTGGACTTCATTTCAATTTGGAGAGGGAGCTTTCCTTCTTCTAACAACTTTGTAAATTTATCTGCAGCCTCCGCTAAGGTTTTATATCCTTTGAAGATGGCGGATTCCCTGACGAGTTTTGCAATATATATCATCAGTTCATTTCTCCTCCATTGCTTCACTTCTTTAGCAGTGGGATGGCGGTTGGTTGGCAGACGAATTTCAGAAGGCCTTTGGATCATGTTTTGCCATGGGATGCTGGGATCATGGAACTCAGGTCGAGAACCTGAAATCCTGTATCCTTGAGCGGGTGCCGCCAATTTGTTTAGTTCTGCAGTAATGCTGTCTTGAGAAGCATTGAACTCTCTTTCATGCTGAAGCCTCGTTCTCCTCGCGGCTTCTCTTGCTTATTCCCCCTTTTTGGCATCATCAAGGTATGATACCTTTTCATCAAGATGTCCTAGGATCTCCAAAGCGGCATCTTGTTTCGTCTCAATATTTGATATTCTTTGAACAAGGGAGGAGAGCACCTGCGACATATCTTTGATGTTCTTGTCATGATTTTGCAGTTGAGAGCTGGATTCGATTAGAGCTGATGCTGTCTTGGCCTCGGACACACGTAGCTTGGATTGCTCTTCTCGCAGGATCTTCTCCTGTTTCTCTTACAGATTGCTCAAGGCTTGCTTGAAGACTTGTCGCAGGATAGTGAAGGCTTCCACCACTCGGGAGACTTCATGCTTTAATCCAGTCATTTCTTCAACGGCAGATGTGTGCATCCAATCAAGAGCCTTTTCTACCGAGTGTAGAGCATTGACTGCGTCTTGAATGAATACAGTTTGGAGGCCAAGAGCACATAGGCACTCTTTTCTTATTTCAGTGCGGGGAGAATCTGGCTGGGCAAAATCTTCTACTCCATTCAACCTTCTCAAATTCACGTCAGGGCGTGAAGTAAGTTGGACATCCTCAGGTATAGTACCGTCCTAGGATTCCATGGTTGATGGGGCGGGAGCAGCTGATGTGGGTTCGGCGGCAGGAGGTGCGGCATCCTCCTGTTTCGAAGAGGTATCTGTAGACATGGATACAGGAGGGATTGATTCCTCCTGGTGTCTCTCAGCGTCCCCCTGTTCCGGCAGAGGGACTGATTCCTCTTGCTGGAAGGCGCGTGATTCTTCTTCTTCGGCGGCGACAGCAGGCTTGGGTGCCTGTTGCGAAACATTTTCTTCTTCCTCGACATGAGGGACTGAATCCTCATTGTCAGGAATATTGTCTTGCTGTGGCGAAGGGGGCTCATTGCGGCTTGATGGCCCTTCATCATTCTTGGCTTGGGAGACTTCTCTTTCGTGAGCCTCCTCACAGCTCATTCTCAGACCTGCCTAAAAGGCATCATTGTTGTCGTCTGAGTCGTGGTCTTCTTTTGGACTTTTGGGAGATTCCTCGGACTTATCCTTTCCTTTCCTTCTGGCATCTGATTTGTGCAAAAGATGGCTTTCAATTAACTCTTTGCAGCATAGATTATCCCATTGGATCAGGGCTTCAACTTCTTGGGTGTCCGTCACTTCCAACACGAATCTTTCTTCATTGCTCCACTTGCTCCAGTTGTACAGGGTATCGTATGGAGCTAGCCTATAGGTCTTCCATTGAAGAAATCTTTCATAGGCCTGTTCAATTTGCATAGAAAGAAGGGTTTTATTGATAATAGTGTCCGGGGAGGGAATCCGTAAAACGTTTGTGTCCGCTGTAGCGATTGGTTCCTCTACAAGTGTGGAAGCCTATATCGGAGAGGGATTCCTTACAGGGGATGGTGCCCCGAAGGAAGGTGGATCCTGAACGGGTGTGGAATCCCGTATAGGAGAAGTAGCTGTTGGCTCCAAACAGGCAGCCGACTCACTAGAGTCTTTTGAGTTGGCAGATGACCTTGTATCTGTCGTTGCCGCCAAAGGCTCGGGATCTACTGTGGATACAGTAGCGGGCATCTCTTCCACAGGGGTTGGGCCCTGGGGTAGTTGATCAGTGGGTTGCGCCACGACAGGAACATCCTCGGAGGGTTCTGTAGATTTAACTTTAGTGAGCCTCCTTAGCTTCCTTTTCGGCTTCTCAGCAGCAACTGGTGTCTTGCTGTGAGATATTTTTCGTTTCTTTGAAGAGTCAACACTCTGGGACTTCGAAGAAACATCTCTCAGATCGGCAGAAAAGGGCATTTTTCAGACGTATGGTCGGTTGGCAATCAGGGTGCTCTGGTTAAAGGCCGAAGGCTTGATGCCTCCTAAATAGATCCGAGAACTTATTTTCTTCGCCTTTGCGGATTGTGGAAGTCCGCACTTCGTCAAAATGTGGTTTAGAAACAAACCAAACGATTTCTTTTGCGACGCAGGTTTTGACACCTCTTCCTGCAGACGTTTCAGAATAATCTGACACCAATTGACCTTTTCACGGGTCATAATTGCTACCATCATCCTAAATCTAATATTTGTGCACATTTCAAAGGCACCTATGCGATTCTCGATGATACGGCAACAAAAGTCATGTAAGTACATGAACGGCAAACATAAATTTTTCTTGTGACAGGTAGTGTGAACAGATTCAACAGAAGCTGAGCCGGTGAATAGTCCATAGTACTCGGTCAACAGCTCTTGAGACCCAAAAGTCTCAAGGTCTTCCATAGTCAGGCCATCAGAGGGCAGCCTGAAGATGTTCTGGAGAAGTTCTTGGTTGACACAGATCTCCACTCCGTGAATGACGGCGGTGATGTCAGCGATGTGGCCTCCCAGGGCCAGTGACAGAAAGCGGACGGCAGCGTTGAGGTAGAAGTCCTCAACCAAATGGACGTCGTATTTCTCGGCGGTGTGGCTCCCAAGGCGGTAAAGGCCTTGCTGACGGATTCTGGTGATGACGAACTCCATGGATTCGATGTCATCAGTTTCAGCGTGAATTCGCTCGATGACGACATATCTGGAGAAGATCCGTCCATCAATGATGTTCGAGGCTTTATTCAGAGTGGATGCCATTGATGAATCTCAAGAAAAGATGAAAAGATTCAAGAAGAATATGCAGTGAAATACAGAAAAACTTGTAGGCTGAATTGCTTGAGTGCTCTTTAAAATATGCAGAAGGCGTAAAGAGTCTCAAATGGCATTTGCAGTCCTTTTATAGTAGGCGGCGAAGAAGGGTTTTCATAAAATGAATGGTCAGATTTAAGGGATGGGAACCGGCGTTTGAAATGAACGGTCACGATGGACTGAGTGTAACTGGTACACTTATTCATTGATTTTTAAAATAAGAGCGGGTCCCACTTCTGACATTTGTTGTTACCCTTAATGCCTGAAACAACGGTATTAAATATTAAACAATTTGAAAGCATCACAGCTTTTGAGATTTGATTGTCCAGATGTCGTGGAAGGCATTTAATGTAAACGACGTTTGATATGAAAACAAGACACGTGGACAAAAATTATTTTTAAAATGAAATATTATAGTATATATTGAATCGAAATCCCATAGTATGTGTTGTATCCGCGACGATACAATCTTCCCCCTTAAAAGGTACATATAGGTTTCAATTCCATACAACAACTTTTGGATTAATGCTGTATTCATGGGTCATACAGTATTCCCCCTTAATTATTGCACACGTCAGCTGTAGGATGATTCATATTGCTTTGTTCCCTACAGTGCTATATTGAAGGTTCTGAGTGTACAGATAATTAATGGTAGATACTGTATTCTTGGGTCTTACAGCATTCCCCCCTCAATTGTTGAGTAAAAACAGTAAATACTTATAGGGAGTCGGGCTGTGGCAATCCCAATTCTTGTCGAAGCATGTTGAATCTTGCTGTGTCGAGAGGTTTGGTGAAGATGTCGGCCAACTGAATATCTGTATGAACCTTTTCTAGCGGAACATCCTTGTTCTCGACATGATTCCTTATGAAATAATGCTTCATGTTGATATGCTTAGTGCACGAGTGCAATACAGGGTTGTGCGATATTGCAATTTCACTCGTGCTATCACGCATGATTGACATTTCCTTGGCTTCAATCCCATAATCTGACAACTGTTGCTGCATCCAAAGGATCTGCATACAGCAACTACCAGCAGCATAGTATTCTGATTCAACCGTGGAAAGTGAGTTTGCTAATTGCTTCTTACTAAACCAAGAGACAAGTCTAGGTCCAAGAAAGTGACAAGTTCCACTTGTACTCTTCCTATCTAGCTTGCAGCCTCCGAGATCCGAGTCACTGTATCCAACTAAATTGAATCCGCCTTCTTTAGGATACCACAGTCCTACATCGACTGTTCCTTTAATATACTTCAGGATTCGTTTAGCTGTATTGAAGTGTGATTCCTTGGGTGCTACTTGATATCTCGCACACACTCCTACAACAAACTGGATATCGGGCCTGCTAGCCGTTAGGTACATGCAAGAAGAAGAAGTGAATGGTGGTCGTCCGAGTGCTGCGTGAAGAAGGGAAGGAAACTTACTGTTTGTGCCGGCCGATCGATGTTATAAAGGAGTGCAGGGCTTTTGAACTTCGCAGCAGGGGCCACGGCACAGATTAAGTGAGCCGCGGCCCAGAGTACAGCCTGCCTGGGCGTTTTTGTTATTTCGCCGTGTGCCGCGGCTCAACGTACGGGTGCCGCGGCTCGTAGTGTAAGTGTGCCGCGGCTCATTTGATCAGTGTCGCGGCACGGAGTACAGTTTCCTGGGCGTTGCTGGGGCGTTTGGCGTGCCGCGGCTCAGTATAATTGTGCCGTGGCTCAGGGGTCGAGTGTGCCGCGGCTCAGTAAGGTTGTGCCGAGGCACATAGTACAGGAAGGTTAGCCCTTTTTGTTCGACTTGTGTGTGCCGCGGCTCATTTTGGTTGTGCCGCGGCCCATTGCTGAATTTTTCCCTGGGAATATTCGTGCACAGAATTTTCAAAGGAAAACACCTAGAACGTGAGAGATAAGCATATCCAAGCAAAATGACGAAAAAATAAACTCCTAGAATGCATGAAAACACTAAAAAATAAAAATCTACAACTAATACTCGGGTTGCCTCCCGAGAAGCGCTAAGTTTATAGTCTTCAGCCGGACTTATTGATAATCAGTTTGCATTTCGCAAAGACCATTTGGACTCCGCACAGTCCAACGAACCGTTATTACGTAATTTAAATTTTTGACCATTAGTTTTCAACCGTTCGACTTTTGGTTTGGACATCCAACGCTCTTTGCGAAACGGCTTAAATAATAGTAGCCTCCCAAAACACCCATTTTGCAACTGACTTGGCACTCGTTTGACTTTCGGCTTATTTTTGAATTCCACGGGCGAACTTATGACAGCATGAGACTTTTTCGATGGTGGATGAACAGATGTTGAAGACGACATATTCAAATGCTTAAGATACACGATTCGTTCTTCATTTTTCTTAAACGTCGGAGCAGCTGAATCAGATTCTGAACACTTCGACCGACAACTCTCCCGGTGTTCGTCTTTTGCAAAGATATCTACGCTTTCAATTTGTGAACACTTCTCGACACTACTTGGGCACGGAAAGGATTGAAACACTTGGAAAGTGACTTGCTCATATTGAACCCGTAGAGTGAGTTTCCCTTTTTCCACATCAATGAGAGTTCCGCCGGTAGCTAAGAATGGTCTTCCCAAAATAATTGGATGTCTTGATCCTCCTCCATATCGAGCACAATAAAATCTGCCGGAAAGATGAATTTATTGACCTTGACTAAAACATCTTCTATTACCCCCCTCGGGTACTTGATGGATCGGTCAGCTAATTGCAGTGAGATTGTCGTCGGCATGGCTTCCCCAATACCTAGCTTCTTAAAAATGGAAAGGGGCATAAGATTAATACTGGCGCCAAGATCACACAACGCTCTATCAAACGACAGGTTTCCTATAGTGCACGGTATATTGAAACTTCCTGGATCCTTCAATTTTGGTGGGAGCTTTTTCTGCAAGATGGCGCTGCACTCTTCCGTTAATGCCACAGTCTCATTTTCTTCGAGCTTCCTTTTGTTCGATAAGATTTCTTTCATGAACTTTACATAACTCGGCATTTGTTCCAAGGCGTCAGCAAATGGAATGTTGATATGTAGTTTCTTGAAGATGTCAAGAAACTTAGAGAATTGTTTGTCCAATTTTAGCTTTTGCAATCGCTGCGGAAACGGGACGGGTGGCACATATGCTGTCGGATAATCTGGAAACAATTTCGAGGGTCTAGAAATTTGTGATTCCTCAGTCGCCGAATTTTTCTTCTCCTCATCATCACCTCTCTTTTTGTTCTGCCCGGGCTGCTCACACACTTCCTTTCCGCTTCTCAAACCAATGGCATTAATACTCTCTCTGGGGTTCGTCTCAGTTGTACTTGGCAAGGTACCCTTAGGGCGGGCTATTAACACATTTGCTATTTGGCCCGATTGAACTTCCAAATTGCGAATAGAGGCGGAATGGTTTTGCAAGGTTGCTTCCGTACGAGTCATGAACTGACTCGTATTTGCTACTAATTTTGCCATTGCCTCCTCTAGAGAGATCTTTGGAGCGGGAGGAGGTTGCTGTTGATGTTGAGAAAACTGAGGTTGGTTTGAGTTTTGTCCGTTTTTCCACGAAAAGTTGGGGTGATTTCGCCACCCTTGATTGTATGTGTTGGAATACGGATTGTTCTGCCGATTCCCGTTCCCCACAAACTGAGCTTGTTCCATCGGAGGTTGCTCGAAAGGATTTCCGACCTGGCACTCTACACTAGGATGAGACACGTTACACCAATTACATGATTCTGTGGTAACAGTGGTAGGAGCATGTGAAAAAGCTTGCAATTGCTGAGTCAGCGCTGCGACTTGGGCTGATAGTGTAGAGATCGGATCGTTGTCAGAAACTCCCATAACTCGCTTTGGGTTCACACATTCGGAAGGCCACTGATAAGCGTTTGCAGCCATAGCTTCCAACAAAGAGTGGGCTTCGGCCACCGTTTTGCCCATTAGAGCACCTCCAGCGGCCGCATCAACAAGAGTGCGTGTAGAAGCACTCAATCCGTTATAGAATGTCTGAATTTGCAGCCAATCAGGTAGACCATGGTGTGGGCATCTCCTCAGCAATTCCTTGTATCGCTCCCAAGCTTCATGAAGCGACTCCATATCAAATTCCCCGAAAGTAGTTATCTCATTCCTAAGTCTCGCTGTCTTCGATAGTGGAAAGAACTTAGCCAGAAAGGCTTGTGCTAATTCCGCCCAAGTCGTGATAGAGCCCGACGGTAGTGAATTCAACCAAAACTTGGCTTTGTCCCTTAGAGAGAAAGGGAAAAGCCGCCGACGAATAGCATCATCGGTAACACCGTTATTCTTGAAAGTGTCACATATCTCGAGAAATGAAGCAATGTGTGTGTTGGGGTCATCGTTCGCCAGTCCACAAAATTGGCTTGCTTGCACCATCTGAATAATAGCCGGCTTAATTTCGAAGTTGTTCGCTTGTATGGTTGGACGCCGAATCCCCAAAAAATTTATATTGATTTGTGGCATTGCATAATCTCGGAGTGCTAATGCCAGTTGAGCTTGCTTAATAGGGTTGTCTACTCCGTCATTTTCTGTGTTACCGGCCATGGTGTCTTTTGTTGATAGCTCGCGCTTTTACTTCTTGTTTTTCCGCAGAGTGCGCTCGAGTTCAGTATCCAAAGGTAATAGGCCTTCGTTACCGAATTTTCTCATGCACAACACGAAACTCCTGAAAGGAAAACAAATAATAAAAAATTACAAAAATAAAATGGTGTTCAAATTAAGACTAGAAATACTGAAATCGATATTAGTAAAACAATCAGTCCCCGAAAACAGCGCCAAAAACTTGTTGCGAATTTTGGTGAACGCAAGTGCACGTTGTCGTAAGCAAGTAATAAAGTGATAAGTAAGATATCGTTCCCTCGAGGACTGACTCACTAATTACCGATTTATGCGTATTCTAATTTTATTTGAACTATCGAAATTGGAGGTGCAAGTAATATTTAAAGAAAATTAGTAAAAGAATGAACTAAGAATGAATAGTAAAATCGATTGTTCGAAGGAAGAAGATCAAATAGGGAATTAATCTAGGATTGTGAATCCACCTCGGTTTATCTGAATTACTCTTGATTTATATGAATTAAATGATTTCTCAATTTATTGAAGGCGAAGATTGCTAAAATACTCTACTACCTCTCCCGAGGTCAATAGAATTTTCTAAGGCGAGTGAAACACTCTATTCCTAGGTGAATTAATTCGTCGATAGGCAAAAAGTACGAAATCTTCAGATAGGCCACGTAATTCCTATGAGTATATTCATATCTCACAAGATAAAACGGTTCTCACCAATATTTCCTACCAACTCTTCTCTCCCGATTCGAGTTGCGTAATCAAAACAAATCAATCATAGGCCACATAATTGATAGTAATTAAAACAATTGGGAAAACTCAATAAGAAAGGGAAATATATTTTAATAAGGCAAAATCAACAGTTAATTCGTCAAAACCTTGGTTTCATCAAAATCCTAGAAGGGTTCTAGCCCGACATGCTAGAAAATAATACAGAAAGAATTGAAGAATGCATAAAAGAAATCAAACACAATTGAAGAACATGGATTCCTCCGTTCTCTAGCTTCTGCTCTCTGCTTGGTGTTTTTCTCCTCCTATTCGATCCCCCTCCATCAGACCTTTAATCCCTATTTATAATCATCATCAGTTTCCAAAACGCGTCCGGGAATTAGGTCGAAAACGGGCTTCAGAACAGTCCAAAAACGAGGGCTGGATCATCAAACCCGCGCCGGGGGCCGCGGCTCAGTAAGTGTGTGCCGCGGCCCCTAATGTCCAGCACCCTATGCCTGGGCGCAAGTTTTCTTCATGGGCTGCGACTCAGCATCTTCGTGCCGCGGCCCCCGGTACAGTGTGTACCGGCTCATGCTGACCATGTGTGTGCCGCTGCTCAGCTTCAACGTGCCACGGCCCCTGACCAGAATTTGTCGTTTTCACCCGTTTTTCGTCGTTTAGGCTTCCGGACTCCAATTTCCTTCAAACAAATAAAGATAGTGCATTAAAAGCTCATTTATGCAGATTTAGACTTAAAAATGGATATAAAATAATGATAAATAAGCGCATAAAAATACATCTAACAGTACAGGAGCGAGCCAATAAGCTTCCTGTAGAGTGATTGGTCAACCGGCTTTCCGGCTTCATCAGCACTAATTTGCACGGAAGTGCTCATGGGGGTTGACGATGATTTGGAAATGTTCATTCCAAATTTGTTGAGAAGCTCCTTGCTGTATTTTTTCTGGTTGATGAAAATTCCTGTAGGCAACTGCTTTACCTGCAAACTTAGGAAATAACTAAGTTCTCCCATCATACTCATTTCAAATTTACTTTGCATGAGATGAGAGAACCTTTGACATAAAGTAAGGTTAGTTGAACCAAATATAATGTCATCTACATAGATTTGAACCATTAGAAGGTCATCGCCTTCCTGTATTTTGAACAAGATTTTCTCCACAGCACCTTTCTCAAATCCATTATCGGTTAGATAATGGGACAGGGTCTCGTACCATGCTCTAGGGGCTTGCTTAAGTCCATACAGTGATTTCCTTAGCCTGTATACTAGATCGATGCTGTCTGTGTTGGCAAACCCTGGTGGTTGTTCAACATAAACTTCTTCGGCAAGGTCTCCATTTAGGAATGCACTTTTAACGTCCATTTGGTATACAATGAAGCTCTTATGGGCGGCAAAGGCTAAAAATACCCTAATGGCTTCTAGTCTGGCTACAGGGGCAAAATTTTCATCGTAGTCTATGCCTTTTTCCTGTCTATAGCCTTGTGCGACTAGCCTTGATTTATTCCTTATAATTAGTCCATTTCGATCCTTTTTGTTCCTAGATACCCATTTGGTTCCAATAATCGATTGATGCATAAGTCTGGGTACAAGATACCATACATTGTTTCTCTCGAAACCGTTAAGCTCTTCTTACATAGATGATATCCAATGAGAATTATTAAGAGCTTCTATGGTAGAAACAGGTTCGGACTGGGCTAAGAATACATCAATAATGCACATATTGAGTCTTCTAAGCTCGGATTGAGATTTCCATTCAGGGAATGGTGATATCTCAGTATCTAGTTCTTCTTGTGCACACAGTACATTTCTTTGTGTACTCTGTATTCTTCTACGGGTAGAAACACCAGCATTAATGTTTCCAATGATCAGCTCTTGTGGGTGATCTCTTAACCATCTTTGGTCGGGTTCTAATTCAGGGTCCCGTACTGTATCTTGAGTTTCTATAGATACAGCTTCAGCTTGTACAACATCGGCTTCATCTATGTCGATTCTTACAACTGTGGGGTTGATTTGTAGGTCAACAACAGGTTCTATGGGAGTTGGTGGATCTAAGATGGAAAGTTGTTGGATGTTCTGGGTAACAGCTTCTACTCCTGTAGGGTCATGATGAGGTTCGTCGAACACTACATGAACTGATTCCTCGATCGTCAGCTTCCTTTTATTAAAGATCCTGTAAGCTTTGCTGACGGAGGAATATCCTACAAAAAATCCTTCATCTGACTTCTCATCAAAGGTTCTAAGTTGATCCTTTCCATTATTCAACACATAACACCTGCATCCAAAAATGTGAAAATACGAAACTAACGGAGTTTTGTTGTTCCATACCTTGTATGCTGTTTTGTTGTGGTGCTTGTTGACGATACAGCGGTTTTGAGTGTAGCATGCTGTATTGGTTGCTTCACCCTAGAAACGCTGTGGCAGCTTGCTTGCGGCAATCATTGTCCTTGTTGCTTCTTTCAGCGTCCTATTCTTTCGCTCGGCAACACCATTTTGTTGAGGTGTACGGGCAGCTGAATATTCGTGCTGTATCCCATTTTCCGAACAGTATTGCTCTATAAAGCGATTAGTAAATTCTGTACCTCTGTCGGAACGAATGGTCACGATACTCAATGCTTTTTCATTTTGAAGTTTTCTCAGGAGCTCGGGCGGTTTTGATGTTGTTTCCTTCTTCTTGCTTAGGAAAATTGTCCAAGCATACATGGAGTACAAAAACAAGACAGTATTTCTTACCTCCCAAACTTACCGGGTCTACAGGACCATAAAGATCCATGTGTAGCATCCCCAACACTCTGTGGGTTGAAAGGTAGGATTTGCTCTTCAGGGTGGACTTGATTTGCTTGCCTTTCTGACATGGTCCGCAGATGCTGTCTTTTTGGAACGATACATTCGGCAATCCTCTAATGAGTCCCTGTCTTGAGATCTTGTTGATCGTCTTGAAGTTGACGTGAGACATCCTCTTGTGCCATAGCCAGCTTAGATCTGCAGTGCCTTTGGCAACTAAACAAGGAATTGAGGAGCTCATAGGCTTCCAGTCAGCAATATACATGTTACATGATCTGCTTCCTGTAAGCACAACTTCTTTGGTCTGGATGTTCTTGACTCTACAGCGATCTATATAGAATTTCACTGAGAACTGTTTATCATAGAACTGGCTAATACTAAGTAGATTGTAGTGCCTTTAGGTACCCATATTTTCCTGACAGCAATTGGTTTACTGTAGGTTACATTCGGTACAGTGTTGCGGTATCTACGTGGGGCATATACGTAGTCGCTATAACCATGATAATTGTTATGAATGTAAAATTCAGGGTTATTATTATTAGTCCAGTACGAGTGCCGTCTTGGAGGTGGAGCCATTTTCTTTGGCCTTATAGCTTGCCTTCTAGGTCTCCAGTTGGATTCCCAACGCTGTTGTTGATACTGTGTAGACACCTGTTTTCTCGAGGAATAACGGGGCTCCTGTATCCAATACCTAGGCATGCTGTACTAATAGTACTGCCGTGCGGGCCTTTGGTATATGGATACAGCCTTCCTTCTGAACGGCTGTTGGCACTATTGATATGCTCGGGGAGCATGCTATTGAGTGCGCCTTTCAGGTCTGAATGGATGGTGATTCCGCTGTCTGTAGTATGATTGAGGTGGCGGAATGGCAGCCTTTGCTGTTCGCTGTGCAATAGGTTCCTTCATAGGGCTCGAAGTTTCTTTCGACACCGGAATGGGTTCCACACCCCTGACAAACACTGTACTAGTTTTTCCTTTGTTTGAAATTGAGCTGTATCCTAAGCCACTTTTATCATGAGCATGTTGCCCAGTGCTTAGAATTTCTTCCATTCTTTTGGACGATTTCTCGAAAGATTTCAAAATGGTCTCAAGTTCATCTTCTCATTTTTCAAGAGTTTTGACTTTGGCTTGAAGTAGAACAAAATCATTTGTCTTGCTTTCATTGTGAGTTTTAACCTCACTTACTTCATGAGCAAGTTGATGATTGCTCTCCATGAGTTTTTCATGGTCGACTTTGCTGGTTTCACAGTCAATAGTCATATTTTCATAATTTATTTTCAGCAAGTCATTCTCATCTTTCAGCTCTAGGTTAGACAGTTGGAGCTGTATATTCTCATTTTTCAAAGTCTTATGGGCCTTTTGAATGTTTTTAAACTCATTCATCATGTTTTCAAAAGTATGAGATGCATTTACTGGAATAATTGAGGTTGAGCTTACCCCATCGTCGCTATCTTCATCTTCCGGAATGTCCTTGGCCATAAAGCACATATATGCTTTATCATCGAATTCATCATCGGATGAATCACTGTCCGTGACCACCTGTAGACATTCTTCAGACTTGGATGGTGCGGGGGAGGCTTCTGATTCTCCAATCAGGGCCTTGAGCTTGTTTTTCCAAGCATGTCTTCGTTCATCCCTCTCTTGTTGCTCGGATTCTGGAAACCTTTGAACTTTGGGATGAGGACATTTGTTTGCATAATGTCCTGGTTTCCTGCAATTATAGCACAGGTTAGCATCACCGGATGAAGTTTCGTTACTTACCTCGTGGACAGGTTTGGGCCTGTAGGGAGTTTTTCCCGATTGCTTGATGAACTTCTTGAACTTATGCATGAGAAACGCCATTTCATCTTGAGACAGGATGTCGTCGTCACTGTCAGCATTCTTGTGACTAGGCTTCTACGAGCTGGGCATGCTGTGTCGACGGTTCGATACAGCGGCTAGTGTTGTAACCTTTGAAGGAGATTCTTCAGCTTTCTCTCTTCTGTCAATATCATACTCAAAAGCTTTGAGGTCAGAAAAGAGATCAAACGTAGATATTTCATTAAGATTGCAAGACACACGCATAGCTGTGGTCTTAATGTCCCATCGGGCAGGGAGATATCTGAAAATTTTTAAATTCTTCTCCTTTTGGGTATAAGTTTTGCCCAAAGCTTCAAGTTCACCAACAATACCAGTGAATCTGAGGCCAAGTTCCTCAAGTGTCTCAGTTGGTTTCATTTCAAAAGATTCAAATTGCTGAGTTAGTTTTGAAATTTTGTTTTCTTTTGAGAGCTCAGTTCCTTCACAAATCAACTTGAGTTTATCCCAGATTTCCTTGACTATTTTACAGCTCTTTACCTTTGAGAACGTGCCTTTGTCAAGAGTGACAAATAACGCGTTCTTAGCCACATTGTCGAGATTGGCGCGATTTCTTTCATCTGTGGTCCATTGTTCGTGCTCCTTCTCGAGCATCTGAGCATGGGCTTGGCCTTCAATCCTTGCGGCCATATTTACCTTCATGATCTTAATGGAGCCATCCTGTATAACAAAAATCATCTCTTCGTGCATTGCTGCAAGATGAGCCCCCATTCTAATTCTTCAGTCATCAAATTTATTAATAGAGAACATAGGCACTTTGTTGATCATAGATGTATCCATGTGAGAATAAAGGAATGAAAAAGACTGTTTTAAAAATTAAGTGATTTGGATTTGATTCGGTTAAAAATACGACTGATTCTTTTTAGAATCAACCGCTCCGATACCACTTGTTGGTCACTAAGTATACTGGATACAGCTTGGAAAGTGTTTTAAACAACAAGCTATACTGTTTTAAATCTGAGTGTGTAGCGGAAGTCTTAAATACAGTAAGTTGTTGTGGATACAACAACTCGATGTGCAATATATTTAAATAATCACAGTTAATAAAACAATAAAGGCAGAAGGTAAATAACACAGTATTTAAAGTGGTTCGAGGTAAACCCCTCTACGTCCACTGGTCCTCCACACAGGAGTAAAAAGTTTATTATAATTACTACGTACACAACTACATAATTATAACAACACTTAATCAGTATATCGTTCACACAGATTGATATAAAGATCTTAGCTTTCAACTGTTCACACAGATTGGTTTGAGCTAACACTTTGACTGGCTTCTTCACACACAGTTCTGAAGCTTCTTCTTCTTCAATGCAAGTCCTTCACACACAGTTCGGGAAGAGCAAGGATTCTCAGTCCACACAGGGCTGATGGGTTTGTTCAAGGTTTAGAACAATATATGACCAACAGCTTTGACTTTCTGAGCTTTTAGCTGATGATGTGTTGTTCACGGTTTGAGCACTGTATATCTCTTCTTTCAGAATAGCAGTGAGCTTTGGAGATACGTTTTGCTCTAAGGTATATGATAATAACTTCGTAAGTTTTTGGTAACTGATCTTCAAAGCCTTGAGGGGATATATATAGTCTTCTGAAATATATCCGTTGAGATAAATCCGTTGAGCAAGATTCCGTTCCAACGGGATGATGTGTTTGAATAAAACACGATCCGGATTTTGCGGGATTTTGAAGATCTTCTGACTTACAGTATTTAAATACTTTATCCTTTAGTATTTAAATACTTCTTTATCAACGGGACTTGACTTCTAGCGAATACTAAAGATTTCTTCTTGTCCTGTTGAGAGCTGTATGGAAGGATCACTATATTGTCGATTCGAGACAGTTTCCGTACTTAGTCTTTATGAGACTTCTTTGTTGTATGATAGGTTCCACTGTATGCTGGATCTACGAGAGGTCTTTGATACAGGTTGACACTTTTGATCAGCTTTTCGATACAGTTTGCTTACTGTATGCTGGATTGGCATATTTGTCAAAACATCTATCACCACTATTCGATACAGGGATTGTTTATCCTAACTATTTCGATACCGGGTATTGTTATCCCAACATATTGTGTTTCGTATTATATTCGTATATACGTAGCTCGATCGATCCTCGTAGGGATTCTGATCGAATTAATTTTCGTTTTACCGCTTCCGCCGGGCCTTCGTTTTAGGCACCGAATCCCAACAGTGGTATCAGAGCGTAGGTCTTGTGATCGTATATACGATATTGACATTTGGAATGCTTTATTAGATGGTGAGTGATTTGGAATCATTTGTAGTCATAATCGTGGTTTATGTTTTTCGTTCGTTGTAGTTGTATTAAGTTTATGTCTAAATATAAATCCTTAATTTCTGGAAAATGTGATTTATATTGTAGATATGAAACTCGAAAAATATTGATATTGGATATCCGGTCGAAAATCTAGCCCCGAATCGTCGTTGGCTGACTTTTCGGACAAGGGTACGAAACTGCCGGGGTGCCCGACCGTGTCAGCTTACACGTGCCGTGCGAGCAGGCCAGTCTCAGAAGACTGTCGGGGTAACCCGTCCGTGCCATTCGACAAGGGCCGTGTCTGGCCGGTAGACTGTCGGGACAACCCGACCGTGTCATTTTGACACGGCCGTGTCTAGCAGGCCAGCTTTAGAAGCTGTCGGGGTAACCCGACCGTGCCATTCGGCACGGGCCGTGTCTGGCCAGCAGACTGTCGGGACAAACCGACCGTGTCATTTGACACGGCCGTGTCTGGCAGGCCAGCTTTAGAAGCTGTTGGGGTAACCCGACCGTGCCATTCGGCACGGGCCGTGTCTGGCCGGCAGACTGTCTAAGGTGACTCGACCGTGCCAATCGGCACGGGCCATGTCCGGCAGGCAGTTTCGCCCCAGCTCGATTTTTTAGTGTATTCCAGAAAATTAATCTCCCGCATATTAAATTGGATTTAATATGATTAAAATGATTTATGGTATTTCATTTTATAAGGGAAATTTGATTAATTGGAATATTTGTGGGTGGTCGGATACTTTGAACGTTTTTCATATTACCGGTTGTGTGAATTGATTGGATCGATTCTATTTATTATTTATATATTGATTGGATCAATGTATCTCTACGCAATCCGTTTACATAGTATTTATTGGATGAATGCTTTTGAATGGGGATGCGGTTCACGGACTTAGTTTTGAATCGTTCGGTTTTATTCGATTGTGTTGTAAAGGCCGTTTTGAGCCTATTTATTTTACTAGAAATATTTGTATCCAGGATGCAATTTTTCAATTTCAAATTTATATGTAATGACGAAAACCGTAGGATGATCCGTTCGAGAATACGAAGATTCAAGACCGAAGACTTGTAATTAGATTACGGAGTTTTTGATTCTAGGAATGGTCCATGAACTACATATTGGTAGCAACTAGATTGTGAATGGTTGTTCATATTGTATGAATGCACAAACACGCTTAAATGGATTAATGTGTAAAGTGTAACGTTAATCGCAAAAATTCTCCCACGACAAATTATTAAGTTTATAAGGTTTCAAGGTTTTCCTTCCCTCCATCGAGCTTTCGGGAAATTAAAATCCAAACCGGAAGAGCTATGCTTCCGAGTTATCGGGGTAGTCATTCGGGAAGGATGGATAAATTACCGGGAGCGCATTGGATGCCTTCTATAACACCCCCAAGATATTTGGAGTATGTCACAGCGCCGTGAATCCCGTCTAGGAACTCACAAGGCTAAAGTATACGACATCCACAAAAAAAACATCAAACTCACCAGACATTCATCCATAAATTCTAAGAACCCAAATCAAAACACAAAGACGACATGTTTGACGTGATCAACCACAAAAGAAATAACTCCTACAGTACTCGAGTACTGACTATCAGTTTAGACAAAATATAGAGTTTTACATCCAGACTCAAAGAAAAATAAGACATCCAGACATTTAACAGTGTCGCGCCTGCCCGTCATCATCGTACTGCCCCGGTGCTCGTCCGATCATATTCTTTGAACCTGAAATACATAAAACGTATTTTCCCCGAATGGGGTTAGCCGTGGAATAGCTAGTACAAGTAACACAGACGAACTCTAACATCTTACAATATCAAAGCACATGCATCAATAATTTCAAAACGCATAAGATAATGATTTTCGGAAATGAAAAATCCACAATGTACCACAAAACACAGTCCCCCCGATTAACCATGGACCCAACCATGCGCGAATCCCTCCGAGGCCCCGATAGACCCTCCCAGAGTGGTTAACCCAAAAGTTCGTGAATCCAACCATGCGTAGATTCCTCCGAGGCCCCGTCGGACCGTTCCGGAGTGAACATAACTCTCTCAACACTCAAATACACTACTTTGCACATTCAAGATATTAAATTCGTAAGAGTTACTTGCCTTTGAGACATGACGGATTGTTTCGAGAAGGCAAAAGACCACCGACGAAGGAATTCGGAGACTTCAGACCTAAATGATTCGTAAAACGACTATCAACAATAGTACGACTGGAATTCTAATAGAAATACGCCCGAAAACCCCGCCTATAATACATGTAATCTAACAATATACTCGACGGGGGCGGATCGCATCCAAAACCCTCTTGAATCTCAACAAGTTCAAGTATAATCCATAATCTCGTAGGAAAAACATGTATTGGTGGTAGGTAATTTATACTCAACTCATTTATTCCCAATTTACGACTAAAATTGAAGGATTACGAAGAAACCCCCAAATTCCCAGAAATCTAGGGTTCTAGTGATTTACCTCAGATCTAAGACAAAGAGGATGATTTGGTGTTGTTAATCTACTCCACAAATCCAAGAAAGACGATAGCTAAATAGTTGAAGACTCGAAATCACACCGGAATCGCCCAATAACTGCCCAAGTCCCGCAGAAGAAAAAGAAAGGAAGAAATGGCGAAATCGGTCCGCTCATAGGTATTTATACCCAGGTCAGCTTACGTACGTAATCCATAAGGGTTAGCGTACGTAAGTTTAATAACGTACGTAAAGCCTCCCACGCTTACGTACGTAACGAAACTGCAGAACCCACTGTCCAGAAATACGAAGGTTGTTACGTGCGTTAAAGATAAGGTCTTAACGTACGTAACAGTCTTAACGTACGTAAAGCCCTGAGAGTTACGTACGTAAAAAAGTCCCAGTACATTTAGTAGGAGCAGTTTGACAATAAAGAATGCGACGGAATCACGAGACGATGAAATTACGAAACAAGAGCAAACTTGCAAAAGATTCGAGACAACGAACTTAAGCACTAAAAGGAAACACGATCCCAATTACCCGATGGTTAGGAAAACGACCATAAAAGTAAATTGCCCAAACTTTTAGGAAATTACAAAATGACCCAAAATGGCCTAAAACCACGATACGGAAACGAACAACCGTACCGAAACTTACAGCATGTCTAACCATATTAAACGAACTCACACAAAACCTGAAACGACAGTTTCACACCACAATCGCACAAAACGAGTCAACGAGCGGAGAGTATCATAGCTAAATGAAAAAAAATCGCGTACAACAATCTCGAAACACGCTCGGATGCCAAAATACACAGAATCAAATATTCTTAAAATATTGAAACGGTTACAAGTGAGTCACTAAAAATGGAAAATGCTCCAAAAATGGAAATTATCAAAAATAGGAAAAGTACGGATATTACATTCTCCCCCTCTAGAAATAAGTTTCGTCCCGAAACTTAAGAAGTAAAAAGTTTCGGACATTTAGCGCGCATGCTGTCTTCAGTCTCCCAAGTCACCTCCTCAACTCCATGCCTCGACCATTGAACCTTAACCAACGTAATGGTCTTATTTTGGAGTTGCTTGACACGATGCTCGAGGATCTTCACCGGTCTTTCTTCAAACGTGACATCCTCCACTACTTCGATAACCCCATAATCAATGATGTGACTCAGGTCCGGAACGTACTTTCTCAACTGAGAAATGTGGAACACACTGTGAACGTGACTAAGGGTTGGAGGTAATGCCAACCGATAAGCCAGCTCACCGACTCTGTATAGAATCTCAAACGGCCCGATATATCTCGGACTGAGCTTCCCCTTCTTCCCGAAACGGTAAACCCCTCTTGTCGGCGACACTTTGAGTAAAACATGATCCCCTACTTCAAACTCCAAAGGTCAACGACGAACAACAGCATAAGATTTTTGACGACTTTGAGCAGTCAACAGTCTGTCTCGAATGATAGAGATCTTCTCTCTATTTTCCATCAACATGTCCGGTTCCGTTCCCACCAGTTCCGAGGCCTCATCCCAACAAAGTGGAGACCTACACCGTCTACCATATAATGCTTCGTAAGGCGCCATTTTGATTGATGCGTGCCAACTATTATTGTAAGTAAACTCGATCAACGGCAGATGCAACTCCCACTCACTACTCCAATCAAAGGCACAATCCCGCAGCATATCCTTCAACGTCTGAATCGTCCGCTCCATCTGACCGTCCGACTGCGGATGGAAATATGTACTCAATCTCAATTCGGTACCCAAAGCCTGATGGACCGACTGCCAAAAATGCAAGACGAAACGACCATCCCGATCAGATACGATAGTCTTAGGCATATCGTGTAGCCGTACTATCTCTGCTATGAATACCCGAGCCAACCTCTCTGGTCCCCAAGTATCCTTAATACCAAGAAAATGCGCCGATTTCGTCAATTGGTCGATAATCACCCAAATCAGATTCATTCCGATCTTCGTTCTCGGCATCCCGGTGATAAAATCCATAGAAATGTCTTCCCACTTCCACTCGGGAATAGGAAGCGGCTTCAACAGCCCGGCTGGCCTCTGATGCTAAATCTTGACTTGTTGGCATGTCAAACACCGTGCTACAAACTCCGTAACATCCTTTTTCATATTACTCAACCAGAAACTCTTTTTAAGGTCGTTATACATCTTACTCGTTCCGGGTGGATAGAGTAAGGAGTAGCATGAGCTTCTAGAAGTATTTTCTGTCTCAAGTCTAAATCATTCGGAACGCAGAGTCTCCCTTGAAACCTCAAAATACCATCCTCGTGAATCATAAATCCGGGGCTTTCCATTTTTCCGTATCCGCCTTTAGTTGGCTGATCATCGGGTCATTATTCTGCCCCCCTTTGATATCATCAACCAAAGACGAAGTAATCTCGAGGGCACATAACTGGCCCTGCACTTGCTGAATCCACACTTCGATTCCCTGTTCAATAAACTCCTGTCGAATCCTCGCTTGTGGTGTGAGAACCTCAAGCATCTGGAGTGATACCGGTTTCCGACTCAACGCGCCAACCACAACATTAGCTTTTCCTGGATGATAAAGTATCTCCAAATCGTAGTCCTTTATTAGCTCTAACCAACGACGCTGTCTCATTTCAGTTCCTTCTGGCTGAAGATGTATTTCAAACTCTTATGATCGGTATAAATCTGGCACGGAGAACCGTATAGATAGTGGTGCCAGATCTTCAGTGCAAACACCATTGCAGCCAACTCCAGATCGTGAGTTGGGTAATTCATTTCGTACGGTTTCAACTGCCGCGATGCAAAAGCTATAGTCCTCTCATGCGGCATTAGAACATACCCGAGTCCCTAGCCTGAAGCATCACTGTAAATCGAAAACCCACCGTTCCATTGAGGCAAGGCTAACACCGGTGCCGTAGTCAAACACCTTTTCAGTTCCTGAAGCTCTGTTGCCTCTCGTCATTCCATTCGAACTTTTCGGACTTCTGGAGTAACTGAGTAAGCGGTCGAGTAAGCTTAGAAAACCCCTCGATGAACCGTCTATAATACGCAGCAAGTCCCAAAAATCTACGAACCTCCTTCACGTTCTTAGGTGGTGCCCAATCTAACACTGCCTCGATTTTCTAGGGATCTACACGAACCCTTTCAGCTGAAACCACATGTCCTAGAAACATAACCTCCTTCAGTCAAAACTCACACTTTGAGAACTTCGCATACAGACGCTGATCTCTCAAAATATCCAACACTAGTCGCAAATGCTGAGCGTGTTCCTCGTCATCACGAGAATAAACTAGGATATCGTCTATAAAAATGACTACACACTTATCGAGATGCTCGATAAATATCTTATTCATTAGCTGCATAAATACTGCTGGCGCATTGGTTAGCCCGAACGCCATAACCACAAACTCGTAATGTCCGTACCTCGTACGAAAAGCGGTATTAGGGATATCGGACTCCCTCACTCGAAACTGGTAGTACCCAGATCTCAATCGATTTTTGAAAATACCGTAGCTCCCTGTAACTGGTCGAACAAATCATCAATACGAGGCAAAGAATATTTATTTTTAATGGTCACCTTGTTCAGTTCCCGATAATCGATACATAAACGCAATGAACCATATTTCTTCCTCACGAACAAGATCGGCGCACCCCAATGTGAGGTGCTAGGTCTGAGATATCCTTTCTCTAACAACTCCCCTAACTGACTCTTCAGTTCCTGCATTTCTGAAGGTGCCATACGGTACGGCGCCTTAGAGATCGGGGCTACTATTGGTTCTAAATCAACCGTGAACTCGATCTACCACTCCGGTGGTAATCCTGGCAAGTCATCTGGAAAAATATCTGGAAACTCGTTTACCACTGAAATTGAAGAAAATTCAACCTTCTCTTTCTCTACTCTCGTAGCGTAACACCAATATCCCATGCAACCATCCATAATGAGTTTCACCGCCTTCATAGCGCTGATTAATAGTTTCTGACCCTTCCTCCGGTGTCCCACAAATGAGTGTTCGGTACCATCCTCGGCCAACATCGATATATTTTTCGTGCGATAATTCATCACTGCGCCATGTCTATCAATCCATTCGTCACCGAGGATCAAATCCTCATCGATGATATCACCCACTATTAAATTCGAAAGCCACACTCTATCTGCGATCATCACTGGGCAATCTCTAGCCTCTCTATTCCCCACAATTCTATCACCACTAGGAAATTTAACCACAAACGGTTCGCAAGCAGATCAACATATAATATTCAATCGATGCACACAATCCAAAAAGATGAATGAATGAGAAGCACCAGAATCGAAAAGCACTCTAACTGGATGAGAGAGGACATGAACGATACATGTAGCTACAGTAGCCTATGGATCGTCCACTCTCCTCATCTCATAGACACGCGGCTGAACTGAACCAGCACTGGAGGCTCCCCCTCTAACGGACTGACCACGTCATCGTCCCCGACCGAAACCCTGAGACGGCTGACCGGATGACGACTTTTGATTGACACTTGATTCTCCAGGCGTAGGAACATATTTCGGATCTTCAAGAGTCTTCTCTCCCTCGGTACAATACGCAGCTCTATGGCCCGTCTGGCCGCAACTATAGCACTTCAGGTGAGGCAGGTCACAATCACGACTGATATGGCCCTGCTAGCCACAATTAAAACATGTCACACTCCGACTGGATACACTAGGACCAGTTCTGAAATTTCGGTTGCCTCCAGATGCACGGTGAGACTTCCCAGATGGGTAGTTAGCCGACTGAGACTTCTGCTGGCTGTTATTCTTGCTACCCGAAAAATTCCCTGAGGTCTTTTGTTTCTTTCCCTCACTAGCCGTCTCCGTAGCCGCGAAGGACATATCATAGGCCAAAGCTTTGCCCTGATACTCCTTCAGTGTAGTACAAGCAAACCCATCCATGTAGTGTCGTATTCTGGGTTTCATCCGCATATCAAAATGTCGGATCTTATCTCTCTCTTCCCTCACTTGCCCCTTGGCATGATTAAGTTGTTGGTTATACTCGATGATCGCCTGAGATACTGGGATATCCTGGGGTTTAGGGTCATAAAAGGCTCGGATTCTGGCCTCCTGAACGGGCCACGGGCAATACTCAGCCTCCATTAGTTCTTTAAACTCGTCCCATAAAATCTCACGCTCCTGAGGCGCAACCGCCTGCCACCAGCTAGTAGCGTCCCTCGTCAAAAAGTACTGTGCAATCGGCACCTTCCGTGCCTCTGGACAATTTACCGCCATAAACACCTTGTTCATCTCGTTGATCTAAGCTTCCCAGCCTATCGGATCCGTGGCACCAATGAACTGAGGAGGGCATATACGGATCACATCCTGTAACCATCTCTCTGCCCCAGCATTCTCCACAGGAGGTGGATTATTAAACTGGACTGCTTGGGTCAGGAATGCCATTTGGTTAGCCACTTGCTGTAGTATAGTGGCCACACCAACCCCCACATTATTCCCTGCGGAATCTCCCAGACTGGCCGTCTGGTCCTGCCGATCATCGGTACTAGGGTGAACTGAATTCGACAAAGTGGGAGTAGTCGATCCAGCATCCGAACTGAGATATATGGACGCCCAACCAGTTGCGCCACGTCCTCGACCGCGTCCGCGTCATCTACCGACTGACATTCTAAGGAATCGAAAAAGAGGAAAACATATGTACAGTTCAAGAGATAACCGTCATGGTGACCGGTTCCCCATATTATGAATTCGAAAGACACGGCAGTAAAGACAATAAGGTAAGAGATCTTATGAGTACCGGTCGTACTAAGATGATGGCAGCGCAATGATACTGTGCTTACAACAACGTGACTAGACCCAAGAGACCAACAACCTAGGTATCCATAAACCCAGGCTCTGATACCATATTCTGTAACACCCCTAAGATATTTGGAGTATGTCACAGCGCCGTGAATCCCGTCTAGGAACTCACAAGGCTAAAGTATACGACATCCACAAAAAAAAACATCAAACTCACCAGACATTCATCCATAAATTCCAAGAACCCAAATCAAAACACAAAGATGACACGTTCGACGTGAACAACCACAAAAGAAATAACTCCTAAAGTACACGAGTAGTGACTATCAGTTTAGACAAAATATAGAGTTTTACATTCAGACTCAAAGAAAAATAAGACATCCAGACATTTCACAGTATCACGCCTGCCCGTCATCATCGTACTGCCCCGGTGCTCGTCCGATCATATTCTTTGAACGTGAAATACATAAAACGTATTTCCCCCGAATGGGGTTAGCCGTGGAATAGCTACTACAAGTAACACAAACGAACTCTAACATCTTACAATATCAAAGCACATGCATCAATAATTTCGAAACGCATAAGATAATGATTTACGGAAATACAAAATCCACAATGTACCATAAAACACAGTCCTCCCGATTAACCATGGACCCGACCATGCGCGAATCCCTCTGAGGCCCCGATAGACCCTCCCGGAGTGGTTAACTCAAAAGTTCGTGAACCCAACAATGCGTGGATCCCTCCGAGGCCCCGTCGGACCGTACCAGAGTGAACATAACTCTCTTAACACTCAAATACACTACTTTGCACATTCAAGATATTAAGTTCGTAAGAGTTACTTGCCTTTGAGACATGACGAATTGTTTCGAGAAGGCAAAAGACCACCGACGAAGGAATTTAGAGACTTCGGACGTAAATGATTCCTAAAACGACTATCAACAATAGTACGACTGGAATTCTAATAGAAATACGCCCGAAAACCCCACCTATAATACATGTAATCCAACAATATACTCGACGGGGGCGGATCGCATCCAAAATCCTCTCGAATCTCAACAAGTTCAAGTATAATCCATAATCTCATAGTAAAAACATGTATTGGTGGTAGGTAATTTATACTCAACTCATTTATTCCCAATTTACGATTAAAATTGAAGGATTACGAAGAAACCCCCAAATTCCCAAAAATCTAGGGTTTTAGTGATTTACCTCGGATCAAAGATAAAGAGGATGATTTGGTGTTGTTAATCTACTACACAACTATGTTGTGCGGCGATTAACACGCCTCAACGGCGATCGGCACAAGGGCCGAGCGACTAAAGCCAGTGTCAGAAGAACCAAGGCAACTTGCCAAACGAAGATGCCAGATCAAGACTAAGTACCGAGCGATCGGCATCCAGGGCGATCGCCTCTTAGCACCACGCGATCGTCTCTAGCGTCCGCCTAAGACGACCGTCTTAGGCCACGTGTGAAGCCAACATCCGTCAAATCTAGAAATACCTAATCTCGGGATAAAGACCTATGCGCAGATCCGAAAACGGCGCCACAAGATAATGCTTTTTGACTCCAGCCCATCACCAACTGTTGGCGACAAGGACAACATCTCACCTACCGACAGACACGCCGAAAGGTCCTAGGTGGGACCCCCCAAGACCGCGACAAGAGGCGCGTATTGTCCTCTCATTGGTTCACGCATTTGTCTGCCAGCAGTAGCTATGGACTTTAAGGAAACCGACCCACGTGCTGAGACAATCGCCCGTTTAATTTAATACGGAAAAGGCGATCGCCCGTTTGGGATTAAGACATCCCAACTACCTCCTCCCCTATAAATAGGAGACTCCCAGCGATTGGAAAAAGGAGACGAGAGTTGGATCGAACAGTTACACATACATAATTTACACAGAATTCTACACAGCATTTCATCTTTGTTACAAGGACTCACAGAGCATTAACTCTGGTTCTTCCGGCAATCACCAGCACTCAAGGCTAGATAACTAGGGTCATTACACTCATTGTAATCGCACTCTAACATTAATATTTGTACTCCAAAGCAGTATTCTTATTAATAATATCTCGCGAGAGCATTCAAGCCCAGGACTAACAACCCTGGCAAATCTTGTGTTACTTACATTCCTTCGTACGTGCTCTCGCATTTTATTTGTTACTCACCCGTAGCGATATCCAGCAAACCATTCCGAATAATATTTTGGGTAACAACAATTAGCGCTAGAGGAAGGGCATTTCCCTACCTTTATTTTTCTCTCCGACCATTTCGAAGAACACTCACTATTCTCCGGAACATATACTTGAAGAAACATTCACTGTTCTTCAAAGAAAAGCTTTGAAACCATAACGTCTGCCACCACTTCGAAGAGAGCCACCTTACGGTCTACCGGACGCCTTATTCCGACCCAGACCGAGTCCCAACCTACGGCGGAATATGGCCACGGCAACGCCATGCTCTCACTCTCGCACCCGAGGGACGGCCCCAGCCTCTCACTCGATCAATTCCAAACCGCGGAACAGATCGAGGAGGCCATGGCCATCTTAAGGAAGCGACGGAGAGCATGCGACACGCCCACTATTATCCCGTCAGCCATCCGCCGTGCGGGCAAACAAAAGCTCAAAGGGTTATATGTCGAGCAATCGTCAGAAAGCCTCGAATCGCAATAAAATGCGCTCGAGAGGTGGGACGATTCCGTCTTCAGCCGCCTTGGAAGTGATACCTCATGGCTACCTGGGAATTCTGGCCCCAACAATGAGACGTCGAAGTCCGAATCCATCACCAGGAGTTCGGCATATCTAGGGGTGGGTTTTTAACCGAAGAACCGATTTTTTTTAAAAACCGAACCGAAAAAACCGGTTCCGGGTTTTTTAACAAAAAGCGGGTCCGATTCTTAATTCGGGTCTATTTAAATAAATCAGTTCCGGGTTTTGGGTCTTCAATTTCAGAACACACATTACCCGGTTAAGAACCGGATTTTAAATATATATATATATATAATATAATTATATTTAATAATATAAAAAATAAAGGCTGGCTTATAGTTTAAACAAAAGAAAATAGAAGTAACCCAGTTTAAGTAAAGCGCCGCCCACTCACCCTTTCACTCTCGTCTTTCACTCCAGAGAAACAAAAGAGGGTTTAGACTTTTTTAGTTTTTCTACGTTTCTTCCAGTACCGGTACTGAATCAATCGACTTCTTCTACGTTTCTTCTTCACCGAAACTCCTGCTATCACATCGGAACTCCTGCTATCACACCGAAACTCCTGCTATCATAAGGTAAATTTTCCTGTTTCTTTCCTTTTTCTCTTTTTTTATTTCCCCCCTTTTAAAGGAAACGGGGCAGAATAAATCCAGGATTTAGTGAACTAAGTAGGTTTCAATCCACTAGTCTAAGGACTTGCACTAATATCACTCTTGCAGTTGGCGTTGGTACTCCGCAGTCTTGACCTGCGACGATTGCTTTTAACCTGCCTATTCCTTAGCAACATCGGGGGCATTCCCCTTTTTTATTTCCCCTCTTTTAAAGGAAACATATGTCTTTTTTTACCATACCAGTACCTGTTTTCTATACCTTTTATTGCAATTTTCCATTTATGATTGTTATTAGATATATCAGATTTAATTGCTTTCTTTTTGTTATTCCTGATTAATGTTGCTTATTTTTTTATCACATAATGATGGAACCTGGAACAAGATTGAGATCTAGTAAACATTAAGATTAGAGATCGAAGCTTGAAATTTATTTATTTTTCCATCTTTTTGGAGCAAGTTGAATTTCATTAAACAGAACTGGGTGTCAAGATTTACTTGATGGACACTTGATGGCGGTAAACATAGCTATAGGATGATGATGCCAAAGCATTTCATTTAAATTGTTTATGTCATGTAGATTCTGATTTTCAATGGCTTCTATTTCTGATGATACTAAGAGCACAAGTAGCGGCGATACGAGGAATGAAATACATGATGGTGCTACAAATACAACTCAACTACCAAAGAAGAATTCAAGAAAGAGGAAATCGAAAGATAAATCGAGAGCGAATAAGTCTTGGGTGTGGGACCATTTCAATGCACAAAAGATACCTTTGATCAATAATCAAGATGGAAAAGATATTCAGGTTGGGCATACTACAAAAGCTCAATGTAAGTATTGCTTCACCACACTTAATGCTGAATCAAGAAACGACACGAGTACACTACAAAAACACTTAGAAATTCATTGTTCGCAATATCCTGGTAGTGCTAAGAACTCGATTAAGGGCCAAAGACACTTTGCTACATATGTTAAAGGTGTGGATGCTTTGGTTACTCATTGGACCCAAGACAATTGCACTAAAACGGCGGTTGAAATGATTGTTATTGATGAAATGCCATTTAGTGCAATTGAGAAGCCGGGTTTTAGGAGATTTTGTAAGATTGTGGTGCCTAAATGGAATGTCCCTTGTAGGAAAACGGTGGTTAAGACATTTTTCGGTATGTACGGTGAGATGAAGGAAAGTTTGAGAAATGAGCATAGAGATCGTTGTGTAAGCTTAACAACCGACACGTGGACTTTAATACAAAACATAAATTACATGGTATTGACCGCCCACTTTATTGACGATAAATGGATTATGCATAAGAAAGTTCTTAACTTTTGTGTAATTCCAAATCACCAAGGCTTAACAATTGGAAAAATTTTAGAAAAATGTTTGCAAGAATGGTCAATTAAAAAGCTTTTAACTATCTCCGTAGACAATGCCGCTTCTAACAAAGTGGCATTAGACTACATAAAGAGAAAGTTAAACAATGGTGATAAAGAGATTTTGTTGGGTGGGAAATATCTCCATGTTAGGTGTTTAGCTCATGTTGTCAATCTTATTGTTAAATCGGGTTTGAAATGTGTGGAGAAGTCCGTTGCATCAATTAGGAATGCTATAAAATATGTTAGGAGTTCCCCGAGTAGACTTGAGACCTTTAAAGAGTGTGTTAAAAAAGATTCATTAGAGAGTAAAAAGGTGTGTGTCTTGGATGTTCCCACTAGGTGGAATTCGACTTACCTAATGCTTGAGACGGCACTTGAGTTTAGGCAAGCGTTTGATAGGTTGTTAGAGGAGGAGGATTTGAAGTATACGAGGTATTTTGATGAAGAAGATGGATAAGGTGAAGAAGATGAGTTGGACTTGGATATTAGGGGAAATGGTAAGAAAAGGGTGGGGCCTCCAAATGAAGATGATTGGGGTAGGGCTTTAGAGTTGGTGAAGTTTTTGCGCATTTTCTATGAAACAACTATGAATATTAGTTCATCAAACAAGCCAAGTGCCAACAAATCAGTCATTGAGGTTGTTGGAATCAAATATGAGATCGATAATGTTTGCAACCACCCTTATGTGAAGGATAATATTGGTGTCGGAAAAGTTATTTTTGATATGTCAGTTCACATGAAGAGCAAATATAGAAAATATTTTGATAAGGTAGAAGATATCAATCAACTCTTACTCGTTGCTTTGGTGTTAGACCCTAGAAGGAAGCTAAGATTTTTCATGCTACTTCTTCAAAAAATGATGGGGTTTGATATTGATTTCGCGAAGAAAAAATGTGATGAATTTAAAGAGTTTATTGTCACACTCACCGACATTTACGCTTCAACAAGTGGTACTCCAAATCAAAGGTCTAACTTGGAGAAAGAAGTAATTCAAGATGCATCTAGCAGGTACAATATATTATTTATATTCTTTTAGGGCTGTTTTTATTGTTGTTTTTATTATTTACTATTTAGTTTAGGACTGTTTTTATTGTTGCTTATTAAGGCTGTATTTAAAGCATTTTGTGTGTATATTGTTGCTACCCAAAATATTATCCGGAGATAGATATTGCTGGAATGGGTGGATAGCAAACAAATGCGAGAACACTTCCGTGAGAAAAGTAAATAACACAAGATTTGCTGGGGTTGTTAGTCCCGGGCTTGAATGCTCTCGTGAGATATTATTAATATAAATATTCGGGGATACAAGTATTAATGTAAGAATATAATTACAATGAGTGTAAAGATTCTTGTTATCTTAGCTAGTGAGCGTGTAGATTGCCGGAAGAACCAGATATGATGCTCTGTGAGTTCTTGTAACAACGTAGATGAGCTGAGACGGCGGTGAGAGATCGACAGTCTCTCACGGCGTGTATTAGCTGTATGTTTAAGCTCCTGGACTTGTATGTCTCTTGGAATCTGCACTGTGGAGACTTCTTGCCTCTGCCGACCGTCCTCTGGATGAGAGGTTCTGAGAGAGAAATCCTGAGGTAGATTCAGGAGAGAAAGCTGGGAGCTTGATGGTATGTATGTTCTTCTGTATTTCCGTGAATGAATTCGGAATATAAGTGAACGAATTCGGAACCTTTTTCCAGTAGGAAGAGGTTCTCTATTTATAGGACTTGGATATGCCGGGCGATCGCCTCAACTGTATTATAATAAGCGGGCGATCGTCTTTTAGCACATGAGCTTGTCTCCTTAAAGTCTGCAGGAGTTGCTGGCAGTCAGTCGCGCGGTCCAATGAGTAGCCTGCACGCGTCTGAGACACTGTCATGGGTGGTCCCACCTTGTGCCTTTCGGCGGGCTTGTCGGTAGGTAGAGCTGTCCTAGTCAGAGACAGCTGTTGGTGGTCAATGATCCGTGAAATGCAGATCTTGTCTCGGATCTGCACATGGGTGATGTTTTGAGATCCAGTCTTCGTAGACTTTGCTGGGCGATCGTCTCTGTTCGGGGCGTAGGTCGGTCGTCTTTAGCCGGGCACTAGAGTCGATCACTAGGTGCCAAAGGGCGATCGTCTTGGGAGTCGATCGCTAGGTACTTGATGGTGGTCTGGTATCATCGCTTAGGCGAGCTCGCCGTAGCTTTATTGGTTGTGGACTCTGTCGCTCGACCTTGTAGTCAATCGCTTGTCTAGGTGAATAAATCTCGATACAACAATTGCCCCCCAGCTCGCTCCTATGTTGGAAACGTGGGGTGAGGTGGTTCTGCTGGCGATCGCTGAACTTTCGACGAGCGACTCTGCGTTTCACTGAACTGGCGATCGTCTTTGAGCTGATTGATTCTGAATTTGGACGATCTAGTAGGTCGCTGAAAAGAGCGGGAAACGACAGCGGATGCGGAAAGGTCTCTGGGGCACGTGTCGGGTTCCTGTTGGGGGAGACCGACAGTCATTTATGACTCTTTGACTAACGCGTCCTTGAAAAGACGCGTACGCGGGTTTCAAGGGGGTCAATAAATGCGACGGTTGCACTTCAGCCCCTGAGGCTCTCCTTAATTGCTTATAAGTCCCTGCCATCTCCTATAAAAGGGTAGGGTGGGTGTGTTCATTCTTACGCGCATTTACTGGAGAAAGAAGGACTTGCTGAAGATTTTTCTGAAGATCTTATTGCCGATCGTCGGTCGATTTCATCTTTGGTAAGAACACACTCCTCTTTTCCTCATCTTGAATTCAAGAATGTGTGGAACATCTTCTTCACATGGAGTGGGCACTTCCTCCGCCGCTGGGACTTCTGATGTCCGAGGAGGATCCTCCGCTGAGTTCCATCTGGAGACGGACGCTGAGGCTATTGGGGCCGAAATTGACCCTGCAGAGGTCGAGGCGCTGTTCAACGAGGCCGACGTGGCTAAGGAGGTGGCCGTCGAACATAGGCGCTCGCAGATGGAGAGAGATCTTGCGGTCAGGGCCTACTGGGAGCGGCACAGTGCCTTTGGCCAGGCATATGTGGCATTTGCTGATATAATGGAGAGGTTAGCCGGCCCGTCTCCAAGATTTGACTTCCGGGAGTATTCGATCGCTCACCCTTATCAACCTCCCAAGCGATCGCTATTTCGGGCTGCTCAGCGATCTCTGTGGTCGCTTGGCCAAATCAGGAGTTCGGCGACCAGGAAGGATCTGGATGTCTGGAGGACGAGGTTTCATATCCCTTCAGACGTGGATCTCTTTGTGCCGACCGAGAATGAGAGAGCCGATCAGCCTCCGGAGGGGATGGCGCTGTGAACGAAGCGATCATGGAGGCAGGGTTGCGATTTCCTTTGTCGTTCGCTGTCTCCCATCTGTTGGCTGCCTGGAACGTGGCGCCTCTCCAGCTGATGCCAAATGCTTGGCTCCAGATAATTTGTACCCTCACCTTGTTAGGCTGTCACCGACTGTACCGCCTCCCTTCGCCGTCGGAGATGAACCACCTGTTCAAGCTGACGGTTCAGAAAGGGTCGGTCGGAGGCTATCATATACAAGGCTGATCCAGTCGGGTGATCCTTGGAGTCCCGAATAAGGCGCGGGACGATCCGGCGAAGTGGTTCTAGGTCGCCGGTGCCTGGAAAGCCTCAACGAGCGACAATCCCACTGGTGAGCTAGAGATTCCCACTGGTTTTCGGGAGAGAAATCCCGGTAAGGGTTCAGACTCTCCCTTAGTTCGGATATGTTCTGAACTGATCTAATTTGATTTTGTTTTTGCAGGTTTCCACATTCCGGCGATCGAGGAGTTGTCTTTTGATTTCCTGGTCGTCTGGGAGCGGATACGAAGTTTGTCGGACGACGACCTGAACGCTAGCCGGATCAATAAGGAGAGTCGCTGGTTGTCCGCTCGCCTATTCCGTTTTCCGAGACATCTCTCGGTCTCAGGTATGAATTTCTACAATCTCCATTTGCTGGGCGATCGTCCTATTGGAGGAATATGACTAACTATGGCTCGATTGTTCTCATTTGTAGAGGTTCGTTTTCCTCGCTTTTTGGAGCCCCCACCGGAGATTGCTATGTCGAACCCTGGAGTTCTGGGTCGTCTCCGCCAGACGAAATCATCACGGGCTCCTCCTGTGGCGTTACCTATGATCCCGGAGGTGGAGCCTCGCGTGGAGCCGATCATAGCTGAGGAGGAAGTTCGGGATGAGGGGCTTCGGACGAATTGCAAACGGCAGAGGTCGGGAGAAACTCCAGTTTCTGCCCCTGCCAGCGAGGTGCCGATCGCCGCGCCTCCGATCACCGTGGTTCCTCCGGAGAGTGAGCCTACTCCCTCCACGGCTTTCCTGCGGGAGATGGCGATCACCGAAGCTGAGACCCCTCGCGGGAAGCCATACTTCGGTCGCGATCCAGAGAGAGCCGAGAGGTAGACTTTGCTTGCTGAGTTGAAACTTGTCATTTGCGTGGAGATGTGATAACTTTGTGTTTTGATGCAGGATCCGTAGCACTGATCCGTCTTGTCCGTCGATGGTGCGGGATTTCCTGGCGAGCCGATCTTCTCGCCAATCCTGTGATATCCCGTTGTACGTCAACCGGGCCATCTCCGCTTTACCGAAGGCCTGGACGACCGATCTGGATGCGATCGCTCGTCAGCGATCTGGGAGTACAATGCAGGCTGCTTTCGCCCTTTCTCTCCAGGCGGCGACCATGGCTGCCCAGGCTGTGCAGGAGTATGAGGGGCGTCCTTCCACTACTCGCCTGCAGGCGGATATCGAGGCGGCTCGAAAAGAGAACGCCAAGTTCGCCGACAAGATTGTGGCAATGGAGAAGGATTCCCTGGCCGCAGCTAATCGGGCGAGCCAAGAACTTGAGCTGGCGAGAAAGGATGCTGAGCTATCCCGGGTGACGGTCGATCGCTTTCGGGATCGGATGATAAATGTCGTCCGGGCGCAGAAGGCCGCTGAGACGGAGGCCGATCGTCTGAAGGTGACGATCGCTCGGTTGACTAGCGAGCTGGCGGAGTCGCGGGAAAAGACGACTGCAAGGGAGGCCGAGCTCCAAGGCGCGCAGCAGGCGATGGCGGAGCTGAAAGGGGAGGTGGAGGTGACCAAGGCCGATCCCTTTCAAAACTTGGAGTTTGTCAGCGAGTTCGCCTATTATATGGCGTTCGCCGACTCGATCTGGGCTGCTAAGAAGGGGGGTTTGGAGGTCGGCCCTATTGCTGAGAACTTCAAGGCGTACGCGTTGGAGCATCCTCTCCATTCCGCTTTCTCCTTTCGATCTTGGATCTCGCGGATATCGGCGTGGGCTTGAGCTGGTATCCGACTCCGGCCAATCTTGTTCATCCCGATGCTCCGGAAGATGGGGAGGCCGCTCCGGAGGCTGAAGGCGAAGGCCAGGCAGGGGCCTGAGGCACTTCATTTTTTTGTTTGTTTTTGCTTTTCTTGTCTTGTAATTTGTAGCTTTCTTTTTGTAGTACTTATGCCTTTGGGCGACCATGTATTATGATCCTTCAAGCAATGAAATGAACGTTTGATTCTCTGATTTATCACTTGAATGATTGCTATTTTTGAGTCTTTTGCTTGACTTTGTACAAATGTGAGGAGAGATCGTTGCAAGTGTAGGTCTACGTGAATTGATAAACTCATATAGATAACTTTTACAACTAAATCGATGGCTGCACAACATTTGAAAAATGGCGATCTCTGTATGTGATTGAATAGGGACGATCGTCGTATATGTAGTCCGCACTCTTCCCCCTTGTTTTTGTTCACTTAGTGAAAGTAAGGGGATGAAAATAACTCGTTGAGTCAGCGGTCTTCAGTTTTGTCGAATCCTCGGGGAAGGTCGTCCTTCTCTGTCCTGAGGAGCCGTGCACGATTGCGGAGTTCTATGGACCGATCTACACGACCATGTCGTGTGCGCGAGCGACATCGTATGCCTCATGACTCATTTTCTTGTGAGGGTCCTCCTTTAGGCTACGCCTCGCCTCGTATTTAAACGAAGGGCGTGTGGTCTTGGTCTGGAGGAGTCCTTGCGCGGGGCGTTGTCGGATTAATCAACTCCACTTCCGCGGCTTGTTAGCTCTGCTTCCACCTCGGCCCGCCATGAAAATGGCGACCCTAGACGGTGTACGTTGAGATGGGGGTAGCGACGCGTCGTGTTGTCCGGGTTCACCATGTTAGATGATGAACCTTTGAGGGCGGGCAATCGTGTCCACTGATTAGATTTGGAGGGACCTCAGACTACGCTGGCCTCGTATTTAAATGAAGGGCGGGCGATCTTGGCCCAAAGGGACCTTGCATGGCCTAAGCAGTCGGTTCCATCGACCACCAGGACCATGGCTGCACTCTTTCACCTCAGATCGTCATGTTAAATGCCGACCTTCGACGGTGTACGTTGTGCGGTGGAGGCGATCTCGTGCCGTAGTCCACCATGTTAGATGATGAACTGTAGATGGCGAACGAGTCCTCCGGTTTTGATGATGTTGCTTGATACCGGCGATCGGGCTGGAAGACTGGAGATCGTCGTTCGGGCGCCGATTGCGCTGCTCATAGGCTAAGAAGACACCTTTGCCTGGCCAGAAAGTCTGCGGCCTTAGCGCGGAAAATCACGTAGGTCATGGGTTGGTCCTTCGTAAGATGCCTGAACATAGGCGAAAGACCATGGAATCCTCCTAGGACCGAGTATAGGGCGATCTCATCGCTTACGGGCTCGTCGTTGAGGATGATCTTGTTTACCCGGTCGATGTAGTCCGAGTCGGACTCTTCTTCCCCTTGCCTAGTCTGCATCATGCGATGGGGACCTTCTGTCCGAGCGACCTTGGTGGCGAAGTATGTTGTGAAGTCATTCGCCAGTTGATTAAAGGAACCGATGGATCGAGGCGGCAATGAGGTGTACCACCTATGGGCAAGGTCGTCCAGCGTCAGAGGGAACATTCGGCACCTGGTCGCGTCTGATGCCCCACACCCGGTCATATAGATGTGGAACTTGTTCAGGTGAGTTTCGGAGTCTGATCTCCCCTCGTACAGAGGTGTTTGCGGAGGAGCGATCTTATGCTGTACGGGGGCGAGCTCGATGTGGACCGCGAGCGGCTCGCTCGGCCCGGCGATCTTGCTCTTGGCGCCTGCCCCAGATTCCAGGAGCGCCTTTATGTCTTCGAGCTGGCGTTGCATCGCGGCCATCGCTGTAGCTTGGTCGCTCGTGGATCGGCTTTTGGAGCGGGAGCCGAGGCGATCATGTACCGATCTCCTGACTCCGCTGCTGCCGACCTCGGCTCTTTGGCGAGGGGGAGCCAGATGGCTGGCCTGCCTTCTGGGAGTTGGATATGCCGAACTTCTAGTGACGGACTCGAGCTCCGTCGTCTCGTGGCTGGGGACGGACTGCCCCGGTCGCCAAGATGGGTCGCTGCCTAGACGATCGAAAACAGAGGTGCCCCGGCTGGCGAGCGCCTCTTCTTGCGAATGGGAGCCTCCTGGCGATCACTTGGTCAGCAACGCCTTGTACTTCCGTTTGGTCATGCGGCGGATGGCCGAGGGGGTGATAGCGGGTGGCGCGTCGAGAGCACTCCGTCGCTCCTGTAGGATGGCCATGGCCTCCTTGATCTGTTCCGCGGTTTGGAACTGATCGAGCGAGAGGCTTGGGCCGTCCCTCAGGGGCGGGATCGAGAGTCTCGGACCGCAGCGGCTACCCTCCGCCATCGGCTGTGGCTCGGACTGAGATGGAAGGAGGCGTCTGGTGGATCGGCCAGCGGCTTTCTTCGATGCGGAGGCGGAAGACATGATTCTGAAAGCTTTCTATGAAGAACAGTGAGTGTTTCTTCAGGTTTATGCCCCAGAGAACAGTGAGTGTTCTTCGAGACGGTAGGAATAAAAATGAGGGTTAGATCTCCCTCCTTCTAGCGCCAATTGTTGCTACCCAAAATATTATCCGGAGATAGATATTGCTGGAATGGGTGGATAGCAAACAAATGCGAGAACACTTCCGTGAGAAAAGTAAATAACACAAAGTTTGCCGGGGTTGTTAGTCCTGGGCTTGAATGCTCTCGCGAGATATTATTAATACAAATATTCGGGGATACAAGTATTAATGTAAGAATATAATTACAATGAGTGTAAAGATTCTTGTTATCTTAGCTAGTGAGCGTGTAGATTGCCGGAAGAACCAGATATGATGCTCTGTGAGTTCTTGTAACAACGTAGATGAGCTGAGACGGCGGTGAGAGATCGACAGTCTCTCACGGCGTGTATTAGCTGTATGTTTAAGCTCCTGGACTTGTATGTCTCTTGGAATCTGCATTGTGGAGACTTCTTGCCTCTGTCGACCGTCCTATGGATGAGAGGTTCTGAGAGAGAAATCCTGAGGTAGATTCAGGAGAGAAAACTGGGAGCTTGATGGTATGTATGTTCTTCTATATTTCCGTGAATAAATTTGGAATATAAGTGAACAAATTGGGAACCTTTTTCCAGTAGGAGGAGATTCTCTATTTATAGGACTTGGATATACCGGGCGATCGCCTCAGCTGTATTATAATAAGCCGGCGATCGTCTTTTAGCACATGGGCTTGTCTCCTTAAAGTCTGCAGGAGTTGCCGGGCAACAAGCGCATGTCCAATGAGAAGCCTGCATGCGTCTGAGTCGCTGTCACGGGCGGTCCCACCTTGTGCCTTTCGGCGGACTTGTCGGTAGGTAAAGCCGTCCTAGTCAGAGACAGCTGTTGGTGGTCAATGATCCGTGAAATGCGGATCTTGTCTCGGATCTGCACATGGGTGCTGTTTTGAGACCCAGTCTTCGTAGACTTTGCTGGGCGATCGTCTCTGTTCGGGGCGTAGGTCGGTCGTCTTTAGCCGGGCACTAGAGTCGATCGCTAGGTGCCAAAGGGCGATCGCCTTGGGAGTCGATCGCTAGGTACTTGATGGTGGTCTGGTATCATCGCTTAGGCGAGCTCGCCGTAGCTTGATTGGTTGTGGACTCGGTCGCTCGGCCTTGTAGTCGATCGCTTGTCTAGGTGAATAAATCTCGATACAACATATATTATTGATTGATTAGGTAGCGTTTAGGACTGTTTTAATGTGTATTTACATATCATTTAGCTTTGTCACTATGCCCCAAATTTAACAATGTCATTCGCTCTTTTAAACGTCGCAGAATAGTATTCTGTTCCACAAAGTATTCTTTTTTTCAAAAATATCCTTACATATGATGAGACACTACTAATCCTGATACAATATTTCTATGAGAAATCGTGTGAAAAAAAAGCAACCACGAAAATTTGCAAATCCTAACTAAAAAACTGTGTCGGGTCAAATAGCCAATAATTTTAGGTCAGTGGTAGTGGAAAGAAATGTAATTTTTGACCATCCATAAGCCACTTGGTTCATAACCAGTATAAAATATCTTGTTATAAGTGTTCCCAACATAATATGGAAAAACACGGTCTCCTATCTGATAGTGGTTAGTATGCATATATTTGATTAATTTAAAGTGTTCAACATTGTTTTGATATGTTTTTTAGTGCCAACAAGAGACGTATACCGGATATAAAGGCATCGCCCTTTGAAGAGTGGGAGAAGGATCTTCAAGGAGGAAATCAAGTTGTTGTTACTCATGAAGTGGAAAGGTATATTCTAGATTCTATTGAAGAACAAAATGAAGAATTTGATATTTTGGCATGGTGGAAACTAGTGGGTCCTAAGTACCCAAATTTACAAAATTTGGCTAAAGATATATTAGCAATTCAAGTCAGCATTGTTGCATCCGAGTCAAGTTTTATCACGAAAAAAAGAGTAATTGATCCTCATAGGAGCTCTTTGACTCCTAGATCGGTTGAGGCATTGATTTGCCTACAAAGTTGGTTGAGGTCGGATGTCGTTACAAACTTGGAATATGCTCATACACCTGAGGAAATGGAATGGTTTGAGAAACGGAACAAGGTACACCATTTTTTTCATACTTGTTTTAATTAATTTAAAACTCATCGTCGCACCTTCATTTTATACTCTAAATATCTCGTTGGTTTATTGATTATTTGATTAATTATTGTAGAGTTTGAGCAAGAAGAAAAAAAACTCATGGAGAAGAAAAGTAAGGTCGTCAAAGACAAGCAAAGGGAATACACAAAATAATTAAGGAGATTCTGAGTTTTTTTATGTTTAATTTATTATTGTTGTTAGTACTTAGTATACAAGGTCTGTAGTAATTTAATATGCGATGACTGTTTATGAAAATACTTAGACATTTGGATTGTTGGACATTTGGATTTGGATGTTTAAATCTTATTTTGTGACTTGACTTTGGACATTATTGTTATTGTTCTTGGACATTATTAAATCTGAATCTAATATTATTAATGTTAAAATTTTGATTTTTTTTGTGTATACCATTGTTATTTATGTAATAAAAAATTTATTAAACATATATTTTAAGCAAATTATTGAATATATTTTCGGTTCTAGTTGCTTATTCGGTTATTATTGAGAATTCGGGTTTTAACGAACTGGTTTTTAGCAATTCTGCTTTTTAGCGACGGTTACCCAAAAAACCTGAAATACCCGAACCTAAAAACCGGTTCGGGTCTTAAACCGCTTCCCCAAAAAATTACACAAAACTCGATCCGGTTTTTGTGTATTAAAACCGGTTTAGGGTACTTAAAATATTAGTAATAACCGAACCGATCCCAGCCCTAGGCATATCCGACCCCCATGAAGCAGGCCAGCCGTCTGGCTCCCACTCGCCGAAAAATTGAGCTCGGTGGCAGAGACCTCGTCGCCTACAACGGGGCCAGAAGATCAGTACATGACCGCCTCGGCTCCCGCTCCGAGAGCCAAACCGCGAGCAGCCAGGCTACGGCGACGGCCGTAATGCAGCATCAGCTCGACGATATGAAAGTGCTCCTGGAAACTGGGGAAGGCGCCAAGAGAAAGGTCGCCGGACCGAGTGAGCCGCTCGCGGTCCAGATCGAGCTTGCCCCCGTGCAACCAAAGATCGCTCCTCCTCAAACACCTTTGTATGAAGGAAGATCGGACCCTGATACTCACTTAAGCAGGTTCCGGATCTACATGACCGGATGCGGGGCATCAGACGCGACGAAGTGCCGAATGTTCCCTTTAACATTGGGCAATCTCGCCCATAGGTGGTACATCTCATTGCCACCACGCTCAACCAACTGTTTCGAAAAGCTGGCGAGTGACTTCACGTCGTACTTTGCCGCCAAGGTCGCTCGGCCAGAAGGTCCCCACCGCATGATGAAGATCAAGCAGGGGAAAGACGAGTCCGATGAAGATTACATCGACCGGGTGGATGAAATAGTCCTCACCGGCGAGCCCATAAGCGACGAGCTCGCCTTCTACTCGGTCCTGGGGGGATTCGATGGTCTTTCGCCCATGTTCAGGCACCTCACAAAGGACATTCCCCCGACCTACGCGATCTTCCGCGCCAAGGCTGCCGATTTTCTGGCCAGACAGAGGTTGCTCACCCTTATCCTAGGCGAGGGGGTGACTGGGGAAAGGAAGGCGCCATCTCCCGTATCGAGAAAGGCGATCGCCAAGCCCAGAAAGGCGGTCGCAAAGCCACCCGGTGAGTTCAAAGCCTTCGAGGATGTGGAAGTCCACCTCCTCCGCAACCTCAATCTATCTCCGGCCCATATATTCAACGCCATCATGGGGCGCGAGTGGGTAAGCAAACCAAAGCCGATGAGGGACAACAGACATCTGGACCGCAATAAATTTTGTGCCTACCACAAAAGTCCCGGCCACAACACCAGCCAATGCTGCGACCTCCTCAGACAACTCTGGAGATTGTTCGAGGAGGGCAAGCTGGACAGTTTAGTAACCAAGCCGGAGCCCCGGACAGAAATGACCAGGGGACGCGATCGGTGACAGAACGATGACCGTCACCCTCCCAATCTGGTCGCCAGACTCGAACGAAACGAGCCGGAGGAGTCAGATGAGTCAATCCCTCCGATCAACCCTTGCAGCCGGGTCAATATGCTTCAATCAGGAGGCGAAAATCTCGGAGGTCTTTCCCCGGTTTCCACCATGTCAAATAGAAAATGGAAGGCCGAGCTGAGGGCGTTCGCCGAAGTCCACGTCGTGGTGCCCACGGAGCCAACCATCTCCAAAGAGGCGCTCATCTCCTTCTCCAACAAGGATAGAGAGGGAGTGCAGTGCCCCAAGATGGATGCCTTGGTGATCTCTGCTTGTATCCTTGGGAAAATGGTCAACCGTGTGCTGATTGACAATGGGAGATTTTGCAACATCATATTCAAGTCTGCTCTGGACCAGCTCGGTAACCTGACCAAGTTCATCAAGCCATTCGAAACCGTCCTTCAAGGGTTCGGCGAAAACACGGTCAAAGCCTATGGAAGGATCAAGCTCTCTGTCGAGCTAGTCTGCTGTTACGATTCTAAGGTTAAGATCACTAGGAACCTCAATTTTGTAATCATAGACATGCCCAGCATCTATAATGGGTTCCTAGGTCGCCCCTTTCTAGAAATCTTTGAGGCGGTCGCCTCCTCTTTCTTTTATTGTATTAAGTTCCCCCTACCGAAGGGGCAGTCGGCACTGTAAAAGGAGACCAGCTAATGGCAAAGAAGTGTTTGAACTACTCCTGTGTTGTAGCTTTTCCTTTAAACGTTTCTTGTCCCGCTTGTAGCACTGGGACGATCGACAACCAGCCAATGGAGATCGACGAGCCAAGCACCTCATACCGGCCCAACTCAGAAGACGACATCTCACATCGATCTTCGGACGACATCGAACCGAGGATCGGATTCGAGCCAAGCCTCGATGTTGATCCAAGGATCGAGTCTGGCGATCTCTCCAAACGATAAATGACCATCCCCACCAAAGAGTTGGAAAGTATAAAAATCGATCTGGCTCGCCCAGAGCGGGTAGTGCAGATCGGCTCAAGCGACGATCTGATCAGTTTACTACGAAAGAACATCGAAGACTTTACTTGGTCGCATCAAGATATGGTCGGCATCAGTCCTGAACATGCTTGCCATTATCTGAAGATCGACCCAGCAAGGAAATCTATTCACCAGAAACGTAGGAAATTCGGTCCAGAAAAATATGCTGCGCTATACGCAGAGGTTAAAAATTTGCTCGACAACAAACTGATCAGGGTAGCCACCGACGAGCCACAGTGGGTGGCCAACACGGTGCTCGTCAAAAAGGCGAGCAACTCCTGGAGGTTATGCATCGACTTCACCGACCTCAATGCGGCTTGCCCGAAAGATCACTTTCCAATGCCTCACATTGACCACTTGGTCGACAGCACGTGAGGTTGCGAAATGATGTCGTTTATGGACGCCTTCGCTGGATACCATCAGATCCTAATGGCGGAGAAAGACGTAAAACACACATCATTCCACACAGAAAAAGACGTGTTCTTTTGGATTCGAATGCCGTTCGGTCAGAAAAATACGGGGGCGACCTACCAACGCTTAGTCAACAGGATGTTCGCCAATCAAATCGGAAAAAACATGGAGGTTTACATTGACAACATCATGGTCAAGAGCCTCAAAAAAGAAGATCACCTCAAAGACCTCGCCGAGACGTTCGCCATTCTCAAGAAATTCAATATGAAACTAAACCCCAAGAAATGCAACTTCGGAGTAAGCTCCGGAAAATTCCTGGGGCACATCGTGAGCTAAAGGGGGATCGAGGCGAACCCACCAAGATTAAGGCGATCCTCGACATGCAAGAACCACAGAACGTCAAGCAGGTGCAACGCCTCACGGGGTGTTTGGCAGCCCTTAATCGTTTCATTTCGCAGCTCGGGGACAAAAGCAAGCCTTTCTTCGCCACCATAAAGAATAAAAAATTTGCGTGGACGAAGGAAAGCCAAATGGCGCTCGCCAAAATCAAGGAGTGGCTGTCTAACCCCCAAATTTTGGCAAAACCGATCCCCGACGAAAAGTTGTTCCTTTATTTGGTGGCCTCGGAGGTCGCGCTGAGCGCGGTATTAGTGCAAGCAGAGGGGCAAACCCACTTGCTGATCTACTTCGTTAGCCAAGCGCTACACGATGCGGAGTCACGGTACACGCCTCTGGAGAAGCTCGCCTACGCACTTGTCATGAGTGTTCGCAATCTAAGAGCCTATTTCTTCGAACACCAAGTGGAAGTTCTGACGACTCTCCCTCTAAGGCAAGTTCTGCACCGTCCAGACACCAATGGGCTACTCCTCAAGTGGTCGCTGGAGATCGCCCAATACGGTGTCATGTATGCTCCACGCAAGGCGATCAAGGGCCAAGCGTTGGTGGATTTTGTGGTGGAATTAACTTTCCCGCCTAGCCCGACCCAAGTCGGCCGTCCCGCTTGGAAACTGTTCGTAGATGGCTCATCGACCAGCTCCCGAGCAGGGGCAGGGATTGTCCTCATCAGCCCCGATGGCCAGAGTTTTACAAATGCTGTGCGTTTCGTTTTCCAAGCAACCAACAATGAAGCCGAGTACGAAGCCTTAGTAGGCGGGCTCGATCTAGCGCTCGCCGTGGGCATTCCTTGCCTTCACATCTTCATGGACTCCCTCTTGGTCGTCAACCAAGTCAAGGGAGAATATGAGGCACGCGGTGAACAGATGATCAAATATCAAGAGTTGGTCGCCGAAATGTGCACGAGTTTCGAAGAAGTGCTGATCGAGCAAATCCCGAGAGAGCACAATTCCCAGACCGATGCCCTATCCAAACTTGCGTCGTCGGATGGGGCAGCGGATTTTTCTAACATCCAAATCACTAAATTGGCGAGGCCGGCGATCGACAGAAGCTTGGTCACCACGGTTGCCATCTCCGAAGAGAACTGGATGACCCCGTTCATTGAATACTTGAAGAACGGAATGGTCCCCACAGATCGGGTCAAGGCTCGCCAGCTTTAGCTTCGAGCAACCAGATACACCCTCTTGGACGACCAGCTTTACAAGCGAGCTTTCAACCTCCCTCTCCTCAAGTGCATTACACCGGAGGAAGGCCGACTTGTTTTAGCCGAAATCCATGACGGGATCTGTGGAAATCACGTGGGAGGGCGATCCCTCATCCACAAGACGACCAGGCAAGGCTTTTTCCGGTCTACCCTGCAAAAGGATGCGATCGCTTACACCCGATCTTGTCACAGATGTGAAATCATGGGCACAAACATCAAGCTCTCCCCCGAGCAGCTCACCTCTATGTATAGTCCGTGGCCATTCGCCCAATGGGGCAGCAAGCTCATCGGTCCTTTGCTGACGGCTCCAGGGGGATGTAAATTCGCCATCGTGGGGGTCGATTATTTCACAAAATGGGCAGAGGCCGAACCACTCAACAAGATCGGCCAAGAGCAAGTGATCAAGTTCATTTGGAAGAGAGTTTGCCTATTATATGGCATATACTAACGCAATCCGCGCCGCTAAGAAGGGAGGGCTCGAGGTCGGCCATTCGGCTGACAACTTCAAAGCCTATGCGCTAGAGCATCCTTTGCAGCCCGCCTTCTTTGTGCCGATCCTGGACCTCTTGGATCTCGGCGTAGACTTGAGCTGGTATCCGTCTCCCGACAATCTCGTTCACTCGGATGCCTCGGAGGATGTGGGGGCAGTGCCTGACGCCAGCGAGGGAGCGAACGCCGACCCAGCGGCCGGGGCCGAAGGCCAGGCAGGGGCAGCCTGAGCTTGCCTGCTTTTTTTGTTTTTGCTTGTAATTTTTTAGGCCTCCCCCTTTTTTGTATTCCCTTTTTGTATTTTAACTTCGGGCGACTGTACTTGTATTTCCGATGAAATGAAGAGTTTCTTTATCTGATTCCTTGTTTGTATGCCTGTCTTTCCGAATTTTTATGTTTGACTTCATACATCGGTGTTTGAGGGGCGATCGTCGAACGTGCATCACCAAATGAATTGATATACTTAAACTCATACTGGTAACTTTTAGAACAAAGTCGATCGTTGTATGTATATTTGAACAAGGCCGATCGTCATATGTGTATTTGAACAAAGCCGATCGTCGTATGTATAGCTCCGCTCTCCCCCTTGTTTTTATTTACTTAGTGAAAGTAAGGGAACGAAAATAAATCGTTTAGCGAGCCATCTTCAGTTTGGTTCTTGCGATCTTCAATTTTGTAGATTCCTCGAGGAAGGCCGATCATCCCGTACGGTCGTGGGGTTCGATGGAACCGACCTCCGCGACTATGTCTTGTGCGCGAGCAACATTCCGTCTGATGGTCAACTTCTCGCAACTCACTTAATTGTGAGGGTCCTCCGTAGGCTACGTTTTGCCTCTCAATGTAGCGATGGGGCGTACGATCTCTGCCTAGAGGAGTCCTTGTATGGGGCACCGTTGGATTAATCGACTCCACGACCGTGGCTTGTTAGCACTTTCTGCCTGGGACCGACATGTTAGATGACGGACCTTCGAGGGCATACGTTGTGATGGGGGGAGGAACGCGTCGCATTGTCCGGGTCCACCATGTTAGATGATGGACCTTTGAGGGCGGGCGAGTGTGTCTACATATATGTTTTGGAGGGTCCTTCGGCTACGCCCGCCTCGTATTTAAACGAAAGGGCGAGCGATCTTGGCCCAAAGGAACCTTACATGGACGGGCTGTCGGTTCCATCGACCTCCACGACCATGGCTGCACTTTTATACCTTGGGTCGTCATGTTAGATGGCGACCCTCGACGGTATACATTGTGCTGGGGGAGGCGATCGCTTGCCTAGGTCCATTGTGTTAGATGACGGACTTTAGAGGGCGAGCGAGTCATCCTCTTTTTGAAGGCATTGATCAGGCAGTAGCCTTTGTTTTGTTTTGCCGAAGCGAATCACTTGGGGAGAATTGGGAAATCTCATTAATCATTTTGCACATTAAATGATTACAGGGTGTTTCTACTGATAATATTTCTTCAAATGAATGGCGTTCCAAGGGTATTGGTCCGTAGTACCATCTTGGTGCTGGAGATCGTAGGCTCATTTGGATTGCCACTTGGATATCCTAAACGGGTCCTCCCAGTTCAGACCAAATACCCCCGTGTGGGTCTGGATCTTTTTGAGGACTAGGTCCCCCACTTGGAACCGTCTCTCCTTGACCTTTGAGTTGAAAAACTTTCCGAACTTCCTTTTGTGGATCGTGTTCTTCATTTCTGAGGACAGTCGCCGTTCTTCGAGCATATCCAAATCGGTTCGCCGAGCTATGTCATTGTCCGTCATCAGTTGTTGGGCAGTTTGGTGACTAAGGACGGCGATCTCCGATGGGATCACTGCTTCAGTCTCGAACGCGAGGGCGAATGGGGTTTCGCCAGTTGAATTTCTTATCGTCGTTCGGTAGGACCACAAAATATCTGGGAGCTCGCTCGCCCAGCGCCCTTGCTTGGATTCGAGTCTGGCTTTGATTGTGTGCTTGAGGATCTTGTTAACAGCCTCTAACTGCCCGTTCATTTGGGGGTGGTAGGGGGCCGAGAATAACTATTTTATTCTCCACTTTTCGCAGAATTTCGGCAACCTTAGCAACCACCTCTCCCTTCAACGACGCCAGTTCGCCGTTCAACCAGTCCACAACCGCCTTCAGCTCAGTCGCCTCCTTTTGCATGGCCGCGTGCGACTTGCGGGCGTCCGTCATCTGGTCCCGCATCCAGTTGTTCGCGGCCCTAGCCCGTTCAAGGTCTTGGCTCGCCTGCTTGGCCGCCTCCGCTGAGCTCTTCTCCATCGCCACGAGCCTTTCAGTAAGCTCAGCCTTTTGTTTTCGGACGGCCTCGAGGTCAGCCTGAAAGCGAGCAGTGGAGGGCCTCCCCTCATAATCCTTCATGGCCTGAGCAGCCATCGTCGCCGTTTGAAGAGCTAAAGTGAGGGTCGCCTGCATCGCGTCTGCAGATCGCCGGCCGATCGCATCCAGATCGGTCGTCCAGGCCTTCGGCAGGGCGGCGTCAGCCCGAGCAACATAATGAGGGATGTCGCAGGCCTCGCGAGGGGCATTGCTCGATAAAAATTCCAGCACCATTGGCGAGCAGTTCGGGTCGGCACGACGGAACCTGCACCAAGAACAAAAGAGTTGGCATATTTCCAACAAGGAAACCCAAAAATGCAATCAAACTCACCTTGCGACCTTCTCCGGGTCGCAGCCAAAGAACGGCCTCCCACGAGGGGTCTCAGCGCGGGCGATCGCTGTGGCCTCCAGAAAATTGGACGAAGGCATAGACCCCTCCGCCATTGGAATCACAGAAAGTGGAGGCACGACGATCGGCGGCGCCACTGTGGGCGCATCAGCCCGCCTCTTGCGGTTGAGCCGGAGTTGTCCCTCCTCTCGAGGCTCCTGTTCGTCGATGACCGGCTCCACGAGAGGTCTCTCCTCCGGAATAGAACGGATCGGCGCCGGGGGGACACGGCTCATCTTCTTCCCTTGGCGCAAGCGACTCATGATCCCGGGGTTCGACATGGCAACTTCTCTCGGTGGCTCGGAGTAGCGGGGGAAGTGGATTTCTGCAAAGAAAACAATCGGCAAAGGTTAATTACTTTTCTCAGCCTCAAGAGGATCGTCAAGCAAAGGAAGATCGGGAAAATTGTACCTGGAACCCTTAAGTGGCGAGGGAATCGAAATAGCCGAGCGTCCAACCAGCAAGCTTCGTTGTTGATCTCGCGAGCATCAATATGAGAATATGGAAGACTACGGATTCGCTCCCAAACGATCGCAAAATCAAAGGGTAGCTCGCCCGCCGCCGGAACAAGGACACCTGCAAAGAGAAAACCAAATTAGATCAGTTCAGAATATATCCGAATGAAGAGAGAGTCAAAACCCTTACTCGGACTCCTCTCCCGGAAGCCGGTGGGGATCTCCAACTCATCGGTGGGATTATCGCTCGCGGCCGACTTCCACGCACCACCGACCCAGAACCATTTTGTCGGGTCGCCCCGAACCTTGTTCGGCACCCCCAAAATCACCCGGCCCGAGACCTTGAGTATGATAGCCGCCAACAGAACCCTTCTAAGCCGTCAACTTGAAGATATAGTTTATCTCCAGCGGCGAGGGGAGACGGAACAGCCGATGACCGCCGAACAGAGTAAAGGTGCTAACGATCTGCAGCCACGCGTTCGGCGTTAGTTGGAGCGGCGCCACATTCCAGGCCACCACCAAGTAGGACACGGAGAACAGCAGTGGGAACTGCAGTCCGGCCCCCATGATCTCCTCATTAACAGTGACCATGCCCTCTGGAGGTTGGTCGGCACGTTCATTCTCGGCAGGCACGTAGAGTGAAACATCAGAGGACATGGAACATCGCCCTCCAACGTTCCAAATCATTCCTGGTCATCGAGCTTCTGATCTGGTCGAGGGACCACGGGGAGCGGCGCGCGGCCCGAAATAGCGTCCGCCTTTCGAGTTCATGGGGGTGGGCGATCGAGTACTCGCGGAAGTCAAATTTGGGGTTCGGGCCAGCCAGCTTCTCCATGAGTTCGGCAAAGTCTGAAAAGGCTTTGCCGAACGCGCTATTTTGCTCCCAATACGCTTTCACCGCCATCTTCTCTTCGGCCAGTGAGCGGTTCCGCTCCGCCTCCACTGACCTAGCCGCGTCCGCTTCATTGAAAAGCTCTTCAACCTCCGCAGGCTCAATCCCAGCACGGATAGCTTCAATGGCTGTCTCCATGTGGAACTCCGCGGAGGTTCCATCCCGGGCAGTCGAAGTCCCGGCGGCGGAGGTGCTACCCGCCTCATACACCTTTGATACATCTCCGGACATCTTTAGAAAAAGAAAGGAAAAAGAGAAAAGGCTTTTTTCTTACCTAAAAATGTCTAGTCGAACGATGCTCGGCAGCTCAAAGCTTCAGAGGAATCCGGTGAAGTTTGTTCTCACGTAAATGCAAGTAAGGTTATAACCCAGAAACCCTAGTCCCTTTTATAGGCGAGACTGGGGGCTTCTGGGCAAATAAATAGATCATCAGGGGCCGAAGCGCATGGGTTAGATAAGACTGCATTTAATGCTGCCCTCGAATCCCGCGTGCGCTTTGTTTTGAGGGCACGTCAAAGGACAGAGTCTGACAAACCGTCGGACCCCCCCAATAGGAACGCGACATGTGCCCCTGTGACGGTTCGAGTCAACTTCCACTTCCCGCTATTTTCAGCGATTGAGTAGGTCGTCCAAATTCAAAATCGACCCGCTCGAGAAGACAATCGTCTGTTCCATAAAGAGTTGAATTGCTCGTCTTTAATTCAAACGATCGCCAGAAAAACCACCTCACCCCATGCCTTCAACATCGGAGCGAACTGGGGGGCAATTGTTGTGCGGCGATTAACACGCCTCAATGGCGATCGCCACAAGGGCCGAGCGACCAAAGCCAGTGTCAGAAGAACCAAGGCAACTTGCAAACGAATATGACAAATCAAGACCAAGTACCGAGCGATCGGCATCTTGGGCGATCGCCTATTAGCACCACGCGATCGTCTCTAGTGTCCGACCAAGACGACCGTCTTAGGCCACGTGTGAATCCCACATCCATCAAATCTACAAAGACCGAATCTCATGACAAAGACCCACGTGCAGATCCGCAAACGGCGCCACAAGATAATGCTTTTTAACTCCAGCCCATCACCAGCTGTTGGCGACAAGGACATCATCTCACCTACCGACAGACCCACCGAAAGGTCCTATGTGGGACCCCCCAAGACCGAGACAAGAGGCGCGTGTTGTCCTCTCATTGGTTCGCGTATTTGGCTGCCAGCAGTAGCTGCGGACTTTAAGGAAACTGACCCACGTGCTGAGATGATCGCCCATTTAATTTAATACCAAAAAGGCGATCGCCCGTTTGGGATTAAGACATCCCAACTACCTCCTCCCCTATAAATAGAAGACTCTCAGTGATTGGAAAAAAGAGACGAGAGTTGGATCGAACAGTTACACACACATACAGTTTGCACAGAATTCTACACAGCATTTCATCTTTGTTACAAGGACTCACAGAGCATTAACTCTGGTTCTTCCGGCAATCACCAGCATTCAAGGGCTAGATAACTAGGGTCATTACACTCATTGTAATCACACTCTAACATTAATATTTTTACTCCAAAGCAGTATTCTTATTAATAATATCTCGTGAGAGCATTCAAGCCCGGGACTAACAACCCCGACAAATCTTGTGTTATTTACATTCCTTCGTACGTGCTCTCGCATTTTGTTTGTTACTCACCCGTATCCATATCCAGCAAACCATTCAGAATAATATTTTGGGTAACAACAAACTCCAAGGAAGACGATAGCTAAATAGATGAAGGCTCGAAATCGTACCGCAATCGCCCAATAACCGCCCAAGTCGCGCAGGAGAAAAAGAAAGGAATAAATGGAGAAATCGGTCCGCTCCTGGGTATTTATACCCAGCTCATCTTACATACGTAATCCATAAGGGTTAGCGTACGTAAGTTTCATAACGTACGTAAAGCCTCCCATGCCTACGTGCGTAACGAAACTGCAAAACACACTATCCAAAAATATGAAGGTTGTTATGTGCGTTAAAGATAAGGTCTTAATGTACGTAACAGTCTTAACATACGTAAAGCTCTAAGAGTTAGGTACGTAAGACAGTCCCAGTACATTTAGTAGGAGCAGTTTGACAATAAAGAATGTGACTGAATCACGAGACGATGAAATTACGAAACAAGAGCAAACTTGCGAAAGATTTGAGACAACGAACTTAAGCACTAAAAGGAAACACGATCCCAATTACCCGATGGTTAGGAAAATGACCATAAAAGCAAATTGCCCAAACTTTTAGGAAATTACAAAATGACCTGAAATGGACGAAAACCACGATACGGAAACGAACAACTGTACCGAAACTTAAAACATGTCTAACAACATTAAACGAACTCACACAAAACCTGAAACGACAGTTTCGCACCACAATCGCACAAAACGAGTCAACGAGCGGAGAGTATCGTAACTAAATGAAAAAAAATCGCGTACAACAATCTCGAAACATGCTCGGTGCCAAAATACGCAGAATTAAATATTCTCAAAATGTTGAAACGGTTACAAGCGAGTTGATAAAAATGGAAAATGCTCCAAAAATAGAAATTACCAAAAATAGGAAAAGTACGGATATTACACCTTCAGTTGGAGCAAATTTTATCCCTAGAAACCTGATAGGTTGACGGATAAGATTCAATCGTGAAACTGATTTGCGTCGACGTTATAAGCTTAACTTGTTCACGAACCATAGAAATCGTATAGGTTGAGGAGAGTGAACAAGGGAAAAAAGAAGTTCGAATCATCCATTAGATGGGTTGGTGTTGGACACCACTTTATGAAAATTAATAGACTAGAAATCTGTTTGGTTGCCCTCTATTAAGATTTATAAAGAACTCGATCGCCACTATGAAGTAGTGCGAACGATAATTCCGGATTTCACATGGGAGTGTGTTACTCCTATAAAAATAGTGGGAGCTGGGTAACAAGAATAGAAAATACCTTAATTCTATACTCAGATCATAATTGAACGAGTCACTAATTAATCTATCATACTTAATGCAGACATAACTCTCAATATGACAATGAACCCATTCGCAATTCTACTCGAAAATAACACCTTGATTGGACCTAACTTTGTGGATTGGCTCCGCAATCTGATGATAGTCCTCAGTATAGAGACACTGGGATACGTCTTGGAGACGGACATTCCGGCGCCTCCGGTGCGGACAAGAGCCAATCAGGAAGAGATTGAAAACCAGGAAAAGTGGGTTAAGGATGACGAAAAAGTCCGTGCTTACATGATGGCTTCCATGTCTAATGAGATTTAGAGAGCTCATGAGAAAATGACTTCCGCTAGGCAGATTCTATCTCACTTAACCGAACTTTATGGTGAGCACAGTCGAACTGCTAGATATGAGATATCCAAGCAACTGTTCGGTGCAAGGATGAAGGAAGGTGAGAAGGTTGGGGACCACGTCCTCAAAATGATATCTATGATCGAGAGATTGGAGGCTCTTGATTTTAAGATGGATGCTTCTCTTCAAACCGACCTTATCATACAGTCTCCCCCTGATTCCTTCTCACAGTTTGTTATGAACTTCAACTGCAATGAGATTGCATGCAACTTAGCAGGGCCAATTAACAAACCAGTGACCGCTCAGTCTCAGATGAAGACTCCACGGATGAAGGAGTCTGCCCTTGTGATTTCTTCTGGATCTCGGAGGTCCAAGAATAAGAAGAAAAAGAACAAGAAGCGGACGGGACCACAAGTCAAGGACCTCAAGGGTAAGGGCAAGGCCCCGATGGTTCCAAAGAGCAAGGAGAAGGACACTTGTCTCAAATGCGGTGAGCTGGGCCACTGGGCTAGAGACTGTCCCATTCTTCATGGCACTTCAGGTACAGAACTTTTAGTTTTGGAAATAAATTTTTCTGATACTGTATTTTCTACTTCTTGGATACTGGATTCAGGTGCTAGTTCTAATATTTGTACCGTGAATCAGGATCTGGAACAAAGTAGGAAGCTTGCAGCTGGGGAAGTCATGATCACTGTCAGAAGCGGGCATAGTGTCGAGGCAACCGACATAGGATCACTTCTTTTGGGTTTAGAATCCGACTTTATTTTAACTTTAGAAGATGTACTTGTTTTGCCCAGGGGGCATAAAAACATTGTATCCATTCCGGTTATGGATCGAAAATGATTCATTTTTCATTGGTGATGGTTCCTGCAAAATTTATTTTAGAAATAAACTCGTGGGCGCTGCTACATTATTAAATGGATTATATCATCTAAACCTTAGTGATAAAGTCGTTGTGAATACTATGACTAGGAAGCGTGGTAGGGATGAAACTAATCAAGTTTTGAAATGGCATCTTAGACTTGGTCATGTTGGTCAGACCATGGTTTACAAAAATGGAAAAAGATGGACTTATGGGTCCATTGGGGTCGGATCCCTTTTCCTACTTGTGATTCTTGCCTTAAAGGCAAAATGATTAAGTCCTCCTTCTCAAGGATTTTTGAAAGAGCCGCTGATAAACTAGGATTAATCCATACCGACGTATGTGGTGCTTTGGAAGCAGCACGTGACGGATATCAGTATTTTATTACGTTTACAGATAATCATACTAGGTATGGTTATGTATACTTAATGGAACATAAATCTGAGGCCTTTGAGAAATTCCAGGAATTTAAGGCCCTAGTCGAGAAACAAACTGGAAATCATATCAAGAACTTCGGTTGGACCGAGGTGGCGAGTATATGAGTACGGAGTTTGACGAGTTCCTAAAAGAACATGGAATAGTATCACAACTAACACCTGCAGGTACTCCACAATTAAATGGTGTGTCAGAAAGAAGGAATCGGACCTTGTTGAACATGGTTCGTTCTATGTTAGGCTATACTAACTTACCAATTTACCTGTGGGGGTATGCACTCCTGACTGCTGCATATATCTTGAACAGATGTCCTTCCAAATCCATTCCTAAAACTCCACATGAGATGTGGGATGGCAGGAAATCAAGTCTTAATCACATTAGGATTTGGGGTGTCTCGCCTATGTCAAGAAGACTAAGGTGGACAAGTTGGAAGTGAGGTCCGTAAAGGAACATTTTCATTGGGTTCCCATCTGGGACGATGGGTTATCTATTCTACATGCCCAAAGATCGAAAGATCGTTGTTGCTTTGCATGCACACTTCCTAGAAGATGAGTTCATTCAGGAAGGCGGAGCAGGTAGAAATATTTCTTTGGAAGAATACAATAAAACTCCTCAGGAGACACCTGTGCAAGAAAATGGAACCTAACCTTCTGAAACACAAATACAACCACCTCATAGGTCTAGTAGGGTGTCTCAATTACCTAAGAGATATAGTTTTATGCACCTTGGAGGAACTGGGTTTTCCATGAGGTTCCAGGTGATAACCAAGAGACCTACCCGCGACAAATGACCTAGCAATGGTAGATGTAGACTCCATGAAATAGACTGTAGCACTCTTCATGTAGTTGGGACATTCGTTTCGACGAGGCAGTCAAAGAGTTTGACTTCGTGCAAAATAAAGAGGAACCTTGTGTATATAAGAGGGTTAGTGGGAGCAAGATCACATTCTTAGTACTATTAGTAGAATGTCATCTACAAATAGGAAATGATGTGGGAATGCTCAGTTCTGTTAAAGCTTGGCTTTCGAGTAATTTCTCCATGAAAGACTTGGGAGAAAAAACCTATATTCTTGGGATTCGACTCTACTGGGACAGAGCGAAGAGAATGATAGGTCTTTCCCAAGCCCTCTATATAGATAAAATCTTAAAGCGATTTAAGATGGATTATTCTAAAAGAGGGTTCCTATCGATGCGACATGGAATAAAACTCACCTTGAAGATGTGTCCTCAAAGTGAGGAACAACGAAAGGAAATAAGTAATATACCATATGCTTCGGCCGTGGGTAACCTTATGTATGGTATGTTGTGTATGAGACCTGACATTGCGCATGCTGTGAGTGTGGTAAGTAGGTTTCAGGCAAATCTAAGTAGGGAACATTGGACTGCCGTAAAGAACGTTCTCAAGTACTTGAGAAGGACTATAGATATGGTTCTTATGTATGGCGGTGGAGAACTGAATGTGATGGGATTCACTGATTCGGACTTCCAAGGACAGAAAGACGATTCGATGTCTACTTCTGGATATATATTTACTCTTAATGGAGGAGCAGTATCTTGGCACAGTTCCAAGTATAGCGCGACTGCTGGTTCCACCTGTTAGGCTGAGTATAAAGCGGCCTCGGAGGCTGTTAGGCATATGCCCTCGAATGCCACTCAGAGGATGAGAGAGTGAGAGTATTTGTATTGTAATTATGAATATTTAATAAGGCAATAATTATTTCTATATTATTGTATATCACTGGCATTGTGATTTGGTATATAGAATAATAGTCCTTGCATTTGAGAGCAAACATTCTACTCCTTATGGAGATAAGGAGATAGGCACTGGAAGTGTTTAGAGCTCGAATGCTTAACTGATTCGCAAGTCGATAAAACTTAAGTGGGCAATAAGTTTAGACAAGACTTGTATAACGTGTACTTTGACATGTAGAGTGCCGGTCTTCACTAAGAGTTAGTGGGAGAACACGTTATAGGTATGCTAATGAGATTAGTGTACTCGAACGCGACTCACCTCGATTCGGTGACATGGATATCACTCAGGATTTGTCAATGACTGGATCGAAAGGTTGTGATAGGTATACGTGGACCTTTGACTTGAGGTTTCAGTAGGAGATGTGCTTGTGATATTGAGTCAGTCATTAGAGTAGTTCGATCCAATCGCCGGTGGGTGGGGTCAACCTCGAAATGCAACTTAGTGGGCAAGTAGCAGTCTCTACTGAATACCAAGATAGAATTCTTTCTCCTATAAGTGAGCAGGTTAATGTCCTATGCAGTTAATGGCAAATGAGATTATAAGTCTTTGGCCAAAGCATTTAGAGCTAGTTGTATTTGATACACGAGACCTCGATGATCTCAGTTTGCATTAACAGAAAGCATAGTGTCAAGTTACAGTAGGGTTTGACTTTTCCGTGACCCTAATACTTGACCGAGATATATGATTGAAGGGTTTATACGTATACGGTATTCATGACATAATGGTTTTGGAATGATCCGATCATTCGTTCTTAGTTGGGTTACGGTACGAAGCACTAGACTGGCTAAGTGTTACCCGTACTACTTGGTTTCTCCCATTACCGACTAAGACGGGCCTACGGAGTCGCGCACAAGGATATTTGATGGATAAATATGTATTTATTATCTCTTCATTAATATTGGATATTAGATATCTAATTTGATTTATTTGATAAATCATGCGGTCTAGTGAATTGAAATTAATTTTTGGGTAATTACTTTAATTCATAAATAATTATTTCTTGGAAATATATTATTATAATTTTGTATTTGATAAAATTAATTAATTGGATTAATTAATTAAGTATAAATACATTTGGGATAAAACGAAGTGTATTTAACGGACTAGACACACGAACGTCCGGTACACGAACCGAGTGGCTCGGGTCATTTTCTCACCAAACCTATGTAGGCCGCCCCTCCCTTCCTTTCATGTGGTGTGTGTTGTGTGTTTAATTGTTTAATGGGTTGAAGACAAAAGGATGGGATTTCATATCTCATCATTTTGATATCATCTCCATTATATAATGTAAATATCTTCACATTATGTGTAGACTTTGAATAACAAAGACATACACTCAATAATTCTCATAGATCAGCCGTGAGTTCAACATTGGAAAGGGAGAAATTTTTTTCTTTCATTTCTTGTTCATCTTTGAGAGAAAGTAAAGGAAGAAGGGAATAGAAGAAAAATACCATATCAATTCCTAGTCGTGTTCTTTGAGAATGAATTGATATTTTATTTTTCCGATCAATATCCGACGCGTAATAACGTAGAGACATTCGGCAATTTAGGTGTTGGATCATTCAAACAAGCTACAACGAATTGGATTCGTGTTCGTGTCGGTAATCGGGAAAAGGCTTGCTCGGGTTTTTCCTTCGAAGATTATATTATCAAAGGACTACGAGGGTAAGTATTCTTTGTTTTTCATCCTCGTTATTTCTATTCGTTTATACGATGCTTGACGGTCCATTTTTTGGGGTTTGGTTTTATCCGGTTGGACCGATTTATTTTCCGCTGCGTATTTCGTTTTTAATCACCTATCCTAATAGTGGTATCGGAGAGAGGTCCATGCAATCGTATATTCGATATTTGCATTTGGAATGCTTGATTATTTTTTTATGATTTAGAATCATAATTGTTTTAATTGTTGATGTTTAATTGTTCATCTAAAAATTATTTTTCATGATTTTATGTTACAATATAAATCTATTTTTCTTTTGAAAAACTGATCTAATTGTGTAATATAAAAAATTAGAAAAATATTATTTTTAGATTCGGGACGGAAAAATCAGCCGGAAAATTGGTCGGACCGTGACTTGGGAAATTGCTAAATTTGGGTAAATTTGGTCATTTACTGGCCGGGCAAGCCATGAGCTTGGCTTGGGCCTTGTGTTTTCCGACTCTGTTTTTATATTTTGTTCGGTAAATTAATTTTCCGCAAATTAAATTGGATTTAATTTGACTAAAATATAATTATGGTAATTTTATTTTAAGGGAATTAATTTATTGAAATATTTATTTTGTCCGGAGCAAATTAAAATTAACGATTAAGTGAATTAATTAGATTAATTCTAATTGTTGGATTAATTTTTGTTGATTAGATCAATTTTAGATTAATCATTATTGCCATTTATTTTAATGTAATTGTTGCATTAATTTTGAATGGGGATGTAGTTCATGGACCTAGCTTTGAATCGTTTGTTTGGTTCGATTGGGTTGTAAAGGCCGTTTTGAGCCTATTTATTTTAATAGAAAATTTGTATAGGATGCAATTTTTCAAATGTAAAATTTTTATGTAATGACGAAGACCGGAGGAAGATCCGCTCGAGAAGACGAAGATTCAAGAGCGAAAGACATGTAATTATATTACGATGTTTTTGTTCTAGGAACGGTCCATGAACTGCATGTTGTTAGTTTTAGGTTGTGTATGTTTTCATATTGTATGACAAACAAACAGACCGACAAACCGCGCTTATAAACGGATTAATGTGCAAAGTGTAACATATAATCGAGTTGATACTCCCACTTACAAACACTAAATTATAAAGGTTACGAAGTTTCCTACCCTCCGTCAAACTCATGGAAATTGAAATATAAAACCGGAATATTATTCTTCCGAGTATGTCGGGATAATATTTTTGGGGAAAGTTGATGAATTCCTAGAGTGCATTAGATGCCTTTGGTTGTGACAAATCAAACCCCTATAAACCGTATGGGTTGCCGGGTAAGATTCAATTGTCAGACTAATAGGAGTGGACGGTTTAAACTTAGATAGTTCAGCGAGCCATAGAAACCGAATGGGTTGAGGGCAAGTGAACTAGGGGTAAAAGAAGATTGAATCATCCATTAGATAGGTTGGTGTTAGACACCACTTTATAAAGAATAATAGAATAGAAACCGTATGGGTTGTCCTCTATTAAACTTTGTAAAGAAATCGATCACCACTATGAAGTCACCCAATACTTCCGAATTTCACATGAGAGTGTGTAAATGCCGATAAAATAGTGGGAGCCGAGTTATGAATAAAGAAAGTCCTTAAATTCTTTACTCATATCATAATTAAACAATCAATAACGAATCTTAAATTATTCTCTGCAGTTAACAAAACTCTCAATATGACAATGAACCCACTCGCTATACTACTTGAAAAGAACGTCCTGACTGGTCCGAACTATGTGGACTGGCTTCGGAACTTGAGGATTGTCCTAACTATGGAAATGCTGGGATACATCTTGGAGGCAGACATCCCAGCGGCTCCTGCAAGAACCCGAGCCAATCAGGAAGATGTCGATGCCCATGATAAATGGGTAAAAGACGACCTAAGAGTGCGAGGGTACATGTTAGGCTCAATGACCAATGAGCTTCAACGTGCCCATAAAAAGATGATGTCTTCGAGAGCTATCTTAGCGCACCTGGCTGAGCTCTATGGAGAGCATAGCCGAACTGCTAGATATGAGATATCAAAGCAATTATTCGGCGCCAGGATAAAGGAAGGAGGGAGGGTTGGGGACCATGTCATCAAGATGATCTCGATGATTGAGAGATTGGAAGCTCTTGATTTTCAGATGCATGCATCTCTCCAAACTGACCTTATCCTGCAGTCACTTCCTGACTCCTTTTCACAATTTGTCATGAACTTCAACTGCAATGAGATTGCATGTAACTTAGCTGGGCTAATGAACAAATTGACGACTGCCCAGTCTCAGATGAAGACAAAGTGAAAGGAAGTTGCACTTGTGATTTCTTCTGGGACTTGGAAGTCCAAGAATAAGAAGAAAAAGAACAAGAAACAGTTAGGTCCAATAGCTAAGATCGACAAGGGAAAGGGCAAGGCCCCAATGGTTCAAAAGAGTAAGGGGGCCAAGAAAATGGATGTATGCCTCAACTGCGGTGAGCAAGGCCACTGGAAGAGGTATTGTCCAAAGCTTGACCGTAATGCGCCTTCAGGTACGGAACTACTGGTTTTAGAAACAAATTGTTCTGTAACTGTATATTCTACTTCTTGGATACTTGATTCCGGTGCGAGTTCTCACATTTGTACAATGAATCAGGATCTGGAACGAAGTAGGAAGTCGGATTCGAGGAGGTGATGGTCACCATCGGAAGTGGGCATAGTGTCGAGGCTTCTGATATCGGATCCCTTATGTTGGATTTAGAATCTGGTTTTATTCTTACTTTAGATGATGTACTTGTTTTTCCCAAGGGGCACAAAAATATTGTATCAATTCCGGTCATGGACCGAAAGGGATTTTACTTCTTTATTGGAGATGGGTCATGTCGTATTTATTTTAGAAATAAATTGGTTGGTACTGCTACATTATTAAATGGTTTATACCATTTAAATCTAAAGAATAAAACAACTGTGAACACTATAACTAGGAAGCGTGGTAGGGATGAAACGAACCAAGCACTTAAGTGGCATCTTATACTTGGTCATATCGATCAGACCAAGGTTTATAAAATGGAGAAAGATGGGCTTACGGGTCCATTGGGATCAGATCCCTATCCAACTTGTGAATCTTGCCTTCAAGGCAAAATGACTAAGTTACCCTTCACAGGGACTTTTGAAAGAGCTGCTGAAAAACTTGGATTGATCCATACCGACGTCTGTGGCCCTTTTGAAGTGGCACGAGACGGCTTTCAGTATTTCATTACATTCACTGATGACCATACCAGGTATGGATTCGTGTACTTAATGAAACATAAGTCTGATGCTTTTGATAAATTCAAGGAATTTAAAGCCCTAGTTGAAAATCAAATAGGTAACCGTGTTAAGACTCTTCGGTCAGACCGTGGTGGTGAGTACATGAGTACCGAATTTGATGAGTTCTTAAAAGAACTAGGAATAATGTCACAATTCACTCCTCCAGCTACTCCACAATTAAATGGTGTATCAGAAAGAAGGAACCGAACCTTGTTGGACATGGTTCGCTCCATGCTTAACTATACTGATCTACCGATTTATCTGTGGGGTTACGCGCTCCTTACTGCTGCGCATATCTTGAATAGATGTCCTTCCAAATCTGTTCCTAAGACTCCACATGAGAAGTGGAGAGGTAGGAAACCATGTATTAATCACATTAGGATTTGGGGATGCCCTGCTTATGTCAAGAAGACTAAAGTAGAGAAATTGGAAGCTAGGTCTGTGAAATGTCGTTTCATAGGATATCCAGGGGATTCCATGGGATATCTATTCTACATGCATGAAGATCATAGAATCATTGTTGCTATACAAGCACACTTTCTGGAAGATCAGTTTATTCAGGAAGGAGGGGTAGGTAGAAATATTTCTTTGGAAGAAATAAAAGAAACACCAAATGAGACACCTATGAAAGATATAAGAACCGAACCTTCTGAAATACAAACACAACCTCGCAAGTCTAGTAGAATTTCTCAATTACCTGAGAGGTATGGCTATCTGCATCAAGAAGAACTGGGTGTCCATGAGATGACAGAAAGTAGTCAAGAGAATGATCATTCTACATACGACCAAGCGATGGTAGATGTTGACTCCGCCAAGTGGCAAGAAGCTATGGAAGCTGAGATAGACTCAATGCATGCTAATCAGGTCTGGACTTTAGTAGATTGTCCTAAAGGCATAGTGCCTATTGGAAATAAATGGATCTATAAAAGAAAGACTAATGGAGATGGCAAGGTTGATACCTATAAGGCCAGACTTGTGGCAAAGGGTTATTCCCAAAGAGAAGGGATCGATTACTTCGAGACCTTCTCGCCTGTAGCTATGATTAAGTCTATTCGCATGATGCTTGCTATAGCAGCCCACTTAAATTATGAAATATGGCAAATGGATGTGAAAACGGCATTCCTAAATGGATTCCTCGAGGAGGATATTTACATGGAACACCCTAAGGGATTCATATCTCAAACTAATATTCATAAAGTATGCAAACTTCAGCGTGCCATTTATGGACTGAAGCAATACATTCGTGTATCGTTGTTGTCATTCATTTGTGCATTGTTGTTATCGTGTATTGTGTACTGTTGTTTTGTGCAGTTGTGCATTGTTGTCATATGTCCACCTCGTGTTGGTCCGACGGGATCATCGGGGGATCTATGCTAGCGTGCGCTAGATCATCGGACGGGTTTTCCACCTCGGGTTAGTCTGACGGGATCATCGGGGGATCTAGGCAGTGAATGCTGGATCATCGGATTGCCACGTATTGTTGAATCTTCATTTTAACAAGACAGTCAAAGAGTTTGAATTTGTCCAGAACGAAGAGGAGCCCTGTATTTACAAGAAGGTTAGTGGGAGCAAAATTGCGTTCTTAATACTATATGTAGATGACATTCTACTTATAGGAAACGACGAAGGAATGCTCAGTTCTGTGAAAGCTTGGCTTTCTACAGAGTTCTCAATGAAAGACTTGGGAGAAGCTACCTATATTCTAGGTATTCGTCTCTACCGGGATAGAGCAAAAAGAATGTTAGGTCTTTCCCAAGCCCTCTATATAGAAAAGATCCTAAAGCGATTTAGGATGGAAGATTCTAAAAGAGGGTTCCTTCCTATGCAACATGGTGTAAAACTTTCCTTAGAGATGTGTCCTCAAAGTGAGGAAGACAGAAAGTAAATGAGTAAGGTGCCCTATGCTTCGGCAGTAGGTAGCCTCATGTACGCTATGATTTGCACTAGACCGGACATTGCCTATGCTGTGAGTATAGTAAGTCGGTTTCAGTCAAATCCAGGACAGAAATATTGGACTGCTGTAAAGAACATTCTTAAGTACCTTAGGAAGACTAAAGACTTGGTTCTTACATACGGCGGTGGAGAACTTAGAGTGATGGGTTATACAGACTTAGATTTTTCGAGGGACGTGGATGCTCAGATGTCCACATCAGGGTATATCTTCACTCTGAATGGTGGGGCAGTTTCTTGGAGAAGTGCCAAGCAAAGTTTGACTGCTATCTCTACATGTCGATCCGAATATCAGGCAGCCACGGAGGCTGCTAAAGAAGCTTTTTGGATTAAGAAGTTCACTGAGGAACTTCAAGTGGTTCCTAATGCGGAGAAGCCCGTGACGCTGTTTTGTGACAACGACGGAGCTGTTGCACAGGCTAAGGAGCATAGGGCTCACCACAATACCAAACATATCGCGAGAAAATATCATTTTGTAAGAGAAATGGTTCAATAAGGAAATGTTATACTGCAGAGAGTAGACACAACTGATAAAGTTGCTGTCCACTTACCAAGCCACTATCTCAAAATGTCTTAGAGAGACATCTGGAGAGTATGGGTATTAGATACAGTTTGTGGCATTGAGTGCAAGTGGGAGATTGTTAGGCATATGCCCTCGAATGCCACTCAGAGAATGAGAGAGTGAGAGTATTTGTATTGTAATTATTAATATTTAATAAGGCAATAATTATTTCTATATTATTGTATATCACTAGCATTGTGATTTTGGTATATAGAATAATAGTCCTTGCATTTGAGAGCAAACATTCTACTCCTTCTGGAAGTGTTTAGAGCTCGAATGCTTAACTCATTCGCAAGTCGATAAAACTTAACTGGGCAATAAGTTTAGACAAGACTTGTATAATGTGTACTTTGACATGTAGAGTGCCGGTCTTCACTAAGAGTTAGTGGGAGCACACGTTATAGGTATGCTAATTAGATTAGTGTACTCGAACACGACTCACCTCGATTCGGTCACATGGATATCACTCAGGGTTTGTCAATGACTGGATCGAAAGGTTGTGATAGGTATACGTGGACCTTTGACTTGAGGTTTCAGTAGGAGATGTGTTTGTGACATTGAGTCAGTCATTAGAGTAGTTCGATCCAATCGCCGGTGCGTGGGGTCAACCTTGAAATGCAACTTAGTGGGCAAGTAGCAGTCTCTACTGAATACCAGGATAGAATTCTTTCTCCTATAAGTGAGCAGGTTAATGTCCTATGCGGTTAATGGCAAATGAGATTATAAGTCTTTGGCCAAAGCATTTAGAGCTAGTTGTATTTGATACATGAGAGCTCGATGATCTCGGTTTACATTAATAGAAAGCATAGTGTCAAGTTACAGTAGGGTTTGACTTTTCCGTGACCCTAATATTTGACCGGGACATATGATTGAAGGGTTTATATGTATACGGTATTCATGACATAATGGTTTTGGAATGATCCGATCATTCGTTCTTAGTTGGGTTACGGTACGAAGTACTAGACTGGCTAAGTGTTACCCGTACTACTTGGTTTCTCCCATTACCGACTAAGACGGGCCTACGGAGTCGCGCACAGGGATATTTGATGGATAAATATGTATTTGTTATCTCTTCATTAATATTGGATATTAGATATCTAATTTGATTTATTTGATAAATCATGCGGTCTAGTGAATTGAAATTAATTACTGGGTAATTAATTTAATTCATAAATAATTATTTCTTGGAAATATATTATTATAATTTTTTATTTGATAAAATTAATTAATTGGATTAATTAATTAAGTATAAATATATTTGGGATAAAACAAAGTGTATTTAACGGACTAGACATGCGAACGTCCAGTACACGAACCGAGTGGCTCGGGTCATTTTCTCACCAAACCTATGTAGGCCGCCCCTCCCTTTCTTCCATGTGGTGTGTGTTGTGTGTTTAATTGTTTAATGGGTTGAAGACAAAAGGATGGGATTTCATATCTCATCATTTTGATATCATCTCCATTATATAATGTAAATATCTTCACATTATGTGTAGATTTTGAATAACAAACACATACACTCAATAATTCTCATAGATCAGCCGTAAGTTCAACATTGGAAAGGGAGAAATTTTTTTCTTTCATTTCTTGTTCATCTTTGAGAGAAAAAAAAGGAAGAAGAGAAGAGAAAAAAATACCGTATCAATTCCTAGCCGTGTTCCTTGTGAACGAATTGATATTTTATTTTTCCGATCAATATCCGACGCGTAATAACGTAGAGACATTCGGAAATTTCGGTGTTGGATCATTCAAACAAGCTACAACGAATTGGATTCGTGTCCGTGTCGGTAATCGAGAAAAGGCTTGCTCGGGTTTTTCCTTCGAAGATTATATTATCAAAGGACTACGAGGGTAAGTATTCTTTGTTTTTCATCCTCATTATTTCTATTCATTTATACGATGCTTAATGGTCCATTTTTTGGGGTTTGATTTTATCCGGTTGGACCGATTTATTTCCCGTTGCGTATTTCGTTTTTAATCATCGATCCCAACAGAGGCCTCCAAAGGAAGGATTAAGAAGTTAGTGGGTAAACTTCACGTGACACCATGTGCTACGCTGCCTGTTTTTGTTTTTTTATACGATAACAATAGAGCGATAGCACAGGCCTGGGAGCCGAGGTTTCATAACAATACAAAACATATTGAGAGAGAGTATCATCTCGTGAGAGAATTTGTTCGCAAAGGGATACTCTGCATAGAGTAGAGTCAGCCGACAACATCGCTGATTCACTGACCAAGCCACTTTCTCATATTAGCTTGGTGCGTCATCTGGAGAACATGGGTATTAGATACCATAATGTGTGGCATTGAGTGCAAGTGGGAGATTTTTAGGAGTATGCCCTCGAATGCCACTCAGAGGATGTTGAGTGAGGGCATTGTAATTGTTATTATGTAAATCATTAATATAAGGCAATGGATGTTTCTTTATTTACTGGTAGTTACTGGTGTTCCTAACTCGTAAATATAGTCTGTGTATTTGAGAGCAAAACATTCCACTCCTTATTGAATAAGGGAATCGGCACTGGAAAGGTTTATAGCTCAATTACTTAATCGTTCGCAAGTCGATGAAACTTGACTGGGCGTTAAGTTTATGTGAAGACTTGTATGACGTGTTCTTTGACATGGAGAGTGTCTGGCGAACACTAATGGTTAGTGGGAGCACACGTTATAGGTATGCTAATTGGATTAGTATACTCGAACCGACTCACTCTCGATTCGTCACACGGATTTCACTCCGGGACAGTCAATAACGGAATCAAAAGGTTGTGATAGGTATTCGTGAACCTTCGACTTGAGGATTTAGTAGGGATGTTCTTGTGACGTCAAGATTTTCATTAGAGTAGTTCGACCCTATAAACCAGAAGGCGGGGGTCAACCTCGATGTGCGTCTTGACGGGCAAGTAGCAGGTCCTACTGAATACCAAGATAGAATTATTTCTCCTGTTAGTGAACGGGTTATATATCATATGCGGTTATTGGCGGATGAGATCATAAGTCTTTGGCCAAAGCATTGGAGCTAGTTGTATTGGATACACGAGAGCTCGATGATCTCGATTTGCATTAACTCATGCATAGAGTCAAGTACTTATGGGGGACTGACCGTGACCCTATAACTTGATCGGGACATTTGAAAGAAGGATTTATATGTATACTGGTGTTCACGATAGAATGGTTCTTGAATGATCCCAATCATTCGTTCTCAGTTGGGGTACAGTGTAGGCCGCCAGGCTAGCTAGGTGGTGCTACTACTCTTTGGTTCCTCTCATTGATGACTGAGACGGATCTACGAGTCGCGCAATAGGATTGACGACGGAATGAATCAAGCCTAATTATCTCTTTATAAATATTAGATATTCAATATCTAATTAATTGGGACACTGGATGTCTAGATTAATTTATTAGATAAATTAATTTACGGCCTAATGAATTAAATAAATTACTGGGTGATTAAATTAATTCATAGATATAATTATTTCTTGGAGAAATTAATTATTATTTTGTATTTGATATGACTAATTAATTGGATTAATTAATTGATATAAATACATTAGAACGAAATTGAAGTTTATCGGTTTGGACTCACGGGAGTCCGAAACAATCCGAACTCTTCAATTCCCTTCTAGATACCCCCCCCCCCCCCAACTCACCTCCTTGTGAGTCTTGTCTTGTCTACATCATGATGTTTGGAATATCATTTGTCAAGGGGACAAGTATCATGGTCTTTATTTGGTTGGGAATTTTATATTGTGAGATGAATAATAAAAGGAAGACTTGACATCTATCACTTCACCCTTGTGCATTCATACGGTTCTTGTAAGATAGAGAGAGAGAGAATCCTTTTCTCAAGTCTTCTTCTTCATTTCATTTCTTCTTGTTTTTCTTGGATAAAATTCAAGATATAAATTGAGAGATATTGAGTTATAAACTTAGAGTGTTATAATTACAATTGAAAGCTTCATCATCCTAGCTCTAGACATATACTTGGAGGATGGCAAGGTGATCGTCATTTCGATCGTTTCTCTGGCGTGTGGCAAGTAGAGACGCGGTACTTTCGGTGTTGGATCATCCAAGAGCTTGGAGCGGATTGGATCGTAATGAAATCAACTAAAGCTTGGGGAATAGCTCAAGAGAAGGACAACATTTAAATCAACGGACTACAAGGGTATTTTTCTCGTATCTCTTGTGTTTCGTATTATATTCGTATATACGTAGCTCGATCGATCCTCATAGGAATTCGGATTGAATTATTTTTCGTTTTACCGTTTTCGCTGGGCCTTCGTTTTAGGCACCAAATCCCAACAGGAACAACCTCGGGACCAAGGATGATGCCTACCGCCGAGAAGCCGCCAAAGTTTGGTGGAGCCGACTTTAAAAGGTGGCAACAAAAGATATTTTATTTGACAACATTGGGCTTTGCTAATTTCCTTAAGGAAGATGAGCCACCGTCGCCAAGTGCACAAGAGACTAGTTTCACTGTCCGAGCTGCCTATGACAACTGGCACAATGGAGATTATCTTTGTAAAAACTTTATTCTGAATTCTTTTGAGGATAGTTTGTACAATGTATACTCTGTTGTAAACACATCAAAAGAGATGTGATGCACTTGAAAAGAAGTATCGTAGTGATGATGCATATACAAATAAGTTTGTATTCGCCAAGTATTTAGACTACAAGATGGTTGACTCAAGGCCAATCATGGAACAAGGCAATAGTTCCAACTGATCATTCATGATGTCAATGCCGAGGGGATGGTCCTGTCGGATGCCTTCACTATTGCAACTTTGATCGAGAAGTTGTCCCTCAGTTGGAAAGACTTCAAGAGCTACCTCAAGCACAAGTGAAAGGAAATGACTCTTGCAGACTTGATTATGAAATTGCGCATCGAGTCAGACGTGCGCAAGAATGATCATAAACCAAAAGGCTGTTAGGAATACCTGTTAGATTTTGATGATGTCATTAATATAAATTCAAATGTTTATTACTTGGCAAAAATGTAAGGAAGAACCAAATGAGTATCTTCCATAGGCCAAATATGTTAAGTATAAAACTTGGCAAAATGTAAAGAAGAACCAAATGAGTATCTTCTATAGGCCAGAAATAAGTTAGGCTAAAGATCGGCTAAGTACTAAAGTACAGCTAAATCCATCAGAGACGATCAGCCGAGTCAAGTCAGAGTAGTTCTGGTCAACAAAATTTATCAGGGATGTTTGACCAGACTGCAGCCAAGGTACCTCAGACAAGTCACCTGATCAGTCAAGTCATAAACAGTGAACATCAGAGAGGTCCAGACTGCAGAGATGTTAACTGCACATCAGCCTAGTCGAGATCAGCCAAGTACTCCAAGTCCACGTCAGCATGCGTTGAAAAGTCAAGTATTACGGAAAGTCACATGCAACGTGGAGAGACAAATTGGAGTGATTCCCGCAAAAGAGATGAATTAAATAAGCTATCCAGACCCACCTTGAAGACGTTAATCGTTTTATATTCAAAAGATTCGGCGCATCACATGCAGAAGTCTTCACAACGGTCGGAAGATAGATTAAAATATGGGAATCCATCCTTGCAACGTTCAGAAAAGAATAAACAAAGAAGTCTCCCTCCAACGGACTGATTTGTTACAGATTTGCAACAGCTATGAAGAAAAAGCTCAGAGATCGTGATATATATATATCCGAAGATTTGAAGCTGAGCATACAACAACCTACCTGTAACACCCTCAAGATATTCGAGGTATATTACAGCGCCGTGAATCCCTATATGGGACCCACCAGGCTGAACAGCATCATACTCATCGACTCACATAAATGACAAACCAACACCATGTCATAAAGACGCAAAACAGAATAAACCACCCGGTTCAACCGGTCAATATAACATCATCATCCAACACAACATAATAAGCAACGATACAATCCAAACGAACAAGAACCCCTTAAGTACTCGAGTACAACTATTAGTTCAAAACCACAAAAGACGAAAAGGTAAAAGACACTAAAACATCACTCGTGCACAATCATCACGCACGGCCATCATCCGTAATCTTGGTCCAGTAGCCGCTCGTCTCGATGAACGACTGAAATTCATAAAACGAATTTCCCGAAACGGGTCCCAGAGGGTTAGCAATTACGCTAGTACAAGTAACCAGATGAACGACTTACATCTTACACATATAGTAATGCATGCAATTCAAGAAAACATAGTTCCAAAATACTCATTTCCGGAAATGCCAATGATCAAACCACATTTGTAAAAATGCACCACAATTAACCGCGGACCCACAGCTTCGTGGATCCCTGCCGAGACCCCGTCGGATCTAACCCACAGTGGTTAAAAGCAAGCTCGCGGTCCCACAGCTTCGTGGAACCCTACCGAGACCCCGTCGAGTCTAACCCGCAGTGAGCATACACACACACACACACAATTTCTCATACAAAACTACTATGTCAAGATCGTAAGTTCATAAGGGTACTTGCCTCGATTAAATAGATGATGACACGAACGGAACGGAAGAATCAAGCACGACCATGAGGAACCGACGACAATGAACCTAACGATTCGAATAGCACAATCACAACCACTTCTAAACGATTATGGAAATGGAATACACCCGGAAACCCGCCTACGATTCATGTATATTCATACAAAAATAACAACGAGGGCGGACCACAACCAAACCCTCTCGAATCCATAAAAATCCACAAAATATCCATGAATCCGTAGGAAAACTAACGATACTAACAATATTAATCGTATACATCATGAATCCACCAACGAAACGGAACTAATCGGAAGAAAATCCCAAAACCCCCAAATTAATCGAAATAGGGTTTTAGAACATTACCTTTGGAGATTCAAGAACTAAGATCCGTAGAACACGCGTTAGATTGATTATCCGAGCCTCACAACCGAAAAGGAATGATGAAAATCGACCCCCGGATGAAGAACTCTCCCCCTCTATATCCTTTCTCTCGTGATGCAGTGGAAAAATGGGGAAGGAGACGACCGATCTCGTCTAAGAAGGACGAGTCTGCGCAATTACCGCTTCGTGTGCCGCGGCACAGGCCGAAAATCTACTCCCAGGTTTTAGCATGGTGCCGCGGCACAGCCTGCGTGTGCCGCGGCACACGGTACAGTTGGGTTTTGGTCGCGGAAGACACACGAGTGTGCCGCGGCACCGGATGGGTGTGCCGCGGCACACAGTACAGATTGCCCGACCAACATTTGGAGAAATTTGTGTGCCGCGGCGCACGCACCTTGTGCCGCGGCCCACACCCCTTTTGGGTCCCAAAATGATAAAAATGATCCGGAAAGAGAATAAAACGATAGGAATCAATATTTGGGGACTAATAACACGAAATGGATCCACGGTAACCCCGAAACGGCGGTTTCGCACAACAATAACAAGAATATAGTTCAACAGTTTGACAGGAAGGAGACGCTGAAAAGTACACGAGGGTCACTACGATCGAGAAATACACCAAAAACGAAAATACAAGGGAAAGAAAAATACGGATATTACATTCTACCCCTCTAAAAATAAGTTTCGTCCCGAAACTTAAGAAACAAACAACTCCGGGTACCTAGCACGCATGCTATCCTCGGTTTCCCAAGTTGCTTCCTCGACACCGTGTCTCGAACACTGCACCTTGACCAAAGGTATGGTCTTATGCCTCAATCATTTCTCACGATGCTCCAAAATCTTCAAAGGACGCTCCTCAAAAGTAATATCTTCAGCAATATCAATCTCGCCATAATCGATGACGTGACTAGGATCCGGGACATATTTCCTCAACTGGGAAACATGGAAAACGCTATGAACATGACTCAAGGCCGGAGGTAACGCCAAACGGTACGCCAATTCACCTACTCGCTCGAGGATCTCAAAGGGGCCGATAAATCTCGGACTCAACTTTCCTTTCTTCCCGGCGAAAAACTCCCTTCGTCGGCGACACCTTTAGCAAAACGTGGTCTCCCACCTCGAATTCCAAAGGTCGGCGACGGACGCCGGCATATGACTTCGCCGACTCGGGCGATCAACATCCGTTCTCGAATTAACTCTATCTTCCGCCTCGTCTCTAAAGCGACATCCGGCTCGGTCCCGACCAAATCGGACGCCTCATTCCAACAAATTGGTGATCGACATCGCCGCCGTAAAGTGCCTCATACGGTGCCATCCGAATCGACGCGTGCCAAGTTGTTGTACGTGAATTCAATCGGCGGCAAATGTTCCTCCCGGTCACTACTCAATCGAGCACAGCACGCAACAAGTCCTCGAACGTCTGGATAGTGCGCTCGATTGTCCATCCGCCGGGTATGGAAAGAGGTACTCAAATGTAAACGGGTACCCAACGCCTTATGCACCGCTGCCAGTGCGATACAAAGCGGCCGTCACGATCCGAAACAATAGACTTCGGGTTACCGTTAAGTCTAACAATCTGCGCGATAAACACACGAGATAACTTCTCATGTCCCCAGGTGTCCTTGATGCCCAGAAAATGTGCCGACTTGGTCAGACGATCGACAATCACCCACACCATATTCATGCCCGACCTCGATCTCGGCGGACTCGTAATGAAATCCATCGATATATCTTCCCATTTCCATTCGAAGCGGAAGTGACTGCTAATAACTTGACTGGTCGATGCTCGATTTTGACCTGTGACAAGTCAAACATCTCGCTACAAACTGTGCGACCTCATCCTTCATATCATTCCACCAGAAATTCCTTCTTAAGTCCTTGTACATCTTACTCGAACCAGGATGAACGGAGTAAGGTGTAGCATGGGCCTCCCGTAAAATATTCTGTCTCAACTCTGAGTCGTTCGGCACACAAAGCCGACTCTGGAATCTCAAAACACCATCCTCGTGAATCACAAATCCAGGAGACTTTCCTTTAAGAACGTTCTCTCGGATTTGAGTAATCATCGGATCCTCTAACTGCTTCAGCTTAATTTCATCGATCAAAGACGACGAAACCTCCAAAGCACGAAGTTGCCCAACGGCTCCAGGCAACAAAACTTCAACATCTAACTCGATTAAAGATCGCCGAAGCTCGAACTGAGACGTAAGGATCTCAAGCGATCGCAATGCAATCGGTTTCCGACTCAAGGCATCGGCCACGACGTTCGCCTTGCCCGGATGATAAAGGATTTCGAGGTCATAATCCTTAATCAACTCTAACCACCTCCTCTGCCTCATATTCAACTCCCGCTGAGTAAATATGTATTTCAGACTTTTATGATCGGTAAAAATCTGACATGCAGAGCCGAAAAGATAATGACGCCAAATCTTGAGTAGGGTAGTTAAGCTCATACGGCCTCAACTGTCTCGATGCAAAGGCAATGGTCTTACCGTGCTGCATTAATACGCACCCAAGACCCTGACCCGAAGCATCGCTATAAACGGCAAAACCCTCGTTACCACATGGCAACGCCAAACCGGGTCTGAAGTCTAACGCTTCTTCAGCTCCTCAAAACTCGGCCTCTCGTCATTCCAGGCGAACCTCTCGGATTTACGGAGCAAGCTGCGTAAGTGGCGAGCCGATTTCGAAACCCTCGACGAACCTACGGTAGTAGCCACTAAACCCAAGAAACTACGGAGCTCCTTCACATTCTTGGCGGTGCCCAATCCAACACGGCCTCAATCTTCGCGGATCCACACGAACCCCTACTGAAATCACGTGACCTAAAAACATCACTTCCTTCGGCCCAGAACTCACATTTCGAGAACTTTGCATAGAGTTGCTCGGTCCTCAAAATGTTTAATACTACCCGCAAATGATGGGCATGCTCTTCCTCATTCTTCGAATAAATAAGAATATCGTCAATAAAGACGACGACGCACTTATCCAAATACTCGATAAAAACTTTGTTCATCAACTGCATGAACACCGCCGGCGCATTAGTTAACCCGAAAGGCATAACTACAAACTCATAATGTCCGTATCTCGACCGAAAAGCTGTCTTCGGCACATCGGACTCTCTCACCCGGAGCTGATAGTACCCCGATTTCAAATCAATTTTCGAGAATACCGTAGCTCCCTGCAACTGATCGAACAAGTCATCAATTCTCGGCAAAGGATACTTGTTCTTGATGGTCACCTTGTTTAGTTCGCGATAGTCGATACACAAACGTAGTGAACCATCCTTCTTCCGCACAAACAGGACCGGTGCGCCCCAAGGCGAGGCGCTCGGTCGAACATACCCCGACTCAAGAAGCTCGCTCAACTGCTTCTTCAACTCTGCCATCTCTGAAGGTGCCATGCGATACGGCGCCTTCGAAATAGGAGCCGCGCCCGGCTCTAACTCTATAGCAAACTCAACCTCACGATCCGGTGGCAATCCCGGTAACTCGTCAGGAAATACATCAGGAAACTCATTAACGACTGGAATCGACGAAAGCTCGACTCCACCATCCCCCGCCTTCAAGGCATAGCACCAATAACCAGTACATCCCTTTCGCATGAGACTCATCGCCTTCAAGGCATTAATGACGAATTTCTGGTTTCCCCTCTTTCGCCCCGCGAAAGAGTGCTCGGTGCCGTCCTCGGCTAACATAGTGATGATTCTCGTGCGGTAGTTCATGATCGCACCATGCCGTTCGAGCCAGTCATCACCAAGAATCAAATCCTCACCCTCGATACTCACAACAATAAGATTAGAGGGCCAAGACCTCTCACAAATAAGCACAGAACAGTCTCGAACCTCCTGATCACCAACGATCCTATCACCGCTAGAAAGCTTAAAGATGAAGGGCTCACAAGGCGTCAAACGGTCGAGACTCAAACGACGTACACAATCCAGAGATATGAACGAATGCGTAGCACCAGAATCGAAAAGCACACTGACAGGATGAGAAAGAATATAAACGGTACCTGTCGCCACGGTAGCCGCTGGGTCATCGGTCTTCCGCATCTCATAAACCCGCGGATGGGCGGAGCCGACACTGGAAGCTCCCCCTCTTGAGGGCTGACCCCGACCTCTCCCCCGACTAGCACTCGGCGGAGATTGAGGATCAAACGACCCCTGATTCACACTTGGTTCCCTAGGCGCCGGAATGGAAGCCCGGGTACCAAGGATTTTCTCCCTCTCGGCCTGAAGCGGCTTTGTGACCGTGGCCACACTGATTACACGTCGGCCAAAGGGTTCGGACAAGCACGGGCGATGTGGCCTGCCGCCTGATTAAAGCATTTCACCTCTCGAGAAGGGGCACTGGCAGCCTACGGGAAACCCGGTAGATCGAGATGGGCCACCACCAATGGAAAAGTTAGCGGTGAAATTCTGCGACCCCACTTTGTGGCCCGAAAAATTCCGTGGACTTACGCTTCTTACTCTCGCGGGCCGCCTCACTCGCCGTCACGAGACATATCGTAAGCAAGGGCCCTGCTCTGGTAATCTTTCAAGGTAGTGCATACAAGCCCCGACATATAGTCCCGAATCGGCAACTTCATCCGTCTGGAGAAATGGAAAATCTTGTCACTCTCCTCGACAACTTGGGTCTTCACATAACCCAACTCCTTATTAAAATCGGCAATAGCTTGAGATACGGGGATATCCTACGGTTGAGCATCATAAAAGCATGTACCCGAGCACATCGGCGGCCACGGGCAATATTCGGCCTCCATCAACTCTTGAAACTCGGCCACGGCATGGTCTTTGGGCCCAACGGCCTCCCACCCGTCCAAGCGTCCCCGTGAGAAAGTATTGAGCAATAGGGACTCTACGTTCCTCGGGCGATTAGTGGCAACGAAGACCTTTGATATCTCCTTAATCCACCCTTCCCGGCCCATCGGGTCCGAAGCTCAGCCGAGGAGGATGCATCTTGATGACATCTTGGAGCCAACGGTCCGCTCGCCCGATTAGCATGGGCACGATCCGGTTACGGACCGCTGAGCTATTCGCCATTTGGTTCACCATTTGTTGCATAACGGCCGCAATACCAAGGTCGGCACGCTCTGAGAAGAAGCATGGCTATGACGGTCGCCCGTCTTGCCGGCTCGAAGAGCGTGACGTGGCCGCCCCACTGCCCCACGTCCCGTGGCGTCCACGACCACGACCGCGACCACGACCTCTTCCGGCATCCATCGGAGTTAAATAAGTAGCAAAAGCCATACGAGGGTAAGTACGAGAGAAGAACAATCACAAGTCGAGAATCAAAGGTACGATACAAGGAAATAATGAGCAGAGGAAGGAAAACTTACGAACCTTTGGTAGTACGGAATCATGGCGGCGTGACGATGATGTGCAAAACAAAACACCACAAGACCCAATAAACCGACAAGCCTAGGTATCCATAAACCTAGAGCTCTGATACCATTTTCTGTAACACCCTCAAGATATTCGAGGTATATTACAGCGTCGTGAATCCCTATATGGGACCCACCAGGTGAACTGACATCATACTCATCGACTCACATAAATGACAAACCAACACCATGTCATAAAGACGCAAAAGCAGAATAAACCACCGGTTCAACCGGTCAATATAACATCATCATCCAACACAACATAATAAGCAACGATACAATCCAAACGAACAAGAACCCCTTAAGTACTCGAGTACAACTATTAGTTCAAAACCACAAAAGACGAAAAGGTAAAAGACACTAAAACATCACTCGTGCACAATCATCACGCACGGCCATCATCCGTGTACTAGTCAGTAGCAGCTCGTCTCGATGAACCTGACCTGAAATTCATAAAACGAATTTCCCCGAAACGGGTCCCCAAAGGGGTTAGCAATTACGCTAGTACAAGTAACCAGATGAACGACTTACATCTTACACATATAGTAATGCATGCAATTCAAGAAAACATAGTTCCAAAATACTCATTTCCGGAAATGCCAATGATCAAACCACATTTGTAAAAATGCACCACAATTAACCGCGGACCCACAGCTTCGTGGTTCCCTGCCGAGACCCCGTCGGATCTAACCCACAGTGGTTAAAAGCAAGCTCGCGGTCCCACAGCTTCGTGGAACCCTACCGAGACCCCTTCGAGTCTAACCCGCAGTGAGCATACACACACACACAATTTCTCATACAAAACTACTATGTCAAGATCGTAAGTTCATAAGGGTACTTGCCTCGATTAAATAGACGATGACACGAACGGAACGGAAGAATCAAGCACGACCACGAGGAACCGACGAGAATGAACCTAACGATTCGAATAGCACAATCACAACCACTTCTAAACGATTATGGAAATGGAATACACCCGGAAACCCGCCTACGATTCATGTATATTCATACAAAAATAACAACGAGGGCGGACCACAACCAAACCCTCTCGAATCCATAAAAATCCACAAAATATCCATGAATCCGTAGGAAAACTAACGATACTAACAATATTAATCGTATACATCATGAATCCACCAACGAAACGGAACTAATCGGAAGAAAATCCCAAAACCCCCAAATTAATCGAAATAGGGTTTTAGAACATTACCTTTGGAGATTCAAGAACTAAGATCCGTAGAACACGCGTTAGATTGATTATCCGAGCCTCACAACCGAAAAGGAATGATGAAAATCGACCCCCGGATGAAGAACTCTCCCCCTCTATATCCTTTCTCTCGCGATGCAGTGGAAAAATGGGGAAGGAGACGACCGATCTCGTCTAAGAAGGACGAGTCTGCGCAATTACCGCTTCGTGTGCCGCGGCACAGCAGAAGTGTGCCGCGGCACGGTAGAAAATCTACTCCTGTGGTTTTAGCATGGTGCGCGGCACGGCTGCGTGTGCCGCGGCACACTGCAGTCTGATTAGGTTTTGGTCGCGGAAGACACACGAGTGTGCCACGGCACGGACGGGTGTGCGCGGCAATGGCTTTGTGGCGTGCGCGGCACCGGATGGGTGTGCCGCGGCACACAGTCTGATTGCCCGACCAACATTTGGAGAAATTTGTGTGCCGCGGCGCACGCACCTTATCCGCGGCCCACACCCCTTTTTGGGTCCCAAAATGATAAAAATGATCCGGAAGAGAATAAAACGATAGGAATCAATATTTGGGGACTAATAACACGAAATGGATCCACGGTAACCAAACGGCGGTTTACACAACAATAACAAGAATATAGTTCAACAGTTTGACAGGAAGGACACGCTGAAAAGTACACGAGGGTCACTACGATCGAGAAATACACCAAAAACGAAAATACAAGGGAAAGAAAAATACGGATATTAAACTACCGGTGCGAACATACTTTCAAGCGATCAAAGCATTCAAGCTATCAAAAAGCGAAATACAGCATCGTGAAAAGAGCGGTTCTAAAAAGTTCATACTTGAAGAAGCTCTTAGTTGGAGAAGACAAAAACTCTTGTCTATAATCTTGAGTTCGGGGTACTTCACTGGTTGAAGTTAAGAGACTATAAAGGCATCCAAGGATAGAGGATTAAGAGGTGCAAGGCAGTCAAGTGTGGTACAACGGCACGGATTTCCACTGGTTGGAAGCTGTTGTAGTTTTGTTTGAATCACTGTAATATTTATCACTGGTTGAGAATTATAGTGAATTCATCTCCAACTGCTTTGGAGAAAAGTGGATTAGTAGAGGATTACCCCACCTCTGAGACCACTATAACTGCCTGCGTCATTTACTGTTTTATAGCATCATATTTTAACTGCTGCATTCATTGTTAAGTGTTTCATTAGTTGCTTTTTATTCGTCATCAGCTGACTTTCTCACATATTAAGAACAAACGACTCCAAGTCATCTGTTTACCTATCAGCTGAAGAAACTCACTCTTTGAGAAAAAGAGTTTAAGAGTTTCAACAAGTCTATTCACCCCCCCTCTAGACTTGTTCCTATACGACTTGTGACCTACAAGTGGTATCAGAGAGGTTGGTTCATTTATTTCACGAACCAGATCTATATCAGAGATATATCTTTACTCTCATTTTATAATGGAACACATGCATTCTAGACTCCCTGTGTTTTCAGTTGACGAGTATGATCTTTGGAAGATAAGGATGCAGGCATGATTGGTGCATAATTGATCTAAAATTCATATACAAAATATTCATTTTTCCGGGCATAATTGTACTGATTTGTGATTAAAAATATATATTTTACAGATATATCCAAACATGAGCTAAAAATGGTTATTTCTGACATCGACATGAAGCATCAAAAAGGACGGAAAACAAGACCAAATCCAACGACGGAATTTTTCAAGGCAAAGCGACCTACAACACGGCGCAAACAGACCGTGTTATGTAGGCCGTTCACATCTGGCGCAACAAGGGCCGTGTCTTGGGCCGTTTCACACACGGCCGGCATTTAGCGCCGTGTCCTCGCGCGTATTCCGGAAGAGACCGAGTCAGCACAAAACGGCGCACAACACGGGGCAAACTGAGCCGTTTTTCATCGCCGTTTTTCAGCAGATGCCATGCAAAATTAGTCCACTTTTGACCAACTTGTGAACTCAACCACAAGATATTTTTTGTTCAAAAATCTGAAAATTCAAAGACATGGGTGAAGTGTGAACAAAGAATTAAAAAAATGATATTACAATAGATATTTTGAATTAAATAATCAATTGTATTCTTGAAAATCACCTATAAAAGGGCATCTTCACCCATTGCAAAATAACCCACATTCTTACCAAGAAATCCTCAACTTCTTGCTAAGAAATACTCCTTTCCTTTAGCAATATATTTTCCTTAGAACTTTCAATTTTAGTTTGTATTTTATTTTTGGTTTGAAGTTTTTCTTTCATTTAATTTGTAATTGAAAAGTGCTTGATCAATAAGCACTTAGTATTTTACTTTCAATCTTTGTAAGCTTGTAACCTTTAAACTGTAACACCCCCAGAATACATCCGGAAATGTTACACGCCGTAGGCCCTTCTTACAAGGATCTACAAGGCTAAACTCTAATAGACTACAAAATGATTGACCAAGAATTCAATCTAAATACAACGCAGACCGACAAGGTCATTAAACAATTCGAAACAAATGAACTTTACATCTCAATGACAAAAATAAACTTGAACGAGAAAGAACGACAACTCAATTTAATAAATGAAAACTACACCCATGCAAGGGTGAATACTCGAAACGACAGTAATACCGACCAAAATGAAACAAAAGAAAAGACTCTAACTCTGGTGTAATTAGTATCATTGTCCTCCATCTCCTTCCCGGCCCAATCCGTGTTGCTCCCGATTTGCCAAAACTGAGCGCATAACAGGCACCCACCCCGAAACTCGGGGGTTAGCAACTGGAATTTTGCTAGTGCAAGTACACAATACACAAGATATACGAATAATAATAACACAAAACTCAATAGTCATGAAGCCTTAACACGAACCACACACTCAAATGGTCAACACAGAATAGTATTACATACACAAGGTGAAAGATAATCACATTTTCATATTCTCCGTACGTAACATAACACCAATAAAACTTTAAACGAGCCCCAGGAGTCAGAGAAATCCCTTTTTATAAAAGGAAAAGTATTTTGATAAGAAAGTTCGAAAACATTAATATTGACTCGGGCCATCTAGGGGTTTTGAAAATCAAATGGAAATACTTTCGAAAATACTTCAAAAGCTCTCGGGTCCTTGACCCAACATGTGGAAAACAATTTGCAAGAAAACTATCACAACGTTATTCGGGGTCCTCGACCCAAATGATAAAGCATATCACAAGTGAATCATTACAACATCTCACGGGGTTCTCGGCCCAATCCAAATAATATCATCACGAGATCAAATCTCAACATCTCACGGGGTCCTCGACCCAATACGAGAATAATCAACACGGTCTGATCAAAGGCATGACCTCTCATTCGACAAATCCTGCTCAAGACCCCTGATTAATTAACCCTCGGAGATCTCATCAAATATCCTTGGTTAATTAACCCTGATACCAACATTTAAAACAAATTGGAACGAACTCCAGAAACACAATCCGTGGTCTACATCAAGACCAACATTCAAAGCAAGTTGCAAAGATTTAAATTTCGAAAATCATTTGATAACGGGGTCTTAGATATCACTCAAATATCCGTTACCAATAAGCCTGCCAGGCGCCTCCCTTGCACACCTGTGTACCGGCGTTCACTCCACTATATTGGCCGCCCATTGCACATGTCACCGCGCCGGCGTTCACTCCCACAGGAGCCGCCCCTTGCTCGCGCATTAAGTAACACCGGTGTTCACCAATCATATGGAGCCGCTCATTGCAGCGTACAACAGGCCGGAGTGCACGCCCCGCCCTCAAAGGTACCCGGATATGACGTCTCTCATAACAAGTATTCACATTATTACAAATACCAAGCACACAGTCAGCCGTTGCAACAATTATCAAATCAATTCATCAATCCACATAATTTATTCGCCAGTACACAACTACGCAAAATAAACAATAACTCGCACGTTATTCATCAAGACTTAGCACATTAGGCCTTCAACACTATCAATTAATACTACATAATTATCCACACATATCTATATATATATAATGTAAATACAGATATTCATAACATGATTCATACACTTCAGCAACAATGATTTCACGTAATTATAATTCGTATATCAAGGTACTTGCCTTGGTAATCTCTCGCGAATACTCCGGAAATACAGTTGATTGGAACAATCGAACTCCAACGAAGCGATCGGAGAGGCTCAACCTTTGGATTATCGTAGGAAATTCGTCCTTAATATCCTATCATAAAATAAACAACCAATCACACAAGGAAAAGCATAAAAGATGGCGAACCTAATCGTTCTCTTCGTAACGTCGTTACACACATACGTAACGTGCGTTAAATGCACGCGTTAGCGCACGTAAGCTACAAGGATTAGCGCACGCTAAGCATGCATTAGACGATTCTTCTCGGTTGAACGTTGCCTTGCACGAGGGTATAACGTCGTAATGCATAGAGCTTAACGTCGTTATATTCACACATATCTCACTCATGTGAATCGGGATAACCCTATGGTGTTGATGTCTACGAATTCGGTTAATCCTCCCATCATAAGACTCACTCCAAATATTGATTATAGATCCTCAAAGGTAGTTCGGAAAATGCAGGGTTGTTACCAACATTAAGTCTATGATCATTATGGAAACACCATACAATATGGTTTATTAATCTCAGGATTTTACCTTACTTGATTATCATAACAAGAGTCAGACTATAACGTTCTTAACTCGGTTAACTAAAGCATGAATCATTCTAACTTCCAAAAACATGGCGTTCGGATAAAAATCATCTTATGGAGCTTAATAATCCTGGTGGTATGTTCAAAACATCCTTAAGAACACGAAATCAAGGTTGAGGTAGCATTAACATACCTTTAATATGAAAGAAACGCAGAGACACGAGGTAGCATCCAATTCCGATTGCTTGAATGTCAATGCAAGATGTTTCGTAACTTAAATGATCGAGTCTACGTGTTCTATATGTGTTTTAGAGGGCTGGAGACCCTCTAGAAATGGAGGAAAATGAATTACAAGTGAAAGGGACGAAGAGAAATGAAATGGGGTGTTGTCCATATATATAATATCTTGAGATTTACGTACGTTAGCCTCAGCCATTTACGTACGTAATATACTTAGCGCACGCTACCATTCGATATTAGCGTACGCTATCGATCACTGATAGCTTACTGTCTCGTTTTGTACTAGCTTACGTACGTTACACCCTATGCATTACGTACGTAAGCTACACATATTAGCGTACGCTAGTTACAAGCCTTAGCGTACGTTAACACCCGTTGACCCCAAAACTGTCCAGGTTCATCCGCGGGAATATTTCCGAGCCCCACCACCAGCTGTCCATGTGTTAGCCAATCTGTTCAATTATTGACCTCCTTACGTACGCTACGTCTAGCTCGTAGCGTACGCTATTTCCAGATCGTAACGTACGTTACGCTTACCTGTTAGCGTGCGTTACGACGAGTTGCATGAAAAGGATTAAAGGTTGATATTATCATGCATGAGGATACGAATACGGAAACGGTCGTACTTCGATTATTGATAGCACCATTTCAGGTAATACAGGGTTCAAATACAGATGAAAATACTCAACAATTTATCCGGATATTACATACTATCCCTCTTAAAAGAAGTTTCGTCCCGAAACTTAAAGTAGAGTGGTGGAACAACCAAGAAAAAGTACTACTTGCTCAGCCCCAAAACATCATGAGCGATGCGCGAATACAAGGTTCTAAAAAATTACAATGATTGGACTTAGGAAGTATCAGGCACGTCAAATGAGGCAATAAATTACACGTGAACACGAGAAGTTAGAGTGGAGAAGTAGAAGCTCACGGAATTAAGGAAATTCGCAAACGACTCAGATGTACTAAAATCGCGTGTCGAGCTCGACCCACCATATTTAAGTTCATAACACATGGAAATATCAACTGCACGAGTGGGAACAAATAGTTTCGAACAAAATTTTGCAAAGATTAAGTTCAGATGCGAATAGACCACAATAATTCACGGAGTCTAACAAATCGGTTCTGAATTTCGTTTGACTGACGGTAGGTTCAGTAGAACATGGTAGTTTAAAATTGTCAAGTGGGTCACAGATGAATCATCAACAATGAAAGTCTCCCAACACCGAACATACTAAGAAGAGTATGGGTATTACGTTCCTCCATACTAAGAAGACATGTCAGCCCCAAAACTGAAAACAGCAGGAGTTGGAAACGAAAAGCAATTAAAATGAAAAACAATCAAAGTCACGATTGTTGGAAACAGCAACGACTAGAACACGGCACAAAATCTTCATTCGCCTATGATAGGCTCTTCAGCAGAAGACATAAGGTTTAATTAGCATCCTTAGAATAACGGTAATATCGTAAAGCACGAAATTTTCTGAAATCAACTTCCAGTCCTTCGTCTAGGACGATCATTATGTGTATGCTTTAAAAAAAAATTTGAAACAAAGCCGAGTCACGTTGTGCTCAGAACTTGTAAATACTGTTCTTTGTTTTGGAAGAGGAAGTTTATACAATGACTCTAAAAATTTATTTTCGAGTAATGCCTACAAGGAAATTGAAAATCGAATTGTAACTAATTTAAAATATTTCAAAAGTGTTGAGTCCCAAATACCATAATTTTAAAAATCCTTCCTCTTCTACCAAAATGTTTATTCGAAAGAACTTTTCACCAAAATACGTGATCATTCGACACGACTACATTAAATCATGAGGTTTACAATGTTAGGAAAATTTTAAAACACTACTTTGAAATGTTCGTAATTTGGCAGGAAATATTACATGCCGGGAATTCGTGCGGAACCTACCAAAGCTAAATACCATTAAAAATCATTTCAAAATATGCCAAACAGCCGATGACGGTAGCATTTTCCAAAACTTACAAAATCATTTGTAAAATATTAAATACCGTTAAAATGTGCAAGACTAAAAATGCCAAAATGTCAAGAGTCATTTCAAAATACTCACGCAGCGGATAAAATTAACACTCAAAGATTTATCCTACTAAAATGCAGAATCCGATAAATATGTTCGACTACCGAAGTATACTACATAACCATTCTCACTCGAACCGTATACGCAGGTGATATCGTAAAACAATATAATCTCTAACAAGTTCAAACCCTAGGTTCACGTTAAGCACAATATAATCAAATACGTATATAAGGGGACTTACGATTCGGGAGGCTTATCATCACGGATTGCTTGAAGATGATGTTGGAACCACGATACTAATCACAACTCTGACGCGCGCGACTTACACAAGACATGGACTTGACCCAACGGCCTAGGTTTTTCGCAAACCTAAGCTCTGATACCATATTTGTAACACCCCCAGAATACATCCGGAAATGTTACACGCCGTTGTCCCTTCTTACAAGGATCTAAAAGGCTACTCTCTAATAGACTACAAAATGATTGACCGAATAGGGTCAATCTAAATACAACGCAGAGACAAGGTCATTAAACAATTCGGAAACAAATGAACTTTACATCTCAATGACAAAAATAAACTTGAACACGAAAAGAACGACAACTCAATTTAATAAATGAAAACTACACCCATGCAAGGGTGAATACTCGAACGACACGATAATACCGAACAAAATGAAACAAAATAAAAGACTCTAACTCGTGTAATTAGTATCATTGTCCTCCATCTCCTTCCCCAATCCCGTGATCATTCCCGAGCTGCCAAAACCTGAGCGCATAACAGGCACCCACCCCCCGAAACTCGGGGGTTAGCAAACTGGAATTTTGCTAGTGCAAGTACACAATACACAAGATATACGAATAATAATAACACAAAACTCAATAGTCATGAAGCCTTAACACGAACCACACACTCAAATGGTCAACACAGAATAGTATTACATACACAAGGTGAAAGATAATCACATTTTCATATTCTCCGTACAGAACATAACACCAATAAAACTTTAAACGAGCCCCAGGAGTCAGAGAAATCCCTTTTTATAAAAGGAAAAGTATTTTGATAAGAAAGTTCGAAAACATTAATATTGACTCGGGCCATCTAGGGGTTTTGAAAATCAAATGGAAATACTTTCGAAAATACTTCAAAAGCTCTCGGGTCCTTGACCCAACATGTGGAAAACAATTTGCAAGAAAACTATCACAACGTTATTCGGGGTCCTCGACCCAAATGATAAAGCAGTATCACAAGTGAATCATTACAACATCTCACGGGGTTCTCGGCCCAATCCAAATAATATCATCACGAGATCAAATCTCAACATCTCACGGGGTCCTCGACCCAATACACAGAATAATCAACACAAGACAATCAAAGGCATGACCTCTCATTCGACAAATCCCGCTCAAGACCCCGATTAATTAACCCTCGGAGATCTCGTCAAATATCCTTGGTTAATTAACCCCGATACCAACATTTAAAACAAATTGGAGCGAACTCCGAAACACAATCCGTGGTCTACATCAAGACCAACATTCAAAGCAAGTTGCAAAGATTTAAATTTGAAAATCATTTGATAACGGTCTCTTAGCTATCACTCAAATATCCGTTACCAATAAGCTCGCCAGCGCCTCCCTACACACTGTACCGGCGTTCACTCCACTATATTGGCCGCCCATTGCACATGTCACCGCGCCGGCGTTCACTCCCACAGAGCCGCCTTGCTCGCGCATTAAGTAACACCGGTGTTCACCAATCATATGGAGCCGCTCATTGCAGCGTACAACAGCCGGAGTGCACGCCCGCCCTCGAGGTACCCGGATATGACGTCTCTCATAACAAGTATTCACATTATTACAAATACCAAGCACACAATCGATCGTTGCAACAATTATCAAATCAATTCATCAATCCACATAATTTATTCGCCAGTACACAACTACGCAAAATAAACAATAACTCGCACGTTATTCATCAAGACTTAGCACATTAGGCCTTCAACACTATCAATTAATACTACATAATTATCCACACATATCTATATATATAATGTAAATACAGATATTCATAACATGATTCATACACTTCAAAGAACAATGATTTCACGTAATTATAATTCGTATATCAAGGTACTTGCCTTGGTAATCTCTCACGAATACTCCGGAAATACAGTTGATTGGAACAATCGAACTCCAACGAAAACGACGATCGGAGAGGCTCAACCTTTGGATTATCGTAGGAAATTCGTCCTTAATATCCTATCATAAAATAAACAACCAATCACACAAGGAAAAGCATAAAAAGATGGCCGAACCCTAATCGTTCTCTTCGTAACGCACGTTACACACATACGTAACGACGTTACGTGCACGCGTTAGCGCACGTAAGCTACAAGGATTAGCGCACGCTAAGCATGCATTGGACGATTCTTCTCGATTCGATCGCCTTGCACGAGGTATAACGTAATGCATAGAGCTTAACGTACGTTATATTCACACATATCTCACTCATGTGAATCAGGATAACCCTATGGTGTTGATGTCTACGAATTCCCGGTTAATCCTCCCATCATAAGACTCACTCCAAATATTGATTATAGATCCTCAAAGGTAGTTCGGAAAATCTGGGGTTGTTACCAACATTAAGTCTATGATCATTATGGAAACACCATACAATATGGTTTATTAATCTCAGGATTTTACCTTACTTGATTATCATAACAAGAGTCGGACTATAACGTTCTTAACTCGGTTAACTAAAGCATGAATCATTCCAACTTCCAAAAACATGGCGTTCGGATAAAAATCATCTTATGGAGCTTAATAATCCTGGTGGTATGTTCAAAACATCCTTAAGAACACGAAATCAAGGTTGAGGTAGCATTAACATACCTTTAATATGAAAGAAACGCAGAGACACGAGGTAGCATCCAATTCCGATTGCTTGAATGTCAATGCAAGATGTTTCGTAACTTAAATGATCGAGTCTACGTGTTCTATATGTGTTTTAGAGGGCTGGAGACCCTCTAGAAATGGAGGAAAACGAATTACAAGTGAAAGGGATGAAGAGAAATGAAATGGGGTGTTGTCCATATATATAATATCTTGAGATTTACGTACGTTAGCCTCAGCCATTTACGTACGTAATATACTTAGCGCACGCTACCATTCGATATTAGCGTACGCTATCGATCACTGATAGCTTCGTCTCGTTTTGTACTAGCTTACGTACGTTACACCCTATGCATTACGTACGTAAGCTACACATATTAGCGTACGCTAGTTACAAGCCTTAGCGTACGTTAACACCCGTTGACCCCAAAACTGTCCAGGTTCATCCGCGGGAATATTTCCGAGCCCCACCACCAGCTGTCCATGTGTTAGCCAATCTGTTCAATTATTGACCTCCTTACGTACGCTACGTCTAGCTCGTAGCGTACGCTATTTCCAGATCGTAACGTACGTTACGCTTACCTGTTAGCGTGCGTTACGACGAGTTGCATGAAAAGGATTAAAGGTTGATATTATCATGCATGAGGATACGAATACGGAAACGGTCGTACTTCGATTATTGATAGCACCATTTCAGGTAATACAGGGTTCAAATACAGATGAAAATACTCAACAATTTATCCGGATATTACATAAACAAGTTTGAAGTTTGTTTCTTGCACTTTGATTCATCATATTCAAGTAAGTTTTATCCATTGTCATTAAGTTCTAGTAATTAAAAGTTTCTATATATATATATTATATATATCAATTATTTCTATTATAATTTTAGTATGTATAAACCGATGAGTAGCTAATCTTTCTTCCTAGGGGAAGGGGGATTTCTATTAGGTTATATATTGAGTATTTGATTGATTTAAACTATTTTTAGGACTAATTGGTTTAAATAGAGATTGATCATATCCTATTTTTACTAATGAAACCTTCTTGATTGATTGTTGAGTGAATTGGAAACATATCTTTTCAATCTATCAAATGTTAATCTTGTTATCAACATCTTAAGATTGCGAAAGTGGTTAAGACATCTTTGATTACGAAAGTACGGAGGTGAAAAGTTGATTACTCGATGAACGATCGTTTATCCTAAAAATAGTCAAGTTAGAGAAATGAAAGGACTAATTGGTTTAAATAGAGATTGATCATATCCTATTTCTACTAGTGAAACCTCCTTGATTGATTGTTAAGTGTATTGGAAACACATCTTTTCAATCTATCAAGTGTTAATCTTGTTATCAACATCTTAAAAAAGTGACAGCGATTAAGACATCTTTGATTACGAAAGTACGGAGGTGAAAAGTTGATTACTCGATAAACATTCGTTTTTCTTTTATATCCATATAAATCAATTCCTATACTTAATTAAATACCTAATTTAATGAACCCGTAATCCCCTAGATTTTATAAATTCCCAACTCATTTTAATTCTATTCATTTTCACTAGTTAAAAATAGTCTAGTATAAAAATAGTTTTCTTAAAACTAGTAGTATTAAAAATAGTCTTAATATAAATAGTCTAGTATAAATAGTCTTAATATAAATAGTCTTAATATAAATAGTCTAGTTAAAAATAGTCTAGTTAAAAATAGTCTTATATAAAATAGTCTTATATAAAATAGTCTTATATAAAATAGTTTGGTTTAAAATATAGTGCATTTAGTTAATTTTTAAAAAACCCAAAAATATCTTTTTTAATATTTTAGTATTTATTTCTCGCAATTTGTAACAAAAAATTATACGAAGCCCTGTTGGACAATCCTCGAGAGAAAAGACCTTGGTAGAACTCACCACAAACTACTTCTACCTCGTATATATTTGCGAGCGACTCAAGAACTCCTATTTTTAGGATAAGTTTTCTGGCCGATCAAATTTTGGCGCCGTTTCCGGGGATTGTTTTAGGCCAAATATAATTTTTCTGTCCGGTCAAGTGGCGGATAACGGTACTCCGTGACTATTAAAGTCGGATTTTTCAGTTTCCCACAACAACTGATATTTGTAGATATTTTATCGTTTTTCATTTTAATTTTTTTTGGTCATGGATGAAACATTGTTTAAAATTGAAAAAAGATTTCCCTTTCTAAGCAAAAATACAATTTTAAAAATTTACAAGACAAGGCTTGAAAGGATGAGGTTGCTTACGAATAAAGGCATACCTTTTGACATAAGATTCATTATCGAAGCCAAAGTAAGAATAGAAGGTGAATTCACAGAAACACCAACTAGATTCTTACCAGGGCTTGGAAAAAGTTCATATGCCAAGAAACGACGAGCAAAGATTCTAGCCGTTTGCTATAAATGTGCTAGATGGAACTGTAATGCAAAATGTCGATCTTTAGGAATTCCATCTACAAACAGAGAAGATAAAATTCAGTTCATTAATGATGGTCTGAATAAGGAGAATTTAGATAATATCGAAATTTCTCTTGACACGCATCCTAGTGGACTTGTGTATTACGGAATTCAATGTTTGGGGAATAAATTCAAACCAGAATATGAACAACGTCTTGGGAATCTGACGTTAAAAGACCCTGTTTGCCAATTTGTAAGAAAATTGGATGGGAAGCTTCTCCCCGACTCATAGAAGGCGTTTAGGCCGTTTCTGAATGTAAAATCAGAGGAAGATGTGAGCCACAATCACAACTACTGTACATACGCGTAAGTATCTTTTATTTTTGTCGTGTGGTGAGATTTTCTGAATAAAAAATGTGATACGCGATAAATGCATTCATTATTCTATTGAGTAGTTGAAGCGCAATCAACGCAATCACAAACTTGTTAAACAATTTTTACCTTCTTTTTCTTCTATAAATAAACATTGCGCTTGTTTCTTTTATTCATCCCTCAAACTTGTACTTTTCTCTTTTTCTCTCTAAATTAATTTCTTTTCAAAATGGAGTCATCATCTTCCACAAAAAATTTAGCAGTCTGCATTTTTGGTGGAGCTAGTTATGGAAAAGATGCATGCTTTATCAAGCAAAGACACAACTTGGGTCGTACTTTAGAGAAAAATGCATTCATGTAGTTTACGGAGGAGGAAGTCTAGGATTAATGGGACGAGTCATACGCCTATATGGAAGGAGTAAGAGTGTTGGGAGTAATCCCAAAACCTCTGGCCGAAAGTAAAATCACCGGGTCAACTATTGGAGATGAGTTTAGATCTGTGAATATGCAAGATCGCATAACTCACATGATAAATAATTCGCGCCTTTATCGCCCTTCCCGTGGTTTTGGCACCCTTGAGGAACTTTTTCATGTGGTTACAGAGCCAGCTAAATGTTCATCAAAACCAATAGGAGTGCTTAATGTCAATGGTTTCTTTGATGGTTTCTGTCTTTCATCGACTACTCGCCGAAAAGGGCTTTATTTCCGAGCGTGCAAAACGAATCATAGTCGTTGCAACAACACGAGAAGAACTTATAAAAACTCAATGAATTTGTTCCTCAACCGATCCAAATCTAGCTAAAATTATGCAGGTAGAAGATTTTACAGTGAGAAAACGAAAAGTGGATTCATTCCTCTACCTTTGATAACCCATGACGGACCTCTTGTATTTTTACTTTCTGTCGTGTGTAATAATCGTGCTAAATGATGGCAGCTTAAGGAGTTTCTTCTTGATCTCTTGACGCGCATCTATTCGCGATTTATGTATTGCTGTAATTTTTATTTCGTGTTTTGCTTTTTTTTTTAAAAAAACTTTGATGGCAGCGTAAGGCGACTCTTCGGACTTTCTTGATGCGCATCTAAAAAATTATGTTATACTTACGAGTATATTTTATTTTCTTTTGTGTGTGCCTCGTATATTTATTCTCTTAGATTCTAAAAGGCGTTAGGCTCGGACATCAACTTTCTTAACAGGGAGTATTACGCTTTTCGCATTGATTTTTATTTTTATTTTATAAGCGAGACAGTTTTATTTTCAATTTTGGGGGTGGTTTGTTTTAGTATTTTGGTGTGTTGTAATTTTGGTGTGGTTTGTTTAATAATTTTGGTGTGTTTTGATTGATTTGGTTATTTGCCTTAATTTTTTTATTATATATATATATTTATAGTATTTTTATTTTTGAGATTTTTAGATCTGGCCATAACACCAATAAATTAGCTATATACAAACTTCTAAAATCGTTTTAACCGGTAAAAAAATTGTATATTCCAAAATTTTTTTTTGAGCCTTAATCTCTCTTTCCAAGCCTTGTAATTATCATATAAAATCGAGTCATTCGTTACCTTGAGAAAAGAAGAATCAATTGGTTGATGAAAAATAAAACTGAAATTTACTTAATTTGTGGAGTTTTTGATTTTTCGTGCTTAACTAAAAAATGATTTTCTGCAAAAATTCTATTCCCTAAAAAAAAAAAAGGGAGTCATTGGTGAAAAGAGCTACACGTTAGCAAATAACGGTGTGAAAGCTATCACCTAAAAAAATAAATTTCGAAAAGGAGAATTGTTGAGCAAAGAATGCCTAATTTTGGAAGTCTTAAATTTTGCGAAAAATAAAGGACTAACCATTGTTGGTGCGTAGCTGCCGTCTCAGAAAAATTGGTGAAAAGAGCTACACGTTAGCAAATAACGGTGTGAAACCTATCACCTTTTTACGAAAGAAAATAATGAGATAGAAATTGTGTTAGTGAAAAGAGCTACACGTTAGCAAATAACGGTGTGAAAGCTATCACTAAAAGGGATGTAGTTTATGAGCAGATTTGAATTAATTAGCAGCTGAATTTCAATACACTCAATTTGGTGAAAATCACAATATTTGATGACGCCGATGAAATTCTTCTTCATATTGAGTCGAAAAATAAACGAGTGATCGAGAGCAACCATTAAAGGGAGTCGTGTGAAGTCACGAGTGGGAAAGAAATAATCAACCTTTTGGGTGGAAAACCTTGTATTTTGGAATTACAAAAATAAAAACCGTGTTTTAACTTCAAAATCGTTAGTAGATTTATTTTGAATCTTGATTCATTTCTATCTTGTATAAAGTTGGTTATTGTGTATTAATGGCATTTTGATCTCTTTTTATCTTTATATATAATTATTTTTCTTAAATTTGTGTGTATTATTTTTATTTTTTATTTTGTGTCTTATTTTAATTTTTATTTTGTGTGTGATTAATAATGAGTCTTGCTCGGGACTAGCAAGAATTTAAGTGTGGGGTATTTGATTGGTGCATAATTGATCTAAAATTCATATACAAAATATTCATTTTTCCGGGCATAATTGTACCGATTTGTGATTAAAAATATATATTTTACAGATATATCCAAACATGAGTTAAAAATGGTTATTTTACTGACATCGACATGAAGCATCAAAAGGACGGAAAACAAGACCAAATCCAACGACGGAATTTTTCAAGGCAAAACGACCTACAACACGGCGCAAACAGACCGTGTTATGTAGGCCGTTTCACATACGGCGCAACAAGGGCCGTGTCTTGGGCCGTTTCACACACGGCCGGCATTTAGCGCCGTGTCCTCGCGCGTATTCCGGAAGAGACCGAGTCAGCACAAAACGGCGCACAACACGGGGCAAACTGAGCCGTTTTTCATCGCCGTTTTTCACAGATGCCATGCAAAATTAGTCCACTTTTGACCAACTTGTGAACTCAACCACAAGATATTTTTGGGTCAAAAATCTGAAAATTCAAAGACATGGGTGAAGTGTGAACAAAGAATTAAAAATGATATTACAATAGATATTTTGAATTAAATAATCAATTGTATTCTTGAAAATCACCTATAAAAGGGCATCTTCACCCATTGCAAAATAACCCACATTCTTACCAAGAAATCCTCAACTTCTTGCTAAGAAATACTCCTTTCCTTTAGCAATATATTTTCCTTAGAACTTTCAATTTTAGTTTGTATTTTATTTTTGGTTTGAAGTTTTTCTTTCATTTAATTTGTAATTGAAAAGTGCTTGATCAATAAGCACTTAGTATTTTACTTTCAATCTTTGTAAGCTTGTAACCTTTAAACAAGTTTGAAGTTTGTTTCTTGCACTTTGATTCATCATATTCAAGTAAGTTTTATCTATTGTCATTAAGTTCTAGTAATTAAAAGTTTCTATATATATATATTATATATATCAATTATTTCTATTATAATTTTAGTATGTATAAACCGATGAGTAGCTAATCTTTCTTCCTAGGGGAAGGGGGATTTCTATTAGGTTATATATTGAGTATTTGATTGATTTAAACTATTTTTAGGACTAATTGGTTTAAATAGAGATAGATCATATCCTATTTTTACTAATGAAACCTTCTTGATTGATTGTTGAGTGAATTGGAAACATATATTTTCAATCTATCAAATGTTAATCTTGTTATCAACATCTTAAGATTGCGAAAGTGGTTAAGACATCTTTGATTACGAAAGTACGGAGGTGAAAAGTTGATTACTCGATGAACGATCGTTTATCCTAAAAATAGTCATGTTAGAGAAATGAAAGGACTAATTGGTTTAAATAGAGATTGATCATATCCTATTTCTACTAGTGAAACCTCCTTGATTGATTGTTAAGTGTATTGGAAACACATCTTTTCAATCTATCAAGTGTTAATCTTGTTATCAACATCTTAAAAAAGTGACAGCGATTAAGACATCTTTGATTACGAAAGTACGGAGGTGAAAAGTTGATTACTCGATAAACATTCGTTTTTTCTTTTATATCCATATAAATCAATTCCTATACTTAATTAAATACCTAATTTAATGAACCCGTAATCCCCTAGATTTTATAAATTCCCAACTCATTTTAATTCTATTCATTTTCACTAGTTAAAAATAGTCTAGTATAAAAATAGTTTTCTTAAAACTAGTAGTATTAAAATAGTCTTAATATAAATAGTCTAGTATAAATAGTCTTAATATAAATAGTCTTAATATAAATAGTCTAGTTAAAAATAGTCTAGTTAAAAATAGTCTTATATAAAATAGTCTTATATAAAATAGTCTTATATAAAATAGTTTGGTTTAAAATATAGTGCATTTAGTTAATTTTTAAAAAACCCAAAAATATCTTTTTTAATATTTTAGTATTTATTTCTCGCAATTTGTAACAAAAAATTATACGAAGCCCTGTTGGACAATCCTCGAGAGAAAAGACCTTGGTAGAACTCACCACAAACTACTTCTACCTCGTATATATTTGCGAGCGACTCAAGAACTCCTATTTTTAGGATAAGTTTTCGAGCGATCAAGTGGCGGATAACGGTACTCCGTGACTATCATAGTCGGATTTTTCAATTTCCCACAACAACTGATATTTGTAGATATTTTATCGTTTTTCATTTTAATTTTTTTTGGTCATGGATGAAACATTGTTTAAAATTGAAAAAAGATTTCCCTTTCTAAGCAAAAATGCAATTTTAAAAATTTACAAGACAAGGCTTGAAAGGATGAGGTTGCTTACGAATAAAAGCATACCTTTTGACATAAGATTCATTATCCAAGCCAAAGTAAGAATAGAAGGTGAAATCACAGAAACACCAACTAGATTCTTACCGTGGCTTGGAAAAAGTTCATATGCCAAGAAACGACGAGCAAAGATTCTAGCCGTTTGCTATAAATGTGCTAGATGGAACAAGAATGCAAAATGTCGATCTTTAGGAATTCCATCTACAAACGAGAAGATAAAATTCGGTTCATTAATGATGGTAATAAGGAGAATTTAGATAATATCGAAATTTCTCTTGACACGCATCCTAGTGGACTTGTGTATTACGAATTCAATGTTTGTGGAATAAATTCAAACCGTAATATGAACAACGTCTTGGGAATCGACGTTAAAAGACCTGTTTGCCAATTTGTAAGAAAATTGGATGGGAAGCTTCTCCCGACTCATAGAAGGCGTTTAGGCCGTTTCGAACGTAAAATCGAGAGGAAGATGTGAGCCACAATCACCACTACCGTACATACGCGTAAGTATCTTTTATTTTGTCGTGTGGTGAGATTTTACGAATAAAAATGTGATACGCGATAAAAGCTTTCATTATTCTATTGAGTAGTTGAAGCACAATCAAACGCAATCACAAACTTGTTAAGCAATTTTTCCTCATTTTTTCTTCTATAAATAACCTTTGTGCTTGTTTCTTTTATTCATCCCTCAAACTTGTACTTTTCTCTTTTTCTCTCTAAATAAAATTCTTTTCAAAATGGAGTCATCATCTTCCACAAAAATTTTACAGTCTGCATTTTTGGTGGATCTAGTTACGGAAAAGAGGCATGCTTCATCAGCGGCCCACGACTTGGTCGTACCTTAGGAGAAAAATGCATTCATGTAGTTTACGGAGGAGGAAGTCTAGGATTAATGGGACGAGTCATACGCCTATATGGAAGGAGTAAGAGTATTGGGAGTAATCCCAAAACCTCCATTGAAAGTAAAATCACCGGTCAACTATTGGAGATGAGTTTAGATATGTGAATATGCAAGATCGCATAACTCAAATGAAAAAAAATTATGGCGCCTTTATAGCCCTTCCCGGTGGTTTTTTCACCCTTTAGGAACATTTTAATGTGGTTACGAGCCCAGCTAAATGTTCATCAAAAACCAATAGGAGTGCTTAATGTCAATGGTTTCTTTGATGGTTTACTGTCTTTCATCGACTACTCTGCCGAGAAGGGCTTTATTTCCGAGCGTGCAAAATGAATCATAGTCGTTGCAACAACACCAGAAGAACTAATCAAAAAACTCAATGAATTTGTTCCTCAACCAGATCCAGCTCTAGCTAAAATTGTCTGGGTAGAAGATTTTACAGTGAGAAAATGAAAAGTGGATTCATTCCTCTCCCTTTGATAACCCATGACGGACCTCTTGTATTTTTACTTTCTGTCGTGTGTAATAATCGTGCTAAATGATGGCAGCTTAAGGAGTTTCTTCTTGATCTCTTGACGCGCATCTATTCTCGATTTATGTATTTCTGTAATTTTTATTTCGTGTTTTGCTTTTTTTAAAACTTTGATGGCGCGTAAGGCGACTCTTCGGACTTTCTTGATGCGCATCTAAAAATTATGTTATACTTACGAGTATATTTTATTTTCTTTTGTGTGCCTCGTATATTTATTCTCTTGCAGATTCTAAAAGGCGTTAGGCTCGGACATCAACTTTCTTAACAGGAGTATTCGCTTTTGCATTGATTTTTATTTTTATTTTATAAACGAGACAGTTTATTTTCAATTTTGGGGGTGGTTTGTTTTAGTATTTTGGTGTGTTGTAATTTTGGTGTGGTTTGTTTAATAATTTTGGTGTGTTTTGATTGATTTGGTTATTTGCCTTAATTTTTTTTTATTATATATATTTATAGTATTTTGAGTTTTGAGATTTTTAGATCTAGCCATAACACCAATAAATTAGCTATATACAAACTTTTAAAATCGTTTTAACCGGTAAAAAAAATTGTATATTCCAAAAAAAAATTTTTGAGCCTTAATCTCTCTTTCCAAGCCTTGTAATTATCATATAAAATCGAGTCATTCGTTACCTTGAGAAAAGAAGAATCAATTGGTTGATGAAAAATAAAACTGAAATTTACTTAATTTGTGGAGTTTTGATTTTTCATGCTTAACTAAAAATGATTTTACGCAAAAATTCTATTCCCTAAAAAAAAAAAAGGAGTCATTGGTGAAAAGAGCTACACGTTAGCAAATAACGGTGTGAAAGCTATCACCTAAAAAATAAATGACGAAAAGGAGAAGTGTTGAGCAGCAACAGCTGCCTAATTTTGGAAGTCTTAAATTTTGCGAAAAATAAAGGACTAACCATTGTTGGTGCGTAGCTGCCGTCTCAGAAAAATTGGTGAAAAGAGCTACACGTTAGCAAATAACGGTGTGAAAGCTATCACCTTTTTACGAAAGAAAATAATGAGATAGAAATTGTGTTAGTGAAAAGAGCTACACGTTAGCAAATAACGGTGTGAAAGCTATCACTAAAAGGGATGTAGTTTATGAGCAGATTTGAATTAATTAGCAGCTGAATTTCAATACACTCAATTTGGTGAAAATCACAATATTTGATGACGCCGATGAAATTCTTCTTCATATTGAGTCGAAAAATAAACGAGTGATCGAGAGCAACCATTAAAGGGAGTCGTGTGAAGTCACGAGTGAGAAAGAAATAATCAAACTTTTGGGTGGAAAACCTTGTATTTTGGAATTACAAAAATAAAAACCGTGTTTTAACTTCAAAATCGTTAGTAGATTTATTTTGAATCTTGATTCATTTCTATCTACTGTATAAAGTTGGTTATTGTGTATTAATGGCATTTTGATCTCTTTTTATCTTTATATATAATTATTTTTCTTAAATTTGTGTGTATTATTTTTTATTTTTTATTTTGTGTCTTATTTTAATTTTTATTTTGTGTGTGATTAATAATGAGTCTTGCTCGGGACTAGCAAGAATTTAAGTGTGGGGTATTTGATTGGTGCATAATTGATCTAAAATTCATATACAAAATATTCATTTTTCCGGGCATAATTGTACTGATTTGTGATTAAAAATATATATTTTACAGATATATCCAAACATGAGCTAAAAATGGTTATTTTACTGACATCGACATGAAGCATCAAAAAGGACGGAAAACAAGACCAAATCCAACGACGGGAATTTTTCAAGGCAAAACGACCTACAACACGGCGCAAACAGGACCGTGTTATGTAGGCCGTTTCACATACGGCGCAACAAGGGCCGTGTCTTGGGCCGTTTCACACACGGCCGGCATTTAGCGCCGTGTCCTCACGCGTATTCCGGAAGAGACCGAGTCAGCACAAAACGGCGCACAACACGGGGCAAACTGAGCCGTTTTTCATCGTCGTTTTTCAGCAGATGCCATGCAAAATTAGTCCACTTTTGACCAACTTGTGAACTCAACCACAAGATATTTTTTTGGTCAAAAATCTGAAAATTCAAAGACATGGGTGAAGTGTGAACAAAGAATTAAAAAAAATGATATTACAATAGATATTTTGAATTAAATAATCAATTGTATTCTTGAAAATCACCTATAAAAGGGCATCTTCACCCATTGCAAAATAACCCACCTTCTTACCAAGAAATCCTCAACTTCTTGCTAAGAAATACTCCTTTCCTTTAGCAATATATTTTCCTTAGAACTTTCAATTTTAGTTTGTATTTTATTTTTGGTTTGAAGTTTTTCTTTCATTTAGTTTGTAATTGAAAAGTGCTTGATCAATAAGCACTTAGTATTTTACTTTCAATTTTTTGTAAGCTTGTAACCTTTAAACAAGTTTGAAGTTATATTTTGAAGTTTGTTTCTTGCACTTTGATTCATCATATTCAAGTAAGTTTTATCTATTGTCATTAAGTTCTAGTAATTAAAAGTTTCTATATATATATTATATATATCAATTATTTCTATTATAATTTTAGTATGTATAAACCGATGAGTAGCTAATATTTCTTCCTAGGGGAAGGGGGATTTCTATTAGGTTATATATTGAGTATTTGATTGATTTAAACTATTTTTAGGACTAATTGGTTTAAATAGAGATTGATCATATCCTATTTTTACTAATGAAACCTTCTTGATTGATTGTTGAGTGAATTGGAAACATATCTTTTCAATCTATCAAATGTTAATCTTGTTATCAACATCTTAAGATTGCGAAAGTGGTTAAGACATCTTTGATTACGAAAGTACGGAGGTGAAAAGTTGATTACTCGATGAACGATCGTTTATCCTAAAAATAGTCAAGTTAGAGAAATGAAAGGACTAATTGGTTTAAATAGAGATTGATCATATCCTATTTCTACTAGTGAAACCTCCTTGATTGATTGTTAAGTGTATTGGAAACACATCTTTTCAATCTATCAAGTGTTAATCTTGTTATCAATATCTTAAAAAAGTGACAGCGATTAAGACATCTTTGATTACGAAAGTACGGAGGTGAAAAGTTGATTACTCGATAAACATTCGTTTTTTCTTTTATATCCATATAAATCAATTCCTATACTTAATTAAATACCTAATTTAATGAACCCGTAATCCCCTAGATTTTATAAATTCCCAACTCATTTTAATTCTATTCATTTTCACTAGTTAAAAATAGTCTAGTATAAAAATAGTTTTCTTAAAACTAGTAGTATTAAAAATAGTCTTAATATAAATAGTCTAGTATAAATAGTCTTAATATAAATAGTCTTAATATAAATAGTCTAGTTAAAAATAGTCTAGTTAAAAATAGTCTTATATAAAATAGTCTTATATAAAATAGTCTTATATAAAATAGTTTGGTTTAAAATATAGTGCATTTAGTTAATTTTTAAAAAACCCAAAAATATCTTTTTTAATATTTTAGTATTTATTTCTCGCAATTTGTAACAAAAAATTATACGAAGCCCTGTTGGACAATCCTCGAGAGAAAAGACCTTGGTAGAACTCACCACAAACTACTTCTACCTCGTATATATTTGCGCAGGCACACTTATCTTCGATCCATGATGACATGTGGTGCATCATAGAGGACGGGCCATTCATCTTTGAGAAGGACAACACAGCAGAGGAGATTGCAGCAGGGAAGCCAAAGAAGATTCCAAAGAAGAGGACAGAGTTGACTCCCGAATAAAGAAAGCTAGCCAATCTTGATAACCGGGCCAGAGATGTGTTATATCAAACTCTTGACAAATCCACCATGGTCAAGATAAAGAACTGCAAGAATGCCAAGGAAATCTGGGACACATTAGCTTTAATGTGTGAGGGAACGGCGCTAATCAAAGAGAATAAATTGTCAATCGCTATTCAAAAGTTTGACAATTTCAAAATGAAGAACGGCGAATCCATAGACCAAGTGGACACAAGGTTCACTGAGATTATCAATGAGATCAACTCCCTCGGCAAAACATATGGCAACAGGGAAATGGCACTGAAGGTCCTCAGATCTCTCAACCCTGAATGGAGCATGAAGGCCGTGGCCATGAGAGAGTCCAAGGACCTGAATAAAATAAAAATTCAAGAGATGTTCTCTGATCTGAAGGCTTATGAGTTCGAGCTTCCAAGTTCATCCTCAACTGAGCCAGCAGAGAAGGGAATAGCATTTGCAGCCGAGTACCCCGCCAAGAGCTTATCCGATGTAAAGCCTCCAAATCCATTAGATTTTGAGGAAGAAATGGCGTTTATTATGCAAAGGTTCAGCAACTTTAGAAAGAACTACTCCAAATACAAGAAAAATTATAAGGAGAATCCAAGAAGGAACCAGAAAGCTGGAAGCTGGAAAGTAGAGTGCTACAATTGTCACAAGACAGGACACATCCAAATGGACTGTCCTGCTCTCAAGAAGGACGAGAGCAAGAAGGAGGTGGGCAGAAAAGAAGACCGAAGGAAGGCCCTCATCGGAGAAGACCAGGAGCATGTAGAATCAAGCAGCGGATTCTTTTCTGATGATGATGAAGAGTATGACTGCCTGATGGCCAACCTAGATGATGAAGAGGTAACATCTAAACCCTATGGTTCAAATAATAGTTCAGCCATGTCACAAGATATGGATCTGCACGAATCTGTAAATCAGTTATTTAAAGATTTTGAAACACTCAAATCTGCACACAAAATTTTATCAGCAGAGAAGACTCAGCTGCAAGATGATAATAGGCAGCTGAAAAATGATTTCGAAAAACTCAGCCTAGAACTGAATAAGGTTGAGATAACTGCAACTGACTTTAAAAACCAGGCTGATGTTAATACAGCTAAGATAAATCGATTAACTGTTTTACTTAAAGAAAAATCAGCTGCACTTGCTCATGTCAAAGCCGAATTTACTAAGCTGACTCAGGTAAATAAGACTCAGGCGCAGGAAGTTAATGAAAACAATATTTACAAAAATATACGAATGAGACACTGAAGCTAAGAGGCGAAGAAGACGCTTTCAACGAGGGGACGAAAGAAATAAACACGTTTTCCTTCCAGCAGCCATCCACACTTTTAGAATAGGAGGAAAGAGGAAATCTGCAAAACCCTCTTTCCACTGAACATTGATAAAACGACAGAATCCTTGAACTATACTAAACAATCAATCATGAGAGACCCCAAATAAATAAAATAAAATAAACACAAGAGAAGCACACTATCCATAAAGAAGCATAAAATCAGGAAGAAAAGCAAACACATCAAATACAGATGAATCATAAAACCGCAAAACCTAATCTCCAAATCAAGGGCTCGGGAAAGAAATACGAAAAATAACAAACAGGATATAACCTAAAAGGGAAAGCGCAAAACCTAATCTCCTGAGAAACAAAATCAATAATAGGCAGCATACATATAATCAGTATAAACAGCAGGAAGCCCAAAAAAATATTCAAGAAAATGACGAAAACCCCACTTCAGGTCGCGCAAAGAGGGAAACCAAAAGTGAACGCCTAGAGCACATATTTTAACAAGCGAAAAATTATATACAAGAAAGAAAGACATCAACAACCAGCGAGATATCGATCGAAAACTGAACACGGCCAAACCCAAACCCTAGTTTGAAAGCCGAGGGACGATGCAAAGCGAGATGAGAGAAACCCTAGTTTGAAAAGCGGGGTAGGAAGAGAAGTGAGACAAGAAGTAACATCAAAATAACGAACGAAAAGGATAAGATATCGCCCGGGCGGCCAGAGCAGAGAGCTCGGTGGAAGCAAAGGAGAAGAGAGAACACGGGCAAGCAGGTGAAGGGCACAGGAGGCGGACGACGGTTATAGACTCTTATTACTATCTGTAAATATATATATATATATATATATATATATATATATATATTTCTGTGTATACTGTATATATAAATAAGAGCACATAGTAAGGTGCTCACCTTACTATATACACATACATTTGCCATATTTATATTATACTTTTCATACTTATGTTACATCCAAAACTATATATACAATACATCTCTAAATACAGCAAGGGGGACATCTTGATAGGTGTTCCTGGCGTGCGGGATAATATTTGCCGGGTGCGGAACGAACGTTCGTTATAAATTTCTTTTTGTTCCCACTGGAACGGCATAACTTTGCATCTCTTCACATTCATCACATAATACACATATTCACAGCATCACAATTGGCACAACATAATCAATATACAATGAACACATAAAATTGCAATAATGCTAGGGCCGAGCAAGTTGAAAGTAGAACTCTCATCTATTACAGTTGTGAATGAATTTTCAGATGTATTCCCTGACAAACTACCTGGGCTACCTCCGCAGAGAGAAGTGGAGTTCACTATCGAATTAGAGCCTGGAGCCGCTCCTATTTCCAGAGCGCCATACCGCATGGCGCCAACCGAGATGTATGAACTAAAGAAGCAACTGGAGGAATTATTGCAGAAGGGTTACATCCAACCTAGCGTTTCTCCTTGGGGAGCACCCGTTCTCTTTGTCCGGAAGAAAGATGGATCCCTCCGGTTATGTATTGATTACAGGGAGCTAAACAAGGTGACGATCAAGAATAAGTATCCTTTACCTCGGATCGATGACTTGTTTGATCAACTGCAAGGAGCAAGGGTATTCTCGAAGATTGACTTGCGATCAGGATATCATCAGTTGAGAATTAAGGAATTGGATATAACGAAATCTGCTTTTAGATCCCGGTACGGGCACTATGAATTCGTGGTGATGCCATTCGGACTTACCAATGCTCCTGCGGTATTTATGCAACTGATGAATCGGGTATTCTTAGAATACCTAGATAAGTTTGTGGTGGTTTTCATTGATGACATCTTGATTTATTCGAAAGACACAGAGGAGCATGTCCAGCATTTGCGTGTGGTTTTGAGCACCTTGAGGAAGGAACAGCTCTATGCGAAGCTTTCTAAGTGTGAGTTCTGTCTTAGGGAAGTAACTTTCCTTGGGCGTGTGATATCAGTTGACGGAGTTCAGGTGGACCCGAAGAAAGTCGAAGCAATCTTGGAATGGGAAGCTCCTAAAAACGTGAAAGAAGTCCGAAGATCTTAGGACTTGCTGGATATTATCGCCGTTTTGTAGAGGGATTTTCCAAAATTGCTTGTCCACTCACTCAGCTGTTACAGAAAACTCAAAAGTTCACGTGGGATGAGAAATGCCAGGCTGGTTTTGATGAACTTAAGAAGAGAGGCCGACGGCACCTATATTAGCATTACGGATGGAACCGATGGATTTATGGTGTCTGACGCTTCAAATCGAGTGCAGGATGTGTGTTGATGCAAGGGGATAAGGTGATCGCCTATGCTTCTCGACAGTTGAAACTGTATGAAGTTAATTACCCGACTCATGATCTGGAGTTAGCAGATGTGGTCTTTGCCTTGAAAATTTGGCGACATTATTTATACGGTACTCATTGTCAGATCTTTACAGATCATAAAAGCCTCGAGTACATTTTCAGTCAGAAAGAATTAAACATGAGGCAGAGAAGGTGGCTGGAATTGATCAAGGATTACGACTTGGAAATTCTCTATCATCTAGGTAAAGCAAACGTAGTAGCCGATGCATTGAGCCGTAAACCTGTTTCTCTTCGAGTGTTGGAAGCATTTACATCCCAAACCAGCATTCAACTAGAACTGATCCACGAAGGGATTAAAGTATGGTCACCAAGAATCCAAGGGCAACTATATGTGATGGAACTGACTTCGTCACTAGTCGAGGAAATCAAATCTAAGCAGTTGAACGATTCTCTAATCCTTCGGTTATGTGACGAAGTAAAGAAAGGAAAGACCCTAGGTTTCGTGATACAAGATGATGGAGTTCTGAGATTTCAGAGTCGACTTTGCGCTCCCGATGATGATGAATTGAGACGGACAATTCTGAAGGAAGCTCACAAAGACGCCTATTCTATTCACCGAGGCGTGATAAGATGTATAAAGATCTAAAACAAAACTTCTGGTGGGGAAATATGAAGAAAGACGTAGAAGAGTACGTTTCGAGGTGTTTGACTTGTCATCAGGTTAAGATTGAACATCAGCGACCTACCGGAATGTTAAAGCCGCTTCCGATCCCTGAGTGGAAGTGGGTGGATATCTCGATGGATTTCATCACCAATATGCCAAGGACCAAGACGGGAATGAACATGATTTGGGTTATAGTTGATCGACTAACCAAGTCGGCTCATTTCTTAGGAATTAAAGACATGTGGGGACCCGAGAAATTGGCACGTGTATTTATTGCAGAGATAGTCAGATTGCACGGGACGCCGAAGACCATTATTTCAGATCGAGATGGTCGCTTCGTGTCGCACTTCTGGAAGGCAGTTCACAGGGCTTTGGGGACCGAGCTAAACTTTAGCACGGCTTATCATCTCCAAAGGGACGGTCAGTCCGAAAGGACTATACAAACAGTAGAAGACATGCTTAGAGCCTGTGCTCTGGATTGGTCAACTGATTGGGAAGTTCACTTGCCATTGATTGAATTCACCTACAACAATAGTTGGCATGCTTCTATTAAGATGGCACCATTTGAAGCTTTGTACGGGAGAAGATGCCGATCACCCCTGTGCTGGGATGATTCTTCGGACTTGATCGGGACGGAACCAGAATTGATAGTTCAAACTCAAGAGAAGATAGCTTTGATTCGGGAAAGACTGTTGACTGCCCAGAGTCGACAGAAGTCTTATGCAGATGTGCTTCGTCGCCCTCTAGAGTTCGACATTGGGGACCACGTACTACTGAAGGTGTCTCCTACACGAGGAATTTTCCGTTTTGGGAGAAAAGGTAAGCTAAGTCCGAGATATATCGGACCATTTGAGATCCTCGAGAGAGTTGGGGATTTAGCATACAGGTTGGCCTTACCGCCATCGCTGAGTCACGTTCACAATGTTTCACGTATCCCAATTGCGGAAGTATGTACCAGATCCCAGTCATATCATTGAGTTCGATGAGATCGAGATAGCTAATGATGGCACCTTCGAAGAGAGACCAATCAAGATACTTGAGAGTCGGATCAAACAATTGAGGAATAAACCAATACACTTGGTTAAAGTACAATGGTCACGACATGGAGCTGAAGAGGCCACTTGGGAAACGGAGGACAGTATGAAGACTAGATATCCAGAGTTGTTTTCATCTTAAGTTTCAGGACGAAACTTCTTTTTAGGGAGGAAGGATGTAATACCCGAGATTTCTAATATGTATTTGAACCTTGTGTTATTGTAATTGTTGCATTTTGATCTGAGTATTATTCTCCGTATTCCTTGATCCGGTGTTGTTGAGCGCATGATTTCATGAATGTGATCTAAATTGTGATTCTGCGCATGTAGCCCATGCTATCGACTATGTGTAGCGTACGCTAAGTCGGATTTGTAGCGCATGCTGTGCATGAACTTTAGCGCACGCTATACGTAGTCAGCATGATTACGACAGGGTGGTAGGTGAGATCGGCTGAGGATTTCGGTCGGATCATGTCGGGATGAACCTAGACGGCTTTCCCTCTAGTTCTAAAAGAAAGTTTATCAAGGGAGAAACAATTGTCTCGACTGCTGAGCCTACAAATAAATCGATATTTAAAAACAGGCAACAACCAAGTCACATGTCTAGGCTGCAGTCAGGTTACACAAGGCAGCCACCTAGACAAGCGACTAGGTAATGGCCCAGGCAGAAACAGCAGCCCAGACAACATGCCCACTATTATCAACAACTCCCTAAAAACAGATTTCAAAATGGGAGGGGCAGATGGAAACCTCAAGGTTATCCTAATTTCCAAAATGAACAAGTGTGGAGACCCCAAAGGTTTAACAAATGGTCTCAGCCAAGATTTAGAAACGGCCCACATTATCAATATTTTGAGGAATATCCAGTATACAATCCCAACAGGAGATTCAGACCTCGACCTTACACACCTTATGAGGGTTATAATAATAACAACTTTCACAATCCAAGGAGAAATCAACTCTCCAGGAAACCAGCTAACCCCAAAGGACCCACACATATTTGGGTACCTAAATCTCTGCTTGTCTGATTGCAGAAAAGGTGGAAGGACTACAACCACATCTCCACAAATTCAAACTTTGGAGGTGAAGAATGGTTTGTAGATTCTGGATGCTCGAGGCACATGACCGGGAACAAGAAGATGCTGTCCAAATACACCAAAGAAAGAGGTCCTGATGTAACCTTTGGAGATAGCTCTAGAGGACAAACAAAAGGCTTTGGAGAGCTGCACCGAGGAAATATTGTGATATCCAAAGTTCATTATGTCAAAGGGATTAAGTACAACCTCCTGAGCATAAGCCAGTTTTGCGACGAGAAGAACCTAGTAGTCTTCACCATCTGGAAATGTATGGTGATAGATATCCTGTCTGGAGAAGTGAAGCTCCAAGGTTTCAGAAGGAGAGATGTCTACATGATAGATTGGAACACAGGAACACCTAACTCCTATTTTCTATCCAAGACAGTAGCTGAGAATGGATGGCTGTGGCACAAAATATTATGTCACCTGAACTTCAAAGCCATCAACAAGATTAGTTCTCAGAAGCTGGTCAGAGGACTTCCAAATGAAGCATTCAAGAAGGAAGCGCTTTGTGATGCCTGTCAAAAAGGAAAGCAGACCAGAGCATCATTCAATCCAGTCCAGCCTACAACTCTCACAACAAGGATCTTAGATCTACTCCACATGGATCTATTTGGTCCTATCAAGCCAAGGACTTTGAGCGGCCGAAAGCATGCACTTGTTATAGTAGATGATTATTCAAGGTACACTTGGATTATATTCTTGTATAAGAAAAGTGAAACCTTGACCAAGCTACCTGAGCTGCTGAGAAGGATCCAGAAAGAGAAATCCCTATCCATCATCAAGATCAGATCAGATAGAGGATGAGAGTTTCTCAACAAAGCGATAACTGATTACAGCGATCAGAATGGGATCCAGCATGAGCTCTCTACAGCCAGGACTCCCCAGTAGAATGGTGTTGCTGAAAGAAGAAACAGAACCCTGAAGGAAGCAGCAAGGTCCATGATTGTAGAAGCGGACCTGCCCAAGAGGTTCTGGGCTGAAGCTGTCAACACAGCTTGCCATACTCAGAATAGGAGTATGATAGTAGGGAGACATGGCAAAACTCCCTATGAGGTTTGGAATAATAGAACTCCTACTGTTGCTTATTTTCATGTTTTTGGTTGTAAGTGTTTCATCCACAAGAACGGTAAAACACAACTAAATGCCTTTGATGCTAAAACTGATGACGGTCTCTTTATGGGATACTCACAAAGAAGCAAGGCATATAGAGTATTTAACAAAAGAACCTTAGTTGTGGAGGAAACACCCCATGTTGTTTTTGATGAATCTACTGTTGAGTACAGGAAGCAAGTTGAGTTAATTGAGAACAAGCTCAAAACAGCAACCCTTGAAGAAGTCATTGTACATGACACTGGAATGGTGGACTCACCTGCAGACCAGCCTGAAGACCCAACTGTAGCTGTTGAAGACCCAACTGCAGATCAGACAGGATCACCAAACCTATCTGATCCAGTTGCTGCTGATGAAGACCCAGCTGTAGCTAATAAAGACTCACCTGCAGATCAGACCCAACCTGCAGATGACAAGACGGTAGCTGATCCAGTTGCAGACCAGAACCCAGCTGATGCAGAAATCCACCAGAGCAATCCAACAGGGGGAACAGACCCAGAAGAAGACGATATCCCCAAATGGCTCAAAGATCACCCAATCCAGCAAATTATCGGGAAGCTGACTGATGGAGTTAAGACAAGACAGTCAACTCTACCCGCAGGAATGGCTATGTTCTCATGCTTTATGTCACAGATAGAACCTAAAACAACAGAACAAGCTTTGGAAGATTATTCTTGGATAAATGCCATGCAAGAAGAACTGGAGCAGATGGAAAGAAACAAAGTTTGGGAACTAACAGACAGACCAGATCACAAGAAGGTTATTGGCACCAAATGGGTGTACAAAAATAAGAGTGATGAAGATGGAGCTGTTGTTAGGAATAAGGCCAGACTTGTAGTAAAAGGTTATGCACAGTGTGAAGGAATAGATTTTGATGAAACCTATGCACCTGTTGCAAGATTAGAGGCCATCAGACTATTCCTTGCATATGCTGCATTTAAGGATTTTGAAGTCTATCAAATGGATGTAAAGAGTGCTTTTTTAAATGGCATCCTAGAAGAAGAAGTCTATGTAGAGCAACCCCCAGGTTTTGTCAAATGAGACAAAGTCTATAAGCTGTTGAAGGCTCTCTATGGACTTAAGCAAGCACCAAGAGCGTGGTATGAAACATTGTCTGTGTTTCTTGAGAAGAATGGTTTTTGCAAAGGGAAGGTGGACAAGACACTATTCAGAGTGGAGCACGAAGGCCACATATTAATAGTCCAGATATACGTGGATGACATCATATTCGGTTCAACCAGTCTAGAGCTATATGAGAAATTATCCAACCTCATGCAAGGAGAATTTGAGATGAGTATGATGGTAAAGCTTAACTTCTTTCTCGGACTACAAGTTAAGCAGATGGAAAAAGGAATTTTCATCAACCAAGCCAAGTATACCAAAGATTTGATCAAGAGATTTGGAATGGAATCAGCCAAGCCAGCAAGAATTCCTATGAGCACAAGTACTCACCTGGATGCAGACGAGGCAGGTATATCAGTGGACTCAACTCACTACAGAGGACTCATTGGATCACTTATGTACCTCACTGCAAGCAGGCCGGACATATCCTATGCCGTAGGAGTTTGTGCACGATTCCAGTCCAAGCTGAAGCAATCACACCTAGATGCAGCCAAGAGGATAATAAAATACCTTAAGTCTACAGTCAATGTTGGACTATGGTATCCCAAGGATGACAACTTCGAGCTGTCAGGATATTCAGATGCAGATTTCGCAGGATGCAAAATCAATAGGAAAAGCACTAGTGGAACGTGCCAATTCCTAGGAACCAGACTGATATCCTGGTTTAGCAAGAAGCAGGTTTCTAACTCTATCTCCACCACAGAGTCAGAATACCTAGCTGCAGGTAGCTGTTGTGCACAGATCTTATGGATCAGACACCAGCTAAGGGATTATAATATCATTGCCAATGAAGTTCCTATCTGGTGTGACAACAATAGTGCTATTGCAATAACCAATAATCTGGTTTTGCATTCAAGGACGAAGCACATTGATGTTAAGCACCACTTCATCAGAGACCATGTGCTTAACAAAAGAGTTAGAGTTGAAAGAGTCAGCACAGACTATCAGATAGCTGACATCTTTACCAAACCTTTGCCAGAAGAAAGGTTTTTGGAGCTGAGCAGAGATCTTGGTCTACTAGATTGGGAATCTAGTATAGAAGCAAGCTGAAGCATCTCAGGGAAGGACCCTGCTGATTAAGAAAATCAGATCCTAGCTGATGCAGACAAGAGAACGAAGGACGGACAAAGGAACCTAGCTGATCAGAATCTCAGGCGAGAAGTCCATGAAGTCAACTCACCTGATGCAGAGCGGTCAACAGTCAACAAGTCAGACCAGCTAAGTATTCTAAACTAAACCAACCTATGAATATTTAATAATTATCTGCCATATATATAATAATATTATATTAATTTTGGTTCACAAATAGCATTTAAATATATTAATGTTCGGTTCACAAGTGGCATTTTAAATACACGTGGCAATCGCTTATTAAATCGACCTCCACGGTGGCCAATCAAAACCAACCGTCAAAATTTTAAAATGGACCACCGATTCAAATTTGAAATTTAAAAGAATCTCAAAAAGCGTACCATCATTTCAAATATATAATAATTTAATCCATACGTCTTTTCATCTTCTTTATAAGGAAAGAATCTCTTCACTTTACCTTTTACGCTTACCAGAAACCCTAGATTTTCAGAGCAAAAAATTACTGAACTCCAAATACACTAAAAATCTTTTGTTTGCAGAAATGGAATCGTACTTCGAAGGCGTCAACCTGAAGGCAGTCAAGGACCAGATTATCTTCTCCCTGATCATCGATTTTGAAGGCTTATTGGAAGCAAATCTGGAGAATTACGACGTGCTTGACCTAATCCGCACGATGAAGCTAAATGGGATCTACCCATTCCTGGACATCAACCCTCAACATTTGTACAAGGAAGATGTTATCGCGTTCTACCACGAAGCCTATTTGATTCAGGATGGAATTCGGAGCACAGTTGGCGGAAGACAAGTCGACATATCGCGGGAGTCGATTCGTATAGTGTTTGGTATGAAACACCACGGTATAGCTGTCGAAGCTCTCAAACAGTCAGCCGCCGAAACCTGGAAGAAGATCAAGGTGGAGAATCTTCCGGAAAAGCTGAAACTCACTGCTAAAAGGAGTGAGATTAAAAAGGTCTATCGTTTTGCGTTGGATATAACCAACAAAATCATCATGGGGATGGCCGGCAGTTACGATCAACTGTCGTCGGCGAAGTTCATGGTGCTGGGGGCACTAATTCAAGATGAGGAAATTGATTGGGCGGATTATATTTTTAGGCAACTTATTCGAGAAGTCAACAAAGCCGAATGGCTTTCTGATGAAAAGAGATTTAAAACAAAGATGGCATTTGGAACGCAGCTGAGTTGGATTTTGGAAAAGACAGGTATGGCGAAGGGAAGTATTGACCCCTTCCACCCCAACAAAATACTTGGTCATCTGGACCAAGAAATGTTGAGAAAATTGGGAGGCACAAGGAGAGCAGCCCAGATGTTGAAGGAGCTACCTGACACAAGGACTTACCCCAGATATTATTCTTCAGGCGAGTCGGACCGGCTTGCAGCCGACAACCCAACTGCAGTCGAGTCAGACTCCGAGTCCGACAACACTCCAATAGCTGTCCGATTCAAGAGAAGGGGACCAGCCCCTGAAGGACCTTCCATCATGCAGTCATCCCCAGAACCCTCTCCCAAGAGGCCCAGGCGACTGCAGTTTAGTGAGGAAGAGCAGTAAGATCATCATGCCAGTCCTACAGCCAGGTCACCTACTCACCTGGAAGACCAGCCTGCTCCAGGCAGCCTGGAGACTCAGATTGTGGCTGTCCTCACTCCAGCATACATTCCTGAGGAAGAAGAAGCAGGTTTAATCATATCAATCCCTGAAGCCAATTACACATTTAACCTGCTAGAGAATAATGTTTTCAACCTTACCATTGAACAATTACAGCTTGTTAAACCAAAAGCATTAAAACACTCTTTTGTCAATATTTTCGAAGAGTGGAAGTTTTTCAAATCCTTGTCATTTACAAATCTTCAGTCTTACATTGAAACTAGTGGTTGGGACTGATTCATTTTTGTAAAGAATCAGACATAGTGGTGATCCTCCAGGATAATTGGTTAATGTCTCATTTTAAAACTAACATGGACCAATTCATCCATTCCATTATGCTTAGTATTTTTCATGGTTCATTTGGACAAAAGGATGAGGAGGAATATGAGAGAGAAATTAGGATTGAAGAGGTAGATGGATATGAAGAGGTTATTGTTTTAGTCGACGAAGGAGAAGAGTAGAGAAGAGAAGAAGAAAAGATTTTAGTTGAAAAACATTCTGAGGAAATTGAGAAAACAAAAGAGTTGATTGAAGAAGAAGAAGAAGAAGGAGGAGAAGAAGTAGAACAGGAAGATGAGGAAGGAGACAAGGATGATGAGGATGAAGGAGAAAAAGATGACAAAAAGGATGATGACAATAATGATGATGATGAGGATGATGATAAAGATGAAGGAGGAGACCAAGGAGCTGAAAAAGAGAAAGAAAAAGATGAAGAAAAAGAAAAAGAAAATATTGAAAAGGAGGAAGAGCAGGAGAAAGAGCAAGAGAAGGAAGAAGGAGAAAGGGAGCAGGAGCAAGAGCCAATACAAGAGGCTGCAGATAGGACTGGGGCGCCTGCCCGGTGCACCATCCTAGATGTAGAATTGGCTGAGGACTCCAGATCAGGGACCCCAGAAAAAACCCCATCTAGAGTACCAGCTGCAGATAGGAGCCTTCAGTCTGGTGGTTCAATTGCAGAAGGCTCAGGCGAGCACTCTCCACCAGCTCAGATCTCACCTGCAGTGACTGAGCTGATCAGGCAGATAGTGAAAGATACGATTGGAGAGCTGCTGGCATCTCAGGTCACTCCTGACCTCCAAACCATCAATGCAAAGATTGACACTTTGCTGCAGAGAGAAGTACCTCCGCCTCCTCCCCCTACCAACAACAGAATGCCATTTGGCATGTCTGACTGGATGAGCAGAATAGAGCAGCAATTGACTACCTTAGTTGATGCTGGCAAAAAGGGGGAAGATAGAATTCAGGGGGCAGGAAGTACTCAAGGAGAAATAAGGGCAGAGCTAAGAACAAAGAAGAGGCAAGATATTCTTCAAATTGAAGGAGGACCATCAAGTCTGAAAAGAAAGGAGATATCTGCCCCCAGCGAACCTGAAGAGCAGTTTGTGGAGAAGCAGTCTGTGGAGAAGAAGAGAAGAACAAAAGAAAAAGATGAACAAAGATTCGAATGGGAAGGCAAACAGTTGTGGTATGTTGAAGAATTCTTGCCAACAGAATTCATGAACAATTGGGCGAATGCCAAGAAACAATTCATAGAGCAGTTCTACCTCTGGGAGATACTCGATGATAAAGAATGCTCGCCCCAACAGTCATTCATCAACTACATGGATGCTAGATGGCCTACTCTGTGGAAGATAATGCTTAAATATGCAGCCAAATGGCAAGCTTATCCTATGATTCCTCCATTCAGAGCAGTGGAAGCGCCGACTCGTTTGGATAATGAGCTTAATGAGCTAGAGCTTCAAGAAGAAATTAGAAAGCTATGTGAAGAGCACAAGTTCTCTTCAAAAGAAGACCAAGACTTTGCTGCCCTAGTCATAAGGAGGAAATACGGTCTTGCACCCATCAAAAATAGACCAATCGGTGCAAAACTATTTAGACCTCCCAAGCAAACGGTTCGCAGAGGAAGGGGCAGATAGTTTTTGGATGTAATTGTAATTTTTGTAATTGATTAATTTTCTGCATTTATTTTATTCAATCCATGTACTTGTAATCAACAGAAAATATATAACAGTCATTTGAATGACAACTCCTAGTTGTCTCAAAACAAGACTGATTTTGATTTTGTGTCTTGCACTCAAGTGCAGACTTGATCATTTGATTACTTGTTTAAAGTTTTGCCATCATCAAAATAGGGGGAATTTGTTAGGAATACCTATTAGATTTTGATGATGTCATTAATATAAATTCAAATGTTTATTACTTGGCAAAAATGTAAGGAAGAACCAAATGAGTATCTTCTATAGGCCAAATATGTTAAGTATAAAACTTGGCAAAATGTAAAGAAGAACCAAATGAGTATCTTCTATAGGCCAAAAATAAGTTAGGCTAAAGATCGGCTAAGTACTAAAGTACAGCTAAATCCATCAGAGAGGATCAGCCGAGTCAAGTCAGAGTAGTTCTGGTCAACAAAAATTATCAGGGATGTTTGACCAGACTGCAGCCAAGGTACCTCAGACAAGTCACCTGATCAGTCAAGTCATAAACAGTGAACATCAGAGAGGTCCAGACTGCAAAGATGTTAACTGCACATCAGCCTAGTCGAGATCAGCCAAGTACTCCAAGTCCATGTCAGCATGCGTTGAAAAGTCAAGTATTACGGAAAGTCACATGCAACGTGAAGAGACAAATTGGAGTGATTCCCGCAAAAGAGATGAATTAAATAAGCTATCCAGACCCACCTTGAAGACTTTAATCGTTTTATATTCAAAATATTCGGCGCATCACATGCAGAAGTCTTCACAACGGTCAGAAGATAGATTAAAATATGGGAATCCAACCTTGCAACGTTCAGAAAAGAATAAACAAAGAAGTCTCCCTCCAACGGACTGATTTGTTACAGATTTACAAAAGCTATGAAGAAAAAGCTCAGAGATCGTGATCTATATATATCCGAAGATTTGAAGCTGAGCATACAACAACCTACCGGTGCGAACATACTTTCAAGCGATCAAAGCATTCAAGCTATCAAAAAGCGAAATATAGCATCGTGAAAAGAGCGGTTCTAAAAAGTTCATACTTGAAGAAGCTCTTAGTTGGAGAAGACAAAAACTCTTGTCTATAATCCTGAGTTCGGGGTACTTCACTGGTTGAAGTTAAGAGACTGTAAAGGCATCCAAGGATCGAGGATTAAGAGGTGCAAGGCAGTCAAGTGTGGTACAACGGCACGGATTTCCACTGGTTGGAAGCTGTTGTAGTTTTGTTTGAATCACTGTAATATTTATCACTGGTTGAGAATTATAGTGAATTCATCTCCAACTGGTTTGGAGAAAAGTGGATTAGTAGAGGATTACCCCACCTCTGAGACCACTATAACTGCCTGCGTTATTTACTGTTTTATATCATCATATTTTAACTGCTGCATTCATTGTTAAGTGTTTCATTAGTTGCTTTTTATTCATCATCAGCTGACTTCCGCACATATTAAGAACAAACGACTCCAAGTCATCTGTTTACCTATCAGCTGAAGAAACTCACTCTTTGAGAAAAAGAGTTTAAGAGTAACAACAAGTCTATTCACCCCCCCCCCTCTAGACTTGTTCCTGGACGACTTGTGACTTACAAAGGCCTGATTGATAATAAGGCTAATCTGTTGGAGCAAGGCGGCCCCTCCATCAAACGAGCTCGCCCAAGTGTCCAAAACAAGAACAAAGGAAAGCAACCAGCCAAGACGTTTGATGGTGATTGCTTCAACTGTGGCAGACATAGGCACGCGGCGAAGGACTACCGAAAGCCGAAGGCCAACAATAAGAAAAACATGTTGCCAACATCGCCGAGATTAATTTCATGTGAAAAGAGGACGATCTTGTTGTGTGGTCACTGAAGAGGTCAACCACGTTGAGAACCAAGGCGGTTGGTACGTCAACACCAGTGCGACCGCCCATGTTGGTCAACCACGTTAAGAACTATCAAGTTGTTGAGGGGAGAAAGCTCAATATGGGGAATCCAGCTTCATCTGAGATTATCGGAGTCGGAGAAGTGGACCTCAAACTAACGTCCGGACAAACACTCACCTTGATGAATGTGCTTCATGTTCCTGATATGAGGAAGAACTTGATCTCGGGCTCTATACTAGTTAATAAGGGGTTTAAACTAGTATTTGAGTCAGATAGAGTTATCATAAAGAAGTTTGATAGGTTTCTTGGTAAGGGTTACCTTGGAGGGACTCTTTAAACTTAATGCTTTGGTTATGCGCCATGTAACCAAGTCTGCAAATGCTAATGAAAATGCTACTGCTTCCTCTTATTTGACCGAGTGTTCTGATTTATGGCATTGTAGATTAGGCCATATGATGCTATAACAATATTAGTAAACTTAGATTTACTGAAACTAAATGAAGTCAATACTCAAAACAAATGTGAGATTTGTGTTGAGGCAAAAATGACGAAGCTTCTGTTTCATTCGGTAAAACAGAACACAAAACCCCTTGAATTAATTCACACAGACGTGTGTGATTTAAACTTTGTGCAGACTAAAGGTGGTAAGAAGTACTTTATCACTTTCATCGATGACTGCACAAGATATTGTTATCTTTATCTTTTGAGAAGTAAAGATGAGGCTATTGAAGCCTTTAAGAACTTCAAGAATGAAGACGAGAATCAATTAGGCTATCGTATTAAGATGGTTTTAAGCGATAGAGGTGGCGAATATGTAGCCCCGTTTGAGGAATTATGTAACGAGAGTGGTATAATTCATCGAACAACAGCTCCATATGCACCTCAATCTAATGACGTTGCTGAACGTAAGAATCGAACACTTAAAGATATGATGAATGCCTTATTTATTAGTTCAGGGTTGTCCCAGAACATGTGGGGGGAAGCTGTCTTGACATCCAACTACATATAGAATAATATTCCACGCAAAGGTAAGGATGTTACTCTTTATGAGTTGTGGAAAGGTAGAAAACCTTCATACGAATATCTCAAAGTATGGGGGTGTTTGGCGAAGGTTGAGGTGACTCTACCTAAACAAGTTAAAATCGGTCCTAAAACGATCGATTGTATCTTTATTGGGTATGCACTGAACAGTAGTGCCTATCGGTTTGTTATCCACAAGTCAAAAGTACCTGAAATGACTGTGGGAACAACAATTGAATCAAGAAATGCTGTATTCTTTGAAAACATATATCCTTGTAAGGACAATCATAAAGTTGAGAACAATTCTAGCAATAGAGTTGAAGATTGTTGCTACCCAAAATATTATCCAGAGATAGATATTGCTGGAATGGATGGATAGCAAACAAATGCGAGAACACTTCCGTGGGAAAAGTAAATAACACAAGAATTGTCGGGGTTGTTAGTCCCAGGCTTGAATGCTCTCGCGAGATGTTATTAATACAAATATTCGGGGATACAAGTATTAATGTAAGAATACAGTTACAATGAGTGTAAAGATTCTTGTTATCTTAGCTAGTGAGCGTGTATATTGCCAGAAGAAGCAGATATGATGCTCTGTGAGTTCTTGTAACAACGTAGATGAGCTGTGACGGCGGTGAGAGATCGACAGTCTCTCACAGCGTGTATTAGCTATATGTTTAAGCTCCTGGACTTGTATGTCTCTTAGAATCTGCACTGTGGAGACTTCTTGCCTCTGCCGACCGTCTTCTGGTTGAGAGGTGCTGAGAGAGAAATCCTGAGATAGATTCTGGGGGGGAAGCTGGGAGCTTGGAAGTATGTATGTTCTTCTGTCTTTCCGTGAATGAATTTGGAATGAAAGTGAACGAATTGGGAACCTTTTTCCAGTAGGAGGAGGTTCTCTATTTATAGAACTTGGATATGCCGGGCGATCGCCTCAGCTGTATTATAATAAGCAGGCGATCGTCTTTTAGCACATGGGCTTGTCTCCTTAAAGTTTGCAGGAGTTGCTGGCAGTCAGTCGCGCGGTCCAATGAGAAGCCTGCACGCGTCCGAGTCGCTGTCACAGGCGGTCCCACCTTGTGCCTTTCGGCGGGCTTGTCGGTAGTTAAATCCGCCCTTTTCAGAGACAGCTGTTGGTGGTCAATGATCCGCGAAATGCGGATCTTGTCTCGGATCTGCACATGGGTGCTGTTTTGAGATCCAGTCTTCGTAGACTTTGATAGACGATCGTCTATGTTCGGGGCGTAGGTTGGTCGTCCTTAGCCGGGCACTAGAGTCGATCGCTAGGTGCCGAAGGGCGATTGCCTTGGGAGTCGATCGCTAGATACTTGATGGCGGTCTGGTATCTTCGCTTAGGCGAGTTCGCCATAGCTTGATTGATTTTGGACTCGGTCGCTCGGCCTTGTAGTCGATCGCCTTTCGAGGTGAATAAATCTTGATATAACAATTGCCCCCCCAGCTCGCTCCTATGTTGGAAACATGGGGTGAGGTGGTTCTGCTGGCGATTGCTGAACTTCGACGAGCGACTCTGCCTTTCACTGAACTGGCGATCGTCTTTGAGCTGATTGATTCTAAATTTGGACGATCTGGTAGGTCGATGAAAAGAGCGGGAAACGGCAGCGGATGCGGAAAGGTCTCTGGGACACGTGTTGGGTTCCTGTTGGGGTAGACCAACGGTCATTTATCGACTGACGCGTCCTTCAAAAGACAAGTACGCGGGTTTCAAGGGGGTCAATAAATGCGACGGTTGCATTCCGACCCCTAAGATTCTCCTTAATTGCACACGAGTCCCTGTCCTCTCCTATAAAAAGCTGCAGAGTTGCAGTGTTCACCCTTACGCGCTTTTACTGGAGAAAGAAGGATTTTGCTGCAGATTTTTCTGAAGATCTTATTGCCGATCGTCGGTCGATTCCATCTTTGGTAAGAACACACTCCTCTTTTCCTCATATTGATTTCAAGGATGTCTGGAACATCTTCCTCACATGGAGTGGGCACTTCCTCCGCCGCTGGGACTTCTGATGTCCGGGGAGGATCCTCCGTTGAGTTCCATCTAGAGACGTCCGTTGAGGCTATTTGGGCCGGAATTGACCCTGCGGAGGTCGAGGCGCTGTTCAACGAGGCCGACGTGGATAAGGAGGCGGCCGTCGAACATAGGCGCTCGCAGATAGAGAGAGATCTTGCGGTCAGGGCCTACTGAGAGCTGCTCAGCGATCTCTGTAGTCGCTTGGCCAAATCAGGAGTTCGGCGACCAGGAAGGATCTGGCCGTCTGGAGGACGAGGTTTCATATCCCTTCAGACGTGGATCTCTTTGTGCCGGCCGAGAATGAGAGAGCCGATCAGCCTCCGGAGGGGATGGTCGCTGTGAACGAAGCGATCATGGAGGCAGGGTTGCGATAACCTTTGTCGTTCGCTGTCTCCCATCTGTTGGCTGCCTGGAACGTGGCACCTCTCCAGCTGACGCCAAATGCTTGGCTCTAGATAATTTGTACCCTCACCTTGTTCGGCGGTCACCGACTGTACCGCCTCCCTTCGCCGTCGGAGATGAACCACCTGTTCAAGCTGACGGTTCAGAAATTATCGGTCGGAGGCTATCATATACAAGACCAATCCGGTCGGGTGATCCTTGGAGTCCCGAACAAGGCGCGGGGCGATCCGGCGAAGTGGTTCTGGGTCGCCGGTGCCTGGAAAGCCTCAGCGAGCGACAATCCCACTGGCGAGCTGGAGATTCCCACTGGTTTTCGGGAGAGAAATCCCAGTAAGGGTTCAGACTCTCCCTTTATTCGGATATGTTCTGAACTGATCTAATTTGATTTTGTTTTTGCAGGTTTCCACATTCCGGCGATCGAGGAGTTGCCTTTTGATTTCCTAGTCGTCTGGGAGCGGATAAGAAGTTTGTTGGATGACGACCTGAACGCTAGCCGGATTAACAAGGAGAGTCGTTGGTTGTCCGCTCGCCTATTCCGTTTTCCGAGACATCTTTCGGTCTCAGGTACGAATTTATGCGATCTCCATTTGCTGGGCGATCGTCCTGTTGGAGGAATATGACTAACTGTGGCTTGATTGTTCTCATTTGTAGAGGTTCGTTTTCCTCGCTTTTTGGAGCCCCCACCGGAGATTGCTATGTCGAACCCTGGTGTTTTGGGTCGTCTCCGCCAGACGAAGTCATCACGAGCTCCTCCTGTGGCGTTACCTATCATCCCGGAGGTGGAGCCTCGCGTGGAGCCGATCGTGGCCGAGGAGGAAGTCTGGGAGGAGGGGCTTCGGATGAATCGCAAACGGCAGAGGTCGGGAGAAACTCCAGTTTCTGCCCCTGCAGTGAGGTGTCGATCGCCGCGCCTCCGATCACCGTTGTTCCTCCGGAGAATGAGCCTGCTCCCTCTGCGGCTTTCCTGCGGGAGATGGCGATCGCCGAAGCTGAGACCCCTCGCGGGAAGCCATACTTCGATCGCGATCCTGAGAGAGCCGAGAGGTAGACTTTGCTTGCTGAGTTTGAAACTTGTCGATGGTGTGGGAGATGTGCTAACTTTGTGTTTTGATGCAGGATCCGTAGCACTGATCCGTCTTGTCTGCCGATGGTGCGGGATTTTCTAGCGAGCCGATCTCCTCGCCAATCCTGTGATATCCCGCGGGCCGTCTCCGCTTTACCGAAGGCCTGGACGACCAATCTAGATGCGATCGCTCGTCAGCGATTTGGGAGTACCATGCAGGCTGCTTTCGCCCTTTCTCTCCAGGCGGCGACCATGGCTGCCCAGGCTGTGCAGGAGTATGAGGGGCGTCCTTCCACTACTCGCCGGCAGGCGGATCTCGAGGCATCTCAGAAAGAGAACGCCGAGTTCTCCGACAAGATTGTAGCAATGGAGAAGGATTCCCTGGCCGCAGCTAATCGGGCGAGCCAAAAACTAGAGCTGGCGAGAAAGGATGCTGAGCTATCCCGGGTGACGGTCGATTGCTTTCGGGACCGGATGACAAATGCTGTCCGGGCGCAGAAGGCCGCTGAGACGGAGGCCGATCGTCTGAAGGTGACGATCGCTCGGTTGTCTAGCGAGCTGGCGGAGTCGATGGAAAAGACGGCTGCAAGGGAGGCCGAGCTCCAAGGTGCACAGCAGGCGATGGCAGAGCTAAAAGGAGAGGTAGAGGCGACCAAGGCCGATCCCTTTCAAAACTTGGAGTTTGTCAACGAGTTCGCCTATTATATGGCGTTCGCCGACTCGATCCGAGCTGCTAAGAAGGGAGGTTTGGAGGTTGGCCCTCTTGCTGAGAACTTCAAGGCGTACGCGCTGGAGCATCCTCTCCATTCTGCTTTCTCCTTGCCGATCTTGGATCTCGCGGATATCGGCGTGGATTTGAGCTGGTATCCGACTCCGGCCAACCTTGTTCATCCCGACGCTCCGGAGGGTGGGGAGGCCATTCCGGAGGCTGAAGGCGAAGGCCAGGCAGGGGCCTGAGGCACTTCGTTTTTTAATGTTTTAGCTTATTGTCTTGTAATTCGTAGCTTTCTTTTTGTAGTATTTAGGCCTTCGGGCGACCATGTATTCTGATCTTTCAAGTAATGAAATGAATGTTAGATTCTTTGATTTTTCACTTGAATGATTGCTATTTTTGAGTCTTTTGCTTGACTTTGTACAAATGTGTGAGGAGAGATCGTTGCAAGTGTATGTCTACGTGAATTGATAAACTCATATAGATAACTTTTACAACAAATTCGATCACTGCACGAACATCTGAATAATTGCCGATCTCCGTATGTGACTGGATAGGGACGATCGTCGTATAAGTAGTCTGCACTCTTCCCCCTTGTTTTTGTTCACTTAGTGAAAGTAAGGGGATGAAAATAATTCATTGAGTGAGCGGTCTTCAACTTTGTCGAATCCTCGAGGACGGTCGTCAATCTTGAGGAACCGTGCATAGTCGCAGAATTCGATGGACCGACTCAATGACCATGTCTTGTGTGCAAGCGACACTGTCTGTCTCGTGACTCATTTTATTGTGAGGGTCCTCCGTTAGGCTGCGCCTCGCCTCATATTTAAACAAAGGGCGTGCGGTCTTGGTCTGGAGGAGTCCTTGCGTGGGGCGTCGTCGGATTAATCAACTCCACTTCCGCGGCTTGTTAGCTCTGCTTCCACCTCGGCCTGCCATGAAGACGGCGACCCTCGACGGTGTATGTTGAGACGGGGGTAGTGACGCGTCGCATTGTCCGGGTTCACCACGTTAAATGATGAACCTTTGAGGGCGGGCGATCGTGTCCACTGATTAGTTTTGGAGGGCCCTCAGACTACGCCGACCTCGTATTTAAACGAAGGGTGGGCGATCTTGGCCCAAAGGGACCTTTCATGGCCTAAGCAGTCAGTTCCATCGACCACCAGGACCATGGCTGCACTCTTCCACCTCAGATCGTCATGTTAAATGCCGACCTTCGACGGTGTACATTGTGCGGTGGAGGCGATCTCGTGCCGTAGTCCACCATGTTAGATGATGAACTGTAGATGGCAAACGAGTCCTCCAGTTTTGATGATGTTGCTTGATACCGTCGATCGGGCTGGAAGACTGGAGATCGTCGTTCGGGCGCCGATCGCGCTACTCATAGGCTAAGAAGAAACCTTTGCCTGGCCAGAAAGTCTGCGGCCTTAGCGCGGAAGATCGCGTAGGTCGTGGGTTGGTCCTTCGTAAGATGCCTGAACATAGGCGAAAGACCATGGAATCCTCCTAGGACCGAGTATAGGGCGATCTCATCGCTTACGGGCTCGCCGTTGAGGATGATATCGTCTACCCGGTCGATGTAGTCCGAGTCGGACTCTTCTTTCCCTTGCCTGATCTACATCATGCGATGGGGACCTTCTGGCCGAGCGACCTTGGTGGCGAAGTATGTTGTGAAGTCGTTCTCCAGCTGATTGAAGAAACCGATGGATCGAGGTGGCAATGAGGTGTACCACCTGTGGGCAAGGTCGTCCAGCGTCAGAGGGAACATTCGGAACCTGGTCGCGTCTGATGCCCCACAACCGATCATGTAGATGTATAACTTGTTCAGGTGAGTTTCGGGGTCTGATCTCCCCTCGTACAAAGGTATTTGCGGAGGAGCGATCTTATGCTGTACGGGGGCGAGCTCGATGTGGACCGCGAGCGGCTCACTCGGCCCGGCGATCTTGCTCTTGGCGCCTGCCCCAGATTCCAGGAGCGCCTTTATATTGTCGAGCTGGCGTTGCATCGCGGCCATTGTTGTAGCTTGGTCGCTCGTGGATCGGCTTTTGGAGCGGGAGCCGAGGCGACCGTGTACCGATCTCCTGACTCCGCTGCTGCCGACGTCGGCTCTTTGGCGAGGGGGAGCCAGATGGCTGGCCTGCCTTCTGGGATTTGGATACGCCGAACTCCTGGTGACGGACTCGAGCTCCGTCGTCTCGTGGCTGGGGCCGGACTGCCCCGGTCGCCAAGATGGGTCGCTGCCTAGACGATCGAAAACAGAGGTGCCCCGGCTGGCGAGCGCCTCTTCTCGAATGGGAGGTGCCCAAATCTGCAAATGCTAATGAAAATGCTACTGCTTCCTCTTATTTGACCGAGTGTTCTGATTTATGGCATTGTAGATTAGGTCATATGATGCTATAAAAATATTAGTAAACTTAGATTTAGTGAAACTAAATGAAGTCAATACTCAAAACAAATGTGAGATTTGTGTTGAGGCAAAAATGACGAAGCTTCTGTTTCATTCGGTAAAACGGAACACAAAACCCCTTGAATTAATTCACACACACGTGTGTGATTTAAACTTTGTGCAGACTAGAAGTGGTAAGAAGTACTTTATCACTTTCATCGATGACTGCACAAGATATTGTTATCTTTATCTTTTGAGAAGTAAAGATGAGGCTATTGAAGCCTTTAAGAACTTCAAGAATGAAGCCGAGAATCAATTAGGCTGTCGTATTAAGATGGTTTGAAGCGATAGAGGTGGCGAATATGTAGCCCCGTTTGAGGAATTATGTAACAAGAGTGGTATAATTAATCAAACAACAACTCCATATGCACCACAATCTAATGACATTGCTGAACGTAAGAATCGAACACTTAAAGATATGATGAATGCCTTATTTATTAGTTCAGGGTTGTCCCAGAACAGGTGGGGGGAAGCTGTCTTGACATCCAACTACATATAGAATAAGATTCCACGCAAAGGTAAGGATGTTACTCTTTGTGAGTTGTGGAAAGGTAGAAAACCTTCATACGAATATCTCAAAGTATGGGGGTGTTTGGCGAAGGTTGAGGTGACTCTACCTAAACAAGTTAAAATCGGTCCTAAAACGATCGATTGTATCTTTATTGCGTATGCACTGAACAGTAGTGCATATCGGTTTGTTATCCACAAGTCAAAAGTACCTGAAATGACTGTGGGAACAACAATTGAATCAAGGAATGCTGTATTCTTTGAAAACATATATCCTTGTAAGGATAATCATAAAGTTGAGAACAATTCTAGCAATAGAGTTGAAGATTGTTGCTACCCAAAATATTATCCGGAGATAGATATTGCTGGAATGGATGGATATCAAACAAATGCGAGAACACTTCCGTGGGAAAAGTAAATAACACAAGAATTGCCGGGGTTGTTAGTCCCGGGCTTGAATGCTCTCACAAGATGTTATTAATACAAATATTCGGGGATACAAGTATTAATGTAAGAATACAGTTACAATGAGTGTAAAGATTCTTGTTATCTTAGCTAGTGAGCGTGTAGATTGCCGGAAGAACCAGATATGATGCTCTGTGAGTTCTTGTAACAACGTAGATGAGCTGTGATGGCGGTGAGAGATCGACAGTCTCTCACGTCGTGTATTAGCTATATGTTTAAGCTCCTGGACTTGTATTGTAACACCCCCAAAACCGTATGGGAATATTACACGCCGTAGACCCTTTCAACAAGGATCTACCAGGCTAAACATCCATAAACAACCAAATGCTTGCCCTGCCAGGGTCAAACAATATAATAATACAGACCGTTAAGGTCACTTACACATAAACACACAGACCGATGAGGTCACACAACTCTATCAACAGAACTGACTAACAACATTACCCACACAGGGGTCGAAACACAATACAGCGGAAGACTGAATCAACTCTAATAATACAACCAAACTCTACCAACTCTCGACTCTTGATTAGTATCGCAGCTCGTCATCCCCTTGTGCCAATCCTGTGACTGCTCCCCTGAACCTGCATGTACCTGGACGCAGAACAGACATCCACCCCCCGATTACTCGGGGGTTAGTAAAACTCCACTGTTTTACTAGTGCAAGTATAAAACGATACGAAATGCAACAAGTAAATAGCAACTACGAATTTAATATGGAAATCAATTATCAAATGTTCCCGAGAAGTTTTATTAATTTGGAACTCAAGCAAGAGATATTTGAAAAGGAACACATCATCTTGGGGATTTTTAAAGCAGAAATTCTTTTGGACCTCGAGTCCCAATTTACAAAGCCTTTTCGAAAACATTAGGGCCTTAGCCCGATTCTCTTTTCAAAACACAATAGATGAGATATCATTATGGGTCCGAGACCCGTATTTAAAATGTTATCCAAATAATCACTGCTATACGACCGTTGTTCGTACACATCATGTATCGATCTCCGGAGGCCTCGACGGACCTTACCCGGACCACACACTCTGTTCGTACACAACATGTACCGAACTCCGGAGGCCTCGACGGGCCTTACCCGGACCACACACTCTGTTCATACACATCATGTACCGAACTCCGGAGGCCTCGACGGACCTTACCCGACCACATACATCGTTCGTACACATCATGTACCGAATCCCAGAGGCCTCGTCAGACCCTACCTGGATCACACACCTTGTTCGTACACATCATGTACCGAACTCCAGAGGTCTCGTCAGACCCTACCTGGAACACACACACACCTCGACACGACACAATTCATAATCATCAAATGTCAAGCCATTCCACATTACACCGAAATGCATAATCAAGTATGTAAATCAAAACAACACAAATATCATAATCATCACAACAACTCAATAATGAACAATCACGCCCGGCACAACTTAGACGATTTGCACATCCAACACAATTCTACTATGAAAATCAATTCATACGAAACATATTCACGAAAGTAATCCAATGCATCACAACCATACACGACATCCCTATTCACAAGACACAATTCGTATAGTAAAATACTTGCCTCGAAACCACGACGCGGAGAATCGACCGAAGTTGGTTGGCATGAACCGACTACGAACTTGCCGACTCCACCGAATGACAACCCGCAACAATAAACTACGAAGGACAACAATAACAACGAAAATGAATTCCAAAGTACGACCCAAAGCCGCTGAATTCAAGAAACAAACGATGTAAGTTCAAGGGTTTCCCCCAAAACGGCCAAGGACACGATTCGTCCCGTCAAAACATGAAAACGGAATTCCAAACCAAAATATGGATATACAATCCCTAGGATATGTTTAAAAACATCATTTAACAACAATCGATCCATCAAAAATGTATGGAAAACGAAATCAAGAACAAATCCCCCAAAAAGTCGATTTGAAGGAAATCAAGAAATATACCTTGATTCGACGAAAAAACATGGATTAAATGATGATAAACACATGAATAATACTAAGGTTAATCATACCCATCGTGGATTAATCAACAACACGGAACGAATCGGACAAAAACGCAAAAACCCCCAAATTCACGAAATTAGGGTTCTAAGGAAGATTACCTTGATTCGCTGAATCAAAGGACGATAACGGATGATTGATTGATGATATAACCTCAAGAACTTCATGGATTTGTTGTTAAACAACATGGCTCCAAGATCTCTAAGTCTCAAGCCGCGGAAGAGAAAGGGAGGAAATGAAAAACGAGAGGAAATGTGACTGCTTTGTCACATTTATACTGGGCCGGACTAGCGTGCGCTAGGCTGCCGAGCTAGCGTGCGCTATCGGCCCAGGCCGCAGTCCAGAGCCCACACTGCCCTACTGACTCGGCCAGGTAGCGTGCGCAGCCTTCCAGTCGTAGCGCGCGCTACCTGCCGGTCGTAGCGTGCGCAATGCCCGACAGTAGCGTGCGCTACCTGCCGAGCCTAACCGATTCCAGAACCCCAGGACTCCACTGTCCAGACCCGATAGCGTGCGATACACCTGCCGGTTAGCGCGCGCAGCCTTCCGGCCGTAGCGTGCGCTACGCCGGTTCCTGCCGCACCCGTCCGACTGGTGCCCACAATCGTCCGGCCAGTCCCGCAACCGTCCGGCCAGTGCTCGAACACCAGGGCTCGACGACTCGATTTCCGAAAATGCACGGAACGAACACGACGAAAAGTTCGCGGACAACATCAACGACCCGAAATGAAAATATATTACAATAATTAATCATACGCGACCAAGAAAAGGGTCGGACAACAAATACAGATACAGATACCCATAACTTTGGGTAAATTACAAAATGGCCCAAAATACCCGAAAATCACGATACGTGATCGAATAACCAAACCGAAGTTCATAACACGTCTAATAAAGTTAAACGGACTTACGGGAAACTCGAAACAGCAGTTTCGAACGAGATTCGCAAGAATCGAACTCAAGTGCGGAAAAGTCGCTAAAAAGCACGAAACTCAGCAAAACAGCACCGAAACAAACTTGGATGTCGAAAAGTGCAGAATTAATCATTCTCAGAATGATGAAACGGTCCCAGGCGAGTCGTCGAAATGGACCTCCGCCGAAAAAAGAAAATTACTGGAAATCCGAAATTGTGGATATTACATTCTACCCTCCTTAAAAGAAGTTTCGTCCCGAAACTTAAATCAAGTAGGGAGAAGCAATATCCCGCCAGGAAAACTCAACGAGATACACAAGAACCGAAAAAAAATCGCGCCCAACGGCGAAACGTTACAAGCAACGCAAAGGAATATACGGCGTGAAAACACGCCCCACGACGACTAACACAACGCCACCGACTATGCTTCAAAACAACAACGAGTAATTAACAACATATCACATGCACACATTTAATCAAAGAAACGCAGGCGACAACAAGTCGCACCCGACCACAACCACTATGCGGTAGAAACAAATATAGTATTACGATAGAATTCACTCCAATTCTCGTCAACAAAAAAATGTCCGACGTCAAGACACAAACAATTCAAGATAACAGAAAACGAGAATACCGGACATTACATTCTATCCTATTAAAAATAAGTTTCCTCCCGAAACTTAAAATAAAACATCATGGTAGAATACAAACAAAACCAAAAAGTTCACGCAACAAATATCAATTTCTACACGAATTACAGCACGAAGTACGATACACAACTACATCACGGGACACCACCAGGCACTCTCCGAGTAGGAACGAAAACCCAATTCCCGAACATCTTGGCAATGGTCTCACAATGCACCGCTCGGTGACCCACTTGGCCACACTCGAAACAGTTGACTAACGGTGAACGACAATTCTTCGCAGTACGAGATCAGGCAACAATAGTCAGACATCCCCGTTCGAACAACAACGATCGAACAACAACGATCAAATAACAATGATCGAACAATAATGATCAAATAACAATGATCGAACAACAACGATCGAACAACAATGATCGAATGACAACAGTCGAACAATGACTCTGAAGTCCCCACTTCAACTCTAGACATTAAAAGAACTGGTAGAAAGTGAAAGATGTTACTTCCAAACAAGGTTCACAAGAATCGAACCGAACTCGGAAAGGTCACGATGACAAACAGGTCGATCTAAAACAAGGTCACAACCAGTTCGAACGATGACAACTGAGACATCAAACAAGTTCAAAAAGTATCGATGAACACGTGCAAGTCGATAGAATTTAGAAGGAGAAACTCCAGAAGTTAAATATAGTACGGGTATTACATCGGACCTCTTATAAAAGAAATGTCGTCCCCGCAACTCACAACAACGGAAACAAGGTAACAACACAAAAAGCATCCCACAGGAAAATCTCCCATGAGTCTCTCAGATCCGATCCTGATATCTGTGCTGAAGCGCGAACTCCGAGAGTCTCGGTTGCCAATTCGCAAAACTGAATTCGGTGTCCCTCGAGTCCTCACTTGAAACGCGTTACTGACGAGAAGGACAGTTTACACGTGTATGCCCCGGCACATCACGGTTGAAACACCTCGGCTCAGCATACCGAAAATACAAATGCTAGATACAGTGGGGCATAACGTCGCAAAACAACATAGCGGAGATGCCAACTCAGCACAACAAGGAATCATAACACATATCATATACAATAATTACCATCGTAAAGTAATATACACACAAACACTACAGCAACGACGGTATCGTTCGGCGACTTCGATGGCCCGAATGATAACCAGCACATAATTACAAACATCATGAAAAAATCACACATGTACCCAAACGTACAAACCCAAGCTTCAACAGCTCACACTCGTGCGACAACACGCAAATCTCCATGAGGCGACAATTAGTAAATACCAGTTCACACTTCTCACAGAGGGCTAGTACTACAAATACGTGGCAACGCCTCAACGTTGATGCCACCAATTCGATCATATTCGGAAGTTAACATCATAACGACAAAGAAAACATCATACGTACATTTCCAAACGCAAACGGGAATTGATAGGTTTTTTTTTTTTAAAAAAAAAACCCTTTTGAAAATAATTTTGTAAATAACGATTGATCTTGAGTATCACCCTTCAAAAAAAAAGTTCAAACGTGAAACATCGTTATCGAGACTTTGGAAAACTATCTCGCATTCGATAAAAATGAGGACACTTTCTTTTCGTGAAAAACTTTAGGAAATATTTGACCCTCGGGTCTAAGTAAAAGTGTTTCTAAAACATTAGAAATATCTCAAAACATTTTGGTCCTCGAGGTTGAAGAATTTTGAAACATATTGTGGCACCTTGGATGTACCACGAGAAAATAATTCATTTTAAAAGTACGTCTCAAAATATATTTTCTAAGGTACTCAAGGTTTTCAAAGATAATTCAATGGGCTAGAATGCCCAAAAATTTCAGATAATTATACGGAACATTATAGCACCGTGGGTCCCGCGCCGGAACCCACCAGGCTAAAAACCATTTACAAAATGCCAAAAAGGTCGATGACGGTAATATTTCAAAAACTCACAAAAGCCATTTACAAAATACTAAATACCGTCGTAAGAATTTCGCCAAAATGATCAAGGCCATAATGCCAAAAACTCGGTTAAGGGAATCGGTTTTCGAAATAAAACTCAGCCGGTAAAATACCGAAAGCCATTACCAAAGAACTCACGCAGCGGAAAAAGGAATAAAGTCCAACATGCACAATCCAATTGAATACATCTCACAGCATAGTTTAAACATACAACAAAACCGTTCCTCGAAGTTTCTCACGAACTCAATCGTCGATACCTTAATCGAAACCCAACAAGGTTCTCAATTTTCACACCATACCACCCCTCACAGTGGTTCAAAGGTAAAACAACAATAGGCCCAGTTTTATACATATACTATATGTCACATGTATTAAATACAACTATATTCACAACACCGTGCAAATAAAATTATGCACCGCAATTAACTCATTTAGATAAAATCATGATACACAGGTACTTCGCATAAAAGAGAAGACTTACGTCCACAGGCCACACGGAGATGACGGTCACCCACGATACTAATCTCATCTGACAACACATCTGACACGTTGTGACTACGCACAACTCAACTTGTCACCTGACGACTCGAACGAAAAGACAACACATTACTCGACAAACCACGACTCGACTCGACCCGACAGCCTAGGTTTCCGCAACCAAAGCTCTGATACCATAAATGTAACAACCTCAAAACCGTATGGGAATATTACACGCCGTAGACCCTTTCAACAAGGATCTACCAGGCTAAACATCCATAAACAACCAAATGCTTGCCCGGACAGGGTCAAATAATATAATAATACAGACCGTTAAGGTCACTTACACATAAACACACAGACCGATGAGGTCACACAACTCTATCAACAGAACTGACTAACAACATTACCCACATAGGGGTCGAAACACAATACAGCGGAAGACTGAATCAACTCTAATAATACAACCAAACTCTACCAACTCTCGACTCTTGACTAGTATCGCAGCTCGTCATCCCCTTGTGCCAATCCTGTGACTGCTCCCCTGAACCTGCATGTACCTGGACGCAGAACAGACATCCACCCCCCGATTACTCGGGGGTTAGTAAAACTCCACTGTTTTACTAGTACCAGTATAAAACGATACGAAATGCAACAAGTAAATAGCAACTATGAATTTAATATGGAAATCAATTATCAAATGTTCCCGAGAAGTTTTATTAATTTAGAACTCAAGCAAGAGATATTTGAAAAGGAACACATCATCTTGGGGATTTTTAAAGCAGAAATTCTTTTGGACCTCGAGTCCCAATTTACAAAGCCTTTTCGAAAACATTAGGGCCTTAGCCCGATTCTCTTTTCAAAACACAATAGATGAGATATCATTATGGGTCCGAGACCCATATTTAAAATGTTATCCAAACAATCACTGCTATACGACCGTTGTTCGTACACATCATGTACCGATCTCCGGAGGCCTCGACGGACCTTACCCGGACCACACACTCTGTTCGTACACATCATGTACCGAACTCCGGAGGCCTCGACGGACCTTACCCGGACCACACACTCTGTTCGTACACATCATGTACCGAACTCCGGAGGCCTCGACGGACCTTACCCGACCACATACATCGTTCGTACACATCATGTACCTAATCTCAGAGGCCTCGTCAGACCCTACCTGGATCACACACCTTGTTCGTACACATCATGTACCGAACTCCAGAGGTCTCGTCAGACCCTACCTGGAACACACACACCTCGACACGACACAATTCATAATCATCAAATGTCAAGCCATTCCACATTACACCGAAATGCATAATCAAGTATGTAAATCAAAACAACACAAATATCATAATCATCACAACAACTCAACAATGAACAATCACGCCCGGCACAACTTAGACGATTTGCACATCCAACACAATTCCACTATGAAAATCAATTCATACGAAACATATTCACGAAAGTAAACCAATGAATCACAATCATAACACGACGTCCCTATTCACAAGACACAATTCGTATAGTAAAATACTTGCCTCGAAACCACGACGCGGAGAATCGACCGAAGTTGGTTGGCACGAACCGACTACGAACTCGCCGACTCCACCGAATGACAACCCGCAACAATAAACTACGAAGGAAAACAATAACAACGAAAATGAATTCCAAAGTACGACCCAAAGCCGCTGAATTCAAGGAACAAACGACGAAAGTTCAAGGGTTTCCCCCAAAACGGCCAAGAACACGATTCATCCCGTCAAAACATGAAAATGGAATTCCAAACCAAAATATGGATATAAAATCCCTAGGATATGTTTAACAACATCATTTAACAATAATCGATCCATCAAAAATGTATGGAAAACGAAATCAAGAACAAATCCCCCAAAAAGTCGATTCGAAGGAAATCAAGAAATATACCTTGATTCGACGAAAAACCATGGATTAAATGATGTTAAACACATGAATAATACTAAGATTAATCATACCCATCGTGGATTAATCAACAACACTCAACGAATCGGACGAAAACGCAAAAACCCCCAAATTCACGAAATTAGGGTTCTAAGGAAGATTACCTTGATTCGCTGGATCAAAGGACAATAACGGATGATTGATTGATGATATAACCTCAAGAACTTCATGGATTTGTTGTTAAACAACATGGCTTCAAGATCTCTAAGTCTCCAGCCGCGGAAGAGAAAGGGAGGAAATGAAAAACGAGAGGAAATGTGACTGCTCTATCACATTTATACTGGGTCGGACTAGCGTGCGCTAGGCTGCCGAGCTAGCGTGCGCTATCGGCCCAGGCCGCAGTCCAGAGCCCACATTGCCCTACTGACTCGGCCAGGTAGCGTGCGCAGCCTTCCGGTCGTAGCGCGTGCTACCTGCCGGTCGTAGCGTGCGCAATGCCCGACAGTAGCGTGCGCTACCTGCCGAGCCTAACCGATTCCAGAACCCCAGGACTCCACTGTCCAGACCCGATAGCGTGCGTTAGGCCAGCCGATAGCATGCGCTACACCTGCCGGTTAGTGCGCGCAGCCTTCCGGCCGTAGCGTGTGCTACGCCGGTTCCTGCCGCACCCATCCGGCCGGTGCCCGCAATCGTCCGGCCAGTCCCGCAAGCGTCCGGCCATTGCTCGAACACCAGGGCTCGACGACTCGATTTCCGAAAACGCACGGAACGAACACGACGAAAAGTTCGCGGACAACATCAATGACCTGAAATGAAAATATAATGCAATAATTAATCATACGCGACCAAGAAAAGGGTCGAGACAACAAATACAGATACCCACAACTTTGGGTAAATTACAAAATGGCCCAAAACGCCCGAAAATCACGATACGTGATCGAATAACCAAACCGAAGTTCATAACACGTCTAATAAAGTTAAACGGACTTATGGGAAACTCGAAATAGCAGTTTCGAACGAGATTTGCAAGAATCGAACTCAAGTGCGGAAAAGTCGCTAAAAAGCACGGAACTCAGCAAAACAGCACCGAAACAAACTCGGATGTCGAAAAGTGCAGAATTAATCATTCTCAGAATGATGAAACGGTCCCAAGCGAGTCGTCGAAATGGACCTCCGCCGAAAAAAGAAAATTATCGGAAATCCGAAATTGCGGATATTACATGTATGTCTCTCAGAATCTGCACTGTGGAGACTTCTTGCCTCTGCCGACCGTCTTCTGGTTGAGAGGTGTTGAGAGAGAAATCCTGAGATAGATTCTGGGGAGGAAGCTGGGAGCTTGGAAGTATGTATGTTCTTCTGTCTTTCCGTGAATGAATTCGGAATAAAAGTGAACGAATTGGGAACCTTTTTCCAGTAGGAGGAGGTTCTCTATTTATAGGACTTGGATATGTCAGGCGATCGCCTCATCTGTATTATAATAAGCGGGTGATCATCTTTTAGCACATGGGTTTGTCTCCTTAAAGTCTGCAGGAGTTGCTGGCAGTCAGTCGCGCGTTCCAATGAGAAGCCTGCACGCATCCAAGTCGCTGTCACAGGCGGTCCCACCTTGTGCCTTTCGGCGGGCTTGTCGGTAGCTAAAGCCGCCCTTGTCAGAGACAGCTGTTGGTGGTCAATGATCTGCGAAATGCGGATCTTGTCTCGGATCTGCACATGGGTGCTGTTTTGAGATCCAGTCTTCGTAGACTTTGATGGACGATCGTCTCTGTTCGGGGCGTAGGTTGGTCGTCCTTAGCCGGGCACTAGAGTCGATCGCTAGGTGCCGAAGGGAGATCGCCTTAGGATTCGATCGCTAAGTACTTGATAGCGGTCTGGTATCGTCGCTTAGGCGAGTTCGCCATAGCTTGATTGATTGTGGACTCGGTCGCTCGGCCTTGTAGTCGATCGCCTTTCGAGGTGAATAAATCTCGATACAACAAAGATGAAGAAACAAGTTCAAAACATGTGGATGTAGATCCAAAGTCACGTAAGCGATCGAGATCTAATCTGGAAGATGTAGAACCGAGATGTGGTAGTAGGGTTACCAAAGACATTTGTACCAGACTACATAGCATTCATGTTGGATGAAGAACCAACATCGATCAAAGTAGCTTATGCTAGACCAGATGGGTTGCTCTGGAAAGAACCTCTTCGGAGTGAAATTGACTAAATTTTACAAAACCAAACTTGGGTTTTGGTTGATTTACCTGAAGGTTGTAAGCCCTTAGGATGCAAATGGATCCTTAAAAGAAAGTACAGGGCTGATGGTTTAATTGATAAGTATAAAGCTCGCTTAGTAGTCAAAGGTTTCAAGCAGAATGAAGGGTACGATATTTTCGATACCTATTCGCCTATAACGAGAATTACATCTATTCGAGTGCTTCTCGCGATTGATACTTTGCACGACCTAGAGATTCATCAAATGGATGTTAAGACTGCTTTTTTGAATGCTGGTCTAGATGAAGAGATCTATATGGAACAACCTGAAGGGTTTGTAGTACCTGGACAAGAGAAAAAGATCTGCAAACTGGTTAAGTCTCTATATGGATTGAAACAAGCTCCACTACAGTGGCACTTGAAATTTGATAATGTAATGTTATCAAATGGTTTTAAAATAAACAAGTGTGATAAATGTGTTTATATTAAGAACACTAATAACGGATATGTTATTGTGTGTTTTTATATAGATGACATGTTAATCATGGGTAGCAATATACAAGTGATTATCAATACTAAGAACATGTTAAAAAGAAATTTTGACATGAAAGACATGGGGCTAGCCTATGTGATTCTTGGAATGAAAATTTTGAGAAAATCTGATGGAATCATCTTGACACAATCTCACTATGCCGAGAAAGTTCTCAAGAAGTTTAATGCTTTTGATAGCTTGCCAGCTAAGACTCCAATAGAGTTAAATGTTCACTTGAGCAAAAATCGAGGGGAACCTGTTGCACAAGAAGAATATGCACGAGTCATTGGGTGTTTAATGTATCTTACAAATTGCACTTGACCCGACTTAGCTTGCGCTGTGAACAAATTGAGTCGTTACATGAGCAATCCAAGCAAAGAGCATTGGAAAACTCTTGTTAGAGTTTTGAGGTACTTAAAGTATACTCAAAACCTTGAGTTACACTATTCGAGATATTCCCCGGTACTTGAAGGGTACTGTGATGCGAAATGGAAATCCAATACGAAAAATTCTTTTTCTACAACTGGTTACGTGTTTACCATTGAGGATGGAACTGTCTCGTGGAAGTTCGCGAAACAAACGTGTATAGCTCGATCCACCATGGAATCGAAATTCATAGCTTTGGACAAAGCTGGTGAAGAATCCGAGTGGCTCAGAAACTTTCTAGAAGATATTCCATGTTGGTCAAAGCCAGTGCCTACAGTGATAATACACTGTGATAGCCAAGCTGCTATTGGTAGGGCAAGAAGTAACATGTATAATGGAAAGCCTCGACATATGCATAGACGCCATAATACCGTGAAACATTTGATCAAAAGTGGGGTTATCTCTATTGACTATGTGAGGTCATTGGATAATCTAGTGGATCCGCAAAGGGTTAAACTGTGATCAAATGAATAAATTGCTAGATGTAATGGGTTTAAAATCCACAAATTGATAATTATCATAGTGGTAACCCAACCAAGATGACTGGAGATCCCAAGAACTTGATTTAATGGGAGAACTAAGCTATGAGAGTTCGTGTGAAACACTCATCTAAATTTATTCCCTATAGAGCAATTAAGTGTTGAAAACTTGCCTAGTGGTGAGGTTAAGTCTATGACATTTAATGATTCCTAAAGACCTCGAGGAGGTTTAGTATGGCAAGATACTCGGTAAAGAAGCACCTATATAAGTGATAAGTGGGGACCGCTTCATGACATACAATTATGAATTTAAAGAGGTGTCCAAGGCCCGCAAAGGACACAAAACGTGATAAGGGATGAGGTTGAGGTGTTCAAGTGTTAGCATCATTGTCTCGGTGCATGCCGTGGGGGAATAGTTCAAAGCATCACGCCACTAATCCGCATGTGTACCCTATGGTATTAACTATGGAAGGTTCAAAGCCACGAACTACCTATCCTTATACTTTAACGCCTCTTGAGGACTGAGCTTGTGTCTGTACATTGCATTTGGGCTATTTTCACTCATGTGTGGGATTGTTGGAATTGTTAATGATTTTAATTTTATTTTGTAAATTAAATATCATAGGATCGATCTACGTTCCGAGTAGATGATCGTGGTATATTCACTTTCTCTAAACTAAACTCCGGTGAGTGAGAAATAGTGAATTAAAGTTTGTCACTTAATTGTGAATAAATGGGGGATGGCTATCCCACATTGAATAATGAGCTATCATTGTTCAAGTATATAAGGAGTTACCATTATTCATGTAATAATTAATGGCACATGTGTATGGGCTTAAAGCCCACACGCGTGCACATGCGCGCGCCGCCGAAGCCCGCCCGCCTCGCCTCGGCCTCGACCGCGAGCCACGAGCCGCGGACCGTGGGCCTTGGGCCTTGGCTTTGATCTTGGATCTTGGATCTTGGATCTTGGCAATTGGTCTTTGGGTGGTCTTTGGGCTGTGCTTTGGGCCTGGTCATGGGCTTGGCCTTGGACTAGGCCTTGGCTTGCTTAAAGAATTTTTTTGACTAGCTCAACAATATTTTTGGGATCGTATGTGCACATAAGAATGTCCATGTACATCTCTCAAGCGTTAAGGAGCTGAATACAGGGTTGCATTTGATTGTGTAACTCCAGTGTTCAATGCAGGCATGAATGCCTGCATTATGACAGCCATTAGTGCTGTGTTTAAACCCCCTGTAGGTGAGATGGCCTATAAATAGGTGCATGCTCATTGCATTCCATACACTTGCAAAAAACAAACATGCACACAAAGTTTTCAGCATACTCTGCATTTCATAAGTCGGAGCTTTGTCCTCACCTCTTCCAGTTCGTCAGAGCTCGTTTGGTTTTGTGGTGCTACTACCTTCAAGATGTGCCGTTTTATCTTTGGAGGCGATACGTCAGAACCGAGAGCACTACCGGGGCGTATTTCGTCCTGTGGATAGAGGAGTCCTCGACTCGGTAATAGTTTATGGTTAATTTTGTTTTGTGTAGTTTCTTTTTTTCGAGTTTTGTAATTTTTTCTTTCCTCGAGTTTTGTAATTTTTGATTTCGTTCGAGTTTTGTAATTTCTGGTTTCGAGTTGTACTTTTGTTTTCTAGTTGTAATTTAATTTCGCCCGACAAGTTTTTTTCTACGAAACAGTTTCCAACAGAACTTTCTTGTGGACAGGGAAGACAGCAGTTTCTAAAAGGGCCCTTTTGGCATGGGACATAATATGCTTACCCAAGAATGGTGGAGGTATTGCTATCATGAATCTTAAACTGTGGAATAGAGCTGCAGTAGCAAGCTTCTCTGGAACTTAAGTCGAAAGAAGGACAAAATCTGGATACGATGGGTCCATGGTTTCTATGTGAAGAATCAAGATGTGAGAACAATGAGAACACCTAACCAATGTTCCTGGGTGATTAGGAAAAACTTTGATGCAAGAGTGTGTTTGAGAAATCGGAATAATGGGGTGGATTGGCTTAGCAGGAGCTCATTCTCAATCAACCAAGTCTATCAAACTATGAGAGGAACTGTGCAAAAGGTGGAATGGTCCAAACTGATGACTCAAAATGTGGCTCCCACAAAAATGCTTATTCATTGCTTGGCTGGCAATGCATGATAGCATGGTCACATGTGCAGCTTTGAGGAAAATGCATATTCAGACAGATGAGACTTGTTGCTTGTGTAGCGAGGGGAAGGAAGAAATGGAGCATCTCTTTTTCAAATGAGATTTTGCATGAGGTGTATGGGAAGGAATAACTGGTTGGTGTGGCCCTATGGGTGGGCGAGCCGGGCGATGGCCCAGGGCATTACAATAAAAAATTAACTAAAGTCTTTGCAGGCAATGAACCTCCGAGAATAGATAAACTTTTTCTTTTTACCATTTTTAATGATGCCTTTGGATGTTTTTCTTGTCTAATTAATTGTATTACTATTTTTGTCGATTCATTTACTTTTCTTTAATTCTTTTTTTAATATTTGTCCTGTTTTCATGACAACACGTATTTATCTGAAATAAAATAAAATTAGACACAGTTAATACTTCTTATGTGTTTTTGCTTTGAAAAAACTTGTGATAATATTTAAAATTTACATGAAATAATTTAGATTACAAGCTAATTTCAACTCGGAACCACAAATATCTTTTATTATATTTTCTAAAATCAAACCATGTATGAAATAAGTTTAAATTACTACATAGTTTCAACTAATTTTTGTGATTTCCACAGTCATAAAATATGATTATTGGAGGATATTATTTATTTTATTTTATATTTTTTTAGGTGTAGAATCTTGTGAATCCAATTTTTGTGCTTTTTTATTTGTAATCTTTAAATAATAGGGACATTTTTCATCTTTTCGCCCAGAGCATGAGAAATCTTAGGACCGACCCTGTTTAGATGTGTGTTTGCAGTAGCTCTTTATCTGGTATGGCAAGAGAGGAATAGCAGAAGCTTTCAAAATAGAAGATCAAGTGTTGCTGCTAGGGGTGTAAATGATGCGAGTCGAGCTCGAGTATTGGTATACTCGACTCGAACTCGATAGTGATTTCTCAGGCTCGAACTCGACTCGAAAACTCGCGAGTAGTTAAAATCCAAGCTCGACTCGACTCGTTAGTATGTCGAGTCGAGCTCGAGTTCGAGTCGAGCCTACTCGAGTCGAGTGTTGACCGAGTTTTGACCGAGTCGATCTCGAGTAGCTCGCGAGTTGTCTCTTCTCGTTTACACCCCACATAGTAGCATTGGGTAGTCAAATATATTAAAGGAGAGCCTTCCAATCTCCTTTAAAAATCTCGTTTGAGTTACAATCATAATTACATGAACGATGTGGGACAAGGGATTTGGCTTAAATTTATTACCCACTTGTGATCCAAAATAAACAACACCCAACCGATGTGGAGAAGCTCTTTTCTTTTAACTTGTGTAAACACTTGAAACACCCTTAATCAATATAGAATAATTTCAATTTTTGTATTATCTAGCAGTAATTTTATTTGACCAATAAATTGTTATTTCTTTTATTTAAAATAGAAATCTAATATGTATTATTATTTTTTATTTTTTGGCTAATTAATATTTTTTTATATTATATTTTACAAAGTATATTATAAAAACTAATTATATATAAAAAAATTCGAGTATCTCACGAGCTTATCGAGTCGAGTATTGGGTAGCTCGACTCGACTCGTTAGTATGTCGAGTCGAGCTCGAGTTCGAGTCGAGCCTACTCGAGTCGAGTGTTGACCGAGTTTTGACCGAGTCAATCTCGAGTAGCTCGCGAGTTGTCTCGTCTCGTTTGCACCCCTAGTTGCTGCTGTGGTTCATCTGATCGGTGTAAGCTTATGGTAGTGTAGTTGTCAAAAAGATCATAAACTAGCTAAATTAGTTGCTCAATTTCAGTAGCTAATATGTTTGAAGTGTTTGAAATAGGGCATTATTTGCCTATAAAATTATCAAAAGTAAGAATCACAAAAATCAAACTTTTAAGATTAGTTTGTACAATTAATAGAAAATTATCATTTACATAAGAAAAAAACATTCATATTACAATTACTATTACCAATTAATACAATTTTTAATTAAGATTTATATTTTCATTATGAATTACATTTTCGTTGACCACTGCCATGACAATGACAATTGACTAATTAAATAAATTAATATATGTTCGGTAAGCTAAAAATAATTGTTTTTCCTTCTTTTTGTTTCACAATGATATTTTTTTTCAAAAAATCGGGTCCGATGGAGACCAGTGTCTATGCAAATGTTGGTCCTCAAAAATTTAACTATCTTTCTATATAATATACGATTCCTAACACATATATTTGCACCACATTCACTACAAGCCTATTCTAATTTGTTGGTGTTTCGTATTCCGCATGTCATTTTAGTTACTACAACTAATTAAAATTGTAAACCAAAAAATAAAAAATTTGTTGTGTTTCAAACTCTAGCTTGTATGAAACTTTCATCTATAATATTAAAAGATTGATCTTTAATCTGATGAAGCAGTGTTAAGGAGCGAAAAGGAGTTGCGGTTTCTGAAGGAAAATGAATACGAACCATTCGCGATTCTGAAAGTGAGTTAATTGCAAGAAATCTGTATAATTCAATTAACCTCAAGAGGTTGTTTATATACGCACCTTTTCATTTTCTTATACATTTAATTGAGAAGAAACCATTTTTAAAAGTATCTCTTGATTTTCCTCTTGGAAGTGTATAAATAACCCTTTTGACGAAATAAATCATTACCTATCCCACAACCATATCCTAATTCGAGACACAACCAACATCAATCTACACCATCACAATCCTAATCCCTTCGAACAACAACAGAAAATGAAAAAGCTACAAGATCTCAGTTTTTGTTCACTCTTTGTGCCAATCTTTAAGATTTTCGTGAAGTAAACAATATATCATCATCGATCTATAAGAAGTCTCAACCTCTTTTTAATTATCCGAAAACTTTAAAGATAGAACAAAACAAAAGCCGTTTGATTCTTCTTTGTTTCGGTTAAAACAAAACGTCAAAAACCCAAACGAAGAACCTACCCGAGATCCTCCAAAGGATCTTGATGCCAATCTCAGTGAGCAAAGTTAATGAAGACAAGGTTTTGGGGTTCGGTTAAAGTGGCCAGGTGCGAGGCTGAGAGCCAAGTCTGGGGGGCCGAGGTGGCGGCGTTTCAATATATAGTGTTTGGATATCAGGGTTTTTAATGAAATTGGAAAACTGGCTTTCGACCGCGAGATTGACGTGCTGAAGCGGAGAGCCAAGTCTGGTGGGCGAGGTGGCGGCGTTTCAATATATAGTGTTTGGATTTTAGGGTTTTAATGAAATTGGGAAATTGGCTTTCGACCGCGAGATTGACGTGTTGAAGCGGTTGACGGATGAGATTATTTTCAAGAATCTGCATCAAAACGACGCTGTGTTTGGGAATGGCGATTTGTTTTAATTCTTTGGGTATATCCATCTGATACCTGAACCGCCCAAAAGGTGACAAAGGCCCAAAGCTAATCTCCACCCGTCACTATTATGCCAAATTTACACTCCCTCCAAGGCGTCAAGAGCAATATTTTGAAGTATGGTTTATTTTAAGTGAATAAATGGATGTAATAAATATGGATATTTTGTAAATATTTAGCAAGAAATTTATAAATAGAGCAATTCAATGAAAATAACATCATATTTACGCAACAAACATTTACCTACGACCTATTACCTAATAAAAATTTTACAACAAAATCTGCAAGAACCAATCTGTGCAGCGCATTATCAAGTTATTTGTCTAATCTTATACATTAAATATATTTGAAAGATAGATGATTAAATAACAACATAAAAGAGTTATTGTGATTACTAATAAAATTATAAGGTTTCTTTGATGCGACCAATTCTAAATGAGTGTGAACAACATGGTCCAACCATAGCATTTTTAGGCTGAACTGAACCTATTTCTTTGCTACTAACCGGGTTAATGTTTGAGTCAAGTGGGACAATTTCTTGCATAAAATATAACACCTGAGATTGGATTGCATGGGTAAAACTGGTTTTAATATGAAGACTTTCGTGAATGTTGGTGAACAGTCGTATGCGCTTAAGCATCGTTGAATTCAATTTATAACTCAACATATTATATAACTATTTAGCTAAACATTACAAGGCATGTTTGAATTAGATGCACCATCATACTTATACTTCAACATTTTACGCAAATATTACGTAGGGGTGTTCAAAACCGGACTTTCGGATATCCGAAATTTTGGATATCCGAAAATTCGGATAGTAAATTTTGATATTCGATATCCGTATCCGAAATTTCGGATATTCGATTTTCGGATATCCGAAATTTCGGATACGGATATCGGATATCCGAATATCCTGAAAAAAAAATGAATTATGTTCGGATATCCATATATTCGAAAAAAAATATTCAGATTTGGATATCGGATATCCGAATATCCGAAAAAAACTTCGGATATGGATATCGGATATCCGAATATCCGAATACCTTATATTATTTAAAATATAAAAAAATAAAAAATTTAAGATTTTTCGGATATTTCGGATATCCGAATATCCGATTTTTCTGAAAAGTACTATCCGATATCCGAATCTGAAGTTCCGGATATCCGAACTTCGGATATCCGAAACATCGGATTTTCGGATATTTCGGATCGGATATCGGATATCGGATATTTTTGAACACCCCTAATATTACGCAATCAACAAGTATATTAATATCGAACACAATTTAAAGAGGTAAATGTAGATTTGTTTTGATATATTCCAATAGACAAAGTGCCAAAGTGTCAATCAGATAACATTAGTTTACATGACAATAACTAAGGTTACATAAGTTTTTTTAACTCACCATTACAATATTTGTTTTGCCTATACGGCTTCGAGATATACCGATGCAATCGTATCAGATGATAAACAAAACTCAAAACTGATACATCAATTTTGATATAACCGACACAAAAAAACACTTAAATTGCGTGTCGTAGCAACATAACGTTTGAAATAACATGTTTTGTGTTGCAATGAAGAGTTTTTTTTTAGAATGCCATTTTATTCTAACCCTTTTTTTGATAGAACCGTATGCGTTTGACCTCCCTTTCAATCAACTATAACTAAACTTATTTCATAACTACTTACTTAAACATTATGTAGCATGTTTACACAAACATTACGCAATGAACAACCAGGTGCAAGCTGTGTGCATCGCACGGGTCTGAATGACTCGTAAAATTAATATTTCAGTTCGACGACAAATGTAATTATATATTCAATAAAGTGGCTTTCATTTTTATTGACTACAGTACATTTTTTTTGGGTTAGTTAATTGTCCTTATTTCTTTCTAAATTTTAGTTTCTTGTTTATTGAATTTTATTTTACCTTTATTAACATACTAATTTAATTTGACAATTTTAATTCTAATTCGAAATTCATAATATTTTTTAGAATTATTCTTTTTATTTTTTCCTTTATAAATCAATTTAATTCTTCTCGTTTAATATTTTTATAATTTAATTTACTTTAATTTCAAAAATATGATTCAATTTTGATTTAGGTCCTGTCTGGTATTGCTTAACTTTAAAAAAAATCAACTTTTGGTGGATTTAAAATATGATAGTGTTTGTTGGTAGATAAGAAAAATATATTTTTTTTTTAAATTTACAAGTCACTGGCAGCATATTTCGGATATATCATTAAGATTACTTTTAAAAATTGGTGTCATAAAATACACCAAAAATTAATATTTCACATCCTAAAAGCAATTTAAAAAATAGTATTTATCAAATACAAATCTATCTAAATTCAAAGTTGATTATTTTTACATCGCAGTTGCAGCTGTTTTTATTACATCAAATTAATACCAAATAAGACCTTAGTTTTAAATAGACCTGGCAATTTACAAACGGCACGAGAGTGAAACAAAAATTTAGTATTTGTGTTTGCATTTTGAGTACACGACACGAAGATATACGAACACGAAAGTACACGATCAAGATTTAATGTCGGTTTTGTGTTTACCCTTTCGGTACATGACACGAGGTACACGAAATAAATATATATAATATTTTATATTTAATTTTATAAAAACATACATTTTATGAATTCTATTTGTACTAAACTTTAAAATTCTAAAATATAATGTGAACTTTTATAAATTTCGTGTAAACACTCGTGGTTTCGTTGTCACTCATTTCGTTTCGTCTACTAAAATCTATAAAAATAATATTAAAATATTAAAATTGTTATTTTTATAATATTTTAATATTTAATTTATATTATGTGCCTAACACGAAAACGCGACACGAATTTGCAGGGTACACGACACGACACGATACGAATTCATTTCGTATCGTGTATGGATTTAGACTTTTAATACAAGAAATACGAAAGCACACTATACGAATGATTTGCCAGGTCTAATTTTAAATATTCTAAACTTTGAAACGAGGAGAAAAAATGATTAAAGGAAATTAATAATGAGAGATCAAAGTGAAAACGCATACGCTCAAGTGGAGTGGGAAAAATGCACGGATGTACCCTGTGTTCTCATAAATTTATACGGATGTACCACGTGTTTTGTAAATTGCACAGATGTGCCTCGTGTTTTTTATAATCATGCACGGAAGTGCCAAATCGTCCAACATAACGGAGAGTGTTCTTCACTCGCCTGGTGTGCGACTATGAGAGTAAATTTAGGTATTTTTAAGATTGAATTGACCAAAGTACCCTATATGTAGTGAAATATATAACCTTTTTTAATCTCTTAAGTATCTCTTCAGGTTGTGCATATAAATATATTCTTTTTAAATGTTCAAAAACATGATAATTTTTTATCATTATAATTTAATATTTCAACGAGCACGAACTGAAAACAATATCAATAACTTTCTTTACCATTTCGAGAAGTTTAAATTTTCACCATAATACATATAATAAATAGGAAAATTCATAAGAAGACAAAGTTTAATATAAAATAAAATTTGTTTATTTTTAGTGTAATTTAAATTTTGAGCCGATTTCTTATAAACTTTTGAGCCGATTTTCACCATAATTTTTCTTATATTAAACAAATTATAAAATAGTTCCTATTCATTTTCCTATATTTTAATATAAAATTCTATAAAATAAAATTTGTAATTATAAAATAGTATCTTTTGATTTTTAAACTTTGTCTTTGCAAGTTCCTCTGTCTTAAATTGTTTTTTGAGTTTAATACAATTTTTTTTATTTACACCATACATTAATTTAATATTTTAATTTATATTAAACTTTATCTTCTTATGAATTTTCCTATTTATTATATGTATTATGGTGAAAATTTAAACTTCTCGAAATGGTAAAGAAAGATATTGATATTGTTTTCGATTTGTCTTTCGTTGAAATATTAAATTACAATGATAAAAAATTATCATGTTTTGAATATTTAAAAGAATATATTTATATCTGTAACTGAAGAGATCTTAGGAGATTAAAAAGGTTATATATTTCACTACTTAAAGGGTATTTTGGTCAATTCGACCATAAAAATACCTAAATTTACTCCCATAGTGCAGGGAGGCAAGTGAAGCGACACTCTCCATTACGTTGGGCGGTTTGCGGCAGTGCGTAATTATAAAGAACACGATGACACCCGCAATTTACAAAACATGCGAATGTCAGTGTGTATTTATGAGAATACGAGACATCATCGTTTTTTTCAGTGGAGTATGATGTTGATGACATGAAAGACGGTATTCCAACTACTGTTTAACATTGTTTGTCAAGAACAACAAATGTATAACGAGAATGACATTTCACACTTGCCTGTATTGGCCATTACCCAATAACTCCACAATAATAATCATACAGTTTTTAAGCAGCCACAGAGCAATGCAGTATTACATAGAAGAATCTCATCTATAAATATACAATACAAGAAGAAGAAGCTTGCTGGTGGTGCTGCTTTCTTCTGTTAGGCAGCCATCTCGTGGAACCCATCTTCACCATCAGTACACCTTTCAGCAGATCGAACCCGAATCCATCGACCAAGTAGTTACTGTTGGAATCGTTAATGATTTTAATTTTATTTTTTAAAAATTAAATATCATAGGATCGATCTACGTTCCGAGTAGATGATCGTGGTATATTCACTTTCTCTAAACTGATTCCCGGTGAGTGAGAAATAGTGAATTAAAGTTTCACTTAATTGTGAATTAATAAGGGATAGAATCCCACATTGAATAATGAACCATCATTATTCTAGTATATAAGGAGTTACCTTTATGCATGTAATAATTAATGGCACATGTGTATGGGCTTAAAGCCCACACGCGCGCACACGCGCGCGCCGCCGCCGCCCGCCCGCCTCGGCCTCGGCCGCGAGCCGTGGACCTTGGACATGGACTTGGATCTTGGCAATTGGTCTTTGGGCTGGTCTTTGGGCTTGGCCGTGAGCTAGGCCTTGGGCTAGCTTAAAGAATTTTTTGGACAAGCTCAACAACGTAGTTGGGCTCGTATGTGCACATAAGGATGTCCAGGTACATCCGTCCGATGGTTAAGGAGCTGAATACAGTCCAGGTGCGTCCTGACTGTTCAAATTCAGTCCAACCCGGAAGTAACCTCCCAGGTGTTATGGGGCTGTATTAACTCCCCTGCAGGTGAGATGGCCTATAAATAGGCATGCATCTCATATGCATCAGACACACAAAATAAAGCACGAAAATATATTCTGCATACCTGCATTTAATAAGTCAGTTCAGTTCTCGACTCGTTCTTGTTCGCCGGAGCTCGCCGGAATTGTGGTGCTACATCCGTCGAGACGAAAGTCGTTTTACCTTTGGAGACAAATTGCTAAACCGAAGAGCACTACCGGGGCAATATTTGTCTTGCGGGAAGAGGCCTCCTCGACTCGACTTCATTTACGGTTTTTTTTATTAATTTTCTTGTATTTTCAATTCTGTTTCGAGTTCTGTAATTTTCTTCTTCGTTGACTCTTGTAGTTTCTGGTTTTCGAGTTGTAATTTGTTTTTTCCAGTTGTATTTTATTTTCCGCCCAGCAAGTTTGTAACACAGATTTTATCCAACAAGCGCAAGACAAATATTACTTGCTAAATCCTACAACTGGAGATGACGACCGTTGCTGCCTCCGACTCCGCCACCACCGCTGCCTTTGCCTCCGCGACCGAAGCTTCGACCGTGGCAAACACAATTGCTACAACCTTGTCCAGCATGATGAGCTCGACTACCTCCTCAACAACTCCATGGGTGTTTTCGAACCCATTTCTGACTACCGGTGGATCCACCTCGAGTGGCACCGTAGGTTCCACTTTTAGTGGTACCGTTGGATCCATGCTAGGATCTAGTGTTGGAGCCTACGGGTTCAACACGAGTGGTTCCTTTTTTGGAACAACCTCGGGGCCAAGGATGATGCCTGCCGCCGAGAAGCCGCCAAAGTTTGGTGGGGCCGACTTTAAAAGGTGGCAACAAAAGATGTTGTTTTATTTGACAACTTTAGGCTTTGCGAACTTCCTTAAGGAAGATGCGCCACCGGCGCCAAGTGCTCAAGAGACTAGTTTCACAGTCCGAGCTGCCTATGACAATTGGCACAATGGAGACTATCTTTGTAAAAACTTTATTCTGAATTCTTTAGAGGATAGTTTGTACAATGTATACTCTGTTGTAAACACATCAAAATAGATGTGGGAAGCACTTGAAAAGAAGTACCGTAGTGATGATGCAGGTACAAAGAAGTTTGTAGTCGCAAAGTATCTGGACTACAAGATGGTTGACTCAAGGCCTGTCATGGAACAAGTGCAAGAGTTCCAACTCATCATTCATGATGTCAATGCCGAGGGAATGGTCCTACCGGATGCTTTTACCGTTGCAACTGTGATCGAAAAGTTGCCCCCCAGTTGGAAAGACTTCAAGAGCTACCTTAAGCACAAGCGAAAGGAGATGACTCTTGAAGATTTGATTGTGAAATTGCGTATCGAGTCTGACGTACGCAAAAATGACCACAAACCAAAAGGCCAGATTGATGCTAAGGCCAATCTGTTGGAGCATGGCGGACCCTCCAATAAAAGGGCTCGTCCAAGTGTCCAAAACAAGAACAAAGGGAAGCAACCAGTCAAGAAGTTTGATGGCGATTGCTTCAACTGTGGCAAACATGGGCATACGGCGAAAGATTGTCGAAAGCCGAAGGCCAACAAGAAGAAGAAACATGTTGCCAATATCGCCGAGACTAACGGCGAATGGAAAGAGGATGACCTTAGTGCTGTGGTCACCGAAGAAGTCAACCACGTTGAGAACCAAGGTGGTTGGTACGTCGACACCGGTGCGACCGCCCACGTTGGTGCCGATAGGAGCCAGTTTAAGAACTATCAAGCTGTTGAGGGGAGGAAGCTCAACATGGGAAATCCAGCTTCATCTGAAATTATCGGAGTTGGAGAAGTGGACCTCAAACTTACGTCCGGACAGACACTCACCTTGAAGAATGTGCTTCATGTTCCGGATATGAGGAAGAATCTGATCTCAGGCTCTATACTAGTGAAAAAGGGGTTTAAACTAGTGTTTGAGTCGGATAGAATTATCATAAAAAAGTTTGATAGGTTTCTTGGTAAGGGTTACCTCACGGAGGGACTCTTTAAACTTAATGCTTTGGCTAAACGCCATGTAACCAAGTCCAGTAATGCTAATGAAAATGCTACTGCTTCCTCTTACTTGACTGAGTATTCTGATTTATGGCATTGTAGATTAGGTCATGTGAATCTAAATGCTATAAAAAGATTAGTAAACTTAGATTTACTAAAATTAAATGAAGTCAATACTCAAAACAAATGTGAAATTTGTGTTGAAGCAAAAATGACGAAACTTCCGTTTCATTCGGTAAAACGAAACACACAACCCCTTGAATTAATTCACACAGATGTGTGTGATTTAAAGTTTGTGCAAACTAGAGGTGTAAGAAGTACTTTATCACTTTTATAGATGATTGCACAAGATATTGTTATCTTTATCTTTTGAGAAGTAAAGATGAGGCTATTGAAGCTTTTAAGAACTTCAAGAATGAAGCCGAGAATCAATTAGCCATCGTATTAAGATGGTTCGAAGCGATAGAGGTGGCGAATATGTAGCCCCGTTTGAGGAATTATGCAACGAAAGTGGTATAATTCATCAAACAACAGCTCCATATGCACCACAATCTAATGGCGTTGTTGAACGTAAGAATCGAACCCTTAAAGATATGATGAATGCCTTATTGATTAGTTCAGGGTTGCCCCAGAACATGTGGGGGGAAGCTGTCCTGACAGCCAACTACATATTGAACAAGATTCCACGCAAAGGTAAGGATATTACCCCTTATGAGTTGTGGAAAGGTAGAAAACATTCATACAAATATCTCAAAGTGTGGGGGTGTTTGGCTAAGGTTGAGGTACCTCTACCTAAACAAGTTAAAATCGGACCTAAGACGGTCGATTGTATCTTTATTGGGTATGCACTAAACAGTAGTGCCTATCGGTTCGTTATCCACAAGTCAGAAGTTCCTGAAATGACTGTGGGAACAACAATTGAATCAAGGAATGCTGTATTCTTTGAAAACATCTATCCTTGTAAGGATAATGATAAAGTTGAGAACAATTCTAGCAATAGAGTTGAAGATGAAGGAACAAGTTCAAAACCTGTGGATGTAAATCCAAAGTCACGTAAGCGATCGAGATCTAATCTGGAAGATATAGAACCGAGACGTGGTAGTAGGGTTAGGACACCAAAGACATTTGGACCTGACTACATAGCATTCATGTTGGATGAAGAACCAACGTCGATTAAAGTAGCTTATGCCGGACTGGACGGGTTGCTGCGGAAAGAAGGCTGTTCGAGTGAAATTGACTCAATTTTACAAAACCAAACTTGGGTTTTGGTTGATTTACCTGAAGGTTGTAAGCCCTTAGGATGCAAATGGATCCTTAAAAGAAAGTACAAGGCTGATGGGTCAATTGACAAGTATAAAGCTCGTTTAGTAGTCAAAGGTTTCAAACAGAAGGAAGGGTATGATTTTTTCGATACCTATTCACCTGTAACGAGAATTACATCTATTCGAGTGCTTCTCGCGATTGCTGCTTTGCACGATCTTGAGATTCATCAAATGGATGTTAAGACTGCTTTTCTGAACGGTAATCTGGATGAAGAGATCTATATGGAACAACCTGAAGGATTTGTAGTACCTGGACAAGAGAAAAAGGTTTGCAAGCTGGTTAAGTCTCTATATGGATTGAAACAAGCTCCACTACAGTGGCACTTGAAATTTGATAATGTAATGTTATCAAATGGTTTTAAAATAAACGAGTGTGATAAATGTGTTTATATTAAGAACACTAATATCGGTTATGTTATTGTGTGTCTTTATATAGATGACATGTTAATCATGGGTAACAATATACAAGTGATTAACGATACTAAGAACATGTTAAAAAGAAATTTTGACATGAAAGACATGGGGCTAGCCGATGTGATTCTTGGAATGAAAATTTTGAGAAAATCAAATGGAATCATCTTGACACAATCTCACTATGCCGAGAAAGTTCTCAAGAAGTTTAATGCTTTTGATAGCTTGCCGGCTAAGACCCCAATAGATTTAAATGATCACTTGAGCAAAAATCGAGGGGAGCCCGTTGCACAAGAAGAATATGCACGAGTCATTGGGTGTTTAATGTATCTTACAAATTGCACTCGACCCGATTTAGCTTGCGCTGTGAACAAATTAAGTCGTTACACGAACAATCCAAGCAAAGAGCATTGGAAAGCTCTCGTTAGAGTTTTGAGGTACTTAAAGCATACTCAAAACCTTGGGCTACACTATTCGAGATACCCCCCAATACTTGAAGGGTACTGTGATGCGAATTGGATATCCGATACGAAAAGTTCATTTTCTACAAGTGGTTACGTGTTTACCATTGGGGGTGGAACTGTCTCGTGGAAGTCCGCAAAACAAACGTGTATAGCCCGATCCACCATGGAATCGGAATTCATAGCTTTGGACAAAGCTGGTGAAGAAGCCGAATGGCTCAGAAACTTTCTAGAAGATATTCCATGTTGGTCAAAACCAAGATTACGGTGATGATACACTGCGATAGCCAAGCTGCTATAGGTAGGGCAAGAAGTAACGTGTATAATGGAAAGTCTCGACATATTCGTCGACGCCATAATACCGTGAGACATTTGATCAAAAATGGGGTTATCTCTATTGACTATGTGAGGTCAATGGATAATCTAGCGGATCCGCTAACCAAAGGGTTAAACCGTGATCAAATGAATAAATTGCTAGAGGGAATGGGTTTAAAATCCACAAATTGAGAATTATCATAGTGGTAACCCAACCAAGATGACTGGAGATCCCAAGAACTTGGTTCAATGGGAGAAATAAGCTATGAGAGTTCGTGTGAAACACTCATCTAAGTTTATTCTCTATAGAGCAATTGAGTGTTGAAAGCTTGCCTAGTGGTGAGGTTAAGTCTATGACTTTTAATGATTCCTAAAGACCTCAAGGAGGTTGAGTATGGCAAGATACTCGGTAAAGAATCACCTATATAAGTGAGAAGTGGGGGCCGCTTCATGAAATACACTTATGAATCCAAAGGGGTGTCCAAGGCCCGCAAAGGACACAAAACGTGAGAACGGATGAGGTTGAGGTGTTCAAGTGTTAGCACCATTGTCTCGGTACACGCCATGGGGGAATAGTTCAAAGCATCAAGCCACTAATCCGCCTGTATACCCGATAATGTTAACTATGGAAGGTTCAAAGTCACGAACTACCTATCTTTATACTTTAACGCCTCTTGAGGACTGAGCTTGAGTCTGCATATTGCATTTGGGCTATTTTCACTCATGTGGGGGATTGTTGGAATCGTTAATGATTTTAATTTTCTTTTTTAAAATTAAATATCATAGGATCGATCTACGTTCCGAGTAGATGATCGTGGTATATTCACTTTCTCTAAACTGATTTCCGGTGAGTGAGAAATAGTGAATTAAAGTTTCACTTAATTGTGAATTAATAAGGGATAGAATCCCACATTGAATAATGAACCATCATTATTCTAGTATATAAGGAGTTATCTTTATTCACGTAATAATTAATGGCACATGTGTATGGGCTTAAAGCCCACACACGCGTGCCGCCGCCGCCCGCCCGCCTCGCCTCGACCTCGGCCTCGGCCTCGGCCGCGAGCCGCGTGCCGCGTGCGGCGGACCTTGGCCTTGGCCTTGGCCTTGGACTTGGATCTTGAATCTTGGATCTTGGCAATTGGTCTTTGGGCTGGTCTTTGGGCCTGTTCGTGGGCTTGGCCTTGGGCTAGCTTAAAGAATTTTTTGGACAAGCTCAACAATGTAGTTGGGCTCGTATGTGCACATAAGGATGTCCAGGTACATCCGTCCGATGGTTAAGGAGCTGAATACAGTCCAGGTGCGTCCTGACTGTTCAAATTCAGTCCAACCCGGAAGTAACCTCCCAGGTGTTACGGGGAGGAGTTAATGGCAGGTTTGAATTTCGTAACCCCTGCCACTTGTTTGAAAATCGTAACTCCTGACCATAATGCAGCATAAATGACTGCATTATGATAGCCATTAGTGGCTGTATTAACTCCCCTGCAGGTGAGATGGCCTATAAATAGGCATGCATCTCATATGCATCAGACACACAGAAAAAGCACGAAAATATATTACGCATACTGCTTTCATAAGTCGATTCGATTCTCGACTCGTTCTTGTTCGCCGGAGCTCGCCGGAATTGTGGTGCTACATCCGTCGAGACGAAAGTCGTTTTACCTTTGGAGACAAATTGTTAAACCGAAGAGCATTACCGGGGCAATATTTGTCTTGCGGGAAGAGGCCTCCTCGACTCGACTTCATTTACGGTTTTTTTTATTAATTTTCTTGTATTTTCAATTCTGTTTCGAGTTCTGTAATTTTCTTCTTCGTTGACTCTTGTAGTTTCTGGTTTTCGAGTTGTAATTTGTTTTTTCCAATTGTATTTTATTTTCCGCCCAGCAAGTTTGTAACACAAATTTTATCCAACAGTTACGACTCGATCAAAAGAATTATTTGGATGGCAAAGGTCGAATACATAAGAAGCTTAAAAAACTTCATTTTATTCGTTCCAAGTTGTAGCTGACCATCTTTTCGAGCGATTGTCTGAAAGAACTTTGCGGTAGGCAGTGAAGATTACAAACAGTTTCCTTTCCTGAAATGCAGCGGTTATGTCGAGAGAGATTAATCAAATAAAAGAAAGAAAGTTACTTACAAATTAGGAGTGCCTTCTTGCTGCCGAATTTAGAAAATACAAACCTAACATGCTACGAAAGTTAGGGAAGGGAGATTGAGATGGTTTGGCCACGTCCGCAGGAGACAGACATCTGCTCCGGTGAGAAGGGTCGAGAGTTTAATGGTTGTCGGGGAGAGGAGGAGAGGCAGACCGAGGAGGACGTGGGAGGAGCAACTGAGATTAGATTTGAAGGCCTTAAACCTTTCCGAGACCATGACCGTTGATAGGTGCGCTTGGAGGCGCCAGATCAGAGTTGTGGATTCTTTTGTAGGGAGCGGTGCTGTAGTTGAGAGCCTCAGGGTTGGGTTGTCTCGGTTAGCTTTGACCTAGAGCATTGCATATTTATTTTTGTTGTATATTTTATCCAATTGTCTTTGCGTGTGGTGTATTTTTGGCAGGGAGCTGTGCGCAGAGCCAACCTCTCTTTTGTTAGAGCAGCGTTCATTGGGAGTGAAGTAGCCAAATTCTGCTTAGGTAAGTCCCATGTGGATCAAGCCATGGGCTCAGGTATGGTCTCGAGCTTTTTCGAATCATATGGTTTCATTTGTATTTATCACACAAGATTCTGCTGTGTACTAAGCTGGGGGTCTTCACGGAAACATCCTCCCTACTGTAATAAGTAGGGGCATGGTCTGCGTACATCTTACCCTCCCCAGACCCTGCTCTGAGCGGGATATACTGGATTTGTTTGGTTTGGTTTTTTAAACCAACATGCTACGAGAAGGAATAAAAGGAAAGTTCGACTCACATGGAAAGAAATGTATTTTCTCATCCTATTGTTTTGAAACATGTTTCTCAGAAAACAAGGATGGACAGTGTACAAATAATGGCAAATTTTATGTCGCACCCCTAGAGCACCTAGCTAGGTGTTCCCCCTGTGATATGGCAGTGTGGATGGCAAGTGTATGAGAGGTTTTCGATTTAGGATAAATATGACAAGTGTATATATAAGTATGACAAGTATATATTTATATGGTAAGGTGAGCACCTTGCTAGGTGCCCTTGGGTCATTCCGATAATGAAATTAGTTGTTCCAAGTAAGTTAAGATTTTGACAAGGCAGTTTAAAGTCGTAATAACACGATGTTCTAGTTTATTTATAATCAACACTTATCATCACTCGGCTTAGTTAATTGCTATAATTTAATAATCTACCTACTTAAATTCTACATTAATTAAAATAATCAATATCAATCGGCACTCTCCTGACTATGAGGTTTTATTTAATTTACACCTAAACTATTTGTTTTACCAAATAGCAACTTATACTCCATATAAAAATCAGGAAAAATATTTTAAAAATCTGAGAAATAATTTGGAATTCAATGATTTTCTAAAAATATAAGAAAATTAATTGTACAATTATATTTGTAAGAAAATAATTTTATTTTTTATTTCATTATAAATTATGTTAAACTCTTTTAACAAATTCAATTTTTAAAAATAACAAATCACAAAATAATTTGTCACAGATAATTTCACATATCTTAAATAATTTTTTTGGACTTCAAAGTAGCTTTCAAATATTATAAAATAATTATACGATTATTTTAAAAAGTAAATACGTATAAGATAGTCTTGAAAATAATTCCAATATTTATGAAGATTAAAAAAAGGAATTTATGAAAAAATAGTTTTAATTTCAGTCAATTATACACCAATTTGCATTCAAAAAAAAAAATTATACACCAAATAAGAAATTCAGTTCATATTTTAATTTTTTAAATAAAGTTTTTATTTTTTAAATTGTTTTCAGACTTTTTAAATAATAATTTGATTTTTAAATATTCTTTATTATTTGATAAATCGGTGGAGTGTACGTTATTATTTGATAAAAAAATATTTTAGGTGGAAAACGAAAAAAAAAAAACTCATAGTTGACGGTGCACATAGATATTCATCTTAAATGAAAATACGAACTTAGGGTGGAGGGAGTGGAAGTTTCTTACCCTAATACCCTAAGGGTGCCACATCACCTCTATCCAATAAAAAACTTCCAACTCAAAACTACCCCAATACTACCCTAACACTACCCTAACTAGTGGGAGTGGAACCCTAGTACCCGAATTCAAATTTTTTTTTTTTTAAATACATAAAATCACATACAATATTTATAATAAAAACATATCATTTCATTAAAAATAAAAAACATTACATAATACTTAAAAAAACTACAACTTAAAAATTGAAACTACAACTTAAAAAAAAAAAAAAAAACATTACATAAGTTGAAATTAAAATAACTTGAAACTACAATTTAAAAATTGCAAGCCCATCCGTGTTTGGCCGCAAGTTCACGTTTCTGGGTAAGAACTAATTCCAACATAGCGGGATCGCGAATGTGATCATGCGGCTCCAAAAAAAACTTCAACTCCCGTTGTGTATTCTTGAACTTCGCCCCCTCGAGTTGTGTAGCCAACAATTGTTTCGCCATCTCGCGTTTTTCTTCCAAATATTGTGTCTTCTTTTGTGTGTACGCGTTGATTTCATCTGCAACGCTTGAGATAGACGAGGGGGATGCAGCTTGCTTCTTCTTCATTTTTCTTGATTCAATTGGAGGGGTGGGGTCTTCATTCATGTCGGGAATGGTGTTGCTTGCCGCGTCATACTCCCCCGACCTCTTTTTTGAAGAATTGCTTGCAGCACCGGCAATATCTTGAAAACATTCTTGCTCTGTCCATTTCTCATGTCCTCTGACAACCTCCCACGCCCTGGTATGAAGAAATTGTTTTTTTCTTGCTGTGTAGAAATCCATTTCAGCTTGCCTCACCACGTCCAAGTCGTTGCACCCACTAGCCTTAGCACGTTTCTATATTATATACAAAATAATTTAATTGTAAATAAAAACTACGGATTACGCAAAATAAAAAAGTATAGCTAAAACAAAATAATGTAATTGTAAATAATAAAGTATAGATTATGTACCGCTTGGAGGTAGTAGCCGTTGAAAATACCTATGGCCGTGTTCATTGTTCTCCACTTGGTATTCAACGCATGAAATGTTCGTGAACTCGAACCCAGAGTTGCCTCGTAATGCTCGAGAATCCGTTTCCAAAAACCGTCGGACTTTTGTTCATTACCGACAACACCACATTCGGAGATTTGAACCCATGCTTTCGCCAACGCCTCCTCTTGTGCCGGCGTCCAAACTTCACGAGGCCTCCTCCCGGCGAAAGCTTTTTTCTTCCCTCTAGGATCGACTTCTTGAACTTCCTCATCTTCGTCTTCTTCATTTGGTAGTGGTTGTGTTTCGGGTACGTACTCTACGTCTTGACTAAGGTTTTCGAATGGGGAAAACTCGCTTGTAGCAGTGATGTTGTAGTGTTGTGAATTCAATTGAGGAGGACCCATATTATATGGGAAAAATTGTGGAGATTGGGGTTGTGGAACATAAAATTGATTCGGGGATGGTTGAGAATAAAATTGGCTAAATCCTAACGGAGTTTGTTTTGGTTGATTCGGGGATGGTTGAGACCGACCTTGACGCGAGGTGAAAGTTTTTTTACCTCTCCTTGGATCCATAGTTTAGTGTTTTTGAAAGATTATTGTGTGTTGTGTGTTTTTATTTTGAAAATTGAGGTGAAAGATTAGTTTAAATAGGAGTGAATTTTTTTTTTTATTTTGGGTCATAGCCGTTGGATAACGGCTCATTTTAGTCCAACGTTAACATTTTTCCAACGTTCACATTCGGGCTCTGAACTCGCAAAATGAAGCCGCCCCCCTTACCCGACCTACACGGCACGGTGTAGCCGGTCGGTTTCATGAACCCGCCCCCCTTACCCGCTCCCACTCCGTTGGCCCTTACTATGTACTCTAAGGTGATCGTACTGGGGTGTTGTGCGGGTGGGAAGGAATCTTCGCTATAAACTAATTTCTAAACTTACCCGCGATAAAAAAGAGAAAAAATAATAAAAATATATCTTCTTGTTATGATATAGTGACAAGAGTAATAGTGAATCACTATTATTCTTATATGAATGACTATTACGCTCCTGATATAATTATGTAATTACGATCATGCCATCTAAAGTTTTCCTATAAATAGGACTCCAGTTATTAATGAAAATCATATCTGAGAATCATTCTATATTCTCTCAAAATTTTCTCTCTACAATATTTTGATTCCATAACACGTTATCAACACGACTCTAACCTACTGAGTAATATGATGAGATTATGCTCTACAGCTGCATCTTATAGACGATTCTCTGTATCAGAAATCTAATTATTACAACAAATCTCACAACTTCTCTACAAGGAATTCTTGATCTAAATTTCAAAAATCTTCCATTATTTTGATCCAACATACCTACGAGCTTCACACATCAATTATGAAACTAAATCACCGACAGTTTCGTCTATTCGGGGCACACCTTTGCCACCCACTCGGTTACCGATCCGGCAATGGCTGAGGCCCGTCGAGGGAGGCCTCCGTCCGCCGTCTACCAAAACAGATCCAACGGTAGTAGCAGCGTTGACCGGCGAATGAAAAGTTGCCTAGATCCATGTTTGTGTGTAAGTCGGTATTTCGACCTATACCTTGACGATGACTATATTTTGAGGGACTGATCGGACGATCCTGTTTTGGCAGAAGTAGCTAATTATTTTTGCAGTTCAATTTCTATCTCTTATTTATCTCAAAGTGGTGGTTTTAAACCACATATTTATCGAATTTTATTTTCTACAATTACAATACCTCCCAAGTGATGAGTTCAATTATCACAAGATGGATGGCTTTACATATGCAATTTATATATTATATATCACCATCGTGGTTGGTTATACCACATGAATAGTTCATAAATCCTGCTCCCGAAGAAGCAGTTGACAAGAATAAATTCTACTATGAAGAAGTAGTTGATCGATTATCTAAATCCTGCTCTCGTAGAAGCAGTTGATAAAAATAAATCCTACTCTGAATAAGTAGTTGATTAATGATTCAAATCCTGCTCTCGAAGAAGAAGTAGTTGATGGAAATAATATCCAATCTCCATGATTATTAAACACAAAAGGAGAAAATTGAGCAAGTGATACCAGAAGCTATCACCGATTAATTAAAGAAAATTCCATGCAAATGCACGGCATGGTGGGATTATTTGACAAGTGATATGAGAAACTATCACTGAAAAATAATTTCTCAATAAATCTCATGTTGATTATATCACATGGTGGGATCATTGAAATCATATTGATATAACAATGCTTATGGAGAAGCGTATGTTACATATTCGTGAGAATAATGTATTTTCATAAAGAAGCACAACATATTATTGCTCTGAAAGAAGCACAAAGTAGTCGAAGTGAAAATATCGAAACTAGCTGAAAGGCGATAAACACTCGACAATATGAAACGTGAAAAAGAAAATACATATGAAACCCATAAAAAGATAGGGGTGCGTCTCGAGAGTATAAAACTCTGTAACTCTGCTACCCCCTGACATCAGAGTTTATAATGAAATATCTAAAGAATCTAAACTTCTTTTTCGTTTGGCGCCAATAGTCTGTGGCTGATGAGCTTTGAATTCCGAATTCTTAACTGAAATATATGCATGAAACTTTATAAGTAGATCAGCAACAGTGTCAGCACATATTACTATATCTCTTGATGGTTGAGATATAAACTTGTGATCTACTCCTTGATCCAGAAAGGCAAGCAAATCGCTGAAAAATTATTAATATTCAACAAACCTATAGGTTTGGTATAGAAGTCCCGCTCAGCCCATGACGTGATGTTCAATATCTCATTGAGTGTGCCATAGCCACCTGGAAAAACAATAAAGGCATCACTATGATTCACCACATACATCAAACTATCATGCACAGGCTGTGCTTGAAGCATCAACCCAGTTGAACCCCCTATACTATTGGTTCTAACTGTGGGAAAGTGTAAGGCACTTGTTACTCTTATTCTCCCATTTTGTGCAGCCTCTAAAAGATAACCCAAAAATCTATGATTACTCCCACTATACAATATATCGATATTGTGTTTCTTAATTCTTTTACTAATTGATATGCCATATCTATATGCTGGATATGACCTATCAGTTTGGATCCACCTAAAATACATACAGTTTTAATTGGATGAGATCTATATGAGGATTCTGAGAGCTCCATCACTCTCTGCACTAGACTTTCAAAATACTTTTATGAGATATATATTTATTGATTTGTGGATCCCAAATTAAAGAACAAACTTCTTACTAGAAGTTAAATGACTTCGCTATTTTTATTAGAAAAAGGAGCGACACATAAGTCACTATTTTTACTATTTTCTTTTTGACAAAATTGCAAAAGAAAACGAAAGATATGATATTATATTTTTCAATGAAAATGACATTATCGATTGACAGCTGAGAAATATGAATATTGGAAAACAACATTTTTTAAAATAAAAAGAAAATATCAACTCGCATTATTTTGCTATTTACCTTATACCAACTTTAACAGAACGGACTTACAAACTGGATCTTTTGAGACTAAATTTTCATGACTATAGTGTTCTCGTTCATTCTTAAATTGTGTTCACAGAGCCATTAGTTCACGATGAACGTATCTACTGGGATGTGTATCAAGAATCTGTTGGATATCATGATCAATAGATTCCTTACTCAATCCATCCTTGATAAATACTATTTTATCTTCTCGATGTTTGGATACAAACCCCACAGATTTGCATCGTGTGTCACATGTCCACCGAGCACATTTATAGCACCCACCTAATCTTTTTACTCTTCGTTTCTTTGCAAAACTACTCCTACATGTACCTGGCATGGACTTAAATAAATTTGAAAATTCACCAGATAATCGAACTTGTGCTTTGATCAACCATCGAATATCTCCTGGAATGTCATTTCTCATTAGCACCTTTAATCTTTCGAGTCGAGCTCGGTAAATTCTTTTATGATGTTCACTAGAAGAGATTGATAATATTTACGAATATTCGAAAGCATTGAATCCATTATGATATTCAAATCCTCGGTATGGGTGATTGTGAATAGAATGATAATCTATTTATAGATTGGAATTATGCGTATGAGATTTGACTCCGCGTTCGAATAGTTCATATCCAGAAGCTTATGAACTACAGTTCTATTTGAATAATGAACATAATATGACATGTGGGAGTGGCGACTCCATGTTGATAATGATGTGCAATAATGGCACCGAAAGATGATATGATATGTTGGTTAAATATCTATATGGTGATATAGACACATCGTCTTCAAATATTTGTTCTCGATTAATATCACTACTAGCCAATATTGGGAATGAATCCCTAATAAATTTGGAATATATTAAGGGGGAGTATGGACCCACTTCCTCTACATGTGAACTACTAGAGATTATGGATCCACTAGATAGTCACATGTTTATATGACTCGTAATCGGAAATTTACGATATGATTTGCTCACGGTTTGAGCATATATTCCAGATTATATAAAGCTAGTAATATATCCCAAATAAACTTGAATAGATCCTAGAAAGGATCAAGATATGCGCATACAAGTGGGATATCAATTGGCATACTATTCGAAGTCCTCCAGCCAATATCGAGAAAATAATATATAAACTCCCATACTGAAGATGAATACTGAGATACTGGCATATGAGCTTGGTGATCTCTTTGCATGAGAGGGAGTATCACACTATATCCTCACAACTATATAGTAGTTGGAAATATGTGAAATGCATCACACTATATCCTCACAACTATATGAACTTGAAGTTCAAAGATGCATGATAGATTATTAATCTTTGATACTGTAACGCCCCGACTTTCTAGGGGTAATTATAAGGGAAAAATAAGTAAGAAGGTAAATTTTGACGAAAAATAATTTCTTTGAGAATATTAAAATTCTCGCCTACAAAGTCGAGTCACTACACTGACATAAATTAAATACCTTTAATTAAGGCAACAATACGTCATAGATAAGAGATAATAATTGCGGCGGAAGAATAAATTATAAATTGTTAATTTCTAAACAAAAGTTTCCCCAAATAAATATCAAAACATTTGACATAAAGAAAAACATCATTTAATAAAATTTCATTCATATGTCCTCTCGGCTCGATCCTTCGTCCATCCGGCTCGGTTTAACCTGTGGTACCAATAAAGGTGGGGGTGAGCTTCCTTCAGCTCGTGGAAATCACACATATCACAGTAATATACAATCTCATGGAAATCATTTAAATGATTATTCTACCAATAACATTTTCTTCAAAATGAATACATACACACAATACCACATATAACATGAATCGAGCACGCATGTGAATATTGAGGTTGTGCAGGTGTCCCCACACAACATATATCTTAAGATAGCCTCTTTACACGTATACAGGTGAACCTGATTTACAACATGTATCATCAATTTTAAACATGAATAGAATAGCACATATACAATCCAATTAAAGCAATTAAAGTGATAGTGAAAATTCTCACCCGAATAATATGATGCTCTTGAACTTGAATATGAAGATGCTCGACTCACAGTCCTAAGCCCGTAAATCCTCGTTAATGTCTACATATAATAATAATTTAATTATTATAAAATATTATGATATAATGACTGAAATTAAAAATATGTGCATAAAATTGGACTAATTCTTAATATTAATTGAAGAGTCAACATTTTAATGTCTTAGTCAGAATAGGACTGAATTGAAGGTTTTAAAGTTGACTGGAGTCAAATTGCAAGATCTGAGAAATTTGGAGGCTTAATACGATGGACTGAAAAAGGGCTGGGTTAAAATCAAAATAATTAAAAGTATCTGGGGTTAAATTGAAAGCTGCTGGAAAATGTGAGGGCTAATCTGCAAAACCCTAAATTTTCGCGGGTATAAGTACCTTACCCTAACCTCCCCTAGAGATGTTAAACGGGCTCGGCCCAGTAAGTGGCAGTTTAACATGCCAAACGGGTTAGGGCCGATATTTCCTGGCCGTTTAAATCAGGGTTTTTGGCAGGCAGATTTAGCCGGCCGTTAAGTGGCTAGCTCATTTAGCTAGCTATATATATATATATATATATATATATATATGTGTGTGTGTGTGTGTGTGTGTGATATACATAAAAGTGTAATTTTGTTATATTTATTATAGTATATTTGTTACTATATATTTATAAAATATATTGTTACTGTTTTTTTTGTTTATGACTTATAAAAAAATAGATTTTTAAATATTTAGCCCGTTTAGCCCGTTTAGTCCGAAATCCGTTAGGGTTAGGGTTAGGTAGATATTTCTGGCCGTTTAAATCAGGAACTTTTTGAGCAGTTTAGCCGAAGCCATAGGACTAGCCCGGAACCGTTAGGGCTAGCCCGTTTAACACCTCTAACCCCGCCGACCAAAACTCATTTCTTCACTTCTCTTCCCCGTGAACTCCTTTTCTATCTCGGCCCTATCTCTCTCTCTACAAATCTCCTCAAATCGGCCATGAAAGACTCCAGAAACACACTCACACAAATCTCTCCTCTCTCTTCTCTACTGTAAACACACACACACACACACACGGTCGGAGGCACACACACGAACCCATAGAAATCATAGACACTCTCCTGCTCACCCAAGCTCGGATTAGACCAGCCGCGACGGGCCCCAGGCGGTAGTGTGCATACAGGCTCGGAACAAAACCTGGGCTGCTGAGTTCGAGTCGATTACTGAACTCGGGTTTGATTCTTCAAATCAAGCCTGGATAGAAAAATTAGGGTTCTTTTCTGATCTGGTGAGGATTTGATTCGGCGGGCGATTTCGAGGTTGTCGATTCTGGTTTGGAAGATATGATGGGTTTCTGGTAAGATTTTCTTATTTTCTTAGGGGATTTGGTTTCTGATTCGGGTTTGGACATGAGTTCGGGCCGAGTTGGTTGATGATTTCGGGCTTGATTTGGGGTTACTGGTTTCGACCCTTAATTTACGACGGGGTACAAAAGAAAAGGCGGGTTGCGGTCGGTGTTCAGGGTTGAATTATGCATTCGGCGTGTTAGAATTGCGATTTCCGTTTTTGATTAAAATTGCAAATGGGTATTGTGTTTGATTGTATAAAGAGGAATCTAATATGAATCGTATGAACAACGTGAATCTAAGATTATTTTACCTTTGCTGGGAATATAGGAGTTGAACGAGGATGAACGACCCTTGCAGTAGGAAGAGGTTGTATGTTCTACGTGTTGAACCGTAAAAATCCTTTTTCCGTTCTTCTGTTGAGTGCCGAGAGATGGGGTTGCTGGAGAAGTCTGCAGCTGGACCTCCAGAACTCGATATTGTGAATTTTTTTGTGTTTGGATTTTTGATCGATGTAAAGAATTTCTGTACTGCAGAATTAGTAAATTTATAGATGTAAATTATGGAGTATTTTAGTTGAATTACGATTGTATGTTGGATAAGCATTGGGGGTTTTTTATGAAGTGACAGTACTGGTGAGGGGAACGATCTGTGAAAAGGAAGAGTTTTTAATTGTGGTTAATTTAGTTTAATCATAGTTGGTTAAGTTATAATACATGATTAAATATAAATGATATAATAATAATAATACTAATAATAGTAAATGTAAAAATAATAATTATTTGGTAATATTGATCATAATAATCTGAAAAATGATAATGATAATAATAATATAAGTACTAATAAAATAGTATTAATAATATTATTGATAATAATAATAATGAAAATGTTATTAATATTAGTGTTAGTATTATGTTTGAATAATTAATAACACTATTATAAAAATAAACAATGACTACTTGAATATATCTGACAAAATGACTCGGGCTAGAACTTGTGATACGTCGAAATAAATATTCATGATCCTCTAAATAAAATGAAATGTATTATAATATTATTATAAATAATAATATTACATTATGAAATGGCGGGTATTACAGATACCAATTACAATTGCTTTGATAAATAAATAATAATTCCTCGACTATAAATCAAAGCAAATGATAAAAGGAAGCATATACTTTTGAGAAGTATATAGACATAACTATAATGTGTAATCCCTATGGATGATTGATAATGAGATATCTCGGCAAGTTATGTTGCCATGGGAAAATAAATATTGAAATGTGTCGACACAATATAGAGCTATGAATGAAATGAGGATATCAATGATTGGAAAGATGATATCTATAAATGATATGAGGATATCCATGACTATGAAATATGGATATTGAAAATGAGGATATTGAAATCCATCGAAATTGAAATATATGCCCTTATAATAAAATTATAACATATGAGCTTACTGAAAGTGACTCGTGGAGAGATTTTAAACATATTATCAGTGTGTGCAGTCAGTCAAAATAAGGTGTTGTGAATAGAGGTGTTCAAGGTTATGGTTCGAACCGGCGGTTTTGAACCGTTGACCGCGGTTCGGTTCAAAACCGGAACCGTGAATCGTTTTAAGACGGTTTGATTCTGGTTCGTCATTTTGACGAATCGCGAACCGGCGGTTCAACCGCCGGTTTAAAAAAATCAAAATTCAAATTTTGACCGTTGTGAACCGGCGATTGAAACCGGAACCGGCAGTTCAACTGGGAACCGGCGGTTCCAATGGTCACAACTTCCAATTTTTTTATACATTTTTACACCTATAAATACCCCCTCACATCCTTCATTTTTCTCACACCAACTATCACTACAAAAAAGCGATTTCTGGCGCCATTTACAAGCGCCGTACGCCGTTGTTAAACTTATAATTTACCGACGCCATTCCGCGCCCGTTATTTAATTGATTCCGACGCCATTGACGGCCAGGTTCATGAGACTTATTTTTTCTTTTTTCATATTCTAGCGCCATTTCAGCGTCATTTACCGACGCCACATATTTATTATTGTCTTTTTTTCTTTTTTCACAATTAATGACGCCGTTTACCGACGCCATTTACCGACGCCGTTTACCGACGCCATTCTGGCGTTGGTAATTTTTTTTTTTAATTTAACGACGCCGTTTACGCCATTACCGACGCCATTTCGGCGTCTGTAAATTTTTTACACTATCCCACATCGAAGAAACATGAGTGTTTTAGGTGGTTTATAAACCAAAATCCTTCTCAACCATTTGAAATTGAATGGAGCCCGAACCTGACCCGCCCGGACCCGACCCGCCGGACTGGACTGGCGAACTGCCCCTTTGAGCCGGACCTAACACTTTGAGCCGGACGTGACCCGCCTGACTCATGACCTGACTTTTTTAGATTTTTTTTTAATTTAACGACGCCAAAAATGGCGTCGGTAAATGGCGGCGTCGGTAAAAAATTACCGTCGAGCGTTTTTCCAACGGCGGGTTGCCGTCGGTAATGGCGTCAGTAATTTTTTTACCAACGCCATTTTCTGTTTTACCAACGGCGTTTGGCGTCGGTAAAAACTGTATTTTTTGTAGTGTATCTATCTACTTTCTCTCTAATTTCTATTCTCTCAACTCTCAAGTATTATACTTTTAATTTAAAAAATATCAAGTGGTCAATACAATCGGGGAAAGGCTATTATCGGCATTCCTCGACGAGGAAGAGGCGGTGCTAGTGGTAGTACTCCTACTCATACTCCAAGTTCTAATTCTATTCCAAGTCTGAATTTTAGAGATTATATTCCCGATGAATTAATCGAGGAACAAATCAACGAAATGTTTGAAGCCTCAAAATCGATTCATGAAGATGATGAGCAACCAACAAAACCAAAACAAAGGAAACCATCCGAGCTCAAATCTCCATTATTTGCGCTCCATTATACAAAAATGGACGACGTTGCATCCAGTCCCGGTCATTTCTTAGCCAAGTGCAACTACTGCGGTAAAATGTACAAGTTTAAAAAATGAGGAGGTTACGGGACACTCAATGGCATATACAAAGACAACATCCCGACAAAATTGGCATCGAGTCTAATCAAACCCAACTTCGAGGCACGACGTCGTCGTCTAATGCCCCCAATCAAGGTAATAGTTCTTTATTTAAATTTAATCCAATTACCGCTAGAAAAGTGTTGGCCACTAAGTATACTGGATACAGCTTGGAAAGTGTTTTAAACAACAAGCTGTACGGTTTTTAAATCTGAGTGCGTAGCGAAAGTCTTTAATACAGTAAGTTGCTGAGGATACAGCAACTCGGTGTGCAGTGTATACTTAAATAATCACAGTTAATAAAACAATAAAGGCAGAAGGTAAATAACACAATATTTAAAGTGGTTCGAGGTAAACCCCTCTTCGTCCACTGGTCCTCCACACAGGAGTAAAAAGTTTATTATAATTACTGCGTACACAACTACGTAATTATAACAACACTTAATCAATATATCGTTCACACAGATTGATATAAAGATCTTAGCTTTCAACTGTTCACACAGATTGGTTTGAGCTAACACTTGACTGGCTTCTTCACACACAGTTCTGAAGCTTCGTCTTCTTCAATGCAAGTCCGTCACACACAAGGATTCCTGAGTCCACACAGGGCTGATATGAGTTTGTTCAAAGATAGAACACGGTTTGACCAACTATGACTTTTTGGGCTTTAAGATGATAATGTGTTGTTCAAGGTTTGAGCACTGTATATCTCTTCTATCAGAATAGCAGAAAGCTTAGGGAGATATGTTTTGCTCTGAATATTTCTTGTAAGCTTTTGAACGTTTGTAAGTCGTGAATATTCTGTATATATTCTGTAGAAGATCTGTAAATCTTGATTTTCAAACTCTGGAGATATATATAGCCTCTGAAATATATCCGTTTGAAATATATCTGTTGAGCAAGATTATGCGACAATTGAGATTTGACTGAGATCCGGATATTGCGGGATTTGAAGATCTTCTGACTTACAGTATTTAAATACTTTATCCTTTAATATTTAAATACTTCTTTATCAACGGGGCTTGACTTCTAGCGAATACTGAAGATTCTTTCTTGTCCTGTTTGAGGGTTGTATGGAAGGATTGCTGTATTGATATTTCGATACAGCTTCCATACTTAGCTTTGCAGGACTCTTTGCTGTATGATAGATTTACTGTATGGTTGGGACTACGAGAAGTCTTTGATACATGTTGATACTTGATCAGCTTTTCGATACAGTTATTGGCGGTATTCAGGATTTGGCATATTGTCAAAACATTCTGACAATACAATCGATAAGGGATTGTTTATCCAAACAGCATCAATACAGGGTTTTTGTTATCCCAACAATTTCCCCCTTTTTGATAATTTGCCAAGTCCTTCCGAGTCTTCTTTTTAAAACTTTATGATGTTTATCCAAACATCCTTGATGATGCCAAAACTTTGACACTTAGCGGTTTGAAGTAGGGCAAACTTCTTGGTCTTCTTTCGAATGTTTTGGCCTTCGGCATTTGGCTTAACATTAAGAACTGCTCGCAGGCAAGTTCAGCTTTTATCAAAAGAAAGTTACATTGAAAACTTATGATTGGCGCGCAGGCACAATCTTACATTGTTTTCTAGATGCATACAACTTAAACTATGAACTGTTCGCAGACAAGTTCTTACAGCTTGTGTATGAGATAGGTTTCATAATATGAATACAGTAAGAATAATTAAAGTGACTGTAAACATATAAGAACATAGTAGATTACGAGTTGTAATCTTTCAAGACAGGCAAAAATTTTATTGATATTGAAATGAGGAGTACAAATTTTTGCTGTTCGGAAGATAAGATTACAAAAACTATAATACAAGGAAATTTAGCTCCTATAGTCTGAATGCCTCCATGGTCTTTTTGGGTCATTCTTGGTGTTCTTCCACCAGTATTGATGGGCTTCCTTGTCTCAATTCTGATAAATGGCTCGACCTTCATATGATTTGTCGAAGACAAGAATCCAATACTCTGAGTGGGTCACCAAGTCACCATTCTTGTGCTTTGATTTCATCTGCAGCTGTAGCGGGAGTGTTCCACCTTCCAGCTTCGTCTTGAATTCCTCTGCGGCTTCCTGCACCGTTCTGCATCTATTGAATAATAGGGAATCCCTGATAAGTACAACAAAGTATCTTAACAGTTCATTTCTCCTCCAGTCTTTGATCTCTGCAGTGGTAGGTTGTCGATCTGCCGGGAGGTTCATAGATTGCGGCTTTCAGACTAGGCTTTTCCAAGGATACTTAGGATCCTGGAATTCTGGTCTTTCTCCATGTATCCTCATGTTCGGCGTTGAGATACGGGCTATGTCTGCAGTGATGCAGTCTTCAAACGGAGCTAACAACTCTTTCTCTTGTTGTAACCTCGTTCTCTCAGCGGCTTCCCTTGCTTCTTCCCCCCTTTTGGCATCATCAATGTATGACACCTTTTCATCAAGACGTTACAGGATTTCCAAAGCGGCATTCTGTTTCGTCTCAATATTAGACATTCTCTCAATGAGGGAGGAGAGCACCTGCGACATATCTTTAATGTTCTTGTCATGGGCTCGCAGTTGGGAACCGGATTCGATCAGAGCAGATGCGGTCTTGGCCTCAGACACACGGAGTTTCGATTGCTCTTCTTTCAGGATCTGTTCTTGCTTCTCTTGCAGTTGGCTCAGAGCTTGCTTGAAGACATATGGCAAGACAGTGAAGGCTTCGACTACTCGAGAGACTTCATGCCTTAGTCCGGTCATTTCTTCAACAACTGATGTGTGAAGCCAATCAAGAGCCTTTTCTACAAAGTGTAGAGCATTGACTGCATCCTGAATAAAGACAGTTTGGAGGCCAAGAGCACGTAATCACTCTTTTCTTGCTTTGGTGCTGGGAGAGTCTGGCTGGGCAAAGTCCTCGACTCCATTTAAGCTTCTCAAATTCACATTAGGGCGTGAATTGAGTTGGACATCCTCAAGTATAGCACCGTCGTCATATTCCAAGGCGGTTGATGAGGCGGGAATAACTGTTTCGGGTTCGGCGGCAGGGGTGCGGCATCCTCCTATGTCGAAATGGTTTCTGTAGACATGGATACAGGAGGGACCAATTCCTCCTGGTGTCTCTCAGCATCTGCTTGTTCCGGCAGAGGGACTGATTCCTCTTGCTGGATGGCGCTAGATCTTTCTTCGGCGGGGGCAACAACAGGCTCGGGTGCCTGTTGCGAAACATGTTATTCCTCCTCGACATGAGGGACTGAATCCTCATTATCGGGAACATTGGCTTGCTGTGGCGAAGGGGGCAACTGATGGGTAGATGTCCCTTCATCTTTCTTTGCTTGGGCTTCCTCTCGACTCATCCGCAGACCATCCTGGAGTGCGTTGTCATCGTCGTCGGAATCAGGATCGGACTTTGGACTATCGGGAGTTTCCTTGGACGAAGCTTTTCTTTTCCTTCGAGCTTCAGCCTTATCAAGCAGATGACTCTCAATAAGCTCTTTAACAAATAAGTTGTCCCATTGGATCAGGACAGCAATTTCTTGAGTGTCCGTCACATCCAAAACGAATTTTTCTTCGTTACACCACTCGCTCCAGTTGTACAAAGTTTTGTACGGAGCAAGTCTAAAGCTCTTCAATCGGAGAAACCGCTCGAAAGACTGTTCAATCTGCACGGAAAGCAGGGTCTTGGAAATGATTGTGTTCGGGGAGGGACTCCGTACAGCATCTAGGTTTGCTGTAGGAAGGGGTTCCTCTTTATGTAACACCCCCAATCCACTCAGGGATATTACACGCCGTAGACCCTCTCCTCGAGGATCTACCAGGCTGATAACTAAAATCAAACATCTAAACATCGCCTTTAAGGCTAAAATGACTCAGTAGACCGACTTGGTATTTCAATAATAACATACAACTCAATTTCAAACACATACCCACGCAGGGGTCAAAATACAATAAACTCCCGTACAACGGGGAAAAGATACTGCAGCGGAAAAGAAAATACAATTAGACCAACACGACATCAACGGATCCTCGTGTGATTAGTATCGTTCATCTTTCATCATCCTTCGTGCCGACCCTGTGCTATGCTCCAAAACCTGAATGTAAAAATAGACATCCACCCCCCGAATACTCGGGGGTTAGCAAAACTCCACTGTTTTGCTAGTGCAAGTACAAGTGCAAAAATACGAGCCATACAATTCACATTCCACGAATAGCAATAACCAGGAATCCTCAAAGATCCAAGCGTAACGAAAAGTACATCCCGAGGCATGAGTTTGGGTAAAACATTCCAAAACCGAAAGATCACAATCAAGGGAAACAATTTATAAAACAGTTTAAAATGCCATCGAGAGTTTTAATAGAAAATAATTTAGGATTTTCGAATCCTTCTCTTTCCAAAAATCAACAGGGGTCACAACCCAAAGGTTTTGTTTTCGCAAATAGAAAACAGACAACAATTCACAGTGCCCGAGCCCAACATCACGTGTCCTCGACGGACATAAAATCAACAAAACATAATCGCACACACGCATCGCCTAGGACCGGGACGAAGCCACAAATCCCACTCGAGGCCTCGAAGGACCCTCCCGAGCTGGCTAGCAAAACAAATCACACACATCTCACGGTTGGATCAATCGCTTGTTGCATCCTGGCCACATGATCGCATGCCATGTGCCACCGTAGATTATCTCAGGCTCTCACGGTTGGATCAATCACTTGTTGCATCCTGACCACATGATCACGTGCCATGTGTCACCGTAGACCTTCAACCATATCCACACATTCACACAAATAACATATCACATCAAGGATATTCAAACAATTCGCCAAGAGGCATCAAACACTTAGCAAAACACCACGTCCAACCACAACGCATGGAAATGAAATAATATACGCCCACACGCAATACCAAGTGCAACATCAACACCAAACATATCCATAGAGTTCACATAGTCATTCTCAAACCACACCATTCACAAAACACACGCGTTTTGAAAGCAAGCCTTTAACAAGGCTAAACCGAATCTTTTGAAAGTTTAATTCAAACGATCAAACAACCACATTTAGACGATCACTAATTATCGTATCCACAAAACAAGAATTATATGGACAAGGTACTTGCCTCAAAATCACGATCGCAACGAGACGACGGATAGGACGCGGTCGAATAGCCCCGAACCCCCGAACAATATCAAGAACGCGATAGCACCACGAGTATTACGAGAATAACACCACACGAATCATCAATCACCAAACGGGATTCAACATCGGAATCCTCAAACACCTATAAACCTCCGGAAGGAACAATAACACATGGTTACGACGAGAATCAATGCCAAAACAATGGAAATCCCAACAAACTATCGAAGGGAAACTCATTTGGACATTTAATCGAACACTAAATGTTCAATAATTCCCAAGAACACTCGAATCGTCAATCGAGTTAAACAAACTCGATATATGGATATACAACCCATAGAACACGATTAATAACATCATACTACACCAACCCATGTATCAAAATCGGATTAGAAACGAAATCAAGAACAATTTCTCCAAAAAGTCAACTTGAAGGAAAATCAAGAATATACCTTGATTCGACGAAGAACACGGATTGGATGATGATATAATCAACAAGAATCTTCCAAAATGCCTTGGAAATGATTATAATCGACCAAGAACTCGATTTGCCGTCGCACCCGTCTGATAGCCGCAAGAAAAGTGAGGAAATGAACAAAAATGGGTTGCCGTGCCTTATATAGCCGGTCACTGCCGGACACTTACGGCCGTAACCGGCAGTGACTTACGGCCGTAATTCGGCCCATACGGCCGTACTCGGCAGGCCTTATGTCCGTAACCGGCATTCGTCAAAAAATCAGCCCAGCACCTGTCGGACACTTACGGCCGTAACTGGCACACATTACGGCCGTAACCGGCCTTCGTCAGGAAGATGCCCAGCGCACGTACGGCCGTACCCGATCGCGCCTTAAGGCCGTAATTGGCATTCGTCCGGAAGCTGCCAGGCGCCATACGGCCGTAACTCTCGGCCCTTACGGCCGTAACTCGGCCAGGCCAGGCCCTGCTCCGGCCGTGACTCGGTCGTGGCCACTCCGACGGCCCAGACAACCCCGAAACCCGAACCTGAGTATAAATCGAAGGTACGGTTACGACGTACTCGCAAAGACGAATCTAAGAGCTAAGAGAACACGCGATTCCGACCACCCGAAGGCTCGAAATTCGACAACGGAAGTAATTACCCCAAACTTTGGGAAATTACAAAAATGGCCCAAAACGTCCGAAATACACGATACATGATCGAAACACCGAACCAAAGCTCGCAACATGAATAATAACATTAAATGAACTTACGAGAAACTCGAAACAACAGTTTCGGACGAGATTCGCAAGAATCGAGTTCAAGTGCGGAAAAGTCGCCAAAAGACACGGAACTCAACAAAACAACACCGAAACGAACTCGGATGACAAAAAGTGCAGAATTAATCATTCTCGGAATGCCGAAACGGTCATGAGCGAGCCGTCAAAACGGACTTCCGCCGAAAAAAAGAAAATTGCCAAAATTCGAAATTGCGGATATTACATTCTACCCTCCTAAAAAGAAGTTTCGTCCCGAAACTTAAAATAAGTAGGGAGAAGCAATATCCCTCCAGGAAAACTCAACGAGATACACAAGAAACACGTAACTTACGCCCATTGGCAAAACGTTACAAGCAACGCAAAGGAATATACGGCGTGAAAACACGCTCCACGACGACCAACACAATGTCGCCGATAGGGATATAATAAAACCAACAAATGACAAGCGTCATTAAATGGATAACATAGTCAAGTCAATTATCCGAACAATCACAAAACATAACGAACGAAAATCAATATGATTGACCAACCCAACGGTACATCAATCAAAACGCGAGCCAATCGCTGAACAAATACGGAATTCCACCACCCAAGGGTTGGAAGATCGAAAACGAGAGTAATTCCCCGAACTTAAGGGAATTACGAAGGAGTCTGAATCTTCAACAATCACGAAACGAGATCAACAAAAACCGAACAATCAAACGATCGAACCACAAAGATCGAGACAACAAAAATCGAACGATCATGTTCGGATCACAAAGAACAATAAGGTTCAACCGAAAACTCCGAGGTTCACATCTCGACTCGAGACAAAACATGATCCGGTGAAAACAACAAGATGCACACTCACATAAGATCCACAGAAAAGGGAATAACAATTGAAAAGTCACAACGACGAACGAGTAATTCCGAAATAATACCACCCTCGTTCGATCAACAAAAGCAAGGGGCAGGACAAGCTCAGAAAATGTCAACGAACATAAACGAGTCGAGAGAGTCGAAAATACAGAAGTTCCAAATCCGATCCACTTCGAATAAAAGAATTAGTAGAATCAAAAGATGCTACTTCCGAACAAGGTTCACAAGAATCGAACCGAACTCGGAAAAGTTACAGCGATAACCAGATCGACCCAAAACAAGATCACAGCTCGTTCAAACGATGAAACCGAAATACAGAACAAGTTCAGACAGTATCAACGAACACGAGCGAATCGATAAACTTGAGAAAGAGGAAATGAAGAAGTCCAAAAACAATACGGGTATTATATTCGACCTCTTCTAAAAGAAGTGTCGTCCCCAAAACTCACAACAACGAAATCAAGGAGACGACACAACAGGCAATCGACAGAAACATCCTTCAAAGGCCTCTCAAAGCAGATTCTGATATCTGTGCTGAAGCGTGAACTCCGAAAGTCTCGGTAGCCAATTCGCAAAACTGAATTCGGTGTCCCTCGAGTCCACACTCGAAATGTGTTACTGACGAGAAGGACAAATTGCACGTACATTCCCCCGGAACATCACGGTTGAAATGCCTCGGCTCAGCATACCGAAAATACAAATGCTAGATACAATGGAACATAACACCGCAAAACAACATACCGGAGATGCCAACTCAGCACAACAAGGAATCATACCACATATCATATACAACGATTACCATCGTAAAGTAATACACACACAAACACTACAACAACGACGGTATCGTTTGGCGACCTCAATGGCCTGAACGATAACCAGCACGTAATTACAAACCTCATGAAACAATCACATATGTACACCAACGTACAAACCCAAGCTTCAACATCTCACACTCGTGTGGCACACGCAATCCACCACGAGACGACAACCATTAAATACCAGTTCACACCTCTCACAGAGGGCTAGTACAACAAACACGTGGCAACGCCTCAACGTTCATGCCACCAACTCGATCATACTCGGGAGCAAACACCATTACGACAACGCGAACATCATACATACGATCCCAAACGCAAATGGGAATTGATAGGTTTTTAAAAAAAAAAATGAAAACCACCTTTTGAAAATAATTTAGGAAAAACACCGGTTGATCTTGAGTATCACCTTTCAAAAAAATAAAAACGTGAAACATCGTTATCGAGACTTTGGAAAACCATTTCGCATTTCATAAAAATGAGGACACTTTCTTTTAGTGAAAAGCTTTCAGAATATTCGACCCTCGGGTCTAAGTAAAAGTGTTTATAAAACATTGAAAATATCTCAAAACATTTTGGTCCTCGAGGTAGAAGAATTTTGAAACATATTGTGGCACCTTAGAAGTACCGCGAGAAAACAATTCATTTGAAACGTACGTCTCGAAATTTATTTCTAAGATACTCAAGTTTTCGAAAATAATTCAATGCTAAAAAGGACGATGCCAAAAAGGCTAGAATGCCCAAAAATTTCAGGTAATCACACGGAACATCATAGCGATGTGGGTCAGCGTCGGAACCCACCGGGCTAAAAACCATTTACAAAAATGCCAAAAAGGCCGATGTGGTAATATTTCAAAAACTCACGAAGCCATTTACAAAATGCTAAATACCGTCATAAGAATTTCGCCAAGCGATCAAGGCCATAATGCCAAAACTCGGTTAAGGGAATCGGTTTTGAAATAAAACTCCGTCGGTAAAATACCGAAAGTCATTACAAAAGAACTCACGCAATGGATAAAAGAAATAAAGTCAAACATGCACAATCCGGAACACTACTCCTCATATGAGCGAAATATGAGGGTCAAATAACCACATATCAAGAAATCAAAATCCATAAGAGGATTCCATCACTCAACAAATAATCATAAAAATAGCTCGTGTCACGAGGCATAACACAAAGAAGGGAGACTTACATCCACAGTGTCGCACGAAGATGATGATCGCCACGATACTAATCACGACCAACAAACTCGGGCACGCGTCGCGACACATTTCGATCGGACAAAATCCGGCGAGACAAAACTCAACAGACACACCATCGACCCGGCTAGGTTTCCACAACCTAAGCTCCGATACCATTTATGTAACACCCCAATCCACTCGGGGATATTACACGCCGTAGACCCTCTCCTCTAGGATCTACCAGGCTGATAAATAAAATCAAACATCTAAACATCGCCTTTAAGGCAAAAATGACTCTGAAGACCGACTTGGTCTTTCAAAAATAACATACAAATCAAAACCAAACACATACCTACGAAGGGGTCAAAATACAATAAACTCCCGTACAACGGGAAAAGATCTTGCGGCGAAAAGAAAATACAACTAGACCAACACGACATCAACGGATCCTCGTGTGATTAGTATCGTTCATCTTTCATCATCCTTCGTGCCGACCACGTGCTATGCTCCAAAACCCGAATGCAAAATAGACATCCACCCCGAATACTCGGGGTTAGCAAACTCCTTGTTTTGCTAGTGCAAGTACAAGTGCAAAAATACGAGCCATACAATTCACATTCCACGAATAGCAATAACCAGGAATCCTCAAAGATCCAAGCGTAACGAAAAGTACATCCCGAGGCATGAGTTTGGGTAAAACATTCCAAAACCGAAAGATCACAAATCAAGGGAAACAATTTATAAAACAGTTTAAAATGCCATCGAGAGTTTTAATAGAAAATAATTTAGGATTTTCGAATCCTTCTCTTTCCAAAAATCAACAGGGGTCACAACCCAAAGGTTTTGTTTTCGCAAATAGAAAACAGACAACAATTCACAGGGCCCGAGCCCAACATCACGTGTCCTCGACGGACATAAAATCAACAAAACATAACCGCACACACGCATCGCCTAGGACCGGGACGAAGCCACAAATCCCACTCGAGGCCTCGAAGGACCCTCCCGAGATGGCTAGCAAAACAAATCACACACATCTCACGGTTAGATCAATCGCTTGTTGCATCCTGGCCACATGATCGCATGCCATGTGCCACCGTAGATTATCTCAGGCTCTCACGGTTGGATCAATCACTTGTTGCATCCTGACCACATGATCACGTGCCATGTGTCACCGTAGACCTTCAACCATATCCACACATTCACACAAATAACATATCACATCAAGGATATTCAAACAATTCGCCAAGAGGCATCAAACACTTAGCAAAACACCACGTCCAACCACAACGCACGGAAATGAAATAATATACGCCCACACGCAATACCAAGTGCAACATCAACACCAAACATATCCATAGAGTTCACATAGTCATTCTCAAACCACACCATTCACAAAACACACGTGTTTTGAAAGCAAGCCTTTAACAAGGCTAAACCGAATCTTTTGAAAGTTTAATTCAAACGACCAAACAACCACATTTAGACGATCACTAATTATCGTATCCACAAAACAAGAATTATATGGACAAGGTACTTGCCTCAAAATCACGACCGCAACGAGACGACGGATAGGACGCGGTCGAATAGCCCCGAACCCCCGAACAATATCAAGAACGCGATAGCACCACGAGTATTACGAGAATAACACCACACGAATCATCAATCACCAAATGGGATTCAACATCGGAATCCTCGAACACCTATAATCCTCCGGAAGGAACAATAACACATGGTTACGACGAGAATCAAGGCCAAAACAACGGAAATCCCCACAAACTATCGAAGGGAAACTCATTGGGACATTTAATCGAACACTAAATGTTCAAGAATTCCCAAGAACACTCGAATCGTCAATCGAGTTAAAAAAACTCGATATATGGATATACAACCCATAGAACACGATTAATAACATCATACTACACCAACCCATGTATCAAAATCGGATTAGAAACGAAATCAAGAACAATTTCTCCAAAAAGTCAAGTTGAAGGAAAATCAAGAATATACCTTGATTCGACGAAGAACACGGATTGGATGATGATATAATCAACAAGAATATTCCAAAATGCCTTGGAAATGATTATAATCGACCAAGAACTCGATTTCCCATCGCACCCGTCCGATAGCCGCAAGAAAAGTGAGGAAATGAACAAAAATGGGTTGCCAGGCCTTATATAGCCGGTCACTGCCGGACACTTACGGCCGTAACCGGCAGTGACTTACAGCCGTAACTCGGCCCATACGGCCGTACTCGGCAGGCCTTACGGCCGTAACCGGCATTCGTCAAAAAATCAGCCCAGCACCTGTCGGACACTTACGGCCGTAACTGGCACACATTACGGCCGTAACCGGCCTTCGTCAGGAAGATGCCCAGCGCACGTACGGCCGTACCCGATCGCGCCTTACGTCCGTAACTGGAATTCGTCCGGAAGCTGCCAGGCGCCATACGGCCGTAACTCTCGGCCCTTACGGCCGTAACTCGGCCAGGCCAGGCCCTGCTCCGGCCGTGACTCGGTCGTGGCCACTCCGACGGCCCAGACAACCCCAAAACCCGAACCTGAGTATAAATCGAAGGTACGGTTACGACGTACTCGCAAAGACGAATCTAAGAGCTAAGAGAACACGCGATTCTGACCACCTGAAGGCTCGTAATTCGACAACGGAAGTAATTACCCCAAACTTTGGGAAATTACAAAAATGGCCCAAAACGTCCGAAATACACGATACATGATCGAAACACCGAACCAAAGCTCGCAACATGAATAATAACATTAAATGAACTTACGAGAAACTCGAAACAACGATTTGACGAGATTCGCAAGAATCGAGCTCAAGTGCGGAAAAGTCGCCAAAAGACACGGAACTCAACAAAACAACACCGAAACGAACTCGGATGACAAAAAGTGCAGAATTAATCATTCTCGGAATGACGAAACGGTCATGAGAGAGCCGTCAAAACGGACTTCCGCTGAAAAAAGAAAATTACCGAAATTCGAAATTGCGGATATTACACTATAGGTGTGGGATCCTGTATTGGAGAGGGATTTCTTATAGGGGATGGTACCCTGGAGGAAGATGGATCCTGAACGGGTGTGGAATCCCGTATAGGAGAGGTAGCTATTGGCTCCAAACAGGCAGCCGACTCGCCAGAGTCTTTTGAGTTGGCAGATGTCCTAGTATCTGTCGTAGCCGCCAAGGGCTCGGGATCTACTGTCGATACAGTAGTGGGCATCTATTCTATAGGGGTTGGGCCCTAGGGTAGTTGATCAGTGGGTTGCTCCACGAGAGGATCATCCTCGGAGGGTTTTGTAGCTTTAACTTTCATAAGCCTCCTTAGCTTCCTTTTCGGCTTCTCAACAGCAACTGGAGTTTTGCTGTGAGATCTTTTCGACACTTTGGGACTTGGAAGAAACGTCCCTCGGATCTGCAGACAGTGTAAAATTCCGGATAAAAGGTCTGTTGGCAATCAGGATGCTCTGGTTGAAGGCAGTGGGCCTGACGCCTCCTAAGAATATCCGTGAACTGATCTTCTTTGCTTCTACGGTTTGCTGAAGTCCGCACTTCGTCAAAACATGGTTTAAGAATAAACCAAACGATTTCTTCTGAGAAGAAGGTTTAGACACCTCTTCTTGCAAACGCTTAAGGATGACCTGACACCAATTGACCTTCTCGCAGGTCATTATAGCGACCATCATCCTAAATCTAAGATTGGTGCACATCTCAAAGCACCTGTACTATTCTCAATAATACGGCAGCAAAAATCATGTAAGTAAACGAAGGGTAAACAAAAATTCTTCTTATGGCATGTGGTGTGAACCACTTCCACTGTTGCTGAACCGGTGAATAAGCCATAGTACTGAGTCAGCAGTTCTTGGGACCCAAAGGTCTCAAGTTCTTCCATAGTCAGGCCATCAGAAGGTAGCCTGAAGATGTTTTGGAAAAGCTCTTGGTCAACGCGGATCTCCACTCCGCGGATAACGGCTGTGATGTCAGCGACATGACATCCTTGAGCCAGCGATAGAAAACGAACTACGGCGTTGAGGTAGAATTCCTCAACCAGATGAGCGTCATAGTTCTCGGCAGTGTGTCTCCCAAGGCGGTAGAGGCATTGTTGACGGATTCTCGTAGTGACGACCTCCATGGCATCAACGTCATCACCTTCAGCGTGAATACGTTCCAGCACGACAAATCTGGAGAAGATCCGTCCGTCGATGAAGTTGAGTGACTTCTTGAGAGAGGTGGAAGATGTCTGAGTAGACGCCATTGATGATTTTTCAAGTAACGGTGAGAAATATACAAGAAAAATATGCAGTAAACACAGAAAAAATCTTGTAGGCTGAATGCTTGAGTGCTTTTAAATTATGCAGAAGGCGTAAAGAGTCTCAAATGGCATTTACAGTCCTTTTATAGTAGGCGGCGAAGAAGGGTTTCCAGAGAACGAATGGTCAGATTTAAGGGATGGGAACCGGTGTTTAAAATGAACGGTCACGATGGACTGAGTGTAACTGGTACACTTATCCATTGAATTTTAAAACAGGAGCGGGTCCCACTTCTGACATTTCATATTACCCTTAATGCCTGAAACGGCGGTATTAAATATTAAATAATTTGAAAACATCGCGGCTTTTGAGATTCGATTGTCCAAATGTCGTGTAAGGCATTTAATGTAAAAGACGTTTGACATGAAAACAGGGCACATGGACAAAAATTGTTTTTAAAATGAAATATTATAATATATAAAGAAGCGAATTCCCATAGTATGTGCTGTATCCGCGACGATACAGCGTTCCCCCTTAAAATATACATATAGGTTTCAATTCCATACAGCAACTTTTGGATTAATGTTGTATTCATGGGTCATACTGTATTCCCCCTTAATTATTGCACACGTCAGATGTAGGATGATTCATATCGCTTTGTTCCCTACAGTGCTGTATTGAAGGCTCTGAGTGTACAGATAATTAATGGTGGATACTGTATTCTTGGGTCTTACAGCATTCCCCCACAATTGTTGAGTAAAAACAGTAAATACTTACAGGGAGTCAGGCTGTAGCAATCACAATTCTTGTCGAAGCATGTTGAATCTTGATGTGTCGAGCGGCTTGGTGAAAATGTCGGCCAACTGAATATCTGTATGAACTTTTTCCAGCCTAATATCCTTGTTCTCGACATGATTCCTAATGAAACGATGCTTCATGTGGATATGCTTAGTGCGCGAGTGCAATACAGGGTTGTGCGTTATTGCAATTGCACTCGTGCTATCGCACATGATGGGCGTTTCCTTGGCTTCAATCCCATAATCTGACAACTGTTGCTGCATATGTTTTGTCGAGATTTATACGTCTCAACAGGCGATCGCCTCAGAGACCGGGCGACCGAGCCAGAGCCCAACAGCCAAGGCAGATTGGCCGACCGTAGGTCCCCGGACAAGTCCCGGTGCCGAGCGATCGACATCTAAGGTGATCGTCTCTCGGTGCTTGGCGATCGACTCCTGGTGACCGACCAAATGACGACCGCCTCATGCCACTCGAAGCCATTAACCGCCTGGTCGGCGAAGGCCGAAGCTCGGGACAGAACCCACATGCAAATCCGGAAAAGGCGCCGCAGCACATGGATCGTTGACCACAGCCTGTCAGCATCTTTCCACCAACCGACAGACCCGCCGAAAGGTGTACTGTGGGACCGCCCGTGACAGCAACTCAGGACGCGTGCCGGCTCCTCATTGGACCGCACAGCTGGATGCCAGCAGCAGCCGCAAGCTTTAGGCAGACAGCCCATGTGACATAAAGACGATCGCCCCTTATTATATTACATAAAAGGCGATCGCCCGCGAGTAAAACAGGGCATCACAACTCCTATAAATAGAAGGATGCCTGCATTCGGAAATCTCTCTGACTCCTTCTGGGTTTTCCCACAACTCGGCTTTCTTACTCTTGGCAACAGCTACCTCTCGGACTTTCTTCTCTCTCAGCACCTCTTACACGAAAGACGGTCGGCAGAGACGAATCAGGCAAAGCTTCGCTCAAGAGCTAGAAAATAGGATCTTTACACTCATTGTAATTGCATTCTTACATTAATACTTGTATCCCATAATATTTGTATTAATAACATCTCGCGAGAGCATTCAAGCCCGGGCCTAACAAACCCGGCAAATCTTGTGTTTTTCCATTCCCTCGGACGTGCTCTCGCAATTTGCTGTTGCTCGACCATTCCAGCAATATCTATCTTCGGATAATATTTCGGGCAACAACAATTGCCGCTAGAAGGAGGGCATCTTAACCCTCATTTTTATTCCTACCGTCTCGAAGAATACTCACTGTTCTCCGGGGCATATACCTGAAGAAACACTCACTGTTCTTCAGAGAAAAGCTTCCAGAATTATGACTTCTGCCTCCACGTCGAAGAAAGCCGCTGGCCGATCCGCCAGACGTCTCATTCCGTCTCAATCCGAGCCACAGCCGATGGCGAAGGGTAGCAGCCGCGGTCCGAGACTCTCGATCCCGCCCCTGAGGGACGGCCCAAGCCTCTCGCTCGATCAGTTCCAAACCGCGAAACATATCGAAAAGGCCTTGGCCATCCTACAGGAGCGACGGAGTGCTCTCGACGCGCCGCCCGCTATAACCCCCTCGGCCATCCGCCGCATGACCAAGCGGAAGTTCAAGGCGCTACTGACCGAGCGATCGCCAGGAGGCTCCCACTCGCAAGAAGAGGCGCTCGCCAGCCGGGACACCTCTGTTTTCGATCGTCCAGGCAGCGACCCATCATGGCGATCGGGGCAGTCCGGCCCCAGCCACGAGACGACGGAGCTCGAAACCGCCACCAGGAGTTCGGCATATCCGACTCCCAGGAGGCAGACCAGCCATCTGGCTCCTCCTCACCAAAGAACCGAGGTCGGCAACAGCAGAGTCAGGATATCGGTCCACGATCGCCTCGGCTCCCGCTCCGAAAGACGAGCCACGAGCGACCAAGCTACAGCGATGGCTGCGATGCAACGCCAGCTCGACGACATAAAGGCGCTCCTGGAATCTGGGGCAGGCGCCAATATAAAGATCGTCGCGCCGAGCGAGCCACTCACGGTCCACATCCAGCTCGCCCCCGTGCAGCTTAAGATCGCTCCTCCGCAAACACCTCTGTACGAGGGGAGATCGGACCCCGAAACTCATCTGAGCAAGTTTCGGATCTATATGACCGGGTGTGGGGCATGAGACGCGACCAGGTGCCGAATGTTCCTGCTAACGCTGGGCGACCTAGCCCACAGATGGTACATCTCATTGCCGCCGCGATCCGTCAACTCCTTTGATCAACTGGCAAACGACTTCACAGCTTACTTCGCCACCAAGGTCGCTCGGCCGGAAGGACCCCATCGCATGATGCAAATCAGGCAGGGAGAAGAGGAGTCCGACGCGGACTACATCGACCAGGTAGACTAGATCATCATCAACGGCGCGCCCGTAAGCGATGAGATCGCCCTCTACTCGGTCTTAAGGGGATTCCATGGTCATTCGCCTATGTTCAGGCATCTTACGAAGGACCATCCCCCGACCTATGCGATCTTCCGCGTTAAAGCCGCAGACTTTCTGGCCAGGCAAAGGTTTCTTCTCAGCCTATGAGCAGCGCGATCGGCGCCCGAACGATGATCTCCAGTCTTCCAGCCCAATCGCCGTTATCAAGCAACATCTCCCAAACTGGAGGACTCGCTCGCCCTCTACAGTTCATCATATAACGTGATGGACTAAGGCACGAGATAGCCTCCCCCACACAACGTACACCGTCGACGGTCGGCATTTAACATGACGATCCGAGGTGGAAGAGTGCAGCCATGGTCCTGGTGGTCGATGGAACCGACTGCTTAGGCCATGCAAGGTTCCTTTGGGCTGAGATCTCTCGCCCTTCGTTTAAATACGAGGCGGGCGTAGTCGAAGGACCCTCCAAACAAATCAGTGGACACGATCGCCCGCCCTCAAAGGTTCATCATCTAACATGGCGAACCCGGACAATGCGACGCGTCACTACCCCCGTCTCAACGTATACCGTCGAGGATTGCCATCTAACATGACAATCCGAGGTAGAAAAGAGCTAACTATCCGCGGACGTGGAGTCGATTAATCCGACCACGCCCCGCGCAAGGACTCCTCTAGAACAAGACCGCACGCTCTTCGTTTAAATACGAGGCGAGGCGCAGCCTAACGTAGGACCCTCACAATAAAATGAGTCACGAGACAGACAATGTCGCTCGCGCACAAGACATGGTCATGGAGTCGGTCCATCGAACTCCGCGACTGTGCACGATTCCTCAACGACGAAACTATCAAATCTCTAAGAGGGATCGGCAAAATTGTTTATTGCAGGTACAAGACCCAAGATAGCTAGCCAATCGACCAGATCGCCCAAGTCCGAAACCAAAGTCCGCTCAACGGATCGCCCGTCTTCATCCTACGCGATCGCCGGCAAGAACCACCTCACCCCATGTCTTCAACATCGGAGCAAGCTGGGGGGAAATTGTTGTGTCGAGATTTATACGTCTCAACAGGCTATCGCCTCAGAGACCGGGCGACCGAGCCAGAGCCCAATAGCCAAGGCAGATTGGCCGACCGTAGGTCCCCGGACAAGTCCCGGTGCCGAGCGATCGACATCTAAGGCGATCGTCTCTCGGTGCTTCGCGATCGACTCCTGGTGACCGACCAAATGACGACCACCTCATGCCACTCGAAGCCATCGACTGCCTGGTCGGCGAAGGCCGAAGCTCGGGACAGAACCCGCATACAGATCCGGAAAATGCGCCGCAGCACATGGATCGTTGACCACAGCCTGTTGATCGCTTGGATTCGCGTAGTATGGTTTTCAAATCCGATCAATTTTAAAATTTGTAAAACCTCGGAGTATTTCCAAGGTGTCGAACCCAAGGGAATTGATGCGTCGAAAATAAAGGAATTAACTCTACTCAAAATTTGACTGCTATTTAGGAATTCGAAAATTTTGTTTGTTACTAATTATCTAACTTTAAAAATCGAAAAATAAAAATTAAATAAAAGACGAATTATCTAAAGCAAGCAAATTAGCAAGATAAAATCACAAGTCTAAAGGTAATTGATCCTAGGGTAGTATCATCTAATTGAGTTCACACAATCCATTCACTTGATTCCTTTTCCCCAAATTTTAATTTAATCCTAGAAATAATCACTCAGCCGATCTAGAATTCCGATCAAGGCAACCTAGAAAGATAGTTAATTTAAACCCTTTTTCCCGCTAAGGCTCAAAGAATTTAAATCACTTAAAAAGTGCCAACTTATTTATCTATGATTTATCTTTCTCCGCTAGGTCTCAAGATAAAATCATATTGTGCATCAAGTATTTCCACTAATCAATTACTCCTTCCGGACAAAATTAATTAGCTAACATGCATCGATTAAGGGCCCTTTAATCTAACATGAGATTTAACACAACTTGAACACAAGCCTAGGATGAAAGGTCAAAAGGTAATCAAAGGAATATCATGTGATCATCAATTAAAATTACTAACCCTAGAATCAATCAATGAATTTAGCCAGACATAATTGAAATTAAACAAGAATTAGATGAAGAATGCATATTATTAATAAGAAAAGAGAGATTACAACCCTTACGGATGAACTCCGAGTCTTCAATCTCCGAAAAACAATAATAATTCTGCTCTTCAAAAAGTTCTTGTATGCCAAGAATTAATCTTGCTAAAAAATGTAAAAGATGATAAAGGATGAAAAGGGCTGATCAAAGATGATCAAAGATCATAAAGAATGATAAAACTAGGTCTAAAGGGAGGTTTTTATAGCCTAAGGGGGTTAAAATCCCGATTAGCCCTAATCTAGGAAACAAAAACTATCCAAAAGAGTCAAAATCCGTCAAATACGAGAGTCCGCTGGGCAGCATATCGGCCTGGCCTATCGGCCGATAGGCAGGCCGATAGTTGGTTCGTCGATCTCTTCACTCGATAGGGCAGGAACTCCTTTCGGACGGGCCTATCGGCCGATAGGCTGGCCGATAGGTCTGACTGTCTTTCGCAAAAATCCGTTTCTTCGTCCGTTTGACTCGACTCTCGGTCCTTTGTCTCGTTTTGGGTCCTTTTGGCTCTAAAAACCTGCAAACACACTAAAACCAACCCAAACGCGTAATACGGCTCGACTAATCATAAATAAGCCAAATACGAGCACATTAATCACGAAACGAGATAAAAACCTAGTATAAAATCCTAGAAATAATGTGGTAAAATTACCACTTATCACCTGTCAGCATCTTTCCACCAACCGACAGACCCGTCGAAAGGTGTACTGTGGGACCGCCCGTGACAACTCGGGGCAGCGTCTTTGGCTCCTCATTAATCGCACAGTGTTTGCCCTGGCAGCCGCAAGATTTAGGCAGACAACCCATGTGACATAAAGACGATCGCCCATTATTATATTACATAAAAGGCGATCGCCCGCCAGTAAAACAGGGCATCACAGCTCCTATAAATAAAAGGCTGCCTACACTCGGAAATCTCTCTGACTCCTTCTGGTTTTTCCCACAACTCGGCTTTCTTACTCTTGGCAACAGCTATCTCTCAGCCTTTCTTCTCTCTCAGCACCTCTTACACGAAAGACGGTCGGCAGAGACGAATCAGTCAAAGCTTCGCTCAAGAGCTAGAAAAATAGGATCTTTTACACTCATTGCAATTGCATTCTTACATTAATACTTGTATCCCCGAATATTTGTATTAATAACATCTCGCGAGAGCATTCAAGCCCGGGCCTAACAAACCCGACAAATCTTGTGTCTTTCCATTCCCTCGGGCGTGCTCTCGCAATTTGCTGTTGCTCGACCATTCCAGGAATATCTATCTTCGGATAATATTTCGGGCAACAACAGCATCCAAAGGATCTGTATACAGCAACTACCAGCAGCATAGTATTCTGATTCAGCCGTGGAAAGTGAGTTTGCCAATTGCTTCTTACTGAACCAAGACACAAGTCTAGGTCCAAGAAATTGACAAGTTCCACTTGTACTCTTTTTATCTAGCTTGCAGCCTCCGAGATCCGAGTCATTGTAGCCAACTAAATCGAATCTGCCTACTTTAGGATACCACAGTCCTACATTGACTGTTCCTTTAATATACTTCAGGATTCGTTTAGCTGTATTGAAGTGTGATTCTTTGGGTGCTACTTGATATCTCGCACACACTCCTACAGCAAACAGGATATCGGGCCTACTAGCCATTAGGTACAGGAGAGAGCCAATAAGCTTCCTATAGAGTGATTGGTCAATCGGCTTTCCGGCTTCATCAGCACTAATTTGCACGGAAGTGCTCATGGGGGGTTGACGATGATTTGGAAGTATTCTTTCCAAATTTGTTGAGAAGCTCCTTGTTGTATTTTTCCTGGTTGATGAAAATCCCTACAGGCAACTGCTTTACCTGCAAACCTAGAAAATAATTAAGTTCTACCATCATACTCATTTCAAATTTACTTTGCATGAGATGAGAGAACCTTTGACATAAAGCAAGGTTAGTTGAACCAAATATAATGTCATCTACATAGATTTGAACCATTAGAAGGTCATCGCCTTCCTGTATTTTGAACAAAATCTTGTCCACAGCACCTTTATCAAATCCATTATCAGTTAGATACTGGGACAAGGTCTTATACCATGCTCTAGGGGCTTGCTTAAGTCCATACAGTGCTTTCCTTAGCTTGTATACTAGATCTATGTCGTCTGTGTTGGCAAACCCTGGTGGTTGTTCAACATAAACTTCTTCGGTAAGGTCTCCATTTAGGAATGCACTTTTGACGTCCATTTGGTATACAATGAAGCTCTTATGGGCGGCAAAGGCTAAAAATATCCTAATAGCTTCTAGTCTGGATACAGGGGCAAACGTTTCATCGTAGTCTATGCCTTCTTCCTGTCTATAGCCTTGTGCGACTAGTATAGATTTATTCCTTATAATTAGTCAATTTCGATCCTTCTTGTTTCTAAATAACCATTTGGTTCCAATAACTGATTGATGCGTAGGTCTGGGTACAAGATACCATACATTGTTTCTTTCGAAACCGTTAAGCTCTTCTTCCATAGATATTATCCAATGAGAATTATTGAGAGCTTCTATGGTAGAAACAAGTTCGGACTGGGCTAAGAACACAGCAATAGTGCACATATTGAGTCTTCTAAGCTCGGATTGAGATTTCCATTCAGGGAATGGTGATATCTCAGTATCTGGTTCTTCTTGTGCACACAGTACATTTCCTTGTGTACTCTGTATTCTCCTACGAGTAGAAACACCGGGATTAATATTTCCAATGATCAGCTCTTGCGGGTGATCTCTCAACCATCTTCGGTCGGGTTCTAATTCGGGGTCCCGTACTATATCTTCAGTTGTTGTAGTTTCGGCTTCAGCTTGTACAGCATCGGCTTCATCTACGTCGATTCTTACAGCTGCGGGGTTGATTTCTAGGTCAACAACAGGTTCTATGGGAGTTGCTGGATCTAAGATGGAAAGTTGTTGGATGTTCTGAGTAACAACTTCTACTCCTGTAGGGTTATGGTGAGGTTCGTCGAACACTACATGAACTGATTCCTCGAGCGTCAGCTTCCTTTTATTAAAGATCCTGTAAGCTTTGCTGACGGAGGAATATCCAACAACTATTCCTTCATCCGACTTCTCATCAAAGGTTCTAAGTTGATCCTTCCCATTGTTCAACACATAGCACCTGCATCCAAAAATGTGGAAATACGAAACTAACGGAGTTTTGTTGTTCCATACCTCATATGCTGTTTTGTTGTGGTGCTTGTTGACGATACATTGGTTTTGAGTGTAGCATGCTGTATTGGTTGCTTCACCCCAGAAACGTTGTGGCAACTTGCTTGCGGCAATCATTGTCCTTGTTGCTTCCTTCAGCGTCCTATTCTTTCGCTCGGAAGCACCATTTTGTTGAGGTGTACGGGCAGCTGAGTATTCGTGATGTATCCAATTTTCCGAACAGTATTGCTCTATAAAGCGGTTAGTAAATTTTGTACTTATATCGGAACGAATGGACACGGTACTCGATCCTTTTTCATTTTGAAGCTTTCTCAGGAGCTCGGGCAGCTTTGATGTTGTTTCCTTCTTCTTGCTTAAGAAAATTATCCAAGCATACCTGGAGTAATCATCAACAACAACGAGACAGTATTTCTTACCTCCCAAACTTACTAGGTCTACAGGACCATAGAGATCCATGTGTAGCATTTCCAACACTATGTGGGTTGAAAGGTAGGATTTTCTCTTCATGGTGGACTTGATTTGCTTGCCTTTTTGACATGGTCCACATACACTGTCTTTTTGGAATGATACATTAGGCAATCCTTTAACTAGTCCCTGTCTTGAGAGCTTGTTGATCGTCTTGAAGTTGACGTGAGACATCCTCTTATGCCATAGCCAGCTTAGATCTGCAGTGCCTTTGGCAACTAAACAAGGAATTGTGGATCTCGTAGGCATTCAGTCAGCAATATACATATTACCTGATCTGCTTCCTGTGAGCACAACTTCTTTGGTTAAGATGTTCTTGACTCTACAGTGATCTATATAGAATTTCACCGAGAACTGTTTGTCACAGAACTGGCTAATACTAAGTAGATTGTACTGTAAGCCTTCAACATGAGCTACATCGGCGACTTTGAATTTTCCGACAAGAAGGTTTCCTTTTCCTCTTGTTCTTCCTTTTGATTTATCACCGAAGCGCACTTTTGGACCGCGACCTTCTACGAAATCTGATAGCTTTGCTTCTATCTCCTGTCATGTGCCGGGAGAAACCGCTGTCAAAGTACCATATGTCCTTCTCCAAAATGTCCTGTAGCATAGAAATTAGGTAGATTTAGGTCCCCTTTGATTGTTGGGTCCGTGAATGTTAGTGCCTTTTGGTACCCAAATTTTCCTGACAGCAATTGGTTTACTGTAGGTTACATTTGGTACAGATTTGCAGTATCTACGTGGGGCATGTACGTAGTTACTGTATCTATGATAATCATTATGCATGTATAAATCAGGGTTATTATTATTAATCCAGTACGTATGCCGTCTCGGGGGTGGAGCCATTTTCTTTGACCTTACAGCTTGCCTTCTGGGTTTCCAGTTAGATTCCCAGAGCTGTTGTCAATGCTGTGCGGACACCTGCTTTGTTGATGGATAATGAGGCTCCTGTATCCGATTACTGGCGTCTTTATCAGAAATCTTGCCGTGCGGGCCTTTGGTATTTGGATACAACCTTCTTTCTGAATGGCTGTTGGCGCTGTTGATATGCTTGGGGAGCATGCTGTTGCGTGCGCCTTACCGGTTGGAATTGTAATATCCGCAATTTTCGATTTTCGGTAAATTTCTTTTTTTGGTCGGAGTCTGTTTCGACGGCTCGCTTATGACCGTTTCGTCATTCTGAAAATGATTAATTATACACTTTTTGTCATCCGAGTTCGTTTCGGTGTTGTTTTGTTGAGTTCTGTGCTTTTTAGCGACTTTTCCGCACTTGAGTTCGATTCTTGCGAATCTCGACCGAAACTGCTGTTTCGAGTTTCCCGCAAGTCCGTTTAACTTTGTTAGACGTGTTGTGAACTTCGGTTTGGTTATTCGATCACGTATCGTGATTTTCGGGCATTTGGGCCATTTTCGTAATTTCCCAAAGTTTGGGGTAATTACCTTCCGTTGTCGAATTTCGAGCCTTCGGGTGGTCGGAATTGTGTGTCCTACTAGCTCTTAGATTCGTCTTTGTGAGTACTTCGTAACCGTATCTTCGGTTCGTATTCAGGTTCGGGTTTCGGTGTCGTTTTGTTGAATTCAGGATTTCTAAACGACTTTTCTAAGTATGAGTTCGTCTTTGTTAGATCACCATTAATTTTTGGTAACTCCAAAAATTATAAATCTTGCAATATTATAGAGCATCGAGTTAGCTTTCCAATGGTTCAAGCGGTGAGTCAATGGTCGGACGAGAGAGTTATGGTCGTTTCGAGTTTTGGCGAGCACTTCCGGGAGCCTTTCGGCCGATAGGGGTCGATAGACTCTCGCCTACTTTGATATGGCTATCGGTTGGGCTATCGGCCGATAGGCGGCCGATAGGTTCTATTGTGTTACACTATAAATGTGTTGTTTCGGCGTAAATCGTTCATTTCCTCCCCTTCTTCAACCGTGCGAGAGAGAGAGACTTGAGAGGGAGAGTTCCTCCATCTATCACTTACTTGTGTAAATTTCTTCATTCCTTTTCGATCGGGTGGCTCGGATTGCGGATCTAACCCGTGGTTTTGGATTTGAATGCTTGATTCATCAAGAGGTAAGAATTCCTTTAACCTACCTTTTTGGATAATTGGGGATTTTGGGGTTTTGTCAGATTCTTTCCGTTTTGTTGATGGATTCTTGATGAATATGATTAATCTTGTTGATATCATTGGTTTTCCTACGGATTCATGGTATATTTTCATAGTTTTACGGAATCGAGAGGGTTTGGTTGTGGTCCGCCCTCGTTGTTATTTTTGTGCGAATATACATGAATCGTAGGAGGGTTTCAGTGAGTATACCATTTCAGTAATCGTTTAGAAGTGGTAGTGATTGTGATATTCGAATCGTTAGGTTAATTTTCGTCGGTTCCTCGCGGTCGTGCTTGATTCTTCCGATCCGATCGTTGTCGTATTCCTTTTCGTTAGCATCGGGCGTTCCGAAGCTTCACGGTTGAGCCGTATCCGTTCGTGGTTCCGTGCTCGTGGTATCGAGGCAAGTACCTTGTCCATACATTTATGGTTTCGCGGATATGATGTTTGGTGCTCGTCTTGGTTTGTTTGTTTGTTTGAAATGAGTTTTCAAAAGATTTGGTTAGCCTCGTTAAAGGCCTCTTTCAAAACCGTGTGTTTTGTGATTGGTGTGGTTCGAGAATAACTATGTGAATTCTATGAATATGCTTGGTGTTCATGTTGCACTTAGTATTGTGTGTGGACGTATATTATGTCATTTCGGTGCGTTGTGGATTGACGTGGTGTTTTGCTAAGTGTTTGATGCCTGCGGGCGAATTGTTTGAATATCCTTGATGTGATATGTTATTTGTGTGAATGTGTGGATATGGTTGAAGGTCTACGGTGGCACATGGCATGTGATCATGTGGCGAGGATGCAACAAGTGATTGATCCAACCGTGAGAGCTCGAGATAATCTACGGTGGCACATGGCATGTGATCATGTGGCGAGGATGCAACAAGCGATTGATCCAACCGTGAGATGTGTATGATTTGTTTCGCTAGCCTCGGGAGGGTCCTTCGAGGCCTCGAGTGGGATGTCGGTGGTATCGTCCCGGTCTAGGCGATGCGCGTGCGTGATTATGTTTCGTTGATTTTTCGTCCGTTGAGGACACGTGATGTTGGGCTTTGACCACCTGTAAATTATTGGTGGTTTCCTATTTGCGAAAACAAAACCTTTGGGCTGTGACCTGTTGATTTTGGAAAGAGAAGGATTTTATAATCCTAAATTGTTTTCTATTAAAACTCTCGACGGCATTTTAAACTGTTTTGTAAATTGTTTCCCTTATTTGCGATCTTTCGTTTTGGAAATGTTTACCCAAACTCTTGCCTCGGGAAGTACTTTTCCTTACGTTTGAACCTTTGAGGATTCCCGATTATCATTGTTCTTGGAACTTGTATTGTATGGCTCGTATTTTTGCACTTGTACTTGCACTAGCAAAACGGTGGAGTTTGCTAACCCCGAGTATTCGGGGTGGATGTCTATTTTGCATTCGGGTTTTGGAGCATAGCACGAGGTCGGCACGAAGGATGATGAAAGATGAACGATACTAATCACACGAGGTTCCGTTGATGTCGTATTGGTCGATTGTATTTTCTTTTTCATTGCGGTATCTTTTCCCGTTGTACGGGAGTTTATTTTATTTTGACCCCTGCGTGGGTATGTGTTTGGGAATGAGTTGTATGTTATTATTGAAAGACCAAGTCGGTCTCTTGAGTCATTTTAGCCTTAAAGGCGATGTTTAGATGTTTGATTTTAGTTATCGGCTGGTAGATCCTCGAGGAGAGGGTCTACGGCGTGTAATATCCCCGAGTGGATTGGGGTGTTACATAAATGGTATCGGAGCTTAGGTTGTGGAAACCTAGGCTGTCGGGTCGATGGTGTCTATCGAGTTTTTGTCTCGTCGGATTTTATCGGTAGTCGTGTCGCGACGCGTCGTCCGAGTTTGTTGGTCGTGATTAGTATCGTGGGGCGATCATCATCTTCGTGCGACTGTGGTGTAAGTCTCCCTTCTTTGTGTTGTGCCTCGTGTGACACGAGCTATTTTTATGATTTATTTGCTAAGTGACGGAATCCTCTTATGGATTTTGATTTCTTGATACGTGACTATTTGACTCTCATATTTCTTTCATGTGAGGAGTAGTTGCTGGATTGTGCATGTTGGACTCTATTTTTTTTTTTTTTTTTTTCCGCTGCGTGAGTTCCTTTGTAATAGCTTGCGGTATCTTACCGACTGAATTTTATTTCGAAAATCGATTCCTTTAACCGAGTTGTTGACCTTGACCGTTTTGACGGTAGTTGGGTGTTTTCAAATGATTTTGTGAGTTTTGATAAGTACTACCGTCATTGACCTTTTTGGGCATTCTAACCCATTGAATTATTTTTGAAAACCTTGAGTATCTTAGAAAATTGAAATTCGAGACGTACTTTTAAAACGAATTATTTTCTTGCGGTGTTTTCAAGGTGTTTTCTAATGCCGCAATACATTTCAAAAAAATTTCCGGTTGAGGACCAAAAATATTTTTTTTTTTTGAGATATTTTCAAATGCAGTTGCTTGGACCCAAGGGTCGAATATTTTTTTGAAAGTTTTTCACTAAAGGAAAGGTGTCCTCATTTTTGTTCAAACGCAAGATGATTTTCAAAGTCTCGATAATGGTGTTTGTACTACTTTTTGTAAAATGATACTAAGATCAACTGTTGTTTCCAAACTGTTTTCAAAAGGTGGTTCTCGTTTTTAAAACCTATCATTCCTGTTTGCGGACCGGAAATGCGTGTATGGTTTTCGAACTTTCGTTACGGTGTCAACCCCGAATTGTGATTGAATTGGTGGCGTGAGTGTCGAGTCGTTCGCCACGCATATGTTTTGTTGGCCCTCTGTGAGAGGTGTGAACTGGTGTTTACTGTTTATCGCCTCGTGGTGATTGCGTATTGTCGCACTAGTGTGAGTTGTTAAAGCCTGGATTTTTATGCGTTATACACATGTATGATTGTTTCATGATGGTTGTAATTATGTGCTGGTTATCGTTCGGGCCGTTGAGGTCGCCGAACGATACCGTCGTTGCTGAAGTGTTTGTGTGTATTATTTTACGATGATAATCGTTGTATATGATATGTATTATGATTCCTTGTTGTGCTGAGTTGGCATCTCCGCTATGTTGTTTTGCGACGTTATGCCCCATTGTATCTAGCATTTGTATTTTCGGTATGCCGAGCCGAGGCGTTTCAATCGAGATGTGCCGGGGCATGCACGTGTAAATTGTCCTTCTCGTCGGTAACACATTTCAAGTGTGGACTCGAGGACACCGAATTGATTTTGTGAATTGGCTACCGAGACTTTCGGAGTTCGCGCTTCAGACCGTCATCGGAATCGGCTTTGAGAGGCCTTTGAAGGATTTTTCGGTTGCTTGTTGTGTCGTCACCTTGATTTATTTGTTGTGAGTTGCGGGCGACCTTCTTTTATAAGAGGTCGAATGTAGTACCCGTGTTGTTTTTAGACTCTGCATTTTCTCTTTCTTGAGTCTATCGACTCGCTCGTGTTTGTTGATACTTTGAACTTGTTACGTATTTCGGTTTAAATCGTTCGAGCAGTGTGATCTTGTTTTGGGTCAATCGGTTATCATTTGTGACTTTTTCGAGTTCGGTTCGATTCTTGTGAACCTTGTTCGGAAGTGACATCATCTGGTTTTACTAGTTCTCTTATTCGAAGTGGATCGGATCTGGAACTTGTATTTTCGACTCACAACTCGTTTATGTTCATTGACATTTTCGAGCTTGTCCCGCCCCTTGCTTTTGTTGATCGAACGAGGTGGTATTATTTGAATTACTCGTTCGTCGATGTGACTTTTCAATTGTTATTCCCTTTCTGTAGATCTTATGCGAGTGTGCATCTTGTTGTTTTCACCGGATCATGTTTTGTCTCGAGTCGAGATGTGAACCTCGGAGTTGTCGGTTGAACCTTATTGTTCTTCGTGATTCGAACATGATCGTTCGCTTTTGTTGTCTCGACCGTTGTGGTTCGGTCGTTTGTTTGTTCGGTTTTTGTCCTCCTTTCGTGATCGTTGAGCATTCAGGCTCCTCCCTAATTCCCTTAAGTTTGGGAAATTAGTCTCGTTTTCGATCTTCCAACCCTTGGGCGGTGGAATTCAGTATTAGTTCAACGATTGGCTCGCGTTTCGATTGATGTACCGTTGGGTTGGTCAATCATACTGACTTTCGTTCGTTGTGTTTTGTGATTGTCGGATAATTGACTTGGCTATATTATCCGTTTGATGACGCTTGTCATTTGTTGGTTTTATTGTATCCCTAACGGTGACATTGTGTTGGTCGTCGTGGAGCGTGTTGTCACGCCGTATGTCTCTTTGCGTTTCTTGCAGCGTTTCGCCGTTGGGCGCGAGTTTTCTATTTTTGTGTATCTCGTCGAGTTTTCCTGGCGGGTATATTCCTCCCCCCTACTTGTTTTAAGTTTCGGGACGAAACTTCTTTTAAGGAGGGTAGAATGTAATATCCGCAATTTTCGATTTTCGGTAAATTTCTTTTTTTGGTCGGAGTCTGTTTCGACGGCTCGCTTATGACCGTTTCGTCATTCTGAAAATGATTAATTCTACACTTTTTGTCATCCGAGTTCGTTTCGGTGTTGTTTTGTTGAGTTCTGTGCTTTTTAGCGACTTTTCCGCACTTGAGTTCGATTCTTGCGAATCTCGACCGAAACTGCTGTTTCGAGTTTCCCGCAAGTCCGTTTAACTTTGTTAGACGTGTTGTGAACTTCGGTTTGGTTATTCGATCACGTATCGTGATTTTCGGGCATTTGGGCCATTTTCGTAATTTCCCAAAGTTTGGGGTAATTACCTTCCGTTGTCGAATTTCGAGCCTTCGGGTGGTCGGAATTGTGTGTCCTACTAGCTCTTAGATTCGTCTTTGTGAGTACTTCGTAACCGTATCTTCGGTTCGTATTCAGGTTCGGGTTTCGGTGTCGTTTTGTTGAATTCAGGATTTCTAAACGACTTTTCTAAGTATGAGTTCGTCTTTGTTAAATCACCATTAATTTTTGGTAACTCCAAAAATTATAAATCTTTGCAATATTATAGAGCATCGAGTTAGCTTTCCAATGGTTCAAACGGTGAGTCAATCGGAGTCCGGACGAGAGAGTTATGGTCGTTTCAGTTTTTGGCCGAGCACTTCCAGGAGCCTTTCGGCCGATAGGGGGGGTCGATAGACTCTACTGCCTACTTTCAGTATGGCTATCGGTTGGGCCTATCGGCCGATAGGCCGGCCGATAGGTTCTGCTGTGTTACACTATAAATGTGTTGTTTCAGCGTAAATCGTTCATTTCCTCCCCCTTCTTCAACCGTGCGCGAGAGAGAGACTTGAGAGGGAGAGTTCCTCCATCTATCACTTACTTGTGTAAATTTCTTCATTCCTTTTCGATCGGGTGGCTCGGATTGCGGATCTAACCCGTGGTTTTTGGATTTGAATGCTTGATTCATCAAGAGGTAAGAATTCCTTTAACCCTACCTTTTTGGATAATTGGGGATTTTGGGGTTTTGTCCGATTCTTTCCGTTTTGTTGATGGATTCTTGATGAATATGATTAATCTTGTTGATATCATTGGTTTTCCTACGGATTCATGGTATATTTTCATAGTTTTACGGAATCGAGAGGGTTTGGTTGTGGTCCGCCCTCGTTGTTATTTTGTGCGAATATAGATGAATCGTAGGCGGGTGTTCGGGTGTATTCCATTTCCGTAATCGTTTAGAAGTGGTTGTGATTGTGCTATTCGAATCGTTAGGTTCATTTTCGGTTCCTCGCGGTCGTGCTTGATTCTTCCGTTCCGCTCGTTGTCGTATTCCTTTTCGTTAGCATCGGGCGTTCGAAGCTTCGGTTGAGCCGTATCCGTTCGTGGTTCCGTGCTCGTGGTATCGAGCAAGTACCTTGTCCATACTTTTCTTGTTTCGCGGATATGATGATTGGTGATCGTCTTGGTTTGTTTGTTTGTTTGAAATGAGTTTTCAAAAGATTTGGTTAGCCTCGTTAAAGGCCTCTTTCAAAACCGTGTGTGTTTTGTGATTGGTGTGGTTCGAGAATAACTATGTGAATTCTATGAATATGCTTGGTGTTCATGTTGCACTTAGTATTGTGTGTGGACGTATATTATGTCATTTCGGTGCGTTGTGGATTGACGTGGTGTTTTGCTAAGTGTTTGATGCCTGCAGGCGAATTGTTTGAATATACTTGATGTGTTATTTTATTTGTGTGAATGTGTTGATATGGTTGTAGTTCTACGGTGGCACATGGCATGTGATCATGTGGCCAGGATGCAACAAGTGATTGATCCAACCGTGAGAGCCTGAGATAATCTACGGTGGCACATGGCATGTGATCATGTGGCCAGGATGCAACAAGCGATTGATCCAACCGTGAGATGTGTATGATTTGTTTCGCTAGCCAGCTCGGGAGGGTCCTTCGAGGCCTCGAGTGGGATGTCGGTGGTATCGTCCCGGTCCTAGGCGATGCGCGTGCATGATTATGTTTCGTTGATTTTTCGTCCGTTGAGGACACGTGATGTTGGGCTTTGACCCTGTAAATTATTGGTGGTTTCCTATTTGCGAAAACAAAACCTTTGGGCTGTGACCCTGTTGATTTTTGGAAAGAGAAGGATTTTATAATCCTAAATTGTTTTCTATTAAAACTCTCGACGGCATTTTAAACTGTTTTGTAAATTGTTTCCCTTATTTGCGATCTTTCAGTTTTGGAAATGTTTACCCAAACTCTTGCCTCGGGAAGTACTTTTCCTTATGTTTGAACCTTTGAGGATTCCTGATTATCATTGTTCTTGGAACTTGTATTGTATGGCTCGTATTTTTGCACTTGTACTTGCACTAGCAAAACAGTGGAGTTTTGCTAACCCCCGAGTATTCGGGGGGTGGATGTCTATTTTGCATTCAGGTTTTGGAGCATAGCACAGGGTCGGCACGAAGGATGATGAAAGATGAACGATACTAATCACACGAGGTTCCGTTGATGTCGTATTGGTCCAGTTGTATTTTCTTTTTCCGCTGCGGTATCTTTTCCCCGTTGTACGGGAGTTTATTTTATTTTGACCCCTGCGTGGGTATGTGTTTGGGAATGAGTTGTATGTTATTATTGAAAGACCAAGTCGGTCTACTGAGTCATTTTAGCCTTAAAGGCGATATTTAGATGTTTGATTTTAGTTATCAGCCTGGTAGATCCTCGAGGAGAGGGTCTACGGCGTGTAATATCCCTGAGTGGATTGGGGGTGTTACAGGAATGGCTTATGATTCTGCTGTCTTGAATAGGATTGCGGGGGCGGAATGTCAGTCTTTGCTTTTCGCGGTGCAGCAGGTTCCTTCACAGGACTTGGAGTTTCTTCCGATACAGGAATGTGTTCCACACTCTTGACGAACACAGTACTAGTTTTCCCTTTGTTGGAAAATGAGTTGGATCCTAAGCCACTATTATCATGAGCATGTTGCCCAGTGCTTAGAATTTCTTCCATTCTTTTAGATGATTTCTCAAAAGATTTCAGAATGGTCTCAAGTTCGCTTTCTCGCTTTTCGAGAGTATTAAATTTTGCTTGAAGTAGAAAAAAATCATTTGTCTTGCTTCCATTTTGAGACTTAGTCTCACTTAGTTCATGAGCAAGTTGATAATTTCTCTCCATGAGTTTTTCATGCTCGACCTTGCTGTTTTCACAATCAATTGACATATTTTCATAGTTTATCTTCAGCAAGTCATTTTCTTCTTTCAGCTCTATGTTGGAAAGTTGAAGCTGAATGTTTTCATTTTTCAAAGTCCCATGGGCTTTTTGAATGTTCTTAAATTCATTCATCATGTTTTCGAAAGTATGCGATGCATTTACTGGAGTAATTGAGGTTGAGCTTACCTCATCATCGCTATCTTCTTCTTCCGGAATGTCTTTTGCCATAAAGCACATATATGCCTTATCTTTGAATTCATCGTCAGATGAGTCACTTTCAATGACTACCTGAAGACATTCTTCGGATTTGGATGATGTGGGGGAGGCTTCTGATTCTCCTATCAGTGTCTTGAGCTTGTTTTTCCAAGCACGTCTTCGTTCATCCCTCTCTTATTGCTCAGCTTCCGGCAACCTTTGAACTTTGGGATGAGGACATTTGTTTGCATAATGTCATAGTTTCCTGCAATTATAGCACAGGTTAGCGTCACCAAAGGAAGTTTCAGTACTTACCTTGTGAACAGGCTTGGGCCTGTAGGGAGTCTTTCCAGTCTGCTTGATGAACTTTTTGAATTTGTGCATGAGGAGCGCCATTTCATCTTGTGATAGGATATCGTCGTCGCTGTCAGCATTCTTATAATTTGGCTTAACGGGCTGGGAATGCTGTTTCGACGGTTGGATACAGCGGCTAAGGCTGTAGTCCTGGCGGGAGATTCTTCAACTTTCTCTCTCTTGTCTATATCGTACTCAAATGCTTCGAGGTCAGAAAAGAGATCAAAGGAAGATATTTCGTTAAGATTGCAAGGCACACGCATAGCTGTGGTCTTAATGTCCCATCGGGCAGGGAGATATCTGAAAATTTTTAGATTTTCTCCTTTTGAGTATAAATTTTGCTCAAAGCTTCAAGTTCAACAACAATTCCAGTGAATCTGAGGTCAAGTTCCTCAAGTGTTTCAGTTGGTTTCATTTCAAAAGATTTAAATTGCTGAGTTAATTTGGAAATCTTATTTTCTTTAGAGAGCTCAGTTCCCTCACAAATCAACTTGAGTTTATCCCAGATATCCTTGGCTGTTTTACAACTCTTTACCTTCGAGAATGTGCCTTTGTCGAGGGTGACAAACAGCGCATTCTTCGCAACATTGTCAAGGTTGGCGCGCTTTCTTTCGTCTGTGGTCCATTGATCGCGCTCCTTCTCGAGCATCTCAGCATGGGCTTAGACTTCAATCCTTGCGGCCGGATTTACCTTCATTATCTTGATAGGGCCATCATGTATAACAAAAATCATCTCTTCGTGCATTGCTGCAAGATGAGCCTCCATCCTAATTCTCCAATCATCAAACTCATTAATAGAGAACATAGGAACTTTGTTGATCATTGATGTATCCATATGACAATGTAGGAATGAAAAAGACTGTTTTATAAAAATAAGTGACTTTGGATCTGATTCGGTTAAAAATGCGACTGATTCTTTTTAGAATCAACCGCTCGGATACCACTTGTTGGCCACTAAGTATACTGGATACAGCTTGGAAAGTGTTTTAAACAACAAGCTGTACGGTTTTTAAATCTGAGTGCGTAGCGGAAGTCTTTAATACAGTAAGTTGCTGAGGATACAACAACTCGGTGTGCAGTATATACTTAAATAATCACAGTTAATAAAATAATAAAGACAAAAGGTAAATAACACAATATATAAAGTAGTTCGAGCTAAACACCTCTACGTCCACTGGTCCTCCACACAGGAGTAAAAAGTTTATTATAATTACTGCGTACACAACTACGTAATTATAACAACACTTAATCAATATATCATATAAAGATCTTAGCTTTCAATCGTTCACACAGATTGATTTGAGCTAACACTTGACTGGCTTCTTCACACACAGTTCTGTAGCTTCATCTTCTTCAATGCAAGTCCGTCACACACAGTTCGGGAGTAGCAAGGATTCCTCAGCCCACACATGGCTGATATGAGTTTGTTCAAAGATAGAACAGGGTTTGAACAACAGCTATGACTTTCTGGGCTTTAAGCTGATAATGTGTTGTTCAAGGTTTGAGAACTGTATATCTCTTCTATCAGAATAGCAGAAAGCTTAGGGAGATATGTTTTGCTCTGAATATTTCTTGTAAGCTTTTGAACGTTTGTAAGTCGTGAATATTCTGTATATATTCTGTAGACGATCTGTAAATCTTGATCTTCAAACTCTGGAGATATATATAGCCTCTGAAATATATCCGTTTGAAATATATCCATTGAGCAAGATTCTGCGACAACTGATATTTGACTGAGATCCGGATATTGCGGGATTTGAAGATCTTCTGACTTACAGTATTTAAATACTTTATCCTTTAGTATTTAAATACTTCTTTATCAACGGGACTTGACTTCTAGCGAATACTGGAGATTCCTTCTTGTCCTGTTTGAGGGCTGTATGGAAGGATTATTATATTGATATTTCGAGACAGCTTCCATACTTAGCTTTGCGGGACTCTTTGTTGTATGATAGATTTACTATATGGTTGGGACTGCGAGAAGTATTCGATACAGGTTGATACTTGATCAGCTTTTCGATACAGCTATTGGCGGTATTCAGGATTTGGCATATTGTCAAAACATTCTGACAATACAATCGATACAGGGATTGTTTATCCAAACAGCATCGATACATGGTTTTTGTTATCCCAACAAAAAAGAATTAGCTAGATTTGTTTGTGGTAAATCTCTTCCTTTTAACTTTGCCGACGACCAAATGTATGAAAATTTCACTCAACTAAGTTTTAATCCCGCTAGTAAAAAAATTCACGCTCTATTGTAACTCGTGATGTTCGAAAAACTACTAGTGAGGCAAAATTAATTTTAACTAATATGTTTTTAAACTTAGATCATAAAATTTGTATATGCTCCGATGCTTGGAGTGATCATTGGGAAGCAAATTCATATATGAGAATTACTTGTATTTGGATTGATGATTCTTGAACTATACATAAACGTTTAATTGGTTAATATCGCACATACTGCCCCAAATAATACAATTTTACCTATAATTTAATACAAAAAAATTCAATTTCTTTTGATAATGCTAGCTCCAATACAGCTAGTTTAAGATCACTTATTGCAATTTGTGAGCCATCTCTTGGTGGTAAAATTTTTCATGTTAGGTGCATTTGTCATGTTCTTACTTTATGTGTTCAAGATGGTTTAGCTGTTTTACAAGAAGCATATGCTCCTAACCGTGAAGCAATAATGTATTTAATTAGACATTCGTCTCTAGGTAAAAAAATGGAAAAGATATTGCATAAAAAATAATATTCATCCAAAGAAATTTTCAAAAGATGTGCCAAATTGTTGGAATTCTACTTACAATTTGTTAAATGATAGTTATGAATATCGTATTTCATTGTGCAATTTTTATAATGAAGAACAAGTACCCATTTGCTTATTGCCAACTCAATGGGATAAGTGCTCTAGTTTAATGGCACTTTGAAAAATCTTTAAAGAGGCAACTGAGTCTTTGTCCGGTGTTTATTATCCCACTTCTACACTTCTTGTTGAACATTGTGTTAAAATTGTACTTGTATTCAAGTCTTTAATTAAAGTTCCCAAGTTATTTAATTGTATAAAATAAATGAGAGACAAATGGATTAAATATTTCGCCTACATTCCTCCGGTTTTTTTAGTTGCTAAATATTTAGATCTTCAAGTTAGAGAGAAAGGTTTGATAAAATTACTTTTACTTTACTATAATTCTTTATTTCCTAATCCTATTGCTAATTTTATTCCTCCATATCCTAGCAATTTAGTTCAAAATGCAAAAAATTTATTATCTACTCTTTATCGTGAATATGCTTGTAGTTATTGTGGTATTCTTGATCTTAGTACGGGTTCTTATTCTCCTGTTCACATTCCTTCTAGTAGTAGTACATCTTCTTTTGGTTTTGCTATTCCAGATCTTAGTGAATGGAATGCCTATCAAGAAGATTTATTCCGAAAACGAACAAGGTACCAAAGTAATGCTTATCAAGAACTTGAAAATTATTTAACTACTTGTTAATTGGGAGCTTTAGAACGTGGATCGGATGGTAATAACAATCTTCTTAAGTGGTGGGCAAAAAGGTCTACAATCTTTCCTGTAGTTGCCACGATTGCGAAGGAAATACTAGTTGTCCCCGCCTCAACAGTTTCTGTTGAACAAGCCTTCAGTGTAGGAGGATACATTCTGGATGAACGACGATCTCGATTGACGCCTCAAAATCTTGAAGCCCAAGCATTATTGATTGGGCGAAAGCCGAGTTACGCCAAGAATCAAATTATAATGAACAAGAAGACAGTGATACATATGATACCGGATCTATCAATGATTCAGTTGACTTGGGTGATTGAACCATCTCCTCTCCGCCTCCGCTCCGCTCCCTAAGGTAAGTATAAGGTAAGTGAACTACGAGGACTTTGATTCCTAAGGTAAGGGGATACATAGGCAACTTAATCCAAATATTTAAAGTTGAAATTCTTAATTTTAACTTTGAGTATTTGAATTAAGCTCAAGTCTATTTTTATTTTTTCCCCTCCCCCACCAAATTTAAAAATTAACTACGAGGACTTTGATTTTGATTCCTAAACTCTAAAGTTACGGATATCGAATACATAGGCGCTTAATTCAAAGATTTAAAATTACAAAATTCAAGTTTAAACTTTAATACTTGAATTAAGCTCAAGCCCAATTTTTACTCCATACTTTTTTTTTTAAATTCAAATTTAAAAAAAAAAAAAAAAAAAAAGGACCAGCGAATCGCCGAACCGCCGGTTTGGTTCCGGTTCGGAATTGGCGGTTCACGGTTCAAAATCGTAACCGTGAACCGCTATAAGGTGGTTCGGTTCCGGTTCTGATTTTTGGCAAACCGGAACCGGCGGTTTTGAACCGCCGAACACCTCTAGTTGTGAAGGAAATTACATGTTGTACTCTTTTTCTTGAATGATGTTTTATCCCACTGGGTTTTTCCTATCAAGGTTTTTAACGAGGCAGATTAATCACAACTAATATGGAATCTCCAAAAGAGATTTGAAATATACTGCAAAGAATATGAGTTCGGGATTATAAATTACACTAAATATGATACTCGTACTGATCCTTGGAGGATTATTGAAATGCCTGGGATATATTTATAAAATACGTGTTGCACTTTTTTTCCCTTAACTGAGGTTTTGTTCCATTGGGTTTTCCTAGCAAGGTTTTTAACGAGGCAACTCGAATGGCGTATTAGTATGAATATTGTACTCTTTTCCCTTCATTAGGATTTTTTTCCATTGGGTTTGTCCTAATAAGATTTTAACGAGGCATATTCATGGTATAATGAGGAACACTACAAAGATCAAGATTATTCCTCAAAGTTTGAAAACGGAAGGAGTAGTTGTACTCTTTTTTCTTCGATCAAGTTTTTTCCCACTGAGTTTTCTTGATAAGGTTTTAATGAGGCAACACATGGATACTCCAACAACGAATGATATATATGATAGATTCACTCAGTTTTTGTCCCACGAGGTTTTACTGAGACGGCACAAGAATACTCAAGAACTATCAAGATAAGGGGGAGCAAAATTAAGTTTTATCCCACAGAGGTTCCTAGAAACATTATGATGCAACATCATATGATTGCCACAAGCTCCAATACAAACAGTTTGAAAGTTTTTCTCCCATTGGGTTTTTCTTCAAACTAATTCAGCAAATATTTATGTAAATAGTCATTCAAGGGGGAATGTTATGATATAGTCATAAGAGTAATAGTGAATCACTATTACTGTGACAATGACATGTGATAACACTCATTTTTACATATATTGTTATAAGGTTTTTCCGGATTTTAAGATCCTAAAATGTGTAGAATTGTGTCGTTTGTGCTCATATTTTGTTTGTTGGACTCGATCACGCTTGGGTACGTTTTATTTGATTTTATAGGTGTTTTAAGGACATTATCAAGCAAGAACGAAGTCTCAATCCCCAATACATATCAAGAAATGCGGAAACGAGAGATCGAGCCGAAAATGGAGTCAAAACGGAGTCAAAACGGACCAACATCGACTCGGACGTGTCATTTGACACGGGCCGTGTCACTAATTAGTATCCGGGCGAAGATTGTGGTGAAATATTCACTTTTATGGCCAATATTAGAGTTTATGACGATCAAGAGCGAGAACGAGGCCTAAAACGATGAAGATTGAAGCACTACCTGTTGTATTTTCTAATTTCCAGATTCATTACTTCTAATCAGGATGTGTTATATATATATATATATATTTATGGCTTCCTCATGAAATCAGCTTCACAACGGTATATCATACGCTAAATTCCGAGGTGTATTGAGGGAGTTATGACTTTTATACCACGACTTCACAGTCCAGACCACACACGGGCCGTGTCACATGACACGGTCGGGTCTGTTGTCCAGAGAGTTTTTGCATTTTCTGGGACAGTATGACACGGGCTGTGTCATTTGACACGAGCCGTGTCATTTTTCGGTGCAAGTCCATTTTTTTGACATTTTACACGGTTTGAATGGAATTTCTTAGCATGTTTGGCTTGATAAAAGGCCTTGGACAAGACTTTTGAAGGGACATTCTGAATATTAGAGAGATTAGAGAGAGAAAAACACAAGATTGAGAACTTTTTATCCAAAAAGAAGGAGATTTGAAGGGAATTCTTGAAGAACACTTCAAGAACATTTGAAGGCTTCAACCGGGATCAATCAAGACACCATCCGAGTTTTATCTTCTTCCTATCTTTTATTCATTTTGTTGTTTTATTTAGCATGAACATGATGAACATAATGATTATTAATCTTTCTTTCATTACCATGTCCGGCTAAACTCTTTAGATTCCAGGCATGGAAGTACGTTGATTTGCTATGGTTTTGAAGGATTGATGATTATATATATCTAGTGTGATTTCTTTATCGAATACTTGGTTTTAATTCATGTTAGAACACTTGATCAATGTTTTTGCATGTTTAACTTAATTGCCCATAATTCGAGAGAAGAGGGCATTAATAGGTTTCGAGTATTTGACGTAGTAAATTACGAGATTGAGAAATCGGTGATGAACTATGATGATGTTTAATCTTATGAACATTTTGGAGTTAGATAATTTATAATAGACGGAGACGTTGCTATAGGTTGTTTAATCTACGTTTTAATGCATCTCGCGAGAGACTTTAGAATATTGTTGTTGTTGTGATTATCATTTTGGAGACGCACTTAGAACCTTTTGGAACCATTTTGGAGACGCACTTAGAACCTTTTGGAACCGAATAAGGTCTTGGAAGATCCATACCGACGTGAGAGAGCGTGTGACCTTGACTCTTAAATATAGTCATGGTAAAGCTCATAATAAGTTGAAACTGACGTATTTGAAATTTAAATGGTCATCTTCAATCTAACAGGTTTAATATCAATTGTGTAATAAGTATTTTACTCTCAAAATTATTCCCCGAATTTTTTCGTTCAATAATATAGTTACAGATTTGGATAATTATTAATGATGTGATATTTCGTAATCCTGATGATTGATCAATATTTTGAATTAGCATAATTGAGACTCTAGCTTGCGATTTCAAGATGTGATTTGGAATTCTAGAACACTTGATGCTATCCAAAAAAATCCATTGGATATACTTGATTTTGACTTTTAAAGGTCGCAGAGATTTTGCATATACCATCAGAACTGAGATACATCCGTTTGTCTTTTGAAATTATAGACATCACGTAATCGTTTACTATCTCCACAATGTCGTTTGTTGGCGTCACAGTTGCTCTTTCTTCAGAAAATTACTTTATGGAAAGTTACTTATAAGTGAATGATAGTGCTTGCAGCAATGGCTGCAATATGATATTCGGCATTCCAGATTAGTAAATATCAATCAAGATTTCTCTATCGACTTCTTCACCCAGCTCACCATCTACTACAATTTTGAGGATTCATTCGGAGAAGTCCTTAATATCTTATAGATGGTGACATGACACTGTCTGTCCAATAATTAATCTCATATTCTTGGTCAGTCTTATGAGTTTGCAATGATACCAAAGTGAAGAAGAACTTATACTTGAATAAACGATATATGTATTGTCCTTTAATACAACTCCATATGTAGAATTATACTATGACCTATTAAATAGGATAAAAAAATATAAGTAGTATATATAATTTAATTACTTGAATGACCTATTATGAATATACCTGTTAATTTAGGAAACTACATCCAAGTTCTAGCCTTAAACTATTAAGAAATTTAACAATTTAGATTGTAATATAAGAATAGCTTGGATAAGTTAAAAAATATATATCAGAATTTTATCCTAATTACAAACGACCTTAAAATTTTAGAAAATTACGAAAGAAAAACTCAATTGATTTGATTGAAGTGAAACGGCATATTTATGCTTGTATGAAACTTTTTCAAACATTCAGCTTCATATTTAAGAGTATTAAAGTCTACCCATTTTACGTTAAAAAAATAGAAAAAGAGCTGAGGTACTTTTACTAATTTCTGAAACCAATATTACAAAAAATCTCGAGGACATTTGGTTGAAGTGAAGCTATATGTATATTCATTTTAAAATAGTCATACTTTCTGGAATTCTCTTTATGCAAAGATGAATCTACAGATTATTATATTATTATTAAATTTAACTTCTTATATATTTAGTAATATCTCTTTGGAAATTCATAAAATCAGTTATAATTTAGTAAGTATGAGTTTTATTCATTTATTTTGTTATTTTTATATTAATGAAATAAGATTTAAAACTAAAATAGACTAATTGATTTATTCCATAGTTTTTTGGATTTATTTATAAATAATAATTAAAATCATTGTTTCTATACTTTCAATAAAACTTTTTAATAAGATAATTTTGATTTATTTAATTGATTAAGACTTCGAGTACCTTTTTAATTATATATATATATATATATATATATATTCAGCACTTCTTTTGCAATACTCCCAAGCATCTTTCATTTCAGTTGATATTTTTTTTGTTGATATACATAATTATAGTGACTAACTAATACAAACTAATTAATTAATAGAAATATATAATATTTTCGCGAGATTTTAGGTTTAAATTTTTAATATATAATGCACACTACTATATTAAATTCTCTTTGTTTGGAATTTATATTTTTTAATTAATGAAAAAGTAAAATATTTCTGTAATATAATCAATTCCTATTTATTCACAATTCATATTCCTTAATTCGTAGAAATTAATAAGATAGGTAGGAGTTATTTGAGTTATAATTATAATGTAATTAATGCAATGATGATTAGACGAGTAATTGATTATGTGTCAGCTGAAGCATGAAAGGGTGACACATAAGCACACGAAGCACCAACAAAAGACATGTGGCAGCCGAAACATGAGAAGCTGCCATTTAGGCTCAAAGTATTCAGCATAAGTATTTAGGGAAGATTTATAAACTATACCTGTTGAGAAATCTCAATAAAATATGTAAATTTTATAACATAATGTTATTTGAGCGTACTCGGAAATGAAATTAACTTGAAGGGATTAAGTAAAATTTACAAAAGAAAATATTAAAAATTATCTAAAATGTAAATATTAAGAAATCTGAAGGCGAAAAAGACAAAATCGATTATATGTTTTCAAAGGAAAAGACTAAACAAAGAACAAAATTTGTCCGAGTGTTTTTTTTCTCTGTTTTTCTTGCTTTTGTTTTACCGGAGGAATTGATTATATTTATAGAAATATTTCATATTTTCATTAATTAACAACATAAATCCCAATTAAAGACAAATTTAATATATCAGTTTGCAATATATAATAAAAACTTAAACCTAAAATCTCCCGGAAATGTTATATATTCTATTAATTAGTTAGTTTATATTAGTTAGTCACTATAATTAGATATATCAATAAAATAAATATCAACTGAAATGAAAGATACTTAGGAGTATTGTAAAAGAAGTATTGAATATATACAACTAAGAAGGTACTTGAAATCCTAATCAATTAAATAAATCAAAATACTCTTATTAAAAATATTACTGAAAGTGTAGAAACAATGGTTTTAATTATTATTTATTAAATCAAAGAACTTATGAAATAAATCAATTAGTCTATTTTAGTTTTAATTTTATTTATTTAATAAAAAATAACAAAATAAATGAAAAAACTTATATTTATGAAATTATATAATTACTGATTTTATGAATTTTCAAAGAGATATTTCAAATATATAAGAAATTAAATTGTCTGAGTGTTTTTTTCCTCTGTTTTTCTTGATTTTACATATGTAAAACTAATTGAATATCGCTTTTATTATGTTTTTCTAGCTTTTTAATTTTTATAATTTTATAATTTCTAGCTTTCCTCTGCAGACCTATTTTTTAAGCGGCAGAAAAGGATATGCTTGCTTCTTGTGCAGATTTTTTTTAAGCGGCAGCCAATAATTTAGGTAATATTATTTACTACTTATTAATTGAGGTAATTAATTTAGGTAATTAATAAATAGGTTAGGAAATGATGATGTGTTAACCAAAGCATGAGAATATGACACATGAGCAACCGAAGCATCAGAAGATGACATGTGGCAGCCGAAGCATGGGAAGCTGCCATGTAGACTAAGCATATTCTGCATTAGTATATAGGGGGATAACTTTATATTTTCAAATTCGAGACTTCAATAAATATTAGAAATTTTGGATCGTGTTAAAGGAATAATACCCGTTGTGTGCCTACGTCTGTTAGTTTATGGGCTTTCCTAGATAGGATTTGGCTGAGGCCTGTTTGTATGTACTTCACCCTATTTAAGGGATCTCATTGATGGAATAATACAACACTTTTTCCCTACTTTCTTGTCTCAAGTTATTTTCCCTTCAACACGTTATCAGCACGTGTTCAACCACTGAGAGAAAAATCCCAGCCGAAATTCTGAAAAAAAAAGAGAAAATCGAAAAAAAAAAAACCTAGAGCAGACCCTGCACACCGCCGCCGCGCGACCCTGCACACCGGCGCATCCGCGCAACCCTGCACACCGGCGCATCCGCGCAACCCTGCACACCGCCGCCGCGCGACCCCCCCGCCGCGACGCTTCCACATCCAGCGCAGATCCGAAAACCTGCGCGCCTCCCCATCCAGTCCAGTCGTCCGACTCTGCACATCCGCCGCCGTCGTCCAACTCTGCACAACCACCGCGACCGGTCATCCCTTTCGACCAGAGATCGTCACCTTACCCGCTCCAGCCGTCGCCCAGAATCGCGACCTCCCTCCATCTTCTCCGGCTCGTCGCCTGCTTCTCTCCCCCGCGCGAAGATCCGTCCGACGCTGCAACCTCGCAACCCCCTGCTCCGACTCGTCTCCGGCCTGCTCGTCTCCCGCTGTTCCAGATTCCGGCCGCTCGTCCAACCCGTGACGTTTCCCCACCAGCTTGTCCCGGCGTGGTACTGCGGCCAATGCCCGCGATCAGCACTCCGCTTGCCGACTCAACCCGGTTGCTGACCCGACCCGCACGCAGTCTTGTTTTCAGCTCGTTTCTGCTCCTATTCACAAAACAAAGTACACAAATACGAACCCTACTATCTGCAATGTGCGAATTTACATGTTTTTTTTAATTACTATTGATTGCATATTTATATTCTGCAATTTACTTATGCTTAATTAAACCAAAAGCATGATGCATTCATAATTTTAATTAAATTAAAATAAATTGCTTAAGCAACTTGAATTAAAATAAATTCACGTTGAATTAATAATTATTGCGGCATAAGATACCTCTTTGACTGCATTTATACGTGTATAGATATATCCATAGGGCTATGTGATTATATCTATAGTTATATATGTATTTTGCATGCATTGTTAGTTATGGCATGTATATTAAGTTCATCATTAGTAGAACCTAGATGACTTATTTCTACTATCTATATCAACTCGAACCGTGATAAAGTAATTTCATCGGTAAAAACCCCAATAGCATCGAAAATAAGTTTGACCATATCTTGGTTCTGAAAAATAATAACCCTCCACATTATTGAAAATTTTATCATGGAAAGTACTCATGATATACTGTGAAAATTCATTTTCTTTTTTTTCTTGTCTCAAGATGGCTGATCCAACTCGTCCTGAATTTGACATCTTGGACTCAGAAGGGCTTGAGTACCATAGATGGGTTTCTGACGTAGAGACCACTTTTATCGCTAAGGACTATAGTGCTACTATCTTTGAAAAAGCAGGCGAAGTACCGTCTGACAAAACCAAAGCTAGTGCATTAATGTTCCTTAGGCGACATATCGACCCCAGCCTAAGGTGGGAATATCTGCAGTTGAAATCCCCGAAAGAACTGTGGGATGCCCTTAAGGGCCGTTTTGGGAACATCCACAATACCTTGCTCCCAGAGTTGATCGTGCAGTGGAATGAAATCCGCTTGCTTGATTATAAACGGATCAACGATTTCAACAAAGATATACTCCGTCTGAAGGCACGCCTTAATTTCTGTGGAAAGGACATCACAGAAGATGATATGATTCAGAAAACCCTTTCCACTTTTCCTACTTCTGCTCTTATACTAGCGAACTAGTATAGGCTGGAGTATGACAACAAACGCATCACTACCTTCAATAAGCTTATCAACCTACTGCAAGTGGCTGAGAGGCATAATGAAGTGTTAGTGAACAACAATGCCAGGCCCGTTGGGACAAAAAAAATTCCCGAGGCCAATTATGTGAAAGGTGGAAAGAACCCCAATGTACAGGGGACTGGTCATGGCAACCCCAAATCACAACGTGGAAAAGGGCGTAGTGGTCGAGGACGTGGTCGAGGACGGGGGGCTCTTCCAATGTAATGAGAAGACTTGGTGCTCCTGGCTCTACTAGCCAAGAAAAGTATAAAACACCTACCCCTCCTGACGCTCCTAAAGTCAGAGTTGGCAATGAACCGTGCTATCGATGTGGAGATGCTGGACATTGGTACAAGAACTGCCATGCAAGTAAGCAAGTCGCAGCACATTACAAGAAATATAGAGAGACCAAATAACGGGAGGCTCACTATATGGAGGAAGATGCTCTCGACGAGTCCCCTGACGTCAATTTCACAGTCACCGATAATTGCAATGAGCCATACGTGTCACAGTCATTAGAGGCACCCCTTTATGACTGAATGTTTTCATTATGTTTACTTTCTCGTTTACATTTGGCATTGTTAGCTCGGAACGATTTTATCGATGTTTTATTTTCAATAATGGTGTGATGAAACTTTGTTTTTCTAGAACAAGATATTATTATTGCTTACGTTATATACTTAGCTTTATTTCGAAGTACTGAATATTGCTTGAATGCTTATGGTTCGAAATTTCAATCTTTTCTAAGGAATGAATCGAGTAGAACTTGAATGTTCTTAGAATTAGGCTTCTATTCATTGAATAAGTCGCCTACCAAACCTCGGTAACTACGATGAATGGGTCATCCCAACTCATCAAAGGGCGAGGTAATGCTCAATTTTTGATGCCTAAATGGCACTCAATTACAAGTTACCAATACTCTGTATGCACCTAGAGCCCTTCGAACCTTACTTGACTTCAATAATATACGTAGCAATGGTTTCCAGATTGAAACCCACTGTGAGAATGGAATAGAGTTTTTTTATTAATTCTAATGAATGTGGACGTAAACGCATTTTAGAATAACTGATGAGTCGATCTAGTGGATGTACCTCACTATTATTAGGTTTTTAAAATCCTATGTTGTCACCAACAATGTACTTTGGGACATAGACTCATATAGGCTTTGGCACGATAGACTAGGTCATCCTGGTCGAAGTATAATGATCCATATACTAAAAGAACTTGTACGTACATCATTACTTTTCGAGTGAAAATGTGGCAACAACTCAACATAAAGTACAATGTTGACGTTAATCGTGTTATGTCATCCAAAGAACCAGATGCATATCAAATGCCCACCAGTTAGTGTTGCAAAGCCTGCTCTTTAGCCAAAGTAGGAGCGAGACCTTCCTATGCTAAAGAAACAAAAGCAAACATTCCATTCTTAAGCTGAATATAAGGAGATATTTGTGGATCCATCCACCTAATATGCGGACCATTTATGTATTTATGATTTTGATGGATTCTCCGACATGTTGGTCACATGTCGCTCTCCTGTCCACTCAAACTGCTGCAGAACTTTCAAAATAATTTATAAGGACTCACCTCCCTTATCACATCTAAAGGACTCGATGATGTTGGAGAGTTCACATCAAAAAGTACTTGATGTTTATTGCATGATAGAGATTAATGAATAGTATCTCGTCCCATGTGTATATGCAAAGGTCTCACATAAACCACCGTCGAAAGAATATGTATGGTGATTATGCCGTTGGTTATGCGCACCAATTTGCATATTTTGCCTGGAATTATGCAATATTGCACGCAACTTTACTTAAATCGTTCATTCTTAGACCTTTTGCTAACCAATTAGTTTTTGCGTACCAGTTGGTAACTGGATAGCCTGATTTTTGTATTTTGGACCCAGACGGACTTGAGTGCCAATTGCGCATATTTGGTTACGCATTATATGTGCCTTCTGCGCCCCACAGCGCAGTGGTCTTTAGAAACGATCAAGTATTCACGTTGGATAAGAATCTCCAGACGTTTATCCGCTATTTAGAACCTTCACAGTGATCTTTTTACCGCACGATTTGTGGATTGTCACTTTAATGAGACAACCTTCCCGTCGTTAGGGGGAGGAGAGAAAATGTAATTTCTCAGGGAACGACAGGAATTTTCATGATATCTCCACTTTGTCTCATTATGATCCCCGTACTTCACAATGTTACCGTGAAGCATAAAGAACACTCAATCTTCAGGATGTAGCAGATTCGATGCCTGATGCATTTACTGATATCGCTCAAGTGACAAGATCTCACATTACAGCTGCAAATGTGCCTGTAAGGTTAGAAGTCCCCTCCAAGGGGTACATCACCAATGAACTGGGTGACGCAACTGCACCTGGCAGAGGTGTGGTTGAGGCCGTGGCTCCCTGCGAAGGAATGGGTGGAAGCCACATGGTTCGACTAAATACTCACCCAAGTAAGAGGTAGAGTATGGCACAACTTCACATGTTAACCATCAATGAACTCGTTTCATGAGATCATGCTTGATTTTATTATGTCCATGAATCATGACGAGGGGGATGCCCCGAAGATATGATTCAGAAAATCAAGAATCTCGATGAAATTATGAGGGTGTGGCCTAATAAACCACCCACTTTGATGACATGTCATGAATCATAAAGTATGATGATGTCGAACCTCGCTCAGTTGGATCAAATCAACATAATACTGATTGGCCTATAAGAAAAACATTCCAGATAGAACTAGATTCTCCGACAAAGAGACAGGTATTTGGTGTAGGTAGTGCTAACCTAACCAAGTGTAAAGCCTGAAGGACATAACCGAACCTTTGTCGTAAATCATAGTGAGAATAGTAGAGTCCTAATGTACAAGGTTCACGAAGTAATGCTTCTCACAACGCCTTGGAATTGGTTACGAGGAAATGTACTCCCACGTATACGTTCCGCTATTTGATTAGCGTAGTAATTTCCGAAGGACTGGAAATGCAGCCAATAGATGTGGTTACTACGTATCTCTATGGGGATCTAGATACGGAGATATATACGGAAGTGCCCTATGGCATTTCACTACCCAAATCAAGTAACTCCAGACCACGGAGTGCGTATTCAGTTCGTTTGAAACGCTCACTTTACGGTTTGAAACAATCCGGAAGGATGTGGTATAACCGTCTGAGTGAATACTTGATTGGAAAGGGATATAAGAACGATGAACTGTGTCCCTGCGTCTTCACAACAAAAACAAGTTCCGGATTTGCGATTATCGCAATGTATGTCGATGACATGAACATAATCGGTCTTGATGAAATAAGAGAAACCACCGGATACTGGAAATCTGAGTTTGAGATGAAAGATCTTGGGGAAACTCGGTTCTGTCGAAGCATTGACATAGACATTGAGTTTGTGGAATTCATTCCACCGGTCTACCTATGTCCAGAAGATTCTCAGGCAATTTAACATGGACAAGGTAAACCCAACTAGCACCCCATGATAGGTCGAACATTTGGATGCAAAGGAAAGATCCATTTCGTCTAAACGAAAGTGACGAAGAGCTTTGGGAGCTGAAATTCCCTACATGAGTGCAATAGCGCATTATTGTACTTAGCTCAATGTACACGACCTGCTATCACTCCTCAGTTAATCCGCTGACTAGATTTAGTTCAGCATCGACGCAACATCAATGGAAAGGTATCAAGAATATCTTCTGATACTTAAAAGAAACCATTGACTTGGGACTATTCTTTCCCTACAAGCAGGCAAAGGAAGCTGCTTGCGAAAAGGCAAATGCTAAGGTAAATGATGGTGCCGAAGCAACTACCACAAAGTATGTGTTGGCATGACTTGCTTATGTTTTGGAAATCGAGTAAGCAAACCCCTTTTGGCTACCTCATCGAATCATGACAAGATTATTGCTTTGCATGAATCAATCCGTGAGTGTACATGATTAAGAACTATCATTCTACACGTGTGAGGAACTAGCGGTTAAGTACTGCCACTGATGAGCATACTTACATTTATGAGCATGATGTAACTTGTAAATCCCCTTGATTGATGGAATGATCATAACGGGAAATATGTGAGATATAACGTAACCTACTCACATAGGTTGCACTCTTTTCCTTAGACCAAGGTTTATTTTTCCCACTGGGTTTTGTTACTTGGCAAGGTTTTTAACGAGGCAACGATATATGAATGTAAGCATTAGGGGGAGCTATAGAGTTTTCCAACTCTCGAGATCGATGTAAAGATCACAAGGAAATGATGATTTATAAAGAAACTTAATCACATGTGTTGTACTCTTTTCTTTGACCAATGTTCATTTTCTCCCATTAAGTTTTGTTACTTGGCGAAGTTTTTAATGAGACAACGACTACTTGATTGATGTACAAATCAGGGGGAGATGTAGACTTGAGGGGGAGTCTTACATCCACACCGTACGTTATACTCTTTTCCTTCCAAGGATCATTTTTCCCACAGGATTTTTATCACTTGGAAAGGTTTTTAACGAGGTAACAAGATGTACGATTTTAGGGATCGATGGAATGGTCACCTTAATAGCGCTATGATCAAATGTAACGATCATATGAGAGGATAGATTCAAAGGACGAAGTCTAAACTTGATGTGTCTAGATGTTGTACTCTTTTCCCTACGATCAAAACATTTTTCCCACTGGGTTTTTGCTTGACGAGGTTTTAACGAGGCAACATGACATGCGCTTGTAGACTAGGCACAAGGGGGAGTGTTAAAGGAATACTACCTGTTGTGTGCCTAAGTCTGTTAGTTTATGGGCTTTCCTAGATAGGATTTGGCTGAAGCCTGTTTGTATGTACTTCACCCTATTTAAGGGATAATACAACAGTTTTGCCCTACTTTCTTGTCTCAAGTTATTTTCCCTTATTTATACTCTTATTTTTTCCTAGTATCTTCATAATTCGGAAAGAAAATAAAATGAAATTGGAAAAGCAGAGGGAACAGCAAAAAGTGGAAATAGAGAAGTGGGAAATTATTAATCAATTCCACTTTTCAGTAATCAACGCAAGAGCCATAGACTTTCGACAGCACAAATTTGAATGGAAATTTGAAAGAGAGAGAAAAAAAAACCTAGAAAAGAAAACAGCGGTCTTGAGGTTTTGATCCTCAAAGCCTTTGCAGTTTTCACAATGGCTGGGTATGCCTTAATCCCCCCCCCCCCCTATTTATGGTGTTCTGGAGTTTGTGTTTTATACATCATAGTTGAACATGAAAAAACTACCATTTGTCCTCAATTTTTTTCTTGAGCTCTGTTACCGAAAGTTTTGATCTTTACCGGGATTAGTTAAAACTTGCAGTGGCTTTTTTTTTGTTTGTTTTTGGGGGTATTATAAGGAAATAGCATTGCATTTAGGATTAGTTGTTAGTATTTAGTGTTCGACCGAGCTTTTTTGTTGAATGAATAGTAGACAAGAATGTCTATTTTGTGTTGGCCTATAAGAAGATTATGTTAGTTGTGTATCTGGTTGATCAGTGTTCTCGTTATTATTTCATCTTTGATTGGTTGAGAGTGAGCCATTATGGATCCGGGCTTTGTTGCTTCCGTTTATTTTTTTGTTTTTGTTTTCTGTTTTTGATCCTTATTTGATTGGAAACTAGCAAAGTCTCAACTTTCGCTTCTGGTATTGACGCTTTAGTTCAACCTCCTTGGTTTATTGACATGTATATTGTTTATTCAGTGGTGGAGATCACTATTTCCGTTCAGACAGAGCCTGTCTTTACGTGTTTTTATTACGGTGTGAGGATTCTTTTTGATATTTTCTCTAAATGTGTCTTAATCATTCCATGTTGGCCACTTTGCCGCAATTTACAGTTTTCTTGGCAATGAGACATAAGTGTGTGTGTATGTGCGCGCGCAACATGCTTGGATTCCTATCTGTTGGGTTTTCTTTGGCTTGCTTTTGTGTTATCCTTTTGAAGTGATCCATCCTGTATGATAGCCATTATCATTGATAGGAAATATGAATCGATCCAAAAGTTGATTGATATCACTTATATGTGAATAGCAAAACTCTTGCTTGGTAGTAAATAGCAAAATATTTTAGTTTTAGCTATTTGGGTCGCTAAATCTCATCAATTTGGTTTCCGGCCTTCTGTATTTGGGAAAGTTGTGGAAAATTTTTTAGAACTCCTAGTTTTAAGTGATTGCAAGTTTTCGTTAGCCTTACCAATAATGTGTATTATTATTAATAATAATATTAATATCAAAGCTCTTTGTGCACCACTTGAAAAATCTGATGATTTCTAGATATTATACTTGGAGTTAATGTTTGTATGTTACGAGATAGTTTCCGTAAAAGCACAATTTTTATCCTTGGAACGAAAACATGATAAGCTATTGTTGGAAATTGGTTAATAATATTTATTAAATTAAATATTATTTAGTTAATCTATTGGTTAAATTGATTAACAAATTTCTCAAAACCAATTTTTTTTTGGTGAGTGAGAAATGAAGTGCCAAATGTTAGTTGACAACGGATTGAGCTACGCCACTCGTACACACACGCGCGTCGTCGACGCCATCGCCGCGAATGGGTCGAGCCATGGATGATAACTTGTATATTGACAAGTGTTTTTTGAACCTTAAACCAAAATGAATAATTTATTTTGGGTTATTTGAGCCAAAACTTATTAAATCAAAGTTTAATATTTGAGCTAAAAGCCCAAATAATTAAATTGACGTACAGTATGTGTGCATGGCCTTTTAAGGCAATTGAGAATTAAAACTGATGTATTCAATTTAGTCAACTTAGTCACGACTGTTATGCTTCGTGGTTGAATGGTTTCAATTGTGAAACCGTAAGACATAATTTGGTTTGTGAAACCGATGGCCTTTTGATGGCTTATAATGGCACATTATTATGTTTTAATTCCCTACATGTTGAGCTTGCCTATAAATAGGGCACCATGCATTGCATCTTCTACACTTGCAAACACCCTTAGTATCCATATCTTGCATACATATCATTTGTTGTGTTGAAGCTCTGTCCTCGCCTCGTTCTAGTTCGTCGGAGCTTGTGGGTTTGTGGTGCTACTACCTTCAAGACGAAGCCGTTTTATCTTTGGAGACGACACGCCTAAACCGAGAGCACTACCGGGGCGTATCTCGTCTTGCGGAAAGAGGCCTTCCTCGACTCGGCATTAGTTTACGGTTTTATAATTTATTTTCTTGTATTTTCAATTCTGTCTCGAGTTTTGTATTTTCATTTCCGTACGAGTTTGTAGTCTCTGTTTTCGAGTTGTAATTTTTTGTATTCCAGTTGTTATTTATTTTTCCGCCCAGCAAGTTTGTAACACAGATTTACTCAACAAGCGCAAGATGAGATAGTTTACTTGCTAAATCCTACAACTGGATATGATGACTGCTGCTTCCACCGACTCCAACACCACCGCGGCCTTTGCCTCCGCGACCGACGCTTCGACTATGGCAAACACAATTGCCGCAACCTTGTCCAGCATGATGAGCTCGACTACCTCATCAACTACTCCATGGGTGTTTTCGAACCCCTTTCTGACTACCGGTGGATCCACCTCGAGTGGCACCGTTGGTTCCACTTTTAGTGGTACCGTGGGATCCATGTTAGGATCTAGTGTTGGAACCTACGGGTTCAACACAAATGGTTCCTTTTTTGGAACAACCTCGGGGCCTAGGATGATGCCTACCGCCGAGAAGCCACCAAAGTTTGGTGGTGCTGACTTTAAAAGGTGGCAACAAAAGATGTTGTTCTATTTGACAACATTGGGGTTTGCTAACTTCCTTAAGGAAGATGCGCCACCGGTACCAAGTGCTCAAGAGACTAGTTTTACAGTCCGAGCTGCCTATGACAACTGGCACAATGGGGACTATCTTTGTAAAAACTTTATTCTGAATTCTTTAGAAGATAGTTTGTACAATGTTTATTCTGTTGTAAACACATCCAAAGAGATGTGGGAAGCACTTGAAAAGAAGTACCGTAGTGATGATGCAGGTACAAAGAAATTTGTAGTCGCCAAATATTTAGACTACAAGATGGTTGACTCAAAACCAATCATGAAACAAGTGCAAGAGTTCCAACTCATCGTTCATGATGTCAATGCCGAGGGAATGGTCCTACCGGACGCTTTTACCGTTGCAACTGTGATCGAAAAGTTGCCCCCCAGTTGGAAAGACTTCAAGAGCTACCTTAAGCACAAGCGAAAGGAGATGACTCTTGAAGACTTGATTGTGAAATTGCGCATCGAGTCTGACGTGCGCAAAAATGACCACAAACCAAAAGGCCTGATTGATGCTAAGGCCAATCTGTTGGAGCATGGCGGTCCCTCTAATAAAAGGGCTCGTCCAAGTGTCCAAAACAAGAGCAAAGGGAAGCAACCAATCAAGAAGTTTGATGGCGATTGCTTCAACTGTGGCAAACATGGGCATACGGCGAAAGACTGTCGAAAGCCGAAGGCCAATAAGAAGAAGAAACATGTTGCCAACATCGCCGAGACTAACGGCGAATGAAAAGAGGATGACCTTGCTGCTGTGGTCACCGAAGAAGTCAACCACGTTGAGAACCAAGGTGGTTGGTACGTCGACACCGGTGCGACCGCCCACGTTGGTGCCGATAGAAGCCAGTTTAAGAACTATCAAGCTGTTGAGGGGAGGAAGCTCAACATGGGGAATCCATCTTCATCTGAAATTATCGGAGTTGGAGAAGTGGACCTCAAACTTACGTCCAGACAGACACTCACCTTGAAGAATGTGCTTCATGTTCCGGATATGAGGAAGAATTTGATCTCAGGCTCTATACTAGTTAAAAAGGGGTTTAAACTAGTGTTTGAGTCGGATAGAATTATCATAAAAAAGTTTGATAGGTTTCTTGGTAAGGGTTACCTCACGGAGGGACTCTTTAAACTTAATGCTTTGGCTAAACGCCATGTAACCAAGTCCAGTAATGCTACTGAAAATGCTACTGCTTCCTCTTACTTGACTGACTGTTCTGATTTATGGCATTGTAGATTAGGTCATGTGAATCTAAATGCTATAAAAAGATTAGTAAACTTAGATTTACTAAAATTAAATGAAGTCAATACTCAAAACAAATGTGAGATTTGTGTTGAAGCAAAAATGACGAAACTTCCATTTCATTCGGTAAAACGAAACACACAACCCCTTGAATTAATTCACAAAGATGTGTGTAATTTAAAGTTTGTGCAAACTAGAGGTGGTAAGAAGTACTTTATCACTTTTATCGATGACTGCACAAGATATTATTATCTTTATCTTTTGAGAAGTAAAGATGAGGCTATTGAAGCTTTCAATAACTTCAAGAATGAAGCCGAAAATCAATTAGGCTGCCGTATCAAGATGGTTCGAAGCGATAGAGGTGGCGAATATGTAGCCCCGTTTGAGGAATTATGCAACGAAAGTGGTATAATTCATCAAACAACAGCTTCATATGCACCACAATCTAATGGCGTTGCTGAACGTAAGAATCGAACCCTTAAAGATATGATGAATGCCTTATTGATTAGTTCAGGGTTGCCCCAGAACATGTGGGGGGAAGCTGTCCTGACAGCCAACTACATATTGAACAAGATTCCACGCAAAGGTAATGATATTACCCCTTATGAGTTGTGGAAATGTAGAAAACCTTCATACAAATATCTCAAAGTGTGGGGGTGTTTGGCTAAGGTTGAGGTACCTCTACCTAAACAAGTTAAAATCGGACCTAAGACGGTCGATTGTATCTTTATTCGGTATGCACTAAACAGTAGTGCCTATCGGTTCGTTATCCACAAGTCAGAAGTTCCTGAAATGACTGTGGGAACAACAATTGAATCAAGGAATGCTGTATTCTTTGAAAACATATATCCTTGTAAGGATAATGATAAATTTGAGAACAATTCTAGCAATAGAGTTGAAGATGAAGGAACAAATTCAAACCTGTGGATGTAGATCCAAAGTCACGTAAGCGATCGAGATCTAATCTGGAAGATGTAGAACCGAGACGTGGTAGTAGGGTTAGAACACCAAAGACATTTGGACCTAACTACATAGCATTCATGTTGGATGAAGAACCAACGTCGATCAAAGTAGCTTATGCCAGACCAGACGGGTTGCTCTGGAAAGAAGCTGTTCAAAGTGAAATTGACTCAATTTTACAAAACCAAACTTGGGTTTTGGTTGATTTACCTGAAGGTTGTAAGCCCTGAGGATTCAAATGGATCCTTAAAAGAAAGTACAAGGCTGATGGGTCAATTGACAAGTATAAAGCTCGTTTAGTAGTCAAAGGTTTCAAACAGAAGGAAGGGTACGATTTTTTCGATACCTATTCACCTGTAACGAGAATTACATCTATTCGAGTGCTTCTCGCGATTGCTGCTTTGCACGATCTTGAGATTCATCAAATGGATGTTAAGACTGCTTTTCTGAATGGTGATCTGGATGAAGAGATCTATATGGAACAACCTGAAGGGTTTGTAGTACCTGGACAAGAGAAAAAAGTATGCAAACTAGTTAAGTCTCTATATGGATTGAAACAAGCTCCACTACAGTGGCACTTGAAATTTGATAATGTAATGTTATCAAATGGTTTTAAAATAAAGGAGTGTGATAAATATGTTTATATTAAGAACACTAATAACGGTTATGTTATTGTGTGCCTTTATATAGATGACATGTTAATCATGGATAACAATATACAAGTGATTAACGATACTAAGAACATGTTAAAAAGAAATTTTGACATGAAAGGCATGGGGCTAGCCGATGTGATTCTTGGAATGAAAATTTTGAGAAAATCAGATGGAATCATCTTGACACAATCTCACTATGCCGAGAAAGTTCTCAAGAAGTTTAATGCTTTTGATAGCTTACCGGCTAAGACCCCAATAGATTTAAATGATCACTTGAGCAAAAATCGAGGGGACCCCGTTGCACAAGAAGAATATGCACGAGTCATTGGGTGTTTAATGTATCTTACAAATTGCACTCGACTCGATTTAGCTTGCGCTGTGAACAAATTGAGTCGTTACACGAGCAATCCAAGCAAAGAACACTGGAAAGCTCTCGTTAGAGTTTTGAGGTACTTAAAGTATACTCAAAACCTTGGACTACACTATTCGAGATACCCCCCGGTACTTGAAGGGTACTGTGATGCGAATTGGATATCCGATACAAAAAGTTCATTTTCTACAAGTGGTTACGTGTTTACCATTGGGGTGGAACTGTCTCGTGGAAGTCCGCGAAACAAACGTGTATAGCCCGATCCACCATGGAATCGGAATTCATAGCTTTGGACAAAGCTGGTGAAGAAGCCGAATGGCTCAGAAACTTTCTAGAAGATATTCCATGTTGGTCCAAGCCAGTGCCTGCAGTGATGATTCACTGTGATAGCCAAGCTGCTATTGGTAGGGCGAGAAGTAACGTGTATAATGGAAAGTCTCGACATATTCGTCGGCGCCATAATAGCGTGAGACATTTGATCAAAAGTGGGGTTATCTCTATTGACTATGTGAGGTCAATGGATAATCTAGCGGATCCGCTAAGCAAAGGGTTAAACCGTGATCAAATGAATAAATTGCTAGAGGGAATGGGTTTAAAATCCACAAACTGAGAATTATCATAGTGGTAACCCAACCAAGATGACTGGAGATCCCAAGAACTTGGTTCAATGGGAGAACTAAGCTATGAGAGTTCGTGTGAAACACTCTAAGTTTATTCCCTATAGAGCAATTGTAATACCCGTAATTTTGTTCCCCGGAAATTTTCTATTTTTGGCGGAAGTCCGTTTTTGACAACTTGCTTGGGACCGTTTCGTCATCCCGAGAATGATTAATTCTACACTTTTTGTCATCCGAGTTCATTTCGGTATCGTCCTGTTGAATTCTGTGTTCTTTAGCGACTTTTCCATGTATGAGTTCGACTTTGTTAAATCACCGTAAATTCTTGGAAACTCCACAAATTCTGAATCTTGGCAATATTATAAAGCATCGAGTTAGCTTTCCAATGGTTCAAACGGTGAGTCAATCGGAGTCCGGACGAGGGAGTTATGGTCGAAATAGCTAAGTCACTCTCATTCTCCAGATTCGGCCAAAACCACTGTGCCGGTGCCGCGGCACACTGGCTGAGCCGCGGCACCTGGTGTGGCATTCTCAGCCAAAACCCGCTGTACCGGTGCCGCGGCACACACAGTGAGCCGCGGCACACCGCCGAAACACAGGAACAATTTTTAGGCTGTCGCGGCACACCTATCTTGAGCCGCGGCACACAATGCGGTCATTGCATAATTCGGTTTTTAAGCGAGATTTCAGCCTTTTCCTTCATTTCTTCCTTCATTTGGCGAGAGAGAGTTGAGGGAGGAGCTCTTTTCATAGCTATCACTTGTGTGTTGAAGATTAACCACTTTCAATCGGTTGGGAAGCCCGGATAGTCGATCTATCGCGTATTCCTTGGATCATAGAGCTTGGATATTCAAGAGGTAATATCTTCGACATATTGACTTCTCGTTTTGTGTGGTATTGACGTTTTGGATGATAAAATCATGGGGTATGAAGTGATATACGCATGATTATGGACTTGTTGGAGTATTCTTCTGATTATTGAAAGATTATTCAAGAACACTTCGTATTTTGTATTGGAAATTGGGGATTTTGTTTGACTTCATCCTTTTAATCCGTAGTAATTTAGATTAGTGTTGGATTGATGATGATTTAGGTGTTTTCTATCATTTCCATCGTTATTCCACGGTTGGATTGTATTGATTAAATCGTTTTGGTTGAGTTATTAGTCGACGCCTTCAAAGTGTCCGACAAAAGGTCTAAGAGGGGGTTTTGTGCGTTGTGCGATTATTATTCATCGTCGATTGTTGATTTATCATTGATATGACTTAGGACGACATCCTTGTGAAGAACTCAAGTGAAACCCTTCCGTTCGTTGTCTTCTTCGTGGTTCAAGTTTCTCGGTCGAACCGTGTTCTTCGGGATCTTGATGCGTTTATTAAGGCAAGAATACATATATGATTGTACGTTCTCGAAATTGAAAGTATGAAATATTGATGATATGATTATTTCTAGCCACTCCGGGGCCTATGGTCCTACGAGGGTTTCGTATCCTCTGGTGCGATTCCATGGTTGATATGAACGAACCGTTTCTACGGCATTCATATGAAATAATGTTGGCATGTAATGAACGAACCGTTTTGACGGCATTCCTACATGTAACGGCGTATGATATGAACGAACAGTTTTTACGGCATTCACATACGTCTTGAGATTTTAGTCATTCCGGAATACTAGTCTTATATTGATGAATTGACGGATATTGATGAATTGACGGATATTGATGAATTGACGGATTACATTTACTTTATTGTCGAGGAGTATCATGTTTCATATTGTTATACTTGCACTAGCTATTCGACGGCTAACCCCTTTATGGGGGAAATACGTTTCATGTATTTCAGGTTCCAGGAGAGCGGACAGACGGGTATCGGGTCGGCATGAAGATGATGGGCAAGTGTGATACTGTGTCTTGTCTCCAATTATTTTCTTGGATTCCTCCATTCAGTGTTGTTGTACTGGAATGGATTTTTAAATACTCGAGTATTGTATTTCAGTTTCCTTGATGTTCCGGCCTGTGTTGCCGAGGTATTGATTTGTACAGTGATGTATATGGTTTCATTGGTTATGGTTTTGAATACCATTTGTATCGTCTTTCATTCTATTGTATGTAGACCTTATCGGTCAAGTTTATAGTTCCGCGTATGTTTAGCCTTGTGAGTCCCACGGCGGGGCTCACGGCGCTGTAATATACCCTGAATAACTTGGGGGTGTTACAGAATATGGTATCGGAGCTTAGGTTTATGGATACCTAGGCTGTCGGTCTTTTGGGTCGATTGAGTCGGCATTTGCCCACAGTATCACTACTCTGCCATCATCACAGTGCGACCGGTACTTGTAAGTCCTCTCACTCTTCTTGTATTCTTCTTAATCGTTTCATTTATAGCTTGGTATTCTTGGAAATTGGTCACTTCGAGAATGTGCGATTCGGATTATACTTACGCATGTATGTGCCCTTCAGAATGTTGGCTGAAAGTAGGAAGAATCGTGGCCGTGGTCACGGGCGTGAACTCTTCCTCGAGATTTTGTTAAGTTGCTAATTTCGATAATGGTGTGTATCGGTATTATGTTGAGACTTTGTTTAGGAGTCGCATGCTAGTATCACGGGAGATCTTCGACTTCGCGGACTTGTAAGTATACTGTTCGAATTATTCGATAATTCTTGGTGAAATTGAATTCCCGTTGAAATGTTGTTTGTACGAGTGATTGTAAGTTTCGAGGACGAAACTTATTTTTAAGGGGGGTAGAGTGTAATACCCCGATTTTTCTGATATATTTTTTTTTTTTTCGTTTATATATTGGATATCGTGGATGGTTAATTATGCTCGAGGACGTTGTGAACGTATGACAATGTTATTGAATTGAGTATATGTATCGATTTTGCCGTATGCTCGTATTTGGTATGTCATGACTTTGGACAGGAATTGTTGAAATTGGCTAAGAATGGAATTATTACGTACGTTAATAAGGTGAGATTACGTACATAAGATTGGCATGGTTACGTACGTTAAGGCTAAGGTATTACGTACGTAACGAAGGCATCGGACAGAACCGAGTCCTGATCGGCAGATGAGACCCTGTTTCGGCAACTTTCGGCGGAGGATGTTGACAGGTGAGTCAACGTACGTGTTACGTACGTTATACAGGACGTGTTACGTACGTTATACAGGACGTGTTACGTACGTAACACAACCATTGTACCATAGCAAGTCAACTGGTATATTACGTACGTTTTATGGTATGGGTTACGTACGTAATGGGTACGCGGAATGAGACAGTGAGTTGGTTACGACGTTATGGATATTAGATTACGTACGTTAAAGTTGTTACGTACGTTAAGAAAGGACACTTACGTACGTAATGAGAGTGCAATTTATATATTGAAGTGTTGCCTTTCATTTCTCTCACGATCCTTTGAGATATTTCTCTCCAAAACTCGTCCCTCTTTACTTTTAAGAGTGTTCTAAACGTTTTTAACATGATTGTGAGCTTGGAATCATGGAATTAGAGCTTGGTTATGGAACTATTGTTGATTCTTGAAGTGATTTCTTGTGTTATCCATATTCTATGAGGTTTATGTTGAAGGAAGATAATGATATGCTTTGAATATGTTGATTATGATTATGGAATCATAGAGATCTTGATGTTCTTGAGGCCATATGATGACTATGATGATTTAATGATTCTTGGAATGGAGTTCAATTATTCTTTCTTCGTGGTTCGTCCATACAAGGTAATCCTCGTATCCCTTTGATAGTGGCTCACTTTTTTTTTCTTTTTGGATTACTGCTTGGGAGGGAGTATGTTGGGAATCGTGTATTTTGATGTTCGTCTTATTTCAATGAAAATGCATAAATTGGACTGTACTTTTATCCGCGGCGTGAGTATTTTTGAAATGGATTTTTGGTATTTTTCCAACTGAAATTTTATTTTGTAAAACCGATTCCCTAAACTGAGTTTTTGGCATTTTAACCTTGATTGTTTTGACGGTATTTGGAAAATGATTTTTTTTAGTATTTGAAAAATATTACCGTCATCAGTCTTTTTGACATTTTTGAAATGACGTGGAAAATTGTGCTTAGCCTGGTAAATCCTTGTGAGAAGGGTTTACGGCGTGTAATACTCCGTAAGGTTTTGGGGTGAAGATTGTAGTATTCGGATATTGTTGATGTCATTTTGGATATTATTGGTCTATGGTATACATTTCGGAAGGAAGTCCAGATAGAGGTATGTTTTGTGGTAATCGTACATAGAAGATTGTGTACGGGAAGGTATTCGGTATTGAGGTATTATATGGTATCATGTGTTAATGCTATACGAGATTTATTGGAATCGTAATAAGAGATTTCGGATGTTGATATGATTACTGAGATCTTCTTCATATGACGATATGGGTTCTGTTGTGATTCTTGAGGTTGTATGAATGACATGATGAAGAAAATGGTAACATGGAGATATATACCTCGGATATGTTGTTCTGAACGTGATTTCGGATATTTCATGTTCTTGAAGAACTCTTGAATTATACGAGGTGATGAAAATTTTTAAGAAGTGTTGATGTTTTGAATATGAATATGGAATATTCATATCTAGAGCTAAACTATGTGTTGGAAATAATATTCGTATAGGAAATACGAATGTGATTATGAGCTTGATGAGACTATTATTCATCTCTGAATTTGGAAGCCCATACGTACGGAGCAAATATTCAAATCGAATGATTGGAGTGTTTGATAACCTTAAAATATGATTATCTATAATGCTGAACTATTGGATGGTTAGAATTAACGATGATCATCGGAAAATTTTAACTACGGATTTACGAGAAGGGAAACTTGTCAATTCGTGTTTAAGAATTGAGTTTGGAACCGATAATATTTAGACCCTTATTATTGGTCCGAATTGATTGCTGATATGATCATCGGATTTCGGCTCTTAATGTGGACATGGATTCGTGAGGGTCCGAGTTGGGCCGATTCAGACCATGATTGGTCGAGATATGGTGAAACGATTGAGTTCGTGGTTTGGTGGTATTGATATTGGTCGTCATCGAACCGGTTGATTATCGATCCTTCGTTTTACAGTAAGACATGATGTTTGATCATAGATTATGACTTTTGTGTTGCGGTTAAGGTTGAAGGGTTCGTAGATTAACTTGGTCGAGACTCGTAAGACGAAATCGACTGAATTGGTAACAGTTCGTTGTATTGATATCGAGGCAAGTTTTATACTCGTACTAATCAATGAGACTAATGTTATTGCGTAGGCGTACGAATGTGTGTATCATTTCGGGACTTGGCCTCTTTATGATTGTATTGATATCAGGGGATCATTGATACGACGCCCGTCGGAAAATTATGCCAAATGTTACCGTTGGTTGTAAATGGCGGTTCAAGGCATTACGATACTTGTTGGTAAAGTTCTTGCCGATAGCCGGTTCGCGGTATCGATGTATCGATTATTATTGTTCGCGATTAATGTCGTTACGAGACATCGTTGAATCTTTGTCGTCAAATTGGAACTATTGCTATGATGTTGCGTTAACCGATTGGGGACGTTTGATATATCCTTTTGTCATCTCCGTTTCGGTGGTCGGTTTAAGACAAGGACTTCTATTCTATCGTATCATTGATTATCGATTGACCGTTCTAAGGTAATCGATATATTGAATTGGGATTATCAAAGATAATTCCCATCCGTTGTATAATTGTTATCGATTGGCAATTCTACGGTAATCGAAGTATTGAATTGGGGCCGAGGATAGTTCCCATCCGTTGAATTATTATTGTCGTGTTGGCCGATTCAAGGCAGCACACTATTATTCTTGTAAACTCCGTAATTTTGTGATCGTTGAAGGTTGAGGATTTTCCCGAACTGTTGTGTTGTGATCGTTGCTCGTATTAATCGATCCTTAGGGAATTCTGATCCCAGGATGGTTGTTTTGAATATCGTTGGTCGTGTCGATCTTTCATTATTCGTGTGTCATCGTTCACTTGGTGAGTCGTATGATCCGTATTGGATGTTTTATCCCTTGAGTTTCGTTGTCATGTTGTATCGTGGCATATCTGGAATCATGTCTGCGTGCCGATTGGTTATGTGTAGGATTTTTAGCCAGGCACTCGATGGTCATGCGTGGATATTTCCGTATTGGACCGTGCACACGAGACGTAGTTCTTGAGGCTGATTAGGCACATTGTCACACGTATATTCTGGATTCCGTATACGGGGTGGACATGTGCACGGACACATTTCCGGATCGGGCGTACTGTGATGTCCCTCTTGAGCTTTATTGATTGATCGTTCGTAGTCCATGTTGTATTGGATATGTCCGACGATTTGCGACTGGTTGTTCATACGCCGAGGGGTATGCCCGACAGTCACGTTTGCTTCTTTGAGATCTGTATTGTGATGATTTACAGCTTTGGGTTGTTCGGCTTTCAGGACATTGTGATGTATCGGTATTTCCGTTGGAGCCTTCGGGCATTGTGAATTCGTATCTTTTTCGGCATTGGTTTGGTTTACCTTCGGGTAAGGTATTGTTGTGTTCTATATTGATGATTCGCCGTTTGGGCGTAAGTTTCGGTTCTTGTGCATCTCGTTGAGCTTTTCCTGGCGAAATATTTCTTCTCCCTACCTGTTTTAAGTTTCGGGACGAAACTTCTTTTAAGGAGGGTAGAATGTAATACCCGTAATTTTGTTCCCCGGAAATTTTCTATTTTTGGCGGAAGTCCGTTTTTGACAACTTGCTTGGGACCGTTTCGTCATCCCGAGAATGATTAATTCTACACTTTTTGTCATCCGAGTTCGTTTCGGTATCGTCCTGTTGAATTCTGTGTTCTTTAGCGACTTTTCCATGTATGAGTTCGACTTTGTTAAATCACCGTAAATTCTTGGAAACTCCACAAATTCTGAATCTTGGCAATATTATAAAGCATCGAGTTAGCTTTCCAATGGTTCAAACGGTGAGTCAATCGGAGTCCGTACGAGGGAGTTATGGTCGAAATAGCTAAGTCACTCTCATTCTCCAGATTCGGCCAAAACCACCTGTACCCGGTGCCGCGGCACACCTGGGCTGAGCCGCGGCACACTGGTGTGGCATTCTCAGCCAAAACCCGCCTGTACCCGGTGCTTGGCACACTGGTGAGCCGCGGCACACTGAAGTGAGCCATGCACACCGAAACACAGGAACAATTTTAGGCTGTGCGCGGCACACCTATCTTGAGCGCGGCACACAATGCGGTCAATCGCATAATTCGGCTTTTTAAGCGAGATTTCAGCCTTTTCCTTCATTTCTTCCTTCATTGGCGAGAGAGAGTTGAGGAGGAGCTCTTTTCATAGCTATCACTTGTGTGTTGAAGATTTACCACTTTCAATCGGTTGGGAAGCCCGGATAGTCGATCTATCGCGTATTCCTTGGATCATAGAGCTTGGATATTCAAGAGGTAATTTCTTCGACATCTTGACTTCTCGTTTTTGTGTGGGTATTGACGTTTTGGATGATAAAATCATGGGGTATGAAGTGATATACGCATGATTATGGACTTGTTGGAGTATTCATCGGATTATTGAAAGATTATTCAAGAACACTTCGAATTTTGTATTGGAAATTGGGGATTTTGTTTGACTTCATCCTTTTAATCCGTAGTAATTTAGATTAGTGATGGATTGATGATGATTTAGGTGTATTCTATCATTTCCATCGTTATTCCACGGTTGGATTGTATTGATTAAATCGTTTTGGTTGAGTTATTAGTCGACGCCTTCAAAGTGTCGAAAAAAGGTCTAAGAGGGGTTTTGTGCGTTGTCGATTATTATTCATCGCGATTGTTGATTTATCATTGATATGACTTAGGGACGACATCCTTGTGAAGAACTCAAGTCGAAACCCTTAGTTCGTTGTCTTCTTAGTGGTTCAAGTTTCCCGGTCGAACCGTGTTCTTCGGGATCTTGATAACGTTTATTAAGGCAAGTATACATTTATGATTATGCGTTCTCGACTTTGAAAGTATGAAATATTGATGATATGATTATTTCTAGCCACTCACGGGGCCTATGGTCTTCCGAGGGTTTCGTATCCTGCAGTGCGATTCCATGGTTGATATGAGCGAACCGTTTCTACGGCATTCATATGAAATAATGTTGGCATGTAATGAACGAACCGTTTGTGGCATTCCTACATGTAACGGCGTATGATATGAACGAACCGTTTTTACGGCATTCACATACGTCTTGAGATTTTAGTCATTCCGGAATACTAGTCTTATATTGATGAATTGACGGATATTGATGAATTGACGGATATTGATGAATTGACGGATTACATTTACTTTATTGTCGAGGAGTATGATGTTTCATATTGTTATACTTGCACTAGCTATTCGACGGCTAACCCCTTTATGGGGGAAATACGTTTCATGTATTTCAGGTTCCAGGAGAGCGGACAGACGGGTATCGGGTCGGCATGAAGATGATGGGAAAGTGTGATACTGTGTCTTGTCTCCGATTATTTTCTTGGATTCCTCCATTCAGTGTTGTTGTACTGGAATGGATTTTTAAATACTCGAGTATTGTATTTCAGTTTCCTTGATGTTCCGGCCTGTGTTGCCGAGGTATTGATTTGTGCAGTGATGTATATGGTTTCATTGGTTATGGTTTTGAATACCATTTGTATCGTCTTTCATTCTATTGTATGTAGACCTTATCGGTCAAGTTTATAGTTCCGCGTATGTTTAGCCTTGTGAGTCCCACGGCGGGGCTCACGGCGCTGTAATATACCCTGAATAACTTGGGGGTGTTACAACAATTGAGTGTTGAAAGCTTGCCTAGTGGTGAGGTTAAGTCTATGACTTTTAATGATTCCTAAAGACCTCGAGGAGGTTGAGTATGGCAAGATACTCGGTAAAGAATCACCTATATAAGTGAGAAGTGGGGGCCGCTTCATGAAATACACTTATGAATCCAAAGGGGTGTCCAAGGCCCGCAAAGGACACAAAACGTGAGAACGGATGAGGTTGAGGTGTTAAAGTGTTAGCACCATTGTCTCGGTGCACGCCGTGGGGGAATAGTTCAAAGCATCAAGCCACTAATCCGCCTGTGTACCCGATGATGTTAACTATGGAAGGTTCAAAGTCACGAACTACCTATCCTTATACTTTAACGCCTCTTGAGGACTGAGCTTGTGTCTGCATACATGTGCATATGGCTTTCTCACTCATGTGGGGGATTATTGGAAATTGGTTAATAATATTTATTAAATTAAATATTATTTAGTTAATCTATTGGTTAAATTGATTAACAAATTTCTCAAAACCATTTTTTTTTGGTGAGTGAGAAATGAAGTGCCAAATGTTAGTTGACAACGGAGTGAGCTACGCCACTCGTACACACACGCGCGTCGTCGACGCCATCGCCGCGAATGGGTCGAGCCATGGATGATAACTTGCATATTGACAAGTGTTTTTTGAACCTTAAACCAAAATGAATAATTTATTTTGGGTTATTTGGGCCAAAACTTATTAAATCAAAGTTTAATATTTTAGCTAAAAGCCCAAATAATTAAATTGACGTACAGTATGTGTGCATGGCCTTTTAAGGCAATTGAGAATTAAAACTGATGTATTCAATTTAGTCAACTTAGTCACGACTGTTATGCTTCGTGGTTGAATGGTTTCAATTGTGAAACCGTAAGACATAATTTGGTTTGTGAAACCGATGGCCTTTTGATGGCTTATAATGGCACATTATTATGTTTTAATTCCCTACATGTTGAGCTTGCCTATAAATAGGGCACCATGCATTGCATCTTCTACACTTGCAAACACCCTTAGTATCCATATCTTGCATACATATCATTTGTTGTGTTGAAGCTCTGTCCTCGCCTCGTTCTAGTTCGTCGGAGCTTGTGGGTTTGTGGTGCTACTACCTTCAAGACGAAGCCGTTTTATCTTTGGAGACGACACGCCTAAACCGAGAGCACTACCGGGGCGTATCTCGTCTTGCGGAAAGAGGCCTTCCTCGACTCGGCATTAGTTTACGGTTTTATAATTTATTTTCTTGTATTTTCAATTCTGTCTCGAGTTTTGTATTTTCATTTCCGTACGAGTTTGTAGTCTCTGTTTTCGAGTTGTAATTTTTTGTATTCCAGTTGTTATTTATTTTTCCAGTGAGTCTACATATTGCATTTGGGCAATTTTCACTCATGTGGGGGATTGTTGGAATCGTTAATGATTTTAATTTTATTTTTTAAAATTAAATATCATAGGATCGATCTACGTTCCGAGTAGATGATCGTGGTATATTCACTTTCTCTAAACCGATTCCCGGTGAGTGAGAAATAGTGAATTAAAGTTTCACTTAATTGTGAATTAATAAGGGATAGAATCCCACATTGAATAATGAACCATCATTATTCTAGTATATAAGGAGTTACCTTTATGCATGTAATAATTAATGGCACATGTGTATGGGCTTAAAGCCCACACGCGCGCGCCGCCGCCGCCCGCCTGCCTCGCCTCGGCCGCGGCCGCGAGCCGTGGACCGTGGACCGTGGACCTTGGCCTTGACCTTGGTCTTGGACTTGGACTTGGACTTGGACTTGGCTGGTCTTTGGGCCTGTTCGTGGGCTTGGCCTTGGGCTAGCTTAAAGAATTTTTTGGACAAGCTCAACAACGTAGTTGGGCTCGTATGTGCACATAAGGATGTCCAGGTACATCCGTCCGATGGTTAAGGAGCTGAATACAGTCCAGGTGCGTCCTGACTGTTCAAATTGATCAACCCGGAAGTAACCTCCCAGGTGTTATGGGGAGGAGTTAATGGCAGGTTTGAATTTCGTAACCCCTGCCATTTGTTTGAAAATCGTAACTCCTGACCATAATGCAGCATAAATGACTGCATTATGATAGCCATTAGTGGCTGTATTAACTCCCATGCAGGTGAGATGGCCTATAAATAGGCATGCATCTCATATACATCAGACACACAGAAAAAAGCACGAAAATATATTCTGCATACCTGCATTTCGTAAGTCAGTTCAGTTCTCGACTCGTTCTTGTTCGCCGGAGCTCGCCGGAATTGTGGTGCTACATCCGTCGAGACGAAAGTCGTTTTACCTTTGGAGACAAATTGCTAAACCGAAGAGCACTACCGGGGCAATATTTGTCTTGCGGGAAGAGGCCTCCTCGACTCGACTTCATTTACGGTTTTTTATTAATTTTCTTGTATTTTCAATTCTGTTTCGAGTTCTGTAATTTTCTTCTTCGTTGACTCTTGTAGTTTCTGGTTTTCGAATTGTAATTTGTTTTTTCAGTTGTATTTTATTTTCTGCCCAGCAAATTTGTAACACAGATATTATCCAACAGCTATGGTTGCAAGATTTCATGTGTTTGGACAATTTTTGATTTGGTGTGTTACTGATACTTGTAGGTTATATTGCATCCTTGTAATGCAAAACTGGTTGTTTCTAGGGCTGGGACTTTGGACCCGAATAACCGAAGATCCGAACCGAAATTGACATTTCGGTTCGGTTAGGTTCGGGTTTTAAAAAAAAAATTATTTATAAATTTCGGGTTCGGGTCCTGCAATAAATTTCGGGTTCGGGTTCGGTTATTGTAATTTTAAAATTTCAATAACCGTACTACCCGAAATTAGTGACAATAACCGAACAAAATTTCGGGTTTTCCGGTTATTTTTGAAAACTTGGGTTTTAGGTTATTTCGAAAATTTGGTTACTTCAAGTATGAGAAAAATTTCGGTTCGGTTATTTCGAAAATTAATCTGAATGTGAAAAAATTTCGGGTTTTCCGGTTATTTCTGAAAATTTCGGGTTGTAAATTTCGGTTCGGTTTTTTCGGTTTTTTGGTAAAATTACTTCGGTTCCTAGAAATTCGGTTCCTGGAGAAAAAAGTCAGGAACCGAACCCGAATTACATAACACATTTGGAACTTCGGTTCCTTGCTTTTTTTTCAAGAAACCGAACTATCCCAGCCCTAGTTGTTTCTGAGGTTTACTGAAATATCGTACACTTGCACCTAACCCAATTCCGTTTAATGAGACTTTTCCATTAATTAATGTTATGCCATATAATGATTTTTTTTTACTTTTACTTTATTTCCTTTGAAACACAGGCCGTCATGGCTTGTTGATCCGAATCGAATAGCCACTAAAATTAGGAAACATGGATTTCATTTCTGTTTTCACCCGTTTTCGCCTGTTTTTCTTACGTTTTCATCCGTTTTTATACGTTTTCGTCCGTTTTTCTTACATTTTTATACATACCAAAACGGGTAAAAACGGACAACAACGTATGAAAACAGAAAAACATAAGAAAAATTGACAAAAACGTAAGAAAACGGACAAAAACGGATGAAAATGGAAAAATCGTAAGATAAACGGACAAAAACGTAAGAAAAATGAATAAAAACAGATAAAAACGGACAAAAACGTAAGAAAAACGAACGGAAACCAGAAAAACATATGAAAGAGTAAGAAAATGGGTGAAAATGGACAAAAACGGATAAAAACGGACAAAAATATAAGAAACACATGCGGAAACATATAAAAACAGATGAAAGCGTAAGAAAACGAGCGAAAACGTATAAAAACGTAAGAAAAAGGGACGAAAACATAAGAAAAATGAACAAAAACTAAAAAAAAAAGATAAAAGGGGACAAAAACTTAAGAAAAGCGGACGTAAACGTATAAAAACAGATGAAAACGTAAGAAAACGGGCAAACACTATAAAACGGACAAAGACGTATGAAAACGGAAAAAATGTAAGAAAAACGGACGAAAACGTAAGAAAACGTATAAAAATGGACGAAAACGTATAAAAACAGACAAAAACGTATGTAAACTGAAAAAACGTTAGAAAAACGGGCAAAAACGTAAGAAAAACAGACAAAACGTATGAAAGTGGAAAAAACGTAAGAAAAATGGACAAAACGTATGTAAACGGAAAAAACGTAAGAAAAACGGGCAAAAACGTAAGAAAAAACAGACAAAAGCGTATGAAAACGGAAAAAAATATAAGAAAAACAGACAAAAACGTATAAAAAATAATACTAATAATAATAGTTAAATAAATAATTTAAAAAAAAAATCAGGACTAAATTTGTAAAACCTGGCGAAACACAAAGACCATTTGTGCAAGAAATTCATGAATTTCCAAACAGGATGCTAGAAATTGAAATTCAGAATTTGAAATTCTTGTGTTCCCAAACAGTGGATTTGGATTTCAAATCTTGGATTTCAAATCATGGATTTGAAATTCTGGATTTGAAATGAAATCCATGTTTCCAAACGGCACCTTATATTTTTCAAGTTCGAGAATTCAATAAATCTATACTATATAAAACTTATCCCCCTTAATTTAATGTGGAATGAGGATTTATGTCACTTATTCATGTTAAAGGATTACATATGAAGAGACTATTTTAATTGTAACTTTTAATGTAAATAAACTAATTTAAATATAAAAGTTATGATAAACATCACAATGCAAATGCACCTTCTAATACACAAGGTGATTAAAATGAACTTTTAAGGATTACATATGAAGAGACTATTTTAATTGTAATTTTAATGTAAATAAACTAATTTAAATACAAAAGTTATGATAAACATCACAATGCAAATGCATCTTCTAATACACAATGTGATTAAAATGAACTTTTAAATGATAATATAAATACAAGATGGTTAAATTTTTGCTATGAAATCTTAGATACAATCGGTACATCGCACGGGTTGAATAAACAAAAACAACCCCGAAAGAACATACTGATTAGTAAGCGCCATTTCATATAACTAATTACATAGACTAAAATAAAAGGACAATAACAATAAAAAAAACATATAAACTTCTCTAAAAGGCATTTAAATTCTGTCATCTGCTCATTCAACCGTCTGCCCCAACATTACGTATAAATATAGATATTCAACCAAAGACCGTGCATCAAACGGGTTGGATAATGCCTCATATTAGAAATTTTGGATCGGAAGTATTTATACTCTTATTTTTTATTTTTTCCTAGTATCTTCATATTTTGGAAAGAAAATAAAATGAAATTGGAAAAGCAGAGGGAACAGCAAAAAGTGGAAATAGAGAAGTGGGAAATTATTAATCGATTCCACTTTTCAGTAATCAACGCAAGAGCCATAGACTTTCGACAGCACAAATGTGAATGGAAATTTGAAAGAGAGAAAAAAAAAACCTAGAAAAGAAAACAGCGGTCTTGAGGTTTTGATCCTCAAAACCTTTGCAGTTTTCACAATGGCTGGGTATGCCTTAATTCCCCCCCCCCCCCCCCCCCCTTTATGGTGTTCTGGAGTTTGTGTTTTATACATCATAGTTGAACATGAAAAAACTACCATTTGTCCTCAATTTTTTTCTTGAGCTCTGTTACTGAAAGTTTTGATCTTTACCGGGATTAGTTAAAACTTGCAGTGACTTTTTTTTTTGTTTGTTTTTGGGGGTATTATAAGGAAATAGCATTGCATTTAGGATTAGTTGTTAGTATTTAGTGTTCGACCGAGCTTTTTTGTTGAATGAATAGTAGACAAGAATGTCTATTTTGTGTTGGCCTATAAGAAGATTATGTTAGTTGTGTATCTGGTTGATCACTGTTCTCGTTATTATTTCATCTTTGATTGGTTGAGAGTGAGCCATTATGGATCCGGGCTTTGTTGTTTCCGTTTTTTTTTTTTTTTTTTATTTGATTGGAAACTAGCAAAGTCTCAACTTTCGCTTCTGGTATTGACGCTTTAGTTCAACCTCCTTGGTTTATTGACATGTATATTGTTTATTCAGTGGTGGAGATCACTATTTCTGTTCGGACAGAGCCTGACTTTACGTGTTTTTATTACGGTGTGAGGATTCCTTTTGATATTTTCACTAAATGTGCCTTAATCATTCCACGTTGGCCACTTTGCAAGTAAATAGACCGCAATTTACAGTTTTCTTAGCAATGAGACATAAGTGTGTGTGTGTGTGTGTGCGCGCGCGCGTTTCAGCTTTGATGGCAACATGCTTGGATTCCTATCTGTTGGGTTTTCTTTGGCTTGCTTTTGTGTTATCCTTTTGAAGTGATCCATCCTGTATGATAGCCATTATCATTGATATGAAATATGAATCGATCCAAAAGTTGATTGATATCACTTATATGTGAATAGCAAAACTCTTGCTTGGTTGTAAATAGCAAAATATTTTAGTTTTAGCTATTTGGGTCGCTAAATCTCATCAATTTGGTTTCCGGCCTTCTGTATTTGGGAAAGTTGTGGAAAATGTTTTAGAACTCCTAGTTTTAAGTGATTGCAAGTTTTCGTTAGCCTTACCAATAATGTGTATTATTATTAATTATAATATTAATATCAAAGCTCTTTGTGCACCACTTGAAAAATCTGATGATTTCTAGATATTATACTTGGAGTTAATGTTTGTATGTTACGAGATAGTTTCCGTAAAAGCACAATTTTTATCTTTGGAACGAAAACATGATAAGCTATGGTTGCAAGATTTCATGTGTTTGGACAATTTTTGATTTGGTGTGTTATGATACTGATACTTGTAGGTTATATTGCATCCTTGTAATGCAAAACTGGTTGTTTCTGAGGTTTACTGAAATATCGTACACTTGCACCTAACCCAATTCCGTTTAATGAGACTTTTCCATTAATTAATGTTATGCCATATAATGATTTTTTTTTTTACTTTTACCTTATTTGCTTTGAAACACAGGCCGTCATGGCTTGTTGATCCGAATCGAATAGCCACTAAAATTAGGAGCGCATCTGGGGCTTCTGACCCGAGAGAGGTCAACTGGAAAAGCAACCCGACAAAATCGTGTCCAAATTGCCAACACGTCATTGACAACAATGATGTAATGTTTTTCTTTATCCCCTTTAGTTTTTTTGGGGTGCATTTTAAGTTTTAACTTACCTTATTGCATGCTTCACATGCTATTTCTCATAGTATACATATGATCTCGTGTTTAAGAATTTGCATATGGTATGGACGTTTCTAATCTTGTGTTTAAGAATTTGCATATGGCATGGATGTATCTATATATATCATTTCTGCCATTGTTTTTCCCCATCTCTGAAAGTAAACCTCAATAATTTGATATGGAACCGAAAATCACATTCCCTAAGACGTCCTTTATTATTATTATTTCCTCAAAATCAGCCGTCCGATGTGGGATTTGGCATTAGAATGGAAAATAACTCCTTTTAGCCATACCACTTATGAAACAAGCAGAATCCTCACTACCAAGATGAGGAGAAGTTTCTCAATATTTCAGACAATATTCCATGTATTACACGTTGAATTGTTATGTCTAGCTATTAGGTTAAACGATTAACTACTTTTGTTTTTTTGTTCTTATTTATCCAGGTTGCTCATGCATGGCCTGGATTACCTCGAGGCGTGAAATTCGATCCTTCCGACCAAGAGATTATTTGGCATTTACTCGCTAAAGTCGGTTTTGAGGATTTGGAGCCTCATCCTTTCATCAATGAGTTTATTCCAACAGTTCAAGAAGATGACGGCATTTGCTATACTCATCCTCAAAATTTGCCTGGTACACAGACCGTTTTATGTCCTGTTTCTAAATTTAGCTTTCTTTGAGATAATTCCACTTTTAGTCCCCACGGGATTGAGACATTAACACCTATGGTCCTATATTTGCAATTTTAGTCCCAATATTAAAAAATTGAGCAGAAAAAGTCCCATAAGAATCCGCTTTGCACTTTTAGTTCAAGTGCGAAAAAAAAAAATCATGGAACCAAAAGTGCAAAATTAAATAAATCAAACACACAAAACAAAGAAAGTAACCTTCTTGTGGAATCAAAAGTGCAAAATTAAATAAATCAAACACACAAAACAAAGAAAGTAACCTTCTTGTGGAATCAAAAGTGGAAAAGACTCGATCCGCTGGGACCAAAAAGTACATTTTTTTTTGGTTTCTCTTTATATTCCAATGACCATGTTGATTCACATCCCCCCTCCCCTTCAATTCTTAAAATAAATACTTAGGCGTGAGGCAGGATGGGAGTGTGTGCCATTTTTTCCACCAAGCAATCAAAGCTTACAATACCGGGACGCGAAAACGTCGAAAAATACACGGCGACAATCTTGGGGACGTCCGTTGGCATAAAACCGGCCGCACGAAACCCGTATTGTTGGACGGTATACAAAAAGGATGCAAGAAGATTATGGTTCTATATGTGAGTCGTGTGAAAGGTGGGAAAGCCGAGAAGACCAATTGGGTCATGCACCAATATCACTTAGGTACAGGCGAAGACGAAAAAGAGGGGCAATATGTCGTTTCAAAAGTGTTCTATCAGCAGCTACTTGTCAAACAGTTTGATAAGATCGAGGAGGATATTCCCGAAGGTTTCGGAAATGATACAATGATGATTTCTAAGGTGGACCCCGTCACTCCTAAGTTGGTGACTCCTGAACCGCGTGCTGAAACTAGATTCGCCAATTGTGAGCCAGTAGAAGATTCTGTACTTGTTACTGTAGAGGTAAATTTGACTTCTTTAATGTGACTGGTGGTAGTTTTTTTTTAAATCTTTTATTAAATGCGGAGTTGCTCAGTTAAGTTCTTATCAATAAAAGCAAAAGGGTTAAATTAGAATTTTTCCACAGAGATTTACGTTAATTACATATGTTCGGAGTTGTCTTTCAAAATTAGTGTTAATTACAAGAAGCGCCCTTGAGGTTTGGCCCAATTACGAAAAAACGCCAGCTAACTTTCAAAGATACAAAAATACCCGAGACTTTGCGTTGTCTTACATTCAACCCGTCATAAACAAAATAAAAATAAAAAAATAAAACCATCCTTTACATTTATAAAAAATATTACAGTTAACCCCTTAATTTTAACACTTGATGAATCCTTACAGATATCATTTGTGATTCTAGAAGTAAGCTGGGCTTTTTTGTAATTAGGTCTAACCTCAAAGATAATTTGTGATCAAACCAAACTGCGCTTTTATCCCGCTATTGTGGGAAAGATACTTCTTGTAATCATCCCTTAAAAATAAAAATACGTTAACCATCTTGTATGTAATTAACCCCGAAAGAAATTCTTTGCTTTCAGAAAGTTTTCTGATTATCTCATTTTTTAGAATAAATAAAATTCAAACAATCTCTAACCTGCTATCTCCCTTCTTTCCAATCTGCCATTTTAGCATCACACCGTGGGCCTCCGTATGAAAGACGAGTTAAAAACTCCCTCCGAGCAATCGGATGATCGAACTCAGATCAATGTGGAGAGTGATGCTAATGAAACGCGACATGAGAACCACGACGAAGCAGACGAAGATAGTAAATGGTGGGAAAATGAGTCGCAGTTTATGCTAAATTCGCAGCAGCTTGTGGAAGGTTTGTCTCTTTGCGACGAGCTTCTTCAAAGCCAATCTCCATGCAGGGACGGAAGTGAAAATGATCAAGGACCGAAGGGCAAACCTCTTCTATCTGATTACGCTCGTTTAGGAGCTGATGATTTGAGGAGGGATTTGGAGGAGTGCCAAAATTTGCCTTGTGATCCAGCTAATATAGACCTTGATACGCCTCCTGATTTCGGTCTGAGCCAACTAGTAAGTTCTATTTTTGTTTTTATTTTTTTGTTGGTGATGTTTTGTTTGGAGTTGATAATTTGGATTGTAGAGTCTGCCCAAAAAAAAAAAAAAAAAAAAACTTGTGCTTTGTGGAGAAGTAGTTTAATGTAACAGAATCTTCAGAATCATAAGTTGTTATTTGCAAGAGTGTAAAAAACCCTAAAGAAGTAATATAAAACCCTTGGAAAAATTAAAAGAACCCCTAAAAACAAAAGCGAAAAAAAAAACTAAAAGCTAGAAGTTAGGCTCCATCTCACGGAACAAATGCATTCTATGAGACGGTCTCATCTCATGACCTGCAAATAGTAGAAGCTATAAACTGAATTAGCTAAAAGAGAATGTTTAGTGAATAAGTTGTAAAGGCATTGTGCTCATTTGTAAAAATCAAATCGTAAGCATAATTAGAAATTAGATCCGGTGTGCTTGTTCTAGCCTTCTAGGTCTATAAAGTCTTCGACCGGGACCGAGACTCTAAAAACTTCATGTTTGTGGGACTTAAAAGTCCATTTTTTAAAAGCACACAATTAAAAACAAATTCCGACACATAATAATCTCGTCACCTTGCCAATTTTAAATATATAAGGTGCAGCACTCTTTCACTTCGGAGTAATTAAATTATGCATTTAGGTTCGGATTAAATTATGTAGAATTAGATTTAGAAGTTGATATATGAAAACAATAAATACTTATCTTTTCTTGAATGTATGCAGGAGTTTGAGTCTGAGGATAGTTACATTGCTTGGGGTGGAAGTATACGAGGACCCGAGGTGATTGACTAGATTCTAGTCGAAACATTTAGCAAGGGAACCCTTTTCTGTGAAGCTTTGGCCTGGCATTTTTTTTATGTTCGAAACGAACGAAGATGCTTCATTTTGATGCAATGTCTGCCTAAACAGACCCGTGCTATTTTGATTTTGACGAGTTAGGGGAGTCGACCAGACTGATATCTGTAATTACGTTTGTCTTCTGCTTGCTCGTAAACGAACTTCTTCATGATTTTTCGCCGGTTGATATGATATGCCTGTGAAGTGTGTGATATATGTTTTCAGTATTTTTACATTAAGGAGAGAACCATGGAAGCAGTAACCTGTTGAAATATTGAGGAACCTGGGGCAAGAAAAACTTCAAGAACCAATAGGAAATAAAAGAACATCTGAGAGAAATTATCGACATCGAATCGAGACCGTTAGGGGTGGGCGAGGGACGGGTGCATGTGGAACCGCACCCGCCACACAATTCTTATGTTGTGTCTGTGTGGGGGGGTGCGAGTCATTTACAATTGGGACATAATTCTTTCTAAGTATTTTTCTTGTAAGATGAGGGCGGTCGGGGCAGTCATTGCTACAATTTTTCATAAATACACTTGACCTGCACCAAATCGCACCACACGAGAATTGTGGGGCGGGTGCAGTTCCACTTCCACATGTGCCTGCCCCGCGCCAATCCCTAATGGTCCCAGTTTGATGTCAGATGTTTTATCTTTTTCTATTGTTTTTCGAGTTTTTCTTGAATCAATACTATATTATTATTTTGTAATTAAAATTATTTAATTTAATAATATAATAATATTGTCTATTTCTTAATTAAAATTGTTTAAGAAACAACATTACATAATAATATTTACTATTATGTATAATATCTTAATTAAAATTATTTAAAAAATAATATTAATACAATGTATAATAATTCTTAGTTAAAATTATTTAATGGTAATATATATACAACAATAATAAATTATTAATAATAAAATTAAATATAATATTATCAATAATACTACTACTAATAATTAGTAATATGAAATAGCAATATTTAGATTACGAAAACAACACCACGAAAAACAATACTAATAAGAATACTACTACATATAATAACATTAATAATAATAATTAATCTTATGTACAATATTAACAATATTATAATATTATTCATAATATTAATATCAATGATAAGGTTACATTGCTTTTGACTTATTTTTGATTTTGATTCGATTCGAGTCATCGAGTCCATCCAGTTGATTCGGTTCAGTCCATTCGATTCGATTGATTCGGGTCCATTCGATTGATTCGATTAGTCAGTCAATTCGATTCGGTTCTTCTTATTATTAATATTATTATTAATCTTAATTATTATTGTTATTATTACTAATAATATTACTATTATCGTTGTTGTTGATTATTATTATTATTATTATTATTATTTACCATTATTATTATTATTTACCCTTAATATATATTTGATTCGATTCATTTGATTAATTCGATTCGATTCAATTGATTCAATTGATTCGATTCGATTCGATTGATTCATTTAATCCAAAAGAACAGAGTCTAATTATTATAATAATATGTTTACTTGAATTTTCCTGAATTGAACTTAAAAATACTGAAATTAAACTTAAAACAATAGAGTTGAGTTGTGAATTCGTACGTGACTCTGGAAAAGGAAACTTTCAAACACCTCAACTATGTTATGAGCCACATAAAATTGGTAGATTATAGTTATACCTCATACCTCAGGAGTCAGGAGCAACTACCAAAATGTGATTCTTACTATATTTAGAGTGACGTAATATATATGAAGTTATATATATATATATATATATATATATTAAGATGGACACCTTACCATGTGTTTTTTAGTCATGAGAAATAAATCCTTGATATAATTAGCCCCACGGTTTGAAAGGAAAAAAAAAGGGGGGGTCATTGTTTGTCTCTTTAGGGGCTTTGAATTTGGTCAGGAGGGTTGCTTTTATTTTGGGGGAGTTTACATGTATATACAATATATACATATACATTTTATTTACAAAAATAAGACATCAAACAAAATAATTACATTCATAACAAAAAATACAATTAATATGTAGATAATAAAAGGCAACTGTTACTAGAGAAGTGGCCGCTTTTACAGGGGGATTCTTCTGAAAATGGAGAGAGATATCTATTCCGAAAAAATCGACCTCTTTCCATATAGAAAACCGATTCCAAACACGAAGAAAAAACCCCAGATCTACCAACAGGCAAGAACACAAGAAGAATTACAGTGCAAATTTCGGAATACTGCGAAGTTGATTCGGAATAGAGGTATGACTTCGGAAATTCTTATTCATCTATTAAAATATTATATGTTTTAGTGATTCGTGTATAACTAAGCAAATTGAGAAATTTTACTGTTGGTTACCCTTTCTGTAATTGAGTCGGCATAATCTTTGATTATATATTTCAGCAACTACAGGTATAGATGAGCATATTGAGTCGTTTTATTGTTGTTTACACTGTCTTGTAATTGAGTCGGCACAATCTTTGCCTATATGTTTCAACAACTACACGTGAAGTTAAACATATGAAGTGATTTTACTGTTGGTTACCATGTCGTGGAATTTGGTTACTCTATGTATGGTGATATATAAACAATTTATTATATATTAATAATAATGGATACCATCTAGTATAGTCATATTGAACGTTTTACTGTTGGTTACTCCGTCTTGGTACTTGGTTACTCCATGTATGGTAATATATAATCATAAATGAATTTAGTCCTTGTTACTCTATGATGATACTTTGTGTTGTTACTTGGTTACTCCAGGTGTGGTAATATAGAATCATAACTGAATTTAGTCCTTGTTACTCTATGATGTTACTTTGTGTTGGTACTTGGTTACTCCATGTATGGTATTTATAATTGTGACTAAATTTGTACTTATTTGTAAAATCGTATTCACATCATTATGACATCCCTCAGTTTCTCATAACTGAGTTAATTTCCTAGATTTGATTTTTCAAACAATATAAAGTATATATAAATAAGAGTGGATACCATCCAGTGATAAGCTGAATAGTCAGAACTAATCTTTGCTTGTATAGTAATTCATTAATAAATGATGAGATTGTACATTTTACTGTTGGTTACTTTGTGTTGGTACTTGGTTACTCAATGTATGGCAGTATATAATCATAACTGAATTTAGTCTTTGTTACTCTATGTTGGTTACTCTGTGTAGGTACTTGGTTACTACATGTATGATGATATATAATGCTGACTAAATTTGTCCTTATTTGTAAAATCGTATTCACATTTTTATAACATCCCTCAGTTTCTTATAACACTGAGTTAATTTAACAGATTTGATTTTTTCAACAATAAAGAGTATATATAAATAAGAGTGCATACCAACTAGTGATAAGCTGAATAGTCAGAACTAATCTTTCCTTGTATAGTAACTCATTTACAAATGATGGCATTGAATGTTTTACTATTGGTTACTTTGTGATGGGACTTGGTTACTCCATGTATGGTAATGTATAATCATAACTGAATTTGTTCTTGTTTGTATGTTAGGTCAAGTGAAACATAAGAAAGATAAAGATGCTTCTAATGTTTATCTGTACGTTAATTTGAATCAGTTGTAATTATTTCTCCTTTGATAATACAATTGATTATTACAACACTGAGTGAAAACATTTTTATATTTGGGAAACATTGCTGATTATATGATTACTTGTAACAGTAAATGTCTTTTGGTAAACACTAATTTATTGTTTATATACTATTGAAATTGTACTTTTATTTCCATAAAAAGATTATGGAATAAAACTTTGAATTAGTGACCTCTGTTTAATATTCTATTTACCAAATACAAAGTCATTGGCTACCTTTCTGAAGCTGTTCATTGATGTTTAATTAAATTGTTTCTTATCAGGTAATGGAAGTGATACCACTGTTTTTGTATTTCAATGGAAAATGGTACGAAAAAAATGAATACAAAGACTTCAAGGTGACAGGCATATTAGTTTCGCCAACAATTTCCTTCTGTGCCATGGAAAATCTAGTGCGCCAGTCACTAAAGATGCTCAGTTCAACGACAATAACAATGAAATTTCAAATCCAGAATCACATTCCACCTATTGAAATTTCAGATGATGCAACATTGAGTTTCTTTATGGAAATTTCTCGAAAAAGCCCAGACTACGGAAAGTATCCAATTATAGTTGAAGAAGAAGACATCAGACAACTAGCCATATGTTGTGTAGAAGATGTATATACAAACAATGCAGTGAACTCAGAGAACCAAAGCTCTGCTATGATCCTTTTATTAACTGAAGATTTGGGGAACAGACTACATGCAGAAAGAGTGGCACAATATATTATTGGAATAGGAAATACAGGCCAGGCACTGGGCGAATGCAATGAGGAAAAAGAAAACCAGGTCATTGCAACAGCAGGAAATATTATAGTCAGGAAAAATCAAGTATATGCAAACAAGGACATTTTGTCCAAAACTTTGAGATTGCAGTCAATGCTAAATAATCGACAGCATAAGGTACAACGATCTTCTTCGAGAGACTATGTGCTGATTTGCATAGACAACCAAAAATGTGGGTGGAAGGTCAGGGCATCTAGAGTGGGCCACACAAGCTTGTTTAAGATAAGAGAATTCAACAACATACATACGTGTTCATCTGATATCTTGATGAGTTCTCATAGGCAAGCAACACGTGAACTTGTCAGTGAATGCATAAAAAACAAGTTTACAAATCTCAAGAGAGTATACACTCCAAAAGACATCGTAGATGACATGATGGAGGAGTATAATGTCTCTATCTCCTACCAAAAGGCATGGCGATCAAGAGAAAAGGCATTGACAAAAGTACATGGAAATCCTCACGACTACTCATTGATACCTTCATGGTTGCACATGACAACAATTGCAAATCCAGGTACGTAGTTAAATGTACAATATATGTTGTATCACTTGTGACTACCAATATTTGAAGATTTGGTTACCCAATTATACTGGTCTGGTGATTTTTATATTAGCAGTATTAATTTATAATTCATGTGCCTGATTATTGAGATGCACAAAAAATATGACACAATACCAAGGTCAGATCTAGTGTAACTAGTTTTGAGTATATGTATTGAAATAATTAATCTGAAATATATTATTGTCAATTTAACAGGAACTATCACAGACTTGTCACTGGATACCAATGGCAGTTTCAAGTACTTGTATTTTGCCCTTGGCCCATCGATAGTTGCATGGGATAATTGTTTCCCCATTATAGTAATTGACGGCACATTTCTTTGTTCTACGTATATGGGAACCTTACTCACAGCTTGTGCCCAAGATGCAAATAGATCTATTGTTCCGCTTGCATTCGCAGTCGTTGATAGTGATAACGAAGATTCATGGACATGGTTTTTTTCTAATCTGAGGAAATCATTTACAGTGCGAACTGGACAGTGTATTGTATCTGACCGACATCATGCCATTGCAAAAGGATTGGACACCATATTTCCAAATGTTATGCACGGTGCATGCACTTATCATGTTTTAAAAAATATTAAAAAAAGATTCAAGAAAGGAGGAGTGGATGTGAAAAATGCATATAATGGTGTATGCAGAGCATACAATTTACAGGAATTTGATAAACGTATGGCATATTTAGATTCCATTGATAAACGAAGAAGGCCATTTCTGAAAAATGAGGTTACATTGAGTAAATGCACAAGACTCCATGGACCAACAAGTAGATATGCAACAATGACTTCAAACATTGCTCAATCCTTGAATAGTGCCATCAAGTCAATAAGAGAGTTGCCAACTTCCACAATGATTGAGTGTCTCCGTTGTTTAACTCAACAATGGTACTTTGCAAACAAGCAAGTTGCGTTGTCTACCTTCACTACTCTCTCAACATATGCCGAGAAGAAACTTGCAACAATCATCAATGACTCCAAAAAACTCAAGGTTAGTATCACTTGCAAGATTAAATATAAATTTGAATAATCTTACATGTATAAAAAAAAATTACTTACTAATAATTTCACATAATTAATATTAAGAATTTAAAAAGACAACTACATTTTAACTAATATAAATTTTGACTGACAAAATAAATTAGTTGGTAGTATACTCTGAACAATTCTTTATAATTTAATACTGCACTAGCCTAAACTAATGTATAGCAAACCATTATTACAATGTATAATATACCTTATGTATGTCTCTTTGTACGGGTTGTAAGCTCAAACTTGGTTATATTCACAGTATATGATGTCAACAAACAATATATTGTGAATATATCAGAAAGAACTTGTACATGCGAAGAATTTCAATATCATGAGATGCCGTGCATACATGCCGCAACAGTCATTAGAAATAGAAATTTCAGCTGCTATGATTTTTGTTCAAAATTGTACAGCAAAAATGCTTTGGTAGCGACTTATTCATCAGCTATCATGACAGTCGGAGATACAGAAAATTGGGAGGTACCAGAAAAAATTAGGTGTCTCAAGGTGTACCCACCGATCACAAGAAGACCTCCAGGTAGACCAAAGGCAGGAAGATACAAAAACTCAATGGAGCAACAAAGCCAAATCAGATGCACCAATTGCAAACTCAAAGGCCATAATAGAAAAACTTGCAAAAACCCATCTGTTGTGTAAAACGTTATTTATCCTCGTAGTTTGAATAATTAACTATCCTTTTATATAAATGATTTTTTTGGTATTCTAGTATATTTTTAATCACTAAATAAAAAACTAGAATCAAGAATATATATAAGTTTAAGTATCCAATTATACATCATAATTGAATACTTTTTCCAATTATATACATCATAATAAGTTTAAGTATCCAATTATGCTTTTTCCAGTATCCATACATGGACAATATTTTACATAATTGAATCTTGTAGACACCATACATATATATTTATATATATATTACATTATCTATAGGATTGTTAAATGATACATACATTCATAAAATAACTGTTACATGAAATATAGTTTCAAAACTAGTCTAAATTTAAGTATCCATTTATGCTTTGCCCAGTATCCACAAATAGAAAATAGTTTACATAATGAAAACTTGAATAATGAAATATTATAATGATGCATCGTGCAAAAAATAGTAATAATAAATAATTCTTATGTGAAATGAAACTTTCACAAATTCTCTATATTTAAGTATCCATTTTTTCTTTTTCCAGTATCCATACCTAGACAATAGTTTAGGTAATTCTGTATATTCCATACACCTTACATATATATTTCATATTATCTATAGCATTGTTTATTGATACATACAATCGCAAAAATATATTAATAAATAAATAATTATTATGTGAAATGATAGTTTCACAAATGTTCTAACTTTAAGTATCCATTTATGTTTTTTCCAGTATCCATAAATAGACAACGGTTTACATAATTACATCTTGCATACAAAATAAATATTAAGTTATCTATAATATAATACTAATAAAAAAAGTATTCCCTAACGTTTTGTTTGGTATCTACAAATAAAACATATTATGTATCTAGATTCTACATACAACACATATATACAGTTCATATAACATTGTTTAATAAAACATATAGTCAAACAAAAATAAACTTCTTACAAATCTGGTAACCAAAATAACTTCAACGATATAACATAATAACCGAAATAAAACCATTCTCATCAACATAAACTAAACATGCCAACCAAAAAAAAAAAATCACATAATAGTAAGTACTCAATCTCATCAACATTCAAAATAACCCAAATAAAACTACAATTAAAAGCTTCACACAATATTTCACTAAACATCCGCACTGCACTTTTTAAGAGATCTTCTACCAGGAAATTCAGTGTCCGACTCATAACCACTCATTTCCTTACTTCTCCCATGCAGAAAAAGATAGACACATAATTTACTGCGATACTCCTTCACTTCAAATCTTCGGCACAAGTTATCCATCCTTCGCCAGATAAAATACTCCGCAAAACCAATGGTAAAAACACCGCAATCACTACAAAAGATAAAAGTAAGCTATCGTAAAAACATGATACAGATCCTCACAATCACTAAAAAAGAGAATTTCAGACCAACTTAATAAACTCACCATTGAACCTGCTCTGGGACAGACTTTGCAAATTCCAGTTCAATTGCATCTTCAAAACCTTTATCACAGTACCAGGGCGTAGTGAAATCAACATCATTTCTTCCTTTCCAAAAACCACAGTGAGACAAAATTATAGGAAGTCCAATAATATAAGGTTCACAAACATCCATGATCTTGGTCTGCATAGTGATACAATTTGGCTGAAATGTGTTGTACACAACAACGCGCCGACGATGCACATCAAATACCAGTAAAAACCAATGAGCGGGACCATCCATATTAATAGGAAATAAAATGTATCCATATTAATAGGAAATAAAATGTAGTCAACCTCAACCCAAGGTGTGTTAACGCACATCGAATAACCAAGAATATAGTCACATATATCATTATCTCAGGCCAACACATTAGTATCTCCAAGCTTCTCACAGTACTCATTGTACAAGCTAGTCAACTTGACATGGAACCATGAATCAACTGTTGTAACCTTAATCAAAACATGAGGAGAATGTCGCGCCAACTTCCTCAAGTAGTAAAAGCAAATGTTGATATGCTGCCATGAAAAAAAATAATCCAACGTAATATTTACTAGGTAATACAACATTATATAATGGAATGACATATTTGTGAATAAACTTACATCATGATCAAGCCATTTGTTTGGAGCCAACAAATTATAAAACCACAATTTACTACTAACACAGGTAAACCCAAAACTGAGTGGAGGTTCAATAATATCACTGCTCCCAGGAAATTTATAAACCCTACAATTAAAATAGATAAAATCATTTTTCCCAACAATAAATTATATAATAATTGTTAGTGGCAAAAAAGTTAAATGAACCTCTTTCGAGAATTGAACTCAATCCTGAACCACTGATCAAAAGTTTCAATCTCATCCCTTTCAGGCATTTTCAAACATTCCAACGGAAACGCACACATCCCTTTCCGTATATCTCTTGCATATGGAACAATTTCCTTGCACTCAGCCGAACCAAATTCTGTAGTAAAAGGACTTTTATAAACTGCACTCTTAACCACTGCACGCTTACCTCTGGTAACAACTTTTCCAACACTTTGCTTCAAATCATCAATAATTTTGATATCTTGAGTAGTAAAAATTATGTCATCCATTAGATTACTACTCTTCATATCAGCGTCATCCTATAGTGTGAAACATCCAGAAAATTAAATAACAAGTTATAGGATACCAAAATAAGTAAGATTGTTACCATCTCTAATACCTCTTGACACTTGGATATTCCCTAACTAAGAAGATCAAATGAGGGATATTCCTGAATGATTGGTTCCTGAAATAAAATACAATTGTATAACCAGCTTATTATACACAAAATATCAAGATTGTAACATTAAAACTCACATTACAACTCAAATATTTAATGAATAATTAATAACTCATATGTAGACCAGACAATTTAACCTTATAAACTATTCAATCAAACAACTTTTAAATTCTACAAAAAATAACAATAAATGTTTTTACCAGATTGGTAACTAAGAAAATATTGGCAAATAACTAATTATGCTAATAAATATCTTATATAATACACATATCCAATCTGGTAAATTTGGTACCTGAGTACCAAATTTTTACAATGGAACAGATCAAACTTTTAACACCTAAAAATAAGTTTCCACAAACCATACTAACCTTCCTAGAGGAACCATCATTTTCCTGATTGACTACTTTCTCAACAACTACAGCCTCATCTGTGAGTTGATCTCCAAATCCCATCTTTCCTATGGACACAGTTGGTATATTCTGTGAAAAAAATAACACTGTCATACATATAGGTAACCATAAGAATGATACTCAGGTAACTAAATTGTGCAAAAATAGTATCCTACAATAATATGCATGGATATGTTACCAAAAACTGGTATCCTAATTAACCAACTATAATAATACAAAAAAAAAAACAGCCTTGACAATATTATCCAAATAAATAGTAATACTACAAAAAGGAGATTGACAACAATAAAAATAACTAATAATACAAAAAAAAAACAAGAATAGATAAAAAAAGAAAACCTGAACAGTATTATCCACATCAGCCATGTTTTTTTTATAAACTTCTCCAGGTGAAGAAGGTCTGCCTTTAAATGTCCCTGAATGTGCACCACCACTACCAGAAAAAACGTCAGCAACTCCAACAAATCCTTCAACAGATGCATTTACTCCACCATTTGACTTCATTTTATCTTCATGACCAAACTGAACTTCTTTCAGTAAACACTTAACTTGACTAATTATCTCAGTCTGGGTACTAAGCAACTGAGCCACAAAATCACACCTCAACTTCCCAATTTCTTCAATTACTTTCACAATACTGGATTCTAGTGAATTTACCCTTTCCTCAACTAATTTTTTAAATTCAGCATTCATATAAGAACTTCCAATAAAAACCTTCTTCGGTTTTGTTACAAATTTCTACTCTACTCCAACACCTCCATCAGCTATTTGTAAGAACCTAAACCCTCCTAAAAAATCCATTCTCTCCAACTCCTCAACAGTGGGTCTAAGAAACTCAATTCTCAACTGTAAAAACATTATTAAGTACATAAAAACCCAAATAAACTGCATAGACATGATGACATAAATATCATATAAAACCATATATATATATATATATATATATATATATATGCAGTTGTATGATCTTAAGTGAAAAACGTAAAGACCAAATGATACCTGTCCAGAACCAAAAACATAATCATTCAGCTGATCGTTAGTTGGAGTTTTACCACTTTCAATCCAAGATGATATCCTCAGATACGATTTATCTTTCAGAAGACATATTCCACGATCCTTCAAAGTCGGAATGGTTTCATACAAAAAAACTTGAAAACAATACGGAAAACCACACAACTTATACAATTTAGTGTAATTATTTTTAAAAAAATTATACTCCACAGAACCATTCTTCAACCGTCCTGAGATCCTTTCACAGCAACAGATAAGGACTTCAAAGTCTGCTCAAAACATAACTTACCCCAAGGAAAAACATTCAAATCACCAGACGCTGCATAAATCAATATTGACCTATCTACAAACCTAGGAGGGCCAAGACTAACAAATAATTAAACAAGAGATAAATTCATCAAAGCCTAACCGCCTCATTATCATCTTCAAAGACAAAGATCTTTATACGTATACTCAATTAACGCTCTAGTAACACGATTTCCACCAAAAAATTTATATATCATATCATTATGTTGATCCTCAAACGCAGATAACTCAGAAAAACCATCCCCACGCAAGCCAGTTATTAAACAAAACTCCGGTAACCCAAAACGAACTCGTAACTCCCCAAACTCAAACCACATTTCTTCATTATCCCTTGGTAAATTTCTCTAACAAGGGCTTGATGAATAATTTGTGAAAACATTTTCGGCGGTTTAAGATCAAGAAACTGTCCAAAAGGAGTTTCCATAAACAAATCACGTTGAACAACCGTCAATTTATCATGAATAATTTGCGGAACGTCAAAATCATTCCAATAAGTCGCTTTCCCATGAAAGTTTCTGTCACTTTCATCATAATAAAAATTCCATTTCTGCAAAAAAACAAAAAATTTAAAAACATAATTATTTCAGAAACACTTAAATTAAGATAAAATACAAATCCACAAAGAGAATATTTTCAAAAAAATGCATACTTGAATGTTAAAACTTTGGTATATATAAATATAAGTAAAATACCTTCAAAAACTTCGGACGAAGAAAGACCTTTGCTTCACCATCGGGATTTTTTTGCTTCTTCAATTCACCAACAATTTTACCCTTGCCTTTGTCGATCGGAGATTCAAAATCAGGGTCAAGACATCGTTTAACAGGACCGATTGACTTACCTTCCATTCGAGTCTTCTCCCGAAATTCTTTTTGCACGGGACTAAGGTATCCACCAAATCTTTTCTGACCAGATCCGGAACTACGCAAATCTACAGCATGAAGAAGATTTTTACCCTTCTCAAGCCTTGCGGATTTCCTCCGATTCTCGGAATTGGTAACCTCCATAAAAAGAACTAAACAAGTTTAGGGTTCCAATCAATAAAAACGAAAATATATATCAATATACCAAGGAGAAATCTTCGAAAAGAAAACAAAGAGATAGAAAGAAAAGAGAAAGAGATAAGCGCATCGGCCGGATTCTCGCTCTGCAAGTTGGAAAGAAAAGAGAAAGAGATAAGCGCTGAAGATTTTCTTCAGCCGATTTCTCGCTCAGTAGGGTTAAAAGAGGATATGGTTACAAGATAAATATAATAAAACGTAATTTTGTAAAACCTACCTTTTTTAATACCTGGTAGACAGATGTAAAAAAAAAGGTAAACACTTGTCAACTTTGTAATTACTTTTACATTGTTGTATTTTTGTAATTAAATACACTAATGTAGTAGAATATGTAATTTTCCCTTTATTTTTTTGGTTTCTCTTATCCTTTTTTATTGTCACGATCCGATATTCGGAACACCATACGTGCTTCGGAACTCCTATCCCATGATATTACGATGCCTAAGTGAAAAAGGAAATATTAATGTTTTAAGTTAATTTGTTTTGGGACTTTTATCAATATAAAAATTATCGTATCAAAAGCCTGAAAGATAAAAAATCATCATATACGACTTGAAAGATAGAACTATCGATTTATTTTTACCATCATATTTGACATATAGTTATTGATGTTCCCGGAAATTCTTCCCGTATTGGTGTCTTACCTAATACTAGTTGTAGGGGGATAAGAGTTATGGAAGGTTCTGGACTCTTCCATAAGTAGTTGGATCCTGTTAGATGTCTTACCTTAACTAGGAATCCTATGTATGGAAAGACTCTTTGTAATGCCTATATAAAGACCCCTCTATTCATTGTTATCAATACAATTGATTTGCTGTCTTTACTTTTCTCCTCAAACACGTTATCAGCACGTAGCTCGAACGAAAAAAAAAAAAGAAGAAGAAATCGGCCGAGCACCACCGCCCGTCGCCATCGCCTCGCTGCTTACTGCCCTGCCGCCCGCTGCGCCACAATGCTTACCAGCACGGCCACACGCCCGAGCACCGCCACTGCCGCGGCCAATGCCGCTGCCGCTGACTCCGGACCTCCGCCGCCAGATCGCCTAAAGCCGCCAAGACAGCCTGCCAGAGCCGCGGACCGCCGCGCCGTCGCCCGGACCTCCGCCGCCAGATCTCGCCAAAGCCGCTGAAGATGCCGGACTGCCGCCTCACTTGGCCGGACCGCCGCCGCCACGACTCGATCCAGCCTAGTCCGACCCGGTTCCGACTCTCGGACCAAAACCCGAACATCAACTTATCTTCGGAAGCCGCCAAAATCGCCCCTCCGGTTTCACGTCGTCGCATCGAGTACCAACCGGTAGATCGAAACACACCACAGATTCAGCACGTGCCTAATTTTATAATCGAGGTAATTATCTGACTCGTCCCTATTTCAATTCTCTCCTTTGGGAATTTTTCTTTTGGGGACACGGGTTTTGGGTTCTTAATCTCCCACGCTACTTTGCGGTGGATGAGACCGCGAGAGAAGTCGGTATCTCTGCGTGTCGAAGAAAACTGTGTGACGGTCCTGGGGGAGTCACGGAATTGTTGAAAAGTCGATACTTGTGGTTGTTGCATACACCACGTATCTGGGTGCGATCTAATATTGCCGTTTTTTGTCGACTTTACTAAACAACAATTAAGGGAAGTAAATCGAGTAACAGTTATGTTACACGCTTTTAAAAGCATCGATTGTGACCGTTTACATTGTCATTGAAAATCCAACAAGACTAACTTCCCCTTGTTTATATTTTGTAGATGGCACAAAGCTCCAATGTTCATCCGGAGTTCGACATCCTTGACCATGCTGGTAAGGAGTACCATAGGTGGGTCTCAGACGTTCGCTTGGCGTTCGTCGGTAAGAGATTTACCACCACCATCTTTCCCTCTAACGAGCCTACCGCTCAAGAACCGAGCGAGGAAACCAAGGCTAATGCACTGATGTACTTGCGTAGACATATACATCCGTTGTTGAAAAAGTGTTATATGAACTTGCAAACTCCCAAAGAACTATGGGATACACTCGAACAACGATTTAATAATGTGCATGATCAGTGCTTCCCCGAATTGCAACTTCAGTGGGAGCAAATCCGATTTTTGGATTATGCGAATGTGGAAGTCTATAATCAAGCTATCCTCGATCTTCGCGCTGATCTTGGTTTTCGTGGTGTCAAGAAGTCTGATCAAGATTTGATCGAGAAGACTCTTAACACGTTTCCCGTGGGAGCAAGTGTAATTGCTCATCACCAAGCGCGCCTATGAGGAAGGGAGAATTAAGAACTTTAGTGACCTTATCTCCCACCTCGCGAAAAAGAAAGGCACCATGAGATTATTCTCAATAGCAATGCGCGCCTACTGTACGAAGCCGATTCCGAAGTGAATCAAAGCACCCACAGGAAAGCACCACGACAAAATAGAAAAGGCAACGCTACTCAGTTTTTGCAAGCACCGCGGATGCATGACTCGAGCAAGCGAGGGAAAAGACGAGGTCGTCGTTCCAACGTGTGGAAGAGGCAAGGTGGCTAGGCCATGGGACCTAGTGGAACCCAACCACGTGGGCCGCCTCCTGCCGCCGGGAATGGAACCACTCCAAAGGAAGGCCGGAATTGCTATACTTGCGGATCGAAGAAGCATACTTACCACAAATGCATGTATTCATTTAGTCACTTAATGATTGTAGATGTTACTTGGGAGATGAATATCGATCATCGTATACTAATTACAACAATTAAGAAAAAGGCACTTGAAGAGTCTATTTTAATTATTAGAGTATGCATTAGGAAAGTTAATTGGGTAACTCTTTCAACTTCTTCTTTTTAAGTATAAATAGCACAATTCATCAACCCCACAACAAATTATTCCACCGCCACATCCATCGGAACCGACCAACATAACATCGTAATCTTATTTTATTATCTTTATCGTTACTAATTTGTTTTTTTTGTTTTACGGAATCTCATCTTTAGGTTCCTCCATAGTGTAAGTTTATTTACTTTTTTTTATACTCTTTCTTCACCACCATCCTCTATTTCTATCATAATCCATAATCAACCACAAACAAAAACCAAAAGAAAAAAAAAATGAAAAAACGAAGAAAAAAATAATAATTACAATGATCTCAGTTAATCTTCATAGATCTTATTTTTTTGTAATCCTTTAATCACACTGGCATAAAGTAGACAAGGTTTAAAGTAACATTTTGTTTTGTTGTTCGATTGAAGGATAATGATTTGAAGTGGGTTTGTGATTCAGATTTTATTGTTCGTTTTTTTTTTTTTTTTTTTGCTTTTTTTCTTCAGATGAGAGCAAAAGAAATAGGGAAATGGAGGCAGATGTTACAGGATTAGAGTTGTCTGTATATGAGATACGGGTAGAGTTATTATGTATTTTGGGTTGCAAATTAACTTGAACAGCAATAATCTAACTCACGATCGAAGCAACAATATCTCGAACACTTGAAATTTTGAAGAGAAAACGATAGTAGCAGTATGTGTGTTTATGGTGTTTTGGTTCGAATGATAGAAGAGAAAATCGGCAGGAATTGATGTGTTCTAATTGTATGTTTCGTATGAGTGGGAGGAGATGTACAAAGAAGAAACACGATATATAAAAAAAACGTATGAGAGGGACCGATTTATCACATTAGGTAAGTCTTAAAGGGAACTTAATTGGGTCTTGATTGGGCCTTAATTCGGGGGGTCGGTTGTGATTATTATGATAGCACCGAGATTTAAGGAATAGTTTCTAGATTATTTTTCACTTTTTTGTAACAGAAATTTTGGATAATTAAATGCATTCTTTCTATATTAAAAAGATATATAAATAACATATAAACAGAAAAGGAATAATGAAGTTTAGGAGCTACGGTTTATAAATATACTTACTTAATTAAAAAAAACGACACAAAAAATGATAAAAATATATCAATATTTTGTCAAAATACTTATCTTACGAAAACATTTGTGTGCATCACATGGGTCCTGAGGCAACCCAAGTTATATATGACAATGATGTGCACTATTTGACTTATATTGATATATTTAATTACTTTCCACCAAAAATGTGTTAACATCAAAATCTACGAAAGTATCTATCGTTTACATGAGTTATTTATTACTAATAATAAATGTTCCGATATATATAACTTATATTATAAACATTGACGTAAACTTGATAAAAAGTATACAAACATATGCACAAATATTACGTATAAAACACGTAGAAATTCAACCAATGACCCAGTCGGTGCATCGCACGGGTTCGTAAGACCTCGTAAATAAATAAAGAACAAGAAGATTAATTATATATCAATAATAAGGCCATGAATGCACAAGGTATTAATAATTCAAATTTTAAGAGACTAAAAGTCTTGCTCTTTTGGACTTATTTTTCAATTTTTCGATTGATTCGTTCATTCAGTCCACAGCTCAGTCCATTCGATCAATTTCAGCCTACTTGATTATTAGTATTATTATTATTATTTTATTATTATTAATCATCTTAATTATTATTGTTATTATTACTAATAACATTTACTATTATCGTTGTTGTTTATTACTATTATTATTATTTACCATTATTATCATTATTATTATTATTATTAATCTTAATTATTATTATTGTTATTATTACTAATAATATTTACTATTATTATTAATAATATTTATTATTATCGTTGTTGATTACTATTATTATTATTTACCATTATTACCAGTGTTATTATTATTATTGTTATTATCGTTATTGTTATTAATATCATTAATATTATTATAATTTACCCTTATCAAATAGATCTCAGCTTATCATTTATATTTTATTATATTATTACTTTTAATATTATTTTCTTATATTTATTATTTCTATTATTATTTTTATTATTTACCCTTAATATATATTTCAAGATGATTCGATTCGATCCATTTAGTTCGATTCGACTAATTGATTCATTATTCATCCAAAAGAATGGCGCAAAAGACTGTTTCTCCCTCGTAAACTAATAATGTTCAGTTCAAAATTAATGTTAGTCAGTAAAATATGATTTCAACAGTAAAATTTTGTAACTTCATATAGTGAATCAGTAAAGATAAGTTTTAGTCAGTAAATCGGATTCAGCTAGTAAAATCAGTTGTAGAATCAGTTTTCATCAACTAAAATCAATTTTCAGTAGAAATGATTTCAGTTCAGTAAAACCCAGTGAAGAGAACATGACCTAAGATGTCTAATTTTGGACTCCCTCATATCTTTAAGGCATGTCGTTTTAAGTATTTCATTTATTTACAATTTGTTAGGCGTTTTGAATTTTTTTTGGACAATATTGTCCTCGTTTAATTAATCTTCCATTAATTACTCAGCACATAGATACTTGTATTATTGAGAATAGACTATCATTAAATAAGGTTATACATGAGAATCAATTTTATAATATCAAATCATGAAATTAATAAATTATATATCTTCATCATAAAAATAGAAGCTATTGATACCATTTTTGTTGAGTTTTTGATTAAACTAGTGTTATTGAAATAAATATTTACCATAATAGTGTAGTTTCAAAAATATTTACCATAATAATGTATTTATAATTTTAATAATATTTATCAAGCCAAACAGACCGGAAGAAACAAAGAAACACGGGACCAAACGTTGTGAACTCAAAATCAAAGAAACAAGCCCTAGCTCACACCTCCTTCTCCGCCTCCCGATCGCTGCTTCCCACGAAAGGACGGCAACCGCTGCCACCTCACAGGAGTCGCCGGCCACAGTACTCCCTCATACGAGTCCCCGAGCCACCGCCTCAAAAACCGTCGCCTCAGTCCGTGCATACAGGTTCTGCGTCGGTGTTTTTTTTTCTTCCCCCAGGGAAGAGGGGAAGGGGAAATTCTTTATTCTAAGCTGAGCATCGCCTCATACAAACATGAGCTGCTATTATTTTCTGCTATTATTTTCTGCGTTTTTTTTATGCCATGTTATTTTCTGCATTTTTTTTTAATTTCTTCCCCGTAGAAGTGAGTGTTTGAACTGTTTATAGTATCCATAGTATTCCTTGTGGTATTGATAGATGAATTTCTGATCAATTTTTTGTAATATCCGCAATTTCGATTTCCGGTAATTTTTCTTTTTTCGGCGGAAGTCCGTTTTGACGACTCGCTCATGACCGTATCGTCATTTAGAGAATGATTAATTGTGCACTTTTTGTCATCCGAGTTCGTTTCGGTATAGTTTTGTTGAGTTCCGTGTTCTTAAGCGGCTTTTCCGCACTTGAGTTCGATTGTTGCGAATCTCGTTCGAAACTACTGTTTCGAGTTTCCTGTGAGTCCGTTTAACTTTATTAGAAGTGTTGTGAACTTGGGTTTGGTTATTCGATCATGTATTGTGATTTTCGGGCGTTTTGGGCCATTTTGTAATTTACCCGAAGTTGTGGGTATCCACATTCGTATTTGTTGTCTTGACCCTTTTCATAGTCGCGTGTGATTAATTATTGCATGGTATTTCGTTTCGGGTCGATGATGTTGCCCACGAGCGTTTTGTCGTGTTCGTTCCGTGCGATTTCGGATAATCGAGTTGTCGAGTCATGGTGGTCGGGCACTGGCCGGACGGTTGCGGGCACTGGCCGGACGGTTGCGGGCGCTGGTCGTATGGTTGCGGCAGGAACCGGCGTAGCGCACGCTACGGCCGGAAAGTAGCGCACGCTACGGCCGGGAGGCAGCGCACGCTACGGCTGGTTAGCTACGCGCGCTAGTCGGCCGAGACAGTAGGGGCAAAGAGGTTCTGGACTCGGGTGGATCGACAGGTAGCGCACGCTACTGTCGGACACTGCGCACGCTACGACCGGCAGGTAGCGCACGCTACGTCCGGAAGGCTGCGCACGCTACCTGGCCGAGTAGTCTAGTCCAGGAAGTCCCTGGATTGCGTCCCAGACCGATAGCGCACGCTAGCCCGGCAGCCTAGCGCACGCTAGGCTGCACCAGTATAAATATGACAGAGCAGTCGCATTTTCACTCGTTTTTCATTTCCCTTCTTTTCGATCCGCGGCTGGAGCTTCGGAGGAGGCGAAGCCATGTTGAACAACAAATCATGAAGTTCTTGAGTTCATATCATTGATTGATCATCCTATATCATCCTTTGATCCAGCGAATCAAGGTGAGATTTCCTAGAACCCTATTTTGAGAAATTTTGGGGGTTTTGCGTTTTTGTCCGATTCGTTCCGTATTGTTGATTAATCCATGATGGGTATGATTAATCTTAGTAGTATTCTTGTGTTTAACATCATTTAATCCATTGTTCTTCGTCGAATCAAGGTATATTTCTTGATTTCCTTCGAATCGACTTTTTGGGAGATTTGTTCTTGATTTCGTTTTCCATCCATTTTTGATGGATCGATTGTTGTTAAATGATGTTGTTAAACATATTCTATGGATTGTATATCCATACTTCGAGTTGGTTTAACTCGATTGACGATTTAAGTGTTCTTGGGAATCATTGAACATTTAATGTTCGATTAAATGTTTCAATGAGTTTCTTTCAATGTCTTGATGTAATTCCTAGTGTTGTTGGTCTCGGTCCTCGTTGTGATCTTGTTTTTGTTGTTTTTTCTGGAGGATTATAGGTGCTCGAGGATTCCGAGTCGATCATTATTTGGTGTTGGTAATTCGTACGTTGTTATCCTCGTAGTTTTCGCGGTGCTATCATGTGCTTGATTATGTTCAGGAGTTCGGGGTTGCCCGACCATATCTCATTCATCGTCTCGCTTCAATCGTAGTTTCGAGGCAAGTATTTTCTTATACGATTTGTGTCTTGCAAATAGAGTTTACGTGTGGGATTTACGATGGTTGGTTTACCCTCGTGAAATGATTCGTGTGAGTTGATTTTGATTTGATTATTTTGAACGTTGAAGACTTTAACGATACCTCTGCTTGTTTAAAGTTATGGAATCGTGTATTCCGTGTTAATTGTGTTGTTGTGTTGCGATTGATTTTCATGATGGAAGTATTGTGAAGAGTTTGATAATGGTGTCGGGTAAGTGGCCATCTCTAGTAAGTATTCTTGATGAGCTTACATTCTTAGCATATTAGTATTGCATGAGTAACGCGTGTGTGTATACGGGTTAGATCCGACGGGGTCTCGGTAGGGGTCCACGGGGGTGTGGATCGATGAGCTTTGCTTTTAACCACTACGGGTTAGATCCGATGGGGTCTTGGTAGGGGTCCACGGAGGTGTGGATCGACGGTTAATTGTGGTGTATTTTACAATGTGATTTGATTATGGCATTTCCGGAAATGAGTGCTTTTGAACGGTTTTCATGATTGCATGCATCGACTAAGTGTGTAAGAGGTAAGTTGTTCGTTTGGTTACTTGGCTAGGATGGCACTAGAGTATTAGTCGTTTGTGTTTAAACCTTGGGTTGTGTATTTTGATGTTGGAAAACGAACCTTGATATTATTCTCGTGTACTGTGATTTGATGAGATTTGGGATGAGATCCCAACGGTTTGTAAAGGTCGTTTTATGAAAAGTGATTTTGGGCCGAGACTCGTTCATTTTGAATTAGATATTTTCAACTAAAGGACTTAAGGTCTAACAAAGTTTCTATTTTTAAATCTCCGAGATGAAGAATTTATATTCAAACACTTCTTTGATGGTTTCTAATTAATAAAACTTCTCGGGAAGTCTTTTGTAATTATTTGTCGTACCCGATTCGTGATTTCTATTGGTTTGTTACATTTCGTATGATTTCATACTTGTACTAGCAAAACAGCGGAGTATTGCTAACCCCCGAGTACTTGGGGGTGGATGTCTGTATTGCATTCAGGTTTTGGAGCATAGCACAGGGTCGGCATGAAGGATGCATGAAGGATGATGAAAGATGAACGATATTAATCACACGAGGACCCGTTGATGTCATATTTGTTTAGTTGTATTTTATTTTCCGCTGCAGTATTCTTTCCCCGTTGTACGGGAGTGTGCGTGGGCATGTGTTGTGATTGAGTTCAATGTATTTATTAAAAGACCAAATCGGTCTACTGAGTCATTTTAGTCTTAAAGACATTGTTGAGATGTTCGATATGGTTGAGTGGAGCTTGTTGTGAGTTTCAGATTGTTAATCCGACATTGTATCGTGATTTTCGGACGTTTGGGCCGTTTTGTAATTTCCTATAAGTTTAGGGAATTTATTTCTTTTTCGATTATGGTTGTGTACCTCGGACCGTTTCGGATTATTGGATACTGTTTCTCGTTGCATGTAATTTTCCCGGACCCTTGGGTCGGCATATCGTGTTTTGGTTTATCGTCTTTTTCCGTTTTGGTAGCGACGTCTTGTGTCAGGAGGCTGTCTGGCCTGACCTCTGCAAAACGGCGCAAGACCCGCGACATTCTGCGTCGGGTCTGTGCGCCGTGTTTCCCAGTGGTGCCCGCTTCCTTGCGAAACGGCGCAAGACCCACGGCATTTTTGCGCCGTGTCTGTGCGCCGTGTCGCACAGGGGTCACTCGCTGACCCGCAATACGGCGCTGAACACGGCGCTATTTGGACCGTTTGTTGCGCCGTGTTTTGTCCAGTATATAAAGGACAGACGGGCGTTTTAACCCCATTTCTTCCTTTCTCTCCCATTTTTCCACTTCTCCTTGGCGATTTCGGGCGATCTCCCTCAGATATTGCATCCTAGCATCTTATAACTCGGAATTTGGACATTCTAACACGAATCAATCATCTTCCTACCGCCATTCCATCGTTGAATTGAGGTAATTGGACATTATACCTAATTTTAGGGTTCTTGGCTATTATTCAATTTTCTTTTCGTTTTTGCTTCGATTGATGATGAATATTAGTTGGGTGATCGTGGTGTTATGTTTTCCTAGAGGGAGATCGCCCGAAATTGCCAAGGAGAAGTGGAAAAACGGGAGAGAAAGGAAGAAATGGGGATAAAATGCCCGTCTGTCCTTTATATAATCGGGATGTAACACTGCAACAAATACCCAAATAGCGCCGTGTTCGGGCCAGACATGGGTCAATGGCGACCCGTGCGACACGGCGCAAAAATGCCGCTGGTCTTGCGCTGTTTCACAAGGCAAAGCAGCACCATCGGGCAACACGGCGCATGCACCCGGCCACGTAATGCCGGTCTTGCGCCGCTTGCATGTTAGCCAGATGCCTCCTGACACAAGACGTCGCTACCAAAACGGAAAAAGACGATAAACCAAAACACGATATGCCGACCCAACGGTCCGGGAAAATTACATGCAACGAGAAACAGTATCCAATAATCCGAAACAGTCCGAGGTACACAACCATAATCGAAAAAGAAATAAATTCCCTAAACTTATAGGAAATTACAAAACGGCCCAAACGTCCGAAAATCACGATACAACGTCGGATTAACAATCCGAAACTCACAACAAGCTCCACTCAACCATACGAACTCATGGAAATAGGAAAATAACGAAATCGAACGAGTTTTACGAGAATCGAATACACATGTAATAAAATATAACTCAAGATGAAATTACGTAAAAACATCATCGAGACTCGTCCAAATGGAGAAACTCCAAGAACAAAATAGATTCAGAATTCCAAAACAGTGCCAAGCGAGTTGTCCGAAACGAACATACACCAAAAATAGAAATTACCAAAAATAGAAAACACGGATATTACATTATCTCCCCCTAAAAATAAGTTTCGTCCTGAAACTTACAACGCGAATAACTCGGGATATCTCGACTTCATACTCTCTTCCGTCTCCCACGTGGCTTCCTCGGACCCATGCCTCGACCATTGCACTTTAACTAAATGAATGGTTTTGTGCCTGAGTAGCTTCACCCGACGCTCTAAGATCTGAATCGGCCTCTCCTCGAAGGTAATGTCGGGCCCCAACTCGATCTCTCCAAAATCAATAATATGGCTAGGGTCCGGTACGTACTTTATAAGCTGGGAAACATGAAATACGTTATGCACATGGCTCAGGGACGGCGGCAAACCTAACCGATATGCAAGCTCTCCAACTCTCTCTAGAATCTCGAACGGCCCAATAAATCTCAGACTAAGTTTACCCTTCCGACCGAAGCGGTAAACTCCCCGTGTCGACGACACCTTAAGCAACACATGGTTTCCCACCTCAAACTCCAACGGCCGGCGATGTGTATCGGCATAAGACTTCTGCTGGCTCTGGGCCGTCACCAACCTATCGCGAATCAGAGCAATCTTCTCTCTCGTTCAACTACCATATCGGGCTCGGTACCAATCAGCTCGGACGTATCGTCCCAACACAACGGCGATCTGCACCTCCTCCCATACAATGCCTCGAATGATGCCATTTTGATCGAGGCATGCCAACTATTGTTGTACGTGAATTCGATCAATGGCAAGTGCGACTCCCAATCATCCTTCCAATCTAAAGCACAGGCTGGCAATATATCCTCCATCGTCTGTATCGTCCGCTCAGACTGTCCGTCTGTCTGAGGGTGGTAGGATGTATTGAGTCTCAATGCGGTCCCCAAAGCTCTATGAACGGCCTGCCAAAAATGTGATATAAACCGGCCATCACGATCCGAAACAATACTCTTAGGGGTCCCATGTAACCTCACGATCTCCGCAATAAACACTCGTGCTAGTCTCTCTGGCCCACAAGTGTCCTTAATACCCAGAAAATGAGCCGATTTGGTTAGTCGATCGACAACAACCCAAATCATGTCCATTCCAATCCGAGTCTTAGGCATACTGGTAATGAAATCTATAGAAATATCCTCTCATTTCCACTCCGGGATAGGAAGTGGTCGCAAAAGCCCCGCGGGTCGCTGATGCTCGATCTTAACCTGCTGACAGGTCAAACACATCGACACAAACTTGCTAACGTCTGTCTTCAAATTACTCCACCAGTAGTTACTCCTCACATCCTTGTACATTTTACTCGTACCAGGATGTATGGAGTAAGGTGTGGTATGAGCTTCACTCAAGATCTTCTGTCTCAGCTCAATAACACTCGGTACGCATAGTCCACCGCGAAATCTCAAAACTCCATCATCCTGGACCACAAATCCATGGGCTTTCCCCTTCCTCACATCCTCCCTCAACTGGACCAAAAACGGATCATCATACTATTTCGCCTCGATATCATCAGTCAAGGATGAAGTGATCTCCAACGCACATAACTGACCCTGAACTCTCTGAACCCAAAACTCGATATTCTGACAAATAAAATCTCATTGGATCCTACTTTGTGGTATAAGTACCTCTAACATCTGTAACGCCATCGGCTTTCGGCTCAACGCATCAGCCACTACGTTAACCTTAGCCGGATGGTAAAGTATCTCAAGGTCGTAATCTTTAATTAGCTCCAACCACCTACACTGTATCATATTCAACTCTTTCTGACTGAAGATATACTTCAAACTCTTGTGGTCCGTAAATATCTTACACGAAGACCCATAGATATAATGCCTCCAGATCTTTAAGGTGAAAACGACCACAGCTAACTCCAAATTGTGCGTGGGGTAATTCATCTCATAAGGTTTTAACTGGTGGGACGCATAGGCAATAACCCTATCTCTCTGCATCAAAACACATCCGATCCCGAGTCCCGAAGCATCACTATATACCACAAAATCTTCGTTCCCTTGAGGCAATGCTAACACGGGTGAAGTAGTTAGTCGTCTCTTCAATTCGTCAAAACTACCCTGTCTGTCTGCGGTCCACTCGAATTTCTGAGTCTTCTGGAGCAACTGAGTGAGCGGTTTAGCAATCTTAGAAAATGCCTCAACAAATCGACGGTAATAGCCGGCAAGACCTAGAAAATTCCTCACCTCCTTCACATTATTAGGCGGCTCCCAAGCCATCACTGCCTCTATCTTCTTTGGATCTACCCGAACTCCCTCTGCTGAAATCACATGCCCGAGGAACATCACTTCCTCGAGCCAAAACTCACACTTAGAGAACTTCGCAAACAACTGCTCAGCTCTCAAAATGTCTAATACAATCCGGAGATGTAAGGCGTGCTCCTCCCGACTCCGTGAATAGATAAGAATGTCATCGATAAAGACGACTACGAATTTGTCCAGATACTCAATAAAAACTTTGTTCATCAACTACATGAACACTGCTGGGGCATTGGTTAGCCCGAAAGGCATAACCACAAACTCGTAATGGCCATATCTCGTCCGAAAGGCAGCTTTCGGTACATCGTTGTCCCGAATCCTCAACTGGTAGTAGCCCGATCGCAAATCAATCTTCGAAAAGACTGTCACCCCCTGAAGCTGATCAAACAAGTCGTCAATCCGGGGCAAAGGGTATTTATTTTTGATGGTCAACTTGTTTAATTCTCGATAATCGATGCATAAATGAAGCGATCCATCCTTCTTCTTAACAAAAAGTACAGGCGCACCCCAAGGCGATGCGCTCGATCGAATATACCCTTTTTCCAACAACTCTCCCAACTGCTTCTTCAACTCTAACATCTCCGACGGTGCCATACGGTACGGCTCTCGAGAAATAGGGGCCGCATTCGGCTCAAGATCAATAGGAAACTCCACCTCTCGCTGTGGTGGTAATCCCGGCAAGTCATCCGGGAATACGTCGGGATACTCACTAACAACTGGAATCGACGACATGTCAACCCCACCATCCTCCGCCTGCAGAGCGTAACTCCAATAGCCGACACAACCCTGGTTCAGAAGTTTCATCGCCTTTAAGGCGCTAATCACACTCCCCGATCTCCCCGGCTTACAACCGACGAGAGTATGCTCGGTGCCGTCCTCGGCCACTATCGAGATGGTACGAGTCCGATAGTTCATGATAGCACTGTGACGATCCAACCAATCGTCCCCGAGGATCAAATCCTCATCCTTAAGGTCTATAACAATGAGATTAGAGGGCCAATCCCGGCTCCCGATCCTCACTGGGCAATCCCTAACCTCCCGGTCCCCAATCAAACAATCCCCGCTAGGCGTACCCACTACAAACGGTTCACACTCAAACAAGCAGTCAAAGCCAATACGACTCACACAATCCGAAGCAATAAAGGAATGGGTAGCACCCGAATCAAAAAGCACTGAAACTGGATGAGTAAGGATCTGAGTGGTACCTGACGCCACCGAAATGTCTGCCTCCTCTGTGCGCCTCATCTGAGACAATCGGGGGTGAACTGAACCCGAACTCGACGCTGTACGGCGATCCGGCTGACCCGACCCCTACCACGGCCCGAACTCTGCGGAACATGAGTAGCTCGGATGCTGTGCTCCCTCTGATCGGCGGTGGTAGTCGGAACTCAAGCGGCCCTGGTGGCCCTCTCACAATTGTAACACCCCCGATATATTCAGGAATATTACAGCGCCGTAAATCCTTTACATAAGGATTTACAAGGCTGAAGAATTGAACAGGCATTAAAAGGTACTAACGAATGGAAATAACGGAATTACGGTACAACAGTTCTGACCAAATACAGAAATAGTACAATTGTTCAACAGAACTCAATAATACATCACCAAATTCAAATCCATCACAAATGACTTCGTACTCGAGTACTTATTGAAATAACGAATAAACAACAGATAAATAAACCTTGGCCGGGACATCACTCGCACCCTCGTCGCCATACGCCCAGTGGTTGTTTCCCCGCTCTCCTGGATCCTGAACACAAATAAAATGTTCACCCCCGAAGGGGTTAGCACAACGATGCTAGTACAAGTACCACAACATATTATTCATATCTCACGAAGAATAATAACGTAAACGACAAAATACCAACGAGTCTTCTCCTACGAGAAACTCATAAATGACATACACAACTGATAATCACAACATGATATCATAACATACACATGGTAATTCCGTCGATCTAGCGTTCACTGCCTAGAACCCACGATGATCCCGTTAGACCAACCCATGGTGGAAAAACCCGTCCGATGATCCAGCGCACGCTAGCATAGATCCCCCGATGATCCCGTCGGACCAACACGAGGTGGACACACAACAACGACATACATGCACGACAATATGTATAACAACAATACATAAAACAAATAAAGTACTTGCCTCGATTTGAAGACAATAACAACACTTCCACGAAAATGAACACTCGAAGGTCGTCCTCCTCAATCAATCACGTAACGAGACCAAACCTTAACAAAAGAAATGATATAGGATTTATCTCACGCCGCATTTAATGTTTAACAATTCGATTTACGGCCAAAAGTTCATAAAATGCACCGCTCAATCGCTTAGCGCACGCTAAGTACTCTGTGTAGCGTGCGTTAAGTCTGCCCGATAGCGCACGCAAACAACAAAGCCTAGCGTACGCTAACTATGTATGGTCAGTACTTCACTTATCAGTTGACTGACTCGTCTGATGGCCTAGCGTACGTTACGTACCAAACGTAGCATACGCTAACTCGTGCTCGATAGCGCACGTTAATCTATATAGTTTAGCGTGCGCTATCTGTGCATGGCAGTTTACTGCTGAGCAGTAAACTGTTCTCGCCATGATCGAAACAATGAAATCTTCCGTGATAATTCATGTTACCTCCATGAATATAATGTACATACGTTTATGAATGATCTTACGGATAACAACAACTTCGGATTCGAGGATATGCATACCATTATAAAATCATATTCCATTTCGACTACAAATCTTTATACGACAATTCGAAAAGCTTAACGATTGATATCAACACCTTTACATCAATCAATATTATCATGCTGAAGTTGTTTAACATTCCATCTATACTAGATAAATCTTTCCATGATCAATCCTTTAGATTTGTCTAACAATAATGATGTTAAAGTCAAGTCCAAGATTGCTATGAAGTCATCTACTAGATTCGGATTACCAATGATAGAAGCTTTCTTTACTTTGTTCAATGTAATAAGATTTCGAAACATGATGATCATAATCAAGGTACTTAAGGCTTAATCATCTCAATATTCCAAACATGATATTCTTTGGATAATTCATCTATGAAAATCCATATCTCGTTAACATGATCATCCAAATCGTTAGAATCCAACTCTAAGTCTGGAGATAGATTGAACATACCTTAATATGATGAAAATCACTGAACCGTAAGGTAGAATCCGACTCTGGTTGGTTGTATGCCACTCCAAGGTGCTATTCCACTTCAATGATTATTCCCAAATGATAACCAATATATAAACACCAACAAGATGTGTTCTAAGTGTATAGAAGTATTATTACAGCTCTATGAACTCTCAAGGATAAAGAATGGGCGAAAGAAATGAAAGGCAAAACGGTTGTTGTCCCATTTATAATATTCTGCATTTTAACAAGTTAGCGCACGCTACTAAGCATTCCTTAGCGTGCGCTAATAATGGTTGACTTCAGAATTGTCCGGGCTCGTCCGCGGGAATCTTATCCGGACCCATGTCCCGGCTGGCGCATGTGCTAGCTGTCCCGCTCAATAATTGAGTTCTTAGCGCACGCAACTCCTATCTGCATAGCGTGCGCTAATAGTAGCCCGATAGCGCGCGTTAAGATACATTCTTAGCGTGCGCTATCACGAGTTTGCATGAGAAATTTTGCATGCTTCTATACTTATGTACAATGATATCAATGCAAGAAATATCATACTCCAATAATCACAACCACCAATCCAAATAATACAGGGTTTGAATACAGATGAAATACACTGTAATAAATCCGGATATTACATATTCTCCTACTAAAAAGAAGTTTCGTCTCGAAACTCAAGATGAAAATAATTCGGGATATCTAGACTTCATATCAGCTTCCGTTTCCCAGGTGGCTTCTTCCATTCCATGACGTGACCATTGAACTTTGAGCAAAACGATTGGTTTGTTCCTCAGCTGCTTAACTCGACTCTCGAGTATCTTGACCGGTCTTTCTTCAAACGTCCCATCCTGCGCGACTTCGATCTCGTTGAAATCAATGATATGACTGGGATCTGGTATATACCTCCGTAACTGGGATACGTGGAACACGTTATGAACATGGCACAACGACGGCGGCAATGCCAATCTGTATGCCAACTCCCCAACTCTCTCGAGGATCTCAAATGGTCCGATATATCTCGGACTCAGCTTTCCTTTCCTTCCGAAACGAAAGATTCCCCGAGTAGGAGAAACCTTCAAAAGTACGTGATCTCCAAGATCAACTCCAATGGGCGACGGCAGACGCCTCGCGTAAGATGTCCGCGACTCAAGGCGGTCAATGCCTTTCACGAATCAAGGCTATCTTCTCTCGAGTCCGCACGATCAACTCGTTCTGCTCCGATCAAGTCCGACGAATCGTCCCCAAAGATAGGGGCGATCTCGCATCTCCTTCCGTATAATGCCTCAAACGGTGCCATCTTAATGGAAGCATGCCAACTATTGTTGTAGGTAAATTCAATCAATGGTAGATGAACATCCCAATCGCTTGACCAATCTAAGGCATGTGCCCTTAGCATGTCTTCCACCGCTTGAATAGTCCTCTCGGATTGTCCGTCACCGCGGTGATAAGTCAGATCGAAGTTCAATTCGGTCCCCACGGCCTTATGAACTGCTTTCCAAAAGTGAGACACAAAACGGCCGTCTCGATCAGAAACAATGGTCTTCGGTGTACCATGCAATCGAACTATCTCCGAAATAAATACTCGTGCCAACCTCTCTAGTCCCCACGTATCCTTAATGCCTAGAAAATGAGCTGATTTGGTTAAACGATCAACTATCACCCAAATCATGTTCATTCCTGTCCTGGTTTTCGGCATATTAGTGATAAAGTCCATCGATAAGTCCTCCCGCCCATTCAGAATCGGGAGTGTCTTCAACATTCCAAAGAGCCGTTGATGCTCGATCTTAACTCGCCGACAGTCAAGCATTTCGAAACATAGTCCGCTACATCTTTCTTCATGTTGCCCCACCAGAAATTCTGCTTCAAGTCCTTATACATTTTACTGGTGCCCGGGTGGATAGAATAGGGCGAACTGTGAGCTTCCTTCATAATCGTCTGTTTCAGAACATCATCATCGGGAACGCAGAGTCGGTTCTTAAAACTCAAAACTCCATCATCATGAATTATGAATCCGGGGGCCTTTCCTTTGACCACTTCATCATGTAACTGAATCATCAGAGGATCATCTGCCTGTTTAAATTTGATTCCTTCGGTTAATGATGAAGTTATCTCCATCACGCACAGTTGTCCTTGGACTCTTTGTAACCATACTTCAATTCCTTCACGAATCATCTCTCGTTGAAGGCTAAGTTGGGAGGTCAGCGTCTCCAGTATCTGAATAGAAACAGGCTTGCGGCTAAGTACATCGGCCACTACATTTGCTTTGCCTGGATGATACAAAATCTCCAAGTCATAGTCCTTGATCAGTTCTAACCATCTTCTTTGCCGCATGTTCAACTCTTTCTGACTGAATATGTACTTGAGACTCTTATGATCTGTAAAGATCTGACAGTGAGTCTCGTACAGATAATGCCTCCAGATCTTCAAAGCAAAAACTACTGCTGCAAGCTCCAAATCATGTGTTGGGTAATTCACTTCATAAGGTTTCAGCTGTCGCGACGCATAAGCGATCACCTTATCATTCTGCATCAATACGCACCCAAGTCCTTGGTTCGAAGCATCACTGTAAACTATAAATCCTCCAGCTTCCTCGTGGAAGTGATAGAATCGGTGCCGCCAATCTCTTCTTCAATTCATCAAAGCTAATCTGACACAATTCATTCCACTCAAACTTTTGAGTTTTCAGCAGGAGTCGAGTAAGTGGGCGGGAGATTTTAGAAAACCCTTCCATGAATCGACGATAATATCCAGCAAGTCCTAAGAAGCTTCGGACTTCTTTCACGTTCTTTGGAGGATTCCAATCCATAATTGCTTCGATCTTCTGAGGATCTACTCGGACTCCTTCAGCTGACACTACATGGCCGAGGAACATTACTTCCTTTAGCCAGAATTCACACTTAGAAAGTTTGGCGTACAATTGCTCGTTTCTTAAAAGTTCCAATACAATCCGCAAATGCTGCGCATGTTCTTCCGGGCTCTTAGAATACACTAGTATGTCATCAATGAACACGACCACAAATTTGTCCAAAAATTCAATGAACACACGGTTCATCAATTGCATAAATACAGCAGGTGCGTTAGTGAGACCAAACGGCATCACTACAAACTCATAATGTCCGTAGCGAGTTCTGAATGCTGATTTCGGAACATCAGATTCCTTAATCCTCAGCTGATGATATCCTGATCTCAGATCGATTTTAGAAAATATTGTTGCCCCCTGCAACTGGTCAAACAGATCATCAATCCGTGGCAACGGATACTTGTTCTTAATCGTCATCTTGTTCAGCTCTCGATAGTCAATACACAGTCGGAGCGATCCATCCTTCTTTCGGACAAAAGAACCGGCGCTCCTGTGGTGAAACGCTTGGTGAATATAGCCCTTATCCAAGAACTCCTCCAGTTGCTTCTTGATTCAGACATCTCGGTAGGTGCCATACGATACGGCGCCTTAGAAATTGGTGTAGCTCCGGTTCCACCAATGGTAAATTCTACATCCCTTCGTGGAGGTAGTCCAGTAACTCGTCAGAAATACATCGGAAATTCGCTCACAACAGAATGGATGAAAGTTCCACAATTTCGTCTTCTTTCTTCATTGCATAACATCAATATCCCAGACACCTGTTTCAACAATCCGACTTTCATCGCCTTGATCAATTTTCCGAGCTTCCGGTTTCCACCCTTCGAACAATATTTCGAACCATCGTCGTGATCGCTGAGATATTCCTCCTTCGGTAGTTTACAATTGCTCCATATCGATTAAGCCAATCGTCTCCGAGTATCAGGTCGTCTCCTTGCATTTCTATCACGATCAGATTTGAGAGCCACTTTCTGCCTCCAAATGATACAGGGAAATTTCTAGTTTCTAAATTTCCGGCAATCCTCTCTCCACTCGGTAAACCAACAACATAAGGTTCACAAGTATGAAAACCAGAAATATTCAAACGATTTACACAAGACCAAGATATAAAAGAATGCGTAGCTCCTGTATCGAACAAAATGCTAACTGGTTGGGAAAGGATCTGGACAGTACCTGATGCGACAGCAGCATCCTGATCGTCTGTCCTTCTCATCTCGCATGCACGTGGGGAGCAGATCCAAGACTCGATGTCCCCTTTCGGTCCCATTGTCCTCTCGCCTCGTCCGCGGCCAAAATTCCGAGGCATCCGAACACTTTGCTTTGCGTCGCTGATATTGGCTTCCTTCTGGACTGGCTGTGGGGTACGGGCTCTAAAAGACTTTGCAGCCTCTTCACAAAACACTGCCCGATGTCCCTCTCGTCCACAATCAAAACAAGTCACGGCAGGAAGGGGGCAATTCCGTCGATAGTGCCCCGTCTGGGCGCAGTTAAAGCATTTCCTGGTAACATCAGTAATAGTCGATGTCGCTCCGAAGTTCTTTCCGCTCATAGCTGGGTGCGGAGGTTTCTTGAAAGAGTGAAAGGATGACTGGGCCTTACGGGCCCCACTGTTCTTGTGCTCTGTAAAAATACCAGAGACTTTCTGATTCTTGGATTCCGAAAATTTCTCCATGGCTGCTTCCTTGATCTCATACGCCAACGCCTTATCTTGGTATTGACGGAGTGTGGTACATTCAAATCCGGACATGTACCTCTGGATTTCGGTTTCATTCTCATATCGAAATGGATCATCATTTACGCATCCTGCTCGACCGGATGTCGAACAAATACCACTGTTGGTTAAACGCCTTAATCGCTGGGATACCGACACATCGAAGGCTGAGCGGAGAAAAACTCCCGAACTTTGGCTTCCCTCACAGGACGAGGGCAATACTGAGCTTCCATCATCAATCTAAACTCTGTCCAATCAGCATCATGGTCTACAAGCCGGATGGCTTCCCACCATTCGGATGCTTCCCCTATCAGAAAATATTGAGCGATAGAGGCTCTCCGGTCGTCTGGGCAGTTAATTCCGGCAAAGATTTTCTCCAATTCTTTCAACCAATGATCCCAGGTGGGAGTCTCAGAAATACCGTCGAATTTGGGTGGTTGCATCTTCGCCACCTCTTGCAGCCACCGGTCACCTCGATTTCCCATGTCTGGGATCCCTTGCTGTCTCTCTCCCTGCTGTAGTCCCACCGCCATTTGCATTCGGTCCACGACCTGGGCGAACTGAGTCATCTGGTTCACCACTTGACGAAGGATCTCTGGTACAGCAGGATCTGGTTCGTTATTAATAGATTGTTGCGGCTCGCCTGAGCTATGACTGGCCTGGTTAGAAGGCGACGCTTCCCTTTCAGCATTTCTTCGTCCGCGTCCACGACCGCTGGCGCATGTGCTAGCTGTCCCGCTCAATAATTGAGTTCTTAGCGCACGCAACTCCTATCTGCATAGCGTGCGCTAATAGTAGCCCGATAGCGCGCGTTAAGATACATTCTTAGCGTGCGCTATCACGAGTTTGCATGAGAAATTTTGCATGCTTCTATACTTATGTACAATGATATCAATGCAAGAAATATCATACTCCAATAATCACAACCACCAATCCGAATAATACAGGGTTTGAATACAGATGAAATACACTGTAATAAATCCGGATATTACAACAATGAGCTGCCCGATGCCCGGTCTGTCCGCAAGTAAAGCAAGTAACTAACGGAAATGGGCAATCCTTCATAACGTGCTCGGGCTGACTGCAATTAAAACAAACTCTCCCGCCAGGTAGAACAGACTGGACCGAACGGTTACCCTGAGATCCACCGGCCTGATGAAACGGCCTCTTCCCAGGTTTAGGAGCAGAACGAGACCTCGAAAACTGACCACCCTTACCGGTCGAGAATCCGCCAATAGTCTTTTGCTTCTTAGCTTCGGAAACCGACTCTGATTTCGGGACGGCCATCTCGATCGCTAGAGCGCGATCCTGGTATTCCTTCAAAGTGGCACACATGAGCGGTGCCATACTCTGCCTGATATGCGGCTTCATGCGCATATTGAAGTAACGGCTTATATCAGCCTCCGTCCTCACCTGATCTTTCACGAAACCCAACTGCTGATTGTAAGAGATAATGGCCTGAGAAATCGGCACATCCTGGGGTGTGGCAGTGAACAACTCCACAATTCTGCGTTCTTTGACTGGCGGCGGACAATATTCTGCTTCTATAGCAGCCCTGAACTCCTCCCAAGTGGCCCGACGGTCTCTGGGCGCAACAGCCTCCCACCATTCCGCAGCTTCCTTATCCAGGAGGTACTGGGCAATATGTACCCTCCTGTCTTCGGAACAAGCTACGGCATCAAAGGTCCTGGACAACTGAAAGAGCCGATTCTCCCAACCGAGGGAGTCAGAAGATCCGGAGAAACGAGGAGGGTGCGTCTTAGTCACCGTCTGAAGCCACTTACTAGCTTCCTCTTCAGGTGTCGGGGGTGGATTCTGGCGTCCACCCTGAGCTATCTGAGCAAGCTGGGCTACTAACTGCTGAAGTACGGCAGTAGCCCCGGCGTTGGCATTATTACCCGACGATAGATCCTGACTGACTGACATATCCTGCTGCCCGTCACAGCTCAGAGGTAGAGTGCTCGGCACTGACTGAGAGGCCGAATCTGCAGAGGACTGAGAAAGCGAAACTTCCTCATTAATAGCACCCCGCCCGCGGCCTCGGCCGCGTCCCCTAGCTGGTCTACCACGACCTCTCAACATACTGAAGAAAAGACAAGAACGAACAAGATCAGATAGGTTCACAATTTACAAGGTTGGCATCGCAATTCACAATCCCAAACAACGCAAGAAAACGAATTTCAGAAAATAAGAGTTCGAGGAGACTTACAGCCACGGGTTGCAGGAAAAGACGGTAGCATGATGATATTCGGCTCAACGACTGACTCTAACGACACAACTGACAGACCCCAAAATTAACCGACAGCCTAGGTATTCAAAACCTAAGCTCTGATACGATAAATGTAACACCCCAATTCACAAATGGGACATTACACGCCGTAGAACCCCCGTAAGGTCTACCAGGCTAACTCAAGACACGTAAACCACAATGATATCCCAAATGATGCACTCAATAGTAAATAAGGTCGTGGCCTCGGCCAAAACATTTTAACGGAGTACATGAAACATAAGTTAAATACCAATTCATTGCCCACACAGGGGACTTAAACCAAGTTTAAAAATAAACAGTCTAACTCCAGTACTCGACAAATGCAATGACAAAACATAAAAATGCAGACTCGAGCCACATCATAATGCCATCCCATCCTTTGCGTGCGCATCCCGTGCCAGCTCCTCAGCTCGAACAGTACCTGAAATGCATAAGACGCATTTCCCCCATTTAAGGGGTTAGCATTCGAATAGCTACTGCAAGTATACAATTACACAACATTATATACATACGAGATACAACGCAAACAAACCATTTAGGAAAAACATTTGAAATCAATATTCCGGAATATCACATTTACATTTAACAACAGAAATCCTCAAGTTTCCGCACCAAAACCATACACACTTGGTAACTCGCGACCGTACCCATTAGTATCGGTCCCCAGAGGTCCCGTCGAACCGTCCCCAGGTGAGAAACCACTTCCGAGGCCGTAGCCATTAGTATCGGGCCCCAGAGGTCCCGTCGAACCGTCCCCAGGTGGAAGAACATCAACACACGCACCCAAATCCACTTCCGTGGCCGTACCCATTAGTATAGGCCCCCAGAGGCCACATGTCATCCCCAGGTGGAAGAGCAACAATCACATTCGTTCAATAATACCATTTACATCATTCGCATCAAAATCATACATACATAACGAAATGTAATACATGTACTTGCCTTGGATGACACGACGCGAAGAAAACGGCGAAAGGAAAAGTTTCGATCCGAACAATCTTCACAAATCTGGTCCTAACAACAATAGAGACTCAATCAACTACAATACCACTGAGAAATCACGAATTAATCGACGTTTTACCCTAAGGGACAATACGCTGAACACTACGGATGCATAAGGTTCAAATTCGATCAACGAAGGGAAAAACTTGGAATTTATCTCCTAGCACCTAATAACTCGGAATTTGGACATTCTAACACGAATCAATCATCTTCCTACCGCCATTCCATCGTTGAATTGAGGTAATTGGACATTATACCTAATTTTAGGATTCTTGGCTATTATTCAATTTTCCTTTCGTTTTTGCTTCGATTGATGATGAATATTAGTTGGGTAATCGTGGTGTTATGTTTTCCTAGAACTTTAGCGGATAAATTCCAAGTTTTTCCCTTCGTTGATCGAATTTGAACCTTATGCCTCCATAGTATTCGGCGTATTGTCCCTTAGGGTAAAACGTCGATTAATTCGTGATTTCTCAGTGGTATTGTAGTTGATTGAGTCTCTATTGTTGTTAGGACCAGATTTGTGAAGATTGTTCGGATCAAAACTTTTCCTTTCGCCGTTTTCTTCGCGTCGTGTCATCCAAGGCAAGTACATGTATTACATTTCGTTATGTATGTATGATTTTGATGCGAATGATGTAAATGGTATTATTGAACGAATGTGATTGTTGCTCTTCCACCTGGGGATGGCATGTGGCCTCTGGGGCCGATACTAATGGGTACGGCCACGGAAGTGGATTTGGGTGCGTGTGTTGATGTTCTTCCACCTGGGGACGGTTCGACGGGACCTCTGGGGGCCGATACTAATGTGTACGGCCACGGAAGTGGTTTCTCACTTGGGGACAGTTCGACGGGACCTCTGGGGACCGATACTAATGGGTACGGTCGAGAGTTACCAAGTGTGTATGGTTTTGGTGTGGAAACTTGAGGATTTCTGTTGTTAAATGTAAATGTGATATTCCAGAATATTGATTTCAAATGTTTTTCCTAAATGGTTTGTTTGCGTTGTATCTCGTATGTATATAATGTTGTGTAATTGTATACTTGCACTAGCTATTCGAATGCTAACCCCTTAAATGGGGGAAATACGTCTTATGCATTTCAGGTACTGTTCGAGCTGGGGAGCTGGCACGGGATGCGCACGCAAAGGATGGGATGGCATGATGATGTGGCTCGAGTCTGCATTTTTATGTTTTGTCATTGCATTTGTCGAGTACTGGAGTTAGACTGTTTATTTTTAAACTTGGTTTAAGTCCCCTGTGTTGGCAATGAATTGGTATTTAACTTATGTTTCATGTACTCCGTTAAAATGTTTTGGCCGAGGCCACGACCTTATTTACTATTGAGTGCATCATTTGGGATATCATTGTAGTTTACGTGTCTTGAGTTAGCCTGGTAGACCTTACGGGGGTTCTACGGCGTGTAATGTCCCATTTGTGAATTGGGGTGTTACAGGTGTTACATTTTTGGTTGCTTTGGATATTTTTGATAGATGAATTCAATCACACTATTTTGCTATTGGGGTGGCACAACATGTCAAGGTCTAGATGGCATATCGTGTAATAAAGGTCCAAATAAAGTAATTAAGGTAAACCGTGGAATACAATTTGATGAATTGGTTGACCATATATATGGTGTTGGCCACAATCATCATCTAGAGAATTGTTTCCAAATTTAGAACAACTCTACAACAAGAAAGGTCATCCTCGTTCAACACGACCAAAAGTTGGAATGGATATAAAAGAGGCAAGAAATGGCAACCTTTGTGGAATTTGTAGGCAAAGAAGTCATAATTGAAAAAGATGTCCGTCTAAGCCAAGGTAAATAAAAAGACACGAAATAATTTTTATGGTTCGTCGTTGTGATTATTCTCTTATTTTTTTGTCATCTGTAAAGCTCATACCTACTAAAACTCAAGTTTTTTAAAAGAATGTGCAAAACACTACTTCTTGTATGGGAAAATCATACTTCCCTTCCTATACGACATTGTTTTTTTTTCGGTTTAAAAGATCCCTAGTTAGCTACAACATGAATTCAACTTCATATATCATTAACCAGCAAATTCTGAATGTGGATAACCTTCTGAATGTGAATATAGGCCTCGACATTGATTGGAAAGGAAGAAGGAATAAAAGGATACTGGAAAGGGAATCCTCCCCAAGTTGGTTTGGTTTTTTGTGATATGGTGCTCAGTATGTGATCTCAAATTACTGTGTTTCTAACAGGTTGGTTTAAACAATTTGAGAGAGGAAGGACTTGCATCCTTTTACAACGGTTTAGGGCCTTCTTTAATTGGAATTGCACCTTTTTATGTGACCCTGCTACGTTGCTAAACAAGGGCTTTTTTTTTTGTTACCCTGCTACATTGCTACATGATGTTTTTTTTTGTGACCCTCCTATGATGTTTTTTTTGTGACCTCGCGGAAATGCGAGAAAGTATTTTTTTTTTCTGTGACGCTGATATGATGTTTTTCTGTTTGTTTGTTTTAACAAACTATTGTTCAATTTTTTTGAGTTTTAAGAACATTGTACATGTGATGGTGATTTTAATTTAAGATGACTAGAGTTTGATGTTTAAAATGGCTCGTGTCATTCGTAAAAGAAAGTCAGTAATTGTATTAAAATAGCTTTTGTAAGTTGTGCAAAATGACTGGTAAGCTAAAAGAATAAAAAAATATAATTTTTGTGTTATATATATATATAGTGTAACTTTATTTTCAGAACTCTGTTAAGTGCTAGAACTGCGAGAACCATCTTTTGTACTCCTAATAATGCATAATGTACATCATGTCAATGCATACAAACCCTACTGATCATAACCCCTACTATATAGTAGGGGTTATCATCAGTAGGGGCTATTATATTTAATAAAAAAAATTCAAAAATAATATAAAATTTGTATTTTACTATAATACCCTTTGAATTAAAAATATTTTTTTAGTATTTAAAAAAAATCTCATTGGTTTAGAGGAGTTCTCGCAATTCTCGCACATAAGAGAGTTCTGAAAATAAAGCCCCTATATATATATATATATATAGGGGTGGGTTATGGAGTGAAATGGTATAAGTGTAAGAAATAGGAATGATTGTGAGCCATTAATCCTTGGAGATTAATGACCCAGATTTCGTTCTGGTGTGCTAACACGGGAAACTAGGAGTGCTAACGAATTTAATTATTGGGGGTACCAATGTAATTTGATTAATTTATCTTATGGGAAGTTACTAAAATCATGGGAAGTTCCTATATTCATGGGATTTCATATTTTAGGTTAATATCTATTTTTTTATGGGATTTCATATTTTTTAGTCGTTCAAATATTTTATATTTTTGGTGTATTTATTTTTATTTTTTTAAAAACTAACATTATCTTTTTTTTCTATTTGATTTTTATTTTTAAAAATCGGAACTGTTGTGCTAACCATTTGTTTTGTGTGTGCTGCAAATTGGAAAACAGAGCGCGGTTCTGGTTATATTCCAATTATGTGATTTTTTTGTTATGCTTTATTGTGTACAATATAGTCAATTTTGATATAATGTGTTGTGCTTTATTTTTTTGGAAGATAAATAATCATACTCGTTTTCAAGTATAGGTACAAAATGATTTTCGCGTCATTTACTAAAAAAATACAATAATTACAATAAGACTCCATTTGTAAATCCCATAAACTGCTATGCAAGTATTACATACCATATATGCTAGTATTACCTATTAAATGTGCTAATACAAATAACATTTTAATGCTAAACTCTACTATTAAAACATTAACAGAAATAAAATGTATTAACAATGCAAAATTTTATAGATTAAAGTGCTAACTATCACACAAATGACATCACAATAATTATCAAAACAATATTATCAAAGGTGCTAAAATTTGGGAAGAGATATGAAGTGGGATATGAAATCCCATGATTGTAGGAAATACCAAACATAAAATTTGTATAATTACAAAAATATCCCCTCAAAAATATTCCGCGTAGCACACTTAGGCTAACTCTTTAGCACAACGTGCACAAATCACAGCCATTAATCACCAAAGATCAAGGGCCCAGAATCATTCTTATTTCTTACGGAAAAAAGCTTTCCTACCTGAACTTATCCATATATATATATATATATATATATAGGGAAATTACAGCCAACTACACTATTAGATGACCTCTTTACACTTTAGTTCCTTATTGTTTCATAAATTACAGCGAAGGACAAAAATCTGAATTGGTGTTGACTTCCATTAAAAAGACGAAAATGCCCCTCTATTTACTTGAATTAAACATTTCTTTTAAAATATATTTCATATGAAACAAATAGCTTATAAGTTATTAAAGTGTTTGGCTAATACATTTCTTTTAAAAAAATATTCTTTTTTCAGAAAATAATTTTTTTTCGAAATATAATTTTTTTCCAGAAAATATTTTTTTTTATTTTTTCGCAAAAATATTTTTTTCCATAAATTATTTTTTCGAAAAAATATTATTTTTTTCCAGAAAATATATTTTTTTTATTTTTTCGCAAAAATATTTTTTTATTTTTTTCCAAAAAATAATTTTACTTTTTCGGAAAAATAATATTTTTTTCAGAAAATAATTTTATTTCAAAAAAATATTATTTTGCCAAAAAATAATTCTTTCTCCAGAAAATATTTTTTATTTTTCGAAGAAAATAAAAAATTCCATAAAATAATGTTTTTTCGAAAAGATAATTTTTTCCCAGAAAATAATTTTTTTCTTTATTTTTTCGAAAATAATATATTTTTTTCCAGAAAATACTTTCTTTTTTGGAAAAAAATATTTTTTTCTAGAAAGTTTGAAAATTTATTACACTGAAGTCCAAAAGTGTTGTGTATATTACAATGAGGTCCAGCATGTGCCACCCACGTGAGGCGAAAAATAAATGGGTAAAAAAGAAAAGGAAAAACAAAAGGGCAAATCTGAAATATCAGTACTCTCTCCAGTGACATCATCTGAAAGTTTGACTTTTGTCCTTCATTGTAAATATAGTTTCTGGACAGTGCAAAATTTTTCCTTCATTGTAATATCTGAAACAATAGGGACTAAACTGTAATTAGACTATCTAAAAAGGTAGTCAGATGTAAATCGTCCATATATATATATGGAAAAACTAAAAAAATCAAGAAAACACAGGAAAATAGTAAGAAGAAAAAAACATAAACATAAAAAATAATGAAATGCTGGAAGTTGAAGAAAATTGAAAAATACACTTTTTGGTAAATATATTTACTACTACACTATTAAGATAAATATTTTTGGAATTATACTATTATGGTAAATACTTTTTTCAATAACACTAGTTTGGTCAAAAACTCATTTTTGTTAAAATGACTAAAGTATCTTAACATTCCATGAGCAACGATCGTGTTCTTGATGTGTGCAGCGGTCATGTCCTTGTCCACGATTGCTGCCTAATGTGAGCAGCGATCGTGTCCTTGTTGGAAAAATAGCTTAATTAATACTATAATTAATTATGGTAATTAATGACATTAAATGGTATATTTGGAATCTACATTTTGTGTAGATTAATTTAATGTATTTACTTGTTCAATTTTATTAAAAAATGAATGAGTAATTAATGCACAAAGTTAAGCCATTTAATAGTTGGGAATGTGGTGTAGAATCTCATCCCACATTGGAAAAACAAGGAAAATTTGAGCTATTTATAAAGGACTTTCCATCATAAAGGAGCAATCAAGTGTGCTCCATTATGGTGCACCCTAGTTGGCTTTAATTAATTTTTAAGGCTAAAATCCGAATCTTATGAGGAAGGTGCAAGGCACCTTCTGAGTCCGAGCACGTGCACGTCGCACTTGTTGCAACGGGCGCTTCGTAGGCGCACTTTGCACTTCGCTCGTAGCTGTGAGGAGCCTTTCATTTTGACAACTGAGATAGTGACCTGGCTAACATGTGGCAGTGATATGTCAAGTACATGATTTGGCGGGTGTGGGACACGAGCGGCGGTTCACGACCGAACCAGTGCAATGGTTCGGACCATTCTGTGCAATCTGAACCAGCGCAATGGTTTGGTTCGCCTGAACCAATGCGGCCCTTCCCACCAGACCACAAGGAGTCTGTCCAGCCGGAAAGTCACACTGATTCGGACAGGGTGCTTTACAGGCTATAAATAAGCCTCTGCAGATGATGATCATACACACAACATTAATCAGGATAATAAGATATCCATACTAGCCTAGAATTCATACTACAAGTCCCGAGTATTCAGTAGTTCGTCCGGAATTCAATTCCTAGTACAAGGTATCGAGATTCATAGAAAACCGTTGTATCTTGGGGACGTTTGCCGTTGAACCGTGTGTACTGTGCGGGGCAATTTCGTCTTACGTTGAGAGAATCCAACTCTTGCCTCGATTTTGCATATTTGTCATTTTTTACAGCATCTCAATCAACAGTCCTTTCCCACGATCATTGCATATGTTCACATCCCATTGTGTGGTTGTGTCCTAACCTTGATCGCTGCACATGATCGTTAAATTTGTGTTTCTATCGATCTTGAGGATACTATAGTTTTTGACATTATAAACTTCTAGTTTTATGGATAAGGCTGTAGGATTTGTATCTTTTATTAAAAAAGATAGAAACTTAGGTAGAATATCTTTTAGTAGTAAAGGTGACGGAGCTTAGGAAGACATAAAATGAATAGAAGGGAGTATATCTTTGAATGTACTTTATGGGACGTTTAACACTGTATTTCTATATATGATGTATGAATATCTATTCATATTCTGGTAAAACCGATCATATTGATTCTTAAAAATTTTTAACATAAAGGAAACTCGAATATATTATTCACGTCGGCATTAAGTCACTCGAATTAGTTACTCGAGTTGGCGTAAGGCTACTCGAATTACTCCAGTGGATATTAAATCACTCGAATAGGTTAAGCAACTTGAATAGGTTACTCCGTAGTTTCTGGTGGCGCCTTCGCGCGGGCACGTCTCTGTGGGCGAAGTTTATGCTCCGCAGAAACTGCTTTGGTGGCCTTTATATGCCTATGCGTACTGCTCTTAAAGCTCATGCCATCCACCATTGGCGTTGTCTTCTCCGTGTGGATATTGAGGCTCAGGAGTTCATTTGCTGGACTCTTGGTCTTGGCTGCTGGGAGGTCAGCTTTTGGGATGATACTTGGATTAGGGATAGGCCGATTTCTTCTTATTGTCAGATTACTGGTAGACCCCACCTTAGGATTAACGAGTTATGGGTTAATGGGACGTGGGACATGGGTAGGTTGGAGTCTATTGTTGGAGAGGAGCTAGGATTTACCCCTTAGTTCATCCAGGAGATCTCCGCGATTCTCATCGCCGAGGAGGATTCGGATAGTATGTGCTGGACTCTTACCTCTTCGGGTGCGTTCTCATTGTCGTCGGCTTGGTCTCACATCAGGGTGAGGGGTCATGCTAATCTTATTTACGGGGCCATCTGGACAGCCTTACTCACACCGACCATTTCGGTGTCTATTTGGCGTCTTCTCATGCGACGGATCCCGATTGATGACATTCTTCAGAGGAGGGGCGTTTCATTGGCTTCTAGATGTTTGTGCTGCTCGCAATCCCTTACTCAGACCTACCATTCCGAGACCATTGCCCATCTTTTCTTGGAGAGTGATGTGGCTCGTGACGTGTGGGAGTATTTTGGCGCATGGACACATTTATCCCTACCCCGCTCTCAGAATATTTTTGAGCTCCTGAGTTTTTTCGCACACGGCACACACTTTAGGCACGCGACTTTCATTATTCCTTGTCTGATCCTTTAGTTCATCTGGACAGAAAGGAATAGCGCAAAGCATAGGGCGGGTTTTTTTCTTTCCTCTCATGTTATTGTGCAGGTGGAGCGCCATGTTGCTTTATTGGCTGCTGCGGGGCTGATTTCCTCTGAGTTTTGGGCGGGATGCTCGCCACCTGATCATTTTCAGCGAGCCTCATCTTCTCCCGCTCAGACTCGTCGACCCGTTCCGGTGGTTTGGCTTCAACCCGAGACCCCTTGGATCAAGCTGAACACGGATGGTTCGTTCGATAGAGATACTCAGGTTGCGGGTGGGGGAGGTCTGATTAGAGACCATCACGGAGAGCTCCTTCTTGCTTTCTACTCCTCTTTTCAGGCCTCTTCGAGTTTTGATGCAGAGATCCAGGCGCTGGCGCTTGGTTTGATTTTAGCTTCCCAGAGATCGAGACATGTTTGGATTGAGCTGGCTGCTGCTGCTGTGGTGACCCTGCTATTATCTGGCCATCGGGGCTCTTGGCAGGTTCGTCACACTCTTATGTGTATCCGACACATTCTCCGAGATATTCAGTTCAGAGTCACTCATATCTTCCGGGAGGGCAACAGGCCGGCCGACTACCGCTCTGAGCTCGGCATGTCGTCCCTCAGTATTCAGACTTATACTTACAATACTGCTCCTCTGTTTCTTCTCTCCCTTATATGGATGGATCAGCTTGGTTATCATTCATTTAGATTTAGGTAGATTTCATTTTTGATTGATTGATTGATTGCCTATTGGTCCGCACATTAGCTCACGTCATCTGTGGTGCACCTTGTATTGATCTAGCGGGCCGTAGGCACTTTAGATTTTAGGCTCCGGATTATGGTCCATTTTTGATCATATTTCGGAATTGAGTTATTTTGGTCTACGGGTCCGCACAATAGCCCACAGTTTTTGTGGTGCACTTTGTATTTCTTTAGCGGGCCGTAGACTTCTTTGATGTTTGGACCCGACTTTATGCCCATTTTGGGTCATAATTCGGGACTGATACTTTGTATTTCTTGATTTCTTCTTATCTACAGGTTAGTGGGTCCCGCCTCAACTCCCGTCCACACTACGTTTTTTTTAGAAAAAAAAAAAAACTTGAATAGGTTACTCTAGTGCGGATGAAGACACTCAAATAGAGTACTCAAGTTACCTCAAGTCACTGGACACGTTACTTAAATGGGTATCAATTCATCTAAATATGTTAGATGGGTCAGCATTGAGTCACTCGAAAATATTAAGTAACTTGAATATATTAACGCTCTAAAAATCGTCCTGCGCGGCCGTCTAGGCGGTCCCCGGGCGTTCCGATTATGTCCTGGGCGTTTGGGTGATTAATCTACTGCCTGGCGGGTAGAAGATTTTTTTATTATTTTTTATTTTAGCAAGACTATAAGTAAGATTTGATTCGCTTGATTCACGAATTTATGAATTGGAATGGGCAATTCCATTGACCAAATTCCAACATCATGTTTGGTTAGTTTTTTATAAGGAATGGAATCTGTAAAATCCTCCGTCCACATAATTCATCATTCCTTCATGTTGAGCAAGGAGTTCAAATTCATTCCTTTGGAATCTCATACAAATTACAAAAAAAAAAAACCCTAACATATTCCTTCTCTACTCGTCAAAAAATAATTTTATTATAATTTATATGTATAAATATTAAATATTAATATTAATATCAAAAATATATTGAGAAGTATTAACATTAAAAATAAATATTAATATTAATATTAATATTAAATATATTAAATATTAACATTAATATTAATATTAATATTAAAAATATTAAAAGTATTACTTATTTACGTATTTTACGTATTTTAAAAATATTAATTATTGAGAAATTTTACGTATAAATAATATTAATATTAATACTAATATTAATATTAATATTAAAAATACTATTTATTAATATTAATATTAAAAATATATTGAGAAATATTAATATTAAAAATATTATTTATTAATATTAATATTAAAAATATATTGAGAAATATTAATATTAAAAATATTAATATATTAGTATTAAAAACATTACGTATTTACATATTTTAAATATTAATTTTAGTAATAATACTAATATTAATATTAATATTAATATTAAAAATACTATTTATTAACATTAATATTAAAAATATATTTAGAAATATTAATATTAAAAATATTAAATATTAATATATTAATATATTAATATTAAAAACATTACGCATTTACATATTTTAAAAATACTAATTTTAGTAATAATATTAATATTGAGATTACGTATAATTATTAATATTAATATTAAAAATATTATTTATTAATATTAAAAATATATTGAGAAATATTAATATTAAAAATATTAAATATTAATATTAAATATAAATAATAATATATTTCAATCACCAAAGTTAAACATTATCTTTTTCAGATGAAATATTATTTTTATTATAACTATACGTAAAAGATAAATAAAATATTTATCAAAGAAAGGGTATTTTCGTCAATCTTCATTATTTCATTCCAATTCCTTAGTTTATCAAACAGACAGATTCCAATTCATTTGACAGGTTACATTCCGTTTCCTATCAACCAAACGTTTGGTCAAACTTATAACATTCCATTTCAATTCCTTCCACATTCCAATTCCTTTGACAGATTCCATTCCTTCAAAAATTATTCTGCGAACTAGACGCCCCCTAAATTCTTAAATTTAGATAATATAGACTATTTTAGACATGCATATATATTTAAAAATTTAATATATGATTAACTGTATGTTTGTTTAAATATTTAAGTACTATATATTTTTGAAATTTTTTACATACATATAATTTATTATATATAAAAATGATTCAAATAATAATAAAACTATAAATCCGCCTTGTCCAATTAGTCCCCGAGTAATCATCTGGGCGCTAGGCGTTAGCAATCCGAACGATAGCGCCTTGCATTTTTTAGAATCATTATGTCACTCAAATAGGTTATTGGAGTGAGCATTAGGTTACTCGAATACAAATATTACATGGACTTTGTATCTTAACAAATTATTGTTATATTTTAGGTATTAAAGAATTGTGGGAATCAATTTTTTAATACCAAATCATAAAATTAATAAGTTTTATATCCCCATTCATAAAACTATAAATTTTTAGTACCATTTTGATTAAAAAGACTAAAATGTCCTCTCTTTTGTTGTAATATTGACTTTTCCCTTTTTTATTTTATTTAATTTAAACTACTTTTCTTCTCTTTTTTCTTTTTTACTTTCCTCATCTGCTCTGATCGATATTAATGTCCAACAACTAAAATTTAACTACAACATATACATCAAAACAACACAACCATTTTTGACAAAGGGTCTCTAAAAAATCTTATAAAAATCACAAGATTATTCGAAAAGAAAAGTTGACGTTCAAATAGGACTTCATTTTTCGTGCTTTTGGGTTCATAAAGAAGGTATGCATCAGTATTTGATCGTTGAATTTTTTTTTCCCGACCAGTTCATACAGACATGATCGCTGCACACGATGGGAAGCACCGTGTGCAACGACCTTGACATCGTGCGCACAACTAACGTGTTCACGATCGTTTAACACGATCGTCTACAATGTGTGCAGCGATCGTGTTCATGTCCAGAAACTTGCACACGATCGATGCACACGGTATCATACGACCGTGTGCATTGGTCGTGTCCAAGGCAGGCCGTTTTATAATATTGTTCGCTTAGTTTTTTGAATAGTTATTCATCTTTTTGTAATCAGATGTCGTGGCAGCGTATTTTGATATATCACGGTGGTCATTGGGAGCGATCGACATATGAGGACGGGGACTCCTTTTTTGTCTATATCGACACAAGCAAAGTTAGTCGTGCAAACCTCGTGGGGGTTATCAGAGAGGGTTTGGGTGGTCCAAATGAGTCCGATTACAAATTATGGTACTTGACACACATGGCTAAGGGAAACAAAGTAAAAGTCCTATTACGGGGCGATACCGAGATACTTCGATTACTAGTAGAATACAAGGAGGATCCTGAGGTCTATGTTGATAGCGGCAGCTCCTCCACTCCCGAGGTTAATATGGGATGTAGCAGCTCGAGAGTAGAGCCCGACAACATAAATTATGACATGCCTTCCGAATATTATCAATACGGGGAAGATGAGGAAGACGAGGAAGATGAGGAGGTGCATACATCCGAAGATGAAGATTGTTGTAAAGACTTGCTTGAGTCACTATATGTGGAATTTCTTGCTTGGGTTCGCCAACCGGCCCAAATGGATAGGATTATGAGTCGTCGAAACTTCTCATCCGACCATCAATCTGCGAGCGAGCATGAGCATCTACAATTAATGCGAAACTGGATCATTCTATTTCCGGACCCTGGTAGTGCCGAGACTTTGGGTTGGATCGAGCAGCCTACACCGGTTATCGGTCAGCTAGATGTGGGGTCCACCTTTCGTTCCAAGACAGAGTTGAGGATAACTGTAGGAATGTATCATTTGAAAAACATGCTACAGTGTAACACTGATCGTTCTGCCGATAAACGTATAGTGTTTGTCTGTAAGAGTGGACGAAAAAATTGTCAGTTTAGGTTGTGTGCTATTGAGGGTGCAACTATTTGGAGAATTACTAAGTTGACCTTGGAGCACAGCTGTCACCCTAATTTGAACCGTGCTGCCGCACGATCAGTCACTTCTGAGGTTGCCGCCCATTATTTTGCTAAAAGATTGACCGGTGAGGGGGTCACTTTGAGGCCAAATGAGATGATTGCAGAGATGTGTAGGGAGTACGGCATTGACATGCTATACAGTTTTGCTCTCCGGACGAGGAATATAGCGATAGAGAATACATATGGTGGCTTTGATGAGTCGTATCAAAGGCTCCCATCTTATATGTATTTGTTAAAACAGCGTAATCCAGGGACAATTTATGATTGGAAGACGACTCGTGAGGGAGTGCTTTGCCACATGTTTGTTGCACTCGGATAGAGTATTATGGCATTTGATACGTGCCTTCGACCGGTGATTATAGTTGATGGGACCCACCTGAAGGGAAGGAATAAAGAAACTCTATTTGCAGCCGTCACATTTGACGGGAACGAGCAAGTATTTCCTCTTTCAGTTGGTATCGGTCCGATAGATAACGACGAGTCATGGACTTATTTTCTGTATAACCTGCGCAGATGCTACAATCTGGTGAAAGATTTACTGATTGTGAGTGACCAACATAAGAGCATTCAGAATGCTGTTCGAGCCGTCAATCCGAATGCATTCCACGGGTTGTTCTATCACCATCTTGCAAAAAATATGGCCTCCTATGGTGCGCATGCTATAGGACTCTTTAGAATGGCTGCCTACACGCATCGTGAAGAATTTTTTGAAAACTACTTTTCGAAACTAGATATTGAAAGCCCTAATGGGGCTCAGAGGCGGCTTTCTAAAATTTGGCTAGAGAGGTAGGCTAGGTCGAAGTGTCCGGTACGACGATATAACTTCTTGACATCAAATGTTGTTGAATGCTTTAATAATCGTATGTTGTGGGTGAGGTGTTTACCTATTTGCTCGTTACTTGAGATATTTCGCCTAATTTTAAAGAATTTGTTTGATGAGAAGTGGGGAAAAGCTACATCAAGAGACCATGAGTTGACAATGCACACTTTTTAAAAGCTTTCTAACTCTGTGCAAGACAGTCTGAATCTTACCGTTCGAGCTACCACCCCACTTGTTTATAAAGTCGAAAAAAACAAAGTTTCTTGTGAGGTCGACCTTCGAACCTGGACATGTTGTTGTCGTGGGTTTGATTTGGATCAGATTCCATGTCATCATGTTGTTGCCGCTATAAGGTAATTGTTTTGCTCTAATGTGCACACCATTCAATGTTTTTGTCTATGCTGTCGTGTGCACCCGGTCATGGCCGTGGGCATGTGGGTGCTGTTTGACGTTGTATCCTACAATTTGCGGGTGCTGTATCCTATAGCTTATGGGCGCTGTATCATATAGCTTGTGGGCGTTGTACCCTACAGCTTGTGGGCGTTGTATCCTACATCTGCTGAGTGCTGTCGGGGCACACGGTCGTGCCCACAATGGGACTAGCCATCATGTGCCCACGGTCATGGCAGGATGCACACGACAACAACAGCCCATGACCGTGGGCAATATGCACACAATCGTAACCCACGATGGGCACGATCGTGTGCTGCCATCGTGTGCAACACATGGTTGGTCTGGATTTATCATACACCTCATCAGTATCAAAAATACATTATCCTACACCACATCCTTGATATAATTGCTTATTGTAACAGGCGCGTCAGCAATGGTTTGTCTGTGTATGATTTTATTAGTCGTTATTTCAAGCAACAAGGCCTTAGAGAGACTTATAAGGAGCATATTAATCCTATCCCACATCCTGATGAGTGGAATGTCCCACCGGAGATTTCATACATCGTTTGCATACCTCCATAGGGGGTACGACAAGCCGGCCGACCAAGTATGAGTCGCGCACGGTCTGCTGTTGAAAATTTGCCCGCAGGTGGACGGCCTCCGGTGTGCGGTAGGTGTAAAGGAACCGGCTACAATGGAAAATCTTGCAAATCATTCATTCCCATGGGTGGTGTGGATTTGAATATCCCTAAAGAAACTCAAGGAATGGATGAACAAACGAGGCAAAGGCGCCGGCAGAAGAAGAGGTGTAGCATTTGTCGTAATGATGACCATGACATAAGGGGATGTCCATACCATGAAACTTAAATTGTTTATGTATTTTTATATTTTGTGACATAATAGCAACATTCATGTGGTGATATTTTGATCCTCGATGGACCATGTATTGATTCAGTATTCTGATTATTAGTTGAAATGCATAATTTTGCGTCTATTTTCTTTATTTTTGAATTGAAATTTAAGTCAAACATCAGTGATGTAAATCAAATAAAGGTGATTATGGAGGAAAACATTAACCATAACAAAGTAGCTCACTTAGCAATAGTTTACACCAAAACCATATAACTTTACAAAACAAAAGTTCATCACCATCACACCAAAATATCTAATAATAACTTAAAACCCACAATCACTTGGATCCCTTCTCCCCCATCTGCTGTTGTTTCTTTAGTCTTGTATCATCATCTCCATGAACTTCTTCTACTAAAATAACTTCTTTACTCGTCTTCTCAGAAATCTCTAAATCATCATCATCACCATCTAGTATGACTGGAGTGCTCGCAGTATTTTTAAATAGGCCCTATTTCATGAAACACATTAATTCGCAATACACACTTCACATACAACAAAATCAAAAAACTTACTCTGAGCATTGAGTATCTTCCTCTCGGCCTAGTTCTGTATGGTGGATTAGGGGGAGGTATCCTTCTTTTTCTTTTTTTGTGGAGGTGCTTCGATTCCTCCTAAATCGCTTTCTCGTAATCGGCCGCTCATTTCGCGTATTTGATTTTAGTGGATTTTAACTGATTGTAATTGATTAGGGTTTATAGTGAAAAGGGGGGACTACGGTTCAAGTATTTCACTCTCGGTTCAGGAAGATGGGCTGATATTGAAAAAGAGGGGACCCACGATGGGATTTTATAAAAAAATAATTTGATGCTGCCCTTTGTAGTGCACACGATGGTGCACACGATGTGCACGATCGTGTGCTCCGATCGTGTGCCACATTGGCAACCAGGTATCACGGTGTCTACAGCGTCAAATTGGCACTGTAGCCACGTGTGCACACGATGGTGCACACGGTCGTGCCCACGATGGGGCACACGGTCGTGTACACAAGAACATCAATAATTTTCACCAATTTCTCAAATTACTCGTCAATTTAGGTGTTGTTACTTATATATTAACAAGTATTTGTTTGAATTAACATAATATATTGCATATCATGTGTAGTCTATATGTTCTCAATGTATTAGTTCGTACGGATAAGTTCATCATCTGTATGAAATATCTCATATACTAATAAATTACACGAAATGACAAATACGAGTTTGTATAAGAAGTTATATAGTAATTAATGTTTGAACATGCAATTTCAGAATCACAAAACATCCTTCTAGATAACACAATAAATTAAATTGGCAAAAATACCAAAAGTTCGTGTGCACACGATGGTGCACACGGCCGTGCCCACGATGGGACACACGGTCGTGTGTACAAGAACATCAACAATTTTCACTAATTTCTCAAATTACTCGTCAATTTAGGTGTTGTTACTTATATGTTAACAAGTATTTGTTAACGATACACTTATTTAAAAAGTTATGGATTGAATTAACATAATATATTGCATATCATGTGTAGTATATATGTTCTCAATGTATTAGTTCGTACGGATAAGTTCATCATACTAATGAATTACACGAAAGGACAAATACGAGTTTGCCAAAGAAGTTATATAGTAATTAATGTTTGAACAAGCAATTTTAGAATCACAAAACATCCTTTTAGATAACACAATAAATCAAATTGGCAAAAATACCAAAAGTTCATGTGCACACGATGGTGCACAAGGCCGTGCCCACGATGGGACACACGGTTGTGTGAACACGATGGTGCACACAGCCGTGCCCACGATGGGACGCACGGTCGTGTGAACACGATGGTGTACACGGCCGTGCCTACGATGGGACATACGGTCGTGTGCACACGGTCATGGCAGCCATCGTGGGCACACGACAGCAGCAACCCATGACCGTGGGCAGGTTGCACACGATCGTGGCACACGATCGTAACCCACGATGGCCACAATTATGTGCAGCCATCGTGTGCAACATAGAGCCAAAACTGTCCAACGACAACATAAAGATTTAAAAACACAACACATTAATCTTGCCAAAACTGTCTAACGACAACATAAATATTTAACAACACGACACATTAATCTTGCCACAACACAACACATCATAAACCATTTTACATGTATAATGACAACATAAAGATTTTAGCAGCTAAACCATATCAATATTTCTTAATATATTTCTCATTAAGTTCCTTGATTTGGTGCCTTGTTGCTGGGTTTGCAGAGACGAGTCGATCCAAGTACATGCACGTGAAGGGGCCACAACTGCGATTGTCGTTTTATATGAACTATAGCTCTCGTGGCATAATTTTGAAACTCGTCTTCGTGTCATACTTCTTATTTGATTAGTTGTTCAGCCAGTACCAGGATTGAGCTAACACACGAGGCATCAGACGAGTAATAGGTCGCAGTTAGTTGAATCGGTATCGACCATCTTGGTGTTGGTGTGACAAGGAATCGTACAACTCCACGAACCATGTTATGATGTCAATCTTGATAGTCACCCAGTGTCTCTGGTCGAGGCAACAAATGGCAATGATCGGTTGAAACAAAATATGTAATCATATAAGATCATCACATCAAACATAGCGAATCATTTATAAATATAAATTTCAAACTTACCTCGTTGCAATTTAACCATGGAACCGCATGTGGTGTATCAAGATCTGTCATGTAGTCCTCGATTCATTTAGGATTTTTCCAATCCCTGTAAACTGGCTTCCCTGTCACCTTGATACCAAGTGGATCATCCGGGTGGAGTCTTGCAAACTCGTTGGCCATAACTAACTACAACAAGCCAAACCACAAAATAAAAAAAAAATCCACATCACACCAATGATATACAAGCGAGTAAGTTATAGAACTTATGTAAAATTGGAAGCCGGCAAGTACAGTGCAACTCTACTGACACCAACACTACGGACTCCCCTCCGAAGCCTCGCTCAAGTACATAACAATCTATCACCTCAGCATCAAAGTCTTCACGGCTAGACTCTATCCGGTCAAATAATGCCTGGGTGAGAGCATACCCAGTCTCCAAACACCGGACAATAGCATCACGTGGTTGCTCCCTCCTAAAGTGTAGGTACAACTTCTTCAGAGCCTCGTTATCTCTTGTAGGCGCCACCACAAAAGGCTCCCGAAGAGCAGCAGATGGTCGACTCACTCGCGGCGGAAGACTACGCTCACCCAACTGCTGCGTCCCGGCAGTCTCACCATCTTCATCACCCTCAGCAGCCGTTTCACAACTATAACGATCAGAGAGTTGTACAACCGGCTGCTCGATCTCAAAAATTGGCTGCTCGATCTGAAATGGAGGCTGCTGCTGAGGACCACCACCTTCACATTAAAACATCGCACTATAATGATGCTCGTCCTGAAACCAGTCAAACATCGTCCCATACTGCTGAAACGGCGCGTCAAATGGTTGATACTGATGCTCATAATCAAGGGACTGCTCAGTCCGCTCAAAAGAATGCTGAATTTGAGAATGATGAGTATGTTGGATCTCAGAATGGTGACTGTGCTGGACCTCAGAATGGTGAGTAGGCTGACGCTGAGAATGGTGACTAGGCTGACGCTGAGAATGATGACTAGGCTAACGCTGAGAATGGTGACTGTGGGCTGCACCAGAGACTGAGTGACGTGGAGGGTCAGGAATCCTCCGCTGGGCGCTGCTAACAGATGCAGAATGACGAGGCCTATCGGGAAGCCTATCATGGCTCCCAGTTGAGTAGTGCGCCGGGATCCTAGAACGTCTATGCGTAGGTCCGAAGAAATCCACGATCCCAGAAAGCACCTTTCGAGAAACTTGAGCAATAAATCCTGTTTCAGACTCGTCGTACAAGATCGCCTTCAAACGACGATCGAAGTACTCATCCCTGTTGGCGTCCGGGGTGTGGTCCGGACAAGGAAGTCCATGGACACAACACACCCTCTCTGGCTGCCTCTCCCGGTCCGATGTATCTGCACCATCTACTGGTGGGGTACTCTGCCGGCGTCCCTTCGACACTTTATGTATCGACTCATATGTAATCAATTTCCCAGCAGCCTTCTTCAACCTATCCATAATTTTCTTTCTCTGGATCAGCGCAAGCTCATCCTCCTTGTTCTTCACAGCTATTCTTATAGGCTTAATGAACTTAACGTCATATGGCGAGCCATTCTCAAAACTCAGGTAGTAGTACTCAGCCTCGTCCTCCTCCAGATGTGGTAAAGAGGGGAGTACTTTGTGTTGCAAAAGTAGTCATTAAAGCATACCATTAGATGAGCAATCACATAACGTTGAAGAGATGAGTGAAGTCAGGAGAAAATACGTTTACAAATTTATGTACCTTATCGTCGAATAAATGAGTGAAATCACAGAACATATTCCTCGTAGTCCACATCAAACACCGGGGGACTTGGACAGATTTATCTCGAATACCACACAATGCTTCCAATGAAGGAATCATCTCGTACGACCATATTTGTAAAGCTCAAACAGGACCATAGAAGTGATAGTCCTTATGCTCTTGTCCCTCCTTCATGGCAACGTTGCCTATGTAGTAAGATAAAATCCCAAAGGCATAAGAACCCCAAGGAAACATATCCCACTGCTTGAAATCCTCAACTAATGCCTATGCCCATGTCTCGACCATCATGTCGTCACGGCATAGGATAAAGTAGTAGTATATAAGCAAATTGGCAACGTTCACATAATCTCTTATGTCTCTACCAAAATCTCGAGCATTGAACCTATTCCGCAGAACACTAACCTTAATATTTTTGCCATGGAGTATTCTGTGGAAAATACCGTCAGACCGAAGGAGATGGTCGTCCTATGGATGGAAGGTAGAGTTTCCAAAATGCAGTCCAGTGATCATGGCAAAATCACGGGCCATAAAACGAATGATCCTCCCGCAAACCTGGAACAACGACTCATCCGGGGGGATTGATCACCCTCCAATTGACGGGCAATCAAGCGATGTAGGGCAGTATTTGAACTTCCATTTCTCCTAACTTTAATCAAACGCCCCAGGACCCCCTCGGTCAAGCTCTCGATAGCTCGATCACCAACTGCGGAATTACGGCCCATACTTCTTAGTGTCTCAATGATCTCTTTAAATACCACATCCCGTATGTAAAGATTCACTTGACGTGTAACAAAGCGCAATGTAGGTCTCTTCCATACGCAACCAGTCTGCAATATAGACATACAAATCATAAGAATATGATAGAATGCTTAAGAGAAAAAAAATCTGCATTGCACACAATGGCATGCACACGATCGATGCCCGTCGTGTGAAGACCATCGTGTGCAACAAGACGGGTCACACGACGGGCATTGATCGTGTGCATGCCATCGTGTGCAAGGCAGAAGCCTTTGATCTTCTTGCCACGACGGCACACACGATCGACGACCGTCGTGTGTAAACCATCGTGCCCACGATGGTGTCATCTTCTTCAGCACCATCGTGAGACGATGAACAACCGTCGTGGCACGATCGTGTGTGAATGAAAATACACTAACCGGCGGCTCATTAACGAATTCCTCTTTAGATGGAGTGTCACTAGCGTGTGAGGAACTTCTGGCGTCTTCAGATTCTCTATGGTAGTCGGAGTTCGACATTTTCTGGTCGGCGAAAGGGTTTCACGACGGGAGAGTTTTTTTGCAGAGAGATACAGCGGAGAGTTTTTTTGCAGAGAGAAATATTGAGTTGTGTGATCGTTTAGATTATTGTTCTTTGCTTTAAATAATTTTCCATTTTTTTATGTTTTTTTATCTTTTAGTGGTAGACTTAAGGGTAATAAAGTCTTTTAACACATTTTGGTATAAAAAATTTATAGTTTTATGAATATAGATATATAACTTATTACTTTTATGATTTGGTAATAAAAAAGAGAGACCCCTAAAGAATTCTCTTAAATGAAAAGGTATAGTATGAGTTTTTCCATGTCATCATACTTTCTCTATTTTTAATTAACTATCGTTTTTTATTTTCGAAATCTGTTAAATCTCTTATTATGATGAAAAATATACAACAATAGTATTTTTTTGTAATATAAATTTATCAGTAATCTTTATAATTTTTGTCAAGTCAAAACAGGTTCTTAAAGAATATCAGCAATATTCAGGGCAGATTTTAGGAGGCACCATAATTTTAATTATTACCCTCTAAATATATATTTTTTGCTGAGATTTTTTAGAATATATGCATTTCTGGTCCTCCATATTTCAATATTTGTTGCACTGCTCAATTGATAAATTTGTAATTTTTAAAACATGAAGTGTTAAGACTGTTGGTTTATTACCGGAACACTCTCTTTTCTTTTCTTTTTTCGTAAATTATTTTATATGAATTATCTTAATAAACACCATATTATCTATTTTCTTAATTAAGATTGTGATTTTTTATCTATTTTTTTTTCGAACTTGTGAATGGTGTTTGTAAAACATTATTGTACATTCATTTTTTACACATTCATCGTAAAATATTTAATTTTTTAAGTCAGATCTTTATTTTTTATTTTAAATTACTTGACATTTTTTATAATTTATTAATATTTAAATAGATTGTATTAATTTTCTTTTAAACTCCATTAAGATTGATGATAACCTTTTTAAATAGCTAATAAATAAAAATCTAAACTCAAAACACTAAAAATTGAGAGTATAGGTGAAATATATTAAAAAAATACTCCACTTATGAATATTTTTTGTAAATCTGGCAATTCGTTCGTGTTGTGTATTTTCGTGTCGTGTACTTTCGTGTTTCGTGTACCAAAAGTCCAAACTCATACACGACACTGAATGAATTCGTGTCATGTCGTGTCGTGTACCGCGCAAATTCGTGTCGTGTTTTCGTGTCAAGCACATAATATAAAATAAATATTAAAATATTATAAAAAATAATAATTTTAATATTATAATATTATTTTTATAGGTTTTAGTAGACCAAATGAAACGAATGGCAACGAAAACACGAATGTTTAAACGAAATTTATGAAAATTTACATTATATTTTTAAATTTTAAACTTTAGTATAAATAGAATTCATAATATATATATTTTTATTAAATCAAATATAAAATATTATATTTATTTATTTATTTATTTTGTGTACCTCGTGTTGTATCGTGTACCCAAAGGATAAACACAAAACCGACATTAAATCTCGGTCGTGTATTTTCGTGTTCGTGTCGTGTTTTCGTATCGTGTGATAAATTGTCAGATCTAATTTTTTGGGACGTAGTCACAAACCACCATCAACTTAATTTTATCCGAGGTGTTAGTTTTTTTTCCTACGTCTAATGTTGCCGCGTGATGGAGGCTCATATTGAAATGAAAATTTAAAATTTATAAATCTATATGATATTTGTAAATTAATTATATAAATTTAAAAGAAAAGTTTTTACAAAACTAACAAATTGGATACTTGTATTTAGTAGTTATTCATTATCTACCATCTCAGCCCCAATGAAATCTATTACATTTTATACTTGCAAGTAGCAGTTTGGTTACTCGATATATAATATTTCGCCTATCAACTGAAGTCGTAATCCTTGTAATTATTTTAGTATTGTACTCCCTCTGTACCGCAAAACTTGACAGATAGTGTATATTTGGTGTATTTTAAATAATAATTGATGCAAGTAATGGTGATAAATTTGTGGTGGAGATCAACTAAAAAATATTGAATAGCGACTGTGTGGTGGAAATTAAGAAATAAAAGATAGTTGTTTGATTTGATTGTGTAAATATGATAAATATAAATTTTAAAAGATAATTAAGAAAAAGTAAGTGTAAAGTTTTGAACGGAATTGAAAGTAAAATATTTTTATAGAATATAACTGTAATTTTTCTAATTTAAAACGAGTGATGAGAGATAAAAAAAAAGAAAAAAAAAAGGAAAAAAGAATAACAAAAGGATGACTTTTCGGCGGACTAATCAAAGGATAACGCGAAAGCGCTAAACTAACAACTAGAGGTGCCCAAAACGACCCAACCCGCCGGGTCGACCCGCCGACCCGGACCCGGCTGACCCGTGCAAGACCCGGACCCGGCCGACCCGTGCGACCCGCCGACCCGGACCCATGGTATACACGGGTGGGGTCCGGGTCGAGCTTCCCCCAACTCGACCGACTGGTCCGACCCGTCGACCCGCGGAAATTAAAAAAACAAAAAAAAATTCAAAAATGGCCGTTGGACCCGGCGGGTCGGACTCGACCGGGCGGGTCGGACCCGACCTGCGGGTCGGACCCGGACCGGCGGGTCTAACGGCTAGTCCGATTTTTAAAAAAAAAAAATTTTTTCCTAACTATAAATACCCCCTCCCCAACACAATTTTTCCACACCTTCAATACTTTCTATCTCTCAAACTCTCATTGTTAATTGCTATACTACTTAATCTCTCTTTTTTTTCGCATTTTATCATTATGTCGAGTTCGACAAGGAAAGGGTATTGCTACATCTCCCAAAATCCAAAATGTCCAAGTTCGAGCGAATGGGTCTGGGGCAAATCAAGAAACCATCCTAATAATTATTCGGGAGCCCCAAAACCAAACTCCACCCGATTTTGAAAATGAAAGTCAAGATCCCGAATATGATGTTACACATGAAAATATCTATTACTAGAGTACAACAACTACCTGAAGAAGAAGTTGATCTCCTGGGGATTTCGACGTGTCCCGAATCGTCAACAACCGCAAAACATCGACGAAGAAATGGACCATGAAATCGATGAAGCTATGTTAAATCAAACATATGCAACATTCGAGCGCACTCTTCATGGCGTACCAACTCCGACGCAAAATCAAAGTCGAAGCGTCCTGCGGCAAGCCAAGCTGAAGAAGAACCTCCTTATGTTGAGGAGTTATCGTCCGAGGAGGAAGAAAATGTGAAAGGCAGAGGAAGCAAGAAAACTAAAGCAAGAAACAAGCCTGCCCCTGTTGCAGAAAGGAGACCAGATCCGTACTTTTTCAAAACACTTTAAGAAGGAAAAATGCTTGATGGTTCGATGAAGGTATCTTGCAACTATCGTCAAAGAGTATCCGTATAAAGCCGGGGATGGATATGGAAATTTTAAAAGGCATTTTGAAAATAACCATGCCTCGGCCCACGAGAACAAAAGTCACAAAGTCAACTCAACTTCCAACCTTCTATCGAGCCGCTGACGGCAATCAAGGTATGTCCGAATCTCAACTTTATAAATATAATGAAAAATTGCTAGAGAACAAATGGCAAAATTATGTGCACAAGAATCTTTACCTTTTAATTTTGCGATAGTACGGTTGGGAATACAGATGCAAAATGCCTATAATCCCGCTATTAAAAGAATTCCACGTACCACAATGACTAGACAAGTAGTATACTTAGCCAAACAACATAAACTTGCACTACGAGCTTATTTTAGATCTATAAATCATAGAGTTTCTTTAGTCAGATACTTGGGCAGATTTTAAACAAAAATGATTATATGGGAATAACTATACACCTGATTGATGAAAATTGGAACTTAAACAAAAGATTACTTGCGTTTAAAAATATAATTGTACACAAAGTGCAGATAATATAGCAAGAGCAAATATAAAAATTTTAACTTTTATTGCTTAAAAGATAAAATTTTCACAATTGGTTTTGATAATGCTAGTTCTAATACCGCAAGTGTACCAAAGATTAATACAAGCTTGCAATCCTGCTTTAGCGGTCGATTATTTCATACTAGATGTATATGTCATATTCTAAATTTATGTGTACAAGATGCATTAAAATTTGTAGATGAAGCAATAGAACCAATTAGAAAATGTGTCTTGTTTTTACATAATCGCACTAAGTTAGCTAGACAATGGGTAAAATTTTTAAAGTCAAAACAAATTCAACCCAAATTTTTTACTCCAGACGTCAAACATAGATGGAACTCAACTTATGAGATGTTAAATTCAACTAATGAATATAAAGAATTATTGTGTGAATTTTTGATACGTATTTTCACGTAGAAGGATTTTATTTATTGCCAACGTATTGGGATGAAACTAAAGATTTAATAAAACTATTAAGGGTTTTTGAAAATGCAACTAAAGATTTAAGTGGTTGTTATTATCCCACGCCTCCCAAAGTTTTATTTCATTGTTGTTTTATTGTATCGAAATGGATGCTTGTAGTAAATCCGAAAGATTATCGAATGCTATTTACAATATGTGTTTAAAATGGCTAAAATACTTTAATCGTATTCATGATGTTTTCTTGATTAGTGCTGTTTTATCTCCCGATTTAAATTTAGCTCAAGTAGAACAATTACTTGATATATATTATAATATTCTTAAAAATTTGGGTTTTCCTAATATTGAGGATACTGTTGAAAGTCAAACTTTATTTGAAAATATTCCTGACGTTGAACAAGTAAAAATTGATTTGAAAAATAGTTTAGAAACTGTTTTTTCTGAATATTCTTCTAAATACGGTGATAAGATTCAAACTCAAAACAAGAACTAAGACTACAAATACATTTAACATGGAATTCGACAGAACTCCCACTAACCCATTTCAACAACAACTCTATAATATAGCAAGAAATAGGGGTGGTAGTAACGTTGGTCAAAGAAATGACCTTAGTAGATATTATGCAACTAGTTTTGTGCCGGAGGATGACAATGCAGGTACCTTTGATCTGTTGGATTGGTGGAAAAGAAGGGGAACCGAATTTCCCACACTTTCCATTATGGCACAAGAAATTCTTGCAGTGTCCGCATCCACAGTCCCCGTTGAGAGTGCTTTTAGTGAAGGAGGCTATATCCGGACGAGCGAGATCCCGAATGACGCCAAAAATCTCGAGGCTCAAATGATACTTAAAGACGCAACAAAAGCCGAGTTACGAGATCAAGAAAATAAATGGGATGACCTATTAGCGACCAAGATGCCTATCAAGAAGGCACTACCGAAGGAGAGTCTAGTCAAATGAGTCAAACCGACGATCAAGACGATTTACGACATCGACTTCGACTAAAGGTAAGTAAGGTAAGTAAAGAACTACGTAGGGCTTTGATTCCTCACGAGATACGTAGGCAATTTAATTTTAAGTGAAAACTTAAAATTAAATACAAGCCCATTTTTTTAACTCTTCTCAAGTAAAAGAACTACGTGGAGCTTTGATTCCTCACGGATACGTAGGCAATTTAATTTTAAGTAAAAACTTAAAATTAAATACAAGCTAATTTTTCAAATGATTTCCTTTTCATTTATAGTTATTTTTCGTGTATAAAATGATAACAAATAAAAGTTTTATATATATTTTTTTTAAAAAAAAAAAAAAAAATTAGATGGGTCGACCCGTGACCCGGCGGGTCGGACCCGGACCCGGACCCGTGGCCGACCCGTCGACCCGCCAACCCGTACATTTCATATGTACGGGTGGGGTCTGGGTCCTGTCCTGCCGACCCGGCGACCCGGCGGGTCCGACCCGGACCCGGACCCGGACCCGTGGTTGGGCACCTCTACTAACAACCGGATTATACCGTCATCCGCAATTATCTTTAGTGACTTGTAAATGACAGGCGCATGACGACATCATAATTTTTAGTTTAATTGCTAGTATTACCTAATTTTAAATTGAAATAATTGATTTTGGTTGGTATGGTTGCAGAAATAAGTCACAACTTGATTCTTAATGCAACCTTCTTTCCTTTGACGAAAATCCATTAATTACTTGATATTTTTTCTCCTTAACACTATACGAAATGCCCTAACAATTCAAAATTTCAGAACCGACCCGAATATCCTCCGATCGAACCTTAATATGACGGTCATTATGATATGCGCTCAGAATATGGAGCTATATAAAAGTAGTAGTACTCTTTTTTATCCCACTGAAAGCTTCACAATAGATTATTTTCATAGGTTTTTAGGTAAACGAATGAAAACATGATAGGTTGATAAGTTGTAAGCGTATAGTGAAGGGAAAGAAATATTAATGATCAGTGTGACAGCTATTTAAATGATGTAATTGTGATTGTTTAACATAAACGTGTGACAATTATAATAGTAAAGCATCTATAGAGACAATGACCCACATAAATCTATGTACAAAACATCTTATTACTAAGCTAACAAACTAATTCGAAACGGTTTTTAGGAGCCATGTTCATATCCCAATCCAAAATTACATGCCTAAGCCTAAATTTTAGGCACGCGCTATTACTAATTGAACATATTGAATTAGATTTCCAATTAAATTTACTCAATATAACAATCGCTCAATCATTCATAATTATGATTGTTTTATATGAGTATGTGACAGTTGTAAAAAGTGTGAATTAATAAATACAAATGTATACTTTGAAGCACAGAACGTGTATTTTATCTGCACGAACTCAATGGCACAGTACTCTTTTCGTTTAGGAATAAGTGTCTCATTGTGTGTTGTGCACGAATATTAAGAAAGTTAGTAAAATTATTGTGAGTGGAATATATGTCCCACCTCTTGAGAGTGGTAAAAGTGGATTGAAGTTGTAATTATATTGAATTAAAATTGTTGTGTGAAAAATATAAAATAAAGTTAAAGTTGTTTGTGAGTGGAATAAAAATACACTTATTTTGAGTGGAAAAATTAAAATAAGAATATAAATAATATTGATTTGATCGTAAAAAATTCAGGATGTAATTAGAAAAAGTGAAGGTTCAAAGATGATTTTTTTTTTGGTCGGAAAGGTTCAAAGATGATGGTGAGGGTTAAAAGATGATGTAAAAGATTCCTAAATGCATGTATGTGGAAAACGTAGTGGGGATTGAGGTGACAGGATAACAGGACGGTAGAAATTAATAAATGACTATATAAAAAAAAAAAAAAAAAAAACATAGACATAGGTGAATGGTGGGGTTGGGAAGAAGAGAGAAATGCACGTGGGGAAGGATAAGGCTGCTATCCTATTTTTTGACTAATCACATTATGTCGGGGGTGGGTATGGGGCATTTGGACCTTTCGCCTTCATTTTTTTTTCTTAAGCTTAGGAGTTGTTTGGCACTTGCTGACTGATTTAGTACAGAATGGTTGAGAGGCCAGAATGGTTGAGAGACTCTGTATGGTTGAATGCAGAATGAAATTTGGTTGTTTGGTAACGGTTCTGAATGGTAACTCTGAATGGTAACAAATTACCATTTTACCCTTCTGTATAAAAGTAGCGATTAAAAATCCCATTTTTTCTCTCCTTGCGTATCAAAACCTCTCATTTTTATAAATAAAAATCCTAATTTTTATAAATAATTGTGTATAATATTTTTAAATTTAATTCATTTAAAATAATAATAATAATTATTATGATGTATAATAGTTTTAAATTTAATTCATTTAAAATAATAATAATAATTATTATTATTATGTATAATATTTTTAAATTTAATTCATTTGAAATAATAATAATAATTATGCATAATATTTTTTAATTTAATTCATTTAAAATAATAATAATAATTATGTATAGTATTTTTAATTTAATTCATTTAGAAAATTATAATAATAATTATGTATAATATTTATTTATTTAAATTCATTTAAAAATAATAATAATAATTATGAATAATAATTCTTAATTTAAGAGGAGGGGTAAATCTGAAAATTGTTTGCGTCTTAATGGTTGAGAGAGTGTATGGATGCTTAATGATTAAGAGGTTATTGTAACCATTAAGAGGTCATATTTGTTTGGGATCTCTCTTTTTTAGTACCAAAGCATAAAAGTAACAAGTTATATATCCCCATTCATAAAACTATAAGTTTTTTATACCAAAATGTGTTAAAAGACTTTATTACCTTTAAAGTCTACCAATAAAAGAAAAGAAAAAAACTAAAAAAGAAAAAGGAAGATTATTAAAACGAAACAACAATAAAAAAATGGTCCCACAACTCAATATTTTCCTCTGCCAAAAAACTCTCCTCCTCTCTGCAAAAAAACTCTGCCGTCGTGAAACCCTTCGCCGGACAGAAAATGTCGACCTCCGACTACCACAGAGAATCTGAAGACGCCAGAAGTTCCGCTAGTGACACTCCATCTGAAGAGCAATTCGTCAATGAGCCGCCGGTTAGTGTATTTTCATTCACACACGATCGTGCCACGACGGTTGTTCATCTTCCCACGATCGTGCTGAAGAAGATGAGACCATCGTGTACACGATGGTCTTTCGTGGGCACGATGGTTACACACGATGGTCGTCGATCGTGTGTGCCGTCGTGTGCTAGAAGAGCAAAAGCTCCTGCCTTGCACACGATCGCAGGCACGCGATCGTTGCCCGTCGTGTGAACCGTCGTGTGGCACACGATGGTCTTCACACGACGGGCATCGATCGTGTGCATGCGATCGTGTGCAAGGCGTAATTTTTTTCGTTCTCTTAAGCATTTTATCATATTCTTATGAGTTGTATGTCCATATTGCAGACTGGTTGCGTATGGAAGAGACCTACATTGCGTTTTGTTACACATCAAGTGAATCTTTACATACGGGAGGCGGTATTTAAAGAGATCATTGAGACATTAAGAAGTATGGGCCACAATTCCGCTGTTGCTGATCGAGCTATCGAGAGCTTGACCGAGGGGGTCCTGGGGCGCTTGATTAAAGTTAGGAGGAATGAGAGTTCAAATACTGCCCTACATCACTTGATTGCTCGTCAATTGGAGGGTGATCAAATCCCCCCGGATGAGTCGTGGTTCCAGGTTTGCGGGAGGACCATTCGTTTTACGGCCCGTGATTTTGCCTTGATCACGGGACTCCATTTTGGAAACTCTACCTTCCATCCCCATGACGACCATCTCCTTCCGTCTGACTGTATTTTCTGAGAATACTCCATGGCAAAAATATTAAGGTTAGTGTTCTGCGGAAGAGGTTCAATGCACGAGATTTTGGTAGAGACATAAGAGATTATGTCAAGGTTGCCAATTTGCTTATATACTACTACTTTATCCTATGCCGTGACGACATGATGGTCGAGACATGGGCATGGGCATTAGTGGAGGATTTCGAGCAGTGGGATATGTTTCCTTGGGGTTCTTATGCCTTTGGGGTTTTATCTTACTACATAGGCAATGTTGCCATGAAGGAGGGACAAGAGCACAAGGACTATCACTTCTATGGTCCTGTTTGGGCTTTACAAATATGGTCGTATGAGATGATTCCTGCATTGGGAGCATTGTGTGGTATTCGAGATAAAACCTGCCCAAGTCCCGGTGTTTGATGTGGACTACGAGGAAGATGTTTTGTGATTTCACTCATTTCTTCGACGATAAGGTACATAAATTTGTAAACGTATTTTCTCCTAACTTCACTCATCTCTTCAACATTATGTGATTGCCCATCTAATGGTATGCTTTAATGACTATTGTTGCGGACAAAGTACTTCCCTCTTTACCGCATCCGGAGGAGGATGAGGCCGAGTACTACTACCCGAGCTTTGAGAATGGCTCGCCATATGACGTTAAGTTCATTAAGCTGTAAGAATAGGTGAGGAATAAGGAGGATGAGCTGCGCCGATCCAGGAAGAAAGTTATGGATAGGTTGAAGAAGGTCTTTGGAAAATTGATTACATACGAGTCGGCACATTAAGTGTCGAAGCGGCCGGCAGAGTACCCCACCGAGATGGTGCAGAGACATCGGACCGGGAGAGGCAGCCAGAGAGGGTGTGTTGTGTCCACGGACTTCCTTGTCCGGACCACACCCAGGACACGAGCAGGGATGAGTACTTCGATCGCCGTTTGAAGGCGATCTTGTACGACGATTCTGAGTCCGGATTTATTGCTCGAGTTTCTCGCCGGGTGCTTTCTGGGATCGTGGATTTCTTCGGACCTATGCATAGACGTTCTAGGAGCCCGGTACACTACTCAGCTGGGAGCCATGATAGGCCTCGTCATTCTGCATCTGTTAGCAGCGCCCGGCGGAGGATTCCTGACCCTCCACGTCACTCAGTCTCTGGCGCAGCACACAGTCACCTCAGCCTAGTCATCATTCTCAGCGTCAGCCGAGTCACCATTCTCAGCGTCAGCCGAGTCACCATTCTCAGCATCCGCCTACCCACCATTCTGAGGTCCAGCACAGTCACCATTCTCAGATTCATCATTCTGTTGAGCGGACTCAGCAGCCCCTTGATTACGAGCATCAGTATGAGCCATTTGAGGCGCCGTTTCAGCAGTATGGGACGATGTTCGACTGGTTTCAGGACGAGCATCATTACAGTGCGATGTTTCGAAGTGGGGGTGGTGGTCCTCAGCACCAACCTCCATTTCAGATCGAGCAGCCAGTTTTTGAGATCGAGCAGCCGGCTGTACAGCTCTCTGATCGTTATAGTTGTGAGAGGGATGCTGAGGGTGACGAAGATGGTGAGAGTGCCGGAACACAGCATTTGGGTGAGCGTAGTCTTCCACCGCGAGTGAGTCGACCATCTGCTGCTCTTCGGGAGCCTTTTGTGGTTGCGCCTCCAAGAGATAGCGAGGCTCTGAAGAAGTTGTACCTACAGTTTAGGAGGGAGCAGCCACGTGATGCTATTGTCCGGTATTTGGAGACTGGGCATGCTCTCACCCAGGCGTTATTTGACCGGATAGAGCCTAGCCGTGAAGACTTTGATGCCGATGTGATAGACTGTTATGTGCTTGCGACTCGAGCGAGGCTTCGGAGGGGAGTCCATAGTGTTGGTGTCGGTAGAGATGGCACTGTACTTGCCGGCTCCCTATTTTACGTAAGTTCTATAACCTACTCACTTATATATCATTGGTTTGATATCGATTTTTTTTAATTTTGTGGTTTGACTTTTTGTAGTTAGTTTTGGCCAACGAGTTTGCAAGACTCCATCCGGATGATCCACTTGGTATCAAGGTGACGGGGAAGCCGGTTTACAAGGAGTGGAAAATTCCTAAATGCATCGAGGACTACATGACAGGTCTTGATACACCACATGCGGTTCCATGGTTAAATTGCAACGAAGTAAGTTTGAAATTTATATTTATAAATAATTGACGATTTGTTGCCATTTGAAATTTATATTTATAAATGATTCGCTATGTTTGATGTGATGATCTTATATGATTACATATTTTGTTTGAACAGATCATTGCCATTTGTTGCCTCGACCAAAGCCACTGGGTGACTATCAAGATTGACATCATAGCATGGACCGTGGAGTTGTACGATTCCTTGTCACACCACCACGAAGATGGTCGATACCGATTCAACCAACTGCGACCGATTATGCGTCTGATGCCTCGTGTGCTAGCTCAATCCGGGTATTGGATGAACAACCAATCGAAAACGAAGTATGACACGGAGATGAGTTTCAAAATTATGCCACGAGAGCTACAATTCATACAAAACGACAATCACAGTTGTGGCCCCTTCACGTGCATGTACTTGGATCGACTCGTCTCTGCAAACCCAGGAGCAAGGCACCAAATCAAGGAACTTAATGAAAAATATATTAAGAAATATCGATATGGTTTAGCTGCTAAAATCTTTATGTTGTCTTTAGACATGTAGAATGGTTTATGGTGTGTTGTTAAATATTTATATTGTATTTAGACAGTTTTGGCAATATGAATGTGTCAGTGTTGTTAAATCTTAATGTGTTGGCTCTGTGTTACACACGATGGATGCACACGATCGTGGCCATCGTGTGTTACGATCGTGTGCAACCTACCCACGGTCGTGGGTTGATGCTGTCGTGTGCGCACGATGGTTGGCATGACCGTGTGCACACGGCCGTGAGTACCATCGTGGGCACGGCCGTGCACACGATCGTGTGTTCCATCGTGCACACGGCTGGACACGACCGTGTACACGATCGTGTGCATATGAACTTTTGGTATTTTTGCAAATTTGAACTATTGTGTTATCTAGAATGATGTTTTGTGATTCAAACATCGCTTGTTCAAACATTAATTACTATATAGCTTCTTATACAAACTCCTATTTGTCATTTCGTTGTAATTCATTAGTATATGAGGTAATTCATCCAGGATGATTGAACTTATCCGCACGTACTAATACACCGAGAACAATCGACGACACATGATATGCAATATATTATGTTAATTCAATCAATAACTTTTTAGATAAGTGTATCATTAACAAATAATTGTTAATATATAAGTAACAACACCTAAATTGACGAGTAATTTGAGAAATTGGTGAAAATTCTTGATGTTCTTGTGCACACGATCGTGTGTTCCATCGTGGACACGACCGTGTACACGATCGTGTGCATACGTGGATACAGCGCCAATTTGACACCTGGTTGCCAACGTGTCACACAATTGGAACACGCGATCGCGGCGATCGTGTACACGATCGTGTTTACTTCAAAGGTCAAATTATTTTATTATAAAATCCCATCGTGGGTCGGTCCCCCCCTCCCTTTATTATAAAATCCCATCGTGGGTCGGTCCCCCCCTTTTCACTTCAAACCCTAATCAATTAACATCAGTTAAAATTCATTAAAATCAAATACGCGAAATGAGCGGCCGATTACGAGAAACCGATTTAGGAGGAAGCGAAGCACCACCACCAAAAAGAAGAAGGAGGATACCTACTCCCAACCCACCATACAGAACTAGGCCGACAGGAAGATACTCAATGCTCAGAGTAAGTTTTTTGATTTTGTTGTATGTGTAGTGACTATCATTGCAAATTAATGTGTTCCATGAAACAGGGCCTATTTAAAAACACTGCGAGCACTCCAGTCATACTAGATGGTGATGATGATAATGATTTGGAGATTTCTGAGAATAAAAGCAAAAAAGTTATTTTGGAAGAGGAAGTTCATGAAGACGGTGATACAAGACTAAAGATACAGCAGCAAATTGGGGAAAAGGGATCCAATTGATTTTTTTTTATGTTATTATTAGATATTTTTGTGTGATGGTGATTAAATTTTGTTTTATAAAGTTATATGCTTTGGAACTGTAAACTATTGCTCTTTTAAGTGAGCTACTTTGTTATGGTTAATGTTTGGCTCCATAATCACCTTTATTTGCTTTACATAACTGAACACTTAAATTTCAATTCAAAGGTAAAGAAAATAGACACAAAATTATGCATTTCAACTAATAATCGAATCGAATCAATACATGGTCCATCGAGGATCAAAATATCAGCACATGATTGTTGCTAGTAAGTCACAAAATATAAAAATACATAAGCAATTTAAGTTTCACGGTATGGACATCCCCTTATGTCATGGTCATCATTACGGCAAATGCTACACCTCTTCTTCTGCCGGCGCCTTTGCCTCGTTTGTTCATCGATTTCTTGAGTTTCTTCAGTGATATTCAAATCCACACCACCTATGGGAATGAATGCTTTGCAAGATTTTCTATTGTGGCCGGTTCCTTTACACCTACCGCACACCTGAGGCCGTCCACCTGCGGGCAAATTTTCAACAGCGGACCGTGCGCGACTCATCCTTGGTCGGCCGGCTTGTCGTACCCCCTCTGGAGGTACGCAAACGATGGATGGGATCTCCGGTGGGACATTCCACTCATCAGGATGTGGGATGGGAGTAATATGCTCCTTATAAGTCTCTCTAAGGCCTTGTTGCTTGAAATAACGACTAACAAAATAATACACGGACAAACCATTGCCGGCGCGCCTGTTACAATAAGCAATTATGTCAAGGATGTTGTATAGGATAATGTATTTTTGATATTGATGAGGTGATAAATCCAGACCATCCCTGTTTTGCAAACGATGGCAAAACACGATTGCGCCGATCGTGTGTTACGATCACAGTGATCGTGGGGTTACGATCGTGCCCATTGGGTTACGATCGTGCCCATCGTATGTCCCATCGTAGGTTACGATAAGGGCGATCGTGGGTTACGGTCATGGCGACCGTGGGGTTACGATCGTGCCCATCATTGGTTACGATCGTGCCCATCGTGGGTTACGATCGTGCCCATCGTTGGTTACGATCGTGCCCATCGTGGGTTACGATCGTGCCCATCGTGGGTTACGATCGTGCCCATCGTGGGTTTCGATCGTGACCATCGTGAGTTATGATCGTGACCATTGGGTTACGATCGTGCCCATCGTGGGTAACGATCGTGCCCATCGTGGGTAACGATCGTGCACACAACAGCATAGACATGTACCTTATAGCGGCAACGGCATGACGACATGGAATCTGATCCAAATCAAACTCACGACAACAACATGTCCATGTTCGAAGGTCGACCTCATAAGAAACTTTGTTTTCTTCGACTTTATAAACAAGTGGGGTGGTAGCTCGAACGGTAAGAGTCAGACTGGCTTGCACAGAGTTAGAAAGCTTTTCAAAAGTGTGCATTGTCAACTCATGGTCTCTTGACGTAGCTTCTCCCCGCTTCTCATCAAACCAATTCTCTAAAATTAGGCGAAATATCTCAAGTAATGAGCAAACTGGTAAACGCCTAGCCCACAACATACGATTATTAAAGCATTCAACAAAGATTGGATGTCAAGAAGTTATAGCGTCGCACGGACACTTCGACTTAGCCCACCTCTCTGGCCCAATTTGAAAGGCGCTGTGCGCCCCATTAGGGCTTTCGATATGTAGTTTCGAAAAGTAGTTTTCAAAAACTTCTTCTCGATGCATGTAGGCGTGATTCTAAAGAGTCCTATAGCATGCGCACCATAGGAGGTCGATTTTTGCAAGATGGTGATAGCAATAGCCGTTGATTGCATTCGGATATACGGCTGGAACAAAGATTCCGAATGCTCTTATGTTGGTCACTCACAATCAGTAAATCTTCCGTCGGATTGTAGCATCTGCGCAGGTTATACAGAAAATAAGTCCATGACTCGTCGTTCTCTATCGGACCGAGACCAACAACAAGAGGAAAAACTTGCTCGTTCCCGTCAAATGTGACGGCCGCAAATAGAGTTCCTTTATTCCTTCCCTTTAGGTGGGTCCCATCAACTATAATCACCGGTCGAAGGCACGTATCGAATGCCCTAATACTCTGTCCGAGTGCAACGAACATGTGGCGAAACACTCCCTCACGAGTCGTCTGCAAATCATAAATTGTCCCTGGATTACGCTGTTTTAACAAATACAGATAAGATGGGAGCCTCTGATACGACTCATCGAAGCCGCGATATGTATTCTCTATCGCTATATTCCTCGTCCGGAGAGCAAAACTGTATAGCATGTCAATGCCGTACTCCCTACACATATCTGCAATCATCTCCTTTGGCCTCAAAGTGACCCCCTCACCGGTCAATCTTTTAGCAAAATAATGGGCGGCAACCTCAGAAGTGACCGATCGTGCGGCAGCACGGTTCAAATCAGTGCAATGTTGTGCTCCAATGTCAACTTAGTAATTCTCCAAATAGTTGCACCCTCAATAGCACACAACCTAAATCGGCAATTTCTTCGCCCACTCTTACAGACAAACACTATACGTTTATCGGCGAACGATCGGTGATACATCGTAGCATGTTTTCCAAATGATACATTCCTACAGCTTATCCTCAACTCGTCTTCGAACGAAAGGTGGACCCCACCTCTAGCTTACCGTGCAGAGGTGGAGGCCGCTCGACCCAACCCAAAGTCCGGCACTACCGGGTCGGAAATGGAATGATCCAGTTACGCATTGATTGTATATGCTCATGCTCGCTCGCAGATTGATGGTCGGATGAGAAGTTCCGACGACTCATAATCCTATCCATTTGGGCCGGTTGGCGAACCCAAGCAAGAAATTCCGCAGATAGTGACTAAAGCAAGTCTTTACAATAATCTTCATCTTCGGATGTATGCACCTCTTCATCTTCCTCATCTTCCTCGTCTTCCTCATCTTCCTCGTATTGATACTCTTTGGAAGGCATGTCATAATTTATGTTGCCGGGCTCTACTCTCGAGCTGCTACATCCCATATTAACCTCGGAAGTGGAGGAGCTGTTGTTCTCAACATAGACCTCAGGATCCTCCTTGTATTCTACTAGTAATCGAAGTATCTCGGTATCGCCCCGTAATAGGACTTTTACTTTGTTTCCTTTGGCCATGTGTGTCAAGTACCATAATTTGTAATCGGACTCATTTGGACCACCCAAACCCTCTCTGATAACCCCCACGAGGTTTGCATGACTAACTTTGCTCGTGTCGATATAGACAAAAAAGGAGTCCCCATCTACATATGTCGATCGCTCCCAATGACCACCGTGATGTATCAAAATACGCTGCCACGACATCTGATTATAAAAAGATGAATAACTATTCATAAAAATGAGCGAACAATATTATAAAACTGTCTGCCTTGGACACGACCGATGCACACGGTCGTATACTACCGTGTGCAGTGATCGTGTGCAAGTTTCTGTCCATGAACACGATCGCTGCACACGATTTTAGACGATCGTGTTAAACGATCGTGTACACGTTAGTGTTGCGCACGATGTTAAGGTCGTTGCGCACGATCGTTGCACACGATCGTTGCACACGGTGGCTTCCCATCGTGTGCATCGATCGTGTCCGTAAGAACAGATCTGGAATTTTTTTTTCATCGTTCAAATAATGATGCATACCTTCTTTTTGAACTCGAATACGACAAATGAAGTCCTATTTCAACGTCAACGTTTATTTTCGAACAATCGTGTTATTTCTATAAGATTTTTTGAGAGACCCTTTGTCAAAAATAAAATGGTTGTGTTGTTTTGATGTATATGTTTGTAGTTAAATTTTGGTTCTTGGACATTAATATCGATCGGAGGAGGAAAGTAAAAAAGAAAAAAGAGAAGAAAAGTAGTTTAAATTAAAAAAAAAAAAAAAGAGAAGTCAACAATACAACAAAAGAGAGGGCATTTTAGTCTTTTTAATCAAAATGGTACCAAAAACTTATAGTTTTATGAATGAGGATATAGAACTTATCAATTTTATGCTTTGGTATTAAAAAATTGATTCCCACTATTTGTTTTGCCAAATAGTCATGACCTCTTAGCGATTCAGAGGTAGGCTCTTAATGTAACCATTAAGAGCCAAACAAACAGCCCCTTAGATGGCAACTATTACCCCTCAGTCCGGTCCCAGTCGAATTGTAATATTTTGAATAAAATTATTTACTCGTTCTGTCTCGACGATTTTGAGGCGTATTGATTTTTTACTGTCAATAATTTTTAAATTTGACCATGAATTAATCTCATACTATAATGACAAAATGTGCAACAAGATTTTATTATGAAACTTTTATTGTGAAGTCTCAAAATATAATTTCATTAAATATTTTACCATTATGGTTTGAGATTAAGACCTAGTCAAACTTAAAAATTATTGACCGCAGAAAATCAATACGCCTCGAGATTGTCGGAACAGAGGGAGTACTATAATTTAAAAGAATAGTCGAATGTGATACATGCGTAAGTTTTGTAAAAATCGATCGTGAGTTTGTGGTGCAGATTAAATGGTAAAAGATATTGATGTTGAGTGCGTGATGGAGATGAAGATTGTTTGATGTGATTTGAGGTATTTAATGAAATATCACACTTACAAACGATACTTTTTTTTTATCAAATATTATACTTCAGAAAAGAGCAAAATGAGTATTATTATTGGCCGACAAAAAAAATATTTTGATTGGTTATATTCCCCACCTCATGGGAAATGTTTTCTTTATAAAATAAAATATTTTGGTGTAATTCATTAATTTTCCCAAAAAAAAAATAGTAGTGCTTTAAAAAAAATACTAGTGCTTTCAAGAATTATCAAACAAGCAATATACATCATAAACAAATCTCATAATACAGATCAAAATATACTATAATACCAAGCATAACATATTTTCACCTCCAGTACTATAATTTGAGCATTAATTTTTCACCCGTTCTATATTGAATTAGAGAAGATGAGTACACCATGACTATCTATTTCGAATGTGGATTTCGAATATGACTCGTTTTCTATTTTAACAACTCGTAAAATTTAGAAAGTCTAATAAAAATTATTACTTTACCTTTTAATTTTCAAACAAACTCCAACAATATATCTATGTAACGGCCCTGCTTTTTATTGAAACTTAGATCCAATTGGTCGACAATTAAAAGGAATTTCAGACGAATCAAATCACACAACTTCGCCTCAAAATAAGAATCTTGATAAATTTCTAAGTAACCAAAACATTATAATCTTGACAGAAATTGTCCTGTTTAAACAAGAGAATAATTTTTTTCACACAGACACCCACACGCACGTGTATGCATGCACACATTTCAAAAGGAAAATTAAATCTCTTAATAAATCTATGAACTTAGTCTTATCATACATTTCACTTGTCCATAAAAGAGATGCAAGGAACTTAAAAGTTTGTTGCAGTTAATAATTCTTTAGGAGTCATTAGGACACAAGTGTATTACAGAATAAGTAAATATTGAGGACTTCAAGTGGTAGTATGAGAGGTTTAATCTCGATGAAAACCCGCAGCTCGATGAATGAAATCCAGCATGTAGCAATCTTTGGGAGACGACTGAACTCGGTGGGAATCTCTGGTTGGATAGGGGTCCAGCATGAAGCAATCACTTGGCGGACTACTCATTGTGTGTGGTAGTTGAGGATATTTAAGAATCAAAAAACTAAATACACATCTCGCGATTTAACTGTTAGCAGCTTTGAGGGTCGAAGCTGTTGTTCGGAGGATAGTCAAGTATAAAAAAAAATATATAAATAAGTACTCTCTAATTTGCTGTGCCCACAAAAGAGAAATTCTTGAAGTTTGACCAAATATAATGGTGCCAAATTTAGTTCAAAGTTAAGACATGTTTAATGTCTACTAAACCTTTACCTTCCATGTAAATAAATAACCATACCTTATCCCCCAGGCATAGCTCAGTGGCAAAGGAGGGGGATATCTTTCGCGCTGGTGGCATGCAGCGTGGGTTCGAATCCTCGTGGGAGCATCCGCTCTTTTCAGGGATTTAAACTCAGATGTTTATTCGGTTAGGCATCCTCAAACCGGTTCTTGGCGATAACTCGCGATTTAACCGGTAAGAATGAGGATCGGGCCTCTGCAGGATTCAACCTGGGTCAAAAAAAAAAAAAAAAATAACCATACCTAACAAGGAAGGGTAGGTCTTTTCGGCGAGTGATTTGGTCTTACTCAGAAACCGATTTCTAAAACTAAATATTATTTATTTATTTTTTTAAAATAATAAAATACTAAATTTTAATAAACTAAAAATAAACCCTAAAAATTAAATAAAAACTAAAAAAATCCTGCAAAAATTGAAAAACTCTAAGAAAGACGATATAAAATTACGGAAAAAAAAACCTTACGAAAAACTAAAATTTAGATTTCGTCGCATATCATACAAGTCGTCATATTATGAACCCGGGTCGATCTAAGTTGGACCCAAAATACATAATGCATTTACTGATATGGTCTTGTATGAGTTGTTGAGAACAATAATTACGTAATTTTAATAAGCCGTATTTTGGCTCGTGATCATGCATTAAGCGGCCACCAAAAGATACTCCATATAAATAAATAAATAAATAAAGCGAGATTATGTTTTATTTTTAATTGAAAAGTATTTTTGTTTTATTAAATACCATTGAACAGAATCACATGTTGGGAAAAAAAGGACTTTGACTGACTGAAAGGAGATTTTGAATTTCAGTGTCATATTATTGGCAACTTTATAGGTTGTTTAATTAGGGAGATAATAAATTATTAAGACAATTAAGTACTTCAATTAATCATTAAAAAGTAAGCTAATTAGGAGTAGCATAATTACGAGCATTAGTTCAATAGCTCATAAAGCGGTTCAATTTTTTTTATACTGAGATTCCAAGCAGACCTGATTAGTTCTTGGGATAACAGTCCCGACCCCACAGTATTGGTACCAGTTAAATCGCGAATAGGTTCTTAAATGTCATCTGCATTCCTTACTGACGCCGGCAGTGCATGAACTAAGCCACAATGACTCATTCAAAACCTGCACGGTTATCGCTTGGATCTGATTAACGGCAATGGTGGAGACCAAGGAAAAAGCAAACAAACATGAAAACTAACGGTGAGAGGATGGAACCATAACATATTTACGTGGGAATATGGATCGGATCTGTAGGGGTGAAAACTGGGCGGATATTTCCCGCCCGATCCGGAGCCGTATCCGATCGGGATCGAATTCGGGATGAAAAATAGGTATCCGGTCGGATTCGGATACGGATCCGGATAGTTGAATTCGGATACGGGTTCGAATTCGGATAATGCAATATCCGCCCGTATCCGAGTTTTCCCATATTTTATCGGATATTATCCGGATACCAATCCGGATAATAAATCCGGATACCAATCTGGATAATAAATCTGGATATCCATATTTTTAAATTTTAAATATACTTTATTTTATATATATATATATATATAATACTTTTGGACTTCAATGTAATGAATTTTCAAGCTTTCAAGAAAAAAATATTTTTTCAAAAAAAAGTATTTTCTGGAAAAATATATTATTTTTCGAAAAAATCTATGTATTTGTTAGATTTTTCGAAAAATCTATGAATTTGTTAGATTTTTCGAAAAAAAATATTTTCTAGGAAAAAAATTATCTTTTCGGAAAAAACATTATTTATGGAAATTTTTTATTTCTTCGAAAAAAATTAAAAAAATATTTTCTGGAGAAAAATTATTTTTTGGCAAAAAAATATTTTTTCGAAAAAAATTATTTTCTGGAAAAAATAAAATTAGTTTCTGAATTTTTATATTTTTTGAAAAAATAAAAAAATACTTTTTGCGAAAAATAAAAAAAACTATATTTCGAAAAAAAATTATTTTCTGAAAAAAATATTTTTTAAAAGAAATGTATTAGCCAAACACTTTAATACTAACTTATAAGCTATTTGTTTCATATGAAATGCATTTTTAAAAGAAAGGTTCTATTCAAGTAAATAGAGGGGCAATTATATATATTATAATAATTGTTAAAAACAATTAAATTACCACTGTTTAGTCTTTGCTAAGTATGTAGCTTATGTTTTTTATGGGAGAGACTGAATAAGTAAAAATGAGGGAACCCTTTTATGAAACGATTTTTAAAAAAATTACTATAGTTTGCATTAGAACTTTTATGAAATATTGTGTAGGTAGTTTTTTATATGCTGCAATCACTTCCAAACGATTTTTGTATGACACGTATTATCCGATTATATTTATTCGAATCCGGCCCGAATCCGTCCTGTATCCGTCCCGTGTCCGTATCCCGAATAATCCGAATTCGTATCCGTATCCGGCCTTCCCGTATCCGACTCCGAATCCGAGAGAAAAATATGGGTTAGGATACGGGAAGAGCACTATCCGCCCGTATCCGATCCGTTTTCACCCCTACGGATCTGTATCCATTTAAATATGATTTTTTTTGTTTCATTTTTTTTCTTTCGAATAAATGATTTTTTTTGGTTTCATATTTAATAAATTACTTTAACATTAAATTGTTGGTTATAACATTTATTCGAATATATTCGAACCACTTATTTACATCAGAGTCGTCTATTGTAGATGATTCAAATGTAATTAAGTGGCTCAAATAGATAACTGAAATATATATTTTAGGTGACTCAAATGTAATTAGGTGACTCGAATAGGTGACTCAGATGTATATTGAGTGACTCGAATGTATATTAGGTAACTCGGATGTAATTACCTGACTCGAAAGGAGGCTCGAGCGCAATTTATATGACTCAAATATGTGATTAGAATGTATATTGTGTTACTCAGATAGGTGACTCGAATGTGTTACCCGAATAGGTGACTCGAATGTCTTCGCGTAAAGATCAATTCTGACAGATATAAAAAGAGTTGTTAAGAAAAAATTATTCTATCCTCAAATGAGTATTATACATTGTTTCCCTATATTCTTTACACTTTAGTATTTTTAGCAAAAATTGTTGGTATTCACTTTTCCCATTCATTTTATTTACAATATTCTACCCCTTTATATTATTTATACTAAATGTATTTTGTTATATTAATATAAAAATAAACTTTATTATATATAATCATATTTGATTTATTATTTCATATATTTTGGAAATATTCTTTTTACAATTTTCGGTAATATAAGTTAAATATTATCGAAGTTACATATTGGATCCCGTAAAAAATCTAATGTTGCAGTTAGTTCCAGAAGGAAGGAGTATGTTTTATTCCCTCTATCACATCTCAAGTGTTATATTTCACCTCACAAATGTCCCTTTAGAATTGTTATATTTTATCAACCGGTGCCGGCCCTACGAGTGCCGGCGGTGCGGTTGCACCGGGCCACCTCAGGCCTCTGGATCTGATCTGGTTGCATCTCTGAGGCCACAATTTCCGAACTTTCGATAAAGAACCTTGTGCCTTTATAATATTACTTTGTAATTATAGTCATATTTTTAAAAAGTTCATCTAAAGCAAATGATTGTAATTGAGATGACACAGATAATCCTACATATCATGGCAATCGCGTTAGCTCACTTTAATATGCAATTAAAGTTATGAACTCGGCTACTCCATCACACAGTTCTATCAAAGTGAATTATCAGACTTTCTTATGAGAATGAAGCCAATTGCACGAAAACATTGTGATGATGATTTAGATTAGACCTCGCAGATCGTTCGTGTCGTGTACTTTCGTGTTTCGTGTACCAAATATTCAAAATTTGACTAGATGGACACACAATCCGGTAATTAGTATTGAGAACTAATACCGAATTTTATAATTATTAAAAGAAAACAATATGAAAGATAGAAAAATAGAATACTCTCAAATACTAAACAATTTTGTTATTATTATATTACCGAGTTTGTCAACCAAAACCGGAATGATCCTTCACGATCAGATCCGATTGTAAGAAAGGGGGAGAGAAGCAGACTGTCCGGTTGAAGGACGAAATTGAATGCACAACAAATATGTAAAAAACCAACTTGTTTCTTAGATCTCTTAGTTGAAGAAAACCGCACGGAGAAACTCCTGTCCTTCAACGGCTGTAAGCTTCAGCGTAGAACCCCAGGATTTGATGCAGCTTTATCGTCGTTCCAACAACAATGGAAGGAGCGATAAATGCAAAGGCGACTACTTGGAAACTCAAAGAAAGAAAAACGAGAGAGAGGAGGCTGCAGATTTCAGATGATGAATACGGCTCCTATGGAGCTGTATTTATAGTTGCAGAACCCTAGGGAAGCACAAAAAAAAAACGGCTAGAATTTTTTTCAGGCCCAGCTTGTCCACCAAGCAAACCCAGTTCTGGACCTGAGCTCCGCTAAAAATAAAGGCTCCTCGGCTCCTCGCGATTGATGCAGCGTGCGAAGTGCAAAGTGCGCCTACAACGCGCCACTTCGCGATCCTCGCGTCTTGCGTCCACGGCCCGGCTCGCGCACGTGTGGGCTTGGCCCATCTCTAGTCCACTAAGGCCTTTGTGAGCCTAACTAGAGAAAAGACCTTATAAACTACCTTTTGTTTCTTATTCCTTCCAATGTGGGACAAAGAAAACATGCCAAACTCCTTTTTGGCATAAATATTTCCAACAATCCCCACAAGGTTGGCAAGTTTCCTTTCACTCAGACAAATGATGTCACTTTGGTGTCACGAAGATTAAACCCCTAGCATTATGAGAATAAACAAGAAGAGATCAATTCAATGGTATCCTTATAGGCTTAAACCAGTAACCTTTTGACCTCTCCGGTTTACCCCCACACATCACATGTCAGCTTTGCATTCTCTCTGAGCGCTAATTTGGCCATGCGCTAAAATCCTTTTCATGACCCTCTAGAAGACAAACCACTAGTCTTCATTTGAGGCGGCACCACCTCTAGATCACATAGGCAAAGTTTTACAATATCTTTGTTGCATAGATGTCTCCATAATTTGTTAAGAGCCTCAACTCAGCCTCGTTATCGGCAACAACATACTATCCTACCTCACATGGATCTATCATTATTTGATAGTACCTTCTATCATTAGTGACTTCGTTATTACCCTTTAAACTTGAGAATTTAGGAGCACTAATGTCAAGTTGGGTTTTCATCACTAATAATTCTATTGTGGTTTTAGACCCATGACTCTCGCGGTAGATGTAACCAAATCTCTCGTCATGGGTTTGGTAAACGGATCTGCCAAGTTCCTACTCATCTTGACATAGACAACTTTGATGGTACCATTATCAATAAGATGTCTCACAAAATTGTGTTGTGGACCAATATGTCTAGACTTCCCATTATACACGGTATTGTATATTGCTGACAGTGTGGCCTCACTGTCACAATACATGGGAATACGCGGCATAGGAGTATCCCACAGACGGATATCCAATAGTAGATCTCTAATCCACTCTACCTCTTTGCCTGCTGCGGCTAAGGCAATAAGCTCAGCTTCCATCGTTAATTGAGCTATACATGTCTGTTTGTTGCTCGCCTAAGAAATAGCTCCTCCAGCAAGAGTATAAATCCATCCATTTGTGGATTTAGAATCACTCTTGTGATCTATCCAGCTAGCATCGGAATAACCTTCTAGTATTCCAGAAGATGACGTGTAAGTCAACTCAAGAGTACTCGTCCTTTTCAGGTACCCTAGTACTCTGCACACTGCCTTCCAATGCTCCGTACCGGGATTGATAGTGTACTGACTTAATTTGCTTACAGCAAAAGCGATGTCAGGTCTAGTAAAGTGTGTGGCATACATAATGCTATCGATTGCACTTGCATATTCTAGTTGAGCCACTCCCCGACCAGAGTTCACATTAAGTTTTACACTAGAACCAAAAAGAGTATTGAATTTATTAATATTCAAGAGTTGAAACTTTGTTAGTATTTTCTCTATGTAATGAGATTAAAATAGAGAAATCTGACTACTTGTCCTTTTCAATTTGATACCAATAATGGTATCGACTTCTCCTAGATCTTTCATTTTAAAGTTCGAGGATAGATATTTCTTCGTCTCAAGAATACCTTCTAGGTGAGTTCCAATGATCAACATATCATCGACATAAAGACAGATAATGACAGTGTATTCGGTTGTTTATTTAGAATAAATACACCTGTCAGCACTATTGTGTTGAAATCCGAATGCAATTATAGTGGTGTCAAATCTCTCATGCCACTGTTTAGGAGCTTGTTTCAAACCGTACAGGGATTTAATAAGTCTACACACTTTGTTTTCCTGTCCAAGTATCACGAAACCTTCAGGTTGCTCCAAATATATCTCCTCGTTGAGATATCCATTCAGAAAGGCTGTCTTCACATCCATTTGATGAATGTATAGACCTTTCAATGTTGAGATTGCTATAAGAGTTCTAATAGAACTAATTCTAGCAACATGAGCATATGTACAAAATAATCGATACCCTCTCGCTACCTGTACCCCTTGGCAACTAATCTTGCTTTATAGGGATATGGGTCCATCTCGATGAAACTTTCTCTTGAAAATCCATTTGGATTCTATGGGTCCCTTTCCCTTGGGTAGATCAACTAACTCCCAAGTTCCATTACCCATAATTGAATCCATTTCATGATTGACAGCTTCCTTCCACAGAGGAGCATCTCTTGATGACATGGCTTCATTGAAGGTCTTAGGATTATCATCCAAGTTAATGTCAGAAATGACCTCTCTTGTCACTTTCTTTTGATTTCCTTCAACCAAATAAGAGAAAAAATCTTCTCCAAAGGTTTTTTCTTTTCTGATTCTAGTACCTCTCCTTGGTTCCTCTACAACCGTAGGTGGGTGTATTTCTCGAGAAGTACTTGGAGGTGTTGTGGGATTAGGGTTTTCATCATCTCTAGAAAACTTATCCTCGAAGAATTCCACATCTCTAGATTCTACAACAACACCTGATTCAATATCCAATAATCGATAAGCCTTGCTATTATGAGCATATCCAATGAACACACTCTTCATAGCTCATGCTCCCAATTTGGATCGCTTAGGATCGGGAGTCCGATAATAAGCAACACACCCCCACACTCTTAAATAGTTTAGGTTAGGTTTTCTTCCTTTCCACAACTCATATGGACTTGTAGGGATCACACGACTAGTGATCCTATTGTGAATGTAGCAAGCAGTAAATAGTGCTTCCCCCCACATATTGTTTGGCAGACCCGATTGGTTCAACATGCAATTTACCATCTCAGTTAAAGTTTGGTTCTTTCTCTTAGCCAAAGCATTCTGTTGAGGGCTATATGGTGCGGTTCGTTCATGTTTGATACCATTCTCTTCCCAGAATGTGTCAAACTCCATGTTGAAATATTCTCCGCCTCTGTCTGAGCGAATAATTTTAATGTGTCTTTCGAGTTGATTTTCGACTTCAGCTTTATATCGTTTAAATGCATCAAAAGCTTCATCTTTTGACCCCAGCAGATAAATATATAGATATCGACTAAAGTCATCACAAAATGTGATGAAATACCTTTTTCCTCCTCGAGTAAGTATTCCATTAAATTCACATAAATCACTATGAATCAACTCAAGTAATGATGTGTTTCTCTTTACTGATGGAAATGGTTTCTTAGTAAACTTTGATTTTACACACGTTTCACATTTTTCAAAAAAATTTGCGTCATATTTTACCATTTCTTTAGATTGCATCTTTTTAATATTTTTAATATTTGTGTGTGCTGATCGTTTATGCCATAAAGAAATTGAACAAACAAAGTAATCAGAAAAACTTATTTCATTAGCAACATTTCCATCAAACACATCAAAGTTGGCAACATCAGACACAATACAAATACTAGGACCATCACCATCTGAACTGATCTTACTACCCTCATCACTAAGGTAGAGACGGTACATACCCTTACAGTTGTCCGTCTTTCCCACATACTGTCTATTTTTAGTGATCTCAATCTTGCCATTCTCGAGTTCCATCTTGAACCCGGCTTTGTCAAACTTATCCGCAGAAACCAATCCCTTCGAGATGGCAGGAACATGTAAAACATCACGAAGGGTAACCCAACAACCTCTTATGAACTTCAAGAAAATATCTCCTCTTCCTAAAACATCAGTTTTGTGGCCATCCGCACAAATCACAACCATATCTGGAGCTGCTGGACAGTAAGTGCAGAAGCGAGTTCGTTGTCCACAGACATGCACGGTGACTCCCGTATCAACGAACCACCCTCGACTCGCTATTGCTCGTGTCAGAGAAGAGATCATGAACACATCTCTAAGGTTCACACTTGCTACCATATTTGTAACATCCTCAACAGCATGTACCACAGGACCAGATTTGCGATCTTTACACTCGCGTGCATAGTGGCCAGTCTTTCCGCAGACGTGGCATGCTCCGGACCTCTTGGGCTTTGAGATAGGGTTCTTTTGTTGTTGATTACCAGGCTTCTTGAAGTTAGGTTTCTTGGGCCCAAAGTTCTTTCGATTTTGTCCCCCAGATTTGCCCTTATTTCCAGAACCCCCAACTGACACGTGATGCATACTCGATCCAACTTTACCACGCTTGTCCCTGTTGCGAGTCTCCTCCTCAATGCGGAGGTGCTTCAACAAATCATCCAAGGAGTAGTCCTCATATTTGTGCATCATCCTCTTAGAGAAGTCTTTCCAGGAGGGTGGCAGTTTTGTATAATCACACCAACCTGGAAGAGTTCCGGCAGATGGATGGAAAGCGAGTTCAGTTTGTTGACCATAACCTGGAGTTCATGGACTTGCTCCATAATGGGTTTGTCATCAACCATTTGAAACTCTACATACTTGGACACAAGGTACTTGTTAGTACCTTCCTCATGTGCCTTGTACTTGAGTTCCAAGGCTTTCCAAAGCTCTCGTGGATCTGTGACCGACGCGTACAGATCATAGAGGCGATCAGACAAGGAATTCTTGATGTGGCCAACGCACAGTTCCTCAGACTCTCTACGCAGACCCCTTGGCTTTTCCAGATCTGAAATCTCTTTTGGATCGACAGCCTTTCCCGCTTCGGGAATTGGATCAGCGGGAATAGTGCAAGTTCTGGGTCCAGGACATAGCCAAGTTTCAGCACAGCAAGCATGAACTTGACCTTATCAGCCTAGCGGGTGTAGTTCTGTCCATCGAATCGGTCAAGACGGGCAAACTCTTGGTTCATTAGCCGGAAATTCGCAGATGAGATTTCAGTGTCTATTTGGCTGTTCCTGTTTCTTTAAACACGATTTAATATAAAAAAACCTTTAAGAATGTTGAAAATTTGACTAGATGGACACACAATCCGGTAATTAGTATTGAGAACTAATACCGAATTATATAATTATTAAAAGGAAACAATATGGAACATAGAAAAATAGAATAGTCTCAAATACTAAACAATTTTGTTATTATTATATTACCGAGTTTGTCAACCAAAACCGGAATGATCCTTCACGATCAGATCCGATTGTAAGAAAGGAGGAGAGAAGCAGACTGTCCGTTTGAGGGACGAAATTGAATGCACAACAAATATGTAAAAAACCAACCTGTTTCTTGGATCTCTTAGTTGAAGAAAACCGTACGGAGAAACTCATGTCCTTAAATGTTTTTACGCGCTTCAATGGCTGTAAGCTTCAGCGTAGAACCCCAGGATTTGATGCAGCTTTATCGTCGTTCCAACAGCAATGGAAGGAGCGATAAATGCAAAGGCGATTACTTGGAAACTCAAAGAAAGAAAAACGAGAGAGAGGAGGCTGCAGATTTCGGATGATGAATACAGCTCCTATGGAGCTGTATTTATAGTTGCAGAACCCTAGGGAAGCACCAAAAAAAAAAAAAACGGCTAGGGTTTTTTTCAGGCCCAACTTGTCCACCAAGCAAACACAGCTCTGGAACCTTCCAGATCCGTATCCGATTCGGGTCATTCTGACCCGACTGAACCCGAGCTCCACTAAAAATAAAGGCTCATCGCGATCGATGCGGCGTGCGAAGTGCAAAGTGCGCCTACAACGCGCCACTTCTCAAACCTCGCATCTCGCGTCCACGGCCCGGCTTGGCGCGCGTGTGGGCTTAACCCAGCTCTAGTGCACTAAGGCCTTTGAGAGCTTAACTAGAGAAAAGACCTTATAAACTACCTTTTGTTTCTTATTCCTTCCAATGTGGGACAAAGGAAACATGCCAAACTCCTTTTTGGCATAAATATTTTCAACACCAAAAGTCTAAACCCATACACGACACGAAATGAATTCATGTCGTGTCGTGTACCGCGCAAATTCATGTCATTTCGGTCGTGTCTTCGTGTCAAATACATGATATAAATAAATATTAAAATATTATAAAAATAACAATTTTAATATTTTAATATTATTTTTACAGGTTTTAGTAGACTAAACGAAACGAATGGCAATGAAAACACGAATATTTAGACGAAATTTATGAAAGTTCATATTATATTTTCTAATTTTAAAGTGTAGTACAAACAGAATTCATAAAATGTTTGTTTTTATAAAATTAAATATAAAATTTTAAATTATGTTATATATATATATATATATTTCGGATACCTCGTGTCGTGTACCGAAAGAGTAAACATAAAACCGATATTAAATCTCGGTCATGTACTTTCGTGTTCGTATATTTTCGTGTCGTGTACTCAAAATGCAAACACAAATATTAAATTTTCGTGTCGTTTTATGTGGTGTTTTTGTATCGTGTGGCAAATTGCCGGGTCTAATTTAGATCCAAGTAAATCACGCTTCACGTTATCATAATAGGACTAACTTCTAAAAGGGTTATGCTATTCGGACCCTCCCTAGGAAACCCCCCCTACGAAACCCTTCCCCCCCCCCCCCCCTAGGAACACCCCCTACGAACCCTCCCCCCCAAACCCCCCCCCCCCCCAGGAACCCCCCTACGAACCCTCCCCCCAAAACCCTCTCTCCTTCATGTTATATACGTACACCATTACGGTGAGTCCACATCATTAATTCTTAGGGCTGAGATCGGTTCGGTTCTTGATAAAAAATTAAAGAATCGGAACCGATTTTTAAATACATAAATCGGTTCGGTTTTTGACCATTTTTTCAGGAACCGAATTAGGAACCGAAACCGAAAAAACCGGTTTTTTCTTCAGGAACCGAATTAAGAACCGGAACCGAATTTTATGTGTAAAATCGGGTTTTCGGTTCTTTTAGGAACCGAATTGTGAAAAAAAACCTAATTTTGTAAAAAAAAAAAAAAAAAAAACCGAATTTTGAGTAGAAACCGAATTTAATGTGTAATATTTTGAACAAAATACATTTAATTTGTTTTATTTAATACCTATATTATGTAAAATTTATATATAATATTATTTTTATTATTATATAATATAATATATATATATATAGAACCGGTTCCAAACCGGTTTTTTCTAACATCATAAAACAGGAACCGGAACCAAATTTTTCGGTTCGGTTCTTATTAAAATTCGATTTTTCGGGTAAAAATCTCAACCCTATTAATTCTTTTACTTTACTTGCATAATAATTTACTTTTACTTTACTCTTTTACTAAAAATTTTTTTTACTCTTTTACTAAATAATTTACTCTTTTACTTTACTTGCAAGTAATGGTATAATAATTATGACTTTTTTTTTATTTGTTTTTTTCTTGTGTACTATATATATAGGTATATGTATTTTATATATATATATATATGTGTGTGTGTGTGTGTGGGGGAAAGGATGGAGAAGTGGTGCAGAACAAGAGAAAAAAAAACACGGAGAGAAAGAAGGTGAAGTAGAGGAAGGGGACTTCGGTATTGAAGTACTACATATTTCGACAAATATATTTCGCAAACACTACAAGCGGAGATTTTTGGTTTCAAAATATGGCGGATGCATCACCATTTTACACGGAAGAGGTACTAAATTTTACACTGTTACACATATTACTTTCAATATCACATGCAAAAATATTCACAATATATATATATATATATATATATATATAATTTCAAAGACAAAAAAAAAAGTTGAAAAAAAAAAGTTGTAACAAAAAGTATTTTTTTTAAAAGTTGTAACAAAAAGTTATTTTAAAAAAAATTGTAACAAATAAAAATATTTTTTTGTTTGGTTCGATTAATTTTTTTGTTATATTTAGTACGGGTGGTCACGGTTTGGTTCACTTATTTTTTGTAAAAGTTGTAATTTATTTTCAGGTGTTCAGTTCTCCCGAGCAACTAACTGATTGGGTGCAAAATATAGCTCGAGGGATCGGTTTTGTTATTGTTAAAAGAAGAACCAAATCAGAGAAGGGGTATTTGTACGAAATCAATTATGGGTGTTCAAAAGGTAGGAAGTATGAATGTGAAGGTTTAGAAGATGAAATTCAACGGCAAACCAGTACCTCTAAAACCGATTGTCCATTCAAATTAGTGGCAAAATATTCTAATACACAAATTTTTTGGAGGTTGAGGGTGAAGTGTGATAGGCATAATCATGATTTTGCAGAGTCGTTGCATGGTTTCCCATATGCAATGCGATTAAAGGATGATGAGTTCAGTTTGGTGCAACAATTGACAGAGTATCACGTACCACCACGTCATATACTTTCGTCAATAAAGGACTGTAATTCGGATAACGTGTCTAGCATTAGAACTATATATAACGCACAAAATAAGATACGTGGAGCCATAATAGGTGATAGAACTCCAATCCAAGTCCTTTCGTCACATTTGATGCGTTTAGGTTATACATATTACCCGAGGGTAAATGAGGTCACTGATGAGCTGGAGGAACTATTTTTTGTTCACCCCACGTCATATGCGTTATGGTGTACATTCCCAGAAATCATGCTAATGGACTCCACATACAACACCACGTTGTTTAAATTGCCGTTTTTTGAAATTGTTGGAGTTACTTCAACAAACAAAACATTTTCAATGGCGTTTTGCTTTTTAGACAAAGAAAAAGAACCTAATTTTCAATGGGTATTGCAATGCGTGAAGGAGGTGATAGACGAAGAATATTACCCGCGTGTTATCATCAGCGATGAGATTTAGCGTTGGTTGGGGCATGCAGAGAAGAATTCCCGAATGCTAACAAATTACTTTGTCGATGGCATATTTCACAAAATGTGCTTCAGTATTGCAGAAATAGATGCAGGACGCTAAAGGAGTATGAGTCCATTAAAGGAACATGGGATTGGATGGTTAAAGCTCCGACACGGGCCATATTCACGCATTATTATGAACACCTACAACAGTTATTGGTCGAACATGCATGTACTTACTTATTAATTCATTGTTTTTATTATTTAATAAATGAGTACCCGAATGACTTTTTATTAATTCATTGTTTTTTCCAGATATTTTTTCGTATCTGAATAACTGGCTGCAAGGTTATTCAGACATGTTTCTCTCGTTTATTACCGATCAATATCGCAACTACGGCGAGTCAACAACATGCAGAGTTGAGAGTCAACACGCGTTGTTGAAATTATACTTGGGCACCACACAGTCCAACTTAGACACGTTGTTGAGTTCGATCGATAAGATTATCATTGCGCAAGAAACTACGATAAAAGAAACTTTTAATAGAATCAAAAACGAGAAAATGCATAAATGTAATGTACCACTGCAGAATTGTGGTATAAAGTTTCCAATTATGCTTTGGAACTTATTTTCGAAGAACTCCAACGGTCGATCACCCCAGAAGAATGTGGTCATCAGTTGCGGTCAATTTATGGGCTACCATGCTTTCACGAACTGCTTTACTATCGAATTCATAGTAAGTATATTAAATTTATGACGATCAAGTTATTTTCCCCATTAATATCAGTAATTTATATGAGTCACTTTTAATGAATACAGAAATGGCCATTCCACTGGAGAGAATTGATATTTTTTTGGAGAACCCTAGCTGTTCCGTGGCCTAGTATCAGTACTTCTACGCCTGAAGATGGTCCTTCTTGTGAAACTGACATACGACAATTCAAGAATGTTTTTGGCAAAATGTCGTCGTTTGTCAAGAAAAATATGTTAAAGAAGGTGAGAGGGATATACGATCCCGAATCTGTTGATATACGTGAACCTCCTGTTCACAAAAGTACTCGTGGACGTCCCAGCACAAAGGACAAAAAGTCCCAGGCTACAAAAGTCCCAGACTTGAATAAAGAACCAACCGTAAATCACCGAAGGAGCACAAATTCAAGATCTACAAAAGTCCCGAACTTGAACAAAGAACCTGCAAGACATAGTTCATACATGGGTCCCAGAGTTGAACAAAGTAGAAGACATAAGTTATACGTTCGAGATGGAGTTAGTGAATATTTGATGGAGCAAATTGCAGAGCTTTTCCATCGATACATCATAAGTATTTATAATGTGCTAGGTGATGGAAATTGTGGGTTTCGGTGCGTTGCCGTAGGTATTGGTTACCAGGAAGATAGGTGGTCCGAAATTCGAGCTCTTTTAATCCAAGAGTTAGACACTCATAGGGACTATTACACAGGAATGTGGTGGTATGATGGCTTTAACCACATTCGGAGCTCGGTAGAATGGTTCCGTCCTGGATTTGCACCTAGGGCCTACTGGATGAGTATGCCAAATACGGGGTTGGTTATTGCTTCACTGATAAACCGGCCAGTTGTATCTATATCCCCACAACAAAGTTTTACGTGTTTTCCGCTTTTGTCCGGTCCAGATTTATCAGAAGAAAGTGGCCCCCTTGTGATTGCCCGTGTGGGGGACGACTACTGTGCTCACTACATTTATGTGACACCGGATGAAAATACACCACTCCCCAATACTCACCCACAATGGAGTGCATACAGACTTCCCAATGCATCCGCATGGGAAACTTTATATTCCAATCGACAACGCATGTATACTGAAATTATTGAGAATATAACAGCACAAACATAGTAAATGATTACTGATTTATGTTGTAAATATAAGAGCACAAACATAATAAATGCACGACATTTGGTGGTGTTGTTTTTAAATAATGTGTTAATGTTGTTGTTGTTTAACTGAATAATAACAGTTGTTGTATTTTTTAATGTGTTAATGTTTAACGTGTTATTGTTGTTGTTTTTTAATTAAATAGAAATACATTAGACGAATACAAAAAACATAACACAAAAAACATAACAAATAAATACTAAAAAAACATTACACAAAAAACACATAACAAATAAACACTAAAAAAACATAAAACACACTAAAAAACAACAAAAAAAAAAAAAAAAAGGACACCCTCAGGGAGGGGTTATTTAGTAATGTAGGGGTCTTAATAACCCCCTTCTAAAATTATCGTACGATTTATGACACACGGAGCGGTCATTTCCAAAATGATCTCACAAAGTATTTATTTGTTTTCACATATTTAGAAGTAATTACATAAATTTGTTTACCGATTAAATATCTAACACGTCTGAAGTTAAAGAGAGGTTTATGTCTGCCAACCTCCCACATAAATGTCAATACATAATAATTATTTTTAACTTTTTAATATTCATCACGTATTCACTGTCAATACTTCACTTTTAATCCATCATATATTCTAACGTCATTAATTACATTATCTAAAATATACTCCCTCCGTCTCTTAAAAACATGGCTAAGTTTTTTTCTCGGTCCGCCCCTTAAAAATATGCCTTTCTATTTTTTGATGTAAATTCTTACATATCACTACTCAAAATGTGGGACATTTTTTCCAATCACAATACACTTTATTAGAATTTCTTAAAACTCGTGCGACGTACCGTAATAAGTAGGGGCATAGTCTGCGTACATCTTACCTTCACCAGACCCTGTTCTGAACGGGATATACTGGGTATGTTTGGTTTGATTTGATTTTTCGTGCGACGTGTACTTTGTCATGTATGTGGATAATGGAGGGAATATTAAACATACACCATCTCTCAATATTTGTGTAGACCTGAATTTTGTTTTTTACTGAAAATATTAGATTAAAACACATGTTAGATCAGTATCACATGTAGCAAAAAAAAAAAAAAGACTTCTGACCAATTGAAAGGGAATTTTGAATGTTCAATATCATTAAAGTATTTACCACTTTGCTTAGAAAATGGATAAAAATAAAATACCAACAAAAAAAGAATGAAAACAAAAAAAGGGGTAAAATTATTAAAAACATTAAGTACCTATTTTATTTTACTTTTCATATTTCTGGTTTCCGAGGAGAAAAGGCCTTTTATGTAGATAGAATTAGTTTTTTTTAAATACATAGGTGATTGTATGACTGATCCTACGAGAAACAGTTTCGGCCCCTCAGAACAGCTTTCAGTTAAACCGCGAAATAATGTAACTGACTAACAATTAAATATACTCCACTTCTGCGTACAGGGAATTATCCTTGAAGTGATAGCTCCATTCTGGACCCCGATAGATAGGTATGTCGGGTCTCCATAATCCAACCGCAAGTTCCCACCGAGATCAGACTTCCCATACTACCGCTTGAAGCACGTAATATTTTAACCATAGAATTATTTTAATAACGCATAGAGTGGTTTGATAACTTCGATTTGATTTAACAGCATTGTAAGTGACCAAGGAAAAAGCTAACGTGAGAGAACGTGAAAAATAATACTTATTGGCATAAGTAATATTGATGATGTTGGGTATCTATCCGGAATACATAAATTTACACAACACAATAGGAAACAAATTACAAATAAATTTCCTATAATTTACGGGGATTAAGGGTTACACAACAAAATTAAATAACACAGAAAACCCGAACGAAAATAGACTGGAATAATAAACACAAGAACAGAAATTGAAGGTCGAAGAAATCTGACCAACAGATCGTGAATGATCTGAATATTACGAACGCAGGTGGTGATTATAGACAGAAAGTCGGCTCAGTCCTCCGCCCTCGTGTACCCGCGTCCAGAGCTCCAAAAATCCGGCGTCCAGCAGTCCGAATCGAGCCACAAACCCAGGCGGTTTCTCAAATCACAAAGACCCGAAACCAAAAACCCCAATAACCCAGAAACCAACCTCAGCCGAGAAGGATTCACAAAGAAAACAGGAATCTCACAAAGAATGATTTTATTGCCTCAAGAACACTCAGTTTCAGTCGTCGGTTTCAAGTGTTCTCCCCTCAAAATGGATCCCACAATTTATAGGAGTCGTAAAAACCCCAGAAACGGTCGCCCGATTTTAAAGCACCCGGACTTATCATTGAAAATGATAAGGGTTGCTATTAGATCGGAAATCGTTCAAGGAATTTCTCAGCGGAAGAAACCGAAGAGAGAAGAATCGGGAGAGAAGAAGGGAGGCGCCGACTGGGGTAATGGGGAAATGGGGTAGGTTTAGGGTTAGGGTTATTTAAATACCCATGGGATGGACGGGTAAGATTAATTCCCACAAAGGGACGGTCCAGATTAGGTCAAGGTGTTTAATGTGGAAACCGGGCCTGGGCTTGGCTAATCGGACTGGGCTGCTCAAATATTTGTTTTGGGCCCAGTCAAAAAACTTATTCCATTTGGGCCTAATACCAACAAATCTCCACCCGGACCAAATGAGCCATCGGGGTACACTTATTTTTGAGAGGGAGGTCATCATCGCCGAACGTCACACCACCTGCACAAAACACAAAGTTAGTACAAGTATAAAGACAAACAATCACTAAGAAAGAAGGAACTAGAAATCACAAAGAAAGACTAGAAAAGCTATCACAAAGATAGCAAACTGAAAGACTAGACAGTCTTCAGTTAAAGGAGTCGATATTTAGTATCGACTTGCAAGATCTGGTCTTCTCGATCGGTAGGCACTTTGTGCCCATATCTGCAGGATTGGACTGTGAAGGGATTTTCTTCAACTCAATTATGCCTTTTTCTACTATGTCACGGATGAAGTGTCGCCTGACATCAATATGCTTTGTTCGATCATGGAACACAGGATTTCAACACAAATGTATGCTTGATTGACTGTCAGAAAAGACCACCACATTATCACGAAGAACACCAATTTCAGTTAGTAAACCTTTCAACCAAATAGCCTCTTTAAAGGCTTCAGTGGTGGCAATATATTCAGCTTCAGTAGGAGACAGTGTAACAATATGCTGAAGTTGAGAGAAATGCACGAGCCACACAAGGTAAACACATATGAAGTTGTGGACTTACATTCATCCCGGTCATTGGCATAATTAGAATCAACATATCCTTTTAAATTAATCCCATCATCAGATTTAGAGAAAATAAGACCATCAGAAGCGGAATTTTTCAAGTACCGCAATAACCACTTAAGGGCCTCCCAGTGAGGTTTTCCTGGATTAGCCATGTACCTACTCAAACAACTAACAGCATAAGCGATATCTGGTCTAGTACTAACCATAAGGTACATGACAGATCCTATGGCATTAGCATACGGGACAGATCTCATTTCACGAATTTGATTGATTTTAGGTAGTCGAGTTTTGGATAATAAGAAATGAGAAGCTAACGGCACACTAGCAATTTTAGCATCAGTCATAGAAAATTTTTCAAGAATTTTACCAATGTATGAGGACTGATTTAAAAATAAGGTGCTTTTAGATCTGTCCCGAACAATGTTCATGCCTAATATCCTTTTAGCATCCCCCAAGTATTTCATGTCAAATTGATCACCTAAGCAACTTTGAACATGATCAATAGATTTAATGCACGAACTAATCAAAAGCATATCATCTACATAAATAAGTAGGAACATAGGCACACCACTGTCATACTTATAATAAAGGCATGGGTCATAAGCACTACGACGAAATTTCAAGGACAGCATGCAGTCGTTGAATTTTTTGTTCCATTCTCTAGGGGATTGTTTTAAGCCATATAGGGTTTTATTGAGTAAGCACACATGATCCGTATGGTTACTATCCGTAAAACCTTCTGGTTGTTTCATGTAGATAGTTTCTTTCAATTCACCATGCAAGAATGCCGTTTTAACATCTAATTGTTTCATCTCCCAATTATGGTGCGCAACTAATGCAAGCATGATGCGAACAGTGGTGAATTTAACTACTGGTGCAAAAATCTCAGTATAGTCGATACCTTCACGTTGTGTAAAGCCTTTAGCTACTAACCTTGCCTTGAATCTGACATTATCCTCCTCCTTTTTCACTTTAAACAACCACTTACAATCAATCAAAGAGCAATTTCTAGGTTTTGGAACAAGTTTCCAAGTATCATTCGCATGCAAGGATGTCATTTCTTCATTCATTGCACTTAGCCAATCATTCGAATTATTAGACATCAAAGCATCATTGTAAGATTTAGGTTCATTACCATCAAGCATATCAAACACATTGAAAGCAAAAGAAGCCATATGGAAATCATCTAAGTGTATAGGTCTCCTAACATTCCTTCTAGGCCTATCCCTAGTTAATTGATAATCAGATAAGTCAGGAGCAGATTCAGATTCAGATTCATCCCCATTATCAGATTGATTATTAGGTTCAGGATTTTCTATATTATCAGATTCGGCAGGTAATTCGTTATCACTAAGATGCTCCACCCTAATCTGAACAGGGTGGGGAGAATTTTCAGTAGCTAGCACAGGAGCAGGTATAGGATTATCAAGACATGGAAATTCAGTTTCATTAAAGACCACGTCCCTGCTAATAATCACCTTCAATCCGGGTTCAGATCTGACCCATAAACGATAACCCTTAGTACCGTCGGGATATCCAAGAAAAACACATCTCAAGGATCTCGGTTCGAGTTTATCAACATTTTGATGCACATAAGCAGCACAACCAAACACACGAATGTTCGAAAAATCAGTACCATGACCCGACCACACAGACTCGGGATAGTTGCCATTTAATGGTACAGAAGGTGATCTATTGATGAGATATGCAGCAGTTAAAAGAGCCTCACCCCAAAAACTTTTAGACAACCCAGAAGTAGCGAGCATGGCCCTAACTTTTTCAAGGAGGGTGCGATTCATTCGCTCAGCCACCCCGTTTTGTTGAGGGGTATAAAGGACAGTCTTATGCCTAATGATGCCATTTTCAGAACACATAGAATCAAACTGAGTATTGCAAAATTCAAGGCCGTTATCGGTCCTTATCTTTTTGATCCGTTTTCCGGTTTGATTTTCCACCAAAGATTTCCAAGTTTGGAATTTTTCAAACACTTCAGATTTCAATTTGAGTAAAAACACGAAAACTTTTCGAGAGTAATCATCAATAATGGACAAGAAATACCTATTTCTGCCATGAGTCGTAACATTGGCAGGACCCCAAACATCAGCATGAACATAATCAAGCACATTTGAACTCTTACCAGATTTCTCAAAAACGGGATCAGGGGAATCGGGAGGTTTTGGAAATTGAGTTTTATGTTGTTTGCCATACATGCAGGAGTCACAGAAAGACAACTTAGAGATTTTATCTTTTCCAAAACATTTTTGTTTATGCAAGATCTCTAATCCCTTCATGCTCATGTGTCCTAACCTATTATGCCACAATTCGGTTTTATCTGCACAGACCAGATTAGAACATGCAGGAGTTTCAGTTTGGCAAATGTATAGATTAAATTTCCGGATTCCTTTAAACAACATCAAGGATCCTCTCGAAATTATCATGCACCCATTTCCCCAAGACCCTCGAAGGCCCTCATCTTCCAAAGTGGTACAAGATATCAGGTTATTAGATAAATCAGGAATGTGTCGGACATTTTTTAGAGTATATTGTGTACCATCAGCGAATTTTAAACACACATTTCCTATTCCGGCCACTACCCGTTTCACCTTATCAGGCATATAAACATAGCGATCACCAAGATTAGTATAACTAGTAAAATGCTGTTTATAAGGTGTCATGTGATGAGTGCATCCAGAATCCAGTAACCAATCATTTTCACACAGACCAGAGAGCACAGAATTCACAGAAAGATGCAAATCATCAGATACCATAAAGACATCGCCCATAGTTAAATTTGCCTGATCATTTTGCAAATTCTTTTTAGGTTTAGTGCATTCTTGTATATAATGACCAGGTTCACCACAATTATAACATTTGCGATTCTTAGGCCGGAATTTGGATTTATCCTTCCATTGCCCCTTTTTCTTATTAGGCTTTTCAGAATCAGTTTTGACAAACGGTTTCCTTTTAACGGGATGTTTAGACCTAACAAAATTAACATCAGAGACAGGTTTTGAAACCTTGTTAAATTTCAAGTCTAATTCTTTACTCTTTAATCCACTTATAACAGTATCTAAAGTAACAGAATCCCTTCCATATTTTATCGCAGATTTCACATCATTATAAGCATCAGGGATAGCATTCAAGAGCACAATAGGGGAAGAATCATCAATGTTTTTGTCACCCGTTTGTTTTATATCTTGCACTAACTTTGTAAAGGCATCCAGATTACCATCAATATCTTTATTCAAATCCAGCTTGTAGCGAAAAAACTTTTCAAGAAGAAATAACTTATTTGGCAAAGATGTTTCGGTAAAAGTTTCCTCAAGTTTATCCCAAAGCTGTGTAAAGATTATCGGTTTGCTTATTCGCCTAATCACGTAATCGCAAGTTCAAGATTATAGATGAATGTGCAAACTCAATCAATTCCTCACGTTTTTCAGAGTCACATTAGATCGAAAAGAACCTTCAATGGCCTTAAAACATTTCATTGGACAAGTATAGATTTCATTTTTGTTGCCAAATTTTAAAATCCCTTTACCGTCAAATGGTGCCATTGTAAATGAAGTAAGAGAGCCCATTTCGTATTTGTAAAAATCACACAAGATTTAAACCAAGACAAGGTATTACCGTAAAAACTAAGATTACAGTTAAATATCACACAGATACCACGAATAACAAAATCACACCAGATTTTGCGATAAAGTGAGCTGGAATAGAATACTAGTATCACACAGATATCACAAATACCAAAATCACACTAGATTTTAAAATAAAGTGAGCTGGAATCGAATCCCGGAGCCCCCACAAGATCCGAGGAACACTTGCGGTCCAGGCAAGGGGGTTTGGTATGCTCGGAGATTACGATCGCTGGCCTCAACACGTAACCAAAATAACGAAGTGATCACAAAGACTGATATGACACAGATTTAAAAGAACAAATTACTCCAAAGTAATAATACTTTACCAATCACACGAAAATACAAGAAAGTATGGGAAGCAATACTGAGCGGATCCTCTACGAACCCGTATGCCCTTCCGAATAGAAACCCCGTTTAGAGGCTCTGATACCACTGTTGGGTATCTATCCGGAATACATAAATTTACACAACACAACAGGAAACAAATTACAAATAAATTTCCTATGATTTACGGGGATTAAGGGTTACACAACAAAATTAAATAACACAGAAAACCCGAACGAAAATAGACTGGAATAATAAACACAAGAACAGAAATTGAAGGTCGAAGAAATCGACCAATGATCGTGAATGATCCGAATATTACGAACGCAGTGGTGATTATAGACAGAAAGTCGGCTCACTCCTCCGCCTCGTGTACCTGGCCCGCAGCTCCAAAATCCGGCCCAAAGATCCGAATCGAGCCACAAACCCAAAGTGCGGTTTCTCAAATCACAAAGACCCGAAACCAAAAACCCCAATAACCCAGAAACCAACCTCAGTCGAGAAGGATTCACAAAGAAAACAGGAATCTCACAAAGAATGATTTTATTGCCTCAAGAACACTCAGTTTCAGTCGTCGGTTTCAAGTGTTCTCCCCTCAAAATGGATCCCACAATTTATAGGAGTCGTAAAAACCCCAGAAACGGTCGCCCGATTTTAAAGCACCCGGACGTATCATTGAAAATGATAAGGGTTGCTATTAGATCGGAAATCGTTCAAGGAATTTCTCAGCGGAAGAAACCGAAGAGAGAAGAATCGGGAGAGAAGAAGGGAGGCGCCGACTGGGGTAATGGGGAAATGGGGTAGGTTTAGGGTTAGGGTTATTTAAATACCCATGGATGGACGGGTAAGATTAATTCCCACAAAGGGACGGTCCAGATTAGGTCAAGGTGTTTAATGTGGAAACCGGGCCTAGGCTTGGCTAATCGGACTGGGCTGCTCAAATATTTGTTTTGGGCCCAGTGAAAAAACTTATTCCATTTGGGCCTAATACCAACGGATGAAAATATGATGGAAATTAAAAATTAAAACGCATTGGATATATATTTTTTTAATGAAATTAATGTTTTAGTTATGTTTAAAAATTTATTACTTGTCTGAAAAAAAAGACAAACTATTTTGTTAAATAAAAGAAAATAAATGATTATAGAATAATATTACTCCCTCCGTTTCACCCGAGAAGGATAATTTAGTTAAGGTAAAACTTTTTAATTTTGGTCATCTTAACAAAGACACAATTCTTTTTAAATTTTTCATTCTCATTCATTTTTAACTTTTTTTTTATATTAATTAATATTATAATTTATATAACGAATTATTTAATTTAAATAAATAGTATATAAACTTTAATTCGATATTTGTATTTTAAAAATAGCCTCTTCAAATAGAAAATCATACTACGAATCTATCCATTTTAATTGCGATCCGTCTATTACATTATGAATAAAAAAGTAATATTCAAATTTATCGCTCTCAGTAATTATATTTTGACCCTGATGTCTCATCCATCATCATCCGAACCAAGACTGTTTATCTCGAATAATATCCGACTCAACTCGACTCCAAATAAATCATTTCACCGCTCGTCTCGATTCGTTTGCAGCCCGGATTCCCATCAGTTGCACAGAACAAACAAAAAAAAAAGATGCACCAAGAATTGATTTTGATCAAAATATATAATAGTTTCAAATTCAAATCTACTGTTTACAAAATTATAGAACAAGTGTGGCTAACTTTATATCTAATTACACTCTAAAATCGAACTCTTCAATCGTGATAGCAGAGGAGCATAACGACGCATCGTCTGATGATATAAAGCCTCGCCCTTTGTTCTCTGACAACACTTCCAATCCCATATCCCCTGCTTGAAATCCTTCTCTTGATGCTGCTGCTGCTCATCATCTTCATACTTTTTTCTGTATGAAAATTCGGAGGCTTTTTCTCTTACAGATTGGGAGTGTGTGTGTGCGTGTGTGTGTTTTGGTTGCAAATGATGTCTGGAGGGGGGGGATTTATATAGGATGATTTTGGTATTGGTCGTGTAAAGAGAGAGAGAGAGACAACTATGGAGCATATCAAAGGGGCGTGCTTGTGCCCCCTGACTAGCCCAACACTAGTTTCAATTGTGGGGCCCAAACCCACTCCGTGGCCAATATTTTTTTTTTAATTGAAAACAATTGATTATTAATACTAAATCCAACCGAACACATTTCTCTTAAAAAGTTGTTATATTGTTGGTCAAAAATATGGATTCGAAAATTATAGGCCTGGGATTTTTACTCGAAGAATCGAAATAAGAATGGAATCGAAAAATTTATTTCGGTTCCGATTTTTTTATTATCAATCGATTCCGGTTCTTAATTCAGTTCCGGTTTCGATTTCTGTTTTATGATGTTAGAAAAAACTGGTTTGGAACCGGTTCTATATATATTATATATATATATATATATAATAATAATAAAAATAATATTATATATAAATTTTTACATAATATAGGTATTAAATAAAACAAATTAAATGTATTTTGTTCAAAATATTACACATTATATTCGATTTTTACTCAAAATTCGGATTTTTTTTACAAAATTCGTTTTTGGCACAATTCGGTTCCTAAAAGAACCGAAAAACTCGGTTTTTACACATTAAATTCGGTTCCGGTTCTTAATTCGGTTTCTGAAGAAAAAACGGTTTTTTCGATTACAATTCCTAATTCGAGGTTTTACTGTAGTAAAATAGGTTACTTCTGGGATATTGGAAACTAAGTGGTATTATTATTATTATTATTATTATTATTATTATTATTATTATATCTTTGAGTCGAAAGATTATTGTAACATCCCAAAACTTAGGGATTCCTTGGGTAAATTTATAAATTACTTATAAGTCGGAAATAAGTAACTCGGTAGGTAATTTTTACGACTTATAAGTAAAATATAAACTTAAGCAAACAGCACCTTAATAGGATTTTGTGAGACTATTAAGTGGGACCCATGAGGCTATCTCTAAACATAAAATTTTTATATTTTTGTACAGAGTTTAAATGTGGGTGTTGCTAAACATACCAAAAAAGAAAAAAAAATGGGGAATCGGACAAATAAAAGAGAGAGAGAGAGAGAGAGAGCTCTGCAGATGCATCTTGATGGCTGTGGGGTTGCATGTGACAGTGACCCCACCCCACACACAATACTTACGTATTCCCTACTCTATCCCACGTACGCGCAGCTCAGGCGCCTCCACTTTTTCGCATTTCCCCCATTTTATTTGATACGACTAAAAACAGACTTATCTAAATATAGAGCAGGTTCTAATTAATATATTAATGACTTTTATGTTTCCTAAATTCTAATTGTGTATCTATAAATAAAGATTGTTGACGTCTGATTTGGTCAACTTCACGTGTACTGACCGGGACAAATGGGTCGAAGACACGTAGAAAATAACAAATAAAGTGGAAGATATTTGATCACTAAATTTTTATTAATGACCTTTCGATAGCATAGAGCCGAGCGTGATAATGTGCGCCGGTCTATCTCATTTGCTTGTTAATTACAAGTCTTTTTTATCCTTTTTCAGTCTCTCTCTTATCTCTTTCTTTTTCTCTCTCTTATTAATGCTTAGAATTCCCAAAGATCCTTTCTTACTGTACATTTCTCCTATATATAGACAAATTGAGGTGGGAGATGACAATGCTCATGTTTGGGGAATACGCCCATAACACTTGTCAGTCCGCATTTAACTCTTGGACACGTGGCGGCCTATAAGGAGTGCCTTGGGAAGGGGCGTGACTGCATGCGTTAATTGGCATGCGGGTCTGTTTTGCCGACTTCCAGTGATGCCTATCCGATGGTCGGTCCTCGTCCCCGCCGGTCGGCCTTGGTCTGCTCGTTGCTCGACCTGCCTGCTGTAATCTCGAACCGGACCTTTCCGTCCTTTCTCTGCTTCGGCCTTCTGGTTCGAGCACGGTCGGCCTGGGAGTCACCGTCTGCTCCGGTTTAAGCGAGCCGGTTGGAAATCGGGTTTTTTTGTCCTGGTCGACTTCGGCCGCTACGGCGGTTTAGCCTGGAGTGCCTACGTGGGTTCTGAGTAGGACGGGCTATCAACAAAGATATCTGACCCTCATAATAAGATACACAATATTCTTCTTTTCTCTTATTTTCCTCTCTTTATTCTATCACCAGTTTTTCAAAATTAAAATAATAATAATAATAAGATCGATTCAATGGATTTGATTCGATTAAACAAATTAATTGATTAATTTTGGGTAGCCAAAATTTATGTAATTCCTATGTTGTTAATAATATTGTTATTTTGATTTTAAATATTCATATATAAATAATATATATGATAATTTAGAACAACAAATAGATTCATTAGTGTTTCCTGAAGAAACATGATTTAACAATCCTTAATAGTGCAGAAGACTATTAAGATAAAATACGTGTTGTAGTTCTTGAACAAATACGATATTATCTCGTCATATTCTAGTTGAATATGATGTGTTCCTGAAGAACACTATGAGATCTAAAAATTTCGTGTAAAATTCCTGATAAAGAACACAAAATAATATTCCTGAAGAATATTGTGTGGGCTATTGAAGAAGCACTTTCTTTCGATTTATTTTATTTTGCACTATTTTATTATCGTGTATTTTTTTCCTTAAATTTTTTTCTTATATATTTTCTCATCCAAATTTACGTTACTTTCCAGGTGTTTTAAATTACGTAAATGAGAGTTGGTTGAACAAATACAAGGAAATATTTATGTCAGTCTGAATTGATCAGCATCTCAACTTTGGAAATAACACAACCAATAGAGTTATTTAATTTTATATATTTATTATTAATGGTTAGAAAATGCGGGCATCTAACTTTCTTAACTATGATCAAGTAAGTCATTCTACATGCGGTTGATTTCACGGTTCAAACATCCGACGATTTCACGGCCTATTTGAAAAGTGATTTTGACATTTTGACACATACAAATTAAAATTTTAAATTTTTGTTTTTTATGTTATTATACTTTTCAAGATGTTTAATTTAATTATAATTTTAATATATAATTTTTTATTTTAAAAAAATAGTTTATTTTTATAGGTAAATTCTAACTCAAAATAAAATACTTTTAAAATTAAAAAATTATAAAGTTACTTGAACCGTATAAAAAGTGATGACAAAACTCATAAAATTAAAAAATTAAAGTTACTTTAAACCGTATAAAAAGTGATGACAAAACCCAAATACTGAAAATGTATTATTATTACTGAAAATATATTATTATTATTATTATTATTTAAACCCCAAGATTTGCACCTCATAATTTAATAACTATCTTTTAAGTTTTCAGTAATACTGAAAATGTATTTTTCCTTCTCTCTCTTTATATATAATATATTTGTTAAATGTGGTGAAGTCAGCACATGTGAATCCGCACCAAGCAGTCAGCACAGTTTTCTGCATGAGGCAAAAGTTGGTATATTAAGTAAAAAAAAATGGTATATTTAGACAAACCCTTAAATGTATAATCCCATAATTTAAAAATTACAATATTTGAATAAGTACAATCATCCGATTATATAATTTATTACATAAAAAAGGATCAAGAGGTTAATCCTATTTTCACAAAGGGACGATATTTGTGTAATTGTGCTCCAACACTCGATCAAACCTGTCTGGAAGCACTCGATCGTACCTGCCTGGAACCCTCTAAAATGTCTTGTACATAGACAATAGGTTACCTAACACGATGAATCATGTCAGCCCAACATGGGGTCAGATAATGATAACAAATATTATAAAACTATAATACATATACGAAAAAACCGTACATATATTAACACATTCAAATCACAACTAATCCACGACTCAAATAATAATCTCAATCAATCAAACCTCGAGATCGTTATATCAAGAGGGCAGGGGTGGCTGGTATCAACCATTAAACCCCTATTTACCAAAATCATCATAATCTCGAATTTTGACCCGATCATCGAAAATTAGTTGTGATCTCAACTATTCCAGAATAAATCATGTTGTATCATTAACACCTCAAGATATAAGCATAGACGGATCGAGCACCAAATTTCTACTGGTGCCCCTGACGAACATGATGAGGTAAGGTAATGAGGATGTGCGACTTTTGCCCCATAGAGGGTCTCCATTTTTTCAGGACTTATGAATAACTTTTTTCCTAAAAAAAGTAGTATAAAAATTATCTGATTAAATTATTATATAGTGGTTGGGTTGGAAAATAAGCTTAAATATTATCTTTATTAATAGACCCAAGTTCGAAAATCCTATTTAATACAAATATTAACAAACTTAAAAATATTAGCTCATTGGATTAGAATTATTCAACTCAACATTGAACTTTCTGTGTGAACCTTGGTTAGGATTGTTATATGCTCATATATTTATAATATATGCCTTATTTTTTTTAAGTATCTAATACTGAAATTTTGATAAATACATGAAAAGAAATTAAGCATTTTTTACAGCGACACGTTTAAGATTTCACATATGACCTCTAGTAATTCAGGACTCGCATTGTCGAAGAATTATGAGAGAAAGTAATGAATATTAAATAATTCAGCTCTTAAACCAAGTCAAATATTGTCAAATATAAAATAACGAGTAGATAAAAAATACAGAAATGATAGAAGCACACACCACAATCATACAAAACTATACAAAAATGTTAAAAGTATGGCTTTAATGGCCATTCACACGGGTAAAAGGTTTTTTTTTTACAAAATTTTGGTGGTGCACATGCACCACCATGCCCAGCATAGATCCGCCCCTGGATATAAGTCAAGAGGTCGAGAATGGCAATAGTCTCAACCAATTCCCATCGACCTTTCAATCACAATCACATTTACAAAAATTTAATCACATAATAACAAGTTAATTTCATAATACCGTTCATCACTGTCTAAGCAAGATATGGTCTTTCCTTAAGTCCAGCGAGTGTCAACTCGATGTCAAAGTCCACAAACACGTTTATGATAATCACAACCTAGTCATAATACAATCAATTAATACTCGTACCAACGATCAATCAACAAGTCTGAAAATACCCGCCCCCAATCGATTTATAATGTCATGCCATCAGATTACTACGATTGATTAATCAATTTCGACAATAATTACTTCAATATTTACAAACTTCAATTCTTCAATTAATTCGAAAATTCTACAACATTTCAAAATAAAATTTATCAGTTAGTAATTCGATTATCATACCAATAAGTTTAACATAATGTGAAATTTATCAAAATCCATATCTTGATCAATCATACTCGAATTAATTCCTCAATAATCTAATCATCTTTAACAGGAGCGGTAACATCAATAACTTCGATTATCAATTCAATAGTTCGACAGTTCTCCGACTACAATCAAGTTTGCTAAGATATAACCAATAATTTTGAGTTCAAGAATATCACTACAAATATATCTCCGATTATATTATAACAACGTATTCATCAAGCCTTCAAGCTATTCAAGTGGTAGGTTCAATTATGATATCATTTCATCCAATAACAATTCTACGGTGTGAATCATCTTAAGAATCCATAATCAAATCCTAATTCATATATCCCAATTATACATCATACTTCATCATAAATTCAAAGGAGAGTTGAGGGATAGCCAACATTACCTCAAGCGATGAACTCGGATGAAGAACGATGTCGAAACCTTCAAGAGTTACCGAACAAGCTTGCCTAATCCCATGCCACGGCAATACAATCTCGAAGAGGCTCGAAATCAATTTTAACTCGTGAAGGGACGATTCTGGAGAGAAAAATCGGTAATGTGTTTGTTGAAATGAAAGAGGGATACTTCGTGTTATAACTTGCACCAGTAATAACGTAAGCTAGCATATAGAGGTACTGTACGCAATGACCCTTAACGTATGTTATCTTGCTCCACTACGTATGCTATTAAGCTCTAGAGTCTACTATCACCCGTGCTTTTTTTTGCTTACGCCATGCATGCGTAATGTATGCAACCTATTCACCATAGTGTACGCAATACCTTGCTAGTTACGCACATAACACTCGTTGACTCGTTTGTTCACAAGCTCACCGAAAGTGCTCGGTCCCACATCCAAAAGTAAATCACACGGCCGACTGATTCCTTGACCTGATATGAAGATAGCGTATGCAATGGCGTATACAATGCTGACTCGTAGCATACACTAGTACATTCCATGAACGTACGTTATTATCATCTCCAATCTGCGCAAAGGCTATAACACTTAACCAAATTTTCCACAAATATGTTTCGATCACACATCCAAACACAGTCCAAATAATTTCTCTAATCTTTGTTGAACAATTCCTCAGGAAACGTGATGTTCGCAACCGTCGAATTCACTTATTCAACGATATCAAAGAATATTATACAACCTCTTAATCATATTGACTCAACTCAACCATTCCCATGATGTAATAATAACAAAATGAAAGCGGTAACCATCAGTAATAATCAAAGTACGTATACTAATATGACCCATTAAGTAGAATGCATCATAAATAAATCATAAAGTACAGATCAAAATAAATTATAAATACCAGCGGTAATACATACCATCTCCCTGAAATTAGCTTCATCCCCAAACTACAAAGGAAATAACCCGGGCTAACTCTCTCTCTCTCTCTCTCTCTCTCTCTCTCTCTCTCTCTCTCTCTCTCTCTCTCTCTCTCTCTCTCTCTCTCTCTCTCTCTCTCTCTCTTTTCTCGACTCATTTTCCCAAGTTGCCTCTTCAACACCTTGATGAGACCATTGAACTTTCATGAGCGGTAAGATCTTGTTTCTCAATGTCATCTAGGCTGATCCAGAATTGCTGTCAGTACCTCTAGGAAGATAGCGTCACTAGAAATTTCCAGCTCCTCAAAATTGAGTCTATAACTCGAACTATAAGAATTTCCGATTAGATCGAAAATTTCAAACGACCGATAAACCTAGGGCTCGACTGCCCTTCTAAACAAATAGCCTGGAGAGAATACTCATTCCTCAAATAAACCTGGAGAGAACATTCATTTTCTCATAACTAATTGGATATCAGTCATTGGCTAGTCGCCGTTTCATTTGGAATGGTGTTCAAATGTGACTAGATGATCAATTGGTTGAAGGAGATAAAATAATTAACTTACTTAAACAGATACATTATTAGCAATGGAGGATCAAGAATTTCATAGATGGCGGGATTAAAAGTACAATAAAATAACAAAAATGTAAAAAAGAAATTACTTATTAATATTTGAAAAAAAATTAGACATAAAAGGCAAAAGTAATCAATATATTTATCGTAGTTGTGGCTGACGGGTCCTGAGAGATTCAATAGTATTTCGCATCTTCCTTCGAATTGTCAACATCTCGGCGAGGCAATCTCTTTTTCGCGGCTGCCCTGCTGCTGGTCGGAATTTTCGAGAAGCTTTGTATGGTTTCCGGTTCGAATCTGTAGATGCTGCCCGACATCTGTTGCACAATATTATCGTCTACCATCCGGTTTTGTGTTCGAACTTGTTAAATTGTGTGAAAGTCAAAGTAGAACTAAATGGTATTGTGACAAAATTGCACACCTATATGGCTCATTGGCAAAGTCTGTTTTGTATGCTTTATAGGATTATTATGGGTAAGGTTATGAGTTCACACATACACACCTATATGGCCCCCTTGAACACTTTTACACAGATGAATCTCTCTAGAGCCATCTAGTTGTACATGTATTTCATCAAATCCATTCAAGAATGAGCAAAACTGTAGTATATCCAGAAACAAACAGAAAATATAGAAATCGGGGGATTATATCATAAGTTCCTCTTACCAGCAAAAGTTTTTGAAGGAGGAGTCGTGTAAAAGGCGGATCACCCCTACGTTTTACAAAATGAGCTATTGCCGATTACCCCCTGTGTTTTAAAAAACAGGCTGATTATTAAAAGGCACATCACCCATGTGTTTTCAAAATATCGCAGATTAATCATGTTTCATCCATGTGTTTTCAAAAAGTTGCAGATCAACCACTGTACTTTATCTGGACGTTGCAAATCACCAACTTGTGCACAATATGATTGACGGGGCAAGATGCACCTTTTTTAGAACACAAGAGTAATGCACAGGGGATAATGGGCATTCGACTAATTTTACACGTGGGGTAATCCGCCAAAAATCCGAAAACCCCCGGAGAATCCCAACTGGCGAAACACAAAGCTTTTGGAGACCATAATTAATTGTGCACAAGGAAAAATAAAAGGACGAAAATTGAAGCAAAATACAAAAAAAAAAACAAGAATTTGATTGATCAAACATATCATAGTTTCAATTCAAAGCTACTGTATACAAGAATCCCCATGAGATCGAGGGGCAGATCAGCACAAAATTGTTGAACAAGTGTGGCTAACTTATATCTAATTACACGCTAAATCGAAGAAGCCGACAGCCCGAAACCTTCTTTGATTAATTCCTTCCACGAACGGAGAAAAATCTAACTTTTCAATCGTGATAGCAGAGAAGCATAACGACGCATCGCCTGATAATATAAAGCCTCGCCCTTTGTTCTCTAAGAACACTTCCAATCCCATATCCCCTGCTTGAAAGCCTTCTCTTGATACTGCTGCCCATCATCTTCATATCTTTTCTGTATGAAATTCGAAGTATGGAAGAGAGAAGATACGAGTCAGAAGAGGGTTTCTTTTTCTCTTGTCTTGGTTTTGAGATGAGGGTTTTTTTTTTTTTTCTGCGCTGTGTGTCTGTGTGTGTCTTGCGATTGATGATGGGGGAGGGGTTTTTATACAGGGGGGGGAGGGATGTAGTCTTGATTAGGGGGGGATTGGGATTGGTCGTGTAAATAGACGACTATGGGGCATGAAAGGGCGTGCTTGTGCCCCCCTGGACTAGCCGGACACTTAAAGTTTCATCTGTGGGGCCCAACCCCACTTGGGGATTACCATGACCAACGAAAAAAAAAGGAAAAATATTTTAGAAAAATAAAAATTTGATTATACTATTGCCAACTATCACACAAAAAAACCCACTCTTTTTCTTTGGTCATAAGATTTTTTTGGATATGGTAGTTTGGGATTGTTTTTATAAGTAGGGATGGTAATTTATATTGATGAAGAAGAAGAGAATGTATTTGGGATGGCAAAAATAATCGTGTGTCTGAATGATTGATGGGTTTTAATTGAATAGGTCGGTTCGAATTTTTTCAGTTCGGTTTTGATTTGGGTTTGGTGGAAATGAAAAAATCCCACATTTCGCTTTTGTTTCGGTTTTTGGAATATCCGCACCAAACCAAAATCGAATGTGTAGATATATACTCCTTTCGTCACATCTGAAGAGATCGAATTGATGAGTGTATAATTTTTTATTGATCGCAAGACACAGTACACATACTAACATTTTGGTTAACGATTTTTCCAATTATATCCTCACTTATTAGGTGAGTATAAATCTAGGACCCACAAATAATCACATAAGTAAGTTCATGAGATGTAAAATAGTACATATGAGTCTTTCTATTGTGAAAAAAATCTTGTTTGAAAATTGTTGGAATCGTTAATGATTTTAATTTTATTTTTTAAAATTAAATATCATAGGATCGATCTACGTTCCGAGTAGATGATCGTGGTATATTCACTTTCTCTAAATCGATTCCCGGTGAGTGAGAAATAGTGAATTAAAGTTTCACTTAATTGTGAATTAATAAGGGATAGAATCCCACATTGAATAATGAACCATCATTATTCTAGTATATAAGGAGTTACCTTTATGCATATAATAATTAATGGCACATGTGTATGGGCTTAAAGCCCACACGCGCGCACACGCGCGCGCCGCCGCCGCCCGCCTCGGCCTCGGCCGCGGCCGCGTGCCGTGGACCTTGGACCTTGGACCTTGGACCTTGGTCTTGGTCTTGGATCTTGGCAATTGGTCTTTGGGCCTATTCGTATGTGCACATAAGGATTTTTTGGACAAGCTCAACAATAGTTGGGCTCGTATGTGCACATAAGGATGTCCAGGTACATCCGTCCGATGCAGCATAAATGACTGCATTATGATAGCCATTAGTGGCTGTATTAACTCCCCTGCATGTGAGATGGCCTATAAATAGGCATGCATCTCATATGCATCAGAACATGCAATTTCGAACTGAGCATAAACATACAGTTTCTTATCATCCTCTGCATATCATAAGTCGGACCTCGGTCCTCACCTCTTCCAGTTCGCCGGAGCTCGTAGGTCTTGTGGTGCTACTACCTACGAGACGTTGCCGTTTTATCTTTGGGGGCGATACGTAAGAACCGAGAGCACTACCGGGGCGTATTTCGTCTTGCGGATAGAGGATTCCTCGACTCGGCATTACTTTACGGTTTTATATTTTATTTTCTTGTATTTTCAATTCTGTTTCGAGTTCTGTAATTTTCTTCTTCGCTGAGTCCTGTAGTTTCTGAGTTTCGAGTTGTAATTTATTTTTCCAGTTGTATTTTATTTTCGCCCAACAAGTTTGTAAAACAGATAGTTCATCCAACAAGCGCAAGACGAAATAGTACTTGCTAAATCCTACAACTGGAGATGACGACTGTTGCTGCCACCGACTCCGCCACCACCGTTGCCTTTGCATCCGCGACCGAAACTTCGAACGTGGCAAACACAATTGCCGCAACCTTCTCCAGCATGATGAGCTCGACTACCTCAGCAACAACTCCATGGGTGTTTTCGAACCCCTTTCTGACTACCGGTGGATCCACCTCGAGTGGCACCGTTGGTTCCACTTTTAGTGGTACCGTGGGATCCATGTTAGGATCTACTGTTGGAGCCTACGGGTTCAACACGAGTGGTTCCTTTTTTGGAACAACCTCGGGGCCTAGGATGATGCCTACCGCCGAGAAGCCACCAAAGTTTGGTGGTGCCGACTTTAAAAGGTGGCAACAAAAGATGTTGTTCTATTTAACAACATTGGGGTTTGCTAACTTCCTTAAGGAAGATGCGCCACCGGTGCCAAATGCTCAAGAGACTAGTTTTACTGTCCGAGCCGCTTATGACAACTGGCACAATGGAGACTATCTTTGTAAAAACTTTATTCTGAATTCTTTAGAAGATAGTTTGTACAATGTTTATTCTGTTGTAAACACATCAAAAGAGATGTGGGAGGCACTTGAAAAGAAGTACCGTAGTGATGATGCAGGTACAAAGAAGTTTGTAGTCGCAAAATATTTGGACTACAAGATGGTTGACTCAAAACCAATCATGGAACAAGTGCAAGAGTTCCAACTCATCGTTCATGATGTCAATGCCGAAGGAATGGCCCTACCGGACGCTTTTACCGTTGCAACTGTGATCGAAAAGTTGCCCCCTAGTTGGAAAGACTTCAAGAGCTACCTTAAGCACAAGCGAAAGGAGATGACTCTTGAAGACTTGATTGTGAAATTGCGCATCGAGTCTGACGTGCGCAAAAATGACCACAAACCAAAAGGCCTGATTGATGCTAAGGCCAATCTGTTGGAGCATGGTGGTCCCTCCAAGAAAAGGGCTCGTCCAAGTGTCCAAAACAAGAGCAAAGGGAAGCAACCAGTCAAGAAGTTTGATGGTGATTGCTTCAACTGTGGCAAACATGGGCATACGGCGAAAGACTGTCGAAAGCCGAAGGCCAACAAGAAGAAGAAACATGTTGCCAACATCGCCGAGTCTAACGGCGGATGGAAAGAGGATGACCTTGCTGCTGTGGTCACCGAAGAAGTCAACCACGTTGAGAACCAAGGTGGTTGGTACGTCGACACCGGTGCGACCGCCCACGTTGGTGCCGATAGGAGCCAGTTTAAGAACTATCAAGCTGTTGAGGGAAGGAAGCTCAACATGGGGAATCCAGCTTCATCTGAAATTATCGGAGTTGGAGAAGTGGACCTCAAACTTACGTCCTAGACACTCACCTTGAAGAATGTGCTTCATGTTCGGATATGAGGAAGAATCGATCTCAGCTCTATACTAGTTAAAAAGGGGTTTAAACTAGTGTTTGAGTCGGATAGAATTATCATAAAAAGTTTGATAGGTTTCTTGGTAAGGGTTACCTCACGGAGGGACTCTTTAAACTTAATGCTTTGGCTAAACGCCATGTAACCAAGTCCAAGAATGCTAATGAAAATGCTACCGCTTCCTCTTACTTGATCGAGTGTTCTGATTTATGGCATTGTAGATTAGGTCATGTGAATCTAAATGCTATAAAAAGATTAGTAAACTTAGATTTACTAAAATTAAATGAAGTCAATACTCAAAACAAATGTGAAATTTGTGTTGAAGCAAAAATGACGAAACTTCCGTTTCATTCGGTAAAACGAAACACACAACCCCTTGAATTAATTCACACAGATGTGTGTGATTTAAAGTTTGTGCAAACTAGAGGTGGTAAGAAGTACTTTATCACTTTTATAGATGATTGCACAAGATATTGTTATCTTTATCTTTTGAGAAGTAAAGATGAGGCTATTGAAGCTTTTAAGAACTTCAAGAATGAAGCCGAGAATCAATTAGGCTGTCGTATTAAGATGGTTCGAAGCGATAGAGGTGGCGAATATGTAGCCCCGTTTGAGGAATTATGCAACGAAAGTGGTATAATTCATCAAACAATAGCTCCATATGCACCATAATCTAATGGCGTTGTTGAACATGAGAATCGAACACTTAAAGATATGATGAATGCCTTATTGATTAGTTCAGGGTTGCCCTTAACATGTGGGGAAGTCATCTGATGCAACTACATATTGAACAAGATTCCACGCAAAGGTAAGGATATTACCCCTTATGAGTTGTGGAAAGGTAGAAAACCTTCATACAAATATCTCAAAGTGTGGGGGTGTTTGGCTAAGGTTGAGGTACCTCTACCTAAACAAGTTAAAATCGGACCTAAGACGGTCGATTGTATCTTTATTGGGTATGCACTAAATAGTAGTGCCTATCGGTTCGTTATCCATAAGTCAGAAGTTCCTTAAATGACTGTGGGAACAACAATTGAATCAAGGAATGCTGTATTCTTTGAAAACATATATCCTTGTAAGGATAATGATAAAGTTGAGAACAATTCTAGCAATAGAGTTGAAGATGAAGGAACAAGTTCAAAATCTGTGGATGTAAATCCAAAGTCACGTAAGCGATCAAGATCTAATCTGGAAGATGTAGAACCGAGACGTGGTAGTAGGGTTAGGACACCAAAGACATTTGGACCTGACTACATAGCATTCATGTTGGATGAAGAACCAACGTCGATTAAAGTAGCTTATGCCGCACTGACGGGTTGCTTCGGAAAGAAGTCGTCAGAGTGAAATTGACTAATTTTACAAAACCAAACTTGGGTTTTGGTTGATTTACTGAAGGTTGTAAGCCCTTAGGATGCAAATGGATCCTTAAAAGAAAGTACAAGGTGATGGGTCAATTGACAAGTATAAAGCTCGTTTAGTAGTCAAAGGTTTCAAACAGAAGGAAGGGTACGATTTTTTCGATACCTATTCACCTGTAACGAGAATTACATCTATTCGAGTGCTTCTCGCGATTGCTGCTTTGCACGATCTTGAGATTCATCAAATGGATGTTAAGACTGCTTCGAATGGTGATCTGGATGAAGAGATCTATATAGAACAACTCAAGGGTTTGTAGTACCTGGACAAGAGAAAAAGGTTTGCAAACTGGTTAAGTCTCTATATGGATTGAAACAAGCTCCACTACAGTGGCACTTGAAATTTGATAATGTAATGTTATCAAATGGTTTTAAAATAAACGAGTGTGATAAATGTGTTTATATTAAGAACACTAATAACGGTTATGTTATTGTGTGTCTTTATATAGATGACATGTTAATCATGGGTAACAATATACAAGTGATTAACGATACTAAGAACATGTTAAAAAGAAATTTTGACATGAAAGACATGGGGCTAGCCGATGTGATTCCTGGAATGAAAATTTTGAGAAAATCGATGGAATCATCTTGACACAATCTCACTATGCCGAGAAAGTTCTCAAGAAGTTTAATGCTTTTGATAGCTTGTACTAAGACCTCTATAGATTTAAATGATCACTTGAGCAAAAACCGAGGGGAGCCCGTTGCACAAGAAGAATATGCACGAGTCATCGGGTGTTTAATGTATCTTACAAATTGCACTCGACCCGATTTAGCTTGCGCTGTGAACAAATTAAGTCATTACACGAGCAATCCAAGCAAAGAGCATTGGAAAGCTCTCGTTAGAGTTTTGAGGTACTTAAAGCATACTCAAAACCTTGGGCTACACTATTCGAGATACCCCCCGGTACTTGAAGGGTACTGTGATGCGAATTGGATATCCGATACGAAAAGTTCATTTTCTACAAGTGGTTACGTGTTTACCATTGGGGTGGAACTGTCTCGTGGAAGTCCGCGAAACAAACGTGTATAGCCCGATCCACCATGGAATCGGAATTCATAGCTTTGGACAAAGCTGGTGAAGAAGCCGAATGGCTCAGAAACTTTCTAGAAGATATTCCATGTTGGTCCAAGCCAGTGCCTGCAGTGATGATTCACTGTGATAGCCAAGCTGCTATTGGTAGGGCGAGAAGTAACGTGTATAATGGAAAGTCTCGACATATTCGTCGACGCCATAATACCGTGAGACATTTGATCAAAAATGGGGTTATCTCTATTGACTATGTGAGGTCAATGGATAATCTAGCGGATCCGCTAACCAAAGGGTTAAACCGTGATCAAATGAATAAATTGCTAGAGGGAATGGGTTTAAAATCCACAAATGGAGAATTATCATAGTGGTAACCCAACCAAGATGACTGGAGATCCCAAGAACTTGGTTCAATGGGAGAACTAAACTATGAGAGTTCGTGTAAAACACTCATCTAAGTTTATTCCCTATAGAGCAATTGAGTGTTGAAAGCTTGCCTAGTGGTGAGGTTAAGTCTATGACTTTTAATGATTCCTAAAGACCTCAAGGAGGTTGAGTATGGCAAGATACTCGGTAAAGAATCACCTATATAAGTGAGAAGTGGGGGCCGCTTCATGAAATACACTTATGAATCCAAAGAGGTGTCCAAGGCCCGCAAAGGACACAAAACGTGAGAACGGATGAGGTTGAGGTGTTCAAGTGTTAGCACCATTGTCTCGGTGCACGCCGTGGGGGAATAGTTCAAAGCATCAAGCCACTAATCCGCCTGTGTACCTGATGATGTTAACTATGGAAGGTTCAAAGTCACGAACTACCTATCCTTATACTTTAACGCCTCTTGAGGACTGAGCTTGAGTCTGCATATTGCATTTGGGCTATTTTCACTCATGTGGGGGATTGTTGGAATCGTTAATGATTTTAATTTTATTTTTTAAAATTAAATATCATAGGATCGATCTACGTTCCGAGTAGATGATCGTGGTATATTCACTTTCTCTAAACCGATTCCCGGGGAGTGAGAAATAGTGAATTAAAGTTTCACTTAATTGTGAATTAATAAGGGATAGAATCCCACATTGAATAATGAACCATCATTATTCTAGTATATAAGGAGTTACCTTTATGCATATAATAATTAATGGCACATGTGTATGGGCTTAAAGCTCAAACGCGCGCACACGCGCGCGCCGCCGCCGCCCGCCCGCCTCGCTTCGGCCTCGGCCGCGGCCGCGGCCGCGAGCCGCGAGCCGCGTGCCGCGGACCTTGGGCCGTGGACCTTGGCCTTGGCCTTGGCCTTGGCCTTGGTCTTGGATCTTGGATCTTGGATCTTGGATCTTGGATCTTGGATCTTGGCAATTGGTCTTTGGGCCTGTTCGTGGGCTTGGCCGTGAGCTAGGCCTTGAGCTAGCTTAAAGAATGTTTTGGACAAGCTCAACAATAGTTGGGCTCGTATGTGCACATAAGGATGTCCAGGTACATCCGTCCGATGGTTAAGGAGCTGAATACAGTCAAAGGCCCCGACTGCTCAAATTCCCAACCCTAAGTAACCTCCTGGTATTATGGGGAGGAGTTAATGGCAGTTTGAATTTCGTAACCCCGCCATTTGTTTGAATTTCAGTAACTCGACCATAATGCAAAGATAAATGATCGCATTATGATAGCCATTAGTGGTCAGATTAACTCCCCGCAGTGAGATGGCCTATAAATAGGCATGCATCTCATATGCACGTAACATGCAATTTCGAACTGAGCATAAACATACAGTTTCTTATCATCCTCTGCATATCATAAGTCGGACCTCTGTCCTCACCTCTTCCAGTTCGCCGGAGCTCGTAGGTCTTGTGGTGCTACTACCTACGAGACGTTGCCGTTTTATCTTTGGGGGCGATACGTCAGAACCGAGAGCACTACCGGGGCGTATTTCGTCTTGCGGATAGAGGATTCCTCGACTCGGCATTACTTTACGGTTTTATATTTTATTTTCTTGTATTTTCAATTCTGTTTCGAGTTCTGTAATTTTCTTCTTCGCTGAGTCCTGTAGTTTCTGAGTTTCGAGTTGTAATTTATTTTTCCAGTTGTATTTTATTTTCGCCCAGCAAGTTTGTAAAACAGATAGTTCATCCAACAAAAATTACCCAAGGGACTATATTATATTCATATATTTTATTTTATATATACTCACTTTTTATTATATACAATATACTTATAATATTTAAAATTTTAAAAATATTTATTAAATAAGGATATATATATATATATATGAAATAGATCATATGAAAACTAATTACCTTGTGAAATCTAGAAACTTTTGTAGGCCATTGATATTAGTGATCTAACGGCTGTAGATGAGTAGAATTATATGCATTTATGTATTTTTTATTGCATTATTTGTTGCATATACTAGCGACCAGCTTGATGCAACAAATAATAATAAATATGCAATGAAATTACTTAATAATGCAATTGATTTCTAGATTTCACCATTAAGGGTGTTTCCACCATAGTCAATCCATATATATATATATATATATATATATATATATATATTTGTGTGTGTGTGTGTGAGATTGTTAGGAATGTGCGGATAATAGTGAGAGTGTTCTCAATCACTTTTGCCCTCGGATGATTCATTATCACGGAGGTGACAGGTTATTGCGACACTAATAAATCTGTATTGCTTGCAAAATAGAAGTCGGAATTTAATTCAAATGGTATTTTTTTTGGTTGAGCATATAAGCTCTTTAAATTTGTTTGGGTAGTTTTGTTGTAAAGCTTATGGGTATATTTGGTTGGTCCCAAAAGCTAGATTATAATCTTCATCTAGATTATCTAGATTAGAATTGGTCAAATAATCTAATTTGACCCTAATAATCTCGTTTGGACGGTACTGTTTTAATTTAGATTATAATCTTTATCTAGATTAAACTCAAACGCTTTTCCCCATAGCGTTCAATCTTCATCTACCAGATTTTCTTTTTATATTCCAATTCTACCCTAGGAAAACAAAAGAAAAAAGCACGCCGAGTGCCCTACTCTCCCTACTCTCTCACAGACTCATCTCTCCCAAACAGAAAAAGGCAGACCTTCATCCTCCTCACGACAATTCCTTGAATAGTGATCGACCATCGTCATCAACATCTTACCGCCGCCGAGCAAAGGTTAGTGTTCCTTTTTGCTTCGATTAATGGAATTAGGTTTTAAATTTTTTTTTTCTTTGTGACATACTGATTGAATTTGGGGTATATTCGCTGAGCAAATTTTTGTGTTAAACGAAACAACCATTATAATGAAGTAAACATTTTACACTGAAATTGGCTTAGCAGTGCTAAAGTGATTTCTTCTCTCTGGTCCCATGATGATGAGGCTACAGTGATTTCATCATCATGTGAATCTTTCACAAATTTCTTAGGCTTTCTCTATCTAGAAGGCCACTTATCTCATCAATCGGATGCCCACTATTATTCTTCAACACACCAGTCCGTTTGAGGTATTATTTAAACAAGTACACAACTATCTCATAGTTTGCACTTTTGGATGTATATGCTTTCCCTGGTTATTGCTCTATCAATTAGAAAAATTAGACGTCCCTTCAAAATCATGCATTTTTTTCAGATACTCAAAAAGTCGAAGCACATATCGATGTTATGATCCTGAGACTGGGCATATCCATGGATCGATCCTTGACAAATTTTCTGAATTTACCATCTGATCTATGCCACTATCACGACCCGTTCCTCAATTAAATCCCTTCGTCATTGAACCAGGACAGCACACTCTCTCAATTTCTATTAACAAATTCAAAGCCAACCTTGTTTCCAAAGTCCTCCATCAACGACATGGAATTAATTACCATGAAATGTTCAATCTTATCATTAAACCAGTAACCATACGAGCAGCATTTCCCTATCTCTCTCTATAAAATGGCCTCTCAAAGAGCTTGACATCAGTAATGCTTTTCTTTATTTCCATCTCAAAGTAATGCTTTTCTTTATTTCCATCCCGTGAAGTTAAGTTTGACCGAGAGCAAAGGAAGTGAAAATCCTTCAAGTTCCTTGAGTCTCTTTTCCCCGACTACTTATGAAATGATATATGCATTTCAGACATCTTAACACTATTTGCATGCTTACGAGTTATATGCAAAATAGATGTATAGTGGTATGTCTGTATGTTTTTAGGCTTATAATAGTATCATTGTGTAACACCCCCAATCCGCTCAGGGATATTACACGCCGTAGAACCTTTCCTCAAGGATCTACCAGGCTGGTAACGACATTTAACATTCTCGACAATGCCTTCGAGGCTACAATGACTCAGTAGACCGATTTGGTCTTTCCACAAATACATACAACTCAAATACAACTCATGCCCACGCATGGGACAAAATACAACTACACCCGTACAACGGGAACAATACAGCAGCGGAAAATAAAGTACAACTGAACCAACACACGATGTACGGTTCCTCATGTGATTAGTATCGATCATCTTTCATCATCCTTCATGCCGACCCTGTGTTATGCTCCAAAACCTGAATGCAAAAACAGACATCCACCCCCGAATACTCGGGGTTAGCAAAACTCCAGTGTTTTTCTAGTGCAAATACAAAGTGCAAATAAGAGCCATACAATTCACATTCCACGAATAACACTCACCGAGGATCCTCTAAGATCCATACGAAAAGAAAAGAAATTCCCGAGGCAAGGGTTTGAGAAAACATTTCAAAAACGAAATATCATAAATCAATGGAACTAATTTAAAAAACACTTTAGAATGCCATCGAGAGATTTAATAGAAAACAATTTAGGATTATCAAATCCTACTTTTCAAAACCAAAAGACAAAAGGGGTCACCGCCCAAAGGTTTACTTTAAAAATGACATTAACCAACCGTTGGGATTTTAGCCCCAAATCCAGAAACGACTTTTACAAAACCATTGGGATTTTAGCCCCAAATCTCATCAACTCACAAGACACAAGAACGACTGTGAGGTTCGTATCCCAACGTCAAAATCCACAAATAAAAGATTTAAAACAAACAACAAAATACTCCAAAGTGCCATCCTAGCCAAGTAAGCCAAACGAACACTTACCTCTTACACACTTAGTCAATGCATGCAATCATGAAAACCGTCGAAAGCACTCATTTCCTAAATGCCAATATCAAATCACATTTGCAAAAATGCACCACAATTAACTCGATCCACACCTCCGTGGACCCCTACCGAGACCCCGTCGGATCTAACCCGTAGTGGTTAAAAGCAAAGCTCGCCGATCCACACCTCCGGACCCCTACCGAGACCCCGTCGGATCTAACCCGTAGTGAGCATACACACACACACGTTACTCATGCAGCACTAATATGCTAAGAATGTAAGTTCATTACGAATACTTACTAGAGATGGCCATTAACTCGACACCATTATCAAACTCTTCAAAATTACGATAACAAGATTAAATAAGGAAATACACGATTCCATAACTTAAACAATATGAGTATCATCATAAAATCCTTCGACGTTCAAAATAATCAATTCATAATCGATTCTCAAAACCCCGGTCACAAAACACACGCGTTTTGAAAGAAAGCCTTTAACGAGGCCAAACCGAAATTCTTTTGAAACGTCATTTCAAATAACCAAACAAACACATCAAGACGACCACCGATCATCATATACATAAAACGAGAAAAGTATGGGCAAGGTACTTGCCTCAAAATCGCACGCAAGTATCCCGACGAACACGGATCAACGGAAAGCTTCAAACGCCCAAAGCTATCAAACGGAAGACGACGACCAACGAAAGGGTTCAACACGGTTTCTTCACAAGAACTCGACCCTAACAACAATATAATCAATAAATCATCGATCATACGAGGAAGGATAATCGTAGAACGCCCGAAAACCCTCTAAGACATTTTACCGGACACCTTCAAGGCGTCGGTCAAGAACTCGACTCAAACAACGAATCGATACGATCCAACCATGGGATAACAAGGTAAAAGATATAAAACATCTAAATAATCATCAATCCATCATAATCCTAAGTTAAATCGGATTAATCGGACGAAAACAACAAAAATACCCAAATTCCCCAAAACTAGATTTCTAGGAAATCGACTGATTCTAGATTGGAGGATGTTATAGGACGGATGATTGATGATATGAACCTCCAAACTTCATGGATTTATTGTCCAACAACATCTCTACATGATTACCCTACTCAGTGCGAATGGAAGAAGAGAAGTGAGAAAATGTCAAGAAAACGCCGCTGTGCCTTTTATAGTCAGTTCACGGCAGAGAGTCTTTCGCCCACCCTATCGGCCGAAAGGCTTCCGGACATGATCGGCCGATACCCATACGTAAATGCCGGCATTGAGTCTTTCGCCCACCCTATCGGCCGAAAGGCTCTCGGACGGTGCCCGACAGTGACAGCCTTCCACTAAAACGACCATAACTCTCTCGTCCGGACTCCGATTGACTCACCGTTTGAACCATCGGAAAGCTAATTCGATGCTCTATAATATTGTAAAGATTCAGAATTTTTGGAGTTACCAAAAATTAATGGTGATCTAACAAAGTCGAACTCATACTTAGAAAAGTCGTTTAGTAATCCTAAATTCAACAAAACGACACCGAAACCCGAACCGGAATACGAACCGAAGATACGGTTACGAAGTACTCACAAAGACGAATCTAAGAGCTAGTAGAACACACGATTCCGACCACCCGAAGGCTCGAAATTCGACAACGGAAAGTAATTACCCCAAATTTTGGGAAATTACGAAAATGGCCCAAATGCCCGAAAATCACCATACGACAACGAATAATCAAACCGAAGCTCACAACACGTATAACAACGTTAAATGAACTTACGAAAAACCCCAAACGACAGTTTCGAACGAGATTCGCAAGAACCGAACTCAAGCGCGGAAAGTCGCTAAAAAGCACGGAACTCAACAAAGCAAAGACCAAACGAACTCGGATGACAAAAAGTGCAGAATTAAATATTCTCCGAATGACGAAACGGTCATGAGAGAGTCGTCAAAACAGACTCCGACCAAAAAAAGAAATTTACCGAAAATCGAAAATTGCGGATATTACATTCTACCCTCCTTAAAAGAAGTTTCGTCCCGAAACTTAAAACAAGTAGGGAGAAGAAATGTTCCGCCAGGAAAAACTCAACGAGATACACAAGAATGCGTAACTAACGCCCAACGGCGAAATGTCACAAACAACGCAAAGGAGTATACGGCGTGAAAACACGCTCCACGGCGACCAACACAACGTCGCCGTAGGGATATAATAAAACCAACAAGTGACAACGTCATCAAACGGATGATATAGCCAAGTCAATTATCCGACAATCACAAAACACAACGAACGAAAATCAATATGATTGACCAACCCAACGGTACATCAATCAAAACGCGAGTCAACCGCTGAACAAACACGAAATCCCACCGCCTAAGGGCTGGAAGATCGAAAACGAAACTAATTTCCCGAACTGAAGGGAATTACGAAGGAGCCTGAATGCTCAATAATCAGGAAACGAGAACAAAAACCGAACAAACAAACGATCGAGGCAACACAAATCGAAGAATCATGTTCGAATCACGAAGAACAATAAAGTTCAAACAATAACTCCCAGGATGATCCGCGAGAACTACAAGACATGCATTCCCATAAGATCCATAGGAAAGGGAATAGCGATTGAAAAGTCACAACGACAAACGAGTTATTCGAAATGATATCACACTCGTTCGATAAACAAAAACAAGGGCAGGACAAGCTCGTAAATGCCAACGAACATAAATGAGTCTACAGAGTCGAAAACATAAGAGTTCCAAATCCGATCCACTTCGAATAAAAGAACTAATAGAACCAGATGATGTCACTCCCGAACAAGGTTCACAAGAATCGAATCAACCCAAAAAGTCACAACGATAACCGATCAACTCAAAACAAGATCACCGCTCGTCGGACGATGCAACCGAAATACTGAACAAGTTCATAAAGGACCAACTAACATGAGCGAATCGATAGACGTGAGAAAGAGAAAATACAGAAGTCAAAATAGTACGGGCATTACCTCCGACTTCGTCCACGAAATTCACAAAAACGGAAGCAAGGTAACAAGACTTTAAACAACCGACACATAACGGAACCATCACCGATGCACACGGTCATACCAAACCAAGCTCTAACAGCTCGCACATGCGCGACAACGCAGGAATCACTACGAGGCGATAATATTCAACACCAACATCCCGCCTCTCACAGGGGGCTAACACAACAAATGTGTGGAAAGCGACTCAACGCTCACACCGTCAATTCGGTCATACTCGGGAGAAAGTATCAAAATGACAACGCGAACATCACACATACATACCCATTTCTCAAACGGGAATGGATAGGTTTTAAAACGAAAACCTCATTTTGAAAATAATTTAGAAGAATACTGGTTGATCTTGAGTATCGCCTTTCAAAAGTACAAACTTGAAACATCGTTATCGAGACATTGGAGAAAAGTATGTCTCGAAATTTATTTTTTCTAAGATACTCAAGGTTTTCAAAAATCCAATAGGCGTAATGCCCAAAACTCACACATACCGACGTTCACTAAAACAACTCCTAGCACACGCATCAAAAAGTTTAAAATCAAGACAATATATGTCTTTAAACGGAAATAAACGATAAAATACCACATTCGTAACAAAACCACGATAAAATACTCTCCAAGATCGGCTAGTGAACAAGTCGAACGCGTATAAGCATAAAGCTTCCACAAGAGACTTGTAAAACGTGCAAATCGATTCAAAATCATCAACAACGGACAAAACGACAATAAAAAGACATCACAAACGAAGACACTCATAGTATATATCTAATACTAGATTAGACTAAATACATATCGTGAAATCAAAATTTTAATATAATTACACCACTTAACAAATAATCATAAAAATAGCTCGTGTCACACGAGGCACAACACAAAGAAGGGAGACTTACTTCCACAGTCGCACGAAGATGATGATCGCCCACGATACTAATCACGACCAACAAACTCAAACGACGCGTCGCGACACGACTACCGAGATAAAATCCGACGAAACAAGACTCAAACAACACGACTTTACCCGACACCTAGGTTTTCTCAACCTAAGCTCGATACCATTTATGTAACACCCCAATCCGCTCAGTGGATATTACACGCCGTAGAACCTTTCCTCAAGGATCTACCAGCCGGTAACGACATTTAACATTCTCGACAATGCCTTCGAGGCTACAATGACTCAAGAGACCGATTTGGTCTTTCCACAAATACATACAACTCAAATACAACTCATGCCCACGCATGGGACAAAATACAACTACACCTGCATAAACGGGAACAATACAAAGAATGAAAATAAAGTACAACCGAACCAACACACGATGTACGGTTCCTCATGTGATTAGTATCGATCATCTTTCATCATCCTTCATGCCGACTCGTGTTATGCTCCAAAACCCGAATGCAAAACAGACATCCACCCCCGAATACTGGGGTTAGCAAAACTCCACCGTTTTGCTAGTGCAAATACAAAGTGCAAATACGAGCCATACAATTCACATTCCACGAATAACAATAACCGAGGATCCTCAAAGATCCAAACGAAACGAAAAGTACTTCCCGAGGCAAGGGTTTGAGAAAACATTTCAAAAACGAAATATCATAAATCAATGGAAGTAATTTATAAAGCAGCTTAGAATGCCATCGAGAGTTTTAATAGAAAACAATTTAGGATTATCAAATCCTACTTTTCAAAACCAAAAGACAAAAGGGGTCACCGCCCAAAGGTTTACTTTCAAAATGACATTAACCAACCGTTGGGATTTTAGCCCCAAATCCAGAAACGACTTTTACAAAACCATTGGGATTTTAGCCCCAAATCTCATCAACTCACAAGACACAAGAACGAGGGAGGTTCGTATCCCAACGTCAAAATCCACAAATAAAAGATTTAAAACAAACAACAAAATACTCCAAAGGCCATCCTAGCCAAGTAAGCCAAACGAACACTTACCTCTTACACACTTAGTCAATGCATGCAATCATGAAAACCGCTCAAAGCACTCATTTCCTAAATGCCAATATCAAATCACATTTGCAAAAATGCACCACAATTAACCGTCGATCCACACCTCCGTGGACCCCTACCGAGACCCCGCCGGATCTAACCCGTAGTGGTTAAAAGCAAAGCTCGCCGATCCACACCTCCGGACCCCTACCGAGACCCCGTCGGATCTAACCCGTAGTGAGCATACACACACACACGTTACTCATGCAACACTAATATGCTAAGAATGTAAGTTCATTACGAATACTTACTAGAGATGGCCATTAACTCGACACCATTATCAAACTCTTCAAAATTACGATAACAAGATTAAATAAGGAAATACACGATTCCATAACTTAAACAATATGAGTATCATCATAAAATCCTTCGACGTTCAAAATAATCAATTCATAATCGATTCTCAAAACACCGTTCACAAAACACACGCGTTTTGAAAGAAAGCCTTTAACGAGGCCAAACCGAAATTCTTTTGAAACGTCATTTCAAATAACCAAACAAACACATCAAGACGACCACCGATCATCATATACATAAAACGAGAAAAGTATGGGCAAGGTACTTGCCTCAAAATCGCACGCAAGTATCCCGACGAACACGGATCAACGGAAAGCTTCGAAACGCCCAAAGCTATCGAAACGGAAGACGACGACCAACGAAAGGGTTCAACACGGTTTCTTCACAAGAACTCGACCCTAACAACAATATAATCAATAAATCATCGATCATACGAGGAAGGATAATCGTAGAACGCCCGAAAACCCCTCTAAGACATTTTACCGGACACCTTCAAGGCGTCGGTCAAGAACTCGACTCAAACAACGAATCGATACGATCCAACCATGGGATAACAAGGTAAAAGATATAAAACATCTAAATAATCATCAATCCATCATAATCCTAAGTTAAATCGGATTAATCGGACGAAAACAACAAAAATACCCAAATTCCCCAAAACTAGATTTCTAGGAAATCTGACCTGATTCGGTAGATTGGAGGATGTTATAGGACGGATGATTGATGATATGAACCTCCAAACTTCATGGATTTATTGTCCAACAACATCTCTACATGATTACCCCAGCTCCAGCCGCGGAATGGAAGAAGAGAAGTGAGAAAATGCTGAAGAAAAACGCTGCCAGGCCTTTTATAGGCTGTCTGCCGGCAGTAGAGTCTTTCGGCCCACCCTATCGGCCGAAAGGCTTCCGGACATGATCGGCCGATACCCATACAGAAATGCCGGCAGTTGAGTCTTTCGGCCCACCCTATCGGCCGAAAGGCTCCTGGACGGTGCCCGACAGCTGACAGTCTTCCACTAAAACGACCATAACTCTCTCGTCCGGACTCCGATTGACTCACCGCTTTAACCATCGGAAAGCTAATTCGATGCTCTATAATATTGTAAGATTCAGAATTTTTGGAGTTACCAAAAATTAATGGTGATCTAACAAAGTCGAACTCATATTTAGAAAAGTCGTTTAGTAATCCCGAATTCAACAAAACGACACCAAACCCGAACCGAATACGAACCAAGATACGGTTACGAAGTACTCACAAAGACGAATCTAAGAGCTAGTAGAACACACGATTCCGACCACCCGAAGGCTCGAAATTCGACAACGGAAAGTAATTACCCCAAATTTTGGGAAATTACGAAAATGGCCCAAATGCCCGAAAATCACCATACGACAACGAATAATCAAACCGAAGCTCACAACACGTATAACAACGTTAAATGAACTTACGAAAAACCCCAAACGACAGTTTCGAACGAGATTCGCAAGAACCGAACTCAAGCGCGGAAAGTCGCTAAAAAGCACGGAACTCAACAAAGCAGCACCGAAACGAACTCGGATGACAAAAAGTGCAGAATTAAATATTCTCCGAATGACGAAACGGTCATGAGAGAGTCGTCAAAACAGACTCCGACCAAAAAAAAGAAATTTACCGAAAATCGAAAATTGCGGATATTACACATTGATGGATGGATGGATGGATTGGCAATAGCTATTTGAATGTATTTGAATGGCACATGGGGTATAGAAATTGTCATGGCATCATTCTCGTAAATCATGAGTGTTGATTGAATATTATCTGATAAAAACTGAATTTAACAATATTTGGAGCAAGTTTGGTCGTAAAATTTTAATATGCGTTCCTGTACATATGCTTCATCACTGGCTTATTTGAAGGTTACTTATATGTGTAGCTTATTTGTATCATTGTAACCAACTGTTATGTTTGAATGTGGAGCTGTTCTGGGGAGTGATGTTTTTGCTTAAGAAGAATTGCACCTTATTTTATTTCTAAATATTTTGGCTAGGTTGTGCACTAACAGGTTCACATGTTCAAATCTCTTCCAGTCCGAGTTTTTTTGTTCGAAATATTTAAAAGATGTTATGAATTAGAGAGACAGTAGAGGAGAATAGACATACCAACGAAATTGTATATTCATATTATGAAGGTCGCAAGTTATATTTATAAATACAAATCTAAGGTTTCATGATCATATCAGTTATCCACTAAATACATTGGTTTACAACAAAAAACTATTTATTGTCCGTGTTCTAAGATTCTGACATGCAACTTTGAACTACCTACATCTTTAACATAAAAATAGGTGCAAAAAATAAATAATAACTTTGAAGTAACCATACGAGCAGTATTTCCCTATCTCTCTTTCTTCATTTCCCTATCTCAAAGTAATGCTTTTCTTCATTTCACTATCTTTATTTCAGTAACCAACGTCATTGAATCAGTAATGCTTTTCTTCATTTCCCTATCTTTATTTTCATAATACTTATATTTAAAATTTTGAACTCTATAATTCTTAGCGAGATGGAATCAAATGCTGAAAAAAGAACAATGAATCAAGAATAAGGGGAACGAACTTTGACTGGACAGAAGGGTGCATAAAGGTTTTATTTAACCTTTGCGTGGAGTTCCATGTGAAGAATGGCAAAAGTACTGCGTATAGATGGCGTGAAATACAACATGACTTTGAAAAAATAACCAACCAAAAATGTAATAATCCATTTTGTTGTAAGAACAAACTTGATTCAATGAAGAGAGAGTGGCGCGCATGGAAAAACTTAAAGAGGGGGGAAACCGGCTTAGGATGGGATCCGATCACCGGAAGAATTTCTGCTTCTGAAGAATGGTGGAACAGAAAAATCAAGGTAATAATTTTAAACAAATGAGTAATTTGTGGTTACTGTATTTACTATGAGAATATAATTTGCAATGATTTATCATGATAATGTGTAGGAAAATGCTGAATGTAAAAAGTTTCGCAATAAAGGAGTATCCTCGGAGTTGGAAGAAATATGGAATAAGCTATTTGAGGATACAGTTGCAACGGGGTTGAATTGTGTAACACCATCTATGGATCCTCCAAGTGTGAGCGAGACACAAGATGTGAATGTTAAGAATGCTTATATGCCTGAACGTGGCAACCATAATACATATGCGGAGGTTGGGGATGACGATTATTCACAATACACTCCATACTCTTCACGCTTGGAGGATCTAGAAAGGCAAGAGAATGACTTTTTTGGTTCTTTTGTGGAGGAGTTGAGTCATGGTGGACCAAGTGGGGAAAATAATTCGGAAAATATGTCACAACAATCCAAACAATTTCAAAAAAAATCTACATTAAAAACAAAATATGTACAAATGAAGCAGAGAAAAAGACAACCACCAGGAGCTGTGTTGTTTCAAGATCATATGACTAAGATGAATGCTAAATATGATCGTGCTTTGGAGATATTAGAGGCTGATTCGGCAACTAGTGTCAATCAGAATCAAGGCGGGATTGCTTCAGCACTTCGTGTTCTGGATCGTATGATTGATGATGGTTCTATTGAAATGGGCAGCGATTTTTGGTGCTATGCAGCCACTTCACTTAAAGAAGCCGACACAAGAGAATTATTTATGAGTTTGCGTGATGATGTTGCGAGGTTGGCATGGTTGCAGTGGCAATTTAAGAATAAATAAGTGTTACTTGTATTGTTTCATCTTTTACTTGTGCATTTTCATTTGGATACATGTATTTTTAATTATTTCATTGTTATGTTGACTATTTTTATGTCTATTGTTATGTTACTTGCAAACTTTATGATATGTGTCTAACTTTCGATTTCTTAAATAAGCATATGTTTGTCGTTTATTATTTTGAATTGGTCCATTATGGGTATGGAAAAGAGACGGAGGAGAAAACATTGTGTATTTTGGCTCACTGCATCATGCATGTCGAATATTTTAGCTGGATACTACTATACACATATGTACAAACAGCCATGTATGACTTCTCTTCAAACAGGAGAGTTGTGGATGAAAGAAGTTTTAAATGGACATCCAATTCGATCGGTTAATGCATTTAGAATGGACTCCACATTATTTATGCAACTATGTGAGGAATTGACATCCAAATATGGTTTAAAGGCAAGTAGTAAAAAGTATGGGAATGGCAAAATATCGAGAAAGTGGGTATATTTGTATATACTCTTGTCTTAGGTTTGTCTAATCGAGATGTTAGTGAGCGATTTCAACGTTCAGGTGAAACGATTAGTAGAGCTTTTCATGATGTCTTGGAGGCAATTACTGGAAGGAGCAAAGGTTTTATGGGTCTTGCACGTGATATAATTAGACCAAAGGATCCAACCTTTGCAAATATATCACCTCGTATAAAGGATGACGAAAGATATATGCCTTTTTTTAAGGTTATAGCTCATTCAATATCTTTTTATTATATTCAACTGAATTAGAGTGTAATATATATTTATGGTATATATTTTGTTTAATATTTTCTATTTTGATATAGAATTGTATTGGATGTATTGATGGTACGCATATAGACGCGTGTATTCCAGAAGCAGAGCAGCTACCTTATAGAGGTAGAAAGGGGTATCCTACGTTCAATGTCATGGCCACATGTGATTTTGACATGTGCTTTATTTTTATATCGGCCGGGTGGGAAGGATCAGCACATGATACACGTATATTTCTTCATGCAATCACTACACCATTATTGAACTTTCCCCAACCTCCACAAGGTACCTTTACTCATATGTTTTTACTATTAAATAACTTTACAATAATTAATGCTCTTGTGTTTGTCGCATTTTTGTGATAGGTAAATATTATTTGGCAGACAAGGGATATCCAGAGAGAAAAGGGTATATGGTACGATACCCAAAAGTAAGATATCATCAATCTCAGTTTGAAAATACAGCACCAACTAATGCTCAGGAAGCCTTCAATCGTCGTCACTCTTCCCTTCGTAGTTGCATTGAAAGGTCATTTGGAGTTCTCAAGAAAAGATGGAAGATTTTAAACCGAATGCCTAAATATAGGGTTCAAACACAAATCGACATCATACTTGCTACATTTGCCTTGCATAATTATATCCGCAAAAATTCTGAAGACGACTTGATTTTTACTACGCTTGAGCAGCATCCAGATTACATACCATGTGAAGAAGATGGGCATTTTTATGATAACAGCACAAGTGATGAAAGTTCCAATAGACCATCTGCTGAGATGAGATGGATACGTGATGAAATAGCTACTTCGATATGGAGCGCAAATAATTAACTTATTGGTGCATATATATATATATATATGGGTGATGTAAGGTACAAATCTCTTATTATTTTGTGACTTACGGGAAGAATTAAATTGAATATTTTTTAGTGGATGTTTGTGCATAATAAGTGGATACTAAAAAGAGCATTAGAAGCAAAAAAAATAAAATTAACAGTATTCTTATATAATATCAAGCAAAATAAAAAATAAAAAATAATATAAGTTACATATAACGAAATATTGAGTTTTTTTTAATAATATAATATAACAACTAATATAAAGAATGTCCTTTTAAGTTATTTTCTAAATTTCAGCTAGTATGACAGCTAATCTTGTCAAACACATGTAAATACAATAATCTAGATTATCGAATTTCAGCTAGATTATCAATTTTCAGCTGGATTATCAACTTTCAGCTAGATTATCAGTAATAGCTAGATTATCAGCTATCAGCTAGATTATAAGCTAACATGTCCAAACATACCCTATAAGTTGCAAACATAAACTCTGTAGTGGTGAAATTGTAAAAACTTTAAAAAGTGAATCTCCCATTGCATTTCATTTTTTATCAAATGAAACAAAATTAGAAGAAGAAATTTGATATTTGTAAACAAAATATTTTCTAGATATCTATTTCTCAATTTTATTTTTTTAGGAGTGTCATATGTAAAATATCTTAAAATATAGGGAGCAGTTTATAATATCTATATGGAGTTAATTTAGCATTTAACATTATTCTTGACTTCCACGATATGTTGATTATCGATGAATTTTAGTTGATTTTTTATTTAGAAACAGATTTATGAACAAATATTTGGTATAGACGAAGATATTGATTAATAACTAAGTTATGAACCCGGAACACTATAGCTAAGATTCATAAATTATAAATGTAGAAACACCGAAAACATTTCAACTATAATTGAGTCAGATAAATTGTTCTTGAAGATGTTGCTTCGGACTCCGGCAAATCGAGTTTTCCATTGCTTGATCAACTTTCTAATTCTACCTTTATTTATTGGAATTTTCAGCTTAATGTTTATTAGTCACTTTTTTAGTATTTGAGGACAGTCGTAAGTATTCGACATGGTAAAGAGAAAACGATGTTAGACGCTTTCTTGTGCCTTAAACTTATGCCTTGAGTGTACGCCTTTGTGATACCTTGACAAAGTGAAGCATAAGTCTCATATTAGGGGCCTCCAGGTGTTTCGAACAACCTCACCTCGAGGCACGTGCCTTTTAAAACACTGGTTTATATATAAATTTTATGGTAAATTATTAAGTGCCATAGTTGTGAATGTGAAAACGTTAGGAGAATTTAAGGTGTTTTTGCTCCGGTGAGTCGAGGCGTTAGCCTCACGGTTCATTGAGGTGTAAGCCTCATTTTTTATTTTTATTTTCCCTCTAATTGTCTCACAATTGACAAACGTAGATGTAAATCAGATAAAATTTTAGTAATACTTCATTTATTATATTGTACTATATACTAAAACTCTAAGTAAATCTTTTTATATTTTTTATTGGTAAAATAATGTTGAAAATAATTTAAGTTTTTCTTATGCACACATCTACTCATGTCCCCACTAATTGTTGGTGAATTACTATTTGTGCACTAGACTTATATGCACACCAATCTCTTTACTATTTTCCAATTGTCCCACATCCATTTTCAAGGAGGTCACTTTGGGGTTCAGTTTTACTGTTCCAAACATGTGTTCCAAATCTTATTCCATCCAATACATAGTCACCACGTATGCGTGTGTATTTTTAAGTCTTAAAATTTTATCTCTAATTTATGGTCACATGTACACGTGGCGACTATGTATTGGGTGGAATAGGGTTTGGAACACATGTTTGGAACAGTAAAGTTGAACCCGTCACTTTGGAGCATTAATACTCATTCATACCTCCTCCATTTTTAGTGTTTTTGCATGTTTTGGAAAACTCTTGCGGAGCACTACACATTCCAACTAAATATCGTTCACTCATCATCGAGCTCACTCAAAATCACGACTCAAATCAAACTTTAACCAGTCCCCATAAATCCATTTCCCGACAAATACATCATTGAAATAACTTTTGACTAAACATTTATGTGGGAGATAACGTCATACTACAGTAGAACCTCTATAAATTAATACAGTTTGGACCGGAAAAAATATTAATTTTAGAGAGGTATTAATTAATCGATAAATTAATAATTTATTAATTTAAAGAGGTATTTTATATTCAACCAATTTAAAATTAATTACATCAAAATTCTATGAATTTAAATTTAACTACATAGAGATATTAATGAGTTTTCAATGTTAGGAACTTGAATCTAATTAGTATTCAATGTTAGGAACTTGAATCTAATTATTCAATGTTTTAAAACTAGATTCGTACGTATGTTCAATATTTTAAAACTAGATTCATACGTACAATATGTTTAATGTTAAATACTTATGGAAGAATTACTATATATATAACAAAAGATTTGTAAAAACATACCAACAAATACAATGACTTCTCACTTAAAAGGTGTTGAAAAAAAATCATGACCGATCAAATACGCAAGTCACTATGTGAGTACAAGAGAGATCATCACACCATTAACCAAAAAGACTTGCAACACTAGAGTCATATTTTACTAAGTTGTCTTAGTTATCTTTGTAATTTTATGAGATTATTAATTTATGATGTTGATGGGACCTTTGATTTATAAAGGGGTCTAAAAAAATTATTATCTTATCAATTTATCGAAATTATTAATTTACGCTTGATCCCAAATCGAAACCGAAAAAATATTAATTTTATAGAAGTTATTAATTTATCGAGTATTAATTTAAAGATGTTACACTGTACTAAAAATCATGAGGTAATGTAGAGAGATTTATAGGCGATATGTATATTCATTCTAGTACTAGATAAGACGTCATAGCTAATGTTGCAAGAAAATGCAGTTTACGTCTTTATCATCTTAATAAAGCATGCTTAAATGCATAATTGATTCTCTATGTAATTTTCTAAAGTGATTTTACTTAAGTGGGTCTTTAAACGTTTCTTCTTTTATTTAACAGTCGAAGGTTTGTATATTATACTTCCTCCGTTCTATTATTATTGCAACATGTTGACTATTACACTATTCACATACTGTCGTTTGACCATCTTTTGTGATTCATACATATGAAAAAATATAGTCATGTGAGATCTTGTTAGATTCACCATGAAATATATTTTCAAAATATCAAATTTTTATAATTTTAAAAATAAATAATTAAAGATATTAATATTCAAAGTTGTGCATTGGCAAGCGTGAAAGTCCAGATGTTGCAATTATAGTAGAACAGAGGTAGTACATATTATGTTTTTTCAAATTGCAACCGTTTGATTTTTATGCTTGTCAATACAAAATTTTGATTATTATTATCTTAAATTATATATTAATAATATTAAAAGTTAGCATTTTGAAAATTACATTGGGACTAATCTAACAATATTGAATATAATGACAATTATAATCTAGATATTAGTAAATTATGATCAAAGTTAGTACATAAATAGTGTAAAACTTAAAATATTGTACTTTTAAGAAGACGGAGGAAGTATATTACATGCTTAGTATATGTAATCAAGAAGGGAAAATAAATCATTTGTGTTTCAAAATAATTTTAGAAATGCATACTTTATCTTTTCACTTGAGCATAGATATTTTAGAAGATGATTTTATCTCAATAGAAGAGACTCGTTTCTATATTTTTTGCATATCATGCTTTTGATTATGTGGTTATATGTGGTCTAGAATTTAATCCAAACTAGTGAGCAAGGATATAATCATAAAAAATAGTAGTAAAAAACTTAATTTGTGTATTATACCTTGCGATCAATACAAAATTGTATATTCATCAATTTGGTATCTAATCACTCTTTTTTTTTTTCATTCTTTTGGCACAAGAGTTTTTATTAGCAAAATTGATTGATAAGGGGTAGAAGGGATATCCAATCCAATGTACAACTTACACTATGCATACACTCTCAAGGATCGAACAACCAATTTGCCAAATCAAACTAACAGTTGCTCTTACACCCGTATTGAAACCAAGAGCACGAAAATGATTTGATATAAAACCCTTCTTCATCACATCACATATCTCACCATTAAACCGAAAAATGTTATGGATTTCCCGTTCTCCAAGTAGAGGCCAACTAATAGATCCTTTTACAGTTTTATTCTTCTTACATTTCGCCAACTTCTCGAACTTGACCAAATGCCAATGGCCACAAGGTTCGGATCCTAAATCCACTCCGCGCCACACCGATATTTCAAACCAGACCATGGATGTAAATCAACAAGAAAATAAAAAGTTGCTGCAGGATTCTTAGTGTGAGACAAAGAACGTAAGTTCAATCGGGCACTCCATCTCGCAAGCCACTCTGAACTAATCCAAGACGAGTGTGGATGCCAGAAAGTAGCGCCCTCTGTCCGAGAACCTGAATTTTTATGGAACATTAGTTTTCCATATTAACTGCTTTTGCAATTATAAATGACTGATATTCAGGTTGATGTTTTAAAATGTCAACGCATTAAAACAATACATTATACGTATAAGAATGTCGATTCATTAGAAAAATACATTCCATGCATAACTTTTTGTGATAATAAATCTCGGTCATCTACTTAATTAAGATTCATAAACCAAATTCATTCATATTTCTTTAACTTAAATCTCGTTTTCATCGAAACGACTGTTTCTGCTGTTCTAGTGATGCGCGAACTTGAGACCTAAAAAAAAAGTGACATGTCAAGACTAGACTAGATGAAATTAAGAACCATTCAAATCGACTCTACAGACCTTGTTGATCACACCTCGAGGCGGCGATCGCCGACGAGCCACCCGTTTCACACCCGCCCGCCCCAACAGTTGCACGAAAACAAGAATTAGGATAAAGAGTTATTAGTTTCATTTCATATAGAATATGCCTCCTCTGACCTCTCCAGTTCCTAAAATCACGAACGGGACGACGGTATCTTAATCCCATGTCGTCGTTCTGAGGAAGAGAGGTATAATAATGGTCGGCGAGATATCGTTTCAGTCGTCATTTTTCTCCGTTGACGATTCGATTGTTGCTCGTCCACATTTTTTTTTAACTTTACTTTTGTGAAGGGGAATGGTGGGTGGTCCAGTGGTAGGACGCCTACTCCCAAGACACTCCTTTGGAGAGGTCTTGGGTTCTAACCCCACCAAAGGAGGTGAAAGAGGAAGTTTTTCTCTTTATGATCCTCTAGCTCCCCGGGAATAGCTCAAGCAACCGCTAATCAATGTTTAATCTCGCGTCAAGCGGCAGTGTGGGAGTATTTCCTTCTTTGAACCGGAGGTCTTGACCAATCAGTCGTTTCTAGAATCTGTCTTTGAACCCGAGCACATTGTCGATTAAGGACTTCTCCTTGTGCGCAGAAGTGTACAGAAAAGGTATTGGAAACTCTAGAATTGCTCGAGCGACTCGCGATTTACTTCTCTCAATGAGTTAGAAGTGGGTTCATTGAGGGATTAGGATTAATCCGATTAAGTTGGGATCGCCTAGTTATCAAAAAAAAAAAAACATTCAAAATAGGAAACACCACATGCACTAAATTCTGGGAGTTCTTGTTCCTCCCACTCACGTCCGTGAAGCACGTGGTCACTTTATATTCGAACATGAATTCATTGGATAACGCAATGCAAACACGAGCATATAAAGATATATTTATATTAATCCCAACCTTGTCTTAAACTTATATATATATATATAAATATAAATAAATTGTTAGCATTATATTTATCTATATTTAATAGAACAATATTATAGTGTATGATGCATCATAATGGAGCTCGAATGTATATGGGGTTGTATTGAACAAGAACGTCGGGTCACACGTGGTTTGATATGGCTAATGCTCCTCCTATAGGCATCATCTAATTAAATTAAGTATTTTTGAATTATCTCTATTTTTTTTTCAATTAATTTTAATCTTATTTCATTAATATAGCTGTGTCTTTGACTAGTCCGATGGTTCTTTTTTTTTTTTTTTTTTCTTTTTCTTAAAAATTCGTAATCTGAAATGTATGTAGATGAGGTTATTATTGGCTGGTTCGCATGGCACAACTTGTTACAAAATCAGTGAAACGACAATTGAAGTATCAAGAACGAAATGATGTTTTGAGTGAAGAGTTTGAAAACTCAAATTGGCCAGATGACCAAAAAAATCGAAAGATCAAGGAATGTTACGAAGTAATATCGAAATAAGTTCAAGGAAAAATATTCAAATCATCACGACAAGGAGCGAAGTAAAACAGCCAGAATTTTCGATGGGGTGCAACTTGGAGAAAACAAAGAAGGAACTGACTCAAGAGTCGGAAAATGAAAAAGAAAGAGTCGGACCTTCATGTCAAAAAGATCTCGCTATTGTTAAAGCTTATGTGCTGCCCATTCCATCTCCTCAACCATTGGAAAATTAAAAGCTCAGTGCTCAGTTCGGCAAATTCTTAGAAGCTTTTGTTGACGTCTGGTTTGGTCAACGTCACGTGTGCTGATTAAGACGAATGAATCGAAGCCACATAGAAAATAAAATAATAAAAAGGAAGGTGTTTGATCACTAAATTTTATTAATGACCTTTTGGTAGAGAGTAGAACCGACAGATATTTATGCCATTCCTATCCTGGATCTTAATTACAAGTCTTACTTTACTTTTTCTCCTTTATCTCTCTTTTTCTCTCTCTATATGTGTTTTTTCTCTCTTTTCCCCCAAAAGTCCTCTTTATTGTACATTCCCCTGGCATATATAGGCAACGTCAGCCATTCGTGAGATGACAGCAGGAAGATTTAGGTGAATATGCTGATGACATTTGTCACAGTGTGGTGACTTCTTCGACATGTGTCACCTTCTTAAGTTTGCTTTGGGAAGGGACATGACAGTCTTCTTTTATTGTCCTGTCTGCTTTTCTAAGCTTTTGGGCGATACTTATCTGTTGCGACCGACAACGGGGTCGGCCCTCGAGCTTCCCGCTACTCTGGTCGGTCTTATTCATGATTATGGTTCGGAGCGTATTCATATAGGGTCTGCTCGGTCCTTCTGGTCCGGATTCCGGGTCGGCTCTAATGTCTCTGCCCGGTCCGGTTTTTTGTGAGTCCGAAAGACAATCGGGTCTATGACTGGTTCGGCTCCAGGATCTGCTCGGCTAGTCGGCTGCCTGGAGCGCTTAAGTGGATGTCAAGGTGGATCGACTACCAACAAGGGCCCCCGAGTCCAGGGCCGTGCCGGGTTGGCCGGTGCTGGAATCGTTTCAGATTGAGGTCGATCCGGTTTGGGGGTGGATAAGATCTCTTGAACGGACGTATCTTTGAGAGTCGTGTCGATTTGACTTCGGGATCTTCAAGAGTCATAGTGAGGGGGACGCGTGGTGGGACGTAATTCGTCGTGGTGTCTCACGCGTCTTTGATCTTCGTGATGATTATGAATCGCCGCTTCATGTGCTTTCGTATTTAATGCCCTTGTTTCATCCTATAAATATAGAGAGCCTTCTTCCCTATTGCTTCTTTCGCCATTTTTACGTGTTGTTGCAGAGAAAGATTTTCTTTTCGGCAATATTTCTTCTTCTCCGATTTCAGACTTTTCCGGTAAGCTTGCTTTTCCTCCTCTTTTTCCTATTTTATGATGTCGGAGCGGAGGGATACGGCGGAGGAGTTGACTGTGTCTCCGGACCGCACGGGAGTGGCGGATTTGTCGATGGGTGATGCTCCCGTTGACTGGAGCGACGAGGAGGGCGGCGAGGTCGCAAGATCGCCGGATTGTGGAGATGCAGATTCTGGAGACGTGGAGGTGGTGACGTCGTTGACGGCGGTTGGCGAGACTTGGGCCTGGGTTCGGCCTCGGCCGTCTCCTTTTGTTGAGGCGGAATGGGATTCGGCCTCGATACGCAGCACGGTCACCGATGGGCAGTTGGAGGCTTGGCGGGGGCGATTTAAGATACCCGCGGTGGTGCGGATGTTTGTTCCGGATCCAGAGGAGAGACCTCACACCCCTCCTGTTGGCTGCACGGCGGTGTATTACCGCTCCCTGTTGTCCGGGCTGAGGTTTCCGCTTCCGTTGGTACTCTCCCGGTGGTTAAGGCAGTGGGGCCTTTGTATTGCCCAAATTCATCCGAATTCTTGGGCTCGGATGGTGGGTCTTTTGATCATTTTCAGTCAACATGGCTGGACCGAGCCCATTTTTGAAGAGATTAACAGTCTCTTCCTATGGAGGTCGGTCGGCCGATCTGGTTCTGGCTGGTTTTACTTGACAGCCCGGCACGCGATGTATAAAGAATTGGTGGATGTGCCGGAGACCATACATAGTTGGAAAGAACAGTGGTTCTATGTAGGGGGGCCGTGGATGAGCTCGGTTGATGAGTGGGAACCTGGCGTAATAGACGCCGAGCTTTGGGTCCCAGAACACTTCATTGCTAAAATGAGTAAGTGTCGTGTTCTTTATTGCTGTTCCTTTCTTGTCTAACGCTCATAATTTATTGCTTGTGCAGAACGTATCCCGGCTTCAGGGACTTCCTCATTGTTTGACGACCGGGTTGAACAGCTCTTGGACCTTCCTGCCGATCGGAGGAAGTCGTATCTTCTGGTTACTGAGGATAATCTTTGGGCTGCGGGACTTCGATCAACTAACCCGGGCAGAATGTCTTCGTCAGGTAGCTCTTTTTTTTTTTTTTTGAACATATCTTCCTTATCCAGTCCCTAGGGGCAGGAGTTCGTCGGGACGGAAAGAGACGCCTGCGCAGCGGGTGGCGAGGCTGGCTGCCGAGGCCGCCGAGCGTAGGGAGCGCGCGGGCAAGCGGAAGAGAGTAGAGGCCGGGCCTGAGGATAGCGTGACCAGGGCCGAGGGTTTTCCCATTCCTGAGATTGCTGTGCCCGCCCCGAGCCCTGTACGGACGGGCCGTGCGAAGGGTAAGGAGCCCGCGATTGATTTGGAGGTCCACTATCTCCCGGTGAATAAGGATCGGGAAGGACCTTGTACCCAGATGAAGGGGCGGCGACCGCGCTGGTTCCTTGACTACATCCGGGCAGCCACCCCAACCGCTGAGATGCTCGACCGGGTCCCTCCAGCGGTGGTTGAGTCCAGCCATGTCCCCATTTTGGGTTGGACGCCGAAAATGGAGATGGTGACCAACGACATGGGTCCGGATGAGCAGATCCAATTTGGAAATGCTATTTTGGGCCGGGCGTTGTGCACCTATGTGAAGGCCGCTGGGGAGCTGACGGCCTTGGTTGAGAAACACAAAAAGGCAGAGGCCGATCTCAAGGCCTTACAGGAGGAGCACCACCTCTGCCCTTCGCTTATCAAGTCTCTGGAGGAGGAGATGACCTCTCTGAAGGGTGAGATGGAGCTTCTGGAGAGCCGGGCCTTTGAGGCCAATATCTGGAAAGGGAAGGCCGACGAGATGGCCACGGCGGTTGAGAAAGCGCAAAAACGGTGCCTGGACATCAGGGCCGAGCATGAGGCCTATTTGCACAGTACTAAGGCCCAGCTTGAGCAATTGACCGTGCGGGTCCAGACTTGTGAAGCTGCGGGTTATGCCAGGGGCCTTGCCGACGGGGCGACTTCTTTCCAGAAGACACCCGAGTACGAGGAGTTGATCAACCTTAACTATGTCTCCACCTGCTACGAGATATTGGATCTCATGAAGGAAGGGAAGACCGTTGAGGAGGTCCAGGCCTATATAAAGTCTCAGGCGGCCGACCTGAAGATTGAAACTCCCGGAGATGATGAGCCGAAGGTCGCCAAAGTTGTCGAAGATCCGGTGGTGATTCTGTCTGGCGAAGGTGAAGGACAGTCTTCTCAGGCGGCCGGTCAGGAGGACAGGGCCGAGTAGATTTTTTGTTTTATTCCATGTATGGCCTGCGTGCCGTTTTTCCTAGACTTCCTTTGTATTCTGATATGGAACGGCTAAATTTGAATGAATGAAATCTTTTTATGGCCTTTGTTGCTTTTTTTCCTGTGTTTGGGCCCGGTTGGTCTGTCGCTGTCTTTTCTGTTCGCCCTTTGTTAATTGTGCCGGACGGGCTGGTCTTGTGAGGTGCCGAGGCGAACTCGGACTTGTAGTGCTGGATGGGCCGGTCTTATGAGGTGCCGAGGTGAACTCGGACTTGTAGTGCCGGGTGGGCCGGTCTTATGAGGTGCCGAGGCGAACTCGGACTTGTGGTGCCGGATGGGCCGGTCTTATGAGGTGCCGAGGCGAGCTCGGACTTTTGGTGCCGGATGGGCCGGTCTTATGAGATGCCGAGGCGAGCTCGGACTTATAGTGCCGGATGGGCCGGTCTTATGAGGTGCCGAGGCGAGCTCGGACTTATAGTACCGGATGGGCCGGTCTTATGAGGTGCCGAGGCGAGCTCGGACTTTTGGTGCCGGATGGGCCGGTCTTATGAGGTGCCGAGGCGAGCTCGGACTTTTGGTGCCGGATGGGCCGGTCTTATGAGGTGCCGAGGCGAGCTCGGACTTTTGGTGCCGGATGGGCCGGTCTTATGAGATGCCGAGGCAAGCTCGGACTTATAGTGCCGGATGGGCCGGTCTTATGAGGTGCCGAGGCGAGCTCGGACTTATAGTGCCGGATGGGCCGGTCTTATGAGGTGCCGAGGCGAGCTCGGACTTTTGGTGCCGGATGGGCCGGTCTTATGAGGTGCCGAGGCGAGCTCGGACTTATAGTGCCGGATGGGCCGGTCTTATGAGGTGCCGAGGCGAGCTCGGACTTTTGGTGCCGGATGGGCCGGTCTTATGAGATGCCGAGGCGAGCTCGGACTTATAGTGCCGGATGGGCCGGTCTTATGAGGTGTCGAGGCGAGCTCGGACATATAGTGCCGGATGGGCCGGTCTTATGAGGTGCTGAGGCGAGCTCGGACTTTTGGTGCCGGATGGGCCGGTCTTATGAGGTGCCGAGGCGAGCTCGGACTTATAGTGCCAGATGGGCCGGTCTTATGAGGTGCCGAGGCGAGCTCGGTCCTATAGTGCCGGAGGAGCCGGTCATTCAAGGTGCCGAGGCGAACTCGGTCTTATAGTGCCGGAGGAGCCGGTCATTCGAGGTGCCGAGGCGAACTCGGTCTTATAGTGCCGGAGGAGCCGGTCATTCGAGGTGCCGAGGCCAACTCGGTCTTATAGTGCCGGAGGAGCCGGTCATTCGAGGTGCCGAGGCGAACTCGGTCTTATAGTGCCGGAGGAGCCGGTCATTCGAGGTGCCGAGGCGAACTCGGTCTTATAGTGCCGGAGGAGCCGGTCATTCGAGGTGCCGAGGCGAACTCGGTCTTATAGTGCATTTGATTTAGAGATGAATAGAGTTGAATTTTATTGATTATACCTGGATTCAGGAGGTCCCGGGTCGGGCCCCACTGCTCGTTTAATAATGAGATCTTCGACCTGGAAGCTTTGATGATGAACCTCGGGCGCTTTGTAGATGTTCCGCCTTTCTGCTTGGTTCTGTTTTTGGGCGACGAGGTCCAGGTTCTTAGGGTCACATTGACCTTGTTCTTCGAAATGAATTCTCCGGTGGGCGTGTTCCAATCTTGATCAGGATCGTCGTCTTAGTGCCGGAGGTTACATCAAGTGGCGGACTGATGCATTGCCAAGTCTTCAGGGAGTTCTTCAGGCCGTGACCCTTTGCGTTTGTCGAGGCGGGTCTTGATGTACTGTTTCATAATTGTATTAATCATCTCGCCTTATCCGTTGGATTGTGAATCGTATGATATGGATAAGTCGCTCCGTATATGGAGGTCGTCGCCGAACACCTGAGATTCTTCCTTGTCGTGGTTATATCGGATATGATGGACTAAGGGGTCCTGAGTATCTTTCATACAAGATGGTTTATTTTTTGTTCAGTTGTATGCACTAGTGGTTTGGCCCCGACCCGCTTTGGCAAAATAACCAATCGCGACGACTGCGTACCGTTACCTCAACTTTATCTTCTAGATGGGGGGGGGCCGAGCCGGGCTGAGGGATTTGACCAATCCAGGCTTCCTGGGTTCGTATCAGCCCCTACCCGAGAATCACTCCAAAGATAGTGAGGTTTAGCAAAATCAAGGGAGATGGCTACTTCCAGATCGGCCCGGAGGGCCTCCTGCTCCGCTTTATAGTTGGCGGCTAGAAAACTTAAGCGAACGGTTGAGCAGAACAAACGATGGCCGGGGCCGGCGAGGGCCATCCCTGCGCATGTTTTCAGGGGGCTAGTATGAGTACATAGACCAGCTCTACCGGGGCGCATCCGAGCTCGGCGTCAGACAGGCCGGATGTCAGACCGCGTTTTCCGACCAAGCGAAGGCGGTGCAAATTGCAGCGAGATTCTCCTTGGGTCGGCAGTTGCAGGATTGTTGGTAACTCGGTCGGCCGGGCCCCTCTTTCCTTATAAAGATTATTCCTTTGCTTATTTCAGTTTTACCAACATGTTCCACTTTCTGCCCTTCCTTCGTCATATCGAATTCCGTATTTCACCGTTGGCACCGCTGTTTGGGCGTTTATGCGAAAAACTCCTTGGGCTCCAATGATTCCACCTGATCTTAGCCTAAGCTTTGTCCAATAATGGTTTGAGTTCTCTCGCCTGCCTCCCAACAGATTATTCTTTCCGGATTACCAGGGTCTTTGCGAGGATCTGTCGGGAATTCCGAAGGAGTTTTCAGATATTATGGTGTATGTTGATTGCAACTTTAATTTGAAGGATACGAGGGCTCTTTGAGAAATTTTCTAGAGCTTTGAGCTGCGCTCGATATCCTTCGAGTTATGACCTTTAAAAGGTCAGCCGAGTCGAGCAGGAACTCATGGTCACGATGGCTCCTGTGCTTTCAACTCCTACTTACGATGATTCCTATGCTTTCGACTCGTGGTTACGATAATTCCTATGCTTTCATCTCACCACTCCTTGGTGGGGGTGGTTATTCCCGGATGAACGCAAGGTATGCCAAAGTGCCCCGCCAACTGGAACGGATTTCCCTTCTTTGTGGCGGGCTGATTATATTTAGAATTTGTACTCATAGCTTGAGCGACTCGCTCAAGCTCCCGGGCCCTCCTTATAGCGCCAATCTGTTGACGTCTGGTTTGGTCAACGTCACGTGTGCTGATTAAGACGAATGAATCGAAGCCACGTAGAAAATAAAATAATAAAAAGGAAGTTGTTTGATCACTAAATTTTATTAATGACCTTTTTGGTAGAGTAGAACCGGACAGGATATTTATGCCGGTCTATCTGGATGCTTGTTAATTACAAGTCTTACTTTCTTTTTTCTCCTTTATCTCTCTTTTTCTCTCTCTATATGTGTTTTTTCTCTCTTTTCCCCCAAAAGTCCTCTTTATTGTACATTCCCCTGGCATATATATAGGCAACGTCAGCCATTCGTGAGATGACAGCAGGAAGATTTAGGTGAATATGCTGATGACATTTGTCACAGTGTGGTGACTTCTTCGACATGTGTCACCTTCTTAAGTTTGCTTTGGGAAGGGACATGTCAGCCTTCTTTTATTGTCCTGTCTGCCTGTTCTTCGGGCTTTTGGGCGATACTTATCTGTTGCGACCGACAACGGGGTCGGCCCTCGAGCTTCCCGCTACTCTGGTCGGTCTTATTCATGATTATGGTTCGGAGCGTATTCATGTAGGGTCTGCTCGATCCTTCTGGTCCGGATTCCGAGTCGGCTCTAATGTCTCTGCCCGGTCCGGTTTTTTGTGAGTCCGAAAGACAATCGGGTCTATGACTGGTTCGGCTCCAGGATCTGCTCGGCTAGTCGGCTGCCTGGAGCGCTTAAGTGATGCCAAGGTGGATCGACTACCAACAACTTTCAAGAAGTTACACATGTATATATATATACTCTTTACCGACGCATTTACACATATGTCGAGCTATGCCAAATGCATGAAAGATTCTTTAAAATAAACAAAAGCATGGGGGAGTGTAGTGTCATTCTATAAAGTAGTTGCCACTGAAACTTAAATATCCCAAATTTTTTGAAGAATTCGCGCACTAATGTAAAATTGAATTTTCGAAAAACTTATATGATCTCGAATCGAAACAAGTATCAATTTAATGTTATTTCTTCAATTGAACGATCGATCAAATAATATATTCAGGACCGTCCATGGGCCTGTGCAAGTTGTGCTAATGCACAGGGCCTCGGCCCAATATTAAGTTTTTAGGGCCCAAACAATATATACACCCTTATATAATTGTTTTGATTATGTATTAAAGATTTGTTGCGGCCTAGTGGCAATAGGGAAGTGATCTCTAGGGAGACTAAAGTTTGATTCTCAGCACCTACCTTTTCTTTTTTTGGCCCCAACAATAAATTATGTAAAACTCCTCTAATGAGGACTCGTTTTTAATATTTAAACAGAGCCTTATAATTGTTTGGGACAGTCCTAAAAATATCTATAGAGAATAATCGAATATATCCTAATGAAATTTAAAACATGTAATCGAAATTGAGTTTTGGGGAATTCCACGAAGCTTATTACACGAAATGATTAGTTTATACAGTTGTAATATGGCATGCCAGGCCAAATTTCGATATCTTATTCAGATATGAAGTTTGAGATTGAGATTTAATAACAGTTTGCAGACGTCATTACAATTTTTAATTACTTACGTAAGCAACATATATTTTTCACGTCACTTCATTTTATATAATATCCTGGATTAATAAACAAATATCATATTAATTAAAAAAAATAAAGGAGACCCACAAGTGGACAATTATAAAACGTGGGGTATTAAAAATTATGACAGCAATTATATGTATTTTTTAATTATCATTAAATACGAGTCTATTATTATTCAAGGTTTTTATGAAGGCTCCTTTTAACATGATTATTAATCTCTCGGTTCCAAATCAATAGGAACGGTTGATTTTTTTTGGTCAACCGTTTATGATTTTAACTACAAATTGTTTTATTATATAATTCAATTGGATATTTTATATTTGTGATTTAAGATTAATTTATAGTCAAAGTCGGAAATGATTGACCAAAAAAATCAAACGCGATCTATTAGTTTGGGATGGTTGGAGTATTTTTTACATGCACCTTCCAAAATAGTCTTACGGATCTAATAAAAATAAGACACTGGCCCATTGGACTATTTACCGGCCCAAGCCCATAACAAAACTCTAACAAAGGCGGGGGGAGGATGCAATTACATTTTTAAGATTCTCTGCATTTTCATAAGCATAAAAAAACGAGCAAATAATTTTTTCTCATATAAATTTAACAAATATGTATACTAATCTTTTCTTGATCAAATACCTATCAAACTCGAGAATATTCGCTACTACTAGGCATGAAGATGATAGCTGCACCAATTTTACATTATAAATGAAAGATATGTATATATTATTTACAAGGTTGTTCGTCAATTTTCATTAAGTTCTTTATGAATAAATTATCTGTTTGAATAGATTTGTCTGTCTGCATAAATTTGTATTATTAATTACTTTTTCTCTTCACTCAACCGTCTGAATGATATAAATAATTGATTTCTCCCTAAGGACGAACCAGCTGTTTGATAATTGAAAATAGAAAAAAGTTGATACATGTATATATATGTACACGCTTGTTTGGTTTAAGCATCGAGAATAGTTCAATGGCTACGGATTTTCTTCGCTAGAGAGTATTCGGGTTCGATTCCTCCACGCTAGAGAGAAATATTATCTCCACTTGAAGATCCGGGTGACCGATACTTTTCGTAGAAATCTTTCCATTTTTTAATAAACCCTAGAAATTAGAAATCAACAATTAATAAATCAAATTTAAAAAAACTCAACTACTTACTAATATTAACAATTAACGTTTAACAATAAACAATTTATATAAAAGCTCAAAGACAAGAAAAGAAAAGTAAGATGGAGAGAATTACCTCAGGAGCATCAGCCGGAGAAGCGCCGGTCCGACTGGGCTCAGTCGCTCAGGAACTGTCGGACTACTTGTTTGTGCTGCTGGTACTTGGCCAGGGTGGATGGACAGTGGGCTGCTGGTGAAAAATAAAAATGAAAGACAAAAGGTAAAAGAGGATTAAGGAAAAAAAAGGGACGGATGGGGCATTGGAGAAAAAGGAAGGGGGCTTAGTGGGATTTTTATTATATTTAAAATAATATATATATATATATATATATATATATATATATATATAAGTATCTTTTTCTTTTTTACTGGGGGCAATTCCCCCCACACTACACACGTAGGTCCGCCCCGGCACATAACTAATCTTAGTACAAATTTATCAATTTTTTTTAATCTTCTCTAAATCGTATTGTACATGGAGAACAAAAAGAAACTCACACGTCTACCTTTACCGTTAAAAGAGAATTGCAAAAAAATTTCAACAAACACATATCATTCCTATATTGTTTGTCTTTTTAAAAATTTTAGAAAAAAAAAACATGAAAGTTATTTTGCTTTTATCTACCAATCAAAAAATTTCTCTCTGTTCCGGGAAATCCTTCCCGTATTGGTGTCTTACCTAATACTAGTTGTAGGGGGATAAGAGTTATGGAAGGTTCTAGACTCTTCCATAAGTAGTAGGATCCTGTTAGATGTCTTACCTTAACTAGGAATCCTATGTATGGAAAGACTCTCTTTGTAATGCCTATATAAAGGCCCCTCTATTCATTGTTATCAATACAATTGATTTGCTGTCTTTTACTTTCTCCTTAAACACGTTATCAGCACGTAGCTCGAATGGAAAAAAAAGAAGAAAAAATCGGCCAAGCCCTGCCGCCGCCGCCCAGCGCCACCGCTGCCAGCCACCGCCGCCCAAAACCGCCCAGCGCCACCGCTGCCAGCCACCGCCGCCCAGAGCCGCCCAGTCCAGCCGGAACATCGTGTAATACCCGAGATTTCTATGTAATTGGAACTTGTGATATTGTAATAATTGTACTTTTGTCTGAGTACTATTCTCCGTATTTCATAGTCCGATGTTGTCGAGCGTTTAATTTCATGGTTGTGATTCAAAGATTTTAAATCTGCGCATGTAGCGCACGCTATCGGATGTGTTTAGCGTGCGCTAACGTAGATTCATAGCGCAGGCTACAGATGGTCATTAGCGCACGCTATGCATGGTCTTTTTGATTGAGACGTGCGGTAGGTGAGATCTGGCCGGGGGACCCCTGTCGGATCGTGTCGGATGTACCTGGACGGCTTCCGGGAAAAGCCGAGTCAACGCCTTAGCGCACGCTGTGTATATGCGTAGCGCACGCTAAGTGCCGAGTACAGTTTAGACTGTGAGCCGTTAGCGCACGCTACGAACAGGGTCTAGCGCGCGCTAATAGCCATTTATTATAAATAGGACAACATCCTATTCGTGATTTCAGTTCTCTCTACTCTCATTACCCGAATTCCTACACTTAGAACATAATTTCCTTCACCCCAAACACTTCATACCAACATCCTGATTCGTGATTGAAGATCGTATTGTTGGGAATAGTGCCCTAGGACATTCGATGTGCCTAGATTTGTAATTGTCACATTTAAATAAAGTTATTTGATATCATTTATTTCTCGTTGATTATTATAATGTGTGCATGTTTTAATATTATAATAATCGAATAATAGTTATTCACGAATAATAAGATTATTCAAATGTCCCTGGTAAAATCGCATTGAGTAGAGACTCAAGTGATTAATATACTAGTATAAGTTTGATTGATAATCATCGGATGATTATGCGTATGGTACGGATCAATCTTATGGGTATTGGTTGGAGAACTAATACTGGACCGACCCGCATTGAGATCACTGCATGGAAATGTCATAAGTGAATCTCAATACAGTATGTCAATAAATCCTTGAACCTGAGATTATCATAGAGTCTAACATGATAATTGCTATGCCTTGACGTAATCCAACGTCATCTGAAACATGGTGATCATAAAGGTTAGCGATCGGGATTAGTGGGAGTCATGTAGAGGGCAATGAATAATCAAGATGGGGATTTGTCCCTCTCTTAAGTGAGAGAGATATCTCTGGGCCCTCGATAAGTAGGATCAAGGAAATGATGGCCATGCTCAAATGAAGAGTCATTTGATTCAATCGCCTACTTAAGATCGAGAAAGCATTTGAACATAAATAAGTATGACAGACTCCATGACTTAGTTCAAATATGATATCGCGTGACAAAGGGATTTGACACGTTAAAAGGTTTAATGGACTATTAACTTATATTATTTGGGTAATCATAATGTCTTGCTAGAGGCCGCTTATGATATATTATTTAATAAGGTATTAAAAAAATCCCAACAAAATATAAGCCTTTAGGGTCGCATACATACGACAATTATAGACAAGTAGGAATAAATATCAACTGGGAATAATAAATATAATATCGGATATTATATTTATAAGGAGATTAAATAATAAAGTAATATATATAATATTGGATATTATATATATTGTATTATTTAATAAGTTGAGGGGCAACTAAGCAAATACTAGATTATTGAATCTAGGGTTTACTTAGTATAAATATAAGGTCTTGGACAAGGAGTTGTAACCAGAAAATAAGACCTAAAATCGGCCCTTCAAGAAGAAGAAAAATCGGCCATCTACATTATACTGTAGGAGAACGGAGTCGGTCGTTCCTCTTCCCTTAGTTGATCTTGATCAATAGTACAATCCTTCTAGTAAGGAATTTGTGTTGTACTATTTATCAATATTATTCGTAAGGATCTAGCAATCCGGCTTGTGGAATTGTTCGTGTGTGGATCACCAGAAGAGGAAGGAGATATTCATCTGCTTCTAGTCCGGATCTAGATTTGTTCAATCGGATTAAGGTAATTCGATTAACTCTTTTATTAAACAATTAAATTACTGCATGCGATCCTAAATTGGGTTTTTCACTTTTATTGCTCCGCTGCGTTTTTACTCCGATTATTTTGTATTCGATACATAGAAAACCCAACAGTGGTATCGGAGCCAACTTGCAAGTAATTTAATTGTTTGTGTAGAACATATTTATGTGTAAATTATGTTCTTGATTATGTTTATAAAATATAGATTTTATAAAATCATTTTTCTGGTTTAATTTGATTAAATTGGATCGTCAAAAATCAATTTTCTGATCAAGTTGCTTTTTCTCGCGCGTAACTGCTCGAACAGTCTGCTTTCGAGATGGGTCGGTCCGGTCCGGGCGGATCTGACCGCGGGCCTTTTTATTAAAAAAGAAAAAATATTTTGACAAACCAGGATTCGATCCTTGGTCACCAAGATTCCCGGTGCCGACTTACCATATGGTCTACCATTTTGATTTGGAAAATATCACACGGATATTTTATAAAAGATAAGAAATCATTTTTCAAAATATGGCAAATACTTCCGCAAAACCGGATTCGATCCCGAGTCTTTCGCTCATATCGGACCACTTACCATCTCTACCGGGACAGTTTTGGTAGCTTTTCCGTAGTTCTTTTTCTTATAAGCCTTATTTTAATATAAAAGTAAATTTGGAAATAATAGTTGCAAAATGTTGCAACCGCAACCACGGTTTCGAACCCGGCAAACCTGCCCAGATCGCTACTGGCGACCATCTCGGCGAGTCCAGCTTTTGTTCATGTGATGACTCAAATTTTAATTATTGTCCGATTGTCGATAAATTGATTATTTAGTATATTACATGCTTTATTAATTATTTGATAATTATTTATGGTATGTGTGTGGTGTATGGCATGACCATAAATTGACCAATGTGATTGGATAATTTAATTTCTTATGGGTTGGTTTTTACGGCTGTGTCGCTTAATTATAATTGGTTTTACGGCTGCGAGTCGTCTATTTAAATTGTTTATTATTTTACGGCTGCGTGTCGTTTGTACTTCTTGTAATTTAATTTATTAGTGTAGTATTAAATTTCATTAATGTAATGAAGACAAGAAGGACGAGATAGATGGACTCGAGGAGCAAATTGATCGCGTATGACGTTCCAAGGAGTTGCAAGATCAATGAAGACCATATTTAACCCTTTAGATGACCTTTGTGATTTTCATGTTGGCTCATGAAAATCACGTTAGGATTATGGTCATGCTATACACGGTCCTATGCTTTATTGTCATGTGATGCGATGTATGTTTAAATTTATGCATGTATGTGATGCTATGTATGTTTAGATGTATGTTAGCAAACATAGACATTAACATAGGATAAAAATCCCTCGTTAAAATTTTAATGCCGTTCATTTGAAAAACACCTATCAAGACTTCGATCATCATGAGTGGGTCATGCCAAAGGGCACTCGGATTATCTTAGTAAGGTAGGATAGGTAATGGTGATACCTATACGTTTAATGAATTTGGAAATCAAAATAGTTTTGAACCTTAAGGCATAAGATGGGATTATAACATGCTTGGGCATACGATGCCAAATCCCATGACATAATCTAAGAGTTACATATGATGTAATCGATAAAGAGTTATCCACCTAAAGTAGTTCAATTCTAGGCGTCATGCCAAAGCCGAGTTTAGGATTGTGCGAAATGGGATCTTAGCCCACTAAAATTACAAATGTTGTAAATTGAGGGTACTTTGTTTTAGTGGGAGTATTTTTCGAGAAATAAAATAATGTGACTAAATATTTTGCATATTGAATTTTGTAGAATGGCATCAAACAACACATCCACCATTTCATCGCGATCCGTCCTTGAGAAGGACAAGTGAAAGAAAATGGCAAAGAACTATCCGGATTGGATCCGAGCCCGAGAATAGTTCTCAAGCAAGAAAGAAAGTCGTATGTTCTTGAGGAAGAAATTCCCGATGAGCCACCGACAATGCAAATAAAGCAACAAAAGACAAATGGAAGAAACATTGTGATGATTCCATTGATGTCGGTTGTCTTATGTTGGCCACCATTTGTCCGTAACTTGAAGAACTGGAGGAAATGGAAGCTTATGAGCTAAATGCTCACCTCAAGGAAACTTTCTCAAGCATGCTAGGCAAGAGAGGTATGAGACCTTTCAAGCCTTGTATGCTTGCAATATGGTTGAGGGGACATCATCGGTGCTCACGTGCTCAAGATGAAAGGATATATTGATCATCTTGAAAGGCTTGGTTTTCCACTTTCTAAGGAGCACTCCACGGATGTGATCCTAAACTCATTGCCCGAAAGTTTCTGGTTCATTATGAACTATAATATGAATGAGATGGAGAAGTCCATTGCCGAAATGCATGGGATGCTTAAAACGGCCGAAAGAATATTAAGAAGAAACCAAACCATGTGTTGATGGTCAAGAAAGGGAAATCCTTTAAGAACAAAGGCAAGGGCAAGGGTAAGGCAAAAGTTGCCAATTCTAAAGACAATACTAGGCCGGGTTTCAAGGCTAAAGCTCCCAAAGATAGAAATTGCCATCATTGCAATAAACCAGACACCGGAAAAGAAATTGCAAGATTTACTTGGAAGAGCTAAAGCGTACCAAGGGCGGTGAGACCGCCATGTATATTTGTTATAGAAGTTAACTTATCTACCTCTAACTCCCGGGTATTAGATACCGGATGTGGATCTCACATTTGTACAAATGTGCAGGGGAGAAGCAAGAGAGAATCGAAGAAAGGGGAAGTAGATCTAAGAGTTGGCAATGGAGCAAGAGTTGCCGCACTAGCCGTAGGAACTTATGATCTAGTTTTGCCCAATGGGCTTTTGTTAGTTTTGAACAATTGCTATTATGTTCCCGCTATGAATAGGAATATTATTTCAGCTTTCTACATTAGATTGTGAAGGTTACGCTTTTCTTATTAAGAATAAGATCATTCGTATTTTCTTTGATGACTTGCTTTATGGTACCGCAAAGTTATACACTCGGCCTTTACAATATTGATCTAGATGAGTCCGACACTTTGGAAGTCTATAACATTGCATCCAAGAAACCTAAGCTCAATGATTCTAATCCGACTTACTTATGGCATTGTCGACTTGGTCACATAAACGAACGCATTTCTAAACTCCATAATGATGGACTTTTAGACTCTTTTGACTATAAATCATATGGGACATGCGAATCTTGTTTATTGGGCAAGATGACGAAGAATCCTTTCACCGGTCATGGAGAAAGGGCTAGTGATCTATTAGGCCTAATACATGCGATGTATGCGGACCTCTTAGCACTCATGCCGAGGCGGATACCAATACTTCATTACATTCACCGATGATTTTAGCCGATATGGATATGTTTATCTTATGAAGTATAAACATGAATCTTTTGAAATGTTCAAAATATTCCGAATGAAGTACGTAATCAACTTGGCAAGACAATTAAAGCCCTTCGATCAGATCGAGGTGGGGAATACTTGAGCCAAGAATTCGATGATCATCTTAGGAGTTGTGGAATTGTTTCGCAACTTACTCCTCCCAGACACCTCAAAGATAACGGAGTGTCCGAGAGGAGGAATCGAACTTTATTAGATATGGTTCGATCCATGATGAGTCGAATGAGCTTCCATTATCATTTTGGGGCCACGCCTTAGAAACAGCAGATTCACCCTTAACCGTGTTCCATCTAAAGCGGTTGAAAAGACACCATTTGAGAAATGGAGTAAAAGACCAAACTTGTCTTTTCTAAAGATCCGGGGTTGCGAAGCGTTCGTAAGGCGCCAAGTGTTTGACAAACCGGCAAGATTCGAAAGATGTTTATTTGTGGGATATCCTAAGGAAACTAAAGGATATTACTTTTACAAGCCCGCAGAGAACAAAGTGTTTGTTGCTCGAAATGTCGTATTCTTAGAAAGGGAATTTATTTCCAAAAGAGACAGTGGGAGAAGAGTAATTCTCGAGGAAACTCGAGAACCACAAGAAGACATCGCTTCACCGATGGAAACCGAACAAGCTCAACAAACAGTTGAAGAGCCCATTCAAAGTACACAAGTCCCACGCAGATCCGATAGGATGCGACATGAACCCGAGAGATATGGTTATCTCGTAACGGAGGATGATGATGCATCGCTCATAGATGATGAGCCTAGTACCTATACAGAGCCGCTGTGACCGTAGAGTCCGAGGAATGGCTAGAAGCCATGAAGTCCGAGATGCAATCCATGTATGACAATCAAGTTTGGAACTTGATAGATCCACCGAGGGTGTTAAAACCATTGGGTGCAAATGGGTCTATAAAAAGAAGAAAGACATGGATGATAATGCAAGCCTATAAAGCTAGACTAGTGGCAAAAGGTTATGTATGCATTCATGGTGTTGACTATGATGAGACCTTTTCGCCAAGAGTCATGCTTAAATCAATTAGAATTTTATTTGCCATTGCCGCATACTATGATTATGAAATATGGCAAATGGATGTCAAAACAAAGATTCCTTAATGGAAACTTACTCGAGGATGTGTATATGACACAACCCGAAGGTTTTGTTCATCCGTAAAATTCTAAAAAGGTTTGCAAGCTTCAAAGATCCATTTATGGGTTGAAGCAGGCTTCTGAGCCGGGAATCTTCGTTTTGATGAAACTCACAAAGAGTTTGGGTTCATTCAAAATGAAGATGAACCTTGTGTGTACAAGAAGGTTAGTGGGAGAATAGTTGTTTTCTTAGTCTTATATGTAGATGACATATTACTCATTGGAAATGACATTCCCACCTTGCAGCATACCAAGACTTGGTCAAAGTTGTTTCTCAATGAAAGACTTAGGAGAAGCCGCTTATATTCTTGGGATAAAGATCTATAGAGATAGATCAAAGAGATTGATTGGTCCGAGTCAAAGTACATACATTAATAAAATATTGAAGAGGTTCAATATGCAAGACTCCAAGAGAGGACTCTTGCCAATGTCACATGGCATTCATCCGAGTGAGACTCGAGTCCTAAGACTCTGATGAGCGAGCCCGTATGAGCAAGATACCATACGCCCGGCTATTGGATCGATCATGTATGCCATGATTTGTACTCGACTGATGTATCGTTTGCTCTTAGTATGACAAGTCGATACCAATCGAATCCAGTGAAAGTCATCGACAAGAAAGGAAAACCATCCTAAAGTACTTGAGAAGAACTAAGGATGATTTCCTAGTTTATGGAGGGGTGGGAAACGAGCCGGTTGTAAGAGGTTACGCCGATGCAAGTTTCAAACCGACAGAGACGATTTCAAATCGCAAATCTGGTTATGTGTTTGTATTGAATGGAGGTGCCGTGAGTTGTAAGAGTTCCAAGCAAAGCACGATTGCCGATTCTCACATGTGAGCACTGGCAAAGACGGATGCGCTAAGGAAGCCGTATGGATCAAGAAGTTCACCGAACTAGGAGTGGTGCCAACCATCCAGTGGTCCCATAAGCCTTTATTGTGACAATAATGGTGCTATTGCACAAGCTAAAGAGCCTAGGTCCCATCATAATTCCAAACATATACTCGTAAAATATCACCTAGTCGAGAGATCGTCGACGAGGAGATATTACAATATGCAAAGTAGCAAGAAGAGAATGTTGCAGATCCACTTACCAAGCCTCTCTCACAAGGAAAGCATGTTGAGCATGCTAGAGCGATAGGACTAAAAGTCATGTATGAATGGTCCTAGTGCAAGTAGGAGATTGTTGGGAATAGTGCCCTAGGACATTCGATGTGCCTAGATTTGTAATTGTCACATTTAAATAAAGTTATTTGATATCATTTATTTCTCGTTGATTATTATAATGTGTGCATGTTTTAATATTATAATAATCGAATAATATTTATTCACGAATAATAAGATTATTCAAATGTCCCTGGTAAAATCGCGTTGAGTAGAGACTCAAGTGATTAATATACTAGTATAAGTTTGATTGATAATCATCGGATGATTATGCGTATGGTACGGATCAATCTTATGGGTATTGGTTGGAGAACTAATACTGGACCGACCCACATTGAGATCACCGCATGGAAATGTCATAAGTGAATCTCAATACTGATGTCAATAAATCCTTGAACACGAGATTATCATAGAGTCCAACATGATAATCGCTATGCCTTGACGTAATCCAACGTCATCTCAAACATGGTGATCATAAAGGTTAGCGATCGGGATTAGTGGGAGTCATGTAGAGGGCAATGAATAATCAAGATGGGGATTTGTCCTCTCTTAAGTGAGAGAGATATCTGGCCCTCGATAAGTAGGATCAAGGAAATGCATGGCCATGCTCAAATGAAGAGTCATTTGATTCAATCAGTCTACTTAAGATCGAGAAAGCATTTGAACATAAATAAGTATGACAGACTCCATGACTTAGTTCAAATATGATATCGCGTGACAAAGGGATTTGACACGTTAAAAGGTTTAATGGACTATTAACTTATATTATTTGGGTAATCATAATGTCTTGCTAGAGGCCGCTTATGATTTATTATTTAATAAGGTATTAAATAATTGCCAACATAATATAAGCCTTTGGGTCGCACATACGACAATTATAGACAAGTAGGAATAAATATCAACTGGGAATAATAAATATAATATTGGATATTATATTTATAAGGAGATTAAATAATAAAGTAATATATATAATATTGGATATTATATATATTGTATTATTTAATAAGTTGAGGGGCAACTAAGCAAATACTAGATTATTGAATCTAGGGTTTACTTAGTATAAATATAAGGTCTTGGACAAGGAGTTGTAACTTAAAATAAGACCTAAAATCGGCCCTTCAAGAAGAAGAAAAATCGGCCATCTACATTATACTGTAGGAGAACGGAGTCGGTCGTTCCTCTTCCCTTAGTTGATCTTGATCAATAGTACAATCCTTCTAGTAAGGAATTTGTGTTGTACTATTTATCAATATTATTCGTAAGGATCTAGCAATCCGGCTTGTGGAATTGTTCGTGTGTGGATCACCAGAAGAGGAAGGAGATATTCATCTGCTTCTAGTCCGGATCTAGATTTGTTCAATCGGATTAAGGTAATTCGATTAACTCTTTTATTAAACAATTAAATTACTGCATGCGATCCTAAATTGGGTTTTTCACTTTTATTGCTCCGCTGCGTTTTTACTCCGATTATTTTGTATTCGATACATAGAAAACCCAACACGTATATCATTGGAGATTGGTGTTCAAGCTTTCGGTGTCGGATTACTTCATTTTCCTCCGTGTTCTTCACTACTTGAGGTAGGTGATTCTTCACCAATGTTAGTAATGTTCTTAAGGACGTCTGATCATGGTTGGATAGCCAGTTATTTCGTTTATGATCGGTCATCACATGTTAGAAGGATATTTTCGAAGTTTCGACACTTATTCATCGTATGAACCTTTGAACCATCTTAGTAGTATGGACTCCTAAGCGTTTTCATATCGATTTATGATCAGTAATCGGAGATTACCTAGTTCGTATGTTTTACGTAAGGAATCATATGTTTTGGGACTTGGAATAATCGGAACTTAGAATATTTCTTGAAGATCGAAGATAAGATTATGATGTTGAGTTGATTATCCGTATATGTATACCTCATGATCATGGAACTTCCATAAACCGTATTAGCATGACATGCTTGAGGATGACTTGTTGTATCAACATAGAATTCATGAATTCACCACTGTTCAACCCAGTTTTTCCGTTAGCAGTATTCTGCCATGCAACGTTAGCGCACGCTAACATATGTGAGTTAACGTGCGCTATTGGGGTTCAGTTAACGTATAAAACGTACGTAGCGTACGTTATGTATCGGCCGGTTCAAACTGTCAGTTCGTAACTAGCGCACACTAGTCTTACACGATAGCGTACGCTAACAGGCCTGCTTAGCGCACGTTACGTAGAGTACGTAGCGCACGCTAAGCAGTCCATGCAGATTGGTTATTTTGAGCTTTTCGGCCGTAGACCGAATTATTAGGCCATCGTTCGACTTGAGATGATTTGTATATTGTTCCTTTTGTTAAGGTTCGAGCTTGTTACGTTGATCGAAGAAGGCGGCCTTCGAGTGTGTCGAGATCATTGAAGTGTTTCGTCCTTGCCATTTTCGAGGCAAGTATCATATGTCGAGTTCGATTTATCATGCTTGTGGTTTTGTTCATATTGTTGAATATGAGATGTATTTTTGATAATTCTCGTGATATTCGTTGTTGTTTGTTCGTATTGATGAACATATTAAAATGCATATGTGTATGCATAATTGATTGATTTTGGTATAAATGATCCGAGGGGGTCATGAGGATCTATGCTGAGGGCGCTGGATCGAATGTCCACCATGCGTTGGTCCGACGGGATCATCATGGGGATCTATGCTGAGGGCGCTGGATCGCTGGATCGCTGGACAGGTTTTCCACCATGCGTTGGTCCGACGGGATCATCATGGGGATCTATGCTGAGGGCGCTGGATCGCTGGATTTCCTTGTATTGTGTTGATGGAATCGTGAGGATTCGCATCGTTGGATTCCGGTGGCGGAAGTCCGTTTTGCATGTTTTATGATGCATTGATGATTTATTGTATGATGATACTTGTACTAGCATTGTTTTGCTAACCCCTTCGGGGGTGGACATTGTTTTGATGTTCAGGTAGCCGAGGAGCGGGGAGGCAACCACAGTACCGGCAGGACGATGAAATGGCTCAGTGATGTGATTGATGTTATTGTTTTTATGACTTGTCTTCTTGGTTCGTTTAGTACTCGAGTACGTCTGTTTTAATAAAGCCTATTCGGTATGGTTGTATAAGTTAACTCATTTGATCAGTTGAATCAAATCTGTATTTGGACTTCAGTTGTACGATTGAATCATTTTTTTTCACTTCTTTTATAAATTAGCCTTGTAAATCCTTATCTAAAGGGTTTACGGCGCTGTAATTATTCCGAATATCTCGGGGTGTTACAGAATATGGTATCGGAGCTAAGATTTATGGATATCTTGGCAGTCGGGTTAGTTGGGTCTGTTTACGTTATTGATTATTGGTCGTTCGTAACATCACTGCTGAGCCAGCATCGTCGTGTGGACTGTGGTTGTAAGTTTCCTAATCTCGAATACTACTGTTTTATTTAATTCACGTCTTGCAAACATTAATGGATGTACTTTGAGAAAGTTTGTCCTGGATATTGAGTATTTATGTTTACAGTATGTTGAGAGGAGGTCGTGGACGCGGACGCGGTCGTGGACGCGGACGCGGTCGTGGACGCGGACGTGGAAATGCGAGGCAAGAAGAGTCGGTATCTACCCCAGAGATAGCCGCTAGTCAAACGGACTCATATTCCGGGGGACAGCAGGGATCGGCAAATAATAATGCAGATCCTAACGTGCCGGGAGTGCTTCAGCAGGTGGTTGCCCAGATAAACCAGTTTGCTCAAGTTGTGGATCGCATGCAGACGGCGATGGGACAGCAGAATAACGTGGATAATCGAGGAGATAAATGGCTTACCGAGGTGGTCAAATTGCATCCTCCGAAATTTGACGGTTCCGCTGAGACGCTATCGTGGGATCATTGGCTGAAGGAATTAGAGAAGATTTTTGCGGGGATAAACTGTCCCAACGATAGGAAGGTCCTGCCGCCAAGACCTTTTGACCGGGAGGCTTTGATCGTGGGAGGCCATCCGACCGGAGGAGCACAATGTTGACTGGATGGAATTCAAATTGATGATGGAGGCGCAGTATTGTCCTCGCCCAGTTAGAGAAGCCCGAGTTCGGGAGTTTTTCTCACCACAAAATTCGGGAGCATCTGTGACGGACGTGATTAAGACTTTTAATCACCAACTGACTTATGTGCGCCACTTGGTCAGGACCGAGGCGGAGAAGATTTTTCATTTTGACATGCGAATGAAGCCGGAAATTCAGCAGTATATGTCCGTATTTGAATGTACCACCTTGCGACAGTATCAGGACAAGGCGTTGGCCTATGATATGAAGGAGGCAGCAGTAGAGAAAGCGACGGAAGCAAAGAAACAGAAGGTGTCTGGAAACTTCACGGAGGATAAGAGTAGCGGACCTCGCAAGGGTCATCCCTCTTTTCATTCATCCAGGAGACCTCCGCATCCTTCTCGAGGTGGAAAGAAGTTCCGGGCAGCACCGACTGTTTCAGACGCAGGAAAGAAGTGCTACAACTGTGGCAAGGCGGGGCATGTTCGACGTGATTGTTTCGCGCCTGCTGTGACCTGTTTCGAGTGTGGACAGGAAGGACATCGCGCAACATTTTGTGGGAATGCGACCCGATCTTTTGGTACTCGCACTCCAGCTCCAGTCCCGAAGGAGACGAGTGTGAACCAGACGCAACAAAGTGGATTTCAGCATCAGAACGCTGGGAAGAGAGAGACATCCAGTGCTGGATCCGTTCCTCCACGCCTGCATTTAAATGAGGAAATCGACGATCGAACACACCGTTGCATCGTGCACGATCTGCATCCTTTTGCAACCAGTTAGTGTCTTGTTCGACTCGGGAGCTACGCATTCTTTTATATCTTTGAACTGTGTTAATCGTTTGAAAATCTCGTGCTTGTATAATTGTGAACCTTATGTTGTGGGATTACCGAGCGGAGAGAAAATTGTGGGAACACTAGAAGCTAAGGATTTCCCAGTATCTATAGAAGGAAGAGATTGGCCATCGAATCTTATTGTAGTTGACATCTTCGGTGACGATTTAATTCTCGGAGATGATTGGCTCAACCGTTATGGAGCTGTGCTGAATTACCAAGAGAGAGTCATTTCCATCATTGCTGATGACGGATCTGAACACCTATTCCGGGGATGGAGACCGGGAAGCTCGGGAAAATTGATCAAGGCAATGAAAGCTGTGAAATTACTGAAGCAGGGATGTCACGGACTTTGGTGCTATGCCATGAGGAAAGAGGAAGGAGTAGAGCTCTCGTCTATTTCGGTTGTGAATGGGTTCTCAGATGTATTTCCTGACGAACTACCTGGGTTACCTCCGCAGAGGGGAGTGGAATTCACTATCGAAGTAGAGCCTGGAGCAGCTCCTATTTCCAGAGCACCATACCGCATGGCGCCAACCGAGATGTATGAACTCAAGAAGCAACTGGAGGAATTGTTACAGAAGGGCTATATCCAACCTAGTATTTCTCCTTGGGGAGCGCCCGTTCTTTTTGTCCGAAAGAAAGACGGATCCCTCCGACTGTGTATTGATTACAGGGAACTCAATAAAATGACAATCAAGAACAAGTATCCTATACCTCGGATCGATGACTTGTTTGATCAACTGCAAGGGGCAAGGGTATTCTCGAAGATTGACTTGCGATCAGGATACCACCAGTTGAGAATTAAGGAATCGGATATACCGAAATCTGCTTTCAGATCCTGGTACAGGCATTATGAATTTGTAGTAATGCCATTTGGACTTACCAATGCTCCTGCGGTATTCATGCAATTGATGAATCGGGTATTCTTGGAATACTTGGATAAATTTGTGGTCGTCTTCATTGACGACATCCTGATATATTCGAGGGACGCAGAGGAACATGCTGAACATTTACGTGTGGTTTTAAGCACCTTGACGAAGGAACAGTTGTATGCAAAATTTTCAAAATGCGAGTTTTGGCTTAAGGAAGTAACTTTCCTTGGGCATGTGATATCAGCCGACGGAGTTCAGGTGGACCCGAAGAAAGTCGAAGCAATCTTGGATTGGGAAGCTCCTAAAAACGTGAAATAGGTCCGAAGCTTCTTAGGACTTGCTGGATATTATCGCCGCTTTGTAGAAGGATTTTCCAAAATTGCTCGTCCGCTCACCCAACTGTTACAGAAAACTCAAAAATTCATGTGGCATGAGAAGTGCCAGGCTGGTTTTGACGAACTTAAGAGGAGACTGACGACAGCACCTATATTAGCGCTGCCAGAGGGAACTGATGGGTTCATGGTATACAGCGACGCTTCGAATCAGGGTTTGGGCTGTGTGTTGATGCAGAAGGATAAAGTGATTGCTTATGCCTCTCGGCAATTGAAACCGTACGAGATTAATTACCCGACTCATGATCTGGAGCTAGCAGCGGTGGTCTTTGCCTTGAAAATTTGGCGACATTATTTGTACGGCACTCATTGTCAGATCTTTACAGATCATAATAGCCTCAAGTACATTTTCAGTCAGAAAGAATTAAACATGAGGCAGAGAAGGTGGCTGGAATTGATCAAGGATTACGACCTGGAGATTCTCTATCATCCGGGGAAAGCAAACGTAGTAGCTGATGCTTTGAGCCGTAAACCTGTTTCTCTTCGAGTGTTGGAAGCACTTACGTCCCAAACCAGTATTCAACGAGAACTAATCCGCGAGGGGATTGAAGTATGGGTACCAGGAATCCAAGGGCAACTTTATGTGATGGAACTGACTTCATCACTAGTCGAGGAGATCAAGTCTAGACAATTGAACGATTCTTTGATCCTTCGATTATGTGACGAAGTAAAGAAAGGAAAAGCCCCAGGATTCGTGATACAAGACGATGGAGTTCTGAGATTTCAGAGTCGACTCTGCGTTCCCGAGGATGATGATTTGAGACGGACAATTTTTTAAAGGAAGCTCATAGCACGCCCTATTCTATTCACCCAGGCAGTAGTAAGATGTATAAAGGTTTAAAGCAAAACTTCTGGTGGGGGAATATGAAGAAGGACGTAGCGGAGTACGTTTCGAAGTGTTTGACTTGTCAGCTGGTTAAGATTGAACATCAACGACCTGCCGGAATGTTAAAGCCGCTTCCGATCCCTGAATGGAAGTGGGAAGATATCTCGATGGATTTCATCACTAGTATGCCAAGGACTAGAACGGGAATGAACATGATTTGGGTTGTAGTTGATCGACTGACCAAGTCGGCTCATTTCCTGGGAATTAAAGATACATGGGGACCCGAGAGATTGGCACGAATATTTATTGCGGAGATAGTCAGATTGCACGGGACGCTGAAGACCATTATTTCGGATCGAGATGGTCGTTTCGTGTCACACTTACGGAAAGCAGCCACAGGGCTTTGGGGATCGAGCTCAACTTTAGCATGACTTATCATCCCCAAACGGATGGTCATCGAAAGAACTATACTGACAAGAGAAGACATGCTTAGAGCTTGTGCATTAGATTGGTCGGCCGATTGGGAAGTTCACTTGCCCTTGATCGAGTTCACCTATAATAACAGTTGGCATGCTTCTATTAAGATGGACCCATTTGAAGCTTTATACGGGAGAAGATGCCGATCACCCCTGTGTTGGGATGATTCTTCGGATTTGATCGGGACGGAACCAGAATTGATTATTCAGACTCAAGAGAAGATAGCTTTGATTCGAGAGAGACTGTTGACTGCCCAGAGTCGACAGAAGTCTTATGCAGATGTACGTCGTCGCCCTCTAGAGTTCGATGCTGGGGACCATGTACTATTAAAGGTGTCTCCTACACGAGGGATTTTCCGTTTTGGGAGAAGAGGCAAGCTTAGTCCGAGATATATCGGACCATTCGAGATCCTCGAGAGAGTGGGAGATTTAGCATACAGGTTGGCCTTACCGCCATCGCTGAGTCACGTTCACAATGTGTTTCACGTATCCCAATTGCGGAAGTATGTACCGGACCCCAGTCACGTCATTGATTTCGACGAGATCGAAATAGCTAATGATGGCACCTTCGAAGAAAGACCAATCAAGATACTTGAGAGCCGGATCAAACAATTGAGGAATAAACCAATACACTTGGTTAAAGTACAATGGTCACGACATGGAGTCGAAGAGGCCACTTGGGAAACGGAGGACAGTATGAAGACTAGATATCCGGAGTTGTTTTTATCTTAAGTTTCGGGACAAAACTTCTTTTTAGGGAGGAAGGATGTAATACCCGAGATTTCTATGTAATTGGAACTTGTGATATTGTAATAATTGTACTTTTGTCTGAGTACTATTCTCCGTATTTCATAGTCCGATGTTGTCGAGCGTTTAATTTCATGGTTGTGATTCAAAGATTTTAAATCTGCGCATGTAGCGCACGCTATCGGATGTGTTTAGCGTGCGCTAACGTAGATTCATAGCGCAGGCTACAGATGGTCATTAGCGCACGCTATGCATGGTCTTTTTGATTGAGACGTGCGGTAGGTGAGATCTGGCCGGGGGACCCCTGTCGGATCGTGTCGGATGTACCTGGACGGCTTCCGGGAAAAGCCGAGTCAACGCCTTAGCGCACGCTACAGGTATATGCGTAGCGCACGCTAAGTGCCGAGTACAGTTTAGACTGTGAGCCGTTAGCGCACGCTACGAACAGGGTCTAGCGCGCGCTAATAGCCATTTATTATAAATAGGACAGCATCCTATTCGTGATTTCAGTTCTCTCTACTCTCATTACCCGAATTCCTACACTTAGAACATAATTTCCTTCACCCCAAACACTTCATATCAACATCCTGATTCGTGATTGAAGATCATATATCATTGGAGATTGGTGTTCAAGCTTTCGGTGTCGGATTACTTCATTTTCCTCCGTGTTCTTCACTACTTGAGGTAGGTGATTCTTCACCAATGTTAGTAATGTTCTTAAGGACGTCTGATCATGGTTGGATAGCCAGTTATTTCGTTTATGATCGGTCATCACATGTTAGAAGGATATTTTCGAAGTTTCGACACTTATTCATCGTATGAACCTTTGAACCATCTTAGTAGTATGGACTCCTAAGCGTTTTCATATCGATTTATGATCAGTAATCGGAGATTACCTAGTTCGTATGTTTTACGTAAGGAATCATATGTTTTGGGACTTGGAATAATCGGAACTTAGAATATTTCTTGAAGATCGAAGATAAGATTATGATGTTGAGTTGATTATCCGTATATGTATACCTCATGATCATGGAACTTCCATAAACCGTATTAGCATGACATGCTTGAGGATGACTTGTTGTATCAACATAGAATTCATGAATTCACCACTGTTCAACCCAGTTTTTCCGTTAGCAGTATTCTGCCATGCAACGTTAGCGCACGCTAACATATGTGAGTTAACGTGCGCTATTGGGGTTCAGTTAACGTATAAAACGTACGTAGCGTACGTTATGTATCGGCCGGTTCAAACTGCTGGCCAGTAACTAGCGACGCTAGTCTTACACGATAAGACGCTAATAAAGCTGCTTAGCGCACGTTACGTAGAGTACGTAGCGCACGCTAAGCTGTCCAGGCAGATTGGCTATTTTGAGCTTTTCGGCCGTAGACCGAATTATTAGGCCATCGTTCGACTTAAGATGATTTGTATATCGTTCCTTTTGTTAAGGTTCGAGCTTGTTACGTTGATCGAAGAAGGCGGCCTTCGAGTGTGTCGAGATCATTGAAGTGTTTCGTCCTTGCCATTTTCGAGGCAAGTATCATATGTCGAGTTCGATTTATCATGCTTGTGGTTTTGTTCATATTGTTGAATATGAGATGTATTTCTGATAATTCTCGTGATATTCGTTGTTGTTTGTTCGTATTGATGAACATATTAAAATGCATATGTGTATGCATAATTGATTGATTTTGGTATAAATGATCCGAGGGGGTCATGAGGATCTATGCTGAGGGCGCTGGATCGAATGTCCACCATGCGTTGGTCCGACGGGATCATCATGGGGATCTATGCTGAGGGCGCTGGATCGCTGGACAGGTTTTCCACCATGCGTTGGTCCGACGGGATCATCATGGGGATCTATGCTGAGGGCGCTGGATCGCTGGATTTCCTTGTATTGTGTTGATGGAATCGTGAGGATTCGCATCGTTGGATTCCGGTGGCGGAAGTCCGTTTTGCATGTTTTATGATGCATTGATGATTTATTGTATGATGATACTTGTACTAGCATTGTTTTGCTAACCCCTTCGGGGGTGGACATTGTTTTGATGTTCAGGTAGCCGAGGAGCGGGGAGGCAACCACAGTACCGGCAGGACGATGAAATGGCTCAGTGATGTGATTGATGTTATTGTTTTTATGACTTATCTTCTTGGTTCGTTTAGTACTCGAGTACGTCTGTTTTAATAAAGCCTATTTGATATGGTTGTATAAGTTAACTCATTTGATCAGTTGAATCAAATCTGTATTTGGACTTCAGTTGTACGATTGAATCATTTTTTTTCACTTCTTTTATAAATTAGCCTTGTAAATCCTTATCTAAAGGGTTTACGGCGCTGTAATTATTCCGAATATCTCGGGGTGTTACACATCGCCGCCGGACCGCCGCCGCTACCCCGCCAGCCGCCGCCCAGAGCTGCCCAGTCCAGCCGGAACATCGCCGCCGGACCGCCGCCGCTACCCCACCAGCCGCCGCCGCTACCCAGACGCCGCCGATCCATTCCAGACGAAACATCACCACCGGACCGCCGCCGCCTACCGCCGCCAACCGCCGCTGACCACCGCCGCCGGCCAGCTCCAGCCCAGCCAAGTCCGACCCGGTTCTGACTCTCGAACCAAAAGCCGAACATCAACTTATCTTCGGAAGCCGCCAAAATTGCGCCTCCGGTTTCACGTCGTCGCATCGAGTACCAACCGGTAGATCGAAGCACACCACAAATTCAGCACGTGCCTAATTTTATAATCGAGGTAATTATCTGACTTGTCCCTATTTCAATTCTCTCCTTTTGGGAATTTTTCTTTTGGGGACACGGGTTTTGGGTTCTTTATCTCCCACGCTACTTTGCGGTGAATGAGACCGCGAGAGAAGTCGGTATCTCTGCGTGTCGAAGAAAACTGTGTGACGGTCCTGGGGGAGTCACGGAATTGTTGAAAAGTCGATACTTGTGGTTGTTGCATACACCACGTATCTGGGTGCGATCTGATATCGCCGTTTTTTGTCGACTTTACTAAACAATAATTAAGGGAAGTAAATCGAGTAACAGCTATGTTACACGCTTTTAAAAGCATCGATTGTGACCGTTTACATTGTCACTGAAAATCCAACAAGACTAACTTCCTCTTGTTTATATCTTGTAGATGGCACAAAGCTCCAATGTTCATCTGGAGTTCGACATCCTTGACCATGCTGGTAAGGAGTACCATAGGTGGGTCTCAGACGTTCGCTTGGCGTTCGTCGGTAATAGATTTACCGCCACCATCTTTCCCTCTAACGAGCCTACCGCTCAAGAACCGAGCGAGGAAACCAAGGCTAATGCACTGATGTACTTGCGTAGTGTTGGGAAAACAAAGACCCTGTATCGAATCAGTCGGGATATCCGATCCCTGTATCGAATGGTATTTGATAAAGAGGTTTTGACATATATGCCAATCCGAATACAGTAAAGGAAACTGTATCGAAGCTTGAGGCTTTATCCTGTATCGAAGACCCGCCTCGAAACAGCATGTAGTGAAGCCCTTCAGTACAGCAAGAAGTCTTGTAAAAGACAAAGTATGGAAACTGTCTCGAAACTCAAAATACAGTTATCCTCCATACAGCTCACAACAGGACAAAGAAGGAATATCCAGAAGTCAAGTCCCGTTGAATAAAGAAGTATTTAAATACTCAAGGATAAAGTATTTAAATACTGCCAGTCTTCAGATCTTCAGAATCCTGTGAAATCCGGATCGTGTCATAATCCCGTTGGAACGAAATCTCATTCAAACAGATACATCTCAACGGATATATATTTCAGAGACTATATATATCTTATGAAGGCATTGAAGATCAGTAACTAGTCACCTAACACTCAATCTATCAAAAGTTATCATCAGAGCAAAACATATCTCCAAAGCTTACTGCAATTAAGATCTAAAGAGACATACAGTGCTCATCATCCTGAACAACACTTCATCAGCTGAAAGCTCTTAAAGTCAATGTTGTTGTTCATTATCTGTTCTATACACTGAACAATATGTGCTTCTTCGGAACTGTGTGTGAAAGATTTGCATTGAAGAAGACGAAGCTTCAGAACTGTGTGTGAAGAAGCAAGTCAAAGCATTAGCTCAAAACCAATCTGTGTGAACGGTTTAAGCTAAGATCTTTATATCAATCTGTGTGAACGATATATTGATTGTGTGTGTTGTTATAATTACGTAGTTGTGTACGTAGTAATTATAATAAACTTTACTCTGTGTGGAGGACCGGTGGACGTAGAGGGGTTTACCTCGAACCACTTTAATTAATGTGTTATTTACCTTCACTTTTAATGTTTTAATTACCGTGATAAATTAAGTATACACTATACACTTAGTTGCCGTATCCAAAGAACTCATCGTATCCAAGACTTCCGCTACGCACTCAGATTTAAAATCCATACAGTTTGTTGTTTAAACTATTTTCCAAACTGTATCCAGTATACTTAGTGGCCAACAAGTGGTATCGGAGCGGTTGATTCTAAAAAGAATCAGTCGTATTTCTTTTTAACCGAATTAGATTCAAATCACTTATTTTCAAAACAGTCTCTTTCATTCCTATATTATCAGTATGGATACTTCTATGATTAACAAAGTCCCTATGTTCTTTATTAACGAATTTGACGACTGGAGAATTAGAATGGAAGCTCATCTTGCAGCAATGCACGAAGAGATGATTTTTGTTATACAGGATGGTCCTATCAAGATCATGAAGGTAAATCCGGCCGCAAGGATCGAGGGCCAAGCCCATGCTGAAATGCTCGAGAAGGAACGCGAGCAATGGACAACAGATGAAAGGAAGCGAGCCAATCTCGACAATGTGGCTAAGAACGCGTTATTTGTCACTCTTGACAAAGGCACGTTCAAGGTAAAGAGCTGCAAAACAGCCAAAGAAATCTGGGATAAACTCAAGTTGATTTGTGAGGGAACTGAGCTCTCAAAAGAAAACAAGATTTCAAAACTAACTCAGCAATTTGAATCTTTTGAAATGAAACCAACGGAAACACTTGAGGAACTTGACCTCAGATTCACTGGTATTGTTGGTGAACTTGAAGCGTTGGGCAAAATTTACACCCAAAAGGAGAAGAACTTAAAAATTTTCAGATCTCTCCCAGCCCGATGGGACATTAAGACCACAGCTATGCGTGTATCCTGTAATCTTAATGAAATATCTACTTTTGATCTCTTCTCTGACCTCAAAGCTTTCGAGTATGATATTGACAGAAGAGAGAAAGCTGAAGAATCTCCTTCAAAGGTCACAGCTCTCGCCGCCAGATCGAACCGTCGACACAAAGATGCCTAGCTCGCCGAAGCCTGATCCACAAGAATGCCGACAGTGACGACGACATCCTGTCCCAAGATGAAATGGCGCTTCTCATGCATAAATTCAAAAAGTTCATCAAACAGTCTGGAAAGACTCCCTACAGGCCCAAACCTGTCCACAAGGTAAGTACCGAAACATCATCCGGTGATGCTAACCTATGCTATAACTGCAGGAAACCAGGCCATTATGCAAATAAATGTCCTCATCCCAAAGTCCAAAGATTGCCTGAGGCCGAGCAACAAGAGAGAGATGAAAGAAGACGTGCTTGGAAAGACAAGCTCAAGGCCCTGATTGGAGAATCAGAAGCCTCCCCCACACCATCCAAATCAGCATAATGTCTTCAGGTGGTCACTAAAAGTGATTCATATGACGATGAGTTCGATGATAAGGCATACATGTGCTTTATGGCAAAGATGTTCCAGAAGGTGAAGACAGCGACGATAAGGTAATTTCAACCTCAGCTATTCCGTCAAATGCATCTCATACTTTCGAAAATATGATGAATGAATTTAAAAACATTCAAAAGGCCCATGAGACTCTAAAAACTGAGAATATACAGCTTCAATTAACAAATTTAGAGCTGAAAGATGAAAATGACTTGCTGAAAATAAATTATGAAAATATGTCTCTTGATTGTGAAACCAGCAAGGTCGATTTTGAAAAACTCATGGAGAGCAATCATCAACTTGCTCATGAACTAAATGAGGTTAAAACCTACAATGAGAGCAAGACAAATGATTTGGTTCTACTACAAGCCAAAATCACAACTCTCGAAAAGCGAGAAACTGAACTTGAGACCATTCTGAAGTCGTTTGAAAAATCGTCCAAAAGAATGGAAGAAATTCTGAGCACTGGGCAACATGCTCATGATAAAAGTGGCTTAGGATACATCTCATGTTCAAACAAAGGGAAAAATAGTAGTTGTTCGTCAAGAGTGTGGAACACATTCCAGAATCGGAAGATACCCCTAGTCCCGTGAAGGAACTCGTCAGACCGAGAAAACCGAAGGTCCGCAATTCCGCCCCGCAATCCTATACTGCAGACAGCGGAATCATAAGCCATTCCAACCTCGTGAGGCGCACTCAACAAAGATGCTCCCAGAGCATATCAACAGCCACAAACTGCTCGTAAGGAAGGTTGTATCCAACCACCAAAGGCCCGCACGGCAAGACTATCGCACTGACGGCCGAGGTATTGATACAGGAGCCCCGTTATCCCTCAAGACAATGAGATGCCGTTCGGTATCAACAACAAGATTGGGAATCCAACCGGAGACCCAAAAGACAAGTCATAGGCCTAAGAAAATGGCTCCACCTCCTAGACGGCACTCGTACTGGAATAATAATAATAACCCTGAATTTTACATGCATAATAATTATCATGATTATAACGACTACGGATATGCCCCCCGTAGATATCGCAACACTGTACCAAGTATGTCCTACAGTAAACCAATTGCTGCCAGGAAAACTTGGGTACCTAAGGAACTAACATACATGGACCCAAAAATCAAAGGGGACCTAAATCTACCTAATTTCTTTGTTACAGGACATTCTAGAGGAGGATACCTGGTACTTTGATAGTGGATGCTCTCGTCACATGACCGGAGATAGGAGCAAGCTATCTGATTTTGTAGAAGGTCGTGGTCCAAAAGTTCGCTTCAGTGATAAGTCTAAAGGAAGAACAAGAGGGAAATGAAACCTACTTGTCGGGAAATTCAAGGTCACCGATGTTGCATATGTTGAAGGCTTACAGTATAATCTACTTAGTATTAGCCAGTTCTGTGATAAACAGTTCTCGGTGAAGTTCTATATAGATCAGAGAGTCAAGAACACCCAAACCAAGGAAGTTGTGCTTACAGAAGCGATCGTAATATGTACATTCCGATCGGAAGCCTATGAGCTCCTCAATTCCATGCTTTGTTGCCAAAGGCACTGCAGATCTTAGCTGGCTATGGCACAAGAGGATGTCTCACGTCAACTTCAAGACGATCAACAAGCTCTCAAGACAGGGAATGGTTAGAGGTTTGCCAAATGTGTCATTCAAGAAGGACAGCGTCTGCGGACCATGCCAGAAAGGCAAGCAAATCAAGTCAACCCTGAAAAGCAAATCCAACCTATCAACCCAAAGAGTGTTGGAAATGCTACACATGGATCTCTACGGTCCTGTAGACCCAGTAAGTTTGGGAGGTAAGAAATACTGCATGGTTGTTGTTGATGATTATTCCAGGTATGCTTGGACGATCTTTCTTAGCAAGAAAAAGGAAACAACATCAAAGCTGCCCGAGCTCCTGAGAAAGTTGCAAAATGAAAAGGCATCGAGTATCGTGTGCATTCGTTCCGACAGAGGTACAGAATTCACTAACCGCTTCATAGAGCAATACTGTTCGGAAAATGGAATACAGCACGAATACTCAGCTGCCCGTACACCTCAACAAAATGGTGTTGCCGAGCGAAAGAATAGGACGTTGAAAGAAGCAACAAGGACAATGATTGCCGCAAGCAAGTTGCCAAAGCGTTTCTGGGGTGAAGCAACCAATACAACGTGCTACACTCAAAACCGCTGTATCGTCAACAAGCACCATAACAAAACAGCATATGAGGTATGGAATAACAAAACTCCCTTAGTTTCGTATTTCCACATTTTTGGATGCAGGTGTTATGTATTGAACAATGGGAAGGAACAACTTAGAACCTTTGATGAAAAATCAGATGAAGGAATATTCGTAGGATACTCCTCCGTCAGCAAAGCTTTCTGAATCTTCAATAAAAGGAAGCTGACGATCGAGGAATCAGTTCATGTAGTGTTCGACGAACCACATCATGACCCTACAGGAGTAGATGATATCACTCAGAACATTCACCATCTATCTATCTTGGATCCACCAACACCCATAGAACCTGTCGTTGATTTAGAAATCGACCCCGCAGCTGTAAGAATCGATGTGGATGAAGCCAACGCTGTACAAGCTGAAGCTGTATCCACAGAATCTTTCGATACAGTACGGGATCCTGAATTAGAACCCGACCGAAGATGGTTGAGAGATCACCCGCAAGAGCTGATCATTGGAAACATTAATGCCGGTGTTTCTACTCGTAGGAGAATACAGAGTACACAAGGAAATGTACTTTGTGCACAAGAAGAATCTAATGCTGAAGTTTCACAGTTTCCTGAATGGAAATCTCAATTCGAACTTAGGAGACTCAATATGTGCACTATCGCTGTATTCTTAGCCCAGTCCGAACCTGTTTCGACCATAGACGCTCTTAACAATTCTCATTGGATAACATCTATGGAAGATGAGCTTAACGGTTTCGAAAGAAACAATGTATGGTATCTTGTACCCAGACCAACATACCAATCGGTTATAGGAACCAAATGGGTATTTCGAAACAAAAAGGATCGAAATGGACTTATCATAAGGAACAAATCCAGACTAGTAGCACAAGGCTATAGTCAGGAAGAAGGAATCGACTATGATGAAACCTTCGCCCCTGTAGCGAGACTAGAAGCCATTAGGATATTTTTAGCCTTTGCCGCCCATAAGAGTTTTATCGTATACCAAATGGACGTCAAAAGTGCTTTCCTGAATGGAGATCTTGCAGAAGAAGTTTATGTTGAACAACCACCAGGGTTTGCCAACACAGACGGTAGCGATCTAGTTTACAGGCTAAGGAAAGCACTGTATGGACTTAAACAAGCCCCTAGAGCACAGTACGAAACCCCGTCCCAAAGATCTAACCAACAACGGATTTGAGAAAGGTGTCATGGACAAAACCTTGTTCAAGATACAGGAAGGTGATGACCTTCTAATGGTACAAATCTATGTGGATGATATTATTTTTGGTTCAACTAACCTTGCTTTATGTCAAAGGTTCTCTCATCTCATGCAAAGTAAATTTGAAATGAGTATGATGGGGGAACTTAGTTATTTCCTAGGTTTGGTGTAAAGCAATGCCTACTGGTATATTCATCAACCAGAGAAATACAAAGAAGGAGCTTCTCAACAAATTTGGAATGAACACTTCCAAATCCTCGCCAACCCCCATGAGCACTTCCGTGCAAATTAGTGCTGATGAAGCCGGAAAGCCGTTTGACCAATCACTCTACAGAAGCTCATTGGTTCACTCCTGTACCTAACGGCTAGCAGGCCCGATATCCATTCTTTGTTGGAGTGTGTGCGAGATACCAAGTTGCACCTAAGGAATCACACTTCAATACGGCTAAACGAATCTGAAGTACATTAAAGGAACAGTCGATGCAGGACTATGGTATCCTAAGGAAGGCGGATTCGATTTAGTTGGATACAACGACTGGATCTCGGAGGTCGCAAGCTAGATAGAAGAGTACAAGTGGAACTTGTCACTTTCTGACCTAGACTCGTTTCTTGGTTCAAGAAGAAGCAATTGACTAACTCTCTTTCCACGGCTGAATCAGTACTATGTCACGGTAGTCTGCCGTATGCGATCCTTTGGATGCATCAACAAGCTGCCGACTATGGAATCGATGCTAGAGAGACTCCAATCATGTGTGATAGCACGAGTGCAATTGCAATCACGCACAATCGCTCTCGCACTCGCGCACTAAGCATATCAACATGAAGCATCATTTTATAAGGAATCACGTCGAGAACAAGGATGTTCGCTGAAAAGGTTCATACAGACGCTCACTAGCCGACATCTTCACCAAGCCTCTCGACACGCAAGATTCAACATGCTCGGACAAGAATTGGGAATGCTACACCAGACTCCTGTAGGTAATTTCTGCTTTTACTCAACAATTGAGGGGAATCTTGTAAGACCCAAGAATACAAGATTCAACATTAATTATTTGTACACTCGTAATCGTCAATACAACACTCGTAGCGAGCGAAGACATATGAATCCTAAATGTGTGTGCAATAATTAAGGGGGAATATCAGAGACCCATGAATACAAAGATTAATCCAAATATTCTTTGTATGGAATTCAAAACCTATAAGCACCTTTTTAAGGGGGAACGTCAGACGACGCGAAACAAAGACATGCTATAGGATTTTTGATTCAGTATATAATATAATATTATTTCCTTTCAAAATAATTTTTGTCCACGTGCCCTGTTTTTATGTCAAACGTCATGTACATTAAATGCCTTACACGACATCTGGACAACTGAATCTCAAAAGCCGCGATGTTTTTAAATTGTTTATTATTTTTAAACCGCCGTTTTAGGCATTTAGGGTATCAACCTATGTCAGAAGTGGGACCCACTCAATTTTTAAACATTTCAATGGATTAGCGTACCAGTTACACTCAGTCCATCTTAACTGTTGATTTCAAAACCGGTTCCATCCCTTAAAATCTGACCATTCGTACTCTGCAAAACCCTATTTCGCCGCTCAGCTATAAAAGGACTGAATCTGCCATTAGAGACTCTTTACGCTTTCTGCAAATTCAAGAGTTCTCAAGCAAAAACAACCTACATATTTTTCTGCATTTTACTGCATATTTCGATTATTTTCTTGCACCTTTTTCTTAAGAAAACATCAATGGCTGGACAATCTTCTTTTCCTGTTCTGAAGAAATCTGCTAACATCATTGATGGCAGGATCTTCTCCAAACCTGTCATCATTGAGCGTATTCTCTCAGAAACCAACGACGCAGAACCCATGGAATATATCATAACTCGTCTTCAACAACAAGGCCTCTATCGCCTTGGAAGCAAGATCACGACAAATTCGACACCCATCCGGTTGAGGAATTCTACCTCAACGCCGCCGTACATTTTCTGTCATTGGCCCAAGGAGGTCATGTTGCGACATCATTCTGATCCAGCAGCGGTTGAGATCTCAGATCGATCACGATCTGCTCCAGAGCATCTACAGGCTACCCGCTGATGGCCTGACCATGGATCAACTTGAGACATTCGGGTCTCAAGAGCTCATTACTAAATTTTATGGACTGTTCACAGGGTCCAAAGTTGTTGACATGGTGACGACTACTTGTCACAAGAAAAACTTTTGTCTTCCTTATGTGTATCTTCATGATTTTTGCTCCAGGATTATTGAGAATCGAACCGGTGCGTTCGAGATGTGTACAAACTTGAGGTTCAGGATGATGATGGCTATTCTGAACTGTGAAAAGGTCAATTGGTGCCAAATAATCCTGAAGCGCCTACAAGAGGAGGTGTGCAAACCTGCCACCCAGAAGAAATCTTTCGGTTTAATGTTGAACTATATCCTGATGAAGTGCGGACTGACGCAATCCGCCGATGCGAAGAAGAATAGCTCGAGGATATACTTAGGAGGCGTCAAGCCTACTACGTATAACCAGAGCACCTTGTCTTGCAACCACCCAAGAACCAGGCACATGCCAATTTCTGATAACCCAAGAGATGAATCCTTGAAGTTCCAAGAAGTGGAATCTTCAAAGAAGCGAAAGAGATCTCACAGCAAGAAACACTCTGCTGGTGAGAAGCCCAAGAAGAGACTTCGGAGGCTTTCGAAAATCAAATCTGCCAAGCCCTCCAAGGAAGTCTCCCCCATGGCTCAACCCACAGACGAAGAACCCCAGGGCCCAACCCCTGTGGAAGAGGTGTCTCCTACTGTATCGACAGTAGATCCCGAGCCTTTGGCGGCTAGGACGGATATTGAGACATCTGCCAACGATCAAGACTTTAGCGAGTCGGCTGCCCATTTGGAGCCAAAAGCTACTTCTCCTCTCGGGATCCCACACCCGCACAGATCCTTCCTCCTTCAGTGGCACCATCCCTGTAAGGAGTCCCTCTTCCGCATGTGATCCCATACTGCACAGAATACCTCGCTACTGCCGTCTGCACACCGCACGAAGTCCCTCCCCTGACTCGATTATTAATCAGACCCTTCTTTCGGTTCAAATTGAACACGCCTACGAAAGATTTTTGCAATGGAAAGGCTACAGGCTAGCTTCGTACGATACACTGTACAACTGGAGCGATTGGAGCCACGAAGAGAGATTCGTCTCAGAAGTGACGGACTCAACAGAAATTGAGGCGCTGCTTCGATGGGACAATCCCTCCTGCAAGGATCTAATTGAAAGCCATCTTTTGCACAAATCTGACGCTCGAAGGAAAGGAAAGAAAAAGTCAGAGAATTCTCCCACTAATCCAAAAGACGACGAAGATCATGACTCGGACGACGACGACGATGCCTTACAAGCAGGTCTGAGGATGAGTCGTGAAGAGGCTGAAGCTCGAGACGCCTCTCCACCCAGAGATGACAAAGGGCCTTCTACTCACGACAATCCTCCTTCGCCACAGCATGAGAACATTCCCGACGAAGAGGAATCAGTCCCTCCAGTCGAAAGTAGAAGAAATTTTGGAACAGGCACCTGAGCCTGCTGCGACCGAAGAAGCTATTCCTGAAAGACAACAGGAGGATTCAGTCCCTCCTGTATCCATGTATGCTGAAGAATCTTCGCAACAGGAAGCTTCTCAACCCCATGTCGCCGAACCACAGGAAGCTGCTCCCGCCCCTTCAACCGTGGAATCCGAGGACGGTATCGAACCTGAGGATGTCCAACTTACTTCACGCCCATCCGTGAATGTAAGAAGGTTGAACAGCTCTGCAGACCTTGACCAACCAGATTCTCCGATTTCTGCCGCAAGAAAAGAACGCCTGCGTGCACTTGGCCTTCAAACTGTATTCATCCAGGATGCAGTAAATGCTCTATCTTCCGTTGAAAAAGCATTAAATTGGATGCATACTTCTGCCGTGGAAGAAATGACCACTCTTCAACATGAAGTATCTCGTGTTGTCGACGCATTCATTATTTTGCCAGAAGTTTTCAAACAAGCTTTGAAAATCATGGAAGATAAGCAGGAGCAACTGCTGAAGGAAGAAGGAACAAAAACAAGGATAGCTGAAGCCAAGACCGCTTGTGCTATGATTGAAAACAGCTCTCAACTGCGCACTCACGACAAATGCATTAAGGAAATGTCGCAGACGCTTTCCTCCCTTGTAGAGAGAATGACTAGCATCGAGACAAAACAGGATGCTGCTCTAGAAATCCTGAAAAGTCTTGATGAAGCCAAAAAGGGGGAAGAGGCACGAGAAGCTGCTAGGAGAATCAGGCTGCAACAAGAAAGGGAATTTGAGGCTGCTCAAAACAGTATCACTGCCGAGTTGAACAAACTAGCACCTCCCTCCCAAAGTTTTAAAATTTCAGGCTCCCGACCGGAATTTCATGATCCCAATGTCCCTTGGCAAACTCTTATTCAGAGACCTTCTGAAATTCGTCTGCCGACCAACCGCAATCCTACTGCCGACGAAGTGAAGCATTGGAGGAAGAATGAACTGATGAGATACTTTGTCAAACTCATCAGGGAATCCGCCATCTTCAAGAACTATAAAACGTTAGCGGAGGCCGCAGACAAATTTACGAAGATGCTAGAAGACTGGAAACTCCCTCTCCAAATCGAGATGAAATCCAAACACAGAAGAGGAGATCGGATCACCCATCCAGAAGACTGGATACTTGCCTTTGATCGATCCTATGATGGAAGGGCTATATACCAGGATCGAGGCAATGATTCTCTTCAGAACTGGTGGCGTGGTACCAAGAATGAACCAGGGAAAAAGCCATGGAGGCATGCGGACTATAGATAAGGAGCTGAAATCTCTGTATATTATTTTTGTTTTGTAATTTCTATTCGAAACAGCAAACTCTGTACTCAATTCATTTTGAATATCAATAAAAACGTTTGTTTGTCTTGAAAGATTACAACTCGTAATCTACTGTGTTGATGTATGATTACTTAAATTGTTTGATAACTATCTCAAGTTAGATAACTTGATTAAAAATTAAGCTGTACGAACTAGTCTACGAACAGTTCATAATTTCAGTTGTAAGCTTAGAAAACATTGTAAGATTGTGCCTGCGCGCCAATCATAAGCTTAAGTTGTAATAATCCTTAAAATGTATCGAACTTGCCTGCGAACAGTTCATTATTGTAGGCTAAGTCAGACCTTTTGACGAAAGACCAAGAAATCTGCCAGAAGACACCAAAGAAGATCTCTTCATGAAAGAGGTTTTGGCATCATCAAGAAAGACTTGAAAAGTTAAGAAAGTAAGTCTTGGCAAATTGTCAAAAAGGGGGAAATTGTTGGGAAAACAAAGACCCTGTATCGAATCAGCCGGGATATCCGATCCTGTATCGAATGGTATTTGATAAAGAGGTTTTGACATATATGCCAATCCGAATACAGTAAAGGAAACTGTATCGAAGCTTTGAGGCTTTATCCTGTATCGAAGACCCGCCTCAAACGGCATGTAGTGAAGCCCTTCAAGACAAAGCAAGAAGTCTTGTAAAAGACAAAGTATGGAAACTGTCTCAAACTCAAAATACGGTTATCCTCCATACTGACTCACAACAGGACAAAGAAGGAATATCCAAGTCAAGTCCCGTTGAATAAAGAAGTATTTAAATACTCAAGGATAGAGTATTTAAATACTGCCAGTCTTCAGATCTTCAGAATCCCGCGAAATCCGGATCGTGTCATAATCCCGTTGGAACGAAATCTCATTCAAACAGATACATCTCAACGGATATATATTTCAGAGACTATATATATCTTATGAAGGCATTGAAGATCAGTAACTAGTCACCTAACACTCAAGCTATCAAAAGTTATCATCAGAGCAAAAGATATCTCCAAAGCTTACTGCAATTAAGATCTAAAGAGACATACAGTGCTCATCATCCTGAACAACACTTCATCAGCTGAAAGCTCTTAAAGTCAAAGTTGTTGTTCATTATCTGTTCTATACACTGAACAATCTGTGCTTCTCCGGAACTGTGTGTGAAGGATTTGCATTGAAGAAGACGAAGCTTCAGAACTGTGTGTGAAGAAGCAAGTCAAAGCATTAGCTCAAAACCAATCTGTCTGAACGGTTTAAGCTAAGATCTTTATATCAATCTGTGTGAACGATATATTGATTGTGTGTGTTGTTATAATTACGTAGTTGTGTACGTAGTAATTATAATAAACTTTTTACTCCTGTGTGGAGGACCAGTGGACGTAGAGGGGTTTACCTCGAACCACTTTAATTACTGTGTTATTTACCTTCAACTTTTACTGTTTTAATTACTGTGATAAATTAAGTATACACTATACACTTAGTTGCTGTATCCACAGCAACCTACTGTATCCAAGACTTCCGCTACGCACTCAGATTTAAAATCCATACAGTTTGTTGTTTAAACTATTTTCCAAACTGTATCCAGTATACTTAGTGGCCAACACGTAGACATATACATCAGTTGTTGAAAAAGTGTTATATGAATTTGCAAACTCCCAAAGAACTATGGGATACACTCGAACAACGATTTAATAATGTGCATGATCAGCGCTTCCCCGAATTGCAACTTCAGTGGGAGCAAATCTGATTTTTGGATTATGCGAATGTGGAGGCCTATAACCAAGCCATCCTCGATCTTTGCGCTGATCTTGGTTTTTGTGGTGTCAAGAAGTCTGATCAAGATTTGATCGAGAAGACTCTTAACATGTTTCCCGTGGGAGCAAGTGTGATTGCTCATCAGCTGCGCGCTGCCTATGAGGAAGGGAGAATTAAAAATTTTAGTGACATTATCTCCCACCTCGCGAAAAAAGAAAGGCACCATGAGATTATTCTCAATAGCAATGCGCGCCCAGCTGGTACGAAGCCGATTCCGGAAGTGAATCAGGCTACCCACAGGAAAGCACCACGACAAAATAGAAAATGCAACGCTACTCAATTTTTGCAAGCACCACGGGTGCATGACTCGAGCAAGCTAGGGAAAAGACGAGGTCGTCGTTCCAATGTGTGGAAGAGGCAAGGTGGCTCGGCCACGGGACCTAGTGGAACCCAACCATGTGGACCGCCTCCTGCCGCCGGGAATGGAACCACTCCAAAGGAAGGCCGAAATTGCTATACTTGCGGATCGAAGAAGCATACTTACCGCAATTGCAAGGCGCCAAAGAACATCCAAGCTTACTACAAGCACTATAAACAATATTTGACTCAAGAGTCAAATTACATGGAAGAAGATAATGAGAATACGGAGGTGAACCATACTGAGATCCAGACTGAGATCCCTCCTCTCACCATTGCGGACAAAGACCAACATATGGATGTTGCCGACTTTGACTAGTTTTACGCTTTGGTGATGTTTTGTCTTGTTTCTAGTTTCAGAGAACTACTTTGGATTTTCATGAATGTAATAAAGTTGGCCATGATGAATAAAATTCTTTTAGTTGCTGTGATTGTGCAAAGACGAATTTTATTTTTCCCTTCGAAAGCATGTTTGGTTTATCACAAAATAATTGCTAGCAATGAATTGCTTGGTTAAATTGATACATTGGTGGATTTGATCAAAACTTTTGATCAAGATTAGGCGCATCCTCCTTGGTATTTGTTTATGCTTTGAGAGTTCAAACGGAATCAGTGGTTTTTAAACAGCCTTAGCTGTACCGACATTCCTACTTTCTCTGCAAGTCTACCAAGTTGGAGTTACCGAAAGGATCATTAGTCGAGATATAAATCTAACACCAAGATGCATTTTGAAGTATTTAAACGCTCCTATGGCCATATTTCCATAGTATTGTATCAACAATAATGCCTTTGAAAAAGGCCTCAACCTTGCTCTATCACTCAACAATAGGGAAATACCAAAATAGCAAATTTAAACGAGCACTGAGATCTGAGTTTAATGATCCATAAAGTACACCACCTATGGACAGAAAGATACGGAAGTCTAGTTTCTAGAACAACTGACCGTTTGTCCATAGCCTTCTTAACGAAGAAATTATTGCTGTTTCAGTGAACAAAGGTCAAGCTGCGTGGAAATTATTTCCAGCGATTATGCTAACTTTGATCCTAACCAACTTGGTCGAATTTCCCCAAACTCGAAGTTAATGAGTTTTCGCTATGTCTTTAATCACAAGACTAATCGAGTTTCATGTCTTATTGTAGATGTCTCGTGGCGAAATTGAGTGCCTTGCTGATAGTGGAACAACCCACACTATTCTTCGGAATAGGCAATTATTCAAGGATATTGTGCCATACATATCATCAGTGACAACAATGATTGGTTCCTCCCAAGTAATTCAAGGGAGGGGACCTGCTCATTTCTTGCTACCTAATGGTACACATATTAATGTCACAAATGCTCTTTATGCCCCAAGAGCAAACCGAACCTTGCTAAGTTTTAGGGATATCCGTGCCAACGGTTATCACTTTGATACATATTGTGAGAATGGGACAGAATTTTTGTGTGTTACTCTGGCAGAATGCGGAAGACGCCGCGTTCTCGAGAAACTTATGAGTCTAAGTAGTGGTTTATACCAGACTATAATAAGGGTTATTGAATCCTATTTTGTGAGTCACGAACTGTGTGATTCCGAAGCATACCAACTATGGCATGACCGAATCGGTCACCCTGGACGCGACATGATGATCGCATTTTGAAAAACTCACATGGTCATCCGTTTTTCAAGTCCTGTAAAACGATTGGAAGCACCACTCGATATCGGCATTGATGTGAGTAAGCTTGATACCATATCACCGGGACTAAAGATCGCACGCCCTGATAAGGTTGACGGTGCATCTCTCGTAAATCCCGAGGCTTCCGTGGCAATTTCTAATGCCCATAAATCGTTTTGCAAAGCCTGTTCACTAGAAAAGTTGATACCCTCTCCGTCCTTTGCTAAAGACTCAACACAAAACATTCGCTTCTTACAAAGAATTCAAGGGGACATTTGTGGACCTATTCAGCCAGAGTGCGGACCATTCAGATATTTTATGGTTCTGGTTGATGCATCGACGCGATGGTCACACGTCGCTCTGCTATCCACGAGAAACGCTGCATTTGCTAAACTCCTAGCACAAATCATCAAGTTATGGGCTAACCACCCCGACTTCCCAATCTCGTCATTAAGATTAGACAATGCTGGAGAGTTTACGTCAAAGTCTTTTGACGACTATTGCATGTCGATTGGGATTGAAGTTGAACATCCCGTTCCCCATGTTCATTCGCAGAATGGCCTTTCCGAGGCTATGATTAAGCGGTTACAGCTTATCGCCCGAGCATTGGTATTGCGCACCAACTTGCTGATTTCTGCCTGGGGTTATGCAATTTTGCATGCGTCTATACTTATTCGCTTTCGACCCACTGCCAATCAACCATTTAGTGCGTACCAGTTGGTAACTGGATATGAGCCTGATATTTCACACTTACGCATTTTTGGTTGTGCAGTCTATGTGCCAATTACGCCTCCACAGTGTACTAAAATGGGTCCGCAAAGACGATTAGGTATATATGTTGTCTATGAATCGCCTAAAATTGTCCGCTATTTGGAACCTTTGACAGGAGATCTATTTACTGCAAGATTTGCAGATTGTCACTTTGATGAGACAAACTTCCCGTCGTTAGGGGGAGAGAGGAATCGAACGATTCCAGTTGAATGCCAGGAAATTGTCTGGTGTGCTCCCTCCTTGCCTCATCAAGATCCCCGCACAGCTCAATCCAAGCTAGAAGTGCAACGTATTCTCAGTCTTCAGAAAGTTGCGGATTCGATGCCCGACAACTTTAATGATACTGCGAAAGTGACAAGATCTACCATTCCCGCTGCAAATGTTCCTGCAAGGTTAGAAGTCCCAATTATAGGGCAAGGTTAAGCCGCCCAAAGTAATGATGCCCCCGGCGTCAACCTTAGTGGTGGGACGGCTGCTTCGGCCGCTCTTATCCCTGCTCGAAAGAGGGGGAGGCCAGTGGGTAGAAAGGATACCGAACCTCGAAAGAAAAGAGGAACGGAGGCACAAAATCCTCTCATCATCGACACAGTGACTCCGTCACACGAGATTATCTCTGACTACAGATATGTCCTCGAATCAACAATGGAACAATCGACGGACGCGTCGGAAACTTTGTTAATGTCAGAAAATAAAGAAATCTCGATGCAATGTACGAGTGAATACGTACTAGTGGACAGGTCGTCCATGCTAGTCGATGATGCTTTCGCCTACTCCGTCGCTCAATGAATTATTGAAGACGACGACGCTGAGCCGCGCTCGGTTGCTGAATGTCAACAACGAGCCGATTGGCTGAAATAGAAAGATGCAATGCAGGCTGAACTAGACTCAATGGCTAAACGTGAGGTATTTGGCCGTATCGAGCCAATACCCGCGGGCATTAAACCAGTTGGACATAAGTGGGTCTTTGTTCATGAATGCAATGATAAGGATGAGGTCATGCGTTACAAAGCGAGACTAGTTGCCCAGGGCTTCTCGAAGCGCCCTGGCATTGACTACGAGGAGACGTATTCTCCCGTTATGGACATCATCACTTTCCGCTACTTAGTCAGTTTGGTAGTGTCCGAAAAACTGAACATGTAGCTTATGGATGTAGTTACATCGTATCTTTATGGGGATCTAGATACGGATATTTATATGAAAGTCCCCGAAGAGATTTCATTGCCCAAATCAAGTAGCTCTAAACAACGGAGCGCTTACGCTGTGAAATTGCGTCGTTCACTGTATGGGTTGAAACAATCCGGAAGGATGTGGTACAACCGCCTAAGTGAATACTTGGTTGGGAAGGGATATGAGAACAGTGACATCTGTCCATGCATCTTCGTGAAAAGAATAGATATAGTATTCGTGATTGTAGCCATCTATGTAGATGACATGAATGTTATCGGTACCATAGATGAGGTCAATGAAATGGCCCGCTACCTTAAATCCGAATTCGAGATGAAAGATCTGGGGAGGACTCGATTCTGCTTGGGCTTAGAGCTAGAATATCGAGATGATGGCATACTCATTCATCAGTCTGCCTATGTCCACAAAATGCTCAGGCGATTTGGTATGGACAAGGCACATCCTCTTGCTACCCCCATGATTGGTCGAAGTCTGGAAATGAACAAGGATCCGTTTCGTCCTAAAGAGGAGGATGAATAGGTCATTGGATCAGAAACACCGTACCTTAGCGCAATCGGTGCGTTGCTGTATCTGGCTCAATGTACTCGACCAGACATCGCATTCTCTGTGAATCTGTTAGTGAGATTTAGCTCCGCTCCCATGATAAGGCATTGGAATGGAGTAAAACACATCTTTCTATACTTGAAAGGCTCCAGTGACCTTGGATTGTTCTTTCCCTACGCAAGAGAGAGCGATATTCCGAAAGGAACTATTGAGGTTAAGACGATGCATACCGACCGTCGATCTTCCTCTGATATTGCAGCTAAGCATGGTAGCTTGACTACCAAAAGTGCTAATGCGAGCAAGCTTACCCCTTATGCAGAGAATCCTAACGACACGTTAGTTGGATTTGCTGATGCCGGTTATCTCTCTGACCCGCATAAAGGACGTTCCCAAACTGGTTATGTGTTCACCATTGGGAATACGGCGATATCTTGGCGATATACCAAGCAGACCCTGGTTGCTACTTCCTCGAACCATGCAGAGATAATTGCATTGCACGAATCCGTAAGGGAGTGCATTTGGCTCCATCGACCATAGACCATATACGAGGAACGTGTGGATTAGATCCCACTACAGCAACCCCTACTTGCATCTTTGAGGACAATGCGGCATGCATTGAGTAGATGAAGTTAGGTTTCATAAAGGGTGACAATACCAAGCATATTGCGCCGAAGTTCTTTTATAATCAGCAGCAGCAGAAATTGTTGAATATCGAAGTGAAACAAGTGAGTTCCGATGAGAATATCGCAGACTTGTTCACTAAGTCTCTGCCGAAATCTAAATTTGAGAAACATGTGAGAAGCATCGGCATGTGTCGATTATCTGAGCTCAACTAATGATAGCTCGACGGAATGGGCTGTCATGTATACCTCAGGGGGAGTATACTTCACATGATTCTGACATTTGTAGTTGGTGCGTTGCGCTCTTTTTCCTAGCCAAAAGTCTTTGTTTTTCACACGGGGTTTTATTTGACTTGGAAAGGTTTTTTACCGAGGCAACACCTTGTGCACCATGTTAGTATTAGTGTTCGACACAGGGGGGAGTGTTCCGAGAAATTCTTCCCGTATTGGTGTCTTACCTAATACTAGTTGTAGGGGGATAAGAGTTATGGAAGGTTCTAGACTCTTCCATAAGTAGTAGGATCCTGTTAGATGTCTTACCTTAACTAGGAATCCTATGTATGGAAAGACTCTCTTTGTAATGCCTATATAAAGGCCCCTCTATTCATTGTTATCAATACAATTGATTTGCTGTCTTTTACTTTCTCCTCAAACACTCTCTTTATTATTTTTATTTTTAACTTGTAAATTTAAATGATTATAATTTTTTCATATCAATTATAATTCTGATGAAAATATATCAAATTAATCCTTATTTTGTGATCTTTAATTAGTGAGCCATATATATAGATACTTTTTGTAAGGTTACTTGTCATATATTTATATAATTAAAATAATTTCATATAAAATATGAGAACATTATTCTTCTCAAAAAAGTATAAATCATCCATGTTTCTAACCAACATTGGCCTTTCCCTTCACCCTACTCGCTTGTAATTACGACAAGAGGAAAAAATAATGTATAAGTACAGTACTTGTTAAATAATTCATATATCCAAGAAATAGTGGAATTAAAAGCTTTGTAACATATGCAACCCACTCTTCGCGCAATCGAGAAAGGTCACTCATTTAAAATCAATGCATCCAGAAAACTATAAATTCAAAAATTATAATAAATCAATGTATAGCAAGGCAACAATAGGTTAATTTGCAAATCAACCAGAAGCTAACTTCATTCTAGTAAGAAATTTAACAACAATAAACTCACATCATGCACAAAATGTGCGGGTCATGCACGACATCCTGGAGGTACTTCATAACATAATAGCCACATTCAAATGTACTACGCTGTTTTGGACACCAAAGAAAAGAATAAAAAGCTTGAATTTCAGAATGATTGAAGTAGATATCATAACCATGCATGTTTTATTGATACCTGCACATATACCCACTGCATAGCCTTCTTTATATTACATTTGACTTGATGCATCTGTACCGCACTATAAGTAAAAAATAAACAACATCAACCAACTAACGCATAAAACATTTAAAGCCACTTGAAGCCAACATCAACCAACAAAATAAAAATAAAAGACAGATATTAAATTTACTCATTCACCATTTGCTTCAGTTCCTCATCTGGACGACCATCAAGTAATGAATCATGTTAATAGAGCTTACGGGTCACTATATCAATTGCCACAACCACCCAATGGCCATTGATCAATTATATAGAACAAGAATTATAAAAGATAACCATAAACCAATCACATAAGTAAAGAAATAAATAGAGCATACCCGGGGTTATATGGGAACACAATAATCTGGGCTATTTGTATGTTGTCCTAAAGATTTGACAAGTACTAACATCTACTTGAAAAGCTAGTAGTTGAACTTAACTTTGGAATATCACCAAATTGAATTGGTAAGCCATTATCATAACTCTCCATCTCTCCAAACAAGTGTCTACCAATAAAAATTTATAAATAATATAAAAAAAAGTAAGATTAAAAAATAAAATAAGAAAGAAAATGGTCAAATGTCTTGCTTGATCAGATCTCAATCACAGGATTGGAAACCTTATCAAATTCAATGACTTCTCTACAAATTTGTTTGTCCAACCTGCTCCCACGAACTGGACAACCAAATGTCCTCATATTATGTTCCATGATAATTGCACGTGGTAAGGAACCCTCTACCATTAGCTCAAACATGCTCATTTGTTCCACGATAATTGCACGTGGTAAGAAACTTGCCTCTTAGCCTTAACATTCAGTTTGAACTTCTCTTGGAAATTACTCCAAAGTGATTCCTTCATTTCTAAAGGCACTTTTCTCCAATCACCATATATTATCAGTATTCTCTTTCGTGCAACAACCCCAACATAGTTCCTAAGATCCTTTTTCTTCAAGCCAACAAGAACTCCAAAAGAATTGTAGACAATTTCACCTTCCACTTGATCCTTTTTTTTGCAAATCTTTCTTTTTTGGTCTTGTTTCTTCGAGGTCTTCCTTCAAGATCTGGATCAAAAGAGGCCTCCTCATTTGTTGCCATTTTCAAAGTACCTCGAAGTTTATAAAATAACAGCCAATAAAACTTATAGCAACAATGCCTGAATCAAATATAATTATGCTGGAGTGTGAACCAACAACTCAGAAAGATTATTGTACATCATTGTACATGTAGGAAGATTATTGGACAAAGGTGCATATAAATCTATGTCATCACTGCCACCACTACTTGAATAATAACCTTTTTCACTCACTGGACAAACAATCCATCAAGTGTCATCTAAGTCTTTCACATAAAACACTTGCTTTGCATGACCAGCTAAAATGAAAGAATAGGATTTATATCATATTCTATCAAGATTAACTACAGTCAGCCCAAATTCATCAATGAGAATCTCCCTAGCATCCACCCAATCACACTTGGAAAGTACTTTATGGACCCCTAAATACTAAAGTTGCCGAATTTCAGCAATCTGCCCATAAAAATGCATGTCCACTGTGTGGGGATTTTTTTTATTTTGAGCTCGAAACCTGTACAGCTTTGGCAACAACGTGAACCCCACTGTATTGTGTTACACAATTGTCATCCCATTCTCTTGTTGCAAAACTAATGCCATTAACATAGTAGCCTTCGAGTGTCACCACACTTGATCGTGGTTTATTTGCCAGCAACCATACCAAACTATCAACTGCTACATTATCTGATTGATCAATTGTTACCTGTTGTTATCATAAAAATTGATACCAATTAGATAGCTTGTAACAATGTGTTTACATAGACTGCTGGGATTAAATTATAACATTTGTAGTATAACCTTTTCTGTCAACCAATCAACAAATGTTCAAGAGTGCTCATTTTGTTGTAACACCCCCAATACACTCAGGGATATTACATGCTGTAACCCCTTCCGCGAGGATCTACCAGGCATGAGACTACAAAACCAAAACCCACACGTGGTCAACTCGCCCAAAACATAAAACCGTAGACCGATTAGGTCTATCAAAGCACAATAGGGCAGTACAACTGATAAACCAAAATACAACTCGATCACAAATTACACAACATGTCCATCCTCTTAAGGATGACAAACAATCTAGAAATAAACACTCAGACTGATAGATCACCGACGGACAACCGACTATAACTGTGACTAGTATCGCTGCTTTGCATCATCCTCCAAGTCGATCCTGTGGTGGCTCATTCTCCAATCAGGGCACCTGAAAATAAACATAAAATAATCCCCAACGAGGGGTTAGCGACGGAAATCACTAGCAAGTACCAAGCTATACAGTTATACATCAAGAATACAACGTTATGAAAATAACATTTCAACAAGGTAGAATACGATCCCCGAGTCTAAATTAATTTCAAAACAGTTTCCTTTCGGAAGGATCATAAGAATAATTCCAAAACACATTTAAGAGAATAATTGAAGACTTTGGGGGTCTCAGTGTAAAATCATGAAAGATTTATAATTCTTATTTTCAAAAAAGTTTACCAAAAACGTCGAAATGATTCTATTTACAACCAAGTCTCAACGACTAATTAATAATACAAGTACATCTGGGATCCAAGGTCCAAACATTTACAATTCAGAGTTATCACATCAAACACTCAAATCACCTCCGTGGCCTCGATGGGACCCATCCAGATTGATTAACGCAAACAAGCTAAGGCACACCTATAAGTTATCTTGACATCACACTCGCAAGTGACAATTCTCGGTGCCGGAGGAACGACCCGGCCAATTAAGACCAGGAGCGCATTGCCGGCAGAAGGGACAAGCCGACCGGTGCACACCCAAAGGCGGACCGAACGACCTAACCCAAAGTCCAACTACGAGCTTTTTAACTGCAACAACTTAAATATACGCTATTGGATCTGGAATTACCGCGGCTGCTAGCACCAGACTTGCCCTCCAATGGATCCTCGTTAAGGGATTTAGATTGAGCCCTCTCCAGACCTACCCGATTAGATAACCTTATGGTCAAATCATGACAACTGGTCGTACTCGCAAGCACACGCCACTGGAGATCTCACGGGTCCCTACTCGGGTAACATCATTTAAACACGCCCATAAGTTATCGTGACATCTCACTCGCAAGTGACGATTCTCGGAGTCCCCTCCAGACCTACCCGATTTTATAACCTTATGGTCATAACATATCAACTGGCCGTACTCGCAAGCACGCGCCGCGGGATGCCTCACGGGTCCCTACCCGGATAACATCTCAATTCACCAAAGATACACAACAACAAAGGTACAATATTCACCACAATCGCAAACACGTAAAGCATAAGTCAACGCATCATACACCTCCACAAAGGCACAACATTCACATGATAACATCATTCAGGAAAAAGGCTAACAAATGAATAATATAAATATTCCGCGATTTCACAATTCCTTGGATAACTACTCTTTTCTAGCATCCGTTTCAAGCAAAATACAACATGAAATGGTTGTTATCATTCTACATGGAACTTAAGTTTACTTTCGTATTCACTTTCATAGAAATCACATATTAATTTAAAAGTAAGTTACGGTTCAATGTCTAATCACTAACAAGTCCATGTTAAACTCACGACAAATCATATTCTCAAAGTATAAAGAATATAGACGAGATACTCGCCTCAAGTCCAAAGCACGCAAAGCAAGGGTAAAGCTCGACCAGAAACCCTTGAATTCTCCAACTAGGTCAAAAACACAAGAACAACATAATTACTACAAAATCGGTCGCAAGGAAGATGGAAAACATACGGAATTCTCAACAAGAATTCATAGGAACAAAGGATCGAACACTCGGGGTTCAATAATTCCCCAAGAACATTGAGAACATCACCCGAACCCGAACACGATAAGGATACGGAAACACCGTATTATAATCAATACTTCCGAATAAGGATACACAACACCACGATTCACGAAGAACAGCTCGAATCCTAAAGATTCTCAAATTACATAGAAAAGGGTTTCAAGGAAGTTACCTCGAATCAAAGATGTATAACACAGATTGATGATGTTAATCAACCCCAAGAACTCAAGGAAGATGAAAGCTTGGAGTTACAAGACTCCCAAATCGCCCCAAAATCGTCCACGAATCGCCACAGCCGCGGAGGAATGAAGAAAGGATGAAAAATGATGAACACGGTCAACCCCTGGGTATTTATACCAGCGCCAGCATAACGTACATTAAGGAAGAAGGCTAACGTACGTTAGCAATTTTACGTACGTAAGGCATGCAAGCTTGCGTACGTAAGGCATGGACAGAACTCTCTGCCCGATATTGTGAAGAACCTTACGAACGTTATGAGAAGGAATTAACGTACGTAAGCCGCAAATGAAGTTAACGTACGTTATGCTCATCGCATAGCGTACGTAAGGCACTTAGCAGTTCCAAACTGCTAAGTTCAGCTCGTCAGGTACGAGCGCGATGAAACCGCGAAACGATGAAAACAGCACAAGACAAAGACATGCACACGAAGAACTCAAGCGCTAAAAGAAAATACGATTCCGACTACCCGAAGTTTCGGAATACGACAACGGAAGTAATTGCCCCCAAACTTTGGGAAATTACAAAACGGCCCAAAACATCCGAAAATCGCAATACGAAATCAAACAACCAAACCGAAGTTCACAATACGTCTAACAAAGTTAAACGGACTCATAGGAAGCTGGATACCGTAGTTTCGAACCACCATCACACGAATCGAACCAAATTGCAGAAAAAGACGCCCAGAACACGGATTCGGGTAAAACAATACCGAAACAAACTCGGATGACCAAATACACAGAACAAAACGTTATCAAAATGCTCGCAAGCGAGTTTTGGAAATTAGAAAAATATCGAAAATGAAAAATTACCGAAAGAGAAAATCACGGGTATTATATTCTACCCCTCAAAAATTAAGTTTCGTCCCGAAACTTAAAAAGAAAGGGAGAAGTAAGCAGACAACAAAGTGAACGAACAATTAAACCTCAGCGATCTACACGAGTCAATCCTGATAATGGTGTTGAAGCTCGATTCTGGGAAATTTCATGGAATAGTTCACAATACTGAACTCTGTGGCCCTCGAGTCCACAGTTATAACAAGTAATCGGCTGCGAAGGACAATTAGCTTGCACATAACCCACAACGTTGCAATTGAAACACCTCACAGTCTGACTAGGAGTCAAAGAAGATGACTTGGAACTCTTGGTTCCACCAAACGAAGAAAGGGAAGGTTTCGCCGTAGGACTACGCGAAACTCGATGAGAAGAAGTTTCGACTCTCACACTATTCGAAAAATCTCCAGACGTCCTCTACCTCTTTGACTCATGCAAAGGACCAGTAGATAACGATGCCATATCGTACGCCATGGCTTGATTCTGATACTCTCTCAAAGTAGCACAAGTGAAACCCGACATGTACTGTTGAGTCTCTGGTCTCATCCGCATATCAAAATGACAGATTTTGTCTTCCTCGGTCCTCACATGCCTCTTCACGTAAGCGAGTTGTCGACTATAATCTATAATAGCCTATGACACGGGTATATCCTATGGCCCGACTAGATAAAAATGTCGGATCCTCTGCTCTCGGATCGGCTCCAGACAGAAATCTGCTTCCATCAACTTCTTAAACTCTTCCCAGGTAACGACATGATCTTGAGGATCAACGGCCTCCCTCCAATTAGCAGCATCACTATCGAGAAGGAACTGAGCGATAGGAATCTTCCGTTCCTCTGGACAACCAACCACCTTGAAAATCTTCTCCAATTGGAAAAACCAACCGTACCAGCCTAAAGTATCACCCTCGCTCGGAAAACGAGGAGGATGCATACGAACCACTTCTCTAAGCCACTGAGTCGACCCGACCTTCCCAGTCATGGTAGTGTTACGCTGAACCGCCTGAGCCAAATGAGTCATCTGGTCTGCCACCTGTTGAAGTATAGTAGCAACACCAATACTAACGCCATTACCAACAGCATGATCCTGATCGCGCGACTGATTGCCACGACCTCTCAGCATACTGAACTGATGGCCGTTCAGAACGACAAAACAAACACCACATAATCAACATAGGGCAACAAACGGTGACAAAATAAAATACCCACTCTGAGTCATTACACGAATATACGAATTATCACTGCAACAATATGATTCAAATTCATAAGTAATTCACCTGGCTACATCAACAAAAAGGTACGCCCTTTACCAAAACAATCACGGTCAAGACTATATACATATCATCGTGGTCAAACATGGGTAATATATTTAAAAACAAAATTTTCCGAGGTATTGGTTCAAATGATAATATTTTAAAATTCCTGAGTTTGAGTGGTTTTGCTGAAATGAGTTCATGGACTCAACATGGCCAAAACTCTCGGCTATTCACATAAAATATGCAAATAAATGGGATGCATACCCCATGATCCCAGAGTTCAGACCTGAAGAAGCTCATACCTTGATGAATAATGAGTTAGATGAGTTATGTCGTTTGTAGATTTAAAGTTATTCTTATGATCGGTTTATAAAATATTCTCAAATACTCGCATGATTCTTTATGAATAAGAATTTATCAAGAACATGTTAAATAATCATTTATGTTTGTTCGTATCATCTTATATCGTTTAACCTTCCAAAAATATCACCAATGATCAACAATATCTTCATAAGTACATTATCAACTCATTATGATGTTCAATATATCCCTAAGGCATCAATACGACTGATTTTATAAACATATAAGAGTTTGGTTGTCTTCAACATTATCTTTTATCACCTTACAAAGGCTTGGCTAAACCAAAACAGAAATGAAGTTGAATTTATGTAGGTCACAAGTCGTCCAGGAATAAGTCTAGAGGGAGGGTGAATAGACTTATTGAAACTCTCAAACTCTTTTTCACAAAGAGTGAGTTTCTCAGCTGATAGATATGCGGAAATCAGCTGATGACGAAATCAAGCCTAAGCAATGGAACATTAATGAATGAATGCAACAGTTAAGTATGATGCTGAAAACAGTAAAACACGCAGGTAATTTATAGTGGTCTCAGAGGTGGGGTAATCCTCTACTAATCCAATTTCTCCAAACCAGTTGGAGATGAATCCACTATAATTCTCAACCAGTGATAAAGATTACAGTGATTCTACTACTTAGCTACAACAACTTCCAACCAGTGGAAATCACGTCGTTGCAACTCCTCTTTGACTGCCTAGCACCATTTGATTCTTCAAATCCTTGGATGCCTATCAGTCTCGCAACTTCAACCAGTGAAGTCCTCGAACTCAGGTTTTAAGACAAGAGTGTTTGTCTTCTCCAACTAAGAGCTTTCTTCAAGATAAGAACTTTGAGTACTGCTCTTTTCACGATGCTATGTGTTTGCTTTGATTGCTTTGATAACTTTGATTGCTTGAGAGTTTTGTTCGCATCGTACTGCTCATCTTCAAATCTTCGGATATATATAAGTGTCGATCCTTGAGCATTCTTCATAACCATTGCAAATCCTGTAACAAATCCGTCCGTTGGAGAAATAGACTTTTTTGTTTATTTTTCTGAACGTTGCAAGGCTGGATTCCCATATTTTAAACCATCTTTAGACCGTTGTGAAGACTTTGCATGTGAGGTGCCGAATCTTTTGAATACAATAAGATTAAAGTCTTCAGTGGTAGGTCTGGATGAATTTTAATTCTTATCCTTGCAGGAATCTCTCCAATTTGTCTCTTCATGCTTGCATGTGACTTTCCGTAATGTTTGACTATTCAACGCATGCTGACGTGGACATGGAGTACTTGGCTGATCTCTCATAAATCAAGTTGGCTGATGTACAGTCATCTTCTCTGCAGTTTGGACTTCTCTGTCGGTGACTGTTTGAGACTCGCCTGATCAGATGACTTGTCTGAAGTCACTTGACTGCAGTCTGGTCAAACATCTCTGATGAATTTTTGTTGACCAGAACTTCTCTGACTTGACTCGGCTGTACTTATCTGATGTACTTAGCTGTACCTTTGTACTTAGCTGATTTGAGCCTAACTTATTTGGCCTATAGAATATACTCATTTGGTTCTTCTTTACATTTTGCCAAGTATTTAACTTAACGTAATTTGGCCTATGGAAGATACTCATTTGGTTATTCCTTATATATTTGCCAAGTAATAAATATTTGAATTACATTAATGACATCATCAAAATCTAACAAATATTCCTAAAAAATTCCCCCTATTTTGATGATGGCAAAACTTAAGCAAATTATTCAAATGAACAAGTCTGCACTTGAGTGCAAGGCATAAACTAAAATCAGTCTAGTTTTGAGACAACTGGGAATTGTCATTCAAAAGACTGTTATAAAAATTTTCTGTATTGATTTACAAGTACATGGCTTTCAATGATCCAAACAATTACAGAAAATTTACAAGTACAAAATTTCCATAAAAAAATATGAATACAAAACAAATCATCTGCCTCTGCCCCTGCCTATGCGGATAGGCTGCTTGGCAGGTCTGATAGGCTTAGCTCCAATTGGCCTTTTCTTGATAGGGGCAAGACCGTATTTTATTCTGACAACGAGAGCGACAAAGTCTTGATCTTATTGTGAGGAGAACTTATGCTCATCACAAAGTTTCTTTATTTTCCTTTGTAGTGCTAATTAATCCAATTCCTCATTTTCCAAGGTGGAAGGATCTTTAGGCCTGAAGGGAGGGATCATTGGGTATGTATTACATTCCTTTGCACGTTTTAGTAGGACAGCCCAGAGATTTGGATGTGCTTCCTCCATGAAGTTAATAAAAGTCTGCTGTGGGGAGCAATTATTATCCTGGAGTAACTCCCAGATATAAAAATCTCTGATGAACTTTTTCTTTGCAGTTCCCCACATAGGTTCAACTTCGATAGGAAGGAAATCTTCAACATACCATAACTCTTTGCCTTCCCATTCTAGTGTAGGCTCGTACCCAATCCTGATCCTCCTTCTTTTGACTGCAGGCTGATCATCAGCCTGCTCTAGTTCAGCTTCTCCCTTCCTCTTTGCTGAAGATGTCCCAGCTGTGATCATTTGGACATCTTGCTTCTTCTTGGTCCTCATCTATTGAGCTCCTCTTATTTCCCCCTGCTTGCTACCTTCCCCCTGTAACCTCTCTTCCCCTTTTTTGCCAGCATCAACCAGGGTGGTCAATTGCTGCTCCATTCTAAGCATCCAGGCACACATGCCAAGGGGCATTCTGTTGTTTGTAGGAGGAGGTGGTTGAGGGATGTTCCGCTGCAGCAAGGTGTCAATTTTGGCATTGATCGACTGCAGATCAGGAGTGATTTGAGAAGCAAGCAGCTATCCAACAATGTCTTTCACAATCTGTCGGATCAGCTCAGTCATCACAGGTGTAATTTGTGATGTCTGTGGAGAGTGCTCGCCTGAGCCTTCGACACCTGCAGCTGGGTGTGCGGATGACCCATCTGTCTGCAGACTCCTGTCTGCAGCTGGCATACCAGATGGGGTCTGTTCTGGGGCCCCCGATCTGGAGTCTTCAGCCAGGTCTGCATCTAGGCTGGTATATCGGGCAGGTGCCCCAGCCTTCTCTGATGCAGCTTCCTTTCCTGCCTCCTTTTATGGCTCCTTCTCTTTCTCTCATTCTTTCTTTTCCAACTCCTTCTCTCCTTCTTCCTTTTCTTCCTCTTCATCATTCTCCTTTTCTTTCTCAACTTCTTTTTCTCCTCCTTCATCCTTACCATCATCATCATCATCATTTTTATCTTCATCTTTATCATCCTTTTTATCATTATCTTTTTCATCATCTTCTTTTTCTTCTTCATCCTCCTGATCAACTTCTTCTTCTTCTTCTTCTTCTTCATCCACTAATTCCATAGTTTTTTCGACTCCTTCTTCTCCAGATTGTTTTTCAACTGAGATATTTTCTCTTTCTTCCTGTCTCCCCTCTTCATCATCAATAATAATAATTTCTTCTTCTTCCGGCACTAACTCCTCTATTCTTATTTCTTTCTCTTCAACTTCTTCTTCTTTATCAACAGAACCATCAAATATACTATACATAATGGTATGGATAAATTGGTCCATGTGGGTTTTAAAATTAGACATGAACCAATTTTCCTGAAGTAACAAAATTGCATCTGATTCGTTAAAAAAATGCATCAGCGCTTCTTCAGTGGCCTGGGGATACTCCCAGCCACTCACCTCAACGAAAGATTGTAGTTGAGTGAAAGAATAGGATTTAAAGGTTTTCCATTCCTCATAAATGTGAACGAAGGAATGTTTTAGAGGAATGGGTTTTACCATTTTAAGCTGCTCTATGGATAGATTGAGGATGTTGTTGTCAAGCAGGTTGAAGCTGTAGTTCGCCTCAGGTATGTTGATGATTAAACCTGCTTCCTTTTCTTCTGATATGTACTGGGGAGTGAGAAGAGGGACAATCTGGGTCTTCAGGCTGGCAGGAGCAGGCTGGTCCTCCAAATGTGTAGGTGACTTAGCTGCAGGGCTGAAGAATTGCTCTGGCTGCTCCTCTTCACTAAACTGCAACCGCCTGGGCCTCTTCGGAGAAGGTTCTGGTGAGGAATGAATTATGGCGGGCTCACCATGGGCTAGTCCCCTTCTCTTAAAGCAACAACAATAGGTGTATTGTCCGACTATGTATCAGACTGGGCTGCAAGTGGGTTACGGGATGCAGCCTGGTCGGACTCGTCTGATGATTCAGGGTGTTTGTAAGTAGGTCCCTGATCAGACAGCTCTTTTAAGATTTGGGCTGCTCTTCTTCCGCTTCCTAGCCTCCTTAAAGTTTCTTGGTCTAGATGACCAAGTCTTTTGTTAATGTGGAAGGGGTCAGTATTTCCCTTCGCCACACCAAGCTTCTCCAGAATCCAACTTAGCTGCGTTCCGAACACCAGCTTGGATTTGAACTTCTTCTCTTCAACAAGCCACTCGGCCTTGTTGACTTCGCGCACCTACTGCCTGTAAATGTAGTCCGTCCAGTTAATTGGCATGTCTTGGATTAGTGCTCCCAGCACCATGAATTTAGCTGACGACAGTTGGTCGTAGCTGCCAGCCATGCCCATGACTATTTTGTTGGTTATGTCCAACACATAGCGATATTCTCTTTTAATTTCACTCCTCTTGGTGGTCAGCTTAAGTTTCTCCGGTTGGTCGACCGCCTTAATCTTCAGCCAGGTATCGGCTGCGCTCTGTCTAAGGGCCTCGACCGCCACGCCGCGATTCTTCATTCCAAATGCTTTTCCGATCGTCTCCGGCGATATGTCCACTTGAATCCCGCCGACAGTGCTTCGAATCCCCGATTCAATCACCCGGGCCTCTCGGAAAAATGCAATAACGTCCTCCTTAAACAAGTGCTTGGGACTGATATCCAAAAATGGGTAGATCCCATTCATCTTCATCGCTCGAATGAGGTCGAGCACATCGTTGTTCTCCAGATTCGATTCCAGGAGTCCCTCAAAATCAACGACCAGGGAGAAAATGATCTGGTCCTTGACTGCCTTCAGGTTTACGCCTTCAAAGTAAGATTCCATTTCTGCAAGATAGACGATTTCTTAGTGTATTGAGAGTTCGAAAGAATTTCTGCTCTGTAAATTAGGGTTTTCGAAAGTTTAGTGAAGGTAAAGTGAAAGGGTTTTCCCGTCCTTAAAAGGAAAATGAAACGACGCTGTAATTAAATAATCATTTATTTTAATCAGTGGTCCATCTTTTGAGGATTTTTTTAAAATTCAAATTTTAATCGGTGGTCCAGGTTTTGAGTTTGAAAATAGACGGTTGGATTTTAATTGGTCATAGTGGGGGTCGATTGAACATGTACTTACCACGTGTATTTTAAGCATATAGTATTGTGCCACTTGTGATCCAAAAATAATATGATACTATTATATAAATAGCAGATAATAATATAATATTTAGAAGTCGGTCAGGATTAGAGAACTTAGATGGTTGACCGTTGACCGTTGACTGTTGACTGCTCTGCACCAGGTGAGTTGACTCCTTTGACTTCTCGCCTGTGGTTTTGATCAGCTAGGTTCCTTTGTCCTTCATCTTCTTGTCTGCACCAGGTAGGGTCTGATTCATATGGTCAGCTTACTCCGTCCTTCGTCTGATCTGCCTCAGCTAGCTTTTTCTTTTGTACTAGATTCCCAATCTAGTAGACCAAGTTCTCGGCTTAGCTCGAAAAACCTTTCTTCTGGCAAAGGTTTGGTGAAGATATCAGCAATTTGGTAGTCTGTGCTGACTCTTTCAATTCTGACTCTCTTGTTAAGCACGTGATCTCTAATGAAGTGATGCTTAACATAAATGTGCTTGGTCTTTGAATGCAATACCGGGTTGTTGGTTATTGCAATAGCACTGTTGTTGTCACACCAAATAGGAACTTCATTGGCAATGATGTTGTAGTCCCTCAGCTGTTGTCTGATCCATAATATCTGGGCACAACAACTACCTGCAACTAGGTATTCTGACTCTGTGGTGGAGATAGAGTTAGAAACCTGCTTCTTGCTGGACCAGGATATCAGTCTGGTTCCTAGGAATTGGCACGTTCCACTGGTGCTTTTCCTATTTATTTTGCATCCTGCAAAACCTGCATCTGAGTATCCTGATATCTCGAAGTTATCGTCCTTAGGATACCATAGTCCAACATTGACTGTAGACTTAAGGTATATAATTATTCTCTTGGCTGCATCTTGGTGCGACTGCTTTGGCTTGGATTGAAATCACGCACATACTCCTACAACATAAGATATATCTGGTCTGCTTGCAGTGAGGTATAGCAATGATCCAATAAGTCCCCTGTAGTGGTTTGAATCCACTGATATGCCTCCCTCATCTGCATCTAGGTGACTACTTGTGCTCATAGGAATTCTTGCTGGTTTGGCAGATTCCATTCCAAATCTCTTGATGAGATCTCGGGTATATTTGGCTTAATTGATGAAAATACCATTTTCCATCTGCTTGACTTGTAATTAAGAAAGAAGTTGAGCTTTCCCATCATACTCATCTCAAATTCTCCTTGTATGAGATTTGAGAATTTCTCACACAGCTCTGGGTTGGTTGAGCCAAATATAATGTCATCCACATATATCTGAACTATTAATATGTGGCCTTCGTGCTCCACTCTGAATAAGGTCTTGTCCACTTTCCCTTTGCAGAAACCGTTCTTCTCAAGAAATACTGATAAGGTTTCATACCAAGCTCTTGGTGCTTGCTTAAGTCCATATAGAGCTTTAAACAGCTTGTAGACTTTGTCTCATTTGACAAATCCTGGGGGTTGCTCCACATAGACTTCTTCTTCTAGGATTCCATTAAGGTATGCACTTTTTACATCCATCTGATAGACTTCAAAATCCTTGAATGCAGCATATGCTAGGAATAGTCTGATGGCTTCTAATCTTGCAACAGGTTCATAGGTTTTATCAAAATCTATTCCTTTACACTGTGCATATCCTTTAGCAACAAATCTGGCTTTATTCCTAACAACAGTTCCATCTTCATCGCTTTTGTTTTTGTACACCCATTTGGTGACAATAACCTTCTTATGATCTGGTCTGTCTGTTAGTTCCCAAGCATTGTTCCTTTCCATTTGTTCAAGCTCCTCTTTCATGGCATTGATCCAAGAATAATCTTCCAAGGTTTGCTATGTTGTTTTGGGTTCTATCTGGGACATGAAGCAAGAGAACATTGCCATTCCTGCGGGTAGAGTAGACTATCTTGTCTTAACTCCATCAGTCAGCTTCCCAATGATTTGTTGGATTGGAAGGTCTTTGAGCCACTTGGGGATATCTTCTTCTTCAGGGTCTGTTCCCCCTGTAGATTTGCTCTGGTGGATTTCCTCTCTGTCTGCATCAGCTTGGATCTGGTTTCCTTGGTCTACAACTGGATCAGCTACCGTCTTGTCATCTGCACGTTGGGATCTGGTCTGGTCTGCAGATGAGTCTTTATCAGCTACATATGGGTCTTCATCAGCGACAACTGGATCAGGTAGGTTTGGTGTTCCTGTCTGATCTGCAGTTGGGTCTTCAGCAGCTACAGTTGGGTCTTCAGGATGATCTATACATGAGTCCACCATTCCTGTGTCATGTATAATGACTTCTTCGAGGGTTGCGGATTTGATCTTATTCTCAATTAGCTCTACTTGTTTCCTGTACTCAACAGTAGATTCATCAAATACAACATGGGGTGTTTCCTCCACAACTAAGGTTATTTTGTTAAAGACTCTATATGCCTTGCTTTTTTGTGAATATCCCATAAAGAGGCCATCATCAGTTTTAACATCAAAAGCATTTAGTTGTATTTTACCGTTGTTGTGGATGAAACACTTGCAACCAAAAATATGAAAGTAAGCAACAGTAGGTGTTCTGTTATTCCAAACCTCATAGGGAGTTTTGCCATGTCTCCCTACTATCATACTCCTGTTCTGAGTATGGCAAGATGTGTTGACAGCTTCAGCCCAGAACCTCTTGGGTAGGTCTGCTTCTGCAATCATGGACCTGGCTGCTTTCATTAGGGTTCCGTTTCTTCTTTCGGCAACACCCTGGCTGCAGAGAGCTCATGCTGGATTCCATTCTGATCGCTGTAATCAGTGATCGCCTTGTTGAGAAATTCGGCTCCTCTATCTGATCTGATCTTGATGATTGAGAGGGATTTCTCATTCTGAATCCTTCTCAACAGCTCAGGTAGCTTGGTCAAGGTTTCACTTTTCTTGTACAAGAAGATAATCCATGTGTACCTTGAATAGTCATCCACTACTACTAGGGCATGCTTTCTGCCACTTAGAGTCCTCGGTTTGATAGGGCCAAATAGATCCATATGAAGTAGATCTAAGATCCTCGATGTGAGGGTTGTAGGCTGGACTGGCTTGAATGATGCTCTGGTCTGCTTTCCTTTCTGACACGCATCACAGAGAGCTTCCTTCTTGAATGCTTCCTCTGGAAGTCCTCTAACCAGCTTCTGAGAACTAATTTTGTTGATGGCTTTGAAGTTCAGATGACATAATCTTTTGTGCCACAACCATCCATTCTCAGCTATTGTCTTAGATAGAAAACAGGTATTAGGAGTTCCTGTGTTCCAATCTATCATGTAGACATCTCTCCTTCTGAATCCTTATAGCTTCACCTCTCCAGATAGGATATCAATCACTATATATTTCCAAATGGTGAAGACTACTAGATTCTTCTCATCACAAAACTGTCTTATGCTCAGGAGATTATACTTGAGCCATTTGACATAGTGAACTTTAGATATAACAATATTTCCTCGGTGCAACTCTCCAAATCCCTTTGTTTGTCCTCTAGAGCTATCTCCAAAGGTTATGTCTGGACCTCTTTCTTTGGTATATTTTGTCAGCATCTTCTTGTTCCCAGTCATGTGCCTTGAGCATCCGGAATCTACAAACCATTCTTCACCTCTAAAATTTGAATTTGTGGAGATGTGGTAGTAGTCCTTCCACCTTTTCTGCAATCATACAAGCAGAGACTTAGGTACCCAAATCTGTGTGGGTCCTCTAGGGTTAGATGGTTTCCTGGAGAATTGATTTCTCCTTGGATTGTGAAAATTGTTGTTATTACCCCTATAAGGTGTATAAGGTCTGGGTCTATATCCTCTGTTAGGATTGTATATCGGATATGCCTTATAATATTGGTAGTGTGGGCCATTTTTAAACCTTGGCTGAAACCATTTACTAAATCTTTGAGGTCTCCACACTTGTTCATTTTGAAAGTTAGGATAACCTTGAGGTTTCCATTTGCCCCTCCCATTTTGAAATCTATTTTTGGGGAGTTTTTGATAATAATGGGCATGTTGTCTGGGCTGCTGCTTCTGCCTTGGCCATTACCTAGTCGCTTGTCTAGGTAGTTGCCTTGTGAACCCTGGCTACAGCCTAGACTTGTGACTTGGCTGTTGCCTATTTTTAAATACCGGTTTGTATATAGGCTCAGCAGACGAGACAATTGTTTCTCCCTTGATGAAAGTGGTTTTAGAACTAGAGGGAGTGTGGGGATCATATCCAAGGCCTGATCTGGAATATAGTGGCCTTTTATTAGTACACAATTCGTCCAGAGTTAGAGACGCTTTCAGGGAGGTTATTTCCTGCGCCTGAGTCTTACTTACCTGAGTCAGTTTAGTAAATTCGACTTTGACATGAGCAAGTGCAGCTGATTTTTCACTATTTAAAACAGTTAATCGTTTTATCTCAGCTGTAGTGACATAAGCCTGGTTTTTCAAGTTAACTGTAGCCTGGTTTTCAAGATCAGATTTTACTTTATTTAATTCTAGGCTGAGTTTTTCAAAATCATTTTTCAGCTGCCTATTCTCATCTTGCAGCTGAGTCTTCTCGGCTGATACAGATAGGTGTGCAGATTTTAGTGTCTCAAAATCCTTAAGTAGCTGATTTACAGATTCGTGCAAGTCCATATCTTGTGACATGGCTGAACTATTATTTGAAACAGAGGATTTTGATGTTACCTCTTCATCAGCTAGGTTGGCCATCAGGCAATCATACTCTTCATCATCATCAGAGAAGAATTTGCTGCTTGACTCTACACGCTCTTGATCTTCTCCGATGAGGGCCTTCCTTCGGTCTTCTTTTCTGCTCACCTCCTTCTTGCTCTTGTCCTTCTTAAGATCAGGACAGTCGATTTGAATGTGTCCTGTCTTATGGCAGTTGTAACACTCCACCTTCCAGCTTCCGCCTTTTTGGTTTCTTCTGGGATTCTCCTTATAATTCTTTTTATATTTGGAGTAATTTTTTTTGAAGTTGCTGAACCTTTGCATGATGAACGCCATCTCTTCCTCGAAATCGAGTGGATTTGTAGGTTTAACTTCAGATAAGCTTTTGGCGGGAGACTCGACTGCAAACGCTATTCCCTTCTCTGCAGGATCGTTTGATGATGAACTTGGGAGTTCGAATTCATAAGCCTTCAGGTCAGAGAATAGTTCTCGAATCTTGATTTTATTGAGGTCTTTGGGTTCCCTCATGGCTGCCGCCATCATATTCCACTCTGGGTTGAGTGATCTCAGAACCTTCAGGGCCATCTCCCTGTTGCCATAGGATTTTCCCATAGAATTGATTTCGTTGATGATATCTGTGAACCTTGTGTCCACCTGGTCTATGGATTCTCCGGCCTTCATCTTGAAGTTGTCAAACTTCTGGGTAGCGATTGACAACTTGTTTTCTTTTATTATCTCGGTACCTTCGCACATCACAGCAAGGGTATCCTAAATCTCCTTGGCATTTATGCAATTTTTAATCTTGACCATTGTTGATTTGTCAAGGGTTTGGTATAGCACATCTCTGGCACGGTTGTCTAGGTTGGCCAGCTTCCTTTCTTCTGGGGTCAGCTCCATCCACTTCTTTGGGATCTTTTCAGGCTTCCCAGCTGCAATCTCCTTAGGAGTGTTGTCCTTCTCGAATATGAACGGGCCGTCCTCTATGATACACCACATGTCATCATGGATTGAGGATAAGTGTGCCTGCATCCTTATCTTCCAAAGATCATACTCGTCAACTGAAAACACAGGTAATCTAGAGCGCATGTGTTCCATTTTACAATGAGAGTAAAAAAAATATATATATCCTCGATATATGAATCTGGTTCGTGAAATGAATGAACCAACCGCTCCGATACCACTTGTAGGTCACAAGTCGTCCAGGAATAAATCTAGAGAGGGGGGGGGGGGGTGAATAGACTTATTTAAACTCTTAAACTCTTTTTCACGAAGAGTGAGTTTCTCAGCTGATAGATATGCGGAAATCAGCTGATGACGAAATCAAGCCTAAGCAATGGAACAGTAATGAATGAATGCAACAGTTAAGTATGATGCTGAAAACAGTAAAACACGCAGGCAATTTATAGTGGTCTCAGAGGTGGGGTAATCCTTTACCAATCCACTTTCTCCATACCAGTTGGAGATGAATCTACTATAATTCTCAACCAGTGATAAAGATTACACTGATTCTACTACTTAGCTACAACAACATCCAACCAGTGGAAATCACGTCGTTGCAACTCCTCTTTGACTGCCTAGCACCACTTGATTCTTTAAATCCTTGGATGCCTGTCAGTCTCGCAATGTCAACTAGTGAAGTTCCCCGAACTCAGGTTTTAAGACAAGAGTGTTTGTCTTCTCCAACTAAGAGCTTTCTTCAAGATAAGAACTTTGAGTACTGCTTTTTTCACGATGCTATGTGTTTGCTTTGATTGCTTTGATAACTTTGATTGCTTGAGAGTTTTGTTCGCATCGTACTGCTCATCTTCAAATTTTCGGATATATATAAGTGTCGATCCTTGAGCATTCTTCATAGCCATTGCAAATCATGTAACAAATCCGTCCGTTGGAGAAATAGACTTCTTTTTTTATTTTTCTGAACGTTGCAAGGCTGGATTCCCATATCTTAATCCATCTTTAGACCGTTGTGAAGACTTTGCATGTGAGGCGCCGAATCATTTGAATACAATAAGATTAAAGTCTTCAGTGGTAGGTCTGGTTCTTATCCTTGCGGGAATCTCTCCAATTTGTCTCTTCACGCTTGCATGTGACTTTCTATAATGTTTGACTATTCAACGCATGCTGACGTGGACTTGGAGTACTTGGCTGATCTCTCATAAATCAAGTTGGCTGATGTACAGTCATCTTCTCTACAGTTTGGACTTCTCTATCGGTGACTGTTTGAGACTCGCCTAATCAGATGACTTGTCTGAAGTCACTTGATTGCAGTCTGGTCAAACATCTCTGATGAAATTTTGTTGACCAGAACTTCTCTGACTTGACTTGGCTGTACTTCTCTGATGTACTTAGCTGTACCTTTGTACTTAGCCGATTTGAGCCTAACTTACTTGGCCTATAGAAGATACTCATTTGGTTCTTCTTTACATTTTGCCAAGTATTTAACTTAACTTAATTTGGCCTATGGAAGATACTCATTTTGTTCTTCCTTATATTTTTGCCAAGTAATAAACATTTGAATTACATTAATGACATCATCAAAATCTAAAAAGTATTCCTAACAGTTTAGGTTCAAGAACAACACCTCAATTTCTAACATTCATCAAGGTGTTCTAATACACTTTATGTCAACAATTCCATTGATTATACTTAACTATGATGAAACTAAGGATTATCATTGTCTTATGATGAAATTAAGGATTATCATTGTCTTAATGATGTTAATAATCTAGCAGGAAGAGTATGATTCTAATAAACAAGATCATTACCATTAAAACATCAAGAACACCTCATTATAAACCCTTAATTACCATATTCATCAATAAGTGTTAAAAAGCTTAACTACAAACATGTTTTACTTGATTAATTGAACACTAGGTGTAGTATACTATATCACTAACATCATAACTATGAAAATATAGAGTAAAATCATACAACATACCTTCAGAAACGAAGAACAACCACCAAGAACACAAGAACACACTCCAAGCTACAAGAACAACTCTACACTTCCAATCAACATGCTCAAATCCAAGATGCAAAGCTCAAACACAGGTTGGAAGGAAGTAAGGTCGGTCTAGGGAGGCAGGGGGACGATTATTGGAGAGAAAAATTGGAGTTTGGACGTGCAAAATGAAAGACACAAGTTGTCTTTTTATAACTGCACAACTCGTTAAGTACGTTATCGAATGAAGATAACATACGTTAACCCCCTTCACGTACGTTATACCAAAAGTGTTACGTATGTAATCGGCCTCTAGGGGCTGCTGACTCAAAACACAACCATCGTTACATACGTTATCGCCTTGAGCGTTACGTACGTAATGTAGGTCAACTAGGTTGCCTCAAAAAGGTCAAATATCCAGATCATGTCCGGCCCCCCACACCGAAAGCTGAGATCGGATAAGACTACAAACATTACATACGTAACCAGCACTCCATTACGTACGTAAAGCCAACGAAATAACGTACATTAGGTTAAAGCCTTAGCGTACGTTAAACACAGAAATTCTAGTCAAAAAATGTAACAATCTACACAACGTCAAGAATTCAACCACAATGCGAATGATAGTCATAATCAAGTCTATTCTGATATATATCCCGACATCAATAAACATTAACTGAATGTAACATGATTACAACAATACTCAAATTATCCAAACAATACAACAGTAGATAAGAAATTACTATCGGATATCGTCGGATATTACATACTCCCCCCTTAAAAGGAGTTTCGTCCTCGAAATTAAAGGGTAAACAACTCGGGATACCTCTCTCGCATGCTGCTCTCCGTCTCCCACGTAGCCTCCTCGACTCTGTGTCATGACCACTGAACCTTCAGTAGGGGAATCGTCTTGTTCCGCAACTGTTTGATCCTCCTCTCAAGTATTTGTACGGGACGCTCCTTGTACGAATGATCCTCTACTATCTCAATCTCATCGAACTTGTAACACCCCAAACTAGGCAGTTATTACAGTGCCGTGGACCCCCGACTAGGACCCACCAGGCGAATGAAAATTAATGAATTTCACAATACAAATATAGTACCGAACCACATTACATCATCAATTACTCCGATGAGGAGTTTCAGATACAACACACCCAGGGAAACACTGAATACATGTATATTTTATATGAAAATAAAATATACAACACTCAACAAACGACAATCCAAAAGGAAGTTCAGCGAAAAAATATATAACAAGGAAACATGAAGAAAATGGAGAGACTAGGCCCCCTACTAGTATCACTGGGACTCCTCACCGTCAACGTTCTCTTCCCGCGCCTTTGCCTTGCCATGACCTAAAAACAATATCCTCAACGGGGTCAGTTACACAGAACAACAATCCTCAAGAGTTGAACAATATACAACAATCACATGAATGAATTATGAAATAGAGTTGAATGATGGGCATCATAGTACACCCGAATGGAATGTGTAAGTGCACAAATAGCCGAGTGTCCGGAGTCCCGCATAAACACCAGCAACTTGGCCTAATTAGTCTCACGGAGGTACTTTACCATGTGCACAGTCCAAATGTGTCCAGAGTCCCGCATATACACATGACCATAGTGTGCCTGACTAAAAATTCCACACATACGCCACCCGGCCACGCAATACAATCCCGGAAGGTCACAAGAACAAAAACGACCAAGATGAGAGATAATGAATAAAATCCGACAAGGATAAAGAATGACTCACCGAGATGAAATAATGATACAACGAGTGATAGCTTCAATGAAATGATGTGGAACCGTCGTTCCTCGTGAGTTACATGATTAGTTGATAATTACAAGTTTCGACATGAATGATATATTATGAGTGAATTACATGTATGAATGAACAACAACGTAAGGCATGGATATCCCTTTAACCGAGTAAGAATTAACTTACTCAATACCGGTGATGCAATATCCTTTCTTGAACAAACATCCTTAATGGAGATATCGGTCGCTCGAACAACCTTGAATAACACAATTACCAACACTTTGCTTAATATACGTGTCAATAGTGATCATAACTGATTCAAGAGGTCGATAAAATAAATCCAAACTCATTGAGGCATTTCGACAAACACTTTGTAAACAATATCCCATTATTTACAACTAATCCCAAATGTGTTGAAAACCAACCTCTAATGAATGATTCAAACCAACAAAACAGCATCAATACAATCGATAATCCAATAGGAATACTCAAATCGAGCTTACGATAACATCTAATTGAAAATCCCAATTCCAAGTCAACCTTCAAAGTGTTCTTGAGTAAAACTTCCAACAATCCGATGATAATTCATAAAAACTCAATATCATACGTATATCCTTCACAAATCATGATTATATCATCCAAACCCTCATGCTCAAACTCAAAATCGAACCTAGGGTTGAAGAAATTACCTTGGATTAGGATGAAGAATCCACAAATATGTTGTTAATCCACACCACAACTTGAAGAAGATTGTTGTTACCCAAAATATTATCCGGAGATGATATTGCTGGAATGGTCGAGTAACAAACAAAGTGCGAGAGCACATCCGTGGGGAAAGTAAATAACACAAGATTTTACGAGGTTGTTAGTCCCGGGCTTGAATGCTCTCGCGAGATGTTATTAATATAAATACAGTGAGTACAGATATTAATGTTAGAGTATAATTACAATGAGTGTAAAGACTCTAGTTATCTTAGCTATCGAGTGCTGAAGATTGCCGGAAGAACCAGAGTTGAAACTCTGTGAGTTCTTGTTACAAAGATGGAGAGATCTCTGTATAGTTTGCATTTTGCGTTCTGTGTTTATGATGTGATGCTGTGTTCACAATTTTCACTGTGTGAGTTTTTTTGAATGTCTTTCACTGTCTTTCGGCCACTCCCGGAGGCCTTCTATTTATAGGAGTAGAGGTTGCTAGGTTCTCCCTGTCCATTGCGGGCTACCGCCGTTTCCTATATTAAAATAAGGTGGGCGATCGTCCCAGCACGCGGGACTGTTTCCTTAAAGTCCGCGGCTGCTGCTGGCAGCCAGAGGCGCGAGCCAATGAGAAGTCTGCACGCGTCCTGAGTCGCCGTCTCGGGAGGTCCCACTTCGCACCTTTCGGCGGGTCTGTCGGTAGGTGAGAAGATGGTGACAGGCTGGGGTGAAAGGGCCTTATCCTGTGGCGCCTTTGTAGGTCACAAGTCATCCAGGAACAAGTCTAGGGGGGGTGAATAGACTTGTTGAAACTCTTAAACTCTTTTTCACGAAGTGTGAGTTTCTTCAGCTGATAGGTAAACAAATGACTTGGAATCGTTTGTTCTTCAATGTATGCGGAAGTCAGCTGATGACGAATAAAAAACAACTAATGAAACACTTAACAATGAATGCAGCAGTTAGAGTATGATGCAATAAAACAGTAAAGAACGCAGGCAATTATAGTGGTCTCAGAGGTGGGGTAATCCTCTACTAATCCACTTTTCTCCAAACCAGTTGGAGATGAATTCACTATAATTCTCAACCAGTGATAAATATTACAATGATTCAAACAAACTACAACAGCTTCCAACCAGTGGAAATCCGTGCCGTTGTACCACACTTGACTGCCTTGCACCTCTTGATCCTCGATCCTTGGATGCCTTTACAGTCTCTTAACTTCAACCAGTGAAGTACCTCGAACTCAGGATTATAGACAAGAGTTTTTGTCTTCTCCAACTAAGAGCTTCTTTAAGTATGAACTTTTAGAACCGCTCTTTTCTCGATGCTGTATTTTGCTTTTTGATAGCTTGAATGCTTTGATCGCTTGAAAGTATGTTAGCACCGATTATCGTAAGGTGTGTTGTTTGCTCAGCTTCAAATCTTTGGATATATAGGTCACGATCTCTGAGCTTTTCCTTATAGCCGTTGCAAATCTTTTGAACAAATCCGTCCGTTGGAGATGTAGACTTCATTGTTTTCTTTTCTGAACGTTGCAAGGCTGGATTCCCATATTTTAATCTATCTTCCGACCATTGTGAAGACTCTGCATGTGATGCGCCGAATCTTTTGAATATAAAACGATTAAAGTCTTCAAGGTGGGTCTGGATGATTTATTTAAATCATATCTTTTGCGGGAATCTCTCCAATTTGTCTCTTCATGTTGCATGTGACTTTCCGTAATACTTGACTTTTCAACGCATGCTGACGTGGACTTGGAGTACTTGGCTGATCTTGACTAGGCTGATGAGCAGTTAACATCTCTGTAGTCTGAACCTCTCTGATGTTCACTGTTTATAACTTGACTGATCAGGTGACTTGTCTGAGGTACCTTGGCTACAGTCTGGTCAAACATCCCTGATAATTTTTTGTTGACCAGAACTACTCTGACTTGACTCGGCTGATCCTCTCTGATGGACTTAGCTGTACTTAGTACTTAGCCGATTTTTAGCCTAACTTATTTTTGGCCTATAGAAGATACTCATTTGGTTCTTCCTTATATTTTGCCAAGTTTTATACTTAACATATTTGGCCTATGGAAGATACTCATTTGGTTCTTCCTTACATTTTGCCAAGTTTCATACTTAACATATTTGGCCTATGGAAGATACTCATTTGGTTCTTCCTTACATTTTGCCAGGTTAATAAACTTTTGAATTTATACTGATGACATCATCAAAATCTAACAAGTATTCCTAACAAATTCCCCCTATTTTGATGATGGCAAAACTTTAAACAACTAATCAAATGATCAAGTCTGCACTTAAGTGCAAGACACAAACTAAAGTCAGTCTAATTTTTGAGACAACTGGGAATTGTCATTCAAAAAGACTGTTTATTAATTTTACAAGTACATGGCTGAATTTTACAAGAAAAATTTTCAAGTACATAAATCATTATAAGTACAAAATAAGTAAGTGAAAGTCATCTGCCTCTTCCTCTGCCTCTTCGAATAGGCTGTTTGGCAGGTCTGAAGGGTTTAGCTCCGATTGGTCTTGTCTTGACTGGGGCAAGACCATACTTCCTTTTCACGACAAGAGCTGCGAAGGCTTGCTCTTCTTGGGATGAAAATTTGTTCTCAAGACATAGCATCTTGATTTTCCTTTGAAGCGCAAGTTCATCCAACGCACCTCCTCTTTCCAAAGTAGGAGGATCTTTGGCAGTAAATGGAGGGATCATGGGATAAGCGTTTAGTTTCTCAGCATGTTTTTTCAGAATAGCCCAGAGTTGTGGATGAGCTTCTTCCATGAAATTTATGAAGATCTGCTGTGGGGAGAGATTATCATCCTGGAGTATTTCCCAGATGTAGTAGTCTCTGTTGAACTTCTTTCTTGCAGATCCCCACATTGCCAGGGCTTCATATGGAACAAAATCCTCCACAAACCACAACTCCTTTCCTTCCCACTCTAGAGTAAGCTCAAAACCTCCTCTAGTCCTCCTCTTCTTGCCTTCAGGCTGGTCAGCCTATTCTTCTGGGTCGGCTCCTCCCTTCCTCTTGGCTGAGGATGTCCCAGCAGTGATCATCTGGACATCCTGCCTTTTCTTCGATCTAAACTCCTTCCTTATCTCCTCTTGATCATTTCCTTCCCCCTGCATTCTCTCTCCCCCCTTTTTGCCAGCATCAACTAGGGTAGTCAATTGCTGCTCCATTCTGCTCATCCAATCAGACATGCCAAATGGCATTCTGTTGTTGGTAGGGGGAGGAGGCTGAGGAACTTCTCTCTTCAGCAAAGTGTCAAGCTTTGCATTGATGGTTTGGAGGTCAGGAGTGACCTGAGATGCCAGCGGCTCTCCAATCGTATCTTTCACTATCTGCCTGATCAGCTCAGTCACGGCAGGTGAGATCTGAGCTGGTGGAGAGTGCTCGCCTGAGCCTTCTGCAATTGAAGCACTGGACTGCAAGCTCCGGTCTGCAGTTGGTACTCCAGATGGGGTCTTCTCTGGGGTCCCTGATCTGGAGTCCTCAGCTAACTCCGCGTCTAGGCTGGTGTACCGGGCAGGTACCACAGTCCTATCTGCAGCCTCTTGTGTCGGCTCTGGCTCCGGCTCCTTTTCTCCTTCTTCCTTCTCTTGCTCTTTCTCCTGCTCTTCCTCCTTTTCTTCTTCAATATTTTCTTTTTCTTTTTCTTTTTCAGCTCCTTTATCTCCTCCTTCATCACCATCCTCATCATCATCATTATCATCATCATTATAATCATTATTATCATCATCAGCTTTCCAATCTTTTTCTCCTTCATTCGTATTATCATTTTCACCTTCATCATTCTCCTTCTCTCCTTCATCATCTTCCTTTTCGACTTCTTCTCCTTCTTCTTCTTCTTCTTCTTCATCAAGCAACTCTTCTGTCTTCTCAACTTCCTCAGGTTGATTTTCAACTAAAATCTTTTCTTCTTTTCTTCTCTCTTCCTGCTCTTCTCACTACACCATATATGGGTTTCAACAACACCTGAAAAACTGTGTTCAAAAGTCCAAAAAGTGTTGCTAAAGGCAAAAAAACAGGCTACGGCTACACTTTGACCAAATTTGAAGGTGTTACAAAAACGGCCGCAACCATAGGGGTCTAAGGCAACACTTTTCTTGTTTTGGGCAACATGTGAAAAAAGTGTAACAATAGACTCCTATGCCAACACTTTTCTTGTCTGTGCCTACACTAGATTTTGTGTTACTGTAGACTTAAGGCCACACTTTTATATTATTAATGATACAAATATTTGTGTAGCTGTAGACCTATGCTAATACTCATGAGGTCTAATGTAAAATTAAATTATGAAACACTAACATGTTTACCAACAACTTTAACACTATAGTTACACTTATATATGAACAATTCTAATTTTTGCCAATACACTTAATCTTTGCCAACACAATTTTTATATTTTGCCAATAGGAAGAATTATAAATTAGAGTCTATAGCTACATTTTTGCAGTTTTTTACCAATATTTTTCATGGTAAAAAGCAACATATTATATTAAAAAATAGATATTACCATAAAACGGTCAATACCATTAAAACGCTGTCAACCATAACATCCAAAATACATGACTGCCAAATATTCAGTCCATAATCAAACACTCAAATGCACTTACATAACCCAACATCCAAAATCTAACTTAAAATTCCATTCAACAATTAGCTTAAGTATACTATTTAATAGCTAAGAACAAGTTACCATCACAATCCATAAATATAAAAAACTACTCGAGCAGAACGTTTTGTGTCTCTGACTTCTTTCCTCGCACTCTCAGTTGTAGAGAATGTTGTTGTACTTGAGAAGAGCCCGCATTATCTCCCTCAATTGAAGGAAGTTCCCAGCCTCCACTGCTATGCTGGTCAGTTTGTGGCCCATTATTACCAATCACCAAACGAATCAGCAGTTAATTACAAAGGCAACAATTAGCAAAAAAAACTACAGAGCACATCAGTTAAATTCTGATACAAAACAGATGACATACCATGATCATGAACATTACAAGTGTATAACTTTATTATAAGGTACCATTGAAATCAGAAGCACCCATGTGCGCTGTCTCATAAGAGGCCTCTGACATGATTGAATAGAAATCTGCAGCATAAACAGGAAACGAGAATGACAACAAAGTTTAACGAAGTTTCTATAATAAGAATATAGGATTACATATCAACACAGATCATCATACAACAGGGTTACTTACATTTCTTTCATCAATTTCAGTGCAATATTATATTTAAATTTTGAATTAACAACTCTTGACTTTGTAAATCAAATACGATTTTTTAATTCATTATAAAAAATGAAACATTTAGTACTATTGTAATTATCTTCTTGCAGGTTGTATACTTCAAAGTTACGAATGTGCTAGAGGAAGGAAATCTTGTTGAGATGCTGTTTATCCATTATAGTACATGATATCACTATATAAAAATAAAAAATTACGAATAAATGCAGCTAGAAAAAGATATCTGTAATAAATTAATCTTGTGTCACCACTATGTAGAAATTAATTCAAAATTCAAGAACCTATAGAATTTTAATTTTTTTTTCAAAAGGTATCAAATTGGTAGTGATAATAGTTTGTCACATATAATTTATAGAACCGGTCTAATACTAGTAGACAAACAATAATGACTACCCAGTTTCTAAGGAATTAGACAGGTCAAGCATGGAGTGCACAATAAGCATTATAGACCAGTTGAAATAGATATGTAGAACTTCAACTAACCACTATATCTTCTGTTACCCTATCCACGACATGTCACTCGTTCTTTGGTTTCATCAATTACAGTCGTCTTCAGCTCAATTTTTCTGTCAAACGATCATAGCGGAGGGAATCAGTAAAGTTAATTAATCAATTAATAACAAATTATGTTACAAGTGTATTAAAATCACAAGTTATCTTATTCTAAGAGATTAGAATGCCAGTGACAAGTAATCGAAGATGGCAGACAATTATGTTACATATTGAGTGTCTTTGATTGTCATTTGAGGATGCCACATGCCATACTGAATACATCAGATTCTAGAAGAACATATAATAAAATTTACCTCAAATCCAATTAACATCTTCAAATATACTATGACTTCCGAGTGTATATGCCACAAGGCTTAGACATGAACACATATAGTTCATAAAAAATATGCCTTGTACGTGGAATATAAAAAGTGTACACGTAAATGGAAGACAAGTACCTCTAGTTGCTAGAGTGTATCAAGCAGCATAATATGCTTAAGTTGAAGATCCTTTAACTGATTCCGTAGCACTGATACTTCATGGAGCATAATGGACTCTCAATCTTTTGTGATACCAATGACTTTTCGACATTAAACATTTACTTCCACAGACAACCTAGAGTACATGGTCAAAATCTAGTAATTTGAATGAACAACCAAAATACAAGCACTTCAAAATGAAATAATAATGTAAGCAAAACAACAATTTATCCTTCAACCAAGTTAGTTTATACCCAAGTTCCTACATTCTAGGGATGCAACACGACCATTAGAATTGACATACTTTAACATACTAAGCAGCAGAGACATACCTTGAAGTATAAAAAAGTCTTGGCAAAATCCTGTGAGAATGGATACAATCTTTCCTCATTAAGATGATCCACAATCTCTGATACTCACAACAACAATCATCCACCATTCCACTGTATTTATGTGATCCCTCCAAGACATTTTATGACCAACCTCTTTAAAATCCCTTAGTTACGCAACTCCACCAATCAATTACCTCAAAACTACTTACTAAAAAGACCCATTGGACTCCATAAAAAATTAACCCATTACCAAAATATATACATACATATATACAAGGAATGGTAAAAAGATCAGTTTTTACTTGAGAAAGTGACAAGATTTAGAGGTAGGGTTGAAGAAAAGGGTTTTGAAGCAAACCCAACACCCAACAAGACTACAACAACTGAAGTAAATCAACCCAAACAATTTCAGTATCTTCAAATTAAAAAACAAGAACATGAAAATAAATTTGGGTACATGACAAGTTACACATAGAAGATGTCCATAGAGTTCGATTGAATCCCAAATCAAATAACAAATAATTCCAAATTGATTGACCAAAATATGATTGACCAAAATACAATTATATAGTCGATAACTCAACACAGTTGAGAGCTTGATTGTATGCATCGATTACAGAATCGCAATCTTGATTGTAGTGAGAGATATCGACTATAACAACAATACGTAGATACCAGATTGATTTGCAACAGTAGTACGATGAAGAAGATCGAAGGACAGCGGATTAATTGTAAAGTAGTAAAACGATGAAGAACGGAGGTGCAGCAGGATGAAACACAAGTGTGATTTAGGTTACAATTATCATATAAACTAGGGGTACAACGACGTGCTGTGCACGTCGGGCGTTTTTATTGTGTGTTTGTTTGCGTGTTTATATAAATGAGATATGCAGACACGAATCTTTGTAGAGAAATATTATTAAATCATACTCAAAACAACTAAACTATACTTAAGAGATACCGAAATCATAAAAGATGGAAAACAAACAACACCCACCAAGAAATGTAATATACCATGCAAAGGGGAGAAAATAGAACAAAGAGGGTCCTTTCCTAAAATTGATAATGTTCACAAACAATGGCGAGGAAGTCAAAATTATTGTGATCTCGAACACTTGTAAAAAGAAGCACACATACATGACGATTATAAAAACAAGAGCAGAGGGAAAAGTGCGTTGAGACCGTAAAATTGACGAGGGTCCAGAGTCATGCAAAATGATAGGAAATACAGAGCGGCAAAGAGAGAGGCAAAGAAATAGGTTTATCGAGGCAAAGAAAGAAACACGCTTTCGACCAAACACCTACGACTTCAGTAAAGTCTACATCTTCCGGTAGTCTTTTAACATATTCAAACAACATTATAATTTTGAAATAAAAAAAAACTTTGTTTCGAAAACACTCTCAAAACAGCCAGAGTACACTTAAAGTACACTGACATCATGAAAGACACAAAATGGACAAAGACGCAGACCTTTGTAGAGAAATATCAACTAAAGCATACTCAAAACAGGCAAACTACACTCAAAAGAAACCTAAATCACCAACTAAAGCACACTCAAAACAACCAATCCACACTTCAAAGAAACAAAAAACATGAAAGATGCAAAATACAACCCTTTAACAAAGAGGATCCGCTTCCCGAAAATCGCGACGTATCCTCCAAAATAAACGAAGCCTAATGTTCGCAAAGAGCAGTGAAGAAATCTAACCTGTGAGAAGAGAAATACACCGAATGAAAGAGAACGCCCAAAACAAAAAATACCATGCGAAGAAGGAAAAAAAAAAGAGAGAACCCCAACTCTTCAACAAAGAGGACCCGCTTTCTGAAAATTGCACCGTATTCTCGAAAGCAAACGAAGCCAATGTTCGCAAAGAGCAGCGAAGAAATCCAACCTGTAAGAAGAGAAGCACACGCAATGAAAGAAAATACAGAGCGGAAAAGTGGTGGGATTTAGATTAAATGGGTTCATAAAGTATTTGTTTTGCAACGATTGTCTATAATAAATGAACAACAACTATTAATTTTCATAAATGTTTAGAGATACGTGGTGTTGTTATACCTATTAGACCATATTATTCAGAGAATTAAATTACACGAACATATAAATGGTAATAGAAATGCAATATTTTTCAACTATGATTACCTGAACACCCACAACAGACATAAAAAAAAGGAAGAAAATCTAACATGGAAATTATGAGGGCGGAAAAAAAGGGAATATTCATGAATTAGATTTGACATTTGTTGTTTGTGACATAATTATGAAAGGCAAACAGAGAGTGTGATTGTTTAGGTAACCTATATTTGCACGTTAAAAAAAAATTAGTTGATTAGGTAACTCATACTTGTTAAATTTTAAAAAAAAAGGGGGGATCTCATCTAACTAAAACTTTTTTCTATAACTAACCCTAACAACACATGATATATTACAGTTTCAAATGCAGCGTAATTTTGCCATATGACCATCGTTCGGAAAAAAATTATTTCATATACACTGGATGTTCTTCTAAGATAATCTTCAAGCAGACACACCAAAACTGTTTTTGACAAAAATCACAACATTCTTCTTTCTCATGCAAGGTGGATTAATAGATTTATACCTACACTACAGCATAAAAGAAGAACATGCTAAAACAATTAATAAAAAACCTTACAGAGAAACAAACCTCATGTGAGTGGCTTCTAAAGCTCTGGTGGCATCTTCCTGCATCTCAAATTGCACAAATGCAAAATTCTTTCTAACCCTGACATTTGTTATTTTTCGCACTGGTCCTTGTGTCGATAGGGTCAAAGTTAATAAAAACAAAGTTTTGGAAGGTTTTGAGTTGGCTGGCGACCTTCTGGAAGTATCAGGCCTTCTGCCACCACCCCGTTCCTGCTGTGGATCGAATTTAATTAAGTTATTTCGTGGAAAAAACCATTATCGCATGAAAAAATTACAACATAGGAAATGTGTTCTACATTCCGCAAAGAAAAAATGCTAAATACCTTAGTCCACTCAACGCGTAGTCGGCGTCCTTTTCTACCAAATTCAATCTTGTCGAGTTTCCCTATTGCGTCCTCTGCATCTCGATCATTTTCCATATAGATGAAAGCAAAACCTACAGAGCCACAGAGCCTTAAAAACAATCCAGGAGGCTTCAGTTGGCATTAAAATGCATATTGCCTGTGTTAATATGTCTCCAATGAAGACATTAAATTGCCACACTTTTGACTAAATGATTGCTACAATCCCTGCAAATCGGAGGGACAAAATCTATACGAATAAAACACAACACCTGCCACTGGATCCAAAATGAACATGATATTTATGTTGAAACATGTCCGAAATTGAAGACTGGGCAAATTCATGAGGAATGCAAAAGGCAATGGCCTCAGGAAAGTCTAGAGTTTGAAGGACCATGGCAGATCATATTAGTTCTTTCGAACAAACACAAGAACATGTATCTTGGGCGCAACCAGATAAACACAGAGAACCATCCATCGAGGAAGATTATAGATATCCAAGTAATCCTGCACCAAAGAAACTACTGATCTCGGGGGTCTTACTACAGCAAAAACGCGATTTTTCAAGGAAATAACATGCACCTTCTTTTTTACAATTAGTTGTACGAACATTTTTTGCCTTAATATGCTCCTTCAAATCCAATGGAAATTTATAAAAAACAATCATTTAATTGATCTGCATCAGCCATTCACATGCATAAATAAAGGAACTAAAAGAGGAATCAAATTCTGAATGCAAAACAACATTACCTAAATCATCAATAATTAGTTTATATACAAGGAAGCCAAAGAGAAATCGAGCAAACGATGAATCTATCCTATCCTAAAAGAAGTATTCTACCTCACTTTTTGCCGATAACAGAAGAAAAAAATTGGAGACAAGAAGCGTAAGGAAATTGAATCAAGAAAAGTAAAATCGAGGCAAGAGGAAACCCTTGAGCCATAATCTCTAAAGCGGCGCCTCCCGATTTCGGGTAAATTTTTGAACACACAACGGCTTGAAAAAGTGGAGTAGTCAAAATAGATAGAAAAAGAATTGAGATGATTCACAGTATAGCACGAAGACACACAGTAGAAGAAAAATAGAAGGTGCACAATAAAAGAAGAAATAAAGAGGACTGAAAGAAAGGGGACGATGCACAGTAGGAAGATGAAGAATAGAATAAGAAATAAAGAGGAAAGTAAGAGAGAGCAGAAGTCGGGAAGAAAGAGAGAGCAGAAGTCGGCAAACTTAGAAACAGACGTTGTACATTAAAGAGACACGGTGCAAGAAGAAGATGAAAGCGCGAAAGTAGTAGAAAAAAGACGCTAAACCTAGAAATAGCATTTTCGGCCAGACAACATCTACTCTTTTAAAGTAGTTATTGAAATGAATATATAATTATTTAGGATATGTTCCTTGAAAAACGTTTGAGCAAGCGGTATGTAAGTTTTAAAAAATAAATATAAAATAAAATAAATATTACTTAAAAAATGCTAACTATCATAGCGCTTCAAAAAACACTATAGAAGTGTTATCTACCACAGCGTTTATTAGTAAAATACTGTTGTAGCGTTTTATTCTTATTTTATTTTTATTTACATATTCTTAAAAATAACTTGCATAGCGCTTGTTATAAAAAACGTTGAAGAAGTATTACACTTGCATAGTGGTTCTAAAAAAACGCTATGCAAGTAATGTATCCTAAGTTCAAATTATAGTAGTGAGATTGAGATGAGGAACCGACTTGTCATCGGGATAGGGATTTCATATCCCATTATTTTACCTGCATTTTAATTTTAGTCCCTAAGTTTTTAATTCTTTCGATTTCACCCCAGTCAAATACCTTAGAGAAATCGGGTCGTTACAGTTGAAAATAATTTATTTGGACCGCCTAAAATATTTTAGCAAGCCCGCCTATTTCTTTTAGTATTTAGTTACACTTTTTTAAATAGCAACGGCTACACCAAATTTTATGTTAGCATAGATATTCAATTTAGTCTATGGTAACGCTAATTTATATCAATAATAATGCTAGAAAAATGTGTAGCCTTAAATCAAATTTGACCAATTTTAAGACATCTAAGGCTACACTTTTACTTGTAACATCAAAAAGAATGTTGTTGAAAGCCATATATGGTGTAGTGTCTTCTTCATCGTCTAAAACAACAACTTCTTCATTTTCTTCTCCATCTACCTCCTCAATCCTTATTTACTTTTCAACTTCCTCCTCAACAGCTTTCTCATAGGAACCATCAAAAATACTAAGCATAATGGAATGGATGAACTGGTCCATGTTGGTTTTAAAATTTGACATGAACCAGTCCTCCTGAAGGATCAAAATTGTGTCTAATGTTTTACAAAAATCTATCAGCACATCCTCCGTGGCTTGGGGATAGTCCCAACCACAAGTGTCAATGAAAGCTTGAAGTATGACAAAAGATAGGGATTTCAAAAATTTCCATTCTTCAAAAACTTCAAGGAACGATTGTTTTAAGGCTAGAGGTTTAACAAGTTGTAATTGTTCGATGGATAGATTGAAAATATTATTTTCCAAGAGGTTAAAGATATAGTTGGCTTCAGGGATAGAAATTATTAGACCTGCTTGTTCTTCCTCAGAGATGTAGGCTGGGGTGAAGACAGCCACAATTTGAGTCTCGAGGGTGCCTGGGGCAGGCTGGTCTTCCAGGGTAGGTGACCTGGCTGCAGGGCTAGCATGATGATCTGACTGCTCTTCCTCACTAAACTGCAGTCTCCTGGGCCTCTTGGGAGAGGGTTCTTGTAATACCCGGTTGTAATTCAGTCATTATCATTCAGTAATTTATTCGGTGATTGTCACTCAGTGGATTTTCACTCATTTATAATCATTCACCAATCATATTCATTCACCGTGTTCACCGTTCGGAAAAACTTCGAGTGGTGTATCGTTATTGTTCATTGTTTCAACTTTCCTCATATGAGTTCGACTTTGTTAGATCACCATTAATTTTTGGTAACCCCAAAAATTCTAAATCTTTGCAATATTATAGAGCATCGAGTTAGCTTTCCAATGGTTCAAACGGTGAGTCAATCGGAGTCCGGACAAGAGAGTTATGGTCGTTTTAGCTCAACCGCTCATTTTTTAGTTTTGGCCGATCACTGCCGAACGAACTCGGCCGTGTCGTCCGACACGGCCCGTGCTGCATTTCGTCCGGAAAGTGCCGGAAGTGTACGCCTCAGGACCCGACCGTCGCTCGCACGGCCGAAGTCGAACCTTCCGGATAAGCCGTAAGCGATCGCCGACACACCCGACCGTGTCGCCCGCACGGCCGAGTCATGCCGAAGTCGCCGTCGGGCGGGTCATCTGTCGGGAGGCCCTCGCCGCCGCGACCGTGTCCGGGGACACGGTCGAGTCCTGTCGCCAATCGGCCGCCACCGTGCGACACGACCGTGCCGATCGCACGGCCGTGTCCGGCAGATCAACTCCTTAAATTCGCTTTTTTCAAAGATTTCACCATTTCTATCCCTTTTCTTCACCTTCAACCGTGGGAGTAAGCTTGAGGGAGGGTTTTTCCTTCACAAATCATTTGGGTGTTTGATTTTCTTCATCTCGCTTTCGATCGTGAAGCTTGGATAATCAATCTAACGCGTGTTCTTCGGATTAAAGTACTTGGATCATCAAGAGGTAATTCCTTCAACACTTTGGACTTCGATTTTGTGTTGAGATATGATGTTTTGGACGTTATAATCATGTTATATGAAGGGATATGTATATGATTATGAGTTTGTATAAGGATTCATTGGATTATTGAGGAATTATTCGAGAACACCTTGAATATCGAGTTGGAATTGGGGATTTTCGACTAATTGTTGTTATAATCACGTTTTTGGATATTCATAACGGATTATTGATCGTATTGGAGATATTTTGTTGGTTTGAAACACTTCTTGGGGATTTTGATATTGGTATATTGAGGTTTGATTGTAAACAATCGGAGTTTGGATACAACGTGTTTGATTTCATGCCTCTATGGACTTGGTTTAGTCGTATCGACGTTTTGAGTTCGTTATATTCGTGTTTGATTCGTATATTGATCGGATTGTCGATAATTGTATTGAATTAAGGTTGTTCGTGCGACCGACACTTCATTTAGGACATTTGTTCGTGGAAGGACTTTTTTCATCGGTATTTTGTAAGTTAATTCTTACTCGGTTAAAAGGATATTCATACCTTTTGTTGTTGTTCATTCATAATCATAACTCATTCATCATTATATTAACCGTATCAAAACTTGTTGTTATCAATTAATCGTTTCAGTCATAAGGAACGACGGTTCCAATCTTTTCATTGAGCTGTCATTTATTTCGTTACCATTCCACCTCGGTGAGTCATTATTCATTTTCGATGTCACTTTTGTTATATCGTGGCATTCCGGTCATCTTGGCGTGCGGTTGGTATGTGTAGGATTTTCATGTCGGGCACATTATGGTCGTGTGTTGGTTGTTGGCCTCACATTGATCGTGCACACGAGTCAATGTGTCTCGTGAGACCGATTAGGTACAAGACCACGCGTGTATTGATCGTTGGTGGCTTGTGCACGGACACATTTCCATCCCGGCGTAGTGTGGCGCCACCCTTTGAGCCGCATTGTTAGTTGATTCATATAGCATGTTTGATTGCGTATGTTTCGACAGGATATTTCATAACTTCGGATATAATCATGATTGTGTATTTTCAACCCTTGAGGATTGTTGTTCTTTGTAATCGACCCGTTTGGGGATTTTGTTTTTCGTGTCATGGCAAGGCAAACGCACGGAATAGCATGTTGATGTCGAGGAGTCCTAGTGATACTAGTAGGGCCCCCGATCTTTCGATTATTCATGTTATTGTCCTTTATTTTCCAGCTGAGACTTTCATTTGAATACTCCGTTTCATTCGGTGTTGTGTATTTTATCTTCATATAAAATACACTAGTATTCGTATTATCTTGGTGTGTTGTAACTAAACTCCTCATCGGAGTAATTATTGTTGTAATGTAGTTCGGTACTACATTTATCTTGTGTAATTCATTCATTTTCATTCGCTGGTGGGTCCTGGTTGGGGATCTACTGACCGTAATATCCGCCTAGTTTGGGGTGTTACTGAGTTGGTATCGAGCGTGGTTTTGAATACTACCTTCCGAGTCATGTCTCATTTGAAATCATCGTCATCGGACTAGTATTATTGACTTTCGCGTCACGTGTGACTGGTAAATGCCGAGCCAATCGAATCTAAGAAGCTGTAAGATTTCTAACGCCATGGTATAATTTACGCAATAGTCATTCATTCATCATTCATCAATTAACAATCCTCAAACATCATCATTCATTGTGATTAGGACGATCATGTTTACTCATTAATCACTTAATTCATTTCATTACTCAGTTAATAATCAGGACGATCATGTTAACTCATTAATCACTTAATTCATTTCATTACTCAGTTAATAATCAGGACGATCATGTTAACTCATTAATTACTCAATTCATTTCATTACTCAGTTGTCAACCTAGATAATCATATTGTCAATCTTGTTAAGTTATTCAAGATAATCATTTCAAGAATTTCATCAGATAATCATGTAACTTCAGTAAATCATTCATATAATCACTAAGTTAGAGCATGTATACTCATTTTCATTATCTCATGACATAATCATAACGTGTTAATCATGCGGGTAATATAATCATTATGCGACCTTCCTACTTGAGATGGAGAGAGTCGTCAGGATGCACGGGGAGAGAAGGCGGTGACCAAACCCGAGAAATAATCACTCGCTGCCGGGAAATCGTACCCAGGACTCGGCTCGATCAGAAGATGTACGGGTTGATCCACTCACTTTTATGCAGGCCATGATGACCCATGTGCAGTTGCTCAATCATCATTGCGCCACTCTGACCGGATTAATCGAGAGAACTCTCCCGTACGAGCCAGCTGCTAAGGAAATTGCTGAGCAACAACCTGCATATGTCAACAAGAAATCAATGAAGCGTAATCTATCCGAAGGCGGTCAGTCAACCTTCAAGAAGCCTCGTGTGAGTCCTATCGTTTGTGAGCGACCTCCTACGGCGCCTAATCCTACGGGATTTCAGTCCCGAGCAGCCAGTTCGGCCATCATCTGTTTCAACTGTGGGGCGCCGGGCCATTTCAGTACTAGGTGTACGACGCCGTCTATCACATGTCATAATTGTGGGAATTTTGGGCATAAGGCCCGTTTTTGCCGAAAGGACTCCAAGTCGGCTCCGGCGGCATCTCAGGCCCCGAAGCAATCAGCCTTTCAGAATCAGACTGCTTTGTCAACGTTGTTTAAGACACTGGAAGCAAATAGAGTTGGAGCTCGTATTTATCAGACGGGAGCGTCCGGTTCGGGGGCCGGCAAGTCCCAGATTTATATGATGAGGAGGATCGACGATCCGGTGGCCCGAATGATTTCAGGTATACTCGTAATTTTATTTTAACTTGTGTGTACCTTTTGATGCTGGTACACCGCATTCATTCATTTTCGATTCATGCTTGAATAGACTTGTTTCGGGACAGTCCTACTTAATGACCGTGATTGGTTGATGGATCTAATCGTGGTGAATTTATCTTAGGACGATGTAATTTTCGGTATTAGTTGGTTTGATCGTCTTGATACTATCCTCAGTGCTTGTTAGCGTTTGGTCGCTATCTTTCCGTCGTTGGTTGTCGAATGTATGCTTCAGGGAAGTAATCCCTGTTGTTCCAGTCGAAATTTTATTATGGCGGAAGCAGAGAAATTCCGCAATCGAACTATTCAATCATTCATTGTATCATTCTCATCGATTGGCCTTTCTAGGGCAATCGAGTTATTCAATCATTCCTTTTATTATTTCCATCGATTGGCTTTTCTAAGACAATCGAGTCATTCAATCATTCATTGTATCATTTTCATCGATTGGCTTTTCTAAGACAATCGAGTCATTCAATCATTCATTGTATCATTTTAATCGATTGGCTTTTCTAAGACAATCGAGTCATTCAATCATTCATTGTATCATTTTAATCGATTGGCTTTTCTAAGACAATCGAGTCATTCAATCATTCATTGTATCATTTTCATCGATTGGCCTTTCTAGGGCAATCGAGTTATTCAATCATTCATTGTATCATTTCCATCGATTGGCCTTTCTAAGACAATCGAGTTATTCAAACATTCATTGTATCATCTTCATCGATTGACCTTTCTAAGGCAATCGAGTTGTTCAATCATTATTGGTATCTCTTTTTATCGATTGACCATTCTAGGGCAATCGAAATGTTCAATCATTCGTGGTATCATTGTCATCGATTGACGATGTATTTCCAGACGAGTTATCTGGTTGCCTTCACATAGAGTAAGGGAATTCAGGAGTGAGTTGGAGCCGGTACGTCCCCTTTATCGAAGGCACCGTATCGGATGACCCCGACCAGAATGCAGGAGTTGAAGATTCAACTTGAGAAATAGTTCGAGAAAGGTTATCTCCGACCGATTGCGTCCCCGTGAGGAGCACCAGTGCTGTTTGTCAAGAAGAATGATAGTTCTTTTCGCTTGTGTATCGATTACCAGGAGTTGAACAGGGTGATGATCAAGAGTAGTATCCTTTACCTCGTATTGATGATCTTTTAGATCAACTTCAGGAAGCTTCAGTATTTTCCAAGATCGACTTAAGATCTGGATATCACCAGTTGCGGATTCAAGAGTCGGATATCGAGGACAGCGTTTCGTACACGCTATGGTCATTATGAGTTCGTAGTTATGCCGTTCGAGCTAACTATTGCACCTGCGGTATTCATGGAGTTAATGAATCGGGTTTTCATCGACTTTTTAGATCAGTTTGTTGTTGTCTTCATCGATGACATTTTGATTTATTCTCGTAGCCAAGAGGAACACGAGGTACGTCTTCATCAGGTTCTCGACGTGTTGAGACGAGAACAACCTTATGGAAAGTTTTCCAAATGTGAGTTCTGGAGGTCCGTGGTGACTTTCTCGGACATGTAATTTCATCTGACAGAGTTCGTGTCGACCCTCAGAAGACGGAGACTATCCGAGATTGGCAACCTCCGTAAGATATTAAGTAAATCCGATGTTTCCTCGGAATAGTTGGTCAATTATCCAACCCACGACCTGGAGCTAGTAGCCGTGGTTTTCGCGTTGGGGATTTGGCGTCGTTACCTTTATGGCGTCACCTTTCAGTTATTCACCAATCACAAGAGTTGAAGGATATATTTACTCACAAGGAGATAAATATGCGACAGAGGCGGTGGTTGGAACTAATCAAAGATTTTGATATCGAGATCCTTTACCACCTGGACAAGGCGAACGTTGTCGCCGACGCCTTGAGTCGTGAGTCCGTTCAGGAGCAGATGCTTGCTCGTTTAACAGTTCAGAAGGAGCTTCAGCAGGAATTCCTTAGACCCGAGATCGAGGTCTGGCTTCAGCGAGTTCAGGGACATCTTTGTATGTTAGAGATTTCATCGTCACTTGAGGAGGTAATCAGAGAGAATCAGAGTTCAGACCCTTCATTGTTGCGCATCCGTGAAGATATGGCTCAGGGGAAAGCCCCTGGATTCGTGGTCCACGAGGATGGACTTTTGAGGTTTAAGAATCGGATGTGTGTACCGGCGAATGACGAGTTGAAAAACTCTATTTTGAGAGAAGCTCATGCTACCCCTTATTCTGTTCATCCGGGGTCCAGCAAGATGTACAAGGACTTGAAACAAAATTACTGGTGGAGTAATATGAAGCGAGAAGTCACGGAATTTGTTTTGAGATGCTTAACTTGCCAACAAGTCAAGATTGAACATCAGCGACCGGCGGTTATGCTGAAAACCTCTCCCTATTCCGGAATGGAAGTGGGAACACTTTTCTATGGATTTCATCACGAGTTTGCCGACGAGTCGTCGTGGCATAAATACGATCTGAGTGATCGTGGACTGCTTTACTAATTTAGCTCATTTCCTTGAAATCAAGGATTTGTGGAGTCCCAAGAGACTTGCCCAGTTATCCATCAAAGAGATAGTGAGACTTCACGGTACTCCTAAAAGTATCGTTTCCGATCGTGACGGACGGTTTGTGTCACATTTTTGAAAATCAGTTCATCATGCTATGGGAACTCAGCTTAATCTCAGTACTGCCTTTCATCCTCAGTCCGTCGGACAATCAGAGAGAACTATTCAGACATTAGAGGACATGTTGAGGGCATGCGTCCTCGATTGGAAGGACGATTGGGAAGCCCAACTACCACTGATCGAGTTCACGTACAGTATAGTTGGCATGCCTCCATTAAGATGGCACCTTACGAGGCCTTGTACGGTCGTCTTAGTCGATCTCCTTTGTGTTGGGATGACTTGTCAGAATCAATCGGCACCGAGCCCGATGTACTTATAGCCGCCCGGGAGAAGGTAGCTTTGATCAAAAGTCGTATGTTGACAACTCAGAGTCGACAGAAATTGTATGCGGATAATCGTCGTCGACCACTAGAGTTCGAGACGGGTGACCATGTTTTGGTCAAGGTATCCCAGAGTCGAGGTATTTTCCGTTTCGGAAAACGGGGGAAGTTGAGTCCGAGATTCATTGGACCGTTTGAAATTTTGGATCGAGTAGGCGAGTTAGCTTATCGATTGGCTTTACCTCCGGCTTTGAGCAGGATTCATAATGTGTTTCACGTCTCTCAGTTGCGGAAGTATGTTGCCGACCCGAGCCACATACTTCAGTTCGACGAAATCGAGATTGCGGATGATCATTCGTACGAGGAGCGTCCAGTACGAGTGTTAGAGCGGCGAGTCAAACAGTTGAGGGATAAGTCGATTCCTTTGGTCAAGATTCAGTGGTCTAGACACGGAGTCGAAGAGGCTACTTGGGAAACCGAGGATAGTATGCGGGAGTGTTATCCCGAGTTGTTTGACCCTTAGTTTCGGGGACGAAACTCTTTTAAGGGGGGTGTATGTAATACCCGGTTGTAATTCAGTCATTATCATTCAGTAATTTATTCGGTGATTGTCACTCAGTAGATTTTCACTCATTTATAATCATTCACCAATCATATTCATTCACCGTGTTCACCGTTCGGAAAAACTTCGAGTGGTGTATCGTTATTGTTCATTGTTTCAACTTTCCTCATATGAGTTCGACTTTGTTAGATCACCATTAATTTTTGGTAACCCCAAAAATTCTAAATCTTTGCAATATTATAGAGCATCGAGTTATCTTTCCAATGGTTCAAACAGTGAGTCAATCGGAGTCCGGACGAGAGAGTTATGGTCGTTTTAGCTCAACCGCTCATTTTTCAGTTTTGGCCGATCACTGCCGAACGAACTCGGCCGTTTAGTCCGACACGTCCAGTGCCGTACTCGTCCGGAAAGTGCCGAGTTCCGCCAGACTCGACCGTCGATCGGCACGGCCGAGTCGAACCCTTCCGGATAAGCCGAGCGATCGCCGACACGCCCGGCCGTGCCTGCACGGCCGAGTCATGCCGAGTCGCCGGACGGGTCATTGTCGGAGGCCCTCGCGCCGCGACCGTGTCAAGCAGACACGGTCGAGTCCTGTCGCCAATCGGCCCGGTTGCGACACGGCCGTGCCGATCGGCACGGCCGTGTCCGGCAGTACCAACTCCCTTAAATTTGTTTTTTTCAAAGATTTCACCATTTCTATCCCTTTTCTTCACCTTCAACCGTGAGAGTAAGCTTGAGGGAGGGTTTTTCCTTCACAAATCATTTGGGTGTTTGATTTTCTTCATCTCCTTTCGATCGTGAAGCTTGATAATCAATCTAACGCGTGTTCTTCGGATTAAAGTACTTGGATCATCAAGAGGTAATTCCTTCAACACTTTGGACTTCGATTTTGTGTTGAGATATGATGTTTTGGATGTTATAATCATGTTATATGAAGGGATATGTATATGATTATGAGTTTGTATAAGGATTCATTGGATTATTGAGGAATTATTCGAGAACACCTTGAATATCGAGTTGGAATTGGGGATTTTCGACTAATTGTTGTTATAATCACGTTTTTGGATATTCATAACGGATTATTGATCGTATTGGATATATTTTGTTGGTTTGAAACACTTCTTGGGGATTTTAATATTGGTATATTGAGGTTTGATTGTAAACAATCGGAGTTTGGATACAACGTGTTTGATTTCATGCCTCTATAGACTTGGTTTAGTCGTATCGACGTTTTGAGTTCGTTATATTCGTGTTTGATTCGTATATTGATCGGATTGTCGATAATTGTATTGAATTAAGGTTGTTCGTGCGACCGACACTTCATTTAGGACATTTGTTCGTGGAAGGACTTTTTTCATCGGTATTTTGTAAGTTAATTCTTACTCGGTTAAAAGGATATTCATACCTTTTGTTGTTGTTCATTCATAATCATAACTCATTCATCATTATATTAACCGTATCAAAACTTGTTGTTATCAATTAATCGTTTCAGTCATAAGGAGCAGCGGTTCCAATCTTTTCATTGAGTGTCATTTATTTCGTTACCATTCCACCTCGGTGAGTCATTATTCATTTTCGATGTCACTTTTGTTATATCGTGGCATTCGGGTCATCCGGCGTGTCGGTTGGTATGTGTAGGATTTTCATGTCGGGCACATTATGGTCGTGTGTTGGTTGTTGGCCTCACATTGGGTGTGCACACGAGTCAATGTGTCTCGTGAGGCCGATTAGGTACAAGACCACGCGTGTATTGATCGTTGGTGGCTTGTGCACGGACACATTTCCATCCGGGCGTAGTGTGGCGCCACCCTTTGAGTGCATTGTTAGTTGATTCATATAGCATGTTTGATTGCGTATGTTTCGACAGGATATTTCATAACTTCGGATATAATCATGATTGTGTATTTTCAACCCTTGAGGATTGTTGTTCTTTGTAATCGACCCGTTTGGGGATTTTGTTTTTCGTGTCATGGCAAGGCAAACGACGGAATAGCATGTTGATGTCGAGGAGTCCTAGTGATACTAGTAGGGGGGCCCGATCTTTCAGTTATTCATGTTATTGTCCTTTATTTTCCGCTGCAGACTTTCATTTGAATACTCCGTTTCATTCAGTGTTGTGTATTTTATCTTCATATAAAATACACTAGTATTCGGTATTATCCTGGTGTGTTGTAACTAAACTCCTCATCGGAGTAATTATTCTTGTAATGTAGTTCGGTACTACATTTATCTTGTGTAATTCATTCATTTTCATTCGCCTGGTGGGTCCCAGTTGGGGATCTACGGCACTGTAATATCCGCCTAGTTTGGGGTGTTACAGTTCTGGTGATGACTGCATGATCGATGGCTCTCCAGGGGCTGTTCCCCTTCTCTTAAATCGGACTGCTATGGGAGTGTTATCGGACTCAGAGTCTGAATCGACTGCAGTTGGGTTGTCGGCTGCAGGTCGGTTCGACTCTCCTGACGAATAATATCTCGGGTAGGGCCTTGTGTCAGGCAGCTCGTTCAACATCTGAGCTGCTCTCCTTGTGCCTCCCAATTTTCTCAGCGTCTCTTGGTCCAGATGACCAAGTCTTTTGTTGGGGTGGAAGGGGTCAGTGCTTCCCTTCGCCATGCCTGTCTTTTCTAGCATCCAACTCAGATGCGTTCCGAACGCCAACTTTGTTTTAAATCTCTTCTCATCAAACCAGGATATCAGTCTGGTTCCTAGGAATTGACGCGTTCCACTAGTGCTCTTCCTGTTGATTTTGCATCCTGCGAAATCTGCATCTGAGTATCGTGACAGATCGAAATTATCATCCTTGGGATACCATAGTCCAACATTGATTGTATACTTAAGGTATTTTATTATCCTCTTAGCTGCATCTAGGTGTGATTGCTTCGGCTTGGACTGGAATCGTGCACAAACTCCTACGGCATAGGATATGTCCGCACGCTGCGGTGAGGTACAGAAGAGATCCAATGAGTCCTCTGTAGTGGGTTGAGTCCACTGATATGCCTGCCTCGTCTGTATCCAGGTGAGTACTTGTGCTCATAGGAATTCTTGCTGGCTTGGCTGATTCCATTACATATATCTTTTTCAGATCTTTGGTATACTTAGCTTGATTGATGAAAATTCCTTTTTCCATATGCTTAACTTGTAGTCCGAGAAAGAAGTTAAGCTTTTCCATCATACTCATCTCAAATTCTCCTTGCATAAGATTGGAGAATTTCTCGCATAGCTCTGGATTGGTTGAGCCGAATATGATGTCATCCACATATATCTGGACTATTAATATGTGTCCTTCGTGCTCCACTCTGAATAAAGTCTTGTCCACCTTCCCTTTGCAGAAACCATTCTTCTCAAGAAACACAGACAATGTTTCATACCACGCTCTTGGTGCTTGCTTAAGTCCATAGAGAGCCTTCAATAGCTTGTAGACTTTGTCTCCTTTGAAAAAACCTGGGGGTTGCTCTACATAGACTTCTTCTTCTAGGATTCCATTTAGAAAAGCACTCTTTACATCCATCTGATATACTTCAAAATCCTTAAATGCAGCATATGCAAGGAATAGTCTGATGGCCTCTAATCTTGCAACAGGTGCATAGGTTTCATCAAAATCTATTCCCTCACACTGTGCATAACCTTTTGCTACAAGTCTGGCCTTATTCCTAACAACAAATCCGTCTTTATCACTCTTATTTTTGTACACCCATTTGGTGCCAATAACCTTCTTGTGATCAGGTCTGTCTGTTAGTTCCCAAACTTTGTTTCTTTCCATCTGCTCCAGTTCTTCTTGCATGGCATTTATCCAGGAATAATCTTCCAGGGCTTGTTCTGTAGTTTTAGGTTCTATTTGTGACATAAAGCATGAGAACATAGCCATTCGTGCTGGTAGGGTTGACTGTCTCGTCTTAACTCCATCAGTCAGCTTCCCAATGATTTGCTGGATTGGATGATCTTTGAGCCACTTGGGGATGTCGTCTTCTTCTGGGTTTGTTCCCCCTATTGAATTGCTCTGGTGGATTTCTGCATCAGCTGGGTTCTGGTCTGCAACTGGATCAGCTACCGTCTTGTCATCTGCAGGTTGGGTCTCATCTGCAGATGAGTCTTTGTCAGCTACAGCTGGGTTTTCATCAGCGGCAACTGGATCAGATAGGTTTGGTGATCCTGTCTGATCTGCAGTTGGGTCTTCAGCAGCTGCAGTTGGATCATCAGGCTGGTCTGCAGGTGAGTCCACCATTCCAGTGTCATGTACAATGACTTCTTCAAGGGTCGCTGATTTGAGCTTATTCTCAATTAGCTCAACTTGCTTCCTGTACTCAACAGTAGATTCATCAAAAACAACATGGGGTGTTTCCTCCACAACTAAGGTTCTTTTGTTAAAAACTCTATATGCCTTGCTTCTTTGTGAATATCCCATAAAGAGACCATCATCAGTTTTAGCATCAAAGGCATTTAGTTGTGTTTTACCGTTGTTGTGGATGAAACACTTACTACCAAAAACATGAAAATAAGCAACAGAAGGAGTTCTATTATTCCAAACCTCATAGGGAGTTTTGCCATGTCTCCCTACTATCATACTCCTGTTCTGGGTGTGACAGGATGTGTTGACAGCTTCAGCCCAGAACCTCTTGGGCAGGTCTGCTTCTGCAATCATGGACCTTGCTGCTTCCTTCAGGGTTCTGTTTCTTCTTTCAGCAACACCATTCTGCTGGGGGGTCCTGGCTGCAGAGAGATCATGCTGGATCCCATTCTGATCGCTGTAATCAGTGATCGCCTTGTTGAGAAACTCTCCTCCTCTATCTGATCTGATCTTGATGATGGATAGGGATTTCTCATTCTGGATCCTTCTCAGCAGCTCAGGTAGCTTGGTCAAGGTTTCACTTTTCTTGTATAGGAAGATAATTCAAGTGTACCTTGAATAATCATCTACTATTACAAGTGCAAGCTTTCGGCCGCTCAGAGTCCTTGGCTTGATAGGACCAAATAGATCCATGTGGAGTAGATCTAAGATCCTTGTTGTGAGAGTTGTAGGCTAGACTGGCTTGAATGATGCTCTGGTCTGCTTTCCTTTCTGACAAGCATCATAAAGCGCTTCCTTCTTGAATGCTTCATTTGGAAGTCCTCTAACCAGCTTCCGAGAACTGATCTTTTTGATGGCTTTGAAGTTCAGGTGACATAACCTTTTGTGCCACAACCATCCATTCTCAGCTACTGTCTTGGATAGAAAACAGGAGTTAGGTGTTCCTATGTTCCAATCAATCATATAGACATCTCTCCTTCTGAAACCTTGTAGCTTTACTTCTCCAGATAAGATATCTATCACCATACATTTCCAGATGGTGAAGACTACTAGGTTCTTCTCGTCGCAAAACTGGCTTATGCTCAGGAGGTTGTACTTGAGCCCTTTGACATAATGAACTTTGGATATCACAATATTTCCTCGGTGCAGCTCTCCAAAGCCCTTTGTTTGTCCTCTAGAGCTATCTCCAAAAGTTACATCAGGACCTCTTTCTTTGGTGTATTTGGACAACATTTTCTTGTTCCCGGTCATGTGCCTCGAGCATCCAGAATCGACAAACCATTCTTCAGCTCCAAAATTTGAGCTTGTGGAGATGTGGTTGTAGTCCTTCCACCTTTTCTGCAATCAGACAAGCAGAGATTTAGGTACCCAAATCTGTGTGGGTCCTTTGGGGTTAGCTGGTTTCCTGGAGAATTGATTTCTCCTTGGATTGTAAAAATTGTTATTATTATAACCCTCATAAGGTGTGTAAGGTCGAGGTCTGAATCTCCTGTTTGGATTGTATACTGGATATTCCTCAAAATTTTGATAGTGTGGGCCATTTCTAAATCTTGGCTGAGACCATTTATTAAATCTTTGAGGTCTCCACACTTGTTCATTTTGGAAATTGGAATAACCTTGAGGTTTCCATCTGCCCCTCCCATTTTAAAATCTGTTTTTAAGGAGTTGTTGGTAATAGTGGGCATGTTATGCGAAATTTCGCTTTTGCATGGGCCATTGCCTAGTCACCTGTCTAGGTGGCTGCCTTGTGTAACCTGACTGCAGCCTAGACACGTGGCTTGGCTGTTGCCTGTTTTTAAATATCGGTTTATATGTAAGCTCAACAGTCGAGACAATTGTTTCTCCCTTGATAAACTTTCTTTTAGAACTAGAGGGAGTGTGAGGATCATATCCAAGGCCTGATTTGGAATATAGTGGCCTTTTATTGGTACACAATTCTTCCAGAGTTGAAGACGCCTTCAGGGAGGTTATTTCCTGCGCCTGAGTCTTATTTATCCGAGTCATCTTAGTAAACTCAGCTTTGGCATGAGCAAGTGCAGCTGATTTTTCTTTAAGTAAAATAGTTAGTCGACTTATCTCAGCTGTATTAACATCAGCCTGGTTTTTAAAGTCAGCTGCAGTTATCTCAACCTTATTCAGATCCAGGCTGAGTTTTTCGAAATCATTTTTCAGCTGCCTATTCTCATCTTGCAGCTGAGTCTTCTCTGCTGATACAGTTTGGTGTGCAGATTTGAGTGTTTCAAAATCTTTAAATAACTGATTTACCGATTCGTGCAGATCCATATCTTGTGACATGGCTGAACTATTATTTGAACCAGAGGGTTTAGAAGTTACCTCTTCATCAGCTAAGTTGGCCATCAGGCAGTCATACTCTTCATCATCATCAGAAAAGAATCCGCTGCTTGATTCTACATGCTCCTGGTCTTCTCCGATGAGGGCCTTTCTCCTATCTTCTTTTCTGCCCACCTCTTTCTTGCTTTCGTCTTTCTTGAGCTCAGGACAGTCCATTTGGATGTGTCCTGTCTTGTGACAATTGTAGCACTCTACTTTCCAGCTTCCAGCTTTCTGGTTCCTTCTTGGATTCTCCTTATAATTTTTCTTGTATTTGGAGTAGTTCTTTCTAAAGTTGCTGAACCTTTGCATTATAAACGCCATTTCTTCCTCAAAATCTAGTGGATTTGGAGGCTTTACATCAGATAGGCTCTTGGTGGGGGACTCGGCTGCAAATGCTATTCCCTTCTCTGCAGGCTCAGTTGAGGATGAACTTGGAAGCTCAAACTCATAAGCCTTCAGATCAGAGAACATCTCTTGAATTTTTATTTTATTCAGGTCCTTGGACTCTCTCATGGCCACGACCTTCATGCTCCATTCAGGGTTGAGAGATCTGAGAACCTTCAGTGCCATTTCCCTGTTGCCATAGGTTTTGCCGAAGAAGTTGATTTCATTGATAATCTCAGTGAACCTTGTGTCCACTTGATCTATGGATTCGCCGTTCTTCATTTTGAAATTGTCAAACTTTTGTATGGCGATTGACAATTTATTTTCTTTGATTAGCTCCGTTCCCTCGCACATCAAAGCTAATGTGTCCCAGATTTCCTTGGCATTCTTGCAGTTCTTTATCTTGACCATGGTGGATTTGTCAAGAGTTTGATATAACACATCTCTGGCCCGGTTATCAAGATTGACCAGCTTTCTTTCTTCGGGAGTCAACTCTGTCCTCTTTTTAGGAATCTTCTCTGGCTTCCCTGCTGCGATCTCCTCTGCTGTGTTGTCCTTCTCAAAGATGAATGGCCCGTCCTCTATGATGCACCACATGTCATCATGGATAGAAGATAAGTGTGCCTGCATCCTTATCTTCCAAATATCATACTCGTCAACTGAAAACACAGGGAGTCTAGAATGCATGTGTTCCATTATAGAATGAGAGTAAAGATATATCTCTGATATAGATCTGGTTCGTGAAATAAATAAACCAACCTCTCTGATACCACTTGTAGGTCACAAGTCGTCCAGGAACAAGTCTAGAGGGGGGGTGAATAGACTTGTTGAAACTCTTAAACTCTTTTTCACGAAGAGTGAGTTTCTTCAGCTGATAGGTAAACAAATGACTTGGAGTCGTTTGTTCTTCAATGTATGCGGAAGTCAGCTGATGACGAATAAAAAGCAACTAATGAAACACTTAACAATGAATGCAGCAGTTAGAGTATGATGCAATAAAACAGTAAAGAACGCAGGCGATTATAGTGGTCTCAGAGGTGGGGTAATCCTCTACTAATCCACTTTTCTCCAAACCAGTTGGAGATGATTTCACTATAATTCTCAACCAGTGATAAATATTACAGTGATTCAAACAAACTACAACAGCTTCCAACCAGTGGAAATCCGTGCCGTTGTACCACACTTGACTGCCTTGCACCTCTTGATCCTCGATCCTTGGATGCCTTTACAGTCTCTTAACTTCAACCAGTGAAGTATCCCGAACTCAGGATTATAGACAAGAGTTTTTGTCTTCTCCAACTAAGAGCTTCTTTAAGTATGAACTTTTAGAACCGCTCTTTTCTCGATGCTGTATTTCGCTTTTTGATAGCTTGAATGCTTTGATCGCTTGAAAGTATGTTAGCACCGATTATCGTAAGGTGTGTTGTTTGCTCAGCTTCAAATCTTTGGATATATATAGGTCACGATCTCTGAGCTTTTCCTTATAGCCGTTGCAAATCTTTTGAACAAATCCGTCCGTTGGAGATGTAGACTTCATTGTTTTCTTTTCTGAACGTTGCAAGGCTGGATTCCCATATTTTAATCTATCTTCCGACCGTTGTGAAGACTCTGCATGTGATGCGCCGAACCTTTTGAATATAATACGATTAAAGTCTTCAAGGTGGGTCTGGATGAATTATTTAATTCATATCTTTTGCGGGAATCTCTCCAATTTGTCTCTTCACGTTGCATATTCTCCACCAGTGATAAAGATTACAGTGATTCTACTACTTAGCTACAACAACTTTCAACCAGTGGAAATCACGTCGTTGCAACTCCTCTTTGACTGCCTAGCACCACATGATTCTTTAAATCCTTGGATGCCTGTCAGTCTCGCAAAGTCAACCAGTGAAGTACCCCGAACTCAGGTTTTAAGACCAGAGTGTTTGTCTTCTCCAACTAAGAGCTTTCTTCAAGATAAGAACTTTGAGTACTGCTTTTTTCACGATGATATGTGTTTGCTTTGATTGCTTTGATAACTTTGATTGCTTGAGAGTTTTGTTCGCATCGTACTGCTCATCTTCAAATCTTCGGATATATATAAGTGTCGATCCTTGAGCATTCTTCATAGCCATTGCAAATCATGTAACAAATCCGTCCGTTGGAGAAATAGACTTCTTTGTTTATTTTTCTGAACGTTGCAAGGCTGGATTCCCATATCTTAATCCATCTTTAAACCGTTGTGAAGACTTTGCATGTGAGGTGCCGAATCTTTTGAATACAATAAGATTAAAGTCTTCAGTGGTAGGTCTGGTTCTTATCCTTACGGGAATCTCTCCAATTTGTCTCTTCACGCTTGCATGTGACTTTCTGTAATGTTTGACTATTCAACGCATGCTGACGTGGACTTGGAGTACTTGGCTGATCTCTCATAAATCAAGTTCGCTGATGTACAATCATCTTCTCTGCAGTTTGGACTTCTCTGTCGGTGACTGTTTGAGACTCGCCTAATCAGATGACTTGTCTGAAGTCACTTGATTGCAGTCTGGTCAAACATCTCTCATGAAATTTTGTTGACCAGAACTTCTCTGACTTGACTTGGCTGTACTTCTCTGATGTACTTAGCTGTACCTTTGTACTTAGCCGATTTGAGCCTAACTTATTTGGCCTATAGAAGATACTCATTTGGTTCTTCTTTACATTTTGCCAAGTATTTAACTTAACTTAATTTGGCCTATGGAAGATACTCATTTTGTTCTTCCTTATATTTTTGCCAAGTAATAAACATTTGAATTACATTAATGACATCATCAAAATCTAAAAAGTATTCCTAACAGTTTAGGTTCAAGAACAACACCTCAATTTCTAACATTCATCAAGGTGTTCTAATACACTTTATGTCAACAATTCCATTGATTATACTTAACTATGATGAAACTAAGGATTATCATTGTCTTATGATGAAATTAAGGATTATCATTGTCTTAATGATGTTAATAATCTAGCAGGAAGAGTATGATTCTAATAAACATGATCATTACCATTAAAACATCAAGAACACCTCATTATAAACCCTTAATTACCATATTCATCAATAAGTGTTAAAAAGCTTAACTACAAACATGTTTTACTTGATTAATTCAACACTAGGTGTAGTATACTATATCACTAACATAGAGTAAAATATAGAGTAAAATCATACAACATACCTTCAGAAACGAAGAACAACCACCAAGAACACAAGACCACACTCCAAGCTACAAGAACAACTCTACACTTCCAATCAACAAGCTCAAATCCAAGAGGCAAAGCTCAAACACAAGTTGGAAGGAAGTAAGGTCGGTCTAGGGAGGCAGGGGGACGATTATTGGAGAGAAAAATTGGAGTTTGGACGTGCAAATGAAAGACACAAGTTGTCTTTTTATAACTGCACAACTCGTTAAGTACGTTATCGAATGAAGATAACATACGTTAACCCCCTTCACGTACGTTATACCAAAAGTGTTACGTATGTAATCGGCCTCTAGGGGCTGCTGACTCAAAACACAACCATCGTTACGTACGTTATCGCCTTGAGCGTTACGTAGGTAATGTAGGTCAACTAGGTTGCCTCAAAAAGGTCAAATATCCGGATCATGTCCGCCCCCCCACACCGAAAGCTGAGATCGGATAAGACTACAAACATTACATACGTAACCAGCACTCCATTACGTACGTAAAGCCAATGAAATAACGTACATTAGGTTAAAGCCTTAGCGTACGTTAAACACAGAAATTCTAGTCCAAAAATGTAACAATCTACACAACGTCAAGAATTCAACCACAATGCGAATGATAGTCATAATCAAGTCTATTCTGATATATATCCCGACATCAATAAACATTAACTGAATGTAACATGATTACAACGGTACTCAAATTATCCAAACAATACAACAGTATATAAGAAATTACTATCGGATATCGTCGGATATTACATACTCCCCCCCTTAAAAGGAGTTTTGTCCTCGAAATTAAAGGGTAAACAACTCGGGATACCTCTCTCGCATGCTGCTCTCCGTCTCCCACGTAGCCTCCTCGACTCTGTGTCATGACCACTGAACCTTCAGTAGTGGAATCGTCTTGTTCCGCAACTGTTTGATCCTCCTCTCAAGTATTTGTACGGGACGCTCCTTGTACGAATGATCCTCTGCTATCTCAATCTCATCGAACTTGTAACACCCCAAACTAGGCAGTTATTACAGTGCCGTGGACCCCCGACTGGGACCCACCAGGCGAATGAAAATTAATGAATTTCACAATACAAATGTAGTACCGAACCACATTACATCATCAATTACTCCGATGAGGAGTTTCAGATACAACACACCCAGGGAAACACTGAATACATGTATATTTTATATGAAAATAAAATATACAACACTGAACAAACGACAATCCAAAAGGAAGTTCAGCGAAAAAATATATAACAAGGAAACATGAAGAAAATGGAGAGACTGGGCCCCCTACTAGTATCACTGGGACTCCTCACTGTCAACGTTCTCTTCCCGCGCCTTTGCCTTGCCATGACCTAAAAACAATATCCTCAACGGGGTCAGTTACACAGAAAAACAATCCTCAAGAGTTGAACAATATACAACAATCACATGAATGAATTATGAAATAGAGTTGAATGATGGGCATCATAGTACGCCCGAATGGAATGTGTAAGTGCACAAATAGCCGAGTGTCCGGAGTCCCGCATAAACACCAGCAATTTGGCCTAATTAGTCTCACGGAGGTACTTTACCATGTGCACAGTCCAAATGTGTCCAGAGTCCCGCATATACACATGACTATAGTGTGCCTGACTAAAAATTCCACACATACGCCACCCGGCCACGCAATACAATCCCGGAAGGTCACAAGAACAAAAGCGACCAAGATGAGAGATAATGAATAAAATCCGACAAGGATAAAGAACGACTCACCGAGATGAAATAATGATACAACGAGTGATAGCTTCAATGAAATGATTTGGAACCGTCGTTCCTCGTGAGTTACATGATTAGTTGATAATTACAAGTTTCGACATGAATGATATATTATGAGTGAATTACATGTATGAATGAACAACAACGTAAGGAATGGATATCCCTTTAACCGAGTAAGAATTAACTTACTCAATACCGGTGATGCAATATCCTTTCTTGAACAAACGTCCTTAATGGAGATATCGGTCGCTCGAACAACCTTGAATAACACAATTACCAACACTTCGCTTAATATACGTGTCAATAGTGATCATAACTGATTCAAGAGGTCGATAAAATAAATCCAAACTCATTGAGGCATTTCGACAAACACTTTGTAAACAATCTCCCATTATTTACAACTAATTCCAAATGTGTCGAAAACCAACCTCTAATGAATGATTCAAACCAACAAAACAGCATCAATACAATCGATAATCCAATAGGAATACTCAAATCGAGCTTATGATAACATCTAATTGAAAATCCCAATTCCAAGTCAACCTTCAAAGTGTTCTTGAGTAAAACTTCCAACAATCCGATGATAATTCATAAAAACTCAATATCATACGTATATCCTTCACAAATCATGATTATATCATCCAAAACCTCATGCTCCAACTCAAAATCGAACCTAGGGTTGAAGAAATTACCTTGGATTAGGATGAAGAATCCACAAATATGTTGTTAATCCACACCACAACTTGAAGAAGATTGTTGTTACCCAAAATATTATCCGGAGATGATATTGCTGGAATGGTCGAGTAACAAACAAAGTGCGAGAGCACGTCCGTGGGGAAAGTAAATAACACAAGATTTTCCGAGGTTGTTAGTCCCGGGCTTGAATGCTCTCGCGAGATGTTATTAATATAAATACTAGTGAGTACAGATATTAATGTTAGAGTATAATTACAATGAGTGTAAAGACTCTAGTTATCTTAGCTATCGAGTGCTGAAGATTGCCGGAAGAACCAGAGTTGAAGCTCTGTGAGTTCTTGTTACAAAGATGGAGAGATCTCTGTATAGTTTGCTTTTTGCGTTCTGTTGTTTATGATGTGATGATGTGTTCACGATTTTCACTGTGTGAGGTTTTTTGAATGTCTTTCACTGTCTTTCGGTCACTCCCGGAGGCCTTCTATTTATAGGAGTAGAGGTTGCTAGGTTCTCCATGTCCATTGCGGGCGACCGCCGTTTCCTATATTAAAATAAGGTGGGCGATCGTCCCAGCACGCGGGGCTGTTTCCTTAAAGTCCGCGGCTGGCTGCTGGCATCCAGACGCGCGAGCCAATGAGAAGTCTGCACGCGTCCTGAGTCGCCGTCTCGAGAGGTCCCACTTTGCACCTTTCGACGAGTCTGTCGGTAGGTGAGAAGATGGTGACAGGCTGGGGTGAAAGGGCCTTATCCTGTGGCGCCTTTGTAGGTCACAAGTCGTACAGGAACAAGTCTAGGGGGAGTGAATAGACTTGTTGAAACTCTTAAACTCTTTTTCACGAAGTGTGAGTTTCTTCAGCTGATAGGTAAACAAATGACTTGGAGTCGTTTGTTCTTCAATGTATGCGGAAGTTAGCTGATGACGAATAAAAAGCAACTAATGAAACACTTAACAATGAATGCAGGAGTTAGAGTATGATGCAATAAAACAGTAAAGAACGCAGGCGATTATAGTGGTCTCAGAGGTGGGGTAATCCTCTACTAATCCACTTTTCTCCAAACCAGTTGGAGATGAATTCACTATAATTCTCAACCAGTGATAAATATTACAGTGATTCAAACAAACTACAACAGCTTCCAACCAGTGGAAATCTGTGCCGTTGTACCACACTTGACTGCCTTGCACCTCTTGATCCTCGATCCTTGGATGCCTTTACAGTCTCTTAACTTCAACCAGTGAAGTACCCCGAACTCAGGATTATAGACAAGAGTTTTTGTCTTCTCCAACTAAGAGCTTCTTTAAGTATGAACTTTTAGAACCGCTCTTTTCCCGATGCTGTATTTCGCTTTTTGATAGCTTGAATGCTTTGATCGCTTGAAAGTATGTTAGCACCGATTATCATAAGGTGTGTTGTTTGCTCAGCTTCAAATCTTTGGATATATATAGGTCACAATCTCTGAGCTTTTCCTTATAGCCGTTGCAAATCTTTTGAACAAATCCATCCGTTGGAGATGTAGACTTCATTGTTTTCTTTTCTGAACGTTGCAAGGATGGATTCCCATATTTTAATCTATCTTCCGACCGTTGTGAAGACTCCACATGTGATGCGCCGAATCTTTTGAATATAAAACGATTAAAGTCTTCAAGGTGGGTCTGGATGATTTATTTAAATCATATCTCTTGCGGGAATCTCTCCAATTTGTCTCTTCACGTTGCATGTGACTTTCCGTAATACTTGACTTTTCAACGCATGCTGACGTGGACTTGGAGTACTTGGCTGATCTTGACTAGGCTGATGAGCATTTAACATCTATGCAGTCTGGACCTCTCTGATGTTCACTGTTTATGACTTGACTGATCAGGTGACTTGTCTGAGGTACCTTGGCTGCAGTCTGGTCAAACATCCCTAATAATTTTTTGTTGACCAGAACTACTCTGACTTGACTCAGCTGATCCTCTATGATGGACTTAGCTGTACTTAGTACTTAGCCGATTTTTAGCCTAACTTATTTTTGGCCTATAGAAGATACTCATTTGTTTCTTCCTTACATTTTGCCAAGTTTTATACTTAACATATTTGGCCTTTGGAAGATACTCATTTGGTTCTTCCTTACATTTTGCCAAGTTTCATACTTAACATATTTGGCCTATGGAAGATACTCATTTGGTTCTTCCTTACATTTTGCCAAGTTAATCAACATTTGAATTTATACTGATGACATCATCAAAATCTAACAAGTATTCCTAACAGCCTTTCGCGGATATGCACGTGGGTCTTCATCCGAGATTCGGTCTACGAAGACTTTGACGGGTGCCGGATTTCATACGTGGCACAGGACGATCGTCACCACTCGGCCATTAGAGGCGATCGCCAGATGCTAATAGACGATCGCCTTTGGACATCGACCGCTAAGCGCTTACCCATCATCTGTCTTCTTTAGCTAGCTCCAGACCATTATGCCGATCGCCATCGAGGCGTATAAATCACCGCACAACAATTGCCCCCCAGCTCGCTCCGATGTTGAAGACGTGAAGTGAGGTGGCACTGCTGGCGATCGCTTGTTTTAGACGAGTGACTCATCTATTTGTGACAAGGACGACCGTCACCTGGACGAACTTGTTTTGACTTCGGATGATCTACTTAGGCACTGGAAATAGTGGGAAGTGGAGGCGGGCTTTCGAAACGTCACAGGGACACGCGTCGCGCTCCAGTTGGGGGATTCCGACGGTTTTTGTCAGACTTGTCGCCTGGCATGCGTATGCGGGTTTCGAGGGCTGCATTTAATGTGTCTCCGCCGACGGTTGCACTTCAGCCCCCGGGATTCCGCCTATTTGCACAGAGGTCCCTGCTCTCGCCTATAAACGGATAGGGCTGTTGGAGTTTAGATCTTTATGTGCCCTTGCCTTTAGACGAAGACTCTGCCAAAATTCCTTGAAGCTTCTTGCGCCGATCGACATTTTCTCTAGGTAAGAACAAAAATTCTCTTCCCCCATTTTCTCTTCGAACATGTCTGGAGGAGGATCCAATGTGTATGAGGCTGGTAGCTCTTCTGCCGCCGCGACTTCGCCTGCCCGGGAAGAAACCTCCGCGGCTCTTCACATGGAGACGGCCGTCGAGGCCATTCGTGCGGGGATTGCACCTGCGGAGGTTTAAGAGATTTTCAACGAGGCTGACGTGGCGAGGTCGACGGCGGCGGGGCAGAAGGGGTCGTCGGTAGACGAGGATGAGGCAGTGAGGATATATTGGGAGCATAATAGTGCATTCGGCCGGGCCTTTATGGAATTCGCCGGACTTATGGAGAGGTTGGCCGGACCACGACCTCAGTTTGACTTCGGTGCATACTCGGTCGCCCACCCCTATGAACCCGTGAAGCAGACGTCATTCCGGGCCGCGGACCACTCCCCATGGACCCTCGGTCAGATATGGAGTTCGGCGACCAGGAAGGACTTGAGTCGCTGGAGGGCAAAGTTCCATATACCTTGTGATGTCTCATTGTACGTGCCCTCGGAGGACGAACGCGCCGACCAACCTCCCGAGGGTATGGTCGTCGTTAACGAACTGATCCTGGAGGCCGGTTTGCGGTTCCCATTGCCATGTCATTCCTGCTGACCGCCTGGAATGTGGCGCCGCTCCAATTGACGTCGAACGCCTGGCTAGTACCTTGACACTTTTTGGCGGTCATCGGCTGTTCCGTCTACCTTCTGCGCTAGAAATGAACTACCTCTTCAAGTTGACTGCGCAGAAGGGTTCAATTGGCGGCTATCATATTCAGGGTCGCATGGGTAGGGGTGCCGAACAAAGTTCGGGGCGACCTGGAAAAATGGTGCTGGGTCGGCAGAGCGTCGAGGTCGGCGGCGAGCGATAGACCAGAGGATGAGTTGGATATCCCCACCAGCTTTCGGGAGAGGAATCCGAGTAAGGGTTTTAACTCCCCCTTTGTTCGGATACACCTTGAACTGATCTAATTTGGTTTCCCTTTTGCAGGCTCCCTTGTTCCAGCGATCAGCGACCTTCCATTTGACTTCTTGATCGTCTCGGAGCGAATCCGCGGTCTGCCGGACAACTACATTGATGCTCGCATGGTCAACAACGAAGCTCATTGGTTGGGCGCTCGGTTGTTTCGCTTCCCTCGTCACTTGAAGGTTCCAGGTATGAATGTTTACTATCTCTTTTCTGCTTGACAATCGTCTGATTGAAAGAGATGTCTAACTTGGTTGAATTTTCTTCTTTGACAGAGATCCACTTTCCCCACTACTCCGGTCCCCCGAGAGAGATTATAATGTCGAACCCCGGCATTATGAGTCGTCTCCGCCAAGGGAAGAAGGCGGGTCGTGCCCCTGCAACGACGTCCCGTCCTATCCCCGAGGAGAGACCTATCATAGCACCGGTCTTCGAGCCAGAGGCTCGGGACGAGGAGCAGCTCTAGCGCAACCGCAAGAGGCGGAGGTCGGAGGAGCCCCTGCCCACTGTTGCTGCGGAGGCGTCCCTTGTGGTGCCGCTGGTTGCCGCGCCTCCTATTTCTGCCGTTTCAATGGCGGAGGGGTCTACGGCTTCAACGGCCTTCCTAAAGACTGCGGCGATTGCTGATGCCGAGACTCTGCAGGGCAAGCCCTATTTCGGCCGCGACCCCGAGAAGGTCGCAAGGTAAGACTGGTTCGATCTTTCTGAGTTTAAGCTACTTGTGTAGGGTGCATACTAAATCCTTCGTTTTTATGTTGTAGGGTCCGCCTTGCCGATCCGAACACCTCGCCGATGGTGCTGGATTTTCTGGCGAGCAAGTCCCCGTGCGAGCCTATCGACGTCCCTTGCTACATCTCCCGGACCATCTCCTCTCTTCCGAAGGCTTGGACGACCGACCTGGACGCGATTGCGCACCGGCGGTCTGGGGATGCCATGCAGGCGACACTTGCCCTGACCCTCCAAGCGGCGACGATGGCCGCTCAAGCTGTTAAAGATTATGAGGGGCGGCCCTCTACTGCTCGCCTTCACTCAGACCTTGAGGCAGCTCGGAACCAGAAGGCCGAGTTTGCCGATAGGATCGTGGCCATGGAGAAGGAGTATACAGAGACGGCCAAGCGAGCTAAACAAGATCTTGACCAGATAAGGCAGGAGCTCAACCGGTCCCGGGTGGTGGTCGATAGGATGCGCGACCAGGTGACGGAGGCTCGTCGGTTGCATGTGGCCTTGCAGGAGGAGGTCACCGGGATGAAGGCGGTGATGGATCGGCTATACGGCGAGCTGGAGTCGTCGAAGGGGGAACTGGCTGCCAAGGTAGCCGAGATCAAGGATGCGGAGAAGACAACTGCGGGGTTGAAGGAGAAGTTGGAGGCGATCGATATCGATCCCTACCTCAGCGTGGAGTACGTCGGCGAGTTCGCATATTACATGGCTTACGCCGATGCCATCCGTGCTGCCAAGAAGGGAGGGGTCTTGGTTGGCCCTCTGATCGAAAACTTCAAAGCCTACGTGATCGAGCATCCTTTGCATCCGGACTTCTCTCTGCCGATCCTTGACCTCACCGACATTGGGATCAATCTGAGCTGGTACCCTTCGCCGGACAAACTTGTTTATCCGGAAGCTGGTGAGGAAGCGCGCGTCGATCCGTCTGCTGGAGGCGAAGGTCAGGCGGGGGTGGCCTGAGCGAGACCGCTGTTTATGATGTTTTTATTTCCTTATAATTTCCATTTTCCTCTTGTTTTGCCTTCGGGCGTGTATGTACAAACAATTTGAATGGAATAAAATACGTTTTTTGCATCTGACTCTTTATTTGTGCGATCGCCTCTCTGAATGTTTGCATACGATTTTACACAAGTGTTTATATAATTGCACCTGATGGCTTGTTTGTATGATCGCCTTGTCTGAATGTTTCGCATCATTTCGACTTTGCACAATTGTCTGAATAGATCCGAATGCATTGGTACACTTGAAATTCTTACTTGTAAATTTCTTGAACAAAATCGATCGTCACGTGTGTGTTTGAACAAAGCCGATCGTCTGTGGTTCCGTCCTCCTGATCGCATGTATGAATAGCTCCACTTTGCCCCTTGTTTTTGTTTACTTAGCGAAAGTAAGGGAACGAAAATAATACGTTTGGTGAGCTATCTTTAGTCTGTTTCTTGCGATATTCAATTTTGTTGATTCATCGAGGGAGGTCGATTGTTTCGACCTTGAGGAACCGTGCACGGTCGCGGAGTTCGACGGACCAACCTCCATGACCGTGTGTTATGCGCGAGGGACATTCCACCTGTTGGTCTGTCTCGCGACTCACTTTATTGTGAGGGTCCTCCGTTAGGCTGCGCCCGCCTCGTATTTGAATGAAAGACGAGCGATATTGGTCTGGAGGAGTCCTTGCACGGGGCGTTGTCGGATTAATCGACTCCACGTCCGCGGATTGTTAGCACTTTTCTACCTCGGATCGTCATGTTAGATGGCGATCCTTGACGGTATACGTTGTGACGGGGGTAGGGACACGTCGCCTTGTCCGGGTCTATCATGTTAGATGATGAACCTTTGAGGGCGGGCGAGTGTGTCCACAGATTTGTTTGGAGGGTCCTTCGGCTACGCCCGCCTCGTATTTAAATGAAGGGTGAGCGATCGCAGCCCAAAGGAACCTTGCATGGACTGGCTGTCGGTTCCATCGACTTCCGGAACCATGGCAGCACTTTTCTACCTCGGATCGCCATGTTAAATGATGATCCTTGACGGTATACGTTGTGCTTGGGGGGGGGGGGGAATCGCTTGCATAGGTCTGTCAGGTTTGATGACGACCTCTTTTAGGGCGAGCGAGTCATCCTCTTTTTTATATGTTTGTTTTGTCGAGGCGAATCATATATAGGGGATCGAAGGATCTCATTAAACTCTTTGTACATCGGGTAATTGAATACATAGTTTTTATTGGTAATATTTCTTCAAATGCACGGCGTTCCAGGGATATTGGTCCGGAGTGCCGTCTGGGTGTTGGAGTTCGTAGGCTCCTCTGGTCAGCCATTTAGATATCCTGAAGGCCCCCTCCCAATTTGGGCCAAATACTCCCGTGTGAGTCTGGACCTTTTTGAGGACTAGGTTCCCTACTTGGAATCGCTTTTCCTTGACCTTCGAATTGAAGAATTTCTCGGATTTATTTTTGTGGATCGTGTTCTTCATTTCCGAGGTCAGTCGCCGTTCTTGGAGCATATCCAAGTCGATCCGTCGGGCTATATCATTGTCTGTCATCATTTCTTGTTCAGTTCGGTGGTTGAGGATGGCGATCTCCGAAGGGATCACTGCTTCTGTCCCGAAGGCGAGGGCGAATGGTGTTTCATCGGTTGAGTTTCGGGTCTTCGTTCGGTAGGACCACAAAACATCCGGGAGCTCGCTCGCCCATCGTCCTTGTTTATATTCGAGTCATGCTTTGATCGTGTGTTTGAGGATCTTGTTTACAGCTTCTACCTGCCCGTTCATCTGAGGGTGGTAAGGGGCCGAGAAAAACTTTTTGATTCCCCATTTCTCGCAGAATTGCATGACTTCCAAACCATCGAACTGCTTCCTGTTGTCGGAGATGATAGCCTGTGGTAGACCGAACCGGCATATAATGTTCTTCCAAATGAACTTGATTACTTGTTCTTGTCCGATCTTGTTGAGTGGCTCGGCCTCAGCCCATTTCGTGAAATAATCGACCCCCATGATGGCAAATTTACATCCCCCTGGCGCCGTCGGCAAAGGACCGATGAGGTCGATGCCCCATTGGGCGAACGACCATGGACTGTACATAGAAGTGAGCTGCTCGGGGGATAGCCTGATGTTCGGGCCCATCACTTGACACCTGTGACATGATCGGGCGTAGGCGATCGCGTCTTTTTGTAGTGTAGGCCAGAAAAAACCTTGTCTGGTTGTCTTGTGGATGAGAGCTCGCCCCCAGCATGATTTCCACAGATACTGTCATGGATCTCGGCTAAAACGAGTTGGCCTTCCTCCGGTGTAATGCACTTGAGGAGAGGAAGGCTGAAAGCTCGCTTGTAAAGCCGGTCGTCCAATATGGTGTATCTGGTTGCACGGAGCTGAAGCTGGCGAGCTTTGACACGGTCGGCAGGGACCGTTCCGTCCTTCAAGTATTTAATGAACGGAGTCATCCAATTCTCTTCGGCGACGGCAACTGTGGTAATCAGGCTTCTGTCGATCACCGACTTTGCTGATTTTGTGATTTGGATGTTAGAGAAATCTGCCGACCCATCTGATGATGCTAGTTTGGATAGGGCATCGGCCTGGGAGTTGTGCTCTCTCAGGACTTGTTCAATAAGCACTTCTTCAAACTTTGTGCACATTTCGGCGACCAATTCTTGGTATTTGATCATTTGTTCGCCGCGCGCCTCATATTCCCCCTTGATTTGGTTCACGACTAGGAGGGAGTCCATGAAGATGTGGAGGCGACGAACGTCCAGGGCGAGTGCTAGATCGAGCCCGCCTACCAAGGCTTCGTACTCGGCTTCATTGTTGGTCACACGAAACCCGAAACGCACAGCATTTGTGAAACTTTGGCCGTCGGGGATGATGAGGACAATCCCTGCCCCTGCTCGCGAGTTAGTCGCCGAGACATCCACGTACAATTTCCAAGCAGGGCGGCCAACCTGGGTCGGATTGGGTGGGAATGTTAATTCCACCACGAAGTCCGCCAGAGCCTGGCCTTTGATCGCCGTGCGAGGAGCGTACGTGATACCGTATTGGGCGATCTCCAGCGACCACTTGAGGAGTCACCCGTTGGTATCTGGCCGGTGCAGAACTTGCCTTAAGGGGAGAGTCGTCAGAACCTCCACTTGGTGTTCGAATAAGTAGGCCCTCAACTTGCGAACACTCATGACTAATGCGTAGGCGATCTTCTCCAGAGGCGTGTAACGCGTTTCCGCGTCATGGAGCGCTTGACTAACGGAATAGATCGGCAAGTGGGTTTGCCCCTCTGCTGGCACTAAAACAGCACTCAGCGCGACCTCTGAGGCCGCCAGGTAAAGGAATAGCTTTTCGCCGGGGATCGGCTTCACCAAGATCTGGGGGTTAGACAGATACTCCTTGATTTTGGCGAACACTATTTGACTCTCCTTTGTCCATGCAAACTTCTTGTTCTTTATGGTCGCGAAGAATGGCTTGATTTTCTCTCCGAGCCGAGAAATAAAACGGTTAAGGGCAGCTAGACAACCTGTGAGGCGTTGCACCTGTTTGACATTCCGTGGCTCCTACATGTCGAGGATCGCCTGGATCTTGGTGGGGTTCGCCTCAATCCCTCTTTGGCTCACGATGTGCCCCAGGAACTTTCCGGAGCTTACCCCGAAGTTGCATTTCTTGGGGTTCAGCTTCATGTTGAACTTCTCGAGGATGGCGAACGTCTCGGCAAGGTCATTGAGGTGATCTTCCTTTTTGAGGCTCTTGACTACTATGTCGTCAATGTAAACCTACATGGTCTTGCCGATCTAGTTGGCGAACATCCTGTTGACTAGACGTTGGTAGGTCGACCCCACATTCTTCAGACTGAATGTCATTCGGACCCAAAAGTACACGTCTTTTTTCCGTGTGGAACGACATGTGTTTTCTGTCTTTCTCCGTCATTGGGATCTTATGGTACCCGGCGAAAGCATCCATGAACGACATTATTTCACAACCTGCCGTGCTATCGACCAAGTGGTCAATATGAGGCATCGGAAAATGGTCTTTTGGACATGCCGCGTTGAGGTCGGTGAAGTCGATGCATAACCTCCAGGAGTTGCTCGGCTTTTTGACGAGCACCGTGTTGGCTACCCACTGTGGCTCGTCTCTAGCTACTCCTATTAGTTTGTTGTCGAGTAGCTTTTTGACTTCTATGTCGAGCGATGCGTACTTCTCAGGACCGAATTTCCTACGTTTCTGGTGAACAGGTTTCCTTGTCGGGTCGATCTTTAGATAGTGGCAAGCATGTTCAGGACTTATGCCGACCATATCTTGATGCAACCAGGCAAAGAATCCAATGTTCTTACATAGTAAACTAATCAGGTCATCCTTTAACTCGAGGCCGATGCTTGTGCCGATCTGTATTTCCCCCTCTGGGCGAGCCCGATCTATCGTTATACTTTCCAACTCTTCAATGGGGACGGTCGCTTCTCGTTTGGAATGATTTTCGGACTCGATCCTTGGATCGATGTCGAGGCTTGGATCGAAACCGATCCTTGGCTCGATGTCGTCCGTCAATCGATGTGAGATGCCGTCCTCTGAGTCGGGCTGGTTCGAGGTGCTTGGCTCGTCGATCTCCATTGGTTGATTGTCGATCGTCTCAATGTTATAAATAGTATGGTAAGTGTTGAAAGAAGTTACGACACAGGAGTAATTCAAACATTTCTTAGCCATTAGTTGGTCTTCTTTTACAGTACCGACCATCCCGTCGGCAGTGGGGAATTTGATACAGTAAAAGAAAGAAGAGGCGACTGCCTCGAAGGTTTCTAGAAATGGGCGACCTAGGAACCCATTATAGATGTTGTGCCTATCTATGATTACAAAATTGAGTTTCCTAGTAATCCTAACCTTGGGATCGTAATAACATATTAGCTCGATAGAGAGCTTGATCCTTCCATAGGCTTGGACTGTGCTGTCGCCAAAACCTTGAAGTACGGTATCAAATGGCTTGATAAACTTGGTCAGGTTGCCGAGATGGTCAAGAGCAGATTTGAATATGATATTACAAAAGCTCCCATTGTCAACCAGCACGCGATCGACCATTTTCCCAAGGATACATGCAGAGATTACCAATGCATCCTCTTTGGGGCACTGCACTCCCTCCCTATCCTTGTTGGAGAAAGTGATGAGCGCGTCTTTGGAGATGGTCGGCTCTGGGAGTACCACGACATGGACCCCGGCGAATGCCCTCAATTCGGCATTCCGCTTTCTATTCGACATGGTGGAAACCGGGGAAAGGACTCCGAGGTTTCCACCTCCCGACTGAAGCATATTGATTCGGCCGCCGGGGTTGATCGGATGGATTGATTCGTCAGAGTACTCCGGATCGTTCTGCTCGATCCTGGCGACCGGATTGGGAGGGATTTCGTCGTTCTGTCGGCACTCGTGCCCCCTGGTCCTTTCTGCCCGAGGTTCTGGCTTGGTAACCAAGTTATCCAACTTGCCTTCCTCAAACAGTCTCCAGAGTTGTCTGAGGAGGTCGCGGCACTGGTTGGTGTTGTGGCCGGGACTCTTGTGGTAGGCACAAAATTTGTTGCGGTCTAGATGACCGTTGTCCCTCATCTGCTTCGGTTTGATAAGCCACTCGCGTCCCTTGATGGCGTTGAAAATGTGGGCCGGAGATAGATTGAGGTTGCGGAGGAGGTGAACCTCCAAATCCTCGAAGGCTTTGAATTCACCGGGCGGCTTTGCGACCGCCTTTCTGGGCTTGGCGACCGCCTTCCTCGGGATGGAAGATGGCGCCTTCCCTCCCCGGTAGATCCCTCGCATAAGCGAAGAGTGAGCATCCTCTACCTAGCCAGAAAATCAGCGGCCCTGATGCGGAAGATCGCGTAGGTCGGGGGGATGTCTTTCGTGAGGTGCCTGAACATGGGCGAATGGCCATAGAATCCCCCTAGGACCGAGTAAAGAGCGAGCTCGTCGCTAATGGGCTTGTCGGTGAGGACTATTTCGTCCACCCGGTCGATGTATTCTTCATCGGGATCGTCCTTCCCCTGCCTGATCTTCATCATGCGGTGGGGGCCTTCTGGCCAAGCAACTTTGGCGGCGAAATATGACGTGAAGTCGTTCGCCAGTTTCTCAAAACAGTTAACCGAGCGTGGTGGCAGTGAGATGTACCACTTATGGGCAAGATCGCCTAATGTCAATGGGAACATTCGGCACTTCGTCGCGTCTGATGCCCCACATCAGGTCATGTAAATACGGAACTTGCTCAAATGGGTCTCCGAATCCGATCTCCCCTCATATAGAGGTGTTTGAGGAGGAGCGATCTTTGGTTGAACGGGGGCGATCTCGATCTGGGCCGCGAGCAGCTCACTCAGTCCGGCGATCGATCTCTTGGCGCCTGCCCCAGTTTCTAGGAGCGCCTTCATTTTTTCAAGCTGGCGCTGCATGGCGGCCATCGCCGTAGCCTGACTGCTCGCGGATTGGCTCTCAGAACGTGAGCCGAGGCGATCATGTACCGATCTCCTGGCCCCGTGGTAGGTGACGAGTTCTCCACCACCGAGCTCGATTCTTGGGCCAGTGGGAGCCCGTTGGCCGGCCTGTCTTCTGGGAGTCGGGTATGCCGAACTCCTGGTGATGGATTCGGGCTCCGATGTCTCCCGGCTGGGGCCCGAATGCCCGGGTCGCCACGAGGGATCACTCCCTAGGCGGCTGAAGACGGAATCGTCCCGCCTTATAAGTGCCTTTTCCTGTGGCTCGGGGCTTTCTGACGATTTCTCGACATATATCCCCTTGAGCTTCTGCTTGCCCGCACGGCGGATGGCGGAGGGAGTAATGGTGGGCATGTCACATGCCCTCCGTCGCTCCCTGAGGATGGCCATAGCCTCCTCGATCTGTTCCGCGGTTTGGAACTAATCGAGTGAGAGGCTAGGGCCGTCCCTCGGGGGCGGGAGTGAGAGCCTAGCGTCGCCGCGGTCGCCTTCCGCCATAGGTTGGGATTTGGCCTGGTCCGGAATAAGATGTCCGACAGATCGCAGGGTGGCTATTTTTGACGTCGTGGCAGATGTCATGTTTTCTGAAGGTTTTTCTTTGAAGAGCAGTGAGTGTTTCTTTAAGTATATGCCCCGGAGAACAGTGAGTGTTCTTCGAGACGGTCGGGATAAAAAATGAAGGTTAAGATGCCACTCCTCTAGCGCCAATTGTTGTTACCCAATATATTATCCGGAGATGATATTGCTGGAATGGTCGAGTAACAAACAAAGTGCGAGAGCACATCCGTGGGGAAAGTAAATAACATAAGATTTGTCGGGGTTGTTAGTCCCGGGCTTGAATGCTCTCACGAGATGTTATTAATATAAATACTAGTGAGTACAGATATTAATGTTAGAGTACAATTACAATGAGTGTAAAGACTCTAGTTATCTTAGCTATCGAGTGCTGAAGATTGCCGGAAGAACCAGAGTTGAAGCTCTGTGAGTTCTTGTTACAAAGATGGAGAGATCTCTGTATAGTTTGCTTTTTGCGTTCTGTGTTTATGTTGTGATGTTGTGCTCACGATTTTCACTGTGTGAGTTTTTGTGAATGTCTTTCACTGTCTTTCGGCCACTGCTGGAGGCCTTCTATTTATAGGAGAAGAGGTTTCTAGGTTCTCCCTGTCCATCACGGGCGACCGCCGTTTCCTATATTAAAATAAGGTAGGCGATCGTCCCAGCACACGGGACTGTTTCCTTAAAGTCCGCGGCTGCTGCTGGCAGCCAGACTATCCCCCGGTCGCGGTCTCGGGAGGTCCCACTTCGCACCTTTCGGCGGGTCTGTCGGTAGGTGAGAAGATGGTGACAGGCTGGGGTCAAAGGGCCTTATCCTGTGGCGCCTTTTGCAGATCTGCACGTGGGTCTTCATCCGAGATTCGGTCTTCGAAGACTTTGACGGGTGCCAGATTTCATACGTGGCATGGGACGATCGTCTCCAGTCGGCCATTAGAGGCGATCGCCAGATGCCAATAGACGATCGCCTTTGGACGTCTACCGCTAAGCACTTGCCCATCATCTGTCTTCTTTAGCTGGATCCAGACCATTATGCCGATCGCCATCGAGGCGTATAAATCGCCGCATAACAAAGATGAAATCTTCTGCTAAAGATGATGCAAGAACGCTAAAAAATTTCCCACAAGATCGCCCAAGGAGAGGAGGAGGAAGGAGAATGATGAAATGAGCATTCATCTCATGAAATCCGCAGAAATAGGCGATCTGCACTATGTGCCGCAGGACCGGCTGAGTGTGCCGCGGCCCACGGCCAAAAACTGCCCAGCGCATCCGCTTAGTGCCGCAGCCCGGCCATCAGGGCCCGCGGCCCGCAGTACAGGCGGTTACCAGCCCAAATACACAAGGTGTGTGCCGCGGCGCACACTATTCGGGCCCAAAAATGACGAAAAATGACCCGGGAAGAGTATAAAAGCAATAGGATTCGATACTTGGGAACAATAACACGAAATGGAAGTGCGGAAACCCCAAAACGGTGGTTCCAAGCAATGATTACAAGGGTTTGCCCAACAATAGAATGATCCTAACGAGGAGTAAATTTTGAAATGGTATGAACTCCAATATCAACATCGACTAACGAAGCAATTACAACAATCAAGATAATATTCTCGTCTCGGTTATCAAGCAAGGTTTAAACAATGAACAACATCGATACACGACTCAAAGTTACTCCGAACAGTGAACACGAATGAATGAATGTGGATAATGAATGATTATTAATAAATGAAAAATTACAGAGCGACAATTACTGAATAAAAATAAATGAGTTCACATCCGGGTATTGCATACTCCCCCTCTTAAAAAGAGTTTCGTCCTCGAAACTAAGGGCCAAACAAATCGGGATTAACTCTTCTACATGCTATCCTCGGTTTCCCAAGTAGCCTCTTCGACTCCGTGTCTACACCACTGGATCTTGACCAAAGGAATCGTCTTGTTCCTCAACTGTTTGATACGCCGCTCTAAGACTCGTACAGGACGCTCCTCATACGAATGATCATCCGCGATCTCGATTTCATAAAACTGAAGTATGTGATTCGGGTCGGAAACATACTTCCGCAACTAAGAGACATGAAATACATTATGAATTCGGCTCAAGGCTGGAGGTAAAGCCAATCGATAAGCCAGATTGCCCACTCGATCCAAAATCTCAAATGGTCCAATGAATCTGGGACTCAACTTCCCCCGCTTCCCGATATGTAAAACACCTTGACTCGGGGATACTTTGACCAAAACGTGATCACCTATCTCGAACTCCAAGGGTAGACGACGGTTATCGGCATATGATTTTTGTCAACTCTTAGCGGTCAACAAACGACTCCTGATCAAAGCTACCTTCACGCGGGCGGCTATAAGCATATCGGGCTCAGTGCCGATTGATTCTGATAAGTCATCCCAGCATAGGGGAGATCGACAACGATGACCGTATAAGGCCTCGTAAGGTGCCATCTGAATCGAAGCGTGCCAACTGTTATTATACGTGAATTCGATCAACGGTAGTTGGGCTTCGGAATCATCTTTCTAATCGAGGACGCATGCCCTCAACATGTCCTCCAACGTCTGAATAGTTCGCTCTGATTGTCCATCAGACTGAGGGTGAAAAGCCGTGCTGAATTTAAGCTGAGTTCCCATGGCACGATGAACTGGTTTCCAAAAATGTGACACGAATTGCCCATCACGATCAGAAACGATACTCTTAGGAGTACCGTGCAATCTCACTATCTCTTTGATGAACAACTGGGCAAGTCTCTCGGGACCCCACGTATCCTTAATCTCAAGAAAATGAGCTAACTTAGTTAAATGGTCCACAATCACCCAAATTGTATTCATGTCTCACCGACTCGCCGGCAAACTTGTGATGAAATCTATTGAAATATCCTCCCACTTCCATTCTGGGATAGGAAGTGGTTTCAGAATGCCCGCCGGTCGCTGATGTTCTATCTTGACTTGTTTGTAGGTGAGACATCTCGAAACAAACTCTGTGACTTCTCGCTTCATATTACTCCACCAGTAATTTTGTTTCAAGTCTTTGTACATCTTGCTAGACCCCGGATGAATAGAATAAGGGGTATCATGGGCCTCTCTCAAAATCGGGTTTTTCAACTCGTCATCCGCCGGAACACATAACCGGTTCTTAAATCGCAAAAGTCCATCCTCGTGGACCACAAATCCAGGGGCTTTCCCCTGAGTCACATCAGCTCGAATGCGCAATAAAAATGAGTCTGAACCCTGATTCACTCTGATCGCCTCTTCAAGTGGCGATGAAATCTCCTGCATACATAACTGTCCTTGTACACACTGTAACCAAATCTCGATCTCATGCCTTAGGAATTCCTGCTGAAGTTCCTTCTGAACAGTTAAGCGAGCAAGCATCTGCTCCTGAACGGACTTACGGCTCAAGGCATCGGCGACAACATTTGCCTTACTCAAGTGATGCTGTATCTCGATATCATAGTCCTTAATCAGTTCTAACCACCGTCGCTGACGCATATTTAACTCCTTCTGAGTAAATATATACTTTAAACTCTTATGGTCAGTGAAAATCTGACAGGTGACGCCATAAAGATAATGACGCCAAATCTTCAACGTGAAAACCACGACCGCTAACTCCAGGTCATGGGTCGGATATTGATATCATAAGGCATCAGTTTCCGCGAGGCATAAGAAATTACTTTCCCGTTCTGCATCAGTACACATCCGAGACCGTGTCCGGACGCGTCACTATAAACAACAAATCCTTCCGTTCCTTGTGGCAAAGAAAGGACAGGTGCTGAAATTAACTGGCTCTTGAGTTCCTCATAACTCTGCTGACATGCGTCAGACCACGTGTATTTCTTATCCTTCCGCAAAAGGTTCGTCACAGGTTGAGCGATTTTAGAAAATCCTTCCACAAATTGCGGATAATAACCAGCTAATCCGAGAAAGCTTCGGACTTCCTTAACATTCTTCGGAGGTTGCCAATCTTGGACAGCCTCCGTCTTCTGAGGGTCGACACGTACTCCGTCTGATGAAATCACATGTCCGAGAAACGTCACTTCGGACATCCATAACTCACATTTGGAAAACTTTCCATAGAGTTGCTCTCGTCTTAACACGTCGAGAACCTGATGAAGGTGAAATTCGTGCTCCTCTCGGTCACGGGAATAAATCAAAATGTCATCAATGAAGACAAACATGAACTGATCCAAATAGTTGATGAAAACTCGATCATTAATTCCATGAATACTGCAGGTGCATTAGTTAACCCAAACGGCATCACCACAAACTCGTAATGTCCATAGCGTGTTTGAAACGCCGTCCTCGCGATATCCGACTCTCGAATTCGCAACTGATGATACCTGAATCTTAAATCGATCTTGGAAAATACTGAAGCTCCCTGAAGTTGATCTAAGAGATCGTCAATACGGGGTAGAGGATATTTATTCTTGATCGTCACCCTGTTCAACTCTCGATAATCAATACACAAGCGAAATGAACCGTCCTTCTTCTTGACCAATAATACAGGTGCTCCCCACGGGGATGCCCTCGGTCGGATATAACCTTTCTCGGAAAATTCCTCAAGTTGATTCTTCAATTCCTGCATTTCTGCCGGGGCCATTCGATATGATGCTTTCTATATTGGAGATGTACCAGGCTCCAACTCAATCGTGAATTCCACATCTCTATGTGGAGGCAAACCAGGTAACTCGTCTGGAAATACATCGGTGTATTCACTCACCACCGGAATGTCCGCCAATGACACTGATGATTTCTCGGCCTTGGTCATATAGCACCAATAACCAACACACCCCTGATTGAGTAATCTGACTGCTTTCATCATATTGATAAATTTTCCGGAATGGCTGGGGTTGCCCCCTGAAATACACACTCGACCCCATCATCTGAAATGACAGTGACCATATGCTTACGAACACTAAGGACGGCATCATGACGATACATCCAATCAATACCCAAATTAACATCATCTTTGGGTAAATCTACTACGATCTGGTCATCCAACCACACACGGCCATCAAGCTAAATCGGACAATTCTTAATCTCATGATCTCCGATAATTCTTCTATCGTCAGGTAGACCGATGATATAAGGTTCACAACTAGTAGCACTATTTAGGTGAAGTCTACTCAAGCATGACTCGGAAATGAATGAATGCGATGCACCAGTATCAAAAAGGGTACACATAGGTTGAGATAGAATTTCGAGTGTACCTGAGATCATTCGGGCCTCTGGATCGTCGGATCTCTTCATCTCATATATTTGGGGCTTGCCAGCCCCGGAACTGGATGCTCCTGTCTGATAGCTGTGGGCTCCGCCTTTGTTTGCTCTTGTCGTTTTAAACGCCGCTGGCTGAGTAGCCTGATTCTGTGTATCTGGCTGCTTCGGGGCCTGAGATGTCGCCGGAGTAGGCCTGGAGTCTCTTCGGAAGAAACGGGCCTTATGCCCAACAATCCCATAGTTATTACACGTGATCGTCTGCCTCAAACATTTCGTGCTGAAATGGCCCTGTTCACCACAGTTGTAACAGGTGATGGCCGAGCTGGCCGCTCGGGACTGAGATTCCGCAGGTTTAGGCACCGTAGGATGTCGCTCAGAAAAAGTATAGCCCGTACGAGGCTTCTTGAAAGTGGCCTGACTGCCTTCGGACTGATTACGCTTCTTCGATTTCTTGCCAGAAGATGAAGTTTGATGCTTAGAAATCTCCTTCGTAGTAAGCTCATAAGCAAGAGCTTTCTCGATGAATTCAGCTAGAGTGGTGCAATGATGATTAAGTAATTGTAGCCGCATACGAGGTTTCAACCTCTTACTAAAGTACTTGATCTTATCTGCCTCAGAATGGATAATAGATGAGGCAAAAGGAAGCAACTTCTGAAACTTCTCGGCAATGGTGAGAACATCTTTTTCCGTTGAGGGGTCGGGACTGAGTAATTCTGACAACTTGGCCTCCCTGAGTGGGGCCGGATAATATCTTTCCATCATGAGAGTCTTGAACTGGTCCCACGTACAAGATCCGTCGGTGGGCTTCAGAGATAGCCACCAAGAATGAGCGCTCTTACCCAGATAGTAAGCCGCGACTGAAACTTTATGCCCTTCGGGACACTCCACCATAGCAAACAACTTCTCAAAATGTTCAATCTAGTGAATAATGTCCGCCGGCTCAGATGAGCCCTCGAAGATAGGCGGCCTCTGGCGAGAAATGTCGTTGATGAAGCTGCTCACACTCCTCTCTTGCCTCTGAGGTGGCGACGGAGGAGCCTGATGATTCTAAGCCGTTGAGTTCTGCATCGTCTCCATCAGACGTGCCATCTGAGTCATTTGGGCCATCATGCCCTGTATAAAAGCGAGAGGGTCAACTCGAACACCTTCTAATTGATCCGTGTCCCGGGTACGACTCCCTGACAGTGAAGGATTATTTCCAGGTGAATGTGTGGCAGCATTGCTGCTCGATGAGTTAACATTATTCCTCGCGTTCGCACGAGTATTCATTCGAGCTCCCGGGTTTCGGCCCGCACCGCAACCTCTTCCCCTGCGTCCTCTGCCAGCTCGATCCATACTGAAGGTAGGGAACACATGGTAATTATAGACCCCGCATGAATATCACATTATAATGAAGTTATGAAATGATGACAATGAGCATACGCGCTCTAACACAATGATCGTATGAAGGATCAACTGAGGTGACATGATTATCTGATGAAGTTTTGAAATGATTATCTTGAATAAGTTGACAAGATTAATGAAACCATCCACAAGATCAACAACTGAGTAATGAAATGAACTGAGTGATTAATGAGTTAACATGATCGACATAATCAAAATGAAAATGATGATTGACGATTGTTGACTGATGAATGATGGATGAGTGATTCTTATTGCCAGAAATCATACCATGGCGTCAGAAATCTTACAGTTCTTTCAGTCTGAGGGGCTTGGCGCTTGCATAGGTCACACGTGACGCGAAAATCCAATGACACTAGTCTGATGAATGGTGATTTCAAATGAGACATGACTCGGAAGGTAGTATTCAAAACCAAGCGCTCTGATACCAACTCTGTAACACCCCAAACTAGGCGGTTATTACAGTGTCGTGGACCCTTGACTGGTACCCACCAGGCGAATGAAAATTAATGAATTTCACAATACAAATGTAGTACCGAACCACATTACATTATCAATTACTCCGATGAGGAGTTTCAGATACAGCTCACCCAGGGAAACACTGAATAAATGTATATTTTATATGAAGATAAAATATAAAACACTGAACAAACGATAATCCAAAAGGAAGTGCAGCGGAATAATACATAACAAGGAAACATGAACGAATTGGAGAGACTGGGCCCCTACTAGTATCACTGGGACTCCTCGCCGTCAATGTCCTCTTCCCGCGCCTTTGCCTTGCCATGACCTAAAAACAATATCCCCAACGGGGTCAGTTACACAGAACAACAATCCTCAAGAGTTGAACAATATACAACACTCACATGAATGCCTGACTAAAAATTCCACACATACGCCACTCGGCCACGCAATACAATCCCGGAAGGTCACAAGAACAAAATCGACCAAGATGAGAGATAATGAATAAAATCCGACAAGGATAAAGAACGACTCACCGAGATGAAATAATGATACAATGAGTGATAGCTTTAATGAAATGATTTGGAACCGTCGTTCCTCGTGAGTTACATGATTACTTGATATTTACAAGTTTCGACATGAATGATATATTATGAGTGAATTACATGTATGAATGAACAACAACGTAAGGAATGGATATCCCTTTAACCGAGTAAGAATTAACTTACTCAATACAGGTGATGCAATATCCTTTAACAAACGTCCTTAATGGAGATATCGGTCGCTCGAATAACCTTGAATAACATAATTACCAACACTTCGCTTAATATACATATCAATAGTGATCATAACTAATTCAAGAGGTTGATAAAATAAATCCAAACTCATTGAGGCATTTCGACAAACACTTTGTAAACAATCTCCCATTATTTACAACTAATCCCAAATGTGTCGAAAACCAACCTCTAATGAATGATTCAAACCAACAAAACACCATCAATACAATCGATAATCCAATAGGAATACTCAAATCGAGCTTACGATAACATCTAATTGAAAATCCCAATTCCAAGTCAACCTTCAAAGTGTTCTTGAGTAAAACTTTCAATAATCCGATGATAATTTATAAAAACTCAATATCATACATATATCCTTCACAAATCATGATTATATCATCCAAAACCTCATGCTACAACTCAAAATCGAACCTAGGGTTGAAGAAATTACCTTGGATTAGGATGAAGAATCTACAAATATGTTGTTAATCTACACCACAACTCGAAGAAGATGAAATCCTCCAATAAAGATGATGCGATAATGCTCAAAAACTTCCCACAAGATCACCCAAGGAGAGGAGGAGGAAGAAGAATGATGAAATGAGCATTCATCTCACGAAATCCGCTGAAATAGGCGATCTGCACTTTGTGCCGCGGCACGGGCTGAGTGTGCCGCGGACCACGGCCAAAAACTGCCCAGCGCATCCGCTTAGTGCCGCGGCCCGGCCAGCAGGGCCCGCGGCCCGCAGTACAGGCGGTTACCAACCCAAATGCACAAGGTGTGTGCCGCGGTGCACAATCCCTTGTGCCGCGGCGCACACTATTCGGGCCCAAAAATGACGAAAAACGACCCAGGAAGAGTATAAAAGCAATATGATTCGATACTTGGGAACAATAACACGAAATGGAAGTGCGGAAACCCCAAAACGGTCGTTCCAAGCAATGATTACAAGGGTTTTCCCAACAATAGCACGATCCGAACAATGAGTAAATTTTGAAATGGTATGAACTCCAATATCAACATCGACTAACGAAGCAATTACAACAATCAAGATAATGTTCTCATCTCGATTCTCAAGCAAGGTTGAAACAATGAACAACATTGATACACGACTCAAAGTTACTCCGAACGGTGAACACGAATGAATGAATGTGGATGATGAATGATTATTAATAAGTGAAAAATTACAGAGCGACAATTACTGAATGAAAATAAATGAGTTCACATCCGGGTATTACAGAACTGAAGTATATGACTCGGATCAACAACATATTTCCTCAACTGGGAGACATGAAACACATTATGAATGCACTCAGAGCTGGTGGCAATGCCAGACAATATGCCAGATCGCCTACTCGTTCCAAAACCTCAAACGACCCAACATATCTCGGACTCAGCTTTGCCTCTCTTCCCAAAACTAAAAACACCTCGAGTAGGGGACACCTTCAATAGCACATGGTTGCCAATCTCGAACTCAAGTGGTCGTCGACGGTTGTCTACGTAAGACTTCTGTCGGCTTTGAGCCATTAACAAACGACTCCTAATCAGAGCGATCTTCTCACGAGCTACTAACAACATATCGGGTTCCGTACCCAAAGATTCAGATAGATCGTCCCAGCACAAAGGAGACCTACAATGACAGCCATATAATGCTTCATAAGGTGCCATCCGAATCGAAGCATGCCAACTGTTATTATAAGTGAATTCCACCAAAGGTAGTTGGGCTTCCAAATCGTCCTTCCAATCAAGGGCGCATGCCCTCAACAAATCCTATAGAGTTTGGATAGTCCTCTCAGTCTGACCATCAGTCTGCGGATGAAATGCCGTACTGAAGTTCAGTTGCGTGCCCATCGCACGATGAACTCCCTTCTAGAAGTGTGACACGAATCGCCCGTCACGATCCGATACAATACTCTTGGGGGTACCATGTAATCTTACAATCTCTTTGATAAACAGCTGGGCCAATCTCTCGGGTCAACATGTGTCTTTAATCTCCAAGAAGTGGGTTGATTTGGTCAGACGATCCACAATCACCCAATCGTATTCATCCCTTGACGACTCGTCGGCAAGCTAGTGATAAAATCCATCAATATGTCCTCCCATTTCCACTCATGAATCGGGAGCGGTTTCAGCATTCCCGCGGGTCACTGATGCTCAATATTAAACTGTTGACAGGTTAAACACCTCAAAACGAACTCTGCAACTTCGTTTCATATTCCCCCACCAATAATATTACTTCAAATCCTTATACATTTTGCTAGACCCCGGGTGAATGGAGTACAGGGTAGCATGAGCCTCTCTCAGGATAGAGTTCCTCAACTCTTCGTCTGCGGATACACAAATTCGATTCCTGAAGCGTATCAATCCATCCTCGTGGAGCACAAATCCAGGGGCTTTCCCTTGAGCTACTTCACCCCGAACTCGAGATAAGAATGGGTCCATAACCTGCTTCGATCTAATTATATCATCAAGGGACGATGAAATCTCAAGTGTGCAAAGTTGTCCCTGAATAAACTATAACGAAACATCAATTTCCGGTCTCACAAACTCTAACTGCAATTCCCTCTGGACTGTCAAGCGGGCAAGCATCTGCTCCTATACTGTCTTGCGACTTAAAGCGTCGGAAACCACATTTGCTTTGCGCAGATGATAAAGGATATCAATATCATAATCTTTGATTAATTCCAGCCACCTTATCTGCCTCATGTTCAACTCCTTCTGAGTAAAAATGTACTTCAGGCTCTTGTGATCAGTAAAAATTTGACAGGTAACTCCGTACAGATAGTGACGCCAGATTTCTAAAGCAAACACCACGACTGGTAGATCCAAATCATGGGTCGGGTAGTTGACCTGTTAAGGTCGCAGCCGTCTTGATGCATAGGATATCACCTTTCCGTTCTGCATTAATACACATCCAAGGCCTTGTCTTGATGCGTCACTACAAACCACGAATCCTTTCGTCCCTTTTGGTAGAACCAAAACAGGTGCTGAAATCAATCGACTCTTGAGTTCATCAAAACTTCGTTGGCATGCCTCTGACCACAAATACTTCTTATCCTTCCTCAACATGTTAGTCATCAGTTGGGCAATCTTGCAAAAACCTTCCACGAACCGTCGGTAATAACCTGCTAGACCCAAGAAACTACGAACTTCCTTCACGTTCTTCGGTGGTAGCCAGTCTCGGATAGCTTCTGTCTTATGTGGGTATACTCTCACCCCATCAGCTGATATCACAGGTTTGATAAAGATAACCTCACGCATCCATAACTCACATTTAGAAAATTTCTCATAAAGCTGTTCCCGCCTCAACGCATCGAGAACCTGATGGAGATGACACTCATGCTCTTCATGGTCACGAGAGTAAATTAGAATGTCGTCAATAAAAAAGACTACAAAGCGATCCAGATAATTAATAAAAACTCAATTCATCAACTCTATGAATACCTCCGGTGCATTAGTCAGTCCAAAAGGCATCACTACGAACTCATAATGCCCATAGCGAGTACGAAAAGTGGTCTTCGAAATGTCAGACTCTCGAATCCTTAGCTGATGATAACCGGACCTCAAGTCGATCTTGGAAAACACAGCATCTCCCTGAAGTTGATCCAATAATTCATCAATACGAGTCAACAGATATTTGTTCTTTATGGTTACCCTGTTCAGCTCACGATAATCAATACACAAGCGCAGAGATCTGTCTTTCTTTCATACAAATAGCACTGATGCTCCCCAAGGGGATGGACTAGGTCGAATATAGCCCATCTCCGATAAATCCTCAAGCTGGTTCTTCAACTCCTGCATCTCAGTCGGAGCCATACGATACGGTGCTTTCGAAAGCGGAGACGTACCTGGCTCTAACTCAATATTAAACTCTACCTCACGCTGTGGAGGTAAGCCCGACAACTCATCTGGAAATATATCTGGGTAGTCTCAGACTACCGGAATATCGTCCAAGTCAACTGTCGTTCTGCTGTTTTGGTCATGTAACACCAATAACCAATACACCCTTGATTAAGAAGTTTCACTTCTTTCATAGCGCTGATGACTCTCCCAGAACGGCTGGGATTATCACCCTGAAAATTACACTCCACACCATCTTCAGCTCTGACGGTTACTATCCGCTTGCGGACACTAAGTATGGCATCATGACGATCCATCCAATCGATACCCAGGATCACATCGGCTTTAGGTAAATCGACCACAATTAAATTTGACAACCACTCATGGTTGTTCATGCGAATCGGACAGTTATGAACTTCACGATTCCCAACAATTCTTCTACCATCGGGTAGACCAATTACATAAGGTTCACAATTGGTAACATGATCTAATTGCAAATGACTCAAACAAGAAATAGATAAAAAAGAGTGTGAAGCACCAGTATCAAAAAGAACACAAACGGGCTGAGATCGGATCTCGAGAGTACCTGCAATCATGATGGCTTCGGTATTGTCGGACTTTTTCATCTCGTATACTCTGGGTTTTGCGGCCCCAGTACAAGATGTACCAGCTTGGTTTCCACGTCCAATCCCTCTGTTTGCCCCGGTAGTCTGATAAGAAGCGGACGGAGGTACACGGTCCTGGACAAAAGTCTGAATTGGAGCATGAGATGCCACTGGAGCACGTCCCAGTCCATTCCTACAATAACGAGCATGATGTCCATTCTTTCCATAAGTATGGCATGCAACGGCCGGCTTCGGGCATTTGGAGTTGATGTGCCCCTGGTCCCCACAATTATAGCATATAACAGATGAGCTGACCGCTCGAGGGTGCGGTCCAGCCGACTTCGACACCATGGGTGGCCGTTCAGAAGGATTCGGCACTGATTGGGGCCTCTTGAACGTCCCCCGGTTACTGTCAGTCTAGTTCTGGTTCCTGAATCTCTTGTTGTTGGACTGCGGTTGCTTCTTCGAAATCTCTTTCGCGGTAAGTCCGTATTCCAGAGCTCTCTCGATGAACTCCGGTAGGGTCGTATAGTGATGATTCAACAGCTGCATTCTCATTCGGGGTTTAAGCCTCTTGAGAAAATATTTTATCTCATCGGCCTCCGTTCGGCAATCGACGAGGCGAAAGGAAGAAGTGACTGGAATTTCCCGGCAACAAATAGCACATCATCGTCTTCAGACGGATCTGTGTTCAGCAATTCTGACAGCTTGGCCTCACGGAGAGGGCCCGGATAGTAACGGTCTAACATGAGGTTTTTAAATTCCTCCCAAGTACATACACCATCAGCTGGCCTCACCGAAAGCCACCAAGTGTGGGCGCCCTTGCTAAGATAGTAAGATGATATAGAGACGCGATTCTCTTCTGGGAAGTCCACCATCTCGAATAGTTTCTCAAAGTGTTCAATCCAATGTACAATATCAGCAGGCTCAGAGGAGCCTTCAAAAGTCGGGGGTCACTGGTGAGAGATGTCGCTGATAATCCGACTCACGGGTCCGCCGTGCATAGGAGGTGGTGGATGCGGCCCCTGATGCTGTCCAGTGGTAGATCTCTGCACTGTTTCCATCAATTGACCGATCCGGGTCATCTGAGCCATCATGCCCTGCATAACAATGTAAGGATCGACACGCGCATTCTCGTGTCCGGTGTGGTGCGATTGGTCCCTAGGAGGCGAATCACTGCCTGCGGAACTCTGCTCCACATTCGCACGTGCGTTGGCTCGTGGTCTAGGGATTCGGACCCTTCTGCGGTCTCGTCCCCCTCGGCCACGGCCTCTCAGATTTCTTTCCATACTAAAAGAACCAAACAATAATAATAATAACCATAAGTACAGTTCATGACCGTCGTTATGACCAATCAAAATTCATGCTAAGTTAAGAGCAACAAGACACTACATATTCAAGAAAACAGTTCATAACGAATTATCGCACTATGAGTGCCACACAGAATATCATATCGACATCGAGTCGAACATTTTTCATCACAAAATCAATCTAGAATATACCTCGAAATATCAATTAGATAAATCCTACCACAGATCCTCGAAATATCAAGATCAAGAAAGAGATCCATTCCGATATCAATATCACGCCAATAATTAAAGCATGGCTCATAAAGTACATACCGTATTTGGCTCGTCGGGTCAGGCGCTTGCACAGGTCACATGTGACACAAAGGTCTCTTGATACTAGTTCATTTCACAATGACTCTTAAAAGAAAACAACATGCGCTCTCTGATACCATCTTCTGTAACACCCCAACAGGCGGCTATTACAGTGTCGTGGACCCCACACTGGGACCCACCAGACGATACCAAAAATACTGATTAAATACGTAATACTTTATGATACCGAACCACAATAAATAGTCTTTACTCCGATTAGGAGTTTACAAATAGTATGGCCAACGACCTTAACGTACACAGGATCCAAAAATACAAGTATAAACCATATGGAGATGGAATATACCTCAATAAACAATATAACCGACCAATAGTTTAAATGAAGCAGAAAGATAGCATTACACGGTTTAAACACAACCGGACCACAAAAGACTTGGGCCCCCCGAACTAGTATCCTTCGAACCTTTCTCCGTCACCATGATCTTCTCGTGCCTTGCCTTTGCGTCGACCTAAAATACAACACAAGTATTTCGCCCAAAACACAGGGTCAGATATACATGATAATAATTTCTCAAGCCATTATACAATTCACATATATTAGATCTCAGGGAAACATCCCAACTACTGAACATACCCCTCGGGCGTATGAACAATCAGTCACAAAATCTTGAACATATCCGATCATACATGGACTATGAACGACCAAAACAATATAGCTCAAGATGTACATCACAGTACGCCTGATCTGGAAGTATGTCAGTGCACCTGTCCACCCCGTATACGGAATCCAGAATATACATGAGACAATGTACCTAATTAACCTCATGAACTACATCTCGTGTGCATAGTCCAATACGGAAACATCCACGTACGACTATATGTGTGCCTAGCTAAAAATCCTACACAATAACCAATCGGAATGCAGATATGATTCCAGATATGTCATGATAGAACATGACAACGAATTCAAGAAAACATATATACAATTAAGGATCAAGAAACTCACCGAAGTGACAATAAGGTTCAATGAGATCAACGGTTCAAAAGTGACGAACTTGGGAATGCAATCCCATGATTAAAAATGGAACATCATCAAGAACAATATTAAATTAAGAGTTACAAATTCATAAGTGTTTCATCATTATAACCAAGCAAGATAACTAGCCTTAATATGGAGACGAGAATAATCCTCCTTTGTCGAACGAACGGACGATCCTCGACTAATATTGGTTACTCGAACAATCAACCTTGAATGAAATACATTTCACTCAATAACACATCCATATAATCATCGATATCTAATTCAGTGAGAAGAAACCTTAAATTCGATTGGAATAGTTCAACTATCTCAATATATCAAAATTCTATTCCAAGAACTCTATCTACCTCAATTCATTCTTATGATCAGTTTATAAGATATTCTCAAATACTCGCATGATTCTTTATGAATAAGAATTTATCAAGAAAATGTTAAATAATCATTTGTGTTTGTTCGTATCATCTTATATCGTTTAACCTTCTAAGAATATCACCAATGATCAACAATATCTTCCTAAGTACATTATCAACTCATTATGATGTTCAATATATCCCTAAGGCATCACTACGACTGATTTTATGAACATATAAGAGTTTGGTTGTCTTCAACATTATCTTTTATCACCTTACAAAGGCTTGGTTAAACCAAAAACAGAAATGAAGTTAAAGTTTAGGTTCAAGTACAACACTTCAATTTCTAACATTCATCAAGGTGTTCTAATACACTTTATGTCAACAATTCCATTGATTATACTTAACTATGATGAAACTAAGGATTATCATTGTCTTAATGATGTTAATAATCTAGCACGAAGAGTATGATTCTAATAAACATGATCATTATCATTAAAACATCAAGAACACCTCATTCCAAAACCTTAATTACCATATTCATCAATAGTGTTAAAAAGCTCAACTACAAATATGTTTTACTTGATTAATTCAACACTAGGTGTAGTATACTATATCACTAACATCATAACTATGAAAATATAGAGTAAAATCGTACAACATACCTTCAGAAACGAAGAACAACCACCAAGAACACAAGAACAAATTCCAAGCTACAAGAACAACTCTACACTTCCAATCAACATGCTCCAATCCAAGATGCAAAGCTCAAACACAAGTTGGAAGGAAGTAAGGTCGGTCTAGGGAGGCAGGGGGACGATTATTGGATAGAAAAATCGGAGTTTGGACGTGCAAATGAAAAACACAAGTTGTCTTTTATAACTCCAAAACTCGTTACGTATGCTATCGAATGAAGATAACGTACGTTAACCCCCTTTACGTACACTACACCAAAAGTGTTACGTACGTAATCGGCCTCTAGAGGCTACTGACTCAAAACACAACCATCATTACGTACGTTATTGCCTTGAGCATTACGTACATAATGTTGGTCAACTAGGCTGTCTCAAAAGGGTCAAATATCCGGATCATGTCCGGCCCCCCACATCAAAAGCTGAGATCGGATAAGACTACAAGAACGTACGTAACCAGAACTCCATTACGTACGTAAAGCCAATGAAATAACATACATTAGGTTAAAGCCTTAGCGTATGTTAAACACAGAAATTCTAGTCCAAAAATGTAACAATCTACACAACGTCAAGAATTCAACCACAATGCGAATGATAGTCATAATCAAGTCTATTCTGATATATATCCCGGAATCAATAAACATTAACTTAATGTAACATGATTACAACGGTACTCAAATTAATCGAACAATACAACAGTATATAAGAAATTACTGTCGGATATTACAGCAGGCCGAGTCGTTGGACATCCTTCGGAACATTCACGGTAAGGTATCTGATCTTGATAATGCCAAAAAGGGGGAAGAGGCGAGAGGCTGGAACGAGATGGAGACTGGAGAAGCAAAAGAAGATGGAGGCCATCTCAGATGACAGTGTTTCATCCGCGATTGGAAAACTAGCCGGACCTGGGCTAGGTCAAGGAGCCAAAGGACAGGGTTTATGGTTCTCATCCTAAGTTCTAGGATCCTGACTTCCTGTGGAAGAACCGTGTGCAAAAGCGTGCAAAGACCAAACTCCCAACTGACAGACAACCAACAACAGAATAGTTATAGGCATGGAAACAAAATGACCTGATGAGATACTTCTGTGTTCTCTTCAGGGAATAACCCATGTTCAATAAATTTAAGATGTTGTAGGATGCCCGCCAAAGAGTTTTCGAGGCTTCTAGCAGAAGGAGAGCTCCCACTCCAAATCAAACTAAAACCCAGAGTCCTGAAGGGCGACAGTCCAATCCACATGGAAGACTGGATTCTCTCCTTTAACGTATCTCGAGAAGGAAGAAATTTATACAAGGATCGAGGATGAGACGTCTTCATCAACTGGTGGAAATTAACCGAACATGACCCCTCCTGGAAAACTTGGAGACATCAGCCCTGTAGGGGATAGAACTTCTGTTTTTTGCATATTACTGTCTCGTGTTTTTTCTTCTGATATAATCTTTTAATGGAAACAGCATTATAATGTGATTATAAATAAAATACCATTTCTATCTCAAAAGATTACAGCTCGTGATCTAATGTTATTACTTTGATTATATTTTGTGTTGAAATGTTTTACCAAGTATAAAACATCGATAAGTTTCAAAGTTGTAAGAACTTGCCTGCGAACAGTTTATAGATTAAGTTGTATTCAAATCGGATTACTTCCTGTAAGATTGTGCCTATGCGCCAATCATAATATAAGTTGTAATACACTTAGTCCTGTAGGATTTATGATTTTAGAATTTGCCTGCGAGCGGTTCAAATTTTTAGACTAAGTCTTGAAGATCAGAACTTCAACAGAAGACTTAAAGATAGCCTCCATCTATTAAGAAATTTTTGACATTATCAAAAATGGGGAAATTGTTGGTAAAAATCCTCCATGTGTTTTGATAATTGGCTCATATAGCAAGATCTTCAAAGTCAGATTATCAGTCTAAGTATGGAAGCTGTTAGGAGAACATCATACACCATGTCCATGCAGTGTACGATCTTCCAGCAAAGTCAAGAGTACTTTCCTACAGCATAATCTCCAAGATATATACAGCAAAAGACCAAGATGTTGGATACAGAAAGCATACTGTAAGTGTTTTACTTAGGAAAAGTAAAACACAAATCCAACAGGAATGAAGAAACTTTAAACCATTGAGAAAGCAAACATTCTAATTCATAAAGTATTCAAGGTTAAAGTAGCATTTAATGCTGATAGGACATCATTTAATGCGGCCAAAGAGACTACACTCTGAAGAGCATTTAATGTTGGTCAAGAAGAATGTCTAAAGCATTAAAATCGAATCGCCTTTAATTCAAAATAGTCTGAAGCCGTCAATCAGAGCAGTCTAAATCTCACCAACCGGCCAATGGCTACATCTATAACGAATCTATTTCCAAGGTTATAAATAGCCCAAGCAAGAGGACATCAAGACACTTTTGACGATCTAAATACCAAGCTTACAAGAGCATTATATTTCTTCAAGCATCCAAATTCATAAAAGAGAAGAAATATACAAAGTCCTCAACGCGAACAGCACACTTACAGCAAACGCTCAATCAAGCATACATCTGCTGTTAGATCTTGTCATACCATTCTTACCGTTGAGTTTACTTAGCCCTATGGGGACTAAGCCTTGATATCTCTGACCAGTGTGGAATGTATAGCACCAAGGACGAAGCTTCAATCTATGTGAGAAGAGTCTAGTCGAAGAAGCCAAGCCAATCTGTTTGAACGGACCAAGTTGTTGTTGGTTGTATCAATCTGTGTAAACGATACAGTGACTTGTTTAGTTATGTAATATCCGGAATTTCTACTACCGTTGTTTAATATTATTTTATCCGAGTTATATTATACATCGTGGAATCTGTAAAGTATGGATAAAATAAATGAAGAACTGAGACATCTGTATTGGTATTATTACCGCACTTGGTTGACTATTGTATTGGAAGACATTGTGTGCCGGGCTTATCGTATGAGAATATTGTTGGAAGATGTATATGTATTCAGTATGCCGTATGTTCGTATTCTGCATGTCGAGACGTTGGACAATAGTAGCTGAAAATATCTAAGTGTTGCATTATTAGCGCATGCTAATATTCATGAATAGCGCACACTATTGTGCAAGTATAGCACATGCTACGGGCATAGGTTAGCGTACGCTAGTGCAGAACAGCTCAGAGGGTATCTACGTGTGAACCCGACCACTTTCGGTGCATGTGTCGACGAGTCAATGGATGTTTGTTGTGAAGGGTTAACGCACGCTAACATCAGATCGGTCCAAAAGGAATCTTATCCTTGTCAGAGCTTTCGGCATGTGGGGACACGGGGTAGGTGCAGACTGTAGCAAGTCAACTATGAGTAGCGCACGCTATGGATGAAAGTTTGCGTATGCTAAATAGAGGCCTTTACGTACGCTATTGCATGGGCATTGCGTACGTAAATCATTTCATGCAGTAAGGCAGTAGCCTATGGATTTCGATAGCGCACGATAACAAAGACAGTTAGTGCACGCTAAGTGTGTAACATACGTTAACTGAAGATGTTAGCTTATGTTAATAATGTACAGTGTATATATAAGTGCAGTTGGCTATTTTTCGTCATTTCCATCCATTTCATCATGTGAGCTGATAGAGAGAGCCTTGAGAGGTATTTGAGGTTCCCAAACACCAAGATGATGATCTTTAACAAGATTAAGGTGAAGAGCAGGGATTAAAGCCTTGTTCATGAAGTTATTCATGATTCTTGGAAAAGAGTTCAATTGTTCTTCTTCTTGGTTCATCTATACCAGGTATCCCTTTGATAGTGGTTGGTTTTTAAAGATGATTACTTGTGAGAAAGCAAGTTGGATTATCTTGTAATGATGTTGTATGAGATTTAATGGGATTTCGATAAAAGTTTTCGGATGTTAATTAATATTCTCCATACTTTAAGAATTGTGTTTCGTTTAACCCGATGAAAGATGGATTTCTGAATTATGTTGATTTCATATGAGTCATGATATGAGGTTGTATTCCAGATTAAGAATGATATGATATGATGATTATGTATAGGAGGTGTTGGTGTATTCGTATCCACTACCAAAATCGGGGGTTTAGCCGACGACTCTAAGTCGTCGGCTAAAGGTCAAAGTCGTCGGCTAAACCCCCTACCATCGGCTAAAACCGCTTACCGATATTCGTCGGCCAAGTTTAGCCGACGACGTTTTGGTAGTCGTCGGCTAAAGTTTGAGGTTTAGCCGACGACTTTACAAATGACTGCGGCTAACGGTTTTTCAAAAAAAAAAAAAAGTAATATACTTTAGCCGACGACTTTGTTAAATGTCGTCGGCTAAAGTTTTTCAAAAAAAAAAAAAGTAATATATCAACTAATAAATTAGCGAAAAAAAGTTTTAAAAAAAAAAATTCAGATTTTGGGAATAATTTATAGTCAACACAATACACCAACTAATAAATTAGCGAAAAAATACGTAACAATTCAACACAAATACATAACACATATACAATACACCAATTAATATCACAACATACCAACAATACATCCAATTCAACACAATACACCAATTAATAACACAATACACCAACAATACATCAAACAAATACAATAAATTCATCAAACAAATGAAAACTAAATACACAAAAATCTAAAAACTAAATAAAACCTAACCTAATAAACTAAAAAAATAATAAAAACTACATGAAAAACAACATAATTACAGATAAAATTAATACACTAAAAATACACAAAAAAACGGGTTGCCTGTGCGGAGGTCGGGCGGCGGGCAGACGGTCGAGCGGCGGTGTTCCGGCGGGTGGGTGACGGGCGGTCTGGTGTCGCCGGGCGGCTGACGGGTGGGTGGGGGAAGAAAAAAAGAAGAAAAGGAAGAAGAAAGAAGAGAAGAGGGTATATATATATATATATTTAGAGGTTTAGCCGACGACCTAGATCAAGTCGTCGGCTAAAGTATATTATTTTTTTTTTTAAAAAAAGGGTTTAGCCGACGACCTAGATCTACGTCGTCGGCTAAACCATTACATTATTATTTTTTTTCGGAAGGAGTTTAGCCGACGACCTAGATCTAGGTCGTCGGCTAAAGTATATTATTTATTTTTTTAAAAGAAGTGGGTTTATCAGACTACCTAGATCTAGGTCGTCGCCAAACCATTACATTATTATTTTTTTTTTCTTAAAGAGTTTAGTCGAGGACCTCTATCTAGGTCGTCGGCTAAAGTATATTATTTTTTTTCTTTTTGGTCGGCTAAACATTCTCACGGTCGTCGGCTAAACCTCTTTAATATAGCCGACGACTATTTCGAACTTTAGCCGACGACTTGGTGGAGGTCGTCGGCTAAAACCCTTTAGCCGACGGTATTTCGAGTCGTCGGCTAAAGTGCGAAGTTTAGCCGACGACACTTTATAGTCGTCGGCCGTTTTTTTTCGGGTCGTCGGCTAAAGTACTTTTTTTGTTAGTGATCTAGAGCTAAGATATGTGTTTTGATATAATATTCGTATAAGAACACGAATATGATTTCGAGTATGGTGATGAGATTGAATTTGGAAAAGTTATTGTTAATCTTGGAGCATGATTTCCTTTTCATTAGTATTCGTAGTCGCAAGGTGTTAGTCGATGCTTGGAATGCATGCAACTGTACAACATTAGTGCATGCTAAGCTTACTGGCTACCGCATGCTAACGGGAGCAACTTAGCGCACGCTACGTTAAGGGATTAACGTGCGCTAAGTCAACAGACAGTGTAGTATATCCTGTTTCGGTTATGAATTTGTGATCGTTTAAGTTGGATTGATCAGACTAATGGTTAATCGAGATATTGTTGAGCCGTTGGGGTTTATGAATTGGTTTTATTGATTGTTGATTGTTATCGAACGTGTTGTTTATCGAATTACTGTAATAGGTTGAGAATATTGATCGGTGATTATAACCATGCGTTGCGGTCGTGTTCGAGAATGTTCGTGGATTGCATTGATCGGGGCCGAGGAACTTACAGACAACGGCAAGGGATTGGTGATGGCTTCATCGGTACCGAGGCAAGTTATTACTTGCTCAGTTATAATGTTTAATGAATGGTTTCAGTTTTATTTCATTTATAATGCATATAGCAATGATTATTACTACAAATTCTGGGGATTTGGATTATATGTTGTCTTTCCGATCCCGAGAGTTAAATCATAATGTATATACTTTATCTCGGTTATTGGCATATTCGGGTATCAAGGTTACGTTGCGATAAAGATGAGGATATGAGTATCTATAGTCCATGGTACGTTTGGATCGCCGAGCATTGAGGATAATCGCCGGTGATGATTTGACATCGAGATTTCTCTTGAAGGACTCGGGACAAGTATCTTAGTTTGATTCGGTTTAGTGTTGATGATGTTGATCATGCAGGTTGTCATTCATGTTGATGAACATGAAGTCATCCTAGTTGTTTCATCATAGTGTCCTTCATGTTTTTTATTCATATGTTGTTCATGTTGATGAACATATTGAGTTGCATATGTGTATGCATAATTGTATTGTTTATGTTGTGTTGATCCAATGGGACCGTGTGATCTATGCTGAGGGCGCTGGATCAGATGTCCACTATGCGTTGGTCCGACGGGATCATCATGGGGATCTATGCTGAGGGCGCTGGATCGTTGGACAGGTTTTCCACCATGCGTTGGTCCGACGGGATCATCATGGGGATCTAAGCTGAGGGTGCTGGATCATTGGATTACCCAGTGTTGTGTTGATGGAATTATATGGATTCGCATCATTGATTTTATCATGTGTTGATGTCCATATGTATATTGTTGGTTATCCACCTCGTGTTAATATAGTAGGATCATCTTGGGATCTATGCTGAGGGCGCTGGATCATGGGATTTCCATTGAGTATACACTATTGTTATTGTTTTGAGCATATTGACGTTGTCATATGAGTATGCACTTGTAGGTCTTGTGTTAGGACTGTGCCTGTATGTTGCATTGATTTGATCTCGGGTTAGACTGACATGATTGTCGTGGTATTGTGCATCTCGAGGTATGTTCCGTATTTTCCTTGGTATTTGTATTTGATGGACAATTGGTTTTCGTGTTGAGATGTGATGATGTCCGACGGATTTGGGTTGGACAGAGTTAGCAGATTTCGTAACAGTGAGTTATGATGATGTTTTGAGAACCTTGGGTACTGTGCGAGATGTGAACTTTGGTAATTATTATCACGAGTTGATAAAGTTATGGCGGTAAGATTACATTGGTTGTGTTCTTACTTAGTATTTTCATTGGTATGTAATTATTGATGTGATGTGATGGTTATCATTGTTGGATATTATGGATGACCCTGTTGTGGGCTTTCTTTTTAGGTTCTTGGATTATCAAGCTTGTAGCGGTTGTGGAGAGATAAGCTTCCCGGGGGATACTGGCTAGGACATGTATTTGTGTATTGAGTTTCCTGATCAGTTCTGGTATTCTGCTGCTAGAGTATTTTAATTGTTTGTCTTTTTCCGCTGCGTGAGTATTTTTAAATGGTCTTTTGGTATTTGGTAACTTAGGTTACTTTGTCAATCGTTTTCTAAATCTTTTTTGTCGGTACGTGTAAGCGATAGCTTAACATATGTTTTTAAACCGTTGAGTTTTGGCATTTCGGGCCTTGTGATATCAAACGAGATTTTACGACGGTTTTGATAAACAGATTTTATATAGTCTTTAAATATCTTAAAGATAGTACCGTCGTTTGGCCTCTTGGGCATTTGTAAATGTTAGCGAAAATTTCTTTTAGCCTTGTGGGTTCCATTCCGGGCCCTACGGCGCTGTAATATTCCCGGTCGGATCTGGGAGTGTTACAGAATATGATATTGGAGCTTAGGTTGTGAAAACCTAGGCAGTCGGGTCGAGTTGGGTCATACTTTTGTCGTGTCATTCGAGTTGTCGATTGACAGGTGTTTGAGCTCTGGGTTTTTGTTGTTCACCCGGGCTTGTGCGTTATGTGATTTACCAGTGTAGTACTGGGATTGTTGTAAACTTTTCCAAATGGTGTCAATGTGTTTATTTAGATAGAGCTGTGTTGTGTTCTCGAGTTGAACTGAGTTTGCAAAATGTGTGTTTTGAAAATATATGTGTCGAGTATTTTCTAGAGTCGAGACATGTGCCAGTATCACGGGGAATCGTCGGCTTCGCGATCCGTAAGTATTTGGATTCTTGAATTGCATTTAGATTTATTATCGTTCTAAGTTGATATGTTTTGAGATTCAGAAACATATTATGCGTTACCGTATGAGATGACAGAGTTGGGACAGGATTGACGATCTTGAGAAGTTGTGATTTTGGAAAATCAATATGTCGGTTAAATTTTGGAAATGGAGTTGTGTATTCGGGAGAAGAACTGTGGATTGTTGAGAAGAACATGTAGTCATGTTAGTACATTTTGAGATATATGAACTGTTTTTTAGCATTTGAAAATGATACTTTCCAAAATGAATGTTTTACGGAAAATGATTTTTGGGCCGAGGCCCAATCGATTTTGAAATAGTTTTATAACTCAGGACTTGAGGTCCAGAAGGGTTTTCTACTTTATAAACTTCTTGTAATGTGGAACGGGATTGGGCTAAGACCCTAATGTTTCAAAAGGCTTTTATGTTTTCTTAAAACTCTCGAGACTTGTAAAACACTTTATCAATCGTTTATCTATTTCGTTTCTGCCTTTCGCGATTTTGATTTACTTGTTCAAATGAAACTTCTCGGGAAGTCTTTCGCTGTGTTGAATTGTTTCCACGTTTTGTCAATGCATAATTGAGGTGATCCACGATGGTTGACGTTGAAAAGGAGTTTTTGTCGGAGTCTATACATTGAGATTTTGGAACTCTATCGTGTGGTTTTACAATGGAATGTCAGTGGAATTGGTGATGAGACGAGTTGGTATACAGAAGTATTGATGTAGTCAAACATTTGCATAGTTTTCCTTTTAAACTTCGAAATCATGTGGATTCGAAGGAAACTGTTATCGAATACTTGACACCAGTAAGCCGATTTAATTTTTCGAAAATTGATTTTGTGGTCTTACCAAAATTTATGTTTTGAGCTTTGAAATTTTTGAAAGAACTTGCGAAAATTTGTCTTCTTGACAAGACTATATGATTTCAAACTGGTTTTGAAAATACGATTGATATACATACGCATTTAGTGCATATCATGGTGAAGTTATGAGTGTGACTCACGAACTGGATAATACATCAGTATGGTATGATGAAAAGAGATTCAAACTTTAGTATGGTAATTTGGTTAGCCAGGTATGATCAGTTGATTGATCGGATAAGAAGAATATGCTACGAGTTGTAGATTTGGGTACAGAATATGAGTTTGGAACTTTGGATTTCTGTGAAACCGGGACATATGTGATATGTGATTCCATTGGTATGGTAGTAGCGCGATTTTACCATAATGATTTTTGAATAATTTCTTTGTAAGTGTAGATTTGGGGATGGTGACCCCATGCTGATTGTTTTGGATATTGATTGGTCGTTCCCACTCCATGTATGATTGGGTATGTTCGTCGGTTTGTGATTGGTGGTTCGTATGCCGAAGGGTATGTTCACCAGTTGGGTATGTTTATTGAGATCCACTGTATGTGATTGGTGTGACGTTTTGATAATTTTATTCGTCTACATATCAGTCTCTGTGGTTCTGTGTTCATCATGTTGGAGCTTACCGTGTGAAGGTCAACATCGTTCGTTGGTAATATTGGAGTTTATCATGTTGATGATATTCGCGATTGTGTTTTGACCCCTGGTTGGTCATATTGGAGTTTATCATGTTGATGATATTCTCGGCTGCGTTTTGACCTTTGGATTGGTCGTATTAGAGTTTATCATGTCGATGATATTCTCGGTTAATTTATTGGTTGATCATTGTTGGTGATCATCTGGGCGTTCCGATTTTTTTGTGTCGATATTTCGGGATTCGTTGCCATTGTGTTGAGCAGTTGTTTCACAGATGTATCGTGCATTATTGGTTTTTAGAAGATTGGGACTTGATTGTGTAATCACGTAGACAGGATTTGAAACGGATAGATTATTTCATCCGAAGAGGATATATTTTGTTAAGACTCATGGAATGTGATTGTTAGCATACTGAGGCTTTACAGTGAAGTCACTTGCTAGCATCTCAGGCGATCGTCGACTTTGCGCATTTGTAATTGTACTGTTTTGGTTATTCGTTAATGATGATGATTGATCGTTGCTGTGATAGTTCCGGAATATTTTGGTTGAATAGTTTGTTTGTTTTCTATGACGTATTGAAAGTTACGAGGATGAAACTTATTTTAAGTGGTGTAGTATGTAATATCCGGAATTTCTACTACTGTTGTTTAATATTATTTTATCCGAGTTATATTGTACAGCGTGGAATCTGTACAATATGGATAAAATAAGTGAAGAACTGAGACATCTGTATTGGTATTATTACCGCACTTGGTTGACAATTGTATTAGAAGACATTGGGTGTCGGGCTTATCGTATGAGAATATTGTTGGAAGATGTATATGTATTCAGTATGCCGTATGTTCGTATTCTGCATGTTGAGACGTTGGACAAGAGTAGCTAAAAATGGCTAAGTGTAACATTAGCGCACGCTAATATTCATGAATAGCACATGCTATCGTGCAGGTATAGCGCACGCTACGGGCATAGGTTAGCGTACGCTAGTGCAGAACAGCTCAGAGGAATATACGTGTGGACCCGGCCATTTTCAGCGCATGTGCCGACGAGTCAATGGATGTTTGTTGTGAAGGGTTAGCGCACGCTAATACATATTGTTAGCGCACGCTAACATCAGATCGGTCCAAAGGAATCTTATCCTTGTCAGAGCTTTCACATATGGGGACATGGGGGTAGGTGCAGACTGTAGCAAGTCAACTATGAGTAGCGCACGCTATGGATGAAAGTTTGCGCACGCTAAATAGAGGCCTTTACGTACGCTATTGCATGGGCATTGCGTACCTAAATCATTTCATGCAGTAAGGCAGTAGCCTCTAGATTTTGATAGCGCACGCTAAAAAAGACAGTTAGCGCACGCTAAGTGTGTAACGTACGTTAACTGAAGATGTTAGCGTACGTTAATAATGTACAGTGTATATATAAGTGCAGTTGACTATTTTTCGTCATTTCCATCCATTTCTTCATGTGAGCTGATAGAGAGAGCCTTGAGAGGTATTTGAGGTTCCCAAACACTTAGAGATGATGATCTTTAACAAGATTAAGGTGGAGAGCATGGATTAAAGCCTTGTTCTTGAAGTTACTCATGATTATTGGAAAAGAGTTCAATTGTTCTTCTTCTTGGTTCATCTATACCAGGTATCCCTTTGATAGTGGTTCGTTTTTAAGGATGATTACTTGTGAGAAAGCAAGTTGGATTATCTTGTAATGATGTTGTATGAGATTTAATGGGATTTCGATAAAAGTTTTCGTATGTTAATTAAGATTCTCCATACTTTAAGAATTGTGTTTCGTTTAACCCGATGAAAGATGGATTTCTGAATTATGTTGATTTCATATGAGTCATGATATGAGGTTGTATTCCAGATTAAGAATGATATGATAGGATGATTATGTATAGGAGGTGTTGGTGTATTCGTATCTAGACCTAAGATATGTGTTTTGATATAATATTCGTATAAGAACATGAATATGATTTCGAGTAGGGTGATGAGATTGAATTTGGAAAAGTTATTGTTAATCTTGGAGCATGATTTCCTCTTCATTCGTATTCGTAGTCACAAGGTGTTAGTCGATGCTTGGAATGCATGCAACTGTACAGCATTAGCGCACGCTAAGCTTACTAGCTAGCGCACGCTAACGGGGGCAACTTAGCGCACGCTACGTTAAGGGATTAACGTGCGCTAAGTCAACAGACAGTGTAGTATATCCTGTTTCGGTTATGAATTTGTGATCGTTTAAGTTGGATTGACCAGACTAATGGTTAATCGAGATATTGTTGAGCCGTTGGGTTTGTGAATTGGTTTAATTGATTGTTGATTGTTATCGAACGTGTTGTTTATCGAATTACTGTAATAGGTTGAGAATATTGATCGGTGATATAACCATGCATTGCGGTCGTGTTCCAGAATGTTCGTGGATTACATTGATCGGGGCCGAGGAACTTATAGACGATGGCAAGGGATTGGTGATGGATTCATCGGTACCGAGGCAAGTTATTACTTGCTCAGTTATAATGTTTAAAGAATGGTTTCAACTTCATTTCGTTTATAATGCATATAGCAATGATTATTATTGCAAATTCTGGGGATTTGGATTATATGTTGCCTTTCCGATTCCGGGAGTTAAATCATAATGTATATGCTTTATCTCGATTATTAGCATATTCGGGTATCAAGGTTACGTTGCGATAAATATGAGGATATGAGTATCTATAGTCCATGGTATGTTTGGATCGCCGAGCATTGAGGATAATCGCCGATGATGATTTGACATTGAGATTTCTCTTGAAGGACTCGGGACAAGTATCTTAGTTTGATTTGGTTTAGTGTTTATGATGTTGATCATGCAGGTTGTCATTCATGTTGCTGAACATGAAGTCGTCCTAGTTGTTTCATCATAATGTCTTTCATGTTTTTGATTCATATGTTGTTCATGTTGATGAACATATTGAGTTGCATATGTGTATGCATAATTGTATTATTTATGTTGTGTTGATCCGATAAGATCGTGTGATCTATGCTGAAGGCACTGGATCAGATGTCCACTATGCGTTGGTCCGACGGGATCATCATGGGGATCTATGCTGAGGGCGCTGGATCGTTGGACAGGTTTTCCACCATGCGTTGGTCTAACGGGATCATCATGGGGATCTATGCTGAGGGTACTAGATCGTTGGATTACCCAGTGTTGTGTTGATCGAATCATGTGGATTCGCATCATTGATTTTATCATGTGTTGTTGTGCATATGTATATTGTTGGTTATCCACCTCATGTTGATCTAGTAGGATCATCTTGGGATCTATGCTGAGGGCGCTGGATCATGGGATTTCCATTTAGTATACACTGTTGTTATTGTTTTGAGCATATTGACGTTGTCATATGAGTATGCACTTGTAGGTCTTGTGTTAGGACCGTGCCCGTATGTTGCATTGATCTGATCTCGGATTAGACTGACATGATTGTCGTGGTATTGTGCATCTCAAGGTATGTTCCGTATTTCCCTTGGTATTTGTCTTTGATGGACAATTGGTTTTCGTGTCGAGATGTGATGATGTTACCCGACGGATCTGGGTTGGACAGAGTTAGCAGATTTCGTAACAGTGAGTTATGATGATGTTTTGAGAACCTTGGGTACTGTGCGAGATGTGAACTTTGGTAATTATTATCACAAGTTGATAAAGTTATGGCGGTAAGATTTTATTGGTCGTGTTCTTACTTAGTATTTTCATTGGTATGTAATTATTGACGCGATGTGATGGTTATCATTGTTGGATATTATGGCTGACCCCGTCGTGGGCTTTCTTTTTAGGTTCTTGATTATCAAGCTTGTAGCGGTCGTGGAGAGATGAGGTTCCCGGGGGATACTGGCTAGGACATGTATTTGTGTATTGAGTTTCCTGATCAGTTCTGGTATTCCGCTGCTAGAGTATTTTAATTGTTTGTCTTTTTTCGCTGCGTGAGTATTTTTAAATAGCCTTTTGGTATCTGGTAATTTAGGTTACTTTGGCAATCATTTTATAAATCTATTTTTTCGGTACGTGTAAGCGATAGCTTAACGTACGTTTTTAAACCGTTGAGTTTTGGCATTTCGGGCCTTGTGATTTCAAACGAGATTTTATGACGGTTTTGATAAAAAAATTTTATATAGTCTTCAAATATTTTAAAGATAGTACCGTCGTTGGCCTCTTGGGCATTTGTAAATGTTTGCGAAAATTTCTTTTATCCTTGTGGGTTCCATTCCGGGGCCCACAGCGCGGTAATATTCCCGGTCAGATCTGGGGGTGTTACAAGTTAAAGTCAAATAGTTGTGTATGTCATGATTTTAATAAACAATTTACTCTTTTGTGGAAGACCAGTAGACGTAGATGGATTTACCTCGAACCACTTTAATCAGTGTGTTGTTACTTTCTGTCATTTATTGTTTTCTATCTGCCTATGTGATTTTAGTATATATATCGTGAAAACCAGTACGCGCTAAGCTAACAGGAGGTTATTTAGCTGCTATATTTACAGAAACTTAACCTTAGACTTTCTCTATGCAAATAAACTTCGAAAAAGATACAGCTTATTCAACCCTCCCCTTCTAAGCAGTTTTTATATTGTATACCTTGGCTAACACATTGAAATTCCAATGTCGATGTAGTGAGCTTATTCCAAATGATCTGGTGGAAAAATGCTTTGTTGAGTTTGTTAGGAATATACTTAAGATTTTGATGATGTCATACATGTGATAAAATAATGATTTAAATATAAGTTTAAAATTACTAGGTATTGTAAAGAAGAACCATATGAGTATCTTCTATATGTTCTAAATTTTATATTTAGATTTTAAGCTATGTATAGATCGACGTCAGTCGGACTCTAAAAGTATTTTACAACTAAGATCAATGAGCAACAACTAAGTAAGTTCACTCAACAACCAAGTTGGGCAACCTAGAAGACATATCGACAGATGCTTGACTCAATTGAGAAGGATTGAAGTCGACAGCCAAGGATGAAACCACGTTTTGATAAATTCTAAGTATCATCCCATGTGCAAGTCAGCACGTTGAAAAGTTAACAAAAATGGCAAACGCATGCAGATATAAATTAAATAATAAAGAGACACATTTAGGCAATCATGCAACCTGGATGTAAAACATGAATAAATTATTCCTCCAGACTCACACCCAAGACATTCTCTTTATTAAATTCCGTGGATTGTAGCGACAACATTTTATATGGAGGAAAGTCTTCAAACAGGCAAATTTGAAGAAGACAACAAAAGCCATTGCAAAGAACATAATGTTAAACACGTCTCTCTCTAATGGATGAATTTGTTAAAGTGATGCAACAGATATGAAGCAGCGCTCAATAATAAAATATAAATATATGAAGAATTGAAGAGCTGAAGCATGACACAATAACATATTAAAATCAAACAAGTTAGCAAGACATATACTCTGCAAAAATATAAGCAGCGTCAAGAGCTGAGATGTAAGATAAAAATCATGAGAAGCTACTAAATTAGAGAACTAATAACCCTTTAAAATTGATTTGAGTTCGGGATACGTTTTAGAATGAGGTTCATGAAAGCTTAGGTTGTGCGACATTCAAGGATTGTTGATTAGAACGTGATAAACAACTTGAGAAGTAGTGAGGCATCTAAGGGTTTTTGATCAAGAGGTGACAAACAACCTAGGGAAGAAGGATTTACAACGGCCAAGGATTTTTATTGGTTGAAAGATGTAGTAACTTGATTCATTGTAATCGTTCAAAGTTATAGTGAATTCCTCTCCAAGTGGATTGGAGAAAAGTGGACAAATAGAAGATTACCCACCTCCAAAACCACTATAAGTGTGTTTTATTTATCCCTTTGTGGATCATACTTAGATGTTGCATCTATCTTAACCATTGTATAAACAAACTAAGTCATCTACAAGACTTCCGTATATTATCTAATTTTCAGTTGACATTTGAACTGCCGACAGTCGAGTACTTTCATCTTAGTTGTTTTATCATTTCCAATGATAATCGGGTTCCTAGAACCTAATTGCTGCATGATTTTATAGCCAAGTTGAAAAAGTCATTGAAGTCTTTAAAGGTTTAAAAGTTTATTCACCCCTCATCTAGACTTTTGTATCTGGACCAACAAGTGGTATCAGAGTGGGTTGTTCACAGATCACCTGTATTTGGTAGTCACCGGACTAGATCCATACATATATGTATATATTTAACTGTATATTTACTATTTCTAAGATGGAACACATACACTCTAGACTTACTTTGTTGTCTGTTGATGATTATGATTTATCGAAGATAAGAATGCATGCACACTTAAATCACAAGCAGTATGCTGAAATGAATAAGTAAATAAATGAAATAGTATTTAACGTGGTTCAAGGCAATATTCTCTACATCCACATGGTCTCCACACAGGAGGGTCATTTACTAAATTAAAAAGCGTACACAACTGTATCAATTTTAGCTAAACACTTCAAACTGTATCGTTTACATAGATTCATACACATGACTTCTGTTTGGTAAGTTCACACAGATTGGATGTAGACTGTCTGAATTTTGCCTTCTTCTCACACTGATTAGAAGCTCGTTTCTTCTAAGCTCTCTTCATCCCTCATAGGTTGGAATAATCTTATTTTTCTAGTCCAGACAGGGCTCATTCTCAAGTATGTAAAGGTAGACCAATTATTAAAAAACAGTTGTAAGCTTTAAGACTTGGCCATAGTATGCTGTTTACTTCATTGAGGATATTATCAATATCTTCACTATAGAATTTTGTTTGTAGGCTAAAGAGAGATAGCTTGCTCTTTATATTATAGGAGTTATGAAAATGACAAGTGTTTTTAGCAAGTCCTCTAGTTAGGCCGTTCATAACCTTGATAATAGATAAGCTATAAATGCATTCGTTGGCTGATTGGTGAGATGTGGATGCTTCAGATTGGCGGATGATGAGTATTTGAATTAAAGTCATCCATCACAGCATTAAATGCTTCAAATATTCTTTTGGCCTTCATTAAATACTCTGAGTGCCACAGTCTTCGGTCGTATTAAATGATGCCTCTATCAGCATTAAATGCACTTCAAAGACGTGAAAACATAGTTTATCTCATAATGGTTTGAAGTGTATATATATATATATATATATATATATATATATATATATATATATATATATATATACCGTTTTACTTTACAATTTACTTTTCTTTAAGTAAAGTACATACAACAAAGGTGCTGTAGCCAACTGGATACTTTGTTGTAGACTGAATTCCATTAATATATTGTATGATCGGACCCTGTCGGATTGAGCTGTATGAAGTAGGATGTAGGATGTTTGTTGTAGTTTGCATTTATCAAAATCTAAGAGGAATTTTTTCAACAATTTCTACCTTTTTTATAATGTCAAAACTATAGTCAAAACAGCTTCTAAGTCTTCTTTCGGATGATCTAATCTTCTAATGAATTTAGTCTAAAATAATGAATAGCTCATAGGCATGTTCTAAATATATTATCCTACTTACATAAGTTTTTCACAACTTAAACTATGATTGACTCAAAGGCAAAATCTTATAGTAATTAGTCTATAAACTGTTTGTAGGCAAGTTCGTACATCTTAGTCTTAGCAAGAATCATACTTAGAAATAGATTCAATCATGTCAAGTATATAATACAAACAGTAACATAGATTACAGCATGTTTTTTGAGATAGAAAGTATATCTTTATTGATAACTATGAGTGTTAGTGCTTGACTAAAGAAACAAAGTACAATGTTAAGGTCTTCCCAGAGGCTACTCCCTCGACTATTACGCATGTTAACGTACGTAAAACATCCAACATTACATATGCAACCACAAAATAACATATGCTACGTGTCCAGACTTACATATGTTAGCTTCTTATCATAGGCCACTGCCTCGACCTCCCAGTTATATTAGCGTACAATAACTCCAAACATAGCATACGCTAATCTTGATAAGTTACGTACGTAATTGACTAGTTACATATGTAACATGTGGTGACAATAGCACATTGTTAAAATTGGTACGAAAACCCAATTTCCCAACAAGATACCATGACTCGCAACTTGCAATGAAGCTCTAGCGATCCAAAATGAAAACAATCATATGATACAACGGGACTAATAATACCACATACATATGCACACAGTCACAATAATCATATGACAATAAGTCAAAATCGATGAGTATCAAAACATGATCGCTACAAACAATGCATCACGTCAAAGTAATTCAAGCTAATCCATCAAGGAAATATATTCAACACAAAAGGCACATAATTCAGGACAACTAGAAACGAAAATCTCGGGTATTACACACTTATTGTATAAGCTTAATAGATCTATTTATGAACTTAAGCAAGCATTTAGATCTTGGAACACACGGTTTGAGGAGATTATCCAGTCATATGGATTCGTTCAATGCCCTAGTGAGAGTTATACTGAGAGTTATGTGTAAAAAGTGTGATGGAAACATGTTGGTATTTCTTGTACCGTACGTAGATGATCTATTTCTGACTGGAACCAACCTAAAGGAATTATCGGACGTATGGGTATGGTTATCTGACCAGTTCCACTTATAGGATTTGAGGGAAGCATGTCACATCCTTGGGATCGGGATCTTTCGTGATCGTAAAAAAAGATGTGCTTATCTCAGGCATCCTGTGTGAGATATAGTGCTAAAGCATTTTAGCATGGAAAATTCAAATGAATATTTTCCACCTTACATACATAGAATTTAACTATCTACATACATGTGTCCAAAGATAAATACAGATATAGATGACAAGAAGTTGGTCCATTATACATCAGCAGTGGGAAGCCTCATATATGGTATGGTTTGCACAAGACTCGATATATGTCATGCCGTAGGCATAATAGCCAGATATTAGTCTAACCCTGTGCAAGAGCACTGTATTGCTATTATATACTCAAGTACCTGCGAAGGACTTAAGAGCATATGTTGGTTTATCAGTCAGATGATCTATTTTCCTTGGGTTACACTTACTCAGATTTTTCATCAGATAAAAAAGTTTACGTCGACCCTGGATATTTGTTTACTCTTGGAGATGGAGCCATTGGCTGGAGGAGTGTGAAGCAAAAATACGAAGCATACTCTACCATGAAAATCGAGTACATGGCAGCTTCTAAGGCAGCCAAAGAAGCAATATGTCTCAAGGACTTCCTATTGGACTTGGATGTGGTCCATATTTGGCCTAAGGGTATTACACTTTATTTGGATAATACTGATGAGTTGGAAGCTCGAAGTAACCACGAGCCCATAAGGAAAGTAAACATATCAATCACAACTTCCATATCACACACACTTCGTAAAGCGAGGAGATGCTGTTGTGTCCAAGATGTCATTGGAATATAATCTTGTTGCTCCATTCATGAAAGGTTTTCCATCAATTTTTTTTGAAGGAAATGGGATTACGATGTGTAGTGGGATTGCTTTGAGTATAATTGGAAGATATGATAGACTATGTGTAAATTACGTACCTAAAAGCATGCGAGTATAAGTGGGTGATTATTAGGGTTGTATACTGCAAAGCATATTTTATGATTGTAGTATATTATTTTCTTATATTATTTATGAAATTATTAGTTATATTTTTGTCATATATTTTACATATTAATTCGCGTTATGGTTATGCAAATGGCATTTATTTATTTTGCATTGCCGATAATATGATGTGTTGGTGTCATACGGAGGATCACATTATAGATGCTTTATAGAATAATAAAAATAGTTCACAATCTATCTAGTATTATACTAAATATGGGAGGTGGTAATGTATGCTTGCGATGTAACACCCCAAACTAGGCGACTATTACAGTACTGTGGACCCCCGACTGGGACCCACCAGGCGAATTCTGCCAGTTTGGGCGCCACAGGAGGTCGCTCAGAGAAGGTAGAGCCCGCACGAGGCTTCTTGAAGGTTGTCTGACCGCCTTCAGACTGATTACGATTCTTTGACTTCTTGCTAGCAGATGAAGGTTGCTGGCTGCTTAGCAATCTCCTTAGCAGTAAGCTCATAAGTAAGAGCTTTCTCGATGAATTTGGCCAGAGTGGTGCAATTATGATTAAGCAACTGCATCCGCATACGGGGTTTCAGCCTCTTGCTGAAATACTTGATCTTGTCCACCTCGGAGTGAATGATAGATGAGGCGAAAGGAAGAAGTTCCTGAAATTTCTCGGCAATGGCGAGAACATCATCTTCCGTTGAGGGGTCGGGAGTGAGTAATTCTGATAACTGTAATACCCGTGATTTTCTTTTTCGGTAATTTTTCGTTTTTGGCATTTTTCTAGTTTCCAGAACTCTCTTGCGACCGTTTTGACATTTTGACAATGTTTTGTTCTTCGTGTTTGGTCATCCGAGTTCGTTTCGGTATCGTTTTGTCGAGTTCTGTACTTTTGGCGACTTTTCCGCACTTGAGTTCGATTCTTGCGAATCTCGTCCGAAACTGTTGTTTCGACTTTCTCGTAAGTTCATTTAATGTTATTATTCATGTTGCGAGCTTTGGCTTGGTGTTTCGATCACGTATCGTGATTTTCGGGCGTTTTGGGCCATTTTCGTAATTTCCCAAAGTTTGGGGTAATTACTTTCCGTTGTCGAATTTCGAGCCTTCGGGTGGTCGGAATCATGTGTTCTCTTAGTGCTCGGATTCGTCTTTGCGAGTACTTCGTAATCGTATCTTCGATTCGCATCGTGTTCGGGTTTCGGGTCGCTCGGGCCGCCGGAATTGGTCCCGGCCGAGTCATGGCCGGGCGTGCTCGGGCCAGCCACCGCCGAGTAACGACGTTAGTGCTCGGCCGTTACGCACGTAAGGGGCCGGTTACGCACGTAAGGCCCTCGGCCGTAACGCACGTAGTCGTCCGGCAGCTTTGGGAGCGATGACTCGGTTACGCACGTAACCCTTGGCCGGTTACGACGTAACCCGCCGGCACTTATAAAAGGCCTCGGCGTTTTTCTTGACCATTTCTCATTCTTTTTCTTCCCGTACGCGGTCAGGTGTGTGAATCATCTAGAGATGTTGTTGGACGATGAATACATGAAGTTTTGAGGTTCATATCATCAATCATCCGTCCTATAACATCCTCCGATCTACCGAATCAGGTCAGATTTCCTAGAAATCTAGTTTTGGGGAATTTGGGTATTTTGGTTGTTTTCGTCCGATTAATCCGATTTAACTTAGGATTATGATGGATTGATGAATATTTAGATGTATTATATCATTTCCCTTGTTATTCCATGGTTGGATCGTATCGATTCGTTATTTGGGTCGAGTTCTTGACCGATGCCTTGAAGGTGTCCGGTAAAATGTCATAGAGGGGTTTTCGGGCGTTCTTCGATTATTCTTCCTCGTTTGATCGATGATTTATTGATTATATATTGTTAGGGTCGAATTCTTGTGAAGGACTCGAGTCGGAACCCTCCCGTTCGTTGTCTTCTTGGGTCCGAGCTTCCCGGTTGAATCGTGTTCTTCGGAGTGTTCGGTAGCGGTCATTAAGTCGAGCTTTCCCGTTGCTCCGCGTGCGTTGGACTTGAGGCGAGTATCTCGTCTATATTCTTTATACTTTGAGAATGTGTTGTGTCGTGAATTTAACGTGGACTCGTTAGTGACGGTATATTTAACCGTAACTTACTTTAAATGAAGATGTGATTTTATGAAGGTAATTACCAACGTAAACTTTAGTTTCAAGAATAATGATAACTACCTCATCATGTTATTTTGTGATTAAAATAAATACTAGAAATGAGTAGTTAACTGAAGAATTGTGGAATCGCGTAATACTTGTATTATTTGCTCGTTGGCCTTTTTCCTGAATGATGGTTTGCTGTGGATGTGGTGACCTTGTTGAAGTTATGATGCGTTAACCTATGTGTTACGTGGTTGAGGTTGTGGTGAATATTATACCTTTGTTATTGTGTATAGTAGAGAGTTGAGATGTTATCTGGGTAGGGGTCCCGTCGAGGCCTCCGGAGGCGCGTGCTTGCGAGTACGGCCAGACATACGTTGTGACCATAAGGTTATCAATTCGGGTAGGTCTGGGGAGGGCTCCGAGAATCGACACTTGCGAGTGCGATGTCATGATAACTTATGGGCGTATTTGAATGATGTTATCCGGGTAGGGTCCGTCGAGGCCTCCGGAGGCGCGTGCTTGCGAGTACGGCCAGATGTTACGATTTGACCATAAGGTTATCTAATCGGGTAGGTCTGGAGAGGGCTCCGAGAATCGTCACTTGCGAGTGCGATGTCAAGATAACTTATGGGTGTGTTCGAGTTTATTCTTGATGGCTAATCCGGGTGGGACCCTTCGGGCCACGAGACGCTTTTGACCGTTGATTTGATATCTACGAATTGTTTATGTTTTGAATCTTGAATCCCGATTATATTGGTGAATATGGTTTTGGTCTTGAGGTTTGAGTTGAGAATAAAATCATTTGTATGATTTTGAAAGAAAACCTTTTGAAAAGGAAAACATTCATATTTCAGATTTTACACCGAGACCCCGAAGTCTCTAAATAATCTCTTACAATGATTTCGGAGTAATCCCCATGGTTTGTTTTAAGGGAATAAATTTTCAAAAGACTTTAGACTCGGGATCGTGTTACTACCTTGTCGAAATGTTATTTTCATAACGGTTGTATTCTTGATGTATAATTGTATAGCTTGGTTACTTGCTAGCGATTCCATCGCTAACCCCTCGTTGGGGATTTTGTTATTTATTCCGTGTCCTCGATCGAGAGTGAGCAACCACAGGATTGGCTCGGAGGATGATGCAATGCAACGATACTAGTCACAATTGTAGTCCGTCGTTTGTCGCTGATATGTCGGTTTGAGTTCTTGTCATCCTTGAGGGGATGGACATTTTATGTACTATGTGATCGAGTTGTATTTTAGTTTCATCGATGTATGGTTATCTTGTGTTTTGAGAGACCTAATCGGTCTACGGTATTATGTTTTGGTCAAGTTGACCGCATGTGGGTTTTGATTTGTAGTCTCCCGCCTGGTAGCTCCTTGTGGAAAGGGGTCTACGGCGTGTAATATCCCTGAGCGGATTGGGGGTGTTACATAAATGGTATCAGAGCTTAGGTTTGCGAAAACCTAGGCAGTTGGGTCTAGTTGGGTCTTGTCGAGTCGTGTCTTGTCGGAGTCGTGTCTTGTCGTGTCACCCGGGTGAGCCCTTGTGAACAAGCGAGATCATTGCGATCCGTTGTGATCAATTGTGGTTCGTTGTGATTAGTATCGTGTTGCAGCCATTATCTCCGTGCGGCTTGTGGACGTAAGTCTCCTCCTTTATGTGAGGTACCTGTATTTCATGTTTTTACGTGTGCGAATTAAATGTGATGTGTGTCCTTATTTACACGGTGTTGTGTAAGGGAGTTGTATTCGATACTTGTGACGCACGGTATACGGATATGACTGGACGTATTGATGTTTTGACTTTGAACCGCCGTGTGGGGTGGTATGTTGTGAAACTTGTGAACCTTGATGGGTTTCGAAAGTGTGCCGGCTTGATTCGGTGAAAAGCTCAAATGATAGTCCTGGATATATGTTTTAACTTGATGCGCCCAAATGTGTTTGGTTGAATTTGTGATTTTGTTTGTCGTTTGAGCAGTGGTTTTTAGTTCGATCACTTTGTTTGGACTATCGTAATTATTCATTGCGGTAGATTTGAGAATATATTTTTGAGGGGCCATAAGGGTCGGAACATTTTTGAGAAAGTTGATTTTGAAAATATTTTTATGGTTCGATTAAACCAAGACCGTATGAATTTTGAAATCGGTCGAGTTTTAACAGAGTTAATCCTGTATTTTCAAATGACACCATCAAAGGTATGAGGAAAAATGTATTTTAATGTATTTCGGCACCGCAAAATATTACCGTCACCTTCGGTTGAGACCAAAAGAATTTTGAAAAATTTCGTTATATGTTTGTTATGTTGTTTTGCCGTCGGAAAATTTTTACAGTACCTTTCTTTATTACAATTCTATAGGTGATCATTTTCTGTTGCTCAATCTCTATCGACCTAATCATATGGTCCGTCAGGACGATCGTGAACCCTAAGCGCGATATCGATTGCACTTAGTTGCTTCACTGTGTGGATATTATTGACGTATTATATATTGTCACAATTCTTGTTAGCAAGTTATGGGTGTACGCCAGATACGATGATTTCATAGTTCGGTTTAATTGTGTTGTTTCTTTGACGTTATCCGGATGTGGTAATTCGAATGTCTTGTACATGGTTTTCAAAACGAGACAGAGATGATAAAAGATTCGAAGTTTTGATCAAACTTTTCTTTTCTAAAATTCGATACAGCAAATTTTTCAAATTCAGGAATTTTAAAATGCTACAATTTGGACAATCACCTAAAAAAAAAAAAATGTTTTTAAAAAATTAACCATATTCTACCCTGATGAAAAGTATGTGGATTTGACCGTGATAAACTTGGTAAAGGTCGTACATTATGTTAACATGGCTAAGTGAATGATTTATGAATTTGAATTGCCGTTGCAGTGATGGTTCATGTATTCGTGTTACAACTCGGTATGAGTATTTTATTGTGTTATTGTTGGTTGCTCTATATTGATTATGTGGTGGTTGTTTTGGTTGTTTTGATCGGTTGCCCATTCAGTATGCCGAGAGGTCGAGGTCGTGGTAACCCTCCGCGCGACCAGGATCGTACTACCGGTAATGAAATTAGTACTGGTGTTGCTCCGTGCTCCAACAGTGGCGGACTGGATGACACATTTAGCTCGTGTGGTTCAGCGTAACCATACCGCGAATGAGGATGTTGGATCGACTCGGTGGCTTAGAGAAGTGCCGTATGCGCCCTCGCTGCAGGAGCGGGTGATACTTTGGGTGGGACGGTTGGCTTATCCAATGGAGAAGATTTTCAAGGCGATTGGTTGTCCCGAGGAGCGGAGGATTCCTATCGCTCGTTCCTTCTCGTTGATGACGCCGCTAATCGGTGGGAGGCCGTTGAGCCTCAAGATCATCTTGTTACTTGGGAAGAGTTCAAGAAGTTGATGGAAGCGGAATTTTGCCCGAGGCCGATTCGAGAGCAGAGGATCCGAGATTTTTACCTAGCCGAGCCACAGGATGTACCGTGTCACGTGGCTATTGTCGATTATAGTCGACGGCTCGCCTTTGTGAAGAATCGGTGAGGACCGAGGAGGACAAGATCCGTCATTTTGATATGCGGATGAGACCGAGAGATTCGACAAGACATGTCGGGTTTCACTTGTGCTACTTTGAGAGAGTATCGAATCGAGCCATGGCGTACGAGATGGCATCGTTATCTACCGGGCCTTCGCATGAGTCGAAGAGACAGAGGACGTCTGGAGATTTTTTGGACGGTGCAAGAGATGGAAATTCTTCTCATCGAGTTTCGCGTAGTCGTACGGCGAAACCTTCAATTTCTTCGTTCGGTGGAACCAAGAGTTCCAAGTTGTCTTCTTTGACTCCTAGTCAGACTGGGAGGTGCTTTAACTGCAATGTTGTCGGTCATGTGCTAGCTAATTGTCCTTCGCAATGGATTACTTGTTATAATTGTGGACTCGAGGGCCACAGAGTTCAGTATTGTGAATTATTCCATGAAGTTTCCCAGAATCGTGTTTCGGCATCGGTATCAGGATCGGTTCGTCGGGACCGTTGAGATTTTTTAGGCCGTGCTTTGTTGTTTGTGACTTCACTTTTTTTTTTTAGTTTAAGTTTCGGGACGAAACTTTTTTTTAGAGGGGTAGAATGTAATACCCGTGATTTTCTTTTTCGGTAATTTTTCGTTTTTGGCATTTTTCTAGTTTCCAGAACTCGCTTGCACTGCTTTGACATTTTGACAATGTTTTGTTCTTCGTGTTTGGTCATCCGAGTTCGTTTCGGTATCGTTTTGTCGAGTTCTGTACTTTTGGCGACTTTTCCGCACTTGAGTTCGATTCTTGCGAATCTCGTCAAAGCTGTTGTTTCGACTTTCTCGTAAGTTCATTTAATGTTATTATTCATGTTGCGAGCTTTGGCTTGGTGTTTCGATCACGTATCGTGATTTTCGGGCGTTTTGGGCCATTTTCGTAATTTCCCAAAGTTTGGGGTAATTACTTTCCGTTGTCGAATTTCGAGCCTTCGGGTGGTCGGAATCGTGTGTTCTCTTAGTGCTCGGATTCGTCTTTGCGAGTACTTCGTAATCGTATCTTCGATTCGTACTCGTGTTCGGGTTTCGGGTCGTTCGGGCCGTCGGATTGGTCGGCCGAGTCATGGTCGGGCGTGCTCGGGCCGGGCCACCGGCCGAGTAACGACGTTAGTGCTCGGACGTTACGCACGTAAGGGCGATTACGCACGTAAGGCCCTCGGCCGCAACGCACGTAGTCGTCCGGCGATTTAGAAGCGATGACTTCGATTCACGTAACCCTTGGCGGTTACGTCGTAACACGTAACCGATCGGCTTATAAAAGGCCCGGCGCTGCTTTTCTTGACCATTTCTCATTCTTTTTCTTCCCGTACGCGGTTGTGGGTGTGTGAATCATCTAGAGATGTTGTTGGACGATGAATACATGAAGTTTTGAGGTTCATATCATCAATCATCCGTCCTATAACATCCTCCGATCTACCGAATCAAGTCAGATTTCCTAGAAATCTAGTTTTGGGGAATTTGGGTATTTTGGTTGTTTCCGTCCGATTAATCCGATTTAACTTAGGATTATGATGGATTGATGAATATTTAGATGTATTATATCATTTCCCTTGTTATTCCATGGTTGGATCGTATCGATTCGTTATTTGGGTCGAGTTCTTGACCGATGCCTTGAAGGTGTCCGGTAAAATGTCATAGAGGGGTTTTCGGGCGTTCTTCGATTATTCTTCCTCATTTGATCGATGATTTATTGATTATATATTGTTAGGGTCGAATTCTTGTGAAGGACTCGAGTCGGAACCCTCCCGTTCGTTGTCTTCTTCGGGGTCCGAGCTTCCCGGTTGAATCGTGTTCTTCGGAGTGTTCGGTAGCGGTCATTAAGTCGAGCTTTCCCGTTGCTCCGCGTGCGTTGGACTTGAGGCGAGTATCTCGTCTATATTCTTTATACTTTGAGAATGTGATGTGTCGTGAATTTAACGTGGACTCGTTAGTGACGGTATATTTAACCGTAACTTACTTTAAATGAAGATGTGATTTTATGAAGGTAATTACCAACGTAAACTTTAGTTTCAAGAATAATGATAACTACCTCATCATGTTATTTTGTGATTAAAATAAATACTAGAAATGAGTAGTTAACTGAAGAATTGTGGAATCGCGTAATACTTGTATTATTTGCTCGTTGGCCTTTTTCTGAATGATGGTTTCTTTGTGGATGTGGTGACCTTGTTGAAGTTATGATGCGTTAACCTATGTGTTACGTGGTTGAGGTTGTGGTGAATATTATACCTTTGTTATTGTGTATAGTAGAGAGTTGAGATGTTATCCGGGTAGGGGTCCCGCCGAGGCCTCCGGGAGCGCGTGCTTGCGAGTACGGCGGACGTGCGTTGTGACCATAAGGTTATCAATTCGGGTAGGTCCGGGAGGGCTCCGAGAATCGACACTTGCGAGTGCGATGTCATGATAACTTATGGGCGTATTTGAATGATGTTATCTGGGTAGGGTCCGTCGAGGCCTCCGGAGGCGCGTGCTTGCGAGTACGGCCAGATGTTACGATTTGACCATAAGGTTATCTAATCGGGTAGGTCTGGAGAGGGCTCCGAGAATCATCACTTGCGAGTGCGATGTCAAGATAACTTATGGGTGTGTTCGAGTTTATTCTTGATGGCTAATCCGGGTGGGACCCTTCGGGGCCACGGAGACGTTTATTTATTGATTTGATATCTCGAATTGTTTATGTTTTGAATCTTGAATCCCGATTATATTGGTGAATATGGTTTTGGTCTTGAGGTTTGAGTTGAGAATAAAATCATTTGTATGATTTTGAAAGAAAACCTTTGAAAAGGAAAAACATTCAAATTTCATGATTTTACACTTAGACCCCCGAAGTCTCTAAATAATCTCTTACAATGATTTCTGGAGTAATCCCCATGGTTTGTTTTAAAGGAATAAATTTTCAAAAGACTTTAGACTCGGGGATCGTGTTACTACCTTGTCGAAATGTTATTTTCATAACGGTTGTATTCTTGATGTATAATTGTATAGCTTGGTTACTTGCTAGCGATTCCATCGCTAACCCCTCGTTGGGGATTTTGTTATTTATTCCAGGTGTCCTGACTGGAGAGTGAGCAACCACAGGATTGGCTCGGAGGATGATGCAATGCAGCGATACTAGTCACAATTGTAGTCTGTCGTTTGTCAGTGATATGTCAGTTTGAGTTCTTGTCATCCTTGAGGGGATGGACATTTTATGTACTATGTGATCGAGTTGTATTTTAGTTTCATCAGATGTATGGTTATGCTGTGTTTTGAGAGACCTAATCGGTCTACGGTATTATGTTTTGGTCAAGTTGACCGCATGTGGGTTTTGATTTGTAGTCTCCCGCCTGGTAGCTCCTTGTGGAAAGGGGTCTACGGCGTGTAATATCCCTGAGCGGATTGGGGGTGTTACATAAATGGTATCAGAGCTTAGGTTTGCGAAAACCTAGGCAGTTGGGTCTAGTTGGGTCTTGTCGAGTCGTGTCTTGTCGGAGTCGTGTCTTGTCGTGTCACCCGGGTGAGCAGTTGTGAACAAGCGAGATCATTGCGATCCGTTGTGATCAATTGTGGTTCGTTGTGATTAGTATCGTGTTGCAGCCATTATCTCCGTGCGGCCTGTGGACGTAAGTCTCCTCCTTTATGTGAGGTACCTGTATTTCATGTTTTTACGTGTGCGAATTAAATGTGATGTGTGTCCTTATTTACACGGTGTTGTGTAAGGGAGTTGTATTCGATACTTGTGACGCACGGTATACGGATATGACTGGACGTATTGATGTTTTGACTTTGAACCGCCGTGTGGGGTGGTATGTTGTGAAACTTGTGAACCTTGATGGGTTTCGAAAGTGTGCCGACAGTTGATTCGGTGAAAAGCTCAAATGATAGTCTGGATATATGTTTTAACTTGATGCGCCCGAAATGTGTTTGGTTGAATTTGTGATTTTGTTTGTCGTTTGAGCAGGTGGTTTTTAGTTCGATCAGTTTGTTTGGACTATCGTAATTATTCAGATTATGGTATATTTGAGAATATATTTTTGATGTGGCATAAGTGTAGTATCATTTTTGAGAAATTTGATTTTGAAAATATTTTTATGGTTCGATTAAACCAAGACCGTATGAATTTTGAAATCGGTCGAGTTTTAACAGAGTTAATCTGTATTTTCAAATGACACCATCAAAGGTATGAGGAAAAATGTATTTTAATGTATTTCGCACCGCAAAATATTACCGTCACCTTCGGTTGAGACCAAAAGAATTTTGAAAAATTTACGTTATATGTTTGTTATGTTGTTTTGCCGTCGGAAAATTTTTACAGTACCTTTCTTTATTACAATTCTATAGGTGATCATTTTCGTTGCTCAATCTCTATCGACCTAATCATATGGTCCGTCAGGACGATCGTGAACCCTAATCGCGATATCGATTGCACTTAGTTGCTTCACCTGTGTGGATATTATTGACGTATTATATATTGTCACAATTCTTGTTAGCAAGTTATGGGTGTACGCCCAGATACGATGATTTCATAGTTCGGTTTAATTGTGTTGTTTCTTTGACGTTATCCGGATGTGGTAATTCAGAATGTCTTGTACATGGTTTTCAAAACGAGATAGAGATGATAATAGATTCGTAGTTTTGATCAAACTTTTCTTTTCTAAAATTCGCTTCAGCAAATTTTTCAAATTCAGGAATTTTAAAATGCTACCATTTGGACAAGCACCTTAAAAAAAAAAAATTGTTTTTAAAATATTACCCATATTCGACCCTGATGATATGTTTGTGGTTTTGACCGTGATAAACTTGGTAAAGGTCGTACATTATGTTAACATGGCTAAGTGAATGATTTATGAATTTGAATTCTGTCGTTGCAGTGATGGTTCATGTATTCGTGTTACAACTCGGAATGAGTATTTTATTGTGTTATTGTTGGTTGCTCTATATTGATTATGTGGTGGTTGTTTTGGTTGTTTTGATCGGTTGCCCATTCAGTATGCCGAGAGGTCGAGGTCGTGGTAACCCTCCGTGCGACCAGGATCGTACTACCGGTAATGAAATTAGTACTGGTGTTGCTACTGTGCTCCAACAGGTGCACTGGATGACACATTTAGCTCGGGTGGTTCGGCGTAACCATCTGCGAATGAGGATGTTGGATCGACTCGGTGGCTTAGAGAAGTGCTTCGTATCGTCCCCCTCGCTGCAGGCGGGTGATACTTTGGGCTGGGACGGTTGGCTTATCCAATTGGAGAAGATTTTCAAGGCGATTGGTTGTCCCGAGGAGCGGAGGATTCCTATCGCTCGGTTCCTTCTCGTTGATGACGCCGCTAATCGGTGGGAGGCCGTTGAGCCTCAAGATCATGTTACTTGGGAAGAGTTCAAGAAGTTGATGGAAGCGGAATTTTGCCCGAGGCCGATTCGAGAGCAGAGGATCCGAGATTTTTACCTAGCCGAGCCACAGATGTACCGTGTCACAGGCTATTGTCGATTATAGTCGACGGCTCGCCTTTGTGAAGAATCGGTGAGGACCGAGGAGGACAAGATCCGCCATTTTGATATGCGGATGAGACCAGAGATTGGACAGTACATGTCGGGTTTCACTTGTGCTACTTTGAGAGAGTATCGAATCGAGCCATGGCGTACGAGATGGCATCGTTATCACCGGGCCTTCGCATGAGTCGAAGAGACAGAGGACGTCTGGAGATTTTTCGGACGGTGCAAGAGATGGAAATTCTTCTCATCGAGTTTCGCGTAGTCGTACGGCGAAACCTTCAATTTCTTCGTTCGGTGGAACCAAGAGTTCCAAGTTGTCTTCTTTGACTCCTAGTCAGACTGGGAGGTGCTTTAACTGCAATGTTGTCGGTCATGTGCTAGCTAATTGTCCTTCGCAATGGATTACTTGTTATAATTGTGGACTCGAGGGCCACAGAGTTCAGTATTGTGAATTATTCCATGAAGTTTCCCAGAATCGTGTTTCGGCATCGGTATCGGGATCGGTTCGTCGGGACCGTTGAGATTTTTTTCGGCCGTGCTTTGTTGTTTGTGACTTCACTTTTTTTTAGTTTAAGTTTCGGGACGAAACTTTTTTTTTAGAGGGGTAGAATGTAATACCCGTGATTTTCTTTTTCGGTAATTTTTTGTTTTTGGCATTTTTCTAGTTTCCGAACTCGCTTTGCACCGTTTTGACATTTTGACAATGTTTTGTTCTTCGTGTTTGGTCATCCGAGTTCGTTTCGGTATCGTTTTGTCGAGTTACGTACTTTTGGCGACTTTTCCGCACTTGAGTTCGATTCTTGCGAATCTCGTCCAAATCGTTGTTTCGACTTTCTCGTAAGTTCATTTAATGTTATTATTCATGTTGCGAGCTTTGGCTTGGTGTTTCGATCACGTATCGTGATTTTCGGCGTTTTGGGCCATTTTCGTAATTTCCCAAAGTTTGGGGTAATTACTTTCCGTTGTCGAATTTCGAGCCTTCGGGTGGTCGGAATCGTGTGTTCTCTTAGTGCTCGGATTCGTCTTTGCGAGTACTTCGTAATCGTATCTTCGATTCGCACTCGTGTTCGGGTTTCGGGTCGTTCGGGCCGTCGGAATTGGTCGGCGAGTCATGGCCGGCGTGCTCGGGCGGGCCACCGGCCGAGTAACGTGCGTTAGTGCTCGGCCGTTACGCACGTAAGGGCCGATTACGCACGTAAGGCCCTGGCGTGCAACGTAGTCGTCCGTGATTTTAGGCGATGACTCGGTTCGCACGTAACCCTTGGCCGGTTACGACGTAACGGCCGTCGGCTCTATAAAAGGCCTGACAGCGTTTTTCTTCAGCCATTTCTCATTCTTTTTCTTCCCGTACGCAGCTGTGGGTGTGTGAATCATCTAGAGATGTTGTTGGACGATGAATACATGAAGTTTTGAGGTTCATATCATCAATCATCCGTCCTATAACATCCTCCGATCTACCGAATCAGGTCAGATTTCCTAGAAATCTAGTTTTGGGGAATTTGGGTATTTTGGTTGTTTTCGTCCGATTAATCCGATTTAACTTAGGATTGTGATGGATTGATGAATATTTAGATGTATTATATCATTTCCCTTGTTATTCCATGGTTGGATCGTATCGATTCGTTATTTGGGTCGAGTTCTTGACCGATGCCTTGAAGGTGTCCGGTAAAATGTCATAGAGGGGTTTTCGGGCGTTCTTCGATTATTCTTCCTCGTTTGATCGATGATTTATTGATTATATATTGTTAGGGTCGAATTCTTGTGAAGGACTCGAGTCGGAACCCTCCCGTTCGTTGTCTTCTTCGGGGTCCGAGCTTCCCGGTTGAATCGTGTTCTTCGGAGTGTTCGGTAGCGGTCATTAAGTCGAGCTTTCCCGTTGCTCCGCGTGCGTTGGACTTGAGGCGAGTATCTCGTCTATATTCTTTATACTTTGAGAATGTGATGTGTCGTGAATTTAACGTGGACTCGTTAGTGACGGTATATTTAAACGTATCTTACTTTAAATGAAGATGTGATTTTATGAAGGTAATTACCAACGTAAACTTTAGTTTCAAGAATAATGATAACTACCTCATCATGTTATTTTGTGATTAAAATAAATACTAGAAATGAGTAGTTAACTGAAGAATTGTGGAATCGCGTAATACTTGTATTATTTGCTCGTTGGCCTTTTTCCTGAATGATGGTTTGCTGTGGATGTGGTGACCTTGTTGAAGTTATGATGCGTTAACCTATGTGTTACGTGGTTGAGGTTGTGGTGAATATTATACCTTTGTTATTGTGTATAGTAGAGAGTTGAGATGTTATCCGGGTAGGGGTCCCGTCGAGGCCTCCGGAGGCGCGTGCTTGCGAGTACGGCCAGACGTATGTTGTGACCATAAGGTTATCAATTCGGGTAGGTCTGGGGAGGGCTCCGAGAATCGACACTTGCGAGTGCGATGTCATGATAACTTATGGGCGTATTTGAATGATGTTATCCGGGTAGGGTCCGTCGAGGCCTCCGGAGGCGCGTGCTTGCGAGTACGGCCAGATGTTACGATTTGACCATAAGGTTATCTAATCGGGTAGGTCTGGAGAGGGCTCCGAGAATCGTCACTTGCGAGTGCGATGTCAAGATAACTTATGGGTGTGTTCGAGTTTATTCTTGATGGCTAATCCGGGTGGGACCCTTCGGGGCCACGGAGACGTTTTGACTGTTGATTTGATATCTCTGAATTGTTTATGTTTTGAATCTTGAATCCCGATTATATTGGTGAATATGGTTTTGGTCTTGAGGTTTGAGTTGAGAATAAAATCATTTGTATGATTTTGAAAGAAAACCTTTTGAAAAGGAAAAACATTCATATTTCAGGATTTTACACTGAGACCCCCGAAGTCTCTAAATAATCTCTTACAATGATTTCTGGAGTAATCCCCATGGTTTGTTTTAAGGGAATAAATTTTCAAAAGACTTTAGACTCGGGGATCGTGTTACTACCTTGTCGAAATGTTATTTTCATAACGGTTGTATTCTTGATGTATAATTGTATAGCTTGGTTACTTGCTAGCGATTCCATCGCTAACCCCTCGTTGGGGATTTTGTTATTTATTCCAGGTGTCCTGACTGGAGAGTGAGCAACCACAGGATTGGCTCGGAGGATGATGCAATGCAACGATACTAGTCACAATTGTAGTCTGTCGTTTGTCAGTGATATGTCAGTTTGAGTTCTTGTCATCCTTGAGGGGATGGACATTTTATGTACTATGTGATCGAGTTGTATTTTAGTTTCATCAGATGTATGGTTATGCTGTGTTTTGAGAGACCTAATCGGTCTACGGTATTATGTTTTGGTCAAGTTGACCGCATGTGGGTTTTGATTTGTAGTCTCCCGCCTGGTAGCTCCTTGTGGAAAGGGGTCTACGGCGTGTAATATCCCTGAGCGGATTGGGGGTGTTACATAAATGGTATCAGAGCTTAGGTTTGCGAAAACCTAGGCAGTTGGGTCTAGTTGGGTCTTGTCGAGTCGTGTCTTGTCGGAGTCGTGTCTTGTCGTGTCACCCGGGTGAGCAGTTGTGAACAAGCGAGATCATTGCGATCCGTTGTGATCAATTGTGGTTCGTTGTGATTAGTATTGTGTTGCAGCCATTATCTCCGTGCGGCCTGTGGACGTAAGTCTCCTCCTTTATGTGAGGTACCTGTATTTCATGTTTTTACGTGTGCGAATTAAATGTGATGTGTGTCCTTATTTACACGGTGTTGTGTAAGGGAGTTGTATTCGATACTTGTGACGCACGGTATACGGATATGACTGGACGTATTGATGTTTTGACTTTGAACCGCCGTGTGGGGTGGTATGTTGTGAAACTTGTGAACCTTGATGGGTTTCGAAAGTGTGCCGACAGTTGATTCGGTGAAAAGCTCAAATGATAGTCTGGATATGTGTTTTAACTTGATGCGCCCGAAATGTGTTTGGTTGAATTTGTGATTTTGTTTGTCGTTTGAGCAGGTGGTTTTTAGTTCGATCAGTTTGTTTGGACTATCGTAATTATTCCGCTGCGGGTAGATTTGAGAATATATTTTTGAGGGGCCATAAGGGTCGGAACATTTTTGAGAAAGTTGATTTTGAAAATATTTTTATGGTTCGATTAAACCAGCAGCCCGTATGAATTTTGAAATCGGTCGAGTTTTAACAGAGTTAATCCTGTATTTTCAAATGACACCATCAGGCGGTATGAGGAAAAATGTATTTTAATGTATTTCGCAATCGCAAAATATTACCGTCACCTTGGTTGAGACCAAAAGAATTTTGAAAAATTTCGTTATATGTTTGTTATGTTGTTTTGCCGTCGGAAAATTTTTACTGATTACCTTTCTTTTACAATTCTATAGGTGATCATTTTCATTGCTCAATCTCTATCGACCTAATCATATGGTCCGTCAGTGACGATCGTGAACCCTAATCGCGATATCGATTGCACTTAGTTGCTTCACTGTGTGGATATTATTGACGTATTATATATTGTCACAATTCTTGTTAGCAAGTTATGGGTGTACGCCAGATACGATGATTTCATAGTTCGGTTTAATTGTGTTGTTTCTTTGACGTTATCCGGATGTGGTAATTGTAATGTCTTGTACATGGTTTTCAAAACGAGACAGAGATGATAATAGATTCGTAGTTTTGATCAAACTTTTCTTTTCTAAAATTCGCTTCAGCAAATTTTTCAAATTCAGGAATTTTAAAATGCTACCATTTGGACAAGCACCTTAAAAAAAAAAATTGTTTTTAAAATATTACCCATATTCGACCCTGATGATATGTTTGTGGTTTTGACCGTGATAAACTTGGTAAAGGTCGTACATTATGTTAACATGGCTAAGTGAATGATTTATGAATTTGAATTCTGTCGTTGCAGTGATGGTTCATGTATTCGTGTTACAACTCGGAATGAGTATTTTATTGTGTTATTGTTGGTTGCTCTATATTGATTATGTGGTGGTTGTTTTGGTTGTTTTGATCGGTTGCCCATTCAGTATGCCGAGAGGTCGAGGTCGTGGTAACCCTCCGTGCGACCAGGATCGTACTACCGGTAATGAAATTAGTACTGGTGTTGCTACTGTGCTCCAACAGGTGGCAGACCAGATGACACATTTAGCTCAGGTGGTTCAGCGTAACCATACTGCGAATGAGGATGTTGGATCGACTCGGTGGCTTAGAGAAGTGCTTCATATGCGTCCCCCTCGCTTTGCAGGAGCGGGTGATACTTTGGGCTGGGACGGTTGGCTTATCCAATTGGAGAAGATTTTCAAGGCGATTGGTTGTCCCGAGGAGCGGAGGATTCCTATCGCTCAGTTCCTTCTCGTTGATGACGCCGCTAACTGGTGGGAGGCCGTTGAGCCTCAAGATCATGCTGTTACTTGGGAAGAGTTCAAGAAGTTGATGGAAGCGGAATTTTGCCCGAGGCCGATTCGAGAGCAGAGGATCCGAGATTTTTACCTAGCCGAGCCACAGGATGTACCCGTGTCACAGGCTATTGTCGATTATAGTCGACAGCTCGCCTTTGTGAAGAATCAGGTGAGGACCGAGGAGGACAAGATCCGTCATTTTGATATGCGGATGAGACCAGAGATTCGACAGTACATGTCGGGTTTCACTTGTGCTACTTTGAGAGAGTATCAGAATCGAGCTATGGCGTACGAGATGGCATCGTTATCTACTGGGCCTTCGCATGAGTCGAAGAGACAGAGGACGTCTGGAGATTTTTCGGACGGTGCAAGAGATGGAAATTCTTCTCATCGAGTTTCGCGTAGTCGTACGGCGAAACCTTCAATTTCTTCGTTCGGTGGAACCAAGAGTTCCAAGTTGTCTTCTTTGACTCCTAGTCAGACTGGGAGGTGCTTTAACTGCAATGTTGTCGGTCATGTGCTAGCTAATTGTCCTTCGCAATGGATTACTTGTTATAATTGTGGACTCGAGGGCCACAGAGTTCAGTATTGTGAATTATTCCATGAAGTTTCCCAGAATCGTGTTTCGGCATCGGTATCGGGATCGGTTCGTCGGGACCGTTGAGATTTTTTTCGGCCGTGCTTTGTTGTTTGTGACTTCACTTTTTTTTTTTAGTTTAAGTTTCGGGACGAAACTTTTTTTTAGAGGGGTAGAATGTAATACCCGTGATTTTCTTTTTCGGTAATTTTTCGTTTTTGGCATTTTTCTAGTTTCCAGAACTTGCTTGCGACCGTTTTGACATTTTGACAATGTTTTGTTCTTCGTGTTTGGTCATCCGAGTTCGTTTCGGTATCGTTTTGTCGAGTTCTGTACTTTTGGCGACTTTTCCGCACTTGAGTTCGATTCTTGCGAATCTCGTCCGAAACTGTTGTTTCGACTTTATCGTAAGTTCATTTAATGTTATTATTCATGTTGCGAGCTTTGGCTTGGTGTTTCGATCACGTATCGTGATTTTCGGGCGTTTTGGGCCATTTTCGTAATTTCCCAAAGTTTGGGGTAATTACTTTCCGTTGTCGAATTTCGAGCCTTCGGGTGGTCGGAATCGTGTGTTCTCTTAGTGCTCGGATTCGTCTTTGCGAGTACTTCGTGTCGTATCTTGATTCGTACTCGAGTTCGGGTTTCGGTCGTTGGGCCGTCGGAATTGGTCGGCCGAGTCATGGCCGGGCGTGCTCGGGCGAGGCCACCTGGCCGAGTAACGTGCGTTAGTGCTCGGCCGTTACGTGCGTAGGGCCGATTACGTCGTAAGGCCACGGCGTGCGCACGTAGTCGTCCGTGATTTGGGCGATGACTTCGGTTACGTCGTAACCCTTGGCCGATTCGTCGTAACGTGATCGGCTTATAAAAGGCACAGCGGCGTTTTCTTGACCATTTCTCATTCTTTTTCTTCCGTCTGCATTTGTGGGTGTGTGAATCATCTAGAGATGTTGTTGGACGATGAATACATGAAGTTTTGAGGTTCATATCATCAATCATCCGTCCTATAACATCCTCCGATCTACTGAATCGCCGATTTCCTAGAAATCTAGTTTTGGGGAATTTGGGTATTTTGGTTGTTTTCGTCCGATTAATCCGATTTAACTTAGGATTATGATGGATTGATGAATATTTAGATGTATTATATCATTTCCCTTGTTATTCCATGGTTGGATCGTATCGATTCGTTATTTGGGTCGAGTTCTTGACCGATGCCTTGAAGGTGTCCGGTAAAATGTCATAGAGGGGTTTTCGGGCGTTCTTCGATTATTCTTCCTCGTTTGATCGATGATTTATTGATTATATATTGTTAGGGTCGAATTCTTGTGAAGGACTCGAGTCGGAACCCTCCCGTTCGTTGTCTTCTTCGGGGTCCGAGCTTCCCGGTTGAATCGTGTTCTTCGGAGTGTTCGGTAGCGGTCATTAAGTCGAGCTTTCCCGTTGCTCCGCGTGCGTTGGACTTGAGGCGAGTATCTCGTCTATATTCTTTATACTTTGAGAATGTGATGTGTCGTGAATTTAACGTGGACTCGTTAGTGACGGTATATTTAACCGTAACTTACTTTAAATGAAGATGTGATTTTATGAAGGTAATTACCAACGTAAACTTTAGTTTCAAGAATAATGATAACTACCTCATCATGTTATTTTGTGATTAAAATAAATACTAGAAATGAGTAGTTAACTGAAGAATTGTGGAATCGCGTAATACTTGTATTATTTGCTCGTTGGCCTTTTTCCTGAATGATGGTTTGCTGTGGATGTGGTGACCTTGTTGAAGTTATGATGCGTTAACCTATGTGTTACGTGGTTGAGGTTGTGGTGAATATTATACCTTTGTTATTGTGTATAGTAGAGAGTTGAGATGTTATCCGGGTAGGGGTCCCGTCGAGGCCTCCGGAGGCGCGTGCTTGCGAGTACGGCCAGACGTACGTTGTGACCATAAGGTTATCAATTCGGGTAGGTCTGGGGAGGGCTCCGAGAATCGACACTTGCGAGTGCGATGTCATGATAACTTATGGGCGTATTTGAATGATGTTATCTGGGTAGGGTCCGTCGAGGCCTCCGGAGGCGCGTGCTTGCGAGTACGGCCAGATGTTACGATTTGACCATAAGGTTATCTAATCGGGTAGGTCTGGAGAGGGCTCCGAGAATCGTCACTTGCGAGTGCGATGTCAAGATAACTTATGGGTGTGTTCGAGTTTATTCTTGATGGCTAATCCGGGTGGGACCCTTCGGGGCCACGGAGACGTTTTATTGTTGATTTGATATCTGAATTGTTTATGTTTTGAATCTTGAATCCCGATTATATTGGTGAATATGGTTTTGGTCTTGAGGTTTGAGTTGAGAATAAAATCATTTGTATGATTTTGAAAGAAAACCTTTGAAAAGGAAAAACATTCATATTTCAGGATTTTACACTGAGACCCCCGAAGTATCTAAATAATCTCTTACAATGATTTCTGGAGTAATCCCCATGGTTTGTTTTAAAGGAATAAATTTTCAAAAGACTTTAGACTCGGGGATCGTGTTACTACCTTGTCGAAATGTTATTTTCATAACGGTTGTATTCTTGATGTATAATTGTATAGCTTGGTTACTTGCTAGCGATTCCATCGCTAACCCCTCGTTGGGGATTTTGTTATTTATTCCAGGTGTCCTGACTGGAGAGTGAGCAACCACAGGATTGGCTCGGAGGATGATGCAATGCAGCGATACTAGTCACAATTGTAGTCTGTCGTTTGTCAGTGATATGTCAGTTTGAGTTCTTGTCATCCTTGAGGGGATGGACATTTTATGTACTATGTGATCGAGTTGTATTTTAGTTTCATCAGATGTATGGTTATGCTGTGTTTTGAGAGACCTAATCGGTCTACGGTATTATGTTTTGGTCAAGTTGACCGCATGTGGGTTTTGATTTGTAGTCTCCCGCCTGGTAGCTCCTTGTGGAAAGGGGTCTACGGCGTGTAATATCCCTGAGCGGATTGGGGGTGTTACAATAACTAGGCCTCTCTGAGTGGGGCCGGATAATACCTCTCCATCATGAGAGTCTTGAATTGATCCCAAGTACATGACCCGTCGGTGGGTTTCAACGACAACCACCATGAATGAGCGCTCTTACCCATATAGTAAGCCGCAACTGAAACTTTGGGTCCTTCGGGACACTATACCATAGCAAATAACTTCTCGAAATGCTCGAGCCAATGAAAAATATCCACCGGCTCAGATGAGCCCTCAAAAGTAGGTGGCATTTGGCGAGAGATGTTGCCAATAATACTGCTTACACCCCTCTCTTGCCCCTGAGGTGGCGGCGGAGGAGCCTGCTGATTCTGAGCTGTTGAGTTATGCATCGTCTCCATGAGGCGTGCCATCTGTGTTATCTGGGCCATCATGCCCTGCATAAAAGCGAGTGGATCAACCTGAACACCTTCTGACTGAGTTGTGTCCCGGGTACGACTCTCTGGCAGTGAATGATCATTTCTGGGTGAATGAGTGGCAGCGTCGCTGCTCGATGAATTAGCATTATTCCTCGCGTTCGCGCGTGTATTCACACGAGCTCTCGGGTTTCGGCCCGCACCGCGGCCTCGTCCCCCGCGTCCTCTGCCTGCTCTCTCCATACTGAAGCAGGAAAGTCACATGATAATTATAGCTCTCGTATGAATATCACATTATGATTACGTCATGAAATGATGAAAATAAGCATACGCGCTCTAACACAGTGATTACATGAATGATTAACTGAGGTGACATGATTATCTGATGATATTCTTGAAATGATTATCTTGAACAAGTTAACAAGATTAATGATATGATCCTCAAGATCAACAACTGAAGAGTAAAATGAACTGAGTGATTAATGAGTTAACATGATCGACATGATCAAAATGAATGATGATGAGGATTGTTGACTGTTGAATGATGAATGAATGATTCTCATTGCCAGAAATTACCATGGCGTTAGAAATCTTACTGTTCTTTTGGTCTGAGGGGCTCGGCATTTGCACAAGTCACACGTGACGCGAAATTCCAATGATACTAGTCCAATGACGATGATTTCAAATGAGACATGACTCGGAAGGTAGTATTCAAAACCACGCTCCGATACCAACTCTGTAACACCCCAAGCTAGGCGATTATTACAGTGCCGTGGACCCCCGACTGGGACCCACCAGGCGAATGAAAATTAATGACTTAGATAACATAATCGTAGTACCGAACCACATTATATCATCCATTACTCTGATAAGGAGTTTCAAGTACAACACACCCAAGATAATATAGAATACATGTATATTTTATATGAAGATAAAATATACAACACTGAATGAAACAGCGTATCCAAATGGAAATCTGCAGCGGAAAATAAATGACGACAACATGAATGACTGAAAGGATTGGGGGCCCCCTACTAGTATAACTGGGACTCCTCGCCATCAACATTCTCTTCCCGTGCTTTTGCCTTGCCATGACCTGAAAACAATATCCCCCAACGGGGTCAGTTACACAGAACAACAATCCTCAAGGGTTGAATATACACAATCATGATATATCTCAATTATGAGATTAAGCTGAAGAGGGGCATCGTAGTACGCCCGTAATGGTATGTGCATGTGTACAAGACGAGTGACCGTACACACCCGTCCTTGTACCTAATTAGTCTCATGGAGGTACGTTACCGTGTGCACAGTCCATTGTGTCGGTGAACCCGAACACATGACCATCATGTGCCCGACTAAAAATCCCACACGTCACCACCCGACCACGCAATACGAACCCAGAAGGTCATATGAACGAGAATGACCATGATGAATATCAATGAATAATAATCCGACAAAGTTAATAATGACTCACCGAGATGAAAATGATAGTGAAATGAATGTTAGCTCAATGAAATGATTGGAACCGTCATTTTTCGTGAATGAAGTGATTAATTGACAATTACAAGTCTCAATACGGTTAATACATTATAAATGAATTATGATTATGAATGAACAACAACGAAAGGAATGAATATCCTTTTAACCGAGTAAGAATTAACTTACACAACACCGGTGAAAAATGTCCTTCCACGAACAAACGTCCTAAATGAGATGTCGGTCGCTCGAACAACCTTGAATAACACAATTACCAACAATTCGTTCAACATACGAATCAAACACGATTATAACTAACTCAAACGTCGATATGACTAAACCAATTTCATTGGGGCATTATATCAAACACGTTGTAACCAATCTTCGATTGTTTACAATCAATCCTTAACTATACCAATATCAAATCCCCAAGAAGTGTTTCAAACCAACAAAACATCTTCAATACAATCAATAATCCAATATGAATATCCAAATTCGTGATTACAACAATAACTAATCGAAAACCCCCCAAATCCAACTCAATATTCAAAGTATTCTTGAATAACCCTTCAATAATCCAATGAATATTCATACACACTCATAATCATACGTATATCTCTTCATACAACATGATTATAACGTCCAAAACATCATATCTCAACACAAATCGAAATCCAAGATGTTGAAGAATATTACCTTTGAAGATCCAAATACTTTGATCCGGTGAAATCGTGTTAAATCGACTATCCAAGCTTCACAAACGAATGAAGATGATGAAAACCGAACACCCAAGTGATTGATGATGAAAAATCTCTCCCTCAAACTCTCTCTCTCTCAGAACAAGGTGAAGAAATGATAGATTCATTTGGTCGTAACATCACAAGTCAACGGCCTTACGGCCGTAACCAGCCACCTTATACGGCGTAACTCGCCCTCGTCCAAACACCTGCCGACAGTCATACGACCGTACCCGTACATGTCTTACGGGCGTAACTCGACTGATACGGCCGTACTCAGCAAAACTTATGGGCGTATGAAGCCTTCGTCGAAACTGCCTGGGCACCCTGCTCGAATCATACGGCCGTAACCGGCCAAGTCTTACGGTCGTACCTGTCTCAACTTACGGCCGTATGCCGCAACCCTTACGGCCGTAAGTCCTATTCATCCGAACTGTCCTGAAAACAACGAATGCATGTTACGGCCGTATCCGCCTATCCTTACGGTCGTAACTCATCTTCGTCCAAAACATCCCTAAACCAACGAATGCATGTTACGGTTGTAATGCCTGACTAGTTACGGCCGTAACTCGTTGCTGGAAGTGACAAAAATCCGACAACTCCGTTTTCTCGCTACGATTGATGAATGATCCGACATACCATACGTATGTGAAAGTAACCAAATCCAACACATGCCAAAGATGATACTTCCAACACAAGACTACCAATCCCGATGATAATGATAATACTCTCGTCTCGATTCTCAATCGGAGATGAATGACGATCGGTAACTGATACATGGTTACAAAATGCCAACGATGAATACAAATGAATGAATCATGAATGATGAGTGATTATTAAAGAGTGAAAATTACTGAGTGACCATTACTGACTGATAATTACTGAATGATAATGAATGAATTACAACCGGGTATTACATGCGATAGTTGGTCTTGACTATTAACGTGCATAGCATATTTATATAGTTAAACTGGATGGCAGTGATATAGTTTCTTCTTTACTAACTAAAAGAAGAACAAAGATCTCAGATAATTATTATTTTTTAATTCTATTGTATAATATTTAATTATGTATTTATAATATTTATTGCTTTGATTTATCATAAATGAGAGTGAGATTGATTGGCTCAACATGCTCGATATTTTGGAAATAATATTATTTATAATGATAATTAATATTATATCTATAAATCGTGTCTCAACTCGTTTGGGTTGATGATGTTTCATTGAGGAGCTCAAAAAAGGATAATTATATTAAACTCTACACGCAGATTAGTTTCGATATAATGATAAGGTTTCAGTGGTAATGCTCTTACACAAGAAATTAATAAAGTAAGGTTGTCATTAGCTTAAACTAATTAATAAAAATATGGTATCTTTAACACATGAAATAATTAATTTAATAGGAGCCTGATTTTATAAATTAGAATTTAGGTGGGAAGTGCTGTATTAGCTCTTTAGTGGACTGAGTTGATCTTAGTTATTCAGTAATGGTAAGAGGGCTTAATATGGAAAGTTGAGGTCTACTAGGAGTTCTTGCCCTAATCCTCCTTACCGTAGACCGATTAGGTCTCTCAAAACACAACAGGGCAGTACAACTGATAAACCAAAATACAAATCGATCACAAATTACACAACATGTCCATCCTCTTAAGGATGACAAAGAATCTATAAATAAACACTCAGACCGACAGATCACTGACGGACAAACGACTACAACTGTGACTAGTATCGCTGTTTTGCATCATCCTCCAAGTCGATCCTGTGGTGGCTCACTCTCCAATCAGGGCACCTGAAAATAAATATATAATAATCCCCAACGAGCGGTTAGCGATGGAAATCGCTAGCAAGTACCAAGCTATACAGTTATACATCAAGAATGCAACCATTATGAAATAACGTTTCAACAAGGTAGCAATACGATCCCCGAGTCTAAGTTCCTTTAAAAAAACAGTTTCCTTTTGGGAAAGATCATAAGAATAATTCCAAAACGCATTTAAGAGAATAATTGAAGACTTTGGGGGCCTCAGTGTAAAATCACGAAAGATTTATAATTCTTCTTTTCATAAGAGTTTACCAAAAACGTCGAAATGATTCTATTCACAACCAAGTCTCAAAGACTAATTAATAATATAAGTACATTCGGGATCCAAGGCCCAAACATTTACAATTCAGAGTTATCACATCAAACACTCAAATCACCTCAGTGACCTCGATGGGACCCATCCGGATTGACTAACGCAAATAAGCTAAGGCACACCCAAAAGTTGTCTTGACATCGCACTCGCAAGTTAAGATTCTTGGAGCCCTCTCCAGACCTACCCGTTTAGATAACCTTATGGTCAAATCATGACAACTGGCCGTACTCGCAAGCACACGCCACCGGAGGCCTCATGGGTCCCTACCCGGGCAACATCATTCAAACACGCCCATAAGTTATCGTGACATCGCACTCGCAAGTGACGATTCTCGGAGCCCCCTCCAGACCTACCCGATTTGATAACCTTATGATCATAACATATCAACTGGTCGTACTCGCAAGCATGCGCCGCCGGAGGCCTCACGGGTCCCTACTCGGATAACATCTCAATTCACCAAGATACACAACAACAAAGGTACAATATTCACTACAATCGCAAACACGTAAAACATAAGTTAACGCATCATACACCTCCAAAAAGGCACAACATTCACATGGCAACATCATTCAGGAAAAAGGCTAACAAACGAATAATACAAATATTCCGCGATTCCATAATTCCTCGGATAACTACTCTTTTCTAGCATCCGTTTCAAGCAAAATACAACCTGAAATGGTTGTTATCATTCTACATGAAACTCAAGTTTACGTTCGTATTTACTTTCATAGAAATCACATATTCATTTAGAAGTAAGTTACGATTCAATGTCCAATCACTAACAAGTCCACGCTAAACTCATGACAAATCATATTCTCAAAGTATAAAGAATAGAGATGAGATACTCGCCTCAAGTCCAAAGCACGCGAAGCAACGGGAAAGATCGACCGGAAACCCTTGAATCCTCCAACTAGGTCGAAAACACAAGAACAACATAATTACTATAAAATCGGTCACAAGGAAGATGGAAAACAGACGAAATTCTCAACAAGAATTCGTAGGAACAAAGGATCGAACACTTGGGGTTCAATAATTCCCCAAGAACATTAAGAACATCACCCGAACCAGATAAGAATACGGATCAAAACACCGGAATATAATCAAAACTTCCGAATAAGGATATACAACACCACGATTCATGAAAAACAACTTGAATCCTAAATATTCTCAAAATACATAGAAAAGGGTTTCAAGGAAGTTACCTCGAATCAAAGACGAAGAACACAGATTGATGATGTTAATCAACACCAAGAACTCAAGGAAGATGAAAGTTTGAAGTTACAAGACTCCAAAAATCGCCCCAAAATCGTCCACGAATCGCCACAGCCGCGGAGGAATGAAGAAAGGATGAAAAATGACGAACACGGTCAACCCCTGGGTATTTATAGCTGCGCCAGCATAACGTACGTTAAGGAAGAAGGCTAACATACATTAACAATCTTACGTACGTAAGGCATGCAAGCTTACGTATGTAAGGCATGGACAGAACTCTCTGCCCGATATTGTGAAGACTCTTACGTACGTTATGAGAAGGAATTAACATACGTAAGCCGCACATGAAGTTAACGTACGTTATGCTCATCTCATAGCGTGCGTAAGGCACTTAACAGTTCCAAACTGCTAAGTTCAGCTTGTTGGGTACAAGCCCGACGAAATTGCGAAACGACGAAAACAACACAAGACGAAGACATGCACACGAAGAGTGCGCAACGACGAATTCAAGAGCTAAAATAAAACACGATTCCGACTACCCGAAGGTTCGGAATACGACTACGGAAGTAATTACCCCCAAACTTTGGAAATTACAAAACGGCCCAAAACGTCCGAAAATCGCAATACGAAATCAAACAACCAAATCGAAGTTCACAAAACGTCTAACAAAGTTAAACGGTCTCATAGGAAGCTGGATACCGTAGTTTCGAACCACCATCACACGAACCGAACCAAATAGCGGAAAAAGTCGCTCAAAACACAGATTTAGGTAAAACAGCCCCGAAACAAACTCGGATGACCAAATACGTTGAACAAAACATTATCAAAATGTCAAAATGCTCACAAGCGAGTTCTGGAAATCAGAAAATACCGAAAATAAAAAATTACCGAAAGAGAAAATCACGGGTATTACATTTGTAACCACAAAGGTTTTTTGATTGTTGAGGGTAATTTGATTGCAAAAATGTCAAATGCTCCCTAAAAATATATGAAATTAATTAACACAAATAAAAGGCATCATGTTGTAAAATCAATATTTATGTTTGAGGTTACTTACTCTATATAAGGTTGAATCTCATGAGTGTTAACCAAAACACATTGGTGTGCTTGTGCCAATGTAGGGCCATTAACCAGCTTAATAGATGCACCTCCTAGTGGTTTGTGAAATCAATTACACAACCAGAAGGTAGTCCAATTGATTCACAATTTGAGAGGTACTCAACACAAAATTCAAGTGCTTCATCAGTAATATAGCACTCCGCAATGCAACCTTCAGACCTATTTCAATCGCGAGCATTACCCTGTTATAGGTTTCATTCCTCTCTCAAATGGAAACATCCAAAGAAGGTAAACTGCGCCACACATTTATACTTCTGCCACTAAATGGATTGTCAATTGGACCATAATATCGAAGATGGTAGGGAGGAAGTATTGTTCTAGACTGGATAAGGTGACTTGAAGTTCTTATTGCAATTGGTCAAGAGAATCAGGTTGTATTACTTTAGAACACAGGGAACTGAAAAAGAAGCACAACCTAGTTATGACAAATCTGATATTTCTTGACAAGCAATTTCGAATAGCCAAGGACAGAATATGTTGCATTAGAGTATGATAGTCATGTGACTTAAGCCCGTGAAGACGACACTCATCCATCGAGATAAGGTTTCTAAAGTTGGAACTATAACCATTGGGGACCTTAATACCTTGTAAAGTTTTACAAAATAATTTTTTTCTTTCTTATTTAGAGTGAATTGGACGGGGGTTAGGGCTTTGCTTTGGTCATCATAAGCTAATGTGATGGAGGCTTTATTTAACTTGTTACTCAAATGAGAATGTGATAAATCTTTTCTAGCATTAAGTCCATCCTTTGTCCTCCTCGGTTGATTAAGTAATGTGCCATAGATGCTTTCACACATATTTTTCTCAATATGCATTACATCTAACCGATGGCGAATTAGCAAGTATTTCCAGTACTCTAATTCAAAGAAAATTGATTTCTTTTTAACAATCTAGCGACAGTCTCATTGATCTCACCCTCGTCATCAACCCCACACTCACCGTCATCATCACTCTCGCACTCACCACCCTCACTATGTTTTCTCTTCTTTTGGACCTTTTTCCCAAATTTAATGTCAATTCCAGATACCAAGTTAAAAACTTCTAGACAAAAGAGACGTTTAGATGAGTTATCCTCATTTGGACAATGACCCACATATGACATTTTTCGACTATGTGGAACCAAAATGCATTTGTGTTAATCCCACAAACTGGACAGCCATAATATCCCTTCACAGTGCACCTAGACAAATTCCCATGCGCTGTAAAATCACTAATTGTCAACATCAAAACAGCCCTTAACTGAAAATTTTCTTTCTTATATGCATCAAACACATCAACACCTACATCCCAGAGGATTTTTAAGTCGTCAATCAAAGGTGCAAGGTAAACATCTATGTCATTTTCCAGTTGTTTAGGGCCTGATATAAGTAGAGACAACATCATAAACTTCCTCTTCATGCATAACCATGGAGGAAGATTATATATTATCAATGAAACAGGCCAACAACTATAAGTACCGCTAAGTGTGCTTTGTGGATTAATCTCATCTGAGGATAGAGCCAAGCAAAGATTTCTCGGCTCTTGGGCAAAATCTGGGCATTTATTGTCAATCAATTGCCAAGCCGGTGAATCGGCCAGACGACGAAGGTTACCATCCTTAACTCTATCATTATCATGCCATGTCAAATTCCTAGCAGTTTATGGTGATTGAAAACTCTCTTAAATCTAGGAATAGGGGAAATACCACAAGACTTTTTTAGGCACTTTTGTTTGATATTTTCCGGACCTACCATTTCTTCTCTTCCACCTAGACATCCCACAACTAGGACATTCATTTAAATTTGCAAATTCATTCCTATAAAGAATACAATCATTGGGACATGCATGTATTCTCTCATAGTCTAAGCCAAATACCTTCATTTTTTCTTGGCCTCATACATTGACTTCGGTAAGTTATTACCATTTGGCAATAACTCACTAAGTACCTCTAACATATTTGAAAACCCCATTGTCAGATCACTCATAGTGCTTTAACATCGTAGTTTCATTAAACCTGAAAGTTTAGAGTATTCCGAGCCTGGATAGAAAGGTTTTCGGCATCTTCAAGCACATCCCTAAAAGATCTAGGATTTTTATTATACTACTCAAAAGCATCATTTACCATATCCCCTAAATTACCGTAATCTTCACATATAAAACTTTGATTTTGACTCATTCTAATTTCTTAGTCTTTGGAGGATGCTTTTGGTGCTACCTCACCATGCATGTGTACTTTTCTAAGAAATCTTTTTTAAACAAGTGATGCTCAACGAAGGTTGGGGTGAAAACCTCCATATTACAACATGAGGTACATGTACACCTAACGGACATTCTATTTTCAGAATTAAGGACAACAAAATTTATGAACTTACGAACTCCCTGCTTTACTTATCGGATAATCGATTACATAAAATCCAAGACTTGTCCATATCAAAAGATTTTTCCAGTTCATTTATTAAACAATGTTAGTTTATTCAGATTTATTATAATTTATTAAACATACAAGTTTTAATATTCAAACGAAAAGTTCACACCTACAGTTACTTAAGCAAAAAAAATTAAAAATAAAACAAATAGAATCACACAGAAAACTTATAGAAAATACAAGTCATTCAAGAAACTTACCGGGTGCAACAACTTTTACTCTCTATTTGCATAATTATTCCCATAAGGCATAATTATTTAATGCAATATTGTGAGCATATATATATATATATATATATAACCGATTAAAATTAAGGATCATTGCATGAGTGTACCCTACTTCATTGCTATGGCTAATGTGGGATCTGCTACTTTAATTAAATAGTTCACAATTAAAAAAAAAAAAAAAAGGAACCACCATAATAATATTAGTAATATAATAGTTGAAAGTACAAATAAATGCCATCAATAGGTGAGGTGACCTTATAATAACAAGAATAAAAAGTGATGCTACAACTAATATTGAAAATTACACACATAATAAACTGCTACATAGGTCACATGCCTACCGAAACTAAACCATGCTAAGTGACTACTCCAAATCAGGATAGTTTGGTGATTGACCAGTGGCAAGAGAAAAAATTGATTGTCAATCAGATCTTCAGAAGTTACTGCGCTCGTTTCTGGACGAATTAATCAATCGAATCGAATCAATCGAATGAACTGAATCGAATCGAATCGAATCGAATCGAATCGAATGGACTCGAATCAATTGAATCGAATCGAATCGAATCGAATCAAATATATAATAAGGGTAAATAATAATAATAATAATAATAATAATAATAATGGTAAATAATAATAATAATAATAGTAATTAACAACAACAACGATAATAGTAATATTATTAGTAATAATAATAATAATAATTAAGATTAATAATAATAAGAAGAAGAAGAAGAAGAATCGAAATGGATCGAATCGAATCGAATCGAATCGAATGGACTCGAATCGAATCGAATCGAATCGAATGGACTCGAATCGAATCGAATCGAATCGAATCAAAATCAAAAATAAGTCCAAAAGAACAGGGCCTTACCTGCCCACATACCAAATTGCAGCTAACTTTGCTAGAGAAAAAATTAGCTAGCTCTTGTTAAAAAATTGGCCCAAATGATTTATTATTATGGGCCGGTATTATGCAGCCCGGCCCAGACCTATTAACTACCCCCCTTTCCAGCTGGCTTCTGGAGTGTTCCCTATTTTAATCCCGCCCGTTGATTTAGATGGGATAATCCCATCCGTCGGTCCCTTGTATTTGATTCACTCCCCGTGCAACCCTAGCCTCACTTCTCTGTTTTGTTTCTCTCTCATCTCTCTCGCTCTCCGCCGTGGCTATGGAAACTCGATTTCCTTACCTTTTTTGCTCGGCTGTGCGGTTCCGATTTAGAAGGGAATCGAAACCCTTATCAATTAATGATAAGAAAGGATTCGATTCCCCGAAAAATATGTGGCTTTCCGTTTGGGTTTTTTGCCTATATATTTTGAGCGATTTGGGCTTGAGATGAGACACACGAAAATTCTTCTATGTTAGAAAAATATTTTCCTTCAAGTATCTTTGTGATTTCTGAGTGAAAAAATATTTTCTGAGTGAAAATTGCTTGAGGCCGATTTTGGGGGTGTTTCTTCTGGGATCTTGTTGAAACCGACCGAGGGGGTAGTTATTTGTCTGGGCTGCTGGTCGCTAATACTTGTGGAGCCTTGGACGTGGGTACCGGATTTGGAGGACTGATCCGAGGCCGAGTTCCGGTTGATTCTCACCACCTTCGCCTCTCGATTTACAGATCTTTGTGTGATCTGTTCGGTTTGGTTTCTTGAACTTTGAATTCCTGTTCTTTGTGTTCGGGTTGTTTTAGGTTAATTCGTTTTTCCCCCTTATTTCGTGTAATTCGTTGTCAATAAGTTTGTTGTGTAATCCTTAATCTCCGGAATTTTATTTATAATTCGTTTACTGCTTTGTTGAGTAATTTTATGTATTCCGAATAGTTACCCTATAGTGGTATCGGAGCCTCTAAAAGGGGTTTCTATTCGGAAGGGCATACGGATTCCGGCCGAGGGATCCGCTCAGGTATCACACTTCATGCTTTATCTCTCTTAATTTCGGTATTGTGGTGTGCTGCCCTTTATTCTTGCTTCCGTTTGTTTAATAGCTTGTGTCTTGGTGACTGTGATTGCTTCGTTTTGCTATCTTTGTGTTGAGACTGTAGTAATCGCTATCTCCGAGCATACCAAACCCCCTTGCCTGGACCGTAAGTGTTCCTCGGATCTTGTGGGGGCTCCGGGATACGATTCTAGCTCGTATCATTTTAAAATCTGGTGTGATTTTAATCTTTGTGATATCTACGTGATACCGGGATTTGATCCCATCTCGCTTTATTTTAAATCTGTTGTGACTTTTTGGTCTTTGTGATATCAACATGATACTTAACTGTTCCTACTGTTCACTGTGTTGTCATTTAAAATCTTGTGTGATTTTTTACAAATATTAAAATGGGCTCTCTTACTTCATTTACAATGGCACCTTTCGACGGCAAAGGAGATTTTAGAATTTGGCAACAGAAAATGAAATCTATACTTGTCCAACAAAAATGTTTTAAAGCCATTGAAGGTACTTTTCAGTCCGATGTGTCTTCTGAGAAACGAGAAGAATTAATTGAGTTTGCTCATTCATCTATAATCTTGAACTTGTCTGATTCTTTGATTAGACGAATAGGCAAAACTGATAATGCTAAACAGCTTTGGGATAAACTTGAGGAAATATTTACTGAAAAATCTTTGCCAAATAAATTATTCCTCCTCGAAAAGTTTTTTCGTTATAAGCTGGATTTGAATAAAGATATTGATGGTAATCTTGATACCTTTACAAAGTTAGTACAAGATATAAAACAAACGGGTGATAAAAACATTGATGATTATTCCCCTATTGTGCTCTTGAATGCTATCCCTGATGCTTATAATGATGTTGAATCTGCTATTAAATATGGGAGGGATTCTATTACTTTAGACACTATTATAAGTGGCTTGAAGAGTAAGGAATTAGACTTGAAAGTTAATAAGGTTTCTAAACCGGTGTCTGATGTCAATTTTGTAAGGTCTAAACAACACCTTAAAAAGAAACCGTTTATCAAAACTGATTCTGATAAGTCTAATAAGAAAAAGGGGCAATGGAAGGATAAATCTAAGTTTCGGCCTAAAAAACGCAAATGCTATAACTGTGGTGAATCTGGTCATTATATACAAGAATGCACCAAGCCTAAAAAGAATTTGCAAAATGATCAGGCTAATTTGACTGTGGGTGATGTCTTTATGGTTATTGATGATTTGCGTCTCTCTGTGAATTCTGTACTTTCTGGTCTGTGTGAAAACGAATGGTTGCTGGATTCTGGATGCACTCACCATATGACACCTTATAAACAACATTTTACGAGTTATACTAATCTTGGTGATCGGTATGTTTATATGCCTGATAAAGTGAAACGGGTAGTGGCCGGAGTGGGGAATGTTTGTTTGAAATTTGCTGATGGTACTCAGTTTACTTTAAAAAAATGTCAGACATATTCCTGATTTATCTCATAATCTGATATCTTGTACTATTTTGGAAGATGAGGGCCTTAGGGGTTCTTGGGGGAATGGTTACATGAAAATTTGCAGAGGTTCCTTAATGTTGTTTAAAGGGATCCGGAAATTTAATTTATACATTTGCCAAACTGAAACTGCTGCTTGTTCTAACTTTGTTTGTGCGGATAAAACAGAATTATGGCATAATAGGTTAGGACACATGAGCATGAAGGGATTAGATATCTTGCATAAACAAAAGTGTTTTGGAAAAGATAAAATCTCTAAGTTGTCTTTCTGTGACTCTTGCATGTATGGCAAACAACATAAAACTCAATTTCCAAAACCTCTCGTTTCCCCTGATCCTATCTTTGAGAAATCTGGTAAGAGTTCCAATGTGCTTGATTATGTTCATGCTGATGTTTGGGGTCCTGCCAGTGTTCCGACTCATGGTAGGAACCGTTACTTCTTGTCCATTATTGATGACTATTCAAGGAAAGTTTTCGTTTTTCTACTCAAACTGAAATCTGATGTGTTCGAAAAGTTCCAAACTTGGAAAACGTTAGTGGAAAATCAAACCGGAAAACGGATTAAAAAGATAAGGACCGATAACGGCCTTGAATTTTGCAATACTCAGTTTGATACTATGTGTTCTGAAAATGGCATCCTTAGACATAAGACAGTTCCTTATAGAGGTGGCCATGGGCCGGGCCGGGCCGGGCCGAATCGGGCCGGGCTGGAACTTCAAAGCCCAGGACCGGCCCATGTATCTAGCGAGCTGGGCCGGGCCGGGTCAAGGCCGCGGCCCACGCCCGCCCGCCTCGGCCGTGGGCCGGCAGGTGGGCGGCCGCTTGGGCGGAAGTGTAAATTTTTTCATAAAATCAATTTGTAAAAATCATTTTCACTTTTTAAAATAAATTAATTAATATTAATTAAAATTAATTTACAAAAATCATTTTGAATTAAGAAAAAATGTAAAACTTAGTAAAAAAACTGTTTCAATCTGTTTAAAAAAATTCATTTTGAATTTTTAAGATATGTTAACATTAAATTAAATGGGGAGAAAAGGGAAAAAAAATTGGACTTGGACTTAATTTGTAAAAATTAGATTATTTTTTGAAATTTAATCTAATTTCTAAAATTAAGTTGCCTACGTATCATAAGGAATCAAAGTCCACGTAGTTCTTTTTACTTACCTCTTTACTTACCTGGAACTTAAAGGTAGGTGATGTGCTCAATCGTCGTGTTGGCCACTCCCTGAAGCTCCCGATTCGGATGAAGAATCCATCATCATCCACGGATCATCATCCTCGTTGTGTTCGTCTTCTTCTTCCGTCCGTCCTTGTTGACGTTTCCGCTTGTTCCCAATCTTTTACTGCACTGAATCTTCACAACGTCGGGCGATAAAGATATTCGTTTATCTGTTATAACTCTTCTACCTGCACTAAAAGTAGACTCCGAAGCAATTGTAGAGGCTGGAACGACAAGGAGATCCCTTGCAATTCTAGCCAATATAGGATATTGTTCTTCACGTAATTTCCACCATTTTAAAATCTCAAAATCAGCATCAAGCTCATGTGAACACGTAAAATACTCATTTAAGATTTGACTAGAAGAAGTTGAAGAATTACAGCTTGATGACGATTTTGGTTTTTTGAAAAGAATTGAAGATGTAAATTGATCAAATCTACCTTTATTTTTTGAAGTTGACTGGGAGGCTAGAACCTCCGATTTATATTTTTTAATGTACAAATCAACTAATGAAGCTAATATTTTGCCGCACTCATTTACGTACTCCTCACTATCAAAAGAAGTATCACCTAATGCATTATAATAATAATCAATAAGATTACCGAGTGCTTCTTTTTTCACACCCGGGTCAAGAAGACATGCAACACCATATATGTAAGGAATTTGTGATAAATACTCTAACTATTTTTCTGTCATTGTAGAAATAACTTGAGATAAATGTATATTATTTTTGTGTTCACTTAAAGAACCAACAATTTTACAACATTCTAAAATAACTAAATGCACATTAGGTTCATAAACATAAGAAAATAAATATGTAAAATTATTATAAGCACGTAATATACTATGAACGATCGTAGCAAGTTCCCAATGAGCCTCAGTTATGAGGTCTTGCTCGGCTAAATGTTTTGGATCAGAGTTATATAATTGAGTAATAATTTCCGTATAAGGAATAACATCATCAAGCAATTTAAAAGTAGAGTTCCAGCGGGTAGGTGTGTCAATGCTCCATTTTTTTGGTTTCAAATTACGTTCCTTACATAGATGTTTATAATATCTCCTAATATATTGACTCAGTCTTAGCCATTTAATTATTTTTCTAATGGGATTTAAAAGGGGTGAATTCCTTTTTTAGCTGACAAATTCAAGACATGGGCACAACATCTAATATGCATAAAAATACTGTTTGCAAGTAAAGGTAATTCGTCCAACAAATATTCCATACATTTATTATTCGCGGTCGCATTATCGAGAGAAAGAGAAAGCACTTTATCAAATATATTAAATTCCTTACAACATTCAATTATTCTATCTTTTAGATTTTTAGCGGTATGTGATTCTTCCATAATATCAAAAGCAATAATACGTTTTTCTATTACATATTCAGTTTCAATCCAATGAACTGTAATACAAAGATAAGGTTCACCAGTTGGAGAAGTCCAACAATCACTAGTAAGACATATACAACCTTCAAATCTTTTAAAAAATTCAATTAATTGAGCACGTTGAATATAATATTGTTGTTGAATACGTCGTTTAAGAGTATTCCTTGGTATTCTCCAATATGCCGGTTGCATTAAAGTCCTAGTCATAATTTCTAAATTTTCACTTTCACCATGACTTAAAGGCAGTTCATCAAGAGTAACATATTTAGCAAATCCGTCAATTAATTTTTGTTGATTGTAAACGAAAGGCATACCTCCACCGGACGCTTTTGAGAAATAGCCGGATAGTTGAGATTGATCATCCGAACGTTCTTGATCATGATTATCCTTAGTCAAACCATGGTCATTTGCCAAATGACGAGCTAGTGTTCCGGTTCCGGTACCAATTTTCCAAGAAAAAGTAGTAGTTTTCTTTTGATTTTTGCATACAAGACATATCATTTTACAATGCGTTGGTACGGTACCGATAGCCCTCTCATAAAATGCCCAAACCCATGATTTTTTATTTTTATTTGAAGCTTCGGCCGTAGGTTCGGATGGAGGTGGCATGGTAGACGTAGTAGAGTCTTGAGAGAGATTGTGAACTAATAACAATTTATAATAATAAGTACTAAATAAATAAACTCTACTAAATATAAAAAATATTACAAAGTAGAAGTAGTAAACTTACCGAAATGCAAGTTGGTTTCATTGTCGCCGGTTCCTTCATGATGAACGTTTCTTGATCCGTCCGCCATAGTATTATACAATTATATAAAGGTACTTAACAAAAAATAATAATGCAAGATTACAATTTGTGAAAATTAACTTGAGAATTGTGAGCTTGAGAATTAAGAAGAAGAGTGAATAATGGTGTGGAAAAATGGTTAAGATGTGTTGGTATTTATAAGATGAATTTTTCAAAAAAAAAAAAAATTGAAGGCTAGCTGACCGTTGGGTTGCAACGGCTATGTGAACCAAGTTGGTTCAACCAACCAATAGGTTGGTGCCGCATGGCCAGCCAATCATTTAAATTTGAATGGTGGGCTTTGGGGTGGGCTGGAGGTGGGCTGGGGGTGGGCTGGGGTCGGGCTAGGGGTGGGCCGAGTGGCCGGGCCGGGGCCGGCCGGGAGTCGGCCGCGGCCGGCTCGAGGTGGGCCGGCCGGCTGGTCTGGCCGAGATTTCGGGACCGGGACCGACCGGATGACAGAGGGGATCGCTCGGTCCGCCGGCCGCCTTGGCCACTGGGCCTAGAAAATCCGTGCTGGGCCGGGCTGGGCTGGGCCGGCCCGGCCCACTGGCCACCTCTAGTTCCTTACACCCCTCAACAGAACGGGGTGGTTGAGCGAATGAACTGAACCTTCCTTGAAAAGGTTAGGGCTATGCTCGCCACTTCTGGGTTGTCCAAAAGTTTTTGGGGTGAGGCTCTTTTAACTGCTGCCTATCTTATCAATAGGTCACCTTCTATACCATTGAATGGTAATTACCCCGAGGCTGTGTGGTCGGGTCATGCTGTTGATTTTTCAAACATTCGTCTGTTTGGTTGTGCTGCTTATGTGCATCAAAATATTGATAAACTTGAACCTAGGTCCTTGAGATGTGTTTTTCTGGGCTATCCTGATGGTATTAAGGGTTATCGTTTATGGGTCAGATATGAACCCGGATTGAAGGTGATCACTAGTAGGGATGTGGTATTTAATGAAACTGAATTTCCTTGTCTTACTAATCCTTTACCTGCTCCTGTGTTAGCAGCTGAAAATTCTCCCCACCCTGTTCAGATTAGGGTGGAGCATATTAGTGATAATGAGCTACCTGCTGAATATGATAATATGGAAAATCCTGAATCCTCTAATGCTCAACCTGATAATCAATCTGAAAATGGAGATGAATCTGAATCTGTTCCTGACTTGTCTGATTATCAATTAACTAGGGATAGGTCTAGAAGGAATGTTAGAAGACCTATACAATTAGATGACTTCCATATGGCTTCTCTTGCTTTCAATGTGTTTGATATGCTTGATGGGAATGAACCTAAAACTTACAATGATGCTTTGTTGTCTGATAAATCAAACGAATGGTTAAGTGCAATGAATGAAGAAATGACATCCTTGCATGCGAATAATACTTGGAAACTTGTTCCAAAACCTAGAAACTGTTCTTTGATTGATTGTAAGTGGTTATTTAAAGTCAAAAAGGATGAGGATGACATCAGATTAAAGGCGAGGTTAGTAGCTAAAGGTTTCACTCAACGAGAAGGTATTGACTATACCGAGATTTTTGCACATGTAGTTAAATTCACCACAGTTCGCATCATGCTTGCATTAGTTGCACATCATAATTGGGAGATGAAACAATTAGATGTTAAAACAGCATTTTTGCATGGTGAATTGAAAGAAACCATCTACATGAAACAACCGGAAGGTTTTATAGATAGTAATCATCCTGATTATGTGTGCTTGCTTAATAAAACCTTATATGGCTTAAAGCAATCCCCTAGAGAGTGGAACAAGAAATTTAATGATTGCATGCTGTCCTTGAAATTCCGTCGAATTGCATATGATCCATGCCTTTATTTCAAGACTGACTGTGATGTTCCTATGTTCTTACTTATTTATGTAGATGATATGCTCTTGATCAGTTCGTGCATTAAATCTATTAATCATGTTCAAAGTCGCTTAGGTGAACAATTTGACATGAAATATTTGGGGGATGCTAAAAGGATATTAGGCATGAATATCATTCGGGATAGATCTAAAGGCACTTTATTTCTAAATCAGTCCTCTTACATTGGTAAAATTCTAGAAAAAATTTCAATGACTGATGCGAAAACTGCTAGTGTGCCATTGGCTTCTCATTTCTTATTATCCAAAACTCAGTCACCAAAAACTGAATCTGAAATTCATGAAATGAAATCTATCCCATATGCTAATGCTATTGGATCTGTCATGTACTGTAATACCCGAGATTTCTGTTATGTAATTAGAACTTGTGATATTGTAATGATTGTACTTTTGTCTGAGTACTATTCTCCGTATTTCATAATCCGATGTTGTCGAGTGTATAATTTCGTGTATGTGTTTTAGAGATTGAAATTCTGTACATGTAGCGCACGCTACAGGCTGAGTGTAGCGTACGCTAACGGGGATTCATAGCGCACGCTACAGAGGGCCATTAGCGCACGCTATGCTTGGTCAAATCGATTGAGACGTGCGGTAGGTGAGATCTGGCCGGGGGACCCTTGTCGGATTGTGTCGGATGTACCTGGACGGCTTTCGGGAAAAGCCGAGTCAACGCCTTAGCGCACGCTACAGGTATATGCGTAGCGCACGCTAAGTGCCGAGTACAGTTTAGACTGTGAGCCGTTAGCGCACGCTACGAACAGGGTCTAGCGCGCGCTAATAGCCATTTATTATAAATAGGACAGCATCCTATTCGAGATTTCAGTTTTCTCTACTCTCATTACCCGAATTCCTACACTTAGAACATAACTTCCTTCACCCCAAACACTTCATATCAACATCCTGATTCGTGATTTAAGATCGTATATCATTGGAGATTGGTGTTCAAGCTTTCGGTGTCGGATTGCTTCATTTTCCTTCGTGTTCTTCACTACTTCAGGTAGGTGATTCTTCACCAATGTTAGTAATGTTCCTAAGGAAGTTTGAATCATGTTTGGATAGCTGGTATTTCGTTTATAATCGGTCATCACATGTTAGAAGGATATTTTCGACGTTTCGACACTTATTCATCGTATGAACCTTTGAATCATCTTAGTAGTATGAACTCCTAAGCGTTTTCAAATCGATTTATGGTTAGTAATCGGAGATTACCTAGTTCGTATGTTTTACGTAAGGAATCATATGTTTTGGGACTTGGAATAATCGGAACTTGGTATATTTCGTGAAGATCTTAGAAAAGATATGTTGATGAGAGGATTATCCGTATATTTGTGCCTCATGATCATGGAACTTCCACAACCTTATTAGCATGTCAGACTTGAGGATGATTTGTTGTATCAACATAGAATTCATAAATTCACCACTGTTCAACCCAGTTTTTCCGTTAGCGATTCGCCATGCAACGTTAGCGCACGCTAACATATGTGAGTTAACGGCGCTATCGGGTTCGATTAACGTATTAAACGACGTAGCGTACGTTATGTATCGGCAGTTCAACTGCCGATTCATAACTAGCGCACACTAGTCTTACGATAGCGTCGCTAAAAACTGCTTAGCGAACGTAACGTAGTGTACGTAGAGCACGCTAAGCGATCCAGGCATTGGTTATTTTGAGCTTTTCGGCCATGGGCCGAATTGTTAGGCCATCGTTCGACTTGAGATGATTTGTATATCGTTCCTTTTGTTAAGGTTCGAGCTTGTTACGTTGATCGAAGGAGGCGGCCTTCGAGTGTGTCGAGATCTTTGAAGTGTTTCGTCCTTGCCATTTTCGAGGCAAGTATCATATGTCGAGTTTGATTTATCATGCTTATGGTTTTGTTCATATTTTTGTATATGAGATGTATTCCTGGAAATTCGCGTGATATTCGTTGTTGTTTGTTCGTATTGATGAACATATTGAAATGCATATGTGTATGCATAATTGATTGATTATGGTATAAATGATCCGAGGGGGTCATGAGGATCTATGCTGAGGGCGCTGGATCGAATGTCCACCATGCGTTGGTCCGACGGGATCATCATGGGGATCTATGCTGAGGGCGCTGGATCGCTGGACGGGTTTTCCACCATGCGTTGGTCCGACGGGATCATCATGGGGATCTATCCGAGGGCGCTGCATCGCAGGATTACCATGTATTGTGTAGATGGAATCGTGAGGATTCGCATCGTTGGATTCCGGTGGCGGAAGTCCGTTTGCATGTTTTATGATGTATTAATGATTTATTGTATGACGATACTTGTACTAGCATTGTTTTGCTAACCCCTTCGGGGGTGGACATTGTTTTTGATGTTCAGGTAGTCGAGGAGCGGGGAGGCAGCCACAGTACCGACAGGACGATGAGATGGCTCAGTGATGTGGTTGATGTTCTTATTATTGTGATTTGTCTTCTTGGTTCGTTTAGTAATCGAGTATGTCTGTATTAATAAAGTCTTTTCGATATGGTTGTATAAGTCAGCACATTTGATCGTTTGATTCAAATATGTATGAGAATTCAATTGTTAGATTGGTTTATTTTTATACTTCTTTTAAAATTAGCCTTGTAAATCCTTATCTAAAGGGTTTACGGCGCTGTAATTATTCCGAATATCTCGGGGTGTTACAGAATATGGTATCGGAGCTAAGATTTATGGATATCTTGGCAGTCGGGTTAGTTGGGTCTGTTTACGTTATTGATTATTGGTCGTTCGTAACATCACTGCTGAGCCAGCATCGTCGTGTGGACTGTGGTTGTAAGTTTCCTAATCTCGAATACTACTGTTTTATTTAATTCACGTCTTGTAAACATTAATGAATGTACTTTGAGAAAGTTTGTCCTGGATATTGAGTATTTATGTTTACAGTATGTTGAGAGGAGGTCGTGGACGCGGACGCGGTCGTGGACGCGGACGTGGTAATGCGAGGCAAGAAGAGTCGGTATCTACCCCAGAGATAGCCGCTAGTCAAACGGATTCACATTCCGGGGGACAGCAGGGATCGGCAAATAATAATGCAGATCCTAACGTGCCGGGAGTGCTTCAGCAGGTGGTTGCCCAGATAAACCAGTTTGCTCAAGTTGTGGATCGCATGCGAGACGGCGATGGGACAAAGAATAACGTGGATAATCGGGAGATAAATGGCTTACCGAGGTGGTCAAATTGCATCCTCCGAAATTTGACGGTTCCACCGAGACACTTTCGTGGGATCATTGGTCAAGGAATTAGAGAAGATTTTGCGGATTAACTGTCCCAACGATAGGAAGATTCCGGTCGCCCAAAGATCTTCGACCGGGAGGCTTTCGGCGGTGGGAGGCCATTCGACCAGAGGAGCATAATGCTGACTGGACAGAATTCAAGTTGATGATGGAGGCACAGTATTGTCCTCGCCCAGTTAGAGAGGCCCGAGTTCGGGAGTTTTTCTCACCACAAAATTCGGAAGCATCTGTGACGGAAGTGATTAAGACTTTTAATCACCACCTGACTTATGTGCGCCACTTAGTCAGGACCGAGGCGGAAAGGATTTTCCATTTTGACATGCGAATGAAGCCGGAAATTCAGCAATATATGTCCGGATTTGATTGTACCACCTTGAGGCAGTATCAGGACAAGGCGTTGGCCTACGATATGAAGGAAGCAGCAGTAGAGAAATCGACGGAAGCAAAGAAACAGAGGGTGTCGGGCAACTTCGCGGAGAATAAGAATAGCGGGCCCCGCCGGGGTCAGTCCTCTTTTCACTCATCCAGGAGACCTCCGCATCCTAGTCGAGGAGGAAAGAAGTTCCGGCAAGACCGATCAAGCTTCGACACAGGGAAGAAGTGTTACAACTGTGGCAAGGCGGGACATGTTCGACGGGATTGTTTCGCGCCTGCTGTGACCTGTTTCGAGTGTGGACAGGAAGGACATCGCGCAACATTTTGTGGGAATGCGACCCGATCTTTTGGTACTCGCACTCAGCCAAACTCAAGGAAACAAGTGTGAACCAGACGCAGCAGAGTGGATTTCAGCAGTAACGTTGGGAAGAGAGAGGCATCCAGTCTTCGGGTCCGTTCCTCCACGCTGTATGAAATGAGGAAATCGATGATCGAACACTGTTGCATCGTGTACGATTGAGATCCTTTTGCAACCAGATTAGTGTCTTGTTCGATTCGGGAGCTACGCATTCTTTTATATCTTTGAACCGTGTTAATCGTTTGAACATCTCGTGCTTGTATAATTGTGAACCTTATGTTGTGGGATTACCGAGCGGAGAGAAAATTGTGGGAACACTAGAAGCTAGGGATTTCAAGATCTATAGAAGGAAGAGAGTGGCCATCGCATCTCATTGTAGTTGACATCTACGGTGACGATTTAATTCTCGGAGATGATTGGCTCAACCGTTATGGGCCGTCTTTGAATTACCGAGAGAGAGTCATTTCCATCATTGCCGATGACGGATCGAACACTTATTCCGAGGATGGAGACCGGGAAGCTCGGGAAAATTGATCAAGGCAATGAGAGCCGTGAAATTGTGAAACAGGGATGTCATGGACTTTGGTGTTATGCCATGAGGAAAGAGGAAGGAGTAGAGCTCGTCTATTTCAATTGTGAATGAGTTCTCGGATGTATTTCCCGACGAGCTACTGTGGTTACCTCCGCAAAGAGAAGTGGAATTCACCATCGAGTTAGAGCCTGGAGCAGCTCCTATTTCCAGAGCACCATACCGCATGGCGCCAACCGAGATGTATGAACTCAAGAAACAACTGGAGGAATTGTTGCAGAAGGGCTATATTCAACCTAGCGTTTCTCCTTGGGGAGCGCCCGTTCTCTTTGTCCGGAAGAAAGACGGATCCCTCCGACTGTGTATTGATTACAGGGAGCTTAACAAGATGACGATCAAGAATAAGTATCCTATACCTCGGATCGACGACTTGTTTGATCAACTGCAAGGGGCAAGGGTATTCTCGAAGATTGACTTGCGATCAGGATACCATCAGTTGAGAATTAAGGAATCGGATATACCGAAATCGCTTTCGATCCCTGCAGACGGCATTATGAATTTGTAGTGATGCCATTTGGACTTACCAATGCTCCTGCGGTATTCATGCAATTGATGAATCGGGTATTCTTGGAGTACTTGGATAAATTTGAGGTCGTTTTCATTGACGACATCATGATATATAAGAGGGACGCAGAGGAACAATCAGAACAATTACGAGTGGTATTGAGCAAAATGAGAAAGGAACAGCTGTATGCTAAGCTTACAAAATGCGAATTCTGGCTTAAGGAAGTAACCTTCCTTGGGCATGTGATATCATCCGACGGAGTTCAGGTGGACTCGAAGAAAGTCGAAGCAATCTTGGAGTGGGAAGCTCCTAAAAACGTGAAAGAAGTCCGAAGCTTCTTAGGACTTGCTGGATATTATCGCCGCTTTGTAGAGGGATTTTCCAAAATTGCTCGTCCGCTCACTCAATTATTCTGAAAACTCAAAAGTTCACGTGGAATGAGAAATGTCAGGTGGTTTTGACGAACTTAAGAGGAGACTGACGACGCACCTATATTAGCACCGCCAGAGGAACCGATGGATTCATGGTATACGCGATGCTTCAAATCGTGGTTTGGGTTGTGTGTTGATGCGAAGGATAAAGTGATTGCTTATGCTTCTCGGCAATTGAAACCGCACGGGTTAATTATCCTACTCATGATCCGGAGCTAGCGGTGTGGTCTTTGCCTTGAAAATCGCGACATTATTTGTACGGCACTCATTGTCGATCTTTACAGATCATAAGAGCCTCAAATACATTTTCATCGAAAGAATTAAACATGAGGCAGAGAAGGTGGCTGGAATTGATCAAGGATTACGACTTGGAGATTCTCTATCATCCGGGGAAAGCAAATGTAGTAGCCGATGCTTTGAGCCGAAAACCCGTTTCTCTTCGAGTGTTGGAAGCACTTACATCCCAAACCAGTATTCAACGGGAACTGATCCGCGAGGGGATTGAAGTATGGGCACCAGGAATCCAAGGACAACTTTATGTGATGGAACTGACTTCATCACTAGTCGAGGAGATCAAGTCTAAACAACTGAACGATTCTCTGATTCTTCGATTATATGACGAAGTCAAGAAAGGAAAAGCCCCAGGATTCGTGATACAAGACGATGGAATTCTGAGATTTCAGAGTCGACTTTGCGTTCCCGAGGACGATGATTTGAGACGGACAATTTTGAAGGAAGCTCATAGCGCGCCCTATTCTATTCACCCAGGCAGTAGTAAGATGTATAAAGATTTAAAGCAAAACTTGGTGGGGAATATGAAGATGGACGTATCGGAGTTCGTTTCAAAGTGTTTTTCTTGTCGGCAGGTTAAGATTGAACATCAACGACTGCCGGAATGTTAAGACCGCTTCCGATCCCCGAGTGGAAGTGGGAGGATATCTCGATGGACTTCATTACTAGTATGCCAAGGACTAGAACGGAATGAACACGATTTGGGTTGTAGTTGATCGACTAACCAAGTCGGCTCATTTCCGGGAATTAAAGATACATGGGGACCCGAGAGATTGGCACGAATATTTATTGCGGAGATAGTCGATTGCACGGACGCCAAGACCATTATTTCGGATCGAGATGGTCGTTTCGTGTCACACTTCGGAAAGCGATTCACGGGGCTTTGGGATCGAGCTCAACTTTAGCATGACTTATCATCCCCAAACGGATGGTCATGAAAGAACTATACAGCATGAGAAGACATGCTTAGAGCTTGTGCATTAGATTGGTCGATCGATTGGGAAGTTCACTTGCCCTTGATCGAGTTCACCTATAATAACAGTTGGCATGCTTCTATTAAGATGGCCCCATTTGAAGCTTTATACGAGAAGATGCCGATCGCCTGTGGCCGGGATGATTCTTGGATTTGATCGACGGAACCGAATTGATTATTCAGACTCAAGAGAAGATAGCCTTGATTCGAGAGAGACTGCTGATCGCCTGCAGTCGTGAAGTCTTATGCCGATGTACGTCGTCGCCCTCTAGAGTTCGGCCATGGGACCACGTACTATTGAAGGTGTCTCCTACACGAGGGATTTTCCGTTTTGGGAGAAGAGGCAAGCTTAGTCCGAGATATATCGGACCATTTGAGATCCTAGAGAGAGTTGGGGATTTAGCATACCGGTTGGCCTTACCGCCATCGCTGAGTCATGTTCACAATGTTTTTCACGTATCCCAACTGCGGAAGTATGTACGGACGACCACGTCATTGATTTCGACGAGATCGAGATAGCTAATGATGGCACCTTCAAGAGAGACCAATCAAGATACTTGAGAGCCGGATCAAACAATTGAGGAATAAACCAATACATTTGGTTAAAGTACAATGGTCACGACATGGAGTCGAAGAGGCCACTTGGGAAACGGAGGACGGTATGAAGGCTAAATATCCGGAGTTGTTTTCATCCTAAGTTTGGACGAAACTTCTTTTTAGGAGGAAGGATGTAATACCGAGATTTCGTTATGTAATTAGAACTTGTGATATTGTAATGATTGTACTTTTGTCGAGTACTATTCTCCGTATTTCATAATCCGATGTTGTCGAGTGTATAATTTCGTGTATGTGTTTTAGAGATTGAAATTGTACATGTAGCGCACGCTACTGCCGAGTGTAGCGTACGCTAACGGGGATTCATAGCGCACGCTACAGAGGGCCATTAGCGCACGCTATGCTTGGTCAAATCGATTGAGACGTGCGGTAGGTGAGATCTGGCCGGGGGACCCTTGTCGGATTGTGTCGGATGTACCTGGACGGCTTTCGGGAAAAGCCGAGTCAACGCCTTAGCGCACGCTACAGGCATATGCGTAGCGCACGCTAAGTGCCGAGTACAGTTTAGACTGTGAGCCGTTAGCGCACGCTACGAACAGGGTCTAGCGCGCGCTAATAGCCATTTATTATAAATAGGACAACATCCTATACGAGATTTAAGGTTACTCTACTCTCATTACCCGAATTCCTACACTTAGAACATAACTTCCTTCACCCCAAACACTTCATATCAACATCCTGATTCGTGATTTAAGATCGTATATCATTGGAGATTGGTGTTCAAGCTTTCGGTGTCGGATTGCTTCATTTTCCTCCGTGTTCTTCACTACTTGAGGTAGGTGATTCTTCACCAATGTTAGTAATGTTCCTAAGGAAGTTTGAATCATGTTTGATAGCCGTATTTCGTTTATAATCGGTCATCACATGTTAGAAGGATATTTTCGACGTTTCGACACTTATTCATCGTATGAACCTTTGAACCATCTTAGTAGTATGAACTCCTAAGCGTTTTCAAATCGATTTATGGTTAGTAATCGGAGATTACCTAGTTCGTATGTTTTACGTAAGGAATCATATGTTTTGGGACTTGGAATAATCGGAACTTGGTATATTTCGTGAAGATCTTAGAAAAGATATGTTGATGAGAGGATTATCCGTATATTTGTGCCTCATGATCATGGAACTTCCACAACCTTATTAGCATGTCGACTTGAGGATGATTTGTTGTATCAACATAGAATTCATAAATTCACCACTGCTCAACCCAGCTTTTCCGTTAGCGATTACGCCATGCAACGTTAGCGCACGCTAACATATGTGAGTTAACGTGCGCTATCGGGGTTCGATTAACGTATTAAGCGTCGTAGCGTCGTTATGTATCGGCAGTTCAGCTGCCGATTCATAACTAGCGACGCTAGTCTTACACGATAGCGTACGCTAACGAGCTTAAGCGCACGTTACGTAAATACGTAGCGCGCCTTCATGATCCAGCGATTGGTTATTTTGAGCTTTTCGGCATGGCCGAATTGTTAGGCCATCGTTCGACTTGAGATGATTTGTATATCGTTCCTTTTGTTAAGGTTCGAGCTTGTTACGTTGATCGAAGGAGGCAGCCTTCGAGTGTGTCGAGATCTTTGAAGTGTTTCGTCCTTGCCATTTTCGAGGCAAGTATCATATGTCGAGTTTGATTTATCATGCTTATGCTTTTGTTCATATTTTTGTATATGAGATGTATTCCTGGAAATTCGCGTGATATTCGTTGTTGTTTGTTCGTATTGATGAACATATTGAAATGCATATGTGTATGCATAATTGATTGATTATGGTATAAATGATCCGAGGGGGTCATGAGGATCTATGCTGAGGGCGCTGGATCGAATGTCCACCATGCGTTGGTCCGACGGATCATCATGGGGATCTATCCGAGGGCGCTGGATCGCTGGACGGGTTTTCCACCATGCGTTGGTCCGACGGGATCATCATGGGGATCTATCCGAGGGCGCTGGATCATTGGATTACCATGTATTGTGTAGATGGAATCGTGATTAATCGAATCTTTGTATTCCGGTGGCGGAAGTCCGTTTGAATTATTTATGATGTAATAATGATATATTGTATTTATATACTTGTACTAGCATTGTATTGCTAAACCCTTCGGGGTGGACATTGTTTTGATGTTCGGGTAGTCGAGGAGCGGGAGGCACACAAGCATCGGCTGTGACGATGAGATGGCTCAGTGATGTGGTTGATGTTCTTATTATTGTGATTTGTCTTCTTGGTTCGTTTAGTAATCGAGTATGTCTGTATTAATAAAGTCTTTTCGATATGGTTGTATAAGTCAGCACATTTGATCGTTTGATTCAAATCTGTATGTGAATTCCAGTGTTCGATTGGTTTATTTTTACACTTCTTTTAAAATTAGCCTTGTAAATCCTTATCTAAAGGGTTTACGGCGCTGTAATTATTCCGAATATCTCGGGGTGTTACATGTACCTTATGGTTAGTACTAGACCAGATATTGCTTATGCTGTGAGTTGTTTAAGTAGGTATATGGCCAACCCAGGAAAACCTCATTGGGAGGCTCTTAAGTGGTTACTTCGGTACATAAAAAACTCAGTTTCTGATGGTTTTGTGTTTTCTAAATCTAATGACGGGGTTAACCTTAAAGTTTATGTTGATTCTAATTATGCCAATGACCGAGATGAATGTAAGTCCACAACTTCATATGTGTTTACCTTGTGTGGCTCGTGCATTTCTTGGAAATCTCAACTTCAGCATATAGTTACTTTGTCTACTACTGAAGCTGAATATATTGCCACCACTGAAGCCTTTAAAGAGGCTATTTGGTTGAAAGGTTTACTTACTGAAATTGGTGTTCTTCAGGATAATGTTGTGGTCTTTTTTGACAGTCAATCTAGCATACATTTGTGCAGAAATCCTGTTTTCCATGATCGTACAAAGCATATTGACGTCAAGCGACACTTCATCCGTGATATCGTGGAAAAAGGCATAATTGATTTGAAGAAAATCCCGTCCCAGTCTAACCCTGCAGATATGGGCACGAAGTGCCCACCGGTCGAGAAAATCAGATCTTGCAAGTCGATACTAAATATCGACTCCCTCAACTGAAGACACTCCAGTCTTTCTTTTCGCTATCTTTGTGATAGCTTTTCTAGCTTTCTCCGTGATTCCTAGTTTTTTCTTTTCTTAGTGATTGATTTAAGTTTTTATGCTTGTACTAACTTTGTGTGGTGTGCATGTGGTGTGACGTTCGACGATGATGACCTCCTTATCAAGAAAGTACCCCAATAGCTCATTTGGTCCGGGTGGAGATTTGTTAAAAAATTGGCCCAAATGATTTATTATTATGGGCCGGTATTACGCAGCCCGACCCAGACCTATTAACTACCCCCCTTTCCAGCCGACTTCTGGAGTGTTCCCTATTTTAATCCCGCCCGTTGATTTAGATCGGATAATCCCATCCGTCGGTCCCTTGTATTTGATTCACTCCCCGTGCAACCCTAGCCTCACTTCTCTATTTTGTTTCTCTCTCATCTCTCTCGCTCTCCGCCGCGGCTATGGAAACTCGATTTCCTTACCTTTTTTGCTCTATGCGCCTGAGATTTAGAAGGGAATCGAAACCCTTATCAATTAATGATAAGAAAGGATTCGATTCCCCGAAAAATCTGTGGCTTTCCGTTTGGGTTTTTTGCCTATATATTTTGATCGATTTGGGCTTGAGATGAGACACACGAAAATTCTTCTAAGTGAGAAAAATATTTTCCTTCAAGTATCTTTGTGATTTCTGAGTGAAAAAATATTTTCTGAGTGAAAATTGCTTGAGGCTGATTTTGGGGGTGTTTCTTCTGGGATCTTGTTGAAACCGACCGAGGGGGTGGTTATTTGTATGGGCTGCTGGTCGCTAATACTTGTGGAGCCTTGGACGTGGGTACCGGATTTGGAGGACTGAGCCGAGGCCGAGTTCCGGTTGATTCTCACCACCTTCGCCTCTCGATTTACAGATCTTTGTGTGATCTGTTCAGTTTGGTTTCTTGAACTTTGAATTCATGTTCTTTGTGTTCGGGTTGTTTTAGGTTAATTCGTTTTTCCCCCTTATTTCGTGTAATTCGTTGTCAATAAGTTTGTTGTGTAATCCTTAATTCCGGAATTTTATTTGTAATTCGTTTACTGCTTTGTTGTGTAATTTTATGTATTCCGAATAGTTACCCTACAGCTCTAATTCAGAAATCAATAATTATATGAAAGCAGAGGTCAATTAACAAATATCCAGCCTCGTGCAACACCACAACCAACAAAACTAGCATAAACTAGCCATTAAAATCGGTAAATACAACACCTACTAAGTTAATTAAAATGTAATAACACAATACAAACTAGCACAACCACCAAAACCCATAAATCAATTTGTTAGGTTTGGTACCGCACTTGAAGAAGGGTTGAATTGTAATACCCGGTTGTAATTCAGTCATTATCATTCAGTAATTTCATTCGGTGATTGTCACTCAGTGGATTTTCACTCATTTATAATCATTCATCAATCATGTTCGTTCACCGTGTTCACCGTTCGGAAAAACTTCGAGTTGTGTATCGTTATTGTTCATTGTTTCAACTTTCCTCATATGAGTTCGACTTTGTTAGATCACCATTAATTTTTGGTGACTCCAAAAATTCTAAATCTTTGCAATATTATAGAACATCGAGTTAGCTTTCCAATGGTTCAAACGGTGAGTCAATCGGAGTCCGGACGAGAGAGTTATGGTCGTTTTACCTCACCCGCTCATTTTTCAATTATTGGCCGATCACTGCCGACCCAACACGGCCCTGTCGTCCGACACGCCCATGCCGTACTCGTCCGAAATGCCAAGTCTCGCCACGTGACTCGACCGTGTCGTTTGGCACGTCCGAGTCGAACTCTTCCGGATAAGCGAACCGATCGCTGACACGCCCGACCGTGTTCCGGACACGGCCGAGTCATGCCGAGTCGCCGCTTGACGAGTCACTATCGGAAGGCCCTCCGCGCCGCGACCGTGTCAAGCGGGACACGGCCGAGTCCCTGTCGGCCAGGCGACACGGCCGTGCCGATCGGCGCGGGCCGTGTCCGGCAGGCGATCAACCCTATAAATACATATTATGAGCAATTCAGCTCATTTCTATCCCATTTCTTCACATACAACAGAGAGAGAGAGCTTGATGCAGGGTTTTTCCTTCACAAATCAATAGAGTGTTTGATTTTCTTCATCTCCTATAGATCGTGAAGCCGGACAATCAATCCAACGCGTGTTCTACGGACCTTAGTACTTGAATCTCCGAAGGTAACATCTCTAGAACCCTACTTTCGAATAATTGGGGATTTTGGGGTTTTTGTCCGATTCTTTCCGTTTTGTTGATAGATTCTTGATGAATATGATTAATCTTGTTGCTATCATAAATTTTCCTACGGATTCAGAGTATATTTTCATAGTTTTGCGGAATCGAGAGGGTTTGGTTGTGGTCCGCCCTCGTTATTATTTTGTGCGAATATACACGAATCGTAGGCGGGTTTTCGGGTGTATTCCATTTCCGTATTCGGCTAGAGTTGGTTGTAATTATGTTCTTCGAATCGTTAGGTTCGGTTCCGTTGATTCCTAGTGTTCGTCGGTGATTATCCTTTCCGTTCGTTGCGTCATCAAAATATTCAAGGCAAGTATTTTTGGAAACCTTTATGCTTAACGTGAAATAGTAATGTATATTGTGTGTGATTGCTCACCTCGGGAGGGTCCGACGGGATCACGGAGGGAATCCAATGGTATAGCCCTGGATTCACGAGTTTGTTTCGCTAGCCAGCTCGGGAGGGTCCTTAGGGATCACGGAGCGGGATCAATGGTATAGCCCTGTTCCCAAGGCGATGTGTGTGCGTGATTTGTTTTATAATATGGCCAGCTCGGGAGGGTCCTTAGGGATCACGGAGGGATCAATGGTATAGCCCTGTTCCCACGGCAAAATTTGTTGACTGTTTGTTTCCGAAAAAGACATGTCTGGTTTTGGTTTTTGAAATGATATTGGTGCATGTACTATGAAATGTGTAAGCGATTGGTTTGCCTTGATTACTCGTACTAGCGTAATTGCTAACCCCTCTGGGGACCCGTTTTGGGGAAATTCTTGTTATGGATTTCAGGTTATGATTATCCGGACGAGCGGGCACCTGGACAGTACGAGGACGTTGGCCAGGGTCGTTGACATGTGCATTTGGGTCTTTCTATTTCTTTCGTCCATTTCGATTTGGTTGTTCTAATAATTATAAACTTATAGAGTGTACTCGCGAGTACTTAGGTTTGTCATTTCAAACTCCGTATTGTACTACTTTTAAATTGTTACATTGTTGGTTGATGATCATTTCGCCGGTTGCTCCGGGCGTAACTTCTTAAGTCTTATAATTAAATGTGTGTCCTCGCTAACCGGGATGGTTAGTCGAGTGGAGTTTTCTTGTTTGTAGTCTGGTGGGTCCCATGTGGGGGTCCACGGCGCTGTAATATACTCTGAATATCTCGGGGTGTTACAGAAAATGGTATCGGAGCTCTAGGTTTATGGATACCTAGGCTTGTTGGTTATTTGGGTCTAGTCGTGTTTTGTTTTGCACATTGTCACACCGCCAAAGATCCCAAGACTTCCAAAGTGCTCGTAAGTTTTCTTATTCGGCTCTTTTGTTTCTTGCATTGTATTTCCACTTTTAATCGTAGTTGCTTTTCCTCCTTACTCATCATCGATATACTGTTATCTCTCAACTTGAGATGGATGCCGAGGAAACCGTGGTCGTGGTCGTGGTCGTGGACGCGTCCGAGGACGTGGGGCGGCCGGTGGGGCGGCCACGTCGCATTCTTCGGGAGCCGGCAGACGGTGACCGTCACGATCATGCTTCTTCTCAGGAGCGCGCCGATCTTGGTATTGCGTACATTATGCAAAGAAATGGTTAACTGAGATGGCGCTATAGCCTGTGTGGTCAGAACCCCGATCGTGCCCATGCTAATCGAGGCGAATGCATCGTTGGCTTCAGGATGTCATCAAGATGCATCCTCCCGATTCGGGAGCTTCGGACCCGATCGGTGGGAAGGGTGGATCAAGGAGATATCCAAAGTATTCACTGCTACCAATCGCCCGAGGACCGTAAGGTCCCTATTGCTCAATATTTTCTCACGGGAGATGCTCAGATTGGTGGGAGGCCGTTGGTCCCAAAGATCATGTTGCTTCATGGGCCGAATTTCAAGAATTGATGGAGACCAAATATTTTCCGTGGTCGGCCGAGTGCTCGAGTGCATGCTTTCTATGATGCTCAACCATGGGATATCCCCGTATCTCGTGCCATTGCCGACTTTAACAAGGAGTTGGGTTATGTGAAGACCCAAGTTGTCGCCGAGAGCGACAAAATTTTCCATTTTTCCAGAGGATGAAGTTGCCCATTCGGGACTATATGTCCGGGCTCGTCGTGCTACTGAAGGATTATCGAGTCGAGCCCTTGCTTATGATATGTCAAGAATGCGAGTGATTTGGCTCGTGAGAGCAAGAAGCGAAGTCGGAAACTTTTCTCGTCCCAAGAGTGGAGGCGGCAGAAATCTCGAGCCGCGAATATTTCTACGGCGGTTCGGCCTGCTTTCTCGGGAGCTTTCGGGTGCCGCGAACCCCGCCGTGAGCTCACATGCTTTAATCTGCGGCCTTTCGGGTCATAAGAACCGTGGATCGTCTCGCCTTTAACTTGTCATACTTGTGGTCGGTCGGGCCACAAGGCTTCTTTGTGATCGGCTCGATTCTTCGCGGTGCCGTTCTTCTCACCCAAAGACCTATGGAGCCGAGTGTGAACCAGGGCTCATTTGCTCCGCCGCCTCCACCGAGTGCCGGCCGAGGTAGGGGTCGGGGTCAACCCGCTAGAGGAGGAGCTTCCAGTGTCGGCTCCGCCCAGCCGCGTATATACGAGATGAGGAGGGCCGATGACCCTGCAGCTACTGTGGCGACAGGTACCGTTCATATCCATTCTCATCCTGTCGGTGTGCTTTTTGATTCGGGTGCTACACATTCATTCATTTCTCTAGAGTGTGTACGCCGTTTGAGTCTCGACTGCTTGTCACCTTGCGAGCCTTTCATCGTTAAACTTCCTAGCGGTGATAGAATTGTCGGTGATCGAGAAGTCCGGGACTGTTCTGTGATTATTTGTGAGAGGGCTTGGCTCTCTAATCTTATTGTCGTGGGTATCAAGGGTGAGGATTTGATTCTCGGGGATGATTGGCTCGAGCGGCATGGCGCGATCATGAACTACCGCACGAGAATCATCACTATGTTAGCCGAGGACGGCACCGAACACTCTTTCGCAGGGCGAAAGAGAAACCAGAAGTTTGTTATTAATGCCTTGAAGGCGGTGAGACTCTGAAAAGGGTGTATCGGTTATTGGTGCTACGCCTTGAAGGCGGAGAATGGTGGAGTCGAGCTTTCATCGATTCCAGTCGTTAGTGAGTTTCTGATGTATTTCTGACGAGTTGCCGGATTGCCACCGGATCGTGAGGTTGAGTTTGCTATAGAGTTAGAGCCGGGTGCGGCTCGATTTCAAGGCGCCGTATCGCATGGCACCTTGAGAGATGTTAGAGTTGAAGAAGCTTGATTGAGTGAACTTCTTGAGTCGGGGTATGTTCGACCGAGCGCCTCGCCTTGGGGCGCACCGGTCTTGTTTGTGCGTAAGAAGGATGGTTCACTACGTTTGTGTATCGACTATCGTGGCTGAACAAGGTGACCATCATGAACAAGTATCCTTTGCCGAGGATTGACGACTTGTTCGATCGATTGCAGGGAGCGGCGGTATTCTCAAAGATTGATTTGAGATCGGGGTACTATCGGCTCGGTGAGGGAGTCGACGTGCCGAAACGGCTTTTCGGACGAGATACGGACATTATGAGTTTGTAGTTATGCCTTTCGGGTTAACTAACGCGCCGGCGGTGTTCATGCGATTGATGAACAAAGTCTTTATCGAGTATTTGGATAAGTGTGTCGTCGTCTTCATTGGCGATATTCTTATTTATTCGAGGAACGAGGAAGAGCATGCCCATCATTTGCGGGTAGTGTTAGACATTTTGAGGACCGAGCAACTCTATGCGAAGTTCTCGAAATGTGAGTTATTTGAAGGAAGTGATGTTTTGGGTCACGTGATTTCAGTGAGGAGTTCGAGTGGATCCGCAGAAAATTGAGGCGGTGTTGGATTGGGCATCGCCACAAATGTGAAGGAGGTCCGTAGTTTCTTGGGTTTGGTGGCTACTACCGTAGGTTCGTGAGGTTTCTCAAAACTAGCTCGACCACTTACACATTTGCTCCGAAATCAGAAGTTAAATGCGGACCGATGAGAGCGATCGAGTTTTGAGGAGTCAAGAAGCGTTTGACTTGACCCGGTTTTGGCATTGCCATGTGGCAACGAGGTTTCGCCGTTTTTAGCGATGCTTGGTCGTGGTCTTGGGTGCGTATTGATGCGGACGGCAAGACCATTGCCTATGCGTCGAGACAGCTTGAGGCCGTATGAGCTTAACTACCCTACTCACGATTTGGAGTTAGCGGCGGTTGTCTTTGCACTCAAGATTTGGCGTCACTATCTTTTCGGCTCTGCATGTCGATTTTTACCGATCATAAAAGTCTGAAATACATATTTACTCGGCGAGAGTTGAATATGAGGCAGAGGAGGTGGTTAGAGTTGATTAAGGATTATGACCTCGAAATCCTTTATCATCCGGTAAGGCGAATGTCGTGGCCGACGCCTTGAGTCGGAACCGATTGCGTTGCGAACGCTTGAGGTCCTTACGCCTCGATCCCGAGCTTCGGCGGGCTTTGATCGGGTTAGATGTTGAGGTTTCTTTGCTGGATCTGTCGGGCAACTTTGTGCCTTAGAAATTTCGTCGTCTTTGATCGATGAAATTAAATCAAGCAATTAGAGGATCCGATGATTACTCAAATCCGAGAGAACGTTCTTAAAGGAAAGTCTCTGGGTTTGTGATTCACGAGGATGGTGTTTTGAGATTCAGTCGGCTTTGTGTGCGAGCGATCCAGAGTTGCGGCCAGTATTTTGCGTGAGGCCCATTCCACACCTATTCCGTTCATCTGGTTCGAGTAAGATGTACAAGGACACGAGGAGGAACTTCGGTGGAATGATATGAAGGAGGAGGTCGCACGTTTGTGGCGAGATGTTTGACTTGCCAGTGTCAAAATCGAGCATCGCCGACCGGCTGGGTTATTGCAGTCACTTCGCTCCGGAATGGAAATGGGAAGTTATATCGATGGATTTCATTACGAGTTTGCCGAGATCGAGATCGGGCATGAATATGGTTTGGGTGATTGTTGATCGTCGACCAAGTCGGCACATTTTCGGGCATCAAGGACTCTTGGGGCCCAGAGAAATCGCTCGTGTGTTTATCGCGCAGATTTTGAAACTTCACGGTACTCAAGTCTATTGTTTCGGATCGTGATGGCCGTTTTGTATCGCACTTGGCAGGCGGTGCATAAGGCGTTGGGTACCCGTTTGCATTTGAGTACCTTTTTCATCCCGATCGGATGGACGGTCGAACGCACTATCCGGACATTCGAGGACATGTTGCGTGCTTGTGCCCTCGATTGGAGTAGCGATCGGGAAGAGCATTTGCCATTGATCGAATTCACGACAACAATAGTTGTACGCGTCGGTCGAATGGCACCGTATGAGGCGCTTTATGGGCGACGATGTCGATCGCCGATTTGTTGGAATGAGGCGTCCGATTTGGTCGGGACCGAGCCGGATGTCGTTTTAGAGACGAAGCGGAAGATAGAATTAATTCGGGAACGGATGTTGACGGCCCAGATTCGACAGAAGTCATATGCCGATGTCCGTCATCGACCTTTAGAATTCGAGGTGTGAGACCACGTTTTGCTGAAGGTGTCGCCGACGAGAGGAGTTTTCCGTTTCGGGAAGAAGGGGAAGTTGAGTCCGAGATTTATTGGACCCTTCGAGATTCTCGAGCGGGTCGGTGGGTTAGCATACCGTTTGGCGTTACCCTCGGACTTGAGTCACATTCATAGCGTTTTTCATGTTTCCCAGCTGAGGAAATATGTTCCGGATCCTAGTCACGTCATCGATTATGGCGAGATTGATATTGCTGAAGATATTACTTTTGAGGAGCGTCCTTTGAAGATTTTGGAGCATCGTGAGAAACGACTGAGCCATAAGACCATCCCTTTGGTCAAAGTGCAGTGGTCGAGACACGGTGTCGAGGAAGCAACTTGGGAAACCGAGGATAGCATGCGTGCTAGGTACCCTGAGTTGTTTGTTTCTTAAGTTTCGGGACGAAACTTATTTTTAGAGGGTAGAATGTAATACCGGTTGTAATTCATCATTATCATTCGGTAATTTCATTCGGTGATTGTCACTCAGTGGATTTTCACTCATTTATAATCATTCATCAATCATGTTCGTTCACCGTGTTCACCGTTCGGAAAAACTTCGAGTTGTGTATCGTTATTGTTCATTGTTTCAACTTTCCTCATATGAGTTCGACTTTGTTAGATCACCATTAATTTTTGGTGACTCCAAAAATTCTAAATCTTTGCAATATTATAGAACATCGAGTTAGCTTTCCAATGGTTCAAACGGTGAGTCAATCGAGTCCGGACGAGAGAGTTATGGTCGTTTAGCTCACCCGCTCATTTTTCAATTATTGGCGATCATCGCGACCGAACTCGGCCGTGTCGTCCGACACGGCCCGTGCCGTACTCGTCCGAAATGCCGAAGTCTCGCCCAGGACTCGGCCGTGTCGTTTGGCACGTCCGAGTCGAACTCTTCCGGATAAGCGAGCCGCTGACACGCCCGACCGTGTTCCGTGACACGGCCGAGTCATGCCGAAGTCATTTGTCGGACGGTCACTATCGGAAGGCCCTCGCGCGCGACCGTGTCAAGCGGGACACGGTCGAGTCCTGTCGGCCACCAGGCGACACGACCGTGCCGATCGGCGCGGGCCGTGTCCGGCAGGGCAGTCAACCCCTATAAATTCATTTTTTGAGCATTTCAGCTCATTTCTTTCCCTTTTCTTCACCTACAACCGAGAGAGAGAGCTTGATGGAGGCTTTTTCCTTCACAAATCATTTGAGTGTTTGATTTTCTTCATCTCCTTTCGATCGTGAAGCCCGGACAATCAATCCAACGCGTGTTCTACGGACCTTAGTACTTGAATCTCCGAAGGTAACATCTCTAGAACCCTACTTTCGAATAATTGGGGATTTTGGGGTTTTTGTCCGATTCTTTCCGTTTTGTTGATAGATTCTTGATGAATATGATTAATCTTGTTGCTATCATAAATTTTCCTACGGATTCAGAGTATATTTTCATAGTTTTGCGGAATCGAGAGGGTTTGGTTGTGGTCCGCCCTCGTTATTATTTTGTGCGAATATACACGAATCGTAGGCGGGTTTTCGGGTGTATTCCATTTCCGTATTCGGCTAGAGTTGGTTGTAATTATGTTCTTGAATCGTTAGGTTCGGTTCCGTTGATTCTAGTGTTCGTGGTGATTATCCTTTAGTTCGTTGCGTCATCAAAATATTCAGGCAAGTATTTTTGGAAACCTTTATGCTTAACGTGAAATAGTAATGTATATTGTGTGTGATTGCTCACCTCGGGAGGGTCCGACGGGATCACGGAGGAATCGATGGTATAGCCACGGATTCACGAGTTTGTTTCGCTAGCCACTCGGGAGGGTCCTTAGGGATCACGGAGCGGGATCAATGGTATAGCCCTGTTCCCAAGGCGATGTGTGTGCGTGATTTGTTTTATAATATGGCCAGCTCGGGAGGGTCCTTAGGGATCACGGAGCGGGATCAATGGTATATCCATGTTCCCACGGCAAAAATTGTTATTCGTTTGTTTAGAAAAAGACATGTACGGTTTTGGTTTTTGAAATGATATTGGTGCATGTACTATGAAATGTGTAAGCGATTGGTTTGCCTTGATTACTCATACTAGCGTAATTGCTAACCCCTCTGGGGACCCGTTTTGGGGAAATTCTTGTTATGGATTTCAGGTTATGATTATCCGGACGAGCGGGCACCTGGACAGTACGAGGACGTTGGCCAGGGTCGTTGACATGTGCATTTGGGTCTTTCTATTTCTTTCGTCCATTTCGATTTGGTTGTTCTAATAATTATAAACTTATAGAGTGTACTCGCGAGTACTTAGGTTTGTCATTTCAAACTCCGTATTGTACTACTTTTAAATTGTTACATTGTTGGTTGATGATCATTTCGCCGGTTGCTCCGGGCGTAACTTCTTATGTCTTATAATTAAATGTGTGTCCTCGCTAACCGGGATGGTTAGTCGAGTGGAGTTTTCTTGTTTGTAGCCTGGTGGGTCCCATGTGGGGGTCCACGGCGCTGTAATATACTCTGAATATCTCGGGGTGTTACATGAATAGTGCGGTTCAGAATATAGAATTCTTTTACAATTACGGAAGCGATAAAGTGCGGAATGTAAATGACACAACAATATATAGCGGTTTGGCAATGTGCCTATATCATCTCTCCTTATCTTTTTCTATAGGCTTAAGATAAACCTTTCCGCCTTGTCTTCTATTGGTACGAGGTAAACCGTTACAATCTTGTATTCTATCGGTCCAAGATCAACCGTTTCTCTTGTCTTTTTGTCTGTCCAAGATAAACCGTTTTCATTTTCTATTGGACAAGGAATCAACCTATCTAGCTTTCCATTGGTACTCGACAAACCTCACTCGGATTTCGATTGTGATTCTAGTAATGCCGGATCCTCGATCCTAATAACACCAAATCAAATCAACAATCCTTTCTTTTCTCTCGTGTATTGGTTGAGTGTATCGAACTCGAACTCTAACAATTTAGCTCGATTACAACAACATAGTGGAGATAATGATATCTGAAGTATATAAATTTTGCTTGAAGTTGTTGTTTTGTGAATACCATATGAACTGGTATTTATAGGCTTCAAAGCCTAAACTAGTCGTTGCTCACTTCTCCTCTTTAGCGTACGTTAAGCTTTCTCTTTAGTGTACGTAATGCTTCATAGTGTACGTTAATCACACATGCTGTCTACGTTATCTGCTGTTCGATTCAGCCCAGTGGCTTCTGGCTCTTACGTAGCGTGCGCTATATCTTAGTGTAGCGTACGTTATATGTGCCCTGAGATAGCCGTTGAAATCATGACATACTCCATGACGTCACATGCTTTAGCGCACGTTAACTACTACTCGTAGCGTACGTTAACTGCACATATCTGTTTCATGCTTTTTAACCTTCTAGAATCAATCCAACGGATTGATTTATTTGAATTCGAACTTCACCATTCATAGCGTACGTTAACTACGACGTGTTACGTACGTCAAGTGCCGTCCATAGCGTGCGTTAGCCTTGCACCATAGCGTGTGTTATCTTCTACGATGCTGAATGCAGGACTCACTGACTTGATATGTTGTATACGTTATCTTTGCTGATAGCTTTTGCTTCAATTCTTTGTTCTCCTGTCCAGCTCGTGCGTCTTCGACTTCTTCTTGATTCATTGTTTTTTTTATATACTTATAATCAAAACCTCTAAATTGAATGTGTGGAATATAATGTTCCAACAATATCCCTCTTTTTGATGATGACAAAACAATAATACTTCGATGGTATTTATACCTGCAAAAGTAAAAAACATATACAGATCAAAGTTTTCGGCTTTGTCCGTTTCGTTAGTTTTCTTCTCCCATCATTCCTTCTCTTTTTCTCTTCTTCTCCCTATTATATTTTTCTCCTTATTCTTTCATCATTCCTTCTATTTTTCTCTTCTTCTCCCCATTATATTTTTCTTCTTATTCTTCTCCCCCTTATTGTCGTTAGCAAAAAGTGCATTTAATTATTACAATGAAACCAATTATTTTGCAAGGAAATGGGTAATACTCTCCCTGAAAATACTAGTTCCACCTGAAGATATTAACTCCCCCTGGGTTAAATATTGATTATTTTGAAATAATTAATTTTGAATTTTGGGGATCCAACCAACTCTCAATCATTTTTCATTTGGTAAATAGATGATGCTTGGTATTACGGTTTCTTTTGGAATCCATATTTTCTTTATTCTGATTGTTCGTCTTGGGCTTTTACAGTTTGAAATGTGATGCCCGATTTTTGAACATTTATCACATTGGGGTATTTTGAAATTTAGAGATTCGTTTTTATCACTTGGTTTGAATCCTAATCCTTGTTTATTTAACGAAATTTTTTAACAGAAATTAATTTTTCAAATTTCTCATTTCCGAGAGAAAATTTATTCGTTAAATCTTTTAATTCATTTTGAACTTTTAACAAATCATCTTTTAATTTATTTTCTCTTTCTAAACAAAGAGAATGATTATTTTCATTCGCTTTTCTTTTATTTTAGAGATTTCATCTTCCAATAATTTATTTTTAATTTTAATAGATTTATTATCAATTAAAGAATTTTGAAAATCCGTATGTAATAACTCGAAAGTATTAAATAGTTCATCGTGAGACGAGGTACTTACCTGGCTTTCGTCGTCACTGTGGTCAAACGAGCTCCTTGCCATGAGTGCGAGATTATTTTGAATATTATCTTCTTCTTCATCCTCGTCACTCCAGGTGGCTATCAGTACTTCCTTCTTAGAGGTCGAGCCACAACAAATTTTTGCAAAGTGGTCAGATTTTCCACAATTTTGACAGTTATTGTCGAATCGATTTAACTTGCTCCGGACTTGCGAGTTGAAGTATCTTCTTTTCCGGTTTAATAACCTTTTATACTTATTGATGTTTTTGGCATAAAATGCCGATTCTTCATCATCGGCATCAATTGGGATAAGTTCTTCATTTCTTGACATTTTCTTAGCTTTTACAGTTATAGATTTTTCCTTAGGTTTCGGCTTCGTGTTCCGTGATTTAAGGACAATTTCGTAATTTATTGGCGAACCAACAAGGGCGCTAAAATCAAGAGTATTGAGATCTTTAGATTCCATAACCGCCGTAACCGTCATGTCCCATTCGCGAGATAGTGATCGTAATATTTTCTTGACCTTTTCACTACTCGATAAGAGTTTTCCGAAGCATGCTAGTCCATTTGTAATAACCAAAAATCGGTCTGGCATATTAGTGATGGACTCTTCGTCTTTCATCATGAAAAGCTCGTAGTCGTGGAGAAGCATATTGATCTTCCTCTCCTTGACTTGATTCGTTCCTTCATGTGTTACCTCTAGCATTTTCCAAATTTCTTTGGCAATATCGCAAGAGGAAATTCGATTATGCTCTTCCGGATTAAGAGCACAATAAAGCAATTGCATTGCTTTACAATTGTGATGATCATTTTTTCAATCTTCATCACTATAATCTTCGAAGCTTTTAAGAGAGGCGTCCGGTTTTGTAGGAATTTTTGGACCAAGGCAAATAACCATCCAAAGCTCGATATCATAAGCTCGGATGAATATTGACATCTTCTTCTTCCATGTCATAAAATTTGATCCATCAAAAAATGGAGGTCGGTTTAAGGAGAGGCCTTCGACCAGTGCATAATGAAGCACCATTGGATTTTTTTCTCCTCGAATGTTAAGCCGACTATAAGAGATACCTGCTCCAATACCAATTGTTGGGTTTGGTACCGCCACTTGAAGAGGGGTTAATAGTGCGGTGTAGAGTTTTTAAACTCTTTTGCGATTGCGGAAGCGTATTTAAATGCGGAATATAAACGATGCAACATTTAGAGGTTCGGCAATGTGCCTACGTCCTCTCTCCGTATCTTTTTCTATAGGCTTAAGATAAACCTTTCGCCTTGTCTTCTATTGGTCCGAGTTAAACTGTTACAATCTTGTCTTCTATCGGTCCAAGATAAAACCATTTCACGCTTGTCTTTTTGTCGGTCCAAGATAAATCGTTTTCCTTTTCTATTGGATAAGGAATAAACCTATCTAGCTTTCGGTTGGTACTAGACAAACCTCACTCTGATTTAGATTGTGATTCTAATAATGTCGGATCCTTGATCCTAATAACACCGAATCAAATCTACAATCCTTTCTTTTCTCTCGTATATTGATTGAGTGTATCGAACACTCGAACTCTAACAATTTAGCTCGATTACAACAACAATAATGAAGATAATGATATCTGAAGTATATAAACTTTGCTTGAAGTTGTTGTTTTGTGAATATCATATGAAGTGGTATTTATAGGCTTCAAAGCCTAAACTAGCCATTGCTCACTTCTCCTTTTTAGCGTATGTTAAGCTTTCTCTTTAGCATACGTAATGCTTCATAGCGTACATTAATCATACATGTTGTGTACGTTATCTGCTGTTCAATTCAGACCAGTGGCTCCTGTCTCTTACGTAGCGTGCGCTATATCTTAGTGTAGCGTACCTTATATGTGTCTCGAGATAGCCGTTGAAATGATGACCTACTCAACAGGTGAGGTGACCTTATAATAACAAGAACAAAGAATGATGCTACAACTAATATTGAAATTACACATAATAAACTGTTACATAGATCACATGCCTGCCGAAACTAAACCACGCTAAGTGACTACTCTAATCACGATATTTTGATGATTGACCAGTGGCAAGAGAAAAAAATGATTGTCAATCAGATCTTCAGAAGCTATTTACCGACCCACAGACCAAATTGCAGCTAACTTTGCTATATGCAGAGAAAAAATTGGCAAGCTCTAATTCAGAAATCAATAATTATATGAAAGCAGAGGTCAATTAACAAATATCCACAGCACAACCAACAAAAATAGCACAAACTAGCAATTAAAACCAGTAAATACAACACCTGCTAAGCTAATTAAAACCAGTAATAACACAATACAAACTAGCACAACCACCAAAACCCATAAATCAATTAAATAAAGTATGAATCTTTCATCAAATGACAAACTCAGTAAGAGCAAAAAGAAGCACAAGACAATAGAATATGTGGCGAGAAGAGCACGAAGACGAAGAGTGGATTATAATGAACCCCAAACTAATTACGATAGGTTGTTAACGCTGTTTTACTTGCAAAAATAAATAAAAAACAAGGGCAAAGCAACACCAAAACATCTAATTTCACCGATCAAAAGATTCATGCTCAACCAAATAAACAAGTTTTCCCGAACTTTCAGAAACTAAAGAGACTAAATGGAAGACAGGAAAGAGTACCTTGTAAAGAATCAGTTTGCAAATGCTTAAATTTGATTAAATTTCGTTGGATTGGTTGTCACAGTGGTCATCGGCCGATGAGATTATTATGGTTCAACGAGAGAAAAGAGAGGGGGGGAGAAAGAAACGAGTGAGTGAATGAGAATGGGCCGGTGAGATTATTAGGGTTCAATGTAAACGAGAAAAAAGAGAGAGGGAGAGAGTGAAAGAAACGAGTGAGTGAATGAGAATGAGATAAGTGTTTCAATTGCCTTATCCTTTCTCTTCTAAAATACCATCATTTACGATGTGAATGCCATCCAACATTTCAAGTACCCGCTTATTATTTCATCCAAGTCGTTCAAAAAAATTTACAATTATTTTAGAAAATTGTTTATTGATAAATAATGACACTGTAATGTCACTATATATTTTCTTCATAAATTAAGTATTGAGAACCAAGTTCGAATCTGATCGAGAAGCAACTATAGCTATTTTTCTATTTTTGTTACTAATACTATATTGTCACAAACTATTGATAATTATTACTGACACTATAATGTCACAAATCCGTAAGATATTTGTGACATTAAGCAGAAACAATAGTTTTTTATTTAAATTTATACTTCCAGCTACGAGAACCGATTTCGAATCTCAATTAGAGCGTATTTGAGTGTTTTTCTTTTTTATTACTGATATGTTACTGTTAGGAATTACTGATGCCTAGATTAGTGATTTGTCCGCGTGAGCAATAAGTGACACTTAGATGTTAAATACGAAAACTGAACCAATTTTATATATTTAGTGACACATAACAAAAATATGTCCGAAAACAAGTATTACTAAAGCCCTTTTTTTTACCAAATATTATAAATGTACATCACAAAATATATATTAGAAGATAAAATAACAAAGCTAAACTCAGGAAATCAATCTTTGCATATAACACAATCAAATAATTTCCTTCTTACTTATATAAATTTTCCATTTGCTCAGTGATTGGAAACTTAACATACTTTTCCATATCGACATATTGATTCTATTGATGTTATATGCTACTATTAAATGTTAATTGCCTATACATTTTCGAAAAAAGTATTGGAAAACTCAAAAAATCAGTAATGTTATAGTTTAATATAATAAATACCGAAGCATATATATAAATGTTAATGCAGAAATTGTATCAAAATAATATAAATGTGCATCATCCATAAAATTTTTGAAAATAGAGATAAACTCTAACGAAATTATCATTGCTACAATAACACAATCAAATAATTTCTTTATTTTTGCTAAAATAAAATTTTCATTTATTGAAAAATTAATATTTTGAGATATTTAAAGTACTTATCCATTTTTATCATGATGGCTGGATTTAGTAGAACCCCACAAATGTAGTCAATATAAAGAACCTTACTCTTTCCATATAATTATGAAGCTGGGATTTATGTTCCTTATATTTATTATTAATAAAACCATGCTACCATTTGACTAGACATGTATAAATAGTCTTCTTTCTGATTTGGTATGGTGTATTAGAATTTATAATATTTGGAAAGGATAATTATACCCCTATTATAATGACAATTTTTGATGATTTGAGAGTTAATTAGACTTTTCTCTATCTTGATGAACTCAAGATAAATTAGTAGGACATCCCCCTCCTAGTATTAATACAGCTCGAAAAGCATTAATTACCGTGGCCATGTATTTGTATCGGACTGCAGTCTACCTATAATCTAGTGTACCAAACAGGGGCGGACCTACGTGTGTAGTGTGGGAGGAATTGCCCCTAGTGAAAAAAATAAGAATATATATATATATATATATATATTCTGGTGAAAATGATACTTAGTTAAGAAATAAGAATAAATTTGATCCATAAATCTTGATTAAATGGATGACCTAGTTTATTCTCACAAAAACATATGAAATGTAATATTCTATTGCATTGATATTATGAAACATATAATGCAGAGTTTTTATGCATTGCATATAAATTATGCATAAGCCAATCTGGACCGTACATCACACATATATCAATGATTCAGATTTATTCTCAATTCAGAACATAAAAACCATTCTCATATAATTATATATATATATATATATATATATATATATATTATTTTAAATATAATAAAAATCCCACTAAGCCCCCGTCCTTTTTCTCTAATGCCCCACCCGTCCCTTTTTTTTCCCTTAATCCTCTTTTACCTTGTGTCTTTCATTTTTGTTTTCACTAGCAGCCCACTGCCCATCCACCCTGGCCAAGTACCAGCAGCACAAACAAGTAGTTGGGCAGCTCCTGAGCGACTGAGCTCAGTCGGACCGGTGCTTCTCCGACTGATGCTCCTGAGGTAATTCTCCCCATTTTGCTTTTCTTTTCTTCTCTTTGAGCTTTTATATAAATTGTTTGTTTGTTAAGTGTTAATTGTTAATATTAGTAAGTAATTAGATTTGTTTAAAATTGATTTATTAATTGTTGATTTTTAATTTCTAGGGTTTATTAAAAAATGGAAAGATTTCTAAGAAAAGTATCGGACACCCGGATCTTCAAGTGGAGATAATATTTCCCAAGCTAAGGATTCATTCAAAAAGGAAAGAATTTTAGAGTATCACCTAATCAAAGAGATGAAATAAGGCAAATATATTTGAAATTATTTGACCACATGGCCATGAATTACCAAGAAAATGATAGGAATAAAGGATGGCTTGCATTGAATTTGCATAATTCATTTTATAAATTTGGCCCATTCGTATCTAGATGATTTTAGTACCACAGAAAAAAGGACTTGCCAATGTTATGAATGAAGATGTAATGAATCGTTTCAAAAGATGAAATCTTGTAGAGAACAATTGTGAAATGTAGTTTGTTTCACATTTCTAATGATATTGTACTTTTTTTACGGAACTTTTTTTTTATATTATGTTAATAAAAAATGTGCCTCGGGTCATAAAAAATTCTGGTCCAGACAAGGTATTAGAGTCTACTGTTTTATCTATATGGGCTAATCTAACGTACCAAACGAGTATAAGGATCCCACCGTAACCTTTTCCTAGGCCGGTTGAGTTCATGAACACTTGCGTTTATTGCAGGATTTAGGATATAGAGTTTAGGGTTGCATGATTTTCCGGTGGACCAGCAGAGTGGGAGCTAGGGCATGATTTTCCGGCGTTCCCCTCTATGCTCGACCTTTTCTTAGGCTCGATTTCATGCACATTTTTCATGCAAAAAGGTCTTTAAGTGAGCCTCAATAAGAGCATCTGAACATATTTGAAAGCATGTTTAAATGATGATTGTAATAACTAATCACCTCCAAGGTTTAACTTCATCCAAAAAAATGGATAATTAGAAAAACTACCCTTGAAGTCTGGAGTATTTACAAAAAAAGGGCAGCAAACTTTGATACAAAAACCACCCTTGAAGTTTGTGATTGCTTTTACATTGTGTCCGTGAGCTGCTGACCCAATTGGATTTACTGATCTCATCAAATATTTTGCAATTTCACCGCTATTTGCAATACTTGGAATAATTGAGGGATATAGATGTAAAATGAAAGACATAAAAAAATTGGGCTGTTTGCAATAATAAAGAAGCCAAGGGATATAACTGTAGAAGTATTTAATGATGTCAGTAATTTCCTATGGCCTTCCTTCCCCTTGGCTCCACTAATGCCGGGTATAATACGTAAGATAGATGTACCTTAAGGGTGGTCTTTGTAATTTTCAAAGATAGATAGGTTTTCCTCAATGTTCTAAAAGGCGCTAGGCGGTAGGCGGGCAGACGGGCACCTTCTAGCGGCTAGGCGCTAGGCGGTTTTTTTTATATATTTTATATTTTATTTATTTTTATATATGCTTACAAAATGCATAATAATATTCTTTTCAAAAATACTCTTGAAAAAAACAACATTCCAATAGTCTTGAAAAAAAACATTCAAAAAGCAAAAGTCACAAACTAAAGTCAAAACTCCATGTGTTTCTCATCTCCATATCCTTCCTCCAATATATGTTCTCCATCTGCAACAGCTTTTTTTAAAAAAAGAAAAAGAAAACTCGAAGGTAAGCTGGAAGAACACTGACCACAAGATGGAAGAACCGCCAGAACTCTGAAGATGATGAAACGGCCGGAATGGAAAAACTGGACTAGAAGAAGGTGAGCTGTCGATTATTTGGTGCGCGGGCAGATGGAGAATTAGATGATAGTCTCCGCAGCGAAGGTGAAAAGGAAGAAACGAATGGACCGAGAGATACAGGAGAAGGAAAACGGTACTTAGGGTTTGAGGGTCCAGCGAAGGAAAACACGTTTTTGGACAAAACGTTAAAAAATAAAATAGAAAAGGAAAAAAAATCTGGACGGATGGGGTAGTCGCCTAGTACCCGCCTAGCCCGCCTAGGACCCGTCTAACCGCCTGGCAGAACCGATTAGGGGGTAGTCGGGACGGAGGGCCACCTTCTAGCGCCTAGGCGGCCGTCTAAGCCGACTTTTAGAACACTGGTTTTCCTGTAATTTGGCCAAATCTCAAGGGTAGTTTATGTATTTATCCCAAAAAGAAATCCATGTATCTTTGAAAAGTACAAGTACCCATTGTTAATTGTTTCTATTTCACACAAAAAACTCAAACCTAGATGGGGTGGTATTTGTAACTATAAAAGATAACTGGGAGTATTCTGTAAATGGAACAAACCTCAGGGGTAGTAGTCGTAAAATTCCCAAAAGTTTAAAGAGACAAACCCTGAGTTCTTGCAGCTGCGGTTCCGTAAAACCACCATCTGTCTGAGTTCCCGATTTCGCCATAAGCTGAATAACCCATTCAGCAGCCTCACTATAATCTTGCTGTGTGGCCCGGAAAAGCTGAAGCCGTAAGCTCTGCATGAAGGACAAAGCCAGTTGGCCTTCTCTGTCAAAGTAGGGATGGGCAAGAGCCGCTTTCGTGCTAATTCTTTGACATCCTTTATACAATGGATTGTAAATGTTCCCAACCTATTCCACCGGTCAAATCTAACCGTTCAAATCCACGTCTAAGATTGGGGCTAGCATGGGGCTCGACAGTCGTGCGCCATTCGGTTAGATCGTAATCGCATAATTTTAACCGACTGTTCAATTTTATGAGCGCGCTGTCGGGGCGTAATGGAGGAATGCCTATATGAGAAAATATTGAGTTGTATTAACCATGGATGTATGGAGAAAAAAAGAAGTTATCTTTCAATATAACATGTACCCTCTTTGAAGTATTACAAACACCCTCTTGAGCACGGGCGGAGCCAGAAATGAAGTACCTCAAGAAATTTTTAGTTCATAAAAATCTATAAGTTTCGTACATTTCATAACAAAATGTCAAAATACAAGGACACACACTAAAATGGGCCTCCGTCGTTTTCCCAGAGCATAAAATCCATCAATAATAAATTCTATGTCTAGATCACGTGTATATTCTAGTTCATTTTGCATTTTACGCCGCAAAAGGCAAATAAACGTAACACTAAAATTCAAATTCTAATTTTTCAAACAATATAGAAAAAATCTATCTTGAGTTGGGTTTGTACACTACTAGGATTTCAATTTCGGGAGTAAAAAGCGTCAAAATCTACTAGAATAGAGATAAACTTCGCTATCTTTGTAAAAAATTATGAACATAAAATTAGTAATCAACAAAAAGTACACATCAAGAGTCATGTTCCATGTATACGTGTTTCATTTTACAATATCAATTACGTAATGTGACATGACTATAACAATTATCTCGACTCATCGTCGTATCATGATATTTTCCATGTAACTCGAAAAAACCTATGATGTTGGTGGTTTTGGAATTTCACCTCATGTCTCCTTCGTATGAAAGTTGCGACCGGAAGGACATCCGGCGTATAATTTGGCCATTTTGTTTTTGCATGAGTTATAATATTTACTAACTTTAAACAAACCATTGGCATTATAATCTTCATTCCAATTAATTGGTATTAAGGTGTAGTTGATGATGATGAATGAAATACACATCAAAAACCACATCTCCGTTCAAGTTTAGAATGTCAGGAATAACACTCGTATTCGATAAATGACTTACCTTTTGTAGAAAAATCAAGCCAGCACTATAGATGTCAAATCTGTCGGGAGGATTCAACTGGTTCAAAGTGCAAGTGGAAAAAATAGAATCAGATGTTAATTTATTGGAATTGAGTTTTCTAAAATTTGGGGAGGGGGAGAGGGAGGGAGGGGGAGGGAGGGAGAGAGAGGGAGAGAGAGGGGGAGGGGGAGAGAGAGAGAGCAACAGGTGCAGGCGGAGCAAAGTGCACATTGTATTGTTCAGGTGGGAAGGGGATCTGGTGCAGTACAGCACCATGCTGGGCTGCACCCCACCGTCGGATCACACATCTGCGTGCTGGGTGTGTGTGCGATGTGTGATCAACGGCGGATCAAAGTGCGGCGTAGTGCATCTGCATCCGAATCCGTTCAGGTGCAGCATATGCAAGGAAAAGGAAAATAAAGTAAACTAATGTAATTAATGTATTTATTAATGAATGACTTTTATATCCTAAATTACAGATGTGTCACTTATAAAGAAAGAACTTTGCTTATAAGAATCTGTGCATTATTAACCTTCTCTTCCAATTTCTCTTTTTCTCTCAAGTTTATAACATGTTATCAGCACAATACTCTACAAGTAAAATTTTGTTTTTCTCTCCGATTTTCGAAATAAAAAAAAAAAGCGAGTAGCTTTTCCGCACTGCGAGATCGCGCTAAAATCGCGATTCCCGCTTTGTTAACCGTCGGATAAGCATGAAATTCTTATAGTATCTTCCTGACAAACAGATCTATAAATTCAACGGTGGAGATCGGCTTCTAAAATGTATTGCATACATAAAAAAAAAATCCGAGCAGAAATAGTCTTTTTTTACATTGTGAACGGTATTATTTCTATTTACTCCCTCAAAAACTTTCTTGCATATGATGATTTCGAGGAAAAATATATATTCTTTTGTTATTAAATTTTATATTTTTGTGTGTATCATATATAAATAATATATATGATGAACTCAAAATTTATTATCAAATCATATTCCTCTTTGTTTCCAGAAGAAACACGATTCAACAATACTTAATAATCCACAAGATTATTAAGTTAAAATATTTGTTATAGTTCTTGAAGAAGCACAACGTTATCTCATCATATTCTAGTTGAATATGATGTGTTCATGAAGAACACTATGAGATCTAAATAATTTGTGTAAATTCCTAATGAAAAACACAAAATAATATTTCTGATGAATATTGCAAGTGCTCTTGAAGAAGCAATTATTTTAATTTAGTTATTCCGAGCCTTTTAATTCTCGTACTATTTTATTCTCCTTTGTATATTCAGTTATGAATCTTAAAATTATTGCTCCCGAAGTAGCACAATTAATTATAATATTCTTGAAGAATATTACTATCCTAAATGAATAATTCTTATTTATACATGAATTATGTGATGATACAATATTCCTGAAGAATATTGATTTGTTACTTATAAATATAATAGCATAATTAAATCATTATGCTCTTGATGTAGCATGATATTATCCCTGAAGGAAAATATAACTTATATCTCAAATAATAAATATTAATATAATTTGAGAATATTCTCTATCGAGATTGTACAAGATATGATATACTCCACAATTATAATCCGACTGTGCTCCAATGGTAGCAAGATTAGTGAGTGGTCAAATATTCCTATCAAGTTGTTCCCGGAATTGAACAATATTACATTAAAAACTTCAATATTACATGACTCAAATTTTATCTCCCGAAGTAGATAAAATTTAGAGTTTATCCTTGTAGGGGATAATTATTTATAAATTTTATCTCGTGGAGTTGATATATCAATTGTTAATGATAAGAACACGAAAATGATAATCTTAAGATTATATGTCAATATATAATCTTATATATTGTGTAGTTTAATATTTTATTATCTCTTATGTTATATTGTGAGTTTTTATCAATATAAGATATGATGTCATACTTGAAGTATGATTTGAATTGATCGTTGATGTATAATTAGTAATAAAAGGGTCAAATATCCTGAAGATATTTGTATCATTCAAATTCTTGGTTTCTCTTATTTCTTCTTTTTGTGAATAGAATGCAAGTTCTTGGGATTAAATAGTGGTCAGGATTTATTGTCTCATCAAAGTGCAAATATGCATGATATCTTTAGAATGATACTTTTCGTATGAAAAAAAAGGTAGTGCTAAATTTATTGACAGTTCCTGAAGAACTACTAAATTCCTTCCTAGGGTCGAAGATTATGCACTATTATCTTCTAAGTATCGATAAATCTATGGATTTCTAAATCATCGCTTGAAATATGTATGATTCCGCGATAACAAGTGAGGCAAATGACATATACAATTTCTCAAGAAAAGAAATTAGTATTAGAGAAAATATCAATATAAATGACGTATAAAATTCACCACTTATTAGTGTTAAAGTCTATTTATAGCATTTTTATATTTTATTTAACTATATGTTTATTTATGATATATATCCTGAAGATATATTAATATAAATTCACACATATTGTATGATAAATATCACAAATTACTAGTAAATATCATAAAGTACATTCATACACTTAAAATTATATTATTTTGAGTTGACCAATTTTCATCAACATCTTATAGATGGATTAATTGCATAATAATTATTACACTTTCTTCTGGAAGAAGAGTAATAACGATAGTTATTACATATTATATTGATGATAATACTTGTATCATTGATATAAAATTATTTGTAATGATTCTTTTAATACATTACATTAATACATTTTCATGGTTTCCTCAAGAAACATGAATTTATAATTTTAATAATCCAGAAGATTATTAAAAAGAAATTATTGATGTTCTTGATAAAACACAACGATATATAGTCATATTTTTATGACATTATTTATGATAAACACATAAATTAAAGTTAATATTCCTGAAGAATATTAAACAGAAAAAAGGCATTATTTTGAATATTTTTTATATGGTCTTGTGTTATTGAATTGCTTTTATTATCACCATATTGATATAAATTGTTGCTCATGACGTAGCATAATTAATACTTTTAATTAATATTTACATACTCTTTAGAGTAATTTAGATTTTGGGTGTTATATGCTTATAAATTGTTGCTCCCAAGGTAGCATAATTGATACTTTTGAAGAATATCACATACTCTTGATAAGTACTTCATATTTTCGTTAATATATGATTATCTTTGATTTAAATTGTTGCTCCTGAGTTAGCACAATTAATATTCTTGAAGAAAAATACATGCTCCTGGTGAGCAATTTACATTTGAAGTTGCATGTATTTATTTCAAATGAAAAATACATAACTTTATGTAATATTGATTTGTTCAATTTCTACTTGAGAAATGGAAAGACAATCCCCGAAGGATTGGTATAATTTCATTCTTATTGTCGGCTCTAAAAGGAGCTTTATTCAATGAGTATCGAATTAATTATAATTGATATATTATTTTATCCAATGATCATGTTGCGATGAATTTCAAATTCAAGTATCCATATCAAAGGCACAATATTTGGGTCACCCCCTCTGTTATTAGTGTACCTCCTGAAGAGGATTGATTTTATAATCCAATTCCAACTATCTCCGACATTAGGGGGAGATATGAAATATAAATAAGAGAAAGTCGAAAAATTCTCGTTGGGTTGGTGTTGTGGGAAAATCCCTCACAATATGCCGCAAGTGCACGGTGTCAACAAGTAATAAAGTGATAAGTAAAGTATCGTTCCCTCGAGGACTGATTTCACTAAGTACCAAAATATAGTCAACTCACAATTTTATTTGAAGAACAATTAAATAGAGTTTATATCTAAACTAATTGCAGAAAGTAAATAATAGTACTACTACTAATAATAATAATAATAATAAGGGGTAGGATTATGATTTTCACCTCAAACAATCGGGAATGATATTTATTCGATTCAATTCACTGTTATTCAATTGATTGTAAGCCAGGAATTCCTAAATTATTCTAAAGTCTTTCCCAAGGTCGATAGAAAATACTACGAATTACTAACTCGATATATCCCTATTCGAATCAGATAATTAATAGCTAAAATAGTTCAAGAATTCCCACAATAACCGGCTTCACAATTCGCATGAGTATATCCCTATCTCACGAAAATTATGATTCGTCTAACAATAACTATGCCTAAATTTCATCTCCCGAATCCATAAAGACATTCAAAACAAATTAACTGTTGGCCAGACAATTAAAAAGCATTAAGAACAGTAAGAAGAATCCAATTCAATAGAATAACGAGTAAATCGAAATAATAATAAATAATCAAACCGTCATGAAATTGGCTACAATCAAAATCCTACTCGAGTAGATCTAAAAACTAAGATGCAGAAAAACCGTAGGGATCCGTGGTCTTGTCGTCGCCCACAAATCTCCTCCTTGCTATAATGCACGGATTCTTCAAAATTGGGCAGTATGCAGTATCGGATACTGCATGGGTGCGGGTGCGGGTGCGATTCGCGTGGGATTCGCCACGTGGCGAATCCGTGCAAAAAAAAAAAAAAAAATTCGGACTCGCGTATCACCGGCACAGATACGCGTCTGATACGCGTATCTGTGCCGATACGCGAGTCCGAATTTTTATGTTTTTTTTTTTTTTTAGATTTTTATAATTTTTAAAAAGTAAATCAAATAAAGTAAAATACAAAAAAGTAAATCATTTAATAAGTAATTACTTTTACCTTTAGCAGTATTCACGGACAACATTAGAAAGCTCCGCTGCTCAAAGCCATTTTGAATTGTTTTTTGTATGACTTGTTTTATATATTTGAATTGATTTTATGGTGATATTTGAATTGTTGTTTTTTATATTTAACAAGTGTTATATATAATAAAATATAAAATAAATAGACGTATCCTTGCCGTATCGCACCCTAACATTTTCAAAAAACCGTATCCCCGCACCCGTATCTGCCCGCACCCGCACCCGCCCCCCCGCACCTGTGCAACATAGCCTCCTTGTGTTCTCCTTTATTTCTTTTTCGCCGACCCACTCTCGTTCCCCCGTCTGTTCTCATCCCTGTGCCTTTTTATATTATTTCTTTTTCAATTCCCCTCCTTCAGTAGGTGTCCCCCCAAAAAGTCATCCAATCTCCTCCCCTCAAAGTGCTCCTCACGGCACACAAAAACCAAAAGCCCAAGCGGCCCAATTATCAAATTCAGCCCACTTCTTTTCTCCCACACACCAACAAAGAAATATGGCAGTGGCGTCTTTTTGCGCTTTCTGTGCCGCGGCTCACTTGGTGTGTGCCGCGGCACACAGTACAGTGTACACATCATTCGCTGGTTGTCTTCGTGTGTCGCGGTTCACTTGGTGTGTGCCGCGGCTCATGACTAAAAACTGCTATTTTTGCCCGTTTTTCATCGTTTTGGCTTCCGGAGTCCGATTTCCTGCAAAACATATAAAAATAATGCATTAAAAGCTCATTTATGCTGATTTAGGCTCAAGATGGATATAAAATAATGATATAAAAGCGCATAAAAATACGCCTAACAAATACCCCCAAACTTGAGCCTTTGCTTGTCCTCAAGCAAACAATTTTCAATTTTAAACAAAATGTATCGTGAATAATCATGCAAATCCATAGTGCTCAACTTAATCAATACTACCCTGAAAATCTCAAAGAATAATATAAGTATCGTAATAGTGAGTCACGTCCCGGACACTGATTCCACTAAGTAACCAATTTCAGTCCTAATCAATCGTTCATGGAGAAAATCAAGCTCAAAGATTAACAAGCGTGAATTTAACCGACCGTCAATATGAAGGGTTGAAATAAACAAGCTAATTCGCTCAGTCCCACAGTCTAGTGGCAAAAATTTCAAGAGTTTCATTATCAAAATTAATCCTTGGATAGTATTCCCTTATGTATGCTCAATAATATGATTCGAGTTAACCACTAAGTTTCGGCTCTCGGGATATTTCATCGGGATGATCCTAGGGTGGAGTTCCATTCTCATGTATCGGGGAACCGTTTGACGTAAAAGGCACTCATGGGGCACATGGATGTTTCTAGTTACTAAGCCCCCCTCTACAGCGGAGAAAAAACTCGAATAGCAATTCCCGCACGTCAAGGTTGCCGTTTTACGCGAGAGTAGACAACGGGTCACGTGAATACCCCCGGTTACTAGGCTTCCCATCATCGGTAATGCGATATTTCTAAATTATTAATCTATTCAGGGTCGTCGTTTTACGCGAGAGTAAACAACGGGTCACGTGAATACCCCCGGTTACTAGACTTCCCATCATAGAACAATCAATATCTCGACTTTTTCTTGGGAAAAACTGTCCGTCTATAAACTCAATCCAAGTGCCAACAAGACTCATATTACTGGACGACTAGCTACACGTAAAATTTAACCAAACGTATAAACGGTGATTTGAAAACACGTATGTCTCTTTTCTTATCTGCTAAAATTTCTACAAAAACGATAAAATTTTGGACCTAGTTGAATACTCAACAGAAACAGATATCTCTGACTGCAACTCGACCAAAAGTCAATCGTTTCTTCCAAGAGAAATCAGTATCGTAACATCAGTTTTACACATGGAAGCACGAAAAATTAACAAAAAGTAAAGCAATGATGAAATCGCAATTTATAACCAAGAAAATCAATTCCACTACACATAAAATCATCCATAATAAAACTCATGTGAAAATAAAAGAGATAAGGAAAAGTGAAACTTATTCCAAATGTCTTCTTGAAAGCCAGCACATGTCCGAGTGGAATCGACTGTCCATACGTCCAATAACGCTCAACATCACGAGGGACCCCCAAACTTAGTCTCTAGTCATGAAATAACAATAGACATTAAATCAAGCAAGACTAGAATATGAAGACTAATAACTCATTGGGGTTATAAAAAGATTAGAGAAATAAGAGCCACAAGAATACACGAATCCAAACAAAATATAAAACAAAGAAAAGAAAATTACTAACGAAAAATCAAATAAAAACAACTAACTAGAAAGCAAGTAAAATGATGGGTTGCCTCCCATCAAGCGCTCTATTTTACGTCTTGAGCACGACGTGGCGAACAAAAATTCAACGTGGCTTCTTTCTAGGGAGATTGCCAAATGCCCCCTTCTTGCAATCAATAAGCCTCTTATTCCATAAGGGAGGCTTCGGCTCATGCCCGGTTGCCGAGAATAAAGAGTAAGAATAATTATGCAGACAACCAAAAAATGATGGAAGAATATAATAATGATAAGGCATGAAAACATAAGCAGAATTCGAATGGGCAAATAATAAAGGATTATCATGCACAACCTCATTAGAACTCGAAAAATCAGCCTCAACAAAATCATGAGTAATGGGGTCAATCTCTCCCATTATGTATTTAGGAAAAATTATGCGTGGCACCGTTAATAAAATTTTTGGCACAAAAGTATTCACCTTATTAGTCGAAGTTTGATGACAATTTAATGGAATTACTTTGGAAATATCATCAATGGTAACTTCTTCTACAGGCTCATCACACTTTATGTTATCATTAGGTGCTGGGGGATCGACCCTAAAACTCAACATGTCATTCTTCTCAACCTCCCCCTCAACTTCACTACTAAATATATGAGATGGAAAATAACCGTAGTGAACTTCAAGACCACGACGTGCACATTCTAGCTCAAAAAGGGTACTATCAGGATTTTTAAGAGTGTCTACACATTGTTCAAGCATGGTCTTTTGTTTCGGGGGAGGGGGCTGACTGACCCTATTTGGCAAATTATTAAGAACATCGAAATTTATGAAATGCCAAGGGCCACGATACTCATAGGAAAATATAATGAAGAAATAAAAATATAGAGACTAAAAAAAAAGAAAAACTTCAAATTAAAATTAGAGTCGCTTGGTATTGATATTAGCGAAAAATCAGTCCCCGGCAACGGCGCCAAAAACTTGTTGGTGTGAAAATCCCTCACAATATGCCGCAAGTGCACGGTGTCAACAAGTAATAAAGTGATAAGTAAAGTATCGTTCCCTCGAGGACTGATTTCACTAAGTACCAAAATATAGTCAACTCACAATTTTATTTGAAGAACAATTAAATAGAGTTTATATCTAAACTAATTGCAGAAAGTAAATAATAGTACTACTACTACTAATAATAATAATAATAATAATAATAATACTAATAAGGGGTAGGATTATGATTTTCACCTCAAATAATCGGGAATGATATTTATTCGATTCAATTCACTGTTATTCAATTGATTGTAAGCCAGGAATTCCTAAATTATTCTAAAGCCTTTCCCAAGGTCGATAGAAAATACTACGAATTACTAACTCGATATATCCCTATTCGAATCAGATAATTAATAGCTAAAATAGTTCAAGAATTCCCACAATAACCGGCTTCACAATTCGCATGAGTATATCCCTATCTCACGAAAATTATGATTCGTATAACAATACTATGCCTAAATTTCATCTCCCGAATCCATAAAGACATTCAAAACAAATTAACTGTTGGCCAGACAATTAAAAAGATTAAGAACAGTAAGAAGAATCCAATTCAATAGAATAACGAGTAAATCGAAATAATAATAAATAATCAAACCGTCATGAAATTGGCTACAATCAAAATCCTACTCGAGTAGATCTAAAAACTAAGATGCAGAAAAACCGTAGGGATCCGTGGTCTTATCGTCGCCCACAAATCTCCTCCTTGTGTTCTCCTTTATTTCTTTTTCGCGGACCCACTCTCGTTCCCCCCGTCTGTTCTCATCCCTGTGCCTTTTTATATTATTTCTTTTTCAATTCCCCTCCTTCAGTAGGTGTCCCCCCAAAAAGTCATCCAATCTCCTCCCCTCAAAGTGCTCCTCACGGCACACAAAAACCAAAAGCCCAAGCGGCCCAATTATCAAATTCAGCCCACTTCTTTTCTCCCACACACCAACAAAGAAATATGGCAGTGGCGTCTTTTTGCGCTTTCTGTGCCGCGGATCACTTGGTGTGTGCCGCGGCACACAGTACAGTGTGCACATCATTCGCTGGTTGTCTTCGTGTGCCGTGGTTCACTTGGTGTGTGCCGCGGCTCATGACTAAAAACTGCTATTTTCGCCCGTTTTTCATCGTTTTCGCTTCCGGACTCCGATTTCCTGCAAAACATATAAAAATAATGCATTAAAAGCTCATTTATGCTGATTTAGGCTCAAGATGGATATAAAATAATGATATAAAAGAGCATAAAAATACGCCTAACAGTTGGATATTTAAATTTACGCACTATGAACTCGAAGTTCACAGTGATGAAATCTCATATACCAGTTGTATATGTACCATAAAGAATTAAAGTCGAATGTAAAAGAAATATATTTGTTGATACTCTTCGACGCCAGAAGTGTGAGAGATGTATTCTTTATTGGCATTAAAGATAAAATCCGCGGAATACAAATATATTAAACTATAACATCACTTCAAAAACCTCCTGAAGAGGATAGTCTCGAAGACGAGAATCTCAATACCTTAATTTGCACGTGCACTAAATAATTATAGTATTGGGATTATGGAACGACCAAATCAAATGTTATGGGAAATGTTGAATATTTGATTTTGTTGAAGTTGTCATGAACTTTGTGAATATGGGAGAATTGTTTATAAGAATGATAGTTGTCGACAACACTTTGTGTTTCAATAATTGCTAGTGGAGTGCCTGAAGCACTAAATAAAATATAAGCAATTGAGACAGAGATTAACTCGCAAAATAAAATAAAGTGGTGAAAGATAAGGGAGATTAGCATATCAAGGGTTTAAGCGCATACTCAAAACATATTCTCCTGTTGGCACTACATCTCGTCATTTAATATACATATGACAATTATTATGAATATAGATATCAATTAGTGACGTCATTGTAATACCCGTACTTTTTGTAAATCTTCTACTCTTGTACTTTGTAATGTTTACGCTCGTATAAGTGTTTGGTAAGCTTATATGGATCTGGGAACTCTTGTCAATTGGATTTACCCCTTTTCTTATTCGGATCGTCGCTGTTTTCGGATCCTTGATGCGATTATACTACCTCCGTGTAATGGGTAGCGCACGCTACGCACACCTTGTAGCGCACGCTAATTTAGTGAGGGTAGCGCACGCTATCCATTATCATTAGCGCACGCTACTAAGGTATTGGGGGCGGACAGTCCAGTAGCTCTTTGGGTGAAAAGGGAGTTCTAGCGTACGCTAGGTGTGGTAGTAGCGTACGCTAGATTTTGATGGTAGCGCACGCCACGTTACTAGAGTAACGTGCGCTAAAGAGAGCAAAGCGGGGCAGTAGGTTACGGGCCGACACCGACTACTGTGTAGCGCACGCTATTAGAAGTAATTAGCGCACGCTAATTGGGGTCACTAGCGCACGCTATGAGCGGTGTTAGCGTCTGCTAACAGGCGAGAGGCTCTTGGATTGCTGGTGAGTCCGATAGCGCGCTATTTTTCATGAATAGCGCACGCTAATCCCTATTTAGTATAAATAGGACATTTCCGTTCCCAAATCGTCATTTCTTCCTTCCTTCACCTCCTTGGACGATTTTAGGCGATTAGGCGATTTGTGAGGAGTTCTTTGAGCCGCAATTATCTAGCAACACCTTTGAGTTTCTAGTTCGGATTTATCAACGTTTAATCCTCTCCACCGCTCCAAATCAAGGTAAACTTCTCACAACCCTAGATATTCGAGATTTGGGGATTTTCCATACGATATCTTCGATCCAGCTTGTTGTTATGTTAGAATATATCGATTACGAGTTATCTACCTTGGATACATGTTTTCCTACGAATTTATTGGTATATTTAGGAGTTCTTGAGTATTTGGGATATTTGACTTGCGATTCACTATCTAAGAGAATTATTTCCGGAACACATGTATCGGGGTAGTAAATTCGAGTGATTCCAACTTATTTTCATACCGATGGAGTTTTGATAATTGAATTACGAACTTGTCTAGGTTCGGAGTTGTCGAATCCTTCAATCTTGGTACCTTGTCGTTCGTACCCTTTTCCTCTCGTTTCTGTGCAAGTGATTCTTGTGAAAGTTATGTTCTTAAATGTGAAAAGTAATGCATGTGATTGTGAGAGTTGCTTTCGTTCACTCCGAGAGGACCCGACGGGGTCGAGGAGGGTTCCGCTTATGTCGGTTCCGTGAACATTTGGGTTAGCCACTCCGAGATGATCCGACGGGGTCGAGGAGGGATTCGCGCATTGTCGAGTCCACGGTTAATCAAGAGATATCATCATTTCCAAATATGTTTGGATAATTGTATTTTCCGGAAAATCATTATCATGGTTTTGAATTGGTGCATATGCTTTTATGTATAAGACTTGACATTTCACTTGTAATACTTGCCCTAACCCCTCTCGTGTGGGGAAAATTACTTTGGTGTTTTTCAGGTCCTAAGGAACCTTACGAGCGAGCGCCGGGACGATACGATGAGGATGGCGAGGCGTGATACTGTGGCTAGTTGTGTTCTACATTGTTGGGTCGTTGTTCTCTTCGGTCCATTTTATCCTTGTAATAATAAGTGGTACTCGAGTACTTTAGGAAAGTCCTTTTCCACTGTCGTACAACTTCTTGTATTTCTTCATGTTATTGGTTGTCCGTGGTTGAACTTCCTTGGTTGTATCGAGTTTATTGTTTCCCGAGTAGACTTTATTAAATTTAATACGTTGTGAGTGAGATAAGCCTAGTGAATCCCAGGTCGGGATTTACGGCGCTGTGATATTCTCCGAATATCTCGGGGGGTGTTACAGAATTTGGTATCAGAGCTTAGGTTTATGGATACCTAGGTCAGCCGGATTCTTTGGGTCTAAATGTACTATTCCAAGGACACAGTATCATCGCGCTGCCGTCATCTCGTACGACCGGTACTCGTAAGCTCCCTATCTTATTTACCCTCTTCATTCACTCACTATCATTCGATTATGGGACATGAGAAGTCCATATTCTAGACGGCATTGCTTCGAGCTATTCTTATGATTTTACTTACATTTTTCTTTAGAATGTCAACTGGTAGAGGACGTGGACGCGGACGTGGTCGTGGTCGGGGCCGAGGGCGTGGCGCAGCCGGTGGAGCAGCCATGTCCCTCAGCTCGGTAGAAGGCTCAGCTACGCCTAGCTTGTCGGACTCTATTCAACCTAGCACCGGTAGTCATCAGGAGCCGTCAACCAGTCTGGGAACTTCTACAGGGAGCCAACCGGATGTGGGTGTTGCCACCATACTGCAACAAGTGGCGAACCAAATGGCTCTTTTAACCCAAAGATGCAAGCTTAACCAACCACCTCCTGTTGCTGACACTGGGGCTGAGAAGTGGTTACAAGATGTTATTCGTATGCGCCCTCCCCAATTTATTGGTGCAAATGATCCGATCGGCTGGGAAGATTGGATTAATGAGATAAATAAAGTTTTCATGGCCGTGAATTGTCCAGAGGCGCGTAAGGTGCCAGTTGCCCAATACTTCCTATCAAGGGATGCGGCTAGCTGGTGGCAAGCTGTTGCACCTCAGGATCGTGAGGTTTCATGGGACGAGTTTAAGGAATTGATGGAGGCCGAGTTCTGCCCGTGGCCTGTTCAGGAGGCCAGGATTCGAGCCTTTTATGAAGCTAAACCCCAGGATGTCCCTGTATCTCAGGCAATCATTGAATACAACCGTCAACTCAACCATGTGAAAAATCAAGTGAGGGAAGAGAGAGATAGAATTCGTCACTTTGACATGCGAATGAAGCCAAAAGTTCGGCACTATATGTCGGGCCTCGCTTGCGCCACATTGAAGGAGTATCAAGATAGGGCACTAGCATATGATATGTCCTTCACTACTACCGAAACGACAAGTGAGAGTAAGAAGCAGAAGACCACTGAAAAGTTTTCTAGCGGTAGAGGTGGCAACCAGCGGGGATCGCAGTCGGCAAGCTATACAACTAAAGGGTCTTCCCGTGCATCGGGAGGTAAACGGAATTTCAGAGCTGGTGCTAATGCGTCCAACCGGGTTGTGACATGTTTTAATTGTGGCCAGCAGGGCCATATTAATCGTGATTGTGGTCTACCCCCATTGAAGTGTTTTAATTGCGGCCAGGAAGGCCACAGAGCCATGTACTGTACGGAAGAAGAAACCCCACTTGGAACTCAGGCAATAGCCCCTACGCCTGGAGAACCGAGTGTTAATCAGAAGTCATCTACGGGTCAACCATCCCAGAGTTACGGTCGAGGCAGAGGCCGTGGTCAGTCTGTTAGAGGGGGAGCTCCCAGTGCTGGTTCGGTTCAACCTCGTGTCTATGAGATGAGGAAAGCTGGAGATCCAGAGGCTACTGTGGCGACAGGTATCATTTCTCTTTTGTCTCATCCAGTTAGAGTGCTTTTTGATTCTGGTGCTTCTCATTCGTTCATCTCTTTGGATTGTGTGCGTCGATTGAATATTGAGGGCTTGTCTCCTTGTGAGTCCTTTGTGGTTAAGTTGCCCAGTGGTGATAGAATCGTGGGAGACAAGGAAGTTAGAGATTGTCCGGTGTTAATCGCTGAGAGAGTGTGGTTTTCGAATTTGATAGTCGTAGACATTGTTGATGAAGATCTAATCCTCGGTGACGATTGGCTCGATAGACACGGTGCAGTAATGAATTATCGCACGAAGATCATATCTATGTTAGCCAAAGACGGCAGTCGAACACCATTTCGCGGGGTACAAGAGGGGATGTCAGAAATTTTTGATTAGTGCCTTGAAGGTGACAAAACTTATTAGAAAGGGTTGTGTTGGGTATTGGTGTTATGCCATGAAAGTCGAAGATGGGAAAGTTGAACTTCCCTCGGTTGTAAGTGATTTTCCGGATGTTTTCCTGCATTTAATTCTGGGACTACCACCGGGGCGGGAAGTTGAATTTACAATTGATTTGGAGTCAGGAGCAACCCCGATTTCTAAGGCACCGTATCGTATGGCACCTTCAGAAATGCAAGAGTTGAAGAAACAACTGGGAGAGTTGTTGGATAAAGGGTATATTAGACCCAGTGCCTCGCCATGGGGTGCACCGGTCTTGTTCGTAAGGAAGAAAGATGGTTCACTACGTTTGTGTATTGATTATCGGGAACTGAACAAAGTGACCATTAAGAATAAATACCCTTTGCCGCGTATCGATGATTTGTTTGATCAATTGCAGGGAGCCGCGGTGTTCTCGAAAATTGATTTGAGGTCCGGTTACTATCAACTTCGCATTAAGGAATCCGACGTTCCTAAAACTGCTTTCCGTACGAGGTATGGACACTATGAGTTTGTGGTTATGCCTTTTGGGTTAAGCAATGCACCGGCGATATTTATGCAATTGATGAATAAAATATTTATTGAGCATCTTGATAACTGTGTAGTCGTTTTTATCGACGATATTTTGGTCTACTCTCGAGATGAAGAGGAACACGCTCGGCATTTGCGATTGGTATTGGAGATTTTGAGGACTCAGCACCTCTATGCAAAGTTTTCTAAGTGTGAATTCTGGCTGAAGGAAGTCATGTTTCTCGGACATGTGATTTCAGCGGAAGGGGTTCGGGTAGATCCCCAGAAAATTGAGGCAGTGTTAGATTGGGCTCCACCCAGGAATGTGAAGGAGGTTCGTAGCTTTTTGGGTCTGGCCGGATACTACATGAGGTTCGTCGAGGGGTTCTCCAAACTTGCTCGACCACTTACTCAATTACTCCAGAAGTCCGAAAGGTTCGAATGGAATAAAGAGAGACAACAGAGTTTCGAAGAGCTGAAAAGGCGTCTGACTACCGCGCCGGTTTTAGCCCTACCCCAGGGAGTCGGTGGGTATTCGGTTTATTGTGACGCATCGGAGTCAAGGACTTGGGTGCGTACTCTTGCAAAGATGATAAGACGATTGCCTATGCTTCACGGCAACTTAAACCGTATGAGCCGAATTATCCTACCCATGATTTGGAATTAGCCTTGTAGTGTTTGCGAAGATCTCAAGGCGTCACTATTTGTACGGTTCTTCATGTCGAATTTATACCGACCACAAGAGCCTAAAGTATATTTTTAGCCGTAAAGAGCTGAATATGAGACAACGACGTTGGTTAGAGCCGATAAAGGATTATGATCTGGAAATCCTTTACCATCCAGAAAGGCTAACGTTGTAGCCGATGCGTTGAGCCGAAAGTCGATATCTCTTCATATGCTTGAGGCCCTTACGCCTCAAGTTAAGATCGACGGGAGTTAATTGAGCAGGAGTCAAGTACGGATCCAGCGGGTTCGAGTCGATGTGTACTCTTGAGGCTATTCCGTCCTTGATCGACGACGTCGGGGAAAAACAAGAGAATGACCCAATGCTTGTCCAATCAAGGCGGACGTGGAGAAAGGGAAAGCCCTGGTTTTATGATCCACGAGGATGGCTTTTGAAATTTCAAGGTAGGATTTGTGTTCGAATGACTCAGAGCTGAGACAGAGAATACTCCGAGAAGCCCATGCTACACCTTACTCGATCCATCCTGGGACGAGTAAAATGTACAAGGATCTTAAAAGGAGTTTTTGGTGGAATAATATGAAGAGAGATGTCACCGAGTTTGTGTCAAGGTGTTTGACATGTCAACAAGTCAAAATTGAGCATCAACGGCCGGTAGTGTTGAAACCTCTCCCTATTCCCGAATGGAAATGGGAGGATATTACCTTGGATTTCATCACCGGGATGCCGAGGACTAAGTCGGGGATGAATATGATTTGGGTTGTTGTTGACCGGTTAACTAAGTCGGCACATTTTCTTGGCATTAAGGACACGTGGGGACCGTAGCGATTGTCCCGGATTTTTATATCGGAGATTATGAGATTACACGGTACGCCAAAGTCTATTGTTTCCGATCGTGACGGCCGTTTCGTGTCGCATTTTTGGAAGGCGGTCCATCAAGCCTTGGGCACCGAATTGAGGTTGAGTACTTCCTTCCACCCACAGTCTGACGGTCAGACTGAGCGGACGATCCAGACATTGGAAGATATGCTGAGGGCGTGTGCCCTGAATTGGAGTACCGATTGGGAAATGCACCTACCTTTGATCGAGTTCACTTACAATAATAGCTGGCACGCATCGATCAAGATGGCACCTTTTGAGGCATTGTATGGTAGGCGGTGTAGATCTCCACTTTGTTGGGATGAAGCTTCAGATTTAGTCGGGACGGAACCCGATATGTTGATGGAAACTAAAGAGAAGATTTCCATCATCCGAGACCGACTGTTAACCGCTCAGAGTCGACAAAAATCCTACGCTGACAATCGTCGTCGGCCCTTGGAATTTGATGTGGGCGATCATGTCCTACTCAAAGTATCACCGATGAGAGGAGTCTTCAGGTTCGGAAAAAGGGGCAAACTTAGTCCGAGATATATTGGACCTTTTGAGATTCTCGGCGAATTGGGAAGCGCTATCGATTGGCTTTACCTCCAGCCCTTAGCCATGTTCACAGTGTGTTCCATGTTTCCCAATTGAGGAGGTACGTCCCTGACCCGAGTCATATCATTGATTACGGGGACATCGAAATCGCAGAGGATGTCACATTTGAAGAGAAGCCAGTGAAAGTACTAGAGCATCGAGTAAAACAACTCCGACACAAAACCATACCGTTGGTTAAAGTTCAGTGGTCACGACACGGAGTTGAGGAAGCGACGTGGGAAACCGAAGAGAGCATGCGCACTAGATACCCAGAGTTATTCATTTCTTAAGTTTCGGGACAAAACTTCATTTTAGAGGGGGAGGATGTAATACCCGTACTTTTTGTAAATCTTCTACTCTTGTAATTTGTAATGTTTACGCTCGTATAAGTGTTTGGTAAGCTTATATGGATCTGGGAACTCTTGTCAATTGGATTTACCCCTTTTCTTATTCGGATCGTCGCTGTTTTCGGATCCTTGATGCGATTATACTACCTCCGTGTAATGGGTAGCGCACGCTACGCACACCTTGTAGCGCACGCTAATTTAGTGAGGGTAGCGCACGCTATCCATTATCATTAGCGCACGCTACTAAGGTATTAAGGCGGGCAGTCCGGTAGCTACCGGATGGAAAAGGAGTTCTAGCGTACGCTAGGTGTGACCGGTAGCGTACGCTAGATTTTGATGGTAGCGCACGCTACGTTACTAGAGTAACGTGCGCTAAAGAGAGCGGCGGGGACGATAGGTTACGGATCGACATCGACTACTGTGTAGCGACGCTATTAGAAGTAATTAGCGCACGCTATGAGCAGGTGTTAGCGTACGCTAACGGAACTGGCAGAGGCTACTGGATTGCCTGGTGAGTCCGATAGCGCACGCTATTTTTCATGAATAGCGCACGCTAATCCCTATTTAGTATAAATAGGACATTTCCGTTCCCAAATCGTCATTTATTCCTTCCTTCACCTCCTTGGACGATTTTAGGCGATTCCGGGCGATTTGTGAGGAGTTCTTTGAGCTGCAATTATCTAGCAACACCTTTGAGTTTCTAGTTCGGATTTATCAACGTTTAATCCTCTCCACCGCTCCAAATCAAGGTAAACTTCTCACAACCCTAGATATTCGAGATTTGGGGATTTTCCATACGATCTCTTCGATCCAGCTTGTTGTTATGTTAGAATATATCGATTACGAGTTATCTACCTTGGATACATGTTTTCCTACGAATTTATTGGTATATTTCCGGAGTTCTTGAGTATTTGGGATATTTGACTTGCGATTCACTATCTAAGAGAATTATTTCCGGAACACATGTATCGAGGTAGTAAATTCGAGTGATTCCAACTTATTTTCATACCGATGGAGTTTTGATAATTGAATTACGAACTTGTCTAGGTTCGGAGTTGTCGAATCCTTCAATCTTGGTACCTTGTCGTTCGTACCCTTTTCCTCTCGTTTCCAGGCAAGTGATTCTTGTGAAAGTTATGTTCTTAAATGTGAAAAGTAATGCATGTGATTGTGAGAGTTGCTTTCGTTCACTCCGAGAGGACCCGACGGGGTCGAGGAGGGTTCCGCTTATGTCGGTTCCGTGAACATTTGGGTTAGCCACTCCGAGATGATCCGACGGGGTCGAGGAGGGATTCGCGCATTGTCGAGTCCACGGTTAATCAAGAGATATCATCATTTCCAAATATGTTTGGATAATTGTATTTTCCGGAAAATCATTATCATGGTTTTGAATTGGTGCATATGCTTTTATGTATAAGACTTGACATTTCACTTGTAATACTTGCCCTAACCCCTCTCGTGTGGGGAAAATTACTTTGGTGTTTTTCAGGTCCTAAGGAACCTTACGAGCGAGCGCCGGGATGATACGATGAGGATGGCGAGGCGTGATACTGTGGCTAGTTGTGTTCTACATTGTTGGGTCGTTGTTCTCTTCGGTCCATTTTATCCTTGTAATAATAAGTGGTACTCGAGTACTTTAGGAAAGTCCTTTTCCACTGTCGTACAACTTCTTGTATTTCTTCATGTTATTGGTTGTCCGTGGTTGAACTTCCTTGGTTGTATCGAGTTTATTGTTTCCCGAGTAGACTTTATTAAATTTAATACGTTGTGAGTGAGATAAGCCTAGTGAATCCCAGGTCGGGATTTACGGCGCTGTGATATTCTCCGAATATCTCGGGGGGTGTTACAGTCATCACCTCATTTTTCTATGGGTCATTGGACGCGAATATCTATATGAAAGTCCCTGACGGACTTGAGGTTCCTAGAATAATAGGAACATGAAATTCGCAACATGTACTATTTTGAGTTATAAATATTTATACCTTTTGAAATAGTCTGGTGGATCAACCAACTAAGTGAATTCCTCCTGATGGGGATATATATGAATGATTTGAACTCATGTCTAAAGACAATGTTGGAATTCAATTCCTTGACTTTTATTCAATATGGGATTGTCAATATATACAAAGAGTAGTAAACGTAAATGCATGATCTAAGGATAATAATTAGGAACTAATTATATACAATGCATAATCTAAGGCTAATAATTAGGAACTAATTATATATACAATAATGACTAAATAAATGCTAAATATATACATATTCTATCACACCCCCGCAGTCGAAGCGGGAGGTTTGCGGACGCTTAGACTGTCCCGAAAATCATCAAAAAGTACGCACGGAAGCCCTTTCGTAAAAATGTCTGCAATCTGATATCGGGATGGGACATGAAGAACTCGCACTTCGCCACGGGCAACCTTTTTCCGAACAAAGTGAATGTCCATCTCAATGTGTTTAGTGCGCTGATGCTGAACTGGATTACCTGATAAGTATATCGCACTCACATTGTCACAATAAACAAGCGTCGCTTTCTGGATTGGGCAATGGAGCTCTAGAAGAAGATTCCTGATCCAGCAAGATTCTGAAACAACGTTAGCCACACCCCGGTACTCGGCCTCGGCACTGGAGCGGGATAGGGTTGGCTGACGTTTCGAAGACCAAGATATTAAGTTGTCACCAAGGAAAACACAGTAACCAGAGGTGGATCGCCTAGTGTCCGGGCAACCACCCCAATCTGCATCTGTATATGAAATTAAGCTACTAATATTGGACTTATAGAGATGCAAACCAAAATCAATAGAACCCTGAACATAGCGCAAAATGCGCTTAAGAGCAGTCATATGCTCAATACGGGGGTCATGCATATGAAGACACACCTGTTGAACTGCATAAGATATATCTGGCCGAGTGAATGTGAGGTACTGGAGAGCCCCAGCTAGTTGGCGGTACTTGGTTGGATCATCAAATGGAACATCTTTCGAAGCATTAAGCTTCGGTTTGGTGTCAACAGGTGTGGGTGACGGGCTACAATGTGACATACCTGCCCGTTCGAGAATCTCTTCAGCATACTGTTTTTGAGATAAGAATAGACCATTTTCATCACGAGTAGCAGCAATGCCCAAGAAATAACTAAGAGGACCAAGATCCTTCATAGCAAATTCAGCACCCAAAAGTGCCATAATAAACTTACGGAGAGAGTCGGAAGAAGCCGTAAGAATAATGTCGTCGACATAAAGAAGAATGTAAGCAATGTCTGTACCTCGGCGGTATATGAATAATGAATGATCAACTGTGCTGTGGGAGAAGCCAATGGAGACCATAAAGTCCGCAAACCGCTGGTACCAAGCCCGGGGGGCTTGTTTCAGACCATAAAGAGACTTCTTCAGTAGACAGACATGATTGGGAAAATTCGAGTCCTTGAACCCCAAAGGTTGATGCATATAGACAGTTTCATTGAGATTACCATGAAGAAATGCATTCTTTACATCCAACTGATGTATGGGCCAAGAGTGAGATAATGCAATACTGAGAACAGTGCGAATAGATGCCGGCTTAACAACCGGACTAAAAGTTTCTTCACAATCAACCCCTTTCTGTTGAGACCTGCCGTCACCTACAAGACGGGCTTTATGCCTCTCAAAAGAACCGTTAGATTTCTTTTTTTGACGAAAAACCCACATGGACCGAATAACATTAACATCAGCAGGTCGTGGAACTAACTCCCAAGTCTTATTTTCAATTAGAGCATTATATTCATCCATCATGGCACTTTTCCAATTTGAGTCACGGAGAGCATGCACGGGATTTTTAGGTAAGGGAGAGATAGAGACCGTGGTTTATGTGTTCAAGTTGGAAGAGTATTTTGGATTGGGCCGAATAATCCCATTTCGCAAACGGGTAGTCATGCAGTGAAGGATGGGGTTCACCGGGCTGGGCCTGCTGGGAGCAATGGGAGAGGTGGTCTGCTGAGTATGGGTCGTAGGTGTGTAGGCCGTGGGTGAGAGAGGGGTGGTCTGCAGGGGTTGGTCCGTAGGGGAATGGGCCGTGGGTGAGATATGGAGGGTTTGTGGTAGCTGGGCAGCATGCGTGGGAAGCATGATAGGCGAGTTGGCCTGAGTGGCCACCGGCCCAGCTTCAGCAATGTTAGGTGAATTTGGGTGGGCTATTGTGTGAGGTTGGGCTACCTGCCTTGAAATGGTATTGGGCTGAGAAGTAGAGGGTGGTTGGTTGAATTGATGTAGCAAATATGGGTTAATGCCATTTTCCAAAAAATCATACGCATGAGAGTCAGGAGTATTAATTTTAGAAAATGGGAATGTTTGTTCATCAAATGTGACATGACGAGCAACAAAAATTTTTCGGCTCGATATATCATAACACTTGTACCCCCTATGATCTGAAGGATACCCAAGAAAGACACACGGAGTAGACCGTGCTTGTAGCTTATGAATGGTAGAAGAAGAGAATAGAGGGAAGCAAAGACACCCAAATACCCGTAAGTGTGCATAATTAGGATCTTTATGGTAGAGAATTTGTGTAGGAGATGAGGACCCGAGCACCTTAGAGGGGAGGATGTTGATGAGATAGGTAGCCATAGCAAGGGCATGATGCCAAAATGAGGGTGGCATGGATGCATGGGCAAGCAAAGTCCTAATTACATTATTTATGGAACGAATATGCCGCTCGGCTTTTCCGTTTTGAGGTGATGTATGAGGGCACGAGAGTCGGAATTGCATACCATTCTTTTGCGCAAATAATTGAAGAGGCCCATTATCAAATTCTTTTCCATTATCACATTGTAAATTTTTGATTGGCCTTTCAAATTGTGTTTGGACAAAGGCGTGAAAGATGGTAAAAAGAGAGTAAACTTGAGACTTTTTAGAAATGGGAAAAGTCCACAAAAATTTACTAAAATCATCAAGGAAAAGTACATAGTAACGATGCCCATTAGAGCTGGGTACGGGCGATGTCCAAAGATCACTATGCACTATGTCAAACGGAAAAGTAGTGTACGACATTGAATCATAAAAAGGTAATTTAATTTGTTTCCCCAAAGGACAAGATGAACAAAAAGATTGTTTAGTTTTATTACAATCAATGAAATGCTTGTTATGAAGAGAGCGTAAAACATTTGCTCCCGGATGTCCTAGACGACTATGCCATAAATCTGAAGAGAAAGCAGTTAAAGCGGAATGAGAGGATGGAGGTGTGGCCTGGTTTGTGAGTGAGAGTGGATAAAGATCCCCAGTGCTGTCAAATCTCATGATTTGGTTCCCCGTCCGTAAATCCTTCACACAAAAACCAATAGGGTCAAATTCAATGGAGACCAAGTTGTCAGTGGTAAATTTTCGGACAGATATGAGATTTTTGATGAGTTTGGGGGCATGCAACACATTTTTTAAGGTGAGAGGGGGGTTTGGAGGAGAGAATGTGGTGCTCCCATAACCGTGAATTGGAATTAAGTGCCCATTACCAACAACAATGCGATGATTACTATTGCTCGAATTAAAATAAGAAGAGAGAGTACCTTGGTCCGAGGTCAATTGAGAGGTAGCACCGGTATCCATGTACCAATTTCCATCCGGAGGATTAAGACCAAGAGTATGCATGGCCGCTTTAATGTCGGTAGGTGTGTAGCCCATTGTGGACGGGGCTGGACAAGATGTGCCAGTGGTATATGCTTGGTGCTGTGGTCTTGCTCCAAGGACCCCAGGCTGGCCATTGGGCCTAGGAGGATTCTGCCATTGGGCCGTGGGAAAGGGGCAAGGCGGTGTAATCCACTGTTGCCATGGCCACATATATGGCTTCCATTGGGTTGGAGCGGCTGTGCGTGGCTGCCACTTCCACTGCTGCTGGTTGTTGTCGGCGGTAGGCTGGCCACCACCGCCTCCACGGTGGTTGTTGCGATTCTGCCCTCCCCCTTTGCCATAATTCTTCTTCTTATTTTTATTATTGTTGTTGTACCTACCATTATTGTTAGAAGGATATGAATTTGTAGGGCTAGAATTACCACTGGAGTTGCCACTAGAAGCAAGGAGGGCAGAACCACCAGATTCCTTGGTTGCTCGATGCGTCATGGTACGTTCCGCTAGTTTGATGCGGGAACGAACACGTTCAAAAGGAGGCAGAGGGTCTTGATTTTGCACATAATCCACCGTGCCAGAGTATGCCTCCGGTAGCCCACCAATGAGACGTAAGACGAGGCGGCTGTTTGCCACCGGAGCATCCACATCGGCAAGTCTGTCGGCCAATGATTTCACATGGTTGCAATATGCCTCCACGTTGGAGAAGTTTTCGAGTTTCACAGCTGCGAGTTCCTCTTCGAGATGAGTCGCACGAGACCCTTTGTTATCTTGAAACATATGTTCCAACCGCTGCCATGCCTGAGCCGCCGTATCGCCCTTGACCAAGATGGCTTGAAGAAGGCCAGGAGATACGGTGGCGTAGATCCACTGCAATACTACAGCATCAAGACGTTCGAAAAGATCTGTATCGGCTGCCTTCAATGCATCAACCACGGCTTTTGCTTTTTCTTCCGTAGGAGGAATAATATGATGCATTAGGTTATGCACCCTTGCCTGTACCATGAACAACGTAACCCAAGAATGGTAGAGACCACACTCGTTGTCCAACGTGATAGGGATGAGGGACTTGACATTGTTGATTGAAAGAGCAGGGTGAAATTTGGTGGTGTCAGACATGGTGGCTGCACCGAGAAGAAAGGAGAAGAAGGTGAAGGGGATAAGAGAAAGGAGAAGAAAGCTGCTAGGTCTGTTGGTTGGAAAACCTAGTCCGATACCATGTTGGAATTCAATTCCTTGACTTTTATTCAATATGGGATTGTCAATATATACAAAGAGTAGTAAACGTAAATGCATGATCTAAGGCTAATAATTAGGAACTAATTATATACAATGCATAATCTAAGGCTAATAATTAGGAACTAATTATATATACAATAATGACTAAATAAATGCTAAATATATACATATTCTATCAGACAAGTTCAAAATGAAAAACTTAGATAAAACTAAGTATTAGTATGGTCTCGACTTGTAGATCGAGCATATATGATGGAAAAATTTTATCCATTTAGCTACCTAAAGGTTGTCTTACCACTTGAAGTGGATACTGACTCATATAGATCTTAAGAAGATAACAAAGATATAAGAGGACCAGAAGTTCCGTACTTGTATGCTATTGAAGCATTCAATTACCAGGCCTGATATACAATTTGAAGTTAACATGCTAGCAAAATTTAATATTTCTCCAAGAAGGAGAATGTGGAATGATGTTAACCATATTGGTCTATTACATGAAAGAGATCGAGATTCGATATTGGGTATTATGATCTCATATTTGTTCTCATACTGCCTATTTATTATGATGAGAAATATTCTTCATTTATGGGTTGCATATAATGTTTGGGCAAGTAAGATGAAATTTATTTCCACATAAGCTTCAGAATAGCAATAATGATAATCTAGCAGATTTATTCACTAAATCTCTCCATGTCTGAAAATTATATTCATAGTATTGGAGTGCAAGATTGTTATCTTGAGGGGGAGAAGTGATTACTTTTAAATTAACTTGAAGATTATGTGGACCCTGAAGGTCAAAAGGTCCTGAAGACCAAATTGTTGTACTCTTTTTCCCTTTCTAAGTTTTTTCCCACCGGATTTTCTTAGTTAAGGTTTTTAACGAGGCAACTAATGCAACACATGAGCAAATTTATACTATGTACTCTTTTCCTCTATCGGTTTTTTCCCACAGGGGTTTTCCGAATGAGTTTTGATGAGGCATGAACATCATAATATTCAAGAGGAAGTATTGTATGAAGACGATGTCACTTGTCTCAAAGGTAGATACATCAAATATTCACTTAAGTGATTAGTCGGCAAACTTATTCACAAAGGCGTTGCTGACATCAACATTCAGAAGATTAGTACACAAGATCAAAATGCGTCAACTCAAAGATCTTATGTAATCGATTTCTGGGGGAGTAGCTGTACTCTTTTTCCTTCGATCGGGTTTTCCCACCTTGGGTTTTAAAACAAGGTTTTAATGAGGCAACATGTATTAAAGGTCATTCAAGGGGGAGTATTGTAATTAATGTATTTATTAATGAATAACCTTTATACCCTGAAACCCTAGATGTGTACCTATAAATAAAGGCTTTTGACCCTCATAAGAATACACACATTATTCTTCTTCTCTTCCAATTTCTCTCTTTTTCTCTCAAGTTTATAACATAAACGAATATTTTGGTTTTTTGCTTATATAAAACTACAAACAGATGTTGAAGTGTGATGAAAATCTTTTAAAATAAACTGGGCTAAATACAAACATCAGCAGCGTATTTGTTACATGTAGACGGGTATATGTAATTTGAAATATAACTGAGATTTTCGTATTATAATTATAATTAAGTTAACACTCAGGGATAGTTTCTAAATTATCGGTAGTTCTATTTCTCGAGTGACTCATTATAGGCTAATGTTGTGGTGTAGAAGAAGTGCCTAGGATCCATTAGAAACTCTTTCGGAACGTAATTGATCCCAACTCTCAAATCAGCAGCCGCTCCAAAATCAATGATTTCGAATGTACGGGAACCTGTTTTTTAGTTTTTTCTTTCACCAGAAATAGTTTTAAAAAATAAATACGTGTTCACATAAACAGCAAAAGACGACGGCTAGACAAGACTGTCAGCGGGTTTTTTAAAATGGCAGGTCACCTTCGGAGAAAATAATGTTTTGTGGCTTAATATCTCTATGAACAATTCCAGTTGAGTGGAGACCATCCAATGCAAATAAGAGCTGTCTCATGACAATCTTATGATCCTATTTTCTCTCCCCAACCCTTTGGGCAAATCCTGAACCTCTCCAAGAATCACTGCTTCGACCTGCAATCATTTTAAGTTAATTACCATCAGAAAGTTGTATCATTTCTATTTGAAACTTTTATTCGGCTAAAACTGGATGTGGACTCTTTTTCCGATTAAGTATGAATTTGTTCAAACTTCAAATAAAGAAAAGATCATATTACACACAGATTAAGGGAGTATTGGCAAACACTTCCGCTCATCTAAGAAGTGGTTTTATTGAGGCAGGAAAGTAAGTAGTTGAGAATCAGACATTGGTAGTGTTTGCAACTAGGAGTTGAAAATTGATTAAGTTAAGAGATAACGTTTGGTGTAGAAGTTGAAAAGTGCTATATTTGTTCGTAAAAAAGGCAAACGAGAAGCAAAACCCAAAATCTAAAGATCAGATGAGGCTTGTCATTTGCAAACACTAATATGTGATTTAGTAACCTCCGTTCAATGTATATTTTTGATCATTAATATCTTTTATTATATAGTAGTAAAAAATTAATATAGTGGTAGAATTTTCCAAGCTAAAAGCTAAGAACCGCCTCATCTTAGTGATTGCAAAACACTCCCTAGGTATATGTAACAATCGGGGGCTATCCATTGGGCTTTCCCGTGGGCTATCCGTTGGTATGTCTGCCAGCGCCACCACCTCGTAGTCTTCCCACCCCTGAAAGTTGGTCTCAAGTCTTTCCCCACACTCGATCCCGGTACATCCAGATTAAGTACCCATAATCTAGAAGTGCGAGCGCCGGGTTGAGCACTTTAAGATTCGAGGTACTTAGCCTGGAGGTACTGGGACCGAGTGCGAGGGAGGACATGAAACCCACTTCCAAGGGTGGAAAACATGGTGACACGGGGGGAAGCCCAACGGGTAAGCCATGGGATATCTCCAATCGTAACAATATAGTCAAACAGTTGGAGCACGAAGATATTCAGTAGCAACTTGCTCCAGTCTCGATGGCCGGACTCAGTAAGCACGAATCGGTGACCCAAGCGGGAGCGACTAGGGGCGAGCAAGTAATGTTGTAACTTAACTCTAAATTGGGAGTGTACTTGAATCCCAGGGAACAATATCAATTCTCCTGTATCATAAGACCCAAAAAAAAAAAATCCGACCTCGAGGCCTCAAGGTTACTGTTATAATTTTCATTCGACATCTCAAATCCAATAACCAATTTCCAAGAATGCACGCCACATATAGATGATGACTAAGTAACTATTTATGAAGACTTGAAATTAATGAAACTACCTGTTGGTAGCCCATCCTACTCAGAATCCACGTAGGCACTCCAGGCAGCTAAACCGGCCGAGCAGAACCCGAAGTCGGACCGGACAAAAAACCCGATTTCCAACCGGGCTCGCTAAAAACCGGAACGGACGGTGACTCCAAGGCCGACCCAGATCTCGATCCAGAAGGCCGAGCGAGAAAGGACGGAAATGTCCTGTCGAGATTACAGCAGGCGGCCCGAATCGGCGAGACTCCAAAGCCGACCCGAGCGGCGGGGACCCGAGACCGACTGTCGGATAGACATCACCGAAAGTCGGCAAAAGCAGACCGCATGCATGCCAATTAACGCATGCGATCACGCCCTTCCCAAGGCACTCCTTATAGGCCGCCACGTGTCCAAGAGTTAAATGCGATCGACAAGTGTTATGGGCGTATTCCCAAACATGCGCCACTGTCATCTCCCCACTGGCTCGACTGTCTATATATAGGAGAAATGTACAGTAAAAAAGGATCTTTTGGATTACGAGCATTAATAAGAGAGAGAAAAAAGAGAGATAAGAGATATCTTGAAAAGAAAAAAAAGACTTGTAATTAACAAGCAAATTGGATAGACCGGCACACATTGTTCTGCTCGGCTCTATGCTATCAAAAGATCATTAATAAAATTTAGTGATCAAATATCTTCCACTTTATTTGTTATTTTCTACGTGTCTTCGACCCATTTGTCCCGGTCAGTACACGTGACGTTGACCAAATCAGACGTCAACAGATTGGCGCTAGAAGGAGGGCGAACCTTCGATAAAAAAAAAAGAAGGTAGAGATAGACCCTTCACCAGCAATGTCTCACAACAGTTCGAAAAACCCTCAGCCCGCGACGGAGGAAGAAAACCTCCTTAAAGTGGTTGAATGCTTCAAACACCCTGCCTTCATCCAAGGCATGGCGGCCCTTATGGCAAGAGTTATAGGGGGCGGGACCCTTCAAAAACCCGAGGATCAGCTCGAGGCAGAATCCCAGACAGCCCGCCCCGCTGCCTCGGGGCTAAGCAGAAAAAAGGCGGCCTCAGGGGCCGCCGGCGAAAGGGCAGAGAGCCACGGCGAAAGCTCGCATCCCTCACGGAAAAGTAAGCCTTCACGCCCCCCGTCCGTTTTTGATCGCCTCGGGGCGGGAAGAAAAATTGAGAAGGCAGCACCGGCTCCTACTGTCCAGAGTCAGAGCCGTAAGGAAGAGAAGGCTCACCGCCTGTCCCTAAATCCAACGCAAATATTGCCTCCGACTCCGGGCGATAATTCGAGCGAGATCGAGTTCCTAAAAAAGCGCCTTACGGAGCTCGAAAATAAACAACTCTAGCCATCCCAAAGTTCGGAATGGCTCAACAGCCAGGAGAGTCCCCTGGCCCCTAGCGTCCTGGCGGAACCTCTCCCGGAGAAGTTCAAAATTCCTCAAATCCCACCATACAACGGAGAAACAGACCCTAACGCCCACTTGGGGCATTATAATTCCTGGATGGATCTACATGGGTCTCAGGACGCGTTCCAATGCCGCATGTTTTCCCTAACTCTGGGGGAGAGGGCCCAGAGGTGGTATGGGACGCTGCCCCATCATTCGGTTCAAACATGGGCTCAGCTTTCGGCGACATTCCGATCCCACTTTATGGGGTCCCTTGTGCGGGTCGCCCCACGCTCATCCATTGCTTCCGTGACCCAGGGGCCGAACGAGTCCCTTAAAGATTATATATCCCGTTTTAATAAACGGATATTAGAGACGGAGCCCATGTCCGACGATGCGCTGGCCATTATTGCCCAGGCCGGCCTTCACAAAAATTCTTTCTTTCGCTGGACGGTGTGCCAGAATGTCCCGCACACCTACCAGGAATTTTTGGAGCGCGCTAGCTCCCACATAGCTGCCGAGGAAGCCATGCCGGCGCCAATGTTAGTCATGCCCTCCGATCAGAAAGGATCGTATAAAAAGAAAGAAGAAAGGCGTGACTACAAATAGACCCGTCAAGAACCTCGACGGGAAAATATAACCCCTGCCTCTTCCTCGGCAGCTCCGACCACTCAAAGCTATCGCCGGCCTGAGCTCATGGCCAATTTCGGTGAAATATATTCCATTGGGGCCGCGGCGATATTCGATCAGATAAAAGGCAAAAACTTGCTCCCAGTCCCCCGGCCGATCTATAAAGATCAGAAGGACATGGACCAGACCCGCTTTTGTAAATATCATGAGTCAGCAGGTCACAACATCGAGCAGTGCCGAGACCTCGTTGCCGCCCTGATCTCGGTATGCGACGAGACAGGCTTGAGGCGGTTTACCCGGAACCCGCCTCGGGATCGCCAGGATAGGGCCGACCCGACGAGAGCCAAGAATGATCGGGTGCCTCCGGCCCCCAAATCCCCCCGGGAAATTCTAACAATTATGGGCACCGCCGAGGTCGATGACCATCGGTCCAAACGCCAGAAAAAGGCATCCATCCGAGAGGCCACCACTTCCTATCAGCGGACCGAGCGCCGAGCAGAAGGGTTTCTGTCGATGGCCGAAGAAGCCCCCAAAAACCCCCAGCTGGCAGTTACTTTTGAGGAATCCGACGCAGGCGGCTTGGACCATCCCCATTCAGACGCACTTGTCATCACTCTGCCCATAATGGGGATCCCGGTCCACAGGGTGTTGGTAGACTCCGGGGCTTATGCAAGCATCATTTACCTTCATACCCTTCGTAGGATGAAGGTAGACCAATCGTATGTCCGGCCCTGCAACGAGGACATCCGGGGATTTGCCAACTGCCGAACCTCCCCGCTGGGGGAAATCGACCTCGCCCTGGAATTTGGTCAGGGGCCGGTCAAAAGGACGATGATCACCACGTTTAAGATCATCGACGTGCACAGCGATTACAATGCCATCATAGGCCGACCGGTGATGTCGAGGCTGAGAGCCACTCAGTCCACCTACCATCTGTGCATGAAATTCCCCACCCCGGACGGCGTCGGGGTACACAGAGGGGATCAAAGGGCTGCCCGGGAATGCAATCTCAGCATCCGGGCTCGCGAGATCAACGCCGCAGAGGCCATCCCGGAAAATCTGCCGGGAGAAAAGGAGACTACCAACTCCGAGCAACAGACGGGAAACACCCTGCTTGGCCAGGGGCCCGACGGCCCCGGGGCCGCGCAAACCCCGGGAATGAGAATCGGGCAGACGGCGGACCGCGGCCGCAGGCCCGAGAAAGAGCCGATCTTAGAGGAAGATCCCGTTGACCCGCGATATCAAAATCCAAAAGGAAAAATCCGCCACGCTGAGCCAACAGAAGAATTGGACCTGGTCGACGTAGATTCGTCTAATCCCGCCCGACGACTAAAGATCGGCCACAACCTCCAAGAACCAATCCGCTCCGAGCTTGTCTTCCATCTAAGACAAAATTTGGATGTCTTTGCTTGGACACATTCCGATATGCCGGGGATCGATCCGGAACTGGCATGCCACCAACTGAACATCGACCCCAGCTCAAAACCGGTCGTCCAGAAGAGAAGAAAGATGGGGCCCGAGCGACAGAAAGGGCTGGAGGAGGAGGTAGAAAAGCTAATTGATAACGGGTTTATTCGGGAAGCCCAATACCCGACCTGGGTAGCCAACCCAGTTCTGGTAAAAAAGCCGACCGGTCTATGGAGGCTCTGCATTGACTTCTCCAACCTGAATAAAGCCTGCCCAAAAGATAGCTACCCGCTCCCCCATATCGATTACATGGTAGATGCCACGGCCGGGCATGAGCTAATGAGCTTCATGGATGCCTATTCTGGATACAACCAGATTCCAATGCACCCCGCCGATGAAGAAAATACCTCCTTCTACTCGGCCCGTGGCTTATATCAAGCACCGGATGATGCCTTTCGGGCTCAAGAATGCCGCGCGACATATCAACGCCCGGTAAATAAAATGTTCAATAGCTCGATAGGTCATACTATGGAAGTATATGTAGATGACATGTTAGTTAAATCCACACTCGGCCGACCATGTACATGACCTCAATAAAATGTTTGCTATTTTGCGAGAGTATAAGATGAAGCTAAATCAAGAAATGTTACTTCGGGTAGGTTCGAAAATTCCTCGGCTACATGGTAAGCCAAAGAGGGGTTGAAGCCAACCCCGATAAAATTAAGGCGATGGCGAGCTTGTTCCCCAAACTCGGTCAAAGGTGCAAAGCCTAACTGCCGCCTAGCAAAGACTGAGCCGTTTCATCTCCCGCTCAACGGATAAGTGCAAACCTTTCTTTGAGGCGATAAAAAGAACAAGGATTTTCAATGGACAGAACCTTGCCAAAAAGCCTTGAAGCTATCAAGAAAGTCCTAGCGGAAGCCCCGACCTCGGCAGACCGTCCTGGGAACTTCTTAACTTATATCTCGCAGTCTCCGACTCCGCGATCAGCACCGCTCTGATTCGAACGGAGAACGCGGTGCAACATCCGGTCTATTATGTGAGTCAGGCCCTTCATGATGCCGAGCTCAAATATGCCCCGATGGAAAAACTGGCCTATGCACTCATAATGGCATCCCGGAAGTTGAGGCCCTACTTTTTGGAACATCAGGTAGTCGTCTTAACCAACTATCCATTAAAACAGGTTATGCACCGACCTGATGTATCCGGCCGGATGGTAAAATGGGCCGTCGAACTAGGACAGTTTGACATCACTTACGAATCGCGCACCGCTATAAAGGGACAAGCCCTTGCGGACTTCATTGCAGAGTTCACGCCCGCAATTGCCCAGGAGGACGACCGACCAGAAGAATGGTCGCTCTACGTGGATGGGTCCTCTACCGCTGACCGATCGGGTGCGGGAATAGTCCTCGTCAGTCCCGACCAGCGCCTGTTCTTCTCGGCTATTCGCCTGAGCTTCCCAACCACCAATAATGAGGCAGAATACGAAGCTCTCTTGGCTGGTCTAGAAATGGCGACCTCTCTCGGCCTCACCCGCCTCACCATCCTGAGTGATTCTCAGTTGATGGTCAACCAGATCAATGGCGAATACGAAGCCAAAGAGCCTAAGCTGGTTAAGTACCTCAACCTGGCCCGAGCCCGGCTGCAAGGTTTTCAGGGAACTATACAACATATTCCCCGAACGGAAAACATTCAGGCCGACTCTTTGGCCAAACTTGCATCCAGCGCCGGGGCCGAGCATATGGATGAGGTCAGCATAGGGCATCACGCCTCATCGGCCCTGGAAATGGCCGAAATCCGAGCAGCAGAGCAATCAGAACCGCGAGGGTGGATGCAGCCTATAATGCAATACCTTCAAAGCGGCATTTTGCCCGAAGACCGATCTCAAGCAAGATCCTTACGAACTCAGTCTGCCCGGTTCACTATCGTGGACGGGGCATTATATAAAAGAGGATATTCGGTTCCGCTGCTGAAATGCCTGTCCGAATCAGAAGCCGAATATGCCCTCAGGGAGGTGCACGAGGGTATATGCGGAAACCAATCCGACGGCCAGGCGTTGGCCTATAAGTTAATCCGACAAGGCTACTATTGGCCCGATCTGAAAAAAGATGCCATCGCGCTCGTACGAAAGTGCGTCCGGTGCCAAATCTTTGCTCCGAAGATCCGATCCCCCCCCGGAGACCCTCACGTCTGTGTATTGTCCATGGCCATTCGCCAAGTGGGGAATAGACTTGATCGGCCCTCTGCCTAGGGGACGGGGAGGAGTGCAATACGCAATCGTCGCAGTCGATTATTTTACGAAATGGGCCGAGGCCGAGCCTATGGCACGCACAACCGAACAGAAGATAGTCGACTTCACATAGAAGTCAATCATATGCCGGTTCGGGATCCCTCAATCCATTGTCTCGGATAATGCGAAACAATTTGACAACAAGAAGTTCCGATCCTTCTGCGACGGTCTCCAAATACGCAATAACTTTTCCACGCCCTATTATCCCCAATCTAACGGACAAGTCGAGGCGGTCAATAAGATTTTAAAACAACATCTCAAGACTCGCCTAGAGGAACTCAAGGGTTCTTGGCCAGAAGAACTCCCCGGAACCCTATGGACCTACCGAACAACGCATAGGTCCGCTACCGGGGAAACGCCATTCTCCTTGGCTTACGGCTCTGAAGCCGTTATCCCGGTCGAAATCGGGGCACCTACTTACCGAATAACACATTTTGAAGAACAGGATAACGACCTGGCCCTCCAAGTGAACCTGGACCTCCTTGCGGAAAAACGAGCTCAGGCAGAAATGCGAAACGCCGTCTACAAAAGAAGGAGTGAAAAATATTACAACTCCAAGGTTCACCCGAGAAGATTCCAGGTCGGCGACCTAGTCCTTAAGAGGGTTTTGGGCCCGGATCCCGGGCCGCTCAAGCCCAAGTGGGAAGGGCCGTATAAAGTTAGTGAAGTCCTTCAGAACGGAGCCTACCAACTGGAATATCTAAACGGCCAAAGATTAACTCACCCGTGGAACGCTATGTATCTAAAAAGGTATTATCAATAAGAGCTTGATGTTATTCCCTATCTCAATACTGGTACACCTCGAAAGACCGGCTCCTCCGGCACTAGAAGACCGAGCTCATCTCGGCACCTCGAAAGACCGGCTCCTCCGGCACTATAAGACCGAGCTCATCTCGGCACCTCGAAAGACCGGCTCCTCCGGCACTGTAAGACCGAGCTCGTCTCGGCACCTCATAAGAGCGGCTCCTCCGGCACTATAAGACCGAGCTCGTCTCGGCACCTCGAAAGACCGGCTCCTCCGGCACTATAAGACCGAGCTCGTCTCGGCACCTCGAAAGACCGGCTCCTCCGGCACTGTAAGACCGAGCTCGTCTCGGCACCTCATAAGACCGGCTCCTCCGGCACTATAAGACCGAGCTCGTCTCGGCACCTCGAAAGACCGGCTCCTCCGGCACTATAAGACCGAGCTCGTCTCGGCACCTCGAAAGACCGGCTCCTCCGGCACTGTAAGACCGAGCTCGTCTCGGCACCTCGAAAGACCGGCTCCTCCGGCACTGTAAGACCGAGCTCGTCTCGGCACCTCGAAAGACCGGCTCCTCCGGCACTGTAAGACCGAGCTCGTCTCGGCGCGATCAACCAAGAACAATAAAAAAAAAAAAGCACAACGAAAACGGCAAAAAAGATCTTATTTCATCAAGTCATTACTACAAAATACAGACGGTTACAAAAGACCTGGACCAGGTTGGCACGCAGGCCGAGCATCAGATGAAACAAAAGAAAGACAAAAATAGGCACGCAGGCCATGCTAGAAACAAAATCTAAAGGAACCTACTAGGCCCCGTCATCCTGGCCGGACGCCTGAAAAGATGCCCCCTCGCCTTCGCCTTGCGGAGCCCGACCGGCATCCTCACCCTCGGCCGCCTTCGGCTCATCGGCCCCAGCAATGTCAACATGAAGGTCGGCCGCCTGAGAGGTGATGTAAGCCTCAATCTCCTGAACGGTCTTCCCACCTTTCATGAGATCTAAAATCTCGAAACAAGTGGAGACGTAGTTCAAATTGATCAGCTCCTCAAAGGCAGGCGTCTCCTTGAAGGCCTCCACCCCTTCAGCACGGCCCCTAGCATAGCTCGAAGCCTCGCAGGTGTTGAGGCGCTCGGTCAGGCTTTCGACCTGGGCCTTGGTCTCCCTCAAGTGAGCCTCGTGCTCGGCCCGAACTTCCAAGCACTGTTTCTGCGCCTGATCGACCGCATCGGTCAGCTCCTCGGCCTTTAGCCTCCATATGTTGGCCTGAAGAGCCCGACCGTCCAAAAGCTCCATCTCGCCCCTCAGGGAGGTTATCTCCCCCTCGAGAGACTTGATCAAAGAGGGGCACAAGTGATGCTCCTCCTGCAAAGCCTTAAGGTCGGCCTCCGTCTTCTTGTGCCTCTCGGACGAAGCCAGAAACTCATTAGAGGCCTTCACATAGGTGCACATGGCCCGGCCGACCAGGGCATTCCCGAACTGGATCTGCTCGGCCGGATCCATATCGTTGGTCATCATTTCCAGCTTGGGAGTCGAGCCCCGGATCGGAATATGACTAGAAACGGCCACCCCAGGAGGGACCCGACTGAGCATCTCAGGAGTCGGAGTAGCGGCCCTGACGTAATCCAGGAACCAGCGCGGTCGTCGCCCCTTCATCTGGTCACATGGCTCCACCCGCTCCGGGTTGACCGGAAGATAATGGCCCTCCAAGTCAATAACGGGCTCCTCCCGATCTGCCCGGACAGGAGTCGGGGCGGACACTACGACTTCAGGGACCGACGAACCCTCGGCCTTGTTCGCGCTATCTTCAGGCACAGGCTCCACCCTCTTGCGTTTGCCAGCCCGCTCCCTCCGATCGGCGGCCTCAGCTGCCAGCCTTGCCACACGCTGAGCAGGCGTCTCCTTCCGACCGGATGAAGTCTTTACCCTAGGAGCTGGAAAAGGAAGACATGTCAAAAAAAAAAAAAAAAAAAAGGTACCTGAAGAAGACATTGTGCTCGGATCAGTCTCTCTAAATCCGGCCGCCCAAAGATTCTCCTCGGACACTAAAAGGTGAGACTTCCTTTGCTCCAAAGGAAGGCCCAAAGCGCTCGACCTTCGTCAAAATCGGCAGATGTCTCTGACGCCGGAATGCGTTCTGCACAGGCAGCAAATGATGAGCGTTAGACAAAAAAGGAAACAAAAACAAAAAATACTACTCACCCATTTTGGCCGTAAAAAGCACAGGAATCCGCAGCTCGGTATCTATCTCCCCCGGCTCCCACTCATCCAAAGAACTCCTCCACGGCCCCCCGATGAAGAACCACTGTTCTTTCCAGCTATGAATGGTCTCGGGTACCCCCACCAGCTCCTTGTGCATAGCGTGCCGGGCCGTCAGATAAAACCCGGCCAGGACCTACCAACCGACCTCCATAAATAGAGGTCATTGAACTCCTCAAAGTCGGGCTCGGGCCACCAGGCCGATTAAAAAGAATAAAAGGCCCACCACCCGAGCCCAAGAATTCGGATGAACTGGGGGACAGGAAGGCCCCACCGCCTTAGCCACCGAGAAAGAGTCAACGGAGCGGAACCGAAGCCCGGCCAAGAAGAGCGGTAGTACACCGCCGTGCACCCAACGGGCGATGTGGGAGCCTCTCCTCGGGATTCGGAACAAACATCCGCACCCTCGCCGGAATTTTAAATCGCAGCCGCCAGGCCGCCAATTGTTCCTCCGTAACGTTACTCGGGATCGAAGCTGAGTCCCAACTCGCCGCCACCAAAGGGGCCGGACGAGGGCGAGCCCGGGCCACCACCGGCTCGACTCTCTCCGCCGAAGTTTCTCCGACAACTGTCAACGGCGCCGCCATTTCCACTTCTCCAGATCCTGGCGACTTCACAAATTCATCTCCTTCCTCCTCGACACTCCAGTCGACGGGAGCTTCGCCAATCGACAGATCCGCCACACCCGTGCGGTCCGGCGACACGGCCAAAACCACCTCCGCCTCGTCCCTTGTCTCCGACATTTTAAATAGATGAAAAAGAAAAGAAAGAAAAGCGGGCTTACCGGGAAGGTCGGTGAAATCGGAAAGGAAGAAAAAATCGCCGAAAAAATCTCTCTCTCTGCAACAATATGTAAAAATGGCGGAGGAAACACTGAAAGAGAAGACAACCTCTATTTATAGGGAATATAGACATTAAATGCCAGGCGCGTGAAACGAGAAGTTCTACTGAACCGTCGCAGGATTCGAGAACGCGTGAGCGCGCCGCCCAGTAATCTTGCGCCACGCGTCCCCTCACATGATGACACCTAAAAACCACGGAAGCGGTGCGACGCGACTCCCGAAGAGACGTCGGTTCGAAAGGTCTTATCCTCCCACAACCCGGATCGGTCTCAACATCGAACGACTCCAGCCCCGACCGGCTCGGCACGGCCCTGGACTCGGGGGCCCTTGTTGGTAGCCCATCCTACTCAGAATCCACGTAGGCACTCCAGTGCCTAAACGCCGAGCGTAACCCGAAGTCGGACCGGACAAAAACCCGATTTCCAACCGGCTCGCTAAAACCGAACAGACGGTGACTCCAAGGCCGACCCAGATCTCGATCCAGAAGGCCGAGCAGAGAAAGGACTAAATGTCCTGGTCGAGATTACGGCAGAGGCGGCCCGAACGGCAGACTCCAAAGCCGAACCGAGCGGCGGGGGACCCGAGGACCGACCATCGGATAGACATCACCTAAGTCGGCAAAGCACCCGCATGCCAATTAACGCATGCGCACGCCCTTCCCAAGGCACTCCTTATAGGCCGCCACGTGTCCAAGAGTTAAATGCAGACTGACAAGTGTTATGGGCGTATTCCCCAAACATGCGCCAGCTGTCATCTCCCCACTGGCTCAGACTGTCTATATATAGGAGAAATGTACAGTAAAAAAGGATCTTTTGGATTCTGAGCATTAATAAGAGAGAGAAAAAAGAGAGATAAGAGATATACTGAAAAAGAATAAAAAAAGACTTGTAATTAACAAGCAAATTGGATAGACCGGCACACATTGTTCTACTTCATTTACGCTATCAAAAGATCATTAATAAAATTTAGTGATCAAATATCTTCCACTTTATTTGTTATTTTCTACGTGTCTTCGACCCATTTGTCCCGATCAGTACACGTGACGTTGACCAAATCAGACGTCAACACTACCAACATCGTAAGGAAAATCTTTTGCTCTACAATAGATCAGCAGGTGTGGCTTCCCCTTCAAACTTCCAAAATAGTTCTAAGATGACAAAATTAACGAGCTCGAACTGCGTTAGAATGTTATAGCAAATCTCAAGAAATCCATACACAAAATCATCATCCAACACAAATAAACAAAATGGATAATTACAAAAACCATACATCACGTGTAAACCTAATTACAAAATAAATCCATCTATCTTTCAGAATTACAAACGTCCCCTTTTACCTATTTTACTAAATAAATACGGGGTAAGTTCAATCTTCAAACCTTTTTGTAAGAAGGGTAATTCTGCGATCCATCAAGAATGTACTTGGTGAATATACATCAAGTTAAAATGTATTTAATTCTCACCATTAGATTAATTGTAAATATAATGAAATCAATAGTACTAAATCTTAGCCATATGTATATTGTAAATCTAGTACAAGTATTTTGTTAGAGTCGTACTTTTAGAATTGAAATTACGTATTTAACCTTTTACTTTTTATATTAAAAAATAAATTTCACACCTAAATAATTTTTTTATTTTTTTCAATTCGGTAATTTTTTTTTTTTTTTGATAAGGTTCCAAGACTGGTGGTAGTCACTGGGATAACAAATGCCCCACAAGATCGCTACTCAGTTAAATCGCGAGATGTGTCCCATCCTGGGTTCTTAAATATCCTCAACTACCGCGCGCGAGTCGTCAAGTGATTGCTCCACGCTGACCCCCAAATCCAACCGCCATGCTCACCAGAATCTGGCTACACACGCCGCTGCCCTCAATATTTAATTAGTTTCTATTTCTTTTGTCATCCTCGCAGGATATAAGGAAAAAAAAACTTGAGATCAGTGAAGCATATGATGATACAATGAGTCAAGTTTGATCCACTATCATATTTCTAGGGTTTTCACATCAAATTTTTTTAATCGAAATTCCAGTCCTACGAAATATATCAAATTACTGATAAAAAAAATTCAAGTAGATTTATAGATGGTTTATAGATTGTAGATTCATCTGTGTCATCGATACTGCCGAATTCGCTTGAATAATTATTGAAAATTATGAGAGGGGTACTGGGAAGAGAGTAGAAACATGTATGAGATTTTGTCCCACATTGGAAAAGAATAGAAATATTAGTGTGCAGACAAGGCTATATGCACAAATACTAGTTACGACAACTAATGGAGACATGAGTGGATGTTTGACTGTGCGGTTTTCGCGCGCGCACCCACGCACGCCGTCACCGTCCGGCAGACCGACTCGGGTCGGATCGAAGGGTGAAATGTCTCGGCGTCTCGAAGTTATCTTTTTACTGCAATTTTATTTGCTAACAACCACATTAGATTAATCCGAAGTTTTCGGATTAGGATAAGTGCCAAATTAAGTGATAATTATGGAAATTAATATTTGGAAAAGTACCGAAATCAATCGATAATAATCAGGTTGATATTATGATAAGTATTATCATATCAATCCTAATCTGTTGGAGAGTTCCTCCAGCACACTTCTCTCGCTCGTCCTCCTTATAAAAACAGACGTGAGGAGTTCGATATTTTCAACTGCTTTTGGCTTCAAAAATTTCTTCTCCATTAGCATAAATAATAATTTAGTTTTCTCCTATTCTTGTGCGGTAATAGTGCACGTTTATTCTAGTTCGATGAGGGTCCAGTGATCAATAATCAGTGCATAAAAGTATTGTTTTATTCGGGGAATCAGACACTACACAGTTGTGAGGGCGAATTTGCTTTAAGGAGATAAATCTTTTAGACTCAACATCGACATACTGCAAATCCTTTAGTTTCATTAACTTCTGTCCTGTTAGGAAATTAATGTATGTGTTGTAGGGTCATATTTTAATTCGTGTTTTACGTTCGTTTATTCAAGTGAATTCAAGTGAATATTTCCAACAATTACTGATCGAAATTTAGTAGATATCTAAATTCTCGAAAACAACATGAAGTAAATATGACTATTTAAGTGAGATTGAAAAGTAGTACTATGTCTGTTTTTTTACTTGCAACGGTTTTATGTTATTGATATGCTAACATTCGATCGTACTTTTGCTACGATATAATGTTGGTGATTTTAGTGTCACTATTCATTTTGTGTAATTGGAATTAATATGTGAGCTAAAGAGTTTATAATTTCTATTCTAATATATGTTCGGGTATGTGCGGAGTGCACACATGTATAAGATCGAATTATAAACCGGTACGGCCAAATGTCGGGAGTCAAGGGCGGCGCCGGGTCTAGGGCGCGTTCGGCAAGGCGGGTCGAGGGGCAGCGCCCCAAAAGGTATTCGGAAATTTAGACTGGGATTTAGTGATATTTCCGAATTTTAGAGGGAGACTATGGTAAAATTGACTAATTTCGTCAATTTTGGTAAACCATCCGTCAACCCTAATTTCGGATCACTAATGATGGCGCCGCTCTCGTAAACCCTAAAAGTCGACCTAATGTAACCCTAATCCGACATGTATAAATAAGGCTCTCTCTTGAGTCTTAGATACACCATTTTCTGAGCTCTCTCTCTTTCTGAAAAAACACAGAATTTCTCTAGCAATTTGGCTTACGTTTCTGTGCCTAGATTCGTAAGTGTTTCATTGAATTATCCTAGACTGAATTTCTTGTAACCCAGGCATAGGGTAGAAATATCAGTTCGGAAAGTGTTTACATGATTGGAAATCCGGATCTCCGTAATAAACCCTTATACCCCAACAATCGAACTGATATTTGTTGTCTTCTGGAGATGGCTGAATCAATCCGCGAGATGACTACAAAGTTCAACAAACTGGACAAGTTCGAAGGCAACGATTTCAGGCGCTGGCAGAAAGAAGATGCACTTCATGCTTACTACTCTGAAGGCGGCGTATGTGCTGAGTACTCCCAGGCCAGAGATGGTTGAGAACGATCCATTGGAAATCCGAATCTCCATAATAAACTCTTACACCCCAACATATAATACTAACATACTAAAATATTAGACTTGTCTTCAGATACATTTTTTATCTTTTTTGTAGTTTTTTTTTTTTTTTTTGATACCGAGGTTTGCCTTACTACACTGACTAAATCGGGATAACGATCTACCACAAGAATGCTACTGGTTAAATCGCGAGATGTCGCCACTCAGTGCTCTTAAATATCCTCAACTACCGCGCACAGTGATTGCTCCACGCTGACTTCAAATCCAACCGCAGTGCTCACCGAGATCTGGCCTCCCACACCGCGCTGCCTCTCAATATTTAATTGTTTCCACCAACAGTCTGGAGGCTAGCTTTCAACCCTTACCAAAGAAGGGGATTATTAGCGCTTGAGAAATTCAATTCCAAAGTGTTGCCACTAGGAATTGAACCCATGACCTCCAATTGAAGGTCAGGTGGCCAACTGCGCCAAGACAGGTTTTTTTTTTTTGTAGTTTTATTCATTATATTAAACGACGTTGCTCAATCTATTTTGCAAATATATAAAAACAAACGTTAGTAGAACTAGTGGCAGCTTAAGAACTCGTAAATGTGAAGCAATTAATTGCGCCAACTCCACGTAAAGTAAGCTCTCGTGAATCCAATAATTTAATTAGGCAACTGCACTCCAACGGCACCTCTGCACAATTCTGATAAACGTGAAAATTTCAATTTTCTTTATGTTTAGATACTGATTTTTAAAGGTTTTGATTTGATATATAAGTATTAATTATGGGTGTTAATTATATTGAATTCTATATTACTTTAAATTTTATTTTATCTGTAGTTCCAAATGCATTGAAATATTAAAAATATATTAGTAACACTTAGTTTGAGTTTATTGGAATTATAAATCATACTCCCTCCGTCCACAGTAAATCTGTCTGTTTTGACTTTTATTAATCAAAATTTATAAATTTTAACCATAAATTACAATCAATATATAAAAAAATTATAGTCATGTAAATATTTGTTTGATTTATCTTAATGTATATTTTCTAAATTTTTTTTTATAATATTTATTTATATATAATTTGTTAAAGTAATAATACCCAATGTGTGCCCAAGTCTGTTAGTTTACGGGCTTTCCAAGTTAGGGTAGGGTTAGGCCGACTTGTATGTATTTCTCCATATTTAAAGGGATGTCATCAATTGAATAATACACAATTTTTGCCCTACTATTCTGTTCAGTTATTTTCCCTTCAACACGTTATCAGCACGTAGTCTCTCCCATCTCGATTTTTCTGAAAACCCCGAAAAAAAAAAGAAAAAGAATTTCTGCAGAAACCTAGCCGTCGGTCATCTTCTTCCCCGATCGCCGCGCGTCACCTTCTCTGACTGAAAATCCTACCCGGCTGCCACCGCGGCGCCCCCTTGCATCAAAGCCCCGACAACCCTACTATTTACAACGTGCAATTTACATGCTTTAGTTACTTTAATTGTATATTTATATATTATAAATTTATTTATGCTTAATTAAACCAATTAAAGCATGATACATTAATAAATTTAATTAAATTAAAGCGAATTGCTTAAAGCAACTTGAATTAAAGTAAATTCATGTTGAGTTAATATATATTGCGGCATAAGAAACCTACTTGACTGCATAATATGTGTATAGATGTATTCTTAGGATTACGTGTCTATATCAATAAATATACATATATTTGCATGCATATATAGATATCGCATGTAATTAGGCTTCATGAGTAGTAGACTTTAATAATATATTTTCTACTACATATCAAATAGAACCATGATGAAGTAATATCATTGGTAATTCTCAAATAGCATCGAAAGTAATTTTGACCATATCTTAGTTCCGAAAAATATAACGCTCCCATTATTGAAAATTTTATCATGGAAAGTACTCATGGTAAACTGTGAAAAATCGTTTTTCTTTTTCTTGTATTAAGATAGCTTATCCAACTCGCCTCAAATTTGATATCTTGGACTCAAAAGAGCTTGAGTACCATAGATGGGTCTCCTACGTCGAGACCACATTTGTTGCTAAGGACTATAGTGCCACAACCTTTGATACCGCGGGCGATGCACCGTCTGGCAAAATCAAAGTTAGTGCATTAATGTTCCTTAGGCGATACATCGAACCCAGCTTGAGATGGAAATATCTACAGTTGAAAATCCCCAATGAATTGTGGGATACCCGTAAGGGCTAATTTGGGAACATTCACAACACTTTGCTCCCAAAGCTGACCGTGCAGTGGAATGAAATCCGCTTTCTCGACTATAAACGGATCAACGATTTCAACAAATATATGGTCTCTCTCAAGGCAACGCCTGAATTTTTGTGGAAAGGACATCATAGAAGATGACATGATCCATAAATCTTTTTTCACCTTCCCTACTTCTGCTCTTATACTAACGAACAAGTATAGGATGGAGTATGATAATAAACGCATCACTACCTTCAGTAAGCTAATCAACCTACTGCAAGTAGCTGAAAGGCATAACGAAGTGTTAGTGAGCAGTAATGTCAGGCCGTTTGGGACAAAGAAACTTCCCGAGGCTAATTATGGCAAAGTGAAGAATGGAAACTAGTCCAATGAACAGGGGACTGGACGAGGCAGGCGTCGTGGTCAAGGACGTGGGGGTATTTCCAATGTAATGCGAAGACTTGGTGCTCCCGGCTCTATTAGCCAAGGGAACCAAAAAGCACCTACCCATCCTATCGCCTCTAAGGCTCGAGTTGGCAATGAACTGTGCTATCATTGTGGAGATGTTGGACATGGTATAAGAACTACCATGCGAGCATGTAAGTCGCATCTCACTACAAGAAATATAGAGAGCCCAAAAAAAGGGAAACTCACTATATGTAGGAACATGATCTAGACAAGTCCCCCTATGTCAATTTCACAGTCACCAATCGTCGAATTGAGTAATACGAGCCACAGTCTATAGACTGAATCTTAGTATTATTTTTACTTTCTCGTTTACATTTGGTATAGTTGCCTCAAGACGACTGTGTTGGTGTTTTCTTTTCAATAATGGCATGATGCGATGTTATTTTACGAACAAGATATTAATATTGCTTACATTATATTCTTAGCTTTATTTCGAAGTATTGAATATTGCTTGAATGCTTATGGTTCGAAATTTCACTCTTTTCGAACAAATGAATCGAGGAGAGCTTGAATGTTCTTAGAATTAGGCTTCTATTCATCGAGTAAATCGCCTGCCAAACCTCGGTAACTACGATGATTGGGTCCTCCCAACTCATCAAAGGGCGAGGTAATGCCCAATTCTTGATGCCTAAACGGCAGTCTTCTAAGTTACTAATACGACCCCACACGACACGCTATGGTAACCGACATCGCTAGATGAATTTGTTCCCAGGATGTTTCCAAAATAAGCAAAATGGGACTTTACTTCCAAACCTCTACGTGACACGTCGTAGCAACTCGGAAGGGTGGAATACAAATACTAACAAGATTGCACTTGATAAGTATATAAATCACACAAGGGATGTTTTGTAGACACACTCAACAAAACAAGAAAACACTCACGAAGGTTTATTAATACAAACACTCTCAAATTTCATAAAATCTTTTGGTGTCCTCTTACAATGAAACTTCAAGGCTTATTATAGCCAAAATCTTACACCTAACTCAGTGTGAACAAGGAAACAACTAAGAAACCTACAAAATAGAAAAATCAACATTCAAAGATTCTAAAATATGATACAAAGTCAGGCAACATATGTTTAGGGGACAAAATATCAAAGACCAAGATTTTAAGGTGTGAAAACAAGGACAACAAGTCACTATAAATCCGATGCTGTCTGTTTTGTCATTTCTGGGCTCTAATAGGTTCGAATTTGGTCCTATGGTCTTAACAAGATTTGTAGATCTCTTTCTTAGCTTTCCATAGACACCTGAATCGGATTTCGAACGAGTAAGTTATGGCCAAAATACGAGACTGCTGCGTGTCAGTCTTACGCGCAGGAATTTGCATACTTGTTCGTTTGTTCGTCTTTTCCGATCGTCTTCGACTTTAATATTACATGACTCGATTATATAAAACTCAAAATATAAAAAATAAATCTCAAGAAATACAATTCAAATTAAAATACACCAAGATAAAATAAACAAAAAACTTATTGTTCGACATCTTCGATACTACTCACGAATTTGTTGTCTTTGATAACATAGTTATTTTTAAATATATCAATGACGAGTGTCGATCATTTATTTTTGAACTTCTTTGATCGAGACCTCATTGGCATGCTCAAGTCCTCATCCGGGTTCTTCATAATATCTCGATTCACATCATTCCCCCGTTCCTCAAAAGGATTCGTCCTCGAATATGAAATTTCAAAAGGACTTAAGTCAGCGACATTGAAAGTAGTGGAAACATTATACTCACCAGGTGGATCTACTTTATAGGCATTGTCGTTAATCCACTCTAAGATCTAGAACGGTTCATCTCCCCTTGGCATTAGCTTCGATTTTCTTTGAATGGGAAATCGTTCTTTCCTCAAATGAACCCAAACCCAATCACCTGGTTCAAAGAGTACTTGTTTGCGTCCCTTGTTCTTCACCCTTGCATTGTGTTCGTTGCGCTTCTCAATTTGTTCACGAATTTTGGCATGTAATTGCTTCACCATATCCGCCTTTTTCTTTCCATCAAGGTTACTCCTGTCATCTATTGGAATAGGCAACAAGTCTAAAGGAGTTGATGGATTAAAACCATACACAATTTCAAATGGCAAAAATGTCGTAGTAGAATGTACGGTTCGATTATAGGCAAACTCGATAAATGGTAAAGATGCTTCCCAATTTTTCAAATTTTTGTTAACAATAGTTCGCAACAATTGACCAAGCATTCGGTTAACAACCTCGGTTTGACCATCGGTTTGGGGATGACATGTTGTAGAATAAAGCAATTTCGTCCCCAATTTTGCCATAAGACTCTCCAAAAATGACTCAAAAATTTGATATATCTATCAGATACGATGCTTTTGGGCATACCATGCAAACGAACAATTTCTTTGAAAAATAGATTAGCAATATGTGTGGCGTCGTCCGTTTTATGACATGCAATGAAGTGTGCCATTTTGCTAAATCTATCAACTACAACAAAAATGGAGTCACAATCGGATTTCGCCCTGGGTAATCCTAATACAAAGTCCATAGAAAGATCGACCCAAGGTTCGGAAGGTACCGGAAGTGGCATATACAAACCATGTGGTAACACTCGTGATTTTGCTTTCCTACAAACAATGCATGAATTTACAACTTTAAAAACATCATGTTTCATTTTTGGCCAAAAGAAATGTTCATGTAATATTTCATAAGTTTTAGCAATCCCAAAATGTCCCATTAGACCTCCACTATGTGCTTCTTTTACCAATAATTCCCGTGTTGAACAAAAAAGAATGCAAATTTTATTTTCACGGAACAAGAATCTATTATGCCGATAAAAATTTTCTACTCCTTTTTTCTCGCAAGCGACATATATATCATGGAAATCTTTATCCTCCTCATATGCTTCTTTCAATAAATCAAATCCCAAAAGCTTACAAGAAAGTGTATTGAGTAATACATACCTTCTTGACAAAGCGTCGGCGACAATATTTTCCTTACCTTGTTTGTATTTGATGATGTAAGGAAAGGATTCAATTTCTTCTAACCACTTGGCATGTCTCTTGCTCAATTTACCCTGTCCTTTGAGATGCTTTAAGGATTCATGATCAGTATGAATCACGAACTCCTTAGGCCATAGGTAGTGTTGCCACGTACGTAGGGCTCGAACCAAAGCATACAATTCCTTGTCATAGGTCGGGTAATTCAATGTAGCTCCTCCAAGTTTCTCACTAAAATAGGCTATCAGCCTTTTTCCCTGCATTAATAGTTCTCCTATTCCTACTCCTGAAGCATCACACTCAATTTCAAAAGTGTTAGAAAAATCAGGTAATGCCAAGACAGGTGCGATGCACAATTTATCTTTCAGAGTGTTAAAAACTTTTTCTTGTTCATTTCCCCAATTAAACTTAGCATGTTTCTTGACAAGTTCGTTTAATGGGGCTGCAATTGTGCTAAAATCTTTTACGAAGCATCGGTAAAACCCTGCTACCATAAAAACTTCTTACCTCGGACGCGTTCATCGGTCTAGGCCATTCTCGAATAGCCTTAACCTTTTCTTCATCAACTTTTATGCCGTCAGCACTAACGACATATCCAAGAAAAATAACTTCATTCATGCAAAAAGTACATTTCTTAAGACTAGCATATAATTGTTCCCTTCTCAAGGTAATTAAAGCTAATCTTAAATGTTCAACATGTTCTTCAATATTTTTGCTGTAAATGAGTATATCATCAAAGTATACAACAACGAATTTTCCGATGTATGCACGTAAAACATGATTCAGTAATCTCATAAAAGTACTTGGTGCGTTCGTTAGTCCAAAGGGCATTACCAACCATTCATATAATCCGTATTTAGTTTTGAAAGTCGTTTTCCATTCATCTCCTTCTTTCATACGAATTTGGTGATATCCTTTCATTAGATCAATTTTAGTGAAAACACATGAACTATGTAATTCATCTAACATATCATCTAACCTTAGAATAGGGTGTCGATACTTAACCGTGATATTGTTTACCGCTCGGCAATCGGTGCACATTCTCTACGTTCCATCTTTCTTTGGCACGACGATCATAGGAACGACACAAGGACTTAGACTCTCCCGGATATACCCAAGACTTAACAACTCATCGACTTGTCTTTGGATTTCATTGGTCTCTTTGGGGTTGTGTCGGTATGCCAGTCTATTTGGAATGACCACTCCGGGCACAAAGTCTATTTGATGTTCAATCCCTCGGATTGGTGGCAACCCTGCAGGTAGTTCTTCGGGAAAAACATCAATAAATTCTTGCAATAAAGATTCAATAGAACTCGGAATTATCTGGTTCCCGGGGTTAGTAGTAGCGCAAACTTTTCGGAAAATAATCAAGTACGTGGGTGCATTTTCCTTGATATCTTCTTCAAGTTCCTTTGCACTTACAAGCATGCATTTTCTCAAATTTTCTTTTTCTTTCTTTTTTCATTTTTTTTTCATTTTTCTCATTTTTCTCGCTTTTTACATTTTTTTTTCATTTTTCTCGCTTTTTTCATTTTTTTCATTTTTCTTTTCCTTTTCTTTTCTCGATTTTCCTTCAACTTCCTTTTCAAGACGAAGTTGATCTTGTTGGCCACTAAGTATATAAAATACAGCTTGGAAAGTGTTTTAAACAACAGGCTGTAATTTTCAAATCTGAGTGCGTAGCGGAAGTCTTGTTAAAGTAAGTTGCTGTAAATACAGCAACTAGATATGAAGTGTATACTTAAAAATAATCACAGATATTAAAACAGTAAATGCAGAAGGTAAATGACACGATAATTAAAGTGGTTCGAGGTAAACCCCTGTACGTCCACTGGTCCTCCACACAGGAGTTAAAATGTTTATTATAAATACTACGTACACAACTACGTATTAATAATCAAACCTATCAATGTATCGTTCACACAGATTGATATAATGATCGAAGCTTTCAACCGTTCACACAGATTGGTTTAGGCTTTCACTTGACTAACTTCTTCACACACAGTTCCGAAGCTTTGCCTCTTCAATGCAAGTCCGTCACACACAGTTCGGGAAAAGCAATGCTTTCTCAGTCCACACAGGGCTGATGGGTTTGTTCAATGATATAACTATGGTTTGAACAACAGCTTGACTTTCTTGATCTTTAGCTGATGGTGTGTTGTTCAAGGTTGAGCACTTGGATAGTTCTTCTCTCAGAATATGTAGTATACTTGAAGAAATATGTTTGCTCACATATATTCTTGTAAGTACTTATTGGTTAGATGTGAGTTCGTGTGTGTCTGATCTTCAAACTCTTGGGGATATATATAGCTTCTGAATAGATCCTTTGGGAATAGATCCGTTGTGAAAGATCCGTTGAGCAAAATTCCGTGACAACTAGATAGTTGACTTGTATAGACCAAGATCCGGAGTTTGCGTGGTTTGAAGATCTCTGTCGGCTTCAGTATTTAAATACTTCTTTATCAAATGGGACTTGACTTTAGCGAATACCAAAGATTCCTTTGCAAACGGTCTTCAGTCCCGTTTCAATGTGTATTGAAGGTCTCAATACTTTACAGCTTGAATGATGTATCCATTTGTGTTGTAGGCTATAAAGGAGAGGTCGCTGTATGGAATGTTTGCTGTATGAAGGGACAGCTTCCATACTTGGCGCTTTTTATATTCTTGTTGTTGTATGATGGCATAAAGATAAGTCTTCGATACAGGATCAACAACTTCGATAGGACTTTCGATACAGCAGCTTGCTGTATGCTGGATTGACACATTGTCAAAACACTTTATCAAAATCTTTCGATACAGGGATTGTTATCCCAACAATTTCCCCCTTTATGATAATTTGCCAAGTCTTCCTTTAAAGACCTTTTGATGTTATCCAAAGATCCTTGATGATGCCAAAACTTTGACACTAAACATCTTGAAGGAGGGCAAACTTCTTGGTCTTCTGTTTGAATGTTCTGGCTTTCAGCAATTTGCCTAACACTTGGAATTGCTCGTAGGCAAGTTCAGCTTTTATCAAAAGAGTATTACATCTTTAAACTTATGTTTGGCGCGTAGGCACAATCTTACAGTGTAATCTAGATACATACAACTGAATCTATGAACCGTTCGCAGACAAGTTCGTACAACTTAACATTTAACAAGTTTTCATACTTGTATTATTTCAGCAAATGGATTGAATTACATAATCATACAAACATATAGTAGATTACGAGTTGTAATCTTTCAAGTGAAAAATCTTTTATTGATATTGAGCTAATGATTACAATATTTTTTGTTATCTCAAAACAAATAAGAATACAGGATGAGAATACAGGAGGGAATCTAGCTCCTATAGTCAGAATGCCTCCAAGGCCTTTTAGGGTCATTCTTGGTACCCTTCCACCAGTTCTGATGCGCATCCTTGTTTCGATTAAGGTATATAGCTTGACCTTCGTAGGACTTAGCGAAAACTAGGATCCAATCCTCTGGATGGGTAACTAAGTCGCCTTGCTTGTGCTTGGACTTCATTTTCTGCTGGAGCGGGAGCGTTCCTTCGTCCAAACTTTTCTTAAACTCCTCTGCGGCTTCCTGCACCGTTCTGCAACTATTAAATATTTGAGATTCCCTGATAAGAACAACAAAGTATCTTAGCAGTTCATTCTTCCTCCAGTTCTTGATCTCTTCTGCAGAAGGCTGTCGGTTGGCCGGGAGGTTTATAGCTTGCGGCTTTTGAACGAGGTTCTTCCAAGGAAACTTAGGGTCCTGGAATTCTGGGAGATCTCTCTGTATCCTGACATTGTGAGCCGGAGATGCTAAATGATTAATTTCAGTAGTGATGCTATCTCCTAATGCAGCTTCCAACTCCTTCTGTTGCTCAAGCCTCAATCTCCTAGCAACTTCCCTCGATTCTTCCCCCTTTTGGCGTCATCAAGGTAGTATACCTTTTCATCAAGACGTTCAAGGATCTGCATAGCAGCATCCTGTTTTGTCTCAAAACTTGTCATTTTGTTCACTAGGGAGGTGAGCACCTGCGACATATCTTGAATTTTCTTGTCGTGTGCTCGAAGCTGGGAACCAGATTCAATGAGAGCGGATGCTGTCTTGGCCTCAGAGACACGAAGTTTTGATTGTTCTTCCATCAGGATCTGCTCCTGATGCTGTTGTAATTGGCTAAGGGCCTGCTTGAAGACGGTAGGTAGGATGCGGAAGGCTTCCTCAACTTGAGAAACTTCATACCAGTCATTTCTTAAACGGCTTACTGATGTAACCAATTAATCTCTTTTTCAACAGCATGCAGGGCATTCACGGCATCCTGCAAGAAAACAATTTGGCGGCTAAGAGCATGTAATTGCTTTTTCTTCTCGGTGGTTCGTGGAGATTATGGCTTGGCAAAATCATCAACTCCATTTAACTGTCTCAAGTTCACATTGGGATGTGAATTGAGTTGGATATCCTCAGGTATTATACCGTCGTTAAATTCCAAAACAGTTGAGGGTGCGGGAGCATCAGATGCGGGCTCGGCAATAGGGGTTGCTGAATTCTCCTGTTCTGAAATAGGTTCTGAAGACATAGGGACAGGAGGTACTGATTCCTCCTGCTGTCTCTCAGCATCCGCCTGCTCCTGCAGAGGGACTGATTCCTCGTGCGGGATGGCGCTGGTCTGGTCATCGGTGGCGACAGGCTCTGGTGCCTGTTATGGGATTGGTTGTTACTCCGCGACAGGAGGGACAGAATCCTCGTTGTTGGGAACATTATTTTGGCTAGCGGTCCCTTGATTTGGCTGGGTTTCCTCACGACTCATTCTGAGACCTGTCTGGAGGGCGTCGTCGTCGTCGTCTGAGTCATGATCAGATTTGGGACTGTGAGGACCAGAGCCAATAGATTTTGCTTTTCCTTTCTTGCGGGCGTCTGCCTTGTCCATCAGGTGGCTGGTGATCAACTCTTGATAGCACAGGTTCTCCCATTGGATCAGGGTCTCAACATCTTGAGAATCTGTCACTTCTAATACAAATCGTTCTTCTTCGCACCAATCGCTCCAGTTGTATAGAGTGTTGTACGGAGATAGTCCGTAGGCTTTCCACTGGACAAAGCGTTCATATACTTGCTCTATTTGCACAGAAAGCAAAGTCTTGTTTATTATGGAGTCTGGGGAGGGGCTGCGTACAGCGCTTGGGTCCGCTGTATGCACGGGTTCATCGACAGGCATGGGTTCATGTGTTGGAGTTGGATCCTAAACAGGGGTTGGTACCCTGATGGGAGAAGGATCCTGAATGGGTGTGGAATCCCGAATAAGAGATGTGGCTATTGGCTCCAAGGAGGCAGCCGACTCGCCAGAGTCTTTTTAAGTTGGCAGATGTCTGAATATCCGTCGTAGCCGCCAAAGACTCGGGATCTACTATCGCGACAGTAGCAGTCATCTCTTCTGCAGGGGTTGTGCCCGGGGGGATCGATACAGTGGGTTGGGCCGTTGAAGGAGCATCATCGGAGATTTCTGTAACTTTAACTTTTGTGAGTCTCCTTAGCTTCCTTTTCGGCTTCTCACCAGCAACGGGAGTTTTGTTGTGAGATCTCTTCCTTTTCTTTGAAGTCTCCTCGCTCTGGGACTTCGAAGACACATCCCTCGTATCGGCAGAAAGGGGCAAATTTCGGACAAAAGGCCTGTTCGCAATCAAGGGTCCTTTGTTGAAAACGGAGGGTCTGATGCTTCCCATGTATATCCGAGAATTGATCTTCTTTGCTTCTTCGGCTTGCGGAACACCGCATTTTGTCATAATGTAATTCAGAAGCAAACCAAAAGACTTTTTCTGCGAGGCAGGCTTAAAGACTTCTTCCTGCAACCTCTTGAGAATTATTTGACACGAGTTGACCTTTTCACAGGTAATGATTGCAACCATCATCCTGAACCTTAAATTGCTGCACATCTCGGACGCACCTGTTCTATTCTCAATTACGCGGCAACAAAAATCGTGCAAATAAACAAAAGGTAAACAAAAGAGTTTCTTGTGGCAAGAAGTGTGAACCGTTTCAACCGATGCTGAACCGGTGAACAATCCATAATATCTAGTCAGGACTTCTTGGGACCCAAAGGTCTCAAGATCTTCCATTGTCAGGCCATCAGCAGGAAGCGTGTAGAGATTCTGAAGCAGCTCTTGGTCAACACGGATCTCGACTCCACAAATGACAACAGTGATGTCAACAACATTTCCTCCTTGAGCGAGAGAGAAGAAATGGACAGCAGCGTTGAGATAAAATTCCTCAACCATTTGAGCATCGAAATGCTTAGCGGTGTGACTCCCAAGGCAATAAAGGCCTTGCTGACGAATCCTCATAATGACGTACTCCATCGATTCGACGTCATCACCTTTGGAACGAACACATTCAAGCACGAAAGATCTAGCAAAGATCCGTCTGTCGATGATGTTGGAGGACTTCTTGAGAGAGATAGAGGAGGTCTGAGAAGATGTCATTGACGATTCTCGAAGAAAAGTAAAGAATATTCAAAGAGAAATGCAGTAAAAGCAAAAAGACTTGTAGGCTATATGCTCAAGGACTCGTTCAATATACAAAAAGCGTAAAGAGTCTGAAGAGGCATTTACAGTCCTTTTATAGTGGGCGGCGGCGAAGGGTTTACAGATAATGAACGGTCAGATTTAAGGGATGGGAACCGTTGTTTAAAATAGACGACCACGATGGACTGAGTGTAACCGGTACAACTTATCCATCTAATTTAAAATGAGAGCGGGTCCCACTTCTGACTTATCAAATTACCCTTATTGCCCGAAACGGCGGTGTAAAATTAATAAAAAATTTGAAACATCGCAGCTTTGGAGATACCAATGTCCAGATGTCGTGTAAAGCATTTAATGCGAAAGATTTTTTAATTATAACAGGGCACGTGGACACAAAAATTGTTTTAAAAAGAAATAACATAATAATTGATTTCCCATAGTATGTGCTGTATCCGCGAAAATACAACGTTCCCCCTTAAAAGGTACATACGTGTTTCAATTCCATACAACAACTTTCATATTAATGATGTATTCTTGGGTCGTACTGTATTCCCCCTTAATTATTGCACACATAAGCTGTAGGATAATTCATATTGCTTTGTTCCTACAGTGATGTTCTGATTGTCTGAGTGTACAGATAACTAACGATGGATACTGTATTCTTGGGTCTTACAGCATTCCCCCTCAATTGTTGAGTAAAATCATTAAAAACTTACAGGGAGTCAGGCTGTAGCAATCCCAATTCATGTCGAAGCATGCAGAATCTTGCTGTGTCGAGAGGTTTGGTAAAGATGTCGGCTAACTGGATATCTGTATGAACTTTTTCCAGCCGAACATCCTTATTCTCAACATAATTCCTGATGAAGTGATGCTTCATGTTGATATGCTTAGTGCGCGAGTGCAATACAGGGTTGTGCGTTATTGCAATTGCACTCGTGCTATCGCACATTATCGGTGTTTCTTTGGCTTCAATTCCATAGTTTGACAGCTGGTTGCATCCAAAGAATCTGTATACAGCAACTACCAGCAGCATAGTATTCTGATTCAGCTTTTGAAAGCGAGTTTGCCAATTGTTTCTTGCTAAACCAAGACACAAGTCTAGGTCCAAGAAAGTGACAAGTTCCGCTTGTACTCATCCTATCTAGCTTGCAACCTCTGAGATCCGAGTCGTTGTAGCCAACTAAATCGAATCTGCCTTCTTTAGGATACCACAGTCCTACATTGACTGTTCCTTTGACGTATTTCAGGATTCGTTTGGCTATTGCGAAGTGTGATTCTTTAGGTGCTACTTGATATCGCGCACACACTCCTACAGCAAACTGGATAACTGGCCTGCTAGCCGTTAGGTACGGGATTGAGCCAATAATCTTCCTGTAGAGTGATTGATCAACAGGCTTTCCAGCTTCATCAGCACTAATTTGCACGGAAGTGCTCATGGGGGTTGACGATGATTTGGAAGTATTCATTCCAAACTTGTTGAGAAGCTCCTTGCTGTATTTTTCCTGGTTGATGAAAATCCCTGTAGGCAACTGCTTTACCTGCAATCCTAGGAAATAACTAAGTTCTCCCATCATACTCATTTCAAATTTATCTTTGCACGAGATGAGAGAGCCTTTGACACAAAGCAAGGTTAGTTGAACCAAATATTATATCGTCTACATATGTTTGAACCATCAGGAGGTCATCACCTTTCTGTATTTTTAATAAGGTCTTGTCCACAGCACCTTTCTCGAATCCATTATCGGTTAGACACTGGGACAGAGTATGATACCATGCTCTAGGGGCTTGCTTAAGTCCATACAGCACTTTCCTTAGCCTGTATACGAGGTTTCCGCCTTCTGGATTGACAAACCATGGTGGTTGTTCAACATATACTTCTTCGGCAAGGTCTCCATTCAGGAATGCACTTTTTACGTCCATTTGATATACAATGAAGCTCTTATGGGCGGCCAAGGCTAAAACTTTCCTAATGGCTTCTAGTCTAGCTACATGGGCAAATGTTTCATCGTAGTCTACGCCTTCTTCCTGTCTATAGCCTTGGGCTACTAGTCGGGATTTGTTTCTGATAATGAGTCCATTTCTATCCTTCTTGTTTCTAAATACCCATTTGGTTCCAATTACGGATTGATGCGTAGGTCTGGGTACAAGATACTGTTATAATTTTTGCCCAACCCGGCCCGTTATAATATTTAATTAATCCAGCCCATAACCCTTGGCAGCCCTCTTAATAGGAGCCGTCCGATCGAGATATCTACTCCTAATCTGGACCGTCCGATCTCCCATATATAAACCTAACCCTAACCCCTCACTATCTCATTCACTCCGCCTCCACCCGTCGCCCCCTTTCTCTTATTCTCTCTCCCGTGAGTTCCTTTTTTTCTTGGTAAATTCCTCCAAACTCCGATTCTGCTCCCGATTCTTTGATCCTTTGTCCCCCCGTGAGCCGATGACCAACATAAGGGAATCCCGTGACATCCTTTGATTCCCTTCTTGTGTGTATAAAAGGCGCGGCTGGGGGCTGGATTTTGGAAGAATGAGAAACACACCGAAATATCCGAGTGAATCGAGTGAAAAGAACTACCCTTACTCTTTCTGTGTGAGCCGTGAGTCGGGTTGTGAGTAATGGATTCGGGTTCGTGAGGTTCTGGGTGATTTGAAGGTGCTACCGGGCTTTGTGGCCGGTCGGCGGTGGTTTGGCATTCCTCCTCTGTGGAAACGTATTTTTGGTGTCAATTGCTAGGGTTTCGGAAGATCTGAGCCTACACATAAAATGGGGTTTTTCGATTCATTTGTTACCTTTAATTAATTGCTGTTCTTGGTGAATTTGTGCAATTAATTAGTAATATATATTTGTTATATATATATTTTCTGGAATTTATACACACACACACACATATATATATATATATATGTGTATATATTATATATATTTGTTATATATATAAATATATCTGCAGTATACATTATATTATATATATTTGTTATATATATTTTTGGTATTTATCTATATTATATATATTTGTTATATATATAAATATATATATACCTGCAGTAGAACAATATATATTTTATATATATATATATTAGTTATATATATCTATACATATATATAATATATACCGGTTTATATACTATTTCGGATTTGTTCTGATTATCATATTCCGATCGTTTGGTTATTATTATTATCGTTGCTAACCTGGAATCGGATATTTGTGTTTCAGATTTGTTCTGGACGTTGGAATATATATTGGATGCATTTGTTCGGGTTTATCGGATTACTTATATTGGTTATAATTATAAGTTCATTTAGTTGGTCTGTAATCCTTAAACCCTATCCCGTAGAATATAAAATTGTTATATTCGTTTAATCCGCTTGTATAATCGATCCTGGTTTTTTAGCCGAATCATACGACCCGATACACAACAGTGGTATCGAAGCAAGGTTTGTCGGGTGTCGGGTCCTGTGGCGTCTTGGTGATACGGAATAACCCATCCGGGTTTTCCGCTCTGGTATTTTGACTAAACTCCACTCTTTTACTGTTTTCGTGGATACCGCTTGCCGCGGTTTATTATTGTGCATTCTTAATATGTGTGATTGATCAGGGTGCATTAATCTATGTGATTAATCTGGGCACATTGCTTATTCTGATTTCCTGTGTGTATTCTCAGCACTCGGTTTATATCGTATAGGAGTTTTATTCCTGTTTCTGGGTAGAGTGTTGTACGTTTTTCAACTCCTTGCGTATAAACCCTCCTGCCTGGACCGTTTAGCGTCCTTAGATCTTGTAGGGGCTTGGGGTTGTAATCTACAGACTCGGTTGTGGTATTTTTTAACTCCATTGTGTAAGTGCAGTGTGATTCTACTGTTTTTGTATCAGTGCAGTGTGCTTCGTGTTGCTGTTGGTTTTACTGTTTGGGTTAAACTTTGTGTTTTCAAATGGGCATGTCTTCTACATTTTACTTGGCCCCATTTGATGGAAAATCGGATTTTCAAATTTGGCAGCAAAAATTGAAAGGTATTTTAATACAACAAAAAGTTTTTAAAGCCATTGATCAAACTTTTGCCACTGATACTACGACCGATAAAAAGGCTGAACTGGATGAGTTTGCCTACTCATCTATTATCTTTAACTTGTCCGACTCTGTGATTAGAAAAGTTGGTAAATAAAATTTGGCTAAGGAACTTTGGGAAAAATTGGAAGAATTATATGTTGAAACCTCTTTGCCAAATAAACTATTTTTGCTAGAAAAATTCTTCTGTTTTAAACTTGATTTGAATAAAAGTCTTGATGAAAATCTTGATGTGTTTACCAAGTTAGTTCAAGATATTAAAAATTCCGGTGATAAACATATTGATGATTACTCTGCTATTGTACTTTTAAATGCTATTCCCGAGTCCTATGGTGATGTTAAATATGCTATTAAGTATGGTAGAGATAACATATCTTTAGATATTGTTGTGTCCGGTCTAAAGAGTAAGGAATTAGACTTAAAAAACAATGTGAGTAATAATTTGAATTTCGAATTAGTTTCGATGGTTAGGAATGAAAATTGCTATGACTATTTCACTAAGAAGGATGGTAAAATTCTAATTTTCGACATAACTCTAGGAATTGTTATAGTTGTGGAAAAAGAGGCCATATTGCTAGTAATTGTCTTAATAAGAACAAAAAGGGTAAAAATCAAACTGATGATAAGGCTAACCTGGTTGCGTCTGATATCAATCGTAGTGATGTATATTAGTTGACCCTTGTGGGTTTTTTGCCCTTAGTAGGCTGTAGAGTGTCTTTGTGACTTGTCCTTAGTGGGCTGTGGAGTGTATTTGTGACTTGTCCTTAGTGGGCTGTGGAGCGTCTTTGTGACTTGTTTCTGATTTATATGTCTGTGTGACTTATATGAATTACTCGTGGTTCTATTCCTTTGTGGATGTAGGTAGTATAATCTCTGTGATTATTTTTTCCTTGAACTTTGTGTTCTTTGTGCTGGCTGTGGTGTTGTGGTTCGGTCGACCAACCTTTTGTGTTTTGCAGCTTCCATGTGTTCGCGGTTTTCTGTAAACCCCCGCCCCATTTTCAGGTGGAGCAACATGCTTAGTGCTTTGCGTTTGAGGTGGAGTGGTGTCCCCTCAAATCTATGTGTTGCTTATATCGTTCATTTCCCTTAATGCGTTTGTGTTTTTTGAATATTGTGGTATTTGTGTGCTTTGTGCAATTTTAGCTTATTGCTAAAATATTTGTTGTGCTAACTGTGTGTTTTTAGGGGATCTCTTTGTGAGTTAGTCTTCTTTGTGAATACTTTACCTTATCTACTGTGTGTGAGTGCAGGTAACCCCGGAGTTAGGCGATGATGAGTTTTCTCCGAAACCCGAAAATGCAATTTGACTGTTTGGTCCAAAAAGGTGGAGAATGTTATAATTTTGGCCCAACCCGGCCCGTTATAACATTTAATTAATCCAGCCCAAACCTGGCCCATAGCCCTTGGCAGCCCTCCTAATAGGAGCCATCCGATCGAGATATATACTCCTAATCTGGACCGTCCGATCTCCCTTATATAAACCTAACCCTAACCCCTCACTCTCTCATTCACTCCACCTCCACTTGTCGCCCCCTTTATCTTCTTCTCTCTCCCGTGAGTTCTTTTTTTTCTTGGTCAAATCCTCCAAACTCCGATTCTGCTCCCGATTCTTTGATCCTTTGTCCCCCTGTGAGACCAACATAAGGGAATCCCGTGACATCCTTCGATTCCCTCTTTGTGTGTATAAAAGGCGCGGCTGGGGGCTGGAGTTTGGAAGACTGAGAAACACACCGAAATATCCGAGTGAATCCAGCGAAAAGAAGTACCCTTACTCTTTCTGTATGAGCCGTGAGTCGGGTTGTGAGTAAGGGATTCGGGTTCGTGAGGTTCTGGGTGATTTGAAGGTGCTACCAGGATTTGTGGCCGGTCGGCGGTGGTTTGGCATTCCGCCTATGTGGAAACATATTTTTGGTGTCAATTGCTAGGGTTTCGGACGATCTGAGCCTACACATCTCGTTCTGAAAAAGGGGGGTTTTCGATTCATTTGTTACCTTTAATTAATTACTGTTCTTGGTGAATTTGTGCAATTAATTAGTAATATATCTATATATATTTGTTATATATATTTTCTGGAATTTATACATATATATATATGTATATATTATATATATTTGTTATATATATAAATATATCTGCAGTATACATTATATTATATATATTTGTTATATATAAATATATATATACCTGCAGTAGACCAATATATATTATATACTATATATATACATATTAGTTATATATATATCTATACATATATATAATATATACCGGTTTATATACTGTTTCGGATTTGTTCTGATTATCCTATTCCGATCGTTTGGTTATTATCATTATCGTTGCTAACCTGGAATCGGATATTTGTGTTTCAGATTTGTTCTGGACGTTGGAATACATATCGGCTGCATTTGTTCGGGTTTATCGGATTACTTATATTGGTTATAATTATAAGTTCATTTAGTTGGTCTGTAATCCTTAAACCATATCCCGTAGAATATAAAATGTAATTGTTATATTCGTTTAATCCGCTTGTATAATCGATTCTGGTTTTTTAGCCGAATCATACGACCCGATACCCAACAGATGCCATATGTTGTTTCTTTCGAAACCGTTAAGCTCTTCTTCCATAGAAGTGGCGCTTGCTACTCTCCCCATCATTTGTGGAGGACTTGGTGTTTAAGTTGCTGCTGATGTTCTTCATTATGCCTTTCTTGCGTATCGCCTGCAGTCTGTTGCGTTGCAGGCTAAGCTCCTTCATCCTTCTGGGATTGTTGCCCAGGGAGCTTCTTTTGATCCTGTTGTGAGAATGTTCACTGAGACTATGGGTTCGGATATCCTACGCCATCCGAGTGAGATTGCTTCCCCCAATCTTATGAAGAAATTGAGAGATATATATTTCGCGAAGGTGGCTGCTACTGCTGAATCCGACTACTCTTTAACCACTCGCGAGGTTGTATTATGGAAGTCCCAGTAGGGTGGGCACACTTCTGATTGGCTTCGGGAGGTTCCTATCTCTGAATTAGGGCAAACCATGAATGGGTGGACTTATCGCAGTGTTCTGAGCTATCGGCAAGGTATTCTCCTGTTTTCGGTATCTTGGCCGTGTTAGGGTTGTATTCTGTAAAGCATACTTTATGCTTGTATTACCTTATTTCCCTCTAACTACATAGGAGAATATTAATTACATTTAATCACATGTTTTGCATATTTATTCATGTTAAGATTATGCAAATGAAATATCTAATTATTTTATATTGTAGATAATGTGGTGTATTGGTGTCACACGGAAGATCACATTATCGGTGCCTTATAAAATAATATAATAGTTCACAACCTATATAATTATTAGACAAATTATATGAAAAGTTGTAGTGTATGTTTTAGATTAGTTGGTCTTAACTATTAGCATACATTAGCGTATTTGCATACGTTGAACTGGATCGAGGTAAGATAGTGTCTTCTGTACTGACTGTAAGAAGAACCTAAATCTCGGATAACTATTATTTCTTAATTCCAAGTATATAATATTTAATTGTGTATTTATAATACTTATTTCTTTGATTTACCATGGGTGAGAGTCAAAATGATCGACTCAATAAGCTTCGTATCTTGGGCAATAATATTATCTATATGACACTTATTATTATTATTATAAATCGTGTCCCGAATCGTGCGAGTTGATGATGTCCTCTTGAGGAGCTCGATAATGATTATTATATTAAACCCTGCAGGTGTAATATCCGACTGTAACTTTTCATTTTTACCTATCATTGTAGTATTCGGATAATCTGATTATCATGAATCATTGCATTTAGTATTATGTTGAGGTATTATAGATTTGAACTTCATATCGTTGTTATTTCATTTCATATGTGATGATTCGATGTTAATTAGAGAGTTGCATTTTCGAATTTTTCTGTTGATGTAGCGTACGCTACATAGTACGATTAACGTACGCTAATCCTGTGCCTTAGCGTGCGTAATGTTTCCTCTGTTGCGTACGCTAAGAGGGAATCTGGCATCAGTTGACTTCAGCACGTGAACTCCTTAGCTGTTGGCATGCATGCGAGCAAGGTCTGAGCTGTCATGTCGGCTAGAGTCAACTTTTATTAGCGTGCGTAACCCATTTCTCATTAGCGTGCGCTAACGACCTGTGAATTCAAGACAGTAGCCACTGTAAGCCGCTTACGTACGTAATATCGACCGGTTAGCGTACGTAAGTGCATTAGCGTACGCTAAACTGTTCCGACAGCGTGCGCTAAGTATGTACAGTCTATTTATAGGACCAGCCTGTTTTTCATTTCTTCACAACTCTAAACCGATTCTCTCTCCATATATCGTTCCTCTGCATTCCCAAACCGATATCAACCTTCCCCAACTTGCTTCTAAGCCTTAAATCTTGGAGTGGAGCTCATTTCCTTGGAGATTAGGAGGTGTTCTTGAACTTGGAGTATATTTTCTCATAGCATTGAATTTGTTCTTCATTTCTGGAGGTAGGTGTACCTTCCTCTCTGCATTATTTTCATATGTTGATGTTAATAACGAATTATACTTCACCTAGAGTAGATTAATCAAGTAAAACATAGTTTTAATCCAACCTTTTTAACACTTTTGATGAATATGATAAATAAGGGTTTGAGATGGATGTGTTCTTGATGATATAGTGATTCTAACCGCGTTGTGACTATCATGCTCATCTTGTTGGACGAATTTAGCTCAGTAAAATACCTTTGAATCAGTTAACTTCACCATATTTGGATTTAACTAATAGAGATGTTATCATAAAGTGATTAAACACCATTTTAAGTTTTCACTTACCTTGGGAAGAACTTGGCCATGTTAGTAGTAGAAGGATGTCTTCTTACTCAGATTTCTTAAGAATCATATTCTCCTTATGTTTAGCTCAGCAAGATTTTGAATGGTTAAGGATAATTGTGAAACCAACACAACAACTTTTCATTAATCTAATGTGTTGGGAACTTAGTTTGTTTTGATCATCATACTAGATAGATGGTGAATTCATCATAATGTTAATGAATCTTCCAGCCTTGTAAATAAAGATTTTGATAACCCTCATGGATATGGTGTAATCTCAGAACTAATAAACTTGTTGTTAGCTTAATAGTCAATTTAGATGAGAGGAGAATGATCATAAATGTGCAGATTTTACCTTTCAACGTTTTAATGTTTTGGAAAGTTTAATCATCATAAGATGATCTTAACATCATAATTGGTTATTCAACATACCCTTGATAGAACTCTTGTTTATGATGAACCATGCGAACATTCGGTAAGTATTGTAAACCGATTTTTATGGTTGTAATGATGTTAAAAGAACTCCTGACATAAGGCTTCGATAATTGAAAGTACCAAACTATTCTAAAAGATTGTAGGATGACGTCTTATTAATCCTATATTGATAATTATACGAATATGTTATTGAGTAAAATGTATTTCGTTTAAGGTTGATTGTTCGAGTAAACAATATTAGTCGAGGACCGTTCGTTCGTTCCGACAAGAAGAGGACTATTCTCGTCTCCGTATTGAGGCAAGTTATCTTGCTTGGTTATAATGATGATTAGATTCTTGTGATGGTTATATATTTCATGTGTATGAAATGTTTATGAAATGCTTGTCGTGATTTGACATTGTCCTTGACGTTGTTCCGTTTCATCATGGGGGTTGCATTCCCAACACGTCACTTTGAATCGTTGATCTCGTTGATCTTTATTTTCACTTAGGTGAGTTTCCTTAATCCTTAATCGGATATGTATTTCGTTGAACTTCGTTGTCATGTTGTATCGTGACATTTCCGGAATCATATCTGCGTGCCGATTGGATATTGTGTAGGATTTTTAGCCGGGCACTTGTATAGTCATACGTGGATGTTTCCGTATTGGACTGTGCACACGAGACGTAGTTCGTGAGGCTAATTAGGTACATTGTCACACATATATTCCGGATTCCGTAAACGGGGTGGACATGTACACAGACACATTTCCGTATCGGGCGTACTGTGATGTCCATCTTGAGCTATATTGTTAATCGTTCATAGTCCATGTATGATTGGATGTGTTCGATGTTTTGTGACTGATTGTTTCATACGCCCGAGGGGTATGATTAATAGTCGGAATGATTTTCTTGAGATCTATATATGTGAATTGTATAATGTCGGAAGAATTGATTATCTTGTATATCTGACCCTGTGTTATGGGCGAAATACTTGTATTGTATTTTAGGTCGAGGCAAAGGCAAAGCACGGGAAGAGCATGCTGGCGGCGAAGGGTTCGAAGGATACTAGTTCGGGGGCCCCACATCTTTTGTTGTCCGGTTATGTTAAACCGTGTTATGTTATTTTATTTCCTGCTTCATTTAGATTGCTATCTGGTTGTATTGACATTTGAAGTATTTTCCATCTCCATATGGATTATACTTGTCTTTCGGATCCTGTGTATTATAAGGCCGTTGGCCATATTTTTGATAAACTCCTAATCGGAGTAATGACTATTCATTGTGGTTCGGTATCACAATTAATCTGTTTTGGATATCGCCTGGTGGGTCCCAGTGTGGGGTCCACGGCACTGTAATAGCCGCCTTTTTGGGGTGTTAGAGAAGATGGTATCGGAGAATTGTTTCCTTTTTATGAGTCATTGAGAAATGAACTAGTATCAAGAGACCTTCGTGTCACGTGTTACCTGTGCAAGCGCCTGACCCTACGAGCCAAATACGGTATGTACTTTCTGAGCCATGATTTAATTACTGGCATGATATTGATATCAGTATGGGTCTCCTTGTTGATCATGTTATTTGGAGGAATTGTGACAGGATTTATCTGATTGATAATCCAAGGTAAATGCTGAATTGATTATATAATCGAAATTGTTCGACTTGACACCGATATAATATTCGGTGCGACATTCGTGGTATCGATAACCGTTTTCCTTGAATATGTGATTCCTTGTTACTATTAACTTAGCATGAATTTTAGTATCTTGAACTGTACTTATGGTTATCACTATGATTGATTCTTTCAGTATGGAAAGAAACCTGAGAGGTCATGGCAGAGGGGGACGAGGCCGCGGAAGGGGCCGAATCCCGATACCTCGAGCCAATAGACGCGCGAATGCGGATCAGAGTTCCGCAGACAGTGGTTCACCTTCTAGGGAACAATCGCACCACAGTGGGCGCGGGGATGCGCGTGTCGATCCTTACGTCGTAATGCAGGGCATGATGACACAGATGACCCAGATGGGTCAACTAATGGAAGCTATGCAGAGGGCCGCTACTGGCCAGCAACAGGGGGCTCATCCTCCTCCTGTGATTGGCGGACCCGTTAGTCGGATTATCAGCGACATCTCTCGCCAGCGACCACCGACTTTTGAAGGCTCCTGCGAGCTGCGACATTGTGAATTGGATCGAGCATTTTGAGAAACTTTTCCGGATGGTGGATGCCGGAAGAGAATCGCGTTTGAGCCGCGTATTATCTTAGCAAAGGCGCTCATACCTGGTGGCTTTCAGTAAGGCCAGCTGATGGTGTTTATACTTGGGAGGAATTTAAAAACCTCATGCTAGACCGTTACTATCCAGGGCCACTCCGTGAGGCCAAACTGTCAGAACTGCTGAACCCAGACCCGTCTGAAGACGATGATGTATTATCTGTTGCTGAGAAATTCCAGGCACTCCTTCCTTTCGCCACGACAATTATCCGAACAGAGGCCGATAAGATCAAATACTTTCTCAAGAGGCTTAAACCCCGAATGAGAATGCAGCTGTTGAATCACCACTGCACTACCTTACCAGAGTTCATCGAGAAAGCTCTGGAGTATGAACTCACCGCGAAGGAGATTTCCAAGAAACAACCACAGTCCAACAACAAAAGGTCCAGGAACCAGAACCAGACTGAGAGTAACCGGGGGACATTCAGGAAGCCCCAGTCATTGCCAAACCCTTCTGATCGACCACCCATGGCGTCGAAGCCAGCTGGATCGCACTCTCGAGCGGTCCCCTCATCTGTTGTGTGCTATAACTGCGGAGACCAGGGGCATTTCAGCTCCAAATGCCCGAAGCCTGCTGTCACATACCATACTTGCGGCAAGATTGGTCACCGTGCTCGTTTTTACAGGGGTGGGCCCGGACCTGAACCAGTAGCGTCTCATGCCCCAGTTCAGTCCTCTGTCCAGAACCGAACGCCTCCGTCCGCTTCCTATCAGACCACCGGGGCGAATAGGGTAATGGGCCGTGGGAATCAAAGTGGTACACCTGGTGCCGGAACTACGAAACCCAGGATTTACGAGATGAAGAAAGCTGACGATCCCGAGGCCAGCATGATTTCAGGTATACTCGAGATCCACTCCCAGCATGTGTGTGTTCTTTTTGATACCGGTGCTTCACACTCCTTTATATCTTCTTCTTGTTTAAGTCGTTTGCCTCTAGACCATGTTATCAATTGTGAGCCCTACGTGATTGGTCTACCTGATGGTAGAAGAATTATTGGAAATCGTGAAGTCCAGGACTGTCCGATTCGTTTGAACGACCGTGAGTGGTTGTCAAATCTGATTGTAGTCGATTTACCTAAGGATGATATAATCTTGGGTATCGATTGGATGGATCGTCATGATGCAATACTCAGTGTCCGCAAGCGAATGGTAACTGTCACTTCTGATGATGGTTTCGAGTGTATTTTTCGAGGTGATAATCCCAGTCGTTCTGGGAGAGTCATCAGCGCTATGAAAGCAGTGAAAGTGCTTAATCAAGGGTGTATTGGTTATTGGTGCTACATGACCAAAACAGCAGATCGACCAGTTGAATTGGCCGAAATTCTGGTAGTCCGAGACTACCCAGATGTATTTCCAGATGAGTTGCCAGGCTTACCTCCTCATCGTGACGTGGAGTTTATTATTGAGTTAGAACCAGGTACGTCCCCGCTCTCAAAAGCACCGTACCGTATGGCTCCGACTGAGATGCAAGAATTAAAGAACCATCTTGAGGAGTTAACTAACAAGGGCTATATTCGACCTAGTGCGTCCCCTTGGGGAGCACCAGTGTTATTTGTACGGAAGAAAGATGGATCTCTACGCTTATGTATTGATTACCGTGAACTGAACAGGGTAACCATCAAGAACAAGTATCCCTTGCCTCGTATTGATGATTTATTGGACCAACTTCAGGGAGCTGCCGTGTTTTCTAAGATCGACTTGAGATCTGGTTATCATCAGTTGAGGATTCGAGAGTCTGACATTTCGAAGACAGCATTCCGTACTCGCTATGGGCATTATGAGTTTGTGGTGATGCCATTTGGACTGACTAATGCACCGGCGGTATTCATGGAGTTGATGAATCGAGTTTTTATTAACTATCTAGATCGCTTTGTAGTCGTTTTTATTGACGACATTCTCATTTACTCTCATGACCATGAAGAGCACGAGCGTCACCTCCACCAAGTTCTCGATACATTGAGGCGGGAACAGCTTTATGGGAAATTTTCTAAATGTGAGTTCTGGATGCCTGAGGTTGTCTTTCTCGGGCATGTGATATCAGCCGAAGGGGTGAGAGTGGACCCACAAAAGACGGAAGCCATTCGAGATTGGCTACCACCGAAGAACGTGAAGGAAGTTCGTAGTTTCCTCGGCTGTGAGTTACTACCGACGGTTCGTAGAAGGATTTTCTAAAATTGCGCAACCGATGACTAACTTACTGCGAAAGGACAAGAAGTATTTGTGGTCAGAAACATGGCAGCAAAGTTTTGATGAGCTCAAGAGTCGATTGATTTCGGCACCTGTTTTGGTCTTACCAAAAGGAACGGAAGGATTTGTGTTGTATAGTGACGCATCGAGACAGGGTCTGGGATGTGTACTAATGCAGGAAGGGAAAGTGATTGCCTATGCATCGAGACAATTGCGACCCTATGAAGTTAACTATCCGACCCATGACTTGGAGTTAGCAGCCGTGGTGTTTGCTTTGAAAATCTGGCATCACTATCTTTATGGAGTTACCTGCCAGATCTTTACAGACCACAAGAGCCTAAAGTACATTTTTACTCAGAAGGAGTTAAACATGAGACAGAGAAGGTGGCTAGAATTAATCAAGGACTATGATATCGAGATCCTTTATCATCCGGGTAAAGCAAACGTGGTTGCCGACGCTTTGAGCCGTAAAACAGTGCAGAAGCAGATGCTGAGCCGTTTGACAGCACAGAGAGAGTTGCAGTTGGACCTTATGAGGTCAGAAATTGAAGTTTAGTTACAGCGTGTTCAGGGACAACTTTGCACCCTTGAGATTTCTTCGTCTCTTGATGATATGATCACATCGAAGCAAATCACGGACCCATTCTTATCTCGAGTTTGGGATGAAGTAACCCAAGGGAAAGCCCCTGGATTCGTGATCCACGAGGATGGATTGATACGTTTTAGAAATCGAGTTTGTGTACCCGCTGACGAAGAGTTGAGAAACTCTATCATGAGAGAAACCCATGCTACCCCGTACTCTATTCACCCGGGATCTAGCAAGATGTATAAGGATTTGAAGCAGAATTATTGGTGGGGGAATATGAAACGTGAGATTGCCGTATTTGTTTCGAGATGTTTAACCTGTCAGCAGGTTAAGATTGAGCACCAGCGACCCGCACGAATGCTGAAACCGCTCCCGATTCCCGAGTGGAAATGGGAGGACATATCTATGGATTTTATTACTAGCTTGCCGACGAGTCGTCGAGGAATGAATCCGATTTGGGTGATTGTGGACCGTCTGACCAAATCAGCCCACTTCTTGGAGATTAAGGACACGTGGGGTCCCGAGAGATTGGCCCAGCTGTTTATTAAGGAAATTGTGAGATTACACGGTACCCCCAAGAGTATTGTATCAGACCGTGACGGGCGATTCGTGTCACACTTCTGGAAGGCACTTCATCGTGCGGTGGGCACGCAGTTGAATTTCAGTACGGCTTTTCATCCACAGACCGACGGTCAGTCTGAGAAAACCATCCAGACTCTAGAGGACATGTTGAGAGCATGTGCTCTTGATTGGAAGGACGATTGGGAAGCCCAACTGCCTTTGGTGGAATTCACTTATAATAATAGTTGGCACACTTCGATTCAGATGGCACCGTATGAAGCATTGTATGGCCGTCGCTGTAGGTCCCCTTTGTGTTGGGACGAACTGTCAGAATCTCTGGGTACGGAACCCGATATGTTGTTAACAGCTCGGGAGAAGATCACTTTGATTAGGAGTCGGTTGTTAACGGCTCAAAGTTAACAGAAGTCTTATGCTGACCACCGTCGACGACCACTTGAGTTCGAGGTTGGTGACCATGTGTTAATGAAGGTGTCTCCTACCCGAGGTGTTTTTCGTTTCGGGAAGAGGGGCAAGCGGAGCCCGAGGTACATTGGGCCATTTGAGGTTTTGGAGCGCGTAGGTGATCTGGCCTATCGACTAGCTTTACCGCCGACTTTGAGTAACATTCACAACGTGTTTCATGTCTCCCAATTAAGAAAATATGTTGCTGATCCGAGCCATGTACTTCAGTTCGAAGAGATTGAATTAGCAGAGGATCATTCGTACGAGGAGCGCCCTGTGCGGATACTCGAGAGGAGGATCAAGCAGTTACGGAACAAGACGATTCCCCTACTGAAGGTTCAGTGGTCACGACACAGAGTCGAGGAGGCTACGTGGGAGACCGAGGATAGTATGCGAGCGAGATACCCCGAGTTATTTACCCCTTAGTTTCGAGAACGAAACTCTTTTTAATGGGGAGAGTATGTAATATCCGACTGTAACTTTTCATTTTTACCTATCATTGTAGTATTCGGATAATCTGATTATCATGAATCATTGCATTTAGTATTATGTTGAGGTATTATAGATTTGAACTTCATATCGTTGTTATTTCATTTCATATGTGATGATTCGATGTTAATTAGAGAGTTACATTTTCGAATTTTTCTGTTGATGTAGCGTACGCTACATAGTACGATTAACGTACGCTAATCCTGTGCCTTAGCATGCGTAATGTTTCCTCTGTTGCGTACGCTAAGAGGGAATCTGGCATCAATTGACTTCAGCACGTGAACTCCTTAGCCGTTGGCATGCATGCGAGCAAGGTCTGAGCTGTCATGTCGGCTAGAGTCAACTTTTATTAGCGTGCGTAACCCATTTCTCATTAGCGTGCGCTAACGACCTGCGAATTCAAGACAGTAGCCACTGTAAGCCGCTTACGTACGTATTATCGACCGGTTAGCGTACGTAAGTGCATTAGCGTACGCTAAACTGTTCCGATAGCGTGCGCTAAGTATGTACAGTCTATTTATAGGACCAGCCTCTTTTTCATTTCTTCACAACTCTAAACCGATTCTCTCTCCATATATCGTCCCTCTGCACTCCCAAACCGATATCAACCTTCCCCAACTTGCTTCTAAGCCTTAAATCTTGGAGTGGAGCTCATTTCCTTGGAGATTAGGAGGTGTTCTTGAACTTGGAGTATATTTTCTCATAACATTGAAGTTGTTCTTCATTTCTGGAGGTAGGTGTACCTTCCTCTCTGCATTATTTTCATATGTTGATGTTAATAACGAATTATACTTCACCTAGAGTAGATTAATCAAGTAAAACATAGTTTTAATCCAACCTTTTTAACACTTTTGATGAATATGATAAATAAGGGTTTGAGATGGATGTGTTCTTGATGATATAGTGATTCTAACCGTGTTGTGACTATCATGCTCATCTTGTTGGACGAATTTAGCTCAATAAAATACCTTTGAATCAGTTAACTTCACCATAATTGGATTTAACTAATAGAGATGTTAGCATAAAGTGATTAAACACCATTTTAAGTTTTCACTTACCTTGGGAAGAACTTGGCCATGTTAGTAGTAGAAGGATGTCTTCTTACTCAGATTTCTTAAGAATCATATTCTCCTTATGTTTAGCTCAGCAAGATTTTGAATGGTTAAGGATAATTGTGAAACCAACACAACAACTTTTCATTAATCTAATGTGTTGGGAACTTAGTTTGTTTTGATCATCATACTAGATAGATGGTGAATTCATCATAATGTTAATGAATCTTCCAGCCTTGTAAATAAAGATTTTGATAACCCTCATGGATATGGTGTAATCTTAGAACTAATAAACTTGTTGTTAGCTTAATAGTCAATTTAGATGAGAGGAGAATGATCATAAATGTGCAGATTTTACCTTTCAACGTTTTAATGTTTTGGAAAGTTTAATCATCATAAGATGATCTTAACATCATAATTGGTTATTCAACATACCCTTGATAGAACTCTTGTTTATGATGAACCATGCGAACATTCGGTAAGTATTGTAAACCGATTTTTATGGTTGTAATGATGTTAAAAGAACTCCTGACATAAGGCTTCGATAATTGGAAGTAGCAAACTATTCTAAAAGATTGTAGGATGACGTCTTATTAATCTTATATTGATAATTATACGAATATGTTATTGAGTAAAATGTATTTCGTTTAAGGTTGATTGTTCGAGTAAACAATATTAGTCGAGGGCCGTTCGTTCGCTCCGACAAGAAGAGGACTATTCTCGTCTCCGTATTGAGGCAAGTTATCTTGCTTGGTTATAATGATGATTAGATTCTTGTGATGGTTATATATTTCATGTGTATGAAATGTTTATGAAATGCTTGTCGTGATTTGACATTGTCCTTGACGTTGTTCCGTTTCATCATGGGGGTTGCATTCCCAACACGTCACTTTGAATCGTTGATCTCGTTCTTTATTTTCACTTAGGTGAGTTTCCTTGATCCTTAATCGGATATGTATTTCGTTGAACTTCGTTGTCATGTTGTATCGTGACATTTCCGGAATCATATCTGCGTGCCGATTGGATATTGTGTAGGATTTTTAGCCGGGCACTTGTATAGTCATACGTGGATGTTTCCGTATTGGACTGTGCACACGAGACGTAGTTCGTGAGGCTAATTAGGTACATTGTCACACGTATATTCCGGATTCCGTATACGGGGTGGACATGTACACGGACACATTTCCGGATCGGGTGTACTGTGATGTCCATCTTGAGCTATATTGTTAATCGTTCATAGTCCATGTATGATTGGATGTGTTCGATGTTTTGTGACTGATTGTTTCATACGCCCGAGGGGTATGATTAATAGTCGGAATGATTTTCTTGAGATCTATATATGTGAATTGTATAATGTCGGAAGAATTGATTATCATGTATATCTGACCTTGTGTTATGGGCGAAATACTTGTATTGTATTTTAGGTCGAGGCAAAGGCAAAGCACGGGAAGAGCATGCTGACGGCGAAGGGTTCGAAGGATACTAGTTCGGGGGGCCCACATCTTTTGTTGTCCGGTTATGTTAAACCGTGTTATGTTATTTTATTTCCTGCTTCATTTAGATTGCTATCTGGTTGTATTGACATTTGAAGTATTTTCCATCTCCATATGGATTATACTTGTCTTTCGGATCCTGTGTATTATAAGGTCGTTGGCCATATTTTTGATAAACTTCTAATCGGAGTAATGACTATTCATTGTGGTTCGGTATCACAATTAATCTGTTTTGGATATCGCCTGGTGGGTCCCAGTGTGGGGTCTACGGCACTGTAATAGCCGCCTTTTTGGGGTGTTACAGCAGGTGGATTTAATTCCGATATAATAATAAGTTCCGAGTGGTACTACTCTTGGATAAGATATTAATTAATTAAAGCTGTCAGTAGCTTATAATTAATTAATGGACATTCGATATCTTAAACACGAGACATAATATATTTAAATAAGGAGCTCAATTTCGTAAATTGGGATTTGGGTTGGAACTGCAATATTAATTCTTTAGTAGATTGAATTGATATTAATAGACTCAATATATTAGGAACGGTCCTAATATGGAAATTTGAGGTCTATTAGGAGTTATTCCCTAATCCTCCTTAAGATCCCTAGTACTAGTGCAAGAGCCTCTAAATAGGATACAAAGGGGGCTCGGTCATGATGACTTTTGCAAGGGTTGTCTTGTGAAATTGATTTTTCTTCTTGTGTTTAATTGTAGATCTAGACTCGTGTCTTTGATTTTACAATTTAGATAACACATCAATTTGCTAAGAGTGTTCATAAAATATTAGGAAGCAAGGAAAAATCGAGTGACCACAAACAAGCATATTTCGGCCGAACCATATTGTGTCCAAGCAAATTCCAGTAGCTCGTTGCCCACACAACGTCCGGGTTAAGGCTGATCATACTCTAGAAGGTCTAAAGGAAGAAATACAAGGAGATCAAGACGAAAGCAACCAATACGCTTCAAAGGTAATATCCTGCGATCTTTTAGATCTAGATTAGGATATTAAATTATCAACATATTTATTTAATAAATAATAAATAATATTTAAGTTGCTTATTAATATTAGTGATTAATTAATTAACATGTCTAAATAGATCTTGTGCTCGTAGATGCGTAAAACACGTTTATAATCCTTCACCAACTTCGCTTTCGCTGCTTTTTATTTCCAACAGGCCATGCTCTGCCTGTTCTCGGGTCTTTCATGGTGACATCTTCGGCGATCATGCCGTGTCCTGCTCTAGTACTGTTGGGGTTAAGTATCGCCACAACCTTGTTTGTGACACCCTTTTGGATATATGCTTCCGGTCTGGGATTTCAGCAGCTAAGGAAGTGGATGTTGGTTTGATCGACGGGCAGGACAAGACCCTTCGTCCTGCGGATTTGTTGTTATATTCTCGAGACAAGGGGCGGGATGTGTGTGTGGATTTGATTGGTTCCTCCCCCTTAACCCAGTCTACTACAGCTGACTATGTGCCTGGACGGGTTGTGGTTGATGCTGCTCGGCGCAAATGTGCCAAGTTCCAGGTCTTGTGTGAGGCGCGGGGATATGGTTTCTTACCCTTCTCTTTCTCTTCGCAGGGGAAGTTAGAGGCGGGTGCTGTTGCATTACTCAAACGGATTCAGAAGATTTCGGTGTCTCAGGATGCTGGGAGACGCACTGCTTCTCATATCTTTACCTCGATTTTGTTATTGCAAAAGGAGTGGGGACCTAGATAGTATCTCGATTGCCCACTAATTTCTTGAAAATTATTTTTCATTTAATATAATAATAATAATTATTATAATCATAATAATAATAATAACTTGATAAGTTAGCTCTCTAACTTCCCAAACATCACCAATAGACAATAATAAGTTCTAGAGTTTCAAGATTATAATTCTTTGTGAAGGCATATTAAACCATTGGCATTTCCAAAAAAAATATCTTGAAAATTTATCAATATTGTTAAAGTAATAATACCTTATGTGTGCCTATGTCTGTTACTCATGGGTTCTCCTAGTTATTGTAGGATTAGGCATGTTTCTATATAATCTCTCCCTATATATATGGGTATTATCAATAAGAATACACATATTTTGCCCTACTTCTTGTCTCAGTTATTTTTTCTTCAACACATTATTAGCACGTAGTCTCCCAACTGAGCAAGAAAACTTTTTTTCGTACAAAATTCTAAAAATTCTGGAAAAAAAACGAAAATTGATTTTTTTTTTTTGCAAAACCTAAATCTCCACCGCCGCCGTCATCTCTTTCCCCAGCCAGAAACCCCAGTGTCGCGCAAGAACCCTTTGCCCACCTCTTCGTCTTCTTAAATCCTGTGGATTCCTGGAGAAACAACCCAGCCACCGTCGTTCCTGTAGATCCATATTTGTAAACTCGCACCATTCAGCTTTCCGACTTCCAGAATCGCGACAACCCTGGGACGTCTTCTTTCCCTGCTGCCGCAGAAACCTGCAAACCACTGTCAACCATTTTCTTCCAGACCCATGACGTCGCGCAAATCGTCTGCACACAGCACCTCCGTGAACCACCAGGTCTCTTCGGCCCGCGTTTCGGATATCGGCCCGCGCCTCGAAGTCTGGCGACTGTAACGATCCGGTAGTTCTTTGCTTGCTTTATCTTTCGGCCCGACCGCCTATCACCCGATACCGATCCGTTTCGATTCTGAGACCCAATCAGATTCGGTACCCATCCCAGACCCAATCAGTCTCAGTTAGGGCTACTCGGTCCGATTCGGTCCGGGTATTATCTTCTCGGGTCTGGACCGTTAAGGTATCGATTATTACCGGTTTCGGTCCTTACCGATTTTGGGTCTCAACTTCAATACTTGTATCCGGACCGCTAACATTTCGGGTGAGTATCGGTCCCGAGTATTTCGGGCAGGTTCTCGGATATCTTGGCTCATTAAAAGCCCTAATCACCAAAACTTCATAATCGAAACAAGAATTGAGGATTTTTTTCAAATGTATGCTAAAGAAATTATTAAATTAAGAGATAAGGTCTATTAAACATATTTTTCTATATGTACTAATACCTTATACAATATTTTGTACAATCTATGTTTACGAAAAATTACCGGTTTTTTACCGGGTTACCGATTTCGGTCCTTATCGGTTCCGGTTCTAACTTTGGTACCAGTATCCGGACCGCTAACTTTTCGGGTGAGTATCGGTCCCGGGTATTATCGGATGGTTCTCGGGCGGTTCTCGAGTATATGTGGACCACTAACTATGGGTGTTTTCAAAATTCCGAAAAACGACCGAACGAACCAAACCGATCTGATGTAAACCGAATTTTTTCGGACCGAAAATAAAACCAAAACTGAAATCAAAAAACGAAACTAAGACCGAATGATTCGGGTCGGTGTGGGTTCGGGTTCGGGAAACCCGAAATATACCGAATGAGACCGATTTTTTTTTTAAAATTGAGTTAATATATTTTTATGTATAAATATTAACAAAATGAGTATTTTATCACTGCTGCAAAACCATATTTGAAATAGGGATGTACTTCATTTAAAAAAATAGAGATGAAGAAGCAGTAATAATGTAGTATAATAACTATATAATTATATATATATATATATATATATATATTGTGGGGTGGTGGTATCCACTTGGCACTAACTAATTCATCTTCTCTTTCAGTTTTCACGACTAGTTGCTGAAAAAAGAAAAACCCTAATTTCTCCCAATCTTACTCTTCTTCTTCTTATTATTTCTTCTTCCAGAGAGAGCGAAAGAAGGCTCTTCTCAGTCTGCCACAAAGAAGCTAGGTTCAGATTGCGCCGTGGCCTCCTCCTTTCTCACTCTCGCGACCCCGGACTGGCGCAAGGTCTCACGTTCAGGGACCGACGCAAGCTCTCACGTTCAGATGGCAAGTGGTAAAAGAACTATGGTGTCTCAGGCCAACGAAGGTCTTTCACCTAAAAGGCTTAAGGGCTTTGTCTCTCACCCTCAAACTTCCAAGGCTCTAGAGATGCGGAAGGTGGAAGCAAGAAGATAAACTATAAAGAACATTGTTAATGTTATTGATTTTAATTATGAGATGTTTTATTGACTGTTTTATAAATTGTTTAATAGACTGTTTTATGGACTTTGTGCTAGTTATTATTTTGGATGTAATTGGAATATTTTGGATCTTTTGTAACAGTTTCAGTGCAAGTTAGAAGCTGTTTTGCTGGACTATTTTGGATCACTTTGTGATAGTTATTTATTTTGAACTATTTTAGGTAACAGTTTTGCTTTGCGATAGTTATTTATTTTGGACTATTTTAGGTTATAAACATTTGATGTTATAGTTTTTTATTTATTTTTTTAACAAATGTAAAATACATGTTTTTAAATGGTATAATACATAATTAGTACAAATTATGACTAAAATTTTGATAGTATAAAAAACCCGAATTGGACCGAATCAGACCGAAACCGAATAATTTGGGTGGATTTGGGTTCCATAGTTGTAAAAACCTAAACCGAACCGAACCAAAACCGAACTATTAAATTTGGGGAGGGTTTTGGGAACCCAGATCTTTACCCCGACCGAAACCGAAAACACCCCTACCGCTAACAGCCCTAGTCTCGCAGTCCGACCCGATTGTTCAGTATTCGCTCAGATTTTTACCCTCTCGATCCCGAAGTAAGGTACACCAACCCGAATCCTACTATCTGCAACGTGCAATTTATATATTTTAATTACTTTAATTGTATATTTATATTTCATAAATTTATTTATTCTTAATTAAACCAGTTAAAGCATGATGCATTAATAATGCTAAGTAAATCAAAGCAATTCGCTTATAACGACTTGAATTAAATAAGATTCACATGAAATAGAACATGTTGCGACATAAGAAACCTCTTTGACTGCATATATATGTGTATAGATATATTGTTGGGACCATGTGATTATATATATATATATGGATGGGTTCTGGCGAGAATGATACTTATGTTAAGAAATAAGAATGAATTTGATTCATAGATCTTGATTAAATGGATGGCCTAGATTTATTCTCACAAAAACGTATGCATAGAATGTAATATTTTAGTGCATCAATATTTTGATGCATATAATGCAGAGTTTTTATGCATTGCAAGTTTGATGCACGAAATGCATATATTGCATTCATAAGCCAATTTATGTTGTGAATTGAGAATAAATCTGAATCATTGATATGTGTGTGATGTACGGTCCAGATTGGCTTAAACCATTCTCAATTCACAACATAAAAATCATTCTCACATGATCCTAAATCTATCTATCTATCTATCTATCTATCTATCTATCTCTCTCTCTCTCTCTATCTATCTATCTATCTATCTATCTATCTATCTATCTATCTATCTATCTATCTATATATATATACACCTTGCATGCATTGATAGATATGGCATGTATATTCGGTTCATCATTGTTAGAACTTAGAGAATACTTTTCTGCTAGTTACCACAAACCAAACCATGATAAAGAAACTTCATGGGTAATAGCATCGGAAGTAATTCTTAACCATACCTTGGTTCAAAAAAATAATAACGTCCCCTTATTGAAAATTTTATCGTGAAAAGTACTCATGATATACAGTAAAAAACTCATTTTTTTTCTGGTATCAAGATGGCTGATCCAGCTCGTGTAATATCCGTATTTTTCTTTCCCTTGTATTTTCGTTTTTGGTGTATTTCTCGATCGTAGTGACCCTCGTGTACTTCTCAGCGTGTCCTTCCTGTCAAACTGTTGAACTGTATTCTCGTTATTGTTGTGCGGAACCGCCGTTTCGGGGTTGCCGTGGATCCATTTCGTGTTATTAGTCCCCAAATATTGATTCCTATCGTTTTATTCTCTTTCCGGATCATTTTTATCATTTTGGGACCCAAAGAGGGGTGTGGGCCGCGGCACAAGGTGCGTGCGCCGCGGCACACAAATTTCTCCAATTGTTGGTCGAGCGATCTGTACTGTGTGCCGCGGCACACCCATCCGGTGCCGCGGCACAGTGCCAGGCCGGTGCCGCGGCACACCTATCCGGTGCCGCGGCACACTCGTGTGTCTTCTGCGACCTAAACCCAGCGCATGGTGTGCGCGGCTGCACACGCTGGTCTATGCCGCGGCACAATGCCGAAACACAGGCGTATTTTCTTGGCACATTGCGGCACACTTGCCAGTGTGCGCGGCACGAAGCGGTCAACTGTGCAGCTCGTCTTTATTAGACGAAATCGGCCGACTTCCTCTCCATTTTCACCTGCATCGCGAGAGGGAGTGAGAGAGAGGGGAAGGGTTCTTCATCTTTATCCATTGAGGGGTCGATTTTCACCATTTTTCTTCGGTAGTGGGCAGGAAATCAATCTAGCGCGTGTTCTACGGATCTTGGTACTTGAATCTCCTAAGGTAATATTCTAAAACCTATTTTCGATTAATTTGGGGGTTTTGGGTTTTCCTTCCGATTCGTTTCGTTTTGGTTGGTGGATTCATGATGTATACGATTGATATTGTTAGTATCTTTAGTTTTCCTACGGATTCATGGATATTTTGTGGATTTTTACGGAATCGAAGGGTTTGGTTGTGGTCCGCCCTCGTTGTTATTTTTGGTATGAATATACATGAATCGTAGGCGGGTTTCCGGGTGTATTCCATTTCCGTAATCGTCTAGAGTTGGTTGTGATGGTGTTATTCGAATCGTTAGGTTCATTCGCGGTTCCTTGCGGTCGTGTTCAACTCTTCCGTTCCGTTCGTGTCATCGTCTATTTAACCGAGGCAAGTATCCTTATGAACTTATAATCTTGACATAGTAGTTTTGTATGAGAAATTGTGTGTGTGTGTATGCTCACTACGGGTTAGACTCGACGGGGTCTCGGTAGGGGTCCACGGAGGTGTGGATCGACGAGCTTTGCTTTTAACCACTACGGGTTAGATCCGACGGGGTCTCGGCAGGGGTCCACGGAGGTGTGGATCGACGGTTAATTGTGGTGAATTTTACAAATGTGATTTGATATTGGCATTTCCGGAAATGAGTGCTTTCGAACGGTTTTCTTTATTGCATGCATTACTATATGTGTAAGATGTAACTTGTTCATCTGGTTACTTGTAATAGCGTAATTGCTAACCCCTCTGGGACCCGTTTTGGGGAAATTCGTTTTATGAATTTCAGGTCAGGTTCATCGAGACAAGCGGGCGCTGGACCAGTACACGGATGATGGCCGTGCGTGATGATTGTGCACGAGTGTCGTTTTAGTGTCTTTTACCTTTTCATCTTATGTGGTTTTGAACTAATAGTTGTACTCGAGTACTTAAGGGGTTCTTGTTCGTTCGGATTGTATTGTTGCTTATTATGTTGTGTTGGATGATGATGTTACATTGACCGGTTGAGCAAGGTGAATTATTGTTTTGCGTCTTTATGACATGGTATTGTTCTCATGTCTATGTGAGTCGATGAGTATGATCTTTGTTCGGCTGTGGGTCCCATATAGGGATCCACGGCGCTGTAATATACCTCGAATATCTTGAGGGTGTTACGAGAAAATGGTATCGGAGCCCTAGGTTTATGGATACCTAGGCTTGTCGGTTTATTGGGTCTTGTGGTGTTTTGTTTTGCACATCATCGTCACGCTGCCATGATTAGGTACTACCGGTGTCCGTAAGTTTTCCTTCCTCTGTTCATTAATTCCTTGTATCGTACCCTTGATTCTCGACTTGTGATTGATCATTTATTGTCTCGATCCTCGTATGGCTTTTGCTACTTATTTAACTCCGGTATGGATCTTTGGAAGAGGTCGTGGTCGCGATCGTGGTCGTGGACGGCCAGGGGCGTGGGGCGGCCGGTGGGCGGCCACGTCACGATCTTCGAGGCCGGCGATGCGGCGACCGTCATAGCCATGCTTCTTCTCAGGAGCGTGCCGATCTTGGTATTGCGGCCGTTATGCAACAAATGGTGAACCAAATGGCGGCAATAGCTCAGGCGGTTCAGAACCCGGATCAGGCCCATGCTAATCGGGGCGGAGCGGACCATTGGCTCCAAGATGTCATCAAGATGCATCCTCCTCAGTTTTCGGGAGCTTCAGACCCGATTGGCTGGGAAGGGTGGATCAAGGAGATATCTAAGGTCTTTGTTGCCACTAACTGTCCCGAGGACCGTAGAGTCCCTATTGCTCAATACTTTCTCACGGGGGACGCCACGGACTGGTGGGAGGCTGTTGGGCCCAAAGATCATGCTGCTTCGTGGGCTGAGTTTCAAGAGTTGATGGAGACTGAATATTGCCCGTGGCCAGTCAGACAGGCTCGGATACATGCTTTTTATGATGCTCAACCGCGGGATATCCCCGTATCTCAAGCCATTGCTGATTTTAATAAGGAATTGGGTTATGTGAAGACCCAAGTTGTCGAGGAGAGCGACAAAATTTTCCATTTCTCCAGACGGATGAAGTTGCCGATTCGGGACTATATTTCGGGGCTCGTATGCACTACATTGAAAGATTACCAGAGCAGGGCCCTTGCTTATGATATGTCTGTGACGGCGAGTGAGGCGGCCCGCGAGAGTAAGAAGCAGAAGTCCGCCGGGAACTTTTCGGGCCACAAGAGTGGGGGTCGGCGAGATCCCAATCGCTAACTTCCCCCGGCGGTGGTCGGCGGCTCGTTCACTGGGGGTCCTCGTGGAACTACCGGTGCTCCTTTTCGTGATGTGAAGTGTTTCAATTGTGGTCGTACAGGCCACATCGGTCGTACTTGTTTGAGCCCTTTCTCGACGTGTAATCGGTGTGGCAGTAGGGCCACAAGGCTGCTACGTGCGGAGAGGAGAAAATTCTTGGTGCCGGGCTTCCATTCCAGCGCCTAGGGAACCAAGTGTGAATCGAGATCGTTTGCTCCTCAATCCCGCCGAGTGCTAGTCGGGGAGAGGTCGGGTCAGCCCTCTAAGGGGAGCTTCGGTGTCGGCTCAGCCCACCGCGTGTCTATGAGATGCGGAAAGCCGATGATCCGGCGGCTACGTGGCGGCAGTACCGTTTATATTCTTTCTCATCTGTCGGTGTGCTTTTCGATTAGGTGCTACACATTCGTTCATATCTTTGGATTGTGTACGCCGTTTGAGTCTCGACTGTTTGATGCCTTGTGAACCCTTCATCGTTAAGCTTCCTAGCGGTGATAGGATCGTTGGTGATCAGGAGGTTCGAGACTGTTCTGTACTTATTTGTGAGAGGACTTGGCCCTCTAATCTTATTGTTGTGGATATTGAGGGTGAGGATTTGATTCTCGGGGATGATTGGCTCGAGCGGCATGGCGCAATCATGAACTACCGCACGAGGATCATCACCATGTTAGCCGAGGATGGCACCGAGCACTCTTTCTCCGGGCGAAAGAGGGGGAACCAAAAATTCGTCATTAACGCCTTGAAGGCGATGAGTCTCCTGCGAAAGGGGTGTACTGGTTATTGGTGTTATGCCTTGAAGGCGGAGGATGGTGGAGTCGAGCTTTCGTCGATTCCAGTCGTTAATGACTTTCCGGATGTATTTCCTGACGAGCTACCGGGATTGCCACCGGAGCGCGAGGTCGAGTTCGCTATAGAATTAGAGCCGGGTGCGGCTCCTATTTCGAAGGCGCCCTATCGCATGGCACCTTCAGAGATGTCCGAGTTGAAGAAGCAGTTGAGTGAGCTTCTTGAGTCGGGGTATGTTCGACCGAGCGCCTCGCCTTGGGGCGCACCGGTCCTGTTTGTGTGGAAGAAGGATGGTTCACTACGTTTGTGTATCGACTATCGTGAACTAAACAAGGTGACCATCAAGAACAAGTATCCTTTGACGAGAATTGACGACTTGTTCGACCAGTTGCAGGGAGCTGCAGTATTCTCGAAGATTGATTTGAAATCGGGGTACTATCAGCTCCGTGTGAGAGAGTCCGATGTGCCGAAGACAGCTTTTCGGACGAGATACGGACATTATGAGTTTGTAGTTATGCCTTTCGGGTTAACTAATGCGCCGGCGGTGTTCATGCAATTGATGAACAAAGTTTTTATCGAGTATTTGGATAAGTGCGTCGTCGTCTTTATTGACGATATTCTTATTTATTCGAGGAATGAGGAAGAGCATGCCCATCATTTGCGGGTAGTATTAGACATTTTGAGGACCGAGCAACTCTATGCAAAGTTCTCGAAATGTGAGTTAGTGAAGGAAGTGATGTTTTTAGGTCACGTGATTTCGGTAGGGGTTCGTGTGGATCCGCGAGAAGATTGAGGCCGTGTTGGATTGGGCACCGCCCAAGAATGTGAAGGAGCTCCGTAGTTTCTTGGGTTTAGTGGCTACTATCGTAGGTTCGTCGAGGGTTTCTCGAAACTAGCTCGACCACTTACGCGATTGCTCCGTAAGTCCGAGGAGTTCATCCGGAATGACGAGAGGCGGTTGAGTTTTGAGGAATCAAGAAGCGGTTGACTTCAGCCCCGGTTTTGGCGTTGCCATGTGGCAACGAGGGTTTTGCCGTTTATAGCGATGCTTGGTCGGGGTCTTGGGTGCGTATTGATGCGGCACGGCAAGACCATTGCCTATCTTGTCGAGACAGTTGAGGCCGTATGGTGAACTACCTACTCATGATTTGGAGTTAGCGGCAGTCGTTTTTGCGCTCAAGATTTGGCGTCACTATCTTTTCGGCTCTGCATGTCAGATTTTTACCGATCATAAAAGTCTGAAATACATATTTACTCAGCGAGAGTTGAATATGAGGCAGAGGAGGTGGTTAGAGTTGATTAAGGATTATGACCTCGAAATCCTTTATCATCCGGGTAAGGCGAACGTCGTGGCCGACGCCTTGAGTCGGAAACCAGTTGCGTTGCGCACGCTTGAGATCCTTACGTCTCAGTCTGAGCTTCGGAGGGCTTTGATCGAGTTGGACGTTGAGGTCTCGTTGCCGGGAGCTGTCGGGCAACTTTGTGCTTTAGAGATTTCATCATCTTTGATCGATGAGATTAAGCTGAAGCAGTCAGAAGATCCGATGATTACTCAAATCCGAGAGAACGTTCTTAAAGGAAAGTCTCCTGGATTTGTGATTCACGAGGATGGTGTTTTGAGATTCCAGAGTCGGCTTTGTGTGCGAGCGACCCGGAGTTGAGGCAGTATTTTGCGTGAGGCCCATTCCACACCATATTCCGTTCATCCTGGTTCGAGTAAGATGTACAAGGACCTGAGGAGGAACTTCTGGTGGAATGATATGAAGAATGAGGTCGCACAATTTGTAGCGAGATGTTTGACTTGTCAGCAGGTCAAGATCGAGCATCAGCGACCGGCTGGGCTTTTGCAGTCACTTCTGTTCGGAATGGAAATGGGAAGATATATCGATGGATTTCGTTACGAGTTTGCCGAGATCGAGGTCGGGCATGAATATGGTATGGGTGATTGTTGATCGCTTTGACCAAGTCGGCACATTTTCGGGCATCAAGGACACTTAGGGCCCGGAGAAACTGGCTCGTGTGTTTATCGCGCAGATTGTGAGACTTCACGGTACTCCGAAGTCTATTGTTTCGGATCGTGACGATCGTTTTGTATCGCACTTCTGGCAGGCGGTGCATAAGGCGTTGGGTACCCGGTTGCGTTTGAGTACCTCTTTTCATCCCCGATCGGATGGACGGTGGACGCACTATCCAGACGTTCGAGGACTTGTTGCGTGCATGTGCTCTCGATTGGAGTAGTATTTGGGAGGAACATTTGCCGCTGATCGAATTCACGTACAATAATAGTTGGCACGCGTCGATTCGGATGGCGCCGTACGAGGCCCTTTATGGGCGGCGATGTCGATCACCGATTTGTTGGAATGAGGCGTCCGATTTGGTCGGGACCGAGCCGGATGTCGTTTTAGAGACGAGGCGGAAGATAGGATTAATTCGGGAACGGATGTTGACTGCCCAGAGTCGACAGAAGTCGTATGCCGACGTCCGTCGTCGACCTTTGGAATTCGAGGTGGGAGACCACGTTTTGCTAAAGGTGTCGCCGACGAAAGGAGTTTTTCGTTTTGGGAAGAAAGGGAAGCTGAGTCCGAGATTTATTGGACCCTTTGAGATTCTCGAGCGAGTCGGTGAACTAGCATACCGGTTGGCGTTACCTCCAGCCTTGAGTCATGTTCATAGCGTTTTTCATGTTTCCCAGTTGAGGAAATATGTCCCGGATCCTAGTCACGTCATCGATTATGGCGAGATTGATATTGCTGAAGATATTACTTTTGAGGAGCGTCCTTTGAAGATTTTGGAGCATCGTGAGAAACGACTGAGGCATAAAACCATCCCTTTGGTCAAAGTGCAGTGGTCGAGACACGGCGTCGAGGAAGCAACTTGGGAAACCGAGGATAGCATGCGGGCTAGGTACCCGGAGTTGTTTGCTTCTTAAGTTTCGGGACGAAACTTATTTTTAGAGGGGTAGAATGTAATATCCGTATTTTTCTTTCCCTTGTATTTTCGTTTTTGGTGTATTTCTCGATCGTAGTGACCCTCGTGTACTTCTCAGCGTGTCCTTCCTGTCAAACTGTTGAACTGTATTCTCGTTATTGTTGTGCGGAACCGCCGTTTCGGGGTTGCCGTGGATCCATTTCGTGTTATTAGTCCCCAAATATTGATTCCTATCGTTTTATTCTCTTTCCGGATCATTTTTATCATTTTGGGACCCAAAGAGGGGTGTGGGCCGCGGCACAAGGTGCGTGCGCCGCGGCACACAAATTTCTCCAATTGTTGGTCGAGCGATCAGACTGTGCCGCACACCCATCCGGCCGCGCACAAGCAGGCCGGTGCCGCGCACACCCGTCCGGTGCCGCGCACACTCGTGTGTCTTCGCGACCTAAACCCAATCAGACTGTGCAGCCGCGGCACAATGCCGAAACCTGGGCGTATTTTCTTGGCTGTCTTTGCGCACACTTCACTGTGCCGCTGCACACGGCTGTCAATCTGCGGCTCGTCTTTATTAGACGAAATCGGCCGACTTCCTCTCCATTTTCACCTGCATCGCGAGAGGGAGTGAGAGAGAGGGGAAGGGTTCTTCATCTTTATCCATTGAGGGGTCGATTTTCACCATTTTTCTTCGGTAGTGGAGCCCGGGAAATCAATCTAGCGCGTGTTCTACGGATCTTGGTACTTGAATATCGTAAGGTAATATTCTAAAACCCTATTTTCGATTAATTTGGGGGTTTTGGGTTTTCCTTCCGATTCGTTTCGTTTTGGTTGGTGGATTCATGATGTATACGATTGATATTGTTAGTATCTTTAGTTTTCCTACAGATTCATGGATATTTTGTGGATTTTTACGGAATCGAAGGGTTTGGTTGTGGTCCGCCCTCGTTGTTATTTTTGGTATGAATATACATGAATCGTAGGCGGGTTTCCGGGTGTATTCCATTTCCGTAATCGTCTAGAGTTGGTTGTGATGGTGTTATTTGAATCGTTAGGTTCATTCCGCCGGTTCCTTGCGGTCGTGTTCAACTCTTTCGTTCCGTTCGTGTCATCGTCTATTTAACCGAGGCAAGTATCCTTATGAACTTATAATCTTGACATAGTAGTTTTGTATGAGAAATTGTGTGTGTGTGTATGCTCACTACGGGTTAGACTCGACGGGGTCTCGGTAGGGGTCCACGGAGGTGTGGATCGACGAGCTTTGCTTTTAACCACTACGGGTTAGATCCGACGGGGTCTCGGTAGGGGTCCACGGAGGTGTGTATCGACGGTTAATTGTGGTGAATTTTACAAATGTGATTTGATATTGGCATTTCCGGAAATGAGTGCTTTCGAACGGTTTTCTTTATTGCATGCATTACTATATGTGTAAGATGTAAGTTGTTCATCTGGTTACTTGTACTAGCGTAATTGCTAACCCCTCTGGGGACCCGTTTTGGGGAAATTCGTTTTATGAATTTCAGGTCAGGTTCATCGAGACGAGCGTACTTGGACGATACACGGATGATGGCCGTGCGTGATGATTGTGCACGAGTGTCGTTTTAGTGTCTTTTACCTTTTCATCTTATGTGGTTTTGAACTAATAGTTGTACTCGAGTACTTAAGGGGTTCTTGTTCGTTCGGATTGTATTGTTGCTTATTATGTTGTGTTGGATGATGATGTTACATTGACCGGTTGAACCGGGTGAATTATTCTGTTTTGCGTCTTTATGACATGGTATTGTTCTGTCGTCTATGTGAGTCGATGAGTATGATGCTGTTCAGCCTGGTGGGTCCCATATAGGGATCCACGGCGCTGTAATATACCTCGAATATCTTGAGGGTGTTACAGCTCGTCCCGAATTTGACATATTGGACTTAGAAGGGCTTGACTATCTTAGATGGGTCTCTAAAGTCGAGATCACATTTGTCGCTAAGGACTATAGTGCCACAATCTTTGATACTGCAGGTGAAGCACCATTTTACAAAATCAAAGCTAGTGCACTAATGTTCCTTAGACGACATATCGACCCAGCCTAAGATGGAATATATGCAGTTGAAATCCCCAAAGAACTGTGGGACGCCCTTAAGGACCGATTTAAGAACATCCACAATATTTTGCTCCTAGAGTTGACAGTACAGTGAAATAAATTTTGCTTGCTTGACTATAAACGGATCAATGATTTCAAAAAAGATATGCTCTGTCTCAAGGCAACTCCAAACCACAACGTGGTAAAGGGCACAATGGTCGCGGACGTGGTCGAGGATGTGGGGGTTCTTTTAATGTAATGAGAAGACTTCGCGCTCCCGGCTCTACAAGCCAAGGAAATCAAAAAGCACCTACCCTATTGTCGCCCCCAAAGTTAGAGTTGGCAATGAACCGTGCTTTCGTTGTGGAGATGTTGGACATTGGTATAAGAACTGCCATGCAAGTAAGCAAGTCGCAGCCCATTACAAGAAATATATAGAGTCCAAAGAAAGGGAACCTCACTATATAGAGGCAGATGATCTCGACAAGTTCCCCGATGTTAATTTCTCAGTCACCAATAATCGCATTGAGCCATACGTGCCACAGTCATTAGAGGCACCCCTTTATGACTGAATCCTACTATTATATTTACGTTCTCGTTTACATTTGGCATAGTTACCTCAAGACGATTCTGTTGGAATTTTCTATTCCATACATTCATAATTGAGTTTTGATGATTAGTTGTTGTTCAAAGAAAATAACATTAGAACGAAGCAAAACAACAAAGAAGTCGAAGACGAACGAGCCGGACTGAAAAGCAAAGTAGTGAGAATTAACAAAGCTTAACGTACTCTATGATCAGTATATAACATACGTAAGTAAAATCCAGCTGAAGGCGGATAAGTTTAGCAGATGTATAACGTACGCAACAAACACAGAATAACGTACGCAATTGTGATAAGCTAACATATATAGTGAACATCACTTAACGTACGTAATGCTGTTTGAATACGAATTCAAACAAGGAAACGTTGAAGATGACGTCATGGAGTAGGTTAGCATGTAGGGATATGAAGGCTAAAGTTAACGTACGTAATATATATTGATAACGTACGTAACAGATGCACAGAAGCTACTGGACTGATTTGCATTATACATAACGTACGTAACCTGGAAGAGTTAACGTACGTAATAGACATAATGTACACTACAGAAGAGCTTTAACGTATGTAAGGAAGGCTGCAGGAGCAAACGGCCAGTTGAGCCTTTGAGCCTATAAATACCAAGTCATTTGGTATCATTCATAACAACAACTCTGAGATAATCATATATACGTTTGAGATCATTTTATACACTATCATTGTTGTAATTGTGCTTAATTTATAAATGTTTAAGTGTTCATACACGAAAACCATACACGAGAGGAAAGATACGGATTGTAGATTGATTCAGTGTTATTAGGATCGTTGATCCGGCATTATTAGAATCACATCTAAATCCAAGTGAGGTTTGTCTAGTACCAATCGTAAACTATATATGTTGTTTCCTTGTCCGATAGAAAAGGAAAATGGTTTATAGTGAACCGACATAAAGACAAGAGTGTAATGGTTTATCTCGGACCAATACAAGACGAGATTGTAACGGTATCCCTCGGACCGATAGAAAACGAGGCGCAGAGGTTTATTTTAAGCCTATAGTAAAAGATGCGGATTGAGGACGTAGGCACGTTTGGCCGAACCTCTATAAATCTTGTGTCATTTATTTTCCGTAAGTTAATTACGCTTCCGCAACGCAAAAGAGTTTGATAACTCTATTATACTCCGCGTAAATTTCAAACGGCGAAGGTACCAATTCTCCAACAGATTATATTGATATTTTATTTTTAGTAATGTTGTGATGCAACTTTATTTTTCTAGATCGGGATATTATTATTTCTTATGTTTCTTAGCTCTATATCTAAGAAACGAATATTTCCTGCGTGTTTATTGTTCGAAATTTTTTCCTTTTTTTCGTTGGAATGAATTGAGGAGAAGTTGAATGCATGGTAGATAGTTGGACCACCCGCATCAACCTTAGGAATAAGCTTCTATTCATTGAACTAGTCGCCTGCCAATCCCCAGTAACTACGATGATTGGGTCCTCCCAACTCATCCAAGGGCGAGGTAGAGCATCCTGTTCCCCATGTGCATACACGAAATGGCATCACAGAGACAACTATTAAAATAATCCAAATGGTAGCAGGGGCACTGGTTTTGCGCACCAATTTGTCCACTTCTGCTTGGGGATATGCAGTCTTACATGCATCATTACTTATTCGTTTCAGACCCATTGTTGGCCTACCATTCTATGTGCACCAATTGGATACTGGATATGAGTCAGATATATCGCATTTACGCGTATTTGGTTGTGTAACATATGTGCTGATTGCACCCTCACAACACAATTAGATGGGTCCTCATAGACGTTTAGGTATTTATGTTGGATATGAGTTCCCTACAATTATCCGCTATTTAGAACCCCTGCTAGGTGATCTCTTTACCGCAAATATTGCATATTGTCACTTCGATGAGACCGAATTCCCGTTTTGAATATTCTCTATCGTTTTGTTCTTCCTTATATTTTTGGATCTCTTTTCCCTTGAAATGTATTCTTACTAAGTTATAAGTCTGTAAATAATTTTTCGATTTTCATGTCGTATTTGTTCGGGTTCTAAGTACCCTTATACTCAAGATTATGAATAAAATTTTGACCTTAAAAAAAAGTCCAATTCACTTAGATAATTTAATTTAGTTTTTCTCCAAATTAAATACCCTTCAATCTTGTTTCAACTGTCACCTACAATTGGTGGTGAGCATTGGAAAAACCGGAGAGCAAAAATGGTTATAAAATTAATGAGGAAGTTGAGTTAAAAATAAACAACTTTGATAAAAAAAGAATGTTTTATAAAATAAATAAAAAAGTAACATCATAAAAAAACGGAGAGAACATATTGCAATGTATATACACTCATTAGAGTTCAAACAAAAAGTCAAACATCATTATGAAAAGAAAAGCAAAAGATATATAAATATTAGTCACCTTCACTAGTTACATTAAATTTTATACTCCCTTTGTCCCCAATAAATTTGCATGTTTTGATTTTGGACGATCTTCCCAAATACAATTTTGACCATTAATAATTTTAATTATGTTGAAGGAAAAATAACTGAACAGAAAAATAGGGTAAAAACTGTGTATTATTTCATTGATGATATCCCTTTAAATAGGGAGAAATACATACAAGCAAGCCTAACCCTACCCTAACAGGAAAGCCCTAAACTAACAGACTTAGACACACATTGGGTATTATTACTTTAACACTCCCCCTTGTGCCTAGTCTACAAGCGCATGTCATGTTGCCTCGTTAAAACCTGGTCAAGCAAAAACCTAGTGGGAAAAATGTCTTGATCGTAGGGAAAAGAGTACAGCATCTAGACACATCAAGTTTAAACTTCGTCATTTGAATCTATCCTCTCATATGATCGTTGCATTAATCATAGCGCTACTAAGGTGACCATTCCATCGATCCCTAAAATCGTACATCTTGTTGCCTCGTTAAAACCTTTCCAAGTGATAAAAACCCTATGGGAAAAAGAATCCTTAGATAGAAAAGAGTATAACGTACGGTCTGAATGTAAGACTCCCTCTCAAGTCTACATCTCCCCCTGACTTGTATATCAATCAAGGATATTTTGAAAAACTTGTGCATGTGTCGTTTGCCTCATTAAAAATTTTGCCAATTAACAAAACCCAGTGGGAGAAAATAAACATTGGTCAAAGAAAAGAGTACAACGTCGGTGAGTAAGTTTCTTTATGACTCACCCTTCTCCCTCTACCTTTACATCGATTTCGGGAGTTCGAAAATTTTCTGCATTCTGATACTTCTCACATGTTTTTCAAACACGGCTTTGGGCAGATATTTGGTGAACAAATCGGCCACATTTTCCTCAAATTTCACTTGCTTTACTTGAATATTGAGGAGAGCATGTTGTTGCTGATTGTAGAAGAATTTTGGAGATATGTGCTTTGTGTTATCCCCCTTGATATACCCAAGCTTCATCTGTTCGATGAAAGCTACATTATCTTCATATATGCATGTGGGTGCTTCAGTTGTAACACCCCAAATTAGGCGGATATTACAGAGTCGTGGACCCCCAACTAGGACCCAGGCGAATGAAAATTAATGAATTAAATAATATAATTATAGTACCGACCACATTATATCATCAATTACTCCGATGAGGAGTTTCAAGTACAACACACCAAGGAAATATAGAATACATGTATATTTTATATGAAGATAAAATATACAACACTGAATAAAATGAATATCCAAACGGAAATCTGCAGCGGAAATAAACATGAAGAAACATGAATAACTGAAAAGGACTGGGGCCCCATACTAGTATCACTAGGACTCCTCGCCATCAATGTTCTCTTCCCGTGCCATAGCCTTGCCATGACCAGAAAACAACATCCCCCAACGGGGTCAGTTACACAGAACAACAATCCTCAAGAGTTGAACAAGCACAATCATTAAATATATGTGACATGAAATCAAGCTTAAGAGGGGCATCATAGGACGCCCGTAATGGGACGTGCAAGTGCACAAGACGAGTGTCCGGACACACCCGTCCTTGTACCTAATTAGTCTCACGGAGGCACGTTACCGTGTGCACAGTCCATTGTGTCGGTGAACCCTTCACATGACTATCGTGTGCCCGACTAAAAATTCCACACATAACCACCCGGCCACGCAATATGAACCCATAAGGTCACAAGAACAAAAGTGACCATGATGAATATCAATGAATAGCAAATCGACAAGGGTCAAGTATGACTCACCGAGATAATATAATAATGAAATGAATAATAGCTCACTGAAATAATTGGAATCGTCGTTCCTCGTGAATTGAATGATTAGTTTGATAATTACAAGTCTCGACATGAATAATATCTCATGAATGAAATATGAATATGAATGAACAACAACGAAAGGAATGAATATCCTTTTAACCGAGTAAGAATTAACTTACACAAATACCAGTGATGAAATGTCCTCCCTCGAACAAACGTCCTAAGCGAGAAATATCGGTCGCTCGAACAACCTTGAATAACATAATTACCAACAAACGCTCAATATACGTATCAAGCATGAATCACGACCAACTCAAAGGTCGATACAACAATAACCAAACTCATTGGGACATTCTAACGAATACGTTGCCAACATACTTCCATTGGTTACAACCAACCCCAAAACATCGAAACCAACCTCCAAATGAGTAGTTCAACTCCAACAAAGCATCATCAAAACAATCAAATAATCCAATAGGAATACTCCATTCGAGATTACGACAACATCTAGTCGAAACCCCAAAAAATCCCAAAGTCAACCCTCAGGGTGTTCTTGAATAATTCTCAAAATATTCATCAAATCCGAAATATACACCAATAAATCCATAGGAATACATGTATCCAAGGTGGATAATCCATATCTAACATATCCCAACATAATAGCAAGCTAACACGAAGAGAACGGAAGAAAAACACTCAAATCCCAAAATTCTAGATTCAAGAAATGTTTACCTTGATTTGGTGTGTTGGAGAGGATTAGATGATGAATAATCCGAACTAGAAGCTTGAAAATGATGATAGTTGAATGCAGATCGAAGAACACTTCACGAAATGCCCAAAATCGCCCAAAACCGATGGGAGGAAGAAGAGAAATGATGAAATGACGAAATGGGGCTAAACTGTCCAATATACAGTAAACCCAGTTTAGCGCGCGCTAGCTCCTGTGCTTAGCGTGCGCTAGCGGGTTTACCGGGTAGTCCAATACCCACTGTCTGCATCGTTAGCGTGCGCTACATACCTTGGGAGCGTACGCTAACGTCCCTTCTTAGCGTGCGTTAACCTTGTGTTAGCGCGCACTACCTGATGGTTGATGTCCAGAATACTGGAGTCCAGAACCTACTGTCCTCTGGTCTGATTGAGCCTTAGCGCGCGCTACCAGATGTTTAGCGTGCGCTACCAAACTTAACCTTGCGTACGCTAGACCTACTCCTAGCGTGCGCTACGAATTATTCCATCTCAGTCCAGTACCTACTGGACTGTCTGTTCTAATACGTTAGCGCGTGCTGATGGATTCCGATAGCGTGCGCTACAAATACCATTAGCGTACGTTACTCCAATCGTAGCGTGCGCTATGAATCTCACCAATCCAGTCCAGTGCCTTATGGACTGTCTGCCTGAACCACACTAGCGTGCGCTAATGCTGAAAGGTGGCGTGCGCTACCCGTACTCAATTAGCGCGCGCTAAAGAGAGTACGTAGCGTGCACTACTTCTCACACACAGCCTACTACAAAGATGACAAAGATGATATTCTCGGCCCGATTCTCTAACCAGGTTGAATGACGAATAATAACTGATACACGATACAAATTACTCCGAAGGGGGAATCCAATGAATGAATATGAATGATGAATGACTATTATTGAGTGAAAACTACTGAGTGACAATTTACTGAATGACAATTAATGAATTCAGAACCGGGTATTACATACACCCCTCTTAAAGAGTTTCGTCCTCGAAACTAAGGGTCAAACAATTCGGGATAACTCTCCCGCATACTATCTTCGGTTTCCCAAGTAGCCTCTTCGACTTCGTGTCTAGACTACTGGATCTTAACCAAAGGAATCATCTTGTTCCCCAACTATTTGATTCGCTGCTCTAAGACTCGAACAGGAAGCTCTTCGTACATATGATCATCCGCGATCTCGATTTCATCGAACTGAAGTATATGACTCGGGTCGGCAACATACTTCCGCAACTAAGAGACGTGAAACACATTATAAATTCGGCTCAATGCCGGAGGTAAGTCCAATCGATAAGCCAGACTGCCTACTCGATCCAGAATCTCAAACGGTCAAATGAATCTCGGATTCAACTTTCCCCGCTTCCAGAAACGGAAGATACCTCGACTCGGGGATACCTTGACCAAAACGTGGTCACTTGCCTCGAACTCTAGTGGTCGACGACGATTATCTGCATAAGACTTTTGTCGTCTCTGAGCGGTCAACAAACGACTCCTGATCAAAGCTACCTTCTCGCGGGCGGCTATAAGCATATCGGGCTCAGTGTCCATTGATTCTGATAAGTCATTCCAACATAAAGGGGATCGACAACGACGACCGTACAAGGCCTCGTAAGGTGCCATCTTACCGAAGCATGCCAACTATTATTGTACGTGAACTCAATCAACGGTAGTTGGGATTCGCAACCGTGTTTCCAATCGAGAACACATGCCCTCAACATGTCCTCTAACGTCTGAATAGTCCTCTCTGATTATCCGTCGGACTGAGGATGAAAAGCTGTGCTGAGATTAAGCTGAGTTCCCATAGCACGATGAACGGATTTCCAAAAATGTGACACGAATCGCTCGTCACGATCAGAAACGATACTCTTAGGAGTACCGTGCAGTCTCACTATCTCTTTGATGAACAACTGGGCAAGTCTCTCGGGACCCCATGTATCCTTAATCTCAAGGAAATGAGCTGACTTGGTTAAACGGTCCACAATTACCCAAATTGTATTCATGCCACGACGACTCGTCGGAAAATTCTTGATAAAGTCCATTGAAATATCCTCCCACTTCCACACTGGAATAGGAAGCGGTCTCAGCATACCCGCCGGTCGCTGATGTTCTATCTTGACTTGCTGACAGGTTAAACATCTCGAAACAAATTCTGCGACTTCTCGCTTCATATTACTCCACCAGTAATTCTGTTTCAAGTCTTTAAACATCTTGCTAGACCCCGGATGAATGGAATAAGGGGTAGCATGATCTTCTCTCAAAATCGAGTTTTTCAACTCGGCATCTGCCGGTACGCATAACCGGTTTTTTAAATTGCAAAAGTCCAGATGCGCAATAAAGATGGGTCTGAACCCTGACTCGTTCTGATCCCCTCTTCCAGTGGCGATGAATTCTCTAGCATGCAAAGTTGCTCTTGCACTCGCTGTAACCAGAACTCGATCTCGGATCTTAGGAATTCATGTTGAAGTTCATTCTGTACAGTCAAACTAGCAAGCATTTGCTCCTGAACAGACTTACGACTCAAGGCGTCGGCGACAACATTCGCCTTACCCGGGTGGTATTGAATCTCAATATCATAATCTTTAATGAGTTCCAACCACCGTCTCTGATGCATATTTAACTCCTTCTGAGTAAATATATATACTTCAAACTCTTGTGATTGGTGAATATCTGACAGGTGACGCCATAAAGATAATGACGCCAAATCTTCAACGTGAATACCACGGCCGCCAGATCCAGGTCGTGGGTCGGATAAAATTGACCTCATAAGGCCTTAGTTTCCACGAAGCATAAGAAATTACTTTCCCGTTTTGCATTAGTACACATCCAAGACCTTGTCCGGACGCGTCACTATAAACCACGAATCCCTCTATCCCTTGTGGTAAAGAAAGGACAGGCGCTGAAATTAAACGACTCTTGAGTTCCTCAAAACTCTGCCGACACGCGTCAGACCACATGTATTTCTTATCCTTTCGCAAAAGGTTCATCATCGGTTGAGCGATTTCAGAAAATACTTCCACATATCGCCGATAATAGCCAGCTAATCCAAGAAAGCTTCGGGTTTCCTTAACATTCTTCGGAGGTTGCCAATCTCGGATAGCCCCTGTCTTCTAAGGGTCGACGCATACTTCGTCTGATGAAATCACATGTCCGAGAAATGTCATCTCGGACATTCAGAACTCACACTTAGAAAATTTTCCATAGAGTTGCTCTCGTCTCAACACGTCGAGAACCTGATGAAGGTAAACTTCGTGCTCCTCTCGGTCACGAGACTAAATCAAAATATCGTCTATGAAAACAACCACGAACTGAAACAAATAGTCGATGAAGACTCGATTAATTAATTCCATGAATGCTGCAGGTGCATTAATTAACCCAAACGGTCATCACTACAAACTCTTGCCCATAGCGTGTTCGAAACGTCGTCCTTGCGATATCCGACTATCAAATTCGCAACTAATGATACCATATCTTAAATCGATCTTGGAAAATACTGAAGCTCCCTAAAGTTGATCTAAGAGATCATCGATGCGGGGTAGGGGATATTTATTCTTGATCGTCACCCTGTTCAATTCTCGATAATCAATACACAAGCGAAAAGAACCATCCTTCTTCTTGACAAATAATACTGGTGCTCCCCACGGAGACGCACTCGGTCGGATATAACCCTTCTCGGTCAAATCCTCCAGTTGATTCTTCAATTCCTGCATTTCAGTCGGGGCCATCCGATACGGTGCCTTCAATATTGGAGACGTACCAGGCTCCAACTCAATCGTGAATTCCACATCTCTCTGCGGAGGTAAACCAGGTAACTCATCTGGAAATACATCGGCATATTCTCTCACTACAGGAATATCCGCCAACATTACTGATGATATCTCGGTCTTGGTCATATAGCGCCAATAACCGACACACTCGTGATTGAGTAATTTCACTGTCTTCATCATATTGATAACCTTTCCGGAACAGCTTGGGATTACTCCCCTGAAATACACACTCAACTCCATCATCTGAATTAATAGTGACCATACATTTACGGACATTCACGGTGGCATCGTGACGATCCATCCAATCAATACCCAAGATCATGTCGTGTGTAGGTAAGTCTACCACAATCAGGTTCGCCAACCAAAGACGGCCATGAAGCTGAATCGGACAATTCTTAATCTCACGATCTCCGGTAATTCTTCTATCGTCAGGTAGTCCAATGATATAAGGTTCACAACTAGTAGCACTATCTAGATGAAGTATGCTCAAGCATGACTCGGAAATGAATGAATGTGATGCGCCAGTATAAAAATGGGTACATACAGGTTGAGATGAAATTTTGAGTGTACATGAGATCATTCAGGCCTCCAGATCTTCGTCTCTCTTCATCTCATAAATTCGGGGCTTGCCAGCCCCGGAACCAGATGCTCCCGTCTAATAGCTGTGGGTTCCGCCTTTATTCGCTCCCGTCGTCTTAAACGACGCGGACTGAGTGGCCTGATTCTGAACTGCTGACTTCTTCAAGGCCTGAGATGTCTCCGGAGTAGGTTTGGAGTCTCTTCGGCAGAAACGGACCTTATGCCCGGCAACTCCACAGTTATAACACGTGATAGGCGGCGTCGAACACCTAGTGCTGAAATGATCCTGCCCTCCACAGTTGAAACAGGTGATGGCCGAACTGGCCACTCGGGACTGGGACTCCGCAGGTTTCGGCGCCATAGGAGTTCGCTCAGAAAAAGTAGAGCCCGCACAAGGCTTATTGAAGGTTGCCTGACCGCCTTCAGACTGATTACGATTCTTTGATTTCTTGCTAGCATATGAAGGTTGATGCTTAGCAATTTCCTTCGCAATAAGCTCATAAGCAAGAGCTTTCTCGATTAAATCGGCCAGAGTGGCGCAATGATGATTAAGCAATTGCATCTGGGCCATCATGACCTGCATAAAAGTGAGTGAATCAACCCGAGCACCGTCCGATTGAGCTATGCCCCGGGTACGACTTCCTGGCAGTGAGTGATTATTTCCAGGTGAATGAGTGGCAGCGTCGCCGCGGGTTGAATTAGCATTATTCCTCGCGTTCGCGCGTGTATTCACACGGGCTTCCGAGTTTCGGCCCGCACCGCGACCTCTTCCCATGCGTCCTCTGGCGACTTTCTCCATACTGAAGTAGGAAATTCACATGATAATTATAGATCTCGCATGAGTACCGCATTATGATTATGTTATGAAATGATAATAATGAGCATACGCGCTCTAACACCACGATTACATGAAGGATTAACTGAGGTGACATGATTATCTGATGAAATTCTTGAAATGATTACCTTGAACAAGTTAACAAGATTGATAATACGATCCACAAGATCAACAACTGAATAATGAGATTAACTAAATGATTAATAAGTTAACATGATCGACATGATCACAAATGAAATGATGATTGAGGATTGTTGACTGATGAATGATGAATGAGTGAATCTTAATTCCAGAAATTATACCATGGCGTCAGAAATCTTACTGTTCTTTAGTCTGAGGGGCTTGTCTATTGCACAGGTCACACATGACGCGAAAGTCCAATAATACTAGTCTGATGAACGATGATTTCAATAAGACATGACTCAGAAGGTAGTATTCAAAACCACACTCCGATACCAACTCTGTAGCACCCCAAATTAGGCGGATATTACAGGGTCGTGGACCCCCAACTGGGACCCACTAGGCGAATGAAAATTAATGAATTAAATAATATAATTATAGTACCAAACCACATTATATCATCAATTACTCCGATGAGGAGTTTCAAGTACAACACACCAAGGAAATATAGAATACATGTATATTTTATATGAAGATAAAATATACAACACTGAATAAAATGAATATCCAAACGGAAATCTGCAGCGGAAATAAACATGAAGAAACATGAATAACTGAAAAGGACTGGGGCCCCATACTAGTATCACTAGGACTCCTCGCCATCAATGTTCTCTTCCCGTGCCATAGCCTTGCCATGACCAGAAAACAACATCCCCCAACGGGGTCAGTTACACAGAACAACAATCCTCAAGAGTTGAACAAGCACAATCATTAAATATATGTGACATGAAATCAAGCTTAAGAGGGGCATCATAGTACGCCCGTAATGGGACGTGCAAGTGCACAAGACGAGTGTCCGGACACACCCGTCCTTGTACCTAATTAGTCTCACGGAGGCACGTTACCGTGTGCACAGTCCATTGTGTCGGTGAACCCTTCACATGACTATCGTGTGCCCGACTAAAAATTCCACACATAACCACCCGGCCACGCAATATGAACCCATAAGGTCACAAGAACAAAAGTGACCATGATGAATATCAATGAATAACAAATCGACAAGGGTCAAGTATGACTCACCGAGATGATATAATAATGAAATGAATAATAGCTCACTGAAATAATTGGAATCGTCGTTCCTCATGAATTGAATGATTAGTTTGATAATTACAAGTCTCGACATGAATAATATCTCATGAATGAAATATGAATATGAATGAACAACAACGAAAGGAATGAATATCCTTTTAACCGAGTAAGAATTAACTTACACAAATACCAGTGATGAAATGTCCTCCCTCGAACAAACGTCCTAAGCGAGAAATATCGGTCGCTCGAACAACCTTGAATAACATAATTACCAACAAACGCTCAATATACGTATCAAGCATGAATCACGACCAACTCAAAGGTCGATACAACAATAACCAAACTCATTGGGACATTCTAACGAATACGTTGCCAACATACTTCCATTGGTTACAACCAACCCCAAAACATCGAAACCAACCTCCAAATGAGTAGTTCAACTCCAACAAAGCATCATCAAAACAATCAAATAATCCAATAGGAATACTCCATTCGAGATTACGACAACATCTAGTCGAAACCCCAAAAAAATCCCAAAGTCAACCCTCAGGGTGTTCTTGAATAATTCTCAAAATATTCATCAAATCCGAAATATACACCAATAAATCCATAGGAATACATGTATCCAAGGTGGATAATCCATATCTAACATATCCCAACATAATAGCAAGCTAACACGAAGAGAACGGAAGGAAAACACTCAAATCCCAAAATTCTAGATTCAAGAAATGTTTACCTTGATTTGGTGTGTTGGAGAGGATTAGATGATGAATAATCCGAACTAGAAGCTTGAAAATGATGATAGTTGAATGCAGATCAAAGAACACTTCACGAAATGCCCAAAATCGCCCAAAACCGATGGGAGGAAGAAGAGAAATGATGAAATGACGAAATGGGGCTAAACTGTCCAATATACAGTAAACCCAGTTTAGCGCGCGCTAGCTCCTGTGCTTAGCGTGCGCTAGCGGGTTTACCGGGTAGTCCAATACCCACTGTCTGCATCGTTAGCGTGCGCTACATACCTTGGGAGCGTACGCTAACGTCCCTTCTTAGCGTGCGTTAACCTTGTGTTAGCGCGCACTACCTGATGGTTGATGTCCAGAATACTGGAGTCCAGAACCTACTGTCCTGCAGTCCGATTGAGCCTTAGCGCGCGCTACCAGATGTTTAGCGTGCGCTACCAAACTTAACCTTGCGTACGCTAGACCTACTCCTAGCGTGCGCTACGAATTATTGCATCTCAGTCCAGTACCCACTGGACTGTCTGTTCCAATACGTTAACGCCCGCTGATGGATTCCGATAGCGTGCGCTACAAACACCATTAGCGTACTTTACTCCAATCGTAGCGTGCGCTATGAATCTCACCAATACAATCCAGTGCCTTCTGGACTGTCTTCCTGAACCACACTAGCGTGCGCTAATGCTGAAAGGTGGCGTGCGCTACCCGTACTCAATTAGTGAGCGCTAAAGAGAGTACGTAGCGTGCACTACTTCTCACACATAGCCCACTACAAAGATGACAAAGATGATATTCTCGGCCCGATTCTCTAACCAGGTTGAATGACGAATAATAACTGATACAGGATATAAATTACTCCGAAGGGGGAATACAATGAATGAATATGAATGATGAATGACTATTATTGCGTGAAAACTACTGAGTGACAATTTACTGAATGACAATTAATGAATTTACAACCGGGTATTACATACAGCCCCCTAAAAGAGTTTCGTCCTCGAAACTAAGGGTCAAACAATTCGGGATAACTCTCCCGCATACTATTTTTGGTTTTCTAAGTAGCCTATTCGACTCCGTGTCTAGACCACTGGATCTTAACCAAAGGAATCGTCTTGTTCCTCAACTGTTTGATTCGCCGCTCTAAGACTCGAACAGGATGCTCTTCGTACGTATGATCATCCGCGATCTCGATTTCATCGAACTGAAGTATGTGACTTGGGTCGATAACATACTTCCGCAACTGAGAGACGTGAAACACATTATGAATTCGGCCTAACGTCGGAGGTAAGGCCAATCGGTAAGCCAGACTGCCTACTCGACCCAAAATCTCAAACGGTCCAATGAATCTCGGACTCAACTTTCCCCGCTTCCCGAAACAGAAGATACCTCGAATCGGGGATACCTTGACCAAAATGTGGTCACTTGCCTCGAACTCTAGTGGTCGACGACGATTATCTGCATAAGACTTTTGTCGTCTCTGAGCGGTCAACAAACAACTCCTGATCAAAGCTACCTTCTCGCGGGCGGCTATAAGCATATCGGGATCGGTGCCCATTGATTCTGAAAAGTCATCCCAACATAAAGGGGATCGACAACGACGACCGTACAAGGCCTCGTAAGGTGCCATCTTAATCGAAGCATGCCAACTATTATTGTATGTGAACTCAATCAACGGTAGTTGGGCTTCCCAACCGTCTTTCCAATCGAGAACACATGCCCTCAACATGTCCTCCAACGTTTGAATAGTCCTATCTGATTGTCCGTCGGAATGAGGATGAAAAGTTGTGCTGAGATTAAGCTGAGTTCCCATAGCACGATGAACGGATTTCCAAAAATGTGACACGAATCGCCCGTCACGATCAGAAACGATACTCTTAGGAGTACCGTGCAGTCTCACTATCTCTTTGATGAACAACTGGCAAGTCTCTCGGGACCCCACGTATCCTTAATCTCAAGGAAATGAGCTAAATTGGTTAAACGGTCCACAATTACCCAAATTGTATTCATGCCACGATGAGTCGTCGGCAAATTCATGATGAAGCCCATTGAAATATCCTCCTACTTCCACTCTGGAATAGGGAGCGGTCTCAGCATACCCGCCGGTCGCTGATGTTCTATCTTGACTTGCTGACAGGTTAAACATCTCGAAACAAATTCTGAGACTTCTCGCTTCATATTACTCCACCAGTAATTCTGTTTCAAGTCTTTATACATCTTGCTAGACCCCGGATGAATGGAATAAGGGATAGCATGAGCTTCTCTGAAAATCGAGTTTTTCAACTCGGCATCCACGGTACGCATAACCGATTTTTTAAATCGCAAAAATCCATCCTCGTGGACCACGAATCCAGGGGCTTTCTCCTGAGCCACATCATCTCAGATGCGCAATAAAAATGGGTCTGAACCCTGACTCGTTCTGATCGCCTCTTCCAGTAGCGATGAAATCTCTAGCATGCAAAGTTGCCCTTGCACTCGTTGTAACCAGACCTCGATCTCGGGTCTTAGGAATTCCTGTTGAAGTTCATTATGAACAGTCAAACGAGCAAGCATTTGCTCCTGAACGGACTTACGACTCAAGGCGTCGGCGACAACATTCGCCTTACCCGGGTGGTATTGAATCTCAATATCATAATCTTTAATCAGTTCCAACCACCGTCTCTGTCGCATATTTAACTCCTTCTGAGTAAATATATACTTCAAACTCTTATGATCGGTGAAAATCTGACAGGTGACGCCATAAAGATAATGACGCCAAATCTTCAACATGAATACCACGGCCGCTAGCTCCAGGTCGTGGGTCGGATAATTGACCTCATAAGGCCTCAGTTGCCGCGAAGCATGAGCAATTACTTTCCCGTTCTGCATTAGTACACATCCAAGACCTTGTCCGGACGTGTCACTATAAACCACGAATCCCTCTATCCCTAGTGGTAAAGAAAGGACAGGCTCTGAAATTAAACGACTCTTGAGTTCCTCAAAACTCCGCCGACATGCGTCAGACCACGTGTATTTCTTATCCTTTCGCAAAAGGTTCGTCATCGGTTGAGTGATTTCAGAAAATCCTTCCATAAATCGCCGATAATAGCCAGCTAATCCGAGAAAGCTTCGGATTTCCTTAACATTCTTCGGAGGTTGCCAATCTCGGATAGCCTCCGTCTTCTGAGGGTCGACACGTACTTCGTCTGATGAAATCACATGTCCGAGAAATGTCATCTCGGACATCCAGAACTCAATCAAAATATCGTCTATGAAAACAACCACGAACTGATCTAAATAGTCGATGAGACTCGATTTATTAATTCCATGAATGCCGCAGGTGCATTAATTAACCCAAACGGTCATCACTACAAACTCTAGTGCCAATAGCGTGTTCGAAACGGCGTCCTTGCGATATCCAACTCTCGAATTCGCAACTGATTATACCGAGATCTTAAATCAATCTTGTAAAATACTGAAGCTCCCTGAAGTTGATCTAAGTGATCATCGATGCGGGTTAGGGGATATTTATTCTTGATCGTCACCCTATTCAATTCTCGATAATCAATGCACAAGCGAAAAGAACAATCCTTCTTCTTGACAAATAATACTGGTGCTCCCTACGGAGACGCACTCGGTCGGATATAAACCTTCTCGGTCAAATCCTCCAGTTGATTCTTCAATTCCTGCATTTCAGTCGGGGCCATTCGATACGGTGCCTTTGATATTGGAGACGTATCAGGCTCCAACTCAATCGTGAATTCCACATCACTCTGCGGAGGTAAACCAGGCAACTCGTCTGGAAATACATCGGCATATTCTCTCACTACAGGAATATCCGCCAACATTACTGATGATTTCTCGGTCTTGGTCATATAGCACCAATAACCGACACACCCCTGATTGAGTAATTTCACTGCCTTCATCATATTGATAACCTTTCCGGAACAGCTGGGATTACTCCCCTGAAATACTCACTCAACTCCATCGTCTGAATTAATAGTGACCATACGCTTACGGACACTCAGGGTGGCATCGTGACGATCCATCCAATTAATACCCAAGATGACGTTATCTCTAGGTAAGTCTACCACAATCAGGTTCGCCAACCAAACACGACCATGAAGCTGAATCGGACAAGTCTTAATCTCACAATCTCCGGTAATTCTTCTACCGCCAGGTAGTCCAATGATATAAGGTTCACAACTAGTAGCACTATCTAGATGAAGTCTACTCAATCATGACTTGGAAATGAATGAATGTGATGCGCCAGTATCAAAAAGGGTACATACAGGTTGAGATAAAATTTCGAGTGTACCTGAGATCATTTGGGCCTCCAGATCGTCGGATCTCTTCATCTCATAAATTCGGGGCTTGCCAGCCCCGGAACTGGATGCTCCCGTCTGATAGATGCGGGTTCCATCTTTATTCGATCCCGTCGTCTTAAGCAGCCTTGGTGAAAGTGGCTCGATTCCGAACCATTGATCGCCGGGCTGAAATGTCGCCGGAGTAGGTTTGGAGTCTCTTCGGCAGAAACGGGCCTTATGCCCGGCAACTCCATAGTTATAACACGTGATAGACGACGTCGAACACCTAGTGCTGAAATGATCCTGCCCTCCACAGTTGAAATAGGTGATGGACGAACTGGCTGCTCGGGACTGGGACTCTACAGGTTTCGGTGCCATAGGAGGTCGCTCAGAAAAAATAGAGCCCGCACGAGGCTTCTTGAAGGTTGCCTGACCACCTTCAGACTGATTACGATTCTTTGATTTCTTGCTAGCAGATGAAGGTTGATGCTTAGCAATTTCCTTCGCAGTAAGCTCATAAGCAAGATCTTTCTCGATTAAATTGGCCAGAGTGGCGCAATTATGATTAAGCAATTGCATCTGGGCCATCATGCCCTGCATAAAAGTGAGAGAATCAACCTGAGCACCGTCCGATTGAGCTGTTCCCCAGGTACGACTTCCTGGCAGTGAGTGATTATTCTGGGTGAATGAGTGGCAGCGTCGCCGCGGGTTGAATTAGCATTATTCCTCGTGTTCGCATGTGTATTCACACGGGCTTTCGGGTTTCGGCCCGCACCGCGACCTATTCCCCTGCGTCCTCTGACGACTTTATCCATACTGAAGTAGGAAAGTCATATGATAATTATAGATCTCGCATGAGTACCGCAATATGATTACGTTATGAAATGATAATAATGAGCATACGCGCTCTAACACCATGATTACATGAAGGATTAACTGAGGTGACATGATTATCTGATGAAATTCTTGAAATGATTACCTTGAACAAGTTAACAAGATTGATAATGCGATCCACAAGATCAACAACTGAATAATGAGATTAACTAAATGATTAATAAGTTAACATGACCGACATGATCACAAATGAAATGATGATTGAGGATTGTTGACTGATGAATGATGAATGAGTGATTCTTAATTCCAAAAATTATACCATGGCGTCAGAAATCTTACTGTTCTTTGGTCTGAGGGGCTTGGCTCTTGTACAGGTCACACGTGACGTGAAAGTCCAATGATACTAGTCTGATGAACGATGATTTCAATGAGACATGACTCGGAAGGTAGTATTCAAAACCACGCTCCGATACCAACTCTGTAACACCCCAAATTAGGCGGATATTACAGGGTCGTGGACCCCCAACTGGGACCCACCAGGTGAATGAAAATTAATGAATTAAATAATATAATTATAGTACCGAACCATTTTATATCATCAATTACTCCGATGAGGAGTTTCAAGTACAACACACCCAGGAAATATAGAATACATGTATATTTTATATGAAGATAAAATATACAACACTGAATAAAATGAATATCCAAACGGAAATCTGCAGCGGAAATAAAAATGAAGAAACATGAATAACTGAAAAGTACTGGGGCCCCCTACTAGTTGTAATATCCGTATTTTTCTTTTCCTTGTATTTTCGTTTTTGGTGTATTTCTCGGTCGTAGTGACCCTCGTGTATCTTTCAGTGTGTCCTTCCTGTCAAACTGTTGAACTGTATCCTCGTTGTTGTTGTGCGGAACCGCCGTTTCGGGGTTGCCGTGGATCCATTGCGTGTTGTTGGCCCCCAAATATTGATTCCTATCGTTTTATTCCCTTTTCCGGATCATTTTTAGCATTTTGGAACCCAAAAGGGGTATGGGCAGCGGCACAAGGTGTGTGCGCGCGGCACACAAATTCCTTCAATTGATAGTCGAACAAATCAGACTGTGCCGCGGCACACCCATCCGGTGCCGCGGCACAGTGCCAGGCCAGTGCCGCGGCACACCTATCCGGTGCCGCGGCACACTCGTGTGTCTTCTGCGACCAAAACCAAACTGTACCGTGTGCCGCGGCACAACGCGGAAACCTGGGAGTATTTTCTTGGCCTGTGCCGCGGCACACGAAGCGGTCAACTGTGCAGTTCGTCTTTATTAGACGAAATCGGCCATTTCCACCCCATTTTTCACTGCGCGAGAGAGAGAGAGCTAAGGGAGGGGAGAACTCTCAAGCATTCTTCATTCGGGAGCCGATTTTTCATCATCTTCCTTCGGTTGTAAGGCTCGGGAAATCAATCTAACGCGCGTTCTTCGGATCTTGGTACTTGAATCTCCTAAGGTAATGTTCTAAAACCCTATTTTCGATTAATTTGGGGGTTTTGGGTTTTTCTTCCGATTCGTTCCGTTTTGTTGGTGAATTCATGATGTATACGATTGATATTGTTAGTATCTTTAGTTTCCCTACGGATTCATGGATATTTTGTGGATTTTTACGGAATCGAGAGGGTTTGGTTGTGGTCCGCCCTCGTTGTTATTTTTGTATGAATATACATGAATCGTAGGCGGGTTTCCGGGTGTATTTCATTTCCGTAATCGTCTAGAGTTGGTTGTGATTGTGTTATTCGAATCGTTAGGTTCATTTCCGCCGGTTCCTTGCGGTCGTGTTCTACTCTTCCGTTCCGTTCGTGTCATCGTCTAATTAGTCGAGGCAAGTACCCTTATGAACTTACGATCTTGACATAGTAGTTTTGTATGAGAAATTGTGTGTGTGTGTATGCTCACTACGGGTTAGACTCGACGGGGTCTCGGTAGGGTTCCACGAAGCTGTGGACCGCGAGCTTGCTTTTAACCATCGTGGGTTAGATCCGACGGGGTCTCGGCAGGATCCACGAAGGCTGGGTCCGCGTTTAATTGTGGTTCATTTTTACAAATGTGGTTTGGTCATTGGCATTTAGGAAATGAGCATTTTGGAAACTATGATTTCTTGATGGCATGCATTACTATATGTGTAAGATGTAAAATGTTCATTTGGTTACTTGTACTAGCGTAATTGCTAACCCCTCTGGGGACCCGTTTTGGGGAAATTCGTTTTATGAATTTCAGGTCAGGTTCATCGAGACGAGCGGGCGCTGGACCATTACGGATGATGGCCGTGCGTGATGATGGTGCACGAGTGATGTTTTAGTGTCTTTTACCTTTTTGTCTTTTGTGGTTTTGAACTAATAGTTGTACTCGAGTACTTAAGGGGTTCTTGTTCGTTTGAATTGTATTGTTGCTTATTATGTTGTGTTGGATGATGACGTTATATTGACCGGTTGAACCGGGTGGATTGTTACATTTTGCGTCTTTATGACGTGGTGTTATTTTATCGCTTCGTGAGTCGTTGTGTATGATCTTTGTTCGGCTGGTGGGTCCCATATAGGGATTCACGGCCGTAATATACCTCGGATATCCCGGGGTGTTACGAGAAAATGGTATCGGAGCTCTAGGTTTATGGATACCTAGGCTTGTTGGTTTATCGGGTCTTGTGGTGTTTGGTTTTGCACATCATCGTCACGCCATGATTCAGATTACTACCAGTGTCCGTAAGTTTTCCTTCCTCTGTTCATTAATTCCTTGTATCGTACTTTGATTCTCGATTTGTAATTGTTCTTTTCTTGTACTGATCCTCGTATGGCTTTTGCTACTTATTTAACTCCAGTATGGATGCCGGAAGAGGTCGTGGTCGCGGTCGTGGTCGTGGACGCGGCCGGGGACGTGGGCGGCCGGTGGGCGGCCACGTCACGGTCTTCGAGCCGGCGATACGGCGACCGTCATAGCCATGCTTCTTCTCGAGGCGTGCGATCTTGGTCTTGCGGCCGATATGCAACAGATGGAGAACCAAATCGCGGCAATAGCTCGGGCGGTTCGTAACCCGGATCAAGCCCATGCTAATCGGGGCGGAGCGGACCGTTGGCTCCAAGATGTCATCAAGATGCATCCTCCTCAGTTTTCGGGAGCTTCAGACCCGATTGGCTGGGAAGGGTGGATCAAGGAGATGTCTAAGGTCTTCGTTGCCACTAACTGTCCCGAGGACCGTAAAGTCCCTATTGCTCAATATTTTCTCACCGGGACGCTACTGGTGGTGGGAGGCCGTTGGGCCCAAAGATCATCTTGCCGTGGGTGAGTTTCAAGAGTTGATGGAGATCGAATATTGCCGTGGCGATCGGATGTGCTCGGGTACATGCTTTTTATGATGCTCAACCACGGGATATCCCCGTAGCTCAAGCTATTGCTGATTTTAACAAAGAGTTGGGTTATGTGAAGACCCAAGTTGTCGAGGAGAGTGACAAGATTTTCCATTTCTCCAGGCGGATGAAGTTGCCCATTCGGGACTATATGTCGGGGCTCGTATGCACTACATTGAAGGATTATCAGAGTAGGGCCCTTGCTTATGATATGTCGGTGACGGCGAGTGAGGCGACCCGCGAGAGTAAGAAGCAGAAGTCCGCTGGGAACTTTTCAGGCCACAAGAGTGGGGGTCAGCAGAGATCCCAATCTGCTAACTTCCCCGCCGGCGGTGGTCCAGCTCGTTCCGCTGGGGGTCCTCGTGGAACTACCAGTGCTCCTTTTCGTGATGTGAAGTGTTTCAATTGTGGTCGTACGGGCCACATCAGTCGTGTTTGTCCGAACCCTTTGCTGACGTGTAATCAGTGTGGCCAGTCGGGTCACAAAGCTGCTTTCTGTGCTGAGAGGGAGAAAATCCTTGGTGCCCGAGCTTCGATTTCAGCGCCTAGGGAACCAAGTGTGAATCAGGGATCGTTTGCTCCTCAATCTCCGCCGAGTGCTAGTCGGGGGAGAGGTCGGGGTCAGCCCTCAAGAGGAGCTTCGGTGTCGGCTCGCCCACCCGCGTGTCTATGAGATGCGGAGAGCCGATGATCCGGCGGCTACCGTAGCGGCAGTACCGTTTATATTCTTTCTCATCTGTCGGTGTGCTTTTCGATTACGGTGCTACGCATTCGTTCATATCTACGGATTGTGTGCGCCGTTTGAATCTCGACCGTTTGACGCCTTGTGAACCCTTCATCGTTAAGCTTCCTAGCGGTGATGGGATCGTTGGTGATCATGAGGTTCGAGGCTGCGTGCTTATTTGTGAGAGGACTTGGCCCTCTAATCTTATTGTTGTGAGTATCGAGGGTGAGGATTTGATTCTTGGTGATGATTGGCTCGAGCGGCATGGTGCAATCATGAACTACCGCACGAGAATCATCACCATGTTGGCCGATGATGGCAGAGCACTCTTTCGCCGGGCGAAAGAGGGGGAACTAAACTTCGTCATTAACGCCTTGAAGGCGATGAAACTCTGCGAAAGGGATGTATTGGTTATTGGTGCTATGCCTTGAAGGCGGAGAGTGGTGGAGTCGAGCTTTCGTCGATTCCAATCGTTAATGAATTTCCTGATGTTTTTCCTGACGAGTTACCGGGATTGCCACCGGATCGAGAGGTCGAGTTCACTATAGAGTTAGAGCCGGGTGCGGCTCCTATTTCGAAGGCACCCTATCGCATGGCACCTTTAGAGATGTCCGAGTTGAAGAAGCAGTTGAGTGAGCTTCTTGAATCGGGGTATGTTCGACCGAGTGCCTCGCCTTGGGGCGCACCGGTCCTGTTTGTGCGGAAGAAGGATGGTTCACTACGTTTGTGTATCGACTATCGCGAACTAAACAAGGTGACCATCAAGAACAAGTATCCTTTGCCGAGAATTGATGACTTGTTCGATCAGTTGCAGGGAGCTGTGGTATTCTCGAAAATTGATTTGAAATCGGGATACTATCAGCTCCGGGTGAGAGAGTCCGATGTGCCGAAAATAGCCTTTCGGATGAGGTACGGACATTATGAGTTCGTAGTCATGCCCTTCGGGTTAACTAATGCGCCGGCGGTGTTCATGCAGTTGATGAACAAAGTTTTTATCGAGTATTTGGATAAGTGCGTCGTCGTCTTTATTGACGATATTCTTATTTATTCGAGGAATGAGGAAGAGCATGCCCATCATTTGCGGGTAATATTAGACATTTTGAGGACCGAGCAACTCTATGCGAAGTTCTCGAAATGTGAGTTCTGGCTGAAGGAAGTGATGTTTTTAGGTCACGTGATTTCGGTAGGGGGTTCGTGTGGATCCGCAGAAGATTGAGGCCGTGTTGGATTGGGCACCGCCAAGAATGTGAAGGAGCTCCGTAGTTTCTTGGGTTTAGGCGCTACTATCGTAGGTTCGCCGAGGTTTCTCAGCGGCTCGGCCACTTACACGGTTGCTCCGAAATCGAGAAGTTAAATGCGGAATGACGAGAGGCGATCGAGTTTTGAGGAATCGAAGAAGCGTTTGACTTCACCCGATTTTGGCGTTGCCATGTGGCAACGAGGGTTTTGCCGTTTATAGCGATGCTTGGTCGTGGTCTTGGGTGTGTATTAATGCGGCACGGCAAGACCATCGCCTTTGCATCGAGACAGCTTGAGGCCGTATGAGCTTAACTACCCTACTCATGATTTGGAGTTAGCGGCAATCGTATTTGCGCTCAAGATTTGGCGTCACTATCTTTTCGGCTCCACATGTCGATTTTCTTGATCATAAAAGTCCGAAATACATATTTACCCAGCGAGAATTGAATATGAGGCGGAGGAGGTGGTTAGAGCCGATTAAGGATTATGACCTCGAAATCCTTTATCATCCGGCAAGGCAAACGTCGTGGCCGACGCCTTGAGTCGGAACCGGTTACGTTGCGAATGCTCGAGATCCTTACGCCGCGATCGAGCTTGGCGGGCTTTGATCGAGTTAGATGTTGAAGTTTTGTTGCACTGAGCCGTTGGGCAACTTCGTGCTTTAGAGATTTCGTCGTCTGCAGTCGATGAAATTAAGTCAAGCAATCGGAGGATCCGATGATTACTCAAATCCGAGAGAACGTTCTTAAAGGAAAATCTCCGGGTTTATGATTCACGAGGATGGTATTTTGAGATTTGAGTCGTCTTTGTGTGCCGAGCGACTCGAGTTGAGAGAGAGTATTTTGCGGGAGGCCCATGCTACACCTTACTCCGTTCATCTGGTTCGAGTAAGATGTACAAGGACTTGAGAAGGAACTTCGGTGGAATGACATGAAGGATGAGGTCGCACGGTTTGTAGCGAGATGTTTGACTTGTCACAGTCAAAATCGAGCATCGGCCGGCCGGACTTTTGCGATCACTTCCGTTCGAATGGAAATGGGAAGATATATCGATGGATTTCATTACGAGTCCGCCGAGATCGAAGTCGGGCATGAATATGGTTTGGGTGATCGTCGATCGTCGACCAAGTCGGCACATTTTCCGGGCATCAAGGACACTTGGGGCCGGAGAAGTTAGCTCGTGTGTTTATCGCGCAGATTGTGAGACTTCATGGTACCCGAAGTCTATTGTTTCGGATCGTGACGGTCGTTTTGTATCGCACTCGGCGGTGTGCATAAGGCGTTGGGTACCGTTTACATTTGAGTACCTCTTTTCATCCCCAGGATGGACAATCGGAACGCACTATCCAGACGTTCGAGGACTTGTTGCGTGCTGTGCTCTCGATTGGAGTAGTAGTGGGAGGAACATTTGCCGCTGATCGAATTCACGTACAACAACAGTTGGCACGCGTCGATTCGGATGGCACCGTATGAGGCACTTTACGGACGGCGATGTCGATCACCGATCTGTTGGAATGAGGCGTCCGATTTGGTAGGGACCGAGCCGGATGTCGTTTTAGAGACGAGGCGGAAGATAGAGTTAATTCGAGAATGGATGTTGACTGCCCAGAGTCGACAGAAGTCATATGCCGATGTCCGTCGTCGACCTTTGGAATTCGAGGTGGGAGACCACGTTTTGCTAAAGGTGTCGCCGACGAAGGGAGTTTTTCGTTTCGGAAAGAAAGGGAAGTTGAGTCCGAGATTTATCGGCCCCTTTGAGATCCTCGAGCGAGTAGGTGGGTTGGCATACCGTTTGGCGTTACCTCCGGTCTTGAGTCATGTTCATAGCGTTTTCCATGTTTCCCAGTTGAGGAAATATGTTCCGGATCCTAGTCACGTCATCGATTATGGCGAGATTGATATTGCTGAAGATATTACTTTTGAGGAGCGTCCTCTGAAGATTTTGGAGCATCGTGAGAAACGATTGAGGCATAAGACCATACCTTTGGTCAAGGTGCAGTGGTCGAGATACAGTGTCGAGGAAGCAACTTGGGAAACCGAGGATAGCATGCGTGCTGGGTACCCGGAGTTGTTTGTTTCTTAAGTTTCGGGACGAAACTTATTTTTAGAGGGGTAGAATGTAATATTCGTATTTTTATTTTCCTTGTATTTTCGTTTTTGGTGTATTTCTCGGTCGTAGTGACCCTCGTGTATCTTTCAGTGTGTCCTTCCTGTCAAACTGTTGAACTGTATCCTCGTTGTTGTTGTGCGGAACCGCCGTTTCGGGGTTGCCGTGGATCCATTGCGTGTTGTTGGCCCCCAAATATTGATTCCTATCGTTTTATTCCCTTTTCCGGATCATTTTTAGCATTTTGGAACCCAAAAGGGGGTATGGGCCGCGGCACAAGGTGTGTGCGCCGGCACACAAATTCCTTCAATTGATAGTCGAACAAATCGTCTGCAGCCGCGGCACACCCATCCGTGCCGCGCACGGTGCGAGGCTGCGGACACCTATCCGGTGCCGCGGCACACTCGTGTCTTCTGCGACCAAAACCAAATCAGATCGTGTGCCGCGGCACACGCAGCCGTGCCGCGCACAACGCGAAACACAGGAGTATTTTCTTGGCACGTGCCGCGCACACTTTGCCGTGCCGCTGCACACGGCGGCCAATCATGCGATTCGTCTTTATTAGACGAAATCGCCATTTCCACCCCATTTTTCATCCGCGCGAGAGAGAGAGAGAGCTAAGGGAGGAGAACTCTCAAGCATTCTTCATTCGAGCCGATTTTTCATCATCTTCCCTCGGTTGTAAGGCTCGGGAAATCAATCTAACGCGTTCTTCGGATCTTGGTACTTGAATCTCCTAAGGTAATGTTCTAAAACCCTATTTTCGATTAATTTGGGGTTTTGGGTTTTTCTTCCGATTCGTTCCGCTTTTGTTGGTGAATTCATGATGTATACGATTGATATTGTTAGTATCTTTAGTTTCTACGATTCATGGATATTTTGTGGATTTTACGGAATCGAGAGGGTTTGGTTGTGGTCCGCCTCGTTGTTATTTTTGTATGAATATACATGAATCGTAGGCGGGTTTCCGGGTGTATTTCATTTCCGTAATCGTCTAGAGTTGGTTGTGATTGTGTTATTCGAATCGTTAGGTTCATTTCCGCCGGTTCCTTGCGGTCGTGTTCTACTCTTCCGTTCCGTTCGTGTCATCGTCTAATTAGTCGAGGCAAGTACCCTTATGAACTTACGATCTTGACATAGTAGTTTTGTATGAGAAATTGTGTGTGTGTGTATGCTCACTACGGGTTAGACTCGACGGGGTCTCGGTAGGGTTCCACGAAGCTGTGGACCGCGAGCTTGCTTTTAACCACTGTGGGTTAGATCCGACGGGGTCTCGGCAGGGATCCACGGCCGTGGGTCCGCGGTTAATTGTGGTGCATTTTTACAAATGTGGTTTGGTCATTGGCATTTTAAATGAGCATTTTGGAAACTATGATTTCTTGATGGCATGCATTACTATATGTGTAAGATGTAAAATGTTCATTTTGTTTCTTGTACTAGCGTAATTGCTAACCCTCCGGGGACCCGTTTTGGGGAAATTCGTTTTATGAATTTCAGTCGTTCATCGAGACGAGCGGTACTGGACCAAGACACGGATGATGGCCGTGCGTGATGATGGTGCACGAGTGATGTTTTAGTGTCTTTTACCTTTTTGTCTTTTGTGGTTTTGAACTAATAGTTGTACTCGAGTACTTAAGGGGTTCTTGTTCGTTTGAATTGTATTGTTGCTTATTATGTTGTGTTGGATGATGACGTTATATTGACCGGTTGAACCGGGTGGATTGTTCTGTTTTGCGTCTTTATGACGTGGTGTTATTTTATCGTTTCTGTGAGTCGTTGTGTATGATGCTGTTCAGCCTGGTGGGTCCCATATAGGGATTCACGGCGCTGTAATATACCTCGGATATCCTGGGGGTGTTACACTAGTATCACTGGGACTCCTCGCCGTCAATGTTCTCTTCCCGTGCCTTTGCCTTGCCATGACCTGAAAACAACATCCCCTAACGGGGTCAGTTACACAGAACAACAATCATCAAGAGTTGAACAAGCACAATCATTAAATATATATGACATGAAATCAAGCTGAAGAGGGGCATCATAGTACGCCCATAATGGGACGTGCAAGTGCACAAGACGAGTGTCTAGACACACCTGTCCTTGTACCTAATTAGTCTCACGGAGGCACGTTACCGTGTGCACAGTCCATTGTGTCGGTGAACCTTTCACATGACTATCGTGTGCCCGACTAAAAATTCCACACATAACCATCCGGCCACGCTGTAATATCCGGAATTTCTAATACTATTGTTTAATGTTACTTTATCCGAGTTATGCTGTATATCGTGGAATCTGTACAGTATGGATAAAACAATTGAAGTACTGAGACATCTGTATTGGTATAATTGTCGTACTCGGTCGACAATTGCATTTGAGGATAGTATGTATCATATGAGGATATTATTGGAAGGAGTATGTGTATTTGGTATGCTATATGTTTGTATTCTGTGTGTTGAGACGTTGGACAAGAATAGCTGAAAATGGCTAAGTATAGCATTATTAGCGCACGCTAATATTCATGAATAGCGCACGCTATCGTGCAGGTTTAGCGCACGCTACGGGCAAAGATTAGCGTACGCTAGTGCATAACATCTCAGAGGGAATCTACGTGTGGACCCGGCCACTTTTGACGCATGTGCCGACGAGGTCAACGGATGTTTGTTATGAAGGATTACTGCACGCTAATGTATATTTATTAGCGCACGCTAATCAGATCGGTCCAAAGGAATCTTAGCTTTGTCAGGTTACTTTCAGCATGTGGGGACACGGGGGTAGGTGCAGACTGTAGCAAGTCAACTACAATTAGCGCACGCTAAGTTTCAATAATTGCGTGCGCTAGACAGTGTAATTTACATACGTTATTGCATGGGCATTACGTACGTAAGCTGATGTGCGACGCAAGGCAGTAGCCTCCGGACTGTGATAGCGCACGCTAACAAAGACAGTTAGCGCACGCTAAGCATGTAACGTATGTTAAATGAAGATGTTAGCGTACGTTAATAATGTACAGTATATATATAAGTGCAGTTGGCCATTATTCGTCATGTCCATCCATTTCTTCATATGAACCGATAGAGAGAGCCTTGAGAGGTATTTGAGGTTCCTAAACACTGAGAGATGATGATCTTTAACAAGATTAAGGTGGAGAGCATGGATTAAAGCCTTGTTCTTGAAATTATTCACGATTCTTGCAAAGGAGTTCAACTGTTCTTCTTCTTGGTTCATCTATACAAGGTAATTTCGTATCCCTTTGATAGTGGTTCGTTTTTAAGGAGGATTACTTATGAGGAAGCGAGATGGATTATCTTGTGATGATGTTATATGATATTTAATGAGATTTTGATAAGAGTTTTCGGATGTTAATTAAGATACTCCATACTTTAAGAATTGTGTTTCGATTAAACCTGATGAAAGATGGATTTCCGAATTATGTTGATTTCAATGATATGAGGTTGTATTCCAGATTAAGTATGATATGATCCTTGTTATCGGGTTGGTCTGATTGTTGATGTTGTTGTTGAAATCTTCTTCATGATGATATATACATCGGGCTACGTAGTTTTGAACGTGATTTCGGATATTTCATGTTCTTGAAGAACTCTTGAATGATATGATATGACGATTATGTATAGGAGGTGTTGATGTTTTGGATATGAATATGGGATATTCGTATCTAGAGCTAATATATGTGTTTTGATATAATATTCGTATAAGAACACGAATATGATTTCGAGTATGGTGATGAGATTGAATTTGGAAAAGTTATTATTAATCTTGGAGCATGATTTCCTTTTCATTCGTATCCGTAGTCGCAAGGTGTTAGTTGATGCTTGGAATGCATGCAACTGCATGTCATTAGCGCACACTAATGTTACTAGCTAGCGCACGCTAACGGGAGTGACTTAGCGCACGCTACGTTTAGTGATTAACGTGCGCTAAGTCAACAGGCAGTGTAGTATATCCTGTTTCGGTTAGGAATTCATGATCGTTTAAGTTGAATTGATCAGACTTGTGGTTAATAGAGATATTGTTGAGCCGTTGAGTTTGTGAATTGGTTATATCTATTGTTGATTGTTATCGAACTTGCTGTTTATCGATTATTGTAATAGGTTGAGATTATTGATCGGTGATTAGAACCATGCGTTGCGGTCGTGTTCGAGAATGTTCGTAGATTGCTTTGGTCGGGGCTGAGGAGTTCGTAGACAGCGACAAGGGATTGGTAACGGCTTCATCGGTATCGAGGCAAGTTATTACTTGATCAGTTTATAATATTTAATGAATGGTTTCTATTTCATTTGTTTATAATTCGTATAGCAATATTTATAATCGTAATCACAGGAGATTTGGGATTATAAGTTGTATTTGAGTTTTGGGAATTAAATCATAATGTATATGATTTACATTTGTTGTTTGTATACTTGGTATCGAGGATACATTGTGGTATAGATGAAGACGTGAATTATCTACAGTCTATGACATTTTGGATCGTTGAATATTCAGAATAATGGTTGGTGATGGTTTAGATATCGAGATTGCTCTCGAAGGACTCGGAGCAAGTATTTTAATCATCTTTGTCATTTGTGTCGATCATGTTGTGATACATTCGTGTATCGTTGTTGTCATGCATTTGTATATTGTTGTTGTCGTGCATTGTGTACTGTTGTTTTGTGCAATTGTTCATTGTTGTGATATGTCCACCATGCGTTTGGCCCGATAGGATCAACATGGGATATCTATAGCTGTGTGCGCTAGATCGTTGGACAGGTCGTTGGTCCAACGGGATCACCATGGGGATCTATAGCTGTGTACGCTGGATCGTTGGATTACCATATGTGTTGTTGTTGTGCATATGTATATTATGGGTTTGCCATAAGTATACATTGTTGTTATTAATGTGAGCATATTGACATTGTCATATGAGTATGCATTTGTAGGTCTTGTGTTAGGACCATGTCCGTATGTTGTGTTGATATGATCTTGGATTAGACTGACGTGATTTCGTCGTGGCATTTCATATCTTGAGGTATGTTCCGTATTTCCTTTGGTAGTTGTCTTTGATGGACAATCAATTATCATGTTGAGACGTGATGATGTTACCCGACGGATTGGGTTGGACAGAGTTAGTAGATTTCATAATGGTAAGTTATGATAATATTTTGAGAACCTTGGGTATTATTGGGATACAATACAGATATTTCGGTATGAGCTTATTGTGTTGTTGAAAGGATACGAGATGTGAACTTTGGTAATTATTATCACGAGTTGATAAAGTTGTGGCGGTAAGATTACATTGGTCATATTCTTACTTAGTATTTTCATTGATATGTAATTATTGTCGTGATGTGATGGTTATCATTGTTGGATATTATGGCTGACCCCGTCGTGGGCTTTCTTTTTAGGTTCTTGGATTATCAAGCTTGTAGCGGTCGTGAAGAGATGATCTTCCCGGAGGATACTGGCTAGGGCATATATTTATGTATTAAGTTCCTGATCTTGTATTCCTCTGCTAGAGTATTTTAATTGTTTGTATTTTTCCGCTGCGTGAGTATTTTTAATTGGCCTTTTGGCATCTGGTAACTTAGGTTACTTTGGCAATCGTTTTCTAATCTATTCTGTCGGTACGTGTAAGCGATAGCTTGACGTATGTTTTTAAACTGTTGAGTTTTGGCATTCGGGCCTTCTGGTTTCAAATGAGATTTTACGACGGTTTTGATAAACGGATTTTATTAAGTCTCCGAATGTTTTTATAAGATAGTACCGAGGTTAGCCTTTTGGGTGTTTGTAAATGTTTGCGAAAATTTCCTTCAGCCTTGTGGGTTCCATCTCGGGGCGCACAACGCTGTAATATTCCTGGATGGCTCTGGGAGTGTTACACACGCAATATGAACCCAGAAGGTCACAAGAACAAAAGTGACCATGATGAATATCAATGAATAACAAATCGACAAGGGTCAAGTATGACTCACCGAGATGAAATAATAATGAAATGAATAATAGCTCACTGAAATGATTGGAACCGTCGTTCCTCGTGAATTGAATGATTAGTTTGATAATTACAAGTCTCGACATGAATAATATATCATGAATGAAATATGAATATGAATGAACAACAGCGAAAGGAATGAATATCCTTTTAACCGAGTAAGAATTAACTTACACAAATACCAGTGATGAAATGTCCTCCCTCGAACAAACGTCCTAAGCGAGAAATATCGGTCGCTCGAACAACCTTGAATAACATAATTACCAAAAAACGCTCAATATACGTATCAAGCATGAATCACGACCAACTCAAAGGTCGATACAACAATAACCAAACTCATTGGGACATTCTAACGAATACGTTGCCAACATACTTCCATTGGTTACAACCAACCCCAAAACATCGAAACCAACCTCCAAATGAGTAGTTCAACTCCAACAAAGCATCATCAAAACAATCAAATAATCCAATAGGAATACTCCATTCGAGATTACGACAACATCTAGTCGAAACCCCAAAAAAATCCCAAAGTCAACCCTCAGGGTGTTCTTGAATAATTCTCAAAATATTCATCAAATCCAAATATACACCAATAAATCCATAGGAATACATGTATCCAAGGTGGATAATCCATATCTAACATATCCCAACATAATAGCAAGCTAACACGAAGAGAACGGAAGGAAAACACTCAAATCCCAAAATTCTAGATTCAAGAAATGTTTACCTTGATTTGGTGTGTTGGAGAGGATTAGATGATGAATAATCCGAACTAGAAGCTTGAAAATGATGATAGTTGAATGCAGATCGAAGAACACTTCACGAAATGCCCAAAATCGCCCAAAACCGATGGGAGGAAGAAGAGAAATGATGAAATGACGAAATGGGGCTAAACTGTCCAATATACAGTAAACCCAGTTTAGCGCGCGCTAGCTCCTGTGCTTAGCGTGCGCTAGCGGGTTTACCGGTAGTCCAGTACCCACTGTCTGCATCGTTAGCGTGCGCTACATACCTTGGGAGCGTACGCTAACGTCCCTTCTTAGCGTGCGTTAACCTTGTGTTAGCGCGCACTACCTGATGGTTGATGTCCAGAATACTGGAGTCCAGAACCTACTGTCCTCTGGTCTGATTGAGCCTTAGCGCGCGCTACCAGATGTTTAGCGTGCGCTACCAAACTTAACCTTGCGTACGCTAGACCTACTCCTAGCGTGCGCTACGAATTATTGCATCTCAGTCCAGTACCCACTGGACTGTCTGTTCCAATACGTTAACGCCCGCTGATGGATTCCGATAGCGTGCACTACAAACACCATTAGCGTACTTTACTCCAATCGTAGCGTGCGCTATGAATCTCACCAATACAGTCCAGTGCCTTCTGGACTGTCTTCCTGAACCACACTAGCGTGCGCTAATGCTGAAAGGTGGCGTGCGCTACCCGTACTCAATTAGTGAGCGCTAAAGAGAGTACGTAGCGTGCACTACTTCTCACACATAGCCCACTACAAAGATGACAAAGATGATATTCTCGGCCCGATTCTCTAACCAGGTTGAATGACGAATAATAACTGATACAGGATATAAATTACTCCGAAGGGTGAATACAATGAATGAATATGAATGATGAATGACTATTATTGCGTGAAAACTACTGAGTGACAATTTACTGAATGACAATTAATGAATTTACAACCGGGTATTACATACAGCCCCCTAAAAGAGTTTCGTCCTCGAAACTAAGGGTCAAACAATTCGGGATAACTCTCCCGCATACTATCTTTGGTTTTCTAAGTAGCCTATTCGACTCCGTGTCTAGACCACTGGATCTTAACCAAAGGAATCGTCTTGTTCCTCAACTGTTTGATTCGTCGCTCTAAGACTCGAACAGGATGCTCTTCGTACGTATGATCATCCGCGATCTCGATTTCATCGAACTGAAGTATGTGACTTGGGTCGATAACATACTTCCGCAACTGAGAGACGTGAAACACATTATGAATTCGGCCTAACGCCGGAGGTAAGGCCAATCGGTAAGCCAGACTGCCTACTCGACCCAGAATCTCAAACGGTCCAATGAATCTCGGACTCAACTTTCCCCGCTTCCCGAAACAGAAGATACCTCGACTCGGGGATACCTTGACCAAAATGTGGTCACTTGCCTCGAACTCTAGTGGTCGACGACGATTATCTACATAAGACTTTTGTCGTCTCTGAGCGGTCAACAAACAACTCCTGATCAAAGCTACCTTCTCGCGGGCGGCTATAAGCATATCGGGATCGGTGCCCATTGATTCTGATAAGTCATCCCAACATAAAGGGGATCGACAACGACGACTGTACAAGGCCTCGTAAGGTGCCATCTTAATCGAAGCATGCCAACTATTATTGTATGTGAACTCAATCAACGGTAGTTGGGCTTCCCAACCGTCTTTCCAATCGAGAACACATGCCCTCAACATGTCCTCCAACGTTTGAATAGTCCTATCTGATTGTCCGTCGGAATGAGGATGAAAAGTTGTGCTGAGATTAAGCTGAGTTCCCATAGCACGATGAACGGATTTCCAAAAATGTGACACGAATCGCCCGTCACGATCAGAAACGATACTCTTAGGAGTACCGTGCAGTCTCACTATCTCTTTGATGAACAACTGGGCAAGTCTCTCGGGACCCCACGTATCCTTAATCTCCAGTAAATGAGCTGAATTGGTTAAACGGTCCACAATTACCCAAATTGTATTCATGCCACGATGAGTCGTCGGCAAATTCATGATGAAGCCCATTGAAATATCCTCCCACTTCCACTCTGGAATAGGGAGCGGTCTCAAAGATACCCACGGTCGGCCGATGTTCTATCTTGACTTGCTGACAGGTTAAACATCTCGAAACAAATTCTGAGACTTCTCGCTTCATATTACTCCACCAGTAATTCTGTTTCAAGTCTTTATACATCTTGCTAGACCCCGGATGAATGGAATAAGGGGTAGCATGAGCTTCTCTGAAAATCGAGTTTTTCAACTCGGCATCCACGGTACGCATAACCGATTTTTTAAATCGCAAAAATCCATCCTCGTGGACCACGAATCCAGGGGCTTTCTCCTGAGCCACATCATCTCAGATGCGCAATAAAAATGGGTCTGAACCCTGACTCGTTCTGATAGCCTCTTCCAGTGGCGATGAAATTTCTAGCATGCAAAGTTGCCCTTGCACTCGTTGTAACCAGACCTCGATCTCGGGTCTTAGGAATTCCTGTTGAAGTTCATTATGAACAGTCAAACGAGCAAGCATTTGCTCCTGAACGGACTTACGACTCAAGGCGTCGGCGACAACATTCGCCTTACCCGGGTGGTATTGAATCTCAATATCATAATCTTTAATCAGTTCCAACCACCGTCTCTGTCGCATATTTAACTCCTTCTGAGTAAATATATACTTCAAACTCTTATGATCGGTGAAAATATGACAGGTGACGCCATAAAGATAATGACGCCAAATCTTCAACATGAATACCACGGCCGCTAGCTCCAGGTCGTGGGTCGGATAATTGACCTCATAAGGCCTCAGTTGCCGCGAAGCATGAGCAATTACTTTCCCGTTCTGCATTAGTACACATCCAAGACCTTGTCCGGACGTGTCACTATAAACCACGAATCCCTCTATCCCTAGTGGTAAAGAAAGGACAGGCTCTGAAATTAAACGACTCTTGAGTTCCTCAAAACTCCGCCGACACGCGTCAGACCACGTGTATTTCTTATCCTTTCGCAAAAGGTTCGTCATCGGTTGAGTGATTTCAGAAAATCCTTCCACAAATCGCCGATAATAGCCAGCTAATCCGAGAAAGCTTCGGATTTCCTTAACATTCTTCGGAGGTTGCCAATCTCGGATAGCCTCCGTCTTCTGAGGGTCGACACGTACTTCGTCTGATGAAATCACATGTCCGAGAAATGTCATCTCGGACATCCAGAACTCAATCAAAATATCGTCTATGAAAACAACCACGAACTGATCTAAATAGTCGATGAGACTCGATTTATTAATTCCATGAATGCCGCAGGTGCATTAATTAACCCAAACGGTCATCACTACAAACTCTAGTGCCAATAGCGTGTTCGAAACGGCGTCCTTGCGATATCCAACTCTCGAATTCGCAACTGATGATACCGAGATCTTAAATCAATCTTGTAAAATACTGAAGCTCCCTGAAGTTTATCTAAGTGATCATCGATGCGGGTTAGGGGATATTTATTCTTGATCGTCACCCTATTCAATTCTCGATAATCAATGCACAAGCGAAAAGAACCATCCTTCTTCTTGACAAATATTACTGGTGCTCCCTACGGAGACGCACTCGGTCGGATATAAACCTTCTCGGTCAAATCCTCCAGTTGATTCTTCAATTCCTGCATTTCAGTCGGGGCCATTCGATACGGTGCCTTTGATATTGGAGACGTATCAGGCTCCAACTCAATCGTGAATTCCACATCACTCTGCGGAGGTAAACCAGGCAACTCGTCTGGAAATACATCGGCATATTCTCTCACTACATGAATATCCGCCAACATTACTGATGATTTCTCGGTCTTGGTCATATAGCACCAATAACCGACACACCCCTGATTGAGTAATTTCACTGCCTTCATCATATTGATAACCTTTCCGGAACAGCTGGGATTACTCCCCTGAAATACTCACTCAACTCCATCGTCTGAATTAATAGTGACCATACGCTTACGGACACTCAGGGTGGCATCGTGACGATCCATCCAATTAATAGCCAAGATGACGTTGTCTCTAGGTAAGTCTACCACAATCAGGTTCGCCAACCAAACACGACCATGAAGCTGAATCGGACAAGTCTTAATCTCACAATCTCCGGTAATTCTTCTACCGCCAGGTAGTCCAATGATATAAGGTTCACAACTAGTAGCACTATCTAGATGAAGTCTACTCAATCATGACTTGGAAATGAATGAATGTGATGCGCCAGTATCAAAAAGGGTACATACAGGTTGAGATAAAATTTCGAGTGTACCTGAGATCATTTGGGCCTCCAGATCGTCGGATCTCTTCATCTCATAAATTCGGGGCTTGCCAGCCTCGGAACCGGATGCTCCCGTCTGATAGATGCGGGTTCCATCTTTATTCGATCCCGTCGTCTTAAACGACGCGGACTGAGTGGCCTGATTCTGAACCATTGACTGCTTCGGGGCCTGAAATGTCGCCGGAGTAGGTTTGGAGTCTCTTCGGCAGAAACGGGCCTTATGCCCGGCAACTCCACAGTTATAACACGTGATAGACGACGTCGAACACCTAGTGCTGAAATGATCCTGCCCTCCACAGTTGAAATAGGTGATGGACGAACTGGCTGCTCGGGACTGGGACTCTACAGGTTTCGGTACCATAGGAGGTCGCTCAGAAAAAATAGAGCCCGCACGAGGCTTCTTGAAGTTTGCCTGACCACCTTCAGACTGATTACGATTCTTTGATTTCTTGCTAGCAGATGAAGGTTGATGCTTAGCAATTTCCTTCGCAGTAAGATCATAAGCAAGATCTTTCTCGATTAAATTGGCCAGAGTGGCGCAATTATGATTAAGCAATTGCATCTGGGCCATCATGCCCTGCATAAAAGTGAGAGAATCAACCTGAGCACCGTCCGATTGAGCTGTTCCCCAGGTACGACTTCCTGGCAGTGAGTGATTATTCTGGGTGAATGAGTGGCAGCGTCGCCGCGGGTTGAATTAGCATTATTCCTCGTGTTCGCATGTGTATTCACACGGGCTTTCGGGTTTCGGCCCGCACCGCGACCTATTCCCCTGCGTCCTCTGACGACTTTATCCATACTGAAGTAGGAAAGTCATATGATAATTATAGATCTCGCATGAGTACCGCAATATGATTACGTTATGAAATGATAATAATGAGCATACGCGCTCTAACACCATGATTACATGAAGGATTAACTGAGGTGACATGATTATCTGATGAAATTCTTGAAATGATTACCTTGAACAAGTTAACAAGTTTGATAATGCGATCCACAAGATCAACAACTGAATAATGAGATTAACTAAATGATTAATATGTTAACATGACCGACATGATCACAAATGAAATGATGATTGAGGATTGTTGACTGATGAATGATGAATGAGTGATTCTTAATTCCAAAAATTATACCATGGCGTCAGAAATCTTACTGTTCTTTGGTCTGAGGGGCTTGGCTCTTGTACAGGTCACACGTGACGCGAAAGTCCAATGATACTAGTCTGATGAACGATGATTTCAATGAGACATGACTCGGAAGGTAGTATTCAAAACCACGCTCCGATACCAACTCTGTAACACCCCAAATTAGGCGGATATTACAGGGTCGTGGACCCCCAACTGGGACCCACCAGGTGAATGAAAATTAATGAATTAAATAATATAATTATAGTACCGAACCATTTTATATCATCAATTACTCCGATGAGGAGTTTCAAGTACAACACACCCAGGAAATATAGAATACATGTATATTTTATATGAAGACAAAATATACAACACTGAATAAAATGAATATCCAAACGGAAATCTGCAGCGGAAATAAAAATGAAGAAACATGAATAACTGAAAAGTACTGGGGCCCCCTACTAGTATCACTGGGACTCCTCGCCGTCAATGTTCTCTTCCCGTGCCTTTGCCTTGCCATGACCTGAAAACAACATCCCCTAACGGCCGGGCCATACGTAACAACAATCATCAAGAGTTGAACAAGCACAATCATTAAATATATATGACATGAAATCAAGCTGAAGAGGGGCATCATAGTACGCCCATAATGGGACGTGCAAGTGCACAAGACGAGTGTCTAGACACACCTGTCCTTGTACCTAATTAGTCTCACGGAGGCACGTTACCGTGTGCACAGTCCATTGTGTCGGTGAACCTTTCACATGACTATCGTGTGCCCGACTAAAAATTCCACACATAACCATCCGGCCACGCTGTAATATCCGGAATTTCTAATACTATTGTTTAATGTTACTTTATCCGAGTTATGCTGTATATCGTGGAATCTGTACAGTATGGATAAAACAATTGAAGTACTGAGACATCTGTATTGGTATAATTGTCGTACTCGGTCGACAATTGCATTTGAGGATAGTATGTATCATATGAGGATATTATTGGAAGGAGTATGTGTATTTGGTATGCTATATGTTTGTATTCTGTGTGTTGAGACGTTGGACAAGAATAGCTGAAAATGGCTAAGTATAGCATTATTAGCGCACGCTAATATTCATGAATAGCGCACGCTATCGTGCAGGTTTAGCGCACGCTACGGGCAAAGATTAGCGTACGCTAGTGCATAACAGCTCAGAGGGAATCTACGTGTGGACCCGGCCACTTTTGACGCATGTGCCGACGAGGTCAACGGATGTTTGTTATGAGGATTACTGCACGCTAATGTATATTTATTAGCGCACGCTAATCAGATCGGTCCAAAGGAATCTTAGCTTTGTCAGGTTACTTTCAGCATGTGGGGACACGGGGGTAGGTGCAGACTGTAGCAAGTCAACTACAATTAGCGCACGCTAAGTTTCAATAATTGCGTGCGCTAGACAGTGTAATTTACGTACGTTGCATGGGCATTACGTACGTAAGCTGATGTGCGACGCAAGGCAGTAGCCTCCGGACTGTGATAGCGCACGCTAACAAAGACAGTTAGCGCACGCTAAGCATGTAACGTATGTTAAATGAAGATGTTAGCGTACGTTAATAATGTACAGTATATATATAAGTGCAGTTGGCCATTATTCGTCATGTCCATCCATTTCTTCATATGAACCGATAGAGAGAGCCTTGAGAGGTATTTGAGGTTCCTAAACACTGAGAGATGATGATCTTTAACAAGATTAAGGTAGAGAGCATGGATTAAAGCCTTGTTCTTGAAATTATTCACGATTCTTGGAAAGGAGTTCAACTGTTCTTCTTCTTGGTTCATCTATACAAGGTAATTTCGTATCCCTTTGATAGTGGTTCGTTTTTAAGGAGGATTACTTATGAGGAATCGAGATGGATTATCTTGTGATGATGTTATATGATATTTAATGAGATTTTGATAAGAGTTTTCGGATGTTAATTAAGATACTCCATACTTTAAGAATTGTGTTTCGATTAAACCTGATGAAAGATGGATTTCCGAATTATGTTGATTTCAATGATATGAGGTTGTATTCCAGATTAAGTATGATATGATCCTTGTTATCGGGTTGGTCTGATTGTTGATGTTGTTGTTGAAATCTTCTTCATGATGATATATACATCGGGCTACGTAGTTTTGAACGTGATTTCGGATATTTCATGTTCTTGAAGAACTCTTGAATGATATGATATGACGATTATGTATAGGAGGTGTTGATGTTTTGGATATGAATATGGGATATTCGTATCTAGAGCTAAGATATGTGTTTTGATATAATATTCGTATAAGAACACGAATATGATTTCGAGTATGGTGATGAGATTGAATTTGGAAAAGTTATAATTAATCTTGGAGCATGATTTCCTTTTCATTCGTATCCGTAGTCGCAAGGTGTTAGTTGATGCTTGGAATGCATGCAACTGCATGTCATTAGCGCACACTAATGTTACTAGCTAGCGCACGCTAACGGGAGTGACTTAGCGCACGCTACGTTTAGTGATTAACGTGCGCTAAGTCAACAGGCAGTGTAGTATATCCTGTTTCGGTTAGGAATTCGTGATCGTTTAAGTTGGATTGATCAGACTTGTGGTTAATCGAGATATTGTTGAGCCGTTGAGTTTGTGAATTGGTTATATCTATTGTTGATTGTTATCGAACTTGCTGTTTATCGATTATTGTAATAGGTTGAGATTATTGATCGGTGATTAGAACCATGCGTTGCGGTCGTGTTCGAGAATGTTCGTAGATTGCTTTGGTCGGGGCTGAGGAGTTCGTAGACAGCGACAAGGGATTGGTAACGGCTTCATCGGTATCGAGGCAAGTTATTACTTGATCAGTTTATAATATTTAATGAATGGTTTCTATTTCATTTGTTTATAATTCGTATAGCAATGTTTATAATCGTAATCACAGGAGATTTGGGATTATAAGTTGTATTTGAGTTTTGGGAATTAAATCATAATGTATATGATTTACATTTGTTGTTTGTATACTTGGTATCGAGGATACATTGTGGTATAGATGAAGACGTGAATTATCTACAGTCTATGACATTTTGGATCGTTGAATATTCAGAATAATGGTTGGTGATGGTTTAGATATCGAGATTGCTCTCGAAGGACTCGGAGCAAGTATTTTAATCATCTTTGTCATTTGTGTCGATCATGTTGTGATACATTCGTGTATCGTTGTTGTCATGCATTTGTATATTGTTGTTGTCGTGCATTGTGTACTGTTGTTTTGTGCAATTGTTCATTGTTGTGATATGTCCACCATGCGTTTGGCCCGATAGGATCAACATGGGATATCTATAGCTGTGTGCGCTGGATCGTTGGACAGGTCGTTGGTCCAACGGGATCACCATGGGGATCTATAGCTGTGTACGCTGGATCGTTGGATTACCATATGTGTTGTTGTGCATATGTATATTATGGGTTTGCCATAAGTATACATTGTTGTTATTGATGTGAGCATATTGACATTGTCATATGAGTATGCATTTGTAGGTCTTGTGTTAGGACCATGTCCGTATGTTGTGTTGATATGATCTTGGATTAGACTGACGTGATTTCGTCGTGGCATTTCATATCTTGAGGTATGTTCCGTATTTCCTTTGGTAGTTGTCTTTGATGGACAATCAATTATCATGTTGAGACGTGATGATGTTACCCGACGGATTGGGTTGGACAGAGTTAGTAGATTTCATAATGGTAAGTTATGATAATATTTTGAGAATCTTGGGTATTGTTGGGATACAATACAGATATTTCGGTATGAGCTTATTGTGTTGTTGAAAGGATACGAGATGTGAACTTTGGTAATTATTATCACGAGTTGATAAAGTTGTGGCGGTAAGATTACATTGGTCATATTCTTACTTAGTATTTTCATTGATATGTAATTATTGTCGTGATGTGATGGTTATCATTGTTGGATATTATGGCTGACCCCGTCGTGGGCTTTCTTTTTAGGTTCTTGGATTATCAAGCTTGTAGCGGTCGTGAAGAGATGAGCTTCCCGGAGGATACTGGCTAGGGCATATATTTGTGTATTAAGTTCCTGATCTTGTATTCCTCTGCTAGAGTATTTTAATTGTTTGTATTTTTCCGCTGCGTGAATATTTTTAATTGGCCTTTTGGCATCTGGTAACTTAGGTTACTTTGGCAATCGTTTTCTAATCTATTCTGTCGGTACGTGTAAGCGATAGCTTGATGTATGTTTTTAAACTGTTGAGTTTTGGCATTCGGGCCTTCTGGTTTCAAATGATATTTTACGACGGTTTTGATAAACGGATTTTATTTAAGTCTCCGAATGTTTTTATAAGATAGTACCGAGGTTAGCCTTTTGGGTGTTTGTAAATGTTTGCGAAAATTTCCTTTAGCCTTGTGGGTTCCATCTCGGGGCGCACAACGCTGTAATATTCCTGGATGGCTCTGGGGGTGTTACACACGCAATATGAACCCAGAAGGTCACAAGAACAAAAGTGACCATGATGAATATCAATGAATAACAAATCGACAAGGGTCAAGTATGACTCACCGAGATGAAATAATAATGAAATGAAAAATAGCTCACTGAAATGATTGGAACCGTCGTTCCTCGTGAATTGAATGATTAGTTTGATAATTACAAGTCTCGACATGAATAATATATCATGAATGAAATATGAATATGAATGAACAACAACGAAAGGAATGAATATCCTTTTAATCGAGTAAGAATTAACTTAGACAAATACCGGTGATGAAATGTCCTCCCTCGAACAAACGTCCTAAGCGGGAAATACCGATTGCTGGAACAACCTTGAATAACATAATTACCAACAACGCTCAATATACGTATCAAGCATGAATCAAGACCAACTCAAAGGTCGATACAACAATAACCAAACTCATTGGGACATTCTAACGAATACGTTGCCAACATATTTCCATTGGTTACAACCAACCCCAAAACATTGAAACCAACCTCCAAATGAGTAGTTCAACTCTAACAAATCATCATCAAAACAATCAAATAATCCAATAGGAATACTCCATTTGAGATTACGACAACATCTAGTCGAAACCCCAAAAAAAATCCCAAAGTCAACCCTTAGGGTGTTCTTGAATAATTCCCAAAATATTCATCAAATCCGAAATATACACCAATAAATCTATAGGAATACATGTGTCCAAGGTAGATAATCCATATATAACATATCCCAATATAATAGCAAGCTAACACGAAAAGATCGGAAGGAAAACACTCAAATTCCAAAATTCTAGATTCAAGAATTGTTTACCTTGATTTGGTGTGTTGGAGAGGATTAGATGATGAATAATCCGAACTAGAAGCTTGAAAATGATGATAGTTGAATGCAGCTCGAGGAACACTTCACGAAATGCCCAAAATCGCCCAAAACCGATGGGAGGAGGAAGAGATATGATGAAATGATGAAATGGGGCTAAACTGTCCAATATATAGCAAACCCAGTTTAGCGCGCGCTAGCTCTTGTGCTTAGCGTGTGCTAGCGGGTTTACCGGGTAGTCCAGTACCCGTTGTCTGCATCGTTAGCGTGCCCTACGTACCTTGGTAGCGTACGCTAACGTCCCTTCTTAGCGTGCGTTAATCTTGTGTTAGCGCGCGCTACCTGATGGTTGATGTCCAGAATACTGGAGTCCAGAACCTACTGTCGTCAGGTCTGATTGAGCCATAGCGCGCGCTACCCGATGCTTAGCGTGTGCTACCAAACTAAACCTTGCGTACGCTAGATCCACTCCTAGCGTGCGCTACGAATTATTCCATCTCAGTCTAGTACCCACTAGACTGTCTGTTCCAATACGTTAGCCTGCGCTGATGGATTCCGATAGCGTGCGCTACAAACACCATTAACGTATGTTACTCCAATCGTAACGTGCGCTATGAATCTCACCAATCCAGTCCAGTGCCTTCTGGACTGTCTGCCTGAACCACACTAGCGTACGCTAATGCTGAGAGGTGGCGTGCGCTACCCGTACTCAATTAGCGCGCGCTAAAGAGAGTACGTAGCTGTAATATCCGCAATTTCGAATTTCGGTAATTTTCTTTTTTTGGCGGAAGTCCGTTTTGACGGCTCGCTCATGACCGTTTCGTCATTCCAAGAATGATTAATTCTGAACTTTTTGTCATCCGAGTTCGTTTCGGTGTCGTTTTGTTGAGTTCCGTGCTTTTTAGCGACTTTTCCGCACTTGAGCTCGATCCTTGCGAATCTCGTCCGAAACTATTGTTTCGAGTTTCTCGCAAGTTCATTTAATGTTATTAATCATGTTGCGAGCTTTGGTTCGGTGTTTCGATCACGTATCGTGATTTTCGGACGTTTTGGGCCATTTTTGTAATTTCCCAAAGTTTGGGGTAATTACTTCCATTGTCGAATTCCGACACTTCGGATGGTCGGAATTGTGTGTTCTCTTAGTGCTTGGATTCGTCTTTGCGAGTACTTCGTAACCGTATCTTCGATTTTTACTCAGGTTCGGGTTTCGGGGTCGTCCGGGCCGTCGGAGTGGCCACGGCCGAGTCACGGCCGGAGCGAGTGGCCTGCTCGCCGAGTTACGGCCGTAAGGTGCCGTTACGGCCGTAAGGTGTCCGAGTTACGGCCGTAAGCGTGATCGGGTACGGCCGCATTTGAGCGCCGGGCGGATTTTGACGAAGGCGATACGGCCGTAAGGTGTGCGAGTTACGGCAAGTAACCTAGTGTCCGCATTTTTGACGAATGCCGGTTACGGCCGTAAGGCCTGCCGGTTACGGCCGTAACCCTGCCGGCTATATATAGCCTGGCTCGGCCAGATTCACTTCCTACGCGATTTTTTCTTCCTTTTTCGGCGTCTGGCGACGGGAGGCTCGGGAAATCGAGTTCTTGGCCGATTCTAATCATTTCCAAGGCATTTTGGAAGATCCTTGTTGATTATATCAACATCTAATCCGTGTATTTCGTCGAATCAAGGTATATTTCTTGATTATCCTTCAAGTTGACTTTTTGGAGAAATTGTTCTTGATTTCGTTTATAATCCGATTTTGATACATCGGTTGGTGTAGTATGATGTTATTAATCGTGTTCTATGGGTTGTATATCCATATATCGAGTTTGTTTAACTCGATTGACGATTCGAGTGTTCTTGGGAATTATTGAACATTTTGTGTTCGATTAAATGTCCCAATGAGTTTCCCTTCGATAGTTTGTTGGGATTTCCGTTGTTTTGGCCTTGATTCTCGTCGTAACCATGTGTTATTGTTATTTCCGGAGGTTTATAGGTGTTCGAGGATTCTGATGTTGAATTCCGTTTGGTGATTGATGATTCGTGTGGTGTTATTCTCGTAATACTCGTGGTGCTATCGCGTTCTTGATATTGTTCGGGGGTTCGGAGCTATTCGACCGCGTCCTATCCGTCATCTTGTTGCGACTGTAGTTTTGAGGCAAGTATCTTGCCCATACATTTCATGTTTCGTTGATATAATTCTTGATAAATGATTTTATGCGAAATCCAATATTTAATGAACGTAAAAAGGGATTGGTATGTTCTCGATAAATATTGTCTTTCAACGATAATTCGTATACTTCGTGAATATGTGTTCTCGGAATATATGTGTTGGTTTTGTATGTTTAAAGATAATATGATCACTTCGAGTGAGTTTGATAGACCGTAATCCTTTGCCGGGGATTACGTATTGTTATTGTGTACTTATTCGGTAAGAACGTAATGTGTGTGATATTAGTTGTTACTCCTTGAAAGGAGGTTGTGATACTTAATGTTGTTTGGCTTGACAAGTGATTATTGTTGGGTGCTTGATGTATGTGATGTGCCTCCGGGTAGGATTGTTGAATCTCCGGGATCCATACTTGCTAGTATGGGTCGGGCGTGACCGTAGGGTTATCCAATCCGGGTATGTCTTCATGGGGACTCCGAGGTTCGTGGCTTGTTAGCCCGATGCCGAGATAACTTGTGGGGTTATCATCGGGTATGTCTTGCGGGGACTCCGAGGTTCGTGGCTTGTTAGCGCGATGCCGGGATAACTTATGGTTGTGGTTTGATTATGCACGTATATGTGCTTGTAGTCGCGTGACTGCGGTTACGGTGACATGTGATTTGATATAGTTTCCCTGTGGGTTATTCACTCGGGTTTGTTCTACGGGAGCATCTGAGGTCCGTGGCTTGCTAGACGGACGCGAATAACTGTGGAAACAGTTGTTATGGTATGATCGGGTCGTGGACCCCATTTGTTGTTATCGAATTTATGTTTTGGGAAAATGATTTTTGGGCTGTGTCCCTAAAGGTTTTTGAAAGGTTTGAGAAATTCTTAAATCCCAATGTATTCAAAACTCCCGAGGTTGTAAAATGTTTTTCACAGATGTATATCGGGTTTACCCCTATCTTTCGATTTAACCGTTTTGATTAAGTGATTTACCTCGGGAAGTATGTTTATGATTAACATGTTTCGTGGAGTATGATATGTATGGCTCGTTTTCGTATTTTATACTTGCACTAGCAAAACAGTGGAGTTTTGCTAACCCCCGAGTATTCGGGGGGTGGATGTCTATTTTTGCATTCAGGTTTTGGAGCATAGCACAGGGTCGGCACGAAGGATGATGAAAGATGAACGATACTAATCACACGAGGATCCGTTGATGTCTTACTGGTCTAGTTGTATTTTCTTTTCCGCTGAAGATCTTTCCCGTTATACGGGAGTTTATTGTATTTTGACCCCCGCGTGGGTATGTGTTTGGAATTGAGTTGTATGTTATTATTGAAAGACCAAATCGGTCTCTGTGTCATTCTAGCCCGAAAGGCGATGTCTAGATGTTTGATTTTAGTTATCACTGGTAGATCCTCGAGGAGAGGGTCTACGGCGTGTAATATCCCCGAGTGGATTGGGGTGTTACGAGAATGGTATCGGAGCTTAGGTTGTGGAAACCTAGGGTGTCGGGTCGATGGTGTCTATTGAGTTTTTGTCTCGTCGGATTTTATCCGATCGAGTCGTGTCGCGACGCGTCGTCCGAGTTGGTTGGTCGTGATTAGTATCGTGGCGATCATCATCTTCGTGCGACCTGTGAATGTAAGTCTCCCTTCTTGGTGTTGTGCCTCGTGTGACACGAGCTATTTTTATGATTATTTGTTAAGTGACGGAATCCTCTGATGGATTTTGATTTCGTGATATGTGGTTACTTGACTCTCATGTATCGTTCATATGAGGAGTAATGTTCCGGATTGTGCATGTTGAATCGTATTTCTTTTATCCGCTGCGTGAGTTCTTTTGTAATGACTTTCGGTATTTTTCCGACCGAGTTTTATTTCGAAAATCGATTCCCTTAACCGAGTTTTTGGCATTGTGGCCTTGATCATTTTGGCGAAATTCTTATGACGGTATTTAGTATTTTGTAAATGGCTTTTGTGAGTTTTTGAAATATTACCGTCATCGGCCTTTTTAACGTTGTAAATGGTTTTCAACCTGGTGAGTTCCGGTACGGGACCCATGGCGCTATAATGTTTTGCGTAATTACCTGAAGTTTTTGGGCATTCTAGCCCATTGAATTATCCTTGAAAACCTTGAGTATCTTAGAAAGTTCAAATTCGAGACGTACTTTTAAAACGAATTATTTTCTTGCGGTGTTTTTAAGGTGCTTTCTAATGCCGCAATAAATTTCAAAAAAATTTCCAGTAGAGGACCAAAAACATTTTTGAGATATTCTCAAATTCAGTTGCTCAGACCCAAGGGTCGAATATTTTTGAAAGTTTTTCACTAAAAGAAAGATGTCCTCATTTTTGCAAGATGATTTTCAAGGTCTCGATAACAATGTTTACACTACTTTTTGTAAAGTGATACTCAAGATCAACTGGTGTTTCCAAACTATTTTCAAAAGTAGGTTTTCGTTTTTAAAACCTATCCATTCCCGTTTGAGGGCTGGGTATGTATGTATGATGTCCGCGTTGTCGTTATGATGTTAGCTTCTGAGTATGATCGAGTTGGTGGCATGAACGTTGAGGCGTTGCCACGCAATTGTTATACTAGCCCTCTGTGAGAGGTGTGAACTGATAATTACTGTTTATCGCCTCGTGGTGATTTGCGTGTTGACACACGAGTGTGAGCTGTTGAAGCTTGGGTTGGTACGTTCGTGTATATGTGTGATTATTCCATGATGTTTTGTGAGTATGTGCTGGTTATCGTTCGGGCCGTCAAGATTGCTGAACGATACCGTCGTTGCTATGATTTTAGTATGCCTGTTGCTTTACGATGGAAATCATTGTATGTGATATGTGTTATGATTTTTCTGTTGTGCTGTGGAATTACTTATTCAGTATGCCGAGGGGCCGAGGTCGTGGTCGTGGCAATCAGACGCGTAGTCGAGATCATGCTGCCGGTGATGATGCAGGTATTGGTGTCGCTACTATTTTGCAGCAGGTAGCTACACAGATGACTCAATTAACTCAGGCAGTTCAGCGCATTACAGATGTGACTCAGAACACTGGTACAAACCAGTGGCTTCGGGAGGTAATTCGTATGAATCCCCCTCGATTCGCCGGTATTGCGGATGCGTTGGGCTGGGATGGTTGGCTTTTCCAGTTGGGAAAGATATTTGAGGCTGTTGATTGTCCTGAAGAACGGAAGGTACCTATTGCGCAGTACCTTCTTGACAAAGATGCCGCTAATTGGTGGGAGGCTGTTAAGCCTCATGATCGTGATGTCACGTGGGCAGAGTTCCAGGCATTCATGGAAGCTGAGTTCTGTCCGAAACCGATTAGAGAGCAGAGGATTCACGAATTTTATTCGGCAGAACCACAAGGTGTTTCAGTGTCACAGGCTATCATCGACTATAGCAAACAACTCAGTTATGTGCGAGATCGGGTGAGAACCGAGGAAGAGAGGATCTTTCATTTTGACAGACGAATGAAGCCAGAGATTCGCGTGTATATGTCGGGACTCACTTGCACTTCGTTGAGGGAATACCAAGATCGAGCCTTGGCCCGTGAACTAGCTTCTTTATCGTCGGAGCGTGTGCCCGAGTCGAAGAAGCATAGGAAGTCCAATGACCTGGTGGATAGTGCAGGAGTTGGTGTTTCTAGTTCGCAACGTCGTAGTCTTTCGGCTGTGAAGCCCTGTCGCTAGTTGCGTGGGACTGAGAGTTCCAAGTCTTCTGCTTTGACTCCTGGTAAAGCCAGGAGGTGTTTTAACTGCAATGTGGCAGGGCATGTCCGTGCACATTGTCCTTCTCCGCCAGTAATGTGTTACAAGTGCGGGCTTGAGGGACACCGAGTTCAGTTTTGCGAGTTGGTCACCGAGCCTTCCGAGGCACGGATTTGAGCACTGAAATCAGGACCGACTCCGAGGAATCCCTGAGGGGCGTGGTCTATCAGTTGAATGTTATGTTATTTCCTTACCCAGTTGTTTCGAATCTCGGAGATTAAGTTCTTTTATTCGAAGTGGATCGTTTTGTGTTTATTTTTCGTTTTCTCGACTGTGCACGGTGCTTAGTGTTTTGTGATTGTTCGGATAATTGACTTGATTGTATTATCTACTTGATGACGTGTGTCACTTGTTGATTTTATCATGTCTCTACCGGTGACGTTGTGTTAGTCGTCGTGGAGCGTGTTTTCACGCCGTATATTCCTTTGCGTTGCTTGTAACGTTTCGCCGATGGGCGTAAGTTACGCGTTTCTTGTGTATATCGTTGAGTTTTCCTGGCGGGATATTGCTTCTCCCTACTTATTTTTAAGTTTCGGGACGAAACTTCTTTTAAGGAGGGTAGAATGTAATATCCGCAATTTCGAATTTCGGTAATTTTCTTTTTTTGGCGGAAGTCCGTTTTGACGGCTCGCTCATGACCGTTTCGTCATTCCAAGAATGATTAATTCTGAACTTTTTGTCATCCGAGTTCGTTTCGGTGTCGTTTTGTTGAGTTCCGTGCTTTTTAGCGACTTTTCCGCACTTGAGCTCGATCCTTGCGAATTTCGTTCGAAACTATTGTTTCGAGTTTCTCGCAAGTTCATTTAATGTTATTATTCATGTTGCGAGCTTTGGTTCGGTGTTTCGATCACGTATCGTGATTTTCGGACGTTTTGGGCCATTTTTGTAATTTCCCAAAGTTTGGGGTAATTACTTCCATTGTCGAATTCCGACACTTCGGATGGTCGGAATTGTGTGTTCTCTTAGTGCTTGGATTCGTCTTTGCGAGTACTTCGTAACCGTATCTTTGATTTTTACTCAGGTTCGGGTTTCGGGGTCGTCCGGGCCGTCGGAGTGGCCACGGCCGAGTCACGGCCGGGCGAGGGCTGGCTTTGGCGAGTTACGGCCGTAGGTGCGGTTACGGCCGTAAGGTGTCCTAGTTCTGGCCGTAAGCGTGATCGGGTACGGCCGTCGAGCGCCGGGGCGGATTTTTGACGAAGGCCGATTCTGGCCGTAAGGAGTGCGAGTAACGCCCGTAAGTGTCCATTTAGTCTTTGGCGATTACAGCGAATGCGATTACGGCCGTAAGGCTGCCGATTCTGGCCGTAACCTGCCGGCTATATATAGCTGGCTCGGCCGATTCACTTCTACGCGATTTTTCTTCCTTTTTCGGCGTCGCGACGGAGGCTCGGGAAATCGAGTTCTTGGCCGATTCTAATCATTTCCAAGGCATTTTGGAAGATCCTTGTTGATTATATCAACATCTCATCCGTGTATTTCGTCGAATCAAGGTATATTTCTTGATTATCCTTCAAGTTGACTTTTTGGAGAAATTGTTCTTGATTTCGTTTATAATCCGATTTTGATACATCGGTTGGTGTAGTATGATGTTATTAATCGTGTTCTATGGGTTGTATATCCATATATCGAGTTTGTTTAACTCGATTGACGATTCGAGTGTTCTTGGGAATTATTGAACATTTTGTGTTCGATTAAATGTCCCAATGAGTTTCCCTTCGATAGTTTGTTGGGATTTCCGTTGTTTTGGCCTTGATTCTCGTCGTAACCATGTGTTATTGTTATTTCCGGAGGTTTATAGGTGTTCGAGGATTCTGATGTTGAATTCCGTTTGGTGATTGATGATTCGTGTGGTGTTATTCTCGTAATACTCGTGGTGCTATCGCGTTCTTGATATTGTTCGGGGGTTCGGAGCTATTCGACCGCGTCCTATCCGTCATCTTGTTGCGACTGTAGTTTTGAGGCAAGTATCTTGCCCATACATTTCATGTTTCGTTGATATAATTCTTGATAAATGATTTTATGCGAAATCGATATTTAATGAACGTAAAAAGGGATTGGTATGTTCTCGATAAATATTGTCTTTCAACGATAATTCGTATACTTCGTGAATATGTGTTCTCGGAATATATGTGTTGGTTTTGTATGTTTAAAGATAATATGATCACTTCGAGTGAGTTTGATAGACCGTAATCCTTTGCCGGGGATTACGTATTGTTATTGTGTACTTGTTCGGTAAGAACGTAATGTGTGTGATATTAGTTGTTACTCCTTGAAAGGAGGTTGTGATACTTAATGTTGTTTGGCTTGACAAGTGATTATTGTTGGGTGCTTGATGTATGTGATGTGCCTCCGGGTAGGATTGTTGAATCTCCGGGATCCATACTTGCTAGTATGGGTCGGGCGTGACCGTAGGGTTATCCAATCCGGGTATGTCTTGCGGGGACTCCGAGGTTCGTGGCTTGTTAGCCCGATGCCGAGATAACTTGTGGGGTTATCATCGGGTATGTCTTGCGGGGACTCGAGGTTCGTGGCTTGTTAGCGCGATCTGGGATAACTTATGGTTGTGGTTTGATTATGCACGTATATGTGCTTGTAGTCGCGTGATCGGTTACGGTGACATGTGATTTGATATAGTTTCCGTGGGTTATTCACTCGGGTTTGTTCTACGGAGCATCCGAGGTCCGTGGCTTGCTAGCACGGGACGCGAATAATCTGTGGAAACAGGTTGTTATGGTATGATCGGGTCGTGGACCCCATTTGTTGTTATCGAATTTATGTTTTGGGAAAATGATTTTTGGGCTGTGTCCCTAAAGGTTTTTGAAAGGTTTGAGAAATTCTTAAATCCCAATGTATTCAAAACTCCCGAGGTTGTAAAATGTTTTTCACAGATGTATATCGGGTTTACTCCTATCTTTCGATTTAACCGTTTTGATTAAGTGATTTACCTCGGGAAGTATGTTTATGATTAACATGTTTCGTGGAGTATGATATGTATGGCTCATTTTCGTATTTTATACTTGCACTAGCAAAACAGTGGAGTTTTGCTAACCCCCGAGTATTCGGGGGGTGGATGTCTATTTTGCATTCGGGTTTTGGAGCATAGCACGAGTCGGCACGAAGGATGATGAAAGATGAACGATACTAATCACACGAGGATCCGTTGATGTCTTACTGGTCTAGTTGTATTTTCTTTTCCGCTGCAGTATCTTTTCCCCGTTGTACGGGAGTTTATTGTATTTTGACCCCTGCGTGGGTATGTGTTTGGAATTGAGTTGTATGTTATTATTGAAAGACCAAATCGGTCTACTGTGTCATTCTAGCCTGAAAGGCGATGTCTAGATGTTTGATTTTAGTTATCAGCCTGGTAGATCCTCGAGGAGAGGGTCTACGGCGTGTAATATCCCTGAGTGGATTGGGGGTGTTACAGTAGCGTGCGCTACTCCTCACACATAGCCCACTACAAAGATGACAAAGATGATATTCTTGGACCGATTCTACAACCAGGTTGAATGATGAATAATAACTGATACACGATACAAATTACTCCGAAGGGTGAATACAATGAATGAATATGAATGATGAATGACTATTACTGAGTGAAAACTACTGAGTGACAATTTACTGAATGACAATTAATGAATTTACAACCGGGTATTACATCAGTGACATTACTTAGTCCACTGTTACCTCGGATATGTGTAATGATAGCTCTTAACCAAATTCACTCACGTACCGCCTCATGCAAAGCGATAATCGCGACGTGATTAGATGAGGTAGCTACAAGGGTTTGTTTAGTAGATCTCCAAGATATAGTGGTGTTCCCAATAGCAAATACATAGCCAGTTTGGGAACGACCTTTGTGTGGGTCGGAGAGGTACCCTGCATCAGCAAATCCTACCAATAAGTTCGTCGGGGTAGGTTCTATGGCATTAGCATTACTTCAGCATTTGCCTTTACAGAAGCAGCTTCCTTTGCCTGCTCGTAGGGAAAGAATAGTTCTAAGTCAATGGTTTCTTTTAAGTATCAGAAGATATTCTTGATACCATTCCATTGATGTTGCGTCGATGCTGAACTAAATTCAGTCAGCGAATTAACTGAGGAGTGATATCAAGTCATGTACATTGAACCAAGTATAATAATACGCTATTGCACTCAAGTACGGAATTTCAGCTCCCAAAGCTCTTCGTCACTTTCCTTTAGACGAAATGGATCTTTCCTTTGCATCCAAATATTCGACCTATCATGGGGTGCTAGTCGGGTTTACCTTGTCCGTGTTAAAGTGCCTCAGAATCTTCTGGACATAGGTAGACCGGTGGAATGAATTCCACAAACTCGATGTCTATGTCAATGCCTCGACAGAACCGAGTTTTCCCAAGATCTTTCATCTCAAACTCAGTTTTCAAGTATCTGGTGGTTTCTCTTATTTCATCAAGATCGATTATGTTCATGCCATCGGCATACATTGTGATGATTATGAATCCGGAACTTATTTGCGAAGACGTAGGAACATAGTTCATCATTCTTATATCCCTTCCCAATAAAGTATTCACTTGGACGGTTATACCATATCCTTAAGGATTGCTTCAAAATCGTAAAGTTGAGCGTTTCAATCTAATTGAAAGCGCACTCTGTGGTCTAGAGTCACTTGATTTGGGTAATGAAATGCCATCGGGCACTTTCATATTATATATATATATATCCGTATCTAGATCCCCATAGAGATACGTAGTTACCACATCCATTTAGCTGCATTTCCAGTCCCTCGGAAATTACTATGCTAATCAAATAACGGAACACATACGTGGGGGTATATTTGCTCGTAATCAATTCCAGGACATTGTGAGAAGAATTACTTCGTGAACCTTGTACATTATGACTACTGTTCTCACTATGATTTACGACAAAGGTTCGGTTATGTCCTTCAGGCTTTACACTTGGTTAGGTTAGCACTACCTACACCAAATACCTGTATCTTTGTCAGAGAATCTAGTTCAACCTATAATGTTTCTCTTAAAGGCCAATCAGCTCTATGTTGATTTCATCCAACTGAGCGAGGTTTCACATCATCGTACTTTATGATTCATGACATGTCATCAAAGTGGGTGGTTGATCAGGCCACACCCTCATAATTTCATCGAGATTCTTGATTTTCTGAATCATATCTTCGTGGCGTTCCCCCCGTCGTGACTCATGGACATAATAAAATCAAGCATGATCTCATGAAATGAGTTCATTAATGGTTAACATGTGAATTTGTGCCATACTCTACCTCTTTCTTAGGTGAGTATTTAGTCGAACCATGTGGCTTTCACCCCTTCCTTCGCAGGGAGCCACGGCCTCAACCACACCTCCACCAAGTGCAGTTGCATCACCCGGTTCATTGGTGATGTGACCCTTAGAGGGGACTTCTAACCTTACAGACATATTTGCAGCTGTAATATGAGATCTTATCACTTGAACAATATCAGTAAATGCACCAGGTATCGAATCTGCTACATCTTGAAGATCGAGTATTCTTTGTGCTTCACGGTAACATTATGAAGTTCGGGGATCATAATGAGACAAAGTGGAGACACCATGACAATTCCTGTTGTTCCCCGAGAAATTACATTTTCTCTCCTCCCCCTAACAACGGGAAGGTTATCTCATTAAAGTGACAATCTACAAATCGTGCGGTAAAGAGATCAATGTGAAGGTTCTAAATAGTGGATAAACGCCTGGAGATTTTTATCCAACGTGAATACCTAATTGTTTCTAAAGACCAATGCGCTGTGGGGCGTGGAAGGCACATATAATGCATAACCAAATATGCGCAATTGGCACTCAAGTCGTCTGGGTCCAAAATACAAAAATCAGGCTATCTAGTTACCAACTGGTACGCATAAACTAATTGGTTAGCAGAGGATCTAAGAATAAACGATTTAAGTAAAGTTGTTTGCAATATTGCTTAATTCCAGGTAAAAATATGCTAATTGGTGCGCATAACCAATGATATAATCACCATACATATTCTTTTGAAGGTGGTTTATGTGAGACCATTTGCATATGCACATGGGACGAGATGTTATTCATTGATCTCTATCATGCAATAAACATCAAATACTTTTTGATATGAACTCTCCAACATCATCGAGTCCTTTAGATGTGATAAGGAAGGTGAGCCCTTGTAAATTATCTTGGAATTTCTGCAGCAGTTTGAGTGAACAGGAGAGCGACATGTGACCAACATGTCGGAGAATCCATCAAAACCATAAATACATAAATGGTCCGCATATTAGGTGGATGGATCCACAAATATCTCCTTATATTCAGCGTAAGAATGGAATGCTTGCTTTTGTTTCTTTAGCGTAGGAAGGTCTGGCTCCCACATTAATTAAAGAGTAGGATTTGCAAAAATAAGTGGTGCGCATTTGATATGCATCTCGTTATTTGGATGATATAATACGATTAATATCAACATTGTTCTTTATGTTGAATTGTTGCCATATTTTCGCTCGAAAAGTAATGATGTTCGTACAATTTCTTTAGTATATGGATCATTATACTTCGACCAGCATGACCTAGTATATCGTGCCAAAGCCTATATGAGTCTATGTCCCGATGTACATTGTTGGTGACAACATAGGATTTTAAAAACCTAATAATAGTGAGGTACAGTCCACTAGATTGACTCATGAGTTATTCTAAAATGCATTTACGTCCACATTCATTAGAATTAATAAAAGAAACTATATCCCATTCTCACAGTGGGTTTCAATCTGGAAACCATTGTTACGTATATTGTTGAAGTTAAGTAAGGTTCGAAGGGCTCTAGATGCATACAGAGCATCGATAACTGATGTGAATCGAGATATTATGAAGAACCCAGATGAGGACTTGAGCATGCCAACTGGACCAATAACGAGGTCTCGATCAAAGAAGTTCAAAAATAAATTATCGACACTCGTCATTGATATGTTTAAAAATAACTATGTTATCAAAGACAACAAATTCGTGAGTAGTATCGAAGTTGTCGAACAATAAGTTTTTCGTTTATTTTATCTTGGTGTATTTTAATTTGAATTGTATCTTGAGTTGTATTTTTTATATTTTGAGTTGTATATAATCGAGTCGTGTAATATTAAAGTCGAAGACGATCGGAAAAGACGAACAAACAAACAAGGATGCAAATTCTCGCGCGTAAGACTGACACGCAGCAGTCTCGTATTTTGGCCATAACTTACTCGTACAAAATCAGATTCAGGTGATTCAGGTGTCTATGGAAAGCTAAGAAAGAGAGCTACAAATCCTGTTAAGACCATAGGACCAAATTCGGACCCATTGGAGCCCAGAAATGACAAAACAGACAGCATCGGATTTATGGTGACTTGTTGTCCTTGTTTTCACACCTTAAAATCTTGGTCTTTGATATTTTGTCCCCTAAACATGTGTTGAGTGACTTTGTATCAGATTTTAGGATCTTTGAATGTTGATTTTTCTATTTTGTAGGTTTTTTAGTTATTTCCTTGTTCACACTAGAGTTAGGTGTAAGATTTTGGCTATAAATAGCCTTGAAGTTTCATTGTAAGAGGACACCAAAAGATTTTATGAAATTTGAGAGTGTTTGTATTAACAAACCTTTGTGAATGCTTTCTTGTTTTGTTGAGTGTGTCTCCAAAACATCCCTTGTGTGATTTATATACTTATCAAGTGCAATCTTGTTAGTATTTATATTCCACTCATTCCGAGTTGCTACGGCGTGTCACGTAGAGGTTTGGAAGTAAAGCCCCATTTTGCTTATTTTGGAAACATCCTGGGAATGAATTCATCTAGCAGTGTAGGTTACCATAGCGTGTCGTGTGGGGGTCGCATCAGTTGGCTTCGAAGCTCGGTTATTCTAAAACTAAGTGGTATCATCTATTTTCCTTCATTACCATAATCTTCCTATCTTACCATCCTATCATTTCCTTCATCTTCTAAATCTTCCATCTTCTTCACAAAAAAAAAAGCAAAAAAAAAAAGAAAAAAAATATAAGTGGTGGAGGTTTTGATTGTTTTTGATAATTCTTCAAGCCGAGGCCAGGGGAAGAACTTGTTCCTTAGCCTTCGGGTGTCTGGTGATTTTAAGCTTGCGGATCGAATATCAAATATCAATCCATTCATTTTATTACTAAAAAAAATTATAAGTGGTGAAGGTTTTGATTGTTTTTTATAACTCTTCAAGCCGAGGTCAGGGGAAGAACTTGTTCCTTAGCCTTCGGGCGTCTGGTGATTTTAAGCTTGCGGATCGAATATCAAATATCAATCCATTCATTTCACTACTAAAAAAAAAGAGAAAAAAAAAATATATCAAGGAAGAAGAGAAGAATGAATTTTGATCGATCTTATCAAACAATTATCATACTTTTCGTTCCGTTCCATATTCTAAACTATTCCAAAATCTTTTGCTCCCATCCTTCCATTTTTTTCTTATCGTCATTCGCAATCTTTGGGGGGATCGTGGGATTTGAGTTCTTTCAAGAAGAAACTTGATTTGAATTACCTAAAATTACCTTGTAAGTTGTGTGGAAAAAGGCCAAAAAATTTTTTTGAGGAATTAAGAAAAAAAAGACAAACGAGAGATACGCGAGTGTGAGCGACCGAGCGATACACGTGAGGATCTTGTGAGGAAATTTTCTTGTGAAAAAAAAAAGAAAAGAAAAAAAAAACCAAAAAAAAATAAAAAAAAGAAAAAAAAGAAAATAAAACAAAAAAACGAAAAAAAAAAGAAAAAAGGAAAAAAAATGTCAGGAACTGAAGGAAACGAGCAAAATCTTATCCTTCAAAATATTGTACAACAACTTGCTCAAATAGTCGGAAGACTAGCTAAACAAGAGTAAACAATTGCTACTCTCACGAAGGGTAGAGAAGAGGAGCCCATACGAAGGGGACCGGAACCCATTCGATTTGGAGGCTATGATGATGAAGATTCGATGAATTCCGAGGAGGAAACTCCGAGGTTTGTACATCGAGGAGGGCGGGGAGGACGAGGAGGAAGGAGAGAGTATGAAGAAAGGCGAGAAAGATATGTCCGAGACGAGGAGGATCGGAATATGGGAAACATCAAAGGAAAATCCCATATTTGGAAGGGAGAAGTGATCCGGACACATATCTCGATTGGGAAAGGAAGTTGGAGACCATTTACGATAGCCACAACTATTCCGATGAGAAGAAAATGAGGTTAGCAATAACCGAATTTTCAGAATATGCAAGCATTTGGTGGGACCAACTTGTGACGGAGAGAAGGAGGAGTCGGGAGAGACTGGTTAGCGGTTGGGAAGAATTGAAGGTTGTTATGTGGAAAAGATTTGTTCCTAATTACTATCTTAAGGAACTATTTTCTCGCTTACAATCTTTAAAACAAGGCTCGAGAAACATTGAAGATTTTCGAAAGGAAATGGAGATGTTGATGATCCGGGCCAATGTTCGGGAATCGAGAGAGGCCACCATGGCGCGGTTTTTACACGGGATGAGAGCCGATATAGCTAAAGAAGTTGACAAACAACACTTTGTTGAATTTGAGGACATGGTATATGCGGCGGTAAAAATCGAGCGGAGCTTACGAAGAGGGAGCAACAACAACTATTCCACGGGATACTCTACTCCTTGGAAACAACAATCTCAAGTAAGTTCAGACAAATTTAAAAATTTTGATAAAATAGAAGGGAGTGTCTTGAAAGGAAAGTTTGAAGTTAGGAGTACTAGCAAACCAAAATTTGATGGGAAGCCTAAACCCGTCGAAAGCACCCAAACGAGAAACCGGGACATCCAATGCTATAAGTGCCAGGGTCGTAGACATATAGCATCCGAATGCACCAAAAAACGGGTGATGGTACTTTGGGATGGGGAGATTGAAATGGAAAGCGAAAAAGAAGAAGAAGAGACAAGAGAGGTGGAGAGTGATGATGAGACGTATGAGTATTCACCCGCACTTGTTGTTCGGAGGGTGTTAAGTTCTCAAGCAAAAGAGGAGGAAGTTAACGAATAAAGAGAAAATCTATTTCACACACGTTTTTTTATTAAAAATAAAAATTGTAGTGTGATAACAGATAACGGGAGTTGCACTAATGTCATTAGCGATGTGCTAGTGGAAGAACTCGATCTTACAACAAGAAAACACCCTAAATCGTATCGTTTACATTGGCTAAATAATTGTGGGGAAGTTCGAGTTAATAAACATGTACTTGTGGCTCTCACCATCGGAAGGTATCAAGACGAAATCCTATGTGATGTCGTTCCGATGTATGCTTGTCATATCTTGTTGGGAAGACCATGGCATTTTGATCGAGATGCTACTTTGAGCGGAAGGAAAAATCGTTACTCATTCGAGAAGGACGGAAAGAAAATTACCTTAGCTCCCATGACTAAGGTACAAATACAAGATCTGTTTGGATAACAATCCCTGTATCGAAAGATTTTGATAAAGTGTTTTGACAATTGACACGTCTTTTGTGTAACTATCGCAAGTGCACGATATCGTATCAAGTAGTAAGTGGACTTTTTGAGTCCGGTTTATCGATCCCACGAGGAAGTTAAGTTATATATTGAATTATACACTTTATATATTTGTTATAGAGATTAGATGAGTGAAACACACAATTTAAGAGTTTGGTTTGACAATTGCAAGGAAAATGCAATAATAGTTCTAAAATTAAAGGAAATGAAAGATTGCACTAATAATAGATTAATAAGAGGGTAAAATGAAATAGTTGGGATTACAAACTTAGTTCATCATTAGTTATAGAAGATGTATAGGAGATCATAAGATGAATTTACTTATTATGTTGTGTAGATTCGATTTTCCTTAAAAAGACGGTTCCTCTTTCGAATGTCAAAACGCCCCTTATATATTGAATCAGTCCACTATATTTCTATGTTGATTGGCTTCAATGCATAGCATTAGGTTTTATGAAAATAACTCAAAGACCATCTAATGTCTAGAGGTATATTTCTATCCCCTAGAACAACTTAGAGTGAAGATCATTTGATCTAATCAAACATATTTTCTTTCGAAACATATGAAGACCATAAATATCATCATTTATTGGCCAAATAAATAAAGATTGATAAAAAAATAAAAATCACACACAATCATAAGTAATCCATAATAGATCTTTATACAAACTTAAATAACATGACAAACTTTTTTATAATCCCAACTAAGGATAACTTAGCCCATGAAGGGTTTATTCAATATATTACAAGCTTGAGTGGTCATTAATAGTTGAAAAAGAGAAAGAATTGATCCTAACTCCCATAGTAAATAAAGGAGTAAGAAGCAATAAACTCCCTCAACAACATAAGCTAAACCACATACACTCTCAAGAACACAAGTGTGTTCTTCACACAAAGAAAAAGTATTACAAAATGAGAAAATAATAAGATGAATAATCTTTAATGATGGATCTAAGGGGTCTATTTATACACCTAAAGTCATCTAATAGCTCCAAAACTCCAGCATTATTACATTAGATCAGATCAAGGCCAGCCATCCCCTCAATAATAGACCAAAAGCATAAAAGATTAAAAAATGATCAAAATCTGTCAAGAGTTACGGCCGTAACTTTGAGAGTTACGGCCGTAACTATGAGGACTTACGACCGTAACATGGCTACGGCTTTTGCACATTAGTTGCTGTGTTAGTTACGCCCATAACTTTATGATGTTACGCCCGTATGGAGTTTCAGACTTCATTTTCAGCCCATAATTTCTTAGACTTTGCGTTTTCGCCCCAAATCTTCTTCGGATGATAACTTTTGATATATAACTCTGATCTTGAATCCGGAAAGACTGCCGAACTTGTCTCGGAAAGCCCTAAAACATGAATACATAAAAATTCAATAAAGAGAATATTTTATAAACATGTTATTTCTTGAGTAAATCAGTAATTCAATCCGATTAAGACTAAATTTACATCTTCATCTTATAAAAATAAAATTATTAAAAACTAATTAATTCAAAGCAAAACCGAGTAGACTAGCTCATAATTATGGGTGAAATATATCAATACTAATCACGGATAAGTGTATTAAACTGACACTTATCACACCCCCAAACTTGAATTCTTGCTAGTCCCGAGCAAGACTCTTTATTATTCACACTCAATGTAAAAAATAAAAATAGCACATATATTAATAAAACACACACAAATTAAGAAAAATACTTATATATATAAAGAGAAAAAGAGATCGAAATGCCATTTACACAAAAATCAGCTTTATACAGTAGATAGAAATGAATCAAGATTCAAACTAAATCTACTAATAATTTTGAAGTTAAAACACGGTTTTAATTTTGTAATTCCAAAATGCCAGGTTTCCCCCAAAAAGGTTGATTATTTCTTTCCCAATCGTGACACACACGACTCCCTTTAATGGTTGCTCTCGATCACTCGTTTATTTTTCGACTCAATATGAAAAAGAATTTCATCGGCGTCATCAAATATTTGTGATTGTTCACGAAATTGAGTGTATTGAAATTCATCCACTAATTAATTCAAATCTGCTCATAATCTACATCCCTTTTAGTGATAGTTTTCACATCGTTATTTGCTAACGTGTAGCTCTTTTCACCAACATATTTTCCAATTTTTTTAGGTGATAGCTTTCACACCGTTATTTGCTAACGTGTAGCACTTTTCACAACACAATTTCCATCTCTTTTTTTTAGGTGATAGCTTTCACACCGTTATTTGCTAACGTGTAGCTCTTTTCACCAACACATTTTCCATCTCGTGTGAGACGGCAGCTACGCACCAACAATGGTTAGTCCTTTATTTTTCGCAATATTTTAGGACCCCCAAAATTAGGCAGCTGTTGCTGCTCAACACCTCTCCTTTTTTTCGACTAACCTCCTTTTATCAATGACTTTTTTTAGGGAATAGAATTTTTGCAGAAAAATCGTTTATTAGCTAAGAATGAAAAATTAAAAACTCCTCAAATTAAGTAAATTTCAGTTCTATTTTTCATCAACCGACTGAATCTTCTTTTCTCAAGGTAACGAATGACTCGATTTTACATGATAACTACAAGGCTTGGAAAGAGAGATTAAGGCTCAAAAATTTTGGAATGTACAAATTTTTAACCAGTTAAAATGATTTTAGAAGCTTGTATATAGCTAACTTATTGGTGTTATGGCCAGATCTAGAAATCTCACAAAACAAAATAAATATATATATATATATACACTAAAAAAAATCAAAGCCAAATAACAAAAATAATCAAAACACACCACAATAATTAAAACTAAACACACCAAAATAATCAAAACACATCACCCTCAAACTAGAAAAAGAAACTGTCCTCAGTTTAAAAAAATAAAAAAATAAAATAAAAAGCAAGGGAGAAAAACAGAATACTCCCTGTTATGAAAGTTGATGCTTGAGCTAACGCCTTTTTGGATCTGCAAGAGAAAAAATATACGAGGCAAACAACAAAAGAAAATAAAATATACCCGGAAGTATAACACAAATTTTAAGATGCGCTTCAGGAAAGTCTGAAGAGTCGCCTTACGCTGCCATCAATGCTTTTATTAAAAACAAATAATAAAAATTACAGCAATAAAAATAACAATACATAAATCGCGAATAGATGCGCGTCAAGAGATCAAAAAGAAACTCCTTAAGCTGCCATCATTTAGCACGATTTTTACACACAATAGAAAGTAAGAATAACAAGAGGTCCGATATCGGTTATCAAAGGGAGAGAAATGAATCCACTTTTCGTTTTCTCACGGTAAAATCTTCCATCCAGACAATATTAGCTAGAGCTGGATCTGGTTGAGGAACAAATTCAATGAGTTTTTTTATTAGTTCTTCTAGTGTTGTTGCAACGACTATGATTCGTTTAGCACGCTCGGAAATAAAACCCTTTTCAGCAGAGTAGTCGAAGAAAAATAGTAAACCATCAAAGAAACCATTGACATTAAGCACACCTATTGGTTTTTTATGAACATTTAGCTGGGCTCTGGTAACCACATGAAAAAGTTCCTCAAAAGTGCCAAAACCACCGGGAAGGGTGATAAAGGCGTCAGAATTATTCATCATTATGCGATCTTACATATTTACAGCTCTAAACTCATCTCCAATAGTTGCCCCGGTGATTTTACTTTCAGCCAGAGGTTTTGGAATTATACCCAACACTTTTACTCCTTCCATATAGGCAGAAGTAGCAGCGCGTCCCATTAATCTTAGACTTCCTCCTCCGTAAACTACATGAATGCATTTTTCTCCTAAGGTACGACCCAAGTTGTGGGCTGCTTTAGTAAAGCATGCCTCTGTTCCATAACTAGCTCCACCAAAAATACAGACTGAGTTAAATATTTTTGTGGAAGATGATGATTCCATTTTTGAAAAGAAGCTTATTTGAGAGAAAAAGAGAAAAGTACAAGTTTGAGTGATGAATAAAAGAAACAAGCACAATGTTTATTTATAGAAGAAAAATAAGGTAAAAATATTTAACAAATCTGTGATTGCGTTAATTGCGCTTCAACTACTCAATAGAATAATGAATGCATTTATCGCGTATCACATTTTTTATTCAGAAAATCTCACCATACGACAAAAATAAAAGATACTTATGCGTATGTACAGTAGTTGTGATTGTGGCTCACATCTTCCTCTGATTTTACATTCAGAAACGGCTTAAACGCCTTCTAAGAGTCGGGGAGAAGCTTCCCATCCAATTTTCTTACAAATTGGCAAATTGGGTCTTTTAACGTCAGATTCCCAAGACGTTGTTCATATTCTGGCATCAATTGCATCAATATTTAGACAATAATCATCTGTGGAGGGATGATTCAAAGTTTTTAGGACATTGAAGGTGGCATGTTCGTCTTGCACTCTAAGAATTAGCTTTTCTTCGTAGACGCCAATAAGAGTATGTCCGGTTGCAAGAAATGGCCGTCCCAAGATAATAGGAATATCCTGATCTTCCTCCATGTCAAAGATGATAAAATCTGCTGGAAATATAAATTTATCAACCTTGATTAGCACATCTTCTATTATACCATGTGGATATTTGATTGACCGATCGGCTAATTGCAGTGAAACTGTTGTTGCTTTTGCTTCTCCCAAGTTTAGTTTGTTGAAAATTGACAGGGGCATCAAATTAATACTTGCCCCTAAATCACAAAGAGCTTTGTCAATATTCACTTCACTAATTATACACGGGGTTGTAAAAGTTTTCGGATCTTTTAGCTTCGGTGGCAACTTCTTTTGTAGTATTGCGCTACATTCCTATGTTAGCACGACAGTTTCATATTCTTTAAGCCTTCGTTTGTTAGAAAGAATATCTTTCATAAATTTGGCATAACTTGGCATTTGTGCTAGAGCATCGGCAAAAGGTATGTTGATGTGTAGCTTTTTGAAAATTTCCACAAATTTGCCGAATTGCGCATCGAGCTTGTGATTCTTCAACCGTTGAGGAAAAGGGATAGGTGGAACATAAGATTTGGCAGCAACTGGACCTTTTTGAGATGAAGGTCCTGATTCATATTCTTTTTCTGTTTCTCGACTTTGTTTATTTTTTTGTTCTTTCAGATGATTTTCCACAGAAATCTCGGGAAATTGCACTCCACTTCTTGTTGTGATAGCCTGGACACTCTCCCTTGGATTTACCTCGGTATTGCTAGGTAACATGCCGTGGGATCTTTCGGAAAGTATTTTGGCCATTTGGCCAACTTGTGTTTCCAGATTTTTAATTGAAGCATCATTGCGTTGTTGATACTTCAGTTGTTGTTCGACTAGCTTCGTGATTGCTTCTTCCCACCCGGGCTTCTTTTCTTGATGCGTTGGATTCAACAGATTGTTGTTGTTTGCATAAGAAAAATTTGGATGATTTTTGTACCCTGGATTGTATGTTGGCCCGTAAGGATTGTATGTTTGCCTTTGGAAATTCTGAGCATATGCCACTTGTTCTGGTGGTGGGAATGACTGCTCCTGTTGCACTGAGGTACACATAGTGCTGTTGTGAGACGCTCCACAAATTTCACATGAAAGAGCTGAAACTTGTGGAGTTTGCACTGTCTTCACATATTGAGGAGTTGAAAAAGACATGTCCTCGACTTTCTTTGATAAAGCTTCAATTTTTGCCAACATAAGTGAATAAGAATCCATTTCAAAAACGCCATTTGGTTTCTTTTGGATATTTCTGTCTGGCCATCTTGCACTTTGTTCACTTATAACCTCAAAAAGATTATAAGCATCTCTCATAGTTTTGTTTCCAAGTGAACCATTTGATGATGAATCGACATTGGCTCGGCATGTAGGTAAGAGTCCAGAATAGAAGTAATTGACTTGTGCTCCCAAATTAAAACCATGGTTAGGACATTTTCGTAGCATATCTTTGTATTTCTCCCATGCTTCGTGAAATGACTCTGAATCTTGTTGACGAAATGTAGAGATTTCGTATTTGAGTTTCGCCACTTTTATTGGTGGAAAGTATTTAGTGGTGAATTTTTGAACAAATTCGGGCCAATTTGTTATGCTTCGTGGTGGCGAAGTATCTAGCCACTCTCTTGCTCTGTCCTTCAAAGTGTGCACGAAAAGTCTCATTTTTATCGCCTCGTCATTTACATTTGGATATTTGAAATTTCCACAAATCTCCACAAAACGGTTAATATGGAGATATGGATTCTCGTCGGTTCTTCCATAGAATGAGTTGTTGTTGGAGAAGAGATTGATGACATCGGGGCAATTTTGAAAATTGTCCACTCCAAATGGTGGATAGATCACACTTGATTGCACGCTCAAAGATGGGGGGTTCATGAATTCCCCAAAGAGCATGTTGTCTTCATCTATTTCTGGCAAAATAGGATGTTGTTGATGTTGAATGTTTTGAGCAGTGGGTATTCCCCCTACCGGAGGAATTATTTCGTTATAATTTTCTTGGAGGAGTGGTGGGTTTGGTTCGTCCGCCGTTGATGGTGAAGAAATAATACTTGTTTTTTGTTCTCTTCGCCTTCTTCTAAATGTGGCTTCAATCTCGGGATCTAATAAAACTAAATCGCGATTGTACGTCCTTCGCATATACAAGAGACTTAACAACAAAGAAAAAGTTGTATTTATAACAATAGTTAATAATGTAATACCTCAAAATAACTCTTATACTTCCCCGGCAACGGCGCCAAAAACTTGACACGTCTTTTGTGTAACTATCGGAAGTGCACGATGTCGTATCAAGTAGTAAGTGGACTTTTTGAGTCCGGTTTATCGATCCCACGAGGAAGTTAAGTTATATATTGAATTATACACTTTATCTATTTGTTATAAAGATTTTTATGAGTGAAACACACAATTTAAGAGTTTGGTTTGACAACTGCAAGAAAAATGCAATGATAGTTCTAAAATTAAAGGAAATGAACGATTGCACTAATAATAGATTAATAAAAGGGTAAAATGAAATAGTTGGGATTACAAACTTAGTTCATCATTAGTTATATAAGATGTATATGAGATCATAAGATGAATTTACATATTATGTTGTGTAGATTCGATTTTCCTTAAAAAGACGGTTCCTCTTTCGAATGTCAAAACGCCCCTTATATATTGAAGCAATCCACTATATTTCTATATTGATTGGCTTCAATACATAGCATTAGGTTTTATGAAAATAACTCAAAGAACCATCTAAGGTCTAGAGGTATATTTCTATCCCCTAGAACAACTTAGAGTGAAGATCATTTAATCTAATCAAACATATTTTTTTTCGAAACATATAAAGACCATAAATATCATCATTTATTGGCCAAATAAATAAAGATTGATAAAACAATGAAAATCACACACAATCATAAGTAATCCATAATAGATCTTTATACAAACTTAAATAACATGACAAACCTTGTTTATAATCCCAATTAAGGATAACTTAGCCCATGAAGGGTTTATTCAACATATTACAAGCTTGAGTGGTCATTAATAGTTGAAAAAGGAAAAGAATTGATCCTAACTCCCTTAGTAGATAAAGGAGTAAGAAGCAATAAACTCCCTCAACCACATAAGCTAAACCACATACACTCTCAAGAATACAAGTGTGTTCTTCACACAAAGAAAAAGTATTACAAAATGAGAAAATAATAAGATGAATAACCTTTAATGATTGATCTAAGGGGTCTATTTATACACCTAAAGTCATCTAATAGCTCAAAAACTCCAGCATATTACATTAGATCGGATCAAGGCCAGTCATCCCCTCAATAATAGACCAAAAGCATAAAAGATTAAAAAATGATCAAAATCTATCAAGAGTTATGGCCGTAACTTTGAGGAGTTACGGCCGTAACTATGAGGACTTACGACCGTAACTTTCAGATGTTACGGCCGTAACATGGCTACGGATCTTGCACATTAGTTGCTGTGTGAGTTACGCCCGTAACTTTATGATGTTACACCCGTATGGAGTTTCAGACTTCATTTTCAGCCCAGAATTTCTTAGACTTTGCGTCTTCGCCCCAAATCTACTTCGGATGATAACTTTTGATATATAACTCTGATTTTGAATACGGAAAGACTGTCAAACTCGTCTCGGAAAGACCTACAACATGAATACATAAAAATTCAATAAATAGAATATTTTATAAACATGTTATTTCTTGAGTAAATCAGTAATTCAATCCAATTAAGACTAAATTTACATCTTCATCCTTTAAAAATAAAATTATTAAAAACTAATTAATTCAAAGCAAAAACGAGTAGACTAGCTCATAATTATTGGTGAAATATATCAATACTAATTACGGATAAGTGTATAAAACTGACACTTATCAACAATGTGCCAATCCAGCATACAACAAGTTGCTGTATCGAAAGTCGTATCCAAGTTGCTGATCCTGTATCGAAGACTTATCTTTATGCCATCATACAGCAACAAGAATTTAAAAAGCGCCAAGTATGGAAATTGTCCCTTCATACATCAAATATTTCATACAGCGACCTCTCCTTTATAGCCTACAACACAAATGGATACATCATTCAAGCTATAAAGTATTGAGACCTTCAATACACATTGAAACAGGACTAAAGACCGTTTGAAAAGGAATCTTTGGTATTCGCTAAAGTCAAGTCCCGTTTGATAAAGAAGTATTTAAATACTGAAGCCGACAGAGATCTTCAAACCACGCAAAATCCGGATCTTGGTCTATACAAGTCAACTATCTAGTTGTCACGGAATTTTGATCAACGGATCTTTCACAACGGATCTATTCTCAAAGGATCTATTCAGAAGCTATATATATCCCCAAGAGTTTGAAGATCAGACACACACCAACTCACATCTAACCAAGAAGTACTTACAAGAATATATCTGAGCAAACATATTTCTTCAAGTATACTGTATATTCTGAGAGAAGAAATATCCAAGTGCTCAACCTTGAACAACACACCATCAGCTAAAGATCAAGAAAGTCAAGTTGTTGTTCAAACCATCATTTTATCATTAAACAAACCCATCAGCCCTGTGTGGACTAAGAAAGCATTTCTTTTCCCGAACTATGTGTGACGGACTTGCATTGAAGAGACAAAGCTTCGGAACTGTTGCGAAGAAGTTAGTCAAGTGAAAGCCTAAACCAATATGCGTGAATGGTTGAAAGCTTCGATCTTTGTATCAATCTGTGTGAACGATACATTGATAGGTTTGATTATAAATATGTAGTTGTGTACGTAGTATTTATAATAAACATTTTAACTCCTGTGTGGAGGACCAGTGGACGTAGAGGGGTTTACCTCGAACCACTTTAATTATCGTGTCATTTACCTTCTGCATTTACTATTTTAATATATGTGATTAAGTATACACTTCATATCTAGTGGTCAAGACTTACTTTAACAAGACTTCCGCTACGCACTCAGATTTGAAAATCGTACAGCCTGTTGTTTAAAACACTTTTCAAGTTGTATTTTGTATACTTAGTGGCCAACAAGTGGTATCAGAGCGGTTGATTCTAAAAAGAATCAGTCGTATTTTTGACCGAAGCAGATCCTTAAATCACTTATTTTTGTAAACAGTCTTTTTTCCCCTATATTCTCATATGGATACATCAATGATCAATAAAGTCCCTCTGTTTTCTATTAACGAGTTTGACGATTGGAGAATTAGGATGGAGGCTCATCTTGCAGCAATGCACGAAGAGATGATTTTTGTCATACAGGATGGCCCCATAAAGATCATGAAGGTAAATTCGGCCCCAAGAATTGAAGACCAAGCTCATGCAGAGATGCTCAAGAAAGAGCGCGAACAATGGACTTCTGATGATAGAAAGCGCGCCAACCTCGACAATGTTGCGAAGAATGCGCTATTTGTCACTCTTGACAAAGGCACGTTCTCTAAGGTAAAGAGCTGTAAATCAGCCAAGGATATCTGGGACAAACTCAAGTTAATTTGTGAGGGAACTGAGCTCTCAAAAGAAAACAAAATTTCAAAATTAACTCAGCAATTTGAAACTTTTGAAATGAAACCAACTGAAACACTTGAGGAACTTGACCTCACATTCACTGGCATTGTTGGTAAACTTGAAGCATTAGGCAAGATTTATACCCAAAGGGAGAAGAACCTAAAAATTTTCAGATCTCTCCCTGCTCGATGGGACATTAAGACCACAACTATGTGTGTGTCATGCAATCTTAGTGAAATATCTACTTTTGATCTCTTTTCTGACCTCAAAGCATTTGAGTACGATATAGACATGAGAGAGAAAGCTAAAGAATTTCCCGCCAGGACTACAGCATTAGCCGCTGTATCCAACTGAAGACACAGCATGCCGAGCTCATCAAAGCCCATTCACAAGAATGCTGACAGCGACGACGACATCCTGTCACAAGACGAAATGGCACTCCTCATGCATAAGTTCAATAAGTTTATCAAGCAGTCGGGAAAGACTCCATACAGGCCCAAGCCTATTCACAAGGTAAGTACCGAAACTTCCTCTGGTGATGCTAACCTGTGTTATAATTTCAGGAAACCAGGACATTATGCAAACAAATGTCCTCATCCTAAAGTTCAAAGGTTGTCGGAGGCCGAGCAACAAGAAAAGGATGAAAGAAGACGTGCTTGGAAAAACAAGCACAAGGCCCTGATTGGTGAATCAGATACCTCCCTTGCACCATCAAAGCCCGAAGAATGTCTTCAGATAGTCACTGACAGTGATTCATGTGATGATGATTTCGAAGATAAAGCCTATATGTGCTTTATGGCCAAAGACATTACGGAAGATGAAGATAGCGATGATGAGGACATCTTAGAGGAGGACATCTGGTACTTCGACAGCAGATGTTCTCGGCACATGATAGGAGATAAAAGCAAGCTGTCAAATTACGTAGAAGGTCGCGGTCCAAAAGTGCGCTTCGGTGATAAATCTAAAGGAAGAACAAGAGGGAAGGGAACCCTACTTGTAGGAAAATTCAAAGTCACCGTGTAGCTTATGTTGAAGGCTTACAGTACAATCTACTTATTATTAGCCAGTTCTGTGACAAACAGTTCTTGGTGAAGTTCTATATAGATCACTGTAGAGTCAAGAACATCCTGACCAAAGAAGTTGTGCTCACAGGAAGCAGATCAGATAATATGTATATTGCTGACTGGATGCCTACAATCTCCATAATTCCTTGTTTTGTTGCCAAAGGCACTGCAGATTTAAGCTGGCTATGGCATAAAAGGATGTCTCACGTCAACTTCAAGACTATCAACAAGCTTTCCAGACAGGGAATGATTAGAGGATTGCCAAATGTTTCATTCCAAAAACACAGCGTTTGTGGACCCTGTCAGAAAGGCAAGCAAGTCAAGACCACCCTGAAGAGCAAATCCTACCTTTCCACACACAGAGTTCTAGAAATGCTACACATGGATCTCTATGGTCCTGTAGACCCGGTAAGTTTGGGAGATAAGAAATACTATCTCGTTATTGTTGATGACTATTCCAGGTATGCTTGGACAATCTTCCTAAGCAAGAAGAATGAAACAACATCAAAACTGCCCGAGCACCTGAGAAAGCTTCAGAATGAGAAAGGGTTGAGTATCGTGTCCATTCGTTCCGACAGAGGTACAGAATTCACTAACCGCCTTATAGAGCAATACTGTTCGGAAAATGGGATACAGCACGAATACTCAGCTGCCCGAACACCTCAACAAAATGGTGTTGCTGAGCGAAAGAACAGGACGCTGAAGGAAGCAACAAGGACAATAATTGCCGCTAGCAAATTGCCACAGCGTTTCTGGGGCGAAGCCACCAATACAACGTGCTATACACAAAATCGCTGTATCATCAACAAGCACCACAACAAAACAGCATATGAGGTATGGAACAACAAAACTCCATTAGTTTCGTACTTTCACATATTTGGATGCAGGTGTTACGTTTTGAACAACGGGAAGGATCAACTTAGAACCTTCGATGAGAAATCGGATGAAGGATATTTGTAGGATATTCCTCTATTAGCAAAGCTTACAGGATCTTTAATAAAAGGAAACTGACAATTGAGGAATCAGTTCATGTAGTATTCGACGAACCTCACCATGATCCTACATGAGTAGAAGACCTTACTCAGAACATCCAACAACTTTTCATCATTGATCCACCAACTCCTATAGAAGCTGTCGTTGACCTAGAAATCAACCCCGCAGCTGTAAGAAGTGAAGTAGATGAAGTTGATGCTGTACAAGCCGAAACTACAGCAACTCAAGATACAGTAAGGGACCCCGAATTAGAACCCGACAGAAGATGGTTGAGAGATCACCCACATGAGTTGATCATAGGAAATATTGATGCTGGAGTATCTACTCGTAGGAGAATACAGTGTACACAAGGAAATGTACTATGTGCGCAAGAAGAACCCGAGTCTGAGATATCTCAATTTCCTGAATGGAAATCTCAATCCGAGCTTAGAAGACTCCACATGTGCACTATTGCTGTATTCTTAGCCCAATCCGAAACTGTTTCTAGCCAAAGCCAGGACCGGCCGCGGTAACAGTACGTTCCAAGTTAGAACGAAGCGCCCCATCAAAAGACAACTGGGCCATCCCAAAAACCAGAGGGGGGCAAGTACGCAGGGCAAAGTAGAGCTTAGAAATACTAGTACAAGCACGAAGAAGTAGCAACTCGCACTGAGAGTCACCAATCCTCGCAACGGAGTCCATAAGCTCTACGGTCCGGGTCACTCTCTTCAACACAAGCGTGCTGCCGAAAGCGGGACACATACTGACCGGGCCACCCAGGACCTTAACACCTCCGACGGGCCGAGCTATAGCAGGGGGAAGATACCAGGAAGCCGACTCTGGGGATCCTCTGCAGGCCAAAAAACCTCAGTTTTATGAACATTAAGGTGAAGTCCCGACTGAGGTCCGACTTCCATAATCAACTAGACCTTCCCCACAACCAAAGTATCGCCAACAATAGTGCCATCATCCAGGTACCAAGACTGTAAACACAAATCGAAGGAGTCTCGGATCGAACACACCAAGGGATGCAAAACTAAGGCAAACAGCAAAGGGCTAAAGGGGTCCCACTGCTGAACCCCCTGAAAAGACAAAAGACTATGCTCCCCATAATACAACCGGGCAGGAGCGGAATAACAAAACTCAACCCAGTGGGAGAGAACAGGGCAATGACGACGAACTTCGCGTAACATAACTCCGCGGTCGACCATGTTAAAGGCGTTCTGGAAGTCAACCAACAACATGGAAAGGCCCACATCATTGTCGCGCTCCTCAACAAACCGATTCAAGGCATGCAGAATAGCCTCTCCTCCACCGGACACCCCGACACCAAACTGAAGACCATCAAAATAACTACACAACGATGGCCCAACTAAAGCAGCACCAACCTTAGAGACAAGACACATCCAAACAGTGCCCACATCAATAGGACGAATACCACCACCTGGTTTAAGAAGCGGGGTGAGAGGAGCACTAGCAATGGACTCACCCAGGACCTGGGGACACCAACCTCAAGGAAAATATTAACCATCTGAGAGATAGAGGCGATCAAATTATCAGAAATAGCAACAACAGCCCCACTGAAACAATCTAAGAGATGATGAGCACGAAAACCATCCCGCCCACAAGAGGTGCCGCGCGAAAAACTCCTAATCATGTCCAAAACAACAGCCACAGAAACAACAAGAGGAGGATGATCAGGGGGTAAAAAGACGGGGGATGGAGCTAGTGGGTGCTTATCCCGCAAGACCTCCAAGGTATCGTCACAGTAAGGAGCAACACCCGACGAATAAAGCACCCTAACCGCAGCGGTATAATGACCAGCACTAATTATTATTATTATTATTATTTATTATTATTATTATTATTTTAATATGCATGTACCTTGAAAATCTAACATGCTTTGGAAGAATTTAATCAAAATTTCAGTACTATTAAATTTCCGAAATTAACAAATTATTTCCGGAAAAAATTAATTATCATGAACTCGATTCTATCAAAATTTAGTACTATTAAATTTCCTACTGCAATACATTAATTACCATCACGCAGATGACATCATACATGCAACAAATAAACTGGTACTGAAAAAGAAATGGAATTTATAAACTATTTTTTTTTTCTATTATCGTCTTTTACTATAAAACTTCGCAAATTCCAAATCTGTCCTCGTCATTCCGTTTACTCCCCCCTTTCACCTATTCCCCCTACTCTGTTCCCCCGGACACACGCAGACACGCACCGCTATGATCCATATGTGCAAGCAATCATTAACAAACAGCTCTACCATTCACTTGCCCTTGCAATGACCCTCTTCCCCATCTTCTTCATCTTCTCTCTCCTCCCCTCTTCGCTTTCTCTTTCTAACACTTTCAGTAAGTCCACCACCACCTCCTTTACATACAATGTCTATAGCTTACACAGACTGTTGATGTCTTTACTCGCTCGCTTTTCGAGCTCGCTTACTCATTTTTCGTTGTTTTTCTGTTTCACAGACTACAGTTTACACATTGACTGCGGCGGCCTCGTCAACTCCATCGACGCCTTCCACACGGCATGGCTCTCCGACCGCTTCTACTCAGGCGGCGCCGTCTCAGTCGTCTCCGAGCCCCTTCACTTCCTCCACCCGCAGGAGAAGACCATCCGCTACTTCCCAATATCCTCCGGAAAGAAGAACTGCTACTCCATCCCCTTACCCACCGCCGCCGGAGGCCGCTACTTACTTCGGACATTCACCGTATACGACAATTTCAACGGCAAGTCGCACTCTCCTTCCTTCGACGTCTCCGTTCGGGGCACTTTAGTGTTTTCCTGGAGATCTCCATGGCCCGAAGCAATATCTCGCTCCGGCGCGTACTCGGATCTATTTCTTCACCACGATGAGCCCGTGTTGGACCTTTGTTTTTACAGCATTGCAACTGATTCTCCGGTCATAGGGTCTTTGGAATTGTATCAAATCGACACCAAAGCCTACCCGTTCGACCACACCCGAAATTCCAGCAACTACATCCTGATCAACTATGGCCGGTTTTCATCCGGGTCGGATCAATGGGGCCCCGGATTCAGCAACGACACCGATTTTTTCGGCCGCTCCTGGATTTCGGACGCCGAATTCCGGCGAAAAGCAGTCTCCATTGCTAACGGAGCCAAAATTAAAGCCATCTCCGCGATTAAAAAAATAGTTAACGTAGAAAGAAGCCCGAATTACTTTCCGGAAAAGCTTTACCAGACGGCAATCACGGCATTGAGAAATAATGGCGGCGGGGGTGGCGTCCTGGAGTACGAGCTGCCCGTCGATGCCAAGCTGGATTACTTGCTGTGTTTCCATTTCGCAGAGATTGATGTCAGCGTGACGAAGGCCGGACAAAGGGTGTTCGATGTTTTGGTGAACGGGGAAAACGTGAGCAGGGTGGACGTGTTTAAGGAGGTTGGGGGTTTTGCTGCGTACGATTGGAGCTATGTGGTGAAGAATTTGAGCAGTACGACTTTGAGTGTGAGGCTGGAGTCGGTGGTGGGCGCCCCTGTTATCTGTGGGCTCGAGAATTATGCAATTGTGCCTGTCGATCTCAGGACTGCACCCGATCAGGGTATGTGTCTGTTGTATATTTGCTTGATTTCTTTTCATTAGGATTGACATATGATTTATTTTTAGGGGAAAGTAAAACTTTGGCCGTAGACGCAATAGCTTGCAATTCATGTCGGTCGGTAAATTGCTCGAGCTAATGGTGTAGGGGTGACAATTCGAAATTGGGACCTTAAGAGTGATTTTCTTTTTGATGGGTATTTTATATAATTTAGTATATTGGTAATTGAATTAGTGGAGAATGTTTTTTGGACTTTTAGTTACAGGATCTTGATTTCTTGATTAGGTATGAACTGTTATTATTTCTTTAAACGAATGAATATTCACAATCCCTTTTGGCTCAAAATTGTTATGGTTGTAGTTTTTGTCTAGTTAGGACCGAACTTTAGAGTAGTCGGAATTCACGCCATGTGTAAATGATGATTCTAAGCAAATTTTCAGAAAAGGAAAAATAAAGCATGATACAATATACAAGACGGTGGGTACATAATTTGAATGAAAGGTTAAAAAACAGAGATATACAATGGCTTACTTTAGTAATCTAGAAATTAAGGGGAGATTTTCCAAACGGAAGTTGAAGATTGTGAGTTATATTAGTTAGAACACAAGGCAAAATGAACATTTTGATAATATAGAACTTTTTTTTGGCAGTTGTGGCGATGAGGGCCCTGAAGGCATCACTTGATGTTCCCGGCAGAATGGGTTGGAATGGCGATCCATGTGCTCCTACTACATGGGATGCATGGGAGGGTGTCACATGTCTTCCCTCAAAGGATGAGTCATATCTTGTGGTGTCCCAAATGTGAGTGTCACATGTTCCAGGAAGTTTGCCTTGGCATATATCTTTGAGCTAACAATAAAAGTTCGGAAAATCAAAATTTGACTTGTTGATGACAAAATAATATAACTCGATCCACTTGCCTACAAAATATTTCCTTGTAACAAAATCTGAGAATCATTGACACTTAGTATCTCTTCATCCATCCGAAACTTCTGTATTTTCAATTCCGTTGTCCTTTTTTTCGGGGGGGGGGGGGGTCTTAAGTGGTTATAAAAGCCATAAAGAGAGCGTGATGGTAATATGATTGCCATATTTTTAGAGAACATTCTGTTATATGTTTCCTTTTTATCCGCAGTGACCTTGGGAGCCAAGGGTTGAAAGGTTATATCAGTGATCAAATTGGCCTCTTGACGAACTTGGTAAGCCTGTAAGTATCGATAGTTAATGTCTTTTTTTGTTGTTCATTCATAAATGAATTATTGCCCAAATTAAAAGTGGTAACTAGTGCAGTCTTGAGATTAGTAAAAAGCTAAACATCTGCAAAGAAAGATGAATCGTGTCGAGTAAACAGATTAATTTTCATTGTCAACAAGTGTTTTTTTTTTCCTTAAATTTCTTTCCAGACTAAACTTATAATCTGCGAATTGTGCAGGAACCTGAGTTCCAATTCTTTAGGAGGTAATATACCCTCAGGATTGGGTCAAAAGTCACTCGTGAAGCTGTAAGATCACATACATCTTTTTCTTTTTACTGAGGCATTATTCAATTTTGTCGCGATCATTGTGGTATATTTGGATTCAGCTGTCAATGCCACAAAGATGAATAATTTGATATATTCTGCTGCTGCTACAAAATATAAGAAGCTTAAAGAAGCAAGTTAATAATTTTATGGTTTATTGCCCTTGATACTTGAAGTTCATATCATTTCCATGTGGTGGGGGATTTCATTTTTTTTCTTAATATCTGCTTTGCGCATTTTCAATAGTTCAATATGCTTTTACTGATGCAGGGACTTGTCGAATAATAAGTTTATGGGATTCATACCAGACAGTCTAACTTCGTCCAGTTTGCAACTCGTGTAAGTTGGATGCTTGTTCTTGTTACTCGTGGCTTGATCTCTGTATGTCTAACTCGCCGACTTAGGTATGATTCTCGCCTTGATTGAATTTCCTCAGGTTATTGAATGGTAATATATTGGAAGGGCGAGTTCCGGAGGAGCTTTATTCAATTGGGGTCCATGGTGGAGCCATAGAGTAAGCAATGCCTTTATTTAATAAATTTATTAATTCTTGTCGAAAATCGCCACATACGCACACAACTATCACAAGCAATATCTTTACAACAACATCATTACCCCAATGCCTCAATGGCTCCCGCAAAAAGCGGGGTAAGGGGGGATCATATGTACGCAGCCTTACCCCTGTCTTAATATAGAGAGGCTGTTTCCGAATGATCCAAAATACAAGCAATATCTTTATTTAATAAATTTATTAATTCTTGTCGAAAATCGCCACATACACGCATAACTATCACAACTATTTCTCCATCTCACCAAAATATAATCACACGTATTGAAAATCAAGGAAACAGGTTGTGTAGTTGAACTTGAATGAGTTGAATTGTGTATGAAGCATATATATGTTTTTCATTTTTTCTTACTTTAAAAATGAACTGATATGTCTTTACGTTTCTAACATGGTATATTTGCTTGACAGCCTTTCTGGTAATAAAAGATTGTGTGGTGTACCTTCCTTGCCGGACTGTCCCCTATTTTGGGGTAAGAGTGGCTTATCGACCGGCGGCAAAATCGGAATAGGTCTATCGTGCCTTGTTATCTTCTCTTTGCTTTTGCTTGGGATATACTGCATGAGGAGGCGTCACAATGACTATGACTTTGGTCTGCCTCATGAATTAATGTGTAAGTATGCAAGAGCTGAATAGTTGCAAAAATTGTTGATTCTAGTTCTTGATTGATTTATGGTCTAATAATTTCAGGATAAACTATATTTCAGTTATATATTGTTCAGCGATAATTACACGAATTATACCCTGAGTTTTCAACCTTATTAGTTAGTACAATAAGCTCAAGACAGATACCTCCATATAGAGGGGGTTCAATATGTAAGTGAAAGGGGTGTATTTGTAATGTTTATCGACTCTTGTGGCCATTTTGTTATTAGGCAAAACCTCAGAGGTGGTTTTGTAGTTGGCTCTATTGTTGATGTGTGTTGGTTGTATTTATAAACTGAAGTCAGGATGTTAATGATAAAATGTTGCAGCACTTCTCTAACTGTTTTTTTTCGACAGCGCTCTCTTCAAAGACAAACAGATATCATCGACAGAAATCGTTGATGACTCTTGAGATGGAAAGCCAACACGCCAAAGGATTTATACGGAGTTATAGTGCAAACTGATTAAGCATCTTATTCTATAAGAGGAAGAGCAAACAAATTTTGGTACCTTTTTCAGCTCACAAAAATGTAGATAAAGATATCATGATCTTGAACTGGAAAAGGTGTAGAGAGTGGCATAACTGGTTCCAGGTAATATAGTTCAACGATTTTTCATTTTTTTCTTCTTCTTAAAATTGGCTCGTCTTAGAAATTAGACCGTGTTCGTGGTCAGTTGAATGTAGGTTCGGATGATTGGCCGCATATTGTATGATAATCAGTTTTTGTTGGCCATTTGGTTGACTTGAAAATGTGAATCTCCCAAGTACTATTCACTTGCATTTAACATTGGTTTTATGTCATTGCTCTCTTTTTTTTTTTTTGGTTTCTACTATTTTATAAGCCGATATTAATTTATCTTTGAATATGTTCATTATTAGATAAACGTTCATTGTTTTTATTGTACTTTATTTTCCTTTTCACTTCTTAATTTTTACAAATGATGGTGATTTTGAGATCTAAGCCCCTACGAATTGAAATACGTGAGCACTGAACAAGTACTATGAAATGCAGAATGTTATATCTGATTTGCTGTACGAATTTTCGGTGTCTGAAATGCATCATGTATGCTCCTATTTATGCAAATCTCCATCAAGTGGGGATTTAATGATGGACATCAATAGCATATTTAATGGTGTTTAATAACCATAAAAAATCTGCCCATTTAAGACATACTTAAGCACACAATTACTATCTTCTAACCATTGTATGTTTCATTTTAATAGTAAAAAGCCAGAGGTGTTCTTCAACGTTTCCGAGAAGATAATCATAAAACCGGAAGAGAACTCTTCTCGACTAGGGCTATAAACGGATCGAACTATACTGAAGTATGGTACGTTTGAGTATACGTTTGAAAATATCGAACTTTAGGTTCGGATACGTTTGAAATTGTTGAATCTTAGAATTTAATGTTTGAGTATACGTTTGAACACCTCGAATAGAGCCGAACTTTTGTGAATCGAGTCGAACGTTTGACTAAACGTTTCAAATTTTTTACGAGCGACTGAATTAAATGGATGAGAGTTGCTCAGAAATGAAAAAATGAGATAAATGATGATAAATTTATATCTTTATTAGATTTTCAACATAGTTTTACATCATATCTAAGGAATAATTGATCAAATGGGCTTCTAAGTCCTTTGACGATCGGATCGAACTATTGCGCACTGTTTGGTCTGGTCCGTCGAACTATCAATTTTAACGTTAGCGTATACGTTTGCATGTGCGAACCGAGACGCGGGCTGAACTTTTTCAAGGCGAATAATGCGAGTCGAAATGAATTTTTTACGTTCACTCACAGCCCTAATCTCGACTAGAGGCGCAACTCTTCTTAACAAGTAGAGGTACTAGTAGACCAGAAAAGATAATCCCTTCTTAACAAGGAGAGGCAATTCCGATGGGTAGCAAAACTAATACTTGGGGTCAACCCAAGTCAACTGAGTCCACCAAGTCTGTCAAAGTTCAATTGTCAAGAACCAAGAACCAAGTTTTAAATTCCAAGGCCCAAAGCCCACGATCCAAGCTAAGGCTGAGATCGAGACTGGGAATGAGTCGAGCCGGCCAAACGGATGCGTGCGTGCGTGCATGTGTCGAGCCACCTCCAAAACTAGAGGCATAGTCTTGGTGATGCTGCACACTCTCCAATACTCCATCGCTTTGTTAAGTGTTTTACTAAATTTTGAAAACCCTAGATCAGTTTGGGTTATGGGCCAGGATTTGGGAATTAGTTTAAATACGCAATTGGTATATAATTCTCAAAATCTGCTGTTTGAAGTCGTGTATAGGATAAATTTGGTTAATTATAATTTGACTCTTGAACTTTGCGATATGTTTTAACCCATGTATCTAATTTGAAAAAAAAAATCTAAATAATACAATTTAACCCTTGGGGGAAAGTTGGAAAACTCTAAAAAATTGAGTAAGGCTTGTTTGGCCAACTATAACTCTATAAATATTCCGTTTCGGAAATTATTTTAGGCCATGATTGGCAAAGTTGAATGTTTGAAAAGCTGAAAAATAGACTTAGGGTCAGTTCGGCTATTTTAGAATTTAAGAAATCTAAAAATTTGACGATCATATGGGTAGCTAGATGCAGATTTTGCATGATCTCCTTGTTGTGTCCAAGAATGCTACTAGTATATATCGTAGGACTGTATTTGTCGCATATGATCAAAGGAATTACCTATGCAGACATTACTCCTCCAGGGGATAATGTGTTGTATAATGTTTATGCCTCGATAAAAGGTACCACAAAGATTTCGTGGATCTCCTTGAGAAGAAATTACAAGAGGATGTGGGGAAAGTTTGAATTTTATGATGGTTAACTGGAAAATTGTCATGGGTCAACTTCAATCTATTAAACTATAGTAATTTTCCATCTCAGTGGAAATTAAAAGCCACAATAAAATTTATGATTTTGAGAAGGGGAAATATTGTTCCATTAAGAGATGAGACTTTGAAGAGTCTTAGAAGCATTTCAAAGCTTTAAAGGCAAAGTAGCACTACTTGTTGATTGTGCTTGAGCAATGACTTTAAAAATTGAATAGTTTTTTGATTTAACGGCTGTTTTTCAGATTAAGGATGAAATTCAAAATGATTATGAAAGAGATTCAGAAATTGTGAAACAGAAACAAATTAAAGTAAATGATATTCTGAAGGAGTTGTTGAGTATGATGTTAAAAAGTTCTAGTCAAAATTATGTGGGTGAAATTGGTGTTTTGAAAAACTTATATTCAATGTAAATATACCACAATATGGTAATAAGAGATTGTGAATTATCTTATAAATATCAAAATATGGGTAGAATTTTGGCTATAATAGAAAACAATATGTGAAACTATAATGGTTGGATTGGATGCATTGGAATGCAAACCATAGTGAGACTTGCACAAGTCAAACAGTGTGATGGAAGATCGTCAAATCAGAAAATATGATACTCTTAGTAGATACTTTCTTTGCAAAAGAAAGAAATGCACGGTGTAATGTATGTAATGGTACATTAAGACTAATCGTTAATGACATAATACATTCAGAACAATTGATCTCAATTGAGTCAAAGGAAAATCTAGTGGGCCCACTGATAAAATATATGAATGGATAATAATTGTATAAATTAGTTAGAGAGATGGGTTTAAACTCCACAATAAAAGAACAGTCATAACAGACACCCAACCATAAGAATTGGAGGATCCGAGAATCTTGGTCCAATGGGACAACTAAGTTATGACATTTCGATTGTACACTTAGAGACTTACCATCTCGTTCCTAGAACCGTCCAATTGTAAATGTGTCTAACTGGCGAGGTTAAGTTTACAACTTTTAATGATTTCTATACCTATATAGTGGAGTATGACAGCATTCTTCACAGGACATCAACTATATAAGTGAAAAGTGCTGGTTGCTTCAAATAGATCCACATAGGCCCCGTCGGACCCGTCCCCGTGTGGACGAATAACTCACACACTTAACAATTTCACAGATCATCAATCATATGGAAATATCATCATACATAACATAATGTAATACATATATATGCCTTGATTAGTATTTATAATTGCCTTGATTATGTTACGCAAGGAAACATTAAGCGGAAAGGACTTCAATCCGAACTCTCTCCGAAGATTTGCTCCTAACACATAACGATATTCAATCAACCATAACACCACTCGAACATAAGGAACTATCTTAAAGTCTACCCTTTAGAACCATTTACCGGACACAATGAGGACAAATTCGACCACGATCGATTAACCATGAAAATTATGGAAATTATTCCACAAAATCTCAAGGAATACACTTGTTGTTTAAGAATACTTGGGTGTTATAATCATGTCTATGAAGAGTTATATTAAGATTGTTAGATGATTAACATAGCCTTGAGATGATTATTGTTGTTGGTTAGGGATGGCAATGGGGCGGGGCGGGGCCGGGTATTGCCTACACAGACCCGGATCCGCGGTTAAAAACTAGCCCCAGACCCGCCCCAGACCCGCTAAATTTTTTTCGGGTCCGCCCTGCACTACCCGCTTGGTTCAGGTACCCAATGTACCATGGATTAAATTTTTTCTCGGATTAATATATATATATAATATATTACTAATTTAATTACTAATATATATATATATATATATATATATATTTAATTTATTAAGTATTAATATTATATATATATATAATATATTACTAATTTAATTACGAATATATATTTAATTTATTAAGTATTAATATTATATATATATATATATGTTTGGGTTATTCTAAAAAGGGTCTTATAATAAAAAGTGTAGGAAGAATTCTGGGAGTGACATGTGTCATCCCCATTCCACATCATATGACATGTGTCACCCCCACCCCACCCCACCCACCCCCCCACCCCCCGCGAAATTTTTTTTTCTTGCCAAAAAATTTTTTTTTGGGGGGCAAAAAAAAATTTTTTTTCCCGCCAAAAAAAATCCCGCCAAAATTTATAAGTGCATCACATTTATAAAGTTACTGCATCACAATTATGATTTTAGTGCATTAAGGTTATAAGTTACTGCATCATAGTTATGATTTTAGTGCATTAAGGTTATAAGTTACTGCATCATAGTTGATGCACTTAACTATAAACTATGATGCAGTAACTTATAATAAAGACGCACCAAAATTTATTAGTGTGATGCACTAATGATATAAAAAAAGTGTAGTACTTGTATAAAAATGAATCATATTTAATTTTGAAGCAATTACATACATATATGATGCAGAGAAACTTAGGATGATACAGTTTCCTATAACTATAATGCAGTTACATACATGATTCACTTATAACTATAATGCAGTTACATACATATATGATGCAAAGAAACTTAGGATGATGCAGTTTCTTATAACTATAATGCAGTTACATACATGATGCAGTTACTTATAACTTATAACTATAATGCAGTTACATACATATATGATGCGTAAAACTTAGATGATGCGCAGCTTATAACTATAATGCAGTTACATACATGATGCAGTTACTTATAACTTATAACTATACTGCAGTTAGATATATATATGATGCAGAAAACTTAGGATGATGCAGTTTCTTATAACTATAATGCAGTAAACTTATAACTATGATGCATTAAAACCTGTGCATCACCGTTATGAAATTTGGTGCATCATAGTTATAACTAATTTTTATAATCGTGATGCACCAAAATAAAATGGTGCATCATAGTTATAAAATTTTGCGGAAAAAAGTTTGGCCCAAAAAAAAAAAATTTAAAAAAAAAAAAATTTAAAAAAAAAAATTAAAAAAAAAAATTTTCGGGGTGGGGTGGGGGGTGGGGTGGGGTGGGGGTGGGGTGGGGTGGGGTGGGGGTGGGATAGGGGGTGACACATGTCATATGATGTGGAATGGGGATGACACATGTCACTCCCACCATCCTTCCTACACTTTTTATTATAAGACCCTTTTTATAATAACCACACCATATATATATATATATATATATATATATATATATATATATATATATATCGGCTTTGGGTGGTACCCCATATACCTGAACCGAACCGACCCGAACTTATTTTTTCTACTCGCCTGCATCGGACCCGACCAATTTTGTTACCCGAATTGGACCCATTCGGGTAAAAACCCGCGAGTACCCGAACCCGTGGTTTTTTTTACCATCCCTATTGTTGGTTGTGTTATTGAGAGATTATAATCATTTTAGTGTAGGATTATGATGAGTTATGAAGATATGATTACGCATTTATAATCTATGAGGAACCTAGACTAAATCGAATTAAAAAGACCAAACTATAAGAAAAACGCCAAAATCCACAAAATTAGGGTTCTAAGCGATTTACCTTAATATGAAGATGGAAGATGGATAACTTGATGATAGATTGATGATATGATGCTCTAAATCGACTCCTAATCAAAGTTGGAAGGAAATTCGGTCAAAGTCCTCCTCAAGATGTCGCCTTATCGCGAAGAGAAGAAGAAAAAAGTCATAAATGAAGTTTCTCGACCATCGACAATGTCATATACTGTCGTGTTACGGTCGTAACAAATGAAGTTTACGGCCTTAATAAATGAAGCTCAAGGCCATATCAAGCTATACTAGCAGCCATAAGTAGCCTACTAGACTGCTTGGCTCCAACACACCCCTCATTATGGCCGAGAAAACTAACAGCCGTAACAAATCTGATATTACGGTCGTATAAAGCAGAAGTCTATGGTCGTACAATGCATTGAAGTTACGACTGTAACAGGGATAGGCTTACGACTATAACCCTGCTGTTGACAGCAAATCCGTGCAGCCGTTAAAAGGCTCGAGTAACGTCTGAACGCGAAAGTGCAAAGAAAATGACGAAGCAATTGCGAAGAATATCAATATACAAACTCAAGCATTCAACAAACATGTAATTTCGACCATCCAACAGTACAGAAATGAATGTACAAACCAAATACCTAATATTTTAAAAAATTACAAAATGACTCAAACTTCCGGAAATCACTATGAGACCAGATAACAACACCCAAACTTATAACATGTCTAAATATAATAAATGAATTTGTAAAAACAACAAAATGACGGTTCTGAACAAGACTTGCAAGAAACGAATCTGGAGGCGGAAAAATTACACCAATATACGGATTCCCATAAAATAGCCCGAAACTCGTTCGGATGGCCAAAAGTGCAGAACAAAATATTTCAGAATACCAAAATAATTACAAGCGAGTCGCCAAAACAGAAATACACCAAAATCAGAAATTACTAATAATAGAAAGTGCGGATATTATATAAATGACTGATTAGTTCAAAACATCATGTTACTAAGCAGCTAGTAGATCTGATAGTATTTTACTAAGGATACGCTACCTATCCTGATGTAATAATGGTTCGTCAGACCTTTAAAGTGAGTATACATACATGTATGCATAATGTTCATTCATGTGGAGGATTATTGGAAAATTGATTTGTATCAATAAATTATTTTAGTATGAACGAAATTATCGTCTAAAGGTTGTAACTATTCGTACACACTTATTCAAATGAATGAGCTTCTTCAAAGAATTGTGTTTATTTGATATGCATGATCGTTCAAATTATTTAATTGAAAAGATTTTTTCGAACAGTCGTGATGTTTCGTTTTATATATATATATATATATATATATATATATATATATATATATATATGTGGTGGGGTTATTCTAAAAAGGGTCTTATAATAAAAAGTGTAGGAAGGATTGTGGGAGTGACATGTGTCACCTTGCCACATCATCATGCCACATCATATGACATGTGGCACCCCCACCCCCCTGACCCCCACGAAAAAAAAATTCCCGCCAAAAAAAAAAAAATTGGGGGCCAAAATTTTTTTTTCCCGCCAAAAGCTTATAAGTGTGATGAACCATTTTTTTAGTGCATCATAGTTATAAGTTTTGGTGCATCACACTAATAAGTTTTACTGCATCACAGTTATAAGTTACTGTATCATAGTTAACAGTTAGGTGCATCAACTATGATGCAGTAACTTATAACCTTAATGCACTAAATCATAATTGTGATGCATTAACTTTATAACTGTGATACAGTAATAATAAGTTTTATTGCATCGCAGTTATAAGTTACTGCATCATAGTTAACAGTTAAGTGCATCAACTATGATGCAGTAACTTATAACCTTAATGCACTAAATCATAATTGTGATGCAGTAGCTTTATAACTGTGATGCAGTAACTTTATAAATGTGATGCACTTATAAATTTTGGCGGGAAAAAAAAAATTTTTGCCCCAAAAAAAAAAATTGACAGGAAAAAAAAATTCGCGGGTGGGTGGGGGGTGGGGGTTGGGGTGGGGTGGCTGGGGGTGGGGGGTGACACATGTCATATGATGTGGAATGGGGGATGACACATATCACTCCCACGATCCGTCCTACACTTTTTATTATAAGACTCTTTTTAGAATAACTCAAACCTATATATATATATATGTTCCCCTAGTCGAATGATGTGATGGAACTAGACTAATATATAAAAATACACAAATTAGTTCACATGCATATTGTTGCATTTGTTTTATTCTTCCTTCTATCTTGAAAGTTCCGCACATAAAGTAATTCGTTGAAGGTTCGTTTCTTGCAAGTAATGCAACAAACTAGTCGAAAGTCGTGTTATCTTATGGACGATTGTCGAAGACCATTCCCACTTTGTTTAAGCAATTTTGAGAATGTGTCCAACACAACCCTCAAAATTAATTTTTTGTCCCATCAATTTGCCCATTCCTTAGAAAACCACAACAAATTTATCAACAATTCCGTCCCACATTTAACAGTTGAGTAGAGAATATCCATTTAGAAATTTATATATTTAACTTTAACACAATCAAATCAAACAATCACAATTACATCATTCAATATCTATCTTACATTACTCTCAATACCATTTTATTTACCTTATAATCTCAATCATACTCACAATCAGTACTTAAACAACTTATTCATCTATCACATTTAATCATTACCCGAGATATACTACTTTTCCAGCAAATGACAAATTTAGCATGTTAACAAAAACCAATTACCTTTTTTAGGTCTCAAAAAACAATATTGTATTGTATTTTTATAAAGAATGTATGTTATATGTCTCGCAGATAATAAATTGATCTATTTCTATATATATTCTTCGTTCCTAAAAGATTATCACTTTAATTTTTTATAGTTGTATCTTTTAAAGTTTGACCTTAAATATATTTTTATTGATATAGTTTTCATCATGCATTATATAACACAAATATAATATTTGAAGTCAATATTTAGAAGATACAACTACCAAAAAATCAAAAATAAAGAGTATTACTAAATACCGTCCTAAATCACTAGTCATCGCCCTTAAAATTTACATTTTTGCCCTTCATTACTATTGAACCTCTCTCTCTTCTCTCTCACTACTATCTCTCACTTCTCTCTACCCGCCATCGCCGCACCGCCGCTATCGTGTCGCCGCACCACCGCCGCGGTGGCGGTGCGACGGCACGGCGGTGGTGGTGCGACTGCACGGCGGCGGCGGCGGTGTGGCGGTGATAATGGCAGGTAGAGAGAAATGAGATACAGTAGTGAGAGAGAAAAATAGTGAGAGAGAAAAGAGAGGTTCAATAGTAATCAATGGCAAAAATGTAATTTTTAAAGACGGTGAATAGTAATTTAGGACAGTGTTTAGTAATCCAGAAAATAAACTATGTTTGGAACTGAAATTACTTTTTAAGCTGAATTAGTCAAACTCAAATTTAATTATTTAATTTTAAGCAGAAGCAATGTTTACATGTGAGAGGATTTTATTTATTTATTTATTTATTTATAATCTCTTCTTCTTTCGGAGGTCAACATGTTCAATTCTGTTGGTTAAAGTTTTCAAAAAAAAAAGTTTATTTATGTTTTCCGTGGTTACATTTGTTGTTTTTCATGGTTTCCTAGTACCAAATCAAACCTCACGATTTTGTAATTTCGTTACTCGATTAGGAGTATTTACTAATGTAATTATGTAACCAGAATCGAGGCAGAGAAGAGAAATTCTCCCACTTGTATTAGAGGTTCTTTGACCAGGGGTGTTAAATCGAGGATTGTGCACTAATGACAGCCCTGCAAGGGAGATGACCAACGAGACACGAACCCAGCAACAAACCTTGCAATATTTCAGCAAAGTATTGTCACCACACGGATTCGAACCCGCGATGTTTGAGTATTTCCACCCCAATCACCTTGCAACTTACCATCAGTCTATGCCCCTTGGGACATAGAGAACACTTTATTGGTGTCACTTAACGATGCTCTAAAAATAGGCTCAAGCATAATCAGCATCCGAAAACAACTTGTGCACCGACGTACAACAACAACATTTAAGCCTTAGTCCCAAAATGATTTGGGGTCGGCTAACATGAATCAAACTTTGAAACCGTCAATAATCGTTATATAAATAACATAAAAGGAAAAAAGAGGGAAAAAGTAGAGAAAAAAGCAAATACAAAAAAGAGATAAAAAAATGAAAAATCCTGAAAAATAAATTAAAAGATAACATGAAATAAAAAGAAAATAGGAATTAAAAAAAAAATCAGACTCCATCCACCATCCGTATTCTTTCCCGCCACATTTGCCTCTCCATCGCCATACTTTCTCCAATTCCAAGAAACCGACGTACCGCAAAAAAAAAACATAACACACAACAAAAAAATTATTTTTTTCATTTTTTTAATAAAAACGACCAAAACGACGTCGCTTAACCACAACGACGTCGTTTTGGTAAAAATTTTGATGGCGTACGTGCACCGCTAGACTATGAGTGGATCCATCTATGGGCTCAAGAGATGCGATAAAAAGAAGGAAACTAAACATTATTATTTTAAGTTTAAAAGTCATATCTAAATCAGTAATAAAAAAATAGTTATACATAGAACAAAATGACACCATAACTTTTAATCTCAAATAATTCAGTATCTACTTCTATCAAGAGTATGCTCGGCAGTAGTTTTTGAAGTAGTGAGTTTGATAAAAGCTACTAAATTTAGTTTTAAAATATTATTATTTATTTTATTTTGGTATTTTAATAGTTAGTTTGTGTCAAATTAATTTGCTAAACAACTATTTCAACAATTACTTCTAATCTATCGGTTGGTATCTAACGATTAATTTATGAACCGACAACTAGTAACCGCTAGTTTTAACAAACATCTAATATCAAGTTTGTTAATATTATTAATAATATTGCATGAATGTTTTACATCAAATCAATATTCAAATTGAACAACCGAACTTTGTTTTACTTTAAATGAAAAAAAAAAACTCATTTCCAAACTTTGACCAATCGAGCTTTGAACTTATGGTCAAGGTCCGAATTTGATTCCCAGAAGAAACTATGTATGCTATTGTTGGTATTAATTAATACTCCATTTAAAATTAATATATTTATTGTATTAATTATTTATCGTAGCTGACTTTTCTTTAGTACGAAATATTAACTATTTATCGTGATATGATATCATCAGCATTACTATTGTTGTTGTGACGAATGAGAGACGTCAATGTGTCGTCACCATGATTATTAATAATACCTCATATTAAAATGATTTAACTCACTATCAACTTTCAAACACTCAACCAACCCCGGCGATGTTTTTTCTTTTTTTTTTTTTGAGGACTGGAATCTAGCGCAGTTACTTTTCGAGTGCATACTGAATAAATTCTCGGGCTGAACGTAATAGGCTGCAAACTACGCCAACTAGGTAAACCACACTAGTCAAGTCTTGTGTGACATGCTCAACCATGAAAGTATTGATATGAGAAATCGAGTTCGTGACCTTTCAGTCCCGCACTCACCTAGTCCACCAAATTGACTACCCTTGCGGGTAACGATGTTGTATTTGATGTTGTGACAAAAAAATGCTATAATTATAATATGAAAATAATTAATTGTAAATTTATATAAATTTATATCTGATTAATAATATTTATTAAAATACTTCTAAGATGTCACACCAGCTAGTCAGTTTCTTGATTTTAATATTTTCAATGACAACAACTTCTAAAACAAATTCTAGTATTGCTTTTAAAACCTGTTGTTAGTGACTCATAAATATAAAAAAAAAAACAATTTTCAGCTTTTTAATCTGTCGAACATAATCAAATTTAAAAATTTATCAAAAAATTAACTAATTTTAAAATTCAACTATATCAAATGGGCCTAAATCCATGGTAAGATAACTTATTAAGTTATAGCGACATTAGTTCAGCATATCCATATTTCTCTTCTTTTTAGTTTTTTTCTACCTTTTTTTCATATCCCATTTTTCTAGTTTTGAATATCATATTTGTTTTTTTATCAATTAACCTTGTAAACATTTATACTATATTTAATTAAATAAAGAATTAATATATCACCACAAATCCATGTTGAACGCAAAACAATAGATTACACTGCAATGGCAGGTAGCCGGGCAACAAGTTGCGCCGCTACCCCCTATTAAATTATATGTGGTACTTTAATAATTTTATGTGTAACCTGACTAATAATATACATTTATAAATTCTACGAGTTTGAAAAATACTACAAGTATTTTCATAAAGGTTATATAAAATCACAATGTTACAACATGAAATCAATACAATGATAAGATTTACGAAAAAAAAAAACAATTGATTAATGATGGCTCAATCTCTAATGGCTAACTTAGTAACTTTTAAAATAATTAATATATATATTTTGGATTTTTAAATTTATGTGATCGAAAAAAGGGCCTCGAGACCAAGCTTGACGTCCATGCCTCGAACAAACTCAACTCACTATTACATCCATAATTTCGATCTTGCCTGTGTTACGTAACCCAATTCAAATCCAAGTTGTAGTTAGACCTAAACTTATTGCAAGTAAATTGTATGACATGATAAATAAATAAATAATAGTACAGTACAAGTGCAAATTCTGCTGAATTTCAAAATAAACCCGTGAATGGAGAAAAGGGTATATAAAGTAGGGTCGTGCATGACGCTATGACATGGTTTTAGGGTAAAATCGATATCATACCAAATATATTCAGTTTATTATGATTTAATACAACAAACATACATGTTTTTTTGGTTGGTAGTTCGGTATTTCGATTTGGTTTACATCGGCACGGTATTTTTCGGTTTTCTACTTGATACTTGCTAGCATTAATAAGACTAAAATACTCAAATAAATTAATTAAACAAGGTACCATAAATAGCTGATCCAAATTAATAGCTAAACCAAAAAAATCACACTAACCTTAAGACAGTAACTAATTTAATGTTCAAGTATGCTAAATAAAAATCACATATTATATATCTACTACAAACGGGCGATCTTCGAATTCATGGTCTGTGTATCCGCTCAAAACTTGTGTATCCTAGACTGGAGTGTCGGCCCTGGGCCTAGGGTTTGGAGTGCGCCCGCCTAGGGGCCAGGAGAAAAGGGAGTCCAGATTTTTTCTTTTTAACCGGTAGCCCATTATACGATTAGGCTAAAATACATCACTAACTTTAAATTTAGGCTAAAATAATTAAAAATGGGACAAAAGGTGTATCCAGCAGATCTCCTAAATTGAATGGGGTCCACAAATTTTTTTACACCCCCTAAATTCAATCTTAAATTTACACACACCCTAAATTTATTTTAAGCTTACAATTAGTAGGGTCAACACATAATTATTTTTTTTATGTAGAAAATAGGAGATCTGGTGTATGCATTTATAAAATCGAGATCGTAAAATAGTATAGGAAAGCTTTATGGAGGAATTTAGGAGCAAAATTTTGAGATTTCTGCTGGGGGTGCTCTAAATGATTTTTATTTCAAAATGCTGGCAAAAATCCGCTTCTTAAGACTAGGAATAATTGTTACCAAAACTTTCATTTTTGTTAATTTTTAGCTTGGATTCGGGCCGCGGCCCCCTAGAACTTCAGCTCGACATTTTTCTTGAGTGTGCCGCGGCACACCCTGTCCGGGCCGCGGCTCACGAAGTCAACTCAGCTTTAGGAGGTATTTTTAGCAGCATTTGTGCTGCGTTTTTCATACTTCCTTCACCTAGAGAGACATGCACAAAATAGAGAGATACGAGAGAGAAGAGAAAAGAGAGATATACTTGTTCGATTTCCCAGAGTTGTATCGATCGGATCGTCGTGATATTTTGACAAGAACTTGGTAGCGATTGGGCAAATCTTTTCATCGGAGTAGATCGAGGTTTTGAGTCAGAAAGTTTGGGTATTTTGTTAGCTTTTTGTGTAAGCTATTTACGGTGTTTTTCTTTCTCGATCTTGTTGTTGTTGTGTATTCCAAAAACTTGAAGATTGTTTATTACCAAGTACTTGAAGATTATCGTTGTATACCTCTAGTTTGTACTAGGGACGAACGTGTATTGTGAATCGATGATAGTGGATTTAAGCGGCTTCGGTCTCGTGGTTTTTACTCTCGCCTTGAGGGGTTTTCCACGCTAAAAATTGTGTCTCCTTGTTTATTGTTTTTTATATCATTTGTATTGTTTATCGAGTTGTATTTGATTTACTCTACTCGTCGGTAACCTCAAAGTTGCAATTGAGATTGGGAAAGTTGTCAAACGAGTTTCCGCATTTTTGTTGTGACGTCTTTGTGTCGTTTTTTCCCAACAAAGTGGTATCGGAGCCACGGGATTTTTTGTTTCGTGGTTGTATTATCTCAATTGTAAGATGGAAGCCAATACAAGTAGAATGGTGAATTTGAATGGTTCTAAGTACCATGTATGGAAGGGCAAGATGGAAGACCTTCTATATGTGAAGGATTATTATGTACCGGTCTTTAGCAAAGACAAATCGGAAGGCAAGTCCGGCCCGGATTGGGCTATTTTGCATCGCCAAGTGTGTGCTATATTCAACAATGGGTTGATGATAATGTGTTGAATCATATTAGTGGAGAAAAGGACGCTCGAGAATTGTGGCATAAGTTCGAGCAATTGTATGCTCGGAAGACGGGGAATAATAAGCTATTCCTCATTAAACAAATGATGAACCTAAAATATCAAGATGGGACTCCTCTGTCGGATCATTTGAATGCATTCCAAGGCATCATTAATCAACTTGTAGGAATGGGCATTAAATTCGAAGAGGAGGTTCAAGCTTTGTGGTTGTTGGGCACATTGCCGGATACTTGGGAGACGTTTTGTACGTCGTTGTCTAACTCTGCCCCTGATGGTGTCATTTCGATGAAACTTGCTAAGGGGAACATTGATAAGTGTCATTTTGTACACTTATCCATGGTTTGTATCGATAAAATTCACCCATAATTGAGCTAGTCTACTCGTTTTTTGCTTTTAATTAATTAGTTTTAATAATTTTATTTTTATCGGATGATGATCAGATTAAATAACTGATTTACTCAAGAAATAACATGTTTATTAAATATTCTCTTTGTTGAATTTTGATATATTCATGTTGTAGGGCTTTTCGAGACAAATTCGGCAGTCTTTCCGGATTCAAAATCAGGGTTATATATCAAAAGTTATCATCCGAAGAAGATCTGGGGCAAAAACACAAAGTCTGAGAAATTCTGGGCTGAAAACATAACTATCAAAGCTTCAAGTGAGCAAATTTACGAAGCCACGTTACGGCCGTAACATTCAGGAGTTACGGCCGTAAGTCACCTAGTTACGGCCGTAACACCTGAATGTTACGGCCGTAACTCTTGACAGATTGTTATGATTTGTCTAAATTTTTATACTTTTTGTGTATTATTGAGGGGATGGTTGGCATTGATCCGATCTAATGTAATAATGCTGGAGTTTTGGAGCTATTAGATGACTTTATATGTATAAATAGACCCCTTAGATCCTTCATCATTCATCATTCATCTTATAATTTTTCATTTTTTGTAAATTTTTCTTTTTTGTGAAGAACACACTTGTGTTCTTGAGTGATCTTTGTAAGTGTGGTATAGCATATGTTGTTCAGAGAGTTTATTGCTTCTATATCCTTTATCTATTAAGGGAGTTAGGATCAATTCTTTCTCTTGATTCCACTAATAATGACCACACAAGCTTGTAATATGTGTAATAAACCCTTCATGGGCTAAGTAACCTATAGTTGGGATTATAAACAAGGTTAGTCATGTTATTTATGTTTGTATAAAGATCTATTGTGAATTACTTATTATTGTGTGTGATTTTCATTGTTTTAACAATCTTTATTTATTTGGCCAATAAATGACGATATTTATGGTCTTCATATGTTTCGAAAGAAAATATGTTTGATTAGATCAAATGATCTTCACTCTAACTTGTTCTAGGGGATAGAAATATACCTCTAGTCCTTAGATGATTCTTTGAGTTATTTTCATAAATCCTAATGCTATGTATTGAAGCCAATCAATATAGAAATATAGTGGATTGATTCAATATGTAAGGGGCGTTTTATAGTTCGAAAGAGAAACCGTCTTTTTAAGGAAAATCGAATCTACACAACATAATAAGTAAATTCATTTTATGATCTCCTATACATCTTTTATAACTAATGACGAACTAAGTTTGTAATCCCAACTATTTCATTTTATCGTTAATCAATCTATTATTATTGCAATATTTTTATTTCCTTAAAATATTAAAACTAATATTGCATTTTCTTTGCTACTATTAAACCAAACATTTTGAATTGTGTGTTTCACTCATCTTAGTATCTATAAAAATAGACTAATAGTGTATAATTCAAATTATAACCAAACTTCCTTGTGGGATCGATAAACCGGACTCAAAAAGTCCACTTTACTACTTGATACGATATCGTGCACTTGCGATAGTTACACTAAAAACGTGTCAAGTTTTTGGCGCCGTTGCCGGGGAAGTATAAGTTATACTTGAAATCTTACATTGTAAACTATTTTTATAGGTACAATTTTCTCGACATTGTAACTTAGTACTCAATTGTGTTTGTCCGGTCAAGTGGCGGATAACGGTACTCCGTGACTATTAAAGTCGGACTTTTCAGTTTCCCACAACAACTGATATTTGTAAATATTTTCTCCATTTATTTTCATTTTTATTTATTTTTTATTTTTTTTATAATGGAAGAAACTTTGTTAAAAATCGGAAAAAGATTTCCCTTTCTAAGCAAAAATGTCATTTTAAAGATTTATAAGACAAGACTTGAAAGGAGGAGGTTGCTTATGAATAAAAGCATACCTTTTGACATAAGATTCATAATTGAAGCCAAAGTAAGAATAGAGGGTGAATTCACAGAAACACCGACTAGATTTTTACCAGGGCTAGGAAAAAGTTCATATGCGAAGAAACGACGAGCAAAGATGATAGCCGTTTGTTATGAAAATGTGCTAGATGGAACTGTAATTTAAAATGTTGATCTTTAGGAATTCCATCTACAAACAGAGAAGATAAAATTCAGTTCATTAAGGATGGTCTGAATAAGGAGAATTTAGATGATATCAAAATTTCTCTTGACACGCATCCTAGTGGACTCGTACATTACGGAATTCGATGTTTGTGGAATAAATTCCAACCAGAATATGAACAACGTCTTGGGAATCTGACGTTAAAAGACCCTGTTTGCCAATTTGTAAGAAAATTGGATGGGAAGATTCTCACGACTCATAGAAGGCGTTTAGGCCGTTTCTGAACGTAAAATCAGAGGAAGATGTGAGCCACAATCACAACTACTGTACATACGCGTAAGTATCTTTTATTTTTGTCGTGTGGTGAGATTTTCTGAATAAAAAAAAGTAATACGCGATAAATGCATTCATTATTCTAATTGAGTAGTTGAAGCGCAATCAATGCAATCACAAACATGTCAAACAATTTTTACCTTATTTTTCTTCGATAAATAAACTTTGTGCTTGTTTCTTCCATTCATCCCTCAAACTTGCACTTTTCTCTGTTTCTCTCTAAAAAAATTTGTTTTCAAAAATGGAGTCATCATCTTCAACAAAAAAATTTAGCACAGTCTGCATTTTTGGTGGAGCTAGTAATGGAAAAGAGGCATGCTTTACTGAAGCAGCCCACAACTTGGGTCGTACCTTAGGAGAAAAATGCATTCATGTAGTTTACGGAGGAGGAAGTCTAGGACTAATGGGACGAGTGGCTTCGCCTATATGGAAGGAGTAAGAGTGTTGGGAATAATCCCAAAACCTCTGGTGAAAGTAAAATCACCGGGTCAACTATTGGAGATGAGTTTAGATCTGTAAATATGCAAGATCGCATAACTCACATGATAAATAATTAAGCGCCTTTATCACCCTTCAGGTGGTTTTGGCACCCTTGAAGAACTTTTTCATGTGGTTACCAGAGCCCATTTAAATGTTCATCAAAACCAATAGGTGTGCTTAATGTCAATGGTTTCTTTGATGGTTTCTTGTCTTTCATCGACTACTCTGTGAAAAGGGTTTTATTTAGAAGCGTGCTAAACGAATCATAGTCGTTGCAACAACACCAGAAGAACTAATCAAAAAACTCAATGAATTTGTTCCTCAACCAGATCCAGCTCTAGCTAAAATTGTCTGGATGGAAGATTTTACCGTGAGAAAACGAAAAGTGGATTCATTCCTCTCCTTTTGATAAACCCATATCGGACCTCTTGTATTTTTAATTTCTGTCGTGTGTAATAATCGTGGTAAATGGTGGTGGCTTAAGGAGTTTCTTCTTGATCTCTTGACGCGCATCTATTCGCGATTTATGTATTGTTATTTTATTACTGTAATTTTTATTGTGTTTTTTTTTATAATAGCATTGATGGCAGCGTAAGGCGACTCTTCGGACTTTCTTGATGCGCATCTTAAAAATTGTGTTATACTTCCGAGTATATTTTATTTTCTTTTGTTGTGTGCCTCGTATATTTATTCTCTTGCAGATTCTAAAAGGCGTTGGCTCAAACATCAACTCTCTTGACAGGGAGTATTCTGCTTTTTCTGCATTGCTTTTTATTTTATTTTTAAAAAACTGAGAACAGTTTTATTTTCAAGTTTGGGGGTGGTTTATTTTATTATGTTGTAATTTTGGTGTGTTTTGATTGATTTGGTTATTTGCCTTAATTTATATATATATATATATATATATATATTTATATTATTTTGATTTTTGAGATTTCTAGATCTGGCCATAACACCAATAAATTAGTTATATACATGTTTCTAAAATTGTTTTAACCGGTAAAAATTTTGTATATTCCAAAAAAAATTTTTGAGCCTTAATCCCTCTTTTCAAGCCTTGTAATTATCATATAAAATCGAGTCATTCGTTACCTTAAGAAAAGAAGAATCAATCGGTTGATGAAAAATAGAACTGAAATTTACTTAATTCGTGGAGTTTTTGATTTTTCATGCTTAAACTAAGAAATGATTTTCTGCAAAAATTTTATTCCCTAAAAAAAAGGAGTCATTGGTGAAAAGAGCTACACATTAGCAAATAACGGTGTGAAAGCTATCACCTAAAAAAAATGACGAAAAGGAGAAGTGTTGAGCAGCAACAGCTGCCTAATTTTGGAAGTCTTAAATTTTGCGAAAAATAAAGGACTAACCATTGTTGGTGCGTAGCTGCCGTCTCAGAGAAATTGGTGAAAAGAGCTACACGTTAGCAAATAACGGTGTGAAAGCTATCACCTTTTTACGAAAAAAATAATAAAAAAGAAATTGTGTTAGTGAAAAGAGCTACACGTTAGCAAATAACGGTGTGAAAGCTATCACTAAAAGGGATGTAGTTTATGAGCAGATTTGAATTAATTAGCGGCTGAATTTCAATACACTCAATTTCGTGAATAATCACAATATTTGATGACGCCAATGAAATTCTTCTTCATATTGAGTCGAAAAATAAACGAGTGATCGAGAGCAACCATTAAAGAGAGTCGTGTATATCATGAGTGGGAAAGAAATAATCAACATTTTGGGGGGAAAACCTTGATTTTGGAATTACAAAATAAAAACCGTGTTTTAACTTCAAAAACATTAGTAGTTTTATTTTGAATCTTGATTCATTTCTATCTACTGTATAAAGCTGGTTGTTGTATTAATGGCATTTGATCTCCTTTTCTCTTTATATATAATTATTTTAATTTATGTGTGTATTAATTTTTCTTATTTTTATTTTTGGAGCATGAATAATAAAGAGTCTTCCTCGGGACTAGCAAGAATTCAAGTTTGGGGGTGATAAGTGTCAGTTTTGTACACTTATCCATGGTTTGTATCGATAAAATTCACCCATAATTGAGCTAGTCTACTCGTTTTTTGCTTTTAATTAATTAGTTTTAATAATTTTATTTTTATCGGATGATGATCGGATTAAATAACTGATTTACTCAAGAAATAATATGTTTATTAAATATTCTCTTTGTTGAATTTTGATATATTCATGTTGTAGGGATTTAGAGACGAATTGGCGGTCTTTCGGATTCAAAATCAGAGTTATATATCAAAAGTTATCATCCGAAGAAGATCTGGGGCAAAAACGCAAAGTCTGAGAAATTTTGGGCTGAAAGCGTAACTATCAAAGCTTCAAGTGAGCAAATTTACGAAGCCACGTTACGGCCGTAACATTTAGGAGTTACGACCGTAAGTCACCCTAGTTACGGCCGTAACTCCTGAATGTTACGGCCGTAACTCTTGACAGATTGTTATGATTTGTCTAATTTTTTATACTTTTTGTGTATTATTGAGGGGATGGCTGGCATTGATCCGATCTAATGTAATAATGCTGGAGTTTTGGAGTTATTAGATGACTTTAGGTGTATAAATAGACCCCTTAGATCCTTCATCATTCATCATTCATCTTATAATTTTCCATTTTTTGTAAACTTTTCTTTTTTGTGAAGAACACACTTGTGTTCTTGAGTGATCTTTGTAAGTGTGGTATAGCATATGTTGTTCAGAGAGTTTATTGCTTCTATATCCTTTATCTATTAAGGGAGTTAGAATCAATTCTTTCTCTTGATTCAACTAATAATGACCACACAAGCTTGTAATATGTGTAATAAACCCTTCATGGGCTAAGTAACCTATAGTTGGGATTATAAACAAGGTTAGTCATGTTATTTATGTTTGTATAAAGATCTATTGTGAATTACTTATTATTGTGTGTGATTTTCATTGTTTTAACAATCTTTATTTATTTGGCCAATAAATGACGATATTTATGGTCTTCATATGTTTCGACAGAAAATATGTTTGATTAGATCAAATGATCTTCACTCTAACTTGTTCTAGGGGATAGAAATATACCTCTAGTCCTTAGATGATTATTTGAGTTATTTTCATAAATCCTAATGCTATGTATTGAAGCCAATCAACATAGAAATATAGTGGATTGATTCAATATGTAAGGGGCGTTTTATAGTTCGAAAGAGAAACCGTCTTTTTAAGGAAAATCGAATCTACACAACATAATAAGTAAATTCATTTTATGATCTCCTATACATATTTTATAACTAATGACGAACTAAGTTTGTAATCCCAATTATTTCATTTTATCGTTAATCAATCTATTATTATTGCAATATTTTTATTTCCTTAAAATATTAAAACTAATATTGCATTTTCTTTGCTACTATTAAACCAAACATTTTTAATTGTGTGTTTCACTCATCTTAGTATCTATAAAAATATACTAATAGTGTATAATTCAAATTATAACCAAACTTCCTTGTGGGATCGATAAACCGGACTCAAAAAGTCCACTTTACTACTTGATACGATATCGTGCACTTGCGATAGTTACACTAAAAACGTGTCAAGTTTTTGGCGCCGTTGCCGGGGAAGTATGAGTTATACTTGAAATCTTACATTGTAAACTATTTTTATAGGTACAATTTTCTCGACATTGTAACTTAGTACTCAATTGTGTTTGTCCGGTCAAGTGGCGGATAACGGTACTCCGTGACTATTAAAGTCGGACTTTTCAGTTTCCCACAACAACTGATATTTGTAAATATTTTCTCCATTTATTTTCATTTTTATTTATTTTTTATTTTTTTTATAATGGAAGAAACTTTGTTTAAAATCGAAAAAAGATTTCCCTTTCTAAGCAAAAATGTCATTTTAAAGATTTATAAGACAAGACTTGAAAGGAGGAGGTTGCTTATGAATAAAAGCATACCTTTTGACATAAGATTCATAATTGAAGCCAAAGTAAGAATAGAGGGTGAATTCACAGAAACACTGACTAGATTTTTACCAGGGCTAGGAAAAAGTTCATATGCGAAGAAACGACGAGCAAAGATGATAGCCGTTTGTTATAAATGTGCTAGATGGAACTGTAATTTAAAATGTTGATCTTTAGAAATTCCATCTACAAACAGAGAAGATAAAATTCAGTTCATTAAGGATGGTCTGAATAAGGAGAATTTAGATGATATCGAAATTTCTCTTGACACGCATCCTAGTGGACTCGTACATTATGGAATTCGATGTTTGTGGAATAAATTCCAACCAGAATATGAACAACGTCTTGGGAATCTGACGTTAAAAGACCCTGTTTGCCAATTTGTAAGAAAATTGGATGGGAAGCTTCTCCCCGACTCATAGAAGGCGTTTAGGCCGTTTCTGAACGTAAAATCAGATGAAGATGTGAGCCACAATCACAACTACTGTACATACGCGTAAGTATCTTTTATTTTTGTCATGTGGTGAGATTTTCTGAATAAAAAAAAGTAATACGCGATAAATGCATTCATTATTCTAATTGAGTAGTTGAAGCGCAATCAACGCAATCACAAACTTGTCAAACAATTTTACCTTATTTTTCTTCTATAAATAAACTTTGTGCTTGTTTCTTCCATTCATCCCTCAAACTTGCACTTTTCTCTGTTTCTCTCTAAAAAAATTTGTTTTCAAAAATGGAGTCATCATCTTCAACAAAAAGATTTAGCACAGTCTGCATTTTTGGTGGAGCTAGTAATGGAAAAGAGGCATGCTTTACTGAAGCAGCCCACAACTTGGGTCGTACCTTAGGAGAAAAATGCATTCATGTAGTTTACGGAGGAGGAAGTCTAGGACTAATAGGACGAGCTGCTGCTTCTGCCTATATGGAAGGAGTAAGAGTGTTGGGAATAATCCCAAAACCTCTAGCTGAAAGTAAAATCACTGGGTCAACTATTGGAGATGAGTTTAGATCTGTAAATATGCAAGATCGCATAACTCACATGATAAATAATTTTGGCGCCTTTATCACCCTTCCCGGTGGTTTTGGCACCCTTGAAGAACTTTTTCATGTGGTTACCAGAGCCCAGCTAAATATTCATCAAAAACCAATAGGTGTGCTTAATGTCAATGGTTTCTTTGATGGTTTACTGTCTTTCATCGACTACTCTACTGAAAAGGGTTTTATTTCCGAGCGTGCTAAACGAATCATAGTCGTTGCAACAACAACAGAAGAACTAATCAAAAAACTCAATGAATTTGTTCCTCAACGAGATCCAGTTCTAGCTAAAATTGTCTGGATGGAAGATTTTACCGTGAGAAAACGAAAAGTGGATTCATTCCTCTCCTTTTGATAAACCCATATCGGACCTCTTGTATTTTTAATTTCTGTCGTGTGTAATAATCGTGGTAAATGGTGGCAGCTTAAGGAGTTTCTTCTTGATCTCTTGACGCGCATCTATTCGCGATTTATGTATTGTTATTTTATTACTGTAATTTTTATTGTGTTTTTTTTATAATAGCATTGATGGCAGCGTAAGGCGACTCTTCGGACTTTCTTGATGCGCATCTTAAAAATTGTGTTATACTTCCGAGTATATTTTATTTTCTTTTGTTGTGTGCCTCGTATATTTATTCTCTTGCAGATTCTAAAAGGCGTTGGCTCAAACATCAACTCTCTTAGCAGGGAGTATTCTGCTTTTTCTGCATTGCTTTTTATTTTATTTTTAAAAAACTGAGGACAGTTTTATTTTCAAGTTTGGGGGTGGTTTATTTTATTATGTTGTAATTTTGGTGTGTTTTGATTGATTTGGTTATTTGCCTTAATTTTTTTTATATATATATATTTATATTATTTTGATTTTTGAGATTTCTAGATCTGGCCATAACACCAATAAATTAGCTATATACAAGTTTCTAAAATTGTTTTAACCGGTAAAAAATTTGTATATTCCAAAAAAATTTTTTGAGCCTTAATCTCTCTTTCCAAGCCTTGTAATTATCATATAAAATCGAGTCATTCGTTACCTTAAGAAAAGAAGAATCAATCGGTTGATGAAAAATAGAACTGAAATTTACTTAATTCGTGGAGTTTTTGATTTTTCATGCTTAAACTAAGAAATGATTTTCTGCAAAAATTTTATTCCCTAAAAAAAGGAGTCATTGGTGAAAAGAGCTACACGTTAGGAAATAACGGTGTGAAAGCTATCACCTAAAAAAAATGACGAAAAGGAGAAGTGTTGAGCAGCAACAGCTGCCTAATTTTGGAAGTCTTAAATTTTGCGAAAAATAAAGGACTAACCATTGTTGGTGCGTAGCTGCCGTCTCAGAAAAATTGATGAAAAGAGCTACACGTTAGCAAATAACGGTGTGAAAGCTATCACCTTTTTACGAAAAAAAATAATAAAAAAGAAATTGTGTTAGTGAAAAGAGCTACACGTTAGCAAATAACGGTGTGAAAGTTATCACTAAAAGGGATGCAGTTTATGAGCAGATTTGAATTAATTAGCGGCTGAATTTCAATACACTCAATTTCGTGAATAATCACAATATTTGATGACGCCAATGAAATTCTTCTTCATATTGAGTCGAAAAATAAACGAGTGATCGAGAGCAACCATTAAAGAGAGTCGTGTGTATCATGAGTGGGAAAGAAATAATCAACATTTTGGGGGGAAAACCTTGATTTTGGAATTACAAAATAAAAACCGTGTTTTAACTTCAAAAACATTAGTAGTTTTATTTTGAATCTTGATTCATTTATATCTACTGTATAAAGCTGATTGTTGTATTAATGGCATTTGATCTTCTTTTCTCTTTATATATAATTATTTTAATTTATGTGTGTATTAATTTTTCTTATTTTTATTTTTGGAGCAAGAATAATAAAGAGTCTTCCTCGGGACTAGCAAGAATTCAAGTTTGGGAGTGATAAGTGTCAGTTTTGTACACTTATCCATGGTTTGTATCGATAAAATTCACCCATAATTGAGCTAGTCTACTCGTTTTTTGTTTTTAATTAATTAGTTTTAATAATTTTATTTTTATCGGATGATGATCGGATTAAATAACTGATTTACTCAAGAAGTAATATGTTTATTAAATATTCTCTTTGTTGAATTTTGATATATTCATGTTGTAGGGCTTTCCGAGACGAATTCGGCAGTCTTTCCGGATTCAAAATCAGAGTTATATATCAAAAATTATCATCCGAAGAAGATCTGGGGCAAAAACGCAAAGTCTGAGAAATTTTGGGCTGAAAGCGTAACTATCAAAGCTTCAAGTGAGCAAATTTACGAAGCCACGTTATGGCCGTAACATTTAGGAGTTACGTAGTAAGTCACTTAGTTACGGCCGTAACTCCCGAATGTTACTAGTAACTCTTGTGATTGTTATGATTTGTCTAATTTTTATACTTTTGTGTATTATTGAGGGGATGGCTGGCATTGATCCGATCTAATGTAATAATGCTGGAGTTTTGGAGCTATTAGATGACTTTAGGTGTATAAATAGACCCCTTAGATCCTTCATCATTCATCATTCATCTTATAATTTTCCATTTTTTGTAAACTTTTCTTTTTTGTGAAGAACACACTTGTGTTCTTGAGTGATCTTTGTAAGTGTGGTATAGCATATGTTGTTCAGAGAGTTTATTGCTTCTATATCCTTTATCTATTAATGGAGTTAGGATCAATTCTTTCTCTTGATTCAACTAATAATGACCACACAAGCTTGTAATATGTGTAATAAACCCTTCATGGGCTAAGTAACCTATAGTTGGGATTATAAACAAGGTTAGTCATGTTATTTATGTTTGTATAAAGATCTATTGTGAATTACTTATTATTGTGTGTGATTTTCATTGTTTTAACAATCTTTATTTATTTGGCCAATAAATGACGATATTTATGGTCTTCATATGTTTCGAAAGAAAATATGTTTGATTAGATCAAATGATCTTCACTCTAAGTTGTTCTAGGGGATAGAAATATACCTCTAGTCCTTAGATGATTCTTTGAGTTATTTTCATAAATCCTAATGCTATGTATTGAAGCCAATCAACATAGAAATATAGTGGATTGATTCAATATGTAAGGGGCGTTTTATAGTTCGAAAGAGAAACCGTCTTTTTGAGGAAAATCGAATCTACACAACATAATAAGTAAATTCATTTTATGATCTCCTATACATCTTTTATAACTAATGACGAACTAAGTTTGTAATCGCAACTATTTCATTTTATCATTAATCAATCTATTATTATTGCAATATTTTTATTTCCTTAAAATATTAAAACTAATATTGCATTTTCTTTGCTACTATTAAACCAAACATTTTTAATTGTGTGTTTCACTCATCTTAGTATCTATAAAAATAGACTAATAGTGTATAATTCAAATTATAACCAAACTTCCTTGTGGGATCGATAAACCGGACTCAAAAAGTACACTTTACTACTTGATACGATATCGTGCACTTGCGATAGTTACACTAAAAACGTGTCAAACATGCTGAACGAGGAGGTCCGAAGAAAGTCACAGGGATCTTTGTCACCGTCAGATGTTCTTGTTACCGAAAGGCGGGGAAGAGGTCAAAGCAAAGGTCCGAGTAATTGAGGGCCACAAAGAAGTAATTCTAGAGGGAAGTATGCCAATATTGAATGCTACCATTGTGGTAAGAAAGGGCATACGAAGAAATTTTGCCGACAACTAAAGAAGGAAAATCGCCAAGACAGAGAAAACTCTCAAAAGAAGGAGAGCGGGAGTAATGAAAAAGCCGAAGTAAATACTACTACCGAGGAGTTCTTTGTATGTTGCGATTATGACATGGTGAACCTTGCCAGAGATGCTTCGAGTTGGGTGGTCGACAGTGGAGCTACGTGTCATGTTACATCACGTAGGGATTTCTATTCCTCTTATACTCCGGGTGACTATGGGATAGTCAAGATTGGTAACGATGGGTTATCTAAGATTGTTGGAGTAGGAGACGTACACTTGAGGTTCGACACCGGTGTGGAACTTGTTTTACGTAATGTGAAACATGTTCTGGATATGAGGCTAAATGTTATTTCCGTTGGCTTACTCGATGATGATGGCTATTGTAGCGGTTTTGGCACGGGAGTGTGGAAACTCACTCGAGGTTCCTTGATTGTCGGAAGAAGAGAGAAGAGAGGAGAATTGTACGTGACACTTCCAAAGGTCCCGATTAATGTCGTGAACACAGTTGACAATAATGACATGACCGAGCTATGACATAAGAGGCTCGGTCACATGAGCGAGAAAGGGATGGCGCTACTATCAAAGAAGGAGGTGCTATCTGGGGTTCACGATGTACATCTTAAAGGTGTTCTCACTGTCTAGTTGGAAAGCAAAGGAGAGTCACTTTTAAGAGCCATACTCCTTCACAGAAGGAAAATGTTCTTGACCTTATACATTCCCATGTTTGTGGTCCTATGAAGACTAGGACGCTTGGTGGTTGCCTATATTTTGTCACATTCATCGACGATCATTCGAGAAAGGTGTGGGCATATACCTTAAAGACCAAAGATCAAGTTTTGGATGTTTTTAAACTGTTTCATGCCTCAGTGGAGAGAGAGACTGGGAAGAAGTTGAAGTGTATTCGGACGGATAATGGTGGAGAATATACTGGACCTTTTGATGAATATTGTCGAGAGCAAGGAATCCAACATCAAAAGACGCCACCGAAGACTCCGCAACTTAATGGCTTGACGGAGAGGATGAATCGGACTTTGGTTGAGAGAGCTTGATGTTTGCTCTCACATGCCGGATTACCAAAGTTATTTTGGGGAGAAGCTTTGAACACGGCGGTTCATGTGATTAATTTGACGCCGTGTGTTCCATTGAAGTTTGATGTCTCAGACAAAGTGTGGAGCGGTAAAGATATTTCATATCGCCACTTACGGGTTTTTGAATGTAAAGCATTTGTACACATTCCGAAAGATGAGAGATAGAAGCTTGATTGCAAGACGAAGCCATGTATCTTTATTGGCTATGGTCTTGATGAGTTCGGGTATAAATTGTATGACCCGGTGAATAAGAAGCTTGTTCGTTTGAGAGATGTTGTTTTTGTTGAAGATCAAACGGTGAAGGATGTTGAGAATAGATAGTCGGCTCCACAACATGATTATGATCTTATTGATTTGGACCCCGTTCCTCCACAACATATTGAGACACTCGGTGGAGATGATGGCCAAAACAATGAACAACATGATGCCGGTGACAATGATGAATTGGTACAAGATGATACTGATGGAGTTCATCTCGAGCTACCCATAACGAACATGCCCTCATTTCTTCCACTTAGACGGTCGACAAGGGACCGTCATCCCTCCACTCGTTATTCAGCCGATGAGTATGTTTTACTCACCGATGAGGGAGAGCCCGAATATTTTGAGGAGGCTATGGAGGACGAGAACAAGAAAGAGTGTATGGATGCCATGCAATACGAGATGAGTTCGTTGCATGAGAACAATACGTACGAGTTGGTGAAGTTTCCGAAGGTCAAGAGAGCTTTGAGAAATAAATGGGTGTATAAGGTGAAGTCGGAGGAGCATACTTCATTGCCCCGATACAAAGCTAGACTCGTAGTCAAGGGCTTTAGTCAAAAGAAAGGCATTGATTTTGACGAGATTTTTTCTCCAGTTGTGAAGGTAAGATCGATTCGATTGGTCCTTGGTATAGCGGCTAGTCTTGACCTTAAGATTGAGCAAATGGATGTCAAGACGGCATTTCTTCATGGAGACCTTGATAAAGAGATATATATGAAGCAACCTGAAGGGTTTCAGGTTAAGGGAAAAGAGGATTATGTTTGTAGACTCCGAAAGAGTCTATACGGTTTGAAGCTAGCACCACGACAATGGTATAAAAAGTTCGAGTCGGTTATGGAGGAGCAAGGCTATCGGAAGATGACCCTGGATCATTGCGTGTTTTTCAAGAAATTTGGAGATGATGATTTTATCATCCTATTGCTTTATGTGGATGACATGTTGATCGTTGGCAAGAATGCCGAAAGGATTGCCAATTTGAAGAAAGAGTTGAATAAGTCTTTTGTCATGAAAGACTTGGGGCCCGCTAAACAGATTATTGGGATAAGAATCACTCGGGATAGAGCAGCCCGGAAATTGCACATGTCACAGGAGAAATACATTAAGAAGGTGCTTAAGCGGTTTAATATGGATAAATCTAAAGTTGTTAGTTCGCCTCTTACTAATAATTTTAAATTGACGAGCAAGGATTGCCCTACGACGGAGGAAGAGATTGAGGAAATGGATAGAGTTCCTTATGCCTCTGCAGTCGGGAGTTTGATGTATGCCACGGTATGTACGAGGCCCGACATTGCTCATGCCGTGGGAGTGGTGAGCCGTTTTCTATCGAATTCGGAAAATAAGCATTGGGAAGCCGTAAAGTGGATATTTAGATATTTACGGGGCACTTCCAATTTGGAGATCACATTTGGAAATGGGAAAGCTATGCTCGTTGGATATTCCGATTCTGATATGGCAGGAAACGAGGATAATAGAAAATCCACATCCGGTTATTTGATGACATTTGCAGGGGGAGCCGTATCATGGCAATCGAGATTGCAAAAGTGTGTTGCCTTGTCAACAACGGAGGCCGAGTACATTACAGCGGTGGAAGCGAGTAAAGAGATCTTATGGTTAAAAATGATTTTACAAGAGCTGAGCTTACGACAACGACGCTACGTGGTTCGTTGTGATAGTCAGGGTGCGATTCATTTGGCGAAGAATGCGACTTTTCACAAAAGAACAAAACATATCGATGTGAGATATCATTGGATTCGAGATGCACTGGAGGACGGTTTGTTTGAACTTGATAAAGTTCACATCGATGATAACGGTTCTGATATGTTAACTAAGGCGTTGAGTAGAGAGAAGGTTAAGATATGTTGCTCGATCGCCGGGATGGCGAATTCTTCCTATATTCCAAAAAGGGAGAGATTTGTAGGCATTATTTCCGGAATATAGGGCCGGAACACGGCGCGCCGCGGCATAGGGGGGAGTGTGCCGCGACACACATTTTTTCTTCAAGTACTCCCGCCCTCACTGGACTCTGGGCCGCGGCACAAGCTCTCCGGGCCACGGCCCCTTGGAAATTCGTTCGGCCATCTTCCTTGAGTGTGCCACGACACACATTGTCCGGGCCGCGGCACACAACTTTGTGCCTCAAAAATGGGAATGGGTCTGGACTCCGGGCCGCGGCACAAGCTCTCCGGGCCGTGGCCCCCTGGAACTTCAGCTCGGCATTTTTCTTGAGTGTTCCGTGGCACACACTATCCGGGCCGCGGCGCACGAAGTCAACTCAGCTTTAGGAGGTATTTTTAGCAGCATTTGTGCTGTGTTTTTCATACTTCCTTCACCTAGAGAGACATACACAAAAGAGAGAGATACAAGAGAGAAGAGAAAAGAGAGATATACTTGTGCGATTTTTTGGAGTTGTATCGATCGAATTGTCGTGATATTTTGACAAGAGCTTGGTAGCGATTGAGCAAATGATTTCACCGGAGTAGATCGAGTTTTTGAGTCCGAAAGTTCGGGTATTTTGTTAGATTTTTGTGTAAGCTATTTACGGTGTTTTCTTTCTCGATCCTGTTGTTGTGTATTCCAAATACTTGAAGATTGTTTATTACCAAATATTTGAAGATTATCGTTGTATACCTCTAGTTTGTACTAGGGACGAATCGTGCATTGTGAATCGGTGATAGTGGATTTAAGCAGCTTCGGTCCCGTGGTTTTTACTCTCGTCTTGAGGGGTTTTCCACGCTAAAAATTGTGTCTCGTTGTTTATTGTTGTTTTATATTATTTGTATTGTTTATCGAGTTGTATTTGATTTACTCTACTCGTCGGCAACCTCAAAGTTGCAATTGAGATTGGAAAAATTGTCAAATGAGTTTCCGCGTTTTCGTTGTGACGTCTTTGTGTCGTTTTTTCCCAACATGTCTTACATTCCAGCATTTTTGTTTATTTAACAATACAATTTGGGCTAAATAAAAATCACATATACATCTACTACAAACTGGTAATCTTTGAATTCGTGGTCTGTGTATAGAGATGTTAAACGGGCTAGCCCTAGCGGTTCCGGGCTAGCCCTAGCGGGCTTCGGGCTAAACGGTCCGGGCCAAAAAAGCCCGGATTTAAACGGGCTAGGAAATATCGGCCATAATCCTAACCCTAACGGGTTTCGGGCTAAACGGGCTAAACGGGCTAAATATTTAAAAAAATCTATTTTTTATTTTTTATAAGTCTTAAACAAAAAAAACAGTAACAATATATTTTATATATATAGTAACAACTATACTATAATAAATATAACAAAAAATATACTTTTATGTATATACATATATATATATATACACACTATATTAACAAATACTGTAATAATATATATTAAATATAATATTAATATATATTACATATACTATAATATTAATATATGTTATATAAATATAATATTACTGTAAGTTGAAATTAACTATATATATATATATATATATATATATCGGAGCAAGAAATTTCTACGGCTTCAATTTCTAACGGCTTTCAACTATCCAGGCTAAAGAAGTTCTGGATTTAACGGCCAGAATATCATTTAACCTTGGTTTTGGCGGGTTAAACGGGCTACATCTCTATCTGTGTATCCGCTCAAAACTAGAGAGAGAAATAGAAATTCTACTGAAATGGAAATGAAAATTTTCATATCCATTAGCACCCTACATTTCAATCTCGTATCTATTCACATTCTCATACTTTTTTATTCTCCTTTAAGAGTCGATATTATCAAAAAATAATTTGTTGTTTTATATGATCCAAATGCGGAGAACTGTGGGGGTCCTACCAAAAATTCAAACAAAAATAAATATTTTGTCAAAAGGCATACAATCGGGTGTATATATGTGCTACAAAATGATAATATGAGAATACAAATTAATTTAAAATCTTTTTTTAAAAAATATAAAACTTATCTAAATAAAAGTAAACTGCGGAACATAGCTTTGAAATTTTAGAGAAATAGTATCTTCCCAACTACTTGTAGAATGGACCATAAACATATTCATATAAAAGCACATAAACTTTTCCGTAACAAGAATCAAGAGCAATTTTTTGTATGTTGGAATATACCTTAAATTTCAATTTTAGGTCGGTTCAATTATATGTGATTTTTTTTTGAGGGAACTATTGAAAATCAATAAGAATAATAATTTGCATCAACGTTAAATTAGATAGTAATCAAACGAACAATGTCGTTTATAAAGAAGTATTTATTAACATATAGTCATATTCATATTTAATAGTTACCTTTTAGTACTATAAAATCATTCGTTTGTTGTAGTAAATTTAAACAAGACAATAATTAGGGTAGAAGATGTATGTATTCTCATTGATGGGGTCCCTTTAAATATGGAGAGATTACATATTCTGGAACATTCTAATGGCCTAGTCCTACACTAACTAAGAGAGGCCCATTAGCTTGTAGAGTAAGGCACACATGTGTATTTACTTTAACATTCCCCCTTGTGCCGAGTCTTCAATGCATGTCAAGTTGCCTCATTAAAACCTCGTCAAGTAAAAACCACATGGGAAAATGCTTTGATCGTAGGAAAAAGAGTACAACATCCAGACATATAGGTTATGCTAATTTCGTTAATTCAAAGCCTCTATTGATCATTTTGTCAATCAATGTGCTCAAGAACATGATCAGTTCGTCGATGAGTGAGCTAAACATCTAGTTACCTCGCTAAAAAACTTTCCAAGTGATAAAAACCCAGTGGGAAAAAGAATCATTGGTTAGGGAAAAGAGTGTAACTTGCGATGTGGATGTAAGACTCCCCCTCAAGTCTACATCTCCCCCTGATTAGTCCGTCAATCAAGGAATTTGAAAAACAGTGCAAGTGATGTTATCTCGTTAAAAACTTTGCCAAGTAACAAAATCCAGTGGGAAAAAATAAGCGTTGGTCAAAAAAAAGAGTACAACATTGGTGGGTAAAGTTCGTTATACCTTACCTTCCCATCTGATCCTTACTTCGATCTCGGGAGTTCGGAAATCCTACGCATTCCGATGTTTCTCACATGTTTTTCAAACACGGCATTGGGCAATGATTTAGTGAATAAATCAGCCGCATTCTCCTCAGACTTCACTTGCTTAACTTGGATATTGAGGAGGGCCTGTTGTTGCTGATTATAGAAAAACTTTGGAGAGATATGCTTCGTATTATCCTCTTGATAAACCCAAGCTTCATCTGTTCGATGCAAACAGCACTATCTTCGTATATGCATGTGGGTGCATCAGTGACATTACTTAGTCCACTGTTACCTCGAATATGTGTGATGATGGCTCTCAACCATATACACTCACGTACCGCCTCGTGTAGAGCGATAATCTCAGCGTGATTCGAGGAGGTAGCAATAAGGGTTTGCTTAGTTGATCTCCAAAAAATAGCGGTGTCTCCAACTGTGAATACATAACTAATTTGGGATCGGCCTTTATGTGGGTCTGAAAGATACCCAGCATCAGCAAAACCTACCAACACATTCGTCGGGGTAGTTTCCTCGGCATTCACACTTACTTTAGTGATAGCACATTTATCGAAAGTTTCATTAGCCCGATAAGGAAAGAAAAGTCCCGAGTCAATAGTTCCTTAGAGGTATCAAATATGTTCTTGATACCATTCCAATGACGTTGCGTGGGCTCAGAACTATATTTAGCCAACAAGTTCACTGAGAAAGCTATATCAGGTCGAGTGCACTGAACAAAGTACAATAATGCACATATTGCACTTTAGATAGGGAATTTCGTCTCCCAAAAGCTCTTCGTCACATTTCTTTGGACGAAATGGATCTTTCTTCAAGTCCAAACTACGACTGATCATGAGAGTGCTAACCGTATGTTTCTTGTCCATATTAAAATGCCTGATTTTCTTCTGGACATAGGCAGACGGGTGGATGAGGATTCCACTAGCTCGATGTTCTAGCTAAATTGCCTAGATAAGACCGAGTCTTCCCAGATCATTCATCTCAAATTCGGATTTAGATAGCTGTGGTTTCTCTTAATTCATCAAGAGTACCGATTATGTTCATATCATCGACATATACAGCTACAATTGCTTATCCAGAACTTGTTTTCTTAATAAACACACAGGGACATAATTCGTCTTTCTTAGATCCCCTTCCAATCAAGTAGTCACTTAGACGGGTATACCACATCCATCCGGATTGTTTTAATCTATAAAGTGAGCGTTTCAACTGTACTGCAAATGCACTCCGTTGTCTAGAGTTACTTTACTTGGGGTAATGAAATGCCATCGATCACATTCACATAAATCTCTATATTAAGATCCCCATAAAGATATCACTAACCACATTTATGAGCTACATTTCCAGTCCTTCGGAAATTACTAAGCTAATGAAGTAGCTTAGGGGAGAGTACGTCTCCTCAGTCAATTCCACGGCATTTATGAGAACCTTCAAGCCTTGTACTTCAGGACTTCATTCTTCTTATTATGCTTACTGACAAAGGTTTATTTTATGTCCTACAGGATTTACACTTGGTGAGGTTAGCACTACATACCAATTACCTGTATCTTTGTCAAAGAATCCAGTTCTGCGTGTAATGCTTTATCCTTGAAGGCCAATCAACTCAATGTTGATATCATACAACAGAGCAGAGTTCGACATTGTCTTGCTCTATGCTTTGAGCAACAATAGATCATCAGAGTGGGTGGATGATCAGTCCACACTCTTGTAATTAATCGAGATTTCTTGATTTTCTGAATCATATCACTACACCAGAATCACGATTTTGTGATTGTCAAAAACTGTCACAAATGGCAAAATCAGTCACAAATGTCTGTCATAAAATCACCAGTCACAAGTTTTTTTGTGACTGTAAAAAATAGTCACAAAACAGTGACAAAACCTCATTTATATGACTTTACAATACCACTTTCTATGGCAGTCACAAATATCATTTATGACTGTCATTAGCAGTCACAAATTTCATCATTTGTGACAGTCATTAGCAATCACGAATTTCAACTTTCGTGACTTCCATGGATAGTCACAAATATCATTTTTCATGATTGTCTTGTGACTGTTTTTAGAAGTCACAAATGTTGAAAAAATACAAAAAAAAATTAGTAAAACCCCATTTTTCTCTGAATGCAATCTAATTATTTTTCACAATAAATTCATAAAACAATCCAAACATATTTCTCAAAGTATTCACACAACACTCCAATTAATTTTTACAAGACATAAAAATCACAATGTAATGCTCAAAATTAGCACGTACAAAAATCCGAACCAAGCCATTGGGAATAAAGAACTTATACAACTTATACACAAGTAAAGCGCTTATACAACTTATTCACCAAACAGTCTCTTGTAACTTTTTCATTCATGCTTTAGCTTCTAATTGCGAACACTACCAAACTTCTGATTGGTACATATGCCCTGCAGTCCCTTCAAAAACTTGCCACATCCAGCAATGAACTGCAGAATAATCACAAAGGTAAAAAAAACAAAAAATTATAATTAATATCTTGCTCGATCCAATCTATCATCATGAATATCATTAAGGTAGGCACTACTTATTATGATAACAAGGTAACAAAAATCAAAAGCTCTATTTTTTCAAACGTCCGGTTTATTTTACTTTAAACATATGCCTCAAATAAGTTCACAAGGTTCTCGATAAGCAAAATGCAGAATCATACAAGTGATATGTCTCATATTAACATGTAGCTTCTAAAGTTAAATGTATCTTGACATAATACATTCAAACTAACAATAACAAAAGAAAAAAACATACTCTATCAAACATATAAATGACCATGTTTATAAGCATGTCATGTCTATCAAACATTAAATGAACCCTAGAACTCAATAGTTGTAACTTTTCCTGTGTAGAAATGCAACTATTCTGCATCAGCAATTATTCAATAGCGACCCAAGTGGTAGAAGCTAAAGATGATGAACTCATAAATAAAACAACAAGGCAGAAGAAAAAAACACTCCAGTTCAATCATTCCCATGGGGAATTACTTACTTCTCAAGCTGGCAATCATGAACAACAAGTGAATTCTGGGGGGAAAAACAACAATGTTAGGACTTAAGGGACAAAAATTCCAGTGTTAGATATATCGTGCCCGTTATTTCCACTACTTGGATATTTCAAGCATCCTTGAGAGAGCAAGCAGACCTGACTAATAACTCTATGGTGAAGGATCTGATATGCTTTTGACCTCTGATGGTGCACCAATCCAGTTTCCAGCGCATCAATCTAAAAGATGAAATATATCATCCTAAAGCGAAGCAGAAAGAACATGCAGGTGAACTGAACATCTACAGCAAAAAAAGTCCACAATGAGAAATAGTAACCACCAAATGGCAAAGAACACATAATACCAATAAAAGAGTGAATTCCAGCACTCAAAAAAAAAGGAAAGGAAAACACACACACTGGCCAGTTACAACAAATGCGGATGCACACATTAAGAGAAGGTTAAGGAAAATGTTCGCACAATAAGGCAAAAATTACAGTCACAAATCGAGGTTCACGGACGAATGCTTTCTTGACATTTTTCTATTCCACAAAGCCCGCCCTCAATAACATAGGTAATTGTTAAGAAAATGCAAGTCTTAAGGGGTTATTTGTAAAAGAAATTTAGTAATAAGGTCATAAATCATACAGTAGTCTCTAGTCATTTAATAGAGAACATAAAAAGAAAAGGAGAAATGATACACACCGGACTTGTTGCAGCACTGGTCTTTCCATGTTCCTTATTTTTAAAGAGCCAACTTGTGGAAGTGCCATCACCACTGGATGCTTCAGATTGAACTGTCATCAATTTATCCTGCAAAAAACCACACAAGAGTAAAGATAAAGGGAAGACTTGAAATTTTGAACTTGCAATAAAACCCAGGTATAGTTGCTACACAAACCTGGCCAAAACCAGCATTTATAAATGTATTGACAAATGTCACCGCCAAGTTCTGCCTGGCAGAATCAATAGTTCTCCCACCACTACCACAACCATCAAGTAGATGTGCCTAACAAGTCACATTTTTGTCTCATCAATATTTGGATGTTTGGGGGTTTGAAAGAAAACAATACAAGTATATAAAGCAGTCCATAGTAATAGTGAATGACACAATTAGCGGACCTCAAACTACAAATTAAACCAGCAAAAAAAATATAAGAAGCAGAAACATTACAAACCGTTAAACTGCCCCACAGCTTGAAGAAGATTCGTTCCATATTTGAGCAGTTTAGTTACATTGATTGGAAGTTGAGGTCCATCGTCCTGAGCAAGGAAAATTGAAATTGTTTGTCACTATTTTATAGAAGCATATATTAAACATGAACTCACAATTAAACGGAGATTAAGCAAATAGCAACATGAAATTTTGGTAATCAGAAAGATACTAAGTTACTTACTCTAATATGAGTTTAAGCAGATAGAAAAATGAAATAGCAAATTGAGATTAAGCAAATACTTACACTTGTAAAAAATTAGAAAGATAAATCATAAATTGGACTTACTTGTGCTGTGAAAGCCCTTTGATGCCGAGACAAAATTAGAAAGGGAAGATGAGGCAAAATCGTTAATCAGTAATCACATTCACTAGCTCACTTCATCGATTCCACAGACGCCGATGGGCTTGTACTGATTGATTCCTCACTATCTTTTCCTTCAGACTAACATACTCTGGTCCACTTACTATAATTGTGAAATTAAGAAGTAACCATGTTCAGAATCCATCGACTTAATTAACATTCAACTGAAATCGAGTTTATGCCAAGTTTGTTAGCTCAAATACAATCCAATGGATTACATTTTTTAACAACTAAATAAAGTTTAAAGTAAAAGGAGAATTTACATAGCTTATCAAGCTGAGATTAAACTTAGGCAAAACCTGGGTTTCATCGGCTAACTAATAAGCAAAATTTCAGGCATTTCTTATAACTCGCAGTCAAATATCCACGCACACGCCAAAAAAACTGATTGATTTACTAAGCAACTAGCAGCCGATTAAACTAACTAGAAGCTGTATAATTTTATCAATTTAATTACTTACTGTCGACTTGCCGGCATCGAGATATCCTGTGATGACTGTGACGCCGACCGGTTGAGCTGCTGGAGATCTAGCCGTTGATTAGCTTGATCTTCAACTGACTGGCAAGATGTAATCTCGTGGTCAACGACGTCGTTGATTGCAATGGCGAGCGGCGGTTAAGTTTTGGAACCTCTTCAATTTCGGGCCAACCCATTAATATAAACCACAGCGCAGCCCGCGACCCTCAAACCAGAACTCCAACTCTAGTTCTGGCAACTGTCACAGCATCACCCACCCCCTATCAGCCGCGCCACTCGCCTCTCCACTGCGGTGGGTCTGCGTATTTGTGTGTTGATTTGATTTTAGGGGTGGTGCGTTGATTTCGGTGTGTGTATGTGTGCTTATTTTAGGGAATGAGAGAGAGATGGGAGAGGTTAGAGGGGAGAGGGAGGGATACGGTGAGAATAGAAATAGTGGGAGAGACAACCGACTTATTTGAGAGAATAAATAAAAAGTAAAAGAGAAAGAGAAAACTTTATGACTGTTCAAGACAGTCACAACACCTGTGACAGTCATTAACAGTCACAAACATTTGAATTTATCACTGTTTGGTCTTTGTGACTGTTATTGACAGTCATAAAGTTGTGACTGTCATTGACAGTCACAAATCCAGGGAGTTTCAATATCACAAAATCCTATTTTTGGTGTAGTGTATCAATCTTCGGGGCATCCCCCTCGTCATGACTCATGGACATAGTAAAATCAAGTATGATCTCATGAAATGAGTCATTGATAACTAATATATATAAGTTTGTTCCATGCTCTACCTCCTCCCTAGGTTAGTATTAAGTCGAACTAAGTAACTTCCACCTCTTTCTTTAGGGAGCTTTGGCCTAAATCACACATCCACCATGTGCGATGGCAGCACTCGATTCGTCGGTCTTGCGCCTCTTACCGAGAACTTTCAACCTCAAAGGTTGCAGTTGGTATATATGATCTCGTCACTTTCACGATATCAACAAGCGCATCAGGCATCGAATCTGCTACGTTCCGAAGATCGATAATTTTTACTATCACATAGCGAAAAACGGGGATCAAAATGAGACAAAGTAGGGGCACACCATGACAATTCATGTCGTTCCCTGAGAAAGTTCGTCCTCTCTCCTCTCCCTAATGACGGTAAGGTTGTCTCATCGAAGTGACAATCCGCAATCGAGCGGTAAAGAGATCACTTGTCAAAGATTCTAAATATCGGATAACCATTGGGGATTCGTATCCAATGTAATCATCTCTAAAGACCCGTGCACTGTGGGGGGTGCAGAAGGCACAATACTACATAACCAAATATGCATAATTGGCACTCAAGTTCGTATGAGTCCAAAATATAAAAATAAGGGCTTATCTAGTCACCAACTGGTATGCATAAATCATTTGGTTAGCAGAGGGTCTACAATAAGCGAATAAGTAAAGATGCATGCAAGACTGCATAACCCTAGACAAAAATAGGCAAATTGGTGTGCATAACCAATTCCCGGGATACCATCTAATTCGTTATATGGTTGTCTCTGCGAGACCATTTGTGTATGCTCGTGGGGGATGGGATGCTTTTCCTCGCTCCCGATCGATATGCAGTATTCATCAAGTACTTTAGATGTGAACTCTCAAGCATTATCAAGTCTTATAAACTGAATATGGTGGTTAGGGTGGTGAACCCTTAGACAGATAATCCGTGCTATAAGCTTTGCAAGAGCATCATTTGAGTGGACAAAAGGGAGACATGTGACCAATATGTCAAAACGTCAACCAGAACCATAAAACATCTAAATGGTCCGCATTCTGGTTGAATCGATCCACAATATCTATTTGAATCCTATGAAAGAATGAAATTTTCACATCTTTCGTAGGACGGTCTAACTCCTATTTTGGCTAAAGCGCAGGCTTTGCAGAAGAGACGCTGTGCATTCGATAGTGTCAAACGTGTAGAATGGGCGAATGTCTCCGATGCTTTGGATGACATAGCTTGAGGAACACCAACAAAGTTCGTTATAAGGTTCGTTGCCTGCTTCTACTTTGCACGTGAAAGAAAGGGATGTCCGTGCAGATCATCATGTCATGACCTCGATGCCCCAATCGGTCATGCCAAAGCATGTACGAGTCACGTCCCAAAGTTCGTTATAGGTAATCGCATAGGATTCAACAATCCTAATCACAGTGACGTACAATCCACTTGATTGACTCGTAAGTTTCTCTAAGATGCGCTTTCGACCGCATTCATTAGAGGTGATATAAAGATAATATATTCCATTCTCACAACGAGTTTCAATATGAAGGTGCTGATACGTATATCCCTGAAGGTCTGTAAGGTTCGAGTTAGTCACTCTCAACTCTCAATGCATATAGAGTGTCGATGACTGTAAAACAGTGCCTTTAGGTATCAACAACCGGGGGTGCCGCGTCCTTGGATGAAGTGGGATGATCCAATCATCATAGTCACTAATACGTTATAGGCTATTACCACCAGCCTATCACTCGAGTGTTCCTAGATTCATTCGGCAAACGAGAACACGAGTATAAAAACTCTGAACCATAAGCATATGAACAATATTCGGTACGTTGAATGAAGTCAATCACTGTATACGTACGCAACAATAATATCTTGTTCGAAACCAAAATACATTAGACTATTATTGAAAAATATTATAATGTCTACCGATAAAATTAGTCATAGGGGGCGTCTAATTACTTTGGCACGCATGGTGCAATACTGCCATCGGTAAATGTGAAAGTGACACTGGGGATCATGTCATGGTTGTTGGGATTCGGTGCCTAAAACGAAGGCCCAGCGGAAGCGGTAAAATGAAAATTAATTCGATCTGAATCCCTACGAGCATCGATCGAGCTACGTATATACGAATATCAAAAACGAATAGCAAGAGTCGTAAGAAACTAACCCTCGAAGTCCGTTGATTAAATGGTAACCTTCTCTTGAGATATTCCCCAAGCTTTAGTTTGATCTCTACGAGTTCAATCCGCTCCAATCCCTTGAACGATCCAACGCCGAAAGTACCGCGTCTCTACTTGCCACGCGCCGAAAAAACGACCGGAATAACAACACTTGATTAACCTCTAAGGTTACGGCTAGAATCAAGTGATGAAGCTTTTATTACTACACTCTAAGTGTATAATATATCTCTCAATAATTTTTCTCTAAGAAAATATGAATGATGGAAGAACACAAAACAAAGTTTCTCTCCCACTCACTTCAATGATGCTGCCGTGAGTTATCAAGGTAAGGAGAAAGAGTGTTTTATTTTGGTCTTAAAATCATTCACAAGATAAGATTTCACCCACAAAATCTCCTTTAACCTTATAATAAGAGATATGAAATCTCATATGTCAAAAGTCTTCCAACAAGAAAACAAGACAATGATCAAGGTAGGAAATCAAGGTGGGGGCCGGCCTCTAGAAGAAATCGGACGAGTTCGGTTCGTTTCGGACTCCCGAGAGTCCAAACAGATAAAATCCAATTCTGTTCCGATGTATTTATATTGTTTAATTAATTCAATTAATTAAACATATCAAATACAAAATAACATAATCAATTTCTCCAAGAAATAATTATATTCATGAATTAAATTAATCACCGAGTAATATATTTAATTTATTTGGTCGTAAATTAATTTATCCAATAAATTAATTTAGACATCCAATGTCCCAAATTTAATTTGACATCCAATGTCTAATAAATTAGATATCCAATATCTAATATTTATAATGAGAGAATTAGCTTTATTCATTCCGTCGTCAATCCTAATGCGCGACTCGGTAGGTCCGTCTCAGTCAGCAATGGGAGGAACCAAAGAGTAGTAGCACCACCTAGCCAGCCTGGTGGCCTACACTGTACCCCGACTGAGAACGAATGATTGGGATCATTCAAGAACCATTCTGTCGTGAATACCAGTAAACGTGTAAACCCTTCTTTCAAATGTCCCGATCAAGTTATGGGGTCACGGTCAGTCAAACCCATCTGTACTTGACGTTATGCATGCGTTAATGTAAATCGAGATCATCGAGCTCTCGTGTATCTAATACAGCTAAGCTCCAATGCTTTGGCCAAAGACTTATGATCTCATCTGCTATTAACCGCATATGACATATAACCCGTTCACTAACAGGAGAAAGAATTCTATCTTGGTATTTAGTAGGACCTGCTACTTGCCCATCAAGATGCACGTCGAGGTTGACCCCCGTCTTCCGGTTTATAGGGTCGAACTACTCTAATGAAAATCTTGACGTCACAAGAACATCCCTACTAAATCCTCAAGTCGAAGGTTCACGAATACCTATCACAACCTTTCGATTCCATCATTGACTGTCCCGGAGTGAAATTCGTGTGACGAATCGAGGGTGAGTCGGTTCGAGTATACTAATCCAATTAGCATACCTATAACGTGTGCTACCACTAACCATTAGTGTTCGACATGCACTCTCCTTTTCAAAGAACACGTTATACAAGTCTTCACATAAACTTAACGCCCAGTCAAGTTTCATCGACTTGCGAATGATTAAGTATTTGAGCTATAAACCTTTCCAGTGCCAACCCCCTTTATCTAATAAGGAGTGGAACGTTTTGCTCTCAAATACACGGACTAGTTTCTATATGTATATTTACGAGTTAGGAATGCCAGTAACTACCAGTAAATAAAGAAAACATCCATTGCCTTATTTATTGATGATTTACATAATAACAAGTACAATGCCCTCACTCAACATCCTCTGAGTGGCATTCGAGGGCATACTCCTAACAATCTCCCACTTGCACTCAATGCCACACACTATGGTATCTGATACCCATGTTCTCCAGATGACGCTCCAAGCTAGTCTGAGAAAGTGGCTTGGTCAGTGGATCGGCGACGTTGTCGGCCGAGTCTACTCTGTGCAGCACAATGTATACCTTGCAAACAAATTCTCTTACGAGATGATACTTCCTCTCAATATGTTTGGTGTTGTTGTGAAACCTCGGCTCCTTGTCCTGCGCTACAGCTCCGTCGTTGTCGCAAAGACAATGAACAGCAAATTTCAAGACATGGTATCACTTGAAGTTCTCCCAGAAACTTCTTAATCCAGAACCCTTCCTTGGAAGCCTCCGAGGCTGTTTGATACTCAGCCTGACAGGTGGAATCAGCAGTCGCGCTTTGCTTGGCGCTACGGCAAGATACTGCTCCTCCATTAAGAGTAAATATATAGCCAGAAGTGGGCATCGAGTCGTCCTTCAGTCCTTGGAAGTCCGAATCAGTGAATCCCACCACATCCAATTCTCCACCGCCATACATCAGAACCATATCTCTAGTCCTTCTCAAGTACTTGAGAACGTTCTTTACGGCAGTCCAATATTCCCTACATGGGTTTGCCTGAAACCTACTCACCACGCTTACAGCATGCGCGATATCAGGTCTTGTACACAACATAGCATACATAAGGCTACCCACGACCGAAGCATATAGTATATTACTCATTTCCTTTCGTTGTTCCTCACTTTGAGGACACATCTTCAAGGAGAGTTTTATTCCATGTTGCATCGGTAGGAACCCTCTTTTAGAATCATCCATCTTAAATCGCTTTAAGATCTTATCTATATAGAGGGCTTGGGAAAGGCCTATTGTTCTCTTCGCTCTATCCCGGTAGAGTCGAATTCCAAGAATATAGGTTGCTTCTCCCAAGTCTTTCATGGAGAAATTACTCGAAAGCCAAGCTTTACGTAACCGAGCATTCCCACATCATTTCCTATTAGTAGAATATCATCCACATATAGTACTAAGAATGCGATCTTGCTCCCACTAACCCTCTTGTATACACAAGGTTCCTCTTCATTTTGCATGAAGTCAAACTGTTTGACCGCCTCGTCAAAACGAAGGTTCCAACTACGCGACGCTTGCTTCAGTCCATAAATGGAACGCTGAAGCTTGCACACTTTTTGAATATCGACTTCGGACACAAAGCCTTTAGGCTGCTCCATATAGATTTCCTCCTCGAGGAATCCATTAAGGAAAGCCGTCTTTACGTCCATTTGCCATATCTCATAATCGTGGTAGGCAGCTATAGCAAGCATCATACGAATAGACTTGATCATGGCTACGGGCGAGAAGGTATCGTGGTAATCGATCCCTTCCTTTTGGGTATAACCCTTTGCCACAAGCCTGGCCTTATAGGCGTCAACCTTGCCATCACCATCAGTCTTTCTCTTGTAGATCCACTTGTTCCCAATAGGCATTATGCCCTTAGGTCGGTCTACTAGAGTCCAGACCTGATTGACATGCATCGAGTCTATCTCAGCTTCCATAGCTTCACGCCATTTCGCGGAGTCTACATCCACCATCGATTGGTCATAGGTTGTTGGGTCGGTCTCTTGGCTATCACTTGGAACCTCATGGAGACCTAGCTCCTCCAAGTGCACAATCCCATACCTCTCAGGTAAATGAGACAACCTACTAGACCTACGAGGTGGTTGTACTTGTGTTTCAGAAAGTTCGGTTCCAGTTTCTTGCACAGGTGTCTCTCGAGGAGTTTCATTGTATTCTTCTAAAGAAATACTTCTACCTGCTCCGCCTTACTGAATGAACTCATCTTCCAGGAAGTGTGCTTGTAAAGCAACAACGATCCTTCGATCTTCGGGTATGTAGAATAGATATCCCATCGTCCTAGACAGGAATCTAATGAAATGACCCTTCGCAGACCTAGCTTCCAACTTTTCTACCTTAGTCTTCTTGACATAAGCGGGACATCCCCAAATCCTAATATGATTAAGACTTGGTTTCCTTCCTTCCCACATCTCATGTGGAGTTTTAGGAACGGATTTGGAAGGACATCTGTTTAAGATATAAGCGGCAGTCAGGAGTGCATACCCCCACAGGTAAATTGGTAAGTCAGTATAGCCCAACATGGAACGGACCATGTTTAACAAGGTCCGGTTCCTTCTTTTTGACACACCATTTAACTGAGGAGTACCTGGAGGTGTTAGTTGTGAAACTATTCCATGTTCCTTAAGGAACTCGTCAAACTCCGTACTCATATACTCGCCACCTCGGTCCGACCGAAGTGCTTTGATATGATTACCAGTTTGTTTCTCGACTAGGGCCTTGAATTCCAGGAATTTCTCAAAAGCCTCAGATTTATTTTTCATTAAGTATACATAACCATACCTAGTATGATCATCTGTAAACGTAATGAAATATTGATATCCGTCACGTGCTGCTTCCAAAGCACCACAAACGTCAGTATGGATTAATCCCAGTTTATCAACGGCTCTTTCAAAAGTCCCTGTGAAGGGGGACTTAGTCATTTTGCCTTTAAGGCAAGATTCACAAGTAGGAAAGGGATCTGATCCCAATGGACCCATAAGTCCATCTTTTTCCATCTTGTAAACCTTGGTCTAACCAACATGACCAAGTCTAAGATGCCATTTCAAAACCTGATTGGTTTCATCCCTACCACGTTTTCTAGTCATAGTATTCACAACTACTTTGTTGCTGAGATTTAGATGATATAATCCATTCAACAATGTAGCAGTACCCACTAGTTTATTTCTAAAATAAATTTTGCAGGAACCATCACCAATGAAAATGAAAAGCCTTTTCGGTCCATGACCAGAATGGATACAATGTTTTTGTGCCCCTTGGGCAAAACAAGTACATCTTCTAAAGTCAAAATAAAGCCGGATTCTAAACCCAAAAGAAGTGATCCTATGTCGGTCGCCTCGACACTATGCCCGCTTCCGACTGTGATCATAACTTCTTCAGCTCCAAGCTTCCTACTTTGTTCCAGATCCTGATTCACGGTACAAATATGAGAACTAGCACCAGAATCCAAGATATCAGAAGTAGAAAATACAAGAGCGTAACAATTTGTTTCCAAAACTAAAGTTCTCAGACGAAGTGCCATGAAGAATCGGACAGTCTCTAGCCCAGTGGCCCAGCTCACCGCACTTGAGACAAGCATCCTTCTTCTTCTTGTTCTTCGGAACCATCGGGGCCTTGCCCTTTCCCTTAAGGTCATTAGCTTGCGGTCCAGTCCGCTTCTTGGCCTTTTTCTTCTTATTCTTAGACCTCCGAGGTCCAGAAGAAATCACAAGAGCAGACTCCTTCATCCGTGGAGTCTTCATCTGAGACTGAGCGGTCACAAGTTTGTTCATTAGCCCAGCTAAATTACATGCAATCTAATTGCAGTTGAAGTTCATAACAAACTGTGAGAAGGAATCAGGGAGAGACTGTAGGATAAGGTCGGTTTGGAGAGAAGTATCCATTTTAAAATCAAGAGCCTCCAATCTCTCGATCATGGATATCATTTTGAGGACGTGTTCCCCAACCTTCTCACATTCCTTTATCCTTGCACCGAACAGTTGCTTGAATATCTCATATCTAGCAGTTCTGCTGTGCTCACCATAAAGTTCGGTTAAGTGAGATAGAATCTGCCTAGCAGAAGTCATTTTCCCATGAGCTCTCTGAAGCTCATTAGACATGGAAGCCATCATATAAGCACGGACTTTCACGTCATCCTTAACCCACTTTTCGTGGTTTTCAATCTCTTCCTGATTGGCTCGGGTCCGGACAGGAGGCGCCGGAATGTCCGTCTCCAAGACGTATCCCAGTGCCTCTATACTGAGGACTATCATCGACATGGAGCCAATCCACAAAGTTAGGTCCCATTAAGGTGTTCTTTTCGAGTAGAATTGCGAGTGGATTCATTGTCATATTGAGATTTGTCTGCATTAAGTATAACAGATTAATTAGTGACTCATTCAATTATGTTCTGAGTATAGAATTAAGGTCTTTTCTATTCTTGTTACCCAGCTCCCACTATTTTTATCGGAATGACACACTCCCATGTGAAATCCGGAAGTATCGTCGCTCTACTTTATAGTGGCGATCGAGTTCTTTATAAATCTTAATAGAGGGCAACCGAACAGGTTTCTAGTCTATTAATTTTCATAAAGTGATGTCCAACACCAACCCATCTAATGCATGATTCGATCTTCTTTTTCCCCTTGTTCACTCCCCTCAACCTATACGGTTTCTATGGTTCGTGAACAAGTTAAGTTTATACCATCGACGCAAATCAGTTTCATAATTGAATCTTATCCGGCAACCTATCAGGTTTCTAGGGATAAAATTTGCTCCAACCGAAGGCATCCAAATGCGCTCCCGGTAATTTATCTGTCTTCCCCGAACGACTACCCCGATAACTCGGAAGCATAGCACATCCGGTTTGGATTTCAATTTCCCGAAAACTCGATGGAGGGAAGGAAAACCTTGAAACCTTATAAACTTAATAATTTATCGTGGGAGAATTTTCGCGATTAACGTTACACTTTGCACATTAATCATTTAAGCGCGTTTGTGGCATTCATACAATATGAAACAACCATTCAAAACCTAGTTGCTACCAACATGTGGTTCATAGACCGTTCCTAGAAAACAAAAACTCCGTAATCTAATTACAAGTCTTCATCTTGAATCTTCGTCTTCTCGAAATGGATCTTCCTCCGGTCTTCGTCATTACATATAATTTTTACATTGAAAATTGCATCCTAGATACAAAATTTTTCTAGTAAAATAAATAGGCTCAAAACGGCCTTTACAACCCAATCGAATAAAACGAACGATTCAAAAACTAAGTCCACGAACCACATCCCCATTCAAAAGCATTCATCCAATAAATACTATATAAATGGAAAGCGTAGAGATACATTGATCCAATCAACAATACGAACCGATCCAATCGATTCACACAATTGGTAATATGATAACGTTCAAAATAATTCGGTCGATCATAAATATTCCAATTAATCAAATTTCCTTTATAAAATGAAATACCATAAATCATTTTAATCATATTAAATCCAATTTAACATGAGGGAGATTAATTTTCAAGAATACACGGAAAAATCGAGTCGGGACGAAAAAGGCCTGCCATGGCGAGTCATCTGCGGCAAAGATGCCGCAGACAGTTGGCATGGCCGAGTCACGCCGGCACTGCCCGGCCGCCAGCCCCGGCCGCGGCCTCGATCTGGGCCGCGGCCCCAAGATGATGGTCGCCAGGCCGGCTACAACAGCCCTGGGTCGCGGCCCCCGAGCCCTGGACCGCGGCCCCCTGCTCCCGGACCCCTCTCGGACCGTCTAACGGCATTTCGGGGCTAGTTTTTCGACCGGATATCCAATATCCATATTCTTCAACATTCATATCTTCAATATAAATCATATTTCCAAGAAATTAAGATTTATATTTAGACATAAACTTACGAAAAATATAACTACAACGAACGTAAAAACATATACCACGATTATGACTAAAATGATTCCAAATCATTCACCATCTAATCGAGCATTCCAAATGCCAATATCGTAAATACGATCGCAAGACCTACACTCTGATACCACTGTTGGGATTCGGTGCCTAAAACGAAGGCCCAGCGGAAGCGGTAAAACGAAAATTAATTCGATCCGAATCCCTACGAGGATCGATCGAGCTACGTATATACGAATATCAAAAACGAATAGCAAGAGTCGTAAGAAACTAACCCTCGAAGTCCGTTGATTAAATGGTAACCTTCTCTTGAGCTATTCCCCAAGCTTTAGTTTGATCTCTACGAGTTCAATCCGCTCCAAGCCCTTGAACGATCCAACGCCGAAAGCACCGCGTCTCTACTTGCCACGCGCCGAAAAAACGACCGGAATAACAACACTTGATTAACCTCTAAGGTTACGGCTAGAATCAAGTGATGAAGCTTTTATTACTACACTCTAAGTGTATAATATATCTCTCAATAATTTTTCTCTAAGAAAATATGAATGATGGAAGAACACAAAACAAAGTTTCTCTCCCACTCACTTCAATGATGCTGCCGTGAGTTATCAAGGTAAGGAGAAAGAGTGTATTATTTTGGTCTTAAAATCATTCACAAGATAAGATTTCACCCACAAAATCTCCTTTAACCTTATAATAAGAGATATGAAATCTCATATGTCAAAAGTCTTCCAACAAGAAAACAAGACAATGATCAAGGTAGGAAATCAAGGTGGGGGCTGGCCTCTAGAAGAAATCGGACGAGTTCGGTTCGTTTCGGACTCCCGAGAGTCCAAACAGATAAACTCCAATTCTGTTCCGATGTATTTATATTGTTTAATTAATTCAATTAATTAAATATATCAAATACAAAATAACATAATTAATTTCTCCAAGAAATAATTATATTCATAAATTAAATTAATCACCGAGTAATATATTTAATTCATTTGGTCGTAAATTAATTTATCTAATAAATTAATTTAGACATCCAATGTCCCAAATTTAATTTGACATCCAATGTCTAATAAATTACATATCCAATATCTAATATTTATAATGAGAGAATTAGCTTTATTCATTCTGTCGTCAATCCTAATGCGCGACTCGGTAGGTCCGTCTCAGTCAGCAATGGGAGGAACCAAAGAGTAGTAGCACCACCTAGCCAGCCTGGTGGCCTACACTGTACCCCGACTGAGAACGAATGATTGGGATCATTCAAGAACCATTCTGTCGTGAATACCAGTTTCTTTCAAATGTCCCGATCAAGTTATGGGGTCACGGTCAGTCAAACCCCATCTGTACTTGACGCTATGCATGCGTTAATGCAAATCGAGATCATCGAGCTCTCGTGTATCTAATACAGCTAGCTCCAATGCTTTGGCCAAAGACTTATGATCTCATTTGCTATTAACCGCATAGGACATATAACCTGTTCACTAACAGGAGAAAGAATTCTATCTTGGTATTTAGTAGGACCTGCTACTTGCCCATCAAGATCCACGTCGAGGTTGACCCCCGCCTTCCGATTTATAGGGTCGAACTACTCTAATGAAAATCTTGACGTCACAAGCACATCCCTACTAAATCCTCAAGTCGAAGGTTCACGAATACCTATCACAACCTTTCGATTCCATCATTGACTGTCCCGGAGTGAAATTCGTGTGACGAATCGAGGGTGAGTCGGTTCGAGTATACTAATCCAATTAGCATACCTATAACGTGTGCTACCACTAACCATTAGTGTTCGACAGGCACTCTCCTTGTCAAAGAACACGTTATACAAGTCTTCACATAAACTTAACGCCCATTCAAGTTTCATCGACTTGCGAACGATTAAGTATTTGAGCTATAAACCTTTCCAGTGCCAACCCCCTTTATCTAATAAGGAGTGGAACGTTTTGCTCTCAAATACACGGACTAGTTTCTATATGTATATTTACGAGTTAGGAATGCCAGTAACTACCAGTAAATAAAGAAAACATCCATTGCCTTATTTATTGATGATTTACATAATAACAAGTACAATGCCCTCACTCAACATCCTCTGAGTGGCATTCGAGGGCATATTCCTAACAATGGTCGCCTTCCTCTATATAGTGAATCTTCTGTTCGTCGGAATCTCAATATCTCTTATAGCTGGCTCTGACATATTTGCTTGCATGGTAGTTCGTATACCAATGGTAGCAATCTCACATTAGGAGTCAACTTGTTTCTTGGGAGCCAGGAGCATCGTCTCTTCTCACTACATTGGAAGATTGGAAGAGCCTCCATGACCACGACCACGTTTACGACTGCCACATCCCTTTCCACCATGTGAGTTCGTTCCATGTGGTTTGGAATTGGCACGTCCAGTCCCCTTTTCGTCGGGGTTATTTCTACATTTCATTTTGCTGTTACTGGACTCGAGAATTTGCTTTGTCTCGACACGCCTAGCATCATCGTACTCTAGCATATACTGATTCGCTAGTATAAGCACTTAAGTAGGGAAATTGGAAAGTTTTTTTATGTATCATGTCGTCTTTTGTGAGTTTCTTTTCACAAAAAATAACCTTAGGGCGGAGCATATCTTTATCGAAAAATTGTTGACTCGTTATAATAAATCAAGTGGATTTCATCCCACTGCACGGTCAACTCGAGAATAGTATTCCCGAAATGGCCCTTAGGGGCATGACAGTTCGTTGGGGATTTCATCTAAAAATATTCCTCCATAAGTTGGGGTCGATATTTCACCTAAAAACATCACCGCGCTTTCTTTCACCTTTTAAAACGGTTCGTCGTCTGTATGAACATAAAGTGTGGAGCTAACGTCTTAAAACCGGAATCTCATCTATGGCACTCAAGTCCTTATGAGTCAAGATGCTGAATTTCGGACGAGTTGGATTAGCCATATTCGTAAACAAGAGAAGGAAGCGAATACGTTTCACGTAATCATTAGTTCGTCCATGATAAAATATTCAATAATGGGATTATTTTGTTTAGAACCAAGATATGATCATGGTTTCGATGTGATAATATGGATACACATGAAGTTTTGTTATCATGGTACATTATAGACAGTAGAAATTAGGCATTAATATCTAGTAATTATGTAGCCTAATTGCATGCATATATCTATATATGGGTGCTATTATATATATATATATATATATATATATATATAACCATATAATTCCTACATGATATAACTATACGCACATTATGCAGTCAAATAGGTATCTTATGGCGCAATAATGATTAGTTATAAAATCAAGAGAATCGTGAATTAAACAATTTTAATTCAAGTGGTTAATTAATTTATTTGATTTAATTAGGCGTAATTAAATTAAATATGAGTAATCATATTATGCTATTAAATCACATAAAGCATACGAATTCATACACGAAGCAAATAGTAGGGCCGAGTTTGTGTACCTTACATCGCGAGTGAGCTAAAAAATTAATTGAAATCTATCGGGTCGGGCTGGGCAGCAACCAAATCAGCTATTATTTGGGCCAAAAAACAGCAGACTGATCTACTTTTAGGTCGCGCGAGCCGGGCTGGAAAAGAGGCGCGGGCCAGGGGGGTCAGTGGGCGAACTGTAGAGCCGTGCTTCTAGTTCGGAGCAGGGAAGGGTCGGGTTTGGAGCGGGGGGAAACGGCTGTGACCGTGGGGATTTGAACTGATCGAAACACCTGCGTGGAGCCAGCCGGATTTTGGTGATCGGGATTGAGGGTCCAGGGGTTGGTTGCGAGTCGAGGGTTCAGGCGGATTGGGAATCGAGTGGAGGCGTCAGACGCAGACTGTGACGGGAATTAGGTTTCCCGTGGTGGCGATGGGGTTCAGGCGGCTGTGCGGTGGTCGTCCGAATTGGATGGGTGATGGCTAGGCTTATGGTCCATACAGCGGTAATTTTCTTGCTCAAGAAGATGAAGGCGATCGGGAATTAGGGTTTCAGCCTTTTTTTCTTTATTGGTTAATTTCGGACGATTTTTTCTTTCTTGCTCAATTGGTAGAGTACGTGCTGATAACGTGTTGTAGTAAACGTAAACAAGACAAGAATTAGGGCAGAAGATGTATTTATTCTCATTGATGGGATCCATTTAAATAGGGAGAGATTAAATATTCTGGAACATTCCAACAAGTCTAGCCCTATTCTAACTGAGAGAGGCCCATTAACCTGTAGACTAAGGCACACATGTGTATTTACTTTAACATTGTTACAGTTTTGTATTATATTATTGTTTATCTGATATTCTTATTACTTTTGATTGTATCAGTTAGTACAACATACGAGCCGAGTTACTTTTCTTGGTATAATAAAACATGCGCCATACGGACATTAACATTATAAATCAAAATATTTATCTTTTTAAAAAAATAACTAACTACATTTTAATTATTTAGAAATTCTTGGATGACTAATTTTTAATTATTTCTAAATTTATGTTTTGAGGGTTCCAAATATATCCGGTCGGGACTGAGCACCGGGCCTGACCCGGCCCGGATCGACCCAGCCCGGATGGACCAGAATATAAATGGTTGGACTTTATCGACCCGAAGTCCGGACTTGTTCGGAACGGGTCCAAACCGGGCTGGACTGTTTCTAGCCCGATTTTATTAAAGAAAAATCTTGTTGCATATTAAGTGTCCTGTTATTATATCCAAAATACTTTCTTGTTTACATACTCCTGCAACATTCCCAAAAAATGTAGTTATCAATCTTAATATCTTCATTCAGTCACCAAACTCTCAAATTAAACAATATTTTAGGAGAAACAAACTTAATTAGAATAATATGAAATCATAGTCGAGCCATTAATCATCATTATTTCATCACCACCGAGGGTAAAGTAGAATAAAAACTGTTTTTTTATGTATTTTTATTTTTACCGGGTTGGACTCGAATTTGTCGGGTTTTGACTCGATCCGACCCGAAATCCGAATTTTATAAAAATGCAGACCCGGGACCCATACCTGATTAACAGGTCGGGTCCGGATATGAGTCCGGATAAAAATCGGATCCGATCCATTTATGCTCAACCCTTTATCCGGCTATGTACACAGACATATACACAAAATTCCCAACATGCATGCAAGTGAAAGCTAAAATGAACAGTAAATGCCCTTTCAACATCTTGAAAGTAATTACTAGGACTATCTAAAAGGTTCGTGGTTAGTGGTTTTAATCGGAACCGAATCGAACCGACGTGGTTCCGGTTAACCGAGAACCACTATTTGTGGCTAGGGTGCAGTTTGTGGTTCCTACTTCAGAAAAAAATATGGTTAGTGGTTAACCGGAACCGAATAGTTCTAAAACCACATAACCACAAACCGAAATTATGATAAATTAATAAATTATAATTATATATTTTTGTCCTAAAAAGAAATTCAATTGAATTAATAATATGTAAATTAATTACCCCAAATCAATTATCCGTTTGTGATTGTTTTGCATTTTAATTGTTGGATTTATGGATTAATTTTGACTTATAGTTGTTGGATGTATGGATTAATTGTGTTGTTGTCTGCTATTTTTGTTTTAAAAGATTAATTTTAACATTCTAGAATTGATTATTTCAGTTTTTTTGGATCAAGAAAAAAAATGGATTTTAAGGTTAACTGAACCGGAACCATATATAATCGATGTAATTCCGGTTAATCGAATTTAAAGTGGTGTGGTTAGTAATTTCTATTTTAGGGCGTTTATGGTTCCGGTTAACCGAAAATTATGGTTCGGTTAACCGGAACCGAAACACTCGACGCCCTAGTAATTACAATAGAGCTCACTTAAGTTAATATACATGTGAACAATGTAATTATTGTCCTTGTAATATATTCATTATAATATAGCTCACTTAAATATACATGTGAACAATGTAATTATTGTCCTTGTATAAAATATTTAAATAACCAGCAATCAGCCATTTAGACAATGGCCACTATGATGTCTCAGTGATTTTTTTAGACTTGTCAATGGTTTCACCAACCCATTTGATATTTTGATAAGGAGATATCGTAAAAAAAATCAATAATTACTATGCTAAAGTGGTTAAATTTAATAACAATAAAGGACTAGAATGTGAAGTTATGGACCTTATGGTCATGATATGATGATCGATGACTAAGAAAAGCACAAAATTAGAATAAATAATAAATAAATACTAAAGGAAAAAAATGCTCTAATTTTAAATTGAAGGTTGTAATAATTTCGATATGACACTGAAGATGAATCACATTGGTAATTTCTATAACCAATTCTACATGTAGAAACTGACACTGTAATAGAAATACTATATACGGCATGGTATTTCTATATCGAGTGGAAATATATTATGCATCGGAGACTATATTGATAAACGTACAATTCCTTAAGCACCGAATTAGAATAAATAAATAAATACTAAAGGAAAAAAATGCTCTAATTTTGGATTGGAAGTGAGATTCAATGGTGATTTCAATCCGAATAAATTTTTACGGTGGAAAGAATAAATATGAAAAAAAAATTAATGGTATTTTTTATAATAATTTCTATATGACATGGAAGGTGAGTTGCGTTGGTAATTTATATAGTTATTTATACATATAGAAATTGTGATAGAAATATCATATATGACAGTAGTACATTCTCACTGGTTATTACAAAACCAATTAGTTTTTTTTTTTTTAAAAAAAAAAACATCAATTCTTCTTTCTCCTAGCTAAATGACAATGAAGAAATGTAAGTATAGAAAATTCCCACTACCAAAAATCACACTTTAGCCGACGACTTAAAGTGGTCGGCTAAACCCCAAAGTCGTCGGCTAATCACGCCATCCGTCGGCCGATATTCGTCGGCCAAGGTTTAGCCGACGACCTTGCTGTAGTGGTCGGATAAACTTTAGCCGACGACTACCAAAAAAGTCGTCGGCTAAACCTGTTGGAAAAAAAAAAAAATTTAGCCGACGACCTTATCTAGTCGGTCGGCTAAAACCTGATTATTAAAAAAAATAAAAAAATTTAGCCGACGACCTTATCGAGTCGGTCGGCTAAAACCTGATTATTAAAAAAATAAAAAAAAACTTTAGCCGACGACTTTTAGATATGTCGTCGGCTAAAACCTGTTTAAAAAAAAATAGATTTTAGCCGACGACCATCTTATATGTCGTCGGCTAAAACCCTTTTTTAAAAAAAAAATAAATTACTTTAGCCGACAACCGTCTTATATGTCGTCGGCTAAAACCCTTTTTTAGAAAAAAAAATAAATTACTTTAGCCGACGACCTTTATAAAGTCGTTGGCTCAAACCTAATATAAAAAAAATTAATTCAGATTTTGGGATCCCAAAACCTGTATTTTTTGCACCTGCAATTTTTACACACCAGCTCTCATTATCAACAACAATCAACGCGCAACACATTCAACTAATACCATCAATAATATGCCCAACATTATATGCAACACAACGCACAACACATTCAAGAACATTAATTTCATCAACATACTGTAGCGTCAATAAAATCACTTACACAATTGTAACACAAATATAAATATACAAGAGTACTACAATAACACAACTACAATCCACTGCCAAAATCATCTAAATGTCGAAATGTAGTAGTAGAAGGATTACCACCATCCCCTAGATCCTCGTCACGAGGATGTGAAGATGGGGTCTGTCCGAAGAGAGAAGGCGGTGGAGCAGGTGCCTGTAGTCCAGCCTGAGTAATGGTCTGAGTCAGCGTCATCATATAGTGCATCATGGCCTGCTGCTGTCTCTGGAAACTCTCTAACCGCGACTCAGTCCTCTCCTCGCTCTCATGTAACCGCGTCTGAGTCCTCCTTCTTCCTCAAACAAATTCATCAAATATTTCATCAAAACTCATTACACAATTTACCTAATTCATCAAAAATCTAAACAAATTCATCAAATTCACAATTCAACACAACAGTAATTATCAATGCCATACCACGTTAATCTTTCGATTAACGCCAGCTATATAATCCCATCCTCCTCAAACAAATTCATCAAATTCACAACTCATTAAACACAAAATATTGAAAATACTAAATTAATCAAATATTGCATCACAACTCATTAAACAATTTATCTAATTCATCACATAATCTAAACAAATTCATCAAACAAATACAATAAATTCAACAAACAAAATAAAAAAAAAAAGGAAAAGGGTTACCGCGGCGGCGGGGCGACGGGCGGGCAGGCGGGGTGGGGCGACGGGGCGGGCTCGTCGGGCGGCGGGCAGGCACGTCTGAGCGGTGGGACGACGGCCGAGCGGGCGACGGGGGTTGGGGGCTGGATGACGATCGGTGGGACGGGGGTTGGGTGACGATCGGCGGGACGGGGACTAGGTGACGGGCGGCTAGGTGACGGGCGGTTGGGGGCTGGGTGACGATCGGCGGGCGACGGGCGACGGCTAGGTGAACGAGAAAATAATAAAAGTTAGGTACGAGAAACCCTTTAGCCGACGACCTCGGTCAAGGCGACGGGCTATAACCGACGACTATTTTGCACTTTAGCTGACGACCTCGGTCAAGTCGTCGGCTAAAATCCTTTAGCCGACGGCAACCCGAGTCGTCGGTTAAAGTGCACAGTTTAGCCGACGACACTTTATAGTCGTCGGCCGTTTTTTTCGGGTCGTCGGCTAAAATACTTTTTTTGGTAGTGTCCACCGAAGACTATTTTTTTTCTATTTCTTTTACTATGTATATATAATATCAATTGTATAAAAAATTATAAAAAGTATAAAATATATTAACATACACAATAAAACCTTATAGACAGCCTAAATTATACTTATATGAGTACAAATCGGGGGTAATACATGAGATATTCAATATATATATACTTCTATATTTGTTGTCAAGTAAAAAGGTTAAGTGTAAGAGAAATAGATAAATATCAAATTATAATTCCTAAGAAAATATTCCCCCACCCCACTTGAAGAGATCACAATGATTAATGTATAATTTTTTATTTATTACAAGGGAAAATACACAAAATAAGCTTTTATTGTCGTTTTTCGATTATATCCTGACTTATTAGTTAAGAAACAATTTTTAACCATACAAAATCACATAAGTAAAGTCATATGATGTAAAAAAGAGTAGAAATTCTCTTCTATTTGAATAAAGTCATATTTCCGGAGAGAATATATATATATATATATATATATATATGTTTGTGTTATTCTAAAAAGGGTCTTATAATAAAGAGTGTAGGGAGGATTGTGGGAGTGACATGTGTCATCCCCATTCCACATCATATATATATATATATATATATATATATATATGAATTGACTATGGTGGAAACACCCTTAATGGTGAAATCTAGAAACCAATTTCGTTATTATGTAATTTCATTGCATATTTGTTATTATTTGTTGCATCAAACTGGTCGCTGTTGAAGGGAAAATAACTTGAGACAGAAAGTAGGGCAAAGTTGTTGTATTATTCCATTGATGAGCTCCCTTTAAATAGGGAGAAATACATACAAGCAGGCCTTAGCCAAACCCTAACTAGGAAAGCCCGTAAACTAACAGACTTAGGCACACAATGGGTATTATTCCTTTAACACTCCCCCTTGTGCCTAGTCTACAAGCGCATGTCATGTTGCCTCGTTAAAACCTCGTCAAGCAAAAACCCAGTGAAAAAAAATGTCTTGATCGTAGGAAAAAGAGTACAGCATCTAGACACATCAAGTTTAGACTTCGTCCTTTGAATCTATCCTCTCATATGATCGTTACATTTGATCATAGCGCTACTAAGGTGACCATTCCATCGATCCCTAAAATCGTACATCTTGTTACCTCGTTAAAAACCTTTCCAAGTGATAAAAACCCTCTGGGAAAAATGATCCTTGGAAGGAAAAGAGTATAACGTACGTTGTGGATGTAAGACTCCCCCTCAAGTCTACATCCCCCCCTGATTTGTACATCAATCAAGTAGTTGTTGTCTCATTAAAAACTTCGCCAAGTAACAAAACCCAATGGGAGAAAATGAACCTTGGTCAAAGAAAAGAGTACAACACATGTGATTAAGTTTCTTTATAATCATCATTTCCTTGTGATCTTTACATCAATCTCGGAAGTTGGAAAACTCTACAGCTCCCCCTAATGCTTACATTCATATATCGTTGCCTCGTTAAAAACCTTGCCAAGTAACAAAACCCAGTGGGAAAAATAAACCTTGGTTTAAGGAAAAGAGTGCAACCTATGTGAGTATGTTACGTTATATCTCACATATTTCCCGTTATGATCATTCCATCAATCAAGGGGATTTACAACTTACATTATGTTCATAAATGTAAGTATGCTCATCAGTGGCAGTACTTAACCGCTAGTTCCTCACAAGTGTAGAATGATAGTTCTTTAATCATGTACACTCACAGACTGATTCATGCAAAGCAAGAATCTTGTCGTGATTCGATGAGGTAGCCAAAAGAAGGGGTTTGCTTAGTCGATTTCCAAGACATAAGCAATTCATACCAACACATACTTTGTGGTAGTTGCTTCGGCACCAGCATTTACTTTAGCATTTGCCTTTTCGTAAGCAACTTCATTTGCCTGCTTGTAGGGAAAGAATAGTCTCAAGTCAATGGTTTCTTTTAAGTATCAGAAGATATTCTTGATACCATTCCATTGATGTTGCGTCGATGCTGAACTAAATCTAGTCAGCGGATTAACTGAGGAGTGATAGCAGGTCGTGTACATTGAGCCAAGTACAATAATGCGCTATTGCACTCAAGTAGGTAATTTCAGCTCCGAAAGCTCTTCGTCACTTTCCTTTAGACGAAATGGATCTTTCCTTTGCATCCAAATGTTCGACCTATCATGGGGTGCTAGTCGGGTTTACCTTGTCCATGTTAAAGTGCCTGAGAAACTTCTAGACATAGGAAGACCAGTGGAATGAATTCCACAAACTCGATGTCTATGTCAATGACTCGACAGAACCGAGTTTTCCCAAGATCTTTCATCTCAAACTCAGATTTTCAGTATCCGGTGGTTTCTCTTATTTCATCAATACCGATTATGTTCATGTCATCGACATACATTGCGATGATCGCAAATGCGGAACTTGTTTTCTTTACGAAGATGCAAAGACACAGTTCGTCGTTCTTGTATCCCTTTCCAATCAAGTATTCACTCATACGGTTATACCACATCCTTCCGGATTGTTTCAAACCGTAAAGTGAGCATTTCAAACGAACTGAATACGCACTCCGTGGTCTGGAGTTACTTGATTTGGGTAGTGGAATGCCATCGGACACTTCTATATATATCTCCGTATCTAGGTCCCCATAGAGATACGTAGTAACCACATCTATTGGCTGCATTTCCAATCCCTCGGAAATTACTAAGCTAATAAAATAGCGGAACGTATACGTGGGAGTACATTTCCTCGTAACCAATTCCAAGGCGTTGTGAGAAGCATTACTTCGTGAACCTTGTACATTAGGACTCTATTATTCTCACTGTGATTTACGACAAAAGTTCGATTATGTCCTTCAGGCTTTACACTTGGTTAGGTTAGCACTACCTACACCAAATACCTGTCTCTTTGTCGGATAATCTAGTTCTACCTGGAATGTTTTTCTTATAGGCCAATCAGCTCTATGTTGATTTCATCCAACCGAGCGAGGTTCGACATCATCGTACTTTATGATTCATGACATGTCATCAAAGTGGGTGGTTGATCAGGCCACACCCTCATAATTTCATCGAGATTTTTGATTTTCTGAATCATATCTTCGGGGCGTCCCCCTCGTCATGATTCATGGACATAATAAAATCAAGCATGATCTCATGAAACGAGTTCATTGATAGTTAACATGTAATTTGTGCCATACTCTACCTCTTACTTGGGTGAGTATTTAGTCGAGCCATGTGGCTTCCACCCATTCCTTCGCAGGGAGCCATGGCCTCAACCACACCTCCACCAAGTGCGGTTGCATCACCCGGTTCATTAGTGATGTGCCCCTTGGAGGGAACTTCTAACCTTACAGGCACATTTGCAGTTGTAATGTGAGATCTTGTCACTTGAACGATATCAGTAAATGCATCAGGCATCGAATCTGCTACATCCTGAAGATCGAGTGTTCTTTGTGCTTCACGGTAACATTGTGAAGTTCGGGGATCATAATGAGACAAAGTGGAGACACCATGACAATTCCTGTCGTTCCCCGAGAAATTATATTTTCTCTCCTCCCCCTAACGACGGGAAGGTTATCTCATTAAAGTGACAATCCGCAAATCGTGCGGTAAAGAGATCACTATGAAGGTTCTAAATAGCGGATAAATGTCTGGAGATTCTTATCCAACGTGAATACTTAATCGTTTCTAAAGACCGATGCGTTGTGGGGCGCAGAAGGCACATATAATGCGTAACCAAATATGCGCAATTGGCACTCAAGTCCGTCTAGGTCCAAAATACAAAAATCAGGCTATCCAGTTACCAACTGGTACGCAAAAACTAATTGGTTAGCAAAAGGTCTAAGAATGAACGATTTAAGTAAAGTTGCGTGCAATATTGCATAATTCCAGGCAAAATATGCAAATTGGTGCGCATAACCAATGGCATAATCACCATACATATTCTTTCGATGGTGGTTTATGTGAGACCTTTGCATATACACATGGGACGAGATACTATTCATTAATCTCTATCATGCAATAAATATCAAGTACTTTTTGATGTGAACTCTCCAACATCATCGAGTCTTTTAGATGTGATAAGGGAGGTGAGTCCTTATAAATTATTTTGGAAGTTCTGCAGCAGTTTGAGTGGACAGGAGAGCGACATGTGACCAACATGTCGGAGAATCCATCAAAATCATAAATACATAAATGGTCCGCATATTAGGTGGATGGATCCACAAATATCTCCTTATATTCAGCTTAAGAATGGAATGTTTGCTTTTGTTTCTTTAGCATAGGAAGGTCTCGCTCCTACTTTGGCTAAAGAGCATGCTTTGCAACACTAACTGGTGGGCATTTGATATGCATCTAGTTTCTTGGATGACATAACACGATTAACGTCAACATTGTGCTTTATGTTGAGTTGTTGCCACATTTTCACTCGAAAAGTAATGATGTACGTACAAGTTCTTTTAGTATATGGATCATTATACTTCGACCAGGATGACCTAGTCTATCGTGCCAAAGCCTATATGAGTCTATGTCCAAAAGTACGATGTTGATGACAACATAAGTTTTTAAAAACCTAATAGTAGTGAGGTAAATCCACTAGATCGACTCATCAGTTATTCTAAAATGCGTTTACGTCCACATTCATTAGAATTAATAAAAGAAGCTCTATTCCATTCTCACAGTGGGTTTCAATCTGGAAACCATTGCTACGTATATTATTGAAGCTAAGTAAGGTTCGAAGGGCTCTAGATGCATACAGAGCATCGGTAACTTAGAAGACTGCCGATTAGGCATCAAGAATTGATCATTACCTCGCCCTTTGATGAGTTGGGAGACCCAATCATCTTAGTTGCCGAGGTTTGTCAGGCAACTTATTCGATGAATAGAAGCCTAATTCTAAGAACATTCAAGCTCTCCTCGATTCATTTCTTAGAAAAGAGTGAAATTTTGAACCATAAGCATTCAAACATTATTCAGTACTTCGAAATAAAGCTAAGAGTCTAACGTAAGCAATATTAATATCTTGTTCGTGAAACAACATTGCATCACGCCATTATTGAAAAGAAAACACCAACACAATCGTCTTGAGACAACTATACCAAATATAAACGAGAAAGTAAACATAATACTAATATTCAGTCTATAGATTGTGGCTCGTATGACTCAATTCGACGATTGGTGACTGTGAAATTGACATAGGGGGACTTGTCTAGATCATATTCTTCCATATACTGAGTTCTCCTTTCTTTGGACTCTCTATATTTCTTGTAGTGAGATGCGACTTGCTTGCTTGTATGGCAGTTCTTGTACCATGTCCAGCATCTCCATAATGATAGCACGGTTCATTGTCAACTCAAGCCTTAGAGGCGATAGGATGGGTAGGTGCTTTTTGGTTCCCTTGGCTAGAAGAACTGGGAGCACCAAGTCTTCGCATTACATTGGAAAAACTCCCACGTTCTTGACCAAGAAGCCTATCATGTCCAGTCCCCTATTCATTGGGGTAGTTTCCATCATTCACTTTGCCATAATTGGCCTCGGGAATTTTCTTTGTCCCAACCGGCCTGCTGCTCACTAACATTTCGTTATGCCTCTCAACTACTTACAGTAGGTTGATTAGCTTACTGGAGGTAGTGATGCGTTTATTATCATACTCCAGGCTATACTGGTTCGTTAGTATATGAACGGAAGTAGGGAAGGTGGAAAGGGTTTTATGGATCATGTCATCTTCGGTGATGTTCTTACCACAGAAATTTAGGCATGCCTTGAGGCGGAGCATATCTTTGTTGAAGTCGTTGATCCATTTATAATCAAGCAAGCAGATTTCATTCGACTGCACGGTCAACTCTGGGAGCAAAGTTTGTGAATGTTCCCAAATTGGCCCTTAAGGGCATTCCACAGTTCTTTAGGGAATTTCAACCGTAGATATTCCTATCTCACGCTGGGTTCGATGTGCCACCTAAGGAATATAAGTGCACTCGTTTTGATCTTGTCAGGCGGTACTTGGTCTGTGGTGTTAAGGAGCGTACCACTATATTCTTTAGTGATAAATGTGGTCTCGACGTAGGAGACCCATCTATGGTACTCAAGCTCTTTTGAGTCCAATATATCATATTTGGAACGAGTTGGATCAGCTATCTTAATACAAGAAAAAGGAAAATGATTTTTCACAGTTTACCATGAGTACTTTCCATGATAAAATTTTCAATAATGGGAGCATTATTATTTTTCGGAACCAAGATATGGTCAAAATTTCTTTCGATGCTATTGGAGTTACCGGTGAAAGTACTTTATCACGGTTCGAGTTGATATAGATAGTAGAAATAAGTCCTTCAGGTTCTACTAATGATGAACTTAATATACATGCCATAACTAACAATGCATGCAATATATATATATATATATAATTATATATATAATCACATAGCCCCTATGAATATATCTATACACGTATAAATGCAGTCAAAGAGGTATCTTATGCCGCAATAATTATTAATTCAACGTGAATTTATTTTAATTCAAGTTGCTTAAGCAATTTATTTTAATTTAGTTAAAATTATGAATGCATCATGCTTTTATTTTAATTAAGCATAAATAAATTGCAGAGTATAAATATGTAATCAATAGTAATAAAAAACATATAAATTCGCACATTGTAGATAGTAGGGTTATTAAAATTGTGTACCTTATAGGAAAGACATGATTCTTTCCTAGGGCATACCGTCAATTTATTTCGTAAATTGCCATCTTCGTTCCAATCGCCGTTTGAGCCGTCTTGGTTCCTGAGAATATTTCAAGCCACGGCGACTGGCTGCGACTTAGCCGGCACGATTTTATTGTTGGATTTATCCTGAAAATCTTCCATGTTATATACTACGGTGATGTACAACGGCAGCTAGACAAAGGCGCGAATTCCTCGCCCAATTGAAGATCCTTCTTCGTAATATGGAAGAGATCGCCGCAGGGACAAGGGTACGTGAAAGCCTGGAGCTCCTCGTTCCACTCCATGTCCTCGATCTCTACATCATCGTACGACATCGTTCTAAGAATCTAGGGTTTTTCTTCTTCTCTGTTCCTCCCCCCTTTTCTCTCGACGGATTGGAGTGTGCAAGGTTTTGCTTACTGGGTTGCGTGGCCACCGACGGCCCTCGGTGATTTACTTCGGCCTACCGAATCGCTACTTTAATTGGTGAAGACGATGGTGGCGGATGATGCCGCTAGGGTTTTCCGATTTTTCCTTTTTCCTCTTTCGGCGGGGAAGGGGATGACGGGTTTGGAGAAAAAAAATTTAATTTTCTTTTTCTTTTTTTTTTGGGAAAAATCGGACGAATTTTCTTTCTTCCTCAGTTGGGTGACTTGGTGCGAAGTGCGGCGGCGGCGAGCTAGGTTTCGCAGGCTGCGGTTAGGGTTTCTGCCGCAAAGGGATGACGGCGGCGATTTTTTTTTCGGATGATATTTCAAAAAATTGGGAGAAAAAATTTCGTGCTCAGCCGGGAACTACGTGCTGATAACGTGTTGAAGGGAAAATAACTTGAGACAGAAAGTAGGGCAAAGTTGTTGTTGTATTATTCCATTGATGAGCTCCCTTTAAATAGGGAGAAATACATACAGCAGGCCTTAGCCAAACCCTAACTAGGAAAGCCCGTAAACTAACAGACTTAGACACACAATGGGTATTATTCCTTTAAGAGTCGCTAGTATATGTAACAAATAATGCAATAAAAACATACATAAATGCATATGATTTTACTCATCTACAGCCGTTAGATCAGTAATATCAATGACCTACAAAAGTTTCTAGATTTCACAAGGTAATTAGTTTTCAAATGATCTATTTCATATATATATATATATATATATATATATATATTGGTGGGTTCATGTGAGAATGCAATTTAAGTTAAGAAATAAGAATGAATTCCATCCATAGATCATGATAAATGGATGGTCTAGATTTATTTTCAGAAAAATTTGATGCATAAATGCAACATTTTAATGGATCGATATTTTGATGCATATAATGCATATTTTAATGCATTGCAATTCTGATGCACGAAATGCATATATTTCATGCATAATTAGTACAAAACTCATGCATATTCGCAATTCGCAAGATAAGAACCATTCTCATTTGACTCTCTCTCTCTCTCTCTCTCTCTCTATATATATATATATATATATATATATATATATACATATATACTTGAGTAAGAAATAAAAATAAATCTGAATCATCGGTTTTGTGTGATCTACCGTCCAAATTATATTATGCATAAAAGATATTGAAGAGCATTTACAATGTTCTTAAGGAGCATTACTTTCTATTTCCGGTCAAGAATTTATACATTTTTTTGATCTCATAGTTTTCTATAGAAACACGTCATATTCAACTAGATTATGACGAGATTATGTTGTGTTTTTTTAAGAAGTATAACAAATATTTTGTGTTAATAACCTTTTGAATTATTAGGAGTTGTTAGATCCTGCTTCTCCGTGAAATGATGATGAGCATGATTTGATAATATCTTTTTGGATCATCATATATATTATAGAATCAAAATAACTATAAAATATACTGGATATGCAACATTCACTTTCAAGAGATATCAAACTAGTTGTTGAACAATATCTGATTTGCAATTAGGAAAAATAAATCCCGTACTAATTATGATATTTGACAAAATATGATCATATACATGTGAATGAAAGCAAGATGTTAAGTACGAACAATAATATTTAAACATAAAAACTTGTAAGAAACGAGGCATTATCCAACCCGTGCGATGCACGGTCTTTGATTGAATATCTACGTGTTTTGTACGTAATGTTGGGGCAGACGGTTGAATGAGCAGATGGCAGAATTTAAATGCCTTTTAGAGAAGTTTATATGTTTTTTTATTGTTATTGTCCTTTTATTTTAGTCTATGTAATTAGTTATATGAAATGAGGCTTTACTAACCCGTATGTTGCTCCGGGGTTGTTTTTGGTTTATTCAACCCGTGCGATGCACCGATTGTATCTAAGATTTCATAGCTAAAATTTAACCATCTTGTAATTTATACTATAATTTAAAAGTTCATTTTAATCAACTTGTGTATTAGAAGGTGCACGTTTTTGGTACGTAATGTTGGGGCAGACGGTTGAATGAGCAGATGGCAGAATTTAAATGCCTTTTAGAGAAGTTTACATATTTTTTTATTGTTATTGTCCTTTTATTTTAGTCTATGTAATTAGTTATATGAAATGAGGTTTTACTAACCCATATGTTGCTCCGGGGTTGTTTTTGGTTTATTTAACTCGTGCGATGCACCGATTGTATCTAAGATTTCATAGCTAAAATTTAACCATCTTGTAATTTATACTATCATTTAAAAGTTTATTTTAATCACCTTGTGTATTAGAAGGTGCATTTGCATTGTGATGTTTATCATAACTTTTGTATTTAAATTAGTTTATTTACATTAAAAGTTACAATTAAAATAGTCTCTTCATATATTTACAATTAAAAGTTACAATTAAATCCCCATTCCACATTAAATTAAGGGGATTAGTATTATATAGTATAGATATTTATGAATATTCGACCTCCTCTTTGACTTTTTCCAATGACACCAAAACACTTTTGAAGGTAGAACTATCATGATGATAACATGTTATGAACTAGAGAAAAAATAAACACGTGATATTATCTATTCATTACGTAAGCCATAAACCTCTATATATAAGAACAAAGTTAGAATTTTAGGAGTCCGCATGGGCAATTTCAACTGGGTGGCCAGATTGCACAGGACGCGAGTTCGAGTCACGATCGCGGTGTGGGAGTTTTATCCCTCCAATGTGGGGGATAGCTCCTTGTGGGCACCAGGCACTGTTCCTCCCACGTAGTGGGCCGTTGAGTCACCATGATTTAATTCCACCGCCAATCCCTATCGGGCCGAGGGATGGGGGCCCTGGGAGCGAGGGATTTCGCCTTTTGCTACAAAGTTAGAATTTCAGGACACATTAGTTATTTACTAAATACGTTTATCACAACATAATTGGAATAAAATCCTATAGATTAGGAGCAAATGTAAGTTGATCCACCTATTAGTGGATGATTTTTTTTGCTTATTAATTAATATAATAATATTAAAAAGAAAAAAATGGGATATATATATATATATATATATCAAACGAGGGTTTTTTGTCTACATGGCATGTCAATAAGTAAGATCGGTTAATTGAATGCAATATATAAGGAAATAATATTAAATATTTTGTGGGAATATATAATTTTTAATATCATATTTTTAACATAAAAATAATTAATGTATACTATTAATTTATACATGATAAATAAAACTTAGATATAAAAAACATTCGGTCTAATATGTTGAATTGAGAATCAACATATAACATAATTAATAAATTCATTATATATTAATAAAATTAAATGAGATAATAAATTAACATGTGGTTAAATTATATCAAAATGTGTACTAATTAACATTACTAGTTATTTCCACATTTTATGAAAATGATAAGGGATCTCTCTTTTTTAGTACCAAAACAGAAAACTAATAAGTTATATATCCTCATTCATAAAACTATAAATTTTTTATACCAAAATGTGTTAAAAGACATTATTACCCTTAAAGTCTACCACTAAAAGATAAAAAACATAAAAAATAGAAAATTACTAAAAGCAAACAACAATAATCTAAACGGTCCCACAACTCAATATTTCTCTCTCTTGCAAAAAAACTCTCGTTGTATCTCTTGCAAAATATCCCTTCATTCGATTTCTCATCGAAGGTTCTAAGTTGATCCTTCCCGTTGTTCAAAACGTAACACCTGCATCCAAATATGTGAAAGTACGAAACTAACGGAGTTTTGTTGTTCCATACCTCATATGCTATTTTGTTGTGGTGCTTGTTGATGATACAACAGTTTTGTGTATAGCACGCTGTATTGGTGGCTTCGCCCCAGAAACGCTGTGGCAACTTGCTTGCGACAATCATTGTCCTTGTTGCTTCTTTTAGCGTCCTGTTCTTTCACTCGGCAACACCATTTTGTCGAGGTGTACGGGCAGCTGAGTATTCGTGTTGTATCCCATTTTCCGAACAGTATTGCTCTATAAAGCGGTTAGTGAATTCGGTACCTCTGTCGGAACGAATGGAGACGATATTCAACCCTTTATCATTCTGAAGCTTTCTCAGGTGCTCAGGAAGCTTTGATGTTGTTTTCTTCTTCTTGCTTAGGAAGATTGTCCAAGCATACCTGGAAAAGTCATCAACAATAACGAGACAGTATTTCTTACCTCCCAAACTTACCAGGTCTATAGGACCGTATAGATCCATGTGTAGCATTTCCAAAACTCTGTGAGTGGAGAGGTAGGATTTTCTCTTCAGGATGGTCTTGATTTGCTTGCTTTTCTGACAGGGTCCACAAACGCTGTGTTTTTGGAATGATACATTTGGCAATCCTCTAACCATTCCCTGTTTGGAGAGCTTGTTGATTGTCTTGAAGTTGACGTGTCACACCCTCTTGTGCCATAGCCAGCTTAGATCTGCATTAACAAGGAATTGTGGAGCTCGTAGGCATCCAGTCAGCAATATACATGTTACCTGATCTGCTTCCTGTGAGCACAACTTCTTTGGTCAGGATGTTCTTGACTCTACAGTGATCTATATAAAACTTCACCGAGAACTGTTTGTCACAGAACTGGCTAATACTAAGTAGATTATACTGTAAGCCTTCAACATAAGCTACATCAATGACTTTGAATTTTCCTACAAGCAGGGTTCCCTTCCCTCTTGTTCTTCTTTTAGATTTATCACCGAAACGCACTTTTGGACCGCGACCTTCTACGTAATCTGACAGCTTGCTTTTCTCTCATGTCATGTGCCGACAACATCCGCTGTCGAAGTACCAGATGTCATTCTCTAAAATGTCCTGTATGCACACAAATTAAGTAGATTTAGGTCCCCTTTGATTGTTGGGTCCTTAGATGTTAGTGCCTTTAGGTACCCATATTTTCCCGACAACAATAGGTTTACTGTAGGATGGTTTAGGTCCGTAGTTGCGATGTCTATGTTGGGCAGGTACGTAGTCTCTATAACCATGATAATTATTATGCATGTAAAATTCAGGGTTATTATTATTAATCCAATACGTATGCCGTCTTGGAGGTGGAGCCATTTTCTTCGGCCTTACAGCTTGCCTTCTGGGTCTCTAGTTGGATTTCCAATGCTGTTGTTGATACTGTGAGGATACTTGCTTTCGCGAGGGATAATGAGGCTCCTATATCCAATACCTAGGCGTGATGTACTGAAAGTACTACCGTGCGGGCCTTTGATATTTGGATACAGTCTTCCTTCTGAACGGCTGTTGGCGCTGTTGATATGCTCGGGGAGCATGCTGTTGGGTACGCCTTATGTAACACCCCCGAGATATTCGAGGTGTATTACAGCGACGTGGATCCCTACATGGGTTCCACCAGGCTAAAACAAGAAAAAAAACACCCCTCGACTAACTGTCTCGGTTAGCAAGGAAACAATTGTTAACAATAAGAACATAAAACAACACTTCCGGTACAACCGGCATAATCAACCTCAACTGACAAATATAATAACTTCAATGAAGACCAAACCCAAACCGAAAGGAAAAGCCTAAGTACTCGCGAGTACAATCTATAAGTTTACAATTTGGAAAATAACCATATCAAAAGAGACAGTAGAAATAATAAGACTCAATTGCACATGTCAACAACCTTGGCCGACCTCCTCGTACCATCCAAAGACCGCTCTCGTCTGAACATAACCTGAAATCCATAACAAGAATTTCCCCAAAATGGGTCCCCAAAGGGGTTAGCAATTACGCTAGTACAAGTATTCAAGGCAAACCAATCGCTTACACATTTCATAGTACATGCACCAATATCAATTTCAAAACCAAAACCAGACATGTCTTTTCCGGAAACAAACAGTCACAATTAATTTGCCTAGGACCGGGACGAAGCCACGAATCCCACTCGAGGCCTCTAAGGACCCTCCCGTGCTGGCCACATCCATAAACAAATCAAGCACCACACGTCACCTAGGATCGGGACGAAGCCACGAATCCCACTCGAGGCCTCTAAGGACCCTCCCGAGCTGGCTAGTGAAACAAACTCATGAATCCAAGACGAAGCCATAGATTCCCTCGAGGCCCCGTCAGACCCTCCCGATGTGAGTAAAGCACACACAATATACATTACCATTTCACGTTAAGCATAAAGGTTTCCAAGAATTACTTGCCTTGAATAATTGACGACGCAACGAATGGAAAGGAAAGTCACCGACGAACGCTAGGAACCAACGAAACCGAACCTAACGATTCGAAGAATACAATCACAACCATTTCTAAACGAATATGGAATTGAAATACGCCCGAAAACCCGCCTACGATTCATGTATATTCGTATAAAAACAACAACGAGGGCGGACCACAACCAAACCCTCTCGATTCCGTAAAAATCACGAAATATACCATGAATCTGTAGGGAAACTAAGAATACCAACAAGATTAATCATATTGATCATGAATTAATCAACAAAACGGAACGAATCGGACAAAAACACGAAAACCCCCAATTCTTCCCAAAAGTAGGGTTCTAAAGATCTAACCTTGATTCGCTGGATCAAGGGATGATATAGGCTGATTGATCGATGATATAACCTCTAGAACTTCGTGGGTTTGTTGTTCAACAACATGGCTCCATGATAAGAACACCCCCAGCCGCGGAAGAGAAGAAGAAGAAGAAGGAGAAGAATGGCGAAAAAAACGACTGTAGGGCCTTAAATAAAGCCGTCACGCAGGTTACGACGAATCGGCCAAGGCTTACGACGTAATCGAGTCATCGCCTAATTTCGCCGACATCGTTACGACGTTACACGCCGTGGCCTTACGTATGTAACCACCTTACGACGTAATCGCCGAGCATTACACGGCCAGAACTCGCCGGCCGGCACTGGCCCAGATTGCCCGGCCATGACTCGGCCGGGGCCAACTCCGACGGCCCGAACGACCCCGAAACCTGAACCTGAATACGAATCGAAGGTACGGTTACGAAGTACTCGCAAACACGAATTCGAGCACTAAGAGAACATACGATTCCGACCACCCGAAGGCTCGAAATTCGACAATGGAAAGTAATTACCCCAAACTTTGGGAAATTACGAAAATGGCCCAAAACACCCGAAAATCATGATACGTGATCGAATAACTAAACCGAAGTTCACAACACGTATAACAAAGTTAAACGGACTTACGGGAAACTCGAAACAGCAGATTCGGACGAGATTCGCAAGAATCGAGCTCAAGTGCGGAAAAGTCATCAAAAAGTACGGAACTCAACAAAACGATACCGAAACGAACTCGGATGACAAAAAGTGCAGAATTAATCATTCTCGGAAAGACGAAACGGTTATGAGCGAGTCTTCAAAACGGACTTCCGCCGAAAAAAGAAAATTACCAAAGTCCGGAAGTTGTGGGTATTACATTATACCCTCCTTAAAAGAAGTTTCGTCCCGAAACTTAAAACAAGTAGGGAGAAGCAAAATCCCGCCAGGAAAACTCAACGATATTCACAAGAACCGAACAACTCGCGCCCAACGGTGAAACGTTACAAGCAACGCAAAAGAATATACGGCGTGAAAACACGCTCCACGACGACTAACGCAACGCCCCCGGTAGAGACAACAAGTGACGAGCGTCATCAAACAGATAATACAATCAAGTCGATTATCCGAACAATCGCAAAACACAACGAACGAAAATCAACACGATTGACCAACCTAACGGTACATCAATCAACACGCGAGCCAATCGCTGAACAAATACGGAATTCCACCGCCCAAGGGTTGGAAGATCGAAAACGATACTAATTTCCCGAACTTAAGGAGATTAGGAAGCAGTCTGAATGCTCAACAATCACGAAACGGGGTCAACAAAAACTGAACAATCAATGATAGAACCATAACGATTTAGACAACAAAAATCGAACAATCATGTTCGGATCACGAAGAATCATAAGGTTCAACCGACAACTCCGAGGTTCACATCTCGACTCGAGATAAAACATGATCCGGTGAAAACAACAAGATGTGCACTCACATAAGATTCACAGGAAAGGGAATAGCAATTGAAAAGTCACAATGACAAACGAGTAATTCCGAAATAATATCACCCTCGTTCGATCAACAAAAGCAAGGGACAGGGCAAGCTCAGAAAATGTCAACGAACATAAACGAGTTGACAGAGTCGAAAATACAGAAGTTTAAAATCCAATCCACTTCAAATAAAAGAATTAGTAGAACCAAAAGATGTTACTTCCGAACAAGGTTCACAAGAATCGAACCGAACTCGGAAAAGTCACAGCGATAACCAGATCGACCCAAAACAAGATCACAGCTCGATCGAACGATGAAACAGAAATACAGAACAAGTTCAGAAAATATCAACGAACACGAGCGAGTCGGTAGACTTGAGAAATAGGAAATGCAGAAGTCCAAAAACAGTACGGGTATTACATTCGACCTCTTATAAAAGAAGGTCGTCCCCGCAACTCACAATAATGGAAACAAGGCAACAATACAACAAACAACCGACACAACGCGGAACAATCACCGATGCACACAACCATACCAACCCAAGCTCTAACAGCTCGCATATATGCGATAACACATAAATCACTACGAGGCGACAACCTTCAATACCAACATCACACCTCTCCCAGAGGGCTACCACAACAACTGCGTGGCGAACGACTCAACGCTCACACCACCAATTCAATCACAACTCGGGGGTTAACACCCTAACGAGAGTACGAACATCACACATATATTCCCAGAAGGACGATAGGTTTTAAAAACGAAAACCACCTTTTGAAAATAATTTAGAAAAAACACCGGTTGATCTTGAGTATCACCCTTCAAAAAGTACAAATGTGAAACATCATTATCGAGACTTTGAAGAACCATTTCGCATTTGATAAAAATGAGGACACTTTCTCTTAGTGAAAATTTTTTCAGAATATTCGACCCTCGGTCGGGTCTAAGTAAAAATGTTTCTAAAACATTGAAAATATCTCAAAACATTTTGGTCCTCGAGGTAGAAGAATTTTGAAACATATTGTGGCACCTTGGATGTACCATGAGAAAATAATTCATTTTAAAAGTACGTCTCAAAATTTATTTTCTACGATACTCAAGGTTTTTCAGAAGTACAATAGGCCAAAATGCCCAAAAATTCACACGTATCAACATTCACTTAAACACATCACAGCACACGCATCAAATCGTTCAAAATCAAGACAGTGATATATAATCCATAGGATATGTTTAACCACATCATTAAACAACAATCGGTATCTCAAAACCGGATGGAAAACGAAATCAAGAACAAAACTCCAAAAAGTAAATTCTAGGGATCCAAGAAAAATACTTAGATCCGGCGAAGAACAATGGATTAGATGATGTTATAATCACCTAGGATACTCCAAAACACCTTTGGATGGAAGAAAATCAGCCCAGATGCAAACCCTAGTCGCCACGTCTCAAACTCACGGAGGAAGGAGAAGAAATGAAGAAAAATGCAGATTCTAGACTGGTGTCCAGTGTTTATACTGGATACAATTAGCGTGCGCTAATCATTAAGGTTAGCGTGTGCTATCACGGCACCAAACAAAACTCCTGACCAAAAATACACTGTTAGCGTGCGCTAACCCCAAGTGTTAGCGTGCGCTAACGAGAACCTCAGACCCAGCCCAGTAACTCCTGGACTGCCCTGAACTACCAAGTAGCGTGCGCTATCCTCCCCTTAGCGTGCTACCAACGCACTCTCGTGCTTGCTAGCCGCAAAGCGTAGCGTGCGCTAACGACTTAGAGAAACAGCAACAAAACATCTCAGAAATGGGCATGACACCCCCCAGATCCTCCTGGGAATATTACATGCCGTAAACCCTACTCACAAGAATTTACCAGGCTAAGCACAATTTTCCACGTCATTTCAAAAATTCCAAAAAGACTGATGACGGTAATATTTTCCAAAACTCACAAAATCATTTGTCAAAACGTTATAAAATGTTCAAGTCAGAATGCCAAAACTCGATTTAAGGAATCGGTTTTACAAAATAAAGCTCAGTTTGCGAAATACTGAAAGTCATTTTGAAAGAACTCACGCAGCGGATAAAATGCGGTTCGAAAATACATCATCAGCGACGACACTCCTCGTATAAACCAAATACGAGAGTCGAATAAACACATATCGTGAAATCAAAATCCACAGAAGGATTCCATCATTTAACAACTAATCATACAAATAACTCGTGTCACACGAGGCACAACACAAGGAAGGGAGTCTTACATTCGTGGGTCGCATGTAAATGACGATCGCCCCTCGATACTAATCACGACCAACGAACTCAGACGATGCATCGCGGCGCGACTAAGTCAGACAAAATCCGACGAGACAAAACTCAACAAACACAACTTGACTCGACAGCCTAGGTTTCCCCAAGCTAATCTGATTTTTAAAATCGTATACTCTAGTTATTCGAAAATAAAACCGATAAGTTAAAAATAATTTTCAAGACCCTTTCAAACACGACAAGGGTTTAACAGCGGTAGCATTTTATAAAATGTCCCAAAATGCTTTTATACATGACTTTCAAATACCGACACCAGGTTTTATTTGAAAATACAAGGCTGGCTCGCCCAAATTCATGTCACTTTTCAAAAACCCACAATACGATTAAGTCTAAGGAATTTTCAAGCATGCACGCCACATGTATTATTATTAATAGAAACACATTGGTTGTAAATAACAAAAATTATCCAAGTACCATCAATTCCCGAACACACGCATATACGGCATTCAAAAATCACCAGTTCAACAAGCGCAACTCGGAAACACTAATTTCAAACATATGTCAAACTATCTCCTCAAGTTTAACAGCATAACCAAAGAATACCGATTTGGACATATATCGAAACCATCTATGTGAGTTTCTCAACAAACTCTGCCATTAATACCTTTCCCGAAACATATCAATGCTCAAAACTTCCTCGTCATGAAAATACCACGGAGCAAAACTCGGATCTTTCGATCGCCAACGATCCTACCAACGCTAGGAAGTTTAGAGGTGGAAGGCTCACAAGACGACAAACGGTCAAGCCCAGAACGGCGCACATACACCAGAGAGATAAACGACGGCGCAATACTAGAATCAAAAGTAAACGGACCGGATGGATTGAAACAAAACAACTTGACGATAAGTACGATAGAGACAATCACAATCCAAGAAGTGGAAATACAATACGAGAAAACAAGAGAATCGAGTAAGGAAAACTTACGAGCACTGGATGTACTGAGATGCCGGCAGCGGTGTGACAATGTGCAAAACAAAACACAACTCGACCCAAATAACCGACAAGCCTAGGTATCCATAAACCTAGTGCTCTGATACCATTTTCTGTAACACTCTCGAGATATTCGAGGTGTATTACAGCGTCGTGGATCCCTACATGGGTTCCACCAGGCTAAAACAAGAAAAAAAACACCCCTCGACTAACCGTCTCGGTTAGCAAGGAAACAATTGTTAACAATAAGAACATAAAACAACACTTCCTGTACAACCGGCATAATCAACCTCAATCGACAAATATAATAACTTCAACGAAGACCAAACCCAAACCGAAAGGAAAAGCCTAAGTACTCGCAAGTACAATCTATAAGTTTACAATTTGGAAAATAACCATATCAAAAGAGACAGTAGAAATAATAAGACTCAATTGCACATGTCAACAACCTTGGCCGACCTCCTCGTACCATCCCAGCACCCGCTCGTCTGGCTGAACATAACCTGAAATCCATAACAAGAATTTTCCCAAAATGGGTCCCCAAAGGGGTTAGCAATTACGCTAGTACAAGTATTCAAGGCAAACCAATCGCTTACACATTTCATAGTACATGCACCAATATTAATTTCAAAACCAAAACCAGACATGTCTTTTCCGGAAACAAACAGTCACAATTAATTTGCCTAGGACCGGGACGAAGCCACGAATCCCACTCGAGGCCTCTAAGGACCCTCCCAAGCTAGCCACATTCATAAACAAATCAAGCACCACACGTCACCTAGGACCGGAACGAAGCCACCAATCCCACTCGAGACCTCTAAGGACCCTCCCGAGCTGGCTAGCGAAACAAACTCATGAATCCAGGAAGAAGCCATAAATTCCCTCGAGGCCCCGTCGGACCCTCCCGAGGTGAGTAAAGCACACACAATATACATTACCATTTCACGTTAAGCATAAAGGTTTCCAAGAATTACTTGCCTTGAATAATTGACGACGCAACGAACGGAAAAGAAAGTCACCGACGAACGCTAGGAACCAACGAAACCAAACCTAACGATTCGAAGAATACAATCACAACCATTTCTAAACGAATATGGAATTGAAATACGCCCGAAAACCCGCCTATGATTCATGTATATTCGTATAAAAACAACAACAAGGGCGGACCACAACCAAACCCTCTCGATTCCGTAAAAATCACGAAATATACCATGAATCCGTAGGGAAACTAAGAATACCAACAAGATTAATCATATTCATCATGAATTAATCAACAAAACGGAACGAATCGGACAAAAACACGAAAACCCCCAATTCTTCCCAAAACTAGGGTTCTAAAGATCTAACCTTGATTCGTTGGATCAAGGGATGATATAGGCTGATTGATCGATGATATAACCTCTAGAACTTCGTGGGTTTGTTGTTCAACAACATGGCTCCATGATAAGAACACCCCCAGCCGCGGAAGAGAAGAAGAAGAAGGAGAAGAATGGCAAAAAAAACGACTGCAGGGCCTTAAATAGGTTGCCTGCCGGCACGGTTACGTACGTAACCGGCCAAGGCTTACGTACGTAACCGAGTCACTGCCCCAATTCTGCCGACATCGTTACGTACGTTACCGGCCAGGGCCTTACGTACGTAATTGCCGAGCATTACCGGCTATAACTCGGCCAGTGCCGGCCTGGGCCCAGATTGCCCGGCCATGACTCGGCCGGGGCCAACTCCGACTGCCCGAACGACCCCGAAACCCAAACCTGAATATGAATCGAAGATACGGTTACGAAGTACTCGCAAAGATGAATTCGAGCACTAAGAGAACATATGATTCCGACCACCAGAAGGCTCAAAATTCGACAACGGAAAGTAATTACCCCAAACTTTGGGAAATTACGAAAATGGCCCAAAACACCCGAAAATCACGATACGTGATCGAATAACTAAACCGAAGTTCACAACACGTATAAAAAAGTTAAACAGACTTACGGGAAGCTCGAAACAGCAGATTCGGACGAGATTCGCAAGAATCGAGCTCAAGTGCGGAAAAGTCGTCAAAAAGTACGGAACTCAACAAAACGATACCGAAACAAACTCAGATGACAAAAGGTGCAGAATTAATCATTCTCGGAATGACGAAACGGTCATGAGAGAGTCGTCAAAACGGACTTTCGCCGAAAAAAGAAAATTACCGAAGTCCGGAAATTGCGGGTATTACACCTTACAGGTCTGAATGCCTGGTAATTCCACTGTCTGGAATATGACTGTGGTGGCGGAATGGCATCTTTTGCTGTTCGGGGTGCAACAGGTTCCTTCACAGGACTTGGAATTTCTTCCGATACAGGAATGGGTTCCACACCCCTGACGAACACGGTACTAGTTTTCCATTTATTGGAAAATGAGTTGTATCCTAAGCCACTTTTATCATGAGCATGTTGCCCAGTGTTAGGCGTATTTTTATACGCTTATTTATCATTATTCTGTAGTGTTTTGGTGAGTGAAATTGTCTAAATGAGCTTTTAATGCCTTAATTTTGTATGATTGACAGGAAATTGAAGTCCGGAAGCTAAAACGAGGCAAAACGGGCGAAAACGGCAAATCTGGACTATGAGCCGCGGAACAAGGAAGCTGAGCCGCGGCACAGGAAGACACCAGCCGAAGGGCAGAGTAACCTGTACTCTGTGCCGCGGCATAGCCCAGGTGAGCCGCGGCACAGAAGAATTAATTAACGCCTGTGCATTCAACAAGGCGATGTGCCGCTGCACGGAGTTTAGTGAGCCGCGGCACACTTGGCGGTTTTTGTATGTCCGCGGATTTTGAGTCATTTGGCTTGATTTTAATGGCCCGATACGGACGCGATTTGGAGGATATGTTGAGCTATAAATAGGGTTTAAGACCCTAATTAAATCATCTTGGAAACTTGTGGATCTTTAACCTTTGAGAGCTTAAGCTTGGAGACGGCAGAAGAAGAGGGAAGCAGAAGACTTCAAGGGCAGAGGGCGGAAGCTGAAGAACGGAGGAATCCGAGCTTCATCTGCATTTGAATTTTATGCTTTCGTTTATTTATTCTGTATTTTCAGTTTTTAGTATGTCAGGCTAAAGCCCTAATCTAGGGTTTTGATGAAACCTTTGTTTTGACGAATTGATTGAGATTATCCAATTTATTACCTTTTTATTGAGTTTTCCCAATTATGTTTAATGCTTGCAATTATCTGGCCAATAGTTGTATTGATTTAATCATTCACTTCGAATCGGGAGAGGAGATTTGGTGAGGAACTATTGGTGAGTACCGTTTTATTCTGTGAGATAGGAATATACTCATAGGACCTACGTGGTCTTTAGGAGATTTCATGCTTTTTGCCTATCGACGAATTAATTCACCTAGGGATAGAGTGCGTTATTCGCCTTTAGATAAATCTATTGACCTCGGGAGAGGCGGTAGAATATATTAGCAATCTCCGCCTTCAATAAATTGGGAAAATTATTTAGTACGGATAATCGAGAGTAAATTCGGATAAACTAAGGTGGATTCAAAACCCTAGACTTATTCATCATTTGTTTTCTTTCATCCAAGATATTGTTTTCTACTGCTTAGTCTTTTAGTAATTCTTTTAGTTATTAATCGCAAAACCCAAATTCGATTGTTCAGATAAAATTGGAATACGAAAAAATTCGGTAGTTAGAGATTCAATCCTCGTGGGAACGATACTCTACTTATCACTTTATTACTTGTAAACGATGACGTGCACTTGCGTGTAAAGAAATATCGCAACAAGTTTTTGGCGCCGTTGCCGGGGATTGAAATTTTCTAATATCGATTTAAGTATTTCCAGTCTTAATTTGAACGTTTTATTTTTATTTTTTGTGTATTTAATTTCGTTTACTTGTTTTTCCTTTCAGGACCTTTCGTGTAGTGCATGAGAAGACTCGGTAACGAAGGCCTACTACCTTTGGACACCGAGCTCGAGCGCACTCTAAGAAGGAACAAAAAGGAGAAAAGAGAGTTGCAGACGACGGTCAACATGGCCGAGAATATCGAAGTCCAAGGAGGAGATAACCAAGTGCGGCAAGTTCAACCGGAACTAGCTCTTCGAGATTATGCCATGCCGCAGGTCAACGCTAATTTTTCGGGAATTCGGCGTCCCACTATCCAAGCTAATAATTTCGAGATCAAGCCTGCTATTATTCAGATGGTGCAGGCGAGCCAATTCTGTGGACTACCGAATGACGACCCGAATGCCCATATTGCTTCTTTCCTTGAGATATGCGACACGTTCAAGACTAATGGTGTCACCGACGATGCCATCCGATTGAGGCTTTTCCCTTTCTCTTTGAGGGATAAAGCAAAGTTTTGGTTAAATTCCTTACCGCCGGGGTCGATTACAACATGGGAGAGGTTAGCGCAAGCCTTCCTTGCCAAATTCTTCCCACCTGCTAAGACGGCGAGGTTGAGAAACGAAATAACCACTTTTGTCCAGTACGATATGGAATCGCTCCACGAGGCGTGGGAGCGATATAAAGATTTGCTACGAAGATGCCCTCATCACGGCATTCCTGATTGGCTTCAGCTTCATACGTTCTATAATGGTTTGAGTGCTTCTACACGCACTCTCGTGGATGCGGCCTCTGGTGGGACCTTCATGGGAAAATCTATGGCCGAGGCACACGTGCTGTTGGAAGATATGGCCGAAAACGCATACCAATGGCCATCGGAAAGATTGACACCGAAGAGAGTCATGGAAGTTTCAAGCAATGACCCGATTTCCACTTTGTCAGCTCAAGTCGCCGCTTTGACCCAACAGCTTCAGGCATTCTCGCACGCACCTTCCCCCGTTACCATTGAGACATGCAATTGGTGTAACGGATCACACCCGAGCGCGGAATGTCAAGTTGGAAATCCGTTCGAGCAACATCAGATGGAACAGGCTCAATTTGTGGGAAATGGGAATCGGCCGAATAACCCGTACTCCAACACTTATAATCCGGGGTGGCGCAATCATCCCAACTTTTCATGGAGAAACGGACAGAACTCACACCAGCCCCCGTTCGCTCAGAATCAACAGCAGCCCCCTCCTGCTCCCAAAGTGTCTCTCGAGGAAGCACTTGCAAAATTAGCGGCAAATACGAGTCAATTTATGACCCGTACGGAAGCTACATTACAAAATCATTCTGCTTCCATTCGGAACTTGGAGGTCCAGCTGGGCCAAATTGCTAATGTGTTGACAGCTCGTCCGGAGGGAGCATGGCCGAGTACAACAGAGACAAATCCTAGAGAGAGTCTAAACGCAATCAGCTTAAGAAGTGGGAAAGAGGTGCTGGATCAGCCCGAGCGGTGTGAAAAGAAGAAGGAAATTGAGGAAGAGAAGGATTTAAAGCCAGAGGAGTCGAAGGAATTGAAGCCGGATAACTCGAAGACATGTGTGTCCCCCGTCCCGTTTCCGCAGAGATTACAGCAAAGAAGGGCGGACAAACAATTTTCTAAATTCCTTGATGTGTTTAAAAAGCTTCACATAAACATTCCGTTCGCCGACGCATTGGAACAGATGCCGAGTTATGTCAAGTTTATGAAAGAGATATTATCGAAGAAGAGAAAGATTGAGGAGTTTGAAACGGTCACCTTGACAGAGGAGTGCAGTGCAATTCTTCAAAAGAAGCTCCCACCTAAATTGAAAGATCCGGGAAGCTTCAACATACCGTGCACCATGGGGAATCTTTCATTTAATAAGGCACTATGCGATCTTGGTGCTAGTATCAACCTCATGCCTCTGTCGATTTTCAAAAAGCTGAATATTGGGGAAGCCAAGCCAACAACAGTCTCCTTACAATTGGCGGATCGATCGATAAAGTATCCGAGGGGAGTGATCGAGGATGTATTAGTTAAGGTTGACAAGTTCATCTTTCCGGCCGATTTCATCGTACTCGACATGGAGGAAGATGAAAATATTCCAATCATCTTGGGACGACCATTTTTAGCGACTGGCCGAACCCTTATAGACGTGGAAAAAGGAGAGTTAACTTTGAGGGTCCAAGACGAGCAAGTTACTTTTCAAGTATTCAAATCGTTTCCATGTCCCGGAAGTGTTGATAAAAGGTCACAAATTGAAAGTGTAAATGCCGTTGAAAGAGGAAAGCACCGAAAACATCGTCGGTGGGAAAATTCAGATTTTGTGTTAAATGGTCCAAGTCTTAAGAAGGATATAGAACGAGTGGTGTTCCTCGAGCATGAGGAAAAATCTGCTGCAGTCTTGAGTGCGTTTGTGAAGGAGGAGAGTGAGCCGAAAGCCCAGCGGACAATTAGTCATGGAAAAACCGGGTGTTTCGGGAAGTTATTCACGTCGAAACCTTTTCGCAAACAACATTTGATGACCGAACCGAAAGTCGAATCGCTAATGACCAATGGTCATAATTTTAACAAAAATATGAACGGTTCGATGAACGGGGCGGAAACCAAATGGAGTTTGCGAAAAGCGAACTAACGTTGTCCAATAGGTCCGGCTGAAGACTATAAACTTAGCGCTCCTCGGGAGGCAACCCGAGTATTAGTTGTAGATTCTTTGTTGTTTTCTTGCATTTTTAGAGTCTCTCTTTGTCTTCTTTCTTCTTTGACCCATCCTTCCCTCTCGTCTTGATGTTTTCGTGTAAAAATTATGTGCAGGAATCAGCAAAGGGGAGGAATTCAATGATGGGCCGCGGCACAGTCCAGGAGAGCCGCGGCACACACCAGCTGATGAAAAATGGCCGATCAAACTGTACCCTGTGCCGCGGCATGATCTTACCGAGCCGCAAAGACACCAGTCCGAGTCGCGGCACACGTAACCGAGCCGCGGCACACTAAATGGCCAAGAAACACCAGGGAGCAGTACTTTGTGCCGCGGCACACTATACCTGAGCCGCGGCACACTAACATACTGAGCCGCGGCACACGAAAACTGAGCCGCGGCACCCGACGACATTACAAAACGTCCCAGTCCTACTGTACTTTGGGCCGCGGCTCACTTATATTGTGCCGCGGCCCCCGTCGCAAAATAAGAACAGCCAGGTAGGGCTCATTCAATCGATCGGCCTGCATAAGATACTTCTTCCCTCCCTTCCTTCCTTCCTTCACACAATGAGGTCAGTTGATACCATTCTATTGTCTCCTTCTCAAATTCTCCAGGTAATTGTTGATTTCTAAATCATAAGTGATTCTTGATGTGAAAAGATTTGAAGTTTTATATTGCTAGTTGTTCTTCACTTTTGTTTCTAAAATGGAGTTGGAATATGGGGAATTTGATATTGTGATGGAATTGATGTTTATGAACGAATTGTTGATGATGGTTGTCGTAATTCAGGGTTATAATCTGTGTTATTATTTTTGGGATTTGGAATTAACCATCAAAATTCTTGTTCTTCATTTTAACTTGTGCACACAAGGTGCAAGTTGTACGATTTTCAAGTTTGAGTGCGTAGCGGAAGTCTTGTTAAAGTAAGTTGCTGTAAATACAGCAACTCGATATGAAGTGTATACTTAAAAATAATCACAGCTAATAAAACAGTAAATGTAGAAGATAATAGACACAGTAATTAAAGTGGTTCGAGGTAAATCCCTCTACGTTCACTGGTCCTCCACACAGGAGTGAAAATGTTTATTATAAATACTGAGTACACAACTACGTATTTATAATCAAACCTTTGAATGTATCGTTCACAGAGATTGATACAAAGATCATCGCTTTCAACCGTTCACATATATTGGTTAAAGCTTTCACTTGACTGGCTTCTTCACACACAGTTCCGAAGCTTCGTCTCTACAATGCAAGTCCGTCACACACAGTTCAGGAAAAGCAAGGCTTTCTCAGTCCACACAGGGCTGATGGATTTGTTCAATGAAAGAACGTTGTTTGAACAACAACTTGACTTTCTTGCGCTTGAGCTGATGATGTGTTGTTCAAGGTTGAGCACTTGAATATTTCTTCTCTCAGAATAGGCAGTATGCTTGAAGAAATATGTTTTCTCAGATGTATATATTCGTGTATATATTTGTATAACTTCAGTTTGTTTTCGTATATAATTCTCATTGTTACTGATCTTCAAACTCTGGGGGTATATATAGCCTTTGAATAGATCTGTTGGGCAAAAGTCTGTTGCAACTGGATGGTTGACTTATATAGACCAAGATCCGGACTTTGCGTTAATTAAAGATCTCTGTCGACTTAGTATTTAAATACTTTATCCTTTCAGTATTTAAATACTTCTTTTCAAACGGGACTTGACTTTAGTGAATAACCAAGATTCCTTTCCAAATGGTCTTCAGTCCTGTTTCTATAGGTATTGAAGATCTCAATACTTTACAGCTTGAATGCTGTATCCAATTATGCTGTAGGCTATATTGGAGTAGTCGTTGTATGGAATGTTGTTGTATGAAGAGACAGCTTCCATACTTGGCGCTTTTAGACTCTGTTGCTGTATGATGGCAACGCGAAAGCTTGTATGAAGACACTTTATACTTTCGCTGTATGCTGGCATTATGATAAGTCTTCGATACAGGATTGACAACTTTCGATCGACTCTCGATACAGCTGCTTGCTGTATGCTGGGTTAGCACTTTATCAAAACTTCACTTTATCAAAACTTCGATATAGGGATTGTTTTATCCCAACAATATTAATATATGTTATGTAAATGTAGTATTACTATAAGTTAAAATTAACAATATTATATATATATATATATATATATATGTTAAACGGGCCAGCTCTAGCGGTTTCGGGCTATCCCTAGCGGGCTTCGGGCTAAAAGGTCCGGGCCAAAAAAGCCCGAATTTAAGCGGGCTAGGAAATATCGGCCCTAACCCGATTATTTGGCGGGTTAAACGGGCCAGCCCATCGGGTCCGAGCCCATTTAACATCTCTACATAAAAGTGACAAAAATTCGTCAATCTCTCATATGCAAGGTGAATCCGTATCTCTTGATTTTCTGGAACTGCTACTTGGATCATACGTCGTATCGTTTTGTAACATCAATATCAACCCTAAACCTCAACGACGTGCCAATTAAGCCCTTCTCATATGTATTATCAACCGACTTGAACCTACCCATTGTATTGCCCAACACCTTAGCCATTCCCGAATGCATCAACATTAGGGGCAAATCAGATGCTTGTACAGCAAACTCGCACATGTCCAATGGGACGTGGGCTAGGTCTTCCATAGCCTGGAAAAGAAGGAGAGTAACTAAGTTTTTATCAAACGCCCATGGTCCCCATGATAACACCCGATCTTTGTCCATGACATGCTCAAACTGGACGAGAATCCTATCGTCGCCAACCTTCTGCATCTTTGATGATCGTACCAAATTCCATCCCGTAGCCATTGTACGTTCAAAAGCCTCCAAGTTAAACGACTTGCGAGATAAAACCCTATCAAAGAGACACGTCTCATGATCAATCACGTCGTATTCCACACCTCTTTCGGAATATTAACTTTGACAGCCTCAGAATCCGTTAGTGCTAATTTGTCTGACAAGTTGTTAATAATTCGATCCATGCCTGCCTGAGAAAAGATCTTGAGTCGGAGAAGGAACTATGAGAGAGATAATCACCAAATCAACAAGGACGTACCTATTGTCACAACAAAAAGAAATAGAGGATCACCCAAAGCACCAAACTGAGGGTAGGGTTAGGAGTATTAAGAAGAGATAGATAATCACTGATGATAAAATAGAGACTTACGAAGCAATATATTAAATTTGAAAGGCAATAAACTAGAACCGAGTGACTTAATGACTGGATCTCATGACAAACCAGGAACACTCTCGACAAGATAAGGGGCTGCCCTCACGGATCACTCAGAAAATTTGTGGGGGGAGGGGAAATCTCACTAGGTTGGGGCGAAGAAGAAAAAAGATTGAGACTCACAAGAAGCGTGAACTCAATCTCCAGCCTAGAGCAAGGAACTCTCAAGAAGAGAGGAATATCGCATTAGGTTTAATATTAGTATACAAGTCATGTTCAGAAGCGATGATAAATAAATGTATGCGAATATTTTATGTGTGTTCCGGGAATTATTATTCATGTGATGTGTCTTACCTAATACTGGTTGTAGATACATAGATGGAAGGTTCTAGATCCCTCTAGAGGTAGTAGGATCCTATTAGATGTCTTACCTTATCTAGGAATCCTATGTATGGAAGGACTCTCATTGTAATGCCTATATAAAGGCCCCTCTATCAGTGTTATGAATGCAATTGATTGACTCTATTTACAGTCTTTTTACTTTCTCCTGAAATACGTTATCAGCACGTACTCCCCAACTGAGTAAGAATTTTTTTCCTCTCCCGTTTTTTTCTGAAAATCCCGAAAAAAAATAGAAATTTCGAAAAAAAAAAACAAAAAAAAAAAATCGGACCTAGAACCCTAATTTCCGGTCATCTTGTTCACGAATCCGCCACTGGCTTGCTGATCTGCCCTCTGCCCATAGTCGTGATTCGATCCAGCACAGACCCATGCCCGTGATTTGACGACCAATCCCATTCTTTGCAATATCTCCGCTGCTCTGGTTCGCCGCTAGTCACACCGACTTGCTCTGCTAGCCGTCGCCATCGCCACTCAGTCGGTCGTCACCAAAAACACAACAACACAGCCCGACCCGACTACCCTCACACACGACCCAAAGAAACCAGCCCAAACCCGAAGAAATCAGATGTGTTGATCAATCGGGCAAAGGCGCCAATCCATGGATCCGCGCCGAGTCTGAACCAGATTAGGAAATTCGCGAGCAGCCGTCATACGTTTGTCAATTTTGATTGGACGGCCGCACAAACTTCGTCGGCCGGGGACTGAGAATATTACTCAAGTGCGTATAGTGACTGAGAGGAAGGAGATTAATTTGGATAGAGGACAGGGACGGCTCCGTTTAAGCCTCTTCAATTGGAGGTGCAGTCGAGACAAAATCTATTGAAATCGAAAAAAAAAAAGAAAAAAATAACGAGAGACAAGAATTTCCGTGTGTAAATTTTCTGCACAACGCAGTTTTACCAAAATCAAGTTTCTCGATTCGTTAACCGTCGGATCGGTGTGAAATTTTGACATCAACTTCCCAACACAAATATCTGTATATTCAACGGTGGAGATCGAATTCTGAGTAATATTGATTACTGAATCTGCCACCGAACAGAAGCAGATTTTTACGAGGAAATTTGGAGATCCGACCTCATCCAATACCGAGCTGCTGCATCGCCGCGCTCGAGTCCTTTTTCGTCCGAATTATCGAGCCCAGTAGCCCTATCCGGGCGTTTCTCAACTCTCCATATTTTCCTAATTAATGATTCATTTGTTCATTAATTTGTACACTTATGAATCTTACCATGTTTATGTTTTACGTGCATATAGGAAAATACGTTGCTCATGATGATGTGCACGCTATGGAGAAAAGCCATATTTGTTATCCTGTTCAAGGATCAAAGTAAATATGGAACCGGGTATCACGAAAAAATGTTGCTCATATGGAGAGAAGCTACAGTTCAAGAATCAAAACAAATATGGAACCAAGTACCCGTAAGATTTTATTAAAGTTCCCGTTTTTCAATTCCTCTCTTTTGGAAAATTTTTTTGGGGGAATTGGGTATTTGGGTTCTTTATCTCCCACGCTACTTTGCGGTGGATGAGACTATGAGAGGTGGTATCACTCTCGTATGTCTAATTAAACTGTGTGACAGTCCTGGGGGAGTCACGGATAATTGTTGAAAGTCGATATTTGTGGTTGTTGCATACACCACGTTTTGGGTGCGATTTGACGTCGCCGTTTTGTCGATTTTAAACCAACAATTGAATAATATGAATATTGTCGGTAACAGTAAAGTTATGACTTGTTCATGATTAGTCACGGAATTGTGACGTACAAATGGGACAAACATCGATTGCGACGGATATGTCGTGGTTAAAATCGATTTGTGACGGATTTGTCACGATAAATTGAGCGACCACCACGTTGGTCTTGACCCAATCCCATACTTGGAAAACTCCATCTTTCATCCTATTAAAATAAAATATTGCATGTGGGTGTAGTCATGCACCGTCTCCTTGCAATATGATATATGAAAGAATGTAAGAGTACTTCTCATGAATTTTAACATGTAAAGCAATGGCATATTGCGGTAAATATATGAATTCGTTGACCTCGATTATAGTTCATGTGACTATAGGTCCAAATACTTTTCCAAGTATTTGTAAAGGCATGTGCCTTATACATTTGACTATGTTTAGTCGATCTTATTGGATGGTCAAGATGACTTGGTTATGGTATATTCATTATGTCTCATGGTTCAAAATGCTTAATTATGATGCACCGCGTTGTATCTATATAACATGGCTATTATGACGTATACTTGCAAATTGAGAATTAAAATTCTTGGTTGATTTGATGCACTTTGGTGGATTTTATCTACACTTTGATCATGACTAGGCGCATCCTCCTTGGTATTTGTTTATGCTTTGAAAGTTCAAACGGAATCAGTGGTTTTTAAACAGCCTTAGTTGTACCGACATTCCTACTTTCTCTGCAAGTCTACCAAGTTGGAGTTACCGAAAGGATCATTAGTCGAGATAAGAAATCGAACACCCTGCTGCGTTTAGACGCACCTATGGCTGTTATTGCCATGTCTTTGCATCAACACTTATGCCATTGGATATGGTCCTAACCTTGTTTTCTCACTAAACTTGGAAAATACTAAAGCAGTCAATTAAAACATGCACTGTGATCTGAGTTTAATTATCCGTGTGGTGCACAATCTATGGATAGAAAGATACGGAAGTCTAGTTTCCAGAACATCTGACCGTTCGTCCATAGCCTTCCTAACAAGGGAGTTATCGCTGTTTTAGTGTACAAAGGTCAAGCTGCGCGAAATTTTATTTCCAGCGATTGTGCTAACTTTTGTCCCAACCAACTTGGTTCCCATCTTAAATTTGCAAGTGGTCTTATGACACATATTTTTCAACCTCTTTTTGGCTGAATCTGCTATAGATGATGCAGTTTTTTGTATGCGTTGTACGCTAAACTATCATCTTTCAAATGTTGAAAAACAGTTTCCTTGGGGAAGCCCAAAATTAGACCTGGCAAACGGGTGGGCCCGGCCCAAACGGTCCGGGCTTAAAACGGCCGGGCCTTTTTTGGGCCGGGCCAAAAAGGCCCGTTTTTTACTGGGCCAAAATTATTAGGCCCGTGGCCCGCCCCGGGCGGAGCTCGGCTACCATGGCCTCGACTTTTTTTTGAAATATTAATTCTGAAATAAATATACAAATATTTTTCGATCCTTAATTATTATATTATTCACTATACTATCACAATCAGATAAATAAATATACAATTATTTTTATTTGATAATTACATTATTTACTACACTACCATAATCAAAAGACAAATATACAAATATTTTTATTTGATCATCATATCATTTATCACTACTAATTTCTTATAAAATCATAAAATAATATTATTATTGATATGAGATACTACAAAGTAATCGCAAAGTCCCAAAAAAATAAAATTTCATCAATAATTAACATATAGATGTATTATAATCTAACAAACAAGGAAAAAAATTAAATATTATAATTAGACATAACATAAATTACAAAAAAAAAAAAAAAAGCTCGGCCATGGCCGGCCTCTACGCGGCCAACTGGGGCCGGCCAAAAAGGTTTTTGGGCTAATAATATGTTTCAATGCCCGCCCAAAAACGGGCGGTGTTGGCCTGCGGCCTGGGCCTATTTTGCCGGGTCTACCCAAAATACGCACCCTTATAAGAAGTCGAGCGTGTGCATGGTAGTGTTACACCATGCTTGTGTCGTAATTTTGCCCCTTAGGCATATAACCTTACCATGTTATGCACTCAATATGATAGATCATTTTGATCGTATCTGGTATAAAGTCTCTATGTTGTTATAGTGTTCGCTATGCGCATATTTGTAAAATTTTGCAAGCGAAATTGAGTGCGTATTAAGCTATTTTCAAGGAACACGATAGTTTTGGGTTTCGGTTTATAAATCCATTGTGACTATGATGAGTAGGTCATCACAATCAATGAGCGATATAATGCTCAAGTTGTTGAATGCCGAATGGCGTTTTCTAGTCACATATGTTCCGTAACAATTGAACCATGTTATGACTCGATGATACATATGCCAAAGTGTATCACTCATAGCATCTCATTATGATTTGTGAGAAATAAAATCTTATGCATCACTTGTATTGGATATGTGAAAGGAAAAATATTCATGAGTCAATATGGTCCGGCTTGCATCGGTTTTTGTAACGAGAAGATGTATTGGGACATTGACACATTTAGGCTTTAATAGTCCGGAGTTTGGACAGTTTGATGATCCATATACCACGGTATTATCATGTACATCATTTTCTTTGAACAAAGAAACTAGCTGGATCAAAGACACCAAAGTATTTTGGTGGAGTCATAAGCAGGGCTCATGACCGATGATGATATTTATGTCATCCGCGTCTTGGTTTCATAAGCATGTGTGACGCCAAACCCCCGCCCCCAATGATCCTTCTTAGCCATGTTAATTGATTGAAGCCTATTCTTTGGCACGAATAGGAGATGACACCCTCCTATGCTAAAGAGGATAATGTAGCGACTCGCATAAGCATGGTGCTGAGTCCTCCCTTTTCACGGAGTCCTTATACATACATGATCATAAGTATTAGCCTGGGTGGCTTATGATGCTATGATGGTGTTCACAAATGGTCGTACTCAAGTGATAACATTTATATGTTATGTTGTTCCTTTGACAATGATTGATAAGTTGATGAAACCTGAGTTATGGTTGTCCAACTTGCGGACCAGTCATTGTAAAGGTCGGTTCACCCACTTTTTAGACCAAGTCTTAAAGTGAAACTTTAACGAGTACTTACTAACATCCAAGGCTACCTTCTCATAAATTTTGGTGCCATTTGGAGACTTGGAAGGAGGTGAACCACTAAATGAAGTTTTCACATACCACCAGCCGCCCCAACGACTAGTTCGATGTCATTTCGACCGGTTTCTGACCACAAGGTTTATGGTTTTGGAATCCGAACACCCATTTATACATGCTCACGAAAATTTGAGGTGTTCGGGGCTGGTGAAGGGAGTGAACTCTTCAAGAAAGCACTAGAGGTTCGATCGTTTCTTTATGTTCGATCCCGGTGGTGCATGGTGGTGGTTTTGTTGGATTCTCAAGACCAGTAGCTACGGTTATGTAGCATCGGTCAACATGTCATATTCACCTATACCTATCATCATTTAAATGCTTAGTTACGAGTGTAACAGTATGCATTTTGTTAACTAGATTGTGTTAACACTGAAAACCTTTATCGTCCACATGTTCATGTGCCAAAGTGCGTCACCACAATGCATTATGATGGGTTATAAATGATGAATATGACATGCGCTTTCACTCATAGTCCGCTTAAAATATACCTTGGCAGATGATCTCGTAAGTCACTTTGATGAGTCAGTCTTCCCGTCGTTAGGGGGAGATGCGAACGATCATGTTCAAGTAGAACGACTTGGAATTGTCGTAGTTTGTCCCTACTGTGCCTCACCAAGTTCCCTAAAGTGACGAGATTAAATACATGCTGCAAACATGTCTGCAAGGATTGTGTCCGGTCATGGACGTTCGTCACCTATAAATGGTGATATGGTAACAGCACAAATTGTGGTAGATTGTGTTACTAGGCCGTGGATCTCATAGAGTATTGGGATGCCACTTGGTTCGATAAATACTCTCACTAAGAATGTATGCGAGTTTGGTACATGAAACTTGATCATATGATCAAATGAACACATCTGTCTCATGTGATTCTGGATTACAGTCATCATTGGGGGACGCCTCAATGAATGCCAATCCATAAAGAGTACTCTATGAATAAAGCCGGTTCATGAGGACATGGAATGTGAGTTTAATCGAACCTTACTTCGTTGAAAATCTACAACGTTGTAGCCTTGGCCTAAAATGGAAACATATGCGATTTCAGTATAAACAAAGTGATAGCCCTTTGTTGAAGTGGTACCGACACTCCAAAGATAAGATCTATCCGTATACTTTGTTAAAGCGAGTGAGAGAATGAGTTAAACTCACCTCATGGCGCGAGGTTTCTCATGAACGCACTGGAATCGACTACGATGACACGAAACTTAGTTGTGCTATCATAATGGATGTTATAGCATCCACTATCTTTTCAGTTAGATTGTTTCCCAAAAACTGACGTGCAGCTTGTGATTAAATCTTATCTTAGTGGGGAACTAAGTTAAGTGATGGAAGGATCTCGTAGTGGATCAGACTCAAATCAAGTGGCTCCTGACCACGGAGCGCGTCGACAAGTTATTGTCGGGAACGCATACTAAGTATATACTTGATTTGGAAGAGATAGGAAACTTTTGCGTGTAAAACTAAGGGTTTATAGTGATGTACTCTTGTGAGACTAAGAGATTCCGCTAAATCCAAAGTTAAGAATGAAAGAATCTTGGGGACACTTGATGGTGCGTATTCATCAATCGGTTTAAGGCAATCTAAGGGACGATTTCCCTAAGAGACGATAAAGTAATGCCTATATGATTCTCAATGATTAGTCGAAGTCATCATAAGACTTGGCTCACTTAAGTGATGATGCAGTCTTAAGAGAAAAGTACGGTATTATGTACTCATGTTTGACTCGATGTACTCATTCGTAATAATCCGGTAAAGCCACTGTGATGATGGCCTAGGATGCGCTCGCGCAATGTCTGTGATTGACAAGAAGCTTGAAGCTCGCTCTATCTCGATAAAAAGGACACTTGAAAACTGATACCCGAATCTACCCAGAATGTGTTGGTCTATCTCCCATATGACCTACAGGGCAGCTCACTTGATGGAAAATGGTGAAATTGGTGCCATTGAAAAGGTTTGTGTCTACTTTCCAAGGAAACCAACCATTTGATCACATCCATCATGTTGAGTGACATATGACTATTGTTGCAAAGTAAGACATGATATGTCCGGTAATTTGCTAAATCAACTTCGATAGAGCTTTGTGATCTGCTCAGGTCGATCTAGGTTACGTACTGTATGTGAATGAAAAGCTATAGGTGTCTAGTTTTCATAAGTTCTTACAGTTTCGTTGATACCTATTGAATCGAAGAAGTTTAGTGCATGGAGGTCAAAACTTTAGAAAACTTGATAAGTCTTTAGCGACTCTGCACTTTGGATGTGTCGCGCTCTTTTTGTCCTTAGACCAAGGTTTGTTTTTTCCCATTGAGTTTTCACTTGGTAAGGTTTTTAACGAGGCGACCTATGAGAACATCCATACAATGATGCGTTGTACTTTTGTTCAACTTAGACCAAGAGGTATTTTTCCCACTGGGTTTTTCCTTGGTATAGTTGTGAGGGCAACTTGGCATCCGACTCCTATGATTTGAGGTACTCATCAGGGGGAGTCGTTATGTATACATCAGGGGGAGTATACGTGACATGTTATCTTGGTGCGTTTCAATCTTTTCCTCATCAAGCCTTTATTTTTCCCATGGGGTTTTGTTTTGGCTTGGAATAGGTTTTTACGAAGGCAACATCTTCTGCACCATTGTTGTATTAATGCTCGACACAGGGGGAGTATTCCGGGAATTATTATTCCCGTGATGTGTCTTACCTAATACTGGTTGTAGATACATAGATGGAAGGTTCTAGATCCTTCTAGAGGTAGTAGGATCCTATTAGATGTATTACCTTATATAGGAATCCTATGTATGGAATGACTCTCATTGTAATGCCTATATAAAGGCCCCTCTATTAGTGTTATGAATGCAATTGATTAATTCTATTTATAGTCTTTTTACTTTCTCCTGAAACAATGTGGTTATAATTACCTCATCTTTATCAAAATATTCCGTTTTATCAAAATTATTACAAATGTAAATGAGATTATGAATGTATTTGACAAGATATTTGGAGATATTTATAAAGTGATTTTGTATTGTTCACTAAAAAGAAAGCTGTTTGGTGGATGTCCATGATTTTTTTTTGATAACTAAGTGATCCCAGCTTAATCGGACTAATTATAGCCACAATGAACCCACTCCTAACCCATTGAGAGAAGTAAATCGCGAGTCGCTCGAGCAATTCCAGGGTTCTCAATTCCTTTTCTGTACACTTCTGCGCACAGGGAGAAGCCCTTAACTGATTAACAGCGCCTCAGGTTCCCAAAGACAGCTTCTAAGAAAAACACCGATTGGTCACAAGACCTCCGGTTCCCAAAGAAGGAAATACTCACACCGCGCTGACGCGAGATTAAACATTGATTAGCGGTCGCTCGAACTAGCCCCGGGGAGCTAGAGGGTCATAAAGACTAAAGAGAAAAAAAACCTCCTCTTCCACCTCCTTGGTGGGAATTGAACTCAAGACCTATCACAAAGGAGTGTCTCAAGTGTAGGTGTCCTAACACTAGACCACCAACCAATTCCCAATTTCCATGATTGTTTGTTTTATAAGACGCCTAACGTAGTTTTACTATATTTTTTATTTCAGTTACCTCATGATAATTTATTTTTAATATGATGCCCATTGAATTGTAATACAAAATATTTGGATGTGTCGTCATTTTGTAATGTAACAATTACCTTATTAAAAACGTTCAACTTATTCAGGTACTTTATAATATTCAGTTTTCTGTCACTTATGAATTTTTAATTATCTTATCAGATTTTATGCAAATTATCAAATTTCAGTCGCCTTATCGATTAGTTTTACCAAACAAAATCTGTCACCTCTTTTTCTTCTTCTATTCTTCTAAGAAGTGGAGAAGCCCGCTGCGTTGCAGCGGGTTCTTTTGAATTTAAATAGTTTTTTTTTTATATAGAGAGAATATAGAATATAAAATAGAAGTGCATTTTTTTATTAAGCCATGGGAACCTATTCCTCCCGCTTTAGTATATAGAGAGAATATAGAATATAAAACGGAGGTGTACTTTTTTATTAAGGCACGGGAACCTATTCCCCCGCTTTAGTATATCTTATATACTAAAAGCTTAAGTTGTCTTATAAATGCAAAGTGCTCACAATAAATGTTTCATGAATTGAAAGTGAAATGTGAAAGCTTCATGTGTTAGTACATTGATTTAATAGTCAGTCATGCATAAGGGTAAGTACATAGGAATCGTGCACAAAAGTCTCAAAGAATACAAACCAAAAAATGCCATGAATGCATAAATTAAACACACCAATTAGTGGTTAGTCTTTTTACCTTCCCGTCCATGAGTTACAACTATTTTATCAACTATATAAAGTGTCAAAAATCACACACAACAAACCACAACTTCCTCCACACCGCGTGCACATTGGGCTACAACTTATTATGGTAGTAAAGTAAGCATCATATCGTCTTACTTATTTAGCATATTGATTTATATTATTTTATGTAAATTTCACGTGTGTTTTTTGTGTGTAACAATGTAGGACATACAGATGGTAGCTTAGGAGATTTGGTAGTAACATTCTTTTCTAATGATTTAAGAGATCCTACACATCGTTGTCTTATCAATTAAGTGGAACATGCACGAACATTTTTACTTTGATCGAAAATGCAATATATTGATTAACTGTATTTAAGTTACTAACGATCAACTATATCTATTTTTTTTGTAGCGCATCAAGAAGCATTAAAGAAAGAGATCGAGAAGTCACAAAAATTATGTCAAGAACAAAACATGCAAAAGGCCAATGAACAACAACGACAAAGACAACAACAACAAAAACAACAACAACAACAAGATCAACGCCGCCCACCGTGGGATGAATACTTAGCATTCGTATTAATAGTACGTTACAAATTAAACATGCAATATTTTACTTCATGTAATACCGATAAACGTGCTAATACTATTGATTCGTTAGCAAGTAAGTTTATTGAAAATAATGTGACGAGCATTCAATTTTTAGTCAATAATTATTACTACACTTTGTTGATGCATTTTAATATTTTTGCTCTTAATGTAGTTTTTTGTCTTGCGTTGTGTTAATGTCACTTTTTTAATTAAACGTCTTGGAATATTGTGTGACTTTGATATTTGATATGACTGTGTAAATTATGTCGATGTTACATATTGCAAATGGTAGTATATAATAAAAATATAATAAAAATATCTTCACTCTTTCTTCATAACTGTGAGAATCTTCTAAATCGAAGAAGTATATAAAGGAGAAGAAAATTGTATTTCAAATGTTATCCACATATTACGAGGTAAGCATTATTCATTTGAGTTTGAGATCATGTGATTCATGTCGTCATACTATAAATACTTAGAATGAGTTACTAATGAATGCTCCAAATTCGATATTATAGTTTATGGAAAAATGTTGTAATAATGCATTAATTAAAAATAATTTATGTAAGTTACTCACATTAAAGGATTACATATGAAAAGCCTCATTTAAATATAACATTTTGCAAAAACCTCTTCACATTAAAGAAAGAGATCGACAAGTCACGAAAATCAGTATCAAGAACAAAACATGCAAAATGCCAATGAACAACAACGACAAAGACAAGAAGAAGAACAACAACAAGAACAACGCCACGCCACCTGTCAATATAGATGAATATCTGGCATTCATATTAATAGTACGTTACAAATTAAACATGCAACATTTTACTATACGAATTATAATTTATTATACGAATTATAATTTATACTCTTGAATATACTAATCACTTTAATGTTTTATGTTTTTATAGTTTTGTTAAAAATGAAATTTGTTTTATAGTTCACTTTTAATAATGTAATTTATTTGAACAACGAAGTCCGTCTTTCACAAAAAAAATGAGAGTTTCAAACATGAACTGAAAATTAGTCCCGAACATTACGAAAAAAACAATTAGATCCAACCTGAGTGCATCGCATGGGTCCTGAGGCAGTCCAAACATGTGTGCATTGCACGTGGATGAATATAAAAGGTCTCCAACATTAATGTCATCGCTTCATATTTAAAATAATTTATGTAACTTATACATATTAAAAAATTACATGTGAATAGACTCTTTTCAATGTAACATCTTGAAAAAATCTCTTCACATATACTCTTTAATGTCAATAAACTATTTTAAATGTGTGTCATGCTTAGAAATGTGATATCATCACAAATTTTAGATATATAATGACGAAAATAAGTTATGAAGATTACGATATAAAAACTTATATACAAATGCATGTGCAACTCAATAAAGTATTCTAAGACGTATAAAGCTTAAGAAATGTGTGACACCATGAAAACTTAAATATAAAATGACGAAAATAAATGCCGAATATTACGCTATGAAAACTTCTATATACCCATGTGCATCGCACGTATTTTAAATCTATGAAAACTTCTATACAACACATGAGCATCGCACGGACATCGTTGACTATCATAAGAAATAGTTATAACTTACCCAATGTATTAATATTAGTTAGTTCCAATTAAAAATGATAGAGTCAATACCAAAATAAATAGATAAAAAATATTACGTAAAAAATACATCTTAAAAGATTACATGTCAATAAACTATTTTAAATACGTATCATGCTACAAAATGTATGCTACCATGACAACTTATATATACAATGACAAAAATACGTCTCGAATATAAAATGACGAAAATAAATGACGGATCCATGATCAAAATGACGAAAATTTGTGCTGAACAATAACAATTTAAATATATAATACCATCATATACAGCCCGGGGCATCGCCCGGGTCTGAATGACTCGTAGAGAGAATGAGAAATAGTTTTAATGATATTCAATGTTTAATGAAGCAAATTTTGCTTTTCCTTACTTTTATTTTATTTTCTTTCTGTTTTGATTTAATCTTCTTTTGTTAGTTTTTACGCCCCTTCATTTTCAGGAATAGACCAGTAGGCCCTTGGTGATCTACGTACTTACGTCACTCATTTCTGGTTGAAAACGTCATATTTAAAAGTGGGGGACAGTTCACTTCTTTTCCCAACCTACAACAATATCATACTGACTAGGCCATATATAATCAATACTCCTAAATATTGTAAATTATCTTTTTGGTACCACTAACTGGTTCCTTACCTCAAAGCAAAGCTATTATAATTTAGTGGTGGGATAGCTCAATTTCTTAAAAAAAAAAAAAAAATTAAATCGAATTTCAAAACTTGTTATGTAAATTCGGATTCGAGTTCTAGTTTTTCTCTTTAGGAATCTGAGTAATTTTCTCAAAAAAACGAAATACCCGAGCGAAAATTTAAGAACCGCAAGAATAAAAAAAAATTCGGTTACTTCGGTTATTTTCAATTTTCTCTGAGGAAGGCATCGTAAATTAGAGTATTTTAGTTTATATATTATGTAAAAAATTAGAAATAAAAATAGTTATAAAAAAATATAGTAGGGCTTATATTTCAGGTATTATGAGTTATAATATATTGTTCGGTTATTGATGTTAATTTCGGGTATTATAGTTATTGAAATTTAATAATTATAATAAGCGAACTCGAACCCGAAGTTTATTTCAGGACCCGAACTCATGATTTTTTAATAATTTCTTTCTCAATATCCGAATCAAAACGAAACGAAATTGACAGTTCGGTTTGAATTTGCGATTATTCGAGTCTTAAGTCTCAATCCTATATATAGTGGTTTAGTCATTATTTAATCTCCTTCGTACAATATTTGAATAACCAAATTAACACATGATATGAAATTAGAGTTCAATTATTTTATTAAGTAATTATGTAATATTATGATATATTATAATTTTATTTTCATCTAAAAAATGAAATTAGAAAAACAATGTAATGACAAATCTCTCCTATTAATGTTAACCGACACTAATATCAATCGACAAAATTAAACTATATCATAATTTTCTTTAAATAAAAGATGGCATGAATATTTTTAAAAAAACTATATTTCATGAACGACATAAACCGGATTGATTACATGGGTCTGGAGAGCTTGAGTATAAAGCCCAGGAAGGCCCATAAATCAAGATCCTACAAAGCCCAGGGATAAACTTATTAGTTCGGCATAGAGCACGACGTTGAGGCCGATCCGAAAGCCAAAACCATACTCGGCGTGGCTAGCTCAGGCTCAAGCCGAGACTTGGTTCAAGCAACCAAATTGTTGTGCCGACTCGGCTCAGTGACCAAATAAGCCGAGATGAGTAAATATACACTCCTTATCAGTAGATGACGGTCCCATCCTTCAAGCACACGGAATCTGATGAAATCCAAGATAGAGACAAATAAAGATATCCTTACTTAACAATGATTCTTAGGGATGTCAACTTTATTCGTACCCGATCCTACCCGTCGGATAAACCCGAAATCGGGTCGAATTTCGGCCGAACCCGAAATTTTATGGTCGGGTATGGGTATAGTATATTACTCGAATATCCGACCCGCGTACCCATTTGAATTATATAAATATATTATTATATATTATACATAAATATAAAATTGTATTATAAATTATATATATTATTATATAAAATATTATATTTTAAATATTAATTATACTAAATTGAATTTATTAATTACATTATATGTATATATGATACAACAACAACAACAACAACATCTAAGCCTTAGTCCCAAAATGATTTGGGGTCGGCTAACATGAATCAAACTTTGAAACCGTCAATAATCGTTATATAAATAACATAAAAGGAAAAAAAGAGGGAAAAAGTAGAGAAAAAAGCAAATACAAAAAGAATAATGTAAAAAAAAAAATCCTGAAAAATAAATTAAAATATAACATGAAATAAAAGAAAATAGAAAAAAAAGAAAAAAAAGGAGGAATCAGACTACATCCACCATCCGTATTCTTTCCCGCCACATTTGCCTCTCCATCGCCATACTTTCTCCAATTCCAAGAAACCGTATATCATTTTCAATCATCTTTATCCAAGTTTTCTTGGGTCTTCCTCTACCTTTCACAACATTACTTGTTCCCCAACTTTCTAGCCTCCTCACTGGGGCATCAATAGGCCTTCTTCTCACATGACCAAACCATCGTAATCGATTCTCCATCACATATATCATATATGTATATATGATATATATTAAAAATATGTATATTCTTGAATATAGAGTATACGGGTACCCGAATACCCATTGGGTACCCGATTACCCGATGGGCAATACCCGGAACCGATCCGAATAAAATAGGGTAGGGTATGGAGGAGGCATACCCGTACCCTACCCGACCCATTGACATCCCTAATGATTCTTTTCCACAAGGAAACTACATACACAATCCTTATCAGGATTCTACTTCCCATATATAAGAAGTCCAACATCAAAACGGACTCAATGACTTTCTCCGCAAGTTAGGATTGCAATATTCATGCTTATAAAAATAGGTATCCTCGCACCTAAACTGATACACACATACAGAATTCCTGACTCTCAATACAGTCAATTAATATTATTTCCACCATATATCCAATACACTTACTCTCACACCGGAGGGCCTTCGCCGGTGAAGCCCCAACTCAGTTCATGTGTTTTCGTGTGTGTAGGTCCGATCAGGAAGTTCACTCGCCGGAATTATCTGAACCGCTTGGATAAGGGCTGATCCGATACGTTTTGGTAGCATCAGTTTGGTTCTATTGCTGGGAAACATCGAAGAACTTCTTTTGGGTAACCACGCATCATGGCTGAAACTCCCCGAGACGGGCAAGAGACCAGCATCACCTCTGGTGACCAGAACCCGCCTCAACAGACGAATCGACAAAGCATGGTCGCGCCGCCAAAAACACGATCAATATTGCCAATAATACTACGGAACTTCCTCCGCCACCTTAAGTGCAGGCATGACCCTGCGCAATCGGGGACTTCCTCCCCCAGCGACCACGAGTATCTATGGCCGTCGGAGAAGAGCAAAAACCTCAACAACCCAGCCCCAGAATAATGATGATGGCCCCCCACGGCTGCCTCCAATAGACAGAAGGACTTTACTCCATCAGAATTTAATAACGCCCCAAGAGTTAGCCGAAACTCGAAATGTCCTTCTCGAATATGGCCCAGATAATTCCATGGCACATCACCTTCAACCCTCCAAAACTAGGACAACAGGAGGAATCCATAAAGATAGTAATAGGTCTCCACCGGTGGGTAACTGACATGACGGACCCCCTCCGGCAAAACCAACTCAAAATCATACCAGCCAGTTTAAAGGACGATGGGACAAAAGAGACCGAAGAGAAGAAGATCTGAGGGACCAATTAAATAGGCGAAGAGAGCAAGAGGCTGAGTCTCCCGACGTCAAAATAGTGGGAGAGAGGCGGCCTAAGGACGACCCGAGAAGAACCCCTAGGCGGACATCTCCCCTTCACAATTCCCCCATCCGGCCCACATCGGGTCCGGCGGGGAGTCGAGTTGTAGGGACGAAACAAGACGACCAAGAAAGGCAAAGTCGAGGTAGGGGCGCAGAAAGCAAAGGAACTCCTGCAGTAGCTCAGGGCTGGAAGCTCGCGTCTTGTAGGAATTGAAAGAGAGAATGAATAACATGGAAAACAAGCAGGGACAGAGTAGGCCGAGAAACGAGTATGATGCTACGCGCCCCTTTGCTCAGTGGATTGTCGATTCGCCTCCGAATCCTCCTCTTAAGCTCCCCAATATGGACAAATACTTGAGCACTTCGGACGCCAGGGACCATCTCCAGTCCTTTGAGGGCATGATAGCCCTCGTCTCTAACCAAGACAACATTATTTGTAAAGCTTTCGCCAGCACCTTGGCTGGAGCGGCCAGGTCCTGGTTCATGGATCTAGAGAAGAGGAGCATCAATTCATTCTCAAAACTGAAAAGACAATTCTTGGAACACTTCACCACGGCAGGAGCAAGGAAGAAACGATTGTCCGACTTAGCAAACACCGTCCAAGGGAAGAACGAGTCGACCATGGATTTCTACAATAGATTCAAGACCTTGGCCGACTCCATAGAAGAGCGCCTCACGGACAGGGAGATCATCGTGTGCATCACTAACGGATAGAGATCTGAAGCCCTTACCCATGAACTGTTCATAAGGGAGCCAGCGACAAAGGCAGACCTATACCACATGACCTACGCCACGGTCTTTGCTGAAGAAAAAAGAAGCAGAGGTGAGATAAAGGAGATCGGGACCGAGATAGGGATGTAGAAAGCAAACCGACTAACGGCGCCCATTTTTGAGGCTCTAACGGCGCACGATTTAAAGGTAAAAACAGAACCAGAGGAACAGAGGAAGCCGAGGTCTTCACCCCCTCTCACAAATCCGATCTCAGAGATACTCAACTTGGTGGATCTGCCTCCACCCAAGCCAATCAGAGACAACTCGAAATACCCTAAAGACGCCAACAAATACTACGCCTACCATAAGGATAATGGTCACGAAACGGAGAATTGTTACTCCTTGAAAAAAATGGTGCAAAAATGGATCGACGAAGGGAAGCTAGATCGGTATGTTATGAAGAAAGATGGTAAGAGGATAAGGGACGATAGGCTAGAGGATTAAGGAGACAGGCCGCCCATGGCCAAACTCCACGTCATCAGAGAATAAATCCCCTCAAATACCAAATTGAAAAAACAGATCCATGAGCTAAGTAAAGTGTATCACATCATATCATGGATCCATAGGGGCAAGGAGGCAATAAGTTTTTCTCCAAATGAGTTAGCAGGAAACAGAGCCACAAGGGAATAACCCCTAGTGATCAAATGGAGGATAGATAACTGCGAATCAGAGAGGCTCCTAATTGATTCAGGGGCCGCGAAAGACATCTTATACTACCGAACATTCAGAGAGATGGGGCTACCTGACAACATACTATCTCCTTACAACGGAAGACTAGAAGGATTCACAAACCATAAAGCAGAGGCGAAAGAGACTGTGGACCTAATACCCGAGGTTGGGGACTATCCCTTCCGAACCTCAGCTACTATAACATTCATTGTTGTGGACTTAAAATCAGATTATCATGCCATTCTGGGCTCTCCGAGTCAAGGAAAACTCGGCATGGTCACCTCCTTACCTCACCAAAGGGCAAAGTTTCCACACCAGCGGTAGTAGGATGTGTCCTGGGGACCCCCAAAAACTTCTTGGAACATGTCATGAGATATAGGAAAACAAAACATAAGATGGAAATCGACACCCCAGAAAAGAACATCACCATCACCAAATCCACCAAGGTCACAAGGCTGAGCCCCTTAAGAGAAATCCTCCGGGTAATGGTCGAGATACCCTGGAACTCACAGCATGCTACGAGACGATTAAGAAAGGATTACCAGTAGAAAAAGTTAAACTGAGTTGTCCGTTTACCTTTGATGTAAAGGCCCTTTATCTACCAAAATCCGTTTCATCATTCTGTCGAGTACTTAATTAGACATTACATAACAATGTCTGAACATTAAAACAGGTCTGGAGCACTAACACCTGACTTGAACATTTAGAGCAAGACAACTCTTGCAAATTCAGATGAAAGCCTGGTTCCTATAAAGGATAAAACATACATAACGTGCTCGGTCATCAACACACCGAGTTAAGATTAAGACATCTAACTCGAATGATCTGAGCCTAGTTCTGACAACTAGACTGCTCAAATTTAAAAACGAGTACATGACACTCAATACGCCGAGTTAAGATTAAGACATCTAACTTGAATGATCTGGCCTAGTTCTGACAACTAGACTGCTCAAATTTAAAAACGAGTACATGACACTCAACACGCCGAGTTAAGATTAAGACATCTAACTTGGATGATCTGAGCCTAGTTCTGACAACTAGACTGGTCAAATTTAAAAACGAGTACATGACACTCAACATGCCGAGTTAAGATTAAGACATCTAACTCAAATGATCTGAGCCTAGTTCTGACAACTAGATTGCTCAAATTTAAAAACGAGAAGATTAAGACATCTAAATCGAATGATCTGAGCCTAGTTCTGACAACTAGACTGCTCAAATTTAAAAACAAGTACAAGACACTCAGCATGCCTAGTTAATATTAAGGCATCTCACTCGAACAATTCGAATCCAATTCTAAACAATTAGATCAAGTTTGGTTAACGACACGCCGATCACAAATAGACAATCCCCGACTCATCTACATGGCTCGTACCGGCTAAAATGATCATAAATAAACTAAGGAATACATCCCGGCCTTACCCCAATGTAAATAGGGACCTTCTTTGACATTTTCAGGAAGGTCGGCCCCAACTTCTCAGCCTAACGATAAACCAGTTCGTGGCTGGTCAAGTATGAAAATCTCGAAATGCGAGATAGGAAGCTTGAGCATGAATCGCGTATCAAGAGTACAGGAAGAAACATGGCGAAAACACCCAAATCGGGTCAAGAAGAATATAGGAAAAGCATGCAGACCCCAATAAAACAACTGGGCTCAGACATTATAAGTATTCAAACGAGTACGTTGTTCTAGCCAAATCGGCTTACAATCCATCCAAATACAGACAAAAAATGATCTATCTAAGTTAGGCGCCATCTTCTCCTCGGCCTGTACTATCAAGTCGTCGAAATTATTCTCTTGAAGATTCGGAGGGTCCCATACCGGCTTACCCTCTTGAGAATCCCTAGCCCTTATGTTCTTTAGAGCATTCTCAGAGTATGGTATCACAGGATGAGACACTCTGGCTTTGGCACTGTAAGGATCTTGGACGAAAAGACGAGTGAGCTTCTCCAGAGGTACCTCGACTTCGGGGTCAATATAGAGGAGCCGAGTTAAATTAGACCAGGCATCGCCGTAGACAGAGCCTGCTTCATCAGCCAAGTCATCCCGATACTGTTTGCTCTTTCGGTATCGATCGATGGTGGCCCCCTCTTCGCCAGGCAAGCTCTCCTCAAGAAAGGCCAGCCTTTCATCCGCGACGTTCTTCTCCAGCACCAAGACCTCGGCCCTCTTCCTCTGTGCCTCGGCCTCGGCCTCAACAATATCCCGAGTGGACTCAGATTGTAGCAAAGCCTCCTTTAATTTCTCCAAGTCATCCAGTGCACACTTCTTAGCAATCTCAGCTTTCTCCACATTCAGTACGTCCTCGTGCACCAAGGCATCATGAGAAGCTTTCTCCTTCTCGAGGGCTTCAACCTTCTCAGCGAGCTTAACGGTGGATTCTTGAGCCGACTTGGCCGCCACCTCATTCTTGTACACCAGATCCACCACCTGCCTGAATACGGCATACTCGTGCTGAGCTATGGAGGCGAGCTACTAAAAGAAAACAAACTCAATTCAAGCAGATTGCAGAAAAGAAATTGCAAAGTATGGGAAATCGACACGGAATAAATGGTACCTCAATAAGAATTAAACCCTTCATATTGAAGAGTTGGAGTGAACTCGGCTTGTCAGCAACGAGTCGTTCAATATAAGACATATTCATGGCGCGCTTAATGATCGGTCCCCCAAGCTTCAGGGCGGCCCCAGAACAAACGGTCGAATCAAACCCTGACATAATGGGCGAAACAACGAAAGAGTCATCTAGATTTTTAAACTCGGCATCAGAAAAGGCGAAAACTGAGGATGAGCCATGTGGCGAGGGAATAGTTCCCTTCTGAGAAGGCTCTTCTCGAGCACGTCCTCCATCATCCCTAGGCCTCTTCTGTCTCTAACGAAGCTCTGCTTCGGAGTCCGGCCCACGATCTCAGTCCGGTCCTCGAGAGTGCCCCTGGTCTGGACTCCGGGCACGAGTCCGAGTAGGGCTAACTCCCCTGGTAGGCTCCCCCTCAATCTCCACTTCAGGCTCGGATGAAGCTCCGGCTTGGATAATGGGCGGCTTCTTGGGAAGCGACGACTCCCCCTTATCTTACAGGTCTTTCTGCCAAGCCGCCATGTCGACATGCCTCTTATCAACTCCCCTCAACCGGGACAAACCTCTTCTTCTTACGAGCCGCCATGACCGGGTCAACGTACTCCTCATCAACCTTTTGGATGTCCTCCATTGAGAGATTTGCGTAAAAAAGTTAGCCCAAGACGAGACGGGAGGAAAAATGAAAGCAAGTATGAAGAAAATTACATCCTACGATGTCCACGGCTTGTAAGCACTTGTCTCTCTCGGTCCTGCAAGTCGTAAAATCCTCGTGAAAGACAAAATTGGGATGAACAACCCAGTCAGGAAACCGAGTCCCTTTTCGGACTTCGACCAAAGGTCTAACCCCATCTATGGGCCCCTTCATTAGGCCGACCTGAGCATGGTACCAAAATCCGTCTCCAGCTCAGCCCAGTTAAAAATGGCAACAGATGAGAACTGCTCAAGCTTCGCAACCAAATCGGCACTCCAGTCCGGCTCATGAACGCGCGAAGGCCGATGCGGTGAATTAATAGGTGTCGTAAACTCCCAGCCATGCCGACTCTCGACCTTGATCACGTGCCTGTTCCAACCCGTGACCTTATTGACGGTATTTGAAATGGGGGCCATGATCTTGGGTTTATTAGGATCAAACTTGATGGTGATGGTTCTGGTTTTAGAGTTGTAGGACGAGTTGAAAAAATGATAGAAGGCAAACATACATGGCTCGAAGCCGAGACTACGACACAAGATAATAAAGGCGATGAGATACCTGACCACGTTGGCACCGAGGTGGGCTGGGACAATTTCTCAATCATCCAAGAATTGATTAATAAAAGGGTCCAAGGGCAGCCTCAGAAGGAGGTGGAACTGTTTGAAGTAAAATGGGATGAGGGCGTCACTATAATAAAAAGTCTTAGCTTCATGCTCATCGGCGAAAGGAGTAGCCAAACTATAGTAGAGCCTATACTCCTATACACCTCATACGTGGTATAAAGTTCCTCAAGCATCTCGTCCCCCCTTTGGGATGCTTAGGCCGAGAGGAGCCTCTCGGGTTTATCTGGTCTTTGCCTCGGCTCTGTTTTGAGCCGACAACCTCATAGTCAAACTCCCCGACGGGCCTGTCAGAAGTACTCTTCCCAGCCATACCTGTAGAAGAAGATAAGGGATTAGACTCACCCTGTGAGAATGACGAGGTGTTCTTCTCCCTCGTCTCAACTACATCAGCCGAGGAGAAACCTCCCCTAAAACGAAGCCGAGCTTGAGACGTGTCCTTGACATAATGCAAAAAATGCAGTCTAGGACTTCGTCCAAACTATCAAGTGTCAACACATCGGCATCACCACCGTCTACGGTCCTAGGCACAAAGGACCCAGAAGGATATCTAACATCCGTTCTAGGGGTTTTGTTCATGTATAACATTTCGCCAATGGCCGCGAGGGATAGAAGCCTCCACAACCCATCGGATTTAACATATATCCTAGAGTTCCTAGTGTAGAAACCGTAAGTGGAATCCTTCTCCAGATACCCACGCTTAGACATCTTGAGGACGCGAAGTCTAACAGGATATTTGAAGCTTTGAAAAACTCAATAATGGCGGAAAAATTAAATAGGGAATAGAGCTGGAAAAATACCTCAACAAGCAAAGATAGGCGGATGAAAATAAACGGGAAGCAGCGCCGGAAGAACCGGTCGGAGTAAATCGCCCGAAAAATGTCCGGAAACGGTGCGGTATAAAGTGTCGTCGGGCTGCTGCAAATTGTCCTCTGCTCGGAATCCAAAGAATGAAGGAAATGGTTTTGATTTTATAGAGGACACGCAGGAGTCATAATTGCGCCGTATTAATGGGCGCGGATTTCAAGGAGTGAATGTCTTTTCACCTCCCCACGTGCACGCTGTCCAAACACATGACAGGAAATGAAGCGATTGGTATGACCGGACCCTTAAAATTCAGTGGGACACCCAAGCAAGTCGAGGCCGACATAACACCAAGCAAAGTCGGCTTCAAAGAATCAACCAAAACCATGAAGGATGAAGGATGGACTTGAGTTCCTACTCAGCCTACCGAGATAGAAACTCGGGGGCCACTGAACGACATAAACCGAATTGATTACATGGGTCTGGAGAGCTTGAGTATAAAGCCCAGCAAGGCCCATAAATCAAGACCCTACAAAGCCCAGGGATAAACTTATTAGCTCGGTATAGAGCACGACGTTGAGGCCGATCCGAAAGCCATAACCATACTCGGCGTGCCTCAGCTCAGGCTCAAGCCGAGACTTGGTTCAGGCAACCAAATTGTTGCGCCGACTCGGCTCAGTAACCAAATAAGCCGAGATCAGTAAATATACACTCCTTGTCAGTAGATGAAGGTCCCATCCTTCAAGCACACGGAATCTGATGAAATCCAAGATAGATACAAATAAAGATATCCTTACTTAACAATGATTCTTTTCCACAAGGAAACTACATACACAATCCTTATCAGGATTCTACTTCCCATATATAAGAAGTCCAACATCAACACGGACTCAATGACTTTCTCCGCCAGTTAGGGTTGCAATATTCATGCTTATAAAAATAGGTATCCTCGCACCTAAACTGATACACAGATACAGAATTCCTGACTCTCAATACAATCAATTAATATTATTTCCACCATATATCCAATACACTTACTCTCACACCGGAGGGCCTTCGCCAGTTCTAAAATAATCTATCTAGAAAGTGACATGACCATTTTGTAGATCAGTTATTTTAGAACCGATCTAAAACCCACTCAAAATTTGTATTTAAATTTAATATAAATATAAGTTTATCAAACAACTCACCTTAGCCTAGTGGTTGGGACTTCACTCCCCAACTACAAGGTCAAGGGTTCAAACCCTCATGACAACAAATTGAAATACATTAATATTTCAAGATTTGGTCGGGCCTGGTCTCGGGCCGGGCCGTTTGTGTAATACCCGTAATTTTGTTTCCCGGAAATTTTCTATTTTTTGGCGGAAGTCCGTTTTTGACAACTTTCTTGGGACCATTTCGTCATCCCGAGAATGATTACTTATACACTTTTTGTCATCCGAGTTCGTTTCGGTATCGTTCTGTTGAATTCCGTGTTCTTTAGCGACTTTTCCACGTATGAGTTCGACTTTGTTAAATCACCGTAAATTCTTGGAAACTCCAAAAATTCTGAATCTTTGCAATATTATAAAGCATCGAGTTAGATTTCCAATGGTTCAAACGGTGAGTCAATCGGAGTCCAGACGAGGGAGTTATGGTCGAAATAGCTAAGTCACTCTCATTTTCCAGATTCGCCAAAACCGCTTTGTACCGGTGCCGCGGCACACTGGCTGAGCCGCGGCACACTGCCGAGCCCTGGGAGCGAATTTTGGGCCTGTGCCGCGGCACACATATACTGAGCCGCGGCACACATGACAGATTACCCCTATATCTGCGTTTTTTGTGCGATTCAACCTATACTTTTCCCATTCCTTCACTTGGGCGAGAGAGGAGGTTTGAGAGGAAGATGTTTCTCCACCTATCACTTGAGTGAGTGATTTCTCTTCATCTATTTTCGATTTTTAAGCCCGGATCATCGTTCTATCGCGTGCTCTTCGAATCATAGTGCTTGGATCTTCAAGAGGTAATTTCTTCAACATCTTGGATTTCGATTTTGTATTGGGTAATGATGATTTGGATGTTAAAATCATGGGGTATGAAGTGATATACGCATGATTATGGTCTTGTTGGAGTATTCATCGGATTATTGAAAGATTATTCAAGAACACTTTGAATTTTGTGTTGGAAATTGGGGATTTTGTTTGACTTCATCCTTTTAATCCGTAGTAATTTAGATTAGTGATGGATTGATGATGATTTAGGTGTATTCTATCATTCCCATCGTTATTCCTTGGTTGGAGTGTATTGATTCGTCGTTTTGGTTGAGTTATTAGTCGACGCCTTCAAGGTGCCCGACAAAAGGTCTAGGAGGGGTTTGTGCGTTGTACGATTATTATTATTCATCGCGATTGTTGATTTATCATTGATATGACTTAGGGACGGAATCCTTGTGAAGAACTCAAGTCGAAACCCTTCCGTTCGTTGTCTTCTTCGTGGTTCAAGCTTCCCGGTCGAACCGTGTTCTTCGGGATTTTCGGTAACGTTTATTAAGGCAAGTATACATTTATGATTGTACGTTCTCGACTTTGAAAGTATGAAATATTGATGATATGATTATTTCTAGCCACTCCGGGACGGGCCTATGGTCCTCTCGAGGGTTTCGTAGCCTGCAGTGCGATTCCATGGTTGATATGAACGAACCATTTCTACGGCATTCATATGAAATAATGTTGGCATGTAATGAACGAACCGTTTTGACGGCATTCCTACATGTAACGGCGTATGATATGAACGAACCGTTTTTACGGCAGTCACACACGTCTTGAGATTTTAGTCATTCCGGAATACTAGTCTTATATTGATGAATTGACGGATAGTGAGGAAGTGACGGATTACATTTACTTTATTGTCGAGGAGTATTATGTCTCATATTGTTATACTTGCACTAGCTATTCGACGGCTAACCCCTTTATGGGGGAAATACGTTTCATGTATTTCGTGTTACAGGAGAGCGGACAGACGGGTATCGGTGCATGAAGATGATGGGCAAGTGTGATCTGTGTTTTGTCTCGGTTATTTTCTTGGATTCCTCCATTCGGTGTTGTTGTCTTGGAATGGATTTTTAAATACTCGAGTATTGTATTTCGCTTCTTGTTTTTCCGTCCTGTGTTGCCGAGGTATTGATTTGTACAGTGATGTATATGTTTTCATTGGTTATGGTTTTGAATACCATTTGTATCGTCTTTCTTTCTATTGTATGTAGACCTTATCGGTCAAGTTTATAGTTCCGCGTATGTTTAGCCTTGTGGGTCCCACGGCGGGCTCACGGCCGTAATATACCCGAATAACTTGGGGTGTTACGAATATGGTATCGAGCTTAGGTTTATGGATACCTAGGTCAGCCGGTCTTTTGGGTCGATTGAGTCGGCATTTGCCCACAGTATCACTACTCTGCCATCATCACAGTGCGACCGGTACTTGTAAGTCCTCTCACTCTTCTTGTATTCTTCTTAATCGTTTCGTTTATAGCTTGGTATTCTTGGAAATTGATCACTTCGAGAATGTGCGATTCGGATTATACTTACGCATGTATGTGCCCTTCAGAATGTTGGCTGAAAGTAGGAAGAATCGTGGCCGTGGTCACGGACGTGAACTCTTCCTTGAGATTTTATTAAGTCGCTAATTTCGATAATGGTGTGTATCGGTATTATGTTGAGACTTTGTTTAGGAGTCGCATGCTAGTATCTAGGGGTGTTCAAAATATCCGATATCCGATATCCGATCCGAAATATCCGAAAATCCGAAGTTCCGGATATCCGAAAATTCGGATATCCGATAATTCGGATATCCGAAGTTCGGATATCCGGAACTTCGGATTCGGATATCGGATAGTAGTTTTCAGAAAAATCGGATATTCGGATATCCGAAATATCCGAAAAATCCTAAAATTTTTATTTTTTTTATATGTTAAATAATAAAAAATAGTCGGATATTCGGATATCCGATATCCATATCCGAAGTTTTTTTCGGATATTCGGATATCCGATATCCAAATTCGAATTTTTTTTCGAATATAAGGATATCCGAATAAAATTTTTATTTTTTTCCGGATATTCGGATATCCGATATCCGTATCCGAAATTTCGGATATCCGAAAACCGGATATCCGAAATTTCAGATACGGATATCGGATATCAAAATTTACTATCCGAATTTTCGGATATCCGAAAGTGTGGATATCCGGTTTTGAACACCCCTACTAGTATCACGGGAGATCTTCGTCTTCACTGACATGTAAGTATGTTGTTCGGATTATTCGATAATTCTTGGTTATCTTGGTGATTTTGGATTTTCCGTTGAAATGTTGTTTGTGCGAGTGATTGTAAGTTTCGAGGACGAAACCTATTTTTAAGGGGGGTAGAGTGTAATACCCCGATTTTCCGGATATTTTTTTTTTTCGTTTATATATTGGATATCGTGGATGGTTAATTATGCTCGAGGACGTTGTGAACGTTTGAAAATGTTATTGAATTGAGTATATGTATTGATTTTGCCGTATGCTCGTATTTGGTATGTCATGACTTTGGACAGAAATTGTTGAAATTGGCTAAGAATGGAATTATTACGTACGTTAATAAGGTGAGATTACGTACGTAAGATTGGCATGGTTACGTACGTTAAGGCTAAGGTATTACGTACGTAACGAAGGCATCGGACGTAACCGAGTCTGGTCGGCGGTGGGACCTGTTTCGGCACTTTCGGCGGAGGATGTTGACAGGTGAGTCAACGCACGTGTTACGACGTTATACGGGACGTGTTACGACGTTATACAGACGTGTTACGACGTAACACAACCATTGTACCGTAGCAAGTCAACCGGTATATTACGACGCTTTATGGTATGGGTTACGTACGTAATGGACCGCGGAATGAGACGATGAGTTGGTTACGACGCATGGATATTGGATTACGACGTTAAAGTTGTTACGCACGTTATGAAAGGACACTTACGACGTAATGAGAGTGCAATTTATATATTGAAGTGTTGCCTTTCATTTCTCTCACGATCCTTTGAGATATTTCTCTCCAAAACTCGTCCCTCTTTACTTTTAAGAGTGTTCTAAACGCTTTTAACATGATTGTGAGCTTGGAATCATGGAATTAGAGCTTGGTTATGGAACTATTGTTGATTCTTGAAGTGATTTCTTGTGTTATCCATATTCTATGAGGTTTATGTTGAAGGAAGATAATGATATGCTTTGAATATGTTGATTATGATTATGGAATCATAGAGATCTTGATGTTCTTGAGGCCATATGATGACTATGATGATTTAATGATTCTTGGAATGGAGTTCAATTATTCTTCCTTCGTGGTTCGTCCATACAAGGTAATCCTCGTATCCCTTTGATAGTGGCTCATTTTTTTTCTTTTTGGATTACTACTTGGGAGGGAGTGTGTTGGGAATCGTGTATTTTGATGTTCGTCTTATTTCAATGAAAATGCATAAATTGGACTGTACTTTTATCCGCGGCGTGAGTATTTTTGAAATGGATTGTTGGTATTTTGCCAACTGAAATTTTATTTTGTAAAACCGATTCCCTAAACTGAGTTTTTGGCATTTTAACCTTGATCGTTTTGACGGTATTTGGAAAATGATTTTTTTTAGTATTTGAAAAATATTACCGTCATCGATCTTTTGACATTTTTGAAATGACGTGGAAAATTGTGCTTAGCCTGGTAAATCCTTGTGAGAAGGGTTTACGGCGTGTAATACTCCCGTAAGGTTTGGGGTGAAGATTGTAGTATTCGGATATTGTTGATGTCATTTTGGATATTCTTGGTCTATGGTATACATTTCGGAAGGAAGTCCGGATAGAGGTATGTTTTGTGGTAATCGTACATAGAAGATTGTGTACGGGAAGGTATTCGGTATTGAGGTATTATATGGTATCATGTGATAATGCTATACGAGATTTATTGGAACCATAATAAGAGATTTCGGATGTTGATATGATTACTGAGATCTTCTTCATATGACGATAAGGGTTCTGTTGTGATTCTTGAGGTTGTATGAATGACATGATGAAGAAAATGGTAACATGGAGATATATACCTCGGATATGTTGTTCTGAACGTGATTTCGGATATTTCATGTTCTTGAAGAACTCTTGAATTATACGAAGTGATGAAAATTTTTAAGAAGTGTTGATGTTTTGAATATGAATATGGAATATTCATATCTAGAGCTAAACTATGTGTTGGAAATAATATTCGTATAGGAAATATGAATGTGATTATGAGCTTGATGAGACTATTATTCATCTCTAAATTTGGAAGCTCATACGTACGGAGCAAATATTCAAATCGAATGATTGGAGTGTTTGATAACCTTAAAATATGATTATCTATAATGCTGAACTAATTGGATGGTTAGAATTAACGATGATCATCGGAAAATTTTAACTACGGATTTATGAGAAGGGAACCTTGTCAATTCGTGTTTAAGAATTGAGTTTGGAACCGATAATATTTAGACCCTTATTATTGGTCCGAATTGATTGCTGATATGATCATCGGATTTCGGCTCGTATTGTGGACATGGATTCGTGAGGGTCTGAGTTGGACAGTTCAGACTATGATTGGTCGAGGTATGGTGAAACGATTGAGTTCGTGGTTTGGTGGTATTGATATTGGTCGTCATCGAACCGGTTGATTATCAATCCTTCGTTTTACAGTAAGATATGATGTATGATGTAAGATTATGACTTTTGTGTTGCGGTTAAGGTTGAAGGGTTCGTAGATTAACTTGGTCGAGACTCGTAAGACGAAATCGACTGAATTGGTAACAATTCGTTGTATTGATATCGAGGCAAGTTTTATACTTGTACTAATCAATGAGACTAATGTTATTGTGTAGGCGTACGAATGTGTGTATCATTTCGGGACTTGACCTCTTTATGATTGTATTGATATCAGGGGATCATTGATACGACGCCCGTCGGAAAATTATGCCAAATGTTACTGTTGGTTGTAAATGGCCGGTTCAAGGCATTACGATACTTGTTGGTAAAGTTGCTGTCGATAGCCGGTTCGCGGTATCGATGTATCGATTATTATTGTTCGCGATTAATGTCGTTCTGAGACATCGTTGAATCTTTGTTGTCGAATTGGAACTGTTGCTATGGTGTTGCGTTAACCGAATTGGGACGTTTGATATATCCTTTTGTCATCTCCGTTTCGGTGGTCGGTTTAAGACACCGGGACCTATATTCTATCGTATCATTGATTATCGATTGACCGTTCTAAGGTAATCGAGGTATTGAATTGGGATTATCGAAGATAATTCCCATCCGTTGTCAAAGATATTCTCATCCGTTGTATCGTTGTTATCGATTGGCCATTCTAAGGTAATCGAAGCATTGAATTGGGACTGTCGAGGAGGGTTCCCATTCGTTGAATTATTATTGTCGTGTTGGCCGACTCAAGGCAGCACACTATTATTCTTGTGAACTCGATAATTTTGTGATCGTTGAAGGTTGAGGATTTTCCCGAACTGTTGTGTCGTGATTCGTTGCCGTGTTAATCGGTCCTTAGAGAATTCTGATCCCAGGATGGTTGTTTTGAATATCGTTGGTCGTGTCGATCTTTCATTATTCGTGTGTCATCGTTCACTTGGTGAGTCGTATGATCCGTATTGGATGTTTTATCCCTTGAGTTTCGTTGTCATGTTGTATCGTGGCATATCTGGAATCATGTCTGCGTGCCGATTGGTTATGTGTAGGATTTTTAGCCAGGCACTCGATGGTCATGCGTGGATGTTTCCGCATTGGACCGTACACACGAGACGTAGTTCTTGAGGCTAATTAAGTACATTGTCACACGTATATTCTGGATTCCGTATATGGGGTGGACATGTGCACGGACACATTTCCGGATCGGGCGTACTGTGATGCCCCTCTTGAGCTTTATTGATTGATCGTTCGTAGTCCATGTTGTATTGGATATGTCCGACGATTTGCGACTGGTTGTTCATACGCCGAGGGGTATGTCCGACAGTCAGGTTGGTCTCTTTGAGATCTATTTTGTGATGATTTGCAGCTTTGGGGTCATTCGGCTTTCAGCCATTGTGATGTATCGGTATTTCCGTTGGAGCCTTCGGGCATTGTGAATTCGTATCTTTTCGGCATTGGTTTGGTTTACCTTCGGGTAATGTATTGTTGTGTTCTATATTGATTATTCGCCGTTTGGGCGTAAGTTTCGCTCTTGTGTATCTCGTTGAGTTTTTCTGGCGAAATATTTCTTCTCCTACTGCTTTAAGTTTGTAACACCCGAGATATTCGAATAATTACAATACCGTAAACCCTTTAGATAAGGATTTACAAGGCTAATTTTAAAAGAAGTGTAAAAATAAACCAATCGAACACTGAATTCACATACGATTTGAATCAAACGATCAAATGTGCCGACTTATACAACCATATCGAAAAGACTTTATTAATACGTACATACTCGATTACTAAACGAACCAAGAAGACAAATCACAATAATAAGAACATCAACCACATCACCGAGCCATCTCATCGTCCCGCTTGTGACTGTGGTCGCCTCCCGCTCCTCGACTACCCGAACATCAAAAACAATGTCCACCCCGAAGGGGTTAGCAAAACAATGCTAGTACAAGTATCGTCATAGAATAAATCATTAATACATCATAAAACATGCAAACGGACTTCCGCCACGGAATCCAACGATGCGAATCCTCACGATTCCATCTACACAATACATGGTAATCCAAATGATCCAGCGCCTCAAAGATAGATCCCCATGATGATCCCGTCGGACCAACGCATGGTGGAAAACCCGTCCCGATCCGCCCTCAAGATAGATCCCCATGATGATCCCGCGGACCAACGCATGGTGGACATTCGATCCAGCGCTTCAAGATAGATCCTCATGACTCGGATCATTTATACCATAATCAATCAATTATGCATACACATATGCATTTCAATATGTTCATCAATACGAACAAACGACAACGAATATCACGCGAATTTCCAGAAATACATCTCATATACAAAAATATGAACAAAACCATAAGCATGATAAATCAAACTCGACATATGATACTTGCCTCGAAAATGGCAAGGACGAAACACTTCAAAGATCTCGACACACTCGAAGGCCGCCTCCTTCAATCAACGTAACAAGCTCGAACCTTAACAAAAGGAACGATATACAAATCATCTCAAGTCGAACGATGGCCTAACAATTCGGTCTATGGCCGAAAAGCTCAAAATAACCAATCGCTCGATCGCTTAGCGGCGCTACGCATTTACGTAACGCGGCGCTAAGCAGTGCGTTAGCGACGCTATCGTAAGACTAGCGCGGCGCTAGTTATGAATCGACAGCTGAACTGCCGATACATAACGTACGCTACGTACGTTTAATACGTTAACTGAACCCCGATAGCGCACGTTAACTCACATATGTTAGCGTGCGCTAACGTTGCATGGCAGAATACTGCTAACGGAAAAACTGGGTTGAATAGTGGTGAATTTATGAATTCTATGTTGATACAACAAATCATCCTCAAGTCTGACATGCTAATAAGGTTGTGGAAGTTCCATGATCATGAGGCACAAATATACGGATAATCCTCTCATCAACATATCTTTTCTAAGATCTTCACGAAATATACCAAGTTCCGATTATTCCAAGTCCAAAAACATATGATTCCTTACGTAAAACATACGAACTAGGTAATCTCCGATTACTAACCATAAATCGATTTGAAAACGCTTAGGAGTTCATACTACTAAGATGGTTCAAAGGTTCATACGATGAATAAGTGTCGAAACGTCGAAAATATCCTTCTAACATGTGATGACCGATTATAAACGAAATACCACTATCCAAACATGATTCAAACTTCCTTAGGAACATTACTAACATTGGTGAAGAATCACCTACCTCAAGTAGTGAAGAACACGGAGGAAAATGAAGCAATCCGACACCGAAAGCTTGAACACCAATCTCCAATGATATACGATCTTAAATCACGAATCAGGATGTTGATATGAAGTGTTTGGGGTGAAGGAAGTTATGTTCTAAGTGTAGGAATTCGGGTAATGAGAGTAGAGAAAATCAAATCTCGAATAGATGTCATTCTATTTATAATAAATGGCTATTAGCGCGTTAGACCTCTCAGTAGCGTGCGCTAACGGCTCACGCCTAAATCAGTACTCGGCACTTAGCGTGTGCTACGCATATACCAGTAGCGTGCGCTAAGGCGTTGACTCGCTTTTCCCGAAAGCCGTCAGTACATCCGACACAATCCGACAAGGGTCCCGGCCAGATCTCACCTACCGCACGCCTCAATCGATTTGACCATGCATAGCGTGCGCGCTAATGACCCTCTCAGAGCGCGGCGCTATGAATCCCCGTTAGCGTACGCTACACTCGGCCGTAGCGTGCGCTACATGTACGTAATTTCAATTTCTAAAACACATACACGAAATTATACACTCGACAACATCGGATTATGAAATACGGAGAATAGTACTCATAAAAGTACAATCATTACAATATCACAAGTTCTAATTACATAATGTAAATCTCGGGTATTACATCCTTCCTCCTAAAAAGAAGTTTCGTCCCGAAACTTAGGATGAAAACAACTCCGGATATTTAGCCTTCATACCGTCCTCCGTTTCCCAAGTGGCCTCTTCGACTCCATGTCGTGACCATTGTACTTTAACCAAATGTATTGGTTTATTCCTCAATTGTTTGATCCGGCTCTCAAGTATCTTGATTGGTCTCTCTTCGAAGGTGCCATCATTAGCTATCTCGATCTCGCCGAAATCAATGACGTGATCGGGTTCCGTACATACTTCCGCTTGGGATACGTGAAACACATTGTGAACATGACTCCGATGGCGGTAAGGCCAACCGTAGGCTAAATCCCCAACTCTCTCTAGATCTCAAATGGTCCGATATATCTCGGACTAAGCTTGCCTCTTCTCCCAAAACGGAAAATCCCTCGTGTAGAGACACCTTCAATAGTACGTGGTCCCCAGGCCGAACTCTAGAGGGCGACGACGTACATCGTCATAAGACTTCGCCGACTCTGGCGGTCAGCCTCTCTCGAATCAAGGCTATCTTCTCTTGAGTCCGAATAATCAATTCCAGCCTGGCCCGATCAAATCCAAGAATCATCCCAAAGACAGGGGTGATCGGCATCTTCTCCCATATAAAGCTTCAAATGGGGCCATCTTAATAGAAGCATGCCAACTGTTATTATAGGTGAACTCGATCAAGGGCAAGTGAACTTCCCAATCAATCGACCAATCTAATGCACAAGCTCTAAGCATGTCTTCTACTGTCTGTATAGTTCTTTCAGACTGACCATCCGTTTGGGGATGATAAGTCATGCTAAAGTTGAGCTCATCCCAAAGCCCTGTGAACTGCTTTCCAGAAGTGTGACACGAAACGACCATCTCGATCCGAAATAATGGTCTTCGGCGTCCCGTGCAATCTGACTATCTCCGCAATAAATATTCGTGCCAATCTCTCGGGTCCCCATGTATCTTTAATTTCCAGGAAATGAGCCGACTTGGTTAGTCGATCAACTACAACCCAAATCATGTTCATTCCCGTTCTAGTCCTTGGCATACTAGTAATGAAGTCCATCGAGATATCCTCCCACTTCCACTTAGGGATCGGAAGCGGTCTTAACATTCCGGCAGGTCGTTGATGTTCAATCTTAATCTGCTCACAAGTCAAACACTTTGAAACGTACTCTACTACGTCCTTCTTCATATTCCCCCACCAGAAGTTTTGCTTTAAATCTTTATACATCTTACTACTGCCTGGGTGAATAGAATAGGGCGCGCTATGAGCTTCCTTCAAAATTGTCCGTCTCAAATCATCGTCCTCGGGAACGCAAAGTCGACTCTGAAATCTCAGAATTCCATCGTCTTGTATCACGAATCCTGGGGCTTTTCCTTTCTTGAATTCGTCATATAATCGAAGAATCAGAGAATCGTTCAGTTGTTTAGACTTGATCTCCTCGACTAGTGATGAAGTCAGTTCCATCACATAAAGTTGTCCTCGATTCCCGGTGCCCATACTTCAATCCCCTCGCGGATCGGGCCTCGTTGAATACCGGGTTTGGGATGTAAGTGCTTCCAACACTCAAGAGAAACGGGTTTTCGGCTCAAAGCATCGGCTACTACATTTGCTTTCCCGATGATAGAGAATCTCCAAGTCGTAAACCTTGATCAATTCCACCACCTTCTACGCCTCATGTTTAATTCTTTCGACCGCAAATGTATTTGAGGCTCTTATGATCTGTAAAGATCTCGACAATGAGTGCCGCATAAATAATGTCGCGATTTTCAAGGCAAAGACCACATGCTAGCTCCGGATCATGAGTAGGATAATTAACTTCAGACGGTTTCAATTGCCGAGAAGCATAAGCAATCACTTTATCCTTCGCATCAACACACAACCCAAACCCCGATTTGAAGCATCGCCGTATACCATGAATCCATCGGTTCCTCTGCGTGCTAATATAGGTGCTGTCGCCTCTCTCTTAAGTTCACAAAACCACTGACATTTCTCATTCCACGTGAACTTTTGAGTTTTCTGTAATAGCCGAGTGAGCGGACGAGCAATTTTGGAAAATCCCTCTACAAAGCGGCGATAATATCCAGCAAGTCCTAAGAAGCTTCTGACTTCTTTCACGTTTAGAGCTTCCCACTCCAAGATTGCTTCGACTTTCTTCGGTCCACCCGAACTCCGTCGGATGATATCACATGCCCAAGGAAGGTTACTTCCTTAAGCCAAAATTCGCATTTAGAAAGCTTAGCATACACTGCCTTTCTCAAGATGCTCAAAACCACACGTAAATGTTCACATGTTCCTCTGCGTCCTCGAATATATCAAGATGTCACCAATGAAAACGACCACAAATTTATCCAAGTACTCCAAGAATACCCGATTCATCAATTGCATGAATACAGCAGGAGCATTGGTAAGTCCAAATGGCATCACTACAAATTAATAATGCCTGCATCGATCTCGAAAGCGCATTTCGGATATCCGATTCCTTAATTCTCAACTGATGGTATCCTGATCGCAAGTCAATCTTCGAGAATACCCTTGCCCCTTGCAGTTGATCAAACAAGTCGTCGATCCGAGGTATAGGATACTTATTCTTGATCGTCATCTTGTTAAGCTCCCTGTAATCAATACACAGTCGGAGGGATCCGTCTTTCTTCCGGACAAAGAGAACGGGCGCTCCCCAAGGAGAAACGCTAGGTTGAATATAGCCCTTCTGCAACAATTCCTCCAGTTGTTTCTTGAGTTCATACATCTCGGTTGGCGCCATGCGGTATGGTGCTCTGGAAATAGGAGTTGCTCCAGGCTCTAACTCGATGGTGAATTCCACTTCTCTTTGCGGAGGTAACCCTGGTAGCTCGTCGGGAAATACATCTGAGAACTCATTCACAATTGAAATAGACGAGAGCTCTACTCCTTCCTCTTTCCTCATGGCATAACACCAAAGTCCATGACATTCCTGCTTCAAAGAATTTCACGGCTCTCATTGCCTTGATCAATTTTCCCGAGCTTCGGTCTCCATCCTCGGAATAAGTGTTCGAGATCCGTCATCGGCAATGATGGAAATGACTCTCTCCTGAATTCAAAGACATGACTCCATAACGGTTGAGCCAATCATCTCCGAGAATTAAATCGTCACCGTAGATGTCAACTACAATGAGATGCGATGGCCACTCTCTTCCTTCTATAGATACCGGGAAATCCCTAGCTTCTAGTGTTCCCACAATTTTCTCCGCTCGGTAATCCCACAACATAAGGTTCACAATTATACAAGCACGAGATGTACAAACGATTAACACAGTTCAAAGTTATAAAAGAAATCGAAGCTCCCGAATCGAAAAAGACACTAACTGCTTGCAAAAGTAACAGAATCGTACTGATGCAACAAATGTGTTCTAATCATCGATTTCCTCATTTCATACGGGCGTGGAGGAACGGACCCAAAGACTGGATGCCTCTCTCTTCCCAACGCTCAGCTGAAATCCACTGCGTCTGGTTCACACTTGTTTCCTTGAATGGCGCTGGAGTGCGAGTACCAAAAGATCGGGTCGCATTCTCACAAAATGTTGCGCGATGTCGTTCCTGTCCACACTCGAAACAGTCACGAGCGCGAAACAATCCGCCGAACATGTCCCGCCTTGCCACGCTTGTAACACTTCTTCCTCGTGTCGAAAGCTTGCCGCCGAACTTCTTTCCTCCTCGATCAGGATGTGGAGGTCTCTGGATGAGTGAAAAGAGGACCTGAGCCGGCGGGCCCGCTATTCTTATTCTCCGCGAAGTTGCCCGACACCTTCTCGCTTTCTTTGCTTCCGCCGATTTCTCTCTGCCGCTTCCTTCATATCGTAGGCCAACACCTTGTCCCGACATCGCCTCAAGGTGGTACAATCAAATCCGGACATATATTGTGAATTTCCGGCTTCATTCGCATGTCAAAATGGAAAATCCTTTCCGCCTCGGTCTGACTGTGTGGCGCACATAAGTCAGCTGGTGATTAAAAGTCTTAATCACTTCCGTCACAGATGCTTCCGAATTTTGTGGTGAGAAAAAATCCCGAACTCGGGCCTCTCTAACTGGGCGAGGACAATACTGTGCCTCCATCATCAACTTGAATTCTGTCCAGTCATCATTATGCTCCTCTGGTCGAATGGCCTCCCACCAGTCGAAAGCCTCCCCGGTCAAAAGATATTGGGCGACCGGAACCTTCCTATCGTTGGGACAGTTAATCCCCGCAAAAATCTTCTCTAATTCCTTCAGCCAATGATCCCACGAAAGCATCTCAGTGGAACCGTCAAATTTCGGAGGATGCAATTTGACCACCTCGGTAAGCCATTTATCTCCCCGATTATCCATGTTATTCTGCTGTCCCATCGCCGTCTGCATGCGATCCACAACTTGAGCAAACTGGTTTATCTGGGCAACCACCTGCTGAAGCACTCCCGGCACGTTAGGATCTGCATTATTATTTGCTGATCCCTGCTGTCCCCCGGAATGTGAATCCGTTTGACTAGCGGCTATCTCTGGGGTAGATACCGACTCTTCTTGCCGCGCATTACCACGTCCGCGTCCGCGTCCACGACCTCCTCTCAACATACTGTAAACATAAATACTCAATATCCAGGACAAACTTTCTCAAAGTACATTCATTAATGTTTACAAGACGTGAATTAAATAAAACAGTAGTATTCGAGATTAGGAAACTTACAACCACAGTCCACACGACGATGCTGGCTCAGCAGTAATGTTACGAACGACCAATAATCAATAACGTAAATGCACTAACTAACCCGACCGCCAAGATATCCATAAATCTTAGCTCGATACCATATTCGTAACACCCCGAGATATTCGAATAATTACTGCCGTAAACCCTTTAGATAAGGATTTACAAGGCTAATTTTAAAAGAAGTGTAAAAATAAACCAATCGAACACTGAATTCACATACGATTTGAATCAAACGATCAAATGTGCCGACTTATACAACCATATCGAAAAGACTTTATTAATACGGACATACTCGATTACTAAACGAACCAAGAAGACAAATCACAATAATAAGAACATCAACCACATCACGAGCCATCTCATCGTCCCGCTTGCATCGTGGTCGCCCTCCCGCTCCTCGACTACCCGAACATCAAAAACAATGTCCACCCCGAAGGGGTTAGCAAAACAATGCTAGTACAAGTATCGTCATAGAATAAATCATTAATACATCATAAAACATGCAAACGGACTTCCGCCACGAATCCAACGATGCGAATCCTCACGATTCCATCTACACAATACATGGTAATCCAGCGATCCAGCGCCCTCAAAGATAGATCCCCATGATGATCCCGTCGGACCAACGCATGGTGGAAAACCCGTCCCCGATCCGGCGCCCTCAAAGATAGATCCCCATGATGATCCCGTCGGACCAACGCATGGTGGACATTCGATCCAGCGCCCTCGGATAGATCCTCATGACCCCCTCGGATCATTTATACCATAATCAATCAATTATGCATACACATATGCATTTCAATATGTTCATCAATACGAACAAACGACAACGAATATCACGCGAATTTCCAGAAATACATCTCATATACAAAAATATGAACAAAACCATAAGCATGATAAATCAAACTCGACATATGATACTTGCCTCGAAAATGGCAAGGACGAAACACTTCAAAGATCTCGACACACTCGAAGGCCGCCTCCTTCGATCAACGTAACAAGCTCGAACCTTAACAAAAGGAACGATATACAAATCATCTCAAGTCGAACGATGGCCTAACAATTCGGTCTATGGCCGAAAAGCTCAAAATAACCAATCTGCCTGGACTGCTTAGCGTGCGCTACGTACTCTACGTAACGTGCGCTAAGCATAACGTACGCTACGTACGTTTAATACGTTAACTGAACCCCGATAGCGCACGTTAACTCACATATGTTAGCGTGCGCTAACGTTGCATGGCGTAATCGCTAACGGAAAAGCTGGAATAAAGGTGGTGAATTTATGAATTCTATGTTAATACAACAAATCATCCTCAAGTCTGACATGCTAATAAGGTTGTGGAAGTTCCATGATCATGAGGCACAAATATACGGATAATCCTCTCATCAACATATCTTTTCTAAGATCTTCACGAAATATACCAAGTTCCGATTATTCCAAGTCCCAAAACATATGATTCCTTACGTAAAACATACGAACTAGGTAATCTCCGATTACTAACCATAAATCGATTTGAAAACGCTTAGGAGTTCATACTACTAAGATGGTTCAAAGGTTCATACGATGAATAAGTGTCGAAACATCGAAAATATCCTTCTAACATGTGATGACCGATTATAAACGAAATACCTTATCCAAACATGATTCAAACTTCCTTAGGAACATTACTAACATTGGTGAAGAATCACCTACCTCAAGTAGTGAAGAACACGGAGGAAAATGAAGCAATCCGACACCGAAAGCTTGAACACCAATCTCCAATGATATACGATCTTAAATCACGAATCAGGATGTTGATATGAAGTGTTTGGGGTAAAGGAAGTTATGTTCTAAGTGTAGGAATTCGGGTAATGAGAGTAGAGAAATCAAATCTCGAATCAGATGTCGTCCTATTTATAATAAATGGCTATTAGCGCGCGCTAGACCTGTCAGTAGCGTGCGCTAACGGCTCACAGTCTAAACTGTACTCGGCACTTAGCGTGCGCTACGCATATACCTGTAGCGTGCGCTAAGGCGTTGACTCGGCTTTTCCCGAAAGCCGTCCAGGTACATCCGACACAATCCGACAAGGGTCCCCCGGCCAGATCTCACCTACCGCATGTCTCAATCGATTTGACCATGCATAGCGTGCGCTAATGACCCTCTGTAGCGTGCGCTATGAATCCCCGTTAGCGTACGCTACACTCATCCTGTAGCGTGCGCTACATGTACAGAATTTCAATCTCTGAAACACATACACGAAATTATACACTCGACAACATCGGATTATGAAATACGGAGAATAGTACTAAGACAAAAGTACAATCATTACAATATCACAAGTTCTAATTACATAAAAGAAATCTCGGGTATTACAAAGTTTCGGGACGAAACTTCTTTTAAGGAGGGTAGAATGTAATACCCGTAATTTTGTTTCCCGGAAATTTTCTATTTTTTGGCGGAAGTCCGTTTTTGACAACTTGCTTGGGACCGTTTCGTCATCCCGAGAATGATTACTTCTACACTTTTTGTCATCCGAGTTCGTTTCGGTATCGTTCTGTTGAATTCCGTGTTCTTTAGCGACTTTTCCACGTATGAGTTCGACTTTGTTAAATCACCGTAAATTCTTGGAAACTCCAAAAATTCTGAATCTTTGCAATATTATAAAGCATCGAGTTAGCTTTCCAATGGTTCAAACGGTGATTCAATCGGAGTCCAGACGAGGGAGTTATGGTCGAAATAGCTAAGTCACTCTCATTTTCCAGATTCGGCCAAAACCGCCTGTACCCGGTGCCGCGGCACACCTGGGCTGAGCCGCGGCACACTGCCGAGCCCTGGGAGCGAATTTTGGGCCTGTGCCGCGGCACACATATACTGAGCCGCGGCACACATGACAGATTACCCCTATATCTGCGTTTTTTGTGCGATTCAACCTATACTTTTCCCATTCCTTCACTTGGGCGAGAGAGGAGGTTTGAGAGGAAGATGCTTCTCCACCTATCACTTGAGTGAGTGATTTCTCTTCATCTATTTTCGATTTTTAAGCCCGGATCATCGTTCTATCGCGTGCTCTTCGAATCATAGTGCTTGGATCTTCAAGAGGTAATTTCTTCAACATCTTGGATTTCGATTTTGTATTGGGTAATGATGATTTGGATGTTAAAATCATGGGTTATGAAGTGATATACGCATGATTATGGTCTTGTTGGAGTATTCATCGGATTATTGAAAGATTATTCAAGAACACTTTGAATTTTGTGTTGGAAATTGGGGATTTTGTTTGACTTCATCCTTTTAATCCGTAGTAATTTAGATTAGTGATGGATTGATGATGATTTAGGTGTATTCTATCATTCCCATCGTTATTCCTTTGTTGGAGTGTATTGATTCGTCGTTTTGGTTGAGTTATTAGTCGACGCCTTCAAGGTGCCCGACAAAAGGTCTAGGAGGGGGGGTTTGTGCGTTGTACGATTATTATTCATCGTACGATTGTTGATTTATCATTGATATGACTTAGGGACGGAATCCTTGTGAAGAACTCAAGTCGAAACCCTTCCGTTCGTTGTCTTCTTCGTGGTTCAAGCTTCCTGGCCGAACCGTGTTCTTCGGGATTTTCTAACGCTTTATTAAGGCAAGTATACATTTATGATTATACGTTCTCGACTTTGAAAGTATGAAATATTGATGATATGATTATTTCTAGCCACTCCGGACGGGCCTATGGTCCTCTCGAGGGTTTCGTAGCCTCCGTGCGATTCCATGGTTGATATGAACGAACCGCTTTCTACGACATTCATATGAAATAATGTTGGCATGTAATGAACGAACCGCTTTGACGGCATTCCTACATGTAACGGCGTATGATATGAACGAACCGCTTTTACGGCTCACATACGTCTTGAGATTTTAGTCATTCCTAATACTAGTCTTATATTGATGAATTGACGGATATTGATGAATTGACGGATTACATTTACTTTATTGTCGAGGAGTATTATGTCTCATATTGTTATACTTGCACTAGCTATTCGACGGCTAACCCCTTTATGGGAAATACGTTTCATGTATTTCGAGTTCCAGGAGAGCGATGACGGGTATCGGTCTGCATGAAGATGATGGGCAAGTGTGATAATGTGTTTTGTCTCCGGTTATTTTCTTGGATTCCTCCATTCGGTGTTGTTGTCTGGAATGGATTTTTAAATACTCGAGTATTGTATTTGATTTCCTTGTTGTTCCTACTGTGTTGCCGAGGTATTGATTTGTACAGTGATGTATATGTTTTCATTGGTTATGGTTTTGAATACCATTTGTATCGTCTTTCTTTCTATTGTATGTAGACCTTATCGGTCAAGTTTATAGTTCCGCGTATGTTTAGCCTTGTGGGTCCCACGGCGGGGCTCACGGTGCTGTAATATACCCTGAATAACTTGGGGGTGTTACAGTTTGTGGTTGGGTCGGGCCCGAGTTGTGGTCGGGTCGGACCCGAGCTGGGTTAGGGTCATTTTTTTGGAAAAAAAATAAGACTTTTCCAGATCGGTTCAAATATACTTTCTAGATCGATTAAATAACCGATGTAGAAAGTAGACTTTCTAGATCGGTTCTGAAAACCGATGTAGAAAGTCTGGACTTTCTACATCGACTGTAAAGGTTATTTAACCGATTTAGAATGTCTCTTTTACCCGATTTAGAAAGTGTTTATTCTACTAGTGGTAGTATCCAAACAACTGAACATGTAGCTTATCGATGTGGTTACCATGTATCTTTATGGGGATCTAGATATCGAGATTTACATGAAAGTCCCTAAAGGTATTTTATTTCTCAAATCGAGTAGATCTAAACCACAAAGCACCTACACAATGATGTTGCATAATTTACTGTGTCAATTGAAGCAATATGGAAGGATGTGGTACAATCGCTTACATAAATACTTGATTGAGAAAGGATACAAAAACAGTGATCATATGTCCGTGAATTTTTCTAAAATGAACATATATTGGGTTCATGATTGTAGCCATATACGTAGCTGACATGAAGGTCATCAGTATCATGGATGAGATTGATGAAGCAGTCCGCTACCTGAAATTTGAATTCGATATGAAAGACCTGGGGATGAATCGATTCTGCTTGGGCTTAGAGCTGGAACATCGAGCTGATGATATACTTATTCATCAGTATGCCTTTGTCCTTAAAATGCTCAGGTGATTTTGCATGGATAAGGCACACCCTATTGCTAGCCCCATAATTGGTCGAAGTCTGAAATGAACAAGAATCCATTTCGTCCTAAAGAGGATGATGAAGAGGTTATTGGAGTAGAAACACCACACCTTAGCGCATTGGTGTTGTTGTATTTAACTCAATATACTTGTTCAGACATCACATTCTGTGCAAATTTATTAGCGAGATTCAGCTATCCTCCCACGATTAAGTATTGGAATAGAGTGAAATACATCTTTCGATACTTGAAAGGGTCCAGTGATCTTGGACTGTTCTTTTTCCTATACAAAAGAAAGTGATATTTGGAAAGAAATTATTGAGGTTAAGACGATGCATACCGACCTTTGATATTCATGTGATATTACAACTAAGCATGGTAGACGACTGCCAAAAGTGCTAGTGCTAGCAAACTCATCACATGTGTAGTGATACCCAATGATGTGTTAGTTGGATTTATCTCTCAGACCCGCATAAATGATGTTCTCAAACTAGTTATGTGTTCATCGTTGGGAATATAGCGATATCTTGGAGATCTACCAAGCAGACCCCAGTTGTTATTGCCTCAAACCATGCAGAGATAAGTGCATTGCACGATTCGGTTATGAATGCATTTGACTTCGATTAGTCATATACCATATTCGAGAAACTTGTGGACTTGAATCCATTAGAGCAACACCTACTTGCATCTTTGAGGACAACGCCACATGTATTGAGCAAATGAAGTTAGGTTTCATTAAGGACGATAATACCAAGCATATCTCGCCTAAGTTCTTCTACAAAGCAACAACAAAAATTGATGAATATCAAAGTGAAACAAGTGAATTCCAATGAGAATGTCACATATTTGTTCACTCGGTCTCTACCTAAATCTATATTTGAGAAATGTGTGAAAGGCATCAACATGCATCGATTTTCCGAGTTCTGTGTTACCCATCAGATGGAGCAGTTGTGTATGCTTCAAATGGAGTATACTACACACGATTTCGGCGTTTATAATGGGTGTGTTCTGGATTTTTCCCTCTCCAAATCTTTCATTTTTTCCACGAGGTTTGTTTCACTTGAAAAATATCATTTATCGACGCAATATATTATGCACAATTGCTGTATCAACGCTCGACACACTAGGGATGTTTTTTCAGTTTATAGTGGGTATTAATTACTTCAAACGGAGTACACTCCACCACACTCATGTGAATACCCTCAACTTGCTCATTATCTTTAGTACCCCCATCCCGAAAAGAAAATAATATTTCAGAAATGCAAAATAACAAACAGACACACACTACATGCACTTGAATCTTCCTAGTTCCTTACCATCTCTATGTTTGACCCACACCTCCATATATCCCTCCAGAATACAGTTTTTTTCTCAAGTCCTACACTGTACTATAGTATCAAAAACCAACTTTTTTATGACATTATTATATTTCCCAAGCAAAAACCAACTAGTCTGCCCCTATATATACTCATCCTTCTTCTTCTCGACAAATAATTTCATAATTCAAACCCCTCTCTCTCTCTCTCTCTCTCTCTCTCTCTCTCTAAAACAGAGTACCTGCCTCAATTTCTTTATTCTCAATCCACCATTCACAGTTACGCCTAACTATACTACAATGGAAATAAACACTGCAGACGGAAGCACAACCAGTGACTCCCGATCGTTCACAGCGGCCTCCGCCGCTTCGACGCCGGCGTCGATGTCGCCGGAGAGCCTCTGCCGCGTCGGCAGTGGCGCCAGTGTCGTTACAGACGCCGAGAACGGGTTGGAAGCGGAGTCGAGAAAGCTCCCCTCGTCCAGATTTAAAGGCGTCGTCCCTCAGCCGAACGGCAGGTGGGGTTCCCAAATCTACGAAAAGCACCAGAGGGTCTGGCTGGGCACTTTCAACGAAGAAGAAGAGGCGGCGAGAGCCTACGACACGGCGGCCCAGCGGTTCCGCGGCCGCGACGCCGCCACGAACTTGAAGCCACTGAGGGAGACTCAGGACGACGAGGTGGAGAACGCCTTTCTGAACTCCCATTCGAAATCCGAGATCGTCGACATGCTCAGAAAACACACGTACAGCGACGAGCTCCAGCAGAGCCGGAGAAATTACGGCTGGAAGAAGGCGTTGGAGGACGGCGGCCTCAGCGCCGCCGCAGCCCCGGCGGAGAAGGATCGCGAGCACCTCTTCGAGAAGTCGGTGACGCCCAGCGACGTGGGGAAACTCAACAGGCTCGTCGTTCCGAAACAGCACGCGGAGAAGCATTTTCCGCTGCAGAGCGGGAATATCTCGAAAGGTGTTCTGTTGAATTTTGAGGAGATTGGAGGTAAAGTATGGAGGTTTAGGTATTCGTACTGGAATAGCAGTCAAAGCTACGTGCTGACGAAGGGTTGGAGCCGATTTGTGAAGGAGAAAAATTTGCGGGCCGGCGACATTGTGAGTTTTCAGGGATCGACGGGCCCGGATAAGCAGCTGTACATTGATTGGAAAGCAAGGGATGGCAGCCGGACGAGTTCGGCTGCGGCTTCAGTAGCGTCCGGACCGGCCCAACCTGTCCATATGGTTAGGTTGTTCGGGGTAAACATATTTGAGGCGCCGGGGAAGAACACCGCCTCGGCCTCCGCCTCCGCCGCCGACAGTTGTGGTACATGCTGCGGAAAAAGGATAAGGGAAATGGAGATTTTGGGGTTGGACTGTAAAAAGAAACAAAAGGGGGTTATATATTGTTGATGCCTTGTAACATTAATTAGTTCTTTTTTTGGATTAAATCTTTTTTCTTTTTAAATTTTTCCTTTTGTCTTCAACTGTTAAAAAGTGCTGTTGCAACTTGGGAAGATGGTTTCAATTGTACAGTAATTTTAGACAAAAAGAGAGCTAAGCTTAGGTTGGAAAAAAGGGGAATACAACCAAAAAAAAATGTCAATTTGTTCTTAAAGTTTTGTACTTTTGTTCTCATTTTTTTTTTTTACTTGGTATGTGTGAGTTTTCGTTTTCATTTATATTGTATATGCTTTTCTAAAAAAAATCTCAATGTCCATCAAAATTGTTGATGCTAATCTGTATCACACTATATATAGATAATTATATACAAATATAAAATATAAAGAGATATTGGTGTATTGTCGTCGATTGCTGGACTGTTGTCCGGCGGATCGCATATCGTCGATTGGCGGAGTTTCGACAGTCGATTAATTTTATTTTTTATTTTCGACTATCTGTCGGATTGTTCTCTAACTGTTCACCAGTTGCCGATTGGTAGAGCTTCGAGGGTTGATCAATTTTTCTTTTTTTTTTTTGGACGACTATTGGACGATTTTCTGGTGGGCCGACGGTCGAACATTTTTTTCCTTTTCATTTGGCTGGCCGCCTATTTTTTTCCTCCAGTGCCAGCTGTTTTTTTTGTCTCCATTTTTTTTTAATTTAAATCCAATTATGGCACCTTTATTGTGGCATTATAGCATGAGTTATCTCTTGTCTATAATATGAAGGACATTGGTGTTTTTTAGCTACTCTCTCTGTCCCAGCCAAAGGTTGACAGAGGGTGTATATTTGGTGTATTTTAGGTAATGATTGGTATAAGTAATGATGGTTAAATGTGTGGTGGAGATTAAAAAGTAAAAAGTATTGATGATGAATGAGTGGTGGAGATTAAAAGTAAAAAGTGATTGTTTGATTTGATTGTAAAAAGTGATATATGTAAACTTACTAAAGGGACTACTTTTTGATAGAAATGTAAACCTTTGGGCGGGACGGAGGGAGTATTATAATGTGCACCTGAAAAGACCAATTTACTCCTCCCCACCTCTCTATGCTGAATTTGACAGTAATATCAAATATTCAATAACAATATTAAGCTTTTTTAAAAAAAAAACTTAGAATATTAGATTAAATGGACGATTGTTCTTTTAAAAAAATAACAGGATATTTCGACGGACCTCCGGCAAACTATGACCGACATATTCCAAGCATATTCCAAATTATTCTCCATTTTTTTTACCATACCAAACATATTCCAATCAAATTAAGATGAGTGTAATTGAGGCAATATTGTAGGTGAAGGTGAAGGTGAAGGCTACTGTAAGTCGAGTAAGAGTGGACACGGTTTCATTTGGTTCAACTTTTGATTGAAATCGAAAAGCGAACCAAATATTTAGTTTTGGTTCGGTTCAGTTCTTTTTGAAGTTCGGTTCGGTTAAGTTCGGTTTTATAGATATTCGGTTCGATTTCGGTTTAGTTTGATGTTTTTCGGTTCTTCACACTATAAATTCAAATATTATATGCAATAGAATAAGTTCTATATATCGACAAGTCAACAAGAGTTATGCATATGCTCAAGATATATAAAAGCTAGCTGCATAGCAATTTACAAATATCTCAAAACTTATAACAATCACAAATCACAATAGATCGTTCTCTCAATCTAAATTAGTTGAATCATAAATTATATGAGCATATTATCGGTCATTCTTGGACCCATGAGGGTCTTAAAAATGGAAAATAAATTTCATTAAAATCCCAAACACACAAAAATCACAAAACGATGTCGTTTTAGTATGTTGACTTTGACTTTGGTCCATTTCGGTCCAGTTCGATTCTGGCCGACCCCGAATCGAGAACCGAACCAAACCAGTACAGTTCAGTTTTGTTTTACTATTTTTCGATTCGGTCTTCTTCGGTTTTGATTTTTTGGTTCTTTTTTAGAATTTTTTCGTTTGAGTTTTTAGTTTTCGGTTCCGAAATGCCATCCTAACTTCCGGTGCATGTGAGTTGACATTAAGGAATATGAATGTGTATAAGACATTAAGATCTTGTTCTCTTCGACAAAAATCTAACTGAACTGAATTGAACTCAACTGAACTGAATTGAAAAAACTGAACTGAACTGAAAGTAACTAATAATTTAAAAATGAATAAATAATCATATAAATGATATTATTATTAATAAGAAAGTAATAATTAGGAATAATAATAATAATTATTATTACCAAAATAATAATTAGCAATAATTTGTGGATAATTGTTGCCATTACGCCTATGTTTATTATTTGTTTTGATTCAAGTTGTATTTATGTTTAATGTTCCTTTGTAGAGTGGATAAGATTTGGTGCGACAATACTTCAACTATTAAGGTATTCTTGCCCAATACTTCAACTCCCGAAATATTTGATTAGTTGCGCTTGTTGTTCTTCTTGTTTTTTTAATTTAAATACGAACATTTTCGATAAAATTAGAAAAATTATTAATAATAATAATTGTTATTATTACCAATAGCAATTAGCAATAATAAGAATAATTACTCCTAAAAGCTATAATTAGAAGAATAATATAATAAGCAATAATAATACACTATTAATAATATAAAGGAAGATGATCAAATAATAATAATAATAATTAGAAAAATAGTAAATGAAATAATAATAATAATAATAATAATATCAACGAAAATATCAAAGAATAATAATTAATAACAATCCAAAAACTGAACCGAACTGAACTGAAAATAAGTTGGATAGAACAGGTCCTACGTCAAGTAATATATATTATATAGAATATATGGAATATATATTGATAAATTTGTCAAAATATAGTCTTTACTAATTTGCATATTATTTTTTGAAAATTTTTAGTAGGCAAGTACGTTTTTGGGATTCTATTTTTATTAAGGAAACAAAAATTGAAAATGTTAAGAATCGTTGAAATGCGCATTTCTCGTAGTTCGTAATAAGATAATGTATTATAATATGTAAATGACTATTATGCCCCTGATATAGTTATGTAATTACGATTGTGCCATTTGAAGTTTTCTTATAAATAGAACTTCAGTTATTAATGAAAATATATACCTGAGAATCATTCTCTCTATTCTCTCTGTAAATCCTCTCTATAATATTTCAGTTTTATAACACGTTATCAGCACGATGCTCTAATCCTTACTAAAGAGTTTCAATAGTAAGAACTTCTTTATGGTTTTATTATGTATATACATATTACAGTAGAAACTCGATAATTTAATACTCGATTATTTAATAAACTCTCTAAGATTATAGTTTTGACCGGTCCCGACTCAGGAATAGGGTGCTAAATTAATAATTCGCTAAAATTATAAGATAATACATTTTTGATAATTTCTATAGGTTCCATATAAAATATAAATTAATAATTCCTTATATATTGTACATATTATAGGAATAATTTATGAAGGTTTATTATAAAATTACTCAATTGTATTTCTTTTTTGTTGGAATCAATTTCATCTTAAATCGCATCTCTAATTTTCCTTATCACTGTAAGAACTTTTAGTGTTGTATTCTCATGTAGGCTCAGCAATAAATTATTCAATATGATGGCCGCTTTAATGTTCGCATATTTTGATTTTGTATTTATAGAAAAAATATACATTGATATATTCAACACAGGACGCATAATAAGATGAGAGATTGAAGGGTTATTTTAAATTGGACCCTTCATTTGATATGTACATGCATTGTACAATAATTCAGTGAAAGTTTGAAAGTTGTTTGTAAATTAAGTATTTCATTATAAATTAATAAAATATTAATTAATATATAAATTAATAATTATTAATTTATCGATTAATTAATAACTCTTTTAATTAATAAATTTGGTTGTCCCAACAGTATTAATTTATAGAGTTTCTACTGTATTATGCTTGAGTGGTATGACCCAAGCTATATATATTATATACGATTATTATGCTTGAGCGGTATGACCCAAGCTATATATATTATATGATATTATTATGCTTGAGTGGTATGACCCCAAGCTATGTACCGTATATATTATTATTAATGCTTGAAGCAGTATAAACCTAAGCCATAAACGGTGTAAATATGCCTCTGTCTGTTAACGGATGAAGAAGAAGTAAATAAATGAAGAAAAAGGAGAAAAGCATGGATGAATAAAATGTAACAGAAAAAAAAGAACAAGAACAGGATGAAGAAGAAGAAGAACAAATAAGAAGAAGAAAAAAAGGGAAAAAAGGGGGAAAAGTAGTCACGAAAAGGATAAAGAAAGGAAAAAAAAGGGGGGGAGAAGACGGTAGCAAGGAGGTAACAAATAAAATAATAAAATATTAAAAGAATAAAATATTCTTTTAATTTATTAAATTATATATTCATTTTTCTTACATATAAGATACATATGATAAATTTTTCTTGATACCATCGTGATCCATTTTAAGAGCTTCGATTTGAGATTAATATTGATATGGGGTAACAATTCTTTTAATATATGTTAGTACTAAATTTTATTAAAATATATGAATCACTATCTTGATTCCTTAAAAAATATTAAAAGGACTTGTCGATATATATTCTTGTACTGTGGAAATTTTACAAAGTGTTATGTGTAATATTACGGGACGACCAGGCGGCACTGATGCCGGCAACTGGGGTCGATGATGACTTTTAATGATCCAACCTACTACCACATGATTATACTTTGAGAAAATGGTTGGGGAACCTGCTCCAAAAGAAGCATGCTAAATATTTACTAATCTAATTCCTCACTTTATTATTATCAAGTAGTGGTTGAAACCATCTATTTGTTGAGCTTACATTATGTAATACAATACCTCCCATGTGATAAGTGTAACACCCCCAAACCGTTCGGGAATATTACAGCGCCGCAGACCCTCTCCGTGAGGATCTACCAGGCTAAGTACAGAAAACTCAACAACACCATACATGCCGACATGGCTAAATAACGAACCATTAGACCGATTTGGTCTTTTACCACGACATACACATCAACCATACATTACTCTTTCTCGCAGCTCATGCCCACGCAGGGGCTAACATAAATCAACATTCCCGTAAAATGGAAATAATAGACACAATGGAAGGACAAAACAACAAGACATCGCCAAAATACTCAACGTCGGTCTTCATGTGATTAGTATCGCCGCCATCCATCATCCTTCGTAACGATCCTGTGAATTGCTCCCGGCAACTGCGAATACCGGATGCACATGACATCCACCCCGAATACTCGGGGTTAGCAAAACTCCACTGTTTTGCTAGTGCAAGTATAAATACAAAGACAAGCCATACATATCATACTCCAAGAACATAGAAATCATGAATATACTTCCGAGATAATTCTCTTGATCAAACAGTTTGAATTATGAAAGATAGGAAAAAAAACCAATTTACAACTAACAAAACATTTAACGAACTCTGGAGTTTTGAAAGCATTTGGGGTTTAAGAATTTTCAAGCTTTTGAAACGCTAGGGGACGCGACCCAAAATCATTTATTTCAAAATACGTATCCGATAACAAAATACGGGGTCTGCGACCCAATCATAACATTCCATCCACAAGCACAGGGGTCCGTGAATCAACTCATCCACATCACATACTCACAAAACTAACTCGACATGAACTACACCGTGTCAAACATTACCATGTCAACAGTCTCACAGAACGACAACAGAGAGCACAACTTTGCCACTTGACCATACGGTCAAACTCAACACACCACAGAGTTACAATACACAGAGCGACCACATGGCTCACGTACCCTTACCAAATTATCACAGTCAAGGGACAAATCACACACAACACACTTACTGGTGCCATTCCAGCCAAGTACGATACCATTTGAACTGTCATTCAAATCAGACGAAATATGCGCCAAAGATCACAGTTCTCCAACAAAACATTTCAAAGTTAACCGTTGGTACGAGACTCACGGCCTCCGTACCCCGCAGAGCCCCGTCGGACATCCCTGGGTGGTTAACCCTAGTTCGCGATACGCTCACACACGGCAATACGTATCCCTAGAGGCCTCGTCAGACCGTCCCTAGGTGAACATACACATATCATCCACAACGCCACGAGAAGCCATAATTCGAATACTAGAATATGCATACAAATGCTAGGTACTTCGCTAGAATGGCCACTTTAACCGACATATACTCACAATCAACGTCACACAACGACAAGCAAATAACAATGCCAAACAACACCGAGTGTCCCAACCTCCTTACGAATGAGCAACAACTAATATCACACAACATCACATATTCACCGTACAATTACACATCTCAATACACAATCCTCGGCAACTATTTACGGTCTACTAAATTCACTAAAATATGTTCAATATCTTCCATCACACGACAATGATACACATAATCAGAAAACACATTTATTCACAAGCTTACGAGTTATCTTCGAAGGAAAACCTTTATCAAAAGCATACCGATCCTTTTAAAAGTTCATTAAAACATTCGGATTGCACATAAAATCATTTATCAATGATTCCGTCTACGAAACATGAAAAGTATGGGCAAGATACTTGCCTCGGCACCGCGAGTAACGGAACAACGAACGAACACGATCGGCTAGCCCTCGAACTTCCGAAAACGACCAAGAATTCGACAACCTCACGATCGCTACGAAAATAACATCACCACGGATAAATAACGTTAACGGAATCCGAATCAAGGAAAAACAACAAGGATCCGAGGGTTCCTTCGAAGAAATCGGAAATCAAGTCCCGGGTGATAAAATCGATATATGAGTTACAAAATCCGAAGATCATGGCCAAGACAACAAGAATACCATAATAAATTCATCCACCACGGATTAAATCGAAGAATCACGAAGAAACCCCAAAATTACATAACTAGGGTTCTACGGAAGAATTACCTCGATCCGACGAAGAACAAGGATTGGATGATGATATAATTGACAAGGATCTTCCAAAACGTCTTGGAATTGAGTAGAATCGACCAAGAACCCTATTTCCCGTCGCACCGTCCGATAGCCGCAAGAAAAGTGAAGAAATGAGTAAAACGGCCGCCTGTGCCTTATATAGCCGGTCACTGCCGGACACTTACGGCCAGAATCGGCGGGCCTTACGGCCGTAACTCGGCACTTCTGGCCGTGCAGTGCCCTTACAGTAATGCGGCATTCGTCCGGAAAGCCTGGCACCGTCACGACCGTAACTCTCGACTCTTACGGCCGTAAGCATTCGCCGTGCCATGCTGCCGATCACTTATGGCCGTCAGAATCGCACCTTACGGCCGTAACTCGGCCAGACCAAGACTGCTGCGGCCGTCTCGGTCGTGGCCACTCCGACGGTCCGAACGACCCGAAACCCGAACTGAGTAAAACCGGAGATACGGTTACGAAGTACTCGCGAAGACGAATCCAAGCGTTAAGAGAACACACGATTCCGACCACCCGAAGTGTCGAATTGACGACAAGTAATTACACCAAACTTTGGGAAATTACGAAAATGGACCAAGTCGTTCGGAAATCACGATACGTGATTGAATAACCAAACCGAAGTTCACAACACGTCTAACAAAGTTAAACGGACTTACGTGAAACTCGAAACAGCAGTTTCGAACGAGATTCGCAAGAATCGAGCTCAAGTGCGGAAAAGTCGCTAAAAAGCTCGGAACTCAACAAAACGATACCGAAACGAACTCGGATGACAAAAAGTGCAGAATTAATCATTCTCGGAATGACGAAGCGGTCATGAGCGAGTCGTCAAAACGGACTTCCGCGAAAAAAGAAAATTACCGAAATTGAAATTGCGGATATTACATTCTACCCTCCTTAAAAGAAGTTTCGTCCCGAAACTTAAAACAAGTAGGGAGAAGCAATATCCCCACCAGGAAAACTCGACGAGATACACGAAAACCGAGAACTCGCGCCCAACGGCGAAATGCTGCAAGAAACGCAAAGACACATACGGCGTGAAAACACGCTCCACGACGACCAACACAACGCCACCGATAGAGACATAATAAAACCAACAAGTGACAAGCGTCATCAAACTGATAACATGGCCAAGTCAATTATCCGAACAATCATAAAACACAACGAACGAAAATCGATATGATTGACCAACCCAACGGTACATCGATCAAAACGCGATCCAGTCGCTGAACAAATACGGAATTCCACCGCCCAAGGGATGGAAGATTGTAAACGAGACTAATTTCCCGAACTTAAGGAAATTACGATGGAGTCTGAACATTCAACAATCACGGAACAAGATCAACAGGAACCGAACAATCAAACAATTGAATTGCAACGATCGAGACAATGACAGTCGATCAATCATGTATGAATCATAACGAATAACGAAAATCGAATAGCATCCCCATAGTTCACAGCTCGACTCAAGACAATATATACGATCCGGTGAAAACGACAAGATATGAATTCATATAAATTTCACAAGAGCGGAACCGAATTCGGAAAAAGTCACAACGACAATTGGATTAACCCAAAACAACACCGCAACTTGTCCAAACAACAAAAAGTGAAGAGTAGAAAAAGTCCAGAAAATATCGACGAACGCAAACGAGTCGATAGAGTCGAATAAAACGAAAGCGAAAAATATGGGTATTACACCATATCACCTTTAAAAGAGGTTTCGTCCCCGAAACCTAAACAACGAGAGCGAAGTGTTAGAATAGCAACCTTCCCGAAAATCTTCTCTTGGTCCCGCATCTAATCTCCATGACTGCCTGTACCGTGATCACGACCGCGCCCTTTGCCCCTCGGCATATTAAGCGGATACTCTCTCAATACAATGGTATACATCGCAAAATAATGTACCAAATTCCCAACTCGGCTTGATATATTACATAAGACAACTAATAGCAACTCGATAAGAAGATCCACGAGGTATCCTTTTAAATGACGTCATTTGGAAATCTTTGGATTTGCATGATTATTCAAAATAAAACTTTGAGAGTATTTTTGGTACCTCGGTTTGAAATTAACTTTGTCAAAACTTATGAATTTTAATTTTCCACAACTTGTTCAAGTTATAAAATTTTCAGAAAAGCGTTTTCGAACACACACACAACAGATATAATTTACCACTATATCAGAATACGATCCATCACCATCAAATCCAATCACACTTCAACATCATCTGTCCACGTAATTACAGTATCACACAAGCGACCGTCATAAGATAATTAACATCTAAAACTGAAATCCTACCTCTCAGTAATGAGGACTCTCACAACAAGTGCATTTAGGATGACTTAACGTTCACACCACCAACTTAATCACAATTTTGAGCATTATTGACCAAACAATAATGCCGACAACACTACATACCCCCGAACCGACGATCATGAAATCAAAAAGTCGAAAGCAAGAGCCACGTTTGGAATAAATTTTTGGTAGACCTCATTTGAGTTTTTAAAATCAAATTTTGAAAACTTGCAAGGTAAGATGAAAATAAAATATAAGTAGTTAAGTTCTAAAAAAATTAGGTCTCGAGGTCATCATACGAAATCAAAAAATTTCCTTTCTTGAAGGATGTTTAAAAATAAAATTTACGTGACTCTTCAAAATAATTAAACTTTGAAATATCACATTGACAAACTTTCCTTGCGGGATCACGCCAAGCCATTACTTCAATAAAACGATTCACACAATATATACACACATTTATACACCGGTATCACTTTTCATTCTAGCACCATACGAGAATCAAACAAGTATGGGGTACGTATTTACCAGGCACATTTAAACTCCACATAATAACATATAATCAAGCAAGCTCGTATAACACGGGACGCAACAAAGTAGGGAGACTTACATCCACAGATCGCACGAAGATGATGGCTGCACCTCGATACTAATCACGACCGACACCTCAGACGACGCGTCGCGACACGACTCAGTCAGACAAATCTGACAAGACAAGACAAGACAAGACCCGACAACACACAACTTGACCCGACAGCCTAGGTTTCCGCAACCTAAGCTCCGATACCATAATCTGTAACACCCCCAAACCGTTCGGGAATATTACAGCGCCGCAGACCCTCTCCGTGAGGATCTACCAGGCTAAGTACAGAAAACTCAACAACACCATACATGCCGACATGGCTAAATAACGAACCATTAGACCGATTTGGTCTTTTACCACGACATACACATCAACCATACATTACTCTTTCTCGCAGCTCATGCCCACGCAGGGGCTAACATAAATCAACATTCCCGTAAAATGGAAATAATAGACACAATGGAAGGACAAAACAACAAGACATCGCCAAAATACTCAACGTCGGTCTTCATGTGATTAGTATCGCCGCCATCCATCATCCTTCGTAACGATCCTGTGAATTGCTCCCCAGCAACCTGCGAATACCTGGATGCAATACAGACATCCACCCCCCGAATACTCGGGGGTTAGCAAAACTCCACTGTTTTGCTAGTGCAAGTATAAATACAAAGACAAGCCATACATATCATACTCCAAGAACATAGAAATCATGAATATACTTCCCGAGATAATTCTCTTGATCAAACAGTTTGAATTATGAAAGATAGGAAATAAAACCATTTTACAACTTACAAAACATTTTACGATCTCGGGAGTTTTGAAAGCATTTGGGGTTTAAGAATTTTCAAGCTTTTCGAAACGCTTAGGGACGCAGCCCAAAAATCATTTATTTCAAAATACGTATCCGATAACAAAATACGGGGTCTGCGACCCAATCATAACATTCCATCCACAAGCACAGGGGTCCGTGAATCAACTCATCCACATCACATACTCACAAAACTAACTCGACATGAACTACACCGTGTCAAACATTACCATGTCAACAGTCTCACAGAACGACAACAGAGAGCACAACTTTGCCACTTGACCATACGGTCAAACTCAACACACCACAGAGTTACAATACACAGAGCGACCACATGGCTCACGTACCCTTACCAAATTATCACAGTCAAGGGACAAATCACACACAACACACTTACTGGTGCCATTCCAGCCAAGTACGATACCATTTGAACTGTCATTCTAATCAGACGAAATATGCGCCAAAGATCACAGTTCTCCAACAAAACATTTCAAAGTTAACCGTTGGTACGAGACTCACGGCCTCCGTACCCCGCAGAGCCCCGTCGGACATCCCTGGGTGGTTAACCCTAGTTCGCGATACGCTCACACACGGCAATACGTATCCCTAGAGGCCTCGTCAGACCGTCCCTAGGTGAACATACACATATCATCCACAACGCCACGAGAAGCTATAATTCGAATACTAGAATATGCATACAAATGCTAGGTACTTCGCTAGAATGGCCACTTTAACCGACATATACTCACAATCAACGTCACACAACGACAAGCAAATAACAATGCCAAACAACACCGAGTGTCCCAACCTCCTTACGAATGAGCAACAACTAATATCACACAACATCACATATTCACCGTACAATTACACATCTCAATACACAATCCTCGGCAACTATTTACGGTCTACTAAATTCACTAAAATATGTTCAATATCTTCCATCACACGACAATGATACACATAATCAGAAAACACATTTATTCACAAGCTTACGAGTTATCTTCGAAGGAAAACCTTTATCAAAAGCATACCGATCCTTTTAAAAGTTCATTAAAACATTCGGATTGCACATAAAATCATTTATCAATGATTCCGTCTACGAAACATGAAAAGTATGGGCAAGATACTTGCCTCGGCACCGCGAGTAGCTAACAACGAACGAACACGATCGGCTAGCCCTCGAACTTCCGAAAACGACCAAGAATTCGACAACCTCACGATCGCTACGAAAATAACATCACCACGGATAAATAACGTTAAACGGAATCCGAATCAACCGGAAAAACAACAAGGATCCGAGGGTTCCTTCGAAGAAATCGGAAATCAAGTCCCGGGTGATAAAATCGATATATGAGTTACAAAATCCGAAGATCATGGCCAAGACAACAAGAATACCATAATAAATTCATCCACCACGGATTAAATCGAAGAATCACGAAGAAACCCCAAAAATTACATAACTAGGGTTCTACGGAAGAATTACCTCGATCCGACGAAGAACAAGGATTGGATGATGATATAATTGACAAGGATCTTCCAAAACGTCTTGGAATTGAGTAGAATCGACCAAGAACCCTATTTCCCGTCGCACCCGTCCGATAGCCGCAAGAAAAGTGAAGAAATGAGTAAAACGGGCTGCCCAGCCTTATATAGCCGGCCATCGCCGACACTTACGGCCAGAATCGGCGGGCCTTACTGGCCAGAACTCGGCACTTACTACTGCATTCGCAGCCCTTACGGCCAGAATCGCATTCGTCCTAAGTCGCCAGCACCGTGCTGACCGTAACTCGACTCTTACGGCCGTAACCGCATTCGCTGAGCCATGCTCGCCGATCACTTACGGCCGTAACTCGCCGCATCAAGACTGGCCGGCCGTCTCGGCCGTGGCCACTCCGACGGTCCGAACGACCCAAACCCGAACTCGAGTAAAACCGAGATACGGTTACGAAGTACTCGCGAAGACGAATCCAAGCGTTAAGAGAACACACGATTGACCACCCAAGTGTCGGAATTCGACGGAAGTAATTACCCCAAACTTTGGGAAATTACAAAAATGGCCCAAAACGTCCGAAAATCACGATACGTGATTGAATAACCAAACCGAAGTTCAAAACACGTCTAACAAAGTTAAACGGACTTACGTGAAACTCGAAATGCAGCCAACGAGATTCGCAAGAATCGAGCTCAAGTGCGGAAAAGTCGCTAAAAAGCTCGGAACTCAACAAAACGATACCGAAACGAACTCGGATGACAAAAAGTGCAGAATTAATTATTCTCGGAATGACGAAACGGTCATGAGCGAGTCGTCAAAACGGACTTCCGCCGAAAAAAAGAAAATTACCGAAATTCGAAATTGCGGATATTACAATAAGTATAATTATCATAAGATGGATGGTGAAACCTCCCATATGATAAATTTAATTACTACAAGATAGATGGTGATACCTCCCATGTGACAAGTTTAATTATCACAAGATGGATGGCGATGCCTCCTATGTGATAAATATAATTACCACAAGATGGATGGTTTTACATATATGAAATTTATATATTATATATCACCATCGTGGTTGATTATACCATATGAATGGTTTATAAATACTGCTCCCGAAGAAGTAGTTGATAAAAATAAATCCTACTATGAAGAAGTAGTTGATTGATTATTTAAATCTTGCTCTTCAAGAAGCAGTTGAAATAAATAAATCCTACTCTGAAAAAGTAGTTGATCAATAATTTAAATCCTACTCTCGAAATAAGAAGTAGTTGATAGAAATAATATTCGATCTCCATAATTATTAAATACGAATGGAGAAAATTGAGCAAGCAGTACCAAAAGTTATGATCAATTAATTAAAGAAAATCCCATGCAAATACACCGCATGGTGGGATCATCTGACAGGTGATATGAAAAAATATCACCGAAAAATTATTTCTCAATAAATCTCATATTGATTATATCACATGGTGGGATCATTGAAATCATATTGATATGACAATGTTTATGGAGAAGCATATGTCACATATTCGTGAGAATAATGTATTTGCATAAAGGCAAAAAGATGATCTTATTATTGCTGGAAGAAGCACAAAACAGTCGAAGTGGAAAATATTGAAACTAGCCGAAAAGGTAATTAACACTCGAGAATATGCGAAAAGAAAAATACATATGAAACCCATAAAAAAGGGGTGCGTCTCGAGAGTATAAAACTTCGTAACTGCCACACCTGGCATCAGGGTTTATAATGAAAGATCTAAAGGGCCTAAACTTCTTCTTCGTTTGGCGCCAATAGTTTATGGCTGATGAGCTTTGACTTCCAAATTCTTAATTGAAATATATGCTTGAAACTTTATAAGTAGATAAGCAAATGTGTCAGCACATATAAGAATATCTCTTGATGGCTGAGAGATAAATTTGTGATCTATTCTTTGATCTAGAAAGGCAAGCAAATTGCTGAAGAAATTATTAGTATTCAACAAACCTATAGGTTTGGTATGGAGTCTCGCTCAGCCCATGACGTGATATTGAATATCTCATTGAGTGTGCCATAGCCACCTGGAAGAACAATAAAGGCATCACTACTATTCACCATATACATCATACTATCATGCACAAACTGTGGGAAGTGTAAGGCACTTGTTACTCTTCTTCTCCCATTTTGTGCATCCTCTAAAAGATAACCCAAAAATATATGATTACTCCCACCATACAATATTTCGATTTTATACTTTTCTAATTCTTTTACGAATTGATATGCCATATCTATATGCTGGATATGACATATTCGTTTGGATCCACCTAAAATACATATAGTTTTAATTGGATGAGATCTACATGAGGATTCTGAGAATTCCATCTCTTTATACTAGATTTTCAAAATACTTTTATGAGATATACAGTTTCTGATTTGTGGATTTCAAATTTAAAGAACAAACTTCTTACTAGAAGATAAATGATTTTACTAATTTCATTGAAAAATGAGCAGCAGATAAGTCATTACTTTTACTATTTTCGTTTTGATAAAATTACAAAAGAAAACGAAAGATATGATATTATATTTTTCAATGAAAATGACGTTATCGATCAGCAGCTGAGAAATTTAAATATTGGAAAATAATATTCATCAATTTGCATTATTTTACTGTTTACCTTATACCAACTTTGACAGAACGGACTTACAAACTGGATATTTTGAGACTAGTTTTTCATGACTATATTGTTCCCGTTCATCCTTAAATTGTGTCCACAGAGCCAATAGCTCACGATGAACGTATCCACTGGGATGTGTATCAAGAATCTGTTGAATATCATGATCCATAGATTCCTTACTCAATCCATCCTTGATAAATGCTATTTTATCTTCTCGATTTTTGGATACAAACCCCACCGATTTGCATCGTGTGTCACATGTCCACCGAGCACATTTATAGCATCCACCTAATCTTTTTGCTCTCCGTTTCTTTGCAAAATTACTCCTGTCTGTACCTGGCATGTACTTAAATGAATTTGAAAATTCGCCAGATAATCGAACTTGTGCTTCGATCAACCATCGAATATCTTATGGGATGCCATTTCTCATTAGCACCCTTAATATTTCGAGTCAAGCTCGATAAATTCTTTTTATGATATTCAATGGAAGGGATGGGTAATATTTGCGAAGATTAGAAAGCATTGAATCCATCATGATAATCAAACCCTCGGTATGGGTGATTGTGAATACAATAATAATATATTTATAGATTGGAATTACGCGTATTAGGTTTGACTCCGCGTTTGAACAATTCATATCCCAAACATATGAACTACGGTTCTATATTTGAATAATGAACATAATATGACATGTGGGAGCGCCGACTCCATGTTGATAATGATGTGCAATAATGGCACCGAAAGATGATGTGATATGTTGGTAAGATATCTATATGGTGATATAGACACATCATATTTGTTCTCGATGAATAATATCATTACTAGCCAATATTGGGAATGAATCCTTGATAAATTTGGAATATATTAAGGGGGAGTATGAGTCCACTTCCTCTACATGTGGACTACTAGATATTATGGATCCACTAGATAGTCACATGTATATGACTTATAGTAATCGGAAATTTACGAGATGATTTGCTCATGATTTGATCATATATTCCATATCAGATTAAGCTAGTAATATATCCCAAATAAACTTGATTAGATCCCATAAAGGATCAAGATATGCGCATATAAGTGGGATATTAATCGGCATACTATTCGAAGTCCTCCAGCCAATATTGAGAACATAATATATAAACTCCAATGACTGAAAATGAATACTCAGATACTGGCATATGAGTTTAGTGCTTAAGAAATCTCTTAGCATGAGGGGGAGTATTAGTAGTTGGAAATATGTGAAATGCATCACACTATATCCTCACAACTATATAAGTTGCATGATAGATTATTAATCTTTGGTACCAACTACAATTGCTTTGATAAATACATAATAATTTCCCGAATATAAATCAAAGTAAATGATGAAAGAAGGCATATACTTTTGAAGTAGACATAACTATAAAGGAGGATAATCGGATATCTCGGCAAGTTATGTCGCTACGGGAAAATAAATGTTGAAGTATGTCGACACAATATAGCGCTATGAATGAAATGAGGATATTGAAATCCATAATTGTGAAATATGGATATTGGAAATGAGGATATTGAAATTCCTCGAAATTGAAATATATACCCTTATAATAAAATGAAACATATGAGCTTACTGAAAGTAACTCCTGAAGAGATTTTAAACATATTATCAGTGCGTGCAGTCACTCAAAATAAGGTGTTGTGAAAGAAAATTATATGCTGTACTCTTTTCCTTGACTGAGGTTTTATCCCGCTGGTTTTCCTAGCAAGATTTTTAACGAGACAGCTTAATCACAACTAATATAGAATCTCCAAAAGAGATTCGGAATATATTGCAAAGAATATGAGTTCGATATTACAAACTGCACTGAATATGATACTCAGAGGATCATTGAAATGCCTGGGGCATATTTGTGTATACGCATTGCACTCTTTTTTCCTTGACCGAGGTTTTGTCCCATTGGGTTTTCCTAGCAAGGTTTTTAATGAGGCAACAGAAATGGCGTATCAATATGGATAATGTACTCTTTTCCCTTCATTAGGATTTTTCCCATTGGGTTTTTCGTAATAAGGTTTTAACGAGGCATATTCATGGCAAAATGAGGAACACTACAAAGATCAAGACTATTCCTCAAAGATTTGAAAACAGAAGGAGTAGTTGTACTCTTTTTCCTTCGATCAAGTTTTTCCCACTGGGTTTTCTTGACAAGGTTTTAATGAGGCAACACGTGGATACTCCAACAACGAATGATATACATGACATATTCACTCAGTTTTTGTCCCACGAGGTTTTACTGAGACGGCACAAGAATACTCATACAAGAACTATCAAGATAAGGGGGAGCAAATTTACGAGATTACAGATTGCTGAAATTTTATCCAATAGAGATTTCCTACCAACATTATGATGCAACATGATATGATTGTCACACGCTCCAGTACAAACAGTTTGAGAGTTTTTCTCCCATTGAGTTTTTCTTCAAACTAGTTCAACAGGTATTTATGTAAATAGTCATTCAAGGGGAGTGTTAAGAATCGTTGAAATGCGCACTACTCGTAGTGCGTAATAAGATAATGTATTATAATATGTGAATGACTATTATACCCCTGATGTAATTATGTAATTACGATTGTGCCATCTGAAGTTTTTCTATAAATAGGACTTTAGTTATTAATGAAAATATATACCTCAGAATCATTCTTTCTATTCTCTCTCTAAATCTTCGCTATATTCATTCAGGGGATGCTTGGTAAAATAAGAAGGAATGGAAAGGAAATGACAAAGGGAATGGAAAGAAATGATACCCATACCACTCAAATTGTTGATGTATGGAGGATTCCTCATTTTGGGAGAATTAAAATCATAGTAGTATAATTCTAAACACGTACTATGACTTTGATTCCCATATCTTACACCCCAACCCCCTGCACCAAAGCACTCCCCAGTTTTATAACAGAAAAGTATTTGTCGTTCAATAAAACTCATTTTAAACTTAAAAATTCTTGCAACTCTTCCTTCGAGAGTACCGTCTTATTGTTCTTCGGATGTACTTCACAGTTGATTGATACTTCTGCAGAGAAAGAAACAGACGATTAATCCCAGCCGTCGATAACTCTTGATACGGCATAATCCTTAGTCAGAAACAAACGCGATAATAAAACTTTTCTTAGAATGGCTATTGCAAATGTTTCAGTCTGGCAACTTCCATCCCCACTTGTCCATAGCGAAACAAAATTCTCGGCATCCTCGTCTCTTTTTATGGGGACCTCGCTCGTTTACCCCAACCCTTCTCCTCTCTGCAGTACGTGTTTGTGTTTTTGCCTGCCATGTGTTTGTGTTTTTGCCTCTGTGAGTCTCTATGAATGTAGAGCTTTATCTGTATATTTAAACATTTATTTATGTGTGCTTTTGGGGTCGTTTCTTTAATACTGGTTAGACATTTCCCTTTTTGCAGTTTTATGTATCTAACATATATGCTAGACAGCGGCGGAACCAGGAGTTATATTACCCGGGTCTCAAATATTTAAGAGTGAAAATTAGCCTGGGCTTAAAAATTTCCTTTTCGTTTTTTCTATAAATACCCGAGGCTAAAAAAAATTTCTATTGATTTTTTTGAGTCTAGCTTAGCCCCTTGTTCCGCCCCGATGGTTCCGCCCCTGATGCTAGATATAGTCCTCATAAATTTTGGAGCTTTCTTATATGAATGGGTCTGGTAAGAATGTCAGTATCAGTAGGAAATTCTTCTAAAGGCCGTTGACATACTAATTTAAACATGTGGAGTCTTTAAAATCATCTTCATCATCTTCACCTTAATCTCATAAAGATTATAGTGTCAATTAATGATCAAAATTAGTTAACACTATAAAATCATGCAAAAAGCACAGCAACAAAGTTTTACGCCGGTTGCTCTCATGTCGCAATGTTCATACAAAGGATAAATGACATTATCATCATCTTAAGTTTTTCCACTATTATAGCATATATCATGAGAAGGCAATGAATTGAGATATAATCATGCCCCGTTATAGGATTGATAATGCACGTTGTGGAACATGCCTACATGTGGAGTCTTTAAAATCTTTTTTTTTTCCCTGCTGAAAATTGAAGGGTTTTTATATTTGTGTAATTGGTTCCATTTCACGACTCTAATTTATCTTGTATGTGTTCTTGAAATTACATGAGGATTTTAAAGTGACAAGACAGCTTGTTGTTCGAGCGAAGAGATCGGGCTTGGCGGAGTCCATCAGAATAAGACGGTAATAACTCTTGGATAAAGTTTTATTTGAACAGCTTGTTGCTTGTACATCTTTGGTGTTATTATTAGCACTACATTCATATTGCATCTAAGTAAAGAAAAGATTTAGCTTCAAACAGGAAGATTGTGACATATCGGATGTTGAAACAGGGAGCGTGAGCTTCAAACTTCACCTACATCTAAAAGAAGGCCTCCTTTGAGGCGTGCAAAGGTGTCCCAACAGCTTCCAGTGCCTGATCATATTCCACGGCCTCCTTATGTTGGTTCACAATTTTTGCCAGACATTTCAAAAGAACATCAAATTCATGATGCTGAAGGGCTTGCTCGCATGAGGGCTGCATGTGAGCTTGCTGCACGGGTGGTAGATTATGCAGGGACGTTAATCAGGGTGAGAATTTGCTGCTTTTTTAAGTATAATCTTCCCCAAAATATTGATATTTTTGCTTTAAGAGTCGCTGCTTGTAGAAAAGCTTTTAACAACTGACAATGTTCCATTCATGTTTTTGTTGTCACTAGTTTCCGATTGTTGCTTTGATGAATTATATTTATATTAATATCTTCATTTGTTTGAGTGGTCGAATTTTTTTTGTGTCGATGTGCTTGTGAAGTCTTTTTTTCATGAATTTCTGTAGGACTTGGAACGTGTAAATATATATTTTTTTGGCTTTCAATTAGTTCTAAAAACAAAAAGGCATGAAAATATCATAAAAAATATTGAAGAGCGAAATTCGTATAATTTGATTATTAATGTTATTTGTACAATGATCCATCTATTTTAGTCTAATTGCAGTTTCAATAACCTCTAACTTGTACTTTTCGTTCTGTAACTCTTGGGATTTATCAGCTCTAGTCCTTTAACATCTTAATGTGGCAATTTTGGTAATTGAGGATTTTCCCATCGTCAAAATTGCCATTTCAGTCCTACTTTGTCATAATTGTTTTTTGATATTTTAATATTTAATGGCATTTTGAGAATAAGTGAAATGGTGTTAGGATCGGGCTTATACCCGCCGTGGGCCGCAGGTCGCAGATACGGGTCTGTCTCGGGAGTGAGCGCGGATAAGGGGAGCCGCGTCATTAATCGTTATGAGTTATATTTTATTGTTAGAAGTGTTACATTTCATTAAGTACCTTCAATTACATTACACCATCACACTTTCTTCTTTGATCTACACCATACACTCACCATCAATACTTACAAAACTTAAACATCTATCACATCCAATTGTTCACCTAAAATACATCAATTTCGTTCCAAATGAAGCACTTGAATTGGGACGGAGGTAGTAATATTATTTGAGCCGTGGTCATGTATATTACTCCTTCCGTCCCATAAGAGTGTGCTCACACTTTATGAGCACAAATTTTAATAAAAGTTAGGTAGTGGTGGTTTTGAATTGAGAAATGGTCACACTTTTTATTGTAGGGGTATGTTAAGTATTGTTGTTGATTAATTAAATGATAAAAGGGTGTGGGCCATCCTTGGTATTGGTGTAAATAAGTTGAAAAGTTGAGTAAAAGTACAAGAGGTATTTTCTAAAAATGGAATGAGATCACTCTTGTGGACAGATGAAAATGGCAAATTGAGCACACTCTTATAGACGGAGGGAGTAATATATATATATATATATGTTTGTATATAGTTAAGTAGGTCGTTAGTAAGGATTATCGAAGAACCCTATTTAGTTGAATGGGCACTTTGTGCTTGGGCGGGAGAGTTTCCTGATTATCTTTCGGATCTTTTGTATCAATTTATCTATTATTTCCACTTAACTCCATCAATTTGGTGCGGTGAGCGTGGATGCCAAATACACGATCATCAGCTCGCATGGATTCGGAGAATCGATTAGCAATCGATTCGGATCCAAGGCGGCGAATGTCGACGTTATTACTGCGCTTCTGTCGAAGGGGAGGGCGATCGAGGATAGCCAGAGTTCTCCAGTTGGGTGTCGGATCCGTAGCCGCTCGCAGGAAGTTGGGCGAGAGGCTCGCGTCTTCGAGGGGAGGAGACAACTCCGTCGTTCGCATTTGACATGGCCATGGTCAATCGGGTCGCTATGCCTGGATTTGATGAGTCCAATTTGGAGAGATGGCTATCAAGGGTAGATCAGTATTTTCGTCTCCGTAACACGCCAGAGGTGAGCAAGTTGGATGTGCCTCATTACAATGGAGGGAGGACATTGGTTCCAGTGGACGCAGATGAAGTTTCCACATATGATGTGGGCTCAGTTACAACACGAGTTACTGCGGCGAGCTATGGTGATCATCCTATGTCAAACCCTTTTGAATCATTACTATATACCCGCCAGACGGGGTCGGCAAGTGAGTATGCGGATTTGTTTATTTCATGATTGGTGCTTATTCTGGGCATTGCAGACATGTTTCTCCATATTTTGTAGACTTGAAAGAGGAAATAAGGTTGACGATTCGCTCTAAGGACGCATATGAACTTTTTGGTACAATCCACTTAGCTCGGGAGATCGAGCGAGAGCTAAATACGGTAAGGGGGGTTGACAAGGCAGCGAGTTCGGCAGCTCAAAAATCATTCTCTGGTGCAGGGGGGTTGAGCTATTACCCGTTGGTTGGACCGCCCGTCCGCTACACGGGTTCCCGCAGACCCACTAGGTCTTTTTAGCCTGCTGCCGGAACAAACAATCGGGTGTCCTCGTGGTACTGCGAAAATAGCACCACATCGTTTTCGGTTAATCAACCGCACAATGCGTCCACCACCATAGATGACACAGGAGTTTATGGAGAAACTTGCTGAGGGAGATTTCTATCAATGTCATGCGCAGTATTTTCCCAATCACAAGCGTACCGATAAATTCCTCCAGGTTATTGCCATTATGGAGCCGGATGATAGAGCCACCTATACCGACGGATTCGGATGAGCAGCCATCACCGGAGGACTTTAGCGAGCTTCCGGAGGAACCACAACTTCGAGTTATGGAATTGTCGCATGTGACGACCAGGGGTATTGATCGGCCGCGAACAATGATATTGATAGGGAAAATTTTTGGGGTGAGTCATTGATGAGATTGACAGTGGCTTCAGCCGCTGTTTTATTTTGTCCGGCACGGCTGCGCGGTTGGGGGTAATGGTGAGTCGGATTGGCTCTTCGATGGTACGGATGGGAGATGGATGGGAAGGAAGGATCAAAGGGGTGTGTCGTAATTTAATTAACGTTAAATCAAGCGGAGTTTTTAGTCGATTGCCACGTGTTTCCATTATGTGGTTAGATGTCGACACTTGGTGATGTAAAGGATAGCTGGCAAAACATGACGATGAAATTTGACTATCAAGGCCGAGAGATATGTCTTCGCGGGGAACTCTCCCTTATCCGTCGTGAAATCACCTTGGCTAGTCTACATAAGGCCCGAGATATTGAGGAAGGATGGTGGATTTGGGTTACAGAGCTCGGGGCGATGTTGAGACAGGAGGGGTGGAGAACGAGAATTCTTTATTTCGGAGATGGCGACCGCATTTCATTTGGTTATGCAGCCGCCTAGCCGGCTGCCTCCTCAAAGGGAGGTGGATCATCACATCCCTCTTCAACCGTGGGGTGTCGCTGTTTTCAATTCTTCCTTACTGATACAACCACACAGCTAAGGACGAGATGTAGCGGACGGTGCAAGAGATGTTAGAAGTGGGTGTTGGTAGTCGATCCACCTTGGCATCCACATAAGCACTCCAGGCAGTCCAGGCAGCCGACCAGCCGAGCAGATCTTGGAACCGAACCGAACCAGTCATGGACCCGGTTTTCTCCCAGACCCGTTGGAACCGGACCGGAAAGAGACGTTAGAGCCGACCCAAAATCCGACCCGGAGGGGCCGAGCAGACCCTGGATAAGTACGCTCCGAATCATAATTATAACAAGACCGACCAGAATAGCAGGAAGCTCGAGGTACGACCCCATAGTCGACCGACCAGGACATCGGGAAGCTCGAGGGCCGACCCCGTTGTCGGCCGCAACAGATAAGTATTGCCAAAAGCACAAAGAACAGGCAGACACGACAATTAAGGAGGGCTGTCATATCCCTTCCCAAAGCAAACCTAAGAAGTTGACACGCGTCGAAGAAGTCACTACACTTTGACAAATGTCATAAGCATCTTCACCTGAATCTTCCAGCTGTCATCTCATGAATGGCTAAAATTGGCTATATATATGTAGGGAGAATGTACAAAGAAGAGGACTTTTGGAAAAGCTCGAGAAAAAATAGAGAGAGAGAGATAAAGAGAGATAAAAAAGAGAAAAAAGAAAAGGATAAGACTTGTAATTAGCAAGCACCAACATCATAGACCGGCCCAAAATATATTCGGCCCGGCTCTACCCCATATCAAGATCATTAATAAAATTTAATGGTCCAATACTTTTCATTCTGTTTATGCATCCTGTTTATTATTTTCTACGTGGCTTCGATCCATTCGTCCAGATCGGCACACGTGACGTTGACCAAACCAGACGTCAACAGAATGGCGCTAGAAGAAGGGGAACCTCCGGAATCTTGAACGAGTCGCTCAAGCTATAACTACAAGTTCTGAATATAATCAGCCCGCCACAAAGAAGGGAAACCCGTTCAAGTTGGCGGAGCGCTTTGGCATACCTTGCGTTCATCCGGGAATAACCACCCTCACCAATAAGTGGTGATATGAAAGCATAGCAATCATCGTAATTATGAGTTGAAAGCACAGGAACCATCGTAACCATGAGTTCCTGTTTGACTCGGCTGACCTTTTAAAGGTCATAACTCGGGGGATATCGAGCGCTACTCAAAGCTCTAGAAGATTTCCCAAAGAATCCCCCTATATCCTTCAAATTAAAGTTGCAATCAACATACACCGCAACCACCAAGGACTCCACAATATCTGCAAGCGCTTTCGGAATTCCTATCAGATCCCCACAAAGATTCTGGTAATCCGGAGAAAGTGATCTGTTAGGGGGCAGGCAAGAAAACCCAGGCCGCTATTGGGCAAAGATTAGGCCGAGATCAGATGGAATCATCGGAGCCCAAGGAGTTTTTCGCATAAACGCCCGAACAGCGATGCCAATGGTGAAACATGGAATTCGAGATGATGAAAAAATGACAGAAAGTGGAACATGTTAGTAAAATTGAGATAAGCAAAAGCATAATCTTTAAAAGGAGATGCGAAAGGCAAGGAATTCTCCACCTTCCGTCAATTATCCAGTAGCCAAGGATACAGGTGCCCGACCGACAAAGTTATCAAGGAGGTCTCGGCAGAAGCACCAATTCTACAACTACCGGCCCGAGGAGAACCCCGCTGCAACCCGCACCGCCTTCGCTCGATCGAAAAATACGGTTTGACATCCAGTCTGCCCGAGGCCAAACTCAAATGCGCCCCGATAGAGGTGCTGACTCATACGCTCACACTAGCCCCCTGAAGGTAAAGACCAGCCCTCTGGAACCTTAGATTTCATTGCGGAGTTTTCACCACCGAGAGAATAACCGATCGGAGTAGTCACTCCATAGGGACGGATCCCCAAATGCCGGCCAGACAGGTGCAGGAACAGTCCTCGCCAGCCCCGACCAGCGTTTGTTATGCTCGGCCGCTCGCTTAAGTTTTCTAGCCGCCAACTATAAAGCGGAACATGAAGCCCTCCGGGCCGATCTGGAAGTAGCAATCTCCCCCGATCTTGCTCACCTCACTATCTTTGAAGCGATTCTCAGGTAGGGGCTAATACGAACCCAGGGAGCCCGGTTTGGTCAATTTCCTCGACCCGGCTCGGACCCGGTGGTAAGATTATCAAGGAACTGTAACGCCCTCCGCGAACCAATAAACAACCGAACCGACTCATCGGCAGCCGAACAATGCGAGTTGCAAGGACGGATACGGCTTCCAGTTCCATGCCCCCTAGCGCACCATAATACCCAAAAAAAAACTAGAATGCTTCAACCTTGACCCATCCAGGTCACCATTGAAGGAACCTTACGCAGGGGTATCGAGTCCTGTCACTGAAAGGCTTATTCAAGTACGCCCTCAGAAAGGTGCCCAAGCGGACACGCGACAGCCCCTTCGGCGGCCCAATATCGGCCTACAAATCGCTTCGACAAGGATGTTACTGGCCGGATCAGAGAAAGGTGCCATTGGGCTGGAGTAAAGATACGCCCGATGCCAAACCTTCGCTTCTTAGATCCAAGACTCGTATGAAACCCACGTACGTTTGTGGCCTACCGCCATCCGTCAAAGGGACGATCGTCCGGGTCGGCCCCCCCATCTAGAAGATGAAGTTGAGGTAACAGTACGCCGTCGTCGCGATTGGTTATTTTGCAAAAGCGGGTCGGGGCCGAACCACTAGCGCGGACAACCGAACAAAAAATAAACAATCTTATATGAAAGTCACTCAGGACCCCTTAGTCCGTCATATCTGATAAAACCACAATGACGAGGAAAAATCTCAGGCCATCTGCGACGACCTCCATATACGAGACGACTTATCCATGTCGCACGATCCACAATCCAACGGACAAGTCGAGGCGATTAATACAATTATGAAACAACACCTCAAGACCCGCCTCGAAAAGCGCAAAGGGTCACGGCCTGAAGAACTCCCTGAAGACTTAGCAACGCATCGGTCCGCCACTTGAGAAATATCTTCGTAGCCTTCGGTGCTGAGGCGATGACCCCGGTCGAGATTGGAACTCCCGCCTATCGGATAACCCATTTCGAAGAACAAGACCAATGTGACCTTAAAAACCTGGACCTCGTCGCCAAAAACAGAACCAAACAGAAAGGCGGAATGCCGCCTGTAAAGAAAACTCCCGAGGTTCATCATCGAAGCTTCCAGGTCGAAGACCTCATTCTTAAACGAGTATTGGGGCCAGATCCGGGACCTCCTGAATCCAAAATGGCAAGGACCGTACAAGAGTAACGAATCCCTTCAGAACGGAGTTTGCGAGCTAGAGTATCTGAATGGCCAAGGATTAATTCATTCGACGAATGCCATGTCCTTAGGAAGGTATTATCAATAGAATTCAACTCTATTTCATCTCTAATTCGAATGCACTATAAGACCGAGTTCGCCTCGGCACCTCATAAGACCGGCCCATCCGGCACTATAAGACCGAGTTCGCCTAGGCACCTCATAAGACCGGCTCATCCGGCACTATAAGACCGAGTTCGCCTCGGCACCTCATAAGACCGGCCCATCCGGCACTATAAGACCGAGTTCGCCTCGGCGCCTCATAAGACCGGCCCATCCGGCACTATAAGACCGAGCTCGCCTCGGCATCGCATGAGGTCAGCCCATCCGGCACAATCAACAAATGATGAACAGAAAAGCAAGGCAACGGCCAAACCAACCGAGCCCAAACATACAGAGAAAAGCAACAGATACTATAAAAAGATTTCATTCATTTAAAATAAGCCGTTCTACATCAAAATACAAAGGAAACCAAGGAAGGACGGCACGCAGGCCATACATGGCATAACACAAAAATCTACTCGGCCCTGTCCTCCTGACCGGCCGCCTGAGAAGGCTGTCCTTCACCTTCGTCGGACGGACTCAACACCGGATCTTCGATAAGTTCTGCGGCTTTCGGCTCATCAGCTCCGAGAGATTCAACCTTCAGGTCGGCCTCCTGAGACTTTATATAGGCCTGGACCTCCTCAACGGTCTTCCCTTTCTTCATGAGATCCAATATCTCATAACAAGTGGAGACGTAGTTAAGGTTAATCAACTCCTCGAACTCGGGTGTCTTCTGGAAAGCAGCCGCCCCGTCGGCAAGGCCCCTGGCATTGCCCGCAGCTTCACAAGTATGGACCCGCTCGGTCAGATGCTCAAGCTGGGCCTTAGTATTCTGCAAATAGGCCTCGTGCTCGGCCCTTATGTCCAGACACCGTTTCTGCGCCTGCTCGGCCGCCGTGGCCATCTCGTCGGCCTTTCCTTTCCAGATATCGGCCTCGAAGGCTCTCCAGAAGCTCCATCTCACCCTTAAGAGAGGTTATCTCCTCCTTCAGAGACTTGATGAGCGAAGGGCAGAGGTGGTGCTCCTCCTGTAAGGCCTTGAGATCGGCCTCCGCCTTCTTATGCTTTTCAACCAGTGGCCGTGCCTCCCGGTGGCCTTTACATAGGTGCACAACGCACGGCCCATCAGAGCATTTCCAAACTGGATCTGCTCATCCGGACCCATGTCATTGGTCACCATCTCCATTTTTGGCGTCCAACCCAAAATGGGGACATGGCTAGACTCAACCACCGCTGGAGGGACCCGGTCGAGCATCTCGGCGGTTGGGGTGGCTGCCCGGACGTAGTCAAGGAACCAGCGCGGTCGCCGCCCATTTGGGCACAAGGTTCTTCCCGGTCCTTATTCACAGGGAGATAGTGGCCCTCCAAATCAATTGCGGGCTCCTTACCCGTCGCACGGCCCGTCCGTACAGGGCCCGGGGCGGGCACAACAATTTCAGGAACAGAGAAACCCTCAGCCCTGGTCACGCTATCCTCAGGCTCGACCTCTACTCTCTTCCGCTTGCCCGTGCGCTCCCTACGCTCGGCGGCCTCAGCAGCCAGCCTCGCCACCCGCTGCGCAGGCGTCTCTTTCCGTCCCGACGAACTCCTCCCTCTAGGGACTGGATAAAGGAAACGTGTTAAAAAAAAAAGGGGAGCTACCAGATGAAGACATTCTGCTCGGATCGGTTGATCGAAGTCCAGCCGCCCAAAGGTTATCCTCAGTAACCAGAAAATGCGACTTCCTCCGATCGGCTGGAAGATCCAAGAGCTGTTCGACCCGGTCGTCAAACAAGGAGGAGGTCTCTTGAGCCGGGATACGTTCTGCACAAGCAATAAATTATGAGCGTTAGACAAAAAAGGGAACATCAATAAGAAACACGACACTTACTCATTTTAGCAGTGAAGTGCTCTGGGACCCGAAGCTCGGCGTCTATCACACCAGGCTCCCACTCATCAGCCGAGCTCCTCCACGACCCCCTACATAGAACCACTGTTCCTTCCAACTATGGATGGTCTCCGACACATCCACCAATTCTTTATGCATCGCGTGCCGGGCTGTCAAGTAAAACCAGCCAGAACCGGATCGGCCGACTGACCTCCATTGGAAGAGACTGTTGAACTCTTCAAAGCTAGGCTCGGTCCAGCCATGTTGACTGAAAAGGATAAAAAGACCCACCATCCGAGCCCAAGAATTCGGATGAATTTGGGCAATACAAAGGCCCCACTGCCTTAACCACCGGGAGAACACCAACGGAAGCGGAAACCTCAGCCCTGACAACAGGGAGCGGTAATACACCGCCGTGCAGCCAACAGGCGGGATGTGAGGTCTCTCCTCTGGATTCGGAACAAACATCCGCACCACCGCGGGTATCTTAAATCGCCCCCGCCAAGCCTCCAACTGCCCATCGGTGACCGTGCTGCGTATTGAGGCCGAATCCCACTCCGCCTCAACAAAAGGAGACGGCCGAGGCCGAATCCAGGCCCGAGTCTCACCAACTGCCGTCAACGGCGTCACCACCCCCGCGTCTCCAGAATATGCATCTCCAGAATCAGGCGATCTCGCGACCTCGCCGCCATCCTTGTCGCTCCAGTCAACGGGAACATCACCCATCGACAGATCCGCCACTCCCGTGCGGTCCGGAGACACAGTCAACTCCTCCGCCGCCGTATCCCTCCGCTCCGACATCGTAAAATAAGAAAAAAAGAAAAATCTTACCGAGAAATTCTTTCTAAAAACGGGAAAAGGACGCCGAAAAAATCTCTCTCTTCTCTGCAACCAGACACGAAAATGGCGAAGGGAGCAATAGAGAAGGAGGTTTCCTATATTTATTGGAGAAAAAAGGGCATCAAATGCCAGGCGTGTGGAGCGGCGATTCATAATGAATCGTCGCGAAGATCAAAAAACGCGTGAAGCACAACGACAAATTACGTCCCGCCACGCGTCCCTCTCATTATGACACTTGAAGACCCCGAAGTCGAATCGATGCGACTCTCGAAGAGACATCTTATCCTCCCCCAAGCCGGATCGCCCTTAATCTGAAACGACCCCAGCACCGGCCAACCCGGCACGGCCCTGGACTTGGGGGCCCTTGTTGGTAGTCGATCCACCTTGGCATCCACATAAGCACTCCATGGCATCCACATAAGCACTCCAGGCAGTCCAGGCAGCCGACCAGCCGAGCAGATCCTGGAACCGAACCGAACCGGTCATGGACCTGATTTTCTCCCAGACCCGTTGGAACCGGACCGGAAAGAGACGTTAGAGCCGACCCAAATCCGACCCAGAGGGGCCGAGCAGACCCTGGATAAGTACGCTCCGAATCATAATTATAACAAGATCGACCAGAATAGCAGGAAGCTCGAGGTACGACCCCATAGTCGACCGACCAGGACATCGGGAAGCTCGAGGGCCGACCCCGTTGTCGGCCGCAACAGATAAGTATTGCCAAAAGCACAAAGAACAGCCAGACAGGATAATTAAGTCGGGCTGTCATATCCCTTCCCAAAGCAAACCTAAGAAGTTACACGCGTCGAAGAAGTCACTACACTTTGACAAATGTCATAAGCATCTTCACCTGAATCTTCCAGCTGTCATCTCATGAATGGCTAAAATTGGCTATATATATGTAGGGAGAATGTACAAAGAAGAGGACTTTTGGAAAAGCTCGAGAAAAAATAGAGAGAGAGATAAAGAGAGATAAAAAAGAGAGAAAAAAGAAAAGGATAAGACTTGTAAGTAATTAGCAAGCACCAACATCATAGACCGGCCCAAAATATATTCGGCCCGGCTCTACCCCATATCCAGATCATTAATAAAATTTAATGGTCCAATACTTTTCATTCTGTTTTTGCATCCTGTTTATTATTTTCTACGTGGCTTCGATCCATTCGTCCAGATCGGCACACGTGATGTTGACCAAACCAGACGTCAACAGTGGGAACAATTCAGCCTAGCTCGATTCCATTTTCGAGCCTCGTCTTTTGGTTCAAAAGAAGGATATAGGTGGAGGATTCGTGTGAACTACCGTGAATTGACAAACCTGCTGTCCCGAATAAGTACCCTATTCCAGTTATTCAAGAGATGTTGGATGAGTTGAATGGAGCTAGGTGGTTCAGCAAGTTAGATATTCCGGGTATCATCAGATACCGATAGCCCCAGAGGATATTCCCAGAACCACTTTTCTCACACATTCGGGTCATTATGAATTCCACGTGATGCCGTTTGGATTGGCAAATGCCCCTTCTACATTCCAGTCCACGACGAACGACTTACTACGACCTCATCTTCATAAGTTCATTCTAGTATATATTGGTCCACAGTCTAGATTGGGATACCCATGTTCATCAGCTAGTGTATTTGGGATTGCTGAGAGACTACTCATATGTGATTAACCCTAAGAAGTGCGCATTGGGGCAAAATGAGGTGGAGTATCTAAGCCGTATCGTGTCTTATCAAGGGATTAGTATGGATCCCAAAAAGGTGGCTGCTGTATTGCATTGGCCTGTTCAAAATTAGTCCGAGGGGTCCGAACAGGCTATTACAAGCGTTTTATTCGAGGATACGGTACTCGCAGCTCCAGCCGACCGTGACGACCGCACCGGTACTTGCAGCACCTGACTTTGTTGCAGGAGGGGCGGCCAAAGGCCTTTTTTGGTAAAACATTGTCCAATCGTAGCATGGCCAGGTCAGATTATGAAATGCAGTTGATGGCTCTTGTGTTATCGATGGAACATTGGAGACCGTATCTCGTGGGTCAGAAGTTTGTAGTGCGAACGGATAAAAGGAGTTTGAAGTTTTTATTACAACAGTCGATTTTGACAGCCCAACAGTCGAATTGGACATCGAGTATAAGACGTGGGTGACTAATAAAGCAGCTGATGTGTTATCACGGAGCATGGAGGAGGTCGATCGTGCGGCTATTTCTATGCCAGTTTGGGTCGGGTGAAAGGTTGTGGGCAAGGAGATTGCGAAGGATGAGAAGTTTGGGGCGGCCGAGATCTGTGAGGTGTCTCGGTTTCTCCTTGGTGCGAAACTATTGTGGGCGCTTAGTGCTCCAGCCAGATCTGCATTTCACGTCTCTTGTGTAAGTTTCATGCCTCCCAGGCACGGGGACACACTATAGTTCTCCGCACCTATACGCGTTCGGCAAGTGTGTATTAACCGGGAATGGTTAAGCAGGTAACTCAGTTTGTGGGCGAGTTTTTGGTTTGCCAACGCAGGCACGGTTACTTAAACCATTGCCTATCCCGATGCGGGTATGGAAGGACGTGAGTATGGATTTCATCGAAGGTCTACCTCGTTCGAGAGCTTTCGGTAGCATATTGGTAGTGATAGATCGATTTAGCAAGTGCGGGAATTTCTTGGGTCTCAGCCACCCATTCATGGCCCGAGATGTAGCGACCATTTATGCCTGGGAAGTGGTGCAGTTACATGGGGTTCCTGGTTCCATTGTGTCATCACTACACCATATTTTTGAGCGGTTGTTGGACCGAATTGTTCCGTGCTATGGGGACTAAGCTTCGCATGAGCTCTTCTTACCATCTAGAAACGGACGGACAAGCGGAAGTATTAAAGAAAGGGACGTACTTGCGATGCTTCACAGCAGAGCGTCCAAAACAGTGGAGCCGATGGCTTCCTTGGGCCGAATATTGCTACAACACCGGTTTTCATTCAGCAGCCGGAATGACACATTTTGAGGCGGTTTACGCGAGGCTACCGCTGGCATTGGGGGGTTTCCCACCGGCTGAAATTCGGGTTCGAGCAGTGGCGGATGAATTACAAGCTCGAGATGAAGTGTCGCATGATTTGAAGAGTAATTTGGAGAGCGCGCAACAACTTATGGTGTGAGCTGCTAATGCTTATAGACGCGATGTCACCTTCAATGTTGGGCAGCCCGTATTTCTAAAGCTACGGTCGTATTAGCGGCTAAGTTTATGGACTTTTCAAGGTGATGGGACGGGTAGGTGCTACAACTTACCGCTTACGGCTTCCGCCCTATTCTCGCATCCACATGGTCTTTCATGTTTCGCCGTTGAAGGCCGGGATAGGTAATCATGAAGTCGAAGCAACATTGCCGGATACCTTGCTTCAGGATGAGCCGGAATTTGAACTAGAATGGATAAGACGAGATCGGATGATTTGGAGGGGGGATGATCGGGTTGGCCAGTTTTTGGTACCGTGGTTCCATAAGGGAGTTGACGCTGCTACTTGGGTAGACGAGTCGGAGTTAGTATTCAATTTATGGAGTTTTGCCTTGAGGACAAAGCTGTTTGGAAGGAGGAGTTGTTACAGATTGTGTTTGTACCCGCCATGGGCCACGGGTCGCGAATACTGGTCGGGCCGCGGACGTGAGCACGGGTTAGCGGAGCCTCGTGATTAATCGATATGAGTTATATTATATATTATTATTATTTATTTATACTTTTATTATCTGGCCTGGGAATAATCAATAATATGATTATAGGGTCCCTGCCTGGGTATGTTATATATATAGTTAAGTAGGTCGTTAATTAGGATGATGGAAGAACCCTAATTAGTTGAATCGCACTTTATGCTTGGGCAGGGGAATCTCGTGATCATCCATCTAGTCTTTCATCTCAATTTATCTATTATTTCCTCTTTTACTCTATCAAATATTTAAACATTCATATGGGACCAAAGCTTGCCCCAACTTGTAACTTATTGGACCAACATTGCACGGAATAAAAACTAACGGTCAAATATTGCAAAAACTGAAGCTTACGATATCAAAATTGCTGCCTTGCATACTCACATGAGAAATTACTAACCTCTTATATTTAGAGAACCAATTTTGCAGTTAAGCATGTTCATCGAACTATAATTTTGCCTCATTTTAGATAATTAATAATTATTTCAGGACTTGGGCGGGAGTTTGTATGTTGAATTTTACAAAAAAGTGCACTTACATGTTCTTAAATATCATCTCAGCCGTCAGTGACGACAAATGAAATCGATAAAGCTGTGCATCAAATGATCATAGATGCTGGTGCTTACCCTTCTCCTTTAGGTTATGGAGGCTTTCCCAAGAGTGTATGTACATCAGTTAATGAGTGTATGTGCCATGGGATACCCGATTCACGCCAATTGCAGGTTCTATAAGTTTTGTCATTAGCAACCTATGCCATTTTAAAATTATTTCCTGAATTTCTTAAAAAAAATACTCATTTTATGTGCAGGATGGCGATATAATAAACATTGACGTGACCGTCTACTTAAATGTAAGATGTTTTTTACTTTACTTACCTTCTAACCATGTCAACCGCCACGAATGGACGGACTAAGATTTCTTGATGACAAAAATCAGATGCTGCATGTACTCAGAATTATTATGAATTTTTCTTTGCAAAAAATCATAGTTATCTGCAGTGTTTGAAAAGGCGGCGCTCCGCGCGCTTCAAGGCGCGCCTCGGAGCGCCTTTCGCCGGAAACGCTTCTAGGCGTCCGGCGATCTGCGAGAAACACAAAAGGCGGTCGCTTTTTTTGGAGAGGGCGCACGCTTCTAAGGCATAGCGTGCGCCTTCAGCGCTTTCTGTAGAAAGCGAACGCAGTCCGTGTATTTTTTAAAAAAATTACCAAACGACGTCGTTTCAGGGTTTGTGAAATTAAAAAAAAAAAAAAAAAAGAAAAAACGCGTCTTGAGGGTCTGCACTATCCCGCCTTCAAGGTACTATTATTATTTTAACTCTTATAGATATAAGGGACGTCTTTAATATTTTACTATTAAAAAATGAACCTCCTCTGCCCAAGCAATTGACTTGGTATCAGAGCCAAGGAAAAAAAAAATGTAACCCTACAATATATCCCGCCGCCTTCATTAGTAGGCTAAGGAAAAAAAAATTAAAAAAAAAGGAAAAAAGGAATGAATTCCGAGGAGTTTGAGGGTGTCAATTTTCGATGTGAATCCTTTGAATCTGATGATTAAGATGCCACTTAGTCATTTATTGTTGAACTTATTTTCTTTCATGTTGAACTTGTGGCTTGTATCGTTGAACTTATGTTATTTCATTTTGTTTTGGATGAATTTTTTATGTTTTTAAACTTTATATATGTTGTTTAAGTTGTATTGTTACGTATTTGAAGTTTATTTGATTAAGGAATTATTATTTAGGTGTTATTCTATACCTGGAAAAAAAAGCACGTAGTGCTTAAGCCTTGGCACCTCAAGGCTTACTCCTCGCTTTTTGGCAGGCCAACGCCTAGGCTTACGCCTTCGCCTTTTCAAACATTGGTTTTCTGTAACTTATCTGTTAACCTTAGTTGTCTCTTTCAGGGTTACCATGGCGATACATCTAAGACTTTTCTCTGTGGCAATGTAAGTAATGCAATGCAACGGCTTGTAAAGGTACCCTGTTTCTTTCACCTGATTTTTCTGAATAAACTGGTTTTTACTGATTGAAACTGCTTTGTACTGATTCTCAGTGTATTTATTACATGAATACATGATTTTTACTGATTAGAACTGAATTTTACTGATTGGAACTGAAACTAAAACTGATTTTTACTGGCTAAAACTGATTTTTACTGCAAATATTATTTTGTAAGTTGAAGAGAACATGGCCTAATTAGCTTGTCATTTTTTCTGGTTACATTTATTAGAGACAGATACTTCGAAGACATGTACATAATCAAAATTTATACGTTTTTTCTGTTCGATGCCAGGTGACAGAAGAATGCATGTATAGGGGTATTGCTGTTTGCAGAGATGGTGCCCTATTTAGGAAAATTGGAAAGAGGATCAGGTACTTATGTCGAACGAACTGAATATTGAGTCTTGAAAATTTAATTGCATTATTGCCAAATCAGTTAAATAGCCATGTAATATTTCATCATCAAAAGCTAAATCGGTTAACCTGCTGAGCTTTAGTTATTAAATGATATCATTCTTGCTTCATTTTAATATTTTGCTAAATGAAGTAATTTGAAGCCCGCCATTCGTAGATTTTGAGTGTTTTTTTCTGTTCGGTTTTCCTTCAATATAATATATCATCACGTGTAGTGTATAGTGTCGATTTATGGGCTTCTCCAGTACTATTTATGAACAAAACCAAAGATGGTTTTGGAAGTATTAAAAATCTACTTCAAGAAGGTGTAATATATGACAGCTTCGAGAAGAAAATGATACCTTAGTGAGGCACTGCGGTACCTGGAACCGTCGCACGTAACTACTTCTATTGGCATAGTTCGTTTTGGTGCTGCTGGTCTCGCTACAAAATACTTTTTAAAGTAACAACATTCAAGTACAAGGACTTGCAATAAAGTAATTGATTTGATAATGTTTGTTTGGGGGATGCATAGCATAAAGTAATTGATGATATATAACTTAAAATTTTTCAAAAATGGCAATGCCCTGGGGCATGCCATTGAACCCTATGAGGCACACTCATGTCGTGTCTGATCACCTGATGGATTTTGACCGCGTCCCTAAAACTAAATCTTTAATACAAAAGAAAAACAAAAAATCGAACACTAAAGAACTCTAAAAAAACTAAAAAACTAAAAAAAAAAGGCCGCAAGTAACTGAGAAATTTAACCCCCCCCCACCCCACCCCACCACAAATTAAAAATGAAAAAGTAAATTTGAGAGAGAAAATTTTGTACTCCGTCTGCATGAGTTTACATAATATGTGGATTCTTACCGAGAGTCGGATTTTGGTAGTCTATAAATTTGCAACTTTTTATCGTCTCAGTGAACGTGCTGAAAAGTTTGGGTATGGAGTTGTGGACCGTTTCGTTGGACATGGGATCGGGACTGTTTTTCATTCTGAGCCTCTCATACATCACCAGCGTGAGTAACTCGGCTCATTATATCTCATGCTAAACTGAAAGTTAGAACACAAGATTGAAATAATATATAGCTTTTCCTTTGGTAAACTTACAATTTCATTTATATTATTTATTTATTTTTTATTTCTTTTCATAACTGGTTGCATTATTTTGTTTATTTAAAATTGAATTTCTTTGTATAGGTAATGACAAGTCCGGTCACATGGTTGAAGGGCAAACATTTACCATTGGTGAGTATTGTATTTTTAATAGATGAATTAATAGACAGGAGTAAATTAAGGATAATTCTCCACTCCTTTTCTTATGTTAAAAATATATCAAAAAGTGTCACTCTTTGAAGAAAGACTACATCACCATTATTGCAGAACCTATTCTTACATTGGGAACGACGGATTGCGTCACTTGGGAAGACAACTGGACGACTCTGACTGCCGATGGCAGCCCTGCAGCACAGTTTGAGCATACGATTCTCATTACAAAGACCGGTGCCGAGATTTTGACTAAATGTTGACAGGTTACAATATAAGGGAAAGTTCCGTGCTACCACCTCTACATGTAGTGCATGTAGATAGAGACCCCTACAGCACGATCTCGCGCGCGCACGCACAGTACCTGTAGGAGTTGGTAATGTAACTCCATCGACGTGATTGATAGGAAAATCAGAAGTAAAACCTCGATAAATGAATATCGTCGGGACCGGAAAAATATTCATTTAGCGAGATTATTTATTTATCAAGAGAGAAATTGAACATGTCATAAAGAGTTGGGACCGGAGAAAGTTATTCATTTGGCGAGGTTATTCGTTTATTGGATATTCATTTATCGAGTTTTACTGTAGATGGTAATGTCCGACCATTGAAGATATGAATACATTTGATTCATGATGAAAACCATTTTGCTACAGATCTATTGGTGAATGTATATGTAGGTATAGTCCTACACTGGGGATCATAGAATTTTCCAATGTTTTGATATGGATCGAATATATATTGTAGAGTAAGTATTGTCATAACGAATAAAAAACGTAACTGCTCCAGCCCTGTGATACAATCAAAAATCAGACGACTGCATCTATAGAATGTACTAACTTATAATACTCCAATTTTGTCTAGTGTCATCAAACAAAAAAAAATTAGTAAAACAATAAATGTACAAAACTTTAAAACAAAGAAAACCTCATGTATATTCATTATTGGATGCGTAATAAAAATTATTTGCTACAAATCAATGGTGAATATACATGCAGATACAATACTCGTTTGGTTACCTTAAATTTTTCCCCAATTAATTAACTAATTATTTAATTTGGTTTCCCTAGTAAATTTCGTAATAACATTGAGTCTTTAACTTTTTAATAATAACATAACAGTCCAAAAAATACAAAAAATTGCCTAAATCAATAGAATGGTCCAAAAAATGGCCACAAATGATAAAAAAATGGACCAATATGTTATTTGGTAAAAAGTTAGGAACGTGAATAAATGAGAGGTGTTTAGTAGGGAGATAATGTGTAATTTTCTCTTATAACACCATCCTAACCTTATTTATACGTAAAAAATGAGTATATTTTAATGGCTTAAATATAAAAAAATATTAAATCCAGCTCTATATAATATTCTTGCTTCTAAAGTACCCACTGTTAAAACTAGTACTAAATTAATGCCGAAGTATGTGAGTAATAATTAAGGGTGTTCTAGTATTTCTAACTGATACCTATTATATAAAAATCAACACATTAAACTAACTTAGTGGGAGGGGCTTCTTACGATGTTTAAGTGAGGTTTGTTTAACCTTATAAAAGTATCGAGTTACTTGTTTTTGACTTATAAGTAAGTTATAAAGTTACCCAAACAGGCTTCATATATCTAATCTAGTATGCACGTACATTACCAATTTTTCTTTAAAAAAAACTCTCTTCATTTTCAATATTCCTGTCATTTTTTTTATTTGGCACTTATTTGGTAGTGTTTGAATTGCTTATGAATTAAGTTATTATACTTCATCTGACAATCCCTCGATAGGTTGATAAATCATACTCCCTCCGTCCTATACATAACTGCTACCTTTTCATTTTGTTCCGTCCCATACTTAACTGCTACTTACTATAAAAGGAAATAAACAAATCATTCCCTCTAAATATATACCCCAAATGATCATCTATTTATCATAAAATGTCATTAGGGCCCCACCCAATTAAACACACAATACTAATAAACAATACTAATATGATTTCAGATTTCCATTATTACACCTCTTAAAATATCACTTTATTACACACAATACTAATAAACAACTCTAACATTAATACTCATGTCCAGAAAAAGATAGTAATTAAGTCTGGGACGGAGGGAGTATAACTTATTAATCATGTTTTTTCCTAATTTAATGTTATTTGTTGGATGAGAGAGAGCTTAATTAAGATTTTGAAATTTTCTATAGATATTTGTTTTTTATTCATTTTTTCTGTAATAGAATAAAAAAACATTTTGAATTAAATAATACTCCCTCCGTCCCGCCCAAAGGTTTACATTTCTATCAAAAAGTAGTTCATTTAGTAAGTTTACATATATCACTTTTTACAATCAAATCAAACAATCACTTTTTACTTTTTAATCTCCACCACTCATTCATCATCAATACTTTTTACTTTTTAATCTCCACCACACATTTAATCATCATTATTTATATCAATCATTACCTAAAATACACTAAATATACACCCTCTGTCAACCTTTGACCGGGACATGGAGTAACTACAAAGCTAGCTCAAAAATATAAGTTGAACTACAGACCATTAGAAAATTAGGACAGGTACAAAAAAGCAAGTTTGTCTTGTTTTTTGCCGGAAAAAAAGTGCGGCAAAAAATAATTTTTTTTTGATAACCAGTAAAAGAGGTTCCGTCCATAGAACATTCTCACATAGTGAATTTACTGTTAATTCATCGACACGTGGCGTGTATGTGGGGTGCAGATGTTCCGTCATGATGCACTATGTAGAGCACCTCACATACACGCCATGTGTCATGGACTAGTAGGGAATACATTATGTGGGGATGCTCCATGGACGGAATCGGTAAGAGGTGAACTAGACAAGTTGATATTTCCTGTCTTTAGGGCTCGAATGCTTAATCGATTCGTATGTCGATAAAAATTAACTAGGCAATAAATTTAGACAAAATTTGTATAACGTGTACTTTATCTCGTAAGTTGCAAGTATTTAATGGATCTATGATGTAAGTTGGGAAAAGGTGTCCCGTCCCTTAGCCTTTTGTATCGAAAAACTAACGCAACCTGGTAAAATATTAACAGAAAAGACCGATTTTTTTGTATTTAAGAAAAGATTTAACGTTGGAAATTATTTGAAACATGTTACATTATTATCTTTTTATTTCTTTCGAATATTTATCCATTACACAAGTAGTATCCAATACTGAAAAAGAGTTGGGCTGAGTATTTGCAAAAATATAGAGTACGTGACATTTTGCTGATCCAGCCGGCTATGCCCAATCCAATTTTTTTCAGGTCCACGGGCCACCTGGACCAGCCCTACCCACGCCTAAAACCTAGCTGCCCGAGACCTGGAGTTGTTTCTGTTCGGGTATAAGGGTTTTGTGGAGATCCGGATTTTCCAATGGATCGTGTGAACACTTTCCGAACTGATATTTCTACCCTATGCCCGGGTTACAAGAAATTCAGCCTAGGATAATCCAATGGAACACTTACGAATCCGCACGTAAACGTAGTTCAAATTGCTAGAAATTCGTGTTTATCGGAAAGATAAAGAGCTCGAAAAGGGTGTATCTCGGACTCATGAGGAGAGCCCTATTTATAATGTCGGATTAGGGTTACAAGTAGGTCGATTTTAGGGTTTTGATGACGGCGCCGTCATTAGTGGTCCGAAATTAGGGTTGACGGGTGGTTAACGAAATTAATCAATTTTACCACAGTCTCCCTCTAAAATTCGGAAATATCACTAAATCCCCAGTCTAAGTTTACCACCGCCAGGGGCTCTGCCCCATGGACCCTTCAAGGCGCCTAGACCTAGATCACATGGGCGCGCCCCGGACCCGACATTAGTCTCAGAACTTATAATTCGATCTTATACATGTGTGCACTCCGCACATACCCGATCATATATTAGAATACGAATTATAAACCCCTTAGCTCACATATTAGTTCCAATTACACAAAATGAATGGTGACACTAAAATCACCAACAATCCTCCCCCATTTTAGTGTAACCCATGAACCAATATAACATTAATCCAATCAAACCAAACCAAGACATAAATGAAAATATCGCAACGATTGAATTTCCATCTTAGTATCATACACTTTCAAATACTCAAGAATTAGGGTGTTCTAAGAATTGAACCCTTCAACCCATTTGAATACGAAGGTAAAATACATACAAGTTTATTGAATTTCTCTAACAAGATACAACTTGACACTATTATAAAGCCGAGTGTCCTAATCCTCTCATGATCGTATCAAGGCCAAGTCCTCAACCTCTTGAAATGCGGCTACACTTCACAATCACGTAGGTAATTCCTTTACTTCATGTATCTGCATATACATTTTATCAAAGGAATTATTAAGAAGTTAAACTTCAACCTAGCCAACCGCAGAACCGAACACATACAGGATGAATAATTTGTGTGTTCCAATCTATAAGTGTGAGCTTTCCTCATTGAATTCAACTCCTAATGTCATATTAGAAGGGAATTGGGTGTCTCACCATTACAGAATTAGATGGACTTTAATCCCATCCCAATTACAGACTTGTGCACTAAGTCTCTTGACAGACCCTTAGTCAAATGATCCGCCAAATTTTGTTGCGATTTCACAAACTCAACCGAAATAACACCATTCATGATTAGATCTCTAATCATACTGTGTCTAACACCTAAGTGTCTAGACTTGCCATTATAAACTTGGCTATATGCCTTAGCCAAGGTTGCTTCATTATCACAAAGGATAGAAATCGGTGCTATCGGCTTAGACCACAAAGGAATCTCATAGACTAAATTTCTTAGCCACTCGCTTCTTTACAGCAGAACTAACGCAACAAACTCAGATTCCATTGTTGAGTGTGTAATACAAGTTTGCTTCTTGGAAGCCCATGAAATGGCACCTCCCAAGCAAGAATACCCAACCAGAAGTCGAGGAATGGTCCTCCAAGTTGTTTATCCAACTTGCATCCGAATGTCCTTCCAAAACCGAAGGATATCCCAAGTAACTCAATCCATAATCCATGGTTCCCTTGAGATACTTAAATACTCTATTCAAAGCTTGCCAATGTTGAGCACTAGGATTACTAGTGTATCTGCTCAATTTTCCCACAGCAAAAGCAATATCAGGCCTGGTACTTGTCATGGCATACATCAAGCTACCAATGGCCTTAGAGTATTCCAATTGTGAAATGGGAATGCCAGTGTTAGGCATTAATTTCACACTAGAGTCCATAGAGGCCGACGAGAACAATCACTGAAATTAAACCGTTTGAGAATTTTCTCAATATAATGACTTTGAGTCATTACTAAACCTTTGTTCACCCGCTTAATTCTTATTCCAAGAATTACATCAGCCTCTCCCAAATCTTTCATGGAAAATTTAGATGACAACAATTCTTTAGTTTCATCTACTTGATTTTAGTCGATCAAGAAAATCGGCATGTCATCTACATATAAGCAAATGATCACTCCAAAGACTAGTAGTTTCATCAAATCTACTATAAACACATTTGTCACATTGGTTTAACTTAAAACCAGAGGACAAAATAACCTCATCAAACTTTTGATGCCATTGTTTGGGTGCTTTCTTCAGCCCATACAATGATTTCACAAGTTTACATACCATATGCTCTTTACCGGGCATAACAAAACCTTCTGGTTGTTTCATGTAAACTTCTTCATCAAGTTCACCATTCAAGAAGGCTGTTTTAACATCCATTTGATGGACAATCAGATTGTGAATACTTGCCAAGGCAATTAACAATCTAATAGTAGAAATACGCGCCACCGGAGCATAAGTATCAAAATAGTCAACACCGGGTTTTTGTCTAAACCCTTGAATGACCAACCGGGCTTTAAACTTGTCAATAGTATCATTGACAGTCATTTTCCTTTTGAAAATCCATTTGCAACCAAGTGGTTTAGAACCCGAAGGCAAATCACATAACACCCAAGTGTCATTTTCAAGAATTGACGACATTTCGTCATCAATAGCTTCCTTCCAAAAGACAACATCTCGAGACTCCATGGCCTCTCGAAAAGTCTTAGGATCATCCTCAATGCTGTAACAATATGATTGAAAACCAATTTCGTCCCTTGTCCCTTCTACCAAATAGAGTTGGAAATCGGAACCGAAATTTTTAGCAATTCGGCCTCTTTTGCTTTTCCGAGGCTCTTTTGTTGTTGGTATAGCAACACCATCTGAATTTCCTGGATTTTGCACTTCATTAGTGCCAAAATTCAGATCCTTAGGCCTTTGAATCGACGAAAAACGCATCTCATCAAAAATCGCATCCCGTGATTCAATAACGGTGTTAATCGATACGAAATCATTAGGTTCTATTACATAAAACCTATATGCCTTGGAATGTTCAGCATATCGAATGAATATACAATCAATTCCACGTTCACCCAAAGTTTTCCTTTTAGGTTCGGTAAGTTTTACAACCGCCCGACATCCCCAAACCCGAATGTAACTCAAATTCGGCTTTTTCTTGAACCAAAGTTCATATGGGACAGTTTTGTTCTTTTTATTTGGAACCCTATTCAGCAAATAGCAAGCCGTTAACATGGCCTCTCCCCAGAATCCCTCACTCAATCCCGAGTAAGAAAGCATCGAGTTTACCATTTCTTTTAAAACTCGATTTTGCGTTCAGCGATTCCATTTTGTTGGGGCGAGTAAGGTCTTGTGGTTTCATGAATGATACCCACCGATTGGAAGTATATGGGATCCATATATTCACCTCCCGATCAGTTCTAAGACATTTAACCGGATTGCCTAATTGCAATTCCACCTCGATTTGTATATTTTGAATTTATCTAAGGCTTCATCCTTAGAATGCAACAAATACACATAGCAAAACCGAAATCTGATCATCAATAAATGTGACAACATACTTTTTATTACCCAAGGAAGGAGAAGAGTAAAAATCACACAAGTCACTGTGTACAAGTTCCAAAATAGCCGAATTCCTAGTGACACTTGGAAAAGGCTGTTTTGTCACTTTTGTAAGCATGCATGTTTTATATTTTTCAAGATTTATGTCAAAGGCTGGAATCAATCCATCTTTTGACATCTCATGCATCCTTCTAAAATTGACATGACCCAATCTTACATGCCAAAGCATAGAGTCATCAATTTTAGAAGTAGAAGACAAATGCAGAGTTTTGAACAGTTATAGACTTATCAATAACATTCAAACGAAACATTCTATTATTCAAATATCCAAAGCCAATAAACATTCCACCACGAGATAGGATAAACCTATCCGATTCAAAAACTTGTCTAAAACCATCAGAATTCAAACCACTACCACTAACGAGATTCTTTCGAATCTTAGGAACAAACAAAACATCAAAAAGTCTAATAGTCTTTCCAGAAGTAAATTCAAGACAAACGACACCGAAACCACAAATAGGTATAAAAGAATCGTCTCCCATTTTCAGCACCGATCCATCTTCAAGGGGTGTTAATGTTTCAAACCACCGTTTATCCTTGCATACATGGTTCGTTGCCCCGGAGTCGATCCACCAAGCAACATCATCATCCTGCACATAGAATGATTCTGGAATCAGTGAGACATAATAGACATAATTCTGTTTAGAATTATCAAGGTTAGTCAAGTACTGACCTCCTTTAACTTGGTCCTTAGACCCATGTCCACTTCCATTGGCTCCACTGTTTCCAGTACCATTGTTGCCCAGATTCACACGACAATCACGCTTGCAATGTCCCACCTTGTTGCACCTCCAACAGGTCAGAACCTTGTTCCTTTTGTTGGAGTTATTAGGGACAATTTCTTGCTTACGTTTGCCATGTCCTTTGTTATTCGGGTTCCTTGGTTTGCTTTCAACCATATGAACTGAGGGCTGTCCAGATTCAACTTTTCCTTTGGTTTTATCAGATTTGTCATTATCCTTTGCACGAAGAGATTCTTCAATGCGAAGATGACTAGCAAGTTGAACCAAAGACAGTTCCTCCTTTTGATGTTTTAGGTTATGTTTGAAATCTTTCCAGGATGGTGGAAGTTTGTCAATCACACTTGACACAACAATGGATTCGTCCATGTTCATGTTGTGCAGTTTAAATTGACCCAAAATACGAAGGAGTTCATTGTATTGTTCTATGACAGACCTTGAATCAACCATCTTATAAGCATTAAAATCGCTAACCAGAAACTTCTTACTCGAAGCATCCTCAGCGATGTATTTTGATTCAAGGGTGTCCCACAATTCCTTCGCACTCTTAGCATCACCATGGATATCGAATAAAGAATCAGACATACCGTTCAATATGTGGCCTCTGCAGATGTAGTCATCGTTGTCCCACTTGCTCCTATTCCAGGTTTCCTCCAATGTCTCGTTTTCAACCACCTCCGGTCTCGGAGTACTCAGCACATACGCCGCCTTCAAAGTAGTCAGCATGAAGTGCATCTTCTTCTGCCAGCGCCTGAAATCGTTGCCTTCGAACTTGTCCAGTTTGTTGAACTTCGTAGTCATCTCGCGGATTGATTCAGCCATCTCCAGAAGACAAGAAATATCAGTTCGATTGTTGGGGTATAAGGGTTTTGTGGAGATCCGGATTTTCCAATGGATCGTGTGAACACTTTCCGAACTGATATTTCTACCCTATGCCCGGGTTACAAGAAATTCAGCCTAGGATAATCCAATGGAACACTTACGAATCCAGGCACAGAAACGTAAGCCAAATTGCTAGAGAAATTCTGTGTTTATCAGAAAGATAAAGAGCTCAGAAAAGGGTGTATCTCAGACTCATGAGGAGAGCCCTATTTATAATGTCGGATTAGGGTTACAAGTAGGTCGATTTTAGGGTTTTGATGACGGCGCCGTCATTAGTGGTCCGAAATTAGGGTTGACGGGTGGTTAACGAAATTAATCAATTTTACCACGGTCTCCCTCTAAAATTCGGAAATATAACTAAATCCCCAGTCTAAATTTACCACCGCTTGGGCTCGCCCCATGGACCCCCAGAAGCGCGCCCTAGACCCGTCATGGGCGCGCCCCGGACCCGACATTAGTCAAAATGCGGCTTATAATTCGATCTTATACATGTGTGCACTCCGCACATACCCGATCATATATTAGAATACGAATTATAAACCCCTTAGCTCACATATTAGTTCCAATTACACAAAATGAATGGTGACACTAAAATCACCAACAGTTTCGGTCCCAAACTCCCCAGCCAAAACCCAGTCTATTCATCCCCCCTATTTTGGCTGGACTCAGCCCACAGCCCACCCTAACCTGGCCCGCCATGCCCAGGCCAGCCCCTAAGTTTGAATTTAGATAATTTAATTATTATAAATTAAGTCCAAATCTAGTTTCCTTTCACCTCTTCTCCCTTTTTAATTTAATGTTAGCATATTTTTTAAATTAAAATGATTATTTTTTAATATACAAGCCTCACCCAACCCGGCATACAGCCAGGTCGAGGCGGGGGCAGTGGACTCCGACGACCCAATTCAGACCCAACACGACCCAACACGATCCACCAGTGGGCGGTCCTGGAGGGGCAAGCCTCGGCCAGGCTTGCTCAAGATTGGTTCGCGGGCCGACCCGACCCATGACCACCATATATATATATATATATATATATATATGTTTTCGTGAAATTGCGGTCTCAGAATCGAAATTTCTTCATGAGAGTGGAAAATTATTTCATGCAACATGGTATACTGTGCATGATATCAATTGTGATTATGTTATACTTCACTGTTGGCGTCTTATTTTTACTCTAATTATACTATATCAAAGTGAAGAGTAAATAAAATGCTTCAAGCATGTAATTTCTTCATCCAATGACCGTCTCGAGTCCTATACAAGTAGAGCAACGATTTATAGTCGATTCGGTCTATCACTCTATCCCCACTCATGAGCTTTCTTCATGGGCTTTATAATATTATATTCGCATTCACCGATCTAAATAGTTTACCTTTACCCTACGCTGAATTCTTATCCGGATTTTCAATTGGGATTTTCTGATAGATGTTGTGTTGTACAATATATATATATATATATATATAGAGAGAGAGAGAGAGAGAGAAATATATAAGTACAAAAATAATCTTAGGTTGAAACAAATATAAATTTTCTATTCTTTTATTTTATAATATAAATTACACAAAAAACTCGACTAAGTTATAAAATTTTAAAAAATTATAATTAAAATTCATATAAATTCTAAAATTTGCAATTAAATATGAGAAAATGCAAAAACAAATCTTATGAAATATAATAATAGTTTAAAATATACAAAAGATTCTACAAAATACAAATAAATGCTAAAAAACAATAGTTATGTTAAAGTAAATACATAGTGTGTGCCTTAGTCTACAGGTTATTGGGCTTCTCCCATTTAGTGTAGGGCTTAGGTCTGTTAGAATGTTCCAGAATATGTAATCCCTCCCTATTTAAAGGGACCATATGAATGAGAATATATATTTTTTTGCACTAATTTTTGTCTTGTTTACTTTTACTACAACACGTTATCAGCACGTAGTCTACCCACTGAGATCAAGAAAAATCATCCGAAAATTCAAAAAATTTCAAAAAAAAAAATCATAGCCAGAATGTAGGAATATGCACTCGAATGCCACTCAGAGGATGAGAGAGTGAGAGCATTGTATTGTAATTATGAATATTAAATAAGGCATCTGTTATTTCTATATTATTGTATATCACGGGCATTGTGATTTGGTATATAGAATAATTGTCCTTGCATTTGAGAGCAAACATTCTACTCCTTATGGAGATAAGGAGCTAGGCACTGGAAGTGTTTAGAGCTCGAATGCTTAACTGGTTCGATAAAACTTAATTGGGCAATAAGTTTAGACAAGACTTGTATAACGTGTACTTTGACATGTAGAGTGCCGGTCTTCACTAAGGGTTAGTGGGAGCACACGTTATAGGTATGCTAATGGAATTAGTGTACTCGAACACGACTCACCTCGATTCGATTACATGGATATCACTCAGGGATAGTCAATGACTGAATCGAAAGGTTGTGATAGGTATATATGGACCTCTGACTTGAGGTTTCAGTAGGAGATGTGCTTGTGACATTAAGTTAGTCATTAAAGTAGTTCGATCCAATCGCCGGTTGGTGGGGTCAACCTCGAAATGCAACTTAATGGGCAAGTAGCAGTCTCTACTGAATACTAAGATAGGACTCTTTCTCCTGTTAGTGAGCAGGTAAATGTCCTATGCGGTTAATGGCAAATGAGATCATAAGTCTTTGGCCAAAGCAGTTTGAGCTAGTTGTATTTGATACACGAGAGCTCAGTGATCTCGATTTGCATTAACAGAAACATAGAGTCAAGTTACAGTAGGGTTTGACTTTACCGTAACCCTAATACTTGACCAGGACATATGATTGAAGGGTTTATACGTATACAGTATTCACGACGTAATGGTTTTGGAATGATCCTATCATTCGTTCTCAGTTAAGTTACAGTGTAGGCCACGAGACTGGCTAAGTGGTACGAATACTCATTGGTTCCTCCCAATGCTTACTGAGACGAGCCTACAGAGTCGCGGCACAGGAATTGACGACGGATTATATTTAGCTTATTCTCTCTTGGTTAATATTGGACATTGAATGTCTAATTTAATTTATTGGATAAATTAAATCGGTCTCGTGAATTAAATAAATTACTGGGTAATTAATTTATTCATATGATTTCTTAGAGAATTTATTTTTGATATAATTAATTAATTAGATTAATTAATTGTATTAATTTTGAAACGTACCAATGTTTATCTATAGGACTAGATACACGAGAGTTCGTTTCACGGACCAAAATGAACCAATACTATTATTACTTCATCATGGCCGCCGCCCCCACCTTTCTTCAATTGACTTGGTGATTTTTTTTTTATAAATGTGGGGACTTAATAATACATTTGATATATTATTACTACATTAATTATTCTTGGAATAATTGATCAGGTGTGTGTTTTGTTTATAAAACAAACACCATCTTCCTCATCAAATGTTAGTGGGAGAGCCGTGGCTTAAGAAAGGGAAAGAGAAAAAGTTTTCTAAGTTTATACATTTTGAGTTCTAAGTGTATTTTGAGAGAAAATAATTTTTATAAAATACTTAGAGTATTTATAAAAATATATATAAGCTAATTCTATCAATTTCTAGCCGTATACTTAGAGTATAAATTGATAGAAATATTTTCCGATTATCTTCCGCCGCGTGATACGTAGAGGCACGGTGCTTTCGGTGCTCGGGAATTTTCAAAGGCTCGTTTGATTGGATTCGTGTTGTGCTCAGAATCAAAAAGATATTATCAAAGGTCTACGATGGTATGATCTCTTAATTTTATCTTCGTCAATTTTATATTCATTTATACGATGCTTGATCGATCCATTTTGGGTTTGATTTTATCCGGTTGGACCGGTTTATTTTTCGCTGCCTATCTCGTTTTTTATCACCGAATCCCAACAGTGGTATCGGAGCGAGGTCTATGCGATCGTATATTCGATATTTGCATTTGGAATGCTTGGTTATTTTTTATGATTTAGAATCATAATTGTTTTAATTGTTGATGTTTAATTGTTCATCTAAAAATTATTTTTCATGATTTTATGTTATAATATAAATCTATTTTTCTTTTGAAAAACTGATTTAATTGTGTAATATAAAAATTAGAAAAATATTATTTTTGGATTCGAGATGAAAAGAACGAACCGGAAAAATGGTTTGACCTGGCAAAATTCTTGGGTCATTGGCCGGGCTAGGCAGCTCAAGCCGCGGGCTTGGCCCGGGCCTCGTGTTTTCCGACTCTATTTTTTATATTTCGTTCGGTAAATTAATTTCCCGCAAATTAAATTGAATTTAATTTGACTAAAATATTATTATGGTAATTTTATTTTAAGGGAATTAATTTAATGAAATATTTAGGTTGTCTAGAGCAAATTAAAATTAACGGTTAAGTGAATTAATTGGATTATTTTTTGTTGGTTAGATCAATTTTAGATTAATCATTATTGCCGTTTATTTTAATGTAATTGTTGCTTTAATTTTGAATGGGGATGTAGTTCATGGACCTAGTTTTGAATCGTTTGTTTTATTCGATTGGGTTGTAAATGCCGTTTTGAGCCTATTTATTTTACTAGAAAATTTGTATAGGATGCAATTTTTCAAATGTAAAATTTATATGTAATGACGAAGACCGGAGGAAGATCCGTTCGAGAATACGAAGATTCAAGACCGAAGACATGTAATTAGATTACGATGTTTTTGTTCTAGGAACGGTCCATGAACTGCATGTTAGTTTTAGGTTGTGTATGTTTTCATATTGTATGACAAACAAACAAACCGACAAACCGCGCTTATAAACGGATTAATGTGCAAAGTGTAACATATAATCACGTTAATACTCCCACTTACAAACACTAAGTTATAAAGGTTACGAGGTTTCCTACCCTCCATCAAACTCATGAAAAATTGAAATCTAAACCAGAATATTATTCTTCCGAGTATGTCGGGGTAATATTTTTGGGGAAAGTTGATAAATTCCTAGAGTGCATTAGATGCCTTTGGTTGTGAAAAATCAAACCCCTATAAACCGTATGGGTTGCCGGGTAAGATTCAATTGTCAAACTAATAGGAGTTGACGGTTTAAACTTAGATAGTTCATCGAGCCATAGAAACCGAATGGGTTGAGGGCAAGTGAACTAGGGGTAAAAGAAGATCGAATCATCCATTAGATGGGTTGGTGTTAGACACCACTTTATAAAGAATAATAGAATAGAAACCGTATGGGTTGCCCTCTATTAAACTTTGTAAAGAAATCAATCACCACTATGAAGTCACCCAAGACTTCCGGATTTAACATGGGAGTGTGTAAATGCCGATAAAAAATGTGGGAGCCGAGTTATGAATAAAGAAAGTCCTTAAATTTTTTACTCGGATCATAATTAAACAATCACTAATGAAGCTTAAATTATTCTCTACAGTTAACAAAACTCTCAATATGACAATGAACCCACTCGCTATACCACTTGAAAAGAACGTACTGACTGGTCTGAACTATGTGGACTGGCTTCGGAACTTGAGGATTGTCCTAACTATGGAAATGTTGGGATACGTCTTGGAGGCGGACATCCCAGCGGCTCCTGCAAGAACCCGATCCAATAGGAAGATGTCGATGCCCATGAGAAATGGGTAAAAGACGGCATAAGAGTGCGAGGGTACATGTTAGGCTCAATGACCAATGAGCTTCAACGTGCCCATGAAAAGATGACGTCTTCGAGAGCCATCTTAGCGCACCTGGCTGAGCTCTATGGAGAGCATAGCCGAACTGCTAGATATGAGATATCGAAGTAATTATTCGGCGCCAGGATGAAGGAATGAGACAGGGTTGGGGACCATGTCCTCAAGATGATCTCGATGATTGATAGATTGGAAGCTATTGATTTTCAGATGCATGCATCTCTCCAAACCGACCTTATCCTGCAGTCACTCCCTGACTCGTTTTCCCAATTTGTCATGAACTTCAACTGCAATGAGATTGCATGTAACTTAGCTGGGCTAATGAACAACCGACACCGATCTCGAGATGAAGACAAAGGGAAAGGAAGCTGCACTTGTGATTTCTTTTGGGACTTGGAAGTCCAAGAATAAGAAGAAAAAGAACAAGAAGTAGTTAGGTTCAATAGACAAGATCGACAAGGGAAAGGGCAAGGCCCCAATGGTTCAAAAGAGCAAGGGGGCCAAGAAAACGGATGTATGCCTCAACTGTGGTGAGCTAGGCCACTGGAAGAGGTACTGCCCAAAGCTTGACCGTAATGCGCCTTCAGGTACGGAACTACTGGTTTTAGAAATAAATTGTTCTGTAACTGTATATTCTACTTCTTGGATACTTGATTCCGGTGAGAGTTCTCACATTTGTACAATGAATCAGTGTAATACCCGAGATCTTTATTCCGGATTCGATGGGTTTTCTGGGTTTTATCGGATTGTCATTGTCCTCATCGTTGGAATTTTGTGCCATATTTTGGTCGTGCATTATTGGGGCATGTGTTTGGAGGCATTTCGGACCACTATGTGAGTTTTTGAGTTTTGGTGGTGTAACGCACGCTAATGCTTGAGGCATAGCGCACGCTACTGCGTGGTGGTTAGCGCACGCTACTGAATGTGTAGCGACGCTAATCGGCGATCGAGGCGATCCGGTAGCTACCGGATCGGGATCGAGCTTTGTTAGCGCACGCTAAGGCCGATAGCTAGCGCACGCTATCGGCCGCTTAGCGCGCTCTCTCTTCTTTCTAGCGCACGCTACCCGAAAGTGCGGTTACGTCGAGGCTCTTGGGTGGTTTTGTGACCCGTTAGCGCACGCTACGGCTTTTAGCTAGCGCACGCTAACCGAGTTATAGGCGGTTTCTGGAGCGTTGACCCGTTAGCGCACGCTAATGCAGGTGTTTAGCGCGCTAATAAGCTCGATATAAATCTTGGACAGCAGCATTAAGTCGTCATTTTCCACTTTTCTTCATCCCTTCCGACGGGAGTGAGATCCAGAGGCGATTAGGACCGATCTTCTTCTTCTAGCTTCATCTGTGAGCGGATTTGTAGATGTTTAACAACATCTAATCGTCTTCTTGGTCCAGATCAAGGTAATCTCTTCTTAGAACCCTAGTTTCTTGAATTTGGGGTTTTTCCTTGGATTTGTGATTCTTAGCCGATCTCATCCGATCGGTTGTGTATTTTTGGTTGTCTTCACCGTAATCTTCAGATTTTGTTAACCGTTCATCGATTTTTATCGCCCGGACCAACGATTCTTGATTTCTTTGCGAATACTTAGATTCTTGTCGTTTTTAGGATCGTTTCGGATTTCGATTAGTGTTATTGATTCGTGGTGATGCTATTTTCGTAGTATTCGTGGGCTGTCGAAGTCTTGATCGTTTTTGGAGGTTGAAGGTTGCCCGATCGTGCCGTTAAATCGTTTCGTTGCTCGTGATATCGAGGCAAGTATCTTGTCCATACGTTTCATGTTTCGTAGGCGTAATTATTGATAAATGATTATATACGAAACCCAATGTTTAATGAACGTAAAAAGGGATTGGTATGTTCTCGATAAATGTTGTCTTTCAACGATAATTCGTGTACTTCGTGAATATATGTGTTCTCGGGATATGTGTGTTGGTTTTGTATGTTGAAAAGATGCTATGACCACTTTGAGTGAGTTTAATAGACTGTAATCCTTTGCCGGGGATTACGTATTGTTATGTGTATTTGTTCGGTAAGAACGTATTGGGTGTGATATTAGTTGATACTCCTTTGAAAGGAGGTTGTGATGTTTAAGTGTTGCTTGGCTTGATATTATGCTCATGGTTATGTGATCGTTGTGTAATATCCGCAATTTCGGATTTCCGGTAATTTTCATTTTTCGGCGGAGGTCCGTTTCGACGACTCGCTTTTGACCGTTTCGTCATTCTGAGAATATTTAATTCTACACTTTTTGTCATCCGAGTTCGTTTCGGTATCGTTTTGTTGAGTTTCGTGTTCTTAAATGACTTTTCGCACATGAGTTCGATTCTCGCGAATCTCTTCCGAAACTGTTGTTTCGAGTTTCTCGAAAGTCCATTTAATGTTATTATTCATGTTGTAAGCTTTGGTTTAGTTATTCGATCACGTATCGTGATTTTCGGACGTTTTGGGCCATTTTCGTAATTTTCCAAAGTTTGGGGTAATTACTTTCCGTTGTCGAATTTCGAGCCTTCGGGTGGTCGGAATCATGTGTTCTCTCAGTGTTTGGATTCGTATTTACGAGTACTTCGTAACCGTGCTTTCGGTTTACGTTCAGGTCTGAGTTTCGGGATTTTTCGGACCGTCGGATCGACCGAGTCATGGCTGGCCGGACCTGTGCGAAACGGCCCTAGAAAGCAGCGCGCCCGGCTCCGTGTCTTGCGCCGGTCGGCCAGACCAGCACTGCCGAGACACGGCCGAGACACCCGGCGCCGGTCCGGGCCGTTCTTTTGCACCGTGTCCTGGCGGGTATAAATATGGCAGAGCAGTCGGGTTTCACTCATTTTTCTTACTTCTTTCTTCCTCTTCCGCGGTTGGAGACTTGTGGAGCATGGAGGCATGTTGTCATACATCCGATCCACGAAGTTCTTGAGTTTCTAACATCAATCAATCATCCCGTAACATCCTCCGATCGACCGAATCAAGGTTAGATTTCCTAAAAATCTAGTTTTTGGAAAATTGGGGATTTTGTTCGAATTGTCCGTTTAATCCGATTTAACTTAGGATTATGATGGATTGATGATTATTTAGATGTATTATACCTAATTCATTGTTATTCCACGGTTGGATTGCCACGGATTTGTCGTTTTATTGAGTATTTTATCGACGCCTTGAAGGTGTTCGATAAAATGTCACAAAGAGAATTCGAGCGTTCTACCATTATTCTTCCTCGTATGATCGATGATTTATTGATTATATGTTGTTAGGGTCGAATTCTTGTGAAGAACTCGAGTCGGAACCCTTCCGTTCGTTGTCTTCTTCGGGGTCCGAGCTTTCCGGTCGAACCGTGTTCTTCGGAGCGTTCGGTAGCGGTTATCGAGGCAAGTATCTTATTATACGACTTGTATCTTGCGACTAGTAATTACGTATGCTAAGTATGACGATTTTTCTTGCCTCCGTAAATATGTTCCGTTTGAGTTGGTTGTGTTTTCCGAAATTTGAAGGCTTTGTGATAATAGTGATATATTGGTATACGTGTTCGGCGTTGTGCCATTTGTGCAGGATTGCGATGTACATATGAGATGGTTGTACACGTGGTTGTGTAATGTATTGTGTACCGAATGTGTGTTATGTTGGTTAAGAGTCGTTGTGATGATCATGATATTCGTGTTGTTTTGGTTTACATACTTGATTGTACATTTCGGTGTAATGTGGAATGGCTTGACATTTAATGATTATGAGTTGTGTCGTGTCGAAGTGTGTGCGTGTGTTCCAGGTAGGGTCTGACGAGGCCTCTGGAGTTCGGTACATGATGTGTACGAACAAGGTGTGTGATCCAGGTAGGGTCTGACGAGACCTATGGAGTTCGGTACATGATGTGTACGAACAAGGTGTGTGATCCAGGTAGGGTCAGCGAGACCTGCGGAGTTCGGTACATGATGTGTACGAGCGTGTGTGGCGGGTAGGGTCCGTTGAGGCCTCCGGAGTTCGGTACATGATGTGTACGAACAGTGTGTGTGGTCCGGGTAAGGTCCGTCGAGGCCTCCGGAGTTCGGTACATGATGTGTACGAACAATGATCGTGTAGCAGTGATTGTTCGGGTAACATTTTAAATATGGATCTCGGACTCATAATGATATATTATTTAGTATGCTTTGAAACGAGAATCGGGCTAAGGCCCTAATGTTTACGAATAGGTTTTGTAAATTGGGACTCGAGGTCCAAAAGAATTTCTGCTTTAAAAATCCCCGAGATGATGTGTTCCTTTTCAAATATCTCTTATTTGAGTTCGAAATTCTAAAACTTCTCGGGAACATTTTGATAATCGATTTGCGTATTATATTCGTAGTTGCTATTTGCTTGTTACATTTCGTATGGTTTGATACTTGCACTAGTAAAACAGTGGAGTTTTACTAACCCCCGAGTATTCGGGGGGTGGATGTCTGATGCGTCCGGTACATGCGAGTTCGGGGAGCGATCCACGGATTAGCACAAGGGGATGACGAGTGCGATACTAATCAAGAGTTGAAAGTTGGTAGAGTTTAGTTGTATTGTTAGAGTTGATTCGGTCTTATTGTATTGTATTTCGACCCTGTGTGGGTAATGTTGTTAGTCGATCCTGATGATAGAGATGAGTGACCTCATCGGACTGTGTGTTTATGTGTAAGTGACCTTAACGGTCTGTATTATTATATTGTTTGACCCTGGCCGGGCAAGCATTTGGTTGTTTATGGACGTTTAGCCTGGTAGATCCTTGCGGAAAGGGTTTACGGCGTGTAATATTCCCATACGGTTTTGGGGGTGTTACATTTATGGTATCAGAGCTTAGGTTGCGGAAACCTAGGCTGTCGGGTCGAGTCGAGTTGTGATTTGTCGAGTAATGTGTTGTCTTGTCGTTCGAGTCGTCAGGTGACAAGTTGAGTTGTGCGTAGTCACAACGCATTGGATATGTTGTCGGATGAGATTAGTATCGTGGGCGACCGTCGTCTCCGTGCGGCCTGTGGACGTAAGTCTCCTCTTTTATGCGTAATATTTGTGTTCATGATTTCATTTATGTGTGATATTTGTGGTGCATAATTTTATTTACACAGTGTTGTGTAATGAAGTTGTATTTGATACTTAGATACGCTGTATGTGTATAGAACTGGATGTATTGATGTTTGGCCCTTGAACCACCATGTGGGTTGGTATGGTGTGAAAGTTGTGAACCTTGATGGGTTTCACGGTAGAGTTCGCGAGAGACTCCGATAAATGGTTTTGTTGCATATTTAAACGTGATGCCATGAGATGTATGTTGAATTGGCGACCCTGTTTGCCATTTGGGCATGTGGTTTTAATATCGACTATTTTGGATTGTTGTAATTATACCCGCTACAGGTAGCTTTGAAAACGTTTTTCCTTAAAGACTATTGATTTGAGCATTTTTGTGGAAATCAAAATTTTTGGAAAAATCTTGTTTTGCAAAATGACCTTAATTTTCGGAATTTAAATGTTATGTGTTTGTGTGTTGGGGGCTATCAGTGACAATTCTAGTCCTGCTGACTAAATGAAATGCGGCCGTAAGATGTTTTCCATTACGGCCGTAAGCTCGAGTTATTACGGCCGTAAACTACATGTTGTTACTACCGTAAACTTTTGGTGACCGGTAGAAATTTGTTATTACAGTTGTACCCATGCCCCTTGATTATTTAATCTCTGTTGATATATTAGTGATGGATGGCGTGGTATCATGTTGTTACCCCGTATAACGCTAGTAAAGATAATGATATTGATAAGGTCATTTTGACGATATCGTCTAGCGAAAAGATTGAAGCCTCAACGTGTTGTTTTGCAAATAGCTTCAATCAAAACAGTTTTGATAATGAGATACATGGTTTTGATTAAACGACCGAGGTATTATAAGTGTTTTCAAAAATTTCATTTCACCAATTTTTTTTTTCAAACTTGAGAATTTTAAAATTTTATCATTTGAATAATAATACCGGAAGCACTTTATTTTTGTTGTTAGTGTTTGATCCCTGCGATACGTGTGTGGTTTTGACCGTGTTTGATTTGGAAAAATCCAAACATCTCTGTTGATGTGACTGTGTGGATTATTTTTGAATGAAGTTCTAAAATTACAGTGTTAGTTCGTGCACTTGTGTGATGACTTGGAGTTGATGTTTTAACGTGCTGCTATTTATTGTCTTATCTTGACGTTGTGATATTTGTTTGGATGTGTTATTCTTATTGGTCGTCCATCCAGTATGCCGAGAGGCCGTGGCCGAGGACGTGGTCGTAGTCGTGGTCGTGATCAGCAGCAATCATCGAGAGGTAATGTTGATATTGGCGCCGCCACCATCCTTCGTCAGGTGGTGACCGGTTAGCGCATATGAATCAGACCGTACACCGAGACGGGATTCCGGATGAGAATAACGGAGCTAGTAAGTGGTTACGAGATGTGATGAGAATGCACCCGCCCCGTTTTGTAGGTTCTTCGGACTCGTTAGGCTGGGAGAATTGGCTCTTCCAGTTGGACAGAACATTTGATGTTGTAGCTTGCCCCGATGAGAGAAGAGTGCCTATTGCTCAATACCTACTCGACAGGGAAGCTGCAGACTGGTGGGAGGCCGTAGCGCCTAGTGATCGTACCGCTACTTGGACTGAATTCAAAACTGCCATGGAGGCCGAGTATTGTCCGCCGTATGTTAAAGAGCGTAGGATTGTCGAGTTTTTCTCGGCTACGCCCCGAGACATGTCGATATCCCAGGCGATAGTCGATTATAATCGACAGCTGTGTTATGTTCGGGATCAGGTGAAAAGTGAGGCAGATAAGGTTCGTTATTTCGATATGCGTATGAAACCTCAGATTCGGCAGTGTATGGCTCCTTTTATGTGTACAACCTTGAAGGATTATCAGGATCGAGCCTTGGCGTTTGAGATGGCTATAATGTCTACCGAGTCTGTATCGGTAGCGAAAAAGCAGAAGATTTCCGATGACGCATCGGGAAGTAAGGGAATTGGGATTCCCACACCTCAACCCTCGTATCAGCCGAGTATGGGACCTTCTCGGTCAGTTAGAGAACCCAAAGGACCCAAGTCGGTGTCTTTGAGTTCTGGTAATGCTCCTAGGTGTTTCAACTGTAATGTTCTAGGCCATGAACGCGCGCATTGTAAGAAACCGCCAGTGACTTGTTATAATTGTGGACACGAGGGGCATCGAGTTCAGTACTGCGAGATTTTTGCCGAGATGATAAGGGACCGGAATTCCATTCCTACTTCCGGAGGGCCCAGTGATGTCTAGTGATGGTGTTTTTGGTACTCGCTACACGAATTGTTTCGCGTGTAGAGATGTTTTTTTTTGTGACGCTTTTACATTTGGAACTTGTTGAATGATATTTTGTTTTGTGTAAGTTCTCGTTTAGTTGTTGAACCTACGGAGGCGTGTCAGTGGACCACGAGGTCATGAGCATGGTATTTTATTATGTGTCGCTATATTTTGTTTCGTATCACTGTGATAACCTTAGTTTAAGTTTCGGGACGAAACTTATTTTTTGTATGATAGAATGTAATGTCTGGTATTCTCATTTTCTGTTATCTTGAATTGTTTGTGTTTTGACATCGGACATTTTCTTGTTGATGAGAATCGGAATGATTTCTATCGTAATACTCTATTTGTTTCTATCGCATAGCCGTTTTAGTCGGGTGCGACTTGTTGTCGCGTACATTTCCTTGATTAAATGTGTGCATATGATGTGGTATGTGATGCGTCGTTAATTGATCGTTATTGTTTTGAATCATTGCCGGTGGCGTTGTTATGGTTGTCATGTGGCGTGTTGTCACGCTGTATATTCTTTCGCGTTGCTTGTAACGTTTCGCCAATGGACGAAAGTTATGCATTTCTTGTGTATCTTGTTGAGTTTTCCTGTCGGGATATTGCTTCTCCCTACTTGTTTTAAGTTTCGGGACGAAACTTCTTTTAAGGAGGGTAGAATGTAATATCCGCAATTTCGGATTTCCGGTAATTTTCATTTTTCGGCGGAGGTCCGTTTCGACGACTCGCTTTTGACCGTTTCGTCATTCTGAGAATATTTAATTCTACACTTTTTGTCATCCGAGTTCGTTTCGGTATCGTTTTGTTGAGTTTCGTGTTCTTAAATGACTTTTCGCACATGAGTTCGATTCTCGCGAATCTCTTCCGAAACTGTTGTTTCGAGTTTCTCGAAAGTCCATTTAATGTTATTATTCATGTTGTAAGCTTTGGTTTAGTTATTCGATCACGTATCGTGATTTTCGGACGTTTTGGGCCATTTTCGTAATTTCCCAAAGTTTGGGGTAATTACTTTCCGTTGTCGAATTTCGAGCCTTTGGGTGGTCGGAATCATGTGTTCTATCAGTGTTCGGATTCGTATTTACGAGTACTTCGTAACCGTGCTTTTGGTTTACGTTCAGGTCTGAGTTTCGGGATTTTTCGGACCGTCGGATCGACCGAGTCATGGTTTGGCGGACACATGCGAACGGCCTAAGCAGCGGCGCCGCCGTGTCTTGCGCCGGGTCGGCCAGGACCAGCAGCCTGCCGAGACACGGCCGAGACACCCGGCGCTGGTCTGGGCCGTTTGCTGCACCGTGTCCGGCAGGGGTATAAATATGGCAGAGCAGTCGGGTTTCACTCATTTTTCTTACTTCTTTCTTCCTCTTCCGCGGTTGGAGACTTGTGGAGCATGGAGGCATGTTGTCATACATCCGATCCACGAAGTTCTTGAGTTTCTAACATCAATCAATCATCCCGTAACATCCTCCGATCGACCGAATCAAGGTTAGATTTCCTAAAAATCTAGTTTTTGGAAAATTGGGGATTTTGTTCGAATTGTCCGTTTAATCCGATTTAACTTAGGATTATGATGGATTGATGATTATTTAGATGTATTATACCTAATTCCTTGTTATTCCACGGTTGGATTGCCACGGATTTGTCGTTTTATTGAGTATTTTATCGACGCCTTGAAGGTGTTCGATAAAATGTCACAAAGAGAATTCGAGCGTTCTACCATTATTCTTCCTCGTATGATCGATGATTTATTGATTATATGTTGTTAGGGTCGAATTCTTGTGAAGAACTCGAGTCGGAACCCTTCCGTTCGTTGTCTTTTTCGGGGTCCGAGCTTTCCGGTCGAACCGTGTTCTTCGGAGCGTTCGGTAGCGGTTATCGAGGCAAGTATCTTATTATACGACTTGTATCTTGCGACTAGTAATTACGTATGCTAAGTATGACTATTTTTTTTGCCTCCGTAAATATGTTCCGTTTGAGTTGGTTGTGTTTTCCGAAATTTGAAGGCTTTGTGATAATAGTGATATATTGGTATACGTGTTCGGCGTTGTGCCATTTGTGCAGGATTGCGATGTACATATGAGATGGTTGTACACGTGGTTGTGTAATGTATTGTGTACCGAATGTGTGTTATGTTGGTTAAGAGTCGTTGTGATGATCATGATATTCGTGTTGTTTTGGTTTACATACTTGATTGTACATTTCCGTGTAATGTGGAATGGCTTGACATTTAATGATTATGAGTTGTGTCGTGTCGAAGTGTGTGCGTGTGTTCGGGTAGGGTCGCGAGGCCTCTGGAGTTCGGTACATGATGTGTACGAACAAGGTGTGTGATCCAGGTAGGGTCTGACGAGACCTCTGGAGTTCGGTACATGATGTGTACGAACAAGGTGTGTGATCCAGGTAGGGTCTGACGAGACCTATGGAGTTCGGTACATGATGTGTACGAACAGTGTATGTGGCCGGGTAGGGTCCGTTGAGGCCTCCGGAGTTCGGTACATGATGTGTACGAACAGTGTGTGTGGTCCGGGTAAGGTCCGTCGAGGCCTCCGGAGTTCGGTACATGATGTGTACGAACAATGATCGTGTAGCAGTGATTGTTCGGGTAACATTTTAAATATGGATCTCGGACTCATAATGATATATTATTTAGTATGCTTTGAAACGAGAATCGGGCTAAGGCCCTAATGTTTACGAAAAGGTTTTGTAAATTGGGACTCGAGGTCCAAAAGAATTTCTGCTTTAAAAATCCCCGAGATGATGTGTTCCTTTTCAAATATCTCTTACTTGAGTTCGAAATTCTAAAACTTCTGGGAACATTTTGATAATCGATTTGCGTATTAAATTCGTAGTTGCTATTTGCTTGTTACATTTCGTATGGTTTGATACTTGCACTAGTAAAACGGTGGAGTTTACTAACCCCAGTATTCGGGGGTGGATGTCTGATACTGCGTCCGGTACATGCGAGTTCGGGGAGCGATCACGGGATTGGCACAAGGGGATGACGAGTGCGATACTAATCAAGAGTTGAAAGTTGGTAGAGTTTAGTTGTATTGTTAGAGTTGATTCGGTCTTCATTGTATTGTATTTCGACCCCTGTGTGGGTAATGTTGTTAGTCAGTCCTGTTGATAGAGTTGTGTGACCTCATCGGTCTGTGTGTTTATGTGTAAGTGACCTTAACGGTCTGTATTATTATATTGTTTGACCCTGGCCGGGCAAGCATTTGGTTGTTTATGGACGTTTAGCCTAGTAGATCCTTGCGGAAAGGGTTTACGGCGTGTAATATTCCCATACGGTTTTGGGGGTGTTACACGTTGATAGTGATGTGCCTCCGGGTAGGATTGTTGAATCTCCGGGATCCATACTTGCTAGTATGGGTCGGGCGTGACCGTAGGGTTATCCAATCCGGGTATGTCTTGCGGGGACTCCGAGGTTCGGGGCTTGCTAGCCCGATGTCGAGATAACTTGTGGGGTTATCATCGGGTATATCTTGCGGGGACTCCGAGGTTCGTGGCTTGTTAGCCCGATGCCGGGATAACTTATGGTTGTGGTATGGAATGGTTCCGTGACTGTTGTCACGAGGACATGTGATTTGGTATGGTTTCCTATTGGGTTATTCACTCGGGTATGTTCTACGGGAGCATCTGAGGTTCGTGGCTTGTTAGCACGGGACGCGAATAATCCTTAGGAACATGTGTTATGTGATTCAGGTCGTGGACCCTGTGGCTTATGATTTGGGTCTTGGACCCCGTGTGTTGTGAATTGGGTTGTGAAACCACGTTTTATTATTGGAATCGTATTTTGGAAAGACGATTTTGGGCCGTGCCCCCAAGTGTTTTCGAAAGACTTGAGAATTCATTATTTCCAAATGTTTTCAAACTCCCGAGATTATAAAATGTTTTGTAAGAGATACATGGTATTATTTCCTACCCTTTTTATAAATCAAACTGTTTTGATTAAGTGAATTATCTCGGAAAATATATTCAAGATTATTATATTCTTGAAGCACGTTGTGTATGGCTTGTACTTCTGTTTTATACTTGCACTAGCAAAACAGTGGAGTTTTGCTAACCCCCGAGTATTCGGGGGGTGGATGTCTGTATTGTGTCCAGGTACTTGCAGGTAGCTGGGGAGCGAATCACAGGATCGATACGAAGGATGATGGGAGACGAAGATACTAATCACGTGAAGACCAATTATTGAGTATTTGGTAGAGTCATGTTGGTTATCCCTCCGATGTGATGTTACCCCGATTTATGGGAGTGTTATTGTATTCTAGCCCCTGCGTGGGTATGTGTTCTGGGCAAGTATCATGTATGTAATGTTGTGTGTGTTGTGATATAAGACCTAATCGGTCTAACGGTCCTTTACGTAGCCATGTCGGCATGTGAAGTGATGCATTGTTTTGTATTTAGCCTGGTAGATCCTCGCGGAGAGGGTCTGCGGCGCTGTAATATTCCCGAATGGTATGGGGGTGTTACAGAATATGGTTTCGGAGCTTAGGTTGAGGAAACCTAGGCTGTCGGGTTGAGTTGTGTGTTGTCGGGTCTTGTCTTGTCAGATTTGTTCTGACTGAGTGGTGTCGCGACGCGTCGTCTGAGTTGTCGGTCGTGATTAGTATCGAGGTGCAGCCATCATCTTCGTGCGATCTGTGGATGTAAGTCTCCCTATTTTATTGTATCTCGTGTTATACGAGTTTATGTGATTCTGTGTTATTATGTGGAGTTTAATTGTGCCTCGTGAATACTTACTCCATACTTGTTTGATTCTCGTATTGTGTTGGAATAAAGAGTAGTACCGGTGTGCATGTATATATGTATACATCTTTGTGTGAAATCGTTTTTACAGGGATCATGTTTTGGACTAGTTACTCAATAAAAGTTTATCAATATGGTATTTTAAACTTCAAATGTTTTGGGGAAGTCACGTAAATTCTATTTAAAAACATCCTTCGAGGAGGAAAAATGATTTGATTTTCGTATGATGACCTCGAGAACGAAGATTTTGAGGATTCAACTACATATATTTTATTTTCATCTTGCATTGAAAATTTTCAAAGTTCGATTTTTAAATGCTTAAACGAGGTCTACCAAAAGTTTACTTGAGATGTGACTTTTGCCTTCAACTTTTCGGTTAAAATATATGTAGTGAGGATGTAAATTGTTGGCGTTTGGATTAGTATGTTGTTGATTACTTGTAACCTTCGACTTTTGATATTACTTGGTATATGTTTATGGATGTGTGCTGGATTGGAATAGCTAACGCGTGCTAACGTAATATGGCTAGCGCACGCTAAGTCTCTGTTAAATCATATACTAAATGGTCTGATCAGAAGCCCGGAAATTGCATTCTGGCCGTAAGTCTAACTTTTGCGATTGTTAGACTGACCGTTTGAGGCCGTACTCTATGTGTGTTGTCCATGAATAACAATTGTTGTTTATGGTTATGTGTAATTTGAACTGTGTTGTTGTCCGCTGCGTGTGTAAAGTCCAAAATGACTTTTTGGGTACTTTTACCAAATAGTGTGTGTTTCAAAATGACCTTTCGGGTTTGTAAATTTGAATTATTTCGTTGACCCTTTTTCCTAACTCTTTTGTCGGGTGACTTAACATATATTTTGAAACTATTGAATTTTCGCCTCTACGCCTTGTAATTCCAAATGGTATTTGATGATGGTATTTGGTATTTGGAAAATGACTTTTGGGGAGTATTTGGAAAGTATTACCGTCATCGGCCTTTTTGGCATTTTGGAACGTTTTTGAAAATGGTTTTCAACTTGGTAGGATCCGGCGCGGAAAACGTACAGAAAATGATTTTGATATAATGGATGATTTCAATTTCATTGCATTTATAAATCGCATAACAACGGCATTATAAATGAAGATTTTTGGTATAATAGTTTGTATATTGTGCTCTAGCTGGGATTAAATGGTAATATGTATATGATTTAATGATGTTGGATTAAAGACAGAGATGTGAATATCTTGCTATGTGTTATGATCTTTCGTTACCATAGGTTGTTGTTTGTTAGTATGCCGAGGGGCGAGGTCGTGGTCGTAACCGTGGTGTTGATGGCCACGGGGATCGATGCAGAATCGAGGGAATGTCGTTGAGAATGATTTTAGTTTGGGTGTTGCTACTATATTGCAACAAGTAGCGACTCAGATGACTCGATTGACCTGTGGTTCAACGTAGCATTGACGCGAGTCGAACGTTGGTGTAAATCAATGGCTTCGCGAGATAGTTCGTATGAATCCCCCTCGATTCGCGGTCTGCGGATGCGTTAATGGGATGGTTGGATTTTCTAGTTGGGAAAGATTTTCGAGGTCGGATGTCACGAAGAGCGGAAGGTACCTATCGCTCGCACCTTCTCGACAAAGATGCCGCTAATTGGTGGGAAGTCGTTAAACCTCGTGATCGTGATGTCACGTGGGCGGAGTTCCAAGCATTTATGGAAGCCGAGTTCATCAAACCGATTAGAGAGCAGAGGATTCGCGAATTCTACTTGGCGTAACCGCAAGATATATCGGTGTCGCAAGCTATCATCGATTATAGCAAACAACTCGATTATGTGCGAGACCGGTGAGAACCGAGGAAGAGAGAATCCTTCACTTTGTGAGACGGATGAAGCGGATATTCGCGTGTATATGTCGGGATTCAATTGCACCTCGTTGAGGGACTATCAAGATCGAGCATTAGCCCGTGAACTAGCTTCGTTATCGTCGGAGCGTGTGCCCGAGTCGAAGAAGCAGAGGAAGTCCGATGACCGTGTGGACGGTGCAGGAGTTGGTATTTCTAGTTTTCAATGTCGTAGCCTTTCCGTTGTGAAACTCCATCGCTCGATGCGTGGAACTGAGAGTTCCAAGTCTTCTGTTCTGACTCCTGGTAAAGCCAGGAGATGTTTTAACTGTAATGTGACGGGACATGTTCGTGCACATTGTCCTTCTCCGCCAGTAACGTCTTACAGGTGTGGACTCGAGGGACACCGAGTTCAGTTTTGCGAGATGGTTACCGAGCCTTCCGGGGCACGGACTTGAGCACCGATATCTGGATCGACTCCGAGAAGCCCCTGAGTGGCTTATCCTATCAGTTGTTTGTTATGTTATTTCCCTCGTTTTGTTGGTTTGATATTCCGGAGATTAACTTCTTTTATTTGAAGTGAATCGGATTTTGAACTCTGTACTTTCGACTCTGTCGAATCGTTTATGTTCGTTGACATTTTCTGAACTTGTCCTGTCTTGTGCTTTTTGTTGATCAAACGAGTTGTAGTATTGTTTCAGAATAAACCATTTGTCGCTATGACTTTCCAATTGCTATTCCCTTTCCTGTGGATCTTATGTGAATACACATCTTGTTGTCTTCACCGGATCGTATATTGTCTCGAGTCGAGATGTGAACTTTGGGGTTGTTGTTTGAGTATTATTGTTCGTCGTGATTCGAACATGATTGATCGACTGTTGTTGTCTCGATCGTTGTAACTCAATCGTTTGATGGTTCAGTTTTTGTTGATCTCGTTTCGTAATTGTTGAGCGTTCGGACTCCTTCGTGATTTCCTTAAGTTCGGGAAATTTGCTTCATTTTCGACCTCCCAATCCTCGTGTTGTGGAATTTCGTATTTGTTCAGTGATTCGATCGCATTGTGATTGGCGTACTGTTCGGACTGGTCAACCATATTGATTTTGTTCGTCGCGTTCTGTTATCTTTCTGACGTAGCGACATGCATGGTAGCAGACACGTGCTGCATGTGATTCGTTTCACCTTGTCGATAACGGATAGCTTGTGCCATCTGGAATTGTTTTGCGTTATTCGTTTTATGTTTCAAGTTTCGGGGACGAGACTTCTTTTAAGAGGGGTAGAATGTAATACCCGAGATCTTTATTCCGGATTCGATGGGTTTTCTGGGTTTTATCGGATTGTCATTGTCCTCATCGTTGGAATTTTGTGCCATATTTTGGTCGTGCATTATTGGGGCATGTGTTTGGAGGCATTTCGGATCACTATGTGAGTTTTTGAGTTTTCGTGGTGTAACGCACGCTAATGCTTGAGGCATAGCGCACGCTACTGCGTGGTGGTTAGCGCACGCTACTGAATGTGTAGCGCACGCTAACTGGCAGTCCAGAGGCAGTCCAGTAGCTACTGGACTGGGACTGGAGCTTTGTTAGCGCACGCTAAGGCCGATAGCTAGCGCACGCTATCGACTGCTTAGCGCACGCTCTCTCTTCTTTCTAGCGCACGCTACCCGGCAGGTGCGGTTCTGTCCAGGGGCTACCGGTGGTTTTGTGACCCGTTAGCGCACGCTACGGCTTTTGGCTAGCGCACGCTAACTGTGTTATAGGCGGTTTCTCTGGAGCGTTGACCCCGTTAGCGCACGCTAATGCAGGGTGTTTAGCGCGCGCTAATAACTGTCCAGTATAAATACTGGACAGCAGCGTTAAGTCGTCATTTTCCACTTTTCTTCATCCCTTCCGACGGGAGTGAGATCCAGAGGCGATTAGGACCGATCTTCTTCTTCTAGCTTCATCTCTGAGCGGATTTGTAGATGTTTAACAACATCTAATCGTCTTCTTGGTCCAGATCAAGGTAATCTCTTCTTAGAACCCTAGTTTCTTGAATTTGGGGTTTTTCCCTGGATTTGTGATTCTTAACCGATCTCATCCGATAGGTTGTGTATTTTGGTTGTCTTCACCGTAATCTTGATTTTGTTAACCGTTCATCGATTTTTATCGCCGGACCAACGATTCTTGATTTCTTTGCGAATACTTAGATTCTTGTCGTTTTTAGGATCGTTTGATTTCGATTAGTGTTATTGATTCGTGGTGATGCTATTTTCGTAGTATTCGTGGGTGTCGAAGTCTTGATCGTTTTGGAGGTTCGAAGGTTGCCGGATCGTGCCCGTTAAATCGTTTCGTTGCTCGTGATATCGAGGCAAGTATCTTGTCCATACGTTTCATGTTTCGTAGGCGTAATTATTGATAAATGATTATATACGAAACCCAATGTTTAATGAACGTAAAAAGGGATTGGTATGTTCTCGATAAATGTTGTCTTTCAACGATAATTCGTGTACTTCGTGAATATATGTGTTCTCGGGATATGTGTGTTGGTTTTGTATGTTGAAAAGATGCTATGACCACTTTGAGTGAGTTTAATAGACTGTAATCCTTTGTCGGGGATTACGCATTGTTATGTGTATTTGTTCGGTAAGAACGTATTGGGTGTGATATTAGTTGATACTCCTTTGAAAGGAGGTTGTGATGTTTAAGTGTTGCTTGGCTTGATATTATGCTCATGGTTATGTGATCGTTGATAGTGATGTGCCTCCGGGTAGGATTGTTGAATCTCCGGGATCCATACTTGCTAGTATGGGTCGGGCGTGACCGTAGGGTTATCCAATCCGGGTATGTCTTGCGGGGACTCCGAGGTTCGGGGCTTGCTAGCCCGATGCCGAGATAACTTGTGGGGTTATCATCGGGTATGTCTTGCGGGGACTCCGAGGTTCGTGGCTTGTTAGCCGATCTGGGATAACTTATGGTTGTGGTATGGAATGGTTACGTATTTGTTGTCACGAGGACATGTGATTTGGTATGGTTTCCTATTGGGTTATTCACTCGGGTATGTTCTACGGGAGCATATGAGGTTCGTGGCTTATTAGCACGGGACGCGAATAATCCTTAGGAACATGTGTTATGTGATTCGGGTCGTGGACCCTGTGGCTTATGATTTGGGTCTTGGACCCCGTGTGTTGTGAATTGGGTTGTGAAACCGCGTTTTATTATTGGAATCGTATTTTGGAAAGACGATTTTGGGCCGTGCCCCCAAGTGTTTTCGAAAGACTTGAGAATTCATTATTTCCAAATGTTTTCAAACTCCCGAGATTATAAAATGTTTTGTAAGAGATACATGGTATTATTTCCTACCCTTTTTATAAATCAAACTGTTTTGATTAAGTGAATTATCTCGGAAAATATATTCAAGATTATTATATTCTTGAAGCACGTTGTGTATGGCTTGTAATTCGGTTTTATACTTGCACTAGCAAAACAATGGAGTTTTGCTAACCCCCGAGTATTCGGGGGGTGGATGTCTGTATTGCGTCCAGGTACTTGCAGGTAGCTGGGGAGCGAATCACAGGATCGATACGAAGGATGATGGGAGACGAAGATACTAATCACGTGAAGACCAATTGTAGAGTATTTGGTAGAGTCATGTTGGTTATCCCTCCGATGTGATGTTACCCCGATTTATGGGAGTGTTATTGTTGTAATATCCGCAATTTTGAATTTCGGTAATTTTCTTTTTTCAGAGGAAGTTTGTTTTGACAACTCTATCATGACTGTTTCGTCATTCCGAGAATGATTAATTCTGCACTTTTTGTCATCCGAGTTCGTTTCAGTGTCGTTTTGTTGAGTTCCGTGTCCTTGATCGACTTTTTCACGTGGGAGTTCGACTTTGTAAAGTCACCATTAATTCTTGGAAACTCCAAAAATTCTGAATCTTTGCAATATTATAGAGCATCAAGTTAGCTTTCCAATGGTTCAAACGGTGAGTCAATCGGAGTCCAAACGAGGGAGTTATGGTCGAAATAGCTAAGACTACACGATGTGCCTTTTTCGTGTTGGAGTGGGCATCTTGTGTCTGCGGCACACTTCAGCTGTGCCGCGGCACTAAGCTGATTCTGGGCGTTTTCTTGGCCTGGTCCGCGGCACACTCATCTGTGCCGCGGCACACGGGCTTTTGCGTTTTTAGCAGATTTTCGAGGAGAAAACTTCATTTTTCTCCTCTCTTCTTCCTCCTTCCATCTAGGGCGATTTGAGGGCGATTTTGGGCGATTTGAGTGCTCCCAAACTTGTAGAGATCATCCACCTCAAGTCTTGTTGTAGATTTTCGACCTCTACTTGAATCATTCATCCAAATCAAGGTATTTTGGCTTGAACCCTTGTTTTTGTAGATTTGGGGATTTTCCTTTTTGATTTCGATTCCAATCCGTTTTTAATCAATTAATTGTTGTATAAACGTTGTTTTGAACTTGTTCTATGGATTGGATACTCGTATCTTTGGTTCGTTCGACCCGAGGGGTGATTTCTTTGTTCTTGAAGGGTCTTGAACATTTAATGTTCGATTAAATGTTCGAATGAGTTCCCTTTGATAGTTTGTTGAGATTTCCGTTGTTTTGGCCTTGATTCTCGTCGTAACCATGTGTTATTGTTCCTTCCGGAGGTTTATAGGTGTTCGAGGATTCCGATGTTGAATCCCGTTTGGTGATTGATGATTCATGTGGTGTTATTCTCGTAATACTCGTGGTGCTATCACGTTCTTGATATTGTTCGGGGGTTCGGGGCTATTCGACCGCGTCCTATCCGTCGTATTATTGCGATCGTGATTTCGAGGCAAGTATCTTGCCCATACTATTCTTGTTTTATGGATATGATAATTAGTGATCGTCTAAATGTGGTTGTTTGGTCGTTTGAATTGAACTTTCAAAAGATTCGGTTTAGCCTTATTAAAGGCTTGCTTTCAAAACGCGCGTGTTTTGTGAATGTTGTGTCTTGTAAATGACTATGTGAATCCTATGGATATATTTGGTGTTGATGATGCACTTGGTATTTGCGTGTGGACGTATATTATTTCCTTTCGGTGCGTTGTGGTTTGACGTGGTGTTTTGCTAAGTGTTTGATGCCTCTGAGTGAATTGTTTGGATATCTTTGTTGCATTGTGTTATTTGTGTGAATGTGTGGATATGGTTGAAGGTCTACGGTGACACATGGCACGTGATCATGTGGTCAGGATGCAACAAGTGATTGATCCAACCGTGAGAGCCTGAGATGATCTACGGTGGCACATGGCATGCGATCATGTGGCCAGGATGCAACAAGCGATTGATCCAACCGTGAGATGTGTGTGATTTGTTTCGCTAGCCAGCTCGGGAGGGTCCTTCGAGGCCTCGAGTGGGATTTGTGGCTTCGTCCGGTCCTAGGCGATGCGCGTGCGTGATTACGTTGTGTTGATTTTTATGTCCGCCGAGGACACGTGATGTTGGGCTCTGGCCCTGTGAATTGTTATGTTTTCTATTTGCGAAAACAAAACCTTTGGGCTGTGACCCTGTTGAATTATCGAAAGAGAAGGATTCGGAAATCCTAAATTGTTTCCTATTAAAACTCTCGATGGCATTTAAACGGTTTTATAAATTGTTTTCCCTTTATTTGTGACCTTTCGGTTTTAGAATATTTTACCAAACTCTTGCCTCGGGAAGTGCTTTTCGTTACATTTGGATTTTGAGGATTCCCGATTATTGTTATTCGTGGAATGTGAATTGTATGGCTCGTATTTTTGCACTTGTACTTGCACTATCAAAACAGTGGAGTTTTGCTAACCCCAGTATTCGGGGTGGATGTCTATTTTGCATTCGTGTTTTGGAGCATGGCACAGGGTCGGCACGAAGGATGATGAAAGATTAAAGGTACTAATCACACGAGGATCCGTTGATGTCGTATTGGTCTAGTTGTATTTTTTTTCCGCTGCAGTATCTTTTCCCCGTTGTACGGGAGTTTATTGTATTTTGACCCCTGCGTGGGTATGTGTTTGGAATTGAGTTGTATGTTATTATTGAAAGACCAAGTCGGTCTACTGAGTCATTTTAGCCTTAAAGGCGATGTTTAGATGTTTGATTTTAGTTATCAGCCTGGTAGATCCTCGAGGAGAGGGTCTACGGCGTGTAATATCCCTGAGTGGATTGGTGGTGTTACATAAATGGTATCGTAGCTTAGGTTGTGGAAACCTAGGCTGCCGGGTCAGTGGTGTCTGCTGAGTCTTTGTCTCGTCGGATTTTTTCTGACTAAGTCGTGTCGCGACGCTTCGTCTGAGTTTGTTAGTCGTGATTAGTATCGTGGGGCGATCATCACCTTCGTGCGACCTGTGGCTGTAAGTCTCCCTTCTTTATGTTGTGCCTCGTGTGATACGAGCTATTTTTATGATTATTTGTTAAGTGACGGAATCCTATTATGGATTTTGATTTCTTGATATGTGGTTATTTGACTCTCATATTTCGTTCATATGAGGAGTATTGTTGCTGGACTGTGCATGTTGAACTGTATTTCTTTTATCCGCTGCGTGAATTCTTTTGTAATGACTTTCGGTATTTTATCGACCGAGTTTTATTTCAAAAACCGATTCCCTTAACCGAGTTTTTGGCATTATGGCCTTGACCGCTTTGACGAAATTCTTATGACGGTATTTAGTATTTTGTAAATGGATTTCGTGAGTTTTTGAAATATTACCGTCATCGACCTTTTTGGCGTTTTTGTAAATGGTTTTTAGCACAGTGAGTTCGGCGCAGGACCCACGGCGCTATAATGTTTTGTGTAATTACGAAATTTTTGGGCATTCTAGCCCATTGAATTATCTTTGAAAAACTTGAGTATCTTAGAAAATAAATTTGAGACGTACTTTCAAAATGAATTATTTTCTCGTGGTACATCCAAGATGCCACGATATGTTTCAAAATTCTTCTCTGCGAGGACCCAAAATGTTTTGAGATATTTTCAATATTTTATAAACGCTTTTACTTAGACAGGGTCGAATATTTCAAAGTTTTTCACGAAAAGAAAGTGTTCTCATTTTTATCAAATGCGAGATGGTTCTCCAAAGTCTCGATAATGGTGTTTGTACTACTTTTTGTAAAATGATACTCAAGATCAACCTGTTGTTTCCAAAGCTGTTTTCAAAAGGTGGTTTTCGTTTTAAAACCTATCATTCTGCTTGCGGACCGGAAATGCGTGTATGGTTTTTCGAACTTTAGTTACGGTGTTAACCACTGAATTGTGATTGAATTGGTGGTGTGAGCGTTGAGTCGTTCGCCACGCATATGTTTTGTTAGCCCTCTGTGAGAGGTGTGGCTGGTGTTTCTTGTTTATCGCCTCGTGGTGATTTGCGTGTTGTCGCACTAGTGTGAGTTGTTAAAGCTTGGATTTTTGTGCGTTATACACATGGGTGATTATTTCATGATGTTTGTGATTGTGTGCTGGCTATCGTTCGGGATGTTGTAATCGTCGAACGATGCCGTTGTTGTTGTGATTTTTGTATGCGTTGATATGTTATGCTGAGTTGGCATCTCCGGTATGTTGTTTTGCGGTGTTTTGTACCATTGTATCGAGCATTTGTATTTTCGGTATGCCGAGCCGAGACGTTTCAACCGTGATGTGCCGGGGCATGCACGTGTAGATTGTCCTTCTCGTCGGTAACACATTTCAAGTGTGGACTCGATGGACACCGAATTCAGTTTTGCGAATTGACTACCGAGACTTTCGGAGTTCGCGCTTCAGCACAGTTATCTGAATCGGCTTTGAGAGGCCTTCGAAGGATGTTTCTATCGGTTGCTTGTTATGTTGTCACATTGATTTCGTTGTTGTGAGTTTCGGGGACGACACTTCTTTTAGATGAGGTCAAATATAATACCCATATTATTTTTGGCTTCTGCATTTCCTCTTTCTCAAGTCTATCGATTCGCTCATGTTCGTTGATACCTTCCGGACTTGTTCTGTATTTCGGTTTCATCGTTCGAACGAACTGTGATCTTGTTGTGGGTCGATCTGGTTATCGCTATGACTTTTCCGAATTTGGTTCGATTTTTGTGAACCTTGTTCGGAAGTAACATCTTTTGGTTCTACTAGTTTATTTTATTCGAGGTGGATCGGATTTGAACTTCTGTATTTTCGATTTTGTCGACTCATGTATGTTCGTTGACATTTTCTGAGCTTTCCCCTGTCCCTTGCCTTTGTGGATCGAACGAGGGTGGTATTGTTTCGGAATAACTCGTTTGTCGTTGTGACTTTTCTATTGCCATTCCCTTTCCTGTGGATCTTATATGAATGCACATCCTGTTGTTTTCACCGGATTATATATTGTCTCGAGTCGAGATGTGAACCTTGGAGTTGTTGTTTGAATTTTATTATCCTTCGTATTTCGGACATGATTGTTCGATTTTTGTTGTCTCGATCGTTTGTTTGTTTGGTTTTTGTTCTCGTTTCGTGATTGTTGAGCGTTCAGGCTCCTTCCTAATTCCCTTAAGTTCGGGAAATTTGTCTCGTTTTCGATCTTCCAACCCTTGAGCGATTGGCTCGCGTTTTGATTGATGTACCGTTGGGTTGGTCAATCGTATTGATTTTCGCTCATTGTGTTTTGTGATTGTTCGGATAATTGACTTGACTGTATTATCCATTTGATGACGCTTGTCACTTGTTGGTTTTATTATATCCCTAACGGCGACGTTGTGTTGGTCGTCGTGGAGCGTGTTTTCACGCCGTATATTCCTTTGCGTTTCTTGCAGCGTTTCGCCGTTGGGCGCGAGTTTTCGAGTTTTGTGTATCTCGTCGAGTTTTCCTGGCGGGTATATTGTTTCCCCCTACTTGTTTTAAGTTTCGGGACGAAACTTCTTTTAAGGAGGGTAGAATGTAATATCCGCAATTTCGAATTTCGGTAATTTTCTTTTTTCGGAGGAAGTTTGTTTTGACAACTCTATCTTGACCGTTTCGTCATTCCGAGAATGATTAATTCTGCACTTTTTGTCATCCGAGTTCGTTTCGGTGTCGTTTTGTTGAGTTCCGTGTCCTTGATCGACTTTTTCACGTGGGAGTTCGACTTTGTAAAGTCACCATTAATTCTTGGAAACTCCAAAAATTCTGAATCTTTTCAATATTATAGAGCATCAAGTTAGCTTTCCAATGGTTCAAACGGTGAGTCAATCGGAGTCCAAACGAGGGAGTTATGGTCGAAATAGCTAAGACTACACGATGTGCCTTTTTCGTGTTGGAGTGGGCTGTACTGTGTGCTGCGGCACACTTCAGCTGTGCCGCGGCACTAAGCTGATTCCTGGGCGTTTTTCTTGGCCCTGGTCCGCGGCACACTCATCCTGTGCCGCGGCACACGGGCTTTTTCTGCGTTTTTAGCAGATTTTCGAGGAGAAAACTTCATTTTTCTCCTCTCTTCTTCCTCCTTCCATCTAGGGCGATTTGAGGGCGATTTTGGGCGATTTGAGTGCTCCCAAACTTGTAGAGATCATCCACCTCAAGTCTTGTTGTAGATTTTCGACCTCTACTTGAATCATTCATCCAAATCAAGGTATTTTGGCTTGAACCCTTGTTTTTGTAGATTTGGGGATTTTCCTTTTTGATTTCGATTCCAATCCGTTTTTAATCAATTAATTGTTGTATAAACGTTGTTTTGAACTTGTTCTATGGATTGGATACTCGTATCTTTGGTTCGTTCGACCCGAGGGGTGATTTCTTTGTTCTTGAAGGGTCTTGAACATTTAATGTTCGATTAAATGTTCGAATGAGTTCCCTTTGATAGTTTGTTGAGATTTTCGTTGTTTTGGCCTTGATTCTCGTCGTAACCATGTGTTATTGTTCCTTACGGAGGTTTATAGGTGTTCGAGGATTCTGATGTTGAATCCCATTTGGTGATTGATGATTCGTGTGGTGTTATTCTCGTAATACTCGTGGTGCTATCACGTTCTTGATATTGTTCGGGGGTTCGGGGCTATTCGACCGCGTCCTATCCGTCGTATTATTGCGATCGTGATTTCGAGGCAAGTATCTTGCCCATACTATTCTTGTTTTATGGATATGATAATTAGTGATCGTCTAAATGTGGTTGTTTGGTCGTTTGATTGAACTTTCAAAAGATTCGGTTTAGCCTTATTAAAGGCTTGCTTTCAAAACGCGTGTGTTTTGTGAATGTTGTGTCTTGTAAATGACTATGTGAATCCTATGGATATATTTGGTGTTGATGATGCACTTGGTATTTGCGTGTGGACGTATATTATTTCCTTTCGGTGCGTTGTGGTTTGACGTGGTGTTTTGCTAAGTGTTTGATGCCTCTGAGTGAATTGTTTGGATATCTTTGTTGCATTGTGTTATTTGTGTGAATGTGTGGATATGGTTGAAGGTCTACGGTGACACATGGCACGTGATCATGTGGCCAGGATGCAACAAGTGATTGATCCAACCGTGAGAGCCTGAGATGATCTACGGTGGCACATGGCATGCAATCATGTGGCCAGGATGCAACAAGCGATTGATCCAACCGTGAGATGTGTGTGATTTGTTTCGCTAGCCAGCTCGGGAGGGTCCTTCGAGGCCTCGAGTGGGATTTGTGGCTTCGTCCCGGTCCTAGGCGATGCGCGTGCGTGATTACGTTGTGTTGATTTTTATGTCCGCCGAGGACACGTGATGTTGGGCTCGGGCCCTGTGAATTGTTGTCTGTTTTCTATTTGCGAAAACAAAACCTTTGGGCTGTGACCCCTGTTGATTTTTGGAAAGAGAAGGATTCGGAAATCCTAAATTGTTTCCTATTAAAACTCTCGATGGCATTTAAACGGTTTTATAAATTGTTTTCCCTTTATTTGTGACCTTTCGGTTTTAGAATATTTTACCAAACTCTTGCCTCGGGAAGTGCTTTTCGTTACATTTGGATTTTTGAGGATTCCTGATTATTGTTATTCGTGGAATGTGAATTGTATGGCTCGTATTTTTGCACTTGTACTTGCACTAGCAAAACAGTGGAGTTTTGCTAACCCCCGAGTATTCGGGGGGTGGATGTCTATTTTTGCATTCAGGTTTTGGAGCATGGCACAGGGTCGGCACGAAGGATGATGAAAGATTAACGGTACTAATCACACGAGGATCCGTTGATGTCGTATTGGTCTAGTTGTATTTTCTTTTCCGTTGCAGTATCTTTTCCCCGTTGTAGGGGAGTTTATTGTATTTTGACCCCTGCGTGGGTATGTGTTTGGAATTGAGTTGTATGTTATTATTGAAAGACCAAGTCGGTCTACTGAGTCATTTTAGCCTTAAAGGAGATGTTTAGATGTTTGATTTTAGTTATCAGCCTGGTAGATCCTCGAGGAGAGGGTCTACGGCGTGTAATATCCCTGAGTGGATTGGGGATGTTACAATTGTATTCTAGCCCCTGCGTGGGTATGTGTTCTGGGCAAGTATCATGTATGTAATGTTGTGTGTGTTGTGATATAAGACCTAATCGGTCTAACGGTCCTTTACGTAGCCATGTCGGCATCTGAAGTGATGCATTGTTTTGTATTTAGCCTGGTAGATCCTCGCGGAGAGGGTCTGCGGCGCTGTAATATTCCCGAATGGTTTGGGGGTGTTACAATCAGGATCTGGAACGAAGTAGGAAGCTGGATTCAGGGGAGGTGATGGTCACCGTCGGAAGTGAGCATAGTGTCGAGGCTTTTAATATCGGATCCCTTATGTTGGATTTAGAATCTAGTTTTATTCTTACTTTAGATGATGTACTTGTTTTGCCCAAGGGGCACAAGAATATTGTATCAATTCCGGTCATGGACCGAAAGGGATTTCACTTCTTTATTGGAGATGGGTCCTGTCGTATTTATTTTAGAAATAAATTGGTTGGTACTGCTACATTATTAAATGGTTTATATCATTTAAATCTAAAGAATAAAAAAACTGTGAACACTATAACTAGGAAGCGTGGTAGGAATGAAACGAACCAAGCACTAAAGTGGCATCTAAGACTTGGTCATATTGGTCAGACCAAGGTTCATAAAATGGAGAAAGATGGGCTTACGGGTCCATTGGGATCATATCCCTATCCAACTTGTGAATCTTTTCAAGGCAAAATGACTAAGTTACCCTTCGCAGGGACTTTTGAAAGAGCTGCTGAAAAACTTGGATTGATCCATACCGACGTCTGTGGCCCTTTTGAAGTGGCACGAGATGGCTTTCAGTATTTCATTACATTCACTGATGACCATACTAGGTATGGATTCGTGTACTTAATGAAACATAAGTCTGAAGCTTTTGATAAATTCAAGAAACTTGAAGCTTTTGATCATCTTGGGATCTATGCTGAGGGCGCTGGATCATTGGATGGGTTTTTCACCTCGTGTTGGTCCGACGGGATCATCTTGGGATCTATGCTGAGGGCGTTGGATCATTGGATTACCTTGTGTTGTGTTATTGGAATCATGTGGATTCGCATTGTAGGATTTGTTGTGCGGCATTTAAACACGCCTCGAAGACGATCGTCATAGCAGTCGGGAGGTCTACCATGAGAGATGTGCTCGGGGTAAACACCCTGAACTCGGCACCCACGGCGATCACCTTCTGTTGACTGGCGATCGTCTTTTGTTGATTGGCGATCGTCTCGTGCCGTGTTTTACTCCAACATCCGTCAAAAGTCATCAAAGCCCAAATCTCGGGCTGGGACCCGCATGCAGATCTCAAAAGGTGCTGACAGACAAGATCGGTGCCCACAGCCTGTCACCTACTTCACCTACCAACAGGGCCGCAGACCTGCGAACAAGATCGACAGACAAGACCTGTGCTCACAGCCTGTCACCAACTTCACCTACCAACAAGACCGCCGTAAAGGTGGGTCACAGCGGCTCAGTGGCGCATGCGAGTTCCCCGTCAGACCGCATAACCGGGCCGCAAGAATAACCGCGGACTTTGAGGAAAAGCCCCACGCGACGATCGGCCGTCTTATTATAATATAAATAACGACGATCGCTGCGATCGTGGGGCCCTCGTGAACTTGGTGCTATAAATAGAAGGTCCAATTGCGAAAAGACACAAAGAACAAGAGAGAGAAAAGAGAGAGACATTCTCACACATAGAACATCCATAGCAAGAATTCACGTAACTCCATATCGATTCTTCGGCATTCTATACGCTCCACTTAGAAAACTAGAATCCTTTACACTCTTTGTGATAGATTCTAACATTAATATTTGTACTCAACCGTATACTTATTAATAAAATCTCGCGAGAGCATTCAAGCCCGGGATTAACAACCCCGGCAAATCTTGTGTCATTTAATTTCTCACGGACGTGCTCCCGCATTTGTTGGTTACTCGATCATTCCAGCAACATTATCTTCGGATAATATTTTGGGTAACAACAATTGGCGCTAGAAGGAGGGCGGCACTTACCTTCACTTTTATTCCGATCGTCTCGTAGAACACTCATTGTTCTCCGGACTCACACTTGAAGAAACACTCACTGTTCTTCAAAAGAAACAAACCTCCAGAAAAATGACGTCTGCTACAACTTCCAAGAGAGCCACCCTGAGATCCGCCGGAAATATCATTCCGACACGGACAGAATCCCAGCCCGCGGCGGAAGGCGACCGCGGCGACGCTAGATCCTCACTCCCGCCCCCAAGGGACGGCCCTAGTCTCTCACTCGATCAGTTCCAGACCGCGGAACAGATTGAGGAGGCCATAGCCGTACTCAGGGAGCGACGAATTGCATGCGACTCGCCCACCATCACTCCGTCAACCATCCGTCGAGCTGGAAAGCGGAAGCTCAAGGGGATATATGTTGAGAAATCAACAGAAAACCCAGAGCCGCAGTCGAAGGCTCTCGTTAGGCGGGATGACTCCGTCTTCACCGCCTAGGAGTGATCCTCGTGGCGACCGGACAGTCGGGCCGAGTCGGGAGGCATCGGAGTCGAATCCTTCACCGGGAGTTCGGCATACCCGACTCCCGAGAAGACAGGCGGCCGACAGGCCCCACTCGCCCGAGAAATGAGTCTCAGGCGAGAGAACTCGTCGTCCACCATGGGGCAGGGATCGGTACATGATCGCCTCGGCTCGCGCTCCGTGCTAATCAATGGCTGTCGAGCCCACGCGATGGCCGCAATGCGGCCCGGCTCGGCGAAATGAAGGCGCTACTAGACATGGGCGGGCGCCAGAGACCGATCTCTGGACCAAGTGAACCACTCGCGGTCGGATCGAGCTCGCCAGTTCAACCAACAATCGCCCCCCACAGACACCTCTATATGAGGGAAGATCGGACCCGGAGACCCACTTGAGCAAATTCCGGATCTACATGACCGGATGCGGAGCATCAGATGCGACGAAGTGTCGGATGTTCCCGCTAACTCTGGGCGACCTCGCCCACAGGTGGTACATCTCGCTGCCTCCTCGCTCAATCAATTGCTTCGAGAAGTTGGCGAACGACTTTACGTCGTACTTCGCCGCCAAAGTCGCTCGCCACAAGGCCCCACCGCATGATGAAAATCAAGCGGGGAAGGACGAGCGGATGCGAATTACATCGACCGGGTGGACGAGATAGTCCTCACCGGTGAACCCATTAGCGACGAGCTCGCCCTCTATTCAGTCCTGGGGGGATTCTACGGCCACTCACCCATGTTCAGGCATCTCACAAAGGATATCCCCCCGACCTACTCGGTCTTCCGCGTCAGAGCCGCCGATTTCCTGGCCAGGCAGAGGATGCTCTCCCTCCGTTTAGATGAGGAACCCACCGGAGAGGGGAAGATGCCATCCCATGTTCAGAAGAAGGCGGTCGCCAAGCCCAGAAAGGCGGTCGCAAAGCCGCCTGGCGAATTCAAAGCTTTCGGTGATGTAGAGGTTCACCTCCTCCACAACCTCAACCTGTCTCCAGCCCACATCTTCAACGCAATTAAGGGGCGGGAGTGGCTTTCCAAACCGAAGCCAATAAGGGACCACGGTCATCTAGACCGTAGCAAGTTCTGTGCCTATCACAAAAGTCCCGGCCACAACACCAGCCAATGCCGCGACCTCCTCAGGCAACTCTGGCGACTGTTCGAAGAAGGCAAATTAGACAACCTGGTCACCAAGCCAGAACCTCGACCAGAGAGGACCGGAGGGCGCGAGCGCCGTCAGATCGAAAGGACGCCTCCCAATCCGGTCGCCAGGATCGAACACGAGCCAGAGCATTCCGATGAATCGATTCCTCCGATCAACTCTGGCGGTCGGATTAATATTCTCCAAGCGGGATGTGGGAGCCTCGGGGGCCTTTCCCCGGTTTCCACCGCGTCAAACAGGAAGCGGAAGGCCGAACTGAGGGCATTTGCCGGAGTCCATATTGTGGTGCCCCCAGAGCCGACCATCGCTAGAAACGCGCTCATCACCTTCTCCAATAAAGACAGGGAGGGGGTACAATGCCCCAAAGAGGATGCATTGGTGATCTCTGCCTGTATCCTGGGGAAGGCGGTCGACCGCATGCTGGTCGACAACGGGAGCTTCTGCAATATCATATTCAAAACAGCTCTGGATCAGCTCGGAAACCTGACCAAATTCATCAAGCCATTCGACACCGTGCTCCAAGGATTCGGCGACAAAGACTTGTCAAGCCTATGGGAGGATCAAGCTCTCCGTCGAGCTGATATGCATTTACGATCCCAAGGTTAGGATCACTAGGAACCTAAATTTTGTAATAATAGATAGACCCAGCATCTATAATGGGTTCCTAGGTCGTCCATTCTTAGAAACCTTTGAGGCGGTCGCTTCGTCCTTCTTTTATTGTATCAAATTCCCCACTGCCGATGGGACGGTCGGTACTGTAAAGGGGGACCAGCTAATGGCAAAAAGATGTTTAAATTACTCCTGTGTCGCTACTGTTTTCAATACTTCCCCCGATATGTGTAACGTTGAAACGATCGACGATCGACCCATGGAGATCGACGGACCAAACACATCGTATCAACCCAACTCAGACGACGGCATCTCGGATCAGTTAACGGACGACATCGAGCCAAGGATCGGTTTCGAGCCGAGTCTCGACGTCGATCCGAGGATCGAGTCCGGAAACCGTTCCAAGCAAGAAGCGACCGTCCCCATCGAAGAGTTGGAGAGTATAGCCATAGATCCGGCTCGTCGAGAACGGGAAGTGCAGATCGGCGCAAGCATCGACCTCGCACTGAAAGGAGATCTGGTAAATTTACTACGTAAGAACATCGGAGTCTTCGCCTGGTCGCATCAAGATATGGTCGGCATAAGTCCCGAGCACGCTTGCCATTATCTGAAGATCGACCCGGCGATGAAGCCTGTTCATCAAAAACGTAGGAAATTCGGCCCCGAATAATACGCGGCGCTCGACATAGAGGTTCAAAAGTTGCTCGACAACAAGTTAATCGGGGTAGCTACGGACGACCCACAATGGGTCGCTAACGCGGTACTCGTCAAGAAGCCGACTGGCTCCTGGAGGTTATGCATCGACTTTACCGACCTCAACGCGGCTTGTCCAAAAGATCACTTTCCGATGCCTCATATTGACCACTTGGTCGATAGTACTGCAGGCTGCGAAATGATGTCGTTTATGGATGCCTTCGCCGGATATCATCAAATCCCAATGGCGGAGAAAGACATAAAACACACATCTTTCCACACGGAAAAAGACATATACTTTGGTCGGATGCCGTTCGGCTTGAAGAATGCGGGGGCGACCTACCAGCGCCTGGTCAACAGGATGTTCGCTAATCAGATCGGCAAGACCATGGAGGTCTACATCGACGATATCGTGGTCAAAAGCCTCAATAAGGAAGATCACCTCAATGATCTCGCCGAGACATTCGCCATCCTCGAAAAGTTCAACATGAAGCTGAACCCAAAGAAGTGCAACTTTGGGGTGGGCTCCGGGAAATTCCTGGGGCACATTGTCAGCCAGAGGGGGATCGAGGCGAATCCCACCAAGATACAGGCGATCCTCGACATGCAGGAACCTCGGAACATCAAGCAGGTACAACGCCTCACAGGTTGTCTGGCCGCCCTCAACCGGTTCATATCTCGGCTCGGCGATAAAAGCAAGCCTTTCTTCGCGACCATCAAAAACAAAAAGTTCGCATGGACGAGGGAGAGTCGGTGGCGTTCGCGAAATAAAGGAATATTTATCCAATCCCAGATCCTGGCAAAGCCGATCCCTGGGAGAAATTATTCCTTTACCTAGCGGCCTCGGAGGTCGCGCTGAGTGCGGTCTTGGTGCGAGCGGAGGGACTAGTCCATCTGCCGATCTACTATGTCGATCAAGCGCTCCACGACGCCAAACACGCTATACACCTTTGGAGAAGATCGCCTACGCTCTAGTCATGAGTGTCCGTAAGCTAAGAGCCTATTTTTCGACCATCAAGTGGAGGTTTTGACAACCCTCCCTCTAAGGCAAGTTCTACATCGGCCAGGACACCAACGGCGACTCCTCAAATGGTCACTAGAGATCGCCCAATACGGCATCACGTACGCTCCTCGCACGGCGATCAAGGGCCAAGCTCGCGGACTTCGTGGTGGAGTTAACTTTCCCTCACGGTCAGGCCCGTCGGTCGACTGCACTGGAAGTCATGCGTTGACGGATCGGCGACCAACTCGCGATCGAGGCGAGGATCGTCCTCATTAGCCCCAACGGACAAAGCTTCACAAATGCCGTGCGTTTGGATTTGAGCGACCAACAATGAAGCCGAATACGAGGCCTTGGTAGGCGGGCTCGACACGGCTCTCGCCACAGACGTTCGTCGCCTCCATATCTTCATGGACTCCCTCACGGTGGTGAACCAAGTCAAAGGAGAATATGAGGCACGTGGCGAACAGATGATCAAATACCAAGAGCTGGTCGCCGAGATGTGCACGAAATTCGAAGAAGTACAAATCGAACAAGTCCCGAGAGAGCACAACTCTCGTGCCGATGCCCTATCCAAGCTAGCATCGTCGGATGGGCGGCCTATTTCTCTAATATCCAAATTACAAAGTCGAAAGGCCGGCGATCGAAAGAAACCTGGTGGCCACAGTTGTCGTTGCCGAAGAAAATTTGGATGACTCGTTCATCACATACTTAAAGAACGGGGCGGTCACGGCAGCCGTATCAAAGCTCGCCAACTCCGGCTCCGAGCGACCGGATACACCCTCTTGGACGATCGTCTTTAAAAGCGAGCTTTCGGCCTTCCCCTCCTCAAGTGTATTACAGGAGGAAGGACAACTCGTTTTAGCCGAGATCCACGGCGGAATCATGGAAATCACGCCGGTGGACGAGCTCTCATCCATAAGACAACCGAGCGAGGTTTTTCGGCCGTCACTTGAGAAGGATGCGATCGCCTATGCCAGTCGTGTCATAGATGCCGAGATAATGGGACCAAGTATTAAAATCTCCCCGAGCGGCTCACCTCAATGTACGGCCATGGCCGTTCGCTCAATGGGGCATCGACCTTATAGGTCCCCTACCGACGGCTCCAGGAGGTTGTAAGTTCGCCATCGTCGGGGTCGACTATTTCACAAAATGGGCAGAGGCCGAACCGCTAAACAAGATCGGCCAGGAGCAAGTGATCAAGTTTATCTGGAGAAACATCATATGCCGGTTCGGTCTACCCCAGGCCATCATCTCCGACAATGGAAAACAGTTCGACGGCTTAGAAGTCATGCAATTCTGTGATAAGTGGGGAATCAAAAGGTTGTTCTCGGCTCCCTATCACCCTCAGACGAACGGGCAGGTAGAGACAGTGAACAAGATCCTCAAACACACAATTAAAGCACGACTCGAATCCAGGCTAGGACGATGGGCGAGCGAGCTCCCAGACGTTTTGTGGTCTTACCGAACAACGACCCGCAATTCAACGGGCGAAACCCCATTCGCCCTCGCTTTCGGAACAGAAGCGGTGATTCCCTCGGAGATCGCCGTCCTCAGCCATCGAACCGAGCAAGAGATGACGATCGATAATGATGTGGCCCGGCGGATCGACCTCGACATGCTCGAAGAACGTCGACTGACCTCGGAGATGAAGAACACTATCCACAAAAGGAGATCCGAAAAGTTCTTCAATTCGAAGGTCAGGGAAAGGCGGTTTCAAGTGGGCGATCTCGTCCTCAAAAAGATCCAAACCCACACAGGTGTCTTTGGACCAAGTTGGGAAGGCCCCTTCAGAATATCGAAATGGCTAACTAAGGGAGCCTACGAGCTGGAACACCCCGACGGTACTCCGGACCGGTATCCCTGGAACGCTGTACATCTGAAGAAATACTATCAATGATAACTTTGTATTCATTTTCAACTACCAAATGTACATGGAACATAATGAAATATTTTTGTTCTCTATCCCATCTATTCTGGCGATCGCCCCACAAGCATATTACATACCGTCGAGGATCGTCGTTCAAGAATGACAATCCGAGGTAGAAAACAATACCGCCATGGCACTGGAGGTCGATGGAACCAACAGCTTCGCCCATGCAAGGTTCCTTCGAGCTTAGATCGCCCGCCCTTCGTTTGGATACGAGGCCGGCGTAGCCGAAGGACCCTCCAAAACTAGTCAGTGGACACGATCGCCCCCCCTCAATGGTCCATCATCTAACTTGGTGAACCCGGACAATGCGACGTGCCACTACCCCCGTCTCAACGTACACCGTCGAGGGTCGCCATCTTCATGGCGAGCCGAGGTGGAAGCAGAGCTGACAAGCCGCGGGCGTGGAGTCGAATAAACCGACGACGCCCCGCGCAAGGTTTCCTCCAGACCAAGATCGCGCACCTTTCGTTTTAACACAAGGCAGGCGTAGTCTAATGGAGGACCCTCACAAAAAGTGAGTCGCGGGATACACAACATCCCTCGCACACAAAGACACGATAAGGGAGGCCGATCCATCGAACACCCCAACCATACATAATTCGTCAGAACCGACGAAGCTGAAGATAGCCCGCCGGACGACCTAGTTTTTGTTTCCTTACTTACAATAAGTAAACAAAAACAAGAGGGCAGAGATGGGTCGAGCTAATCCCAAACACGATCGAACAAAAGGAACCACACACGATCGGCCTCACTCAAACACATCCGCTCAAATACGCGCAGGACGATCGAAGTCGTCCAACAAAAAACTACAAGTAAGAATTCCGATTCAAAACATATCGATACGTTCAACACTCAGACAATCGACCGGATGAGCAAAACGTCGAAAGCAATCATACACATACTTGTAAAAGTTGCACACAAACATTCAAAGGCGATCGTATGAAAAGAAGAACATTTTATTCACAACGCAAGTTTAGTACATCACGAGGCCCGAAGGCATTTCAAAAGGAAAACGAAAAGTACATAGTGCTGGAGGAAAACAAAAATGCCTCTCAAGGCTCCTTTCTTGGTCTTCACCCTCGGTTTGCGGATCGGCTTCGGCCTCGGGATGAATGAGTTTACCCGAGTACCAACTCAAGTCGATCCCGAAGTCGGCCAAGTCAAGGATCGGCAGGGAGAACTCCGGGTGCAAAGGATGCGCAAGGGCGTAAGATTTGAAGCTCTCCATCAAGGGACCGATCTCGATCCCTGCCTCTTTTGCGGCTCGGACAGCGTCAGCATATGCCAAGTAATAGGCAAACTCGCCGTGGCGCCACACTTTGGTAGGGATCGGTCTCGATCGCCTTCAGTTGGCCTTTCAACTCCGCGGCCGTCTTCTCAGCCTCCGCCAGCTCGGCGACCTTGGCGGCATTCTCACCCTGGGACTTCTCCAGCTCTTTCCTTGCCGCGTCCAGCTCACTGCTAAGCCGATCAACCATCGCCTTCAGTCCGGTCGCCTCCTCATGCGACGCCGCGAGCTTCTGGCGAGCTTCGCGCTCCTCGTCACGAGACCGATCGCGGCCTCCTTGGAGCGGCTCGGCTCTGCATCAATCGATCCACATCTGCTTGGCCCTTTTGGCCGTCTCCTCATACTCCTTCTCCATAGCCCGGATCCGGTTGGCATCCTCGATATTTACATTAGGCGGCCTCGAGGTCGCGATGGAGATGAGCGGTGGATGGTCGCCCCTCAAACTCCCTTGCGGCTGACGGCCATCGCCGCCGTCTGAAGAGCCAGGGCAACGGCCGCCGCATGGCGTCTCCAGATCGGCGACGAGCGATCGCATCGAGGTCGGTCGTCCAAGCCTTGGGCAAAGAGGCGGTGGCACAGCGAACGTAGCGGGGATATCAAGAGGTTGTTGCGGAGCCTTGCTCGGCAGAAAGTCGGCACCATGGGAGCAACGTCCGGATCGGCGAGACGAACCTGCGCAGCGCAAACCAAGGAAACCAAAAGTTAGCCTAAGACTTACTCGGAGCGCCTACCTCGGAAAGTTCAAAACATTCTCACTGTTGACCGGCTCTGGGTCACGGCCGAAAAAGGGCTTTCCCGAGGAGTCTCGGCGTCGGCCGATCGCCGTCCTTTTCAAGTAGCCGAAGGCGACACAGGCTGAGCCGGCGGCACGGGACCAGCCCCTCCGCCATCGGACAAGAAACGGGGAGCGGCGATCGGCGGCTCGGATAGCTAAATCCGCCTCGGTCGACGGAAGGGACGCCTCGGACTCCGCCTCTTGCGATTCTTATGAGCCGTTCCTCATCTTGAGTTTCGGTTCGGCGGCCAAGCACCGCAGAGCTTCACCGCGAGGCGGGCGAGACGACGTCGCGGCAACGCGACCCGTTTTCTTTCCCATATGAAGGCGACCGAGAAAACCGGGGTTAGACATGGCGATCTCCTGAGGTAGCTCGGTGATCCGGGGAAAATAAGTCTCTGCCAAAGAAGAAACTAAAACAAGTTAGACAATTACGTAAACGTGGCGACCTCTTGGAGACGATCGCCTCGCAGAAAAGAGCGGATAGAAAGTCATACCAGGTGCCTTAAGGTGGCGAGGGAAGCGAAACAGTCGAGCTCCCAACCGATGAGATTCGTGGCTGACTGATCGAACGTCTTTATAGGAAATCGGCAATGCGCGAATCCGCTCCCAGACGATCGAGAAATCAAAGGGGAGATCGTCGGCCGATGGAACAAGGGATCCTGCAAAAAGGGAAACAAAATTAGATCAGTCCAAGGAGTATCCAAACGAAGGGAGAAAGGAAACCCTTACTTGGATTCCTCTCCCGAAAATTGGTAGGGATATCCAACTCCTCCTCCGGCGGTTCGCTCGATGCCGACCTCCATGCACCACCAACCCAAAGACCACTTTTCAGTCGCCTCGGGTCTTGCTCGGCACACCGATAACCACCCTACCATGGCGACCTTGGATATGGAACAAGCCGATCGACCAATTCTGCAAGGTCAGCTTAAAAATATAAGTCATCTCTCCGCAGAAGGCGGGCGAAACAACTGTGACCGCCAAATAACGTCAGTGTCCGATAATCTGCGGCCAGGCGTTCGGCGTCACCGGAGGCGCCAAATTCAGTGCGATCACAGATACTGGAAGCGAGCGGCAAGGAAACCGCAGCCGTGGCCAGAGTCATTCGTTGATGGCGACCATACCCTCGGGAGGCTGGTCGGCACATTCGTTCTCGGCGGGCACGTGCAATGACACATCGGAGGGAATATGATATTTGGCCCTCCAGCGGGTCATGTCCTTCCAGGTCGCCGAACTCCGAATCTGACCAAGGGACCATTGAGACGGTTCGGCGGCCCGAAACTCCGTCCGCTTCACATGTACATAGGGATAAGCGGCGGAGTAAGCTTCAATCAAACTCGGACAGGGCCCGGCAATCCCCTCCATAAGTCTAGCAAAAGCCCTATAAACCGGGCCAGAGACGCTGTCCTTTTCCCAAGACAAACGTATCGATTCGTCTTCCTCCACCGCGACGCATCTCGCTCCTCCGCCGCAGAGCCCGCCACTACGGCCTCATTGAAAAGCTCCTCAAGCTCTGCGGTGTAATCCCGCACGAATAGCCTCTGCGGCCGTTTCCACGAGGATTCCCACAGGAATTTCCTCCCGGTCCCGTGGCCGCGGCGAAGTGCCAGGCCTCGAAGGCCTTAGATCCTCCCGACATATTCTCAAAAAGTTAAGGGAGAGGGAAAAATTGGGTTTCTTACCTAAAGAAAGGAAGGCAGTCGGCACAACAAGCTACGGAAATTTTGCAGAGCTTCGGGAAGACAAGGACGCGTAAAGATGAAAATGGAGTAGCCCTAGCCCCTTTTATAGATGGAGGCCGGGGTCTCTGGGCAAATAGGCGAAAGTCCGAGGCCGGGATGCAACCGGCGGCCAGACGCATAAATGCGGCCCTCGAGTCCCGCGTACGCGTCTTTTCGAGGGCACGCCAACCGACAAATTCTGACGAACCGTCGGACTCCCTCAATAGAAAACGCGACGCGTGTCCTTGCATGGGTTCGCGAGCCCGCGTCTCTGTTCCCGCCGCTCCCGGTATAAAGGAGATCGTCCAAATTTGAAATCAGATCGACCGGTCGTCTAAAACATTAGCGATCGCCAAAAGTGCCACCTCACCCCGTGTTTTCAACATCGAGCCGAGCTGGGGGGCAATTGTTGTGCGGCATTTAAACACGCCTCAAAGACGATCGTCATAGCAGTCGGGAGGTCTACCATGAGAGATGTGCTCGGGGTAAACACCCTGAACTCGGCACCCACGGCGATCACCTTGTTGGTAGCGATCGTCTTTTGTTGATTGGCGATCGTCTCGTGCCGTGTTTTACTCCAACATCCGTCAAAAGTCATCAAAGCCCAAATCTCGGGCTGGGACCCGCATGCAGATCTCAAAAGGTGCTGACAGACAAGATCGGTGCCCACAGCCTGTCACCTACTTCACCTACCAACAGGGCCGCAGACCTGCGAACAAGATCGATGCACAAGACTGTGCTCACGATCTGTCACCAACTTCACCTACCAACAGTACCGCCGTAAAGGTGGGTGCAGCGGCTCGGGCGCATGCGAGTTCCGTCAGACCGCATAACTGGCATTGTCGGTAATAACCGCGGACTTTGAGGGAAAAGCCCCACGCGACGAGACGATCGGCCATCTTATTATAATATAAATAACGACGATCGCTGCGATCGTCGAAACCCTCAGGAACTTGGTCTGCTATAAATAGAAGGTCCAAGGACTGCGAAAAGACACAGCAAACAAGAGAGAGAAAAGAGAAAGACATTCTCACACATAGAACATCCATAGCAAGAATTCACATAACTCCATATCTGATTCTTCTGGCATTCTATACGCTCCACAGCTTAGAAAACTAGAATCCTTTACACTCTTTGTGATAGATTCTAACATTAATATTTGTACTCAACCGTATACTTATTAATAAAATCTCGCGAGAGCATTCAAGCCCGGGATTAACAACCCCGGCAAATCTTGTGTCATTTAATTTCTCACGGACGTGCTCCCGCATTTGTTGGTTACTCGATCATTCCAGCAACATTATCTTCGGATAATATTTTGGGTAACAACAGGATTCCGGTAGAAGAAGTCCGTGTTTTGTGTTTTTGCTATGCATTGTTGTTGCATATCTGATTTGGTATAATTATAGTACTTGTACTAGCATCGTTTTGCTAACCCCTACGGGGTGGAGATTTATTTGATGTTCAGGTAGCCGAGGATGGGGAAGCAACCACAGTGTCGGCATGATGACGAAGGGGCACATTGATGTTATCCGTCTGAATTATTTTGGTATTCTGGTTTTGTGTTAAGTACTCGAGTACATGTGTTCTTTATGGTGATTTGAGAATTTGTATTAAATGGTTTGTTTTGGGTGATTAAATCGGTTACTAAATTACACAACTATCGATGGTATTATTCGTATTGATCAGTATTTCTTTTAATTTAGCCTTGTAAATTCTTATATAAAGGGTTTACGGTGCTGTAATTATTCCGAATATCTCGGGGTATTACAAGTACCACTCGAACTTTATTATTATATCGAAATTAAATCCACCTGTATGGTTTAACATAATAATCATTATCGAGCTCCTCAAGGGGACATCATCGACCTGCACGAATGGGAACACGATTTCTAGTAATAATAATAATTGTCATATAAATAATATTATTGCCCAAGATACGAAGCTTATTGAGTCAATCACTTTGACTCTCATCCATGGTAAATAGGGTTGTCTAAAAGGTTTTCGGTTCTCGGTTAGAATCGGAACCACACCGGAACCGCACCGGTTCCGGGGAACCGGAACCATATTATATGGTTATGGTCCGGTTCTTGGTAGCATTTTGGGAGAAATTTCGGTTTTCGGTCTAACCGGAACCGTTCGGTTTAGAACCGAAAACCGAAAATTTAATAAATATATATTTTTAGATTTTATAAATTATAAATATATATTTAAATATTAATATTTTTCAATCCCTGCTAATACTAAAAATTAAAATACCTAAAGAGTAAAGACTTATTTTCTTCTCAAATCTGATCTCTCTCGACCGCGCCCAGGCCCGCCGCTCTCACCTCCCTGCTAATACTCTCTGTCTCTCACGTCTCTCACCTCACTCTCACTGCGCCCAGGCCCGCCGCTCTCTCTTCTCCCAACTGACAACTCTCATCGCCTCGCCTCCACCGCTGCTCCCTGCCACGCCTCGCCTCCACCGCTGCTCCCTGCCACGCCTCGCCTCCACCGCTGCTCGCTGCCACACCTCGCCGCCGAGCGACGGAACGACCACCCTCTTCAGGTCAGCTCGTTTTTCTTCCTCTTCTACTCTTTTCTTTTGAATTTGATGATAATTAGTATAGTTTTTATTCCATTGCTTGGTAGTTGCTGTTCTACCTTGTTTAATTTGTATTTATTCAAAACCCTCAAACAATAGCAACATACCTTGGTTTTGTTTTTAGATCCAGTTTTCTTCAAAGTGAGCACCACATATGGGTCAGTTTTCTCACTGTAATTTGTGTTTATTCAAAACTCTCAAACAATACCTTGTTGTTAGATTCAGTTTTCTCACTGTAATGGATTCTTTTAATTATACATTTCTTCACATTCTTGGGGTCAAGGTTTTATGTAAATGCTTGATTCAATTAATTACAGCATGATAACATTGATAAGCAGCAATTGAAAAATTAAAAATGTTACTGGACATGTTCCGATAATACATCAACGTTGATAAATGGTCCGTTGATATAATTTGATAAAGTTGAGAGTGATGATTGATGATTAGTAATTATATATTGTGTTTCACTCTTTTATTTTGTTAATTGTTTTTAAACTTTGGTTTTGATTCTTTTGAAATATTTAGGTGAAATGGAGCAACCTACTACTCAAGACTCAAATATGCCCCAATCCCAACTTCTACCATTGCTTGAGAATGATGTGATTCAAGATATAAGCGAGGAACATGAACTAGAAACACTCACCGAGAGGTCAGAGACACAGTCTCAGAGTACTGTAACGGGAAAGAAACGAAAGGGCTCTAAGTTGAGATCTAAAGCTTGGGCATATTATGATGTGGTTGAATGGGAAGAAGGGGATCCACTTGTTAAACATAGGAAAGGAATATGCAAGGTTTGTCGTACCGATATCCAAGCTAGTTCAGGCAGAAATGGCAGGAGTGCTTTGATCAAACATACTGCAATTTGCAAGAAGAGACAAGCGGAAAAATCTGGGCAGAAGAGACAAGCGGAAAAATCTGGGCAAAAGAAACTGAGGTTTCAACCTGGTGTAGGCGAAGGAAGTGAGACGTTGACCAGTTGGAGATTTGACCAAAAGGCTAGTAGGTTGGCTTTGTGCGAGATGATAATTCTAGATGAGCTTCCGTTTAGATTTGTAGAAAAGGAGGGGTTCAAGAAGTTTCCTGCTCGTGTTTGTCCAGACTTCATCATTCCAAGTAGGCAAACCATACGAGAAGATTGTGTGAAGGTGTTTCTTGAAAAGTCTATATCTTTAAAGTCGATTTTCAAGATGAAGGGGATGAGTAGGGTGTCGATCACCACTGATTGCTGGACTGCAATTAATAACACAAACTTTATTTGTGTTACTGCGCATTTCATAGGAAAGGATTGGGTCTTGCACAAGAAGATCTTAACTTTCCGCAAGATTGTCAGTCATAAAGGTGTCGACATAGGTGAAGCTGTTGTTCAAGTTCTAAAGGAGTGGGGTCTGGAAAAGATACTTTGTTGTACTATAGACAATGCGAGTGCCAATGATGGTGCAGTTAGATACATTAGTAACTTCCTTGACAGTAGGAAGACTAATCTATTGGGTGGCAAGTATCTCCATCTACGTTGCGTGGCTCACATCGCCAATTTGATAGTGATGGACGGGTTAGAAGAGATAGGCTTGTCAATCAGACGTGTGAGGGAAGCTGTGAAGTGAGTTAAAGCTTCACCAAAGAGGATGGATGATTTCAACAGGGAGGTGAAAGCATTTGTCACCCAAGATTGCGGGAAGTCCGTGTGTTTAGATGTGCCAACTAGGTGGAATTCCACCTATTTGATGCTAGAGGCAGCTAAGCCATTTGAACCGGCATTCCGGTGCTATTCGACTATGCAAAGTGGTCAATTTGTGTCTGACTTGAATAAGATCAAGTACAAGGATCAGACCCTTGGCCCGCCTTTTGACAATGATTGGATCAATGTGAGGAAGATGATGGATTATTTGAAGATCTTTTTTGACTTCACCCTTCTCGTCTCCGGTGCGGCTTATGTCACTACACATTTATTTTTCAAAGAAATGTGTGCTATATTTGAGATGATTTCTGATCTCGAGATGAGTGTTGATGAAGAAGTTTCTGCAATGGCGATGAGGATGAAGGACAAGGTTGGAAAATATTGGCTAGAGGAGACGGAGCTAAATCCGAAGATGAACAAACTTCTCTACATGGCTGCAGTGTTGGATCCTCGACAAAAGTTGAAACATGTGGAGATGTGCTTGGATCAAGTGTATGGATCTGTTCGAGGCAGCGAGTTGGTATCATATGTCAGAGGTTCGATGACTGAGCTATTCAATGAGTATAAGAGTAAGATGACTATAGTTTCCAATATGACAACTACACAACAATCCACCTCGGATACATCTCAATCACAAAGTCAAACCCCGTCTACTGCCACTCAGCGCCAACGCCCAAAATCCGGACGTGCTCGAAGTTCTCTTTCTAAGATCTCAAGAAACAATGTTGCACAAGAACCTGAGGAACTTTCAGAGTTGGCTATCTACTTAGGTGAGAAGCAATATGTGGATGATATTGTCTCGGGTAGTCAAGGAGATGATGATGACTCAATTGATTCATTTGATGTTCTTCAATGGTGGATGAAGCACAGTGCGCGCTTTCCTGTTCTATCAGAAATGGCTAGGGTTATATTGGCTACTCCAATATCCACCGTAGCTTCTGAGTCGGCATTTAGCACAGGGGGGCGGGTTCTTGACCAATTTAGAAGTTCTTTAACTCCGAATATGGTTGAGGCTTTGATTTGCTCATCAAATTGGTTGAGATCGAGCACTATTTTCGTTCCGGATGAAGAGGAGGGAGCCGAAAAAGAAGAAGAAAGTGTTTTTGGATCGGGTAAGCAAAAACAAGTGCATTTACATTTAAATTAGTTAATATTTCATTTCAATAAGTTATACATTTTAGTTGGAATTGAAATCAACATTTACATATTTATTTTACAGTTTTGAGTCTTATGACTTCACTTGGGATGACGAGTGCACATACTAATACCACCGAGCCATTGACGGGATCTGAGGCTTGATTTTATATTGGTTTTTGATTTGTTATTCCGATGAACTTGTGATGATGGTTGATGGATCATGGATTTGTGGATTTATTTTGATGTTTCATGTCTTAGGATTGATGGTTATTTATTTTGTCTTGTAATGGTCGATCGTGAATGGTGGTGATTGATGATGTTATATTGTTTTGAGTCTTTTGACCCCGATGATCGTGAATGTTGGTGATTGATGATGTTATTTTGATGTTTCAATGGTTATGAATTTTTTATGTTTAAAATATTGCTTTAAGAACAGTTTTTTTGTGCATTTTTAGGACTGGTTTTTCGAACAAGTTTAGAACAGGTTTTTAGGACAGGTTTTTAGAACAGGTTTTTAGAAAAGGTTTAGAACAGTTTTTTTGTGCATTTTAGGACTGGTTTTTCGTGCATTTTTAGAACAGGTTTTTTGTGTATTTTTAGGACTGCTTTTTTGTTCTGTATTAGAAGTGCATTTTTGTGCATTTCTGTATTAGAAGTGCATTTTTGTGCATTTTTGTGCATTTTTAGGACAGCAACATCAGTGCATTTTTAGGACAGCAGCATCAGCCTTCTTTATTTCTAATTGTTCTGTTCTGTATATCAGAACTGCTTTTTTGTGCATTTAAAAAAAATTGGTTCTCTGGTGGTTAACCGAACCGGAACCGTTCAAGAACCGGTTAACCACACTTTAATATGGTGCGGTTTGTGGTTCTTAATTTGGACCATTTGTGGTTCCGGTTAAACGAAAAAAATGGTGCGGTTAACCGGAACCGAACCACTCGACACCCCTAATGGTAAATTAAAATAATAAATATTATAAATACACATTTAAATATTATATACTAAGAATTAAGAAATAATAAATATCTGAGATTTACGTTCTTCTTACGGTCAGTACAGAAGACACTATCTCACTTAGATCCAGTTCAACGTATGCAAATACGTTAATGCATGCTAATAGTCAAAACCAACTAATCTCAAGCATACACTACAACCTTTCATATATTTTGTATAATAATTATACAGGTTGTGAACTATTAAATTATTTTATAAGACACCGATAATGTGATCTTCCGTGTGACACCAACACACCACATTATCTACAATATAAAATAATTAGATATTTCATTTGCATAACCATAACGTGAATAAATATGCAAAACATGTGATTAAATGTATTAATAATCTAATAAGTAGTTTCAGGGAAATAAGGTAATACAAGCATAAAATATGCTTTGCAATTTACAACCCTAACAAAAAATAGGACACATTTTCGTGGACGGAGGGAGTATTTTATTTTCTGTTTTTACAGTAAGACTAGTCGTGTATTTTTATACTTCATCCGTCCACAAAAAGTGTGGTCTTTTTTCCATAAATAGAAATGACTCCACTTAAAATATTACCTTTTCCCCCCTCAAAAATACATCTTTCTTCCACTTTCTCCACTAAAAAATACATTTCTTCTCCACTTTATTAAAACTCGTGTCACTCTTTGACCACACATTTTGTGGACGAAGGGAGTATAATTTTCTCAAGTTGATACGAAACGAAAAAATAGTGTACAATTTTTTATGGATTCCTCGTTGATTTGATGTAGTAGTTGCTCACCTATATATATATATATATATATATATATATATATATATATATGATCAAATGAGAATGATTCTTATCATGCGAATTGCGAATATGCATGAGTTTGATACTAATTATGCATGAAATATATGCATTTCGTGCATCAAAATTGCAATGCATTAAAATATGCATTATATGCATCAAAATATCGATGCATTAAAATATTGCATTATATGGATCAAATTTTTGTGGGAATAAATCTAGGCCATCCATTTATCAAGATCTATGGATGGACTTCATTCTTATTTCTTAACTTAAATTGCATTCTCACCCGAACCTATATATATATATATATATATATATATATATATATATATATATATGGGGGTTATGGTGAGAAACCTTTAGTGTAGCAATATAGGAAAAGATACGTCCATCTAGCACATCTTTCATAGCTGCACAAATTTTAAATATGTGAGTTTAGCACATATTTCATTATTTCATAGCTCAGATTTTAAATAGGTTAAGTCTAGCACATCTTCCATCGTATTGTAGCACAAACAGCACAAACACGTAGCACAACCTCGCTTAATTTACATATTTCAGTTCGCGTAGCGCACACAACCCAAATACGTAGCACAGCTAATTATAAATCTCAATCATTGAACTAACTCGATCAAAGGCCCAAATTCATTCCTATTTCCTACGAAATTTACCTTTCCTACCTGAACCTATCCGTGTATATATATATATATATATATATATATATATATATATATATATATATATATATATATATATATATATATATATATATATATAGAGAGAGAGAGAGAGAGAGAGAGAGAGAGAGAGGGATGGGGGGAGAAGTAGATAGACAGAATAGATGTACTTTTTTTTTGTTCATATTGAAAACCTTTAAATTTGTAGAAATTTATATACATTTTGAATATTAGTAACGCACCGAATTCAATAAGTTGAAAGTTAATTATGGACCTAAATAGATATGAAAGTGAAGGATGATGAATATGAAAATAAATTTTATCTCATCTCATGTTCATTATGCATCACTTGCATACTCATCATTCATATTTATTTTGAATGTGATGAATATGAAAGTTATAGATGATGAACTGATTAACTTGGTGGTGCGCATGCATCACCAGTATCTTGTAAGAAAAAGATCCCTCCTTTATTAGTTTGCATCTTTCCCTGTTATTTCTCATTTGACAACGTTTCGATCGACTTAGGAGTTGAGTTGTTTTACTTGCTCTTACAACCTCAGATCAATTGATAAAATCATATACATATTAAAAACTAACATTTCTAATTTGATGTTATCTGTTTTGGCTAGAAAGAGCTTATTTAAACTATTTTATTAGTTGTTTCGTCTACAATTTTTCTCTAATACTTGCTTCTTCCATCGAATGTTTGTGTAATAGGATGAAAATACTTTTTGAGGTGCGTCCTACATAAAAAGCCTAACTAGTGTTTCTATCAAATAAAATATTGAAACTAATTTAGAAACAAATGTTGAATTTTGAAACACGGGTAGCATATCATGGAAGTAGGAAACTAATTTCAGATCCCTCAAATTCAATATGAGAAAAGAAAAGTTTTTTGACGTAAAAAAACTGTTTGGGTCATATTCTATTATCGTCTCTTGTACCTCTAAGAGCGGAGCTAGGATTTAAAAATGGACGGACGGGATTATAGTTATTTATTTGAAAAAAGTGGATCAAAAATACAATTGCAACCAAATATAGTTAAAAAATTGTCATACGGTTTCAGGGACTTGCCAGTCTCTTGGCTCTGTCCCTCGACTTGCTAGTACTTGGCTCTGCCCCTGGACCCTTATTATTGTTGTTTCTCTGGTGGACCAATAATATCCGTCTCGTAATTCGCCTCTGATCATCTGAATATCGTTGCTTTTCATCATTCTTCACTTTTTATTTATCACACAGTTCATATTTCATTATGCACTTGAATGCAGTATATACCGAGGGAAAAGGCCGAACAAGCACCGTTTTTCTCAGAAAATCTTATTGCCGGTCTACGACTTGATTTGTTGTTTACGTCTTCGTGACAGATTTAGTTTGTTGTCTGAAGTCTTGGTTGAATTCTGGACTTGGCCCTACGATCATTGTTTTAGTGTAAATGCTGTAGTTGGCATGTTTCTGTAAACCTTTGCGTAGGACATGAATCTGTATTAGTTATCTCTTTGTGATATATATAACGTTAATATGTTATTAGTGACAAGAACTTGGGGACAATGTCGGGTTAGTATGAGGGAAATATTTTAGAAAACCAATTAGTGCTTGTAATAATTAAGAAAAAAAATAGTAAAAGCCGCCATACAAGTTTTAGCTCATAACAACCTGTAGGGTATCTATTCGGAATACATAAAATTACACAACACAACAGTAAACGAATTACAAATAAATTTTCTATGTTTACGGGGATTAAGGGTTACACAACGAATTAAATAACACTGAATTACACAAACGAAAACACACGAAATAAACTGGAAATACTGAACACGAAAACAAAAATTAAGTTCGACGAAATCTGACCAAACAGATCACTTAAGATCTGAAAGAACGAACGCGAAGGTGGTGATTTTCAGACACAAAGTCGGCTCAGTCCTCCGCTCTCGTGTACCCGCGTCCAGGGCTCCAAAATTCGGCGTCCAGCAGTCCGATTCGTGCCACAAATCCAGGCGGTTTCAATAAATCACAAAGACCCAGTATCCAGAAATCCCAAAAACCCAGAAAACCCTCGACCGAGTAAGATTCACACAGAAATCAGGTATTTCACAAAGAATGATATTTTGCCTCAAGAACACTCAATTTCTCAGTCGTATGTTTTGTGTGTTTCACCTCAAAATAGATCCCAAAATAAATAGGGGTGGAAGTCACAGCCCCAGAATCGGTCGCCCGGATATGCAGCAACCAATCTTATCATTCGATTGATAAAGGTTGCTAATAAATCGGGACCGATCAAAGGAATCAAGCAAAGAGAGAAACAGAAGCGAGAGGAAACGGGAGAAGAAGGAGGGTGTGGCGCGGACAGGGTGAGGAGAAATGAGGTAGGTTTAGGGTTAGAGGGATTTAAATACCTTGGGATGGACGGATGAGATAAATCCCACAAAGGGACGGTCCAGATCTGGTCAAAGGTTTTAATTAGAAACCGGGCCTGGGCTTTACAAATCGGACTGGTCTGCCTGGATTTAATTATTGGGCCCAATCAAAAAACTTATTTCATTTGGGCCTAAAACCAACAAATCTCCACCCGGACCAAATGAGCCATCGGGGTACACTATTTTGAGAGGGAGGTCATCATCGCCGAACGTCTCACCACCTGCACAACACACAAAATTAGTACAAGTATAAAGACATAAACAATCATTAAGAAAGGAAAAACTAGAAATTACAAAGAAAACTAGAATAGCTATCACAAAGATAGCGACCAGGAAGACTAGAGTGTCTTCAGCTAAGGGAGTCGATATTTAGTATCGACTTGCAAGATCTGGTTTTCTCAATCGGTAGGCACTTCGTACCCATATCTGCAGGATTTGAATGTGAAGGGATTTTCTTCAAATCAATTATGCCTTTTTCAACAATATCACAGATGAAGTATCGCCTGACATCAATATGTTTTGTACGATCATGGAAAACAGGATTTCTGCACAAATGTATGCTAGATTGACTGTCAGAAAAGACCACAACATTATCACGAAGAACACCAATTTCAGTAAGTAAACCTTTCAACCAAATAGCCTCTTTAAAGGCTTCAGTGGTGGCAATATATTCAGCTTCAGTAGTAGAAAGTGTAACTATATGCTGAAGTTGAGATTTCCATGAAATGCACGAGCCACACAAGGTAAACACATATGAAGTTGTGGACTTACATTCATCCCGGTCATTGGCATAATTAGAATCAACATAACCTTTTAGATTAACCCCATCATCAGATTTAGAGAAAATAAGACCATCAGAAGCGGAATTTTTTAAGTACCGCAATAACCACTTAAGGGCCTTCGAGTGAGGTTTTCCTGGATTAGCCATGTACCTACTTAAACAACTCACAGCATAAGCAATATCTGGTCTAGTACTAACCATAAGATACATGACAAATCCAATGGCATTAGCATACGGGACAGATCTCATTTCACGAATTTCAGATTTAGTTTTAGGCGACTGAGTTTTGGATAATAAGAAATGAGAAGCCAACGGCACACTAGCAATTTTAGCATCGGTCATTGAAAATTTTTCAAGAATTTTACCAATGTAAGAGGACTGATTTAGAAACAAAGTGCCTTTAGATCTGTCCCGAATAATATTCATGCCCAATATCCTTTTAGCATCCCCCAAATATTTCATGTCAAATTGTTCACCTAAGCAACTTTGAACATGATCAATAGATTTAATGCACGAACTGATCAGGAGCATATCATCTACATAAATAAGTAAGAACATAGGCACACCACAATCATTCTTGAAATAAAGGCATGGATCATAAGCACTACGACGGAATTTCAAGGATAGCATGCAATCATTGAATTTTTTGTTCCATTCTCTAGGGGATTGCTTTAGGCCATATAGGGTTTTATTGAGCAAGCACACATGATCTGGATGGTTACTATCTATAAAACCTTCCGGTTGTTTCATGTAGATAGTTTCTTTCAATTCACCATGCAAAAATGCTGTTTTAACATCTAATTGTTTCATCTCCCAATTATGATGTGCAACTAATGCAAGCATGATGCGAACAGTGGTGAATTTAACTACTGGTGCAAAAATCTCAGTATAGTCAATACCTTCACGTTGTGTAAAGCCTTTAGCTACTACCCTTGCCTTGAATCTGACGTTATCATCATCCTTTTTTACTTTAAACAACCACTTACAATCAATCAAAGAGCAATTTCTGGGTTTTGGAACAAGTTTCCAAGTATCATTCGCATGCAAGGATGTCATTTTTTCATTCATTGCACTTAGCCATTCATTTGAATTATCAGACATCAAGGCATCATTGTAAGACTTAGGTTCATTACCATCAAGCATATCAAACACATTGAAAGCAAGAGAAGCCATATGGAAATCATCTAAGTGTATAGGTCTCCTAACATTCCTTCTAGGCCTATCCCTAGTTAATTGATAATCCGACAAGTCAGGAGCAGATTCAGATTCATCCCCATTATCAGATTGATTATCAGGTTCAGGATTTTCCATAATATCAGATTCAGCAGATAATTCATAAACACTAAGATGCTCCACCCTAATCCGAACAGGGTGGGGAGAATTTTCAGCTAACACAGGAGCAGGTATAGGATTATCAAGACATGGAAATTCAGTTTCATTAAAGACCACATCCCTGCTAATAATCACCTTCAATCCGGGTCAGATCTGACCCATAAACGATAACCCTTAATATCATCAGGATATCCAAGAAAAACACATCTCAAGGATCTGGGTTCAAGTTTATCAACATTTTGATGCACATAAGCAGCACAACCAAACACACGAATGTTTGAAAAATCAGTAGCATGACCCGACCACACAGACTCGGGATAATTGCCATTTAATGGTACAGAAGGTGATCTATTGATAAGATATGCAGCAGTTAAAAGAGCCTCACCCCAAAAACTTTTAGACAACCCAGAAGTAGCGAGCATGGCCCTAACCTTTTTAAGGAGGGTTCGGTTCATTCGCTCAGCCACCCCATTACATTGAGGGGTATAAGGGACAGTCTTATGACTAAGGATGCCATTTTCAGAACACATAGTATCAAACTGAGTATTGCAAAATTCAAGGCCGTTATCGGTCCTTAATTTTTTAATCCGTTTTTCGGTTTGATTTTCCACCAAAGTTTTCCAAGTTTGGAATTTTTCAAACACATCAGATTTCAATTTGAGTAAAAACACGAAAACTTTTCTAGAGTAATCATCAATAATGGACAAGAAATACTGATTTCTGCCATGAGTCGTAACACTGGCAGGACCCCAAACATCAGCATGAACATAATCAAGCACATTGGAACTCTTACCAGATTTCTCAAAAACGGGATCAGGGGAATCGGGAGGTTTTGGAAATTGAGTTTTATGTTGTTTGCCATACATGCAGGAGTCACAGAAAGACAACTTAGAGATTTTATCCTTTCCAAAACACTTTTGTTTATGCAAGATATCTAATCCCTTCATGCTCATGTGTCCTAACCTATTATGCCACAGTTCGGTTTTATCCACACAGACCAGATTAGAACATGCAGCAGTTTCAGTTTGGCAAATGTATAGATTAAATTTCCGGATTCCTTTAAACAACATTAAGGATCCTTTGCAAATTTTCATGCAACCATTCCCCCAAGACACCCGAAGGCCCTCATCTTCCAAATTGGTACAAGATATCAGATTATTAGATAAATCAGGAATATGTCAGACATTTTTAGAGTAAGTGAGTACCATCGGCGAATTTCAAACACACATTTCCTATTCCGGCCACAACCCGTTTCACCTTATCGGGCATATAAACATACTGATCAACAAGATTAGTATAACTAGTAAAATTCTGATTATAAGGTATCATATGATGAGTGCATCCAGAATCCAGCAACCATTCATTTTCACATAGACCAGAGAGCACAGAATTCACAGAGAGACGTAAATCATCAGTAACCATAAAGACATCGCCCATAGTCAAATTTGCCTGATCATTTTGCAAGTTCTTTTTAGGTTTGGTGCATTCTTGTATATAATGACCAGGTTCACCACAATTATAACATTTGCGATTCTTAGGCCGGAATTTAGTTTTATCCTTCCATCGCCCCTTTTTCTTATTAGACTTCTCAGAATCAGTTTTGACAAACGGTTTCTTTTTAAGGTGATGCTTAGACCTTACAAAATTAACATCAGAGACAGGTTTAGAAACCTTATTAAATTTCAAGTCTAATTCCTTACTCTTTAAGCCACTTATAACAGTGTCTAAAGTAACAGAATCCCTCCCATATTTTATAGCAGATTTCACATCATTATAAGCATCAGGGATAACATTCAAGAGCACAATAGGGGAATAATCATCAATGTTTTTGTCACCCGTTTGTTTTATATCTTGTACTAACTTTGTAAAGGCATCAAGATTACCATCAATATCTTTATTCAAATCCAACTTATAGCGAAAAAACTTTTCGAGAAGGAATAATTTATTCGGCAGAGATGTTTCAGTAAATGTTTCCTCAAGTTTATCCCAAAGCGGTTTAACATTATCAGTTTTGCCTATTCGTCTAATCACAGAATCAGACAAGTTCAAGATTATAGATGAATGTGCAAACTCAATCAATTCCTCACGTTTTCCAGGAGTCACATTAGACTGAAAAGAACCTTCAATGGCCTTAAAATATTTTTGTTGGACAAGTATAGATTTCATTCTGTTGCCAAATTTTAAAATCTCCTTTGCCGTCAAAAGGTACCATTGTAAATGAAGTAAGAGAACTCATTTTAGTATTTGTAAAAATCACACAAGATTTAAAATAACAACACAAGGTACTATTACTACTGTAAAAATTGAGATGACAGTTAAATATCACGCAGATACCACGAATAACAAAATCACACCAGATTTTGCGATAAAATGAGCTGGAATAGAATACCAATATCACGCAGGTATCACAAAGACCAAAATCACACCAGATTTTAAAATAAAGTGAGCTGGATCGAATCCCGGAGCCCCCACAAGATCCGAGGAACACTTGTGGTCCAGGCAAGGGGGTTTGGTATGCTCGGAGATTACGACTGCAACAGTCTCAACACAAAACCAGTATAACGAAGCGGTCACAGAGACAGTACGGCAGACGGAAGCAGTAAACAAATTACTCCGAAGAAATAATACACTACCAATCACACAGAACAGTAAGAAAATGCAGTAAAGTAGAGGAAGCAATACCTGAGCGGATCCCTCGGCCGGAATCCGTATGCCCTTCCGAATAGAAACCCCGTTTAGAGGCTCCGATACCACTGTAGGGTATCTATCCGGAATACATAAAATTACACAACACAACAGTAAACGAATTACAAATAAATTTTCTATGTTTACAGGGATTAAGGGTTACACAACGAATTAAATAACACTGAATTACACAAACGAAAACACACGAAATAAACTGGAAATACTGAACACGAAAACAAAAATTAAGGTCGAAGAAATCTGACCAAACAGATCACTTAAGATCTGAAAGAACGAACGCGAAGGTGGTGATTTTCAGACACAAAGTCGGCTCAGTCCTCAGCTCTCGTGTACCCGCGTCCAGGGCTCCAAAATCCGGCATCCAGCAGTCCGATTCGTGCCACAAATCCAGGCAGTTTCAAGAAATCACAAAGACCCAGTATCCAGAAACCCCAAAAACCCAGAAAACCCTCGGCCGAGTAAGATTCACACAGAAATCAGGTATTTCACAAAGAATGATATTTTGCCTCAAGAACACTCAATTTCTCAGTCGTATGTTTCGTGTGTTTCACCTCAAAATAGATCCCAGAATAAATAGGGGTGGAAGTCACAGCCCCAGAATCGGTCGCCCAGATATGCAGCAACCAATCTTATCATTGGATTGATAAGGGTTGCTAATAAATCGGGACCGATCAAAGGAATCAATCAAAGAGAGAAACAGAAGCGAGAGGAAACGGGAGAAGAAGGAGGGTGTGGCGCCGACAGGGTGAGGAGAAATGAGGTAGGTTTAGGGTTAGAGGGATTTAAATACCTTGGGGATGGACGGATGAGATAAATCCCACAAAGGGACGGTCCAGATCTGGTCAAAGGTTTTAATTAGAAACCGGGCCTGGGCTTTACAAATCGGACTGGGCTGCCTGGATTTAATTATTGGGCCCAATCAAAAAACTTATTTCATTTGGGCCTAAAACCAACAAATCTCCACCCGGACCAAATGAGCCATCGGGGTACACTATTTTGAGAGGGAGGTCATCATCGCCGAACGTCTCACCACCTGCACAACACACAAAATTAGTACAAGTATAAAGACATAAACAATCACTAAGAAAGGAAAAACTAGAAATCACAAAGAAAACTAGAATAGCTATCGCGACCAGGAAGACTATAGTGTCTTCAGCTAAGGGAGTCGATATTTAGTATCGACTTGCAAGATCTGGTTTTCTCAATCGGTAGGCACTTCGTGCCCATATCTGCAGGATTTGAATGTGAAGGGATTTTCTTCAAATCAATTATGCCTTTTTCAACAATATCACGGATGAAGTATCGCCTGACATCAATATGTTTTGTACGATCATGGAAAACAGGACTTCTGCACAAATGTATGCTAGATTGACTGTCAGAAAAGACCACAACATTATCACGAAGAACACCAATTTCAGTAAGTAAACCTTTCAACCAAATAGCCTCTTTAAAGGCTTCAGTGGTGGCAATATATTCATCTTCAGTAGTAGAAAGTGTAACTATATGCTGAAGTTGAGATTTCCATGAAATGCACGAGCCACACAAGGTAAACACATATGAAGTTGTGGACTTACATTCATCCCGGTCATTGGCATAATTAGAATCAACATAACCTTTTAGATTAACCCCATCATCAGATTTAGAGAAAATAAGACCATCAGAAGCGGAATTTTTTAAGTACCGCAATAACCACTTAAGGGCCTTCCAGTGAGGTTTTCCTGGATTAGCCATGTACCTACTTAAACAACTCACAGCATAAGCAATATCTGGTCTAGTACTAACCATAAGGTACATGACAAATCCAATGGCATTAGCATACGGGGAGATCTCATTTCACGAATTTGATTGATTTTAGGCGGCGAGTTTTGGATAATAAGAAATGAGAAGCCAACGGCACACTAGCAATTTTAGCATCGGTCATTGAAAATTTTTCAAGAATTTTACCAATGTAAGAGGACTGATTTAGAAACAAAGTGCCTTTAGATCTGTCCCGAATAATATTCATGCCCAATATCCTTTTAGCATCCCCCAAATATTTCATGTCAAATTGTTCACCTAAGCAACTTTGAACATGATCAATAGATTTAATGCACGAACTGATCAGGAGCATATCATCTACATAAATAAGTAAGAACATAGGCACACCACAATCATTCTTGAAATAAAGGCATGGATCATAAGCACTACGACGGAATTTCAAGGATAGCATGCAATCATTGAATTTTTTGTTCCATTCTCTAGGGGATTGCTTTAGGCCATATAGGGTTTTATTGAGCAAGCACACATGATCTGGATGGTTACTATCTATAAAACCTTCCGGTTGTTTCATGTAGATAGTTTCTTTCAATTCACCATGCAAAAATCTTTGTTTTAACATCTAATTGTTTCATCTCCCAATTATGATGTGCAACTAATGCAAGCATGATGCGAGCAGTGGTGAATTTAACTACCGGTGCAAAAATCTCGGTATAGTCAATACCTTCACGTTGTGTAAAGCCTTTAGCTACTACCCTTGCCTTGAATCTGACGTTATCATCATCCTTTTTTACTTTAAACAACCACTTACAATCAATCAAAGAGCAATTTCTGGGTTTTGGAACAAGTTTCCAAGTATCATTCGCATGCAAGGATGTCATTTTTTCATTCATTGCACTTAGCCATTCATTTGAATTATCAGACATCAAGGCATCATTGTAAGACTTAGGTTCATTACCATCAAGCATATCAAACACATTGAAAGCAAGAGAAGCCATATGGAAATCATCTAAGTGTATAGGTCTCCTAACATTCCTTCTAGGCCTATCCCTAGTTAATTGATAATCCGACAAGTCAGGAGCAGATTCAGATTCATCCCCATTATCAGATTGATTATCAGGTTCAGGATTTTCCATATTATCAGATTCAGCAGATAATTCATTATCACTAAGATGCTCCACCCTAATCTGAACAGGGTGGGGAGAATTTTCAGCAGCTAACACAGGAGCAGGTATAGGATTATCAAGACATGGAAATTCAGTTTCATTAAAGACCACATCCCTGCTAATAATCACCTTCAATCCGGGTCAGATCTGACCCATAAACGATAACCCTTAATATCATCAGGATATCCAAGAAAAACACATCTCAAGGATCTGGGTTCAAGTTTATCAACATTTTGATGCACATAAGCAGCACAACCAAACACACGAATGTTTGAAAAATCAGTAGCATGACCCGACCACACAGACTCGGGATAATTGCCATTTAATGGTACAGAAGGTGATCTATTGATAAGATATGCAGCAGTTAAAAGAGCCTCACCCCAAAAACTTTTAGACAACCCAGAAGTAGCGAGCATGGCCCTAACCTTTTTAAGGAGGGTTCGGTTCATTCGCTCAGCCACCCCATTCTGTTGAGGGGTATAAGGGACAGTCTTATGACTAAGGATGCCATTTTCAGAACACATAGTATCAAACTGAGTATTGCAAAATTCAAGGCCGTTATCGGTCCTTAATTTTTTAATCCGTTTTTCGGTTTGATTTTCCACCAAAGTTTTCCAAGTTTGGAATTTTTCAAACACATCAGATTTCAATTTGAGTAAAAACACGAAAACTTTTCTAGAGTAATCATCAATAATGGACAAGAAATACTGATTTCTGCCATGAGTCGTAACACTGGCAGGACCCCAAACATCAGCATGAACATAATCAAGCACATTGGAACTCTTACCAGATTTCTCAAAAACGGGATCAGGGGAATCGGGAGGTTTTGGAAATTGAGTTTTATGTTGTTTGCCATACATGCAGGAGTCACAGAAAGACAACTTAGAGATTTTATCCTTTCCAAAACACTTTTGTTTATGCAAGATATCTAATCCCTTCATGCTCATGTGTCCTAACCTATTATGCCACAGTTCGGTTTTATCCACACAGACCAGATTAGAACATGCAGCAGTTTCAGTTTGGCAAATGTATAGATTAAATTTCCGGATTCCTTTAAACAACATTAAGGATCCTTTGCAAATTTTCATGCAACCATTCCCCCAAGACACCCGAAGGCCCTCATCTTCCAAATTCGTACAAGATATCAGATTATTAGATAAATCAGGAATATGTCAGACATTTTTTAGAGTAAACTGAGTACCATCAGCGAATTTCAAACACACATTTCCTATTCCGGCCACAACCCGTTTCACCTTATCAGGCATATAAACATACCGATCACCAAGATTAGTATAACTAGTAAAATGCTGTTTATAAGGTATCATATGATGAGTGCATCCAGAATCCAGCAACCATTCATTTTCACATAGACCAGAGAGCACAGAATTCACAGAGAGACGTAAATCATCAGTAACCATAAAGACATCGCCCATAGTCAAATTTGCCTGATCATTTTGCAAGTTCTTTTTAGGTTTGGTGCATTCTTGTATATAATGACCAGGTTCACCACAATTATAACATTTGCGATTCTTAGGCCGGAATTTAGTTTTATCCTTCCATCGCCCCTTTTTCTTATTAGACTTCTCAGAATCAGTTTTGACAAACGGTTTCTTTTTAAGGTGATGCTTAGACCTTACAAAATTAACATCAGAGACAGGTTTAGAAACCTTATTAAATTTCAAGTCTAATTCCTTACTCTTTAAGCCACTTATAACAGTGTCTAAAGTAACAGAATCCCTCCCATATTTTATAGCAGATTTCACATCATTATAAGCATCAGGGATAACATTCAAGAGCACAATAGGGGAATAATCATCAATGTTTTTGTCACCCGTTTGTTTTATATCTTGTACTAACTTTGTAAAGGCATCAAGATTACCATCAATATCTTTATTCAAATCCAACTTATAGCGAAAAAACTTTTCGAGAAGGAATAATTTATTCGGCAGAGATGTTTCAGTAAATGTTTCCTCAAGTTTATCCCAAAGCGGTTTAACATTATCAGTTTTGCCTATTCGTCTAATCACAGAATCAGACAAGTTCAAGATTATAGATGAATGTGCAAACTCAATCAATTCCTCACGTTTTCCAGGAGTCACATTAGACTGAAAAGAACCTTCAATGGCCTTAAAATATTTTTGTTGGACAAGTATAGATTTCATTCTGTTGCCAAATTTTAAAATCTCCTTTGCCGTCAAAAGGTACCATTGTAAATGAAGTAAGAGAACTCATTTTAGTATTTGTAAAAATCACACAAGATTTAAAATAACAACACAAGGTACTATTACTACTGTAAAAATTGAGATGACAGTTAAATATCACGCAGATACCACGAATAACAAAATCACACGATTTTGCGATAAAATGAGCTGGAATAGAATACCAATATCACGCAGGTATCACAAAGACCAAAATCACACCAGATTTTAAAATAAAGTGAGCTGGAATCGAATCCCGGAGCCCCCACAAGATCCGAGGAACACTTGTGGTCCAGGCAAGGGGGTTTGGTATGCTCGGAGATTACGACTGCAATGCCTCAACACAAAACCAGATAACGAAGCGGTCACAGACAAGATTACAGACGGAAGCAGTAAACAAATTACTCCGAAGAAATAATACACTACCAATCACACAGAACAGTAAGAAAATGCAGTAAAGTAGAGGAAGCAATACCTGAGCGGATCCCTCGGCCGGAATCCGTATGCCCTTCCGAATAGAAACCCCGTTTAGAGGCTCCGATACCACTGTAGGGTATCTATCCGGAATACATAAAATTACACAACACAACAGTAAACGAATTACAAATAAATTTTCTATGTTTACAGGGATTAAGGGTTACACAACGAATTAAATAACACTGAATTACACAAATGAAAACACACGAAATAAACTGGAAATACTGAACACAAAAACAAAAATTAAGGTCGAAGAAATCTGACCAAACAGATCACTTAAGATCTGAAAGAACGAACGCGAAGGTGGTGATTTTCAGACACAAAGTCGGCTCAGTCCTCAGCTCTCGTGTACCCGCGTCCAGGGCTCCAAAATCCGGCATCCAGCAGTCCGATTCGTGCCACAAATCCAGGCAGTTTCAAGAAATCACAAAGACCCAGTATCCAGAAACCCCAAGAACCCAGAAAACCCTCGGCCGAGTAAGATTCACACAGAAATCAGGTATTTCACAAAGAATGATATTTTGCCTCAAGAACACTCAATTTCTCAGTCGTATGTTTCGTGTGTTTCACCTCAAAATAGATCCCAGAATAAATAGGGGTGGAAGTCACAGCCCCAGAATCGGTCGCCCAGATATGCAGCAACCAATCTTATCATTGGATTGATAAGGGTTGCTAATAAATCGGGACCGATCAAAGGAATCAATCAAAGAGAGAAACAGAAGCGAGAGGAAACGGGAGAAGAAGGAGGGTGTGGCGCCGACAGGGTGAGGAGAAATGAGGTAGGTTTAGGGTTAGAGGGATTTAAATACCTTGGGGATGGACGGATGAGATAAATCCCACAAAGGGACGGTCCAGATCTGGTCAAAGGTTTTAATTAGAAACCGGGCCTGGGCTTTACAAATCGGACTGGGCTGCCTGGATTTAATTATTGGGCCCAATCAAAAAACTTATTTCATTTGGGCCTAAAACCAACAAATCTCCACCCGGACCAAATGAGCCATCGGGGTACACTATTTTGAGAGGGAGGTCATCATCGCCGAACGTCTCACCACCTGCACAACACACAAAATTAGTACAAGTATAAAGACATAAACAATCACTAAGAAAGGAAAAACTAGAAATCACAAAGAAAACTAGAATAGCTATCACAAAGATAGCGACCAGGAAGACTAGAGTGTCTTCAGCTAAGGGAGTCGATATTTAGTATCGACTTGCAAGATCTGGTTTTCTCAATCGGTAGGCACTTCGTGCCCATATCTGCAGGATTTGAATGTGAAGGGATTTTCTTCAAATCAATTATGCCTTTTTCAACAATATCACGGATGAAGTATCGCCTGACATCAATATGTTTTGTACGATCATGGAAAACAGGACTTCTGCACAAATGTATGCTAGATTGACTGTCAGAAAAGACCACAACATTATCACGAAGAACACCAATTTCAGTAAGTAAACCTTTCAACCAAATAGCCTCTTTAAAGGCTTCAGTGGTGGCAATATATTCATCTTCAGTAGTAGAAAGTGTAACTATATGCTGAAGTTGAGATTTCCATGAAATGCACGAGCCACACAAGGTAAACACATATGAAGTTGTGGACTTACATTCATCCCGGTCATTGGCATAATTAGAATCAACATAACCTTTTAGATTAACCCCATCATCAGATTTAGAGAAAATAAGACTATCAGAAGCGGAATTTTTTAAGTACCGCAATAACCACTTAAGGGCCTTCCAGTGAGGTTTTCCTGGATTAGCCATGTACCTACTTAAACAACTCACAGCATAAGCAATATCTGGTCTAGTACTAACCATAAGGTACATGACAAATCCAATGGCATTAGCATACGGGACAGATCTCATTTCACGAATTTCAGATTCAGTTTTAGGCGACTGAGTTTTGGATAATAAGAAATGAGAAGCCAACGGCACACTAGCAATTTTAGCATCGGTCATTGAAAATTTTTCAAGAATTTTACCAATGTAAGAGGACTGATTTAGAAACAAAGTGCCTTTAGATCTGTCCCGAATAATATTCATGCCCAATATCCTTTTAGCATCCCCCAAATATTTCATGTCAAATTGTTCACCTAAGCAACTTTGAACATGATCAATAGATTTAATGCACGAACTGATCAGGAGCATATCATCTACATAAATAAGTAAGAACATAGGCACACCATTCTTGAAATAAAGGCATGGATCATAAGCACTACGACGGAATTTCAAGGATAGCATGCAATCATTGAATTTTTTGTTCCATTCTCTAGGGGATTGCTTTAGGCCATATAGGGTTTTATTGAGCAAGCACACATGATCTGGATGGTTACTATCTATAAAACCTTCCGGTTGTTTCATGTAGATAGTTTCTTTCAATTCACCATGCAAAAATGCTGTTTTAACATCTAATTGTTTCATCTCCCAATTATGATGTGCAACTAATGCAAGCATGATGCGAACAGTGGTGAATTTAACTACTGGTGCAAAAATCTCAGTATAGTCAATACCTTCACGTTGTGTAAAGCCTTTAGCTACTACCCTTGCCTTGAATCTGACGTTATCATCATCCTTTTTTACTTTAAACAACCACTTACAATCAATCAAAGAGCAATTTCTGGGTTTTGGAACAAGTTTCCAAGTATCATTCGCATGCAAGGATGTCATTTTTTCATTCATTGCACTTAGCCATTCATTTGAATTATCAGACATCAAGGCATCATTGTAAGACTTAGGTTCATTACCATCAAGCATATCAAACACATTGAAAGCAAGAGAAGCCATATGGAAATCATCTAAGTGTATAGGTCTCCTAACATTCCTTCTAGGCCTATCCCTAGTTAATTGATAATCCGACAAGTCAGGAGCAGATTCAGATTCATCCCCATTATCAGATTGATTATCAGGTTCAGGATTTTCCATATTATCAGATTCATGAGATAATTCATTATCACTAAGATGCTCCACCCTAATCGAACAGGTGGGGAGAATTTTCGGCAGACTAACACAGAGCAGTATAGGATTATCAAGACATGGAAATTCGGTTTCATTAAAGACCACATCCTGCTAATAATCACCTTCAATCCGGCCGATCGACCCATAAACGATAACCCTTAATATCATCAGGATATCCAAGAAAAACACATCTCAAGGATCCGGGTTCAAGTTTATCAACATTTTGATGCACATAAGCGGACAACCAAACACACGAATGTTTGAAAAATCGTAGCATGACCCGACCACACGGACTCGGGATAATTGCCATTTAATGGTACAGAAGGTGATCTATTGATAAGATATGCGGCAGTTAAAAGAGCCTCACCCCAAAAACTTTTAGACAACCTGAAGTAGCGAGCATGGCCCTAACCTTTTTAAGGAGGGTTCGGTTCATTCGCTCGGCCACCCCATTCTGTTGAGGGTATAAGGGACGATCTTATGACTAAGGATGCCATTTTCGAACACATAGTATCAAATCGAGTATTGCAAAATTCAAGGCCGTTATCGGTCCTTAATTTTTAATCCGTTTTTCGGTTTGATTTTCCACCAAAGTTTTCCAAGTTTGGAATTTTTCAAACACATCAGATTTCAATTTGAGTAAAAACACGAAAACTTTTCTAGAGTAATCATCAATAATGGACAAGAAATACTGATTTCTGCCATGAGTCGTAACACTGGCAGGACCCCAAACATCAGCATGAACATAATCAAGCACATTGGAACTCTTACCAGATTTCTCAAAAACGGGATCAGGGGAATCGGGAGGTTTTGGAAATTGAGTTTTATGTTGTTTGCCATACATGCAGGAGTCACAGAAAGACAACTTAGAGATTTTATCCTTTCCAAAACACTTTTGTTTATGCAAGATATCTAATCCCTTCATGCTCATGTGTCCTAACCTATTATGCCACAGTTCGGTTTTATCCACACAGACCAGATTAGAACATGCAGCAGTTTCAGTTTGGCAAATGTATAGATTAAATTTCCGGATTCCTTTAAACAACATTAAGGATCCTTTGCAAATTTTCATGCAACCATTCCCCCAAGACACCCGAAGGCCCTCATCTTCCAAATTCGTACAAGATATCAGATTATTAGATAAATCAGGAATATGTCAGACATTTTTTAGAGTAACCGAGTACCATCAGCGAATTTCAAACACACATTTCCTATTCCGGCCACAACCCGTTTCACCTTATCAGGCATATAAACATACTGATCACCAAGATTAGTATAACTAGTAAAATGCTGTTTATAAGGTATCATATGATGAGTGCATCCAGAATCCAGCAACCATTCATTTTCACATAGACCAGAGAGCACAGAATTCACAGAGAGACGTAAATCATCAGTAACCATAAAGACATCGCCCATAGTCAAATTTGCCTGATCATTTTGCAAGTTCTTTTTAGGTTTGGTGCATTCTTGTATATAATGACCAGGTTCACCACAATTATAACATTTGCGATTCTTAGGCCGGAATTTAGTTTTATCCTTCCATCGCCCCTTTTTCTTATTAGACTTCTCAGAATCAGTTTTGACAAACGGTTTCTTTTTAAGGTGATGCTTAGACCTTACAAAATTAACATCAGAGACAGGTTTAGAAACCTTATTAAATTTCAAGTCTAATTCCTTACTCTTTAAGCCACTTATAACAGTGTCTAAAGTAACAGAATCCCTCCCATATTTTATAGCAGATTTCACATCATTATAAGCATCAGGGATAACATTCAAGAGCACAATAGGGGAATAATCATCAATGTTTTTGTCACCCGTTTGTTTTATATCTTGTACTAACTTTGTAAATGCATCAAGATTACCATCAATATCTTTATTCAAATCCAACTTATAGCGAAAAAACTTTTCGAGAAGGAATAATTTATTCGGCAGAGATGTTTCAGTAAATGTTTCCTCAAGTTTATCCCAAAGCGGTTTAGCATTATCAGTTTTGCCTATTCGTCTAATCACAGAATCAGACAAGTTCAAGATTATAGATGAATGTGCAAACTCAATCAATTCCTCACGTTTTCCAGGAGTCACATTAGACTGAAAAGAACCTTCAATGGCCTTAAAATATTTTTGTTGGACAAGTATAGATTTCATTCTGTTGCCAAATTTTAAAATCTCCTTTGCCGTCAAAAGGTACCATTGTAAATGAAGTAAGAGAACTCATTTTAGTATTTGTAAAAATCACACAAGATTTAAAATAACAACACAAGGTACTATTACTACTGTAAAAATTGAGATGACAGTTAAATATCACGCAGATACCACGAATAACAAAATCACACCAGATTTTGCGATAAAATGAGCTGGAATAGAATACCAATATCACGCAGGTATCACAAAGACCAAAATCACACCAGATTTTAAAATAAAGTGAGCTGGAATCGAATCCCGGAGCCCCCACAAGATCCGAGGAACACTTGTGGTCCAGGCAAGGGGGTTTGGTATGCTCGGAGATTACGATTGCAACAGTCTCAACACAAAACCAGTATAACGAAGCGGTCACAGAGACAGTACGCCAGACGGAAGCAGTAAACAAATTACTCCGAAGAAATAATACACTACCAATCACACAGAACAGTAAGAAAATGCAGTAAAGTGGAGGAAGCAATACCTGAGCGGATCCCTCGGTCGGAATCCGTATGCCCTTCCGAATAGAAACCCCGTTTAGAGGCTCCGATACCACTGTAGGGTATCTATCCGGAATACATAAAATTACACAACACAACAGTAAACGAATTACAAATAAATTTTCTATGTTTACAAGGATTAAGGGTTACACAACGAATTAAATAACACTGAATTACACAAACGAAAACACACGAAATAAACTGGAAATACTGAACACGAAAACAAAAATTAAGGTCGAAGAAATCTGACCAAACAGATCACTTAAGATCTGAAAGAACGAACGTGAAGGTGGTGATTTTCAGACACAAAGTCGGCTCAGTCCTCAGCTCTCGTGTACCCGCGTCCAGGGCTCCAAAATCCGGCATCCAGCAGTCCGATTCGTGCCACAAATCCAGGCAGTTTCAAGAAATCACAAAGACCCAGTATCCAGAAACCCCAAGAACCCAGAAAACCCTCGGCCGAGTAAGATTCACACAGAAATCAGGTATTTCACAAAGAATGATATTTTGCCTCAAGAACACTCAATTTTTCAGTCGTATATTTCGTGTGTTTCACCTCAAAATGGATCCCAGAATAAATAGGGGTGGAAGTCACAGCCCCAGAATCGGTCGCCCGGATATGCAGCAACCAATCTTATCATTGGATTGATAAGGGTTGCTAATAAATCAGGACCGATCAAAGGAATCAAGCAAAGAGAGAAACAGACGCGAGAGGAAACGGGAGAAGAATGAGGGTGCGGCGCCGACAGGGTGAGGAGAAATGAGGTAGGTTTAGGGTTAGAGGGATTTAAATATCTTGGGGATGGACGGATGAGATAAATCCCACAAAGGGACGGTCCAGATCTGGTCAAAGGTTTAAATTAGAAACCGAGCATGGGCTTTACAAATCGGACTGGGCTGCCTGGATTTAATTATTGGGCCCAATCAAAAAACTTATTTCATTTGGGCCTAAAACCAACACAACCCTTGTGAAATATCATCATTGGGGTGTGGATCATGACTCGTGCTTAAATCATACTCCTTCCGTCTACGAAACAAGTTCACAGTTGGTACTCGGCCCGAAAACTAAAAAAGTTGAAAAAGGCGGTGTAAAGGTGGTGTAAAAGACTAAAATTGTAGTGTTAAAATGTGGGTCCAATTGGTAAAGTGTAGTAATTTTAAAAGTAAGAGAGGGTAAATATGTCCAAAAAGCAAAGTGGGAACTTATTTGTGGACAAAAATTTAGAAGCAAGTGTGAACTTGTTTCGTGGACGGAAGAAGTATTTAAATATATTATGATACCCTTGTTGGTAATTATATGGATATTACTATACTCATTGAATTATTTTGATTGTTGTGGTAATAGTTTTACTTTGTATGTGAGTATAATTGTATTCATATTATATATTTCTTCCGTCCCTGAAGAGTGAGCACTTTTTTAGGTGCACGGGTTTTAATAAAATTAAAATAATAATAAGTTTTAGTGGAGAAAGGGTCCTAATTCATAAAAAAGAGGGGTATGTTGGTTAAAAAGTATTGTAAATAATTGAAAAGAAGGGATAAAAAATATAAAGTATATTTTTTAAAAATGGAATGTGTCCACTCTTATGGGACGAATGAAAAAGAAAAATTATGCCTACTCTTCAGTGACGGATGGAATATAAAAACAAGTATTTACATTATAAAAATACAACAGTACTCATATAATAATCAAAATACAACAGTACTATTATACTCTTTTTGCCAAGTGTCATGTGTATAATATATTATTATATAAGTACAATAATACTTATATATTTACCAAAATGATTTCTTTTGCCAATGTGTTATTATAAGTAGAATATATTATAGGAATGTAATACTTTTCATATATTTATCAAAATAAGTAACTCTCTCCATCCCACTTGAAGAGGGTACATGCGAAACAAGAGTTTGTCCCATTATAAGAGACTAATTTCTGTATTTTGCATCTCATGCCCTATACTTATGTAATTATGTATCATCTACAATTATTCTCAATTAATAAATATGGATATAATTGAAAAAAATAATGAAAAGTTTATCTTGCACATTGTATCTTGCAAACAATAAAAGTGATATATTTAACAGCATAATCTCTTCAAGTGAGACGAAGTGAGTTTTATACTTTTTTCACCAACCATATAGAAATTATTATATTCATTATTCGTATTAATTAAACACAATTAAATAAGAAAGACTTAAAAAGTAATACTCCCTCCCCCAGTTCAATCGTAATATTTGAAAAGAATTGATTTATTTTAAGTGGATGATTGAATGTGATAGATGTGTAAGTTTTGTAAGTACTGATGATAGATGTATATTAAAAGATAAAATGTATTGATGGTAAATTCGTGGTGAAGATTAATAAAAAAATTATAATAATTTGCTGTGATTGAAAAAATTTAGTAAAATATAAGGGGGTTGGCAATGGGTGCGGGGAGGCACGGTACGGGGGGTTTCCCCTGCGGGAACACCGCTGTCCTTCACTGTTTACCGCGCGGGGGGGAGCTTCTGCGGGGAAGTTTACCGCACGAGAAATGAAAAAAATCGAACGTTGGAGACCCACAAATTGGACCGTTGGGGAGCTAACGGATCTATTTTTTTTTTTGCCTATTTATTGTTTGTAAACATTTGAAATGAGACACAAAAAAAAAATTGCTCCCTGCTAAAAAAAAAAGAAGAAATCCGACTAGAAAGTTTACGATGGAGCCAAAAAAAAATAAGGATCCTAGAAAAAGTGATCGTGGATCGAGAGGTGGATCGAGAGGCGCAATTCGTCCTCGAATTCAATCACAAACTGGTCACGAATTATCTTCTCAAGCACAACCTCAAGCACAATCTTACCACCCCAAATGTACCCTCAATCTCCACCATTTTTCTACACACAACAACAACCCCTCCCGCCAATTCCTACTAACTTCGACCCGTTTGAGCCGCACTATACCCAACAATCCCCACCACCAATTCCTACTAACTTCAACCCGTATGAGCCGCGCTATATCCAACAAAAAAGCATGAACGGGTTAGTGAACCGTTACCCAGTCGTGCTGATACGGATGATGATGATGAATATTTCGACCCGAGACACAACCAATTGATGAAGAAGCCGAACAAGTCGATGAGGTCGAAGAGGTGCCGCGGCCTAAAAGTGGAAAAAAAACCAAGTAAGATTTGGACGCCCGATGAGGAGGAGGCGTTAGCTAAGGCTTGGATTAAAATTTCGGTGGACAAAGAAGTTGGGGACCGTCAAAAAAAGGAAGGATTTTGGAAGCGAGTTCTAAAGCATTTTAGAACCCTTGTCCCGAGAACCGAACGCACTCATCATCAATTGAGCTCGAAATGGACTCCTATGCATCAAATGATCGCTGCGTTCAACGGTTACTACATACAAGCAGTATATTTTTTTTATATTTATATTTTTTACATACATTAAATATATATATACTTGTTTTATTTTGTTTCATATATACTTGTTTTATTTTGTTTCATATATACTTGTATTATTTTGTAGAAACGTTTGAAAGAAAGTGGATGCGACGATCTTCAAGTTTATGAGAGAGCCCAACTCGATTTTGAAAAACAATTTAGGAAAGCTTTCGCGCATACCAAAGCGTGGCACATTCTCAAAGATCAACAAAAGTGGAAAGAACAACCGTTGATTAGTCAGACTGCTGAATCCACGGGATCGAGCAAGAAAAGAAAGTCGTCGGAGTCAAGTAGCGCTCAAACGCCAACAAACGAGACGCCAATAAACGTGGAAGATTTCGAGTGTGACTTACCGAACCTCAACGAGAACCCAACTCCATCACGTCAGTCGAAAGGCAAAAAAAAAAAGACGAATTCTGAAGATTCAAGTCGAAGCTCGATGCGTGATACCCTTGCAAGTTACACGGCCGAAAAGAAAAGTTTAATGCAGACGCAGTTGGAGGTTCAAAAGAAAAAAGACGAAGAATATTTGAACTTTATTAATGGGGAGGTCTACAATCGTGACATGAAATTCGTTATGGAGCCGCACGACAATATCCTGGATCCGGCTTTTAAGCAATTCGTCATCACACGGAAACGCGAGATATGCGCCAAATACGGGTGGCCGTGTAGTTTGTCGGATTTAATGGTTTTAAGTTTAGTTTTAATGGAATTTTAGTTATTTTATGTTTTTTAATAATATTATGTAATGTTTTTGAAGTTTTAATGGAATTTTAGTCTTTTAATAATATTATGTAATGTTTATTTAATTTTAATGAAATTTTAGTTTTTTAATAAATTTTAATAGAATTTAAAAAAGAAAAAAAAAAGTGAGTGAAGGGTGAGGGGTGTGATGCCAACAAAAAATGGGTGAGTGAGGAAAAAAGTGGAAGAATGATGTGGCGTAAGGTGATTGATTGTAAGTGAGTGAAGTGATTTGAGGTGAGGAGTATGTTGCCAACCCCTAGCACTCTTAGGGGGGTGGCATTGAGGCGGCGTAGGCCGCGGCTTGGGTGCAGCTTGCGGGGGAACACCGCCGCCGGGCCCCCGATGACGCTGCGCGGCTTGGATTGGAGGTATCATACGACGCGGCTCAAGATGGAGGTTTGGGGTGACAACGGTCAAAAAGTGGACGGTTTGGTATGGGGGCCCACTCCCAACGTTTTAATTTTTTTTTTCTATTTAAACTCATTTCAAACCCATTTTTAACCAATACAACTAAAAACTAAAAAACCATATATATTTTTATCCATTCCCAACCCATACATACAACTAAAAATCATATATGTCTAAAAAAGTCGGTACCGCGACCTTTTTTGACGACCCGATAGAGTGGTCGGACGATTCAAGTCTCGAAGTTTTTGCGAACGCGATTGAGCAAGAAGAAGCAGAACGCGATACGGGAAGGTCGAAACGAAAATGGGTTAGTCGCGACCGGCTTGAAGCTGCGGAAAAATTGCATCTCGATTATTTTGCGGACCCGCCGATTTACGACCACCAATTTTTTGAAGATAGGTATCGTATGCCTAAACATCTTTTTTTAAAAATTACAAATGATATTGAGTCTAGATTTGAGTAGTATTTTTTATATGTTGTTTATGTTTTTAATGTATTTTTTATTTTTAATGCACTTTTAATTTTAATGTATTTTTTATTTGTAATGCACTTTTAGTTTAAATGTATTTTTAATTAAAATGTATTTTTAGTTTTAATGGATTTTTAGTTTAAATGTATTTTTAGTTTTAAAAAAAAAAGTGTGGTATGGGTGTGGTATGTGTGAGGTATGGTGATGCCTCCAAAAAATGGAATGAGGTATGAAAATGTATGAAAATGAGTTGGCAAGTGGAGATTGGTTGGAGGGAATGGGGCATGGCAAAGATTGCCTTGTCAATGCCACCCCCCTTAAATGGATATTTTTTTGTATTATTTTGAACGAAATTGAGGAAATAGATTAAATCACGGCATCTTTTCGAAAAGATAAATTAAATCATGCGTTTCCTTAAAAAGAAAAAGAAGGTAGAATCATGCTTCCAATACACTCATGCCACTTGTCGCTTAGAAAGTGAAAGAAAAATACGAAAACATATTAAAAGAAAAGCAAAATAAAATGTAAATTTTTTTTTTGGTGGGTTGAGTTGAGCTAACCGGAAAAGAATATTCTAGTCTTGAACCATACGTCGAGCCGGGACCCACAAGCATCAAATACATTTACGAGTAGCTCGTGTACCACACGCAAGAATGAGGAGATTCGGGTAGGTTGGTGAGTCCTTGTTGCTTCGCCCTTTGGAGAGTCTGATACGCCAATACAAATCTCCGCGTCCTAATCCTTTCTATCAAAACGACAGAGATTGCACGGTGGCGATGGGGCCGTGGCCGCGTTAAAGATCACGCGCTGCGGGAAAGGTGCGTCACTTCTTCTTGATATATTCCATGTACGTCCTCCGATTTTGAACTAGTACGGTTTTTCAAAATATTAGTAGTACATTTTTATTAATATGCACCATTTACGAGGAAAATTTTAGATCATTTCTCTTATTTACCCTTTTATTAGATGCCCACCCGTGCGATGCATGGTGGAAAATATTAAATATTTTATTATATTAATAATATATGATTGTATTTCTCTAATATTGTAAAATTATTAGAAAATATACATGAGTCAATATAAATACATATACACATAAATTATTATTTAATTTGCTTTAATTTATAAATCTAAGGGCACATGATAGAAAAATCATAAGTTAATTAAGCATAGTTATTTATTTTTCATGTAGGATAATATGAGTCTTTTATTTATTTTTATAAATAATAAATTAAATTATATTTATTATTATCAACTTTCATTAAAAGTATCCAACCCATATTCTTACTAATATAAATTTTTTATATGATTTGACTTTATAATAATTATTTTATTATTTTACAATCTAAACAATATAATTCTGAAAAATCAAATAACTGTTGAAGTACAAACGTATGAAAATAAACTAAAAATATATATTTTTTTCAATATTCTTATATTTTTATCTGGTAATATTTTAATCATCTAATATATCATTATTATATTTAAATTACTTTATATATATATATATATATGAATGTCAAATTAAAGATTACGAAGTAAGAATTAATATGATATATTTTGTATCAAAAATAAAATTGATACGAAAAAGTTATAATTGTTTAAACTATTAAGTTAAAAATAAAAGGAATAAAATGAGAGAAAATTTTTAATTGGTAGATATTATATATGGAATAACCCTCTCTTCACTCCCAAACTAAATATCCATTTTTTAAGATTTTTAAAAAAAAAAATGTGGTGATAACACATGTCTTTTAAATTTTTTTGCGACTCTCTTTTAATATTAAGTATGGATTAGTATTGGTTACTACATATTGTATTTTCATTAATTAATCATATTTTAAAAGAAGAATAATTTAGACACTTTATACATGTTTTCTTACTCATTTGTACAAAAGGCTTATACTAATATAAAATCGGCGAGTTTAGAAAAATGATCAAACAATTCTCAAGCACGATCTTGCCGAATTATATATTTTAGAGTGCAAATTATATCTCACTTCGAGGACATCGATCTAGGTGTTCATGTGACAGTGTTGTAAGTGTATGAGGAACTTTAGGTTTATAAGTATGAGGAGTATATATTCGTACGTCAAGGAGCGCCTCTTGCTATGTGCTTCTGGAGATGGGGATACAATTCTTGTTTTACAGGGACGACTCTAGATGAAATTACGATTTGACCCTCGTTATGGTGATAGTAATTACGAAGAGTAATCGTAATTTGCTATGCGACAAGAAGTCACATGAGACCGTATTATCCAACTTAATTATTTATAATTTTTATTTTCCGGGATTTATAAAGTGGTACTCATAGTTTATCTCCTTTTTACTTTTTTTTTTATTTTTATTTTTTTATTTTTTATGATTTATAGAGTTCATTTATTTGTATTTAAGTTATTTTTTTATTTTCTATTTTTGAATTCTTTTTAAAGGATCAATCTTGCAAGGAGACCAACCTACTCAAACTAACAAAGCAAGAGGGAAAAAAAAGGAGGAAAATCATAGAGAAGGAAAAAAAATTGCACAAGGCATATTATTTACTCCTTCCATGACTGTGGTCATTCTTTATAGGCATTGATTTTAATAAAAGTTAGATAGGGGTAGATTTGAGTTGACAAAATAGTCCCTTTTTTATTGTATGGATATGTTAACTGTTGTTGATTAATTTAAAGAAAAATGGTGTGAGCCATTTTTGGTATTATTCTAAATAAGTTGAAAAGACGAAGTAAAAGTATAAGGGATATGTTATAATAAGCCTTGAAAGTGACATTTCAATTATCCTTTTGTTTTTATATAGTGTGAATGACTATTATACCCCTGATGTAATTATGTAATTACGATTGTGCCATCTGAAGTTTTCCTATAAATAGGGCTTCAGTTATTAATGAAAAATATACCTGTGAATCATTCTCTAATTTCTCTCTCTAAAATCTCTCTACGATATTTCAATTTCATAACACGTTATCAGCACGACTCTAACCAAATGAGTAATATAACGAGAGTATGCTCTACAGTTGTATCGTATAGATGATCCTCTGTACCAGAAATCAATTATTACAGTTGCAACGTGCTGTGTTTCCTTGGACTTTCTGCACTTCCCCCAACTCAAGGAAGCATCTAATCCACCATTATTGAGATCAATCAAATTCAAACATCACTTTGTACTTTCTCTCACTAAAAAAAAAGGGGGGAAATATATAAAATGTCGATGCATGGAAAAACCGTCTCAGAGGTGACGAGCATGGCGCCTTCGTCTCCGAACCGGACCGTTTACTACGTCCAGAACCCATCTAGGGACTCGCACGACGGAGAGAAGACATCCAACTCTTTTCACTCGACACCAGTCCTCAGCCCGATGGGCTCTCCGGGGCGCCACTCGCGCGACTCGTCTTTGACCCGGTTCTCCGACTCGAGTAAACCTGGCTCGCAGAAATCCAGCAGAGGTTCTCGCCACCACCAACCGAAAACGCGCGGAGAAGGATTGGAAGGAGTTCGATGCGATAGAGGAGGATGATTTGCTGGCCGAGGACGGCGGCCACCGTGGAGTGCAGCGGCGATGCTATTTTCTGGCGTTCATGGTGGTTTTTCTCCGCACTATTCATTTCTTTTGCTTTGATCTTATGGAGAGACCAGTAGGAATCAGAAACCTGTCATTACCATGAAGGAATCAATAATTCTTCAAGAGAGATGCTTTATTTGCATCTTTGGAAACCTTTCAAGAGTCCGATAGAGTTCCAGGTGCGGGAGGAGCTCAGATCGAAGCAGCCTAGCTTCTTGAAGTTTTGCTGCGTGTAAGTGAGGATTCAAATGGAGACAGATCTGGTGTTGACTGAAAGAAAAATATTAAGGTATGGTTTGTTTTGTGTTCATATGTGTGACAGACAATTAGAAAGGGACATTAATCAACACAAATAAAGACAAAAATGAATATTAAAAAAATAAAGATAAAAAAAAGGGGGGGAGAAGACATGTTGTATAGGTAACTTCAAACTGTGAAATAGAAATTATATTTCACAATGCTAACTTATGAACTTACGAAGCAAAACAAAAAAACAAAAAAAAAAAAATCATGTGAAAACCAAAATTCCCATAATCGTGATATGAAACCAAAACAAAAAATAAAATAAAATATTCTTTTTATTAATTAAATGCCAAATTCGATTTTTCTTAAATATAAGATACATATGTTATCAGAATTGATTTTTCTTGATACCATCGTGACCCATTTCACGAGAGCTTCAATTTGACATTAATATTGATATGGGTATTAATTCTTTTCATATATGTCATTATTAAATTTATTACAACGTACGAATTAATATCCAACCCCGGAAACCGCAAAGATTTATGAATACATACCATTACACTTGCTATTAACGGCAGTCAATATTTCGACCTATACCTTGACGATGACTATTTTGCGGAATTGATTGGACGATCCTGCTCTGGTAGAAGCAGTTAATTATTTTGGAGTTTAAATTATGTCTCTTACTTATCTGAAAGTGGTGGTTTAAAACCACATATTTATTGCGTTTATTTTATATAATTATAATACCTCCTATGTGATGAGTTCAATTATCACAAGACGGATGGTTTTACATGTACGCAATTTATATATTATATATATAACCATCGTAGTTGGTTATACCACATGAATGGTTCATAAATCCTGCTCTCGAAGAAGAAGCAGTTGATAAAAATAAATCCTACTCTGGAGAAGTAGTTGATCGATTATCTAAATCCTGCTCTGAAGAAGCAGTTGATAAAAATAAATCCTACTCTGGAGAAGTAGTTGATCGATTATCTAAATCCTGCTCTGAAAAGCAGTTGATAAAAATAAATCCTACTCTGGAGAAGTAGTTGATCGATTATCTAAATCCTGCTCTGAAGAAGCAGTTGAAAGAAATAAATCCTACTCTGAATAAGTAGTTGATCAATGATTCAGATCATGCTCTCGAAGAAGAAGCAGTTGATGGAAATAACATCCGATCTCCATAATTATTAAATATGAATGGAGAAAATTGAGCAAGTGATACCATAAGCTATCACCGATTAATTAAAGAAAATCCCATGCAAAATGCATGGTGGGATCATTTGACAAATGATATGGAAAACTATCACTGGAAAATAATTGCTCAATAAATCTCATGTTGATTATATCACATGATTGGATCATTGAAATCATATTGATTGATAATATTCATGGGGAAACATATATCACATATTTGTGAAAATATTGTATTTGCATAAAAGCAAAGATGGTCTTATTATTGTTGAAGAAGCACACAACAGTCGAAGTGAAAATATCGAAACTAGCTGAAATGCAGTAAACACTCGACAATATGAAACGCGAAAAAGAAAATACATATGAAACCCATAAAAAGAAAAGGGGTGCGTCTCGAGAGTATAAAACTCCGTAACTCTGCCACCCCATGGCATAAGGGTTTATAATGAAAGATCTAAATGATCTAAACTTCTTTTTCGTTTGGCGCCAATACTTTGTGGCTGATGAGCTTTGACTTCCAAATTCTTAACTGAAATATATGCACAAACTTTATAAGTAGATCAGCAACAGTGTCAGCACATATTATTATATCTCGTGATGGTTGAGATATAAACTTGTGATCTACTCCTTGATCCAGAAAGGCAAGCAAATCGCTGAAGAAATTATTAATATTCAACAAACCTATAGGTTTGGTATGGAAGTCTCGCTCAGCCCATGACGAGATGTTGAATATCTCATTGAGTGTGCCATAGCCACCTGGAAGAACAATAAAGGCATCACTATTATTCACTACATACATTAAACTATCATGCACGGACTGTGCTTGAAGCATCAACCCAGTTGAACCCCCTATACTACTAGTTCTAACTGTGGGAAAGTGTAAGGCACTTGTTACTCTTATTCTCCCATTTTGTGCAGCCTCTAAAAGATAACCCAAAAATCTATAATTACTCCCACCATACAATATATCGATTTTGTGTTTTCCTAATTCTTTTACGAATTGATATACCATATCTATATGCTGGATATGACCTATCAATTTGGATCCACTTAAAATACATATAGTTTTAAATGGATGAAATCTATATGAGAATTCTGGGAACTCCATCTTTCTACACTAAACTTTCAAAATACTTTTATGAGAGATACATTTTTTAATTTGTGGATCTAAAATTTAAAGAACAAACTTCTTTCTAAACGACAAATGACTTCACTATTTTCATTGAAAATGGAGCGGCAGATAAGACATTACTTTTGACAAAATTGCAAAAGAAAACGAAAGATATGATATTATATTTTTCAATGAAAATGACGTTACCGATCGGCAGATGAGAAATTTAAATATTGGAAAATAATATTCATCAACTTGCATTATTTTTCTATTACCTTATACCAACTTTGATAGAACGGACTTACAAACTGGATCTTTTGAGATTAATTTTTCATGACTATAACGTTCCCGTTCATCCTTAAATTGTATCCACAAAGCCATTAGTTCACGATGAACGTATCCACTTGGATGTGCATCAAGAATCTGTTGAATATCATGATCCATAGATTCCTTACTCAATCCATCCTTGATAAATGCTATTTTATCTTCTCGATTTTGGATACAAACCCCATGATTTGCATCGTGTGTCACATGTCCACCGAGCACATTTATAGCACCCACCTAATCTTTTTGCTCTGCGTTTCTTTGCAAAACTACTCTTACTGCACTGCATGTACTTAAATGAATTTGAAAATTCGCCAGATAGTCGAACTTGTGCTTCGATCAACCATCGAATATCTTCTGGGATGCCATTTCTCATTAGCACCCTTAATCTTTCGAGTCGAGCTCGATAAATTCTTTTTATGATATTCACTGGAAGAGATGGATAATATTTACGAAGATTCGAAAGCATTGAATCCATTATGATATTCAGACCCTCGGTATGGGTGAATTTTGTGAATACAATGATAATCTATTTATAGATTGGAATTACGCGTATGAGATTTGACTCCGCGTCATGAAGCGTATGAACTACGGCTCTATATATTTGAATAATTAACATAATATGACATGTGGGAGCGGCGACTCCATGTTGAAAATGATGTGCAATAATGGCACCAAAAGATGATGTGATATGCCGATAAAATATCTATATGGTGATATAGACACATCGTCTTCAAATATTTGTTCTCGATTAATATCACTACTAGCCAATATTGGGAATGAATTCCTAATAAATTTGGAATATATTAAGGGGGAGTATGGGCCCACTTCCTCTACATGTGAACTACTAGATATTATGGATCCACTAGATAGTCACATGTTTATATGACTCATAATCAGAAATTTACGAGATGATTTGCTCACGGTTTGAGCATATATTCCATATCAGATTGAGCTAGTAATATATCCCAAATAAATTTGAATAGATCCGAGAAAGGATCAAGATATGCGCATACAAGTGGGATATCAATTGGCATACTATTTGAAGTCCTCCAGCCAATATCGAGAACATAATATACAAACTCCCATGACTGAAGATAAATACTGAGATACTGGCATACGAGTTTGGTGCTCAAGAAATCTCTTAGCATGAGGGGGAGTATTGGTAGTTAGAAATATGTGAAATGCATCACAATATATCCTCACAACTCAAATATGAACTTGAAGTTCAAAGATGCATGACAGATTATTAATCTTTGGTACTAACTACAATTGCTTTGATAAATACATAATAATTCCCCGAATATGAATCAAAGCAAATGATAAAAGGAGGCATATACTTTTGAGAAGTATATAGACATAATCCCAATAGGTGATTGATAATGAGATATCTCGGCAAGTTATATTGCCATGGGGAAATAAATATTGAAAAGTGTCGACACAATATAGCGCTATGAATGAAATAAGGATATCAATGATTGGAAAGAGGATATCAATAAATGATATAAGGATATCCATGACTGTGAAATATGGATATTGGAAATGAGGATATATATTAAAATTCATGATTTGTGAAAATGAGGATATTGAAATCCATCGAAATTGAAATATATGCCCTTATAATAAAATGAAACATATGGGCTTACTGAAAGTGACTCGTAAGGAGATTTTGAACATATTATCAGTACTCGCAGTCACTCAAAATAAAGTGTTGTCGAAAATTATCTGCTGTACTCTTTTCCTTGACTGGGGTTTTTATCCCACCGGGTTTTTCCAGCAAGGTTTTTAACGAGGCAGCTTAATCACAACTAATATGAAATTTCCAAAAGAGATTTGGAATATATCGCAAAGAATATGAGTTCGATATTACAAACTGCACTGAAGATGATATTCAGAGGATTATTGTAATGCCTGGGGCATATTTATAAAATACGCATTGCACTCTTTTTCCCTTGACTGAGGTTTTGTCCCATTGGGTTTTCTTAGCAAGGTTTTTAACGAGGCAACTGGAATGGCGTATTAGTATGAATAATGTACTCTTTTTCCTTCATTAGGATTTTTCCCATTGGGTTTTTCCTAATAAGGTTTTAATGATGCATATTCATGGCATAATGAGGAACACTACAAAGATCAAGATTATTCCTCAAAGTTTGAAAACGGAAGGAGTAGTTGTACTCTTTTTCCTTCGATCAAGTTTTTCCCACTGGGTTTTCTTGACAAGGTTTTAATGAGGCAACACATGGATACTCCAACGAATGATATACATGACAGATTCACTCAGTTTTTATCCCACGAGGTTTTACTGAGACGGCACAAGAATACTCATACAAGAACTATTGAGATAAGGGGGAGCAAATTTACGAGATTACAGATTGCTGAAGTTTTATCCCACAGAGATTTCCTACCAACATTATGATGCAACATGATATGATTGCCACAAGCTCCAATACAAACAGTTTGAAAGTTTTTCTCCCATTGGGTTTTTCTTCAAACTAGTTCAGCAGATATTTATATAAATAGTCATTCAAGGGGGAGTGTTATAATAAGCCTTGAAAGTGACATTTCAATTACCCTTTTGTTTTTATATAGTGTGAATGACTATTATACCCCTGATGTAATTATGTAATTACGATTGTGCCATCTGAAGTTTTCCTATAAATAGGGTTTCAGTTATTAATGAAAAATATACCTGTGAATCATTCTCTAATTTCTCTCTCTAAAATCTATCTACGATATTTCAATTTCATAACAGGATATTCTATATAGGGCAAATACTTTGAAATACCCCAAACTTTGTCTCTTTACCCTAAAACGACCTATACTATACATATTCTTCTAACAATACCTAAACTTTCAAAAACTTACCCCAATCTGACATCCGTTAAATTGAACTTAATGGAGCCATTAAAATTGCTGACTAGGTGTTGAGGTGGCAAATATGTGGCATTTATTGCTAATGGATGCACTCTAACTATTTGTGAAAAATCCTACATGTTTTCTCATTTTTCAAAATAACAATAATATTAAATTCTCAAAAAATGACTTGATTATTTTTACCTTTAGAACATCAAACACATACAATCAATGATCAGACACGTACAAAAACTACCCAACATTAAATATCAATTGAGGGTAATAGATGAGTTTGAATCTACAAAATATCAGTAATAACATCTATTTGCTAATGCAAATTGTACCAATATGCTAACCGACAAAAAATGGCGTTCAAGTTTTCACCGACAACAAAAACGTCTAAACATGACATTTATTAAGACCTTTTGCTTCTTCCTCCATCAACCACTTGAGAACTTTGGCTGCTTCGCTCACCAACTTGAGTTGCGTCAGTTATTATATTGGCTTGCCTGCTTCCTCGATTATTTATATAAATATTTCCCGACTCACCATGCATGATTCCAAAACCTTGACTTGCCTGCGAGTGTACATAGTAATATTAATAATAAATTCAATAAAGAAAAAAATACAAAATATGCACCTGTCGTATCTCTCTTTGAACTACTTATCGCATACTAACGGGCTTTGGAACTCTCTTTGAACTACTTGCCTGCAAATACACACAGCAAACACGGTAATATCAACAAGAAAAATTGAAGATAAAATGTAAGAAGAATTGAAATTAAAATGCACCTGTCTTGTCTCTTTTTGAACTACTTGCTCCATAGTTATAGGCTTTGGCACTCTCGGACGTCCAACTTTACCTTTAGACTTTGGCACAACTTTTTCGGCTACATTGCAAGTTCTTTTATTATGGTCCAATTGTCCACACTTCTTGCATGACATTCGAACTCCAAATTTTCGCAATTTTTGCTGCCCTTGATTTGCAACTTCACTGGAATCCTTTCTGTGCTCGGCGTTAGGGGCCAACTTACGAATGCCGTTAATGATCCCCTGCAAAAAAAAAGATTATTAATCAAGTTAACAACAATACATACATAAAACAAACATAAAAAAATTAATTTAATTTTTACCTGATGCTTATCACTCATAAAAGTCCAACCAAAACTATCTGAGATACCTAAATCCTCAAACAACTTCTCAAAAAACCAAGTCCAAGCTTTTTCATTTTCTGTTTCCACCACAACACACGATATAGGAAACATTTTGTCGTTACAATCTTTGGCGACAGCAGACACTAAAGCCCCACCCAAAATGGTTTTCAAAAAACAAGCATCGAAGCGTATGCACTTTCTACAACCCAAAAAAATCCTTTCTTCAAGGCAGAAAATCCAATGTAGCATCTTTGAAAAATTGGTCGGTCATGCTCATCAAGCCAAGTTTTTAGTTGAAACGTACCTTCCTTATCGGCTCTCTGAAGTTCTGCAACGTAAGACCTCAGTTTGCTGTAGTGACTTTCATACGTGCCTCGTAACAATGTTAGTGCTTCCCACTTAGCTGCATAGCAAAGCTTCGCTTTGACAATCACATCATACTTCAACCGAACATCCTTGATCATTTCTTTTGCCGGATAATTAGGATTCCTCTTCAAGGCATGCATAATAACCTTAGCCAACCAGTTGCAATCGGCTTATCTATTCCTTTTAGTTTTGATATATATGTGAAAATATGGGGAAACAAGTGTCTTAATAACAAAGGTTGTCTGACCAGCCAGCTTGCTTGCATAGAGCCTCCAAGGACAATCCGCTTCGCATTTAGCACCAGTCTTACATTTTTTATCAGATTTATGCCATCGGATATTGCACCCATTAACTATAGCCCACATTTTAATTGCATCCTTGCACTCATCAAAGTCCTTAAAACTCATCCCGATCTCACATTTCAGATTCTTGGGATCACAAGTTTTATCATACTTGAGAGGCTTACTTTTCTTCTTGCGTTTTGAGAGACTTATCTCATCGTCCGAGTCCAAGGAAGCTGGAGATGAGTCGGAAGACTCATATTCTGAGATATAACCCATGTCATTCTGGGTATCTTGTGTGCTTGAAATATCTAACAAATTTACTCTATGTTGTGCTCCAACACTTGTCCGTCTCTGATTTCTTATCTTTTTCCTAGGTTGAAGAAACTCTTCATCTTGTGTGTTTGAAACATCTAACAAATTCACTCTTTGCTGCCCACCAACATTTATGCGCTTCTCATCTCTTATTTTCTTCCTAGCTTGGAGAAACTCTTCGTCAGATGAAAAGTCTTCATCTTCCATTCCATCTGAAATATCATTATGTTCATCTACTATATTAAAATCTCCATCTATGTCATCTTCTTCATGATCATCCTCATCCTCATCTACAACATGAGCATGTACAAGCTCCTCTTCAACGCCTACATGCTCCTCTACAACATGCACCCCCTCACCACCACCATTGTCATATGGTTTAATCAAATCACCCGTAATGCATTCCCAATATATTTTCACTTCTCTCATCACAAAATCAATAAAATGATGAAACTTATCATCACGCCACCCAACTTCACCATAAAAGAAGAAAAACTTATCAGTCTTATTATTGCTTATAAAACCCCATTTTCGAACAGTATTATAACCCATTATATTCAATACACCTTCTAGCTCGTAGAATGAAATACTGGAAATTTTGACATCACCAAGTACTTTCATCTTACCTCCAACATATTCATTTTCTCCAATAAATTCACCCCCACGGTAAAGATGTTTGTCGATCAATCCAAAATCCGTAGCCTCCATCGTGCATGGAAAAAAAAATCCTACAGATAATAACAGACAATCATTTAACAATGTTGTCTTCTATAAAGTTTAGAACCAATACCTCTAAAACTTTCAATGTTGAGGCAAGTGGGGCAAATCGTACCAACCTCTACAAAAGCTGCGAAAATTGATGGAATAATCAAAAAAAAATCTTGACTTCTCACAGTTAATGTGGTAGGGTTTGCCAATAGAGAAAGGGATGGAACGGCAGGAAGGTTCTTTTCTTTTCTTTTATGTCCTTTTTGGACTAAATACGGTGTCGTTCTGGGTAGTAATTATATTTAATAATTTAAATGCCACCTAATTGTTGTTGGAATAATTCGATACTTGCACGTGTATTACAAATAATATTCTGAACTTAACTATAACAAAGAACAGAAAGAAAATATTACACTTGAAACGAACGAACAATTTTTAATAAACTATAGAAGATCGTCCGAAGCTAGAGCTTCTGCCCGCAAGACGAGAATACGCCCCGGTAGTGCTCACGGTGAAGCGGCTCGTCCCCAAAGGTTAAAACGATCTGAACGTCTCGCAGAGCAAAGACCGCAAACCGACCGAGCACTCGCGAATCGGATCGAACGAAGATCGAATCAGTATATGATATGCTAAATATGCACTGATTTTCGTGTGTTTGCAATGAACAGAATGCTGACTTATATATAGCAGTCCTTGATCATGTGAAGGGACTCATCGCCATTACTCCTGCCATGATGGCTGGCGGTTTCAGACGCCCAAAGGGCTGGTCGGATGAAGAGTCAAGGCAACTCAAGAGTCAAGCCAACTCAAGGGTCATGTCCATACCAAAAGGCTAGTGGACTTACGGATTTGGTCCAAAAAGAGAAGCCCAATTGCCAAGATCCAAGTCCTGGGCCTGGACTGAGCCCGAGCCCGATCCCGATCCCGATCCCGAGCCCGTGCCCGTGCCCGTGCCCGACCCGAACGGACGAACGGTCGGTCGGTCGGTCGGCGGCGGCGGCGCGCGCGTGTGTGTGTGTGTGCGCGAGGACACCCATACACACCAACCTACTTGTTATTAAGCCCATAAAGGCAAAGACTTTAAATACAAGCCAAAACATCCATCCACAATCAATGTGGGATAACTAACATCATGTTAGTTTCTACTCCAACATCCAACTTTAACATATAATATCTCACTCACCGGAAATCGGTTTAGAAATATTAAATATACCACGTTCATTTACTCACGACGTAGATTAATATTCAATAAATATTTTAATTAAATAATAATTATTTAATTAACAATATTTAATTTTAATAAATGGTTAATTACTAAACCATTTCCAACAATCCCCCACATGAGTGAGAATGCTAATGCAAAATGAATGCAAATGCGTAGTTCAGTCCTCAAGAGACAATATTGCATTTAGCTAGGTGGCTTGTGACCTTGAACCTATCCATTGTCGACATCATCGACTATACTTGCGGCATAGTGGTCATGAAGACCTTGAACTAGTCCTCTATGGTGTATACTGAGACAATAATATAGACACAATATTATCTCAATTCCATCTGTTCTAACGTTTTGTGTCCTTTTCGGCCTTGGATACCCCTTTGGATTCATAAGTGTATCAACTGAAGCGGCCCTCACTTCACACTTATATAGGTGATTCTTATTTCCAAGTAACCTACTATACTTGACCTCTCCGAGGTAATCAAGAATCATTAAAAATCATAAGACTTAACCTCACCACATGTAGGTAAACAATCACTCACTGTTCTTAGAGAATAGGTATGTTTGAGTGTTTTAACACACGGATTATTATAACTTCGTTATCCCATTGAACCAAGCTCTTGGGATCCTCCAATCTACAAGGTTGGGTTTCCGCTATAATCATCCTTAAGATGTGGATTTAACACCCATTCCCTCTAACAATTTATACATTTGATCTCGATTAATACTCTTCGTCAGCGGATCCGCCAGATTATCTATTGACCTTACATAGTCAATTAAGATAATCCCACTCAAGATCAAATGCCTCACAGCATTATGTCGTCGACGAATATGTCGAGACTTACCGTTATAAAACATATTTTATGCCCGTCCAATAGCAGCTTGGCTATCACAGTGTATCAACACAAACGGCACAGGTCTCGTCCAACATGGAATATCCTCGAGGAAATTTTTAAGCCATTCAGCTTCTTCACCAGCTTTATCCAAAGCTATGAATTCAGATTCCATGGTAGACCTAGCAATACAAGTTTGTTTCTTGGACTTCCAAGATACAGCACCACCTCCAATAGTGAACACATATCCATTCGTAGAAAATGAGTCTTTTGATTCGGATATCCAATTAGCATCACAGTACCCTTCAAGTACAGCAGGCTCTATTGAATAATGAATCGCAAAGTTCTGAGTATATTTTAAATAACTTAGTACTCGTTCTAGAGCCCTCCAATGTTCTTTACTTGGATTAGCTGTGTAGCTACTCAACTTGTGAACCGAGCATGCTATATCAGGACGTGTACAATTTGACAGATACATCAAACTCCCAATGATCTTAGCATATTCATCTTGACCCACAGGTTCACCCTTATGATAATTTAGATGAACATTCGGTTCCCAAGGAGTCTTAGCAATGGATTTATCAAAAGCGTTGAATTTCCTTAACACTTTCTCAACATAATGAGATTGTGTCAAAGCAATTCCGTTAGGCGTTTTTAGAATCTTAATTCCAAGAATAGTATCGGCCAAACCCATATCTTTCATGCTAAAATTCTTACTTAGCATTCGTTTCGTTTCACCAATCACACGAGAGTTGCTACCCATTATCAAAATGTCATCTACATATAGACAAACAATGACGTAATTGTCACCCGTTTTCTTAACATAGACACATTTGTCACTCTCATTGATATTGAAACCATTTGACAATATCACTTCATCAAATTTCAAATGCCACCGCAGAGGTGCTTGTTTCAAACCATATAAAGACCGTTGTAGTTTGCATACCATGTTCTCTTTCCCAGGTACTGCAAACCCTTCCGGTTGTTTCATATAGATTTCATCTTCTAGTTCTCCATACAAGAATGAAGTCTTAACATCCATTTGATGAATCTCGAGATTGCGCAAAGCAACAATAGCGAGTAGCACTTAATAGAAGTAAGTCTTGTCACGGGCGAGTAGGTATCAAAGAAATCATAACCAGCTTTTTGCCTAAAGCCTTGAACTACAAGTCGGGCCTTATATTTGTCAATAGTACCGTCAGACTTGTACTTCTTCTTTAGGATCCATTTGCATCCTAAAGCCTTACAACCCTGTGGTAGTTCAACTAACACCCAAGTATGATTCAGCATAATAGACTCAATCTCAATGTCTATTGCCTCTTTCCAGAAAGCCGCATCTGGACCGGATAAAGCTTCTTTTACAGATACTGGTTCACCGTCTAACATCAAAACGACGTAGTCGGGTCCGTATATCTTTACTTTCCGTATTCTAGTACCTCGTCTAGGTTCTACATTGACTGGCGTAGACCTAGGTCGCTTTCTGTTCGGTCGTTCAGATAACACCGGATTCGAGCTAGAGGCTTCATCTATGGTTTCATAACACATAGGCTCATCTACAAGTTTAGGACTTGTAGCTTCATCATAAACTCCTTTGCTAGAGTTAGGATCAACCTTATTCTTATAAGGATAGTTATTTTCAAAGAATACAGCATTCCTTGATTCAATCGTTGTATTTACATGAATGTCGGGTATCTCGGATTTGTGTACAACAAACCTGTAGGTGCTGCTGTTAAGTGCATAACCAATAAAGATACAATCGATCGTCTTAGGACCAATTTTAACTTGTTTAGGTAGAGGCACCTCAACTTTAGCCAAACACCCCCACACTTTGAGATATTTGTATGATGGTTTTCTTCCTTTCCACAACTCATAAGGAGTAACATCCTTACCTTTGCGTGGAATTTTGTTCAATATGTAGTTGGCTGTCAAGACAGCTTCCCCCCACATGTTCTGGGGCAACCCTGAACTAATTAATAACGCATTCATCATATCTTTAAGTGTTCGATTCTTACATTCGGCGACGCCATTAGATTGTGGAGCATATGGAGCCGTGGTTTGATGAATTATACCACTTTCGTTGCATAATTCCTCAAATGGAGCTACATATTCACCTCCTCTATCACTTCGAACCATCTTAATACGACAGCCTAATTGATTCTCGGCTTCATTCTTGAAGTTCTTAAAGGCTTCAATAGCCTCATCTTTACTTCTCAAAAGATAAAGATAACAATATCTTGTGCAATCATCGATGAAAGTGATAAAGTACTTCTTACCACCTCTAGTTTGGACAAATTTTAAATCACACACGTCTGTGTGAATTAATTCAAGGGGTTTTGTGTCCCGTTTTACCGAATGAAATGGTAATTTCGTCATTTTTGCCTCAACACAAATCTCACATTTGTTTTGATTTTTTATTTCATTTAATTTTAGTAAATCTAAGTTTACTAATCTTTTTATAGCATTTAGATTCACATGACCTAATCTACAATGCCATAAATTTGAGCACTCAAGCAAATAAGCAGAAGTAGTAGCATTATTATTAGCAACTGCCTTTGAAGGCTTACAAGTACGAACGCTAAGTTTGAACATGTCCTCGACAATATGACCTTTCCCGAGAGTCTTACCAAACTTGCGTATTATCATAAAATCGCTACGAAGGTCTACATCAAATTTAGCTCTAACTAATTTGACACCAGACACCAAATTCTTGCAGATTGCCGGAGCATGCAGCACATCCTTCAGAGTTATCTCCACACCGGAGGTGAATTGAAGCACAACAGTTCCAATTCCAAGAACCGGAGAGGTACGATCACTTGCCTCTGTGATGAAGCGGTCTTGAATCTCCTTGTAAGTAAAAAACAAGTCTCGGTTCACACAGATGTGAACAGTCGCACCTGTATCAAGAAACCAATTGGAACTTCTTACAGTTATAAAACTCTTACAGTTACCACCCTTTAATTTACAGACTACAAAACTCAAGATTTTTTCGTAACTATGGAACTTCTCTAGGGGGTTTCGTGATTACACAAACCTCAAGGGTAGATTTTGTGATTATCCCAAACAAATTCATGAGATTTAGTCTAATCACAAATTTAAAAAAAAAGGGTTATCTTTAAGGATTACAGAGATCTCATAATAGCCACAAATGAGCAGTCCCTAACAAGAAGTTGTCCTATATAGCCAACAAAGTTGTCCTATATAAGGTAATCACAGTTAACTCAAATAGCCACAAAGCTGTCCTACTATAAGTGGTAACATACTTCTATTTTTTATAAAGTCGTGGCCAACTATATTCGAAAAGGATCGGGCAACTGGAGAACATGCTGAAGACATTATTGAGGCAGTTAACAATGCTACTGTTCAAGATCATACGAGAAGTAAGAGTAGTTTCTACTGTCGTGACGCCTTATCATTTTACCCAATCAATTTATGTGAAGTAAAGCAGTTTATTTTTCATGAAATTCACATTCCGCTACTGCTCGTTTTATGAAGTTCATGAAGTTCAGTTAATGGATCCTCCATGTTGATTTTTTTTCAGTTTTAATGTATGTTATGTTTCTAGTTTTTAATCAATACAAAACATTAAAGGTTGTTGACTTCTAAGTACCATGAAATCTGAATTCCTCAAGAAGATCAAGAATAGAGAGGAAAAAATGGTTAACTCATGGAAAGCCAAAATGTTCAATACATAAATAAACAAAGAACCCAAAAGTGTCCGGAAAACAATCAAAAATGGAAAGGAAACGGAGATGTTACCTGAATTGGGAAATCAAAAAAGGATAGCGTGATATCTCCGTCGGGGATTTTAGGTCGCCGATTGGGGGTGTTTTGCGGAGGTGCGCGGAGGCGAAATCTCGAATATCTCCGTCGGAAATCTTTCGCCGGGGAGAGGCGTTTTGCACGGGGAGAGAGGCGTTTTGCAGAGAGGTGCGGGGAGAGAGGGGTTTTGCAGAGGTGCGGGAGGTGAATGAATGATTTTAGGTCGAACCAGAATAGGCAGAGGGCTGAGAATGTATTAAAATTTACCGACGCCAACGGGCCGTCGGTAATGGCGTTGTTAAATTTAACAAATACCGACGGCGGGAGTGGCATCGTTAATTCATGTAAGTCATGCCATTTAACGACGGCAAAAGTGTCGTCGGTATCTCTCCGACGACTTCCGACGTCGGTACTGGCGTCAACAAATTTCGCGGGAAGACACCCGCGCTATGGCGTCGTTAAAGCCGTCGGGAATCGTCCAAATTCACGGGTGTCGGTAACGGCGTCGTTAAATGCCAAAAAATACCAACGCCTTTACTGGCGTCGGTAAATGGCGTCGGTAAATACTGTTTTTTTTTGTAGTGCAAGTAACTGGGTTAGGTTCCGAGACATGATTTACCTCGGTGATCATGGCAGCAAGATCATCTTTGTCCCAAGAGTCAAAGTCCTTCTAGACATGGTTGACTTTGCCTTTTCCCTTGTTCTTCTTCGGCTTTCGGCAGTTTTTCGCCATATGGCCGGGCTTGTCCACGGATTGTAGCACGTTAGGTAAACTTCGTCGGAGGTGCCACATCCTTTCCCTTGCCTTTGGTAGGAAGTGGACGCTTTTGGAAGGTCCGCCTACCTTGATCAGATTAGCCTTAGCATCCATAGGAGCTTTGGTTCTCAAGTCTTGATCACGGACTTGAGCTTCAGTTTGGAGCTTAGCAACCAAAATTTCTAGAGTCATTTCCTTTCGCTTATGCTTAAGGTATCCCTTGAACTCCTTCTAACTAGGCGGCAACTTGTCGACCAAGAGCGCCACAGTGTACGCCTCGGGTAGAGGCATCCCCTCAGAATGAACATCATGTATAAGAGTTTGAAACTCTTGTACTTGGGGCATCATTGGACGAGAATACACCATTTGGAATTCGGAGAGCCTCGTCACAACAAACTTCTTCGTGCTAGCAGGATTAACACGGTATTTCAACTCAATAGCATCCCAAATTTCTTTGGCAGTCTCCTTGATGTTGAACACATTGAATATGCCATCATCAAGCCCGTTCAGCAACATATTCCGACACAGATAGTCGGAATGAACCCAAGTATCATAGTCGGTACGCACTTGAACATTCGCCTCGTTCTCAGCAGGGACAGGAGGTCTTTCTTCACGCAGGAAGCTCGCAAGCCCCATTGTGGTAATGTAAAACAGCATCTTCTGAGACCAGCGTTTGAAGTCGGAGCCCGAGAAAACAGGAGGTTTCTCGGCGATAGGCATTAGCCGAGCAGCATTGTGAATGGGAGCCATTGAAGAGCTTGATGATCCAATGGTTCCAGAACCGGTGGATGCGCCGGTGCTTGCATTGAACGACATTTTTCTCCAGCAAAAGTTTAAGGATTACACGAACAAGTAAGGTCGAATATTCTCGTCTTGCGATTGTTGGAATAATTCGATACTTGCACGTGTATTACAAATAATATTCTGAACTTAACTATAACAAAGAACAGAAAGAAAATATTACACTTGAAACGAACGAACAATTTTTAATAAACTACAAAAGATCGTCCGAAGCTAGAGCTTCTGCCCGCAAGACGAGAATACGTCCCGGTAGTGCTCACGGTGAAGCGACTCGTCCCCAAAGGTTAAAGCGATCTGAACGTCTCGGCAGTAGCAGCACCGCAAACTGACCGAGCACCTGCAAACTGGACTGGAACGAAGATTGAACTGTATATGATATGCTAAATATGCACTGATTTTCGTGTGTTTGCAATGAACAGAATGCTGACTTATATATAGCACTCCTTGATCATGTGAAGGGACTCGTCGCCACTACTCCTGCCATGATGGCTGGCGGTTTCAGACGCCCAAAGGGCTGGTCGGATGAAGAGTCAAGGCAACTCAAGAGTCAAGCCAACTCAAGGGTCATGTCCATACTAAAAGGCTAGTGGACTTACGGATTTGGTCCAAAAAGATAAGCCCAAACACCAGCCCAAAGCACCAATTGCCAAGATCCACGGCCTGGGCCCGAGCCCGAGCCCGAGCCCGTGCCCGACCCGACCCGGACGGACGTTCGGTCGGTCGGTCGATCGGCGGCGGTGGCGCGCGCGCGTGTGTGTGCGCGAGGACACCCATACACACCAACCCACTTGTTATTAAGCCCATAAAGGCAAAGACTTTAAATACAAGCCAAAACATCCATCCACAATCAATGTGGGATAACTAACATCATGTTAGTTTCTACTCCAACATCCAACTTTAACATATAATATCTCACTCACCGGAAATCGGTTTAGAAATATTAAATATACCACGTTCATCTACTCACGACGTAGATTAACATTCAATAAATATTTTAATTAAATAATAATTATTTAATTAACAATATTTATTTTTAATAAATGGTTAATTACTAAACCATTTCCAACAATTGCCACCTCAACACCCAGTCAGCAATTTTAACAGGTTTGTTAAGTTTAATTTAACGGATGTCATATTGGGGTAAGTTTTTGAAAATTCAGCGATTTTTAGAAGAATATATATAGTATAGATTATTTTAAGGTAAAGAGGCAAAGTTGGGGTATTTTAAAGTATTTGACCTTTTATATAAATAGAATGTACACGCTCTTGTAGGATGGACGGATTTTGAAAAATGTAGGGCACTATTCAAAAAAAGAAAAACTAAAACAGCAAAATGACAAATTCGCCCCTGACAGACAAAGAGCAGGTGGTACTTGATCTTATCTAAAAACTTTTAGTTTAATATAGTAGTAGTATTTATTATACAACGCGTTTACGTCAATGCCGCTCCTGCCATACACGAGGAATCAAACCCCGATCGAATATTCATATCCCCTTTTTTTTTTTTCTCTCTCTCTCTCTCTCTCTCCAACAACTTTCTCTCTCTAAAACGCGAACAACCATTAGAAAAGATTCTTCTGTACGCGACGGCCCGACCTCGGCATTATCACGCACCCTTCCCTTTATCTCCTATTTTTATTATTTTTATTTATTAATTAATGGTTTTTGTTTTTTGTCTTGTGAACCAAGTTTATTCCATCCGTGGATTCTACATTTTAGATCCCTTTATTCTCGTATTCACATTCGGATCTCTTCTCTCTATTATGCTGAGATGAGACACACATATACGTCTGATTCTGAAAAACTAATTTAATTTAAAATAAAGATGGCCATCAACAGCGATAATCACAGTATCCTGTCGGAAAGAATGCGGAGATGTCGAGATTATATCCAGGATTTAGAAGAAGAACGCCGCAAGATTCAAGTTTTCCAACGTGAACTTCCTCTTTGTCTTGAGCTTGTTACTCAAGGTATATTATTTAATACTACAAGTTTTGGATTGTGTGTGTGTGTGTGTGTGTGATATTGGTATTTTGAATTTGCAGCAATTGAGTCGTGCAAGCAGCAGTTGTCAGGGACGACAACAGAGTGTAATTATAATGTGAATGGGAAATCAGAAAGCTCTGAGCATATATCCAGTGAAGATGTGCCTGTTTTGGAAGAGTTTATTCCGATTAAGAGAGCTTCATCTGATTCTGATGTTGAAGAAGATGAAGAAGGAGAGGAAGAAAGAGAACCCAAGAAACCGAAGACTGATAGTAATGATAATAAGAACATCAAGAAATCAGACTGGCTTAGATCTGTTCAGCTCTGGAATCAAACCCCAGATCCACCCTCCACAGAGGTGATTTTCAATTTTTCATTGTAATATTCTCCTTTTTTATTTTCTCTGTAAATTATACTTTTAGAAAAATAGACCAAATTAAAAATAATTAATCAAGTGAGGATTAAATAATTGGATGGTAAAATGAGTATAATCAGGTGAGGATTTAGCCTATTTTAGTCAGAGATTTAGAATCTGAGTATATAATCACATGAGGATTAAGCGTATGATGTGATGATTTAGGATGATTCACCTAAAAAAGTTGGGATGAAGGGGAGTGGTGGTGGTGCATTTCATCCCTTTAAGAAAGAAAAAGGTGTTGGTGCTGCAACTGAACCCCCACCTGAGAATTCGGTGCCGCCGGCATCCACCAGTTCGACGGTGGGGATTGGCCGCGACCGCGGTGGCGGGAATAAGAAGGAAGAAAAAGAACCACAGTCTCGAAAGGCGAGAAGATGTTGGTCATCTGAGTTGCACAAAAGATTCTTGCAAGCCCTTCATCAACTTGGTGGTTCACATAGTAAGCATATATCAAAACTATATTTTTTTAAATTATGGTTATTTATTTTATTTTTTGTTTGGAATTTGTATCTGAAATAATAATATTTTCTTATTTATTGGGGTTTTATGTAGTTGCTACACCAAAACAAATCAGGGAGTTGATGAATGTTGATGGGCTTACAAATGATGAGGTTAAAAGTCATTTACAGGTTTGTGTTCATATTTTGACATTTCCTTTCTGTTTTTGTTGAATCATTCCATGTCTGGGAAAATATTGGTCATGCCTTCAAATATATACAAAACCTGAACTACTTTTCTTGATTTTGAGATGGAACCCCAGATTTTAACTTGGAACCGGAGCAAGCTTCTTACACGTGCGAGCCCAACGGCCCACGGTGATCTAGCTCCACGCTACCCGAGTTAAAGAGTCAACGCTGTAAGCCTTGAGTCCGGCTACGCTTGAGGGGGTGTGTTGAAGTATTTATCCCACACGGGGAAATATAAGTCTTGCATTCAATATATAAAGATTTGGACTACTCTTATATTGTTGAGATGGGTATGACACTTGACTCATTTTAGGCCAAAATTGTCGAGTTGGACACTTGAATACGTACTCGTAAAATGGATTTCTAAAAGGATAGCTTTAATGGCTATGCAATTGATTATCCTGAAGGAGGATTAGCATCTAAAATGGATAACTTTCCTCAAATATTTCTGGTGGAGAAATCACCTGGAATTTTGGGAGTGAAAGTGAAACTTGCATTTAAAGATAATATGCGAGTAGTAGTACTGCAAAATGAATCGTCGTCTTTGACTCTTTGGAATTAAGATTATCTTAGCTTTATTCAATATCCGATCCTCGACAATTTTACATATGAACGACACTTCGACACTTCATTTTAAGCGAAAATGGTGGGTTTTTTTTTTTTTTTTTTTTTTTTACAGAATAGCTAACTTGGACATGTATCCTGTCCGTCATGAGTACCCGGGTCCAAGTAACATTGCTTGACGTTCGGCCTAATTACAAAAAAAAAAAAAACTAGCCAACTCCCAGAATTAGAAAAAATGTCTCTCATTTTTTTTTTTTTTTTTTAATTTTGAAAGTTAGCTCGGTCTTTCTTTGTTCAGATCAAACCTTTGAGGTACTTTTTGCATTTATACCCTCATGATATTTATATTACGGTGCTTGCTTTGCCAATGAAAAGTAGTTGAGAATTCGAAGTTGCAAAAAGTAAAAATTGGAAATATAAAGGACCTCTTCCTCTGTTTCAAATTTCTGATTTAATTACGAAGAATTCGAAGCAGAACATAGAATTTAAGAAAAAAAATCCTCCATGTTTAGCCAAAAGTTGACAACCATATATTTTTTGTACGACTGGGATTAGGGGCTCGAAAACCGGGCTTGGACCGTCAAAGCTTGGGATAGGACCCGAACCGGGCAGGCTAAAAATGAAAGGCCCCAAAGAAGAATTTTCGAAAGAAAATTCTAACCCCAGAAAAACCCGAATTATAGTGTGTGACATATTTTTGAACATGTTCTCGAAAGAAAATCCTAACCCCCTTGTAGAAACCTCGAAAAAGCTCGAAAAAATGTGTGGCATTCTTTGAACATATCATTGACGTTTGCACATATTTTATTTTGAATAAGCCAGAAAAAGCCCAAGCTCATAATTTTGAATAAGCCAGAAAAAGCCCAAGCTCAAACCGAACCCAAAAGGGCCGAGCTTACATCGGGCTTACACATCTAGAAAACTCTGCACAAGTCAGCCCGAAAACTTCGGGTTCAAGTTTGGTCCTCAAAAATTCCGGCTCGGCTCGATCCGTTCCCAGCTGTATTTTTTTCTTCTATTTTCGTTTCTTGAGTCCTAATATATGTTAATGTTAAACAAGACTTGAAAATTTTTCTTGTCACTTATTGCAGAAATATCGTTTGCACACAAGAAGACCTAGCCCTTCAAATCAAAACACCACCACCCCCGCTGCCGCCACCACACAGGCACCTCAATTCGTAGTGGTGAGTCGCGGGCTATGGATGCCACCGGAATATACCACCGCAGTGGCTACAACTGCCACGTCGGGGGAGACAGCCGGTGGTGCCACGTCAAATGGAATCTACGCCCCTATTGCCTCTTTGCCGCCACCCTTTCAAGAATCACCGGACTTCCCTAAACAAAGACAACATAAGACGTCGAATTTCAGCAACAGAGGTATCGGATCAGATTCGCCGGCCACCTCGTCATCCACGCATACAATAACTGCCGCATCGGCTTACTGATTTTTGTTTTCCTTGTAACTTTTGTATAAGGTTGTAGAAAAATTCAGGGTGATGACTTGTGTAATTTCCTGGATGAATCATAGAGGAAAATAGAGCGGATCTTGAGTCCTTTTGTATAATCTGGTTTGTGTTATTTGTACATGTTAATTTTGTGTATGTTATATAGTAGCTTGGAGGCATGCATAAATCATTTGATAGTGAAGGTTGGATTAATTAATGGTTAATACCTTTTTTATGTAGAGAGCAAAGCAGCTTAATTAATTAACCTTCCTAATCTGATAAGGAAGATGGGTCATATTTCGACAAGATTTGTTTGGTTCTGATTAACTTACCCATGTTTTCTTCTAACTAAAAAAAAAAATTTATTCGGTAAAAAATAAATTTTAATCAGTAAAACACCGTTTTAATAAGTAAATTCAGTTTCAATTAGTTGAATTCCGTTCTAATCAGTAAAAATTAATAACTTCACATAATAAAATACACTATGAATCAGTAAAAAAGTCTGCATTTAGTCTTTCTTACTCCAATTTTTAGTTCTTATTAATTTTTCTTAGGTTTTATTAGATTTCTAGTCTTTTTTCTTTTTTTTTTTCGGATTTCATGGTTCATATTTTTAGAGTTTATTTCCGAGTATTTTAGTTATTTTGAATTTTAGAGTTTTTTTCTTCTTGTGGTTTCTTTAATATATTTTCATTTCAAAATTCAGTTTGGGGACCGATGTAACTATGAAACCCTCTCACAAGAGACATACATACTCTTCAACATAGGATTGGTATGTTTCAATTATTCTAAAAAAAAAAAAACGAACAATCACACATTATTCCAACTATAGTAATTATTTTGGTTACGATTACTCTATTTTTCCGTACTATGAAAAATCCCCGAACTGAAATTTGATTGGGTAATTTTCTCGCTTCCTTAATTATTTTTTACATATCTACATTGTATATGGTTACGCTTAGTTCCCGAATTTAACTCAACGAGAGAGAAGAAGGGATATAGATGGAAATAAGAAAAAAAAATATTTGGTATTCATGAGTTTTTTAATGAAACGAAACGAAAAGAAATGGAAGGAAAACTTTCTCTCCTAACTTTCCTTCCGATTTGGAAGGATTTGGAGAGAAAAGAACAAAATGGTTAATTTTCTTTTCACTTCCTTCCAATTCTAGAACACAATACAATTTCCTTTCACTTTCCCCTCTCTTCTTTTCTCTCCCAACTTTCTTTTCTTTTCTTTTCTTTTCTTTCCTTTACTAAAGCTCGGGAACTAAGCGTTAGTAATTGATCACTGTTGTTACATGTTAGACAATTATTGTCCATAATTCAATAGATGAGCTCGATAATACGTTTTTAATATTTGAAATAATTTAGAATGGGATTGAGAAATTGGTGATTAAATTGTGAAGACTTTGATAATTTGAACTAAGTGACTGAATTTCATATATTAGATGGGGATGTTAGGATATATTATTTAATCTACGTGTGATCTCGAGAGAGACAATAGATGGCTTTTGCGATCATCTTATAGTAAATACATATTAAAAACCTCAATTGCAACTTATCCGAGTAAATCTAGTAATTAATTAAAATCACCTTCATGTAATTTCTTCCTTAAACGCGGTCTATCTTTCTTACTTTTTTTTGGCTAGTTTAAATTTGGTGTTTATTTTATAAATAACTTTAAATTAAAACTTCATCTAAGTTTAGATTGTCTAAATAAAATTGAATTACTATAGTTTACTACACAATAAGATAACTCCTTAATCTTTGTGGAATATGATCCCGTCAGTCAGTACCTATATATACATTATATTCTTACGGGTAGTAAAATATTTAGCACACATCCTGCAATGTATTTTGTTATTCAAAAATCAATATCTCATACACGAACTTTAGTTTGAAAATAGGATCTACTATCCAAAATGTGCACGATTCTTTTTTGTTGACGTCTGGTTTGGTCAACGTCACGTGTGCTGATCTGGACGAATGGACCGAAGACACGTAGAAAATAATAATCAAGATAAAAGGTGTTTGATCACTAAATTTTATTAATGACCTTAATATAGAGTAGAGCCGAGCAGGATATTTTTATGTCGGTCTATCTTTTTGCTTGCTAATTACAAGTCTTAACTTTTTTTCTCAATTAATCTGGATTCTCTCTTTTTTCTCTCTATCTCATAAATGCTAAAAATCCAAAGATCCTCTTTCACTGTACATTCCTTCTATATATAGACAATCTGGGCCAGTGGAGAGATGACAGCTGGCGAATGTTTGGGGAATATGCCCAAAACACTTGTCAGTCTGCAAATATGCCTTGGACATGTGGCGGCCTCTGAGGAGTGCCTTGGGAAGGGGCATGACTGCATGCGTTAATTGGCATGCGGGACTGCCTCGCATGCTTCTGGCGGTGCTTATCCACTGGGGTCGGTCCTCGGGTCTCCCGCCATTCAGGTCGGCCTTGTTGTAATCTTGATTCGGAGCATTTGATCTTCTCTCTGCCCGGTCCTCCCGGGTCGGATATCGGGTCGGCTCTGATGTCTCTGCCCGGTCCGGTTCTAACGAGCCCGGGAGAAAATCGGGTTTGTGCCCGGTCCGGCTTCAGGCTCTGCTCGGCCGGTTCAGCTGCCTTGAGTGCCTACGTGGATTCCAAGGTGGATGGGCTGCCAACAAGGGCCCCCGAGTCCAGGGCCGTGCCGGGTTGGCCGGGGCTGGGGTCGTTTCATGTTGAGGCCGATCCGGCTTGTGGGAGGATAAGATCTCTCGAAGGGACGCCTCTTCGAGAGTCGCGTCGATTCGATTTCAGGGCCATTAAGTGTCATTATGAGGGGTGTTGTGCGACGATTAATTCGCCGCGATAGGCGATCGGCGACCTCCCTGAAAAGTCAACCATAGAAGCCAAACTCCGGACGAACACCTAAAGTCCGGCATGATATAGCGATCGTCTTTTGGTAACCAGCGATCGTCTTTTGATACCTGGCGATCGTCTTTGTCTAACGGATCAGAGGCGATCGTCTCATGCCACGTGGGGATCCGGCGTCCGTCAAAGTCGTCAAGACCGAATCTTGGACGATGGCCCACCGCGGATCTTCACGGATACCAACAAAAAGGATCATTGACCCCACTGTCACCTACCGCACCTACCGACAAGGCCGCCGAAAGGTACGTAGTGGACCCTCCTCGGACAAATGACTCGCGACGCGTCTTGCTTCCCATTAGTCCACCCGGTGGCCTCCAACCGCAACCTCGGACCTCAAAGGCAGGCCCACGTGACGGACGATCGGCCGTTTATTTTAATATAGAAAACGGCGATCGCCGCGATCGCTCGAGGATCCCAACTACTTAGTCCCCTATAAATAGAGAACTCACCGTGGCGGCCGAAAGACGGATCCTACCACGAATTAAGTGCAAAATACACACCAAAGAGAGAACAAAAGGCTCTTTTGGCAAGCACTAACATATTCATAGTGACATTCACACACATTCATCATAAATTCCAAGCAAGAACTCACATTCATCCATCCGGTTCTTAGGCAATCTACGCTCTAAAGCCTAGATAACTAGAAGCTTTTACACTCATTGTATTAGATTCTAACATTAATATTTGTACTGACAAGTATATTTATTAATAACATCTCGCGAGAGCATTCAAGCCCGGGACTAACAACCCCGGCAAATCTTGTGTTATCTATTTTCCCACGGAAGTGTTCTCGCATTTTGTTTGTTACTCGATCGTTCGGCAATACTATCTCGGATAATATTTTGGGTAACAACAATTGGCTAGAGGAAGGGCCTCTAAACCTTCATTTTTATTCCTACCGTCTCGAAGAACACTCACATTCTCCTGGACATATACTTGAAGAAACACTCACTGTTCTTCAATAGAAAAACCATCGAAAATGACATCAACAACAACCTCCAAGAGGCCACCACGAGATCTGCCGGAAATCTTATTCGGCGAGGACCGAATCCCAGCCCACGGCGGAAGGCGACCGTGGCGACGCTAGGCTCTCACTCCCGCCCCCGAGGGACGGTTCTAGCCTCTCACTCGACCAGTTCCAGACATCGGAACAGATTGAGGAGGCTATAGCCATCCTCAGGGAACGGCAGAGGGCCCGCGATACGCCTACCATCACCCCGTCGGCTAACCGCCGGGCAAGCAAAAGGAAGCTCAAGGGGATCTATGTTGAGAAATCGACAGAAGCCCCGAGCCACTGGAGAAGGCTCTCGTGAGGCGGGACGATTCCGTCTTCAGCCGCCTAGGGAGCGATCCCTCATGGCGACCGGGGCACTCAGGCCCCAGCCGGGAGACATCGATATCTGAATCCTTTACCAGGAGTTCGGCTTATCCGACTCCCAAAAGACAAACCGGTCAACGAGCCCCTGCTCGCCCAAGAAGGGAACCCTCTGGCAGGGAGATCGTCATTCACCACGGAGCTAGGGGATCAGTACACGATCGCCTTGGTTCGATCGAGAGCTAATCGGCGAGCGATCGAGCGGCAGCGATCGCCGCTATGCAACGCTTGCTCGACGAGATGAAGACGCTCCTAGAAATTGGGGCAACGCCAGAGACCGATCGGCCAGGCTAAATGAGCCACTCGCGGTCCAGATCGAGATCGCTCCGGTCAATCAACGATCAATCCCCACAAACACCTGCATGCGAGGGGAGAACGGATCCGGAACCCACTTAAGCAAATTCCGGATATACATGACTGGATGCGGAGCTTCGGATGCGACAAAATGCCGTATGTTCCCGCTAACTCGGGCGATCTCGCCACAGGTGGTACATCTCGCTACCATCTCGCTCAATCAATTGCTTTGAGAAGTCGGCGAACGACTTCACGTCATACTTCGCCGCCAAAGTCGCCGCCGGAAGGTCCCCACCGCATGATGAAAATCAGGCAGGGGAAGGATGAATCGGATGAGGATTACATCGACCGGGTGGACGAGATAGTCCTCACCGGTGAGCCGTCGGCGGCGAGATCGCTCACCACGCGATCTGAACGGATTCCACGGACGATCGCCCATGTTCGTGCACCTCACAAAAGATTTTCCACCGACCTATACACGTTCCGCGTCGAGCCGCGATTATCGGCCGGGCGAGAAGATGCTCTCACTCCGCCTGGACGAGGGACAGTCCGAAGTAGGGAAAGCACCTTCCCATGTCCAGAAGAAGACGGCCGCCAAGCCCAGAAAGGCGGTCGCCAAGCCGCCTGGCGAGTTCAAAGCCTTCGAGGATGTAGAGGTCCGCCTTCTTCACAACCTCAACTTATCTCCGGCCCACATCTTCAACGCGATCAAGGGTCGCGAGTGGCTTTCCAAGCCAAAGCCGATAAGGGACCACGGTCATCTAGACCGCAGCAAATTCTGTGCCTATCATAAGAGTCCCGGCCACAACACTAGCCAATGCCGCGACCTCCTCAGACAGCTCTGGCGACTGTTTGAGGAAGGCAAACTGGATAATTTGATCACCAAGCCAGAACCCAGGACGGAAAGAGCCGGAGGACGCGAACGCCTACCGAGCGAGAGAATTCCTCCCAATCCGATCGCCAGGATCGAACATGAGACGGAGTACTCTGATGAATCGATCCCTCCGATCAACCCTGGCGGTCGGATCAACATGCTCCAAGCAGGAGGTGGGAGCCTCGGGGGCCTTTCCCCGGTTTCCACCTTGTCAAACAGGAAGCGAAAAGCCGAGCTGAGGGCATTCGCCGGGGTCCACGTCGTTGTACCCCCGGAACCGACCATCTCTAGAGACGCGCTCATCACCTTTTCCAACAAGGACAGGGAAGGAGTGCAATGTCCCAAAGAGGATGCACTAGTGATCTCCGCTTGCATCCTTGGGAAGACGGTCGATCGCGTGTTGGTCGACAATGGGAGTTTTTGCAACATCATATTTAAATCCGCCCTAGACCAGCTCGGCAACCTGATCAAATTCATCAAGCCTTTCGACACCGTGCTCCAAGGGTTCGGCGACAACACAGTCCAAGCCTACGGGAGGATCAAGCTCTCCGTCGAGCTAATATGTTTTTATGATCCCAAGGTTAGGATTACTAGGAACCTAAGCTTTGTAATCATAGATAGGCCCAGCATCTATAATGGGTTCCTAGGTCGCCCCTTCTTAGAAACCTTTGAGGCGGTCGCCTCATCTTTCTTTTACTGTATCAAATTCCCCACTGCCGATGGGACGGTCGGTACTGTAAAAGGAGATCAGCTAATGGCAAAGAGATGTTTGAGTTACTCCTATGTTGTTAATTCTTTCAATACTTCCCGTACTGTATGTAACGTTGAAGCGACCGACGATCAACCCATGGAGATCGACGAGCCTGGGACTTCGTACCAACCCGACTCAGGGGACGCCATCTCTCATCGATCAACGGACGACATCGAGCCAAGGATCGGTTTCGAGCCAAGTCTCGACATCGATCCAAGGACCGAGTCCGGAGATCGTACCAAACGAGAGGCGACCGTCCCTGTCGAAGAGTTGGAAAGCATTACGATGGATCCGGATCATCCAGAACGGGAGGTACAGATCGGCGCGAGCATCGACCGCGAATTAAAGGGAGATCTGATCAACTTGCTACGTAAGAACATCGGTGTCTTTGCCTGGTCGCATCAAGATATGGTTGGCATAAGTCCCGAACACGCCTGCCATTATCTGAAGATCGACCGGGCAATGAAACCTGTTCACCAGAAGCGTAGGAAGTTCGGTCCCGAGAAATACGCAGCGCTCGACATAGAAGTCCAGAAGTTACTCGGCAACAGACTGATCGGAGTAGCAACTGACGAACCACAGTGGGTCGCCAACGCGGTGCTCGTCAAAAAGCCGACTGGCTCCTGGAGATTATGCATAGACTTCACCGACCTCAACGCGGCATGTCCAAAAGATCACTTCCCAATGCCTCATATCGATCATCTGGTCGATAGCACGGCAGGTTGCGAAATGATGTCGTTTATGGATGCCTTCGCCGGATATCATCAAATCCCAATGGCAGAGGAAGACATAAAACACACATCTTTCCACACAGAAAAGGACATATACTTTTGGGTCAGAATGCCGTTCGGCTTGAAAAACGCAGGGGCGACCTACCAGCGATTAGTCAACAGGATGTTCGCCGATCAGATCGGCAAGACCATGGAGGTCTACATTGACGATATCGTGGTCAAAAGCCTCAAGAAGGAAGATCACCTCAACGATCTTGCCGAGACGTTCGCCATCCTTGAGAAGTTTAACATGAAGCTGAACCCCAAGAAATGCAACTTCGGGGTGGGCTCGGAAGTTCTTGGGGCACATAGTGAGCCAAAGGGGGATCGAGGCGAACCCGCCAAGATACGAGCGATCCTTGACATGCGGGAACCGCGGAACATCAAGCAGTGCAACGCCTCACAGTGTCTAGCCGCCCTCAACCGCTTCATATCACGGCTCGGCGATAAAAGCAAGCCTTTCTTCGCGACCATCAAGAACAAGAAGTTCGCATGGACGAAAGAAAGCCGAGATAGCATTCGCCAAAATAAAGGAATATCTATCCAACCCCGGATCCTCGGCAAAGCCGATCCACAGTGAAAACTATTCCTTTACTTAGCGGCCTCGGAGGTCGCCCGAGTGCCGTTGCAGTGCGAGCAGAGGGCAAGCCCACTTGCCGATCTACTATGTTAGCAGCGCTCCACGATGCCGAGACACGTTACACACCATTGGAGAAGATCGCCTATGCCCTTGTCATGAGTGTACGAAAACCGAGAGCTTACTTCTTCGATCACTGTGGAGGTCCTAACCACTCTACCTCTAAGACAAGTCCCGCACCGAATAGGACACCAACGGGCGACTCCTCAAGTGGTCGCCGGAGATCGCACAATACGGTATCACTTACGCTCCTCGCACGGCGATCAAAGGCCAAGCTCGCGGACTTCGTGGTGGAATTAACGTTCCCTCACAACAGGCCAGTCGGCCGACTGCTGGAAATTATACGTGGATGGCTCGGCGATGCGAGAGCAAGGTGGATTGTCCTCATTAGCCCAGACGGTCGAGTTTCACGAATGCCGTGCGTTTGATTTTCGTGCGACCAACAACGGCCGAATACGAAGCTCTGGTAGGCGGGCTTGATCTAGCCTCGCCCTAGATGTTCGACCTCCATATCTACATGGACTCCCTTTTGGTCGTGAACCAAGTCAAGGGGGAATATGAGGCACGCGGCGAACAGATGGTCAAATACCAAGAGCCGGTCGCCGAAATGTGCACAAAATTTGAAGAAGTACTAATCGAGCAAGTCCCGAGAGAGCACAACTCCCGTGCCGATGCACTTTCCAAACTAGCATCATCGGATGGGGCACCGACTTCTCCAACATCCAAATCACAAAGTCAGCAAGGCCGGCGATCGACAGGAATTTGGTTACCACGGTCGCCACCGCCGAAGAGAATTGGATGACTCCGTTCATCAAATACTTAAAAGACGGAACGGTCCCTGACGACCGTGTTAAGGCTCGCCAACTCGGCCTTGCGACTGTATACCCTGTTGGACGATCGGCTTTACAAGCGAGCTTTCAGCCTTCCCATGCTCAAGTGTATTACACAGTAGGAAGGTCGGCTCGTTTTAGCTGAAATCCTTGACGGGATTTGTGGGAGCCACGCGGGCGGGCGAGCCCTCCTCCATAAGACGACCAGACAAGGATTCTTCTGGCCATCACTTCGGAAAGATGCGATCGCTTATGCCAGATCTTGTCATAGATGTCAGATAATGGGCCCCAACATAAAACTATCACCCGAACAGCTCAACTCCATGTATATCCCTTTGACATTTGGTCAATGGGTCATAGACCTTTTAGGTCCGTTGGCGTCGGCTCAAGGGGTATGTAAGTTCGCCATCGTTGGGGTCGATTATTTCTCCAAATGGGCTGAGGCCGAACCGCTCAACTAGTTCGGCCAAGAACAAGTGATCAAGTTTATATGGTAAATCATAATATGCCGATTCGGTTTGCCCCATGCCATCATCTCCGACACCGGAAAACAGTTCGACGGCTTAGAAGTCATGCACTCGTGAAAAGTGGGGAGTCAAAAGGTTATTCTCAGCGCCCTATCACCCTCAGACGAACGGGCAGGTAGAGGCAGTGAATAAGATCCTCAAACACACGATCAAAGCACGACTCGAATCCCGGCAAGGAAGATGGGCGAGCGAGCTCCCGGACGTTTTATGGTCCTACCGAACGACGACCCGCAATTCAACCGGCGAAACCCCGTTCGCCCTTACCTTCGGAACAGAAGCGGTGATTCCTTCGGAGATCGCCGTCCTCAGCCATCGAACCGAACAGAGATGACGACCGACAACGATGTAGCCGGCGAATCGACCTAGACATGCTTGAAGAAAGACGGTGACCTCGAAATGAAGAACACAATCCACAAAAGGAGAGCCGAGAAGTTCTTCAATTCAAAGGTCGAGAGAAGATTTCAAGTGGGCGATCTCGTCCTCAAGAAAATCCAAACCCATACGGGCGTCTTTGGTCCAAATCGGGAAGGACCTTTCGGAGTATCCAGATGGTTAACTAAAGGAGCCTACGAATGGAACATCCCGACGGCACTCGGACCAATACCTCGAACGCCGTGCATCCGAAAAAATACTATCGGTGATAAATTTGTATTCGATTTCAATGATGTACAAGGAATATAATGAGATTTTTGTTATCCCATCTGTTATGGCGATCACCCCACTGAGCATCGCATATCACCGACGATCGCCGATCACGACGATCCTAGGTAAAATTATTGCGACCATGGTCCCGGAGGTCGATGGAACCGACTTCGCCCATGCAAGGTTCCTTTGGCCGAGATCGTCCGCCCTTCGTTTAAATACGAGGTCGACGTAGCCGAAGGACCCTCCAAAATAGTCAGTAGGCGCGATCGCACGTTCTCAAGGTACATCATCTAACATGGTGAACCCGAACAATGCGACGTGCCGTTACCCCCGTCTCAACGTACACCGTCGAGGATCGCGATCTTCATGGCGGGCCGAGGTGGAAGCAGAGCTGACAAGCCGCGGACGTGGTGTCGAATAAGCCGACGACACTCCGCGCAAGGACTCCTCCAGACCGAGATCGCCCGCCTTTCGTTTTAACACAAGGCAGGCGTAGCCTAACGGAGGACCCTCACAAAAAGTGAGTCGCAGGATACTAAATATCCCGCGCACACGAAGACACGATTGGGGAGATCGGTCCATCGAACACCGCAACCACACATGACTCTTCAGAATGAAGATAGCTCGCCAGACAGACTAGTCTTTGTTCCCTTACTTACAATAAGTGAACAAAAACAAGGGGGCAGGGATAGGCCGAGCTACTCTCAAATACGATCGAACAAAGAGAAACCATATTCGATCGGCTTCGCTCAAAAACATGCAGGGCGATCGAGACCGTCAAGCGAAAATTACAAGTAAGAATTCCAATTCAAAACATGTCAATACTTTCAACACTCAGACAATCGGCCGGACGAACAAAAAATCGAAAGCAAATATACGCATACTCGAAAAAATTGCACACAAATAGTCAAAGGCGATCGCATATAATGCATTACGCGAAATGAGAAAAGGAGTATTTCATTCATAAACACAAGCGTCATACATCTCAAGGCCTGAAGGCATTACAACAAAAAAGTACAAGTTACAGAGGAAAAACAAAAAGCCTCTCAAAGCCCCGCCTGCTGGTCTTCGCCCTCGGGTCGCGGATCGGCTTGGGCATCGGCCTCGGGATGAATGAGTTTGCCGGTATACCAACTCAAGTCAATCCCGAGGTCGACCAAGTCAAGGATCGGCAGAGAGAATTCTGGATGCAGAGGATGCTTGGAGACATAGGATCTGAAGCTTTCCATCAGAGGACCGGTCTCAACCCCTGCCTTTTTAGCAACTCGGACAGCGTCAGCATAGGCCAAATAGTAAGCGAACTCGCCGACGTGCCCGACGTTAAGGTAGGGATCGACCTCGGTCGCCTTCGCCGCCCTTTCGTATCCGCCGTCTTCTCGACCTCCGCCGCCCGGCCGCCTTGGCAACATTCTCGCCCGGCTTTCTCCAGCCTCTCTCTTCGCCGCTCCGGCTCACCACCGAGCCGATCCACCGCAGCCTTGGCCCCGGCCGCCTCCTCCCGCGAAGCCTCGAGCTTCGGCGAGTCTCCTTCTCCTTATTACAGATCGATCGGCATCTTCCTTGGAGCGACTCGGCTCGCTTCAATCGATCCACGCCCCGCTTAGCCCGCTTGGCGGTCTCCTCATACTCTTTCTCCATCGACCGAACTGCCCGCATCCTCGATATTTCGCTCCGGCGGTCTCGAGCTCGCGATGGAGATGAGCAAGTGGAGGGTCGCCCTCAAAATCCCGAGCACTTGACGGCCATCGCCGCGCCCAAGAGCTGTGGCAACGGCCGCCGCATGGCATCTCCAGATCGCCGACGAGCGATCTCGCCAAGGTCGGCCGCCCAAGCCTTGGGCAGGGAAGTGATTGCTCGCGAACGTAAGCCGACTTCGATGTAACCTTGTGGAGCCTTGCTCGACAGAAATCCAAAGACCATGGGGCGACGTCCGGTCGGCGAGGCGAACCTGCGGCGCAAAAACCAAGGAAATCAAGGAGTTAGCCCATACCATGCTCTAATGCCCGACTCGTAAAGAAACTTTTAACCCACTCTTACCTATTGACCACTCGGGGTCACGTCCGAAAAAAGGCTTGCCTCGGGTGTCTCCGCATCGGCGATCGCCATCTTCTTCGCCGAGCCGGATGACCGGGTCCGGTGACCGTGGGCTTGGCGCGTAACGCTCCATCATCGGGATGGCGGAGATAGGAGCCGCAGCGACCGGGAGGCTCAAGAATCGATACGTCCGCCTCGAGATCGACGGACTCCGACCTCCGCCTCTTGCGGCGTTGAGCTGCCTCTCCTCGACCACCGGCTTGACCGCGCCGGGCCGGGTCTCGTCACCGGGCAAAGTTGAGACGTCGCCGCAGAACGCGACTCACCGCTTGCCCAAATTAAGGCGACCAAGAACTCCCAAGTCCGACATAGCTATCTCTCGGAGGCTCGCGATTCGGGAAAATAAGCCTCACAAAGAAAAGGTGCAAACAAGTTAGATAAAATAAAACAACATCTTGAGACGATCACAAAGAAAGGAAACACCATTTAACCTCATACTGAACTTTCAAGTGACGAGGGTAGCAAAACAAACGAGCCCCCAACCGATGAGCTTCGATCCAAGCGATCGAACGTCAATAAAGGAGTTCGCAACGCACGAATACGCTCCCAAACGATCAAGAAATCAAATGGGAGGTCGCTGGTCGCTGGTACGAGAGGTCCTGCAAAAAGAAAACGAAATTAGATCAGTCCAAGACAAGCTCAATCAAAGGGAGAGTTTAAATCCTTACTCGGATTCCTCTCCCGGAAAATAGTGGGAATCTCCAACTCTTCATTCGGCCCTTCACTCAACGCCGATCGCCATGCCCCGCCGACCCAACACCATTTTGCTGTGTCGCCCGGGTCTTATTCGGCACGCCAAGAACCACTCTCCCGATTCGGCCCTGGATATGATAACCGCCGATCGTCCCTTTCTGCGCAGCCAGTTTAAACAGATAATTCATCTCCAGCGCGCTAAGGTGACGAAATAACCGGTGACCGCCGAACAAGGTCAATGTGCAGATGATCTGCAGCCAAGCATTCGGCGTCAGTTGAAGAGGCGCCAAATTCCAGGCGATCAGCAAATAGGAGACGACGAGTGGTAACGGGAATCGCAGACCCGCCTCCATAATCATCTCGTTGACGGCGACCATATCCTGGGGCGGTTGGTCGGCGCGCTCATTCTCCAAAGGCACGTGGAGGGAAACGTCAGAGGGGATGTGATATTTGGCCCTCCAGCGGCTCAGGTCATTCTTGGTCGCCGTACTCCGGATCTGGCCGAGAGTCCACGGAGACGGGACGGCGGCCTGGAAAACCGTCCGATTCATATGTTTGTAAGGGTGAGCGGCGGAGTAGGCCTCGAAATCGAATTCCGGGCAAGGTCCAGCGATCATTTCCATCATCTGAGCAAAAGCCACATAGGAGGGGCCGAATCTGCTCTCTCTTTCCCAGGCCTCCCGCACCAGATCGTCTTCATCTACCGGCGAACCCCCCTGCTCCGCCGTCTCCGCCGTCCTCGCCACCTCGGCCTCGTTGAAAAGTTTTTCGAGTTCTTCGGGTGCAATCCCCGCTCGAATAGCTTCGGCGGCCGTCTCCATATCCACTCTAACGGGAACCTCCTCCTGCTCGTGCAACGCGGCAACGTGGAAGAACTTCCGGTCTCGAAGGTTTTCGATCCTCCCGACATATTGGAAAGTAAAAATAAGGAAAAGGTTGAATTTAATCTTACCTAGGAAAAAGAAGAAGATCGGCACTCAAAGGCTCCAGAAATTTCTCGCAGAGATTCGGCATGGATGCTAAGGGCGCGTAAAAGTGAAGGAGAAGAAGCCCTCCTTTTTATAGATGGGAACGAGGGCCTAAGTGCAAAAAGGAGAAACCTCGGGGATCGAATCGGAACCGTCACATGGGGACGCATTAAATGCGGCCCTCGAATCCCGCATACGCGTCTTTTCGAGGGCACGCCACCGACAGGTCGACAAACCGTCGGATTCCCAACGGCAGACGACGCGTGTCCCAGCCTGCCAGGAAAGGCCCGCCTTCTTTTCCCGCCGCTCCCGACGCGAAAGAAGGTCGCCCATATTTGAATTCGATCGGCCGGTCGCCTAAACATCGCGATCGCTAACGGTGCCACCTCACCCCGTGTTTTCAACATCAAGGCGAAATGGGGGCAATTGTTGTGCGACGATTAATTCGCCGCGATAGGCGATCGCGACCTCCCCGAAAAGTCAACCATAGAAGCCAAACTCCTGACGAACACCTAAAGTCCGGCATGATATAGCGATCGTCTTTTTGGTATCCAATGATCGTCTTTTGATACTGCGATCGTCTTTGTCTAACGGATCGAGGCGATCGTCTCATGCCACGTGGGGATCCGTCCGTCAAAGTCGTCGAAGACCGAATCTTGGACGATGGCCCACCCGCGGATCTTCACAGGATACCAACAAAAAGGATCATTGACCCCAGCCTGTCACCTACCGCACCTACCGACAAGGCCGCCGAAAGGTACGTAGTGGACCCTCCTGACAAATGACTCGCGACGCGTCCGGCTTCCCATTGGTCCACCCAGCTGGCCTCCAACTGCAACCTCGGACCTCAAAGGAACAGGCCCACGTGACGGGACGATCGGCCGTTTATTTTAATATAGAAAACGGCGATCGCCCGCGATCGCCTGAGGGATCCCAACTACTTAGTCCCCTATAAATAGAGAACTCACTGTGGCGGCCGAAAGAGACGGATCCTACCACGAATTAAGTGCAAAATACACACCAAAGAGAGAACAAAAGGCTCTTTTGGCAAGCACTAACATATTCATAGTGACATTCACACACATTCATCATAAATTCCAAGCAAGAACTCACAGATTCATCCATCTGGTTCTTCCGGCAATCTACGCGCTCTAAAGCCTAGATAACTAGAAGCTTTTACACTCATTGTATTAGATTCTAACATTAATATTTGTACTCGACAGTATATTTATTAATAACATCTCGCGAGAGCATTCAAGCCCGGGACTAACAACCCCGGCAAATCTTGTGTTATCTATTTTCCCACGGAAGTGTTCTCGCATTTTGTTTGTTACTCGATCGTTCCAGCAATACTATCTCCGGATAATATTTTGGGTAACAACAAGGGGGACGCGTGGCATAACCTAATTTGATGGCGTCTTCACGCGCCTTCGAATTTCGCGACGGTTCAGTAGGAATCGCCGCTCCACGCGCCTGGCATTTAATGCCCTTTTCTCCCCTATAAATATAGTCTGTCTCCTCCTTTCTTATTCCTTCGCCATTTTTTAGTCTTTATTGCAGAGAGGAGAGAGAATTTTCTGGTGATCTTTTTCCCGATTTTTACAGAGACTTTCCCGGTAAGCTCTTTCCCCCCCCTTTTTTCATTTAAGATGTCGGAGCCGAGGGGCGAGACAGAGGCGGAGTTGACCGTATCTCCGGACCGCACGGGTGTGGCAGATCTGTCGGTAGGCGGAGTTCCTGTCGACTGGAGTGTCGAGGAAGAAGAAGGCGAAGTCGCGAAGTCGCCGGAATCTGGAGAGGTGGAGATGGCGGTGCCGTTGACGGCCGTCGGAGGGACTCAGGCGGGAGAAAGAGTCGAGTCGATGATGGCTTGGACTCGCCCTCGGCCCTCCCCCTTGGTGGAGGCGGAGTGGGATTCAGCCTCGATTCGCAGCACTGTGACAGAGGAGCAATTAGCGGCTGCGATTTAAGATCCGGCGACGGTGCGGATGTTCGTTCCGAATCCCGAGGATAGGCCTCATACTCCGCCCGTCGGTTGTACGGCGGTGTACTACCGCTCTTTGCTGGTCAGGCTCAGGTTTCCGCTCCCGTTAGCCTTCTCCCGGTGGCTAAGGCAGTGGGGCCTTCCTGTCCCCCAGATTCATCCGAATTCCTGGGCTCGGGTGGTAGGTCTTTTCATTCTTTTCAACCAGCACGGCTGGCCCGAGCCCAGCTTTGAGGAGTTCAACAGCCTTTTTCTATAGAGGTCGGTCGGCAGATCCGGCTCCGATTGGTTTTACCTGACGGCTCGGCATGCCATGCATAAGGAATTAGTGGGTGTGCCTTGTAATACCCGTAATTTCGATTTCCGGTAATTTCTTTTTTTCGGAGAAAGTCCGTTTTGACGACTCGCTCATGACCGTTTCGTCATTTCGAGAATGATTAATTCTGCACTTTTTGTCATCCGAGTTCGTTTCGGTATCGTTTTGCTGAGTTCCGAGCTTTTTAGATGCTTTTCCGCACTTGAGTTCGATTCTTGCGAATCTCGTCCGAAACTGTTGTTTCGAGTTTCTCGTAAGTTCATTTAATGTTATTATTCTTGTTGCAAGCTTTGGTTTCGCGTATCGTGATTTTCGGACGTTTTGGGCCATTTTCGTAATTTCCCAAAGTTTTGGGTAATTACTTCCGTTGTCGGATTCCGAGCCTTCGGTTGGTCGGAATTGTGTGTTCTCTTAGCTCTTAGATTCGTCTTTGCGAGTACGTTGTAACCGTATCATCGATTCGTATTCGAGTTCGGGTCGTCAGAGTTGGCCCCGCCGACATGGCCGGCAACTGGGCCTGTGCCAGATCGCCGAGTCACGGCCGGCGGTGCTCAGCGGCTTCGCCGAGTCACGGCCGGTAGTGCTCGGCAGCTTCCGGCCGAGCGGCATCTGCCGTAGGGCCGCGGCACATGCCGGGTGGCCGCGGCACACTCGTGGCATTTTTCGGCCAAACTGATCAGATCGGTGCCGCGGCACGCTGGCCGAGCCGCGGCACACCTGACCACCGGGAGCCATTTTTGGGCTCGTGCCGCGGCACACTCCGCCGGGCCGCGGCACACCGTGCGGCTTATTTAAGGCCCAGAATGCTTTTTTCGCCATTTTTCTCCCGCTTCTACTTCTCTTCCGCGGGGTTGTTCCTATCATGGAGAGATGTTGTTTGTCAACAAATCCATGAAGTTTTGGAGTTCATATCATCAATCATCCATCCTATAACATCCTTTGATCGAGCGAATCAGGTCAGATTTTCTAGAAATCTAATTTTGGGGATTTTGGGTATTTTGTTCGATTTCGTCCGTTTAATCCGTTTTAACTCAGAATATTGATGGATTGATGATTGTTAAGCTATATTATATCTAATTCCTTGTTATTCCACGGTTGGATTGCCACGGATTTGTCGTTTATTGAGTATTTTATCGACGCCTTGAAGGTGTTCGATAAAATGTCACAAAGAGAATTCGAGCGTTCTACGATTATTCTTCCTCGTATGATCGATGATTTATTGATTATATGTTGTTAGGGTCGAATTCTTGTGAAGAACTCGAGTCGGAACTCTTCCGTTCGTTGTCTCCTTCGGGGTCCGAGCTTCCCGGTCGAATCTGTTCTTCTAACGCTTTGGTAGCGGTTATTAAGGCAAGTATCTTATTATACGACTTGTATCTTGTGACTAGTAATTACGTATGATATGTATGACGATTTTTCTTGCCTCCGTAAATATGTTCCGTTTGAGTTGGTTGTGTTTTCCGAAATTTGAAGGCTTTGTGATAATAGTGATATATTGGTATCCGTGTTAGGCGTCGTGCCATTTGTGCAGAATTGCGATGTAAATATGAGATGGTTGTACACGTGGTTGTTCAATGTATTGTGTACCGAATGTGTGTTATGTTGGTTAAGAGTCGTTGTGATGATCATGATATTTGTGTTGTTTTGGTTTACATACTTGATTGAACAATTCAGTGTAATGTGGAATGGCTTGACATTTAATGATTATGAATTGTGTCGTGTCGATGTGTGTGTGTTCCAGGTAGGGTCTGACGAGGCCTCTGGAGTTCGGTACATGATGTATACGAACAAAGTGTGTGATCCAGGTAGGTCCGACGAGGTTCTCCGGAGTCCGGTACATGACGTGTACGGACAAGGTGTGTGATCCGTGTAGTGGTCCGACGAGGCCTCCGGAGTTCGGTACATGATGTGTACGAACGATGTTGTGGCCGGGTAGGGTCCGTTGAGGCCTCCGAGTTCGGTACATGATGTGTACGAACAGTGTGTGTGGCCGGGTAGTGGTCCGTTGAGGCCTCCGAGTTCGGTACATGATGTGTACGAACAATGTGTGTGGTCCGGGTATGGTCCGTCGAGGCCTCCGGAGTTCGGTACATGATGTGTACGAACAATGATCGTAGCGTTGATTGTTCGGGTAACATTTTAAATATGGATCTCGGACTCATAATGATATATTATTTAGTATGCTTTGAACGAGAATCGGGCTAAGGCCCTATTGTTTACGAAAAGGGTTTTGTAAATTGGGACTCGAGATCCAAAAGAATTTCGCTTTAAAAATCCCGAGATGATGTGTTCCTTTTCAAATATCTCTTACTTGAGTTCGAAATTCTAAAACTTCTCGGGAACATTTTGATAATTGATTTCCGTATTAAATTCGTAGTTGCTATTTGCTTGTTACATTTCGTATGGTTTGATACTTGCACTAGTAAAACAGTGGAGTTTTACTAACCCCCGAGTATTCGGGGGGTGGATGTCTGTTTTGCGTCCAGGTACATGTAGGTTCAGGGGAGCAGTCACAGGATTGGCACAAGGGGATGACGAGCTGCGATACTAATCAAGAGTTGAGAGTTGGTAGAGTTTATTTGTATTGTTAGAGTTGATTTAGTCTTCCGTTGTATTGTATTTCGAACCCTGTGTGGGTAATGTTGTTAGTCAGTCCTGTTGATAGAGTTGTGTGACCTCATCGGTCTGTGTGTTTATGTGTAAGTGACCTTAACGGTCTGTATTATTATATTATTTGACCCTGGCCGGGCAAGCATTTGGTTGTTTATGGACGTTTAGCCTGGTAGATCCTTGCGGAAAGGGTTTACGGCGTGTAATATTCCCATACGGTTTTGGGGGTGTTACATTTATGGTATCAGAGCTTAGGTTGCATAAACCTAGGCTGTCGGGTCGAGTCGAGTCGTGGTTTGTCGAGTAATGTGTGGTCTTGTCGTTCGAGTCGTCAGGTGACAAGTTGAGTTGTGTGTAGTCACAACGTGTCGGATATGTTGTCAGACGAGATTAGTATCGTGGGCGACCGTCACCTCCGTGCAACCTGTTGATGTAAGTCTCCTCTTTTATGCATAATAATTTTTATGCATAATAATTGTGTTCATGATTTCATTTATGTGTGATATTTATGGTGCATAATTTTATTTACACGGTGTTGTGTAATGAAGTTGTATTCGATACTTGGATACGTTGTACGTGTATAGAACTGGATGTATTGATGTTTGGCCCTTGAGCCACCACGTGGTTGGTATGGTGTGAAAGTTGTGAACCTTGATGGGTTTTACGGTAGAGTTTGTGAGAAACTCCGATGAATGATTTTGTTGTGTGTTTAAACTTGATGCCATGAGATGTATGTGATTGAATTGGCGACCCTGTTTGCCATTTGGGCATGTGGTTTTAATATCGACTATTTTGGATTGTTGTAATTATACCCGCTACGGGTATCTTTGAAAACGTTTTTCCTTAAAGACTACTGATTTGAGCATTTTTGTGGAAATCAAAATTTTTGGAAAAATCTTGTTTTGGAAAACGGCCCTAATTTTCGGAATTTAAATGTTATGTGTTTGTGTGTTGGGGGCTACTGTGACAATTCGGCAGTCCTGTAGCTAGATGTTACGGCCGTAAGATGTTTTCCATTACGGCCGTAAGCTCAGAGTTGTTACGACCGTAAACTGCATGTTGTTACGGCCGTAAACTTTTGACTGACCCGGTAGAAATTTGTTATTACAGTTGTACCCGTGCCCCATGGTTATCTAATCTCTGTTGATATATCAGTGATGGATGGCGTGGTAACATGTTGTTACCCCGTATAACGCTAGTAAAGGTAATGATATATTGATAAGGTCATTTTGACGACATCGTCTAGCGAAAAGATTGAAGCCTCAATGTGTTGTTTTGCAAATAGCTTCAATCAAAACAGTTTTGATAATGAGATACATGGTTTTAATCAAACGACCGAGGTATTATAAGAGTTTTCAAAAATTTCATTTCACCAATTTTTTTTTTTTTTTCAAACTTGAGAATTTTAAAATTTTATCATTTAAATAATACCCCGAAAACATTTTATTTTTGTTGTTAGTGTTTGATCCCTGCGATACATGTGTGGTTTTGACCGTGTTTGATTTGGAAAAAAAAAATCCAAACCTCTCTGTTGATGTGACTGTGTGGATTATTTTTTTTAATGAAGTTCTAAAATTACAGTGTTAGTTCGTGCACTTGTGTGATGACTTGGAGTTGATGTTTTAACGTGCTGCTATTTATTGTCTTATCTTGACGTTGTGATACTTGTTTGGATGTGTTATTCTTATTGGTCGTCCGTCCAGTATGCCGAGAGGCCGTGGCCGAGGACGTGGTCGTAGTCGTGGTCGTGATCAGCAGCAATCATCCAGAGGTAATGATGATATTGGCGCCGCCACCATCCTTCGTCAGTGATCGACTGGCCGGGCGCTTATGAATCGACCGTACACCGAGACGGGATTTCGATGAAGATAACGGAGCCGGTAAGTGGTTACGAGATGTGATGAGAATGTACCCGCCTGCTTTGTAGGTTCTTCTGATTCGTTAGCCGAGAATTGGCTCTTCCAAATGGACAGAACATTTGATGCTGTAGCTTGCCCCGATGACAGAAGAGTGCCTATTGCTCAATACCTACTCGACAGGAATCTGCAGATCGGTGGGGAGGCCGTAGCGCCAGTGATCGTGATCGTACTACTTGGACTGAATTCAAAACTGCCATGGAGGCCGAGTATTGTCCGCCGCCTGTTAAAGAGCGTAGGATTGTCGAGTTTTTCTCGGCTACGCCCCGAGACGTGTCGATATCCCAGGCGATAGTCGATTATAATCGACAGCTGTGTTATGTTCGGGATCAGGTGAAAAGTGAGGCAGATAAGGTTCGTTATTTCGATATGCGTATGAAACCTCAGATTCGGCAGTGTATGGCTCCTTTTATGTGTACAACCTTGAAGGACTATCAGGATCGAGCCTTGGCGTTTGAGATGGCTATAATGTCTACCGAGTCCGTATCGGTAGCGAAAAAGCAGAAGATTTCTGATGATGCATCGGGAAGTAAGGGAATTGGGATTCCCACACCTCAACCCTCGTATCAGCCGAGTATGGGACCTTCTCGGTCAGTTAGAGAACCCAAAAGACCCAAGTCGGTGTCTTTGAGTTCTGGTAATGCTCCTAGGTGTTTCAATTGTAACGTTCTAGGCCATGAACGCGCGCATTGTAAGAAACCGCCAGTGACTTGTTATAATTGTGGACACGAGGGGCATCGAGTTCAGTACTGCGAGATTGTTGCTGAGATGATAAGGGACCGGGATTCTATTCCTACTTCCGGAGGGCCCAGTAATGTCTAGTGATGGTGTTTTTGGTACTCGCTACACGGATTGTTTCGCCTGTAGAGATGTTTCTGTGACGCTTTTACATTTGGAACTTGTTGAATGATATTTTGTTTTGTGTAAGTTCCCGTTTATTTGTTGAACCTGCGGAGGCGTGTCAGTGGACCACGAGGTCATGAGCATGGTATTTTAGTATGTGTCGTTATATTTTGTTTCGTATCACTGTGATAACCTTAGTTTAAGTTTCGGGGCGAAACTTATTTTTGTGTGATAGAATGTAATATCTGGTATTCTCATTTTCTGTTATCTTGAAATTATTTGTATTTTGACGTCGGACATTTTCTTGTTGATGAGTATCGGAGTGATTTCTATCGTGTTATTCTATTTGTTTCTTTCGCATAGCCGTTTTAGTCGGGTGCGGCTTGTTGTCGCGTGCGTTTCTTTGATTAAATGTGTGCATGTGATGTGACGTTAATTTCTCGTTATTGTTTTGAATCTTAGTCGGTGGCATTGTGTTGGTCGTCGTGGAGCGTGTTTTCACGCCGTATGTCTTTTGGCGTTTCTTGCAGCGTTTCGCCGTTGGGCGCGAATTTTCGATTTTTGTGTATCTCGTCGAGTCTTCCTGACAGTGGATATTGCTTCTCCCTACTTGTTTTAAGTTTCGGGACGAAACTTCTTTTAAGGAGGGTAGAATGTAATACCCGTAATTTCGATTTCCGGTAATTTCTTTTTTTCGGAGAAAGTCCGTTTTGACGACTCGCTCATGACCGTTTCGTCATTTCGAGAATTATTAATTCTGCACTTTTTGTCATCCGAGTTCGTTTCGGTATCGTTTTGCTGAGTTCCGAGCTTTTAGCCGCTTTTCCGGACTTGAGTTCGATTCTTGCGAATCTCGTCCGAATCTGTTGTTTCGAGTTTCTCGGAAGTTCATTTAATGTTATTATTCTTGTTGCAAGCTTTGGTTTGGTGTTTAGATCGCGTATCGTGATTTTCGGACGTTTTGGGCCATTTTCGTAATTTCCCAAAGTTTTGGGTAATTACTCGTTGTCGGATTCCGAGCCTTCGGTTGGTCGGAATTGTGTGTTCTCTTAGCTCTTAGATTCGTCTTTGCGAGTACGTTGTAACCGTATCATCGATTCGTATTCAGGTTCGGGTTTCCGGGTCGTTCGGGCCGTCGAGTTAGCCCGGCCGACATGGCCGGGCACCTGGGCCCAGGCAGATCGCCGAGTCACGGCCGCGGTGCTCGGCAGCTTCTGGCCGAGTCACGGCCGGTAGTGCTCGGCAGCCTTCCGGCCGAGCAGCCGCATCGTAGGGCCGCGCACATGCCGGGCCGGGCCGCACACTCTGTGGCATTTTTCGGCCAAACCGATCAGACTGGTGCCGCGGCACACGCTGGCTGAGCCGCGGCACATAGCCGACCACTGGAGCCATTTTTGGGCTGTGCGGCACACTCCCGCCGGCCATGCACACCTGTGGCACTTATTTAAGGCCCAGCAATGCTTTTTTCGCCATTTTTTCTCCGCTTCTACTTCTCTTCCGCGGGTCGGGGTTGTTCCTATCATGGAGAGATGTTGTTTGTAAACAAATCCATGAAGTTTTGGAGTTCATATCATCAATCATCCATCCTATAACATCCTTTGATCGAGCGAATCAGTCGATTTTCTAGAAATCTAATTTTGGGGATTTTGGGTATTTTGTTCGATTTCGTCCGTTTAATCCGTTTTAACTCAGAATATTGATGGATTGATGATTGTTAAGCTATATTATATCTAATTCCTTGTTATTCCATGGTTGGATTGCCACGGATTTGTCGTTTTATTGAGTATTTTATCGACGCCTTGAAGGTGTTCGATAAAATGTCACAAAGAGAATTCGAGCGTTCTACGATTATTCTTCCTCGTATGATCGATGATTTATTGATTATATGTTGTTAGGGTCGAATTCTTGTGAAGAACTCGAGTCGGAACTCTTCCGTTCGTTGTCTCCTTCGGGGTCCGAGCTTCCCGGTCGAACGGTGTTCTTCTAACGCTTTGGTAGCGGTTATTAAGGCAAGTATCTTATTATACGACTTGTATCTTGTGACTAGTAATTACGTATGATATGTATGACGATTTTGCTTGCCTCCGTAAATATGTTCCGTTTGAGTTGGTTGTGTTTTCCGAAATTTGAAGGCTTTGTGATAATAGTGATATATTGGTATCCGTGTTAGGCGTCGTGCCATTTGTGCAGGATTGCGATGTAAATATGAGATGGTTGTACACGTGGTTGTTCAATGTATTGTGTACCGAATGTGTGTTATGTTGGTTAAGAGTCGTTGTGATGATCATGATATTTGTGTTGTTTTGGTTTACATACTTGATTGAACATTTCAGTGTAATGTGGAATGGCTTGTCATTTAATGATTATGAATTGTGTCGTGTCGATGTGTGTGTGTTCCGGTAGGGTCCGACGAGGCCTCGGAGTTCGGTACATGATGTGTACGAACAAAGTGTGTGATCCGGTAGGGTCCGAGGCCTGCGGAGTCCGTACATGACGTGTACGGACAAGGTGTGTGATCCGTAGGTCCGACGAGGCCTCCGGAGTTCGGTACATGATGTGTACGAACGATGTTGTGGCCGGGTAGGGTCCGTTGAGGCCTCCGGAGTTCGGTACATGATGTGTACGAACAGTGTGTGTGGCCGGGTAGGGTCCGTTGAGGCCTCCGGAGTTCGGTACATGATGTGTACGAACAATGTGTGTGGTCCTGGTAAGGTCCGTCGAGGCCTCTGGAGTTCGGTACATGATGTGTACGAACAATGATCATGTAGCAGTGATTGTTCGGGTAACATTTTAAATATGGATCTCGGACTCATAATGATATATTATTTAGTATGCTTTGAAACGAGAATCGGGCTAAGGCCCTATTGTTTACGAAAAGGGTTTTGTAAATTGGGACTCGAGATCCAAAAGAATTTCTGCTTTAAAAATCCCCGAGATGATGTGTTCCTTTTCAAATATCTCTTACTTGAGTTCGAAATTCTAAAACTTCTTGGGAACATTTTGATAATTGATTTCCGTATTAAATTCGTAGTTGCTATTTGCTTGTTACATTTCGTATGGTTTGATACTTGCACTAGTAAAACAGTGGAGTTTACTAACCCCGAGTATTCGGGGTGGATGTCTGTTTTGCGTCCGGTACATGTAGGTTCGGGGAGCAACACAGGATTGGCACAAGGGGATGACGAGCTGCGATACTAATCAAGAGTTGAGAGTTGGTAGAGTTTATTTGTATTGTTAGAGTTGATTTAGTCTTCCGTTGTATTGTATTTCGAACCCTGTGTGGGTAATGTTGTTAGTCAGTCCTGTTGATAGAGTTGTGTGACCTCATCGGTCTGTGTGTTTATGTGTAAGTGACCTTAACGGTCTGTATTATTATATTGTTTGACCCTGGCCGGGCAAGCATTTGGTTGTTTATGGACGTTTAGCCTGGTAGATCCTTGCGGAAAGGGTTTACGGCGTGTAATATTCCCATACGGTTTTGGGGGTGTTACATGCCTGAGACCATTTATAGCTGGAAGGAGCAGTGGTTCTTCATAGGGGGACCGTGGAGGAGCTCGTTGGATGAGTGGGAGCCTGGTGTGATAGATGCCGAGCTTCGGGTCCCAGAGCACTTTACGGCGAAAATGAGTAAGTGTCGTATTTCGTATTCCTATTCCTTTTTTTTTCAAACGCTCATCATTTATTGTGTGTGCAGAATGCATCCCGGCGCAAGAGACCTCTTCCGAGTTCGACGACCGGGTTGAACAGCTTTTGGATCTCCCTCTCGAGCAAAGGAAGTCGTATCTTTTGGTTACCGAGGAAAACCTTTGGGCGGTCGTACTTAGATCAACCGATCCGAGTATAATGTCTTCATCAGGTAGCTCTTTTTTTTTAACATGTCTTTTTTTTCCAGCTCCTAGGGCCAAGACTTCGTCCGGGCGGAAAGAGACGCCCGCGCAGCGCGTGGCGAGGTTGGCAGCTGAGGCCGCCGAGCGGAGGGAGCGGGCTGGCAAGCGAAAGAGGGTGGAGGCCGGGCCTGAGGACAGTGCGACCAAGGCGGAGGGTTCGGCTGCTCCTGAAGTTGTCGTGTCCGCCCCGACCCCTGCCCGGACTGGTCGTGTGGCCAGTGAGGAGCCCGTAATTGATTTGGAGGGCCATTATCTCCCGGTTAACAAGGACCGGGTGGAACCGTGCAACCAGATGAAGGGGAGACGGCCGCGCTGGTTCCTTGACTACGTCCGGGCAGCTACCCCGACCGCTGAGATGCTCAACCGGGTACCTCCTGCGGTGGCCGTGTCCAGTCATATCCCGATTAGGGGTTGGACGCCCAAGTTGGAGATGATGACTAATGACATGGATCCGGTTGAGCAGATCCAATTTGGAAACGCTCTGGTCGGCCGTGCCATGTGACCTATGTGAAGGTCTCCAACGAGCTTTTGGCCTTGTCTGAGAAGCATAAGAAGGCGGAGGCCGACCTCAAAGCTTTGCAGGAGGAGCACCACCTATGTCCTTCATTGATCAAGTCTCTGGAGGAGGAGATAAAATCCATGAGGGGTGATATGGAGATCTTGGACAGTCGGGCCCTCCAGGCCGATATATGGAAGGTGAAGGCCGAAGAGATGACAGAGGCGGCCGAGCACGCGCACAAGCAGTGGTTGGATACCCAGGCTGAGCACGAGGCTTACTTGAAGGAAACCAAGGCCCAGGTTGAAAACGTGACCGAGCGTATTAGCACCTGCGAGGCTTCGAGCTATGCCAAGGGTCTTGCCGAAGGGGCGGAGGCCTTTAAGGAGACATTTGCGTTTGAGGAGCTGATCAATCTGAATTATGTCTCCACATGTTACGAGATATTAGATCTCATGAAGGGTGGGAAGACCGTTCAGGAGATCGAGGCCTATATAGCATCTCAGGCGACTGATCTGCATGTTGACATCCAGGGATCCGATGAGCCAAAGGTCGCTGAGGTTGAAGATGCCTGGCTCCGCAAGGCGAAGGTGAGGGACAGTCCTTTCAAGCGGCCTGCCAGTAGGGTGGGTCCGAGTAGTTTCCTTAGATTTCGCTTCCCGCATGGCCTGCGTGCCAGTATCTGCTTTTCTTTTGTTTTACTTCATGTACGGCCTGCGTGCCAATCCGTCTTGGTTTTCTGTTGTCACCATGTGTACTTAGCAAAAATGATTTAATTGAATAAAATCTTCCTTGCAACATCTGTTGTTGCTCTTTAGATGTTTGGGCCCAGTTGGTTGGGTCGTTGCCCTTCTATCATATTCATCACTTGTTGATTGTGCTGAGACGAGCTCAGTCTTATATTGCCGGATGAGCCGGTCTTATGAGGTGCCGAGACGAGCTCCGTCTTATAGTGCCGGGTGAGCCAGTCTTATGAGGTGCCGAGACGAGCTCGGTCTTATAGTGTCGGGTGAGCCGGTCTTATGAGGTGCTGAGATGAGCTCGGTCTTATAGTGCCGGGTGAGCCGGTCTTATGAGGTGCCGAGACGAGCTCGGTCTTATAGTGCCGGGTGAGCCGGTCTTATGAGGTGCCGAGACAAGCTCGGTCTTATAGTGCCGGGTGAGCCGGTCTTATGAGGTACGGAGACGATCTCGGTCTTATAGTGCCGGGTGAGCCGGTCTTATGAGGTGCCGAGACGAGCTCGGTCTTATAGTGCCGGGTGAGCCGATCTTATGAGGTGCCGAGACGAGCTCGATCTTATATTGACGGGTGAGCCGGTCTTATGAGGTGCCGAGACGAGCTCGGTCTTATAGTGCCGGGTGAGCCGGTCTTATAAGGTGCCGAGACGAGCTCGGTCTTATAGTGCCGGGTGAGCCGGTCTTATGAGGTGCCGAGACGAGCTCGGTCTTATAGTGCCGGGTGAGACGGTCTTATGAGGTGCCGAGACGAGCTCGGTCTTATAGTGTCGGGTGAGACGGTCTTATGAGGTGCCGAGACGAGCTCGGTCTTATAGTGCCGGGTGAGCCGGTCTTATGAGGTGCACCAACATTAAAAAATGGAATAACATCAAATTTTATTCATAATACCTCTTTAAAAACATAGCATTCCATGGGTAAGTTAATCTTTGACCGTTCAGATATTCCAGCCGGTAGGCTCCATTCTGAAGGACTTCACTAACTTTATATGGTCCTTCCCATTTGGGCTTGAGTGGTCCGGGATCCGGGCCCAATACACGTTTAAGGACGAGGTCGCCGACCTGGAAGCTTCTAGGGTGAACCTTGGAGTTGTAATATTTTTCACTCCTTCTTTTGTAGACGGCGTTTCGCATTTCCGCCTGAGCTCGTTTTTCGGCAAGGAGGTCCAGGTTCACTTGGAGGGCCAAGTCGTTATCCTGCTCTTCAAAATGGGCTACTCGGTATGTAGGCGCTCCGATTTCAACCGGGATGACGGCTTCAGAGCCGAAAGCCAAGGAGAAAGGCGTTTCCCCGGTGGCGGACCGATGCGTTGTTCTGTAGGCCCATAAGGTTCTGGGGAGTTCCTCGGGCCAGGAACCCTTGAGTTCCTCAAGGCGTGTCTTGAGATGTTGTTTCAGGATCTTGTTGACCGCCTCGACCTGCCCGTTGGATTGTGGATAATAAGGTGTGGAAAAATTATTTCGTATTTGGAGGCCGTCGCAGAAGGCTCGAAACTTCTTATTGTCAAATTGTTTTGCATTATCCGAGATAATAGATTGAGGGATCCCGAACCGGCATATGAGTGACTTTCATATAAAGTCGACTATCTTCTGTTCGGTTGTTCGTGCCATAGGCTCGGCCTCTGCCCATTTCGTAAAATAATCGACTGCGACGATGGCGTATTGCACTCCTCCCCGTCCCTTAGGTAGAGGGCCGATCAAGTCGATTCCCCACTTGGCGAATGGCCATGGACAATATACGGAAGTGAGAGTTTTCAGCGGGGATCGGATCTGCGGAGCGAAGATTTGGCACCGGATGCACTTCCGTACGAGCGTGATTGCATCTTTTTTGAGATTGGGCCAATAATAGCCTTGCCGGATCAATTTATAGGCCAATACCTGGTCGCCGGAATGATTACCGCATATACCCTCGTGCACCTCCATGAGGGCATATTCTGCTTCTGATTCGGATAGGCATTTGAGCATTGGAACCGAATATCCTCTTTTGTATAAGGTTCCATCCACGATGGTGAACCGAGCGGACTGAGTTCGTAATGATCTCGCTTGGGCTCGGTCCTCGGGTAAAATGCCGCTTTGAAGATATTGCATTATAGGCTGCATCCACCCTTGCGATTCTGACTGTTCAGCTGCCCAGACTTCGGCCATTTCCAGGGCTGATGAGGCATGATACCCTATGCTTAGGGCTGTTAACGGTCCGAGTGAACCCGAAAACCGATCAAGAACCGGACCGAAAATCCGGGACCGAAATTCACCCGACAATTAACGAGTTCGGATTCGAGTTCTAAATATTGAACCGAAACCGATAAGACGTGGACCGAGAAAACCGGAAAAAAACCCGATAATAAATAGACTAACCAAACATGACCTTAGTCCTTGGTATAAAAGCAAAAATTAGGTTAACATTTCTCACTCACTCGTCTCCCTCATTCCCTCACCCACCCCGCCGCACTCAAGTCACCTCCTCACCTCACCTCACCCGCCTCACCTTCCAGTCTCCCACCGTCCGTTCATCTTTCGAAGAACCCTAGCTAATTTATTAGCCTTAACACGCGAAGTAATCTTTCGATCTGATGCTCTTCAACATCAATCTCGAAGCTAGCTAATCAATCTCGAAGAACAGCAAAGCTCGAACCTCGATCTTCAACTCGAAAGCGCGAACCTCGATCTTCAACTCAAAAGCTCGAACCTCTTCAATTGGGTAAGTTTAAGCTCGATTTCAAATCTTGCTGTACAGAAATCTTGCTGTACAAAAATCTTGCTGTACAAAAAATCTTGCTGTACAAAAAAATCTTGCTGTAAAATCTTGCTGTACAAAAAAAAACAGTAATCTTTTAAAATCTGGACTGGGACCTTGCTCTTCTTTCAAAAGGTTTCAAAATAACCTCTTTAACAAGCGATGGTAGTGGAACCTAGCGTAAAGAATAGAATAAAACCTTGATGATGCCATCGAGTTGGACTAAATGGACTAACCTCCGTAAGGGCCCGGTCATGTGGTGTCAGAGCCTATTTCTTATTTAAATAGCGAGTTGCTTTCTCTCCTATTAAGCTTCTTTGTAATGTCGAGTGGCTACCGCTCCTTGCCTGTAGTCTTAGAAAGACTGATATGTACATCACAACTGTAATGATATCACGAGTTATTATTCTTGTTGTAATCTGATTAAAGACTGATATGTACATCACATCTGATTAAAAAAAAACAGTAATCTTTTCACGAGTTATTATTCTTGTTGTACATATCAGTTGTGAGACATTCTGTATCATGGAAGTTGAGGTCATATTACTTGCCTCATCTACTGTTAGTTTATTTTAAAAAAAAAACTTGATTGTGGAGTAAAAACCATGTTATGTCATTTGAAAAACCCTGCTGTTATTATTCTATTTAGTAATGCATTAGAAAAACCCTGCTGTTATTAACTCTCCATGTTATGTCATTTGAAAATTCCTCGACGATTCCCATGATGTCACAAGATTCATACGTTCAAATGGATGATTTTGATGATGCTGATGAGACCATAGAAGGGCTTGAGATTGGGGAACATTTGACTTAGTTTCCAATGACGTGTTGATGTCTGATAGCCAAACTGAAGGGTCGATCGGAGCTAGGGATGACCCTTCAAAGAATGGATATGGGAAGCGTGGGCGGGAAAAAAAATCAATCGTCCACACAGAGATGACTGTTGTCACTCTCCCAGATGGCACAAAAATGCGAAAATGTAAGTGGTGTCCGGCCAAGTACACTATTGATCTAAAAAATGGTAGTACCTCAAATGCTTATAAACATTTGACAACAAAATGTATTCAAAGAAAATTGCACCTAAACCAAGAGATAAATGAAAAAGGATCCATCCAATCAAAATTAAGTGGCAATACAATAGTTGGTAGTGATAGTGGTCCATGTCTTGCTACATGGCAATACAATCACGGTAAGGTTAGAGAGCTTGCTGCTCATATGGTGTTAGGGCATGAATTCCCATTTCTGATGATGGAGGGTGTTATCTTTAATCGTTTTTTGAGAGAAATATATCCAGGATATAGAAGGATAACACGTCATATGGTAAAGTCTGATTGTCAGTTTTTTTATAATACTGAGAAGGGGAAAATGAGACAAGCGATGTCTAAAGTTAACAGGGTCAGTTTAACTACTGACTTGTGGTGGTCTGGTGAACAAAAAATTGGTTACATGACTGTAACCGGCCATTTTATTGACTCGAAATGGCAACTTCATAAGAGGGTCTTGGCATTCACTAATGTACCTACCCCTCATTCGGGAGAGGTAATTGCTAGGGAATTGATAAGGGTCATGGATGATTGGCGTATAAAGGATAAACTTGTGTCTATTAGTGTTGATAATGCATCCGCCAATGATAATTGTATTGCACGATTGAAGGTAGACTTTACTAATAAGAAAAACCTAGTTTTAGGTGGCCAATTATTCCATGTTTGTTGTTGTGCACATATCTTGAACTTACTTGTTCAAGATGGCCTTGATGTTATCAAAACAATGGTCGATAAAATAAGAGGAGGTGTCAAATATTTGTTGAACTCTGAGGGAAGATGCAAACAATTTGCAAAAATAGTTAAAGAGTTGGAACTTGTGGGTAGAATGCAAGTTCTGGACACTAAAACAAGATGGAATTCAACGTGGAAAATGTTGTCCACTGCTTGTGGATATAAAACTGTTTGGCCAAGGTATGCGGAGGAGAATGCGTCATTTCTCCACTATTTGCCAAATGATAGTGATTGGGAAATGGTTGATGATATTTGCATGTTTCTAGTTGTGTTTGCGGATGTTACAGAGATTATAAGTGGCACTTCTTATCCGACTGTAAATTTATTTTTGGCCGAGCTTTGGAGGGTCAAAAGGTTGTTGGATGAGAATGCTCAATTGACCACCAAGCCTCACTTGCAAATGATGGCTGCTGAAATGAAAATGAAATACGACAAGTATTGGTCGCAAAGCAATATCTTAATATCAATTGGTGCTTTTCTTGATCCAAGGTAAACAAATCTGATTCTCTATATGCTAGTGATACTATTTTCTGAGTTGTTTATATGTCAGTGATACAAATCTGATTCTCTATATCCAAAATTCAATGGCATCTTATCTGAACATGTAAAAAGAAAGATACAAAAACAATTGTAGTGATGCTATTAAGAAATATCATCAGTAATACTTGCATTCTGTGTAAAGCAGACCAGTGCTGCTGAATTTAACAAAGTGAAAATGCTTGCAATACTTGCATTCTATTTTGAGATATTTTGACAATGCTATCCTGTTGTAATACTTGCATCCTGTTGTAATACTTGCAATGCTATCCTGTTGTAACACAATGAAAATGCATCCTGTTGTAATACTTGCATTCTATTTTGAGATATTTTGACAATGCTATTTTATTTGTTTGTTCATTACGTGGGCTGCTTATATGATATATCTTGTACAGGTATAAAATGGTTTTTATCACGTGAGTTTATATATCCATGTATCCAGATGGTGATGATGCAAAAGAAAATAAGGAATTGGTGTCAAATTGCATATCTTTTTTGTTTAAGGTTTATGAACATACAAGAAAGATAATGGAACCCAAAGTTATGGTAAACCAGAACAGGCTTGTTCAAGTTCTGGGTTGGGAAAAAGGAGTTTTGAGGTGTACCTAGACACTGTCGATTTAGTTGATAAAGCGAAGTCTGATCTTGATCTTTATGTTGAAGAAAAACCCATTAAAGATCCATCCGGGGGGAATAAGTTCAATGTGTTACAATGGTGGATGGCTAACGAACTAAAATATCCAATTCTTAGTAAGATGGCCAAAGATATTCTCTCTATTCCTATCACAAGTGTTGCTTCAGAAGCAACTTTTAGTGCAGGCAAAAGAATTATTGATCCAAAAAGATCTTCTATGAAAGTAGAGACAGTGGAGATGCTTCTTTGTGGAGGTGATTGGGTGAAAGAGTTGTATGGAATGAAGAAAGGGCATGGGCGAAGTATTGTATGTATTTCTTTATTTAGTTTTTTCCTTTAACTTATGGATGTATTATGTATACGTTTTGTTTCTTGACTTCTGTCTATGGTTGTTTTTTACTTGATTTTGGATGTAGCTTGAAGAAGAAGATGATGATGTGCATTTAGAGTACGACTTCGCCAAGGTAATATTCTCCTTTCTACTTGCCACAATATTCCCAATTTATTTGTTAAATGTCACTTGTTTGGTCTCCTCCTTTATGGTGTATTACTTACTTTTGTTTGACATAAATATTTAGACTACAAAAAACAACCAACAATGAATTTTGAGATTTTGTGATACTAATTTGTGCATCTATGTTGATTGTTTGTAGGATTGTTTGGGAGAAACTACCTCTACTTCTACCACTTGAGTCAAGGTCAAGAACTCAAGATTCAAGATTCAAGATTCAAGATTGAAGATGCATTTTCTCTTATCTTTTGTTTTTGCTACTAGTCAATAATAAAAATATATTTTTGAGGATGAATGTAATTATTTTGAATGTAAAATGTGTATGTGTATGTGGATGTGGTTGTCTTTAAAATTCAATTTTTTAAGAAGGTAATTTTTAGCAGGTTTTAATTTTAGGTTGTTAGCCTTCAGCATCTGAACTTCAGCTCAATAGAATTCAAGTTCGGTCCGGATCCCGGGTTCCGGATCCCGGGTTTTCGGTTCGGTCCGGATAAACATCCGGTTTTTATCGGGCCGGTCCCGGTTCCGAAAATGGATCCGGCATTCTTACCGGTCCGGTCCGGATGCATCCGACAAGTTATCGGACCGGTCCCGGTTTTGTTGAAACCCGGTCCGAACCGGTCCGATAACAGCACTACCTATGCTGACCTCATCCATATGTTCGGCTCCGGAGCTAGATGCGAGTTTGGCCAAAGAGTCGGCTTGGATGTTCTTAGTTCTGGGAATATGTTGTATTGTTCCCCGAAAATCTTGCAGTCGGGCCCGTGCCAGGCTGAGGTACTTAACCAGTTTGGGCTCTTTGGCTTCGTATTCGCCGTTGATCTGGTTTACCACTAATTGAGAATCACTCAAGATGGTGAGGCGGGCAAGGCTGAGGGAGGTCGCCATTTCTAGACCGGCCAAGAGAGCTTCATATTCTGCCTCATTGTTGGTGGTCGGAAATCTAAGCGGATAGCCGAGCAGAACAGACGTTGGCCGGGACTAACAAGGACTATTCCTGCACCCGATCGGTCGGCGGTTGAGGACCCATCTACATAGAGTGACCACTCTTCTGATCGGTCGTCCTCTTGTGCGATTGCTGGTGTGAACTCTACAATGAAGTCCTCCAGGGCTTGTCCCTTTATGGCAGTGCGCGATTCATAAATTATGTCAAACTATCCGAGTTCGACGGCCCATTTGACCATCCGGCCGGAAACGTCAGGTCGGTGCATGACTTGCTTTAAAGGATAGTTTGTTAAGACGACTACCTGATGTTCCAAAAAGTAGGGTCTTAACTTCCGGGATGCCATTACGAGTGCATAGGCCAGTTTCTCCATTGGGGCATATCTGAGCTCGGCATTGTGAAGGGCCTGACTCACATAATAGACCGAATGTCGCACTGCATTTTCCGTTCGAATCAGAGCGGCGCTGATCACCGAGTCGGAGACTGCGAGATATAAGCTGAGAAGTTCCCCTCGGGTCGGTCGCTGCAAGGTCGGGGCTTCTGCCAGGACTTTCTTGATAGCTTCGAAGGCTCTTTGGCAAGGTTCAGTCCATTGAAAATCCTTGTTCTTTTTTATCGCCTCAAAGAAAGGTTTGCATTTATCAGTTGAGCGAGAGATAAAGCGACTTAGCGCGGCTAGTCGGCCAGTTAGGCTTTGCACCTTTTTGACCGAATTTGGAGGAACAAGTTCGGTTAGTGCCGTAATTTTATCGGGGTTGGCTTCAATCCCTCTTTGGATCACCATGTAGCCGAGGAATTTTCCAGAATCTACCCCAAATGAATATTTCTTCGGATTTAACTTCATCTTATACTCTCGCAAAATAGCATACATTTGATTGAGGTCATGTACATGATCGGCCGAGCGCAAAGATTTTACTAACATATCATCTACATATACCTCCATAGTATGGCCTATCAAGCTATTGAACATTTTATTTACCAGGCGTTGATATGTCGCGCCGGCATTCTTGAGCCCGAAAGGCATCATCGGGTAACAGTATAGGCCACGGGCCGAGTAGAAGGAGGTGTTTTCTTCATCCGCGGGATGCATTGGGATCTGGTTGTATCCGGAATATGCATCCATAAAGCTCATTAGCTCGTGCCCGGTCGTTGCATCCACCATGTAGTCGATATGGGGGAGGGGGTAGCTATCTTTCGGGCAGGCTTTGTTCAGGTTGGAGAAGTCAATGCAGAGCCTCCATAGCCCGGTCGGCTTTTTTACCAAGACCGGGTTGGCTACCCAGGTAGGGTATTGGGCTTCCCGAATAAACCTGTTATCGATTAGCTTTTCTACCTCCTCTTCCAGCCCCTTCTGTCGTTCCGGCCCCATTTTCCTTCTTTTTTGAATAACCGGCTTTGAACTGGGGTCGATATTTAGCCGGTGGAATGCAAGTTCCGGGTCAATCCCCGACATATCCGAATGGGTCCAAGCAAAGACATCCAAATTTTGTCTCAGATAGAAGATTAGCTCGGAACGGATCGGCTCTTGGAGGTTGTGGCCGATCTTTAGTCGTCGGGTTGGATTAGATGGGTCCATGTCGACCTGGTCCAACTCTTCTGTTGGCTCAGCATGGGCGAATTTTTCCTTTCGGATTTTGGTATCGCGGGTCGACAGGATCTTCTTCTAGGATCGGCTCCTTCCCGGGCCTGCGGCCCCAGTCCGCTTCCTGTCCGGTTTCCATTTCGGGGGTTTGCGCAGCCCTGGGACCTTCGGTCCCCTGTTCAAGTAGGGTGTTTCCCGCCAGCTGTTCAGAGCTGGTGGCCCGCATTTCTTCCGACAAATTTTCCGGGATGCCTTCTGTGGCGTTGATTTCGCGAGCCCGGATGCTGAGGTTGCATTCTCGGGCGGCCCTTTGATCCCCTCTATGTACCCCGACGCCGTCCGGGGTGGGAAATTTCATGCACATGTGATATGTAGACTGAGTGGCCCTCAGCCTTGACATCACAGGTCGGCCTATGATAGCATTATAGTCACTGTGCACATCGATGATCTTGAAGGTTGTGATCATCGTCCTTCTGATCGGCCCCTGACCAAATTCCAAGGCGAGGTCAATTTCCCCCAGTGGGGAGGTGCGGCAGTTGGAAAATCCCCGAATGTCCTCGGTGCAGGGCCGGACATAAGATTGGTCTACCTTCATCCTACGAAGGGTATGAAGGTAGATGATGCTAGCATAGGCCCCGGAGTCCACCAACACCCTGTGGACCGGGATCCCCATTATGGGCAGGGTGATGACAAGGGCGTCTGAATGGGGATGGTCCAAGCCGTCTGCATCCGACTCCTCAAAAGTAACTGCCAGCTGAGGGTTTTTGGGGGCTTCTTCGGCCACTGATAGGAACCCCTCTGCTCGGTATTCGGTCCGTTGATAGAAGGTGGTGGCTTCTCGGATGGATGCCTTTTTCTGGCGCTTTGATCGATGGTCATCGACCTCGGCGGTTCCCATAATGGTTAGAATTTCCCGGGGGGATTTGGGGGCTGGAGGCACCCGATCATTCTTGGCTCTTGTCGGGTCGGCCCGATCCTGGCGATCCCGGGGCGGGTTCTGGGTAAATCGCCTTAAGCCTGTCTCGTCGCATACCGCGATCAGGGCGGCGACGAGGTCTCGACACTGTTCGGTGTTGTGACCCGCTGATTCATGATATTTACAAAAGCGGGTCTGGTCCATGTCCTTTTGATCTTTATAGATCGGCCGAGGAACTGCGAGCAGATTTTTGTCCTTTATTTGATCGAATATGGCCGCGGCTCCGACGGAATATGTTTCAGTGAAATTAGCCATGAGCTCAGGCCTACGCTCCCGATAACTCTGAGTTGTTGGGACTGTCGAGGAAGAGGCGGGAGTCTTATTTTCCCATCGGGATTCCTGACGGGCCTCTTTGTAGTCACGCCTATCTTCTTTCTTTTTATATGATCCTTTCTGATCGGAGGGCATGACTAACACTGGTGCCGGAATAGCTTCCTCGGCAGCTATGTGGGAGATGGCGCGCTCCAAGAATTCCTGGTAGGTGTGTGGGACATTCTGGCATACCGTCCAGCGAAAAAAAGAATTTTTGAGGAGGCCGGCCTAGGCAATAATAGCCAGCGCATCGTCCGACATGGGTTCCGTCTCTAATATCCATTTATTGAAACGAGATATATAATCTTTAAGGGACTCGTTCGGCCCCTGGACGACGGAAGCGATAGATGAGCACGGGGCGACTCGCACAAGGGACCCCATGAAATGGGATCGGAACGTCGCCGAGAGCTGGGCCCATGTTTGAATAGAATGGTGGGGCACCGTCCGATACCATCTCTGGGCCCTCTCCCCCAGAGTCAGGGAGAACATTCGGCATCGGAATGCGTCCTGAGACCCTTGCAGGTCCATCCAGGAATTATAATGTCCAAGATGGGCATTGGGGTCTGTCTCCCCGTTGTACGGCGGAATTTGAGGAATCTTGAACTTCTCCGGGAGGGGTTCCGCCAGAACGCTGGGGGCCAGGGGACTCTCCTGGCTGTTAAGCCATTCCGAACTTTGGGATGGATGGAGTTGTTTATTTTCAAGCTCCGTAAGGCGTTTTTTAAGAAACTCGATCTCATTCGAGTTATCGCCCGGAGTTGGAGGCAACACTTGTGTCGGATTTAAGGACTGGTGGGGAGCTTTTTCTTCCTTACGGCTCTGACTCTGGACACTAGGAGCCGGCGCTGCCTTTTCGATTTTCTTCCCCGCCCCAAGGTGATCAAAAACGGATGTGGGGCGCGGAAGCTTACTTTTTCGAGAGGGATGTGAGCTTTCGCCGTGGCTTTCCGCCCTTTCTCCGGCGACCCCAGAGGCTGTCCTTTTTTTGTTTCGTCCTGAGGCAGCTGGGTGGGTCGTCTGAGATTCCGCCTCGACATGGTCTTCGGGTTTTTGAAGGGTCCCGCCCCCTGTAACCCTTGCCATAAGGGCCGCCATGCCCTGGATGAAGGCTGGGTGTTTAAAGCACTCTGCCACCTTACGGAGGTTTTCTTCCTCCGTCGCGGGCTGAGGGTTTTTTGAACTGTCGTGAGACATCTCCGGTGAACAGTATATATCTTTTTTTTTTTTATCGAAAATTGCCCCCTTCCTCTAGCGCCAATCTGTTGACGTCTGGTTTGGTCAACGTCACGTGTGCTGATCTGGACGAATGGATCGAAGACACGTAGAAAATAATAATCAAGATAAAAAGTGTTTGATCACTAAATTTTATTAATGACCTTAATATAGAGTAGAGCCGAGCAGGATATTTTTATGCCGGTCTATCTTTTTGCTTGCTAATTACAAGTCTTAACTTTTTTTCTCAGTTAATCTGGATTCTCTCTTTTTTCTCTCTATCTCATAAATGCTAAAAATCCAAAGATCCTCTTTCACTATACATTCCTTCTATATATAGACAATCTGGGCCAGTGGAGAGATGACAGCTGGCGAATGTTTGGGGAATATGCCCAAAACACTTGTCAGTCTGCAAATATGCCTTGGACACGTGGCGGCCTCTAAGGAGTGCCTTGGGAAGGGGCATGACTGCATGCGTTAATTGGCATGTGGGCCTGCCTCGCATGCTTCTGGCGGTGCTTATCCGCTGGGGTCGGTCCTCGGGTCTCCCGCCATTCAGGTCGGCCTTGTTGTAATCTTGATTCGGAGCATTTGATATTCTCTCTACCCGGTCCTCCCGGGTCGGATATCGGGTCGGCTCTTATGTCTCTGCCCGGTCCGGTTCTAACGAGCCCGGGAGAAAATCGGGTTTGTGCCCGGTCCGGCTTCAGGCTCTACTCGGCCGGTTCAGCTGCCTTGAGTGCCTACGTGAATTCCAAGGTGGATGGGCTGCCAACATTTTTAAAACAAAATGGATCGTTTTCACATTCAGTTCAATTATTCGAGTATTCGTCTCCATAATCCTAGCCATAAAATCTTGCATTGACTCTATTGGCGTGTTACACAAACCACTCATTTGTAATCCGATCATTGTGGATGATATGAAGTCTTGTTTTTTTTTTTAATTTTTTTTGTAATTTGATAACTGTGATCTGATATTTATGCGTTGGATTTAGTGGTTTCATATTTTCTGTTCTGTTTTTGTGTCCAACAAAACGACAAGTGTTTAAATACGGCATCATCATGTATACGTGTCGTTCATCCAATATTATAGAACACAAAATGAAATACGAAATCTCATATATCGATTTTGATCCCCATGAATCTTTTTACATCCGTATCTAATTTCATACAGTAAAAATAGATACATGGAAGCCTCTGGTGTAAAGACAACAAATCACATGCTAAAATACACCATCTTTTTTATATTGTTTTCTTCATTGGACAAATATATTCTTTCTTTGTTATAATAATCATATATAACAAAAAAATAGAAATACACCACATTTGTAATTAAAAAAAAATGTTATCTTCCGAATAAAGGGAAGAAAGTTATTCAAAATTGCTTGATAATGTGGCCTTGTGACCTTGTCTAAGGAACCATTAGATTTAAGTAAGTAAATTTTGATGGTTCTAAATACAAAGTCAATTTTTAAACTTAATGATATCTTTTCATTCTTTTATTGTTATAATAATCATATATAACATGGATTTGTAATTGAATAATTTCATCAAATAAAATAAAATCGGTCTTTCCTTGTTTTCTATTTTATTTGCATATTTGTAATTTTCAATATTTTACTTAATCTATATGAAAAGTCAATGTAAAATATATATTCGAGACGAAAATGTTGTTAGTTAAATTACGCAGAAATTAAATTAGAATCTTAATATGCTGTGAAAAAGTTAATTAAAATTCACGATTCACCAAAGAAACAATACAAATATGCAAATTTAAATAAAAACTTAATAGTATTGTTGGATTCAGGATTTCAAAATGCAGGTGCGGCAAATATTAAAAAGGGCATGCTCATAATATTAGTCTATCCGTCTTATAAGAGTGTGCTTACTTTTTATGGGCAGAATTTTAATAAGTTTTAGGTATTGGTAGATTTGAATGGAGAAAGGGTGACTTTTTGTTGTATTGGTATGTTAATTATTATTATTGATTAATTAAAATAATAAATAATGTGGGTCATCCTTGATATTATTGTAAATAAGGTGAAAGGTGAAGTAAAAGTATAAGATATATTTTCTAAAAATAGAAAATATACTAAAACAAAATAATATTTCACCTTTTTATTTAGCTTATGACATTCTCGTTTGAAACTCGTGGAAAAGTATCAGTATCAATAAAAGTGGCCTTTCAAGTGCAAGTTGAGACAAACATCTCTTCAAGCGGTTCGAGGCAATTAAAATATGGCTTCAAAGTATTTTTTTTGTGTGTGTTTAATAACAGTATAAAATCGTGTCTTTCTCGTGAATTTAGAAAATGTCTTTTTGATCGGCGTATTAGACTATTACGCTGTTCGAGTTTATTCAATACAAGGCCAAGACAATGCACGCGATTCTCCGTCTTCAAAAAAACAACAATATAAAATCAAAAGATTTATTATTAAAAACTTCGAAAAATATAGCCTCTCCAATGCACTCGGTGTATTTGGTCTGAAGCGGCTGCCTCACTTGGTTCCCCTCAAGATCGACTATGCGTCTTTTAGTACCACTTGAAGAACAATAAAATTTCAGAAAAACAAATAATTATTATACTTTTGACGTAATTTCAACTATACTGTGTTTATCTTCGGGTGAACATATTTTGATTTTGCGCATCTCCTATGAAAGAATCTACTTTTTGCTATGCTGTCGATTAATAAGTTGAAACCACATGTTCTTATTGCATCCAATTCATTAAGGTCCATCAATATTGGTGGGCCACTTTAGCTTTGATGGATGACATGTGAATTATGTACTAATGGAATAAATACTAAGGCATTTCAAGAATATTTCGTGTCAAAAATAACATTAAGTGACAAATTGTGAAAAAACTCATTTGAATTAATATTTAAGAAGTATGTATCTAATAACTTTCATTCTTAAGCCATTTAAAAATTTTGATCATGGGATAGGAGAAAAAGAGTGGATCAATAAGCTTGTTTTGTGATATATATTGAGTATATATTTTCACATGATTGAATTAAGATTGGAGATAATTTATTTTTGGTAGGAGCTATTTGGTTGTATATCGTATTGATTCTTTGAGTTGTTGGCGATGTATTGTATACATAAGTGTAGATATAATATCAGTATTAGGTATTGGTTTGAGGTGAGTTAAGAGTCAAATATATTTTTTAGTCCTCGAACAATTCTTGATAGAATCCAGCGGTGGGTTACGTTGTATTCTCGAATAAAATTTTCAGTGAAAATTAGAAAAGTAAATAGAACTCGTCATGTATTTGTCATGTGGGACTAGGGATACTTTTATTGTACGAGACCATCTTAAATATGAGGCATGCCTAAGGTACTAGATAATGTGATTATTCATTTTATAAGATGTTGTGCGCAAAGGTCAATCGGCACGATTACTTGTCCATAAATTACAAAAAAAATACAGGTTCATAAATAATTGATTTAACTCCATAATAATTTAATTAGTGAGTCGATTGAAGTTCGAACAGCGTCTTACGATGATAATTTTAAGAAAATTGTACATTTGCCAAATTTTATATTACGGTCGTAACTCCCCAATTTTTTAATCCCTTAACTCAATTTTAGGCCATTGCAACCTCAAATCCGATCCTATTGGTTGAGTCTTGGGTATTTTAACTACACTACACCGGTCATCGTTGGGTATGATAAGGTGAGTTTGGCTATATTTGACTTTGAACAATGTTGGATATGATGAAACTAAAGTCGTAGATGGCCAAATTATGAATTTAGATTGTTAAAATTACGATATATATATATATATATATATATGGATAGGTTTATGTAGGAAAGTTTTTTTGTAGGAAATAGGAATGATTGTAAGTCATTGATTCTTGGAGATTAATGGTCCAGATTTCGTTCTGGTGTGCTAACACTAAAACCAGAGTCTTAACGAATTTAATTATCGCAGATCGATGTAATTTGACTAATTTCACTTATGAGAAGTTCCTACAATCATGAGAGTTCCTATGTTCATGGGATTTCATAATAGAGGTTAATATGTATTTTTTATGGGATTTCATATTTTTTAGTCGTTCAAATATTTTATATTTTGGGTGTATTTATTTTTATTTTTTCAAAAACTAACATTATCTTTTTTCTATTTGATTTGTATTTTTAAAAATCGGAACTATTGTGCTAATCATTTGTTTTGTATGTTCTGTAAATTGAAAAACAGAGTGCGACTCTGGTTATATTCCAATTATGTGACTTTTTTGTTATGCTTTATTGTGTACAATGCAATCAATTTTGATACAATGTGTTGTGCTTTATTTTTTTGGAAGATAAATATTTTGAATTGGTATGTTTTGAATTTAGGTAAATTAATGTTGTACAAGTTTCTGCTTATGTTGTGACACGTGATAGGTATTGTACCTTGTGTGCAACGTTGATATGAATAGTTTGCTAGGTAATATATCTTGTGGTGCTTATCGTACTAGTTTATATAACTTGTGGTAAATTACTATTCAACGAATGTGTGCAACGTTGATATGAATAACATGCTAGGTAATATAAGTTGTAGTGCTTATCGTGACACGTGATAGACATTATACCATGTATATATATCTTGTATCAAAATTGACCGCATTATACACAATAAAACATAACAAAAAAAAAATCACATAATTGGAACATAACCAGAACCGCACTATGTTTTTCAATTTGCAGCACACACAAAACAAATTGTTAGCACAACAGTTCCGATTTTTAAAAATGCAAATTAAATAGAAAAAAATAATCTTAGTTTAAAAAAAATACACCAAAAATATAAAATATTTGAACGACTAAAAGATATGAAATCCCATAATGAATAGATATTAACCTAAAATATGAAATACCATGAATACAGAAACTTCCCATGATTGTAGAAACTTTCCATAAGTAAAATTAGTCAAATTACATTGGTATCCCCAATAATTAAATTCATTAGCACTCCTAGTTTCCCGTGTTAGCACACCAGAACGAAATCTGGGCTATTAATCTCCAAGGATCAATGGCTTACAATCATTCCTATTTCTTACACTTATACCATTTCACTCCATAACCCACCTATATATATATATGAATTAGAATAATTTTTAATGAAGTTAGACGGTGAGATTGATTAGACTAATTGGTGGAACTTCGAAGCAGGGCGACTGTTGGGATAAACAATCATGTACCTAGTTTTGATAAGTGCCAATATACAGCAAACTCCGCACTGCCATCATACAGCAAGTTATCTAGTCAACATACAACAAGCTATTTCAAGAATATTTACCATCATACAGCGAAGGACTCGATATACCGCTAAGTATGGAAGCTGTCTTGAATCTTCATACAGCGCCTGCCATACAGCATGGGAGATAGCCTACATCGTTGTAGTCTACAGCTAACAGCAATAAGACGCATTATGCTGGACACAGCATACAGACTAGGAGTGTTCAAAAATATTCGATATCCGATATCCGATCCAAAATATCCAAAAATCCAAAGTTCTGGATATTCGAAACTTTGGATTCGGATATCGGATAGTACTTTTCAGAAAAATCGGATATTCGGATATCCGAAATATCCAAAAAATCCTAAAAAAAATTTTCTTTTATATTTTAAATAATAGAAGGTCTTCGGATATTCTGATATCCAATATCCATATTCGAAGTTTTTTTCGGATATTTGGATATCCGATATCCAAATCCGAATATTTTTTCCGAATATAAGGATATCCGAATATAATTTATATTTTTTTCGAATATTCGGATATCCGATAATAGGATATCCGAAATTTCGGATATGGATATCGGATATCAAAATCTACTATCCGAATTTTCGGATATACGAAATTTCGGATATCCGAAATTCCGGATATCCAATTTTGAACACCCCTAATACAAACTGAAAGTGTTGGGATAATAAACACTTATCCAACAGGACTGAAGACCGTTGAGAAGGAATCTACTTTATACGCTAAAGTCAGAACGCCGTTTGAAAAAAGTATTTAAATACTGACTGGATAAAGTATTTAAATACCAACCGACAAGGATCTTCAGACAAGGAGCAAAATTCGTTTCTTGTTCTTGAAAGTCAATCAACCAATCAGAATAGATCTCAGCTCACTAACCCAACCAAGTGACATATTTATAATGGATCTATTCCAAGGTTATAAATAGTCCATGCAAGAGGACATTGCAGAAAAGAGAACGAACGCAATACGAATTACAAACTAGGATCGAACGACTGAATATTCATCATCGTCAAATCAAAGCTTACAAGAGCAAATATATTTCTTCAAGTATCGATCTATATCTGAAGAGAAGAAATATACACAGTCACCAAGAACAGCACATCATCAATTCAAGATCATCATGTTCAAGCTGCTGTTCTAAACCTATTACTTTACCATTTTACCTTTGTGTAAAACTTAGCCCTGTGTGGACTAACAAAGTTATTCTGACCTGTGTGGGACGAATAGAACGAAACTTCAATCTGTGTAAGAAGAAGAAAGTCAAGAGACGCCATCAACCAATCTGTGAGAACGGTTGAAAGCGACAGTCTTTGTATCAATCTGTGTGAACGATACAAGGATAGATTTGATTATAATCACGTAGTTGTGTACGTAGTGATTATAATAAACATTTTACTCATGTGTGGAGGACTATTGGACGTAGAGCGGTTTACCTCGAACCACTTTATATTGTGTGTTATTTACCTTCTGCATTTAGTGTTTTCATAACTATGATTATTTACAAGTATATACTGCAAAACCCTGTACGCACCAAGCTAACAGGAGAAAAGTCTGGTTGCTGTATTTACACCAACTCACTTAAACAAACTTCCACTACGCACTCATATTCGAAAATCGTACAGCTTGTTGTACTAATTATATCCATGCTGTATTCTGCATACTTAGTGGCCGAAAAATGGTATTGGAGCGGTTGATTCTAAAAAGAACCAGCCGTATTTTTAACCGAATCAGATCCTAAAATCACACATTCTTTTGAAAAAAGTCTTATCATCTTTCATATTCTTACTCATGGATACCTCACTGATAAATAAGGTACCTATGTCTTCTATTAATGAGTTTGATGATTGGAGAATTAGGATGGAAGCACATATTGCAGCCATGCACGAAGAGATGATTTTTTTCATTCAAGATGGCCCCATCAAGATAATGAAGGTAAATCCTGCCGTAAGGATTGTAGGCCAATCTCATGCCGAGATGCTCGATAAAGAGTGCGAGCAGTGGACAACTGATGACTGGAAGCGCGCCAAGTCTCGACAAAGGCACATTCTCAAAGTTAAAGAGATGTAAGACAATCAAGAAAATCTGGGATAAACTCAAGATGAATTGTGAGGGAACTGAGCTCTCGAAAGAAAATAAGATTTCAAAACTCACTCAACAATTTGAATCTTTCGAAATGAAATCATCTGAAACTCTTGAGGAACTTGACCTTAGATTCACTGGCATTGTCAGTGAACTTGAAGTATTAGGTAAAATGTATACCCAAAAGGAGAAAAATCTGAAAATATTTAGATCACTCCCTGCCTGATGGGATATAAAAACCACACATATGCGTGTGTCATGTAATCTCAATGACATATCTACTTTTGACCTCTTCTCTGACCTAAAAGGTTCCGAGTATGACACTGATAGGATAGAGGCCGAAGAGTCACCTGCTAGGACTACAACATTAGCCGCTGTATCCAACAGGAGACACAGCATGCCCAACACATTCAAATCTACCTACAAGAATTCTGACAGTGACGATGATATCCTGTCACAAGATGAAATGGCCCTGCTCATGCACAAATTCAATAAATTCATCAAACAGTCTGGAAAGACTATATACAGGCCCAAGCCTTTTCACAAGGTAAGTTCTGAATCTTTCTCATCCGGTAATTATAGTCTATGTTATAATTATAGGAAACCGGGACATTATGCGAATAAGTGTCCGCATCCTAAAGTCCAAAAGTTGCCGGAAGCCGATCAACAAGAAAATAAAGAAAGGAGGCGTGTTTGGAAGAATAAGCTCAAGGCCCTAATCGGCGAATCAGAAGCCTCGCCCGCTCAAACCAAGACCGAGGAATATCTTCAGGCGGTTACTAATAGTGAGTCGTCTGATGATGAGCTCGAAAATAAAGCATACATGTGCTTTATGGCTAAAGATATCGAAGATGATGAAGATAGCGATGATGAGGTAAGCTCAACATCTAATATTCCTATTAATGCATCTCATACTTTCGAAAATATGATGAATGAATTTAAAAACATTCAAAAGGCCCATGAGACATTAAAACGAGAAAACATACAACTCGAAATTTCTAACTTAGAGCTGAAAGATGAAAATGACTTGCTAAGAAATAATTACTAAAATATGTCTATCGATTGTGAAAATAGCAAGATCACAGTGGAAAAACTCATGGAGAGCAATCATCAACTTGCTCACGATCTAAATGAGACTAAGTCTCATAGTGAGAGTAAGACAAATGATTTCGTTCTGCTCGAAGCCAAAGTAAAAATTCTCGAGAAACGAGAAAGAGAACTAGAGACCATCCTGAAACCTTTCGAGAAATCATCTAAAAAGATGGAAGAAATTCTAAGCACTAGGCAACATGCTCATGATAAAAGTGGCTTAGTATACAATTCATTCTTCAATAAAGGGAAAACTAGTACTGTGTTTGTCAGGGGCGTGGAACCCATTCCTGTACCTGAGGAGACCCCAAGTCCTGTAAAGGTACCTGTTGCACCGCGTACAGCAAAGGTTGCCATTCTGCCACCAAATTCATATCACAGACAGCGGAATCCTCTGCTACCAAGACCTTTTAGGCGTAACCTACAGCATACTCCCCGAGCATATCAAAAGCGCCAACAACCGTTCAGAAAGAAGTCTGTACCCAAATATCAAAGGCCAGCACAGCGGTACTTCCAACAAAACAGCGCGCCTAGATACTGGATACAGGAGCCTCCTTATCCATCGAGAAAATAGGTCGCCGTACAATATTAACAACAGCTTTGGGAATCCAACTGGAGACCCAAGAGGCAAGCTGTAAGGCCAAAGAAAACGGCTCCACCTCCAAGACGGCACTCGTACTAGATTAATAATAATAATCCTGAATTTTACATGCATAATAATTATCAAGGTTACAGCGACTATATGCCTGCCCCATGTAGACATCGCAAAAATGGACCTAAAGTAACCTACATCAAGCCAATTGCTGTCAGGCAAATCTGGGTACCTAAAGGCACTAACATCCATGGACCCAACATACAAAAGGGACCTAAATCTACTTAATTTCTTTGCTTACAGGACATCAAAGAGAAGGATATCTGGTGCTTCGACAGTGGATATTCTCGGCACATGACAGGAGATAGAAGCAAGCTGTCAGATTATGTATAACGTCACGATCCAAAAGTGCGCTTTGGTGATAAATCCAAAGGAAGAACAAGAGGGAAGGGAACCCTACTTGTAGGAAAATTCAAAGTCACCGGTGTAGCTTATGTCGAAGGCTTACAGTATAATCTACTTAGTATTAGCCAGTTTTGTGACAAACAGTTCTCAGTGAAATTCTATATAGATCACTGTAGAGTCAAGAACATACTGACCAAAGAAGTTGTGCTCACATGAAGCAGATCAGGTAACATGTATATTGCTGACTGGATGCCTACGAGATCTACAATTACTTATTTTGTTTCCAAAGGCACTGCAGATCTAAGCTGCTATGGCACAATAGGATGTCTCACGCCAACTTCAAGATGATCAACAAGCTCGCTAGACAGGGAATGGTTAGATGTTTGCCCAATGTGTCATTCCAAAAAGACAGCCTTTGTGGACCCTATCAGAAAGGCAAACAAATAGATACCACCCTGAAAAGAAAATCCTACCTTTCCACTCACAGAGTTCTAGAAATGCTACACGTGGATCTCTATGATCCTGTAGACCCAATAAGTTTGGGAAGTAAGAAACACTGTCTCGTTATTGTTGATGATTATTCCAGGTATGCTTGGACAATCTTCCTGAGCAAGAAGAAGGAAACCACATCAAAGCTGCCCGAGCACCTGAGAAAGCTTCAGAATGAGAAAGGGTTAAGTATCATGTCCATTCGTTCCGACAGAGGTACTGAATTCACTAACCGCTTTATAGAGCAATACTGTTCGGACAATGGGATACAACACGAATAATTAGCTGCCCGCACACCTCAAAAAAATGGTGTCGCCGAGCGAAATAACAGGACGCTCAAGGAAGCAACAAGGACCATGATTGCCGCAAGCAAGTTGCCACAGTGTTTCTGGGATGAAGCAACAAATACAACGTGTTATACACAAAACCGTTGTATCATCAACAAGCATCATAACAAAACATAATATGAGGTATGGAACAACAAAACTCCATTGGTTTCATATTTCCACATATTCGGATGCAGGTGTTACATTATGAATAACGGGAAGGATCAACTTAGAACCTTCGATGAAAAGTCGGATGAAGGGATATTTGTAGGATATTCCTCTGTCAGCAAAGCTCTCAGTATCTTTAACAAATGGAAACTGACAGTTGAGGAATCGGTACATGTAGTATTCGACGAACCTCACCATGACCCTATTGGAGTAGAAGATCTTACTCAGAATGTCCAACTACGCTTCATTAATGACCCTCCAACTACAATAGAGCATGTCGTTGATATAGAAATCAACCCCGCATTTATAAGAACGGAGGTAGTTGAAGCTGATGCTGTACAAGGTGAAGCTGAAACTATATCAACTCAAGATACAATACGAGATGCCGAACTAGAACCCGACAGAAGATGGTTAAGAGATCACCCACAGGAGTTGATCATAGGAAACATTGATGCTAGAGTACACAAGAAAATGTATAGTGCGTGCAAGAAGAACCTGAACCTTAATATGTGCACCCTCACTGTATTCTTAGCTCAATCCGAACCAGTTTCTATCAAAGAAGCTCTAGAAAATTCTCACTAGATTATATCTATGGAAGAAGAGCCTAATGGTTTCGAAAGAAACAATATATGGTATCTAGTACCCAGACCTGACCATGAAGTCGTAATTGGAACTAAATGGGTATTTCGAAACAAGAAGGATGAAAATGGACTTGTTATCAGGAATAAATCCCATCTAGTCACACAAAGCTACAGACAAGAACAAGGCATAGACTACGATGAAACATTTACCCCTGTAGCCAGAATAGAAGTCATTAGACTTTTCTTAGCCTTTGCCGCCCATAAGAGCTTTGTTGTATATCAAATGGACGTAAATAGCGCATTCCTGAACGAAGACCTAGCCAAAGAAGTCTATGTTGAACAACCATGAGGGTTTGTCAACACAGAAGGCGGAGACCTTGTATACAGGCTACGAAAAGCACTGTATGGACTTAAGCAAGCACCTAGAGCGTGGTATGAGACCCTGTCTTCGCACCTCACCAATAATGGATTCGAGAAAGTAGCTGTAGACAAGACTTTGTTTAAGATACAGGAAGGTGATGACCTCCTAATGGTTCAAATATACGTAGATGATATTATATTTGGTTCCACTAACCTTGCTTTGTGTCAAAGGTTCTCTCATCTCATGCAAAGTAAATATGAAATGAGTATGATGGGAGAACTTAGTTATTTCTTAGGATTGCAGGTAAAGCAGTTGCCTACAAGAATCTTTATCAACTAGGAAAAATACAGCAAAGAGTTTCTCAATAAGTTTGGAATGAATAACTCCAAATATTCGTCAACCCCATGAGCACTTCCGTGCAAATTAGTGCTGATGCAACTGGAAAATCGGTTGATCAATCACTCTACAGGAATCTAATAGGCTCACTCCTGTACCTAACATCTAGCAGACCCGACATCCAGTTTGTTGTAGGAGTGTGTGCTCGGTATCAAGTATCACCTAAAGAATCACACTTCAAAATAGCCAAATGAATCCTGAAATACATCAAAGGAATAGTCGATGCAGGACTATGGTATACTAAAGAAGACGGATTCAATTTGGTTGGGTACAGCGACTCGGATCTCGGAGATTGCAAGCTAGATAGGAAGAGTACAAACGGTACTTGTAATTTTCTTGGACCTAGACTTGTGTCCTGGTTCAGTAAGAAATAATTGGCAAACTCGCTTTCCACCGCTGAATCAGAATACTATGCTGCTGGTAGTTGCTGTATGCAGATCCTTTGGATGCAACAACAGTTGTCAGACTATGGAATCATTGCCAAGGAAACACTAATTATGTGCGATAGCATGATTGCAATTGCAATAACACAGTCCTGTATTGCACTCGCGTACCAAGCATATTCATATGAATCATCACTTCATTCGGAATCATGTTGAGAACAAGGATGTTCGGCTCGAGAAAGTTCATACAGATATTCAGTTATCCAACATCTTTACCAAGAGTCTCAGCACAGCCAGATTCTGTATGTTTGGACAAGAATTGGGAATGCTACAACCAGACTCCCTGTAAGTTTTAATGCTTTTACTAATCAATTGAGGGGGAATGCTGTAAGACCCAAGAATACAGTATCCACCGTTAATTAACTATACACTCAGACAGTCAGACAGCACTATAGGACTAAGAAGACATGAAATCTTCCTACAGCTGACGTGCGCATTAAATAAGGAGGAATAGAGTATTAATCCAAAAATTGCTGTAAGAATTGAATTCCGTATGTACCTTTTAAGGGGGAACGTTGTATTTTTGCGGATACAGTACATACTATGGGACATCAATTAAAATTATATTAATATTATATTAATATTTTATTCATTTTAAAATAGTTTTAAGTCCAGATGCTCTATTTTTAAAATTTAAACATCTTTGCATTTAATGCTTTACACGACATCTGGACTACTTTATCTCAAATGCCGTGATTTTTCAATTAATTAATTATTTCAAACCGCCATGTCATGTAGTAAGGGAAGTCAAAACGTCAGAAGTGGGATCGGTTATCATTTCAAAATCAGATGGATAAGATGTACTAGTTACGCTCGATTCATCCTGTTCGTTCATTTAAAAGACGGTTACCATCCCTTAAATCTGACTGTTTACTGTTTGTAAACCCTAATCTTCCCTGCCCACTATAAAAGGATTGTTACATGCTCCCTTCGACTCTTTACGCAATTAAACGAGTCTTCGAGCAAATAGTCTACAAGATTTCCTGCACTTTACTGCATTTTTTTGTGTTCTTCACTTACCCTTTTCTTCAGAAATCAAATGACATCTTCACAGACATCATCCCAATCCCTCAAGAAGAGAGATTCAATCATTGACGGGTGAATCTTTGCCAGAAAGGTTGTCACTAAAAGAGTTCAGACATAAAATGATGACGTCAGCGCCATAGAGCTTGTTGTCGCCAGGATCAAGCAACAAGGCATCTACTGCCTTGGGAGTCAACACGCCGAGCTTTATGATGAAAGGATCGTCGAAGAGTTCTATCTCGACGCTTCTGTCAGATTCTTCTCTCTGAAAAAGGGGAGGAGACGTTGCTGATATTTCTGCTACCGTTCACGGTGTTGAGATCTGTATCAACCGTGAACTTCTGGAAAACCTTTTCAGGCTGCCTAATAATGGTCTGAAAATGGAAGAACTTGAGACTTTTGGGTCACAATATCTTCTTACTTATTATTGGGAATTCATTACAGGTGATGGTCCGGACAAGACTGTCCATCTATCTTGCCACAAAAAAGATATTTTGTTTGCCATTCGTCTAATTGCATGATTTCTGCTGCCGCATCATTGATAACAGGACTGACACCTTTGAAATGTGCACCAACTTGCGCTTCAGAATGATGGTCGCCATCATGTCTGGTGAGAAATTTAATTGGTGCCAAATAGTGTTGAAGAGATTACAGGAAGAGGTCTCCAAGCCTGCGACTCAGAAAAGTCTTTCGGCCTCATCCTGAACAACACTGACCATGTTCCATGTTCCTCAATTGCGGAGTGCGAAGAAGATTGGCCCCGGGAAGTACATTGGTGGAAGTAAGTCCTCTGCTTACAACAAAGATGGGCTGATCGCAAATAGATATTTTGGTCGAAATATGCCCATATCTGCCGATCCACGGGATGTTATTCAGAAGTCCGGGAGTGAGGAGATATCCAAGAAAAGAAAGAGATCATCTCATAGCAAAACTCCTCATGCTGTCGAGAAGCCGAAAAAGAAGCTAAGGAAGATTTCCAAAGCTAAGGCTGTAGAGATTACATCGATCTCTGTGGATGCCCCATCATCGGCGCAACCCACTGTATCTGTAATACCCGAGATTCTCGGTTCCGGTTATTTTTGAATTTTTGTCGATTGCGCCGTTCATTTTGTTCTGTTGGCGATTTCTTGAGATTTTCCCCTATATTGGGTACGGCACGAGGTACCGTGTTGTGGTGTTCGTCGGGTGCGACTTATCGTTGCGTAAGATGAGCTAATAGTATGTCTTGCTTTGTTATGTGTTCGTTTTCGATTTGGATCGTTGGTGTTGTCCGTTAGTGTTTCGTTGCATGTTGAATAATTTGTTTTGTCGAGGAGTACCATTTTTGTGCATTTGGTCGACTTTGTAAGATCACCACCGGCGCTTATAAAGTCTAAAAATTCTGAAACTTTACAATGTGATATAGCATCAAATTAGCTTTCCAATGGTTCAACGGCGAGTCAATCGGAGTCCGGACGAAGGAGTTATGGCTAAAATAGCAAAGACTACACAGTGTGTGATTAGCGCACGCTAAATACATATATTAGCGCACGCTAACGGACCTGGCAGAGGGTTCTGGACTGCATTTTACAGCCGTTAGCGCACGCTACACATACCTTAGCGTGCGCTAATCGCTGATGATATATACATTGCAGGGGTCAACTTTCGTCATTTCTTCCTCCCCTTTCTTCCTTCCGGTGATCTAGACGATCTTGAGGGCGTATAAGCATGGATTTTGGCCTGATATCATCACCCATCAATATCTTTGAGTTCCTAGTACGGATTTAACAACATCCCAACATCTTTCGCCATTTTAATTGAGGTATTTTCTTCTTAAAACCCTACTTTCGGGATAATTTGGGATTTATCGTGATTTCATGATTCCAATCCGAAATTGTTGATTCCCTTGTTGTTATCTAGTCTTGTTTATCTTAACCCCCAGTTTGGAGTTTCGTTTTCATGTTTTTATCGGGTTGATTTATGTTCTTGAGATATTTTGGGGTTTTTCTTTTGATTTCAATTCTGGGCCGATTATGATGAATTGGTCATGTAATTCTTGTTGTATTGGTTGTAATCTACGGATTAGTAACTCGTTTATCGACTTCATCTCACCCGGAACATGATTTTGGCTTTCTTGGAACGAACCCTTGAACCCTTGTAGTTTCTTAGTGTCGATTGAGATTTCGTCTAGTATTGTTGACTTGTAGCGGTGTTATTCTCGTGGTGATTGTGTTGTTATTGATTTCTCGTGAAGGTGGTCGGTTTTTGGGGCTGTTTCGGGGCTATTTTGGGGCTGTTTCGGGGTTGTTTTGAAATGTTTGGCTGTTTTGGGACTGCTTTTGAAATTTTCGGGCATTGCCGGACTGTTTTGAAATGCATTTGGCCGAGCCGCTTTCATCGGAGTATTCACAAATTGATTTCGAGGCAAGTATCTTGCCCATACATTACGTGTTTTGTGGATATATTAGTTGGTAATTTTCGATACGTGATTTATGAATATCTATAATTAACTTTCAAATGAATTGATATGCTTTTCAATACTTCCTTAAAAGATGACTCGTATGATTTCGTTGTTAAATATGCTTGTCTAAGTATGTGTGGGGTATCGTTTTGTGTGATTATGACGTTGTAGATTTATAGCTTAACCTTTCCTTGAGATATGTATGAACATATGCCTATTGATGATCCTGTGTCATTGTGTCGTTCGGCGTGGTTGGATAGGTATTTTCCCTCGTTACTATGTTATTGGTACTAGCTGCATCGTTGAAATTCTAGCATGAATCATATCGTTACTTGGTCGTGAGCATATGTTGGATAAACTGGCCATTCTAGTAAGGTACCTCGACTATGTATATACTGTGATTGACCTTCGAGGCTTGTGGTTTGCAACTGTGATTTTGGAACACGTGTGTGTGTTGTTCCTTCCACCCGGAGTGTCCGACGGGATGTCTGGGGGTCGATACTAAGGGGTACGGCCGCGGAAGTGGTTTCCCACCCGGAGTGTCCGACGGGATGTCTGGGGGTCGATACTAAGGGGTACGGCCGCGGGTTACCAGTTGTGGTTTTCATCTTGAGGATGACGTTGATGTTTTCGTTAATTGTGATATTGTCCGGAGTATCACAATGCTTTGTGCTCGGGGTTGAGAGACATTATATATCGAGTCTTGGTGCTTGGCTAGAATGGCATAGGAATAATGTGTTATGTGTAATGTGTCCTTGTAAGTGAATTGAAGTGGATGATCGGGTCGTGGACCCTGTGTTTTGTGACCGGAATGGTTGGGTCGTGGACCCCGTGTTTTGTTAAATGGATTTGTATTTTGGAAAATGAACTTTGGGGTTGTGACCCTAAATGGCTTTCGAGGAATTAAGAACTTTTCAATTTCTGATGTTTTCAAAACTCCCGAGATTTAGAAATGTTTTCAAAATGCTTACTTGCTTCGTTTCTGCTTTCAAGACTTGAACTTTTTTTTTAACTAAATATATCTCGGGAAGTCTTTCGTTATATTCTCGGAATGTGTTGTGTATGGCTCGTAATTGCACTTTATACTTGCACTAGCGAAACAGTGGAGTTTTGCTAACCCCCGAGTAATCGAGGGGTGGATATCTGTATTGTGTCCAGGTACATGCAGGTTTTCGGGAGCAAGTCACAGGATCGGTACGAGGGATGATGGAAGACGAATGATACTAATCACACGAAGGCCAGTTTTGGGTTAAGTTAGTCGAAGTCCATTGTATTGTCTTTTCCGCTGTCTTATTGTTCGTTGTTGCAAGTATTTTACCCTTGCGTGGGTATGAGTCTGGATGAGTTTATGTATTTTGATTTGTAAGTCAGTGACGAAAGACCAAATCGGTCTATTGGTTCATTATTTTGATTCGTCGGTATGTAATGTAATGTGTTGTTTTGATGTCTAGCCTGGGGGATCCTCACGGAGAGGGTCTGCGGCGTGTAATATTCTCGGTTCGATCTGGGGGTGTTACAGTATCACACCCCCAGAGTGCAACCCCTGCGGAAGAAGTAATTACTGCACACGTTGCAGATCCCTATCTATTGGCGGCTATGACGGAAGATCAATTACTTTCCAAATTGGAAGGAACAGGAAAATCGGCTGCCCACTCGGATCCAAGAGTCTCGTCTCCTGTACGGGCACCCACACCCCTACAGGATCCATCTCCCATTAGGGTACCAACCCCTATTCGGGATCCATCTCCAAAATAGGCTCCCACACCTGTCGCGGATCCCATTCCGACAGTAGACCCACGTACTGTGCGGAGCCCTTCCCCCTCTGCTATCATTAAGGAAATCCTCCTTCAAGTGCAAAATGAGCATGCATTTGAACGGTTTGTCCAATGGAAGTCATACAGGGTCACACCTTATGACATTCTGTACAACTGACAGGAGTGGAAAGAGGAAGAAGCCTTTGCTCTGCAAGTCTCGGACACTAAGGACATCCACATCCTGATTTAATGGGATAACAACTTTTGCCGAGAGCTGATCTCAAACTATTATTTGGCAAAAGAACAGGCCCGATTGAAGAGGAAGCCCAAATCCGAAGACACTGTTCCCAGCAGCCCAGCATCTGATCACAACTCAGACGATGATGATGATGCCTTTCAAGCAGGTCTTAGAATGAGTCGCGATGAGGCTAGAGAATAGGAATTTTCCAGAATGCAGGGCCAACAGGGTTAGGGGACATCTGACAGGCATTAGTCCCCCACTCATCAACAGGAAGCTGCTGGCGAACAGGAGGAATCAGTCCCTCCTGTCACTGATCAACCAACAGTTTCTGAACAAGCACCCGAGCCTGTCGTCGCCGCTGAAGAAGAAGCCTGCGCCATCCCGCACGAGGAATCAGTCCCTCTGCCGAAGCATACGGATGCTGAGAGACAGCGGGAGGAATCAGTCCCTCCTGTACCCATGTATACATAAGCCAAACCAGAATAGGTGGAATCAATCCCCCCTATCGCCGAGATTGAACAGACTGAAGAACAAATAGCCATGCTCGCACCTGATGCCCCTGCATCACCTCCATCTGTGGAATCCGATGATGGTTTTCAACCCGAGGATAGACCACAACGGCCACGTAACCATGTGGTCGTGCGCCAGCTCAATGGAGCTGAAGAATACAAACTAGCGCGCCCCAACTCTCACTGTACAGAAGAAAAGATCGATCAATGGCATGCAATCGGCCTCCAAATATTGTTTCTATAGGATGCCGTAGACGCCCTATACAATGTTGGCAAACAGCTCGATTGGCTGCACGAGACTGACAAAGACGAGATGACTGGCCTGAAGCGAGAGATTACGAAGGTTGAAGAAGCTTTTCGAATTCTGCCGAGTGAATTGAAGCAATCCCCTTCACAACTTCTAAAGCGTCAGGAACAAATTCTCAAAGAAGAACAGGCAAAGCTCTGCATTTGCGAAAGCAAGACTGTCTCCGCCCTACAGGAGACTGGATCCAGACTCACACGACATGACCAAAAGATCGATGACATGTCTGTGGTGCTTAGTTCCCTGGTGGACAAAATCTCAAGCATAGAGACCAAACAAGACAACGCAATGAAAGTCCAAGAATGCATTGATGCCAAGGTCTCCTGCATTGATGCCAAGGTCTCCTGTCTTGATGAAGCCAAAAAAGGGGGAGAGAGAGGCTGCTAGGCAATGGAGGTGTTCGCTAGATTTTTAAACAATCCGCAAGTGTACGGAGAATATGTAGAAAGTGGAGAGCAAGGTCGTATTCCACGGAGACTAAATATTCTTATTGTATTAAGTACTAGATTATAGTGTTTCCGGTTTTATCTAGATGATCGAAAGGTAAAATGAATGGTTAATAAGATAAAACAAAATGATCACAATAAATTAAAACAATTGAAAATAACCGAATTAAAATGAATTGCAAGAGTTTAGAAAGGTAGATTCCAAAGCTAGGTTTCCGTTGATTACTAAGTTTAGTCGGGATTGGTTCCAAAAAGTTCTAAGTGCGTCTCCAAAACGATGACCACAACAATATTCTAAAGTCTCTCTCGAGATGCATTAAAACGTAGATTAAACAACCTATAACAACGTCTCCATCTATTATAAATTATTTAACTCCAAAATGTTCATAAGAATAGATATCATCATAGTTCATTACCGATTTCTCAATCTCGTAATTTACTACGTCAAATACTCGAAACCTATTAATGCCCTCTTCTCTCGAATTATGAGCAATTAAGTTTAACATGTAAAAACATTGATCAAGTGTCCAAACATGAATCAAAACCAAGTATTTGATAAAGAAATCACACTAGATATATATAATTATCAATCCCTCAAAACCATAGTAAATCAACGTACTCCCATGCCCAGAATCTAATGAGTTTAGCCGGACATGGTAATGAAAGAAAGATTAATAATCATCATATTCATCATGTTCATGCTAAATAAAACAACAAAATAGATAAAAGATAGGAAGAAGATAAAACTCGTAAGGTGTCTTGATTGATTTCGGTTGAAGCCTTCAAATATTCTTGAAGTGTTCTTCAAGAATTTCTTCAAATCTCCTTCTTTTTTGGAATGAAAGTCCCCCAATCTTTTGTTTCTCTCTCTCTCTAATCTCTCCAAATTCAGCATATCTCTCAAGTCTTGCCTAATATCCCTTTTTATAAAGCCAAAAACATCACTTTTCATACATAAATCTTGCAAAAATATCAAAAGGTGATTTTTCCACCGAAAAGTGACACGGCCCGTGTCATAGTGTGCTCAAAACTCCAAAACTCGCTGGACAGGGAACTCGACCGTGTCAAATGACATGGCCGAGCAAATGACACGACCGTGTCGAATGACACGGCCCATGTTATACTCCTCTAGAAAATGAAAAGCTGTCTGTATAAGAAACCCGACCGTGTCGAATGACACGGCCGGGATTGTGACACGGCCCGTGTCAATTGACACGGCCGAGCTCGTGTTGGTCCGTTTTGACTCCTTTTTAGGCCCGATCTCCTGTTTCCGCATTGCTTGATATATATTGGGGTTGGAGACTTCGTTCTTGCTTGATATATGTCCATAATGTACCTATAAAATCAATAAAACATACCCAAGCGTGATCGAGTCCAATAAATACAATATGAGCATAAACGACACAGTTCTACACATTTTAGTATCTTAAAACCCGGAAAATCGGTGCAAAAATATGTGTAAAAATGAGTGTTATCAAAATCCCCCAAACTTGAACGTTGATCGTCCCGAGCAATGCACTTTAAGATAACCACTCTTAAGGGAACTCGTCCCTCAACATACCTCAAAGGATCATTTTGAAAATTCATCAATACGCCTCAAAAAATAAATAAGTCGAGTTATATAAAGTATTCAAATTTCGGGGGTGCTTTCTTAACATCATTGCTAATACTTGAATAATACGAACCTCGCCGGTCAAGTGTATTCCCTCACTCTCAAAGTGTATAATGGGATAATTGACGCTCAAAACTCATTCAATGAAATAAGAATCCCCATAGGCTTGTCAATCGTCTACATCTCTACCACTAGTTATGCATGCAAATTTGGTGAATCAAAAAGGACTTTATCGGTTGTAATGTACGCTTTTTGGTCGGGGTAGGATAAGTATGGCTTAAAGTGACTTGACTTGAGCAAATTAGAACATCATCTTAATAATCACTTCGTTCAATTAGAAGCTCAATAATCCCTTGGAATTTGCTTCCTTCAACCCCTTGATTTCAATATAATCGCACTAAGCGCTTTTGAAAGTGAAAATCACAACTTTATTCCTCCTTATCGCTCCAATACATCTCATTTCTTTTGTGTCCACAAACTTTTTTCTTTTTATGTTTTCATGTGGTGGACAACATCATCATTAAGTCACACCATTCTTTCTTCAAATTTATTTTGATAAATCATTGCATTTGAACCAACAATCTTCCCAATCGCTTCCACACATCTTTTCATTCTTTTGCCAATTTGTTCTAAATAGCTCAAGTATAGGGACAAAAGTTTATAATGGAACGGAAAGCTCATAATGTGGCTAACAAGAAATAGGCTTTAAGCTCAATCGGGCTAACTAGGGAAATAAATTTTCGGGTTGGCCAAAAGGTTTGAAGGGTTGCCAATAAAAATCGCCTAAAATTACTTTCACTAATTTGCACACACACTTGTAGTTTCGAATAAGATACCAGGGAAAGTTCTAGAGTCTTAAAAACATGAATGGTACACTCGATAATGAAACTTGCATATTTAACGATGCACGAAGGCTCAAAAGCTCACAAGATGAATTTGTTCATATTTCCAAGAGATTAAACTATTTATTCAATTTCACACCATTTTGATTATTCTACAATTTTTCCCCTTCAAATTATCCTCGATTTGCATATCAAAATAACAAAATAAATCCCGAGGCATCCAAGACAAGAGTTCTTTCTTTCGAGTTTCATCTAAGTTCATCATCATCAAAACACACCAAGTTCGAAATAAAACACACCAAAATAAAACACAACCAAAAAAATTCAAACCAAAACATAAATCAAATTCCAAATGCGAAAAAAATAAAATAAAAATAAAAACAAACAAACAATATAGGTATTTCTTGACCCAATATCTCCCCCCAAACTTGAATTAAAGAGTATACACACGAAGGGGGTATAGTATTTAAACAATAAAAACTTTGGGTCAAGAAATACTTACAATCGGTCCTACTGATTTGGCGGAGGAAAGTGGCCTTGTTGGACATGCCAATCTTCCATTCGTCGTAAAATTGCTAGCATCTCGTCTTGTCTTTGATGGGTCTCCTCTCGGAAAGCCTCGAACTCTTCTCTCAGCGTAGAATGAGATGTGGCATGTCTTGATTCGGCCTATCTCGACGACTCGGGCTGTTCTCTCATTCTCTCTTCTTCTTCCTCCGTTTCTCTTTCGTCTTCAGGGCCTCTCTCATAGGTGAATTCTTCCTCCATTCTTTCCTTTCTCTCTTCTTCTCGCATCCTCTCATCTTTATCCTCAAATTTCGTACACCTAGGATGGACATTCCGAGCAACATATCTTTCACTAGGAGAAATTAATCCAGCTGCCTCCCGAGCCAATTTATGCGCTTCCGTGGCCATTTGTAGATTTCCCAAGTCCCGAATACTGGTAATAGTTGTCAAAGTTGTATTCGAGAGTAGGAAGTGATCGCCGTCATTCTGGAGGAAAATAACGCGAGAGTCGTAGTCGAGAATATTCATCAACTTCATAACTTGGACAGATAGAAGCATATTTCCCGGGAGGGGAGTTCGATTTTCTAGTGGTATATCAAGATGAAGTGCGATAGGGGTAATTAAACCCCCTATCCAAATCTCCCCTCTCGGTTTAGTGGCAACATCCTCAAAATGATCCATGACAATATCTCCGGTTACTGGATTTGTTCCGTCGAGTATATGTGATAAAACATAAAGCTCTCGTTGAGTTATTGGCCCCGTTTCTTTTCGGCCGAAGATAGTGCTCGCAATGACCTTGTGTAGATAGCAGAGGATAGGGTTGCGAAGTGAGGATCCTTTTGCCGACTTTGGGATGTAGGGACGTGCATTGCTCCTCGAATATTCAACCATTTCCCTCCAATAAGTCTCACACTCGAACCGATTGATTCGGTATTCTCCGTGCCTTCGAGTGTCATATATAGCATCCAATTCACCAAAACCAAATTTTTCGTTTATGTTGTTTAGCCGGAATTCCAAGGCGGTCAGCTCATGCGAAATCGGGTCTCTTTTAACGGAGAGTGTGCTAAGGAATTCCAACGTGAGGCAGCGGTAGGTGGGCCAATGTTGGGTCATTAACGTCGTCCAACTTATTCGTGCAAGTAGCCTCATGACATCATCTCATATCCTCATCGCCGTCATGCACTCATCGTCCGGCCATCGTGTGGGGAGCATTTTTTTCTGCCCCAATGTCTCCCATCGTGTTAGGCGACTCAGCGGAAGTTCAATTCCATACGTCTCGGGCGTCTCGACAGCCCCTTGAGTAGGTATTCTATCCGGTTGTTCAATTTCTGTTGTGGGTCTTCCTCGTCCTCGTTGAGTTGCACTCCGTCCCTGTTGGGCATTTTCTCGTCCTCGTCCCCTGGCCATTTTTCTGTAAGAGATTCATCAATTATCATTTGTTTCACAAACGTTCAGGATCACGGTTTTTCGATAATAAACGCTCCCCCAAACTTCTTACAAATTACACATTTGCCCTAAAAATAAGCGTTTCTTCAAAAGTACCCCAACCGTAAATTTCAACGCCAATCGCATTTGTAAGTAATATCCCAATAATTTCAAACATGTAATAACATCTCTCAATCATATATATCCAACATGTAATTCATGATAATCACCAACAAAATTTCAACGTATTTTTACTCATGACAAATTCCACCAAAAAATCTATTTAAGAACCCTAAATTGCTCAATAAATCATATTTCACATAATCTCAATGCAATGAAAAATTAAACCATCCAAAATCGTGAATCATATCTTGAATTCGGAGTGAAAATTGAAGAAAAATTCAGAAAAAAACACGACCCAAACCCGGATAAATTCGTACGATTCGTATCCTTTGAAGCTTTAGGATTGTGGAATAATGATGAACACTTTGTTATTATGTGAGATTTGACACGATTTTTTGATTGATATTTCTGGATTTAATGGGATTCGGGGCTAGGGTTTATGATTTGGGAGAGAAGAAAATTTGGGGAAGAAGGTAATGGAGAGTCGGCCGAGTTGCAGCCTTTTATACCGCCCGACTGACACGGCCCGTGTCATACCTATCTCCTTTTTAAAAACTCTGCTGTCCACATGACCCGGCCGTGTCAAATGACACGTCCCGTGCCGTACTAATCCAGAAAGTTATATTTCCACTGGATACCTGACTCGACCGTGTCAGATGACACGGCCCGTGTCGTACTTGCTTGGAACGTCCAAATTGACTAGCCATCAGACCCGACCGTGTCAATTGACACCCTGTTCAAGATGTAAGCGGCAGTTAGAAGTGCATACCCCCACAAGTAAATTGGTAAGTCAGTATAGCCCAGCATGGAACGGACCATGTTCAACAAGGTCCAGTTCCTTCTTTCTGACACACCATTTAATTGAGGAGTACCTGGAGGTGTTAGTTGTGAAACTATTCCATGTTCCTTAAGGAACTCGTCAAACTCCGTACTCATATACTCGCCACCTCGGTCCGACCGAAGTACTTTGATATGATTACCAGTTTGTTTCTCGACTAGGGCCTTGAATTCCTGGAATTTCTCAAAGGCCTCGGATTTATGTTTCATTAAGTATACATATTCTTAGAGAGAAGTTTGAGGTTCCAAACACTTGAGTTGACCGTCCTTAACAACATTGGAGTTTGGAAACGATTGGAAATGGATTCAACCTTGGGATTCAATACATTCCTTCAAAGAGGTAATTACTCTTCACTTTGGGATTTCATTTTGAATTGTATATGATGTTCTTGAGTTGATAATCGTCATGTATATGAGCTGATGAGTATATGATTATGAGATGGATTACTGAGTTATGTTGATGATATTGTTGATATGCGGATATTGATATGATTCGTGTGGTTTGGAATGGTGTTGTTCTTCTTCAAGAGATATGTTGGTTAATATCTCCCTTCATTTAGGGTTTTGATGTTGTCGTTATTATTTAATTCGTATGATGATGATCATGCAGGTGATTATGATTCTTGGTTTATATGATATGATTAAGAAGATTATATGTTGAAACGTTAGTAGAAATGAGATTTGGACACTTGTTTGGAAAGTAATGCGTATAAGATTCGACTTTGGAAAATCGCCACCAATTCTTTAAAACTCCAAAAATTCTGAAACATAACAGTATGATAGAGCATCGAGTTATATTTCTAATGGTTCAAATGGTGAGTTAATTGGAGTCCGGATGAGTGAGTTATGCTCAAAATGGCAAAAACTATACTATCTGTATTCTGAGAACAGGTAGCGCACGCTATTGATGAAGTTAGCGTATGCTAACGTGCCTGGATGTATAAAAACGTATAGCAGTCGGGAATTTCATTTCTCAACCCTTCCTACACGATCCCCTTTCGTCCCAAATCACCCAAACTCGGTTTTTAACCCCTAAACCTCATATTTTGAGTTGGTTTATCAAGTGATAACGTCTAAGAAAGCTTGGAACAAGGATTATAACATCATTCTTGATTCTTTCGCCGGATTGAAGGTAATTGGCTTGAACTCTAGATTCTTGATATATTTGGGTTGTTTAGTTCGTATCGATGGCTAGAATCATATAATGTTGAAGGATATATATGTTTGTGATTGTGTTCTTCGTGTTCTTGATGTGGTTTGTGTTTATTGATTGATGATTCGAATATACCTTTGAATTCTGCCCTCAAGGTGTTTGATTGAAGTTTTGAAAGAGAAATTGATTGGAATATTTTAGTTAAGTTTGTATACTCGCCTTATCGAATCGATATATGGACTTTGCGGAATCATGGGAATAAATTCGTAATTGTTTGAGTTAGATTGATCGGACTTGTGTTTAATCAAGATATTTTGGAATCGTTAGGGTTGTGGATTGGTTATACCGGTTGTTGATTATTATCGAATGTATGTTAATCGATTATTGCAATAGGTGGTGATAATTGCTCGTTGATTACGACCATTGTGTTGCGGTTGAGGTTGAAGAGTTTGTAGATTGCTTTTGGTCGGGGCTGAGGAGATCGTAGTCGAAGGCAATGGTTTTGATAACGGCTTCGTGGTATCGGTATCGAGGCAAGTTATACTTATTCAGTTTATAATATTTAATGAATGGTTTCGCTTCTATTTCATTTATAATTCATATAGCAATGATATTATAAAAGTAAATTTTCGGGATGATGGTTTGTTTGAGGAAAGGATATTATCGTCGGTTTGAGGTAATTTAAGTATTGTTCGGTATGAGGATAATTATTATGTTGAATTGTGGTATATGTCGTAAGTTGAAGTTTTGTATAGTGAGATTCGTATTAGTTGATCGTTGAGGGATGTTGATCCCAGGCCTGTTGTGTTGAGGTTGTTGATCGTGTTGATCGTTCTTTGGGAATTGTGATCCCAGGATTGTTGTTTTGGATATTGTCGGTCGAGTCGATCTTTCATTATTCGTGTGTCATTGTTCACTTCGGTGAGTCTTTTGATCCTTATTGGATATGTGATTCTTTGAGTTTCGTGGTCATATTGCATCGTGACATATCTGGAGTCATATCTGCGTGTCGATTGGTTATGTGTAGGATTTTCAGGGCGGGCACATATAGACGTGTGATGGGGTCATGTCCTCACATTGGGCTGTGCACACAAGAAGATTACTTCGTGAGACTGATTAGGTACAAGACCACACGTGTATTTGATCGATACACGGGGTGGCTTGTGCACGGACACATTTCCGGATCGGGCGTACTGTGACGTCCATCTTTGAGCCATATTGTTTGGTCGTTCATCCTCCATGTATGGTCGGGTATGTTCGACAGTTTGCGACTGGTTGTTCATACGCCCGAGGGGTATGTTCGACAGTCGAGGTTATTTCTTTGAGATCCATTATATTTGGTCGTATTGGAGTTTACCATGCTGATGGTATTCTCAGTTGTTGTTGATCTTTTATTGGTCGTGTTGGAGTTTACCATGTTGATGGTATTCTCGGTCATCGTAGATCCTTGTTGGTCATGTTGGAGCTGATCATGTTGATGAGATTCTTGGTCGCTGTTGATTCTTTGTTGGTCTTGCTTGGAGTTTGTCATGTTGGTGATATTCTCAATTGACGTATTGTTTGATCTGGTTATTGATCGTATGAGCGTTTGGGTTGTGCACCGATGTTTCGGATTTATTATCATTATTTTGTGGCAGTTGATCTACAGATGTATTGTGTATGTTTGGTTCTTATCAGGATTGGTATTTGATTGTGCGATCCGATGGACAGGATTTGGCACAGATAGATTATTTCCCGCTTATGAATTATGATGATGTTTTCGAGAATTTTGAGTATTGTTTTGGTTCAGTCCAGATGAGTGTTGTTGAGTTCATTTCGTCATTTGAGAATGCGAAATGTGGATTGTAGTAAGAATTGAACTGGTATGGATTGCTTTGGATTGGTAATGTTATGACGGTAAGATTACGTTGGTATTATTCTTACAGTATTATTACATTGGTATGTAATTATTTACGTGATGTGATCGATATCATTATTGAGTATTGTGGCTGACCCCATCGTGGGCTTTATTTTTAGGTACTCGGAGATCGAGCTAGTAGCGGTCGTGAAGAGATGAGCTTCCCGGGTGATACTGGTCGTGGCATTATTTTGGGAATCGAGTATTCTTTTCTGGTTGTTTTATTTCCGCTGCAAATGTATATTTTGAACTGTGTTTTATCCGCTGCGTGTGTATATTTCAAAATGTCTTTTCGGTATTTTTACTAAATCGTGTGTACATTTCAAAATGGCTTTTTGGGTACTTCATAAACTTGGATTATTTCGTAAAACCGATTTCCTAAACCGAGTTTTGGCATTTTGGCCTTGAACGTTTTAACGATATTTTCATGACGGTATTTGATACTTTATAAATGACTTTTGTGGGAATTTGAAAACATTACCGTCATCGTCCTTTTTGGCATTTTTGAACGTTTTTGAAAATGAATTTTAGGCTGGTGGGTTCCGGCGTGGGGCCCACGGCGCTGTAATATCCCGAATGGTTTTGGGGGTGTTACACTCATAACACCTGGGAGGTTACTGCCCGTTTTTAGCTGAGTTTGAACAGTCCGGATGCACCTGGACTATAATCAGCTCCTTAACCATTTGACGGATGTACCTGGACATCCTTATGTGCACATACGAGCCAAACTACGTTGTTGAGCTTGTCCAAAAAATTCTTTAAGCTAGCCCAAGGCCTAGCTCGCGGCTCGCGGCTCGCGGCCGAGGCGGGCGGGCGGCGGCGGCGCGCGCGTGTGGGCTTTAAGCCCATACACATGTGCCATTAATTATTACATGCATAAAGGTAACTCCTTATATACTAGAATAATGATGGTTCATTATTCAATGTGGGATTCCATCCCTTATTAATTCACAATTAAGTGACAAACTTTAATTCACTATTTCTCACTCACTGGGAATCGGTTTAGAGAAAGTGAATATACCACGATCATCTACTCAGAACGTAGATCGATCCTATGATATTTAATTTTTTAAAATAAAATTAAATCATTAACGATTCCAACAGAGAGCGTGTCCTTTTTTGTTGGCGACACATTAACTTAACCTAGAGATACGGAATCCGAAGTGTTACTTTTATCTCATTGATGATGTATAGAGACTTCTTAATCTTAATTAATAATAAGAAATTTAGGTAAAAAAAGTTATCTGCTCATTTACTAAAAATAAATTAATTAAACTTAGTACACCTCTACTTAATTGACAAAGGAAAGAAGGCATGGAGCTTTAATAACTCACTTAGAACGCTTTTTAAAAGATTAAGTGGTACATTAGGTCCAATAAACCATAAAAACCTGAGACTAGACCAGCATACCAATGCTCCACTAATAACAAGAAGTTGGTAATTCGGAAGGAGATGCCTTACACAACCAGTTATATGGAACCTAAAATCGCCATTTGTCATTGTATTGCATGTTAAGCTTGTACCATGCACTAAACTCCATAGCTAAGAACTCCCGATGTGCATCATCTCTATGTCAAAAATATAACACCTCAAATATTTAAAAAAATAAAAGAAGTAAGAATAGTGCACAAAATCCTTTATGGCTTTTCATATTTACTGATAGATTAAACACAATATACGAAGAAAAATTTCGCAGTGTTGCACTCGAAGAGTAGCGGCTGCGATTCCGATAAAAAAATTATAATTAGACATATATATAGAGAGAGTAGCAAGTTTATTTATACATACTGGCTTGGTTTTCAACTCTGAAAGGCTTGGATAAACTATCATCATCTTCTCGCTAGAGGTGTTCAAAACCGGATATTCGGAAGTTCGGATAGTAGATTATGATATTCGATATCCGAAAAAACATCCGAATATTTTTTTTATTGCTTATTTTTTTACAACCAATTAAATATAAACTCAGTCAACAAATTATCTTGAATAAATAATCCCACAATGCCAATTCAAATCAATAGAAGATAAATATATCATATTCGAATTTTAAATATCCGAAAATTCGAATTTTCGGATTTTTGAATCGAATATCAAATATTTTTGAACGGACTATTATCGCAAATAACCATCAAGAAGATTGAGTTGATAATACCAACTGGAAAGTAGAATTAATATTATTACAGCAATTTCAAGAAAGGGTCTCTCAATTTTCTTTGATATAAATACAAATATATTATTGTATATGGAATCTGGGTCGTTTTCAAAACGGCTTATCTCGTACGAGTTTGGTACTGCTGCACTTTCACTCGACAATTAAGAATTGAGAATTCTGATGGGATCTAGAGGTTGAAACGTTGAGTTCTGAGTTGACCCAGGATAGTTAGGTCTGCCGCAGGTCTAGCGATGGCAATGGGCGGGTCGGGGGTACTTGAAGACCCAAATTCGCCTAGGACTGTCAAACGGATAATACGTAGTCGGATATGGCCATATCCGTATTTGGATCCGGCATTTAGTAAAAGTATCCGAATTTGGATACGGATTCGGAAATATCCGGACGGATCGGATACGGATAATATCCGGCGGATATTATCCATTTTTTTTAATCTTAAAAAATTTAAATGCAAGAGGAGTGATTTAAACCCCTGGTGGAGCTCCTTCTCCTTACCAGCCAATACCACTTGGGCTAGCTGACCTGATTGTTATGTTAGAAAGGGAAATAACTAATAAGTAAAGATAACTTATACTGCATGCTTATATTTTAATATTGAGAAATAAAGAATGAAGACATATGACAAAATATTATTGGGAGTATCATGCTTATATTTTATAATTATATATTAAAATTATACTAAAAATATATATTATATATAATTAGTTTTGGATACGGATATTTTCGGATACGGATGCGCCTATATCCATATCCATATCCGGAATCTTCGGATACGGATAATATTTGTATCCATTTTTTTCGGATACAGATATCTGCTTTTTCCGAGTACGAATACAGATATTTCGGACGGATATCCGATTTTTCGGATTTTTTTGACAGCCCTAAATCCGCCCAACAAAGTGAACAGAGCGGGGTGAGTCGACCCACTACGGATCGTGGGGCGGGACAGGTCGACCCACTGCGGGTCGTGGGGCGAGACCCGTCGACCGCATAAAAAAATATGATTTTAAAGTGAATAAAATAAACATTTTTATGAATTTTTATCTAGTACTTTATTTTCATAATACATATTATTTAAGAATTTTATCAATATTAACATAAATATACAAGATATATTAATATCTGTATAAAAAGTATATAAATATAAATATTATATATATAAAATATATATTAAATATATTTAAAATAATTTAAAAGTAACGCAGGACAGGACGAGGCGGGTACTCACGTGGCAAAAATGATGTTCTATGTAAATTTCGATAAATCACAATGGTAGAGACCAGGAAAAAAAAATCAATTTATCGAGATTATTAATTAATCGGGATATATTTGAACACTTAATGTTTTATATTGGACCGAAAAAATTATTATTAATCGAGATTATCAATTTATCGAGAATTGATTTATCAATATTCTACTATATTATATCTATATCTATATATATTTATAGTTAAAAAAGAGGTCAAAATTTTAAAGTTGTTCCGGGAATTATTATTAGATCCTTCTAGAGGTAGTAGGATCCTATTAGATGTCTTACCTTATCTAGGAATCCTATGTATGGAAGGACTCTCATTGTAATGCCTATATAAAGGCCCCTCTATCAGTGTTATGAATACAATTGATTGACTCGTATTTACAGTCTTTTACTTTCTCCTGAAACATGTTATCAGCACGTAGTCCCCAACTGAGCAAGAAATTTTTTTCCTCTCCCGTTTTTCTCAGAAAATCCAAAAAAAATCGCGGTTGGAAAATCCTAATTTCCGCCACGCAGCTACCTGATCCAGATTTGCAAACCAGATCGCCGCCCCCAGCATCCACCCGCCGCCTGCAACCAGATTTCTATTTTTCGGACTGAATTGCAGTCCAGAACCCGAAGAACCAGACTACTTACTCACCGTCAACCCTAAACCCAGATCCATCCCCCGCGCGACCATCACCCTTCTGCCGCTGCAACCCGCTCGTCTACAACGTTCAGCTGTGCCCCGCACGGTCACCGAAGTCAGACGCGCCATCTGCCACTCAATCGGCCGCCACCAAAACGCGTCTCCAGATCCAGGCCCTAGCCGTCGGTCGTCCTCCCAGCACGTCAGGACCGCTCCGTCGCCGTCGGCCATCTTCCCAGTCTCCTAGAATCAGACGCGAGACCGGATCCCTAGCACCGATCGGATCCTCAGCCCGCATTCGGACCGGCCCAGTTTGTGACCTGACCCGATTCCTGTCCAGACCGACCCGACAGATTTCAACTAATTTTTTTTCAGCCCACTCGCAAAGTAAGGAGGAGCAGAAAATCGAAAAAAAAAATCGAGAGACGAGAATTTCCGCGCGCAAATTTTCTGCACAGCGCAGTCGTACCAAAATCATGTTTTCCAATTCGATAACCGTCGGATCGGTATGAAATTTTGACAACAATTTACCAACACAAATACCTGTATATTCAACGGTGAAGATCGGATTTTGAGTAATATCGATTACTAAATCTGCTGCCGAACAGAATCAGATTTTTACAAGGAAATTTGGAGATCCGACCTCATCCAATACCGAGCTGCTGCACCGCCGCTGCCGAGTCCTTTTTCGGCCTGATTATAGAGCCCAGTATCCCTTTCCGGGCGTTTCTCAACTCTCCATATTTTTCTAGTTAATGATTCATTTATTCATTGATTGTACACTTATGAATCTTACCATGTTTATATTTTACGTGAATATAGGAAAATATGTTGCTCATGACGACATGCAGTGTAACACCCCCAGAATCAAACCGGGAATATTACACACCGCAGACCCTCTCCGTAAGGATCCACCAGGCTAAACATCGAAATGACACATTACATTACATACCAACCTAATTAAAAGAACGAGCTAATAGACCGATTTGGTCTTACATCATTATCAAACAACTCTAATATACATAACTCTGTCTGGACTCATACCCATGCAAGGGTAAAATACACTCACAAACCAAAAAGTACTACAGCGGAAAAGACCATACTCGAACTCCAACTGACTACATCCAAAACTGACCCTCGTGTGATTAGTATCATTCGTCTTCCATCATCCTTCGCACCAATCCTGTGTTTTTCTCCCAAAACCTGCATGAACCTGGACGCAGAACAGACATCCACCCCCGAATACTCGGGGGTTAGCAAAACTCCACTGTTTTGCTAGTACAAGTATAAAGTGCAAATACGAGCCATACACAACACATTTCGAGAATACAACGAAAGACTTCCCGAGATATTTCATTTAGTTAAAATAGTTCAAATATGAGAAGTAGAAATGAAACAAGTAAGCACTTGAAAAACACTTCCAAGTCTCGGGAGTTTTGGAAACATTTGAAATTGAAAAGTTCTTAATTCCTCGAAAGCCACTTAGAGTCACATCCCCAAAGTACATTTTCCAAAATGTAAATCCGTTAACAAAATGCAGGGTCCACGACCCAACCATTCCGGTCATAAAACACAGGGTCCACGACCCGATCATTCACTTCAAATCACTTGCAAGGACACATTACACATAATACATTATTCTTATGCCATTATAGTCAAACACCAAGACTCGATATATAATGTATCTCGACCCCGAGCACAAATCATTGTGATACTCCGGATAATATCACAATTAACGAAAACATAAATATCATCCTCAAGATGAAAACCACACCTGGTAACCCGCGACCGTACCCCTTAGTATCGGCCCCCAGACGCCCCGTCGAACGCTCCGGGTGGGAAACCACTTCCGCGGCCGTACCCCTTAGTATCGGCCCCCAGACGCCCCGTCGAACGCTCTGGGTGGAAGTTCAACCACACACGCACCCAAGTCCACTTCCGTAGCCGTACCCCTTAGTATCGACCCCCAGACGTCCCGTTGAATGCTCCGGGTGGAAGGACAAACAACATACACACACGTTCCACAATTCATAGTTGCAAACCACAAGCATCGAAAGTCAATCACAGTATATATATAGTTAAGGTATCTTACTAGAATGGCCAGTTCATCCAACACATACTCACGACCAAGTAACGATAAAATTAACACTAGAATTCAACGATGCAGCTAGTATCGTTCACATAGCAACGAGAGAAAATACCTTTCCAACCACACCGAACGGCACAACCTCTTCATAAGGGAGTTACCATCTTTATCTCACAGTGACCCATGATCATCAATAAACACATGATTCCCCACACATACCTCAACGAAAGGTTAAACATTAAAATCTACAAACGACATAATCACATAAAACGATACCCTACGAAAGTAAGGTATTCTTATACTCAGCACTAATACACATACTTAGACAAGCACATTTAACAACCAAAACATACGAGTCGTCTTTAAGGAAATATTGAGAATATATTGATTCCTTTGAAAGTTAATTTTAGGCATTCATTCAGCAGATATCGTCGATTTCCAACTATTAAATCCACAAAATACGTAATGTATGAGCAAGATACTTGCCTCGATAACCACGATCGAAAAGAGACGATGAACGGACGTGAACGAGCAACCACGGAACCTCCAATTCCAACGAGCAAAGCGGCAGCCCCAAGACTACGAGAACAACAGCACAACGAATTAAAATACTCCTCGAAACCCAACTCGACAATAACAACGACAAGGATCAAAGGGGGTTTCTCAAGAGATCCGAAATCATGCTCCGGATGAACGAAATCGACAAACGAGATTGTAATCTATAGATTACAATTAAAACAACGAGAATCACTTAACTGAATCATCAATTTCGGTTTAGATAGCAAAGTCAACGGAAATCCCAAAAATATCTCAAAAACATAATCAACCCGACAAAAACATGAAAACAAAATTTCAAACCAGAGGTTAAGATCAACAAGACTAGATAACGACAAAGGAATCAAAAATTTCGGATTAGAATCACGAAATCACGACAAACCCCCAATTTCAAGAAATTGGGGTTCTAAAAAGAGATTACCTTGATTTGCGCAAAGGAGATGATTAGATGTTGTTAAACACCTACAAATCCGCGCCAAGATGATACTTAATGAAAAAGATCGCCCAAAATCTCCCTTAGAGACGCTTCCCGACGGCTGGGAATGAAAAGGAGAGAAAAAGGAAGAAGGAAAACCTATTGTCCAGTATTTATACTGAACAGTTATTAGCGTGCACTAACCAGACAGTATTTGTAACACCCCAAACTAGGTGGATATTACAGTGCCGTAGATCCCCGACTGGGACCCACCAGGCAAATGAAAATGAATGAATTACACAGGATAAATGTAGTACCGAACCACATTACAACAATAATTACTCCGATGAGGACTTTAATTACAACACACCAGGACAATACCGAATACTAGTATGTTTTATATGAAGATAAAATACACAACACTGAATGAAACGGAGTATCCAAATGAAAATCTGCAGCGGAAAATAAATGACAACAATATGAATAACTGAAAGATCGGGGGCCCCTACTAGTATCACTGGGACTCCTCGACGTCAGCATGCTATTCCCGTGCTTTTGCCTTGCCATGACCTGAAAAAACAAAATCCCCAATGGGTCGATACGTAACAACAATCCTCAAGGGTTGAAAAATACACAATCATGATTTAACCAAATTATGAAATATCCCTAGTTATGAATTACGTCAAGAGGAGTATCATAGTACGCCCGTAGTGTTCTGTGCAAGTGTACAAGACGAATGACCGGACACACCCGTCCTTGTACCTAATTAGTCTCACGGAGGTAATCTGTTACCGTGTGCACAGTCCAATGTATCACTCCCAATACATGGCCATCACGTGCCCGACTAAAAATTCCGCACATCCGCACCCGGCCACGCAATATGAACTCAGAAGGTCATATGAACGAGAACGACCATAATGAATATCAATGAATAATAATAATCTGACGAAGTCAAGAATGACTCACCGAGGTGAAATGATAATGAAGTGATTGATAGTTTCAATGAAATGATTAGAACCGCCGTTCCTCGTTAATGAAGTGATTATTCGACAATTACAAGTCTCAATATGATTAATACAATGATGAATGAGTTATGATTATGAAAGATCAACAACAAAAGGGAATGAATATTCTTTTAACTGGGTAAGAATTAACTTACTCGACACCGGTGACAATTATCCTTCCACGAACAACGTCCTAATTGATATATCGGTCGCTCGAACAACCTTGAATAAATACAATTACCAACTATCCGTTCAATATACGAATCAAACACGAATATAACGAACTCAAAACGTCGATACGATTAAACCAAGTTCATTGGGGCATTATATCGAACACTTTGTCGCCAAACTTCGATTGTTTACAACCAAACCTCAAAAATACCAACATCAAAACCCCAAGAAGTGTTTCAAAGCGACAAAACATCTTCAATACGACCAAAAATCCAAAATGAATATCCAAATTCGTGATTTCAACAATGATTAATCGAAACCCCCAAATCCAACTCAATATTCAAAGTGTTCTTGAATAACCCTTCAATAATCCAATGAATCTCTATACAAACTCATAATCATATGCATATCCCTTCATATAACATGATTATAATGTCCAAAACATCATATCTCAACACAAAATCGAAATCCAAGATGTTGAAGAAATTACCTCTTGAAGATCCAACCACTCCGATCCGATGAAAACATGTTAAATCGACTATCCAAGCTTCCCAACGAATCCAGATGATGAAATCCGAACACACAAGTGATTGATGATGACAAAATATCTCCCTCAAGCTCTCTCTCTCGGAACAAAATGAAGAAATGAGAAAAATGAGGAAAAGTCCCATCCAAGACATATATAAACTGCTGGAAGTTACGGCCGTAACTCGGCCTTCATACGGCCGTAACATCCCAGGTCAACGGCCTTACGACCGTAACCGGCCAACTCGTACGGCCGTAACTCGGTTTCGTCCAAAAACCTGCCGACAGCCTTACGGCCGTATCCGCCCTGACTTATGGGCGTAACTCGCCCTCGTCTAAAACATCTACCGACATCCTTACGGCCGTACCCGCACACCTTACGGGCGTAACTCGGATGATACGGCCGTATCCGGCCAAACTTACGGGCGTAAGCCCTCTTCGTCGAAAATGACCAGGTACCCTGCCTGTAACGTACGGCCGTATCCGGCCAAGCCTTACGGCCGTATCTCCCTCGCCTTATGGCCGTATGCCGCAACCCTTACGGCCGTAACTCGCCTTCGGCCAAAAATGCCTTGGCACCCTGCTCGACACGTACGACCGTAATCGGCCATGCCTTACGGCCGTACCTGCTCAACTTACGGCCGTATTCCGAAACCTTACGGCCGTATGTCCCATTCGTCCAAAATGGCCTGACAATCAACGAACCCTTGTTACGGCCGTAATCTACAATCCTTACGGCCGTAACTCAATGCTGGACATGGTGAAAATCCGATAACTCCGATTCCTCGCTACGACTGATGAATGATCTGACAAACCATACGTATGTGAAAATGAACAAGTCCAAAGATGAAACTTCCAGCACAAGACTACCAATCACAATGATAATGTTAATACTCCCGTCTCGATCCATAAACGGAGATGAAATGACGATCGGTAACTGATACATGGTTATAACACGCCCACGATGAACGCAAATGAATGAATCATGAATGATGAATGATTATCAATGAGTGAAAAATTACTAAGTGACAATTACTGACTGATAATTACTGAATGATAATGAATGGATTACGACCGGGTATTACAGTATTAGCACGCGCTAACGAGGTCAACGCCCAATACTTATCGCATGTAACACTGTTAGCGTGTGCTAGCCTATAAGCATAACGTGCGCTAACGGGTCACGGATCCAGTCCAGTAGCTCCTGGACAGATCTGCACTTTGTTGGAACATTTTGTTCCATACATAAATTAAAAGTATTTTGATGATTAATGGCGATAAACAAAACAAAACAACGAAAAGGCGAAGCAAGCATCGAAGGAAATCGAAGTGCAAATTGCTGGATAAAATCAAAGCTAACGTACGTAACAAGGGTATGTTAACGCACGTAATATGGGCCAGCTAACGTACGTAATGGATGTTGTATAACATTGGGCGAATCAAAGTTAGAAAAGCATGCAATGGATATATGACGTCATCAGTGACGTAATGATAACGTACGTAACGAAGTCAATACTAATGTACGTAACCAAAATGACGAAACTCCCTGAACTGTTTTTTGAAGTAGCCAACGTATGTAACCATTCAAGGTTAACATACGTAAACAAGCTTACATACGTAATAGAGATCATATAGCGTACGTAATGATGGCCCTGGCAGCTAACGGCTAGTTTGATGATGGAGCCTATAAATACCATCCCTATGGTATTGTTTGAGTACAACAACCTTGAGCAAATAGTCTATACTTGTGATATTATTATACACATTCTTGTTGTTGATATTGAGCTTGATTGTAAGTGTTTGAGTGAGAATTCACGAAAACATACATGAGTGGTAAAAGAAAAGATACGATTGGATCGGTGTTATTAGAATCAAGGATCCGGCATTATTAGAATCGCAATCGATATCTTCGTGAGATTTATCTAGTACCGATAGAAATCTAGAGAGGCTGATTCCTTGTCCTACGAAAAGGAAAACGGTTTAACTTGGACCGACACAAAGACAAGTACGAGTGGTTTATCACGGACCAATAGAAGACGTGATTGTAACGGTTATACCTCGACCGATAGAAGAGAGGAGAAGATGTTTTTCTTTAGCCTATTGAAAAAGATACCGAGAGAGGACGTAGGCTCGTTTATAGCCGAACCTCTATAAATCCTTGTGTGCTTTAAATTTCCGCACTTGATATTTACGCTTCCGCAACACGGCGCAATATCCAATCCCGTACCCAACAATTGGTATCAGAGCGGTACTCCAATACGCGGCTTAACATCCGAGGAGAAAAGATCCAAAAATGGCGTTTTAATTATCTCCAGTCGAAGGCCTTGCTCTCAACCGAACACCATTCTTCGATGGCTCAAATTATTTGACATGGAAGAAAAAGATGTCAATCTTTATTCGTGCCTACGATATAGAGATTTGGAAGATTATTTGTCTCGGCCCAAAAGTTCCTATCAAATCCGACGGTACGCTCAAATCTTTTGAAGAATACGACGATGCCGATTGGAAAAATGACCATCTAAATTGTAAGGCCACCCAACTTTTATTTTGTGCCTTAAATCCCGAAGAGGTCAATTGAATCTCGTCGTGTGAAAGTGCGAAAGAAATATGGAAAATTCTTGAAATCACACACGAAGGGACAACTCAAGTCAAGGAGATGAAGATCAATATGCTTCTCCATGACTACGAGTTATTCATGATGAAGGGTGACGAGTCCATCACCAATATGCTCGACCGATTTTCGGTCATCACCAATGGACTTGCTTCGTTCGGAAAATCATTATCTAGTAGTGAAAAAGTTAAGAAAATTTTACGATCACTACCTAGCGAATGGTACGGCACCGTGACCGCGATTATGGAATCCAAAGATCTCAACACGCTCGATTTTAGTGCCCTTGTTGGTTCACTAATCAATTATGAGATTGTATTAAAATCACGAAGTGTCAAGCCAAAGCCGAAGGAACGATCGTTAGCCATGAAGGCTAAGATATCAAGAAAGAAAAAAGAAATCCCGCTGGAGGAAAGCAACGAAAAAGCGGCATACTATGCCAATAATATTAATAAATTCCAAACTTTATTAAACCGGAGGAAGAAGGATATCTCGAGCGAAACAAAGAAATTCGACAACTCTTGTTGACTATGTAGAAAACCAGGTCACTTCGCTAAGCATTGTCGTGCCAAACCCAAGAAGGAGGTCCTCGTGGCAACATGGAGCGATGAAGACGAAGATGGAAAATTTATCGAACAAAATAATCTCGCTCTCATGGCCCGAAGTTCGTTCGACGACAGCGACGTCGAAAGCCAGGTTAGTACATCCTCCCGTGATGAACTTTTTGATGCATTTGAATTACTTCATACGGATTTTCAAAATGCGTTATTGGAAATAAAATCCCTTAAGTCTAAAATTAAATCTTTGGAAATTAAAAATTCCAAAATTATCGAGAAGGGAAAATTTATTGAAATCGATCATTCAAAGTGTATTGAAAATGAAAATATTTTGAAGAATGATCTCGCTAAAATCTAAACCGAGCTTAAATCTTTGACAAAGAAATTCTCGCGCGGAAACGAAAAATTTGAACAAATGCTTGGTGTTCAAAAATTTACTTTGAATAAAGAGGGGTTAGGATTCAAAACTCGTTTGAAAAACGAATCCGTTAATTTCAAGATACCCATTGCAAAAAGTGTTTAAAAATCGGGTATCATATTTCAAGTTGCAAAAGCCCGAGACGGACGATAAAATTTAAGAAAATTTGGGTTCCTAAAGGAACAATCGTTTCAAATATCGTCTACGTTTCTAAACAAAAACCAACTATCGGTTGGGTCCCCAAAAATTGATTTTTGATATTTTACTCAGGGGGGGTATTAAGTTTTTTTAAAAGGGGAGATAATATTTTCAAGGGGAGTTATACCATTCTTAATTTATCCTGTTATTTTTATCATTTGGCATCATGCATATTTATTATTTGGTATCGCATTTATTATTATTTATTACACTTTTTGATGAAAATAAAAAGGGGGAGAACTAAGGAGAAAAGAGAAAAATGGGATTTACCTTGAAATGGGAGAAATCGAAGTTGAGTCGAAAAGATGAAATAGAAAAATGGAAGAAAGGAGAAAAGTCGAAAAGAAGAAGTTGAAAAGAAAAATGAGGAGACGTTGAAAAGATGATGAAAATTTGAAAATTCGAAAAAGAAAAGAAGGAGTCGAAAAAGAAAAGGAAAGAAGAAGTCAAAAAAGAAAAGAAAGGAAGAAGTCGAAAAAGAAATGGGAGAAGAAACTAACGAAACGGACAAAGTCGAAAATTTTGGTCTGTAAACATATACATATATCTGTATTTTTGCAGATAAATCCCATTGGCGTATTGTTGTTTTATAATCATCAAAAAGGGGGAGATTGTTGGAACATTTTGTTCCATACATAAATTAAAAGTGTTTTGATGATTAATAGCGATAAACAAAACAAAACAACGAAGAGGCGAAGCAAGCATCAAAGGAAATCGAAGTGCAAATTGCTGGATAAAATCAAAGCTAACGTACGTAACAAGGGTATGTTAACGTACGTAACATGGGCCAGCTGACGTACGCAATGGATGTTGTATAACGTACGTAAAGGAGTTCAACCAAGTGAACGTTGGGCGAGTCAAAGTCAGAAAAGCATGCAACTGATATATGACGTCATCAGTGACGTAATGATAACGTACGTAACGAAGTCAATGCTAACGTACGTAACCAAAATGACGAAACTCCCTGAACTGTTTTGTGAAGTAGCTAATGTACGTAACTATTCAACGTTAACATACGTAAATAAGCTTACGTACGTAATGGAGATCATATAGCGTACGTAATGATGGCCCTGGCAGCTAACGGCTAGTTTGATGATGGAGCCTATAAATACCATCCCTATGGTATTATTTGAGTACAACAACCTTGAGCAAATAGTATATACTTGTGATATTATTGTACACATTCTTGTTGTTGATATTGAGCTTAATTGTAAGTGTTTGAGTGAGAATTCACGATATCTTGCAGAAAAACTCAACAAAACTGGAACGTAGATCTCGGGTATTACATGCACGCTATGGAAAGAAGCCATATTTATTATCCCATTCAAGGATCCAAGTAAATATAGAACCGAGTACCACGAAAATATGTTGCTCATATGGAGAGAAGCTCCCGTACAAGGATCAAAATAAATATGGAACTGAGTACTCGCGTAAGATTTTATCAAAGTTCCCGTTTTTCAATTCCTCTCTTTTGGGAATTTTTTTGGGAATTGGGGAATTGGGTTCTTTATCTCCCATTCTACTTTGCGGTGGATGAGACTATGAGAGATGGTATCACTCTCTTATGTCGAAGTAAACTGTGTGACGGTCCTGGGGGAGTCACGGATAATTGTTGAAAGTCGATATTTGTGGTTGTTGCATACACCACATTTTGGGTGCGATTTGACGTCGCCGTTTTGTCGATTTTAAACCAACAATTGAAAAAAAAATGAACATTGTCGGTAACGGTAAAGTTATGACTTGTTCATGATTAGTCACGGAATTGTGACGTACAAATGGGACAAACATCGATTGCGACGGATATGTCGTGGTTAAAATCGATTTGTGACGGATTTGTCACGATGAATTGAGCGACCACCACATTGGTCTTGACCCAATCCCATACTTAGAAAACTCCATCTTTCATCATATTAAAATAAAATATTGCATATGTGTGTAGTCATGCACCGTCTCCTTGCAATATGATATATGAAAGAATGTACGAATAATTCTCATGAATTTTAACATGTAAAGCAATTGCATATTGCGGTAAATACATGAATTCGTTGACCTCGATTATAGTTGGTATGACTATAGGTCCAAATACTTTTTCGAGCATTTGTAAAGGCATGTGCCTTATAAATTTGACTATGTTTAGTCGATCTTATTGGATGGTCAAGACGAGTTGGTTATGGTATATTCATTATGTCTCATGATTCAAAATGCTTAATTATGATGCACCGCGTTGCATCCATATAACATGGCTATTATGACGTATACTTGCAAATTGAGAATTAAAATACTTGGTTGATTTTATGCACTTTGGTGGATTTTGTCTACACTTTGATCATGACTAGGCGCATCCTCCTTGGTATTTGTTTATGCTTTGAAAGTTCAAACGGAATTAGTGGTTTTTAAACAGCCTTAGCTGTACCGACATTCTTACTGTAATATCCGCGTTTTCTATTTTTATTAATTTCTATTTTCAGTGTATATTCGTTTCGGATAACTCGCTTGGCACTGTTTTGTAATTCTGAACCTATTTTGTTCTTGGAGCTTCTCCGCTTAGACGGGTCTCGATGATGCTTTTACGTAATTTCATCTTGTGGTATATTTTGTCTCATGCGTATTCGATTCTCCTTAAACTCGTTCGATTCCGTCACTTTCTTACTTCCATGAGTTAGTATGCTTGATTAGAGCATGTTGTGAGTTTCGGATGGTTAATCCGACGTTGTGTCGTGATTTTCGGATGTTTGGGCCGTTTTTGTAATTTCCTAGAAATTTAGGGAATTTGTTCCTTGTTCAACTTTGGTTGTGTACCTCAGATCGTTTTGGGGTTCCGTACTTCCATTTCGTGTTATTGTTGCCCAAATATCGATTCCTATTGCTTTTATTCTCTTTAGGATCTTTTTTCATCATTTTGGGACCCGAGGGGGGGTATGAGCCGCGGCACAAGGATTGTGCGCCGCGGCACACATACTACCGATTGTTGGCCGAGCAAGCTGCACTGTGTGCCGCGGCACAAGGATTGTGCGCCGCGGCACACAGCCAGCCGCAGCACACTTGTCCGGCCGCAAGACACCCGTGTGGCACTGCCGCTAAAACCTCCTATACCGCGTGCCTCAAGATACCCGCAGCTGCCGCGCACATGCCGAGTCCGAGCCGCGCACACTCCTAATGAGCCGCGGCACAACGAGCGGTCACCACCACCGGGCGCAATTTTTGGCCTCGTGCCGCGGCACACAATGCGGTCGCCGCTATAATCGTGTTTTGGCGAGATTCGCTCATTTCCTCCTTTTCTCCAACCGTGCGCGAGAGAGAGAGGGTTGAGAGGGGGATTTCTTCTCCATCTACCCTTTTGATTGTGTGTTTTTCTTCATCTTCCTTCGATCGTGTAGCTCGGATTGTGGATCTAGCACGTGTTCTTCGGATTATAGGGCTTGAATCTTCAAGAGGTGAGAACCCCTTTAACCCTAGTATGATTTTTGGGGAGGGTTTGGTGGTGATCTTGTGTTTTAATCTGAATTAACCGATGTTGTTGTTAGATTTTGATAGTACTCTCGTGACCCTTGGTTTTCTTGTTTTTGGTTGGGATGAAATTCCGTAAATTCACCGTTAACCGATTTCAATTCCCTACGCACTCTTGGTGTTCGATGAATTGTCCCAACGGGTAGAACTAGGAGTAATTTCTTCGTATTCATGATCTTGAGATTGATTGTATATCATTATTGTGTTAGGGTCGGATTTGAGAGGATTGTTTGGACCGAAACCTATTCCTTCGTCGTCTCCTTCGCGTCGTATTACCAAGTCAAGTACCTCGATATACGAATTGTAACTGCGTGAGATCATTGTTGTCGAAGTGTATGAGTTTATGTGGATGTATATATACGTATGTGTATATATATATATATGTGTTTATATATAGTTACATGTTAAATATATGTATGTATATACGTATATTGATATATATGTTTATGTCGGTGATCGACGAGTGTTGAATTCTAACATTAATTGACGTACTCAACTTGGATTGATGGACGAACTATAGTTACTCATATAATATAGTGAGGATATATATATATATATATATATATATAAATGTGTATATATTCGGTTGAGTCGCAACATAGAGATATATGTGCGGTGTTGATTGAGTTTGATTGATAACGTGCGTGTTATTGTTTATTTGTGTGGATATGGACTGGCGGAGAAATTGTGTGACTTGATGTACCGAGTTGAAAATTGTTGTGACGTTTGTCCGTGTGCTTGATGTTTGAACAATGTGGATACTTGTTGTGAGAAACGTCATATCCGGGAACCTCTGAGGGCGGGGCGGTGTACTCCGTCCTGGTGTACGCTGCAATGTGCGGCTCCATATGGGTGGTGAACGCCGGTGTTACATAATGCGTGTGTCAAGGGGCGGCTCTTGCGGGAGTGATCGCCGGCGCAGTGACATGTTCAAGGAGCGCCGACATAGTGGAGTGAACGCCGGTGCACAGTGTGCGGTGGAGGCGCCCGGCAGCTTATTGGTTACGGTATTCGAGTGTTAGCTAAGACCCGTTACGAACGATGTTCGTATCTCATATTCTTTCAACTCTCTTTTTATTATTTGTCTTGATACAGACCGCAATTCATGTTTTTGAAAGCTTGTTTCAAATTGTTTTTAAAGCGTTGGTATCGGGGTTAGTTAACCACGGAGGTTTGACGAAATCTCAGGGTTAATGTCGGGGTCTTGAGCAGGATATGTCGAATGAGAGTTTTGTACCTTTGATTGTATTGTGGTGCTATTCGTGTTTTGGGTCGAGGACCTGTGGAATGTTGAGATGATTGATCTCATGATGATGTTATTTGGAATGGGTTGAGAACCCCGTGAGATGTTGTAATGATTTCGTTTGTGACGGTGTTCTATAAATTGGGTCGAGAACCCCAAATAAGTTGACTTAGTTTTTGTGAAATCGTTTTCCATACGTTGGGTCAAGGGTCCGAGAGTTTTGAAATTATTTCCAAAAGTATTCTGTTCGATTTTAAAACCCCCAGACGGCCCGAGTCAACAATAACGTTTGCAAACTACCTTATCAAAACATTTTTTCCTTTTCCAAAAGGGATTTTCGACTCCTTGGGCTTGATTAAAATTTTATTGATGTTATGTTTCGTAAAGAGAATATGGCTATGTGATTATCTTTCACCTTGTGTATGCGAGTGTTACTCTGTATTGATTATGGGAATGTATGGTTTATGTTAAGGCTTCACGGCGGTTGAATTTTATGTTATTCTGTTCGTATATCTTGTATATTATGTACTTGCACTAGCAAAATTCAGTTTGCTAACCCCGAGTTTTCGGGGTGGGTGCTGTTATGCGCTCGAGTTTTGGCGGCTCGGGAGCGATCACGGATTGGCTTGGAAGGAGATGGAAGGCAGCGATGCTAATCACACGAGTCAGAGTCTTTTCTTTTGTATCATTTTGGTCGGTATTTCTTTGTCGTTCGAGTATCCACCCTTGCATGGGTGTAGTTATCATTTATTAAATTGAGTTGTCATTCTTTTCTATGTTCAAGTTTATTGTGGTCATTGTAATATGAATGTCGTTAGTTTCTGTATTGGTTTTTGTCCTTGTCGGTATGTTTTCTATTTAATTTTGACCCGGGTCGGTCAATCATCGAGTAGTCTTTTGGAGTTGCTTTGGTAGATCCTTGCGATAAGGGTCTACGGCGTGTGACATTCCGGTCATATTACGGGGTGTTACATTTATGGTAACAGAGCTTAGGATTGCGAAAAACCTAGGCCGTTGGGTCAAGTCCATGTCTTGTGTACTTCGCGCGCATCAGAGTTGAGATTAGTATCGTGGTTCCGACATCATCTTCCGGCAATCCGTGATAGTAAGCCTCCGATCGTAAGTCCCCTTATACACGTATTTGATTACATTGTGCTAATATGCTTAATGTGAACTAGGAATTGGAACTTGTCGGTGATATTATCGTTTTAGGATATTACATGGAAGTCGAACATGTTTATCTGTTTCGGTACTTTATTAGAATGAATTTACGAATGACAATTTTATCCACCGCATGAGTATTTTAAGATGGCTTTTAGTATCTTGCAAACCGAGTTTTGACATTTTGGTCTTGCATGTTTTGATAGTATTCTTATGACGGTATTTGATGTTTTATAAATGACTTTTGGGAGTATTTGAGAATATTACCGACTTCGGCCTTTTTGGCATTTTGATCATTTTTTTTTAAAATGATTTTTAGCCTGGTGGGTTCCGGCACGGGACCCACGGCGCTGTAGTATCACGAATATTTTTAAAGTGATGCTTTGAAATTTTCTAACATTGTGTAAAGCCATGATTTAATATCGTCATGTTAATTGGTCACGTATCTCGGTGGAAAATTCTTTCAAATAAACATTTTGGAAGAAGAGGAAAGATTTTCAAAATTGTGGTATTTGGGACTCAACATTCTTGAAATATTTCAAATTAGTTACGAAATTATTTTCAATTTCTTTTTTTTCTTTTATACATCACTCGAAAATAATTTTTAGAGTCGTTATATAAACTTCCTCTTAGAAATAAAAGACGGTGTTTACAAGTCTTGGGCGCAACGTGACTAGCCCTCTTTTCAAAAATTTGTTTTCATTAAGTGCATACATATAATGACCGTCCTCGTCGAGGAACTCAAATTGACTTCATAAAACTTTATGCTTTACGATAGTACCGTTATTCTAAGGATGCTAACTAAAACTCGGGTTGATAATTGTGGTATATTGTACGGTGATAAACTAATCCGTTGATCGGTGTTATCCGTATTAGTATGTCAAGTCTCGGCGGACGTGGACGTGATGATGGAAATGGAAGCGGCAAGGTGGTTCGTGCGACCACGATCCATGCTACGGTGAAGGAGTATCTAGATCAATCGATATCTATGAAATCTCCTCGGTGGTCGAGCCCACGAGCGAAGCCAAGAGACCGAGGATATCCGGGAAGTTTTTGGGCGGTGAAGAGTCTAAGGCTCCCAAACCCCCACGTCGTTCGAACGCGTCGTCTTCGCGATCGGGAGTGAGCGCTTGGAATCCCAAGCCGGCATCGGTGACTCTCGGTAAGAAGGAGGGTGCTTCAACCGCAATCGTCAGGGACATGTTCGTGCAAATTGTCCCTTTCCACTCTTGACTTGTTACCGGTGCGGGTGTGAAGGTCATCGGGAGAAGCATTGTGAGATAATTTCCGAACTGGCAAAGAATGCTACCCTATTGGCGAGCAGAGCAAGTGACTGGAGAATGTCTCGAAACCCTATGTCTCCTTCTGAAGAACCTAACATGGGAGGATGAATATTTTGTAATATGCCCTAATCGTTGCTGTTTTGGACAATCGTGACTTTGATCGTTCTTCATTTCATTGCTCTATGTAACCAACTCTTGCTGTTCTAAGTTCGGGATCGAAATGTTTTCTTAGTATGGGGAAATGTACTACCCGTACTCTTCATAGTATTTTCAGTGTTGGGTGACTTTCATTGCTGGTACTTCATCTATGACCCTCTCGATAATTTTTTTTAAACTACCCTGTTGTACTTAGCCTACCGTTCTCCGAACGAATTTGTAACCGTGTTGTTAGACTCGTGAATTATTGTGGTCTTTCCACATCCGAGCTTGATTCTTGCGAAATTTTGTTCGAAGCTAATATTCCCTCGCGTGCAATTAACATTTCCAAATGTATTATGAACTTGGATGCGGTTGGTTGAGCTCGAAACATGATTTTCGTGACGTCCGAACTATTTTGTGATTTTCTTCACTGGGAGCTTTGGTATCCAAATTCATACTCCTCCACCTCAACTTATCGTGTTCCCATACGCTTTTATCGTCTCGACTCACGTATCGATGCTTGCTAGGTCGGTTCATCGTATTTACGAACCTTGCATTCGCGCTTTGCTCGTGATGATTTGGGGTTGAGCAAGTAGTTATTTCCTTGATTGTTCCGCCGCTCTCTATTTTAAGTTTCGGACGAAACTTGTTTTAAGGAGGGTAGAATGTAATATCCGCGTTTTCTATTTTTATTAATTTCTATTTTCGGTGTATATTCGTTTGGATAACTCGCTTGGCAATCGCTTTTGGAATTCGAACCTATTTTGTTCTTGGAGCTTCTCCGCTTAGACGGGTCTCGATGATGCTTTTCGTAATTTCATCTTGTGGTATATTTTGTCTCATGCGTATTCGATTCTCCTTAAACTCGTTCGATTCCGTCACTTTCTTACTTCCATGAGTTAGTATGCTTGATTAGAGCATGTTGTGAGTTTCGGATGGTTAATCCGACGTTGTGTCGTGATTTTCGGATGTTTGGGCCGTTTTTGTAATTTCCTAGAAATTTAGGGAATTTGTTCCTTGTTCAACTTTGGTTGTGTACCTCAGATCGCTTTTGGGGTTCCGTACTTCCATTTCGTGTTATTGTTGCCCAAATATCGATTCATATTGCTTTTATTCTCTTTAGGATCTTTTTCGTCATTTTGGGACCCGAGGGGGTATGAGCCGCGGCACAAGGATTGTGCGCCGCGCACACATACTACCCGATTGTTGGCCGAGCAGTGCACTGTGCCGCGGCACAAGGATTGTGCGCGCGGCACACAGCTGAGTCGCCGCGCACACTTGTCCGGGCCGCGGCACACCCGTGTGGCACCTGCCGGCTAAAACCTTCTGTACCGCGTGCCCCGGCACAGTCCGGCAGTGCCGCGGCACATGCCGAGTCTGAGCCGCGGCACATGCCGAGTCTGAGCCGCGGCACACTCCTAATGAGCCGCGGCACAACGAGCGGTCAGCCGACCACTGGGCGCAATTTTTGGCCCTGTGCCGCGGCACAGATTAGCTGAGCCGCGGCACACAATGCGTCGCCGCTATAATCGTGTGTTTTCAGCGAGATTCGCTCATTTCCTCCTTTTCTCCAACCGTGCGCGAGAGAGAGGTTGAGAGGGGATTTCTTCTCCATCTACCCTTTTGATTGTGTGTTTTCTTCATCTTCCTTCGATCGTGTAGCTCGGATTGTGGATCTAGCACGTGTTCTTCGGATTATAGGGCTTGAATCTTCAAGAGGTGAGAACCCCTTTAACCCTAGTATGATTTTTGGGGAGGGTTTGGTGGTGATCTTGTGTTTTAATCCGAATTAACCGATGTTGTTGTTAGATTTTGATAGTACTCTCGTGACCCTTGGTTTTCTTGTTTTTGGTTGGGATGAAATTCCGTTAATTCACCGTTAACCGATTTCAATTCCCTACGCACTCTTGGTGTTCGATGAATTGTCCCAACGGGTAGAACTAGGAGTAATTTCTTCGTATTCATGATCTTGAGATTGATTGTATATCATTATTGTGTTAGGGTCGGATTTGAGAGGATTGTTTGGACCGAAACCTATTCCTTCGTCGTCTCCTTCGCGTCGTATTACCAAGGCAAGTACCTCGATATACGAATTGTAACTGCGTGAGATCATTGTTGTCGAAGTGTATGAGTTTATGTGGATGTATATGTAACACCCCCAAATCCTATTGGGTTATTACAGTGCCGTGGACCCCACGCCAGGAGATCCACCAGGCGAACATGACTAAAATACGCTAAATTAAACAACAAGGGAAAATCATAGTCCCTACCATGATATCCAACACAATATTCCGATAGGGAATTTCAACGACAAAAGTGGCCTACATGGCCAAAATGAAATACAACAGCATCCACGAACATCTGTTCGGGTAATACAACACGACAACAACTGACAAGACTGGAGTACACTCCAACTGACTGACCAACAATGAACAAATCGGACTAGTATCGCTCGAATGCCTCGTCGCCATCATCATGCCCCTGTGTCTCAACTCTCTCCTCGCAAGCACCTAAAACATGAAAACATGTTCCGCCCCCACGGGGTCAGTCATCCAGATAATGAATATCAAATACATGTATAACATGATATGCATCCAAAGGCAGAATGAAACGGTACAATGATAATAATAATACGAGATGCTCACAAACCAATATATGAACCGAGCATTCGTGAAATACTATGCCCACGGCATACTATTAATACCTGTTCAACAGGTTAGAACATAAGTGCCCAACGACGAATCATAATCACAGAGTACCACAATGAATTACACGACATGAACCAAACCAGAACTGAATTAATTATGAATCACAATGCCCGAAGGCTCCAATGAAATTACCAAGACAATCACAAAGGCCTTAAAGACACTCAAATTAAGTCACAAATATCACAATCACATGAAGTCGAAACAAGTCAAGTTATTGATTAGGGCAAGCCACGGCATGAAAACCGTATCACAATTAGGGCCGAAGCCACGGCATGAAAGCCGTATCACAATTAGGGCTGAAGCCACGGCATGAAAACCGTATCACAATTAGGGCCGAAGCCACGGCATCCAGCCGTATCACAATTAGGGCCGAAGCCACGACATCCAGCCGTATCACAATTAGGGCCGAAGCCACGGCATGAAGCCGTATCACAATGAATGATAGTGTGCTGCCTTGAGTCGGCCAACACGATGATAGTAACACACGGATAGACACCGTCCTTGTGATCCCAAATTAACACCTCGATTGCCTTAAACGCCAACCGACAACAATGATGCAATGGATGATTCAATACCTCGATTGCCTAAAACGGTCAATCGACAACAATGATACCATAAATGATTGAACACTTCGATTTGCCTGAGAACGGCCAATCGATAACAATGACACGATGAATGAGTGAATACCTCGATTGCCTTAGAAAGGTCAATCGATAACAATGATACGATGAATGAGTGAATACCTAGATTGCCTTAGAAAGGTCAATCGATAACAATGATTTAGTGAATAATTGAACATTTCGATTTACCTGAGAACGGCAATTCGATAACAATGATATGAAGGATGCCTCGGCACCTTTAATCGATTCTGCAGCGAAGGCGAGAGATGAATAAGCCAATGCCTTTAATCGGCTGCATGCTTTTAATGACAATCCAAACAGGAATAACAATGATCTCAACGATGTCTTTAATTGACATCTATATTAACAACAATCGATACATCGATACCGCGAACCGGCTATCGACAATGATATTAATAATGAGTATCACAATGCCTTGAACCGGCCGTTAACGAACAACAATAAACATTTGGCAAAATTGCCGAAAGGTATCGTATCGAACGATCTCTTGATATCAATGAATTCATGAAGAGACTAAGTCTCGGAATGATACAACACATTCATACACATATATGATAACATTAATCTCATTGACTAGTACAAGTATAAAACTTGCCTCAACCGAAGGCGATGGAATCCCTCCACGAACAATGAACGGCGTCCTCCGGTAAACACAAGTACTCGAACCACCTTGAATGAAATACAATTCATTCAATAACACAATATCAATCGAAATCAACATAACGACCGAAAGAAACTCTTTGAGGCATTTAATCGAACACTAAATGTTCAAAGTTCCTCAAGACCCTAAAAATCATCAATCGGGTTGAACGAATCAAAAATATGGATATACAATCTATAGAACATGATTAATAATGTTTACTAACATCAACCGATTCATCAAAATCGGATTAGAAACGAAATCAAGAACAATTCTCCAAAAAGTCAACTTGAAAGAAAATCAAGAAATATACCTTGATTCGACGAAATACTCGGATTAGATGATGATATAATCAACAAGGATCTTCCAAAATGCCGTGGAAATGATTAGAATCGGCCAAGAACTCGATTTCCCGAGCCTCCCGTCGCCAGACGTCGAAAAGGAAGAAAATCGCGTTGAAATGAAATGGCCGAGCCGTGCTATATATAGCCGCAGAGCCTTACGGCCGTAACTCGACACCTTACGGCCGTACTCGGCAGCCTTACGGTCGTAACTGCATTCGTCAAAAATCGCCAAAGACCAAATGACACTTACTACCGTAACTCGCACACCTTACGGCCGTAATCGCCTTCGTCAAAATCCGCCTTAGCGCAGACGGCCGTACCCGATCACGCTTACGGCCGTAACTCGGACACCTTACGGCCGTAATCGGCACCTTACGGCCGTAACTCGGCCAGGCCAGGCCGTGACTCGGCCGTGGCCACTCCGACGGCCCGGACGACCGAAACCCGAACCTGAGTAAAAATCGAAGATACGGTTACGAAGTACTCGCAAAGACGAATCCAAGCACTAAGATAACACACGATTCCGACCATCCGAAGTGTCGGAATTCGACAACGGAAATAATTACCCCCGACTTTGGGAAATTACAAAAATGGCCCAAACGTCCAAAATCACGATACGTGATCGAAACACGAACCAAAGCTCGCAACATGAATAATAACATTAAATGAACTTATAGAAACTCAAACAACTTGATTTGACGAGATTCGCAAGAATCGAACTCGAGTGCGGAAAAGCCGTTTAAGAACACGGAACTCAACAAAACGATACCGAAACGAACTCGGATGACAAAAAGAGCAGAATTAAATATTCTCGGAATGACGAAACGGTCATGAGCGAGTCGTCAAAACAGACTTCCGTCGAAAAAAGAAAATTACCGAAAAATCGAAATTGCGGATATTACAGTATATATACGTATGTGTATATATATATATGTGTTTATATATAGTTACATGTTAAATATATGTATTTATATACGTATATTGATATATATGTTTATGTCGGTGATCGACGAGTGTTGAATTCTAACATTAATTGACGTACTCAACTTGGATTGATGGACGAACTATAGTTACTCATATAATATAGTAAGGATATATATATATATATATATATATAAATGTGTATATATTCGGTTGAGTCGCAACATAGAGATATATGTGTGGTGTTGATTGAGTTTGATTGATAACGTGCGTGTTATTGTTTATTTGTGTGGATATGGACTGGCGGAGAAATTGTGTGACTTGATGTACCGAGTTGAAAATTGTTGTGACGTTTGTCCGTGTGCTTGATGTTTGAACAATGTGGATACTTGTTGTGAGAAACGTCATATCCGGGAACCTCTGAGGGCGGGTCGGTGTACTCCGGCCTGGTGTACGCTGCAATGTGCGGCTCCATATGGGTGGTGAACGCCAGTGTTACATAATGCGTGTGTCAAGGGGCGGCTCTTGCGGGAGTGATCGCCGGCGCAGTGACATGTTCAAGGAGCGGCCGACATAGTGGAGTGAACGCCGGTGCACAGGTGTGCAGTGGAGGCGCCTGGCAGGCTTATTGGTTACGGGTATTCGAGTGTTAGCTAAGACCCCGTTACCGAATGATGTTCGTATCTCAAATTCTTTCAACTCACGTTTTAATATTTGTCTTGATACAGACCGCAATTCATGTTTTTGAAAGCTTGTTTCAAATTGTTTTTAAAGCGTTGGTATCAGGGTTAGTTAACCACGGAGGTTTGACGAAATCTCCGAGGGTTAATTAATCGGGGGTCTTGAGCAGGATATGTCGAATGAGAGTTTTGTACCTTTGATTGTATTGTGGTGCTATTCTGTGTTTTGGGTCGAGGACCCTGTGGAATGTTGAGATGATTGATCTCATGATGATGTTATTTGGAATGGGTTGAGAACCCTGTGAGATGTTGTAATGATTTCGTTTGTGACGGTGTTCTATAAATTGGGTCGAGAACCCCAAATAAGTTGACTTAGTTTTTGTGAAATCGTTTTCCATACGTTGGGTCAAGGGTCCGAGAGTTTTTGAAATTATTTCCAAAAGTATTCCCGTTCGATTTTAAAAACCCCAGACGGCCCGAGTCAACAATAACGTCTGCAAACTACCCAATCAAAACATTTTTTCCTTTTCCAAAAGGGATTTTCCGACTCCTTGGGCTTGATTAAAATTTTATTGATGTTATGTTTCGTAAAGAGAATATGGCTATGTGATTATCTTTCACCTTGTGTATGCGAGTGTTACTCGTATTGATTATGGGAATGTATGGTTTATGTTAAGGCTTCACGGCGGTTGAATTTTATGTTATTCTTGTCGTATATCTTGTATATTATGTACTTGCACTAGCAAAATTCCGGTTGCTAACCCCGAGTTTTCGGGGTGGGTGCATTATGCGCTCAGGTTTTGGCAGCTCGGGAGCAGTCACGGGATTGGCTTGGAAGGAGATGGAAGACGACGATGCTAATCACACCAGAGTCGGAGTCTTTTCTTTTGTATCATTTTGGTCGGTATTTCTTTGTCGTTCGAGTATCCACCCTTGCATGGGTGTAGTTATCATTTATTAAATTGAGTTGTCATTCTTTTCTATGTTCAAGTTTATTGTGGTCATTGTAATATGAATGTCGTTAGTTTCTGAATTGGTTTATGACCTTGTCGGTCTGTTTTCTATTTAATTTTGACCCCGGTCGGTCAATCATCGAGTAGTCTTTTGGAGTTTAGCCTGGTAGATCCTTGCGATAAGGGTCTACGGCGTGTGACATTCCCGGTCATATTCTGGGGTGTTACACTTACTTTCTCTGCAAGTCTACCAAGTTGGAGTTACCGAAAGGATCATTAGTCTAGATAAGAAATCGAACACCCTGCTGCGTTTAAACGCACCTATGGCTGTCATGGCCATGTTTTTGCATCAACACTTATGCCATTGGATATGGCCACAACATGCACTGTGATCTGAGTTTAATGATCCGTGTGGTGCACAATATATGGATAGAAAGATACGGAAGTCTAGTTTCCAGAACATCTGACCGTTCGTCCATAGCCTTCCTAACAAGGGAGTTATCGCTGTTTCAGTGAACAAAGGTCAAGCTGCACGGAATTTTATTTCCAGCAATTGTGCTAACTTTTATCCCAACCAACTTGGTTCCCATCTTGAATTTGAAAGTGGTCTTATGAAATATGTTTTTCAACCTCTTTTTGTGCGAATTTTCCATAGATGATGCAATTTTTGGTATGCATTGTATGCTAAAATATCATCTTTCAAATGTTGAAAACAGTTTCCTTGGGGAAGCCCAAGATACGCAGCCTTATAAGAAGGTCGAGCGTATGCATGGTAGTTTTACACCATGCTTGTGTCGCAATTTTGCCCCTTAGGCATCTAATCTTGCCATTTTATGCACTCAATATGATAGATCATTTTGATCGTATCTGGTATAAAATCTCTATGTTGTTAGAGTGTTCGCTATGCACATGTTTGTAAAATTTTGCAAGCGAAATTGAGTACATATTAAGCTATTTTCAAGAAACACGATATTTTTGGATTTCGGTTTATAAATCCATTGTGACTATAATAACTAGGTCATCACAATCAATGAGTGGTATAATGCTCAAATTGTTGAATGCCGAATGGTGTTTTCTAGTCACATATGTTCCGTAACAATTGAACCATGTTATGACTCGATGACATATATGCCAAAGTGTATCACTCATAGCATCTCATTGTGATTTGTTAGAAATAAAATCTTATGCATCACTTGTATCGGATATGTGAAAAGAAAAATATTCATGGGTCAATATGGTCCGGCTTGCATCGATTTTTGTAACCAGAAGATGTATTGGGACATTAACACATTTAGGTTTTAATAGTCTGGAATTTGGACAGTTTGATGATCCGTATACCACGGTATTGTCATGGACATCATTTTCTTTGAACAAAGAAACTAGTTGGATCAAAGACACCAAAGTACGTTGGTGGAGTCATGAGCAGGGCTCATGACCGATGATGATATTTATGTCATCTGCATCTTGTTTTCATAAACATGTGTGACGCCAAAGACCCCCCCAATGATCCTTCTTAGACATGTTCATTGATTTAAGCCTATTATTTGGCACGATTAGGAGATGACACCCTCCTATGCTAAAGAGAATAATGTAGCGACTTGCATAAACATGGTGCTGAGTGCTCCCTTTTCACCAAGTCCTTATACATACATGATCATAAGTATTAGCCTGGGTAGCTTATGATGCTATGATGGTGTTCACAAATGGTCGTACTCAAGTGATAATATTTATATGTTATGTTGTTCCTTTGACAATTGTTTGGTATATTTTGAGTAATATTTTTATTAGTATTTTTATATATAATTGTGTGTTGTGTGATAATTTATTCATTTTACCATATATTTATATTATTTCATTTTGTTAGAATTTTCTATAATTTTATGTTATTTTTGGATAATTAATTGGAATTAAATTATATCTGCAGGTTAACCAACCGGTACAAGACAAATCAATTGGTTCAAGGGCGATAGTTTTACAAAATTCAAATATAGTCACAACTGGTCTCATTTTATTCGTCTCGTCGAGACGATCGTTTTAAAAAAAATTCATCCGAATCCGAGTTCGTATGAAGAAGTTATGACCGTTCGAAGGACAATTAAATAGACGGACCATATTGTGCCACGTGTCAACACCCTATTGGCCCAGAAATTCAACTATGTGCTGATGTCATCCATGACATCAGCACCCCTAGCCCCGTGAAATAATTGGGAGGTGGAAATTTTTAATTGTAAAAATTATTATTTTATTGATTTTGAAATAGTATAAATAGGGGATGAATACGTAGTGTTTTGGGGAGGAGAAAAAAGGAGAAAAAATAGAGAGATATTATTGTAAGAGAGAGAAATAAAAATATTGTGTAATAAAATTATATTTGTGTAATAATATTATGGAATATTTATTTATTTGTGTTGTTATTATGAGTGAGTAATTTTCTTTTACTGGGTTATGATGAAACCATGTCTATATTATTATTAATATTTATATAATAATTCCAAATAAATGTTTTTAACGATTATGATTTTCGCTTCAATAGGGAAATATTATTTCATCAATTATATCACGTATTTTTGATAATTATAAATTCCCCATTGCTTTGTGATTATTGATATTAGTTAATTTCTTTGATTATTTGTTTTTCATTAAATTGGATACATATAATGCTTAGAAATTACATTTTTCAAGCGAAGGAAAATCTATATTTGAATTATAATTTTGTACTTATTGTCAAATCTATAGGGAAATAGTGAGATTGATTTCATAATCTATTTCCTGAATTTCTTGGAATTAAAATATAAAATAAATGATAAATAGACATTGGTGGACTCTAAACCCTAGTAAATTATTTAAAATCAATCTACTTAAAAATTACTGTTATTTAATGCAATTATTATAACCATTAAAAAATCAAATTATTTGGGACTAGGTTAAAATTTAATATAATTTGGTTTAAAACGATAGGAATAATTTGACTTCACTATTATAGTCCTCCATGTGGAATCGACCTTGCACCGCATATCTACATCGAACAAATCGTGCGTTTGCGAGTATTAGACTAAAGAATCAACCAACAACAAGTTTTTGGTGCCGTTGCCGGGGAGGCGCAAACGAAGTACAAGAAGACCGTCGTCACCAAGTTAGTTGAATTCTTCTATTAGTTATTTATTTTACTGCTTTTCTTTATTATTATTATTATCTGTCTTTTTAATATTCGTTTTAGATTGTGTTAGTATAAATAATAGTTAGTAGTAGAATTTATTTTCTTTTTATATTTATAAAAAAAAATCTGAAAATAATAAAAACTTATAATAATAAATATAAAATATAATTAATAATAATAACAATAATAAAATCTACTGTTCATTTTCGTAATAATAATAAAATAATAAAAAATAAAAAGTCCGAAAATATATAAAAATATAAAAAATCTGAAAAAATTTAAAAAAATCAGAACTTACTTATTTTTATTTTAAAAAAAAGATCTGGAAAATACAAAAAAGTTTCAGACTTTAAGGTAATATTTTTGTAATTTTGGAATATTAATATTTAAAAAATCAAAAATTTTAATTTAAATTCGAAAAAAATAAAAAAATAATAAAAATATATTAAAAAATAATCTGGAGTATTATTTTCCGTAATAAATAAAAATCTGAATTATTTTATTTTATTTTTAAAAGTAAAAACTGCTAGTTTTATTAAAAAAATCTAATTTTCATAAAAAATCTAAAAATCTAATAAAAAAAAATCAGATTAAGAATTAATAATTTAAATAATCTGGAATATATGTAATAAAATAAACTTTCTGGGCTTGAATTTTTTTTAATAAAAACATAATTTTTTAAAATAAATTACAATATTTTAATAAAAAGGGAAAATACTAAAAAAAATTAAAAACCTGAAAAAAAAAAACAGAAACGAAAATTTGTAAAAAAAAAACTATTTTTATTGTTTGCACAAATAAAATAAAGTGTGTAATTTTTATTTTTTTTCCTAAAAAAATCTGATTTTTTTTTGTGAAAAAAATAAATAATATATCTGGATATATATATATATATATATATATATATATATATATATTAGCTCAATATTATTAGTCTAAAATATAATAAAATTATAATAAATATAAAAATATAAAAAGTAAATATAAAATATAAAAAAAAAAATCAGAATTTTTTTAATTTTTATATCTTGTCTTTAGTTTTAATAGAATCTTCTAGTGGTAAATTTAGATTGTGTTTTTAGTTGTTATTTTCTATTTACAGTATTCTTAGACACATGTTTAGTTGCAATATTTCTCGTCGTACAATTTAGTTTATCAATAGATATTGCTTCCGTAGATCAATTAGTAAATTTATTCCTTTGCAATCTATTACATCCTATAATTTTAGTAATAATTATCATTATTATTAATAATAATAAAAATATAAAAACTCAAAAAAAAAAATAATTAAAACAATAAAATCCTTTAAAAGATTCAACAAGGGATTGATATTTTTCACTCACTACTTTGTTCGATTTGAATAGAGAAAAGCTAAATATCAATCTTGTACAAACTGATTTTGAAAATCGATTGAATTTTGGCAAAAAGGCCTCTGTTGTACATGCCGAAGAAAGTTAGATTTTAAGTGCGACCGTTGTGACGCCTCCAACGATCTGGAAGTTCGATCGACTATCATAATTTGGTTTGTATGGAAAGTTAAAAAAATTGAAATATCGGTGAATGCAAGTTTGGCAACGAAATAATAAAGGTCGATTAACGAGAAGAAGATTGTCCTTAACTAAAATTGAAGTTCGACAAACGAAACCGAGACCAAAAATGGACGAAACCGAAAATCAAAATAATCAAGTTGCAAAAGAGAAAACTTTAATAGAATATTTTTCTCCAGTGAGTGCTAATTCTCCTTCTTGCATAGTGTTGCCTACGACTAATGCAACTCATTTCGAACTTAAACCATCAATAATTCAACTTCTTCCATCTTTTCACGGTTTGGAAAGAGAAGATCCGTATATGCATGTCAAGGAATTTCTCGATATTTGTTCTACTTTCCGATTCCAAAATTTCTCTGATGAATCTGTCAAACTTAGAATGTTTCCATTTTCTCTCAAAGATAAAGCAAAATTCTGGCTAAATTCTCTTCAAGCAAGAACAATTACTAGTTGGGACCAATTAGTGAATAAATTTCTCGCAAATTTTTTTCCAATGTCCAAAACTGATAGTCTTAGAAGAGAAATATCAGAATTTTTCCAAAAAGAAAATGAAGAATTTTACGAGTGTTGGGAAAGATTTAATGATTTAATCCTTAAGTGTCCCCATCATGGTTTTGAAATATGTCGTTTGGTAAAATATTTTTATGACGGTTTAATTCCAAACAATCGCCAATTAATCCAATCAATGCATGGTGGAAAATTTCTTCACCTTATTGGAGACGAAGCTTGGAATGCACTAGAAAATATGTCAATTAATTCACAACAATGGAATTCACTCGACTCTAGAGCCAAATCGATGCATACGACCCCAAAGAAAGGTGGAATTTACGAGGTTAAACAAGATATTGAAATAAAATCTACTATAGATGATTTAGTACGAAAAGTGGATGCGTTAGTCTTGAAGCAATCCATCCCCTCGTCAAACTCAAAAAATGAATTTTGCATTTCATGTGCGGAATCATTTCATTCATCTCAATCTTGTCCCTCTGGTCCACAAAATCATGAAATTTTTAATGAAGAAGTCAATGTGTTACATTCATATGGAAAATCTTCGGACAGTCCATTTGCTCCAACTTATAATCTAAATTGGAGGAATCATCTAAATTTTTCCTGGAAGCAAAATATGCCTCCAATGAATCAAGGAGGACATCAAATGAATATGTCAAATCAACAAAATGTCCGTCCTAATCAATATCCTCCAAATACTTATCAGTATCCTTATATAGTGCCAAAGAAACCATCTTTGGAAGATACGTTGCAACAATTCATGCAATATACTCAACAAATGTTTCAATCAACTCAGCAAGCTGTACAATCAAACTCACAGGCTATTTCTAAGCTTGAAACACAAATTGGCCAACTTGCAACAACTTTAGCTGAAAGAGAAAAGGGAAAATTTCCAAATCAGTCCATCCCTAATCCTAAAGGACAATATGAAGTAAACTCTTCTAATGCAGAAGTTCAGTCCATAACTACCCTTAGAAGCGGAAAAGAAATACAAAAGCCTGACTATGATCCGGAAGAAAAATCAAAATCAAAAGATTCTAAAGAAAAAGAAAAGCCTTACGTTCCAAAAGCTCCATTTCCTGAAAGACTTATTCCAAAAGATAAAAGTGCGCAATACAAAGATATAATGGAAATATTTAAACAAGTTCGAATAAATATTCCATTCCTTGATGCTATTAAACAAGTGCATGCTTATTCTAAGTTCTTGAAAGATCTTTGCACTGTAAAAAGAAGAACAAATGTTCCAAGAAAGGCATTTTTAGCTGAACATGTTAGCTCAATAATCCAAAGTAAAACTCTTGTTAAGTATAAAGATCCTGGTAGTCCTACAATATCTTGTGTCATTGGAGATCACATCATTAAACGAGCCTTTTGATTTAGGAGCCAGTGTGAATTTATTACCATATTCTGTTTATACACAACTTAGATTAGGGGAGCTAAAATCAACATCTGTGATACTTCAACTAGCTGATAGATCTATAAAAATACCTCGAGGAATCGTAGAGGATGTTCTGTTTCAAGTAGATAAATTCTACTTTCCTGTTGATTTTATAGTCATAGACACTGAACCTGTTGAGAATACCAAAGATCAAATCCCTGTCATTTTAGGAAGGCCATTTTTAGCTACTTCAAATGCATTAATTAACTGTAGAAATGGCATCATAAAATTTTCTTTTGGAAATATGACTGTTGAACTAAATATGTTTAACATTTCTCAACAGCATGATGATCATGATGATGTCTGTGAGGTAAATATGATAGAGGGTATGGGTCCTTACTTCTTTCCAAAAATAGATGATGATGATCTTTTTGAAAGTTGTCTTGCTCATTTTGGCTCAGATTTTGACATCGACAGTTCAATTAATGAAGTAAATTCTTTACTAGAGTCTACACCACTATTGGATAATGATAAATGGAAAGCTAAAACTGAACCACTTGAGAGTCAAATGAATAAAGAAGTACCTATTGAGGATTCAAAAATAGATCTCAATCCATTACCTGAATCTCTAAAATATGCATTTTTAGGACCATCAGAAACCCTGCCTGTCATCATAGCATCTGATTTAGATGAAGAACGAGAAGATAAATTAATCAATATCCTTAAAGAACATAAAGAAGCAATAGGCTGGACCATCTCCGATATTAAAGGTATTAGTCCTTCTATATGCATGCATCGAATTCACCTTGAAGAAAATACAAAAACTTCACGAGAATTTCAAAGAAGACTAAATCCTAATTTGAAAGAATTTGTAAGAGCTGAAATAATCAAACTCTTAGATGTTAGGATCATCTACCCTATTTCTGATAGCTCTTGGGTCAGTCCTGTTCATATAGTTCCAAAGAAATCTGGCATAACTGTAATCACGAATGAAGAAAATGAACTTGTTCCAACCAGAATTCAAACTGGATGGAGAGTCTGTATTGATTACAGAAAATTGAACACTGTTACAAGAAAAGATCACTTTCCACTTCCTTTTATTGATCAAATGCTAGAAAGGTTAGCTGGTCATGCTTATTATTGTTTTCTTGATGGATATTCCGGCTATAACCAAATTCCCATTGCTCCTGAAGATCAAGAAAAAACCACTTTTACCTGTCCTTTCGGAACTTTTGCTTACCGACGAATGCCATTTGGATTGTGTAATGCACCTGCTACTTTTCAGCGGTGTATGATGCGCATTTTCTCTGGCATGGTTGAGCGGTTTTTGTAAATCTTTATGGATGATTTTTCTGTATTCGGGTCTAGCTTTGATGAATGTTTACACCACTTAACCGAAGTATTGGTTAGGTGTAAGGAGAAGAATCTTGTCCTAAACTGGGAAAAATGACATTTTATGGTTAAAAAAGGAATTGTCTTAGGACATGTGATTTCTGAAAAAGGAATTGAGGTGGACAAATTTAAAGTTGAATTAATATCCAGTCTTCTACCCCCAAGAACGATTAAAGAAATTCGGTCATTCTTAGGCCATGCTGGTTTTTACCGTCGATTCATCAAAGATTTTAGCAAAATCTCAAGGCCATTATGTAATTTACTTTCAAAAGACACACCTTTCATATTTGATGATCATTGTCTAAAAGCTTTTAAGACACTCAAATCTATGTTGAGCTCTGCACCTATCATCAAATCTCCAAACTGGAATCTTGCTTTTGAAATAATGTGCGATGCATCCGACTATGCCGTCGGTGTAGTATTGGGTCAAAGAGAAAATAAATTGCCAACTGTAATATATTATGCAAGCAGAACTCTAAATAATGCCCAATTAAATTATTCTACAACTGAAAAAGAATTGCTTGCAGTCGTTTTTGCCTTAGACAAATTTCGACCTTACTTGATTGGTTCGAAAGTCATAATTTACTCTGATCATGCTGCATTAAAATATCTTCTTTCTAAGAAAGATGCTAAACCTCGCTTGATCCGTTGGATTCTATTGTTACAAGAGTTTCACTTAGAGATTCGAGATAAAAAAGGTGCTGAAAATGTTGTTGCTGATCATTTGTCTAGGCTAATCGTGAATTTTACTGATAAAAAACCTCCCATTAATGAGACATTTCCTGATGAACAACTCATGTCTGTTTCTCAAATACCTTGGTATGCAGACATTGTCAATTATCTTATCACTGGTAACATGCCATCTCATTGGAATAACCAAGATAAAAAAAAAATTTGAACGAAGTAAAAAAATTCTTTTGGGATGATCCATATTTGTTTAAATATTGTCCTGATCAAATCATTAGGAGATGTGTGCCAGAACATGAACAACAAAATATCATTTCCTTTTGTCATGATCATGCATGTGGAGGTCATTTTAGTTCAAAGAAAACAACTGCTAAAATTCTGCAATGTGGTTTTTATTGGCCAACACTTTTCAAAGATACATATTCATATTGCAGCACATGTGATAGATGTCAAAGATTAGGTCGAATTTCTAAACGAAATATGATGCCTTTAAATCCAATTTTAATTATTGAAATATTTGATGTTTGGGGCATAGATTTTATGGGACCTTTTCCAATTTCTTTTGGCAATCTTTACATCCTTGTGGCCGTCGATTATGTTTCAAAATGGGTAGAAGCAATTGCTTGCAAAACAAATGACCACAAAGTCGTGGTAAACTTTTTGAAAGAAAATATTTTTTCCTGATTTGGAACACCACGAGCAATTATAAGTGATGGAGGAAAATATTTTTGTAACCAATTTTTAAATCATTTATTTAAAAAATATGGTGTTACACATAAAGTTTCTACTCCTTATCACCCTCAAACAAGTGGACAAGTTGAAATTTCAAACAGAGAAATCAAACATATTCTTGAAAAAACTGTTAATCCTACAAGGAAAGATTGGTCTTTGCGATTGAATGATGCATTGTGGGCGTACCGTACTGCTTTTAAAACTCCCATCGGAATGTCTCCATTTAGGCTTGTCTTTAGAAAACCATGTCATTTGCCTGTTGAATTGGAACATAGAGCATACTGGGCCATAAAACGATTAAATTTTTCATTAGACATGGCTGGAATTCATAGGAAACTTCAACTAAATAAATTGGAAGAAATCAGAAATGATGCTTACGATTGTGCAAGGAAATATAAGGACAAAATGAAATTTTTTCATGATAAACACATTTTGAGAAAAAAAAATTCTCCTGGTCAAAAAGTCCTTCTTTTTAACTCTCGTTTGTTATTATTTCCAGGCAAGTTGCGTTCATGATGGTCTGGTCCATTCATTATTCATACGGTCTATCCTCACGGAGCTGTAGAAATTGAAAATCCAAAAAATGGTAATATTTTCAAAGTAAATGATCAACGGTTAAAACCATATTTGGAATTAAAATCTTTTGAGGTAGAAGAGATTCTTCTTAAGAACCCCGATATTGTGGATTAAAACTCCATTGTGTTTGCCCGGTCAAGTGGCGGATAACGGTACTCCGTGGCTAGTAAAGTCGGATTTTTCAGTTTCCCACAACAACTGATTTTGTAGATATTTTTTTTATTTTTTTTATTTTTTTTAATTATGGAACAAACTTTGAAAACAATTGAAAAAAGATTTCCCTTTCTTAGCAAAAAAGTCATTTTGAAACTTTACCAAGCCAGAGTTGAAAGGATGAGGTTGCTTATGAATAACGGCATACCTTTTGATATTCGATTCATTATTGAAGCCAAAGTGAGAATAGCGGGTGAATTCACGGAAACACCAACTAGATTTTTACCAGGGCTTGGAAAAAGTTCATATGCCAAGAAACGACGAGCAAAAAAATCGTTGTTTGCTACAAATGTGCTAGGTGGAACTGTGATTCAAGATGTCGATCTTTAGGAATTCCTTCCACAAATAGAGAAGATAAAATTCAGTTCATCAAGGATGGTCTGAATAAGGAGAATTTAGATGATATCGAAATTTCTCTTGACACGCATCCTAGTGGACTCGTACATTATGGGATTCGATGTTTGTGGAATAAATTCAAACCAGAATATGAACAACGTCTTGGGAATCTGACGTTAAAAGACCCTGTTTGCCAATTTGTAAGAAAATTGGATGGGAAGCTTCTTCCCGACTCATAGAAGGCGTTTAAGCCGTTTCTGAACGTAAAATCAGAGGAAGATGTGAGCCACAATCACAACTACTGTACATACATGTGAGTATCTTTACTTTTTGTCGTTTTTTTAGATTTTATGAATAAAAAATGTGATACGCAATAAATGCATTCATTATTCTATTGAGTAGTTGAAGCGCAATTAACGCAGTCACAGATTTGATAAATCTTTTTACTTTATTTTGCATCTATAAATAAACATTGCAGTTGTTTCTTTTCTGCATCCCTCAAACTTGTATTCTTTTCATTTTCTCTCTAAGTAATTTTCTTTTCAAAAAAATGGAATCATCATCTTCCACAAAAAGATTTAACTCCATCTGCATTTTTTGTGGAGCTAGTCATGGGAAAGAGGCTTGCTTTACTGAAACAGCCCACAACTTGGGTCGTACCTGTAATATCCGGAATTTCTACTACTGTTGTTTGAGATTATTTTATCCGAGTTATATTGTACAGCATAGAATCTGTACAGTAGGGATAAAATAAATGAAGGACTGAGATGTCAGTATTGGTATAATTGTCGTATTTGGTCGACAATTGTATTTGAGGATATAATGTGTTGAGTAATGTATATTTGATAGGCCGTATGTTCGTATTTGATATGTCGAGATGTTGGACAAGGATAGCTGAAAATGGCTAAGTATAGCCTTATTAGCGCACGCTGATATTCATGCATAGCGCACGCTATCGTGCAGGATTAGCGCACGCTACGTTCATAGGTTAGCGTACGCTAGTGCAGATCAGCTCAGAAGGAATCTACGCGTGGACCAGGCCACTTTCGGCGCACGTTCTGATAAGTCAACGGATGTTGTAATGTAGTGTTAGCGCACGCTAATGCATGTTGATTAGCGCACGCTAACTATATATCGGTCAACAGGGAATCTTGGCTTTATTGGTTGATTTCGGCTTGTGGGGTCACGAGCATCTTCGTGGTAGGTGTATACTGTAGCAAGTCAACTTCGGATAGCGCACGCTAAGATAAATGACTTGCGACGCTAAGTGGATGATTTACGACGTTGATGCATGAGCATTACGTACGTAGTTAGTTTACGAAGCAAGGCGGTAGCCTCTGGCCCGATAGCGCACGCTAACAAAGTCGATTAGCGCACGCTAGGCGTAGCGCACGCTAAACATGAGATGTTAGCGCACGCTAATAATGAATATTATAAAAAGGGACAGAAGGGTGTTATTGAGCATTTCGTCACTCTTTCTTCTTTCAGCCGAGAGAGAGAGAGAGTTGGGATATATTTGAGGTTCCAAACACTGGATTAAGGTGGAGTTAGTCATCCATAACAACATTTGAAACTTGAAATCATTGGTGATTCTTGGAAATGGATTCAACCTTGGAAATCAATCCATTCCTTCAAAAAGGTAATTACTCTTCACTTTGAGATTTCGTTTTGGATTGTATATGATGTTCTTGAGCTGATGATTATCATATAAACAAGTTCATAAGTATGATTATGAGTTGGATTACCGGATTATGATAATGTTATTGTTGATATGAAGATATTGATATGAATTAGATGGTTTCGAATGAGTTGTTATCTTCAAAGAGATATGTTGGATAATGTCGGATCTGTGATGTCGTTGTTGTTGGTTCCTTCATATGATGATGAACATGGCATGATTATGAGTTCTTGGTGTTTAGGTTGTTGATATTAAGAAAGATGAAATATGAATATATGACTTGAATTAAAAGTCGGATGATTACCTATATGTTAAAGGATATTGGATTTCGTTGTTTGATAGCTATGAACATGATTCAGAATCACTTAGAATCTTTGATAATCGCCAGATGTTGATCGGTATCCGAAATGCATGTAACTGCACGTTATTAGCGCACGCTAAGCCTACTGGCTAGCGCACGCTATCGGGAACAACTTAGCGCACGCTACAGTAAAAGATTAACGTGCGCTAAGTCATCAGGCAGGGTGATATATTCTGTTTCGATTATGAATTCGTGATCGTTTAAGTTGGTTTGATCAGACTTGTGGTTAACTGAGATATTGTTGAGCCGTTGGGTTTGTGAATTGGTTTTAGCGGTTGTTGATTATTATCGGATTGTTGTTTAATCGATTATTGTTATAGGTTAAGTTTACTGATCGGTGTTTATAAACGTATGCTGCGGTCGTGTTCGAGTATGTTCGTGAATTGCTTCGGTCGGGGCCTAGGAGCTCGTAGACGAAGGCATTGTGACTGGTAGCGGTTTCATCATCATCGTATCGGTATCGAGGCAAGTTATTACTTGCTCAGTTATAATATTTAATGAATGGTTTCAGTTTCATTTCGTTTATAATGCATATAGCGATGATTATTATTGTGAACTCTGGGTATTCGGATCGCATATCGTTCTTTCGATTCTGGGAGATAAATCATGATGTATATGATTTATCTCAGTTATTGGTATGTTCGAGTATCGAGGTTACATTGTGATAAAGACGAGGATTTGAATATTTATGGTTCATGATATGTTTGGATCGTCGAGCGTTGCGGATAATCGTCGGTGATGATTGGACATCGAGGTTGCTCCCGAAGGACTCGGGGCAGGTATTCCATATTGATTATGGTTTAGTGTTATTTATTTTGGTCTCGTACACTTTCTTTCATGTTGTTGAACATGAAGTCGTCCTAGTAAATTGTCATGTTATCGTGCATGTTATGTTGTTCATGTTGATGAACATATTGAGTTGCATATGTGTATGCATAATTGTATTTTTTTATGTTGTGTTGATCCTGTGAGATCATGTGAATTATACGTTGTGTTGATCCTGTGAGATCATGAGATCTATGCTGAGGGCGCTGGATCGAATGTCCACCATGCGTTGGTTCGACGGGATCATCATGGGGATCTATGCTGAGGGCGCTGGATCGTTGGACAGGTTTTCCACCATGCGTTGGTTCGACGGGATCATCATGGGGATCTATGCTGAGGGCGCTGGATCGTTGGATTACCAGTATTGTGTTGATGGAATCTTGAGAATTCGCATCATTGATTTTATCATGTGTTGTTGTTCACATGTGTATTGTTAGTTATCCACCTTATGTCGATCTGATAGGATCAACAAAGGGATCTATGCTGAGGGCGCTGGATCGTCGGATTTCCATTGAGTATACCTGATTGTTATTGTTGTGATCATATTGACGAGGTCATATGAGTATGCATTTGTAGGTCTTGTGTTAGGACCCTGTCCGTATTGCATTGATCTGATCTCGGATCAGACTGGTATGATTGTCGTGGCACTTCATATCTCGAGGTATGTTCCATATTTCCTTTGGTATTCGTCTTGATGGACGATCGGTTATCGTCTTGGATTTTAATGATGTTATGCGATGGATCGTATTGGTCAGAAATGGTATATTTCCGTATCGTGAGTTGGTTATGATAGTTTGAGAATTACTTGAGTAAGCAAAGTTATGGCGGTAAGATTACGTTGGTCGTATTCTTATTCTGTATTCTCATTGGTATGTATTATTGATGTGATGTGATTGATATCATTGTTGGACGTTATGGCTGACCCCGTCGTGGGATTTCTTTTTAGGTTCTTGGAGTATCGAGCTTGTAGCGGTCGTGAAGAGATGAGCTTCACGGAGGATACTGGCTAGGACATGTTGTGTGCTTTGAGTTTCTTGTTTGGTTCTCGTAGTCCGCTGCTAGAGTATCTTTATGGTTGGTCTTTTTCCGCTGCGTGAGTATTTTGAAATGCTCTTTTGATATCTGGTAACTGAGGTTACTTTGGAAATCGTTTTCTAAACTTTTGAATGTCGGCAGTTTGGCCTTGCGATTTCAAATGAGTTTTTACGACGGTCTGATAAATGAGTTTTATAAATCTTTGATTATTTTTCAATAGATAATACTGTCGTTAGCCTCTTGGGCATTTGTAAATGTTTGCGAAAATTTCTTTTAGCCTTGTGGGTTCCATCTCGGGGCCCACGGCGCTGTAATATTTCCGGTTAAATCTGGGGGTGTTACAGAATATGGTATCGGAGCTTAGGTTGAGAAAACCTAGGCATTTGGGTCAAGTTGGGTCGTGTTTTTGTTGCGTCATTCGAGTTGTCGATTGACAAATATTAGAGCCGTGAGTCTTTGTTGTTCACTCAGGCTTGTGCGTTATCGGATTTGCCAGTATCGTACTGGGCCTGTTATAACTTTTCCAAATGGTGTTAATGAGATTCTCTGGAATGAGATGTATTGTGTTCTTGAGTCGAACCGATTTGGCAAACGCGTGTTTTGAAAATACCTGTGTCGAGTATTTTCTTGAGTCTAGACATGCGCCAGTATCACGGGGAATCGTCGGCTTCACGATCTGTAAGTATTCGGATTTTTGAATTTCATTGAGATTTACTGCCGTTCTAAGTTGATATGTTTTGAGATTCAGCAGATATTATGCATTTCAATATAAGGTGACAGAGTTGGGATAGTATTGATGATCTTGAGAAGTTATGATTTTGGAAATCAGTATATCAGCTAGATTTTGGAACGGAATTGTGTAATCGGGAGAAGGACTATGGATTGTTGAGAAGAACATGTAGCATGTTAATTCATTTGAGATACATGAACTGTTTTGAGCATTTGAAAATGATACTTTTCAAAATGAATATTTTACGGATGTTTTACGGAAAATGATTTTGGGCCGAGACCCAATCGATTTTGAAATGGTTTTATAACTCAGGACTTGAAGTCCGAAAAGGGGTTTTCTACTTTTTAAACTTTTTGTAATGCGGAACGAGTTACGGGCTAAGACCCTAATGTTTCAAACGGCTTTTCTGTTTTCTTAAAACTCCCGAGACTTGTAAAACACTTTACCAATCGTTTACCTATGTTATTTCCGCCTTTCGAGGCTTTGGTTTACTTGTTCAAATTGAACCTCTCGGGAAGTCTTTCGCTGTGTGGATTTGTTTCGATATTTTGTCATATCATATTTAAGGTGATCCAGGATGGGTTAATGACTGACGTTGCGAGTCATGTGTGGAAAAGAAGTTTAGTCGGAATTTATATATTGAGATTTTGGAACTCGATCGTGTGGTTTTCCGATGGAATATCAGTGGATATTGGTGACGAACCGAATTGGTATACAGGAGTATGGATATAGTCGAGCATTTGCATACTTTTCATTTTTTAAAACTTCGAAATCGTGTGGATTCGAAGGAAACTGTTATCGAATACTTGGCACCATCGAGCCAAGTTATTTTTTCGAAAATTGATTTTGTGGTCTTACCAAAATTTATGTTTTTAGTTTTGAAATTTTTGAAAGAACTATCGAAAATTTGTATTCTTGACGAGACTTTATGATTTCAAACTGGTTTTGAAAATGTGGTTGATATACATACGCATTTAGTGCATAGTGCATATCATATTGATGGTACGATGGATAAGAAATTCGAACTTCAGTATGTTAGTTTGATTATCCGGTGATGATCGGTTGAGTTATCGGATAAGAGAAATATGTTACGTGTTGTAGATTCATGCACATAATATTATTTTGGAAACTTGGGATTTTGTAAAACCGGAACATATGTGCTATGTGATTCCATTGGTATGGTAGTAGCGCGATTTTACCTTAGTGATTCTGGAATGATTTCCTTGTAAGCATAGAATTGGGGACGGTGACCCCATACTGGTTGTTTTGGATACTGAGTGGTCGTTCCCACTCCCTGTATGATTGGGTATGTTCGTCGATTTGCGATTCGTTGTTCGTATGCCGAGAGAAATGTTCACCAGTTGGGTATGTTTATTGAGATCTACTGTGCGTGATTGATTTGTCGTTTTGAGAATGTTATTCTTTCGTATATCCGCTTACGTGGTTCTGTATTGATCATGTTGGAGTTTATCGTGTGAAGGTATTCTCGATTTTCGTTGATCATTCGTTGGTAATATTGGAGTTTATCACATTGATGATATTCTCGATTGTGTTTTGACCTCTGGTTGGTCATATTGGAATTTATCATGTCGATGATAAATTCGATTGATTGTTGATCATTGTTGGTGATCATCTGAGCGTTCGGATTTTGTGTTAATGTTTCGGGATTCGTGTCGTTGTTTTGGGCAATTGTTTTGTAGATGTATTGTGTATTATTCGTCTTATCGGAATTGGGACTTGATTATGTAATCAGGCAGATGGGATTTGATTCGGGCAGATTGTTTCATCCGAAGATGATATATTTTGTTGAAAATCAGGGAATTGTGATCGTAAGCGTATTGAGACTGTACAGTGAGATCGCTGGCTAGTATCTCCGGAGATCGTCGACCAGCGTATTTGTAAGTGTGCGGTTTTGGCTATTCAGAATAATGATGATTGATCAGTGTCGTGATGGTTTTGGGATATTTTGGGTTGAACAGTATGTTTGTTTGTTTTCTATGACGGATTGCAAGTTTCGAGGACGAAACTTATTTTAAGGGGTGTAGAATGTAATATCCGGAATTTCTACTACTGTTGTTTGAGATTATTTTATCCGAGTTATATTGTACAGCATGGAATCTGTACAGTAGGGATAAAATAAATGAAGGACTGAGATGTCAGTATTGGTATAATTGTCGTATTTGGTCGACAATTGTATTTGAGGATATAATGTGTTAAGTAATGTATATTTGATAGGCCGTATGTTCGTATTTGATATGTCGAGATGTTGGACAAGGATAGCTGAAAATGGCTAAGTATAGCCTTATTAGCGCACGCTGATATTCATGCATAGCGCACGCTATCGTGCAGGATTAGCGCACGCTACGTTCATAGGTTAGCGTACGCTAGTGCAGATCAGCTCAGAAGGAATCTACGTGTGGACCAGGCCACTTTCGGCGCACGTTCTGATAAGTCAACGGATGTTGTAATGTAGTGTTAGCGCACGCTAATGCATGTTGATTAGCGCACGCTAACTATATATCGGTCAACAGGGAATCTTGGCTTTATTGGTTGATTTCGGCTTGTGGGGTCACGAGCATCTTCGTGGTAGGTGTATACTGTAGCAAGTCAACTTCGGATAGCGCACGCTAAGATAAATGACTTGCGTACGCTAAGCAGGATGATTTACGTACGTTGATGCATGAGCATTACGTACGTAAGTTAGTTTACGAAGCAAGGCAGTAGCCTCTGGGCTTCGATAGCGCACGCTAACAAAGTCAGTTAGCGCACGCTAAGGCGGTAGCGCACGCTAAACATGAGATGTTAGCGCACGCTATTAATGAATATTATAAAAAGGGACAGAAGGGTGTTATTGAGCATTTCGTCACTCTTTCTTTTTTCAGCCGAGAGAGAGAGAGAGAGAGTTGGGATATATTTGAGGTTCCAAACACTGGATTAAGGTGGAGTTAGTCATCCATAACAACATTTGAAACTTGAAATCATTGGTGATTCTTGGAAATGGATTCAACCTTGGAAATCAATCCATTCCTTCAAAAAGGTAATTACTCTTCACTTTGAGATTTCGTTTTGGATTGTATATGATGTTCTTGAGTGATGATTATCATATAAACAAGTTCATAAGTATGATTATGAGTTGGATTACCGGATTATGATAATGTTATTGTTGATATGAAGATATTGATATGAATTAGATGGTTTCGAATGAGTTGTTATCTTCAAAGAGATATGTTGGATAATGTCGGATCTGTGATGTCGTTGTTGTTGGTTCCTTCATATGATGATGAACATGGCATGATTATGAGTTCTTGGTGTTTAGGTTGTTGATATTAAGAAAGATGAAATATGAATATATGACTTGAATTAAAAGTCGGATGATTACCTATATGTTAAAGGATATTGGATTTCGTTGTTTGATAGCTATGAACATGATTCAGAATCACTTAGAATCTTTGATAATCGCCAGATGTTGATCGGTATCCGAAATGCATGTAACTGCACGTTATTAGCGCACGCTAAGCCTACTGGCTAGCGCACGCTATCGGGAACAACTTAGCGCACGCTACAGTAAAAGATTAACGTGCGCTAAGTCATCAGGCAGGGTGATATATTCTGTTTCGATTATGAATTCGTGATCGTTTAAGTTGGTTTGATCAGACTTGTGGTTAACTGAGATATTGTTGAGCCGTTGGGTTTGTGAATTGGTTTTAGCGGTTGTTGATTATTATCGGATTGTTGTTTAATCGATTATTGTTATAGGTTAAGTTTACTGATCGGTGTTTATAAACGTATGCTGCGGTCGTGTTCGAGTATGTTCGTGAATTGCTTCGGCTGGGCCTAGGAGCTCGTGAGACGAAGGCATTGTGATCGTAGCGGTTTCATCATCATCGACGCAGTATCGAGGCAAGTTATTACTTGCTCAGTTATAATATTTAATGAATGGTTTCAGTTTCATTTCGTTTATAATGCATATAGCGATGATTATTATTGTGAACTCTGGGTATTCGGATCGCATATCGTTCTTTCGATTCTGGGAGATAAATCATGATGTATATGATTTATCTCAGTTATTGGTATGTTCGAGTATCGAGGTTACATTGTGATAAAGACGAGGATTTGAATATTTATGGTTCATGATACGTTTGGATCGTCGAGCGTTGCGGATAATCGTCGGTGATGATTGGACATCGAGGTTGCTCCCGAAGGACTCGGGGCAGGTATTCCATATTGATTATGGTTTAGTGTTATTTATTTTGGTCTCGTACACTTTCTTTCATGTTGTTGAACATGAAGTCGTCCTAGTAAATTGTCATGTTATCGTGCATGTTATGTTGTTCATGTTGATGAACATATTGAGTTGCATATGTGTATGCATAATTGTATTTTTTATGTTGTGTTGATCCTATGAGATCATGTGAATTATACGTTGTGTTGATCCTGTGAGATCATGAGATCTATGCTGAGGGCGCTGGATCGAATGTCCACCATGCGTTGGTTCGACGGGATCATCATGGGGATGTATGCTGAGGGCGCTGGATCGTTGGACAGGTTTTCCACCATGCATTGGTTCGACGGGATCATCATGGGGATCTATGCTGAGGGTGCTGGATCATTGGATTACCAGTATTGTGTTGATGGAATCTTGAGAATTCGCATCATTGATTTTATCATGTGTTGTTGTTCACATGTGTATTGTTAGTTATCCACCTTATGTCGATCTGATAGGATCAACAAAGGGATCTATGCTGAGGGCGCTGGATCGTCGGATTTCCATTGAGTATACCTGATTGTTATTGTTGTGATCATATTGACGAGGTCATATGAGTATGCATTTGTAGGTCTTGTGTTAGGACCCTGTCCGTATTGCATTGATCTGATCTCGGATCAGACTGGTATGATTGTCGTGGCACTTCATATCTCGAGGTATGTTCCATATTTCCTTTGGTATTCGTCTTGATGGACGATCGGTTATTGTCTTGGATTTTGATGATGTTATGCGATGGATCGTATTGGTCAGAAATGGTATATTTCCGTATCGTGAGTTGGTTATGATAGTTTGAGAATTACTTGAGTAAGCAAAGTTATGGCGGTAAGATTACGTTGGTCGTATTCTTATTCTGTATTCTCATTGGTATGTATTATTGATGTGATGTGATTGATATCATTGTTGGACGTTATGGCTGACCCCGTCGTGGGATTTCTTTTTAGGTTCTTGGAGTATCGAGCTTGTAGCGGTCGTGAAGAGATGAGCTTCCCGGAGGATACTGGCTAGGACATGTTGTGTGCTTTGAGTTTCTTGTTTGGTTCTCGTAGTCCGCTGCTAGAGTATCTTTATGGTTTGTCTTTTTTCCGCTGCGTGAGTATTTTGAAATGCTCTTTTGATATCTGGTAACTGAGGTTACTTTGGAAATCGTTTTCTAAACTTTTGAATGTCGGCAGTTTGGCCTTGCGATTTCAAATGAGTTTTTACGACGGTCTGATAAATGAGTTTTATAAATCTTTGATTATTTTTCAATAGATAATACTGTCGTTAGCCTCTTGGGCATTTGTAAATGTTTGCGAAAATTTCTTTTAGCCTTGTGGGTTCCATCTCGGGGCCCACGGCGCTGTAATATTTCCGGTTAAATCTGGGGGTGTTACAGTACCTTAGGACAAAAATGCATTCATGTAGTTTATGGAGGAGGAAGTCTAGGATTAATGGGACGTGCTGCTGCTTCTGCCTATATGGAAGGAGTAAAAGTGTTGGGAATCATTCCAAAACCTCTGGCTGAAATTAAAATCACTGGAGCAATAATTGGAGATGAGTTCAGAGCTGTGAATATGCAAGACCGCATAACTCACATGATAAATAATGTTGATGCCTTTATCACCCTTCCCGGTGGTTTTGGCAATCTTGAGGAACTTTTTCATGTGGTTACCAGAGCCCAGCTAAATGTTCATACGAAACCAATAGGTCTGCTAAATGTCAATGGTTTCTTCGATGGTTTACTATCTTTCATCAACTACTCTTCTGAAAAAGGTTTTATTTCTGAGCGTGCTAAACGAATCATAGTTGTTGCAACAACACCAGAAGAGCTGATCAAAAAAATTATTGCATTTGTTCCTGAACCAGACCCATCTCTAGCTAATATTGTTTGGATGGAAGATTTCACTGTGCGGAAATGCAAAATTGATACATTCCTTTCCCTCTGATATCCCACTTCATCCCTCTTGTTGTTTTTACTTTTTAGCGAGTGTAAAAATCGTGAAAATGATGGAAGCTTAAGGAGTTTTCTTTTCGATCTCTTGGCGCGCATCTATCCACAATTTATGTATTGTTATTTCTATTACTGTACTTTTTCTCGTTTGTTTTTAATAAAAGCATTGATGGCAGCGTAAGGCGACTATTCGGACTCTCTTGAAGCGCATCTAGGTTGTTTGTGTTATACTTCCGGGTATATATTTTCTTTTGTTGTTTTGCCACACTTATTTCTTGCAGGTCCAAAAAAAAAGGGGCTTGAGCGAAGCATCGTCTTTCATAAACAGGGAAGCCTTATTTAAACCCTTACTCCATTGTTCTTTTTACACAATAAGGATATTGTTTATCATTAAGTGTGGGGGAAGGTGTATATCTATATCTATATCTATATCTATCTATCTATCTATCTATATATATATATATAATAAAAAAAAAAGAGGTTGAAAATCACGGCACCATTTTCTTGAGAAAACGTTAGTGAAAAAATTATTTTTGGGATGTTTCACTGGTTTTGATAATGGATTTGGATGAAGGTGTATGGGATTCAGTACACAACACCCTTTTTGTGAGTTTTGAGCCTTATAACAATCCTTATATATACGCTCTATATTTTTTGTTGTGTGGTCAAACATATTGTGTTCATTCTAGAACTTGCTCTTTTATACATTTCGAGACTACATTCATAAACTCTTGCATTAAGATGATAAAGGCAATTAGGATTAACCCCTTGTTGGATTATATTTTTCCCACCCATTACATTTTATCCTTAGAAGCCCCATTGAGGCTGAGCCTATTTCTTTGATCAAACACATTACTTTAGCCATTATCCATCCTTGTTGATGACTCATCCATTTGCACCTCTAGTCAAAGATTTAATTGTGAACTAGATGTGTGACAAATAGGGGTCGATGTTCATAAGAGTATTGTGGAGATTAAGAGCTTTTGTTGAAAGTGAAAGGGTGTGAAGTACATTGGAGTATTGAACCGAATAAAAAAATATAAATAAAGGCCAAAAAAAAAGGCCTCAAAAAAAAAAAGAAAAAAAGAAAAAGCGGGAGGTCAAGTGCGAAAATCATCACTATATATACATAAAATAGCACTTGAACTATCCCTTGAGTGATACATAATTCCTTCCAGAAGATCCATTGCATACTTTTTCTTACACAAGAGTATGACCTTACCAGATGAATATTCAAATACCATGTACTGAATAACTTGGGGATGATGGGTTGAGAGTTTTCATTACAAAAGATGGGATGTTGATTGTTATTTGTAGGATTTGTTATGCATCTAAATTCACAATTGATCTTGGCTAGCAAACCTCATAATTTTCCCTTTATCCTACCCATACCCAAAGCCACGTTACAACCAAAAGAAAGACCTTTTGATTTATTTTTAAGTAGTGGAGATTTGATTTTTGACCAAGCATATGGTAATGACACATTATGCTTTGATATGAGTGAACGCTTCTCGAATATCCCGTATATACACTTGAGTGAAGAGTGATATCAACTGTGAGGGTATTGAATCTTTTGGCATTCGATTCTCAATGAAGTTGTTAGAATTTGGTGCGGCATCCTGTTTTTCTCTGATCTCACTTGGGTCATGATCACTTGTTCTCTCTTGATATTGGTTTTATCATGATTTTTTTCAGCATATGAGTATTATAACTCGGGTATAAGATTTGCCCGAGGACGTGCAAAAGATAAGTGTGGGGGAATTTGTTTGGTATATTTTGAGTAATATTTTTATTAGTATTTTTTATATATAATTGTGTGTTGTGTGATAATTTATTCGTTTTATCATATATTTATATTATTTCATTTTGTTAGAATTTTCTATAATTTTTGTCATTTTGGATAATTAATTGGAATTAAATTATATCTCGCAGTTAACCAACCTAAGACAAGACAGATCAATTGGTTCAAGGGCGACATTTTTACAAAATTAAAATATAGTCATGATCGGTCTCATTTTATTCGCCTCGCCGAGATGATCGCTTTAAAAAAATTCATCCGAATCCGAAGTTCGTATGAAGAAGTTATGACTGCTCCAAGGACAATTAAAAATACGGACCATATTCTGACACCTGTCAACACCCTATTGGCCCGTAAATTCAACTATGAGCTGATTACAACCATGACCTCAGCACCCCTAGTCGCCTTGAAATAATTGGGAGGTGGAAATTTTTAATTGTAAAAATTATTATTTTATTGATTTTGAAGTAGTATAAATAGGAATGGAGATCCTCTCAAGAATCGACGGCCCAGCCTGACCGGGACTGCTCAGATCACACACACCGTGCGGGTGTGTGTGTGTCAGACGGACGGCAGGCCTTTCCGATCCTCTCCGAAAATGGAGAGGATCCGGACTCGTATAAATAGGGGATGAATGTGTAGTGTTTTGGGGAGGAGAAAAAAGGAGAAAAAAATAGAGAGATATTATTGTAAGGGAGAGAAATAAAAATATTGTGTAATAAAATTATATTTGTGTAATAATATTATGGAATATTTATTTATTTGTGTTGTTATTATGAGTGAGTAATTTTCTTTTACTGTGGTTATGATGAAACCATGTCTATATTATTATTAATATTTATATAATAATTCCAAATAAATGTTTTTAACGTTTATGATTTTCGCTTCAATAGGGGAATATTATTTCATCAATTATATCACGTATTTTTTATAGTTATAAATTCTCCATTACTTTGTGATTATTGATATTAGTTAATTTCTTTGATTATTTGTTTTCCATTAAATTGGATACATATAATGCTTAGAAATTACATTTTTCAAGCGAAGGAAAATCTATATTTGAATTATAATTTTGTACTTATTATCAAATCTATAGGGAAATAGTGAGATTGATTTCAGAATCTATTCCCTGAATTTCTTGGAATTAAAATATAAAATAAATAATAAATAGATATTGGTGGACTCTAAACCCTAGTAAATTATTTAAAATCAATTTATCTAAAATCTACTTAAAAATTACTGTTATTTAATGCAATTATTATAACCATTAAAAAATCAAATTATTTGGGACTAGGTTAGAATTTAATATAATTTGGTTCAAAACGATAGGAATAATTTGACTTCACTATTATAGTCCTCCCTGTGGAATCGACCTTGCAGCGCATATCTACATCGAACAAATCGTGCGCTTGCGAGTATTAGACTAAAGAATCAACCAACAACAACAATAATTGATAAGTTGATGAAACCTGGGTTTATGGTTGTCCAACTTGCGGACCAGTCATTATAAAGGTCGGTTCACCCACTTTTAGACCAAGTCTTAAAGTGAAATTTTAACGAGCACTTCCTAACATCCAAGGATACATTCTCACAAATTTTGGTGCCATTTGGAGACTTGGAAGGAGGTGAACCACTAAATGAAGTTTTCACATACCACCAGCTGTCCTATCAACCAGTTCGATGTCATTTCGACCGGTTTCTAACCACAAGGTTGATGGTTTTGGAATCCCAACACCCGTTTATACATGCTCACGAAATTTTGAGGTATTTGGGGCTGGTAAAGGGAGTGAAATCTTCAAGAAAGTACTAGAGGTTTGATAAAACCAACGGCCTATCATCGGTTCAATCCTTTCTTTATGTTCGATCCCGGTGGTGCATGGTGGCAGTTTTGTTGGATTCTCAAGACCAGTAGCTACGGTTATGTAACATAGGTCAACATGTCATATTCACATATACCTATCATCATTCAAATACTTAGTTACGAGTGTAACAGTATGCATTTTGTTAACTAGATTGTGTTAACAATGAAAAACCTTTATCGTCCACATATTCATGTGCCAAAGTGCGTCACCACAACGCATTATGACGGGTTATAAATGATGAATATGACATGCGCTTTCACTCATAGTCCGTTTAAAATATACCTTGGCAGACGATCTCGTAAGTCACTTTGATGAGACAGTCTTCCCGTCGTTAGGGGGAGATGTGAACGATCATGTTTGAGTAGAACGACTTGGGATTATAGTAGTTTGTCCCTACTGTGCCTCACCAAGTTCCCTAAAGTGACGAGATTAAATACATGCTGCAACCATGTCTGCAAGGATTGTGTCCGGTCATGGACATTCGTCACCTATGAATGGTGATATGGTAACACCACAAATTGTGGTAGACGGTGTTACTAGGCTGTGGATCTCATCGAGTATTGGGATGCCACTTGGTTCGATAAATACTCTCGCTAAGAATGTATGCGAGTTTTGTACATAAAACTTGATCATCTGATCAAATAAACTCATTCGTCTCATGTGATTCTGGATTATAGTCATCATTGGGGGACACCTCAATGAATGCCAATCCATAAAGAGTACTCTATGAATAAAGCCGGTACATAAGGACGTGGAATGTGAGTTTAATCGAACCATACTTCGTTGAAAATATACAATGTTGTAGCATTGGCCTAAAATGGAAATATATGCGACTCCAGTATGAACAAAGTGATAGCCCTTTGTTGAAGTAGTGCCGATACTCCAAAGATAAGATCTATCTGTATACTTTGTTAAGACGAGTGAGAGAAGGAGTTAAACTAACCTCATGGCACGAGGTTTCTCATGAACGCACTGGAATCGACTATGATGACACGAAACTAAGTTGTGCTATCGTAATGGATGTTATAGCATCCACTATCTTTTCAGTTAGATAGTTTCCCAAAAACTAACGTGCAACTTGTGGTTAAATCTTATCTTAGTGGGGAACTAAGTTAAGTGATAAAAAGGATCTCGTGGTGGATCAGACTCAAATCAAGTGGCTCCTGACCATGGAGTGCGTCGATAAGTGATTGTCGGGAATACATATTAAGTATATACTTGATTTGGAAGAGATATGAAGCTTTTGCGTGTAAAACTAAGGGTTTATAGTGATGTACTCTTGTGAGACTAAGAGATTCTGCTAAATCCAAAGTTAAGAATGAAAGGATCTTGGGGACACTTGATGATGCGTATTCATCAATCGGCTTAAGGCAATTTAAGGTACGATTTCCCTAAGAGACGATAAAGTAATGCCTATATGATTCTCGATGATTAGTCGAAGTCATCATAAGACTTGGCTCACTTAAGTGATGATGCAATCTTAAGAGAAAAGTACGGTATCATGTACTCATGTTTGACTCGATGTACTCATTCGTAATAATCCGGTAAAGCCACTGTGATGATGGCCTAGGATGCACTCACGCAATGTTTGTGATTGACAAGAAGCTTGAAGCTCGCTCTATCTCGATAAAATGACACTTGAAAACTGATACCCGAATCTGCCCAGAATGTGTTGGTCTATCTCCCATATGACCTACATGGCAGCTCACTTGTTGAAAAATGGTGAAATTGGTACCATTGTAAAGGTTTGTGTCTACTTTTCAAGGAAACCAACCATTTGATCACATCCATCATGTTGAGTGACATATGACTATTGTTGCAAAGTAGGACACGATATGTCCGGTAATTTGCTGAGTCAACTTCGATAGAGCTTTGTGTTCTGCTCAGGACGATCTAGGTTACGTACTGTATGAGAATGAAAAACTATGAGTGTCTAGTTTTCAGAATTCCTACAGTTTCGTTGATACCTATTGAATCGAAGAAGTTATGACTGATTTAGTGCATGGAGGTCAAGACTTTAGAAAACTTGATTTTCGGATAAGTCTTTAGTGACTCTGCACTTTGGATGTGTCGTGCTCTTTTTGTTCTTAGGTCAAGAATTGTTTTTCCCACTGGGTTTTCACTTGGTAAGGTTTTTAACGAGGCGACCTATGAGAACATCCATACAGTGATGCGTTGTGCTTCTGTTCAACTTAGACCAAGAGGTATTTTTCCCAGTGGGTTTTTTCTTGGTATAGTTGTGAGGGCAACTTGGTATCTAACTCCTATGATTTGAGGTACTCATCAGGGGGAGTCATTATGTATACATCAGGGAGAGTATACATGACATGTTATGTTGGTGCGTTGCAATCTTTTCCTCATCAAGCCTTTATTTTTCCAATGGGGTTTTGCTTGGGCTTGGAATAAGTTTTTACGAAGGCAATATCTTCTGCACCATTGTTGTATTAGTGCTCGACACAGGGGGAGTATTGTAATATCCGTAAATTTCCATTTTTAGCAGTTTCCATTTTTGGTGTATGTCTATTTTTTATCGACTCGCTTGTAACCGTTTCGACATTTTGAATCTACTTTGTTCTTGGAGTTTTTCCATTTGGACGAGCTTTGATGATGTTTTCACGTAATTTCATTTTATGACATGTTTTGCCGTATGAACGTTCGATTCTTGAAAAACTCATTCGTTTTCGTTGTTTCTTGGTTTGTACAAGTTCGTATGGTTGAGTTGGTCATGTGGAGACTTTCGGTTTGTAAATCCGATGTCGTTTCATGATTTTCGGGCACTTGGGCCATTTTTGTAATTTCCTAATAGTTTAGGGAATCTTATTTTCGTTGTCGCATTACGGACCCTCCGGTGGTCGGAATTGTATTTTCTTTCAGCGCTTAGCTCTGTCGTCTAGTATGATTCGCGTCTATGTTCCTGGATTACGGTCTCGCGTATGCTTCGTGTTTTGTACCCTCGGCCAGACTTCATGGCGATGTGACATCAGCAGATCGAATCGGCTGGTAGGTAGCGCACGCTACTCTGTTACCTTGCGTGCGCTACCGATGTGCATTTAGCGACGCTAACTCCTATTGTTAGCGTACACTAGCGAATGGTGGCGAGCCACCGGACTGCCACGGCCCCGCTGCGCGCTATATATGACGATTAGCGTGCGCTAACTTCACGTAATATATAAGTCAATGGCGCTTTGAGCAAATAGCTTTATTCTTTTCTCTTCGTTTCTTCGACGTGCGACCTCAGAGGCGATTTCCACCGGTTCTATTCGGAGTTCTCTTCAAATTCCATCACGGTAGAATCGAGCCATCATATCATAATCAGCATAATCACCCTTCATCAGCCGAATTAAAGGTAATTTCTCATGAACCCTAACTTTGACGAATTTGGGGGTTTTTCGGGATTCTAGGATTTAGTTCCGAATTGTTCAACTATGTTACGATATTCTTTACCGATTGTGATTATTGAGTGATTCTAAATCTAATTTCCTTGATTTTAATCCGCGAATTATCAAAACGGGGAGATTTTGCGTAAAGCCTCGCCCGTATCGATTGATCGTTCATTGTCGTATCATGTAATCGGGGTTATGGGTGTATTCCAATAGAGTATTGTTGTCCGTTGGGACTGAACTGTGTTGATCCTTCGTTTAGGAACCGTCGTTTTACACCCGGACCATTCGTAGTCGTGTTTCACTTCCGTTTCTTCAAGAATGTCTCAAAGGCAAGTACTTTACATTTGTTTACATGTTCTAGTATTTGAATTATGGCTGTATCGTGGTTGTTGTGGATGGTTATGTGTATGTTCACCTAGGGACGGTCCGACGGGGCCTCTAGGGATACGTATTGTCGTGAGTGTGCGTATCGCGAACTGTGGTTAGCCACCCAGGGATGTCCGACGGGGCTCTGCGGGGTACGGTGGCCGTGAGTCTCGTACCAACGGTTAACTTTGAATTGTGATTTGTTGGAGATATTGTGTTTTGTGATTGTACATTGTAAATATTCCGGAATATAAAATGTTTTCTAAAATGACTTTTTGGCGCATATATTCATCTGATTAGAATGTAGTTCAAATGGATTGTACTTGCACTAGCAGTTGTCGCTAACCCCTTAAATGGGGGAAATACTTTTTGTATTTTAGGTATCGATCGTGGGTACAAGCGAGTACCCGAGCAGTATGAGGATGATGGGCAGGCATGATATTGTCCAGTAGTTGATTATTGGTGTTCTGTCTGTCAATTATTATTGATGTCTGATTTTGAGATTTATGTATTGTAAAATTGGTTTAAGTACTCGAGTACTTCCTATTTGAAATTGTTAATGTTGTGTTCCCATTTTGGGAAATAGATTTAATGTCAGATTTTATTTGTCGGTTTGTAGTCTTTTATCTGAATTGTCGTTCTATTAATGATTGTTTGTCGTTGTCGAATGTCTTGTTTGGTACGTTAGCCTGGTGGATTCCACGCTGTGGGGTCCATGGCTCTGTAATATGCCCTGAATGTCTTGGGGGTGTTACAGAATATGGTATCAGAGCCAGGTTTATGGATACCTAGGCTGTCGGTTATTTGGGTCTAGTTAAGTGTCGTTTTTGGGACAGTATCACTGCTATGCCATCATCTCAGTACGCCGGTGCTCGTAAGTTTTCCTAACTTGACTCGTTTCACCGTTATGTTCTATTCCTGTCTTAGTATCTTGTTGCGTTTTGCGTTTGAATTGTACTTACCCATTGCTTCTTCATAATTCCTGCTGGTAGAGGACGCGGACGCGGTCGCGGACGCGGTAGGGGACGTGGCGCAGCCGGTGGGGCGGCCATGTCCGATCACTCGGGAACTGATTCGGCAATGCCTTCTTTGTCGAACAGTGTTCCCCCTAGTTCCGGAGGTCAGCAGGACTAGTCTGCTAGCTCCGGTAATGCACATGAGAATGTTGGAGTGGCCAACATTTTGCAGCAAGTAGCGAACCAGATGACGCTACTGACTCAGGCCGTTCTAGTCGGCCAAGCTAATGCCAACCAGGTTCCGCCTACTGGATCCGGCAATGATAAGTTGTTTCAGGACGTGATTCGTATGCGTTCTCCACAGTTTGATGGTGCTTCTGACCCTTCCGGTTGGGAGAATTGGCTATTCGAGATGGAGAAAGTATTTGAGGCTGCTAATTGTTCCGAGGAGAGGAAAGTACCCGCGGTGAAACCGCGTGACCGGGAAGCTACGTGGGCAGAGTTTCGGGATCTGATGGAAGACGAATTCTGTCCTTGGCCAGTGAAAGAGGGGAGGATCCGAGCCTTCTTTGAGGCTAAACCCCAGGATGTTCCTATTTCTCAAGCTATCAAAGACTACAATCAACAGCTGTATTATGTGAGGAACCAAGTCCGAGATGAGCTTGATAAGATCCGCCACTTTGATATGCGGATGAAATCGAGGGTGCGCCACTACATGTCTGGTCTGGGGTGCACAACTTTGAAAGATTATCAGAATAAAGCGATGGATTATGAGATGTCGTTTTCTGCGACAGAGACGGCAACCGAAGGGAAGAAGCAGAAGACCTCCGGTCAGTTTTCGGGAGGCAAGTCAGGAGGGTATCCGAAGGCTCAGTCTGGTTCGCGAGTCTTCGGGAGTCAGTCGCCATCAGTTGGTCGAGGAAACGGTTCTAGGTCTGCTCCTGCTGGTTCCGTTCGTGGTCCTACGTGCTTCAACTGTAGTCGTCCGGGCCACATGATGAGTGAGTGTGATAGGCCTCTGATTCAGTGTCTTGCTTGTGGTCGGATGGGTCATCGTGCTAAGTTCTGTACGGATCCAGCTCGAGCCCCAGTTACTCAGATATCAGCCCTAGTTGCGGGAGAGCCGAGTGTTAATCAGGCACCGACAATTCCTCAGCCGCAGCAGAGTTTTGGTAGAGGTCAAGGACGTGGACAGCTTTCTAGAGGGGGAGCTTCGAGTGCGGGGTCTGTTCCGCCCCGAGTGTATGAGATGAGACGAGCAGGAGAACCTGACCCGACGGTGGCTACAGGTACCGTCCACATCCTTGATCATCCTGTTTCTGTATTTTTCGATTCTGGTGCTACGCATTCTTTTATATCTATGGATTGTGTGCGTCGTCTGCATATTGATTGATTGGTTGCGTGTGAACCATTTGTTGTTAAACTTCCTAGTGGGGATAGCATCGTGGGGGATCGTGAGATTAGGGATTTTCCAGTGAGTATCGCGGGGAGGGTTTGGCCTTCTAATCTGATTGCGGTAGATATTAGAGATGAGAATTTGATTCTGGGTGAGGATTGGCTGGACCGTGATGGGGCGATCATGAATTATAGAACGAGGACTGTTTCGATGTTAGCCTCTGACGGTACCGAGCATTCTTTTGTGGGGCGTAAGCGGAGTAGCCAGAGACTTCTGATCTGCGCCTTGAGGGCGGTGAGACTTCTTCGAGGAGGTTGCACGGGCTATTGGTGTTACGCTTTGAGATCGGAAGAAGGGGGAGTTGAGATCTCGTCTATTCCGGTAGTGTGTGAGTATCCTGATGTTTTCCCAGATGAGTTGCCGGGTTTGCCGCCGGACCGAGAAGTTGAGTTTACCGTCGATTTAGAGCCGGGTGCAGCACCGATCTCTAAGACGCCATACCGTATGGCGCCTGCCGAGATGCTGGAGCTGAAGAAACAGTTGGGAGAGTTGCTAGACATGGGGTATATTCGACCGAGCGCTTCACCTTGGGGCGCACCGGTCTTGTTTGTGAAGAAGAAGGACGGGTCACTTCGTTTGTGTATCGACTACCGAGAGTTGAACAAAGTGACCATCAAAAACAAGTATCCGCTCCCGAGGATTGATGATTTGTTTGATCAGTTGCAAGGGGAAACCGTATTTTCGAAGATTGATTTGAGATCGGGGTATTATCAGCTCCGAGTGAAGGATACCGACATTCCGAAGACGGCCTTTCGGACGAGATACGGTCACTACGAGTTTATGGTTATGCCTTTTGGGATAACCAACGCCCCAGCCGTGTTCATGCAGCTTATGAACAAAGTCTTTATCGAGTACCTCGATAAGTGTGTAGTTGTTTTTATCGATGACATCATGATTTACTCGAGGAGCGAGGAGGAGCACGCCCGTCATTTGCATATCGTATTAGATATTTTGAGAACTCAGCATCTTTTTGCGAAGTTCTCAAAGTGCGAGTTTTGGTTGCGGGAGGTTATGTTTCTCGGTCATGTGATCTCGGCCGAGGGTGTTCGTGTGGACCCACATAAGGTAGAGGCAGTATTGGATTGGGCGCCGCCCAAGAACGTGAAGGAGGTCCGCAGTTTTCTGGGATTAGCCGGGTATTACCGCAGATTCGTCGAGGGGTTCTCTAAGCTCGCTCGACCGCTGACTCAGTTGTTACAAACGTCAGAGAAGTTTGTGTGGACCGATGAGAGGCAGAATAGTTTTGAGGAGTTGAAGAAGCGGTTGACGACCGCTCCTGTTTTGGCTTTACCGAGTGGTAATGATGGTTTCTCAGTTTATAGTGATGCCTCGGGCCAAGGGCTCGGATGCGTACTTATGCAACATGGGAGGACGATTGCCTATGCTTCCCGTCAGTTGAAACCGTACGAGTTGAATTACCCTACGCACGATCTTGAGTTGGCCGCAGTCGTATTTGCGTTGAAGATCTGGCGTCATTACTTGTATGGCTCGTCGTGTCATATTTTCACCGATCACAAGAGCCTGAAGTACATTTTCACCCAGAAAGAGCTTAATATGAGACATAGGAGGTGGTTGGAATTGATTAAGGATTACAACCTCGAGATCCTCAATCATCCGGGCAAGGCTAATGTGGTAGTAGATGCTTTGAGCCGGAAATCGGTATCGCTTCGGGCGCTTGAGTTGCTTACGGCCCAGTCGGGACTTCAGCGAGAGTTTACGAGGTTGAGCATTGAGGTTGTACTGCCAGAGAGTTCCGGGCAGTTGCGTACTCTTGAGATTTCTTCATCTCTGGTCGATGACATAAAATCGGGACAGTTGGAGGACCCGATGTTTATTCTGCTTCGAGAGAGTGTAGGGAAGGGGAAATCCCTGGGATTTGTTATTCATGAGGACGGATTGTTGAGATTCCGAGGTCGGTTGTGTGTTCCGAACGACTCGGAATTGAGACAGAGTATTATGCGAGAGGCTCATGCGTCACCTTACTCAGTCCATCCGGGCTCGAGTAAAATGTATAAAGATCTGAGGAAAATTTCTGGTGGAACGATATGAAGAAGGAGGTAGTTCAGTTTGTGGCTAAGTGTTTGACTTGTCAGCAAGTCAAGATTGAGCATCAGCGGCCAGCCGGGTTATTGAAACCACTTCCCATCCCGGAATGGAAGTGGGAGGATATCTCTATGGATTTTGTCACGGGTTTGCCGAGGACGAAGACTGGTATGAATATGGTGTGGGTGATTGTAGACCGACTGACTAAGTCAGCACATTTTCTGGGCATCAAGGATACTTGGGGTCCAGAAAAGTTGGCTCGTATTTTTATCGCACAGATAGTGAGGCTTCATGGTACGCCGAGGACCATTATTTCAGATAGAGATGGCCGGTTTGTATCGCACTTTTGGCAGTCGGTACATAAGGCATTGGGGACACGGTTGCGTTTGAGTACATCTTTCCACCCTCGATCGACGGACATCCAACGTACCATTCAGACGTTCGAGGATTTGTTGCGCGCGTGCGCGTTAGATTGGAGTAGTGATTGGAAGGAGCAATTGGCCTTAATTGAGTTTACTTATAATAATAGCTGGCACGCGTCGATTAAGATGGCACCGTATGAGGCACTTTATGGCCGACGTTTCCGATCACCAATATGTTGGGATGAGCCGTCCGATTTGGTTGGCACCGAGCCGGACCTTGTGTTGGAGACGAGGGAGAAAGTTGAATTGATTAGGAAGAGAATGTTGGCTGCTCAGAGTCGACAAAAGTCTTATGCGGATGTTAGGCGTAGACCGTTGGAGTTTGAGGTGGGAGATCATGTTCTGTTGAGAGTGTCTCCTGTTGTGTCAAGAATTAACACCTTCCGATCGGCGATCGCCTAGGAGGTCGCGACTGCCGCCGAAGGCCCAAGGAAGAATCGCCGACCGACTGTGCGACCTAGCCTTAGCCCGCAGACAAGCATGAATCGCCACCAAGGTCCCAGGACAAGTCCCGGTGCCGAGCGATCGACATCCAATACGATCATCTCTCGGCGCCTGGCGACCGACTTCTGGCGACCGACTTATGGACGATCATCTCTCAGCGCTTTGCCGACCGACCCTTGGTGACCGACCAATGCCGACCTTCAGTGACTGGACGAGAACGATCCTCGGTGTCCAGCTAGAGACGACCGCATCATGACGATCTGGGTCGATGACCATCCAGTCGGCCAAGGCCGAGCAACAGGACAGCACCCACGTGCAGATCCGCAAAAGGCGCTGACAAAGCTGTCACCTACCTCACCTACCAACAGGGCCGCAGACCTGCGAAAGGAGCTGACGGACAAGACTGGTGACCACAGCCTGTCACCTACCTTTCCTACTGACAAAGTCCGCCGAAAGTAACAAAGTGGGACCCCCTGTGACAGTACTTCCGAACGCGTGCTGGCTCCTCATTGGACCGCACAGCTGGCTACCAGCTGTAGCCTTAGACTTTTGGCAGGCAACCCATGTGACCTTTAGGACGATCGCCCCATTACATTAATGGCCGAAAGGTGATCGCCCACTAGGGAACAAGGCACCTCAACCCCTATATAAAGAGGACAGCCTGCACTTGGATTCTCTCTCTGCATTCTCGCATTTCACACCATACAGAAGCAAAATACTTACACTTGGCAAACATCTAACTCTTGGCAAACAGTTATCTTTCGGTCTTACTTCTCCCGGCCTATCTCATCCAGCAGATTATCGGCGGGGACGAAGAACACCGAGCTTCGCTCAAGAGCCGGATTAACAGAGTCTTTTTACACTCATTGTATTTAGATTTCTCTCATTAATACTTGTATCCACGAATATTCGTATTAATAACATCTCGCGAGAGCATTCAAGCCCGGGCCTAACAAACCGCAAATCTTGTATTATTTATCTACTCTAAGTGCTCCCGCAATTGTTGTTTGTTGTCCGTCTTCCACAGATTAATCTTCGGATAAATATTTTGGGCAACAACAATTGGCGCTAGAAGAAGGGCATCCAACCTCGATTTTATATACCTACCATCCCGAAGAACACTCATTGTTCTCGGCGTATACTTGAAGTGACACTTACCGCACTTCAAAGAAATCCTTCGTAAATCATGTCTTCCGCCTCCGCGTCGAAGAAAGCCACCGACAGCCCGGCTGCACCCTGCTCCGCCCCGGGCCCGAGCCACGCCGATGGTGGAAGGTAGTCGCCGGTCGAGACGCCGATCCCGCCTCGGACGGCGGCCCAAGCCTCTCGCTCGACGGTTCGAACCAAGGAATGATCGAAGGGGCCCCGGCCGTCCCACAGAGCGACGGAGTGCTCGACGCGCCTCCCGCTATCGCCCCTCGGTCGTCCGCCGAAGTCCAAGCGGAAGCTCAAGGCGCCATCGGCCGAGCGACGCTGTGGGGCTCCCGTCCGCAAGAAGAGGCGCTCGCCAGCCGGGGCACCTCTGTCTTCGATCGCCTGGGCAGTGACCCGACCTAGCTACCGGGGCAGTCCGGCCCCATGTACGAGTCGACAGAGTCTGAGTCCGTCACTAGGAGCTCGGCCTATCCGACTCCCAGAAGGCAGCCCAGCCGTCTGGCTCCCCCTCGCCAAATTGCCAAGGCCGGGCAAAGAACGGAGCCGGAGATCGGTACACGATCGCCTCGGCCTCGCTCCCAAAGCCGATCCGCAAGCGACCAAGCCACGGAAATGGCTGCGATGCAACGTCAACTCGACGACATGAAGGCGCCTCGGAATCTGTGGCAGCGCCAAGAAGACGATCGCCGGCCAAGCGAGCCGCCACGATCGACATCGAGCTCGCCTCAGCAAGACAAGATCGCTCCCCGCAAACACCCGTACGAGGGGCGATCGGACCCTGTGCACCTGAGGAAGTTCAATATCTACATGACCGGGTGTGGGGCATCTGACGCGACCAGGTGCCGAATGTTCCCTCTGACGCTGGACGGCCTCGCCCACCGGTGGTACACTTCGTTGCCACCTCGGTCCATTGGCTCCTTTAACGAGTTGGCGCACGTCTTCACGGAGTACTTTGCCACCAGGGTCGTCCGGCCCGAAGGTCCCCTCCGCATGATGCAAATCAAGCAGGGAGAAGAAGAGTCCGACTCGGACTACATCGACCGGGTAGACGTAATCATCCTCAATGGCGAGCCCATAAGCGATGAGACCGCCCTCTACGCGGTCCTAGGAGGATTTCAGGGTTTTTCGCCTATGTTCAGGCATCTCACGAAGACCCAACCTACAACCTACGCAGCCTTCCGGGCTAGAGCCGCAGATTTTCTGGCCAGGCAAAGGTTCCTTCTTAGGTCCGTGAGGCCGCGATCGGCGCCGGACGACGATCTCCCGCCCGATCGCCGACGTTGACCTACGAATAAAGCGATCGGCAATGAGCGACGATCGCGCCTTCCACCGATCGCCGATCATCACGCTACATCATCAAGAACTCGGTGGACACGATCGCCATCTACATCCAAAGATATAACATGACGGACTAAGGCATAAGATTGCCTCCACCGCACATCATAAAGCCATGGTCCCGGCAACGATGGAACCGCCGCTTCGCCATGCAAGGTCCTTTCGGCCGAGATCGCCCGCCTTCGTTTAAATACGAGGCCGGCGTAGTCCGAGGGCTCTCCAACATTAATCGGTGGACACATGCCACAATCCCCGCCTCAACGTATATCGCCGAGGTCGGCCATCTCCATGGCCGGCCGAGGTGGAAGCAGAGCTAACAAGCCGCGGCGTGGAGTTGATTCATCCGACGCCGCCCGCGCAAGGACTCCTCTAGACCGAGACCGCACGCCCTTCGTTTAAATACGAGGCGAGGCGCGGCTAACAGAGGACCCTCATAATAAAGTGAGTCACGGACACTCAATGTCTTCCCGCACCAAGACACGGCCATGGAGTCGGTCCATCGATCTCCGCGACTGCACGATTCCTCAAACAAAGCGAAACCACCAAGTTTCCATGGGGATCGCCAATGTTGTTTTTGCAGTACAAGACCAAAAGATAGCTAAGCCAATCGACCATGATAGCCCAAGTCCGAAATCATAAGTCACCAAGAAGATCGCCCGTCCTCATCCTTACACGATCGCAAGAAGAACCACCTCGCCCCATGTCTTCAACATAGGAGCAAGCCGAGGGGCAATTGTTGTGTCAAGAATTAACACCTTCCGATCGGCGATCGCCTAGGAGGTCGGGACCAAGTCGCCGCTGAAGGCCCAAGGAAGAATCGCCGACAAGCCAAAGCGACCTAGCCTTAGCCCGACAGACAAGCATGAATCGCCACCGAAGGTCCCGTGACAAGTCCCGGCCGAGCGATCGACATCCAATACGATCATCTCTCGGCGCCTAGCGACCGACTTCCGCGACCGACTTATGGACGATCATCTCTCCGCTTTGCCGACCGACCCTTGGTGACCGACCAATGCCGACCTTGATGGATCGCCGAGAACGATCTCGGTGTCCAGCTAGAGACGACCGCATCATGACGATCCGGGCCGATGACCATCCAGCCGGCCAAGGCCGAGCAACAGACGGCACCCACGTGCGCATCCGCAAAAGGCGCTAACAAACTGTCACCTACCTCACCTACCAACAGGGCAGCACTGTGAAAGGAGCCGACGGACAAGACTGGTGACCACACTGTCACCTACCTTTCCTATCGACAAAGTCCGCAAAGTAACAAAGTGGGACCCCGTGACAAGATTTCCGACGCCGGCCGCTCCTCATTGGACTGCATACCGGCTACCACTGTAGCCTTAGACTTTGGCAGGCGGCCCATGTGACCTTTAGACGATCGCCCCATTACATTAATGGCCGAAAGGTGATCGCCACTAGGGAACAAGGCACCTCAACCCCTATATAAAGAGGACACCGCACTGATTCTCTCTCTGCATTCTCGCATTTCACACCATACAAGCAAAAATACTTACACTTGGCAAACATCCAACTCTTGGCAAACAGTTATCTTTCGGTCTTACTTCTCCCTACTATCTCATCCAAGCAGATTATCTAGGGGACGAAGAACACCGAGCTTCGCTCAAGAGCCGGATTAACAGAGTCTTTTTACACTCATTGTATTTAGATTTCTCTCATTAATACTTGTATCCATGAATATTCGTATTAATAACATCTCGCGAGAGCATTCAAGCCCGGGCCTAACAAACCCGGCAAATCTTGTATTATTTATCTACTCTCGGAAGTGCTCCCGCAATTGTTGTTTGTTGTCCGTCTTCCAGCAGTATTAATCTTCGGATAAATATTTTGGGCAACAACATCTCCGACGAAAGGAGTTTTCCGTTTTGGGAAGAAGGGGAAACTCAGCCCGAGATATATTGGACCTTTCGAGGTATTGGAGAGAGTCGGTGAGTTGCCATACTGTTTGGCTTTACCTCCGTCGCTGAGTCATGTGCATATCGTATTTCACGTTTCCCAGTTGAGGAAGTACGTTCCGGACCCGTCCCACATTATTGACTTTCGGGACGTGGAGATCGAGAAGGATGTTACGTTTGAAGAGAGGCCCGTCAAGATTTTGGAGCGTCGAGACAAACAGTTAAGGCACAAAACCATTCCTTTGGTCAAGGTGGAATGGTCGAGGCACGGAGTAGAAGAAGCGACGTGGGAGTTAGAGGAGGATATGCGTTCGAGGCATCCCGAACTTTTTGATTCTTAAGTTTCGGGACGAAACTTTATTTTAGAGGGGGAGAATGTAATATCCGTAATTTTCCATTTTTAGCAGTTTCCATTTTTGGTGTATGTTTATTTTTTATCGACTCGCTTGTAACCGTTTCGACATTTTGAATCTACTTTGTTCTTGGAGTTTTTCCATTTGGACGAGCTTTGATGATGTTTTCACGTAATTTCATTTTATGACATGTTTTGTCGTATGAACGTTCGATTCTTGTAAAACTCATTCTTTTTCGTTGTTTCTTGGTTTTTACAAGTTCGTATGGTTGAGTTGGTCATGTGGAGACTTTCGTTTTATAAATCCGACATCGTTTCGTGATTTTCGGGCACTTGGGCTATTTTTGTAATTTCCTAATAGTTTAGGGAATCTTATTTTCGTTGTCGCATTACGGACCCTCCGGTGGTCGGAATTGTATTTTCTTTCAGCGCTTAGCTCCGTCGTCTTGTATGCTTCGCGTCTATGTTCCTGGATTCTGGTCTCGTCGTGCGTTTCGTGTTTTGTACCCTCGACAGCAGCTTACTGCTGATGTGACATCAGCAGTACTGAACTGCTGTGTAGGTAGCGCACGCTACTCCTGTTACCTTGCGTGCGCTACCGATGTGCATTTAGCGTACGCTAACTCCCTATTGTTAGCGTACGCTAGCGAATGGTGGCAGTAGCCACTGGACCTGTCACGGCCCCGTTAGCGCGCGCTATATATGACAGTTAGCGTGCGCTAACTTCACAGAATATATAAGTCAGCGGGCAGTTTCAGAACAGCAGTTTTATTCTTTTCTCTTCGTTTCTTCGACGTGCGACCTCAGAGGCGATTTCCACCGGTTCTATTCGGAGTTCTCTTCAAATTCCATCACGGTAGAATCGAGCCATCATATCATAATCAGCATAATCACCCTTCATCAGCCGAATTAAAGGTAATTCCTCAGGAACCCTAACTTTGACGAATTTGGGGGTTTTTCGGGATTCTAGGGTTTAGTTCCGAATTGTTCAACTATGTTACGATATTCTTTACCGATTGTGATTATTGAGTGATTCTAAATCCAATTTCCTTGATTTTAATCCGCGAATTATCAATACGGGGAGATTTTGCGTAAACCCTCGCCCATATCGATTGATCGTTCATTGTCGTATCATGTAATCGGGGTTATGGGTGTATTCCAATAGAGTATTGTTGTCCGTTGGGACTGAACTGTGTTGATCCTTCGTTTAGGAACCGTCGTTTTACACCCGGACCGTTCGTAGTCGTGTTTCACTTCCGTTTCTTCAAGAATGTCTCAAAGGCAAGTACTTTACATTTGTTTACATGTTCTAGTATTTGAATTATGGCTGTATCGTGGTTGTTGTGGATGGTTATGTGTATGTTCACCTAGGGACGGTCCGACGGGGCCTCTAGGGATACGTATTGCCGTGAGTGTGCGTATCGCGAACTGTGGTTAGCCACCCAGGGATGTCCGACGGGGCTCTGCGGGGTACGGTGGCCGTGAGTCTCGTACCAACGGTTAACTTTGAATTGTGATTTGTTGGAGATAATGTGTTTTGTGATTGTACATTGTAAATATGCTGGAATATAAAATGTTTTCTAAAATGACTTTTTGGCGCATATATTCATCTGATTAGAATGTAGTTCAAATGGATTGTACTTGCACTAGCAGTTGTCGCTAACCCCTTAAATGGGGGAAATACTTTTTGTATTTCAGGTATCGATCGTGGGGACAAGCGAGTACCCGAGCAGTATGAGGATGATGGGCAAGCATGATATTGTCCAGTAGTTGATTATTGGTGTTCTGTCTGTCAATTATTATTGATGTCTGATTTTGAGATTTATGTATTGTAAAATTGGTTTAAGTACTCGAGTACTTCCTGTTTGAAATTGTTAATGTTGTGTTCCCGTTTTGGGAAATAGATTTAATGTCAGATTTTATTTGTCGGTTTGTAGTCTTTTATCTGAATTGTCGTTCGATTAATGATTGTTTGCATTGTCGAATGTCTTGTTTGGTACGTTAGCCTGGTGGATTCCACGTTGTGGGGTCCACGGCGCTGTAATATGCCCTGAATGTCTTGGGGGTGCTACAAGTATTCCGGGAATTATTATTCTCGTGATGCACTACCAAAAAAAGGACTTTAGCCGACGACCTAAAAAAAACGGCCGACGACTTTAAAGTATCGTCGGCTAAACAGTTTTAGCCGACGACTTGATCTAGGTCGTCGGCTAAAGTACAACATAGTCGTCGGCTATAGTAAAGAGGTTTAGCCGACGACCTAGATAATGTTTAGCCAACGGAAAAAAAAAACGTTTTAGCCGACAACTTGATCTGGGTCGTCGGCTAAACCCCTTTCGGAAAAAAAATAATATTGCAACGGTTTAGCCGACGACCTAGATCAAGTCGTCGGATAAACACTTTTTCAAAAAAAATAATATACTTTAGCCGACGACTTGATCCGGTCGTCGGCTAAACCCCTTTCTAAAAAAATAATATTGCAACGGTTTAGCCGACGGCCTAGATCAAGTCGTCGGCTAAACACTTTTTCAAAAAGAAAAATAATATACTTTAGCCGACGACTTGATCTGGGTCGTCGGCTAAACCCCTTTCGAAAAAAAAAAAATATTGCAACGGTTTAGCCGACGACCTAGATCAAGTCATCGGCTAAACACTTTTTCAAAAAAAAAATAATATACTTTAGCCGACGACTTGATCTAGGTCGTCGGCTAAACCCCTTTCGGAATAAAAAATAATATTGCAACGGTTTAGCCGACGACTTTATCTGGGTCGTCGGCTAAACCCCTTCCGAAAAAAAAAATAATATACTTTAGTCGACGACTTGATCTAGGTCGTCGGCTAAATCCCTTTCGAAAAAAAAATAATATACTTTAACCGACGACTTGATCTAGGTCGTCGGCTAAACCTCTCTCTCTCTCTCTCTCTCTCTATATATATATATATATATATATATCCTCTTCTCTTCTTTCTTCTTCCTTTTCTTCTTTTTTTCTTCCCCCACCCACCCGTCAACCGCCTTCTTCCTTTTCTTCTTTTTTTCTTCCCCCACCCACCCGTCAGCCGCCCGACGACACCAGACCGCCCGTCACCCACCCGCCGGAACACCGCCGCTCGACCGTCTGCCCGCCGCCCGACCTCCGCACAGGCAACCCATTTTTTTTTGTGCATTTTTAGTGTATTAATTTTATCTGTAATTTGGTTGTTTTTCATGTAGTTTTTATTATTTTTTTAGTTTATTAGGTTCGGTTTTATTTAGTTTTTAGATTTTTGTGTATTTAGTTTTCATTTGTTTGATGAATTTTATTGTATTTGTTTGATGTATTGTTGGTGTATTGTGTTATTAATTGGTGTATTGTGTTGAATTGGATGTATTGTTGGTATGTTGTGATATTAATTGGTGTATTCTGTTGAATTGGCGTATTTTTGTTGTTGTTGAATTGGTGTATTGTATATGTGTTATGTATTTGTGTTGAATTGTTACGTATTTTTTTGCTAATTTATTAATTGGTGTATTGTGTTGACTATAAATTGTTCCCAAAATTTGAATTATTTTTTTAAAAAAAAAGTTTTAGCCGATGACTTTGTTAAATGTCGTCGGCTAAAGTATATTACTTTTTTTTTTTAAAAAAAATGTTTTAGCCGACGACATTTAACAAAGTCGTCGGCTAAAGTATATTACTTTTTTTTTTCTGAAAAAACTTTAGCCGACAACATTTGTAAATTCGTCGGCTAAACCTCAAAGTTTAGCCGACGACTACCAAAAAAGTCGTCGGCTAAACCTTGGCCGACGAATATCGGCCGGCGGTTTTTTAGCCGACGACTGGAGGGTTTAGCCGACGACTTTGACCTTTAGCCGACGACTTAGAGTCGTCGGCTAAACCCCCGATTTTGGTAGTGATGTGTCTTACCTAATACTCATTGTAGATACATAGATGAAAGGTTCTAGATCCTTCTAGAGGTAGTAGGATCCTATTAGATTAGATGTCTTACTTTATCTAGGAATCCTATGTATGGAAGGACTCTCATTGTAATGCCTATATAAATGTCCCTCTATGATCAGTGTTATGAATACAATTGATTGATTCGTATTTACAATCTTTTATTTTCTCCTGAAAAAAAAGTTTTATTACTGCGATAAGTAAACGTGTGTGTTCATTAATGAATGGTAATATATATGGGAAACAGTTGAGTAATTAATAAGCGCATGCAGGACACAAAAGCCTGAAACCCCATTATCCATCTTCTTCTTCTCATTTCCCGAAATCATAGGAATTTTCTTCTCCAACGTTAATTAACACCGCCGACCGGATTCTGCTCAAAAAGGGACCTAACCCAAGAAATAAAACGACATAATTTACAACAGTAGCTCCGAAGCCTCAGATATGTGTAAGTAAGACCCTTTTGCAGGTTTTTTCTTCTTCTCTGCATGTTAGTGAGAAGTGAGAACCAGCTTAATTTGACCTAAAAGATTATATATTCATGAGTCTGTGTTTTTATTTTATCTTTTTTGTTTTGTTTTTTGCACATTTATTTTTCATATTTTTCAGTTCTTGTTTTAGCATGCATGCATGCATGCCCGAGTTAATAGACTCTCTTAATTTTCACTTGGGATCCTCGGTCCCAAACTTCATGTGCCATTTTACCTACCACAATCAATTTTCTTATTATTTTTTTACTTTTTTCTCTTCAATTTCAATATGTTGTGATTTAATTTAATTTTACAATTACTCCCTCCACTTTTAAATAGATGTCATTTTAGACTTTTGTAATTTTTTTCAAAATAGATACTATTTTAGCTTTATTCTTCTCTTTATTCCATTATTACCCCTAATTAATTTATCTCAAAATTCATCTTTTCACTCTTCATTAATTACAAAATATCATTTATTAGGGGCAAATTTTAGCATATTTTTTTTCTTAATTTGTGTGCACAAAGCCAAAGTGACATCTATTTAAAAGTGGAGGGAGTATTAACTAGGGTTCGCCCATCTATATTAGGATAGATATTTATTTTTTATATATAAATTGCATTTATTTGGTTAAAAATGATTATTTTAGGTGGATTATCTCAAAATCAAGATATATATATTCTTTTTAAATTGTGATTTTTTGTGATAAATGTTAATTATAATTCATTGTATAATAACAAATCTTTATTTTGCAATAAAATATTATAAAAATAGTAAAATAAGGAGTGGGACACGGAGATGGCACACAAAGATTGGAACAGAGGATCTCATCTCGTTAATTTTAGCCATGGTCATAAAAAACATGACATTTTGACTGTTGTAACTTGATATTATTACTACCTCGGTTCCTAAATAACTGTCTGGTTTCCTTCTTCGATATCTAACTTTAATCATTTATATCTCTCATTATATTTAGAGAAAATATATAGCATAAAATACTTCTGAATACAAATATATTGATATATTTCTTATAATATTCATTAAGGTATGTTTTAAAAATAACCATTAATGATCAAAGTTGGTTTGCAAAAACTCAAAGCGACAACTATTTAAAAATGGAGGGAATATATATTATTACTCGATAATTGGGTCACTCGTTCAACCGATTGATCCATTCATAACTTGATAATTGGTTCACTGCACCGATTGATCCGTTCTAGAACAAAATGGTTCGGCCAAAAACATATATAGAGATAATTGTACTTTTGGTCCCGAACTATTGAAGTCTAGTCCCGACACTTTTGTCCCAATATATATTTTTTAAAAATTGCTATTAATGTTCAAGTTGATGATCTTATATGGTTTTTGAGGGCAAATGGAGTGTGCTCGTGATTCTTGGTTTGATGGCAAGTCATTTCTTTCTATCATCATGTCTTAGAAAATTTGGTTTTTAGTGTATATTATTTTTATAAGACTTAAATTTTAGTGTGTGTGTGTGTGTTTTATTTTGATAAGACTTTTGATTATAAAAGCTATGGCACCTCATAGGATGCTATAACACCGTGTCATAAAATGATGTGGCATGGTGTGATTGATCAGTTCGGTGGGGTCAAGATCAACCAAACTGACTTATCACACAATGCCACCTCATTTTGCGGCGCAGAGTTATGGGGCGCCACAAGAATTTGTCTTTAGTTGATTTATACAACATAAATTTACTAGGAAAAAAAAAAGTAAAAGGTGACAAGTATAAGGGGTCTATCTATCACCTTTTCTTTTTTTTGTATATATTTTGTTTTTTAATTATTTAAGTGATTTACCACTATGTATACATGATGATAGGAATTGGACTCCTACATTCTTGGTGTAGTGATTTTGTTTTGGTAGCAAAAAATGGTTCATACTTCATAGCAGTCCTCCACAACCAAAAGTAAGTTCTTACAAATCATTTTCAAATGCAGATTTGTGTTTCCTTTTCTTTTTCAAAGTTTTGTTCAACAATTGCTATTTATCTTCTTTGCATATGTTTTTTATTTTAGGAAATTCCATCGGATGATAAACGGGCAGAAAATGGGCCACGTCGCGAGGCCAAATGGTGGTACTCAACTAGGGCTGGCAATTTCCGACACGACACGATAACCCGACACGAACACGCACGAAATTAATGGGTTAGTGTTTGGCCTTATCGTGTTCGTGTCCTTATCGTGTCGACATGATAAGGACACGCTAATTTCGTGTCGTGTTCGTGTCAGATTCGTGTCGTGTTCGTGTAACACGATAACTTCCGTGTTCGTGTCGTGTCGTGTCGTGTTCGTGTAACCCGATAATATTTATATATTTTTAGCATTAATTTTATTATCATTTTAAATATTTTAAGTTTATTTTCTAATTTTTTATTTGAATTTATCGATTTGTGTCGTATCGTGTCGTTATCGTGTCGTGTCAACACGAAAAATATCATGTCATATCGTGTTCGTGTCGTGTCCGTGTTTCAACCTTTCGTGTCGTGTTCGTGTTCGTGTCGGGCATATACTTAACGGGTCGTGTTCGTGTTTGGTCTTATCGTGTCGTGTCGTTATCGTGTCGACCCGATAACGATCCGACACGCACGAATTGCCAGCCCTATACTCAACCTTCCACACTGTCACAGCCATGGTTGGCGCCGGGGGTCTCAGCTTGCCTTATGCCATGGCATACTTGGGATGGGATGGTACCATGCTTTCTCTCTCCTAAAAATGGATTCTTTTTGAGCATTCTCCATCAAGAAAATAAGAATTGGGAGGGGAGATTTATTTTCCTTTTCTTGAAAATACTAGATTAAAATACTCATCACACTTTTAGGGGTCAATATTCTAAAATTTAGTAAGTTTGTATACATAGAAGTTTACGGATAATTACAAACTTACCTTGAAGTTTGAGGTATTTACCAAAATAGTCAATGAACTTTAAAAAATTTCGAAAACTACCTCCTTGATATCTCGTTTGACATTTTTATCCAACCGTTGGTTGACTTGACAGAATTTGTCAAAGCATGAAAGTCTTTTAGATTAGACCTCTTAGTTTCTCAAAATATTACAAATAGCCCCAACTTCTTGAAATATTACAAATATCCCCAAATATTTTATGATGAAACCTCCTACTAACATCATTTGAACCTTATGATGGAATTCTAAATATTTCTAGACCGACTTTCTTTCATCTCTCTCTCTCTCTCTCTCTCTCTCTCTCTCTCTCTCTCATGCAGGGGTACAGGCATAATTGTTATGATATTATCATGGTGCATCACTTTGAACACCATGTGGCAAATGACCCAACTCTGGGGTTCGTTTCGATAGATATATTGACCTGGGCCGGCATGCTTTCGGGCCGAGACTTGGGGCATGGATAGTTCTGCCTCAGCAACTTATTGTCCAGGTGGGGTGTGATATTGTGTATATGGTCACTGGAGGAAAATGTCTCATGAAGTTCATGGAAATTGCATGCAACAGTTGTGCACCACCAATCAGGCAGTCCTATTGGATTTGTATATTTGGAGGTGTTCACTTTTTTCTGTCTCAGCTGCCGGATATTAATTCCGTGTCTGGTGTTTCATTGGCTGCTGCAGTTATGTCCCTCTGGTAAATTCATCTTTGTTCTTTCTTGAAGTGCTCTTCTTTCCCCTAGTGTTTGAAGCTAGAAGATAAAAAGGATAATTACAAAAACTACCCTCAGGTTTAGACAAATTACAAAAGGGAAAACAAATTTTAGAGGTTTGTATTTCACCTTACAAATATTTTCTCTGAATACAAATACTCTACTTTCGTTTTTACCTTAAGGGATTTTTGTAATTCTAAAAAATAACCAGTTTTTTTTTTTTTGTAATTAGGCTAAAGTGCAGAGGTAGTTTTTAGGAGTAACCCAAAACTAAACAAAAGTAAGTGTTTGCAAAAATTTAGTCTACATAATAAGTAGAAGCTAAGAAGTATAGGCTTGTAATAAAGTGGCTACAAATGTTAATCATTTGATAATCCCACACACTTCATATAGTAAACAATTATAATAGCAATCACTTTTAATCCATGCAGCTACTCAACTATAGCCTGGGTGGGGAACCTGAGCAAGGGCCGTTCGCCACACGTGAGCTACGCGTACAAAAAAACTAGAGGGCCCGATTACATGTTCCGAGTTTTCGTTGCTTTGGGACAGATTACGTTCGCTTACGCGGGCCATGCTGTGGCACTAGAAATCCAGGCGATCATACCATCGACTCCCGAGAAGCCCTCGAGTGTGCCCATGTGGAACGGCGCTGTCTTGGCGTATTTTATCAACGCATTGTGCTATTTTCCCGTGGCTCTGATCCGATACTGGGCTTTCGGACGAGATGTGGACGATAACATCTTGGTCGCGCTTCAGAGGCCCGCATGGCTCATTGCTGTCGCTAATATGATGGTGGTGGTTCATGTGATCGGAAGCTATCAGGTACAATGTACAAGGGCTAGTTTCATAGAAAGAAGTGTATTTACAAAAAGACCCAGTAACGTTTAAAATTACAAATCCACCATCTAGTCTTGGCCCTGCCTTACATTTTTCACCACAATGGTTACTTTTTTTCTTTTAGAGTATTTACAATTAAATCTCTCAACTATTTAAATTTTATTAGTAGCCCCAACTTTCGATCAGGCTATTTGTGATATTTAGAAAAACTGAGCTATGTAAATGTAATATCTAAAGAAGTTGAGGATGTGATTGCATTAGCTCCACTAACGGCGGCTGCAAAATATAGGACGGATGTAACCTCAATGGTGGTTTTCGTGATTTTCAAAATTAGCTAGGTTGAAACCTCAAGGCCAGATTTTGTAATTATGATATTGCATGTAATCTTTAGGGATAATTATGAAAGTTACCCTGAAGTCTAGTCTAATTACAAGAAAAACGAAAAAAAAAAACCGGCTACCTTTCATGTAACTAGAGATCACAATGCAGGTTTACGCAATGCCAGTATTCGACATACTTGAGAGAACCATGATGGAGAGATGGATCATTTCAAAAGGACTTTTACTCAGACTCATTGTTCTTTCTGCTTATGTTGGTAAGAATATTTTTTTTTTTTCACAGCACCAAAAGGAATTACTGGCATTTTTCTTGGTATTTTGACTGATGTATTACTAATTCTTTCTTGCAGCTTTCACACTAATCGTTGGTGTGACTTTCCCTTTCTTTGGTGATCTACTTGGTTTCTTTGGTGGATTTGGCTTTGCTACAACTTCTTACTTTGTGAGCCCTTCTTTTTTCAAGTCGTTATTTACAATTTGTATTGGATGGATGAGTTTTTTTTCAACTTTACTGTTCCAAACATGTGTTCCAAACTCTATTACATCCAATCGCCACATGTGCAGGTGATCATAATTAGAGATGAAAATTTTAAAATTTAAAATACACGTAGCGATTATGTATTGGATGGATGAGTCTTTTTTTAACTTTATCGTTCAAAAAATGTGTTCCAAACCCTGTTTAATCCAATACATAATCACCACATGTGCAGGTGATCATAATTAGAGATGAAAATTTTAAAATTTAAAAATAAACCTGAACACGTGACGATTATGTATTGGATGGAATATGATTTGGAACACATGTTTGGAACGGTAAGATTGAACTCATTTTCAGTGCATGTTGCATGATACGCTCTTTAAACTCTACAACACCGAAAATGAACCTAAAAATTTTTAAAAATAAAAATAAACCATAAAACTAAAAATGAACCATAAGATATGGAAATAACCCTAAAACTGAAAAAAATAAAAAATGAAATCTAAAAAAAATTAAAAATAAACCCCGGAAAATGAAAATCTTAAAAAAATAAAAAGTTAATGTATATTCATGCGTCTGAGTGTACGATATATCATGCACTCGGGTGCAGGGGCGGATGTACACCCGTGCAAGAGGGGGCAAGTGCACCCCTCGATTTTTGAAATTAGTATATAATATTGTTGAGAATTGGTCCGAATCGGGTGACGAATTATTACAATAATTATAACGAATATAACTATTACACAGATCTACTCGGGATAGGGATTAGGGATTACACAAATTCTAATTAAATGAATTAAAATGAATTAAAAACTGAAAATAAGATGTGAGCAAAGAAAACGCAAACCAAAACGAATCAAAAACCGATTCGGAGGTGATGTCACTGTTGAAGAACAGCCCGACTCAATCCTCTGTCTCAAATGCCCACGTCCAGGACACACTTAGCCGCAGCCAGCACCAAAACGAGACCCACCCAGACCGGAAGCTGCTTCTCTTGGAAGAACCGAAGCACACAGCAAGGATTCGTACCAGCAACCTTCTCAGAACACCACCTTCAGGTATAAAACCTCAAGAACAGTCACAGATCTTCGATTTCGATCACAGGAAGAAGGAAAAATCGAAGGGTAGAACAGGTTACTTTTCTTTTCTCGCCTTTTTGTTGTGTATCTCTCAACTCTCCCGAAAATGGTATTTATAGATGTAGCGAAGTAGGGTTAGCCGAGGAAATACCGGAACTGAAACCGAAATAACCATGGCGGAGGAATAGGAAAAATAACAGACGGGAGAGATGATGGGGAGAGAAAGAGTCAACTCGGGCAGAGGAGAAAACAAAAGGAGGCGGTGGTGGTGAAAATAGGGTTGATGGGGTTTATAAGTAAGGGGTCAACACATCCAAGGCTAGGATTAATTGAGGCCAACAGATGGCTGAGATTAATCGAGCCTTAAAGATGGGTTGGGCTGCTTCCAAATGTTGGGCCGGGTCACTTTGGTGGGCTGCAGGAGAAATAAATTTTGGGCCATCACAATAACTTAATAATTTTGGCCCACTTAACCCAACAAATATATATATATATATATATTGTCATTTAGTAAACAAAAACAGTTGGGGTAAAATGGTTGTTGTTCCTCATGTCTTTCTCACCTAGTACTTTACTAAATGTTATTTTAAAAATAAATATTAAAAATATAAAAAAACTAGATTGAAGAAAATAATAGAAAATATATAAAAATGAAACTCATATTGAAAAAGTACAAACTTATTATGTGTTGGATTTTTTTGAGTAAATGCAAACTGAAAATTTTTTATTTTATTTTGCTTCGTATGATTTGTGTCCCGTGAGCGTGTGATATGATATAAATTGCCTTTCTACATAGGTTTTTATCTCACTACCTATTTTATAAAGTGCACAATTTAATTTGTTTGCAAAGGGAAATGGGGTGTTAATTTTTCGAAAAATAATTCGGTTTGTCTTTGTTATTACTAAGTTTTGATGGTGGTACTTTACAATTATCCTGAACTTCATTTCATTACTTTAAATGCATTTGTTAAATCTGCAGCTGCCTAGCATCATATGGTTGAATACTAAGAAGCACGGTGAGGGTGCGTAGTACGGGAATACGGGGATTCGTTAAATTTAAAAATATGGGGATTCGGGTGCGGGGGGATACGGCATATATAAAAATATTTTAATATATATATATATATATATATATATATATATATATATATATGTGTGTGTGTGTGTGTGAGAGAGATTTTAGATGTAACAAAAAAACATTAGAAAGGAAGAGTGAAGAGTTTCATTAAAATAACAAATAGTGCAAAGCATAACTTAAACCATCCTTAATAGTTTAAAACATAAAAATAAACATCTTAAAACATTATAACATTATAACATAACAGTACATAATAGAACACAATTTACCAAAAAAAAAAAAAAAACGAACAGAAGTATATAATAGGAGATATTTGTAGTGAGATTAATATATAATTATATATATATATATACTATTGCACTGATAAGTGATAACACTAACATATACACACAGTTATATACTTATATTATATATAATATCTTGAAAGCATTGACCCCTCACCCCGCGTACACAAATCGAAGGAGAAGAGTCTTCTGAAGACAGATCGAAGGAAAAGAGTCAGAAGACAGATCGAAGCATACCGGATCGAAGAGACGAAGTCGCCGTTGATGGTCGCCGCTGATGGATCGATGGGTCGATGGGTCGCCGACTCGCCGCCTTCAAGACTTCAATTTATTGATTCAGCGGAAAACTAGGGCTTCAATTAAGGTAAACCCGTTTTTTTTAATATCTTCAACTAATTGACCATAAAATTACGGTCTATACCCCTCCGCACCCCCCCCCCCCACCCCTGCTTGAAAATACGGGGATACGCCACCTGGCGCACCCCGTACGCACCCCGCACCCCTACGCAGTACGCGGGGTGAGGGGCGAATCCCTGCTTCCCAGATTGAATATTATGAAACCACAGAGATTCAGCCGCTCATGGTTTATCAATTGGGTAAACACATAGTATTAATACTTCATTTCTTGTTCGGATCATAATCAGTGAGTTCTTTTTCTTCTTTTTCTCATTCGGACAAATGAAGGATAGATGTAAAACGAAAAAGGGATGGTTGACCGCAAGCCGATCTGCTAGCTTTTATCATCAAACATTAGTGCTAATCTTACACATAGATATGTTCTTTTGTGAATTTCAGGCATGTACGTTTATTGGAGTGTTCGTCATGTTTGCATCAACAATCGGTGGACTGCGGAATATCGTTGCAGATTCTTCAACTTATGAATTTTACTCTTAAAATATTTGGTGGAATTTCTGTCAATTATAGGCTTGAAAATAATCGAGTTTAGATGATGATGACGGTGTCGAGGGTGTTGTTTTTTATTTCCGCAACTATTTGGATAATGAAATAAATAGATGGAAATCATCCGAATTTTAGTTGTGTTCATTTTGTAGCTCAACATTTACTTCAGTAGTAATGAAATTGACACACTGTGTACCTCAAAAATTCATATGAAACTGGACACCAGAACTATCATCCTCTGTTACTTCACAATCAGAAAGCAGAGCTTCTATTACAAGAACCTTAAAAGCAAGAAGATTGGTAAGACTAAAAACAGACCACCTCGGAGACCAATAATGGAGGCACCTGCCCAGAAACAGTATGTGTCTAGAGATGTTAAACGGGCTAATCCTAGTGGTTTTTAGCTGATTCCTAGCGGGCTTCGTGCTAAACGGCTAGGGCTAAAAAGAAGTGCAGAATTAAACGGACTGGTAATATGGGGAGCTTCAGGCTAAATGTTTTAAAATTATATATTTACAGCTAAAATTTTAAATTTATACATATTCAACTCTTAAAATTAATGTTTGAAATTTGTATACATTACGAAAGTAGTTGCATAAAATTTTAACAATATTGCATTAGCAAAATTATGAAATTTAAATATTACAATTATATATTCTAAAACTAACATTATAATAATAAAATTAGACGTCAGATTCAAAGAAAATAAGAACAAAACTACTTAGATAGTTATATTTTCAAAGTAACAACAAAATTATAAACTTAGTAATAATACTTAAGTTCAAAAATAAAACTAATGATTGATTAATATATACCCAACAAAAATGAGTAAGATAAATTTTATTTTATTGTAGGAGGTAATAAAAAATAGATATAAACTATTAATATATTTATATTAAAAATTATCGGGGTTAACCTATAGGTTAGCTCTAACGGGCTTCAAGCTAAACGGTCTGGGTTCAAAAAACCCGAATTTAAACGGGTCAATTGTTAGAACCTAACCCTCTTTTTTCCAATTTAATCGACCGCCCTATTAACATCTATATATATGTGACGCGTGTATCTAACTCATTCATTTACTGTGGAATTCATTCATTTATTGTGTGCAAAAAATAACATGTATATACATATATGTACATATAGCACACCTAAAAGAATGAATAGTTCCAGAAGGGACGGATCAGAATAACGGAAGTACCTAGACGGGGAGGAATGAGCTGGAATAAGGGAAGAACCCAGGAGGAGTAATGAGCCGGAATTGTGGAGGACCCAAAACGGGGGGGAATGAATCGATTATAGAACGAAAGACCCAGAATGGGTAGGAATGAATCGGAATAGCGAAAGACATCGGAATGGGGGCAGAAGTTGTTCATCAAGTGTTTGGTATAGACTTTTTACAATTTCCGAGTTTCCAAATGTGTGAAAAAAAAATATTTGAAAGGAATTATACCTTTTAATAACTTCTAAAATATTGGCCATAACAATTAAATCATTCAGCATTAATATTTTTATAATAAGGTCTAAAAGGTCTTATTTCAGATGAAAGCTTATAACGGACAAATAATCCCAAAATTATCCGTACTCGGGCTCAGCCCGCCCCGGAACTGATGCTGTAAATCGAGCTCTGCTCCGCCTACCTGTTTTCTTAATGTATTGCCATCACAATCCATGACTAGTGGATAACAATTCCTAAAAAATTTCAATCTATATTTTCTAAACCACAATGAGTCGCCTTCATCCTCTGCATGTGAACAGCAAAAACAAGAGAAATTTTCAGTAAAACAAGCATACTAAGCAACTGTTATGTGTCCATCTACTCGAGTAATAATGAAACCATATTCGGAAAGCCAAAAGCAGCACAAACCGATTTACCTTCTGTAATTTGGAGTAATCACGACTCAACCGTTGAAAGAAAGGATTGAATTCCGAAAACAATGAAAAGAATTCCTCCCGAAAGTGCAACCTATTATTATATCCAGATGGATTAGCTAATTACATCAACAAGTACAAGCTCCTTTTCTTTTCATTTTTTTTCCAACTTTAGGGGAAAATAAAATATAAATAAATGTAAAAGGGAAGAAAAGGCAAATTTATTCTGTCAACTTACGATTTTTTCAGATATTTGAGATGCCAGACTCTTTCCTCCAAGAACAGCAGCTGTAGTGCACAAAGCTTGTCCACTAATACAAGGGAAACCAAAGCAAACATGATTTATTACAGGTTGAAAATTTTCAGGTTAATAATGGAAGAAAGGAACATATAGATATATAATATTTAGTTTCTGTAAGAGATGAAACTACTACATAGACTTACAGGATTCCACCAAGAACAACACCTACAGGATTCTCATCCGCAGCCAAACCTATCGTTGCAATCTTGAAAAAAAAGAAGTGTTTGTTGTTAAAAGGAAAAGAAGTGATACTTGTTAACCGGATATATCATCCTTTCAAAAAAGAAGTTACCTGACTCTTATCGCCCCATTCTCCAAAGAAAGTAATGGAAAAAGCCTAGAAAAAAAGGAAATATAATATTATTTAAGGAATAATAAGCGGGTTTCCTGAAGTAGAATGATTAAGAGAACTCATTAGAACCTTCAGCAGGATGGGGGACAAGAACTGAGTAAGAAAGGGACGACTTTGCTTTTTCAGATCATCCACATCCTAAAAATCATAGCGTAACAATGAGTTACTTCTGGTGCATTATAATTAGAGTGGCACACTCCATAGCCAGCAATAATTATATTAATACTAATATAAAAAAAATAACAAAATTGCAATTCATCATAATGCTAGACAACCAGGTAGAGTATGAAATTTAAGGATAACCAAAATATAATTTCAAGTTCGTATTGAATATAAAAATTCATAAACGTCGTGATTTGCGAAGCTTGCCACGAGTAGTGATGTCAATACAGTTGTATAATGTAAATGAGTCCAAGATCAAAAGTCAAGGATTGTCACAAATAATGTAAATGAGTCCAAGATCAAAAGTTAAGGATTGTCCAAGATCATAAGAACCACGAAAAAGAACCTATGTTACCCGGACTCTTCAATTCCCCCTCCATACCCGTGTCACACACTCAACACTCCAACACGGGTATGGCACTTCGACACTTCATTTTAGGTCAGAAACTGAATTTTTTCTTCCTGAACTAGTGGGGTCCGACACTTAAATATGCACCCATATCCAACATCCGTATCCGAGTCCAGGTAACATAAATGACATGACATGTTTAGTTTGATTGACAGAATTAATCATCTTATGTTTTGGAAAATATAATTTGGATTTACATGCCTTTTGTCCATCTTTAGACAGGAGGATGATATATATAGCCTGCAGAAACTAAAGTACAACACTTGTCTAAATCCTGGCACCAAAAAAAACTACACCAACCTTATGCTACAATTCTTACGAACATTTTCAACTTGGGATCAAAAATTTACATAGGTTTATATACTTTAACTAGAAAGCCATTCTTCGACATGAATAACTACACAGCACGCACAGAATATTGCATTAGAAGCTTGTCTCAAAGCAGCGAGTTGGTACACTTCAGCGATTTTGACAGGTCAAATCATTATAGAGAACTTTCTTGGAAAAAAAATGACTCATGATTCCCTTCAGCCTTGACAAATACTGAAATATACCTCTAGTTAAAAAGTCAATTGGATCAAAGGCGGTCGTGAAAAAAAAAAATGAACAGCAGATAATTGTCTTACCTTATTATTCTCTCTGGTTTCTCCGTTACTTTTTACATCAGCATTCTAGCGACAACATAAAAGTGTAATCAGATAACTTCAGTCATTTCAAGGCACATTTTAAAACACAGGAAACTAACCAGTTCTTTTTCTACTTCTGCCAATTCTTCAGCCTCGCTGTTGGGGAAGGGGAACAAAATCAACAAGAGAAAGTTAATTCATGAGTTGTAGGAAATATAATTTCTGTCAAGCAGAAGGGCATAAAGCAAGAAAAGGAGGACAACAGATTACTACCCTTCCTTAAATGCATCCCATAAAGACCACAAGCCAAACCCCAGAAATAATACCGTCGTGATGTGATGAGTCCATTTACGTGGGATCTGCGAAGAACAAATATGAAAAGGCATGTTGCTAGGATAAATGTTATGTTATGAGGAATAGCTACCAATCCTATAAAACAACGAGGCACATATTCTTTCCTGTCGCGGTTAGCAGCCATGATTGCTACAATGGAATATAAGAGACAAAATAGAGAAACTAAGATATTGAATAACCATCTTTTGAGGAATAGTGATGCATGATGCAATTTCTATGTGTGTGATGTTCAATTTTGGCTACCATAAAAGGCTAGCACCAACATTTAGCTACTGCCCAAGGTTTCACTAAATGCGCCAGCATCCTCTTAGAAATGAAGAAGCTAAATAAAGTATCAAGAAGGTATATCCTATTGACCATCTTAATGAATTAATCATATATAAAATACAAAAAAAAAAAAAAAAAAAAAGGACAGTGATGTTAGTCATTCTCTAATGGAAGGTAACTGATCTAAATGGATCTCTCAATAAGAACGTCAATAAATATAATTACTATTTATTAAAGAAATTAGCAAGGTCAAGGGAAAGCGAGTGTGGTGTGGCAGTGCAAACCAGGAGGCCCAAGAGGGTAAGAAAAAATAATTTCGTAATCACATTATCATTATTTATAAGTGGATAAGGAGTACTATCAGTTTTAGAGTCTGACATCAAACATTATGCAGCAGGTTACTATCGTTCCCAATATCTGAATGATTTTTTTTTCCTGGGGTCGATTTGATTTTTATTAACACTTCGCATTTTCCATTTATTTATTCGTAAAAATTTTGTTTTTATTGCTATTAATTGATTTTCTTGGTCGTCGACGGTTTCAAAGGAGGATTCATGTTGTTGCCGTTGTTCCTCTTGTTGTTGTTACTGTCAAATATAATCACACACTGAAAAAAAAATTATGAGCCCACTCACCAGATTTGGAGCAGCCCAACCAACAACGGCTGATAAGATAGTCATAACCTATGAATGAACAAATTGCAGTCATTTGACCAGTTAATATATGAATAAAATCTCACTCAAAAAAAAAAATATATAAATAAAATCAAACACGAATAGAGAAAAATATCTTACTATCAAAGCTCCAAGGCAACCCGACAACACAAGTCTCCTCGGATGACGCATTGCCAATATCTAAAACAAGCAATTATATCAGACCCTCGCATTGTTAGATCACTCAAATAGATCCTACCACAAAGATCCATATAACAAAACAGTGTATATAAGCTATTCAGGGTCGAAAAATAAACAAGTAGTGGAGAGAGTTAGACAACACAAAGCCTCTGAGATCTGCATTTATGTTTAAGATCAACTGTATACAATATTGATTTCAGTTTCATGTATGAATAACATGAAAGTAAACTAAGACAACATCAAGCACTATGAAGCTAAATAAGCAAAGGAATTCAATTAACAAGTACTACTACTACTACTGTTATAGTAGATATTTTGTCTTTTTCAGTTTCAGATGTCACAGCAGCTCAGAACACCAACAGAATACTGAAAATATATAGGCAATCAACAATAATTGCTGGATTCAATTTTTTTCTCGGTGAAACACACACACACATACACACACACACACACACACACACACACATATATATATATATATATATATATATATATATATATATATATATATATGTATATGTATGTATGTATATCTTACAGCAGCAGCAAAAAAGGTCTTGTCTCCGATCTCCGATAACACGGTCATCGCCAGAGACTTCGTAAACCCCTATTGGATTCAGAAAACACACAAAACAAAATAAAAAATAAATTAAAAAAATAAAAAAAAAAACAGAATGGCAGTAAATATAATAATAAAAGAAAAAAGAGCGCAGGGAATTACTTGAACAACAGAGAGATCCATTATTTTCCTTGTTTTTTTCTCAGTGATGAAAAAGGAGCCAATGTTTTTGGAGAACTCAAACCAGAGCTCGTTTGATGATGTAGGTGATGATGCTATTACAATTATAAACGGAATTTACAAATAATCTATACTATATAATACTTATTCCCCTTAATTTAATTTATTGTGAAAATGAGATTTAATTGTAACTTTTAATTGTAAATATATGAAGAGATTATTTTAATTGTAACATTAATATAAATAAAAATAAACTAATTTAAATACAAAAGTTACGATAAACATCACAATGCAAATACACCTTCTAATTCACAAGGTGATTAAAATGAACTTCTAAATGATAGTATAAATTACAAGATGGTTAAATTTTAGCTATGAAATCTTAGATACAATCGGTACATCGCACAGGTTGAATAAACCAAAAACAACCCCTGAACAACATACGGGTTAGTAAAGCCTCATTTCATATAACTAATTTCATAGATTAAAATAAAAGGATAATAACAATAAAAAAAACATATAAACTTCTCTAAAGGGCATTTAAATTCTACCATCTGCTCATCCAACCGTCTGCCCCAACATTACATACAAAACACGTAGATATTCAACCAAAGACCGTGCATCGCACGGGTTGGATAATACCTCGTTTAATAAAATATAAATAAGCCCCTAAATTATGTAAAGTCAAAAAGTTAAAGAATTAAAGGTCACCTTATATTTTCAAAAAAGAAGCACCTTTTTTTTGGAAAAAGAAAAAAGGCAAATTAGGTTCCGCGAGTTGCAAATAGGAGAGCTAATGGGCGTTTTATTGATCTTATTATAATTTACTTATTTATTTATATATTATTTCTTGAAAATTTGTAGATTTTTCCTATAGTATTTTTGTAACTTTTTTAAAAAGAAAATACAGTAAATTCAGACAATAGAGTATTAGGAACTTATAAGCTATTTTTAAAAATACAATGTACATAAATCTATTTTCAGAATAAGATTTTGATTTAACAATTACTTTTACTTTTTACCATCTTCCGTACTAATATTCTAATGGTTCATTGATTCTTTTTTACAGTATTTTTGTATGTTTCTTTTTTGTACTATCTTCGTGTTGTTTTCTCATGTAACATCATCTATTACAAAACGATATAATACACAAGAGTCATACAAACAAAATTACAATTCTTGTAACATAACAAATCAACCTACGCATGAATAATTCATTATTTCGAAATTGTAATTTATTGTGTATTAAAAATAAGCATATTCTAGTCTCCAAAACTCAATAATAATAATAATATACTAATCTAAAGATGATATTACTAAAATAAGCCACATAAAAACCAACAAATAAAAATCTAGAAGTGCCATGTATAAGGAACCACTCATGCATGGTAACAGATGACGTCGTTTCGAGAGAGAAAACGCCATGATTGTGGTTGACATTGTGCCCCAAGAGAAAATACGGACCGTCGACTGGGTCAGCAACGATAGTTGATCAGTGAACTATATGGTCGATGTTCATTTAATAACTAAGTTGAGAAAGATAAATGTTTAAATGGTTGAGATACTTGTTTGGCCATTTCAAATGACATGAAAAGATCAAGTTAAAACTAAAAATAATGTGTAATGAATATGATAACAAATGAATTACGGCATCGATAATGATCGATCGAATACATTAACAACTTTGCTTTCAAATTATGTTATGTTTTAAGGTTTCCCTTTTTCAAAAACATTTCATAAATTTTGAAAATCTATTACCATAAAATACAGCTTCAAGTTGTATTAATCATTAACTCATATAATCTGCTTTTTTAATATTAATCACTCTCCCTCTCCCTAATCATTCGTCGATTGTCGTGCCCGGTGACAAATCCATGTTGAAATGAGGGAGGGGAAGAAGTACTCCCCGTGAATTTAAAAGGATAATCATATTAATATATTTTATCCTGAAAAAATTATTTATTTCCTATTTTGTTCATACACATTCATCCTAAATATCCCTTCCCTTTGTGCCCCATCACCAAATTTTCGATTTCGTGTTGTCGACCACCATCCCCTCCATCTTTAATTTTCGATTTCGTGTTGTCGACCACCATCCCCTCCGTCTTTAATTTAGTTTTCTCGCTTCCATTGTTGCACCGCCACTATTGCCCCTCTCAATCGACACCGGAGTAACCAGTACATGTCATCACTTCTTCCTTCCACCGTGACCTGTTCATCCCATTACAAAAATCACCAAAGAGGAAACTAACATCCAACGACTTTTCAAATTTTAAAAATATGAAACCATTTTCCTCATTCTCCTTTCACAGCAAACAAACAAACATTGTTGTGTTGTTATTTGCGGCCCAAATGCATTCAAGATGGCCCCAACTCTTTCTGCACCCCAAGCCCAAGCCCACTTAACAATTGGCAGCCCATCCCAAGTGTGACTTAATAATATGGACATGTATTCAATATTTTAGTGCTTAATCTATACGGGCTCTTAACTAGAAAAATAAAGAGTTAAAATAAAAATAGTGCTCCAAAAAACTCTTAGAGGCTATTTATAAAGTTAAGAGTCTCATCTCTCCTCTCTCTCCTCTATTTTAAGAGTCAACACATTGCTCTTAACTAGTTTTTATTAATAAAAAATTCATTCCCTCTAAATTATTCATTACTTTTCCCTCTCTTTTATTTCACTTTTAGACAAATTATTTTGAAAATATATTTCTTATTAATTTAATGATACATATTTATAAATAATCATTGGCTCGTTAATTACATAAACAATTCAAAATTTATAAATAATATATGAATATATTCCAGTAATTTAATATTTAGCTTGTTAGTTCATAATACTAAAATATTAATTATATTATATTATATTACAAATGACTAATTATAACATTAGTAGTTGATTAATTTTCATTTGTACAAATTTGAATTTGAAACTTTTAGGGTCCAAATATGATAAAAAATAAAATAGAGAAGAGATGTAAAGAGCATTGTTGGAGTTGACACTCTTAAAGATGTACTAACTTGATAGGAGCTTAATATTTTATATTATATTTAGGAGTCAACCAGGAGCTTCTTGGAGATGCTCGTACCTTATAAAAAAGTGCTCAACGAAAATCCTACCTTTATACTTCTTTCGTTCTCTTATTATTGCAATGTGTTGACTATTACACTGTTCACACACTCTCTTTTGACCATCTTTTTGATTTATACATGTGAAGAAATATAGTCATGTGAGATCTTGTTAGATTCATCTCATAAATATACTTTGAAAATATCAACTTCTTATAATTTTTAAAAATAAAGAATTAAAGATATTAATAATCAATGTTGTACATTGACAAACGTGAAAATCGAGATGTTGCAATTATAAGAGAACGAATGTAGTATATCTCGTTTTCTTTCTCTCTCTCCCTTTCTCCCAATCTCTTCGTTCTCTCTTCGAACCATAAAAGGCAATCCGTTGCTTCTAGCTTTCCTTATTTTAGAAGCTTTTAGTACTTCAATCCTTTAAACTATTTTATTGGCATGTGTAAAGAGTAACTTAACAAAATTTGAAAAATTGTATGAACCTTAATATTATGATCTTATATTTTTAAATGGAATTTAAGGACGATATTGATCAAATGAATTTTGAAAAGTCTTCAAGTATTTGGATATACAAATCCACCGACACCGACATATATCATCGCCTGATCGACTGCAAATTTTTTTAATAGATTGCCATTCGTCGAACGACAACTGGGGGCCAACCATATTTTTCTTACACACATGCATGCTCTATATCTTATTATATATATATATATATATCTGACAAACTTTTTAGATGTCATATAAACGTTTGGGTCCCTATGTTTTCATATTTTACGACGAAGGATAAAACTTGAACTACTGAAAGTTTGTATTTACAGTTAAAGACAAAAATCAACTTTGGTGCTGATGTCAAATGAGAGAGGGAGGAGAATCCATTTTTTTTCTATTTTACTCCTGAAATAAAATATTTCTCTTTTTTATTATTTTTTATTAACGGGAGGTGTTGGCGTTAACGGGAGAAGATGGAAGAAACGACCCGTTTCTTATTTTTTTGTTTTAAAAGAATATTTTATTCAGTAATATTAAATAAATCAATCAAAGAAATATTTTATTCTAGGAGTAAAATGGACTTTACACAGAAAGTCAACTATTTGTCTGAAAGTATAACTCATCGTTATTTTTGAAAATATAGGGACTCAAACGTCTAGTAGGCATTCTAATAAGGTGGTTGAGTGTAAAATACGTTAGGCATTCTAATAAGGTGGTTGAGTGTAAAATTCTCATATATATATATATAGTATCAAATGAGAATGGTTCTTATCATGTGAATTGCGAATATGCATGAGTTTTGTACTAATTATGCATGAAATATATGCATTTCGTGCATCAAAATTACAATGTATTATGCATTATATACATCAAAATATCGATGTATCAAAATATCGCATTATATATAGATTTAGGATCAAATAATATATATATATATATATATATCATTTTAAATTTTGTGATATTTTGGTCTCGTTTATTTTAGTGGCTTGTCATTTCTACGCTATTGAAACTATTTTAACTATGTATGAAAATTGAAACATAATTATTTCTAAAATATAATGGTATACAACACGAAAATAATGAGATACTCATATGTATGTGGAATCCTTATATTAAAAACTCAATGTATATATTTATGTATTACACAGGTTTTGTATTAGCATCAATAGTATCTGAACCAGTTAATATTCATATAGTTAGGTAACTGTACAATAAACAAGCAAAAGAATCGTCAAAATAAATTAATTTAGGATGATTTTCGTGGCAATAATGCCTAATAAATAATAATTTAGGAGTATAATGTGGGTCACTGATCCGATAAAAAAAATGTCTTATAAATAATCCACTTTCAACTTTAATATCTAATATTCATTTTTCGAAAACGAGATTTTTTTATTTTACAAAAATACATGTTAAAAATAATCATAAAAAACAATCTAAATAAAAAATGGTGATAAAAAAATTATTTTGGATTTGAATGGGAACTAAAACGTTAAATAGTAGCCTTGATTAATTGTGATGATTATTTTAGAGATAAAAAATAGATAGGGGTGTCGTTGCCGTTCGTTAGGGCGATCCAAGACATGTACTCCCAAGCTAGGACGTACGTTAGGACCCCAGTTGGTGACACCCAGTATTTTCCGGTTAAGATAGGGCTACACCACGGGTCGGCGCTAAGTCCTCTTCTCTTCGCTCTAATCCTTGACGTCATTTCGCGAGGGATTCAAGATGGCATCCCGTGGTGCATGCTTTTTGCTGACGACATTGTGTTAGTGGCGGAGTCGAGGAGGGAGGTGAACTCGAAGTTGGAGCTTTGGAGGGCTAAGTTAGAATCACGGTGGCTTGCGTGAGCGGCCTAAGACCGAGTATCTCCGTGTAACTTTAGTGGTGAGGCCAACGAGGAAGATGTTGAGGTAATGATTGCGGATCGGATCGTCGTACTGCAGATAAGTTTAAGTATTTGGGTTCGATCATTCAGAAGGAAGGTGAGTGTGAAGATGATGTCACGCATCGCATTAAGGCGGGGTGGCTAAGGTGGAGAGCAGCGACAGGGGTCCTGTGCGACAAGAAAGTCCCTCTTAAGTTGAAGGGTAAATTCTATAAAGCAATCCGACCTGCTATGTTGTATGACTCCGAATGTTGGGCGATGAAGAAGTCGCTTGAGAGCAAGTTGGAAGTGGCTGAAATGAGAATGTTATGTTGGTCGTGTGGTCGCACAATGTTAGATAGAATTGCGAACGGGGTTTTCAGGAACGCGCTGGAAGTGGCGCCCATTTCAGCGAAAGTTAGGGAAGGAAGGGGGATTGAGATGGTTTGGCCACATCCGCAGGAGGCAGACATCTGCTCCGGTGAGGAGGGTCGAGAGTTTAATGGTTGTCGGGGAGAGGAGGAGAGGCAGACCGATGAGGACGTGGGAGGAACAACTGAGATTAGATTTGAAGACCTTAAACCTTTCCGAGACCATGACTGTTGATAGGTGCGCTTGGAGGCGCCAGATCAGAGTTGTGGATTCTTTTGTAGGGAGCGGTGCTGTAGTTGAGAGCCTCAGGGTTGGGTTGTCTCGGTTAGCTTTGACCTAGAGCATTGCATTTTTACTTTTAATGTATATCTTATCCTATTGTCTTTGCGTGTGGTGTATTTTTTACAGGGAGCTGTGCGCAGAGCCAACCTCTCTTTTGTTAGAGCAGATCGGGAGTGAAGTAGCCAAATTCCGCTTAGGTAAGTCCCATGTGGATCAATCCATGGGCTCAGGTATGATCTCGAGCTTTTTCGAATCATATGTTTTCCTTTGTATTTATCACACAAGATTCTGCTGTGCACTAAGCTGGGGGTCTTCACGAAAACAGCCTCCCTACCGTAATAAGTAGGGACATGGTCTGCGTACATCTTACCCTCCCCAGACCCTGCTCTGAGCGGGATATACTGGATATGTTTGGTTTGGTTTGTTTTTTACTTGGCGACTACTTGATGTGATTATTATAGATAGAGAAAATAAGTAGAGAGATAAAATAAAAAGTTTTATATTAATGTTGATTATACGAAGCGATCATTTCCAATAGATAAAGGAGAGAGAGAGAGAGATATATAGGTATACCTGGCAAACGGGCTGGGCTGCCAACGAGTGGGTCAAATTTTGGGCTGGGTCAAAAAGGCCCAGGATTTTTTGGGCCTAAATATTGAGGTTCGTGGCCCATGCTGGGCGGACCTAGCCCAGCCCATGGGCTACAGATTTTTTCTTGCTTCCAACTTAATTAACCAAAATATATTAAAAGTATCAATAATATGATAGAAATATATTTTCAACTATTTTAAAAAGTTCAAACATCCATTTCAATACTATTAGAACCGTTAGTTTCTTGCACTACAACCAGCGGTACAGAAAGTAGCTCATCACTTGGTCCATTATCTGTATTCGATAGCAAAATATCAATACAAAAATCTAAACAAAATCAACTTTAAATTGAGATAAGTTACGGTGTAAGGTTATACCCATTAATCTTAACCTAATTAATTAATATTTATTAGTTATTAAATTTTTCATGAGCCTCTGGGCACCCGTGGGCTGGGTCTTCCTGGGCTGGGCCAAAATCTGGGCAGGCCAAAAAGGCCCAAATTTTTATGGGCTAAAAAAGTAAAGCCCAAAGCCCATTTATTCATAGGTGGGCTGGGCCGGCCCGTGGGCCTGGACCACTTTTGCCAGGTCTAGATATAGCTCCATAGAATTGAACACTATGTTGATTTTTTCACATTCTACTTGGAGAAAAAAAGCGATAAAAATAAAGCAAAATAAAATTTGTTTCCAAAAAACACAAATAAAGCGAGACAGACCGAATAATATTTTTCATTCTGTTTGAGGAGAAAGTAAAAGACAGCAAATCAATTCATTCATAACACTGATAGAGGGGCCTTTATATAGGCATTACAATGAGAGTCCTTCCATACATAGGATTCCTAGATAAGGTAAGACATCTAATAGGATCCTACTACCTCTAGAAGGATCCAGAACCTTCCATCTATGTATCTACAATCAGTATTAGGTAAGACACATCACGGGAATAATAATTCCTAACACTCCCGTGTCGAGCACTAATACAACAATGGTGCGTAAGATGTTGCCTTCAGAAACCTATTCCAAGCCAAAACAAAACCCCATGGGAAAAACAAAGGCTTGATGAGGAAAAGATTGCAACGCACCAACATAACATGTCATGTATACTCCCCCTAATGTATACATAACGACTCCCCCTGATGAGTACCTCAAATCATAGGAGTCGGATGCCAAGTTGCCCTCACAACTATACCAAGAAAAAACCCAGTGGGAAAAATACCTCTTGGTCTAAGTTGAACAGAAGTACAACGCATCATTGTCTGGATGTTCTCATAGGTCGCCTCGTTAAAAACCTTACCAAGTGAAAACCCAATGGGAAAAAAACAAACCTTAGTCTAAGGACAAAAAGAGCGCGACACATCCAAAGTGCAGAGTCGCTAAAGACTTATCAAGTTTTCCAAAGTCTTGACCTCCATGCACTAAATCAGTCATAACTTCTTCGATTCAATAGGTATCAACGAAACTGTAAGAACTTATGAAAACTAGACACCCATAGCTTTTCTTTCACATACAGTACGTAACCTAGATCGACCTGAGCAGATCACAAAGCTCTATCGAAGTTGACTCAGCAAATTACCAGACATATCCCGTCCTACTTTGCAACAATAGTCATATGTCACTCAACATGATGGATGTGATCAAATTGTTGGTTTCCTTGGAAAGTAGACACAAACCTTTCCAATGGCACCAATTCACCATTTTCCATCAAGTGAGCTGCCCTATAGGTCATATGAGATAGACCAACACATTCTGGACAGATTCGGGTATCAGTTTTCAAATGTCCTTTTTATCGAGATAGAGCGAGCTTCAAGCTTCTTGTCAATCACAGACATTGCGTGAGCGCATCCTAGGCCATCATCACAGTGGCTTTACCGGATTATTACGAATGAGTACATCGAGTCAAACATGAGTACATAATACCGTACTTTTCTCTTAAGACTGCATCATCACTTAAGTGAGCCAAGTCTTATGATGACTTCGACTAGTCATTGGGAATCATATAGGCATTACTTTATCGTCTCTTAGGGAAACCGTCCCTTAGATTGCCTTAAACCGATTGATGAATACGCATCATCAAGTGTCCCAAGATCCTTTCATTCTTAACTTTGGATTTAGCGGAATCTCTTAGTCTCATAAGAGTACATCACTATAAACCCTTAGTTTTACACGCAAAAGCTTCATATCTCTTCCAAATCAAGTATATACTTAGTATGCGTTCCCGACAATCACTTGTCGACGCGCTCCGTGGTCAGGAGCCACTTGATTTGAGTCTGATCCACCACGAGATCCTTTAATCACTTAACTTAGTTCCCTACTAAGATAAGATTTAACCACAAGCCGCACGTCGCTTTTGGGAAACTATCTAATGAAAAGATAGTGGATGCTATAACATCCATTACGATAAAGACAACTAAGTTTCGTGTCATCGTAGTCGATTCTAGTGCGTTCATGAGAAACCTCGCGCCATGAGGTGAGTTTAACTCCTTCTCTCACTCGCTTTAACAAAGTTTACGGATAGATCTTATCTTTGGAGTGTCGGTACCACTTCAACAAAGGGCTATCACTTTGTTTATACTAGAGTCGCATATGTTTCCATTTTAGGCCAAGGCTACAACGTTGTAGATTTTCAACGAAGTATGGTTCGATTAAACTCACATTCCACGTCCTCATGAACCGGCTTTATTCATAGAGTACTCTTTATGGATTGACATTCATTGAGGCGTCCCCCAATGATGACTATAATCCAGAATCACATGAGACGGATGAGTTCATTTGATCATATGATCAAGTTTTCATGTACCAAACTCGCATACATTCTTAGCGAGAGTATTTATCGAACCAATTGGCATCCCAATACTCGATGAGATCCACGGCCTAGTAACACCATCTACCACAATTTGTGGTGTTACCATATCACCATTTATAGGTGACGAACGTCCATAACCGGACACAATCCTTGCAGACATGTTTGCAGCATGTATTTAATCTCGTCACTTTAGGGAACTTGGTGAGGCACAAGAGGGACAAACTACGACAATTCCAAGTCGTTCTACTCGAACATGATCGTCGCATCTCCCCATAACGACGGAAGACGGCTCATCAAAGTGACTTACGAGATCGTCTCGCCAAGGTACATTTTAAGCGGACTATGAGTGAAAGCGCATGTCATATTCATCATTTATAACCCGTAATAATGCGTTGTGGTGACGCACTTTGGCACATGAACATGGACGATAAAGGTTTTCAGTGTTAACACAATCCAGCTTAACAAAATGCATATTGTTACACTCGTAACTAAGCATTTGAATGATGATAGGTATAGGTGAATATGACATGTTGACCTATGCTACATAGCCGTAGCTACTGGTCTTGAGGATCCAACAAAACCGCCACCATGCACCACCGGGATCGAACATAAAGAAACGATTGAACCGATGATAGGTCGTTGGTTTTATCGAACCTCTAGTGCTTTCTTAAAGAGTTCACTCCCTTCACCAGCCCCAAACACCTCAAAATTTCGTGAGCATGTATAAACGGGTGTTTAGGATTCCAAAACCATCAACCTTGTGGTCAAAAAGCGATCGAAATGACATCGAACTAGTCGTTAGGACGGCTGGTGGTATGTGAAAACTTCATTTAAGTGGTTCACCTCCTTCCAAGTCTCCAAATGGCACCAAAATTTGTGAGAAGTTAGCCTTGGATGTTAGGAAGTACTCGTTAAAATTTCACTTTAAGACTTGGTCTAAAAAGTGGGTGAACCGACCTTTACAATGACTGGTACGCAAGTTGGACAACCATAACTCACGTTTCATCAACTTATCAATCATTGTCAAAGGAACAACATAACATATAAATGTTATTACTTGAGTACGACCATTTGTGAACACCATCATAGCATCATAAGCCACCCAGGCTAATACTTATGATCATGTATGTATAAGGACTCGGTGAAAAGGGAGGACTCAAAGACCATGCTTATGCGAGTCGCTACATTATTCTCTTTAGCATAGGAGGGTGTCGTCTCCTAATCGTGCCAAAGAATAGGCTTTAATAAATGAACATGTCTAAGAAGGATCATCGGGGGGGTCTTTGGCGTCACACATGCTTATGAAAGCAAGACGCGGATGACATAAATATCATCATCGGCCATGAGCCCCCGCTCACGACTCCACCAATGTACTTTGGTGTCTTTGATCCAACTAGTTTCTTTGTTCAAAGAAAATGATGTCCATGACAATACCGTGGTATATGGATCATCAAAATGTCCAAACTCCGGACTATTAAAGCCTAAATGTGTCAATGTCCCAATACATCTTCTGGTTACCAAAACCGATGCAAGCCGGACCATATTGACTCATGAATATTTTTCTTTTCACATATCCAATACAAGTGATGCATAAGATTTTATTCTCACAAATCACAATGAGATGCTATGAGTGATACACTTTGGCATATATATCATCGAGTCATAACATGGTTAAATTGTTACGGAACATATGTGACTAGAAAACGCCATTCGGCATTCAACAACTTGAGCATCATACCGCTCATTGATTGTGATGACCTACTCATCATAGTCACAATGGATTTATAAACCGAAATCAAAAAATATCATGTTCCTTGAAAATAGCTTAATACGCACTCAATTTCGCTTGCAAAATTTCATAATCATGAGCATAGCGAATACTCTAACAACATAGAGATTTTATGCTTGATATGATCAAAATGATCTATCATATTGAGTGCATAACATGGCAAGGTTATATGCCTAAGGGGAAAAATTACGACACAAGCATGGTGTAACACTACCATGCACACGCCGACCTTCTTACAAGGGTGCGTATTTTGGGCTTTCCTAATGAAATCGCTTTTTCAACATTTGAAAGATGATAGTTTAGCGTAACGCATACCAAAATCGCATCATCTATGGCAAATTCGGCCAGAAAGAGGTTGAAAAATATGTGTCGTAAGACCACTTGCAAATTCAAGATGGGAACCAAGTTGGTTGGGACAAAAGTTAGCACAATCGCTGGAAATAAAATTCCGCGCAGCTTGACCTTTGTTCACTAAAACAGCGATAACTCCCTTGTTAGGAAGGCTATGGACGAACGGTCAGATGTTCTGGAAACTAGACTTCCGTATCTTTCTATCCATATATTGTGCACCACACGGATCATTAAACTCAGATCACAGTGCATATTTTAATTGGCTATTTAGTTTTTCCCAAGTTTAGTGAGAAACCAAGGTTGAGACCATATCCAATGGCATAAGTGTTGATGCAAAAACATGGCAATGACAGCCATATGTGCGTTTAAATGCAGCAGGGTGTTCGATTTCTTATCTTCGACTAATGATCCTTTCGGTAACTCCAACTTGGTAGACTTGCAGAGAAAGTAGGAATGTGGGTACAGCTAAGGCTGTTTAAAAACCACTGATTCCGTTTGAACTTTCAAAGCATAAACAAATACCAAGGAGGATGCGCCTAGTCATGATCAAAAGTGCAGAAAAAATACACCAAAGTGCATCAATCAACCCAGTATTTTAATTCTCAATTTGCAAGTATACGTCATAATAGTCATGTTATATAGATACAACGCGGTGCATCATAATTAAGCATTTTGAACCATGAGACATAATGAATATACCATAACCAACTTGTCTTGACCATCCAATAAGATCGACTAAACATAGTCAAATATATAAGGCACATGCCTTTACAAATACTCGGAAAAGTATTCGGGCCTATAGTCATACGAACTATAATCGAGGTCAACGAATTCATGTATTTACCGCAATATGCCATTGCCTTACATGTTGAAACTCATGAGAATTACTCGTACATTCTTTCATATATCATGTTGCAAGGAGACGATACATGTCTACACCAACATGCAATATTTTATTTTAATAAGATGAAAGATGGAGTTTTCCAAGTATGGGATTGGGTCAAGACCAAGTGGTGGTCGCTCAATTCAACGTGACAATTCCGTCACAAATCGATTTTAACCACGACATATCCGTCGCAATCGATGTTTGTCCCATTTGTATGTCACAAATCCGTGACTAATCATGAACGAGTCATAACTTTACCGTTACCGACAATGTTCATTTTTTTTTCAATTGTTGGTTTAAAGTCGACAAAACGGCGACATCAAATCGCACCCAAAACGTGGTGTATGCAACAACCACAAATATCGACTTTCAACAATTATCCGTGACTCCCCCAAGACCGTCACACAGTTTACTTCGACATCCGAGAGTGATACCACCTCTCATTGTCTCATCCACCGCAAAGTAGCGTGGGAGATAAAGAACCCAAATACCCAATTCCCCAAAAAAAAAAAAATTCCCAAAAGAGAGGAATTGAAAAACGAGAACTTTAATAAAGTCTTACGGGTACTTGGTTTCATATATGCTTTGATCCTTGAACGGGAGATTCTCTCCATATGAGCAGCATATTTCCGTGGGTACTCCGTTCTATATTTACTTTGATCCTTGAACGGGATAAATATGGCTTTTTCTCCATAGCGTGCACATCATCATGAGCGACGTATTTTCCTATATACACGTAAAATATAAACATGTAAGATTCATAAACATACAAGTTAATGATAAATAAATCATGAATTAGGAAAATAGAGAGTTGAGAAACGCCCGGATAGGGCTACTGGTCTCGATAATTCGTCCGAAAAAGGACTCGAGCGCGGCGATGCAGCAGCTCGGTATTGGATGAGGTCGGATCTCCAAATTTCTTCGTAAAATCGCTTACTCGGGCAAGAGAGATTCAGTAATCAATATTACACGTAATCCGATCTCCACCGTTGAATATACAGATATTTGTGTTGGGAAGTTGTAAAAATTTCACACCGATCCGACGGTTAACGAATCGGGAATATGTTTTTAGTAAGATCTGTGCGTAAAATCGACGGAAGTTGAGATTTTTTTTTTTTTTTTTTTTCGCGATCCAAAAAAAGTGGTAGCATTCTCTTCCTCGATGGTCAACCGTCAATAGGACACGACCCCACCTTGTGTGTCCAATATGCACCGAAAATCTCCTTGCTACTAATGCCCTGGGAAGGGCTTGAAGCCATTCTTCCCTACAAAGTTCCTGGGGAATAGCACTCAAGACGTTAAGTAAATTCTCCTTAGCAAATATAGCAGCTGATATGCCATTATGCCCATCAAATTTCGCAAAAACTAAAAACAACGAAGATGGATTTCCCGGCACTCTTTGGCGGTCAATGCCGTGAATCGTGGTGCATCCGGCTGTCTTGGGCCAACTCTGGCCGTGCCATGGTGGTTTGCAACGACGGCGTGGCCGCGGATCCGTGCGTGGATCTGCTGATGAGGACGACGACCGAGGTTGTTCGCGTCGGGCCGGTTGTGGGGATTAGGGTGGCGCCGGCCAGCGGAATTAGGGTCTCGGTCGATCCGGTGTGGTGCGGTGGTAGAGGTTGCTCATGGGATTTGAAAATCGAGGTGATGGTCGGCATCGGGCTTCTTGCTCCGACTTAAAGTGCAAATGGCGGTGCTAGGTTTTCAGCAGATTTTTTTTTCTGGATTTTCACAATTGGTCGAATTTTTCTTGCTCTGGTAGAGTACGTGCGATAACGTGTTTGAGGAGAAAGTAAAGACAAAGAAATCAATTCATTCATAACACTGATAGAGGCTTTATATAAGATTACAACGAGAAATTCTTCCATACATAGGATTCCTAGATAAGGTAAGACATCTAAATAGGATCCTACTACCTCTAGAAGGATCCAGAACCTTCCATCTATGTATCTACAATCAGTATTAGGTAAGACACATCACGGGAATAATAATTCCCGGAACACATTCTGATTTTTTTTTTTCTTTTTTTGCCACAATCATTGAAACCAAGAGTCGCGTGGAGTTACCTTCACGAGTATTACGACATCATAACTGAACGTCACTCCAAAAGTCAAAAGGGTGGGTGGTTTTATAATCGAGCTAACACATCATTTAGAAAAAGCCGACCCCTCGGTATTTATTTATTTAATTAGTATACACCCGTATAAAATACATGAATATAATCTTTTTTTATATAGATATATATAATATCCAATCGTTCACCATATATTTTATAACACTTCTTTATAAATTACATTAATTGTTCTATTTACGATTACGCCATTCTTGTCGCAATAAAAAAATTGAAGGCTTTCGTGCTCTTCACTTTGATACAGCTACATAAAATTGACCACGGTTGAATATGAGTCTTGGCAGATGCACGCCACATGAGAGAGTGCATAACTATGGAAAAACATAATTAGTGGAAATTATCGACTATCTGATTAGTTTAATATCACATGTGGAATAAATGCTTTACTCCTAAATGTGTAGTATAACATAATAAATATTATGGAAATAATTGGACTAAAATATTACAAACATGCATCCTCCAAAGCATATTAGAAATAAACTAAAGAAAACTAAAATCTCTCACGTAATCAATTATCCTGCAATAACACAATAATTTTCTTCTTTTCTCACCTGAATTTCCTATTTTTTGAATTAAAATACTTATCGAGATACATTTTAAAAAGATTTATAGTCAATTTTTAGTCTCTATAACCTTCTTTTATTTAGTGATCATTCTACTGATAAATATGTTATAAAAATTTTTACTTACATACTTTAGGAGGAAAAATTACACTTTCGTCCTATGAGAAATTTTTTAAAATAAATTTGGTTTCACGTTATTTTTTGGTCTTTTTTTTACCAAAATTGTCCAAATCATTAAGTATTAACAGTTTATGTTAAATGACCAAAACGGAGATAATGTAATCCTTATATTAAAAAAAATACATAAATTAATTGGATTTAATTTAAAATACAAAACCAAATCCAAAACTTTAAAAAATATATAGTTGATTTCAAAGTAAATAAATTAACAAAGTTTTTAAAACTAAAAAAAATAAAAAAATCACTTGAAAAATTTATATTCTAAAATTCTCTTTGTACAAAGACGAATCTACGGATTAGTATATTATTATTAAATTTATTTCTCGATATTGCTATTTTAAACCTAATTAGGTAATCGAACATATTTTTTATTTAACTTTATTTTCCAAACTCGAACAATTTATCCAACCAAACATAATATTACAATTCAGCAATGTCCATCATATCACCTCAAAAGTAAATTTGATTTTAATAAACCCAATTGATGGCTTGAACAATCAAATATACCCCCGTGTTCCAGTCTAATATAATTTGAGTAAATTTGATGTATTTTAGAAGAATGGCCGAATGTGATAGATATGTAAATTTTATAAGTATTGATCGTAAATGTATTGTGTAGATTTAAAAGTAAAAATATTAATGTTGAATTTCTTGTAAAGGATAGGGTGTAATTCTATGATGTGATTAGAAATATTAGATAATATAGCACTTCTAAATGGATTCTTTTTTGGGTGAAATATAACACTCAAAGAAAATTTGGGTATGTTTGGTTTGATTTTGTTTTAGTATTTTTATTAATGGGAATAACTTGTCTTTCCCTTTTACATATATCATTATTTTTTTTTTGCCCAAAGTTCAGCACTAACTCTTTTGATATCCAAATTATCGGAATTGACCTTTACTCGAATGGATTCGAGTCGTATATTTTACTTTCGAGTAATAAAATTTCAAGCGAACTTGTAAAAATATACGATATCAGTTTTCGTGTAACACGAATTATACAATCGAGTAAGAGTTGCAGGGTTACTCGAACGAATACGAGTTACTCGATTGGCGTATCTTGAGCATTCGAGTTACCCGACGGGGCATTCGTGTTACCCGACGGCGCATTCGTGTTACTCGACCGGCGCATTCGTGTTACTCGATTTTGCATTAGTGTTATCCGGATGATAATCTTCCCTCAATATTGTATATTTTTGTAAGTTGACTCAAAATTTTCTTACTCGAAATTACAATATATAACACGAATGCATTCGAGTAACGGTCACTTTTAAACATTTAGATATTAAGAGAGTTGGTGTTAAAGTTGAAAGAAAAAAGAAAAATTAATAATATACGGGACTTCAAGTTTTCTCTCTCTTTATTACTACTGTATATATTTTCTCACTTTAAGAGAAAAGTACATAGCCGTTTTTTTTATCAGCGCCTCCCCCCAAAATTCTGTTTTTCTCTAATTCCTATCTCCGTAGACTAGTCATGGCTGTCAATTTCCCGTAGCCCTAACTGTAGAACGATTCATATGTTTGCTAGCAAACAAAATTGCCATCCATTATACAATTACAGGCCGCTATTTTTCTTTCAAAGCTTTCTCGTAGCGGTGGCGGCGTAATGGACGACTCTCAGTCTTCGTCGTCTTCTTCCTCCTCCTCCTATGACTCCGCCATCGGACCTCCACAAGCGGTACGAAGAAAATGAGAGTTCGTGTGTCGTATGAGTATCATTTTTGTTTCCCTAACTTCTCGTTTGGTGAATTTTGCAGAAGACTTGTTTTTACTGGATATGGCGATTTATGTCCGTGTTCGTTTGTGAGATTTGAGTGTCGAGTTTTTCGTTTTTGATATTTTCGGAAGCTTGTTTTCCGGCCAAGGCTTTTTATTTTCTTGTTCAGAATAATTTATTTATTTTTCCTTTTTATTTTTATCTTATGCTTTCTATCGTGCTTACGGCGATACGACTTTCGTAGTTACCTTCATTTGATCACTTTGTTTATGTTGGAAGTTATGAACAAAAATAATAAAATAATGAAGACTCTTATATAATTTTTGGTTGACTTTGTTTGATCATTATGTTGGAAGTTATGAACAAAATAATTAAATTACGAAGACTCTTTTATAATTTTTGGTTGAACTTCCTTTGGTTGTATGATCACTCCTGCATTCTATTTTTGGGAAGAAATTCCGTTTCCTTAACATTTTAACCTTACTCTTAAGACTGCATACTATTGCCTGCAACAAGAAGTTTGCGGAGTTGGTTGGTGAAATACCTTTTGCAGATTATGGTTTCGAATCACCACTTTTTGTTGCTCTAGTCAAATTTTTTATTTCTTCGAACCCTGTGCGCTAAAGTGCTCCCTGACTAGTGGGGGGGGGGGGGGAGGGTGGCCGTATATATACACAACCTTCCCCTTGCATTTCAGCAAAGGGGTTGTGATCTAAAAATTGGTGACTATATGCGGCGAACCTATAATATTTTGAATCTTTATGTGCATAATCAAGATTGGGGACACAAGTATGAATAAATATGTATATGAAAAACTATGTTTTTCTGTTTATGTGAGTCCCATTTCGAAACTGAATTGCAGAATGTTGTGGCAAGTCATTCATCTTCTCAGGGAATTTCTTCGACGGTGTCTCGTCAGTGGAGGGATTTGTTCTGGTTGTTGATATTTATGGCACATTTGGTTGTGGTGGGTTTTGCTCTTGCGGTTTTTGGGCTAAATAGATTCAAGCAACCGGATAGGCTAAACATTGATAAGTATACAATGGGGTTTCTTGAGAATAAGGATGGTTTAACTGAAGACTACTGGCCATTGTTCGCTGTTGCTGGCGGAGTTGGGGCAGTTTTGGGATGGACTTGGTTGTTGTTGCTCGGTACACATGGAAATCAAATGATGAAGTTCGCAGTTCACATTTTGGCTACATATCTTGCCGTCGTCAGTGTATTGTGTTTTTGGGCCGAGCAGTTTTTCTGGGGTGTTGCATTCGCTATTGGTGCTGCATTGCAATTCTTATATGTTATATCAGTAATTGACAGGTAAACAATGTGACCTTCGTGCCTTTGAGTTTAAATCAGTGTTTTTAATCGCGCTCAATAGCGCGCTATCTCGCGCGCTTTTGCGCAGAATTTCTAGAAAACGCGACATAGCGCGCTGCTAGTTGCGTCCATTCCTGTTTTGCGCGCGCTATTTGCTGCGCTGGCACCGAAACCGCGCGATAGCGCAACATACCTGCGCTATTTGGGTTTTATCAGAAAACCCTAATATGAAATCTGAAACGGCGCGATGAAACCCTAGTTACTTATAACCTGCGCTATTTAAGTACTTATAACAATTAGGGTTTAGGGACAAACTGTCCAGCGAGCAAAAGTCCCGCAGCAAAAAAAAAGTCCCGCATCAAAAAAAAACTTCCGCAGAAAAAAAAAGTTTATTTGAAATTATTTCGTGGCTCTTTTAAGTTTGTTATTTTGGATTATTATAATTGTTCTAAGTTGTTTTGTTTATTTGAAATTATTTCATGGCTATTTTATTTGGGTTATTTACCTATTGATCTTACACAAGAATAATTATTTTATTTTTTCACAATAGGGCTATCCTCTCGAGTACCTACCTGTTCGAATTGCCTACGCTATGCGCTACGCTTTTGCGCTACACAATTCTTTACGAAAACGCTATAGACCTATGCAACGCAACTGAAAACACTGGTTTAAATACAAATCAAGTTTCATGAGCGAGTTAAGTCTTTTGTTTAGATTGACAATGATAGAGACCTTTTTGCTTCTGCAGAATTCCTAACTCGTAATATTATCATCTCCCGATCGACTTCTATGCCAATGAAAATTAATGTTCTGAAGCCCTGGAACGTGCTAATAAATTCAGATACAACAACATCTAAGCCTTAATGCCAAAATGATTTGGGGTCGGCTAACATGAATCAAACTTTGAAACCGTCAATGATCGTTACATAAATAACATAAAAGGAGAAAAAGAGGGAAAAAAGTAGAGAAAAAGCAAATAAAAAAAGAGAATGAATGTTATAAAAAAAACAGAAAAAAATGAAAAATCCTGAAAAATAAATTAAAAGATAACATGGAATAAAAGAAAATAAGAATAAAAATACAGATAAAAAAAAAGGAATCAGATTCCACCCACCATCTGTATTCTTTCCCGCCACATTTGCCTCTCTATCGCCATACTTTCTCCAATTCCAAGAAACCGCATATCATTTTCAATCATCTTTATCCAAAGTTTTCTTGGGTCTTCCTCTACCTTTCACAACATTACTTGTTCCCCAACTTTCTAGCCTCCTCAATGGGGTATCAACAGTTCTTCTTCTCACATGACCAAACCATCGTTTCCATCATCTTGTCTTCTATAGCCGCAACTCTTACCTTCTCTCTAATCACCTCATTTCTGAGCCGATCCTTTTTTGTATGACCACACATCCATCGTAGCATACGCATCTCCGCCACATTCATCTTTTGAACGTGACACTGTTTTACAGCCCAACACTCGGTACCATATAACAGCGCATGCCTAATTGCCGTGCGGTAAAATTTACCCTTTAATCTATGAGGCATGTCAGGATCACATAAAACCCCTGTGGCACTCTTCCACTTCAACCACCCGGCCTTTATTCTGTGAGTCACATCGCCATCTAGCTCTCCATCCTTTTGGATAATAGATTCAAGATACCGAAAGAAAGTGGATCCATGAACAACAAAAATTGAAATTTGTGACTTTGTTCATGAGGAAGTTATAACCATTTAAGCACTCAGGTGGCATTTTGAGATTTAGATGATGATTCATGCTTAATCACTCATACTTCTAACTTAACAGCCGGTGTCGCTGTCAGGATGCAATTATCTTTCAGATTGTATTAGTTTTATGAATTAAGAAATAATTGATCTTTTTCTTTATGAAATTTTAAGGAAAGGAGTTACTATCCTCTAATAAGAATGGAGTCGGGTAAGAGATATCTGATGATGAAAATTTAGCTATCATTTGCTAAAATACTTGTCAGTCTTTTTGCTGGGAAATAACCGATTGATAAACTATGATCTGCTGCTCCCTTTCACACAAATAATCAACCTTTATCTTTGCTGGAGCCTGGAAACGTAAGCATCCATTATGAAAATTAATCATGCGTCTATTTCTAACGAACATATGCATGTTTGATTTGTTTGTTAAATGCTGAAAGGTATCTCCAAGAGATAGAGATAAATCTTTTTATGCCTCGTTTTCAGTTATTTGCGATCTCGTGTCTTTTTCACAGGCTTCCATTTACAATGCTGGTGCTACAAAGAGCAGTGAAGATGGTATTGAGCCTTCCTGAGGTCACAAGAGTAGCATGCATTTCTATGCTAGTAATGATTTTATGGCTAGCCCTGTGGTCTTTTGGTGCAGCTGGTGTTGTTGCTTTAGGAATTGGTGATGGTGGTCGCTGGTGGCTTCTTGTGGTGAGCTGGCAAGTTTTTCTTATCTTTATATCGTCTTTTTAGGGCTGCAACATAGTTATTGCATTTTTCATCTCAGAACATATTACATATGCTGTCACTTGCACTGCTGACAGGTGTTTTCTGTGAGTTTGTTTTGGACGGGTGCAGTTCTTTGTAATGTTGTCCATGTCATAGTTTCTGGAATGGTTTTCCTCGTCCTTATCCATGGTGGCCGAGAATCAACTTCAATGCCTCCCAAACCAGTAATGAGCTCTTTGCAATATGCCGTTACTACTTCTTTTGGCAGCATATGCTATGGATCACTGTTTACAGCTGCTATACGAACATTACGGTGGGAGGTGAGCAGCGAAGAATAATTATTTAAATATGAGTGGTTTTTTAATATACCTCTAAGCAAATAGGAATAGTTACACAATTCACCTTGAGGTTTGGGTTATTTACAAAAAGAAAACTCAAACATGATTCAAATTATAATAAAAATCCCATGATGTTTGATTCTGTTTTAATTTTAAGGGATTATAATTAATTTTTTTTTTATAAATGTAGGTGGTGTAGTTTTTTCTTATGAAGGGGAAAGATGTAAGATGTAATCAAATTTTTCTTTTTGTTGGTAACTACTACAAACCTCAGGTAGTTTTTTTATTTATCTCCAGCTAATGTTCACATTAAATATCGATGCCTTGCCGCTAACAATTTGTCTGATGGACTTTACAGATTAGGGGACTAAGGTCAAAGATTGGCAGCAATGAGTGTCTGCTTTGCTGTGTTGATTTTCTGTTTCACCTAGTTGAGTTCTTAGTGCGTTGGTTCAACAAGTATGCTTATGTCCAGGTATTTTTCCATTGTTTTATCTCGGTATTACAAAAGTACATATATATTTGCCCTTTTTATTTCTGCACCAGACTCTGTTGTGTTGTTACTGTTGATGATGATGAGCTATGCATAACATGCTTGTGCTTTTCGATCCAGATAGCTGTCTATGGAAAAAGTTTTAACTATTCAGCAAAAGATGCCTGGGAATTATTCCAGTCGACAGGTGTCGAAGCTCTTATAGCCCATGACTGTTCGGGTGCGGTTTTATTCATGGGGATAGTCTTGGGCGGGCTCATAAGCGGAACGTGCGCAGCAATTTGGACCAGGATCAAGCATGCTGACCGTGTTGTTATGGTGGGGAGTACTGCCATGTTGATGGGAATGATCTTGGTAAGAATTCCGTACTCTGATTCCCCTTAACCCCCCACAGAAAGTAGATGGTACTATATGATAGATGGGGGTGCATGTAGTTGGGGATAATCACCACCTCTCAAGATCGGCCTAACCACAACAAACTAGGTATCTTTTGATATGACAAATCCCCTTGAGAATTCTGTTAGTTGTACGAAAACACTCCCACCCTTGCAGTTTTTAAAATATTAACAGAAGGCAAGAGAATTTTTGCAATTTTGAAGTCGGTTATATTTTTGAATAATCATAAAAACTACCCTTGAGGTTTGGAGAGTAATTACTTGAAAAACCCAGCTAAATTTGAGAATTACAAAAACTATCATTTAGGTTTCATTCCATCCTAAATTGCTGACTGATGGAGTTTGTTTATGCCATTAAATACTTTATGACTTACGGCCCTCAATTTTCTACATGTGGCCCGAACTTTCCATCTGACTGTTTGTATCATTTTTTAAAAGTTGAGAGAGGTGATTGTAGAGTATAAGGCTAAAGGTTGGAGCTGTTTGTAATATCTAAAAAAGTTGAGGGATGTAATTGTGAAAACATCTATGACATCACAATTCTCATTAGCTCCACTAGTGTTTTGACAAGGGTAATCCTCGAAACTTCCAGAGTTAGTTGTTTATATTATATATATATATATATACACACACACACACACACATATATATATAATTATGCCAAACCTCAAGGGTAGGATTTGTAATACATGTTCTTTTTTGCCTGCTCACCAATTTCCTTTTCTTTTCTGGAGGTTGGGCTAGCGATAGTGGTTGTGGAAAGTGCAGTCACATCTATTTATATCTGTTACGCGGAAGACCCCTCCTTAATCAACCGTTGGGATGCAGCTTTCTTCGCCCAATTATCGGAAAAACTGCACCAACGGCTACAGCACAGAAGCGCCCGCGCCAGGGTAGTATTAAGCCATAGAATAGATGATCAGATACAAGATGCTGCTGTTCTTGCTTGAATTTTTGTGCTGTTTAAGATTTACAGATGCATATAATGTAACTTTTTAATTTAAGTTGTATAAAATGTACTATTAAAGTTCATTTTGTGTCTTCAGAATATTTGCTCCCTATATTTATTAGTCCTCGAAACTGAAAATTATGTAAAGTTCAACCTTCACTTGGCAATATACGTACTGTTCGGAGTTTGGGTCGTTAGTTGACAAAAAAAAAAGAAAAATAAGAGAGAAGAAAAAAACTGTCCTTAAGTTGCATCCTTTTTACATTTTCTCCCCTGATTTTTAAATTTTTTTCTTAAACCATCCCAATTATCTAAAATTTGCTTCTCGTCTGACCCCATGCGACACTGGTAATAAGTATTGGCATCTGTGTGTTTTACATATGTTTTAAATGGGCAGTGCCTCTCTATTCTGCATTTTACAGTAATAATTTTATTTATTCTTATTTTTTTGTTTCCAGTTTAACTTTTGTAACCGAATCGTGAGAACTACTTCTAAGTAAAAATTTCTATTTTCCTATTTCTTTTTAGTAATTTTCGGAACAAACCGGAATTTGTTTCCGACACACTTATGGCGAATGCTTTGGTATTCTAATTTAATCTGAACAGTTGTTTTTCACTGGCAAATTACCAAGTTTAGCATATGTTACTATGGGGAACTTCAATGAATTTGGAAATCTGATTATTAAGTGTATGGTTAGTTTAATTTAGCTATAGTGCTAAACACATGCATTGTCTTTCACCAATTGTTCCTTTCCATTGCAATTTTAAATCCATAATATAGATCAACTATATCATAATGGGAAATTCTAAGGTGCCCAACCATTCTTATACCATTAAATTCATGATAAAAATCTTCTACTACAAATCCAATGGTGAAGATATCTGGTACCCGTGCGAATACTTTAGAATTTTTCGATCGTAAATGCATTTACACATGAAGAAATATGACCAAAGTATATAAGTGCAATCATCCCAATGTGATATATATTTTTATATCTATATTAAACCAAAAATAAAGATTTGTCATAATTTGATAAAGTTGTGCCAAGTACTTTAGTCGGTGCCTACCACCTCTTCCTTGTCATTGATCGATTAGAACAAATTGCATGATAGTTTGTCTATTAGCGGGCAGTCACATGATTTGTGGGATATGTCAAGATATGGCTTGATTTTCCCTTATCACCTTATTATTATTATAATGGTAGCTTTTGACTATAAATATAGCCATAGTCGTCCTAAGTTTGTAACATATTGTATGCATGTCTTTTATCTTCTACTCCCTCCATTTTTTTAGATGTCGTTTGACTTTTTGGCACACATTTTTAGGTGTTTTGATCGGGTAGTTAAATTTATCATTTTTTAAATTTTATTTTTTTTGAATAAAAATATACAATCTAAATTTTAATTCACAAAAGAAATTATTTAAAGATAATAATTTTAACTATACGGTCAAAGTACCTAAAAATGTGTGCCAAAAAGTCAAACGACATCTAAAGAAAAATGGAGGGAGTAAGTAATAAGAAAACTTAGCTTTGGCTATACCTTCCGTTCCTTCATTTCCCAGTCATAACCTACCTTTCTTTACACTAACTTTACCTTCATATATTTAGCATACATCATAATCCTATACAAACTCCAACAAGTGGTATCGGAGCACTGGTTAGTGTATGCCAAAATATATGCCAAGGTTGATGATGGCAAACCTCGAAGGTGATGGTGTTCAAAAAACCAAGAAGAATGGTAGTGTTACGTTACACTATCCGATGCTTACGAAATTAAACTACTCGGTGTGGGCTATAAAAATGCGAGTGAACTTGCAAGCACAAGGAGTGTGGGATGCAGTTCAAAATGCAGAAGTGGAAGAACGAAAAGACCGGATGGCTCTTGCGGCTATCTATCAAGCGATTCCGGAGGACGTGCTGCTTATGTTAGCCGAGAAGGACACGGCAAAAGAAGCATGGGAAACGCTGAAGATGATGCACATGGGCACCGATCAGGTCAAGGAGGCTAAAGTACAAACCTTGAGAAGTGACTTCGAGGTTATCCGAATGAAATATGGTGAATCGTTGGATGATTTTTTCGTAAGATTAAATACCATTATGACCGGTATTCGATTCTTGGGTGAAAGAAATTGAGGAGGTTACGGTGGTGAAGAAGTTCCTTCGAGCCGTTTCGATACAATTTATGCAAATCGTAACATCTATCGAACAATTTGGAGATTTAAAAAACATGACAGTGGAAGAGGTTGTGGGTCGTCTAAAAACCCATGAAGAGAGACTTCGAGGTCATGGTGAACAAGGAGAAGGACCTTCCTTGTTGCTTACTCATGCCGAGTGGTTATCACGATCCAAGAAAACCAATGAGGGAAACTCGTCATCCACCTCGAAGGATAGAGGAATTCATGGAGGCCGAGGCCAGGGTAGAGGCCGAGGTCGTGGGCATGGCCGAGGAGGTGGCCGTGAATCCAATGCAAACCGGAATGACTATAAAAAGGATAAAAGCAAAGTAAAATGCTTTAGATGTGAAAAATTTGGTCATTATGCATCAGAGTGCCCGAAAAAGAACCGCGGTGAGGAGGCGAACCTCACCCAAGCCAACGAAGACGAACCCATTTTAATGATGGCAATCTCACAAGAATTCAAGCCCGGACAAGTTTCGTTAAAGGAGAAGATTTGTGTCAATCTTCTTGCGTCGAAAGAAAGTCGGATTGAATCCGAGGTGTGGTATCTCGATAACGGTGCTAGCAACCATATGACCGGAGACCGCTCGAAGTTCCACAAGCTAGACGAGAACATTACTGGTCACGTGAGGTTTGGCGATGGTTCGAGTGTTGCTATTTTGGGAAAAGGATCGATTTTATTCGATAGTAAAAATGGCGACCAAAGGCTCCTTAATGAGGTATATCTCATTCTAAGTCTAAAAAATAATATTATTAGTCTTGGACAAATGACGGAGGAAGGGAGTCGGGTCATAATGGATGGGTCAATTTTGAAGCTGTACGGCGGAAATAAAATCCTACTCTTGAAAGTTCAAAGGTCCACAAACCGGTTATATAAAACTCCTTTAAGAACCGGTAGACCAACATGCCTTTTAGCCACGAAGGAAGAACCGGCTTGGATATGGCATTCTAGACTTGGTCACGTTAACTTTCCCGCGTTAAAGAAGTTGTCCGAAAGGGATATGGCAACCGGAGTTCCAAGGATTGAACATCCAAATCAAGTGTGTAAAGGGTGTGTTCTTGCAAAACAAACCCGAATTCCATTCCCGAACCAAGCAGTCTTTCGAGCTCAGAAACCACTTCAACTTGTCCATGTGGACTTATGCGGTCCGATCACACCCACCTCTATTGGAGGAAGCAAATACTTTCTTCTTTTGGTAGACGATTATAGTCGGTGGATGTGGGTTTATACGTTATCCATGAAGTTTGAGGCCTTGGGTACTTTCAAACGTTTCAATTTGATGGTCGAAAAAAGTTCGGGCTATGAATTAAAGACACTTCATACGGATCGAGGGGGAGAGTTTACGTCACAAGAATTCTCATTATTTCTTGAAGAAAATGGAGTATAAAGGCATCTAACGGCACCATATTCCCCTCAACAAAATGGAGTTCTAGAAAGGCGAAATCGTACCGTTATGGATATGGCAAGAAGTCTTTTTAAAGGTAGAAATGTACTGGGTGAATTTTGGGGAGAAGCCGTTAGACATGCGGTTTATCTTCTCAACCGTTTACCTATAAAAGCGCTTCCCGACACTACGCCGTATGAAGCTTGGTTTGACAAAAAACCAAACTTTGGACATTTAAATGTTTTTGGTTGTGTTGTCTTTGCCAAAGTTGTAGGTGGTCATTTAAAGAAACTTGAGGACCGAAGCAAGAAAATGGTGTATCTTGGGGTGGAAGATGGAACAAAAGGAAATCAATTATTTGATCCGAAGAGCCGGAAATTGCGGTTAGTCGCGATGTTGTTTTTATCGAAAACGAAGGATGGAATTGGTACAAAAACAAGGAAGAAGAAGACGCGACCCCTAAAACATTCACAATAATCGAGAAAGCCCCAAACTCAACCCGGAGCACCCGGACAGCCCCCGAGTCGACCCAGAAAACCCGGACAGCCCATATGTTGAATCTGTCCAGCCCGAATCAGCTCCACATACTCCTGCTTCAGCCTCGTTTTCTTCAATCTTGACCGACATGGAAAGCCCTTCAAGTGAGGTTGGGCCAAGGGGATTCCGTTCACTTTCCGATATCTATGAAGATGCCGAAAATGTGATCCTAGAACCCAGAGAATTGTTAATGATTGCGGATCAACCCTTTAATTTTAAAGAGGCGGTTACCTCTAAACCATGGCGGGAGGTTATGCAAACGGAGTTGGATGCAATCGTAAAAAACAAGACGTGGCAACTTACTGACTTGCCACTGGGTCACAAAGCGATTGGTTTGAAATGGGTCTTTAAAGTGAAAAAAGAAAACCTTGGAAACGTGATAAAACTTAAAGCTCGACTTGTCGCAAAAGGATACGTACAAAAACAAGGAGTCGATTTCGATGAAGTTTTTGCACCGGTAGCGCGACTTGACACCATAAGGCTCATTCCCGCCTTAGCGGCTCAACATGGGTGGGTGGTCCACCATCTTGATGTCAAGTCGACTTTTCTAAATGGAGATCTCAAAGAGGAGGTTTACGTGAGTCAACCGGAAGGATACGTTGACAAAATTCATAGTCACAAGGTGCTCAAACTCTCTAAAGCTCTTTATGGTCTACGACAAGCTCCTCGAGCATGGAACATTCGTTTGGATAAAAGCTTAAAACGACTTGGCTTTTCGAAATGTTCACAAGACACGGTGGTGTATAAAAGGAACCTAAAAGGAAAAACTCTTTTAGTCGGTGTCTACGTTGACGACTTGATCATTACCGGATCAAACGACGAAGATATTATCGAATTCAAGGAACAAATGAAAAAAGAATTCGAAATGAGTGATTTGGGTTTACTTTCTTACTACCTTGGAATAGAAGTGTCGCAAAAGAAGTGGGGATTTTTTTACGACAAACGACTTATGAAAAAAAGATTTTGGAGCAATTCGGGTTACTAGATTGTAACCCGACAACTTCACCAATGGTGCCAAAGTTGCAGGTTAAGAAAGATGAAGATGGTCAAAAAGTTGACTCAACCGAATATAGGCGATTGGTGGGATGCTTGAGGTACTTGACACACACTCGACCGGATTTGTCATATGCGGTTGGAATTGCAAGCCGTTTCATGGAGCAGCCGACCACTTTGCATTTTCAAGTAGTAAAACATATTTTACGGTATGTAAAAGGAACCGTTAATTATGGACTCAAGTATGGAAAGGGGTGCGAAGTTGAAGACTTGGTTGGGTTTTGCGATAGTGATCATGGAGGTGACAAAGTAGGTGGAAAGAGTACAAGCAGAATGATTTTCTACCTAGGAAGAAACGCGGTGACTTGGCAATCTCAAAAACAAAGGACCGTTGCCTTGTCTACATGTGAAGCGGAGTTCATGGCAACCACAACGGCTGCATGTCAAGCCATTTGGCTTGGGAATCTCGTGAAGGAGTTTACGGGTGACCATGTTATGCCTATCACAGTGTACGTTGACAACAAATCAGCAATTGAGTTGATGAAAAATCCCGTGTTTCATGGTAGAAGCAAGCACATTGACATTCACTATCACTTCATAAGGGAATGCATTGAGGAAGGAAAAATTATAATGGAACATGTCAACTCAAAGGATCAACGAGCGGACATCTTTATAAAAGCCTTGACGCACGTGAAGCATGGCGAAATGCGAAATATGCTCGGCGTAATAGATACTGAGCTTGGTCCGGTTAGGTGCCTACCACCTCTTCCTTGTCAACAAATTGCATGATAGTTTGTCTATTAGCGGGCAGTCACATGATTTGTGGGATATGTCAAGATATGGCTTGATTTTTCCTTATCACCTTATTATTATAATGGTATCTTTTGACTATAAATATAGCCATAGTCGTCCTACGTTTGTAACATATTGTATGCACGCCTTTTATCTTCTAAGTATTAAGAAAACTTAGCTTTGGCTATACCTTATGTTTCTTCATTTCACCGTCATAACCTACCTTTCTTTACACTAACTTTACCTTCATATATTTAGTATACAACATAATCCTATACAAACTCCAACACCCAATACGGCGAACTTGTAACTTAAGTGTTACGAGTCCTCGTTGGTAAGGGATGTGAACCTCGTAAAATCTTCCGCTCCAACCATTACACCGAACATATTAATAAAAAGAATAAGTGCATTCATCCTGATTTTTTAATCATTCTACTACCAACATAATAAAAGATACTAGAAATTTGCATTCTTTGTCAAATATAGAGATAATTACAAAACTACCCTTCTGAGTTTAGGTAATTACAACCCCCTTCCTAAGAAGTTCTGCAATTACAAAAAACTCACTTTAGAACTTTGCGCCCCCCCCCCCCCCCCCCCAACAATTTTTTGCTTGTAACTATATGTAATTATCCCGATAAAGAGAGAATCTGAATTATCATTCCATCTTCACTACCGGCCTGTATGTTATTCCTCTTCCAGTCTTGTTTCTCCCTGCATCAACATCCGAAATACTTGATATGCTTTTCCTTCCGGACTGGACATTTCGTGGTATAAAAACCCCCGTCCCAACAATATCTCCACTTCTCCACGAGCTCAACGCCCATGCAGACGTTGCAGCACAATCCTCCTTAAACTTAATCCCGGGCCAAGGCCTAGGAACACCACACGTCGGCCCGTTGCACGTGCCTCGCCTCCGGGATTCCGTTGTGTTCGGAGTCTCGTTCTCGTATATTAATCCATCTTCGTCTTCCGCTGTCAACTGCAAGACCTGCCTTTTGAGTTCTTCGTAGAAAACATCGTATTCCTCCTCGAACGAATTATTATGGAAATCCATGGGAGCTAGCCTAGGAGCTCGAAGCTTATGCTTGAATATGGTGTCAAATGCATATCATTGCTGTTATTATATAATCACGGACCCGTTGGATGTGGTCTGTATATACCGTGTCCTAATGATCGAAGTGGGGTTGGGGCAACTTAGGTGAGAAGAATATAAACCAATATGCATATTTTTGTAGTTTAATACATGTTTGGACATTTATTTTCCTTGTTTCAGATTAATTGAATATTAATTACTGAATTTTTTTTTTTTTTCGCGTGTATCATGTTGTCTGCATTGAATTTGTCGCGTTAATACGTCTTGTGTGGGTATAAAATGCGTTGAATTGCTTTTATGGCACAAATATTTTAGTTCACATGTTGTTATTGATCCAATACTTAAAAGAGAATAAGGATTAATAATACAATGCGGATTAACGAATACAACTATTACAGAATTATATTTTGCGGGTAAGGGTTTAAGAATTACAGGTCAACTAATTAACCATATAATAAATGAAAGAAGATTAACCGGATAAAGAGCAAATCGATTTATTCCAGTCAAATTCTAGCAACATAGGCCAACAGGTTCCAATCCAGAACAAACCTGGTACACCACAAAGAAACACAGTAAGTTCAAGCATCAACAGAATCACCTTAGAACAGATAAATCGGATTGAACACGAAGGCTCATTTCTTTGATCAATGAATGAATCGAATCGAATCGATTCCGAATCGAATCAATAGATTCGAATCGAATCGAATCAATCGAATCGAATCGAATCGAATCGAATCAAATATATATTAAGGGTAAATAATAATAAGAATAATGGTAAATAATAATAATAGTAATTAACAACAACAACGATAATACTAATATTATTAGTAATAATAACAATAATAATAATTAAGATTAATAATAATAATAATAAGAAGAAGAAGAATCGAGTGAAATGAATCGAATCAATCGAATCGAATGGACTGAATCGAATCGAATGGACTCGAATCGAATCGAATCGAATCGAATCAAAATCGAAAAAATAAGTCCAAAAGAACAGGGCCTAAGTAACTGGTGCAGTGTGTTTTTATGTATAATAACAGATCGAATATATATATATATATATTAATATATGTTGGAACATCCTATTTCACACATTCATTTTAGAAGTTTTGATGATAAGTAAATAAACAAAGAAAAACAACAATGAATCAAGGAGGAGTCGAAGACGCTCGAGTCAGATAGAAAAGCAAAGAAGTAAAACTTACTGAAGCTAACATACGCTATAGCCAAAGAATAACGTACACAATGTATCAAGTCAGCAAGTACTACATACTACACCGAAGCAGTTAACGTACGCTACTACAAAGATTAGCGCACGCAAGGAAGCCAATATAACGTAGGCTACAAACATCATATAATGTACGCTATGCATGGTGAAGTTCGAATTCAAATAAATCAATCCGTTGGATTGATTCTAGAAGGTCAAAAAGCATGCAACTGATATGAGCATATAACGTACACTATGCAGTAAGCTTAACGTACGTTACAACATGTGACGTCATGGAGTAGGTCATCATATCAACGACTATCTGAGGTTGATAAAACATACGCAATCAACATGACTAACGTACGCTACACTGAGAACATTATGTACGCTACAATGAATGTTAACGTAAGCTACGTAAGAGACAGAAGCTACTGGACTGAACCAACAAGAAGAACGTACGCTACAAGGATGTGCAACGTACGCTAAATTACGTATGCTACACTGGTAGCTTAACATATGCTAAAGCAGAGGCAGTGACCAACGGCTAGTTTAGGCTTTGAAGCCTATAAATACCACTTCATATGGTATTCACCTTACAACAACTTCTAGCAAAGCTTATATACTTCAGATATCATTATCTTCTTTATTGTTGTTGTAATCGAGCTTATTTGTTAGAGTTTGAGTGTTCGATACACTCAACAAATACGAGATAAAAGAAAGGATTATAGATTTGATTTGGTGTTATTAGGATCGTGGATCCGGCATTATTAGGCTCGCTTTTTCGATTGAATGAATCGATTCGAATCGAATCGAATCGAATCAATCGAATCGAACTAAATCGAATGGAATCGAATCGAATCGAATCAAATATATATTAAGGGTAAATAATAATAATAATAATGATAAATAATAATAATAATAGTAATTAACAACAACAATAATAGTAATATTATTAGTAATAATAACAATAATAATAATTAAGATTAATAATAATAATAATAATAATAATAATCGAAATAATCAATCGAATCGAATCAATCGAATCAATCGAAAATCGAAAAATAAGTCCAAAAGAACAGGGCCTTAGAACCACAATTAAGTTCGAGTGAGGTTTGTCTAGTACCAATCGAAAGCTAGATATGTTGATTCCTTGTCCGATAAAAAAGGAAAACGGTTTAGCTTGGACCGAAAAGAAGACAAGAGCATAACGGTTTATCTTGGAGCGATAGAAGACAAGATTGTAACGGTTTACCTCAGATCGATAGAAGATAAGGCGGAAAGGTTTATCTTAAGTCTGTAGAAAAAGATAACGAGAGAGGACGTAGTTATATTTGGCCGAACCTCTATAAATCTTGTGTCGTTTATATTTCGCATTTTAATATCGCTTCCGCAATCGCAAAAGAGCTTAAAAACTCATACTCTGCACAATAACCTCCCTTCAAGTGGCGGTACCAAACCCAACATATCGGAGAGGGTATCTTATAGTCGGCTTAACATCCGAGGAGGAAAAGATCCAATGGCGCTTCATTATGCCACGGTCGAAGGCCTCACCTTAAACCGACCTCCATTTTTTGATGGATCAAATTTTATGACATGGAAAAAGAAGATGTAAATATACATCCGAGCCTATGATATCGAGCTCTGGAAAGTCATCTATCTTGGTCCTAAAATTCCTACAAATTTCAATGGTACTCTAAAAAGCTTCGAAGAATATGATGATACGGATTGGAAGAACGACCACTACAATAGAAAAGCAACACAATTGCTTTATTGTGCTTTAAATCCGGAAGAACACAATCAGATTTTCTCGTGTGATAGTGCCAAAGAAATTTGGAAAATGTTAGAGGTAACTCACGAAGGAACAAATCAAGTCAAGGAGATGAGGATAAATATGCTTCTCCACGACTACGTGTAATATCCGTAATTTTTCCATTTTTAGCAATTTCCATTTTTGGTGTATGTCTATTTTTATCGACTCGCTTGTAACCGTTTCGACATTTTGAATCTATTTTGTTCTTGGAGTTTTTTCCATTTGGATGAGTTTTGATGATGTTTTCACGTAATTTCGTTTTATGGCATGTTTTGCCGTATGGACATTCGGTTCTTGTAAAACTCATTCGTTTTCGTTGTTTCTTGGTTTGTACAAGTTCGTATGGTTGAGTTGGTTATGTGGAGACTTTCGGTTTGTAAATCCGACGTCGTTTCGTGATTTTCGGACACTTGGGCTATTTTTGTAATTCCTAATAGTTTAGGGAATCTTATTTTTCGTTTTCGCATTACGAACCCTCCGGTGGTCGGAATTGCATTTTCTTTCAGCGCTCAGATCTGTCGTCTTGTATGCTTCGTGTCTATGTTCCTGGATTCTGGTTTCGTCGTACGTTTTATGTTTTATACCCTCGGCAATGACTTCATGCGATGTGACATCGCAGCGATCTTTGGCTGTGTAGGTAGCGCACACTACCCTGTTACCTTGCGTGCGCTACCGAAGTGCGGTTAGCGACGCTAACTCCCTATTGTTAGCGTACACTAGCGAATGGTGGCGTAGCCACTGGACTGTCCACGGCCCGTTAGCGCGCTACATATGACGATTAGCGTGCGCTAACTCCACGAATATATAAACCAAATGGACGGTTTGCAAAGATTTTTATTCTTTTCTCTTCGTTTCTTCGACGTGCGACCTCAGAGGCGATTTCCACCGGTTCTATTCGGAGTTCTCTTCAAATTCCATCACGGTAGAATCGAGCCATCATATCATAATCAGCATAATCACCCTTCATCAGCCGAATTAAAGGTAATTCCTCAGGAACCCTAATTTTGACGGATTTGGGGGATTTTCGGGATTCTAGGGTTTAGTTCCGAATTGTTCATCTATATTACGATATTCTTTACCGATTGTGATTAGTGAGTGATTCTTAAACCAACTTTCTTGTTTTTAATCCGCGAATTATCGATACGGGGAGATTTTGTGTAAACCCTCGCCCGTATCGATTGATCGTTCATTGCCGTATCATGTAATCGGGGTTATGGGCGTATTCCATTAGAGTATTGTTGTCCGTAGGGACTGAACTGTATTGGTCCTTCATTTAGGCGTTTTCCACCTGGACCATTCGTGGTCGTGCTTCAACTCCGTTTCTTCAAGAATGTCTCAAAGGCAAGTACTTTACATTTGTTTACATGTTCTAGTATTTGAATTATGGCTGTATCGTGGTTGTTGTGGATGGTTATGTGTATGTTCACCTAGGGACGGTCCGAAGGGGCCTCTAGGGATACGTATTGCCGTGAGTGTGCGTATCACGAACTGTGGTTAGCCACCCAGGGATGTCCGACGGGGCTCTGCGGGGTACGGTGGCCGTGAGTCTCGTACCAACGGTTAACTTTGAATTGTGATTTGTTGAAGATAATGTGTTTTGTGATTGTACATCATAAATATTCCGGAATATAAAATGTTTTCTAAAATGACTTTTCGGCGCATATATTCATCTGATTAGAATGTAGTTCAAATGGATTGTACTTGCACTAGCAGTTGTCGCTAACCCCTTAAATGGGGGAAATACTTTTTGTATTTCAGGTATCGATCGTGGGGACAAGCGAGCACTTGAGCCGTATGAGGATGATGGGCAAGCGTGATACTGATCAGTGGTCATTTGTTGGTGTTCAGTTCGGTCTATTACTTTTGATGTCTTGTTTTGGGACCTTTGTGTTATAAAATTGGATTAAGTACTCGAGTACTTCTTATTTCAAAATTGTTCATGTTGTGTTCCTGTTTTGGGAAATGGATTGATGTCGGATTTTATTGTCGGATTGTAATCTTATTTGAATTGTCGTATTATTGATGATCGTTTGTTGTTGTCAAATGTCTTGTTGGTACGTTAGCCTGGTGGATTCCATAGTGTGGAGTCCACGGCACTGTAATATGCCCTGAACGTCTTGGGGGTGTTACAGAATATGGTATCGGAGCTTAGGTTTATGGATACCTAGGCTGTCAGTTATTTGGGTCTAGTTAAGTGTCGTTTTTGGGACAGTATCACTGCTATGCCATCATCTCAGTACGCCGGTGCTCGTAAGTTATCCTAACTTGACTCATTTCATCGTTATGTTCTATTCCTGTCTTAGTATCTTGTTGCGTTTTGCGTTTGAATTATACTTACCCATTGCTTCTTCAGAATTCCTGCTGATAGAGGACGCGGACGCGGTCGCGGACGCGGTAGGGGACGTGGCGCAGCCGGTGGGGCGGCCATGTCCGATCATTCGGGAACTGACTCGGCGATGCCTTCCTTGTCGAACAGTGTTCCCCCTAGTTCCGGAGGTTAGCAGGACCAGTCTGCTAGCTCCGGTAATGCACATGAGAATGTTGGAGTGGCCAACATTTTGCAGCAGGTAGCGAACCAGATGACGCTACTGACTGAGGCCATTCTAGTCGGCCAAGCTAATGCCAACCCGGTTCCGCCTACTGGATCCGGTAATGATAAGCTACTTCAGGACGTGATTCGTATGCGTCCTCCGCAGTTTGATGGTGCTTCCGACCCTTCTGGTTGGGAGAATTGGCTATTCGAGATGGAGAAAGTGTTTGAGGCTGCTAATTGTTCCGAGGAGAGGAAAGTACCCATTGCTCAGTACTTCCTCGCCAAGGAGGCAGCAACGTGGTGGAAAGTGGTGAAAACGCGTGAGCAGCTACGTGGGCAGAGTTTCGGGATCTGATGGAAGACGAATTCTGTCCTTGGCCAGTGAAAGAGGGGAGGATCCGAGCCTTCTTTGAGGCTAAACCCCAAGATGTTCCTATATCTCAAGCTATCAAAGACTACAATCAACAGTTGCATTATGTGAGAAACCAAGTCCGCGATGAGCTTGATAAGATCCGCCACTTTGATATGCGGATGAAACCGAGGGTGCGCCACTACATGTCTGGTCTGGGGTGCACGACTTTGAAAGAATATCAGAATAAAGCGATGGCTTACGAGATGTCGTTTTCTGCGATAGAGACGGCAGCTGAAGGAAAGAAGTAGAAGACCTCCGGTCAGTTTTCGGGAGGCAAGTCAGGAGGGTATCCGAAGGCTCAGTCTGGTTCGCGAGTCTTCGGGAGTCAGTCGCCATCAGTTGGTCGAGGAAACGGTTCTAGGTCTGCTCCTGCTGGTTCCGTTCGTGGTCCTACGTGCTTCAACTGCAGTTCTCCGGGCCACATGATGAGTGAGTGTGATAGGCCTCCGATTCAGTGTCTTGCTTGTGGTCGTATGGGTCATCGTGCTAAGTTTTGTACGGATGCAGCTCGGGCTCCAGTTACTTAGATATCAGCCCCAGCTGCGGGAGAGCCGAGTGTGAATCAGGCACCGATAGTTCCTCAGCCGCAGCAGAGTTTTGGTAGAGGTCGAGGTCGTGGTCAGCCTTCTAGAGGGGGAGATTCTAGTGCGGGGTCTGTTCCGCCCCATGTGTGTAACATCCCCAAAACCATATGGGAATATTACACGCCGTAGACCCTTTCCACAAGGATCTACCAGGCTAAACATCCGTAAACAACCAAATGCTTGCCCGACCAGGGTCAAACAATAAAATGATACAGACCGATGTGGTCACTTACACGTGAATACACAGACCGATGAGGTCACACAACCCAATCGATAAAACTGACTTAAATAACATTACCCACACAGGGGTTGAAATACAATACAGCGGAAGACTGAAATCAACTCTGACAACACAACAAAAATCAAAATAACTCTCGACTCATGATTAGTATCGTAGCTCGTCATCCTCTTGTGCCAATCCTGTGACTGCTCCCCTGAATCTGCATGTACACAGACGCAAACAGCAGACATCCACCCCCGACTCGGGGTTAGTAAAACTCCACTGTTTTACTAGTGCAAGTATCAAACCATACGAAATGTAACAAGCAAATAGCAACTACGAATTTAATACGGAAATCAATTATCAAAATGTTCCCGAGAAGTTTTAGAATTTCGAACTCAAATAAGAGATATTTGAAAAGGAACACATCATCTCGGGGATTTTTAAAGCAGAAATTCTTTTGGACCTCGAGTCCCAATTTACAAAACCTGTTCGTAAACATTAAGGGCCTTAACCCAAAACTTGTTTCATAATTCAACAGTTTACAATACCGGAAACATTTCCATAAATCTCGTGGGGCTCGGCCCAACATTCTTTCTTAAAACTTTTCCTTTAAAAACTTTGATTTGAAAGTATCATGCTCATGACACCGTGATCCACTATCACGTGTCTCCGTAGGTTCAACAACCCGCACGGACTACATCACGCACAATTAAACAAACATAATCAATTCCGACACCGTGATCCACTGTCACGTGTCTCCGTAGGTTCAACAACCCACACGGACTATTAACCAAACATAACCAATCCCGACACCGTGATCCACATCACGTGTCTCCGTAGGCATAACAACCCACACGGACTATATCAATCACAACAATCACACACACACCCCGACACCGTAGTCCACCGCCACGTGTCACCGTAAGCCCCGTCGAGCTCACCCGGTTGACGACCGTGTCCGAAACTCATGGTCCACCGCCATGCGTTATCATAGGCCTCGCTGATCAAAGACGATTGGACCTCAGTACCTCACTAAGTTCTGATCCCGTAGTCCACTGCCACGAATCCTCGTAGGTCCCGTCGAACCAACACGAGTGAACTTAGCGGTCACACACATATTCACATTCACATTACATACAACAATGAGCACAATTAATCAATCACCTTGATCACCACAAAATCGTACATTGCACGCACATAACACAACCTCGACACTCGCAACAACTATCATCAATCAACGACATTTAACCAACATAACACACATTCGGTACACAATACATTGAACAACCACGTGTACAACCATCTCATATGTACATCGCAATCCCGCACAAATGGCACAACGCCTAACACGGATACCAATATATCACTATTATCACAAAGCCTTCAAATTTGGAAAACACAACCTACTCAAACGGAACATATTTACGGAGGCAAGCAAAATCGTCATACATATCATACGTAATTACTAGTCACAAGATACAAGTCGTATAATAAGATACTTGCCTTAATAACCGCTACTAAACGCTCAGAAGAACATGGTTCGACGGAAGCTCGACCGAATAAGACAACGAACGGAAGGGTTCCGACTCGAGTTCTTCACAAGAATTCGACCCTAACAACATATAATCAATAAATCATCGATCATACAAGGAAGAATAATCGTAGAACGCCCGAAAACCCCTCTATGACATTTTATCGGACACCTTCAAGGCGTCGATCAAGAACTCGACCAAAACAACGAATCGATACGATCCAACCATGGAATAACAAGGGAAATGATATAATACATCTAAATATTCATCAATACATCATAATCCTAAGTTAAATCGGATTAATCGGACGAAAACAACCAAACACCCAAATTCCCCAAAACTAGATTTCTATGAAATCTGACCTGATTCGGTAGATCGGAGGATGTTATAGGATGGATGATTGATGATATGAAACTCAAAACTTCATGGATTAATTGTATAACAACATTCTTCCATGATTCCAACACCTCCAGCCGCAGAAGAGGAGGAAAACTGAGTGAAATGGCTGAAGAAAAACGCTGCCAGGCCTTAAATAGTCGGGCCACGTTACGACGAATCGCCATGGCTTACGTGACGAATCGCCATGGCCGAACGCACCGCCCGAAATGCCGGCGCGTTACGACGTTACGCCATGGCCTTACGTACGAATCGCCTTACGACGAATCGCCGATCACTACCGCACGTTACTCGGCGGTGCCTGCCCGAGCATGCCCGGCCATGACTCGCCGGACCAACTCCGACGGCCCAACGACCGAAACCCGAACTGAGTACGAATCGAAGATACGGTTACGAAGTACTCGCAAAGACGAATCCGAGCACTAAGAGAACACACGATTCCGACCACCCGAAGGCTCGAAATTCGACAACGGAAAGTAATTACCCCAAACTTTGGGAAATTACGAAAATGGCCCAAAACGCCCGAAAATCACGATACGTGATCGAAACACCAAGCCAAAGCTCGCAACATGAATATTAACATTAAATGAACTTACGAGAAAGTCGAAACAACAGTTTCGGACGAGATTCGCAAGAATCGAACTCAAGTGCGGAAAAACCGCTAAAAAGCACGGAACTCAACAAAACGACACCGAAACGAACTCGGATGACAAAAAGTGCAGAATTAATCATTCTCAGAATGACTAAACGGTCATGAGCGAGTCGTCAAAATGGACTTCGGCCGAAAAAAAGAAATTTACCGAAAATCGAAAATTGCGGATATTACATTCTACCCTCCTTAAAAGAAGTTTCGTCCCGAAACTTAAAACAAGTAGGGAGAAGGAATATCCCGCCGGAAAAAATCAACTAGATACACAAGAAGTACGTAAATCATGCCCAATGGAGAAACGTTACAAGCAACGCAACGGAATATACGACGTGAAAACACGCTCCACGACGACCAACACGACGCCACCGGTAGAGACATAATAAAATCAACAAGTGACAAGCGTCATCAAACAGATAATACAATCGAGTCGATTATCTGAACAATCACAAAACACAACGAACAAAAATCAATACGACTGACCAACCCAACGGTTTATCAATCGAAACGCGAGCCAAACGCTGAACAAATACGGAATTCCACCGCCCAAGGGTTGGAAGATCGAAACGAGACTAATCTCGAACTTAAGGGAATTACGAAGGAGTCTGAACGTTCAACAATCACGAAACGAGATCAACAAAAACCGATCAATCAAACGATCGAACCACAACGATCGAGACAACAAAAATCGAACAATCACGTTCGAATCACGAAGAACAATAAAATTAAAACAACAACTCCAAGGTTCACATCTCGACTCGAGACAATATATGATCCGGTGAAAACAACATGTGCCTTCACATAAGATCCACAGGAAAGGGAATAGAAATTGAAAAATTACAACAACAAACGAGTTATTCCGAAACAATACCACGCTCGTTTGATCAACAAAAGCAAGAGGCAGGACAAGCTCAGAAAATGTCAACGAACATAAACTAGTTGACAGAGTCGAAAATACAGAAGTTCAAAATCCGATCCACTTCGAATAAAAGAACTAATAGAACCGAAAGATGTTACTTCCGAACAAGGTTCACAAGAATCGAACCGGACTCGGAAGTGTCACAGCGATAACCAGATCGACCCAAAACAAGATCACAGCTCGTTCGAACGACGAAACCGAAATACAGAACAAGTCCAGAAAGTATCAACAAACACGAGCGAGTCGATAGACCTGAGAAAGAGGAAATACAGAAGTCAAAACGATACGGGCATTACATTCGACCTCTTATAAAAGAAATGTCGTTCCCGCAACTCACAACAACTGGAGTAAGGTGACAACACAAAAAGAAAACGACAGAAACATCTCCCATGGGCCTCTCAGAGCCGAGCCTCATATCCGTACTGAAGTTCGCGCCCCGAAAGACTCGGAACCCAACTCGCAAAACTGGATCCTGTGACGAGAAAAATAATTGGTACGTGCATGCCCCCAGCACACCACGGTTGAAACACCTCGGCTCGGCATACCGAAAATACAACTGCTAGGTACAATGGAATATAACGTCGCAAAATAACAAACCGGAGATGCCAACTTGGCACAACAAAGAATCATAACATATATCATATACAACGATTACCATCGTAAAATAATACACACAAACACTACAGCAACGACGTTATCGTTCGGCGACCTTAACGGCCCGAACAATAACTAGCACACAATTACAAACATCATGAAACAATCACACATGTACACAAACGTACAAACCCAAGCTTTAACAGCTCACACAGGTGCGATAACACGCAAGCCGCCACGAAATGACAACATTAAAAATCGTCATCACACCTCCCACAAAGGGCTAACAAAACATGTGTGTGGCGAACGACTCAACGTTCACCACCAATTCAATCACAATTCGGAGGGCTAACACCCTAACAACAATACCAACATCATACACACCTTCTCCGACCACAAGCAGGAAATGATGGGGTTTTTTTTTTTAAAAAAAACGAAAACCACCTTTTGAAAATAATTTAGGAAAAACACCGGTTGATCTTGAGTATCACGTTTCAAAAAAAAATACAAACGGGAAACATCGTTATCGAGACTTTGGAGAACCATTTCGCATTTGATAAAAATGAGGACACTTTCTTTTCGTGAAAAATTTTCGGAAATATTCGACCCTCGGGTCTAAGTAAAAGTATTTCTAAAACATTGGAAATATCTCAAAACATTTTGGTCCTCGAGGTAGAAGAATTTTGAAACATATTGTGGCACCTTGGATGTACCACGAGAAAATAATTCATTTTAAACGTACGTCTCGAAATTTATTTCTAGGATACTCAAGGTTTTCAAAGATAATTCAATGGGCTAGAATGCCCAAAAATCTCAGGTAATTACCCAGAACATTATAGCGTTGTGGGTCCCGTGCAGTAACCCACCAGGATAAAAACCATTTACAAAATACTAAATACCGTCATGAGAATTTTGCCAAAACGATCAAGGCCATAACGCCAAAAACTCGGTTAAGGGAATCGATTGTCAAAATAAAACTCAGTCGGTAAAATACCGAAAGCCATTATAAAAGAACTCACGCAGCGGAAAAAAAAAAAATACAGTCCCACATGCACAATCCAATTGAATACGTCTCACAGCATCTAGTTTAAACATATAACAAAACCATTCCTCGGAGTTTCTCACGAACTCAATCGTCGATACCTTATTCGAAACCCAACAAGGTTCTCAATTTTCACACCATGCCACCCCTCACAGTGGTTCAAAGGTAAAACAACAATAGGCCCAGTTTTATACATATACTATATGTCACACGTATTAAATACAACTATATTCACAACACCGTGCAAATAAAATTATGCACCGCAATTAACTCATTTAGATACAATCATGATACAATGGTACTTCGCATAAAAGAGGAGACTTACGTCCACAGGCCGCACGGAGATGACGGTCGCCCACGATACTAATCTCATCCGACAACATATCCGACACGTTGTGACTACGCACAACTCAACTTGTCACCTGACGACTCGAACGACAAGACAACACATTACTCGACAAACCACGACTCGACTCGACCCGACATCCTAGGTTTCCGCAACCTAAGCTCTGATACCATAATTGTAACATCCCCAAAACCATATGGGAATATTACACGCCGTAGACCCTTTCCACAAGGATCTACCAGGCTAAACATCCGTAAACAACCAAATGCTTGCCCGACCAGGGTCAAACAATAAAATGATACAGACCGATGTGGTCACTTACACGTGAATACACAGACCGATGAGGTCACACAACCCAATCGATAAAACTGACTTAAATAACATTACCCACACAGGGGTTGAAATACAATACAGCGGAAGACTGAAATCAACTCTGACAACACAACAAAAATCAAAATAACTCTCGACTCATGATTAATATCGTAGCTCGTCATCCTCTTGTGCCAATCCTGTGACTGCTCCCCTGAATCTGCATGTACCTGGACGCAAAACAGACATCCACCCCCCCGATTACTCGGGGGTTAGTAAAACTCCACTGTTTTACTAGTGCAAGTATCAAACCATACGAAATGTAACAAGCAAATAGCAATTACGAATTTAATACGGAAATCAATTATCAAAATGTTCCCGAGAAGTTTTAGAATTTCGAACTCAAATAAGAGATATTTGAAAAGGAACACATCATCTCGGGGATTTTTAAAGCAGAAATTCTTTTGGACCTCGAGTCCCAATTTACAAAACCTGTTCGTAAACATTAAGGGCCTTAACCCAAAACTTGTTTCATAATTCAACAGTTTACAATACAGGAAACATTTCCATAAATCTCGTGGGGCTCGGCCCAACATTCTTTCTTAAAACTTTTCCTTTAAAAACTTTGATTTGAAAGTATCATGCTCATGACACCGTGATCCACTGTCACGTGTCTCCGTAGGTTCAACAACCCGCACGGACTACATCACGCACAATTAAACAAACATAATCAATTCCGACACCGTGATCCACTGTCACGTGTCTCCGTAGGTTCAAAAACCCACACGGACTATTAACCAAACATAACCAATCCCGACACCGTGATCCACTGTCACGTGTCTCCGTAGGCATAACAACCCGCACGGACTATATCAATCACAACAATCACACACGATCCCGACACCGTAGTCCACTGCCACGTGTCACCGTAAGCCCCGTCGAGCTCACCCGGTTGGACGCACTGTGTCCGAAACTCATGGTCCACTGCCATGCGTTATCGTAGGCCTCGTCAGACCAGCACGATTGGACCTTAGTACCTCACTAAGTTCTGATGCCGTAGTCCACTGCCACGAATCCTCGTAGGTCCCGTCGAACCAACACGAGTGAACTTAGCGGTCACACACATATTCACATTCACATTACATACAACAATGAGCACAATTAATCAATCACCTTGATCACCACAAAATCGTACATTGCACGCACATAACACAACCTCGACACTCGCAACAACTATCATCAATCAACGACATTTAACCAACATAACACACATTCGGTACACAATACATTGAACAACCACGTGTACAACCATCTCATATGTACATCGCAATCCTGCACAAATGGCACAACGCCTAACACGGATACCAATATATCACTATTATCACAAAGCCTTCAAATTTCCGAAAACACAACCTACTCAAACGGAACATATTTACGGAGGCAAGCAAAATCGTCATACATATCATACGTAATTACTAGTCACAAGATACAAGTCGTATAATAAGATACTTGCCTTAATAACCGCTATTAAACGCTCCGAAGAACATGGTTCGATCGGGAAGCTCGGACCCCGAATAAGACAACGAACGGAAGGGTTCCGACTCGAGTTCTTCACAAGAATTCGACCCTAACAACATATAATCAATAAATCATCGATCATACAAGGAAGAATAATCGTAGAACGCCCGAAAACCCCTCTATGACATTTTATCGGACACCTTCAAGGCGTCGATCAAGAACTCGACCAAAACAACGAATCGATACGATCCAACCATGGAATAACAAGGGAAATGATATAATACATCTAAATATTCATCAATACATCATAATCCTAAGTTAAATCGGATTAATCGGACGAAAACAACCAAACACCGAAATTCCCAAAAACTAGATTTATATGAAATCGACGGTCAGTAGATCGGAGGATGTTATAGGATGGATGATTGATGATATGAAACTCAAAACTTCATGGATTAATTGTATAACAACATTCTTCCATGATTCCAACACCTCCACCGCGGAAGAGAAGGAAAACCGAGTGAAATGGTCAAGAAAAACGCCGCCAGCCTTAAATAGGCCGATTGCCGAGTTACGTCGTAATCGCCATGGCTTACGACGTAATCGCCATGGCCGAACGCATCGCACTGAAATGCCGGAGCGTTACGTGCGTTACCGGCCAGGGCCTTACGTCGTAATCGCCTTACGTCGAATCGCCGATCACTACCGCCGTTACTCGGCGGTGGCTGGCCCGAGCATGCCCGCCATGACTCGGCGGGACCAACTCCGACGGCCCGAACGACCCCGAAACCCGAACCTGAGTACGAATCGAAGATACGGTTACGAAGTACTCACAAAGACGAATCCGAGCACTAAGAGAACACACGATTCCGACCACCCGAAGGCTCGAAATTCGACAACGGAAAGTAATTACCCCAAACTTTGGGAAATTACGAAAATGGCCCAAAACGCCCGAAAATCACGATACGTGATCGAAACACCAAGACAAAGCTCGCAACATGAATATTAACATTAAATGAACTTACGAGAAAGTCGAAACAACAGTTTCGGACGAGATTCGCAAGAATCGAACTCAAGTGCGGAAAAACCGCTAAAAAGCACGGAACTCAACAAAACGACACCGAAACGAACTCGGATGACAAAAAGTGCAGAATTAATCATTCTCAGAATGACGAAACGGTCATGAGCGAGTCGTCAAAATGGACTTCGGCCGAAAAAAAGAAATTTACCGAAAATCGAAAATTGCGGATATTACAATGTGTATGAGATGAGGCGAGCCGGAGATCCCGACGCGACGGTGGCTACAGGTACCGTCCACATCCTTGATCATCCTGTTTCCGTATTGTTCGATTCTGGTGCTACGCATTCTTTTATATCTATGGATTATGTGCGTCGTCTGCATGTTGATTGCCTTGTTGCTTGTGAGCCTTTTGTTGTTAAACTTCCTAGCGGGGATAGCATCGTGGGGGATCGTGAGATTAGGGATTTTCCAGTAAGTATCGCGGGGAGGGTTTGGCCTTCTAATCTGATTGCGGTGGGTATTAGAGATGAGGATTTGATTCTAGGTGAGGATTGGCTGGACCGTCATGGGGCGATCATGAATTATAGAACGAGGACTGTTTCGATGTTAGCCTCTGATGGTACTGAGCATTCTTTTGTGGGGCGTAAGCGGAGTAGCGAGAGATTACTGATCAGCGTCTTGAGGGCGGTGAGACTCCTTCGAGAGGGTTGCACGGGCTATTGGTGTTACGCTTTGAGATCGGAAGAAGGGGGAGTCGAGCTCTCGTCTATTCCGGTAGTGTGTGAGTATCCTGATGTTTTTCCAGACGAGTTGTCGGGTTTGCCGCCGGATCGAGAAGTTGAGTTTACCGTCGATTTAGAGCCGGGTGCAGCACCGATTTCTAAGACGCCATACCGTATGGCGCCTGCCGAGATGCTTGAGTTGAAGAGACAGTTGGGAGAGTTGCTAGACATGGGGTATATTCGACCGAGTGCTTCACCTTGGGGCGCACCGGTCCTGTTTGTGAAGAAGAAGGATGGGTCACTTCGTTTGTGTATCGACTACCGAGAGTTGAACAAAGTGACCATCAAAAACAAGTATCCGCTCCCGAGGATTGATGACTTGTTTGATCAGTTGCAAGGGGAAACCGTGTTTTCGAAGATTGATTTGAGATCGGGGTATTATCAGCTCCGAGCGAGGGATACCGATATTCCGAAGACGGCCTTTCGGACGAGATACGGACACTACGAGTATGTGGTTATGCCTTTTGGGCTAACCAACGCCCCAGCCGTGTTCATGCAGCTCATGAACAAAGTCTTTATCGAGTACCTCAATAAATGTGTATTCGTCTTTATCGACGATATTCTGATTTACTCGAGGAGCGAGGAGGAGCATGCCCGTCATTTACATATTGTGTTAGACATTTTGAGAACTCAGCATCTTTTTGCGAAGTTCTCAAAGTGCGAGTTTTGGTTACGGGAGGTTATGTTTCTCGGTCATGTGATCTCGGCCGAGGGTGTTCGTGTGGACCCACATAAGGTAGAGGCAGTGTTGGATTGGGCGCCGCCCAAGAACGTGAAAGAGGTCCGATTTTGGGATTAGCCGGGTATTACCGCAGATTCGTCGAGGGTTCTCCAAGCTCGCTCGACTGGCCCGACTCGGTTATTCTGAAGTCAGAGAAGTTTGTGTGGACCGATGAGAGGCAGAATAGTTTTGAGGAGTTGAAGAAGCGGTTGACGACCGCTCCCGTTTTGGATTTACCGAGTAGTAATGATGGTTTCTCCGTTTATAGTGATGCTTCGGGCCAAGGGCTCGGATGCGTACTTATGAAGCACGGGAGGACGATTGCCTATGCTTCCCGTCAGTTGAAACCGTATGAATTGAATTACCCTACGCACGATCTTGAGTTGGCCGCAGTCGTATTTGCGTTGAAGATCTGGCGTCATTACTTGTATGGCTCGTCGTGTCAGATTTTCACCGATCACAAGAGCCTAAAGTACATTTTAACCCAGAAAGAGCTCAATATGAGACAGAGGAGATGGTTGGAATTAATTAAGGATTACGATCTCGAGATCCTTTATCATCCGAGCAAGGCTAATGTGGTAGCAGATGCCTTGAGCCGGAAATCGGTATCGCTTCGAGCGCTTGAGTTGCTTACGGCCCAGTCGGGACTTCAGCGAGAGTTTATGAGGTTGAGCATTGAGATTATGCGCGAGAGAGTTCCGGGCAGTTGCGTACTCTTGAGATTTCTTCATCTCTGGTCGAGGACATTAAATCGGGACAGTTGGAGGACCCGATGTTTATTCAGCTTCGGGAGAGTGTAGGGAAGGGGAAAGCCCTGGGATTCGTTATTCATGAGGACGAAGTGTTGAGATTCCGAGGTCGGTTGTGCGTTCCGAACGACTCAGAATTGAGACAGAGTATCATGCGAGAGGCTCATGCATCACCTTACTTAGTCCATCCGGGCTCGAGTAAAATGTATAAAGATCCGAGGAAAAATTTCTGGTGGAACGATATGAAGAAGGAGGTAGTTCAGTTTGTGGCTAAGTGTTTGACTTGTCAGCAAGTCAAGATTGAGCATCAGCGGCCAGCCGAATTATTGAAACCACTTCCCGTTCCGGAATGGAAGTGGGAGGACATCTCTATGGATTTTGTCACGAGTTTGCCGAGGACGAAGACTGGTATGAATATGGTGTGGGTGATTGTAGACCGACTAACTAAGTCGGCACATTTTCTGGGCATCAAGGATACTTGGGGTCCAGAAAAGTTGGCTCGTGTCTTTATCGCACAGATAGTGAGACTTCATGGTACGCCGAAGACCATTATTTCAGATAGAGATGGCCGATTTGTATTGCATTTTTGGCAGGCGGTACATAAGGCATTGGGGACACGATTACGTCTGAGCACTTCTTTCCATCCCCAGACCGATGGGCAGTCCGAACGTACCATTAAGACGTTCGAGGATTTGTTGCGCGCGTGTGCGTTAGATTGGAGTTGTGACTGGGAGGATCATCTGGCTTTAATTGAGTTTACTTATAATAATAGCTGGCATGCGTCGATTAAGATGGCACCGTATGAGGCACTTTATGGCCGACGTTGCCGATCACCGATATGTTGGGATGAGCCGTCCGATTTGGTTGGCACCGAGCCAGACCTTGTGTTGGAGACGAGGGAGAAAGTTGAATTGATTAGAAAGAGGATGTTGGCTGCTCAGAGTTGACAAAAGTCTTATACGGATGTTAGGCGTAGACCTTTGGAGTTTGAAATGGGAGATCATGTTCTGTTGAGAGTGTCTCCGACGAAAGGAGTTTTCCGTTTTGGGAAGAAGGGGAAACTCAGCCCGAGATATATTGGACCTTTCGAGGTATTGGAGAGAGTCGGTGAGTTAGCATACCGTTTGGCGTTACCTCCGTCGCTGAGTCACGTTCATAGCGTATTTCACGTTTCCCAGTTGAGGAAGTACGTTCCGGACCCGTCCCACATTATTGACTTTGGGGACGTGGAGATCGAGAAGGATATTACGTTTGAAGAGAGGCCCGTCAGAATTTTAGAGCGTCGTGACAAGCAGTTAAGGCACAAAACCATTCATTTGGTTAAGGTGCAATGGTCGAGGCACGGAGTAGAAGAAGCGACGTGGGAGCTAGAGGAGGATATGCGTTCGAGATACCCCGAGCTTTTTGATTCTTAAGTTTCGGGACGAAACTTTATTTTAGAGGGGGAGAATGTAATATCCGTAATTTTTCCATTTTTAGCAGTTTCCATTTTTGGTGTATGTCTATTTTTATCGACTCGCTTGTAACCGTTTCGACATTTTGAATCTATTTTGTTCTTGGAGTTTTTTCCATTTGGATGAGTTTTGATGATGTTTTCACGTAATTTCGTTTTATGGCATGTTTTGCCGTATGAACGTTCGGTTCTTGTAAAACTCATTCATTTTCGTTGTTTCTTGGTTTGTACAAGTTCGTATGGTTGAGTTGGTCATGTGGAGACTTTCGGTTTGTAAATCCGGCGTCGTTTCGTGATTTTCGGACACTTGGGCTATTTTTGTAATTCCTAATAGTTTAGGGAATCTTATTTTTCGTTGTCGCATTACGAACCCTCCGGTGGTCGGAATTGCATTTTCTTTCAGCGCTCAGCTCCGTCGTCTTGTATGCTTCGCGTTTATGTTCCTGGATTCTGGTTTCGTCGTGCGTTTTATGTTTTATACCCTCGACAATGACTTATTGCGATGTGACATCGGCGATCCTGAACTGCTGTGTAGGTAGCGCACGCTACCCCTGTTACCTTGCGTGCGCTACCGAAGTGCAGTTAGCGTACGCTAACTCCCTATTGTTAGCGTACGCTAGCGAATGGTGGCAGTATCCACTGGACCTGTCACGGCCCCGTTAGCGCGCGCTACATATGACGATTAGCGTGCGCTAACTCCACTGAATATATAAACCAGCGGACAGTTTCAGAACAGCATTTTTATTCTTTTCTCTTCGTTTCTTCGACGTGCGACCTCAGAGGCGATTTCCACCGGTTCTATTCGGAGTTCTCTTCGAATTCCATCACGGTAGAATCGAGCCATCATATCATAATCAGCATAATCACCCTTCATCACCCGAATTAAAGGTAATTCCTCAAGAACCCTAATTTTGACGGATTTGGGGGATTTTCGGGATTCTAGGGTTTAGTTCCGAATTGTTCATCTATATTACGATATTCTTTACCGATTGTGATTAGTGAGTGATTCTTAAACCAACTTTCTTGTTTTTAATCCGCGAATTATCGATACGAGGAGATTTTGTGTAAACCCTCGCCCGTATCGATTGATCGTTCATTGCCGTATCATGTAATCGGGGTTATGGGTGTATTCCATTAGAGTATTGTTGTCCGTGGGGACTGAACTGTATTGGTCCTTCGTTTAGGAACCGTCGTTTTCCACCCGGACCATTCGTGGTCGTGCTTCAACTCCGTTTCTTCAAGAATGTCTCAAAGGCAAGTACTTTACATTTGTTTACATGTTCTAGTATTTGAATTATGGCTGTATCGTGGTTGTTGTGGATGGTTATGTGTATGTTCACCTAGGGACGGTCCGAAGGGGCCTCTAGGGATACGTATTGCCGTGAGTGTGCGTATCACGAACTGTGGTTAGCCACCCAGGGATGTCCGACGGGGCTCTGCGGGGTACGGTGGCCGTGAGTCTCGTACCAACGGTTAACTTTGAATTGTGATTTGTTGGAGATAATGTGTTTTGTGATTGTACATCATAAATATTCCGGAATATAAAATGTTTTCTAAAATGACTTTTTGGCGCATATATTCATCTGATTAGAATGTAGTTCAAATGGATTGTACTTGCACTAGCAGTTGTCGCTAACCCCTTAAATGGGGGAAATATTTTTTGTATTTCAGGTATCGATCATGGGGACAAGCGAGCACTTGAGCCGTATGAGGATGATGGGCAAGCGTGATACTGATCAGTGGTCATTTGTTGGTGTTCAGTTCGGTCTATTACTTTTGATGTCTTGTTTTGGGACCTTTGTGTTATAAAATTGGATTAAGTACTCGAGTACTTCTTATTTCAAAATTGTTAATGTTATGTTCCTGTTTTGGGAAATGGATTGATGTCGGATTTTATTGTTGGATTGTAATCTTATTTGAATTGTCGTATTATTGATGATCGTTTGTCGTTGTCAAATGTCTTGTTGGTACGTTAGCCTGGTGGATTCCATAGTGTGGAGTCCACGGCGCTGTAATATGCCCTGAACGTCTTGGGGGTGTTACACTACGAGCTTTTCATGATGAAAGACGAAGAGTCAACCACAAATATACTAGACCGATTCTCGGTTATTACAAATGGGCTAGCATGCTTCGGAAAACCCTTATCGAGTAGTGAAAAGGTCAACAAAATATTACGATCACTACCTCTCGAATGTGACGGCACGGTTACAGCAATTATGGAATCTAAAGATCTCAATACTCTTGATTTTAGCGCCCTTGTCGGTTCGCTAATAAATTATGAGATTGTCCTTAAATCTCAGAACATGAAGCCGAAACCGAAAGAAAGATCTATAGCTTTAAAAGCTAATAAATGTCAAGAAATGAAGAAGAGAATCGGTATTTTATGCCCAAAACATCAATAAGTATCAAAACTTATTAAACCGGAGAAGAAGAGACTTCAACCCGCAAGTCCGGAATGAGTCAAATAGGTTCGACAATAATTGACAAAATTGTGGAAAATCCGGCCACTTTGCAAAAAATTGTCGTGGCTCGACTTCTAAGAAGGAAGTGTTGATAGCCACCTGGAGTGACGAGGATGAAGAAGAAGATAATATTCAAAATAATCTCGCACTCATGGCAAGTAGCTCATTTGACGACAGTGACGACGAAATCCAGGTAAGTACCTCGTCTCAAGATGAACTTTTTGAAGCTTTCGAACAATTACATACGAATTTTTCAAAATTCGTTGAAAGATAATAAATCCCTAAAGATGAAAAATAAATTTTTGGAAGACGAAATCTCCAAATTAAAAGAAATATGAAAATTTATTGAAATTGATCATTCTCTATGTCTTGAAAAAGAAAATAATTTAAAAAATAATATTTTAAAAGTTCAGAAAGAACTTAAAGTTTTAACGAACAAATTTTCTGGTGGAAATGACAAATTTGAAAAATTGCTTCCAGTTCAAAAATTTTCGTTAAACAAATAAGGATTGGGATTCAAACCGAGCGATAAAAACGAATCCTTAAATTTCAAAATACCCCAATGTGGTAAGTGTTTAAAAATTAAGAAAATGTGAATTTCAAAAGGAACCTTAATACCGAATATCATCTATTTAACTAATGAAAAACGACCAAGAGTCGGTTGTATCCCCAAAATTTAAAATTAATATATTTGAATCAGTATTTAACTCAGGGGGAGTTATTTTTTAAAAAGGGGAGATATTTTTCAGGGGAGTTTTACCCATTTATTTTCATTTCTCATTGACTTTGTGATTTTCATGCACTTTTTGCTAATGACAAAATGGAGGAGAAGAATGTCGAGAAAAATGAAGCAAAAATATAATGAGGGAGAAGAAGATTAAAAGAGAAAAAGAAAAGGAATGATGGAGAGAAGAAAACTAACGAAATGGACAAAGTCAAAAACTTTGACCTGTATATATTTTTGGCTAAAATGCTCCCGGGGTCCCTTAACTTAATTTCAGATAACGATTTAGTCCTTTATCTTTTTTCCCCCAACTAAGTCCTTTATTTTTCAAAATTTAAGCAAAGTTAGCCTTTTCCGTTGGTCTCCGTTACAATAATTAATCAGACGCTGATTTTAAACCTACTTGGCTATAAACATTCTTATGTGTTAAATTCCTAGCCTAGTGTCTATTTTCTATTTTATGTGGATTATGGTAACCATTAACTGAATCAAATAGGCTCAATTTTGCTTCATTTGATCTTTTTCTCAGAAAATTCACGAACAAACGAAGAGAGAAGAGAGGCAAAAACGAATAATTGAGTAGAAGTAGGGTTTCGCATGCGACGACAAAGCAGAAGAAACGCGAACATAGCAGAAGACGAAGAAAAAACGCGAAATAAAGAAGAAAAAGAAAAAACGCGAGGCAAAGAGAGAGAAGAGGAAGAAAAAACGCGAAGCAAAGCGAAAAAGTGAGTTTAAGATTTTGTTTGTTTGTTTGGTTATTTTTTCTTGGTTGTTGAAACAAAATATGCATTAGGTCAGTGGTGGGGTTTAGGGTTTTTATTTTTTGGGTTTTTAAAAGATTAAATATGGGGTAATGGTGGGGTAATATGGTTGTCGTTGTTGTTTGTTTGATTCTAGGTCAGTTTTGGAACAGTATATCTAACTGTTGTTGATTCATGTGTTTTTGTCTTTGTTTGGCATAAATGGAAGGTTATTGGTTTAATTCTTCATTTTATAGGTTATAATGGATAATTTTATAGTTGATCGTTCACCATTGTGGTCAGTTTGTGGACCCAAAATGACTAAATATGAAGGTGATGTGGCTACTTAGAAATGTGATGCTGATAGGTGGTCTTACTTTGAAATTCTAGGTATTTGTAAGGTGGTTTTCTAGAACTAGTTGCAATATTTTATGAAGTAAATGGGGTTAAAAAATAATTACTGAATGATGTTGGTGCTATGGAAATGGTAAATTGGTCTAAGGTAAATGGAAACACTACACCATATATGACCTACTGCAAGCCCCAAAAAGTGTATTGTTAGACCCCATATATGTTACATTAGAGTTTTATGCAACATTTTAGCCAAAATTCGGCGTTGCATTTGCGGCCATTGCCTATGACCCACATAGCAACGTTTTATGTACTTATTGCAATATTTTTGAAGTATTACAATAGCGCCTTTATTGCAATAATTTTGTCTATTTCAGTAACACTTTTAAGGTGTTGCAATAGACTAATGCAACACTTGTTTGCAATATTTATTGAGTTAAAATGTTACAAAGTCGATTTATTTCAAAATTTGATGCTTGTTGCAATGCTTTTTGGTTTTTTAGCAACATTTATCTGCAACATTTTATGCCTATTGTAATATTTTTAGACTTTATTGGCAACATTTATTTGCAACACTTTTTATTAATCCAAATTGCAAGGTCCTGTTTGAAATTTCAATATACCATGAACAAAAACATACCAAACTAGAAATCACATTTCAAATTTCCCAAATGGCAAATCCAACAAAACATATGTCAATAAAGCCCAAACATAGTCAGTTTTTATCACAATATCATCTTACATCTAGTACTTAAGTCTAAAGTCGAAACGTATATGTCAACTTACACCACAATTCTACATTAAACATAGTCTTTCATGTCAAAATGCCAACCTACTACCAAAAGTATGCACATAGAAAATATAAATAGTTAAGTACTGATCATCAATCATCACTTTCGTCGTCCTGGTGATCACTGTCATCCTCGCGAATCGTCATCCTCACAATCATCGTCCTCCTGATCACTATCCTCACTTTCGTCACCAGTAGTAGTACCAGCGCACAACTCTTCAACATCAAGGTATTTGAAATCTCGATTGATTTCTCCTAATTTTAGATTGAAATCTGGATTGAATTCTTTCCCAATCCTGATCATCGATAAGCACCACAAAAGAAGAAATCTCGGGGTATATAATCTCATCAATCTTCTCTGAACAATCAGTTATAGAATATTTTAAAGCACTTACTACTGTCGCTCTCGTAAAAGCTGTCGGACTAGTTAATCTAACCTACAAAATATATAGACCTGGCAAACGGGCGGGCTCGGCCCAAACGGGCCGGGCAAAAAACGGGCGGGCCAAATCTGGGCCGGGCCAAAAAGGCCCGGTTTTTTTTGGGCCAAAAATATTAGGCCCGTGGCCCGCCCCGGGCGGGCCCGGCCCGGCCCGCGGGCCTCGACTTTTTTTTTTTTTTTTTGAAATATTATTTCTGAATAATTATAGAAATATTTTTCGATCCGTAATTATTATATTATTCACTATACTATCACAATCAATTAAATAAATGTAGAATTATTTTTATTTGATAATTATATTATTTACTACACTACCACAATCAAAAGACAAATATATAAATATTTTTATTTGATCATCATTTCATTTATCACTACTACTTTCTTATAAAAATCATAAAATAATATTATTATTGATATGAGATACTACAAAGTAATCACAAAGTCCCATAAAAAATAAAACTACATCAATAATTAACATATAGATGTAATCTAATCTAACAAATAAGGAAAATTTTTAAATATTATAATTACATATAACATAAATATTAAAAAAAAAAAAAAAAAAAAAACTGGGCCGGGCGGGCCGCCCGCGGGCCGGGCCTCAACGGGCGGGCCAAATCTGGGCCGGGCCAAAAAGGCCCTGTTTTTTTGGGGCCAAAAATATGAAGCCCAATGCCCGCCCAAAAACGGGCGGGCTGGCCCGGCCCGCGGGCCTGAACCTATTTTGCCAGGTCTAAAAATATACATAAAAGTAGTAGTTAACTTTTCTCACCTGAAACATAAATGTCAATATAAGTATGAGACCCAGGGGTGTGCAGAAAAACCGAATCCGAAAAATCGAACCGAAAATCCGAAAATCCGATCCGAACCAGTCCGATCCGATGTCTTCGGATCGGATTTCGGATTAGAATTTTACAGATCCGAAAATTTCGGATCGGATCGGATTAAATCCGCGGATTTTCGGATTAATCCGATTGATCCGAAATATATAAAAAAAAAGAATTTTTTTATTATTTTTAGGTAAAACGCCAGAAAAAACTTCGGATCGATCGGATTAACCGCGGATTTTCGAATTAATCCGATCCATCCGAAATATATATATATAAAAAAATGGAATTTTTATTATTTTTGGATTATGATTTTTATTATTTTTATTAGTTTTTAAAATTTTCGAATTTTTCGGATTAAATCCGATCCGAACGATCGGTTCGGATTTCGGATTGAGCAAAAGGTGATCCGAAATTTCGGATCAATCCGAATTCGGATCGGATCGGATCGGATTGATCCGAATGCACACCCCTAATGAAACCTATTCACCATTCTAGATGATACCTTTAGTGATACGAGAATGGTTTAGGCCATTTTTAAACAGAAATGAAAAGAAATGCATATTCAAATTTCGATGAGAATGCTCAGATATTTAAATATATATATATATATATACATCCATATATATTAGAAAGATAAAGTATTCCAAAATTTATTCTCTTTATTTTTTTACAATTAATAATTACAAAAATGTTGATCTTACTGACTATGTAGTGCTATGTGCTATCTGCTGTCAACATGGCTGCTCGCAGTTTTGCTGTGGATGAACATTTCTGATCACCTGCAGCAAGGCAAAGAACAGCCACACATTGTGCAGAAGACAATAGAGCTTGTTTTGAAAAAATTACCCCCAGACTTAAAAGATGGTATATTAATTGATATACGCAGGCCTCGGAGATCATCAAAGCTGGTATCTGCAAAAGGAATCAGCACAACAAAAAAGCTTTGCAATGCCTGCAGCAAAAGTAGAAAAATTTACTTGTACAAAAAACACAAACGCTTTATGTCAAATATCCACAATCCTGTCAGTGAGGTTATACCATGAGAATTTGTTCTTGGGGCAATGAGCTTCTTATTAAAGTTATGACTTGTAGAAAAACTTGAGACCAGGAAAATAATTGTTCAAGGACACATGATAGGTTTAGTTGTAGCCGAGAAGCAGCAATTACAACAAATGCCTGGAAAATAATCAAAAATGCTAAAATTAAAATGAGCTTCTTACATTTAATATTTGGCCACTTTCAACCTCATAATCTAAATATAAAGTTCAAAACAATATGAGTTTGCCAAAAAAAATTAAAATTATACAACTTAGAAAAAGGTAACACACATAAAAGAAGTGTTAAAAACAATTGATATGAAAACAAAAAACCATTTTTCACATTATATTTTTAGAATGCAGATAGCTAGGTGTTCATACATATATGTAACCCTTAAACACCGGTGCATATATAAACACCCACAATCACCATATTTGAAGCAACCTCCCGAAGCCCAAAGGAGCTGCATTCCAGTTAATTTCCACGACAATAAACCATCACAGATAATAAAATTGAAAATAACATATATACGAAGCATCCAATATCCACATGAAAACATAAACAAAAAAAAAACATATGAACCACGAGACGGGAACAAAAGAAAACGATGAATATCATCAAGGTAAATCAAAGTGAAGAATTGCGTTATCAAATCCAAAAGAAGGTCCAAATTTTCATCAAAATTAAAGTTTAACAATTTCCAGTTTAGAAACAAAAGAAAGATATTGGATTTAATAAGAGCATATACATAATAGAATTTGATTATATAACATAAAAATAAATCACTCGATATCTTCAACGAGGGGTTTCTTGGGTTTAGGATTAGTTACGATCCAAAACGGCGTGACCATTGCTGAGATTATTACAAGGCCTCCTGCGAAATCGAGTGCCGGATTCCTTGCAAGAAACTAATATATGAACCAGCTCGTTAATTTCATATAACATCATATTTACTTACACACATAAAATCAAACAATAATTAATTACCTCACCCACACGAAGCATACGAATCAAAAATCCCATTTCTCTCTCTCTCTCTCTCTCTCTCTCTCTGCTTCTCTCTCTCGATGTCTCTCTCTCGATTTCTCTAGGCTTAGGGTTAGAAATGGATGTCTCTGGTGTTTTATGTATTATATACAGGCCTAAACAAGTCTATCTTATTGGACTGGCCCAATAACTTACATCTCATTTTATAATCTTGTCCTTTCTTTTAAAAGAGCCAGTCCGTCCATCCTTTAAGCCTAATGTATGGATCGCAAAAATCTTTTTATACAATTCTTCTATTTTTTAATATATAAAACGTTTGTCTTTTTACACATTTTTTTTAACAAGAGTAACATTCTAGCAAAAGAATGTAATATCCGGAGAATGGATTTCAAAAAAGAATAATTTTAATAATGGACCTCATCATGACTTAAATAACACGACCATATAGAGTCTTTACAATGAGATTCAAATTCCTCGTTTATACGAGAGGGTGTTTGGGATTGAAAGGTAATATTTTGCCACATGTAACCATTTTTAGGTTGTTTTTGTTTTTTTCAAGAGAATGATAGAGAAGCAAAATTTTAAAAATTATCACCTCATCATGAGAATACTAATTGATGTTATAATGTATCGTGTTAAAAAACTTTCTTAAATTTTTTTTCAAGAAAATGGACTACCGTTTGTCTTCACTCTTCAACTTCTGACCTTTCTTAAAAGGTGGTATTTGAGGAATTTAACGACAAAAACCAGATGGAGATGAAGTTCTTGAGCCGTTTTATAAATTCCTTAGGCCATTTGAGGAATCCGAATCCGATCTTGTATCCGATTTTTACTATCCGAATTCAATCCCGTATCCGACCGGATACTAAACATTCTTCCCGAATTCAAATCTGACCAGATCCGGCTCCGAATCGGGCGGGAAATACCCGCCCGAATTTCACCCCTAGGGGTGAGTAATAAGTTTTGTGTAATAAAACTTATTTTTGTGTAATAAAAATTTTGGTACCAAATATTTGGTACTAAAAATGCCCCCCCAATGAAAAAAATAAACTCCCGCCTACATATTTTGGTCAAATCGACCAAAAGTGTATCATGTTATTGTAACACTTTTCTGAAGTATTGCTATAGATCTAAAACTGTCAAAATATTTCTTAGGCTTGCAACACTTTCCCATTTAAAGTAACACATTTCGAAAGTATTACAATAGATATGCAGGTTTCTTGTCTATAACAACATTTTATGCAACACAACCATATGATGGGCTTGCAATAGGTCATATATGGTGTAGTGAAAGGTTGACTTTTACCTTATCCATCCAGTGTCACAACCAGAAGAAATACTCATGATTGATTACGATGTTGAGGCCCAACCTGATGTTGAGGCCCAACCTGATGACTTAGGATATAATAGTGAGGATAATGCACTAAATGTAAGGTTTGGAACCAAAAATAACGTTGACTCTGATGATGAAGTTGACCTTGATGATGGGTTTGAACAAGTCCCAACTGTGGGTGTTGGGTTTAAAGGCGGGGATGGACAGAAGAAGAACAATGGTTCGGCAAGTAAAAGTAAGAAGACTAAATCTGGGAAAATGAGAGGTGTTGACGGCTGATTTGGTCAACGTCACGTGTGCTGATCTGGACGAATGGATCGAAGACACGTAGAAAACAATAAACAAAGATGTTGATAATTGATCACTAAATTTTATTAATGATCTTGCTACAGCATAGAGCCGGACAGAATAACGAGCGCCGGTCTATCGAAATTGCTCGTTAATTACAAGTCTTTTTCTATTCTTTTTCAGTATCTCTCCTATCTCTCTTTTTTTCTCTCTCTTCTTAATGCTTGGAATTCCAAAAAGCCCTTTTTTTACTGTACATTTCCCCTATATATAGACAGTCTGGGCCAGTGGGGAGATGACAGCTGGCTCATGTTTGGGGAATATGCCCATAACACTTGTCAGTCTGTATTTAACGCTTGGACACGTGGCGGCCTATAAGGAGTGCCTTGGGAAGGGGCGTGACTGCATGCGTTAATTGGCATGCGGAGTGCATTTCTTGACTTACGGTGATGTCTATCCGACCGGGTCGGTCCTTGGGTCCCCGCCACTCGGATCTGCCTTGGGTCTGTCGCCGGTCGGGCCGGCCCTGCTGTAATCTTGAACCGGGACATTTACATCCTTCCTCTGCTCGGCCTTCCTGGATCAGATACCGGGTCGGCCTTGGAGTCATCGTCCGTTCCGGTTTTTGGCGAGCTCGGTTGAAAATCGGCTTTTTGGGTCCGGTCCGACTTCGGGTTACGCTCGGCCGGTTCGGTGCTGGAGTGCCTACGTGGATGCTGAGTAGGATGGGCTACCAACAAGGGCCCTCGAGTCCAGGGCCGTGCCGGGCTGGCCGGGGCTGGAGTCGTTCGATGTTGGGGCCGCTCCGGTTTGTTTTGTTGGGAGGTAAGATCTTTCGAACAGACGTCTCTTCGGGAGTCGTGTCGCACCGCTTTCCTGGGTTTTAGGCGTCATCATGTGGGGGGACGCGTGGCACAAGAACACTGGGCGGCGTGCCCACGCGTTCTCGAATCCTGCGACGGTCCAGTAGAATTTCTCGTTTCACGCGCCTGGCATTTAATGTCCCTACTTTCCTATAAATAGAGGTTGTCTTCTCTTTCAGTGTTTTCTCCGCCATTTTTACATATTATTTGCAGAGAGGGAGAAAATTTTTTCTTTCGGCGATTTTTTTCTTCTTTTTCGACTTCATCAACCTTCCCGGTAAGCTCGCTTTTTCCTTTCTCTTCTTTTTCTTTATCTATTAAAAATGTCGGAGACAAGGGATGAGACGGAGGTGGTTTTGGTTGTGTCGCCGTTGACATTTATCGGAGAAACTCCGGCGGAGAGAGTCGAGCCGGTGGTAGCCCGGGCCCGCCCTCGTCGGGCCCCTTTTGTGGAGGCGAGTTGGGACTCAGCTTCGATCCCAAGTAATGTTACGGAGGAACTATTGGCGGCCTGGCGGCTGCGATTCAAAATTAGGCAAAGTGCGGATGTTTGTTAGTATCCCGAGGAGAGGCCCCATAGTCCGCCCATCGGTTGCACGGCGGTGTACTACCGCTCTTCTGGCCGGGCTTCGGTTTCGCTCCGTTGACTCTTTCCCGGTGGTTAAGGCGGTGGGGCCTCGCTGTCCCCCAGGTTCATCCGAATTCTTGGGCCGGGTGGTGGGCCTTTTTATTCTTTTTAACCAAAGACGGCTGGCCCGAGCCTACTTTGAGGAGTTCAACAGCCTCTACCCGTGGAGGTCGGTTGGTAGGTCGGGCTCGGGTGGTTTTATCTGACGGCCCGGCATGCCATGCACAAGGAGCTGGTGGGGGTGCCCGAGACTATTCATAGCTGGAAAGAACAGTGGTTCTTTGTCGGGGGGCCGTGGAGGAGTTCCTTGGATGAGTGGGAGCCGGGGGTGATAGATGCCGAGCTGCGGATTCCTGAGCTTTTTACGGCCAAAATGAGTAAGTGTGGTATATTTGTTTTCGTTCCTCTTTTGTCTAACGCTCATCGTTTGTTGCTTGTGCGAAACGCATCCCGGCGTCGAGACTTACGGTGAGTTCGACGGCCGGTCGAGGAGCTTTGGATCTTCCTCTGGAGCAAAGGAAGTCTCACCTTTTAGTGTCGAGGAGAACACTGGGCGGCCGGACTTAGAGAACCCGATCCGAACACGATGTCTTCTTCAGGTACCCCCTTTTTTTTTTTTTTTTTTTTTTTAATATGTTCCCCTTTTCCAGCTCCTCGTGCAAAGACTTCATCTGGGCGGAAGGAGACGCCCGCTTCAGCGTGTGGCAGTGGCCGCTGAGGCTGCCGATCGGAGGGAGCGGGCCGCCAAGCGCAAGAGGGTGGAGCCTATTTCTGCGAACAAGGCCGAGGGTTCGTCGGCCCCTGAAGTCATATCGTCTGCCCCAACTTCTGTCCGGGCTGATCGGGAGGAGCCCGTGATTGACTTGGAGGGCCATTATCTTCCGGTCAACCAGGAGCGGGTGGAGCCCTGTGATCAGATGAAGGGACGGCGGCCGCGCTGGTTTCTGGATTATGTCCGGGCCGCTACTCCGACTCCCGAGATGCTCAGTCGAGTCCCCCCGGTGGTGGCTGTTTCTAGCCATATTCCGATCCGGGGTTGGACTCCTAAGCTGGAGATGATGACCAACGACATGGATCCGGCCGAGCAGATCCAGTTCGGGAATGCCTTGGTCGGCCGGGCCATGTGCACCTATGTGAAGGCCTCGAATGAGTTTCTGGCTTCGTCCGAGAGGCACAAGAAGACGGAGGCCGACCTTAAGGCTTTGCAGGAGGAGCATCACTTGTGCCCATCTTTGATCAAGTCTCTTGAGGGGGAGATAACTTCCTTGAGGGGCGAGATGGAGCTTTTGGACGGTCGGGCCTTGCAAGCCGACATATGGAGGCTAAAGGCCGAGGAGCTGACCGAGGCGGTTGCTCAGGCGCAGAAACGGTGCGCGGAAATCCGGGCTGAGCACGAGGCTCACTTGAAGGAGGCCAGGCCCAGTCGGAAGCTTGACCGAGCGCCTCAACACTGCGAGGATTCGAGCTATGCGAGGGGCCGTGCCGAAGGGGCGGAGGCCTTCAAGGAGACGCCTGCTTTTGAGGAGCTGATCAACCTGAATTACGTCTCCGCTTGTTTCGAGATTTTAGATCTTATGAAAGGTGGGAAGTCCGTTCAGGAGATCGAGGCTTACATCACCTCTCAGGCGGTCGACCTTCATGTGGACCTTGCAGGGGCCGATGAGCCGAAGGCGGCCGAGGGTGAGGATGCCGATCGGGCCCCGTAAGGCGAAGGCGAGGGGCCATCTTTTCAGGCGGCCGGGATGATGGGGCCGAGCAGTTTCTTTTAGGTTTTGCTTCGGCATGGCTGCGTGCCAATTTTTGATTTTTGTTTTTTGGTAATCGTCTGTACTTAGTAACAATGACTTGATGAAATAAGATCTTTTCGCCGTTTTCGTTGTGCTTTTTTATCATTCTTGGTTGATCGTGCCGATATGGGCTCGGTCTTATCGTGCCGGATGAGCCGGTCTTATGAGGTGCCGAGACGCGCTCGGTCTTATAGCGCCGGAGGAGCCGGTCTTATGAGGTGCCGAGGCAGGCTCGGTCTTATAGCGCCCGGAGGAGCCGGTCTTATGAGGTGCGAGGCAGGCTCGGTCTTATAGTGCGGATGAGCGGTCTTATGAGGTGCCGAGACGAGCTCGGTCTTATAGTGCGGAGGAGCCGGTCTTATGAGGTGCCGAGACGAGCTCGGTCTTATAGCGCCGGAGGAGCCGGTCTTATGAGGTGCGAGACGAGCTCGGTCTTATAGTGCGGATGAGCGGTCTTATGAGGTGCCGAGACGAGCTCGGTCTTATAGTGCCGGATTAGCCGGTCTGAAGAGGTACGGAGACGAGCTCGGTGATCTAGTGCCGACTGATCACGACTGATGAGGTGCCGAGACGAGCTCGGTCTTATAGCGCCGGAGGAGCCGGTCTTATGAGGTGCCGAGGCAGGCTCGGTCTTATAGTGCGGATGAGCCGGTCTTATGAGGTGCCGAGACGAGCTCGGTCTTATAGCGCCGGAGGAGCCGGTCTTATGAGGTGCCGAGACGAGCTCGGTCTTATAGTGCCGGATGAGCCGGTCTTATGAGGTGCCGAGACGAGCTCGGTCTTATAGCGCCGGAGGAGCCGGTCTTATGAGGTGCCGAGACGAGCTCGGTCTTATAGCGCCGGAGGAGCCGGTCTTATGAGGTGCCGAGACGAGCTCGGTCTTATAGTGCCAACATTGAGATAAGGAACAATATCGAATTTTTATTGATAATACCTTTTTAGATACATAGCGTTCGGGGTGAGTCGGTCTCGGCCGTTCGGATATTCCGGCCGGTAGGCCCCATTCTGAAGGACTTCGCTAACTTTATACGGCCCTTCCCACTTGGGCTTGAGCGGCCCGGGATCCGGACCCCGAACCCTCTTGAGGACTAGGTCGCCGACCTGGAATCTTCTCGGGTGAACCTTGGAGTTGTAATATTTTTCACTCCTCCTTTTGTATATAGCGTTTCGCATTTCTGCCTGAGCTCGTTTTTCGTCAAGGAGGTCCAGGTTCACTTGGAGGGCCAAGTCGTTGTCCTTTTCTTCAAAATGTGCTACTCGGAAGGTTGGTGCCCGATTTCGACAGGGATAACGGCTTGAGCCGAAAGCCAAGGAGAAAGGCGTTTCTCTGTGGCGGATCTATGCGTTGTTCGGTAGGCCCATAGGGTCCCGGGGAGTTCTTCGGCCAGAACCCTTGAGTTCCTCTAGGCGAGTTTTGAGGTGTTGCTTTAAGATCTTGTTGATCGCCTCCACCTGCCTGTTAGATTGAGGATAATAGGGCGTGGAAAAGTTATTTCGTACTTGGAGACCGTCGCAGAAAGATCGGAACTTCTTCTTTGTCAACTGTTTCGCATTATCCGAGACAATGGATTGAGGATTAGAATCGGCATATGATTGACTTCCATACGAAGTCAACTATCTTCTGCTCGGTTATGCGTGCCATTGGTTCGGCCTCGGCCCATTTCGTAAAATAATCGATGCGGCGATTGCGTGTTGCACTCCTCCCCGTCCCTAGGTAGAGGGCCGATCAAGTCTATTCCCCATTTGGCGAACGGCCAAGGACAATACAGACGTGAGGTTCTCCGGGGGATCGGATTTGTGGAGCGAAAATTTGTACCGGCGCACTTTCGCACGAGCGCAATGGCATCTTTTTTTAGATCGGGCCAATAGTAGCCTTGTCGGATCAACTTATAGGCCAATGCCCGACCGCGGAGTGGTTTCCACATATGCCCTCGTGCACCTCTTTGAGGGCATATTCGGCTTCGATTCGGACAGGCACTTTAGCAGTGGAACCGAATATCCTCTTTTATACAATGCCCCATCCACGATAGTGAACCGAGGCGGCCCGAGTTAAAGGATCTTGCTTGAGATCGGTCGTTGGGCAAAATGCCGCTTTGAAGGTATTGTATTATAGGTGCATCCACCCTCGCGGTTCGATTGCTCCATTGCTCGGATTTCGGCCATTTCAGGGCCGATGAGGCGTGATGCCCCATGCCGACCTCATCCATATGCTCGGCCCGACCTTTGACGCAAGTTTGGCCAAAGAGTCGGCTGAATGTTCTCCGTTCGGGGAATATGTTGTATAGTCCCCCGAAAACCTTGCAGCCGGGCTCGGGCTAGGTTGAGGTACCTAATCAGTTTAGGCTCTTTGGCTTCGTATTCGCCGTTGATCTGGTTGACCATCAACTGAGAATCACTCAGGATGGTGAGGCGGGTAAGGCCGAGAGAGGTCGCCATTTCTAGACCAGCCAAGAGAGCTTCATATTCTGCCTCATTATTGGTGGTTGGGAAACTTAGGCGAATAGCCGAGCAGAAGCATGTCGCCGGCCTGACCGACGAGGACTATTCTCGCACCCGATCGGTCCGCGGTAGAGGACCCATCTACATAGAGTGACCATTCTTACGGTCGGTCGTCCTCTGGGTAATTGCGGGCGTGAACTCGCAATGAAGTCCGCGAGGGCTTGTCCCTTTATAGCGGTGCGCGATTCGTAAGTTATGTCAAACTGTCCTAGTTCGACGGCCCATTTTACCATTCGGCCGGAAACATCAGGTCGGTGCATAACTGTTTTAATGGATAGTTGGTTAAGACGACTACTTGGTGTTCCAAAAATAGGGCCTCAACTTCCGGGACGCCATTATGAGCGCATAGGCAGTTTTTCCATCGGGGCATATCTGAGCTCGGCATCATGAAGGGCGACTTACATAATAGACCGGGTGTTGCACCGCATTTTCCGTTCGAATCAGAGCGGCGCTAATCGCGGAGTCTGAGACTGCGAGGTATAAGTTAAGAAGTTCCCCTCGTGACGGCCTCTGTAGGGTCGTGGATTCTGACAGGACTTTCTAGATAGCTTCAAAGGCATTTTGGCAAGGTTATGTCCATAGAAAATCCTTGTTCTTTTTTATCGCCTCAAAGAAAGGTTTGCACTTATCCGTTGAGCGGGAGATGAAACGGCTCGGTGCGGCTAGGCGGCCGGTTAGGCTTTGCACCTTTTTGACCGAGTTTGGGGAACAAGCTCGCTCGCCTTAATTTTATCGGGGTTGGCTTCAATCCCTCTTTGGCTTACCATGTAGCCGAGGAATTTTCCAGAGCCTACCCGAAGGAACATTTCTTCGGATTGACTTCATCTTATACTCTCGCAAAATAGCAAACATTTTATTGAGGTCATGTACATGGTCTGCCGAGTGCGGGGATTTTACTAACATGTCATATACATATACATACATAGTATGGCCTATCGTGCCACTGAACATTTTATTTACTGGGCGTTGATATGTTGCGCCGGCATTCTTGAGCCCGAAAGGCATCATCCGGTAGCAGTATAAGCCACGGGCCGAGTAGAAGGAGGTATTTTCTTCATCGTGAGGTGCATCTAATCTGGTTGTATCCAGAATAGGCATCCATGAAGCTCATTAGCTCGTGCCCGGCCGTGGCATCTACCATGTAATCGATATGGGGGAGTGGGTAGCTATCTTTTGGGCAGGCTTTATTCAGGTTGGAGAAGTCAATGCATAGCCTCCATAGCCCGGTCGGCTTTTTTACCAGAACCGGGTTGGCTACCCAGGTCGGGTACTGGGCTTCCCGAATAAACCCGTTATCAATCAGCTTTCCTACCTCCTCTTCTAGCCCTTTCTGGCGCTCGGGCCCCATCTTTCTTCTCTTTTGGACGACCGGTTTTGAGCTGGGGTCGATGTTCAGTCGGTGGCAGGCCAGTTCCGGGTCGATCCCCAGCATATCAGAATGGGTCCAAGCAAAGACATCCAAATTCTGTCTCAGATGGAAGACAAGCTCGGAGCGGACCGGTTCTTGTAGGTTGTGGCCGATCTTTAGCCGTCGGGCGGGGTTGGATGAATCCACGTCGACCAGGTCCAATTCTTCTGTTGGCTCAGCGTGGCGGATTTTCCCTTTTGGATTTTGATACCGCGGGTCAACGGGATCTTCCTCTAAGATCGGCTTTTTCCCGGGCAGGAGGCCGCGGTCCGCCGTCCGCCCGATTCCCATCCCGGGGGTTTGTACGGCCCCGGGACCGTCGGGCCCCCGGTCAAGCAGGGTGTTTCCCGCCTGTTGCTCGGAGTTGGTAATCTCCACTTCTTCCGGCGGATTTTCCGGGACGGCCTCGGCGGCGTTGATCTCGCGAGCCCGGATGCTGAGATTGCATTCCCGGGCCGCCCTTTGATCCCCTCTGTGTACCCCGACGCCGTCCGGGGTAGGGAATTTCATGCACAGGTGGTAGGTGGACTGAGTGGCTCTCAGCCTCGACATCACAGGTCGGCCCACGATGGCATTATAGTCGCTGTGCACGTCGATGATCTTAAAGGTGGTGATCATCGTTCTCCTAATCGGCCCCTGGCCAAATTCCAGGGCGAGGTCAATTTCCCCCAGCGGGGAGGTGCGGCAGTTGGCAAATCCCCGGATGTCCTCGCTGCAGGGCCGGACATACGATTGGTCTACCTTCATCCTACGAAGGGTATGAAGGTAAATGATACTTGCATAAGCCGGAGTCCACCAATACCCCGTGGTGGGATTCCCATTATGGGCAGAGTGATGACAAGTGCATCTGAATGGGGATGGTCCAAGCCGCCTGCATCGGACTCCTCGAAAGTAACCGCCAGCTGGGGGTTTTTGGAGGTTTCTTCGGCCACCGACAGAAACCCTTCTGCCCGGCGCTCGGTTCGCTGATAGGAAGTGGCGGCTTCTCGGATAGATGCTTTCTTCTGGCGCTTGGAGCGAGGATCATCGACCTCGGCGGTGCCCATAATCGCTAGGATTTCCCGGGGGGATTTGGGGGCCGGAGGCACCCGATCATTCTTGGCTCTCGCTGGGTCGGCCCTATCCTGGCGATCCCGAGGCGGGTTCCGGGTAAACCGCCTCAAGCCCGTTTCATCACATGCCGCGATCAGGGCGGCAACGAGGTCCCGACACTGCTCGGTGTTGTGACCCGCTGACTCGTGGTACTTACAAAAGCGGGTCTGGTCCATGTCCTTCTGATCTTTATAGATTGGCCGGGGGACCGGGAGCAAGTTTTTGCCTTTTATTTGATCGAATATCGCCGCGGCTCCAATGGAATATATTTCCATGAAATTGGCCATGAGCTCGGGCCGGCGATAGTATTGAGTGGCCGGAGCTGTCGAGGAAGAGGCAGGGGTTTTATTTTCCCGTCGAGGTTCTGGGCGGGCTTCTTTGTAGTCACGCCTTTCTTCCTTCTTTTTATACGATCCTTTCTGATCGGAGGGCATGACTAACATTGGCGCCGGCATGGCTTCCTCGCGGCTATATGGGAGCCGGCGCGCTCAAAAATTCCCGGTAGGTGTGTGGAACGTTCGGCACACCGTCCAGTAAAAGAATTCCTATGAAGGCCGGCTGGCAATAATGGCGGCGCATCGTCGGACATGGGCTCCGTCTCTAATATCCGCTTATTAAAACGGGATATATAATCTTTAAGGGACTCGTTCGGCCCCTGGACTACGGAAGCGATGGATGAGCGTGGGGCAACCCGCACAAGGGACCCCATAAAGTGGGACCGAAATGTCGCCGAAAGCCGGGCCCATGTCCGAATCGAATGACGGGCGGCGTCCGATACCACCTCTGAGCCCTTTACCCTAGAGTTAGGGAAAACATGCGGCATCGGAACGCGTCCTGCGACCCATGCAGATCCATCCAAGAATTATAATGTCCCAGATGGGCGTTAGGGTCTGTTTCTCCGTTATATGGCGGAATTTGAGGAATTTTGAACTTCTCCGGGAGAGGTTCCGCCAACACGCTGGGGGCCAGGGGACTCTCCTGGCCGTTGAGCCCCTCCGAGCTTTGGGATGGCGGGGGTTGTTTATTTTCGAGTTCCGTAAGGCGCTTTTTTAGGAACTCGATCTCGCCAATTGTCGCCGGAGTGGGAGGCAATATTTGCGTTGGATTTGGGGACAGTGGTGAGCTCTTTCTTCCTTGCGACTCGACTGGATAGTAGGAGCAGTCTTGCCTTCTCAATCTTCCTTCCGCCCCGAGGCGATCAAAACGGACGGGGCGTGAAGGCTTACTTTTCCGGGAGGGGTGTGAGCTTTCACCGTGGCTCTCGGCCCTTTCGCCGGCGGCCTCAGAGGCCGCTCTTTTTCCGCTTCGCCCCGAGGCAGCAGGACGGGCCGTCTGAGATTCTGCCTCGGGATGAGCCTCAGGCTTTTGAAGGGTCCCGCCCCCTGTCACTCTCGCCATGAGGGCTGCCATGCCCTGGAGGAAGGCCGGGTGTTTAAAGCATTTAACCACTTTAAGGAGGTTTTCTTCCTCCGTCGCGGGCTGAGGGTTTTTTGAACTGTTGTGAGACATTGCTTGTGAAGGGTCCATCTATACCTCTTTTTTTTTTTATCGGAGGTGCCGGGCCCTCCTTCTAGCGCCAATCTGTTGACGGCTGATTTGGTCAACGTCACGTGTGCTGATCTGGACGAATGGATCGAAGACACGTAGAAAACAATAAACAAAGATGTTGATAATTGATCACTAAATTTTATTAATGATCTTGCTACAGCATAGAAAAAGACTTGTAATTAACGAGCAATTTCGATAGACCGGCGCTCGTTATTCTGTCCGGCTCTATGCTGTAGCAAGATCATTAATAAAATTTAGTGATCAATTATCAACATCTTTGTTTATTGTTTTCTACGTGTCTTCGATCCATTCGTCCAGATCAGCACACGTGACGTTGACCAAATCAGCCGTCAACAAGAGGGAGGCCTAAGAAGAAAATTATTGAAGAACCTATCAATGAGGGAGATGCTGTAGAGATAGAAGAATCTGTTAGTGAAGATGATTTTTACATTGGTAAAAAAAAGGAGCAAAGTAAGGAGGTGTGATAGAGGGCTATCTAATGAGGATTACTACACAGAAGAAATTGAAACTGAAGATTCAGAACTTTCTAGTGATGAAGAAGTAGAAAAAGTGAAATATCCCTCATTTGTTACGCCTAAGAGAATGAATGATTATAAGTGGGTGTTGGGCAGTCTGTTTTCAACTAAGGAGGAATTCAAACATGCTGTAATTACATATGCAATCCACAGTGGCAGGGATCTAAGATACATTAAAATGATATTACAAGAGTTAGAGTTGGTTGTAAGGAAGGATGTGAGTGGATGACATATTGTGCAAAATTACCTAATGAAGATACTTGACAACTTAGAAAGGTCATAGACAAACACTCATGTAACAGAGAGTATAGGATGAAAATGATGAATTCAGGTTGGTTGGGGAAAAATTACTATCTACCGTGAGGGAGAACCTAAAAATTAAGTTAACTGATATTGTCAACAAAGCCCACGAGAAATGGAATGATGGTGTCAGTAAAATGAAGGCTTCTAGAGCAAGGAGGGTTGCTTTTGACATGGTTGATGGATCATTCAAAGAGCAATACACTAGATTATATGATTATCTACATGAAATCCTAAGATCAAATCCAAACAGCACTATCAAACTCACTGTTCAGCCCACTCAACCCACTAAAGAGCCTTGTGAGATTGTGTATAGGCCATTGCTACCTAGTTTTCAAAGAATGTATATGGGTCTACATGGTTGCACTGATCAAAGTTTCTTGAGGTGTAGGCCTATTATTTGACTTGATGGATGTTTCTTAAAATGGTATATTGAGGGTCAAATACTTGCAGCAGTAGGTAGAGATCCTAATGAAGAAATGCTTCCAATAGCACTTGCAGTTGTTGAAGGAGAGACAAAGGATTAATGGGCTTAGTTTTTGGAGCTATTAGTCAATGATTTAGGTGGCCCAGAAGTGTGCAAACGATTAACATTTATTTCTGATCAACAAAAGGTATATAATATACATAATTTTGTCCTATTAGTAACGATATTGTGCTTTGTGTCTTATCTAATGAATTATTGTATTTACATGTTATTGTGTATGGCTTGCTGCCTGTCATGGAAGAGCTTCTTCCTAGTGTGGATCAGAGATTCTTTGTCAGACATCTTTATAACAATTTTAGGAAGAGACATCTTGGTAAACAACTGAAACAAATGATGTGGAGAGCTGCAAAGGCAACTTATCCACAAAAATGGGAAAGGGAGATGAGGGAAATTAGAAAGGTATGTTAGTCATCTATTTATGTTTAAGTTAGTCCTCACATTTTTATTTAGTTTAGTCATCTAATAACTGTACCTATTTTTTAAGGTAAATGAGGCAGCTTAAAAAGCTTTAATTTAATAAAAATTCCACCAAGATTTTGGAGCAAGTCAAGGTTTACTTATCACCCCAAATGTGATGTGCTAGTAAACAACATGTCTGAGACATTCAACTCAGTCATTATTGATCCTAGGCATAAGCATATAGTCACCATATTATAGGAAATAAGGGGATATTTGATGGATAGATAGGAAACAAATAGGAGGAAAATTGATGCTTACCAAGGATCAGTCCTTCCCAAGATAAAGAAGAGGCTGGAAAAGGAGAAAGAGCTTTCTAGGCATTAGTTTTTTAGGTGTGTTACGTTTCTGCTTCTGTTGTATATGAATATTTTTCTGATTAATGTATATCTATTTGTAATTTGTTTCTGATTAATGTATATGTTTCTGCTTTGCAAGGCCTGCTGGTGATAACATTTATCAAGTCAGAAGCATCTATCATAGTGGAGAGAAATTCACTGTCCACATGAATTAAGGCTTATGTTCCTGTAGAAGATGGATGTTAACTGGCATACCCTGTTGCCATGCAGTTACATGCTCTAATGAGAGAAAAAGAGATCCTGAAGAGTTGATACCAGACTATTACAAAAAAGAGGCCTACATCAACTGCTACAGTTCAATGATCTACCCCACAAATGGTCCAAACCTATGGGAGGAAACACCATACTTAGACATCTTGCCTCCTCCATTTAGAAGAGCTCTAGGCAAGCCCGAGAAATCAAGGAGGAAAGATGGAGATGAGAAGACAAAAGATTCTACACAATTAAGTAGAAGGGGGATGCCACATAAGTGTAGTAGATGCAAACAAGGAGGTCATAACAGGGATTCTTGCCCTTTGCCACCATCTCAAACTGAAGAAATAAATGCACAAACACAAGCACAAGGACCACAGTCAAATGCACCAACACAAGAACCAGAACCACATGCACCAACACAAACCTCCCAATCAAATGCACAAACAAAAGCTTCACAACCAAAGAAGAAGGGAAGACCAAAAAAATCAGTCCTCCCAACACAAACTTACCAAGGATCAGTCCTTCCCAAGATAAAGAAGAGGCTGGAAAAGGAGAATGAGCTTTCTAGGCATTAGTTTTGTAGGTGTGTTATGTTTCTGCTTCTGTTGTATATGAATATTTTTCTGATTAATGTATATCTATTTGTAATTAGTTTATGATTAATGTATATGTTTCTGGTTTGCAAGGCCTGCTGGTGATAATATTTATAAAGTCAGAAGCATCTATCATAGTGGAGAGAAATTCATTGTCCACATGAATGAAGGCTTATGTTCTTGTAGAAGATGGATGTTAACTGGCATACCCTGTTGCCATGCAGTTACATGCTCTAATGAGAGAAAAAGAGATCCTAAAGAGTTGATACCAGACTATTATAGAAAAGAGGCCTACATCAACTGCTACAGTTCATTGATCTACCCCACAAATGGTTCAAACCTATGGGAGGAAACACCATACTTAGACATCTTGCCTCCTTCATTTAGAAGATCTCCATGCAGGCCCAAGAAATCAAGGAGGAAAGATGCAGATGAGAAGACAAAAGATTCTACACAATTAAGTAAAAGGGGGATGCCACATAAGTGTAGTAGATGCAAACAAGGAGGTCATAACAGGGCCTCTTGCCCTTTGCCACCATCTCAAACTGAAGAAATAAATGCACAAACACAAGCACAAGGACCACAGTCAAATGCACCAACACAAGAACCACAACCACATGCACCAACACAAACCTCCCAATCAAATGCACAAACAGAAGCTTCACAACCAAAGAAGAAGGGAAGACTAAAAAAATCAGTCCTCCCAACACAAACTTACCAAGGAGCAGTCCTTCCCAAGATAAAGAAGAGGCTGGAAAAGGAGAAAGAGCTTTCTAGGCATTAGTTTTGTAGGTGTGTTACGTTTCTGCTTCTGTTGTATATGAATATTTTTCTGATTAATGTATATCTATTTGTAATTTGTTTCTGATTAATGTATATGTTTCTGCTTTGCAAGGCCTGCTGGTGATAACATTTATCAAGTCAGAAGCATCTATCATAGTGGAGAGAAATTCACTGTCCACATGAATTAAGGCTTATGTTCCTGTAGAAGAAGGATGTTAACTGGCATACCTTGTTGCCATGTAGTTACATGCTCTAATTAGAGAAAAAGAGATCCTGAAGAGTTGATACCAGACTATTACAGAAAAGAGGCCTACATCAACTGCTACAGTTCAATGATCTACCCCACAAATGGTCCAAACCTATGGGAGGAAACACCATACTTAGACTTGCCTCCTCCATTTAGAAGAGCTCCAGACAGGCCCAAGAAATCAAGGAGGAAAGATGTAGATGAGAAGACAAAAGATTCTACACAATTAAGTAGAAGGGGGATGCCACATAAGTGTAGTAGATGCAAACAAGGAGGTCATAACAGGGCCTCTTGCCCTTTGCCACCATCTCAAACTGAAGAAACAAATGCACAAACACAAGCACAAGGACCACAGTCAAATGCACCAACACAAGAACCACAGCCACATGCACCAACACAAACCTCCTAATCAAATGCACAAACAGAAGCTTCACAACCAAAGAAGAAGGGAAGACCAAAAAAATCAGTCTGCACTGCTGCAACTCAACCCACTGCTGCAACTCAACTCAATTCCACACCCAGAAGAAGCACTAGAGGACTGTCTAAAGGTCCCTTCAGAATAAAGCTACCAACAAGGAGGGCTACTCAGATTTATCGTTTATGTTTGGTGTTCGATGTTTATGTTTAATTATCATAGGAGGAACTATTTGGTGTTTAATATCTGCCATTATTGGTACATGTATCTTGCTTTAATTTCTGCCCTTTTGGTACATGTATCCTGCTTTAATTTCTGCCCTTTTGGAACAATAGTGAATGGCAGGTTTAATAACTATGTTGGCGGATTCCCTTTGTTGAAACTAGTCACATGTATTGTGTTGGTTTTAATTTGGTTTTACTTTGGTCCAAATTATTGAAATAATACATATGTTGGTTTCAAACAAATCAAATATCATTTTCAACGATCAATTCAAACTTCAAATTCAACCACTACATATAGCTTTTCGGTTTTTCTTTACAAAAACAAAGTAAACTACCAACAAGGATTAGTAACCATAACTTAGTACTAAACCAAATTCAGTTAAAGTCTAGTTTCAAATCATATGCTCCATATTTGGGAGGTTTGAATAACAATATTGTACAAGTTACTCCTAAAATAAAGCATATGACAACAACAAACTTCATATTCATCTTCATAGATTTCTTATTCTCATTCATAGTCATTAATGTCCTCCTCACCATCGTTAACTCTATATCCTTCTCGGAACATTATAAACATTCATCGTCGTCATCATCAACATAATTTGCAAGCCAATCTGAGTACTACAGAAAAAAATCCACAGCCACAATATATGCAGTAACCTACAATATCAAAGAGGACAAAATTGTTTTAAGTTGAATAAAATAAAGGAGTTACTTAATATTACAAAATAAGATAAAGGACCAAATCGTTAATGAAAAAAATATGCAGAAATTCACCATGGCAGAGGCCACGATCTTACCACAAAGTGCCTGCAACCCCAAAATGTCTTGCCATTGTTGGGTCCAACTTTAGTGACGGGGCGAACAACGGCTTTGGTTCCACATCTGCATTTGGGTGGTTTCGTAGGAGCACGTTTCCCACTTGAAGCGCATGAAACAGAGTGGGAACTTCTGGATTGTGACCCGTTGGAGCAATAGGAAGCCATTGTTATGGTGTTTCGAGGTTTCACAAGCTATGTGCAAGCATTCAGGCTTTCAGATTTTCAGATTTTCAGAACTCAACAATAATGAAAGACGAGATCTAGGGTTCAAATGAAGAAGATGATAGTCAGTATCTAATTTGGCATCAATGTGACCAACTTAACAATCACTTGGACAACAGTTAACGACGTTACCAAAAAAGCAAAACCAAGGCTAACTTTGCTAAAATTTGAAAGATAAAGAACTTAGTTGGGGAAAAAAATAAAAGACTAAATCTTTATCTGAAATTATATTATGGGACCCGAGGAGCATTTTATCCTATATTTTTTTTTTATATTTTTGCAGGTCTAAATCCCACCGAAGTAGAAGAAGATTAAAAGAGAAAAAGATAAGGAATGATGGGGAGAAGAAAACTAACGAAATGGACAAAGCCGAAAACTTTGATCTGTATATTTTTTTTTGTAGTTTTGCAGGTCTAAATCCCATCGAAGTATTGTTGTTTTGTCATCATCAAAAAGGGGGAAATTATTGGAATATTTTATTTCACACATTCATTTTAGAGGTTTTGATGATAAGTTGATAAATAAAGAAAAACAAAAATGAATCAAGGAGGAGTCGAAGACGCCCGATTCATACAGAAAATCAAAGAAGTAAAACTTACTGAAGCCAATGTGCTCTATAGCTAAAGAAAAACGTACGCAATATATCAAGTCAGCAAGTACTGCATACTGCACCGAAGCAGTTAACGTACGCTATTACAAAGATTAGCGCACTCAAGGAAGCCAATATAATATACGCTACAAACATCATATTGTTAGGAATATGCCCTCTAATGCTACTCAGGGGATGAGAGAGAAGGGGCATTGTACTTGTAATTATGGAATTATCAATAAAAGGCAATATGATTCATTCACTGTTTACTGTGTTTCAAATGCATTCTTGATTTGGTAAACATTGAATTGAAGTCCATGTAAATAAGAGAAAACATTCCACTCTCGTTATCGGATAAGAGAAAATGCACCGGAAGTGTTTAAAAGTTTATTTACGTAAACCGTTTGCAAGTCGATAAACTTAAATGGGCATTAAGTTTTGAGTAAGACTTGTATAACTGATGCTAGGACATGTGCATGTCTTGATAGCATAGTTATAAGTATATTGGTGGGACCAGTATACTCGAACACGACTCATACTTGATTCAGTGACACGGTATTCACTCTTGCAGAGTCGATGGCGAATCGAAAGGTTGTGATAGTATACGTAGACCTTTGACTTGAGAGTTCAGTAAGAGATGTGTCTGTGATGTTTAGTTTGTCATTAGAGTAGTTAGACTCATTTGCTTAATCACTGGGTCAACCTCGAAGTGCGGACTATACGGGCAGGTAGCAGTGTTTACTGTACGCCAAGAAAGGATTCTATCTCCTGTTAGTGAGCAGGCGAATGTCCTATAAGGTGTAACACCCCAACTAGGCGGATATTACAGTACCGTGAATCCCCGACTGGGACCCACCAGGCAAGTGAAAATGATGAATTAAATAATATAATTGTAGTACCGAACCACATTATATTACCAAGTACTCCGATGAGGAGTTTAAGTACAACACACCAGGACAAAACCGAATACTAGTATATATTTTATATGGAGATAAAATACACCACCCTGAACAATTAAACATCTCAAACGGAATTTGCAGCGGAAAATACAAATGACGGAAATGACTGAAATGACTGAAACAAACGGAATAACTGGGGCCCCCTACTAGTATCACTAGGACTCCTCGCCGTCAGCATGCTCTTCCCGTGTCTTTGCCTTGCCGTGACCTGAAAACAAAATTCCCCAAACGGGTCGATACGTAACAACAATCCTCAAGGGTTGAAATTACACAATCATGATATATCTGAAGTTATGAAATATCCTTAGTTATGAATTACGCTGAAGAGGAGTACCATAGTACGCCCGTAGTGTTCTGTGCAAGTGTACAAGGCGGATGACCGGACACACCCGTCCTTGTACCTAATTAGTCTCACGGAGGTAATCGTTACCGTGTGCAAAGTCCAATGTATCACTCCCAATACATGGCCATCATGTGCCCGACTAAAAATTCCACACATCCGCACCCGGCCACGCAATATGAACCCAGAAGGTCATATGAATGAGAATGACCATAATGAATATCAATGAATAATAATAATCTGACAAAGTCAAGAATGACTCACCGATATGAAAGTGATAATGAAGTGATTGATAGTTTCAATGAAATGATTGGAACCGCCGTTCCTCGCTAATGAAGTGATTATTCGACAATTACAAGTATCAATATGATTAATACAATTATGAATGAGTTATGATTATGAATGATCAACAACAAAAGGAATGAATATCCTTTTAACCGAGTAAGAATTAACTTACACAATACCGATGAAGAATGTCCTTCCACGAACAAATGTCCTAAATGAAGTGTCGGTCGCTCGAACAACCTTAATTCAATACAATTACCAACAATCCGTTCAATATACGAATTAAACACGAATATAACGAACTCAAAACGTCGATACGATTAAACCAAGTTCATTGGGGCATTATATCGAACACTTTGTGGCCAACTTCGATTGATTACAACTAAACCTTAATAATACCAACCTCAAATCCCCAAGAAGTGTTTCAAACCAACAAAACATCTTCAATACGATCAAATATCCGTTATGAATATCCAAAAACGTGATTATAACAACAATTAATCGAAAATCCCCAAATCCAACTCGATATTCAAAGTGTTCTTGAATAATCCCTCAATAATCCAATGAATCTATATACAAACTCATAATCATATGCATATCCCTTCATATAACATTATTATCGCGTCCAAAACATCATATCTCAACACAAAATCGAAATCCAAGATGTTGAAGAAATTACCTCTTGAAGATCCAACCACTTCGATCCGAAGAACACGAGTTAAATCGAGTATCCAAGCTTCCCAAATGAATGAAGATGATAAAAATTACACACTCAAATGATTAAGTGATGGAAAATCTCTCCCTCAACCCTCTCTCTCGGATAAAAGTTGGAGAAATGAAGAAATGAGGAAAAATGTCCCGACCAAAACCTTATATACTGCCGGAAGTTACGGCCGTAACTCGGCCCTCATACGGCCATAACATCCCAGGTCAACGGCCTTATGGCCGTAACCGGCCAACTCGTACGACCGTAACTCGGCTTCGTCCAAAATCCTGCAGACAGACTTACGGCCGTAACCGCTCCTAAGTTACGGGCGTAACTCGCCTTCGTCAAAAACATATGCCGACATCCTTACGGCCGTACCCGCACACCTTACGGGCGTAACTCGGATGATACGGCCGTATCCGGCCAAACTTACGGGCGTAAGCCCCCTTCGTCGAAAATGACCAGGCACCCTGCCTGCAGCGTACGGCCGTACCTTCCTCGACTTACGGCCGTATGCCGCAACCCTTACGGCCGTAAGTCCCCCTTGCCCGACAACACCTGAAATTTACGAACACCACTTACGGCCGTATCCTCCCCTTCTTACGGCCGTAACTCGCCTTCGGCCAAAAATGCCTGGGCAGCCTGCTGGACACGTATGGCCGTAACCGGCCAAGCCTTACGGCCGTACCTGCTCAACTTACGGCCGTATTACAAGACCTTACGGCCGTAAGTCCCTTTCGTCCAAAATAGCCTGAAAACAACGAACCCTTGTTACGGCCGTAACCTACAATCCTTACGGCCGTAACTCAATGTCCGACGAGGTGAAAAAGCCGATAATTCCGGTTCTTCGCTACGACTGATGAATGATCCGACATATCATACGAATGTGAAAGCGAACAAGTCCAACACAAGCCAAATATGGTACTCCCAGTACAAAACTACCAAACACGGTGAAAATGATAACACTCCCGTCTCAATCTCAAAACGGAGATGAAATGACGATCACGGTTACAACATGCCAACAGAGCGCAAATGACTGAATCATGAATGATGAGTGATTAATAATGAGTGAAAATTATTGAGTGACAAATACAGACTGATAATTACTGAATGAAAATGAATGAATTACAACCGGGTATTACATACTCCCCCCCTTAAAAAGAGTTTCGTCCTCGAAACTAAGGGCCAAACAACTCGGGATAGCTCTCCCGCATACTCTCCTCGGTTTCCCAAGTGGCCTACTCGACTCCGTGTCTAGACCACTGAATCTTGACCAAAGGGATCGTCTTGCTCCTCAACTGTTTGATTCGCCGCTCTAAAATTCGTACGGGACGCTCCTCGTACGAATGATCATCCGCGATCTTGATTTCGTCGAATTGAAGTATGTGACTCGGGTCGGCAACATACTTCCGCAACTGAGAGACGTGAAACACATTATGAATTCGGCTCAAAGCCGGAGGTAAAGCCAATCAATAAGCTAACTCGCCTACTCGATCCAAAATCTCAAATGGTCCAATGAATCTCGGACTCAACTTCCCCCGTTTTCCAAAACGGAAAATACCTCGACTCGGGGATACCTTGACCAAAACGTGGTCACCCGTCTCGAACTCTAGTGGTCGACGACAATTATCTGCATAAGATTTCTGTCGACTCTGAGTTGTCAACAAACGACTCCTGATCAAAGCTACCTTCTCACGGGCGGCTATAAGCATATCGGGCTCGGTGCCGATTGATTCTGATAAGTCGTCCCAACACAAAGGAGATCGACAACGACGACCGTCCAAGGCCTCATAAGGTGCCATCTTAATGGAAGTATGCCAACTATTATTATACGTGAACTCGATCAATGGTAGTTGGGCTTCCCAATCGTCTTTCCAATCAAGGACGCATGCCCTCAACATGTCTTCTAATGTCTGAATAGTCCTCTCTGATTGCCCGTCGGACTGAGGATGAAAGGCGGTACTGAGATTAAGCTGAGTTCCCATAGCACGATGAACTGATTTCCAAAAATGAGACACAAACCGTCCGTCACGATCGGAAACGATTCTTTTAGGAGTACCGTAAAGTCTCACTATTTCTTTGATGAACAGCTGAGCAAGTCTCTCGGGACCCCATGTATCCTTGATCTCAAGAAAATGAGCTGATTTAGTTAAGCGGTCCACAATCACCCAGATCGTATTCATGCCACGATGACTCGTCGGCAAACTCGTGATGAAATCCATAGAAATGTCTTCCCACTTCCACTCTGGAATAGGGAGAGGTTTCAGCATACTCGCCGGTCGCTGATGCTCAATCTTAACTTGTTGACAGGTTAAGCATCTCGAAACAAATTCTGCGACTTCTCGCTTCATATTACTCCACCAGTAATTTTGTTTCAAGTCCTTGTACATCTTGCTGGACCCCGGATGAACAGAATAAGGGGTAGCATGAGCTTCTCTCAAAATAGAGTTTTTCAACTCGTCATTCGCCGGTACGCACAACCGATTCTTAAATCTCAAAAGCCCATCCTCGTGGACCACGAATCCAGGGGCTTTCCCCTGAGCCACATCCTCACGGATGCGCAACAATGCTGGGTCTGAACCTTGATTCTCCCTGATTTCCTCCTCAAGTGACGATGAAATCTCTAACATACAATGTTGTCCCTGAACTCGCCGGCTGCACTCGATCTCGGGTCTAAGGAATTCCTGCTGAAGCTCCTTCTGAACTGTTAAACGAGCAAGCATTTGCTCCTGAACGGACTTACGACTCAAGGCATCGGCGACAACGTTCGCCTTGCCCGGGTGGTAAAAGATCTCGATATCATAATCTTTGATTAGTTCTAACCACCGCCTCTGTCGCATATTTAACTCCTTCTGAGTAAATATATACTTTAAACTCTTATGATCGGTGAATATCTGACAAGTAACGCCATAAAGATAATGACGCCAAATCTTCAATGCGAACACCACGGCTGCTAGCTCCAGGTCGTGAGTCGGATAATTAACCTCATAAGGTCTCAATTGCCGTAAAGCATAAGCAATAACCTTCCCATTCAGCATGAGTACACATCCGAGACCCTGTCCGGACGCATCACTATAAACCACAAATCCCTCCGTCCCTTGCGGCAAGGAAAGTACAGGTGCTGACATTAACCGGCTCTTGAGTTCCTCAAAACTCCGCTGACACGCGTCGGACCACGTGTATTTCTTATCCTTTCGCAAAAGGTTCATCAAGGGTTGAGCGATTCTAGAAAATCCCTCCACAAATCGCCGATAATAACCCGCTAATCCGAGAAAACTTCGGATTTCCTTAACATTTTTCGGAGGTAACCAATCTCGGATAGCCTCCGTCTTCTGAGGGTCGACACAAACTCCGTCTGATGAAATTACATGTCCGAGAAAAGTCACTTCGGACATCCAGAACTCACATTTGGAAAACTTTCCATAAAGTTGCTCTCGTCTCAACACGTCGAGAACCTGATGAAGATGAACCTCGTGTTCCTCTCGGTCACGAGAATAAATCAAAATGTCATCTATGAAGACAACAAACTAATCTAAAAAGTCGATGAAAACCCGTTTCATTAACTCCATGAATAGCGCAGGTGCATTAGTTAGCCCGAACGGCATAACTACGAACTCATAATGACCATAGCGTGTTCGAAACGCCGTCCTCGCGATATCCGACTCTCGAATCCGCAACTGGTGATATCCAGATCTTAAGTCGATCTTGGAAAATACTGAAGCTCCATGAAGTTGATCTAAGAGATCATCAATACGGGGTAAGGGATACTTATTCTTGATTGTCACCTTATTCAACTCCCGATAATCAATACACAAACGAAATGAACCATCCTTCTTCTTGACAAACAACACTGGTGCTCCCCACGGAGACGCACTCGGTCGGATATAACCCTTCTCGAACAACTCCTCAAGTTGGTTCTTTAATTCCTGCATTTCGGTCGGGGCCATCCGGTACGGTGGCTTCGATATCGGTGACGTACCAGGCTCCAACTCAATCGTGAATTCCACATCCCTTTGTGGAGGCAAACCAGGTAACTCGTCTGGAAAAACATCGGCATATTCCCTCACTACCGGAATATCCGTCAACATTACTGATGATTTCTCGGTTTTGGTCATATAGCACCAATAACCAACACACCCCTGATTGAGTAATCTCACTGCTTTCATCAAATTAATGACCTTACCAGAACAGCCGGGATTACCTCCCTGAAACACACATTCAACCCCATCGTCTGAAATGATAGTGATCATACGCTTACGGACACTAATGATGGCATCATGACGATCCATCCAATCAATACCCAAGATGACGTCGTCCCTCGGCAAATCTACTACGATTAGGTCCGCTGGCCATATACGACCATGAAACTGAATCGGACAATTCTGACTGATTTCTGTGGAGGCAAACCTCACTACCGGAATATCCATCAACATTACTGATGATTTCTCGGTTTTGGTCATGTAGCACCAATAACCAACACATCCCTGACTGAGTAATCGCACTGCTTTCATCAAATTAATGACCTTACCAGAACAGCCGGGATTACCTCCCTGAAACACACATTCAACCCCATCGTCTGAAATGATAGTGATCATACGCTTACGGACACTAATGATGGCATCATGACGATCCATCCAATCAATACCCAAGATGACGTCGTCCCTCGGCAAATCTACTACGATTAGGTCCGCTGGCCATATACGACCATGAAACTGAATCGGACAATTCTGATTCTCACGATTACCGATAATTCGTCTACCATCACGTAGGCCAATGACATAAGGCTCACAACTAGTAGCACTACCCAGACGTAGTCTACTCAAACATGACTCGGAAATGAATGAATGCGATGCACGAGTATCAAAAAGGGTACACACAGGTTGAGATAGAATATCGAGTGTACCTGAGATCATTCGGGCCTCTGGATCATCGGTCTTCTTCATCTCGTAAATCCGGGGCTTGCTAGTCCCGGCACCGGACGCTCCCGTCTGCTGGCTATAGGCTCCACCTTTAGTCGCTCCTGTCGTTTTAAACGACGCTGATTGAGTGGCCTGATTCTGAACGGCTGACTGCTTAGGGGCTTGAGATGACGTCTGAGTAGGTTTGGAGTCCCTACGGCAAAAACGGGCCTTATGCCCAACAATTCCACAGTTATGACACGTGACAGACTGTCTCGGACACTTGGTGCTGACATGACCAAGATACCCACAGTTATAACAGGTGATGGCCGAACTGGCTGCTCGTGACTGAGATTCCGCGGGTTTAGACGTCACGGGAGGTCGCTCAGAAAAATCAGAGCCCGCACGAGGTTTCTTGAAAGTGGCCTGACTGCCGTCAGACTGATTACGGTTCTTGGACTTCTTGCTAGCAGATGAAGGTTGCTGCTTAGAAATCTCCTTAGCAGTAAGCTCATAGGTAAGAGCTTTCTCAATGAATTCGGCCAACGTGGTGCAATTATGATTAAGCAACTGTAGTCTCATACGGGGTTTCAGCCTCTTGCTGAAATACTTAATCTTATCTGCCTCGGAATGAATGATAGATGAGGCGAACGGAAGAAGTTCCTGAAATTTCTCGGCAATGGCGAGAACATCCTCGTCTGCTGAGGGGTCGGGAGTGAGTAATTCTGACAGTTTGGCCTCTCTGCGCGGGGCCGGTTAATACCGCTCCATCAGGAGAGGTTTGAACTGCTCCCAAGTACATGATCCTTCGGTGGGCTTCAACGACAACCACCAAGAATGTGCGCTCTTGCCCAGGTAGTAAGCCGCAACAGAAACTTTGTGTCCTTCGGGACACTCTACCATAGCAAACAACTTCTCGAAATGCTCGAGCCAATGAATAATATCTGTCGGCTCAGACGAGCCCTCAAAAGTAGGTGGCCTCTGGCGAGAGATGTCGCCGATGATATTGCTCACATTCCTCTCTTGCCTCTGAGGTGGCGGCGGAGGAGCCTGTTGATTTTGATTGACGGAGTTATGCATCGTATCCATCAGCTATGCCATCTGGGTCATTTGGGCCATCATGCCCTGCATAAAAGCGAGTGGGTCAACCCGGACACCTTCTGACTGAGCCGTGTCCCGGGTACGACTCCCCGTTAGTGAATGATCGCGTCCAGGTGAATGAGTGGCAGCGTCGCTGCTCGATGAATTGGCATTATTTCTCGCATTTGCACGTGTATTCACACGAGCTCTCGGGATTCGGCCCGCTCCACGACCTCGTCCTCCACGTCCTCTTCTTGCCCTCTCCATACTGAAGTAGGAAAGTCACATGATGATTATATTTCCCGCATGAATATCACGTTATGATTATGACATGAGATGATGAAAATGAGCATACGCGCTCTAACACAGTGATTACATGAATGATTAACTGCGGTGACATGATTATCTTGAACAAGTTAACATGATTAATGATTTGATCTTCCTGATCAACAACTGAATAATGAAATGAATTGAGTGATTAACGAGTTAACATGACCGTCCTGGTCAAATGAAAATAATGGTTGAGGATTGTTAACTGATGAATTATGAATGAATGATTCTTGCCAGAAATTATACCATGGCGTTAGAAATCTTACAGTTCTTGGTGTGATTGGCTCGGCATTTGCACAGGTCACACGTGACGCGAAAGTCTAATGATACTAGTCCGATGACGATGATTTCAAATGAGACATGACTTGGAGGGTAGTATTCAAAACCACGCTCCGATACCAACTCTGTAACACCCCAACTAGGCGGATATTACAGTGCCGTGAATCCCCGACTGGGACCCACCAGGCAAGTGAAAATGATGAATTAAATAATATAATTGTAGTACCGAACCACATTATATTACCAAGTACTCCGATGAGGAGTTTAAGTACAACACACCAGGACAAAACCGAATACTAGTATAATTTATATGGAGATAAAATACACCACTCTGAACAATTAAACATCTCAAACGGAATTTGCAGCGGAAAATACAAATGACGGAAATGACTGAAATGACTGAAACAAACGGAATAACTGGGGCCCCCTACTAGTATCACTAGGACTCCTCGCCGTCAGCATGCTCTTCCCGTGCCTTTGCCTTGCCGTGACCTGAAAACAAAATTCCCCAAACGGGGTCAGTTACACAGAACAACAATCCTCAAGGGTTGAAATTACACAATCATGATATATCTGAAGTTATGAAATATCCTTAGTTATGAATTACGCTGAAGAGGAGTACCATAGTACGCCCGTAGTGTTCTGTGCAAGTGTACAAGGCGGATGACCGGACACACCCGTCCTTGTACCTAATTAGTCTCACGGAGGTAATCGTTACCGTGTGCACAGTCCAATGTATCACTCCCAATACATAGCCATCATGTGCCCGACTAAAAATTCCACACATCCGCACCCGGCCACACAATATGAACCCAGAAGGTCATATGAACGAGAATGACCATAATGAATATCAATGAATAATAATAATCTGACAAAGTCAAGAATGACTCACCGATATGAAAGTGATAATGAAGTGATTGATAGTTTCAATGAAATGATTGGAACCGCCGTTCCTCGCTAATGAAGTGATTATTCGACAATTACAAGTATCAATATGATTAATACAATTATGAATGAGTTATGATTATGAATGATCAACAACAAAAGGAATGAATATCCTTTTAACCGAGTAAGAATTAACTTACACAATACCGATGAAGAATGTCCTTCCACGAACAAATGTCCTAAATGAAGTGTCGGTCGCTCGAACAACTTTAATTCAATACAATTACCAACAATCCGTTCAATATACGAATTAAACACGAATATAACGAACTCAAAATGTCGATACGATTAAACCAAGTTCATTGGGGCATTATATCGAACACTTTGTGGCCAACTTCGATTGATTACAACTAAACCTTAATAATACCAACCTCAAATCCCCAAGAAGTGTTTCAAACCAACAAAACATCTTCAATACGATCAAATATCCGTTATGAATATCCAAGAACGTGATTATAACAACAATTAATCGAAAATCCCCAAATGCAACTCGATATTCAAAGTGTTCTTGAATAATCCCTCAATAATCCAATGAATCTATATACAAACTCATAATCATATGCATATCCCTTCATATAACATTATTATCGCATCCAAAACATCATATCTCAACACAAAATCGAAATCCAAGATGTTGAAGAAATTACCTCTTGAAGATCCAACCACTTCGATCCGAAGAACACGAGTTAAATCGAGTATCCAAGCTTCCCAAATGAATGAAGATGATGAAAATTACACACTCAAATGATTAAGTGATGGAAAATCTCTCCCTCAACCCTCTCTCTCGGATAAAAGTTGGAGAAATAAAGAAATGAGGAAAAATGTCCCGGCCAAAACCTTATATACTGCCGGAAGTTACGGCCATAACTCGGCCCTCATACGGCCGTAACATCCCAGGTCAACGGCCTTACGGCCGTAACCGGCCAACTCATACAGCCGTAACTCGGCTTCGTCCAAAATCCTGCCGACAGACTTACGGCCGTAACCGCTCCTGAGTTACGGGCGTAATCGCCTTCGTCAAAAACATCTGCCGACATCCTTACGGCCGTACCGCACACCTTACGGGCGTAACTCGATGATACGGCCGTATCCGCCAAACTTACGGCGTAAGCCCTTCGTCGAAAATGACCAAGCACCACGCTGCACAGACGGCCGTATCCGGCCAAGCCTTACGGCCGTACCTTCCTCGACTTACGGCCGTATGCCGCAACCCTTACGGCCGTAAGACCCCCTTGCCCGACAACACCTGAAATTTACGAACACCACTTACGGCCGTATCCTCCCCTTATTACGGCCGTAACTCGCCTTCGGCCAAAAATGCCTGGGCAGCCTGCTGGACACGTACGGCCGTAACCGGACAAGTCTTACGACCTTACCTGCTCAACTTACGGCCGTATTACAAGACCTTACGGCCGGAAGTCCCTTTCCTCCAAAATGGCCTGAAAACAACGAACCCTTGTTACGGCTGTAACCTACAATCCTTACGGCCGTAACTCAATGTCGGATGAGGTGAAAAAGCCGATAATTCCGGTTCTTCGCTATGACTGATGAATGATCCGACATATCATACGAATGTGAAAGCGAACAAGTCCAACACAAGCCAAAGATGGTACTCCCAGTACAAAACTACCAAACACGGTGAAAATGATAACACTCCCGTCTCGATCTAAAAACGGAGATGAAATGACGATCACGGTTACAACATGCCAACAGAGCGCAAATGACTGAATCATGAATGACGAGTGATTAATAATGAGTGAAAATTATTGAGTGACAAATACAGACTGATAATTACTGAATGAAAATGAATGAATTACAACCGGGTATTACATACGGTTAATGTCAAATAAGATCATAAGTCTTTGGCCAAAGCATTCTAATCTAGTCGTATTAGATACACTAGTAATCAGTCGGTCTTGATTTGCATTAACACATATATAGTGTCTAGTCAACAGTAGGGTTTGACTTTACCGTTACCCGAAGACTTAACCGGGACATCTGATGAGGGGTCTATACGTATATGGTATAGACGTATATGAGGGGTATTCACGACATAATGGTTCTGGAATGATCCCTTCATTCGTTTTCAGTCGGGGTTTACAGTGCGGCCCGCTAAGATGGCTAAGTGCTGCCCGCACTCATTGGTTCCTCCCAATGCCGGCTGAGACGGACCTACAGAGCCGTGCATCAGGATCGTTGACGGATAAATATGAATTTATCATCTCTCTGTTAATATTAGATATTGGATATCTAATTATGATTTATTGGATAAATCAAAATAGCGGTCTTATGATTTGAAATTAAGTTACTGAGTAATTAATTTAACTTATAAATAATATTTCTTAGAGAAATATATTTGTATTTGATATAATTAATTAATTGGATTAATTAATTAAGTATAAATACATTGGAGATAAAACATAATATATTTAACGGAGTCGTTTGACGAACGTCCAGTACACGAGCCGAGTGGCTCGGCCCGTTTCTTGGAAATTTCCTAGTAGGCCGTCCCCCACCCTTCCTCTCTCTCACATGTGGTGATGATTTTTCTCTCACATGTGGTGATGCCTTTTTTCTCACATGTGCCAAGTAGTTGAGATTTGTGTTGATATTTTTATCATCTCAATTATGAGATGTGTTATTAATATAACTTAACATTTCAACTTCAACACTACACCAACAACATTATTTCGGCCGAAGCTAGAGTGAGAGGGAGAAAGATTTTTTTTTTGATTCATTCTTCATCTTAGAGGTGAGAATCATATATAATGAAAGATTGAGTCCTAAAAATGATTGGGAAGTATTAATGACATCAATTTTGAAACATTTATTAGGATTTTGCAATTTAGCCCTCATATTTTCCTGCAACTTTCAATTTAACCCCAAAAATTCTGTATACTTCAATTTAAACCCGTTTTGATTTATTATTCTTCGATTTTAACCCAGTCAGCTTCTCAACTCTTAAAATTTGACCTCACTCAACTTTAAAACCTCCAATTCAGTCCCATTTTGACCAAGACATTAAAATGTTGACATTTCAATTAATATTAATAATTAGTCTGATTTTATGCATATATATTTTAATTTCCGTCATTATATCGTAATATTTTATAATGATTGAAATATTATTATATGTAGACTTTATCGAGGATTTACGGGCTTAGGACTGTGAGTCGAGCATCTCCATATTCAAGTCAGACAGCATCATTTATTCGTGGGAATTTTCACTATCACTTTAATTGCTTTAATTGGATTGTATATGTGATATTCAATTCAATATGTGATATTCAATTCATGTTTAAAAATTGACGATACATGTTGTGAATCAGGCTCACATGTATACGTGTAAAGAGGCTATCTTAAGATATATGTTGTTGCGGGGACGGAAAATGCTATACTACCCACTCTACAAGTCCCTAATTTCCCCCAACATCTTAATTAGATGGATTCTAATTGGACCCCTCATGTATAAATATGAGTCCCGCGAATAAAAACACGACATGTGTCATTCGGTACATATGTTGGGACCAATTTTAGGGGTGTATAGCACAACTCTGCGGGGACACCTGCGCAACCTCAATATTCACATGCGTGCTCGATTCATGTTATATGTGGTATTTTGTGTATGTTTCATGTTGTTGCGGGGACACCTGCGCAACCTCAATATTCGTGTTATGCGTGCTAGATTCATGATATACGTAATATTGTGTGTATGTATTCATGTTGAGGAAAAGATATGATAGATTATTCATTTTATGCTTTCCATGAGATTATATATTAATGTGATAAGTGAGATTTCCACGAGCTGGAGAAAGCTCACCCCCACCTTTATTGATCCCGCAGGTTAAACCGAGCCGGATGAACGAAGGAGCGAGCCGATAGGGCATATGAATGAAATTTATTAAATGATGTTTTTCTTATGTCAAATGTTTCGAAATTCTTTTGGGGAAACTTTTGTTAGAAATTAATAATTTATAATTTATTCTTTCGACGCAAATTTTATTTCGTATCTATGACGTGTTATTGCCTTAATTAAAGGTATTTAATTTATGTCAGTGTAGCGACTCGACTTTGTAGGCGTGATTCTTCGTCAAATTTACCTTTTATTTATTTTCCCCAATAATTACCCCTAGAAAGTCGGGGCGTTACATAGTGATATAACTTATATTACACACATTAACGCAACCTTGATATAAAGTATATAAACATCTGCACAAACATTACGTACAAAACACGTAGATATTCAACCAAAAGCACAACCGGTGCATCGCACGGGTTCGTAACGCCTCGTAATAAGAAAAATAGAGAGAAAAAAATCCTATAGTAATTCCTAGTCGTGTTCTTTCAAGAACGGAGCTATATATTTTCCGGTCAAGTTTCCTCGTGTGGTGACGTAGAGGCATCGTATTTTCGGTCTTTGGGATTAAGAGATTTCGTGCTCGAGCTCGGGTTCGTGATCATCATCAACTTATGAAGATATTATCAAATGCTTCAAAGGTATGGACTTTGATCCTTTATCTTCGTTCATTTTATTTTTCGTATACACGTACTTGATCGATCCTGTTTGGGATTCTTTATATTGAGTTTTATTATTCCGCTGCATATTCGATTTTGTATCCGGAATCCCAACATTGGTATCAGAGCGAGATCAATGATACCGTATATACGATTTTATGTGCATTTTGAATGCTATTTGATGATGTTTATGATTTAATATCATAATTGGTATAATCGGAAATATTTAATTGTTTGTTGTAATTTTCACGTTTTGAAAACGAGCCAGAAAAATGAGAAAAATGGGGCTGCTGGCACTGCTGCCGGCAGTACTGCCTGGGCCGGCTGCCCAGGCTGCCGAGATGCCTCTCGGCTAGACTGTCGAGAGTGGTCGAGCCTTGGCTAGGCCATATGGGTCTCGGGTTTTTTGGCCCGATTTTGAATCCGGGACTCCGTTTTAAGTTTATATTTCGTTGTAATTACTTCCCGAAATTTAAATTGGATTTTAATTTGACTAAATTAATATTTGGAATATTTTTGTTAAGGGAAATTAATTAAACGTGAATATTATTTTAGCCGGATTACTTCGAACGAATTAAAATGTCGATTATATGTATTGATTGGATTAATACCATTAATATTGAATAGATTAATTTTTATATTAATTGAATTAACATATTAATTGATTATTTAATTTTAGTGCCACTAAATATTAATTGGATTAATATTTGTAGAAATTGAATAGAATTTCATATATTAATTGGATTAATATATTAAATTAATTATTTAATTTTATTGCCGCTACATGTTGTATGGAATGCCTTATGTGATGGTGATATCGCTCGTGGACTTAGTTTTTGATCTATTCGATTCGATTGGGTTGTAAATGCCGTTTTGTGCCTATTTATTCTTACTAGAAAAATTTGTGTTATAGGATGCATTTTTCAATGATGTAATTATTTATTTGGCTATGACGAAGACCGAAGACAACCGACCGAGAAGATGAGGAATCGAAGACTGTTTTTATTTTATTTATTGGGTCATTCGTTTGGCCCAGTACTTAGGAAAAAGTCCATGAGCTATATGTTGGTAGTAACTAGGTTGCTATTTACTGTTTTTCATTTTGAATGATTGACAAACACAAACGCGCTTATAAATGAATTAATGTGCAGAGTGTAACATTAATCGCGAAATTCTCCCGACTTACAAACAGACTAAGTTTGAAAAAGGTTACAAGGTTTCCTACCCTCCATCAAACTCGTAGAAAATTGATACTCGAGCCGGTGTGTTGGTCACTAAGTATACAAAATACAGCTTGGAAGAGTGTTAGTACAACAAGCTGTACGTTTTACAAATAAGAGTGCATAGCGGAAGTCTGTTAAAGTAAGTTGCTGTAAATACAACAACTAGGTTTTCTCCTGTTAGCTTGGTGCGTACAGGGTATGCAATGTATACTTAAAAATAATCACAGTAATGAAAACAATAAGTTGCAGAAGGTAAATAATACGATATTTAAAGTGGTTCGAGGTAAACCCATCTACGTCCACTGGTCCTCCACACAGGAGTAAAAATATTTATTATAAACACTACGTACACAACTACGTGTCTATAATAAAACCTATCCTTGTTTCATTCACACAGATTGATACAAAAACTGTCGCTTTCAACCGTTCACACAGATTGGTCAAAGCTATCACTTGACTTGCTTCTCCAGACACAGTTCCAAAGCTTCGTCTTCAATGCAGATCCGTCACACACAGTTCAGGAAATCAATGCTATCTTCAGTCTGTTGTTACCCAAAATATTATCCGAAGATAGTATTGCTGGAATGATCGAGTAACAAACAAATACGAGAACACTTCCGTGAGAAAATAGATAACACAAGATTTGCCGGGGTTGTTAATCCCGGGCTTGAATGGTCTCGCAAGATGTTATTAATAAATATACTTTCAAGTACAAATATTAATCTTAGAATCTATTACAATGAGTGTAAAGACTTCTAGTTATCTAAGCTGTAGAACGTGTAGATTGCCGGAAGAACCAAATATGTAGATCTGTGAGTTCTTGCTTGGGATGTATGATAAGTGTATATGAATATCACTATGAATGCATAAGTGATTGCCAGATGAGTCTTTGATTCTCTCTCTGTGTGTAATTTTCTCTGTACTCACGGTAAAATCACGTTCCCTGGCTACTGTTGTTTGTCTCTTATTTATAGTAGACAAGGTTACTCGGCCCTCTCCGGCGATCGCGGGCGATCGCCGTTTTCTATATTATAATAAGATGGCCGATCGTCCCGTCACATGGGGCTGTTCCCTTAAAGTCTGGGGCTGCTGCTGGTGGCCAGCTGTGCGAGCCAATGGGAAGCCAGCATGCGTCCTGGGTTGCTGTCCGGGGAGGACCCACTTTGTACCTTTCGGAGGCCCTGTCGGTAGGTGAGGTAGGTGACAGGCTGGGGTCAAAGGTCCTATCTTTCGGCGCCCTTTGTGGATCTGCACGTGGGCCACCATCTAAGATTCGGTCTTCGACGACTTTGATGGATGTTGGATCCATACGTGGAACGAGACGATCATCTCTGGTTCGGTCATCAAAGACGATCGCTAGATATCAAAAAACGATCGCTGCGTACCAAAAGACGATCGCCATATGTGCCGATCGCTGGGCGTTTGCCCAGAGTATGTCTTCTATGGCTGGCTCTCTGATCGTTTATGCCGATCGCCATTGAGGCGTATTAATCGCCGCACAACAATTGCCCCCCAGCTCGCTTCGATGTTGAAAACACGGGGTGAGGTGGTACTGTTGGCGATCGCCAATGTTTAGATGATCAGGCGATCTGATTTCAAATTTAGACGATCTCCTTTTATGCTGGGAGCAGCGGGAAACGAAGGCGGGCTCTCGAAACGTTGCAAAGACACGCGTCGCGCTACCATTGGGGGAGTCCAGCAGTCTGTCAGACCTGTCGCCTGGCGTGCCCTCGAAAAGATGCGTACGCGGGATTCGAGGGCTGCATTTAATATGTCCCCCCACTGACGGTTGCACTCCAGCCCTCGGACTTTTGCCTATTTGCATAGAGACCCCCGCTTCCATCTTTAAAGGGGCTAGGGCTACTCCATTTTTACTCTTCACGCGTCCTTGCCTTCTTGCTGAAACTCTGCAGAAATTTCCGAAGCTTGTTGTGCCGATCGTCTTCTTTCCTTTAGGTAAGAAAACCAATCTTCTTTCTCCCTTTACTTTTTAAGAACATGTCGGGAGGATCTAAAACCTTCGAGACCGGAAGCACTTCCGCCGCCGCGGCTTCGCCGGACCGGGAGGAAATTCCCATGGGAATCCCTATGGAAACGGCCGTTGAGGCTATTCGTGCGGGGATTGCACCCGCAGAGCTTGAGGAGCTTTTCAACGAGGCCGAAGTGGCGAGGTCTGCGGCGACGGCGGAGCGAGGGGGATCGCCGGTGGAAGAAGACGAACTGATGCGGTTGTCTTGGGAAAAGGATAGCGTCTTCGGCCCCGCTTATATGGCTTTCGCTAAGCTTATGGAGGGGATTGCCGGGCCCTGTCCGGAATTTGACTTTGAAGCTTACTCCGCCGCTCATCCCTACGAACATGTGAAACGGACGGTGTTTTGGGCCGCCGACCCGTCTCAATGGACTCTTGGTCAGATCCGGAGTTCGGCGACCCGGAAAGACTTGACCCGCTGGAGGGCCAAATATCATATTCCCTCTGATGTGTCACTGCACGTGCCCTCCGAGAATGAACGTGCCGACCAGCCTCCCGAGGGTATGGTCTCCATTAATGAAATGATTATGGAGGCCAGTCTGCGATTCCCTTTGCCGTTCGCCGTCTCCTACTTATTGGTCGCTTGGAATTTGGCGCCGCTCCAACTGACGCCGAACGCCTGGCTACAGGTCATCTGTACTTTGACACTCTTCGGCGGTCACCGGTTGTTCCGTCTTCTTTCTGCGATGGAGATGAACTATCTCTTCAAACTGGCTGCGCAGAAAGGGTCGATCGGCGGTAATCATATTCAAGGCCGAATGGGAAGAGTGGTTCTTGGTGTGCCGAACAAGACCCGGGGCGACCTGGCAAAATGGTGCTGGGTCGGAGGAGCGTGGCGATCGGCATCGAGTGACAGGCCGGAGGAGGAGCTGGAGATTCCCACCAATTTTCGGGAGAGGAATCCGAGTCAGGGTTTTAACTCTCCCTTTGATCGGACTTGTCTTGGACTGATATAATTTCATTTCCTTTTTGCAGGACCTCTTGTTCCAGCAATCGGCGATCTCCCTTTCGATTTCTTGATCGTTTGGGAGTGGATTCGTGCCTTGCTGGATTCCTTCATAGACGTTCGCTCACCCGGTCACGAAGTTCACCGGTTGGGGGCTCGATTATTTCGCTTCCCACGTCATCTGAGAGTCCCAGGTATCAATTTTATTTCTTCTTCCTTGCCTGACGATCGTCTCCAGGAGGTCGCAACGTCTAAGTAGTGGTCTAACTTGTTTGTACTTCTTCTTTGAAAGAGATTCACTTTCCTCTTTTTGTCGAGCCACCACCAGAGATCGCCATGTCTAACCCAGGACTCATCGGTCGCCTTCTCCAGGGTAAGAAGACTGGTCGTGTTCCTGCGATGAAGTCTCGCCCTGTTCCGGTGGTGAGGCCCGCTGTGGTGCCGGTCGCCGAGCCGGAAATTCAAGAAGAGGGACAACTCCAGCACCGCAAGCGGCAGAGGCCGGAGGAGTCCCTGCCGACCACTGAGGCGGACATGTCTATTCTGGAGCCTCCGGTTGCCGAGGCTCCTATCTCCGCCGTTCCGATGATGGAGGGATCAGGCTCTAGGCCCTCGGCGTCCGGCTCCAGGTCATCGGGCGACTTCTCGAAAAAGGTAGCGATCGCCGAGGCTGAAACTCCTCGGGGCAAGCCTTATTTTGGCCGCGATCCCGAGCTGGTCAACAGGTAAGGTTGGATTTGAACTTTCAGAGTTGGAAAATTTAGTTAGATATATTCTAACTCCTTTGTCTCTTTTGTTTGTGCTGCAGGGTCCGTCTTGCTGACCCGGACGTCGCTCCTATGGTGTTGGATTTCTTGTCGAGTAAGGCTCCGCAAAAGTCCCTCGACGTCCCTACTTACGTCCAGAAGGCCATCACCTCACTGCCCAAGGCTTGGACGACCGATCTCGATGCGATCGCTCGTCGGCGATCTGGAGATACCATGCAGGCGACCATTGCCCTGGCTCTCCAGACGGCGACGATGGCCGTCCAAGCTGCCAGGGATTTTGTGGGGCGACCCTCCACTGCTCGCCTTCATAGTGACCTCGAGGCCGCTCGGAACACAAACATTGAATACGCCAACCGGATCCAGTCTATGGAGAAGGAGTACATAGAGACGGCCAAACGAGCTAAACAGGACGTCGACCGACTGAAGCAAGAGCTGAGCCGCTCCAAGGAAGCGGCCGATCGGTTCCGTGATCAGGAGAAAGAAACTCGCCGGAAGCATGCGGCTTCGCAGGAGGAGGCGGACGGACTGAAGGCGACGGTGGATCGGCTCAACCGTGAGATGGAGGCGGCGAAAGGAGAGCTGGAGAAATCCAAAGGGGAAACGGCCGCTAAGGTGGTCGAACTGGCGGAAGCTGAGAAGACGACCGTGGAGTTGAAAGGGCAGCTGAAGGCGACCGAGACCGATCCCTACCTCAATGTAGCTCTCATCGGCGAGTTCGCCTATTATGTGGCCTACGCCGATGCTGTCAGAGCCGCCAAGAAGGTAGGGATCGAGATCGGTCCTTTGATGGAGAGCTTCAAGGTCTATGCGCTTGAGCACCCTTTGCACCCGGAGTTTTCCTTGCCGATCCTCGACCTCGTCGACTTGGGGATCGACTTGAGTTGGTATCCTTTTCCGGATAAACTCATTCGTCCTGAGGCCGATGGGGGGGCGCATGCCGATCCGCCACCTGAGGGCGAAGACCAGCCGGTGGGACCCTGAGAGATCTTTATTTTCCTTGTATCTTGTAATTTCCTGCTTTCCTTTTGTATTGCCTTCGGGCTTCGTAATGTACGAAATCTTTGTTATGAATAAAATATTCCTTTTTCGCACTTGTGTGTTTTCATGTATGATCGCCTTTGAATATTTGCGTGCGAATTTTTACAAGTATGTGTATGATTGCTTCCAAAGTCTTGTTTATCCGACCGATTGTCTGAATGTTTGAATGTATTGACATGTTTGGAAATTCTTACTTGTAAATTTTGTCGAACAATTCCGATCATCCTGCGTGTGTTTGAGCGAAGCCAATCGGGTATGGTTCCTTCCTTTCGATCGCATTTAGGACTATCTCCCCTTCTTTGCCCCTTGTTTTTGTTTACTTATTGTAAGTAAGGGAGCACAAATAGTATGTTTGGTGAGCTATCCTCAGTTTGCCGATTTTGAGGAATCATGCACGGTTGCGGAGTTCGATGGACCGACCTCCACAACCGTGTCTTTGTGTGCGAGGGACATTGCCTATCCCGCGACTCACTTTATTTTGAGGGTCCTCCGTTAGGATGCGCCTGCCTTGTATTTAAACGAAAGGTGGGCGATCTTGGTTTGGAAGAGTCCTTGCACGGGGCGTCGTCGGTTTATTCGACTCCACGTCTGCGGCTTTGTAAGCACTTTTCTACCTCGGGTCGGCATGTTAGATGACGACCCTTGACGGTATACGTTGTAACGGGGTAGGGGCGCGTCGCCTTGTCCGAGTACATTATGTTAGATGACGTACTTTGAGGGCGTGCGAACGTGTCCACTAATTATTTTGGAGGGTCCTTCGGCTACGCCGGCCTCGTATTTAAACGAAGGGCGGGCGATCTCAGCCCAAAGGAACCTTGCATGGGCGAAGATGTCGGTTCCATCGACCTCCAGGACCATGGCTGCATTTTTTCTACCTCGGATCGCCATGTATGGACGACGATCCTCATCGGTATGCGAAATGCTAGGTGGGGCGATTGTCAGAATAGAGGATAACAAAAAATCTCATTTAATTTCTTGTACATAGGATAGTAGAAACCAACTACAAAGTTTTCACTAGTAGTATTTCTTCAGATGTACGGCGTTCCAGGGATATTGATCCGGAGTACCGTCAGGATGTTCAAGTTCGTAGGCTCCCTTAGTTAGCCACTTAGATATCCTGAAGGGGCCTTCCCAGTTCGGACCAAACACACCTGTGTGGGTCTGGATCTTTTTGAGGACGAGATCGCCGACTTGAAAACGTCTTTTCTTGACCTTTGAATTGAAGAACTTCTCGGATCTCCTTTTGTGGATAGTGTTCTTCATTTCTGAGGTCAGTCGTCGTTCTTAGAGCATGTCGAGGTCGATCCGCCGGGCCACGTCATTATCGATTGTCATCTCTTGCTCGGTTCGATGGCTGAGGATGGCGATCTCCGAGGGGATCACCGCTTCTGTTCCGAAGGCGAGTGCGAATGGGGTTTCGCCGGTTGAATTACGGGTCGTTGTTCGATAAGACCACAAAACGTCTGGGAGCTCGCTTGCCCATCGTCCTAGCCTGGACTCGAGTCGCGCTTTAATTGTGTGTTTGAGGATCTTGTTCACAGCCTCTACCTGCCCGTTCGTCTGAGGGTGATAGGGAGCCGAGAACAACCTTTTGATTCCCCACTTCTCACAGAATTACATGACTCCTAAGCCGTCGAACTGCTTTCCGTTGTCGGAGATGATGGCCTGGGGCAGACCGAATCTGCATATGATGTTTCTCCAGATAAACTTTATCACTTGCTCTTGGCCGATCTTGTTGATCGGTTCGGCCTCAGCCCATTTGGTGAAATAGTAGACCCCTACAATGGCGAACTTACAGCCTCCTGGAGCCGTCGGTAAGGGACCTATAAGGTCGATGCCCCATTGCGCGAATGGCCAAGGGCTGTACATTGAGGTGAGCTGCTCGGGGGAGAGTTTAATGTTCGGTCCCATTACTTGACACCTATGACACGATCTGGCATATGCGATCGCATCCTTCTGAAGTGATGGCCAGAAAAACCTTGCCTGGTTGTTTTATGGATGAGAGCTCGTCCGCCAGCATGGTTTCCGCAGGTCCCATCATGGATTTCGGCTAAGACGAGCCGACCTTCCTCCGGTGTAATACACTTGAGGAGGGGAAGGCTCAAAGCTCGCTTGTAAAGCCGGTCGTCCAATAGGGTGTATCTGGTTGCACGTAGCCGGAGTTGGAGAGCTTTGATACGGTCGTCGGGGACCGTTCCGTCCTTTAAGTATTTGATGAACGGAGTCATCCAGTTTTCCTCGGCAACAACAACCGTGGTAACCAGGTTTCTGTCGATCGCCGGCCTTGCTGATTTTGTAATTTGGATATTAGAGAAATCGGCTGCCCCATCTGATGACGCTAGCTTGGATAGGGCATAGGCCTGGGAGTTGTGCTCTCTCGGGACTTGTTCGATTAGCACTTCCTCAAATTTCGTGCACATTTCGGCGACCAGCTCTTGGTATTTGACCATCTGTTCGCCGCGCGCCTCATATTCTCCCTTGACTTGGTTCACGACCAAGAGAGAGTCCATGAAGATATGGAGGCGTCGAACATCCAGGGCGAGGGCTAGATCGAGCCCGCCTACCAAGGCTTCGTATTCAGCTTCATTGTTGGTCGCACGAAAACTGAAACGCACAGCATTAGTGAAACTTTGACCGTCGGGATGAATAATAGTCTCAACAAACTCTTAATAGAATTCGTATTCCTATATGAATATTATCTCAAAACACATAACTTAGCCATAGATATGAATATTCCATATTCATATTCAAAGTACCAACACTTCTTATAAATATTCATCATCTAGTATAATTCAGGAGTCCCTCAAGCATGTGGATTAATCCGCAATCACGTCCATAATCGACCAAACGATATAATTCGATGTTCCAACATCTAAGCCTACATATAACTCATAATCTAAGGCATATATCATCATAATATCAAGAATCTCAACAATACTGCCAAGGACAATATGACTCCCTGACCATGTTCATGACAATATAACATAACCTAACATATAAGTCATCATGTCATATCTTCTTCAAGAAACTTCCCGTGGAATACCAAGAATCATCCTTTAAAACGAACCACTATCAAAGGGATACGAGGGTTACCTTGAATAGTCAAATCAAGAAGACGAACCATTGAGCTCCATTCCAAGAATCATGAATAAATTCAAGAACAAGACTTTAATCCATGCTCTCCATCTTAATCTTGTTAAAGACCATCATCTCAGAGTGTTTGAGAACCTCAAATAGCTCCCAAAGCTCTCTCTATTAACTGAAGGAAGGAGAATGGACAAAATGCCTCTCAATACCCATCTGTCCCTTTTTATAAAACACATTACTAGCATGCGCTATCCTTCCTCGATAGCGTGCGTTATCGGGCAGTCCAGGGCTACTGCATTGCTTCGCACATCATCTAACGTACGTAATGCCCATGTATTAGCGTACGCAAACCGGTGTTGACTTGATACAGTGAAATGCTCAGTAGCGTGCGCTATTCCTCGACCTTAGCGCGCGCTAATCGTCGTTGACCCGACAATCCGTATCTTCCCAGAAGATGCCCGGGTCCTACATGCCGAAAGCAACCAATAAAGCCAAGATTCCCTATTGACGATTTGAAATTAGCGTGTGCTACCAACATGCATTAGCATGCGCTAATCGTCGATAATAAACAGTCTGGGCCTACCTGTCGGCCACCTTCCGGACCTTATCCAGAATACCTTACGTACATTAGGGGTCCTCCTTAGCGTACGTAACTCAAACCTCTTAGTGTGCGCTAAGTATGCATCGTAGCGTACGCTAAGTATATATCTTAGCTCGCGCTAGGCATACTTTTAGCGTGTGCTAACGTGGATGTACTTAGCCATTTCCCGCTATTCTCGTCCGTCGTCTTGATATACTAGATGTATATACACGACATATTGAATACATATATACAACCTGATAATATTCTCATATGATATACCCAATATCAAAAGTACGATAACTTGATACACGATATCTTCAAATGTAATTGTCGACCAACTATGACAATTATACAAATACAGCTGTCTCAGTCTTCAAATTATTTTATCCATACTATATAGACACTAAGCTATCCAGTATATCTAAGATAAAATAACGCGTAAAGTTTATACTGAAATTCCAGGTATTACATAGTAGAAATCGGGATATTGCCTTAAAATAAGTTTCGTCCTCAAAACTTGCAATCTGGTCACAAACAACAGATCAATCCAAAATTTCCAAACTCATCACCAAAGCAATCAAACACCGCTACAAGCGAATAACCAAAACAGTATACTTACAGGTACGTGAAGCTGATGATCTCCTGTGATACTAGCATGTGACTTCCAAACAAAGTCTCAACATAATACCGATACACACCAATATCGCAATTAGCAATTTAACAAAATCTCAAGAAAGAGTTCATGTCCGTGACCACGGCCACGACTCTGCCTCCTTTCATCCATCATTCTGAAGGGCACACATGTGCGTAAGTATAATCCAAATCGCACATTCTACAAGTGACCGATTCCCAAGAATACCAAGCTAAAACGAAACGATCAAGAAAAATACAAGAAGAGTGAGAGGACTTACAAGTATTAGTCGCACTGTGATGACGGCAAAGTGGTGATACTGCAGGCAAATGATGACTCAATCGACCCAAATGACCGACAACCTAGGTATCCATAAACCTAAGCTCTGATACCATATTCTGTAACACCCCCAAGTTATTCAGGGAATATTACAGCACCGTGAGCCCCGCCGTGGGACCCACAAGGCTAAACATACGCAGAACTATAAGTTTGACCGAGAAGGTTTACATACAATGGAATGAAGAACAATACAAAGGTATCCAAAACATATCCAATGTATCCAAAGACATCACAACACAAATCAATACCTCGGCAAACACAGGCCGGAACATGAAGGAAAATAGAAAACAATACTCGAGTATTCGATAACCATTCCAGTACAACAACACTGAATGGAGAAACACAAAATATAACCGCAGGGAAGACACAGTATCACACTTGCCCATCATCTTCATGCCGACCCGATACCTGCATGTCCGCTCTCCTGGAACCTGAAATACATAAAAAGTATTTCCCCCATAAAGGGGTTATCCGTCGAATAGCTAGTGCAAGTATATCAAGTATGAAACACAATACTCCTCGACAATAAAGTAAATGTAACCGTCAATTCATCAATTCAAGACTAGTATTCCGGAATAACTAAATCTCATAGCATCACATCAATACATAAATGAATACCGTGGAACCGCACCAGAGGCTACGGAACCCTCAGAGGACTCGTCGGTCCATCCCAGAGTGGTTCGTTCATATCATCCGTGGAATCGTACCAAGAGGCTACGAAACCCTCAGGGTACCCGTCGGCCCGCCCCAGAGTAGATATAAATAATCATGCCATTAATATATTTTACTTTCAAAGTCGAGAACGTACAATCATAATTATATACTTGCCTTAATAAACGTTACCGAATACCCAAAAGAACACGGTTCGACCGGGAAGCTTGAACCATGAAGAAGACAACGAATGGAAGGGTTCCGACTTGAGTTCTTCACAAGGATTTCGTCCCTAAGTCATATCAATGATAAATCAAAAATCGTACGATGAATAATAATCACAACGCCCAAACCCCCCTCTAAGACCTTTTGTCGGACACCTTCAAGGCGTCGACTAAGAACTCAACCAAAACGACGAATCAATACAATCCAACCGTGGAATAACAATGGAAATGATAGAATACACCTAAATAATCATCAATCCATCACTAATCTAAGTTACTACGGATTAAATGGATGAAATCAAACAAAATCCCCAATTTTCCAAAAACTAGATTTTTAGGAAATCTAACCTTGATTCGGTCGATCGGAGGATGTTATGTGATGATTGATTGATGTTAGAAACTCAAGAACTTCGTGTATTGATAGATAAACAACATCTAATCACGTATTTCAAGCCCCAGCCGCGGAAGGAAATGAGAGGGATGAGAAAAATGGGTGTAAACCCGTCTGCTCGAACATATATATACTGCCTAGCATCCTGCCGACCACTTACAGCCGTAACCGGCAGACCTTACGGCCGTAACCGGCATTCGTCAAAATCCGCCAAGTGTCTACCGATAGCTTACGGCCGTAACTCGGTACTTACGGTCGTACCCAGCAGGTCCTTACGGCCATAACCGGCATTCGTCCGAACACTGCCTGACACCCGTACGGCCGTAACTGACAGCCCTTACGGCCGTAACCGGCATTCGTCCAGCCATGTCTGCCGAGCACGTATGTCCGTAACCGGCACCTTACGGCCGTAACACGGCCAGGCCAGGCCCTGCTCCGGCCGTGACTCGGTCGTGGCCACTCCGATGACCCGGACGACCTCGAAACCCGAACCTGAATATAAATCGAAGGTACGTTTATGATGTACTCGCAAATACGAATCCGAGCACCAAGAGAACACATGATTCCGACCACCCGAAGGCTCGAAATTCGACAACGGAAGTAATTATCCCAAACTTTGGGAAATTACAAAAATGGCCCAAAACGTCCGAAATACACGATACACGATCGAAACACAAAACCAAAGCTTGCAACATGAATAATAACATTAAATGAACTTACTAGAAACTCGAAACAACAGTTTCGGATGAGATTCGCAAGAATCGAACGCAAGTACGAAAAAGCCGCTTAAGAACACGGAACTCAACAAAACGATACCGAAACGAAGTCGGATGACAAAAAGTGTAGAATTAATCATTCTTAGAATGATGACACGGTCATGAACGAGTCATCAAAATGGACTTCCGCCGAAAAAAAAGAAAATTACCGGAAATCGAAATTGCGGATATTACATACTACCCTCCTTAAAAGAAGTTTCGTCCCGAAACTTAAAACAAGTAGGGAGAAGTAATATCCCGTTAGGAAAACTCAACGAGGTACACAAGAATCGAAAACTCACGCCCAAATGGCGAATCATCAATATAGAACACAACAATACATTACCCGAAGGTAACCCAAACCAACGCTGAAATAAATACGAATCACAATGCCCGAAGGCTCCAACGGAAATACCGATATATCACAATGGCCTGAAAGCCCTCAGCCGCAACGGTATATCATAATGGCCTGGAAGCCGAACAGCCCAAAGCTGTAAATCATCATAATACAGATCTCAAAGAAACAAACCCGACTGTCGAACATACCCCTCGACGTATGCACAACCAGTCACAAATCGTAGGACATATCCAATACAACATGGACTATGAACAACCAAAACAACAAGGCTCAAGAGGGACATCACAGTACGCCCAATCCGGAAATGTGTCCTTGCACATGTCCACCCCGTATACGGAATCCAGAATATACGTGTGACAATGTACCTAATTAGCCTCACGAACTACGTCTCGTGTGCACGGTCCAATGCGGAAACATCCACGTATGACCATCGTGTGCCTGGCTAAAAATACTACACATAACCAATCATCACGTAGATATGATTCCAGATATGTCACGATGCAACATGACAACGAAACTCAAAGGATAACACATCCAATACGGATCATACGACTCACCAAAGTGAACGGTGACACACGAATAATGACAGATTGACACGACCAACAATATTCAAACAACCATCCTGGGATCACAATACCTAAGGACCGATTAACACGAACAACAATCACAACACAACAATCCGGGAATCATCAACCCTCAACGATCACAAAATTACCGAGTTCACAAGAACGATGGTGTGCTGCCTTAAATCGGCCAACACGACAATAATAACTCATGGATGGGCACCGTCCTCGGCGATCCCAATTCAATACCTTGATTGCCTTATAATGGCCAATCGATAACGATATAACGGATGGGAAATGTCTTCGACAGTCTCAATTCAATACATCGATTACCTTTAGAACGGTCAATCGATAACAACTCAACGGATGGGAAATGTCTTCGACAGTTCCAATTAAATACATCAATTACCTTTAGAACGGTCAATCGATAAAAACTCAACGGATGGGAAATGTCTTCGACAGTCCCAATTCAATAAATCAATTGCCTTAGAACGGCCAATTGATAACAACAATACAACGGATGTCTCGGCACCTTTAATCGGTTACCGATAACGAAGATGATAATCGAATACGTCAATGCCTTCAATCGGACAATACAATATTAATAGAAAAACATTGATATCAATAATGACGATCACAACAATATTCTCAATGGAACATCAATAACCATCGATGTCGATACTGCGAACCGGCTATCGACAACAATATAACGAACAATTACCGTAATGCCCTGAACCGGCCATTTACGAACAACAATAACATTTGGCATAACTTGCCGAAGGATATCGTATTAAACAATCCCCTGATATCAACAAAATCATAAAGAGACCAAGTCTCTAAATGATACACACATTCAAACACATACATGATAACATCAATCTCATTGACTAGTACAAGTCTAAAACTTGCCTCGATATCAATGTCACGAACTGTTACCAATTCAGTTGCTTTCGTCTACAAGTTCCTCAGTCCCGACAAAAGTAATCTACGAACTCTTCAATCTCAAACGCAACACAACAGTCATGATCCACGATCAAACATCACAGCTTATTGTAAAAAGAAGGATTAATAATCAACAAGTTCGATGACGATCAATATCAATACAACCAGGCCACAAACTCATCGGTTCCACAATATCTCGATTAAACACAGTCTGAACCATCCAACTCAGACCCTCACGAATCCACGTCCACAATACGAGCTGGAATCCGATGGTCATATCAGCAACCAATTCGAACCAATAACAAGGGTCTAAATGTTATCGATTTCAAAACTCGATTCTTAAATGTGAATTGACAAGGTTCCTTCTTGTAAATCCATTGCTAAAATTTACCTATGATCGTCATCAGTTCGAACCATCCAATTAGTTCAATATAATAGATAATCATATTAAAAGGTTATCAAACAATCCAATCATTCGACTTAAACCTTTGTCCCATACGTACGGGCTTCCAAATTCAGGGATGAATAATAGTCTCAACAAACTCGTAATAATATTCGTATTCCTATATGAATATTATCTCAAAACACATAACTTAGCCCAAGATATGAATATTCCATATTCATATTCAAAGTACCAACACTTCTTATAAATATTCATCATCTAGTATAATTCAGGAGTCCCTCAAGCATGTGGATTAATCCGCAATCACGTCCATAATCGACCAAACGATATAATTCGATGTTCCAACATCTAAGCCTACATATAACTCATAATCTAAGGCATATATCATCATAATATCAAGAATCTCAACAATACTACCAAGGACAATATGATTCCCTGACCATGTTCATGACAATATAACATAACCTAACATATAAGTCATCATGTCATATCTTCTTCAACAAACTTCCCGTGGAATACCAAGAATCATCCTTTAAAATGAACCACTATCAAAGGGATACGAGGGTTACCTTGAATAGTCAAATCAAGAAGAAGAACCATTGAGCTCCATTCCAAGAATCATGAATAACTTCAAGAACAAGACTTTAATCCATGCTCTCCATCTTAATCTTGTTAAAGACCATCATCTCAGAGTGTTTGGGAACCTCAAAAACCTCCCAAAGCTCTCTCTATTAACTGAAGGAAGGAGAATGGACAAAATGCCTCTCAGTACCCATCTGTCCCTTTTTATAAAACAAGTTACTAGCGTGCGCTATCCTTCATCGATAGCGTGCGTTATCGGGCAGTCCAGGGCTACTGCATTGCTTCGCACATCATCTAACGTATGTAATGCCCATGTATTAACGTACGCAAACCGGTGTTGACTTGATACAGTGAAATGCTCAGTAGCGTGCGCTATTCCTCGACCTTAGCGCACGCTAATCGTCGTTGACCCGACAATCCGTATCTTCCCAGAAGATGCCCGGGTCCTACACGCCGAAAGAAACCAATAAAGCCAACATTCCCTGTTGACGATCTGAAATTAGCATGCGCTACCAACATGCATTAGCGTGCGCTAATCGCCGATAATAAACAGTCTGGGCCTACCTGTCGGCCACCACTCGGCCACCTTCCGGACCTTATCCAGAATACCTTACGTACATTAGGGGTCCTCCTTAGCGTACGTAACTCAAACCTCTTAGCGTGCGATAAGTATGCATCGTAGCGTACGCTAAGTATATATCTTAGCTCGCGCTAGGCATACTTGTAGCGTGTGCTAACGTGGCTGTACTTAGCCATTTCCCGCTATTCTCGTCCGTCGTCTTGATATACTAGATGTATATACACGACATATTGAATACATATATACAACCTGATAATATTCTCATATGATATACCCAATATCAAAAGTACGATAACTTGATACACGATATTTTCAAATGTAATTGTCGACCAACTATGACAATTATACCAATACAGCTGTCTCAGTGTTCAAATTATTTTATACATACTGTATAAACACTAAGCTATCCAGTATATCTAAGATAAAATAACGCGAAAAGTTTATACCGAAATTCCAGGTATTACATAGTAGAAATCGGGATATTGCTTTAAAATAAGTGTCGTCCTCGAAACTTGCAATCTGGTCACAAACAACAGATCAATCCAAAATTTCCAAACTCATCACGAAAGCAATCAAACACCGCCACAAGCGAATAACCAAAACAGTATAATTACAGGTACGTGAAGATGATGATCTCCCGTGATACTAGCATGCGACTCCCAAACAAAGTCTCAACATAATACCGATACACACCAATATCGCAATTAGCAATTTAACAAAATCTCAAGAAAGAGTTCACGTCCGTGACCACGGCCACGACTCTGCCTCCTTTCAGCCAACATTCTGAAGGGCACACACGTGCGTAAGTATAATCCAAATCGCACATTCTCGAAGTGACCGATTCCCAAGAATACCAAGCTAAAATGATTAAGAGAAATACAAGAAGAGTGAGAGGACTTACAAGTACCGGTCGCACTATGATGACTGCAAAGTAGTGATACTGCAGGCAAACGATGACTCAATCGACCCAAACGACCGACAGCCTAGGTATCCATAAACCTAAGCTCTGATACCATATTCTGTAACACCCCCAAGTTATTCAGGGAATATTACAGCGCCGTGAGCCCCGCTGTGGGACCCACAAGGCTAAACATACGCAGAACTATAAGTTTGACCGAGAAGGTCTACATACAATGGAATGAAAAACAATACAAAGGGTATCCAAAACATATCCAATGTATCCAAAGACATCACAACACAAATCAATACCTCGGCAAACATAGGCCGGAACATCAAGGAAAATAGAAAACAATACTCGAGTATTCGATAACCATTCCAGTACAACAACACTGAATGGAGAAACACAAAATATAACCGGAGGGAAGACACAATATCACACTTGCCCATCATCTTCATGCCGACCCGATACCTGCCTGTCCGCTCTCCTAGAACCTGAAATACATAAAAAGTATTTCCCCCATAAAGGGGTTAGCCGTCGAATAGCTAGTGCAAGTATATCAAGTATGAAACACAATACTCCTCGACAATAAAGTAAATGTAACCGTCAATTCATCAATTCAAGACTAGTATTCCGGAATAACTAAATCTCATAGCATCACATCAATACATATATGAATACCGTGGAACCGCACCAGAGGCTACGGAACCCTCAGAGGACTCGTCGGTCCATCCCAGAGTCGTTCGTTCATATCATCCGTGGAATCGCACCAAGAGGCTACGAAACCCTCAGGGGACCCGTCGGCCCGCCCCAGAGTGGATATAAATAATCATGCCATTAATATATCTTACTTTCAAAGTCATGAACGTACAATCATAATTATATACTTGCCTTAATAAACATTACCGAATACCCCGAAGTACACGGTTCGACCGGGAAGCTTGATCCACAAAGAAGACAACGAATGGAAGGGTTCCGACTTGAGTTCTTCACAAGGATTTTGTCCCTAAGTCATATCAATGATAAATCAACAATCGTACGATGAATAATAATCGCACAACGCCCAAACCCCCTTCTAAGACCTTTTGCCGGACACCTTCAAGGTGTCGACTAAGAACTCAACCAAAACGACGAATCAATACAATCCAACCGTGGAATAACAATGGAAATGATATAATACACCTAAATAATCATAAATCCATCACTAATCTAAGTTACTACGGATTAAATGGATGAAATCAAACAAAATCCCCAATTTTCCAAAAACTAGATTTTTAGGAAATCTAACCTTGATTCGGTCGACCGGAGGATGTTATGTGATGATTGATTGATGTTAGAAACTCAAGAACTTCGTGGATTTATAGATAAACAAAACCTAATCACGTATTCCAAGCCCCAGCCGCGGAAGGAAATGAGAGGGATGAGAAAAATGGGTGTAAACCCGTCTGCTCGAACATATATATACTGTCGAGCATCCTGCCGACCACTTACGGCCGTAACCGGCAGACCTTACGGCCGTAACCGGCATTCGTCAAAATCCGCCCATCGCCTGCCGATCGCTTACGGCCGTAACCGACAGGGCCTTACGGCCGTAACTCGGCACTTATGGCCGTACCCGGCAGGTGCTTACGGCCGTAACTGGCATTCGTCCGAACACTGCGTGGCACCCGTACGGCCGTAACTGACAGCCCTTACGGCCGTAACTGGCATTCGTCCATCCATGTCTGCCGAGCACGTACGGCCGTAACCGGCACCTTACGGCCGTAACTCGGCCAGGCCCTGCTCCGGCCGTGACTCGGTCGTGGCCACTCCGACGGCCCGGACGACCCCGAAACCCGAACCTGAATATAAATCGAAGGTACGGTTACGACGTACTCGCAAAGACGAATCCGAGCACCAAGATAACACATGATTCCGACCACCCAAAGGCTCGAAATTCGACAACGGAAGTAATTACCCCAAACTTTGGGAAATTACAAAAATGGCCCAAAATGTCCGAAATACACGATACACGATCGAAACACCAAACCAAAGCTCGCAACTTGAATAATAACATTAAATGAACTTACGAGAAACTCGAAACAACAGTTTCGGACGAGATTCGCAAGAATCGAATGCAAGTACGAAAAAGCCACTTAAGAACACGGAACTCAACAAAATGATACCGAAACGAAGTCTGATGACAAAAAGTGCAGAATTAATCATTCTCAGAATGACGACACGGTCATGAACGAGTCATCAAAATGGACTTCCGCCGAAAAAAGAAAATTATCGGAAATCGAAATTGCGGATATTATAGGGATCTGGCGAAGATTCGCCCGTCGATGATGGTGGCGCTCTTCTTAAGGGATGGAGACGATGTCTATGAAGATGCCATTGTGATTTATGAAGATAAAGTGAGTGAAATGCAAACAAAATGCAGTAAAATGCAGTAAACAATATAGGTTGTTTGCTCAAAGAACTCGTTTAATTTTGCAGAAAGCGTAAAAAGTCGAAGGGAGCAAGTAACAGTCCTTTTATAGTGGGCCGCGAAGATTAGGGTTTTCAGACTGTGAACGTTCAGATTTAAGGGATGGGAACCGTCTTTTTAAATGAATGAACAGGATGGATCGAGCGTAACTGGTACATCTTATCCATCCAATTTTGAAATGATAACCGGTCCCACATCTGACGTATCGACTTCCCTTATTGCCCGAAATGGCGGTTTAAAGTAATTAATTAATTTAAAAATCGCGGCGTTTGAGATAAAATAGTCCAGATGTCGTGCAAAGCATTAAATGCAAAGACGTTTGATTGTAAAACCGGGCATGTGGACTCAAAACTATTTCAGAATGAATAAAATATTAAAATAATATTAATATAATATTAATTGATGTCCCATAGTATGTAATATATCCGCGAAAATACAGCGTTCCCCCTTAAAAGGTACATACGGGATTCAATTCTTACAACAATTTTTGGATTAATACTGTATTCATGGGTCATACTGTATTCCCCCTTAATTAATGCACATCTCAGCTGTAGGATGATTTCATGTTTCATTATTCCTACTGTGCTGTCGGGTTGTCTTAGTGTAGAGTTAATTAATGGTGGATACTGTATTCTTGGGTCTTACAACATTCTCCCTCAATTGTTGAGTAGAGGCATTAAAACTTACAGGGAGTCGGGGTGTAGCATTCCCAATTCTTGTCGAAGCATACAAAATCTGGCTGTGCTGAGAGGTTTGGTAAAAATGTCGGCTAACCTCTCATTCTCAACATGATTCCGAATGAAGTGATGCTTCATATAAATGTGCTTAGTGCGCGAGTGCAATACAGGATTGTGCGTTATTACAATTGCACTCGTGCTATCGCACATAGTAGGTGTTTCCCTGGCAATGATTCCATAATCTGATAGCTGTTGTTGCATCCAAAGGATCTGCATACAGCAACTACTAGCAGCATAGTATTCTGATTCAGCTGTGGAAAGCGAGTTTGGCAATTGTTTCTTGCTGAACCAAGACACAAGTTTAGGTCCAAGAAAGTGACAAGTACCGCTTGTACTCTTCCTATCTAGCTTGCAACCTACGAGATCCGATTCGTTGTAGCCAATCAAATCGAATCCGCCTTCTTTAGGATACCATAGTACTACATCGACTGTTCCTTTGACGTACTTCAGGATTCGTTTGGCTGTTGTGAAGTGTGATTCTTTAGGTGCTACTTGATACCGAGCACACACTCCTACAGCAAACTGGATATAGGGCCTGCTAGCTGTTAGGTACAGGAGTGAGCCTATTAGCTTCTTGTAGGGTGGTTGATCAACCGGCTTTACAGCTTCAACATCACTAATTTGCACGGAAGTGCTCATGGGGGTTGATGAGGATTTGGAATTATTCATTCCAAACTTGTTGAGAAGATCATTGCTGTACTTTTCCTGGTTTATGAAGATTCCTCTAGGCAACTGCTTTACCTGCAATCCTAGGAAATAACTAAGTTCTCCCATCATACTCATTTCAAATTTACCTTGCATGAGATGAGAGAACTTTTGACACAAAGCAAGGTTAGTTGAACCAAATATAATATCATCTACGTATATTTGAACCATCAGGAGGTCATCACCTTCCTGTATCTTAAATAGGGTCTTGTCCACATCACCTTTCTCGAATCCATTATTGATGAGGTACAGGGACAGAGTCTCATACCACGCCTTAGCTGCTTGCTGTCCATACAGTGCTTTCCGTAGCCTGTATACAAGGTCTCCGCCTTCTGTGTTGACAAACCCTGGTGGTTGTTCAACATAGACTTCTTCGGCAAGGTCTCCATTCATTGTTGGAACATTTTGTTCCATACATGCTTAATAATGTTTTGATGATTTAAGTTGATACACAAAACAAAACAACAAAGAGATGAAGCAAAGCATCGAAGAAGACGAAGTGCAAAAAGCTGGAAAAACACAAGACTAACGTACGTAACATGTGATGTTTAACGTACGTAATTGAAGCAGCTTAACATATGTAAGGAGAGTTGGATAGCGTACGTAAAGATGTTCAAACCAGATGAACGTTGGGAAGAGTCAAAGTCAGAAAAGCAGTAATGGATATATGACATCAGCAGTGACGTAACTTTAACGTACGTAATGCAAGATTGGCTAACGTACGTAAGGAAAAGAACGAATGCTACTGAAGTAAACTGCGTACGTGCTAACGTACGTAACGAGAAATATATAACGTACGTAAACGCTGTAGCGTACGTAATGTAAAGGAGATAATGGCCGTAATCAATGCACAGAAGGCTAACGGCTAGTTGAGGCTCTAATACCTATAAATACCATATCCTTGGTATTCATCCATACAACAACTTCAAGCAAACATCTCATTGATTAGATATTCATATTGATATTATTTTTGTTGTGATATTGAGATTATATTGTTAGTTTGAGTGTTTATACATTCAACATATATACGAGAGGTAAAAGAAAAGATATGATTGGATTCGGTGTTATTAGGATCAAGGATCCGGCATTATTAGAATCGCAATCGCTATCTAGTGAGGTTTATCTAGTACACATAGAAAGTTAGAGCGGTTGATTCCTTGTCCGATAGAAAAGGAAAACGGTTTAACTTGGACCGACACAAAGACAAGTACGAGTGGTTTATCACAGACCAATAGAAGACGTGATTGTAACGGTTATCCCTCGACCGATAGAAGAGAGGTGTAGAGGTTTTATCTTGAACCTATAGAAAAAGATACCGAGAGAGGACGTAGGCTCGTTTATAGCCGAACCTCTATAAATCCTTGTGTCGTTTAATTTCCGCACTTTATTTTTATGCTTCCGCAACACGAAACATATTCCAATCTTGCTCTAACAATTAGTATCGGAGCAGTTCCTCCAATACACGGCTTAACATCCGAGGAGTCGATCCAAATGGCATTTCAATTTGCTCCAGTCGAAGGCCTTGCTCTTAACCGACCAACATTTTTTGATGGCGCAAATTTCATGACATGGAAGAAAAAGATGTCAATTTTCATCTGAGCGTATGGCATCGAGATTTGGAAGATCATTTGTCTTGGCCCGAAAGTTCCAATCAAATCCGACGGATCTCTCAAGAGTTTCAAAAAATATAATGACGAGGATTGGAAGAACGCCCATCTAAATTGTAAGGCTACTCAACTCTTATATTGTGCCTTAAATCCAGAAGAGGTCAATCGTATCTCATCGTGTGAAAGTGCTAAAGAAATATGGAAAATTCTTGAAATCACACACGAAGGGACAAATCAAGTCAAGGAGACGAAGATCAATATGCTTCTCCATAACTATGAATTATTCATGATGAAAGGTGACGAGTCCATCACCAACATGCTCGATCGATTTTCGGTCATCACCAATGGACTTGCTTCATTCGGTAAACCATGATCTAGTAGTGAAAAAGTCAAGAAAATTTTACGATCACTACCTAGTGAATGGGACGGCACCGTGACTGCGATTAAGGAATCGAAAGATCTCAATACGCTTGATTTTAGCGCCCTCGTTGGTTCGCTAATTAATTATGAGATAGTGTTAAAATCACGAAGTGTTAAGCTAAAGCCGAAGGAACGACCAATAGCCATGAATGCTAAGATGCCAAAGAGAGAAGAAATTCCGGTGGATGATAGCGACGAAGAATCAGCATATTATGCCAAGAATATTAATAAGTTCCAAACCTTATTAAACTGGAGAAAGAAAGACATCTCGGGCGAATCTAAGAAATTCGACAACTCTTGTCGATTATGTGGAAAACCAGGCCACTTTACAAAGAATTTCCGAGCTAAACCCAAGAAAGAGGTCCTCGTTGCAACATGGAGCGATGAAGACGAAGATGATGATTTTATCAATCAAAATAATCTCCCTCTCATGGCACGAAGTTCATTCGACGATAGCGACGTTGAAAGCCGGGTAAGTATGTCATCTCAAGATGAGTTATTTGAAGCATTCGAGTTATTACACACTGATTTCCAAAATGCTTTAAATGAGATTAAATCCCTTCAAACTAAAAATAAATCATTGGAAAATGAGATTCCAAAATTCTTGAAAAAGGAAAATCTGTTGAGATCGATCATTCTAAATGCCTTGCAAATGAAAATATTTTAAAGAATGATCTTATTAAAATTCAAACTGAGCTAAAAAATTTAACTAAGAAATTCTCGTGTGGAAACGAGAAATTTGAACAAATGCTCTCGGTTCAGAAATTTACTTTGAACAAACAGGGGTTGGGATTCACACCTCATTCTAAAAACGAATCCTTAAATTTAAAGATACCCCGTTGCGAAAAATGTTTGAAAATCGGGCATCATATTTCGAACTGTAAAAGCCCATGCCAGACGATTAAAATTAAAAATATTTGGGTTCCTAAAGGAAAAAATATTTCAAATATCGTCTATGTTTCAAATGAAAAACCAACTCTCGGTTGGATCCCCAAAAATTGATTTTTTTATCAAAATATTTTACTTAGGGGGAGTAATAATTTTTTTTGGGGATAATATTTTCAGGGGGAGTTTATACCCTATTCATGCATATAATTATATTTATCATTTGGTATCTTATATTTTTATCAATTTGTTTTTATTACTCATTTTATTTATTACACTTTTTGATGAAAACAAAAAGAGGGGGAGAAAGGAGAATGGGATTAACCCTGAAAGGGGAAAAAAATCGAAATTGAAGAAAAGTCGAAGGGGGAGAAAAATCGAATCAAAGAAAAGTCGAAAAATTGAAATTGAAAAGAAAAATGGAAGTTGAAAGGAGAAGAGGAGAAGAGAAAGTCGAAAAGATAAAGTTGAAAAGAAAAATGAGGAGACGTCGAAAAGATGATGAAAATTTGAAAATTCGAAAAGAAAAAGAGAAGGAAAGAAGAAGTCGAAAAAGAAATGGGAGAAGAAACTAACGAAACGGACAAAGTCGAAAACTTTGGTCTGTACACATTATATACATATATTTGTAATTTTTGCAGGTAAATCCCATTGACGAAGTGTTGTTTTATAATCATCAAAAAGGGGGAGATTGTTGGAACATCCTGTTCCATACATGCTTAATAATGTTTTGATGATTTAAGTAGATACACAAAACAAAACAACAAAGAGACGAAGCAAAGCATCGAAGAAGATGAAGTGCAAAAAGCTGGAAAACACAAGACTAACGTACGTAGCATGTGATGTTTAACATACGTAATTGAAGCAGCTTAGCGTACATAAGAAGAGTTGGATAGCGTACGTAAAGATGTTCAAACCAGATGAACGTTGGGAAGAGTCAAAGTCAGAAAAGCAGTAACGGATATATGAACTCAGCAATGACGTAAGCTTAACGTACGTAATGCAAGATTGGCTAACGTACGTAAGGAAAAGAATGAATGCTACTGAACTAAATTGCGTACGTGATAACGTACGTAACGAGAAAGATATAATGTACGTAAATGGTGTAGCGTACGTAATGTAAAGGAGATAACGGCCGTAATCAATGCACAGGAGGCTAACGGCTAGTTGAGGCTCCAATGCCTATAAATAACACATCCTTGGTATTCATCCATACAACATCTTCAAGCAAACATCTCATTTATTAGATATTCATATTGATATTATTGTTGTTGTGATATTGAGCTTATGTTGTTAGTTTGAGTATTTATACATTCAACATATACATGAGAGGTAAAAGAAAAGATATGATTGGATTCGGTGTTATTAGGATCAAGGATTCGGCATTATTAGAATCGCAATCGCTATATAGTGAGGTTTATCTTGTACCCATAGAAAGCTAGAGCGGTTGATTCCTTGTCCAATAGAAAAGGAAAACGGTTTAACTTGGACTGACACAAAGACAAGTACGAGTGGTTTATCACAAACCAATAGAAGACGTGATTGTAACGGTTATCCCTCAATCGATAGAAGAGAGGTGCAGAGGTTTTTATCTTGAACCTATAGAAAAATATACTGACAGAGGACGTAGGCTCATTTATAGCCGAACCTCTATAAATCCTTGTGTCGTTTAATTTCCGCACTTTATTTTTACGCTTCCGCAACACGAAACATATTCGATCTTGCTCCAACATTCAGGAATGCGCTCTTGACGTCTATTTGATATACAATAAAGCTGTTATATGCGGCAATGTCTAAAAATATCCTAATGGCTTCTAGTCTGGCAACAGGGGCATATGTTTCATCGTAGTCTATGCCTTCTTCCTGTCTGTAGCCTTGTGCGACTAGACGAGATTTGTTTCTTATAACAAGTCCGTTCTCATCCTTCTTGTTTTTAAATACCCATTTAATTCCAATTACGGCTTGATGCTCAGGTCTGGGTACTAGATACCATACATTGTTTCTTTCGAAACCATTAAGCTCTTCTTCCATAGATGTGATCCAGTGAGAATTGTCTAGAGCTTCTTTAGTAGAAATAGGTTTGGATTGAGCTAAGAATACATCGATAGTGCACATGTTAAGTCTTCTAAGTTCAGCTTGAGATTTCCATACACGAAATGGAGATTGCTCAGGTTCGGGTTCTTCTTGCGCACACAGTACATTTCCTTGTGTACTCTGTATTCTCCTTCAGGTAGATACTCCAGCATCAATGTTTCCTATGATCAACTTGTTAGGGTTGTATACTCCAAAGCATACTTTATGCTTGTATTACCTTATTTCCCTGTAACTACCTATGAGAATATTAATTACATTTAATCACATGTTTTGTATATTTATTCACGTTATGGTTATGCAAATAAAATGTCTAATTATTTTATATTGTAGATAATGTGGTGTGTTGGTGTCACACGGAAGATCACATTATCGGTACCTTATAAAATAATATAATAGTTCACAACCTACATAATTATTAGATAAATTATATAAAAGGTTGTAGTGTATGCTTGAGGTTAGTTGGTCTCGACTATTAGCATACATTAGCGTATTTGCATACGTTGAACTGTATCGAGGTGAGATAGTGTCTTCTGTACTGACTGTAAGAAGAGCGTAAATCTCGGATAATTATTCTTTCTTAATTCTAAGTATATAATATTTAATTGTGTATTTGTAATACTTATTGCTTTGATTTACCATGGGTGAGACTCAAAATGATCGACTCAATAAGCCTCGTATCTTGGGCAATAATATTATTTATATGACAGTTATTATTATTACTAGAAATCGTGTCCCGACTCATGCGGGTTGATGATGTCCCATTGAGGAGCTCGATAATGATTATTATATTAAACCCTGCAGGTGGATTTAATTCCGATATAATAATAAGGTTCGAGTGGTACTACTCTTGGATAAGATATTAATTAATTGAAACTGTCAGTAGATTATAATTAATTAATGGACATTCGATATCTTAAACACGGAAAATAATATATTTAATAAGGAGCCCAATTTCGTAATTTGGGATTTTGGCAGGAAGTGCAATATCAACCTTTTAGTGGACTAAGTTGATATTAATAAATTCATTATATTAGGAAGAGTCCTAATATGGTAAGATGAAATTTATTGGGAGTCCTTCCATAATCCTCCTTAAGATCCCTAGTAGTAGTCCAAGAGCTCATATATAGGACATTAAGGGGGTTGGCCGATTTTGTAAGTCTTGTGTGAGGTTGTGAGATCAAGTTTTTCCTCTTGTGTTTAATTGTAGATCTAGACTTGTGTCTTTGATTCTACAATTTAGTAACACATTAATTTGCTAAGAGTGTTCAAAAAAATACTAGAAAGCAAAGAAAAATTGAGTGACCACATACAAGAGGAATTTCGGCCGATCCATATTGTGTCCAAGCAAGATCCGGTAGCTCGTTGCCCACACAACGTCCGGGTTAAGGCGGATCATACTCTAGAAGGTCAAAAGGTAAAAATACAAGGTGATCAAGACGAAAGCAACCAATTTGCTTCAAAGGTAATATCCTATGATCTTCAGATCTAGAATAGGATATTTTAATAACCAACATATTTATTTAATAAATAATAAATAATATTTAAATTGCTTATTAGTCTTAGTAATTAATTAATTAGCATGCCTAAATAGATCTTTTGCTTGTGGATGCATAAAACGCAATTATCAACTTTCCCAAACTTCCGATTCCGCTGCGCTTTTACTTCCAACAATTGGTATCGGAGCCGGATTTTTAGGCTTTTTGCTATTTTAATTAATTTTGGTGATTAATTGATAGCAATAAATATTCATATAATTTGATGTTGGAATATTTTGCTAGATGTGTTCTTGTAGGTGATATGATCCAATTATCATGGTTATGTGAATGGTTTATTTATTTATTTAATTTTATTATTTATGCAATTGTTGGTTTGGCCCCGTTTTGAGGCATGTAATGGTTTTTCCCGTGAGAAAATCCGCAGGTAGTTCTAGGTGTTTTATTTTTCGTGTAATCTTGCTGTAATTTCGATGAATTTTATTTTGCATAAAATTGTAATCGAATTCAGAAAAGACGGGATCACGAAGAAATAGAAGCAGGATGCCAGGGACTACGGCGATCGCGGCCGGCCGGAAGCGTGCAGCGCTGAGCAAAGACACGGCCGCCGCGATCGCGCGAGCGGTGCCAGAGCATGCGGCAGCCGGTCCGGCAGTTCGGTCGGGTCGTCGATTTTGTCGATGCATTTCGCCGTTGTTAATGCGTCATTGGAGAGTCGGGATTTAAAATTAATTTTTTTATGTAATTAATTTTGCATAAAAGTGAAATTTTAATTTTGGAAATCCACGGCACGGTCGGGGAGGAGCGACGAGATGCTTGATTCAGTGGGAGAGATCAAGTCGAAGATTTTCTCGGGTTCAACTCAAGGAAGAAGACCATGATAATTAGATAATTTAGTTATCCATGCTTTATTTTTGGTTTTTATTGTTTTGGTATATGGCATGTATGAATGTATGCGTATGTTTTCTGCATGTTAGGACGAGAATATTAAAAACCTTAAGGCTAAAATAACTAAGTGATTAAATTGATTTATTTTTTAAAATAAAATCAAATTGGCCTCCATAATTAATTTAAATTATGAAGTAATTAGCATGCGCATTGATATTAGGGTCTTCCTCCATATCGGATGTGCTAATTATAGGTTCACTAGTTTTAAATTTCAAAATGATAACATAAGGTAAATATTATTTTTTTATGATAGGACCTCTCCATCTGTAGGACTATTATTTAAAAGACAATATTTTACGGATGTTAAATTATGGTGTTCACTTAGGTGTATTAATTAATAAGCTCCCCATCGGAATCTATGTTAAATAATACATGGCCAAGATGAACCAACTATTAATTTTACTTTTCATAACGTAAGTTGGTTAGATAGCAAAATTAAAGACGTAAAACTCTACTTGAAAAATATGTGTGTAAACGCCCACACAATCATGGCTTGCATATGCGGATTTTTCGAGGTGATGATTGATAGCATATATATTGTGTTTTGAGATTTTTCGATATATTTTGCTATGCATTATGTGATGAATGTTTTTAATTTTTCTCTGAGATGTCTTTCAATCCATTAACTGTTATTCTCAAAGAAAATAAACTTGATGGCACTAATTTTGCCGATTGGAAAAGAAATCTTGACATTGTCCTGACTGCTGAGGGGCATAAATTTGTCTTAACTGAGGAGAGCCCTCTGGATCCAGAACCGGATGCCACTCCTGGAGAGTTAGATGAATTCCGAAAATGGAAGAGGTCTGATGAGATGGCTCGCTGTTATATTTTGGCTTCACTGACAAATGTATTGCAGCATCAGCATCAGACGATGGGCTCAGCCGCGGAAATGATGAAAAGTCTCACTGAGATGTTTGGTCATCAGAACCGGGCGGCTAGACAAAATGCAATGAGGGTGTTGATGACAACCCAAATGTCTGAAGGGACCCCAGTATGGGATCATGTTCTAAAAATGATGTCTCATTTGAACGAACTGAGCATACTGGGGGCTACTATCGATGCGGAAACGCAGGTCGATATTATCTTGGGCAGCTTACCAAGAAACTTTGAGCAGTTCCGCCTTAACTACAATATGAACCGTATGACATATACTTTGGCGGAACTTCTGACAGAGCTTCAATCTGCTGAAGGTCTCTTCAAACAAGGTTATCATCAGATTCTTGCGGCAACCGGTGCTACTTTTTCCAAACCCAAATGGGGAAAGAAGAAAAAGCAGGTTGGGTAGAAGCAAGTGGCAACTCTCAAGGTGAAAAGTAAGGCTCCTCACCCCGAGGCGAATAAAAAGCCAAAGGGAAAGTGCTACAAGTGCGGTCACAAAGGACATTTTAAAGCGGACTACCCTGCTCTTAAGAAAGGTATGTCTCGTGCACTAGTAGTCAAAACATGTTTGGCAGCTTGTTCTTCCACTTCGTGGATAGTTGATTCAGGCTCCAATGATCATTTTTGCTTTGACTCGCATGGTTTTCAGGTAACCAAGCAGCTTAGTGTGGGCGAGATTACCATCAACTGGGGTGATTATTCCAGACTTATGGCTATTACAGTGGGAGTCGTGCAGTTGAAGATTAATGATAAATTATTAATCCTCAATAATGTATTATTAGTACTGGATTTTAGAATAAATTTAATTTCGGTTTCTAAATTCAAATGCGACGGTTATTCAGTTTCTTTTGATGATAATGCCATTATTAGGAAAAAAAACGGTGAATATATTTGCAAAGGTATTTTTAATGATGGACTGTATGCCGTTAATACTGCACTAACTCCTATGCATAAATCACTTAACTCTTTGTCTAAACCTAAAAAGAGAAAAGAACCTTCAAGCATAAACCAAAAATATATGTGGCATTTACGATTAGGGCATGTAAACCTTGGGAGGATTCAAAGATTGGTAGATGATGGCCCATTGGATGATCTCCAAGTTGAGTCATTTCCAATTTGTGAATCCTGTCTGAAAGGTAAGATGACCAAAAGGGTTTTTAAAACCAAGGGAAATCATGCTCATAATATGTTAGAATTGGTTCATACGGATGTATGTCGTCCAATGAATATCCAGGCTAGGGGTGGATTTGAATACTTCATCACATTTATAGATGATTATTCGAGATATGGATATATCTTTTTGATGCGACGTAAGTCTGAAGCCTTTGACAAGTTCAGAGACTTCAAGGCTGAAACGGAGAAGCGTCATGGGAAGAGTATCAAGTCACTATGATCTGATCATGGTGGCGAATACCTTAGTGGAGAATTTTTGGATTTCTTGGCGAATGAAGGGATTTTGTCCCAGCTCACCACGCGGGAACTCCACATCAAAATGGAAAGAAAGAATAGAACTCTTTTAGAAATGGTTAGGTCAATGATGAGTTATTCATATTTACCTATTTCGTTTTGGGGATATGCCTTAGAAACAGCGGCGTACATTCTAAACCTGGTGCCTTCGAAATTAGTTCAAAAAACACCCATAGAACTGTGGAGTGGGCATAAGCCCAGTCTAGGACATGTTCGGATTTGGGGTACTCCAGCACATGTGCTGAATAAGGAAGCTGATAAGTTGGCATCTCGTACAGAAGGGCGAGTGTTTGTAGGAATCTTAAGGGAACGAAGGGTGGCTTGTTCTATAGTCCCAGGATCAGAAGGTCATTGTTAGCACCAATGCCCGATTCCTAGAAGAGGATTATATGATTAGTCACAAGCCCCTGAGCGAGATAATTCTGGAAGAGCTGAGGGGCGAGACTCCGTCTATACCAAACAAGCGCCAACTTGTAATATCCGGGAATTTTAAATCCGAATTTTGACGATATAAATTTTACTTATTTATTTTTATTTTATATTATTAGACGATTATTTATAAACTAGGCGGATTCTCCTGATATTATGCTAGAATATTAGTAAGCTATCGATGTGATCGGATGCAGTATGAATTAATCGGATAATCAAACCAGGGGACTGATTGATGGATCTCAGATTGATTTATTTTTACCCGGTTAATTAATAATCGAACCTTGTTGGGTCGAATAAATCAAACTACATATATATATATATGTATGTATGTATGTATGTATGTATGTATGTATGTATGCGTATGTATATGTATATGTATATGTAGGTGAGAAGAAAATTCCTCACGACTTATTCCTCTCCACTTTTCATCCTTTTTCTACCCTACCTACCCCGCCGCTATTCACCTACCATCATCACCCCTCTTTTCTTCTTCTTCTTCTTCTTCTTCAACGATGACGAACGGAAACGAACTGGGCTTTAAGGCAAACTTATCCTGGTTGGAGCCTCGGGTGAAGGATTGTGCTTCCGGTCGGGTTGTACCGGTGTTGTGGATCTATACGGGCTGGAGATGGACTAGTCGCGGCCGGAGTTATTGTTCTCCGATGAGCCACCGACGAGAACAGCGGCGTGCGCGTTGACTCGGGAAGGAACTCCGGCGGGTTGGTTCGATTTTTCGGCGGGCCTGAGTTGATGTCCGGCTAGGCGTCCGATAGTTGAGACGTTGGGTTTTGCCGATTTTCAAGGTTAGAGGTTGGGCTCGGGTCCGAGGCATTGCCTGTTCGCACCTGTGTTCGATGGCTGGGTTTCGATTGCAGTTGCAGTGTGTGTATATTTTGGTGTGTGTGTCGTGTGTGTTGTATGTATATATATATATATATATATATATATATATATATATATATATATATACGATATTATATATGTGTGAAGGTGTGTGGGTGCAGGAGTGTGTTGTGTGTGTTGTATGTATATACATATATTATATATGTGTGAAGGTGTGTGTGTGTGCAGGAGTGTGTTGTGTGTGTTGTATGTATATATATATTATATATGTGTGCAGGTGTGTGCAGGTGGGTGTTGTGTCTGTGTTGTATATATATATATATATATTATCTATGTGTGCAGGTGGGTGTTGTGTGTGTGTTGTGTGTATATATATATATATATATATATATATGTGTGTGTGTGTGTGTGTGTGTGCAGGGTGTGTGTGCAGGAGTGTGTTGGGTGTGTTGTATGTATATATATATATATATGTATTATATATATGCGTGTGTGTAGTCGTGGTTGTGTGTGAGTTTGTATTAGAATTCGGACGGAAAAGCATGGATGAAGATGAAGGTTTTGGTAAATCTAGATTGGTGTAACTTATGGAGTGATTTCGAATTCGGGGTTCGTATTCGGAGCAATCGTTCAGGAACTTGGACCCGGGATGACTATCGCTAATTAAATCGAGATATGGGTCAGGGTTGAATATTTTTAGTCGTTTGATCCGATCGATAAATTAAGGGCACGATGGAGGTATTTTATCATCCAATTAATTACCTTGTAATTATAAGATATTAAATTGAATCCTTATATTAAATTGTCCATTATGTATTTATAATAAAGGTTGGGATTCCAATGAATCGATCGGGTGAGCCGTGTTCGTCAGAGCTTTCGGCATCAATTATCGAGGCAAGTATTCTTGTCTATATGATTTATGTTATACGAATTGAGGTTGTGTATGAAATTGTGTTGGTTTGTGCATTTTAGTTGATTGTGCCTTATCTGTATTATCATAATTGTTATGTGGTTATGGGAGGTTAGTATTGGTTCATTGTTTGTCATAGAGATATGTCAGTAGAGACGTAGTGCCGGGTAGATAGTACACTTAGACATGTAATATAATGTTTTGGTGTTCACGGGGTTGTGCGGGTTAAGTTGTGTGTTATAAGTTGGGTTAGTCGTATTGGTTTGATCGGTTGTTATGTCCGTTGATGTGTGAAGATGCGTTTAGGATTGTTAGGTTGTCGTATAGCTGTGTCGGTCGTGGTTATGCGTCGGATAATTGGCCATTACTAGCGAGTGCCTTGAATATATATATATATATTGTGATTGACTTCCGAGGCTTGTGGTTTGCAACTGTGAATTTTGAAACGTGTGTGTGAGTTACTTGTTCCTTCCACCCGGAGCGTTCAACGGGGCGTCTGGGGGTCGATACTAAGGGGTACGGCCGCGGAAGTGGACTTGGGTGCGTGTGTTGTTGATCTTCCACCCGGAGCGTTCGACGGGGCGTCTGGGGGCCGATACTAAGGGGTACGGCCGCGGAAGTGGTTTCCCACCCGGAGCGTTCGACGGGGCGTCAGGGGGCCGATACTAAGGGGTACGGCCGCGGGTTACCAGTTGTAGTTTTCATCTTGAGGATGTTGTTGATGTTTTCTATAATTGTGATATGTCCGGAATATCACAACGTTTTGGTTCTCGATGTTGATGTACATTATATATTAAATTTTGGTACTTGGCTAGAATGACACTAGGTTATGTGTCGTATGAGTTTAACTCTTTGATTGTGAGGTTTTGATATTGGAAAATATACTTTGATATTGATTTCGCGTATTTTAGTTTGATGAGGTCTTGGGCTGAGATCCATATGGTTGTGTTAATGTTATTTATGGAAAACGACTTTGGGTCGAGACCCAAAGGTTTGAAACGGTTTTCATAACTAAGGACGGAAGGTCCCGAAACATTTCCTATTTATAAAAATGTTTGTCGCATAAAAGAGTTTTGGGCCGAGACCCTATTATTTTGGAATGGTTTTATAACCTTGGACTTGAAGTCCCAAAAGACTTGCTGTCATTTTCTAAAACCCCCGAGTTGATATATATTATTTTCATAGACTTGAGTTGTACCTTATTTATTGAAAACCTCTCGGAAATTTCTTCCTCAACTGTTGTCATTTTAATGTAACTGATATTAACGTGATATATTTTGTATAGACTGAATTACTTGTACTATCCATTCAAATGCTAACCCCTTAAATGGGGGAAATGCGTATCATGCATTTCAGGTGTGCTTAGTTCGTTGGAGCAACCACAGGGACGGCATGGAAGAAGGCGAGCCGCGATACTAATCAAGAGCTAAGAGTCCAGTTTGATGTCGTTGTATTGTTGAGTTATTTTAAGTCTTCCGCTATATTGTATTTTGACCCCTGCGTGGGTATGTACAATAATGAGTTTATCTTTGGGCTGATTTAATCGTGAGACCTCATTGATCAGTGTAATTAATATTTGACCTTATCGGTCTGTGTTAGTAAGTCGTTTGACCTCGCCGGTCAAACATTGTTCGTATCGTGGTGGTTATCCTGGTAGATCCTTATGGAAAAAGGGTCTACGGCTTGTAATATTCCCGGTGGTTTTTGGGGGTGTTACACAACTAACACTATACCGCATATCGATTCTGAGACTTTTACACCAACTCAGGAATTGCCTCGTCGTAGTGGGAGGGTTGTTCGTCAGCCGGAACGATTCATAGGCGTGGGAAAGTCTTCGGACTCAATCCCAGGCGAAGATGAATCAGATCCCTGGACCTACAAGGACGCAATCCAAGATAAAGATGCTGACTACTGACAAGTAGCAATGGAATCAGAAATGGGATCTATGGATTCCAATCAAGTGTGGGAGCTAGTAGAGCTACCTGATGGTGTACAAGCCATTAGGAGTAAATGGATCTACAAGCGAAAGAAAGGGGGTGACGGGAAGGTTGAAACCTTCAAAGCGAGGCTTGTTGCAAAAGGTTACACTCAAAAAGAGGGTATCGATTATGATGAAACCTTTTCACCGGTAGCCATTCTTAAGTCAATCCAGATTCTTTTAGCTATAGCTGCACATTTGGATCTGGAGATTTGGCAAATGGATGTCAAGACTGCATTCTTGAATGGGAGTCTAGACAAGGAAATCTATATGCGCCAACCAGAGGGATTCATTACTGAAGGAGAAGAGCACTTGGTGTGCAAGCTTAAGAGATCCATTTATGGACTTAAGCAAGCATCTAGATCTTGGAACACTTGTTTTGACGAAGTTGTCCAGTCATATGGATTCGTCCAATGTCCGAGTGAGAGTTGTGTGTATAAGAAATGCGATGGAAACGTGTTGGTGTTTCTTGTACTGTATGTAGACGATATCTTTTTGATTGGAAACAACGTGAAGGAATTGTTGGACATACGGGTATGGCTATCTGAGCAGTTCAATATGAAGGATCTGGGAGAAGCAGGACATATCCTTGGAATCAGGATCTTTCGTGATCGGAAGAAAAGAATGTTGTGCTTATCCCAGGCATCCTATATCGATACAGTGCTAAAGCGGTTTAGCATGGAGAATTCCAAGAAAGGTTTTCTACCTTACAGATATGGAATTCAACTATCTAAAGATATGTGTCCCAAGATACAAAAATAGATAGATGACATGAAGATGGTCCCTTATGCGTCAGCTGTGGGAAGCCTCATGTATGCTATGCTTTGCACTAGACCAGATATCTGTCATGCCGTAGGCATGGCTGCTAGATATCAGTCAAACCCAGGACCAGGACACTGGATTGCTGTTAAGAACATACTCAAGTACCTGAGAAGGACTAGGGAGTACATGCTTGTATATCATTCAGACAACCTGTGTCCGGTGGGTTACACTGACTCGGAATTTTTCATCGGACAAAGAAAAGTCCAAGTATACTTCGGGTTATGTATTTAACCTGGAAGGTGGAGCCATTAGTTGGAGGAGTGTGAAGCAGAAATGCATCTCGGACTCTACCATGGAAGCCGAGTACGTGGCAGCCTCTGAGGCATCAAAGAAGGTAGTGTGGCTCAAGTACTTCCTGCAGGACTTAGATGTGATTCCACATTTCCTAAAGGGTATTATACTTTATTGTGATAATACTGGTGCAGTCGCAAATTCGAGGGAACCACGAGCCCACAAGGCAAGTAAACATATCAACCGTAAGTACCACATCATACAACACTTCGTAAAGTAAGGGGACGTAGTTGTAGCCAGGGTTGCATCGGAAAATAATCTTGCTGACCCTTTCACGAAAGGCCTACCCTCAAAAGTTTTTGAAAGGCATGTGGAAGGAATGGGATTACGGTGTATGACAGCATTGCTTTGAGTATAAGTGGGAGAAATGTGAGACTATGTAATAGAGTAGTATACTTAAAAGCATGCTTTGAGTATAAGTGGGAGATTGTTAGGGTTGTATACTGCAAAACATAATTTATGCTTGTATTACCTTATTTCTCTATAACTACCTATGAGAATATTAATTACATTTAATCAAATGTTTTATATATTTATTCACGTTATGGTTATGTAAATGAAATGTCTAATTATTTTATATTGTAGATAATGTGGTGTGTTAGTGTCACACGGAAGATGACATTATCGGTACCTTATAAAATAATATAATAGTTCACAACCTATATAATTATTAGACAAATTATATAAAAGGTTGTAGTGTATGCTTGAGATTAGTTGGTCTTGACTATTAACATACATTAGCGTATTTGCATACGTTGAACTGGATCGAGGTGAGATAGTGTCTTCTGTACTAACTGTAAGAAGAGTGTAAATCTCGGATAATTATTCTTTCTTAATTTTAAGTATAATATTTAATTGTGTATTTATAATACTTATTGCTTTGATTTACCATGGGTGAGAGTCAAAATGATCGACTCAATAAGCCTCGTGTAATATCCGCATTTTTCTTCCCCCTTGTATTTTCTTTTTTCGGTGTATTTCTCGGTCGTGGTGACCCTCATGTACCTTACAGTATATCTTTCCCATCATCTATTGATCTGAGACTCGTTATTGTTGTGCGGAACCATTGTTTGAAGTGCCGTGGATCCATTCTATGTTTTGATTCGATTGGAGGTGTTCCGTTTGATGTTTCGTTCATTTTAGTGTGTTGTGATACGTTTATATTTCGTAACCTAGCGCACGCTATCTTTTACGCATAGCGCGCGCTAGGGGTCCTTAGTAGCGCACGCTACGACCGATTCAAAGCGCGCTAGAGAGCAAGCCCTGGGAGTGGCAGTGCTATTTTCCAGCCTTCTGGACTGGTGTATTAGCGTACGCTACGTAGACTAGCGCACGCTAATGTCGGGAGGCTAGCGCACGCTGATGATACCTGGTAGCGTGCGCTAGCGTGAGTGTCCAGTGTTAGGAATACTTGTTAGATTTTGATGATGTCATCAAATGTTTAAACTTGTCAAAATGTAAGGAAGAACCAAATGAGTATCTTCCATATGCCAAATATGTTAAGTATAAAACTTGGCAAAATGTAAAGAAGAACCAAATGAGTATCTTCTGTAGGCCAAAAATTAGTTAGGCTGAAAATCGGTTAAGTACCAAGTACAGCTAAGTTCATCAAGAGAGGATCAGCCGAGTCCAGTCAGAGTAGCTCTGGTCAAACAAAATTTATCAGAGAAGTTTGACCAGATCAATGAGGTACCTCGGGAAGTCACTGACCGGATAAGTCACAAGCAGTGAATGTACCGAGAGGACACTGTCTGCAGAGATGTTAGGCGCATATCACCTACTCAAGGCACCAAGTACTCCAAGTCCACGTCAGCATGCGTTGAAAAGTCAAGTATTACGGAAAGCTCACATGCAACGTGAAGAGACAAATTGGAGTGATTCCCGCAAGAGATATGATTTAAATAAATCATCCAGACCCACCTTGAAGACTTTAATCCTTTTATATTCAAAAGATTCGGCGCTCACATGCAGAAGTCTTCACAACGGTCGGAAGATAAAATTAAATAATGGGAATCCAGCCTTGCAACGTTCAGAAAGATTAAACAATGAAGTCTCCCTCCAACGGACGGATTTGTTCAAAAGATTTGCAATGGCTACAAGGAAAAAGCTCAGAGATCGTGACCTATATATATCCGAAGATTTGAAACTGAGCAACTACCGGTGCGAACATACATTCTAGCGATCAAAGCAATCAAGCAATCTAAAGCAATCAATAGCATCGTGAAAAGAGCAGATCTAAAAGTTCATACTTAAGGAAGCTCTTAAGTTGGAGAAGACAAAAACTCTTGTCTATAATCTTGAGTACGGGGTACTTCACTGGTTGAAGTAAGAGACTGTAAAGGCATCCGAGGATCGAGGATCAAGAGGTGCAAGGCAGTCAAGTGTGTACAACGGCACGGATTTCCACTGGTTGGAAGCTGTTATAGTGTGGTTTGAATCAGTGTAATATTTATCACTGGTTGAAAATTATAGTGAATTTATCTCCAACTGGTTTGGAGAAAAGTGGATTAGTAGAGGATTACCCCACCTCTGAGACCACTATAATTACCTGCGTTATTCTGCTTTTCTTGCATCATACTTTAACTGCTGCATACATTGTTAAGTGTTTCATTAAGTTAATTTCTATTCGTCATCAGCTGACTTCCACACATATCCAAGAACAAACGACTCCAAGTCATTTGTTTAACTATCAGCTGAAGAAACTCACTCTTCGTGAAAAAGAGTTCAAGAGTTTCAACAAGTCTATTCACCCCCCCTCTAGACTTGTTCCTGGACGACTTGTGACCTACAAGTGGTATCAGAGAGGTTGGTTCATTTATTTCACGAACCAGATCTATATCAGATATATATCTTTACTCTCACTTTATAATGGAACACATGCACTCTAGACTCCCTGTGTTTCCAGTTGACGAGTATGATCTGTGGAAGATAAGGATGCAGGCACACTTATCTTCAATTCATGACGACATGTGGTGCATCATTGAAGATGGTCCATTCATCTTTGAGAAGGACAACACAGCAGAGGAGATCGCAACAGGAAGGCCAGAGAAGATCCCTAAGAAGAGGACGGAGCTGACTCCCGAAGAAAGAAAGCTGGCCAATCTTGATAACCGGGCCAGAGATGTGTTATATCAAACTCTTGACCAATCCACCATGGTCAAGATCAAGAACTGTAAGAATGCCAAAGAAATTTGGGACACATTAGCCCTAATGTGTGAAGGAAGGGAGCTGATCAAGGAAAACAAGCTGTCAATTGCTATTCAAAAATTTGACAACTTTAAAATGAAGAATGGTGAATCCATAGATCAAGTGGACACAAGGTTCATTGAAATTATCAATGAGATCAACTCCCTGGGCAAAACCTATGGCAACAGGGAAATGGCACTAAAGGTCCTCAGATCTCTCAACCCCGAATGGAGCATGAAGGCCGTAGCCATGAGAGAGTCCAAGGACCTGAATAAGATAAAGATTCAGGAGCTGTTCTCTGATCTTAAGGCTTATGAGTTCGAGCTTCCAAGTTCATCCTCAACTGAGCCTGCAGAGAAGGGAATCGCATTTGCAGCCGAGTCTCCTGCCAAGAGCCTATCTGATGTGAAACCTCCAAATCCACTAGATTTTGAGGAAGAAATGGCTTTCATAATGCAAAGGTTCAGCAATTTTAGAAAGAACTACTCCAAGTATAAGAAAAATTACAAGGAGAATCCAAGAAGGAACCAGAAGGCTGGAAGCTGGAAAGTAGAATGCTATAATTGTCATAAGATCGGACACATTCAAATGGATTGTCCCGAGCTCAAGAAGCACGAAACCAAGAAGGAGGTGGGCAGAAAAGAAGATAGAAGAAAGGCCCTCATCGGAGAAGACCAGGAGCATGTCGAATCAAGCAGCGGTTTCTTTTCTGATGAAGACGAGGAGTATGATTGCCTGATGGCAAACCAAGCTGATGAAGAGGTAACTTCTAAACCCACCGGTTCAAATAATAGCTCAGCCATGTCACAAGATATGGATCTACATGAATCGGTAAATCAGTTATTTAAAGATTTTGAAACACTCAAATCTGCACACCAAGTCAGATCAACAGAGAAGACTCACCGCAAGATGAGAATAGGCAATTGAAAAATGATTTCAAAAACTCGGCTAGATCTGAATAAGGTTGAGACAACTACGGTGACTTTAAAAACTGTGCAAATGTCAATACAGCTGAGATAGATCGGCTAACCATTTTACTTAAAGAAAAATCAGCTGCACTTGCTCATGCCAAAGCTGAGTTTACTAAGCTGGCTCAGATAAATAAAACTCAGGCGCAGGAAATAACCTCCCTGAAGGCGTCTTCAACCCTGGGAGAATTGTGTACTTATAAAAGGTCACTATATACCAAATCAGGCCTTGGATATGATTCTCACACTCCCTCTAGTTCTGAAACCAAGTTTATCAAGGGAGAAACAATAGTCTCGACTGCTGAGCCTGTATATAAACCGATATTCAAAAATAGGCAACAACCAAGTCAAACGTCAGCCGCAATCGGGTTACACTGCATACCACCTAGACAGCGACTAGGCGTGTGCAAAAGCAAAGACTGCACAACATGCCCACTATTACCAACAACTCCCCAAAAATAGATTTCATAATGGGAGGGGCAGATGGAAACCTCAAGGTTATCCTAATTATCAAAATGAACAAGTGTGGAGACCATAAAAGTTTAATAAATGGTCCCAGCCTATATTTAGAAATGGCCCACACTATCAAAATTTTGAGGAATATTCGGTATACAATCCAACCCGAAGATTCAGACCTCGACCACAGACACATTATAAGGGATATAATAATAATAATAACAATTTCTATAATCCAAGGAGAAATCAATTCTCCAGGAAACCAACTAACCCCAAAGGACCCACACAAATTTGGGTACCTAAATCTCTGCTTGTTTAATTGCAGAAAAGGTGGAAGGACTACAACCACATCTCCTCAAGCTCAAATTTTGGAGGTGAAGAATGGTTTGTAGACTCTGGATGCTCGAGGCATATGACCGGGAACAAGAAGATGCTGACCAAATACATCAAAGAAAGAGGTCCCGATGTAACCTTTGGAGATAGCTCTAGAGGACAGACAAAAGGCTTTGGAGAGTTGCACCGAGGAAACATTGTCATATCCAAAGTTCATTATGTCAAAGGGCTCAAGTACAATCTCCTGAGCATAAGCTAGTTCTGCGACGAGAAAAATCTAGTAGTCTTCACCATCTTGAAGTGTATGGTGATAGACATCTTATCTGGAGAAATAAGGCTACAAGGTTTCCGAAGAAGAGATGTCTACATGATTGATTGGAACACAGGAACACCTAACTCCTGTTTTCTATCCAAGACAGTAGCTGAGAATGGATGGCTGTGGCACAAAAGACTATGTCACCTAAACTTCAAAGCCATCAACAAGATTAGCTCTCAGAAGCTGGTCAGAGGACTCCCAAATGAAGCATTCAAGAAGGAAGCACTCTGTGATGCATGTCAGAAGGGAAAGCAGACCAAGGCATCGTTCAAGCCAGTTCAGCCTACAACGCTCACATCAAGGATCTTAGATCTACTCCACATGGATCTATTTGGTCCTATCAAGCCAAGGACTTTGAGCGGCCGAAAACATGCCCTTGTAATAGTAGATGATTATTCAAGGTACACTTGGATCATTTTCCTATACAAGAAAAGTGAAACCCTGACCAAGTTACCTGAGCTGCTGAGAAGGATCCAGAATGAGAAATCCCTCTCCATAATCAAAATCAGATCAGATAGAGGAGGAGAGTTTCTCAACAAGGCGATAACTGATTACAGCGATCAGAATGGGATCCAGCATGAGCTCTCTGCAGCCAGGATGCCCCAGCAGAATGGTGTTGCTGAAAGAAGGAACAAAACCCTGAAGGAAGCAGCAAGGTCCATGATTGCAGAAGCGGACCTACCCAAAAGGTTCTGGGCTGAAGCTGTTAACACAACCTGTCACACCCAGAACAGGAGTATGATAGTAGAGAGACATGGCAAAACTCCCTATGAGGTTTGGAATAATAGAACCCTTACTGTTGCTTACTTTCATGTCTTTGGTTGTAAGTGTTTCATCCACAACAATGGTAAAACACAGCTAAATGCCTTTGATGCTAAAACTGATGACGGTCTCTTTATGGGATATTCCCAAAGAAGCAAGGCATATAGAGTTTTTAATAAAAGAACCTTAGTTGTGGAGGAAACACCCCATGTTGTTTTTGATGAATCTACCGTTGAGTACAGGAAACAAGTTGAGCTAATTGAGAACAAGCTCAAGTCAGCAACCCTTGAAGAAGTTACATGACACTGGAATGGTGGACTCACCTGCAGACCAGCCTGATGACCCAACTGCAGCTGAAGAAGACCCAATCACAGATCGACAGATCACCAAACCTATCTCGATCCGATTCTTTGAAGAAGACCAAATGAGTGACAAAGACTCATCTCGCACATCGTAACCAAGTTGCAGATGACAAGACGGTAGCCGATCCGATTGCACTGTAACCCAGTGATGCAGATAACCACCAGGGCAATCCAACAGGGGGAACAAACCCGAAGAAGACGATATCCCCAAATGGCTCAAGGATCACCCAATTCAGCAAATTATCGGAAAGTTGGTGATGGAGTTAAGACGAGACAGTCAACCCTACCACAGGAATGGCGATGTTCTCATGTTTCATGTCGCAAATTGAACCCAAGACTACAGAACAAGCCTTGGAAGATTATTCATGGATTAATGCCATGCAAGAGGAATTGGAGCAGATGGAAAGAAACAAAGTTTGGGAACTAACAGACAGACCTGATCACAAGAAAGTTATTGGCACCAAATGGGTGTATAAAAACAAGAGTGATGAAGACGGAGCTGTTGTTAGGAATAAAGCCAGGCTCGTAGCAAAAGGTTATGCACAGTGTGAGGGAATAGATTTTGATGAAACCTATGCACCTGTTGCAAGATTAGAGGCCATCAGACTATTCCTCGCATATGTTGCATTCAAGGACTTTGAAGTCTACCAGATGGATGTAAAGAGTGCGTTTTTGAACGGAATCCTAGAAGAATAAGTCTATGTAGAGCAACCCCCAGGTTTTGTCAAAGGAGACAAAGTCTATAAGCTGTTGAAGGCTCTGTATGGACTCAAGCAAGCACCAAGAGCGTGGTATGAAACACTGTCTGTGTTTCTTGAGAAAAATGGATTTTGCAAAGGGAAAGTGGACAAGACCCTATTCAGAGTGGAGCACGGAGGCCACATATTAATAGTCCAGATTTATGTGGATGACATCATATTCGGGTCAACCAATCCAGAGCTATGCGAGAAATTCTCCAACCTCATGCAAGGAGAATTTGAGATGAGTATGATGGGAAAGCTTAACTTCTTTCTCGGATTACAAGTTAAGCAGATGGAAAAAGGAATTTTCATCAACCAAGCAAAGTATACCAGAGATCTTATCAAGAGATATGGAATGGAATCAGCCAAGCCCGCAAGAATTACAATGAGCACAAGTACTCACCTAGATGCAGACGAGGCAGGCATATCAGTGGACTGAACCCACTACAGAGGACTCATTGGATCTCTTCTGTACCTCACTGCAAGCAGGCCAGACATATCATATGCAGTTGGAGTTTGTGCAAGATTCCAGTCCAAGCCAAAGCAATCACACCTAGATGCAGCCAAGAGAATAATTAAGTACCTAAAGTCTACAATTAATGTTGGACTATGGTACCCCAAGGATGACAACTTCGAGCTATCAGGATACTCAGATGCGGATTTCGCAGGATGCAAAATCAACAGGAAGAGCACTAGTGGAACGTGTCAATTCCTAGGAACCAGACTGATATCCTGGTTTAGCAAGAAGCAGGTTTCTAACTCTATCTCCACTACAGAGTCAGAATACCTAGCTGCAGGTAGTCACAGCCTGATTCTATGGATCAGACAACAGTTAAGGGACTATAATATCATTGCCAACGAAGTCCCAATCTGGTGTGACAACAACAGTGCTATTGCAATAACCAACAATCCAGTTTTGCACTCAAGGACGAAGCACATTGACGTTAAGCACCATTTCATTAAAGACCATGTGCTTAACAAAAGGGTTAGAGTTGAAAGAGTCAGCACAGACTACCAAATAGCTGACATCTTCACTAAACCCTTGCCAGAAGAAAGATTCCTAGAGCTGAGCAGAGACCTTGGATTACTAGATTGGGAATCTAGTACTGAAGCAAGTTAAAGGAATGACGGACCCCAGAATCAGCCTAGCTGATGCAGGCGAGAAGACGAAGGCCAGACAAAGCAACTTAGCTGTTCAGAATACCAGGCGAGAAGTCAACTAACCTGTTGCAGAGTGGTCAACATTCAACAAAACAGACCAGCTAAGTTTTCTAAACTAACCTCTGAATATTTAATTATTATCTGCCACATTTATAATATTAATTTTGGCTAACGAATGGCATTTAAATATACATTTTTATAAGCCAAGTGGCAATTTTAATACACGCGTCAAATGCCTATTAAATCAACCTCCACGGTGGCCAATCAGAATCAACCGTCGAATTTTAAATTGGGCCACCGATTCAAATTTGAAATTCAAAAGAATATCAAAAGGCGTACCACCGTTCAAATATATAATAAACTAATACAAACGTCTTTTCATCTTCTTTATAAGGAAAGAAGACCTTTCACTTTACTCTTTACGCTTACAGAAACCCTAGATATTTCAGAGCAAAAATATACACTAAAATCCTCTATTTGCAGAAATGACATCTTTCGAAAAAGACCTTTCACTTTACTCTTTACGCTTACAGAAACCCTAGATATTTCAGAGCAAAAATATACACTAAAATCCTCTATTTGCAGAAATGGCATCTTTCGAAGCAGTGAATTTGAAGGCGGTGAAAGACCAGATCATTTTCTCGATGGTTGTCGACTTTGAAGGTTTACTGGAAGCCAATCTGGAGGACTACGACATGCTCAATCTGATTCGAGCAATGAAGCTTAATGGGATCTACCCATTTCTCGACATCACCCCGAAACATCTGTTCAAAGAGGATGTCGTCGAGTTCTATCGCAAAGCTTATCTGATTCAAGACGGGATTCATAGCACAGTGGGCGGAGTACCAGTCAGCATATATCGAGAGACGATTCGTTCTGTCTTCGGGATGAAGCACCGTGGTTTAGCAGTCGAAGCTCTCAAGCAATCCGCCGCCGAAACCTGGAAAAAGATTAAGGTGGAAAATATCCCGGAAAATTGAAATTCACAGCCAAGAGGAATGAACTCAAGAGGATTTACCGTGTTGCGTTGGATATTACCAACAAAATAGTCATGGGGATGGCGGGCAGTTATGATCAACTGTCGTCGTCGAAATTTATGGTGTTGGGTGCATTGATTCAGGAAGAAGAAGTTGATTGGGCAGACTACATCTTCAGGCAACTCGTGCGCGAGGTGAACAACGTCGAGTGGCTTGACGATGAGAAGAAGTTCAAAACAAAGCTGGCGTTTGGAACGCATCTCAGTTGTTTTTTGGAGAAGACCGGAGTGGCTAAGGGAAACACTGACCCCTTCCACCCCAATAAAAGGCTTGGTCATATGGACCATGAGAAGGTGAAGAAAGTCGGAGGCACTGGGAGAGCAGCTCAGTTGTTGAAGGAGCTGCCGGACTCAAGTATATATCCAAGATACCATTCATCAAGAGAGTCGGACAGACCTACAGCTGATATCTCAACTGCAGTCGAGTCCGACACCGAGTCCGACGATACACCCATTGCAGTCAGATTCAAGAGACGGAGACCAGCCCCAGAAGGACCCTCTACCCTGCAGTTATCACCGGAACCCTCTCCTAAGAGGCCAAGGAAACTGCAGTTTAGCGAGGGAGAGCAGTCTGAACACCTTTCCAGCCCCTCAGTTCGATCACCAATTCATCCGGAAGACCTGCCTGTACCAGACACCATTGAAACTCGGATTGTCCCTGTTCTCACCCCCCCAGTCTACATATCCGAAGAAGAAGAAGCAGGTCTCATAATCTCTATTCCTGAAGCTGATTATACTTTTAACCTGTTAGAAAATAATACTTTCAACCTTTCAATTGAACAACTCCAGCTTGTTAAGCCACAAGCAGTAAAACACTCTTTTGTACACATTTTTGAAGAGTGGAAAATTTTCAAGACTATGACTTTTACAAATCTTCAAACCTACATTGCAACTAGTGGTTGGGAATATCTCCAAGCCACTGAGGAGGTTCTGATTGAATTTTGCAAAGAATCAGACTTAGTATTAATCCTCCAGGATAAATGGTTCATGTCCCATTTTAAAACAAACATGGACCACTTTATCCATTCTATCATGCTTTGCATTTTTGATGGTTCTTTTGGAGAGGAGGAGGAGGAAGTTGAAAAAGAGATTAGGATTGAAGAAGTAGATGGAGATAATGAAATTATTGATTTGGTGGTTGAAGAAGAAGAAGAAGAGAGAAAAACAGAAGAAAATATTCCAGTTGAAAATCAGCCAGAAGAAATTGAGAAGACAGAAGAATTGGCTGATGAAGGAGATGAAGAAGAAGGAGAAGAGGTAGATCAAGAAAAAGATGAAGAAAAAAAGGAGGATGAGGATGATGAAGGAGAAAATAAGGAGCAGGATGATGATAAGCATGATGATGATGATGATAATGATGCAGGAGCAGAAAAAGAAAATGAAAAAGAAAAAGATGAGGAAGAAGGAAAAGAAAACTCTGAAGAAAAGGAAGAAGAAGAGAAAGAGGAAGAGAGAGAAGAAGACAAGGAGCCAGAACCAGAGCCGGAACCAGAGCCTATTCACGAAGCTGCAGATAGGGCGTGGTACTGCCCAGACACCACCTAGACGCAGAGCCGGGTCAAGACTCAGTCAGGGACCCCAGAGAAAACCCCCTCTGACCTACCAGCTGCAGACGGGAGCCTGCAGTCTAGTGGTTCCTTTGCAGAAGGCTCAGGAGAGCACTCTCCATCAGCTCAGATATCCCCTACCATGACTGAGCTGATCAGGCAAATCGTCAAAGATACTATTGGAGAGCTGCTATCATCTCAGGTCACTCCTGACCTTCAATCAATAAATGCCAAGATAGACACCCTTCTACAGAGAGAGATTCCTCAGCCCCCTCCCCCTACCAACAACAGAATGCCATTTGGCATGTCTGATTGGATGAGCAAAATGGAGCAGCAATTAACTATCCTTGTTGATGCTGGCAAAAAGGGGGAAGAGAGAGTTCAGGGGGAAGAGAGAGAAATTAGAAGCAAGAAGAAGCAAGATGTCCTTCAAATTGAAGGACCCTCAAGTCTGAAGAGAAAGGAAGCTGTGGATCCAGATGACCAGGCTGACCAGCCTGAAGGAAAGAGAAGGAGGACTAGAGGAGGCTTTGGGCCTACTCTAGAATGGGAAGGGAATGAGCTGTGGTATGTTGAGGACTTTATTCCATTTGAAGCTCTTGAGATGTGGGGATCTGCAAAGAAGAGGTTCATCAAATACTATTACATCTGGGAACTACTCCAGGATGATAAACTCTCCCCACAAGAAATTTTCATAAACTTCATGGAAGAAATCCATCCGAAGCTTTGGGCTATTCTGAAGAAGCACGCTAAAGATCAAAATGCTTATCCTATGATTCCCTCATTCAGAGCAGAGGAAGCACCGACCCGTCTGGACGGTGAACTTAATGAGTTAGCGCTTCAAAGAGAGATCAAGCAATTGTGTCTTGAGAACAGATTCACATCCCAGCAAGAACAAGACTTCGCAGCACTTGTTGTGAAGAGGAAATATGGTCTTGCTCCAGTCAAGATAAGACCAATTGGAGCTAAACCCTTCAAACCTGCCAAGCAGCCTATTCGAAGAGGCAGAGGAAGAGGCAGATAACTTTTAGTTATTTCTTTTACTTGTAATGTTTTATGTACTTAAAACTTTCTTGTAAAATTTCAAAAATAAACAAGTCGAAAATTTTATAACGATCATTGAATGACAATTTCCAGTTGTCTCAATATTAGACTGATTTTAGTTTTTGTCTTGCACTTAAGTGTATACTTGGTCTTTTGATTACTTGTTTAAAAGTTTTGCCATCATCAAAATAGGGGGAATTTGTTAGGAATACTTGTTAGATTTTGATGATGTCATCAAATGTTTAAACTTGGCAAAATGTAAGGGAGAACCAAATGAGTATCTTCCATAGGCCAAATATGTTAAGTATAAAACTTGGCAAAATGTAAAGAAGAACCAAATGAGTATCTTCTGTAGGCCAAAAATTAGTTAGGCTGAAAATCGGTTAAGTACCAAGTACAGCTAAGTTCATCAAGAGAGGATCAGCCGAGTCCAGTCAGAGTAGCTCTGGTCAAACAAAATTTATCAGAGAAGTTTGACCAGACTGCAGCCGAGGTACCTCAGGGAAGTCACCTGACCAGATAAGTCACAAACAGTGAACAACCGAGAGGACCTGTCTGCAGAGATGTTAGCTGCATATCAGCCTACTCGAAGGCAACCAAGTACTCCAAGTCCACGTCAGCATGCGTTGAAAAGTCAAGTATTACGGAAAGCTCACATGCAACGTGAAGAGACAAATTGGAGTGATTCCCGCAAGAGATATGATTTAAATAAATCATCCAGACCCACCTTGAAGACTTTAATCCTTTTATATTCAAAAGATTCGGCGCTCACATGCAGAAGTCTTCACAACGGTCGGAAGATAAAATTAAATAATGGGAATCCAGCCTTGCAACGTTCAGAAAGATTAAACAATGAAGTCTCCCTCTAACGGACGGATTTGCTCAAAAGATTTGCAACGGCTACAAGGAAAAAGCTCAGAGATCGTGACCTATATATATCCGAAGATTTGAAACTGAGCAACTACCGGTGCGAACAGACATTCTAGCGATCAAATCAATCAAGCAATCTAAAGCAATCAATAGCATCGTGAAAAGAGCAGATCTAAAAGTTCATACTTCAGGAAGCTCTTAAGTTGGAGAAGACAAAAACTCTTGTCTATAATCTTGAGTACGGGGTACTTCACTGGTTGAAGTAAGAGACTGTAAAGGCATCCGAGGATCGAGGATCAAGAGGTGCAAGGCAGTCAAGTGTGTACAACGGCATGGATTTCCACTGGTTGGAAGCTGTTGTAGTGTGGTTTGAATCACTGTAATATTTATCACTGGTTGAAAATTATAGTGAATTTATCTCCAACTGGTTTGGACAAAAGTGGATTAGTAGAGGATTACCCCACCTCTGAGACCACTATAATTATCTGCGTTATTTACTGTTTTACTGCATCATACTTTAACTGCTGCATACATTGTTAAGTGTTTCATTAAGTTAATTTCTATTCGTCATCAGCTGACTTCCGCACATATCCAAGAACAAACGACTCCAAGTCATTTGTTTAACTATCAGCTGAAGAAACTCACTCTTCGTGAAAAAGAGTTCAAGAGTTTCAACAAGTCTATTCACCCCCCCTCTAGACTTGTTCCTGGACGACTTGTGACCTACATCCAGTACTGGACAATTTACTACTGAACTCGGTCAGGTGCCAGTTAGCGGACGCTACGCTTGTATGGTAGCGCACACTAACGGGTCAGGTGAGTAGTGGGCAGTTAACTTCTGGACTCGACTGATGTCCAGGTAGCGCACGCTATTGGTCGATAGCGCGCGCTACCAAGAGGTTTTTAGCGCACGCTACCTCTCGAGTAGCGCACGCTAACGGCCAGAAGTCTGGCTACTAGACTGGACGCTAACTGTTTGGCTTGTAATTTTATCCCGTTAGCGTACGCTAACCTTTAGGATTAGCGCGTGCTAACACTCCCTGGCTATATAAACCAGGGAGTTGACCCAGATGAACATAATATTTTCATTTCTTCTACCCCCGCGACGCAGAGCTTCTCCAGGCGATTTCCGAGCGATCCCTTCCTCCGATTATTTCAGGCATCCTCTACCTTGAGTTTTTGAAGTAGATTAACAACACCTACTTGTATTCTTCAACCTCAATCCAAGGTAAATCTCTTAGAACCCTACTTTTGGGCGATTTGTGGGTTTTGGGATTTTCTTCCGATCCGTTCCGTTTTGTTGGTGGATTCATGATGATTATGATTAATCTTGTTGGTACTCTTAGTTTCCCTATGGATTCATGGTATATTTCGTAGTTTTTGTGGAATCGAGAGGGTTTGGTTGTGGTCCACCCTCGTTGTTGTTTATATACGGATATACATGAATCGTAGGCGGGTTTTCGGGTGTATTCCAATTCCGTATTCGTCTAAGAGTTGGTTGTAATTATGTTCTTCGAATCGTTAGGTTCGGTTCCGTTGATTTCCAGCGTTCGTCGGTGATTATCCTTTCCATTCGTTGCGTCGTCAATTATTCAAGGCAAGTATTTTTGGAAACCTTTATGCTTAACGTGAAATGGTAATGTATATTGTGTGTGATTGCTCACCTCGGGAGGGTCCGACGGGATCACGGAGGGAATCCAATGGTATAGCCCTGGATTCACGAGTTTGTTTCGCTAGCTAGCTCGGGAGGGTCCTTAGGGATCACGGAGCGGGATCAATGGTATAGCCCTGTTCCCAAGGCGACGCGTGTGCGTGACTTGTTTTATAATATGGCCAGCTCGGGAGGGTCCTTAGGGATCATGGAGCGGGATCAATGGTATAGCCCTGTTCCCATGGCAAATTGTTTGACTGTTTATTTCCGGAAAAGACATGTCTGGTTTTGGTTTTTGAAATGATATTGGTGCATGTACTATGAAATGTGTAAGCGATTGGTTTGCCTTGATTACTTGTACTAGCGTAATTGCTAACCCCTTTGGGGGACCCATTTTGGGGAAATTCTTGTTATGGATTTCAGGTTATGATCATCCGGACGAGCAAGCGCTGGGACAGTACGAGGATGTTGGCCAGGGTCGTTGACATGTGCACTTGGGTCTACTTATTTCTTTTGTCCACTTCGATATGGTTGTTTCCTCTATTTATAAACTGATAGACTGTACTCGTGAGTACTTAGGCTTTTCAATTCAAACCCCGTGTTGTATTATTTTAAATTGCTATATTGTCGATTGTTGCTCATTTCGTCGGTTGCTTCGGGTGTATTTTCATGTGATGTATTATTTGATTGTGTATCCTCGCTAACCGAGATGGTTAGTCGAGGGGTGTTCGCTTGTTGTAGCCTGGTGGGTCCCATGTAGGGGTCCACGGCGTTGTAACATACTCCGAATATCTCGGGGTGTTACAGAAATGGTATCGGAGCTCTAGGTTTATGGATACCTAGGCTTGTCGGTTATTTGGGTCTAGTCGTGTTTTGTTTTGCACATTGTCACACCGCTGCCGGCATCTCAGTACTTCCAGTGTTCGTAAGTTTCCTTACTCGATTCTTTACTTTCTCATAATGTATTCCGTTTCTTGAACTGTGGTTATTCTCCCTCCTTTGCTTATCATCGTAGTTGATTTTTCCTTCCTTACTCATCCTCGATATACTTCTGTTATCTCTTAACACCAGTATGGATGCCGGAGGAAACCGTGGTCGTGGTCGCGGTCGTGGTCGTGGACGCGGCCGAGGACGTGCGGCAGCCGGTGGGGCGGCCACGTCGCATTCTTCAGGAGACGGCAGTACCGGCGACCGTCACAGTCACGCTTCTTCTTAGGAGCGCGCCGATCTTGGTATTGCGGCTGTTATGCAGCAAATGGTTAACCAAATGGCGGCTATAGCTCAGGTGGTACAGAACCCCGATCAGGCCCATGCTAATCGGGGCGGAGCGGATCGCTATCTTCAGGATGTCATCAAGATGCATCCTCCTCAGTTTTCGGGAGCTTCGGACCCGATCGGCTGGGAAGGGTGGATCAAGGAGATATCTAAAGTCTTCACTGCTACCAACTGCCCCGAGGACCGTAAGGTCCCTATTGCTCAATACTTTCTCACGGGAGACACTACGGATTGGTGGGAGGCCGTTGGTCCCAAAGATCATGTTGCCTCGTGGGCCGAATTTCAGGAACTGATGGAGACCGAATATTACCCGTGGCCGGTCAGACAAGCGAGAGTGCATGCCTTCTATGATGCTCAACCTCGGGATATTCCTGTATCCCAAGCTATTTCCGATTTTAACAAGGAGTTGAGTTATGTGAAGACCCAAGTTGTCGCTGAGAGCGACAAAATTTTCCATTTTTCCAGGAGGATGAAACTGTCCATTCGGGACTATATGTCTGGACTCGTCTGCACTACCTTGAAGGATTATCAGAGTAGGGCCCTCGCTTATGATATGTCAGCGACGGCTAGTGATTTGGCTCGTGAGAGCAAGAAGCAGAAGTCAGTCGGAAATTTTTCTGGTCCCAAGAGTGGAGGCCAGCAGAAATCTCGAGCTGCGAATATTTCTACGGGCGGTTCGGCTCGTTTCTCTAGGAGCTTTCGGGGTGCCGCCGGAACCTCCGCTCGTGAGCCCACATGCTTTAACTGTGGCTTTTCGAGTCATAAGAACCGGGACTGTCCTCGTCCGCCTTTAACTTGTCATACATGTGGTCAGTCGGGCCAGAAGGCTTCTTTTTGTGATCAGCTCAGACAGCTTCGCGGTTCCCGTTCTTCTCTCGCCTTGGGGCGCACCGGTCCTGTTTGTGTGGAAGAAGGATGGTTCACTACATTTGTGTATCGACTATCGCGAACTAAACAAGGTGACCATCAAGAACAAGTATCCTTTGCCGAGAATTGATGACTTGTTCGATCAGTTACAGGGAGATGCGGTATTCTCGAAGATTGATTTGAAGTCGGGGTACTATCAGCTTCGGGTGAGGGAGTCTGACGTGCCGAAAACAGCTTTTCGGACGAGATACGGACATTATGAGTTCGTAGTTATGCCTTTCGGGTTAACTAATGCACCGGCGGTGTTCATGCAGTTGATGAACAAAGTCTTTATCGAGTATTTGGATAAGTGTGTCGTCGTCTTCATTGACGATATTCTTATTTACTCGAGGAACAAGGAAGAGCATGCGCATCATTTGCGGATAGTGTTAGACATTTTGAGGACCGAGCGACTCTATGCGAAGTTCTCGAAATGTGAGTTAGGCGAGGAAGTGATGTTTTGGGTCACGTAATTTCGGTAGGAGTTCGTGTGGATCCGCAGAAAATTGAGGCAGTGTTGGATTGGGCACCGCCCACAAATGTGAAGGAGGTCCGTAGTTTCTTGGGTTTGGCTGGCTACTACCGTAGGTTCGTCGAGGGTTTCTCAAAACTAGCTCGGCCACTTACACAGTTGCTCCAGAAATCCAAGAAGTTTGTCTGGAATGACGAGAGACAGTCGAGTTTTGAGGAACTGAAGAAGCGTTTGACTTCAGCCCCGGTTTTGGCGTTGCCATGTGGCAACGAGGGATTCGTCGTTTATAGCGATGCTTCGGGTCAGGGTCTTGGGTGCGTATTGATGCAGCACGGCAAGACCATTGCCTTTGCGTCGAGACAGTTAAGGCCGTATGAGCTGAACTACCCTACTCATGATTTGGAGTTAGCGGTAGTTGTGTTCACACTCAAGATTTGGCGTCACTATCTTTTCGGCTCTACATGTCAGATTTTTACAAATCATAAAAGTCTGAAATACATATTTACTCAGCGGGAGTTGAATATGAGGCAGAGGAGGTGGTTAGAGCTGATTAAGGATTACGACCTCGAAATCCTTTATCATCCGGGCAAGGCAAACGTCGTGGCCGACGCCTTGAGTCGGAAACCGATTGCGTTGCAAACGCTTGTGGTCCTTACGTCTCAGTCTGAGCTTCGACGGGCTTTGATCGAGTTAGATGTTGAGGTTTTGTTGCCCGGAGCTGTCGGGCAACTTTGTGCTTTAGAGATTTCGTCGTCTTTGATCGATGAAATTAAGCTGAAACAATTAGAGGATCCAATGATTACTCAAATCCGAGAGAACGTTCTTAAGGGAAAGTCTCCTGGGTTTGTGATTCACGAGGATGGTGTTTTGGGATTTCAGAGTCGGCTTTGTGTGCCGAACGACTCAGAGTTGAGACAGAATATTTTGCGTGAAGCCCATGCTACACCTTATTCCGTTCATCCTGGTTCGAGTAAGATGTACAAGGACCTGAGGAGGAATTTCTGGTGGAATGATATGAAGGAGGAGGTCGCACAGTTTGTAGCGAGATGTTTGACTTGTCAGCAGGTCAAAATCGAGCATCAGCGACCGGCTGGGTTATTGCAGTCACTTCCCGTTCCAAAATGGAAATGGGAAGATATATCGATGGATTTTGTTATGAGTTTGCCGAGATCGAGGTCGGGCATGAATATGGTATGGGTGATTACTGATCGTCTGACCAAGTCGGCACATTTTCTGGGCATCAAGGACACTTGGGGTCCAGAAAAGTTGGCTCGTGTGTTTATCGCGCAGATTGTGAGGCTTCACGGTACTCCGAAGTCTATTGTTTCGGATCATGATGGCCGTTTTGTATCGCACTTTTGGAAGGCGGTGCATAAAGCGTTGGGTACCCGTTTGCATTTGAGTACCTCTTTTCATCCCCAGTCAGATGGACAGTCGGAACGCACTATCCAGACATTCGAGGACATGTTGCGTGCTTGTGCTCTCGACTGGAGTAGTGACTGGGAGGAGCAATTGCCATTAATCAAATTCACGTACAACAATAGTTGGCACGCGACGATTCGGATGACACCGTATGAGGCGCTCTACGGGCGGCGTTGTCGATCGCCGATTTGTTGGAATGAGGCGTCCGATTTGGTCGGGACCGAACCGGATGTCGTTTTAGAGACGAGACGGAAGATAAAATTAATTCGGGAACAGATGTTGACTGCCCAGAGTCGACAGAAGTCATATGCCGATGTCTGTCGTCGACCTTTAGAATTCGAGGTGGGAGACCACATTTTGCTGAAGGTGTCGCCGACGAGAGGAGTTTTCCATTTCGGGAAGAAGGGGAAGTTGAGTCCTAGATTTATTGGACCCTTCGAGATTCTCGAGCGAGTCGGTGGGTTAGCATATCGTTTGGCATTACCCCCGGCCTTGAGTCATGTTCATAGCGTTTTTCATGTTTCCCAGCTGAGGAAATATGTCCCGGACCCTAGTCACATCATCAATTATGATGAGATTGACGTCGCCGAGGATATTACTTTTGAGGAGCGTCCTTTGAAGATTTTAGAGCATCGGGAGAAACGACTGAGGCATAAGACCATCCCTTTGGTCAAGGTGCAGTGGTCGAGACACGGTGTCGAGGAGGCAACTTGGGAAACCGAGGATAACATGCGTGCTAGGTACCCTGAGTTTTTTGTTTCTTAAGTTTCGGGACGAAACTTGTTTTTAGAGGGGTAGAATGTAATATCCGCATTTTTCTTCCCCCTTGTATTTTCTTTTTTCGGTGTATTTCTCGGTCGTGGTGACCCTCATGTACCTTACAGTATATCTTTCCCATCATCTATTGATCTGAGACTCGTTATTGTTGTGCGGAACCGCTGTTTCGGGGTTGCCGTGGATCCATTCTATGTTTTGATACGCTTTGAGGTGTTCCGTTTGATGTTTCGTTCATATTCCGGTGTTGTGAACCGTTTATATTTCGTAACCTAGCGCACGCTATCTTTTCTGCATAGCGCGCGCTAGGGGTCCCTTAGTAGCGCACGTTACGACTGATTCGTAGCACGCGCTAGAGAGCAAGCCTTGGGAGTGGCAGTGCTATTTTCCAGCCTTCTGGACTGGCGTATTAGCGTACGCTACGTAGACTAGCGCACGCTAATATCGGGAGGCTAGCGCACGCTGATGATACCTGGTAGCGTGCGCTAGCGTGAGTGTCCAGTACTGGACAGTTTACTACTGAACTCGGTCAGGTGCCAGTTAGCGCACGCTACGCTTGTATGGTAGCGCACGCTAACGGGTCAGGTGAGTAGTGGGCAGTTAACTTCTGGACTCGGCTGATGTCCAGGTAGCGCACGCTATTGGTCGATAGCGCGCGCTACCAAGAGGTTTTTAGCGCACGCTACGTCTCGAGTAGCGCACGCTAACGGCCAGAAGTCTGGCTACTGGACTGGACGCTAATTGTTTGTCTTGTAATTTTATCCCGTTAGCGTACGCTAACCTTGAGGATTAGCGCGTGCTAACACTCCCTGGCTATATAAACCAGGGAGTTGACCCAGATGAACATAATATTTTCATTTCTTCTCCCCCCGCGACGCAGAGCTTCTCCAGGCGATTTCCGAGCGATCCCTTCCTCCGATTATTTCAGGCATCCTCTACCTTGAGTTTTTGAAGTAGATTAACAACACCTACTTGTATTCTTCAACCTCAATCCAAGGTAAATCTCTTAGAACCCTACTTTTGGGCGATTTGGGGGTTTTGGGATTTTCTTCCGATCCGTTCCGTTTTGTTGGTGGATTCATGATGATTATGATTAATCTTGTTGGTACTCTTAGTTTCCCTATGGATTCATGGTATATTTCGTAGTTTTTGCGGAATCGAGAGGGTTTGGTTGTGGTCCACCCTCGTTGTTGTTTATATACGGATATACATGAATCGTAGGCGGGTTTTCGGGTGTATTCCAATTCCGTATTCGTTTAAGAGTTGGTTGTAATTATGTTCTTCGAATCGTTAGGTTCGGTTCCGTTGATTTCCAGCGTTCGTCGGTGATTATCCTTTCCATTCGTTGCGTCGTCAATTATTCAAGGCAAGTATTTTTGGAAACCTTTATGCTTAACGTGAAATGGTAATGTATATTGTGTGTGATTGCTCACCTCGGGAGGGTCCGACGGGATCACGGAGGGAATCCAATGGTATAGCCCTGGACTCACGAGTTTGTTTCGCTAGCCAGCTCGGGAGGGTCCTTAGGGATCACAGAGCGGGATCAATGGTATAGCCCTGTTCCCAAGGCGACGCGTATGCGTGACTTGTTTTATAATATGGCCAGCTCGGGAGGGTCCTTAGGGATCACGGAGCGGGATCAATGGTATAGCCCTGTTCCCATGGCAAATTGTTTGACTGTTTATTTCCGGAAAAGACATGTCTGGTTTTGGTTTTTGAAATGATATTGGTGCATGTACTATGAAATGTGTAAGCGATTGGTTTGCCTTGATTACTTGTACTAGCGTAATTGTTAACCCCTTTGGGGGACCCATTTTGGGGAAATTCTTGTTATGGATTTCAGGTTATGATCATCCGGACGAGCGGCCCAGGGACAAGACGAGGATGTTGGCCAGGGTCGTTGACATGTGCACTTGGGTCTACTTATTTCTTTTGTCCACTTCGATATGGTTGTTTCCTATATTTATAAACTGATAGACTGTACTCGCGAGTACTTAGGCTTTTCAATTCAAACCCCGTGTTGTATTATTTTAAATTGCTACATTGTCGATTGTTGCTCATTTCGTCGGTTGCTTCGGGTGTATTTTCATGTGATGTATTATTTGATTATGTATCCTCGCTAACCGAGATGGTTAGTCGAGGGGTGTTCGCTTGTTGTAGACTGGTGGGTCCCATGTAGGGGTCCATGGCGCTGTAACATACTCCGAATATCTCGGGGTGTTACACCTCGTATCTCGGGCAATAATATTATTTATATGACAGTTATTATTATTACTAGAAATCGTGTCCCGACTCGTGCGGGTTGATGATGTCCCTTAAGGAGATCGATAATGATTATTATATTAAACCCTGCAGGTAGATTTAATTCCGATATAATAATAAGGTTCGAGTGGTACTACTCTTGGATAAGATATTAATTAATTGAAGCTGTCAGTAGCTTATAATTAATTAATGGACATTCGATATCATAAGCACAGAAAATAATATATTTAATAAGGAGCCCAATTTCGTAATTTGGGATTTTGGTAGGAAGTGCAGTATCAACCTTTTAGTGGACTAAGTTGATATTAATAAATTCATTATATTAGGAAGAGTCCTAATATGGTAAGATGAAATTTATTGGGAGTCCTTCCATAGTCCTCCTTATGATCCCTAGCAGTAGTCCAAGAGCTCATATATAGGACATTAAGGGGGTTGGCCGATTTTGTAAGTCTTGTGTGAGGTTGTGAGATCAAGTTTTTCCTCTTGTGTTTAATTGTAGATCTAGACTTGTGTCTTTGATTCTACAATAGATAACACATTAATTTGCTAAGAGTGTTCAAAAAAATACTAGAAAGCAAAGAAAAATGGAGTGACCACATACAAGAGGAATTTCGACCGACCCATATTGTGTCCAAGCAAGATCCGGTAGCTCGTTGCCCACACAACGTCTGGGTTAAGGCGGATCATACTCTAGAAGGTGTAAAGGTAGAAATACAAGGTGATCAAGACGAAAGCAACCAATTCGCTTCAAAGGTAATATCATATGATCTTCATATATAGATTAGGATATTTTAATAACCAATATATTTATTTAATAAGTAATATTTAAATTGCTTATTAATCTTAGTAATTAATTAATTAATTAGCATGCCTAAATATATCTTTTGCTCGTGGATGCGTAAAATGCAATTATCAACTTTCCCAAACTTCGCTTCCGCTGTGTTTTTACTTTCAACGCAACTCCTGTGGGTGATCTCTCAACCGCCTTCTATCGGGTTCTAGTTCGGCATCCCGTACTGTATCTTGAGTTGCTGTATTTTCAGCTTTAGCTTGTACAGCATCAGCGTCATCTACTTCTGTTATTACAGTTGCAGAGTTGATTTCTAAGTCAACGACAGGTTCTGTTGGAGTTGGAGGGTTATTAATGGAGAGTTGTTGGATATTTTTAGTAAGATCTTATACTCCTGTAGGATCATGGTGATGTTCGTCGAACACTACATGTACTGATTCCTCAATTATCAGATTCCATTTATTAAAGATCCTGTAAGCTCTGCCGATAGAGGAATATCCTACAAATATCCCTTCATCTGACTTCTCATCGAAGGTTCTAAGTTGATCTTTCCGTTGTTCAAAACATAACACCTGCATCCAAAAATGTGAAAGTACGAAACTAATGGAGTTTTGTTGTTCCATACCTCGTATGCTGTTTGTTGTGATGTTTGTTGATGATACAGCGGTTTTGAATATAGCACGATGTATTGGTGGATTCACCCCAGAAATGCTGTGGCAACTTGCTTGCGGCAATCATGGTCCTTGTTGCTTCTTTGAGCGTCCTGCTCTTTCGCTCGGCAACTGTTTTTTTGAGGTGTTCGGGTAGCTGAGTATTCGTGCTGTATCACATTTTTCGAACAGTATTGCTTTATAAAGCGGTTAGTAAATTCAGTACCTCTGTCGGAACAAATGGACACGATACTCAACCTTTTCTCATTTTGAAGCTTTCTCAGGTGCTCGGGCAACTTTGATGTGGTTTCCTTCTTCTTGCTCAGAAGGATTGTCCAAGCATACCTGGAAAAATCATCAACAATAACGAGACAGTATTTCTTACCTCCCAAACTTACCGAGTCTACAGGACCGTAGAGATCCATGTGTAGCATTTCTAGAACTTTTTGGGTCCACAGACGCTGTCTTTTTGGAATGACACATTGGGAAAACCTCTAACCATTCCCTGTCTAGAGAGCTTGTTGATCGTCTTGAAGTTGACGTGAGACATCCTCTTGTGCCATAGCCAGCTTAGAACTGCAGTGCCTTTGGCAACAAAACAAGGAATTGTGGAGCTCGTAGGCATCCAATCAGCAATATACATATTACCTAATCTGCTTCCTGTGAGAACAACTTCTTTGGTCAGAATGTTCTTGACTCTACAGTGATCTATATAGAATTTCACCGAGAACTGTTTGTCATAGAACTGGCTAATACTAAGTAGATTATACTGTAAGCCTTCAACATAAGCTACATCGGTGACTTTGAATTTTTCAACAAGCAGGGTTCCCTTCCCTCTTATTCTTCCTTTTGATTTATCACCGAAGTGCACTTTTGGACCGCGACCTTCTACATAATGTGCCGAGAACACCCGCTGTCGAAGTACCAAATGTCCTTCTCTAAGATGTCCTGTAGGCAAGGATGTTAAGTAGATTTAGGTCCCCTTTGGATGTTGGGTCCATGGATGTTAGTGCCTTTAGGTACCCAGATTTGCCTGACAGCAATTGGTTTGCTGTAAGTTACTTTAGGTCCGCTCTTGCGATGTCTACATAGGGCAAGCACGTAGTCGTTGTAACCTTGATAATTATTATGCATGAAAAATTCAGGGTTATTATTATTAATCCAGTATGAATGTCGTCTTAGAGGTGGAGCCATTTTCTTCAGCCTTACAGCTTGCCTTCTGGGTCTCCAGTTGGATTCCCAAAGTTTTTGCTGATACTGTGCGTCGACCTACTTTCTCGATGGATAACTAGGCTCCTCTATCCAATATCTAGGCGCGTTGTACTGTTGGAAGTACTTCCGTGCGGGCCTTTGATATTTGGGTACAACCTTCTTTCTGAAAGGCTGTTTGTGCTGTTGATATGCTCGGGGAGCATGCTATTGGTTACGCCTTACAGGTCTGGATGGCTGAGGATTATACTGTCTGTGATATGACTGTGGTGGCGGAATGGCATCCTTTGTTGTACGCGTTGCAACAAGTGCTTTGACAGGACTTGGGGTCTCTTCCGATACAGGAATGGGTTCCACACCCCTGACGAACACCGTACTAGTTTTCCCTTTATTGGAGTATGAGTTGTATCCTAAGCCACTTTTATCATGAGCATGTTTCCCGGTGCTTGGAATTTCTTCCATTCTTTTAGATGATTTCTCGAAAGATTTCAAGATGGTCTCAAGTTTTCCTTCTCGTTTTTCAAGGGTTTTTACTTTGGCTTTGAGCAGAACGAAATTATTTGTCTTGCTTTCACTGTGAGACTTAGCCTCATTTAGTTCGTGATCAAGTTGATGATTGCTCTCCAGAGTTTTTCAACTGTGATCTTGCTGTTTTCGCAATCGATAGACATATTTTCGTAATTATTTCTCAGCAAGTCATTTTCATCTTTTAGCTCTAAGTTAGAAATTTCGAGCTGTATGTTTTCTCGTTTTAATGTCGCATGGTCCTTTTGAATGTTTTTGAATTCATTCATCATATTTTCGAAAGTATGAGACGCATTAATGGGAATATTGGATGTTGATCTTACCTCATCATCGTTGTCTTCATCTTCTTCAATATCTTTAGACATAAAGCATATGTATGCTTTATCTTTGAGTTCATCATCGGATGAGTCACTGTAAGTAACCATATGAAGATATTCCTCAGTCTTGGTTTGAGCGGGCGAGGCTTCTGATTCGCCGATCAGGGCCTTGAGCTTGTTCTTCCAGCACATCTTCTTTCGTCCTTTTCTTGTTGCTCGGCTTTTGACAACTTTTGGACTTTGGATGCGGACATTTATTTGCATAATGTCCCGGTTTTCTGCAATTATAACATAGGTTAGAATCACCAGATGGGTGTAATACCCGGTTGTAATTCAGTCATTATCATTCAGTAATTTCATTCGGTAATTGTCTCTATGTAATTTTTCACTTGTTAATAACCGTTCATCATCCACATTCATTCATCCGTGTTCACCGTTTGGAATAACTTCGAGTTGTGTATCGATATTGTTCATTGTTTCAACCTTACTTGGAAATCGAGACAAGAGTATTATCTTGATTGTTGTAATTGATTCATTAGTCGATGTTGACGTTGGAATTCATGTCATTTCAAATCTCCTCATTGTTCAAATTGTGTTTTTGTTGGGCGAACCCTTGTAATCATTGCTTGGAACCACCGTTTTGGGGTTTCCACACTTCCATTTCGTGTTATTGTTTCCCAAATATTGATTCATATTGCTTTTATTCCCTTCCCGGGTCATTTTTCATCATTTTAGGACCCAAGGGGGTGTGGGCCGCGGCACAAGGGAGTGTGCGCCGCGGCACACACATTTTCCAATTTTGGCCGAGCAGCCTGTACCGGGGGCCGCGGCTCCTGCCGGTAGGTCCGTGGCACACTGCCGCGGCACACTCGGCCGGGCCGCGGCATGCTGCCGAGCACTGGGGGCAGATTTTTGCCCTGTGCCGCGGCACACTCGGTCGGGCCGCGGCACACAGTGTAGTCTGCACTATAACTTTGTTTTTTCTCAAACCTCTTGGATTTCGATTTGTGTTGAGATATGATGTTTTGGACGTTATAATCATATTGTATGAAGAGATATACATATGATTATGAGTATGTATGAATATTCATCGGATTATTGAAAGGTTATCCTAGAACACTTTGAATATTGAGTTGGATTTGGGGGTTTTCGATTAATTATTGTTGAAATCACAAATTTGGATATTCATGTTGGATTATTGATCGTATTGAAAATGTTTTGTTGTTTTGAAAGGATTCTTGGGGATTTGATATTGGTATTATTGAGGTTTGGTTGTAAACAATCGAATTTTGGCCTCAACGTGTTTGATATAATGCCCCAATGAACTTGGTTTAGTCGTATCGACGTTTTGAGTTAGTTATATTCGTGTTTGATTCGTATGTTGAATGGATTGTTGGTAATTGTGTTATTCAAGGTTGTTTGAGCGACCAGTAGTTTCCTTAGGACGTTGTTCGAGAGAGATCGTATCGTCACCGGTGTTAAGGTTGTAACAGCCCAAAAACAGTGGCTATTACAGTGTCGTGGACCCCTACCGGGACCCACCAGGCGATATCCCAATATACATTTAAAGTCTGACAACATGGCACCGTACCACAACATTTATCAAAACCCCGGTATGGAGTATAAGTTATTCATATCTTTAAATACGAGCAAACATACACAGGATCCAAATTCGGTACAGACCATATGACGATGGGCAGTACCTAATAAATTTTAGTACATTCATCCGACACAAAATAAAATGAAAGTCACAATAAAACATAACCGAACAACCAAAAGACTCGGGGCCCCCGAAATAGCACACTTCAGAATCCTCCGTCGCCGTTGTGCTCCTCCTATGCCTTGCCCTTTCCTCGCCCTGAAATACAAGTATTTCGCCCCAAACCACAGGGTCAGCTATACATGATAATGATTCTCATGACATTATATAATTCATATATATACTGATCTTAAAGAAAATCACCGACTACTGAATATACCCCGAAGGCGTATAAACAATCAGTCCCAACTGTCGAACATAACCAAATGTACGAACGACCATAAACTATGGCTCAAGACGGACGTCACAGTACGCCCGATCCGGAAATGTGTCCGTGCACATGTCCACCCCGTATACGGAATCCAGAATATACGTGGGACGATGTACCTAATTAGCCTCACGAACTACGTCTCGTGTGCACGATCTAAATGCGGAAAACCTCCACGCATGATCATCAAGTGCCCGGCTAAAAATCCTACACATAACCAATCGGCGCGCAGATATGACTCCAGAGATGTCACGATACAACATGACAACGAAACTCAACGAATTACACTTTTACCAAGGAATCGAACAACTCACCGAAGTGTCAACAAAGCTCAACAATATCGAGGGTCCAAAAGTAACGAACTTGGGAATACAATCCCATGATGAAAACGGGACATCATTAAGAACAACCTCAAGTCACAAGACACAAGTTTATAAGTGTTTCATATACACGAAATGCATAATCATCATAAGAATCCACACATCATTATAACCAAGCAAGATAACTTGCCTCAAATCCGTAGATGAATAATCCTTCTTTGAATGGTCAAACGAACGGTATCCTCGTCTAACAATACTCACGTGAACAAGCAACCTTGAATGAAATATAATTCATTCAACAACACATTCGTACGATAATGGTATTATCGCATAAACAATATTCGTAAATTTACTTGAATAAATCAATTATCCTATTGATCATTTTAATGTTCTTATTACAAATCATCGTATGTTTATCATGTTCATTACATATTCTAACCTTAATGTCAAAAACTTGATGTCTAGTTCATTATCAATGCAATATCGTAAAATTATCTTTTCAAATCATCGACACTTCCAATTACGATATAAGTTGTGTTTAATTACATTCTTCATTATTTTACCAACGATTTCATTCAAAACTTGATTACTATATGAAACATAAGTTTAAGTTTTTAGTGAACTAAGAACATCATCTTAATTTACGTCTCTGAACACGCACGGATTAATGAAATGGAATTCGGCTACTCATCTACCGCATTTGTATCATCATATTCAACACAATTATCTTAAGAACATTATCAACCTATTAATGTAGTGATTAACACCCTTTAATGAAATCGATAAATTCGAACATATGAAGATTACAACTTCCTTCTATCAACATTCATTGTTTTACTTTGAAGAATTTATTAAAAGCCTAGTTATATCATTGGATACTTGAAATTTTTGAAGTCACTTCATCCCATCTAGCGAAGATCATCTTCAAAGGATTAATATAATCTTTCCAACAATTTATTACAAAGGTTTTAGACGCCAAAAATCATGGTTCCATACTACCTTCAAGAATCAATAGAATGTTCAAGACAAATTTAACATTTCTCACTTTTAATCATTAAGGATATCATCCCTAACATGTTCCTAGTGTTGAGACTATAATTAACTTCCGATTATCATGTTATACATCAGGTTTTTATGTATATCATTACCAACACAATCACATTATGAAGTTATTTACATCAAGAAGTAACACTAATACCTTCAATGTTAATATTCACTTAGTTTGAGCATGATTCCATTAACTTATCATGTTTACACTAGTTTAAACTAACATTATGTGAAGTATTTATCTACTAACATCATCATAAGCATGGAATTGATATGAGTTAAATAAAGACCAACCTTAAAATGAAGAACAACACCAACACTTCAAGGGATACACTTCAATCTCTAACTCTCCAAGTCACCAATCAAGTGTTGAAGCTCCAACACAAGTTAGAAAGGCTTAGAAACGAAGTTGGAAGGGAAAGGAATCGTTCCTCAGTTGGGAGGTTGGAAAGGGTCGAGTAGGAAGTGAATGGCAAGTCATACTTTTATAATCTGAACTCGGCATTACGTACGTTAACGAACGTGGTTAACGTACGTTATAGCCCTTACGTACGTAATCTTATGATCATTACGTACGTAACCAATTTCATCAAATCTTACTGCCTCAAAACACGCAATTCGTTACGTACGTAACCATGTAGCTATTACGTACGTAATAGCCGTTGACTTGGCTGTCGCGATTGACTCCCGACCACCTACCCCCGCTCGGCCCCACCCGCCGAAAGGCGGACTGCTGGAGGATCCTCCGCATTACGTACGTTAACGTATTGATGTTACGTACGTAAGGCGACATACATAGCGTACGTTATGAAGACAGGTTAACGTACGTTAAGTACTATAACAAGCATAAATGGAATTCTCCCAATATCACCCAACAACTAATATAGTATGAATGACCATGAATCCAACTTAACATAATTCGTCGATACTTGCTAAAACATCACAGATATGGTGCGAAAATACTTAACTTAAATCATGAAATACAATATTAAAGGCGAGGGTATTACATACTCCCCCCCTTAAAAGGAGTTTCGTCCCCGAAACTAAGGGTAAATGATTCGGGTATTTCTCTCGCATGCTATCTTGATCTCCCACGTAGCTTCCTCGACTCCATATCTCGACCACTTGAATTTTTAATAAGGGAATCGTCTTGTTCCTCATTTGTTTAATTCTTCTCTCGAGTATACGCACAGCCGTTCTTCGCACGAATGGTCGGCTATTTCGACCTCGTCGAATTGAATAACGTGACTTGGATCAGCAACATACTTCCTTAATCGAGATACATGGAATACGTTGTGAATCCGACTCAAAGCTGGTGGTAATGCTAAACGATAGGCTAGGTCGCCTACTCGTTCCAGGATCTCAAACGGACCAATATACCTTGGGCTCAATTTGCCTCTCTTCCCGAATCGGAAAACACCTCTAGTAGGAGATACTTTGACTTGTACATGGTCACCAACCTCAAACTCGAGTGGTCGTCGACGATTATCCGCATATGATTTCTGGCGGCTTTGGGCCGTTAATAGACGACTCTTGATCAGGGAAATCTTCTCGCGGGCTGCCAATAACATATCAGGTTCCGTACCAATAGATTCAGACAAATCGTCCCAGCACAAAGGGGACCTACAACGACGACCATACAATGCCTCATAAGGTGCCATCATGATCGAGGCATGCCAGCTGTTATTATATGTGAATTCTACCAACGGCAGTTGGGTTTCCCAGTCAGGCTTCCAATCGAGAGCACATGCCCTCAACATATCCTCTAGAGTTTGAATTGTCCTCTCAGACTGACCGTCGGTCTGAGGATGAAAAGCCGTACTGAAATTCAACTGTGTACCCATAGCACGATGAACCGCCTTCCAGAAGTGCGACACGAACCGTCCGTCCCGATCCGATACAATACTCTTAGGGGTGCCATGCAGTCTCACAATCTCTTTGATGAATAATTGGGCCAATCTCTCAGGGCGCCAAGTATCCTTGATCTCCAAGAAGTGGGCTGATTTAGTCAATCGATCTAAAACCACCCAAATCGTATTCATGCCTCGACGGCTCGTCGGCAAGCTAGTAATAAAATCCATCGATATGTCTTCCCACTTCCACTCGGGAATCGGAAGCGGTTTCATCAGGCCAACTGGTCGTTGATGCTCAATCTTGACCTGCTGACAGGTCAAACATTTCGAAACGAATTCGGAAACCTCCCGTTTCATGTTACCCCAGAAATAATACGGCTTCAGATCCTTATACATTTTGTTCGATCCCGGGTGTATGGAATACGGGGTAGCATGAGCCTCCTTCAGAATAGTATTCCTCAACTCTTCGTCTGCTGGTACACATACTCGATTTTTAAAGCGTAATACCCATCCTCGTGAACCACAAATCCAGGGGCCTTCCCCTGATCGATTTCTCCTCGAACTCTGGATAAGAATGGGTCCGTCATCTGTTTCGTCCTGATCGTCTCATCAAGGGATGGTGAAATCTCAAGCATGCACAGTTGTCCCTGAATGCGTTGTATCCAGACCTCAATCTCTGGTCTCATGAACTCTAATTGCAACTCCCTCTGGGCGGTCAAACGAGCTAGTATCTTCTCCTGCACCGTCTTGCGGCTCAAGGCATCGGCAACCACGTTTGCCTTGCCTGGATGATAAAGGATCTCGATATCATAGTCTTTGATTAGCTCTAACCACCTCCTTTGCCTCATATTCAACTCCTTCTGGGTAAAAATATACTTCAGGCTCTTGTGGTCCGTGAAAATCCGACAGGCAACTCCATACAGATAGTGGCGCCAGATTTTTAAAGCAAACACTACGGCTGCTAACTCCAAGTCATGAGTCGGGTAGTTGACCTCGTAAGGACACAACTGTCTGGACGCATAGGCGATCACCTTCTCGTCCTGCATTAACACGCATCCAAGGCCCTGCCTCGATGCATCGCTATATACCACGAATCCTTCCGTTCCTCTAGGTAGTACTAAAACAGGTGCTGAAATTAATCGACCTTTGAGTTCATCAAAACTTTGTTGACATGCTTCCGACCACAAGTACTTCTTATCTTTTCTCAACAGATTAGTCATCGGTTGAGCAATTTTGGAAGATCCTTCCACGAATCGTCTGTAATAGCCTGCTAGACCCAAAAAACTACGAACTTCCTTCACGTTCTTCGGGGGTAGCCAGTCTCGGATAGCTTCCGTCTTTTGTGGGTCTACTCTCACTCCCTCCGCTGATATCACATGACCCAGAAAAATAACTTCAGACATCCAGAATTCACACTTAGAAAATTTTCCATAGAGTTGTTCTCGCCTTAATGCATCGAGAACCTGGCGGAGGTGACACTCATGCTCCTCATGATCACGAGAGTAGACCAAGATATCGTCAATAAAAATGACTACAAAACAATCCAGATAATTCATAAAAACCCGATTCATCAATTCCATAAATACTGCAGGTGCATTAGTCAGTCCGAATGGCATGACAACGAACTCATAATGCCCATAGCGAGTGCGAAAAGCTGTCTTCGGGAGGTCAGACTCTCGAATCCGCAATTGGTGGTACCCGGACCTCAAGTCGATCTTGGAAAATACAGCGGCTCCCTGGAGCTGATCCAATAGATCATCGATGCGAGGTAAAGGATATGTGTTCTTAATTGTTACTTTGTTCAGCTCCCGGTAATCAATACACAAACGCAGCGATCCGTCCTTCTTCCGTACGAATAACACCGGCGCTCCCCAAGGGGATGCACTGGGTCGAACATATCCTTTCTCAGTTAATTCTTCGAGTTGTCTTTTCAACTCCTGCATCTCAGTCGGGGCCATACGATATGGTGCTTTCGAAAGCGGGGACGTCCCTGGATCCAACTCAATGGTGAATTCTACCTCTCGTTGTGGGGGTATTCCTAGAAGCTCGTCTGGAAATACATCTGGATAATCTCGAACTACTGGAATATCAATCAATTTGACTAGCCGGTCAGCTGTCTTAGTCATGTAGCACCAATAACTAATGCATCCCTGGTTCAGTAATCTCATAGCCTTCATAGCGCTGATGACTCTCCCAGAATGATTGGGATTATCACCCCAAAAAATACACTCGACGCCATCATCCGATGTGACGGTCACCATTCGCTTACGGATGCTAAGCACGGCATCGTGACGATCCATCCAGTCGATACCCAAGATTACATCATCTTTAGGTAAATCAACCACAATCAAGTCGGACAACCACTCACGGTTGTTCATACTAATCGGACAGTTCTGTACTTCACGACTCCCAATAATTCTTCTACCATCGGGTAGACCAATTACATAAGGTTCACAATCGGTAACATGATTCAAACGCAAACGACTCAAACAAGAACTAGACAAAAAAGAGTGTGAAGCACCAGTATCAAAAAAAACACAAACGGGCTGAGAGTGGATCTCGAGAGTACCTGCAATCATGCTGGCTTCGGGATCATCGGCTTTCTTCATCTCGTAGACTCTGGGTTTTGCAACCCCGGAAGCAGGTGTACCAACTTGATTTCCACGGCCCATCCCTTTGTTCGCCCCGGTAGTCTGTGGTAAGAAGCGGATGGAGGAGCACGTTCCTGAACAGAAGACTGTATTGGAGCAAGAGATGCTACTGGAGCACGCCCGAGTCCACCCCGGCAATAGCGAGCACGATGATTGTTCTTCCCGCAAGTGTGACAGGCAACGGCCGGCTTCGGACACTTGGAGCTGATATGCCCCTGGTCCCCACAGTTATAACACACGGCGGTGGTGATTGCCCGAGTGCGTTCTGCCGGTTTCGGTGCCATAGGTGGCCGCTCGGAAGGATTTGGTACAGTGGGGTTTCTTGAATACCCCACAGTTCTTGTCTCCTTGAGTGCAGTTCTGGATCTTTTGTTGGAAAACTGAGGGTGCTTCTTAGAAATCTCTTTCGCAGTAAGTTCATATTCCAAAGCCTTCTCAATAAACTCCGGTAAGGTCGTATAGTGGTGATTGAGTAATTGCATCCTCATTCGGGGTTTAAGCCTCTTGAGGAAATATTTGATCTTATCAGCTTCCGAACGGACAACTAACGTAGCAAAAGGGAGAAGTGCTTGGAATTTTTCGGCAATCGCTAACACATCTTCGTCTTCCGATGGGTCGGGGTTTAGTAATTCGGACAGTTTGGCTTCACGGAGGGGTGTAGGATAATAACGATCTAGCATAAGGTTCTTGAATTCCTCCCAAGTACTTGCGCCTTCGGCAGGCCTCACAGAAAGCCACCAAGTAGGCTGCCACAGCAACTCGATTTTCCTCTGGGCACTCCACCATCTCGAACAGTTTCTCGAAATGCTCTATCCAGTGTACAATGTCAGCAGGCTCAGATGAGCCTTCAAAAGTCGGAGGTCGCTGACGTGATATGTCGCTAATAATCCGGCTCACGATCCCGCCAGGCACCAGAGGCGGAGGCTGTTGCCCCTGCTGTTGACCGGTAGTATTCCTCTGCATTGCTTCCATCAGCTGACCCATTTGGGTCATCTGGGCCATCATGCCCTGCATCACAGTGTAAGGATCGACACGTGCATTCTCTCCGGTGTGGTGTGATTGGTCCCTAGAAGGCGAATCACTGCCTGCGGAACTCTGTTCCACATTCGCGCGTCTGTTAGCTCGTGGTATCGGAATTCGGCCTCTTCCGCGGCCTCGTCCCCCTCTGCCACGGCCTCTCAGGTTCCTTTCCATACTGAAAGAATCAAGTCACAAGTACAGTTCGATTTATCAATCATAATTCATGCTAAGTTAATGGCAACAGGGAATTTCCTATCCAACAAAGCAGTTTGTAAAGGATCACTGGCACTACAAGTGTTACACACTCAGTATCATATCAACATTAAGTCGAAACAATTTCAATCACATAATTAATTTAGGTTCACCTCAAACATATGAATTTTTGCCTCATGGTAGCAAGATGCCAAGATAAGTAAGGAGACCAATACATCGTCAATATCATGCCAGTAATCAAATTATGGTTCATGAGAACATACCGTATTCGACGGGTCAGGCGCTTGCACAGGTTACACGTGGCACGAAGGTTTCTTGATGCTATTTCGATTCTACAATGACTCAAAATAAAAACACACTCTCCGATACCATCTTCTGTAACAGCCCAAAAACAGTGGCTATTACAGTGCCGTGGACCCCTACCGGGACCCACCAGGCGATATCCCAATATACATTTAAAGTCTGACAACGTGGCACCGTACCACAACATTTATCAAAACCCCGGTGTGGAGTATAAGTTATTCATATCTTTAAATACGAGCAAACATACACAGGATCCAAATTCGGTACAGACCATATGACGATGGGCAGTACCTAATAAATTTTAGTACATTCATCCGACACAAAATAAAATGAAAGTCAAAATAAAACATAACCGAACAACCAAAAGACTCGGGGGCCCCGAAATAGCACACTTCAGAATCCTCCGTCGCCGTTGTGCTCTTCCTGTGCCTTGCCCTTTCCTCGCCCTGAAATACAAGTATTTCGCCCCAAACCACAGGGTCAGCTATACATGATAATAATTCTCATGACATTATATAATTCATATATATACTGATCTTAAAGAAAATCACCGACTACTGAATATACCCCGAAGGCGTATAAACAATCAGTCCCAACTGTCGAACATAACCAAATATACGAACGACCATAAACTATGGCTCAAGACGGACGTCACAGTACGCCCGATCCGGAAATGTGTCCGTGCACATGTCTACCCCGTATACGGAATCCAGAATATACGTGGGACGATGTACCTAATTAGCCTCACGAACTACGTCTCGTGTGCACGATCTAAATGCGGAAAACCTCCACGCATGATCATCAAGTGCCCGGCTAAAAATCCTGCACATAACCAATCGGCGCGCAGATATGACTCCAGAGATGTCACGATACAATATGACAACGACACTCAACGAATTACACTTTTACCAAGAAATCGAACAACTCACCGAAGTGTCAACAAAGCTCAACAATATCGAGGGTCCCAAAGTAACGAACTTGGGAATACAATCCCATGATGAAAACGGGACATCATTAAGAACAACCTCAAGTCAAAAGACACAAGTTCATAAGTGTTTCATATACACGAAATGCATAATCATCATAAGAATCCACACATCATTATAACCAAGCAAGATAACTTGCCTCAATTCCGTAGATGAATAATCCTTCTTTGAATGGTCAAACGAACGGTATCTTCGTCTAACAATACTCACGTGAACAAGCAACCTTGAATGAAATATAATTCATTCAACAACACATTCGTACGATAATGGTATTATCGCATAAACAATATTCGTAAATTTACTTGAATAAATCAATTATCATACTGATCATTTTAATGTTCTTATTACAAATCATCGTATGTTTATCATGTTCATTACATATTCTAACCTTAATGTCAAAAACTTGATGTCTAATTCATTATCAATGCAATATCGTAAAAATATCTTTTCAAATCATCGACACTTCCAATTACGATATAAGTTGTGTTTAATTACGTTCTTCATTATTTTACCAACGATTTCATTCAAAACTTGATTACTATATGAAACATAAGTTTAAGTTTTTAGTGAACTAAGAACATCATCTTAATTTACGTCTCTGAACACGCACGGATTAATGAAATGGAATTCGGCTACTCATCTACCGCATTTGTATCATCATATTCAACACAATTCTCTTAAGAACATTATCAACCTATTAATGTAGTGATTAAAACCCTTTAACGAAATCGATAAATTCGAACATATGAAGATTACAACTTCCTTCTATCAACATTCATTGTTTTACTTTGAAGAATTTATTAAAAGCCTAGTTATATCATTGGATACTTGAAATTTTTGAAGTCAGTTCATCCCATCTAGCGAAGATCATCTTCAAAGGATTAATATAATCATTCCAACAATTTATTACAAAGGTTTTAGAGGCCAAAAATCATGGTTCCATACTACCTTCAAGAATCAATAGAATGTTCAAGACAAATTTAACATTTCTCACTTTTAATCATTAAGGATATCATCCCTAACATGTTCCTAGTGTTGAGACTATAATTAACTTCCGATTATCATGTTATACATCAGGTTTTTATGTATATCATTACCAACACAATCACATTATGAAGTTATTTACATCAAGAAGTAACACTAATACCTTCAATGTTAATCTTCACTTAGTTTGAGCATGATTCCATTAACTTATCATGTTTACACTAGTTTAAACTAACATTATGTGAAGTATTTATCTACTAATATCATCATAAGCATGGAATTGATATGAGTTCAAGAAAGACCAACCTTAAAATGAAGAACAACACCAACACTTCAAGGGATACACTTCAATCTCTAACTCTCCAAGTCACCAATCAAGTGTTGAAGCTCCAACACAAGTTAGAAAGGCTTAGAAACGAAGTTGGAAGGGAAAGGAATCGTTCCTCAGTTGGGAGGTTGGAAAGGGTCGAGTAGGAAGTGAATGGCAAGTCATACTTTTATAATCTGAACTCGGCATTACGTACGTTAACGAACGTGGTTAACGTACGTTATAGCCCTTACGTACGTAATCTTATGATCATTACGTACGTAACCAATTTCATCAAATCTTACTGCCTCAAAACACGCAATTCGTTACGTACGTAACCATGTAGCTATTACGTACGTAATAGCCGTTGACTTGGCTGTCGCGATCGACTCCCGACCACCTACCCCCGCTCGGCCCCACCCGCCGAAAGGCGGACTGCTGGAGGATCTTCCGCATTACGTACGTTAACGTATTGATGTTACGTACGTAAGGCGACATACATAGCGTACGTTATGAAGACAGGTTAACGTACGTTAAGTACTATAACAAGCATAAATGGAATTCTCCCAATATCACCCAACAACTAATATAGTATGAATGACCATGAATCCAACTTAACATAATTCGTCGATACTTGCTACAACATCACAGATATGGTGCGAAAATACTTAACTTAAATCATGAAATACAATATTAAAGGCGAGGGTATTACAAAGGTAAGTTAATTCTTACTCAGTTAAAGTGATATTCATTCCTTTCGTTGTTGTTCATTCATAATCATAATTCATTCATATTGTATTAACCGTATCGAGACTTGTCATTGTCAATTAATCACTTCAGTCACAAGGAACGACGGTTCCAATCATTTCATTGAGCTGTCATTCATTTCACTATCATTTCATCTCGGTGAGTCATTATTGATTTCGATGTCACTTTTGTTATCTCGTGGCATTCCGGGTCATACTGGCGTGCCGGTTGGTATGTGTAGGATTTTCATGTCGGGCACATATTAAGTCGTGTGCTGGTTGTTGGCCTCACATTGGACTGTGCACATGAGAAGATCACTTCGTGAGACTGATTAGGTACAAGACCACACGTGTATTCGATCGATACTCGATGGTGGATTGTGCACGGACACATTTCCATCCCGAGTGTAGTGTGGCGCCACCCTTTGAGCCGTACTGTTAGTTGATTCATACAGCATGTCTGATTGCGTATGTTTTCAAAAAGATTGGGTTATAATCTAACCGATTCATTTTTTATCGAACTTGTGGTTTTTACAGCATATATATGATTGTGTTTATTCAACTCTTGAGAATCGTTATTCTGTGTAACTGACCCCGTTGGGGGATTTTGTTTTTCAGGTCGTGGCAAGGCTAAGGCACGGGAAGAGAACGTTGACGGCGAGGAGTCCCAGTGATGCTAGTAGGGGGCCGCAGTCCTTTCATTCACCGTGTTTCCTCATTTTATTTCCGCTGCAGATTTCCATTTGGATTTTGAGTTCATTCAGTGTTGTATATTTTATCTCCATATAAAATATACTTGTATTCGGTCATTTTCCTTGGGTGTGTTGTAATAAAACTCCTCATCGGAGTAATTAATGATGTAATGTGGTTCGGTACTACATTTATCCTGTGTATTTCATTCATTTTCACTCGCCTGGTGGGTCCCAGTCGGGGGTCCACGGCACTGTAATATCCGCCTAGTTTGGGGTGTTACAGAGTTGGTATCGGAGCGTGGTTTTGAATACTACCTTCTGAGTCATGTTTCATTTGAAATCATCATTCATCATACTAATATCATTGGACTTTCGCGTCATGTGTGACCCGTGCAAGAGCCGAGCCCTTCAGACCAAAGAACAGTAAGATTCCCTCATTTATCATTTTCATTTGTGATCAAGTCGATCATGTTAATTCATTAATCACTCAGTTCATTTCATTATTCAGTTGTTGATCTTGAGGATCATATCATTAATCTTGTTAACTTGTTCAAATTAATCATTTCAAGAATTTCATCAGATAATCACGTCACCTCAGTTGATCATTCATGTAATCATTGTGTTTGGGCGCGTATGCTCATTTTCATCATTTCATAACGTAATCATAATGTGATAATCATGCGAGATATATAATCATTTCGTGACTTTCCCACTTCAGTATGGAAAGAGCTGGCAGAGGACGCGGGAGAAGAGGCCGCGGTGTGGGCCAAAACCTGAGAGCTCGTGTGAATACACGTGCGTATGCTAGGAATAATGCAAATTCATCGAGCAGTGATGCTGCCACTCATTCACCTGGGCATAATCATTCACTATCAGGGAGTCGTACCCGAGACACAACTCAGTCAGAAGGTGTTCGGGTTGATCCACTCGCTTTTATGCAGGGCATGATGGCCCAAATGACTCAGATGACACAACTGATGGAAACGATGCATAACTCAGCTACTCAGAATCAACAGGCTCCTCCGCCGCCACCTCAGAGGCAAGAGAGGGGTGTGAGCAGTATCATTGGCGACATCTATCGCCAAAGACCACCTACTTTTGAGGGTTCATCTGAACCGGCAGATATCATTCACTGGCTTGAGCATTTTGAGAAACTGTTTGCTATGGTGGACTGTCCTGAGGGACACAAAGTTTCAGTCGCGGCTTACTATTTGGGTAAGAGCGCTCATTCATGGTGGTTATCGTTGAAGCCCACCGACGGATTTTGTACTTGGGAACAATTCAAGACTCTCATGATGGAGAGGTATTATCCGGCCCCACTCAGAGAGGCTAAGTTATCAGAATTACTTGTTGCGATATTTCGTTTAACGCAAGTGCACGTTATCGTAGACAAGTAATAAAGTGATGAGTGAGTTATTGTTCCCACGAGGACTGGATCACTAATTACCGATTTTTATGTATTCTAATTTTATTTGAACTGTCGAAGTTTGGGATGCAATTAATAACTAAAGAAAAACCAATAAAAGAACTAACAGTAAAAACTATAGCTCAAAGAAATAAAATCAAATGATGAATAAGTCTAGGATTGTGAATCCACCTTGATTTATCCGAATTTACTCTTGATTATCTGAAGTTAATGATTTCCCCAATTTATTGAAGGCGAAGATTGCTAAAATACTCTACCGCCTCTCCCGAGGTCAATAGATTTTTCTAAAGGCGAATAACGCACTCTATCCCTAGGTGAATTAATTCGACAATAGGCAAAAAGCACAAAATCTTCAAAAGGCCACGTAGTCCCTATGAGTATATTCCTATCTCACAAGATAAAACGGTTCTCACCAATAGTTCCTCACCAACTCTTCTCTCCCGATTCGAGTTGAGTAATTAAAACAATCCAATTATTGGCCAGACAATTGAAAGCATTAAAAACGATTGGGAAAACTCATCAGAAAATGGAATTATATAGATAATCAAAAGCAAATTCGTCAAAACTTTGGTTTCATCAAAATCCTAGAACAGGGTTTTAGCCTGACATGCTAAAAGATAAAAATACAGAAATAATGAAAGGAAGCATCGAAATCAAACGCAGATGAAGAATTCGGATTCCTCCGTTATTCTGGCTTCCGCCCTCTGCTCTTGGTGTCTTCTGCTTCTTCTCTTGATAATGATCGATCCTCCAATGATAATCCCCTTTTTGATTATGACCTTAAACCCTTATTTATAAATCCCATCAGCCTCCAAAAATGCGTCCGTGTGATTAAGTCGAGAGCCGGCTTCAAAACGGCCCAGAAACGCGGCATTTTCTGTCAAAACCGCCCCGTGTGCCGCGGCTCACTTAATCTGTGCCGCGGCTCACGGCACTCAGCGGGATGCCTGGGTGCTATTTTTTTCTTCTGGGCCGCGGCTCACTATAATTGTGCCGCGGCTCACAGTACAGTGCGCTCGGTGCCTGCGGGTTACCTTCGTGTGTCGCGGCCCACTTGGTACGTGCCGCGGCCCCAGGCCAAAAATCGCCGTTTTCGCCCGTTTTTCATCGTTTCGGCTTCCGGACTCCAATTTCTTGCAAAACATATAATAATAGTGCATTAGAAGCTCATTTATGCAGATTTAATCACAAAAAGAATACAAAATAATGATAAATAAGCGTATAAAAATACGCCTAACAAATACCCCCAAACTTGAGCCTTTGCTTGTCCTCAAGCAAAAAGAATTGATTACAAATAAAAGAATAATTGTGGATAATCGTGCAATTTCATAGTGCTCAACCTAATCAATACTACCCTGAAAATCTCAAAGAATAGTACAAGTATCGTAATAGTGAGTCATATCCAGGACACTGATTCCACGAAGTAACCAATTTTAGTCCTAATCAATCGTGCATGAAGAAAATCTAGCTCAAAGATTAACAAGCGTGAATTTGACCGACCGTCAATATGAAGGGTTAAAATAAACAAGATAACTCGCCCAGTCCCACAGTCTAGTGGCCAAAATTTCAAGAGTTTCATCATCAAAAATAACCCTCGAATAGTATTCCCTTATATATATGATCAATAAATTGATTCGAGTTGACCACTAGGTTCTGATCTCGGGATGTTTCATCGGGATAATCCTAGGGTGGAATTCCATTCTCATGTATTGGGGAACTTTTTGACGTAAAAGACACTCATGGGGCACATAGATGCTTCTAGTTACTAAGTTCCCCTCCACAGCGGAGAAACAACTCGAATAGCTATTCCCGCATGTCCGATTCAAGGTTGCTGTTTTACGCGAGAGTAAACAACGGGTCACGCGAATACCCCCGGTTACTAGGCTCCCCATCATCGGCACATGCGAAATCTCAAAACCACTAGTCTAATCAGGGTTGTCGTTTTACGCGAGAGTAAACAACGGGTCACGTGAATACCCCCAGTTACTAGACTTCCCGTCATAGAACAAATAATATCTCGACTTTTGGGAAAAACTGTCTGACTCTAACACAAAGCAAGTGCCAACACGACTTATGTTACTGGACGACTAGCTACGCGAAAAGTGTAACCAAACGTATAGACGGTGATTTGAAAACACGTATGTCTCCTCTCTTATCCGCTAAGATTTCTACAAAAACAAAAAAAAAATTCGGACCTAGATGAATACTTAACAGAAACAGATATTGCTGACTACAACTCAACTAAAACTCAACCGTTTCTTCAGAGAGAAATCAGTATCGTAACATCAGTTTTACACAAAAATAAGCACGAAAAATTCACAAATGCAATTAAAAACACGACAAGCAAGGCTAGCAACAACAAAAATAACGAAAAATAATGAAAAGTGCAACGAATAAGTACAGCAATAATAATAATAGCAACATAAAGTAACCCCCCCCCCCCCCAAACTTAGGACGTATATTGACCTCAATGGACAAAATGTAATATGCAATAAAGAAAGAAGGTCAAGTACTCCCATACAGTCTGCTCACGAACTGGTGCCGGCATCGTCCGGCGAGGAGGGTAGCGTGGCTGGGCGAACGGGTGGAATGACTGGCCCATCCGGGTGCATAATGTGGGCCGTCCATGCAGCAAGGTGCTACTGGTGGTAAGCATCTCTCGCTGCCATGCGCCTCGTCTCATGTCGGTTGGCCCGGCGGGCCAGCTCTCTCATCTCGTCTCGGACGGCAGCGATGATACACTCTCTCTCCGTCCGCCTCTCCTCTCTCAGGGCATCCAGAAGGCTCTCTCTCTCTCCTCATCTCCTCTCTCTCTCTCCTCATCTCCTCTCTCAACCCGTCGAACATCGCCTGCAAGTGCTCTCTGTCGGGCGGCGGACTGGACTCCATCTGCCCCTGCGTCAGAAGAAGAGGCTTGGGGGACTGCTCGTGTGCCTCATCAAGTAGAAATCCTCGCCCCCGAGCATGTGCCGGTGCTCCTCCCCACTAGTCGAAGTGCGAAATGATGCGATGATCAATCGGACCCTGGGGGGCTAACATCGGCTCGTCATCCGACCACGTCATCCCCAACTGCCGGCAAAGAGCGCAAATAAGAGAGGGGTGCTTCAGCCCTGTCTTGGCCCCTCCCTGAATACACTGGAAGATAGATCGTACTAGAAGAGGGTCCACATCGAATCTGGCCCCGGAAGTGATAGCATATAAGGTACGGGCACGAGAGAGTAAAATAGTGCGGATCTGCGAGGCAGGATCAATACGTGCGCAGATGAAGTACAACCAGGCTTGCCCGAGCCGACTGAGGCGCGAGCTCTTAAAATAGAAGGCCGACGAACCCAGGGCGCGCAACTCCCAGACGGAGCCGGGCTGTGTGAGTGTCTCGAGCAGGGCCTCCTTCGTGAGGCCACTCATAGCTCATGTATATGCCGTATCGTCAACCACAGGCAGCTCGAATAATCTCCGAATGGCGGCCACAGAGAAATCTACAGTAATGCCCCGGACAACGACCTGAGTCCTGGTATCCGACTGCGGTATCATCTGCCCCGCCCGAATGTGCTTCAACAAAGCGCTCGCATAAAACTCCTGCACAATGGAGATCACCGCCGGCTCGGGAGGTGCAGCAAAACGGGCCCACCCCATCTCGTCTATCATCGTCAGAAGCTCCCCATCCTGGGGGGCTGGGGTGAATCCCCTCTCCGGGATCAGAGGTCGAGGGCGGATCTTTTCATTGAAGATTTTATAAATCTCCGGGTCGGAGAATTGGTGCGCCTCCAACTCGGCTCGGCTCTGAGACGTTTCCCCTCGTGTGGGGGACGATTGCGTCCTGGCCCTTTTGCTAACCTTTTTGGTTCTAGCCATAGCGAGTCCTGAAAAGATAAACACCGGAGTTTACTTACTTAAGCAATAATGAGAATAACATTACTCGGCTAAGGATATCCAAACATGAATCAAGAGTTGAACGAGCTTGCACCGTTGTGAAGGAAAATTAAAATTGAGCTTTAACGTTTAAACTTGACGTTGGTTGGGGTACGCTGTAATTCCCATAAACGAATTCGTTGCAACTAGTTTCAAAACATTGTCTTAACAAAGAAAAATTTTCTTTCAAGCTTTTCATCAAACACCTTGTGTGCATAATTTTAATTTAGGAACAAACATAACCATAGCTTCATTCAATCCCAAGAACAACAACACAAATCGATCGTCATGACAAATGACATATTCAATTCATTCATAATCAAAAATAATCATTAAAAATCAATCAAAGGCATCATATTCCCAACTCAACTTTTGGATAGAACTTTGAAAAAAACTAACCATATAACCATACCTTACTTCTCAAATCATGTATCAGTAAGGATTAAGGGATTTAGGATTACCTGGTTTGGATTGTAATACGCAAGAGGAAGAAGAAGATGAGAAAAAAAAATTCTCGGTCGATCGCTTGTGCAGATGATGAGAAGGAAGTATACCTGGAGTCGGCCGAATTCGTGTTATAAAGGTACCTGGGCTGTCTAACTTCCGAACGGGGGCCGCGGCACACACTACACCATATATGGGTTTCAGCAACACCTGAAAAACTGTGTTCAAAAGTCCAGAAAGTGTTGTTGAAAGCAAAAAAACAGGCTACGGCTACACTTTGACCAAATTTGAATGTGTTACAAAAACGGCCGCAACCATAGGGGTCTAAGGTAACACTTTTCTTGTTTTTGGTAACATGTGAAAAAAGTGTAACAGTAGACCCCTATGCCAACACTTTTCTTGTCTGTACCTACATTAGATTTTGTGTTGCTGTAGACTTAGGGTCACACTTTTATATATTTAGTGACACAAATATTTGTGTAGCTGTAGACTTATACCAACACTCATGAGGTCTAAGGTAACATTAAATTGTGAAACACTTTGACATCTTTACCAACAATTTTAACATTATGGCTACACTTATATATGAACAGTTCTAACTATTGCCAACACAATTTTTATATTTTGCCAACAGAAAAAATTATAAATTAGTCTATAGCTATATTTTTACAGGTTTTTACCAAGATTTTTCGTGGTAAAAAGCAACATGTTATATTGGAAAATAGATATTACCATAAAACAGTCAATACCATTAAAACACTGCCAACCATACCAATATCCAAAATACATGACTGCCAAATATTCAATCCATAATCAAACAACCAAATGCACTTACATAACCTAACATCCAAGATCTAACTTAAAATGTCATTCAACAATTAGCTTAAGTACTATTTAATAGCTAAGAACAAGTTACCATCGCAATCCATATATATAACAAAACTACTTGAGTCACTTAGCTAGCATAAATAAAATAATGAAACCAGTCAAGGAGTGACATTGTAATCCCCATAGGATTCCTCGCCTGACTTCTAAGAGTCATCAATCTTTAAGTTCAAATCTGGATTCTTCTCAACCGATATTTTCATCATTTCTCGAATTTGTCAAGTTTTTCATCCATCTCTTGTTGAAGTTGGGCCCTCATCTCAGCAGTAAGGTCCGCCACGTACTGATCAGCAACTTGAACAGATGGTGATGCTAAAGACTTCGACTTTGGTTCCTATTATGTAACACCCCTAATCCGCTCAGGGATATTACACGCCGTAGACCCTCTCCTCGGGGATCTACCAGGCTGATAACTAAAATCAAACACCTAAACATCGCCTTTAAGGCTAAAATGACTCAGTAGACCGATTTGGTCTTTCAATAATAACATACAACTCCATTCCAAACACATACCCACGCAGGGGTCAAAATACAATAAACTCTCGTACAACGGGGAAAAGATACTGCAGCGGAAAAGAAAATACAACTAGACCAATACGACATCAACGGATCCTCGTGTGATTAGTATCGTTCATCTTTCATCATCCTTCGTGCCGCCCCTGTGCTATGCTCCAAAACCTGAATGCAAAAATAGACATCCACCCCCCGAATACTCGGGGGTTAGCAAAACTCCACTGTTTTGCTAGTGCAAGTATAAATACGAAAACAAGCCATACATATCATACTCCACAAAAACAGAATAATCGCGAATATACTTCCCGAGAAAATTCACTTGATCAAACCATTCAAAACGTGAAAGGTAGGAAATAACCCAATGTCCATATTACAAAACATTTGACGATCTCGAGAGTTTAGAAAACATTTGGGATATAAGAATTCTAAAACCTTTTGAAAACATTTAGGGACACAGCCCAAAAGTCATTTTCCAAAATTCAAGTTCCGGTAACAATACGCAGGGTCCACAACCCATTTCACAAAACACGGGGTCCGTGACCCAAATCACAAATCACATGTTCTTAAGGATTATTCGTGTCCCGTGCTAACAAGCCACGAACCTCAGATGCTCCCGAAGAACAAACCCGAGTGAATAACCCAATAGGAAAAACATATCAAATTGCATGTCTCCACGACACGAATATCACAACCAAACCACAACCATAAGTTATCCCGGCATCGCGCTAACAAGCCAAGAACCTCGGAGTCCCCGCAAGACATACCCGATGATAACCCCACAAGTTATCCCGGCATCGGGCTAGCAAGCCCCGAACCTCGGAGTCCCCGCAAGACATACCCGTATTGGATAACCCTACGGTTTCGCCCGACCCATACTAGCAAGTATGGATCCCGGAGATTCAACAATCCTACCCGGAGGCACATCTCATACAACAAGCACACAACAATAGTCGATTATCAAGACAAGCAACATTAAGCATCACAACCTCCTTTCAAAGGAGTAACGACTAACATCACATCATGTCGAATACCCACCGAACAAATATACAATTCAATACACAATCCTCGGCAAACAATTGTGGTCTATTATATTCACTCAATGCGATTATAACGTCTCTCAACGTACGAAACTAACACACATATTCCGAGAACATATCCATTCACGAAGTATTCGAATTATCGTTGAAAGACAATATTTATCGAGGACATACCGATCCTTTTTAACGTTCATTAAACATTGGATTTCGCATAAAATCATTTATCAATAATTATGCCTATGACATCTCGCTCCCGGCAGTCTAGCTCTTAAAACGATGTTTGCCTCCCGGTCCCTTTTCTGATACTTCTTGACTTATTCTAGTGCTGCAATCCACAGGGCAAGATAATTGCCTCGAATAATCGCAACACGGAGAATCGACCGAAACAGGTTGACACGAACCGACTACGAACCCACCGACTCCACCGATCGCCAACTCGCGGTCATAAACTACGAAGGACAAGAACAACAATGAAATGAATTCCATAACACGACTCAAAGTCGTTGAATTCAAAGAACAAATGACGAACGTTCAAGCGTTTCCCCCAAAACGGCCAAGAACACGATTCGTTCCGTCAAAACCCGAAAACGGAATTCCAAGTTGAAATATGGATATACAATCCATAGAATATGTTTAACAACATCATTTAACCCCAATCGATCCATCAAAAACGGATGAAAAACGAGATCGAGAACAAATCCCCCAAAAAGTCAATTTGAAGGAAATCAAGAAATATACTTCGATTCGATGAAGAAAAATGGATTAAATGATGTTAAACACAATAATACTACCAAGATTAATCATACCCATCATGAATTAATCAACAACACGGAACGAATCGGACAAAAATGCAAAAAACCCCAAATTCACGAAATTAGGGTTCTAAGGAAGATTACCTTGATTCGCTGGATCAAAGGATGATAACGGATGATTTATTGATGATATGAACTCAATAACTTCATGGATTTGTTTTTAAACAACATGGCTCCATGGTGGTATCACCCTCAGCCGCGGAAGGAAATGAGAAGAAGGAGAAAAATGGCCAAAAACCCGTGTGCAGGACCATAAATAGTGCCGCAGTGTGCCGCGGCCGCCGAGAGTGTGCGCGGCACGAGCCCAAAAATGGCTCCCGGTGGTGGCGGTGTGCAGCGGCTCGGCCAGCGTGTGCCGCGGCACCGTCTGATCGGGTTGGCGAAAAATGCCACGAGTGTGCCGCGGCCTTGCCCGGCATGTGCCGCGGCACAGTGCGGCTGCTCGGCGAGAAGATGCCGAGCACGACCGGCCGTGACTTCGGCGAAGCTTCGAGCACTACGGCCGTGACTCGGCGATCTGCGGCACAGGCCCAGTGCCGGTCATGACTCGGCTGGGTCCAACTCCGACGGCCCGAACGACCCCGAAACCCGAACCTGAATACGAATCGATGATACGGTTACGACGTACTCTCAAAGACGAATCTGAAAGCTAATAGAACATACATTTCCGACCACCCGAAGGCTCGGAATTCGACAACGGAAGTAATTACCCAAAACTTTGGGAAATTACGAAAATGGCCCAAAACGTCCGAAAATCACGATACGCGATTGAAACACCAAACCAAAGCTCGCAACATGAATAATAACATTAAATGAACTTACGAGAAACTAGAAACAACAATTTCGGACGAGATTCGCAAGAATCGAACTCAAGTGCGGAAAAGTCGCTAAAAAGCTCGGAACTCAACAAAACGATACCGAAACGAACTCGGATGACAAAAAGTGCAGAATTAATCATTCTCGAAATGACGAAACGGTCATGAGCGAGTCGTCAAAACGGACTCCGACCGAAAAAATAAATTTACCGAAAATCGAAAATTGCGGATATTACATTCTACCCTCCTTAAAAGAAGTTTCGTCCCGAAACTTAAAACAGGTAGGGAGAAGCAATATCCCGCCAGGAAAACTCAACGAGATACGCAAGGAAACGCGTAACTTACGCCCATCGACGAAACGTTACAAGCAACGCAAAGGAATATACGGCGTGAAAACACGCTCCACGACGACCAACACAACGTCGCCGTTAGGAATATAATAAAACCAACAAGTGTCAAGCGTCATCAAATGGATAATACAATCGAGTCTATTATTCGAACAATCACAAAACACTAACCACCGTGCACAGTCGAGAAAACGAAAAATAAACACAAAACGATCCACTTCGAATAAAAGAACTTAATCTCCGAAATTCGAAACAACCGGGTAAGGAAAAATCATAACATACAACTGATAGACCACGCCCCCCAGGGACTCCTCGGAGTTGGTCCTGATATCAGTGTTCAAGTCCGTGCCTCGGAAGGCTCGGCGACTAACTCGCAAAACTGAACTCGATGTCCCTCAAGCCCGCACTTGTAACACGTTACTAGCGGAGAAGGACAATGTGCACGGACATGCCCCGCCATATTTCAGTTAAAACACCTCCTGGCTTTACCAGGAGTCAAAGCAGACGACTTGGAACTCTCAGTCCCACGTAACGAGCGACAGAGCTTCACAGCAGAAAGACTACGACGTTGCGAACTAGAACCACCAGCTCCTGCACTGTCCACAAGGTCATCGGACTTCCTCTGTTTCTTCGACTCGGGCACACGCTCCGATGATAACGAAGCTAATTCACGGGCCAAGGCCCGATCTTGGTAGTCCCTCAACGAAGTGCAAGTGAGTCCCGACAAATACACGCGAATCTCTGGCTTCATTCCTCTGTCAAAATGAAAGATCCTCTCTTCCTCGGTTCTCACCCGATCTCGCACATAACTGAGTTGTTTGCTATAGTCGATGATAGCCTGTGACACTGAAATATCTTGCGGCTCTGCCAAATAAAATTCGTGAATCCTCTGCTCTCTAATCGGTTTCGGACAGAACTCAGCTTCCATAAATGTTTGGAACTCCGCCCACGTGACATCACGATCACGAGGCTTAACAGCTTCCCACCAATTAACGGCATCTTTATCAAGAAGGTACTGCGCAATAGGTACCTTTCGCTCTTCAGGACAATCGACAGCCTCGAATATCTTTCCCAACTGGAAAAGCCAACCATCCCAGCCCAACGCATCCGCAACACCGGCGAATCGAGGGGGATTCATACGAATTACCTCCCAAAGCCACTGATTTGCGCCAGTGTTAAGGTCACATCATGTGCGCTGAATTGCTCGAGTCAATCGAGTCATCTGTAGCTACTGCGTAAAATAGTAGCGACGCCGATACCAATATCATCACCGTGACATGATCTCGACCATGCATCCGATCGCCACGACCACGACCTCGGCCCCTCGGCATACTGAATAAGTAACCACTCAGCACAACAGAAAATCATAACACATAACACATACTACGATTACCATCGTAAGGCAACACACACATGAATATCACAGTAACGACGGCATCGTTCGGCGACATCAACGACTCGAACGATAACCAGTGCACAATTACAAAACATCATGAAACAACCACATATGTGCACAATCACACAAACCCAAGCTCTAACAGCTACTTGCAGGTGCGACATGGGCAATTCCCCATTAGGCTAAAAACATTAAATACATACATCACACCCCTCACGGAGGATTACAATTCTAACGACAATATTAACATCGTACACACATTCCGGACATAGCGAGAATGATAAGTTTTAAAAATGGAAACCACCCTTTTTGAAAATAATTTAGAAACACCAGTTGATCTTGAGTATTACCTTTCAAAAAGTAGTACAAACATTATTATCGAGACTTTGAAAACCATCTTGCGTTTGATAAAAATGAGGACACTTTTCTTTTAGTGAAAAAAAAAATTTCAAAAATATTCGACCCTCGGGTCTAAGCAAAGCATTTCTAATTAATTTGAAAATATCTCAAAATATTTTGGTCCTCAATTGGAATAATTTTGAATCGTATTGTGGCACCTTGAAAGTACCACGAGAAAAAAATAATTCATTTTAAAATGTACGTCTCAGAATTTATTCTCTAAGATACTCCAGGTTAAAAAAAATATATATTAGGCTAGAATGCCTAAAAACTCACATGATCATTTATCAAACCGTCATAAAACATTCAAGGCCAAAATGTCAAAAGCTCGGTTAAGAGAATCGGTTTTCGAAATAAAACTCGGTCGGTAAAATACCGAAAGTCATTACAAAAGAACTCACGCAGCTGATAAAAGAAATACAGTTCAACATGCACAATCCAGCAACACTACTCCTCATATGAACGAAATATGAGAGTCAAATAACCACATATCACAAAATCAAAATCCATAAGAGGATTCCGTCACTTAACCAATAATCATACAAATGGCTCGTGTCACACGAGGCACAACACAAAGAAGGGAGACTAACATTCACAGGTCGCACGAAGATGATGATCGCCCACGATACTAATCACGACCAACAAACTCAGACGACGCGTCGCGACACGACTCAGTCAGACAAAATCCGACGAGACAAAACTCAATAGACACCACTGACCCGACAGCCTAGGTTTCCACAACCTAAGCTCCGATACCATTTATGTAACACCCCCAATCCGCTCAGGGATATTACACGCCGTAGACCCTCTCCTCGGGGATCTACCAGGCTGATAACTAAAATCAAACACCTAAACATCGCCTTTAAGGCTAAAATGACTCAGTAGACCGATTTGGTCTTTCAATAATAACATACAACTCCATTCCAAACACATACCCCGCGAGAATCAAAATCTGATAAAATCCCGTACAACGGGAAAAGATCTTGCGGCGGAAAAGAAAATACAACTAGACCAATACGACATCAACGGATCCTCGTGTGATTAGTATCGTTCATCTTTCATCATCCTTCGTGCCGACCCTGTGCTATGCTCCAAAACCTGAATGCAAAAATAGACATCCACCCCCCGAATACTCTCGGGCGTTAGCAAAACTCCACTATTTGCTAGTGCAAGTATAAATATGAAAACAAGCCATACATATCATACTCCACAAAAACAGAATAATCGCGAATATACTTCCCGAGAAAATTCACTTGATCAAACCATTCAAAACGTGAAAGGTAGGAAATAACCCAATGTCCATATTACAAAACATTTGACGATCTCGGGAGTTTAGAAAACATTTGGGATATAAGAATTCTAAAACCTTTCGAAAACATTTAGGGACACAGCCCAAAAGTCATTTTGAAGGAAATCAAGAAATATACTTCGATTCGACGAAGAACAATGGATTAAATGATGTTAAACACAATAATACTACCAAGATTAATCATACCCATCATGAATTAATCAACAACACGGAACGAATCGGACAAAAATGCAAAAAACCCCAAATTCACGAAATTAGGGTTCTAAGGAAGATTACCTTGATTCGCTGGATCAAAGGATGATAACGGATGATTGATTGATGATATGAACTCAATAACTTCATGGATCTGTTGTTAAACAACATGGCTCCATGGTGGTATCACCCTCAGCCGCGGAAGGAAATGATAAGAAGGAGAAAAATGGCCAAAAACCCGTGTGCAGGACCATAAATAAGTGCACGGTGTAGCATGACCAATGAGTGTGCCTTGGCGCGAGCCCAAAAATGGCTCCTAGTGGTCGGCAGTGTGCCGCGGCTCAGCCGGCGTGTGCCGCGGCACCCGGTACAGTCGGGTTGGCCGAAAAATGCCACAGAGTGTGCCGCGGCCCTGCCAGCATGTGCCGCGGCACACGGTACGGCCTACTCGGCTAGAAGATGCCGAGCACTACCGGCCGTGACTCGGCCAGAAGCTGCCGAGCACTATCGGCCGTGACTCGGCTAGTGCCGGCCTGGGCCCAGATTGCCCGGCCATAACTCGGCCGGGTCCAACTCCGACGGCCCGAACGACCCCGAAACCCGAACCTGAATACGAATCGATGATACGGTTACGACGTACTCGCAAAGACGAATCTGAGAGCTAAGAGAACATACATTTCCGACCACCCGAAGGCTCGGAATTCGACAACGGAAGTAATTACCCAAAACTTTGGGAAATTACGAAAATGGCCCAAAACGTCCGAAAATCACGATACGCGATCGAAACACCAAACCAAAGCTCGCAACATGAATAATAACATTAAATGAACTTATGAGAAACTCGAAACAACAATTTCGTACGATATTCGCAAGAATCGAACTCAAGTGCGGAAAAGTCGCTAAAAAGCTCGGAACTCAACAAAACGATACCGAAACGAACTCGGATGACAAAAAGTGCAAAATTAATCATTCTCGAAATGACGAAACGGTCATGATCGAGTCGTTAAAACGGACTCCAACCGAAAAAATAAATTTACCGAAAATCGAAAACTGCGGATATTATATTTTCTGAGAGAGAGAGAGGGAGGGGGGGAGGGAGAGAGGGGGAGGAAACAAATACATCTACATAAGGGGAATATCCAGCAAACGCAAACAACAGTAACAAAAATATGATTCATGATATACTTTAAATTAATCTTACCTTTACAAGAAAATCAAGTATACCTTGGTGATCACCTTGCAGCAAGACTCGGCAGATGCAACATAGTTAAAGTCAAGTCAGCTGCAACGAAAAAAATTACCAAAACAAATGTAGACCTCACAGAAGTTTAGTTATAAAAAATAAGTGAAATCCAAAAGAATTTTTTTTTGAAGACTATTTGTCAAGAAAAATATACGACCTTTTTAAAACTCTGCAATAACACTAGTTCGTGGGATTCCCCGGTTGACACCTTTTAGTGCAATCCTATATTTGAAATTAGAAGGCTCTGAAATCTGATCTGATTTGAAATTCTCGACTACGTGCTCCGCACTTTTAACAACGTCGTAATATGATTTTCCATAATCTGCACCATCAAGATACCATATACCATCAAGATACCATATGAAGAAATAAACAAATGAATGTAAAACCATAATCAATATGATCAATGTTTCACTTTAAAAGGACACCGACAATCTCAGGAGGAAAATAATATATCCCCCAATTAACACGAGGTCAATGTAATTTTATACACCAAAATTCCCTTTTAGACAATGTAACTAAAAGCAATCATTTTATGAAGCAATAAAAGATAATTTTTGAAGAATCTCATGTCCAAATAAGTCATCTGTACATTTAATAGTGCAAAATGGTAATGACCAAGACAAAGTTATCTTACTTCTACTTTTTTAACATCTTTCTATGATATCAAAAAGTAAAAAATAAAAGGTTGAAGGCTTGTTGCAATAATCCATCATCATCATCAATTGGACCTTAGTCCCAACTACGTTAAGGTCAGTAGCATGAAAATTATAGTGTTAATGAACTGTCTAAAATTAGTTAATACTATAAATTCATTCAAAAAAAAAATGCCGAAGTTTGCCCTTCATGTCGCAACCTTAACACAAAGAAAAAAATATATCTATCTAGCATAAAGAAAAAAATCAATGACTAGTCAAGCTAGAATAAGTGTATTGAAATTATTTGTATGACTCACCACGACAAGAGGCAAGGCCAGAAACATATGGAATATTCACGAGCCTAACAAGAATCCAAAAGTAAAAACCCATTTTATATCCCTGAATCAAAGTGTAAATCCCATGCTACACCGATGCATGCTAAAATCCAAGGACCTTCATTAAATTGAAGGTCATGAGTGGAGTCCATCTAGCCAAAGTAATTTTTTTGTTAACTTCAGTTGAATTTAAAGCTAGCGGAAAATGAAAGCAGCCTGAACCACCAAAGTGTTTACAGTAAGAGGCAGAAACTATACAAAGTCTAATGCAAAAATAAATCTTATCTGAGTGAAGTTCTCAACATACTGTTGTCTTCTCAGCCAGCAATTTTCGTTTCTTGCAGTTTCCCTTCCTTGTTCCAGTTGGTCTTATAAAGTAGCAAGAATACTCAAACAAGTTTGAAGTGCCAGGGCGATCATGCTGCTCCAAATTCCCTGAAATACACGAAAATTAAGCTAACCACCCAAAATCCTTAAAGCTAAGAAGAAACACGTCATAGAGCTAAGAAGAAACAGTGTCATTTATCGTAGCTCTGAGATTGCAGGGCAACTGATATTCGCTTCAAGAAGGCGTCTTCTTTCACAGTCGAAGTTACTTCCAGATCCTGCAGTGATAAGAGACTACATTATAGAAGGCAAATTAACATACATATTTCTGAACCTGATATCCTAGAAGTATACATTAAATACCAAGTATAAACAGCAGCCAATATATTTCTGAACCTGATATCCTTCATCAACGTTTTCAAAATCCAAACAACGAGAAGATGTGTATCCACTATCCATGACTTTGGTCCTAAAACATATAAAGTAACTAAAAATATGATTTTATAGCACAAAAGTCATTAATCCTTTTGATAAACTAGAGCACGGGGGATGAAGGGAGTCAACCATACCTGAATATCAAAGATAAACCGGAACGCAGGGATTTGCGTTTTTACTGTTCAAAATGCATAAATTCTTGAATATTACATTTCACTCCTTCAAATTTCGGAGGCTTTGTGGAAGATTTGAAGTGTTGGATCAAAAGAAAGAAAAAAAGTTGCAGAGAAGATGGAGAAGTTGATAGCGGCGCGTCTCTATGATGGAGAAGATGATAGATTTAGGGTTGTTTTAATATATTAATAATTAATTTCAATTGGGCTAGGATGAAATTCCAAAAATTTGCAGTAAAATGGCAGAAACTAATTAGACCTGTTCATCCCAAATCGAACCAGTACCGCCACATACCTGCTAGCCGCGCCGCTTCATCCGCCGACCCCAGCGTCGCCGCCTTCCCTTCCCTCTCTTTTTGTCCTCCCGTGGTCTGAGCGGTGTATTGTGTGTGTGTGTGTGCTGAATTTTTTTTTTGTGTGTGCGTGTTTTTGAGTGTGTGTAGTGTGTATGTGTTGATTCTTCTGTCTGTGTGTGATAGAGGTATTGCAAGAAATAGAGATATCAAGAGAGAGAGAGAGAGAGACAGTCGGCGGTCAGTGAGAAATAGAGAGAGACGCGAGAGAGTTGAGATACCTAGTCTGAAATATACTTTTTGTATTTCTATTATTTTAGTCTAATTCTATTTTCAGCCTCTTGCTGATAGTGAATCCAAAATTTTGAAACGTTTGAAAAATAAAAAGAAAGTAAATATGTGGAACATTCACCTACAGACATCCGTTAAATCCGTTCAAGTCTCCAACATAGACTTTTAGAAGTTCACAGTAAAGTTGCAATTCAATTGTGAGACTTGATTACTCAAATCTACTACGATAGAACCTCTATAAATTAATACAATTGAAATCGTAAAAAAATATTAATTTTAAATTTCAAAAAAATATTAAAATGGCCTTGTTTTGATTGATTTAATTTAATAAAGTGCCCTCCTTAATTAATTTTATTTAGACTTAATTTCACTTAATTTTAATAAATTTTTGTTTTGCGGTAATCTGAAATGGAGCTTAATTTTCTTAAAGGAATGTTAATTTTTTTTGAAATATGTGAAATATTAATTTGACTAAATGTGTTAATATAATTTTATTATATTAATTGTGGAATATTGATCTTATTTAATTTAGTTAAGGATAAACTTGAAATTAATTGTGGAATGTTGATCTTATTTAATAAAATTTATTTTTTTATACTAAAGATCCGAACAATTTTTATATTTATATGAAATTAGTTATTGAAAAGTATGGGCCAATGTATAATTTAAAAGAAATATATAGGTATAAATGAAAAGGTATAAAAAATTGTGTAAGAAAGAATATATCGGGAATATTCTTTTGGGTTTGAGTTTGGTGTAAATGGTTGGAGTAAAATTACTGTTTGATGGGACATATACCGTAAAATAGGTTTGGATTTAGTGTAAATGGTTGGAGTAAAATTACTGTTTGATGGGACATATATCGTAAAATAGGAAAGAGTTAAAACTACATAGTTTTGGATGTGGTACACAAAATTTGGCACACATGATGCCATCCGACTCGTTTGTCCTTTAGCTCTTTGGATAAAGTGGTGAAAATAAAAAAAAAATTGATTAAAGTGGTAAAGTGATAAACGATAAAAGACTAAAAGTAATAGATGCATAACATATTTCGGATTCGGATATCCGAAGTATCCGAATTTTTTAGAAAATACTATTCGAATCCGAATCCGAAAAAACGGATATTCGAATTTTGGATATCGGGTATCGGATATTTTTGAACACCCCTAGTAGAAAGTGTGTTTTAGAGAGAAAGTGTGTTCAGAGAGTTTGTATTTTTACTTTAGAGAAAGTGTGTTGAGTGAGTATTGACTACTGTGAGTATGTTGACCCGCTTGTTGCTACCCAAAATATTATCCGGAGATAGATATTGCTGGAATGGATGGGATAGCAAACAGATGCAAGAGCACTTCCGTGAGAAAGATAAATAACACAAGATTTGCCGGGGTTGTTAGTCCCGGGCTTGAATGCTCTCGCGAGATATTATTAATACTAATATTCGGGGATACAAGTACTAATGTAAGAATACAATTACAATGAGTGTAAGGATTCTTGTTATCTTAGCTAGTGAGCGTGTAGATTGCCGGAAGAACCAGATTTGATGCTCTGTGAGTTCTTGTAACAAAGGATATGAACAGTCGCGGCGGAGAGAGATCGACGGTCTCTCACGGCGAGTATTTAGCTGGATGCTTGAGCTCCGGGGCTTATGAATCCCTTGGAATCTGTCTAGTGGAGACTTGCTGCTTCTGCCGATCGTGTTCTGGACGAGAGATTCGGAGAGAGAAGTCCTGAGATGGATTCCGATGAGATAGCTGGGAGCTTGATGATATGTATGTTCTACTGTATTTTCGTGAATGTATCAGAATGTGAGAGAATGAGTTCTGAGTGTAAGTCAAAATGAATTGGGAACCGTTGGTGGAATGAATTCCGAACCTTTTTCCAGTAGGAGGAGGTTCTCTATTTATAGGGCTTGGATACGCCGGGCGATCGCCTTTTCTGCATTATAATAATCGGGCGATCGTCTTTTAGCACATGGTCCTGTCTCCTCAAAGTCTGCAGGAGTTGCTGGCAGTCAACTGTACGGTCCAATTGGGAGCTTACACGCGTCCTGAGTTGCTATCACGGGTGGTCCCACTGACAACTTTCGGCGCACGCCGGTAGGTGAGGTAGGTGACAGGCTGTGGTCAAAGGTCTTGTCTGTCAGCAAAAGATCTCATCTGTTTGCGAAGATCTTGTCAGCGCCTTTGGTGGATCTGCACGTGGGTGCTTTTCTGAGATCCAGTCCTCGATGACTATGACGGGCGATCATCCCTGCTCGGGACGTAGGTCGACCGTCCTTGGCCGGATACTAGAGTCGGTCGCCAGCTGCCAAATGGCGATCGCCTTGGGAGTCGATCGCTGGGTACCTGATGGTGGTCTGATATCTTCGATTAGGCGAGCTAGCCAAAGTTTGACTGGAGTTGATTCGGTCGCTCGGCCTTATAGTCGATCGCTTGTCGGGATGAATAAATCGTGACACAACAATTGCCCCCCAGCTCGCTCATACATTGGAAACGTGGGGTGAGGTGGCTCTCTTGGCGATCGCTGAACTTTTGACGAGTGACTTTGCGTTTTATTGAACTGGCGATCGTCTTTGAGCTGATATACTCTGGGTTCGGACGACCTGGTTGGCCGCTAAACTGCGCGGAAAAAAGACAATGGGTGTGGAAAAGTCTCCGCGCACGTGTCGGGCTTCTATTGGAGGACGCCAATGGTCATCAATGACTCCTCGGCTGATGCGTCCTTGAAAAGACGCGTACGCGGGTCTCGAGGGGGTCAATTAATGCGTCGTTTTAGATCCGACCCCTAAGGTTTTCCCTTATTGCAAACGAGTCCCTGCCTTCTCCTATAAAAGGGGGGCGGTGCTGCAGTTTCATGCTCATGTGTACTTACTGGAGAAAGAAGGACTTGCTGTCGAATTTTCTGAAGATCTTAGTGCCGATCGTCGTTCGATTTCACTTTCGGGTAAGAAAAATCCTTTTCTCCTTTTGTATCTCTGAGAATGGCCGGAACCTCATCATCACTTAGAGCGGGTACCGGTTACGCCACGGGACATCGATCGTCAGGAGAAACTTCTTCCGTCTTCCACTGAGAGGCGGCGGTGAAACTATTCGGGCGGAATCGACCTGCTTGAAGTCGAGGCTTTATTCAATGAGGCCGATGTTGCTAAGGAGTCGGGTCTTGAAGAGAGACGATCGCAGATCGAGAGAGATCGCGATTAGGGCTTCTTGGGAGCAACATAGCGCTTTCGGTCGGGCCTATAAGGCCTTTCTTGAAATAATGGAGAAGTTGGCGGTCCTACTCCGAGATTCGATTTAGGGGATACTCGGTCGCCTACCCTATGTGCTTCCCAAACGGTCGCGATGCGTCTTTGCTGCGCAGCGATCGTTGTGGTCGCTTGGCCAAATACGGAGTTCGACGACCAGGAAAGATCTAGCCGTCTGGAGGACAAGATTCCATGTTCCTTCAGATGTGGACATGTTCGCGCCGGCGGAGAATGAACGAGCCGACCAGCCTCCGATGGGTATGGTTGCCGTGAATGAGGCGATTATGGAGGTCGGGCTGCGCTTCCCTCTATCCTTTGATGTCTCCCATCTGTTGGCCGCTTGGAATGTGGCGCCACTTCAGCTGACGCCGAATGCCTGGCTTCAAATTAACTGCACTCTCACCCTTTTCGGCGGTCACCGCTTGTACCGCCTCCCATCGCCGTTGGAGATGAACCATTTGTTTAAACTGACGGCTCATAAAGGGTTGGTCGGCGGTTACCATATTCAAGGCCGATCTGGTCGGGTGATTCATGGAGTCCCGAATAAGATACGGGGCGATCAGACGAAGTGGTTCTGGGTCGCCGGCAAGTGGAGAGCTTCGGCGAGCGACAATCCTACGGGCGAGCTGGAGATCCCTACTGAGTTTCGGGAGAGGAATCCCGGTAAGGGTTTAGACTCTCCCTTCGTTCGGATGCGTTTTGGACTGATCTAATTTGATTTCAGTTTTGCAGGTTTTCACATTCCGGCGATCGAGGAGCTGCCTTTTGACTTTCTCGTTGTCTGGGAGCGGATAAGGAGCTTGTCGGACGACGACCTTGACGCCACTCGGATCAATAAGGAGAGTCGTTGGTTGTCGGCTCGACTATTCCGTTTCCCGAGACATCTCGCGGTGCCAGGTATGAGTTTCTGCGACCTTCATGTTGTGCGACAATTAATTCGCCACGATAGGCGATCGGCGACCTCCTGAAAAGTCAACCATAGAAGCCAAACTCCGGACGAACACCTAAAGTCCGGCATAATATAGCGATCGTCTTTTGGTAACCAGCGATCGTCTTTTGATACCTGGCGATCGTCTTTGTCTAACGGATCAGAGGCGATCATCTCATGCCACGTGGGGATCCAGCATCCGTCAAAGTCGTCGAAGACCGAATCTTGGACGATGGCCCACCCGCGGATCTTCATAGGATACCAACAAAAAGGATCATTGACCCCAGCCTGTCACCTACCACACCTACCGACAAGGCCGCCGAAAGGTACGAAGTGGACCCTCCTCGGACAGCGACTCGCGACGCGTGCTGGCTTCCCATTGGTTCACTCAGCTGGCCTCCAACTGCAACCTCGGACCTCAAGGGAACAGGCCCACGTGACGGGACGATCGGCCATTTATTTTAATATAGAAAACGGCGATCACCCGCGATCGCCTAAGGGATCCCAACTACTTTGTCCCCTATAAATGGAGGACTCACTGTTGCGGCCAAAGGGGGGAATTCTACTACGAATTAAGTGCAAAATACACACCAAAGAGAGAATAAAAGGCTCTTTTGGCAAACACTAAGACATTCATAGTGATATTCATACACATTCATCATAAATCCCAAGCAAGAACTCACAGATTCATCCATCTGGTTCTTCCGGCAATCTACGCGCTCTAAAGCCTAGATAACTAGAAACTTTTACACTCCTTGTATTAGATTCTAACATTAATATTTGTACTCGACAGTATATCTATTAATAACATCTCGCGAGAGCATTCAATCCCGGGACTAACAACCCCGGCAAATCTTGTGTTATCTATTTTTCCACGGAAGTGTTCTCGCATTTGTTTGTTACTCGATCATTCCAGCAATACTATCTCCGGATAATATTTTGGGTAACAACAATTGGCGCTAGAAGAAGGGCACTAAACCTTCATTTTTATTCCTACCGTCTCGAAGAACACTCACTGTTCTCCGGACATATACTTGAAGAAACACTCACTGTTCTTCAATAGAAAAACCATCAGAAAATGACATCAGCAACAACCTCCAAGAGGGCCACCCTGAGATCTGCCGGAAATCTTATTCCGGCGAGGACCGAATCCCAACCCACGGCGGAGGGCGAGCGTGGCGACGCTAGGCTCTCGCTCCCGCCCCCGAGGGACGGTTCTAGCCTCTCACTCGACCAGTTCCAGACATCAGAACAGATTGAGGAGGCTATAGCCATCCTCGAGGCAGCGAGAGGGCCCGCGATACACCTACCATCACCCCGTCGGCTAACCGCCGGGCAAGCAAAAGGAAGCTCAAGGGAATCTATGTTGAGAAATCAACAGAAAGTCCCGAGCCGCAGGGGAAGGCTCTCGTAAGGCGGGACGATTCCGTCTTCAGCCGCCTAGGGAGCGATCCCTCATGGCGACCTGGGCACTCAGGCCCCAGCCGGGAGACATCGATATCTGAATCCTTTACCAGGAGTTCGGCGTATCCGACTCCCAAGAGACAGGCCGGGCAACGAGCCCCTGCTCGCCCAAGAAGGGAACCCTCTGGCAGGGAGATCGTCATTCATCACGGAGCTAGGGGATCAGTACACGATCGCTTGGGTTCGCAGTCTGAGATCCAATCGGCAAGCAGTCAGGCGACAGCGATCGCCGCTATGCAACGCCAGCTCGACGAGATGAAGACGCTCCTAGAAATTGGGGCGAACGCCAGGAGACCGATTGCTGGGCTAAATGAGCCACTCGCGGTCCAGATCGAGATCGCTCCAGTCCAATCAACGATCAATCCCCCACAAACGCCTCTATACGAGGGGAGAACGGATCCGGGAACCCACTTAAGCAAATTCCGGATCTACATGACTGGATGCGGAGCTTCGGATGCGACGAAATGTCGTATGTTCCCGCTAACTCTGGGCGATCTCGCCCACAGGTGGTACATCTCGCTACCATCTCGCTCAATCAATTGCTTTGAGAAGCTGGCGAACGACTTCACGTCATACTTCGCCGCCAAAGTCGCTCGCCCGGAAGGTCCCCACCGCATGATGAAAATCAGGCAGGGGAAGGATGAATCGGATGAGGATTATATCGGCCGGTGGGCGAGATAGTCCTCACCGGTGAGCCGTCGGCGACGAGATCGCTCACCACGCGATCTGAACGGATTCCACGGACGATCGCCCATGTTCAGGCACCTCACAAAAGATTTTCCACCGACCTATACTGGCGTTCCGCGTCGAGCCGCGATTATCGGCGGGCAGAAGATGCTCTCACTCCGCCTGGACGAGGGACAGTCCGAAGAAGGGAAAGCACCTTCCCATGTCCAGAAGAAGACGGTCGCCAAGCCCAGAAAGGCGGTCGCCAAGCCGCCTGGCGAGTTCAAAGCCTTCGAGGATGTAGAGGTCCACCTTCTTCACAACCTCAACTTATCTCCGGCCCACATCTTCAACGCGATCAAGGGTCGCGAGTGGCTTTCCAAGCCAAAGCCGATAAGGGACCACGGTCATCTAGACCGCAGCAAATTCTGTGCCTATCATAAGAGTCCCGGCCACAACACTAGCCAATGCCGCGACCTCCTCAGACAGCTCTGGCGACTGTTTGAGGAAGGCAAACTGGATAATTTGATCACCAAGCCAGAACCCAGGACGGAAAGAGCCGGAGGGCGCGAACGCCGACCGAGCGAGAGAATTCCTCCCAATCCGATCGCCAGGATCGAGCATGAGCCGGAGTACTCTGATGAGTCGATCCCTCCGATCAACCCTGGCGGTCGGATCAACATGCTCCAAGCAGGAGGTGGGAGCCTCGGGGGCCTTTCCCCGGTTTCCACCATGTCAAACAGAAAGCGAAAAGCCGAGGGCCTTCGCGAAGTCCATGTTGTAGTACCTCGGGCCGACCATCTCTAGAGACGCGCTCATCACCTTTTCCAACAAGGACAGGGAAGGAGTGCAATGTCCCAAAGAGGATGCACTAGTGATCTCCGCTTGCATCCTTGGGAAGACGGTCGATCGCGTGTTGGTCGACAATGGGAGTTTTTGCAACATCATATTCAAATCCGCCCTAGACCAACTCGGCAACCTGATCAAATTCATCAAGCCTTTTGACACCGTGCTCCAAGGGTTCGGCGACAACACAGTCCGAGCCTACGGGAGGATCAAGCTCTCCGTCGAGCTAGTATGCTTTTATGATCCCAAGGTTAGGATTACTAGGAACCTAAGCTTTGTAATCATAGATAGGCCCAGCATCTATAATGGGTTCCTAGGTCGCCCCTTTTTAGAAACCTTTGAGGCGGTCGCCTCATCTTTCTTTTACTGTATCAAATTCCCCACTGCCGATGGGACGGTCGGTACTGTAAAAGGAGATCAACTAATGGCAAAGAGATGTTTGAGTTACTCCTATGTTGTTAATTCTTTCAATACTTCCCATACTATATGTAACATTGAAGCGACCGACGATCAACCCATGGAGATCGACGAGCCTAACACTTCGTACCAACCCGACTCAGGGGACGCCATCTCTCATCGATTGACGGACGACATCGAGCCAAGGATCGGTTTCGAGCCAAGCCTCGACATCGATCCTAGGACCGAGTCCGGAGATCGAACCAAACGAGAGGCGACCGTTCCTGTCGAAGAGTTGGAAAGTATTACGATGGATCCGGATCATCCAGAACGGGAAGTACAGGTCGGCGCGAGCATCGACCACGAATTAAAGGGGGATCTGATCAACTTGCTACGTAGGAACATCGGAGTCTTTGCCTGGTCACATCAAGATATGGTTGGCATAAGTCCCGAACACGCTTGCCATTATCTGAAGATCGACCGGGCGATGAAGCCTGTTCACCAGAAGCGTAGGAAGTTCGGTCCCGAGAAATACGCGGCGCTCGACATAGAAGTCCGTGGTTACTCAACAATAAATTGATCGGAGTAGCCACCGACGAACCACGGTGGGTCGCCAACGCGGTGCTCGTCAAAAAACCAAGTTCTGGAGATTATGCATTGACTTCACCGACCTCAACGCGGCATGTCCAAAAGATCACTTCCCGATGCCTCATATCGATCACACAGTCGATAGCACGGCAGATGCGAAATGATGTCGTTTATGGATGCCTTCGCGGATATCATCAAATCCCAATGGCGGAGGAAGACATAAAACACACATCTTTCCACACGAGAAAAAGACATATACTATTGGGTCGAATGCCGTTCGGCTTAAAAACGCAGGGCGACCTACCGGCGATTAGTCAGCGGGATGTTCGCCGATCAGATCGGCAAGACCATGGAGGTCTACATTGACGATATCGTAGTCAAAAGCCTCAAGAAGGAAGATCACCTCAACGATCTTGCCGAAGCGTTCGCCATCCTTGAGAAGTTTAACATGAAGTGAACCCCAAGAAATGCAACTTCGGGGTGGGCTCAGGAAGTTCTTGGGGCACATAGTGAGCCAAAGGGGATCGGCGAACCCCACCAAGATACGAGCGATCCTTGACATGCAAGAACCGCGAAACATCAAACAGTGCAACGCCTCACAGTGTCTAGCCGCCCTCAACCGTTTCATATCACGGCTCGGCGATAAAAGCAAGCCTTTCTTCGCGAGCATCAAGAACAAGAAGTTCGCATGGACGAAAGAAAGCCGAGATAGCATTCGCCAAAATAAAGGAATATCTATCCAACCCCGAGATCACGGCAAAGCCGATCCGGTGAAAAATTATTCCTTTACTTAGCGGCCTCGGAGGTCGCACCGAGTGCCGTGCAGTGCGGCAGAGGGGCAAGCCCACTTGCCGATCTACTATGTTAGCCGGGCGCTCCACGACGCCGAGACACGTTACACACCATTGGAGAAGATCGCCATGCCCTTGTCATGAGTGTACGAAAGCCGAGAGCTTACTTCTTCGATCACTGGTGGAGGTCCTAACCACTCTACCTCTAAGACAAGTCACACCGACCAGGACACCAACGGGCGACTCCTCAAGTGGTCGCCGGAGATCGCACAATACGGTATCACTTACGCTCCTCGCACGGCGATCAAAGGCCAAGCTCGCGGACTTCGTGGTGGAATTAACGTTCCCTCACGGTCCGACCCGGGTAGGCCGACTGCTGGAAATTATACGTGGATGGCTCGGCGACCAATGCGAGAGCAAAGGCGGATTGTCCTCATTAGCCCCGACGGTCAGAGTTTCACAAATGCCGTGCGTTTCGGTTTTCGTGCGACCAACAATGAAGCCGAATACGAAGCTCTGGTAGGCGGGCTTGATCTAGCCCTCGTCCTAGATGTTCGACGCCTCCATATCTACATGGACTCCCTTTTGGTCGTGAACCAAGTCAAGGGGGAATATGAGGCACGCGGCGAACAGATGGTCAAATACCAAGAGCTGGTCGCCGAAATGTGCACAAAATTTGAAGAAGTACTAATCGAGCAAGTCCCGAGAGAGCACAACTCCCAGGACGATGCACTTTCCAAACTAGCGTCATCGGATGGGGCAGCCGACTTCTCCAACATCCAAATCACAAAGTCAGCAAGGCCGGCGATCGACAGGAATTTGATTACCACGGTCGCCATCGCCGAAGAGAATTGGATGACTCCGTTCATCAAATACTTAAAGGCCAGGCGGTCCCTGACGACCGTGTTAAAGCTCGCCAACTCCAGCTTCGTGCGACAAGGTATACCCTATTGGACGATCGGCTTTACAAGCGAGCCTTCAGCCTTCCCCTCCTCAAGTGTATTACACCGGAGGAAGGTCGGCTCATTTTAGCTGAAATCCATGACGGGATTTGTGGGAACCACGCGGGCGGGCGAGCCCTCCTCCATAAGACGACCAGACAAGGATTTTTCTGGCCATCACTTCGGAAAGATGCGATCGCTTATGCCAGATCTTGTCATAGATGTCAGATAATGGGCCCCAACATTAAACTATCACCCGAACAGCTCACCTCCATGTATAGCCCTTGGCCATTTGCGCAATGGGGCATCGACCTTATAGGTCCCTTACCGACGGCTCCAGGGGGCTGTAAGTTCGCCATCGTTGGGGTCGATTATTTCACCAAATGGGCTGAGGCCGAACCGCTCAACAAGATCGGACAAGAGCAAGTGATCAAGTTTATATGGAAAAACATAATATGCCGATTCGGTTTGCCCAAAGCCATCATCTCCGACAACGGGAAACAATTCGACGGCTTAGAAGTCATGCAATTCTGTGAAAAGTGGGGAGTCAAAAGGTTATTCTCAGCGCCCTATCACCCTCAGACGAACGGGCAGGTAGAGGCAGTGAATAAGATCCTCAAACACACGATCAAAGCACGACTCGAATCCAGGCAAGGAAGATGGGCGGGCGAGCTCCCAGACGTTTTATGGTCCTACCGAACGACGACCCGCAATTCAACCGGCGAAACCCCGTTCGCCCTTACCTTCGAACGAAGCGGTGATTCCTTCGAGATCGCCGTCCTCGGCCATCGAACCGAACAGGAGATGACGACCGACAACGATGTAGCCGGCGAATCGACCTAGACATGCTTGAAGAAAGACGGTGACCTCGAAATGAAGAACACAATCCACAAAAGGAGAGCCGAGAAGTTCTTCAATTCAAAGGTCGAGAAAGAAGATTTCAAGTGGGCGATCTCGTCCTCAAGAAAATCCAAACCCATACAGGCGTCTTTGGTCCAAATCGGGAAGGACCTTTGAGTATCCAGATGGTTAACTAAAGGAGCCTACGAATGGAACATCCTGACGGTACTCGACCAATACCCCGAACGTCGTGCATCCAAAAAATACTATCGGTGATAAATTTGTATTCGATTTCAATGATGTACAAGGAATATAATGAGATTTTTGTTATCCCATCTGTTATGGCGATCGCCCACTGTGCATCGCATATCACCGACGATCGGCGATCACGACGATCCTAGGTAAAATTAATGCGACCATGGTCACGGGAGGTCGATGGAACCGGCTTCGCCATGCAAGGTTCCTTTGGGCTGAGATCGTCCGCCCTTCGTTTAAATACGAGGCCGACGTAGCCGAAGGACCCTCCAAAATAGTCAGTAGGCGCGATCGCACGTTCTCAAGGTACATCATCTAACATGGTGAACCCGAACAATGCGACGTGCCGTTACCCCCGTCTCAACGTACACCGTCGAGGATCGCCATCTTCATGGCGGGCCGAGGTGGAAGCAGAGCTGACAAGCCGCGGACGTGGTGTCGAATAAGCCGACAACACTCCGCGCAAGGACTCCTCCAGAGCCGAGATCGCCCGCCTTCGTTTTAACACAAGGCGGCGTAGCATAACGGATGACCCTCACAAAAAGTGAGTCGCAGGATACTAAATATCCCGCGCACACGAAGACACGATTGGGGAGATCGGTCCATCGAACACCGCAACCACACATGACTCTTCAGAATCGGCAAAATGAAGATAGCTCGCCAGATAGACTAGTCTTTGTTTCCTTACTTACTATAAGTGAACAAAGACAAGGGGGCAAGGATAGGTCGAGCTAATCTCAGATACGATCGAACAAAGAGGAACCATACTCGATCGTCTTCGCTAAAAAACATGCAGGGCGATCGAGGTCGTCCAACGAAAATTACAAGTAAGAATTCCAATTCAAAACATGTCAATACTTTCAACACTCAGACAATCGGCCGGACGAACAAAAAAAATCGAAAGCAAATATACGCGTACTCGTAAAAATTGCACGCAAACAGTCAAAGGCGATCGCATATAATGCATTACGCAGAATGAGAAAAGGAGTATTTTATTCATAAACACAAGCTTCATACATTTCAAGGCCTGAAGGCATTACAACAAAAAAGTACAAGTTACGGAGGAAAAACAAAAAGCCTCTCAAAGCCCCGCCTGCTGGTCTTCGCCCTCGGGTTGCGGATCGGCTTGGGCACCCCCATCGGCCTCGGGATGAATGAGTTTGCCGGTATACCAACTCAAGTCAATCCCGAGGTCGACCAAGTCAAGGATCGGCAGAGAGAATTCTGGATGCAGAGGATGCTTGGAGACATAGGATCTGAAGCTTTCCATCAGGGGACCGGTCTCGACCCCTGCCTTTTTAGCAGCTCGGACAGCGTCAGCATAGGCCAAATAGTAAGCGAACTCACCGACGTGCCCGACGTTAAGGTAGGGATCGACCTCGATCGCCTTCAGCTGCCCTTTAAGATCCGTCGCCGTCTTCTCGACCTCCGCCAGTTCGTCCGCCTTGGCAACATTCTCGCCCCTAGCCTTCTCCAGCTCTCTCTTCGCCGCCTCCAGCTCACCACTGAGCCGATCCACCGCAGCCTTCAGCCCGGTCGCCTCCTCCTGCGAAGCCTCGAGCTTCTGGCGAGTCTCCTTCTCCTTATTACAGGATCGATCGGCAGCTTCCTTGGAGCGACTCAGCTCCTGCTTCAATCGATCCACGTCCCGCTTAGCCCGCTTGGCGGTCTCCTCATACTCTTTCTCCATCGACCGGATCCGGTTGGCATCCTCGATATTTACATTCGGGCGGTCTCGAGCTCGCGATGGAGATGAGCGGAGGGTCGCCTCAAAATCCCGAGCGCTGACGGCCATCGCCGCCGCTGAAGAGCTGTGGCAACGGCCGCTCGCATGGCATCTCCAGATCGCGACGAGCGATCGCGTCAAGGTCGGTCGTCCCAAGCCTTGGGCGGAAGTGATTGCACAGCGAACGTAAGGGGGACTTCGAGTAACCTTGTGGAGCCTTGCTCGACAGAAATCCAAGACCATGGGGCGACGTCCGGGTCGGCGAGACGAACCCTGCAGCGCAAACCAAGGAAATCGAGGAGTTAGCCCATACCATGCTCAGAAGGCCTAACTCAGAAAAATTATTGACCCACTCTTACCTATTGACCAGCTCGGGGTCGCGTCCGAAAAAAGGCTTGCCCCGGGATGTCTCCGCATCGGCGATCGCCATCTTCTTCGCCGAGCCGCCAGACGACCGGGGTCCGGAGACCGTGGGCTTGGCGCCAGATCGCTCCATCATCGGGATGGCGGAGATAGGAGCCGCAGCGACCGGAGGCTCAAGAATCGATACGTCCGCCTCATAGATCGACGGGGACTCCAACCTCCGCCTCTTGCGGCGTTTGAGTTGTTCCTCTCCCTCGACCACCGGCTTGGCGACCGGTGCCTCAGCGGGTCTCGTCACTGGGGCAGGGTGAGACGTCGTCGCAGGAACGCGACCAGTCTGCTTGCCCAAATTAAGGCGACCAAGAACTCCCAAGTCCGACATAGCTATCTCTGGCGGAGGTTCGGCGATTCGGGGAAAATAAGCCTCTGTCAAAGAAAAGGTGCAAACAAGTTAGATAAAATAAAACAACCTCTTGGAGACGATCGTCAAAGAAAGGAAACACCACTTAAACTCATACCTTGAACTTTCAAGTGACGAGGGTAGCAAAACAAACGAGCCCCCAACCGATGAGCTTCAGTACCAAGCGATCGAACGTCAATAAAGGAGTTCGGCAACGCACGAATACGCTCCCAAACGATCAAGAAATCAAATGGGAGGTCACGGTCGCCGTACGAGAGGTCTGCAAAAAGAAAACAAAATTAGATCACCAAGACAAGCTCAATCAAGGGGAGAGTTTAAATCCTTACTCGGATTCCTCTCCTAGGAAAATAGTGGGAATCTCCAACTCTTCATTCAGCCCTTCACTCAACGCCGATCGCCATGCCCCGCCGACCCAACACCATTTTGCTGTGTCGCCCGGTCTTATTCGGCACGCCAAGAACCACTCTCCCGAGTCGGCCCTGGATATGATAACCGCCGATCGTCCCTTTCTGCGCAGCCAATTTAAACAAATAATTCATCTCCAGCGCGGTAAGGTGACGAAATAACCGGTGACCGCCAAACAAGGTCAACGTGCAGATGATCTGCAGCCAAGCATTCGACGTCAGTTGAAGAGGCGCCAAATTCCAGGCGATCAGCAAGTAGGAGACGGCGAGTGGCAACGGGAATCGCAAACCCGCCTCCATAATCATCTCATTGACGGCGACCATATCCTGGGGCGGTTGGTCGGCGCGCTCATTCTCCAAAGGCACGTGAAGGGAAACGTCGGAGGATGTGGTATTTGGCCCTCCGGCTGCCAGTCTTTCTTGGTCGCCGTACTCCGGATCTGGCCGAGAGTCCACTGAGACGGGACGGCGGCCTGAAAGACCGTCCGATTCACATGTTCGTAAGGGTGAGCGGCGGTGTAGGCCTCGAAATTGAATTCCGGGCAAGGTCCAGCGATCGTTTCCATCATCTGAGCAAAGGCCACATAGGCGGGGCCGAATCGGCTCTCTCTCACCCAGGCCTCCCGCACCAAATCGTCTTCGTCCACCGGGGAGCCCCCCTGCTCCGCCGTCGCCGCCGTCCTCGCCACCTCGGCCTCGTTGAAGAGTTTTTCGAGTTCTTCGGGTGCAATCCCCGCTCGAATAGCTTCAGCGGCCGTCTCCATATCCACTCTAACGGGAACCTCCTCCCCTTCAGGCAACGCGGCGGCAGCAGAAGAGCTTCCGGTCTCGAAGGTTTTTGATCCGCCCGACATATTAGAAAATAAAGAGAGGAAGAAGGGTAATTTTTTCTTACCTAGAAAAAAAAGAAGAAGATCGGCACACAAAAGCTCCAGAAATTTCTGCAGAAATTCGGCTATGGATGCTAAGGGCGCGTAAAAAGTGAAGGAGAAGAAGCCCTCCCCTTTTTATAGATGGAGACGAGGGCCTAAGTGCAAATAGGAGAAACCTCGGGGGCTGAAGCGCAACCGTCACGTGGGGACGCATTAAATGCGGCCCTCGAATCCCGCATACGCGTCTTTTCGAGGGCATGCCAGCCGACAAGTCTGACAAACCGTCGGATTCCCCCCAACGGCAGCACGACGCGTGTCCCAGCCGCTTGTGAAAGGCCCGCCTTCTTTTCCCGCTGCTCCCGACGCGAAAGAAGGTCGTCCATATTTGAATTCAGATCGGCTGGTCGTCTAAACATCGGCGATCGCCAACAGTGCCACCTCACCCCGTGTTTTCAAAATCGAGGCGAGCTGGGGGGAAATTGTTGTGCGACGATTAATTCGCCACGATAGGCGATCGGCGACCTCCATGAAAAGTCAACCATAGAAGCCAAACTCCGGACGAACACCTAAAGTCCGGCATAATATAGCGATCGTCTTTTGGTAACCAGCGATCGTCTTTTGATACCTGGCGATCGTCTTTGTCTAACGGATCAGAGGCGATCATCTCATGCCACGTGGGGATCCAGCATCCGTCAAAGTCGTCGAAGACCGAATCTTGGACGATGGCCCACCCGCGGATCTTCATAGGATACCAACAAAAAGGATCATTGACTGACTGTCACCTACCACACCTACCGACAAGGCCGCCGAAAGGTACGAAGTGGACCCTCCTCGACAATGACTCGACGCTGCGTCTTGGCTTCCCATTGGTTCACCCAGCTAGCCTCCAACTGCAACCTCGGACCTCAAGGGAACAGGCCCACGTGACGGGACGATCGGCCGTTTATTTTAATATAGAAAACGGCGATCACCCGCGATCGCCTAAGGGATCCCAACTACTTTGTCCCCTATAAATGGAGGACTCACTGTTGCGGCCAAAGGGGGGAATTCTACTACGAATTAAGTGCAAAATACACACCAAAGAGAGAATAAAAGGCTCTTTTGGCAAACACTAAGACATTCATAGTGATATTCATACACATTCATCATAAATCCCAAGCAAGAACTCACAGATTCATCCATCTGGTTCTTCCGGCAATCTACGCGCTCTAAAGCCTAGATAACTAGAAACTTTTACACTCCTTGTATTAGATTCTAACATTAATATTTGTACTCGACAGTATATCTATTAATAACATCTCGCGAGAGCATTCAAGCCCGGGACTAACAACCCCGGCAAATCTTGTGTTATCTATTTTTCCACGGAAGTGTTCTCGCATTTGTTTGTTACTCGATCATTCCAGCAATACTATCTCCGGATAATATTTTGGGTAACAACACTTCACTTTCTAGGCGATCGCCTTACTTGAGGACAGTATCTGACTGTTGATCGATTGTCTTAACTGCAGAGATTCGCTTTCCTCGCTTTTTGGAGCCTCCGACGGATATTGCCATGTCGAACCCAGGAGTTCTAGGCTGTCTTCGCCATAAGAGGTCGACTCGAGCCCCTCCCGTCGCGTTGCCTATAGTTCCGGAGGCGGAGCCTCGCGTGGAGCCGGTCGTGGTTGAGGAGGAAGTTCTGGAGGAGGGGCTTCGAGCGAATCGCAAGAGGCCGAGGCCGGAAGAAACTTCGGTTCCTGCCCCGGGCGATCAAGTTCCGATCGCCGCGCCTCCGATCACCATCGTTGCTCCGGAGAGTGAGCCGCCCTCTGCGGCTTTTATGCGGGAGACGGCGATCGCGGATGCTGAGACCCCTCGAGGGAAACCGTATTTCGGTCGGGATCCCGAGAAGGCTGAGAGGTAGATGGCGTTTTTGTGTTGAAAGTTGCATCTGCGTAGGAGTTGTATTAACTTAGTTGTTTTGATGCTGGATCCGTCGCGCAGATCCGTCTTGCCCGCCGATGGTCGTGGATTTCCTAGCGAGCCGATCTCCTCGCCATTCCTGCGACATTCCTCCATACGTTACCAAGGTACGCTCTGCCAAGGCATGGACGATCGAATGGATGCGATCGCTCGGCAGCCGATCGGCGAGTTCGATGCACGCTGTTTCTCGCCCTTTCTCTTGACGGCGACCATGGTCATCCAGTGCCGCCAGAGTTTGAGGCGACCTTCCACTATTCGCCTGCAGGCGGATCTCGAGGCGGCTCGGAAAGAGAACGCCGAGTTTGCTGATAAGATCGCGGCGATGGAGAAGGACTCTCTGGAGGCGGCCAAGCGGGCGAGCCACGAGCTTGAGCTGGATAAGAAGGAAACTGAGCAATATCGTCTGGCGGTTGACCGATTTCGGGACCAGATGCAGAATGCCGTCCAGGCGCAGAAGGTTGCTGAAGAGGAGGCCGATCGCCAGAAGGTGACGATCGCTCGGCTGACCAGTGAACTGACGGAGGCGAGGGAAAAAGTTGCTGCGAGGGAGGCCAAGCTCCAGGGGTCGCAACAGGCGGTGGCCGAGCTGAAAGGAGAGGTAGAGGCGACCAGGGCCGATCCCTTTCAAAACTTGGAGTTTGTCAGCGAGTTCGCCTATTATTTGGCGTTCGCTGACTCGATCCGAGCAGCTAAGAAAGGAGGTTTGGAGGTCGGGCCTCTAGCTGAGAACTTCAAGTCATATGCGTTGGAGCATCCTCTCCATCCGGCTTTCTCCTTGCCGATCTTGGATCTTGCGGACATCGGCGTGGATTTGAGCTGGTATCCGTCTCCGGCCAATCTTGCTCATCCCGACGCTCCGGAAGATGAGGGGACTGCAGCGGATGCTGAAGGCGAAGGCCAGGCAGGGGCCTGAGGCACTTCATTTTTGACGTTTTAGCTTGCTTACTTGTAGTTTTGTAGCTTTCTTTTGTAGAACTTAGGCCTTCGGGCGACCATGTACTTTGATCTTCTCAAGCAATGAACTGAATGTTTGATTATCTTCGATTACTTGAATGATTGTTATTTTTGAGTCTTTGTTTGACTTTGTACAAATGTGTGAGGAGAGATTGTTGCGAGGGTAGTTTCAAATGAATTGATAAACTCATAAAGATAACTTTTACAACAAATTCGATCACTGCACAACATCTGAAAAAATGACGATCTCCATATGTGGTTGAACAACGGCGATCGCCGTATAGGTAGTCCGCACTCTTATTGCCCCTTGTTTTTATTCACTTAGCATAAGTAAGGGGATGAAAATAATTCGTTGAGTGAGCGGTCTTCAACTTTGTCGAATCCTCGGGGACGGTCGTCCGTCTTGAGGAACCGTGCACGATCGCGGAGTTCGATGGACCGACTCCTTGATCATGTCTTGATGCGCGAAGACATTGAGTGTCTCGTGACTCACTTTATTATGAGGGTCCTCTGTTAGGCTGCGCCTCGCCTCGTATTTAAACGAAGGGCGTGCGGTCTCGGTCTAGAGTAGTCCTTGCGCGGGGCAGCGTCGGATGATTCAACTCCACGCCTGCGGCTTGTTTAGCTCTGCTTCCACCTCGGCCCACCATGAAGATGGCGAACCTCGACGGTGTACGTTGAGACGGGGGTTGTGGCACGTCGCATTGTCCAGGTTCGCCATGTTAGATGATGAACCTTTGAGGGCGAGCGATCGTGTCAAACTGATTAATTTTGGAGGGCCCTCAGGCTACGCCGGCCTCGTATTTAAACGAAGGGCGGGCGATCTTGGCCCAAAGGGACCTTGCATGGCCTAAGCAGTCGGTTCCATCGACCACCAGGACCATGGCTGCACTCTTCCACCTTGGATCGTCATGCGGATGCCGTCCTTCGACGGTGTACGTTGTGCGGGGGAGGCGATCTCGTGCCTTAGTCCATCATGTTAGATGGTGAACTGTAGATGGCGATCGAGTCCTCCAGTTTCTTAAATAAGGAGGGAGATCGGGGAGACTTTTGTGGTCTCCTTCTCTTGATTAAAGCATGTAGAGACGGTCGCCGAGGTTGATCCAGGGGTCGGCTCGTAGGAGCTCTCCAGCCTGTTTTGTGTTCGACTCGGACGATCGTGTCTAGAGATTGGTAGGGGCTTTGGCTAGGCCAATAAGCTGTCCAGCTTGCCTTCCTCGAATAATCTCCAGAGCTGTTTGAGGAGGTCGCGGCATTGGTTGGTGCTGTGGCCGGGACTCTTGTGGTAGGCACAATATTGATTGTTGTCCAGGTGACCGTGGTCCCTTATCGCCTTTGGCTTTTTGAGCTCTTCGTGCCCCTTGATGGCATAGAAAATATGTGCCGGAGTTCTGTTGAACGTAAGGAGGAAATGGGCTTCCATGTCCTCGAAAGCCTTGAGATCTCCGGGTGGCTTGGCGATCGCCTTCTTTGCTTTGGCGATCGCTATCTTCTGGACAGGATGTGGCGTTTCCTCGCCTAGGTGGAGGGTGAGTAGCCTTTGCCTGGCCAGAAAGTTGGCAGCTTTAGCGCGGAAGATCGCGTAAGTTGGGGGAATATCCTTGGAGAGATGTCTAAACATGGGAGAGTGTCCGTGGAATCCCCCCATGACTAAATAGAGAGCGAGCTCGTCACTGATGGGTTCGCCGGTGAGGATGATTTTGTCTACCCGGTCGATGTAATCTGTGTCTGACTCGTCTTTCCCCTGCTTGATTTTTATCATGCGGTGGGGGCCTTCTGGTCTGGCGACCTTGCTGGCGAAGTATGACGTGAAGTCATTCGCCAGTTTCTTGAAGGAGGTGATTGATCGTGGTGGTAGTGAGACGTACCACCTGTGGGCCACCTCGCCCAATGTCAACGGGAAGATCCGGCACTTGGTTGCATCAGATGCCCCACACCCAGTCATGTAAATTCGGAATTTACTCAGGTGGGTTTCGGGGTCCGATCTCCCCTCATACAGAGGTGTTTTGGGAGGAGCGATCGTTGGTTGTATGGGGGCAAGCTCGATGTGGACCGCGAGTGGCTCGGTGCCGGTGATCTTTGCCGGCGCTTGCCCCAGGTGTCAAGAGTGCTTTCATCTCGTCGAGTCAAGGCGTTGTATGGCGGCCATCGTCGTGGCTCGATCGCTTGCGGCTCGGCGCTCGGAGCGGAGCCGAGGCGATTAGTACGATCCACAGCGATCGGGCGGAGTCAGATGGCTGACCTGCGTTCGGCTGTGAGGTGGGTAGGCCGAACTCCTGGTGACGGATTCGGATTCCGTCTTTTCAAGGTTGGAAACAGAATGCCCCGGTCGCCAGGATGGGTCGCGCCCCAAGCGATCGAATATGGATCCGCCCGGTCGTGCGAGAGCCTTTCCTCGCGAATTGAGGCTTTCTGACGATCGCTCGTTCAGTAGCCCACTGAATTTCCGTTTTCCCATGCGGCGGATGATCGTGGGAGTTATTGCAGGCGACGCACATGCTCTCCTTCGCTCCTCTAGGATGGCCATAGCCTCCTCGATCTGTTTCTCGGTTTGGAACTGGTCGAGTGAGAGGTTGGGGCCATCCCTCAGGTGCGGGATCTGAGAGTCTCGCGTTGCTGCGGCTTCCCCCCGTCGTCGGCTGGGGTTCGGACTGAGCCGGGATATGGTGTCCGGCGGTTCGGAGAGCGGCTTTCTTCGATGTACCGGCGGATGTCATGATTCTGAAGGTTTTCTTTGAAGTGCAGTGAGTGTCACTTCAAGTATATGCCCCAAGAACAGTGAGTGTTCTTCAGGACGGTAGAAATAAAAATTTGAGGGTTAGATGCCCTTCTTCTAGCGCCAATTGTTGCTACCCAAAATATTATCCGGAGATAGATATTGCTGGAATGGATGGGATAGCAAACAAATGCAAGAGCACTTCCGTGAGAAAGATAAATAACACAAGATTTGTCGGGGTTGTTAGTCCCGGGCTTGAATGCTCTCGCGAGATATTATTAATACTAATATTCGGGGATACAAGTACTAATGTAAGAATACAATTACAATGAGTGTAAGGATTCTTGTTATCTTAGCTATTGAGCGTGTAGATTGCCGGAAGAACCAGATTTGATGCTCTGTGAGTTCTTGTAACAAAGGAGATGAACAGTCGCGGCGGAGAGAGATCGACGGTCTCTCACGGCGAGTATTTAGATGGATGCTTGAGCTCCGGGGCTTATGAATCCCTTGAAATCTGTCTAGTGGAGACTTGCTGCTTCTGCCGATCATGTTCTGGACGAGAGATTCGGAGAGAGAAGTCCTGAGATGGATTCCGATGAGATAGTCGGGAGCTTGATGATATGTATGTTCTACTGTATTTTCGTGAATGTATCGGAATGTGAGAGAATGAGTTCTGAGAGTAAGTCAAAATGAATTGGGAACCGTTGGTGGAATGAATTCCGAACCTTTTTCCAGTAGGAGGAGGTTCTCTATTTATAGGGCTTGGATACACCGGGCGATCGCCTTTTCTGCATTATAATAATCGGGCGATCGTCTTTTAGCACATGGGCCTGTCTCCTCAAAGTCTGCAGGAGTTGCTGGCAGTCAACTGTACGGTCCAATTGGGAGCTTACACGCGTCCTGAGTTGCTATCACGGGTGGTCCCACTGACAACTTTCGGCGCACGCCGGTAGGTGAGGTAGGTGACAGGCTGTGGTCAAAGGTCTTGTCTGTCAGCAAAAGATCTCATCTGTTTGCGAAGATCTTGTCAGCGCCTTTGGTGGATCTGCACGTGGGTGCTTTTCTGAGATCCAGTCCTCGATGACTTTGACGGGCGATCATCCCTGCTCGGGACGTAGGTCGACCGTCCTTGGCCGGATACTAGAGTCGGTCGCCAGCTGCCAAATGGCGATCGCCTTGGGAGTCGATCGCTGGGTACCTGATGGTGGTCTGATATCTTCGATTAGGCGAGCTAGCCAAAGTTTGACTGGAGTTGATTCGGTCGCTCGGCCTTATAGTCGATCGCCTGTCGGGATGAATAAATCGTGACACAACACCGCTAAAATTAAAAATAATTTATTTAGACCACCTAAAATATTTTAGCAAGTACACCTATTTATTTTAGTGTTTAGTTACACTTTTTTTAAATAGCAACGGCTACACCAAATTTTATGTTAGCGTAGATATTCAATTCAGTCTATGGTAACACTAATTTATATCAATAATAACATTAGAAAAATATGTAGCCCTAAATCAAATTTGACCAATTTTAAGGCATCTATGGCTACACTTTGGCTTGTAGCATCAAAAAAAATGTTGTTGAAAGCCATATATGGTGTAGTGACAACTTAAATGAGCAGCGGCCCAGAGTACAGTCCGTCTGGGCAGATTTGTTCCAACGCTATATGCCGCGGCTCAGCATACGCGTGGCGCGGCTCAGAATGTTAGTGTGCCGCGGCTCATTTGGTCTGTGTCGCGGCATAGAGTACAGATCCCTGGGCATATCTGGTGCATCTGGTGTGCCGCGGCTCAGCAGCAACGTGCCGCGGCTCAGCGATCAAGTGTGCCGCGGCTCAGTAAGGTTATGTCGTGGCACAGAGTACAACAAGTTTAGCCTTCTTTTTCGACCTGTGTGTGCCGCGGCTCACAATCCTTGTGCCGCGGTCCAATGCTGATTTTTCCCAAAGGATAATTTCTGCACATATTTTCAACAGAAAACAACAAGAGCGTGAGAGATAAGCATGTCCAAGCTAAAATGACGAAAAACAAAGATCCAAAATGCAAGAAAATACTGAAAAATAACAAAGCTACAACTAATGCTCGGGTTGCCTCCCGAGAAGCGCTAAGTTTATAGTCTTCAGTCGGACCTATTGAAAATCAGTTCGCTTTTCACAAACACCATTTGAACTCCGCCCCGTTCATCAAACCGTTAATATGTGTTTTAAAATTTTGACCATTGGTCTTTAACGATCCGATTTTTGGTTTGGACACCAAATGTTCTTTGCGAAAAGATTTTAACGAAAACAACTTTCCGAACCACCCATTTTTCACATGACTTGGCGCCCGTTTGACATCCGTCTTAATTTTCAACTCCACAGGCGAATTTAGGACAGAATGAGAATTTTCCGATTGTGGATGAACGGATGTTAAAGACGGCATGTTCAAATGCCTAAGATATGCGACTTGCTTTTCATTCTTATTAGGCATCGGGGCAGCTAAAACGGATTCTGAATTTTTCGACCGACGATTCTTCCGGGGTGTGTCTTTCGCAACGGTATCCACACTTTCAATTTGCGAGCTCTTCTCAACACTACTTGGGCACGGAAAGGATTTAAACACTTGGAAAGTGACATGCTCATCTTGAACCCGTAGAGTTAGTTCCCCTTTTTCCACGTCTATGAGAGTTCAACTGGTAGCTAAGAATGGTCTTCCCAAAATAATTGGGATGTCTTGATCCTCCTCCATGTCAAGCACAATGAAATTGGCTGGAAATATTAATTTATCAACCTTTACTAAGACGTCCTCTATCACTCCCCTCGGATATGTGATCGATCTATCGGCTAATTGCAAAGAGACAGTCGTCGGTTTCGCTTCTCCAATTCCAAGCTTCTTGAAAATAGAAAGAGGCATCAGATTAATGTTGGCCCTGAGATCACACAACGCTCTATCAAAAGTCAGATTTCCTATAGTGCAAGGTATATTAAAATTTCCCGGATCCTTCAATTTTGGCGGAAGCTTTTTCTGAAGAATAGCACTGCACTCCTCCGTCAATGCGACTATCTCATACTCCTCGAGTTTTCTTTTATTTGACAAGATTTCTTTCATGAATTTCACGTAACTCGGCATTTACTCCAAGGCGTCAGCAAATGGGATGTTAATATGCAGTTTCTTGAAGATGTCGAGGAACTTAGAGAATTGCTTGTCCACCTTTTTATGTTGTAATCGCTGCGGAAACGGGACGGGTGGTACATATGCCGTCGGATTATCAGGAAATAATTTTGAGGGTCTAGACATTAGTGATTCCCCAGTCGCTGAAATTTTCTTCTCCTCATCCTCACTTCTCTTTTCGCTCTGCTCAGGCTGCTCGCACAATTCCTTCCCACTTCTCAAACCAATGGCATTGACACTCTCTCTGGGATCGTTTCAGTCGTACTTGGCAAGGTACCCTCCGGGCGGGCTGTTAATACATTAGCAATCTGGACCAGTTGGACTTCCAAGTTGCGGATAGAAGCGGAATGGTTCTGCAAGGTCGCCTCTGTGCGGGCCATGAACTGACTCGTGTTTGCTGCCAATTTCGCCATTGCTTATTCTAGAGAAATTTTTGGAGCAGGAGGAGGTTGCTGTTGGTGTTGAGCAAACGGGGGCTGGTTCGAGCTTTGTCCGTTTCTCCATGAGAAGTTAGGATGATTTCGCCATCCTGGATTATAAGTGTTGGAGTAGGGATTATTTTTCCGGTTCCCGTTCCCCACGAACTGAGCTTGTTCCATCGAAGGTTGCTCGAAAGGGTTTCCGACTTGGCATTCTGCGCTAGGATGAGATCCATTACACCAATTGCACGATTCAATGGTAACGGGGGAAGGAGCATGCGAAAAGGCTTGAAGTTGCCGCGTCAAGGCGGCGACTTGAGCTGATAATGTAGAGATTGGATCATTATTTGAGATTTCCATTACTCGTTTCGGGTTTACTCGTTCGGACGGCCATTGATAAGCATTCGCAGCCATAGCTTCCAATAAAGAGTGTGCCTCGGCCATAGTTTTTCCCATTAAGGCTCCTCCAGCGGCCGCATCGACGAGAGTGCGTGTAGAAGCACTCAATCCGTTGTAAAATGTTTGTATTTGGAGCCAATCCGGTAGGCCGTAGTGTGGGCATCTCCTCAGTAAATCCTTGTATCGCTCCCAAGCCTCGTGAAGCGACTCCATATCAAATTGCCCAAAGGTAGTGATCTCGATCCGTAACCTCGCCGTCTTCGATGGTGGGAGGAACTTAGACAAGAAGGCTTGCGCTAATTCTGCCCATGTCATGATCGAGCCCGGCGGTAAAGAGTTCAACCAAAATTTGGCTTTGTCCCTCAAAGAGAAAGGGAAAAGCCTTAGACGGATGGCATCATCGGTGACACCGTTGTTCTTGAAGGTGTCACAAATCTCGAGAAAAGACGCAATGTGTGCATTGGGGTCATCGTTCGGCAATCCACAAAACTGGCTAGCTTGCACCATCTGAATAATAGTCGGCTTGATTTCGAAGTTGTTGGCTTGGATTGTCGGACACTGAATCCCCGAAAAGTTCGCATTTATTTACGGCATAGCATAATCGCGGAGTGCTAATGCCGGTTGAGCTTGCACCATGGGGTTTTCCGCTTCGTGATTTCCCGTGTTATCGGCCATGGTGACTATTGTCGGTAGCTCTCGTTTCTCCTTCTTGCTTCTCCGAAGAGTGCGCTCAAGTTCGGTATCCAAAGGTAGTAGGCCTTCGTTACCGAATTTTCTCATGCACTAACCGGAAATTCCTGAAAGGAAAAACAAATAAATAAAATTACACAAAAACAATAAAAAATGTTCAAACTAAGACTAGAAATACTGAAAACGATATTAGTAAAATAATCAGTCCCCGGCAACGGCGCCAAAAACTTGTTGCGATATTTCGTTTAACGCAAGTGCACGTTATCGTAGACAAGTAATAAAGTGATGGGTGAGTTATCGTTCCCACAAGGACTGGATCACTAATTACAGATTTTTATGTATTCTAATTTTATTTGAACTGTCGAAGTTTGGGATGCAATTAATAACTAAAGAAAAACCAATAAAAGAACTAACAGTAAAAACTATCGCTCGAAGAAAGAAAATCAAATGATGAATAAGTCTAGGATTGTGAATCCACCTTGGTTTATCCGAATTTACTCTCGATTATCTGAAGTTAATGATTTCCCCAATTTATTGAAGGCGAAGATTGCTAAAATACTCTACCGCCTCTCCCGAGGTCAATAGATTTTTCTAAAGGCGAATAACGCACTCTATCCCTAGGTGAATTAATTCGACAATAGGCAAAAAGCACAAAATCTTCAAAAGGCCACGTAGTCCCTATGAGTATATTCCTATCTCACAAGATAAAACGGTTCTCACCAATAGTTCCTCACCAACTTTCCTCTCCCGATTCGAGTTGCGTAATTAAAACAATCCAATTATTGGCCATACAATTGAAAGCATTAAAAACGATTGGGAAAACTCAACAGAAAAGGGAATTATATAGATAATCAAAAGCAAATTCGTCAAAACTTTGGTTTCATCAAAATCCTAGAACAGGGTTTTAGCCTGACATGCTAAAAGATAAAAATACAGAAATAATGAAAGGAAGCATCGAAATCAAACGCAGATGAAGAATTCGGATTCCTCCGTTATTCTGGCTTCCGCCCTCTGCTCTTGGTGTCTTCTGCTTCTTCTCTTGATAATGATCGATCCTCCAATGATAATCCCCTTTTTGATTATGACCTTAAACCCTTATTTATAAATCCCATCAGCCTCCAAAAACGCGTCCGTGTGATTAGGTCGAGAGCCGGCTTCAAAACGGCCCAGAAACGCGGGATTTTCTGTCAAAACCGCCCCGTGGGCCGCGGCTCACTTAATCTGTGCCGCGGCTGACGGCGCTCAGCGGGATGCCTTGGTGCTATTTTTTTCTTCTGGGCCGCGGCTCACTATACTTGTGCCGCGGCTCACAGTACAGTGCGTTCGGTGCCTGCTGGTTACCTTCGTGTGCCGCGGCCCACTTGGTACGTGCCGCGGCCCCAGGCCAAAAATCGCCGTTTTCGCCCGTTTTTCATCATTTCGGCTTCCGGACTCCAATTTCCTGCAAAACATATAATAATAGTGCATTAGAAGCTCATTTATGCAGATTTAATCAGAAAAAGAATACAAAATAATGATAAATAAGCATATAAAAATACGCCTAACATTACTCACTCCCGACCCATCAGCGGACGACGATGTTCTCACCATCGCCGAGAAATTTCAGGAGCTACTTCCTTTAGCCTCGTCTATTATTCATTCTGAGGCGGACAAGATCAAATATTTCAGCAAGAGGTTGAAACCTCGTATGCGACTACAGTTGCTTAATCATCATTGCACCACCCTGGCCGAATTCATCGAGAAAGCTCTTACTTATGAGCTTACTGCTAAGGAAATTGCTAAGAATCAAACTTCATCTACTGGCAAGAAGTCAAAGAATCGTAATTAGTCTGACGGCAGTCAGGCCACTTTCAAGAAACCTCGTGCGGGCTCTACTTTTTCTGAGCGACCTCCTATGGTGCCTAAACCCGTGGAATCTCAGTCCCGAGCGGCCAGTTCGGCCATCACCTGTTTCAACTGTGAAGAACAGGGTCATTTCAGTACCAAGTGTCCGATGCAGACTCTCACATGCCATAACTGTGGAATTGTGGGGCATAGGGCCCGTTTTTGCCGAAGGGACTCCAAACCCACTCCGGCGACATCTCAGGCCCCAAACCAGTCAGCGGTTCCAAATCAGGCCACTCAGTCCGCGTCGTTTAAGACAACAGGAGATAACAAAGGTGGAGCCAAGAGCTATCAGACGGGAGCATCTGGTTCGGGGGCCGGCAAGCCCCGAATTTACGAGATGAAGAAGACCGATGATCCAGAGGCCCGGATGATCTCAGGTACACTCGATATTCTATCTCAACCTGTGTGTACCCTTTTTGATACTGGTGCATCGCATTCTTTTATTTCCGAATCATGTTTGAGTAGACTACGTCTGGGTAGTGCTACTAGTTGTGAGCCTTATGTCATCGGTCTACCTGATGGTAGAAGAATTATCGGGAATCGTGAGATTAAGGATTGTCCGATTCAGCTTCATGGCCGTGATTGGTTAGCAGAACTAATCGTGGTAGATTTGTCGAGAGACGATGTCATTCTGGGTATTGATTGGATGGATCGTCACGATGACGTCATTAGCGTCCGTAAACGTTTGGTCACTATCATTTCAGACGATGGGGTCGAATGTGTTTTTCAGGGAGGTAATCCCAACTGTTCTGGGAGAGTCATCAACTTGATGAAAGCAGTGAAATTACTCAATCAGGGGTGTGTCGGTTATTGGTGCTATATGACTAAGACCGAGAAATCATCAATAATGTTGGTGGATATTCCGATAGTGAGAGAATATGCCGACGTATTTCCAGACGAGTTACTTGGTTTGCCTCCACAGAGAGATGTGGAATTCACGATTGAGTTGGAGCCTGTTACATCTCCAATATCGAAGGCACCGTATCGGATGGCCCCGACCGAAATGCTGGAACTAAAGAATCAATTGGAGGATTTGACCGAGAAGGGTTATATCCGGCCGAGTGCGTCTCCGTGGGGAGCACCGGTATTATTTGTCAAGAAAAAGGATGGTTCTTTCCGTTTGTGTATTGATTACCGAGAGCTGAACAGGGTGACGGTCAAGAATAAATATCCCCTACCCCGTATTGATGATCTTTTGGATCAACTTCAGGGAGCTTCAGTATTTTCCAAGATCGATATAAGATCTGGGTATCATCAGTTGCGAATCCGAGAGTCGGATATTGCTAGGATGGCGTTCCGAACACACTATGGTCATTATGAGTTTGTGGTAATGCCGTTTAGGTTAACTAATGCACATGCGGTATTCATGGAGTTAATGAATCGGGTTTTCATCGACTATTTAGATCGGTTCGTGGTTGTCTTCATTGATGACATTTTAATTTATTCTCATAACCGGGAGGAGCATGAGTTTCACCTTCATCAGGTGCTTGACGTGTTGAGACGAGAGCAACTTTATGGGAAGTTTTCCAAATGTGAATTCTGGATGTCCGAAGTGACGTTTCTCGGACACGTAATTTCATCAGATGGAGTTCGTGTTGATCCTCAGAAGACGGAGGCTATCCGAGATTGGCAACCTCCGAAGAATGTTAAGGAAATCCGAAGTTTCCTCGGATTAGCTGGTTATTATCGGTGATTTGTGGACGGATTTTCTAAAATCGCTCAACCCATGAGGAACCTTTTAAGGAAAGATAAGAAATACACGTGGTCCGACGCGTGTCGACAGAGTTTTGAGGAACTCAAGAGCCGGTTAAGTTCATCACCTGTACTTTCCTTGCCACAAGGGACGGAAGGATTCGTGGTTTATAGTGATGCGTCCGGACAGGGTCTCGGATGTGTACTAATGCAGAATGGGAAAGTTATTGCTTATGCTTCACGGCAATTGAGACCTTACGAGGTTAATTATCCGACCCACGACCTGGAACTAGAAGCCGTGGTATTCGCATTGAAGATTTTGCGTCATTATCTTCATGGCGTTACCTGTCAGATATTCACCGATCATAAGAGTTTAAAATATATATTTACTCAGAAGGAGTTAAATAAGCGACAGAGACGGTGGTTGGAACTAATTAAAGATTATGATATTGAGATACTTTACCACCCGGGCAAGGCAAATGTTGTCGCCGACGTCTTGAGTTGTAAGTCCGTTCAGGAGCAGATGCTTGCTCGATTAACAGTTCAGAAGGAACTTCAGCAAGAATTACTTAGGCATAAGATCGAAGTTTGGTTACAGCGTGTTCAGGGACAGCTTTGTATGCTGGAGATCTCATCGCCACTTGAAGAGGCGATCAGAGTGAATCAGGGTTCGGACCCGTTTTTGTTGTGCATCTGCGAGGATGTGGCACAGGGGAAAGCTGATGGATTTGTGGTTCACGAGGATGGACTCTTGAGGTTTAAGAATTGGTTATGTGTACCGGCGAATGACGAGTTGAAAAACTCGATTTTGAGAGAAGCCCATGCTACCCCTTATTCTATTCATCCGGGGTCCAGCAAGATGTACAAAGACTTGAAACAAAATTACTGGTGGAGTAACATGAAGCGTGAAGTCGCCGAGTTTGTTTCGAGATGTCTCACCTGTCAACAAGTCAAGATAGAACATCAACGACCGGCGGGTATGCTGAAACCGCTCCCTATTCCGGAGTGGAAATTGGAGGATATTTCAATGGACTTCATCACGAGTTTGCCGACGAGTCGCCGTGGCATGAATACAATCTGGGTAATTGTGGATCGTCTAACTAAGTCAGCTCATTTTCTCGAGATTAAGGATACTTGGGGTCCCGAGAGACTTGCCCAGTTGTTCATCAAAGAAATAGTGAGATTGCACGGTACTCCTAAGAGTATCGTTTCTGATCGTGACGAGTGATTCGTGTCTCATTTTTGGAAATCAGTTCATCGTGCCATGGGAACTCAGCTTAATTTCAGCACATCTTTTCATCCTCAGTCCCACGGACAATCAGAGAGGACTATTCATACATTGGAGGACATGTTGAGGGCATGCGTCCTCGATTGGAAAGACGATTGGGAAGCCCAACTACCATTGATCGAGTTCACGTATAATAATAGTTGGCATGCTTCGATTAAGATGGCACCTTACGAGGCTTTGTACGGTCGTCGTTGTCGATCTCCTTTGTGTTGGGATGACTTATCAGAATCAATCGGCACCGAGCCCGATATGCTTATAGCCGCCCGTGAGAAGGTAGCTTTGATCAAGAGTCGTTTGTTGACCGCTCAGAGTCGACAGAAATCTTATGCATACAATCGTCGCCGACCATTAGAGTTCGAGACAAGTGACCACGTGTTGGTCAAGGTGTCCCCGAGTCAAGGTATCTTCCGTTTCGGGAAGCGGGGAAAGTTGAGTCCAAGATTTATTGGACCGTTTGAGATTTTGGAACGAGTAGGCGAGCTAGCTTATCGATTGGCCTTACCTCCGGCGTTGAGCTGAATTCATAATGTGTTTCACATCTCTCAGCTACAAAAGTATGTTGCCGACCCGAGTCACATACTTCAGTTCGACGAAATCGAGATCGCAGATGATCATTCATATGAGGAGCGTCCCATACGAGTCTTAGAGCGGCGAATCAAACAGTTGAGGAATAAGGCGATTCCTTTAGTTAAAATTCAGTGGTCTAGACATGGAGTCGAAGAGGCTACTTGGGAAACCGAGGATAGTATGCGGGAGAGTTATCTCGAGTTGTTTGACCCTTAGTTTCAGGGACGAAACTCTTTTAAGGGGGGGTGTATGTAATACCCGATTGTAATTCAGTCATTATCATTCAGTAATTTCATTCGGTAATTGTCTCTATGTAATTTTTCACTTGTTTATAACCGTTCATCACCCACATTCATTCATCCGTGTTCACCGTTTGGAATAACTTTGAGTTGTGTATCGATATTGTTCATTGTTTCAACCTTACTTGAAAATCGAGACAAGAGTATTATCTTGATTATTGTAATTGATTTATTAGTCGATGTTGATGTTGGAATTCATGTCATTTCAAATCTCCTCATTGTTCAAATTGTGTTTTTGTTGGGCGAACCCTTGTAATCATTGCTTGGAACCACCGTTTTGGGTTTTCCGCACTTCCATTTCGTGTTATTGTTTCCCAAATATTGATTCCTATTGCTTTTATTCCCTTCCCGGGTCATTTTTCATCATTTTAGGACCCAAGGGGGTGTGGGCCGCGGCACAAGGGAGTGTGCGCCGCGGCACACACATTTTCCAGTTTTGGCCGAGCAGCCTGCACCGAGGGCCGCGGCACACTCGGCCGGGCCGCGGCATGCTGCCGAGCACTGGGGGCATATTTTGGCCCTGTGCCGCTGCACACTCGGCCGGGCCGCGGCACACAGTGCAGTCTGCACTATAACTTCATTTTTTTGAGAAGAAACACTCATTTTTCATCCTATATTCGAGAGAGAGGGTTTGTGGGAGAAAGTTTCATCATCAATCACTTGAATACTCGATTCTTCATCATTTTCATTCGGTTGTGAAGCTCGGATCGTCGATCTAACGCGTATTCATCGAATCAAAGTGTTTGGATCTTCAAATGTAATATTCCCAAACCTCTTGGATTTCGATTTGTGTTGAGATATGATGTTTTGGACGTTATAATCATGTTGTATGAAGAGATATACATATGATTATGAGTATGTATGAATATTCATCGGATTATTGAAAGGTTATCCTAGAACTCTTTGAATATTGAGTTGGATTTGGGGGTTTTCGATTAATTGTTGTTGAAATCACGAATTTGGATATTCATGTTGGATTATTGATCGTATTGAAGATGTTTTGTTGTTTTGAAACGCTTCTTGGGGATTTGATATTGGTATTATTGAGGTTTGGTTGTAAACAATCAGAGTTTGGCCTCAACGTGTTCGATATAATGCCCCAATGAACTTTGTTTAGTCGTATCGACGTTTTGAGTTAGTTATATTCATGTTTGATTCGTATGTTGAACGGATTGTTGGTAATTGTGTTATTCAAGGTTGTTCGAGCGACCGGTAGTTTCCTTAGGACGTTGTTCGAGAGAGATCGTATCATCACCGGTGTTAAGGTAAGTTAATTCTTACTCAGTTAAAGGGATATTCATTCCTTTCGTTGTTGTTCATTCATAATCATAATTCATTCATATTGTATTAACCGTATCGAGACTTGTCATTGTCAATTAATCACTTCAGTCACAAGGAATGACGGTTCCAATCATTTCATTGAGCTGTCATTCATTTCACTATCATTTCATATCGGTGAGTCATTATTGATTTTGTTGTCACTTTTGTTATCTCGTGGCATTCCGGGTCATACTGGCGTGCCGGTTGGTATGTGTAGGATTTTCATGTCGGGCACATATTAAGTCGTGTGTTGGTTGTTGGCCTCATATTGGACTGTGCACACGAGAAGATCACTTCGTGAGACTGATTAGGTACAAGACCACACGTGTATTCGATCGATACTCGATGGTGGATTGTGCACGGACACATTTCCATCTCGGGCGTAGTGTGGCACCACCCTTTGATCCGTACTGTTAGTTGATTCATACAGCATGTTTGATTGCGTATGTTTTCAACAAGATTAGGTTATAATCTAACCGAATCATTTTTGATCGAACTTGTGGTTTATACAGCATATATATGATTGTGTTTATTCAACTCTTGAGGATTGTTGTTCTGTGTTACTGACCCCGTTGGGGGATTTTGTTTTTCAGGTCGTGGCAAGGCTAAGGCACGGGAAGAGAACGTTGACGGCGAGGAGTCCCAGTGATACTAGTAGGGGGCCAGTCCTTTCATTCACCGTGTTTCCTCATTTTATTTCCGCTGCAGATTTCCGTTTGGATTTTGAGTTCATTCAGTGTTGTATATTTTATCTCCATATAAAATATACTTGTATTCGGTCATTTTCCTTGGGTGTGTTGTAATAAAACTCCTCATCTGAGTAATTAATGATGTAATGTGGTTCGGTACTACATTTATCCTGTGTACTTCATTTATTTTCACTCGCCTGGTGGGTCCCAGTCGGGGGTCCCCGGCACTGTAATATCCGCCTAGTTTGGGGTATTACAATGGGGAAGTTTCAGAATTTACCTTGTTAAAAGGCTTGGGCCTGTATACAGTCTTTCCAGACTGTTTGATGAATTTCTTGAATTTGTGCATGAGCAGGGCCATTTCATCTTGTCACAGGATATCATCGTCACTGTCAGCATTTTTGTAGGCAGATTTGGATGTGCTGGGCATGCTGTGTCGCCTATTGGATACAACGGCTAATGCTGTAGTCCTAGCAGGTGACACTTTGGCTTTCTCTCTCCTGTCAATGTCATACTCGGAAGCTTTTAGGTCAGACAATAGGTCGAAAGTAGATATGTCATTAAGATTACATGACACACGCATAGCTGTGTTTTTAATGTCCCATCGGGCAGGGAGAGATCTGAAAATTTTTAAGTTCTGCTCCTTTTGGGTATAAATTTTGCCCAATGCTTCAAGTTCACCGACAATGCCAGTGAATCTGAGGTCAAGTTCCCCAAGAGTTTCAGTTGGTTTCATTTCGAAAGATTCAAATTGCTGAGTTAATTTTGAAATTTTGTTTTCTTTTGAGAGCTCAGTTCCCTCACAAATCATCTTGAGTTTATCCCAGATTTTCTTAGCTGTCTTACAGTTTTTTACCTTTGAGAATGTGCCTTTGTCGAGAGTGACAAATAGCGCATTCTTCGCAATGTTGTCGAGGTTGGCAAGCTTGCGCTCATCAGTTGTCCACTGCTCGCGCTCTTTCTCGAGCATCTCGGCATGAGCTTCGCCTTCAATCCTTGCTGCAGGATTTGCCTTCATGATTTTTATGGGGCCATCTTTAATGACAAAAATCATTTCTTCGTGCATGGCTGCAAGATGAGCCTCTATCCTAATTCTCCAATCATCAAACTCGTTAATAGAAAACATAGGAACCTTATTTATCATAGAGGTATCCATATGAGAAAGTAGGAAAGATAAAGACTGTTTTCAAAAATAAGTGATTTTAGGATCTAATTTGGTTAAAAATACGACTGATTCTTTTTAGAATCAACCGCTCCGATACCACTTGTTGGTCACTAAGTATACAGAATACAGCTTGGAAGAGTGTTAGTACAACAAGCTGTACGTTTTTAAATAAGAGTGCGTAGCGGAAGTCTGTTAAAGTAAGTTGTTGTAAATACAGCAACTAGGTTTTCTCCTGTTAGCTTGGTGCGTATAAGGTATGCAATGTATACTTAAAAATAATCACAGTAATGAAAACAATAAGTTGCAGAAGGTAAATAACACGATATTTAAAGTGGTTCGAGGTAAACCCCTCTACGTCCACAGGTCCTCCACACAGGAGTAAAAATATTTATTATAAACACTACATACACAACTACATGTCTATAATCAAACATATCCTTGTATCGTTCACACAGATTGATACAAAGACTGTCGATTTCAACCGTTCACACAAATTGGTCAAAGCTATCACTTGACTTGCTTCTTCAGACACAGTTCCAAAGCTTCATCTTCAATGCAGATCCATCACACACAGTTCGGGAAAAGCAAGGCTATCTTCTGTCCACACAGGGCTGATGGTTTTCTTCAAATGTAAGAACAAGTGTTTGAACAACAGCTTGACTTCTTTAGCTTGAGCTGATTGATGTGTTGTTCAAAGTTGAGCACTTGTATATTTCTTCTCTCAAGAATGGCAATATGCTCGAAGAAATATGATTGCTCTTGATATACTGTTCTTTTGATGTTCACGAGTGTATCTCAGTATATCTCAGTTTGCTCAGTTTTCAGTTCTTGATCTTATGTATTGTTCGTGTATATCTCTGATCTTCAAACTTCAGGGTATATATAGCCTTTGGAATAGATCCGTTGAGCAAAGAGTCTATTCCAACGTGTTGGTTGACTTGCAAAATACAAAATCCGGATTTTGCTCCTTGTCTGAAGATCTTTGTCGGCTGGTATTTAAATACTTTATCCAGTCAGTATTTAAATACTTCTTTTCAATCGGTGGCTTGACTTTAGCGTATAAAGCAGATTCCATTCCAACGGTCTTCAGTCCTGTTGGATAAGTGTTGAATATCTTTATAGCTTGTTTGTTGTATCCAACATGTTGCGTCTTTAATATTGTAGTTGTAAGTTCCAACGCTGTAGGCTCTCTTAGTGCTGCTGATCGGTCAAAAACTTATCCTAAAAATAGGAGTATTTGAGTCGCTCGCAAATATATACGAGGTAGAAGTAGTTGTGGGAAGTTCTACCAAGGTCTTTTCTCTTGAGGATTGTTCAACAGGGCTTCGTATAATATTTTGTATAGATTGCAAGAAGTAAATACTAAAATATACTAAAATATATTTTTTTGGTTTTTAAATTAACTAAATTAAAATGCACTATTTTTAATTTAAACTATTTTTAATAAGACTATTTTAATAAGACTATTTTTAATAAGACTATTTTAATAAGACTATTTTTAATAAGACTATTTTTATACTAGACTATTTATATTAAGACTATTTATACTAGACTATTTATATTAAGACTATTTATACTAGACTATTTATACTAGACTATTTTTAACTAGTGAAAATGAATAGAATTAAAGTGAGTTGGGAATTTATAAAACCTAGGGGATTACGGGTTCATTAAATTAGGTTTTTAATTAAGTATCGGAATTGATTTATACGGATATAAAAGAAAAAACGAATGTTTATCGAGTAATCAACTTTTCACCTCTGTACTTTCGTATTCAAAGATGTCTTAATCACTTTCGCTTTTTTAAGATGCTGATAACAAGATTAACACTTGATAGATTGAAAAGATGTGTTTCCAATACACTTAACAATCAATCAAGGAGGTTTCACTAGTAGAAATAGGATATGATCAATCTCTATTTAAACCAATTAGTCCTTTCATTTCTCTAACTTGACTATTTTTAGGATAAACGATCGTTCATCGAGTAATCAACTTTTCACCTCATAACTTTCGTATTCAAAGGTGTCTTAACCACTTTCGCAATCTTAAGATGTTGATAACAAGATTAACATTTGATAGATTGAAAAGATATGTTTCCAATTCACTCAACAATCAATCAAGAAGGTTTCATTAGTAAAAATAGGATATGATCAATCTCTATTTAAACCAATTAGTCCTAAAAATAGTTTAAATCAATCAAATACTCAATATATAACCTAATAGAAATCCCCCTTCCCCTAGGAAGAAAGATTAGCTACTCATTGGTTTATACATACTAAAATTATAATAGAAATAATTGATATATATAATATATATATATAGAAACTTTTAATTACTAGAACTTAATGACAATAGATAAAACTTACTTGAATATGATGTATCAAAGTGCAAGAAATATACTTCAAATTATAACTTCAAACTTGTTCAAAGGTTACAAGCTTACAAAAATTGAAAGTAAAACACTAAGTAAAATACTAAGTGCTTATTGATCAAGCACTTTTCAATTACAAACTAAATGAAAGAAAAACTTCAAACCAAAAATGAAATACAAACTAATATTGAGAGTTCTAAGGAAAATATATTGCTAAAAGAAAGGAGTATTTCTTAGCAAGAAGATGTGTTAATTTTGCAATGGATGAAGATGTCCTTTTATAGGTGATTTTCAAGAATACAATTGATTATTTAATTCAAAATATCTATTGTAATATCTTGATTAATTCTTTGTTCACACTTCACCCATGTCTTTGAATTTTCAGATTTTTGACCAAAATAATATCTTGTGGTTGAGTTCACAAGTTGGTCAAAAGTGGACTATTTTTGCATGGCATCTGCTGAAAAACGGCGATGAAAAACGGCCCAGTTTGCCCCGTGTTGTGCGCCGTTTTGTGGTGACTCGGTCTCTTCCGGAATACGCGCGAGGGCACGGCGCTAAATGCCGGTCGTGTGTGAAACGGTCCAAGACACGGCCCTTTTTGCGCCGTATGTGAAATGGCCTACATAACACGGTCCTTTTTGCGCCGTGTTGTATGGTCGTTTTGCCTTGAAAAATTCTCGTCGTTGGATTTGATCTTGTTTTCCGTCCTTTTTTATGCTTCATGTCAGTAATCTGTAAAATAACCATTTTTAGCTCATGTTTGGACATATCTGTAAAATATGTATTTTTAATCACAAATCAGTACGATTATGTCCGGGAAAAGGAATATTTTGTATATGAATTTTAGATCAATTATGCACTAATCAAATACCCCACACTTATATTCTTGCTAGTCCCGAGCAAGACTCTTTATTAATCACACACAAAATAAAAATTAAAATAAGACATAAAATAAAAAATAAAATATAATACACATAAATTTAAGAAAAATAATTATATATAAAGATAAAAAGAGATCAAAATGTCATTAATACACAATAATCAACTTTATACAGTAGATAGAAATGAATCAAGATTCAAAATAAATCTACTAATGATTTTGAAGTTAAAACACGGTTTTATTTTTTTGTAATTCCAAAATGCAAGGTTACCCTTCAAAAGATTGATTATTTCTTTCCCACTCATGACACACACAAGTCCCTTTTAAGGTTGCTCTCGATCACTCATTTATTTTTCGACTCAATATGAAGAAGAATTTCATCGGCGTCATCAAATATTGTGATTTTTCACGAAATTGAGTGTATTGAAATTCAGCCGCTAATTAATTCAGATCTTGCTCATAAATTACATCCCTTTTAGTGATAGCTTTCACACCGTTATTTGCTAACGTGTAGCTCTTTTCACCAACACAATTTCTATTTATTTTTTTTAAAAGGTGATAGCTTTCACACCGTTATTTGCTAACGTGTAGCTCTTTTCACCAATTTTTCTGTGAGACGGCAGCTACGCACCAACAATGGTTAGTCCTTTATTTTTCACAAATTTTAAGACCCCCAAAATTAGGCAGTTGTTGCTGCTCAACACTTCTCCTTTTTGTCATTTATTTTTTTAGATGATAGCTTTCACACCATTATTTGCTAACGTGTAGCTCTTTTCACCAATGACTTTTTTTTTAGGGAATAGAATTTTTGCAGAAAATCATTTATTAGTTAAGCATGAAAAATCAAAAACTCCACAAATTAAGTAAATTTCAGTTCTATTTTTTATCTACCGACTGATTCTTCTTTTCTTAAGGTAACGAATGACTCGATTTTATATGATAATTACAAGGTTTGGAAAGAGAGATTAAGGCTCAAAAATTTTGGAATATACAATTTTTTTTTACCGGTTAAAACAATTTTAGAAGCTTGTATATAGCTAACTTATTGGTGTTATGGCCAGATCTAAAAATCTCATAAATCAAAATAATATATATATATATATACATATATATATAAATTAAGGCAAATAACCAAAATAATCAAAAAACACACCAAAATAATTAAAACATACCACCCCCAAACTTGAAAATAAAGCTGTCCTCAGTTTTTAGAAATGAAAAATAAGTGAGAAAACAGAAAACTCCCTGAAATGAAAGTTGATGCTTGTGCTAACGCCATTTTAGATCTGCAAGAGAATAAATATACGAGGCACACAACAAAAAAAATATACTCTGAAGTATAATACAATTTTAAAGATGCGCATCAAGAAAGTCCGAAGAGTCGCCTTACGCTGCCATCAATGCTTTTATAAGAAACACACAATAAAAATTACAGCAATAAAATAACAATACATAAATCGCGAATAGATGCGCGTCAAGAGATCAAGAAGAAACTCCTTAAGCTGCCACCATTTAGCACGATTATTACACACGACAGAAAGTAAAAATAACAAGAGGTCTGATATGGGGTATCAAAGGGAGAGGAATGAATCCACTTTTCGTTTTCTCACAGTGAGATCTTCCATCCAGACAATATTAGCTAGAGCTGGATCTGGTTGAGAAACAAATTCAGTGAGTTTTTTTATTAGCTCTTCTGGTGTTGTTGCAACGACTATGATTCGTTTAGCATGCTCGGAAATAAAACCTTTTTTAGCAGAGTAGTCGATGAAAGATAGTAAACCATCAAAGAAACCATTGACATTAAGCAGACCTATTGGTTTTTGATGAACATTTAGCTGGGCTCTGGTAACCACATGAAAAAGTTCCTCATGGGTGCCAAAACCACGGGAAGGGTGATAAAGGCGCCAGAATTATTTATCATGTGAGTTATGTGATCTTGCATATTCTGAGATCTAAACTCATCTCCAATAGTTGCCGGTGATTTTACTTTCGGCGGAGGTTTTGGAATTATTCCCAACACTCTTACTCCTTCCATATAGGCAGAAGCAGCAGCTCGTCCCATTAATCCTAGACTTCCTCCTCCGTAAACTACATGAATGCATTTTTCTCCTAAAGTACGACCCAAGTTGTGGGCTGCTTCAGTAAAGCATGCATCTTTTCCATAACTAGCTCCACCAAAAATGCAGACTGAGTTAAATCTTTTTGTGGAAGATGATGATTCCATTTTTGAGAAGAAATTTATTTAGAGAGAAACAGAGAAAAGTACAAGTTTGAGGGATGAATAAAAGAAACAAGCACAATGTTTATTTATAGAAGAAAAATGAGGAAAAATTGTTTAACAAGTTTGTGATTGCGTTGATTGCGCTTCAACTACTCAATAGAATAATGAATGCATTTATCGCGTATCACATTTTTTATTCGGAAAATCTCACCATACGACAAAAATAAATACTCACGTGTATGTACAGTAGTTGTGATTGTGGCTCACATCTTCCTCTGATTTTACGTTCAGAAACGGCTTAAATGCCTTCTATGAGTCGGGGAGAAGCTTCCCATCCAATTTTCTTACAAATTGGCAAACAGGGTCTTTTAACGTCAGATTCCCAAGACGTTGTTCATATTCTGGTTTGAATTTATTCCACAAACATCGAATTCCGTAATGTACGAGTCCACTAGGATGCGTGTCAAGAGAAATTTCGATATCATCTAAATTCTCTTTATTCAGACCATCCTTAATGAATTGAATTTTATCTTCTCTGTTTGTAGATGGAATTCCTAAAGATCGACATTTTAAATTACAGTTTCATCTAGCACATTTATAGCAAACGGCTATCATCTTTGCTCGTCGTTTCTTGGCATATGAACTTTTTCTAAGCCCCGGTAAAAATCTAGTCGGTGTTTCTGTGAATTTACCTTCTATTCTTACTTTGGCTTCGATAATGAATCTTATGTCAAAATGTATGCTTTTATTCATAAGCAACCTCATCCTTTTAAGCCTTGTCTTGTAAATCTTTAAAATTGCATTTTTGCTTAGAAAGGGAAATCTTTTTTCAATTTTATACAATTTTTCTTCCATGACAAAAAAATTAAAATGAAAAACGATAAAATATCTACAAATATCAGTTGTTTGTGGGAAACTGAAAAATCCGACTTTAATAGTCACGGAGTACCGTTATCCGCCACTTGACCGGACAGAAGAATAAAAGATGCAGAAATAAAGAAAGATAAAATAACAAGATATAAGCAAAAATATAACAAAAAAATTATATTTGGCCTAAAACAATCCCCGGCAACGGCGCCAAAATTTGATCGGTCAAAAACTTATCCTAAAAATAGGAGTTTTTGAGTCGCTCGCAAATATATACGAGGTAGAAGTAGTTGTGGTAAGTTCTACCAAGGTCTTTTCTCTTGAGGATTGTTCAACAGGGCTTCGTATAATATTTTATATAGATTGCAAGAAGTAAATACTAAAATATACTAAAATATATTTTTTTGGTTTTTAAATTAACTAAATTAAAATGCACTATTTTTAATTTAAACTATTTTTAATAAGACTATTTTAATAAGACTATTTTTAATAAGACTATTTTTAATAAGACTATTTTTATACTAGACTATTTATATTAAGACTATTTAAATTAAGACTATTTATACTAGACTATTTATATTAGACTATGGGTTTTATATCAAATAGGTTACCCAACTTTGCGTTTTTGTGCACCTAAGTTACCCAACTATTTTTTTGTGCAAATGAGTTACTAGACTATCATTACCGGGTAAAATAGTGACCCAACTATCAAAAACTTGTTATAACCGGTTGACTTTTATTTTTTAAAAGAAAAAACATTTTTATTAATACATTAATAATCCCAATAATTAAATTAAAAATATAAACATATTTTATTTTTTATATAAATATATGATAATTTAATATATATATATATATATATAAATCTGGAATAAATTTTTTTATTGAAAATTTATTTTTCTAAAAATCTGAAATAAAAATTTAAATAAAAATTTTCGAATTTTATTTTATATTTTCGACCTAATTTTATTTTTTATTTTCAAATTTTAAATAAAAAATTTTTATTTTTATTTTTTATTTTCGAAATTTAAATAATTTTTTTTATTTTTATTTTTTATTTTCGAACTAATTTATTTTTTATTTTCGAATTTTAAATAAAAATTTTTGATTTTTATTTTTATTTCGAAATTTAAATAAAAATTTTCGATTTTTAGTTTTTATTTTCGAACTAATTTTATTTTTTATTTTTGAAATTTAAATAAAATTTTTCGATTTTTATTTTTTATTTTCGAACTAATTTTATTTTTTATTTTCGAACTTTAAATAAAAATTTTTGATTTTTATTTTTTATTTTCGAAATTTAAATAAAAAAATTTGATTTTTATTTTTTATTTTCGAACTAATTTGAATGGGGCCCACAAAAATCTGAAGTAGACAAAGTATTACCTACATCTCCCGGTTACCAGTCATTGGGGTAATCTGAATGAACATGTTTCTGGTTTTGAGTAACCTACATGTCAAACACATATAGTCTAGTAACCCATTTGCACAAAAAAATAGTTGGGTAACTTAGGTGCACAAAAACGCAAAGTTGGGTAACCTATTTGATATAAAACCCTAAGACTATTTATACTAGACTATTTATACTAGACTATTTTTAACTAGTGAAAATGAATAGAATTAAAGTGAGTTGGGAATTTATAAAATCTAGGGGATTACGGGTTTATTAAATTAGGTTTTTAATTAAGTATCGGAATTGATTTATACGGATATAAAAGAAAAAACGAATGTTTATCGAGTAATCAACTTTTCACCTCTATACTTTCGTATTCAAAGATGTCTTAATCACTTTCGCTTTTTTAAGATGTTGATAACAAGATTAACACTTGATAGATTGAAAAGATGTGTTTCCAATACACTTAACAATCAATCAAGGAGGTTTCACTAGTAGAAATAGGATATGATCAATCTCTATTTAAATCAATTAGTCCTTTCATTTCTCTAACTTGACTATTTTTAATAAGACTATTTTAATAAGACTATTTTTAATAAGACTATTTTTATACTAGACTATTTATATTAAGACTATTTATATTAAGACTATTTATACTAGACTATTTATACTAGACTATTTTTAACTAGTGAAAATGAATAGAATTAAAGTGAGTTGGGAATTTATAAAATCTAGGGGATTACGGGTTCATTAAATTAGGTTTTTAATTAAGTATCGGAATTGATTTATACGGATATAAAAGAAAAAATGAATGTTTATCGAGTAATCAACTTTTCACCTCTGTACTTACGTATTCAAAGATGTCTTAATCACTTTCGCTTTCTTAAGATGCTGATAACAAGATTAACACTTGATAGATTGAAAAGATGTGTTTCCAATACACTTAACAATCAATCAAGGAGGTTTCACTAGTAGAAATAGGATATGATCAATCTCTATTTAAACCAATTAGTCCTTTCATTTCTCTAACTTGACTATTTTTAGGATAAACGATCGTTCATCGAGTAATCAACTTTTCACCTCATAACTTTCGTATTCAAAGGTGTCTTAACCACTTTTGCAATCTTAAGATGTTGATAACAAGATTAACATTTGATAGATTGAAAATATATGTTTCCAATTCACTCAACAATCAATCAAGAAGGTTTCATTAGTAAAAATAGAATATGATCAATCTCTATTTAAACCAATTAGTCCTAAAAATAGTTTAAATCAATCAAATACTCAATATATAACCTAATAGAAATCCCCTTCCCCTAGGAAGAAAGATTAGCTACTCATTGGTTTATACATACTAAAATTATAATAGAAATAATTGATATATATAATATATATAGAAACTTTTAATTACTAGAACTTAATGACAATAGATAAAACTTACTTGAATATGATGTATCAAAGTGCAAGAAATATACTTCAAATTATAACTTCAAACTTGTTCAAAGGTTACAAGCTTACAAAAATTGAAAGTAAAACACTAAGTAAAATACTAAGTGCTTATTGATCAAGCACTTTTCAATTACAAACTAAATGAAAGAAAAACTTCAAACCAAAAATGAAATACAAACTAAAATTGAGAGTTCTAAGGAAAATATATTGCTAAAAGAAAGGAGTATTTCTTAGCAAGAAGATGGGTTAATTTTGCAATGGATGAAGATGTCCTTTTATAAGTGATTTTCAAGAATACAATTGATTATTTAATTCAAAATATCTATTGTAATATCTTGATTAATTCTTTGTTCACACTTCACCCATGTCTTTGAATTTTCAGATTTTTGACCAAAAAAATATCTTGTGGTTGAGTTCACAAGTTGGTCAAAAGTGGACTATTTTTGCATGGCATCTGCTGAAAAACGGTGATGAAAAACAGCCCAGTTTGCCCCGTGTTGTGCGCCGTTTTGTGGTGACTCGGTCTCTTCCGGAATCCGCGCGAGGGCACGGCGCTAAATGCCGGCCGTGTGTGAAACGGTCCAAGACACGGCCCTTTTTGCGCCGTATGTGAAACGGCCTACATAACACGGTCCTTTTTGCGCCGTGTTGTATGGTCGTTTTGCCTTGAAAAATTCCCGTCGTTGAATTTGATATTGTTTTCGGTCCTTTTTTATGCTTCATGTCAGTAATCTGTAAAATAACCATTTTTAGCTCATGTTTGGACATATCTGTAAAATATGTATTTTTAATCACAAATCAGTACGATTATGTCCGGGAAAAGGAATATTTTGTATATGAATTTTAGATCAATTATGCACTAATCAGCTGTTGTATGGAAGGTGTTGTATGAATGTTTCCCGACAGCTTCCATACTTGGTGTCATGACTAATGAGCTTCTTGATGTATGATGGCACTTTATCCTTTTGCTGTATGTTGAGGCAAGACAGGATACAAGATAAGTTGTCCAGCAGTATAATCATCTTCGGGACACCTACTTGTTGTATGTTTTGCTTTTGACTATTTGTTGTATGTTGGCACTTATCAAAACAAGGTACATGATTGTTTATCCCAACACGGTGTGCTATGCTTCCAAGTTATCGGGGTAGTACATTTGGTAGAGGTTGATAAATTCTTCAGTGCATTAGATGCTTTCAGTTGGTGATAAATTTCGCCCCTAGAAACCTGATAGGTTGCAGGGCGAAATTCAATAGTCAAACTGATAGACATTGATGGTCAACAGCTTAGATAATCTGGATTGCCAAGAAACCTGATAGGTTGAGGGCATGAAGACTAGGGGTAAAAGAAGATCGAATCATCCGTTGGACGGGTTGGTGTTGGACATCACTTTACATAAATTAATAAGCAAGAAACCTAACAGGTTGCGTCTGTTAAAATTTGTAAAGAACTCGATCACCAGTAAGAAGTCGATCTGACCATGACCTCCGGGTTATAATATGGGAGTGTGTAATTCCGATAAAATTAGTGGGAGCCGAGACAAGAATTATACAAGCCCTTAAATTCTATACTCGATCATAATAAAATAAGTCACTAATTCAATATTATCTAAATCAATGCAGAGAAACGAAACTATATCTCTCTAAAAATATCTAAGAACCCATTTACAATACTACTTGAAAAGAATATCCTAACTGGCCCCAACTTTGTTGACTGGTTGCGGAATCTGATGATTGTACTTAGCATGGAGTCTTTGGGATACGTCTTAGAGGTGGACATTCCACCGACTCCAATCCGGACTAGGGGTAATCAGGAAGAAATTGGCGTCCATGAAAAATGTGTCAAGGATGATGTGCTGGTCCGTGGGTTTATGATGGGCTCAATGACTAATAAGCTGCAGAGAGCATACGAGAAAATGACTTCTGGTAGGCAGATTCTCGCACACTTGATCGAGCTTTATGGAGAGCACAGTAGGACTGCTAGAAATGAGATATCGAAGCAGTTAGTCAGTGCTAGGATGAACGAATGGGAGAAAGTGGAAGACCACGTCCTCAAGATGATCTCTATGATTGAGAGGCTCGAGGTGCTCAACTTTCACATGGATTTATCCCTCCAAATTGATCTCATCATTCAATCTCTATCTGACTCCTTCATACAGTTTGTAATGAATTTCAACTGTAATAAAATTTCGTGTACATTAGTTGGGCTAATGAACAAACTTGTGATGGCACAGTCTAACATGAAGACTAAGTCAAGGGAGACTGCTCTTGTGATTTCTTCTAGACCTCGGAGGTCCAAGAACAAGCTTAACATACGCTACAGCATGCAACGGATATGAGCATATAACGCTATGCATCAAGCTTAACATATGTTACAGCATGTGACATCATGGAGTAGTTCATCATATAAACGGCTACCTGAGGTTGATATAACGTACGCAATCAACACGACTAATGTAGGCTACGCTGAGAATATTACGTACACTACAATGAATGTTAACGTACACTACTTAAGAGCCAGAAGCTACTAGACTGAATCAACAAACAGATAACGTACGCTACACGGATGTGTAACATACGCTAAAGTCATTACGTACGCTACACTGGTAGCTTAACGTACGCTAAAGTAGAGGCGGTGACCAACGGCTAGTTTAGGCTTTGAAGCCTATAAATATACCACTTCATATGGTATTCACCTTACAACAACTTCAAGCAAAGCTTATATACTTCAGATATCATTATCTTCATTATTGTTGTTGTAATCTAGCTTATTTGTTAGAGTTCGAGTGTTCGATACACTCAACCAAACACGAGAGAAAAGAAAGGGTTATAGATTTAATTCGGTGTTATTAGGATCGTGGATCCGGCATTATTAGAATCACAATCTAAATCCGAGTGAGGTTTGTCTAGTACCAATCGAAAGTTAGATAGGTTAATTCCTTGTCCGATAGAAAAAGAAAACGGTTTAGCTTGGACTGACAAAAAGACAAGAGCATAACGGCTTATCTTGGACCGATAGAAGACAAGATTGTAACGGTTTACCTGGGACCGATAGAAGACAAGGCGGAAAAGTTTATCTTAAGCCTATAGAAAAAGATAACAAGAGAGGACATAGGCATATTTGGCTGAACCTCTATAAATCTTGTGTCGTTTATATTCCGCATTTAAATATCGTTTCTGCAATCGCAAAAGAGCTTAAAAACTATACTCCGCACTATTAACCTCCCTTCAAGTGGCGGTACCAAACCCAACAATATATAACTAATATATAGTATATAATATATAAAGTAAATTTAAAGCGCGATATTCACGAAGTACAGCAAATATTCTAAAAAAAGAATAAAAGAACCCCTTTTTGAACAAGGATGTAGCGGCTCAGATCTCCGAGACCCTTGCAGTTTGACACCGAAGAATTACGTTTCCACGAAGGAAGAACGACTTTTAACGGAGTACATGAACATAAGATAAATACCAATTTGTTGCCCACGCAGGGGACTTAAACCAAGTTTAAAAGTAGACAGTCTAATTCCAGTACTCGACAAATGCAATGACAAAACATAAAATTACAGACTCGAGCCACATCATCAAGCCAGCCTATCCTTTACGTGTGTGTCCCGTGCCTGCTCCTCAGCTCTCCCGGTACCTGAAATGCATAAGACGCATTTCCCCCATTTAAGGGGTTAGCATTCGAATAGCTAGTGCAAGTACACAATTACACAACATTATATACAAAATACGGTTTTTAGCACAATCATCTCAATCAGAAATCATTTGCCATATATATTCCGGAATACTACATTGGCAATCAAATCAGTTCCAATCATCACGATATCACAAAATCACAACTGGTATCCCGTGGCCGTACCCCTTAGTATCGACCCCCAGACATCCCGTCGAACACTCCGGGTGGGATACCACTTCCGCGTCCATACCCCTTAGTATCGACCCCCAGACATCCCGTCGGACACTCCGGGTGGAAGTTCAATCACGCACGCACCCAAGTTCCCTTTCGCGGCCGTACCCCTTAGTATCGACCCCCAGACATCCCGTCGGACACTCCGGGTGGAAGGAACACAACTCACGCACCCGAAAATCACAATTCATCATTCATTTCGAAAATCACAACATACATAACGAAATGTAATACATGTACTTGCCTTGGATGAAACGAAATGAATGAAACGATGAAGGAATAGGTTTCGGTCCGAACAATCCTCCCAAATCTGTTCCTAACACAATAACGGTATACACAAGTCTCAATAATGCGGAAAGGTAAGAATTAATCCTAATTCTACCCCTTGGAACGATTTGTCGGTCAATACGAAGTCCAAGATGGTTATAATCTAACAATGGAGAAATTACTAGGTTAAATCCGTTAAACTATAATGGAAACAAGGGATTTACTACTACACAATCGTAATCTAACAAGTCGTCGATGCTAAATCGGATTAAAAGGAAGAATTATGCCAAAAATCCCGAAATCCCCAAAAACTAGGGTTCTAAGGAAATATACCTCGATTCGGATGGATGGAGGATGATTATGATGATGATAAACCTTGCTTGAAGCACAACAATCGATCTCCAAAAGAACTCTAAGGATTGCCCTGGGCAAAAATGCTCCAAAACGCTCAAGGAACTCACATTTCGCACAAAGGGATGAGAAGGAACGAAATAACGCGACTGAGGATAAGTCAGGAATTAAAAGGCCTGACGGCGCGTTACGTACGTTAACGCGAGTTGTTAACGTACGTTATGAAGGTTACGTACGTAACCTCTCAGGTTAACGTACGTAACGAACAATCTGGTCTCTTTTTGCGAAACCATAACGTACATTACCAATAGGGTATAACGTACGTTATGATGCCTATATAACGTACGTAAAGGAGCCTGCATAACGTACGTTATGCATGCAGCAGTTCAGCGCTGCTAAACATTTAACTCAGCACAGTCGATACAACGACGAAACGCAACGCAAGGATAGAATCAAAAGTATAAACATGGGGTATCCATAACAACGAAGCTGAGTTTTGAAAGAAAATACACTACCAACATCCGGGGAATCCAAAATATGACAAGGAGGATAAAAGCACCCTAAACTTCTAAGAAATTACAAAACGACCCAAACGTCCGAAAATCGTGATACAACGTCGGATTAACAATCCGAAAGTTTCCACACGACCAACTTAACCATACAAACTCATACAAATCAAGAAACAACGAAAACGAACAAGTTTTACGAGAATCGAACGTACATGTGGCAAGATATAATTCAAGATGAAATTATGCAAAAACATCCTCGAAACTCGTCCAGACGGAAAAACTCCAAGAACAAAATAGATTCAGAATTCCAAAACAGTGCTAAGTGAGTTGTCCGAAACGAACATACACCAAAAATAGAAATTACCGAAAATAGAAAACACGGATATTACATTATCTCCCCCTAAAAATAAGTTTCGTCCTGAAACTTACAACGCGAACAACTCGGGGTATCTCGACCGCATACTCTCTTCCGTCTCCCATGTGGCTTCCTCGGATCCATGTCTCGACCATTGAACTTTAACCAGAGGAATGGTTTTATGACGAAGTTGCTTCACCCGACGCTCTAAAAACTGAATCGGCCTCTCCTCGATGGTAATGTCGGGTCCCAATTCGATCTCTCCAAAATCAATAATATGGCTAGGGTCCGATACGTACTTCCTAAGCTGGGAAACATGAAATATGTTATGAACGTGGCTCAAAGACGGCGGAAAGCCTAACCGATAGGCAAGCTCTCCCACTCTCTCTAAAATCTCAAACGGCTCAATATATCTCGGACTAAGTTTGCCCTTCCGGCCGAAGCGGTAAACTCCCCGTGTCGGCGACACCTTAAGCAAAACATGGTCTCCCACCTCAAACTCCAACGACCGACGACGCGTGTCGGCATAAGACTTCTGCCGACTCTAGGCCGTCAACAATCTATCACGAATCAGAGTAATCTTCTCTCTCGTCTCAACTACCATATCAGGCTCGGTACCAATCAGCTCGGACGCATCGTCCCAACACAACGGCGATCTGCACTTCCTCCCATACAATACATCAAATGGTGCCATTTTGATAGAGGCATGCCAACTATTGTTGTACGTGAACTCGATTAACGGCAAGTGCGACTCCCAATCATCATTCCAATCTAGGGCATAGGCTCTCAACATATCCTCCAATGTCTGGATCGTCCGCTCAGACTGCCCGTCAGTCTGAGGGTGGTAAGACGTACTGAGTCTCAACTCAGTCCCCAAAGCTCGGTGAACAGCCTGCCAAAAATGTGATACAAATCGGCCATCACAATCCGAAACAATACTCTTAGGAGTCCCATGTAATCTCACGATCTCTGCAATAAACACTCGTTCCAGTCTCTCTGGACCCCAAGTGTCCTTAATACCCAGAAAATGAGCTGATTTGGTCAATCGATCGACAATAACCCAAATCATATTCATTCCAGTCCGAGTCCTAGGCATACTGGTAATGAAATCCATAGAAATATCCTCCCATTTTCACTCCGGGATAGGAAGTGGTCGCAAAAACCCTGCGGGTCGCTGATGCTCGATCTTAACCTGCTGACAGGTCAAACATCTCGACACAAACTCGCTAACGTCTGTCTTCAAATTACTCCACCAGTAGTTACTCCTCGCGTCCTTGTACATTTTACTCGTACCAGGATGTATGGAGTAAGGCGTGGTATGAGCTTCGCTCAAGATCTTCTGTCTCAGCTCAATAACATTTGGTACACATAATCTGCCGCAAAATCTCAGAACGCCATCATCCTGAACCACAAATCCAGGGGCTTTCCCCTTCCTCACATCCTCCCTCAACTGGACCAAACACGGATCATCATACTGTTTCGCCTTGATATCATCAGTCAAGGACGACGTGATCTCTAACGCACATAACTAGCCCTGAACTCTCTGAACCCAAACCTCAATATCCTGATAGATGAAATCTCGTTGGATCCTAGTCTGTGGTGTAAGTACCTCTAACATCTGTAAAGCCATCGGTTTTCGGCTCAACGCATCAGCCACTACGTTGGCCTTACCCGGATGGTAAAGTATCTCGAGGTCGTAATCTTTAATTAGCTCTAACCACCTACACTGCCTCATATTCAACTCTTTCTGGCTGAAGATGTACTTCAGACTCTTGTGGTCCGTAAAAATCTTACACGACGACCCATAGAGATAATGTCTCCATATCTTTAAGGCGAAAACGACCGCAGCTAACTCCAAATCGTGCGTGGAATAATTTACCTCATAAGGTTTCAATTGGCAGGACGCATAAGCAATCACTCTGTCTCTCTGCATCAAAACACATCCAAGCCCAAAGCCCGAAGCATCACTATACACTACGAAATCCTCGTTCCCCTGAGGCAATGCTAAAACGGGTGCGGTAGTCAAACGTCTCTTTAACTCGTCAAAACTGTGCATGCATGCGTAGTCCACTCGAACTTCTGAGTTTTCTGGAGCAACTGAGTGAGTGGTCTAGCGATCTTAGAAAATCCCTTAACGAATCTATGGTAATAGCCGGCAAGACCCAGAAAACTCCTCACCTCCTTCACATTCTTAGGCGGCTCCCAAGCCATCACTGCCTCTATCTTCTGCGGATCTACCCGAACTCCCTCTGCTGAAATCACATGCCCAAGGAACATCAATTCCTCGAGCCAAAACTCACACTTAGAAAACTTCGCGTACAACTGCTCAGCCCTCAAAGTGTCTAATATAATCCGGAGATGTAAGGCGTGCTCCTCCCGACTCCGTGAATAGATAAGAATATCGTCGATAAAGACGACTACGAATTTGTCCAGATACTCAATAAAAACTTTGTTCATCAACTGCATGAACACTGTTGGGGCATTGGTTAGCCCGAAAGGCATAACCACAAACTCGTAATGGCCATATCTCGTCCGAAAGGCATCTTTCGGAATATCGACGTCCCGAATCCTCAACTGGTAGTAGCCCGATCGCAAATCAATCTTTGAAAAGACCGTCGCCCCCTGAAGCTGATCAAACAAATCGTCAATCCTGGGCAAAGGGTATTTATTTTTGATGGTTAGCTTGTTTAATTCTCGATAGTCGATGCATAAACAAAGCGATCCATCCTTCTTCTTAACAAAAAGTACAGGCGCACCCCAAGGCGATGCGCTCGGTCGAATATACCCTTTATCTAAACAACTCTCCCAACTGATTCTTCAATTCTAACATCTCCGATGGTGCCATATGGTACGGCGCTCGAGAAATAGGGGCCGCATTCGGCTCTAGATCAATAGGGAACTCCACCTCTCGCTGTGGTGGTAATCCCGGCAAGTCATCCGGAAATACATCGGGGTATTCGCTAACAATTGGAATTGACGATAAATCAGCTCCACCATCTTCCGCCTTCAGAGCGTAACACCAGTAGCCGACACAACCATGGTTCAGAAGTTTCATTGCCTTCAAGGCGCTAATCACACTCCCCGATCTACCCGGCTTACAACCGACTAGAGTATGCTCGGTGCCGTCCTCGGCCACGATCGAGATAGTACGAGTCTGATAGTTCATGATAGCACCGTGACGATCCAACCAATCGTCCCCGAGGATCAAATCCTCACCCTTAAGGTCTATAACAATGAGATTCGATGGCCAATCTCGGCTCCCGATCCTCACTGGGCAATCCCTAACTTCCTGATCCCCAACCATATGATCCCCGTTGGGCGTACTCACTACAAATGGCTCACACTCAAACAAGCAGTCAAAACCAATACGACTCACACAATCCGATGCAATAAAGGAATGGGTAGCACCCGAATCAAAAAGCACTAAAACTGGATGAGTAAGGATTTGAGTGGTACCTGACACCACCGGAATGTCTGCCTCCTCTGTGCGCCTCATCTGATACAATCGGGGGTGAACTGAACCCGAACTCGAGGCTGCACGGCGATCCGGCTGACCCCGTCCCCTACCACGACCTGAACTCTCCGGAATATGAGTAGCTGGAGTGCTGTGATCCCTCTGATCGGTAGTGGTAGTCGGAACTCTAGCAGCCCTGGTGGCCCTCTCACAATGAGTCGCCCGATGCCCGGTCTGCCCGCAAGTGAAGCAAGTAACTGGAGGAAAAGGGCAATCCTTCATCAAATGCTCATATTGGTTGCAGTTAAAACAAACCCTGCCACCAGAAGCATTTGGCCCGAGCAGTTACCTTGAGATCCCCCAGCCTGGTGAAACGGTTTCTTCCCAGGTGTAGGGGCAGACTGTGCTCTCGAAAATCGGCCACTCTTGTCGGCTGAGAAGCTGGCAACTGTTTTCTGTTTCTTGGCCTCGGCACCCAACTCTGATTCCGGTGCGGCCATCTCGATCGCTAGAGCGCGATCCTGATACTCCTTCAAAGTGTCACACATGAGCGGTGCCATACTCTGCCTGATATGCGGTTTCATACGCATATTAAAGTAACGGATTTTATCAGCCTCCGTCCTCACTTGATCTCTCACGAAACCCAACTGCTGATTGTAAGTAATGATGGCCTGAGAAATAGGCACGTCCTGAGGTGTAGCGGTGAAGAACTCCACAATTCTGCGCTCCTTAACTGGCGGTGGACAATATTCTGCTTCCATAGCAGCCTTAAATTCCTCCCAAGTAGCTCGAAGGTCTCTGGGCGTAACGGCCTCCCACCATTCCGCAGCTTCCTTATCCAGGAGGTACTGGGCAATATGTACCCTCCTGTCTTCGGGACAAGCTACAGCATCGAAGGTTCTGGACAACTGAAAGGCCCAATTCTCCCAACCGAGGGAGTCAGAAGATCCGGAGAAACGAGGTGGGTGCATCTTAGTCACTGTCTGAAGCCACTTACGAGCTTCCTCTTCCGGTGTCGGGGGCGGATTCTGGCGTCCACCTTGAGCTATCTGAGTAAGTTGGGCTACTAACTGCTGAAGTACGGCAGTAGCCCCGACGTCGGCATTATTACCCGACGGCACTGAGTGAGAGGCTGAGTCCGCAGAGGACTGAGAAAGTGAGCCCTCCTCATTATCAGCACCCCGACCATGGCCTCAGCCGCGTCCCCTAGCCGGTCTACCACGACCTCTCAACATACTGAAGGAAAAATGAAAAGAACAAGATCAGAAAGATTCACAATTCACAAAGCTGGTAACACAAGTCACAATTCCGAACAACGCAACAAAACGAATTACAGAAATATAAGAGTTCGAGGAGACTTACAGCCACGGGTCGCACGAAAAGACGGTAGCGTGATGATATTAGGCTCAACGACTGACTCTAACGACGTGACTGACAGACCCAAAATTCACCGACAGCCTAGGTATTCAAAACCTAAGCTCCGATACCATAAATGTAACACCCCAATTCACCAATGGGACATTACACGCCGTAGAACCCTCGTGAGGTCTACCAGGCTAACACATGACACATTAACCACAATGTAATTCCAAACGATGCACTCAAAAGTAAGTAAGGCCGTGGCCTCGGCCAAAACAATTTTAACGGAGTACATGAACATAAGATAAATACCAATTCGTTGCCCACGCATGGGACTTAAATCAAGTTTAAAAGTAGACAGTCTAATTCCAGTACTCGACAAATGCAATGACAAAACATAAAATTACAGACTCGAGCCACATCATCAAGCCAGCCTATCCTTTACGTGCGTGTCCCGTGCCTGCTCCTCAGCTCTCCCGGTACCCGAAATGCATAAGATGCATTTCCCCCATTTAAGGGGTTAGCATTCGAATAGCTAGTGCAAGTACACAATTACACAACATTATATACAAAATACGGTTTTTAGCACAATCATCTCAATCAGAAATCATTTGCCATATATATTCCGGAATACTACATTGGCAATCAAATCAGTTCCAATCATCATGATATCACAAAATCACAACTGGTATCCCGTGGCCGTACCCCTTAGTATCGACCCCCAGACATCCCATCGAACACTCCGGGTGGGATACCACTTCCGCGGCCGTACCTCTTAGTATCGACCCCCAGACATCCCGTCGGACACTCCGGGTGGAAGTTCAATCACACACTCACCCAAGTTCCCTTCCGCGGCCGTACCCCTTAGTATCGACCCCCAGACATCCCGTCGGACACTCCGGGTGGAAGGAACACAACTCACGCACCCGAAAATCACAATTCATCATTCAGTTCGAAAATCACAACATACATAACGAAATGTAATACATGTACTTGCCTTGAATGAAACGAAACGAAGGAAACGATGAAGGAATAGGTTTCGGTCCGAACAATCCTCCCAAATCCGTTCCTAACACAATAACGGTATACACAAGTCTCAATAATGCGGAAAGGTAAGAATTAATCCTAATTCTACCCCTTGGAACGATTTGTCGGTCAATACGAAGTCCAAGATGGTTATAATCTAACAATGGAGAAATTACTAGGTTAAATCCGTTAAACTATAATGGAAACAAGGGATTTACGACTACACAATCGTAATCTAACAAGTCGTCGATGCTAAATCGGATTAAAAGGAAGAATTATGCCAAAAATCCCGAAATCCCCAAAAACTAGGATTCTAAGGAAATATACCTCGATTCGGATGGATGGAGGATGATTATGATGATGATAAACCTTGCTTGAAGCACAACAATCGATCTCCAAAAGAACTCTAAGGATTGCCCTAGGCAAAAATGTTCCAAAACGCTCAAGGAACTCACGTTTCGCACAAAGGGATGAGAAGGAATGAAATAACGCGACTGAGGATAAGTCAGGAATTAAAAGGCCTGACGGCGCGTTACGTACGTTAACGCGAGTTGTTAACGTACGTTATGAAGGTTACGTACGTAACCTCTCAGGTTAACGTACGTAACGAACAATCTGGTCTCTTTTTGCGAAACCATAACGTACATTACCAATAGGGTATAACGTACGTTATGATGCCTATATAACGTACGTAAAGGAGCCTGCATAACGTACGTTATGCATGCAGCAGTTCAGCGCTGCTAAACATTTAACTCAGCACAGTCGATACAATGACGAAACGCAACGCAAGGATAGAATCAAAAGTATAAACATGGGGTATCCATAACAACGAAGCTGAGTTTTGAAAGAAAATACACTACCAACATCCGGGGAATCCAAAATATGACAAGGAGGATAAAAGCACCCTAAACTTCTAAGCAATTACAAAACGACCCAAACGTCCGAAAATCGTGATACAACGTCGGATTAACAATCCGAAAGTTTCAACACGACCAAATTAACCATACAAACTCATACAAATCAAGAAACAACGAAAACGAACAAGTTTTACGAGAATCGAACGTACATGCGGCAAGATATAATTCAAGATGAAATTATGCAAAAACATCCTCGAAACTCGTCCAGACGGAAAAACTCCAAGAACAAAATAGATTCAGAATTCCAAAACAGTGCTAAGCGAGTTGTCCAAAACGAACATACACCAAAAATAGAAATTACCGAAACTAGAAAACACGGATATTACAATTATGACACAAATCAGGAACATGTCTCACATTTTTTAAAGTTAACAAATAACTGGTGTCATATTTTATCTTAATATTTCCAATACAAGAAATTAAACACCTTTTTCATTTGCCATAGAGACAAACCAATTAGTCACTTCTTTATAATATAAAAATAGCCTTTTAAAAGGCAACATGTGAAAGGTACATGCAGAATCGACAAGCCATTCATTTTCACACAAAGTAACAGAATGCATTGTATTAGCATGTTCACATATTTCAGATACCATGAAAACATCATCCACACGCTCATTATCAGCTACCATGTTGGCATTATCAGTTTGATGATTTTTCTTAGGTTTAGTGCACTCATAAATGTAATGACCAGGTTCACCACAGTTATAGCACTTACGGTTTTTAGGTCGAGACTTTGACCTACTCTTCCACTTGCCCTTTTTCTTATCGGAAACATTATTCTGATGGTTTTGGTTAGGGGAAGGTTTATGTTTTTGAAAAAGATTTTGTGACCTTCCCCTCACAAAGTTAACATCACCATGAATTTTGTTCCCCTTATTGTTCTTTAAATCCAACTCTTTACTTTTCAAACCATTTATAACCGTATCAAGGGTCACCTGGTCTCTGCCGCACTTAATCGTATATTTAACATCACTATATGAATCAGGGATGACATTTAAAGAACAATCGAGATATATTCATCAATATTTTTGTCACCGGTCTGTTTGATATTCTGGATTAGTTTTGTAAAAGTGTCCAGGTTATCATTTATGTCTTTTGAAATATCAAGTTGTACCGAAAAAAAAATTCAAGTAAAAACAGTTTGTTAGGCAGAGAAGTTTCAGTGTAAATCTCTTCCCGTTTTTCCCAAAGTGCCTTAGCATTGTCATGTTTACTATTTCGTATGACAGAATCAGACAAGTTTAATATGATAGACGAATATGAAAATTAATCTGCCTCAGCCCTTTTATCGGCAGAAATATTGGCAGCATACGATTGAACAGCTTTGAAAACTTTTTGTTGAATAAGGATTCCTTTCATTTTTTGTTGCCAGATTTGAAAATCACCTTTACCGTTAGAAGGAGCAATGTTGAAAGCTGAGATAGTACCCATTATAACACAATAGTCGTAAATCTCAAAGATTTATAGAAACAGCACACAACAAGAAAAATAAACAAAATAGACCGGCTAGGATTAACTTCAGGGACTTATTTTGATTTTGAGATTAAAACCCATATAAACTAAAACCGGGGTCTGCAAGCTCTTGATAAAGATCCGAGGGACACTTATGGTCCTAGCAAGGCAAGATTTGGTGCTTTGGGACTTTAAGGTTTTAATTCGATTGGATTTTAATTAAAGGATAAAATGAGAGTCCTTAAAGAATAATTTCACACAATTAACACAACAGGTAATCCGCGGCAAGCGGAACAAACACAATAGCACAACTCAACAATCAACAACTAACAATAATCACGAAGACAGGGCCGCAGCCACCGATAATAATGCAGTAAGTAAAAGGAAAAGGATCGAGCCAATATACTTGAGCAAAAACCCTGTTGGGTTATTCCGTATCACCGAGAAGACAGAAGACCCGATACCGGCAAAGCGGGCACCGATACCACTGTTGGGTATCAATACTTAAACAGAATAAGGATCAATAATACAATGCGGATTAACGAATATAACTACTACAGAATTATATTCTAAAAATAAGGGTTTAAGAATTACAAGCCAACTAATTAATCAGATAATAAATGAAAAAAGATTAATAGGACAAAGAACAGATCAAATTTATCCCAGTAAAATTCCATCAACACTTAGGCCAACAGGTTCCAATCCAGAACAACTCTGGTACACCACAAAGCAACAAAGTAGTTCAAGAATCAAAAGAATCACCTTAGAACCGATAAATCGGATTGAACACAGTAAGTAATAGGTGCAGTGTGTTTATATATATAATAACAGGTCGAATATATATTTATATATTAATATATAACTAATATATATATAAGTAAATTCAAAGCACAATATTCACGAATAACAATAAATATTCTGAAAACATAAAGAGAATAAAGGAACCCCCTTTCGAACAAGGATGTAGCGGCTCAGATCTTCGAGACCCTTGGGATTTGACACCGAAGGAATATGTTTCCACGAAGGAAGAATGATGATTCACGTCGGCAGGCCACAGAAAACCCGGATTCTCTGAAAAAAAGGAGAATAAAAAGGATTTCTCACGATTTCACTCGGATTCTCTGAAAAAAAATGTTCGCTCAGTTTATCTATCTCCAACTAGGGCCACGCTCTTTTATACCCACGAAGTAACAAAAAGATAAGATGAAATCGGTAACCACCCGCATGAAGATAGCAAGATTTAATCAGAGCGGTCAAAGAAATTGGGAGGAGTTGGAGAAGTTAACCGAGGGAGAAGGGGGATATAGGCAGAAGAAATAGGAGTGAAGAAAATTGATGGAGAGAGTGACGGAAAAAAGTAGGGTTAGGATTTATATGAGCATCAACAGTCCAGATGAGAGGGTGGATTAAACCTCAATCGGACAGCTCCGGATAGAAGGGCTGCCATGGGCTGGGCCGGACCAGATAAAAGGTATGGCCCAATTTGAATGGAGATATATATTGGACCAATGAGGCCGAAATATTATAACAAAATGCTTTTATGTTTGTAGATGCGTTTAATTTTTTAGTGATTAGAAGACAATAATAATACTCTCTCCCAATTTAACTAATGATATACTCTCTCAATTTAACTGGGAGATTTTCATTTATTTCGATTATTAAGAATTACAGGTCTAGGACTTGATTTTCTAATTTTATATTTAATATATTACTCGCTTCTTCCCATTTAAAATGAAATATTTCACTTTTTTCTACTCTCCAAAATATGTTTATCATTCAAATATTGTTTAACTTTATATCCAAATTACACATATTTCATTAAAATCATTGTACCTTAAAAAAGTACACCAAATTACTAATGTTTTTTACTTTTATACTCGGGGCACCATTCCGACCAGCTTCACCACGAGACGATATTTTTGACCCATTTTGTCATGGAATGTTATTTTCGATCAGTTTCATCTGAGGCGTTATTTCGAATCATTTCGCACTGGGATGTCATTTTGGACAGTTTTGCCCCGACGAAATTTCTGACTCATTTTGCATTGAGACGTTATATTCAGACCGTTTCCCAGGATGTTATTTCTACAGGTTTTGTCCCGAGACGACACTTAGATGTTTCGCCCTGGGATTCATCGACTATGCTCTTTGCCCCGGAACATCAACTTCAACACGTCCCCTCCAAGACGTTATTTTGGATTCGGGACGATATTTTGACCTGTTTTGCCCCCATATGGTATTTTCGGTATGTTTCAACCCCGGATATTATTTTCGACCTGTTTCGCCTAAGAACGTCATTTTCGACCCATTTCGCAAAGGGATGTCATTTCCGATCCATTTTGCCCAAGGGCGTCATTTTCGACCCATTCGCCCCGGGACATCATTTTCGATCGATTTTGTCCAGAGACGTCATTGTCGGCCTGTTTTGTCCCTAGACACCATTTTCGACCGTCTTCAACCCGTTTCGCCCCGAGATGATATTTCATCCTGTTTCGCCTTTTGGAGTAATTTTCGCCCCGTTTCTTCATGAGACGTTATTTTCGACCCTTTTCGCTCAAGGACGTCATTTTCGACCCGTCTTGTCCTCGGACGTCATTTTATGCCCCTCTTTTCCGAGATGTCATTTTCAAACTTTCGTCCGTGATAACATTCTCGGCCCTTTTTGCCCCGTAATGTCATTTTCAGTCCGTTTTGCACCCGGACGTCGTTTTTGTCCCGTTTTCTAGGGACGCCATTTTCAGCAATTTTCGCCTCGGGATGTCATTTTCGACATGTTTCCCTCCCAGGACGATATTTTAGCTCGTTTCGTCCTGAGACTTCGTTTTCAACCCGTTTCGTCATTGGACGATATCTTCGCCTGGTTTCACCCACATGACTATATTTTTTGCCTCGTACGTCATTTTCGACATGTTTTGTCTTGGAACGATATTTTTGACCAGTTTCATCACAAGACATTTTGTTCTGTGATATTATTTTCGATATGTTTCGCCTCGAGATGAAATTTTCAATCCGTTCGCCTCAGAACGACACTTTTGGCCCTCTGGAACATCATTTTCGGCCCTATATGTCCCGGAACATCATTTTGGATGTTGCGGTCGAAATAACTCCACTAGGTGAAAACAGCCGAAAACGACGACCCAACACGAAAATAGTCTATATTGACATCCGGATATAATGGTCGAAAATAGAGTACCAAGATCGAAGATGACGTCATGTGACGAAACTGGTCGTAAGTGTCTTCTCAGGACGAAACATGTCGAAAATATTGTCTCAAGGCAAAAAATATATTCCGCGGCGAAATTGGCCGAAAATAATGTCCATGACGGAAGAGGCTGGAAATATCATTCTGGGGTTAAACTGGCTGAAAATGACGTTCTGCGGCGAAAATAATGTTCCAATGGAAACTGGCTAAAAATAATGTTTGTGACAAAAGAGGCCAAAAATGTCGTTCCGTAATGAAACGGGTGAAATATGTCCTCCCGAGAAAATGACATATCAGAACAAAACCAGTCAAGAATATCATCACGGTTCGAAACGGGTCAAAAATATCATATCAGGGCGTAACAGATCGAAAATAATATCTCGAGTGAAATGGATGGGAAATAATGTCCCATGATGAAACTGGTCGAAAATATCATTCCGGAGCTAAGCGTTTCGAAAATTACATTCTAGGGCAAAATCGGCCGAAAAAAATAATTGTGTGATGAAACAATTCAAAATATCAATAGTGTGATGTTTTTGTGAGGACAGGGAATTGTGAAATAGGGGTAATATGAGAATATAGATGAATAGTAGCTAAATAGAAAACTTGTTTTGGGAGATAGAAAAAAGTAAAACCGCCCACTTAAATTTGTAAGGAGGGAGTAATATGAGATGCAATAGTGGAAATAGAATTTCCAATTGTTGTTCTGCAATCGACATTTATGCTCTTTGCATTATAATTATCGACATACATACTTCACAAAATAAAGTACTGGTTACCATCGCAAATTTTTTTAGGTGAAACTAATAATTATTCCATTCGTTCCATTTGAAATGTCTATTTCTATTAATTGTCGTCTTAACAAAATTGTAGCTTTTTTAAAAATATTGTGTCCTGAATTTAGCATATAGTTGCTCATCTCTCGACTTCTGTAAGACTATTCTCGAGTGCTACTTATGTTCTTCATCACCCCGTGAATAGACTAAAAAATTATCTATAAAAACTACAACAAAAATTGTCCAAAAATACAGTATTAAATACATAATTTATCAAGTCCACAAATACAGTTGACGCAGTTGTTAACTGAAACAGCATCAAAGGGAACTCAAAATGCACGCATCATCTTAGTCTTCTCTACATCATTGTCTCTAACCCTCGAGTGAAAGTAACCAATCGTATATCAATTTTTAAGGATACTTGTACCAAATAAATCATCGATTGGATGCATCAAAATATTTATTTATGGTTGTCACTTTTTTTAATCTACCCTAGTCGATACACAGTCATCTTATTCCATCTAGGGGTTGACTCGATTCCATTCGGTTCGGTTTTTGACCGAAACCAATAACCGAACCAAATATTCGGTTTTGGTTTGGTTCGGTTCTTTTTGAAGTTCGGTTCGGTTAAATTCGGTTTTATAAATATTCAGTTCAGTTTTGGTTTGGTTTGATGTTTTCCGGTTCTTCACAATATAAATTGAAATATTATATTCAATAGAATAAGTTATATATAACAACAAGCCAACAAAACTTATATATATGTTCAAGATAAGAGGTAGACTTGCACAACAATTTACAAATATCTCAAAGATATAACAATCATAATCACAATAGATCATTCTCTAAACCTAAATTAGTTGAATCATGAATTACACAAGCATATTATCGGTCCTCTTGGGTCCATGAGGGTCTTAAAAAAGAAAAACAAATTACATTAAAATCTCAAACACATAAAACTCACAAAAAGATGTCATTTTAGTATGTGACTTTGACTTGGGTCCATTTCGGTTCGGTTCGGTTCTGTCCGACCCCAAACCAAGAACTGAACCAAACCAATTCGGTTCGGTTCTGTTTTTCTATTTTTCGTTTCGGTCTTCTTTGGTTTCAGTTCTTCGGTTCTTTTTTCGGATTTTTTCGGTTTGATTTTGAATTTTCGGTTCCGAAATGCCACCCCTAATTTCATCTATCTTTTTAACAAATAAAAACGATTCTCCACATGGTGATACACTTAGCTAGATGAATCTCTTCTTTAGTAAATTATCTAACTGGATGTTAAGTTCTTTCATTCACATGCTATAAAGGTAGAATCGACAGTAGAGTTGCACCGGCTACTAGAGATGTTAAACGGGTTCGGGCCCGGCGAGCTGGCCCATTTAACCCGCCAAAAAATGGGTTATGGCCGATATTTCCTAGCCCATTTAAATCAGACTTTTTAGCTGGCCAGTTTTGAAGTCTGTAGAAATGGAAATAGATATATATATATATATATATATATATATATAATTTAAGATCATTTGAGGATCAAACTTTTTTACATAACAAGGGACTAATCTACACCCCCCATCTTCCCTCCATCTTTATTTGATCTAATGGATGAGATTAATCCCAACAATTTAAAAAACTCACTTTCATCATTTTTTTTCAAATATCAATATCTTTCAAACCGTTAATCGTTAAGTCAAAAAAAATATACCGTTACGACGAGCATTTAATTATCTTTCTATAGATATGCACTTTGATATATTTTCGACAATTTTTTTTTTCGCTTTTTTCACGTTTTTTTTCGTGGCCGAAAAAATCACATATGATATGTAATATCATATATGATATATCATATGTGATATGTAATATCATATATGATATATCACATATGATTTTTCCGGCCACGAAAAAAACGTGAAAAAACGAAAAAAAAAATTGTTGAAAGTATATCAAAGTGCCCGTCTATAGAAAGATACTCGTCGCGATGGTGTAATTATTTTCGCTTAAGGATTAATGGTTTAAGAGATATTTAAATTATAAAAAATGTGTGAAATATTAAATGTTTTTAATCTCAACCATTGATTTCTTTTTGGATGGATGGTGGGGATGAGTCCCTTGGTATGTAAGAAAAGTTTGGTATGTAATATAACTCTACTCATATATATATATATATATATATATATGGGCGCGTTCTATGCAGTACCAATATTAGATGCAGTACTTTACAGTACTAATCTATGCATGAGTTTTGTACTAATTATGCATGAAATATATGCATTTCGTGCATCAAAATTTAAATATTAAAATATGCAATATATTTGATGCATATAATCTAATATTTTAATGCATCCCTATATAGTGACGCGTTCTATGCAGTACCAATATTAGATGCAGTATGGGAATTAGTTGGTGGTCCAGTGGTAGGACACCTACCCTTAAAGACTCTCCTTTGAGAGGTCTTGGGTTCAATTCCCACCAAGTAGGTGAAAGATGAGGTTTTTTCTCTTTATGATCCTCTAGCTCACCGGGGCTAGCTCGAGCGACCGCTAATCAATGTTTAATCTCGCGTCAAGCGGCAGTGTGGGAGTATTTCCTTGCTGGGAACCCGGTGTAATATCCGCAAATTCGATTTCCGGTAATTTTTCTTTGTTGGTAAAAGTCCGTTTTGACGACTTGCTTAGGACCGTTTCGTCATCCTGAGAATGATTAATTCTACACTTTTTGTCATCCGAGTTCGTTTCGGTATCGTTCTGTTGAATTCAGTGTTCTTTAGCGACTTTTCCACGTATGAGTTCGACTTTGTTAAATCACCATTAATTTTTGGAAACTCCAAAAATTCTGAATCTTTGTAATATTATAAAGCATCGAGTTAGCTTTCCAATGGTTCAAACGGTGAGTCAATCGGAGTCCAGACGAGGGAGTTATGGTCGAAATAGCTAAGTCACTCTCATTTTCCAGATTCGCCAAAACTGTCAGACTCGTGCCGCGGCACACTTTGGTGAGCCGCGGCACACGATGCGATCAATCGTATAATTATGTTTTTTTCAGCAAAATCCGATCATTTCTCCATTTTCTTCAACCCACACGAGAGAGAGAGCTTGGGGAGAGAACTTTACATCATCTACCTCTTGAGTATTGAATTTTATCATTTTCATTTGGTGGGGAAGCTCGGATCATCAAGCTATCGCGTATTCTTCGAATCATAGTGCTTGGATCTTCAAGAGGTAATTTCTTCAACATCTTGGATTTCCATTTTTGTATTGGGTAATGATGTTTTGGATGTTAAAATCATGGTGTATGAAGTGATATACGCATGATTATGGACACGTTTGAGTATTCATCGGATTATTGAAAGATTATTCAAGAACACTTTGAATATTGAGTTGGATTTTGGGGTTTTCGTAGATTCGTCCGATTTATCCGGTTTGAAGCTTGAGAACCTTGAGATTATGATATATCTATGCCGTATGCGTGTTTTTCTTACGATTTTACGGGTTGGGTTGTGCCGTTTTCGGACTTGTGGGAGTTTGGGCGATTTCCCAACCTTTAGTTGTTCACCGTGTATTTTCTTGAATCGTAGACGAGTTTCGGGAGTCTCTTCGTGTGAATTGAGTATAGATAATTAATTGTCATTTCCTTGCGAATCGTTTAGGTGCCTAAGCGCGTTCTTGACCTACCGAACTCATACCTTTCCTCCGTTCGATTTCTCGATGTCTCAAAGGCAAGTATATATTTATGAATGTGCGTTCTCGACTTTGAAAGTAAGAAATATTAATGGCATGATTATTTATATCCACTCCGGGATGGGCCGACGGGTCCTCTGAGGGTTTCGTAGCCTGCAGTGCGATTCCATGGATAATATGAATTAACCACTCCGGGACGGGCCGACGGGTCCTCTGAGGGTTCCGTAGCCTCTGGTGCGGTTCCACGGTTGATCATATATGTATTGATGACGGATGATATGAACGAACCACTTTGGGGCGGGCCGACAGGTCCCCTAAGGGTTCCGTAGCCTCTGGTGCGGTTCCACGGTATTCATATACGTCTTGTTGTGATGCTATGAGATTTAGTTATTCCGGAATAATAGTCTTGAATTGATGAATTGACGGTTACATTTAATTTATTGTCGAGGAGTATTGTGTTTCATACTTGATATACTTGCACTAGCTATTCGACGGCTAACCCCTTTATGGGGGAAATACTTTTTATGTATTTCAGGTTCCAGGAGATCGGACAGGCAGGTATCGGGTCGGCATGAAGATGATGGGCAAGTGTGATACTGTGTCTTATCTCCGGTTATCTTTTTGGATTCCTCCATTCAGTGTTGTTGTACTAGAATGGATTTTAAATACTCGAGTATTGTATTTTCAGTTTCCTTGATGTTCCGGCCTGTGTTGCCGAGGTATTGATTTGTGTGGTGATGTATATGGTTTCATTGGTTATGGTTTTTAATACCATTTGTATTGTCCTTCATTCCATTGTATGTAGACCTTCTCGGTCAAGTTTCATAGTTCCGTGTATGTTTAGCCTTGTGGGTCCCACGGCGGGGCTCACGGCGCTGTAATATACCCTGAATAACTTGGGGGTGTTACAGAATATGGTATCAGAGCTTATGTTTATGGATACCTAGGCTGTCGGTCTTTCGGGTCGATTGAGTCGGCATTTGCCCACAGTATCACTACTCTGCCATCATCACAGTGCGACCGGTACTTGTAAGTCCTCTCACTCTTCTTGTATTTTTCTTAATCGTTTCGTTTATAGCTTGGTATTCTTGGGATTTGGTCACTTCGAGAATGTGCGATTCGGATTATACTTACGCACGTATGTGCCCTTCAGAATGTTGGCTGAAAGTAGGAAGAATCGTGGCCGTGGTCACGGACGTGAACTCTTCCTTGAGATTTTGTTAAGTTGCTAATTGCGATAATGGTGTGTATCGGTATTATGTTGAGACTTTGTTTAGGAGTCGCATGCTAGTATCACGGGAGATCTTCGACTTCGCAGACTTGTAAGTATGTTGTTCGGATTACTCGATAATTCTTGGTGAATTTAAATTTCCGTTGAAATGTTGTTTGTGCGAGTGATTGCAAGTTTCGAGGACCAAACTTATTTGTAAGGGGTGTAGAGTGTAATACCCCGATTTTTCGGATATATTTTTTTTTTCTTTTTTTTCGTTTATATGTTGGATGTCGTTGATGGATAATTGTTCTTAAGGATGATGTGAACGTATGACAATGTTATTGAATGCATTTATGTATTCATTGTGCCGTACGATCGTTTGGTATGTCGAGATGTTTGTCGAGAATAGCGGAAAATGGCTAAGTACAGCCACGTTAGCGCACGCTACAAGGTATGCCTAGCGCACGCTAAGACATATATACTTAGCGTATGCCACGGTGCATACTTAGCGCATGCTAAGAGGTTTGAGTTACGTACGCTAAGGAGGACCCCTAACGACGTAAGGTATTACGGATAAGGTCCGTAAAGTGGCCGGGTAGGCCAGATCGCTTATTATCGGCGATTAACGCACGCTAATTTGAGATCATCAACAGGAATCTTGGCTTTATTGGTTGCTTTGGCGTGTAGGACCGGACATCTTACGGGAAGGTACAGTTGTCGGGTCAACGGCGATTAGCGTGCGCTAAGGTCGAGGAATAGCGCACGCCATCGAGCATTTCACCGTAGCAAGTCAACGCTTATTTGCACGCGTTAATGCATGGGCATTACGACGTTAGATGAATTTCAAGCAATGCGAGCTTCGACTTCCGATAGCGCACGCTATCAAGGAAGGATAGCGCACGCTAGTTCTATAGCGCACGCTAAATATAAGGTCTAGCGCGCGCTAGTGATGTGTTTTATAGAGGGGATAGACGAGTGCTGAGAGGCATTTTGTCCATTCTCCTTCTTTCAGTCAATAGAGAGAGCCTTGGGAAGTACTTGAAGTTCCTAAACATTGAGAGATGATTCTCTTAAACAAGATTAAGATGGAGAGTTCGGATTTAAGTATTGTTCTTGAAGTTTTGATGATTCTTGGAATGAAGTTCAATTATTCTTCTTCGTGGTTCGTCCATACAAGGTAATCCTTGTATCCCTTTGATAGTGGTTCGTTTTTTAAAGGATTACTACTTGGGAGGGAGCATGTTGGGAATCGTGTATTTTGATGTTCGTTTTTATTTCAATGTAAATGCATATATTGGACTGTACGTTTATCCGCTGCGTGAGTATTTTGAAATTGCTTTTGGTATTTTGCCAACTAAATTTTATTTTGTAAAACCGATTCCCTAAACTGAGTTTTTGGCATTTTAGCCTTGATCGTTTTGACGGTATTTGGAAAATGATTTTTTTTTTTTAGTATTTGAAAAATATTACCGTCATCGGTCTTTTTGGCATTTTTGAAATGACGTGGAAAATTGTGCTTAGCCTGGTAAATCCTTGTGAGAAGGGTTTACGGCGTGTAATATTCCCAGGAGGATGTGGGGTGTTACAATTATGGTATCATGTGATAATGTTATACGAGATTTATTGGAATTGTAATAAGAGATTTGAGATGTTGATATGATTATTGAGATCTTCTTCATATGATGATAAGGGTTTTGTTGCGATTCTTGAGGTTGTATGAATGACATGATGAAGAAAATGGTAACATGGAGATATATACCTCGGATATGTTGTTCTGAACGTGATTTCGGATATTTCATGTTCTTGAAGAACTCTTGAATTATACGAGGTGATGAAAATTTTTAAGAAGTGTTGATGTTTTGAAAATGAATATGGAATATTCATATCTAGAGCTAAACTATGTGTTGGAAATAATATTCGTATAGGAATACGAATGTGATTATGAGTTTGATGAGACTATTATTCATCTCTGAAATTGGAAGCCCATACGTATGGAGCAAATATTCAAATCGAATGATTGGATTGGTTGATAACCTTTTTAATATGATTATCTATTGTTTTGAACGAGTCGGATGATTCGAATTGATGACGGTCATAAGTAAATTTTAACGATGGATTTATGAGAAGGGAACCTTGTCAATTCGTATTTAAGAATTGAGTTTGGAACATTTAGACCCTTATTATTGGTCCGAATTGGTTGCTGATATGATCATCATATTTCGACTCGTATTGTGGACAGGATTTGTAAGTGTCTGAGTTGGATTGTTCAGACTGTGATTAGTCGAGATATGGTGAAACGGTTGAGTTTGTGGTTTGGTGGTGTTGATATTGGTCGTCATCGAACCTGTTGATTATTAATCCTTCGTTTTACAATAAGACATGATGTGTGATCATGGATTATGACTGTTGTGTTGCGGTTGAGGTTGAAGAATTCGTAGATTACCTTGGTCGGGACTGAGGAACTCGTAAGACAAAATCAACTGAATTGGTAACAGTTCGTTGTATTGATATCGAGGCAAGTTTTATACTTATACTAATCAATGAGATTAATGTTATCGTGTAGGTGTACGAATGTGTGTATCATTTCGAGACTCGGCCTCTTCATGATTGTATTGATATCAGGGGATTGTTTGATACGACACCCGTCGACAAATTATGCCAAATATTATTGTTGTTCGTAAATGGCCGATTTAAGGCATTGCGATACTTGTTGGTAATATTTGTCGATAGCCGGTTCGCGGTATCGACGTATTGGTTGTTATTATTAATTGATGTTCCATCAAGATATTTTTTGTGAATCGTCGTTATTGATATCAGTGTTTTTCTATTGATGTCGTTTTGGCCGATTGAAGGCATTGACGTATTCGATTATCATCTTCGTTATCGGTAACCGATTAAAGGTGCCGAGACATCCGTTGTATAATTGTTATCGATCGTCCGCTCTAAAGGTAATCGATATATTGAATTGGGATTATCAAAGATAATTCCCATCCGTTGTCAAAATATTCTCATCCGTTGTATCGTTGTTATCGATTGGCCATTCTACGGTAATCGAAGTATTGAATTGGGACTGTCGAGGATAGTTCCCATCCGTTGAATTATTATTGTCGTGTTGGCCGACTCAAGGCAGCACACTATTATTCTTGTGAACTCGGTAGTTTTGTGATCGTTGAAGGTTGAGGATTTTCCGAATTGTTGTGTTGTGATTATTGCTCGTGTTAATCGGTCCTTAGGGATTTTGATCCCAGTATGGTTATGTTGGATATTGTTGGTCGTGTCGATCTTTCATTATTCGTGCGTCATCGTTCACTTGGTGAGTCGCGTGATTCGTATTGGATATGTTATCCTTTGAGCTTCGCGGTCATGTTGTATCGTGGCATATCTGGAATCATATCTGCGTTAGATTGGTTATGTGTAGGATTTTTAGCCGGGCACACGATGGTCATACGTGGATGTTTCCGCATCGACCGCACATGAGACGTAGTTCGTGAGGCTAGTTAGGTACATTGTCACACGTATATTACGGATTAGTATACGGGGTGGACATGTGCACGGACACATTTCCGGATCGGGCGTCTTGTGATGTTCCCTCTTGAGCCTTATTGTTTGGTCGCTCGTAGTCCATGTTGTATTGGATATGTCCGACGATTTGCGATTGGTTGTTCATACGCCAGGGGTATGTCCGAAAGTCGTTTGCTTCTTTGAGATCTGTATTGTGATGATTTACTGACTTTGGGTGCTCGGCTTTCGTGCCATCGTGATATACGACTTGATTGAGGGGCTTTCAAGCCATTGCGATGTATTGGTATTTCTGTTGGAGCCTTCAGAAATTGTGATTCGTATTTACCTCAGTGTTGGCTTGGATTACCTTCGGGTAATGTATTGTTGTGTTACTTGTAACGTTTCGCCGTTGGGCGTAAGTTACGCGTTTCTTGTGTATCTCGTTGAGTTTTCCTGGCGGGATATTGCTTCTCCCTAGTTGTTTTAAGTTTCGGGACGAAACTTCTTTTAAGGAGGGTAGAATGTAATATCCGCAAATTCGATTTCCGGTAATTTTTCTTTGTTGGTAAAAGTCCGTTTTGACGACTTGCTTAGGACCGTTTCGTCATCCTGAGAATGATTAATTCTACACTTTTTGTCATCCGAGTTCGTTTCGGTATCGTTCTGTTGAATTCAGTGTTCTTTAGCGACTTTTCCACGTATGAGTTCGACTTTGTTAAATCACCATTAATTTTTGGAAACTCCAAAAATTCTGAATCTTTGTAATATTATAAAGCATCGAGTTAGCTTTCCAATGGTTCAAACGGCGAGTCAATCGGAGTCCAGACGAGGGAGTTATGGTCGAAATAGCTAAGTCACTCTCATTTTCCAGATTCGGCCAAAACCGTCTGTACCCTGTGCCGCGGCACACTTTGGCTGAGCCGCGGCACACGATGCAGTCAACTGTATAATTATGTTTTTTTTCAGCAAAATCCGATCATTTCTCCATTTTCTTCAACCCACACGAGAGAGAGAGCTTGGGGAGAGAACTTTACATCATCTACCTCTTGAGTATTGAATTTTTATCATTTTCATTTGGTGGGGAAGCTCGGATCATCAAGCTATCGCGTATTCTTCGAATCATAGTGCTTGGATCTTCAAGAGGTAATTTCTTCAACATCTTGGATTTCCATTTTTGTATTGGGTAATGATGTTTTGGATGTTAAAATCATGGTGTATGAAGTGATATACGCATGATTATGGACACGTTTGAGTATTCATCGGATTATTGAAAGATTATTCAAGAACACTTTGAATATTGAGTTGGATTTTGGGGGTTTTCGTAGATTCGTCCGATTTATCCGGTTTGAAGCTTGAGAACCTTGAGATTATGATATATCTATGCCGTATGCGTGTTTTTCTTACGATTTTACGGGTTGGGTTGTGCCGTTTTCGGACTTGTGGGAGTTTGGGCGATTTCCCAACCTTTAGTTGTTCACCCGTGTATTTTCTTGAATCGTAGACGAGTTTCGGGAGTCTCTTCGTGTGAATTGAGTATAGATAATTAATTGTCATTTCCTTGCGAATCGTTTAGGTGCCGGAAGCGCGTTCTTGGACCTACCGAACTCATACCTTTCCTCCGTTCGATTTCTCGATGTCTCAAAGGCAAGTATATATTTATGAATGTGCGTTCTCGACTTTGAAAGTAAGAAATATTAATGGCATGATTATTTATATCCACTCCGGGATGGGCCGACGGGTCCTCTGAGGGTTTCGTAGCCTCTGGTGCGATTCCATGGATAATATGAATTAACCACTCCGGGACGGGCCGACGGGTCCTCTGAGGGTTCCGTAGCCTCTGGTGCGGTTCCACGGTTGATCATATATGTATTGATGACGGATGATATGAACGAACCACTTTAGGCGGGCCGGCTGTGTCCCTAAGGGTTCCGTAGCCTGCAGTGCGGTTCCACGGTATTCATATACGTCTTGTTGTGATGCTATGAGATTTAGTTATTAGGAATACTAGTCATGAATTGAAGAATTGACGGTTACAGTTACTTTATTGTCGAGGAGTATTGTGTTTCATACTTTATATACTTCCACTAGCAATTCGATCGCTAACCCCTTTATGGGGAAATACTTTATGTATTTCAGTTCCGGGAGATCGGACAGGCGAGTATCGGGTCGGCATGAAGATGATGGGCAAGTGTGATACCGTGTCTTGTCTCAGGTTATCTTTGGATTCCTCCATTCGGTGTTGTTGTACTAGAATGGATTTTAAATACTCGAGTATTGTATTTTCGATTTCCTTGATGTTCCTACTGTGTTGCCGAGGTATTGATTTGTGTGGTGATGTATATGGTTTCATTGGTTATGGTTTTTAATACCATTTGTATTGTCCTTCATTCCATTGTATGTAGACCTTCTCGGTCAAGTTTCATAGTTCCGTGTATGTTTAGCCTTGTGGGTCCCACGGCGGGGCTCACGGCGCTGTAATATACCCTGAATAACTTGGGGGTGTTACACCCGGAGGTGCTGACCAATCAGTGGCTGTTCTCCCGAGAACTGTGCTGCGAACCTGAGGCGCTGTTAATCAGTTAAGGGCTTCTCCTTGTGCGCAGAAGTGTACAGAAAAGGCATTGGGAACCCTGGAATTGCTCGAGCGACTCACGATTTACTTCTCTCAATGGGTTAGGAGTGGGTTCATTGAGGGACTAGGATTAGTCCGGCTAAGCTGGGATCACCTAGTTATCAAAAAAAAATATTAGATGCAGTACTTTACAGTACTAATTTGTGCATGAGTTTTGTACTAATTATGCATGAAATATATGCATTTCGTGCATCAAAATTTAAATATTAAAATATGCAATATATTTAATGCATATAATCTAATATTTTAATGCATCCCTATATAGTGGCACGTTACATGCGATTAATATTAGATGCGATCTTTCTGAATTTAATTTATGCATGAGTTTTGTACTAATTATATGCATCAAATATATTGCATATTTTAATGTATTGAAATTTTGATGCACGAAATGCATATATTTCATGCATAATTAGTACAAAACTCATGCATCTAATATTGGTACTGCATAGAACGCGCCACTATATATATATTTATATATATATATTTGTATTATATATAATATATATTATTACTGTATAATATAGTGTGTGTGTGTGTGTGTATATATATATATACACACATAAAAGTGTATTTGTAAAAAATATATTTGTAACTATATATATAAAATATATTGTTACTGTTTTTTTTAGTTTGCGACTTATAAAAACTAAAAAATAGATTTTTTAAATATTTAGCCGAATTTCAAGTCCGCTTAGGCAGGGTTATGGCGATATTTCAGAAGCCGCTTAAATCCTGGGACCGCTTTTTCGAATTCTCGCCAGACTAATCCATTTAACATCTCTACTGGCTACTAAATTAATTGTAAATTCCACCTCCCTTTTTGGCACATTGTCTGTTAACTCATTCATAACTTATTAGTTCGAGTTGCAACTCTTGTTTCGCCGCATCAATCGCATGTGTCGCTTTAGTTGTTGATATCAAACTCATCGATACGATTCGTCATTCACCGATAAACACAAATTCTATCTTATTTGAAATTTGAAATACAATCTATTTAGTAAAACAGCCTATACATGCATGATATTTGGGTGATCAATCAATACCAGGATTAAATTAAAATCATCTACATCAAATGGAAATAATTTCGCCTTGATTTCTCGACTCTCTAATTGAACTATACATCCCTCATGAACCTACCAAATTTCAGTTTGATTCATCAAAAGAGTCGACACAATTAACTTTGTTGCAAATTAATTAATGTTCATTGAAATATTTGGCAAACTTTTTAGATATAAGATAATGCATAAAACCTCACTTGAAAGTGTGCAAGTCTTAAAATTTGAGATAAGGATCTTACCTGTGGATTATCCATCCGTGATGTTCTGACGAGACCTATGAGAAAAATCATTGATTTGCTAAATTTATTCATGAATTTGGGTTGAGAATCATGGTAGTTCTGAGATGACATTGAGAAACTGGGTTCGAAGATAAGAAGATATTTTGACGAGAAAATGAGTTTTGGATCGAGAATCCTAGGTGTTTGAAAAAACATTCGAGGTGTAAATCTAGAAAGTTTTTTATTTTATAAAATTACCAAAGATTTTAAATATCTTTAATATTGGTTATAATCATTTTTCAACTACAATGATTTTATGGGATTCATTTCAACCACATAATAGTCTTATCTCAACAGATTGTGACACTTCAATTACATTATATTGACTTTGAAAGTTATGTGGGGTGGCAGGCATATTCGACCGAGACCTAAAAAAAAAAAAAGAATAATGCTACACACATAAATGCACACACAAATACACACCCCTACTTTGTAGGGGTTATACCCTGCGTAGTAGGGGTTGTACCTTTATAGGTAGTAGGGGTTGTGTAGGAATATAACTTCTACTACGCAGGGTACAACTCCTACAAAGTAAGGGTGTGCATTTGTGTGTGTAGCAGCATTGAAAAAAAATAGGGGGGAAACCCACTCCCAAAAAAACTAAAAAAATATCTACTTATTAGTTTCTCTAAAGTTTACAGCATGACTTGCCATACTATATATAGTTGACATGTAAATAAATTCTTGTGTGATTTGAGAATTTTAGGACTCGCTCCCATAAAAAGATGTTAGGGCCCTCCTTTTCATTGATGATTAGATGAAGGAAAAATATTGACTAAGAATTTATTGCTGATAAAGATGTTATGGGTATGCAAAAGTTAGTTTTTTTTATATTTTAATTACTCGAATGCAATTAAGATTGTTATTAATGTTTTCTTATTACATTGCATTACATTTAGGATTAACATCAACTTGCATCCTAAAGTACGCAAGAGTTTTTGCATTTTATGTCTAAACTTTTTTCTTTATCAAACTAGTGCATGACCCGTAAATTTTTGTTTTAATTAAGAGGATCAAACAAATTCTTGGCAATCTGCGATTAAATTGCAGAAAATTGCTATATGTAGGGCAACAACTGTCACGCTTAAACATACCGAACGTAAAAGTGACATCCACCATAGTTAATGGACAACTTTTGCAATTTTCTCCATTTATAATTTGTGGTATTTAGTTTATTGTCGGTCCTTTGCATCATTTTCCTGCAGGAACGATATAGACATTCGTTTTGTCGACTTCACTACCGATGTCGGCACTTTAGCCGACAGTTGAAAGTCGTCGGTTAAAACCCTCGGCCGTCGGCTAAAATCCGATCGGTCGAGGTCAATCGGCTAAAGTTTAGCCGGCGATAATTGGGGAGGGTAGTCGGCTATACTTCAGACTTTTGCCGACGACCGAGATGTCATCGACTAATCCAGACCGATCTTAGACGACCAAGATGTCGTCGGCTAAAGGTCATCGATCGTCGGCTAAACTCTACTTAGTCGTCGGCTAAATATCGGTTAAAGTACTTTAGACGATGAGGTTGAGGCCGTTGGCCAAAAGTCCGACCTTTAGGTGACGACTTTGGTTGGTCGTCAATCGTTCTCTGGACGATCGGAGATCGTTCTCCGATCGGTCGTCAGTTAAAGTGGTTTTTAGGTAGTGCTTACAACGCTTGCTTGGTCACCATCTTGTTGCGGTTGTCCTTTTGTGATTTTGTCGCCCTGTTGTGACAAGTGGTTATTCATCATCTTGTTGTAGTGGTTGTTGTTCATACATCTCAAGATTGCACAATCGATTTGATCCATCATTGATTCAGTCAAAATATGAGCTACAACAGTGCAGATCCAAAGACGTGGGTAAAAGTTGATGTCGGTCTCTTCATCGACTCACAAGGAACTGGAGATGTTATCACACGTCAAACTTTGGTGAACCCGCTTGGGGTTTGACAAAGAAACAAAAGATTATATCGGCATCATGTCTATCGAGCCAGTCCATACCAAGGATCACATCAAAATCCATCGAGCTAATCAAATATAGGTTAGCGTCAAGTTGTCGTCCTCCTATTTCAGTGTTCTCATCAATCATTCTATTAGTGAAGATCGTATTCCTGATTGTGATAAAAATATTTGCTTATAGATTATCTACCGTTTTTTATTCGTTTGATTAGTCGGAACACCAATTTAGTGGCATGTACTCTTGCTAGGGCGTCACATCCTCATTGTTGGATCAAACCTCCGTTGTTCGTGGAGGGCCTTTCCGATAGGTTCTATTATTGGACTTAAAAAAAGTTTCTTTTACTTTCCAAAAAAAAAAAAAAGTAGCAACAAATATAAAAAAAAATCCAACATAATAAGCGCTCGTTTTTCAGATCGAATTTAATCGAATCGAATCGAATCGAATCGATTCGAATCGAATCGAATCGAATCGAATCGAATGTAATCGAATCGAACGAATCGAACCAAATATATATTAAGGGTAAATAATAATAATAATAATAATAATGGTAAATAATAATAATAATAATAGTAATTAACAACAACGATAATAGTAATATTATTAGTAATAATAACAATAATAATAATTAAGATTAATAATAATAATAATAATAAGAAGAAGAAGAAGAGAAGAAAGAAGAAGTGAAACCGAATTAATCAATTGAACTAAATCGAATCGAAAATCGAAAAATAAGTTCAAAAAAACAGGGCCTAATAGTCTCGCATAAGGAATAAACATGTAATATAACACATAAGGGAAAAAAATGATATTGCTCCTATATGACATCTACATGATATCGAAATACAGAATGACAAACCTCTGAGCACCCTCTCTTATACTTTTCCTCATATTTGGGAAGGAAAAAAAGAGAAGAAGTATGAGATTAATAAAAATCCACTAGCTCAAACAAAATGACGTCTAATTATATATACTCGACCAGTATTATTTTGTCCAGATATTTAAAAACTTGGATTAAATATGATGAAGGTCCGAGGTCGAGGCAATATAGAGACCTATAAGCCTGACACCTTCATCATGTTAGTTGCCCGTCCTATCTTGCTCAAATGAGTGTTCCACGCGAAGTTTCATAGTGTTTCATCCTCCTGCAAAATCGAACTGAAATAGCTTATTATGCATATTAATGAAAAATATAGTATGATATAATTCCTCCACAAATATTATATATACAAAAAGGTTTTATACTTGCATATTTTATTATGTATATATTTGAAAACACTTCTGTGATTCACAATATTAGGTTAACGCGATTCCTAGTCGATTTTTTTTTATGAAATTTGGCGGAAATATTCTAAACGCGACCAAGAACTTTTCCACCAAATTTTATCCAAAAAAAATCTATTGGAAAGCGTATCAACGAGCCTAGTCAGTAAATAAGGTCATTTACTTGAATTTTTTCAATCGGGCTATTATGGTGGAATTTTTTGATCATATTTGTTGAAAAATTCATCATCATATTTAAAACACATTCTCTATCAAGTTTCATCAAAAAAAAAAAAAAATCAAAAAGTAAGTTAACCTAATCTGATGTCAAATTTGTATACCGAATTTGGAGCGTAAATTTGTTCACCCTCCTTACTCTTCATAATTGAAGGATGATTTTGAGACATAAAAAATAATTTTTTTAATTTTTGTTTTTTCTATGTTATTCTATTTGTCGAGATCTTTAATTTGAGTATAATTTTAGTATATAAATTTTTGCTTTTTAAAATTATTTTATTTTGAGTGAGAAATTAACTTTTTACCTGTAAGAATAATTTTTTTTCAAAAAGGAAAAATTATACAACAAAATTATACTCAAATTAAAGATCTCGATAAATAAAATAACATAGAAAAAATAAAAAATAAAAAAATTAATTTTTATATCTCAAAATCACCTCCAATTGTGTAAGGTAAGTTCACCCTCTTTTTAAGAGATGAACAAAATTGCACTCCGAAATTTGTGTTAATAACCAACACGCGCACGTGCGCGCACACGCGCGCGCGCGCGCACACGTGTGTGTGTATATATATGTGTGGGTTCATGTGAGAATGCAATTTAAGTTAAGAAATAAGAATGAATTTCATCCACAGATCCTGATAAATGGATGACCTAGATTTATTCTCACAAAAATCTGATGCATATAATACAATATTTTAATTCATCGATATTTTGATGTATATTTTAATGCATTGCAATTTTGATGCACGAAATACATATATTTCATGCATAATTAGTAAAAACTAATGTATATTCGCAATTCGCAGGATAAGAACAATTTTCATTTGATCATATATATATATATATATATATAATCGGGAGCTCTTTTTTCCCTATTACAGAATATTATAAAATTACCTCAACATGAGTGCATGGATAATTATTGATTTTGTTTGCTTCTTCTTGGTTTTCTTTCTTGTTTTTTCCCATGTTTTGTGAAGCAATGGTAATGTGAAAAAAGTATTATATAATATATATATATATAATATATATCAAGCTTTGAGTGGGGAAAATAAAGGAAAGGAATGGTCTATTTATAGTAGAAATGCCAGCAAAAATATGTTGGTGACATGATATGGTTGTTGGAGGCCACACGATTATCCCCTCACCAGACTTTCCTAGTTAGTTAGCCACATATATAAAAAATAATATATTCTCAACTCCCACTGTAACCACTTGTACAAGCATACTATAGCCAAGGCCACAAAAAGTAGGACCATTCGGTAGAAATAGCTTGTTTTGTTCTTTGGCATTTAGTAATATTCTTTTCTGTCTAAAGTTTAGTAACAACTCTTTTGATACTCAAATTGTCTAAATTGACCTTTACTCGAATAAAATTCGAGTCATATATTATAATTTCAAGTAATATAATTTCGAGTCAACTTCAAAAAAACAATATCGAGTCCAATTCGTGTCACCCGAATACAATTCGGGACATGTAAATAAAAAGAAAAGTCGGGTTACACGAGTCCAATTCGTGTCACCCGAATACAATTCGGGACATGTAAATAAAAAAAAAGTCTCCCGAATTCATTCGGGAGATGTAAAATAAAAAAAAAAAAAAAATCGGGTTACACGAGTCCAATTCGTGTCACCCGAATACAATTCGTGTCACACGAATTTTTATATACATCTCCCGAATGGATTCGGGAGAACTTTTTTTTTTTTTTACATCTCCCGAATTCATTCGGGAGATCCTCTTTTTTTTTGTTTTTTTATACATCTCCCGTTCGGGAGACCTTTTTCTGTTTTTTTTTTGTTGTTATATCTCCCGAATTCATTCGGGTTTCACCTTTTTTATCCACATTCGGGTTACACGAATTTATTACTCGAATATTCGGGTTATACGAAAAAAAAAATTCGGGTAACCCGAATTTATTACTCGAATATTCGGGTTATACGAAAAAAAAAAAATCGGGTAACCCGAATATTCGGGTTATACGAAAAAAAAATTCGGGTAACCCGAATATTCGGGTTATACGAAAAAAAAAAAATCGGAGTTGACCTTTAAAACAATACTCGCAGGCTTCTTCTTCATCTCCTTCCTCACGAATCTCCTTCCTCACGAATCTTCTTCACGAGTTTCACGAAACAAAGACTTCCTTCTTCACGAATCGAGTTTCACGAATCGAGTTTCACGAAAACAATACTCGAACGGGCTTCTTCTTCACGAATCCGAATCGAGTTTCACGAAAACATTCTTCCCAGTCGTCTTCTTTCTTCCTTCTTCACGAGTTTCACGAATCTGTGGAATTCGAGTTTCACGAATCTTAGTTTCAAGAATCCGAATTATTTCCTCATTCTCGATGGCGAATTCGACTTCCCCGAATAGCGCCGCTGACGGAAATGCCGATTCCGCTGACGCTTCCACACACTACGCCACCGAAAACTGTAAGATTTTATTTTCGTGTCACTCGAGTATGCTCGTTGCTCGATTTTGGTTTACACATTTTATATTTGATTTACACGATTTGCATTCGAATTATAAGATTTGCATTCGATTTACACGATGAAAAATAAATTAAAATAGAGAAATTTGAATTTGGGAATTAAGTAGCTGGCCAACCCCAAATACTTATCGTGTGTTGATATCGTAACTATTGTTTATGTATGAATTGATATCGATTGAATTGATGTCGTGTTGAATTGATTATTTATGTAACCTTGGTAATTCGTATTCGAGTTTCAATTCGAATTTGGGAATGTTATAAATATGGATATGTTTTCAATTTAGTTAGTTTGTTTCGTTTAGTTAGTTTATTTCGTTTAGTTAGTTTAGTTGCTTTTTTTATTTGTCTTACTCGAATATAGTTTATAAGTTACTCAAATCGACTAATGGCCTTCCACAATTAGAACGATTTAAATTTATTTATGATTATTCGAATTGACATAAAACTACTAGAATTAGGATGACTCGGATTGTATTAGAATGTCTCAATTGCATTAGATGATTGAAATTGAATTAGGATGTCTCAAGTTGAATTAGAATAACTCGATGGAAATAAATCGAATAAATCCCAATCGTTACTCGAATTATCCACTTACTTTTCCCGATTACATATTACTTCAATACACTGCATGAAGCTAAAATTAAGATAAATTTGAATCGGCGTTGTTTGGAAGAGGCCGAATATGCGAGGTTCGAAATGCTCCATAAATGGGTATGTTAGGTTAGGGATTGTTAAGACGATTGTTCTGAGCCATGAGTGTAGGTGATGACACTATTAGGGAGTTTAGAGAGTCGTGTCTTGGACACTTTGTCCGGGAGGAGTGGGGGGGGTTTGTATCTAATGCCGCATTGCATGCCTTGTTCTTGAACGAGGTAATTAGACCGGATGCACAGGCCGATGAGTTTTGGTTTAGGCTCGGTCATCGATTTATTCGATTTTCTAGATATGAGTATGCGTTAGTCACCGGCTTGCGATTCGGAGACTCCGACTTTGATGTACACGGGGACGATGTTCCACCGGAGGGGAGCGTGTACGATCGGTATCCGTTGCTCAGTGGTGGGGGAAGATGTTAGACCGTATTCGTCATCGATTTGCTGCTGGATATTTTAGAGAGCATCCCGGTGATGCGCTGAAGGTCGCTAAGGTGCTGTGTGTCTGCTATTTGATATTCGGTGTGGATGGTGGCAAGCGTATTGCTGACCGGTGGTTGTGGACATTGGTTGAGGACCAGACTCGGTGGGAGAGCTTTCCATGGGGCTTATATTCATATCAGATTTTGGTTACGAATTTGAGCGATGTTCCCACTGAGGTCCCCGCTGGTCTGGATCCGAGTTACCATTTTTATGGTAACATATACGCTATTATGGTACGTCCTCGCATTCATTAACTTAATTATATACTCAAACTCAGAATAAATATTGTTATTGTTTCTTATGTTGGGATTCAATTATTGTTCTCAGATATGGGCTTGCGAGGCTATACCTTCGTTAGGCTCTAAATGTGGGACCATGCTCTGAGGTTCTTTCATCCAAATGACCTCGTTGTACACTGGAAGTTGAAGAAGGCTGGTCATGTTGATTTTACCACATTCTTCGATGATGAGGTAATCAATTATAGGTTTTCAATACGTAAAAAACTTTTGTAGATATTTAAGGTAATAATTACTGAAAATGAATCATTGAATTGTATTTAGATTGATTGTTTTGAGGTGTTATCTCCGACACCTGAGGAGGAGCAGGAGTCAGATATGCGACCATTAGTGATCTTGCCAGCGGTGGCAAAGATACGCACAGGATGGCCCTATGCAAGAAGGGTGTGGGGAAGGGGAAGGGGAAGGGGAAGGGGAGGGCTCGTGATGGTGATGCTTCTGTCGGTGATCTAGCCGGAGAGCGTATTGTCCGGCAGCGGACATCTGGTCCGGTTATTTCTGACCCTATATATCTTACTCATGGACGTGAGTAATCAGCAGAGCCTCGTGAGCCTGTGCATCAAATAAATCAGAATTTTATTTCCAGATTTACTATCTTTTATACACGTGACTTCAATTGATCTATTTTGTGTGTCTGTAAAAATCAGTACGCGTATTTGTCAAATGACTCGCGAACAAAACATAAATTAATACTTAAAAGATAATATAAGTTCCTGGTCCAGGACTATTTTTTAACAAAAGCTAATAAAAAATGAATAATAATTTGTGTTTTTTATTTCTAAAAAGGCAAAATAAATAATAACTCAACCCCGTTTAAAGCTTGACCAATAATGTAACTTTAGTACTTTAGATAATGATTGAATATGGTATATTAGTAAGTTGTGTAAATAGCAGTGAGTGCTTAGTGTGTGATGGAGATTAAAAAATAAAATATACTGATGGTGAAAAATTAAGTAATACTCTGTCCGTTTTAAAAAGATTGTCCATCTTGACTATTTTCTAATTTTTCAAAACTAATCACATTTAACCATTTTTACATGGGATAGGGGTGGTGGCAATGGCAGCGGTATGGCTCAGAGGTATGGCCATACCGGCGGTGAACACCGCTGCCACCTGAGCAGTATGGCTCAGTGGCAATTGATGCTGCAGCAGTTTGGAGAAAAAAACGAATGTTGGAAAAGAGACGTTGGACTTTTGGACCGTTGGAAAGAGACGTTGGAGTGTATTTGTATATATAATAAAAAAAATTCCTTTCTATATATACTAAACCAATTCAATTATTTTTAACACAAACAATACAATAAAAGTTAACACAAACAATTCACATATTTTTACAATGGTTTCATCCTCTTCTTCTTCGTCCGACTCGATATTTATTCCGGAGGAATCGTCCGAACTATGGTTATCCGATAGTACCCTATCAACCTTTTTAGCCGTGTACGATTCAATTGAAGACACGACAAGCTCTACCGAAACTTGGGAGTCTATAACCCGTTTTCGTGAAAAAGCTTTACAAGCCCTTATGAATGATTATTTTGTGGAACGACCAAAGTTTGCCGACCATGTTTTTCGTGATAGGTTTCGTATGAATAAAAGCTTGTTTTAAGAATTGTTGGTGATGTTGAAACGAGATTCGAATGGTTTCAAGAGGGCGTAGATGCGAGGGGGAAAAAAGTTTCACGACGTTACAAAAATGCACATCGGCCATTCGGCAACTCGCAAGGGGTGAACCTCCGAATAGATTTGATGACTATTTAAACATGGCACGAAGAACGTCAGGTTATAATTTTTTTTTAAAGTTCTCGTTATTTTTTTTAAGTTCTCTTTATTTTTATTTTAAGCTCTCTCGTTATTTTTATTTTAAGTTCTAGTTAATTTTTTTTTAAATTTTCGTTATTTATTTATTTTTATTTTTTTTAAACTTGTCGTTATTATTATTTTTTTTAAAGTTGTCATTATTAATTTTTTTTATAGGAGAATGCCTTGATCATTTTTGCCATGCGATTATTGAATTATATGGTCGAGAGTTCTTACGTAGGCCGACATCCCATTACGTTGCATGCTTATTCGAGGCACATGAAGAAAAACATCACATTTCCGGAATGCTTGGTAGCATTGATTGTACACATTTCGTTTGGCGTAATTGTCCTAGACATTTGAAAGGCCAATATAAGCGAGGTGATCACCAATACCCTACTATTATGCTTGAAGCCGCCGCTTCAAACGATTTGTGGATTTGGCATTCGTTTTTTGGTCCTCCCGGTGCAAATAACGATATCAATGTTTTGAATCACCATCAGATTCATGAGCTTAAATAGAACGGTGCCAAACAGTTCATTTCATGTAAATGGACGGTTTTTCAAACGTGGATATTATCTTACCGATGGAATCTATCCTACGTATTCAACGTTTGTTAAAGCATATAAGTATCCCATTGAACCGAAGGAAAAGAGATTGAAGAAGCTACAAGAGTCTGTAAGAAAAGGTGTCGAGCGAGCTTTTGGTCGTCTTAAAGCAAGATGGATGATTCTCAATCGTCCTCTCCGGGCTATATCGGTCGAAAAGATTCGACAACTCGTTTATACGTGTATCATATTTCACAATATGATTTTAAAAGACGATCGGGTGGCAATATCACCGGTTCATATAATGGATCAAATGGCCGCGTACTTTTATGACGATAGTGTACTAAAGGAGTTACTCGACGAACAAATCCATTATCGTCTCCTATATGATCTTACGGAGCACGTAGAGGCTCAAAACTTAGCATACCTCGATGACTAGTTATTTCCTTTTTTTTAAGCATTATGTAGTTTTCTTTTAATTATGTGTATTTTTTTTAAGTATTATGTGATTTTCTTTTAATTATTAATGAAATATTTATGTTTTTATTAAATTGTTTAATATAATTTATGAAGATAAAAAATAAAAAAATAAAATTAGTTGGTGGGTTGGGAGGTATGAAAAAAATATGGTTGCCACTAAAAAAGATTGAGAGGTATGAAAAAAGTATGAATGAGGTGGAATGATATTATTGGTGGATTGGGAGGTATGATGTTTTTTTGAGAGGCATGATTGCCACCACCCTTAAAATTATAATAATATAACATCAACTCCTTTAAATATTTGAAAAAGTCAAACTAGATAACTTTTTTGAAAAGAAAGGAGTATGTCTTTTATTGTTTAATATAATATATAAAAATAATAAATATAAAATTTTAAAAAATAAAATACATATAAAATTTTGAACGGAAAGAATGCATTGTGGCAAATTAGGTTTTAGGTTGATGGGATAAGGTAGTATGTCAAGCCTAAATTTGAAGGTGACCGTTGTTAGGTTGCTGTCACGAGGGATCACTATATATAATAACCTTTGTCTTTTGTGACTTGGCCATATTTTTTCAGGTGCAGCCGTGCAGGAGCACATACTGAAAATAATTATCATGGGCCCAAAATTATTTTTATTTTTTAAATAAAGAATAATGAGGAACTTTTTAATTTTTTTAGGAGGCAATACTTTGAGATAAAGTTTTAAATAATTATATATAAAATAATATATTAATTTTCAAAAGAAATCACTCCTGTGAATAGGGCTGTAAACGAACTTGAAAGCTCGATCCGGTTCGAGATATTCGGCTCGAAAAAACTCGATCCAAGGCTCGATTCGGCCCCTCAAACTTAGATCTAAACCCTAATATTTGGGGTTCGCAAAGTGGACCAAACGGTTCGGCTCGGGTCGGTTACTGTAGCAGAAGCCCTTTAAAAATAACTCTCCCCCAGCCCAACTAATTATATGAGTCTATTTAAGTAAAATAGCCTAGTCCAATTTGTGAATATTTCATGCAATATTTTTGCTTCATGCCTTAGATATGATGTTAAGCTATGTTGAAAATCTGATAAAGATACAAATTTATCATCATTTATCTCATTTTTTTTATTTCTCAGCAACTCCCATCCATTTAATTCAGTCATTCGTAAAAAATTTGAAACGTTTAGTCAAATGGTTCGGCTCGATTCTCAAAAGTTCGGCTCGGTTCGAGGTGTTCAAACGTATACACAAACGTTAAATTCTAAGATTCGACACTTTCAAACGTGTTCGAACCTAAGGTTCGACATTTTCAAACGTATACTCAAATGTATCATAGTTCGGTATAGTTCGATCCGTTTACGGCCTGTGAGACAATCCAGCGGGTCTTAATATGTAAGTAGTCCCTTAAAACTATATCTTAAAATGAAAATAAAAGACATTGTGAAAATAAAAAATTCGAACTGAAAAACTAAAGAAACTGAAAAATAATTAAAAAAAATAGTAATAAAACTAAAATATCTAACCACCCTCCCCATAAAACCAAAAGAAAAAGAAAAATAAAAAAATAGAAAACGAAGAAAGTTCTCCTAAAAATAGAATAGAATAAAATAAATACGAGAGTTTAGATCCATCTTTACATGGGTGTATTCCATAAGCCGGTAATACTCCATCCGTCGCGCTTGAGGTATAATATTTGATTCAAAATTATCACTTTAAAAGTGATGACATTTCATGAAATATTTCAAATCACATCAAATTATCACCTTTTATCTTTTAATCTTCACTACACAAACGCAATCAATATCTTTTATTGTTTAATCTAAATCATACACTCACCATCAATATTTACAAAATTCATCACATCTAATCATTTTCTTAAAATACACAAATTTTACTCAAAATATTATACTTCGACAGATATGGAGGTTTTACAGCTTTTTGTAAGTTTCATCACCTTATGAAGTAACGGGCGGCCGGTAGAGGTGTTCGGCGGTTCAAAACCGCCGTTTTTTTAACCACCAGTTCCGGTTTGCCAAAAATCGGAACCGAAACCGAATCGTCTTATGGCGGTTCACGGTTATGGTTTTTTGAATTTTTAAAATTTTAATTTAAAAAATGGGGTAAAAAATGGACTTGAACTTAATTGAAGTATTAAAGTTTTAAACTTGAATTTTGTAATTTTAAATCTTTGAATTAAGTGCCTACGTATCTGATATCCGTAATTTTATAGTTTAGGAATCAAAATCAAATTCCTCGTAGTTCATTTTTAAATTTTGGAGGGGGAAGGGGAAAAAAATAAAAATGGACTTGAGCTTAATTCAAATATTTAAAGTTAAAATTAAGAATTTCAACTTTGAATATTTAGATTAAGTTGCCTATGTATCCCCTTACCGTAGGAATCAAAGTCCTTGTAGTTCACTTACCTTATACTTACCTTAGGGAGCGAAGCGGAGGCGGAGAGGAGATGGTTCAATCTCCCAAGTCAACCGAATCATTGCTAGATCTGGTATCATATGTATCACTGTATTCTTGTTCATTATAATTTGGTTCTTGTTGGCGTAACTCGACTTTAACCCAATCATTCAATAATGCTTGGGCTTCAAGATTTTGAGGCGTCAATCGGGATCGTCGTTCATCGAGAATGTATCCTCCTACACTGAAGGCTTGTTCAACAGAAACTGTTGAGGCGGGGGCAACTAGTATTTCCTTTGCGATCGTAGCAACTACATGAAAGATTGTAGACCTTTTCGCCCACCACTTAAGAAGATTGTTATTACCATCTGGTCCACGTTCTAAAGCTCCCAAATCAAAAGTAGTTAAACACCGGATAATTTTAACACAATGTTCAATAACAAGTGGAGAAGTGGGATAATAAACATCGGACAAAGACTCGGTTGCCTCTTTAAAAATTTTTAAAAGTTCCATTAAACTAGAGCACTTATCCTATTGACTTGGCAATAAGCAAACGGGTACTTGTTCTTCATTATAAAAATTGCACAATGCAATACGATATTCATAACTATCATTTAACAAATTGTAAGTAGAATTCCAACGATTTGACACATCTTTTGAAATTTTCTTTGGATGCATATTATTTTTTATGCAAATCTCCTCCATTTTTTACCTAGAGAAGAATGTCTAATTAAATACATTATTGCTTCATGGATAGGAGCATATGCTTCTTGTAAAACAGCTAAATCATCTTGAACACATAAATTAAGAACATGACAAATGCACCTAACATGTAAAAATTTACCACCAAGAGATGGCTCACATATTGCAATAAGTGATTCTAAACTAGCTGTATTGGAGCTAGTATTATCAAAAGAAATTGGAAAAAAAAATTGTAGTAAATTATATTCAGATAAAATTGTATGAATTTTATGCGAAATAATTTGGGCGGTATGTGCGGTATCACTCTCTAAAACCAATTAGACGTTTTTGCATAATCCAAAAATCATCAATCCAAATACAAGTAATTCCCATATATGAATTTGCTTCCCAATGATCACTCCAAGCATCGGAGCATATACAAACTTTATGATCTAGTTTTAAAAACATATTAGCTAAAATTAATTTTGCCTCGCTAGTAGTTTTTCGAACATCACGAGTTACGGTAGTGCGTGAAATATTTTTACTAGCAGGATTAAAACTTAGTTGAGTAAAATTTTCATACATTTGGTCGTCGTCAAAGTTAAAAGGAAGAGATTTACCACAGACAAATCTAGCTAATTCTTTTCTAGCGGTAATTGGATTAAATTTAAATAAAGAACTAGTACATTGATTGGGGCATTAGACGACGTCGCCGTGCCTCGAAGTTGGATTTGATTAGACTATATGTCAACTTTGTCGGGATGTTGTCTTTGTATATGACCATTTAGTATTCCGTAACCTCCCCCTTTTTAAACTTGTAAACTTTCTCGTAATAGTTGCACTTGACAAGAAATAACTGGGACCGGAGGCAACGTCGTCCATTTTTATATAATGCAATGCAAATAATGGAGATTTGAGCTCGGATGGTTTCCTTTGTTTTGGTTTTGTTGGTTGCTCATCATCTTCATTATCTTCAATATTATGAAACGATTTTGAGGCTTTGACATTTCGTTGATTCGGTTAACTCACGAGAACATAATCGCCAAAATTCGGACTTGGAATAAAATTAGAACTCGGAGTATGATGAGTCGGAATACCACTACCACTAGCACCACCTCTTCCTCGTCGAGGAATGCCGGTGATAGACTTTCCCTTTCCCCGGTTGAATTGGCCACCTCTATTTTTGTCAATTAAAAAGTGTAATACTTGAGAGTTGGGAAAATAGACATCAGAATGAATGCAGAGAGAAAATAGATAGATAATTAGAGTTGGTGCGAGAAAAATGAGAGGGGTATTTATAGGTGTAAAAATGTATTAAAAAAATGGGTTGCGACCGCTGGGAACTACCGATTCCCGGTTGAACCGCCAGTTCCGGTTCGAACCGACGGTTGAGCAACGAACATAAAATTCAAAATTTGAATTTTTTTTTAAAAACGACGGTTCAACCGCCGGTTCGTGGTTCGTCAAAACAATGAACCAGAACCAAACGTCTTAAAACGGTTGACGGTTCCGATTTTGAACCGAACCGTGGTCAACGGTTAACCGAACCGCAGTTCACGGTTCAAAACCGATGGTTCAAACCGGAACCATGAACACCTCTAGCGGCCGGCCAACGCCAAACACCAACTACCTCTGTGTTAGAGTATTATTCTAGCATTAGTTTTCTTATATATATCTTATATATCTTTTCCTTTTATACATACGTTAAGGTTACCATGATAATGTAATTTTTTAATTTTTTATGCTTTATATTTGGCAAGTTGTATGCGGCACCAGAGAGCACGTAGCTAGATATTTTCATTATGATATGGCAGTGACAAATGCATAGAAAACTATAGCTTAGAATAAATATCATGACAATCGTATATATATCATCCAAGTAAATATTGTCAAATTTATTATTTTATCTTATATATTTCATCATATCACGAGTACATTGCAAATTACTGTTTCAACAATCAGAAACTATCCCAACACATTTTTGTGGTAAGTTTTTATATTTTTCCACAACGAGATCAGTAACAACAAGATATAGTAACTATACCCCCAAAATGTGCATCAATTGGCATGCCAAAGTGACATCATTCATCATTGAGACACCAATAAAATACATATCGACATACCATTCGTCGTTGACGCCAATAAAATGCATATTTGCCAGGTACTGTAAGTAGGTTAAGAAACGAGCCAGCCATGTGGCATGGTCAAAAACAAAAACGAAATATATGACCAAAATAGAAAGTTGGGAAGCTCTGCTGTACATTGTCAGTGCAGTACCTTGAGCATTATATTCACCAGATTCATAATAGAAATTATTTATTTATTTCGTAAATATTAATACTGAAATCACTATGAAAATCAGACTTGATGATGAGTAAACAAAGAGTACACATACAAATGATGTACCAAGGGCCAATATGTAACTTCTGCGAAAACAAATTGCACATTTCTAACTGGTGAAATAAAAATGGGCCAAAAGTCCAATTACAAGTTCTCGAGATTAGCCATATATCAAGTTTAGAATACACTGCTGTTAAAAACATTAACATGATGATCGGGGTCGGGTTCGGGGGGGGGGGGGGGGGATCAAACAAAAATCAAGATAACACATGAGATGCAAATAAAAATGATTTTTGGAACATATGCAGCAGATCATACTAGAATCTAAAACCGGCATACAATAGAAACACAACCAATCACATTTTAAATAGCATGAACTTGTCTTTAACTTGACATCATCACATGATCGATCGACTGAAAAGCTTGATTGGCGAAATAACGAACATCCACATCTGGATCCTCGGCAAGCTCTACCAAACTTGGACGTATCGTTTTCTCCACCACCTAACAGGAAATTTTAAAGTGTGCGCCTTAGAACAAGTACCAGTGTTTAATTACAAAAACTGTCATGGATGTTCGATTTTATAAAAAAATAATAATAATAATAACCCATCGCGGGCAGTGAAATTTTTTGATAGACAACACATATCGAGACGGCACTGCATTCCTGAATTTGAAAGATAGTCGGTTCTTTTTGGGTTAATTATTTATGGAATTATCTTATGAGGAACAGGAGAGAAATGAAAGGAAGAAGTGACACTCACAGATTGGTCAACAATGGGGATCATGGACTGCAACACCTTTGCCACATTAAACTTGATGTTGGGTACTCTGGAAAATAACACATTGAGCTTTATTACTTTTGAAAAGTTTTACGATTAGGCCATTTATCATAAACATGGAAAGAGAAGTGGGAAACTACCTATCCTTCGATGCAGTAACAATGACGGGCAATAGTATAGAACATGTTATCTCGGTACCCATGACAGGAGCAAGTAGGGAAATCGCACGAAGAACCGTCATCCGATATAAATAATGTGGATTGTTTATCATACCCAAAACCTTCAAGGAAAAACAAAATCCAGATTCGAGTGTTCAAACATGTTAAAACGAACTCAGAGCAAAAATAATCATATCAGGGAGAGAGCCAAAAATTGCACAGAAAACAAGCCACAGACAAAAATAAAAATAATGGAAGTATCTTACAACATACATATGATGTACTGATGCATACATTCAAGTATCGACATGCATAGTTACAACACACATATGATGATCTAACAAGATTTTACATGTCTAGATATTTCTATTGATTCCAGCGCAGACAACATAGGAAAGGCAAGAGTTGACTTAAAGCTAGGGCCACATAGACAAATGTGAAATGACAATCAAGTTGTAGAACGCAAGGCAATTTCAAGACAAAATACATAAAACTTGAATAACAATCAAACATATTTATGTTCCGACTGTTTCTTCAGTTTCAGGAATTGCAGTCCCTTAAGAGTCCTAGTGTGGATTTGAAGGTCCGAAAAAAGTCCTCATGCAGTTATCCCTGTCTCAAACGTGCCTTAGGAGATTGAAGAAAATGAGAACATAAACCCACACCGTCCCCCTTTGGCATTTTAAACTCTGTTCTTTCTCTCTATGCCGGCGTTAGTTTTGTCTTGATCTACTATAGGTGTCCCGACATTTTTGCACCAAGTCAACCAGTTTTGTCATAATTTATTAAAGACGTCCCAACACTTATGCACCAAATAAGTCGAACTTTATAATCCAAAATATTGTGGAAAAAACAACCAATCATATGGCTAGTTTGCAAATGAAGGTTTTGTTGATGCTACCCACTTAGGTAAGTAAGGGCGTGTTTACTTTCAACTTAACAGGACTTAATGGGCTGGACGACTTATTCGCGCAGACATAGAGAAACGTTTACTTACGACTTAATGAATTAAGAGGGGTCTGAACCGCACAGATGGGATAAGGGCTGTTGTCCCCATTAAGACCCATTAAGAACCAAACATGACTATTATGCCCTAATCAAAATCAAAATATTAAAAAATCGGTAATTTTATTTTTAATTCTGGAATATTAATATTAAAAAATAAAAAAAATATTTTAAATTGGAAATTAGAAAATCTAAAAAATTCTAAACTATTTAAAAAATTCAGAAATTAGTAAATTTATTAAAAAATATTAAAAATTTCCGAAAATTAATATTTGTACTAATATTAAAAAATATTAAAAAAATCAGTAATTTTATTTTTAATTCTGGAATATTAATATTAAAAATCAAAAAAATTTATTTTAAATTCGGAAATTAGAAAATCTAAGAAATTATGAAATATTTAAAAAATTCGGAAATTACTAAATTTATTCTTGCCATTTTTGGATTATATCAATTATATGGCTTAAAAAATAAACATCAATTTATAAAACAACTTATAATTCATATCCAGGGGTAAATCGGTCATTTTAGTTATTCAGTTTATTCAGATGAAAAAGTAAACAGCAGCATCAATTTATCCAGACAGACATTTTTATCGATACAGGACTTAATGAAAAATTTGGTAAACAGCCCCTAAGTGGGTTATGGATCATGCACATGCATAAATACATCAATATGTGCATGTGTTGATCCAATGGTGAATAAAACTTGGGTTGTTACCCAAGTGGGTAGCATCAAAACATCCCGCTAATGAAACACAATCAGATAGGTAATATTTTCTGATATTCATCCACACACCTGAGGAACTATATGTTGCATTGCCCACTCTGGGCCAAACTCTTCGGCCAGACGTTTCAAATTATTAGCTGCGGCATCTCGAATGGAGTAAACCTGCACAAATTCCGACCATTAGATGTAAATGTGTTTCTATCATGCCTCACTTACAGAGGGAGTGGGGTGGGGGTGGGGGTGGTGGGAGGAGTTGTGACCCCACACATAATAACAAGCAAAGGATGAAAAATTGTGAAAGAATACATCTTCATTTGTAGCTGAAATAGTTGAAAATAATTCAAGGTCAAACCATGAAATCAATTATTTTCTAGAGCATAAAAGAAAACAGATGAGAAACAATGTTTTCTTCAACGTCACATGACATCAGATTATATATCATTTCTTTCGCATAAACAGATAGCTGCATGACATCATTTCTTTCGCATATGGCCCAATTAAAATGAGAAAAAAAATGAATGTTAAAACAATTCATCCTACTATGAAAATGGACAAACATAAAAGAAACCTGGAAGTCAGACCTTGTCCTGTAGCCACTGCATGCAAAGGGCACCTAGCTTATCATCAAAAAATCCAACACCCAGCTGACTAGCCAATAAAGGAATATATTCTATGATGGCAAGTCGAACCCTCCAGTGTCTATCCTCTGCTAGTTCAACAATAGCCGGTAATAAAGACTGAGAGAGTAAATCAATTCCAATAACCTGCATGGGAAGAAAAAACGAATGAGTTCACAAAGTAACTGAACAGAATACAGTTGAATAGAAAAGCACAGACCTGGTTGACTTGATCTAGCTTGCTGATGATATTGAGGCGAACATCAGGGAATTCGTCTTTCAAAAGGGAAAGAAATATGGGAAGAAGTTGTTCAATTGTTGCATCCTGCATCAAGCAGACAATCCAAATAGTCAGCAAACAACCAAGTAAAAATGTAAACCAAAACAAGTGTAGATAACACGCTTAACATTGATAAATTATCATTCAAGCGGGAAGTTTAAATTCTTAAGAATCACAAAGAGGCGTAATGTTCTCATCAACATGTGCTAAGATCTTGATACAATTAGTACACTTAACCTTTACAATAATAATAATAATAGTAATGATAATAATTTAGCCTTCTCTCCAAACTAAGTACTCATGAAAAAACACATTTGCGTCAAAAAGTATTTCTTTAAACTTTATTATTACAGAATTCTACCTTCCCCAAAACAGGAGCCATTCCCATGATGACAGATGCCAAAGCAGACCTTACATGCTGCGAAGAATCAGAAGACAATTCCTGCAAACAATCATCTCAGTTATAAGACTGTAAAAGGAAAGGCATCATATTAACAATATATTCATCACTAACAGATAAAACTAACTAAAGTTGTGCATTATCGTGGCTACCTTCACACAGGGAAGAATGTGCTGGATAGCAAGTTCGGGATTGAGAATACGGCAGAACTTTGTAACTTTTCCAGCAGCTGCTATTCGCACTTCTGCTTCATTATCTCGAAGTAGGCGGACATAAGCAGGAACCAAATCCGTCCTTTGAAACACCAGAGATTTCAGATAGAATATTAATTCTCTGATAGAAGGTAAAATAAACAAGGAAAATGCTTCCTCATATGCCAATAAAAGTTTGATGACTGCCTTAAATAACAAACTCAAATTATAACATTGAAGCTCTCATTCTTGGGAAGGTAGCATGTTCATACCAGACACCAATGCCTCAATCGTTATCGTACACATCTATTATTATTATCATTATAAAGAAGTTGACCCCACTCGAGAAAATTGTTTTCTTCTTCTGGACACCAATTAAATCTGCATACTATGCAGCCATATACAAATGGTTGAGATAAAACATTCTCAAACGACAAGGGAAAGGCAATTGTACCTATGTGAGTGCTTTCACTTCACAAATATGATAATTAATCAGGCGCATAACTTCCAAAACATTTGGAAATAGATAAGTGTACTTGTGTGTGTGTGTCCATCGCCGCGTGTAAACAGGTGGAAACCTCAATATATTACCCACGGCATGACAAGCACTAATTAGATTGTAGAACTTCAAAAACAATTGGAAAAAAGTAAGTGTGGTGTATTATACACTAATGCAAACCTCAGAATATTACATAAGGGATGACCAAGCACAAATAAGATTTGGTGCATCTGTAGCATAAAAAATAAAATTTTCTCATGACCGCTAGTAGAAACAGTATCATATCTAAATACCAATTCCTTGTCCTTGCTTCTTAGGATTACACAAGACCTACGTTGCACGGATACCGGTAAGAGTGTCGTATCTGATTCGACACGGATACAACGATAAGGAAAATTTTGAAAATATAGGATACGATACGGATAGGATACGGCATTTATATATATATATATATATATATATAGGGAAGGGTTATAATAAAAACCATCCCCTATATATTAACTAGGAACCAATATTAACCATTTATTGAATCAATATAGATGGATGAGATTTATTTCAAAAATAAGGAAGACTATATAACTTTGACCGAAAATTACCTAAATTAGTCAAACAAGGTTAAGGATGTCAAATTGTGTTACCATCAAACTTACCATAATTTCTTCAAACGTGATTTGTGGAAACGCTATACAAGGAGTACAACTAAAAATTGAGGTATTTTTATTTAAATCGCATAATGCTATTTTTTTATTGTATTAGTTATGGCATGTATCCAACATGTTGTTAATGCATTGCTTAATATTTTTTCTTTATTTTTGTATTATTTATGAAAATAAAATGTTATTGCTTATTATTGATATATACATTGCTTATATTTTATTTATGTATTGCTTATTAACATAATATGTTATTGCTTATTATTGATATATACATTGCTTATATTTTATTTATGTATTGCTTATTAATATTGATGTAGTGCTTATTATTGATATATACATTGCTTATATGTTATTTTATGTATTGCTTATTAACATATTATTTATATATACATTGCTTATATTTTGTTTATGCTTTGCTTATTAAAATATTAATTATTGCTTATTGTTTTTCTTTTTAAAGATAGCAAATTTCTACACATTTAATTTTAAGATAGCAAGCATCGGCCCCTAAAAAAGAAGATTTGAAGCATCCCACTAATTAAGGGTGAAGCAATTAATTTAAACGTTAATAACCTACTATGAGAGAAAATAAATATCTCCACATTTAATACAATGTGTAAAGGATAATTAAGATGGCCTCAATCAGCCGTGAATCACCCTATATAAATGTTTATACAAATACACTAATGCCCTTACGCATAGAAATTAAGCTGATACTAAATTATTAATCACTAATTAATTGTAATCATTGATCGAAAAAATTGAAGGGCTCAAATCAGTTCCTAGTTAACACCTAAGGAAAAGTTAACACCTTAGGTTCCTAGTTAACACCTAAGGAAAAGTTTCTATTTGAACTCTTCCCTTTAATCACTAATTAATTGTAATCATCGATCGAAAAAATTGAAGGGCTCAAATCAGTTCCTAGTTAACACCTAAGGAAAAGTTTCTATTTGAACTCTTCCCTATATATATATATATATATATATATATATATATATATATATATATATATATGTGTGTGTGTGTGTGTGTGTGTGTGTGTGTGTGCGTGCGTGCGTGCGTGCGTGCGTGCGTGCGTGTGTGTGTGTGTGTGTGAATTTAGTATGAAAATTAATATTTCAAGAGAAAAACATTTCATACATATGATTAAACCACTGACAAGTAACTACAAAACTGCAAGACAGAAAGCGTACTTCGAATCAACTGCGAACCCTAATTTTAAGACTTCTGTTCAAACCCTAATTTCTGGAGGAAGGTTTGAAAATTAATTTCTCGGCAGAGAGGGCTGCGCCTGCGGGCAAAAGAGATAAATAGAGGGTTGCGCATGCGGAAGAAACAGAGAAACAAAGGTCTTGGAGTTCCGCGGAAGAGGAAAACATGAACTACGAGCGTAATAGATAAAACAATTTTGAATGTCGATGCAACTTGCAAGTGAGCAAAAGAGGATCATATTGAGGGTCTCTCAGATTTGCCCCAAAAAGTTAAGCATTTTTTACTTGAACCCCCCAGTTCTTTTTTCTGCTCCCACCTTGTCCAAAACCGTCCAGGCCATATCAATTCCGTGTCCAAGCCGTGTCCGATCAGTCAAACAGTTGAAAAGTCAATGACACGTTTTTTCATGAATCCAACACGCATATCCTTGTATCGTTTATGTATCCGGGTCGTTTCCATGTCCAGACACTCTGAAAAAAGAAGTAGGAATGTTCGTGCTACATAGCACAAGATTTCTTATGATAGCCATATACCAATCCCTTAGTTAAAAGATTAAACATTCACAGAATTCAAAAGCACTGGTAGTATAATGTCATACAGGATGCAGAACATTTAAAATAGACGCGAGATAGTAAACTAGTACCGAGTAGGTTCAGGTCCGACAGCCTCACAAAGCTCATATAACTGATTGGCAACCATGTAGCGAACACGCCAAGACTTATCCTGATAGATACAATAAATAAATCAGAATTTAAGGAAACTAATGGAAAGGTATGAAAACAGAAAAGAGCCAGTGACATCCCGTGAAGTGAAGATATCGCAATAGAGTTTATTTTCATGCATAAGCATTTATAATAAACTGTATTCATATTCAATGTTTATTTGACGCCAGTATGTTACGTTAAAGCATTTGATAAATGAAAAGATTATCAACACAAATTAAATTGAAGAAAACATTTCATTCATCAACAATAAACAACGGCTGTTGTGACGTGAGCATCTCCATCAATCATAACCAGAACAGGGTGTACCTGCGAAAAATTTACAATTACAGGGAGAATATGAGCAACACAATCTTGAGGTTCCAATAACTTTCCTAGAGCAGCACAGCCCTCAACAGCTAGCAATCGAACAGAATCCTGATCTGAAAAAGGAAAAACTAAGAAAGTTACTTTTCTTCACAACCAGACCACCTTTTCACTCCCCACCTCATGTATTTTTACATTATGTAAAATCCAGCACCAAAGTTCGTCTTAACCATATACAACACTTTGATGATAAGAAACACAAAAAGATAAACTCAGAACATCACAAAAGTTGTTACTCGTGATAATGCAATGCTGGTTGTCTGTCTGAAAAAGTATTCCAACATTAAATCCAACACTGAATTATTGAGCAGGTATATCAGTAAACCACGTCAACTACCATCAAGCATCTTAGTTATAACTTCAATCATTCATAGAGAGTATCTACATAATTCACAAATAACTATAGTTGATGCAAATGATCAAATAATTATGTACCATCCTGGGTAAGATCCTCAAACATGGACATGATGTCAGTTTTAAGATGAGCAGCTTCCACAGTAGCAGCAAATTTTCCCAAATTTGTGGCTGCAGCCCTTCTGACCATTGGCATGTCATCTTGACACAATTGACTGTATATAGATCTTAGTTCTGACTTTAACATATCTGGCGCGCTTAGGTAAGCAATATGAAAGAGTCCACAAGCTGAGACTCGGGCTGTAAACCACTCACCAGCCGCTAGCCGCTGTAATTTAAAATATGCAATTAAACATGAGAACATGAAAAGGTAGAGGCTTCAATACCCAAAAGAAGTATAAAAATAAACCAACAGACAAGATATTCACATGCTAAATGTAAAACAAATACCAGAATCCAGAGCCCAAATGAACTCCATTCTGCAATTCATTTGAGGTGCTAACAGAAGGACCGATTAACCCACAAAAGTGACTCCACTTCACGTACAATAATGATGCACTTAAAACAATTTGGCAGTTACTCTAGAAGTGAAACAAATGGGAAAAGGAAAACAATCATGCACCATAAATATAAGGCGCTACAATCTTCCAAGTTCCAACTAGGTCACAGACTCACAGTGGCCTTTGATTAATAAATAATGAATACAACATCACTCAAATTAGCATTGGAAACATGACTAGAGAAACTGCAATCCAATTTACATGCAAAAAGCAACTATTAACATAAACAGATAATGACCAAATATGAAGAAAAAAATCAAAGTGGAATTTTATGCTGTCATATTTGAGATCGATACAAGTTTCCGGTGATTCCACTCGTCGGTTTAAAACATAAGTGTAAGAATATGCAAGGTATGAAAGTAAAGAAACAATAGAAGGAGAAATAATAAAAAAGAAAAAAGAAAAAACTTAGCAACCTCAGTAGCACAAAGGTAATTAATGAAGCAGAAGATTATATCTGACCTTCACAAGAGGAATAAACCAGTCAACCAAATCATTTTCTCTCATCTGTGATCCAATTCTGCACAATGACTCCACAGCTTTGTCTCTCACACAGGTCTCCTCCACAGTACAAAGAGTTTCGAGAGGAGGGAGCAACACATGTGCATGGTCGATTCCTCCAACGTAAGGAATGAAAACACCCAATTCTTCGGCCATAGCAAGCAGCACCTCATCATCATCGTCATTGTTTTCACTCAAAAATGGGATCAGCTCCTTCCGGGTCCTCTCCTCCCCAAGTGCACGTGCTATGGTGGATAATCTCCGTATGGAGTTCAAGCGCAGTTGAATGTCATCGTTCTTTAACTCGTCAATTAATATTGCTATCGGATACAGTGGCTCGTCCACCATCGACATTGCACCACAACTAAAAAGAATATTCCTACTTCATCAAAACCATTTACACGAAATAAAAACAAAAATAAAAATCAACTTTATTTGATCTTTTAGAGTAAAGAGCTAACATGAATGATGCAGAAGCAAATAAAACCAAGAGATTGAATGTTGAGTAAAAGGATCATAGATCCAAAACTGACTTGTGAACCCCTTCCACGCTCATGTCAAATTATCATATGAAAACTTTACATCGGAGATTTTGAACATTTCTGAAACAAATGGAATTCAGGTTATAAAAAAAAAAAGAGCTGCATCTAAATACTTGGAATATCATATTTTATTTCCATTTAAAATGTAAAATGGGGTAAAAATCTCAGAAAATCTCAGCCCCAACCTACAAGTTATATTAAAAAAAGAAAAATTATGAGTTCCTTATTTGTCAAAGAAAAATCTAAACACAAAGTTACATCATAACCAATCGGAAAAATTTAAGATCTGGCAGCGAAAAATTAAATTCAGAAATAAAAACACACACACTAAAACAGAATAAGGGCTTAGCATGTGAACATTCAAACGATCAAGTACGCGTACACGGGTGTATAGGGAAGAGGTGAAAGTAAAGAGAAATACCGGAGGCGATGAGTTCTCGCTGGCTTTCCTCAGATTCGAAGAGATAGAGAGAGAGAATGTATCTTTTGATGTGTTTTAGGGACCGATGTTTTCATGCGACAGTGGCAGCGCCTTTTAAGTTTTTGTTTTTCCCAATAATCGCCAAGTAATGCAGCAATTCTAACTTTGTTGATAAAATCGTGGTTTGGCTTTCTCAATCTCAAACACGCCCATAGTACTCTTCGGTAGGGGTTCATAGACCGGGTATCCGTGACCAATTTTCAGATCCGCTTCCAACAGTTCAATAAAAATCAAACGTATGAATCGGATCATATACGATAGATATGTTTTTTTATGACGGAGAACCCGCAGCCGCTACTTTTTGAGTGCGCACTGAATAAATTCTCGGGCTGGATGTAATAGCCTGCAAACTACGCCAATCAAGTAAATCATAGTAGGCAAGCCCTGTGTGACATGCTCAACCAAGAAAGTGTTGGTAGGAGGAGTCGAACTCGTGACCTTTCAGTCCCGCGCTCACCTACTCCACCAACTTGACTACCCTTGCGGATAATATACGATAGATACTTGCCTTCTCAATTATCTGTAGAATTTTGTATTAAGTTGTTGACGTCTGGTTTGGTCAACGTCACGTGTGCTGATCTGGACGAATGGATCGAAGCCACGGAATGAAAAGTATTGGACCATTAAATTTTATTAATGATCTTGATAAAGAGTAGAGCTGGACCGAAAATATTTTGGCCTGTCCGTACTGCTGGTGCTTGCTAATTACAAGTCTTATCCTTTTCTTTTTTCTCTCCTTTTTTCTCTCTCTATATCTTTTTCCAGCTTTTCAAAAGTCCTTTTATTGTACACTCTCCTGGCATATATATAGCCAATATTAGCTATTCATGGGATGACAGCTGGAAGATTCTGGTGAACATCCCTGTGACATTTGTCACAGGGTAGCGACTTCTTCGACGCGTGTCACCTCCTTAGGCTTGCTTTGGGAAGGGATATGACAACCCTCCCTAATTGTCCTGTCTGCCTGTTCTTCGTGCTTTTGGCAATACTTATCTGTTGCGGCCGACAACGGGGTCGGCCCTCGAGCTTCCCGATGTCCTGGTCGGTCTCGTTATAATTATGGTTCGGAGCGTGTTCATCCAGGGTCTGCTCGGTCCTTCTTGGTCGGATTCCGGGTCGGCTCTAATGTCTCTGCCCGGTCCGGTTCTTTGTGAGCCCGGGAGACAATCGGGTCCATGACCGGTTCGGCTCCAGGATCTGCTCGGCTGGTCGGCTGCCTGGAGTGCTTAGGTGGATGCCAAGGTGGATCGACTACCAACAAGGTCGAGTCCAGGGCCGTGCCGAGTTGGCCGGTGCTGGAGTCGTTTCAGATTGAGGCCGATCCGGCTTGGGGGTGGATAAGATTTCTCGAAGGGACGTCTCTTCGAGAGCCGCGTCGATTTGACTTCGGGGTCTTCAAGTGTCATAATGAGGGAGACGCGTGGCGGGACGTAATTTGTTGTTGCGTTTCACGCGTCTTTGATCTTCGCGATGATTCATTATGAATCGCCGCTTCACGTGCTTTGGCATTTAATGCCCTTTTTTATCCTATAAATATAGAAAACCTCCTTCTCTATTGCTCTCTTCGCCATTTTCGTGTCTGGTTGCAGAGAAGAGAGAGTTTTTTTCGGCGTTCTTTTCCCGTTTTCAGAAAGAAGTTCCCGGTAAGCTTTTCCTCTTTTTCTTATTGTATGATGTCGGAGCGGAGGGATATGGCGGCGGAGGAGTTGACTGTGTCTCCGGACCGCACGGGAGTGGCAGATCTGTCGATGGGTGATGTTCCCGTTGAGTGGAGCGACGAGGATGGCGGCGAGGTCGCGAGATCGCCGGATTCTGGAGATGCAGATTCTGGAGACGTGGGGGTGGTGACGCCGTTGACGGCGGTTGGTGAGACTCGGGCCTGGATTCGGCCTCGACCGTCTCCTTTTGTTGAGGCAGAGTGGGATTCGGCCTCGATACGCAGCACGGTCACCGATGGGCAGTTGGAGGCTTGGTGGGGGCGATTTAAGATACCCGCGGTGGTGCGGATGTTTGTTCCGAATCCAGAGGAGAGACCTCACATCCCGCCCGTCAGCTGCACGGCGGTGTATTACCGCTCCCTGTTGTCAGGGTTGAGGTTTCCGCTTCCGTTGGTGTTCTCCCGGTGGTTAAGGCAGTGGGACCTTTGTATTGCCCAAATTCATCCGAATTCTTAGGCTCGGATGGTGGGTCTTTTGATCCTTTTCAGTCAACATGGCTGGACCGAGCCCAGTTTTGAAGAGATCAACAGTCTCTTCTTATGGAGGTCGGTCGGCCGATCCGGTTCTGGCTGGTTTTACTTGACAGCCCGGCATGCGATGTATAAAGAATTGGTGGATGTGCCGGAGACCATCCATAGTTGGAAGGAACAGTGGTTCTATGTAGGGGGCCGTGGAGGAGCTCGGTTGAGGAGTGGGAACCTGGTGTGATAGACGCCGAGCTTCGGGTCCCAGAACACTTTACTGCTAAAATGAGTAAGTGTCGTGTTTTTTATTGTTGTTCCCTTTTTTGTCTAACGCTCATAATTTATTGCTTGTGCAGAACGTATTCCGGCTCAAGAGACTTCCTCCTTGTTTGGCCAAGGTTGAAACGGCTCTTGGATCTTCTGCCGATCGGAGAAATCGTATCTTACAGTTCTTGAGGATAACCTTTGGGCGTGGGACTTGATCGGCGATCCGGCGAATGTCTTCATCAGGTTGCTTTTTCTTTTTTTTTCCCCTTTTTTTTAACACGTCTTCCTTATCCAGTCCACAAGGCGGGAGTTCGTCGGGACGGAAAGAGACGCTGCGCGCGTGGTGGCGAGGCAAGCTTCGAGGCCGCGGCGTAGGGAGCAAGTGGGCAAGCGGAAGAGAGTAGAGGCCGAGGCACGAGGATAGCGCGACCGAGTGAGGGTTTCTCCATTCTGAAATTCTTGTGCCCGCCCGAGCCACATGCGGACGGGCGTGCGAAGGGTAAGGAGCCCGCGATTGATTTGGAGGGCCACTATCTCCCGGTGAATAAGGACCGGGAAGAACCTTGTGCCCAAATGAAGGGCGGCGGCCATGTTGGTTCCTTGACTACATCCGGCGACCACCCAACCGCCGAGATGCTCGGCCGGTCCCTCCGGTGGTGGAGTCCGGCCATGTCCCTATTTTGGGTTGGGCCGAAAATGGAGATGGTGACCAATGACATGGGTCGGATGAGCGAATCTGATTTGGAAATGCTATGATGGGCCGCGCGTTGTGCACCTATGTAAAGGCCACCGGGGAGCTGATGGCCCTGGTTGAGAAGCACAAGAAGGCGGAGGCCGATCTCAATGCCTTACAGGAGGAGCACCACCTCTGCCCTTCGCTTATCAAGTCTCTGGAGGAGGAGATGACCTCTCTGAAGGGTGAGATGGAGCTTCTGGAGAGCCGTGCCTTCGAGGCCAATATCTGGAAAGGAAAGGCCGACGAGATGGCCACGACGGCCGAGAAGGCGGAAAAACAGTGTCTGGATATAAGGGCCGAGAACGAGGCCTATTTGCATAATACTAAGGCCCAGCTTGAGAAATTGACCGAGCGGGCCCATACTTGTGAAGCTGCGGGTTATGCCAGGGGCCTTGCCGACGGGGCGGCTGCTTTCCAGAAGACACCCGAGTTCGAGGAGTTGATTAACCTTAACTATGTCTCCACTTGTTATGAGATATTGGATCTCATGAAGGAAGGGAAGACCGTTGAGGATGTCCAGGCCTATATAAAGTCTCAGGCGGCCGACCTGAAGGTTGAATCTCTCGGAGCTGATGAGCCGAAGGCCGCAGAAGTTGTCGAAGATCCGGTGTTGAATCCGTCCGGCGAAGATGAAGGGCAGTCTTCTCAGGCGACCGGTCAGGAGGACAGGGCCGAGTAGATTTTTGTTTTATTCCATGTGTGGCCTGCGTGCCGTTTTCCTTGGTTTCCTTTGTATTCTGATGTAGAACGGCTTATTTTAAATGAATGAAATCTTTTTATGGCGTCTGTTGCTTTTCTCTGTATGTTTGGGCCCGGTTGGTCTGGCCGTTGCCTTTTCTGTTCACCATTTGTTGATTGTGCCGGATGGGCTGACCTTATGAGGTGCCGAGGCGAACTCGGTCTTATAGTGCCGGATGGGCTGGTCTTATGAGGTGCCGGGGCGAACTCGGTCTTATAGTGCCGGATGGGCCGGTCTTATGATGTGTCGAGGCGAACTCGGTCTTATAGTGCCGGATGGGCCGGTCTTATGAGGTGCCGAGGCGAACTCGGTCTTATAGTGCCGGAGGAGCCGGTCTTATGAGGTGCCGAGGCGAACTCGGTCTTATAGTGCCGGATGGGCCGGTCTTATGAGGTGCCGAGGCGAACTCGGTCTTATAGTGCCGGATGGACCGGTCTTATGAGGTGCTGAGGCGAACTCGGTCTTATAGTGCCGGATGGGCCGGTCTTATGAGGTGCCGAGGCGAACCCGGTCTTATAGTGCCAGATGGGCCGGTCTTATGAGGTGCCGAGGCGAGCTCGGTCTTATAGTGCCGGAGGATCCGGTCATTCGAGGTGCCGAGGCGAGCTCGGTCTTATAGTGTCGGAGGAGCCGGTCATTCGAGGTGCCGAGGCGAGCTCGGTCTTATAGTGCCGGAGGAGCCGGTCATTCGAGGTGCCGAGGCGAGCTCAGTCTTATAGTGCCGGAGAAGCCGGTCATTCGAGGTGCCGAGGCGAGCTCGGTCTTATAGTGCCGGAGGAGCCGGTCATTCGAGGTGCCGAGGCGAGCTCGGTCTTATAGTGCCGGAGGAGCCGGTCATTCGAGGTGCCGAGACGAGCTTGGTCTTATAGTGCCGGAGGAGTCGGTCTTATGAGGTGCATCAATATTTAAAAAATGGAATGACGTCAGATTTTATTGATAATACCTCTTTAAATACATAGCATTCCACGGGTAAGTTAATCTTTGGCCGTTTAGATATTCCAGCCGGTAGGCCCCATTCTGAAGGACTTCACTAACTTTATACCGTCCTTCCCATTTGGGCTTGAGTGGTCCGGGATCCGGGCCCAACACCCTTTTAAGGACTAGGTCGCCGACCTGGAAGCTTCTCGGGTGAACCTTGGAGTTGTAATATTTTTCACTCCTTCTTTTGTAAACGGCGTTTCGCATTTCTGCCTGAGCTCGTTTTTCGGCAAGGAGGTCCAGATTCACTTTGAGGGCTAAGTCGTTACCCTGCTCTTCAAAGTGGGCTACTCGGTAGGTAGGTGCCCCGATTTCAACCGGGGTAACGGCTTCAGAGCCGAAAGCCAGTGAGAAAGGCGTTTCGCCGGTGGCGGATCTATGCGTTGTTCGATAGGCCCATAAGGTCCCGGGGAGCTCCTCGGGCCAAGAACCCTTCAGTTCTTCGAGGCGTGTCTTGAGATGTTGTTTCAGGATTTTGTTGACCGCCTCGACTTGCCCGTTGGATTGTGGATAGTAGGGCGTGGAAAAGTTATTTCGTATTTGGAGGCCGTGTCTGTCCTTGCAACTCGCATTGTTCGGCTACCGATTGGTCGATTTGGTTATTTCTTGGTTCGCGGAGGGCGTTACAGTTCCTTGATAATCTTACCATCAGGTCCGAGCTGGGTCGAGGAAATTGACCAAACTGGGCTCCCTGGGTTCGTATTAGCCCCTACCTGAGAATCGCTTCAATGATAGTGAGGTGAGCAGGACCGAGGGAGATCGCCATTTCCGGACCGGTCCAGAGGGCTTCATATTCCGTCTTGTAGTTGGGGGCCAGAAAACCTGAGCAAGTGGCCGAGCAGAGCAAACGTTGGTCGGGGCCGGCGAGGGCCATTCCTGCGCTTGTCTTCAGGGCGCTAGTATGAGTGCATAGACCAGCTCTACCGGGGCGTATCCGAGCTCGGCATCAGATAGGCCGGATGTCGGACCGCGTTTTCCGATCAAGCGAAGGCAGTGCAGATTGCAGCGGGATTCTCCTCGGGTCGGCCGTTGCAGGATTGTTGGTAACTCGGTCGGCCGGGCCCCCCTTTCCTCATAAAGATTATACCTTTGCTTATTTCAGTTTTACTAACATGTTCCACTTTCTGCTGTTTTTTCATCATCTCGAAGTTTAAGTTTCGTCGTTGGCCTCCTAATGGCCGTTATTCGGGCGCTTATGCGGAAAACTCATCAGGTTCCGGTGATTCCATCTGACCTCAGCCTAATCTTTGCCAGAATTTTTGTAGGGATCTGATGTGAATTCCGAACGCGCTTGCAGATATTGTGGTCTATGTTGATTGCAACTTTAATTTGAAGGATACGAGGGGATTCTTTGGGAAATCTTCTTGAGCTTTGAGTTGCGCTCGATATCCCCCGAGTTATGACCTTTAAAAGGTCAGCCGAGTCGATGAGGAACTCATGGTCACAATGGCTCCTGTGCTTTCAACTCCTAATTACGATGATTCCTATGCTTTCGACTCATAATTACGATGATTCCTATGCGTTCATATCACCACTTATTGGTGAGGATGGTTATTCCCGGATGAACGCAAGGTATGCCAAAGCGCTCCGCCAACTTGAACGGGTTTCCCTTCTTTGTGGCGGGCTGTTTATATTCAGAACTTGTAGTTGTAGCTTGAGCGACTCGTTCAAGATTCCGGAGGTGCGGCGGCCCAACGGCCCTCCTTCTAGCGCCATTCTATTGACTTCTGGTTTGGTCAACGTCACGTTTGCTGATCTGGACGAATGGATCGAAGCCACGTAGAAAATAATAAACAGGATGTATAAACAGAATGAAAAGTATTGGACCATTAAATTTTATTAATGATCTTGATAAAGAGTAGAGCTGGGCCAAAAATATTTTGGCCCGTCCGTACTGCTGGTGCTTGCTAATTACAAGTCTTATCATTTTCTTTTCTCTCTCCTTTTTTCTCTCTCTCTTTTCTCTCTCTATATCTTTTTCCAGCTTTTCAAAAGTCCTTTTATTGTACACTCTTCTGGCATATATATAGCCAATATTAGCTATTCATGGGATGACAGCTGGAAGATTCTGGTGAACATCCATGTGACATTTGTCACAGGGTAGCGACTTCTTCGACGCGTGTCACCTCCTTAGGCTTGCTTTGGGAAGGGATATGACAGCCCTCCCTAATTGTCCTGTCTGCCTGTTCTTCGTGCTTTTGGCAATACTTATCTGTTGCGGCCGACAACGGGGTCGGCCCTCGAGCTTCCCGATGTCCTGGTCGGTCTCGTTATAATTATGGTTCGGAGCGTGTTCATCCAAGGTCTGCTCGGTCCTTCTTGGTCGGATTCCGGTTCGGCTCTAATGTCTCTGCCCGGTCCGGTTCTTTGTGAGCCCAGGAGACAATCGGGTCCATGACCGGTTCGGCTCCAGAATCTGCTCGGCTAGTCGACTGACTGGAGTGCTTAGGTGGATGCCAAGGTGGATCGACTACCAACATAAGTAACGGGCCCGAGAGTTTTTAAGAACAGATTAATATTGCACCAAATACTGTAAATATTCAGATTAATATTACTATCTAGTTGTTTAACCCCAAACCAAACGAATATGGATGTCAATTTCTAACAACACTCCTTATACACTATTTATTTTTTCATTTACTATAATATGTGAGATGAAGTAAAGCCGGAAAGAGAGGGGGTAAAATATATTAATATAAAATAACTTAAGATAGAGAGAGGCTCTCCATTAATAGAGAGTGTAGGAAGACTCTAATAATTTAGGAAGTACTAAGAGGCTCTTTGAGCAATATTTTTAGACAAATTAATCAAATTTAAATGTAGATCCATCTATTTGGGTTGCTCTTAATAAACCAAATTAAATTTCGAGTTTTTATCATATCTTTAATCCAGAATAACACAATAACAGAATAAAAAATTGAAAGAAAAAGTAGGGTAAAAGATGTATATTCTCATTGATAATACCATATATATAGGGAGAGATTACATAGAAGCAGGCTTAATCCTACCCTAACTAGGAGTGCCCATAAATAACAGACGAAAACAAGTCTCGTACCTTAGGATTTCGTGATTCTCATTACGCTTTCTCACAAGAACCTATTTATGTCCAACAGGCTTTACATTTGGCGGAGTTAGCACTACTGGGCCAAATAACTGGCGTTTTGTCAGAGAGTCAAGCTCTGTCTGGATAGCTTCTTCCCATTTAGGCTAATCCGCTCTTCGTTGACATTCTTCAATAGAGTGTGGTTCGATATCGATGTGCTCTATAATTTCTTGAGCAGATGTGTATGCAAACACATCATCAATATAAGTAGCCGATCGTTCCATCAAATCAGATGCACTTTCATAGTTGATCGAGATTTCTTTGTTCAGTGATGTTGAATCAATATTTGGGGCGTCCTCCAGTAATGGTTCGTAGACATAGCTATAATCAGAGACAATCTCGTGGGAAGGATTCCCAGTATTGATAGTTAAGGGATTTGTTTGTGCCTCACTTACCCTTTTCTTCCTTGGGCGGGTGTCTATCGAACCATATGGCCTCCCCCTTTTCTTTTGGGAGCACGGCCTCAATCGCACTTCCACTTGGTGCGATTGCATCACTTGGTACTTTAGTGTTGTGCCCCTTATTGGGAACTTCTAACCTTGCAGGCACATTTGCAGTTGGAATGTGTGATCTTGTCACTTTTGCGATATCAGTAAACGCATCAAGCATCGAATCTGCTATGTTCTGAAGATCGAGGATTCTTTGTACTTCACAATCACATAGAGGTACGAGTATCATAATGAGACAGACTGGGGATGGACCAGGACAATTCCTCTCGTTCCTCGAGAAATTTCATATTCTCCTCTTCCCCTAATGACGGGAATTTTGTCTCATCGAAGTGACAATCCGCAAAACGTGCGGAAAGAGATCATCTGTCAAGGGTTGTCAAGGGTTCTAAATAGAGGATAATAATGGGGGTTTCATATACAACGTAAATACCTAAACGTCTTTGAAGACCCATCTTATTGCGTTGTGGGGGCGCAATAGGCGCATATGTTGCACAACCAAATGTGAGATATCTGGCTCATATCTAGTTACTAACTAGTACGCAGAGAATGATTGGCCATCAGTGGGTCTGAAACGAATAAGTAAGAATGCATGTAAGACTGCATATCCCCAAGCGGAGATGGGCAGATTGGTGCACAAAACCAATGCTCGTGCTACCATTTAGATTCTTTTAATGGTTGCCTATGCGAGACCATTTTGTGTATGCACATGGGGAGTCGGATGCTCTACATCAATTCTGATTGACATTCGGTAGTCATCAAATACTTTAGATGTAAATTCCCCTTCATTATCGAGTCGAATAGACTTAATAGGATGATCAGTATGGTGAGTCCTAAGACGGATGATCTGAGCTAAGAGTTTTTCAAATGCAGCATTTCGAGTGGAAATGAGTGCGACATATGACCAGCGTGTCGAATCATCCACCAATACCATAAAGTACCTAAATGGTCCGCATTTTGGGTGGATAGATCCACAAATATCTCCTTGTATACGTTGTAAGAATGGAATGTTTGCTTTAGTGTCTTTAGCGTAGGAAGGTCTCACTCCTACTTTACTAAATAGCAGGCTTAGCAAAATGAGTGATGAGCTTTTGACATAGTCAATTGCTTAGAAGGTGCATATATCTATAGTTCGATAGACGACATAACATGATTAACATCAATAATGTTCTTTGTGTTGAGTTGTTTCCCTTTTTTCAGTCGAAAGAGAGGATGTCAGTGCGAGTTCTTTAGGATATGGATCATCATGTCTCGATCAGGATGACCTAGTCTATCATGTGACCTAGTCTATCATGTCAAAGGCTGTATGAGTCATTGCCCCAGATTTCATTGATGGTGACAGCATGGGATTCGAATGCCCTAATGGTAGTGGTGTACAACCCACTATTTCGACTCTTGAGCTTTTTTAATATGCGTCCACGTCCACATTCATTAGATGTAACGTAAAGGAACTCAATTCCATTATCACATTGAGTTTCGACATGGAAACCATTGCTACGTATATCGTTAAAGCTGAGTAGGTTCGAGGAGCTCTAGGTGCATATAGAGCATCAGTAACTTCGAGAAGAGTGTTGTTAGGCAACAAAAATCGGGCATTGCCTCGCCCTTGGATGAGTTGGTAGGACCCAGTCATCGTAGTTACCAAGTATTGGCAGGCGACTGGTTCAATGATAAGAAGCCTATTCCTAAGAATGGTGTGGGTGGTCCCACTATCTACCAAGCATTCAAGTTCTCCTTGATTCATTCCTATGAAAAAGAGGAAAAATTTTAGAACCATAAACACATAAGCAATATTCATTTCTTTGAAATAAAGCTAAGAATATAACATAATCAATAGTAATATATTGTTCTAGAAAGACAAAGTGGCATCACACCATTACTGAAAATAAGACATCGATAAAATCATTTCGAGGTAACTATGCCAAATGTAAATGAGAAAGTAAACATAATGCTAGGATTCAATCATAAGGGGTGCCTCTAATGACTGTGGCATGTATGACTCAGTGCGATTATCAGTGACTGTGAAATTGATATCGAGGGACTTTTCGAGATCATCTTCCTCCATATAGCGAGATTCCCTGTCTTTGGGCTCTATATATTTCTTGTAATGAACTGCGACTTGCTTGCTTGCATGGCAGTTCTTGTACCAGTGTTCAGTATCTCCACATTGATAGCACGATTCATTGCTAACTTTGACTTTGGGGGCGACAAGAGGGGAAGGTGCTTTTTGATTTCCTTGGCTAGTAGAGCTGGGAGCATCAGGTCTTCTCATTACATTGAAAGAACTCTCACGTCCTCGACCACGTCCGCGACCACTATGCCCTCAACCACATTGTGGTTTGGGATTGCCATGACCAGACCCCTGTAATTTGGGGTTCTTTCCACCCTTCACTTTGCCATAATTAGCCTGGGGAATTTTCTTTGTCCCAGCAGTCCTGGCATTATTACTCATTAGCACTTCATTATGTCTCTCAGCCACCTGTAGTAGGTTGATGAGTTTGCTAAAGGTAGTGATGCGTTTGTTATCATACTCCAGCCTATACTGGTTCACTAGTATAAGGGCTGAAGAAGGGAAGGTGGAAAGGGTTTTCTGTGTCATATCATCTTCTGTGATGTCTTTCCCACATAAATTTAGGCGTGCCTTGAGACGGAGTATATCTTTGTTGAAATTATTGATCCGTGTATAGTTGAGCATGCATATTTCATTCCACTGCACGGTCAACTCTGGGGAGCAAAGTGTTCTAGATGTTCCCAAATCGGCCCTCAAGGGCGTCCCACAGTTCTTTGAGGGATTTCAACTGCAGATATTCCCATCTTAGGCTGGGGTCGATATGTCGCATAAGGAATATTAATACACTAGCTTTGATTTTATCAGACGATGCTTTGCCTGCAGTATCAAAGATAATTGTACTATAGTCCTTAGCGCCAAATGTGGTCTCGATGTCAGAGACCCATATATGGTACTCAATCCCTTTTGAGTCCAATATGTCGAATTCGGGACGGATTGGATCAACCATCTTGATACAAGAAAAAAAAGAAATGAGTTTTCACAGTATATCATGAGTACTTTCCATGATAAAATTTATAATAACGGGAGCATTATTATTTTTCGGAACCAGGATATGGTCAAAATTACTTTCGGTGCTATTATTCATGAAGTTCTTTATCATTTTTTAATATGTGATAATTAGTAGAAAAATATTCTCGAAGTTCTACCAATGATGAACCTAATACACATGCCATATCTATGAATACATGCAAGGTATATATATAATTATAGATATAATCACATAGTCCTAGGAATATATCTATACACGTATATGTGCAGTCAAATAGGTGTCTTATGCCGCAATATATATTAATTCTTGTGAATTTAACTTAATTCAAGTTGTTGTAAGCGATATGATTTGATTTAGTCAGAGTTATGAATGCATCATGCTTTTAATTGGTTTAAATAAGCATAAATAAATTTATGGAATATAATATGCAACAAAAAATAATTAAAAGCATGTAAAATTCCACATTGCAAATAGCAGGGTTCGTATCGTGTACCTTACTTCGATTCGGAGGAAAAAATGGTTTGTTGGAGTTGTCGGGTCGGCGGGATGTAACTGGACCGGGACTGCACTAGAACCGGGTTGAACTGAAGCAGTAGGTCGGGTCAGACAACAACAGTTCGGGTCGGGCAGCAACGACGGGTCTGGGAGACGATCGGACCGGAACCTGGACTTGCGAACGGGTTGGGCTGAACAATTTGCAGCGACGGGTCTGGGAGACGAGCGGGCTAGAAAAAAAAGAGCGGATTGGGTGCGGTGATTTGGGCTTAAAGAGTTGCAGCAGAAGGATTGGAGATGAGCGACTGAACAGATCGGAGATGAGTGACTGAACAAATTGGAGACGAGTGAGGTTGCGAGCGGTGATGGCGTCGTGGTTTCGGAGGTGCAGGGCGGTGGTCGCGGTTTCTTTCTGTTTGGGTCGAGAAGATTACCGGCAGCTAGGGTTTCGATTGGAGGGGGGTTGCAGACCGGGGGTTAGGGTTTCGATCGGAGGAGTCCGAAAATCTGTTTTTTTGGACAATTTTCAGAAAATTGGGAGGGGAGATTTCTTGTTCAGTTGGGAAACTACGTGGTGATAACGTGTTAAAGAGAAAATAACTGAGACAAGAAGTAAGGCAAAAGATGTATATTATCATTGATAACATCTCTATATATAAAGAGAGATTACATACAAACAGACTTGATTCTACCCTAATTAAGAGAATCCATATAATAACAGACTTTTTTTTTAAAAAAAATTTATTCAACGGATCGGAAATATGTGGGGATGAGACCCACTACACGCCCAAACAGATTGAGGGAGGACGAGCCCCTCTACACGCCCCACACAAAATTAAAACAAAATAAAAAACGGTCTACGAACGGCCTACTTGAATCTAACATAAGGGAAATCGCTTTTGTTTAGTCTAATCATACCACGAATCTGCCCGGATAGATCCAACGGGCTGTAAAGACGAAAATTTCTTGACTTGTATCCTTCATTGGCCAAGAGGTCCGCAATGGCATTCCCTTCCCGATAGATATGGGAAAACGAGATATCCATAGAACGACGAAACGACAAGATTTTGTGACGAATGCTTTGTAGTTGCCAACTTCTGGTGTTAGGCGAGGTAATAAAAGAAAGAGCAAAAGCATAATCAACCTCTACCCAAACCTTCTGAATGTTCCTGTCATAGCAAAGGTAGGGATGGCAATGGGGCGGGTCGGGGCCGGGTATTGCCTATCCAGACCCGAACCCACGGTTAAAAACTGGACCCAGACCCGTCCTAGACCCGCCAAATTTTTTTCGGGTCCGCCCCAGACCCGCCCCGCTCGGTTCTGGGTACCCAGCGGGTACCCGCGGATTAATTTTTTTCTCGAATTAATATTATATATATATATAATATATTACTAATTTAAATTTATTACTAATTTAATATATATATATAATATATTACTATTTTAATTACTAATATATGTTTAATTTATTAAGTATTAATATTATATATTATATATATAATATATATTACTAATTTAAATTTATTACTAATTTAATATATATATATATACAATATTACTAATTTAATTACTAATATATATATTTAATTTATTAAGTATTAATATTATATATATATATATATATTTCGGGACGAGTTCGGGGTGGGTACCCCATAATCCGGAACCGAACCGGACCCGAACTTATTTTTCTCTACCGGCCCCATACCCGGACCCGGACCCGAATTTTGTTACCCGAATTGGACCCATTCGGGTAAAAACCCGCGGGTACCCGAACCCGTGGTTTTTTTTGCCATCCCTAAGCAAAGGTCCAACGCTCTCCAAATGGCAAAAAGCTCGGCAAAGTTATTGGTGTGGTTGCTAATGAATTCGTGAAATGCGAAAATCGGGTCCCCCGAGCAGTTTCTAGTTATGCCCCCCACGGCCGAATCCCCGGGATTACCTTTCGATGCCCCATCCATGTTGATTTTTGGTAGTCCCGAGAACCGGTTTAACCCATCTAACTATGGTAATATTTTTTTTTCGTTTTGTTATTACAGTTACAATAGCAGCTGTTAATGAAATTACATGGGCAAAAATTCAATCCCAAAATATCCGCCAGAACCGGGGCACCAAGACATGCCCGCGGCTTAAGGGCCCGGTGCCCTTTGATTAAATCCAAGTAGCCCCAAATGCGATTGCACACTCTTTGGGCCGTGAAAGGGATCTTCTTGACCCGCATGTCATTCCTAGAGCACCAAATAAACCATAAGATAAGAATAGGGATAATACGCAAAATGTGGATATCACCCGAAGATTTATTAAGCCAATTGGTAATAACCCAACTAATATTATTAGTTTGAAAAAGGGGAATCCCAACTAAAGCGCAGAAGTTGGCCCAAATCGCCGACGCTACCGGCCCATTAAGAAAGAGATGAGGAAAATCCTCAACGCCATCACAACAAAAGCAAGCATTGTCGGCAATGATACCCCTGGCTCTAAGACCATCCAGGGTAGGGAGCCATTTTTTTAAGAGTCTAACCATAAAAAAGGACATAGTGGGAGTAATGATTTGATTCCAGCAAAATTTTAAAAGACTGTGATTGTCTTGGCGTTGCCGAACCGCCTCTCATGCACTTTTAAAAGAAAAACCACCGTGAGAGGTAAGTTTCCAGAAGACTTTCCGACCAACTATATCCCCCCCCCCATGAGTGGGAAAGGCCATAATATAGTCTCCAAGATCCGAAGGGATAACAGAGAGTAGTTTTGACCGATCCCAGCCATAAGGAGACCAAAATTGATTAATACTAGCATTCGAACGGGTATTAGGGACCCATTGGGACAGTGGACTAAAATCGCACCAATTGTCATGCCAAAAAGAAATAGCACCATCACCGATATCCCAAAATATCCATTTATTCGCTAAATGCCGGATGGCACAGAGATTTTTCCAAGTAGGAGAATCATAGGGGTTGGTTTTAACAATCATGGGGTGGAGGCGTTTACAGTACTTAGCATACATAAAATTGGACCAAATGTTCGAAGAAGTCCAAAAACGCCCCCAAAGTTTAATTGCAGCCGCTTTAATGATGTCCCTCATACTCCTACACCCGAGACCACCCTCCTCCTTAGGTTAGCATAACTTGAGCCATGCCCCCCAACGGAGTCTCTTTCTATTGTCGTTAGATCTCCAAAGGAATTTGTTGAAAAGACGTTCGAAAAAAATAATGACATTCTTTAGGGGTTTAAGAAATTGGAGACAATAGAACGAAATCGAGCTCAAGGTCGATTTAATGAGCTCAAGCCTGCCTCCCGTGGTTAGCAAAAGATGATTCCACGACTGAAATTTAGAACAAGTTTTGGAAATCAAATCTCCATACATGTTAAAAGTTTGGTTTCCTTTCCAAATGGGGGAACCCAAATAATTAAACGGGAGATTAGTTTGAGAAAATCCAGTCGTTTGTTTGACAATGCGGACTAACGGGTTATTAGGCTTGGCAAAAATAAAATGACTTTTAGAATTATTCACTTTTTGGCCCGAGCTCGCCGTATAGTGGTCCAGGCAATTTTTGAGGATGAGAAGATTATTATAGGAAGCCTTAGTAAAGATCAGCACATCATCGGCGTAATCCATATGGGTAATCCGTACATTCTTCCTGATTTTAAAAAACATGTCGGGGTGGGAGTTAAAAGTTTTGTCCAGGAGCCTAGATAAAAAATCGGAGGCAATCATAAAGAGGAGAGGGCATAGAGGATCACCCTGTCTAATGCCCCTATCAGATTTAAAACCCCCCGTAGCGTTACCATTAATGAGCACCGAAAACCAGCAATTAGATATACAATGATTAATCATGTCAATCCACTCAATAGAGAAACCGAAAGCTTTAAGGATATTCATAAGGAAAGTCCAGTTAAGTCTATCATAGGCCTTTTCCATATCCAATTTGATCATAAGATTCGAATCATCCCTGGATATATCATGACATACTTCTTGGGCGGTTAAAATATTATCAGTGATAAGGCGGCCCTTGACGAAACCGATTGGACAGGGCTAAGGATTTTTGGAAGAAATCGGCCCAATCGGGTACTAAGAATTTTCGCAATGATTTTATACGTTGTGTTGCAAAGACTAATCGGCCTGAAGTCTTTCCAAGCAAGGGGAGGGGATATTTTCGGAATAAGAGAAACTGTAGTGCAAGTGAAAGATCTGGGCATGGGGTTTCCAGAGAAAAAATCCCACATGGCCTCACAAACATCCTTAGCAATAAAGTCCCAACATTTATGAAAAAACAAAGCGTTAAAGATATCCGGCCCAACCACACTATCTGAATCAATACTAAAAACGGTACATTTAATCTCATCCACATCCGGCATATCACACAGAACACAATTATCAGAATTAATAAGGTAGGGGATAATATCTGGTCTAATACTATTAAAATTATTATCCGAGCATTTGAAGGCATTAGAAAAGTAATTCACTCCAGAATTTTGGATAGCAACGGGGTCAGAAATTTGCACATTATCCATAATTTGAAAATTACGACTTTTACTTCTTTTGGATTTAATAATATCATGGAAAAATTTAGTGTTGCGTTCCCCTTCAAGGTACCATTTTAAGTTAGTTTTTTGTTTCCAAAAATCTTCTTCCATAGCCATCACAAGGTTGAGGTTGGCTTTGGTTTTCTTTAACAAGATAAGATTACTATCCGTGGGGTTATTATCAAAATCATGCTCGGCCCCAGACGCAAGGTCCCTAGCTTCAGAAACTTTAGAAAAAATATCACCAAAGTGAGTTTTATTCCACTCCTTAAGAGTGACTTTGATTCTAGTCAGTTTATTGAGAAGTTTGGGCATGCCCGAGGAGTACACCGGGATTTCCCACGAGTCCCGGACGACACTAAAGAAATCCTTGTGTTTGACCCATATGTTCTCGAATCTAAAGGATGGTTTAGGTCTGAAATTGTTATTACCGAAAGAGCATAAAATCGCAGCATGATCCGAATGAAAGCGAGATAGGTGTTTGACACTCGAATCTGGAAAAGTGTTAAACCATTCCGGTGAATGTAAAACCCTGTCCAGTCTTTGCCAAATCAAATTACTATACCACGTAAAAGGCGAACTAATGAAGCCAAAGTCAACAAGATTACAATCAAAAAGGGAGTCATTGGAATCTTCCATCTCCGAGGGGATGGGGGCGGCCCCGCCTTTTTTTTTCAGTAGGGTGCAAAATGATGTTGAAGTCGCCCCCGACCATCCACGGGCCCTGATTATTACTTACTGCGAGAAGGTCATCCCAAAGGACCCTCCTTTCAACCATAGTGTTTTTCCCATATACAATGGTTCAAAAATAGGGGACGGGAGAGGTTTTTGGGGTGACTTTCAAGTGAAGCCAATGATCAGTATTTTTTAAGACTTGAAAATCATTAAGGTGATCAAAGAACACCCAAATGTGATTACTTTGGTTGGCAGTAACCGTATTAAATCCCAAATACCTGCAAAACAAAGCCGAATCAAGGGAAGTTTTCGGCTCAATAACGGCCAAAATATTCGCTTGATAATCTCGGCTCAAATTTTTAACATTACGTTTAGCATCTTTCTTACCCATCCCCCTAACATTCCAAATTAGGGTATTATTCGTTGGGTACATTGGGGGGTTTGTGAATCCTGGCGCTCCTTCTGAGCTCCGTGTTGTGTAGTTCCGAAAGACCCTGGCCCTCTGTGTTGATGCGGCCTTGGGCCTCCCTTTCAAGTTGGATGTAACACCCCAAAAGGCGACTATTACAGTGCTGTGGACCCCACGCTGGGACCCACCAGACGATATCAAAATACAGATTAAATAAGTATTACTTTGTGATACCGAACCACAATAAATAGTCATTTCTCCAATTAGGAGTTCACTAATAGTATGGCCAGCGGCCTTATAATACACAGGATCCGAAATACAAGTACAACCCATATGGAGATGAAATATACTTCAAAATACAACCGAACAATAATATAAATAAAGTGGAATTAAAGTAACATTACACGGTTTGAACAATAACCGGACAAAAAGACATGGCCCCCCCGAACTAGTATCCTTCGAACCCTTCGCCGTCACCGTGCTCTTCCCGTGCCTTGCCTTTGCCTCGACCTAAAATACAACACAAGTATTTCGCCCAAAACACAGGGTCAGATATACATGATAAATGATTCTCCCGACATTACACAATCCACATATATTAGATCTCAAAGAAAACATCCCGACTACTGAACATACCCCTCGGGCGTATGAACAATCAGTCCTAAATCATCGAACATATCCAATCATATATGGACTATGCACGATTAAATAATATGGCTCAATATGGACATCACAGTACGCCCGATCCGAAAATGTGTCCGTGTACATGTCCACCCCGTATACGGAATCCAGGATATACGTGTGACAATGTACCTAATTAGCCTCACGAACTACGTCTCGTGTGCACAGTCCAATACGGAAAACATCAACGTATGACTATATAAGTGCCTGGCTAAAAATACTACACAATGACCAATCGGCACGCAGATATGATTCCAGATATGTCACGATACAACATGACAACGAATTCAACAAATCACATATCCAATTAAGGATCAAGATAAACTCACCGAAATGACAACGAGGACCAAACGAGATCAACGATTCAAAGTAACATACTTGGGAATGCAATCCCATGATGAAAATGGAATAACGTCAAGGACAATATCAAATTACAAATCACCAATTTATAAACATTTCATACACATGAAACGTATAATCATCACAAGAATCTAATCATCATTATAACCAAGCAAGATAACTTGCCTCAATACGGAGACGAGAATAATCCTCCCTTGTCGGAACGAATGCACGGTCCTCGACTAATATCGTTTACTCGAACAATCAAACTTAAACGAAGTACATTTTACTCAATAACATATCCGTATAATTATCGATATATAATTAGTAAGAGGACACCCTACAATCCATTAGAATAGTTTCGCTATCAAAAATATCAAAGTCTTATACCAAGAATTCTTTTTACCTCAATTCAACCTTAAAATCGGTTCACAAGACATTTACCGAATGTTTGTATGATTATACATAACTAAGAATTTATCAAGAACATGTTAAACAACCACTTATGGTGTCAATATCATCTTATGTTGATTAAACTTTCCAAAAACATTACAATGTTGAAATGTAAAAATCTGCACAACTAAGTTCATCAATACATCTCATCTAAATTGAATATTAAGCTTATAATAAGGTTATATTAGTTATGAGATTACACCATATTCATGAAGATTGTCAAAACCATCCATACAAAACTGGAAGATCCATTAATATCATTTATGAAATCACCTAGCTTAGGTTTTAGAATTACCACACTAATCTTCTAACATTCAACAAGGTGTTCTTATCATTCCTCATGGACTTGTGAATCTGAACCATAATGATATTAAAACTTCTAAGGTTTCTGAATAAGAGAATATCATTCATATCTGGTTCTTCCGGCAATATTCACGCTCAATAGCTAAGATAACTAGAGTCTTTACACTCATGGTATTTGCACTCTAACATTAATATCAGTACTCACTAGTATTCATATTAATAACATCTCGTGAGAGCATTCAAGCCCGGGACTAATAACCCCGTCAAATCTTGTGTTATTTATTTCCTCACGGACGTGCTCTCGCACTTTGTTTGTTACTCGACCATTCCAGCAATATCATCTCCGGATAATATTTTGGGTAACAACATAGGGAAACAACCATTGGAGCTGCATGACGACGAGGGTGCAGAGTGATGTTCCGACCGGGTTTATTCGTCTCTTGATTTTGTTGTTTTAATAAGTACTCAAGTACGTCGTCGTTTGTGATGATTTGGATTTGGTGATGTATTAATACTCTTCCTTTGGATATTTGTATTCTCAGTATTGGCCAGAACTGTTCGTATTTTATTTCAGTTACTTTCATACGTTGGTGTCCGTTATTGTATTTTTACTTCTTCAGCCTTGTAAATTCTTATGTAAAGGATTTACGGCGTTGTAATATTCCTGAATATATCGGGAGTGTTACAGAATATGGTATTGGAGCTAAGATTATAGATATCTTGGCCATTGGGTTAAAATAGGGGTCAGGAATGTCTTTTGAGGTAACCGGCCGCGAATAACATCAATGTACTGCCTACGTCTTCGTACGAGCGGTGGTTGTAAGCTCCTAAACTCTATCGCGTCCTTTACATGTTATACTTCTTTATACTTGAACATTAGAACGATATTTGTTTCCTGTATATTGAGTATTTATGCTTACAGTATGTTGAGAGGTAGATGTGGACGTGGTCGCGGTCGCGGACGCGGAAGAAGGAATGCTGAAAGAGAAGCTTCGCCTTCTAATCAGGCCATCCACAGCTCAGGCGAGCCACAAAGATCTATTAATAATGAACTGAAACCTGCTGTGCCCGAAATCCTTCGTCAGGTGGTTAACTTGATGACTCAGTTCGCCCAGGTCGTGGACCGAATGCAGGTGGCAGTAGGGTTACAATAGGGAGATCGACAGCAAGGTATCCCAGACATGGGAATTCGAGGCGAGCAATGGCTGCAAGAGGTGGCGAAGATGCAACCACCTAAATTCGACGGTATTTCTGAGACTCCCACTTGGGATCATTGGTTGAAGGAATCGGAGAAAATTTTTGCCGGTATTAATTGCCCAGACGACTGGAGAGCCTCTATTGCTCACTACTTCCTGATAGGGGAAGCGTCCGAGTGGTGGGAAGCCATCTGACCTGTAGATCATGATGAGGACTAGACAGAATTTACATTGATGATGGAAGCTCAGTACTGCCCTCGTCCTATGAGGGAATCCAAAGTTCGGGAATTTTTCTCTGCACAACCTTCAAATGTGTCAGTATCTCAAGCAATTAAGATGTTTAACCAGCAACTGGCATTTATTCGACATCTGGTCAGAACAGATGCAGAAATGATGATCCATTTTGATATGAGAATGAAACCAAAATCCAGAGGTACATGTCCGGTTTTGAATGTACCACTCTCCGTCAATACCAGGATAAAACATTGGCGTATGAGATCAAGGAAGTAGCAATGGAGAAGTTTGCAGAATCCAAGAAGCAGAAAGTCTCTGGTAGTTTCATGGAGCACAAGAGTAGTGGGCCCCGCAAGGCCCAGTCATCCTTTCATTCTTTCAAGAAACCTCTGCACCCATCTAAGAGCAGAAAGAACTTTGGAGCAGTATTAGCCACGACGGATACATCTAGGAAGTGCTTTAACTGTGGTCGCCCAGGCCACCTTTGGCGTGATTGTTTCTGTACTCTAGTCACATGTTTTGATTGCGGACAGGAAGGGCACCGTGCGATGTTTTGCAAGGATGCCACAAAGTTTAATGGAACACGTACATCACAGCCAGTTCACAGGGAAGCAAGTAAGCCAGTTCGAGGCATAGGACAATTCGACCGTAAGGGAGACTCGAGTGTCGGATCCGCTCCCCCATGTCTATACGAGATGAGGAGAACAAACGATCAGGATGCTGCTATCGCATCAGGTACTGTTCAGATCCTTTCACAGCCAGTTAGCGTTTTATTCGATGTAGGAGCTACGCATTCATTTATATCCTTGTCTTGTGTAAATCGTTTGAATATTTATGGTTTTCATAATTGTGATCCTTATGTTGTGGGTTTACCAAGTGGATAAAGGATTGTTGGAAACTTAGAAACTAGAGATTTCCCTGTATCATTTGGAGGCAGAGAGTGGCCCTCGAATCTGTTTGTGATAGAAATGCAAGGAGACGACCTGATACTCGGAGATGATTGGCTTAATCGATATGGAGCTGTTGTAAACTACCAAAGGAGAAATATCTCAGTGATAGCTGACGATGGTTCCGAAATACTATTTGAAGGATGGAAACCAGGAAGTTCAGGAAAGATGATAGAATCTATGACTTCACTCTGGGTTCACGAGTAAAAACTTCACGAGTGCGTGTGTATGTTTTGTGAATGTGTTTGCTCACCTCGGGAGGGTTCGACGGGGCCACGGAGGGAGTCCAATGGTTTTGCCCTGGATTCACGAGTGAAACTTCACGGGTGCGTGTGTATTTATGTCCGTCGAGGACGCGTGACGTGAGTTTTAACCTTGTGTATTATTGTTGGTTTCATTTGTGAAAAATAAAACCTTTGGGTTGTGACCCCTGTTAATTTTGGAAAGATAAGGATTTGATAATCCTAAATTGTTTTCTATTAAAGCTCTCGATGGCATTTTAAACCATTTTATAAATTGTTTTCCCTTGATTTGTGATCTTTCGGTTTTGAAATGTTTTACCCAAACTCATGCCTCGGGAAGTACTTTTCGTTACGTTTGGATCTTTGAGGATTCCTGGTTATTATTGTTCTTGTAACTTGTATTGTATGGCTCGTATTTGCACTTTGTTCTTGCACTAGCAAAACAGTGGAGTTTTGCTAACCCCCGAGTATTCGGGGGGTGGATGTCTGTTTTTGCATTCAGGTTTGGGAGCATAACACAGGGTCGGCACGAAGGATGATGAATGATGAACGATACTAATCATACGAGGATCCGTATGATGTCATTGGTTTAGATGTATTTTATTTCCGTTGCAGTATTTCTTTCCCGTTGTACGGGAGTGTGTTGTATTCGACCCCTGCGTGGGCATGTAATGTGTTTTAGTTGTATGTATTTATTGAAAGACCAAATCGGTCTACTGAGTCATTTTAGCCTTAACGGCATAGTTGAGATGTTCGATGTTGTTACCAGCCTGGTAGATCCTTGAGGAGAGGGTCTACGGCATGTAATATCCCTGGGCGGATTGGGGGTGTTACAGTAATGGTATCAGAGCTTTAGGTTGTGGAAACCTAGGCTGTCGGGTCAGTGGTGTCTGTTGAGTTTTGTCTCGTCGGATTTTGTCTGACTGAGTCGTGTTGCGACGCGTCGTCTGAGTTGGTTGGTCGTGATTAGTATCGTGGGGCGATCATCATCTTCGTGCGACCTGTGGATATAAGTCTCCCTTATTTGTATTGTGCCTCGTGTGACACGAGCTATTTGTTTGATTTTGTATTAAGTGATGGAATCTTTATATATATTCTCGGTTTCGTGATGCGGTTATGTGACTCATGTTTCATTCATATGAGGAGTATTGTCATTATTTACGTCCTTTTGACTGTGATATTTGACTGTCGTTTCCGGTAAAGGACAGATGTTGTCTTGATTTTGAGCGAGTTGTTGCGTGTATTATGATTGTATGTAAGTGAATATTGTTACATGTGAGTTTTTAGGCATTCTAGCCTAATAGATTTTTCGAAAACCTTGAGTATCTTAGAAAATAAAATTCGAGGCGTACTTTTAAATAGATTGTATTTTCAAGGCGCCCAATAGCGCAACTATCTGTTTCAAAATTCTTCCACCTTGAGGACCAAAATATTTTTTTTTCTTTTTCTTTTTCTTCCAGTAATTTTGGAAATGCTTTGCTTAGACCTGAGGGTCGAATATTTTTGAAAGTTTTTCACTAAAAGAAAAGTGTCCTCATTTTTGTTCAAACGCAAGATGATTTTCAAAGTCTCGACAAGGATGTTTATTCAACTTTTTGTAAAATGATACTCAAAGATCAACTGGTGTTTCCAAACTGTTTTCAAAAGGTGGTTTACGTTTTTAAAACCCATTATTTCCTGCTTGTGGTCGGAGAAGGTGTGTATGATGTTGGTATTGTTGTTGGGGGGTTAGCCCTCTGAATTGTGATTGAATTGGTGGTGTGAACGTTGAGTCATTCGCCACACATATGTTTTGTTAGCCCTCTGTGGGAGGTGTGATGACGATCTTTAATGTTGTCATTTCGTGGTGGCTTGCGTGTTATCGCACCTGTGTGAGCTGTTAAAGCTTGGTTTTGTACGTTTATGTGCATGTGTGATTATTTCATGATGTTTGTAATTATGTGCTGGTTATTGTTCGGGCCGTTAAGGTCGCCGAACGATACCGTTGTTACTGTAGTGTTTGTGTGTATATTACTTTACGATGGTAATCGTTGTATATGATATGTGTTATGATTCTTTGTTGTGCTGAGTTGGCATCTCCGCTATGTTGTTTTGCGACGTTATGCCCCATTGTATCTAGCATTTGTATTTTCGGTATGCCGAGCCGAGGCGTTTCAACCGCGATGTGCCGGGGCATGCACGTGTAATTTTTCCTTCTCATCAGTAACGCGTTTCAAGTGCGGACTCGAGGGACACCACATTCAGTTTTGCGAATTGGCTACTGAGACTTTCGGAGTTCGCGCTTCAGCACAGTTATCAGAATCGGCTTTGAGAGACCTTTGAAGGATGTTTCTGTCGGTTGCTTGTTGTGTTGTCACCTTGATTTCGTTGTTGTGAGTTTTGGGGACGACACTTCTTTTAGAAGAGGTCGAATGTAATGCCCATATCATTTTTAGACTTCTACATTTCCTCTTTCTCAAGTCTATCGATTCGCTCATGTTCGTTGATACTTTCTGAACTTGTTCTGTATTTCGGTTTCATCGTTCGATCGAGCTGTGATCTTGTTTTGGGTCGATCTGGTTATCGCTGTGACTTTTCCGAGTCCGGTTCGATTCTTGTGAACCTTGTTCGGAAGTAACATCTTTTGGTTCTACTAGTTCTTTTATTCGAAGTGGATCGGATTTTGAACTTCTGTATTTTTTGGCTCTATCGACTCGTTTATGTTTGTTGACATTTCTGAGCTTGTCCTGTCCCTTGCTTTTGTTGATCGAACGAGTGTGGTATTGTTTCGGAATAACTCATTTGTCGTTGTGACTTTTCAATTGCTATTCTCTTTCCTGTGGATCTTATGTGAATGCACATCTTGTTGTTTTCACCGGATCATATATTGTCTCGAGTCGAGATGTGAACCTTGGAGTTGTTGTTTGAATTTTATTGTTCTTCGTGATTCGAACATGATTGTTCGATTTTTGTTGTCACGATCGTTGTGGTTCGATCGTTTGATTATTCGTTTTTTGTTGATCTCGTTTCGTTATCGTTGAACATTCAGACTCCTTCGTAATTCCCTTAAGTTCGGGAAATTAGTCTCGTTTTCGATCTTCCAACCCTTGGGCGGTGGAATTCCGTATTTGTTCAGCGATTGGCTCGCGTTTTAATTGATGTACCGTTGGGTTGGTCAATCATATTGATTTTCGTTCGTTGTGTTTTGTGATTGTTCGGATAATCGACTCGATTGTATTGTCTGTTTGATGACGCTTGTCACTTGTCAATTTTATTTTATCTCTACCGGTGGCGTTGTGTTAGTCGCCGTGGAGCGTATTTTCACGCCGTATGTCTCTTTGCGTTTCTTGCAGCGTTTCGCCGTCGGGCGCGAGTTTTCGGTTTTTGTGTATCTCGTCGAGTTTTCCTGGCAGGGGATATTGCTTCTCCCTACTTATTTTAAGTTTCGGGATGAAACTTCTTTTAAGGAGGGTAGAATGTAATACCCGTAATTTCGATTTCCGGTAATTTCTTTTTTTCGGCGGAAGTCCATTTTGACGACTCACTCATGACCCTTTCGTCATTCTGAGAATGATTAATTCTGCACTTTTTGTCATCCGAGTTCGTTTCGGTGTCGTTTTGTTGAGTTCCGTGCTTTTTGGCGACTTTTCCGCACTTGAGTTCGATTCTTGCGAATCGCATTCGAAACTGCTGTTTCGAGTTTTCCGTAAGTCCGTTTAACTTTGTTAGACGTGTTGTGAACTTCAGTTTGGTTATTCGATCACGTATCGGGATTTTCGGGCGTTTTGGGCCATTTTGTAATTTACCCAAAGTTACGGGTATCCGTATCTGTATTTGTTGTCTCGACCCTTTTCTTGGTCGCGTATGATTAATTATTGCATTATGTTTTCATTTCGGGTCGATGATGTTGTCCGCGAGCTTTTCGTCGTATTCGTTCCGTGCGTTTTCGGAAATCGAGTCGTCGGGTCATGGCGAGCAGTGGCCGACGGTGGCGGGTCTGGCCGACGATTGCAGGCATCGCCGGACCGACGCGGCAGAATCGGCGTAGCGCGCCATCGCCGGAAAGGCTGCGTGCGCTAACCGGCAGGAGTAGCGCACATTATGCGGCCGACGACGCCATCGGCCGGGCAGGCGGTAAAGCGGTGAGGCTCTGGACTCTGGTGGATCGGCAGTTAGCGCACGCTACTGTCAGACACTGCACATGCTACGACCGGCAGGTAGCGCACGCTACGGCCGGAAGGCTGCGCACGCTACCTGGCCGAGCAGTCTAGTCCAGAAGGTCTCTGGATTGTGGCCTGGGCCGATAGCGCACGCTAGGTAGGCAGCCTAGCGCACGCTAGTCCGGCCCAGTATAAATGTGGCAGAGCAGCCTCATTTTCACTCGTTTTTCATTTCCTTTTTTTTCGATCCGCGGCTGGAGCTTCGAAGGAGGCGAAGCCATGTTGTTGAACAACAAATCCACGAAGTTCTTGATTTCATATCATCGATTGATCATCTTATATCATCCTATGATCCAGCGAATCAAGGTAATCTCTCCTTAGAACCCTAATTTCTTGAATTTTGGGGTTTTTGCATTTTTGTTCGATTCGTTCCGTATTGTTGATTAATTCATGATGGGTATGATTTATCTTGGAAGTATTCTTGTGTTTAACATCATTTAATCCATTATTCTTCGTCGAATCGAAGTGTATTTCTTGATTTCCTTCGAATCGACTTTTTGAGAGATTTGTTCTCGATCTCGTTTTCCATCCATTTTTGGTGGATCAATTGTGGTTAAATGATGTTGTTAAACATATTCTATGGATTGTATATCCATATTTCGACTTGGAATTCCGTTTTCGTGTTTTGTCGGGACGAATCGTGTTCTTGGCCGTTTTGGGGGAAACACTTGAACTTTCGTCATTCGTTATTTGAATTCAACGGCTTTGAGTCGTGCTATGGAATTCATTTCATTGTTGTTATTGTCCTTCGTAGTTTATTATCGCGAGTTGGCGGTCGGTGGAGTCGGCGGGTTCGTGGTCGGTTCGTGCCAACCTACTTCGGTCGATTCTCCGTGTTGTGGTTGTTCGAGGCAAGTACCTTGTCCATACTATTCTTGTTTTGTGAATATGATGATTGGTGATTGTCTTGGTATGTTTGTTTGTTTGTTTGTTTGAAATGAGTTTTCAAAAGGTTCGGTTTTGCCTCGTTAAAGGCTCACTTTCAAAACGCGTGTGTGTTGTAAATTGTGTGGGTTGTAAGTGACTACGTGAATCCTTTGGATATGTTTGGCGTTGATGTTGTGCTTGGTAATGCGTGTGTACGTATATGGTTTCATTTCGGTGCATTGTGGTTTGACGTGGTGTTTTGCTAAGTGTTTGATGCCTCTGAGTGAATTATTTGGATATCCTTGGTGTGATATGTTATTTGTGCATGATTGTTTCGCTAGCCAGCTCCGGAGGGTCCTTAGAGGCCTCGGGTGGGATTCATGGTGGTGTCCTGGTCCTAGGCGATGCCTGTGCTTGATTGTTTCGCTAGCCAGCTCGGGAGGGTCCTTAAAGGCCTCGGGTGGGATTCATGGTGGCGTCCTGATCCTAGGCGATGCCCATGCGTATATGTTTTGTGAATGTGTTTGCTCACCTCGGGAGGGTTCGACGGGGCCACGGAGGGAGTCCAATGGTTTCGCCCTGGATTCACGAGTGAAACTTCACCGCTGCGTGTGTATGTTTAGTGAATGTATTTTACTCACCTCGGGAGGGTCCGACGAGGCCTCGGGGGAATCTATGACTTCACTCTGGGTTCACGAGTAAAAACTTCACGAGTGCATGTATATGTTTGTGAATGTGTTTGCTCACCTCGGGAGGGTTCAATGGGGCCACGGAGGGAGTCCAATGGTTTTGCCCTGGATTCACGAGTGAAACTTCACGGGTGCGTGTGTATTTTATGTCCATCGAGGACGCGTGACGTGGGTTTTAACCTTGTGTATTATTGTTGGTTTCATTTGTGAAAAATAAAACCTTTGGGCTGTGAGCGCTGTTGATTTTGGAAAGATAAGAATTTGATAATCCTAAATTGTTTTCTATTAAAGCTCTCGATGCATTTTAAACCGTTTTATAAATTGTTTTCCCTTGATTTGTGATCTTTCGGTTTTGAAATGTTTTACCCAAACTCATACCTCGGGAAGTACTTTTCGTTACGTTTGGATCTTTGAGGATTCCTGGTTATTATTGTTCTTGGAACTTGTATTGTATGGCTCGTATTTTCACTTTGTTCTTGCACTAGCAAAACAGTTGAGTTTTGCTAACCCCCGAGTATTCGGGGGTGGATGTCTGTTTTTGCATTCAGGTTTGGGAGCATAACACAGGGTCGGCACGAAGGATGATGAATGTTGAACGATACTAATCATACGAGGATCCGTATGATGTCATTGGTTTAGATGTATTTTATTTCCGCTGCAGTATTTCTTTCCCGTTGTACGCGAGTGTGTTGTATTCGACCCCTCCGTGGGCATGTAATGTGTTTGAGTTATATGTATTTATTGAAAGACCAAATCGGTCTACTGAGTCATTTTAGCCTTAAAGGCATAGTTGAGATGTTCGATGTTGTTACCAGCCTGGTAGATCCTTGAGGAGAGGGTCTACGGCATGTAATATCCCTGAGCGGATTGGGGGTGTTACATCACTGATGATCCGACTCACCGGTCTGCCAAGCACAAGAGGTGGAGGATGTGGCCCCTGCTGCTGGCCAGTAGTGGCCCTCTGCATAGCTTCCATTAACTGACCCATCTGGGTCATCTAAGTCATCATGCCCTGTATCACAATGTAAGGATCGACACACGCATCCTCACGCCTACTGTGGTGCGATTGGTCCCTAGAAGGCGAACCATTGTCTGCGGAACTATGATCTACATTCGCGCGTCTGTTGGCTCGAGGTATCGGGATTCCGCCCCTTCCGCAGCCTCGTCCCCCCTGCCACGACCTCTCAGATTTCTTTCCATACTGAAAGAATCAATCATAATGATAATATAAGTACAGTTCAAGATACTATTCAAAATTCATGCTAAGTTAATAGCAACAAGGAATCACATATTCAAGGAAACGGTTCATAATTAACTATCGGCACCACGAATGTCACACAAAATAACAATTTCAATCATATAATCCATCCAGCATTTACCTCGAATTATTAATCAGATAAATCCTGCCACAGATCCTCGAAATAACAAGATCAACAAAGAGATCCATTCCGATATCAATATCATGCCAGTAATTAAATCATGGCTCGAAAAGTATATACCGTATTTGGCTCGTAGGGTCAGGCGCTTGCACAAGTCACACGTGACACGAAGGTCTTTGGATACTAGTTCATTATATAATGACTCTTAAAGAGAAAAACACACGCTCTAATACCATCTTATGTAACACCCCAAAAGGCGACAATTACAGTGCTGTGGACCCCACGCTGGGACCCACCAGGCGATATCAAAATACAGATTAAATAAGTATTACTTTGTGATACTGAACCACAATAAATAGTCATTTCTCCGATTAGGAGTTCACTAATAGTATGGCCAGCGGCCTTATAATACACATGATCCGAAATACAAGTACAACCCATGTGGAGATGGAATATACTTCAAATACAACCGAACGATAATATAAATAAAGTGGAATTAAAGTAACATTACACGGTTTGAACAATAACCGGACAAAAAGACATGGGCCCCCCGAACTAGTATCCCTCGAACCCTTCGCCGTCACCGTGCTCTTTCCGTGCCTTGCCTTTGCCTCGACCAAAAATACAACACAAGTATTTCGCCCAAAACACAGGGTCAGATATACATGATAAATGATTCTCCCGACATTACACAATCCACATATATTAGATCTCAAAGAAAACATCCCGACTACTGAACATACCCCTCGAGCGTATGAACAATCAGTCCTAAATCATCGAACATATCCAATCATATATGGACTACGAACGATTAAATAATATGGCTCAAGATGGACATCACAGTACGCCCGATCTGGAAATGTGTCTGTGTACATGTCCACCCCATATACGGAATCCAGGATATATGTGTGACAATGTACCTAATTAGCCTCACGAACTACGTCTCGTGTGCACAGTCCAATACGGAAAACATCCACATATGACTATATAAGTGCCCGGCTAAAAATCCTACAATATGACCAATCAGCACGCGGATATGATTCCAGATATGTCACGGTACAATATGACAATGAATTCAACAAATCACATATCCAATTAAGGATCAAGAGAAAATCACCGAAATGACAACGAGGACCAAACGAGATCAACGATTCAAAGTAATATACTTGGGAATGCAATCCTATGATGAAAAACGGAATAACGTCAAGGACAATATCAAATTACGAATCACCAATTTATAAGCATTTCATACACATGAAACGTATAATCATCACAAGAATCTAATCATCATTATAACCAAGCAAGATAACTTGCCTCAATACGGAGACGAGAATAATCCTCCCCTGTCGGAACGAATGCACGGTCCTCGACTAATATCGTTTACTCGAACAATCAACCTTAAACGAAGTACATTTTACTCAATAACATATCCGCATAATTATCAATATAGAATTAGTAAGACGACACCCTACGATCCATTAGAATAGTTTCGCTATCAAAAATATCGAAGTCTTATACCAGAATTTTTTTTACCTCAATTCAACCTTAAAATCGATTCACAAGACATTTACCGAATGTTTGCATGATTCTACATAACTAAGAATTTATCAAGAACATGTTAAACAACCACTTACGGTGTCAATATCATCTTATGTTGATTAAACTTTCCAAAAACATTACAATGTTGAAATGTAAAAATCTGCACAACTAAGTTCATCAATACATCTCATCTAAATTGAATATTAAGCTTATAATAAGGTTATAGTAGTTATGAGATTATACCATATTCATGAAGATTGTCAAAACCATCCTTACAAAACTGGAAGATCCATTAATATCATTTATGAAATCACCTAGCTTAGGTTTTAGAATTACCACACTAATCTTCTAACATTCAACAAGGTGTTCTTATCATTATTCATGGACTTGTGAATCTGAACCATAATGATATTAAAACTTCTAAGGTTTCTGAATAAGAGAACATCATTCTATCTTCAATATTGTCAAGTTCTTCCCAAGGTAAATGAATATCAAGTATGGTGTTTTAACACTTTATGATAACAATTCCATTGATCAAACCCAGTTATGAAGAAGCTAGATGATTATCTATGTTCTGCTGAGGTTACTTCGTCCAGCAAGATGAGTATAACATTTATATAATGGTTACTATCACCATAGCATCAAGAACACATCCATCTAAACCCTCATTTATCATATTTATCAAGAAGTGTTTAAAAAGTTTAATTATAACCATGTTCTACTTGGTTAATTAAACTCTAAGTGAAATATTCTACACTACTAACATTAATATACGAAAAATACAGAGAGTAAACATATACATACCTCCAGAAACGAAAAACAACTCTCAACACCACAAGAAACACACTTCAAGCTCAAGAACACCTTCTAACTTCGAATCAATGAGCTCCAATCCAAGTTACAAGACTCAAAACCAAGGTGGCGGAGGTTAATATCGGTCTAGGGAGGCAGGGGAGGGAATATACGGAGAGAAAATCGAGTTGAAACTGAAAAGAAATGAAAAACAGACTGGTCCTATAAATAGACTGCACAGGGTTAACTTACGCTATCGATCAATTTTAGCGTACGTTAACACTCTTACGTACGCTAACTGGTTAATGTTACGTACGTAAGCGGCTTACAGTGGCTACTGTCTTGAATCCGCAGGCCATTAGCGTACGCTAATTAAAAGGGTATTACGTACGCTATTAAAGGTTGACTCTGACCGACACGACAGCTCAGACATCATACACATGCATGCCAACGGATAACAGGTTCACGTGCAGAAGTCAACTGATGTCAGATTCTCTCTTAGCGTACGTAACAGAGAAAGCATTATGTACGTTAAGGCACAAGATTAACGTACGTTAATCCTGCTACGTAGCGTACGCTACACCGCCACAAAAGGCCCAAAAATGCAGCTCTCCCATAACATTGAATCATCAAGTATGAAGTGAAATAACGACGATACGAAGTTCAGATCTATAACACCTCAACATAATACTGGATGCAACAATCCACGATATTCAAATTACTCGAGTAATACAACAACAAATAAAATTGAAGAATTACAGTCGGGTATTACATTGGCGCCCAAATTCAATGTCTCGTAACCGTCTTTGCTCTGTCCTCAAACTCCGAGGTGATTTCGGCTTGGGGGGTGGCAGAACCAGCACAATCCCACTTTTCTCTGCAAAATGTTCATAAAAAGCGACATTATGAGTTTCCAAATCTGACTCAGTATCACCGTAAGAATCAGAAGGAGCTGAGTCCGTATCCCCGAAAGAGTCACTGTGCTCAGCTTTCTTCTGTTTCTTATAGGAGCACTCAGGGCCAACTTTGGTACATCCTTCTGTCTTGGAGGGGGAGGGATCAATGGTTAATTTGGGGTGGGGATCCTCCGACTGGGCCAGATCAAGATCAGGGGAGAGTAATTCTCTCCCAGACATGTCTGGCTTAGCATTCAGAGGTGAAGAGGTTTCGATAATTCCTGCACGTGGGAAACATTGTCAGAATCAACAGAATCCAAAACGATTAGTTCATCATCATCCTTGGGGTTGGAAGGAGGAGCTCGTGGTTCCACTTCATCTAACAGCACATGAAACGGATTGTTAGCTAATAAATCAACCGTTTTAGGGGGGGGAGTCTTTTTCTGGGGTGAACTTTTTATAAAGACAGGATGTTCTTCCTGTTCCAAGACCAGTGGGCCTTTCTCAGCCTTTTTGTTATCTTTAACAATATAATCAACTTGAGAATTTTTTTAGCAAGACGTTTATTTTTTTCGGCAAAATCGGCCTGATTTTATGGTTCTTAATATAACAGTCCATTTCCGCATGGCCAATATGATTGCAAAAATGACAGTATCTTGGCAATCGTTCAAATTGGACATTTATATCAACAGGTTTACCATTACATGATATCGCAAATTTTTCAATCGGTGGTGTTTCCAAATTTATTTTAGCACAAAAACGAGCATAATTTAAACGAGATTTAGAAAGAGTGGCTTCGTCAGCCATGACAAATTCACCAAATACATTAGCAATTGTTTTAAGGCTCCGAACATCATACCATTGAATAGGGAGGGCAAAAGCTTTAAGCCAAACCGGAACCACCGGCGGTTCATTTTTAAAATCAAAATCGGGCGTCCATTTTTAAAATCAAAATCGGGCGTCCATTTCAGGACCCTCATCGGGAGTCCAACAATCGGTATTTCGCGTTGAATACGGAGTTTAGCAAATTGTTACTCATTAAAACAGGTAATTAAAACATGACGAAGGTTCAGATACTGGACTTTACACGGTTTATACCCAAGATTAAAAAGGGTGGTTCGGATTACCTCGTTTGCTGGTTTACCATAAGAGAACTTACCAACATAAGCTATTATTACTTTAACAGGCCTCAAATTTTCTGTTGGGACCATCTGAAAACATGGTGATCTATCCAACAGGGGCAAATCTAAAGTTGATCCATTTTCTTGGGGCGATGGGCCAAGGCCCATTTCTTTCTGCCGTTCGCTGATTATCATTATTTTTTTTATCTTATCGATGACCAACAACACTTGGTCCAGCACCATATTCGCTCTCCACCCCGAAACCGAAGATGTTAACCGTGCCGGTTCATCCGAATATCAAGGGCACATTGCCATCTCCTCCCTTTTCCGTTGTTTCCAAGAAAATCTGTTTCCCACCCTTCGCTTTCTCTGCTTCTGTGATCCGAAAAGTCTCCTCTCTGCACTCACTATCCAATCCTGACCTCAAAACCAGACGCGCAGTCGGGAGGATCCGGAAGCTATCTGCTGCAGCCTCCACGAAATTAGCTCCATCAGAAACAACTACTGAAACCTCAGATTCTGAATCTGATGAGGAACATCAGGTTCATCTTTGATTCTCAAAGAATTGAATTTTCATGCCATTTGTAGTTATTATTTTCTATTTTATGCTAGAAAATGTTTGTGCCGCCCACTAGTTAGAGATGAGAATTTTACAGAGATTTAGTCTGAAAATTAAAGTGTTGGGGAAAAGGAGAATGATTTTTGAGCTCGAGATTGAATATGTGATGAAAATGTAAATGATTTTTTATTCAAGGTCTCCTGTAACACCTAATTGATCCGTCCATGGAGACACCCCACGTAGTGCATCCCCAGGGTGCATCTATCTGCACCGTCCATGCACGCCACGTGTAGTGCATCCGGCAGGGGATGCACTACTTGTGGGTGTCTCCATGGACGGTGCCCTAATTGATCCCTCTCATGGGAAAAATGACTAATTCTATTAAATGACCAATCTCCAATTAAATTATTGAATTCTATTTTTTTAAAATTGCATCGACAAATTCAATCAGGTCATTCTGTCAATTCAATCTAATGTGGCGCTGAAGTATGGCTCATATGCAGTGCTCCCCACGTCACCGCCACGTCAGCTTCTTCTATTGGGTTAAATTGATAGAATGGACAGAAAAGACATGATTGAAAACGTATTTGGAAGCAAGATGGTGCAATTGAAGAAAACAAAGTCTAGTGGTGTGACTTACATTACTCAATTAAATCATTTTTTTTTCCATAAATCTATTAAGAATTTAAAAAAAAAATGGAAAACCTTAGTAAAAACTGAAAAATCTCCCTTAAGAACCCTAATGTCTTGTTTTCCGACTTTTTTAGGACATTGGAGGGAGAGCAAAATACAGACCAGCGGCGAAACCAAGACTAGTGTTGAGGTTCATATGGATGGAAAAGAACATTGGGCTCGGGCTGGATCAAATGATACCGGGACACGGCACTGTGCCTTTGAGTCCCTATTATTTCTGGCCCAGAAAGGATGCATGGGAAGAGCTAAAGATCACTCTGGAGAGCAAGCCCTGGATACCCCAAAAGAAAATGATCATACTTCTTAATCAGGCTACGGATATTATCAATCTCTGGCAACAAAGTGGTGGCAACTTGTCCCAAGGATGATAAAATAAATTGCCATTTCTGACAACTTTTTTGTGTTTATATTTGTATTATTATTATTATTATCAAGCTTATCAAGTCGTCGACTAGTCGACGACAAGTCGTCCAGTCTGGTTTTGAAAAAAGCCGCTAGACAACTTATTGAGTTTAGACGATAATTTTTTTTAACCAAGAAAACTGACCCGAAAACCCAGATTTTTACCCAAAACCTGACTCAGTAAATTGGATTTTATTTGTTAGTCTACAACTTCAATTCTATTTGGATGTTGTGCCGACTATGATATATATTACTCTCTCCGTCCACGATCTTTCTTTACAGTTTGACCCGACACGGGTTTTAATAATGCTTATTGACTTTGAGTAGATATATATAGTGAGTATAGTTTGGGTCCCACTTGGGTGTATGTTTATTAGTAATTTAGTGTAGATAAAGTAATGATGTTGATGTGTGAAGATAAAAGTGGAATTAAAAAAGTAATGATTTTGATGTGTAAGGATAAAAGTGGAATTAAAAAGTTTTCTTATTTAGAAAAAGTGAAGTGTCAAGAAAGATTGTGGACGGACGAAAATAACAAATGTAAAGAAAGATCGTAGAGAGAGGGAGTGGTTTTTATTTGCTAGTCTACAACTTCAGTTGTATTTGGATGTTGTGCCATGGTGACTATGATATATATATATATTATGTATAATGTTGTGAAATTATATTAGTTTTGACGAAAACAATGAAATTGTTGTGTGTGTTTAGTATATATGAACTTCTTGTCGACTTGACACGACTAGTGGGATGACTTGTTGTCCTGATAGTGCATGCTCGACTTGGTTTGACCTGGCATTGTGATAACCACAGTGATTATTATTATTATTATTAGTTGCACCGAGAAATGGAGATAACCTTACTGAAAATCTCAAAGATAAGATATTAAATTTCACTCTCAAAGTTCAGAATGCAAAAATATTATAAATATTTGTCAAAAAAGAAAAGAAAAAGACCACACAATAAAAACAAAAATGACACGGCTATACTTATATAACTATATATATATATTTGTACATGAGTGACCATTCTCGTATTCTCTTAAATAGTTAGCATTCTCGTTTGAACCTCTCTCTCTCTCTATATATATATATATATATATATATATATATATTGTGTGTGTGTGTGTCAATGAGCCTTTCTTGTCCTCACAGAAACTGGCATCCTGTTTATGTTCGACGGTTCTGTACTTGTTCTTCCGGCTCCTCCTCCCATTTTCAATCCAGCTCCAATTCCGTTTTCACCATCGTCACTTTCATCAATTGCAACATCTCCGTCAGACGAGTCCGAGCTCGTTTCGCAATGTGATCTCTTAAACTCGGTAAGTATTACATCCTCGTTCGCCTTCAATTGTTCCATCCCCTTCTCAATTCCACAATCGCAATTCGGAACCGGATTGATTTTCTCGAATTTCGCTGCGCTCTCCGTTTGTTCATCCTCGGATGAATATTTCTCGCGAGTTTGGTGTTCGGCTTTTCTGGGACCGGGAGTGTGGGGACTGCCGTCGGGGTCTATGGAGTCGGACCGAGACAATTCGACGGCGGCTCTGGCAGCTGCGGCTGCATAAGCCGCAGACTCGAAAGCTGCTTGAGCTGCCTCAGCCACATCTTTGTATTTCCTCACATGTCTATCTATATCATCAGGATGGAATGAGATACTCTCCTCTTGATGGAAAACTCCTGATGGGACGGGCATTTGTCTCTCCTGGCCCAACTCCTTGTTTTCCTGGAAAAAGGAGTAAATAGATAATACTCTTATCTCAAAGTATTGCACTTTATCCCTCGGTGTTTCTATTTCTTGATGAATCACCCTATGTTGATGGTGTAATTTGTAAATATATAAACAAATATTAATGAGGTATTCCTAATTTTGAAAAATAGTAGGGCTGTTTTTTTTTTTTTTTTTGGTAATTTGACTAAACGACAAGGCCAATACGACTTGCAAAGGCATTTTGCGGACAAAGATTTTGATTTGGATCTTGATACCGTGTGTTGCATTAAGATCACACATGCACGAAATGTGTGTACAATTAACTCGAACATAGATATATTCTATACACTCGACTTGACGTGCCCATGCCATACCCATATGTAAGATGCAACGCATAAAAAAGAAATGTGTACCGTTGTGGTCACTGGTACGGTGTTCTCGATTGGAAGATCAATGTTGTTATCTGAAGCAATCTCCTTAATCAGCTTCATTTTATTCTCCAAGCTTGGCTTTCTAGTTGACAGCTTTTGTATAACCTAGGGGGGAAAAAGTGTTGATATGGCAAATGGCCATTCATCTCTCAAAAGAAACTTAAAAAAAAAAAAAGAAGGAACGGAGTTCTTTTTAGCCGTTCTCACAAAAAATGTGACGGTCTAACCCTTAATATTTTAGCCCGGTACATTTCTAGAATCCTACAAATGTTTCGGGCCCAATCATCATTTATCGGACTCCAGAAATATGTTTTCTCAACCGAACATGTTTCTAGGATCCAAGAACTCGTATCTTGAATCCTAAAAACATACTGCACCAGTAGAAATAGAGGGATGAAATATACGATTCAACAAACAAAAAAAATGGCTACATAACTTGTTTTTCGTGGCTAAAAATATTTACCTAACGGTGAAATAGCTACAATTCCGTCGGGCTCAAAAAATTATTTCATTCGGATACATTTCTAAATTTCCTAGAGAAACCATAAATATTAGTTTATGCAAATTAACCTTGGGATTTACTCCACAGTTGTTGCGTAGTTCGATCGCTCTAGCTGCAAATTCCCTTCCAAACCGGGAAGTAAAGATCGATCGAATCTCTTGAAGTTCCGGAAATTCACCACATCTTGTGGCAGCATAGATCAAACTTGACACAGCTTCATGCAACTCTTCAGGGCAGATTCTACATGAAAGAATCAACACAGAAACAATTTGATTCGACACAGAATCAACACGTTACATTTCTTGGCATTGAAACCACAACCCCGACAGACTATCTCAGCATCGAGCAATTTCAACACTGTTTCGATGCTGAAATAGATCGTCATCGTGGCAGAGAAATAATTAAAAACATATGTCCCATAAATAGGGGGAGAAAATACCAATAATTTAATTGCCAATATAATCGGGCTAAAAATCTAGGGCATGGATTAAAGAACCGACCTCTCACGTTCAATAAGGTTAACCCTTTCTAGCAACAAATGGCAGTAGCCCTCCACTAAAACAAACACATCCAACATGTTCTGCTCCTTCATTAATTGCTCCACCTGTATGTATATATTTATAAACATAAGTATTTATTTATCAATTAAATAAACGGATAAATACAACAAATAAGAAATAAATTGAAAATTACCCTGAGAAGAGCTCTGTCATGGTTATTATCTTGAAGGAACTGAACCACGTCCGATCGAGCAATCGAACACCGCGCCTGGCGCTGGTTCTTGAGCACCGCTAGCCGGGAAATGGCAAGAGCCACCGTGGCTTTGAATTTTGCGGTTTTGAAACCCCTCCCAAGCAAAGCATCCAGTTTTTTGCCCATACTAGTGTGTGACTGTGTGTGTTTGCTATCCAACAAAGGGAATAAATTAAATAAATATCATATAAGGCGTGTGGACTGGAGAGTTATCTTCTTGATGAAGGATCTTCCATTCATAGTAAGGAAATACGAGTGGGAAATGAAATGAGAAGGAAGATGTAAAATGTAATACGCGGTCAGTTTGTCAGCTGTCGACCGGTCAAGCGGTCCTATTGCACGCGGCGGGACTTGCCTATCAGACTCTGTCCAGTCCAGACTCCATTTCTTAAGCATGGATTCACATTTGGGAAAAAAATGCACCGTACTTATTTAACCCTTTAATGATACGATTTTTCCCCCAACTTTAAGAAATTTAAATTATTTATTCGAGTAATATATTCGAATTATCTAATCGATTAATACAAAATATATTCGAGTAATTTATTCATGTCATCTAAATTGTATTTGAATCACTTATTCGAATCACATAAATTAGATTTGGGACGTATAATATATATTCAAGTCACATATTCAAATCACTTAATTACATTTGAATCATACTTAAGTCCGAGTCATCTAAACTATGGGACTAGGAGTATAGGTATTAAAAAAGTTGTAAACTTTGGGCAACAAATAATCAATAATATAAAAAATAGTGGTGCTTTTTAGTGGTAGAGTGTGCACTTGAAAAGATTAATATACCTCCCTCCTTCACTTTGTGTTGAATTTAATAATAATATCAAATTTTCAACAACGATAAATTTTCAAAAATACTCTTAAAATATTAAATTAAATTAAAAGACAATTAATCTTAAAAAAAATCTTTCCTAAAGGGGATTTTCGAGAACCGTTTTTTTGGTGGGACCGCCGCCGGCAGCCGGGGTTGAATTTTTCCTTTTTAGTTTTTTCTTTTCTTCGACCTACTTTACGGCGGGCTAACGACAGATCATTTTTTTTTTTTTGAGAAAAGAAATTGCAGGCCTGTCTTTCCGTCGGGCCATTGCTACTAGTTTTTTTATATATATCTATAATATAAGGGACGATGGTGTTTTTTGGTCGTTTTAGTGTGCACCTGAAAAAATTATTTTACCCCTCCCCTCCCTTCTATGTTGAATCTAATGATAATATCAAATATTCAACAATAAACTGAAGAATACTATTAGAATATTAGATTAAATTAAAGAACACCTAATCTTCAAAAAAAATTCATTTCAAACAGGAATCTACGACGAAGCCCCAACGGGTCGCCGACCGACCAATACTTTTTGGCAGGACTGCCAAGGCCACCGATGGGACCACCGACTGCCCGCAGCCCTCTGGCGGTCGACCATTTTTTTCAAAATACAGGCATGTCGACCTGCTTTCCGGCGGGCGTTGCCGTCCGACGGCAGACCTTTGGCGACCATGCAATTTTTCTTGTTCTATGCTAGGCCCGTTGACCTGCTTTCTGGAGGGCCACTGCCCGAGGCGGTATTTTTTTTTTGTAATGAGACACCCACCGACATACTTTTCGGCAGTAGACTTCCAACGGTCCGTCAATTTTTGTTTCCCTTTCTCTAAAGGCATGCCAGACGGCCCCTGATAGATTTTCGGGAACAACATGTTTTTTACTGCCTGGTAATTTAATAATTTAATCATTTTAATATAATTATGGCAAAACTATCGTGATATTATGATACGAATTATCTCTAGTATACTTATATTTAAATGGGTATAAATTCATATTCTCACTTCAAATTTACTGTTGCGTCTTGTTTTGGGGATATTCCAAAAATTTTGGTAATATCTTAAAAAACATGTAAAATAAAATAAATTTCGTCTTTTGGAGTGTTTCCAAAAATTTTGGTAATATCTTAAAAAACATGTAAAATAAAATAAATTTCGTGTTTTGGAGTGTTTTCAAATCACGAATAATGAAATGTTTTGGAACTCTTGGTGGAAACTCATCTAAATTTTGGTCATCATTTTGAAAAGTAGCAACAGTTTATAAATTCATCATAATTTTCAAATAAAAAAAATAAAAGTAATAATTCTGATTTCTCTAGTGTTGGAAAAATAGAGGAAACGGGGTGTTTTGAGCAGCCCACTTGAGAGGCAATTTTGAGTGGGCTCGACTACGAGTTAAAGTCGGGACTTAGTTGGAATACGTAGTACTCCGTACGAGGTTTCCAAAACATGTAAGAACACTCAAAATGATTGAGGTATGAATGAGATGTAATGTTCCAAAGTGAACCCTTTAGAAATGAGTTTGAGATGTTATCCCACATTGGAAAAAGAAGAATAAAATTGTGAGTATATAAGGAGATGTGGACAAACTCTTGTTCAAAAGTGAGACATGAGTGGATGTGTGACTAGGCACCCACACATACACACGCGAGCCGTCGTTCGTCTCGGCACGGCACGACACGGCACGGGTCAGGTCGGAGGGCGATTTGGGCGAAATGTCTCGGCGTCTCGAAGTTATCTTTTTACTGCAATTTTATTTGGCAAAATATATTTTGCTAAACCGCCTCAATCATAAAATTCGAATTTTAGGACTAATATATTAATAGATTAGGATAAGTGGTGAAGAGACCAATCCTAATTAGAGTTCCTCACATCTCTCTCTCTCATCTTCACCTATAAATACAAATGTGAGGGGTTTGATTTTTTAGAAAGAATTTTCGCTCGTTTTTTTCCGCCGAAATTCCGAGTTCGTTTTTGTTTTTTTTGGAAATAATTTCTCTACATATTTTCGGTCCCATCGGTGCTAGTTCAGGTTTTATTCTAGTTCGCTGAGGGTGCGATGATCGAATTATCAACGCATCGAGATGTTGTTTTATCGTGGGAGGCAGACGCTATACACTGCAGTGGGGGCGAATTTGCTTTAAGGAGACAGAAATTCTCGGCTCAACATCGCCATCTTTGGATTTATATATACTACTATTATGTTTTTTAATGGCAATTTGAGAAGTGCTTAATTTTAAGCTATAAGTCAAAATTTCTTATATATTTCCAAAAGCTTTTGTTATTTTAAATATTACTAAAATTACCATTGCCACAATTATTTAGTAGAATTCTACATATGAAGTTGTACCAAATGACAATACATATATCATTTATTCAAGTATAAGCTCTTCTTCACTTTGTCATCATTGCAAACTCATAAAACTGACCAAGAATATGAGACTAATTATTAGGCAGATAATATCATCTCACCATCTACAAGAAATTAATGACTTCTCCGAATGAATCCTCAAAATTGTAGATGGTGAGCTGGGTGAAGAAGTTGATAGATAAATCTTGATTGATATTCTTGATATTTACTAATCTGGAACGCCGAAGAGCATATTGCATTCATTATTGAAAATACTATCATTCACTTATAAGTAACTTCCCTTAAAGTAATTTTTTGAAGAAAGAGCAATCCTGGCGCCAACAAACGATGTTGTGGAGATAGTAAACGATTATGTGATGTCTATAATTTCAAAAGACAAGCGGATATATCTCAGTTATGATAGTATATGCAAAATTTATGCGACCTCTAAAAGCCAAAATCAAGTATATCTAGTGGATTTTTTTGAATAGCATCAAGTGTTCTAGAATTCCAAATCACATCTTGAAATCATAAGTTAGAATTTCAATTATGCTAATTCAAAATATGGATCAATCATAAGGATTGTGCAATGTCACATCATTAATAATTATCCAAATCCATAACCATATTATTGAACAAAAAAATTCGGGGAATAATTTTGAGAATAAAGCATTTATTCCACAGTTGGATATTAAGCCCGTTAGATAGCAGATTACCATTTAAATTTCAAATACGTCAGTTCCCACTTATTATGAGCTTTGCCATGACTATATTTAAGAGTAAAGGTCAAACGCTCTCTCATGTCGGTATGTATCTTCCAAGAACCGTATTCGGTCATGGTTAGCTTTATGTAGCCATATCAAGAGTGAAGATCAAGAAAGACTAGAAATCTTTTGTTGCGATGAGAATTGTGTAGTCATAAACAGAACAAATAGTGTAGTTTATAAATAAGTATTACGAAATTTATAATAAACGATTTACATATTATATATTTACATAAGAGTTCTTTTTTATGTTCCCGTGTAATTACACGGGTGTTATACTAGTAATTTTACTAAACCACTCTAAAATTTCAAGAGCGTGACCATTTCAAGTACATATATTTCCGTAATACATTTTAAATCTTTTTTTTTTTTTCCTCTTATAATCGTGGCACCCAAAATAAAAGAAAACAACAAAATTATTCAACTAGAAACCACCACCCAACAATGAGAACGGATACGGCGGCGGCCGACTTGCACTCTCCCCGCCTCCAAACCCTTCCAAACAATTCATCTCAAACCCATTCCCCTTTTCACTGGTCACCGGCTGCACGAGCGTCGTCGAACCACCGCTCTCACCGCCGTACGTCAGCCACGACGAGCTCGACACATCGCCGTAACCAGCAGCATTTCCTTCTCCCATGACTACAGGCAAACCCAAATTCCGTCCGCTACTACTACTCCACCACCCGAGAGATGAAATCTCGATCGTCGTCGGCGAAGATCGGCGATAATCGGCATCGACATCCAAATCTCCCAGGGTCTCCATTACGAGCTTTCTTTTCTTATTGTCGCTGTTATCATTAAATGCCGACCTCCTCACTTCTTCTTTCTCGAGCATCATCCGAGGCTGCAGGATCTCGGGATCCTCGACGACCTTGCGAAACAAGGTCATCATTTGTTGTGGCCGTCTCTCGGTCACATCCAGACGCCGGCTCATGTGCTCGAGCTCTTGTACTAAGCTCTCCTGTTCGTGCTTTAACCTTGCGATTTCTGTTACGAGCTCGTCGCTGTCTTCGTCTTCGTGTGGAGTTCGGGATTTGGTGGTGTGTCTTCTTCTGACGATGTTGGGGAGTAAGCGTGTTTGGCCGCGTAGGAACCATTCGCTGGCGAATTCCCATCTGTCTGGATCGATTTTTCTGAAACCCTGATCATGAGCAAAAATGGAGAAAAATATAACTGCAATCGTTTTTAGAGACGGAAAAAAAAAAAAATCACGGGTTCGGTACCCGCGCGTTTCTACCGGAATGGGTTCAATTCAGGTAACAAAATTCGGGTTCGGATCCGAGTTTGGACGGGTAGAAAAAAATAAATTTGGGTCCGGTTCAGTTCCGGGGTCTAAAGTACCCACCCAGAACCCGCCCCTATATATATATATAATATTAATCCGAGAAAAAAATTATATTAATCCGCGGTTACACGGTGGGTACCCAGAATCGAGCGGTCCAGATCAGGGTAGGCAGGCAATACCCGGCTCCGACCCGCCCAATTGCCATCCCTAATCGTTTTGGTGTAACACTATACCAATACTCATGAAAATAGAGTTGATATATTTCACGACATGATTCGAAGTGCAAAATATACATCGTTATGATTATAAAATATAATCACAATTGGTTTAATAATATAGTTACATTTAAAATATGACACGTCCAACTTGTTATAATTTTTTTTATTTATTATTGGTATTTTTTATTATCTGGTACATAGTTACAATATGTGTATAATATAATCACAACTGATGTACTATGCACATAATTGACAAAAAATATATTTTCACAGGATTCTATGTAAAATTGTAGATGTGATAGGTAGATTGTGTAACTATTGATGGTGAGTGTGGTGAATATTAAATTATGATTGTTTGAATTTAATTATTTAAAAATAAAAAATAATAAATTTTCTCCAGAAATTTGTTTGAAATGTACTGTATATCTTTAAACGTGAGACCGTGAGAGAAGTACAAGTTCAAAAGGCTACATTTCTCCCGGATATATAAAATAGACCCTGCCACACGTGTCATTACAATTTTCCAGTTATGTAATGTTCTAAACAATTTCCCAAATGTTGGGTCTGGAAAATAATACTCTCTTTGTTTTTCAGGTTGATATTAATGGAGGTTTTTGTTTTTCAGGTTGAATTTTAGTCATGAACTATTTCATAAAAAATAATCATAAAATTCACAAAATTTATATTACTAAATTTACATCAAAACATCTTTTAGAGAAATATTTTTTAACCATCTTTGTCACTGTATTTGAGAGGAATAATGCTACACACACATACAAATGCACACCCCTGCTTTGTATGGGTTGTACCCTGCGTAGTAGAAGTTGTACCCTACACAACCCCTATTACTTATAAAGCAGGGTACAACCCCTACTACGTAGGGTACAACCCTACAAAGTAGGGGTGTGCATTTGTGTGTGTAGCAGCTTTGATTTGAGAGATCTATTAAAATCAAAATTCAACCCCAAAAAAATAAAAAATCAACTAATATAAATAGAGGTAGGAAAATATACGAATAGTTAGAAGTTTATTAATTTTGCGTCAAAAAAAAAAGAAGTTTATTAATTTGCTAATAAAAAATGATAATTTCACAATTTTGAAGCAACGAAATGAAACCTATTAAAGCTTTGTTTTTTGTGGGCTTAATTTCAGCATATTTCAATTCAGTTCAGTCCAACTTAGTTCAACAAACTTCGGTTCAGTTCAGCACAGTTCAGTTGATTTCAATTCAGTTCAGTTCAACTTTTAGTGTTTGACTAGTTTTAGTGCGGACAATTTAAGGCTCGAACCGGATATTCCGAGACCGCCACTTGTCGCATAGATGAGCCGATAATAAAAATATATTCTCCTATAAATATAAACCCAAAATCATTTTTTTCTTCCTAAAACTATCTAAATATCAGTGTGAATGATAGAGAACCGTATGTAGATGTATAATTAGGAATATCATGTAACAAATACACATAAAGTTAAGTGAAATTTGTATTACGAAATTGTAGGCCAGAAAAAGCCCGAAAGTCCGAGAGCTGGGACTGAACTCAACCAGGTCGAGCTTTCCATGACCCAACTTTGAAAAAGCTCAGACCGGCCCGAACAAAAGACTTTGAGTTTGAACTCGAGCCTGAAAAATTTGGGCTCAGACCGGCCCGCCCCTGGCCTAAATTCAACCATTTTAAGGGCATAATGTCAAATTAATATTTTGCCTGAAATTAGCCGATCTAAAGCTATAGAAGTATTGAATGTAATACTCTGTATTTCAGCAGCTATTTGCTTTTTCTAGCGAAGCAATAAGTTGGATTTGAAAACGGCTAAAACCTTGGAATCTATCAAAAAGTTCAATAGTGGTTTAAAGTTTTTTTTTTTTTTTTTTTTTTTTTGCAAATACTCACTATTAGGGTTGTAACGAATCCAAGCGAATACCATTGTGTTCGATTCGTATTCATGAAACTATTCGAACTATTCGATTCGATTCGAAATTATTTTCGTATATTAAAAGTTGATTCGAATATTCGATATGAGTATATGATAATAGTATATTTGATAAATATATAAAAAACTTATACATTTATATATATATATATATATAGTATATTATATAATAAACCTATATTTAATAAGTATATATATATATATATGTTATATATATATATATATATATATATATATATATATATATAAACGAATCGAGTATTCGAAATGTTACAATCGAATACTGTTATATTTGTATTCGGATTCGAATATTATACGAATATAAAAAATGATTCTTATTCGAATCTGAATTCGACTTTTTCGGAATCAAATCAAGTTAAACGAATTCGAAGCACGAATTGAGTCAAAATAATTTGATTTGTTAACAATCCTACTCACTATCCAATGCCGGAAGTACGTATGGATGAAAGTGAATTGAGTCGACTCGCAAACTACTCAAAATTCGGATAAAAAAATTGAATTTTATGTTCGTCAGCCAATATCAATCTTAATGATACCCGACTCATAAGTTTGCAAGCCAACACGATATAGCTCGTGTGCCAATTTATAGATAAATATATATCAGAATACTTAAATTCATTACATGACATTTATATGCTTCTTCTGAATTGTATTATTTAGTAAGTAAAATCCAACAATTTTACTATATTTAAATTCTAATTTATATTTATTGAGTTTTTGTTTTGTTTTTTCAAATCCAATCAAGCTCGTTGAGATTGGTGATTCAATTTTGAGTTTGCTAGAATTAAACTTGAGCTCGATTTAATAGGATACGAGTCAATTTTGAGTGGGCTGATATTCGACTCGACTTGATTCGCTTACGGTCCAAAAATCTCCCTTGAGAAACAATAGACCAATCACTTCATATTTATACAGCAGACCAATCAAGACATATAAGCAGGTTTTAGAAACTCACATAAGTGTTGAGCTGGCGCACGAAGCTGGAGAAATTATGGTGCTTAAAATACGCCGGCAAAACCCTCTGCGAGAATTCCAGCGGCTCCAGAACAATAAAACTATTGTTCGACCTTCCCCACGTGATAAGCCTGCTCGTCGCCGGATCAACCACCATCTGGTACGTTTTCATCACAAACGGCGCCGCCATGCTGGTACTGTTATTAGTACTAATATTATTATTATTAACCTCCATCCCCCACATAATTTCTCTCAGCACCCCCTCATCATTCTTCAAATAAGGAGAGAGAGAGAGAGAGAGAGAGAGAGAGAGAGCAACTGGTTATACAGTAAGGTAACAAAGAAATTTCTCCATTCAGTTGTGGTGATGGGCCTGGTGATGGTGATGGTGATTGGTGAAAGGACACCATGATGTAATATGGTGTGGGCGGTTTGGGGACTGTGTGGCGGGGCCCGGCGGTGGGTTGTCCGGATCGGGCCATGTCACTGAGAGAGAGAACTGAAAAATGAAGTAAACAGTAACACGAGATGTGAGGGTTTAAAAGTCGTTTGGTCATTTGGTCGTTTGTAGGACTTTGAATGAACGCAAATATTCGATTCGGTTCGAAATATTCAGCTCGAAGGAGCTCGATTTGAGTTCGATTCGTGCAATCAAATATGAAATCAAACGTTAAATTTAGATTCAGTGCAAATCGGACCGAATTGTTCGGTCCGGTCCGATATTTTAAATTATTTAACCCCACCCATACATATATATATATATATATATATATATATATATATATATATGTTGAAAGGAAAATAATTGAGACAGAATGTAGGGCAAAAGTTGTTGTATTATTCCATTGATGACATCCCTTTAAATAGGGAGAAATACATACAAACAGGCCTTAGCCAAATCCTAACTAGGAAAGTCCGTAAACTAACAGACTTAGGCACACAATGGGTATTATTCCTTTAACACTCCCCCTTGTGCCTAGTCTATGAGCGCATGTCATGTTGCCTCGTTAAAACCTCGTCAAGCAAAAACCCAGTGGGAAAAATGTCTTGATCGTAGGGAAAAGAGTACAGCATCTAGACACATCGAGTTTAGACTTCGTCCTTTGAATCTATCCTCTCATATGGTCGTTACATTTGATCATAGCGCTACTAAGGTGACCATTCCATCGATCCCTAAAATCGTACATCTTGTAACCTCATTAAAAACCTTTCCAAGTGATAAAAACTCTGTGGGAAAAATGATCCTTGGAAGGAAAAGAGTATAACGTACGGTGTGGATGTAAGACTCCCCTCAAGTCTACATCCCCCCCTGATTTGTACATCAATCAAGTAGTCGTTGCCTCATTAAAAACTTCGCCAAGTAACAAAACCCAATGGTAGAAAATGAACCTTGGTCAAAGAAAAGAGTACAACACATGTGATTAAGTTTCTTTATAAATCACCATTTCCTTGTGATCTTTGCATCAATCTCGGAAGTTGGAAAACTCTACAGCTCCCCCTAATGCTTACATTCATATATCGTTGCCTCGTTAAAAACCTTGCCAAGTAACAAAACCCAGTGGGAAAAATAAACCTTGGTCTAAGGAAAAGAGTGCAACCTATGTGAGTATGTTACGTTATATCTCACATATTTCCCGTTATGATCATTCCATCAATCAAGGGGATTTACAAGTTATATCATGTTCATAAATGTAAGTATGCTCATCAGTGGCAGTACTTAACCGCTAGTTCCTCACATGTGTAGAATGATAGTTCTTAATCATGTACACTCACGGATTGATTCATGTAAAGCAATAATCTTGTCGTGATTCGAGGAGGTAGCCAAAAGGGGTTTGCTTAGTCGATTTCCAAGACATAAGCAATTCATACCAACACATACTTTGTGGTAGTTGCTTCGGCACCAGCATTTACTTTAGCATTTGCCTTTTCGTAAGCAACTTCCTTTGCCTGCTTGTAGGGAAAGAATTGTCTTACGTCAATGGTTTCTTTTAAGTATCAGAAGATATTCTTGATACCATTCCATTGATGTTGCGTTGATGCTGAACTAAATCTAGTCAGCGAATTAACTGAGGAGTGATAGCAGGTCGTATACATTGAGCTAAGTACAATAATACGCGATTACACTCAAGTAGGGAATTTCAGCTCCCAAAGCTCTTCGTCACTTTCCTTTAGACGAAATGGATCTTTCTTTTGCATCCAAATGTTCGACCTATCATGGGGTGCTAGTTGGGTTTACCTTGTCCATATTAAAATACGTGAGAATCTTCTGGACATAGGCTGACCGGTGGAATAAATTCCACAAACTCGATGTTCTATGTCAATGCCTCGACAGAATCGAGTTTTCCCATGATCTTTCATCTCATACTCAGATTTCCAGTATCCAGTGGTTTCTCTTATTTCATCAAGACCGATTATGTTCATGTCATCGGCATATATTGCGATGATCGTGAATCCGGAACTTATTTGTGAAGACGCAGGGACACAGTTCATCGTTCTTATATCCCTTACCAATCAAGTAGTCACTTAGACGGTTATACCACATCCTTAAGGATTGTTTCAAAACCGTAAAGTTGAGCATTTCAATCAAATTGCAAATGCACTCCGTGGTCTAGAGTCACTTGATTTGGGTAATAAAATTCCATAGGGCACTTCCGCATGTATCTCTGTATCTAGATCCCCATAGAGATATGTAGTAACCATATCTATTGGCTGTATTTCCAGTCCCTCGGAAATTACTACGCTAATCAAATAGCAGAACGTATACGTGGGAGTACATTTCCTCGTAATCAATTCCAGGGCGTTGTGAGAAGCATTACTTCGTGAAACCTTGTACATTAGGACTCTATATTCTCACTACGTTTTACGACAAAGGTTCGTTTATGTCTTATAGGCTTTACACTTGGGTAGGTTAGCACTAACCACACCAAATACCTGACTCTTTGTCGGAGAATCTAGTTCTACCTGGAATGTTTTTTCTTATAGGCCAATCAGCTCTATGTTGATTTCATCCAACTGAGCGAGGTTTGACATCATCGTACTTTATGATTCATGACATGTCATCAAAGTGGGTGGTTGATCAGGCCACACCCTCATAATTTCATCGAGATTCTTGATTTTCTGAATCATATCTTCGAGGCGTCCCCCTCGTCATGATTCATGGACATAATAAAATCAAGCATGATCTCATGAAACGAGTTCATTGATGGTTAACATGTGAATTTGTGCCATACTCTACCTCTTACGTGGGTGAATATTTAGTCGAACCATGTGGCTTCCACCCCTTCCTTCGCAGGGAGCTACGACCTCAACCACACCTCCACCAAGTGCGGTTGCATCACCCGGTTCATTGGTGATGTGCCCCTTGGAGGGGACTTCTAACCTTACATGCACATTTGCAGCTGTAATGTGAGATCTTGTCACTTGAACGATATCAGTAAATGCATCAGGCATCGAATCTGCTACATCTTGAAGATCGAGTGTTCTTTATGCTTCACGGTAACATTGTGAAGTTTGGGGATCATAATGAGACAAAGTGGAGACATCATGACAATTCCTGTCGTTCCCCGAGAAATTACATTTTCTCTCCTCCCCCTAACGATGGGAAGATTGTCTCATTAAAGTGACAATCCGCAAATCGTGCGGTAAAGAGATCACTGTGAAGGTTCTAAATAGCAGATAAATGTCTGGAGATTCTTATCCAACGTGAATACTTAATCGTATCTAAAGACCACTGCGCTGTGGGGCGCAGAAGGCACATATAATGCGTAACCAATTATGCGCAATTGACACTCAAGTCCGTCTGGGTCCAAAATATAAAAATCAGGCTATCCAGTTACCAACTGGTATGCATAAACTAATTGGTTAGCAAAAGGTCTAAGAATGAACGATTTAAGTAAAGTTGCGTGCAATATTGCATAATTCCAGGCATAATATGCAAATTGGTGCGTATAACCAATGACATAATCACCATACATATTCTTTCGACGGTGGTTTATGTGAGACCGTTTGCATATGCACATGGGATGAGATACTATTAATCTCTATCATGCAATAAACATCAAGTACTTTTTGATGTGAACTCTCCAACATCATCGAGTCCTTTAGATGTGATAAGGGAGGTGAGCCCTTATAAGTTATCTTGGAAGTTATGCAACAGTTTGAGTGGACAGGAGAGCGACATGTGACCATCATGTCGGAGAATCCATCAAAATCATAAATACATAAATGGTCCGCATATTAGGTGGATGAATCCACAAATATGTCCTTATATTCAGCGTAAGAATGGAATGTTTGCTAATGTTTCTTTAGCGTAGGAAGGTCTCGCTCCTACTTTGGCTAAAGAGCAGGCTTTGCAACACTAAGTGGTGGGCATTTGATATGCATCCGGTTCTTTGGATTACATAACACGATTAACATCAACATTGTTCTTTATGTTGAGTTGTTTCCACCTTTTCGCTCGAAAAGTAATGATGTTCGTACAAGTTCTTTAGTATATGGATCATTATACTTCGACCAGGATGACTAGTCTATCGTGCCAAAGCCTATATGAGTCTATGCCCCAAAGTACATTGTTGGTGACAACATAGGATTTTAAAAACCTAATAATAGTGAGGTACATCCACTAGATCGACTCATCAGTTATTCTAAAATGCGTATACGTCCACATTCATTAGAATAAAAGAAACTCTATTCCATTCTCACAGTGGGTTTCAATCTGGAAACCATTGCTACGTATATTGTTGAAGCTAAGTAAGGTTCGAAGGGCTCTAGATGCATACAGAGCATCGATAACTTAGAAGACTGCCGTTTAGGCATCAAGAATTGGGCATTACCTCACCCTTTGATGAGTTGGGAGGACCCAATCATCGTAGTTACATAGGTTTGTCAGGAAACTTATTCAATGAATAGAAGCCTAATTCTAAGAACATTCAAGCTCTCCTCGATTCATTTCTTAGAAAAGAGTGAAATTTTGAACCATAAGCATCCAAGCATTATTCAGTTCTTCGAAATAAAGCTAAGAATCTAACGTAAGCAATATTAATATCTTGTTCGTAAAACAACATTGCATCATGCCATTATTGAAAAGAAAACACCAACACAGTCGTCTTGAGGCAACTATACCAAATGTAAACGAGAAAGTAAACATAATACTAAGATTCAGTCTATAGACTGTGGCTCGTATGACTCAATTCGATGATTGGTGACTGTGAAATTGACATAGGGGGACTTGTCTAGATCATATTCTTCCATATAGTCAGTTTCCCTTTCTTTGGACTCTCTATATTTCTTGTAGTGAGATGCAACTTGCTTGCTTGCATGGCAGTTCTTGTACCATGTTCAGCATCTCCACAGTGATAGCACGGTTCATTGCTAACTCGAGCCTTAGAGGCGATAAGATGGGTAGGTGCTATTTGGTTCCCTTAGCTAGTAGAGCCGGGAGCACCAAGTCTTCGCATTACATTGGAAGAACCCTCACATTCTTGACCACGAAGCTTATCATGTCCAGTCCCCTATTCATTGGGGTAGTTTCCATCCTTCACTTTGCCATAATTGGCCTTGGGAATTTTCTTTGTCGCAATCGGCCTACATTACTGCTCACTAACACTTTGCTATGCCTCTCAGCTACTTGCAGTAGGTTTATTAGCTTACTGAAGGTAGTGATGCGTTTATTATCATACTCCAGCCTATACTGGTTCGTTAGTATATGAGCGGAAGTAGGGAAGGTAGAAAAATCTTTATGGATCATGTCATCTTCTGTGATGTCCTTCCCACAGAAATTTAGGCGTGCCTTGAGGCGGAGAATATCTTTGTTGAAATCGTTGATCCGTTTATATTCAAGCAAGTGAATTTCATTCCACTGCATGGTCAGTTCTGGGATTTCATCCCAAATCGGCCCTTAAGGGCATCCCACAGTTCTTTGGGGATTTCAACTGTAGATATTTCCATCTCAGGCTTGGTTCGATGTGCCACCTAAGGAATATAAGTGCACTCGCTTTGATCTTGTCAGACGGTACTTGGGCTGTGGTGTTAAGGAGCGTACCACTATATTCTTTAGTGATAAATGTGGTCTCGACGTAGGAGACCAATCTATGGTACTCAAGCTCTTTTGAGTCCAAGATATCAAATTTGAGGCGAGTTGGATAAGCTATCTTAATACAAGAAAAGGGAAAATGATTTTTCACGGTTTACCATGAGTACTTTCCATGATAAAATTTTCAATAATGGGAGCGTTATTATTTTTCGGAACCAAGATATGGTCAAAATTACTTTCGATGCTATTTTAGTTACCGATGAATTTACTTTATCACGGTTCGAGTTGATACAGACAGTAGAAATAAGTCCTCTAGGTTCTACTAATGATGAACCTAATACACATGCCATAACTAATGATGCATGCAAAGTATATATATAATTATAGATATAATCACATAGCACTATGAATATATCTATACACGTATAAATATAGTCAAAGAGGTGTCTTATGCCGCAATAATTATCAATTTAACGTGAATTTATTTTAATTCAAGTTGCTATAAGGAATTTGTTTTAATTTAATTGAAGTTATTAATGTATCATGCTTTTAATTGGTTTAATAGGCATAAATAAATTCGGAGTATAATATGCAATCAATAGTAATTAAAAGTATGTAAATTCGCACATTGCAGATAGTAGGGTTATTCGGTTTATGTACCTTACAGGAAAGACACGATTCTTTCCTAGGGCACACCGTCGATTTGTTTTGTAAATTGCCATCTTTGTTTCAATCGCCGTTTGGATCGTCCTGATTCCTTGAAAAACATGAAAAAAGGTTAAATTTATACTATTTCTTGGCAAAAATAAGATAATTAATTGAACTGTATTGATGAAGAATATAATAAAACAAATTTGTCCCTTGTTGTGAATTGGACCCAAGTGAATTAGGCCCAAGTATTCTCCTCCTGCCTATCTCTCATCTGTAGAACCAGGCCCAACTTGAATGGCTGAGGAAGAATAGAACTCTCATCAGGACGAAAGAAGTGGATGAGGATGGCGGCTCCGATCTGGTGCGGGCAGGCCGAGCGGGCTGGATAGAAGGCAGGTTGGGCATGTTGATCTGTGCTGGAAGCGGGTCGGGTCGCGCGGGCTTCGGGTTCTGAATCAATGATGGGTCAACCTTTGTTTCAGTTGCGGCTGGCCGGAGTCGGAGAAGGCGTCGCGGTGGTTCGTTGAGGTTGGTCGTGATGTAGAAGACGACGGATAGCAGGCGCGACGGCGGCAGTTGGTCAGAGTTTCGATCGGAATCGGTGCCAGGTGATCGGGTTTCTGTCGGCAGTTGTACGGCGGAAGGGCTAGGGAGGGTTGCGTCCGGGCGCAATGGCGGCAGCGGGTTAGAGTCTTGGTCGGAGGGCTAATGGCCGGAGCGGATTTTCTCTGGCGGCTGCGATTGGGATTTAGGGTTTGCAGAAAATTCTGATTTTTTTTTTTGTGATTTCAGAAAATTCCGATGAATTTTTTTTCCTTGCTCAGTTGGGAGACCACGTGCTGATAATGTATTGAAGATAAAATAACTGAGACAGAATGTAGGGCAAAAGTTGTTGTATAATTCCATTGATGACATCCCTTTAAATAGGGAGAAATACATACAAACAGGCCTTAGCCAAATCCTAACTAGGAAAGCCCGTAAACTAACAGACTTAGGCACACAATGGGTATTATTCCTTTAACAATATATATATATATATATATATAGTTTCAGGAGAAAGTAAAAGACAGCAAATCAATTGTATTGATAACAATAAATAGAGGGGCCTTTATATAGGCCTTACAATGAGAGTCCTTCCATACATAGGATTCCTAGTTAAGGTAAGACATCTAACAGGAGCCTACTACCTCTGGAAGGGTCTAGAACCTTCTATATATATATCCCCCTACAACCAGTATTAGGTAAGACACCAATAAGGGAAGGATATCCCGGAACACTCCCCCTGTGTCGAGCACTAATAATACATGGTGCATAAGATGTTTCCTTGGTAAAAAACCTTTCCAAGTCAAACAAAACCCCGTGGGAAAAACAAAGACTTGGTGAGGAAAAAGAGCACAACGCACCACTACAAATGTCAGAATCATGTGAAGTATACTCCCCCTGAGGTATACATAACAGCTCATCCCGTCGAGCTATCATAGTTGAGCTCGGATAATCGACACATGCCGATGATTCTCACATATTTCTCAAATGTAGATTTTGGCAGAGACTTAGTGAACAAGTCTGCGGTATTCTCATCGGAACTCACTTGTTTCACTTCGATATTCAGCAATTTCTGCTGCTGCTGATTATAAAAGAACTTCGGCGTGATATGCTTGGTACTGTCACCCTTAATGAAACCTAACTTCATCTTCTCAATGCATGCCGCATTGTCCTCAAAGATGCAAGTAGGGGTTGCTGTAGTGGGATATAGTCCACAAGTTCCTCGTATATGGTCTATGACGAAGCCAAATGCACTCCCTTACGGATTCGTGCAATGCAATTATCTCTGCATGGTTCGAGGAAGTTGCAACCAAGGCCTGCTTGGTAGATCGCCAAGATATTGCCGTATTCCTAATGGTGAACACATAACCAGTTTGGGAACGTCCTTTATGCGAGTCAGAGAGATAATCGGCATTAGCAAATCCAACTAACGTATTGTTAGGATTCTCTGCATAGGGGGTAAGCTTGCTCGCATTAGCACTTCTGGTAGTCAAGCTACCATGACGGTCGGTATGCATCGTCTTAACCTCAACAATTCCTTTCGGAATATCGCTCTCTCTTGCGTAGGGAAAGAACAATCCAAGATCACTGGAGACTTTTATGTATCGAAAAATGTGTTTTACTCCATTCCAATGCCTTATCGTGGGAGCGGAGCTAAATCTCGCTAACAGATTCACAGAGAATGCGATGTCTGGACGAGTACATTGAGCCAGATACAATAACGCACCGATTGCGCTAAGGTACATTGTTTCTACTCCAAGGACCTCTCCATCATCCTCTTTAGGATGAAACGGATCCTTGTTCATTTTCAGACTTCGACCAACCATGGGGGTAGCAAGAGGATGTTACTTGTCCATACTAAATCGCCTGAGCATTTTCTGGACATAGGCAGATTGATGAATGAGTATACCATCATCTCGATGTTCTAGCTCTAAGCCCAAGCAGAATCGAGTCCTTTCCAGGTCTTTCATCTCGAATTCGGATTTAAGGTAGCGGGCCGTTTCATTGACCTCATCTATGGTACCGATAACATTCATGTCATCTATGTAGACGACTACAATCACGAATCCTGTATCTGTTCTTTTCACGAAAATACATGGACAAATATCACTGTTCTCGTATCCCTTCCCAACCAAGTATTCACGTAGGCGGTTTTACCACATTATTCTGTATTGTTTCAACCCATACAGTGAACGTCGCAGTTTCACAGTGTAGGCGCTCCACGGTTTAGAGCTACTTGATTTGGGCAACGAAATCCCTTCGGGGACTTTCATATAAATATCCGTATCTAGATCCCCATAAAGATACGCTATAACCACATCCATAAGCTACATATTCAGTTTTTCGGACACTACCAAACTGACTAAGTAGCGTAAAGTGATGATGTCCATAACGGGAGAATACGTCTCCTCGTAGTCAATGCCAGGGCGCTGCGGGAAGCCTTGGACTAGGGGTGTAAATGATGCGAGTCGAGCTCGAGTATTGGTATACTCGACTCGAACTCGATAGCCATTTTTCAAGCTCGAACTCGACTCGAAAACACTCGAGTAGTTAAAATCCAAGCTCGACTCGACTCGTTAGTATGTCGAGTCGAGCTCGAGTTTGAGTCGAGTCTACTCGAGTCGAGTGTTGACCGAGTTTTGACCGAGTCGATTTCGAATAGCTCGCGAGTTGTCTCGTTTCATTTACACCACTACATAATATCCTTGGACGAGGGCCCATAGCCAGGTATATCAAAGGAGAGCCTTCCAAACTCCTTTAATAGTCTCATTTGAGTCACAATCATAATTACATGGGCGATGTCGGACAAGGAATTTGGCTTAAATTTACTACCCACTTGTGAGCCAAAATAAACATCACCTACCCGATGTGGAGAAGCTATTTTGCTTTTAACTTGTGTGAACACTTCAAACACACTTAATCAATATAGAATAATATCTAATTTTTTATTATCTAGCTAGTAATTTTATTTTTGACCAATAAAAATGTTATTTCTTTTACTTAAAATATAAATCTAGTATGTATTAATATTTTCTTACTTTTTGTCCAATTAATAATTTTTTTGGTTATATTTCACAAATTATATTATATACATATGTAAAAAAATTCGAGTATCTCACGAGCTTATCGAGTCGAGTATTGGGTAGCTCGACTCAACTCGTTAGTATGGCGATTCGAGCCCGAGTTCGAGTCGAGCCTACTCGAGTCGAGCGTTGACCGAGTTTTGACCGAGTCGATCTCGAATAACTCGCGAGTTGTCTCGTCTCGTTTACACCCCTACCTTGGACAACTAGTCTCGCTTTGTAACGCATGACCTCATCCTTATCATTGCGTTTACGAACAAAGACCCACTTATGTCCAACTGGTTTAATGCCCACGGGTACTGGCTCGATACGGCTAAATATCTCACGTTTAGCCATTGAGTCTAATTCAGCCTGCATTGCATCTTTCCATTTCGGCCAATCGGCTCATCGTTGACATTCAGCAATCGAGCGCGGCTCAGCATCATCGTATTCAATAATTTATTGAGCGACGGAGTAAGCAAAAGCATCATCGACTAGTGTGGATGACCTGTCCAATAGTACGTATTCACTCATACATTGCATCGAGATTTCTTTATTCTCTGACATCAACAAAGTTTCCGACGCGGCCGTCGATTGTTCCATTGTTGATTCGAGGACATATCCATAGTCAGAGATAATCTCGTGTGACGGAGTCACTGTGTTGATAATGAGAGGATTTTGTGCCTCCGTTCCTCTTCTTTTTCGAGGTTCGGTATCCTTTCTACCCACTAGCCTCCCCCTCTTTCGAGCAGGGATAAGAGCAGTCGAAGCAGCCGTCCCACCACTAAGGTTGATGCCGGGGGCATCATTCCTTTGGGCGGCTGAACCTTGCCCTATAACTGGGACTTCTAACCTTGCCGGAACATTCGCAGCGGGAATGGTAGATCTTGTCACTTTCGCAGTATCAGTAAAGCTGTCGGGCATCGAATCCGCAACTTTATAAAGACTGAGAATACGTTGCACTTTTAGCTCGGATTGAGCCGTGCGGGGATCTTGGTGAGGCAATGAGGGAGCACACCAGACAATTTCCTGGCGTTCAACTGGAATCGTTCGATTTCTCTCTCCCCCTAACGACGGGAAGTTTGTCTCATCAAAGTGACAGTCTGCAAATCTTGCAGTAAATAGATCTCCTGTCAAAGGTTCCAAATAGCGAATAATTTTAGGCGATTCATAACCAATGTATATACCTAATCGTCTTTGCGGATCCATTTTAGTACATTGTGGAGGCGTAATTGGCACATAGACTGAACAACCAAAAATGCGTAAGTGTGAAATATCAGGCTCATATCCAGTTACCAACTGGTACGCACTATATGGTTGATTGGCAGTGGGTCGAAAGCGAATAAGTATAGCCGTATGCAAAATTGCATAACCCCAGACAGAAGTCGGCAAGTTGGTGCGCAATACCAATGCTCGGGCGATAAGCTGTAACCGCTTAATCATAGCCTTAGCAAGGCCATTCTGCGAATGAATATGGGGGACGGGATGTTCAACTTCAATCCCAATCGACATGCAATAGTCGTCAAAAGATTTTGACGTAAACTCACCAGCGTTGTCCAATCTTAATGACGAGATTGGAAAGTCAGGGTGGTTAGCCCGTAACTTGATGATTTGTGCTAGGAGTTTAGCAAATGCAGCATTTCTTGTGGATAGCAGAGCGACATGTGACCATAGTGTCGATGCATCAACTATAACCATAAAGTATATGAATGGTCCGCACTCTGGTTGAAGAGGTCCACAAATGTCCCCTTGAATTCTTTGTAAGAAGCGAATGTTTTGTGTTGAGTCTTTAGCAAAGGACGGAGAGGGTGTCAACTTTGCTAGTGAACACGCTTTGCAAAATGATTTATGGGCATTGGAAATTGCCACGGAAGCCTCGGGATTTATGAAAGATGCACCATCAACCTTATCAGGCTGTGCGATCTTTAATCCTGGTGATACGGTATCAGACTCACTCACATCAATGCCGATATCGAGTGGTGCTTCCAATCATTTTATGGACTTGAAAAATGGATGACCATGTGAGTTTTTCAAAATGCGAATCATCATGTCGCGTCCAGGGTGACCGAGTCGGTCATGCCATAATTGGTATGCTTCGGAATCACAAAGTTCGTGACTCACAGCATATGATTCAATAACCCTTATTGTAGTGTGGTATAAACCACTACTTAGACTCATAAGTTTCTCAAGAACGCGGCGTCTTCCGCATTCTGCCAGAGTAACACACAAAAATTCTGTCCCATTCTCACAGTGTGTATCAAGGCGATAACCGTTGGCACGGATGTCCCTAAAACTTAGCAAGGTTCAGTTTGCTCTTGGGCCATAGAGAGCATTTGTGGCATTAATATGCATACTATTAGGTAGCAAGAAATGAGCAGGTCCCATCCCTAGAATTACTTGGGAGGAACCAATCATTGTTGTCACTGAGGATATATATGGCACAATATCCTTAAATAATTGCCTATTCTGAAGAATAGCGTGGGTTGTTCTACTATCAGCAAGGCACTCAATTTTGCCACGAGACATCTAAAATAAGACATGAAACTCGATTAGTCTTGTGATGAAAGGCATAGCAAAAACTCATTAACTTCGAGTTTGGGGAAATTCGACCAAGTTGGTTAGGATCAAAGTTAGCACAATCGCTGGAAATAATTTCCGCGTAGCTTGACCTTTGTTCACTAAAACAAAAATAACTTCTTCTTTAAGAAGGTTATGGATGAACGGTCAGTTGTTCTGGAAACTAGACTTCTGTATCTTTCTGTCCATAGGTTGTGCACTTTCTGGATTATTAAACTCAAATCTCAATGCTCGTTTAAAGTTGCTATTCTGGTATTTCCCTATTGTTGAGTGATAGAGCAAGGTTGAAGCCTTTTTCAAAGGCATTATTGTCGATAAAATACTATGGCAATATGGCCATAGGAGCATTTAAACACTTCAAAATGCATCGGGGTGTTCGATTTATATCTCGACTAATGATCCTTTCGGTAACTCCAACTTGGCAAACTTGCAGAGAAAGGCTGTTTAAAAATCACTGATTCCATTTGAACTTTCAAAGCATAAACAAATACCAAGGAGGATGCGCCTAGTCTTGATCAAAAGTTTTGATGAAATCCACAAATGTATCAAATTAACCAAGCAATTCATTACTGAGCAATTGTTTTGTGATAAACCAAATATGCTTTCGAAGGAAAAAATAAAATTCGTTTTTGCACAATCATAGCAATTAAAAGAATTTTATTCATCATGGCCAACTTTATTACATTCATAGAAAATCCCAAAGTAGTTCTTGAAAACTAGAAACAAGACAAAACATAATCAAAGCGTAAAACTAGTCAAACTACAATGATCTAGTCAAAGTCAGCAACATCCAAATGTTGGTCTTTGTCCGCAATGGTGAGTGGAGGGATCTCAGTATGGTTCACCTACGTATTCTCATTATCTTCCTCCATGTAATTTGACTCTTGAGTCAAGTACTGTTTATAGTGCTTGTAGTAAGCTTGGATGTTCTTTGGCGCCTTACAATTGCGGTAACTATGCTTCTTTGAGCCGCAAGTATAGCAATTTCGGCCTTCCTATGGAGTGGTTCCAATCCCGGCGGCAGTAGGCGGTCCACGTGGTTGGGCTCCACTAGGACCCGTGGCCGAGCCACCTTGCCTCTTCCACAAATTGGAACGACGACATCGTCTTTTCCCTCGCTTGCTCAAGTCATGCACCCGTGGTGCTTGCAAAAACTGAGTAGTGTTGCCTTTTCTATTTTGTCATGGTGTCTTCCTGTGGGTAGCCTAATTCACTTCCGGAATTGGCTTCGTACCAGCTGGGCGCGCATTGCTATTGAGAATAATCTCATGGTGCCTTTCTTTTTTCGCGAGGTGGGAGATAAGGTCACTAAAATTTTTAATTCTCCCTTCTTCATAGGCAACGCGCAGCTGGTGAGCAATCACACTTGCTCCCACGGGAAACGTGCTAAGAGTCTTCTCGATCAAATCTTGATCAGACTTCTTGACACCACAAAAACCAAGATCAACGCGAAGATCGAGGATGGCTTGGTTATAGGCCTCCACATTCGCATAATCTAAAAACAGGATTTGCTCCCACTGAAGTTGCAATTCGGGGAAGCGCTGATCATGCACATTATTAAATCGTTGTTCGAGTGTATCCCATAGTTCTTTGGGGGTTTGCAAATTCATGTAACACTTTTTCAACAACGGATGTATATGTCTACGCAAGTACATCAGTGCATTAGCCTTGGTTTCCTCACTCGATTCTTGAGCGGTAGGCTCGTTAGAGGGAAAGATGGTGGTGGTAAATCTCTTACCGATGAATGCCAAGCGAACGTCTGAGACCCACCTGTGGTACTCCTTACCAGCATGGTCAAGGATGTCGAACTCCGGATGAACATTGGAGCTTTGTGCCATCTACAAGATATAAACAAGAGGAAGTTAGTCTTGTTGGATTTTCAGTGACAATGTAAACAGTCACAATCGATGCTTTTAAAAGCATGTAACATAACCATTACTCGATGTACTTCCCTTAATTGTTGTTTAGTAAAGTCGACAAAAAAACGGCGATATCAAATCGCACCCAGATACGTGGTGTATGCAACAACCACAAGTATCGACTTTCAACAATTCCGTGACTCCCCCAGGACCGTCACACAGTTTTCTGCGACACGCATAGATACCGTCTTCTCTCGCGGTCTCATCCACCGCAAAGTAGCGTGGGAGATAAAGAACCCAATAACCCATGTCCCCAAAAGAAAAAAATTCCCCAAAAGGAGAGAATTGAATAGGAACAAGTCAGATAATTACCTCGATTATAAAATTAAGCACGTGATATGGATGAATTTGTGGTGTGCTTCGATCTACCGGTTGGTACTCGATGCGACGACGTGAAACTGGGGGCACAATTTTGGCGGCTTCCGAAAATAAGTTGATGTTCGGGTTTTGGTCTGAGGTTCTGAACCGGATCGAACTTGGCTGGGCTGGAGCTGGCCGGCGGCGGCGGTGTTCACCGGTGGCGGTGGTCGACGGTGGTGGCTGGACTGGATCAGCGACGATGGTCCGGCGATGGTCGACTGGACTGGATCAGCGGCGGTGGTCGGCCGTGATGGTCCGGCGATTGCGTTCCGGTTGGACTGAATCGACGGCGGCGCTCCGGATGGACTGGATCGGCGGTGGCGTTTCAGCTGGACTGGGTCGGCGGAGGTGTTCGGCGGCGGTGGTGGTCCGGCGGTGATGGTCCGGCGGTGGTGGTGGTCTGACGGTGGTGGCTGGGCAGCGGCGGGACTGGGCAGTGGCGGCGGCTGGCATCGGTGGGCGGCGATGCTGGGCAGCGGCGGGACTGGGCAGTGGCGGCGGCTGGCAGCGGCGGGCGGCGGTGCTGGGCGGCGGCGATGGTGCAGGGCCGGGTTTTTTTTTCGTCTTCGAGCTACGTGCTGATAACGTGTTTCAGGAGAAAGTAAAAGACATCAAATCAATTGTATTGATAACAATGAATAGAGGGGCCTTTATATAGGCATTACAATGAGAGTCCTTCCATACATAGGATTCCTAGTTAAAGTAAGACATCTAACAGGATCTTACTACCTCTGGAAGGGTCTAGAACCTTCCATATCTCTATCCCCCTACAACCAGTATTAGGTAAGACACCAATAAGGGAAGGATATCCCGGAACACACACACATATATATATATATATATCCTCACTACAAAAAAAATAAGTTTTAACCGACGCCGAACGTCGTTGGTGAAACAGAAAATAGCGTCGGTAATTGATTTACCAACGCCGTTACCGACAGCAATCCGCCGTTGGAAAAAAATGCTCGAAGGTAATTTTTTACCGACACTATTTTTGGCGTTGTTAAATTAAAAATAAAAAATCTAAAAAAGTCAGGTCAGGACTCAAGCGGGTCAGGTTCGGGCTCAGGCAGGTCAGGTCCAGGTCTGGGCGGGTCAGGTCCGGGCTCAGATGGGTCCGGTCCGATCTTCATTCAATTTCAAATGTTTGAGTAAGATTTTGGTATATAAACAACACAAAACACTACTGTTTTTCCGATGTGGGATAGTGTAAAAAAATTTACCAACGCCATTTCGGCGTCGGTAAATACTAGCATCGGTAAACGGCGTCGTTAATTATGAAAAAAAGAAAAGAAAATAATATAAAAAAATTACCAACGACGAAATGGCGTCGGTAAACGGCGTCGTGAATTGTGAAAAAAAGGAAAAAAAAAATAATAAAAAAAATTAAACATTAAGAACGACTTACGGCGTTGGTAATGGCGTCGGTAAATTTGGCGCAAATAAGTCTGCGAACCGGCCGTCGGCAATGGCTTCGGTAAATTAATTAAATAACAGGCGTCAGTAATGGCGTCGGTAAATTATAAATTTAACAACGGCGGGTACGGGCGTCGGTAAATAGCGTCGGTAAAACTGTTTTTTTGTAGTGCCTAACCTAATTCCTAAACCTATTTTTCTAGATCTCGCTGTCTCTAATCTATCCATCTCTAGAACTGTTGGCCACTAAGTATACAAAATACAACTTGGAAAGTGTTTGAGCAACAACCTGTACGATTTTCAAATTAGAGTGCGTAGCGGAAGTCTTGTAACAGTAAGTTGCTGTAAATACAACAACTAGGTATGCAGTGTATACTTAAAATAATCACAGTTATGGAAACAGTAAATGCAGAAGGAAATTAACACAGTAATTGAAGTGGTTCGAGGTAAACCCCTCTACGTCCACTGGTTCTCCACATAGGAGTAAAAAGTTTATTATAAACACTACGTACACAACTACGTGTCTATAATCAAACCTATCAATGTATCGTTCACACAGATTGATACAAAGATCGTAGCTTTCAACCGTTCACACAGATTAGTCAAAGCTAACACTTGATTGGCTTCTTCAATACACAGTTCCGAAGCTTCGTCTCTACAATGCAGATCCGTCACACATAGTTCAGGAAAAGCAAGGCTTTCTGAGTCCACACAGGACTGATGGTTTTCTTCAAAGTAAGAACGTTGGTTGAACAACAGCTTGACTTTCTTGAGCTTTAGGATGATGATGTGTTGTTCAGGGATGAGTACTTGTATATTTCTTCTCTAAGGATTGGCAATTTGCTTGAAGAAATATTATTGATCTTGATATACTGTTCTTTAGAGGATCTCGTGGAATCTCAGTATATCTCATTTTGCTCAGTTTGAATATTCTTCACAGATGTATGATTGTGTGTTCGTGTATCTGTCTATTTCTGTTTTGAACTTCAAACTTCGGGGGTATATATAGCTTTTTGGAATAGATCCGTTGAGAAAGATCTGTTGAGCAAAAGTCCGTTCCAACTGGATGGTTGACTTGTATGGACCAAGATCTGGATTTTGCGCTGTCTGAAGATCTCTGTCGGATTTAGTATTTAAATACTTTATCCTTTCAGTATTTAAATACTTCTTTTCAAACGAGACTTGACTTTAGCGAATGAAGCAGATTTCGTTCTAACGGTCTTTAGTCCTGCTTGGATAAGTTTTGAGGAAATAAATACTTACAGCTTATATGCTGTATCCAATTATGTTGTAGGCTATATAGAAGCTGCTGCTGTATGGAGTGTTGCTGTATGAAGGGACATCTTCCATACTTAGCGCTATATGACTCTATTGCTGTATGATGGCAACGCGAAGGCTTGTTGTTTGGCAATTTATCAAAACATCGGACAGGGTTAATTATCGCAACAATTTCCCCCTTTTTGATAATTGCCACATCTTCTTTGAAACCTCTTGATATGCCAAAAGTTCTTGATGATGCCAAAACCTTGATGTTGAAACCTTTTTGAACCATCTTACAGGAGGGCAGTCTTCTTGGTCTTTTGTCGAATGTTCTGGCCTTCAGCAAATAGTCTAATATTATGAACTGCTCGCAGGCGAGTTCAACTTTGACAGGAAAGAGTATTACAACTTAAACTTATGATTGGCGCGCAGGCACAATCTTATAGTGTAATTTAGTTGAATTACAACTTAACCTATGAACTTTTCGCAGACAAGTTCTTTACAGCTTGTATACTAAACAAGTTTCATACTTTTATACAGCAAAAATTAATTGAAATCGTAATCAGACGGTAAACAAATACGTAGATCACGAGTTGTAATCTTTCAAGACAAAAATATATTTTATTGATAATGAGCAAGGATTACAATATTCTAAAGAAAAGATGCATAATAGGATCCTACAGGCTAACTCCTGTAGCTAGCATGTCTCCATGGCCTTTTGTCAGGATCATTCTCGGTTCCCTTCCACCAATGCTGTAGATAATCGTTGCCTCAATCTAAATATATCGCTCTTCCTTCGCTCGATTTGTCAAAGGCAAGAATCCAGTCATCAGGGTGGGTGATCCGATCTCCTGACTGGTGCTTGGATTTCATTTGGACTTGTAGGGGGAGCTTTCCTTCTTCCAGCATTTTTGCGAATACATCCGCAGCCTCCGCCAGTGTTCGATACTTGTTAAAGATGGCAGACTCCCTGATGAGTTTTACAAAGTATCTCATCAGTTCGTTCTTCCTCCATTCCTTCACTTATCCTGCTGTAGGATGGCGGTTGGTTGGTAAACGGATTTCCAAGGGCTTCTGCACGTTGTTCTTCCAAGGTATGTTGGGATCATGGAACTCTAGACGAGAACCAGAAACCCTGTACCCTTGTGTAGGAGCGGCCTGTTACGTATTTTTGTGAACGCAAGTGCACGTTGTCGTAATCAAGTAATAAAGTGATGAGAAAAATATCGTTCCCTCGAGGACTGATGCACTAATTACCAATTTATTCATATTCTTAATTTTATTTGAACGACTGAATTTTGTGATTGAAGAATTATTAAAAACTAAATAGTGTAACAAACTAAAAACAAATAAGATAATCAATAGTCCGATGGAAGGAGATCAAATAAGAGAAGAGTCTAGGATCGAGAATTCGCCTCGATTAATCTGAATTAATCTTGATTAATATAATTTATGTAATTTCTCAATTTATTGAAAGCGAAGATTCTAAGATAATCTAATGCCTCTACCGAGGATAGAAGAATTTTCCAAGGTGAATAATTCACTCTATTCCTGGGTGAGTTAATTCAACATTAGCCAAAAAGTTCTAAAATCTTCAAACGAGTTTCGTAATTCTTATGAGTATATTCCTATCTCACAAGACAAAACGGTTTTCTCCCAATTTTCACTACTTACTCTCCTCTCCCGATTCAAGTTACGTAATTATAACAATTCAATCACATGCCACAGAATTGAAAGCATTAAGAATAATTGGGGAAAACTAAATAGAAAAGGGAAATATATTAATAAGTAAAATCAGGAATTAATTTATCAAAATCTCGGTTTCATCACAATCCTAGAATAAAAGGGTCTAGCCCGACATACTAGAAAACAATACAAAAAGATTTGAATAAAACATAGGAGAGAAATTCAAACACAATTGATGAACTTCTTCTTCCATTTTCTGGCCTTGCTCTCTGCTGCTGGTATTCTTCTCCTCTCATTCGATGATGTATTTTCTGACCTTCACTTTCTTTTTATAACCTTCCTTCCGCCTCCAAAAACGCCTCCGAGAATTAGGTCGAAACGGCCTTCAGAATAGCCAAAATCGCAGGCTGAAATCATGGATTCCGCACCGCAGGCCACAACCCGGCTTAAGTGTGCCGCGGCCCTAGTCCGTGTGCTGCCTAGGCCTGGGCAATTTTTCATTACGGGCCGCGGCTCAGAATGAGTGTGCCGCGGCCCCCGGTACAGTTTGTACCAGTTAGCGCTGGGGTAGGCCTGTGACGCGGCCCAGGTTTGATGCGACGCGGCCCTTGACCAAAAAATATCATTTTAGGTTCGTTTTTCTTCGTTTGAGCTTCCGGACTCTAATTTCCTTCAAAAAATATAAACATAATGCATTAAGAGCTCATTTATGCAGATTTAAACCCAAAATGGAGATAAAATAATGATAATAAGATGCACAAAAACACATGTAACAAATACCCCCAAACTTAAGCCTTTGCTTGTCCTCAAGCAAAAATCAATTTCAAACAAGACTACAAGTATCGTGGATGATCGTGAAAATCCATAGTGCTCAACTAATTAATACTACCCTGAAAATCTCAAATAATAATACGAATATCGTACTTGTGAGTCATAGTACGGACAATGATTCCTCAAGGTAACCATTTTTAGTGCAAATCTTAGCTCATGAAGAAAGTCAAGGCTCAAAGATTAACAAACGTGAATTGAGCCGACCGTCAGTATGAATGTTGAGAGTATAACAAGCCAACTCGCCCAATTCCACAGTCTCGTGGCAAAAACACAAGAATTTCATCATAAATAATATTCCCCGGACATCACTCCCCTATATTTAGTAATTATAATGATTCGAGTTAACCACTAGGTTTCGACTCCCGGGATGTTTCATCGGAAGAACCCTAGGGTGGATTTCCATTCTCATTTATTGGGAAACCGTTTGATATAAAAGACACTCGTGGGGCTCATGAATGCTTCTAGTTACTAAGTCTCCCTCTACAGTGGAGAAAAAACTCGAATAGCTACTCCCGCACGTCCGATTCAAGGTTGCTGTTTTACGTGAGAGTAAACAACGGGTCACGCGAATACCCTCAGTTACTTGGCTTCCTATCATCGGAGATGCGATTTTACGAATCATTAATCTACTATGAACATGTCTATTCAGGGTTGTCGTTTTACGCGAGAGTAAACAACGGGTCACGCGAATACCCCCGGTTACTAGACTTCCCATCATATAACATGCAAGGTTGCTCAAATTTTGGGAATTAAAACTGTCCGACTCAATGCCTTAGGTACTTAATTTAATGCCAACAAGACTAATGTTACTGGACGACTAGCTAAGTGAACAGTGCCACCAAACATATAGATGACGGCTCGTGTAATGCGGACACTACAAACACGTATGTCTCATTTCTTATATGCCAAGATTACCACAATGACGCAAAAAAATCAGACCGAAATGAATACTCGAGGGAAACAAATATCGTATAATGCGAACTCGACTAATACTCATCCGTTTCTTCAAATAGAAATCAGTATCATATAATCGGTCTTACACAAGGCTGTACGAAATACTCATGAATGCAACAATGTCCAGAATATCATAGAAGACAAGCAAGGCTAAAATCAATAAAAACTAAAAATAGATAACAACTAAAAGTGTAACCCCCCCAAACTTGAGAAGTATATTGACCCCAATGGACGACAAATAAGAATAAGCAGTAAAAATAGGTCAAGTACTCCCCTGAAGAAAACTCAGGCACTAGCATCAGCCTCGTCCGGCGAAGTGGGTGGTGTAGGTGACCTGACCGGAGGAATGAAAGGTCCGTATGGGCGAAGGATATGGCCCGTCCACACAGCTAAGTAGTCCTAATGGTAGGCGCCTCTCGCAGCTAAGCGCCTCTCCGCACGCCGATTGGCCCGGCGGACCTGCTCGTACATCTCCTCTCGAATGGCTGCGATCACGCTATCTCTCTCTGCTCTCATCTCCTCCATCAAGCCGTCAAACATCGCCTGAAGAAGGTGATCTATCGCTGGCGGTGGAGTGGACTCGGTCTGATCCTCGGTGTCAGCCGCCGGCTCATGAGTCAGAAGAAGTGGCTCTGAGGAGTGCTCATGTGGCTTGTCAAGAAGAAATCCTCGTCCCCGTGAATGTTCCCGCGCGCCACCCCAGTGGTCGAAGTGAGAGATAATACGATGATCGATTGGACCCTGGGGTGCTATAGTCGGCTCGTCATCCAACCAAGTCACGCCAGACTGGCGGCATATTGCACAAATGAGAGAGGGATGTTTTAGCCCCGTCTTGGCCCCTCCTTGGATGCACTGGAGAATAGACCAGGCCAGACATGGGGCCACATCAAATCGAAGTCCTGTCGTGATGGCATATAGCAGTCGGGCACGAGGAAGCAGGACCGAGCGGATTTGCGAAGTAGGGTCGACTCGCGAGCAGAGAAAATATAGCCAAGCTCTCCCGAGCCGACTAAGATGGGAACTCTTGAAGAAGAAAGCTGTGGACCCCGGGACGCACGTTTCCCAAACGGAATCCGGATGAGCGAGCGCCTCTAGTAATGCCTCCCTCGTGAGGCTACCCATAGTCCGCGTGAATGCCGATTCGTCTACCTCGGGTAGCTTGTATAACCTCCGAATTGCGGCTGCCGAGAAGTCCACTATCTGGCCACGGACAACAACCTCAATACGTATATTCGGCCTCCCCAACATCTGACCTCCCCGGATATGAAGTAATAGAGCACTGGCGTAGAATTCTTGTATGATAGAGATTACGGCCGGCTCGGGATGTGCGGCGGACCTAGACCATCCCACTTCAGTAATCATAGTTAGTAGCTCGCCGTCTTGGGGGGCGGGAGTGAAACCCCGCTCAGGAATTATGGGCCGAGGGAAAATTTTCTCATTAAAGATGCGATGGATCTCTGGGTCGGAGAATTGTTGGGAATGCTCATCCGTCCGGTTTTGCGAGGTTTCTCCTCTCGGGGGAGATGAACGAGTCGTGGTACGAGTGGAGCTCAACTTTCTCTTGCAGGCCATAGCGAATTACTGGAAAGTAAACGCAGGATATTAGACGACTTTAAATAACAAGATACCAATCACAATATATAACGTGTGGGAAATGAATATAGCGTCAAAGTTTCTCACTTCCGTATGAGGATATGATGCGAAAATTTTAACTCAAACTAAGCATTAAGGTAGGGGACATATTATTCAGATAATCGTACTATTGCAAACAGATTGGAGATGTTTAGATCAAATACGTTTCATTGGGGTATTTTATCAAACACTTGGCGTGCGTAAACTTAAATGAAGAACAAAAATAATCATTAGTGAATTCAATCCCCAACAAACAAACAATATCGCAGAGATTCATGATAATCAACTAGACACAATCAACATTAATCGATATTCACCATATTTTTTGATCAAAATCTTGATAGAACGTAGAAAAGCAAAATAACTTCATCAATGAATGAAACAAATATTACCCCACTTCTCAATCCTTGTTGCAAATAAACTTAATGATTAAGGGTTACCTTGTGTTGGATTGAAGAAGATGAGAAGAAGAAGAAATTTGGAGATGGTGACCTGCGCCGCGCGGAAGAGGAAAAGATTTTTTGAAGTTCTACACTATTTCTCGGCCGATTGAAACCCTGCCTGCTTTTAAAACTATCGGCGAGGGCTGCGGCACGTAGCAAGTGAGCCGCGGCCCATAGTACAGCAGGCTTTTAAAGTTTTGGTGTTTTGCAGCGTGCCGCAGCTCATTGTACGGGTGCCGCGGCTTCCAGGGTAAGTGTGCCGCGGCTCAGAGCTTGCGTGCCGCGGCACAGAGTACAGTTCACTGGGGGTATTTCGGGGGCTTTGGCGTGCCGCGGCCTGCCTTCATCGTCCCGCGGCTCTTGGGGCGAGTGTGCCGCGGCCTGCCTTCATCGTGCCACGACACAGAGTACAGCAAGTTAGTCGATTTTTGAGACTTGTGTGTGCCGCAGCCCGCTCTTAGTGTGCCGCGGCCCTAAGTTAAAATTTTGCCCTGGACAATTCCTGCACAGATTTTTCAAGTGAAAATACATAGAACATGAGAGAGAAGCATAGCAAAGCAAAAATGCCGAAAAAATAGACTCCTAAAATGAAGGAAAATAGCGAAAACTAAAATCTATACTAATAATCGGGTTGCCTCCCGAGAAGCGCTAAGTTTATAGTCTTCAGCCAGACTTTGCTAGAATTCACTCTGCGGCGAATAGGACGACTGTCGACTTCTACACGTCCATTAGATTACCCGTGTGGACCTTCAACCACTGCCCATTTACTTTAAATTTTCGATCCTCTTTTTGTACTTCCACTAATCCGTGTGGAAATACTTGAACTACAGTGAACGGTCCCGACCATCGTGAACGTAATTTCCCAGGAAACAACCTCAAGCAAGAATTAAATAATAACACCTCTTGACCCGGAACGAACTCTCGATGTATAATGTGCTTATCGTGCCAATTCTTGGTACGCTCCTTATAAAGTTTCGCATTCTCGTACGCATCATGACATATCTCCTCCAATTCATTCAACTGCAAACAACGCTTTTCACCAGTTGATTTAAGATCAAAATTGAGTTTCTTTGTCGCCCAATATGCACGATGCTCCATCTCTACCGGCAAATGACAACCTTTCCCAAAAACCAATCTATATGGTAGCATGCCGATAGGTGTCTTGTACGCAGTACGGTATGCCCAAAGTGCATCATCGAGTTTAAGGGACCAATCTTTTCGAGACGAGTTGACTGTTTTTTCTAAGATCCACTTTAGCTCTCGATTAGATATTTCAACTTGACCACTCGTTTGGGGATGGTAGGCTGTAGCAACACGATGAGTGACTCCGTATTTCTTTAATACCACATCAAGGAACTTGTTGTCAAAGTGTGAACCACCATCACTGATAATTGCACGTGGAGTCCCAGAACGCGTGAAAATATATTTTTTTATGAATTTGATCACGACATTAGACCCATTTGTTGGTATTGCCACCGCTTCGACCCACTTCAAGACGTAGTCCACTGCTACTAGAATATAAAGATTCTTATTTGATGGGGGGAATGGACCCATAAAGTTGATCCCTGGCAACGACAAAAAACTCCTCACCCCTTTTACAGAAGTAGGCGGAGGCATCTTCTCAATCGCTTCAATCTTTGCACGGTCGACTTCAATCCCATGGGAGGATATGCGATGACCTAGCACAATGCCCTCATGGACCATAAAGTGGCACTTTTCCCAGTTTAATACCAGATTTGTCTCTTCGCATCTTTTCAAGACTTTCTGCAAATTCTGCAAGCATAAATCAAACGAATCACCGAAAACAGAAAAATCATCCATAAAAATTTCAATACAATGTTCTACCATGTCAGAAAAAATAGCCATCATATACCTTTGAAAAGTGGCTGGCGCATTACATAAACCAAAAGGCATGCGCCTATAAGCAAAAATGCCATAAGGACATATAAACGTCGTCTTTTCTTGGTCTTCTGGGGATATATAAATCTGATTATACCCAGAATAACCATCAAGAAAACAATAAAAATCGTGTCCGGCTAATCTATCCAACATTTGATCAATAAATGGTAAAGGAAAGTGGTCTTTTCTAGTGGCTTTATTTAATTTTCTATAATCTATGCACATACGCCACCCCGTAACAATTCTAGTGGGAATTAATTCATTATTATTATTTTGAATAACCGTTATCCCACCCTTATTTGACACAACTTGAACTGGACTTACCCACTTGCTATCAAAAATAGGAAAGATCATACCTGCATCGAGGAGTTTTAAAACCTCGACTTTTACCACCTCTTTCATATTAGGATTTAAACGACGTTGATGCTCCACAGAGGGTTTGTAGTCTTCATCCATCAAAATCCTATGCATACAAATGGACGAGCTGATTCTTTTGATATCCGCAATAGACCATACAAGGGCAGTTTTGTACTCCCTAAATACTCGCAACAATTTCTCCTCTTGATCACCCGCCAAAGTGGCAGAAAGAATGACATGCAAGGAATCATCGGGCCCCAAAAATGAATATTTCAAATGATTCGGTAGCTGTTTAAGCTCTATCTTTGGGGGTTTCTCAATTGATGGGACGGGTCGAGTTGGTGAACTTCCGAGCTCCTCACATGGTCTGCGAGTAAAAAAATGGTGGTGACGCATACATGTGTCGTAAATAGGCTACATGCTCTGAATTCAACTCGGTAGAGGATCCGACTAAAACGGACTTATTGTGCGGCGATTTATACGCCTCGACGAAGATCGGCATAAGGGCCGAGCGACCAATCCAGCGCCAGATGAACCAAGACAGACTAATCAAACAAGGGCTCCAGATCACGGTCAAGTACCGAGCGATCGACACCCAGGGCGATCGTCTCTTGGCACCTAGCGATCGACTCTAGTGCCTGACCAAGGCCGACCGCCTTATGCCACGTGTAAAGCCAAACATCCGTCAAGTCTATGAAGACCGAATTTCGGGATGAAGGTCCACGTGCAGACCCGCCAAAGGCGCCGCAGGAAAAGGCTTTTTGACTCCCTACCAGCTGTGGGTGACAGGGACAACCTCTCACCTACCGACAGACCCGCCTAAAGGTCGTAGGTGGGACCTCCCAAGACTGAAACATGAGGCACAGGGTGTCTTCTCATTGGTTCAGCTGGCTGCCAGTAGCAGCCGCAGACTTTAAAGAAACCAACCCACGTGCTGTGATGATCGCCCGTTTAATTTAATGCAGGAAAGGAGATCGCCCGCTTGGGATTAAGACATCCCAACTACATCCTCTTATATAAGTAGGAGACTTCCAGCATTTGGAAGGAGTCTTCTCGGGGATCTCTCTCTCTCACTCTCAGAACCTCTTAACCGAAAGACGGACGGCAAAAACGAGAACTCCCTACATTTCAAAAACTCACATAGCATCAACTCTGGTTCTTCCGGCAATCACCAGTACTCAAGAGCTAGATATATAGAGTTATTACACTCATTGTAATTGTACTCTTACATTAATATCTATACTCCCAAGTGGAACCCTTATTAATAATATCTCGCAAGAGTATTCAAGCCCGAGACTAACAACCCCAGCAAATCTTGTGTTATTTACACTCCTCGTACGTGCTCTCGCATTTTTTTTGTTACTCACCCGTAGCCATATCCAGCAAACTATTACGTATAATATTTTAGGTAACAACAATTGGCGCTAGAAGAAGGGGATTTAACCCTCATTTTCATACCGACCATTTCGAAGAACACTCACTGTTCTCCGGAACATATACTTGAAGAAACACTCACTATTCTTCAAAGAAAAACCCTCAGATAATGACGTCTGCCACCACCTCGAAGAGAGCCACCCTACGGTCCGTCGGACACCTTATTCCGGCCCAGACCAAGTCCCAACCTACGGCGGAAGGCATCCGCGGCGACGCCAGATTCTCACTCCCGCCCCCGAGGGACGGCCCCAGCCTCTCACTCGATCAATTCCAAACCGCGGACAGATCGAGGAGGCATGGCCATCCTAAGGGAGCGACGGAGAGCACGCGACGTGCCCACTATTACCCCCTCGACCATCCGCCGCGCGGGCAAACGAAAGCTCAGGGGTTATATGTCGAGCAATCGTCAGAAAGCCCCGAGTCAAAAGAAAAGGCGCTCGCGAGGCAGGACAATTCCGTCTTCAGCCGCCTAGGAAGTGATCCTTCATGGCGACCGGGGCATTCTGGCCCCAGCCATGAGGCGTCGGAGTCCGAATCCATCACCAGGAGTTCGGCATACCCAACTCCCAGAAAGCATGCCAGCCATCTGGCTCCCACTCGCAGAAAAATCGAGCTCGGCAGCAAAGGCCTCATCGCCTACCGCGGAGCCAGGAGATCAGTACATGATCTCCTCGGCTCCTGCTCCGAGAGCCAAACCGAGAGCAGCCAGGCTACGGCGCTGGACGCAATCCAACACCAGCTCGATGATATGAAAGCACTCCTAGAAACTAGGGCAGGCGCCAAGAGAAACGTCGCCGGACCGAGTGAGCCGCTAGCGGACCAGATCGAGCTTGCCCCCGTGCAATCAAAGATCGCTCCTCCTCAGACACCTTTGTATGAGGGGAGATCGGACCCCTAGACTCACTTAAGCAAGTTCCGGATCTACATGACTGGATGAGAGGTGTCAGACGCGACGAAATGCCGAATGTTCCCATTAACATTGGGCAATCTTGCCCATAGGTGGTACATCTCATTGCCACCGCGCTCAATCAATTCATTTGAAAATCTGGCGAGCGACTTCACGTCGTACTTCGCCGCCAAGGTCGCTCGACCAGAAGGTCCCCATTGCATGATGAAGATCAGGCAGGGGAAGATGAGTCCGACGAAGATTACATCGATAGGGTGGATGAGATAATCCTCATCGGCGAGCCATAAGCGATGAGATCGCACTCTACTCGGTCCTAGGGGGATTCGATGGTCTTTCTACCATGTTCAGGCACCTTACGAAGGACATCCCCCCAACCTACGCGATCTTCCACGCCAAGGCCACAGACTTTATGGCCAGGCGGAGGTTGCTCACCCTTCGCCTAGGTGAGGGGGCAAAGAAGGCGATCGCCAAGCCCGAAAAGACGGTCGCCAAGTCACCCAGTGATTTCAAGGCCTTGGATGTGGAAGCCCATATCCTCCACAACCTCAATCTATCTCTGGCCCATATTTTTTACGCCATCAAGGGGCGCGAGCGGCTAATCAATCCAAAAGCGATAAGGGACAACAGTCATCTGGACCGCGATAAATTTTGTGCTTACCATAAGAGTACTGGCCACAACACCAACCAATGCCGCGACCTCCTCAGACATCTATGGAGCTGGAAAGTTTAGTGGCTTAGCCGGAGCCCCGGGAAGAAAGGACCAAGGACCGCGATCGGCGATAGAACAACGGCCGTCAATCTCTGTCAATCTCCCAATCTGATCGCCAGAATCAAACACGACGAGCCAGAGGAATCGTACGAGTCGATACCCTCGATCAACCCTGGCGGCCGGATCTATACGCTTCAATCAAATGGTGGAAACTTCAGAGGTCCTTCCCCAGTTTCCACCATGTCAAACCAAAGGCTACTGCCTGAGCAACACCTCCAAAAAGAGGATGACTCGCTCGCCCTCTAAAGTTTTTTTTATCTAACATGATGAACCCAGGCAAGCGATCGCCTCCCCCAACACAACGTATACCATCGAGGACCACCATCTAACATGACGATCCGAGGTAGAAAAGTGCAGACATGGTTCTGGAGGTCGATGGAACCGATAGCCCGTCCATGCAAGGTTCCTTTGGGCAGAGATCGCTCGCCCTTCGTTTAAATACGAGGCGGGCGTAGCCGAAGGACCCTCCAAAATAGATTTGTGGACACGCTCGCCCACCCTCAAATATCCATCATCTAACATGGTGGACCCGGATAATGCGACGCGCCCCTCCCCCCGTCACAACGTATGCCCTCGAAGGTCCATCATCTAACATGTCGGTCCCAAGCAAAAAAGTGCTAACAAGCCATGGTCGCGAATTCGATTAATCCGACGGCGCCCGTGCAAGGACTCCTCCAGGCTGAGATCGTCCGCTCCATCGCTACATTGCAAGGCAAAACGTAGCCCCCGGAGGACCCTTATAATAAAGTGAGTCGCGAGACAGACCTACAGGTGGAATGTCGCTCGCGCACAAGACATGGTCGCGGATGTCGGTTCCATCGAACTCTGTGACCGTGCACGGTTCCTCTAGGCCGAGATGGTCCGAATTCCTCGAGGAATCTGCAAAATTGAAGATCGCAAGAACTAAACCAAGGATCACTCACTAAACGATTTATTTTCGTTCCCTTTCACTAAATAAACAGTCTCAGGTGCCGCTCTTTTCAGCGATCGAATAGGTCGTCCAAAATCAAAATCAAAGTCCACTCGATGAGTCGCTCGTCATTACTTTAAACGATCGCCTATAGAACCACCTCACCTCACGTCTTTGACAGTGGAGCGAGCTAGGGGGTAATTGTTGTGCGGCAATTTATACGCCTCGACGACGATCGGCATAAGGGCCGAGCGACCAAGCCAGCGCCAGATGAACCAAGGCATACTAATCAAACGAGGGTTCCATATCACAGTCAAGTACCGAGCGATCGACACCCAGGGCGATCGTCTCTTGGCACCTAGCGATCGACTCTAGTGCCTGACCAAGGACGACCACCTTATGCCACATGTAAAGCCAAACATCCGTCAAGTCTACAAAGACCGAATCTCGGGATGAAGGCCTATGTGCAGACCCGCAAAAGGCGCCGCAGGAAAAGGCTTTTTGACTCCCTACCAGCTGTGGGTGACAGGGACAGCCTCTCACCTACCGACAGACCCGCCGAAAGGTCGTAGGTGGGACCTCCCAAGACTGCAACGTGAGGCACGAGGTGTCTTTTCATTGGTTCACACAGCTGGCTGCCAGTAGCAGCTGCGGACTTTAAAGAAACCAACCCACGTGCTGAGACGATCGCTCGTTTAATTTAATGCAGGAAAGGCGATCGCCCGCTTGGAATTAAGACATCCCAACTACCTCATCTTCTATAAGTAGGAGACTTCCAGTATTTAGAAGAAGGATTCTCGGGGATCTCTCTCTCTCTCACTCTCGGAACCTCTTAACCGAAAGACGGATGGCAGAAACGAGAACTTCCTACATTTCAAGAACACACAGAGCATCAACTCTGGTTCTTCCGGCAATCACCAGTACTCAAGAGCTAGATAGCTAGGGTTATTACACTCATTGTAATTATACTCTTACATTAATATCTGTACTACCAAGCGGAACCCTTATTAATAATATCTCGCGAGAGCATTCAAGCCCGGGACTAACAACCCCGGCAAATCTTGTGTTATTTACACTCCTCGTACATGCTAGCGCATTTTGTTTGTTAATCACCCGTAGCCATATCCAGCAAACCATTACGTATAATATTTTGGGTAACAACAGGACTCCAATGGATCTGATGGATAGCTCTCCCGAAAAGCTCTTCTTACACATGAGTCAATGATGTCAATTTGAAAGCAATTCTCGACATCACTAGGATGTTGCATGGATCGAAATATATTGAAAGTAACTTGCTCCTCTTGAACTCGTAAAGTGAGTTTCCCTTTTTACACATCAATTAGAGTTCGGCCGATCGCTAAAAATGGTCTTCCCAAGATAATTGGGATGTCGTGGTCCTCCTCCATATCAAGCACAATAAAATCAGCAGGAAAGATGAATGTATCGACTTTTACTAGGACGTCTTCTATTACCCCCCTCGGGTACTTGATGGATCTATCAGCTAGTTGTAGAGAGACCGTAGTCGGCTTGGCCTCCCCAATACTTAGCTTTTTGAAAATGGAAAGGAGCATAAGATTAATGCTGGCTCCTAGATCACATAAAGCTCTATCAAAGGCCGAGTTTTTCAATAGTGCATGGTATAGTGAAACTTCCCGGATCCCTCAATTTAGGCGGGAGCTTTTTCTGCAAAGTAGCACTGCACTCTTCAGTCAATGACACTATCTCATATTCTTCGAGCTTCCTTTTGTTGGACAAGCTCTTCTTCATAAATTTCACATAGCTCGGCATTTGTTCTAAGGCGTCGGCAAATGAAATATTGATATGCACTTTCTTGAAGACGTCAAGAAACTTGGATAATTGCTTGTCCAATTTTTGCTTCTACAAACGTTGTGGGAATGGAATTGGTGGTGTAGGATGAGTGGTCAAGACTGCTTTTGACTTGGGCTCTTCGTCCTTCATTTTCTCAACAGGGCTGCTCTTTTCCTTGCTACTCTTGGGCTGCTCTTGTAGCTCCTTTCCACTTCGTAGCTCAATAGCTTGCACATTTTCCTTGAGATTCATTTCGGTAATGCTTGGTAATACATCTTGAGGTCGAGAAGATAATAAATTTGCGATCTGCCCCATTTGGACTTCCAAATTCCAAATAGAAGTGGAATGATTTTGTAGAGTAGTTTCCGTGCGAGTCATGAATTGGCTCGTATTATCCGCCATTTGAGCAAGAGCATCTTCCAAAGAGACCTTCGGTGGTTGAGGGGGCTGCTGTGGTGGCTGAGTGAATTGAGCTTGCGGAGGTTTATTCAAAGCTTGCCCGTTCCTCCATGAAAGATTGGGATGATTTCGCCATCCTTGGTTATAAGTGTTGGAATACGGGTTGTTCTGACGATTCCCATTTCCCACAAATTGAGCTTGTTCCATCTGAGTTTGCTCAAAAGGATTTCCGACTTGGCATTCAGTGCTAGGATGCGACCCGTTGCACCAATTACATGTTTCCATGGTATTGGTAGAAGGGGTATGTGAAAAAGCTTGCAATTGTTGAGTTAAAGCTGCAACTTGGGCTATTAGTGTAGAGATTGGATCGTTGTCGGAAATTCCCATAACTCGCTTTGGGTTCACACGTTCAGAAGGCCACTGATAAGCATTTGCAGCCATAGCTTCCAATAAAGAATGAGCTTCAGCCATCGTCTTGCCCATTAAAGCACCTCCAGCGGATGCATCAACAAGAGTGCGTGTAGAAGCACTCAGTCCGTTATAAAATGTCTGAATCTGCAGGCAATCCGGTAGACCATGATGTGGACATCTCCTTAGAAAATCCTTGTATCGCTCCCGTGCTTCATGAAGCGATTCCATCTCAAATTGCCTGAAAGTAGTTATCTCATTTCTGAGTCGTGCTGTTTTCGCTGGTGGAAAGAACTTCGCCATAAAAGCTTATGCTAATTCTGACCATGTTGTGATAGAGCCAGGCGGGAGTGAATTCAACCAGAACTTGGCTTTGTCCCTCAAAGAGAAGGGGAAAAGCCGTAGACGAATGGCGTCATCAGTAACTCCATTATTCTTGAATGTGTCGCATATCTCGAGAAAGGATGCAATATGAGCATTAGGATCATCATTCGCTAGTCCGCAAAATTGGCTCTCTTGCACCATTTGGATGATATCTGGCTTAATCTCGAAATTGTTCGCTTGAATGGTTGGACGCCGAATCCCCGAAAAATTCGCATTTATTTGTGGAAGTGCATAATCACAGAGTGCCAATGCCGGTTGAGATGGCTGAATAAGGTTGTCAATCCCTTGATTTCCGGTGTTATCACCCATGGTATCCGTAGTCAAATGTTCACGTCTTTCCTTCATGTTTTTCCGTAAAGTGCGTTCGAGTTCAGTATCCAAAGAAAATAAACCTTCGTTACCAAATTTTCTCATGCACTAAACAAACTCCCGAAAGGAAAACAAATAAAAACAAATTTACACAAAAATAAAATAATGTTCAAATTAAGACTAAAAATACCGAAATTGATATTAGTAGAAACAATCAGTTCCCGGCAACGGCGCCAAAAACTTGTTACGTATTTTTATGAACGCAAGTGCATGTTGTTGTAATCAAGTAATAAAGTGATGAGAAAAATATCGTTCCCTCGAAGACTGATGCACTAATTACCAATATATTCGTATTCTTAATTTTATTTGAACGACCGAATTTTGTGATTGAAGAATTATTAAAAACTAAATAGTGCAACAAACTAAAAACAAATAAGATAATCAATAGTCCGATGGAAGGAGATCAAATAAGAGAAGAGTCTAGGATCGAGAATTCGCCTCGATTAATCCGAATTAGTCTTGATTAATATAATTTATTTAATTTCCCAATTTATTGAAAGCGAAGATTCTAAGATAATCTAATGCCTCTCCCGAGAACAGAAGAATTTTCCAAGGTGAATAATTCACTCAATTCCTAGGTGAGTTAATTCAACATTAACCAAAAAGTTCTAAAATCTTCAAACGAGCTTCGTAATTCTTATGAGTATATTCCTATCTTACAAGACAAAATGGTTTTCTCCCAATTTTCACTACTTACTCTCCTCTCCCGATTCAAGTTATGCAATTATAACAATTCAATCATAGGCCACACAATTGAAAGCATTAAGAATAATTGGGGAAAACTCAATAGAAAAGGGAAATATATTAATAAGTAAAATCAAGAATTAATTCATCAAAATCTCGGTTTTATCACAATCCTAGAATAAAAGGGTCTAGCCTGACATACTAGAAAACAATACACAAAGATTTGAATAAAACATAGGAGAGAAATTCAAACACAATTGATGAACTTCTTCTTCCATTTTCTGGACTTGCTCTCTGCTGCTGGTATTCTTCTCCTATCCTTCGATGATGTATTTTCTGACCTTCACTGCCTTTTTATAACCTTCCTTCCGCCTCCAAAAATGCCTTCGAGAATTAGGTCGAAACGGCCTTCAGAACAGCCAAAATCGCGGGCTGAAATCATGGATTCCGCGCCGCGGTCCGCGACCCGGCTTAAGTGTGCCGCGGCCCTAGTCCGTGTGCTGCCCAGGCCTGGGCAATTTTTCATTACGGGCCGCGGCTCAGAATGAGTGTGTCATGCCCCTGCATGCTTTGTACTTAAGTAGCGCTGGGGTAGGCCTGTGATGCGTCCCAGGCTTGATGCGACGCGGCCCTTGACCAAAAAATGTCGTTTTAGGTTTGTTTTTCTTCGTTTGAGCTTCCAGACTCTAATTTCCTTCAAAACATATAAACATAATGCATTAAGAGCTCATTTATGCATATTTAAACCCAAAATGGAGATAAAATAATGACAATAAGACGCACAAAAACACATGTAACACGGCCAGTCAGTTGATCGCGGCACTGATGTTGTCTTGTAATGCAGCCTCCATCTCCTTTTCTTGCTCCAACCTTAATCTCTTTGCAGCTTCTCTAGCCTCTTCCCCCTTTTTGGCCTCATCAAGGTAAGAGACCTTCTCATCTAGGCTTTCCAGGATTCTCATTGCGTTATCCTGTTTGGTCTCAAAACTTGACATTTTATCAACTAGTGATTTGAGCACTAGTGACGTATCATCAATCTTTTTGCGTGCTCGAAGGTGGGATCCTGTTTCAATAAGAGCTGATGCAGTTTTGGCCTCGGAAATATAAAGCTTGGCTTGTTCTTCCAACAGAATTTGCTCATGGCGCTGTTGAAGTTGGTTCAGTGGCTGTTTGAAGACGGTGGGCAAGATACGGAAGGCTTCTTCCACTTTTGACACTTCGTGCATGACACCGGTCATTTCTTCAACGGCAGATTGATGTAACCAATCAATTTCTTTTTCAACAGTATGCAGGGCATTAACAGTGTCCTGTAGGAAGATAGTTTGTCGGCCTAAAGCATGCAATTGCTCGTTCTTTTCAATCGTTCTGGGAGAGTCGGACTGGGCAAAATCTTCAGCTCCGTTTAGCTGTCTCAAAGCCACATGGGAGCGTGACTCGAGTTTGATATCCTCGGGTAAGTGGCTGTTGTTGGATTCCAAGACAGGTGAAGATGGGGGAGCATCAGATGTTGGAGCGGCAACAAGGGGGACTGAATCCTCCTGTTCCGGAATGGATGTGGTAGACATAGGTACAGGAGTGATTGATTCCTCCTGCTGTCTCTCAGCGTCCGCCTGCTCCGGAAGAGGGACTGATTCCTCTTGCGGGATGGCGTGGGTCTGGTCGTCCTTTTGGGTGGTGACAGGCTCGGGTGCCTGTTGAGAAGCTGTTTGCTCTTCGGTGACCGGAGGGATTGATTCCTCTTGTTCTTGTGCAGCTTCTTGTTGATGGAGAGGAGATTGCTGTTGGATGGATGTCCCTTGACCCTGCTGGTCGGATATTCTTGAGAATTCCTGGGCTTGAGCTTCCTCACAACTCATTCTCAGACCTGTCTGGAAGGCGTCATCGTCGTTGTCTGAGTCATGATCAGATTTTGGATTCTGTGGAGCTGAGTCAGTGGATTTTGATTTGCCCTTGAGTCGGGCCTTCTCCTTTGTCATAATACTGCTTGAAATAAGCTCATGACAGAACTTGTTGTCCCATTGAAGTAACAAGTGGATGTCCTGACAGTCTGTGACTTCCAAAATGAAGGCTTCTTCGTCCTTCCATTCGCTCCAATGGTACAAGGTGTCATATGGTGCAACTCTATATGACTTTCATTGAACGAAGCATTCAAAAGCTTGCTCAACCTGCAATTGAAACAAGGTGTCATTGATGAGTACTGTGGGGGAGGGACTCCGAACAACACTTGGGTTTACTGTCGGAATTGGGTCCTCGACAGGTATGGGATCCTGTGTCGGAGATGGATCCTGTACGGTTGTGGAATCCCGTATAGGAGATGCGGTTTTCGGCTCAGTGAATGCAGCCGATTCATCAGTTCCTTCAATTTTGGCAAGTAATTGATCATCCGTCATAGCCTCCATAGGCTCGGGATCTACACCATGTGCAACAACTGTTTCTTCCACAGGGGTTTCGCCCTGTGGGTGTTGCTCTACAGGTTGCGCCACAATGTCCTCGATGGGAGTGACAGATTGAGTCACTTTGACCTTTGATTTTGATTTAGAAGCTTTCTTCAGCTTCTTCTTTGCTGTGAGCGGTGACACACTGTCAGACACGCTCCTTTTCCTTTTCTTGTGGGATTTTTATTCATCAGCGATCCTTCTTGTGATATCCCTCGGATTATCAGATGTCGGCATGTAGTTGACATGGGGTCGGTTGGCTTGAAGACAGTCCTTGTTGAAAACTGTGGGCTTGCTCCCACTAATAAACTTCCCGGAGCCGATTTTCTTAGCATCACGAGACTGTGGCACGCCAATTTTCATGAGAAGAGAATTCAGAAAAAGCCCAAACGATTTCTTCTGAGAGACAGGCTTCGAAACTTCTTCATGCAGCCTCTTCAGAATAACTTGACACCGGTTGACTTTTTCGCCGGACATAATGTCGACCATCATTTTAAACCTCAAGTTGGTGCACATCTTGAACGCACCGGTCATGTTTTCAACAACACGGCAGCAAAAATCATGCAGATAAACATAAGGTAAACAGAAACGCTTCTTATGGCAAGAAGGATGCATGTTCCTGTTCGAGGCATTGCCAGTAAACAATCCCCAATAAGTAGCCAGAAGATCCTGTGACACGAAGGTCTCAAGGTCTTCCATCTTCAGGCCATCGTAAGGTAGCCTGAAAAGAGTTCCAAGAAGAGAGTGGTCAACAGAGATTTGGACTCCGCGGACGGTGGCAGTGATGTCACAAACATCGCCTCCTTTCTTCAAAGAAAATAACTTCATAGATGCATCGAGATAAAATTCCTCAACGATGCGCTCGTCATATAGATCTGGGTGTTGGCTACCAAGGCGGTATAAGCCTTGCTGCTTAATCCTGGAGACGACACGCTTTATTCCGTCGAGATCTTCACCCTCAGATTTGATACGTTCCATGACAATAGATCAAATGAACAGACGTCCGTCGATGATGTTTTCCCTCTTTTTCACCGATTGAGAAGAAGTTTGAGATGATGCTATTGTTAGGGAGATAGGGGTTACAGAGAATGAGTGCAGAAAATTTGCAAAAAGCAATATAGGCTGTATGCTCTAAGACAGTTTAATTTTGCAGTAAGCGTAAAAAGTCGAAGGAAGCACGATACAGTCCTTATATATTTATGGGCGGTGGAAGTTGTATGGTTTTTGCAGACAGTGAACGGTCAGATTTAAGGGATGGGAACCGTTGTTTTAAATGAACGAACAGGATGGACTGAGCAAAAAACAGGTACATCTTATCCATCAGATTTTGAAATTATAGCGGGTCCCAAAACGGCGGTGTGAAATTATAAAATAATTTGAAAAGTCACGGTGTTTGATAGAAAATAGTCCAGATGTCATGCAAACCATTTATTGCAAAGACGTTTGATATAATGACAGGGCACGTGGACTAAAAATTATTTTAAAAGGAATAATATATTATTATATTATTAATTTATTTCCCACAGTATGTGTTGTATCCGCGAAAATACAGTGTTTCCATTAAGGTACATACGTGATTCAATTACATACAGCAATCTTCGGACTAATACTGTATTCATGGGTCATACTGCATTCCCCCCTTAATTAATGCACACGTCAGTTGTAGGAAAAGTGTCTTCGTTGTCCTACAGTGCTGTCGGAATGTCTGAGTGTATAAATAATTAATGGTGGATAATGTATTCGTGGGTCTTACAACATTCTCCCTCAATTGTTGAGTAAAAGCATTAAAAACTTACAGGGAGTCAGGTTGTAGCAAACCCAATTCTTGTCGGAGGATACAGAATCTTGCTGTGCCGAGAGGCTTGGCAATGATGTCAGCTAACTGGATATCTGTATGAACTTTTTCCAGCCGAACATCCTTGTTCTTAACATGATTCCTAATGAAGTGATGATTCATATGGATGTGATTAGTGCGCGAGTGCAAAATAGGATTATGCATGATTGCAATTGCACTCGTACTGTCGCACATAATAGGTGTTTCCTTGACTTCAATTCCATAGTCTGACAGCTGTTGTTGCATCCAAAGTATCTGCATACAGCAACTACCAGCAGCATAGTATTCTGATTCTGCCGTGGAAAGCGAGTTTGCCAATTGCTTCTTACTGAACCAAGATACAAGTCTAGGTCCAAGAAAGTGACAAGTTCCGCTTGTACTCTTCCTATCTAGCTTGCAGCCTCCGAGATCCGAGTCGCTGTAGCCAATCAAATCGAATCCGCCTTCCTTAGGATACCATAGTCCTACATCGACTATTCCTTTTACGTACTTCAGGATTCGTTTTGCTGTTGTGAAGTGTGATTCTTTAGGTGCTACTTGATATCGCGCACACACTCCTACAAAAAACTGGATATCGGGCCTGATAGCCGTTAGGTACAGGAGTGATCCAATTAGCTTCCTGTAGAGTGATTGATCAACCGGCTTTCCAGCTTCGTCAGCACTAATTTGCACGGAAGTGCTCATGGGGGTTGACGATGATTCGGAGCTATTCATTCCAAACTTATTGAGAAGCTCCTTGCTGTATTTTTCTTGGTTGATGAAAATCCCTGTAGGTAACTCTTTACCTGCAATCCTAGGAAATAACTAAGTTCTCCCATCATACTCATTTCAAATTTACTTTGCATGAGATGAGAGAACCTTTGACATAAAGCAAGGTTAGTTGAACCAAATATAATATCATCTACATATATTTGAACATCAGGAGGTCATCACCTTCCTGTATTTTAAATAAAGTCTTGTCCACAGCACCTCTCGAATCCATTATCGGTTAGATACAGGGACAGGGTCTCATACCACGCTCTAGGTGCTTGCTTAAGTCCATACAACGCTTTCCTTAGCCTGTATACAAGGTCTTCATCTTCTGTGTTGACAAACCCTGGTGGTTGTTAAACATAGACTTCTTCGGCAAGCTCTCCATTCAGGAATGCGCTCTTTACGTCCATTTGATAAACAATAAAGCTCTTATGGGCGGCAAAGGCTAAAAATATCCTAATGGCTTCTATTCTGGCAACAGGGACAAAAGTTTCATCGTAGTCTATGCCTTCTTCCTGTCTGTAGCCTTGTGCGACTAGACGAGATTTGTTTCTGATAATGAGTCCATTTCCATCCTTCTTGTTTCTAAATACCTATTTTGTTCCAATTACGGATTGATGCATAGGTCTGGGTACAAGATACCATACATTGTTTCTTTCGAAACCATTAAGCTCTTCTTCCATAGATGTAATCCAATGAGAATTGTCTAGAGCTTCTTTGGTGGAAACGGGTGTTGTGTCAAGATTTAACACCTTCCGACCGGCGATCGCCTCCGAGGCCGAGCGACCGACTTGCAGGCCGAGCGACCGACTTACTGCCGAGCGACCAAGGCAAGCCTGCCGATCGGCGACCAGGCGACCGAGCCTTAACCCAGTGGGCATGCTAGACTGGCCAACCGAAGGGCCCAGGACAAGTCCCGGTGCCGAGCGATCGACATCGAGACGATCGCCTCTCGGTACTCGGCGATCGACCCTGGCGACCTACGAACGGACGATCTCCTCTCGGCATCTTGTCGACCTACCCTTGGTGACCGACTATTAGCGACCTCCAGCCACTGGCCGATGACGACCTCGGGTGATCAGCCAGGGACGACCGCTCATGTCGATCACCACCGACGGACTCCCAGTCGGCGAAGACCGAGCCTCAAGACTGGCACCACGTGCAAAGGCCAAGACAAGATCCGCGAATCTCGGGCCATTGACCAAAGCCTGACAGATTCCCTCCACCAGCCGACAGGCCGCCGAAAGCTTGTCAGTAGGGCCACATGTTGACTGACTCCGGACACGTGATGGCTCCTTATTGGACCGCCCAAAGCTGTGGCAGCCTCTTCCTTGGACTTTAGCCCGACAGCCAGCATCTTCCTTGGACTTTAGCCTGACAGCCCAGGAGATCGGCACATTATTATATTGGCCGATAGGCGATCGGCAGAATATTAAAATGGCCGGCAGGCGATCGGCCACTACAGGACAGGACCCGGCTGCCCCTATATAAACGAAGCCCCCTGCATTTGTAAACGGACACGCTGCACTCTCTCACATTCTTGCAATACATACGCAATACAGGAGCAAATATACAGCACTTGGCTAACATCCAACTCTTGGCAACAGCTTTATTTCGGTCTTACTTCTCCCGGCCTTTTCTCCTCGAGCAGATTACCGGCGGGACGAAGAACACCTAGCTTCGCTCAAGAGCCGGATCAACAGAGTCTTTTTACACTCATTGTATTTAGATTTCTCTCATTAATACTTGTATCCACGAATATTTGTATTAATAACATCTCGCGAGAGCATTCAAGCCCGGGCCTAACAAACCCGGCAAATCTCGTTTTATTTTCTCTCGGAAGTGCTCCCGCATTTGTTTGTTGTCCGTCTTCCAGCAGTATTAATCTTCGGATAAATATTTTGGGCAACAACAATTGGCGCTAGAAGGAGGGCACATCCAACCCTCGAATTTTTACACCTACCGTCCCGAAGAACACTCACTGTTCTCGGGGCAGATATTTGAAGTGACACTCACTGCACTTCAAAAGAAATCCTTCAGAAATCATGTCTTCCGCCTCCGCGTCGAAGAAAGCCGACTCACCGGCTGCACCCCTGCTCCCTGGGCCCGAGCCGCAGCCGATGGTGGAAGGCGGCCGCATGGTCGAGACGCTCGATCCGCCCCGGACGGCGGCCCGAGCCTCTCGCTCGATCAGTTCCGAACCAATGAACAGATCGAAGAGGCCATAGCCGCCATTCAGGAACGACGGAGTGCTCTCGACGCGCCTCCAGCTACCGCCCCCCCGGTCTCTCGCCGGAAGATCAAGCGGAAGCTCAAGGCACTACTGGCCGAGCAATCGCCAGGAGGCTCTCACCCGCAACAAGAGGCGCTCGGCAGCCGGGGCACGTCTGTCTTCGATCGCCTGGGCAATGACCCGACACAGCGGCCGGGCGATCCGGCCCGGCCTACGAGACGACGGAGTTGGTGTCCGTCACTGTGAGCTCGGCCTACCCGGCTCCCACAAGACGATCCGGCCCGCTGGCTCCCGCCGCGATTCCCGAGGTCGGCAGCGGTGGGGTCCGAGGTCGGTACACGATCGCCTCGGCCCCGCTCCCAAAGCCGATCCGCAAGCGGCGAGCCGCGGCGATCGCCGCAATGCAACGTCGATCGACGACATGAAGGCGCTCGCAACTGGGCGGCGCCCGAGGACGATCGCCCGCCGAGCGAGCCGCTCGCGATCGACATCGAGCTCGCCTTGGCAAAGACACGATCGCCCCTCCTAAGACACCCGTGTACCAAGGGCGATCGGACCCCCAAGCACCTGCACAAGTTCAACATCTACATGACCGGGTGTGGGGCATCGGACGCGACCCGTTGCCGAATGTTCCCTCTGACACTTGACGACCTCGCCCACCGGTGGTACACCTCGTTGCCACCTCGGTCCATCGGCTCCTTTAACGAGCTGGCACATGTCTTCACGGAACACTTCGCCACTGTGGTCGCCGGCCGAAGGTCGCCATCGCATGATGCAAATCAGGCAAGGAGAACAGGAGTCCGACTCGGACTACATCGACCGGGTTGACATGATCATCCTCAACGGCGAGCCCGTAAGCGATGAGACCGCCCTCTACGCTGTCCTAGGAGGTTTTCAGGGTTTCTCGCCTATGTTCAGGCATCTCACGAAGACCCTGCCGACGACCTATGCAGCCTTCCGAGCTAGAGCCGCAGATTTCCTATCCAGGCAAAGGCTTCTTCTCAGCCTAGGAGTAGATCGATCGGCGCCCGTACGACGACCTCCAGTCTACCAGCCCGATCGCTACTATCCAGAAGAGCCGGAGGACTCGCTCACCGCCTACAGTCCAACATTCTAAGTGAGGGACTAGCCGCCGCCCGATCGCCAATATCTACGTACTACTAAAGCGATGGGCCGCCGAGCGACGATCGCCGCCTTCCGCCGATCGCAACATCATCAAGAACCCGGTGGACACGATCACCATCTATCCAAAGACATAACATGACGGCTAAGGCATAAGATCGCTCCACCGCACATCATAAAGCCATGGCCACGGCGATCGATGGAACCGGCCGCTTGGTCATGCAAGGTCCCTTTCGCCGAGATCGCCCGCCTTCGTTTAAATACGAGGCCGGCGTAGTCGGAGGGCCCTCCAACATTAATCGGGACTCATTCCACAACCCCGTCTCAACGTACACCGCCGAGGTCGGCCATCTCCATGGTGGCCGAGGTGGAAGTAGAGCTAACAAGCCGCGGCGTGGAGTTGATTCATCCGACGCCGCCGCGCAAGGACTCCTCTAGACCGAGACCGCACGCCTTCGTTTAAAAACAAGGCGAGGCGCGGCTACAGAGGACCCTCATAATAAAGTGAGCCACGAGGCACTCATTGTCTTTGTGCACCAAGACACGGTCATGGGGTCGGTCCATCGATCTCCGCGACCGTGCACGATTCCTCAAGCAAGCGAAACCACCAAGTTTCCGTGGGGATCGGCCAATGTTGTTTTTGCAGTACAAGACCGAAAGATAGCTAAGCCAATCGACCATGATTAAGCCCAAGTCCGAGTCCTAAGTCACCTCGATCGCCCGTCCTCATCCATACACGATCACCAAGAAGAACCACCTCGCCCCATGTCTTCGACATAGAGCAAGTCGGGGCAATTGTTGTGTCAAGATTTAACACCTTCCGACCGGCGATCGCCTCCGAGGCCGAGCGACCGACTTGCGTGCCGAGCGGCCGACTTATCGCGAGCGACCAAGGCAAGCTCGCCGATCGGCGACTGTGCGACCGAGCCTTAACCCGGTGGGCATGCTAGATCAAGCAATCAAGGGCCCAGGACAAGTCCGGTGCCGAGCGATCGACATCGAGATCGCCTCTCGGTACTCGGGCGATCGACCGGCGACCTACGAACGGACGATCTCCTCTCGGCATCTTGCCGACCTACCCTTGGTGACCGACTATTGGCGACCTCCACCCACCGGCCGATGACGACCTCGGGTGATCGGCCAGGACGACCGCTCATGTCGATCACCACCGACGGACTCAGTCGGCGAAGACCGAGCCTCAAGATCGGCACCACGTGCAAAGGCCAAGACAAGATCCGCGAATCTCGGGCCATTGACCAAAGCTCGACAGATTCCTCCACCACCCGACAAAGCCGCCGAAAGCTTGTCGGTAGGGCCACATGTTGATCGACTCGACACGTGATGGCTCCTTATTGACCGCCCAAAGTCGTGGCGGCCTCTTCCTTGACTTTAGCCCGACAACAAGATCTTCCTTGGACTTTAGCTTCGATGCCAGAGATCGGCACATTATTATATTGGCCGATAGCGATCGCGTAATATTAAAATGGCCGGCAGCGATCGCCACTACAGACAGACCCGCCGCCCTATATAAACGAAGCCCCCGCATTTGTAAACGGACACGCCGCACTCTCTCACATTCTTGCAATACATACGCACACAGAGCAAATATACTGACTTGGCTAACATCCAACTCTTGGCAACTTTTTCTTTCGGTCTTACTTCTCCCTACTTTTCTCCTCGAGCATTACACGGCGGACGAAGAACACCTAGCTTCGCTCAAGAGCCGGATCAACGAGTCTTTTACACTCATTGTATTTAGATTTCTCTCATTAATACTTGTATCCACGAATATTTGTATTAATAACATCTCGCGAGAGCATTCAAGCCCGGGCCTAACAAACCCGGCAAATCTCGTTTTATTTTCTCTCGGAAGTGCTCCCGCATTTGTTTGTTGTCCGTCTTCCAGCAGTATTAATCTTCGGATAAATATTTTGGGCAACAACAACGGGTTCAGATTTAGCTAAGAATACAGTGATAGTGCACATATTAAGTCTTCTAAGTTTGGATAGGGACTTCCATACATGAAATGGAGATGTCTCAGACTCGAGTTCTTCTTGCGCACATAGTATATTTCCTTGTGTACTCTGTATTCTCCTATTAGTAGATACACCAGCATCAATATTTCCTATGATCAACTCATGTGGGTGATATCTCAGCCATCTTCTATCGGGTTCTAATTCGGCATCCCGTACTGTATCTTGAGTTGCTGTAGTTTCAGCTTCATCTTGTACAACATCGGCTTCATCTACTTCTGTTCTTACAGCTACGGGGTTGATTTCTAAGTCAACGACAGACTCTATAGGAGTTGGGGGGTCATTAATGGTGAGCTGTTGGATATTCTGAGTGAGATCTTCTACTCCTGTAGGATCATGGTGAGGTTCGTCAAACACTACATGTACGGATTCCTCAATTTTCAGCTTCCTTTTATTAAAGATCCTGTAAGCTTTGCTGACAGAGGAATATCCTACAAATATCCCTTCATCCGATTTTTCATCGAAGGTTCTAAGTTGATCTTTCCCGTTGTCCAAGACATAACATCTGCATCCAAAAATGTGAAAGTACGAAACTAATGGAGTTTTGTTATTCCATACCTCGTATGCTGTTTTGTTGTGGTGTTTGTTGATGATACAACGGTTTTGTGTATAGCACACTGTATTGGTGGCTTCGCCCCCGAAACGCTGTGGCAACTTGCTAGCGGCAATCATGGTCCTTGTTGCTTCTTTTAGCGTCCTGTTCTTTCGCTCGGCAACACCATTTTGTTGTGGTGTACAGGCAGCTGAGTATTCGTGCTGTATTCCATTTTCCGAACAGTACTGTTCTATAAAATAGTTAGTGAATTCGGTACCTCTGTCGGAACGAATGGACACCATACTCAACCCTTTTTTCATTTTGAAGTTTCTTCAGGTGCTCGGGCAGTTTTGATATGACTTCCTTCTTCTTGCTCAGGAAGATTGTCCAAGCATACCTGCAAAAATCATTAACAATAAGGAGACAGTATTTCTTACCTCCCAAACTTACTGGGTCTACAGGACCATATAGATCCATGTGTAGCATTTCTAGAACTCTGTGAGTTGAAAGGTAGGATTTGCTTTTTAGGGTAGTTCGATTTTGTTTGCCTTTCTGACAAGGTCCACAAACACTGTCCTTTTTGAATGACACATCGGGCAAACCTCTAACCATTCCCTGTCGAGCAAACTTGTTGATCGTCTAGAAATTGACGTGAGACATCCTTTTATGCCATAGCCAGCTTATATCTACAGTGCCTTTGGCAACAAAACAAGGAGTTGTGGAGCTCATCGACATCCAGTCAGCAGTATACATGTTACCTGATCTGCTTCCTGTGAGCACAACTTCTTTGGTCAGGATGTTCTTGACTCTAAAGTGATCTATATAGAATTTCACCGAGAACTGTTTGTCACAAAACTGGCTAATACTAAGTAGATTGTACTGTATGCCTTCAACATAAGCTACGTCATAGATTTTGAATTTTCCAATGATCAGGGTTCCCTTCCCTCTTGTTCGACCTTTGGATTTATCACCGAAGCGCACTTTTGGACCGCGACCTCCTACAAAATCTGACAGCTTGCTTTTATCTCCTATCATATGCCGAGAACATCTGCTGTCGAAGTACCAGATGTCCTTCTCTAAGATGTCCTGTATGCAAATAAATTAAGTAGATTTAGGTCTCCTTTGATTGTTGGGTCCATGGGTGTTAGTGCCTTTAGGTACCTAGATTTTCCTGACAGCAATGGGTTAACTGTAGGATCCTTTAGGTACATTCTTGCGGAATCTACGTGAGGCAGGTACGTAGTCGCTGTAACCATGATAATCATTATGCATGAAAAATTCAGGGTTATTATTATTAATCCAGTACGAATGTCGTCTTGGAGGTGGAGCCATTTTCTTCGGCCTAACAGCTTGCCTTCTGGGTCTCCTGTTGGATTCCCAAAGCTGTTGTTGATACTGCGCGGCAACCTGCTTTCGCGATGGATAACGAGGCTCCTGTATCTAATACCTTGTGATGTCAAGATTTTCATTAGAGTAGTTCGACCCTATAAACCGGGAGGTGGGGGTCAACCTCGACGTGCATCTTGACGGGCAAGTAGCAGGTCCTACTGAATACCAAGATAGAATTCTTTCTCTCGTTAGTGAGCGGGTTATATGTCCTATGCGGTTATTGGCAGATGAGATCATAAGTCTTTGGCCAAAGCATTGGATCTAGTTGTATTGGATACACGAGAGCTCGATGATCTCGATTTGCATTAACGCATGCATAGCGTCAAGTACTGATAGGGTTTGACTGACCGTGACCCTATAACTAGATCGGGACATCTGAAAGAAAGGTTTATATGTATACTGGTATTCACGACAGAATGGTTCTTGAATGATCTCAATCATTCGTTCTCAGTTAGGGTACAGTGTAGGCCGCCAGGATGGCTAGGTGGTGCTACTACTCTTTAGTTCCTCCCATTGCTGACTGAGACGGACCTACCGAGTCGCATAATAAAATTGACGATGGAATGAATCAAGCTTGTTCTCTCATTATGAATATTAGATATTGGATATCTAATTTGGGACATTAGATGTCTGAATAAATTTATTGGATAAATTGATTTACGGCCTAATGAATTAAATAAATTACTGGGTGATTAATTTAATTCATAAATATAATTATTTCATGGAGAAATTAATTATGTTATTATGTATTAATGTGATTAATTGATTGTATTAATTAATCGACATAAATACATCGAAACGGAATAGGAGTTTATCTGTTTGGACTCACGGGAGTCTGAAACGGACCGAACTCGTCCATTTTCTTCTAGAGGCCGCCCCACCTTATCCCTTCCATTTTGTCTTGGTCTTGTCCTTAGTTGGAGGAAGACTAAAGACTTTAGAGATATCATATCTCTTAATATATGGAAAAGGGAGATATGGTAGGTGATTAAAAAGAAGAATAAAAGAAGAGAAGACAACTCACACTCACACCCCATTGGCATAACATCCGTGAGTTTTAGAGTGAGAAAGGAAAAGAGTTTTCCTAGTCTTCTTGTTCTTCTTCATTTTCATTTCTTGTTCTTGATAATTCTTGGAGAAAAATCAAGAAATCAAAGAGAGAAAATTTGATAAACATACTTAGTGTTTATTCATCAAATTCAATAGCTTCATCACTGTAATATCCGGGGATATTTTTTTTCTCGTTTTGGAATTAATTACACTGTTATACTCATACTGTTTTTTTTTCTTTTCTCATCTTCAAAATTATACATGTTGTACTTTGTCATTCGTGATTGTTGAGGCGCTTGGATCGTGTTCGTTCGTTCGGGTTGAACTTATTGGGACTTCCTTGTGTTGTCATTGTGCTACTTACGTAGCTACGAGTACACCTTAATGTACGTTAATCTATGACTAATCTTACGTACGTTATGATTGTCACGTTACGTACGTAATGGGGTACAGACAGGGGAACCTTCCTCGTGGTCAACTTTCGGCTGGTAGGGCCAGGGTATCTTTGGGGGATCATTTATATATATATATATAAATATATTATCATCTCTCACATTCTCATCCTCCTCCTTGTAACACCCCAAACTAGGCGGATATTACAGTGCCGTGAATCCCCGACTGGGACCCACCAGGCAAATGAAAATGATGAATTAAATAATATAATTATAGTACCGAACCACATTATATTACCAATTACTCCGATGAGGAGTTTAAGTACAACACACCAGGACTAAACCGAATACTAGTATATTTTATATGGAGATAAAATACACCACCCTGAATAATTAAACATTTCAAACGGAATTTGCAGCGGGAAATACAAATGACGGAATAACTGAAATGACTGAAACAAACGAAATGACTGGGGCCCCCTACTAGTATCACTGGGACTCCTCGCCGTCAGCATGCTCTTCCCGTGCCTTTGCCTTGCCGTGACCTGAAAACAAAATCCCCCAACGGCCGAAGCCATACGTAACAACAATCCTCAAGGGTTGAAATAACACAATCATGAATTAATCAAGTTATGAAATATCCTTAGTTATGAATTACGCCAAGAGGAGTATCATAGTACGCCCGTAATGTTCTGTGCAAGTGTACAAGACGAATGACCGGACACACCCGTCCTTGTACCTAATTAGTCTCACGGAGGTAAGCGTTACCGTGTGCACGGTCCAATGTATCGGTGAACCCAAAACATGACCATCGTGTGCCCGACTAAAAATTCCACACAGCCACACCCAGCCACGCAATATGAACCCAGAAGGTCATATGAACGAGAATGACCACAATGAATACCAATGAATAATAATTCGACAAGGCCAAGATGACTCACCGAGATGAAAATAATAGTGACTTGATTGATAACCCAATGAAATGATTTGTAACCGTCGCTCCTCGTGAATGAAATGATTATTCGACAATTACAAGTCTCAATATGATTAATACCATGATGAATGAGTTATGATTATGAGCAATCAACAACAAAAGGAATGAGTATCCTTTTAACCGAGTAAGAGTTAACTTACACAATACCGATGACAATGTCCTTCCACGAACAACGTCCTAAATGAAATGTCGGTCGCTCGAACAACCTTGAATAACAATAATTACCAACAACCGATCAATACACGTATCAAGCAACAAAACACGACTAACCCAAAGGTCGATACAACGATAATCAAACTCATAGGGGCATTCTAACGAATACGTAACTAACCACACAACTTCGAAAATATTCAATCCCGAATATACCGAAACCAACACCAAAAGGAGCATTTCGGACCATCAAAACACTTCAATGATATCAATAATCCCATAGGAATCCACAATTCAAGTTTACAACCACAACAATCGGAAAATCCCCAAATTAACTGAAGTCAACCCCAAGGGTTCTTGAAATAATTCCAAAAATAGCCATAAAATCCGTAGGAATATATTTATCCAAGGTAGATAATCCATATCTAACATATTCCAATGATAATCCAAGCTTACACGAAGAAATCGGAAGGAAAAACCCAAAAATCCGAAATTCTAGATCCAAGAGATTAATACCTTTGATTTGATGTTAAGGAGATGATGAAGTGGTGATAATCCCACTCAAAGCCTTGAATATGATGATAGGTGATAGCAGCTCGAAGAGAACACTCCAAGTCGCCCAAAATCGCCCGAAGTCGCTCCAAAAACGAAGGGAAATGAGAAATGACGAAACTCAGGCTAACTGTCCAATATATAGTCACTCCAGGTTAGCGTGCGCTAGCCCTTGTGTGTAGCGTGCGCTAACGGGTAATTTGGGTAGTCCAGTAGCCACTGTCCGAAAACGGTAGCGCGCTCTACGTACCTTTTGTAGCGTGCGCTACAACCATACCATTAGCGTACGTTAATACCCATGGTTAGCGTGCGCTAACGAATTATTAGATGCCCGATCGGAATCCGTAAACCGTCCCTCCTCGATTCGACCTCGGTAGCGTGCGCTACAACCAATATTTAGCGTGCGCTACTACACCATTTGCGACGCTAAATATCACTCATAGCGTGCGCTATGAATTAATCCAAAGGTATCCAAAGAGCCACCGGACTCAACCCGATCCGTCCTTAGCGCGCTACAAAGAATTATTAGCGTGCGCTACTACAACCCACTAGCGCGGCTACTTACCACTCGTAGCGTGCGCTACTAATAACTCACTGCACCCAAGACCTTCCGGATCGCAGCCTGTGGTAACATTAGCGTGCGCTAATGCTGAGTGGTAGCGTGCGCTACCTATACTCAATTAGCGTGCGCTAAAAAGAGTACGTAGCGTGCGCTACTTCCTCACACACAGTCCACAATGAAAATGACGACGATGATAAACACGGAACGAAACTCCAATTAGATTAGTGATGAATGACGATTGATACACGATACAATTACTCTGAATGATGAATACCATGATTGAATATGAGTGACAAATGATCATTAATGAGTGAAATTACTGAATGACAATTACTGAATGATAAATACTGAATGATAATAACTGAATTACAACCGGGTATTACATACGCCCCCCCTTAAAAGAGTTTCGTCCCCGAAACTAAGGATCAAACAACTCGGGATAACTCTCCCGCATACTATCCTCGGTTTCCCAAGTAGCCTCTTCGACTCCGTGTTTAGACCACTGAATTTTAACCAAAGGAATCGTCTTATTCCTCAACTGTTTGATTCGCCGCTCTAAAACTCGTATAGGACGCTCCTCATATGAATGATCATCGGCGATCTCGATTTCGTCAAACTGAAGTATGTGACTCGGGTCGGCAACATACTTCCGCAACTGAGAGACGTGAAACACATTATGAATTCGGCTCAACGCCGGAGGTAAAGCCAGTCGATAAGCTAACTCGCCTACTCGATCCAAAATCTCAAACGGTCCAATGAATCTCGGACTCAACTTCCCCCTCTTCCCAAAACGGAAGATACCACGACTCGGGGATACCTTGACCAACACGTGGTCACCTGCCTCGAACTCTAATGGTCGACGATGGTTATCTGCATATGATTTCTGTCGACTCTGAGCGGTCAACAAACGACTCCTGATCAAAGCTACCTTCTCACGGGCGGCTATAAGCATATCGGGCTCGGTGCCGATTGATTCTGATAGGTCGTCCCAACACAACGAGGATCGACAATGACGACCATACAAGGCCTCGTAAGGTGCCATCTTAATCGAAGCATGCCAACTATTATTATACGTGAACTCGATCAATGGTAGTTGGGCTTCCCAATCGTCTTTCCAATCGAGGACGCATGCCCTCAACATGTCCTCTAATGTCTGAATGGTTCTCTCTGATTGTCCGTCGGACTAAGGATGAAAAGCGGTACTGAGATTAAGCTGGGTTCCCATAGCACGATGAACTGATTTCCAAAAATGCGACACAAACCGTCCGTCACGATCGGAAACGATACTTTTAGGAGTACCGTGTAGTCTCACTATCTCTTTGATGAACAGTTGAGCAAGTCTCTCGGGACCCCATGTCTCCTTGATCTCAAGGAGATGAGCTGATTTAGTTAAGCGGTCCACGATCACCCAGATCGTATTCATGCCACGACGACTCATCGGCAAACTCGTGATGAAATCCATAGAAATGTTTTCCCACTTCCATTCGGGAATAGAAAGAGGTTTCAGCATACCCGCCGGCCGCTGATGTTCAATCTTGACTTGTTGACAGGTTAAGCATCTTGAAACAAATTCTGCAACTTCTCGCTTCATATTACTCCACCAGTAATTTTGTTTCAAGTCCTTGTACATCTTGGTGGACCCCGGATGAACAGAATAAGGGGTAGCATGAGCTTATTTCAAAATCGAGTTTTTCAACTCGTCAATCGCCGGTACGCACAACCAATTCTTAAATCTCAAAAGTCCATCCTCGTGGACCACGAATCCAGGGGCTTTCCCCTGAGTCACATCCTCACGGATGCGCAACAATGAAGGGTCTGAACTCTGATTCTCTCGGATTGCCTCCTCGAGTGACGATGAAATCTCTAACATACAAAGTTGTCCCTGAACTCGCGGGCTGCACTCGATCTCGGGTCTAAGGAATTCCTGCTGAAGCTCCTTCTGAACTATTAAACGAGCAAGCATCTGCTCCTGAACGGACTTACGACTCAAGGCGTCGGCGACAACGTTTGCCTTGCCCGGGTGGTAAAGGATCTCAATATCATAATCTTTGATTAGTTCTAACCACCGCCTCTATCGCATATTTAACTCCTTCTGAGTAAATATATACTTTAAACTCTTATGATCGGTGAATATCTGACAGGTAACGCCATAAAGATAATGACGCCAAATCTTCAAAGCGAACACCACGGCTGCTAGCTCCAGGTCATGTGTCGGATAATTAACCCTGTAAGGTCTCAATTGCCGTGAAGCATATACAATAACCTTTCCATTCTGCATGAGCACACATCCGAGACCCTGTCCGGACGCATCACTATAAACCACAAATCCTTCCGTCCCCTGCGGCAAGGAAAGCAGTCTGCCGACATTAACCGGCTCTTGAGTTCCTCAAAACTCCGTTGACACGCGTCGGACCACGTGTATTTCTTATCCTTTCGCAAAAGGTTCGTCAGGGGTTGAGCGATTCTAGAAAATCCCTCTACGAAGCGCCGATAATAACCCGCTAATCCGAGAAAACTTCGGATTTCCTTAACATTCTTCGGAGGTAACCAATCTCGAATAGCCTCCGTCTTCTGAGGATCGAAATGAACTCCATCTGAAGAAATTACGTGTCCGAGAAACGTCACTTCGGACATCCAGAACTCACATTTGGAAAACTTCCCATAAAGTTGTTCTCGTCTCAACACGTCGAGCACTTGATGAAGGTGAAATTCGTGTTCCTCTCGGTCACGAGAATAAATCAAAATGTCATCGATGAAGACAACAACAAACTGGTCCAAAAAGTCGATGAAAACCCGATTCATTAACTCCATGAATACCGCAGGTGCATTAGTCAGTCCAAACGGCATAACCACAAACTCATAATGACCATAGCGTGTTCGAAATGCCGTCCTCGCAATATCCGACTCTCGAATCCGCAACTGATGATATCCAGATCTTAAGTCGATCTTGGAAAATACTGAAGCTCCCTGAAGTTGATCTAAGAGATCATCAATACGGGGTAAGGGATACTTATTCTTGATTGTCACCCTGTTCAACTCCCGATAATCGATACACAAGCGAAAAGAACCATCCTTCTTCTTGACAAATAACACTGGTGCTCCCACGGGACGCACTTGGCCGAATATAACCCTTCTCGAACAACTCCTCAAGTTGGTTCTTTAATTCCCGCATTTCGGTCGGGGCCATCCGCACGGTGCCTTTGATATCGGGACGCACTGTGCTCCAACTCAATCGTGAATTCCACATCCCTCTGTGGAGGCAAACCGTAACTCGTCTGGAAAACATCGCATATTCCTCACTACCTAATATCCGTCAACATTATCGATGATTTCTCGGTTTTGGTCATATAGCACCAATAACCAACACACCCGATTGAGTAATCTCACTACTTTCATCAAATTAATGACCTTACTGCAAATGGGATTACCTCCCGAAACACACATTCAACCCCATCGTCCGAAATGATAGTGATCATACGCTACGGACACTAATGATGGCATCATGACGATCCATCCAATCAATACCCAAGATGACGCCGTCCCTCGGAAAATCTACTACGATTAGGTCCACGCCATACACGACCATGAAATCGAATCGACAATTCTCAATCTCACGACACGATAATTGCCTACCATCGGGTAGGCCAATGACATAAGGCTCACAACTAGTAGTACTACCCGCACGTAGTCTACTCAAACATGACTCGAAATGAATGAATGCGATGCACCGATCAAAAAGGGTACACACAAAGTTGAGATAGAATATCGAGTATACCCGAGATCATTCGGCCTCGATCATCGGTCTTCTTCATCTCGTAAATCCGGGCTTGCTAGTCCCAGACCGACACTCCCGTCTGGCCGGCTATAGGCTCCACCTTTAGTCGCTCCCCGCTGCTTTAAACGACGCCGATGGAGTGGCTCGATTCTCAACGGCCGATCGCTTAGGGGCCCGAGATGACGTCCGAGTAGGTTTGGAGTCCCTACGGCAAAAACGGGCCTTATGCCCAAGAATCCCACAATTATGACACGTGATAGTCTGTCTCGACACTTGGTACCGAGATGACCAAGATCTCCACGCTTAAAACAGTGATGGCCGAATCGCCGCCGAGACCGAGATTCCGTGGGTTTAGACGACACAGAGGTCGCCGTAAAAGCAGAGCCCACACGGGTTTCTTGAAGGTTGCCCGACCGCCTTCGATCGATTACGATTCTTCGATTTCTTGCTAGCACGAAGGTTGCCGCTTAGCAATTTCCTTAGCAAGAAGCTCATAAGTGAGAGCTTTCGATGAATTCGCCAACGTGGTGCAATTATGATTAAGCAACCGTAGTCTCATACGGGGTTTCACCTCTTGTCGAAATACTTAATCTTATCCGCCTCTAAATGAATGATGGATGAGGCGAAAGGGAGAAGTTCTGAAATTTCTCGGCAATGGCGAGAACATCCTCGTCTCACGAGGGTCGGGGGTGAGTAATTGACGACTTGGCCTCTCCGAGTGGGGCCGGATAATACCTCTCCATCATGAGAGTCTTGAATCGATCCCAAGTACATGATCCTTCGGTGGGCTTCAACGACAACCACCAAGAATGTGCGCTCTACCTGGTAGTAAGCCGCAACAGAAACTTTGTGTCCTTCGGGACACTCTACCATAGCAAACAACTTCGAAATGCTCGAGCCAATGAATGATATCCGCCGGCCTGCACGAGCCCTCAAAAGTAGGTGGATTCTCGCGAGAGATGTCGCCGATGATATTGCTCACATTCCTCTCTTGCCTCCGAGGTGGCGGCGGAGGAGTCTCGTTGATTTTGATTGACGGAGTTATGCATCGTCTCCATCACCGTGCCATCCGGGTCATTTGGGCCATCATGCCCGCATAAAAGCGAGTGGGTCAACCCGACACCTTCGATCGAGCCGTGTCCTGTACGACTTCGCTAATGAATGATCGCGTCCTGTGTGAATGAGTGGCGCTGTCGCTGCTCGATGAATTATCATTATTTCTCGCGTTTGCACGTGTATTCACACGAGCTCTCGGGATTCGGCCCGCTCCACGGCCTCGTCCTCCACGTCCTCTTCTTGCCCTCTCCATACTGAAGTAGGAAAGTCACATGATGATTATATTTCCCGCATGAATATCACGCTATGATTATGACATGAGATGATGAAAATGAGCATACGCGCTCTAACACAGTTATTACATGAATGATTAACTGAGGTGACATGATTATCTGATGAAATTACTGAAATGATTATCTTGAACAAGTTAACATGATTAATGATTCGATCTTCCTGATCAACAACTGAATAATGAAATGAATTGAGTGATTAATGAGTTAACCTGACCGTCCTGGTCAAAATGACAATGATGATTGAGGATTGTTAACTAATGAATTATGAATGAATGATTATTGCCAGAAATTATACCATGGCATTAGAAATCTTACAGTTCTTGGTCTAATTGGCTCGGCATTTGCACAGGTCACACGTGATGCGAAAGTCCAATGATATTAGTCTGATGACGATGATTTCAAATGAGACATGACTTGGAGGGTAGTATTCAAAACAACTCTCCGATACCAACTCTGTAACACCCCAAACTAGGCGGATATTACAGTGCCGTGAATCCCCGACTGGGACCCACCAGGCAAATGAAAATGATGAATTAAATAATATAATTGTAGTACCGAACCACATTATATTACCAATTACTCCGATGAGGAGTTTAAGTACAACACACCAGGACTAAACCGAATACTAGTATATTTTATATGGAGATAAAATACACCACCCTGAACAATTAAACATTTCAAACGGAATTTGCAGCGGAAAATACAAATGACGGAATAACTGAAATGACTGAAACAAACGAAATGACTGGGGGCCCCTACTAGTATCACTGGGACTCCTCGCCGTCAGCATGCTCTTCCCGTGCCTTTGTCTTGCCGTGACCTGAAAACAAAATCCCCCAACGGGGTCAGTCACAGAACAACAATCCTCAAGGGTTGAAATAACACAATCATGAATTAACTGAAGTTATGAAATATCCTTAGTTATGAATTACGCTGAAGAGGAGTATCATAGTACGCCCGTAATGTTCTGTGCAAGTGTACAAGACGAATGACCGGACACACCCGTCCTTGTACCTAATTAGTCTCATGGAGGTAAGCGTTACCGTGTGCACGGTCCAATGTATCGGTGAACCCAAAACATGACCATCGTGTGCTCGACTAAAAATTCCACACAGCCACACCCGGCCACGCAATATGTACCCAGAAGGTCATATGAACGAGAATGACCACAATGAATACCAATGAATAATAATTCGACAAGGCCAAGATGACTCACCGAGATGAAAATAATAGTGACTTGATTGATAACCCAATGAAATGACTTGGAACCGTCGTTCCTCGTGAATGAAATGATTATTCGACAATTACAAGTCTCAATATGATTAATACCATGATGAATGAGTTATGATTATGAGCAATCAACAACAAAAGGAATGAGTATCCTTTTAACCGAGTAAGAGTTAACTTACACAATACCGATGACAATGTCCTTCCACGAACAACATTCTAAATGAAATGTCGGTCGCTCGAACAACCTTGAATAACAATAATTACCAACAACCGATCAATACACGTATCAAGCAACAAAACACGACTAACCCAAAGGTCGATACAACGATAATCAAACTCATAGGGGCATTCTAACGAATACGTAACTAACCACACAACTTCGAAAATATTCAATCCCGAATATACCGAAACCAACACCAAAAGGAGCATTTCGGACCATCAAAACACTTCAATGATATCAATAATCCCATAGGAATCCACAATTCAAGTTTACAACCACAACAATCGGAAAATCCCCAAATTAACTGAAGTCAACCCCAAGGGTTCTTGAAATAATTCCGAAAATAGCCATAAAATCCGTAGGAATATATTTATCCAAGGTATATAATCCATATCTAACATATTCCAATGATAATCCAAGCTTACACGAAGAAATCGGAAGGAAAAACCCAAAAATCCGAAATTCTAGATCCAAGAGATTAATACCTTTGATTTGATGTTAAGGAGATGATGAAGTGGTGATAATCCCACTCAAAGCCTTGAATATGATGATAGGTGATAACAGCTCGAAGAGAACACTCCAAGTCGCCCAAAATCGCCCGAAGTCGCTCCAAAAACGAAGGGAAATGAGAAATGACGAAACTCAGGCTAACTGTCCAATATATAGTCACTCCAGGTTAGCGTGCGCTACCCTTGTGTGTAGCGTGCGCTAATGGGTAATTTGGGTAGTCCAGTACCCACTGTCCGAAAACGGTAGCGCGCGCTACGTACCTTTTGTAGCGTGCGCTACAACCATACCATTAGCGTACGTTAATACCCATGGTTAGCGTGCGCTAACGAATTATTAGATGCCCGATCGAATCCGTAAACCGTCTGTCCTCCGATTCGACTCGGTAGCGTGGCGCTACAACCAATATTTAGCGTGCGCTACTACACCGTTTGCGACGCTAAATATCACTCATAGCGTGCGCTATGAATTAATCGATGCGATCCGGTAGCCACTGGACTCAACCTGATCCGTCCTTAGCGCGCGCTACAGCAATTATTAGCGTGCGCTACTACAACCCACTAGCACGCGCTACTTACCACTCGTAGCGTGCGCTACTAATAACTCACCTGCAGTCCAGTACCTTCTGGACTGTAGCCAGGGTAACATTAGCGTGCGCTAATGCTGAGTGGTAGCATGCGGTACCTATACTCAATTAGCGTGCGCTAAAAAGAGTACGTAGCGTGCGCTACTTCCTCACACACAGTCCACAATGAAAATGACGACGATGATAAACACGGCACGAAACTCCAATTAGATTAGTGATGAATGACGATTGATACACGATACAATTACTCTGAATGATGAATACCATGATTGAATATGAATGACAAATGATCATTAATGAGTGAAATTACTGAATGACAATTACTGAATGATAAATACTGAATGATAATAACTGAATTACAACCGGGTATTACACTCCCTCTCTCTCTCGTCCCTTCTTTCCATCTCGGCACTTCCTCTCTCTCTCGTCCCTTTTGTCCATCTCGGCACTTCCTCTCTCTCTTGTTCTTTCTCTCCATCTCAGCAATCTCGACGAGTTCCGATGGCCCGATTTTAGGGATGGACGGTCGGTGGAGGAGATAGACAAGGTCAGGCCGTTGACCACTGGTTTTGGATCGGGTTGTCCAAGCTTTTATTTTCCGACGAGGTGGAGATAAAGGATCGGCAGCCGACTTCTTCATAGTCTCCGGCGACGGACTGGATTTTATATTGGATGTGTTCCGGTGAGCTAAATGGTTGACGACCGGAGTTACGGCAAAAGTCAACGTTGATGTCTCCGGCGACAACTGAAGCTCGACGGCGGCATGGTGGCTCGTGACTGGAGAAGCGACTGCCTGGTCGGAACTTTCAGATGGGACGACGTTGCAAATCCGGTCGAGCTGTTTAGGCCTTTTTCTGGCAAGATGGACCTCAGGCGCCGGGTGTTCTTCATGGTCTCCAGCCATGGACGCGACTCCATAGATTCCAAAAACCGGAGATGGTTTCTGACCTGAACGGACGGCGGAGCAAGACTTCCGGCAAAGAGTTGCAAGCGGAGATGGGGTTAGGTGAAAACCGGCCATGGACGGAAACGGGTTGGAGTTGGACGAGGTCCGGCGGGTCAGATTGCCGGCGATCGAGTTCCAGTGTTGCGACAGTGGAGTTGTTTTTTTTCTGATCGGATTCCGGCATGGGTTGCCCGGCTATGTAAGTCTGTGTGTGTATGTGCAGGTATATATATATATATATTGTGTATAGTTGTGTGTGTGTTTCGTACAATGTGTGTGTCATGTCTGTATATATATATATATATATATATATATATATATATGCATGCGTGTACAGAAATAGATAGGTGTGTGTGCTGTATGTATATTATATATATATGTGTGTGTATACGGGTAAATATGAATATGGTATGTGTTCGTGTTGGAATCGGAGTTTTCTATTATGTTGTTTTTGGTCGATATTGTTTTATCGAATGAATTGTATTTCATTCAAGGTTGTTCGAGTGCTTGTGATTGTCGGAGGACTCCGTTGATCGATTCGTGGTAGGACGTTGATCGTGGAAGGACTTTCTTGCCTTCCGTTTGAGGCAAGTTTTATACTTATACTAGTCAATGAGATTAATGTATCATATATGTGTATAAATGTGTGTATCATTTCGAGACTCGGTCTCTTTATGATTTTGTTGATATCAGGGGATTGTTTGATACGACACCCTTCGACAAATTATGCCAAATGTTATTGTTGTTCGTAAATGGCCGATTCAAGGCATTGCGATACTTGTTGGTAATATTGTTGTCGATAGCCGGTTCGCAGTATCGATGTATCGATCATTGTTATTGATATTGGTGTTTCGTTATTGATGTTGTATCGGCCGATTGAAGGCATTGACGTATTCGATTATCATCTTCGTTATCGGTAACCGATTAAAGGTGCCGAGACATCCGTGGTATTTTTGTTATCAATTAACCGTTCTAAGGTAATCGATGTATTGAATTGGGACTGTCGAAGACATTTCCCATCCGTTGTATCATTGATATCGATTGACCATTCTAAGGTAATCAATGTATTGAATTGGGACTGTCGAAGACATTTCCCATCCGTTGTATCATTGTTACCGATTGGCCGTTCTAAGGTAATCGAGGTATTGAATTGGGATTATCGAGGATAGTTCCCATCCGTTGTGTCGTTGTTATCGATGAGCCATTCTAAGGCAATCGAGGTATTGAATTGGTATTATCGAAGAGAGTTCCCATCCATCATGTCGTTATCGATTAGCCATTCTAAGGCAATCAAGGTATTGAATTGGGAATATCGAAGAGAGTTCCCATCCGTCGTGTCGTTATCGATTGGCCATTCTAAGGCAGTTGAGGTATTTGAATTGGGATCGCCGAGGACAGTGCTCATCCGTGAGTTATTGTTGTCGTGTTGGTCGACTCAAGGCAGCACACTATCATTCTTGTAAACTCGGTAATTTTGTGATCGTTGAGGGTTGAGGATTCCAGGATTGTTGTGTTGTGATTGTTGATCGCGTTAATCGGTACTTAGGGATTGTGATCCCAGGATGGTTGTTTTGGATATTGTTGGTCGTGTCGATCTTTCATTATCCATGTGTCATCGTTCACCTTGGTGAGTCTTTTGATCCGTATTGGATTTGTTATCCTTTGAGTTTCGTTGTCATGTTGTATCGTGACATATCTAGAATCATATCTGCGTGCCGATTGGTTATGTGTAGGATTTTTAGCCAGGCACACGATGGTCATGCGTGGATGTTTCCGTATTGGACTATGCACACTAGACGTAGTTCGTGAGGTTAATTAGGTACATTGTCCCACGTATATTCTGGATTCTGTATACGGGATGGACATGTGCACGGACACATTTCCGGATCGGGCGTACTGTGATGTCCCTCTTGAGCCTTATTGTTTTGGTCGTTCATAGTCCATGTTGTATTGGATATGTCCGACGATTTGTGACTGGTTTTTCATACACCAAGGGGTATGTTCGACAGTCAGGTTCGTTTCTTTGAGATCTGTATTGTGATGATATACAGCTTCGGGCTGTTCTACTTTCAGGCCATTGTGATGATTGGCAGCTTCGGCTGAGTGGTTTTCAGACCATTGTGATAATGTGGTAGCTTCGGTTGAGGGCTTTCAGGCTATTGTGATGTTTTGGTATTTCCGTTGGAACCTTCGGGCATTGTGATTCGTATTTATTTCAGCTTTGGTTTGAGTTACCTTCGGGCAGTTCATTATTGTGTTCTCTATTGATGATTCGTCGTTGGTCACTTGTGTTCTAACCTGTTGAGTAGGTACCGATCGTATGCCGTGGGCATAGTGTTTCACGAATGCTCGATTCTTACTTTGGTTTGTGAGCATATTGTATTACCATTGTTGTACTGTTTATTCTGCCTTTGGAAGCATATCACATGTTGTACATGTATTTGATGTTCATTATCTGGATGACTGAACCCGTGGGGGCGGAACATGTTTTCATGGTTTAGGTGTTTGCGAGGAGATAGTTGAGACACAGGGGCATGCCGATGGCGACGAGGCATTCTAGCGATACTAGTCCGAGCTTTTTCGGTGTTCATGTCGGTCAGACAGTTTGGAGTACTCCAGTTTTGTCAGTTGATGTCATTTTGTATTATCCGAGCAAGGCTCCTGGATGCTGTTATATTTTTATTTTGGCCATGTAGGCCTACTTTTGTTGTTGAAATTCCATATCGGAATATTATGTCGGATGTCATAGTAGGGACTGAGATTCCCCTTTTGGTCAGTTTGTTGTACTTTGGTCGTGTTCGCCTGGTGGATCTACTGGTGTAGGGTCCACGACACTGTAATGACCCAATGGGATTTAGGGGGGTTACAGAAGTTGGTATCAGAGCAATTGGGTTGTGAGATACCCTGATATGTGAGTTATGTGGTTCTACCGACGCGGTAGTAGTGATGCTGTCAGGTTATGACAATCTGGACAGTCGGGTTTTGTGAGTCATGATAGTTGGGCGACTGTATGAGTCATTCTTTCATCGAGTCGTCGTCAGTGAAGACTAGTATCGCAAGACCTCAAATCTTCATATGACCTGTGTAAGGACTCGATTCTCTTTATGTTCATATATTCATTGTGTCATTGATTATATATGTTTTGTTAAAACCTGTATGTAACATTAGTGTTGCGATTGATTCATGAATATTTGTTTTGGAGCGTGTGGGCTCTATGTTGGCTATGATTAGCATGATTGATGTGATTATTTACCTATTGAGTATGTATACTCGTGTTTGGCGTTTGACCTAGCATTCTGGCCGTTGAGGCGTATTTGAGTTGTGGTCATGATTGAACGTTATTCTTTCAGTCTGGAAAGAGGACGTGATATAGGGGATAGAGGCCACAGAGTGGGCTGAAACCCGATACCTCGTACCAATACTTTGGTGGCTGACGAATCATTTTTGGAGTCGTGCTCGAGAACCCGCCAATCGTGATTGTGATTGGAGCGAGTCCAAGACTCTCCGGTTATAGTGGTATTATCCGGCTCTACTTCGTGAAGCCAAGTTGCCAGAGGTTTTGAACCCCGAATCTATCGAGGACGAGGGTGTTGTTGTTATTGCCGAGAAATTTCATGGACTTCTTTAGTTTGTTTCGTCTGTTATCCGTACTGAGGCGGATAAGATTAAGTATTTTAGCAAGAGGCTAAAACCGCAGTTGAGGATGCAGTTATTCAATAATAATTGTAACTCACTTGGTGAATTCATTGAGAAGGCTCTTGGAGCAGAGCTTTTGATCAAGGAGCTTGCTCGGAGGAACCCTTCAGTTGCTTCTGGTGAGAGGACTAGGATGTCGGTTCGTTCAGAGGGACATCGGGCTCCGACGTCTAGGAGGTCCTCTTCTAGTCGTCTTCGTGCTGGGAAAACATCTTCTTCTCAGGCAAAGAGTTCGACTGTTGTTTGTTTAACTGTGATTCAGCGGGGCATGTTAGCACTCGTTGTACGGTGCCATCTATTGTTTGTTTTCTATGTGGGAGGTAGGGACACCTTCAGAAATACTGCAGGAGTTCTAGTGCCAGTAGGTCTCGAGAGAGCTCACGGTCCTCGAGAGATTTTGTTACCTCGGTCCGTACTTCATCCAAGGGGTCCTATCAGGCTTCGAGAGCCAGAGGTAAGGACAGTCGAGGAGGAGCAGCGAGTTTAGATTTGGGTCTTCCTTGAGTCGATGAGATCGAGGAGCTCGATAATCTGGAGGATGTTGATTTCGGATACATTTGAGATGTAGCCTTGATTTTTATTTTCCTTGTTTTCGGATTGATGTTTGACTCAGTCTGTATTGTAGTATTGCGGTTGTGAACCATTTATTATTGATCTATCTTGTATTGATAGCTTCTGAGAATCTTGAGATTTGAGGTCGTTGATGCGTTTTTCTTTCCTTTTGGTATTGTACTCGAGATTTTTGTGATAATATGGGTAATTGCTCATTGCGATTCGAGACTCCAAGTCGTGAGGACTTGGGCGTGCGATTGATATGGTCCCAAGGACTATATGTGCATTGTTATTTCCTTTTATGGCGTGAGTCAGTGATTGCATGGGCGTCCGATGCCGATGATAATGGAGAAGTGTACACCGATGATTGTAGACATGTAAAATGAGCGGCTTCCGTGGGGTGTGTACGCCGGTGTTATAAGTCATGCGGTTGGTACGACTTTCTGGATGGTCTCTGGCGGAGGAGTCATGATTCGACTGATCTCGCACATGGTTGAGTGTTTTCGTCACTTGATTTTCGCCGTGTTCGGGTAGGGGAGACGCGGGGACCCGAGGGGTTGGCCCAGTTGCTCAGGCGAAGTGGTTCGCATTGAGAAGTATTCCTGGAGATGTTGTTTTCAGATCCTGATGGATAGTTCGTACCCCGAGTTGTGCACCCTGAGTTTCGGGGACGAAACTCTTTTTAAGGGGGGGTATGTAATATTCGGGGATATTTTTTTTTCTCATTTTGGAATTAATTACACTGTTATACTCGACTATTTTTTTTTTCTTTTCTCATCTTCAACATTATAGATGTACTTTGTCATTCGTGATTGTTGAGGCGCTTCGTTCGTTCGGGTTGAACTTATTGGGACTTCCTTGTGTTGTCATTGTGCTACTTACGTAGCTACGAGTACACCTTAATGTACGTTAAGCTATAACTAAGCTTACGTACGTTATGGTTGTCACGTTATGTACGTAATAGGGTACAGATAGGAGAACCTTCCTCGTGGTCAACTTTCGGCTGGTAGGGCCAGGGTATCTTTGGGGGATCATTTGTATATATATTTATAAATATATTATCATCTCTCACGTTCTCATCTTCCTCCCTCTCTCTCTCGTCCCTTCTCTCCATCTCGGCACTTCCTCTCTCTCTTGTTCTTTCTCTCCATCTGAGCAATCGCGACGAGTTCCGACGGCCCGATTTTAGGGATGGACGGTCGGTGGAGGAGATAGACAAGGTCAGGCCGTTGACCACTGGTTTTGGATCGGGCTGTCCAAGCCTTGATTTTCCGACGAGGTGGAGCTAAAGGATCGGCAGCCGACTTCTTCATAGTCTCCGGCGATGGACTGGATTTTATATCGGATGTGTTCCGGCGAGCTAAATGGTTGATGACCGGAGTTACCGCGAAAGTCAATGGGATGGGCTGACGTCTCCGGCGACAACTGAAGCTCGACGGCGGCATGGTGGCTCGTGACTGGAGAAGCGACGGCCTGGTCGGAACTTTCGGATGGGGCGACGTTGCAAATTAGGTCGAGCTGTTCAGGCCTTTTTCTGGCAAGATGGAGCTCAGGCGCCGGGTGTTCTTCATGGTCTCCGGCCATGGACGCGACTCCATAGATTCCAACAACTAGAGATGGTTTCTGACCTGAACGGACGGCGGAACGGAGGCACGGCAAGACTTCCGATGAAGAGTTGCAGGCGGAGATGGAGTTAGGTGAAAATCGGCCATGGACGGAAACGGGTTGGAGTTGGACGAGGTCCGGCGGGTCAGATTGCCGGTGACCAAGTTTCAGTGTTGCGATAGTGGAGTTGTTTTTTTCTGACCGGATTCCGGCATGGGTTGCCCAGCTATTTAAGTCTGTGTGTGTATGTGCAGGTATATATATATATATTGTGTACAGTGTGTGTGTGTGTTTCGTACAGTGTGTGTGTCATGTGTGTGTATATATATATATATTTATATATATGTACATGCGTGTAAAGAAATAGATAGGTGTGTATGTGCTGTATGTATATTCTATATATATGTGTGTATACGGTTAAATACGAATATGGTATGTGTTCGTGTTGGAATCGGAGTTATCTATTATGTTGTTTTCGGTCGATATTGTGTTATCGAATGAATTGTATTTCATTCAAGGTTGTTCGAGTGCTTGTGATTGTCGGAGGATGCCGTTGATCGATTCGTGGTAGGACGTTGATCGCACAGTGTGTGTGTGTCATGTGTGTGTGTATATATATATATATATATATATATATATATATATATATATATATATATATGTGTGTGTGTGTGTGTGTGCGCATGCGTGTACAGAAATAGATAGGTGTGTGTGTTTTTCGTACAGTGTGTGTGTGTGTTTCGTACAGTGTGTGTGTGTCGTGTATATATATATATATATATATATATATATATATATATATATATATATATACATGACACACACACACGTATTTAAACACACACACTGCATTTAAACACACACACACACACACATATATATATATATATATATATATATATATATATATATGCACACATGACACACACACACTAAAACACACACACTATCTATTTCTGTACACGCATGCACACACACACACACACATATATATATATATATATATATATATATATATATATATAGTGTGTGTGTGCGCATGCGTGTACAGAAATAAATAGGTGTGTGTGTGATGTATGTATATTATATATATATATATATATATATATATATATGTGTGTGTGTGTATGTGTGTGTGTGTGTGTTTGTATACGGGTAAATACGAATATGGTATGTGTTCGTGTTGCAATCGGAGTTATCTATTATGTTGTTTTCGGTCGATATTGTATTATCGAATGAATTGTATTTCATTCAAGGTTGTTCGAGTGCTTATGATTGTCGGAGGATGTCGTTGATCGATTCGTGGTAGGACGTTGATCGTGGAAGGACTTTTTCGTCTTCGGTTTGAGGCAAGTTTTATACTTGTACTAGTCAATGAGATTAATATATCATATATGTGTATGAATGTGTGTATCATTTCGAGACTCGGTCTCTGTATGATTTTGTTGATATCAGGGGATTGTTTGATACGACACCCTTCGGCAAATTATGCCAAATGTTATTGTTGTTCGTAAATGGCTGGTTCAAGGCATTGCGATACTTGTTGGTAATATTGTTGTCGATAGCCGGTTTGCGGTATCGATGTATTGATCATTGTTATTGATATTGGTGTTTCGTTATTGATGTTGATTTGGCTAATTAAAGGCATTGACGTGTTCGATTATCATCTTCGTTATCGGTAACCGATTAAAGGTGCCGAGACATCCGTGGTATTGTTGTTATTGATTAACCGTTCTAAGGTAATCGATGTATTGAATTGGGACTATCGAAGACATTTCCCATCCGTTGTATCGTTTATATCGATTGACCATTTTAAAGTAATCGATGTATTGAATTGGGACTGTCGAAGACATTTCCCATCTGTTCTATCGTTGTTACCGATTGGTGGTTCTAAGGTAATCGAGGTATTGAATTGGGATTATCGAAGATAGTTCCCATCCGTTGTGTCGTCGTTATCGATGAGCCATTCTAAGGCAATCGAGGTATTAAATTGGGATTATCGAAGAGAGTTCCCATCCGTCGTGTCTTTATCGATTAACCATTCTAAGGCAATCGAGGTATTGAATTGGGATTATCGAAGAGAGTTCCCATCCGTCGTGTCGTTATCGATTGGCCATTCTAAGGTAGTCGAGGTATTTGAATTGGGATCGCCGGGGACAGTTCCCATCCGTGAGTTATTGTTGTCGTGTTGGGCGACTCAAGGCCGCACACTATCATTCTTGTAAACTCGGTAATTTTGTGATCGTTGAGGGTTGAGGATTCCAGGATTGTTGTGTTGTGATTGTTGATCACGTTAATCGGTCCTTAGGAATTGTGATCCCAGGATGGTTGTTTTGGATATTGTTGGTCGTGTCGATCTTTCATTATCCACGTGTCATCGTTCACCTTGGTGAGTCTTTTGATCCATATTGGATGTGTTATCCTTTGAGTTTTGTTGTCATGTTGCATCGTGACATATCTGGAATCATATCTGCGTGCCGAGTGATTATGTATAGGAATTTTAGCCAGGCACAAGATGGTCATGCGTGGATGTTTCCGCATTGGACCGTGCACAAGAGACGTAGTTTGTGAGGTTAATTAGGTACATTGTCCCACATATATTCTGGATTCCGTATACGGGGTGGACATGTGCACGGACACATTTCCGGATCGGGCGTACTGTGATGTCCCTCTTGAGCCTTATTGTTTTGGTCGTTCATAGTCCATGTTGTATTGGATATGTCCGACGATTTGTGATTGTTGTTCATACACTAAGGGGTATGTTCGACAGTTGGGTTCGTTTCTTTGAGATCTGTATTGTGATGATATACAGCTTTGGGCTGTTCGGCTTTCAGGCCATTGTGATGATTGGCAGCTTCGGCTGAGTGGTTTTCAGACCATTGTGATATTGTGGCAGCTTCCGATGAGGGCTTTCAGGCCATTGTGATGTTTTGGTATTTCCGTTGGAACCTTCGGGCATTGTGATTCGTATTTATTTCAGCTTTGGTTTGAGTTACCTTCGGGCAGTTCATTGTTGTTTTCTGTATTGATGATTCGCCGTTGGGCACTTGTGTTCTAACCTGTTGAGCAGGTACCGATCATATGCCGTGGTCAGAGTGTTTCAGGAATGCTCGATTCTTACTTTGGTTTGTGAGCATCTCGTATTACCATTGTTGTACTGTTTATTCTGCCTTTGGATGCATATCATGTTGTACATGTATTTGATGTTCATTATCTGGATGACTGATCCCGTGGGGGCGGAACATGTTTTCATGTTTTAAGTGTTTGCGAGGAGAGAGTTGAGACACTGGGGCATGACGACGGCGACGAGGCATTCGAGCGATACTAGTCCGAATTTTTTCAGTGTTCATGTCGGTCAGACAGTTTGGAGTACTCCAGTTTTGTCAGTTGATGTCTTTTTATATTATCCGAGCAAGAATCGTGGATGCTGTTGTATTTTTATTTTGGCCATGTAGGCCCACTTTTGTCGTTGAAATTCCATATCGGAATATTATGTCGGATGTCATAGTAGGGACTGGACTGAGATTCTCCTTTTGGTCAGTTTGTTGTAATTTGGTCGTGTTCGCCTGGTGGATCTCCTGGTGTGGGGTCCACGGCACTGTAATGGCCCAATGAGATTGTAATATCCGGATAATTGTTGGGTATTTTCATCTGTATTTGAACCCTGGATTACCTGAATTAGTGCTATCAATGATCGAAGTACGGTCGTTTCCGTATTCGTATCCTCATGCATGATAATATCAATTTTTAATCCTTCACATGCAACTACGTCGTAACGCACGCTAACAGGCAAGCGTAACGCATTCTAATCGATATAGCGACGCTACGAACTAGACGTAGCGCACGTAAGGAGGTCAATAATTGAGCATCGGGCCGCACATGGACACCGGTGGTGGGGCTCGGAAGATTCCCGCGATGAATCTGGACAGTTTTGGGGTCAACGGGTGTTAACGCACGCTAAGGCTTGTAACTAGCGTACGCTAATATGTGTAGCTTACGTACGTAATGCATAGGGTGTAACATACGTAAGCTAGTACAAAACGAGACAGTAAGCTATCAGTGAACGATAGCGTACGCTAAGATCGAATTGTAGCGTGCGCTAAGCCTATTACGTACGTAAATGGCTAAGGCTAACGTACGTAAAGCTCAGGATATTATATATATGGACAACACCCCATTTCATTTCTCTTCGTCCCTTTCACTTGTAATTCGTTTTCTTTCATTTCTTGAGGGTCTCCAGCCCTCTAAAACACATATAGAACGCGTAGCCTCGATCATTAAGTTACAAAACATCTTGGATTGACATTCAAGCAATCGGAATTGGATGCTACCTCTTGCCTCTGCGTTTCTTTCATATTAAGGTATGTTAATGTTACCTCAACCTTGAATTCGTGTTCTTAAGGATGTTATGAACATACCACCGGGATTATTAGGCTCCATAGATGATTCTTATCCGAACACCATGTTTTTGGAAGTTGGAATGTTCATGCTTTACTTACCCGAGTTAAGAACGTTATAGTCCGATTCTTATTATGATGATCAAGTAAGGTAAAATTCTGAGATTAATAAACCGTATTGTATGGTGTTTCCATAATGATCATAGACTTAATGTTGGTAACAACCTGATTTTCCGAACTACCTTTGAAGATCTATAATCAATATTTGGAGTGAGTCTTATGATGAGAGGATTAACCGGAATTCGTAGACATCAACACCATAGGGTTATTCGATTCACATGAGTATGATATGTGTGAATATAACGTACGTTAAGCTCTATGCATTACGACGTTATACCTCGTGCAAGGCGATCGTTTGAATTGGGTAGAACTGTCCAATTCAAGCTTATCGTGCGCTAATACTTGTAGCAAACGTTCGCTAACGTTCAGACGTAACGTACGTTACGTATGTGTGTAACGCACGTTACGAAGAGAACAGTTAGTGTTCGGCCATCTCTTTATGCTTTTCCTCGTGTGATTGATTGTTTATTTAATGATAGGATATTAAGGACGAATTTCCTACGATAATCCAGTGTTGAGCCTCTCCGATCGTCGTTTTCGTTGGAGTTCTGGATTGTTCCAATCAACTGTATTTCCAGAGCATTCGCGAGAGATTACCAAGGCAAGTACCTTGATATACGAATTATAATTACGTGAAATCATTGTTCTTTGAAGAGTATGAATCATGTTATGAATATCTGTATTTATATTATATATATGTAGATAGATATGTGTGGATATATGTATAGATATATGTGTATGTATATAAATATACATATAGAGATAAATGTTGGGTGATTCATACCAATATTAGTCGACGTATGCAACTTAGACTAAAGTACGAATGATGTTTATAGAGGTAATATGGTAATGTTTGTATTTTCGGTTGAGTTACGATATAAATATAATTATGTAGTATTGATCGATAGTGTTGAAGGCCTAATGTGCTAAGTCTTGATGAATAACGTGCGAGTTATTGTTTATTTTGCGTAGTTGTGTATTGGCGAATAGATTCTGTGAATTGAGGAACTGATTTGATAATTGTTGCAACGGTTGACTGTGTGCTTGGTATTTGTAATAATGTGAATACTTGTTATGAGAGACGTCATATCCGGGTACCTCTGAGGGCGGGGCGTGCACTCCGGCCTGATGTACGCTGCAATGAGCGGCTCCATATGATTGGTGAACACCGGTGTTACTTAATGCGCGAGCAAGGGGCGGCTCCTGTGGGAGTGAACGCCGGCGCGGTGACATGTGCAATGGGCGGCCAATATAGTGGAGTGAACGCCGGTACATAGGTGTGCAAGGGAGGCGCCTGGCAGGCTTATTGGTAACGGATATTTGAGTGATAGCTAAGACCCCGTTACCAAATGATTTTTCGAAATTTAATCTTTGCAATTTGCTTTTAATATTGGTCTTCTTGTAGACCGCGAATTGTGTCTCTGGAGTTCGTTCCAACTTGTTTTAAATGTTGGTATCATGGTTAATTAACTAAGGATATTTGACGAGATCTCCGAGGGTTAATTAATCAGGGGTCTTGAGCAGGATTTGTCGAATGAGAGGCTGTGCCTTTGATTGTACTGTGTTGATTATTCTGTGTATTGGGTCGAGGACCCCGTGAGATGTTGAGATTTGATCTCGTGATGATATTATTTGGATTGGGCCGAGAACCCCGTGAGATGTTGTAATGATTCACTTGTGATAGTGTTTTATCATTTGGGTCGAGGACCCCGAATAACGTTGTAATGGTTTTCTTGCAAATTGTTGTCCACATCTTTGGGTCAAGGACCGAGAGCTTTTGAAGTATTTCCTAAAATATATTTCCATCGATTTTCAAAATCCCAAGATGGCCCGAGTCAATATTAATGTTTTGAACTTTCTTATCAAAACACTTTTCATTTTATTAAAAGGGAATTTTCGACTCCTTGGGCTCGTTTAAAGTTTCATTTGTGTTATGTTCAGACGGAGAATATGAAAATGTGATTATCTTTCACCTTGTGTAATTAATACTATTCTGTGTTAGCCATTTGAGTGTGTGGGTTGTGTTAAGGTTTCACATTTGTTGAGTTTGTGTTATTATTATTCGTATATCTTGTGTGTTATGTACTTGCACTAGCAAAATTCCAGTTTGCTAACCCCCGAGTTTTCGGGGGGTGGGTGCCTGTTATGCGCTCAGGTTTTGGCAGCTCGGGAGCAGTCACAGGATTGGCTGGGAAGGAGATGGAGGACAATGATACTAATCACACCAGAGTTAGAGTCTTTTCTTTTGCTTCATTTTGGTCGGTATTTCTCTGTCGTTCGAGTATTCACCCTTGCATGGGTGTAGTTTTCATTTATTAAATTGAATTGTCGTTCTTTTCTGTGTTCATCTTTATTTTCATCATTGAGATGTAAAGTTCATTTGTTTCTAAATTGTTTAATGACCTTGTCGGTCTGTGTTGTATTTAGATTGACCCCGGTCGGTCAGTCATTTTGTAGTCTAGTAGAGTTTAGCCTTGTAGATCCTTGTAAGAAGGGCCTACGGCGTGTAACATTTCCGGATGTATTCTGGGGGTGTTACAGAGATTTGGGGGTGTTACAATCACTTAGCTCTAGCCGTATCCTTGGTGGATAGCAAGGTGATCGTCATCCCATTCGTTTCTCCGGCGCGTGGCAAGTAGAGGCGTTGTATTTTTGACGTTGGATCATTCGAGTGCTTGGAGCGCTTTGGATCGTAAGGAATTCGTTTAAATCTTGGGGAATAGCTCAAGAGAAGGAATCCATTTAATCAACGGACTACAAGGGTGAGTTTCTTACATCTCTTGTGTTTTCGTTTATATATTCGTATACACATAGCTCGATCGATCCTCGTAGGGATACGGATCGAATTAATTTTCGTTCTACCGGTTCCGCTGGGCCTTCGTTTTAGGCACCGAATCCCAACAGTGGTATCGGAGAGTAGGTCTTGCGATCGTATATACGATATTATCATTTGGAATGCTTGATTAGATGGTGAATGATTTGGAATCATTTTAGTCATAATCGTGGTATATGTTTTACGTTCGTTGTAGTTATATTTTTTGTAAGTTTATGTCTAAATATAAATCTTAATTTCTTGGAAATATGATTTATATTGAAGATATGAATGTTGGAAAATATAGATATTGGATATCTGGTCGAAAAACTAGCCCTTAATTGCCGTTGGACGGTCCGGGAGTGGTCCGGAAGAAGGGGGCCGCGGCCCAGGGCTGCTGGGCAGCCCACTTAATGTTACTGGATTGGGGGCCGTGGCCCAGGGCTCAGGGGGGCCGCGGCCTAGGGCTGCTGGGCAGCCCTACCTGCTGCCTGGTGACGTTCCGGGCACGGTTCAGCCCCTCTCGGACCTGTTTTGGGCTTGTTTTCTTCGTGTATTCCTAAAAATTGATTTCCCACATTTTAAATTGGATTTAATATGATTAAAATGATATATGATATTTCATTTTATAAGGGAAAATTTATTTATTGGAATACTTGTGATCGATCAAATTATTTTAAACGTTTTCATATTACCGATTGTGTGAATCGATTGGATCGGTTCGTATTGTTGATTGGATCAATGTATCTGTACGCTTTCCATTTATATAGTATTTATTGGATGAATTCTTTTGAATGGGGATGTGGTTCGTGGACTTAGTTTTTGAATCGCTCGTTTTATTCGATTGGGTTGTAAAGGCCGTTTTGAGCCTATTTATTTTACTAGAAATATTTGTATCTAGGATGCAATTTTCAATGTAAAATTTGTATGTAATGGCGAAGACCGGAGGAAGATCCATTTCGAGAAGACGAAGATTCAAGACGAAGACTTGTAATTAGATTACGAAGTTTTTGTTTTCTAGGAACGGTCCATGAACCACATGTTGGTCGCAACTAGGTTGTGAATGGTTGTTCATATTGTATGAATGCTACAGACGCGCTTAAATGAATTAATGTGCAAAGTGTAACATTAATCGCGAAAATTCTCCCACGACAAATTATTAAGTTTATAAGGTTTCAAGGTTTTCCTTCCCTTCATCGAGCTTTCGGGAAATTGAAATCCAATCCGGATGTGCTATGCTTCCGAGTTATCGGGGTAGTCGTTTGGAGAGGACTGATAGGTTGCCGGATAAGATTCAATTGTGAAACTGATTTGCGTCGATGGTATAAACTTAATTTGTTCACGAACCATAGAAACCGTATAGGTTGATGAGAGTGAACAAGGGGAAAAAGAAGATTGAATCATCCATTAGATGGGTTGGTGTAGGACACCACTTTATGAAAATTAATAGACTAGAAACCTGTTCAGTTGCCCTCTATTAAGATTTATAAAGAACTCGATCACCACTATGAAGTAGATCGACGATACTTCTGGATTTCACATAGGGAGTGTGTTATTCCGATAAAAATAGTGGGAGCTGGGTAACAAGAATAGAAAAGACCTTAATTCTATACTCAGAACATAATATAACAAGTCACTAATTAATCTGTTATACTTAATGCAGACATAACTCTCAATATGACAATGAATCCACTCGCAATTCTACTCGAAAAGAACACTCTGATTGGACCTAACTTTGTAGACTGGCTCCGCAATCTGATGATTGTCCTCAGTATAGAGGCACTGGGATACGTCTTGGAGATGGACATTCCGGCGCCTCCTATGCGGACCAGAGCCAATCAGGAAGAGAGTAAAAACCACGAAAAGTGGGTTAAAGATGACATAAAAGTCCATGCATACATGATGGCTTCTATGTCTAATGAGCTTCAGAGAGCTCATGAGAAAATGACTTCTGCTAGGCAGATTCTATCTCACTTAACCGAACTTTATGGGGAGCACAGCAGAACTGCTAGATATGAGATATCCAAGCAACTGTTCGGTGCAAGGATGAAGGAAGGTAAGAAGGTTGGGGAACACATCCTCAAAATGATATCCATGATCGAGAGATTGTAGGCTCTTGATTTTAAAATGGATACTTCTCTCCAAACCGACCTTATCCTACAGTCTCTCCCTGATTCCTTCTCACAATTTGTTATGAACTTCAACTGCAATGAGATTGTATATAATTTAGCTGGGCTAATGAACAAACTTGTGACCGCTCAGTCTCAGATGAAGACTCCGCAGATGAAGGAGTCTTCTCTTGTGATTTCTTCTGGACCTCGGAGGTTTAAGAACAAAAAGAAAAAGACCAAGAAGCAGGCTGGACCACATGTCAAGGACTTCAAGGGAAAGGGCAAGGCCCTAATGGTTCTGAAGAACAAGAAGAAGAAGATGCTTGTCTCAAGTGCGGTTGGGCCACTGGGCTAGAGACTGTCCGATTCTTCATGGCACTTCAGGTACAGAACTTTTAGTTTTGGAAACAAATTGTTCTGCTACTGTATTTTCTACTTCCTGGATACTGGATTCTGGTGCTAGTTCTCATATTTGTACCGTGAATCAGGATCTGGAACAAAGTAGGAAGCTTGGAGCTGGAGAAATTATGATCACTGTCGGAAGCGGGCATAGTGTCGAGGCGACCGACATAGGATCACTTCTTTTAGGTTTAGAATCCGGCTTTGTTTTGACTTTAAAATATGTACTTGTTTTGCCCAAGGGGCACAAAAACATTGTATCCATTCCGGTCATGGACCGAAAAGGCTTTTCATTTTTCATTGGTGATGGTTCCTGCAAAATTTAGATCAGAAATAAACTAGTGGGTACTGCTACATTGTTAAATGGATTGTATCATCTAAATCTCAGCAACAAAGTAGTTGTGAATACTATGACTAGAAAACGTGGTAGGGATGAAACCAATCGAGTTTTGAAATGGCATCTTAGACTTGGTCATGTTGGTCAGACCAATGTTTATAAGATGGAAAAAGATGGAGTTATGGGTCCATTGGGATCGGATCCCTTTCCTACTTGTGAATCTTGCCTTAAAGGCAAAATGACTAAGTCCCCCTTCACAGGGACTTTTGAATGAGATGCTGATAAACTGGGATAATCCATACCGACGTATGTGGTGCTTTGGAAGCAGCACGTGACGGATATCAATATTTCATTACGTTTACAGATGATCATAATAGGTATAGTTATGTATACTTAATGAAACATAAATCCGATGCCTTTGAGAAATTCCAGGAATTCAAGGCCCTAGTCGAAAAACAAACTGGTAATCATATCAAAGCACTTCGGTCGGACCCAGGTGGCGAGTATATGAGTACGGAGTTTGACGAGTTCCTTAAAGAACATGGAATAGTTTCACAACTAACACCTCCAGGTACTCCTCAGTTAAATGGTGTGTCAGAAAGAAGGAATTGGACCTTGTTGAACATGGTTCGTTCCATGCTGAGCTATACTGACTTACCGATCTACCTGTGGGGGTATGCACTCCTGACTGCCGCTTACATCTTGAACAGATGTCCTTCCAAATCCATTCCTAAAACTCCACATGAGATGTGGGAGGGTAGGAAACCAAGTCTTAATCATATTAGGATTTGGGGATGTCCCGCCTATGTCAAGAAGACTAAGGTGGAGAAGCTGGAAATGAGGTCCGCGAAGGGATGTTTCATTGGATTCCCATTTGGGATGATGGGGTATCTATTCTACATGCCCGAAGATCGAAAGATCGTTGTTTCTTTACAAGCACACTTCCTGGAAGATGAGTTCATTCAGGAAGGCGGAGTAGGTAGAAGTATCTCTTTAGAAGAATACAATGAAACTCCTCGAGAGACACCTGTGCAAGAAACTGGAACCGAACCTTCTGAAACACAAGTACAACCACCTCGTACGTCTAGTAGGGTGTCTCATTTACCTGAGAGGTATGGGCTTGAGCACATGGAGGGGCTGGGTCTCCATGAGGTTCCAAGTGATAGCCAAGAGACCGACCCAACGACCTATGACCAAGTGATGATGGATGTAGACTCCGCGAAATGGCGTGAAGCTATAGAAGTTGAGATAGACTCGATGCATGTCAATCAGATCTGGACTCTGGTAGACCGCCCCAAGGGCATAGTGCCTATTGGGAACAAGTGGATCTACAATAGAAAGACTGATGGAGATGGCAAGGTTGACGCCCATAAGGCCAGGCTTGTGGCAAAGGGTTATACCCAGAAAGAAGGGATCGACTACCACGATACCTTCTCACCCGTAGCTATGATCAAGTCTATTCACATGATGCTTGCCATAGCTGCCTACCACGATTATGAGATATGGCAAATGGATGTAAAGACGGCTTTTCTTAATGGATTCCTCGAGGAGGAAATATATATGGAGCAGCCTAAAGGCTTTGTGTCCGAAGTCGATATTCAGAAAGTGTGCAAGCTTCAGCGTTCCATTTATGGACTGAAGCAAGCGTCGTATAGTTGGAACCTTCATTTTGACGAGGCGGTCAAAGAGTTTGACTTCGTGCAAAATGAAGAGGAACCTTGTGTATACAAAAGGGTTAGTGGGAGCAAGATCGCATTCTTAGTACTATATGTGGATGACATTCTACTAATAGGAAATTATGTGGGAATGTTCAGTTCTGTGAAAGCTTGGCTTTCGAGTAATTTCTCCATGAAAGACTTGGGAGAAGCAACCTATATTCTTGGTATTCGGATCTACAGGGATAGAGCGAAGAGAACAATAGGTCTTTCTCAAGCCCTCTATATAGATAAGATCTTAAAGCGGTTTAATATGGATGATTCTAAAATAGAGTTCCTTCCGATGCGACATGGAATAAAACTCACCTCGAAGATGTGTCCTCAAAGTGAGGAACAACGACGGGAAATGAGTAATATACCATATGCTTCGTCTGTGGGTAGCCTTATGTATGCTATGTTGTGTACGAGACCTGACATTGCGCATGTTGTAAGCGTGGTGAGTAGGTTTCAGGCAAACCCAGGTAGGGAACATTGGATTGCCGTAAAGAACATTCTCAAGTACGTGAGAAGGACTAGAGACATGGTTCTTATGTATGGCGGTGGAGAATTGGATGTGGTGGGATTCACTGATTCGGACTTCCAGGGACATAAGGACGACTCGATGTCTACTTCTGGCTACATCTTTACTCTTAATGGAGGAGCAGTATCTTGGCATAGCGCCAAGCAAAGCGCGACTACTGATTCCACCTGTCAGGCTGAGTATCAAGCAGCCTCGGAGGCTTTCAAGGAAGGGTTCTGGATTAAGAAGTTTCTGGGATAACTTCAAGTGATACATGTCTTGAAATTTGCTGTTCATTGTCTTGCAACAACGTGGAGTGTAGCGCAGGCCAAGAAGGCGAGGTTTCACAACAGCACCAAACATATTGAGAGGAAGTATCATCTCGTAAGAGAATTTGTTCGCAAGGGATACATTGTGTTGCACAGAGTAGACTCGGCCAACAACATCGCTGATCCATTGACCAAGCCACTTTCTCAGACTAGCTTGGAGCGTCATCTAGAGAACATGGGTGTTATATACCATAGTGTGTGGCATTGAGTGCAAGTGGGAGATTGTTAGGAGTATGCCCTCGAATGCCACTCAGAGGATGTTGAGTGAGGGCATTGTACTTGTAATTATGTAAACATTGATATAAGGCAATGGATGTTTCTTTATTTACTGGTAGTTACTGGCATTCCTAACTCGTAAATATACATATAGAAACTAGTCCGTGTATTTGAGGGAAAAACGTTCCACTCCTTATTGGATAAGGGGGTCGGCATTGGAAAGGTTTATAGCTCAAATACTTAATCGTTCGCAAGCCGATAAAACTTGACTGGACGTTAAGTTTATGTGAAGACTTCTATGACGTGTTCTTTGACATGGAGAGTGCCTGTCGAACACTAATGGTTAGTGGGAGCACACGTTATAGGTATACTAATTGGATTAGTATACTCGAACCGACTCACCCTCGATTCGTCACCCGGATTTCACTCCGGGACAGTCAATGATGGAATCGAAAGGTTGTGATAGGTATTCGTGAACCTTCGACTTGAGGATTTAGTAGGGATGTGCTTGTGACGTCAAGATTTTCATTAGAGTAGTTCGACCCTATAAACCGGGAGGCAGGGGTCAACCTCGACGTGTATCTTGATGGGTAAGTAGCAGGTCCTACTGAATACCAAGATAGAATTCTTTCTCCCGTTGGTGAGCGGGTTATATGTCATATGCGGTTATTGGCAGATGAGATCATAAGTCTTTGGCCAAAGCATTGGAGCTAGTTGTATTGGATACACGAGAGCTCGATGATCTCGATTTGCATTAACGCATGCATAGCATCAAGTACAGATAGGGTTTGACTGACCGTGACCCTATAACTTGATCGGGACATCTGAAAGAAGGGTTTATACATATACTGGTATTCACGACAGAATGGTTCTTGAATGATCCCAATCATTTGTTCTCAGTTGGGGTACAGTGTAGGCCGCCAGGCTGGCTAGGTGGTGCTACTACTCTTTGGTTCCTCCCATTGCTGACTGAGACGGACCTACCGAGTCGCGTAATAGGATTGACGACGGAATGAATCAAGCTTGTTCTCTCATTATGAATATTAGATATTGGATATCTAATTTGGGACATTAGATGTCTGAATCGATTTATTGGATAAAATGATTTACGTCCTAATGAATTAAATAAATTACTGGGTGATTAATTTAATTCATAAATATAATTATTTCTTGGAGAAATTAATTATGTTATTATGTATTAATGTGATTAATTGATTGGATTAATTAATCGACACAAATACATCGGAACGGAATAAGAGTTTATCTGTTTGGACTCACGGGAGTCCGACCGAAGTCGTCCATTTTCTTCTAGAGGTCGCCTCACCTTATCCCTTCCATTTTGTATTGGTCTTGTCCTTAGTTGGAGGAAGACTAAAGACTTTAGAGATATCATATCTCTTAATATATGGAAAAGGGAGATATGGTAGGTGATTAAAAAGAAGAATAAAAGAAGAGAAGACAACTCACACTCACACCCCCTTGGCATAACATCCGTGAGTTTTAGAGTGAGAAAGGAAAAGAGTTTTCCTAGTCTTCTTGTTCTTCTTCTTCATTTTCATTTCTTGTTCTTGATAATTCTTGGAGAAAAATCAAGAAATCAAAGAGAGAAAATTTGATAAACATACTTAGTGTATATTCATCAGATTCAATTGCTTCATCACTTAGCTCCAGCCGTATCCTTGGAGGATAGCAAGGTTATCGTCATCCCGTTCGTTTCTCCAGCGCGTGGCAAGTAGAGGCGTTGTATTTTCGACATTGGATCATTCGAGTGCTTGGAGCGCTTTGGATCGTAGGGAATTCGTTTAAAGCTTGGGGAATAGCTCAAGAGAAGGAATCCATTTAATCAACGGACTACAAGGGTGAGTTTCTTACATCTCTTGTGTTTTCGTTTATAGATTCATATATACGTAGCTCGATCGATCCTCGTAGGGATTTAGATCGAATTAATTTTCATTTTACCACTTCCACTGGGCCTTCGTTTTAGGCACCGAATCCTAACAAAAGCACATATATGCTTTATCTTCGAATTCATCATCTGACGAGTCACTGTCAGTCACTGCCTGTAGACATTATTCGGACTTTGTTGGTGCGGGGGAGACTTCTGATTCGCCAATCAGGGCCTTGAGCTTGTTTTTCCAAACACGTCTTCTTTCATCTTTTTCTTGTTGCTCGGCTTCCGGCAACCTTTAAACTTTAGGATGAGGACATTTATTTGCATAATGTCCTGGTTTCCTGCAATTATAGCACAGGTTAGCATCACCAGAGGAATACTTGGTACTTACCTTGTGAACAGGCTTGGGCCTGTATGGAGTCTTTCCTGACTGCTTGATGAACTTCTTGAACTTATGCACGAGGATCGCCATTTCATCTTGTGACAGGATGTCATCGTCGCTGTCAGCACTTTTGTGGGTAGGCTTTGATGAGTTGGGCATGCTATGCCTTCTGTTGGATACAGCGGCTAACGCTGTAGTCCTTGCAGGTGATTCTTCAGCGTTATCTCTCCTGTCTATATCATACTCAAATGCTTTGAGGTCAGAAAATAGATAAAAAGTAGATATTTCATTAAGATTGCACGACACACGCATAGCTGTTGTCTTAATGTCCCATCGGGCAGGGAGAGATTTGAAAATTTTTAGGTTCTTCTCCTTTTGGGTATAAATCTTGCCCAACGCTTCAAGTTCACCAACAATGCCAGTGAATCTGAGGTCAAGTTCCTCGAGTGTTTCAGTTGGTTTCATTTCAAAAGATTCAAATTGCTGAGTCAATTTTGAAATTTTGTTTTCTTGTGAGAGCTCAGTTCCCTCACAAATTAACTTGAGTTTATCCCAGATATCCTTGGCTGATTTACAGCTCTTTACCTTAGAGAACGTGCCTTTGTCAAGAGTGACAAATAGCGCATTCTTCGCAACATTGTCGAGGTTGGCGCGTTTCCGATCATTTGTGGTCCACTATTCGCGCTCTTTCTCGAGCATCTCGGCATGAGCTTGGCCTTCAATCCTTGGGGCCGGATTTACCTTCATGATATTTATGGGGCCATCCTGTATTACAAAAATTATCTCTTCGTGCATTGCTGCAAGATGAGCCTCCATCCTAATTATCCAATCCTCAAACTCGTTAATAGAAAACATAGGAACTTTATTGATCATTGATGTATCCATATGAGAATATAGGAAAGAAAAAGACTGTTTTACAAAAATAAGTGATTTTAGGATCTGATTCGGTCAAAAATACGACTGATTCTTTTTAGAATCAACCGCTCCGATACCACTTGTTGGCCACTAAGTATACAGAATACAGCTTGAAAAGTGTTTGAGCAACAAGCTGTACGAATTTTAAATTAGAGTGCGTAGCGGAAGTCTTGTAACAGTAAGTTGCTGTAAATACAGCAACTAGGTATGCAGTGTATACTTAAAATAATCACAGTTATGGAAACAGTAAATGCATAAGGTAATTAACACAGTAATTGAAGTGGTTCGAGGTAAATCCCTCTACGTCCATTGGTCCTCCACACAGGAGTAAAAAGTTTATTATAAACACTACGTACACAACTACGTGTCTATAATCAAACCTATCAATGTATCGTTCACACAGATTGATACAAAGATCGTAGCTTTCAACCGTTCACACAGATTGGTCAAAGCTAACACTTGATTGGCTTCTTCACACACAGTTCCGAAGCTTCGTCTCTACAATGCAGATCCGTCAAACACAGTTCAGGAAAAGCAAGGCTTTCTCAGGCCCCACAGGGCTAATGATTTTCTTGAAAGTAATAACGTTGGTTGAACAAGAGCTTGACTTTCTTGAGCTTTAGGCTGATGATGTGTTGTTCAGGGATGAGCACTTGTATATTTCTTCTCTCAAGATTGGCAGTTTTCTTGAAGAAATATTATTGCTCTTGATATACTGTTCTTTAGAGGATCTCGTGGAATCTCAATATACCTCAGTTTGCTCAGTTTGAATATTCTTCATAGATGTATGATTGTGTGTTTGTGTATCTGTCTATTTCTGTTTTGAACTTCAAACTTCGGGGGTATATATATCTTTTTGGAATAGATCCGTTGAGCAAAAGTCTGTTCCAACTGGATGGTTGACTTGTATGGACCAAGATCCAGATTTTGCGTTGTCTGGAGATCCTGTCGGATTTAGTATTTAAATACTTTATCCTTTCAGTATTTAAATACTTCTTTTCAAACGGGACTTGACTTTAGCGAATGAAGCAGATTCCGTTCTAACGGTCTTTAGTCCTGTTTGGATAAGTTTTGAGGAAATCAATACTTACAGCTTGTATGCTGTATCCAATTATGCTATAGGCTATATAGAAGCTGTTGTTGTATGGAGTGTTGATGTATGAAGGGACATCTTCCATACTTAGCGCTATATGACTGTTGCTATATGACGGCAACACGAAGGCTTGTTGTTCGGCAGTTTATCCAAACATCGGACAGGGTTAATTATCCCAACAAGAACTCTCCGTCTCTCTATCTCTCATCCTTGGCGGCAATCTTTGCCACCAGCTGAGACCTCTATTGTCACTGGTCCCCCCCATCATCTCATGTCAAACTCAGACCTCGATTCCCCTTCGTAACCTACAGGTAAAAATAAAGAAATTGAAATCGATTATTTGGGTTTTCGTTTCTATTTCGATTGTCGATTATATGATGTAGTGATGTTGATAGTTTTTTCGATTATCATGGTTTTGGTTTCAACTATTAGGGTTTTGGTTTTGATTGTCGATAATTAGTGTTTTTCTTTCGATTTCGATTGCCGATTGTCTGATGTTGTTAGTTTATCAATTATTATAGTGTTGGTTTCGATTATCGATTATTAGGGTTTCTGATTTGTAAGCATATTTGTTGTATATGATTTAAGTTTAATTAAAGCATGCATGTGCATGTCTAATTTATTACCTAAACTAGGTACCTAGTTTTTCAATTTTGTAACTAGAGTTCCAATTTTGTAGTTAGGGTTTTTTTTATTTTTGTAATTAGGGTCTTACAACTTTTTAATCAGGTGTTTTAAATTATTATGTAAATTGATTGTTGTTGTATGATTTAAGTATTTAATAAGTTAAAATAATTGCGGTTTGCATTTCTGAATTCTTATGCCTTTATCTATTGTTGAATCATTAGATACTCCATCTTTGGAATCCGATGATGAATTAATGAGATTTGATGAATCTGAAGATGAATTGATGGGGTTTCAGGGTGATGATGATGGGCCTTAGGAACCTAGAGGCATAGGGATGCTTGGGTTACTAGCACAAATGGGGTGAATGGATGGTCGTATTGGTACTCCTGTTATTCCCAATGATGAATCGGTAAATGGTGGTGGTGAGGGGGATGATCCTATGATCCCTCCACATTCATCAAGTCAATCTATAGCATGGTTACATTTTAATTAATTCACTTTGCCATTAGGGGTGAAGAAGAACAAGTGCATACATTGCAACAAGTTGTTGTAACACCCCAATTCACAACTGGGACATTACACGCCGTAGAACCCTCCTGAGGTCTACCAGGCTAACACATGACATATAAACCACAATGTAGTCCCGAATAATGCACTCAAAAGTAAATAAGGCCGTGGCCTCGGCCAAAACATTTTTAACGTAATACATGAACAGAGGTTAAATACCAATTTATTGCCCACACAGGGGACTTAAACCAAGTTTTAAAATGGACAGTCTAACTTCAATACTCGACCATGCAATGACAAAACATAAAAATGCAGACTCGAGCCACATCATCAAGCCAGCCCATTCTTTGCGTGCGTGTCCCGTGCCTGCTCCTCAGCCCTCCCGGTACCTGAAATGCATAAGACGCATTTCCCCCATTTAAGCGGTTAGCATTCGAATGGCTAGTGCAAGTACACAATTACACAACATTATATACAAAAATGGTTTTACACAATCATCTCAAACATAAGTCATTTGCCACATATATATTCCGGAATACTACATTGGCAATCAAAATCAGTTTCCAATCATCACGATATCACAAAATCACAACTGGTATCCCGTGGCCGTACCCCTTAGTATCGACCCCCAGACATCCCGTCGAACGCTCCGGGTGGGATACCACTTCCGCGGCCGTACCCCTTACTATCGACCCCGGACATCGTCGGACACTCCGGGTGGAAGTTCAATCACACACGCACCCAAGTCCACTTCCACGGCCGTACCCCTTAGTATCGACCCCCAGACATCCCGTCGGACACTCCGGGTGGAAGGAACACAACTCACGCACCCGAAAATCACAGTTCATCATTTATTTCGAGAATCACAATATACATAACGAAATGTAATACATGTACTTGCCTTGAACACGATGAAACAAGGGAAACAACGAAGGAATAGGTTTTGGTCCGAACAATCCTCCCAAATCCGCTCCTAACACAACAACGGTATACAACAAGTCTCAATAATGCGGAAAGGTAAGAATTAATCCTAATTCTACCCGTTGGGACAATTCATCGGACACCAAGAGTGCATAAGGAAATGAAATCGGTCAATGGTATAACAACGGGATTTCATCCCAATCAAAAACAAGAAAACCATGGGTCGCGTGAATACTATCAAAATCTAATAACAACATCGGTTAATTCGAATTAAAACACAAGATCACCACCAAACCCTCCCCAAAATCATACTAGGGTTGAAGGAGTTCTTACCTCTTGAAGATTCAAGCCCTATCATCCGAAGAACACGTGCTAGATCCACAATCCGAGCTACACGATCGAAGGAGGATGAAGAAAATAAAACACTCAAATGATTTGTGAAGGAAAAACCCTCCCTCAAGCTCTCTCTCTCGGTTGTAGGTGAAGAAAAGGGAAAGAAATGAGTGAAATGCTCAAAAACGAATTTATAGGGGTTGACTCGTCAGACGGACTCGGCCGTGTCCGCTGACACGGTCGCGGCGCGCACTGGCCGGCAGGGACTCGACCGTGTCTGCTAGACACGGTCGCGGCGCGGAGGGGACTTCCGATAGTGACCCGTCCGACGGCGACTTCGGCATGACTCGACCGTGTCTGGAACACGATCGGGCGTCTGGGCGATCGGTTCGCTTATCCGGAAGAGTTCGACTCGGCCGTGCAGACGACACGGTCGGGTCTGAGGCGAGACTTCGGCATTTCGGACGAGTACGACACGGCCGAGTTCGGTCGGCGATGATCGCCAATAAGCGAAAAAAATGAGCGGGTGAGCTAAAACGACCATAACTCTCTCGTCCGGACTCCGATTGACTCATCGTTTGAACCATTGGAAAGCTAATTCGATGCTCTATAATATTGCAAAGATTTAGAATTTTTGGAGTTACCAAAAATTAATGGTGATCTAACAAAGTCGAACTCATAAGAGGAAAGTTGAAACAATGAACAATAATGATACACAACTCGAAGTTTTTCCGAACGGTGAACACGGTGAATGAACATGATTGATGAATGATTATAATTGAGTGAAAATACACTGAGTGACAATTAAAGACTGATAATTACTGAATGAAAATGAATGAATTACAACCGGGTATTACATTATCTCCCCCTAAAAATAAGTTTCGTCCCGAAACTTACAACACGAATAACTCGGGGTATCTCGACCTCATACTCTCCTCCGTTTCCCACGTGGCTTCCTCGGATCCATGCCTCGACCACTGCACTTTGACCAAAGGAATGGTTTTGTGCCTGAGTTGCTTCACTCGACGCTCTAAGATCTGAATCGGCCTCTCCTCGAAGGTAATGTCAGGCCCCAACTCGATCTCTCCAAAATCAATAATATGGCTAGGGTCCGATACGTACTTCCTAAGCTGGGAAACATGAAATACGTCATGCACGTGGCTCAGGGACGGCGGCAAGCCTAACCGATACGCAAGCTCTCCAACTCTATCTAAAATCTCAAACGGCCCGATATATCTCGGACTAAGTTTACCCTTCCGACCGAAGCGGTAACTCCCCGTGTCGGCGACACCTTAAGCAAGACGTGATCTCCCACCTCAAACTCCAACGGTCGGCGACGTGTATCGGCATAAGACTTCTGCCGACTCTGGGCCGTCAACAATCTATCACGAATCAGGGCAACCTTCTCTCTCGTCTCAACTATCATGTCGGGCTCGGTACCAATCAGCTCGGACGCATCGTTCCAACACAACGGCGATATACACCTTCTCCCATATAATGCCTCAAATGGTGCCATTTTAATCGAGGCGTGCCAACTATTGTTGTACGTGAACTCGATTAACGGTAAGTGCGATTCCCAATCATCCTTCCAATCTAAAGCACAGGCTCGTAACATATCCTCTAGCGTTTGTATCGTCCGCTCAGACTGTCCGTCTGTCTGAGGGTGGTAGGATGTACTAAGTCTCAACTCGGTTCCCAAAGCTCTATGAACGGCCTGCCAAAAATGTGATATGAACCGGCCATCACGATCCGAAACAATACTCTTAGGGGTCCCATGCAATCTCACTATTTTCGCAACAAACACTTGTGAAAGCCTCTCCGGCCCCCAAGTGTCCTTAATACTTAGAAAATGAGCTGATTTGGTTAGTCGATCAACAACGACCCAAATCATGTTCATTCCCGTCCGAGTCTTAGGCATACCGGTAATGAAATCCATAGAGATATCCTCCCATTTCCACTCCGGGATAGGAAGTGGTCGTAACAGTCCCGCGGGTCGCTGATGCTCGATCTTAACCTGCTGACAGGTCAGACACCTCGACACAAACTCACTAACGTCTGTCTTCAAATTACTCCACCAGTAGTTGCTCCTCACATCCTTGTACATTTTACTCGTACCAGGATGTATGGAGTAAGGTGTAGCATGAGCTTCACTCAAGATTTTCTGTCTCAGCTCAATATCACTCGGTACACAAAGTCTGCCGCGAAACCTCAAAACTCCATCATCGTGAACCACAAATCCAGGGGCTTTCCCTTTCCTCACATCCTCCCTCAACTGGACCAAAAACGGATCGTCATACTGCTTCGCCCTGATATCATCAGTCAAGGATGAAGTGATCTCTAACGCACATAACTGGCCCTGAACTCTCTGAACCCAAACCTCAATATTCTGATAGATGAAATCTCGCTGGATCCTACTCTGCGGTGTAAGTACTTCTAACATCTGCAAAGCCATCGGTTTTCGGCTCAACGCATCAGCCACTACGTTGTCCTTACCCGGATGGTAAAGTATCTCGAGGTCGTAATCTTTAATTAGCTCTAACCACCTACGCTGCCTCATATTCAACTCTTTCTGGCTGAAGATGTACTTCAGACTCTTGTGATCCGTAAAAATCTTTCAGGATGACCCATAGAGGTAATGCCTCCAGATCTTTAAGGCGAAAACGACCGCAGCTAACTCCAAATCGTGCGTGGGATAATTTACTTCATAAGGTTTCAATTGGCGGGACGCATAAGCAATCACTCTGTCTCTCTGCATCAAAACACATCCTAGACCAAGGCCCGAAGCATCACTATACACTACGAAGTCCTCGTTCCCCTGAGACAATGCTAAAACGGGTGCGGTAGTCAGACGTCTCTTTAACTCGTCAAAGCTGTCCTGCCTGTCTGCAGTCCACTCGAACTTCTGAGTTTTCTGGAGCAACTGAGTGAGTGGTCTAGCGATCTTAGAAAATCCCTCAACGAATCTGCGGTAATAGCCGGCAAGACCCAGAAAACTCCTCACCTCCTTCACATTCTTAGGCGGCTCCCAAGCCATCACTGCCTCTATCTTCTGCGGATCTACCCGAACTCCCTCTGCTGAAATCACATGCCCGAGGAACGTCACTTCCTCGAGCCAAAACTCACACTTAGAGAACTTCGCGTACAACTGCTCAGTCCTCAAAGTGTCTAATACAATCCGGAGATGTAAGGCGTGCTCCTCCCGATTCCGTGAATAAATAAGAATATCGTCGATAAAAACGACTACGAATTTGTCCAGATACTCAATAAAAACTTTGTTCATCAACTGCATGAACACTGCTGGGGCATTGGTTAGCCCGAAAGGCATAACCACAAACTCGTAATGGCCATATCTCGTCCGAAAGGTAGCTTTCGGAATATCGACGTCCCGAATTCTCAACTGGTAGTAGCCCGATCGCAAATCAATCTTCGAAAAGACTGTCGCCCCCTGAAGCTGATCAAACAAATCGTCAATCCTGGGCAAAGGGTATTTATTTTTGATGGTTAGCTTGTTTAATTCTCGATAATCGATGCATAAACGAAGCGACCCATCTTTCTTCTTAACGAAAAGTACGGGCACACCCCAAGGCGATGCGCTCGGTCGAATATACCCTTTATCTAACAATTCTCCCAACTGATTCTTCAACTCTAACATCTCCGACGGTGCCATACGGTACGGTGCTTGAGAAATAGGGGCTGCATTCGGCTCAAGATCGATAGGAAACTCCACCTCTCGCTGCGGTGGTAACCCCGGCAAGTCGTCTGGGAAAACATCGGGATACTCACCAACAACTGGAATTGACGACATGTCAACTCCACCATCTTCCGCCTTCAGAGCGTAACAACAGTAGCCGACACAACCCTGGTTCAGAAGTTTCATCGCCTTCAAGGCGTTAATCATGCTCCCCGATCTACCCGGCTTACAGCCGACGAGAGTATGCTCGGTGCCATCTTCAGCCACGATCGAGATAGTACGAGTCCGATAGTTCATGATAGCACCGTGACGCTCTAACCAATTGTCCCCGAGGATTAAATCCTCACCCTTGAGGTCGATAACAATGAGGTTCGAGGGCCAATCTCGACTCCCGATCCTCACTGGGCAATCCCTAACTTCCCGGTCCCCAACCATACGATCCCCGCTAGGCGTACCCACCACAAACGGTTCACACTCAAACAAGCAGTTAAAGCCAATACGATTCACACAATCCGAAGCAATAAAGGAGTGGGTAGCACCCGAATCAAAAAGCACGGAAACTGGATGAGTAAGGATCTGAGTGGTACCTGACGCCACCGGAATGTCCGCCTCCTCTGTGCACCTCATCTGGTACAATCGGGGGTGGACTGAACCCGAGCTCGAGGCTGCGCGGCGATCCGGCTGTCCCCGACCTCTACCGCGACCCGAACCCTGCGAAACCTGAATAGCTGGAGTGTTATGATCCCTTTGATCGGTAGTGGTAGTCGGAACTCTAGCGGCCCTAGTGGCTCTCTCACAATGAGTCGCCCGATGTCCGGTTTGCCCGCAAGTGTAGCAAGTAACTGGAGGAAAAGGACAATCCTTCATCAAATGCTCATATTGGTTGCAGTTAAAACAAACCCTGCCACCAGAAGCAACGGTCTGAACTGAACGGTTACCCTGAGATTCACCGGCCTGATGGAACAGCCTCTTCCCCGGTATGGGAGCAGAACGAGACCTCGAAAACTGACCACCCTTCCCGGTCGAGAATCCACCGGTAGTCTTCTGCTTCTTAACTTCCGAAACCAACTCTGATTCCGGAACCGCCATCTCGATCGCTAGGGCGCGATCACAGTATTCCTTCAAAGTGGCACACATGAGCGGTGCCATACTGCCTAATATGCGGCTTCATGCGCATATTGAAGTAACGGATTTTATCGGCCTCCGATCTCACTTGATCTCTTACGAACCCCAACTGCTGATTGTAAGAAATGATGGCACGAGAAATAGGCACATCTGAGGTGTAGCGGTGAAGAATTCCACAATTCTGCGCTCCTTGGTAGCGGCGGACAATACTCTGCTTCCATAGCGGCCTTGAATTCCTCCCAAGTAGCTCGACGGTCTCTTGGCACAACGGCCTCCCACCATTCCGCAGCTTCCTTATCCAGGAGGTCTTGGGCAATATGTACCCTCCTGTCTTCGGGACAAGCTACGGCATCGAAGGTCTGGATAGTGAAAGAGCTAATTCTCCCAACCGAGGGAGTCGGAGGATCCGGAGAAACGAGGAGGGTGCATCTTAGTCACCGTTTGAAGCCACTTACTAGCCTCCTCTTAGGTGTCGGGCGGATTAAGCGTCCACCACGAGCTATCTCGAGTAAGTTGGGCTACCAAGCACGAAATCTGTGATAGCCAGCGTCGGCATTATTACCCGACGGCGAGTGAGAGTCCATGAAGGGCCGAAAGTGAGCCCTCCTCATTATCGGCACCCGACCACGGCCTCGGCCGCGTCCCCTAGCCGGTCTACCACGACCTCTCAACATGCGAAGGAAAATAAGAAAAGGACAAGATCGAAAGATTCACAATTCACAAAGTTGGTAACACAAGTCACTATTCCGAGCAGCGCAAGAAAACGAATTACAGAGATATAAGAGTTCGAGGAGACTTACGACCACGGGTCGCACGAAAAGACGGTAGCATGATGATATTAGGCTCAATGACCGACTCTAATGACGCAATCGACAGACCCAAAATTCACCGACGGCCTAGGTATTCAAAACCTAAGCTCCGATACCATAAATGTAACACCCCAATTCTGGCCCAGGACATTACACGCCGTAGAACCCTCGTGAGGTCTACCGAGCTAACACATGACATATAAACCACAATGTAGTCCCGAATAATGCACTCAAAAGTAAATAAGGCCGTGGCCTCGGCCAAAACATTTTTAACGTAATACATGAACAGAGGTTAAATACCAATTTATTGCCCACGCAGGGGACTTAAACCAAGTTTTAAAATGGACAGTCTAACTTCAATACTCGACTATGCAATGACAAAACATAAAAATGCAGACTCGAGCCACATCATCAAGCCAGCCCATTCTTTGCGTGCGTGTCCCGTGCTGCTCCTCGGCCCTCCGTGCACAGAAATGCATAAGACGCATTTCCCCCATTTAAAGGGTTAGCATTCGAATGGCTAGTGCAAGTACACAATTACACAACATTATATACAAAAACGGTTTTACACAATCATCTCAAACATAAGTCATTTGCCACATATATATTCCGGAATACTACATTGGCAATCAAAATCAGTTTCCAATCATCACGATATCACAAAATCACAACTGGTATCCCGTGGCGTACCCCTTAGTATCGACCCCGGACATCCGTCGAACGCTCCGGGTGGGATACCACTTCCGCGGCCGTACCCCTTAGTATCGACCCCCAGACATCCCGTCGGACACTCCGGGTGGAAGTTCAATCACACACGCACCCAAGTCCACTTCCACGGCCGTACCCCTTAGTATCGACCCCCAGACATCCCGTCGGACACTCCGGGTGGAAGGAACACAACTCACGCACCCGAAAATCACAGTTCATCATTTATTTCGAAAATCACAACATACATAACGAAATGTAATACATGTACTTGCCTTGAACACGATGAAACAAGGGAAACAACGAAGGAATAGGTTTTGGTCCGAACAATCCTCCCAAATCCGCTCCTAACACAACGGTATACAACAAGTCTCAATAATGCGGAAAGGTAAGAATTAATCCTAATTCTACCCATTGGGACAATTCATCGGACACCAAGAGTGCATAAGGAAATGAAATCGGTCAATGGTATAACAACGGGATTTCATCCCAATCAAAAACAAGAAAACCATGGGTCGCGTGAATACTATCAAAATCTAATAACAACATCGGTTAATTCGAATTAAAACATAAGATCACCACCAAACCCTCCCCAAAATCATACTAGTGTTGAAGGAGTTCTTACCTTTTGAAGATTCAAGCCCTATAATCCAAAGAACACGTGCTAGATCCACAATCCGAGCTACACGATCGAAGGAGGATGAAGAAAATAAAACACTCAAATGATTTGTGAAGGAAAAACCCTCCCTCAAGCTCTCTCTCTCGGTTGTAGGTGAAGAAAAGGGAAAGAAATGAGCTGAAATGCTCAAAAAACGAATTTATAGGGGTTGACTCGTCTGACAGACTCGACCGTGTCCGCCTGACACGGTCGCGGCGCGGAGGGGACTTCCGATAGTGACCCGTCCGACAGCGACTCGGCATGACTCGACCGTGTCCTGGAACACGGTCGGGCGTCTGGCGATCGGTTACAGCTTATCCGGAAGAGTTCGACTCGGCCGTGCACGACACGGTCGGGTCTGAGGCGAGACTTCGGCATTTCGGGACGAGTGCGGCACGGGCCGTGTCGGACGACACGGCCGAGTTCGGTCGGCGATGATCGGCAATAAGCGAAAAAAATGAGCGGGTGAGCTAAAACGACCATAACTCTCTCGTCCGGACTCCGATTGACTCACCGTTTGAACCATTGGAAAGCTAATTCGATGCTCTATAATATTGCAAAGATTTAGAATTTTTTGGAGTTACCAAAAATTAATGGTGATCTAACAAAGTCGAACTCATAAGAGGAAAGTTGAAACAATGAACAATAATGATACACAACTCGAAGTTTTTCCGAACGGTGAACACGGTGAATGAACATGATTGATGAATGATTATAATTGAGTGAAATTACACTGAGTGACAATTACAGACTGATAATTACTGAATGAAAATGAATGAATTACAACCGGGTATTACAGTTGTTGTTTGTGCAACCTAAAAAAATAACATCAAACTTAATTAGACATCTCAAAGAAGCATGTCCCTTCAGACACACGGTATTTCCAAGGCCACTTAATCATCTAGGTAGTTCTGGTGAGGCTTCTAAACAAACTCAATTGTTTGGTGATATTATTTCTAAAGGTGAAAGCTCTATTCAGACCTTTGTGTTTAGTTTTGATAAGGTTAAAACCCTAGTGTACGTTCATTTCGGACGACTCGCTTGTAACTATTTTCGTATTCTGAAACTATTTTGTTATTCATTCATGGCCATCCGGACGAGTTCGGAGTTGTTTTTACGAGATTTTACTTATTGTGTAACTTTTCCGCGTTTAGGCTCGATTCTCGTGAATCTCGTTCTAAACTGATGCTTCATTACTTCTGGAAGTTCCTTTAATATTTTTGGATATGTTACGACTTTCTAAGATTGTTAGTTGGCCTCGAGTCGTGATTCTCGAGATTTTGGGTAAGTTGTGTCGAGATTTATACACCTCAACAGGCGGCCGGCACAAAGACCGGGCGACCGAACCGGAGTCAGATGAACCACGGCACACCTACAGAACGGAGATTCCAGATCAAGTCCAAGTGCCGAGCGATCGACATCCAAGGTGATCGTCTCTTGGCACCTGACGATCGACTTTGGTGCCCGGCCAAGGACGACCGCCTCATGCCTCGTAAAGCCAACATCCGCCAAATCTGCGAAGGCTGAACTCGGAATAGAGACCCACATGCAGATTCGGAAAAGGCGCCGCAGGATAAGGCCATTTGACCCCAGCCTGTCACCATATTCTCACCTACCGATAGACCCACCGAAAGGTCCAAGGTGGGACCTCCCGAGACAGCGACAAGAGATGCGTGTTGTACTCTCATTGGTTCGCTTAGCTGGCTGCCAACAGCAGCCGCGGATTTTAAGTCACCAACCCATGTGCTACAAACGATCGCCCCCTTATTATAATACTGGAAAGGCGATCGCCCGTCAGAAAAAGACATCCCAGCTCCTCCTATAAATAGAAGGCATCCTGCACTTAGAAAAGGGCTACTTTCTCGCTACTTCACTGTTGGCTTTCCACTCTTGGCTATGCTATAAACTTCGGACATCTTTCTCTCTCACTCTCGAAAAACCTCTTAAACCAAAAGACGGTCGGCAAAAACGAGAATAAGAACTCAGAGCAACTCTAGTTCTTCCGGCAATCATCAGCACTCAAGAGCTAGATAACTAGGGTCTTTTACACTCATTGTAATTGTACTCTTACATTAATATTTGTACTCCAACGTATTCGTATTAATAAAATCTCGCGAGAGAATTCAAGCCCGGGACTAACAAACCCGGCAAATCTTGTGTTTTTTACATTCTCTCGGACGTGATCTCGCATTTGTTTATTACTCATCCATTCCAGCAATCCCTTCCGATTTTGGGTAACAACAATTGGCGCTAGAAGGAGGGCGGCAATCTACCTTCATTTTTATTCCGACCGTTTCGAAGAACACTCACTGTTCTTCGGAGCATATACCCGAAGAAACACTCAATGTTCTTCAGAGAAAAACCTTCAGATTCATGACGTCTGCCACCATATCGAAGAGAGCCACTCTCCGATCCACCGGACGCCTTATTCCGGCTCAATCCGAGCCCCAACCCACGACGGAAGGTAGCCGCGACGGCGCGAGACTTTCGATCCCGCCCCTGAGGGACGGCCCTAGCCACTTGCTCGATCAGTTCCAAACTGCGGAACAGATCGAGGAGGCCATGGACATCCTGCGGGAGCGACGGAGAGCATGCGATGTGCCCGCTATTACCCCATCGGCCGTCCGCCGCGCGTGCAAGCGAAAACTCAAGGGGCCATATGTCGAGCGATCGACAGAAAGCCGCAAGTCGCAAGAAAAGGCAATCGCGAGGCGGGATGGTTCTGTCTTCAGCCGTCTTGGAAATGACCCATCATGGCGGTCGGGGCATTCTGGCCCAAGCCATGAGACGACAGAGTGCGAATCCGTCACCAGGGGTTCAGCTTACCCAACTCCCAGAAGGCAGACCAGCCATCTGTCTCCTCCTCGCCGAAGAACCAAGATCGACGACGACGACCTCATAGCCTACCGCGGAGCCAGGAGATCGATACACGATCGCCTCGGCTCCTACTCCGAATGCCAAACCACGAGCGACCAAGCTACGGCGATGTCCGCGATGCAATGCCAGCTCGATGGCATGAAGGCGCTCCTAGAAACTGGGGCAAGCGCCAAGGGGAAGATCGCAGGGCCGAGCGATCCTCTCGCGGTCCAAATCAAACTCGCCCCCGTGCAGCCAAGGATCACTCCTCCTCAAACACCTTTATACGAGGGGAGATCGGACCCCGAGACTCACCTGAGCAAGTTTCGGATCTACATGACCGGATGCGGGGCATCAAACGCGACCAGGTGCCGAATATTCCCGTTAACACTGGGCGACCTGGCCTATAGGTGGTACATCTCGTTGCCACCGCGATCCATCAGTTCCTTTGAACAACTGGCGAGCGATTTAACATCATACTTCGCTGCCAAGGTCGCTCGACCAGAAGGTCCCCACCGCATGATGAAAATCAGGCAGGGGGAAGAGGAGTCCGACGAAGACTACATCTATCGGGTGGATGAGATAATCCTCAACGGCGAGCCCGTAAGCGACGAGATCGCCCTCTACTCAGTCCTAGGGGGATTCAATGGTCTTTCGCCCATGTTCAGGCACCTTACGAAGGACATCCCCCCGACCTACACGATCTTCCACGCCAAGGCCGCAGATTTTCTGGTCAGTCGGAGGTTGCTCGCCCTTTGCCAAGACGAGAGGGCAGAGACGGAGATCGCCAAGTCCAACAAGGCATTCGCCAAACCACCCGGTGATTTCAGGACCTTCAAGGATGTGGAAGCCCATCTCTACCACAACCTCAGTCTATCTCCGGCTCACATTTTCTACGCCATCCAGGGGCGCGAGTGGCTAAGCAAGCCGAAGGCGGTAAGGGACCACGGTCATCTGGACCGCAACAAATTTTGTGCTTACCACAAGAGTCCCGGACACAACACCGATCAATGCCGCGACCTCCTCAGACAACTCTGGAGATTGTTCGAGGAGGGCAAGCTGTACAGTCTAGTAACTTAGCCAGAGCCCCGGGCGGAAAGGATCAAGTGCCGCGATCGTCATCAGAACGACGTTCAACAGTCTCCCAATCCGATCGCCAGAATCAAACACGACGAGCCAGAAGATTCATACGAGTCGATCGTCCTGATCAACCCTGGCGGCCGGATCTTTGTGTTTCAATCAAGAGATGGAAACTTCGGAGGTCATTCCCCAGTTTCCACCATGTCAAACGAAAGGCCACTGCCCGATGCAACGTCTCTAAAAAAATGGAGGACTCGCTCGCCATCTAAAGTTCATCATCTAACATGATGGACCTAGGAACGAGATCGCCTCCCTTAGCACAACGTATACCATCGAGGATCGCCATCTAACATGACGATCCAAGGTAGAAGAGTGCAGCCATGGTCCTAGAGGTCGATGGAACCGACAGCTTCGTCCATGCAAGGTTCCTTTGGACTGCGATTCCTCGCCCTTCGTTTAAATACGAGCCGGGCGTAGCCGAAGGACCCTCCAAACAAATATGTGGACACGCTCGCCCGCCTTCAAAGGTTCATCATCTAACTTGGTGTCAAACGAAGATAGATCGCCAAACGATTGGGTCGCCCGTCATTATCCAAAACGATCGCCAGTGGAACCACCTCACCCCATGTCTTAAACATCGGAGCAAGCTGGGGGCAATTGTTGTGTAGAGATTTATACACCTCAACAGGTGACCGGCACAAAGACCGGGCGACCGAACCGGAGTCATATGAACCATGACACACCTACAGAATGGAGATTCCAGATCAAGTCCAAGTGCCGAGCGATCGACATCTAAGGCGATCGTCTCTTGGCACATGACGATCGAATCTGGTGCCCGGCCAAGGACGACGGCCTCATGCCTCGTAAAGCCAGCATCCGCCAAATCTGTGAAGGCCGAAACTCGGAATAGAGACCCACATGCACATCCGGAAAAGGCGCCGCAGGATAAGGCCCTTTGACCCCAGCCTGTCACCATCTTCTCACCTACCGACAGACCCGCCGAAAGGTCCAAGGTGGGACCTCCTGAGACAGCAACAAGAGATGCGTGTTGTACTCTCATTGGTTCGCTTAGCTGGATGCCAGCAGCAGCTGCGGATTTTAAGGCAACCAACCCATGTGCTACAGACGATCGCCCCCTTATTATAATACTGGAAAGGCGATCGCCCGTCAGAAAAAGACATCCCAGCTCCTCCTATAAATAGAAGGCATCCTGCACTTAGAAAAAGGGCTGCTTTCTCGCTGCTTCACTGTTGGCTTTTCACTCTTGGCTACGCTATAAACTTCAGACATTTTTCTCTCTCACTCTCGAAAAACCTCTTAAACCGAAAGACGGTCAGCAGAAACGAGAATAAGAACTCAGAGCAACTCTACTTCTTCCGGCAATCATCAGCACTCAAGAGCTAGATAACTAGGGTCTTTTACACTCATTGTAATTATACTCTTACATTAATATTTGTACTCCAACGTATTCGTATTAATAAAATCTCGCGAGAGAATTCAAGCCCGGAACTAACAAACCCGGCAAATCCTGTATTTTTTACATTCTCTCGGACGTGCTCTCGCATTTGTTTGCTACTCATCTATTCCAGCAATCTCTTCCGATTTTGGGTAACAACATGGTCGTTTTGTAATTTTTCATAATTTTGGGTACCATTATAGGAATTTGTTGTCCGTTCCATCGAATGGTTGGAATCATGTGTTTTGATGGGATAGTGAGCTTGCATGTTGTTGTTTCTTATTAATGCTTCGTTATCTGTTGGTAACTATCAAGTTTTATACCTTCCGAGATGTGTACATTCTGACCGGGGTTCACAACTGTATTCTGTATCAGAGCAGTTAGCGCATGCTAACTATATCTATAGCGCGCGCTAAGGGTCATCTCTAGCGCACGCTAAATTCAAGTGTAGCGCGCGCTAATCAGGCTGGGCAGTAAACTCTAATTTATGGAGTGGGTTTGTTAACGCACGTTATGGTCTCCATTGCGTACGCAACTGTGTAGATTAACATGTGTTAATATATCATTGCGCACGCTAATGCGGATGGGCAGAATATTTTGGAGTTGGACAGAAGGTTCATTGATCCTGGGCCAAACGAGTTAGCGTGCGCTATGACATTAGTTAACGTACGCTAACACGAACATTAGCGCACGCTAAGTTGACATTAACGTACGCTAACGGGAAGGACAGAAGCCGCTAGACTACACTGTATCCAGAATAGAGTACGCTAAGCATGCATATAGCGTATGCTAAACGTCGCTAGTATAAATAGGACTGCAGCAGTTGACTTTGTTATTTTTCTTACCTTTTCTTCTTCCTTGGCGATTTTCGGATATTTGCGACTGGGTTGAGTGAATTCCGACCAGACATCATCTCCTATCCATATCTTTGAGTTCCTAGCAAGAAGTAATCACTATCCTAACATCTCCCACCGTCAGAATCGAGGTAAATCGGCTTGAACCCTAATTTAGCAATTTGGAGGGATTTCTTGTAATTTCATTTTCTTAATCCGATTCGGCCGATATTATTGTTAGATTATGGTTGTACATTAGAAATTCTTTGTTATTCTGATAGTTTGAGGAATAAATTTCGTAAATTCTTCCGTTAGTCGATTATGTTAGATTGTGCCCACGTAGTATCCAGCGAATTGTTCTTTTGGGTAGAACTTAGGATGGTTTCCTATGTTTCCGTAGTATTGTGATCGATTATGTGTCGTTGTGATTTAGGAACGAACCTTTTAAGGGAGTTGGACCGAAACCCTTTCCTCTCACCATTTCCTTCACGTCATGTTATTCGAGGCAAGTACATGTATTACATTATGTTATGTGAGTTATGGTTTCGATATGAATGATGAATTGTGACAATGTGTGTGTTGTTGTTCTTCCACCTAGGGACGGTTCTGGGGGCCGATACTAATGGGTACGGCCGTGAAAGTGGTTTCCCACCTGGGGACGGTCCGACGGGACCTTTGCGGGCCGATACTAATGGGTACGGCTGCGGGTTACCAAGTGTGGATTATCGTGGTGTTGAGACGTGGTGATATGGTTTTTGTGAAAATGATGTTTTGATACAAATGTGATGTTCCAGAATATTATTTACAAAAATGATTTCTAAATGTGATGATATTGTGGAATCATATCTATATGTAATGTCGTATAATTGTGTACTTGCAATAGCTATTGGAATGCTAACCCCTTAAAGGGGGGAAATGCATTTCATGCATTTCAGGTATCGGACGGTCTGAGGAGCCGGCACGGGATGCGCATGCAATGTATGGTCAAGCATGATGATGAGGCTCGAATCTGTGTAGTTATTTTATTATGTCTATGCTGGTTATCAGAGTCAGTCAAGTAAACGTGATTGTGTTTTTTAAATTATGGTTGAAGGCCCCTGCGTGGGCAATAGATTCATTTTATAATATGTTTTCCCGTATTCAAACCAAATGTTTTGGCCTAGGCCACAACCTTATTTATATTATGAATGTTGTCGTGATTGGATTATTGTAAATTGTGTGAATGTCCTAGCCTGGTAGACCTTGATGAAGGTTCTACAGTGTATAACGTCCCTTATGAAATTTGGGGTGTTACATTTATGGTATCAGAGCCAGGTTGTGAATACCTAGGCTGTCGGTCAATTTTGGTCTGTCAGTCGTGTCGTAAGAGTCAGTAATTGAGCCTAATGTCATCATGCTACCATCTCTTCGTGCGACCCGTGGCTGTAAGTCTTCTCAAATTATTTCGCTTCTGTATTATTTTTCTTATGTGAATTGGAATTGTGAGTTGGAGTACCAACAACATCTAAGCCTTAGTCCCAAAATGATTTGGGGTCGGCTAACATGGATCAAACTTTGAAACCGTCAATGATCGTTACATAAATAACATAAAAGGAAAAAAAGAGGGAAAAAATAGAGAAAACAAATAAAAAAAGAGAATGAATGTTATAAAAAATGAAAATCCTGAAAAATAAATTATAAGATAACATAAAAGAAAATAGGAAAAAAAAGGAAAAAAATCAGATTCCATCCACCATCCGTATTCCTTCCCGCCACATTTACCTCTCCATCGCCATACTTTCTCCAATTCCAAGAAACCGCATATCATTTTCAATAATCTTTATCCAAGTTTTCTTGGGTCTTCCTCTACCTTTTACAATAGTACTTGTTCCCCAACTTTCTAGCCTCCTCACTGGGGCATCAACAGGTCTTCTTCTCACATGACCAAACCATCGTAATCGATTCTCCATCATCTTGTCTTCTATAGACGCAACTCTTACCTTCTCTCCAATCACCTCATTTCTGAGCCGATCCTTTTTTGTGAGTTGGAGTACCAACGGAGTAAATTCTGAACTGTGCTGATCTTGTTCCGTTTCATTTCTTATTCTTCAGTATGTTGAGAGGTTGTGGTAGACCAGCTCGGGGACGCGTCCGAGGCCGTGGTCGCGGTGCTGATGATGAGGGAGTTCCGCTTTCCCAGTCATCCGCGGATTCGGATTCTCATTCAGTGCCGAATACCTTGCCCATGAGTTCTGATGGACAACAAGACTTATCGGTCAGTCAGGTCCAACCGTCGGGTAATAACTCCGACGCCGGAGCTACTGCCATACTTCAGTAGTTGGTAGCTCAACTGACTCAAATAGCTCGAGGTGGACGACAGAATCCGCCCCCGACTCCGGAAGACGAAGCTAGCAAATGGCTTCATAAAGTGACAAAGATGCACCCCCTCTCGTTTTGCTGGTTCTACTGACTCCCTAGGTTGGGAGAATTGGACTTTTCAGTTGGGAAGTACTTTCGATGCCGTAGCTTATCCTGACGACAGGAGGGTAGTTATTGCTCATTACCTCCTAGATAAGGAAGCTGCGGAGTGGTGGGAGGCAGTGACGCCCAGAGATCGTGTAGCCACTTGGGAAGAGTTTAAGACCGCTAATGAGGCGGAGTACTATCCACCGCCCGTTCGGGAGCATAGGATCGTGGAGTTCTTTATAGATATGACGCATGATGTACCGATATCCCAAGCCATTATCACTTATAACCAACAGTTGGGATACGTGAAAGATCAAGTGAGAACCGAGGCTGATAAGATTCGCTACTTTAATATGCGCATGAAGCCGCATATAAGGCAGAACATGGCGCCACTCATGTGCACTACATTGAAGGAATATCAGGGTCGCGCTCTAGCGATTGAGATGGCAGTTACGAAGTCTGAGTCTGGTTCCGAAGCTAAGAAATAAAAGACTACCGGCAACTTCTCAGCCGGTAAGGGTGGTCGGTTTCCGAGGTCACAATCTGCTACCATATGTGGAAATAGGTCGTTTCTTCAAGCTGGAGGCTCTCATGGTAACCGCCCAGTTCAGTCTTATATACCTGGCGGTAGGGTTTGTTTCAACTGCAGTCAAAGTGAGCATGTGGTGAAGGATTGTCCATTTTTGTTTAATTGCTTTTCATGCGGGCAGAGTGGGAACTGTGCAGCTCATTGTGAGAGGGATACCAAGGCAGACAGAGCCCCAACATCCACTGCAGCACAGAAGGAGCTTAGTGTTGATCAGAGGACCCCAGTTGCTCAGACCCCTCAGAGTTTGGGTCGTGGTAGAGATCGGGTCAGCTGGACCGCCGTGTAGTGTCGAGTTCGGGATCAGTACACCCATGTTTATACTAGATGAGACGCACAGAGGAGACAGCCGCTCTGGTAGCATCAGGTACCACTCACATCCTTTCTCATCCGGTATCAGTGCTATTTGATTCGGGTGCTACTCATTCTTTTATTGCTTGGGATTGTGTATGTCGTATTGGTATTGACTATTTGTTTGAGTGTGAGCCATTCATAGTGGGTATGCCTAGTGGGGATTGTATGGTTGGTAACCGGGAAGTCAGAGACTGCCCAGTGAGGATCGGTAACCGAGATTGGCCCTCGAACCTAATTGTTGAAGACTTAAAGAGTGAGGATTTGATCCTCGGGGACGATTGGCTGGATCATCACAGTGCTATCATGAACTATTAGACTCGTACTATCTCGATAGTGGCTGAGGATGGCACGAAACATACTCTAGTGGGTTGTAAGCCGGGTAGATCGGGGAGTGTGATTAGCGCCTTAAAGGCGATGAAACTTCTGAACCAGGGTTGCAAAGGATATTGGTGTTATGCCCTGAAGGCGTAAGATGGTGGGGTTGACATGTCGTCGATTTCAGTCGTTAACGAATATACTGACGTATTTCTGGATGACTTGCCAGGATTACCACCACAGCGGGAAGTTGAGTTTCTTATTGATCTAGAGCTGAATACGGTTCCTGTTTCTCAGGCATCGTATCATATGGCACCATAAGAGATGTTGGAGTTGAAGAAACAGTTGGGGGAATTTCTAGATAAAGGGTATATTCGACCGAGCGCTTCACCTTGGGGTGCACCTGTGCTTTTCGTTAAGAAAAAGGATGGATCGCTTCGTTTATGCATCGACTATCGAGAATTAAACAAGCTGACCATCAAAAATAAATACCCTTTACCCCGAATTGACGACTTGTTTGATCAGCTTTAGGGAGTGACAGTCTTCTCAAAGATTGATTTACGATCAGGTTATTATCAGTTGAGGATTCAGGATAGCGACATACCGAAAGCTACCTTTCAGACGAGATATGGCCATTACGAGTTTGTGGTTATGCCTTTCGGGCTAACTAATGCCCCAACAGTGTTCATGCAGTTGATGAACAAAGTTTTTATCGAGTATCTGGACAAATTCGTAGTTGTTTTTATTGACGACATTCTTATCTATCCCTGGATCCAGGAGGAGCACACTGTACATCTTAGTATTGTTTTAGAAATCCCGAGAGTTGAGCAGTTATATGCGAAGTTTTCTAAATGTGAGTTTTGGATCAAGGAAGTAACATTCCTCGGGCATGTAATATCAGCGAAAGGAGTTAGGGTTGATCCACAGAAGATAGAGGCGGTACTGGCATGGGGACCACCTAAAAATGTGAAAGAAGTGAGAAGTTTCCTAGGGCTTGCAGGCTATTACCGTAGATTTGTTGAAGGGTTTTCCAAGATCACTCGACCACTCACGCAGTTACTTCAGAAAACTTAAAAGTCCGAGTGGAATGCAGATAGACAATATAACTTTGATGAGTTGAAGAGACGTTTGACTACCACGCCAGTTCTAGCCTTGCCACAGGGGAACGATGACTTTGTGGTTTATAGTGATGATTCGGGCCTCATACTTGGATGTGTTCTGATGCAGAGAGATATGGTTATTGCTTATGCATCTTGACAGTTGAAACCATATGAAGCAAATTATCCTACACATGATTTGGAGTTAGCTACGGTCGTTTTCGCTTTGAAAATTTAGAGGCATTATCTATACGGGTCGTCGTGTAAGATTTACACGGACCACAAGAGTTTGAAGTATATATTCAGTCAGAAGGAATTGAACATGAGGCAACGTAGGTGGCTATAATTAATTAAGGATTACGATTTTGAGATTCTTTATCATCCGGGAAAGGCCAACGTAGTAGTGGATGCATTGAGTCGTAAACCGATGGCTCTTCAGATGTTAGAAGTGCTTACGCCTCAAAGCAAGATCCAACGGGATTGATTTGTCAGAATATCGAAGTTTGGCTTTAGAGAGTTCAGGGTCAGTTGTGTGCGTTATAAATCACTTCATCTTTGATTGATGATATCAAGGCGAGGTATTATGATGACCCGTTTTTAGTTCAGCTGAGAGAGGATGTGAAGAAAGGGAAAGCCCCTGGGTTTGTGGTTTAAGATGACGGGATTTTGAGATTTCGAGGTAGATTATGTGTACCATGTGATGTTGAGTTGAGACAGAAGATTCTGAGAGAAGCTCATACTACACCTTATTCCATACATCCCAGTACAAGTAAGATGTACAAGGATGTAAAGAGTAATTTCTGGTGGAGCAACTTGAAGACGGACATTAGCGAGTTTGTGTCGAAGTGTTTGACCTGTCAGCAGGTTAAGATCGAGCATCAGCGACCTGCGGGATTATTGCGACCACTTCCTATTCCGGAATGGAAGTGGGAGGATATATCTATGGATTTCATTACCGGTATGCCTAGGACTCGGACCGGAATGAACATGATTTGGGTCATTGTCGATCGACTAACCAAATCTGCTCATTTTCTGGGTATTAAGGATACTTGGGGACCGGAGAGACTAGCTTGGGTGTTCATAGCAGAAATCGTAAGGTTGCATGGGACTCCCAAGATTATTGTTTCTGATCGAGATGGTCGATTTGTATCACATTCTTGGCAGGCTGTTCATCGAGCTTTGGGGATCGAGTTGAGACTTAGTACATCTTACCATCCCCAGACAGACGGACAGTCAGAGCGGTTAGCATATGAGTAGCTAGGGTTTTAACCTTATCAAAACTAAACACAAAGGTCAGAACTGTAATACCCGGTTGTAATTCAGTCATTATCATTCAGTAATTTCATTCAGTAATTGTCACTATGTAATTTTTCACTTGTTAATAATCATTCATAATCCACATTCATTCATCCATGTTCACCGTTCGGAATAACTTCGAATTGTGTATCGATATTGTTCATTGTTTCAACCTTGCTTGGGAATCGAGACCAGAGTATTATCTTGATTGTTGTAATTGATTCATTAGTCGATGTTGACATTGGAGTTCATGTCATTTCAAATCTCCTCATTGTTCAGATTGTGCTGTTGTTGGGCGAACCCTTGTAATCATTGCTTGGAACCACCGTTTTCGGGTTTCCGCACTTCCATTTCATGTTATTATTTCCCAAATATTGATTCCTATTGCTTTTATTATCTTCCCAGGTCATTTTTCATCATTTTAGGACCCAAGGGGTGTGGGCCGCGGCACAAGGGAGTGTGCGCCGCGGCACACACATTTTTCAGTTTTTGGCCGACCCGCCTGTACCGGGGGCCGCGGCTCCTGCCGGCAGGGCCGCGACACACTGCCGAGTCACTGTCGCGGCACACTCGGCCGAGCCGCGGCACACTGCCGAGCATTGGGGGTAGATTTTGGCCCTGTGCCGCGGCACACTCGGTCGGGCCGCGGCACACAGTGCAGGCTGCACTATAATTACGTTTTTTTAGAGGAACAAGCTCATTTTTCATCCTACGTCCGAGAGAGAGGGTTTGTGGGAGAAATTTTCATCATCAATCACTTTAATACTCGATTCTTCATCATTTTCATTCGGTTGTGAAGCTCGGATCGTCGATCTAACTCGTGTTCATCGAATCAAAGTGTTTGGATCTTCAAAGGTAATATTCCCAAACCTCTTGGATTTCGATTTGTGTTGAGATATGATGTTTTGGGCGTTATAATCATGTTGTATGAAGAGATATACATATGATTATTAGTATGTATGAATATTCATCGGATTATTGAAAGGTTATTCAAAAACACTTTGAATATTGAGTTGAATTTGGGGGGTTTCGATTAATTGTTGTTGAAATCACGAATTTGGATATTCATATTGGATTATTGATCGTATTGAAGATGTTTTGTTGGTTTGAAACATTTCTTGGGGATTTGATATTGGTATTATGGAGGTTTGGTTGTAAACAATCGAAGTTTGGCCACAACGTGTTCGATATAATGCTCCAATGAACTTGGTTTAGTCGTATCGACGTTTTGAGTTAGTTATACTCGTGTTTGATTCGTGTGTTGAACCGGATTGTTGGTAATTGTGTTATTAAAGGTTGTTCGAGCGACCAACATCTCATTTAGGACGTTGTTCGTGGAAGGACATTCTTCATCGGTGTTGTGTAAGTTAATTCTTACTCGGTTAAAAGGATTTTCATTCCTTTCGTTGTTGATCATTCATAATTATAGTTCATTCATAATGTATTAACCGTATTGAGACTTGTCATTGTCAATTAATCACTTCAGTCACGAGGAATGACGGTTCCAATCATTTCATTGAGCTATCGTTCATTTCACTATCATTTCATCTCGGTGAGTCATTATTGATTTTGATGTCACTTTTGTTATCTCGTGACATTCCAGGTCATACTGGCGTGCCGGTTGGTATGTGTAGGATTTTCATGTCGGGCACATATTAAGTCGTGTGTTGGTTGTTGGCCTCACATTGGACTGTGCACACGAGAAGATCACTTCGTGAGACTGATTAGGTACAAGACCACACGTGTATTCGATCGATACTCGTTGGTGGCTTGTGCACGGACACATTTTCATCCTGGGCGTAGTATGGCGCCACCCTTTGAGCCGTACCGTTAGTTGATTCATACAGCATGTCTGATTGCGTATGTTTTCATAAGGATTGAGTTATAATCTAACCGATTCACTTTTGATCGTATGTGTTCGACGGTTTGAGATTTTTGATCGAACTTGTGGTTTATACAGCATATATGATTGTGTTTATTCAACTCTTGAGGATTGTTGTTCTGTGTAACTGACCCCGTTGGGGGATTTTGTTTTCAGGTCATGGCAAGGCAAAAGTACGGGAATAGAACGTTGACGGCGAGGAGTCCCAGTGATACTAGTAGGGGGCCCCAATCCTTTCAGTCATTCATGTTGTTGTCATTTATTTTCCGCTGCAGATTTCCATTTGGATACTCCGTTTCATTCAGTGTTGTGTATTTTATCTTCATATAAAATATACATGTTTCCGTTATTATCTTGGGTGTGTTATAATGAAATTCCTCATCGGAGTAGTTGATGATATAATGTGGTTCGGTACTACATTTACCCTGTGTATTTCATTCATTTTCACTCGCCTGGCGGGTCCCAGTCGGGGGTCCACGGCACTGTAATATCCGCCTAGTTTGGGGTGTTACAAGAACAGAGCTTTCACCTTTAGAAATAATAGCACCAGACAATTGAGTTTGTTTAGAAGCCTCACCAGAACTACCCGGATCATTAAGTGGCCTTGGAAATACTTTGTATCTGAAGGGACATGCTTCTTTCAGATGTCTAATTAAATATGATGTTTTTTTAGGTTGCATAGACAACAACTTGTTGCAATGTATGCACTTGTTCTTCTTCACCCCAGATGGCAAAGTGAATTCTTTAATGTGTAACCATGCTATAGATTGACCTGATGAGAGGGGAGGAATCACAGTATCATCCTCCTCACCACCACCATTTACAGATTCATCATTGGGAATAACAAGAGTACCAGTACCACCATCCATTCCCCCCATTTGTGCCAGTAAACCAAGCATCCCTATGCCTCCAAGTTCCTCAGGCCCATCATCATCACCCTGAGACCCCATCACTTCATCTCCAGATTCAACAAATCCCATTAATTCATCATCAGATTCCAAAGGTGGAGTATTTTATGATTCAACGATAGACAAAGGCATCACAATTCAGAAATACAAACCTCAATTATTTTAACTTATTAAATACTTAAATCATACAACAATAATTAATTTACATAATAATTGAAAACACCTAATTAAAAAATTGTAAAACCCTAATTACAAAATTGAAAAACCCTAACTACAAAATTGAAACTCTAGTTACAAAATTGAAAACTAGGTACCTAGTTTAGGTAATAAAATAAACATTTTTTTTTTTTGGAAAAAACCGAAATTTATTAAATGGACCAGAAATGTGGGGGGACGAGGCCCACTACATGCCCAAAGAGATTGATGGAGGACGAGCCCCTCTACACGCCCCAATTAACGACAATAACAGCCGAGGAGATTATTTAAACCTAACATATGGAAAATTATTTTTATCGAGCCTAATCAAGCCATGAATCTTCCCGGGCAGATCAGACGGGCTATAAAGCTGAAAATTTCTGAACTTATATCCTTCATTAGCCAGGTGGTCCGCAATGGTGTTCCCTTCCCGATAAATGTGAGAGAATGAGATATCCATGACACGCCTGAATGATGAAATTTTGTGACAGATGTTTAGCACTTGCCAATTACCCTTGTTAGGCGAGTTGACTAGAGAAAGGGCAATGGCCGAGTCCATCTCAACCCAAACCTTACGAATGTTTCGCTGTGGCAAAGGTCAGCTCTCCAAATAGCAAAAAGTTCGGCAAAATTATTAGAATGGTTGCCGATAAATTCGTAAAAAGCAAAGATAGGTTCGCCCAAAAAATTCCTAGCAATCCCCCCCACCGCCGACTCCCCGGGGTTGCCTTTAGAGGCCCCGTCTGTGTTGATTTTGGTTGTCCCAGGAGTCGGCCTGACCCATCTCACTATGTAGATTTTTTTTTTTGTTTATACAATTACATGCAAAATTATTAATAAAATTGCAGGGGCAGAAATGAAGACCCAAAATATCTGAAACAGCCGGGGCGCCTAGCCAGGCCCACGGCGGAATGCATTTGTGGCCTTTAATCATGAACAGGAAGTCCCAAATTCGATCGCACACACGCTGAGCCGTGAACGGAATCTTCTTGACCCGCATGTCGTTCCTAGAGCACCAAATAAACCACAGAATGAGTATAGGAATGATGCGTAAAATGTGGATAGCACCCAAGGCTTTATTAAACCAATGGGACAAAACTAAAGTAATAGATCTGGTTTGTAAAAGAGGGATGCCCAATAAGGTACAAAAGTTGGCCCAAACCGAAGATGCGATCGGGCCATTAAGAAAAAGATGAGGCAGGTCCTCGGTGCTATCACAACAAAAACAAGAATTATCAGCAATAATGCCCCTCGTTCTAAGGCCATCCGGAGTGGGAATCCATTTTTTCAAAAGTCTAACCATGAAAAACGACATAGTAGGGGTAATAATTTGATTCCAACAATGTTTTAAAATAAGATGAGTATCATGACGTTGGCGGATAGCCTCCCACGCACTTTTAAAGGAAAAACCGCCGTGGGAGGTAAGTTTCCAGACGGCCTTATTAGCGATAAGGCCCGACTCAACATGAGTGGGAAAGGTCATAACATAATCCCCAAGATCCGAGGGAATGACGGAGAGAAGTTTGGATCGATCCCACCCGTTTGAAGTCCAAAAATGGTTAATGGTGGTGTTTAGCCGGGGGTTAGAGGCCCATTGGGACAGCGGGCTAAAGTCACACCAATTGTCGTGCCAAAACGAGATATCGCCATCACCAATATACCAAAAAATCCATTTATCAGCTAAGGAACGAATGTCACAAAGATTTTTCCAAGTAGGAGAGTCATTGGGGTTGGATTTAACCACCATGGGGTGGAGACGTTTACAATACTTAGCCTTCATGAATTGGGTCCAAATATTAGATGAGGTACGAAACCTCCACCAAAGTTTAATTTGAGCCGCTTTAATGATGTCCGCCAAACTCCTACAACCAAGACCACCTTCTTCCTTAGGGTAACAGAGCCTAAGCCATGCTGCCCAATGAAGTCTCTTTCTATTGTCGTTGGAACCCCAAAGAAATTTGTTAAAAAGCCGTTCGAAGAAGATAATGACATTTTTAGGGGGTTTAAGGACTTGGAGACAATAGAAAGGAATAGAGCTCAGGGCAGTTTTAATAAGTTCAAGTCTGCCACCGGAGGTAAGTAATAGGTGATTCCACGACTGGAATTTGGCGCAGGTTTTAGCAATAAGGTCACCATACATGTCAAAAGTTTGATTCCCTTTCCACAAGGGGGCTCCCAAATAATTAATTGGGAGACTCATTTGAGAGAATCCAGTCGTTTGTTTCACCATACGAACCAACAAATTGTTCGGCTTGGCAAAAATAAAAGAACTTTTAGAGTTATTTATTTTTTGTCCTGAGCTCGCGGTGTAGTGATCAAGGCAATTTTTGAGAATGAGGAGATTGTTGTAGGAAGCATTGGTAAAGATTAACACATCATCAGCATAAGCAAGATGTGAAATCCGAGCCTTCTTCCTGATTTTGAAAAACATATCGGGGTGGGTAAGAAAAGTTTTATCCAAAAGTCTAGATAAATAATCGGACGCAATCACAAAGAGGAGAGGGGACAGGGGGTCACCTTGCCTAATGCCCCTGTCTGATTTAAAAAAGCCCATAGGACTCCCATTAATGAGAATCGAGAACCAACAATTCGAAATGCAACGATAGATCATGTCAGCCCAAGCATCCGAGAAACCGAAAGCTTTTAAAAATCTTAATAGAAAACCCCAATTAAGCCTATCGTAGGCTTTTTCCATATCTAATTTAATCAAGACGTTCGAATCAGAAGTAGATATGTCATGACAAACTTCTTGGGCCGTTAAAATATTATCAGTGATGAGCCGGCCTTTAATGAAGCCAGATTGGGCAGGGCTGATAATTTTCGGAAGAAGGCGGCCCAATCTGGTACTAAGGATTTTTGCAATAATTTTATAAGATGTATTACAAAGGCTTATCGGCCTAAAATCCTTCCAAGCAAGGGGGGAGCATTTAGGAATAAGAGATATAGTGGTACACGAAAAGGATTTGGGCATGGGGTTTCCGGAGAAAAAATCCCACACTGCCTCACACACATCAGTAGCAATAATATCCCAGCACTTATGAAAAAATAAGGCATTAAAACCATCCGGGCCGGCCACACTGCCTGGATCAATACTAAAAACAGCTTGTTTAATTTCATCCACATCCGGCATGGCACACAAATTGTGGTTGTCATCAGTATTAATGACGCAGGGGATAATATCAGGCTTAATATCAGCTGGAGTAAAATCAGAACACTTAAAAACAGTGGAAAAGTAATTAACTCCAGAATTTTGGATATCGACGGGGTCCGTGATTTGGATACCATCCATAATTTGAAAGTTTTTGCCTTTACTTCTTTTGGATTTGATAAGGTCATGAAAAAATTTGGTGTTCCGTTCCCCTTCAAGGCACCATTTTAAATTGGTTTTTTGTTTCCAAAAGTCCTCTTGCATAGCCATTGTAAGATTGAGATTGGCTCTGGTTGTCTTTAAAAAAATAAGATTGTTATCGGAAGGGTTATTATCGAACTTGATCTCGGCATCCGACACAAGCTCCCTAGCTTCAGAAACTTTAGTGAAAATATCACCAAAATGAGTTTTATTCCAATCTTTTAAAGAAAGTTTAATTCTCGAAAGTTTGTTCAAAAGTTTGAGCATACCCGACGAATGCACCGGGATCTGCCAAGAATCGCTAACAATCCCCATAAAATCTTTATGCTTGACCCACATATTTTGAAAGCGAAACGAGGGTTTAGGTTTGAACTTGTTGTTACCAAAAGTACACAAAATCGCCGAATGGTCCGAGTGAAGGCGGGATAGGTGTTTTACACTCGAATCCGGGAAGGTATCAAACCAAGCCGGAGAGTGTAAAACTCTATCGAGCCTTTGCCAAATTAAATTACTATACCACGTAAACGGCGAACCAATGTAGCCAAAGTCAATAAGATTACAGTCAAAAAGAGCACTAATAAAATAAACATGCACATGCATGTTTTAATTAAACTTAAATCATATACAACAAGCATGCTTCTAAATCAGAAACCCTAATAATCGATAATTGAAACCAACACTATAATAATTGATAAACTAACAACATCAGACAATCGGCGACGGCAATTGAAATCAAAGCAATACCCTAATTATCGACAATCAAAACCAAAACCCTAATAATCGGAACCAAAACCATGATAATCGAAAAAACTAACAACATCACTACATCATACAATCGACAATCGAAATAGAAACCAAAACCCGAATAATCGATTTCAATTTTTTTTATATTTTTACCTGTAGGTGACGAAGGGGAATCGAGGTATGAGTTTGACATGAGATGATGGGGTGAACCGGTGATAATAAGGTCTCAACTGCTGGCAAAAATGGCCGCCAAGGATTAGAGATAGAGAGACAGACAGTTCTAGAGAGAGATGGAGAGATTAGAGAGATGGAGAGATCTAGAAAAATAGGTTTAGGAATTAGGTTAGGATATATATATATATACATAAACAGGGGGTTTAAATAATTTAAAATGTCGGACCGGACCAAATGGTTCGGTCCAATTAACACCGAATCCAAATTTAACGTTTGATTTGATATTTGGTTACACGAATCGAACTCAAATCAAGCTTTTACGAGCCGAATATCTAAAGCTGAATCGAATATTTATGTTCACTCACATGCCTACTTTGAGCCACTTACTAGCTCAGTTATCCATGTATGGAAGCTTTACTCCGGTGCGCACCCTGATTCATCTATGCCAATTGGGTTGCCACCTACTGAAGAATGGTGGTGACGCCAACATCAACATACCTCCAGTCACTGCTCTGATCACGCGACTGGTCTTCATGACCATCTGACATTCCTGATCGGTGCTCAATAATGAACAAGTCACCTCACCACCCTCATGGTTGCAATTGTAACACCCCCAGAGCCGACCGGGAATATTACAGCGCCGTGGGCCCCGAGATGGAACCCACAAGGCTGAAGGATATTTTCGCAAATATTTACAAACGCCCAAGAGGCTAACAACGGTACTATCTTTTAAAAACATTCGAAGACTTTATAAAACTCGTTTATCAAAACCGTCGTAGAATCTCATTTGAAACCACAAGGCCCAAAATGCCAAAACTCAACAGTTTAAAAATATACGTTAAGCTATCGCTTAGACGTACCGACAGAACAAATTTAGAAAACAATTTCCAAAGTAACCTAAGTTACCAGATACCAATAGGTCATTTTAAAAATACTCACACAGCGGAAAAAGACAAACGATTAAAATACTCTAGCAGCGGAATACAAGAACTGATTAGGAAACTCAATACACAAATACATGCCCTAGCCAGTATCCTCCGGGAAGTTCATCTCTCCACGACCGCCACAAGCTTGATAATCCAAGAACCTAAAAAGAAAACCCACGATGGGGTCAGCCATAATATCCAACAATGATAACTATCACATCTCGTTGATAATTACATACTAATGAAAATACTAAGTAAGAATACGACCAATGTAATCTTACCGCCATAACTTTACCAACTCGTGATAATAATTACCAAGGTTCGCACCTCGTAACCTTTCAACAACACAATAAGCTAATACCGAAAGATCTGTATTGTATCTCAACAATACCCAAGGTTCTCAAAACATTATCATAACTCACTGCTACGAAATCTACTAACTCTGTCCAACCCAATCCGTCGGGTAACATCATCACATCTCAACACGATAATCGATTGTCCATCAAAGACAAATACCAAAGGAAATACGTAACATACCTCAGAATACGCAATGCCACGACGAATCTCGTCAATCTAATTCAAGATCAGATCAATACAACATACGGACATGGTCCTAACACAAGACCTACAAATGCATACCCATATGACAACGTCAATATGCTCACATCAATAACAACACTGTATACTTATGGCAAACCCAAAATATACATATGCACAATAACAACAACGCATATGGTAATCCAACTATCCAGCGCACACAGCTATAGATCCCCATGATGATCCCATCGGACAAACGCATGGTGGCACTACCTGTCCAACGATCCAGCGCACACAGCTATAGATATCCCATGTTGATCCCGTCGGGCCAACGCATGGTGGACATATGACAACAATGCACAACTGCACAAAACAACAGTACACAATGTACGACAACAACAATGCACAAATGCATGACAACAACGATACGTGAATGTACCATAGCATGATCGACACAAAAGAAGACAATAATTAAAGTACTTGCTCCGAGTCCTTCGAGAGCAATCTTGATAACTAAACCATCATCAACCATTATTCTGAATATTCGATGATCCAAAATGTCACGGACGGTAGATAATTCATATGTTCGTCTATACCACTATGTACCCTCGATACCAAGCATACCAACAATAAATGTAAATCATATACATTATGATTTAATTCCCAAAACTCGAATACAACTTATAATCCCAAATATCATGTGATTACGATTATAAACATTGCTATACGAATTATCAACGAATGAAACAGAAATCATTCATTAAATATTATAAACTGAGCAAGTAATAACTTGCCTCGATACCGGCACGATGATGATGAATCTGTTACCAACTCCATTTCCGTCATCTACAAGTCCCTCAGCCCTGATCAATGCAATTCACGAACATTCTCGAACATGACCGCAAAGCATGGTTCTATTCATCGATCAATAATCTCAACCTATTACAATAATCGATAAACAACAAGTTCGATAATAATCAACAATCGATAAAACCAATTCACAAACCCAACGGCTCAACAATATCCCGATTAACCACTAGGATGATCAATCCAACTCAAATCAGCACGAATTCACAACCACAATACGAAAATACTGCACTGTCTGCCTACTTAGCGCACGTTAATCACTTAACGTAGCGTGCGCTAAGTTGCTCCCATTAGCGTGCGCTAGAGAGTAAGCTTAGCGTGTGCTAATGCTGTACAGATGCATGCTTTTCAGATACCGATCAACATATGGCGATTATCAAGAACACTAAGTGATTCTAAACCATGTTCATAGCTATCAAAACAACATAATCCGATATCCTTTAACATATAGGTAATCATCCAACTCTTAATCCAATTCATATATTCACATATCATCTTCTTCCTCAAATATAAACATCATGAACACCAAGAACCTTAACAACACTTCCCTAATCTAACATTACAGAGATTAATCATCATAATGACATCAACACCGCAAAGGAGAAGAAGGATTAACCAACTTATCTCAAGAAAACGAACTACACAATTCAAACCACACGAATCATATTAATATCATCATACTCCGGTAGTCCATCTCATAATCATGCTTGTCAACTTGTTTATGTAATAATCATCAACTCAAGAACATCAACATTCAATTCAAAACGAAATCCAAAGATGAAGAGTGATTAGCTTTTTGAAGGAATGGATTAAATCTCAAGTTTGAATCCGTTTCCAATCGATTCCAAGCTTAATATTGTTATGGATGATTAACTCCACCATAATCCAGTGTTTGGAACTTCAAACATATCTCTAAAAACTCTCTCTATCGATTGCAAGGAGCGAATGTACGAATTGAGGAATAACAGCCAACTACTTATATATACACTGTACATTATTAACGTACGCTAACATCTAAAATTAACATACGTTACACGTTCAGCATGCGCTAACTGTCTTTGTTAGCGTGCGCTATCGAAGCCCAAAGGCTACTGCCTTACTGCATGAAATGATTTACGTACACAATGCCCATGCAATAGCATACGTAAAGGCCTGTATTTAGCGTATGCAAACCTTCCACCGTAGCGTGCGCTACTCATAGTTGACTTGCTACAGTCTGCACCTACCCCCGTGTCCCCACATGCCGAAAGTAACCTGACAAAGCCAAGATTCCTTTGGTCCGATCTGATTAGCGTGCGGTATAAATATACATTAGCGTGCACTAATCGTTCACAACAAACATCCATTGACCTTGTCGGCACATGCGCCGAAAGTGACTGGGTACACACATAGATTCCTTCTGATCTGGTCTGTACTAGCGTCCGTTATCTTTTGCCTCTAGTGTGCGCTAAACCAGAACGATAGCGTGCGCTAGGCATGTATATTAGCGTGCACTAATAATGTTACACTTAGCCATTTTCAGCTACTCTTGTCCAACGTCTCAACATACAGAATACAAACATACAGCATACTGAATACATATACTCAACACATTATATACTCAAATACAATTGTCGACCAAATACGATAATTATACCAATATTAACATCTCAGTCCTTCATTTATTTTATCCATACTGTACAGATTCCATGCTGTACAACATAACTCGGATAAAATAACATTAAACAATAGTAGTAGAAATTTCTGATATTACATACTACACCACTTAAAATAAGTTTCGTCCTCGAAACTTGCAATCCGTCATAGAAAACAAACAAACTATTCAACCAAAATATTCCGAAACCATCACAACAACGATCAATCATCATTATTACCGAATAACCAAAATAACATACTTACAAATGCGCGAAGTCGATGATCTCCTGAGATACTAGCAAGTGACTTCACTGTAAAGCTTCAACACGCTTACGATCACAATTCCATGAGTCTCAACAAAAATATATCATCTTCGGATGAAATAATGTATCCGTTTCAAATCCTGTCTGCCTGATTACACAATCAAGTCCAAATCTTGATACAAATCAATAATACACAATACATCTGTGAAACAACTGCCCAAACACAATGGCAATGAATCCCGAAATATCGACACAAAATCTGAACGCTCAGATGATCACTAGCAATGATCAACCAATAAATTAACCAAGAATATCATCGACATGATAAACTCTAATACGACCAATCCAAAGGTCAAAACGCAGTCGAGAATATCATCGACATGATAAACTCCAATATTACCAACGAACGATCAGCGATAATTGAGAATATCTTCACACGGTAAGCTCCAACACGATCAACACAGAACCACAGAAACCGATATACGAACGAATAAAGTTCTCAAAACGACACACCAATCACATACAATGGATCTCAATAAACATACCTGACTGGTGAACATACTCCTCGGCATACGAACAACCAATGACAAACTGATGAACATATCCAATCATAAGTGGAGTGGGAACGACCACTCAATATCCAAAGCAACCAGCATGGGGTCACCATCCCCAAATCTACACTTACAAAGAAATCATTCAAAAATCATTATGGTAAAATTGCGCTACTACCATACCAATGGAATCACATAGCACATATGTCCCGGTTTCACAAAATCCAAAGTTCCAAAATTACATCCTGTGCATGAATCTACAACACGCAGCATATTTCTCTTATCCGATAAATCAACCGATCATCCCTGGATAACCAAACTACCATACTGAAGTTCGAATCTCTATTCATCATTCCATACTGATGTCTTATCCAGTTTTTGAGTCTCACTCAGAACTTCACCATGATGTGCATTATGCACTAAATGCGTATGTATATCGATCATATTTTCAAGACCAGTTTGAAATCATATAGTCACGTCAAGAAGACAAATTTTCGAAAGTTCTTTCAAAAAATTCAAAACTCAAAACATAAATTTTGGTAAGATCACGAAATCAATTTTCGAAAAATTAAATCGGCTCGCTGGTGCCAAGTATTCGATAATAGTTTCCTTTGATTCCACACGATTTCGAAGTTTAAAATGAAAACTATGCAAATGCTGGAATACATCCATACTACTGTATACCAATTCGGTTCGTCACCAATATCCACTGATATTCCATCGGAAAACCACACGATAGAGTTCCAAAATTTCAATATATAAATTCCGACTAAACTCCTTTTCCACATATGACTCGCAACGTCGACCATTTTCCATCCTGGATCACCTCAATTATGCTATGACAATGCATTGAAACAAATCAACACAGCGAAAGACTTTCCGAGAGGTTTCATTTGAACCAATAAATCAAAAACCCGACAGGTAGTGATAAAGTAGATAAACGATTGATAAAGTGTTTTACAAATCTCGGGAGTTTTAAGGAAAACAGAAAAGCCTTTTGAAACATTATGGTCTCAGCCCGTATCTCGTTCTGCATTACAAGAAGTTTAAAAAGTAGGAAACTCTTTTTCGGACCCCAAGTCCTGAGTTATAAAACTATTTCAAAAATCTATTGGTCTCGGCCCAAAAATCATTTACGGTAAAACATTCGTAAAACATTCATTTTGAAAAGTATCATTTTCAAATGCTCAAAAACAGTTCATATATCTCAAAATGAATTAACATGACTACATGTTCTTCTCAACCATTCCCAACATTCCTCCCAAATGCACAACTCCATTTCCAAAATTTAACCGACATATTGATTTCCAAAATCATAACTTCTCAAGATCATCAATCGTGTCCCAACTCTGTCACCTTATACTGTAACGCATAATATTCTGCTGAATCTCAAAGCATATCAACTTAGAACGGCAATAAATCTCAATGCAATTCAAGAAATCCAAATACTTACAGATCGTGAAGTTGACGATTCCCCGGGATACTGGCACATGTCTCGACTCAAGAAAATACTCGACACAGATATTTTCAAAACACACATTTTGCAAACTCAGTTCAAATAGAGAACACAACACATCTCTATCCGAAGAAACACGTTAATACCATTTGGAAAAGTTACAACAACCCCAGTACCACACTGGTAAATCACATAACGCACAAGCCCGAGTGAACAACAAAAACTCAGAGCTCAAACACTTGTCAACCGACAACTCGAATGACACGACAAAAGCACGACCCAACTCGACCCGACTGCCTAGGTTTTCACAACCTAAGCTCCGATACCATATTCTGTAACACCCCCAGAGCCGACCGGGAATATTACAGCGCTTTGGGCCCCGAGATGGAACCCACAAGGCTGAAGGATATTTTGGCAAACATTTACAAACGCCCAAGAGGCTAACAACGGTACTATCTTTTAAAAACATTCGAAGACTTTATAAAACTCGTTTATCAAAACCGTCGTAGAATCTCATTTGAAACCACAAGGCCCAAAATGCCAAAACTCAACAGTTTAAAAACATACGTTAAGCTATCGCTTAGACGTACCGACAGAATAAATTTAGAAAACAATTTCCAAAGTAACCTAAGTTACCAGATACCAATAGGTCATTTTAAAAATACTCACGCAGCGGAAAAAGACAAACGATTAAAATACTCTAGCAGCGGAATACAAGAACTGATCAGGAAACTCAATACACAAATACATGCCCTAGCTAGTATCCTCCGGGAAGTTCATCTCTCCACGACCGCCACAAGCTTGATAATCCAAGAACCTAAAAAGAAAACCCACGACGGGGTCAGCCATAATATCCAACAATGATAACTATCACATCTCGTTGATAATTACATACCAATGAAAATACTAAGTAAGAATACAACCAATGTAATCTTACCGCCATAACTTTACCAACTCGTGATAATAATTACCAAGGTTCGGACCTCGTAACCTTTCAACAACACAATAAGCTAATACCGAAAGATCTGTATTGTATCTCAACAATACCCAAGGTTCTCAAAACATTATCATAACTCACTGCTACGAAATCTACTAACTTTGTCCAACTCAATCCGTCGGGTAACATCATCACATCTCAACACGATAATCGATTGTCCATCAAAGGCAAATACCAAAGGAAATACGGAACATACCTCAGAATACGCAATGCCACGACGAATCTCGTCAATCTAATTCAAGATCAGATCAATACAACATACGGACATGGTCCTAACACAAGACCTACAAATGCATACTCATATGACAACGTCAATATGCTCACATCAATAACAACAATGTATACTTATGGAAAACCCATAATATACATATGCACAATAACAACAACGCATATGGTAATCCAACGATCCAGCGCACACAGCTATAGATCCCCATGATGATCCCGTCGGACGAACGCATGGTGGCACTACCTGTCCAACGATCCAGCGCACACAGCTATAGATATCCCATATTGATCCCGTAGGGCCAACGCATGGTGGACATATGACAACAATGCACAACTGCACAAAACAACAGTACACAATGTACGACAACAACAATGCACAAATGCATGACAACAACGATACGTGAATGTACCATAGCATGATCGACACAAAAGACGACAATGATTAAAGTACTTGCTCCGAGTCCTTCGAGAGCAATCTTGATAACTAAACCATCACCAACCATTATTCTGAATATTCGACGATCCAAAATGTCACAGACGGTCGATAATTCATATGTTCGTCTATACCACTATGTACCCTCGATACCAAGCATACCAACAATAAATGTAAATCATATACATTATGATTTAATTCCCAAAACTCGAATACAACTTATAATCCCAAATATCCTGTGATTACGATTATAAACATTGCTATACGAATTATCAACGAATGAAACAGAAATCATTCATTAAATATTATAAACTGAGCAAGTAATAACTTGCCTCGATACCGGCACGATGATGATGAAGCCGTTACCAACTCCATTTCCGTCATCTACAAGTCCCTCGGCCCTGATCAATGCAATTCACGAACATTCTCGAACACGACCGCAAAGCATGGTTCTATTCACCGATCAATAATCTCAACCTATTACAATAATCGATAAACAACAAGTTCGATAACAATCAACAATCAATAAAACCAATTCACAAACCCAACGGCTCAACAATATCCCGATTAACCACTAGGCTGATCAATCCAACTCAAATCAGCACGAATTCACAACCACAACACGAAAATACTGCACTGTCTGCCTACTTAGCCCACGTTAATCACTTAACATAGCATGCGCTAAGTTGCTCCCGTTAGCGTGCGCTAGAGAGTAAGCTTAGCGTGCGCTAATGCTGTACAGATGCATGCTTTTCAGATTGTTAGGCGTATTTTTATACGCTTATTTATCATTATTTGATATTCATTTGAACTGTAAATCTGCATAAATGAGCTTTTAATGCACTATTCTTTTATTTTTTGCAGGAAATTGGAGTCCGGAAGCTCGAACGACGAAAAAGCGGGCGAAAACAGACATTTTTGGCCTGGGGCCGCGGCACAAGGAGAGTGAGCCGCGGCACACGCACGGCACACAAAGGCACCGAGCGAACTGTACTGTGAGCCGCAGCACAAGGAGAGTGAGCCGCGGCCCATGAAGAAAAATACGCCCAGGTGTGGGGCGCTGAGCAGTAAGGGCCGCGGCACAGATTAAGTGAGCCGCGGCCCACGGGGAGGTTTTTGATGTTTTGGCCGCGGTTCTGGGCTGTTTTTGGAGCCTGTTCCCAACCTAATTCCCGGACGCATTTTGGAGGCTTAGGATAGCTATAAATAAAGATGGAAGGTCAGAAAAAAGGATAGGAATCGATCAATTGGATTGAAGAACACAAGAATCCGGGGAGAGCGGAAACGAAGAGATTTGTGCGCGACGACAAGACCACGGATCCATTACGATTTTTCTTAATTTTTCCGCATCTTATTTTCTAGATCTGTTCGAGTAGGATTGTGATTGTATCTGATTACTTGACGGTTTGATTTATTTATTTTTATCTCAATTTACTCGTTATTCGTATTGAATTGGATTCTTCTCACGGTTCTTAATGTTTTTTAATTGTCTGGCCAACAGTTGAATTGTTTTGAATGTCTTTATGGATTCGGGAGATGATATTTAGGCATAGTTCTTGTGATAAAAATCATGATTGTCGTGAGATAGGGATATACTCATGGGAATTGTGAAGCCTATTTTTTGTGGGGATTCATGAACTGTTTTAGCTATTAATTATCTAATTCGAATAGGAATATATCGAGTTAATAATTATTATTATTTTCTATCGAGCTTGGAAAAGGCTTTAGAATAATTTAGGAATTCCTGGCTTACAATCAATTGAATAAAAGTGAATTGAATTAAATAAAAATCATTCCTGATTGTTTGAGGTGAACATCATAATCCTACGCCCTTATTATTATTATTATTATTATTATTACTATTTTCTATTTATTTTTCTGTAATTAGTTTAGAAATAAATTCGATATAATTGTTCTTCAAATAAAATTACGAGTTGACTATATTTTGGTACTTAGTGAAATCAGTCCTCGAGGGAACGATATCTTACTTATCACTTTATTACTTGTTGACACCGTGCACTTGCGGCATAGTGTGAGGGATTTCCTCACAATAAGTTTTTGGTGCCGTTGCCGGGGACTGTTTTTTCGCTAATATCATTACCAAGCGACTCTAATTTTAATTTGAAGTTTTTTTTCTTTAGCCTCTATATTTTTATTTTTTCATTATGTTTTCCTTTGATTATCGTGACCCTTGGCATTTCATAAATTTCGATGATATTAATAATTTACCTAATAGGGTCAGTTAGCCCCCTCCCCCAAAACAAAATACCATGCTTGAACATTGTGTAGACACTCTCAAAAATCCTGATAGCACCCCTCTTGAGCGAGAATGTGCAAGTCGTGGTCTTGAGATTCACTATGGTTATTTTCCAGCTCATCGATTTAGTAGTGAAGTTGAGGGGGAGGTTGAGAAGAAAGACATGCTGAGTTTTAGGGTCGATCCCCCAGCACCTGATAATTACATAAAGTGTGACGAGCTTGTAGAAGAAGTTACCATTGATGATGTTTCCAAAGAAATTTCATTAAATTGTCATCAAACTTCGAATAATAAGGTGAACACTTTTGTGCCTAAAATTTTATTAACGGTGCCACGCATAATTTTTCCTAAATCCATATTGGGAGAGATTGACCCCATTACTTTTGATTTTGTTGAGGCTGATTCTGTGAGTTCTAATGAGGTTGTTCATGATATGTCTTTATTATTTACCCATTCGAACTCCTCTTATTTTTTCATAACTTATAAGTATTATATTCTTCCATTATTTTTTGGTTGTCCGCATAATTATTCTTACTCATTATTTTTGGCAACCAGGCATGAACCAAAGTCTCCCTTGTGGAATAAGAGGCTTATAGATTGCAAGAAGGGGGTATTTGGCAATCTCCCTAGAAAGAAGCCACGTTAATTTTTTTATTTGCCATGTCGTGCTCAAGACGTAAAATAGAGCGCTTGATGGGAGGCAACCCATCATTTTTACTTGCTTTCTAGTTATTTGTTTTTATTTGATTTTTCGTTAATAATTTGTTTTTCCTTTGTTTTGTTATTTTGTTTGGATTCGTGTATTCTTGTTGGCCCTTATTTCTCTAATATGTTTATATAACCACAATGAGTTATTATCCTTCATATTCTAGTCTTTCTTGACTTAATGTCTATAGTTATTTCATGACTAGAGACTAAGTTTGGGGGTCCCTGGTGATGTTGAGCATTATTTGAAGTATGGATTGATAGATGATTCCACTCAGACATGTGCTGGTGTTCAAGAAGACATTTGGAATAAGTTTCACTTTTCCTTATCTCGTTTATCTTCACATGAGTTTTATTGTTGATGATTTCATGTGTAGTGGAATAAATTGAAGCATGTGTTATTTTCTTAATTTTTCTTGGTTATAAATTGCGATTTCATCATTGCTTTATTTTTCGTGAATTTTTCGTGCTTCCGTGTGTAAAACTGATGTTACGATACTGATTTCTCTTTGAAGAAACGGTTGACTTTTGGTCAAGTTGCAATCAGCGATATCTGTTTCCATTGAGTATTCATTTAGGTCCGAAATTTTTTCGTTTCTGTAGAAATCTTAGCAGATAAGAAAGGAGACATACATGTTTTTCAAATCACCGTCTATATGTTTGGTTAAACTTTTCGCGTAGCTAGTCGTTCAGTAACATGAGTCTTGTTGGCACTTGGATTGAGTTTAGAGTCGGACAGTTTCTCCCAAAAAGTCGAGAAATTATATTTGTTCTATGATGGGAAGTCTAGTAACCGGGGGTATTCACGTGACCCGTTGTTTACTCTCGCGTAAAACGACAACCCTGAATAGACTAATGATTTAGAAATATCGCATTACCGATGATGGGAAGCCTAGTAACCGGGGGTATTCACGTAACCCGTTGTTTACTCTCGCGTAAAACAGCAACCTTGACATGCGGGAATTGCTATTCGAGTTTTTTCTCCGCTGTAGAGGGGGACTTAGTAACTAGAAGCATCCATGTGCCCCATGAGTGTCTTTTACGTCAAACGGTTCCCTAATACATGAGAATGGAAATCCACCCTAGGATTATCCCGATGAAACATCCCGAGATCCGAACCTAGTGGTTAACTCGAGTCTTTATTATGATCATACATAAGGGAATGCTGTCCTAGGAGTAATTTTGATAATGAAACTCTTGAATTTTGCCACTAGACTGTGGGGCTGGGCGAGTTAGCTTGTTTACTCTAACCCTTCATATTGGCGGTCGGTTAAATTCATGCTTGTTAATCTTTGAGATTGATTTTCTTCATGAATGATTGGTTAAGACTGAAAAATGACTACTTTTTGGAATCAGTGTCCGTGAATGTGACTCAGTAATACGATACTCGTATTATTCTTTGAGATTTTCAGGGTAGTATTGATTAAGTTGAGCACTATGGATTTGCACGATCATTCACGACACTTTTTATTTGAAAATTTAATTTTGCTTGAGGACAAGCATGTAACACCCCAAACTAGGCGGATATTACAGTGCCGTGAATCCCCGACTGGGACCCACCAGGCGAATGAAAATGATGAATTACATAACATAATTGTAGTACCGAACCACATTATATTACCAAATACTCCGATGAGGAGTTTAAGTACAACACACCAGGACAATACCGAATACTAGTATATTTTATATGAAGATAAAATACACCACCCTAAATAAATAAACATCTCAAACGGAATTTGCAACGGAAAATACAAATGACGGAAATGACTGAAATGACTAAAACAAACGGAATGACTGGGGCCCCCTACTAGTATCACTGGGACTCCTCGCCATCAACATGCTCTTCCCGTGCCTTTGCCTTGCCGTGACCTGAAAAACAATATCCCCTAACGGGGTCAGTTACACAGAACAACAATCCTCGGCAGTGTGCCGCGGCCCACACCCCCCTTGGGTCCTAAAATGATAAAAAATGACCCGGGAAGGGAATAAAGCAATAGGAATCGATATTAGGGAACCAATAACACGAAATGGAAGTACGAAAACCCCAAAACGGTGGTTCCAAGTAATGATTACAATGGTTCGTCCAACAAGAACACGATTCGAACAATGAAGAGATTAGAAATGACATGAATTCCAACGACAACATCGACTAATGAATCAATTACAACAATCAAGATAATACTCTTGTCTCGATTCCCGAATAAGGTTGAAATAATGAACAATATCGATACACAACTCGAAGTTATTCTGGACAGTGAACACGGATGAATGATTATTAACAAGTGAGAAAGTACATAGCGACAATTACCGAATGAAATTACTGAATGATAATGACTGAATTACAACCGGGTATTACAAAGCAAAGGCTCAAGTTTGGGGGTATTTGTTAGGCATATTTTTATACGCTTATTTATCATTATTTGATATTCATTTGAAGTGTAAATATGCATAAATGAGCTTTTAATGCACTATTCTTTTATGTTTTGCAGGAAATTGGAGCCCGGAAGCTCGAACGACGAAAAGACAGGCGAAAACGGATATTTTTGGCCTGGGGCCGCGGCACAAGGAGAGTGAGCCGCGGCACACGCACGGCACACAAAGGCACCGAGCGAACTGTACTGTGAGCAGCGGCACAAGGAGAGTGAGCCGCGGCCCATGAAGAAAAATGCGCCCAGGTGTGGGGCGCTGAGCAGCAAGGGTCGCGGAACAGATTAAGTGAGCCGCGGCCCACGGGGTGGTTTTTGATGTTTTGGCCGCGGTTCTGGGCTGTTTTTGAAGCCTGTTCCCAACTTAATTCCCGCACGCGTTTTGGAGGCTTAGGATAGCTATAAATAAAGATTGAAGGTCAGAAAAAAGGATAGGAATCGATCAATTGGATTGAAGAACACAAGAATCCGGGGAGAGCGGAAACAAAGAGATTTGTGGGTGACGACAAGACCACGGATTGTAATATCCGGATTTATTACGGTGTATTTCATCTGTATTCAAACCCTGTATTATTTGGATTTTGTGGTTTTGATTATTGGAGTATGATATTTCTTGCATTGATACTTTTATACATAAGTATAACAACATGCAAAATTTCTCATGCAAGCTCGTGATAGCGCACGCTAAGAATGTAGCTTAACGCGCGCTATCGGGCTACTACTAGCGCACGCTATGCAGGTAGGAGTTGCGTGCGCTAAGAACTCAATTATTGAGCGGGACGGCTAGCACATGCGCCAGCCGGGACATGGGTCCGGATAAGATTCCCGCGGATGAACCTGGACAGTTCTGAAGTCAACTCTTATTAGCACACGCTAAGGAAAGCTTAGTAGCGTGCGCTAACCTGTTAAAATACAGAATATTATAAATGGGACAACAACCCGTTTTGGCTTACATTTTACTCGTCCATTCTGCATTCTTGAGAGGCCAGAGAGCTGAAATAATCCTTCTACACACTTAGAACACATCTTGTTGGTGTTTGTATATTGGTTATCACTTGGGAGTAATCATTGAAGTGGAATAGCACCTTGGAGTGGCATACAACCAACCGGAGTCGGATTCTACCTTATGGTTCAGTGATTTTCATCATATTAAGGTATGTTCAACCTACCTCCAGACTTAGAGTTGGATTCTGAAGAATTGGATGATCATATTAACGAGATATTGATTTTCATAAGTGAATTATCCAAAGTACATCATGTTTGGAATATTGAGATGAATAAGCCTTAAGTACCTTGATTATGATCATCATGATTCGAATCTTATTACATTGAACAAGTAAAGGAAGCTTCTAGCATTGGTAATCCGAATCTAGTAGATGACTTCATAGCAATAATGGATTGGACTTTAACATCATTGTTATTAGATGAATCTAAGGGATTGGTCATGGAAGGATTTATTTAGTATAGATGGAATGTTAAACCACTTCAGTATGATGATTTTGATTGATATAAAGGTATCGATATCAACCGTTAAGCCTTTCGAATTGTCGTATGAAGATTTGTAGTCGTAATGGAATATGGTTTTATAATGGTATACATATCCTTGAATCCGAAGTTGTTATCCGTAAGATCATTCATAATCGTATGTACATGATATTCAAGGAGGTAACATGAATTATCACGGAAGATTTCATTGTTTTGATCATGATGAGAACAGTTCGCCCAAAGAAGAATCGCCATGCGAGATAGCGCATGCTAAGCTATAAAGATTAACGCGGCGCTATCGAGCACGAGTTAGCGACGCTACGCTTGGTACGTAACGACGCTAGGCCATCGACGAGTCGGTCGATCGATCGGTGAAATCTTGACCATACATAGTTAGCGACGCTAGGCTTTGTTGTTTGCGTGCGCTATCGAGCGCACTTAACGACGCTACACATAGTACTTAGCGACGCTAAGATGCATGCATTGCATTTTATGAACTTTTGGCCGTAAATCGAATTGTTAAACATTCGTACGATGTGAGATAAATCCTATATCATTTCTTTTGTTAAGGTTTGATCTTGTTACATGATTGATTGGGGAGGACGACCTTCGAGTGTTCGTTTTCGTGGAAGTATTGTTCTTGTCTTCAAATCGAGGCAAGTATCTTATTTGTTTTATGTATTGTTGTTATACATATTGTCGTGCATGTATGTCGTTATTGTATGTCCACCTCGTGTTGGTCCGACGGGATCATCGGGGGATCTATGCTAGCGTGCGCTGGATCATCGGACGGGTTTTTCCACCACGGGTTGGTCTGACGGGATCATCGTGGGTTCTAGGCAGTGAACGCTGGATCGACGGAATTACCATGTGTATGTTATGATATCATGTTGTGATTATCAGTTGTGTATGTCATTTATGAGTTTCTCGTAAGAGAAGACTCGTTGGTATTTTGTCGTTTACGTTATTATTCTTCGTGAGATATGAATAATATGTTGTGGTACTTGTACTAGCATCGTTGTGCTAACCCCTTCGGGGGTGAACATTTTGTTTGTGTTCAGGATCCAGGAGAGCGGGAAAACAACCACTGGAGCTGCATGACGACGAGGGTGCAGAGTGATGTTTTGGCCGGGTTCATTTGTCTGTTGTTTATTGGTTATTTCAATAAGTACTCGAGTACGAAGTCATTTATGTTGAATTTGAATTTGGTGATGTATTATTAAGTTCCTGTTGAACAATTGTACTTTCAGTATTTGGTCAGAACTGTTGTATCTTAATTCCGTTATTTCCATTCGTTAGTACCTTGTTATGTCTGTTAAATTTTTCAGCCTTGTAAATCCTTATGTAAAGGATTTACGGCGCTGTAATATTCCTGAATATATCGGGGGTGTTACACGGATCCCTTACAGTTTTTCTTAATTTTTCCGCATCTTATTTTCTAGATCTGTTCGAGTAGGATTGTGATTGTAGTCGATTACATGACGGTTTGATTTATTTATTTTTATCTCAATTTACTCGTTATTCGTATTGAATTGGATTCTTCTCACTGTTCTTAATGCTTTTTAATTGTCTGGCCAACAGTTGAATTTTTTTGAATGTCTTTATGGATTCGGGAGATGAAATTTAGGCATAGTTCTTGTGATAAAAATCATGATTGTCGTGAGATAGGGATATACTCATGGGAATTGTGAAGCCTATTTTTTGTGGGGATTCATGAACTGTTTTAGCTATTAATTATCTAATTCGAATAGGAATATATCGAGTTAATAATTATTAGTATTTTCTATCGACCTTGGGAAAGGCTTTAGAATAATTTAGGAATTCCTGGCTTACAATCAATTGCATAAAAGTGAATTGAATTAAATAAAAATCATTCATGATTGTTTGAGGTGAAAATCATAATCCCACGCCCTTATTATTATTATTATTACTATTTTCTATTTATTTTTCTGCAATTAGTTTAGAAATATATTCGATATAATTGTTCTTCAAATAAAATTATGAGTTGACTATATTTTGGTACTTAGTGAAATCAGTCCTCGAGGGAACGATATCTTACTTATCACTTTATTACTTGTTGACACCGTGCACTTGCGGCATAGTGTGAGGGATTTCCTCACAACACAGATACCGATCAACATATGGCGATTATCAAGAACACTATGTGATTCTAAACCATGATCATAGCTATCAAAAAAACATAATCCCATGCAAATGATTTACGTACGCAATGCCCATGCAATAGTGTACGTAAAGGCCTATATTTAGCGTACGCAAACCTTCCACCATAGCGTGCGCTACTCATAGTTGACTTGCTACAGTCCGCACCTACCCCTGTGTCCCCACATGCTGAAAGTAACCTGACAAAGCTAAGATTCCTTTGGTCCGATCTGATTAGCGTGCGCTAATCATTCACAACAAACATCTGTTGACCTTGTCAGCACGTACGCCGAAAGTGACCGGGTCCACACATAGATTCCTTCTGATCTGGACTGTACTAGCGTCCGTTATCTTTTGCCTCTAGCGTGCGCTAAACTAGAACGATAGCGTGCGCTAGGCATGTATATTAGCGTGCGCTAATAATGTTACACTTAGCCATTTCCAGCTACTCTTGTCCAACGTCTCAACATACAGAATACGAACATACAACATACTGAATACATATACTCAACACATTATATCCTCAAATACAATTGTCGACCAAATACGACAATTATACCAATACTGACATCTCAGTCCTTCATTTATTTTATCTATACTGTACAGATTCCACGCTGTACAACATAACTCGGATAAAATAACATTAAACAATAGTAGTAGAAATTTCGGATATTACAGCAATCACGACCACGACCTCGGCCTTGACTTCTCGGCATACTGAACATACAACCGCTTAGTACAATGAAACATAACATCGTATAACAACATACCAAAAATAGCTACTCAGCGCAATATAACAACATACGACAATAAATAGTTCCATAAATATCCCCCCATGACAACTAAACGAACACAAGAACCACGAGTGCAACAAATGGGACTTACGCCCGTAACTGAAGAACCATACGGCCGTACCTAAGGAAAAGTTATGTATGTAACCAAATACTCATACAGCCGTAATATGATGGTGAACCATGAACCTGCTCCGAAATAGCTCCGAACGATATCCACGATACAAGGATATGGAAAGTCGTGAAGCCCTTTCGTATGTGCAACATACGGATCTAAGCGCTATCGTTCGCACGAAAATAATATCATACAAGTTGTTGGCCACTAAGTATAGTGGATACAGCTTGGAAAGTGTTTTAAACAACAGGCTGTACTGTTTTTAATTCTGAGTGCGTAGCGGAAGTCTTAAATAGTAAGTTGTTGTGGATACATCAACTCGATGTGCAGTGTATACTTAAATAATCACAGTTAATAAAACAATAAAGGCAGAAGATAAATAACACAGTATTTAAAGTGGTTCGAGGTAAACCCCTCTACGTCCACTGGTCCTCCACACAGGAGTAAAAAGTTTATTATAATTATTGCGTACACAACTACGTAATTATAACAACACTTAATCAATATATTGTTCACACAGATTGATATAAAGATCTTAGTTTCAACCGTTTACACAGATTGGTTTGAGCTAACACTTGACTGGATTCTTCACACACAGTTCTGAAGCTTCGTCTTCTTCAATGCAAGTCCTTCACACACAGTTCGGGAGAAGCAAAGATTCCTCAGTCCACACAGGGCTGATATGAGTTTGTTCAAAGATAGAACAGGGTTGAACAACAGCTATGACTTTCTGGGCTATAAGCTGATGATGTGTTGTTCAAGGTTTGAGCACTGTATATCTCTTATGTCTGAATAGCAGAAAGCTTGGGGAGATATATTTTGCTCTGTATATTTCTTTGTAAGCTTGATCGTTTGTAAGTCGTTCAGTAGTTCAGTTTTTCAGTTGTTAATGATCTTCAAACTCTGGACATATATATAGCCTTCTAAAATATATCCGTTTGAAATCTATCCGTTGAGCAAGATTCTGTGACAACAGATATTTGACTAAGATCCGGATATTGCGGGATTTTGAAGATCTTCTGACTTACAGTATTTAAATACTTTATCCTTTAGTATTTAAATACTTCTTTATCAACGGGACTTGACTTCTAGCGAATACTGAAGATTCCTTCTTTATCCTGTTGAGAGCTGTATGGAAGGATCACTGTATTGATATTCGAGATAGCTTCCATACTTTGGCTTTGCTGGACTCTTTGCTGTATGATCAATATACTGTATGGATGAGACTGTGAGAGGTCTTCGATACATGGTTTGATACTTGATCAGCTTTTCGATACAGCTAGAGGTGGTATCCAGGATTTGGCATATTATCAAAACATTCTGACAATATAATCGATACAGGGACTGTTATCCAAGCAGCATCCATACAGGGATTTGTTATCCCAACACAAGCTACTAAACGAATCCGAACCATGCAACACACATTTAAGAACGCAATCCAAAATTTTCCAACAAGAATAGCAACATGACAAGTGTGTCAAAATGACTTGGCTTATCATGCAAACGTGTTAGTCCCGACTCTAGCCTATCCACATCATGCACACATTATATCTTAACTCAATTATAAATATATTAACTTCGAAAATTGAGAGTTATTTTCCAAATCATAAAAGTCCCCAAATCAAAACTTGAAAGTTTAAATTGAATACAATGACGAAACGCTTTCCGTTAAATACTTGGGAACTATCATCGTTCCTCCAGGATGAAACATCATCACTAGTTAAAAACCTTTAAAGTTTTCATCTTTCACTTCCTTCAAAATAAAATCGCATTTTCGCTTTATAACACAAAATTTTCTATGGTGTGAAAAATTTTCAAATCATATACTTGAGTCATTCAAAAATAAAATCCAGTGGGTTAAAATTCTTTTCCAAAATCTTTTCAAACATGTTAAAAGGTAGATGTTGGTAACTCTTTTAAAATATTCAAAAACATCACAAGACATATTTTCCAAATACCATCGTAAGGTTCCATTTGAAAATACATGACCGGTTCGCCAAAATTGATAATGTTTTAGAAGTCTACGCTAAGTCACTGCTTACGTGTACCGACAATAATATTTTCGCGAATCGGTTTTCCAAAAATATACTCAAGTTGATAAAATTTCATAAAACCATTTTCAAATACGCAGTTAGGGAATATAATATGTTGCGATTTTATAAAGACTGAATCCAAAAGGTCAATATAGTCAGTGGCGGATCCACTGCAGGGCAAGAGGGGTCATCTGACCCCTTGGAAAAAAAATATTTTTACATATTATATTATAATAATATATAAAAAAATTAAAAGCCCAACCAATAACCCATTAAGCCCAAATGTCCCAAACATAAATAATTGTGGAAGAAAAAAAAACATGGGACTGCTCGGATTGGGACTGGGATTTAGTTATTTTGTTTATCTTGTGTTTGTTTTGTGGTTTGATGAATTGTCTAAGGACTAAGGGATATCATGTTCAGATTTATGAAATTTTCTAGGTCAGGACCATCAGGTTCTAAATCGATTTTGTGCAATTTTGAAGCAATTTGCATAAGCTTTTCATAAAAATGATAATGTTTATCTTTTGAGTATTATCTCTTTTGTTGGAATTTTTTTGATTTTTTTTATCCTGCCCCCTTGATCATGTAATTCTGGATCCGTCACTGAATATAGTATGTTGCGATTCTCAATAATCTCTATTACCGACACACTTTCTGAAATACATCAATGTTCAGAGCACATAACATACTTCACTACTCATAATTCGATTGACCACCACTATATTTCAATCACTTCACGCGCTATATACCACAAGTGTCAAACACAAGTTTCATCTCACATTATACATATAAACAAAGTCACGAAACACAACATATAACACATAAAAGAGGATGCTTACATCCACAGGTCGCACGAAGATGCACTACAAAAAAAATAGTTTTTACCGATGCCAATTATCGACGGCAAAAACAAAATGCCATTGGTGAAAGTGGTTACCGATGTCGTTACCGACGCCGCTCTGCCGTTGGTAAAACCTTCGACGGTAAAATCAATCCCGACGAAAAATGGCGCCGTCGCTGATTTACTGACGGCTTACCGATGCCCTGTCCCTCGGTAAATTTCTCCTTGTTAAAATTCGGGAACGGTTTCATTAATGGATTACCGACGACAACCGTCATTGGTAATTTACCTACGACACAGTGCCGTTTGTAAAATATGTATGCATTAAAAAAAATTCGGTCCGGGCCGAGGTCTGGTCTGGTCATGTTGAGGCTCGGCCGAGGTGGGGTCACGTCGGGTCGGTATGGACTAATGTATTCATTCAATATTACCCAGTAAGGATTTGGTTTATAAAGTGATGAAAATTGTGGTATTTAGCAAGGACCACCTTGCAAGGCTAAATACTCCTTTCGATGTGGGATAAGGTTATTCAGAATTTACCAACGGCAGAGCGGCATTGGTAAAGCCATCGAGAACCGCCATCGGTAATGTCGTCGGTAAATTCTGAAATATAAAAGAAAAGAAAAATTATTCCCGCCGTCGGTAAATTCTCAAATATAAAAAAATAGAAAAATTATTCCCGATGTCGGTAGTGCCGTCGGTAAATTCTGAAATATAAAAAAATGAAAAAAAAATTACCAACGGCAACCGTGTTTTTGGTAATTCTGTCGTCTCTAATGCCGTCGGCAAATTTGTGTAGGTCACAAGTCCTCAGGAATAAGTCTAGAGGGGGGTGAATAGACTTATTAAACTCTTTCCTGAATTTCAGGTGAGTTTCTCAGCTGTGATTAAGTGCAGATGACTTATGTCGACTGCAGACAGATAATGCGGAAGACACAGGTGATAATAATGCAGATAACAAGTAGCGACTGCAAATAACTTTCTAATGGAACAATAAATATGTATGCAGCAGTTGTGTATGATGTTTAAAGCAGTAAATCACACAAGCACTTATAGTGGTTTCAGAGGTGGGGTAATGCTCTACTAGTCCACTTTTCTCCAAACCAGTTGGAGAAAAATTCACTATAACTGTCAACCAGTGATAAAAGTTACAATGAATTCTTCTTTGTTAGAACAGCTTCCAACCAGTGGAAACCCGTGGCCGTTGCAACTCCCTTGACTGCCTAGCACCTCTTGATCGAAAACCCGTGGATGCCTGAACAACTCTCGAGCTGTCTATCACCTTCCCATCAAGAACTCGTGGATGCCTTATCAGTCGCGAAACTTCTGAAACCTTGTTCACAGAAGTACCCCGTACTCAGCTTTAAAGACTAGAGTGTTTGTCTTCTCTAACTTCAAGAGCTTTCTCAGAATATGACTGTTTAAGCTTTGCTCTTCACGATGCTATTTGTTTACTAGGATTGCTTTGATCGCTTGAATGTATTGTTCGCATCGTACTTTACTCAATTCATATCCTCAGATATTTATAGTATGATTCTCTGAGCTTCCTTCATAGCCGTTGCATCACTATAACAAATCCATCTGTTGGAGAGTAGACCTCTTTGTTTATCTTATCATTCCATTGCACGACTTGCTTCCCTTTTCATTTCTGACTGTTTGAAAGACTTCTTTTGGTCGCGTCGTTATTCCTGATTAGAATAATCATAAGTCTTCAGAATACGGATCTCAAGGAATACTTTATTCCTAACTTTCGGGAATCTTTTCGGTTTGTCTCCTTACATCTGCATGTGGCTTTCCGTGTTTGTTGACTTCAACGCTTGCTGATGTGGACTGAGTTACTTAGATGATATCTTGTCTGAGAACTTATCTGATATCTCTTGGTCAAATCTATCTAATGTGCGGTCAACCTTCTCTGATGTAAGACTTCTCTGATATAGCTTGGTAGAAGTTCTCTAAGATAAAGTTCTCTGATCTGGTCTTGACTGAAGTTCTCTGACCTGATGGATGTTCTCTAATCTAAACTTCAGCTTGATATTGATCTCGTCTGATAACTCGACTGCAGATGGGTTTTGGTCAAACCTCTATGATATTCTGCGTTGACCAAAACTTGTCTGGTGTATCGCCTTCTTCAGAACTTAACTGCAGCTTGGTTTTGGTCAAACCTCTCTGATGTTTTGACCAAAACTTCTCTGATAATGAACTTGCCTGTAAACTTCTCTGATGAATGACAGTTCTATACTTAGTTGATTTTGTTACTGATCAACACTTTGATCAAAACTTAGCCTAGATTTTAAGACCTATAGAAGATACACATTTGGTTCTTCTTTACAATGCCAAGTTATTTAGAACATACATTGGAATGAATTACAATACAGGGATCACATCATCAAAATCTAACAGGTATTCCTAACAATTTGATGGTAAAGTTCGCGCCACCATCCCGCCAACGTGTCTTCGATAATGTCGTCGGTAAATTTAGTTAATTGATGTCGTCGGTAATGCCTTTGGTATTTACCAATGACAGAGCGACTGCCGGTAATTTTTGTTGGTAAAATCAGTATTTTGTAGTGATGACGGTCACCCAAGATTAATCTCAACCTACAATACAGACGACATGACATAATAACGTACAACTCGACTCATCAACCGACACCAACCTTCACCCTACGCGCTTCCTGGTGTTAGTACCTCGATTGAACGGCATCCCCTCAACCGCTTCTTTTTACCGCATATCGATTTTCCCACAATAGCCCACGATGATACATGCTCTTACACCCCGGTTATTTTCCGACCCTGCGCAGGTGGAGCTACCCTCAATAGTGCGCAATACAAGTGCGTCCACGTTCCGACCATCTGATCTAACAAGCCTAGGACCACCTCCTATTCCGACATGGAATCAGTTCATGTTCTCCACCTAGAATCCTTGTCAGGAGCCGTTCCTTGATCGTGCCCTCTTTGCACCTGTAACACCCCAAGATATTCAGGATATATTACAGCGCCGTGGATCCCTACGTGGAACCCACCAGGCTAACTAATTATACCGCTCATCTAACCATCTCGGTTAGCGAGAAAACACACATCACCAAGATGAATCGAAAATCACCTATGAAATTTAGTATGCAATCTATCTACCAAATTTAAAACGCCTAAGTACTCGCGAGTAGCATCTATCAGTTTACAAGTTTGAAAAACAAACGTTTTAAAATGGACAACTGAAATAGAGGGACTGAATTGCACACGTCAACAACCCTGGACAGCATCCCCATACTACTCTAGTGCCCGCTCGACCGTCTGAACGCAACCTGAAATTCATAACACGAATTTCCCCAATAGGTCCCCAAAGGGGTTTGCAATTACGCTAGTACAAGTAATCAAGGCACACCATTCGCTTACACATTTCATAGTACATGCATCAAATCGTATCAAAAAACAAAACTAGGCATATCTTTTCCCAGAAAACAAACAGTCAATAATCACAGTTGAAAATCGCCTAGGACTGCGGCTAAACCACTGGTCCCATCCGAGGCCTCTATGGACCCTCCCGGACTGGCTATCCAAATAAGCTCGTAAATCAGGAGCACAGATTCCTCTGAGGTCCCGTCAGACCCTTCCGGAGTGAGCAAAGCACACACATATATATTACCATTTCATGTTAAGCATAAGGGTTTCACAAGAATACTTGCCTTGAGAAGTTGACGATGAAATGAACGGGAAAATCAAATACGCTTGTTAGGAATCGACGACCACGAACCTAACGATTTAAGAATGCAATCACAACCAATTCTATATGAGTATGAAAATGGAATACACCCAAAAACCCACACACGATTCATGTAAATTCGTACAAAAACAACGAGGGCAGGTCGCAACCGAACCCTCTCGATTTCACAAATACCACGAACTTTACCATGAACTCGTAGGGAAAACAAGGGATACACAAGGATTGAACATATACAACATGAATTAATCAACAACACAAAACAAATCAGAAAAATACTCGAAAATGCCCAATTTACCCAAAGATAGGGTTCTAAGAGTTTTACTCGGATAAGAGACGAAGAACAAGGGTTGGAATTGTTAATATACACCAAAAAATCAAGAAAGATGATAGCTTGTAATTACAAGACTTCGAATCGCCCGGAAATCGCCTAAGAATCGCCTAGATCGCCCCAGCCGCGGAGGAGGAAGAAAAGTGAGGAAAAATAGACGCGCCTGGGTCAACTCTCGGGTATATATAACCAGACGGTTTAGCATGCGCTAACAGCTTATGGTTAGCGCGCGCTAACCACCCAAACCTGGTCCAGAACCTACGGTTCTGACCCGTTAGCGTGCGCTACCCAATAATTAGCGTGCGCTATAAGCTCCCTGTTGGCACGTGCTATCGGCTCATAGCGTGTGCTACCTGTTCGTCATCCAGAGTCCATAAACATTCTGCCTTAACTGGAATATCGAATTAGTACGCGCTTCCAGACACCTAGCGTGCGCTAAGTCTCAACCATAGCGCGCGCTAATCCACAGACTTAGCGTGCGCTAAACTGCTCGTCCAGAGGGCAGAAATAACCTAATGCCACTGCTGTACTCGAACCATTAGCGCGCGCTACTGGCGAAGTTAGTGCGCGCTACTCAACGAAATTAGCATGCGCTACACAACTAATCTAACGTGCGCTAACGAGTGCAGATAGTAGTACAGACAACACTCAAAGTTGGAAAACGATGAATTCTGTTCCGGATGAAAACAACGTGCTCCCGACATTAAACAACGGACTGAAAAAGACACACTCACGATGAGTTCGAGTCGGAGCCAAAGCACTAAAAGTAAACACGATTCCGACTACCTAACGGTTCGGAAAACGACAACGATAGTAATTACCCCATAACTTTGGGAGATTACAAAATGGCTCAAAATATCCGAAATACACGATACACGATCGAAACACCAAAAAAAAGCTCACAACATCCATAATGACATAGGATGGGTTTACGGCAAACTCGAAATGGTGGTCCCGAACAACGATTATAAGAGTCGAACCAAATAGCGACGGAACTGACAATAAACACGGAACTGGGTAAAACAAGTCCGAAACAAGCTCGGATGACAAAAAGTCCAATATTAAATATTCTCAAAATATCCATACGGTTACAAGCGAATCACTAGAAACGAAAAATACACCAAAATGAAAAATACCGGAAAAAGAAAAATGCGGATATTATATTCTCCCCCTTTAAAAACTAGTTTCGTCTCGAAACATAAGAAACAAACAACTCGAGGTACCTAGCACGCATGCTATCCTCGGTTCCCAAGTTGCCTCCTCGACACCATGTCTCGACCACTGCACCTTGACCAAAGGAATGGTCTTATGCCTTAGTCGCTTCTCACGGTGTTCCAAGATCTTCAAGGGATGCTCCTCGAAGGTAATATCCTCAGCGATATCGACCTCACCATAGTCGATGACGTGACTAGGATCCGGAACATATTTCCTTAGCTGGGAAACATGAAAAACACTATGGACGTGACTCAAAGCCTGAGGCAACGCCAGACGATACGCCAACTCGCCGACCCTCTCAAGAATCTCAAAGGGCCCAATAAATCTCGGACTCAACTTTTCCTTCTTCCCGAAGCGGAAAACTCCACTCGTTGGCGACACCTTTATCAAAACGTGGTCTCCCACCTCGAATTCCAAAGGTCAATGACGAACATCAGCATAGGATTTCCATCGAATTTGAGCAGTAAACATCCTCTCCCGAATCAATTCCACCTTCCTCCTCGTCTCCAAAGCGATATCTGGTTCGGTCCCGACCAAATCGAACGCTTCGTCAGCAAATCGGCGATCGACATCGCCGCTCATAAAACGCCTCATACGGTGCCATCTTGATCGACGTGTGCCAACTGTTGTTGTACGTAAACTCGATCAACGACAAATGATCTTCCCAATCACGACTCCAATCGAGAGCACAAGCACGCAACATATCCTCAAATGTTTGGATAGTGTGCTCCGACTGCCCATCCGTCTGAGGATGAAAAGAAGTACTCAGACACAAACGAGTACCCAACGCCTTATGTACCGCCTGCCGAAAATGCGATACAAAACGGCCATCACGATTCGAAACAATAGACTTCAGAGTACCGTTAAGCCTCACAATCTGCGCAATAAATACACGAGCCAGCTTTTCCGAACCCCAAGTATCCTTGATGCCCAGGAAGTGTGCCGACTTGGTCATACGATCCACAATCACCCAAACCATATTCATACTAGACTTCGATCTCGGCAAGCTCGTGATGAAATCCATCGAAATATCTTCCCATTTCCATTCCGGAACGGGAAGCGACTACGACAACCCGGCTGGTCACTGATGCTCGATTTTGACCTGCTCGCAAGTCAAACATATCACTACAAATTGTGCGACCTCCTTCTTCATATCATTCCACCAAAAGTTCCTCCTTAGGTCCTTGAACATCTTACTCGAACCAGGATGAACCTGTTGGAATATAAAACGCAGCGGAAGCTAGTTGGCGAAAATATTTTATGAAAGGTTTCATAAACTAACCAACATAAAAACCAAATCTATTTAGGCTTGTCAATTAATTAACTAAACAGATTAATAAACAATCAAATAAATATATTTACGCATGGGAGTCGGTAATTAATACCTTTGACGCGAAGTGGTATAAATTCCCTCCTTGGATCGATCGAACACCTCCTTGTATTCTTCCTTGATCTACTTGTATTTCTACCTCAAAGTCTTCTAGAGTATATCCCTCCTATTATCCGGATGTTGTGTGGGCAACAATCTACCGGACTACTTGGACAGCAATATGGATCGGTCGAAATTTTTCCCAAGAAACTCACGATTTTGTTCTCTCTATTTTTCTTGAATATTTTGTTATTTTTAGAAAAATATTGTGTTAACTAAATTGTGAAATCCAAGACACAAGTCAAGATCCACAATTAAACACAAAAGAAAAAAATCAAAATTCTTGTGCCAACAAAGGTGTGAAAATCGGCCACCATTGAAGTCCTATTTATAGGTGTTTTGGGCTACCCTAGGGATCTTAAGGAGGATAAGGTAAGGACTCCCAGTAGATATCTTCTTTCCAATATTAGGACTCTTCCTAATATTAAGACTCTATTAATATCAACTTAGTCCACTAAAAAGTTGATATTGCACTTCCTACCAAAATCCCAACTTACGAAATTGGGCTCCTTTTTGAATTAATTATTTCCCGTGTTTAAGATATTCCATATCCATTAATTAAATTAAGCTACTCATAGCTTTTAATTAATTAATATATTATACATGAGTATACCACTCGACTTTTATTATTATATCGGAAAATTAATTCCACCTGCAGGATTTAATATAATAATCCTTTTGAGTGCCTCAAGGGACATGATCAACCCGATTGGTGGGGCACGATTTCTAGCTATAATATTAATTATCATATAAATAATAATATTGCCCAAAATATCGAGCATATTGAGTCAATCATTGTGGCTCTCACCCATGATAAATCAAAGCAATAAATATTAAATATATATAATTAAACATTGATCACTAGAATTAAGAAATAATAATTGTTCGAGATGTGCGTTCTTCTTATAGTCAGTACAGAAGAATCTATCTCACCTCGATCCTGTTCAACGTATACCGAATACGCTATCCGGAAGTTGATTTCGACTTTTGTTTGTCCACACTGAAATCTGAGTCAGTGTAACCCAAAGGACAAAGTGTATCCGATTGATATACAAGCATATGCTCCCTAATCCTTCTCAGGTACTTGAGTATATGCTTGATAGCAATCCAATGTCCCGATCCTGGGTTCGACTGATATCTCGCCACCATGCCTACAGCATGACAGATATCAGGCCTAGTGCAAAGCATAGCATACATGAGGCTTCCCACTGCCGAAGCATAAGGGATCAGCTTCATGTCATCTATCTGCTTCTGTGTCCTAGGACACATAGCCTTAGATAACTGAATTCCATGTCTGTAAAGTAAGAAACCTTTCTTGGAATTCTCCATGCTGAACCGCTTTAGCACCGTATCGATATAGGATGCCTGAGATAAGCACAACATCCTTTTCTTGCAATCTCGAAAGATATTAACACCAAGGATGTATCCGGCTTCTCCCAAATCCTTCATATCGAATTGCTCAGACATCCATACCCTTACGTCTGATAATACCTTCACATTATTTCCAATTAGAAGTATATCATCTACGTACAGTACAAGAAACACCAGCACATTTCCATCGCACTTTTTGTATACACAAACCTCACTAGGACACTGTTCAAAACCATACGATTCAATGACCTCATCAAATCGCATGTTCCAAGACCTTGATGCTTGCTTGAGACCATAAATGGCTCTTTTAAGTTTGCACACTATGTGCTCCTCTCCTTCAGCAATGAATCCCTCAGGTTGGCGCATGTATATTTCCTTATCAAGACTCCCGTTCAAGAACGCGGTCTTGACATCCATCTGCCAAATCTCCATATCCAAATGCGCAGCTATAGCTAAGAGAATCCAGATCGATTTAAGCATGGCTACTGGCGAAAAGGTCTCATCGTAGTCGATGCCCTCCTTATGAGTGTAACCTTTCGCAACAAGCCTTGCTTTGAAGGTTTCAACCTTCCCTTTCGATACTCTCTTACGCTTGTAGACCCACTTACTTCCAATGGGTTTTACCCCACTGGGTAGCTCTACTAGCTCCCACACTTGATTAGAATCCATAGATCCCATTTTGGATTCCATTGCTGTTTGTCAGGATTCAACATCCTTGTCTTGAACTGTCTGTTTATACATACATGGATCCGTTTCATCCTGGTCCTGGGAGTGGTCCGAAGACGCTCCCACACCGATGAAACGTTCAGGTTGATGAACAACCCTCCCACTACGACGAGGCATGTACTTGGTTTGCATATCCACAATAGTGTCGATACGTGGTTCACTAGGTGTTTGTACAATTGGTATTGTCGAAATCTTTCCCCTAAGTTCTTCTATAATGACCTCACTCCTAGGCTTGTGCCTTATTACATAGTCCTCCTCAAAGAACCGGGCATTGGTGCTAACAATGACCTTCTGGTCTTTAGGACTGTAGAATAGGCCACCCTTCGTTCCTTTCGGATATCCTACAAACACTCGTACTTCTGTACGAGATGCCAACTTATCAGCTTCCTTATTCAGCACGTGTGCTAGTGAACCCCAAATCCGAACATGTCCTAGATTGGGGTTGCGCCCACTCCATAGTTCTACGGGTTTTTTCGTAACTGATTTCGAAGGCACCAAGTTTAGAATGTACGTTGCTGTTTCCAAGGCGTATCCCCAAAACAAAATAAGCAAATCAGAATAACTCATCATTGACCTCACCATCTCTAATAAAGTATGATTCCTTCGTTCAGCAACACCATTATGTTGTGGTGTACCAGGCGCTGTGAGCTGGGAAGTAATCCCCTCATGTGCCAAAAAATACAAAAACTCTCCACTAAGGTACTCGCCACCACGATCAGATCATAGTGACTTCATACTCTGTCCATGAAGCTTCTCCATTTCAGCCTTGAATTCTTTGAACTTATCAAAAGATTCAGACTTACGTCACATCAAATAGATGTATCCTTATCTCGAATAATCATCTATAAACGTGATGAAGTTTTCGAAACCACCCTTAGCCTGGATTTTCATTGGACCATATACACCGGTGTGTACTAATTCCAATACATTTTGTGCACGATTTCCTTTGCTTTGGAAAGCTCTTTTAGTCATTTTACCTTCTAGATAGGATTCGCAAACTGGAAATGACTCAGCTTGGAGTGAATCCAATGAGCCATCGCTCACCAATCTTTGAATCCTTCTAAGGTTAATATGACCCAATCATAAATGCCACAAATATGTTTGATTTATGCTCTAATGTTCTTTTCTTTTATTAGGATTAGTCAAAGAATTAAGCGATTTATAATTATGCAAGGGAGCTGGTGCAGCATTAATGATATAAAGTTCTTCATTATAAGTACTCCCGCAAACATATTCACCATTTCTTTTAATAATTGCATTATCTTCAAAAGAAACTGAATATCCATCATGACGTAATTTAGAAACTGAAATTAAATTCATTCTAAAATCGGGTACCAGTATTACATTATTTAGAACTAAAATCCTATCATCAACTTTTAACTGCACGACTCCCACTGCAACTGCCTTTAGCCTGGAATAGTCGCCCCAGCTTATTGTAATCTCATCCGCACTAAGTACCTTGGTTACTTAGAACCTTGTGAGTCATAACAAACATGATCAGTGGAGCCCGAATCCACTATCCACGAAGTAATAGAACAGGCAGCCAAACATGTTTTGACTACTAGTGCATGAGACGTACCTTTCTTAGGGCAGTCACTCTTGAAATGCCCTTTCAGACCGCAATTGAAGCACTTGCCCTTCGGCTTTTTATTCACCTCGGACTGAGGAGCCTTTGACTAAGGAGCCTTGCCCTTAGCTTTCAAGGTTGCCACTTGCTTCTGGCCAACCTGCTTTTTCTTCTTTCCCCATTTGGGTTTTGAAGAAGCAGCACCGGTTGCCGCAAGAATTTGATGATAACCTTGTTTGAAGAGACCTTCGACAGACTGAAGCTCTGTCAGAAGTTCCGCCAATGTGTAAGTCCTACGATTTATATTGTAGTTGAGGCGGAACTGCTCAAAGCTTCTTGGTAAACTGCCCAAGATAATATGGACCTGCGACTCCGCATCGATAGTGGACCCCAGTATGCTCAGTTCGTTCAAATGAGACATCATTTTAAGAACGTGATCCCTTACTGAGTCCCTTCAGACATTTGGGTTGTCATCAAAACCCTCATTGCATTTTGCCTAGCCGCCCGGTTCTGATGACCAAACAGCTCAGTGAGATTTTTCATCATTTCCGCGGCCGAGCCCATTGTCTGATGCTGATGTTGCAATACATTTGTCAGTGAATCCAAAATGTAACAACTATCCATCTCATCAAACTTTTTCCATTTCCGGAATTCAGCCAACTCTTCAGGAGTGGCATCCATTTCTGGTTCCAAAGGGCTCTCCTCAGTTAAAAAAAATTTATGCCCCTCGGCAGTCAAGACAATATCAAGATTTCTTTTCCAGTCGGTAAAGTTAGTGCCATCAAGTTTGTTTTCTTTGAGAATAACAGCTAGTTGATTGAAAGACATCTGAGAATAAAATTAAAAACACCATTCATCACATAATTCAACGCAAAATATATTGAAAAACCTTAAAACACAATATATATGAAATCAATCAACACCTTAAAAAACCGCACATGCAAGCCACGATAATGTGGACGTTTACACATACATTTTCAAGTAGATTTTAACGTCTTTAATTTTACTATCTAGCCTTTTGACAAGTAAAATTAATAGTTGGTTCCTCTTGGCCATGTATTTAATTAACACAGACTCCGATGGGGAGCTTATTAATCAATACACCTAAGTGAATACCATACTTTAACAAACCTTAGAATATCTTTTAATGATAATAGTCCTACAGATGGAGAGGTCCTATCATAAAAAATAATATTCACCTTTTTGTTATCAAATTTGAAGTTTAAAACTAGTGGGCCAGTAATTAGCACATCCGATGTGGAGGAAGACTCTAATATCAACGCGCATGCTAATTATTTCACAATTTAAACCAATTATGGAGGCCAATTTGATTTTGAAAAATCAATTTAAAATCACTTAGTTATTTTGAAAAAATAAGGTTTTTAATTTTCTCGTCCTAACATGTAAGGAAACATATCACGCATACATCCATACATGCCAATAATCAAAACAATAAAAACCAACAAAATAAAAAAAATTGGATAATTAAATCCAATTATCATGGCTTTTATTCCTCGTTTTGAATAACGAGAAAATCTTCGACTCATTTGCTCCCACTGCTTCAAGCATCTCGCAAAAAAATGAATCGAACGACCCGAATCCGAACAACTTGACCCGCTGCCTGACCTGCTGCCCGAACTGCCCAACTCGCTGCCCCAACTGCCCGAACTGCCCGACCCGCTGCCCGAACTGCCCGACCCGCTGCCCGACCCGAGCTGCTGGCCGAGCGCAGCTGCATCCAGTTCGGCCGAGATAGCTTCTGGCCGAGTCTCGATCGGCAGCCTACTGGTCTCGGTCGGTTCGTCCGATCGGGACTCCTCTTCGCGCTGGACTTCTTTCTTTTCCGTACTTTGTCTGTTCCAATTCGATTACAATTTTATTCGAAATAAAATACATCGAATTTACAGCAAATTACAAGACAAATAAATCCTATTCTACCCGTGGATTTTCTCATAGGAAAAACTTATACATGCCTCAAAACCGGACCAAATTACCAAAAACGCGTAAATGAATAAATAAAATATCACATAGCCATGATAATTGGATTATATTCTCCTGCAAGACAAATTCTAGCAAAATATTCCAAAAATCATACTATATGAATATTTAGTTGCTAGCATATTAATTAAATTGAACATAACCTAAAGACCGTCTCTGATACCAATTGTTGGAATATAAAACGCAGCAGAAGCTAGTTGTTGAAAATATTTTGTGAAAGGTTTCGTAAACTAACCAACATAAAAACTGGATCTATTTAGGCTTGTCAATTAATTAACTAAACAGATTAATAAACAATCAAATAAATATAATTACGCATGGAAGTTGGTAATTAATACCTTTGACGCGAAGTGGTAGAAATTCTCTCCTTGGATCGATCGAACACCTCCTTGTATTCTTTCTTGATCTACTTGTATTTCTACCTCAAAGTCTTCTAGAGTATATCCCGCCTATTATCCGGATGTCGTGTGGGCAACAATCTACCGGACTACTTGGACAACAATATGAATCGGCCGAAAATTTTCCCAAGAAACTCACAATTTTGTTCTCTCTATTTTTCTTGAATATTTTGGTATTTTTAGAAAAATATTGTATTAACTAAATTATGAAATCCAATACACAAGATCCATAATTAAACACAAAAGAAAAAAATCGAAATTCTTGTGCCAAGAAAGGTGTAAAAATCGGCCACCATTGAAGTCCTATTTATAGGTGTTTTGGGCTACCCTAGGGACCTTAAGGATGATAAGGTAAGGACTCCCAGTAGATATCTTCTTTCAAATATTAGGACTCTTCCTAATATTAAGACTCTATTAATATCAACTTAGTCCACTAAAAAGTTGATATTGCACTTCCTACCGAAATCCCAAATTACGAAATTGGGCTCCTTTTTGAATTAATTATTTCTCGTGTTTAAGATATTCCATGTCCATTAATTAATTTAAGCTACTGACAGCTTTTAGTTAATTAATATATTATACATGAGTATACCACTCGACTTTATTATTATATCGGAAAATTAATTCCACCTATAGGGTTTAATATAATAATCCTTTCGAGTGCCTCAAGGGACATGATCAACCTGACTGGTCGGGACACGATTTCTAGCTATAATATTAATTACCATATAAATAATAATATTGTCCAAAATATCGAGCATATTGAGTCAATCATTGTGGCTCTCACCCATGATAAATCAAAGCAATAAATATTAAATATATATAATTAAACATTGATCACTAGAATTAAGAAATAATAATTGTCCGAGATGTGCGTTCTTCTTATAGTCAGTACAGAAGAATCTATCTCACCTCGATCCTGTTCAACGTATACCGAATACGCTAATATATGCTAATGGTCAAGACAAACCAATCTCAAGCATATACTACAACCTCTCACATAACGGTCTAATGTTATATAGGTTGTGAACCTAATATTACTATATAAGGAACCGATAATGTGATCATCTATGTGACATGACACACCACATTATCAACAATATAAAGTAATTTAGACTACATTTGCATAACCATAGCGTCAATAAATATGCAAAACATGTGATAAATGAATTAAATATTCTCATAGATAAAGATCGGGAAATTAGGTAATACAAGCATAAAGTATGCTTTGACGTATACAACCCTAACAGAACCGAGTAAGGTGTAGCATGGGCTCACGCAAAATACTCTGTCTCAATTACAAGTCGTTCGATACACAGAGCCGACTCTGGAATCTCAACACACCATCCTCGTGAATCACAAACCCAGGGGACTTCCCCTTAAGAACATTCCCTTAGATTTGAGCAATCATCGGATCCTCCAACTGCTTCAGTTTAATTTCATCGATCAGCGACGATGAAATTTCCAAAGCACAAAGTTGCCCGACAACTCCTGGCAACAAAATCTCGACACCCAACTCGATCAAATCACGTCGAATCTCAAATTGAGACGTAAGTATCTCAAGTGTCCATAACGTAACCGGTTTCCAACTCAAAGCATCTGCCACGACGTTCGCCTTGCCCGGATGATAAAAAATTTCGAGGTCATAATCCTTAATCAACTACAACCACCTCCTCTGTCTCATATTCAACTCCCGCTGAGTGAATATATACTTCAGACTTTTATGATCGGTAAAAATCTGACATGCAGAGCCAAAGAGATAATGACGCCAAATCTTGAACGCAAAAACAACTGCCGCTAACTCCAAGTCATGAGTAGAATAGTTGAGCTCATACGGCCTCAACTACCTCGACGCATACGCAATAGTCTTGTTGTGATGCATCAACACGCACCCAAGACCCTGACCCGAAGCATCGCTATAGACAACAAAACCCTCGTTGCCACATGGCAATGCTAGGATCGGGGCTGAAGTCAAACACCTCTTCAGCTCCTTAAAAATCGACTGCCTTTCGTCATTCCATACGAATTTATAGGATTTATGAAGCAACTGTGTAACTGGACGAGCCAGTTTCGAGAACCCCTCGACGAACCTACGATAGTAGCTAGCCAAACCTAAGAAACTACGGACCTCCTTCACATTTTTATGCGGTGTCCAATCCAGCACTGCCTCAATCTTCTGTAGATCCACACGGACCCCCTGGGCTGAAATCACGTGACCCAGAAACATCACTCCCTTCAGGTAGAAATCACATTTCGAGAACTTCGCATAGAGTCGCTCGGTCCTCAAAACGTCCAACACCACACGTAGATGATGCGCGTGCTCCTCCTTATTCTTCGAGTAGATAAGGATGTCATCAATGAAAACAATAACACACTTATCCAAATACTCAATGAAAACATTGTTCATCACCTGCATGAATATTGCTGGTGCGTTAGTTAGTCCGAAGGGCATAACCACAAACTCATAATGTCCGTATCTCGTCCGAAAAGCTATTTTCGGGACATCGGACTCCTTCACCTGAAGCTGATAGTACCCCGATCTCAAGTTGATCTTCGAGAATACCGCAGCTCCCTGCAACTGATCAAACAAGTCATTAATCCTCGGTAAGGGATACTTGTTCTTGATGGTCACTTTGTTTAGATCGCGATAGTCGACACATAAACGTAACGAACCATCCTTCTTCCGCACAAATAGGACTGGTTCACCCCAAGGCAAAGCGCGTAGTCGAATATACCCCGACTCAAGCAGCTCGCTCAACTGCTTCTTCAACTCAGCCATCTCTGAAGGTGCCATGCGATACGGCGCCTTCGAAATCGGATGTTGGTCCCTTTTGGTATATAAGATACAGCTTGGAAAGTGTTTTAAGAAACAAGCTATACATTTTTCAACTCGTAGTGCGTAGCGGAAGTCTTGCCACAGTAAGTTGCTGTCGATACAGCAACTCAGTCTATTCTCCTGTTAGCTTGATGCGTACAGGGTTTTGCAGTGTATACTTATATAAATCACAGTTTATGAAAACAGTAACGGCAAAAGGTAAATAACACAGTATTTAAGTGGTTCGAGGTAAACCCCTCTACGTCCACTGGTCCTCCACACAGGAGTAAAACGTTTATTATAAATACTGCGTACACAACTATGTATTTATAATCAAACCTATCCTTGTATCGTTTACACAGATAGATACAAAGACTGTCGCTTTCAACCGTTCACACATATTGGCTAAAGCTTCCTCTTGACTTGCTTCTTCACACACAGTTCCAAAGCTTCGTCCTATTCAATGCAGATCCGTCACACACAGTTCAGGAAAAGTAAGGCTTTCTCAGTCCACACAGGGCTAATGGGTTTGTTCAATGATAGAACGGTGGTTTGAACAACAGCTTGACTTTCTTGATCTTCAGCTGATAATGTGTTGTTCAAGATTGAGCACTTGGATATTTCTTCTCTCAAAATATGCAGTATACTTGAAGAAATATGTTTGCTCTGAATATTCATGTAAGCACTTGTTGGTTGATGTTTCACGGGGATGTCCTTGATATGGATCTTCAAACTCTGGAGATATATATATAGCCTTCTGAAATATATCCGTTTGAGAAAGATCCGTTGAGCAAGATTCTGTGACAACTAGATAGTTGACTTGAATAGACCATGATCCGGATATTGCGGGATTTGAAGATCTCTATCAGCTTCAGTATTTAAATACTTTATCCTTTCAGTATTTAAATACTTCTTTATCAAATGGGACTTGACTTTAGTGAATACCAAAGATTCATTTCCAAACGGTCTTCAGTCCTGTTCCGATGTGAATGCTGTATCCAATTATGCTGTAGGCATATTGGAGTAGTCCGATGCTGTATAGAAAGATGTTGTATTCGGATAGCTTCCATACTTGGCGTTTACTTAGACTTTGTTGCTGTATCTTGGTAGCGCGAGAGCTCACTGTATGCTGGAGCTATGAGAAGGTCTTCGATACTGAGATTGACAACTTCGATCGGACTTTTCGATACAGCTGCTTGTTGTATGCTGGACATTTATCATCTTGTTGTATGCTAGCTTGCTGTATAAAACTTTGTTGTTTGGTAATTATCAAAACAATATTGTTTTTCCCAACAATTTCCCCCTTTTTGATAATTTCCAAAACTTCTTGATCATGCCAAAACTTTGATGCCAAAACCTCTTTGAAACGTCATTAATGGGAGACTTCCTTTTTGGTCTTTTGTCGAATGTTCAATTATTCTTCTGTTGTATGATTGAGGCACTTGTCATCTTGCTGTATGTTTGACAACGCAAGATACAGGAAGATTATCCAACTGTACGATCATCTTCGGGACAGCTACTTGCTATATGATGACTTATACGAGGTCTTGCTGTATGTTGGTGTTGTGCGGCGATTTATACGCCTCGACGGCGATCGGAATAAGTGTCGAGTGACCGAGTCCACAACCAAACAAGCTACGGCGAACTGGTCAGAACAAAGGTAGCGGCCCGCCTTCGAGTATCTAGCGATCGACTCCCAAGGCGATCGCCTTCTGGCACCTAGCGATCGACTCTGATGCCCGACCTAGGACGACCGTCCTGTGCTACGAGCAAGACCTTCGTCCGTCAAAGTCTACGAAGAATGGATCTCAAAGCAGCGCCCATGTGCAGATCCGCAAAAGGCGCCGCAGAACATGGATCGTTGACCACAGCCTGTCACCACCTTCTCACCTACCGACAGACCCGCCGAAAGGTACAAAGTGGGACCGCCCGTGACAACGACTCAGACGCATGCAGACTTCTCATTGGACCGCACAGCTGGCTGCCAGCAACTCCTGCGGACTTTAAGGAGACCAGCCCATGTGCTAAAGAGGATCGCCCGCTTATTATAATACAGCAGAGGCGATCGCCCAACATCTCCCAGTCCTATAAATAGATAACCTCCAGCAACTGGAAAAAGGTTCCTCTCAGTTGGCAACTAAGCTGAAAACACTCAAACACATACACTCTTTCAGGCTCTCGGCTTCCTCTCTTAATCTACCTCTGGATTTCTCTCTCAGCACCTCTCATCCAGAAGACGATCGGCAGAGGCAAGAACTCTTTGCAGTACAGATTCAACAAGACTCACAAGCCCAGGAGCTCAGACATACAGCTAATACACACCGTGAGAGACCGTCGATTTCTCTCGATAGTTACAGCTCATCAATATTGTTACAGGAACTCACAGAGCATCATATCTGGTTCTTTTGGCAATCTTCACGCTCAATAGCTAAGATAACTAGGGTCTTTACACTCATTGTAATAGTACTCTAACATTAATATTTGTACTCCAAAGTATTTGTATTAATAATATCTCGCGAGAGCATTCAAGCCCGGGACTAACAACCCCGGCAAATCTTGTGTTATCTACTTTCCCTACGGAAGTGCTCTCACACTTTGTTTGCTATCCATTCATTCCAGCAATATCTATCTCCGGATAATATTTTGGGTAGCAACAATTGGCGCTAGAGGAAGGGGGCTTTTAACCTTCATTTTTATTCCTACCGTCCCAAAGAACACTCACTGTTCTCGGGGCATATACTTGAAGTGACACTCACTGCGCTTCAAAGAAAGCCTTCAGAATCATGACGTCCGCCATTACATCGAAGAGAGCCACTCTCCGAACCGCCGGACACCATATCTCGGCTCGATCCGAGCCCCAGCCGACAGTAGAGGGAAGTCGCGGCAACGCGAGACTCTCGATCCCGCACCTGAGGGGTGGCCCCAGCCTCTCACTCGAGCAATTCCAAACTGCGGAACAGATTGAGGAGGCTATGGCCATCCTAAGGGAGCGACATAGAGCATGCGCGACGCCCGCTATAAGTCCCTCGGCCATCTGCCGCGTGGGCAAATGGAAGTTCAAGGGGCTACTGGGCGAGCGATCGTCAGAAAGCCCCGATTCGCGAGAAAAGGCTCTCACCAGGCCGGACGGTTCTGTATTCAGTCGCTTGGGAAGCGATCCATCATGGCGACCGGGGCACTCTGGCCCAAAGACGACGGAATCCGAGTCCGACACCAGGAGTTCGGCGTACCCAACTCCCAGCCGAATACAGGTTAGCCGTCTGACTCCCGCTCCGAACGCCAGGGGGTCAGTACTTGATCGCCTCGGCTCCCGCTCCGAGCGCCTAGCCGCGAGCAGCCAGGCCACGGCGATGGCCGCTATGCAACGCGAGCTCGACGAGATGAAAGCGCTCTTAGATACTGGGGCAAGCACTAGTGGAAAGATCATCGGACCGACAGAGCCACTCGCGGTCCACATCGAGCTTGACCCGGTGCAACCAAGGATCGCTCCCCCAAAACACCTTTGTACGAAGGGAGATCGGACCTCGAGACCTACCTAAGCAAATTCCGGATTTACATGACCGGGTGTTGGGCAACAGATGCGACCAAGTACCGAATCTTCCCATTAACATTGGGCAAGCTGGCCCATAGGTGGTACGTCTCACTACCACCGCGATCGATCATATCCTTTGAGAAACTGGCAAAGGACTTCACGTCATACTTTTCCGCCAAGGTCGCCAGACCAGAAGGCCCCCACCGCATGATGAAAATCAGGCAGGGGGAAGACGAATCCGATGCGGATTACATCGACCGGGTGGATGAAATAGTCCTCACCGGTGAGCCCATCAGCGATGAGCTCGCTCTCTACTCCATCCTGGGGGGATTCTACTGTCATTCGCCCATGTTCAGACATTTCACGAAGGACATCCCCTCAACCTACGCGATCTTCCGCGCCAAGGCTGCCGACTTTCTGGCCAGGCAAAGGCTACTCGCCCTCCGCCTAGGCGAGGGGACGCCACCTCCTTTCCGGAAGACGGTGATCGTCAAAACCAAAAAGACGGTCGCCAATCCATCCGGCGATCTCAAGGCCTTCGAGGATGTGGAAACCCATCTCCTCCACAAGTTCAACCGAACTCCGGCCCACATTTTCTACGCCATCAAGGGGCGCAAACCGCTGAACAAGCCAAAGGCAATAAGGGACCACGGTCATCTGGACCGCAATCGATATTGTGCCTACCACAAGAGTCCCGGCCACAACACCAACCAATGCCGCGACCTCCTCAGACAACTCTGGAGATTGTTTGAGGAAGGCAAGTTGGACAGCTTATTGGCTTAGCCGGAGCCCCACCAATCTCCCAACACATTCGCCCGAGTCGAACGCGAACAGGCTGGAAAGCTCATACGAGCTAACCCCTCGATCAACCTCGACGACCGTATCTACATGCTTCAATCAAGAGAAGGGAACTTCGGGAGTCTCTCCCCGATTTCCCACCTCATTGAACTAAAGGCTACTGCCTGAGCAAACGCTTCAAAAAAGAGGATGACTCGCTCGCCCTCTAAAGTTCGTCATCGACATGATGAACCTAGGCAGCGATCGCCTCCCCTAGCACAATGTATACCATCGAGGATCGTCATCCGACATGATGGTTCGAGGTAGAAGAGTGCCGCCATGGTCGCGAAAATCGATTAAACCGACGATCCGTCCATGCAAGGTTCCTTTGGGCTCCGATCGCTCGCTCTTCGTTTAAATACGAGGCGGGCATAGCTGAAGGACTCTCCAAAACAAATCAGAGGATTACTCGCTTGGCCTCTAAAGTTTGTCATCTACATAAAGAACCTAGGCAGGCGATCTCCTCCCCTTACACAACGTATACCGTCGAGGATCGTCATCCGACTTGATGGTCCGAGGTAGAAGAGTGTCGCCATGGTCGTGGAGGACGATGGAACCGTTCTCTATGATCATGCAAGGTCCCTTTGGGCCACGATCGCCCGCCCTTCGTTTAAATACGAGGCCGGCGTAGTCTGAGGGCCCTCCAAAACTAATATGTGGACACGTTCGCCCGCCCTCAAAGGTCCATCACTTAACGTGGTGGGTCCTTCCCAGACAATGCGACGCGTCCCTCCCCCCGTCTCAACGTATACCGTCGAGGGTCGCCATCTTAATGGCGGCCCGAGGTAGAAAAGAGCTAACAAGCCGCGGATGTGGAGTTGATTAATCCGACGACGCCCCGCGCAAGGAATCCTCCAGACCAAGACCGCACGCCCTTCATTTAAATACGAGGCGAGGCGCAGCCTTCGGAGGACCCTACCAATTAAGTGAGTCGCGAGAACTTAGCCATCAGACGGAATGTCGCTCGCGCATAAGAAACGGTCGTGGAGGTCGGTCCATCAAACTCCGCGATCATGCACGGTTCCTCAAGACCGAGATGGACGGCCTTCCTCGAGGATTCGACAAAATTGAAGACCGCTCACTCAACGATTTATTTTTGTCCCCTTTCACTAAGTGAACAAAAACAAGGGGGAAGTGCGGAGCTATATATACGACGATCATCTCTATTCAATTACATACGGAGATCGGTATTTTTCAGATGTTTGTGCAGCGATCGAATTTGTTGTAAAAGTTATCTATATGAGTTTATCAATTCACTTGGAGCTACACACGCAACAATCTCTCCTCACACATTTGTACAAAGTCATGCCAAGACTCAGAAAAGCAATCATTCAAGTAATAAATCGAAGAAATAAACATTCATTTCATTACTTGAAATATCAGAGTACATACACGGTCGCCCGGAGGCCTAAGTATTACAAACAAAAGCTACAAAATTACAAGGCAAAAAGCTAAAACATTAAGAACGAAGAGCCTCAAGCCCCTGTCTGGCCTAAGATGAAGGAGGAAGAAGAGAGGAGAAAAAATGAAGTTTTTCTCCTCGCAAATCTGCTAAAAAACGCAGAAAAAGCCCGTGTGCCGCGGCACAGGACAAGTGTGCCGCGGCCCAGGGCCACCAAAAACGCCCAGGAATTAGCTTAGTGCCGCGGCACGGCTGAGTGTGCCGCGGCTGCAGTGCAACCTCCTTCAACACCAAAAAGGCACACCGTGCGATCTTCGCTATTTCGACCATAACTCCTTCGTCTGGACTCCGATTGACTCACCGTTTGAACCATTGGAAAGCTAACTTGATTCTCTATAATGTTGCAAAGATTCAGAATTTTTGGAGTTTCCAAGAATTAATGGTGACTTTACAAAGTCGAACTCCCACGTGAAAAAGTCGATTAAGGACACGGAACTCAACAAAACGACACCGAAACGAACTCGGATGACAAAAAGTGCAGAATTAATCATTCTCGGAATGACGAAACGGTCAGGAGTGAGTTGTCAAAACGAACTTCCTCCTAAAAAAAGAAAATTACCGAAATTCGAAATTGCGGATATTACATTCTACCCTCCTTAAAAGAAGTTTCGTCCCGAAACTTAAAAAAAGTAGGGGGGAGCAATATACCCGCCAGGAAAACTCGACGAGATACACAAAAATAGAAAACTCGCGCCCAACGGCGAAACGCTGCAAGAAACGCAAAGAGACATACGGCGTGAAAACACGCTCCACGACGACCAACACAACGTCGCCGTTAGGGATACAATAAAACCAACAAATGACAAGCGTCATCAAACAGATAACACAATCAATTCGATTATCCGAACAATCACAAAACAGAACCAACGAAAATCAATACGATTGACCAACTTAACGGTATATTGATCAAAACGCGAGCCAAACGCTGAACAAATACGGAATTCCACCGCCTAAGGGCTGGAAGATCGAAAACGAAACTAATTTCCCGAACTGAAGGGAATTACGAAGGAGCCTGAATGTTCACCAATCACGGAACGAGATCAATAAAAACCGAACAATCAAACGATCGAACCACAACGATCGAGACAACAAAAATCGAAGAATCATGTCCGAAACACGAAGGATAATAAAATTCAAACAACAACTCCAAGGTTCATATCTCGACTCGAGACAATATATGATCCGGTGAAAACAACAGGATGTGCATTCGCATAAGATCCACAGGAAAGGGGATAGCAATTAAAAAGTCACAACGACAAATGAGTTATTCCGAAACAATACCACACTCGTTCGGTAAACAAAAACAAGGGGTAGGACAAGCTCAGAAATGTCAACGAACATAAATGAGTCGACAGAGTCGAAAACATAAGAGATCCAAATCCGATCCACTTCGAATAAAGAACTAATAGAACCAAATGACGTCACTCCCGAACAAGGTTCACAAGAATCGAACCGAACCCGAAAAAGTCACAGCGATAACCAGATCGACCCACAACAAGGTCGTAGCTCGTTCGGACGATGAAACCGAAATATAGAACAAGTTCGTAAAGTATCAACGAACATGAGCGAATCGATAGACTGGAGAAAGAGAAAATACAGAAGTCAAAATAGTACGGGCATTACCTCCGACCTCGTCCACGAAATTCACAAAACGGGAGCAAGGTAACAAGACATTAAACAACCGACACATAACGGAACCATCACCGATGCACACGGTCATACCAACCCAAGCTCTAACAGCTCGCACTTGCGCGACAACGCAGAAATCACCACGAGGCGACAATATTCAACACCGACATCCCACCTCTCACAAGGGGCTAACACAACAAATGTGTGGAAAACGACTCAACACTCACACCGCCAATTCGGTCATACTGGAGCAAACATCAAAATGACAACGCGAACATCATACATATATACCCAGCCCTCAAACGGGAATGGATAGGTTTTAAAAACGAAAACCTCATTTTAATAATAATTTAGAAGAACACCGATTGATCTTGAGTATCACCTTTCAAAAAGTACAAACGTGAAACATCGTTATCAAGACTTTGGAGAACCATTTCGCATTTGATAAAAATGAGGACACTTTCTCTTAGTGAAAACTTTCAGAATATTCGACCCTCGGGTCTAAATAAAAGTGTTTCTAAAACATTGAAATATCTCAAAATATTTTGGTCCTCGAGGCAGAAAAATTTTGAAATATATTGTGGCACCTGGATGTACCACAAGAAAATAACTCATTTGAAAAAAATATGTCTCGAAATTTATTTCTAAGATACTCAAGTTTTCGAAAATAATTCAATGCCAAAAAGGACGATGCCAAAAAGGCTAGAATGCCCAAAAATTTCAGGTAATCACACGGAACATCATGGCGCTGTGGGTCCCGTCGGAACCCTGTGCTAAAAACCATTTACAAAAATGCCAAAAAGGCTGATGACGGTAATATTTCAAAAACTCACAGAAGCCATTTACAAAATGCTAAATACCGTCATAAGAATTTCGCCAAAATGATCAAGGCCATAATGCCAAAAACTCGGTTGAGGGAATCGTTTTTCGAAATAAAACTCGGTCGGTAAAATACCGAAAGTCATTACAAAAGAACTCACGCAGCGGATAAAAGAAATACAGTTCAACACGCACAATCCAGCAACACTACTCCTCATAAGAATAAAATATTAGAGTCAAATAACCACATTCAGAACAAAACCACTGGCCCCATTCGAGGCCTCTAAAGACCCTACCGCACTGGCTAGTGAACAAGTCGAATGTGTATAAGCACAAAGCTTCCACAAGAGAACTTATAAAACGTGCAAATCGATTCGAAAATCATCAGCAACGGACAAAAACAATAATAAAAAGACATCACAAGCGACGACACTCCTCGTATAAATCAAATACGAGAGTCGATTAAATACATATCGTGAAATCAAAATCCACATAAAGATTCCATCACTTAACAAATAATCATAAAAATAGCTCGTGTCACACGAGGTACAACACGAAGAAAGGAGACTTACTTCCACAGGTCGCACGAAGATGATGATCGCCCCACGATACTAATCACGACCAACAAACTCAAACGGCGCGTCGCGACACGACTCAGTCAGATAAAATCCGACGAAACAAGACTCAAACAACACGACTTGACCCGACAACCTAGGTTTCCTCAACCTAATCTCCGATACCATTTATGTAACACCCCCAATCCACTCAGGGATATTACACGCCGTAGACCCTCTCCTCGAAGATCTACCAGGCTGGTAACAACATTTAACATCTCGACAATGCCTTCAAGGCTAAATGACTCAGTAGACCGATTTGGTCTTTCAATGAAAATATACAACTCAATTACAACATATACCCACGCAGGGGTCAAAGTACAATAAACTCCCGTACAACGGGGACAATATAGCAGCGGAAAATAAAGTACAACTGAACCAACACACGATGTACGGTTCCTCATGTGATTAGTATCGATCATATTTCATCATCCTTCGTGCCGACCCTGTGTTATGCTCCAAAACCTGAATGCAAAAACAGACATCCACCCCCCGAATACTCGGGGGTTAGCAAAACTCCACTGTTTTGCTAATGCAAATACAAAGTGCAAATACGAGCCATACAATTCACATTCCACGAATAACAATAACCAGGAATCCTCAAAGATCCAAATGAAACGAAAAGTACTTCTCGAGGCAAGGGTTTGAGAAAAACCTTTAAAAATCGAAATACCATAAATCAATGGAAATAATTTATAAGACGGTTTAGAATGCCATCGAGAGTTTTAATAGAAAACCATTTAGGATTATCAAATCTTACTTTTCAAAATCCACAAGACAAAAGGGGTCACCGCCCCAAATCTTTACTTTCCGAAAAATGACATTTACCAACCCGTTGGGATTTTAGCCCCAAATCCATAAAACGACTTTTACAAAACCATTGGGATTTTAGCCCCAAATCTCATCAACTCACAGTACACAAGAACGACCACAAGGCTCGTCTCCCAACATCAAAATCCACAAATAAAGGATTTAAAACAAACAACAAAATACTCTAGTGTCATCCTAGCCAAGTAAGCCAAACGAACAACTTACCTCTTACACACTTAGTCGATGCATGCAATCATGAAAACCATTCAAAAGCACTCATTTCCGGAAATGCCAATATCAAATCACATTTGCAAAATGCACCACAATTAACCGTCGATCCACACCCCCGTGGACCCCTACCGAGACCCCGTCGGATCTAACCCGTAGTGGTTAAAAGCAAAGCTCGTCGATCCACACCTCCGTGGACCCCTACCGAGACCCCGTCGGATCTAACCCGTAGTGAGCATACACACACACACACGTTACTCATGCAACACTAATATGCTAAGAATGTAAGTTCATTAAGAATACTCACTAGAGATGGCCACTTACTCGACGCCGTTATCAAACTCTTCAAAAACACCATAACAAGATTAAATACGGAACAACGATCCCATAACTTTAAACACAGGAGTATCATCATCAAAGACTTCAACGTTCAACGTAATCAAATCATAATCAATTCCCAAAACACATTGTTCACAAAACACACGCGTTTTGAAAGCAAGCTTTTAACGAGGCCAAACCGAAATCTTTTGAAACTTCGTTTCAAACAACCAAACGAACACAACAAGACGATCACCGATCATCATATCCATAAAATAAGAAAAGTATGGGCAAGGTACTTGCCTCGATATCACGAGCAATGGAAAAGTGAACGGATACGGCCGGGTAGCCCTCAAATCCCCGAACACTATCTAGAACGCGATAACACCGAAATTACTACGGGAAAACACCACATGAATCATCAATCACCAACGGAATTCAACATCGGAATCATCGAGCACCTATAATCCTCCGTAAGGAATAATAAAACATGATTACGACGAGAATCAAGGCCGAAAACAATGGAAATCCCAACAAACTATCAAAGGGAACTCATTCGAACATTTAATCGAACATTAAATGTTCAAGACCCTTCAAGAACAAAGAAATCACCTCTCGGGTCGAACGAACCAAAGATACGAGTATCCAATCCGTAGAACAAGTTCAAAACAACGTTTATACAACAACTAATTGATCAAAAACGGATTGGAATCGAAATCAAAAAGGAAAATCCCCAAATCTACAAAAACAAGGGTTCAAGCCACAATACCTTGATTTGGATGAAGGATTCAAGTAAAGGTTGAAAATCTTCAACAAGACTTGAGGAGGATGATCTCTACAAGTTTTGGAGCACTCAAATCGCCCAAAATCGCCATCAAATCGCCTAAGATGAAGGAGGAAGAAGAGAGGAGAAAAAATGAAGTTTTTCTCTCGCAAATCTGCTAAAAACGCAGAAAAAGCCCGTGTGCCGCGGCACAGACAAGTGTGCCGCGCCTGGGGCCACCAAAACGCCCAGGAATTATCTTAGTGCCGCGGCACGCTCGAGTGTGCCGCACACGGCTGCATGACCTCCTTCAACACCAAAAAGGCACACCGTGCACTCTTCGCTATTTCGACCATAACTCCTTCGTCTGGACTCCGATTGACTCACCGTTTGAACCATTGGAAAGCTAACTTGATTCTATATAATGTTGCAAAGAATAAGAATTTTCGGAGTTTCCAAGAATTAATGGTGACTTTACAAAGTCGAACTCCCACGTGAAAAAGTCGATTAAGGACACGGAACTCAACAAAACGACACCGAAACGAACTCGGATGACAAAAAGTGCAGAATTAATCATTCTCGGAATGACGAAACGGTCAAGAGTGAGTTGTCAAAACGAACTTCCTCCGAAAAAAAGAAAATTACTGAAATTCGAAATTGCGGATATTACAAAAGTAAGAATAGAAGGTGAATTCACAGAAACACCGACTAGATTTTTACCAGGGCTTGGAAAAAGTTCATATGCCAAGAAACGACGAGCAAAGATGCTAGCTGTTTGCTATAAATGTGCTAGATGGAACTGTAATGTAAAATGTCGATCTTTAGGAATTCCATCTACAAAGAGAGAAGATAAAATTCAGTTCATTAATGATGGTCTGAATAAGGAGAATTTAGATAATATCGAAATTTCTCTTGACACGCATCCTAGTGGACTTGTATATTACGGAATTCAATGTTTGTGGAATAAATTCAAACCAGAATATGAACAACGTCTTGGGAATCTGACGTTAAAAGACCTGTTTGCCAATTTGTAAGAAAATTGGATGGGAAGCTTCTCCACTCATAGAAGGCGTTTAGGCCGCTTCGAACGTAAAATCGAGAGGAAGATGTGAGCCATAATCACAACTACTGTACATACGCGTAAGTATCTTTTATTTTTGTCGTGTGGTGAGATTTTCTGAATAAAAAAATGTGATACGCGATAAAAGCTTTCATTATTCTATTGAGTAGTTGAAGCACAATCAAACGCAATCACAAACTTATTAAACAATTTTTACCTTCTTTTTCTTCTATAAATAAACTTTCTACTGGTTTCTTTCATTCATCCCTCAAACTTGCACTTTTCTCTGTTTCTCTCTAAATTTTTTCTTTCTTTTCAAAAATGGAGTCATCATCTTCAACAAAAAAATTTAACACAGTATGCATTTTTGGTGGAGCTAGTTCTGGAAAAGAGGCATGCTTTACTGAAGCAGCCCACAACTTGGGTCGTACCCTAGGAGAAAAATGCATTCATGTAGTTTACGGAGGAGGAAGTCTAGGATTAATGGGACGTGCTGCTGCTTCTGCCTATATGGAAGGAGTAAGAGTGATGGGAATAATCCCAAAACCTCTGGCTGAAAGTAAAATCACCGGGTCAACTATTGGAGATGAGTTTAGATCTGTGAATATGCAAGATCGCATAACTCACATGATAAATAATTCTGGCGCCTTTATCACCCTTCCCGGTGGTTTTGGCACCCTTGAGGAACTTTTTCATGTGGTTACCAGAGCCTAGCTAAATGTTCATCAAAAACCAATAGGTGTGCTTAATGTCAATGGTTTCTTTGATGGTTTACTGTCTTTCATCGACTACTCTGCTGAAAAGGGCTTTATTTCCGAGCGTGCAAAACGAATCATAGTCGTTGCAACAACACCAGAAGGACTAATCAAAAAACTCAATGAATTTGTTCCTCAACCAGATCCAGCTCTTGCTAAAATTGTCTGGGTAGAAGATTTTACCGTGAGAAAATGAAAAGTGGATTCATTCCTCTCCCTTTGATAACCCATGTCGGACCTCTTGTATTTTTACTTTCTGTCGTGTGTAATAATCGTGCTAAATGGTGGCAGCTTAAGGAGTTTCTTCTTGATCTCTTGACGCGCATCTATTCGCGATTTATGTATTGTTATTTTATTACTGTAATGTTTATTGTGTGTTTTTGATAAAAACTTTGATGGCAACGTAAGGCGACTCCTTGGACTTTCTTGATGCGCATCTTAAAAATTGTGTTATACTTACGATTATATTGTAATACCCAGTTGTAATTCAGTAATTATCATTCAGTATTTATCATTCAGTAATTGATACTCAGTAATTTCATTCATTATTGATCATTTGTCACTCATATTCAGTCATGGTATTCATCATTCAGAGTAATCGTATCGTGTATCAATCGTCATTCATCACTAATCTGATTGGAGTTTCGTGTCGTGTTTATCATCATTGTCATTTTCGTTGCGAGCTGTGCATGAGGAGTAGCGCACGCTACATACTCCTTTTAGCGTACGCTAATTGGGTATAGGTAGCGCACGCTACCACTCAGCTTTAGCGCACGCTAAGGTTACCTCGGCTGCAGTCCAGAAGGTACTGGACTGCAGGTGAGTTATAGGTAGCGCACGCTACGAGTGGTAAGTAGCGCGCGCTAACGGGTTGTAGTAGCGCACGCTATATGTGTGGGGTAGCGCGCGCTAGGGACGGATCAGGTTGAGTCCAGTGGCTACTGGACTATACTGGATTTATTCATAGCGCACGCTATGTATTGTTGTTAGCGTATGCAACCGATATATTAGCGCACGCTAAACAATGGTTGTAGCGCACGCTATCGGGCCGATCGAGGTCGACGCTTTCTCGACTCAGATCGGGCATCAATACATCGATAGCGCACGCTAATAATGGATCTTAGCGCACGCTAGTAGTATGGTAGCGCACGCTACAAGAAGGTACGAGCGCGCTACCGTGTTCTGGACAATGGGTACCGGACTACCCAAATTACTCATTAGCGCACGCTACGCATGGGCTAGCGACGCTAACCCGGACCGACTATAAATCGACAGCTTTAGTCAGAGTTCGTCATTTATTCATCTCATTTCATTCCTTCGGTAATTTTGGGCGATTTCGAGCGATTCGGAGAGGATTCTTCGAGGTGTAATCGTCAATCAACATCTTCAAGCTCATCTTTCGGATTAATTATCATTTCATCATCTTCATCGCATCGAATCAAAGGTATTAATCTCTTGGATCTAGAATTTCGGATTTTTGGGTTTTCCTTCCGATTTCTTCGTGTAAGCTTGGATTATCATTGGAATATGTTAGTTATGGATTATCTAACTTGGATAAATATATTCCTACGGATTTAATGGTTATTTTCGGAATTATTCCAAGAACCCTTGGGGTTGACTTCGGTTATTTTGGGGATTTCCGATTGTCGTTATTATAAACTTGGATTGTGGATTTCTTTGAGATTATTGATATCATTGATAATGTTTTGCTGGTTTGAATCAATCATGTTGGAGTTGATTCGATTATTTGGGTTTGGTTTTAACCAACGGGTATCTCAACGCTGCTAGAGTACATCTACGAGTTCGGATATTGTTGTATCGACGTTTGGGTCGGTTATGATCGTATTTGAGTCGTGTATTGATCGGTTGTTGGTAACTATTGATGTTCAAGGTTGTTCGAGCGACCGACTTTTCATTTAGGACGTTGTTCGTGGAAGGACATTCTTCATCGGTATTGTGTAAGTTAATTCTTACTCGGTTAAAAGGATATTCATTCCTTTTGTTGTTGTTCATTCATAATCGTAACTCATTCATCATTGTATTAACCGTATCAAAACTTGTCATTGTCAATTAATCACCTCAGTCATAAGGAACGACGGTTCCGATCATTCCATTGAGCTATCATTCATTTCACCATCATTTAACCTTGGTGAGTCATTATTCATTTTCGTTGTCACTTTTGCCATATTGTGACATTCCGGGTCATACTGGCGTGCCGGTTAGAATGTGTAGGATTTTCATGTCGGGCACAATTATGTCGTGTGGTGGTTGTTGGCCTCACATTGGACTGTGCACACGAGTCGATTGCTTCGTGAGATCGACAGGCACAAGACCACGTGTGATGGTGGCTTGTGTACGGACACATTTCCATCCTGACGTTGTGTGGCGCCATTCCTTTGAGCCGCATCGATAGTCGATTTATATAGCATGTTTGATTGCGTATGTTTTGACAGGATAATTCATAATTCCGTGCATATCATGATTGTGTATTTTCAACCCTTGAGGATTGTTGTTCTCAGTAAATCGATTTCGCTGGGGATACTGCTTTCGTGTCATGGCAAGGCTAAGGCACGGAGAGAGCACGGTGACGGCGAGAGTCCTGTGATACTAGTAGGGGCCCTACCTTTTTTCACCATTATGTTTCTTTTATTTTATTCCACGCAGACATTCCGTTTGAATATTCATCTCACTCATTGTTGTATATTTTATCTCCATATAAAATATACCGGTATTCAAAGATCATCCCGGGTGTGTTGTATAAAACTCCTCATCGGAGTAATTGATGTTGTAATGTGGTTCTACTACATTTACCCGTATAATTCATTCATTTTCATTCGCCCGGTGGGTCCTACTGGGGTCCACAGACCGTAATATCCGCCTAGTTTGGGGTGTTACAGAGTTGGTATCGGAGCGTGGTTTTGAATACTACCCTCCAAGTCATGTCTCATTTGAAATCATCGTCATCGGACTAGTATCATCGACTTTCGCCACACGTGTGACTCGTGCAAATGCCGAGCCAATCGCATCAAAATCGTAAGATTTCTAATGCCATGGTATAATTTCTCGCATTAATCATTCATTCATAATTCATCGCTTAACAATCCTCAATCATCATTGTCATTTTGACCGGATGGTCGTTAACTCATTAATCACCAATTCATTTCATTGTTCATTGTTGATCGTGAAGATCGAATCATTAATCTTGTTAACTCATTCAAGATAATCATTTCAAGAATTTCACCGATAATCATGTCACGTCAACTAATCATTCATGCAATCGCTGTATTTGAGTGCGTATGCTCATTTTCATCATTTCATAATATAATCATAATGTGATACTCATGCGAGATATATAATCATCATATGACTTTCCACTTCAGTATGGAAAGGGCTGGCAGAGGACGTGGAGGACGAGGCCGTGGAGTGGGCCGAATCCCGAGAACTCGTGCGAATACACGTGCAAATGCCAGGAATAATGCTAACTCATCGAGCAGTGACGCTGCCACTCATTCACCTGGACGCGATCATTCACTGTCGGGGAGTCGTACTGGACACGGCTCGCCGAGGGTGTCCGGGTGGACCCACTCACATTTATGCAGGGCATGATGGCCCAAATAACTCAGATGGCACAACTAATGGAGGCGATGCATAACTCCACTACTCAAAATCAACAGGATCCTCCGCCGCCGCCTCAGAGGCAAGAGAGGGGTGTAAGCAATATCATTAGCGATATCTCTCGCCAGCGACCACCTACCTTTGAGGGCTCATCTGAGCCGGCGGATATTGTTCATTGGCTTGAGCATTTTGAGAAGTTATTTGCTATGGTGGATTGCCCTGAAGGGCATAAAGTTTCAGTTGCGGCTTACTATCTCAGTAAGAGCGCTCATTCATGGTGGTTATCATTGAAGCCCACAGACGGATCATGTACTTGGGATCAGTTCAAGACTCTCATGATGGAGAGGTATTACCCGGCCCCACTCAGAGAGGCCAAGCTGTCAGAGTTACTCACTCCCGACCCTTCGTCAGACGCGGATGTTCTCGCCAGTGCCGAGAAATTTCAAGAACTTCATCCGTTCGCCTCATCTATCATTCACTTAGAAGCGGACAAGATCAAGTATTTCAGCAAGAGGCTGAAACCCCGTATGAGACTTCAGTTGCTTAATCATAACTGTACCACTCTGGCCGAGTTTATTGAGAAAGCTCTCACTTACGAGCCATCTAAGGAGATTTCTAAGCAAAGAACCTTCATCTCGGCAAGAAGTCTAAGAACCGTGATCACCGACGGAAGTCGCCACCTTCAAGAAACTGCGGGCGGGCTCTACTTTTTCGAGCGACCTCGGCGTCTAAACCCGCGGAATCTCAATCTCGAGCGGCTGTTCAGCCGCCACTGTTTCAACCGTGAAGAACAGTGGTCATTTCAAGACAAAATGTCCGGGCATCACGTGCCATAATCAGTGGATTGCCGGGCATAGGGCCCGTTTTTGCCATAGGGACTCTAAACCCACTCCGGCGTCATCTCAAGCTCCTGTGTCATTCGGGGTGCGTAATCAAAGCCACTACCGGGCTGCTCAAGAAGACAGGAGCTAAAGGCGAGCTAAGAGCTATCGACGGAGCGTCCGGTCGGGGGCCAAAGCCTGTAATTTATGAGATGAAGAAGACCGACGATCCGAGGCTTGATGATCTCGTGTACACTCGATATCCTATCTCAACCTCGTGTGTACCCTTTTGATACCGGTGCATCTCATTCATTCATTTCCGAGTCATGTTTGAGTAGACTACGCCGGGTAGTGCTACTAGTTGCGAGCCTTATGTCATCGGGCCTACCCGATGGTAGACGAATTATCGGTAACCGTGAGATTCAATTGTCCGATTCGGGCCATGGTCGTGTATGGCCAGCGGACCTAATCGTAGTAGATTTGCCGAGGGACGACATCATCTTGGGTATTGATTGGATGGATCGTCATGATGCCATCATTAGTGTCCGAAAGCGTTTGGTCACTATCATTTCAGACGATGGAGTCGAATGTGTGTTTTAGGGAGGTAATCCCGGCTGTTCTGGTAAAGTCATTAATTTGATGAAAGCAGTAAGATTACTCAATCAGGGATGTGTCGGTTATTGGTGCTATATGGCCAAAACCGAGAAATCATCAGTAATGTTAACGGATATTCCGGTGGTGAGGGAATATGCCGATGTTTTTCCAGACGAGTTACCTGGTTTGCCTCCACAGAGGGATGTGGAATTCACGATTGAGTTGGAGCCTGGTACGTCCCCGATATCGAAGGCACCGTACCGGATGGCCCCGACTGAAATGCAGGAATTTAAGAACCAACTTGAGAAGTTGTTCGAGAAAGGTTATATCCGACCGAGTGCATCCCCGTGGGGAGCACCAGTGTTGTTTGTCAAGAAGAAGGATGGTTCATTCCGCTTATGTATTGATTATCGGGAGTTGAACAGGGTGACGATCAAGAATAAGTATCCCTTACCCCGTATTGATGATCTCTTAGATCAACTTCAGGGAGCTTCAGTATTTTCCAAGATCGACTTAAGATCTGGATATCATCAGTTGCGGATTCGAGAGTCGGATATCGCGAGGACGGCGTTTCGAACACGCTATGGTCATTATGAGTTTGTGGTTATGCCGTTCGGATTGACTAATGCACCTGCGGTATTCATGGAGTTAATGAATCGGGTCTTCATCGACTTTTTGGATCGGTTTGTTGTTGTCTTCATCGATGACATTTTGATTTATTCTCGTGACCGGGAGGAACACGAGTTTCACCTTCATCAAGTGCTCGACGTGTTGAGACGAGAACAACTTTTTGGGAAGTTTTCCAAATGTGAGTTCTGGATGTCCGAAGTGACTTTTCTCGGACATGTAATTTCATCAGATGGAGTTCATGTCGATCCTCAGAAGACGGGGGCTATTCGGTATTGGCTACCTCCGAAGAACGTTAAGGAAATCCGAAGTTTTCTCGGATTAGCGGGTTATTATCGGCGGTTTGTGAAAGGATTTTCTAGAATCGCTCAACCCTTAACGAACCTTTTGCGGAAGGATAAGAAATACACGTGGTCCGACGCGTGTCAACGGAGTTTTGAGGAACTCAAGAGCCGCTTAATGTCAGCACCTGTACTCTCCTTGCCGCAGGGGACGGAAGGATTTGTGGTTTATAGTGATGCATCCGGACAGGGTCTCGGATGTGTACTCATGCAGAATAGGAAGGTTATTGCCTATGCTTCACGGCAATTGAGACCTTACGAGGTTAATTATCCGACCCACGACCTGGAGCTAGCAGCCGTGGTGTTCGCTTTGAAAATTTGGCGTCATTACCTGTATGGCGTTACCTGTCAGATATTCACCGATCATAAGAGCTTAAAATATATATTTACTCAGAAGGAGTTAAATATGCGTCAGAGGCGGTGGTTGGAATTAATCAAAGATTATGATATCGAGATCCTCTACCACCCGGGCAAGGCGAACGTTGTCGCCGACGCCTTGAGTCGTAAGTCCGTTCAGGAGCATATGCTTGCCCGTTTAACAGTTCAGAAGGAGCTTCAGCAGGAATTCCTTAGATCCGAGATCGAGGTCTGGCTTCAGCGAGTTCAGGGGCAGCTTTGTATGTTAGAGATTTCATCGTCACTCGAGGAGGAAATCCGAGAGAATCAGGGTTCGGACCCATCATTGTTGCGCATCCGAGAGGATGTGGCTCAGGGGAAAGCCCCTGGATTTGTGGTCCACGAGGATGGACTTTTGAGGTTTAAGAATCGGTTGTGCGTACCGGCGAATGACGAGTTGAAAGACTCGATTTTGAAAGAAGCTCATGCTACCCCTTATTCTGTGCATCCGGGGTCTAGCAAGATGTACAAGGACTTGAAACAAAATTACTGGTGGAGTAATATGAAGCGAGAAGTCGCAGAATTTGTTTCGAGATGCTTAACCTGTCAACAAGTTAAGATTGAACATCAGCGACGGCGGGTATGCTGAAACCCCTTCCTATTCCCGAGTGGAAGTGGGAAGACATTTCTATGGATTTCATCACGAGTTTGCCGACGAGTCGTCGTGGCATGAATACGATCTGGGTGATCGTGGACCGCTTAACTAAATCAGCTCATTTCCTTGAGATCAAGGAAACGTGGGGTCCCGAGAGACTTGCTCAACTGCTCATCAAAGAGATATTGATCGCACGTACTCCTAAAAGTATCGTTTCCGATCGTGACGGACGGTTTGTGTCGCATTTTGGAAATCACCATCGTGCTATGGGAACTCGGCTTAATCTCGATCGCTTTTCATCCTCAATCTGACGGACAATCAGAGAGGACTATTCAGACCTTAGAGGACATGTTGAGGGCATGCGTCCTCGATTGGAAAGACGATTGGGAAGCCCAACTACCATTAATCGAGTTCACGTATAATAACAGTTGGCATGCTTCGATCAAGATGGCACCTTACGAGGCCTTGTATGGTCGTCGTTGTCGATCTCCGTTGTGTTGGGACGACCTATCAGAATCATTGGACACCGAGCCCGATATGCTTATAGCCGCCCGTGAGAAGGTAGCTTTGATCAGGAGTCGTTTGTTGACAGCTCAGAGTCGACAGAAATCGTATGCGGATAACCGTCGTCGACCATTAGAGTTCGAGGTAGGTGACCACGTGTTGGTCAAGGTATCCCCGAGTCGTGGTATCTTCCGTTTTGGGAAGAGGGGAAAGTTGAGTCCGAGATTCATTGGGCCGTTTGAGATTTTGGATCGAGTAGGCGAGTTAGCCTATCGATTGGCTTTACCTCCGGCGTTGAGCCAAATTCATAATGTATTTCACGTCTCTCAGTTGCGGAAGTATGTTGCCGACCCGAGTCACATACTTCAGTTCGACGAAATCGAGATCGCCGACGATCATTCATATGAGGAACGTCCTATACGAGTTTTAGAGCGGCGGATCAAACAGTTGAGGAATAAGGCGATTCCTTTGGTTAAAATTCAGTGGTCTTGACACGGAGTCGAAGAGGCTACTTGGGAAACCGAGGATAGTATGGGGGAGAGTTATCCCGAGTTGTTTGACCCTTAGTTTCGGGGACGAAACTCTTTTAAGGGGGGGTGTATGTAATACCCACTTGTAATTCAGTAATTATCATTCAGTATTTATCATTCAGTAATTGATACTCAGTAATTTCATTCATTATTGATCATTTGTCACTCATATTCAGTCATGGTATTCATCATTCAGAGTAATCGTATCGTGTATCAATCGTCATTCATCACTAATCTGATTGGAGTTTCGTGCCGTGTTTATCATCATTGTCATTTTCGTTGCGAGCTGTGCATGAGGAGTAGCGCACGCTACATACTCCTTTTAGCGTACGCTAATTGGGTATAGGTAGCGCACGCTACCACTCAGCTTTAGCGCACGCTAAGGTTACCTTTGCCGCACCCGTAAGGTACCGGATGCAGTGAGTTAGGTAGCGCGCGCTACGAGTGCTAAGTAGCGCGCGCTAACGGGTTGTAGTAGCGCACGCTATATGTGTGGAGTAGCGCGCGCTAGGGACGGATCAGGTTGAGTCCAGTGGCTACTGGACTGCACTGGATTTATTCATAGCGCACGCTATGTATTGTTGTTAGCGTACGCAACCGATATATTAGCGCACGCTAAACAATGGTTGTAGCGCATGCTATTGGGGTCAGATCAGAGGTCAGACAGTTTTCTGAACTCCAGTACTGGGCATCAATATTTCGATAGCGCACGCTAATAATGGATCTTAGCGCACGCTAGTAGTATGGTCGTAGCGCACGCGACAAGAAGGTACGTAGCGCGCGCTACCGTGTTCGGACAGTGGGTACTGGACTACCCAAATTACTCGTTAGCGCACGCTACGCACAAGGGCTAGCGCACGCTAACCTGGACTGACTATAAATTGGACAGTTTAGTCAGAGTTCGTCATTTATTCATCTCATTTCATTCCTTCGGTAATTTTGGGCGATTTCGAGCGATTCGGAGAGGATTCTTCGAGGTGTAATCGTCAATCAACATCTTCAAGCTCATCTTTCGGATTAATTATCATTTCATCATCTTCATCGCATCGAATCAAAGGTATTAATCTCTTGGATCTAGAATTTCGGATTTTTGGGTTTTCCTTCCGATTTCTTCGTGTAAGCTTGTATTATCATTGGAATATGTTATTTATGGATTATCTAACTTGGATAAATATATTCCTACGGATTTAATGGTTATTTTCGGAATTATTCCAAGAACCCTTGGGGTTGACTTCGGTTATTTTGGGGATTTCCGATTGTCGTTATTATAAACTTGGATTGTGGATTTCTTTGAGATTATTGATATCATTGATAATGTTTTGCTGGTTTGAATCAATCATGTTGGAGTTGGTTCGATTATTTGGGTTTGGTTTTAACCAACGGGTATCTCAACGTTTTCGTTAGAGTACATCTACGAGTTCGGATATTGTTGTATCGACGTTTGGGTCGGTTATGATCGTATTTGAGTCGTGTATTGATCGGTTGTTGGTAACTATTGATGTTCAAGGTTGTTCGAGCGACCGACTTTTCATTTAGGACGTTGTTCGTGGAAGGACATTCTTCATCGGTATTGTGTAAGTTAATTCTTACTCGGTTAAAAGGATATTCATTCCTTTTGTTGTTGTTCATTCATAATCGTAACTCATTCATCATTGTATTAACCGTATCAAAACTTGTCATTGTCAATTAATCACCTCACCATAAGGAACGACGGTTCCGATCATTCCATTGAGCTATCATTCATTTCACCATCATTTAACCTTGGTGAGTCATTATTCATTTTCGTTGTCACTTTTCCCATATTGTGACATTAGGGTCATCTTGGCGTCTTGGAATGTGTAGGATTTTCATGTCGGGCACAATTATGTCGTGTGGTGGTTGTTGGCCTCACATTGGACTGTGCACACGAGTCGATTGCTTCGTGAGATCGATTAGGCACAAGACCACGTGTGATGGTGGCTTGTGTACGGACACATTTCCATCCCGGACGTTGTGTGGCGCCATTCCTTTGAGCCGTACTGATAGTCGATTTATATAGCATGTTTGATTGCGTATGTTTTGACAGGATAATTCATAATTCCAGACATATCATGATTGTGTATTTTCAACCCTTGAGGATTGTTGTTACGTATGGCGGCCCGTTGGGGATACTGCTTTTCGTGTCATGGCAAGGCTAAGGCACGGGGAGAGCACGGTGACGGCGAGGAGTCCCAGTGATACTAGTAGGGGGCCCCAGTCTTTTCAGTCATTATGTTTCTTTTATTTTATTCCGCTGCAGACATTCCGTTTGAATATTCAACTCACTCATTGTTGTATATTTTATCTCCATATAAAATATACTGGTATTCAGTATCATCCTGGGTGTGTTGTATAAAACTCCTCATCGGAGTAATTGATGTTGTAATGTGGTTCGGTACTACATTTACCTGTATAATTCATTCATTTTCATTCGCCTGGTGGGTCCCAGTCGGGGGTCCACGGCACTGTAATATCCGCCTAGTTTGGGGTGTTACATATATTTTATTTTCTTTTGTTGTGTGCCTCGTATATTTATTCTCTTGCAGATTCTAAAAGGCGTTAGCTCAGACATCAACTTTCTTAACAGGGAGTATTCTGTTTTTCTGCATTGATTTTTATTTTATTTTTTTTTATTTTTAAAAAACTGAGGACAGTTTTATTTTCAAGTTTGGGGGTGGTTTGTTTTAGTATTTTGGTGTGTTGTAATTTTGGTGTGTTTTGATTGATTTGGTTATTTGCCTTAATTTTTTTATTATATATATATATATATTTATAGTATTTTGATTTATGAGATTTCTAGATCTGGCCATAACACCAATAAATTAGCTATATACAAGTTTCTAAAATCATTTTAACCGGTTAAAAAATTATATATTCCAATTTTTTTTAGCCTTAATCTCTCTTTCCAAGCCTTGTAATTATCATATAAAATCGAGTCATTCGTTACCTTGAGAAAAGAAGAATCAATCGGTTGATGAAAAATAGAACTGAAATTTACTTAATTTGTGGAGTTTTTGATTTTTCATGCTTAAACTAAGAAATGATTTTCTGCAAAAATTCTATTCCCTAAAAAAAGGAGTCATTGGTGAAAAGAGCTACACGTTAGCAAATAACGGTGTGAAAGCTATCACCTAAAAAAATGACGAAAAGGAGAAGTGTTGAGCAGCAACAGCTGCCTAATTTTGGAAGTCTTAAATTTTGAGAAAAATAAAGGACTAACCATTGTTGGTGCGTAGTCCGTCTCGTAAAATTGGTGAAAAGAGCTACACGTTAGCAAATAACGGTGTGAAAGCTATCACCTTTTTACGAAAAAAATAATGAGATAGAAATTGTGTTAGTGAAAAGAGCTACACGTTAGCAAATAACGGTGTGAAAGCTATCACTAAAAGGGATGTAGTTTATGAGCAGATTTGAATCAACTAGCAGCTGAATTTCAATACACTCAATTTTGTGAAAATCACAATATTTGATGACGCCAATAAAATTCTTCTTCATATTGAGTCGAAAAATAAACGAGTGATCGAGAGCAACCATTGAAGGGAGTCGTGTGTATCACGAGTGGGAAAGTAATAATCAGCCTTTTGGGGGGAAAACCTTGTATTTTGGAATTATAAAATAAAAACCGTGTTTTAACTTCAAAATCATTTGTAGATTTATTTTGAATCTTGATTCATTTATATCTACTGTATAAGCTGGTTGTTGTGTATTAATGGCATTTTGATCTCCTTTTCTCTTTTTATATTTTAATTTTTGTGTGTATTATTAGTTTTGTGTCTTATTTTTATTTTTATTTTTTTTGGGAGTGTGATTAATAAAGAGTCTTGCTCGGGACTAGCAAGAATTCAAGTTTGGGGGTGCGATAAGTGTCAGTTTTATACACTTATCCATGATTTGTATCGATAAATTTCACCCATAATTGAGCTAGTCTACTCGTTTTTTTCTTTTAATTAATTAGTTTTTAATAATTTTATTTTTATCGGATAAAGATGTAAATCTAGTCTTAATCGGATTGAATTACTGATTTACTCAAGAAATAACATGTTTATAAAATATTCTCTTTGTTGAATTTTTATGTATTCATGTTGTAGGGCTTTCCGAGACGAGTTCGGCTCTTCCGATTCAAAATCGAGTTATATATCAAAAGTTATCATCGAAGAAGATTTGGGGTAAAACGCAAAAGTCGAAATTTCAATGAAAATGAAGTCTCAAACTCCATATGGGCATAACATCATAACATACGGGCGTAACTCACAAATGCGAAAAATGTAGCCATGTTACGGCCGTAACTACTCAATGTTACGGCCGTAAGTCATCCAAGTTACGGCCGTAACTCCTCAATGTTACTAGTAACTCTTGGCAATTTTGATCATTGTATAATTTTTATACTTTTGGTCTATTATTGAGGGGATGGTGGCATTGATCCGATCTATTGTAATAATGTGGAATTTTGGAGCTATTAGATGACTTTAGGTGTATAAATAGACCCTAAGATCCATCATCATTCATGATTCATCTTATAATTTTCCATTTTTGTAAACTTTTCTTTTTGTGTGAAGAACACACTTGTGTTCTTGAGTGATCTTTGTAAGTGTGGTATAACATATGTTGTTCGAGACTTTATTGTTTCTATCTCCTTTATCTACTAAGGGAGTTAGGATCAATTCTTTCTCTTGATTCAACTAATAATGACCACACAAGCTTGTAATATGTGTAATAAACCCTTCATGGGCTAAGTAATCTTTAGTTGGGATTATAAACAAGGTTAGTCATGTTATTTATGTTTGTATAAAGATCTATTGTGAATTACTTATTATTGTGTGTGATTTTCATTGTTTTAACAATCTTTATTTATTTAGCCAATAAATGACGATATTTATGGTCTTCATATGTTTCGAAAGAAAATATGTTTGATTAGATCAAATGATCTTCACTCTAAGTTGTTCTAGGGGATAGAAATATACCCCTAGTCCTTAGATGATTCTTTGAGTTAATTTCATAAATCCTAATGCTATGTATTGAAGCCAATCAACATAGAAATATAGTGGATTGATTCAATATGTAAGGGCGTTTATAGTTCGAAGAGAAACCGTCTTTTTAAGGAAAATCGAATCTACACAACATAATAAGTAAATTCATCTTATGATCTCCAATACATCTTTTATAACTAATGACGAACTAAGTTTGTAATCCCAACTATTTCATTTTATCGTTAATCAATCTATTATTGTTGCTATCTTTTTATTTCCTTATAATATTAGAACTATTATTGTATTTTCTTTGCAAATATTAAACCAAACTTTTTAATTGTGTGTTTCACTCATATTAGTATCTATAAAAATAGACTAATAGTGTATAAATCAAATTATAACCAAACTTCCTTGTGGGATCGATAAACCGGACTCAAAAAGTCCACTTTACTACTTGATACGATATCGTGCACTTGCGATAGTTACACTAAAAGCGTGTCACTGACATAGAACACCTGTTTTGCTTGGTGTGCCATGATAAAAGGCTCGTCTTTGTAAGCTACCTTGTGAAGATCTATCAAAGTAAATCCTAACTCATCGATTTCCACACCTGTATTATTATCAGCCCACTTACACTTAAACACAGGCACTCTAAACTTAAAATAATCAAGTTCCCAGATCTCTTCTATAACTCCATAGTAACTCATCGATTCCAAAACTGGGTTTTTGTCTTTTGAGCTTGAAAAGTGCATAGACTCGGCTTGAAGAGTAACTCCACTATTTTGAACCGTACTCTTGTCATCTTGTGACTTTGTATAGAATGAGTACTTATTAATATCGTATCCACTCCAAGTTACGACATCAGATTTGGGTCCGTAAGCTAGCCATTGTAATGTTTCAGATGTTAGGATTGTATACTGCAAAGCATACTTTATGCTTGTATTACCTAAATTCCCTATTACTACCTATGAGGATATTAATTATATTTAATCACATGTTTTGCATATTAATTCACGTTATGGTTATGCAAATGAAATGTCTAATTATTTTATATTGTAGATAATGTGGTGTGTTGGTGTCACACGGAAGATCACATTATCGGTGCCTTATAAAATAATATAATAGTTCACAACCTATATAATTATTAGACAAATTATATAAAGGGTTGTAGTGTATGCTTGAGTATAGTTGGTCTTGACTATTAGCATACATTAGCGTATTTGCATACGTTGAACAGGATCGAGGTGAGATAGTGTCTTCAGATCGACCGTAAGAAGAACGTAAATCTCGGATAATTATTATTTCTTAATTCTAAGTATATAATATTTAATTGTGTATTTATAATAATTATTGCTTTGATTTACCATAGGTGAGAGTCAAAATGATCGACTCAATAAGCCTCGTATCTTGGGCAATAATATTGTTTATACGACAATTATTATTATTACTAGAAATCGTGTCCCGACTCGTGCGGGTTGATGATGTCCCCTTGAGGAGCTCGATAATGATTATTATATTAAACCTGCAGTGGATTTAATTAGATATAATAATAAGGTTCGAGTGGTACTACTCTTGGATAAGATATTAATTAATTAAAGCCGGTAGCTTATAATTAATTAATGGACATTCGATATCTTAAACACGGGAAATAATATATTTAATAAGGAGCGCAATTTCGTAATTTGGGATTTTGGTAGGAAGTGCAATATCAACTTTTAGTGGACTAAGTTGATATTAATTGATTCACCATATATTAGGAAGAGTCCTAATAAGGTAAGGTGAATTAATTGGGAGTCCTTCCATAATCCTCCTTTAGATCCCTAGTAGTAGTCCAAGAGCCTATAAATAGGACATTATGGCTTGGCGATTTTATGCTCATACTTGCACAAGAAATTTCGATTTTCTTCTAAGTGTTTAATTGTGGATCTTGACTTGTGTCTTTGATTCCACAATTGAGATAACACTTTAATTCTTGCTACATATCGGAATTACTTGAAGAAAATAAAATCGAGAGTTGTGAGACAAGTTGTTTGGCCGATCCCATAAGGTGTCCAAGCAAGTTCCGGTAGCTCGTTGCCCACACAACGTCCGGTTCAAGGCGGATCATACTCTAGAAGATCTGAAGGTAGAAATACAAGGCGATCAAGAAGGAAATAACCAACCGCTTCAAAAGGTAATATCCTATGATCTTGGATCTAGATTAGGATATCTTAATTAATCAACATATTTAATTAATAAATAACAAATAATATTTAAATTGCTTGTTAGTCTTAGTAATTAATTAATTAGCATGCCTAAATAGATCTAATGCTCGTAGATGCGTAAAACGCTATAATCATATTTTCCCAAACTTCGCTTCTGCTGCGTTTTACTTTCCAACAATTGGTATCGGAGCAAGGTTTTTTAGGCTTTTGCTATTTTAATTAATTTTAGTGATTAATTGATAGCAATTTAAATATTCATATATTTTGATGTTGGAATATTTTGCTAGATGTGTTCTTGCAGGTGATATGATCCAATTATCATGGTTTATATGAATGGTGCATTTATTTATTTATTTTTATTAATTATGCAATTGTTGGTTTGGCCCGTTTTTGAGGCATGTAATGGTTTTTCCCGTGAGAAAATCCGCGGGTAGTTCTAGGTGGTTTTATTTTTCGTGTAATCTTGATGTAATTTCGATGTATTTTATTTCGTATAAAATTGTAATCGAATTCGGAAAAGACGGGATCACGAAGAAATAGAGCAGAACCGGATCGCCGGGATCGGCTGGCGAAGGCTGCGGCCGATAAAGAAGAAGGCCGCTGAAAGAAGAGGTCGGCGGCTGAAGCGGCCGAAGTCTGCAGCGGCACTGTCCGGGCCGTTATTTGGTTCGGGCCGCCGTCGATTTTGGTCCGTCCGTTTCGCTGGCCATTCGTTGCGTCACGGGAAGTCGGGATTTAAAATTAAATTTTTTTATGTAATTAATTTTGCATAAAAGTAAAATTTTAATATTTTGAAAATCCACGACCGGCGGGAGAAGCGACGAGATGCTTGATTCAATGGGAGAGATCGAGCCAAGATTTTCTGATTCAACTCAAGGAAGAAGACCATGATAATTGGATAATTAATTATCCATGCTTTATTTTTGGTTTTATTGTTTTGATGTATGGCATGTATGGATGTATGCGTGATATGTTTCCTTGCATGTTAGGACGAAAATTAAAAACCTTAAGGCTAAAATAACTAAGTGATTAAATTGATTTTTATTTTAATTAAAATCAAATTGGCCTCCATAATTAATTTAAATTGTGAAGTAATTAGCATGCGCGTTGACATTAGAGTCTTCCTCCATATCGGATGTGCTAATTATAGGTTCACTAGTTTTAAATTTCAAAATGATAACATAAGGTAAATATTACTTTTTATGATAGGACCTCTCCATCTGTAGGACTATTATTTAAAAGATAATATTTTAAGGATGTTAAATTATGGTGTTCACTTAGGTGTATTAATTAATAAGCTCCCCATCGGAGTCTATGTTAATTAATACATGGCCAAGAGGAACCAACTATTAATTTTACTTGTCATAACGTAATTTGACTAGATAGTAAAATTAAAGACGTAAAACTCTACTTGAAAAATGTATGTGTAAACGACCACACGATCGTGGCTTGCATGTGCGGATTTTTTGAGGTGTTGGTTGCTAGCATATATATTGTGTTTTTTGAGGTTTTTCGATATATTTTGCTATGCATTATGTGATGAATGTTTTAATTTTTTATTCTCAGATGTCTTTCAATCCACTAGCTGTTATTCTCAAAGAAAATAAACTAGATGGCACTAACTTTGCCGATTGGAAAAGAAATCTTGACATTGTCCTGACTCCTGAGGGGCATAAGTTTGTCTTAATCGAGGAGAGCCCTCTAGAACCAGAACCGGATGCCACTCCCGAAGAGTTGGCGGAATTCCGGAAATGGAAAAGTCCGATGAGATGGCTCATTGTTACATTTCGGCTTCACCGACAAATGTATTGCGGCATCGGCATCGACGATGGGTTCGGCCGCGAAATGATGAAAAGTCTCACCGAGATGTTTGGTCATCGAGCGGGCGGCTAGACAAAATGCTATGAGGGTATTGATGACAACCCAAATGTCCGAAGGGACTCCAAGAAGGGATCATGTTCTAAAAATGATGTCTCATTTGAACGAATCGAGCATATTGGGGGCTACTATCGATGCGGAAACGCAGTCGATATTATCTTAGGCACTTACCTAGAAGCTTTGAGCGTTTCGCCTCAACTACAATATGAACCGTAGGACATATAGTTTGGCGGAACTTGACAGAGCTTCATCTGCAAGGTCTCTTCAAACAAGGTTATCATCAAATTCTTGCGGCAACCGGTGCGACATCCTCCAAACCCAAATGGGGACAGAAGAAGAAGCAGGTCGGCCAGAAGCAAGTGGCAGCCCTCAAGGTGAAAAGCAAGGCTCCTCACCCCGAGGCGAACAAAAAGCCAAAGGGAAAGTGCTACAAGTGCGGTCAGAAAGGACATTTTAAAGCGGACTGCCCTGCTCTTAAGAAAGGTATGTCTCGTGCACTAGTAGTCAAAACATGTTTGGCAGCTTGTTCTTCCACTTCGTGGATAGTTGATTCAGGCTCCACTGATCATGTTTGTTTTGACTCGCATGGTTTTCAGGTAACCAAGCAGCTTAGTGCGGGCGAGATTACCATCAATCAAGGCGATTATTACTTGCTTATGGCTGTTGCAGTGGGAGTCGTGCAGTTGAAGATTAATGATAAATTATTAGTTCTGAATAATGTATTATTAGTACCAGATTTTAGAATGAATTTAATTTCAGTTTCTAAATTAAAATGCGATGGTTATTCAGTTTCTTTTGATGATGATGCCATTATTAAGAAAAGAAGCGGTGAATATATTTGCAGAGGTACTTTTAATGATGGACTATATATTGTTAATGCTGCACAAACTCCTATGTATAAATCACTTAACTCTTTGTCTAAACCTATAAGAGAAAAGAACCTTCAAGCATAAACCAAACATATCTGTGGCATTTACGGTTAGGACATGTAAACCTTAGAAGGATTCAAAGATTGGTAGATGATGGCCCATTGGATGATCTCCAAGTTGAGTCATTTCCAATTTGTGAATCCTGTCTGGAAGGTAAGATGACCAAAAGGGTTTTTAAAACCAAGGGAAACCGTGCTCAGGATGTGTTAGAATTGGTTCATACGGATGTATGTGGTCCAATGAATATCCAGGCTAGGGGAGGTTTCGAATATTTCATCACGTTCATAGATGATTATTCGAGATATGGATACATCTTTTTGATGCGACGTAAGTCTGAAGCTTTTGACAAGTTCAGAGACTTCAAGGCTGAAACGGAGAAGCGTCATGGGAAGAGTATCAAGTCACTACGATCTGATCGTGGTGGCGAATACCTTAGTGGAGAGTTTTTGGATTTCTTGGCAAATGAGGGGATTTCGTCCCAGCTCACCGCGCCGGGAACTCCACAACAAAATGGTGTTGCTGAAAGAAGGAATAGGACTCTTTTGGAAATGGTTAGATCAATGATGAGTTACTCAGATTTACCTATTTCGTTTTGGGGATACGCCTTAGAAACAGCGGCGTACATTCTAAACTTGGTGCCTTCGAAATCAGTTCCAAAAACACCCACGAATCGTGGAGTGGGCGTAAGCCCGATCTAGGACATGTTCGGATTTGGGGTACTCCATCACATGTGCTGAATAAGGAAGCTGATAAGTTGGCATCTCGTACAGAAGTACGAGTGTTTGTGGGATATCCTAAGGGAACGAAAGGTGGCTTGTTCTATAGTCCCCAGGATCAGAAGGTCATTGTTAGCACCAATGCTCGATTTCTGGAAGAGGATTATATGATTAGTCACAAGCCCATGAGTGAAATAATTCTGGAAGAGCTGAGGGGCGAGACTCCGTCTATACCAATCGTACAAGCGCCAACTAACACTGCACCACGTATCGATTCTGAAACTTTTACACCAACTCAGGATTTACCTCGTCGTAGTGGGAGGGTTGTTCGTCAGCCCGAACGATTCATAGGCGTGGGAAAGTCTTCGGACTCAATCCCAGACGAAGATGAATCGGTTCCCTGGACCTATAAGGAGGCAATCCAAGATAAAGATGCTGACTCCTGGCAAGAAGCAATGGAATCAGAAATGGGATCTATGGATTCCAATCAAGTGTGGGAGCTAGTAGAGCTACCTGATGGTGTACAAGCCATTGGGAGTAAATGGGTCTACAAGCGAAAGAAAGGACGTGACGGGAAGGTTGAAACTTTCAAAGCGAGGCTTGTTGCAAAAGGTTACACTCAGAAAGAGGGTATCGATTATGATGAAACCTTTTCGCCGGTAGCCATGCTTAAGTCAATCCGGATTCTTTTAGCTATGGCTGCGCATTTGGATCTGGAGATTTGGCAGATGGATGTCAAGACTGCATTCTTGAATGGGAGTCTAGACAAGGAAATCTATATGCGCCAAGCAGAGGGATTCATTGCTAAAGGAGAAGAGCACTTGGTGTGCAAACTTAAGAAATCCATTTATGGACTTAAGCAAGCATCTAGATCTTGGAACACTCGTTTTGACGAAGCAGTCAATCATATGGATTCGTCCAATGTCCGAGTGAGAGTTGTGTGTATAAGAAATGCGATGGAAACGTGTTGGTGTTTCTTATCGTATGTGGACGATATCCTTCGATTGGAAACAACGTGAAGGAATTGTCGGACGTCTGGTATGGGTATGCGGCGATTCGATATGAAGGATCTAGGAGAAGCGGGACACATCCTTGGAATCAGGATCTTTCGTGATCGGAAGAAGAGGATGTTGTGCTTATCCTGCATCCTATATCGATACAAAGGTCAAGCGTTTTAGCATGGAGAATTCCAAGAAAGGTTTTCTACCTTACGGACATGGAATTCAACTATCTAAGAACATGTGTCCTAAGACACAAAAGGAGATAGATGACATGAAGATGGTTCCTTATGCATCCGCGTGGGAAGTCTCATGTATGCTATGCTTTGCACTAGACCAGATATCCTGTCATGCCGTGGGCATGGTCGCTAGATATCGGTCGAACCCAGGACTGTGACACTGATTGCCAAGCACATACTCAAGTACACGAGAAGGACTAGGGAGTACATGCTTGTATATCAATCGACGACTGCTTCCGGTGGGTTACACTCGACTGCATTTTCATCGGACAAAGAAAAGTCCAAGTCTACTTCGGGTTATGTGTTTAGCCCGGGAGGTGGAGCCATTAGTTGGAGGAGTGTGAAGCAGAAATGCATCTCGGACTCTACCATGGAAGCCGAGTACGTGGCGGCCTCCGAGGCGGCCAAGGAGGCGGTGTGGCTCAAGTACTTCTGCAGGACTTAGATGTGATTCCCAATTTGCCAAAGGGTATTACACTCTATTGTGATAATACTGGTGCGATCGCAAATTCGAGGGAACCACGAGCCCATCGTGCAAGTAAACATATCAACCGCAAGTACCATATCATACGACACTTCGTAAAGGAAGGAGACGTAGTTGTAGCTGTGGTTGCATCGGAAGATAATCTTGCCGACCCTTTCACGAAGGCCTACCTTCAAAAGTTTTGAAAGGCATGTGGAAGGAATGGGATTACGGTGTATGGCGGCATTGCTTTGAGTATAAGTGGGAGAAATGAGAGACTATGTAATAGAGTAGTATACTTAAAAGCATGCTTTGAGTATAAGTGGGAGATTGTTAGGATTGTATCGCAAAGCATACTTTATGCTTGTATTACCTAAATTCCCTATTACTACCTATGAGGATATTAATTATATTTAATCACATGTTTTGCATATTAATTCACGTTATGGTTATGCAAATGAAATGTCTAATTATTTTATATTGTAGATAATGTGGTGTGTTGGTGTCACACGGAAGATCACATTATCGGTGCCTTATAAAATAATATAATAGTTCACAACCTATATAATTATTAGACAAATTATATAAAGGGTTGTAGTGTATGCTTGAGTATAGTTGGTCTTGACTATTAGCATACATTAGCGTATTTGCATACGTTGAACAGATCGAGGTGAGATAGTGTCTTCAGATCGACTGTAAGAAGAACGTAAATCTCGGATAATTATTATTTCTTAATTCTAAGTATATAATATTTAATTGTGTATTTATAATAATTATTGCTTTGATTTACCATAGGTGAGAGTCAAAATGATCGACTCAATAAGCGTCGTATCTTGGGCAATAATATTGTTTATACGACAATTATTATTATTACTAGAAATCGTGTCCCGACTCGTGCGGGTTGATGATGTCCCCTTGAGGAGCTCGATAATGATTATTATATTAAACCCTGCAGGTGGATTTAATTCCGATATAATAATAAGGTTCGAGTGGTACTACTCTTGGATAAGATATTAATTAATTAAAGCTGTCAGTAGCTTATAATTAATTAATAGACATTCGATATCTTAAACACGGGAAATAATATATTAATAAGGAGCCCAATTTCGTAATTTGGGATTTTGGTAGGAAGTGCAATATCAACTTTTTAGTGGACTAAGTTGATATTAATTGATTCACCATATATTAGGAAGAGTCCTAATAAGGTAAGGTGAATTAATTGGGAGTCCTTCCATAATCCTCCTTTAGATCCCTAGTAGTAGTCCAAGAGCCTATAAATAGGACATTATGGCTTGGCCGATTTTATGCTCATACTTGCACAAGAAATTTCAATTTTTCTTCTAAGTGTTTAATTGTGGATCTTGACTTGTGTCTTTGATTCCACAATTGAGATAACACTTTAATTCTTGCTACATATCGGAATTACTTGAAGAAAATAAAATCGAGAGTTGTGAGACAAGTTGTTTCGGCCGATCCCATAAGGTGTCCAAGCAAGTTCCGGTAGCTCGTTGCCCACACAACGTCCGGTTCAAGGCGGATCATACTCTAGAAGATCTGAAGGTAGAAATACAAGGCGATCAAGAAGGAAATAACCAACCGCTTCAAAAGGTAATATCCTATGATCTTGGATCTAGATTAGGATATCTTAATTAATCAACATATTTAATTAATAAATAATAAATAATATTTAAATTGCTTGTTAGTCTTAGTAATTAATTAATTAGCATGCCTAAATAGATCTAATGCTCGTAGATGCGTAAAACGCTATAATCATATTTTCCCAAACTTCGCTTCCGCTGCGTTTTACTTTCCAACATCAGATGCACTGCTAGAAATTTGTTCCTTAAACCATCTCAAGAAAGTCTTATTATGTTCGATCAACAACCATTTTTCACTCATTCGGGGATTCTTTATCTTCAAATGATTCTTGTGAGCTGACAAGTAGGGAAGAACATCATCAATGTTATTCAAAATGTACAAATGTGCTTGAAGCACCTCATCTCGACTCTTGGTTAAAACTTTAACACCTCGTGTACCCTTTCCTCTAATTCTATCCTCATCCGAGACTTAGGAAGCCCTACAGATTCCACTTGTGACATGTAATTTGTGCAAAACTCGATAGCTTCTTCTGCAATGTACCTCTCCACAATAGATGCTTCCGGACGAGATGGGTTTTTGGTATACCCTTTGAAAATCTTCATGTATCGCTCAATGGGGTACATCCATCTCAAATAAACAGGGCCACACTCTTCAATCTCTCTAACTAGATGGACAAGTAAGTGAACCATGATATCGAAAAAAAAGGAGGAAAATGCATCTCCAATTGGCATAAGATAACAATAGCCTCATTTTCACACTCATCCAACACCAGAGGATCTATCACTTTGCTACATATAGCATTGAAAAAAAAGCACAAGCGAGTTATGACATTCCTCACTCTTTTAGGCAAGACATCAGGTATAGCCATTGCTAGAAGTTGTTGCATCAAGACATGACAGTCATGGGACTTTAAGCCAACCAATTTAAGATTTTGCAACCACACAAAACTCTTAATATTGAAGAGTAACTTTGTGGCACTTTAATGCCTTGCAAACATTTACAAAAGCTGATTTTCTCCCTTTTTGATAAAGTATAACATGCTGGGGGGAGATAAGTTCGTTTACCAACTGATTGCGGATGCAACTGAGGATGAATACCCATATCCTCTAGGTCTACACGAGCGTGGACACCATCTTTTGTTTTGTCTTTAATATTGAGAAGTGTGCCGATCACATTATCGCACACATTTTTTTCGACGTGCATACCATGTATGAAATGTCTAACATCTAGTTTTTTCCAGTATAGAAGATCAAAGAATATGGACCTCTTCTTCCTTATGTTTGTCGCAACGGATTTTTTCGTAGTTTTCCCGAATACAGTATTGATATTCTTAACGCGATCATAAACTTGCTCACCTGTTAATGGTATCGGTGCAAATCCCTCTTCCTGGTATCCATTAAAAGCTTTTCTCAATCTACGATATAGGTGATGGCAATTGAGAAACCTCCGATGTTGAGTGTAAATTGTTTTTTTTTCGTGTTTTAACTGAACGTAGCTTGTGTTTTCTTCACATATAGGACAAGCATGATATCCCTCCACACTATACCCGCTCAAGTCAAAGTAACATTGCACGTAGCTTGAAACTTTGCTAGTGGTACCCATCAAACACGTCAACCCCTCCGTCCCACATCATTCTCAAATCATCAATCAATGGACTTAGATAAACATCAATGTCATTTCCGGCTGTTTTGGGGCTAAAATCATCATTGACAACATAACATATCTCCGCTTCATACATAACCAATGAGGTAAATTATAGATCATAAGTAGGACAGGCCATGAGCTATGCTTAGTGCTTAAATTACCAAACGGATTCATCCCATCTGTGGCAAGTCCAAGCCTAAGGTTTCTTGCCTCACAGCCAAAATCTGGAAATAAATGATCTATTTTCTTCCACTGTACAGAATCAACAGGATGACGAATTAGTCCGTCGCATTTTCTCCCTTTTGCGTGCCATATGAGGTTCTTTGCGTCATCCTTATTAGCAAACAGTCGCTTGAACCATGGAATAATTGGAAGATACCATAACACCTTCGCTTGAGGCCCTCATTGTGTGCTCTCTCTATCACTAGAATCATCATGCTTCACTTTGATGCCCCACACCTAGGACACTTATGCAATAATTCAAACTCTTTTCGGTGCAATATGCAATCATTAAGGCAGGCGTGTATTTTCTTATACGCCAAACCCATCGGACACAAAACCTTCTTCGCATCATAAGTACGGTTAGGCAATTTATTATCTTCTCGAAGCATCTCATGTATCAACTCGAGCAATTCGGTGAAACTTTTATCACTCCACCCATTTTTTGCTTTCACATTAACCAACTTCAACACGGCAAACAAGCGTGTAAAAGTTTTACAACCCGGATATAAAGGAGTCTCTGAATCACTTTTCAACGCATCATAAATATGCGCTCGTCGGAATGATTCTTCTCCAACATCACGAATCATGTCTTCAAATTGATCACAATCTATATCTACGTGTGTGTCTTCAGTTGGAATGTCTACTAGTTCGCCGTGCCATATCCAAATCGTATAGTTCGTATTTATTCCCTCATAAATAAGATGTTCACGAATTATGTTAGCTTCATGTCGTATCCCGTTCATACACTTGACACAAGGGCAAAAATATCTTTCATCGGGTTCCAGGCGATTTTGTCGGGCGAACTCAAGAAATTGTTCGATTCCAATTATCATACTCATCACTACTACGACTTGTATTCATCTAACTTCAATCCATTTTCTTTTTTTCTGTTATACACAGTGAAATTCAATTTGAAATTCCTTTAGTTAGAACCAACCACATTTAGATTATCTTCTCACTTGGATGGTTCCTTATGCTATGTTTCGTTTCTTCATGACATTATGTTCTCATTGAATAGTATGGTATATTTGTAGTAAACCTAGTAAACAGTTTTCATCATGTAATGACACCAGTGTCCCCCCCTCTCCCGTCAGAGAATTTGAGGACTCAAGATCTAGCTGAACAATTTTGAAGCATATTTGTAGAAATCTGTTTTTTTGCTGTCTGATTCTTGCTCTTTTTGTCAGTTTGCAATTTTTACAACAATTATATTAACTTATATAATTGATAGATAGGGAGTACATATTTATGAACTATAAATTCTTAACTTATTATCGTAAAAACAGGATAAACCCCCCAAACCACCACCACCATCAGCACCCCAAGCACACACACACACACACATAAAAGCGAGGTATAAAATTAATCCAAAATTAAGGTATAAAAGTCTAGAACAGGGAGACGAGGGTTACCTTGTCTTCTTAGGTCGGCGGCCGGATCGGGGAGAAAACCAGAATAGGGAGATACGAATGCGCATGGCGACGACGAAGGCGATGGCGAAGGCGAAGGGAAAATTCGGATTTGTGCAGCACATAGGAGGAAGACGGTACGGGAAAAGTAATAGACTGTGAGAGAAAACCGAGATGCGCGAAGGCGACGGCGACGGCGAAGGGAAAATTTGGGGGGTTTTGCACAGTACAGAGGAGGAAGACTGACTTGTTTTGCACAGTACAGAGGAGGAGTAATAGACACTGACTTGTTTTGTGTTATTAAAGTAATATTAACAGCGGTTGCCATTAAAAACCGCTGTTAAATGTATTTCATAAACTAACATCGGTTGAGGGGAAAAATCGCTGTTAACTTTCCAAATGTTAACAGCGGTTATTAACGGAAACCGCTGTTAAGCGTTTAGTTGAATTTATTTTAATAATTTGTCGGGAGGATAGACAGTGGTTGTAACAGGAAACCGCTGTTAATCAACACTATTTAACATCGGTGGTTTCTAACAACCGATGTTAATTTTATTTTATTTTTAGAATTATTTAACATCGGTTATTTAACAACCGCTGTTAATTGTTCTTTTAACAGCGGTTTTAGATAACCACTGTGAATTTCTATTTAACATCGGTTGTTAAAATGAACCGCTGTTAATCAACAATACATTAACATCGGTTGTTTATTAACTACCGCTGTTAGTTTTTTTTGGGAAATATTTAACATCGGTTATTTAATAACCGCTGTTAATTGTTCTTTTAACAGCGGTTTTTAAAAAGAACCGCAGTTAATTTATTACACAATATTTATAGGTATGCCACCGCGTCAATTTAACAGCTATTTTTGAACAACCGATGTTAAAGTGGCGCTGTTAAAGGCCAGTTTTGTAATAGTGTTACTCCATTATTTTGTTTTCTCGTATCTTACTTCCTTTTCTTGAACTATGATTGTTTCCCTCTCGTACTTATCATCGAGTTGCTTTTACTACCTTTTATCTCCAGTATGGATGCTGGGAGAGGTCGAGGTAGAGGTCGTGGTCGTGGACGCGTCCGGGGACGTGGGGCAGCCAGTGGGGCGGCCACGTCACACTCTTCTGGAGCCGGCAGTACTGATGGCCATCAGGGCTATGCTGCTACTCAAGATGGCGCAACCGGTAATGGCGCCGACATTGGTGTTGCAGTGGTGATGCAACAAATAGTGAACCAAATGGCTGCGATAGCCCATGCGGTTCAAAACCTGGCCCTGGCTCGTACTGCTCAGGCCGGAACAGATCGTTGGCTTCAGAATGTCACCAAGATGCATCCTTCTCAGTTTTCTGGGGCTTCAGACCCGATTGGTTGGGAGAGGCGGATCAAAGAGATGTCCAAGATCTTTGTCGCCACTAATTGTCCTGAGGATCGCAAGGTCCCAATCGCCCAGTATTTTCTCACTGGGGATGCTGCTGATTGGTGGGAGGCTGTCGGGCCTCAGGATCATGATGCTTCGTGGGCCGAGTTCAGAGACCTTATGGAAGCTGAGTACTGTCCGTGGCCAGTTCGCCAGGCGCGGGTCCATGCTTTTTACGATGCTCAGCCTCGAGATATTTTGGTTTCTCAGGCCATTGCAGATTTCAACTGGGAATTGGACTTCGTGAAAGCCCAGGTCAAGGAGGAGAGTGACAAGATTTGTTACTTTTCTAGGCGAATAAAACCAAGGATTCGCGATTATATATCTGGGCTCGCCTGCACCACCCTAAAGGACTATTAGAGTAGAGCGCTTGCTTATGATATGTTCTTGGCGGCCAGTGAGGCGGCTCGAGAAAGTAAGAAACAGAAATCCGTCGATAACTTTTGGGGTCACAAGGGTGGAGTTCAGCAGAAACCTCAGTCTGTTAATGTTCCTGCAGGCGGATCGGCTTGTTTTTCTAGGGGCTTCCGAGGTGCTACTAGTGCCCTCACTTGAGAGATCAGTTGTTTTAACTGTGGCCAGCCGGGCAATAGGAACCGGGAGTGCCCGCGTCCGTCGTTGACTTGTCATACTTGTGGTCAGTCGGGCCACAAGGCTTCTTTTGTGATCATTTAGGACAGACTCTCGGTGCCCAGGCTTATTTCCCAGCGCCTAGGGAGCCGAGTGTGAACCAGGGGTCGTTTGCTCTGCAGTCTCCACAGAGTGCCAGCCGAGGGAGAGGTCGGGGCCAACCTGCTAGAGGGGGAGCTTCTAATGTCGGCTCCACTCATCCGTGTGTGTATGAGATGAGGAGGGCTGATGATCCAGTGGCTACCGTGGCTACAGGTACCGTACATATCCATTCCCACTATGTCAATGTGTTTTTCAATTATGGTGCTACACATTCGTTCATCTCTCTAGAATGTGTGCGCCGTTTGGGTCTTGATTGTTTGTCGTCTTGTGAGCCTTTCATCGTTAAACTTCCTAGTGGTGATAGGATCGTTGGTGATCAGGAGATCCGAGATTGTTCTGTCGTTATTTGTGATAGGGCTTGGCTCCCTAATCTTATTATTGTGGGTATTGAGGGTGAGGATTTGATTCTCGGGGATGATTGGCTCGAGCGGCATGGTGTGATCATGAACTACCGCACGAATCACCATGTTATCCGAGGACGGCACCGAGCACTCTTTCGCGGGACGAAAGAGGGGAAACCATAAGTTCGTAATTAATGCCTTGAAGGCGATGAGACTCCTGCGGAAGGGGTATACTGGTTATTGGTGTTACGCCTTGAAGGCAGAGGATGGTGGGGTCGAGTTTTCATCGATCCCGATCGTTAGTGAGTTCCCAGCTGTCTTTCCTGATGAGTTGTCGGGGTTACCACCAGACCGTGAGGCTGAGTTTGCTATCGAGTTAGAGCCGGGTGTGGCTCCGATGTTGGGAAAAACAATGTTGTTTTGATAATTACCAAACAACAAAGTTTCATACAGCAAGCTAGCATGTAGCAAGATGATAAATGTCCAGCATACAACAAGCAGCTGTATCGAAAAGTCCGATCGAAGTTGTCAATCTCAGTATCGAAGACCTTCTCATAGCTCCAGCATACAGTGAGCTCTCGCGCTACCAAGATACAGCAACAAAGTCTAAGTAAACGCCAAGTATGGAAGCTATCCGAATACAACATCTTTCTATACAGCATCGGACTACTCCAATATGCCTACAACATAATTGGATACAGCATTCACATCGGAACAGGACTGAAGACCGTTTGGAAATGAATCTTTGGTATTCACTAAAGTCAAGTCCCATTTGATAAAGAAGTATTTAAATACTGAAAGGATAAAGTATTTAAATACTGAAGCCGACAGAGATCTTCAAATCCCGCAATATCCGGATCATGGTCTATTCAAGTCAACTATCTAGTTGTTGCAGAATCTTGCTCAACGGATCTTTCTCAAACGGATATATTTCATAAGACTATATATATATATCTCCAGAGTTTGAAGATCCATATCAAGGACATCCCCGTGAAACATCAACCAACAAGTGCTTACACGAATATTCAGAGCAAACATATTTCTTCAAGTATACTGCATATTTTGAGAGAAGAAATATCCAAGTGCTCAACCTTGAACAACACATTATCAGCTGAAGATCAAGAAAGTCAAGCTGTTGTTAAAACCATCGTTCTATCATTGAACAAACCCATCAGCCCTATGTGGACTGAGAACGCCTTACTTTACCTGAACTGTGTGTGACGGATGTGCATTGAATAGGACGAAGCTTTGGAACTGTGTGTGAAGAAGCAAGTCAAGAGGAAGCTTTAACCAATCTGTGTGAACGGTTGAAAGCGACAGTCTTTGTATCTATCTGTGTGAACGATACAAGGATAGGTTTGATTATAAATACATAGTTGTGTACGCAGTATTTATAATAAATGTTTTACTCCTCTGTGGAGGACCAGTGGACGTAGAGGGGTTTACCTCGAACCACTTAAATACTGTGTTATTTACGTTTTGCCGTTACTGTTTTGATAAACTGTGATTTATATAAGTATACACTGCAAAACCCTATACGCACCAAGCTAACAGGAGAATAGACCGAGTTGCTGTATCGACAGCAACTTACTGTTGCAAGACTTCCGCTAGGCACTCCGAGTTGAAAAACGTACAGCTTGTTGCTTAAAACACTTTCCAAGCTGTATCCTGTATACCAAAAGGGACCAACAAGTGGTATCAGAGCGGTTGATTCTAAAAAGAATCAGTCGTATTTTTAACCGAATCAGATCCTAAATCACTTATTTTCGAAAACAATTTATTTTTCCTATTTACTCACATTTGGATACCTCATTAATAAGCAAGGTACTTATGTTTTCTATTAATGAGTTTGATGACTGGAGAAACAGGATGAAGAACAAACTCAAGGCCTTCATTGGAGAATCAAAAGCTTCGCCCACATCAACAAAGACTGAGTGTCTTCAGGTGGTCACTGACAGTGACTCGTCTGATGATGAGCTAGAAGATAGAGCCTACATGTGCTCTATGGCCAAAGTTAACGAGGAAAATGAAGACGGCGATGATGATGAGGTAAGCTCTACCTCGACTATTCCTGTAAATACATCTCATAACTTTGAAAACATGTTGAATGAATTTAATAACATTCAAAAGGCCAATGAGATATTGAAAAGAGAAAACATACGATCCAAATTTCTAACCTAGAGCTGAAGGAAGATAACGACTTGCTGAAGGATAATTACGAAAATATGTCTATCGACTGCGAAAACAGCAAAGTCAATTTAGAAAAACTCATGGAGAGAAATCATCAACTTGCTCACGATCTAAATGAGACTAAGTCTCATCTTGAAAGCAAGACAAATGATTTGGCTCTACTCGAAGCCAAAGTAAAATCTCGAGAAAGGTGAAGGAGAATTAGAGACAATCTTGAATTCTTTCGAGAAATCCTCTAATAGAATGGAAGAGATCCTAAGCACTGAGAAACATGCTCATGATAAACGTGGCTTAGGGTACAACTCGTTCTCCAACAAAGAAAAATCTAGTACGGTATTCGTCAGGAGTGAGGAATCTATTCCTGTATCGGAAGAAGTTCCGAGTCCTGTGAAGGAACCAGTTGCACTGCGAACAGCAAAGGCTGCCATTCCGCCACCACAGTCATATTCCAGACAGCGTAATCCTCAGCTATTCAGACCTGTAAGGCGTAACCAACAGCATGATCCCAGAGCATATCAACGGCGCCATCAGCCGTTCAGAAAGAAGGCTGTATCCAAATATCAAAGGCCCGCACGACAGTACTTTAAGTACAGCAAGCCTAGATATTGGATACAGGAGTCCCGTTATCCATCAAGAAAACAGGTCGCAGCGCAGTATCAACAACAGCTTTTGGAAATCAACTGGAGACCCAAGAGGCTAGCTGTAAGATCTATGAAAATGGCTCCACCTCCTAGACGACAATCGTACTGGAATAATAACTATAACTCTCGATTTTACATGTATAATAATCATGATTACTGCAACTAGGGCTGTTATCGGTCCGGATCGGTCCGGTTCTTGGCCTACCCGGTATCCGACCGATAAGCTTATCGGGTAATCAGGAACCGGTCCGATAAGCTTAACGGATCCTATATTGTTCCCGAGAACCGATCCGGTAAGCTTATCGGATATCCGGACCGGTCCGTTAATTTTATCGGGTACTCGGACCGATCCGGACCGGATATCCCGATTACCGTTTCATCTGATACTGATCCGAAATGATTCAATTGAAGAACCGATAACGCGAAATCATTCTTTTCACAATAAAATATACGAGCAAAAATATATAGTGCATTCAAATATACAACTTCATCAAAATACGAGCAAAAATATAAACCGCATGTTAAGAGACATTCATCAAATTCAAAATACAAATACGATCTGAATCAAACACCATTTAGGAAAACAAACACCATTCATCAAATTCAAAATACAAACACCACACCAGTCCCGAATCAAACTTGATTAAGTGGACTAAAATAATACATCATTAGCCTCGAACATGTTCATCATAGGTGGCCATACGATCAAGCAAAACAATAAGGCGATTAAGGCAACAAGTACAGATCGAATCGGTGATTCTTTTCAAGAGGTGGTTGAATTCTTGGCTCCTCCCAAATCAACCTCACCAAAGTCATATTGCATAATTGGTTCATCTTCTTCTTCTTCAAGCTACATTAAAAGTAAAAGTAGGCAATGTTAAAAAGGATAAAAAGAAGACAAAAAAATAGGATAATTTACTTACAATGCTTCTTGATGAACCCTTTCTAATCCCATAATATTCTTTAATCCAATCACTACCACATAGAAGCATCTCAATCGTATCGATTCTCATCGAGGCTCTTTTTGCATCAATAATTCTCGATCCAAAGACTAAAAGTTGCCTCGATAAATCGTAGTAATTGGAATTGATAGTATATCTTTTGCCATTATGCTTAACACTGGATATTTTGCTTCATTTTCCTTCCACCATTGAAGAACATCAAAATGTTTTCCACCATTTTGTACTCTTTCAGGGGGTTCAAACAAATACATATCAAGATCAGATTTAGAAGTATGAACCACATCAACACTCTCAAGAAAAGCCTCAAAGCTTCTCTTTCCCAAACCGTAACTTGTACTACACCCAAAGATCTTTGTTTTTATCATGGGATTGATCTTTTTCTTGTATGCTTCTTCATACAACTTAAATAATTCATACAAGTTTTCAAATAACTTCTCTTTCTCAATATCAGCCTTATTACTTGTTGGATGCAAGAAACCAAACACCCAAGTAATGAAAAACATTTTGTACCTAAAGGCACCAAGATAGGCAACAAGGCATCAAGATAGGAAACAACCAACAAGATAGAATTAAGAGCCGCCTGTAATGCTTTCATCACGTGCAAGTGGGCATTTTTGTATCGGTGTAGTATCGCTCCAGACGAGTGTAGTATCGCTTTGAAGGCAACAAGATAAAAGTGTAGTATCAGTTCTGTATCAATTTAGTATCAACATGTACAAAATATAGGTAACAAGATAGGCAACATAGACAAATAAAAGATCAAAGTGTAGTATCACTTTTGTATCGATTTGTATCGCTTTGAAGGCAACAAGATAGTCAACAACAAGATAAAAGTGTAGTATCGATTACGTATCGGTTTAGTATCAACATGGACAAAAGATAGGTAACAAGATAGACAACATAGACAAATAAAAGATCAAAGTGTAGTATCACTTTTGCATCGCTTTGTATCGATTTTGAAGGCAAAAAGATAGTCAACAACAAGATAAAAGTGTAGTATCGATTCAGTATCGTTTAGTATCAACATGGACAAAAGATAGGTAACAAGATAGACAACATAGACAAATAAAAGATCAAAGTGTAGTATCACTTTTGCATCGATTTGTATCGCTTTGAAGGCAAAAGATAGTCAACAACAAGATAAAAGTGTAGTATCGATTCAGACGCTTAGTATCAACATGGACAAAAGATAGGTAACAAGATAGACAACATAGACAAATAAAAGATCAAAGTGTAGTATCACTTTTGTATCGCTTTGTACCAGTGTAGTATCGATTCAGATCGAGTGTAGTATCGCTTTGAAGGCAACAAGATAAAAGTGTAGTATCGATCAGACGCTTTAGTATCAACATGGACAAAAGATAGGTAACAAGATAGGCAACAAGAAGATAAAAGTGTAGTATCGATTACGTATCGATTGATTGTAGTATCGGCCTGTTGTATCGCTTTGAAGGCAACAAGATAAAAGTGTAGTATCGCTTATGTATCGATCAAGATCAACATGGGCAAAAGATAGGTAACAAGATTGGCAACAAGATAGGCAACAACAAGATAAAAGTGTAGTATCGCTCAGATCGCTTACCTAGATCAAGAATCGCACCAATTGAAATTAATAAATTGCTTTGGCCCAAAGATTTGTCATATTTTTCCTTCATTTTAGCGGCCAAAATCAAGGTGTGTCTTTTCAAGCCTCGTAATGTTTGTCCAAAGAAACTTTAACTCTAAAGAGCTCACCAAGAAGATTGCATGTTGGATAAGAACTGCCATTTATTATATTTGTAACATCAACAAAAACTTCCAAAAAGGTGCAAATATCGAAATCATCTCCCAATCTACTTCAAAGAGCAAATAGTGTATAAATGCCCCATTTTCTTCAAAGATATCTCCATACATCTTTATAGAAATAGGCAAGACTCAACATTTTGTGTTGAGTTCTACCTTGTTTTGGTATCCAACACTTGCATTTTACCACCATTCCCAACTCCTTCACAATTTTAGCAAAATCTTTGCATCTAGCTTCGTAACCTGTGAGATATTTCACCCCGCCCGATAGTATCAACTATTGGCCTCACAATATCAAGTCCATCCCGAACCAAAGAAATTCAAGATATGTGCACAACATCTAACATGAAATATTTGGCCATCTAGAGGCAATTTTCCCTATGCCTAAAATCATGCTTCAACCTATTTATGCAAGCATCATTTGTCGATGCATTGTCAACTATTATTGACACAACCTTTCTCTAATTTTCCAGTCATCCATAACCCTCACCAACTCCCTAGCAAGAACCTCACCACTATGAGGTGGTGGGACATTACAAAAAGACAAAACTCTTTTATGCGATTGCCATTTAGAGTCAATGAAATGGCCTCACATACCATGTAACCAATTCTCTCGATCACTTGACCACCACAAGTCGGTGGTTAACCCTATTTTATTAATCTTAGACATTACGCTTTTCATCTTATTCTTCTCATCATTGTAATATTTTTGGCACTGCTTTCACCGCATGCCTAGTAATCCTTTATATTGAGGATTAATTTCCTCAAAATCTATTGAAAATAACACCCTCCATCATCAGAAAAGGAAATTCATGTCCTAATACCATGTGGGCAGCTAAGACCTTAACCTTAGCATGATCATATTTCCAAGCAACAAGAGAAGGATTATCACTATCACTAGTAAACAGATCAGTCTTTAACCTTGATTGAGAGCCAGGTTTTTCAGATGGATCTAGTTTCAGTTTTCTTTGAACACAGGATTTCAAGTGCTTCCTAGCATTGGATGTACTGCCATGCACAAGATCAAAAGTATAAAGAGCACCACACCATTTGCACTTCCATTTCTTTTTTCCATCTGGAAGAGTAATTACTTCCATCTCAGTATGGACAATAGATTTCTTTGATCTTGTTCTCCTGACAGGGTCATCCAAAGTGCGGCTTGACCATCGGTTGACCCTTGATTTGACTATTATCATTGATGTCCAACAGTTCTCCAATCTCAATCCCTCCTCTGACCTCATCATCATCCACATCAATATCGAATTCATCATTCATCATTGGACTACAACAAGAATCCTGATAAGACATCTCATATACAAGTTAAAAATAACAAGTAAATTACAAATAATTTGAAAACAACTAATTGAAACCACATATAAAACCTATTTTAACATTGTTTCAAAAGAAGCCACTGCTTCAAAAGTAGGCAATGTTAAAAACGAAGCCACCGTTATTATTCAAAATACCCAAATAAGATAAAAACCCTAATTAAAAATCCCAAATAAGATAAAACCGAGAAAATTGGAAATCGTAGAAAACCCCTAATCAAACCCTAACTACAAAATCCCTAATTTGAAAACCCAATAAGATAAAAACCGAAAATTGGAAACCCTAATTCGAACCCCCGATGAATAACATAATGAAGCCATTAACAAAAAAATACTCACAAAAAAATCGCTTAAATACTCACAAGAAATCGCTTAAATACTCACAAGATTTTATATGTGGAACTTGAATATGTTGAAATCGGTTGAAGATCGAGATGAAAAAACACTGAATCGGCCTTCTTGTTTATGGATTCAAGGATTAAAATCCTCAGGTTAGCTTGCGGTTCTATAAAATCAAAGAGAAAAAAGGATGGAGAGTGAAAGACGAGAGAGAGAGAGTCAGAGATGAGAGACTGAGGGTGGTGACGGCGGACTTCTCAAACAGGAGAAGAAAGAATGAACGCAGAAAACCCTATTCTCGCGTTTTAATAGTGTTTTATTACCGGGTTACCGGTCCGGGTCCTATCGGATACCGGGTAAAAAATTGGTATTCATTCCCGGACCGATAAGCTTATCGGTCCGGATCGGTCCCGGTTTTTCGGTCCGGATCTCGGTCCGGTTCTCGGATCTACCAGCCCAATAACAGCCCTAACTGCAACTACGTGCTTGCCCCACGTAGACATTGCAAAGACGGACCAAAAGTAACCTACAGCAAACCAATTGCTGTCCGGCAAATTTGGGTACCGAAAGGCACTATCACACCAGGACCCAAATATACTTGATCTTTATGCTTCGACAAGATTGGGAATACTACAGCTAGACTCCCTGTAAATTTTTATGCTTTTACTCATTAATTGAGGGGGAATGCTGTAAGACCCAAGAATACAGTTTCTACCATTAATTAACTGTACACTCAGAGCAGTCAGACAGCACTGTAGGACAGAGAAGGCATGAAACCTTCCTTCTGCTGACGTGTGCATTAATTAAGGGGGAATATTAATTTGAACATTAATGTAAGAATTGAATCCTGTATGTACCTTTTAAAGGGGAACACTGCATTATTTGCGGATACAATACTTATACTACAGGACATCAATTATGCTTGATAGTTTTATTCTATTATGTATTGCAAATAGTTTTAAGTCCATATGTCCTGTTTTTATATTCAAATTTTTTTTAAACGCTTTGCTTGACATCTGGACTTCACTATATCAAACAACGCGAATTTTAACTCAACTCAATGTTTATTACTGCAATCAAACAAGTTTAAGTATTAAGTTATAAGAACTGGTCTGCGAACAGTTCATAGGTTCAGTTGTACTCAACTAGATCATACTGTAAGATTGTGCCTGCGCGCTAATCATAAGTTTATATTGTAATACACTTCCCTGTTAGATGCTATCACTTTAGAACTTGCCTGCGAGCAGTTCACATTTCTTTTAGACTAAGTGTTGAAGACCAAATCATTCAAACAGAAGATTAAGAAGTCTGCTCTTGACATTATCGAAAAAGAGGGAAACAGTGGGGATAAACAACTCCTGTATCGAACTCTTCTCAAATTACCAACTGTTGCTACCTAAAATATTATCCGGAGATAGATATTACTGGAATGAATGGATAGCAAACAAAGTGCGAGAGCACTTCCATAGGGAAAGTAGATAACACAAGATTTGCCGGGGTTGTTAGTCCCGGGCTTGAATGCTCTCACGAGATATTATTAATACAAATAATTTGGAGTACAAATATTAATGTTAGAGTACTATTACAATGAGTTTAAAGACCCTAGTTATAGAGCTATTGAGCGTGAAGATTGCCGGAAGAACCAGATATGATGCTCTGTGAGTTCTTGTAACAACGTTGACGAGCTGTGACGACCGAGAGAAATCGACGGTCTCTCACGGTGTGTATTAGCTGTATGTCTGAGCTCCTGGGCTTGTGAGTCTCGTTGAATCTATACTGCAAGGAGTTCTTGCCTCTGCCGACCGTCTTCTGGATGAGAGGTGCATAGAGAGAAATCTAGAGGTAGATTCAAGAGAGGAAGCCGAAAGCCTAAAAGAGTGTATGTGTTTGAGTGTTTTCAGCTTAGTTGCCAACTGAGAGGAACCTTTTTCCAGTTGCTGGAGATTCTCTATTTATAGGACTAGGAGATGCTGGGCGATCGCCTCTGTTGTATTATAATAAGCGGGCGATCGTCTTTAGCACATGGGCTGGTCTCCTTAAAGTCCACAGGAGTTGCTGGAAGCCAGCTGTGCGGTCCAATGAGAAGTCTGCATGCGTCTGAGTCGCTGTCACGGGCGGTCCCACCTTATACTTTTCGGCGGGTCCGTCGGTAGGTGAGAATGTGGTGACAGGCTGTGGTCAACGATCCATGTTCTGCGGCGCCTTTCGCGGATCTGCACATGGGCGCTGCTTTGAGATCCAGTCTTCGTAGACTTTGACGGATGAAGGTCTTGCTCGTAGCACAATACGGTCGTCCTAGGTCGGGCACCAGAGTCGATCGCTAGGTGCCAGAAGGCGATCGCCTTTGGAGTCAATCGTTAGATACTCGAAGGCGGGCTGCTACCTTTGTTCTGACCAGTTCGCCGTAGCTTGTTTGGTTGTGGATTCAGTCGCTCGACACTTATTCCGATCGTCGTCGAGGCGTATAAATCGTCGTACAACAATTGCCCCCCAGCTCGCTCCGATGTTGGAAACATGGGGTGAGGTGGTTCTACTAGCGATCGCTTAACTATGACGAGTGACTCAGCATTTTACGGAACTGACGATCGTCTTTGAGCGGATTGATTTTGAACTTGGGCGACCTGGTCGGTCGTTGAAATGAGCGGGAAATGACAGCGGTCATGAAAAAGTCTCCGGGGCACGTGTCGGGTTCCTGTTGGGGGAGACCGACGGTTAGTTATGACTCCTCGTCTGGCGTGTCCTTTAAACGACGTGTCGCGGGTTTCAAGGGAGGCATTAATTGCGACGGTTGCACTCCAACCCCTAAGATTCTCCATATATGCAAGGAAGTCCATGCCATCTCCTATAAAAGGGCGCCGGGTTGCAGTGTTAAGACCCTTACGTGCTTTTATCGGAGAAGAACTTTTCTAAAGATCTGTCTGCCAATCGTCGATCGATTCACCCCTTGGTAAGAAAACACTCCTTTTCTCCTCTTCTTGTTTCGAGAATGTCTGGAACATCTTTTTCGCATGGAATGGGCACCACCTCCGCCGTCGGGGCTTCGACTGCCCGGGGAGGGATCTCTGCAGAATTCCATTTGGAGACGGCCGCCGAGGCTATCCACGCCGGTATTGACCCCGCAAAAGTCGAGGCGCTATTCAATGAAGTCGACGTTGCCAGGGAGGCGGCGTTTGAGCAAAGACGCTCGCAGATGGAGAGAGATTTGGCGGTGAAGGCCTACTGGGAGCAGCATAGTACATTTGGCCATGCCTATTTGGCATTTGCTAAAATCATGGAGATGTTGGCCGGTTCATCTCCTAAATTCGATTATCGGGAGTACTCGATCGCTCATCCTTATCAACCTCCTAAGCGGTCGCTGTTTCGGGCTGCGCAGCGATCTCCATGGTCCCTTGGCCAGATAAGGAGCTCGGCGACCAGAAAGGACCTGGCCGTCTGGAGGATGAGGTATCATGTCCCTTCAGATGTGGACCTTTTTGTGGCTGCCGAGAATGAACGAGCCGACCAACCCCCGGAGGGTATGGTCGCCGTGAAGCAATCATGGAGGCTGGGTTGCGGTTCCCTCTGTCTTTTTCTATCTCCCATTTGCTGGCGGATTGGAATGTGGCGCCGCTCCAGTTGACGCCGAATGTCTGGCTCCAGATCATTTGTGCTCTCACCTTGTTCGGCGGTCACCGGCTGTACCGCCTTCCTTCGCCGTTGGAGATGAACCACCTGTTCAAGCTGATGGCTCAAAAAGGGACGGTCGGAGGCTATCACATTCAAGGACGATTCGGTCGGGTGATCCTCGGAGTCCCGAACAAGGTAAGGGGCGACCCGGCAAAGTGGTTCTGGGTCGGCGGTTCATGGAAGGCATTAGCGAGCAACAAACCCACGGACGAGCTGAATATTCCCACTAGCTTTCGGGAGAGGAATCCGGGTAAGGGTTCTGACTCTCCCTTTGTTCGGATATGTTCTGAACTGATCTAATTTGGTTTTCCTTTTGTAGGTTTCTATATTCCGGCAGTCGACGAGCTTCCTTTCGATTTTCTGGTCGTTTGGGAGCGGATACTAAGTTTGTCGGACGGCGACTTAGACGCTCGCCGGATTAACAAAGAGAGCCGCTGGCTGTCAGCTCGGCTGTTCTGTTTCCCACGACATCTCTCGGTCCTAGGTATGAGTTTTTGCGATCTCCAATTGCTTGGTGATCGTCCTGCTTGGAGAGTGTGTCTGACCGTTGTTTGATTGTTCTTTATTGCAGAAGTCCGCTTTCCTCGTTTCTTGGAGCCTCTAGCGGAGATAGCCATGTTGAACCCCGGAGTTCTGAGCCACCTTCGCCAGAAGAAGTCATCTCGAGCTCCTCGGGTGGTGTTACCTCTCATTCCGGAGGTGAGGCCCAACGTGGAGCCGATCATAGCGGAGGAGGAAGCTCGGGAGGAGGGGTTCCGGACGAACCGCAAACGGTAGAGGTCGGGAGAACCTCCAGTTTCTGCCCCTGCCAGTGAGGTGCCGATCGCCGCGCCTCCGATCACCGCGGTCCCCCTGGTGGATGAGCCTACGCCCTCAGCGGCTTTCTTGCAAGAGATGGCGATCGCCGAGGCTGAGACCCCTCACGGGAAATCATACTTTGGTCGCGACCCCGAGAGAGCCGAGAGGTAGACTTTGTTTGTTTGTTGAGTTTTGTCATTTGCGTGGGAGATGTGCTAACTTTTTGTTGTTTGATGCAGGATCCGTAGCACTAACCCATCTTGCTCGCCGATGGTGCTGGATTTCCTCGCAATCCGATCTCCTCGCGCGGCCTGTGATGTCCCACTGTACGTCAACCGGGCCGTTTCTGCTTTGTCGAAGGCCTGGACGACGGATTTAGATGCGATCGCTTGCCAGCGATCCGGGAATGCAATGCAAGCTGCTTTCGCTCTCTCCCTCCAGGCGGCGACGATGGCTGCCCAGGCTGTGCAGGAGTTCGAGGGGCGTCCTTCTACTACTCGTCTATAGGCGGACCTCGAGGCCGCTTGGAAAGAGAACGCCGAGTTTGCCGACAGGATCATGGCTATGGAGAAGGACTCCCTGGATGCATCTAAGCGGGCGAGTCATGATCTTGAGCTGATGAGAGAGAATTATGAGCGAGCCCGGGCGGCGGTCGACCGATTTCAGGACCAGATGACAGATGCCCGTCGATTGCACGCGGCCGCTGAGAAGGAAGCCGATCAACTGAAGGTGACTGTCGCTCGGCTAACTAGCGAGCTGGCAGCGTCGAGGGGAGAGATGGCCGCTAAGGAGACCGAGCTTCAAGGTGCGCAACAGGCGGTCGCGGAGTTGAAAGGGAAGCTGGAGGCGACCGAGGCCGATCCCTTTCTCAACGTGGAGTTTTTCAGTGAGTTTGCCTATTATATGGCGTTCGCTGACTCACTCCGAGTTGCTAAGAAGGGAGGGCTGGAGGTCGGCCCTCTAGCTGAAAACTTCAAGGCATATGCGTTGGAGCACCCTCTTCATCCTGCCTTCTCTGTGCTGATCTTGGATCTCTCGGAAATCGGCGTGGACTTAAGCTAGTACCCGACTCCGGCGAACCTTGTTCATCCTGACGCTCCGGAGGACGGGGAGGCCGCTAGGCGATTTGATGGCGATTTTGGGCGATTTGAGTGCTCCAAAACTTGTAGAGATCATCCTCCTCAAGTCTTGTTGAAGATTTTCAACCTCTACTTGAATCCTTCATCCAAATCAAGGTATTGTGGCTTGAACCCTTGTTTTTGTAGATTTGGGGATTTTCCTTTTTGATTTCGATTCCAATCCGTTTTTGATCAATTAGTTGTTGTATAAACGTTGTTTTGAACTTGTTCTACGGATTGGATACTCGTATCTTTGGTTCGTTCGACCCGAGAGGTGATTTCTTTGTTCTTGAAGGGTCTTGAACATTTAATGTTCGATTAAATGTTCGAATGAGTTCCCTTTGATAGTTTGTTGGGATTTCCGTTGTTTTCGGCCTTGATTCTCGTCGTAATCATGTTTTATTATTCCTTACGGAGGATTATAGGTGCTCGATGATTCCGATGTTGAATTCCGTTGGTGATTGATGATTCATGTGGTGTTTTCCCGTAGTAATTTTGGTGTTATCGCGTTCTAGATAGTGTTCGGGGATTTGAGGGCTACCCGGCCGTATCCGTTCACTTTTCCATTGCTCGTGATATCGAGGCAAGTACCTTTCCCATACTTTTCTTATTTTATGGATATGATGATCGGTGATCGTCTTGTTGTGTTCGTTTGGTTGTTTGAAATGAAGTTTCAAAAGATTTCGGTTTGGCCTCGTTAAAAGGTTGCTTTCAAAACGGGTGTGTTTTGTGAACAATGTGTTTTGGGAATTGATTATGATTTGATTACATTGAACGTTGAAGTCTTTGATGATGATACTCCTGTGTTTAAAGTTATGGGATCGTGTATTCCGTATTTAATCTTGTTATGGTGTTTTTGAAGAGTTTGATAACGGCGTCGAGTAAGTGGCCATCTCTAGTGAGTATTCTTAATGAACTTACATTCTTAGCATATTAGTGTTGCATGAGTAACGTGTGTGTGTATGCTCACTACGGGTTAGATCCGACGGGGTCTCGGTAGGGGTCCACGGAGGTGTGGATCGACGAGCTTTGCTTTTAACCACTACGGGTTAGATCCGACGGGGTCTCGGTAGGGGTCCACGGAGGTGTGGATCGACGGTTAATTGTGGTGCATTTTGCAAATGTGATTTGATATTGGGATTTCCGGAAATGAGTGCTTTTGAATGGTTTTCATGATTGCATGCATCGACTAAGTGTGTAAGAGGTAAGTTGTTCGTTTGGCTTACTTGGCTAGGATGGCACTAGAGTATTTTGTTGTTTGTTTTAAATCCTTTATTTGTGGATTTTGATGTTGGGAGACGAGCCTTGTGGTCGTTCTTGTGTACTGTGAGTTGATGAGATTTGGGGCTAAAATCCCAATGGTTTTGTAAAAGTCGTTTTATGGATTTGGGGCTAAAATCCCAACGGGTTGGTAAATGTCATTTTTCGGAAAGTAAAGATTTGGGGCGGTGACCCCTTTTGTCTTGTGGATTTTGAAAAGTAGGATTTGATAATCCTAAATGGTTTTCTATTAAAACTCTCGATGGCATTCTAAACCGTCTTATAAATTATTTCCATTGATTTATGGTATTTCGATTTTTAAAGGTTTTTCTCAAACCCTTGCCTCGAGAAGTACTTTTCGTTTCATTTGGATCTTTGAGGATTCCTGGTTATTGTTATTCGTGGAATGTGAATTGTATGGCTCGTATTTGCATTTTGTATTTGCACTAGCAAAACAGTGGAGTTTTGCTAACCCCCGAGTATTCGGGGGGTGGATGTCTGTTTTTGCATTCAGGTTTTGGAGCATAACATAGGGTCGGCACGAAGGATGATGAAAGATGATCGATACTAATCACATGAGGAACCGTACATCGTGTGTTGGTTCAGTTGTACTTTATTTTCCGCTGCTATATTGTCCCCGTTGTACGGGAGTTTATTGTACTTTGACCCCTGCGTGGGTATATGTTGTAATTGAGTTGTATATTTTCATTGAAAGACCAAATCGGTCTACTGAGTCATTTAGCCTTGAAGGCATTGTCGAGATGTTAAATGTTGTTACCAGCCTGGTAGATCTTCGAGGAGAGGGTCTACGGCGTGTAATATCCCTGAGTGGATTGGGGGTGTTACAACTTTGGCTTCGATAATGAATCTTATGTCAAAAGGTATGCTTTTATTCGTAAGCAACCTCATCCTTTCAAGCCTTGTCTTGTAAATTTTTAAAATTGCATTTTTGCTTAGAAAGGGAAATCTTTTTTCGATTTTATACAATGTTTCTTCCATAAAAAAAAATATAAAAATAAAATGACAATGAAAATAATTGAAGAAAATATCTACAAATATCAGTTGTTGTGGGAAACTGAAAAATCCGACTTTAATAGTCACGGAGTACCGTTATCCGCCACTTGACCGGACAAACACAATTGAGTACTAAGTTACAACGTCGAGAAATTTGTACTTATAAAAATAGTTTACAATGTAAGATTTCAAATATAACTTATACTTCCCCGGCAACGGCGCCAAAAACTTGACACGCTTTTAGTGTAACTATCGCAAGTGCACGATATCGTATCAAGTAGTAAAGTGGACTTTTTGAGTCCGGTTTATCGATCCCAGAAGGAAGTTTGGTTATAATTTGATTTATACACTATTAGTCTATTTTTATAGATACTAATATGAGTGAAACACACAATTAAAATATTTGGTTTAATATTTGCAAAGAAAATGCAATAATAGTTCTAATATTAAAAGGAAATAAAAAGATAGCAATAATAATAGATTGATTAACGATAAAATGAAATAGTTGGGATTACAAACTTAGTTCGTCATTAGTTATAAAAGATGTATTGGAGATCATAAGATGAATTTACTTATTATGTTGTGTAGATTCGATTTTCCTTAAAAAGACGGTTTCTCTTTCGAACTATAAAACGCCCCTTACATATTGAATCAATCCACTATATTTCTATGTTGATTGGCTTCAATACATAGCATTAGGATTTATGAAAATAACTCAAAGAATCATTTAAGGACTAGGGGTATATTTCTATCCCCTAGAACAACTTAGAGTGAAGATCATTTGATCTAATCAAACATATTTTCTTTCGAAACATATGAAGACCATAAATATCGTCATTTATTGGCCAAATAAATAAAGATTGTTAAAACAATGAAAATCACACACAATAATAAGTAATTCACAATAGATCTTTATACAAACATAAATAACATGACTAACCTTGTTTATAATCCCAACTAAAGATTACTTAGCCCATGAAGGGTTTATTACACATATTACAAGCTTGTGTGGTCATTATTAGTTGAATCAAGAGAAAGAATTGATCCTAACTCCCTTAGTAGATAAAGGAGATAGAAACAATAAACTCTCTGAACAACATATGTTATACCACACTTACAAAGATCACTCAAGAACACAAGTGTGTTCTTCACACAAAAAGAAAAGTTTACAAAAAATGGAAAATTATAAGATGAATCATGAATGATGATGGATCTTAGGGGTCTATTTATACACCTAAAGTCATCTAATAGCTCCAAAATTCCAGCATTATTACAATAGATCGGATCAATGCCAGCCATCCCCTCAATAATAGACCAAAAGTATAAAAAATTATACAATGATCAAAATTCTGCCAAGAGTTACAGCCGTAACATTGAGGAGTTACGGCCGTAACTTGGATGACTTACGGCCGTAACATTGAGTAGTTACGGCCGTAACATGGCTACATTTTTCTGAATTTGTGAGTTACGCCCGTATGTTATGATGTTACGCCCATATGGAGTTTCAGACTTTATTTTCAGCCCAGAAATTTCTGACTTTTGCGTTTTCGCCCCAAATCTTCTTCAGATGATAACTTTTGATATATAACTCAGATTTTGAATCCGGAAAGACTGCCGAACTCGTCTCGGAAAGCCCTACAACATGAATACATAAAAATTCAACAAAGAGAATATTTTATAAACATGTTATTTCTTGAGTAAATCAGTAATTCAATCCGATTAAGACTAGATTTACATCTTTATCCGATAAAAATAAAATTATTAAAAACTAATTAATTAAAAGCAAAAAATGAGTAGACTGGCTCAATTATGGGTAAAATTTATCGATACAAATCATGGATAAGTGTATAAAACTGACACTTATCAGTCAGCGATCCATGTAATGAAAGATTGTCTGTGGTTATTCCTGGTAGAAGTGTGGATATGAATGAAACTGAAGAATCAGCGTTTGACAATTGTGAATTTATTCCTTTGTCGACACGGTTACCCAATATCGTTGAAGAAAATGAAGCTGACGACATACATGTCATTTGAAATGACCATGATGAAGGTTTATGGGAGAACCTTGTTATTGTAATATCCGCAATTTCGAATTTCAGTAATTTTCTTTTTTTCGGAGGAAGTTCATTTTGACAACTCTATCATGACCGTTTCGTCATTCGGAGAATATTTAATTCTGCACTTTTTGTCATCCGAGTTCGTTTCGGTGCTGCTTTGTTGAGTTCCGTGCTTTTTAGCGACTTTTCCGCGCTTGAGTTCGGTTCTTGCGAATCTCGTTCGAAACTGTCGTTTGGGGTTTTTCGTAAGTTCATTTAACGTTGTTATACGTGTTGTGAGCTCCGGTTTGATTATTCGTTGTCGTATGGTGATTTTCGGGCATTTGGGCCATTCTCGTAAATTCCCAAAGTTTGGGGTAATTACCTTCCGTTGTCGAATTTCGAGCCTTCGGGTGGTCGGAATCGTGTGTCCTACTAGCTCTTATATTCGTCTTTGTGAGTACTTCGTAACCGTATCTTCGGTTCGTATTCAGGTTCGGGTTTCGGTGTCGTTTTGTTGAATTCAGGATTACTAAACGACTTTTCTAAATATGAGTTCGAATTTGTTAGATCACCATTAATTTTTGGTAACTCCAAAAATTCTGAATCTTTGCAATATCATCGAGTTAGCTTTCCAATGGTTCGAACGGTGAGTCAATCGGAGTCCGGACGAGAGAGTTATGGTCGTTTTAGCTCACCCGCTCGTTATTGGCCGATCACTGCCGGCCGAACTCGGCCGTGTCGTCCGACACGGCCCGTGCCGTACTCGTCCGGATAAGCCAGAAGTCTCTGCCTCAGGACCCGACCATGTCGCCTAGCACGGCCGAGCCGAACTCTTCCGGATAAGCCGGAACCGACTGCCCAGAGGCCCGACCGTGTTCCAGGACACGGTCGAGTCAATGCCGAGCGCCGCGGACAGGTCACTATCGGTAGGCCCCTCATCGGTGCGACCGTGTCTAGCAGGACACGGTCGAGTCCCTGCCGGCCAGCTGCGCGCCACGACCGTGTCAGGCGGACACGGTCGAGTCTGTCAGCCTATTTAAGGCCCTGCAGACGTTTTTCTTGCCATTTTTCACCTTCTTCTTCTCCTCTTCCGCAGCTGGGCGTGTTCTAAGCTTGAAGCCATGTTGTTTAACAACAAATCCATGGAGTTCTTGAGGTTATATCATCAATAATCCGTCCGATATCATCCCTTGATCCAGCGAATCAAGGTTAGATCTTTAGAACCCTACTTTTGGTAAAATTGGGGGTTTTCGTGTTTTTGTCCGATTCGTTCCGTTTTGTTGATTAATTCATGATGTATATGATTAATCTTGTTGGTATTCTTAGTTTCCCTACGGATTCATGGTATATTTCGTGATTTTTACGGAATCGAGAGGGTTTGGTTGTGGTCCGCCCTCGTTGTTGTTTATATACGAATATACATGAATCGTAGGCGGGTTTTCGGGTGTATTCCAATTCCGTATTCATTTAGAAATGGTTGTGATTGTATTCTTCGAATCGTTAGGTTCGGTTTCATTGGTTCCTAGCGTTCGTCGGTGACTTTCCTTTCCGTTGCGTAAATCAATAATTCAAGGCAAGTATTTTTGGAAACCTTTAAGCTTAACATGAAATGGTGATGTATATTACTTGTGTGTAACTCACCTTGTGTTGGCCCGACGGGGTCAAGGAGGGAAATCTATGCTGCCGCCCTGGATTTCATGAGTTTCGTACCGCTAGCCAACTCGTTAGGGTCCTTGTGAGGCCTCGAGTGAGAATGTATGCTGCCGCCCTGTTCTCACGGCATAGCGTGTGCGTAGTTTTGTTTTTCTGTAATTGTAGCCAACTCGGTAGGGTCCCTATGAGGCCTCGAGTGAGAATGTATGCTGCCGCCCTGTTCTCAAGGCTAATTGTGGAGTGTATGTTTTCCGGAAAAGACATGTCTTGTTTTGGTTTTCGAATTGATATTGGTGCATGCATTATGAAATGTGTAAGCGATTGGTTTGCCTTGATTACTTGTACTAGCGTAATTGCTAACCCCTCTGGGGACCCGTTGTCGGGGAAATTCTTGTTATGGATTTCAGGTTATGTTCAAATGCATTTAGCGGCTACTGGATGGTACGAGGATGTCGGCCAAGGTTGTTGACATGTGCAATCGAGTCTTGTTATTTCTTACTGTCTCTTTTGATGTGGATGTTTTCCAAATTGTAAACTTATAGATTGTACTCGCGAGTACTTAGGCTTTTCCTTTCAGATTGTGATTGGTCTTCGTTGGAGTTACTGTATTTGTCGGTTGATGTTATTTATGCCGGTTGTACCGGACGTGTTGTTTTATGTTCTTATTGTTAACAATTGTTTCCTTGCTAACCGAGGCGGTTAGTCGAGTGGTGTTTTCTTGTGTTAGCCTGGTGGGTCCCATGTAGGGGTCCACGGCGCTGTAATTCTCCTCGAATATCTTGGGGGTGTTACAGTTATCTCAAAAGATAAATAAAAATCAGGTACATGAATAACTACATCTAAGTTTTGCATAGATACATGCCATTTTTTTTCTCATTCTAAGTTTAACCGAATTAATTTATTCTCCTCTTACAAAGTGAGTAGGTGTTCACTTAGAAATCAGTAGATTTAGTACTTACTAGTCAAAATGTAAGCAATTAGATGTTAAGTTATAATAAGTGTCGGGGGAACGGCTGGAGCCCTTAGGCAATGTCCGGGGATGAAACCATTAACTCTGTCCGGGCCCAGTAAGTGCGGGCCTGTAACCCAAGCGGGGGACAATGAGGCGATCAGGTCATGCTGGCAAACTTACCTCTAGATCGGGGGTGAGCTCGAGCCTCTTTGGGGGTACTCAGGACAGGGGACAATCCCCCTCGTGTGCGTGTGTGGAAAAAAAAAAGTTATAATAAGTGTCAATTTTGACAACTAGGTAATACGTTGTGTTTGACAAGTATTAGTTTTTTGATAAAGAGTTTTTCAAACAAAAAATATTACTATTGTGTTTGACAAGTATTAGTTTTTTGACAAAGATTCTTTCAAACAAAAAATATTATTGGTGTATATTTCAACTAGGTATATTTTCAACTAGTTGTCAATTTTGACAACTAGGTAATACGTTGTGTTTGACAAGTATTAGTTATTTGACAAAGATTTTTTTCAACTAGGTATATTTTTTGTTTATGTTGTGTTTGACAATATTTTCATTTGTTTATACAGGCACATGACTTCTCCTCGGCATCCTCCTCGTTCTCCTTCTCATTCTCCTCGTACTCCTCATCATTCTCCTCCTCATTCCGCTGCTTCTCCTCATACACAGACTACTACATCGAGAAATCCTACAAGATGTAGAAGTACGTCCAAACGGCGTGTAGATGGGAAAAAGCTACCTCTTGACATCGATCCAGTCAGGGGAAAACTTAAGTACGAGCACAAAGTCAAATTGAGTAAGTATTTGGGTACTTGCGAAAGATCATGTTTCCAAATTGTACGATCGGTGGACTCATGTACCGGATAAGCCGGACAAGGAAATACTTTGGCAGGATGTATTGGTACGTGCATTACTTTTGTGATTAATTATGTGTTTCACTTTGTGTTTTAAATTAAATTAAATTATTCTATAAAAACTGAAATTAAATTAAATAATTTAAAAAACTGAATTAAATATAAATAATCTGGAATAAAACTGAAATTTATAAAAAAACATTAAAGTAAATTATTCTATAAAAACCGAAATTAAATTAAATAATTTAAAAAACTGAATTAAATATAAATAATCTGGAATAAAACTGAAATTTATAAAAAAACATTAATTTAAGTAAATTATTCTATAAAAACTGAAACTAAATAAAATAATATAAAAAAATGAATTAAATATAAATAATCTGGAATAAAATTAAAATTTATAAAAAAACATTAATTTAAGTAAATTATTCTATAAAAACTGAAATTAAATTAAATAATTTAAAAAACTGAATTAAATATAAATAATCTTGAATAAAAACTGAAATTACTTCAAATAATTTAAAATTGTATTATCGATAACCAGGGCTGAGAATCGGGACATCCCGAGGTCCCGGTCCCGAGTCCCGATTGTCCCAGTCCCGAAAATCACCAATTTGGTGGTCCGGTCCCGGTCCCGGTCCCGTTCGGGACTTCGGGAGTCTCGATTCCCGAAATGGGATGAATGTAAGTCCGGTCCCGATCCCAGAGAATAATTTTCCGGAATGTCCCGAATGTCCCGATCGGGACAAAATACCCGAAATCAGAAAAGGAAAAAAAATGATTGAAATTAGAAATTTCAATCGGGACTTCGAGATAGTCCCGATCGGGACTCGGTACCAAAATTTCAGGTCCCGGACCTGGTCCCAATCCCGTAAAATTCGGGACTCGGGGTCCCGTTTCCCGTCGGGACCGGGACTCGGGATTTCCCGATCCTAAATTCTCAGCCCTATCGATAACGTTTCAATTTGAATTGTCAATGTAGGCCAACTTTGATGTCAGTCAAATTAGCAATATTGGCCAATTTCGCACGAAGACATTATAGTCAATTGGGAGGATGTGGAGGCAATTTAAGACTGATTTGACCTGCGAGTATATATATATGGTCCGTCGAAAGGGTTGTCTCCTTGTGAGAAGTATGGTATATCGAAGGACGATTGGAAAGAATTCAAAAAGACTCATGAGGACCCTACTTGGGAGGTAAATCTGAATTCAAAGTCATTTTCTGTAGCTCGATTAGTTGTCGATATTTCCTTACATATTATTTCGAATCCTTGCAAATAATTTTCTATAGATCGATTCCGCCTCTCGTTTCATTTCCTTACATATTATTTCGATTCCTTGCAAAAAAAATTAAGGAAAAGAGAATCAAGAAACGAGAGATAGCGAAGCTGAACAATGCTCCCCATACTATGGCTCGAGGAGGATATGATTTTGTGGAGGTACGGGAGATGGAGAGAAAGATGAAGGAGCGTAAAGAAGAAGCATCAAAATCTGGAGAAGATGTTATTATTGATCCTCCATCTCCTCCTTCACGTCATCAGATGTGGAAGCTTGGTCGTCAAAAAAGATCTGGGGGAGTGTCATCAGATGCTGCACGAGAGATTGTTACTAAGATCGTAAGTTTAAAATATCCTTTAATATTTGACAATGTATTTAAAATTAAATAAACTTAGTTTTCTTATCTTTTCAAAAGTTGATTCCAGAAATTTTTGTTTTGCAATTAAATTCTATAACTTAAATTTTTGTTGTTGAAAAAAATAAAAGTCATAATATTTAATTTGAAATATTTAAAAGTTGTGAATAAATGATTACTGTTTCTTCTTTATAACATGGCAAGTTTTTTTTATTGTTCTGAAAAACAATAAATGATTACTGTTTCTTCTTTAAGATGCCTGTGGAAAGGTATGTCATCCTTTTATGAGTTCTACTTGGGAGTTCATTGTAATTAGTTCATAATATACTATGGTTAGGTTTTGATTTTCTCATTTCATATGTGTTCCCTTTTTTCTTCTTTAATTTCATTTGCTATACATATTAAATTTTGGGTTTGTGTGCATAATTCGTTTCTCTTATGGTATGTGATTCTCTGATATTAAATATGTAGCTGATTGTTTGGGGTTTTGATATGTGCTAGATTTTGTTTTTGTTTTTCTCTTTATCTCTCTTTTTGCTTGGATTAGAATTGTTAGTGATAACGAAAATGAAAACGGTTATTGGTGTCTTATGGAGACAAAAAAAATATTAACAGTTCATTTATGTGCTTCACATGTGTCCCGCTTACGCAAAATCATTCTTTTGTAGGATGAGTTGGAGGCGCAGTGTACACAGGGCAGCTTCACTCCCGAGGGACGACATGATATATTGGCTGAGGCCATTAGGAGACCGTAGCACCCTGGCCGTGTTTGTGGGATTGGATTTGGTGTAGGCATTCGAGATGATTTTTTTCAATCTTCACGTCGATCTGCATCATCAATAAATGAAAGTGTGTTGGAGGAACTAACGAAGAAGATCACATATGATGTTACACAAAATTTGATGAAAACATTTGGCCAAACATTGGAGTCTTTGGGTGTTCATTCACAGTAGCCCCACGCCGATCTACGTACACCCGATGATCATCATGTTACCCATGTCAGTACGAAGAGGAGTTGTGCCGATGATGTTTCTGGCCCTTCATGAGGGAAGATTCTGCCTGGGGACACTGGTCGATTTGGATTTTATGTGGACGAGCGTCCTCCTCGTCTAGTCGCTATCGGTCGAGTTCATCATGGAGATTCTACCCTACAATGTGCCCCTTTACCAGCTCATTTGGTTAAGGTAGTAGTCGAGGAGGTCGTAGATGGCCGAAGTTCCTATACCTACTGAAGAGGTACGCTTAGTGAGGGAAGCTCTAGGTACCTTTATTGCATGGCCAAAGAATCTTGTTGTTGCCGACTTTATCAAGGTATATTTCTTTTGTGTTTTTAATATTAAATCTAAATAAAAGATACTCCGATTATAGTTTTTAATATTAAATCTAAATAAAAGGTATATATTTCTTTTGTGTCTGGCAGTCCCTGGATTTACGATTTGTTTGATGATAATGAATAAGGAATCTTGTACTTCATTGGAAAATGATTCTAAATTGTTGGTCTGCTTAGGACAAGAATTTTTATTATTCAGAAGTAATGAAAACTTGAAGCTGATGAATATGGTAAAGTCAGTAGTTATATTAGATTAAAATTTTATTTCATCATTCCGTATGGTTATGTGATATTCTAAATTAATAAAGACTAATTCAAATTACATGAAATTTTAAATTAGTAAAAAGTATTGGTATTATTGTGTGACAATGATATTTATATTTTTCTCTATCTAGCATTTTATGGTTATTCGTGTAACATATTTTCGGATCTCCTTTGTAGCCTATATTGTGTTTCTCCTTTGTAACATATTTTACACTGTTTTTGATATCATGTTGTTATTATTTAATATCATGCTGTAATTCTTCTTTTGCTGACTTAAATCATTTTGTGGTATATATGTTAAACTTCTTTACTGTAACAATTCATTTCATGTATCTTGTATATGATTTAGGATATTGAGCGACATGATCCACCTAAGAACATGCTCGTCGAGATGACCGGTCGAGTCACAGAGACGACACGTTGAGAGAGTTATTTAGTGTTGCAGTGACTCTCTTTAGTGACCCATTACATGTGCCATGGGACAGCTTCCTTTGGCTGTGGTGGTGATGACGTTCCCTTGTACTTAAGTTACGATGATCTTTTGGAAATCATTCAAGACAAGCAATGGCTTAGCTTATCGATTCTACAGTTTTGGACTTTGTAAGTAATTCTTTACATGCATATTTATGTATATTTATCAAAAATTCATAGTTTGGAATGTAAACAAGATATTAATAGTTTGTTTAACAAATTAGGTACTTATCGAAATTGAACGTGGGCACGATGGACGAGGATTTCTTTGGATATTTTGATCCTCAATCCATACAAAATATGGAAAAGAAGGGAGAGGAGACCTCCGGATACATCACTTCGCGTATGTCGGATGCAAAAAAATAGATATACCTTGGAGATTACTATCATGAGTAAGATCTAACATTCGTCTCACTACCCTCTTTTTTTCTCTAAAAGTCTTAATATCTCTTTCTTGTCTTTGTAGATTTTTATATATTAATAATTATGTAAGTAGATGTATTTAGATTGGTTATGGAAAAATTAAATATTCCAGTCCTCCCCCCTTGTAATACGTTTGTTAATGCAGTGAGCATTGGCAACTTTTGGTCATTATTCCGGTAAAAGGCGAAGTTGTGTGGTTTTGCTCACTACACTGTAAGCCCGACAATCGCATTAAGGCCGTAATCCAGAAGTAAATTTTAACTTGTAGCATTTACTTGAAAAATATATATACACACACACACACATATATATATATATATATATATATTATACTTTCATTTCATAACACATTAGTACTTCTTTCGAACAGTACCGTGACCGCGTATAAGGTGATGACTGGTATGCATACAAGTAGATCCAAACAGACCATTACTTTGATATATTCCAAAGTAAGTAATACATTCAATTATATATATATATATATATTAGCTATATATATGTATATATATTATATATTATATAATTGACTAATTAAGCTTCATATTCTTTTTAGTGTAATAAACAAAGTGGAGGTTGAGAGTGTGGGTATTACGTCATGCATTGGATGTCGACTATTGTTCGAGCTCGTATTATCGATGGATGGATGAAGGTGATAAACTTTTATTTCAATTTTTTAAATTATTTAAATTAATTTCAATTTTTTAAATTATTTCAGTTTAAAAGTAATTTAATCGCTTAAGTTGATGAGTTTGTTAATTTATATGTTTATATGTACAGATGTTTGATGATGTTGCAGCACTTCCTATAGATAGAATTTATGAAATTCGAACCGAATGGGCAAAACAATTTTTGGAGGTTAGGAACCGTTTATATGCGTAGATTTTTTACATTTGATTTTGTAAGAATTACCATTGTTTTGTTTGGTTAGTTCGTGAATTGTGTTGTATTTATTTTGAATTGGATGGAACGTTATTGTATTTGATGGTTGGATAAAAGTTGTCTAGTTGTATTGGTGAATGGATGAAAGTTGTGTTGTTGAGGTTTTAATTGAGATTGTTATTGTATTCTGGTTTATTTGAGGTTTTAGCTGGTTTATTCTGGTTTAACAGGTTTTTTCTGTGTTGTATTCCGAATTTTATGTACTGTTTGTTGGATGTTGGTTTAGTCTGGTTTAGCAGGTTTTATGTACTGTTTATATAGTTTTAGTTGGATGCTGTTTTCTGGTGTTTGGATGCTGTTTTCTGGTGGATGTTGTCTGTGTAGCAGGTTGGACAATAGCAGGTTGAAAAATCCCCCATTTTCAATTTAACATCAGTTCATGGAAATAACCACTGTTAATTTAACAGCGGTTATTAAACAGAACCGCTGTTAATGGGAGAATTAACATCGGTCTCTACATAGAACCGATGTTAAATTAACAGCGTTTACAGTACAGAACCGTTGTTAATTGGGTACTTAACAGCGGTTTCTTATAAAAACCAATGTTAAGCGTTAACAGCGGTTTATCCGAAAAATCGATGTTAAATGTAAAATTAACATCGCTTCTTTCAGAAAACCGATGTTAAATTAACAGCAGTTTTCTGAAAGAACCGATGTTAATCTTACATTTAACAGAGGTTCTGTGTACCAACCGCTGTTAATTTAACAGCGGTTTTCTGAAAGAACCGATGTTAAATTTAACAGCGGTTTTCTAATAACCGATGTTAAATTTAACATCGAAGCCTTTAACAACGGTTCCAGAACCGCTGCTAAAATGGCTCCAGAACCACTGTTAAAGGCCAGTTTTGTAGTAGTGTAAGGAAAACTTACGAACACTGGAAGTACCGAGATGATGGAGCGTGATGACGATGTGCAAAATGAAACACAACTAGACCCAATTAACCGAAAAGCCTAGGTATCCATAAACCTAGTGCTCTGATACCATTTTCTGTAACACTCCCAGGATATTCAGGATATATTACAGCGCTGTGGACCCCTACGTGGGACCAACCAGGCTAACTAATTATACCGCTCGTCTAACCATCTCGGTTAGCGAGAAAACACACATCACCAAGATGCAAATTAAAATAAAACACCCGGTACAACCAGTAAACCAGACGTCATCGAAAATCACCCATGAAATTTAGTATACAATCCATCTACCAAATTTAAAACGCGTAAGTACTCGTGAGTACCATCTATCAGTTTACAAGTTTGAAAAGCAAACGTTCTAAAATAGACAACTGAAATAAAGGGACTAAATTGCACACGTCAACAACCCTGGCCAGCATCCTCGTACTACTCCAGTGCCCGCTCGACCGGCCAAACGTAACCTGAAATTTATAACACGAATTTCCCCAAACGGGTCCCCAAAGGGATTAGCAATTACACTAGTACAAGTAATCAAGGCAAACCATTCGCTTACACATTTCATAGTACATGCATCAAATCGTATCAAAAACAAAACAAGGCATGTATTTTCCCGGATAGTCAATAATCACAGTTGAAAATCGCCTAGGATCGAGGCTAAACCACTGGTCCCATCCGAGGCCTCTATGGACCCTCCCGGACTGGCTATTCAAACAAGCTCGTGAATCAGGAGCGAAATCACAGATTCCTCTGAGGCCCCATCGGACCCTCCCGGAGTGAGCAAAGCACACACATATACATTACCATTTCATGTTAAGCATAAGGGTTTCACAAGAATACTTGCCTTAAGAAGTTGACGATGAAATGAACGGGAAAATCAACTACGCTTGTTAGGAATTGACGACCACGAACCTAACGATTTGAAGAATGTAATCACAACCAATTCTATACGAGTATGAAAATGGAATACACCCGAAAACCCACCTACGATTCATGTAAATTCGTACAAAAATAACAATGAGGGCGGGTCGCAACCGAACCCTCTCGATTTCACAAATACCACGAACTTTACCATGAACTCGTAGGGAAAACAAGGGATACACAAGGATTAATCATATACAACATGAATTAATCAACAACACGAAGCAAATCGGACAAATACTCAAAACCCCCAATTTACCCAAAGATAGGGTTCGAAGAGTTTACCTCGGATCGGAGACGAAGAACAAGGGTTGGTGTTGTTAATATAAACCAAGAACTTAAGAAAGATGATAGCTTCGATCTACAAGACTTCGAATCGCCCAGAAATCGCCCAAGAATCGCCTAGATCGCCCCAGCCGCGGAGGAGGAAGAAAAGTGAGGAAAAATAGACGTGTTTGGGTCAACTCTCTGGTATATATAACCAGACGGTTTAGAGTATACTAACGGCTTATGGTTAGCGCGCGCTAACCAGCCAAACCTGGTCCAGAACCTACGGTTCTGACCCGTTAGCATGCACTACCCGATAATTAGCGTGCGCTATAAGCTCCCTGTTAGCGCGCGCTATCTGCCCATAGCGTGCGCTACCTGTTCGTCATTCAGAGTCCAGAAACATTCTGCCTTAACTGGAATATCGAATTAGCACGCGCTGCCAGACACTTAGCGTGCGCTAAGTCTCAACCATAGCGTGCGCTAATCCACAGACTTAGCGTGCGCTGAACTGCTCGTCCAGAGGGCAGAAACAACCTAATACCACTAATATACTCGAACCATTAGCGCGCGCTACTCAAAGAAATTAGCGTGCCCTACACAACCAATCTAGCGTGCGCTAACGAGTGCAGATAGTAGTACAGACAACACTCAAAGCTGGAAAACGATGAATTCTGCCATGGATGAAAACAACGCGCTCCCGACATTAAACAACAGACTGAAAAAGACACACGCACGATGAGTTCGAGTCGGAACCAAAGCACTTAAAGAAAACACGATTCCGACTACCTAACAGTTTGGAAAACGACAACAATAGTAATTACCCCATAACTTTGTGAGATTATAAAACGGCCCAAAACATCCAAAATACACGATACACAATCGAAACACCAAATAAAAGCGCACAACATCCATAATGACATAGGATGGGTTTACGGCAAATTCGAAACGGTGGTCCCGAACAACGATTATAAGAGTCGAACCAAATAGCGACGGAACAGACAATAAACGCGGAATTGGGTAAAACAAGTCCGAAACAAGCTCGGATGATAAAAAGTCCAGTATTAAATATTCTCAAAATATCCATACGGTTACAAGCAAGTCACTAGAAACGAAAAATACACCAAAATAAAAAAATACCGGAAAAAAATGCGGATATTACAGCACCGACGTTCACTCCCCCCATCATCGGACTCTACGGATATATATATATATGATGTGAGAGTACAATACATAATATGCCATCCAAGACTTGGATGCCAATTTCAGCTCGACCCACACTGTTCCGACCTGACTTGTGATGTGTAATACCCGGTTGTAATTCAGTCATTTTCATTCAGTAATTTCATTCGGTGATTGTCACTCAGTGGATTTTCACTCATTTATAATCATTCATCAATCATGTTCTTTCACCCGTGTTCACCGTTCGGAAAAACTTCGAGTTGTGTATCGTTATTGTTCATTGTTTCAACTTTCCACATATGAGTTCGACTTTGTTAGATCACCATTAACTTTTGGTAACTCCAAAAATTCTGAATCTTTTCAATATTATAGAGAATCGAGTTATCTTTCCAATGGTTCAAACGGTGAGTCAATCGGAGTCCGGACGAGAGAGTTATGGTCATTTTACCTCACCCGCTCATTTTTCAGTTATTGGCCGATCACTGCCGACCGAACTCGGCCGTGTCGTCCGACACGGCCCGTGCTGTACTCGTCCGGAAATGCCGAAGTCTCTGCCACAGGACTCGACCGTGTCGTATGGCACGGCCGAGTTGAACTCTTCCGGATAAGCCAGAAGCGACTGCCCAGACGCCCGACCGTTTTCCAGGACACGGTCGAGTCATGCCGAGTCGCTGTCGGACAGGTCACTATCGGAAGGCCCCTTCGGCCGCGACCGTGTCAAGCAGGACACGGTCGAGTCCTTGTCGGCCAGTTGCGCGCCGCGACCGTGCCGATCGGCACGGGCCGTGTCCGACAGACAGTCAAGCCCTATAATTTCGTTTTTTTTAGCATTTCAGCTCATTTCTTCATTCTTTCACCTTCATACGCGAGAGAGGGTCTTGAGGGAGAGATTTCTTCATCAATTATTATTTGAGTGTGTATTTTTCTTCACCTTCAATCCTTTGGGAAGCTTGGATACTCGATTAAACTCGTGTTCTTCGGATCGAAGTGGTTGGATCTTCAAGAGGTAATTTCTTCAACACCTTGGATTTCGATTCTATGTTTAGATATGATGTTTTGGACGTTATAATCATGTTATATGAAGGGATATGTATATGATTATGAGTTTGTATAAGGATTCATTGGATTATTGAGGGATTATTCAAGAACACTTTGATTATCGAGTTGAAATTGGGGGTTTTCGATTGATTGTCGTTATAATCACGTTTTCGGATATTCATTTCGGATTATTGATCATTTGGAAGATGTTTATTGGTTTGAAACACCTCTTGGGGGATTTGATAGTGGCTCATTGAGATTTGATTGTAAACAATCGGAGTTTGGCCACAACGTATTCGATATAATGCCCCAATGAACTTAGTTTAATCGTATCGACGTTTTGAGTTCGTTATATTCGTGTTTGATTCGTGTATTGAACGGGTTGTTGGATATTGTATAATTCAAGGTTGTTCGAGCGATCGATATCTCAATTAGGACGTCGTTCGTGGAAGGATAATTGTCACCGGTGTTGTGTAAGTTAATTCTTACTCGGTTAAAAGGATATTCATCCCTTTTGTTGTTGTTCATTCATAATCATAACTCATTCATCATTATATTAATCGTATCAAAACTTGTTGTTGTCAATTAATCACTTCAGTCATAAGGAACGACGGTTCCAATCTTTTCATTGATCTTTCATTTATGTAACTAACATTCCACCTCGGTGAGTCATTATTCATTTTCGATGTCACTTTTGTTATATCGTGGCATTCCGGTCATCTTGGCGTGCAGTTGGTATGTGTCGATTTTCATGTCGGCACGTTTAAGCCGTGTGTTGGTTGTTGGCCTCACATTGGGTGCACACGAGTCATATTGTCTCGTGAGATCGACAGGTACAAGACCACACGTGTATTCGATCGATACTCGTTGGTGGCTTGTGCACGGACACATTTCCATCCCGGGCGTAGTGTGGCGCCACCCTTTGAGCCGTACTGTTAGTTGATTCATATAGCATGTTTGATTGCGTATGTTTCGACAGGATATTTCATAACTTCTTATATAATCATGATTGTGTATGTTCAACCCTTGAGGATTGTTGTTCTGTATAACTGACCCCGTTTGGGGATATTTGTTTCTCAGGTCATGGCAAGGCAAAGGCACAGGGAGAGCACGTTGACGGCGAGGAGTCCCAATGATACTAGAAGGGGGCCCCAGTCTGTTCAGTCACTTATTTAGTCATTTATGTTTCCTTTATTTATTCCGCTGCAGACATTCCGTTTGAATACTCGTTTCATTCAGTGTTGTGTATTTTATCGTCATATAAGATACACATGTATTCTATTTTATCCTGGGTGTGTTGTATGAAACTCCTAATCGGAGTAATTGATGTTGTAATGTGGTTCGGTACTACATTTACTCTGTGTAATTCATCATTTTTCATTCGCCTGGTGGGTCCCAGTCGGGGGTCCACGGCACTGTAATATCCGCCTAGTTTGGGGTGTTACAGAGTTAGTATCGGAGCGTGGTTTTGAATACTACCTTCCGAGTCATGTCTCATTTGAAATCATCGTCATCGGACTAGTATCATTGGACTTTCGCATCACGTGTGACCTGTACAGATGCCGAGCCAATCAGACCGAAAGAACTGTAAGACTTCTAATGCCATGGTATAATTTCTGGAAATTATCATTCATTCATAATTCATCCGTTAACAATCCTCAAACATCATTTTCATTTTTGAACAGGACGGTCATTTTAACTCATTAATCACTCAATTCATTTCATTACTCGATTGTTGATCTGGATGATCATATCATTAATCTTGTTAACTTGTTCAAGATAATCATTTCAATAGTTTCATCAGATAATCATGTCACCTCAGTTAATCATTCATATAATCATTGTGTTAGAACGTGTATGCTCATTTTCATCATTTAATGACGTAATCATAACGTGATATTCATGTGGGAGATTTAACCATCATGTGACTTTCCTCCTTCAGTATGGAAAGGGCAAGAAGAGGACGTGGAGGACGAGGCCGTGGAGCAGGCCGAATCCCGAGAGCTCGTGTGAATACACGTGCGAATGCGAGGAATAATGCTAATTCATCTAGCAGCGACGCTGCTACTCATTCACCTGGACGTGATCATTCTCTATCAGGGAGTCGTACTCGGGACACCGCTCAGTCAGAAGGTGTTCGGGTTGACCCACTCGCTTTTATGCAGGGCATGATGGCCCAAATGACCCAGATGACACAGCTGATGCAGACGATGCATAACTCCACTACTCAAAATCAACAGGCTCCTCCGCCGCCACCTCAGAGGCAAGAGAGGAATGTGAGCAGTATCATCGGCGACATCTCTCGCCAAAGGCCACCTACTTTTGAAGGCTCATCTGAGCCGGCGGATATTGTTCATTGGCTCGAACACTTCGAGAAGCTATTCGCGATGGTAGAGTGTCCCGAAGGACACAAAGTTTCAGTTGCGGCTTACTATCTGGGTAAGAGCGCCCATTCTTGGTGGTTGTCGTTGAAGCCCACCGAAGGATCATGTACTTGGGAGCAGTTCAAGACTCTCATGATGGAGAGATATTATCCGGCCCCACTCAGAGAGGCCAAGCTGTCAGAATTACTCACCCCCGACCCCTCAACAGACGAGGATGTTCTCGCCATTGCCAAGAAATTTCAGGAACTTCTTCCGTTCGCCTCATCTATCATTCATTCCGAGGCGGATAAGATTAAGTATTTCAGCAAGAGACTGAAATCCCGTATGAGATTACAACTGCTTAATCATAATTGTACCATGTTGGCTGAATTCATTGAGAAAGCTCTTACCTATGAGCTTACTGCTAAGGAAATTGCTAAGCAGCAACCTTCGTCTGCTAGCAAGAAGTCCAAGAACCGTAATCAGTCTGACGGGAGTCAGGCCACTTTCAAGAAACCACGTGCGGGCTCTACTTTTTCTGAGCGACCTCCCACGGCGTCCAAACCCGCGGAATCTCAGTCACAAGCGGCCGCCTGCCATCACTGTTTAATCGTGGAGGAACAGGCCATTTCAGCACCAAATGTCCGGGCGTCACATGTGCCACAATCAGGATTGCCGGGCATAGGCCCGCTTTTTGCCGAAGGGACTCCAAACCTACTCCGCGTCATCTCAGCTCCTAGGTCATTCGTGGTGCGTAATCAAAGCCACTCGGCTGCTCAAGACGACATGAGCTAAAGGCGAGCCAAGAGCTATCGACGAGCGTCCGGCCTGGGCCGGCAAGCCCCGAATTTATGAGATGAAGAAGACCGACGATCCAGAGGCGGATGATCTCGTGTACACTCGATATTCTATCTCAACTCGTGTGTACCCTTTTTGACACCGGTGCATCGCATTCATTCATTTCCGAGTCATGTTTGCGTAGACTACGTGGGGTAGTGCTACTAGTTGTGAGCCTTATGTCATTGGTCTACCGACGGTAGACGAATTATCGGTAATCATGAGATTGAATTGTCCGATTCGGTTTCCATGGTCGTGTATGGCCCGCGACCTAATCGTAGTAGATTTCGAGGGACGACGTCATCTTGGGTATTGATTGGATGGATCGTCATGATGCCATCATTAGTGTCCGTAAGCGTATGATCACTATCATTTCGCATTTATGGGGTCGAATGTGTGTTTCAGGAGGTAATCCTACTGCTCGTAAGGTCATTAATTTGATGAAAGCGGCGATTACTCACCAAGGATGTGTCGGTTATTGGTGCTATATGACCAAAACCGAGGAATCATCAAGACGTTGTCGGATATTCCGGTAGTAAGGGAATATGCCGATGTTTTTCCGTGACGAGTTACCCGGGTTTGCTCGCACAGAGAGATGTGGAATTCACGATTGAGTTGGAGCCCGCACGCCTCCGATATCGAAGGCACCGTGACGGATGGCCCCGACCAAATGCAGAGTCAAGAATCAACTTGAGGAATTGTTCGAGAAAGGTTATATCCGACCGAAAAGGCCCCCGTAGGGAGCACGATCGCTTGTAAAGAAGAAGGATGGTTCGTTCCGTTTGTGTATTGATTACCGGGAATTGAACCGGGTGACGATCAAGAATAAGTATCATTTACCTCGTATTGATGATCTTTTAGATCAACTTCAGGGAGCTTCAGTATTTTCCAAGATCGACTTAAGATCTGGATATCACCGATGGATTCGAGAGTCGGATATCGCGAGGACGGCGTTTAGAACACGCTATGGTCATTATGAGTTCGTAGTTATGCCGTTCGGGCTAACTAATGCACCTGCGGTATTCATGGAGTTAATGAATCGGGTTTTCATCGAATTTTTAGATCAGTTTGTTGTTGTCTTCATCGATGACATTTTGATTTATTCTCGTAGCCAAGAGGAACACGAGGTTCATCTTCATCAGGTTCTCGACGTGTTGAGACGAGAGCAACTTTATGGAAAGTTTTCCAAATGTGAGTTCTGGATGTCCGAAGTGACTTTTCTCGGACATGTAATTTCATCAGACGGAGTTCGTGTCGACCCTCAGAAGACGGAGGCTATCCGAGATTGGTTACCTCCGAAGAATGTTAAGGAAATCCGAAGTTTTCTCGGATTAGCGGGCTATTATCGGCGATTTGTGGAAGGATTTTCTAAAATCGCTCAACCCTTGACGAACCTTTTGCGAAAGGATAAGAAATACACGTGGTCCGACGCGTGTCAACGGAGTTTTGAGGAACTCAAGAGCCGGTTAATGTCAAGACTGTACTTTCCTTGCCGCAGGGACGGAGGGATTTGTGGTTTATAGTGATACGTCGGACAGGGTCTCGGGTGTGTGCTCATGCAGAATGGAAAGGTTATTGCCTATGCTTCACGGCAATTGAGACCTTACGAGGTTAATTATCCGACCCACGATCTGGAGCTAGCAGCCGTGGTGTTCGCTTTGAAAATTTGGCGTCATTATCTTTATGGCGTTACCTGTCAGATATTCACCGATCATAAGAGTTTAAAGTATATATTTACTCAGAAGGAGTTAAATATGCGACAAAGACGGTGGTTGGAATTAATCAAAGATTATGATATCGAGATCCTTTACCACCCGGGCAAGGCGAACGTTGTCGCCGACGCCTTGAGTCGTAAGTCTGTGCAGGAGCAGATGCTTACTCGTTTAAGATTCGTAAGGAGCATCAGCAGGAATTCCTTAGACCCGAGATCGAGGTCTGGCTTCAGCGAATTCAGGGACAGCTTTGTATGTTAGAGATTTCATCGTCACTTGAGGAGAAAATCAGGGAGGATCAGGGTTCAGACCCAGCATTGATGCGCATCCGTGAAGATGTGGCTCAGGGGAAAGCCCATGGATTCGTGGTCCACGAGGATGGACTTTTGAGGTTTAAGAACCGGTTGTGCGTACCGGCGAATGACGAGTTGAAAAACTCTATTTTGAGAGAAGCTCATGCTACCCCTTATTCTGTTCATCCGAGGTCCAGCAAGATGTACAAGGACTTGAAACAAAATTACTGGTGGAGTAATATGAAGCGAGAAGTCGCAGAATTTGTTTCGAGATGCTTAACCTATCAACAAGTTAAGATTGAACATCAGCGACCGGCAGGTATGCTGAAACCTCTTCCTATTCCCGAATGGAAGTGGGAAGACATTTCTATGGATTTCATCACGAGTTTGCCGACGAGTCATCGTGGCATGAATACGATCTGGGTGATTGTGGACCGCTTAACTAAATCAGCTCATTTTCTTGAGATTAAGGATATTTGGGGTCCCGAGAGACTTGCCCAGTTATTCATCAAAGAGATAGTGAGACTGCACTGCAGTACTCTAAAAGTATCGCTTCCGATCGTGACGGACGGTTTGTGTCACATTTTTGGAAATCACCATCGTGCTATGGGAACTCACTTAATCTCGATCGCTTTCATCCTCAGTCTGACGGACAATCAGAGAGGACTATTCAGACATTAGAGGACATGTTGAGAGCTTGCGTCCTCGATTGGAAGGACGATTGGGAAGCCCAACTACCACTGATCGAGTTCACGTATAATAATAGTTGGCATGCCTCCATTAAGATGGCACCTTACGAGGCCTTGTACGGTCGTCGTTGTCGATCTACTTTGTGTTGGGATGACTTGTCAGAATCAATCGGCACCGAGCCCGATATGCTTATAGCCGGGAGAAGGTAGCTTTGATCAAGAGTTGTATGTTGATTTCGAGTCGGCGTAAATCATATGCAGATAATCATCATCGACCACTAGAGTTCGAGACGGTGACCACGTTTTGGTCAAGGTATCCCAGTCGAGGTATTTTCCGATTCGAAAACGGGGAAGTTGAGTCCGAGATTCATCGACCGCTTTGAAATTTTGGATCGATTAGGCGAGTTAGCTTATCGATTGGCTTTGCCTCGGCATTGAGCCGAATTCATAATGTGTTTCACGTCTCTCGATTGCGGAAGTATGTTGCCGACCCGAGTCACATACTTGATTGACGAAATCGAGATCGCGGATGATCATTCGTACGAGGAGCGTCCTGTACGAGTGTTGGAGCGGCGAATCAAACAGTTGAGGAACAAGACGATCCCTTTGGTCAAGATTCAGTGGTCCAGACACGGATTCGAAGAGGCTACTTGGGAAACCGAGGATAGTATGCGGGAAAGTTATTCCGAGTTGTTTGACCCTTAGTTTCGGGGACGAAACTCTTTTAAGGGGGGGTGTATGTAATACCCGGTTGTAATTCAGTCATTTTCATTCAGTAATTTCATTCGGTGATTGTCACTCAGTGGATTTTCACTCATTTATAATCATTCATCAATCATGTTCTTTCACCCGTGTTCACCGTTCGGAAAAACTTCGAGTTGTGTATCATTATTGTTCATTGTTTCAACTTTCCACATATGAGTTCGACTTTGTTAGATCACCATTAACTTTTGGTAACTCCAAAAATTCTGAATCTTTGCAATATTATATAGCATCGAGTTAGCTTTCCAATGGTTCAAACGGTGAGTCAATCGGAGTCCGGACGAGCGAGTTATGGTCGTTTTAGCTCACCCGCTCATTTTTCAGTTATTGGCCGATCACTGCCGACCGAACTTGGCCGTGTCGTCCGACACGGCCCGCGGCCGCATTTCGTCCGAAATGCCAAGTCTTTGCCACAGACTCAACCGTGTCGCCCGCACGGCCGAGTCGAACTCTTCCGGATAAGCCGTAACCGATCGCGCCCGACCGTGTTCCGTGACACGGCCGAGTCATGCCGAAGTCAGCCGCTTGACAGTCACTATCGGAAGGCCCTTCGGCCGCGACCGTGTCAAACAGACACGGCCGAGTCCCTCGCTGCCACAGGCCATGGCCGCGTGCCGCCGATCGGCACGGCCGTGTCCGGCGCATACCAACCCCTATAATTTCGCTTTTTTGAGCATTTCACTCATTTCTTCATTCTTTCACCTTCATACGCGAGAGAGGGTCTTGAGGGAGAGATTTCTTCATCAATTATCATTTGAGTGTGTATTTTCTTCACCTTCAATCCTTTGGGAAGCTTGGATACTCGATTAAACTCGTGTTCTTCTGGATCGAAGTGGTTGGATCTTCAAGAGGTAATTTCTTCAACACCTTGGATTTCGATTCTATGTTGAGATATGATGTTTTGACGTTATAATCATATTATATGAAGGGATATGTATATGATTATGAGTTTGTATAAGGATTCATTGGATTATTGAGGGATTATTCAAGAACACTTTGATTATCGAGTTGAAATTGGGGTTTTCGATTGATTGTCGTTATAATCACGTTTCGGATATTCATTTCGGATTATTGATCATTTGGAAGATGTTTATTGGTTTGAAACACCTCTTGGGGATTTGATAGTGGCTCATTGAGATTTGATTGTAAACAATCGGAGTTTGGCCACAACGTATTCGATATAATGCCCCAATGAACTTAGTTTAATCGTATCGACGCTTTTGAGTTCGTTATATTCGTGTTTGATTCGTGTATTGAACGGGTTGTTGGATATTGTATAATTCAAGGTTGTTCGAGCGATCGATATCTCAATTAGACGCCGCTCGTGGGAAGGATAATTGTCACCGTGTTGTGTAAGTTAATTCTTACTCGGTTAAAAGGATATTCATCCCTTTTGTTGTTGTTCATTCATAATCATAACTCATTCATCATTATATTAACCGTATCAAAACTTGTTGTTGTCAATTAATCACTTACCATAAGGAGCAGCGGTTCCAATCTTTTCATTGAGTCATTTATTTCATTACCATTCCACCTCGGTGAGTCATTATTCATTTTCGATGTCACTTTTGTTATATCGTGGCATTCCGGTCATCTTGGCGTGCCGGTTGGTATGTGTCGATTTTCATGTCGGGCACGTTTAAGTCGTGTGTTGGTTGTTGGCCTCACATCGACTGCACACGAGTCATATTGTCTCGTGAGACTGATTAGGTACAAGACCACACGTGTATTCGATCGATACTCGTTGGTGGCTTGTGCACGGACACATTTCCATCCCGGGCGTAGTGTGGCGCCACCCTTTGAGCCGTACTGTTAGTTGATTCATATAGCATGTTTGATTGTGTATGTTTCGACAGGATATTTCATAACTTCTTATATAACCATGATTGTGTATGTTCAACCCTTGAGGATTGTTGTTTTGTATAACTGACCCCGTTTGGGGATATTTGTTTCTCAGGTCATGGCAAGGCAAAGGCACAGGGAGAGCACGTTGACGGCGAGGAGTCCCAATGATACTAGAAGGGGGCCCCAGTCTGTTCAGTCACTTATTCAGTCATTTATGTTTCCTTTATTTATTCCGCTGCAGACATTCCGTTTGAATACTCGTTTCATTCAGTGTTGTGTATTTTATCGTCATATAAGATACACATGTATTCTATTTTATCCTGGGTGTGTTGTATGAAACTCCTAATCGGAGTAATTGATGTTGTAATGTGGTTCGGTACTACATTTACTCTGTGTAATTCATCATTTTTCATTCGCCTGGTGGGTTCCAGTCGGGGGTCCACGGCACTGTAATATCCGCCTAGTTTGGGGTGTTACATGATGTATGGATCGCCCGGCTTGAGACCTGCAGTGGGGTGCGGCTGGTCTGATTATCACATTTACCCTGTGGATACCCGTACTGCCCCACCTAGTTTTTTATCTTTTAACTATTTTAATATATATTACATATATAATATATAATATATTTATATTCTTTATGCATTTATTTATATATTTCATATACTATGTTAATAATAATAAATAATATGTATCATAAAATAAAATACTAGATAGAAAACTCATAAAATATTTTTTTATACATTAACACAATATTTTTCCCGATGGAGTCGGTCCCCACCCACCTCGGGACATGCGGTGGGTCAACTCGCCTTGCCCTGTTCATCTTGTGGGGCGGGTTTGGGTTTTCAAGTATCCGCTTTTCCCCAGTTCATTGCCATCTCTAAGTCTAGTTTACTCACCATAAGAATAATATAAGTAACTAGGATAATGTACATTAAAGTACTACTGCCTCTGTCCAGCTAATGGTTAACACAAGATATATATTTGGTGTATTTTAGGTAATGATTGATATAAGTAATGATGGTAAATGTGTGATGAATATTTAGAAGTAAAAGGTATTGATGAGAAATGTGTGGCGGAATTTAAAAGTAAAATATAGTTAAAGTGATATACATAAACTCACTAAAGTAACAACTTTTTGAGAGAAATATAAAATTTTCGGCGGAATGAATGTACTATTACCTAGCAAAGTTGTTAGTCTTCTATTTAGTTTAGGGAGAATTGCATTTTACCATCCGAACTTTCACCGAATTTACATGTTCCTGCCTATTCTTTCAATTATTGTACGGGCATGGCTCACCTATTTAAAAATTATCAACTTCATATATCTCTGTCCATTCTCCGCTCTCGGAGTGAGATTCCACGGCAGAGCCACCTCTCACAAGTGCAAGCTTTTTAAGGGCATTTTTGTCTCTTCAAAAAAAACCGGTCCCGCTTTTTTCATATACCATCCGTATCACGTGACCTTTATTAGGGCAAATTACATGCAAGAAAAATCTAGAATTTTTTTTTTCTCAAATACGGCACCCAATTTTTCAACATTCTGTTCAGCTTTGTTTATACATCTAAGAAGTCTAGGGATAATTTATCGAGATCTCTCGCACCACACAAAAAAGCTGCAACCTCCATTTTGCTGGAAAATGGTGAAAACATTAAATAATGACATTTGAGTATATTTAGGTACACACGATATTCCTACCCAAGAAAAAAAAAAGAACAACGCAATATCATTCCTATTACACAGAAGAAATCACAAGAAACCTGTAAAAATTTAATCTTTTCACCAAAATCAAACACCACTTACTCGAAATATATCTGCTCCTGGGATTGATTTTCGTCCATGAGGTCTTCTCTTGAGTCTTCCTACCACAGCGACAAACATTATCTATTTTCAAGCTAAATTTAACCCTAGGGATTGAATCTTGGGTGTTGCAAATCGACGTTGGTGTGCATTTATTATGTTTACTATATTTTTTTTATGTAATTTGAGGTGTCTTTGCCGTGAAATTTCAGTCGAGTGATAGATAAAATTGGTAATTTTTAAATAGGTGAGTCATGCCCATACAAAAATTGAAAGAATAGGTAAGAACATATAAATTAAGTGAAAGTTCGGATATTAAAATGAAATTCTCTCTTTAGTTTATACTTTTCTTCTTCCAACAAAGTTTACATTAACGGCACTTTGAGGCGGACTGCTCGAAGCCAACTAAAAACCATAACTCTCCCTCGCCTTCTCCGCCTCCCCACCCCAATTTTATACAACACATATCTGATAAACACACACACACACACTCGTACGCGCATCGCCAATACACCTTCATTCTGCCTTCGCACCGCCCGCCACCGTAATGGCCTCACTCCTCCACTCCAACACCCCCTCCATCTGTTTCTCCTCCTCCCTTTCCTCCACCACCCCACTCTTTCGCCCCTCCGCATTCTTCCTCCGACCTCGATCCATCTCTCGCCTCCCGATCATTCGTGCAAATATCCGCGAGATCTTTATGCCTGCACTCAGCTCCACCATGACCGAGGGCAAGATCGTCAACTGGTTGAAATCCGAAGGCGACGTCTTATCCAAAGGCGAATCCGTTGTTGTCGTTGAATCCGATAAAGCCGATATGGACGTCGAGACCTTCTACGACGGGATATTAGCCGCAATCGTTGTCAAGGAAGGCGAATCCGCTCCCGTCGGATCGCCGATTGGGCTCCTAGCTGAAACCGAGAATGAAGTTGCGGAAGCCAAGGCTAAAGCGGCGGCTCTATCTCCGTCGCCCCCCGCCACGTCAGCGCCAAAATCAGAGGAGTCCGCTCCAGTGGCTGAAATTGAAGCTCCGGTACCTACAGTTGCTACACCAGGGAAGGTGGTGGCGACGCCTTATGCGAAGAAACTAGCGAAGCAGCATAGAGTGGATATTATGGAATTGACTGGGACAGGTCCGTTTGGGAGGATAACGCCGGAGGATGTGGAGAAGGCCGCTGGAGTCAGTCCTGCTCCTAAGGCTCCTGTGGCTGCGGCTCCTGTGGCTGCGGCTCCTCCGGCTCCAACTGCAGCTGCATTTTCGCCTAAAACCGCAGCAAATTTGCCTGATATTCCAGGATCTCATGTGGTGCCATTTACTACGATGCAGGCTGCCGTGTCGAAAAATATGGTGGAGAGTCTGAGTGTGCCGACTTTCAGAGTTGGTTACCCCATTGCTACTGATGCACTTGACGTCCTCTATGAGAAGGTACATTTGTTTCAAAGGTTGTTAGTATTTGAAATTACTGTCAAGTGTTGGAATATTTGAAGGAGCTAGCTTTCATTAGAAACAAGGTGACAATGGCAATGGAAACTCTTACCTAATAGTGACAATTACGGCATCTAGGATGCTTATATACCTGTTACGAGGATGATTGCTTGTGATTTTCAGGGTTAATTATTGTTGCTCGAAACATGAACTCTGGACTTCCTCTAAATGTCTGCATCTCATATCAGACAGACATAGATTGCCACATAAAGATTTTACATATTATCTCTGCAGAATTGAGAAAAAAGATGGGGAAGAAAATGTTGAAAGAGTGAGTATAAGAAGCTGTATTATTAACCATTTGTATGTATACAAACTGTATGTGCCAACATTTTCAGAGACCTCTTGAATTTTTGAGGTTATCTAGAATGTAGTTGCCAAGGCTGAACTTATGTAGCAATCTTCTAATGCTGTTTTTCCCTCTAATGCGGATTTGTTTGATAGAATTAGAATAAATTCACCTAGTTAGCAATGGTAAGCACGACTATAATATTAGTGGTAACGGACATGGTTTCAATAATGAGATATGACTATAGCAATCATCTAAACTCATTGCCGTCTCGTGATATTTTCCTTGCAAGTGGAAAACTCATGATTATGACAGTTTTGGAATATCATCTCATTTCTCCTCCGATGAAGGTTACGACGGGAAGGACATCCGGCGTAAAACTTTGCATTTGCCTTTTTTTTTTGTATGAATTCAATAGTGTTAATAGATTATGAACCTTAATCGACACTATATCTTCATGCCACCGAGCCCAGCGGATTAAGGTGCATATGATGATGATTATTTTCCTAAATTGCCGATAGATGTTATTTGGCTTGTGATCATCAAGTTGTATGCATAATATGCCATCATTCACCATATATTATTTCAGCTATCACATGGATTATATAATTTTGGGCAATTCCATTTAATAAGCAGAAAAATAACACAGTTATTCCATAAATCATAGGTGAAGCGGAAGGGTGTCACCATGACCGCTTTGCTAGCAAAAGCTGCAGCAATGGCATTGGTTCAGCATCCAGTGGTGAATGCTACTTGTAAAGACGGGAAGAGTTTTACTTACAATAGCAATATAAATATTGCTGTTGCTGTGGCTATCAATGGTGGATTGATCACCCCTGTTCTTCAGGATGCTGATAAGGTACGAAGCCAATCTCTGAAGAAAGTATTTTATTTTTCTTACACTTTTTTGGTTGTTAGCATAGTATACAGAGGTTTTAGATGACGATGACTTGTTTGTTCTTGGTTATAGTTGGACCTCTATCTGTTGTCTCAAAAATGGAAGGAGCTAGTCGAAAAGGCTCGGGCTAAGCAACTTCAGCCCCAGGAGTACAATTCTGGTACTTAACTGTGAGGGTTGCATTAAATTTTTCCGTTTCTAGATGCACGATAAAAAAAACTAATAAGTTTTATGTATGTCGGCTGTTTAGGGACCTTCACTTTGTCAAACCTGGGCATGTTTGGAGTGGATAGATTTGATGCTATCCTTCCACCAGGCCAGGTGAGGAATTGATATTCTACATTTCGTGACAAAGTGTTTAACTGTTTACAAAAATACTCTAATTTACTTTGCTAATGTGATTTTGGATGAACAGGGAGCTATTATGGCTGTTGGAGCCTCAAAGCCCACTGTTACAGCTGACAAAGATGGATTTTTCAGTGTGAAAAACAAGATGCTGGTAAGTCAATCACCTAGTTTAACATTCTACTTATTCTTTACGGTTTTTTCGTTGTTTTATGTTGTGGTCTATAGAATTTTTAGATATCATTCACCACCTTGAAATATCTGGTGTCAATGCAATCTGTTGCCTTTTTGCATCTTTCAATGTTCCCTTCATCTGATTTTAAACCAAACAGCCTTATCCCGCTACAGTGGGGTCGGCTATATAGATATGGCGTCTCCAATCAGCTCTATGTGGGGTCATCTCCTTTCCCTCCAAACTCTTCTTCGGCCGCCCTTTTTCCTTTGACACTTGCTGTCTATAGTTTCACACCTTCTCACTGGAGCCTCAAGGGGTCTTCTTTCCATATGGCCATACCATCTTAGTTGATTCTCCCTCATTTTGTCCTTAATTGGGGCCACCCTTAGCTTACCTCAAATCACTTCACTTCTAATGTTGATCTGATTTTTTGCCGACCTAAAATTGTTTTTACTAGATAAAACTGATTTTAACTGATTAAAATTGATTCTTACCGATTTACAATGTATTTCATTGAAGTTACTTGTTTTTATTGATTATAACTGAATTTTACTGATTGAAACTAGTTTTTATCGATTAAAATTATTTTTACTGAATAGTATGTTTTTAAGTTGAACAACGCGGGGCCAAAGCACGAGTAAACTAACTGATTAAAAGAATGTCTTCTTTTTCAGGTGAACGTGACAGCGGATCACCGAATAATTTATGGTGCCGACTTAGCTGCGTTCCTGCAGACCTTCTCAAAGATAATCGAGAATCCAGAAAGCTTGACGATGTAAATGAAGAAATTAGGCTGTTAAAGAGGTGTAGAAGGGCATCACCACGTCCAAGAGGATTTGGCCAAAGAAAACCTGGTTTCTGGTACTCTTTAGAATTTCTGGCAGTGTTTTTGTTGAATTGGGTTCTTTACTTTTACCTGAGAGATTGGTTATAGCATAGACCAGTTTTGACAGACTCAAAACTTAAAAAAAAAAAAAAAAAAAAAAAAAAAAAACGTTGCACTTTTGTTATGGTCTTTTTTTGAAGAGGATATTTTTTTATAGATTCCCCTATTTAAATAATCAAAATGTACACATTTTTTTGGTATTGGATTTGGTTGTTCAATGAATACTTTTTCCTCTCAATCCAAGCTCTTAAATAATCTGCTTGCTATGGCTCTCTTTTTTTTTTTTTTTCGTCCGGTCTTTTCTCAGAGTAACGACTCGTACATGGGCTGTTATATGGGTCGGGCCCGATTCGGTTTCTAGTCAAATTATGAAGAACTAGAACCGATATTCTTTTGTCGGTTATTAATGTACTTTTTGAGGAACCGTACGTCTTAAGGTTCAGTTTCACCAATTCTTCGGGTAACCATTAGAACCAACATCGGAACCGGCTATAGATTCTTCTTACGGTTCTTTGGGAACCGTTAGGACCACTAGAACTGTTGGAATCGTTAGAACAAGTAAAGGACCACTTGAACCTGTTAAAACCTATGTTTAACAGTTTAAGTATTAAAGGACCATTAGAAACGATTAGAACCATCAGAATCGTTAAACTCGTAAGAAACAGATCGTTAAACTCGTAAGAAACAGCCAAGAACGGTGTAACCGTTCTGGGATTATATAAAGCTTTCCTAACGGCTTCAAAGAAAATCCATCAAGGAACCGAGAATCGAACCGTTTACAACTGTTAGGAACTAAACCATTAAAATTGTGCACTTTACTACTCCCTACATTCTCTTATAACTTCACAGCTTCGTTTTGGACGGTCCATTACAAACTTCACAAGTCATAACCCGAAATAGAAAGTTTCTGTTTCCACCACATACAAGATTTACCTCATTTTATCAATTATTTATTAGGATTTTGATCCAAAACTACAATTATGAAATGTTTTTGTCACAAAACACATTTATTTTAATATTTTAATCTAAAATACAATTCTTATAGTCCTTGAGACATATAAGTAAAAGAATAACATTCTAAAAATTTCTTAAATGACCCTTGCATGAAATGCCCATATCTTTAATTTACCATCCGGTAATAACAAATACTATTGTCCGTCCGCTGATGTAGCTGTCGATCAACAGTGACAGTGTTAAAAATTACCAATTGTTAATTTAAATGACCAGTATTTGTCTTGAATTCGATCCATTTTTCTTTTTTTCTTTTTGGTTTTAGTTTTATTTAATTTTTTTGTCGCCACGTTGACAAAATTTATCATTTAGTAATTTTAGACTATCAATGATTTTTTTGGAATTAGCAACTGGTACCTTAATATATTGGTTTGAACTATTCAACCAAATCACCATAAGTTAATTCAAAAATTACCACAAGGAAATTCAAAAAATCATGCGATTTTTGTAATAACAAACATGGTTATGTTGTTATTCAATCCCATCAAAACACAACATCATAGTACAACCATAACCACCTTGATGCAACTATAATTCCACGTCAGTCAGCACCGAGTATTTTGAATTACCAATGGGTTATTTAAATTACCAAATGGTATTTTGTACTATTAATGAGTACTTTGAATTCTCCTATATTTACAACAAATGTTATCAGCAAATACAAAGGGAAATAGCAAAAAAGTAAAATTAAAGAATAACAGAAACGAAGATTGTCAAATAAAATACAAAATACATGTATATTGTTAAAAAAATATATCTACAAACCAAAAAAATAGATATGCAAACATATCAACTCAAGTTTATGATTTATAACCAAAAATCACATCTACAATCCAAACCTAATGAAGTATCACCGCTACCAAACTAAAAAATACATCTGCGAGCTGAAGGAGCTGGTTCTCGAGTTGACGCCCCTGAAAGCTGGATCGCCATATTGTCGCGCCGCCTGCCTTCGCTGGCGTGTACAAGAAGCATACCCCTGAAATCCGTCACTCCGATCTCCAACAGAAGAAGGAAAAACTCAGGATTTGGTGGGGAGAGAAAAAAAAGGGAAGAGGAGGTGAAGAAAGGGAGAAGGAGAAGGAGATTGAGAAAGAGAAAGATGAAGACGAAAAGAGAGTGGGGATCTGGTGTGGAAAATGGGGAAAGATGGGGAAAGATGGGGAGAACGAAGAAGAAGAGAGAAGAATATTAGAAAAGACAGAGAGGGAAAATAAAAAGTGACGTAAAGAAGGAATTGAAGCAAAATATTAAAAATATTGTGTTTGGAGTAAAAAATAGCTCCTGCTTTACAGTGTATGAACATTTTCCCTTATTTATTCATTCTCTCTTTCGAGTAAAAAACACATTTCCCTGATTTATTCAACCTAAAAAACACATTTTCCCTTATTTATTTATTTTTTTGTTTTTAGTAAAAAATAGCTTCTACTTTATAGTTGATGAACATTTTCCCTTCTTTATCCATTCCCTCTCGTACCTTAACACCACCTGCGATTCTTTATACATTCTATCCAAATAATACTCCACCCATAATTCTTTATCTACTCATTCCGTTCACGATAATGTGTCCATAATAACCTCCACCGTCCCGGAGAGGCAGGGGCGGAGGGAGGGGGGGTCCAAGGGGGTCCACGACCCCCCCGGCGAATGGAAGTCCCCTTATAAAATAGGGGAAGATATATATATAGTTGTCCGACCTCCGTAATTTTTATAACTCCAGACCCTTCCGAGTAAATGCTCTGCTTCCGTCACTGCGGAGAGGCATAGCAACGCGCCTATCTGCGCATTCACATCTTGCTCGTGTGAAAGCATGTCCATGAGAGGTTTCAGGATGACGATGAACGGCAACGAGTTAACGTGAGTGAAAATGGACGAGACAGCATCGACACAGGCCTCCCAGACCGCAGATTCAGGATTGCCTATATTGTTTGGTTAATAAATGAGGATGACTATCATTACCATCATTTTTTTTTATTCAGTTAAACAATGTAATTATAATAATTACATTTTTTTTTGTATTGCAAAAATACTATAGACTAATACAATGCTTAATTCAAATATAATATAATGAATTTTTTTAGTTTGAAAAGATTAAAAAAAAGATAAAAACAAAAATAACATACCATTAGAATGATATGGAGGAATGACTATCGTTCCACTCAAAATACTAATACAGTAAAACCTCTTTAAAGTCATATGCTTGGGAACATAAAAAAATATTCCTAAATGGAGGTTATTTCTAAATAGAGTTTTAAGAAGATTTTTTTTTTTAATTTTAAAGTGCATGCATAATATATAAATATTATAATTAGTAGATACATGTATGTAATATGTTGTAAACTTAGGAATTAGGCAAGAAAATTATTTATGCTTTAACCGATGAAGAAATCATTGAAGGAATTAGGCAAGAAAATGAGAAAAATAATCCGGAAGATGATAGCATAGAAGTACAAAAAATTTTCATTTTTTTTTTATATAGAAACCTCGTACCTATCAACCAAACACATTAATTAAATTCCGTGCTCATTCCCTTATGCCAAACCTACCACCGGATCACCTTGTAAGAACCAAACCTGAAAAGGGCATTTTTTTGTTTGATTCGGTTCAGTTCTCCGAGTTTCGGAAATCCCATCCCACCCTTATTTTCAATTTTTATTTTTTAAGGATTTTGTTTTAGAAATCTCCCATTTGTTTACTCTGTTTCCACTTTCCATTATATACTAGTACTAACCCGTGGCATTGCCACGGCATGATTTCCTTTAAATTAGTAATACGTGAAATAAAATATTATCCAAACAATAAATAATATTAAATAGAATCAAAGGTTCAGTACATCGAAAAATATGAAAGAGAATCTGAAGTCAACGCAGACAATCACAAGAGATATCCGAATAATCGCCAATCGCAAAACGATATTCAGACATCATTAAGCAATAACAAAATCAAATAAATGTATATTGCTACTTTAGACATAAAGTGTATTAATATGATAAAAACATACCTCAAAGTTTTGAAAACACCTCCTCGTATACAATGTTGGTGATCGTGTCGGGATTGCCTTCCTCATCCAATGCTAAAACCTTGAGCCCTTCTCGCTTGTTACTGGAAAATGCAACATGTAGCCACATGAAAATGACTTTGGGAGGTAGGCCCAACATGAGATAAAGACTGTCCCTGACTCTTATTAATAGTCATTGCATAACAAACTGATATAGGAAATTGCCTTCGCTGAAATCTAATAGGAAACTTGGTAATATCACAAGGTGAAAGTACCATCCTTGGTATGAAAACCTTCACTCCAGCGTTCTTTCCATGTATCGTCTTAGCCTCAATAACGTGCTTGCCAATCGCAGTAACAATCAATCTAGTTCCATTACAAAGCTCGGCAGACTGGTCAATATTTCTAAGAAGCATTATAGGACAACCGACCTTAAGTCGAATTATATGATTTGGTATCCCATAAGTCCTTATAGTGTTCAGGAACTCGACATAATAGACATCTTCTCTATTGACGGTATCATCTTCGTCAGGGCATATGCTATCTGAACTCATGAATTCCGTGGCATCTCCAGGTAAAAGAGACATTATATTAGGGCTGGCAATTTTCGACACGACACGAAAACACGACACGGACCGACACGGAATTAATGGGTTAGTGTCAAGCCTTATTGGGTTCGGGTTCTTATCAGGTTGACCCAATAAGGACACGATAATTTCGGGTCGGGTTCGGGTTGGGTTCGGGTCGGGTTCAGGTAACCCGTTATAATTTATTTTTTTAATAAATATTTATTAAAAAACAAAATATTTAATAAATATTTAATAAATAATTTTTTAATAATTTATTTCTTTTAGACTTTTAGTTGAGGTTTATAATTCTTATTTTTTTATCATTTTTTGTTAGTATTTATAGGTTATCAGGTTGTTATCGTGTTGAAACAGGTTTTTAACGTGTCGTGTCGTTATCGTGTTGCTATCGTGTCGGGTCAACACGAATCCAATCGTGTTTTTATCGTGTTCGTGTCGTGTCCGGGTCGTGTTCGGGTTTGACCTTAGCAGGTCGGGTTCGTGTTCGGATTTAGGGAATCCTTATCAGGTCGTGTTCGGGTTTGACCTTAACAGGTCGGGTTGTTATCAGGTCAACCCGATAACGACCCGACCCGCACGATTTGCCACCCCTACATTATATAATCATTTACTTCCTGGACGATCTCATTGGTGGGAGCAAGAATAGCCCTATCATGAAAGTACCGACCATCACCGACATGGTCTAATATGCTCGGATATGTGCTCTTAACTATTGCAGCAATTGGTTCATCAATAGACCGAATCAGAATATCATCAAGCAGTTTGAATTCTACCTCACCATCATTATCAACACCAATTTCACCATCTCCAACCTTCAGCAGCCACTCAGCAAACTCCCTGATGCTCTCAGTCTCATCATATGAGCCGCCAGACTGTAATTTAATAGCACAAAGTCAACAATTTATATACATTTAAAATAAGTTATTTATATAAAAAGTAATTATCTAGCATAAAATTTTAGAAAAGTACATGTAGACGCATGTTCTTCGTAAGCTTCAGGACACGACAGGAACTCCAAATTGTCTTAGATGAGCAAAGGGATGCGTGGACTATATCCTGCCTACTACCCTTTGGTATGACGGGCAATACATGTCTGTAATCACCACCAAAGACAACGACCAATCCACCAAACGGCTTGTTAGATTCCATACCATGATGATCTTTCATCATATCCCTTATACTGCGATCCAGTGCCTCAAAGCAAAACTTATTAGTCATGGGTGCCTCATCCCATATGATTAGCTTTGTACTCTTCAAAAGGAGTCAGATCGCCATTGAATTTTCTGTCGTTATCCGAAAATATCATAACAATCCATCTTTTTCAAAAGATTTGATTATCTCGACCTGAAATAAAATAAAATCGTATTGATGATAGATATTTTATTATCTAAGTCATTATAATCGAGTGGTTTAAACTTGTAGGATTATTAGGATATGGTTTTCAATTATTTAGATTACCCAAATCTTTAGTTCTCCAATTTGCAAGTTGATTCGGTAAAAGACTTTAGGATATGGTTTTCGATTATTGTTGTGATTATCCGAATGTTAGCTATTTAAATATCAATTTGATCTGGTCTTTTAAAATATCATAAAACAGTCTGAAGTGTTTTAACTTTTTAGAGTTTATAGGATTCAGGTTTAAGTTGTTTAGATTATCCGAATTGTAGCTATTTAAATATCAATTTGATCTGGTCTTTTAAAATATCATAAAACGATCAAGTGTTTTAACTTTTAGAGTTTATAGGATCTAGATTTAAGTTGTTAAGATTATCCGAATTTTAGCTATTTAAATATCAATTTGATCTGGTCTTTTAAAACATCATGAAACGATCAAGTGTTTTAACTTTGTAGAGTTTTCAGGATCTTGGTCTCAATTGTTAAGATTATCCGAATTTTAGTTATTTAAATATCAATTTAATCTGGTATTTTAAAATATCTTAAAACAGTCTGAAGTGGTTTAACTTTCTAGAGTTTCCAGGATCTTGGTCTTAGTTGTTAATATTATTCGAATTTTAGTTATTTAAATATCAATTTGATGTGGTCTTTTAAAATATTATAAAACAGTCCGAATTGGACTTTCTAGAGTTTGTAGGATCCAGGTATCAATTTGATATGGTCTTCAAAAATATCATAAAACAGTCGGAAGTGGTTCAACTTTCTAGAGTTTTCAGGATCTAGGTTTCAGTTAAGATTATCCGAATTTTAGTTATTTAAATATTAATTTGATATGGTCTTTGACAATATTATAAAACAGTCCTTCACTGCGCGTTAAAAGATCGAACAAATTAGAATTAAATGAACATTGTTTATATAGTAGATATCTTATTAGCTAAACAGCTTATTATAAGGTGTTTATTTTTGTTGAGTTGTTAGGATCTCAGTTTCTATTAGATATTAAAACAATCCTCATCTTTTAAAAGATTGTTAATAATTTTGATCAGATTAATTTACAATTTGATTCGAGCATTTAAAATATTCAAGTCATTCTCTATAATAATAATTGATTCGGTATTTTTATTTAATTAGAATTAAATAAAAATAATCATAGAAACATGGGAATTATCTAATACATGTAATTTATATCTTTTATAAATATAAGTTATTTATCTTGCTAGAGTTGTTAGGATCTGGGTTTCAATTATTTACACAAAGTCAATTATCTATTAGCTATCTAATTGGCAATGTTATACGCTCCCAGGAGAATCGGTTAACATGCTTGGAATAATTGAAACACGCATGAGCAGAAAAGTGAGAATTTGAAACCCAAGATAAGTGAATATGATTCACAAATATAAGTTGATAGAGAAATGTGAATCGACAATTACAACGATATTGAAATACTCCTAGATTTTGGCGCCGTGCTCGCATGTACTTATAGGATTCATATAGACCACTTTAATATCAGCAACACATCTAGGGCACTGGTTGTGCGGAAGTTGTCTTTCTAGATGCGATAGAAATTCTTCGTCACTTGAATTACAGAATAGTGGAACACCAAGGTAGTTAGGAAGCTTAAATTTCATTTTTGAAAGTCTTTTTTTCAGTTGCCATCTGCATGATGTCACATAGTATGCGCTCTTAGAATTATCCTCCAACATCGACAACCCTTGAATTCCCTCTTCTCTGTGTTTTTCTTCACCACTAAACAGCTTCATGAAGTTTAAACAATATGTGGCTTCATGGTGATTGACGTTTAGGGCGATAATCATTAATTCAAATGCTTCGTCTTCATTTTGTTCGACGAAGAACTTTAACTACAAAAAAAATGAAATAGTAATAAAATTAGGAGAAGATGAGATAAAAATAATTAGTAACTAATTAGATATTAATGTACCAATGATTTTCTGAACAGTGCTTCAGGATTTTTAGAAGCCACCAGTTTATCTAACATTGGAGGAGAAACATCATGTTGCATGTCAAAACTAAGCCGCTGAAAAATGCTTGTTGCGTTACCCAACTCATAGAAGAGTCGACAGCTGGGAATCGTAGTATTGTTTGTAGTTAGAAATTAATAATTTGTTTATATATACAATAACGCGCAGTGAATGAAGAACCTATGAAACCTGCAAATTACCTGGCGCTAGCGTTTGCCCAGCCGTTGGGTGATTGACGTGCAAGCTTTTCCATAATGCACATGATTAAATCATGTGGCAGATTTGTAGTTGCGTAGTTATCGATAATCATCATTCTTTTCGAATCAAACATTTTGAGATAAACACAGGTATTCTGACCTTGTGGTATGAGGAATGCCATTTCTTGTTATATAACCAACGGTTTTTAGGAATGAGGAGTGGCTGTGTGATAAGTATTCGGCTCCCAAGAAATCTCATAAATCTAACTGAAAGTTGCCCTCGAGTCCCTATTTGTAGCTGAAATATTTTTAAATCAATTAATTTTTTATAGGATTTATGATGAGTATTGGTGCCCTACAAAATCTTGTAAATCTAACTAACTAATGGATAATGTGATAAATATTATAAATAGCTAAAATTGTGGCAGAATATAATTTGAATTGTTTTATATATATGAAATAATTTTAGACCATTTTTTTTCTGCTGGAATTTGCCACGTAGGCTTATAGCTAAAATTGTGAAAAAATGAACAAACTATTTTGAATGGCAAAATATAATTGAAATGATTTTAAATCATTTATTTTTTACTGGAATTTGCCACGTAGGATTTTGTTTAGCTAAAATTGTGGGAAAATGAACAAACTATTTTGAATGGCAAAATATAATTGAAATGATTTTAAATTATTTATTTTTTGATGGAATTTGCCACGTAGGATTTTGTCCCATGTGGCATGTCTCTCCTTTCATTTTCATCAACACTTTTCATATATATATATATATAGATTTTCTAATCCACAATGTTCGAGATTTAGAAACATACAATTTTCATTACACTTGATTCAAAATACGAGAAGAAAAAAAGAGAGAAAAAGAAAGAAAGAGCGGAAGAAAGAGCGGAAGAAAGATTGGAAGAGGCAGCAACGACAAGGACAAAATTTTCGTTACACTTGTTTCACAACACATAAAGCTCATGAGCTCGAGTTGTTAGAGCATCTCTAATGCAGTAGTCTTTTCTATTTTATGTTGGCATCTAATTAAGATAATGTCAGATTTAGATGGCAAAACTGTTTCAAGATAGACATTACATGAAAAAATCCTCACCGGTGAGTAGGATAATATCGAATAGAATGTCTAATTTTACACACATTCTCTTTGATATTGTTTAAAAATAAAAAATTTATCCTGTGTCTCTGTTAAATTAGGACTTTCACCCTTGCATTGAAGATGCTCTTATAGCAATGGGCCGGAGTTCATTATGCAATATGGACCCACAGCGATACACGAGGAATAGACCAGATTAATTAACATAACGAGGGTATCAATATCATTTACCATTTATCTCTTATATATTCATCACAAGTTCTTAATACATCATAGAATAGGATCGTATGAGTTCTTCAGACTCTTAATATCATGCATCAAATTTTACGAAAGAAAATAAGTAAAAGAAAGAAAGGAAGAAAGAGAGTGAAAAAAAAAGCACCTGCAGCGATAGTAATGCGGGTGAAATTCAATACACTAGCACCCCGTGTTCAACGAAATTACAAATATTCCTGGCAAAACATTTTTATACACGAGCCATGGATCATATCTACATGTACAAACAGAAATGCTAGAGTCCGACACCTAAATTTCTGCCTATGACGAAATATAATCATAGTATCCTACTAATGCTAGGAATATTTCGGAAGCTTGGCAAACAACTGACACAAGCATATCCATATACATCCCTAATTCAACATATTTATTGTTGTACTACGGCTAATATTCAAGGACATATATATATATATATATATATATAAATTAGTTAAGGGATACGGTAGCTCAAATTTGGACCGAGTAACTATTATTTGTCTAGGAAAATTAGTAGATCCCTTGAAGCATCCCCAAGCATTCATAGAATGGAGAATGAATTCCATGGCTACCAAAAAGATAGTACCAATTAAGCTTGTTCCGAATGAAGGAGAAAGCTCACCAATCCAAGCTGATATTTCTTGAAGTGTACAGCTTATCAATGTACTCGATCACTGGACGCGAGGCATTAATGTATCTAACCATCTCTCTCGCAGCCGTCTCATCTGTGGCAACAATGTTGTAATAGAAATCACTACATTAGCTGAATCACTCATCTACGGTAACAAAGTTGACTAATATTCGTAAATCATGGAAACCTAAAATGTGGGTAAATAACATAAAGAGATAATTAGAAAGCTACCTCTGAGCTTTAGGGTAATTACAACAGAACAACTCAGCTGATTTTTGAAAATTACAAAAACCAACCTCGAGATTTTATATCCACCTTACGTGTATTCTGCACCTGTCGGTAGTGGAGCTAAAATAAAAATGCTGTCATGAATTTTGCAATTGCGCCCCTCAACTTTTCTAAGCATTACAAATGACACCCCGTTCGGCTATTTGTAAAAAATAAATGATGGCGTCAGCATTTCTCTTTAGCACCACTAGTGAAAGGTGAAAAAATATAAGATAAATGTAATATTTAATCAATTTCTTTTATCGGTCAAACCTCGAGGGAAGTTGTCGCAATAATCCCTTGACATGTAGTTCCTCTGTTCTCTTTTAGTTGTAAGAGTTCACAATTTCGCACTATTCATATACTAACCTTCAATCGTACATCTCAATTTTTTTTATCGGTCAAACCTCAAGGGAAGTTGTCGTAATAATCCCTTGACATGTACTTCCTCTGTTCTCTTTTAGTTGTAAGAGTTCACAATTTCGCACTATTCATATACTAACCTTCGATCGTACATCTTTCAACTAATGTAAAAACAAATGTTAGCAGATAGGATGTTGTTGAATTTCCTGTGGACATTTTTAAAATATTATATCTTTATATTTTTACTAATATATAATTGCAGATACTAGTGGTCCAACTCAAAGTTAAACATTGAACTGCATGTTCTTTCTTTCTATTGCATCTATTAGAGAATACAGGAAGTATATGAGGTCAAGATATTGAGATACACACACTTAATCACCCAAGATCTGATTGACAACCAAAAACTAACCAAACACACATTGAGTTGGGATAGAAAAAGAAATTTCACAGATTTCAACTTACCGGTTTCGTTTAGCTTGAGAAGTAGTTGATCCCTTGTTGGCAGAGCATACATACCAGCATAAACAGCAGTCCGCACTGCCCATGTGTGATATGGCGCGCATGTTTTTGCGTAAGCAGTAGAAGCAGCTTCTTTCAGATAGCAGCCACTGTAAGTACCATCGTCAGTATGAGAAACTTTTCTAAAGAAAAAAACAAAATCTCATGTATCACTAGATTTATATTCCAAATGTCAAAGACATCTCCTCATTTGAAATTGAGCAAGAGTTGAGCAATTATCTCACGTACTCTGATGACAAAAAGTTTTGGAATAGAGCCCTGATGAGATCGAGACCCTGCCTGACTCTGCGTAAATTTCGTGAAAGACTTCCTTGTGTCCTCACCGTGTCGTTTTGTTTGTCAAAATCAAGTATGCTATTTAACGTCCCATAGGTTTCTGACGCTTCTGCAAGATCACTTACCTGAAAATAATTCGACATTTCGGCAAGTTAGGACAAAAACAAACAAGGGAAATGCGATCGCAATCAAGTGTATAATTATGAAAATACAACATGTGCGCGTCCAAATATAAAGGAATTCATTCAGTGCAGACAAGCTAGAGTAACTATGGCTCTGTCAGAGTTTGATTGGCCAGCTGGAGTCGATCATCATAAAATGTACATGTCACACTCAATTTCTTATATCTATATGTACTGCTAATGCAGAGATTATGAAACTTGTCTTTGTGAAGATTAAGAAGACAGCTACGCCATATTATTTGCATAACAAGAAGCTTCCACAAGCGCTAAAATTCTACAAAAACTTCCCAAAACAATTTTTTTTCTTGCCTCAGTGTGGCCTGATTTTACCAATCAAAACGAATAAGCCAACTCACAGTCTCACACAGCAGCATCATAGCTTGAGAGGGTTCACAACAAGCCACACACACACATTGTACAGAAAGTAAAGGCGACACATAAACTATACGCAACACCCCAACTCTATATTCATCCTCTAAGTATAATGAAAGGAGGCCAAAGTTCAACTCAAAGGCTTCCTGCTTACATACTTAGAGGACACTTGGAGGTTTGTGTAGGACCACACGACTCGATGCTCTAAGGGGTTAATACAAGCCTTATAAGTATATCCTCATACCCTAACCATTCCCCATTTAATTCAAAGTGCAAAAAATATCCTTCTAAATTTTCATCAAGTAGTGACCTCCAAATGAAAATATATAAAATTAAAAGCACAAATTCACATATGGATTTCACATAAAACAATAATTATGTGTCCCAATGCATATTCATAATGTAGAGAAAAAAAAAACTGGGATAAATTCATAGTGAGATTCGGCTAACCTTGGAAACATACTCCAATTCAGCAAATTTAAAAGCGAGCCCTAAACAACCGAAGAGAATCGAGACAAGCGAGCACGCATCACAGAAGGTCTTCAAATCTAAGTCACAATCACAATCCCTAGCTTTCAACAGCGCAGAGAGCGCTTCAAAGGCATCCGCCACCGCAGATAGAGGCGTCAGCTCAACGGCACTGTCCTCGAAAACGTCATCCTCATCCATCGAAATTCTCGATCTCGTCACAGAAACTTCGCTCCTTCAAAATCAATAGCATAATTTCCGTATCATTAAATCAAGCATCAAATTCAAAGTGCAATTTAAAAAAAATCATAAAAAGATCAACATAGGGGGGTGGGGGTGGGGGATATTCAAACCCTTACTTTTCCGCGCACGATCTATCTGTTCTTGAGAAAAGTGAGTAGAATCTGAGGGCCATGGTTTCCGTTCTAGGCGAATGTTTCGGTCTACCCCCAAAGCAGATGTAATTTGGGGCAAATGTATCTCCGTTAACTGTGAAGGCAGAGGCTTATATACTGAACAGCGATGGAACTCGGGCTGGCGATTTCGGGCCTGCGGGTTACCACCTGTCAGGAAATTACGAGTACGAAAAGCTGAGCAGTTTAAATTAGCGCCATCGCCATCGCCATCGGTTTGACTTTTTTTTTTCGCATTTATTCCTTTTTTGACCATTATTAATACTGTTAAACGACTTTTCTCGATTCTTATTTTTTAAATTATTATTGAAATGATATCTTCTAGTATAAAAACTACTAATATTTTATAATTCGGTGTACTAATTGTTAAATGTTATAGAATATTATGTTATGAAATGTACTGATATGTATAAATCCTAACTTTAATCCTTGTAACTTTCTATAAATAGAGGTTGTAGTCCTCATTATTTAATACTTGTGAATACATATTATTCTCTCTATTTCTTCTCTCTACATTATTTATCTCTGATTTACAACATGTTATCAACACGATAGTTCTACATCCTTTATCTTTTTCCGTCAAAAAAAGGATAATAACTATTTGATAGTTATACATCCTCCATTTTGAGCCAAGGTAGAATATTCTTTATTTTGATAGTTGGCGTTGAATATTCTTTATTTTGATAGTTATAGGTCCTCCATTTTTTTTTCATTAAAGCATGTTGAATGATAGTCAATGTTCTGTTCTTCCATTATTTTTTTTTTTTTTTTTTTTTTTTGTTGAGGGAGTTGATTTCTCCCCACAGACCGTACTTCTGGCCCCGCAGGAGATAAACGAGGATGCGCCTTGCTGGCCGACCAGCCGAGAGTGACCCACGATATCGACTCCCCAAAGACAAATTTCACAACAAGGTGAACCGCACCACACGAGACCGAATCATGCGGGGATGATATCCCACGTCATCTCAAATTTTAACTACTGCGCCATGGGCTTCCATTATTTTTTTTTTTTTGATTTGGGGGAGAGGGGAGCGGTGGGGTTTAAACCTTAGGTAGGACCGAGTGGAGTCGGGTTGGGGGGGCGAGTTCACGAACCCGCACGGCTACACCATTCCGTGTAGCTCGGGTAGCATAATCGAGCTCCAAATTCGAGCTGGGAAGCCGAATACGACCGTTGCAAAATTAATACGTTGGAGCGTTTGTTTGGGTTTGAAACGGCTAGTAGGCCAAATAAAAAAAAAAAAAAATTCTTCCTATTTAACACCCTTTTACATTTCAAAAAAAATAATTACCCTTTTACATATAAAAAAAAAACATACACTAAATAATCTCTCCAAAAAAAATGTCTACCGATTCTTCCGATTACGTTGTTCCTTCTTCGTCTGACGAGATATCCACGGGTAGCTCGTTGCAAAATATGCTTCAACTAGCGGCTCAGTATTATGAAGACACGGCAAGCTCTAGCCGAACTAGCGTAAATCGTCATCGGGATATAGGTCTTGAAACTTTAGAGAATGATTGGTTCGTTGAAACACCAAAGTACAACGACAATTACTTTAAAAAAAATTTCGAATGGAGAAAAGCCTGTTTTTGCAAATAGTGGGTGACATTGAAGCGAGATACCCATGTTTTCAAGAAGGCTATGACGCGCAATTTCAAAAAAGTTTCACGGCGAAACAAAAAATCACATCGGCTGTTAGGCAACTCGCAACCGGCAATCCGCCCGATGAGTATGACGAATATTTATGCATGTCTCAAAGAACGTCACGTGAAAGTCTTGATCATTTTTGTGAGGCCATCATTGAGTTGTACGGTCGGGAGTACCTACGTAGGCCGACAGCACACGACCTTGCTCGCATTTTCCAGGCCCATGAAGCGAAGCATCACCTCCTTGGGATGCTTGGTAGCCTTGACTGTACACACGTCAGATGGAAAAATTGTCCTAGACATTTGAGAGGGCAATATACGAGAGGTGACTATGGTGTTCTCACTATTATGCTTGAAGTCACGGCGTCACAAGATATGTGGATTTGGCATGCTTTTTTTGGTCCAACGGGGTCAAACAACGATATCAACGTATTGCATCAGTCTGACTTGTATCTTACAGCTCGAAATGGAACGGCGATGAATAGTTCATTCCACGTGAATGGACGCTTTTACAAACGCGGATACTATTTGACAGATGGAATCTATCCTAAGTGGTCCACATTTGTTAAAGCATACCCGTATCCAACTGACCCAAAGGAAAAGAGATCTACGAAGTTACAAGAGGGAGCGAGAAAGGATGTCGAGAGAGCTTTTGGTGCTCTCAAAGGAAAATGGAAAATTCTTGATCGACCACTCAGAGCTATGACCAAAGCGAAAATTGCCAATCAGGTTCATGCGTGTGTTATTTTGCATAATATGGTTATAAAACGCGAGGGGAGGGCAATCTCACCGGTTCATATAATGGATCCGCCGGTCCAGCCAGTGTTCGACGACAGTGTGGTAGCGGAGTTACTAGACGAATTTCTCCATGACCGTCTTCGATATGATCTCACGGAGCACGTAGCACGTGAAGACTTGCCGCATCTCGATGATTAATGGCTTTTTTATTTTAATATAGTTATTTTTAAGTATTATGTTATGTTTTTTTTTAAAGTATTATGTAATGTTTTTTATTTTTAATTAAATGGTATGTTTTTATTATAAATATTGTATGTGATTTTATGTATTTAAAAAAAAAATGAATTCGGGTACTAGGGTACCACTCCCACTAGTTAGGATAGTGTTAGGGTAGTATTGGGATAGTTTTGAGTTGGAAGGTTTTTATTGGATAGAGGTGATGTGGCACCCTAAGGGTATTAGGGTATGAAAGTTCCACTCCTCCCTCCCTTAGACCTCTCACTTGTAAAGTGGTGTTCGCACCGCTTGGTGTCCCTAAGGGGGAGGGAGTGGTACCCTAGTACCCGAATTGCCACATCACCTCTATCCAATAAAAACGCTTCAACTCAAAACTATCCAATTCTACCCTAACACTACCCTAAGTGGAGGGAGTGGTACCCTAATACCCGAATTTCTTTTTTTTTCTTTTTTTATATATATATTTTTAATACATAAAATCACATACAATATTAAAATAAAAACATACCATTTCATTAAAAATAAAAAACATTACATAAAAAAAAAGAAACATTACATAATATTTAAAAAAAAACATTACATAATGTAAATGTAAATATGTATATATTATAAGGTTTAAAATGTAAATTATATATTATAAGGTTTAAAATATAAATATCTTATAATAAAAAACACTACTTTCAATTTTTTACCTTGCAAACACACACACTTCGTCTTCTCTGCTTGTACCTGCAACAAACACACTCACTTTGGGTAATTATTTATTTATTTATTTTTTATTTTATTTTTTTATTGCTGCTAGCCGTTCCCTAACGTTAGAATATTCAAAAAATCACCCCTCTCAACGATCGGCTTCCAAGCCCGAAATGGAACCCGATTTGCGCTACCCAACCAAGAGGGGGCGGTATTACCGATCTGGTAGGCGAACCCGATTAGGTACCCGAGCCCCACTCCCTCCCCCTAAGGGAAAACTAATAGTATTACATACTCTCTCCGTCCCTTTTCAGTTGTTCAATTTGCTTTTTGACCAGTCAAATTGACTAAAGTTTTACTGAAATTTACGAATTTTATATAATTGATAAAATAAATAAAATTATATCATTGTAAAGTACATATAATCTATTTTAAATGCAATTTTTACTTTCTAAAAATAATAAAAAAAATTGTTCATAATTTTTGATTAAAAATTGATCAATTTGATTATAGACTGTCAAAACATGACAACTAAATAGGGACGGATGTAGTAGTATGTTAGTACTATTGTGATTGATTTTTTGTTTCCCGAGAAAATCCAATGTTGATGGATTAATTGTTTTTTTTTTTTTTGATACCGAGGTTCCAAGCTTACACCTGACTAGTTCTCGAGATAACAGCCCCGGCCCCACAGTACTGCTACCAGTTAAATCGCGAGATGTGTATCTGGCTCCCAGGTTCTTAAATATCCTCAACTACCGCGCACAAGGAGTCGTCCCCCAAGTAATTGCTCCATGCTGGACCCCCCCAAATCCAACCGCAGGTTCCCACCGAGATCTGGCCTCCCACACTGCCGCTTGAAGCCCTCAATATTTAATTGTTCCACCAGCATACCCCGGAGGGCTAGGTCTAACCCTTAGTCAAAGACTAAGGGATCATTGGGCCTTGAGAAATTCAATTCCAAAGTGTTGCCACTAGGAATTGAACCTCTGACCTTCAATTTACCTCCAACTAAATTGAAGGTCAGGTGGCCAACTGCGCCAACGCAGTTGGTTAATGGATTAATTGTTTGATTGTGAACTTAACTAACCGTGCCCTATTACTTTTTGTCGATTTTTTTCTCTCGAAAATTTATGAACTAATTAGGTTAGATCTGCAAAATTAAGATGCTATTTGATGCTTCTTCAATCGCTATCACCGATGGAAAATTATTTGTAATGATTCTTTTAATACATTACATTAATATATTTTCATGGTTTCCTGAAGAAACATGAATTTGTAATTTTAATAATCCATAAGATTATTAAAAATAAATTGTTGATATTCATGATAAAACATAATGATATATAGTCATATTTTTATGACAGTATTTATGATAAACACATCAAATTAAGTTAATATTCCTGAAGAAGATTAAACAAAAAAAGGCATTATTTTGAATATTTTCTATATTTTTATATTTTCTATTTTGAGAGTAATTTATATTTTGGGTGATATATGCTTATAAATTGTTGCTCCCGAAATAGCATAATTGATACTTTTGAAGAATATCACATACTCTTGATGAGTACTTCATATTTTCGGTAATATATGATTATCTTTGATTTAAATTATTGCTCCTGAGGTAGCACAATTAGTATTTTTGAAGAAAAATACATGCTCCTAAAGAGCAATTTATATTTGAAGTTGCATGTATTTATTCCAAATGAATTACATAACTTTATGTCATATTGATTTGTTCAATTTCTACTTGAGGAATGGAAAGACAATCCCCGAAGGATTAGTATAATTTCATATGACAATATTCTTATTGTCGGCTCTAAAGGAGCTTTATTCGATGAGTATCGAATTAATTATAAGCGATATATATTATATCAGCACGATAGTTCTACCTCATCTTCTCTAATTTTTTTTGGATCTATGACTCTACCTTCTCCATTCTTTTGGGGGATCAACTTCCTAAAGGTACGAAAGCTATAGATTTAAATTTGCTATTGTATTAACATTATTACCGATCGAAAATTACGAAAATGAAAGATTTTTTCAAAAATAACTTTTGATGATATTTCGATTCAATAATTGTGGATTAGACATACTGTACAATTTAAAATATGATAGGAATATTCTGGTTCAATGCTTGATCAATTATCTATGAATAGTTTAAAATATGACAGATTCAATGGATTCGTTTCTTATGATTCTACTATTGAAGTATGTTGTGACATAATTATAGAAAAAAATTCAATGGACATGAAAACTAATGTTAATAATATATACATTTCATAAACTGCAAATCATAATATTAAAATAGAAGTACTTTGTTACTTGTGCAAAAATTGTGATTTGCTCAAGTGCATCGACATGTTTTGATTATTATAAATTTTTTTGTAATGCATGTATTTATGTTGCTACAGGATTCGATTATGAAATCGATTATATTGCATTAATTTTGTAGTTTCTAGAAGAAACATAAATTACAATATTCTTAATAATCTTGAAGATTATCAAGAAATAAATAGTTGATGTTCTTAATGAACAAAACAATATCTTATTATATTAAAAACAATGTGTTTATGATGTTAAATAAGTTAATATTCCTAAAGAATATTAAATATTGAGGTTGCAATTTTTTTTAAACTTTACTTTGAGCATTTATACTCCTTCCCGTTATTGAATTATTTTTATAGTTATCATTATATTGATTTAATTGTTGCTCCTGAAGTAGCACAATAAATATTCTTGATGAATATTACAAATTCTCGAAGAATAATTCATATTGTAAACGATATATGTTTATCCCTATAACTAGTTTCTCGAAGAAACACATACTTGCAATCTCAATAATCTTGAAGATAATTAAAAATTAATAGCTGAAGTTCCTGAAGAACAATATAACAATATCTCATCATAATTTTATAATATATTTATGATGATCACGTCAAATAAATTTTGTATTCCTGAAGAATATTAAAACATTGAAATTGCGTTTTTCTATGCTTTATTTCGAGCATTGTTATCTTCCATTTTCATTATTCAATTGTTTTAATCATTATACTTAAATTATTTTAAATTGTTGCTCCCGAAGTAGCACAATTCTTGAAGAATATTACATTGTGGCGCCCCGGGTCCGCCGCCGGCCCGGACACCGACCTACGACGCAATTCAAACCTCTAAACACAATCTACTACAATTTATATTATCTAAAAATAAAATTTTGCACCTTCTACTACGACTAATTTGAAATATCATTCCAAGATAAAAGTATCCGAGTCTCGCTTATAGTAAAAACATATAGAATTGACACAACACCATTCAATATCAAACTAGACGTTTCCAAAGATTCACAACAAGCACGCTTATTGTTATTCTACAACATCCACGGCAATATATTACATTGTTTGAATATATTACAAGATTTAAGACATCCCCCGAACCGCTAATCAACAGCCCGAGACAGACGGTGGCAGTAGCGACGAACCGCAACACCTGCAAAACTGTGTGGGGGTGAGCCAACACTGCCCACGACTAGAAACCCAAATAGATGTAATTTATACAACCTTAGTATAACAATACAAATATTCATCACACCTACATATCAACATTTCACATATTCACAATCGTCATTATTGGATGTGCAATGCAATGGAAATCCCATGCATGCAATGACTCACGCACACGGGCTCATTCCGCTCGGCTCTTTTGGCCAACTCAAGTCGTTTACTTGGATTTTTCGCTTCGCAATGCATGTTTATGACATATCATTTCATGTCAATGCGCAATGATACTGAATATTCGCAAGTTCACATTTCCGATGATCACATATGTCACAAATATCGCACTGATACACTTTAAGGTGTAAAAAACCACAATTTAAATTTCTAGTAAATTCACCATCCGTCCTTATCCCTTTTTATCTCTTCTTTTTTTTTTTTTCAAAATTACACTATTGCCCCAAAAGTTTATTAAAACTCACAATTTAGCCCAAATAGTCCCAATTGATAATTTTAATATCACAAAAAAAAAATTATAATTTAGTCACACTAAATATTTCAATATTTTTGTTTGTTTATTTATTTTTCTCATTTAATTATTCGGGCTTCACAACTCTCCCCCCGTTAAAATAAATTTCGCCCACGAAATTACTTACCGTTTCCAAATATGTACGGGCACTGCTTTCGCATATTCTCCTCTGTTTCCCAAGTCATTTCCTCAATCGCTTGACTTCTCCATAACACTTTTATCATCGGAATCATTTTATTTCTCAATTATCGCACTTGTCGGTCTAAAATCGCAACTGGTTTCTCTTCATGCGTTAAATTCTCGTCAAGTTCCACCGGTACTGTTTCTAACACATGTGATGGATCCTTTATATATTTTCGCAACATAGAAACGTGAAACACGTCGTGTAGTTGTGATAATTCATTTGGAAATTTCGTCGGTATGCCGCAGTTCCAATTCTTTCTATAATTTCATACGGCCCAATATATCTCGGCGCTAATTTTCCTTTCTTCCCAAATTGCATCACGCCTTTCCATGGTGAAACTTTCAAGAATACATACTCACCAACCTCGAACTCTAATTCTCGTCGATGGGTGTCCGCATAACTCTTTTGACGGATCTGTGAAGTTCTCAGTTTTTCAAGAATAATGTCAATTTTGCTCGAAGTCTCTTGAATAATTTGAGGTCCGAACACCCTGCTCTCATTCTTAATTTCACCCACTTCTCCCCAACATATTGGAGTTCTGCACTTTCTACCATATAATGCCTCAAATGGTGCCATACCAATACTGTTGTGGTAACTGTTGTTATATGCGAACTCAATTAGCGATAGGCACTTCTCCCAGTTCCCGGAAAACTCCATTACACAGGCCCGTAACATGTCCTCTAAAGTCTGGATCGTCCTCTCTGATTGCCCATCTGTTTGTGGATGAAACGCAGTACTGAATTTCAATTTCGTCCCTAAAGCCTCCCGCAAGTGCTGCCAAAAATGGGAAGTAAAGTTTGGATCTCGATCGAACACAATAGATACTGGAGCCCCATGTAACCTGAAAATCTCTGACACATACATCTTTGCATAATGATCAAGAGTAAATGTCACTTTTACTGGCAAGAAATGTGCTGACTTAGTTAACCGGTCCACAATAACCCAGATGGACTCGTTACCCCTCTGCGTCGACGGTAATCCTCGAACAAAATCCATCGTAATGTGCTCCCACTTCCACTCGGGAATCGGTAAAGGCTGTAACAACCCTCCTGGTCGCTGATGTTCTGCTTTTACTTGTTGACAAATAAGGCATCTAGCTACGAACTCTGCTATCTCCCTCTTCATAGCTGGCCACCAGTAGTACTCTTTAATCGTCTTATACATTTTGGTACTACCTGGATGCATAGCATAAGCTGAACTATGCACTTCTTCTAAGATTTCTCTTCTCAATTCCGAATTTCTAGGTACACACATTCGGTTCCCATAACACAGAACTCCATCGGCTCGAATAGCAAAATCTTTTGTCTTCTTATTGATCACTTCTTCTCGACATTTCATTAATCTTGAATCCTCACTCTGCAATTCGCGGATTTTATCAATTAAGATCGGTCTCACCTGAAATCGTGCGATAATAACTTCATTATCGGATATCATCAATTCATCATTTAATAATTTCATTTATCGTATGAAATCGACTCCCTTGCACTGTATCCATGATAACAAGCCTTGTGATTTCCGACTTAACGCATCTGCCACTACATTCGCTTTTCCAGGATGGTAATGAATAGTACAGTCGTAGTCTTTGATCAACTCAATCCATCACCTCTGTCGCAGGTTCAATTCTTTCTGAGTAAACAAGTATTTCAGGCTTTTATGATCGGTGAAGATTTCGCAACTCTCACCATAAAGGTAATGTCGCCATAACTTCAGAGCAAACACAATCGCTGCTAATTCTAAATCGTGAATCGGGTAATTAAGCTCATGAGGTTTCAGTTGTCTTGAGGCATATGCTACTACCTTTCCACTCTGCATCAATACACATCCTAGTCCCTGATGTGACGCATCACTGTAGATCACAAATCCCTCGGAGCTTGTTGGTATGGTCAACACTGGCGCTTGAGTCAAACGATCTTTCAACTCTTGAAAACTATTTTCACATTCTCCACTCCAGTCATATTTTACATCTTTCCTAGTCAGCTTTGTCAACGGTAGTGCAATTGACGAAAAATTCCTGATAAATCGGCGATAGTATCCCGCTAACCAAGGAAACTTCGAATCTCAGTCACACTCACAGGTGTCGGCCAGTTCAACACAGCTTCTACCTTTTTCGGGTCGACTTTGATGCCTTCACTAGAAATCACGTGACCCAAGATTTCTACTTCTTCGAGCCAAAACTCACATTTACTGAATTTAGAATACAGTCGTTGGTCTCTCAGTTTCTGTAACACCAATCTCAAATGTTGTTGATGTTCTTCAATACTCCGTGAGTAGACCAAAATATCATCGATAAAAACTATCACAAAATTATCCAAAAACGGTTTGAATACACGATTCATCAAATCCATAAATACCGCAGGTGCATTTGTTAACCCAAACGGCACAACGAGAAACTCGAAGTGTCCGTATCGTACTCGAAATGCAGTCTTCTATACATCACTATCTCTAACTCTCAGCTGATAGTATCCAGAACGTAGATCGATTTTTGAGAACACTTTGGCTCCCTGCAGCTGATCGAACAAATCGTTAATTCGAGGTACCGGATATTTATTTCTGATGGTCACTTTGTTCAATTGATGGTAATCAATACACAATCGCCAAGTTCTATCTTTCTTTTTAACAAATAAAACTGGTGCTCCCCATGGCGATACACTCGGCTGGATGAATCCTTTTTCAAGCAAATCGTCTAATTGAACTTTAAGCTCTTTCAATTCGTCAGGTGCCATTCTATAAGGTGGAATCGATATCGAATTCGTCCCTGGCACTAAATCAATAGTAAATTCCACTTCTCTCTCTGGCACAATACCCGGCAATTCATCTGGAAATACATCGGCAAACTCATTTATTATCGGGACTTTCTCTAATCGCGATTCCTCTTTTATCACATCAACTGCATATGCTATAACACACTCACATCCATCCCTCAATAATTGTCTCGCTTTAGTTGCCGATATCAAACTCGTTGGCAGAACCCGCCGTTCACCATTAAACACAAATTCTGGCTCATTCGGAATTTTGAATACAATATCTTTATGAAAATAGTCTATACACGCATGATAATTAGATAACCAATCCATACCCAAAATAACATCAAAATCATCTAGATCGAATGGTAATAAGTCTGCTTTCATCACACGATTCTCTATTTGAACTGAACACCCCTTATAAACTTGATTAATTACAGTTTTATTCCCTGATAGGGTCGACACAATTAATTTCTCCTCCAAATCAGTTAAACGTTCATCAAGATGATTTGCAAACTTTTTAGATATAACAGAATGCATAGCACCCGAATCAAAAAGTGCATAAGCTGTAAAATTTGAAATACGGATCTTACCCGTCACCACACGAGGTGTTGCCTCTGCATCTCCCTTTGTCATTGCAAAAACTCGAGCATGTCCACCAGTACCCGCTAAACTAGAACCAGCACCATTCTTCGATTGTCCTCTACCATAATCTCGGCCTCTGCTCGATGGTATATCTGGTGAAGATGCAACTTGAGTCACTTTTGGGCAATCTTTGGCTACATGGCCCGACTATCCACACTTATAGCATTCACTGGTCTCGGGCATGCTACAATCTCGAGAAATATGCCCTGGCGCCCCACATCGGTAACAAACTATACCACCCACGGACATATCACGACCTGATGGTGATCTGACTGAACTCATAGTGGAACTACTGACACTACTAGCTCCACCGCCTTGCTTAAGTAATGCGACTCCTCGACCCCTGCCGGGACTCTCTTGAACTCTGGGTCTCGGCCCTCCACGACTTGGCCCACTTGATTCATTTTGGCTTCGTTTCTGTTGTTCTCTATACCCCATAGCCTCTTGTACGTCTTTCTCTACAAGTTTTGCTCATTCCACTAATTCAAGATAATTACGCAGATTAAATGCCGACAGTCTTGATTGAATAGGAAATTGTAAACCATCTTGGAATTTTCGGCATTTATCATATTCAAACTAAAATTCCATCCTTGGATACCACATGCCCTAAAAATACCACTTGTTCTATCCAAAATTCACATTTCTTGAATTTAGCATACAACCGTTTTTCTTTGAGAATTTGAAGCACAATTCTGAGGTGTTCTTTATGCTCATCTCTATCATGTGAATAGATAAGGATGTCATCAATAAACACCACCACAAATTTATCAAGGAACTCTTTGAATACCCGGTTCATCAGATCCATAAATGCTGCTGGAGCATTTGTCAAACCAAAAGGCATCACTAAAAATTCATAGTGACCATATCGCGTTCTAAATGCTGTCTTTTAGATATCTTCTTCTTTGACCTTCAGTTGATGATATTCGGAACGTAAATCAATCTTTGAGAATACTGATGCTCCTTGCAACTGATCAAATAAATCATCTATCCTTGTAAGAGGATATTTGTTCTTGGTGGTCACCTTATTCAGTTCCCTATAGTCAATGCATAATCACAATGAGCCATCTTTCTTTTTTACAAATAAGACAGGCGCTCCCCAAGGTGAACAACTAGGACGAATGAATCCCTTATCAAGTAATTCTTGTAGGTGAGTTTTTAATTCTTTCAATTCTGCTGGTGCCATTCTGTATGGGGTTTTGGAAACAGGGGCAGTTCTTAGCATTACATCGATTGCAAACTCAATTTCCCGATCTAGGGTCAACCCTGGTAGATCATCTGAGAACACCTCAGTAAATTCTCTAACCACATCTACATCTTCAGGCTTCAATATCATTTCAAGGGAGGTGTCCAAAACATTAGCCAAATAGCCAGTACACCCCTTATTTAACATCTTCCTAGCTTTCAGTGCAGTTATAATTGGCAAAGAGCACGAATATGAATTACCTTTAAAGATAAACCCTCCTTCATTTACTGGTCGAAAGGCCACAATCTTCTTATTACAATCAACATTTGCACAATATTTAGCTAGCCAGTCCATACCAAGGATAACATCAAAATTAGATATTGGTAGGACAACAAGGTCGGCGTAGAGTATCCTCCCGCCAATTCGAACTGTACAGGCCCTCAACAGAATCCATATTTTCTCCAAACGGAGCAGCCACATTATAACCAACTTTCAAGAGTTCTGGTTTAATGCCCGATTTTCTCATAAATGCATATGATGCAAATGAATGTATAGATCCTGGATCTATCAATGTAAGTGCAGGAATTCCTGAGATCAGAATGGTACCTGAGACTACGGAAGCATCTGCATCAGCTTCTTCTCGAGTCATTGCAAAGACCCTTCCCTGAACTTTATTCTCCGTGTTTGGGCAATCTCTCGCCATATGTCCGGCTTCTTGATTCAAAACAATTATTGGACCCAACAAAACATTTTCCAAAGTGATTTTTCCCACATTTAGTACACTTGGGCTTCTCGGTTGTATTTGGAGCATCTCTCATTGTAGGATGCTTCGATTGGCTTTGCTGGTTTTTGCTCCGATTTCTTCCAATGTCTGAATTTTTGAAGCAAATGCTTGCCTCTTCCTTGATAAGACCTTTGTATCTCCTTTTCGCTGCCTTCATGAGCAGCGCTTTGTCAACTATTTCTCTGAACTCAGTTGATGTAGACATCCTCACATCTCTTCTAATTTCAGGTCGGAGGCCTCTTAGGAAATGATCCACTTTCTCAGCATTATCCCTAGCAATATAGGGAACATACCTACAGCCTTCTTCAAATTTCCGAATATATTCACAAACAGACATATCCCCTTGTTTTATCTCCAAAAACTCTTTGACCTTGAGAGACCGTGCATCCCTGGTGAAGTATTTATCATAGAATATTACTTTAAATCTCTCCCACGTCAACCCTTCCAAGTTGACTGCAAGTTTGGCTCCTTGCCACCAAGTTCTGGCATCCTTTTTTAGTTGAAAGATCGCACAAAGTATCTTCTCAGCATCGTTTTCTCATCAATCGAACCTTTTCCATTCGCTGGAATGCCAGGCAAGTACTTTGATTACGTTGATGTACTTCGTGTGAATGAATATGTGAAAAATGTATTTTCTGTGAAATGTGGGAATATCAGGAAATATGATTACAGAAAGTGGTGATTTCTGTGGTTTGTGACATGTGGTCACTGACTGTGTGTGAGCCAAGTAAAATCAACGATGGTCCCCTGGGATCCGTTAGACTGCGAGTATCGGCGGATTACTCGGTGGGGAATTTACTAGAAATTTAAATTGTGAAACTTCTACACTCTAAAGTGTATCAAGGTGATATTTGTGACATGTGTGATTAGATGAAAAGTGAATTTGCGAATACTCAGCATCATTGGGCAGTGACATGAAATAATATGTCATAAACATGCATTGCGAAGCGAAAAGCGAAAAATCCAAGTAAGCGACTTGGGTTGGCCAAAAGAGCCGAGCGAAATGGGCCCGTGTGCGTGAGTCATGGCATGCATGGGAATTGCATCGCATTACACATAAAATAATGATGATTGTGGTATTGTATTCCAGAATATATATGATGGCACTGTGATGTGGTTGTTTATTCACTTGTGGTACATATTCATGAATCGTTGTACTTGGACCGGCTGTTTGCTGACCCCTTCTGGGGTGAATATACTTGCTGTGTATTCAGGTGCAGGTCTTAGTGGCGAACCAGCGCAGGAAGGACACGATGATGGCGAGAAACACTGATATCATGCACTATTTTGAGTATGTGGTCGTACTGTTGAGAATCGAGTTGTGTTTTGCCTTGTGCTCGCGCGAGTACTGTCGGGTAATGTGGGTTGTTTGTGGCTCAGTCATTTTGATGATGTTATTGTGTCAGTTGGAGTCCCACAGGACAGTGTATTGTTGAGTGCTGAAATGTATATGGTTTGAAGTTGAGTACTGTCAATGCATGTGTGGATTTATATTGGTTTCAGCCTGGTAGGTTCTCAAAAAAAGAATATACGCATTGTAGAGCCGTATTCCAGGAGTTAATGGTCGCCACTGTCTATTGGCTTGGAGTCCCACAGGACAGTATATTGTTGAGTGCTGAAATGTATATGGTTTGAGGTTGAGTACTATCAATGCATGTGTGGATTTATATTGAGTTCAGCCTGGTAGGTTCTCAAAAAAGAATCTATGACACTGTAATATCTCTGTAACCAATAACATCATCAAAATGACTGAACCACAAACAACCCACATTACCCGACAGTACTCGCGCGAGCACAAGGCAAAACACAACTCGATTCTCAACAGTACGGCCACATGCTCAAATTAGTGCATGATATCAGTGCTGCTCGCCATCCTCGTGTCCTTCCTGCGCTGGTTCGCCACTAAGACCTGCATCTGAATACACAACAAGTATATTCACCCCGGAAGGGGTCAGCAAACAGTCGGTGCAAGTACAACGATTCATGAATATGTACCACAAGTGAATAAACAACCACATCACAGTGCCATCATATATGTTCTGGAATACAATACCACAATCATCATTATTTTATGTGCAATGCGATGCAATTCCCATGCATGCCATGACTCATGCACACGGGCCCATTTCGCTCGGCTCTTTTGGCCAACCCAAGTCGCTTACTTGGATTTATCGCTTTTCGCTTCGCAATACATGTTTATGACATATTATTTCATGTCAATGCGCAATGATGCTGAGTATTCGCAAATTCACTTTTCAGCTAATCACACATGTCACAAACCACATAAATTATCACTTCCTGAAATTATCACTTCTGAAATTACCACTTTCCACAGCAACCATATTTTTCACATATTCATTATTTTCCGCTCCGCAACGCATGTTTATGACATATTATTTCATGTCAATGCGCAATGATACTGAATATTCGCAACTTCACACATCCGCTGATTACACATATCACAAACCACAGAAATCAATCACCACTTTCTGAAATCACATTTTCTGATATTCCCACATTTCACTGAAAACACATTTTTCACATATTCATTCACATGAAGTACATCAAACGTAATCAAAGTACTTGTCTGGCATTCCAGCGAATGGAAAAGGTTCGATTGACAAGAAAAGTAGACTGAGCGATTAGCCAGACCTTCAACCTAAAACGAATCATATTATATGATTAACATGTTAAAATTTATATAACCGTTAGAACTCTACATTCTAAATTAGCCGAGTCTGGGTGAGACATAATTACGGACACACTATGCGTGTTATTAGGGTGTAAGAATGTTGTGTTCCGAATTAGGAGCCATTTGGCAGTCGTTTGACCCATTTTGGATTGAAACCAAGAAGGTTATACACTTTTAAAGAAAATATTAAAGTATTGGGTCAAATTGAAGATTTAGAAAACTTCAATCAAGTCCAACTTTATTTCAAATTCTCAAATGGCATAGCCCTGGGTTTTCAAAATTTATGTTTTCCACCCCAAAACCTTATATGACTATCAAATAGTCGTTTTCACATCTCCCGTCTATCGTAACCTCACCGAAAGCTTCTATAACATCGGCTAATACCATTATTACACGTAACAACACACTTATATCTCAAATCGGCACGCCCGTACTCATACCCACTTCTCAACTCACATCGGCCCACAACACGCACACACTCACACACAGGAACACACACACACCCGCACACAAACACACATATACACACCCACACACGTGCACACACATCACCTACACAGTACACACACGTGCACACACATCACCTACACAGTACACAACACACGTACACACACGTTTCACGCACAACACACGTACACACACGTTTCACGCACACACAACACACACTATAAAACTCGACCGAATCCGAAAACTAAAACTAGAAGGATGAAGTTCGTCAAGAGGGCTCCCTAACGGTGTAAATGGTTCCAAGTTACGACAACCCGAATCTTAAGGAAATCAGTCGTTCGATAATCGCGATGCGTGATCGAGCAACAACAATCGAACCACAACGATCGAACCACCTTAATCGGGACGACACTACTCAAACAACTCCGAAGTTCACGCCTCAGCTCAAGGCATTAAAATTTGATGGTACCACAGTCGTAAGTTGTGATACCTAGGCTGTTGGTGTTTTGGGTCGGTCAAAGTCGTAATTTAATATTATTTTTGCAGTATAAGTGTTCTGTAATGAAAATTTTATCGTATCAAATCTTATCCAACACATGATCTAGAACTGGCTGCTGTTGTCTTTGCACTAAAAATTTGGAGGCATTACCTGTAACACCCCCAATCCGCTCAGGGATATTACACGTCGTAGAACCTTTCCTCAAGGATCTACCAGGCTTGTAACAACATAAAACATCTCGACAATGCCTTTAAGGCTAAAATGACTCAGTAGACCGATTTGGCCTTTCAATAAAAACATACAACTCGATTACAACTCGTGCCCACGCAGGGGTCAAAACACAACTACATCCGTACAACGGGATAAATATAGCAGCGGAAAATAAAGTACAACTGAACCAATACACGATGTACGGTTCCTCATGTGATTAGTATCGATCATCTTTCATCACCCTTCGTGCCGACCCTGTGTTATGCTCCAAAACCTGAATGCAAAAACAGACATCCACCCCCCAAATACTCGGGGGTTAGCAAAACTCCACTGTTTTGCTAGTGCAAGTACAAGTGCAAAAATACGAGTCATACAATTCACATTCCACGAACGATAATAATCCGGAATCCTCAAAGATTCAAATACAACAAGATGAACACTTCCCGAGGCGAGAGTTTGAGTTGAGACTTCCCAAAATTTCAAGATCAAAATATCAAGGGAAACAATTTATAAAATGATTTGAAATGCCATCGGGAGTTCTAATAGAAAACAATTTAGGATTAACAAATTCTACTTTTCAAAACCCAAAAGACGAAAGGGGTCACCGCCCCAAAAGTTTACTTTCCGTAAAATAACCTTTACCAAACCATTGGGATTTTAGCCCCAAATCCGACAAATGACCTTTACAAAAAACGTTGGGATTTTAGCCCCAAATCTCATCAACTCACAGTACACAAGAACGAACACAATGTTCGTCTTCCAATATCAAAATCCACAATTAAAGGATTTAACACAAACAACAAAATACTCTAGTGCCATCCTAGCCAAGTAGGCCAAACGAACAACTTACCTCTTACACACTTAGTCAATGCATGCAATCATGAAAACCATTCGAAAGCACTCATTTCCGGAAATGCCATAATCAAATCACATTTGCAAAATGCACCACAATTAACCGTCGATCCACGTCTCTGTGGACCCCTACCGAGACCCCGTCGGATCTAACCCGTAGTGGTTAAAAGCAAGCTCGTCGATCCACGTCTCTTGTGGACCCCTACCGAGACCCCGTCGGATCTAACCCGTAGTGAGCATACACACACACACGTTACTCATGCAATACTAATATGCTACGAATGTAAGTTCATTAAGAATACTCACTAGAGATGGCCACTTACTCGACGCCGTTATCAAACTCTTCAAAAACACCATAACAAGATTAAATACGGAATACACGATCCCATAACTTTAAACACAGGAGTATCATCATCAAAGACTTCGACGTTCAAAATAATCAAATCATAATCAATTCCCAAAACACATCGTTCACAAAACACACGTGTTTTGAAAGTAAGCCTTTAACGAGGCCAAACCGAAATCTTTTGAAACTTCATTTCGAACAAACAAACAAACACAGCAAGATGATCACCGATCATCATATCCACAAAACGAGAAGCGTATGAACAAGGTACTTGCCTCGAATAACCACAACGCGGAGAATCAGCCGAAGTAGGTTGGCACGAACCGACTACGAACTCGCCGACTCCACCGAACGACAATCCACAACAATGAACTACGAACGAAAACAATAACAATGAAAATGAATTCCAAAGTACGACCCAAAGCCGCTGACTTCAAAGAACAAATGACGAAAGTTCAAGGATTTCCCCCAAAACGGCCAAGAACACGATTCGTTCCGTCAAATCACGAAAACGGAATTCCAAGTTGAAATATGGATATACAATCCATAGAATATGTTTAACAACATCATTTAACCATAATCGATCCATCGAAAATGGATAAAAAACGAGATCGAGGACAAATCCCCCAAAAAGTCAATTCGAAGGAAATCAAGAAATATACTTCGATTCGACGAAAAACAACGGATTAAATGATGTTAAACACAAGAATACTACCAATATTAATCATACCCATCATGTATTAATCAACAACACGGAACGAATCGGACAAAAACGCAAAAACCCCAAATTTTCCCAAAATAGGGTTCTAGGAAATCTCACCTTGATTCGCTGGATCAAAGGAGGTTATGGAGGGATTAATCGATGATATGAACTCCCAATCTTCGTGGATTAGTTGATTGACAACATGTCTCCTGGATCGCCAAGTCTCCAGCCGCGGAGAGGAAAAGATGGAAATGAAAAAGGGGTGAAAATATGGCTACTCTGTCATATTTATACAGGCACGGCCTAGCGTGCGCTACACCTTCCGTACTAGCGCGCGCTAACGGGCAGCCTCGGCCGATAACCCTCGGCCGTGGCCCGCAAGGCCCTGGTACTGAAGACTCAATCTGCCGGCCGGATCCTGCCTGCCCGACCGCGATAGCGCGCGCTGCGCGGACGCTAGCGTGCGCTAGCCGATCATCCCGTAACCCTGCAGGTGACCGCCGGCCAGTAACGACGCTTGGCCGACAACGTGCGCTACGCCTGCCGACTAGCGTGCGCTACGCTCGGCGTAGCGTGCGCTACCTGCCGATCCTTCCTGATTCCAGAACCCCAGAAACCCCACTGTCCGGCCCTATAGCGTGCGTTGGTCGACCAAGCTAGCGTGTGCTATACCTGCCGAGCTAGCGCGCGCAGACTTCCGGCCGTAGCGTACGCTACGCCGGTTCCTGCCGCACTCGTCCGGCCGGTACCCGCAATCATCCGGCCAGAACCCACAACCGTCCGGCGATCCATAGCCGTCCGGCGATCCATGGCCGTCGAGGCTCGGCGACTTCGATTTAAGCGTCACGGGCGAACACGACGAAAAGTTCGCGGACAACATCAACGACCCGGAATGAAAACATAATACCATAATTAGTCATACGCGACCAAGAAACGGGTCGAGACAACAATTACAGATACGGATACCCGTAACTTTCAAGAAATTACAAAATGGCCCAAAACGCCCAGAAATCACGATACGTGATCGAATAACCAAACCGAAGTTCACAACACGTCTAACAAAGTTAAACGGACTTACGGGAAACTCGAAACATCAGTTTCGAACGAGATTCGCAAGAACCGAACTCAAGTGCGGAAAAGTCGTTAAAAAGCACGGAACTCAACAAAACGACACCGAAACGAACTCGGATGTCAAAAAGTGCAGAATTAATCATTCTCAGAATGACGAAACGGTCATGAGCGAGTCGTCAAAACGGACTCCGGCCAAAAAAAAGAAATTTACCGAAAATCGAAAATTGCGGATATTACATTCTACCCTCCTTAAAAGAAGTTTCGTCCCGAAACTTAAAACAAGTAGGGGGAAAAAATATTCCGCCAGGAAAAACTCAACGAGATACACAAAAATGCGTAACTAACGCCCAACAGTGAAATGTTACAAACAACGCAAAGGAATATACGGCGTGAAAACACGCTCCACGGCGACCAACACAACGTCGCCGTTAGGGATATAATAAAACCAACAAATGACAAGCATCATCAAACAGATAATATAGCCAAGTCAATTATCCGACAATCACAAAACACAACGAACGAAAATCAATATGATTGACCAACCCAACGGTACATCAATCAAAACGCGAGCCAACCGCTGAACAAATACGGAATCCCACCGCCCAAGGGTTGGAAGATCGAAAACGAGACTAATTTCCCGAACTTAAGGGAATTACAAAGGAGCCTGAATGCTCAACAATCACGAAATGAGAACGAAAACCGAACAAACAAACGATCGAGACAAAAAAAATCGAACAATTATGTCCGAAACACGAAGGATAATAAAATTCAAACAACAACTTCCAGGATGATCTGGTGAGAACTACAAGACATGCATTCCCATAAGATCCACAGGAAAGGAAATAGCGATTGAAAAGTCACAACGATAAACGAGTTATTCCGAAACAATACCACACTCGTTCGATCAACAAAAGCAAGGGGCAGGACAAGCTCAGAAATGTCAACGAACATAATGAGTCGACAAAGTCGAAAACACAAGAGTTCCAAATCCGATCCATTTCGAATAAAAGAACTAATAGAACCAGATGATGTCACTCCCGAACAAGGTTCACAAGAATCGAATCGAACTCGAAAAAGTCACAGCGATAACCAGATCGACTCAAAACAAGATCACAACTCGTTCGGACGATGAAACCGAAATACAGAAAAAGTTCAGAAAGTATCAACGAACATGAGCGAATCGATAGACTGGAGAAAGAGAAAATACCGAAGTCAAAATAGTACGGGCATTACTTCCGACCTCGTCCACGAAATTCACAAAAACGGGAGCAAGGTAACAAGACATTAAACAACCGACACATAACGGAACCATCACCGATGCACACGGTCATACCAAATCAAGCTCTAACAGCTCGCACATGCGCGACAATGTAGAAATCATCACGAGGCGACAACATTCAACACCAACATCCCGCCTTTCACAGGGGGCTAACACAACAAATGTGTGGAAAACAACTCAACGCTCACGCCGCCAACTCGATCATACTCGGGAGCAAACATCAAAATGACAATGCGAACATCATACATACATACCCAGCCCTCAAACGGGAATGGATAGGTTTTAAAAACGAAAACCTCATTTTGAAAATAATTTAGAAGAACACCGATTGATCTTGAGTATCACCTTTCAAAAAGTACAAACGTGAAACATCGTTATCGAGACTTTGGAGAACCATTTCGCATTTGATAAAAATGAGGACACTTTCTCTTAGTGAAAACTTTCAGAATATTCGACCCTCGGGTCTAAATAAAAGTGTTTCTAAAACATTGAAAATATCTCAAAGCATTTTGGTCCTCGAGGTAGAAATTTTTTTGGAAATATATTGTGGCACCTTGGATGTACCACAAGAAAATAACTCATTTGAAAAGTATGTCTCGAAATTTATTTTTCTAAGATACTCAAGGTTTTCAAAAATCCAATAGGCCAGAATGCCCAAAACTCACACATATCGACGTTCATTAAAACAACTCCTAGTACACGCATCAAAACGTTTAAAATCAAGACAATACATGTCTTTAAACGGAAATAAACGATAAAATACCACATTCAGAACAAAACCACTGACCCCATTCGAGGCCTCTAAAGACCCTCCCGCACTGGCTAGTGAACAAGTCGAACGTGTATAAGCACAAAGCTTCCACAAGAGAACTTGTAAAACGTGCAAATCGATTCGAAAATCATCAGCAACGGACAAAAACAACAATAAAAAGACATCACAAGCGACGACACTCCTCGTATAAATCAAATACGAGAGTCGACTAAATACATATCGTGAAATCAAAATTCACATAAGGATTCCATTACTTAACAAATAATCATAAAATAGCTCGTGTTACACGAGGCACAACACAAAGAAGGGAGACTTACTTTCACAGGTCGCACGAAGATGATGATCGCCCCACGATACTAATCACGACCAACAAACTCAAACGACGCGTCGCGACACGACTCAATCAGATAAAATCCGACGAAACAAGACTCAAACAACACGATCTGACCCGACAGCCTAGGTTTCCTCAACCTGGCTCTGATACCATTTATGTAACACCCCCAATCCGCTTAGGGATATTACACGCCGTAGAACCTTTCCTCAAGGATCTACCAGGCTTGTAACAACATAAAACATCTCGATAATGCCTTTAAGGCTAAAATGACTCAGTAGACCGATCTGGCCTTTCAATAAAAACATACAACTCGATTACAACTCGTGCCCACGCAGGGGTCAAAACACAACTATATCCGTACAACGGGATAAATATAGCAGCGGAAAATAAAGTACAACTGAACCAATACACGATGTACGGTTCCTCATGTGATTAGTATCGATCATCTTTCATCACCCTTCGTGCCGACCCTGTGTTATGCTCCAAAACCTGAATGCAAAAACAGACATCCACCCCCCGAATACTCGGGGGTTAGCAAAACTCCACTGTTTTGCTAGTGCAACTACAAGTGCAAAAATACGAGTCATACAATTCACATTCCACGAACGATAATAATCCGGAATCCTCAAAGATTCAAATACAACAAGATGAACACTTCCCGAGGCGAGAGTTTGAGTTGAGACTTCCCAAAATTTCAAGATCAAAATATCAAGGGAAACAATTTATAAAATGATTTGAAATGACATCGGGAGTTTTAATAGAAAACAATTTAGGATTAACAAATTCTACTTTTCAAAATCCAAAAGACGAAAGGGGTCACCGCCCCAAAAGTTTACTTTCCGTAAAATAACCTTTACCAAACCATTGGCATTTTAGCCCCTAATCCGACAAATGACCTTTACAAAAAACGTTGGGATTTTAGCCCCAAATCTCATCAACTCACAGTACACAAGAACGAACACAATGTTCGTCTTCCAATATCAAAATCCACAATTAAAGGATTTAACACAAACAACAAAATACTCTAGTGCCATCCTAGCCAAGTAGGCCAAACGAACAACTTACCTCTTACACACTTAGTCAATGCATGCAATCATGAAAACCATTCGAAAGCACTCATTTCCGGAAATGCCATAATCAAATCACATTTGCAAAATGCACCACAATTAACCGTCGATCCACGTCTCTGTGGACCCCTACCGAGACCCCGTCGGATCTAACCCGTAGTGGTTAAAAGCAAGCTCGTCGATCCATGTCTCTTGTGGACCCCTACCGAGACCCCGTCGGATCTAACCCGTAGTGAGCATACACACACACGTTACTCATGCAATACTAATATGTTAAGAATGTAAGTTCATTAAGAATACTCACTAGAGATGGCCACTTACTCGACGCCGTTATCAAACTCTTCAAAAACACCATAACAAGATTAAATAAGGAATACACGATCCCATAACTTTAAACACAGGAGTATCATCATCAAAGACTTCGACGTTCAAAATAATCAAATCATAATCAATTCCCAAAACACATCGTTCACAAAACACACGCGTTTTGAAAGTAAGCCTTTAACGAGGCCAAACCGAAATCTTTTGAAACTTCATTTCGAACAAACAAACAAACACACCAAGATGATCACCGATCATCATATCCACAAAACGAGAAGCGTATGAACAAGGTACTTGCCTCGAATAACCACAACGCGGAGAATCGACCGAAGTAGGTTGGCACGAATCGACTATGAACTCGCCGACTACACCGAACGACAATCCACAACAATGAACTACGAACGAAAACAATAACAATGAAAATGAATTCCAAAGTACGACCCAAAGCCGCTGACTTCAAAGGACAAATGACGAAAGTTCAAGGATTTCCCCCAAAACGGCCAAGAACACGATTCGTTCCGTCAAATCACGAAAACGGAATTCCAAGTTGAAATATGGATATACAATCCATAGAATATGTTTAACAACATCATTTAACCATAATCGATCCATCGAAAATGGATGAAAAACGAGATCGAGGACAAATCCCCCAAAAAGTCAATTCGAAGGAAATCAAGAAATATACTTCGATTCGACGAAGAACAACGGATTAAAAGATGTTAAACACAAGAATACTACCAATATTAATCATACCCATCGTGTATTAATCAACAACACGGAACGAATCGGACAAAAACGCAAAAACCCCAAATTTTCCCAAAATAGGGTTCTAGGAAATCTCACCTTGATTCGCTGGATCAAAGGAGGTTATGGAGGGATTAATCGATGATATGAACTCCCAATCTTCGTGTATTAGTTGCTTGACAACATGTCTCCTGGATCGCCAAGTCTCCAGCCGCGGAGAGGAAAGGATGGAAATGAAAAACGGGTGAAAATATGGCTACTCTGTCATATTTATACAGGCACGGCCTAGCGTGCGCTACACCTTCCGTACTAGCGCGCGCTAACGGGCAGCCTCGGCCGATAACCCTCGGCCGTGGCCCGCAAGGCCCTAGTACTGAAGACTCAATCTGCCGGCCGGATCTCGCCGCCCGATCGCGAGAAGCGCGCGCGGACGCTTAGCCGATCTGTCCGTAACCCTCGATCGAATCGCCGGCCAGGTAACGTACGCTAGCCGGCCGACAACGTGCGCTACGCCTGCCGACTAGCGCGCGCTACGCTCGGCTTAGCGTGCGCTACCTGCCGATCCTTCATGATTCCAGAACCCCAGAAACCCCACTGTCCGGCCCGATAGCGTGCGTTGGTCGACCAAGCTAGCGTGCGCTATACCTGCCGAGCTAGCGCGCAGACTTCCGGCCAGAAGGCACGCTACGCCGGTTCCTGCCGCACTCGTCCGACCGGTACCCGCAATCATCCGGCCAGAACCCACAACCGTCCGGCCAGTCCCGCAACCGTCCGGCCAGTCCCGCAACCGTCAGGGCTCGACGACTCGATTTCCGAAAACGTACGGAACGAACACGACGAAAAGTTCGCGGACAACATCAACGACCCGGAATGAAAACATAATACCATAATTAGTCATACGCGACCAAGAAACGGGTCGAGACTGTAACACCCCCAAGATATTCGAGGTGTATTACAGCGCCGTGGACCCCTACATGGAATCCACCAGGCTAACACAAGAGAACACCTCTCGACTAACCGTCTCGGTTAGCAAGGAGACAATATTATTAACAACAAGAACATAAAACAACACGTCCGGTACAACTGGCATAATAACATCAACCGACAAATATGGTAACTCCAACGAAGTCTAAGCACAACCAGAAAGGAAAAACCTACGTACTCGCGAGTACAATCTATAAGTTTAGAAATATAGGAAACAACCATATCGAATTAGACAAAGGAAATAAGACGACCCAAATGACCAACAAGCCTAGGTATCCATAAACCTAGAGCTCTGATACCATTTCTGTAACACCTCCAAGATATTCGAGGTGTATTACAGCGCCGTGGACCCCTACATGGAATCCACCAGGCTAACACAAGAGAACACCTCTCGACTAACCGTCTCGGTTAGCAAGGAGACAATATTGTTAACAACAAGAACATAAAACAACACGTCCGGTACAACCGGCATAATAACATCAACCGACAAATATGGTAACTCCAACGAAGTCCAAGCACAACCAGAAAGGAAAAACCTACGTACTCGCGAGTACAATCTATAAGTTTAGAAATATAGGAAACAACCCTATCGAATTAGACAAAGGAAATAAGACGACCCAAATGCACATGTCAACGGCCTTGGCCAACATCCTCGTACTGTCCCGGTGCTCGCTCGTCCGGATAATTATGACCTGAAATCCATAACAAGAATTTCCCCAAAACGGGTCCCCAAAGGGGTTAGCAATTACGCTAGTACAAGTAGTCAAGGCAAACCAATTGCTTACACATTTCATAGTACATGCACCAATATCATTTTCAAAAGTCAAAACCAGACATGTCTTTTCCGGAAACAAACAGTCAAACAATTTGCCTTGGGAACAGAGTAATATCATAGATTCCCGCACGAGGCCTCTAAGGACCCTCCCGCGCTGGCTATATTATAAAACAAAACACGCACATGCATCGCCTTGGGAACAGAGTAATATCATAGATTCCCGCACGAGGCCTCTAAGGACCCTCCAGATCGGCTAGCTAAACAAACTCGTGAAATCCGGGCGGCAAAGATAGATTTCCCTCCTTGACCCCGTCGGGCCAACACGAGGTGAGTTACACACAAGTAATATACATCACCATTTCATGTTAAGCTTAAAGGTTTACAAAAATACTTGTCTTGAATTAATGACGACGCGAAGAACGAAAGGAAAGTCACCGACGAATGCTAGGAACCAATGAAACCGAACCTAACGATTCGAAGAATACAATTACAACCATTTCTAAATGAATACGGAATTGGAATACACCCGAAAACCCGCCTACGATTCATGTATATTCGTATATAAACAACAACGAGGGCGGACCACAACCAAACCCTCTCGATTCCGTAAAAATCACGAAATATACCATGAATCCGTAGGGAAACTAAGAATACCAACAAGATTAATCATATTCCACATGAATCCATCAACAAAACGGAACGGATCGGAAGAAAATCCCAAAACCCCCAATTTATCGAAAAGTAGGGTTCTAAGAGATTTACCTTGGATTTAGGATGAGAAACACAAGTGGATGATGTTAATCTACATCAAGAATTCAAGCAGAAGAATCTCTGAAGTGATTGGAAGAAGAAAATCGCCTCAAATCGCCTCTGGAGTCGCTCGGCCGCGGAAGAAGGAGAGAAATGAGAAATTGTGATTATCTCGGTCAACTCCCTGGTTTATATAACCAGGGAGTGTTAGCGTGCGCTAATCCTCAAGGTTAGCGTGCGCTAACGGGGAAAAATTACAGGCCAAAATAGTTAGCGTCGATCCAAAGAGCGACTTTTGGCCGTTAGCGTGCGCTTACTCAAACGTAGCGTGCGCTAATAACCTCTCGGTAGCGCGCTACCGACCAATAGCGTCGCTACCGGACATCGATCCGAGTCCATGGCACCGCCGTAACCCACATGATACGTTAGCGTGCGCTACTATACAAGCGTAGCGTGCGCTAACTGATACGTTAGCGTGCGCTATCATACGAGCGTAGCGCGGCGCTAATCGCACTGGCCAGGTTCGGAGTAAAGGCCCATCGATCGACACTCACGCCAGCGCACGCACGGCATCATCGGCGCACTAGCCCTCGACATTAGCGTGCGCTAGCATATGTAGCGACGCTAATACGCTAGTCCGTAAGGCCGGAAAACAAAGATCGCCACTCCTGGGGCTACTCACTAGCGCGCTATTTAAACAAACGTAGCGTGCGCTACTAAGGGATCCCTAGCGTGCGCTATGCAGAAGAAGTAGCGTGCGCTAGGTACGAAATATGAACGGTCCAAAGACACCGAAATGTGAACGAAACATCTAACGGAACATCTCAACGGGTATCATAACATAGAATGGATCCACGGCAACCCCGAAACGGCGGTTCCGCACAATGATAACGGGAATCAAATCAATAGATAACGGAAAAGATACACTGTAAGATACACGAGGGTCACTACGACCGAGAAATACATAAAAAATAAAAATACAAGGGAAGGGAAAATGCGGATATTACAGAGACAACAATTACAGATACGGATACCCGTAACTTTCAAGAAATTACAAAATGGCCCAAAACGCCCGGAAATCACGATACGTGATCGAATAACCAAACCGAAGTTCACAACACGTCTAACAAAGTTAAACGGACTTACGGGAAACTCGAAACATCAGTTTTGAACGAGATTCGCAAGAACCGAATTCAAGTGCGGAAAAGTCGTTAAAAAACACGGAACTCAACAAAACGACACCGAAACGAACTCGGATGTCAAAAAGTGCAGAATTAATCATTCTCAGAATGACGAAACGGTCATGAGCGAGTCGTCAAAACGGACTCCGGCCAAAAAAAAGAAATTTACCGAAAATCGAAAATTGCGGATATTACATTACCTATATGGTGAAAAGTGCGAAATCTATACAGACCATAAGAGTTTGAAGTACTTTTTCACACAGAAGGAGCTGAATATGCAACAGTGGAGATGGTTAGAATTGGTGAAAGACTATGATTGTGAGATCAATTATCATCCTGGTAAGGCAAATGTGGTTGCAGACGCATTAAGTAGAAAGTCTATGTCTTCCTTTCTAATCACACAGAAGCCATTATTATTAGACTTGCAAAAATTAGAACTGGAAATTGTGCCCAAAAGGAAAATTTGTTCGTTATCAGCACTCATATTGAAACCTGCACTTCAAGATATAATCAAAGAAACCCAGAAAGCGGATCAGTACATTGGCAAATTGAGGGAAAAAGTTGATGAAGGCAAATTACCAAACTTCTCAGTCTCTAGTGATAAAATATTACGATATAAAGGAGATCGTGTGCACACCGACGCAATCATCATAGGGGACATTCTGAAGGAAGCTCATTCCAGTCCTTATTCAATACATCCAGGTAGCACAAAAATGTATAAAGACTTGCAACAACATTATTGGTGGCCTAACATGAAGAAAGATATTACAAAATTCGTGGCAGAATGTCTAACTTGCCAGCAGATCAAAACTGAACATCAGAGACCAGCAGGATTATTGAAGCCTTTACTAATTTCGGAATGGAATTGGGAACACATTACAAGGATTTTGTGCTTGGGCTACCAAGGACTCAAAGTGGGTATAATTCCATATGGGTGATTTTTGATAGATTGACCAAGTCTGCTCATTTCCTTCCAGTAAAATCCACATATAATATGGATCGATACGCTCAGGAATATATTAAAGAGATAGTCCGGCTACATGGGGTGCCAATATCTATAGTATCTGACAGGGACCCTAAATTCACATCTGCATTTTGGAAAAGTTTACATAATGCAATTGGTACGAAGCTTGCTTTCAGCACCGCATTTCATCCACAAAGTGATGGGCAGTCAGAAAGAGTTATTCAAATACTCGAAGATATGTTGAGAGCATGCATACTAGATTTCAAGGGCAATTGGGATACAAAGATTCCATTAGTAGAGTTCACCTACAACAACAGTTACCAATCTACAATTGGGATGGCACCTTATGAAGCACTGTATGGGAGAAAATGTAGATCTCCCGTACACTGGGATGAAGTTGGAGAAAGAAGCCTACTGGGCCCAGAAATGATACAACAGACTGCTATGGTGGTAGAAAAGATAAGAGAACGAATGAAAATTGCACAAAGTAGACAGAAGAGTTATGCAGATAATCGCATAAGAGATTTGGAATTTGCACTTGGAGACAATGTCTTCTTGAAAGTATCCCCAATGAAAAGCATAATGAGATTTGGGAAGAAAGGAAAACTTAGCCCGAGATATGTTGGCCCATTTGAAATCCTTGAGAGAGTTGGTGACAGAGCTTATAGAGTAGCCTTACCTCCTTCGCTATCTGGTGTACACAACGTCTTCCATGTGTCCATGTTAAAGAAGTACATTTCCAACCGCTCACATGTGTTAAATTATGAGCCGTTGGAATTATCCCCAGATTTGTCCTATGAAGAGAAGCCGGTACAGGTTCTTGATAAGAAAATAAAGAAACTAAGAAATAAGGAAATTCATTTGGTAAAGATTTTGTGGAGAAATCATGCTGTTGAAGAGGCTACATGAGAAAGAGAGGAGAAAATACAAAGCAAATTGTCACATCCCGGGACCCCTCCGCCGTAGCATGATATTGTCCGCTCTGGGCGCTCTCCTCTGAGCTGGCCATCACGGTTTTGTTTCTGGGAGCCCAACGAGCAGCTTCCCAGGAGGTCACCCATCTTGAGACTGCTCCTCGCACCAGCACGCTTAACTTCGGAGTTCTCATCACCCCGAAGCCACTGGGCTCCCAAAAGGCCTCATGCTATAAGGTGTCACGTCACGCTCAAATAAGGCACTTCGCCCGCTCTCTGCTAGTCGGTGTGGGATATCACAATACGCCCCTCCTCAAAGGACCCGACGTCCTCGTAGACACACTCGCACGACACGGCAGAGTGGCTCCGATACCAAATTGTCACATCCCGGGTGTAATACCCCGATTTTTCGGATATATTTTTCATTTATATGTTGGATATCGTTGATGGATATTTGTGCTTGAGAACGTTCTGAACGTTTAATAATGTTATTGAATGCGTATAAGTATTCATTGTGCCGTAAGTTTGATTGGTATGTCGAGACATTGGTTGAGGATAGTTGAATATGGCTAGGCACAGCAACGATAGCGCACGCTATAAGTGTTTCATTAGCGCACGCTACTGAGTACAGGTAGTGCACGCTAAGAAGTATTAATAGCGTACGCTAAGAGGTTCGGTTACGTACGCTAAGGAGGACCCCTAACGTACGTAACGACTTGCTGGGTTAGTTCCGGAAGGTGGCCGACAGGTAGGCCCAGGTTGATTTTTATATTCAGTTAGCGCACGCTAACGCATGTTGGTTAGCGCACGCTAACATCAGATCGCCAATAATGGAATCTTAGCTTTGGCAGTGGACCCGCCATGTTCGACGCGTGTCCAGATAAGGTCAACGAGTGTTTGTCGTGTAGAGCTAGCGCACGCTAAAACCGTATGATTAGCGCACGCTAATTCCAGATCGGCGAGGGAATCTTGTCCTTGTCGAATCTTTGTCGGCATGTGGGGGCACGAGTGGTAGGTGATCACCGTAGCAAGTCAACCGGATAGCGCACGCTAAGGTCAATGACTTGCGTACACTAAGCGAGATGTTTTACGACGTTAATGCATGGGCATTACGTACGTAAGCTAGTTTACGGCAAGGCGTAGCCTCTGGAGCCCGATAGCGCACGCTAACAAAGTCAGTTAGCGTACGCTAAGGCGGTAGCGCACGCTAAACATGAGATGTTAGCGCACGCTAATAATGAATATTATAAAAAGGGACAGAAGGGTGTTATGAAGCATTTCGTCCATTCCTTCCTTGCAACCGAGAGAGAGTTTTTAGAGAGAGGTTTGAGGTCCCAAACATTGTATAATGATAATCTTTAACAAAATTAGATTGAGAGCTTGGATTCAAGCCTTGTTCTTCAAATTGTTCATGATTCTTTGGATGGAGTTCTAGAGTTCTTCTTTTTGGTTCGTCTAAACAAGGTAATCTTCGTATTCCCTTGTTAATAGTTCGTTTTTCTTGGATGATTACATGTGAGGAACATGTTGGATAATCATATAATGATGTTATATGGGATTTTATGGATTTTGATAAGAACTTCGAATGTTTCTTCATATTATTAAAGATGATGATTCGTTTAAACCGTTTTGAGATGGATTTACGGATCATAATACAAGGTCGAGTTCAGTTGTGCATGTTATGATCCTTGTTACTGAGTTGGTCCGATTATTGACATGATTATTGTTCTAGGGTAATTAATCAATAGGTATAACCGTTGTGCTTCGTTGGAAGGTCAGATTCCGTCGATTGGGGCTGAAGAGCTCGTAGACGAGGGCGATGAGTTCGGTGTTGGTTTTGTCGTGTTGGTATCCAGGCAAGTGTTTACTTGTTCAGTTGTAATGTTTTAATGAGTAATTCCATTTACATTTCATAAGTATTTTATGTTGTAGTGCATATTGACGAATGTTCAGTGATGTTCTAAAAGGATTAGAATGCACAGTTGATGATTGTTGAGATACTTGGACAATCTTGGGAAGATTGTAGTATTCACATATTGTTGATGTCATTTTGGATATTCTTGGTCTGTGGTATGCATTCCGGAAGGAAGTCCGGATAGAGGTATGTTTTGTGGTAATCGTACGTAGAAGATTGTGTACGGGAAGGTATTCGGTATTGATGTATTATGTGGTATTATCGTGATATTGGGATTTTGATGAGAATCGTTGGATTACCGGAAGTGGTAAGGTTATCGTTGAGGTTATTATTCTCATGATGCATGGCATGTGAATATTTATGTTTATGTACTTGTGGTTATTTGTCGGGCATTATTGCTGACCCCGTTGTGGGACTTGTTTTTCAGGTATTGAGAACTTTGATGGTAGCGGTCGTGAAGCGAGGATTCCGGACGATACTGGCTATGGCATATTGTTGGGGAATCGTGTATCTTGTCTATGTACTAATTATTGATGTATATGTATCTTAGACTGTATTTTTATCCGCTGCGTGAGTTCTTTCAAATGGCTTTCGACTTTTTGCCAACTGAGTTTGATTTCGAAAACCGATTCCCTTAACCAAGTTTTTGTCCTTGATTATCTTGACGGTAGTTGGTGTTTTCAAATGATTTTGTGAGTTTTGGAAAATACTACCGTCATCGGCCTTTTTGGGCGTTTTTGTAATTGGTTTTTGCTGGTGGGTTCAGTAGCGGGGCCCACGACGTGTAATACTCCCGGTTGGATCTGGGGGTGTTACAAATATGGTATTGGAGCCCATGGTTTTGTGATAACCGGGCATGTGTGTTATGTGGCTCTACGAGTGTGGTAGTTGCGTGATTTTTGTGTATCTGGATTTCTGGCTATTTTGGACTGTGTTGTTTTGGTTCTGTGTGATTTTAAGTCTTGTCATGGTGATGTGTGGGTTTGGGGATTGTTGGTGTTTCCGAGACCGACGAGGCAGGGAGTGAACGCCGGTGCCGTGGTCATGTGCAATCTGCGGCTCCAATCGGGAAGTGAACGCCGGTGCAAGGCACGTGCAATGTGCGGCTTTCGATGTGGAGTGGAACGCCGGTGATACGTGCATGTGACAAGGAGCGGCTCATGCGCTTTAGGTGAGGAGACACAGCGTCACGGATCCCACAAAACTCGACAGTGCTCTAAACTTGGTGTGGTCTTGGCGGGGACCAATCGTTTTCAAATTGTGATTATTCCTGTTTTGGCATTCTTGTTGTGTCGAGATTTTTGAAATGGTGTCATATGCTAGTATTACGGGAGATCTTCGTCTTCACTGACCTGTAAGTATGTTGTTCGAATTATTCGATAATTCTTGGTTATCTTGGTGATTTTGGATTTTCTGTTGAATTGTTGTTTGTGCGAGTGACTGCAAGTTTCGAGGACGAAACTTATTTTTAAGGAGGGTAGAGTGTAATACCCCGATTTTTTGGATATATTTTTCGTTTATATGTTGGATATCGTTGATGCATATTTGTGCTTGAGAACGTTCTGAACGTTTGATAATGTTATTGAATGCGTATATGTATTCATTGTGCCGTAAGTTTGATTGGTATGTCGAGACATTGGTTGAGGATAGTTGAATATGGCTAGGCACAGCAACGATAGCGCACGCTATAAGTGTTTCATTAGCGCACGCTACTGAGTACAGGTAGTGCACGCTACGAAGTATTGATAGCGTACGCTAAGAGGTTCGGTTACGTACGCTAAGGAGGACCCCTAACGTACGTAACGACTTGCTGGGTTAGTTCCGGAAGGTGGCCGACAGGTAGGCCCAGGTTGATTTTTATATTCAGTTAGCGCACGCTAACGCATGTTGGTTAGCGCACGCTAACATCAGATCGCCAATAATGGAATCTTAGCTTTCGGCGGGTGGACCCGGCCATGTTCGACGCGTGTCCAGATAAGGTCAACGAGTGTTTGTCGTGTAGAGCTAGCGCACGCTAAAACCGTATGATTAGCGCACGCTAATTCCAGATCGGGCAGAGGGAATCTTGTCCTTGTCAGATGCTGTCGGCATGTGGGGGCACGAGTGGTAGGTGATCACTGTAGCAAGTCAACTTTGGATAGCGCACGCTAAGGTCAATGACTTGCGTACACTAAGCAGGATCTTTTACGTACGTTAATGCATGGGCATTACGTACGTAAGATAGTTTACGAAGCAAGGCAGTAGCCTCTGGGCTTCGATAGCGCACGCTAACAAAGTCAGTTAGCGCACGCTAATGCGGTAGCGCACGCTAAACATGAGATGTTAGCGCAAGCTAATAATGAATATTATAAAAAGGGACAGAAGGGTGTTATGAAGCATTTCGTCCATTCCTTCCTTGCAACCGAGAGAGAGTTTTTCGAGAGAGGTTTGAGGTCCCAAACACTGTATAATGATAATCTTTAACAAAATTAGATTGAGAGCTTGGATTCAAGCCTTGTTCTTCAAATTGTTCATGATTCTTTGGATGGAGTTCTAGAGTTCTTCTTTTTGGTTCGTCTAAACAAGGTAATCTTCGTATTCCTTTGTTAATAGTTCGTTTTTCTTGGATGATTACATGTGAGGAACATGTTGGATAATCATATAATGATGTTATATGGGATTTTATGGATTTTGATAAGAACTTCGAATGTTTCTTCATATTATTAAAGATGATGATTCGTTTAAACCGTTTTGAGATGGATTTCTGGATCATAATACAAGGTCGAGTTCCAGATTGTGCATGTTATGATCCTTGTTACGAGTTGGTCCGATTATTGACATGATTATTGTTCTAGGTAATTAATCAATAGGTATAACCGTTGTGCTTCGTTGGAAGGTCAGAGATTCCGTCGATAATTTTGAAGAGCTCGTAGACGAGGGCGATGAGTTCGGTGTTGGTTTTGTCGTGTTGGTATCCAGGCAAGTGTTTACTTGTTCGGTTGTAATGCTTTAATGAGTAATTCCATTTACATTTCATAAGTATTTTATGTTGTAGTGCATATTGACGAATGTTCAGTGATGTTCTAAAAGGATTAGAATGCACAGTTGATGATTGTTGAGATACTTGGACAATCTTGGGAAGATTGTAGTATTCGGATATTGTTGATGTCATTTTGGATATTCTTGGTCTGTGGTATGCATTCCGGAAGGAAGTCCGGACAGAGGTATGTTTTGTGGTAATCGTACGTAGAAGATTGTGTACAGGAAGGTATTCGGTATTGATGTATTATGTGGTATTATCGTGATATTGGGATTTTGATGAGAATCGTTGGATTACCGGAAGTGGTAAGGTTATCGTTGAGGTTATTATTCTCATGATGCATGGCATGTGAATATTTATGTTTATGTACTTGTGGTTATTTGTCGGGCATTATTGCTGAACCCGTTGTGGGACTTGTTTTTCAGGTATTGAGAACTTTGATGGTAGCGGTCGTGAAGCGAGGATTCCGGACGATACTGGCTATGGCATATTGTTGGGGAATCGTGTATCTTGTCTGTATACTAATTATTGATGTATATGTATCTTAGACTGTATTTTTATCCGCTGCGTGAGTTCTTTCAAATGGCTTTCGACTTTTTGCCAACTGAGTTTGATTTCGAAAACCGATTCCCTTAACCAAGTTTTTGGCCTTGATTATCTTGACGGTAGTTGGTGTTTTCAAATGATTTTGTGAGTTTTGGAAAATACTACCGTCATCGGCCTTTTTGGGCGTTTTTGTAATTGGTTTTTTTGCCTGGTGGGTTCCGGCGCGGGGCCCACGGCGTGTAATACTTCCGGTTGGATCTGGGGGTGTTACACCGGGACCCCTCCGCCGTAGCATGATATTGTCCGCTCTGGGCGCTCTCCTCTGAGCTGGCCCTCACGGTTTTGTTTTTGGGAGCCCAGTGGCTTCGGGGTGATGAGAACTCCGAAGTAAAGCGTGCTAGTGCAAGGAGCAGTCTCAGGATGGGTGACCTCCTGGGAAGCTGCTCGTTGGGCTCCCAGAAACAAAACCGTGAGGGCCAGCTCAGAGGAGAGCGCCCAGAGCGGACAATATCATGCTACAGCGGAGGGGTCCCGGGATTTGACAATTTGGTATCGGAGCCACTCTGCCGTGTCGTGCGAGTGTGCCGACGAGGACGCCGGGTCCTTTGAGGAGGGGCGGATTGTGATATCCCACACCGACTAGCAGAGAGCGGGCGAAGTGCCTTATTTGAGCGTGACGTGACACCTTATAGCATGAGGCCTTTTAGGAGCCCAGTGGCTTCGGGGTGATGAGAACTCCGAAGTTAAGCGTGCTGGTGCGAGGAGCAGTCTCAGGATGGGTGACCTCCTGGGAAGGCGCCGCCGGGGCTCCTTAAACAAAACCGTGAGGGCCAGCTCAGAGGAGAGTGCCCAGAGCGGACAATATCATGCTACGGCGGAGGGGTCCCGGGATGTGACATACATGCTCTTGAAGAGCAATTAATGTTTTAGGTGATATGTTTATCTCCAACGAAAAAAAACGTAATGTGTCATATTAACATTGATTTGATCAATCTTATTTGTGGAATGATATTGAAGTTGATTTGCATTATATTATTAAAACAAATCCCTGAGGTTTGGTAGAATTTCAAATGATAATATTCTTATTATTATCTCTCGAAGAGCTTCATTGATTCTTCGACGAGTATCAAACTAGTTATATATTGATCCTCCAATGAGTATCAAACTAATTACATGATATATTTTGCATCCAATGACCATGTTGCGATGAATTTCTAATTCAATGATCCAAATTATTATCAAGGTATGAATATTTGGATCAATATGTAATTAGTGCGTGATTAAAATACCTCCGAAAGAGGATTTCTCATATGATAATTTCACATACCTATATGGGCTACATGAGAAGTACATGTATACTCTGTCAAAATACATATTTTGAGCCCAAAATTGGGGTCAATTGATCATTTGGTAGGCTGATTTCATAATCCAACTCAAATTATCCCCGACATCAGGGGGATATGAAATATAAATAAGAGAAAGTCAAAAATTCTCGTTGGGTTGGGTATTTAAATTTACGCACTATGAGCTAAAAGTTCAACAAGTTAATGATTGTCAAAGGAGTGATGAAATCTCATATACCAGTTGTATATGTACCATAAAGATTAAAGTCGATTGTGAATGAAATATATTTATTGATACTCCTTATCGCCAGAAGCGTGAGAGACTTATTCTTTATTGGTATTAAAGATAAAATCCACGGAATACAAATATATTAAACTATAACATCACTTCAAAAACCTCTTGAAGAGGATCGTCTCGAAAACGAGAATCCCAATACCTTAATTTACACGTGCACTAAATAATTATAATATTAGGATTATGGAACGACCAAATCAAATGTTATGGGAAATGTTGAATATTTGATTTTGTTGAAGTTGTCATGAACTTTGTGAATATGGGAGAATTGTTTATAAGAATGATAGTTTTCGACAACACTTTGTGTCTCAACAATTGCTAGTGGAGTGCCTAAAGCACTAAATAAAATATAAACAATTGAGATAGAGCTTAACTCGCAGAATAAAATAAAGTGGTAAAATATCATATCAGAATAAAATAAAGTGGTAAAATTCCAGAAGCTAAGTTCTCAACCTGCCTCATTTCAGACGAGACCAAATATCAGATCAGATGGGTTCTGCCCAAATATCAGATCAGATAGGTTCAGCCGCAAATATTAGGTCAGATAGGTTCAGTCCCAAATATCAGATCAGATTGGTTCTGCCCCAGATATCAGAGCAAATAGGTTCAGCCCCAAATATCAGATCATATAGGTTTAGCCCAAATATCAGATCAGACAGTTTTTAAATCAGACAGCTTTCAGATCAGACAGCTTTCAGCCCAACTATCAGATCAGACAACTTTTAGATCAGACAACTTCTAGATCAGACAGCTTCTAGATCAAACAGCTTTCAGATCAGACAGCTTCTAGGTCAGACAGCTTTTAGATCAGACAACTTCTAGATCAGACAACTTTCAGCCCAACTATCAGATGGGCTTTCAAACTTGGTTAACTCTTCACCTTTTCAATTAAATGACCAACCTTAATCATTTATTTCTCACTCACCGGAAATCGGTTCGAGAAAGATAAAATCCTACGTTCATCTTCTCGAAGCGTAGATTCACAATTTATTATTTAATTCCCAAGAATTAAATATTTTATCATTATTTGTTTTAAATTGAGTTAAAACTCATTTTTTTAAAACTAATTTCCAACAAGGATTCACAAGAAAAGGGGATCAGCTGGAGAGAAATAGAGAGGGATGAGGGATCAGGGATATGACTATATATCCCATTCTTGACCAGATTTTAATTTTAATCCCTAAGTTTCTAACCCTCTCAGTTTCACCCTAGTAATTTTATTATTTTCCAGATTTGATCACATAAGTTTAGCTTTTAAATTAAAACAAGTCGTCCTCATTTTTATTATCCAATCAAATTAAATATTTACGTATATTTATATTCCGATTGTAGGATACGAGAATCAAGAGCACGATTAGGACGACTCATACGCATTCAAGCAACATCATTTACATCATCTAAATTTTCTGGTGGAAATTATTACTTGTCGATTTTAATTGCTTTATTTGTACTGTATAGGTGATATTTTATATTTGTTAGGGTTGTATACGTCAAAACATACTTTATGCTTGTATTACCTAATTTCCCAGTCTTTATCTATGAGAATGTTTAATTCATTTATCACATGTTTTGCATATTTATTCACGTTATGGTTATGCAAATGTAGTCTAAATTACTTTATATTGTAGATAATGTGGTGTGTCGTGTCACACAGAAGATCACATTCTCGGTTCCTTATATAATAGTATTTAGTTCACAACCTATATAACATTAGATAGTTATGTGAGAGGTTGTAGTATATGCTTGAGATTGGTTGGTCTTGACCATTAGCATATATTAGCGTATTCGTTATACGTTGAACAGGATCGAGGTGAGATAGATTTTTCTGTACTGACTATAAGAAGAACGTACATCTCGGATAATTATTATTTCTTAATTCCAGTGATTAATATTTAATTATATATTTAATATTTATTACTTTGATTTAATATGGGTGAGAGCCACAATGATTGACTCAATATGCTCGATATTTTGGGCAATATTATTATTTATATGATAATTAATATTATATCTAGAAATCATGTCCCGACCAGTCGGGTTGATCATGTCCCTTGAGGCACTCGAAAGGATTATTATATTAAACTCTGCAGGTGGAATTAATTTTCTGGTATAATAATAATGGTCGAGTGGTATACTCAAGTATAATATATTAATTAATTAAAAGCTGTCAGTAGCTTAAATTAATTAATGGACATGGATATCTTAAACACGGGAAATAATTAATTCAAAAAGGAGCCCAATTTCGTAATTTGGGATTTTGGTAGGAAGTGCAATATTAACTTACTAGTGGACTAAGTTGATATTAATAGAATCTTAATATTAGGAAGAGTCCTAATATGGGAAGAAGATATCTATTAAGAGTCCTTACCATATCCTCCTTAAGGTCCCTAGAGTAGCCCAAAACACCTATAAATACAACTACAAGGGTGGCCGATTTTCACACTAATTATTGCTCAAAATTTTCGATTTTTCTCTACTTGTGTTTAATCGTGGATCTTGACTTGTGTCTTGGATTCCATAATTTAGTTAACACAATATTTTTCTTAAATACAAAAATATTCAAGAAAAATAGAGAGAAAAATTTGTGAGGTAATATTTGAAGAAAAATGTTTCGGCCGATTCCCCTTGCAGTCCAAGTTTAGTCCGGTAGATTGTTGCCCACACGACATCCAGACGTAGGCGGCATATACTCTAGAAGATCTTGAGGTAGAAATACAAGAAGATCGGAGAGGAACACGGAGAGGACATAAATCGATCAAAAAGGGATTTTCTACCACTTCGCGTCAAAGGTAAAAATTACCGACTCCCATGCATAAATATATTTATTTAATTGTTTATTAATATGTTTAGTTAATTAGTTGACAAGCCTAAATAGATCCGGTTTTTATGTTGGTTAGTTTATAAAACCTTTTATTAAATTATTCCCACAAACTTGCTTCCGCTGCGTTTTATATTCCAACAATTGGTATCGGAGCCGTTCTTTAGGTTCTGTTCAATTTGATTAATTTGGTGATTAATATGCTAGCAATTAAATATTCGTATAGTATGATTTTTTGGAATATTTTGCTAGAATTTGTCTTGCAGGAAAATATGATCCAATTATCATGGCTATGTGATGTTTTTTATTTATTTACGCATTTTGGTAATTTGGCCCGGTTTTGTGGCATGTATAAGTTTTTCCCGTGAGAAAATCTATGAGTAGAATAGGATTTATTTTTCTTGTAATTTGATGTAAATTCGATGTATTTTATTTTGAATAAAATTGTAATCGAATTGGAAAACTCAAAGTACAAAAGAGAAAGAAGTCCAGCGCGAAGAGGAGTCCTGATCGGACGAACCGACCGAGACCAGCAAGGAGCCGATCGGCCGCGCACTCGCTCGGCTTGATTAGGCGGCTCGGGCGTGTCGGGCGGCAAGCGTGGTCGGGCGATTCGGGCAATGGCGTGGTCGGGTAGCGGCCAGCGGGTCAAGTTGTCCGGTTCGGGTCGTTCGATTTGTTTTTCCGCGAGATGCTTGAAGTAGTGGGAGCAAACGAGCCGAAGATTTTCTCATTATTCAAAACGAGGAATAAAAGCCATGATAATTGGATTTAATTATCCAATTTTTTTATTATTTGTTGGTTTTTATTGTTTTGATGTATGCGTGTATGGATGTATGCGTGATATGTTTCCTTGCATATTAGGACGAGAAAATTAAAAACCTTAATTTTTCAAAATAACTAAGTGATTTTAAATTGATTTTTTAAAATCAAATTGGCCTCCATAATTGGTTTAAATTGTGAAATAATTAGCATGCGCGTTGACATTAGAGTCTTCCTCCACATCGGATGTGCTAATTATTGGCTCACTGGTTTTAAACTACAAATTTGATAACAAAAAGGTGAATATTATTTTTTATGATAGGACCTCTCCATCTGTAGGACTATTATCATTAAATAATATTCTAAGGTTTGTTAAATTATGGTGTTCACTTAGGTGTATTAATTAATAAGCTCCCCATCGGAGTCTATGTTAATTAAATACATGGCCAAGAGGAACCAACTATTAATTTTACTTGTCAAAATGTGTCTTGGCTAGATAGTAAAATTAAAGACGTTAAAATCTACTTGAAAATGTACATGTAAACGTCCACACTATCGTGGCTTGCATGTGCGGTTTTTCAAGGTGTTGGTTGATTGCATATATATTGTTTTAAGGTTTTTCAATATATTTTGCGTCGAATTATGTGATGAATGGTGTTTTTAATTTTATTATCAGATGTCTTTCAATCCACTAGCTGTTATTCTCAAAGAAAAAAAGCTTGATGGCACGAACTTTGCCGACTGAAAAAGGAACCTTGGTATTGTCTTGACTGCCGAGGGGCATAAATTTGTTTTAACTGAGGAGAGCCCTTTGGAACCAGAACCGGATGACACTCCTGAAGAGTTGGCTGAATTCCGGAAATGGAAAAAGTCTGATGAGATGGCTCGCTGTTACATTTTGGCTTCATTGACAAATGTATTGCAGCATCAGCATCAAACAATGGGCTCGGCTGCGGAAATGATGAAAAATTTCACTGAGATGTTTGGTCATCAGAACCGGGCGGCTAGGCAAAATGCGATGAGGGTTTTGATGACAACCCAAATGTCTGAAGGGACCCCAGTAAGGGATCATGTTCTTAAAATGATGTCTCATTTGAACGAACTGAGCATACTGGGGGCCACTATCGATGCGGAGTCGCAGGTCGATATTATCTTGGGCAGTTTACCAAGAAACTTTGAGCAGTTCCGCCTCAACTACAATATGAATCGTAGGACTTACACATTGGCGGAACTTCAGAGCTTCAGTCTGCCGAAGGTCTCTTCAGACAAGGTTGTCATCAAATTCTTGCGCCAACCGGTGCTGCTTCTTCAAAACCCAAATGGAGAAAGAAGAAAAAGCAGGTTGTCCAGAAGCAAATCGCAACCTTCAAAGCTAAGGGCAAGGCTCCTCAGTCAAAGGCTCCTCAGCCAGAAGCAAACAAAAAGCCAAAGGGCAAGTGCTTCAACTGCGGTCTGAAAGGGCATTTCAAGAGTGACTGCCCTAAGAAAGGTACGTCTCATGCACTAGTAGTCAAAACATGTTTGGCTGCCTGTTCCATCACTTCGTGGATAGTGGATTCGGGCTCCACTGATCATGTTTGTTATGATTCGCAGGGGTTCCAAGTAACCAAGGTACTTAGTGCGGATGAGATTACAATAAGCTGGGGCGACTATTCCAGGCTGAAGGCTGTTGCAGTAGGAGTCGTGCAGCTAAAAGTTGATAGGATTTTAGTTCTTAATAATGTATTATTGGTACCCGATTTTAGAATGAATTTGATTTTAGTTTCTAAATTGCGTCTTGATGGATATTCAGTTTCTTTTGAAGATAATGCAATTATTAAAAGAAATGGTGAATATATTTGCGGGAGTACTTATAATGAAGAACTTTATATCATTAATGCTGCACCAGCTCCCTTGCATAAATCGCTTAATTCTTTGACTAATCCTAATAAAAGAAAAGAACCTTCGAGCATAAATTCAACATATTTGTGGCATTTACGATTGGGTCATATTAACCTTAGAAGGATTCAAAGATTGGTGAGCGATGGCCCATTGGATTCGCTCCAAGTTGAGTCATTTCCAACCTGCGAATCCTGTCTAGAAGGTAAAATGACTAAAAGGGATTTTCAAAGCAAAGGAAATCGTGCACAAAAAGTGTTGGAATTGGTTCATACCGATGTATGTGGTCCAATGAACATCCAGGCTAAGGGTGGTTTCGAGTACTTCATCACGTTTATAGATGATTATTCGAGATATGGATACATCTATTTGATGCGACGTAAGTCTAAATCTTTTGATAAGTTCAAAGAATTCAAGGCTGAAACGGAGAAGCGTCATGGACAGAGTATCAAGTCACTACGATCTGATCGTGGTGGCGAATACCTTAGTGGAGAGTTTTTGGATTTCTTGGCACATGAGGGGATTACTTCCCAGCTCACGGCGCCTGGTACACCACAACAAAATGGTGTTGCTGAACGAAGGAATCGTACTTTATTAGAGATATTAGGTCAATGATGAGTTATTCTGATTTGCCTATTTCATTCTGGGGATAGGCCTTGGAAACATCGGCGTACATTCTAAACTTGGTGCCTTCGAAATCAGTTCCAAAAACACCCACAGAACTGTGGAATGGGCGCAAGCCCAGTCTAGGACATGTTCGGATTTGGGGTTCACCAGCACACGTGCTGAATAAAGAAGCTGATAAGTTGGCATCTCGTACAGAAGTACGAGTGTTTGTAGGATATCCGAAGGGAACGAAGGGTGGCTTATTCTACAGTCTTAAAGACCAGAAGGTCATTGTTAGCACCAATGCCCGGTTCTTAGAGGAGGACTATGTAATAAGCCACAAGCCTAGGAGTGAGGTCATTCTAGAAAAACTTAGGGGCGAGATTTCGACAATACCAATTGTGCAAACACCTAGTGTATCACGTATCGACACGATTGTGGATACACAAACCAAGGACACACCTCGTCGTAGTGGGAGGGTCGTTCGTCAACCCGAACGTTTCATCGGCGTGGGAGCATCTTCGGACCACTCCTCGGACTAGGATGAAACGGATCTATGTACGTACAAACAGGCAGTTCAAGACAAGGATGATGAATCCTGGAAAACAGCAATGGAATCCGAAATGGGATCTATGGATTCTAATCAAGTGTGGGAGCTAGTAGAGCTACCCAATGGGGTAAAAACCATTGGAATCAAGTGGGTCTACAAGCATAAGAGAGGATCGAAAGGGAAGGTTGAAACCTTCAAAGCAAGGCTTGTTGCGAAAGGTTACACTCAGAAGGAGGGCGTCGACTACGATGAGACCTTTTTGCCAGTAGCCATGCTTAAATCGATCCGGACTCTCTTAGCTATAGCTGCGCATTTGGATATGGAGATTTGGCAGATGGATGTCAAGACTGCGTTCTTGAACGGGAGTCTTGATAAGGAAATCTACATGCGCCAACCTGAAGGATTCATTGCTGAAGGAGAGGAGCACTTAGTGTGCAAACTTAAGAGAGCCATTTATGGTCTCAAGCAAGCATCAAGGTCTTGGAACATGCGATTTGATGAGTTCATTCAATCGTATGGTTTTGAACAGTGTCCAGTGAGGTTTGTGTATACAAAAAGTGCGATGGAAATGTGCTGGTGTTTCTTGTACTGTACGTAGATGATATACTTCCAATTGGAAACAACGTGAAGGTGTTATCAGACGTAAGATTATGGCTGTCTGAGCAGTTTGATATGAAGGATTTGGGAGAAGCTGGGCACATCCTTGGTATTAAGATCTTTCGAGATTGCAAAAAAAGGATGTTGTGCTTATCTCAGGCATCCTATATCGATACGGTGCTAAAGCGGTTCAGCATGGAGAATTCCAAGAAAGGTTTCTTACCTTACAAGCATGGAATTCAGCTATCTAAGGCTATGTGTCCTAAGACACAGAAAGAGATAGATGACATGAATATGGTCCCTTATGCTTCGGCAGTAGGAAGCCTCATGTATGTTATGCTTTGCACTATGCCTGATATCTGTCATGTTGTAGGCATGGTGGCGAGATATCAGTCGAACCCAGGACCGGGACATTGGATTGCTGTCAAGCATATACTCAAGTACCTGAGAAGGACCAGGGAGCATATGCTTGTATATCAATCAGATACACTTTGTCCTTTGGGTTACACTGACTCGGATTTCAGTGCGGACAAAGAAAAGTTGAAATCAACTTCCGGATATGTTTTCACTTTGGGAGGTGGAGCCATCAGTTGGAGGAGTGTGAAACAGAAATGCATAGCGGACTCTACCATGGAAGCCGAGTATGTAGCAGCCTCAGAGGCAACTAAAGAGGCGGTATGGCTCAAGTACTTCCTAAAGTAATTGGGTGTGATTCCTGATTTGCCCAGGAGTATTACACTTTATTGTTATAATACCGGTGCTGTTGCAAATTCGAAGGAACCACGGGCCCACAAAGCAAGCAAACATATCAAGCGCAAATATCATATCATTCGAGATTTTGTGAAGAGAGGGAAGATTATTGTCTCCAAGATAGCATCTCAAAACAACCTAGCTGATCCTTTCACGAAAGGGTTGCCCTCAAAGTCATTTGCAGGGAATGTGGAAGGAATGGGGTTGAGATGTATGTCAGCATTGCTTTGAGTATAAGTGGGAGATTGATAGACATAGTCTAGATAGTATACTTCGAAAGCATGCTTTGAGTATAAGTGGGAGATTGTTAGGGTTGTATACGTCAAAGCATACTTTATGCTTGTATTACCTAATTTCCCGGTCTTTATCTATGAGAATATTTTATTCATTTATCACATGTTTTGCATATTTATTCACGCTATGGTTATGCAAATGTAGTCTAAATTACTTTATATTGTAGATAATGTGGTGTGTCGTGTCACACAGAAGATCACATTATCGGTTCCTTATATAGTAATATTTTGTTCACAACCTATATAACATTAGACAGTTATGTGAGAGGTTGCAGTATATGCTTGAGATTTGTTGGTCTTGACCATTAGCATATATTAGCATATTCGTTATACGTTGAACAGGATTGAGGTGAGATAGATTATTCTGTACTGACTATAAGAAGAACGTACATCTCGGATAATTATTATTTCTTAATTCTAGTGATTAATATTTAATTATATATATTTAATATTTATTCCTTTGATTTATCATGGGTGAGAGCCACAATGATTGACTCAATATGCTCGCTATTTTGGGCAATATTATTATTTATATGATAATTAATATTATATCTAGAAATCGTGTCCCGACCAGTCGGGTTGATCATGTCCCTTGAGGCACTCGAAAGAATTATTATATTAAACTCTGCAGATGGAATTAATTTTTCGATATAATAATAAAGGTCGAGTGGTATACTCATGTATAATATATTGATTAATTAAAAGCTGTCAGTAGCTTAAATTAATTAATGGACATGGATATCTTAAACACGGGAAATAATTAATTCAAAAAGGAGCCCAATTTCGTAATTTGGGATTTTGGTAGGAAGTGCAATATTAACTTATTAGTGGACTAAGTTGATATTAATAGAGTCTTAATATTAGGAAGAGTCATATGTGAAGAAGATATCTATTAAGAGTCCTTACCATATCCTCCTTAAGGTCCCTAGAGTAGCCCGAAACACCTATAAATACAACTACAAGGGTGGCTGATTTTCACACTAATTATTGCTCAAAATTTCCGGTTTTTCTCTACTTGTGTTTAATCGTGGATCTTGACTTGTGTCTTGGATTCCATAATTTAGTTAACACAATATTTTTCTTAAATACAAAAATATTCAAGAAAAATAGAGAGAAAAATTTGTGAGGTAATATTTGAAGAAAAATGTTTCGGCCGATTCCCCTTGCAGTCCAAGTTTAGTCCGGTAGATTGTTGCCCACACGACATCCAGACGTAGGCGGCATATACTCTAGAAGATCTTGAGGTAGAAATACAAGAAGATCGGAGAGGAACACGGAGAGGACATAAATCGATCAAAAAGGGATTTTCTACCACTTCCCGTCAAAAGTAAAAATTACCGACTCCCATGCATAAATATATTTATTTAATTGTTTATTAATCTGTTTTGTTAATTAGTTGACAAGTCTAAATAGATCCGGTTTTTCTGTTGGTTAGTTTATAAAACCTTTTATTAAATTATTCCCACAAACTTGCTTCCGCTGCGTTTTATCTTCCAACAATATTTATGATTAACATGCAGTCACATATTTTTCATACCAAGTATCGGTATATGTTTACATGCAGTCACATGTTTACATGCTCAAGTTATATGTTGATATAACAAATATTCATGCTATGCTCCATTATGTATTGTGATTATTGTTGACCTGTGGTATTCCAACGAATGATAGAAAGCTCATCCCATTTTCTATGTAAAATTTTCAGGTTAATTCGGAATGACGAGAATGGGTTGCGGAGCCGTATGATATAATTAATGTCATTTATATCCTTTAAATTCCGCTCAAGTTACTGTGAAACAATTAATTTTATTTTAGTAATTATTTTTCGCTGCCTGATTTTTCGGTTGATTTGGAAATTTGAAACCACTTTAATTTCTGCATATATATTATTCTAGAAAATGTTTTCGTAACGACACAAAAATTTCTAGAAAATTCCTTATTATTAAAATTATATTCATAAAATACCTTAGAAAAATCGGGTCGTTACAGTATGATATCACAGAAAATCCGGTCTACCTTTCTAGTACGCCGAAAGATTTTTTTAAAGTTATAAAAATATTTTTCTTCAAGGGAATATCATATGTTCGACTGCCGCTACTTCGTTACTCCATTCCAAGGTAATCAGCTTTGTTGTGCGACGATTAATTCGCCGCGATAGGCGATCGGCGACCTCCCTGAAAAGTCAACCATAGAAGCCAAACTCCGGACGAACACCTAAAGTCCGGCATGATATAGCGATCGTCTTTTGGTAACCAGCGATCGTCTTTTGATACCTGGCGATCGTCTTTGTCAAACGGATCAGAGGCGATCGTCTCATGCCACGTGGGGATCCAGCGTCCGTCAAAGTCGTCGAAGACCGAATCTTGGACGATGGCCCACCCGCGGATCTTCACAGGATACCAACAAAAAGGATCATTGACCCCAGCCTGTCACCTACCGCACCTACCGACAAGGCCGCCGAAAGGTACGTAGTGGACCCTCCTCGGACAAATGACTCGCGACGCGTCTTGGCTTCCCATCGTCCACCCACCGCCTCCAACCGCAACCTCGGACCTCAAAGGAACAGGCCCACGTGACGGGACGATCGGCCGTTTATTTTAATATAGAAAACGGCGATCGCCCGCGATCGCTGAGGATCCCAACTACTTAGTCCCCTATAAATAGAGAACTCACTGTGGCGGCCAAAAGGGACGGATCCTACCACGAATTAAGTGCAAAATACACACCAAAGAGAGAACAAAAGGCTCTTTTGGCAAGCACTAACATATTCATAGTGACATTCACACACATTCATCATAAATTCCAAGCAAGAACTCATGATTCATCCATCTGGTTCTTAGGCAATCTACGCGCTCTAAAGCCTAGATAACTAGAAGCTTTTGCACTCATTGTATTAGATTCTAACATTAATATTTGTACTCGACAGTATATTTATTAATAACATCTCGCGAGAGCATTCAAGCCCGGGACTAACAACCCCGGCAAATCTTGTGTTATCTATTTTCCCACGGAAGTGTTCTCGCATTTTGTTTGTTACTCGATCGTTCCAGCAATACTATCTCCGGATAATATTTTGGGTAACAACAATTGGCGCTAGAAGGAGGGTCCTTTCTAAACCTTCATTTTTATTCCTACCGTCTCGAAGAACACTCACTGTTCTCCGGACATATACTTGAAGAAACACTCACTGTTCTTCAATAGAAAAACCATCAGAAAATGACATCAGCAACAACCTCCAAGAGGGCCACCTCGAGATCTCACGGAAATCTTATTCGGCGAGGACCGAATCCCACCACGGCGGAAGGCGGCCGTGGCGACGCTAGGCTCACTCCCGCCCCGAGGGACGGTTCTAGCCTCTCACTCGACCCGCCCAGACATCGGAGCAGATTGAGGAGGCTATAGCCATCCTCAGGGAACGGCAGAGGGCCCGCGATACGCCTACCATCACCCCGTCGGCCAACCGCGGCAAGCAAAAGGAAGCTCAAGGGGATCTATGTTGAGAAATCGACAGAAAGCCCCGAGCCGCTGGAGAAGGCTCTCGTGAGGCGGGACGATTCCGTCTTGGCCCGCCTAGGAGCGATCCTCATGGCGGCTGGGCACTCAGGCCCAAATGGGAGACATCGATATCTCGAATCCTTTACCAGAGTTCGGCTTATCCGACTCCCAAAAGACAAACCGGCCAACGAGCCTCGCCGCCCAAGAAGGGAACCCTCCGGCAGGAGATCGTCATTCACCACGGAGCTAGGGGATCGCACACGATCGCCTTGGTTCACGCTCCGAGAGTCAATCGGCGATCGGCCAAAGCGACGGCGATAGCCGCCATACAACGCCAAATGACGAGATGAAGGCGCTCATGGAAAATGGGGCGGCGCAGAGGTCGATCATCGGTTCAAGCGAACCACTCACGACTCGCATCGAGCTCGCCTACCCAACCAACAATCAATCCCCCACAAACACCTTTATACGAGGGAAATCGGATCCGAAACCCACTTAAGCAAATTCGGATCTACATGACCGGAGTGCGGAGCTTCGATGCGGCGAAATGTCGTATGTTCCCGTTAACTCGGGCGACCTCGCCCACAGATGGTACACCTCACTACCATCTCGCTACCAATTGCTTTGAGAAGCTAGCGAACGACTTCAGGTCATACTTCGCCGCCAAAGTCGCTCGCCCGGAAGGTCCTCACCGCATGATGAAAATCAGGCAGGGGAAGGACGAATCGGATGAGGATTACATCGACCGGGTAGACGAGATAGTCCTCACCGGTGAGCCCGTCGGCCGACGAGATCGCTCTCAACTCGATTATGAGCGGATTCCACGGGCTCGCCCATGTTCAGGCATCTCACAAAAGATATCCCCCCGACCTATTCGATTTTCCGCAACAAGGCCGCCGGGTTCCTGGCCAGACAGAGGATGCTCTCACTCCGCTTAGAAGAGGGACCATCCGAAGAAGGAAAAGCACCCTCCCATGTCCAGAAGAAGGCGGTCGCCAAGCCCAGAAAGGCGATCGCCAAGCCGCCTGGCGAGTTCAAAGCCTTCGAGGATGTAGAGGTCCACCTTCTTCACAACCTCAACTTATCTCCGGCCCACATCTTCAACGCGATCAAGGGTCGCGAGTGGCTTTCCAAGCCTAAGCCAATAAGGGACCACGGTCACCTAGACCGTAGCAAATTCTGTGCCTATCATAAGAGTCCCGGCCACAACACTAGCCAGTGCCGCGATCTCCTCAGGCAACTCTGGCGATTGTTTGAGGAAGGCAAACTGGACAACTTGGTCACCAAGCCGGAACCAAGGACGGAGAGGACCAGAGGGCGCGAGCGTCGGCAACACGAGAGAACTCCTCCCAATCCGGTCGCCAGAATTGAGCATGAGCCGGAATACTCTGATGATTCGGTCCCACCGATCAACTCTGGCGGCCGGGTCAACATGCTTCAGGCGGGAGGTGGAAACCTCGGGGGTCTTTCCCCGGTTTCCACCATGTCGAACAGGAAACGAAAAGCCGAGCTGAGGGCATTCGCCGGGGTCCACGTCGTTGTACCCCCGGAACCGACCATCTCTAGAGACGCGCTCATCACCTTTTCCAACAAGGACAGGGAAGGAGTGCAATGTCCCAAGGAGGATGCACTAGTGATCTCCGCTTGCATCCTTGGGAAGACGGTCGATCGCGTGTTGGTCGACAATGGGAGTTTTTGCAACATCATATTTAAATCCGCCCTAGACCAGCTCGGCAACCTGATCAAATTCATCAAGCCTTTCGACACCGTGCTCCAAGGGTTCGGCGACAACACAGTCCAAGCCTACGGGAGGATCAAGCTCTCCGTCGAGCTAATATGTTTTTATGATCCCAAGGTTAGGATTACTAGGAACCTAAGCTTTGTAATCATAGATAGGCCCAGCATCTATAATGGGTTCCTAGGTCGCCCCTTCTTAGAAACCTTTGAGGCGGTCGCCTCATCTTTCTTTCTTGTATCAAATTCCCACCGCCGATGGGACGGTGATCTTGTAAAAGGAGATCGGCTAATGGCAAAGAGATGTTTGAGTTACTCCTATGTTGTTAATTCTTTCAATACTTCCTGCATCGTATGTAACGTTGAAGCGACCACGATCAACCCATGGAGATCGACGAGCACGAGACCGTACCAACCCGACTCAGGGGACGCCATCTCTCATCGATCAACGGACGACATCGAGCCAAGGATCGGTTTCGAGCCAAGTCTCGACATCGATCCAAGGACCGAGTCCGGAGATCGTACCAAACGAGAGGCGACCGTCCCTGTCGAAGAGTTGGAAAGCATTACGATGGATCCGGATCATCCGTAACGGGAGGTATGATCGCGCGAGCATCGACCGCGAATTAAAGGGAGACCGATCAACTTGCTACGAAAGAACATCGGTGTCTTTGCTCGGTCGCATCAAGATATGGTTGGCATAAGTCCCGAACACGCCCGCCATTATCTCGAAGATCGACCGGCAATGAAACTGTTCACCGAAGCGTAGGAAGTTCGGTCAGAAATACGCGGCGCTCGACATAGAAGTCCGTGGTTACTCGGCAATGATCGATCGGAGTAGCAATCGATTTAACCACTGGGTCGCCAACGCGGTGCTCGTCAAAAAGCCGATCGCTCTCGGAGATTATGCATAGACTTCACCGACCTCAACGCGGCATGTCCAAAAGATCACTTCCCAATGCCTCATATCGATCATCCGTCGATAGCACGGCAGTTGCGAAATGATGTCGTTTATGGATGCCTTCACGGATATCATCAAATCCCAATGGCAGAGGAAGACATAAAACACACATCTTTCCACACGTAAAAGGACATATACTTTTGGGTCGAATGCCGTTCGCTTGAAAAGCAGGGGCGACCTACCGATTAGTCAACAGGATGTTCGCCGATCAGATCGGCAAGACCATGGAGGTCTACATTGACGATATCGTGGTCAAAAGCCTCAAGAAGGAAGATCACCTCAACGATCTTGCCGAGACGTTCGCCATCCTTGAGAAGTTTAACATGAAGCTGAACCCCAAGAAATGCAACTTCGGGGTGGGCTCCGGGAAGTTCTTGGGACACATAGTGAGCCAAAGGGGGATCGAGGCGAACCCCGCCAAGATACGAGCGATCCTTGACATGCAGGAACCGCGGAACATCAAACAGGTGCAACGCCTCACAGGCTGTCTAGCCGCCCTCAACCGTTTCATATCACGGCTCGGCGATAAAAGCAAGCCTTTCTTCGCGACCATCAAGAACAAGAAGTTCGCATGGACGAAAGAAAGCCAGATAGCATTCGCCAAAATAAAGGAATATCTGTCCAACCCCCAGATCCTGGCAAAGCCGATCCCTGGTGAAAAACTATTCCTTTACTTAGCGGCCTCGGAGGTCGCACTGAGTGCCGTTCTGGTGCGAGCAGAGGGGCAAGCCCACTTGCCGATCTACTATGTTAGCCAGGCGCTCCACGACGCCGAGACACGTTACACACCATTGGAGAAGATCGCCTATGCCCTTGTCATGAGTGTACGAAAACTGAGAGCTTACTTCTTCGATCACCAGGTGGAGGTCCTAACCACTCTACCCCTCAGACAAGTCCTGCACCGACCGGACACCAACGGACGACTCCTCAAGTGGTCGCTGGAGATCGCACAATACGGTATCACTTACGCTCCTCGCACGGCGATCAAAGGCCAAGCTCTGGCGGACTTCGTGGTGGAATTAACGTTCCCTCACAGTCCGACCCAGGTCGGCCGACCGGCCTGGAAACTATACGTGGATGGCTCAGCGACCAATGCGAGAGCAGGGGCAGGGATTGTCCTCATTAGCCCAGACGGTCAGAGTTTCACAAATGCCGTGCGTTTCGGTTTTCGTGCGACCAACAATGAGGCCGAATACGAAGCTCTGGTAGGCGGGCTTGATCTAGCCCTCGCCCTAGATGTTCGACGCCTCCATATCTACATGGACTCCCTTTTGGTCGTGAACCAAGTCAAGGGGGAATATGAGGCACGCGGCGAACAGATGGTCAAATACCAAGAGCTGGTCGCCGAAATGTGCACAAAATTTGAAGAAGTACTAATCGAGCAAGTCCCGAGAGAGCACAACTCCCAGGCCGATGCACTTTCCAAACTAGCATCATCGGATGGGGCAGCCGACTTCTCCAACATCCAAATCACAAAGTCAACAAGGCCGGCGATCGACAGGAACTTGGTTACCACGGTCGCCATCGCCGAAGAGAATTGGATGACTCCGTTCATCAAATACTTAAAGACGGAACGGTCCCTGACGACCGTGTTAAGGCTCGCCAACTCCAGCTTCGGCGACTGTGTATACCTGTTGACGATCGGCTTTACAAGCGAGCTTTCGGCCTTCCTCCTCAAGTGTATTACACCGGAGGAAGGTCGGCTCGTTTTAGCTGAAATCCATGACGGGATTTGTGGGAACCACGCGGCGGCGAGCCCTCCTCCATAAGACGACTGCACAAGGATTCTTCTCGCCATCACCGGAAAGATGCGATCGCTTATGCCGATCTTGTCATAGATGTCGATAATGGGCCCCAACATAAAACTATCACCCGAACACTCACCTCCATGTATAGCCCTTGGCCATTTGCGCAATGGGGCATCGACCTTATAGGTCCCTTGCCGACGGCTCCAGTGGGTAAGTTCGCCATCGTTGGGGTCGATTATTTCACCAAATGGGCCGAGGCCGAACCGCTCAACAAGATCGCCAAGAACAAGTGATCAAGTTTATATGGAAAAACATAATATGCCGATTCGGTTTGCCCTGTGCCATCATCTCCGACAACGGAAAACAGTCGACGGCTTAGAAGTCATGCACTCGTGAAAAGTGGGGAGTCAAAAGGTTATTCTCGGCGCCCTATCACCCTCGGACGAACGGCAGTAGAGGCGTGAATAAGATCCTCAAACACACGATCAAAGCACGACTCGAATCCCAAGAAGGAAGATGGGCGAGCGAGCTCCCAGACGCTTTATGGTCCTACCGAACGACGACCCGCAATTCAACCGCGAAACCCCGTTCGCCCTTACCTTCGGAATGAGCGGTGATTCCTTCGAGATCGCCGTCCTCGCCATCGAACCGAACAGAGATGACGACCGACAACGATGTAGCCCGCGAATCGACCTAGACATGCTTGAAGAAAGACGGCTGACCTCAGAAATGAAGAACACAATCCACAAAAGGAGAGCCGAGAAGTTCTTCAATTCAAAGGTCAGAGAGAGAAGATTTCAAGTGGGCGATCTCGTCCTCAAGAAAATCCAAACCCATATAGGCGTCTTTGGTCCAAACTGGGAAGGACCTTTCAGAGTATCCAGATGGTTAACTAAAGGAGCCTACTTAATGGAACATCCTGACGGTACTCGGACCAATACCCTGAACGCCGTGCATCTGAAAAAATACTATCAGTGATAAATTTGTATTCGATTTCAATGATGTACAAGGATTATAATGAGATTTTTTGTTATCCCATATGTTATGGCGATCGCCCCACCAGGCATCGCATATCTTCGACGATCGCTGATCACGACGATCCTAGGAAAAATTATTGAATCCATGGTCATGGAGGTCGATGGAACCGATACTTCGCCCATGCAAGGTTCCTTTGGGCTGAGATCGTCCGCCCTTCGTTTAAATACGAGGTCGACGTGGCAGAAGGACCCTCCAAAATAGTCGATGGCGCGATCGCACGTTCTCAAGGTACATCATCTAACATGGTGAACCCGAACAATGCGACGTGCCGTTACCCCCGTCTCAACGTACACCGTCGAGGATCGCCATCTTCATGGCGGGCCGAGGTGGAAGCAGAGCTGACAAGCCGCGAACGTGGTGTCGAATAAGCCGACAACACTCCGCGCAAGGACTCCTCCAGACCGAGATCGCCCGCCTTTCGTTTTAACACAAGGCAGGCGTAGCCTAACGGAGGACCCTCACAAAAAGTGAGTCGCAGGATACTAAATATCCCGCGCACACGAAGACATGATTGGGGAGATCGGTCCATCGAACACCGCAACCACACATGACTCTTCAGAATCGGCGAAATGAAGATAGCTCGCCAGACAGACTAGTCTTTGTTCCCTTACTTACAATAAGTGAACAAAAACAAGGGGCGAGGATAGGCGAGCTACTCTCAAATACGATCGAACAAAGAGAAACCATATTCGATCGGCTTCGCTCAAAAACATGCGGGGCGATCGAGACCGTCAAGCGAAAATTACAAGTAAGAATTCCAATTCAAAACATGTCAATACTTTCAACACTCGGACAATCGGCCGGACAGACAAAAATCGAAAGCAAATATACGCATACTCGAAAAATTGCACACAAATAGTCAAAGGCGATCGCATATAATGCATTACGCGGAATGAGAAAAGGAGTATTTTATTCATAAACACAAGCTTCATACATTTCAAGGCCTGAAGGCATTACAACACTCAGACAATCGGCCGGACGAACAAAAAATCGAAAGCAAATATACGCATACTCGAAAAAATTGCACACAAATAGTCAAAGGCGATCGCATATAATGCATTACGCGGAATGAGAAAAGGAGTATTTTATTCATAAACACAAGCTTCATACATTTCAAGGCCTGAAGGCATTACAACAAAAAAGTACAAGTTCTGAGAGGAAAAACAAAAGCCTCTCAAAGCCCTTTCTTTGGTCTTCGCCTCGGGTCGCGGATCGGCTTGGGCATCGGCCTCGGGATGAATGAGTTTGCCGGTATACCAACTCAAGTCAATCCCGAGGTCGACCAAATCAAGGATCGGCGAGAGAATTCGGATGCAGAGGATGCTTGGAGACATAGGATCTCGAAGCTTTCCATCGAGGACCGGTCTCGACCCCCGCCTTTTTAGCAACTCGGACGGCGTCGGCATAGGCCAAATAGTAAGCGAACTCGCCGACGTGCCCGACGTTAAGGTAGGGATCGACCTCGATCGCTTTCACCGCCCTTTCAGATCCGCCGCCGTCTTCTCGACCTCCGCTTGATTCGGCCGCCTTGGCAACATTCTCGCCCCTGGCCTTCTCCAACTCTCTCTTCGCCGCCTCCAGCTCACCACTAAGCCGATCCACCGCAGCCTTCAGCCCGGTCGCCTCCTCCTGCGAAGCCTCGAGCTTCTGGCGAGTCTCCTTCTCCTTATTACAGGATCGATCGGCAGCTTCCTTGGAGCGACCCAGCTCCTGCTTCAATCGATCCACGTCCTGCTTAGCCCGCTTGGCGGTCTCCTCATACTCTTTCTCCATCGACCGAATCCGGTTCGCATCCTCGATATTTCTGTTCCGGGCGGTCTCGAGCTCGCGATGGAGATGAGCAGTGGAGGGTCGCCCCTCAAAATCCCGAGCAGCTTGGACGGCCATCGTCGCCGCCTGAAGAGCCAGGGCTACGGTCGCCTGCATGGCGTCTCCAGATCGCCGACGAGCGATCGCGTCAAGGTCGGTCGTCCAAGCCTTGGGCAGAGAAGTGATTGCCTGGCGAACGTAAGCCGGGACTTCGACAGAACCTTGTGGAGCCTTGCTCGACAGGAAATCCAGCACCATGGGGGCGACGTCCGGGTCGGCGAGGCGAACCCTGCAGCGCAAACCAAGGAAATCAAAGAGTTAGCCCATACCATGCTCGGAATGCCTGACTCAGAAAGAAACTTTTAACCCACTCTTACCTATTGACCAGCTCGGGGTCACGTCCGAAAAAAGGCTTGCCCCGGGGTGTCTCCGCATCGGCGATCGCCATCTTCTTCGCCGAGCTGCCAGATGACCGGGGTCCGGTGACCGTGGGCTTGGCGCGAACGCTCCATCATCGGGATGGCGGAGATAGGAGCCGCAGCGACCGGAGGCTCAAGAATCGATACGTCCGCCTCGAGAGATCGACGGGGACTCCGACCTCCGCCTCTTGCGGCGTTTGGTATTCCTCTCCCTCGACCACCGGCTTGGCGACCGGCGCCTCGGCGGGTCTCGTCACGGGGCAGGTTGAGACGTCGTCGCAGAACGCGACCACCGCTTGCCCAAATTAAGGCGACCAAGAACTCCCAAGTCCGACATAGCTATCTCTGGCGGAGGTTCGGCGATTCGGGAAAATAAGCCTCTGTCAAAGAAAAGGTGCAAACAAGTTAGATAAAATAAAACAACATCTTGGAGACGATCAAAGAAAGGAAACACCATTTAACCTCATACTGGAACTTTCAAGTGACGAGGGTAGCAAAACAAACGAGCCCCCAACCGATGAGCTTCGGCACCAAGCGATCGAGCGTCAATAAAGGAGTTCGGCAGCGCACGAATACGCTCCCAAACGATCAAGAAATCAAATGGGAGGTCGCCGGTCGCCGTACGAGAGGTCTGCAAAAGAAAACGAAATTAGATCAGTCAAGACAAGCTCAATCAAAGGGAGAGTTTAAATCCTTACTCGGATTCCTCTCCGGGAAAATAGTGGGAATCTCCAACTCTTCATTCGGCCCTTCACTCAACGCCGATCGCCATGCCCCGCCGACCCAACACCATTTTGCCGTGTCGCCCGGTCTTATTCGGCACGCCAAGAACCACTCTCCCGATTCGGCCTGGATATGATAACCGCCGATCGTCCCTTTCTGGCCAGTTTAAGCAGATAATTCATCTCCAGTAGCGCTAAGGTGACGAAATAACCGGTGACCGCCGAACAAGGTCAACGTGCAGATGATCTGAGCCCAAGCATTCGGCGTCGATTGAAGAGGCGCCAAATTCCAGCGATCGGCAAATAGGAGACGGCGAGTGGCAACGGGAATCGCAGACCCGCCTCCATAATCATCTCGTTGACGGCGACCATATCACAGGGCGGTTGGTCGCGCGCTCATTCTCCAAAGGCACGTGGAGGGAAACGTCAGAGGGGATGTGATATTTGGCCCTCCAGCGGCTCAGGTCATTCTTGGTCGCCGTACTCCGGATCTGGCCGAGAGTCCACGGAGACGGGACGGCGGCCTGGAAAACCGTCCGATTCATATGTTTGTAAGGGTGAGCGGCGGAGTAGGCCTCGAAATCGAATTCCGGGCAAGGTCCAGCGATCGTTTCCATTATCTGGGCAAAAGCCACATAGGAGGGGCCGAATCTGCTCTCTCTTTCCTGTGCCTCCCGCACTAAGATCGTCTTCATCTCTGGCGAACCCCCCTGCTCGCCGTCTCCGCCGTCCTCGCCACCTCGGCCTCGTTGAAAAGTTTTCGAGTTCTTCGGTGCAATCCCGCTCGAATAGCCGGCGGCCGTCTCCATATCCACTCTAACGGAACCTCCTCCGTTCGAGCAACGCGGCGGCGGAAGAACTTCCGGTCTCGAAGGTTTTCGATCCTCCCATATTGGAAAGTAAAAATAAGGAAAAGGTTGAATTTAATCTTACCTAGGAAAAGAAGAAGATCGGCACTCAAAGGCTCCAGAAATTTCTGCAGAGATTCGGCTATGGATGCTAAGGGCGCGTAAAAAGTGAAGGAGAAGAAGCCCTCCCCTTTTTATAGATGGGAACGAGGGCCTAAGTGCAAAAAGGAGAAACCTCGGGATCGAATCGGAACCGTCACATGGGGACGCATTAAATGCGGCCCTCGAATCCCGCATACGCGTCTTTTCGAGGCACGCCACGCCCGGTAGTCGACAAACCGTCGGATTCCCCCAAGCGGACGACGCGTGTCGGCCCGCTTGTGAAGGCCCGCCTTCTTTTCCCATTGCTCGACGCGAAAGAAGGTCGTCCATATTTGAATTCAGATCGGTGGTCGTCTAAACATCGGCGATCGCCAACGGTGCCACCTCACCCCGTGTTTTCAACATCAAGGCGAGTGGGGCAATTGTTGTGCGACGATTAATTCGCCGCGATAGGCGATCGGCGACCTCCCTGAAAAGTCAACCATAGAAGCCAAACTCGGACGAACACCTAAAGTCCGGCATGATATAGCGATCGTCTTTTGGTAACCAGCGATCGTCTTTTGATACAGCGATCGTCTTTGTCAAACGGATCGAGGCGATCGTCTCATGCCACGTGGGGATCCAGCGTCCGTCAAAGTCGTCGAAGACCGAATCTTGGACGATGGCCCACCCGCGGATCTTCACAGATACCAACAAAAGGATCATTGACCCCACTGTCACCTACCGCACCTACCGACAAGGCCGCCGAAAGGTACGTAGTGGACCCTCCTCGGACAGCGACTCGCGACGCGTCTTGGCTTCCCAATAGTCCACCCACCTGGCCTCCAACTGCAACCTCGGACCTCAAAGGAACAGGCCCACGTGACGGGACGATCGGCCGTTTATTTTAATATAGAAAACGGCGATCGCCCGCGATCGCCTGAGGGATCCCAACTACTTAGTCCCCTATAAATAGAGAACTCACTGTGGCGGCCAAAAGGGACGGATCCTACCACGAATTAAGTGCAAAATACACACCAAAGAGAGAACAAAAGGCTCTTTTGGCAAGCACTAACATATTCATAGTGACATTCACACACATTCATCATAAATTCCAAGCAAGAACTCACAGATTCATCCATCTGGTTCTTCCGGCAATCTACGCGCTCTAAAGCCTAGATAACTAGAAGCTTTTGCACTCATTGTATTAGATTCTAACATTAATATTTGTACTCGACAGTATATTTATTAATAACATCTCGCGAGAGCATTCAAGCCCGGGACTAACAACCCCGGCAAATCTTGTGTTATCTATTTTCCCACGGAAGTGTTCTCGCATTTTGTTTGTTACTCGATCGTTCCAGCAATACTATCTCCGGATAATATTTTGGGTAACAACAAGCTTCAAGTCATGTTTATATCATACATACATTCTAACATCGTAAAACTTAATAATTTTATGTAATTATTTATGTATTCGATTAGTATGACCGGATTCACAGTAAGAGGACAAATGCAAGATCCAGCTCGCGCCCTCTGGCACACATAGACTCTTTGGGGAATCCAGGGCTACCCGAGAATGCCTCACACTACGTAGTCGAGAGGATTCAGAAATGGTTCATGTCTGGGAAGACCGGAGATCCGGTTGAGGAAGTCGAGTACCTGATCATAACACTACCTAATGATTGGAGCTACTCCATATACCGCTTTTGGCACGAGGCGAGCCGCAGGACCCCTGAGGAAAGAACAAGTCGTAGATGACTTTCAGTACGCTGCTGGAAGGATCCTCGACTTGTATTCGAGGGCGAGATTCCTAGGATATTCGAGATGCAAGGTACCACATCACAGCTAATAGAGGAGTTTGAGGAGGATCCCGAGGAGGATCCAGAGGAAGAGGAGGACCCAGAGCTCGAGCATAAGATTGACTCGGATGACGAGGATATTATCTCCTGCACTGAGACCCCACCCCATATTCCTGTCGTAGAGATCCTTAGCAGTGATGCCGAGGATTAGATTTGTTGTTCGGGATGTCGTGATTTTATTAACTACTTCCTCCGTTACTTTATTATTGCAACGTGTTGACTATTACACTGTTCACATACTTATTTTTGACCATCCTTTGTGATTTATTAGGCCTGGGACTTTTCGGTTCCTGGGAGAAAAATACAAGAACCGGAACCGAACTGCATAGTTATTTCGCGGTTCGGTTTTTCCAGTTTGTTTTGTCCGAACCGCACAGGAACCAAACCGAACCGGAACCGATTTTGTATGGTTTGGACGAAATATATTATATTATATTTTATTTTATTAAGAATATATTATATTATTTTATATTATATTAATTATGTTTAATAAGAATATATTATATTATATTATATTCGGAGGGTCGGTTTCCCGGTTCGGTGCAGTTCGGACGGTTCCTTGTGGTTCAGATCGGTTCCTCTTTAAAAACAGACAGGAACCCCGAACCGAACCGAACCGGAAAAAAAATTGTTGCTAGGAACCGAATCGAACTGTCGGTTCCGATGCGGTTCGGATCGGTTCTGCGGTTCCCGGTTCCAAAAGTCCCAGCTCTATGATTTATACATATGAAAATAATATAGTCATGTGAGATCTTGTTAGATTCATCTCGAAATATACTTTCAAAATATCAACGTTTTATAATTTTTAAAAATAAAGAATTGAAGATATTAATAACCAAAGTTGTGCATTGGCAAGCGTGAAAGTCCAAATGTTGCAGTTATAAAAGAACGGAGGTAGTATTAATTCCAACTTTCATTTTAGTATTATTCAAGAATACACGTTGACAATCAAAAGTTATAATTAATGAAATATTTTAATTTCTCGCAGTAATTAATTTCAAAATGTAATAGATTATTTTATTTTATGTTATGCATATAAATATCTTTATCTCTACCTCATTTCTCGCACACAAGAACTTATAGGAACAACGATTTGTTGGCAGGACATGGCTCCCCGCGAAACTACCCAGAATACTGATTCTCGAAACCAGGCCCAAGACACACTTAATACGCCTTCAAGAGAGAATGACGCCCCTAATCAGCCGCAATTGCTCTCAGGCTTAACCACTCCTCTCCAAGGAGCGACTATAGTGCCTCCAGCCAGTCAAGGACAAGTTCAGGCCAGAGTAATAAACCAGTTTAATAAGTTCAAACCTCCAACGTTCCTCGGGAGGGAAGAGCCAGTTGCCATCGAGGAGTGGCTATTGAACTTGGAAAGTATCCTTGACAATCACATTTTTAGAGTAAAGTGCACTTTGTGTACTCGTAGTTTGGCTGTGAGACCACTTGCAATACTGATTTTCAGAACTACCATTTGCTATACTAAACTTCTAACTTTTTTACAATGTGTGTACTATCGTCAAATCTGGTTAACTCCGTTAATATTTTGAAGGGCATGTCAGTCTTTTTGTTATCATCATCTTCTTCAAATCCATTTCCACCATTGTTGGAGCTTGTGATGAATGAGAATTAGAATATCTCATTCATTTCTTAACGAAATCAAGAACTTCAAGTTGCAAAACAATCATCTTCTTCTTCTCTACAATTTGATATTGATTTTCCCTATTAATATTTTAATTTAGTGAAAGAAATTTAAATGGACATAACTAAAAAAACTATACATTAATTGAAATTTGTTAAATATATAAATTCTTGAAAGTAAATTTTTGATAGTTGTAATTGATATCCTATCGTAGAGGAGAAAGAGGCGGGTTTAATGCAATTTCAATGAGTATATTTCGTTATGAAATGGATGATATTTTCGAGTTTCAAGTTCTCACAAAGATTGACAATGGTGGAAATGAGTTTATGGAAGAAGATAACTGTAAAAAGACAATTTTACCCTCATCCAGATAGTACACGGATTTGACGGACGTACACAAACTGTAAAAAGCTATGAAGTTCAATATAGCAAGTGGTAGTTTTTGAAAGTATTGCAAGTGATCTGACAACCAAACTACGAGCACACAAAGTGCACTTTATTCTCTTTTTTTATAGAAATATGATAAAAGTCCCTTCCCTTTATTTAAAGATGATTGATGCTCCATTAAAATTCTAAATATAAAACACAAGACAATAAAATAATTACTTCTCTATTAATAAAGAAATAGTGAGTTAAAGCTAACAAACTTAATGATCAATTATGCATAATGCATTTAACTCCTAACATAAATATTATTCAATTCAAAAAAATTCTTATATGAAACTACAATAAAACCTTGAGACATCAAGATTTTAACTTCAACTCAACTATTATAATTAACTATCAATTCAACCGCAATATTTATAATTTATGTATACAGACTATATTAATATGTACCAATTATTTTCTCGCATTTGACTCTCAATATTTAATTTAAATTTCTATGACCACCAATTAACTAATTAATTATGAAAATATAAATACACTATACATATGCAAAAAACTAGTATAAAAAATCATACTAACCTCGATTGATGGGAATTCGGAAATCGGGATGCTAGATTTCGAGAAAAGCTCATCCAAATTTAAAATAAGTTGCTGTTGGGTGGGGGTGGAGGGGTGATGGGGGCTCTTGGGAGATGGTGCGCGGTAGCAGTGTTCAAAAATATCCTATATTCGATTTGAGATATTCGAAAATTCAAAGTTTCGAAAAAAACTTCAGATTCAGATATCGAATAGTAATTTTCAGAAAAATCGGATATTTTGATATTCGAAACATTCGAAAAATCCTAAATTTTTTATTATTTTATATTGTAAATAATAGAAGTTATTCAGATATTCGGATATCCGATCCATATCCAAATTTTTTTCGGATATTCGTATATCTGATATCCAAATATTTTTTTCTGAATATAAGGATATCGGAATATAATTCATATTTTTTTCGGATATTCGGATATTCGATATCTGTATCCGAAATTTCGAATATTTTTTCGGATATCCGAAATTTTGGATACGAATATCGAATATCAAAATCTACTATTTAAATTTTCGGATATCCGAAATTTTGGATATTCTTCCGATATCCGATTTTTAAACACCCCTAATACTGCTGCAAGAAAAGTATTAACTTGGGACAATGGGATAAAAAAATATGGGCTATTTTGGGTTTGTAGTGGGTGGTGCTAAATAAACACCCCCATAAAAAAAAGGGTGGTGCTAAATAAACACCCCCATAAATCCTCCATAAACATCCCACCGCCCATCTCATCACTTTCTTACAATAATAATGTCAATATCCCTATAAATACCCCCACTTTCTTTTTTGTTTATAAGTGCTTCTTTTTTAAAAAAACTCATTTCAGCATTTAAACCTAGGAAAATGTACAAAAAACTGATATATGTAAATTGAGTATTTTTTAAATTTAACATTAATTCTAATCTAACTACTAACAACTTGTATTTTATTATTTTTTAAATTTTAACATTAATTCTAATCTAATTACTAACCACTTATATTTTATTATTTTTTAAATTTTAACATTAATTCTAATCTAAATACTAACCACTTGTATTTTATTAATTTTTAATTTTTAACATTAATTCTAATTTAATTACTAACTACTTGTATTTTATTATTTTTTAAATTTTAACATTAATTCTAATCTAAATACTAACCACTTGTATTTTATTATTTTTAAATTTGAACATTAATTCTAATTTAACTACTGACCACTTGTATTTTATTATTTTTTAAATTTTAACATTAATTCTAATCTAACTACTAACCACTTATATTTTATTATTTTTTAAATTTTAACATTAATTCTAATCTAAATACTAACCACTTGTATTTTATTATTTTTAAATTTTAACATTAATTCTAATCTAACTACTAACCACTTGTATTTTATTATTTTTTAAATTTTAACATTAATTCTAATCTAACTACTAACCACTTGTATTTTGTTATAAAAATGATAACTTACATTAATCAAACAAAACAATACAAATAAGGTAAATCTTTGAGAGGGATCGGGAGAGAGAGAACATGAGAGAGAGAGACAATACTGGGTGGGGGTGGGGGTTACTTGGGAAAAAAATTCTTGTTTTCAAAAAACAGTAGCTGAATTATATTTATTTCATTCTGAACCTTTTTTTTCATTCTTGTTTGGGACTGTATTATTTTTTAAAAAAATTATATTTATTTTCAATAAGTTTTTTATATAATTTTAGTTTTATAACTATTTATTTTTTATTATAATTTGTAATGTTTATCGAAAAGATGTCGAGTTTATACGGAAAAGACTCAGATGAAGGCAATGAGTTCTCTATGGGGATATCACCATTTTTTACCGATCAAGTATAAATACTTATCGTGATACTAATTTTTTTTGGTCATCGTAATGTTTACTAATATTTTTTATTTGAATTTTAGGTGTTCGATTCTCTTAATGAGTTGATGGAATGAGTGCAAAACACGGCATTCTCTCTTGGTTATGTCATCGTGACGAGAAGATCAAAGGCAAAGGAAAATAGTGTGGTGTCTTATATGACACTTATTTGTGATCGTGGTGGTGAATACAAAATTAAAGCAACAAGTAAAAATTCTGGCACCAAAAAAATCAATTGTAAATTTCAATTGGTAGGTTCGTATATTAAACAATATGACGAGATTAAATACATGCTGCAAACATGTCTGCAAGGATTGTGTCCGGTCATGGACGTTCGTCACTTATAAATGGTGATATGGTAACACCACAAATTGTGGTATACGGTGTTACTAGGCCGTAGATCTCATCGAGTATTGGGATGCCACTTGGTTCGATAAATACTCTCGCTAAGAATGTATGCAAGTTTGGTACATGAAACTTGGTCATATGATTAAATGAACTCATCAGTCTCATGTGATTCTGGATTATAGTCATCATTGGGGGACGCCTCAATGAATGCCAATCCATAAAGAGTACTCTATGCATGCAATATATTTATTTCGTGCATTAAAATTACAATGTATTAAAATTATGCATTAATATGTATCAAAATACCGATGTACCAAAATATTGCATTCCGTGCATATATTTGTGTGAGAATAAATTTAGGACATCCATTTAACCAAGATCTAGGGATCAAATTCATTCTCATTTCTTAAATTAAATCTCATTCTCACCAGAACCACCCCCTTGGTATATATATATGATCAAATGAGAATGGTTCTTATCCTGCGAATCGCGAATATGCATGAGTTTTGTACTGATTATGCATGAAATATATGTATTTCGTGCATCAAAATTGCAATGCATTAAAATATGCATTATATGCATCAAAATGTCGATGCATTAAAATATTATTATATGCATTAAATTTTTGTGAGAATAAATCTAGGTCATCCATTTATCAAGATCTATGGATGAAATTCATTCTTATTTCTTAACTTAAATTGCATTCTCACCTGAACCCACTATATATATATATATAATCAGCAAAAATCATCTTTTCTTCCCCAACTGCACACTATACGGAATCAAACAAGTAAGTTTTTCGTACTTATTATGGTCCAACAAATGGTGGTTATAATTTGATTTGAGCCATCTTTCTTTTATTTTAAAAGATTATTTTTTTTATTGAGCTTTTATATCTCTTGATTTATTTGAAAAAAAATTGTTTTTTGTATATAAATTATTAGTTGTTGTTATAATATATGAAATGGACATTATAAGAATTATGTATAGAATAAATAATTAAATATTAAAATAAATATAAAAAGGCACTAATTTTTTTATTTTCGCACTGTACCTACAAAATTTCAGTACCGACTATAGGTAAACAGGAACGATATATTAACTTTTTACCAATCACATTATTTTGTAAAAAAATCAACAACCATTATTCAAATAACAAAAAAGTTCGCAAATAATCTACACACACGTTTTTTTATACACACACATGCTACAAAAGCAAGAGGAGATGAGTGACTTCTTTTCAACACAAATTAGTAGTAGTATTTTATAATTTCCAAAAGCAAACACTGACACACACCTTCCCCACCCCCCCAAATCCGAAAGCTGCCACAAATTTTCAAGCACCGATCACCCTTTCCTCTCTCTCTCTCTCTCCCCCGAAGGGTAGGGGTGATTTTTTAGTAAAAGGGGTGTTTATTTAGCCACTCCCTAAAAAGAATTTGTAACCACGTGACTACTTGCATATCAAGCAAAGAATCTGAATAGACTCGAGCCTACTTAAACCCACACCCCGCTCAACATCTAAATGCCCTTTAATTTTGCTCCCACACCGACACATGTAATTGGGTGAGAAACAACTGCAATCATAATACCATCAACCCCCTCAACACAAATTCCATCCCTATAAACTCTTTCCTTCGTTATACGCGGTTCTATGTCCGAACGAAACTCTCTAGTTGCGGTTTCGTCCAATTTACTCAACTTAGATTCGAGGTGATTCCAGACTAAAGCCTGTCACATCACATGTTCTTCCAAAAGGATTTAAAACTCGACAAAAGAAAAGACTATGAGAAGTCATACAATAGTGGGATTAACATAATGTGACACCTGGGACCGACGGGATGGGGAATGATCGCTAATGTAATGTGTTGGAATATTTTATTCTATATTAATGATTTTGATGATAAGTTGATGAAATCAAACCAAAACAACAAAGGAATCAACATTGAAACAACAAGAAGTCGATGACGAACGAGCTGGCAAAAGAACTATGTTTTGAAGCAAAAACAAGCTTAACATATGCTATGCAATTGATATAATGTGCGTAACCAAAACCCAGCTGAAGACAGTGAAGATGCAACATGAAGAATAAAGCACGCTAGTACATAAACTAGCACACGCTAAATGACTGAGTTAGCGCACACTAGGGCTGTTCAAAAGTATTCGATATCCGATATCCGATTCGAAAATCCAAAAATCCGAACTTTCGGATATCCAAAATTTCGATATCATCTTTTTCAGATTCAGATATCGGATATACTTTTTAAAAATTCTTGGATATCCGGATATCCGAAAATTTTTATTTTTTTATATTTTAAATAATAGAAGGTATTCAGATATTTGGATATCCGATATCCATATCCGAATTTTTTTTCGGATATTCGGATATCCGATATCCGAATCCGAATGTTTTTTTCGAATATAAGGATATCCGAATATAATTCATAATTTTTTTTCCGGATATTCGGATATCCGGTTTTGAACACCCCAAGCGCACGCTACGAATGAAGCTAATGCACGCTAACGAAGGAATATATCCGTTGTGTAAAAGAGAAGACTTTCGGAGATCACGCGTATGGTCAAAGAATCTGAAAAGTGAAGTTTGAACAGATAGCGCACGCTATGAGGATTACTTAGCGCACACTAGGTTTGAATTATGTCCGTTGGATTGATTCAAGAGAAGTCAAATATCACAAACGGTCATTTATGACGCACGCAATGACGAAAGATTAGCGCGCGCTATAAAGAATATTAACGCACGCTAAAGATAGAGTCAGAAGCTACTGGACTCAACTGATCAACTGTTAACGTACGCTACAGGAGGATATTACGTACGCTAAAGGGAATTAGCACACGCTAAGCTATGGAATAGCACATGCTAATGAAGACAGCTAGCAACGGCTAGTTGAGGCTTTATGTCTATAAGTACCAAGGCATCTGATATCATTCACAACAACAACAACTTCAAGGAACTTATATACATACTTGTTATCATTGTATACATTATTGTTGTTGTATTTGTGCTTAATTGATAAGAGTTTTAGTGTTCATACACTAAACCATACACGTGAGGAAAGAAAGGATTGTAGATTTGATTCAGTGTTATTAGGATCGTTGATCCAACATTGTTAGAATTAATATCCGAGTGAGGTTTGTCTAGTACCAATTGAAAACTAGATAGGTTCCTTCCTTGTCCGATAGAAAAGAAAAACGGTTTAGCTTGGACCGACAAAAAGACAAGAGCATAACAGTTTATCTTGGACCAATTGAAGACAAGATTGTAACGGTATCCCTCGGACCGATTGAAGACGAGGTGTAGAGGTTGATATTAAGCCTAAAGAAAAATATACGAAGAGAGAACATAGGCATTATTGGCCGAACCTCTATAAATCTTGTATCGTTTATCTTCCGCTATTTACTTACGCTTTCGCAAACACAATAGAGTTTGAAAACTCTAATCCGCGATATTATCCACCATTCTAAGTGGACCAATTCCCAACACAATGGAAGACATGGACAATGAGCTATTCCTGAAAAGACATCTAGACAGAGGAAAACATGATTGAATTGATCCAACACCAAAACAAGAGGTACTTAAAGGGTGTACATGTATGGAATTGTATATTTTAAGAGGGTTGATAAGATTTGATGGGTACTGCCTATACCAATTAGGTACATCTCCTTTTATGACGCAAATTCATAGAAATCCCAAAGTTAAGCGTGCTTTCTTTGGAGCGACATGACATGGGTGACCCCCTAAAAAGCTTCTTAAGGAGCACATGAGTATGAACAAAATGCACTGAAAGGCTCATATTGGTACATTGAGTACAATCTTCAGTCAAAATGTTACTCATGTACTATATTTATACTCAAAGATGTCGTTGAAGATTGGCCAATACAAGAATATAATCCTGAAAAGTTTGCCAAAAGAAAAATTAAACCTTGGGGGTATCAACAAAGCCCAAATATATTTCACTTATCCTGGCCCAGGGAACCCAACATCATTTATAGTGGATCAAAACGATCAATAGCTTATGTACAACATAATTTAACCAAATACACACCTCTCGTCTCATAACACAAGAGTCTCGTATCCATGCACATTACAATGCAAAGGGGATCTTGAGAATTTTCTCAACTTTGGAGGACAAAAAATGTAACTCTAAGTAAATTTTAATTCCATATTAGTCATGGTAGAATAAACGATGATATTGGTGAATTAACCGCCAATTTCAACCACCACGCATTGGTACCCATGTTTTGCAATAGGCATGAATAAGCTCAACTTCCCTTAATAGTTCACTTCCCTACTCTTAAGTAACAACTTCCAAGTAAATGACGGTTTCCAATTCTCATATCCATCACATCACTGTCCCGAATATATTTCCCCTAAAGAGACAAGCAACAAGAGATTATGGGTTCGTAACTAAACATCAAACTTGTCCAGCGAGAAAAAACCTTATTAGTTCTACTCAAAAGGTTGGTGATGTCATTGAAGATTTATCGGTACAATAATATAATCCCGAGAAGTTTCCAAAGAAAAGTTTAACCTTAGGGGTATCTATAAAGCCCAAATATATTTTCGTCATCATTCCTCAGCGAACCCAACAATATTTCTGGTGAGTCAGAATCACCAATATTTGATACACAACCCAATTTAATCAAATACGCACCTCTTATCTCATAACACCAGCGTATCATATTTGTACTCACTAAATCACCAAGGAGATCTTAAGAATCTTGTCAACTTCATAGGACAAAGATATATCTCTAAGTAAATCTCCAGTCCATAGTCATCCGGGTAGAATAAATGGTGATATTAGTAAATTAACCGCCACTTAACCACCAAAGCATTGGTACTCATGATTCTTGATAGGCATGAATAAGCTCAACACTCCCCTATAGTTACCTACTCTAAAGTAACAACCTCCAAGTAAATGATGAATTATTGCCAATTCCAGCATTCATAACATCACCATGCCGGAAATATTGCCACTTAAAGAGACAAGCAACAAGAGATTATGGGTTGGAAACCAAACGCCAAACTTGTCTAGCGAAAAAATCCTATTAAATTCAACTACATTCTTAAAATCCATACCCACACCGAGTCTTCCATCGGAAAGTTCCTTAAACGAAGCCCGCTACATATATTTATTATCAGTATAGCAGAACCCTAGAAAAGCCGCACAATATTACTCCAATTGTCTAAAAGGTGAAAGTGGGGGAGGGAAAGCAAGACATTGTATATGTAGGGATGCCACTAAAACTACCTTAATCATCACCTCTTTTCCGCCTCTAGAAAATAATTTGAACTTCCAAAAATCTAACATGCTCGATACTTTTCCATGAAGATAATCCAACTCGACATGCTTACTTCATAGTGCGAACGTGAGAGGCCCAAATACTTCATTCATGAAATAGAATGTCGATGCATACATGAAAAATAGGACGATGGGGGTTGGAAATGATGCTTAAAGACAAGAAAACTGGTTTTGATCATATCTAACATTGCTAAGAGCTTGACTAATTAACGGCATAATATATGTAAATATACCGGCTTATCAAGCTTGGTTCTTATTAACGTCTACTAGAACTCGTTAAAATGCAAATTATATATAGTTTATACATACTAACTGATGGAAATCTGTCGGTAGAAACTTGTTGGGCGGAAAAATAAATTACAGCTGGAAAACATATTACAACTCGACATTCAGAAATTACAGGACTAAACCAAAAGGAAATTACAGAACTCAAAACAGAATTGAAAATACAAGAAAATAAATAATAAAACCGTAAACTAATAGCCGAGTCGAGGAACCCTCTATCCGCAAGACGAGATACGCCCCGGTAGTGCTCTCGGTTTAGGCGTGTCGTCCCCAAAGATAAAACTGCTTCGTCTCGAAGGTAGTAGCACCACAAACCCACGAGCTCCGACGACCAGGAACGAGTTGAGAATAGAAATGACTTATGAAATGCAGAGGTATGCAGAAAACTTTTTGATTTTTTCCGTGTGTTAGATGCAAATGATATGTATGCCTATTTATAGGCCATCTCACCTGTAGGGGATTTAAACACAGAACTAATGGCTGTCATAATGTAGGCATTCATGCCTGCATTGAACACTGGAGTTACACAATTCAAATGCAGTGGTTACTGCCCGTTTTGAATTTGAACAGGCAGCCTTAACTCCTCCTCATAACACCTGGGAGGTTACTTCCCATTTTTGGCTGAGTTTGAACAATCCGGATGAACCTGGACTGTAATCAGCTCCTTAACCGCTTGAGGGATGTACCTGGATATCCTTATGTGCACATACGAGCCCAACTATATTGTTGAGCTTGTCCAAAAACTTCTTTAGGCATGCCAAGGACTAGCCCAAGACCAAGTCCACGACCAGGCCCAAAGAACAGCCCAAAGACCAATTGCCAAGATCAAAGATCCAAGATCCAAGTCCAAGTCCAATATCAAGATCAAGGCCAAGGCCAAGGCCAAGGTCCAAGGTCCAAGGTCCAAGGTCCAAGGTCCACGGTCCATGGCACGCGGATCGCGGCACGCGGCCGCGGCCGAGGCCGAGGTGGGCGGGCGGCGGCAGCGGCGCACGCGTGTGGGCTTTAAGCTCATACACATGTGCCATTAATTATTACATGAATTAAGGTAACTCCTTATATACTAGAATAATGATGGTTCATTATTCAATGTGGGATACCATCCCTTATTAATTCACAATTAAGTGACAAACTTTAATTCACTATTTTCTCACTCACTGGGAATCGGTTTAGAGAAAGTGAACATACCACGATCATCTACTCGGAACGTAGATCGATATTATGATATTTAATTTTACAAAATAAAATTAAAATTATTAACGATTCCAGCAATCCCCCACACGAGTGAAAATAGCCCAAATGCAATATGCAGACTCAAGCTAAGTCCTCAAGAGGCGTTAAAGTATAAGGATAGGTAGTTCGTGACTTTGAACCTTCCATAGTTAACATCATCGGGTACACAGGCGGATTAGTGGATTGATTCTTTGAACTATTCCCCCACGGCGTGCACCGAGACAATGGTGCTAACACTTGAACACCTCAACCTCATCCGTTCTCACGTTTTGTATCCTTTGCGGGCTTGGGACACCCCTTTGGATTCATAAGTGTATTTCATGAAGCGGCCCCCACTTTTCACTTATATAGGTGATTTTTTATCGAGTATCTTGCCATACTCAACCTCCTCGAGGTCTTTAGGAATCATTAAAAGTCACAGACTTAACCTCACCACTAGGCAAGCTTTCAACACTCAATTGCTCTATAGAGAATAAACTTAGATGGTGTTTCACACGAACTCTCATAGCTTAGTTCTCCCATTGAACCAAGTTCTTGGGATCTCCAGTCATCTTGGTTGGGTTACCACTATGATAATTCTCAATTTGTGTATTTTAAGCCCATTCCCTCTAGCAATTTATTCATTTGATCACGGTTTAACCCTTTGGTTGGATTGCTCGTGTAACGACTTAATTTGTTCACAGCGCAAGCTAAATCGGGTCGAGTGAAATTTGTAAGATACATTAAACACCCAATGTCTCGTGCATATTCTTCTTGTGCAACGGGCTCCCCTCGATTTTTTCTCAAGTGATCATTTAAATCTATTGGGGTATTAGCCGGCAAGCTATAAAAAACATTAAACTTCTTGAGAACTTTCTCGGCATGGTGAGATTGTGTCAAGATGATTCCATCTGATTTTCTCAAAATTTTCATTCCAAGAATCACATCGACTAGCCCCATGTCTTTCATGTCAAAATTTCTTTTTAACATGTTCTTAGTATCGTTAATCACTTGTATATTGTTACCCATGATTAACATGTCATCTATATAAAGACACATAATAACATAGCCGTTATTAGTGTTCTTAATATAAACACATTTATCACACTCGTTTATTTTAAAACCATTTGATAACATTACATTATCAAATTTCAAGTGCCACTGTAGTGGAGCTTGTTTCAATCCATATAGAGATTTAACCAGTTTGCATACCTTTTTCTCTTGCCCAGGTACTACAAACTCTTCAGGTTGTTCCATATAGATCTCTTCATCCAGATCACCATTCAGAAAAGTAGTCTTAACATCTATTTGATGAATCTCAAGATCGTGCAAAGCAGCAATCGCGAGAAGCACTCGAATAGATGTAATTCTCGTTACAGGTGAATAGGTATCGAAAAAATCGTACCCTTCCTTCTGCTTGAAACCTTTGACTACTAAACGAGTTTTATACTTGTCAATTGACCCATCATCCTTGTACTTTCTTTTAAGGATCCATTTGCATCCTAAGGGCTTACAACCTTCAGGTAAATCAACCAAAACCCAAGTTTGGTTTTGTAAAATTGAGTCAATTTCACTTTGAACAGCTTCTTTCGAAAGGCACCCGTCTGGTCTGGCATAAGCTACTTTGATCGATGTTGCTTCTTCATCCAACATGAATGCTATATAGTCAGGTCCAAATGTCTTTGGTGTCCTAACCCTACTACCACGTCTCGGTTCTACATCTTCCAGATTAGATCTCGATCGCTTACGTGACTTTGGATCTACATCCACAGGTTTTGAACTTGTTTCCTCATCTTCAACTCTATTGCTAGAATTGTTCTCAACTTTATCATTGTCCTTACAAGGATATATGTTTTCAAAGAATACATCATTCCTTGATTCAATTGTTGTTCCCACAGTCATTTCAGGTACTTCTGACTTGTGGATAACAAAACGATAGGCACTACTGTTCAGTGCACACCCAATAAAGATACAATCGACCATCTTAGGACCAATTTTAACTTGTTTAGGTAGAGGCACCTCAAGCTTAGCCAAACACCCCCACACTTTGAGATATTTGTATGAAGGTTTTCTACCTTTCCACAACTCATAAGGAGTAACATCCTTACCTTTGCGTGGAATCTTATTCAATATGTAGTTGGCTGTCAAGACAGCTTCCCCCCACATGTTCTGGGGCAACCCTGAACTAATCAATAAGGCATTCATCATATCTTTAAGTGTTCGATTCTTACGTTCAGCAACGCCATTAGATTGTGGTGCATATGGAGCCGTTGTTTGATGAATTATACAACTCGCGTTGCATAATTCCTCAAACGGGGCTACATATTCGCCACCTCTATCGCTTCGAACCATCTTAATACGACAGCCTAATTGATTATCGGCTTCATTTTTGAAGTTCTTAAAGGCTTCAATAACCTCATCTGTACTTCTCAAAAGATAAAAATAACAATATCGTGTGCAGTCATCCATAAAAGTGATAAAATACTTCTTACCACCTCTAGTTTGCACAAACTTTAAATCACACACATCTGTGCGAATTAATTCAAGGGGTTTTGTGTTCCGTTTTACCGAATGAAATGGAAGTTTCATCATTTTTGCTTCAACACAAATCTCACATTTGTTTTGAGTATTGACTTCATTTAAATTTAGTAAATCTAAGTTTACTAATCTTTTTATAGTATTTAGATTCACATGACCTAATCTACAATGCCATAAATCAGAACACTCAGTCAAATAAGAGGAAGCAGTAACATTTTCATTACCAGACTTGGTTACATGGTGTTTAGCCAAAGCATTAAGTTTAAAGAGTCCCTCCGTGAGGTAACCCTTACCAAGACACCTATCAAATTTTTTTATGATAATTCTATCTGACTCAAACACTAGTTTAAACCCCTTTTTTAACTAGTATAGAGCCTGAGATCAAATTCTTCCTCATATCCGAAACATGAAGCACATTCTTCAAGGTGATTGTCTGTCCACACGTAAGTTTGAGGTCCACTTCTCCAACTCCGATAATTTCAGATGAAGCTGGATTCCCCATGTTGAGCTTCCTCCCCTCAACAACTTGATAGTTCTTAAACTGGCTTCTATCGGCATCAACGTGGGCGGTCGCACCGGTCTCGACGTACCAACCACCTTGGTTCTGAACGTGGTTGACCTCCTCGGTAACCACAGCAGCAAGGTCATCCTCTTTCCACTCGCCGTTAGTCTCGGTGATGTTGGCAACATGTTTCTTCTTCTTGTTGGCTTTCGGCTTTCGACAGTCCTTCGCCGCGTGCCCATGTTTGCCACAGTTGAAGCAATCACCATAAAACTTCTTGGCTGGTTGCTTCCCTTTGTTCTTGTTTTGGACATTTGGGCGAGCCCGTTTGATGGAGGGACTGCCTTGCTCCAACAGATTGGCCTTAGCATCAATCAGGCCTTTTGGTATGATCATTCTTGCGCACATCAGACTCGATGCGCAATTTCACAATCAAGTCTTCAAGAGTCATCTCCTTTCGTTTGTGCTTGAGGTAGCTCTTGAAGTCTTTCCAACTGGGAGACAACTTCTCGATCACAATTGCAACAGTAAAAGTGTCCGGCAGGACCATTCCTTCGGCATTAACATCATGAATGATGAGTTAGAACTCTTGCACTTGTTCCATAATTGTTCTTGAGTCAACCATCTTGTAGTTCAAATATTTGGCGACTACAAACTTCTTTATACCTGCACCGTCACTACGGTACTTATTTTCAAGTGCATCCCACATCTCTTTTGATGTGTTTATTACAGAGTATACATTGTACAAACTATCTTCTAAAGAATTCAGAATAAAGTTTTTACAAAGATAGTCTCCATTGTGCTAGTTGTCATAGGCAGCTCAGACTGTGAAACTAGTCTCTTGTGCACTTGGCGCCGGTGGCGCATCTTCCTTAAGGAAGTTTGCAAAGCCCAATGTTGTCAAATAGAACAATATCTTTTGTTGCCACCTTTTAAAGTCATCTCCACCAAACTTTGGCGGCTTCTCAGCGGTAGGCATCATTGGCCCCAAGATTGTTCCAAAAAAGGAACCACTCGTGTTGAACCCGTAGGCTCCAACACTAGATCCTAACATGGATCCAACGGTACCATTAAAAGTGGAACCTACGGTGCCACTCGAGGTGGATCCACCGGTAGTCAGAAAGGGGTTCAAAAACATCCATGGAGTTGTTGATGAGGTAGTTGAGCTCATCATGTTGGACATGGTTGTGGCAAAAGTGTTTGCCACGGTTGCAGCGGCGGTCGCGGAGGCAAAGGCATCGGTGTTGTTTGAGTCGGTGGAAGCAGCAGTCGTCATCTCCAGTTGTAGGATTTAGCAAGTATTTATTTCGTCTTGCACTTGATGGAAATCTGTCGGTAGAAACTTGCTGGGCGGAAAAATAAATTACAACTGAAAAACAGATTACAACTCAAAATGCAGAAATTACAGGACTCAACCAAAAGGAAATTACAGAACTCGAAACAGAATTGAAAATACAAGAAAATAAATAATAAAACTGTAAACTAATACCCGAGTCGAGGAACCTTCTATCCTCAAGACGAGATACGCCCCGATAGTGCTCTCGGTTTATGCGTGTCGTCCCCAAAGATAAAACGGCTTCGTCTCGAAGGTAGTAGTACCACAAACCCACGAGCTCCGACGAATAGGAACGAGTTGAGAACAGAACTGACTTATGAAATGTAGAGGTATGCAGAAAACTTTTCGATTTTTATGTGTGTCAGATGCATGCCTATTTATAGGCCATCTCACATGCAGGGTATTTAAACACAGCACTAATGGCTGTCATTCATGCATGCATTGAACACTGGAGTTACACAATTCAAATGCAGTGGTTACTGCCCGTTTTGAATTTGAACAGGCAGCCTTAACTCCTCCTCATAACACCTGGGAGGTTACTGCCCGTTTTTGGCCGAGTTTGAACAATCCGGATGCACCTGGACTGTAATCAGCTCCTTAACCGCTTGAGGGATGTACCTGGACATCCTTATGTGCACATACGAGCCCAACTATGTTGTTGAGCTTGTCCAAAAGGTTATTTAGGCATGCCAAGGCCTAGCCCAAGACCAGGCTCAAAGAACAGCCCAAAGACCACCCAAAGACCAATTGCCAAGATCCAAGATCAAGATCAAGGCCAAGGTCCACGGTCCATGGCACGCGGCATGCGACTAAGGCCGAGGCGGGCCGGCGGCGGCGGCGTGCGCGTGTTCGCGCGTGTGGGCTTTAAGCCCATATAAATGTGCCATTAATTATTACATGAATAAAGGTAACTCCTTATATACTAGAATAATGATGGTTCATTATTCAATGTGGGATACCATCCCTTATTAATTTACAATTAAGTGACAAACTTTAATTCACTATTTTCTCACTCACCGGGAATCGGTTTAGAGAAAGTGAATATACCAAGATCATCTACTCGGAACGTAGATCGATCTTATGATATTTAATTTTACAAAATAAAATTAAAATCAGTAACGATTCCAACACTAACAATTACCACTGCACACAATCTAGATATGCTCTCTTTTTGTGTCATCAACCCTAAGAAACTCAGAAACCAAGTTCAAATTCTTGATCCCGCCAAGTTAAAAAAAGGAAAAGAAAACCGTCCCTGTCAGCTCATACCCCATCTTCTTTTTCCATCTCCTCCCTCTGTTCACGAACCTGAACCGGCTTGAGCGTATAAAATTTCGCACACAACAAATAATAAACCAAGTTCACAAGCTGCAAGATCGTGATCATCCAATAGAAATACTCCAATCTCCCTTCGTTCAGATTCCCATCGGGCATCCAGTTAGATCCATTAGCCCCCGCACTAAATTTATGCACGAGCGTAACCAAAAGCGTGCTCGTGTAACACCCCGCCGAGATAGAGAGCCAGAAAAGCGCCATCGCCGTGCTCCTCATGCTCTCCGGCGCCTGATCGTAGAAAAACTCGAGGTGCCCGATCGACATGAAAGCCTCGGGTATGCCATGGATTTTGGTGAGATTTCAAAACTTACAAAAAACACTAACAAATCCATCAAAATCCACCATTTTAATGAATCCAAAAAAATCTATGGATTTTTGAATACTCTCAGATTTTAATGGATTGTTTTAAATCCAGATTGAACACCAAGATTTTAAATGACATTTTGAAATCCTAATTAAATACACTAAGATTTTAAATGACATTCTGAAATCCAAATTGAATACCTCAAGATTTTAATGGATTTAAAACAATTCAAATTGAATACCCTAGTATTTTTAAAATCCTAAAAAATCCCACACAATCCCAATTGAATACACCCCTCTAAATTTTTTAAACTAATATATACTGGGCTAGGTTTGTACTGGGCGGGATGGAGCCCAATATAGTGAAGGTGTAGATACGCCCCTGACGACACGTGAGGAGAATATTTAAACATTAATACGACATCGAGTAAATACAAGTTTTATATTCAATATATAAAGATCATAGGTTAGGCCGTGTTCCTTTGAACTTATTTTTCAGTTTTTCAGTTCAGTTCAGGTCAGGTCAGGTCCATTCAGTTCAGTTCAGTTCAGTTAAGTTCTTATTATTATTATTAATAATAATCTTAATTATTATTATTATTATTATTATTATTATTGTTATTATTACTAATAATATTTACTATTACCGTTGTTGTTGTTGACTAATATCATCATTATTTACCATTATTATCAGTGTTATTATTATTATTAATAATAATAATCTTAATTATTATTATTGTTATTATTACTAATAATATTTACTATTATTATTAATAATATTTATTATTATTGTTGTTGTTGTTGATTACTATTATTATTATTGTTATTATTATTATAGTTATTATCGTTATTGTTATTAATATCATTAATATTATTATAATTTACCCTTATCAAATAGATCTCAACTTATCATTTGTATTTTATTATATTATTATTTTTATTATTATTGTATTATTATTAGATATTATCATTAATATTATTATAATTTACCCTTAATATATATTTGATTGATTCGAGTCCATTCGATTCAGTCGATTCGAGATCCATTGATTCTTCATTGATTCGATTCATTCAATCTAAAATAACAGAGCCTTACTCTACTAATTGCCAAATAATTTTGAGGTAGAACCTCATATGTTAACATATACGTCAACCACAAGCACATTAATAGAATAAAAAAATTTGTAACCCCGTGACTACTTGCATATCAAGCAAAGAATTTGAATAGACTCGAGCTTACTTAAACTCACACCCCGCTCAACATCTAAATGCACTTTATAATGCCCTTTAGTTTTGCTCCCAACACCGACACCTAGCATGTAATTGGGTGAGAAACAACTGCAATCATAGTACCATCATCCCCCTCAACACAAATTCCATCCCTATAAACTCTTTCCTTCTATATGCGGTTTTATGTCTGAACGAAACTCTCTAGTTGCAGGTTTCATCCAACTTACTCAACTTAGATTCGAGATGATTCCAGACTAAAGCCTGTCACGTCACATGTCCTTCCAAAAGGGTTTAAAAGCCGACAGAAGAAAAGACTATGAGAAGTTATACAAAAGTGGGATTAACATGATGTGACACCTGGGACCAACGGGATGGGTAATGATCGCCAATGCAATGAGAAAACACGGATAATGAGCGATTCCTAACAAGACTTCTAGACAGAGAAACACATGATTGAACTGATCCAATGCAAACAAGAGGTATTTAAAGGGTGTACATGTATTAAATTGTACATTTTAAGAGTGTTGATAAGATTTGATTGGCACTGCTTATACCAATTAGGTACATCTTCTTTTATGACGCACAATTCATAGAAAGCCCCAAGTTAAGCGTGTTTGCTTTGGAACGACATGAGATGGGTGACCCCCTAAAAAGCTTCTTAGGGAGCCCATGAGTGTGAACGAAACGCACTAGAAAGGCTCATATTGGTACAATGTGTACAATCTTCGTTACTCGTGCACTATATTTCTGTTCAAAGATGTCGTTGAACATTGGCCAATACAAGAATATAATCCGAGAAGTTTTTCAAAGAAAAATTTAACCTCGGAGATATCTACAAAGCCCAAATATATTTCATTTATCCTTCCCTAGGGAACCCAACATCATTTCTATTGGATCAAAAAGATCAATAGCTTATGTACAACAATAATTTAACCAAATACACACCTCTCATCTCATAACAGCAGAGTCTCGTACCCGTGCTCATTGCAACACAAAGGGGATATTGAGAATTTTGTAAACTTCATAAGAAAAAAATGTAGCTCTATGTAAATTTTAATTCCATATTCATCGTGGTAGAATAAACGATGATATTAGTGAATTAACCGCCAATTTCAACCACCAAAGCATTGGTACCCATGTTTTGCAATAGGCATGAATAAGCTCAACTTCCCCTAATAGTTCACTCCTCTACTCAAGTAAATGACGATTTCTAATTCTGATATCCATAACATCACTGCCGGGTATATTTTCCACAAAAAAACAAGCATCAAGAGATTATTGTGAGTCAAAACTACCAATATTATATACAACCCAATTTCGTCAAATACACACCTCTAGTCTCATAACACCAACGTATCATATTCGTACTCACTATATCATCAAGGAGATATTAAGAATCTTGTCAACTTCACAAGACAAAGATATATATATCTAAGTAAATCTCCAGTCGTCCTGGTAGAATAAACAGTGATATTAGTTAATTAACCGCCACTTAACCACCAAAGCATCGGTACTCATGTTTCTTGATAGGCATGAATAAGCTCAACACTCCCCTATAGTTCCCTACTTTAAAGTAACAACCTCCAAGTAAATGATGAATTATTGCCAATTCCAGCATTCATAACATCACCATGTCGGAAATATTGCCGCTTAAAGAGACAAGCAACAAGAGATTATGGGTTCGAAACCAAACGCCAAACTTGTCTAGCGAAAAAATCCTATTAAATTCAACTACATTCTTAAAATCCATACCCACACCGAGTCTTTCACCAAAAAGTTCCTTAAACGAAGCCCGCTACATATGTTTATTCTCAGTATAGTAGAACCCTAGAAAAGCCGCACAATATTACTCCAATTGTCTAAAAGGTGAAAGTGGTGAGAGAAAGCAAGACATTGTATATGTAGGAGGAGCCACTAAAACTACTTAATCATCACCTCTTTTCAGCCTATAGAAAATAATTTGAACTTCCAAAAATCTAACATGCTCAATACTTTCCCACGAAGATAATCCAACTCGACATGCTTACTTCATATTGCAAATGTGAGAGGCCCAAATACTTCATACATGAAATACAATGTTGATGCATACATGAAAAATAGAAGGATAGGGGGTTGGAAATGATGCTTAAAGACAGCAAGCTGGTTTTGATCATATCTAACATTGCTAAGGGTTTGATCAATATAACGACATAATATATGTAAATATACTGAATTAGGGGTTCAATTTGGGGTTTTTTCAGGATTTGGCTAGATTGAACTCGAATTGTTCGGTGATGTTGCTATATTTCTTAGTATTATTGTTATTGGGTGATTCCCAATCTGTTTCCGTCATGTTTAATCCGTGAGTTGTCGTTCCGGGGAGGTTTTGTGAAAACCCTCGCCCGTATCGATCGAACGTAGGTTGTTATAGCTTGTAATTGGGGTTGTGGGAGTATTCCATTCGATTATTACCGTATAGAACCGAGTTGTGTTAATCCTTCGTTCAGGATCGGTCGTGTTTCCTCCGGGACGTTCGTAGTCGTTGTTAATCCCTGTTTCGTCGAAAATGTCTCAAAGGCAAGTACTTTACATTTTTTACATATTCTAGTATTTGGATTATGGCTTTCCGTGGTTGTTGTGGATGTATATGTGTATGTTCACCCAGGCACGGTGTGACGGGGCCTCTGGGGATACGTATTTCCGTGAGTGTGCGTATCATGAACTAGGGTTAACCACCCAGGGATGGTCCGATGGGGCCTCTGCGGGGTACGATGGCCGTGAGTCTCGTACCAACGGTTAAATTTGAAATGTTTTGTTGGAGAAATGTGTTTTGTGCCTGTGCACCTAATATTCCGGAATAGAAATGTTTTTCTAAAATGATTTTTGGCGCATATTTCATCTGATTAGAATGGTAGTTCAAATGGATTGTACTTGCACTAGCAGTTGTCGCTAACCCCCTTAAATGGGGGAAATACTTTTGTATTTCAGGTTCAGGTCATGGAGGCGAACGAGCATGCGGGCCGTACGAGGATGATGGGCAAGCGTGATTCTGTTCAGTGGTCGTTCATTGATGTCTTGTCTTTGGAATTTATTTATTATGTCATTTGCTTAAGTACTCGAGTACTCCCTTCTTGAATTTATTAGTGTTCTGTACCCGTTTTGGGGATGGATTTTATGTCGAATAGTATTGTCAAATTTCAGTCTTTTCTTTTGAATGTCGTGGATTGAAAAATTGTCTGTTTATTGATGATGTATGTCTTTGGCTAATGTCGGGATGGCACGTTAGCCGAGTGGATTCCAAAGTGTGGGGTCCACGGTGCTGTAATATGCCCTGATCGTCTTGGGGGTGTTACATAATATGGTATCGGAGCTTAGGTTTATAGATACCTAGGCTGTCAGTTATTTGGGTCTAGTTGAGTGTCGTTTTTGAACAGTATCACTGCTACGCCATGATCTCAGTACGCCGGTGCTCGTAAGTTTTTCCTAACTTGACTCGTTACGTTGTCCTGTTCTGTTCCTTTCGTGGTATCTTGTTGCGTTTTGCGTTTGAACTGTACTCACCTGTTACTTCTTCAGAATACCTGCTGGTAGAGGACGCGGACGCGGTAGGGGACGTGGCGCAGCCAGTGGGGCGGCCATGTCCGATAACTCAGGAACTGATTCGGCGATGCCTTCTTTGTCGAACAGTGTTCCACCCAGTTTCGGGAGATAAGTCTGGCGGGCATCAGAAGGCCCAGTCTGGTTCGCGAGTCTTCGGGAATCAGTCCCCGTCTTTTGGGTGAGGAAATAGTTCTAAGTCTGCTCCTACTATTTCTATTCGTGGTCCTACCTGCTTTAACTGTGGTCGTCCCGGACACATGATGAGTGAGTGTGACATGCCTCCGATTTAGTGTCTTACTTGCGGTCGGATGGGGCATCGTGCTAAGTATCGTATAGATGCGGGTCGGGCACCAGTTACTCAGGTGTCAGCCCCAGCTGCGGGAGAACCGAGCATGAATCAGGCACCGATAGCTTCTCAGCCTCATCAGAGTTTTGGTAGAGGTCGAGGTCGTGGGCAGCCTTCTAGAGGGGGAGCTTCTAGTGCTGGGTCTGTTCAGCCCCGTGTATATGAGATGAGATGAGCAGGAGATCCTGACGCGAAGGTGGCTACAGGCACCGTTCACATCCTTGACCACCCTGTTTCCGTGTTATTCGATTCTGGTGCTACGCATTCTTTCATATCTCTAAATTGTGTGCGTCGTCTACATGTTGATTGCCTAGTTACGTGTGAACCATTTGTTGTTAAACTGCCTAGTGGGGATAGCATCATTGGGGATCGTGAGATTAGAGACTTTCCTGTGAGTATTGCGGGGAGGGATTGGCCTTCTAATCGGATTGCAGTAGATATTAAGGATGAGGATTTGATTATTGGTAAGGATTGGCTTGACCGGCACGGGGCGATCATGAATTATAGAGCGAGAACCATTTCGATGTTAGCCTCTGACGGTACCAAGTATTCTTTTGTGGGGCGTAAGCAGAGTAGTCAGAGATTTCTGATCAGCAAAAGCGGTGAGACTTCTTCGAGGAGGTTGCACTGGTTACTGGTGTTATGCTTTGAGATCGGAAGAAGGGGGAGTCGAGCTCTCATCTATTCCGGTGGTGTGTGAGTATCCTGACGCCTCTCCAGATGATTTTCTGGGTTTGCCGCCAGACCGAGAGGTTGAGTTTACGGTTGATTTAGAGCCAGGTGCAGCACCGATTTCTAAGACGCCATACCGTATGGCGCCTGCCGAGATGCTTGAGTTGAATAAACAGTTGGGAGAGTTGCTATACATGGGTTACATCCGGCCAAGCGCTTCGCCTTGGGGCGCACTGGTCTTGTTTGTAAAGAAGAAGGATGGGTCACTTCGTCTATGTATCGACTACCGAGAGTTGAACAAAGTGACTATCAAAAATAAGTACCCGCTCCCGAGGATTAATGATTTGTTTGACCAATTGCAAGGAGCAACCTTGTTTTCGAAGATTAATTTGAGATCGGGGTATTACCAGCTCCCAGTGATAGATTCCGATATCCTAAGATGGCCTTTCGGACGAGATATGGTCACTACGAGTTTGTAGTTATGCCTTTTGGGCTAACCAACGCCCCATCCATGTTCATGCAGCTTATGAAGAAAGTCTTTATCGAATACCTCGATAAGTGTGTAGTCTTTATCAACGATATCCTGATTTACTCGAGGAGCGAGGGGGAGCATGCCCGTCATTTGCATATCGTGTTGGGAATCTTGAGAACTCAGCGTCTTTTTGCAAAATTCTCAAAATGTGAGTTTTGGTTGCGGGAGGTTATGTTTCTCGGTCACGTGATCTCGGCCGAGGGTGTTCGTGTGGACCTACATAAGAAAGAGGCACTGTTGGATTGGGCGCCGCCCAAGAACGTGAAGGAGATCCGTAGTTTTCTGGGTTTGGCTGGGTATTATCGTAGATTTGTCGAGGGGTTCTCTAAGCTCGATCGACCACTTACTCAGTTGTTGCAGAAATCAGAGAAGTTTGCGTGGACCGACGAGAGGCAGAAGAGTTTCGAGGAGTTGAAGAAGCGGTTGACGACCGCTTCCGTTTTAGCTTTACCGAGTGGTAATGAGGGTTTCTCAGTTTATAACGACGCTTTGGGCCACGGGCTCGGATGTGTACTAATGCAGCACGGGCAGACGATTGTCTATGCTTCCCTTCAGTTGAAACCGTACGAGTTGGATTACCCTACCCACGATCTTGAGTTGGCCGCAGTTGTGTTCGCATTGAAGATCTGGCGTCATTACTTGTATGGCTCGTCGTGTCAGATTTTCACCGATCACAAGAGCCTGAAGTATATTTTCACGCAGAAGGAACTGAATATGAGACAGATGAGGTGGTTGGAGTTGATTAAGGATTATGACCTCGAGATCCTTTATCATCTTGGCAAGGCAAATGTGGTGGCAGATGCCTTGAGCTGGAAATCGGTATCGCTCCGGGCACTTGAGTTACTTACGGCCCAGCCAGGGCTCCAGAGAGTTGATGAGGTTGAGTATTGAGGTTGTGCTACCAGGGAGTGTCGGGCAGTTGCGCACTCTTGAGATCTCTTCGTCTATAGTCGACGACATTAAATCGAGGCAGTTAGAAGATCCGATGTGTATTCAGCTCTGCGAGAATGTGGTGAAGGGGAAAGCCCCGGGATTCGTGGTACATGAGGATGGTGTGTTGAGATTCCAAGGTCGGCTGTGTGTTCAGAACGACTTGGAATTGAGACAGAATATTATGCGAGAGGCTCATGCATCACCTTACTCAGTCCATCCGGGCTCGAGTAAAATGTATAAGGATCTTAGGAAGAGTATCTGGTGGAATGACATGAAGAATGAGGTAGTTCAGTTTGTGGCTAAGTGTTTGACTTGCCAACAAGTCAAAATCGAGCATCAGCGGCCAGCCGGGTTGTTAAAACCACTCCCCATCCCAGAATGGAAGTGGGAGGATATCTCGATGGATTTTGTTATGAATTTGCCGAGGGCGAAGACCGGAATGAATATGGTGTGGGTGATCGTGGACCGACTGACAGTCGGCACATTTTTTGGGAATCAAGGACACTTGGGGTCTAGAAAAATTGGCTCGTATTTTTATCGCGCAGATCGTGAGACTTCATGGGACGCCTAAGACTATTATTTCGCACAGAGATGACCGGTTTGTATTGCATTTTTGGCAGGCGGTACATAAAGCATTGGGGACACGATTGCGTTTGAGCACATCTTTCCATCCTCAGACCGACGGAAAGTCCGAGCGTACCATTCAGACGTTCGAGGATATGTTACGCGCGTGTGCGTTAGACTGGAGTAATGACTGGGAGGAGCATCTGGCCCTGATAGAGTTTAGTTATAATAATAGCTGGCACGCGTCGATTAAGATGGCACCGTATGAGGCGCTTTACGGCCGATGATGTCGATCACCCATATGTTGGGATGAGCCGTCCGATTTAGTTGGCACCGAGCCGGATCTTGTGTTAGAGACGAGGGAGAAAGTTGAGTTGATTAGAGAGAGGATGTTGGCGGCTCAGAGCCGACAAAAGTCTAATGCGGATATGAGGCGTCGACCATTGGAGTTTGATGTGGGGGATCACGTTTGTTGAGAGTGTCTCCGTCGAAGGGAGTTTTCCATTTTGGGAAAAAGGGGAAGCTCAGTCCTAGGTATATTGGACCTTTCGAGATATTAGAGAGAGTTGGCGAGCTAGCATACCGTTTGGCATTGCCTCCGTCGTTGAGTCATGTGTATAGTTTATTTCACGTCTCTCAGTTGAGGAAGTATGTTCCGGACCCGACTCACGTTATTGACTTCGGGGACGTAGAGATCGAGAAGAACGTTACGTTTGAGGAAAGGCCCGTTAGAATTTTGAAACGTCAAGACAAACAGTTAAGGCACAAAACCATCCCCTTTGGTTAAAGTGCAATGGTCAAGGCACGGAGTGGAAGAAGCGACGTGGGAATTGGAGGAGGATATGCGTGCGAGACACCCCGAGCTTTTCGATTCTTAAGTTTCGGGACGAAAACTTCTTTTTAGAGGGGGAAAATGTAATATCCGTACCTTTCCATTTTTGGTGTATGACTATTTTTATCGACTTACTTGTAACCGTTTCGACATTTTGGATTTACTTTATTCTTGGAGTTTTTCCATTTGGATGAGTTTCAGAGATGTTTTTACGTAATTCCATTTTATGTTATATTTTGCCGTATGTATGTTCGATTCTCGTAAAACTCGTTCGATTTCGTTGTTTCTTCGTTTCCCTTAGTTCGTATGGTTGAGTTGTTCATGTCGTGAGTTTAGGGTTGAGAATCTGACGTTGCATCGTGATTTTCGGACGTTTGGGCCACTTTGTAATTTCCTATAAGTTTAAGGAATTTTATCTTCTTCATCGTATTTCGGATTCCCCGGTAGTCGGAAGTGTATTTTCTTTCAGCACTCAGCTTCGTTGTCATGAATATTACGTGTTTATGCTTCTGGGTACTATTTTTGTGTTGCATTCCAACTTGTATCGTACTGTGCTAAAAACGGTGTTCAGCATTGCAGAACTGCTGCATGCATAACGCACGTTATGCATGCTTCATAGCGTGCGCTATCGATACCTTCATAACATAAGTTATGCCTTAGTGGTAACGTACGTTATGGCCTTCAGCGTTTTGGGCAGTAGGTTCTGCCCAGTTCTTGTCGAGCCCTTACGTACATTAACTCTGTGTGTTACGTACGTAAGCTTCTTTTTTTAGCGTACGCTAACTGCCTTATGTAGCGTACGCTATCGACATCCACAAATCGGACAGTGGGTTCTGCCCAGCCCTTACGTGTGTTAGCTGGCGTGAATTACGCACGTAATACCCTCATAGCGTACGTTAATGTTCTGGCGTAGCGTACGTAACGAAGGGTCAGGTTTTATAAACCTGAGTTGACCTTTACTTCGTCATTTTCTCTTCTACTTCTTCCTCGTCCGAGAGCTGCGAGATTCGTGCGATTCTTCAAGTTTTGCCATGGAATTCTTCGTGAGATCAATTGTTGGGTTCTAAGTGAAGTTTATCATCATCCTAATCCATCTCTTCCGCCCTAATCCAAGGTATTTTCGTCCAGAACCCTACCTTTGTTCAATTTGGGGTTTTTTCAGGATTTGGCTAGATTGAACTCGAATTGTTCGGTGATGTTGCTATATTTCTTAGCGATTATTGTTATTGGTGATTCCCAATCCGTTTCCGTCATGTTTAATCCGTGAGTTGTCGTTCCGGGGAGGTTTTGTGAAAACCCCTCGCCCGTATCGATCGAATGTAGGTTGTTATAGCTTGTAATCGGGGTTGTGGGAGTATTCCATTCGATTATTGTTACCGTATAAGACTGAGTTGTGTTAATCCTTCATTTAGGATCAGTCGTGTTTCCTCCAGGACGTTCGCAGTCATTGTTCATCCCCATTTTGTCGAAGATGTCCCAAAGGCAAGTACTTTATATTTGTTTGCATATTCTAGTATTTGGATTATGGCTTTCCGTGGTTGTTCTGTATGTATATGTGTATGTTCACCCAGGGACGGTCTGACGGGGTCTCTGGGGATACGTATTTCCGTGAGTGTGCGTATCACGAACCAGGGTTAACCACCCAGGGATGGTCCGACGGGGCCTCTGCGGGGTATGGTGGCCGTGAGTCTCGTACCAACAGTTAACTTTGAAATGTTTTGTTGGAGAAATGTGTTTTGTGCCTGTGCACCCAATATTCCGGAATAGAAATGTTTTTCTAAAATGATTTTTGGCGCATATTTCATCTGATTAGAATGGTAGTTCGAATAGATTGTACTTGCACTAGCAGTTGTCGCTAACTCCTTAAATAGGGGAAATATTTTTGCATTTCAGGTTCAGGTCGTGGAGGCGTACGAGCATGCGGGCCGTACAAGGATGATGGAAAAGCGTGATTCTGTTCAGTGGTCGTTCATTGATGTCTTGTCTTTGGAATTTATTTATTATGTCATTTGCTTAAGTACTCGAGTACTTCCTTCTTGAATTTATTAATGTTGTGTACCCGTTTTGGGGATGGATTTGATGTTGAATAGTATTGTTAAATTTCGGTCTTTTGTTTTAAATGTCGTGGATTGAGAAATTGTCTGTTTGTTGATGATGTATGTCTTTGTCGAATGTCGGGATGTACGTTAGCCTGGTGGATTCCAAAGTGTGGGGTCCACGGCGCTGTAATATGCCCTGATCGTCTTGGGGGTGTTACATTTGTAACACCCCCAAGACATTCAGGCATATTACGATGCCGTGGACCCCACCGTGGAATCCACCGTGCTAACGTATCAAGCATGACATACGGCAATGACAAACCATCATAAACAAAACGACAAGCTAAATAAAAGACTATAACCGACAAATAAAATTTCGTCATCAAATCCATTTCCCAAACGGGGACACAACAAGAATAAGTTTAAATAGGAAGTACTCAAGTACTTAAACCAATTTTATAATACATAATCCCAAAATCAGACATCAATAATAACCGACGAACATAACTCCTAAATCAAATCTTGGACAATATCATGCTTGCCCATCATCCTCATACATTTCGGGTGCTCGCTTATCCCCACGATCGCACTGAAATACAAAAGTATTTCCCCATTTAAGGGGTTAGCGACAATGCTAGTGCAAGTACAATCCATTGAACTACATTCTAATCGATGAATATATGCGCCAAAAAGTCATTTTAGAAAACATTTTATATTCCGGAATATTTATGATGTACAAACACAAAACACATTATCTCCAACAAATCATAATTCAAAGTTAACCGTTGGCACGAGACTCACGGCCACCGTACCTCGCAGAGCCCCGTCGGACATCCCTGGGTGGCTAACCACAGTTCACGATACGCACACTCACGGCAATACGTATCCCTAGAGGCCCCGTCGGACCGTCCCTAGGTGAACATACACATAACCATCCACAACAACCACGATACAGCCATAATTCAAATACTAGAACATGTAAACAAACGTAAAGTACTTGCCTTTGAGACATTCTTGAAGAAACGGAAGTGAAACGCGACTACGAACGGTCCGGGTGGAAAGCGACGGTTCCTAAACGAAGGATCAACATAGTTCAGTCCTAACGGACAACAATACTCTAGTGGAAAACACCCATAACCCCGATTACATAATACGACAACGAACGTTCAATCGATACGGGCGAGGGTTCACACAAAATCTCCCCGTATCGATAATTCGCGGATTAAAACAAGAAGGTTGGATTTGAAATCACTCAATAATCACAATCGGTGAAGAATATCATAACATACTGGAATAATTCGAGTCCAATTAGCAAAACCCGGAAAACCCCCCCAAATTCGTCAAAGTTAGGGTTCCTGAGGAATTACCTTGAATTCGGACGATGGAGATGGGTTTAGATGGTGGTGTGATATGCTCGAGACACAAGAATCGGACTAGAAGGGAACCCCACCGATTATTCTTCACAATCTGCTCTGAATCGCCAAAATCGCCCGTGGGAAGGGAAGGAAAGGAAAAGAATGAAAAATAACGCTGAATCTAAACTGCCGATGATCTTTATAATTGTGAAGTTAGCGCACGCTAACTATCATGTATAGCGCACGCTAACGGGGCTGAAACCGGGTCCAGTGGCTACTGCTGCCACTCGCTAGCGCACGCTAATAATAATGAGTTAGCGCACGCTAACTGCACATTGGTAGCGCACGCAAGGCAACAGGGGTAGCGTGCGCTACTTACGCAGCAGTGCAAGATCTGCCGCTCATGTCAGCGATCTGGCCGCCGAAGGTACAAAACACGAAACGCACGACGAGGTCAGAATCCGGAAACATAAACACGAAGCATACCAGACGACGGAGCTAAGCGCTGAAAGAAGAATACAATTCCGACCACCGAAGGGTCCGTAATGCGACATCGAAAACAAGATTTCCTAAACTATTAGGAAATTACAAAAATGGCCCAAGTGCCCGAAAATCACGAAACGACGTCGGATTTACAAACCGGAAGTCTCCACATGACCAACTCAACCATACGAACTTGTACAAACTAAGAAACAACGAAAACGAACGAGTTTTACAAGAATCGAACGTTCATACGGCAAAACATGCCATAAAATGAAATTACGTGAAAACATCATCAAAACTCGTCCAAATGGAAAAACTCCAAGAACAAAGTAGATTCAAAATATCGAAACGGTTACAAGCGAGTCGATAAAAATAGACATACACCAAAAATGGAAACTGCTAAAAATGGAAAAATTACGGATATTACATTCTCCCCCTCTAAAAATAAAGTTTCGTCCCGAAACTTAAGAATCAAAAAGCTCGGGGTGCCTCGAACGCATATCCTCCTCCAACTCCCACGTCGCTTCTTCTACTCCGTGCCTCGACCATTGCACTTTAACCAAAGGGATGGTTTTGTGCTTTAACTGCTTGTCACGACGCTCCAAAATTCTGACGGGCCTTTCTTCAAACGTAATATCCTTCTCGATCTCCACGTCCCCAAAATCAATAATGTGGGACGGGTCCGGAACGTACTTCCTCAACTGGGAAACGTGAAACACGCTATGAACATGACTCAGCGACGGAGGTAACGCCAAACGGTACGCTAACTCACCGACTCTCTCCAATACCTCGAAAGGTCCAATATATCTCGGGCTGAGTTTCCCCTTCTTCCCAAAACGGAAAACTCCTTTCGTCGGAGACACTCTCAACAGAACATGATCTCCCACCTCAAACTCCAAAGGTCGACGCCTAACATCCGCATAAGATTTTTGTCGACTCTGAGCAGCCAACATCCTCTTTCTAATCAATTCAACTTTCTCCCTCGTCTCTAATACAAGGTCTGGCTCGGTACCAACTAGATCGGACGGCTCATCCCAACATATCGGCGATCGGCAACGTCGTCCATAAAGTGCCTCATACGGTGCCATCTTAATCGACGCGTGCCAGCTATTATTATAAGTAAACTCAATTAAGGCCAAATGATCCTCCCAGTTACTACTCCAGTCTAACGCACACGCGCGCAACAAATCCTCGAACGTCTGAATGGTACGTTCGGACTGTCCGTCGGTCTGAGGGTGGAAAGATGTGTTGGCCACTTAAGTATACTGGATACAGTTTGGGAAATCGTTTAAACAACAAACTGTATGGAATCTAAATCTGAGTGCGTAGCGGAAGTCTTAGATACAGTTAGTTGCTGTGGATACAGCAACAGAGTGTTAGGTGTATACTTAATATATCACAGTAATTTCAAACAGTAAAAGCTGAAGGTAAATGACGCAGTAATTTAAGTGGTTCGAGGTAAACCCCTCTACGTCCACTGGTCCTCCACACAGGAGTAAAAAGTTTATTATATAATTACTGCGTACACAACTACGTAATTATAAACAAACCTATCCTTGTATCGTTCACACAGATTGATACAAAGAATATCACTTTCAACCGTTCACACAGATTGATTAAAGCTTCCTTCTTGACTAGCTTCTTCACACACAGTTCCAAAGCTTCGTCCTTATTCGTCCCACACAGGTCAGAATAACTTGTTTAGTTCACACAGAGCTCGGTTTTTACACAGAGGTAAAAGGTTAGGTAACCAGGTAAGAACAACAGCTTTGAATATCAAGATCTGATGATAGCTGTTCTTGATGTTTGAGCACTGTATATCTCTTTCGTTTTATCTTGCGATATGCTTTGGAGATATGTTTGCTCAGATGATAACTTGATAGCTTTGAGAGTTACTTTGATTCGTAATTGGTGTGTGTGTAACTGATCTTCAATGTCTTCAAGGATATATATAGCCTCTGAAGAAAGTATCCGTTGAGATGTTCGTTTGAATAAGATTTCCTTCCAACGGGAATATGACATGATCCGATTTCGCGGGATTCTCAAGATCGAAGGCGCGGTATTTAAATACTTTATCCTTGAGTATTTAAATACTTCTTTGTTCAACGGGACTTGACTTGTGTTCTTCTTTGTCCTTTTGTGAATCGTATGGAAGGAGGCGTATTTAGGGCATCGAGACAGTTTTCCATACTTGATCTATTACAAGTCTTCTTCTTTGTCTTGTGAGCTTCACTTATCTTGATTCGAGGTTTGGTCTTGATACATGATAAATCCTTGAATCCTCGATACAGTTTCCTTTACTGTATTTGGCATATATGTCAAAACCTTCTCAATAACAAATAACAATCGATACAGGGATCGGGTATCCCGGCTGAATCGATACAGGGTGTTTGTTTTTCCTAACAATTTCCCCCTTTTTGACAATTTGCCAAGACTTAACTTAAACTCTTCGAGTCTTCTTGATGATGCCAAAACCTTCCTCATGAAGCATTCTTCTTCGATGACTTCTTGGCAGATTTCTTGGTCTCTTGTCAATAGGTCTGACTTAGTGACTTAGTCTACAATAATGAACTGCTCGCAGGCATGTTCGATACAGTTTGAGATTTATTACAACTTAAGCCTATGATTGGCGCGCAGGCACAATCTTACAATGTATTCTAAGTTTACAACTGAAACTATGAACTGTTCGTAGACTAGTTCGTACAGCTTAATTTTTCAATCAAGTTTATCTAACTTGAGATTCTTATCAAACAATTTTAAATAATCATACATTAACACAGTAGATTACGAGTTGTAATCTTTCAAGACAAACAAACTGTTTTATTGATATTCAAAAAGATTGAGTACAAAGTTTGTGTTGAATAGAATTTACAAAAACAAAACTAATATACATAAATTTCAGCTTTTTATCTTTGATCCGCATGCCTCCATGGTCTCTTTCCTGGCTCATACTCGGTGCCGCGCCACCAGTTTTGAAGTGAATCATTGCCTCGTTCCTGGTAAATTGCTCTTCCTTCATATGAACGATCAAAGGCAAGTATCCAATCCTCTGGATGGGTGACCCGATCTCCTCTTCTATGTTTTGATTTCATTTCAATTTGGAGAGGGAGCTTACCTTCTTCTAGCATCTTTGAAAACTTGTCTGCCGCTTCCGCCAATGTCTTATAATTTTTGAAGATGGCGGATTCCCTGATGAGTCTGACAAAATATCTCATCAGTTCATTCTTCCTCCAGTTCTTCACTTCTTCGGCAGTTGGGTTGCGGTTGGTTGGCAGACGTATTTCCGAAGGTCTTTGAACAAGATTTTGCCAAGGGACATTTGGGTCATGGAATTCTGGTCTGGAGCCTGAAATTCTAAAGCTTTGGGGTTGAGGTGCTAGCTTGTTCAATTCAGCAGCGATACTGCTCTGAGCAGCCTCAAATTCCCTTTCCTGTTGAAGTCTTATTCTCCTTGCAGCTTCTCGTGCTTCTTCCCCCTTTTTGGCTTCATCAAGACTTTACAGGATTTCAAGAGCGGCGTCCTGTTTGGTCTCGATGCTGTTTATTCTTTCAACGAGGGAGGAAAGAGTCTGCGACATCTCTTGAATGGATTTGTCATGCGCACGCAGCTGAGAGCTGTTCTCTATCATTGCACAGGCTGTCTTGGCTTCAGCAATTCTGGTCTTTGAAGCTTCCTCCTTCAACAGTTGCGCTTATTTATCCTCTATAATCTTCAAGGCTTGCTTGAACACTTCTGGCAAGATGATGAATGCGTCGACAACTCGAGATACTTCGTGTTGAAGAGTTGTCATTTCTTCAACTGCAGAGGTGTGCATCCAGTTCAGTGCCTTTTCTACGGAAGAGAGAGCGTTAACTGCATCTTGGATAAATACAGTCTGAAGGCCAAGAGCTCGCAGGCGCTCTTTGCGTGCAGCAGAGATAGGAGAGTCAGGCTGGGCGAAGTCTTCAGTGCAGTTCAACCTTCTTACGTTCACGGATGGACGTGAAGTAAGTTGGACATCCTCAGGTTCGGTACCATCCTCGGATTCCAGGGTTGCAGGAGCGGGAGAAGCTTCTTGTGGAATGGCGACAGGTGGTTCAGAAGCGTCCTGTGGCGAAGTTTCTGCGGCAGATGTGGATGCATGAGGGACTGAATCCTCCTGTTGCCTTGTAGGACTGGCTTCTTTGGTCGCAACAGGCTCGGGTGCCTGTTCCAAAATTTCTTGATTTTCCTCGACTGGAGGGACTGATTCCTCCTGGTCGGGAATGTTCTCCGGCTGTGGCGAAGGTGGATTAGCTTGGGTAGATGGCCCTTCGTCTTTTCTGGGTGGAGAGAAGGCTTGGGCTTCAGCCTCTTCTCGGCTCATTCTCAGACCTGCTTGAAGAGCATCGTCGTCATCGTCTGAGTCATGGTCGTCGTCGTCTTTTGGATTAACGGGAGAGTCCTCTGACTTCTTCTCTCCTTTTCTTCTGGCGTCGGATTTGTGCAGCAGGTGGCTTTCAATGAGATCTTTGCAAGAAGCGTTGTCCCATCGTAGCAGGGCCTCAATTTCAGTTGAGTCTGTTACTTCGGAGACAAATCGCTCTTCGTGGCTCCATTCGCTCCAGTTATGCAGGTGTCGTAAATGCGGAGCTAGCCTAAAGCTTTTCCATTGCGAAATCTTTAAATGCGCTTTGTTCAATTTGTCTTGAAAGAAGTGTTTGATTTATAATTGAGTGCAGGGAGGGACTTGAATCACGTCTGGAGATCTTTGTTTCGAGGATTAGAGTCTGGTATGGGATCTGTATGGAAGATGGACTCCTTGCAGGATGGTGCCTCGAAGGAAATTGGATCTGCGGGTGTGGAATCCGTAGAGGAGAAGTAGCTTTGGCTCGAATGGGCGTGACGTGCTAACGTCTTGAATGTTGGCGAGATGTCTCTAGATCCGTCGTAGCCGCCAAAGGCTCGGGATCTACTGTTGAAGCGATAGGAGACACCTCTTCCGCGAGGTTGGGCCACTGGGGTGCTATATCGATGGGTTGCGCCACGGGCGAGACATCCTCGGAGTGTTTGGATTTGATTTTTGAGAGCCTCAGGAGTCTCTTCTTCGACTTCTCATCGTGAGTGCTTCTTCGTGAGAACGCTTGCGCTTCTTCTTTGAAGATTCCATTCGGGGACCTTCACGGTTTCGTCTCGGGGTTGTCGAGAAATAGGCATGTGCACGGTTCTCGGGTGATTGGCATGCATTGTGCTTTGGTTATAGGCGGAGGGTTTGACGCCTCCTAAATATATCCGTGAGGTTTTTCTTGGCATCGGCGGATTCTGGACTCCGCACCTCGTCGAATGTAGTTTAGCATTAAACCAAATGATTTCTTTTGGGTGGCGGTTTGCACACCTCTTCTCAAGTCGTTTCAAAATGATTTGGCACCAATTGACCTTTTCACAGGTCAAGATAGCGACCATCATTCTGAACCTAAGATTCGTGCACATCTCGAACGCACCGGTTCGATTTTCAATGATCCTGGAACAGAAATCGTGGAGATAGACGAAATGAAGAAGAAAATTTTTCTTGTGGCACGTGGTTGTCACCATGTCAACCACTTTGGACCCGGTAAATAGTCCATAAAACTTGGTAATCAGGTCTTGAGACCCAAACGTCTCAAGCTGGTCCATGGTCAGGCCGTCGGCGGGCAGCCTGTAGATTTTCTGAAGTAAGTCGCTATTGATGCAGACTCGCACTCCTTGGACTGTTGCGGTGATGTCAGCAACATGTCCTCCCTGGGCTAGTGAGAGAAAACGAACGGCAGCGTTGAGGTAGAATTCCTCAACTAGATGAGCGTCGTATTTGTCGGCGGTTTTGCTTCCAAAGCGATAGAGTCCTTGTTGTTCAAGACGAGTAATGATATACTCCATCGGTTCGGTGTCGTTGATTTCAGAGATGATACGCTCGATGATGACAGTTTCGAGAAGATCCGGCCATCAATGATCTGGAAGTTTTCTTGAGCGGGGGATGAAGATGGAGTAGCCATGGATGTTTTCTTAAAACGAAGGTAGAAGAAAACAGTAGAAATTCGATGAATATGCGAGAAAATATGTAAATGTTTGCTTGAGATCTCTTGTAATTGCGAGAAGCGTAAAGAGTCTCTAATGGCGAATCTGATCCTTTTATACTTGGGCGGCGAAATAGGGTTTTGCAGAGTACGAATGGTCAGATTTTAAGGGATGGGAACCGGTTTTGAAATCGACGGTCAGGATGGATTTAGTGTAACTGGTACGCTAATCCATTAAAAGGTTTTAAAATACGTGGTCCCACTTCTGACATAGGTTGATTACCCTAAATGCCTAAAACGGCGGTTTAAAAATAATAAACAATTTAAAAACATCGCGTCTTTTGAGATTCAGTTGTCCAGATGTCGTGTAAGGCATTTAATGAACATGACGTTTGACGTAAAACAGGGCACGTGGACAAAAATTATTTTAAAAGGAAATAATATTATATAGTATACTGAATCGAAATCTATAGTATGTCCGTTCTCGCGTCGATCTGACGTTCCCCCTTAAAAAGGTACTAATAGGTTTTAAATTCCATACAGCAATATTTGGATTAATGCTGTATTCATGGGTCCTACAGTATTCCCCCTTAATTATTGCACACATCAGCTGTAGGATTCATATGCCTTCGTTTGCTACAGTACTGTATTGATGATTCTGAGTGTACATATAATTAATGTTGAATCTTGTATTCACGGGTCCTACAAAGATTCCCCTCAATTGTTGAGTAAAAGCAAGAAATTTACTTACAGGAGTCCGTGCGGTATCCCCGATTGTTCTTAGCATGTTGAATCTTGCTTTGTGTCGAGAGGCTTGGTGAAAATGTCGGCCAATTTGGATGTACGTATGGACTTTTTCCAGCGAACATCCTTGTTCTCGACATGATTCTGATGAAATGATGCTTCATGTTGATATGTTTTGTGCGCGAGTGCAAAAGCGAGTTATGCGTGATTGCAATTGCACTCGTGCTATCACACATGATCGAGTCTCTCTAGCATCGATTCCATAATCGGCAGTTGTTCCGCATCCAAAGGATCGCATACTGGCGACTACCCGACATAGTACTCGATTCGGCCGTGGAAGAGGATTTGCCAATTGCTTCTTCTTGAACCAAGATACGAGTCTAGGTCCGAGAAAGTGACAAGTTCCACTTGTACTCTTCTATCTAGCTTGCGACCTCCGAGATCAGTGTTTGTATCCAACTAAATCGAATCCGCCTTCCTTAGGATACCACGATCTGCATCATTGTTCCTTTAATGTATTTGAGGATTCGTTTATTTGTATTGAAGTGTGATTCCTTAGGTGCAACTTGGTATCTCGCACACACTCCAACAACATCTTGGATATCGGGCACGCTAGCCGTTAGGTACGGGAGCGAACCAATGAGCTTCTGTAGAGTGATTGGTCAAACGGCTTTAGGCTTCATCAAGACTAATTTGCGGAAGTGCTCATGGGGGTTAGCGAAGATTTGGAAGTGTTCATTCCAAATTTGTTGAGAAGCTCCTTCTTTGTATTTCTCTGGTTGATGAATATACTGTAGGCATCCGCTTTATTTGCAAACCTAGGAAATAACTAAGTTCCCCATCATACTCATTTCAAATTTGCTTTGCATGAGATGTGAGAACCTTTGACATAGAGCAAGGTTAGTTGAACCAAAATAATATCATCAACATAGATTTGTACCATTAAAAGGTCATCACCTTCTGTATTTTGAACAAGGTTTTGTCGATGACACCTTTCTCAAATCCATTGTTGGTTAGATCTTTGGGACGGGGTTTCGTACTGTGCTCTAGGGGCTTGTTTAAGTCCGTACAGGGCTTTCCTTAGCACGTAAACTAGATCGATACCGTCCGTGTTGGCAAACCACGTGGTTGTTCAACATAAACTTCTTGAAAGCTATCCATTCAGAAAGCACTCTTGACGTCCATTTGGTATACGATAAAACTCTTATGGGCGGCAAAGGCTAAAAATATCTGATGGCTTCTAGTCTCGCTACAGGGCGAAGGTTTCATCATAGTCGATTCCTTCTTCCCGACAATAGCCTTGTGCTACTAGTCTGGATTTGTTTCTTATGATAAGTCCATTTCCATCCTTTTTGTTTGAAATACCCATTTGGTTCCTATAACCGATTGGTGTGTCTGCAGGTACAAGATACCATACATTGTTTCTTTCGAAACCGTTAAGCTCTTCTTCCATAGATGTTATCCAATGAGAGTTGTTAAGAGCGTCTATGGTGAAAACAGGTTGGATGGGCTAAGAATACGGCGATAGTGCACATATTGAGTCTCCTAAGTTCGGATTGAGATTTCCATTCGAAAGCGTGAGACTTGACATTAGATTCTTCTTGTGCACAAAGTACATTGCCTTGTGTACTCTGTATTCTCCTACGAGTAGAAACACTGCATTAATGTTTCCAATGATCAGCTCTTGCGGGTGATCTCTCAACCATCTTCGGTCGGAGTTCTAGTTCGGGTCCGTCTTGTATCGAAAGTTTCTGTGGGTACAGCGTCAGCTTCATCCACATCGATTCTTACAGCTGCGGGGTTGATTTCTAAATCAACTACAGGTTCTATCGGTGTAGGTGGATCCAAGATAGATAGATGGTGAATGTCCTGAGTGATATCATCTACTCCTGTAGGGTCATGTTGTGGTTCTTAGAACACTACATGAAGCCCGATTCCTCGATCGTCACCTCCTTTTATTAAAGATTAAAGCTTTCTTGATGGAGGAGTATACTACTAATATTCCTTCATCTGATTTTTCATCAAATGTTCTAAGTTGGTCCTTCCCATTGTTCAATACGTAACACCTGCATCCAAAAATGTGAAAATACGAAACTAATGGAGTTTTGTTGTTCCATACCTCGTAAGCTGTTTTGTTGTAGTGCTTGTTGACGATACGCGGTTTTGAGTGTAGCATTTGTATTGGTTGCTTCACCCCGAAGCATTGCGGCAATTTGCTTTCGGCAATCATTGTCCTTGTTGCATCTTTCAACGTCCTATTCTTTCGCTCGGCAACACCATTTTGTTGAGGTGTACGGGCGGTGAGTACTCGTCTTTGTATGCCATTCTCCGACAGTATTGCTCTATAAAGCGGTTAGTAAATTCGGTACCTCTATCGGAGCGAATGCACACGATACTCGATGCTTTTTCATTCGCAACTTTCTCGGGAGCTCGGGCACCTTGATGTTGTTTCCTTCTTCTTGCTAAGAAAGATCGTCCAAGCATATCCGGAATAATCATCAACAACAACCATACAATATTTCTTACCTCCCAAACTTCTCGGATCTACGGACCGTAGAGATCCATGTGTAGCATTTCCAATACTCTTTGGGTTGAAAGGTAGGATTTGCTTTTCAGGGTTGACTTGATTTGCTTGCCTTTTTGGCATGGACCGCAGACGCTGTCCTTCTTGAATGACACATCTGGCAAACCTCTTACCATACCCTGTCTTGAAAGCTTGTTGATCGTCTTGAAGTTGACGTGAGACATCCTCTTGTGCCATAGCCAGCTAAGATCTGCAGTGCCTTTGGCAACAAAACATGGAATTGAGGAGCTCATAGGCTTCAAGTCAGCAATGTACATATTACCTGATCTGCTTCCTGTAAGCACAACTTCCTTGGTTTGGGTGTTCTTGACTCTCAATGATCTATATAGAACTTCACCGAAGCTGTTTATCACAGGCTAATACTAAGTAGATTATCTTGTAAGCCTTCAACATATGCAACATCGGTGACCTTGAATTTCCCGACAAGTAGGTTTCCTTTCCCTCTTGTTCTTCCTTTAGACTTATCACCGGCGAACTTTTGGACCGCGACCTTCTACAAAATCGAGATAGCTTGCTCTGTCTCCGGTCATGTGTGAGAGCATCCACTATCGAAGTACCGGGTATCCTCCTCTAGAATGTCCTGTAACAAAGAAATTAGGTAGATTTAGGTCCCCTTTGATTTTGGGTCCATATATGTTAGTTCCTTTAGGTACCTGATTTTCTGACGGCAATTGGTTTCTTGTAGGATGTACTCGGTGCGATTGCGGTATCTACGGGGCATATCCGTAGTTGTTATAATCACGATAATTATTATGCATGTAAAATTCGGGATTATTATTATTATTCGATCGAGTGCCGTCTAGGAGGTGGAGCCATTTTCTTAGGCTATGACTTGTCTTACGGGTCTCGGTTGGATCCCAATCTTTGTTGTTGATCTTGACGGCATCTCTTGTCTTGAGGGATAACGGGGCTCTGTATCCAATACCTAGGCGCCTTTGTCTTGAGTGTACTGTTGTGCGGGTCTTTGGTGGTTGGATACCGTCTTCTTTCTGAATAACTTTCGGCTTTGATGATATACTTGTGGAGCATGCTTTAGATTACGCCTTCTGAGTGGTTGTTGGTTCCACTGTCTCGAATAGTAGAGTTGAGGAGGCGGAATGGCAGCCTTCGGTTTTCTCGGTACAGCAGGTTCCTTTATGGGACTGGGAGTATCTTCCGATTCCGGAATGTGTTCCACACTCTTGACGAACACAGTACTAGTTTTACCTTTATTCGAACATGAGCTGTATCCTAAGCCACTTTTATCATGAGCATGTTGCCCAGTGCTCAGAATTTCTTCCATTCTTTTGGACGATTTTTCAAAAGACTTCAGAATGGTCTCAAGTTCATTTTCTCGCTTCTCGAGAGTTGTAATTTTGGTTTGTAGTAGAACCAAATCATTTGTCTTGCTCTCATTATGGGTTTTAACCGTACTTAGTTCATGAGCAAGTTGATGATTGCTCTCCATGAGTTTTTCAAAATCGACCTTGCTGGTTTCACAATCAAGAGACATATTTTCATAGTTTATTTTCAGCAAGTCATTTTCATCTTTCAGCTCTAGATTTGTTAATTGAAGTTTGTATATTCTCGATTTTAGAGTCTCATGGGCTTTTGAATGTTTTTGAATTCATTCATCATATTTTCGAAAGTATGAGATGCATTAGGTGGAATAAGCGAGGTTGAGCTTACCTCATCGTCATTGTCTTCACCTTGGAACATCTTTGGCCATAAAGCACATGTATGCTTTATCATCGAACTCATCGTCGGATGAATCACTTTCGATGACCACTGAAGACATTCTGTGATTTGGATGGTGTGGGGAGGCTTCGATTCTCCAATCGGGGCCTTGAGCTTGTCTTTCCAAGCACGTCTTCTTTCATCTCGCTCTTGTTGCTCGGCCTCGTGCAATCTTTGGACTTTGGGATGAGGACATTTGTTTGCATAATGGCACGGTTTCCTATGATTATAGCACGAGTTAGCATCGCGAGATGATGTTTAGATACCTTATTGTGAGGTTTGGGCTGTAGGAGTCTTTCAGTGTTTAATGAACTTTTTGAACTTATGCATTAGAAGCGCCATTTCATCTTGTGACAGGATGTCGTCATTGTCGGCGTTTTTGTGACCGGGCTTGACGAGCTAGGCATCTTTGTGTCGACGGTTCGATACTGGCGTAGAGCTGTGACCTTTGAAGGAGATTCTTGACTTTCTCTCTTCATCAATGTCATACTCAAAAGCTTTAAGGTCGAGAAGAGATCAAAAGTGGATATTTCATTAAGATTACATGATACACGCATAGTTGTGGTCTTAATGTCCCATCGGTGGAGAGATCTGAAAATTTTTAAGTTCTTCTCCTTTTGGGTGTAAATCTTGCCCAACGCTTCAAGTTCACCAACAATACCAGTAAATCTGAGGTCAAGTTCCTCAAGTGTTTCCGTTGGTTTCATTTCAAAAGATTCAAATTCTTGAGTAAGTTTTGAAATCTTGTTTTCTTTTGAGAGCTCGGTTCCCTCACAAATTAACTTGAGTTTATCCTGATTTCTTTGGGTTTTGCAGCTCTTTACCTTTGAGAACGTGCCTTTGTCAAGAGTGACAAATAACGCGTTCTTAGCCACGTTGTCTAGATTGGCTCGCTTCCTTTCATCGGTTGTCCATTGCTCGCGTTCCTTCTCGAGCATTTCAGCATGGGCTTGGCCCTCAATCCTTGCGGCTGGATTGACCTTCATGATCTTGATCGGACCATCCTGTATAACAAAGATCATCTCTTCGTGCATTGCTGCAAGATGAGCTTCCATTCTAATTCTCCAGTCGTCAAATTCATTAATAGAGAACATAGGGACTTTGTTAATCATAGAAGTATCCATACTGATAATATAGGAATGAAAGAGACTGTTTTGAAAATAAGTGATTTGAATCTGATTCGGTGAAAAGAAATACGACTGATTCTTTTTAGAATCAACCGCTCCGATACCACTTGTTGGCCACTTAAGTATACTGGATACAGTTTGGGAAATCGTTTAAACAACAAACTGTATGGAATCTAAATCTGAGTGCGTAGCGGAAGTCTTGGATACAGTTGGTTGTTGTGGATACAGCAACAGAGTGTTAGGTGTATACTTAATATATCACAGTAATTTCAAACAGTAAAAGCTGAAGGTAAATGACGCAGTAATTTAAGTGGTTCGAGGTAAACCCCTCTACGTCCACTGGTCCTCCACACAGGAGTAAAAAGTTTATTATATAATTACTGCGTACACAACTACGTAATTATAAACAAACCTATCCTTGTATCGTTCACACAGATTGATACAAAGAATATCACTTTCAACCGTTCACACAGATTGGTTAAAGCTTCCTTCTTGACTAGCTTCTTCACACACAGTTCCAAAGCTTCGTCCTTATTCGTCCCACACAGGTCAGAATAACTTGTTGAGTTCACACAGAGCTCGGTTTTTACACAGAGGTAAAAGGTTAGGTAACCAGGTAATAACAGCAGCTTTGAATATCAAGATCTGATGATAGCTGTTCTTGATGTTTGAGCACTGTATATCTCTTTCGTTTTAACTTGCGATATGCTTTGGAGATATGTTTGCTCAGATGATAACTTGATAGCTTTGAGAGTTACTTTGATTCGTAATTGGTGTGTGTGTAACTGATCTTCAATGTCTTCAAGGATATATATAGCCTCTGAAGAAAGTATCCGTTGAGATGTCCGTTTGAATAAGATTTCCTTCCAACGGGAATATGACATGATCCGGATTTCGCGGGATTCTGAAGATCTGAAGACTGACAGTATTTAAATACTTTATCCTTGAGTATTTAAATACTTCTTTGTTCAACGGGACTTGACTTGTGTTCTTCTTTGTCCTTTTGTGAACTGTATGGAAGGAGACTGTATTTAGGGCATCGAGACAGTTTTCCATACTTGATCTATTACAAGTCTTCTTCTTTGTCTTGTGAGCTTCACTTATTCTGTTTCGTTGCTTGTCTTAGATACATGATAAATCCTTGAATCCTCGATACAGTTTCCTTTACTGTATTTGGCATATATGTCAAAACCTTCTCAATAACAAATAACAATCGATACAGGGATCGGGTATCCCGGCTGAATCGATACAGGGTGTTTGTTTTTCCTAATAAGATGTACTCAAACGCAACCGTGTCCCCAATGCCTTATGTACTGCCTGCCAAAAGTGCGATACAAACCGGCCATCTCTATCTGAAATAATGGTCTTCGGCGTACCATGAAGCCTCACTATCTGTGCGATAAAAATACGAGCCAACTTTTCTGGACCCCAAGTATCCTTGATGCCCAGAAAATGTGCCGACTTAGTTAGTCGGTCTACAATCACCCACACCATATTCATACCAGTCTTCGTCCTCGGCAAACCCGTGACAAAATCCATAGAGATATCCTCCCACTTCCATTCCGGGACGGGAAGTGGTTTCAATAACCCGGCTGGCCGCTGATGCTCAATCTTGACTTGCTGACAAGTCAAACACTTAGCCACAAACTGAACCACCTCCTTCTTCATGTCGTTCCACCAGAAATTCTTCCTTAAATCCTTATACATTTTACTCGAGCCCGGATGGACTGAGTAAGGTGACGCATGAGCCTCTCGCATAATACTCTGTCTCAGTTCCGAGTCGTTCGGAACACACAACCGACCTCGGAATCTCAACACTCCGTCCTCATGAATAACAAATCCCGGGGCTTTCCCCTTCCCTACACTCTCGAAGCTGAGTAAACATCGGGTCCTCCAACTGTCCCGATTTAATGTCCTCGACCAGAGATGAAGAAATCTCAAGAGTACGCAACTGCCCGGAACTCTCTGGCAGTACAATCTCAATGCTCAACCTCATAAACTCTCGCTGAAGTCCCGACTGGGCCGTGAGTAACTCAAGCTCCCGAAGCGATACCGATTTCCGCCACCAGGCATATGCTACCACAGTAGCCTTGCCGGATGATAAAGGATCTCGAGATCGTAATCCTTAATCAATTCCAACCATCTCCTCTGTCTCATATTAAGCTCCTTACGGGTGAAAATGTACTTCAGGCTCTTGTGATCGGTGAAAATCGACACGACGAGCCATACAAGTAATGACGCGGATCTTCAACGCAAATACATTGCGGCCAACTCAAGATTGTGCGTAGGGTAATTCAATTCATACGGTTTCAAGCGACGGAAGCATAGGCAATCGTCCTCCGTCTTTGCATAAGTACGCATCCGAGCCCTTGGCCGAAGCATCACTATAAATCGAGAAACCATCATTACCACTCGGTAAAGCGAAAGCGGGTGCGGTCGTCAACCGCTTCTTCAACTCCTCAAAACTATTACGCCGCTCATCGGTCCACACAAACTTCTCGACACGTAACAAGCGAGTCGGTCGGCGAGCTTAGAGAACCCTTCGACGAATATGCGGTAATACCGGCTAATCCCGAAAGCTGCGGACCTCTTTCACGTTCTTGGCGGCGCCCAATCCAACATGCCTCTACCTTATGTGGGTCCACACGAACACCCTCGGAGATCACATGACCGAGAAACATAACCTCCGTAACCAAAACTCACATTTCGAGAACTTAGCAAAAGATGCGAGTTCTCAAAATATCTAACACGATATGCAAATGACGGGCGTGCTCCTCCTCGCTCCTCGAGTAAATCAGGATGTCGTCGATAAAAACGACTACACACTTATCGAGGTACTCGATAAAGACTTTGTTCATAAGCTGCATGAACACGGCTGGTGCGTTGGTTAGCCCAAAAGGCATAACCACAAACTCGTAGTGACCGTATCTCGTCCAAAAGGCCGTCTTCGGAATGTCGGTATCCTTCACTCGGAGCTGATAATACCCCGATCTCAAATCAATCTTCGAAAATACAGTTGCCCCTTGCAACTGATCAAACAAATCATCAATCCTCGGGAGCGGATACTTGTTTTTAATGGTCACTTTGTTCAACTCTCGGTAGTCGATACACAAACGAAGTGACCCATCCTTCTTCTTTACAAATAGGACCGGTGCGCCCCAAGGCGAAGCGCTCGGTCGAATATATCCCATGTCTAGAAACTCTCCCAACTGTTTCTTCAGCTCCAGCATCTCGGCGGGCGCCATACGGTATGGCGTCTTAGAGATCGGTGCTGCACCCGGCTCTAAATCGACGGTAAACTCAACTTCTCGGTTCGGCAGCAACCCTGGCAACTCGTCTGGGAAAACATCAGGATACTCACACACTACCGGAATAGACGAGAGCTCGACTCCCCCTTCTTCTGATCTCAAAGCGTAACACCAATAGCCCGTGCAACCTCCTCGAAGAAGTCTCACCGCCTTTAAGGCGCTGATCAGTAATCTCTGGCTACTCCGCTTGCGCCCCACAAAAGAATGCTCGATGCGTCGGAGGCTAACATCGAAACCGTCCTCGTTCTATAATTCATGATCGCCCCATGACGGTCCGCCAATCCTCACTCGGAATCAAATCCTCATCTCTAATATCTACCGCGATCGATTAGAAGGCCAATCCCTCCCGCGATACTCACGGAAAAATCTCTAATCTCACGGTCCCCACGATGCTATCCCCGCTTGGAAGTTTAACAACAAAAGGCTCACAAGCAACAAGGCAATCAACATGCGATTTACGCACACAATCCATAGATATAAAAGAATGCGTAGCACGAGAATCGAACAATACGGAAGCAGGATGATCAAGGATGTGGACGGTACTGTGGCCACCGTCGCGTCAGGATCTCTGCTCGTCTCATCTCGTACACTCGGGGCGGAACAGACCCGCACTAGAAGCTCCCCCTCTAGAAGGTGACCACGACCTCGACCTCTACCAAAACTTCTGCTGCGGTGAGGAACCTGTCAGTGCCTCGATTCACACTCGGCTCTCCATGGTGGGCTGATATCTCGAGTAATCTGAGCCCGAGCCGCATCCGTACAAAACTTAGCACGATGACCCATCCTACCACAAGTAAGACATCGAATCGGAGGCCTATCACACTCACTCATCATGTGGCCGACGGCTCTGCTTGAAGCACGTAGGACCACGAACGGAACCGGCAGGAGCAGACCTAGAACCGTTTCCTCGACCCGATGGCGGCCCGGCTCAAGACTCGCGAACCAGACTGAGCCTTCGGATACCCTCCTGACTTGCCTCCCGAAAACTGACCGGAGGTCTTCTACTTCTTTCCTTCGGTTGCCGTCTCTGTCGCAGAAAACGACATCTCATAAGCCATAGCTTTATTCTGATATTCTTTCAAAGTCGTGCACCCCAGACCAGACATGTAGTGGCGCACCCTCGGTTTCATTCGCATATCAAAGTGGCGGATATTATCAAGCTCATCGCGGACTTGGTTTCGCACATAGTGCAGCTGCTGATTGTAGTCTTTGATGGCTTGAGATATAGGTACATCTTGGGGCTTAGCCTCAAAGAAGGCTCGGATCCTCCCTTCTTTCACTGGCCATGGACAGAACTCATCTTCCATCAAATCCCGAAACTCTGCCCACGTGGCTGCCCGGTCACGCGGTCTCACCGCTTGCCACCATGTTGCTGCCTCCTTGGCGAGGAAGTACTGAGCAATGGGTACTTTCCTCTCCTCAGAACAGTCAGCAGCCTCAAATACTTTCTCCATCTCGAATAGCCAATTCTCCCAACCAGAAGGATTGGAAGCACCATCAAACTGCGGAGGACGCATACGAATCACGTCCTGAAGTAACTTATCACTGCCGGATCCAGTAGGCGGAACCGGGTTGGCGTTAGCTTGGCCGACTAGGACGGCCTGACTCAGTAGCGTCATCTGGTTCGCTACTTGTTGCAGAATGTTGGCCACTCCAACATTCTCATGTGCATTTCCGGAGCTAGCAGACTGGTCCTGCTGACCTCTGGAACTAGGGGGAACAGTGTTCGACAAAGAAGGCATCGCCGAATCAGTTCCCGAGTGATCGGACATGGCCGCCCCACCGGCTGCGCCACGTCCCCTACCGCGTCCGCGACTGCGTCCGCGTCCTCTACCAGCAGGAATTCTGAAGAAGCAACGGGTAAGTACAATTCAAACGCAAAACGCAATAAGATACTAAGACAGGAATAGAACAGAACGGTGAAACGAGTCAAGTTAGGAAAAACTTACGAGCACCAGCGTACTGAGATGATGGCATAGCAGTGATACTGTCCCAAAAACGACACTTAACTAGACCCAAATAACCGACAACCTAGGTATCCATAAACCTAGGCTCTGATACCATATCCTGTAACACCCCCAAGACATTCAGGGCATATTACAGTGCCGTGGACCCCACACCGTGTAATCCACCAGACTAACGTACCAAGCATGACATACGACAGCGACAAACCATCATAAACAAAACGACAAGCTAAATAAAAGACTATAACCGACAAATAAAATTCTGTCATCAAATCCATTTCCCAAACGGGGACACAACAGTAACAAGTTTCAATAGGAAGTACTCGAGTACTTAAACCAATTTTATAATACATAATCCCAAAATCAGACATCAATAATAACCGACGAACATAACTCCGGAAATCAAATACTGGACAATATCATGCTTGCCCATCATCCTCATACAGCTCGGGTGCTCGCTTATCCCCACGATCAGTACCTGAAATACAAAAAGTATTTCCCCCATTTAAGGGGTTAGCGACAACTGCTAGTGCAAGTACAATCCATTTGAACTACATTCTAATCAGATGAATATATGCGCCAAAAAGTCATTTTAGAAAACATTTTATATTCCGGAATATTTATGATGTACAAACACAAAACACATTATCTCTAACAAATCATAATTCAAAGTTAACCGTTGGCACGAGACTCACGACCACCGTACCCCGCAGAGCCCCGTCGGACATCCCTGGGTGGCTAACCACAGTTCACGATACGCACACTCACGGCAATACGTATCCCTAGAGGCCCCGTCGGACCGTCCCTAGGTGAACATACACAACAACCACGATACAACCATAATTCAAATACTAGAACATGTAAACAAACGTAAAGTACTTGCCTTTGAGACATTCTTGAAGAAACGGAAGTGAAACGCGACTACGAACGGTCCGGGTGGAAAGCGACGATTCCTAAACGAAGGATCAACACAGTTCAGTCCTAACGGACAACAATACTCTAGTGGAAAACACCCATAACCCCGATTACATAATACGACAACGAACGTTCAATCGATACGGGCGAGGGTTCACACAAAATCTCCCCGTATCGATAATTCGCGGATTAAAACAAGAAGGTTGGATTTGAAATCACTCAATAATCACAATCGGTGAAGAATATCATAACATACTGGAATAATTCGAGTCCAATTAGCAAAACCCGGAAAAACCCCCCAAATTCGTCAAAGTTAGGGTTCCTGAGGAATTACCTTGAATTCGGACGATGGAGATGGGTTTAGATGGTGGTGTGATATGCTCGAGACACAAGAATCGGACTGGAAGGGAACCCCACCGATTATTCTTCACAATCTGCTCTGAATCGCCAAAATCGCCCGTGGGAAGGGAAGGAAAGGAAAAGAATGAAAAATAACGCTGAATCTAAACTGCCGCTGATCTTTATAATTGTGAAGTTAGCGCACGCTAACTATCATGTATAGCGCACGCTAACGGGGCTGAAACCGGGTCCAGTGGCTACTGCTGCCACTCGCTAGCGCACGCTAATAATAATGAGTTAGCGCACGCTAACTGCACATTGGTAGCGCACGCAAGGCAACAGGGGTAGCGTGCGCTACTTACGCAGCAGTGCAGTACTGCTGCTCATGTCAGCAGTACGCTGCTGTCGAAGGTACAAAACACGAAACGCACGACGAGGTCAGAATCCGGAAACATAAACACGAAGCATACCAGACGACGGAGCTAAGCGCTGAAAGAAGAATACAATTCCGACCACCGAAGGGTCCGTAATGCGACATCGAAAACAAGATTTCCTAAATTATTAGGAAATTACAAAAATAGCCCAAGTGCCCGAAAATCACGAAACGACGTCGGATTTACAAACCGGAAGTCTCCACATGACCAACTCAACCATACGAACTTGTACAAACCAAGAAACAACGAAAACGAATGAGTTTTACAAGAATCGAACGTTCATACGGCAAAACATGTCATAAAATGAAATTACGTGAAAACATCATCAAAACTCGTCCAAATGGAAAAACTCCAAGAACAAAGTAGATTCAAAATATCGAAACGGTTACAAGCGAGTCGATAAAAATATACATACACCAAAAATGGAAACTGCTAAAAATGGAAAAATTACGGATATTACAACATTATCGAGCTTGGTTCTTATTAACGTCTACTAGAAATCGTTAAAATGCACATTATATATAGTTTATACATACTAACAATTACCACTGCACACAATCTAGATATGCTTTCTTTTTGTGTCATCAACCCTAAGAAACTCAGAAGCCAAGTTCAAATTCTTGATCCCGCCAAGTTAAAAAAAAAACGTCCTTGTCAGCTCATACCCCATCTTCTTTTTCCATCTCATCCCTCTGTTCACGAACCTGAACCGGCTTGAGCGTATAAAATTTTGCACACAACAAATAATAAACCAAGTTCACAAGGTGCAAGATCATGATCAGCCAATAGAAATACTCCAATCTCCCTTCATTCAGATTCCCATCGGGCAGCCAGTTAGATCCATTAGCCCCCGCACTGAATTTATGCATGAGCGTAACCAAAAGCGTGCTCGTGTAACTCCCCGCCGAGATAGAGAGCCAGAAAAGCGCCGTCGCCGTGCTCCTCATGCTCTCCGGCGCCTGATCGTAGAAAAACTTGAGGTGCCCGATCGACATGAAAGCCTCGGCTATGCCATGGATTTTGGTGAGATTTTAAAACTTACAAAAAATACTAACACATCCATCAAAATCCACCATTTTAATGAATCCAAAAAAATCCATGGATTTTTGAATACTCTCAGATTTTAATGGATTGTTTTAAATTCAGATTGAATACACCAAGATTTTAAATAACATTTTGAAATCCTAATTGAATACACCAAGATTTTAAATGACATTCTGAAATCCAAATTGAATACCTCAAGATTTTAATGGATTTAAAACAATCCAAATTGAATACCATAGTATTTTTAAAATCCAAAAAAATCCCACGAAATCTCAATTGAATACACCCCTCTAAATTTTTTAAACTAATGTATAACTGGGCTAGGTTTTTACTGGGCGGGAGGGAGCCCAATATAGTGAAGGTGTAGATACGCCCCTGACGACACGTGAGGGGCATATTTAAACATTAATACAACATCGAGTAAATACAAGTTTTATATTCAATATATAAAGATCATGGGTTAGGCCCTGTTCTTTTGAACTTATTTTTCAATTTTTCAGTTCAGTTCAGTTCAGTTCAGTTCAGGTCCATTCAGTTCAGTTCAGTTCAGTTCAGTTCTTATTATTATTATTATTATTATTATTAATCTTAATTATTATTATTGTTATTATTAATAATAATTACTATTATCGTTGTTGTTGTTGATTATTATTATCATTATTTACCATTATTACCATTATTATTATTATTATTATTATTATTATTATAATTAATCTTAATTATTATTATTGTTATTATTACTAATAATATTTACTATTACTATTAACAATATTTATTATTATTGTTGTTGTTGTTGATTACTATTATTATTATTTACCATTATTATTAGTGTTATTATTATTATTCTTATAGTTATTATCGTTATTGTTATTAATATCATTAATATTATTATAATTTACCCTTATCAAATAGATCTCAAATTATCATTTATATTTATCATATTATTATTTTTATTATTATTTTATTATATTTATTATTATTATTATTTACCCTTAGTATATATTTCAGTTCGATTCGATTCGATTCGATTGATTCATTCAAATTAAAAGAACAGAGCCTTACTCTATCAATTGCCAAATAATTTGAGGTAGAACCTCATATGTTAACATATACGTCAACCACAAGCACATTAATAGAATAAAAAAATTTGTAACCCCGTGACTACTTGCATATCAAGCAAAGAATTTGAATAGACTCGAGCTTACTTAAACTCACACCCCGCTCAACATCTAAATGCACTTTATAATGCCCTTTAGTTTTGCTCCCAACACCGACACCTAGCATGTAATTGGGTGAGAAACAATTGCAATCATACCATCATCCCCCTCAACACAAATTCCATCCCTATAAACTGTTTTCTTCGTTATATGCGGTTCTATGTCTGAACGAAACTCTCTAGTTGCAGGTTTCGTCCAACTTACTCAACTTAGATTCGAGATGATTCCAGACTAAAGCCTGTCACGTCACTGTCCTTCCAAAAGGGTTTAAAAGCCGACAGAAGAAAAGACTATGAGAAGTTATACAAAAGTGGGATTAACATGATGTGACACCTGGGACCAACGGGATGGGTAATGATCGCCAATGCAATGAGAAGACACGAATAATGAGCGATTCCTGACAAGACTTCTAGACAGAGAAACACATGATTGAATTGATCCAACGCAAACAAGAGGTATTTAAAGGGTGTACATGTATGAAATTGTACATTTTAAGAGTGTTGATAAGATTTGATTGGTACTGGTTATACCAATTAGGTACATCTTCTTTTATGACGCACAATTCATAGAAAGCCCCAAGTTAAGCGTGCTTGCTTTGGAACGACATGAGATGGGTGACCCCCTAAAAAGCTTCTTAGAGAGCCCATGAGTGTGAACGAAACGCACTAGAAAGGCTCATATTGGTACAATGTGTACAATCTTCGTTACTCGTGCACTATATTTCTGCTCAAAGATGTCGTTGAAGATTGGCCAAAACAAGAATATAATCCCGAGAAGTTTTTCAAGGAAAAATTTAACCTCAGATGTATCTACAAAGCCCAAATATATTTCATTTATCCTTCCCTAGGGAACCCAACATCATTTCTATTGGATCAAAAAGATCAATAGCTTATGTACAATAATAATTTAACCAAATACACACGTCTCATCTCATAACACCAGAGTCTCGTACCCGTGCTCATTGCAACACAAAGGGGGATCTTGAGAATTTTGTCAACTTCATAAGACAAAAAATGTAACTCTATGTAAATTTTAATTCCATATTCATCGTGGTAGAATAAACGATGATATTAGTGAATTAACCGCCAATTTCAACCACCAAAGCATTGGTACCCATGTTTTGCAATATGCATGAATAAGCTCAATTTCCCCTAATAGTTCACTCCCCTACTCAAGTAAATGACGATTTCTAATTCTGATATCCATAACATCACTGTCGGGTATATTTCCCACAAAAAGACAAGCATCAAGAGATTATTCTGAGTCAAAACCACCAATATCTTATATACAACCCAATTTCATCAAATACACATCTCTGGTCTCATAACACCAGCGTATCATATTCGTACTCACTGTATCATCAAGGATATCTTAAGAATCTTGTCAACTTCACAGGACAAAGATATATATATATATATCTAAGTAAATCTCCAGTCGTCCTGGTAGAATAAACGGTGATATTAGTTAATTAACCGCCACTTAACCAGCAAAGCATCGATACTCATGTTTCTTGATAGGCATGAATAAGCTCAACACTCCCCTATAGTTCCCTACTCTAAAGTAACAACCTCCAAGTAAATGATGAATTATTGCCAATTCCAGCATTCATAACATCACCATGCCGGAAATATTGCCGCTTAAAGAGACAAGCAACAAGAGATTATGGGTTCGAAACCAAACGCCAAACTTGTCTAGCGAAAAAATCCTATTAAATTCAACTACATTCCTAAAATCCATACCCACACCGAGTCTTTCACCGAAAAGTTCCTTAAACGAAGCCCGCTACATATGTTTATTCTCAGTATAGCAGAACCCTAGAAAAGCCGCACAATATTACTCCAATGGTCTAAAAGGTGAAAGTGGTGAGGGAAAGCAAGACATTGTATATGTAGGAAGAGCCACCTCTTTTCAGCCTCTAGAAAATAAATTGAACTTCCAAAAATCTAACATGCTCGATACTTTCCCACGAAGATAATCCAACTCGACATGCTTACTTCATAGTGCAAATGTGAGAGGCCCAAATACTTCATACATGAAATACAATGTTGATGCATACATGAAAAATAGAAGGATGGGGGGTTGGAAATGATGCTTAAAGACAAGAAGCGGTTTTGATCATATCTAACATTGCTAAGAGCTTGATTAATATAACGGCCTAATATATGTAAATATACCGACTTATCGAGCTTGGTTCTTATTAACGTCTACTAGAACTCGTTAAAATGCACATTATATATAGTTTATACATTCTAACAATTACCACTGCACACAATCTAGATATGCTTTCTTTTTGTGTCATCAACCCTAAGAAACTCGGAAACAAGTTCAAATTCTTGATCCCGCCAAGTTTAAAAAAAAAAAAAATCGTCACTGTCAGCTCATATCCCATCTTCTCTTTCCATCTCATCCCCCTGTTCACGAACCTGAACCGGCTTGAGCGTATAAAATTTCGCACACAACAAATAATAAACCAAGTTCACAAGCTGCAAGATCGTGATCAGCCAATAGAAATACTCCAATCTCCCTTCGTTCAGATTCCCATCGGGCAGCCAGTTAGATCCATTAGCCCCCGCACTGAATTTATGCACGAGCGTAACCAAAAGCGTGCTCGTGTAACTCCCCGCCGAGATCGAGAGCCAGAAAAGCGCCGTCGCCGTGCTCCTCATGCTCTCCGGCGCCTGATCGTAGAAAAACTCGAGGTGCCCGATCGACATGAAAGCCTCGGCTATGCCATGGAGGCAGTATTGCGGCATGAGCCACAGAACGGAGATCGGAATAATCGCGTGCGGCTGGCCCATCAGTCCGTGCGTCGCGGCGGCGTTTTTGCGTCGGATCTCGATGAATCCGGCAGCGAACGTGGCGAGGAGCGAGATCGCGAAGCCGATCGCCATTCGCGTGAGGAAGGACACGCCGCGATCGAGGCCGGTGAGTCCACGCGCCAGGGGGACGAAGGCGCGGTCGTAAAGCACGATTGTGGAGAGCATGGAGATTTGGGTGAAAACGCTCATGGACGCGGCGGGGATTTGGAAGTTTCTCGTGAGGTGGCGGTCCATGGATTTGGCCTGCTGGAGGGAGAAGGTGTTCTGTTGGGCCGAGGCGGTGATGAGGAGGATGCCCGCGGCCCAAATTGGGCCCATTCGGATTAGGGATTTTAGCTCCTCCACGCGGTGGACTGTGGTGAGCTTCCAGGGGTTGGGGGCCTTCGGGTTGTCGTTTTCGGTTACGATGGCGGCCTTGTCCAAGAACCTGTGCTCAGAAATGGAACAGTGGTGATAGTTTAAAAGAAAATGTCCCTAAAGTTTAGTATAATTACAAGAAACTCCGGTTATGTTTGCATAATTACAAATACCACTTTAATGTTACATCTGTCTGTGTGAGGCCTAGGCCTGGACTTCTCGGTTCCAAAGAACAAAATACAAGAACCGGAATCAAACCGCACAGTTTTTTCGCGGTTCGGTTCTGTCTATTTTTTTTGTTCGAACCGATTCGAAACCGAACCGGCTGGGAACCGAACTGAGCTGCGACACTTTAGGTGTGTAATTGTAGTCTAAATGATAATTGGATTTTTCCGTATTTAACTAAAATTCTAGGATAATTTTGGTAATTATGCTAAAATAAAGGCTATATCCCTGCATATTGTACATCATAAGATAACAGAGAAAAGAAACAAAAATGAAAACAATAATGCTTAGAAATGAAGAGGCCTCTTACTTCATGCTTTCAGTGTGAACAAGCTTCCCACCGACAGAAATCTCAGCATCTAGACCGTCATTTTCGTACAACACCGTGCGATCCGAACCCGCAACAGCCGCCACCTTCCTCTTCCTAAACGCCGCCACACAAACCTGCGCCAGCCGCGTAAACGGGCTGCCGGCGGGGTCCATCTTCCGGTACAAAGGGTACCCGACAACAAATACGGTGATCGAGAAGAACATAGCCACCGTCGGAATACCGAGTCCCCATCCCCATCCTATGTTGTCCTGGACATAAACAATCACCGTGTTCGCCACAAGGTTCGATGCACCCATGCAGAAATAGTACCAATTGAAGAATTTCCAAGTTGTGGTCTTTTGTTTGGGGTCGTTCTCGTCGAACTGGTCGGCCCCGAACGAGACCACGCAGGTTCGGATACCGCCCGAGCCTATGGCTGTTAGCAAGAGCGAGGCGTAGAGGATGGCTAGCTGGCTTGAGTTTGCTTGTTTGCAGATTTGCTGGTTGTTATTACAAGGGGGTGGTCTTAGGTTGGGCAGTATTGCTGATAGTGTTAAGCTTATCATACCCTGTTGTAGAATTTGGAAAGATATGTATTAACAAATCTTTGAAGGCTAAAGTCGAAGATAAAAGACACATAAGGGCAAAACAAGAGCCCCCCCTGGAAGGGTCGATCCTACCTGTGAGGACACATCCGTGTGGGTGAGTGTGAGCGCGCACGTGTGTGATCCAATAGTGGAGAAACCCCTCTCGTCACTACTCAGATTTTGGCCCCCAAAATGAACAACTTTAATCTTTTTTTTTTTACTGAATATATTACCAGAAACAACTTTTCGCAAGCCCACTTTAATTTTCTTCAGAAACAATTTTTTTTTTAAGAAAAATTATCTAGAGAACCTCTTTGGGAATTTGCAAGTAGGGGCGTAATTTTTTCTCGTAGAAAATATTTTTTTAAGAAAATATTGAAAAAACCGTAAAGAAAATAAAAAGTAAAAAAAGTGAAGAAAAAACCTTCAAAATTAAACCCGGAAAAAAAAATATAGAAACAGATACTCTCTACGTCCATAAAGAGTGTGCTCGCTGTTACTACCCGAACAGACCCTCTACAAAAAGTGCATTGTTTCCATTTTGGTACATGATGTCACTGACCCCTTAATCTAATAAACCCCGTTACATCTTGATGGATCCCTTTCTCAACCAAAAAATGCATCTAAACAATCTTCTTTAAAACCCCTACCGGGTTCCTCACAACACACTCTATATGGACAGAGAAAGTAAACATGTTCTCTTGCATGAAACACAATTTCGGAATAGATCAAGGGCGTGTCTGCAAACTCTAAAGAGAAGTAATTCATCAGCTGGAAAAAATATGAAAAATCTTCTGGCTAAACAAACATTGAGAATCACTTTTTTTTTCCTCTTATAAATGTAACATCATGATTAGTTTTTCCATGATTAATTAATTAAGAAGGATATGAGAAACTCAACTATTTGGTATATGATTGAAGCAATAGCTATTGTCCAAAATCTTCCAGCAAAGGCATCGGCCAGAAACGCCCCAAGCAAGGGTGTCATGGCGGCTGTCCCTCCGAAATTTGTAAGTGTATTGGCTGCCTTAGTCAGTGGCAGATGAAGCTCACTTGTTAAGTAGCTTAGCATGTTTGTACCAAAACCAACCACAGCAAGTTTCTCACTTATTTCATTTGCTACATTGAAATTAAAAAAAAAAAAGAGAGAGAGAGAGAGAGAGAGAGAGAGAGAGAGAGAGTCAGATTGCGCAAGAACTAATGCATTCTTAGCTTATACTTTTTCGTATGAATTAACAATCATATACATGTAGTGTTTAGTCAAATATGATGGCATATTTCAGAAGAATGAACATTTTCTCTATATGTTATGATACATAACAATAGGCTTACCAAAGATGAATGGCATAGTGATAATGCCACCCTGTTTCTTTTCCACATTTTGGTCTTTCATCCTTCGTGTTTGCTGGTGTTTAGCTTTGTGGAGTGTTTGAAACCATACGGCCAACTATATATAGGCAACATATGTTTTTTTTTATCTTTTTCTTTATTTAGGCTCTCTTTGTCGATATCAACCCGATAGCTTATAGCATAGCAGATAAGTCAAGGATAAGTGTTTGACAGTGATAGTTTCAGTAACTTATAACGTTTTTTTGAAACACTATTTGAAGTTAATTTTACCCTAATTAGTTCAACTAACACCGGTTAGCGCACGCTAAGGCTTGGTAGCGCGTGCTAACGTCGCAGGACAGTAGCCACTGGACTACCGGGTGAGCCCGTTAGCGCACGCTAGCCCCTATTCTTAGCGCGCGCTAACCTGGGATTTTATATAAGGGGCAATCAACCCCTGAAATTGTCATTTCCACTTCTTTCTCACTCATTTCGACGGGAGCAGTGGGATTGGGCGATTCAGAGCGATTTGAGGCGATCTTTCTTCAGCTATCATCATCTTTGGTTGGATAACAAAGATTACACAATATCTAATCCTTTTCTATCTTCCAAATCAAGGTAAATTCCTTAGAACCCTAGTTTTGGGAATTTTTGGGGATTTTCTTAGATTCGTCCGATTTATCCATTTTGGAGCTTGAGATCTTTGAGAATATGATGCATCTACCCCGTACCCATGTTTCCTCTACGATTATATGCATTGTTTTGCATCTTGATCGGACTTGAGAGGGTTTGGGTGAATTACAAACCTCTAAGTGATTGTCCTTGTATTTTCATGAATCGTATGCGGGTTTCGGGAGTTTCTTCGTGTAACTTGAGTATGGATTATTAATTATCGTGTTCCTTACGAATCTTTTAGGTGCTGGAAGCGCGTTCTTGGACCTACCGAACTTATATTCTTTTCCTTCCGTTTTCTCGATGTCTCAAAGGCAAGTATATGTTTATGATTGTGCGTTCTCGACTTTGAAAGTAAGATATATGTATTGTATAATGGTTTATATCCACTATGGTACGGACCGACGGGTCCTCTGAGGGTTCCGTAGCCTCTGGTGCGGTTCCATGGATATTTTGGGTTAACCACTCTGGGACGGACCGACGGGTCCTCTGAGGGTTCCGTAGCCTCTGGTGCGGTTCCGCGGTTAATCATGTATGTGTTGAATGTGATGCTTTGAGATTTAGTTATTCCGGAATACTTGTCTTGAATTGATGAGATGATGGTTACATTTACTTTATTGTCGAGGAGTATTGTGTTTCATATTCGATATACTTGCACTAGCTATTCGACGGCTAACCCCTTTATGGGGGAAATACCTTTCATGTATTTTAGGATCCAGAAGAACGGATAGGCATGTACCGGGTCGGCCTGAAGATGATGGGCCAGTGTGATGCTGTGTCTTGTCTCTGGTTGTGTTCTGTATTTCTTCCATTCAGTGTTGTTGTACTTGAATGGTTTTTGAATACTCGAGTACTGTTTTCAGTTAGCTTGATGTTCCGGCATGTGTTGCCGTGGTATTGAATTGTAATGTGTTGTATTTGGATATATTGGTTATGGTTTGAATACCATTTATATTGTCCTTCATTTTATTGTATTGGACCTCCTCGGTCAAAGTTCATAGTTCCGCGTATAAATAGCCTTGTGGGTCCCACGGCGGGGCGCACGACGCTATAAGGAATTTACCTTGATTTTTAAGATAGAAAAGGATGAAATGTTGTGTAATCTTTGTTATCCAACCAAAGATGATGATAGCTGAAGAAAGATCGCCTCAAATTGCTCCGAATCGCCCAATCCCGCTGCTCCCGTTGAAATGAGTGAGAAAGAAGTGGAAATGACAATTTCAGGGGTTGACTGCCCCTTATATAAAATCCCATGCTAGCGCGCACTAAGAATAGGGGCTAGCGTGTGCTAACGGGCTCACCCGGTAGTCCAGTGACTTCTGACCTGCGACGTTAGCATGCGCTACCAAGCCTTAGCGTGCGCTAACTGGTGTCCTGCCGAAATTCCAGCCCACTGCCCAACTGCGATAGCGTGCGTTACGCCTGGGCACTAGCGTGCGCTACGCAACACCTATAGCGTGCGCTAACTGCCACCTAGCGTATGCTACCTGATAGTCCATAAGGTAGGAAAACCTTGCTGTCTCTGCCGACCTAGCTCGTTAACGTGCGCTACGCACGATGTTAGCGCGCGCTACTGACTATGAATAGTGTTCTAGCGAACTCCTAGCGTGCGCTAACTGCTAGTCCAGAGAGCAGAATTAGCTACTGCCTCTGCCAAGCCTGGACCGTTAGCATGCGCTAAGGCTCAAAGATAGCGTGCGCTACTCAAGTAGAAATAGCGTGCGTTAGCCTAGGCCTAGCGCGCGCTATATGCCAGTCCCAGAATACTGCCGAAAGGTCCAATTAACACGATCATGATCCAAAAATGTACGAAACTCCAAATCAACAACGACAACATCTCAAAGTGTTTACAGAGCGACAAAATAGGAAGAACAGCAAGGTCAAACAGTCAATAAAAAGTACGGATATTACATTCTCCCCCTCTAAAAGGAAGTTTTGTCCCGAAACTTAAGAAATAAAATGTTCGGGGTATTTCGATTGCATCTTCTCTTCCATCTCCCAAGTCGCCTCCTCGACTCCATGTCTCTACCACTGCACTTTAACCAATGGAATGGTTTTGTACCGAAGCTGTTTCTCACGACATTCAAGGATCTTCACTGGCCTCTCTGAAAAGGTAACATCCTCGTCTACGTCAATCTCACTATAGTCGATAACATGGCTTGGATCCGGCACGTACTTTATCAACTGAGACACATGAAAAACACTATGGACATGACTCAGAGCTGGAGGCAACGCCAAAGCTAAATCTCCAACCCTGTCCAAAATTTCAAAAGGTCCAATATACCTCGGACTAAGTTTCCCCTTTTTCCCGAAGTGCAAAACTCCTCTGGTCGGCGACACCTTGAGTAGAACATGGTCTCCCACTTCGAATTCTAAAGGTCGACGACGAGTATCAGCATAAGATTTCTGACGGCTCTGGGCGGTCAACAACCGGTCCCGGATAATAAAAATCATCTCCTTAGTCTCCAACAACATGTCCGGTTCCATTCCGCCTAGCTCCGAAGCCTCGTCCCAGCATAATGGCGATCTGCACCGCCTACCATAAAGTGCCTCGAACGGTGCCATTTTTATCGACGCATGCCAACTATTATTGTAGGCAAACTCGATCAACAGCAAGTGAAGCTCCCAATCATTACTCTAGTCTAGGGCACAAGCCCGCAACATATCCTCCAATGTCTAAATCGTCCGCTCCGTCTGACCGTCTGACTGAGGATGAAAAGACGTGCTCAATCTCAACTTGGTGCCCAAAGCCTGATGAACAGCATGCCAAAAATGCGATACGAAATGGCCATCTCGATCGGAAACAATAGTCTTAGGGGAACCATGTAATCGCACGATCTCATCTATAAAAGTTCGGGCCAATCTCTCCGGTCCCCAAGTATCCTTAATACCCAGGAAGTGTGCAGACTTGGTCAACCGATCGACGATTACCCAAATCATATTCATTCCGGCTCTAGCTCTCGGCATCCCAGTGATAAAATCCATAGATATATCTTCCCACATCCACTCGGGAATGGGAAGTGGCTTCAACAACCCCGCCGGTCGTTGATGTTCAATCTTGACTTGTTGACACGTCAAGCATCGTAGTACATACTCCGTGACATCTTTCTTCATATTATTCCACCAAAAATTTCGCTTCAAGTCCTTGTACATCTTACTCGTTCCAGGGTAGATTGAGTAAGGCGTAGCATGAGCTTCTCGGAGAATTCTCTGCCTCAACTCTAGATCATTCGAAACACAAAACCTGCCTTGAAATCTCAAAATACTATCCTCGTGGACCATAAAACCAGGGGCTTTCCTTTAATTACATCTTTTTTCAGTTGAGAGATCATCGGGTCACTCCGCTGTTTCCCTTTGATGTCGTCAACCAAGGATGAAGTAATTTCAAGAGTGCACAACTGTCCTTGCACTCTTTGAAGCCAAACTTCTATTCCTTGCTCGATTAAATCCTGATGAATCTTCGTCTGAGCTGTAAGAACCTCGAGCATCTGAAGCGATGTCGATTTGCGGCTCAAGGCGTCCGCGACGACATTGGCCTTTCCTGGATGGTATAGAATTTCCAAATTGTAATCCTTGATCAACTCCAACCAACATCTCTGCCTTATGTTCAGCTCTTTCTGACTGAAAATATACTTCAAACTTTTATGATCGGTATAAATCCGACACGGAGAGCCATACAAATAATGCCGCCAAATCTTAAGTGCGAAGACAATTGCGGCCAACTCCAAATCGAGAGTAGGATAGTTCATCTCATACGGCTTCAACTGTCGTGATGTAAAAGCTATCGTCGTATCATGCTTCATAAGCGCACATCCAAGCCCTTGTCCCCGAAGCATCGCTATAAACTGCGAATCCTTCACTACCCTGTGGTAAAGCTAAAATCGGCGCTGAGGTCAAACGCCTATTCAGCTCATCGAAGCTCTGCTGTCTCTCAGCCGTCCAAACAAACTTTTCTGTCTTATGGAGTAATTTCGTAAGCGGCTGAGCGAGTTTCGAGAACCCCTCGACAAACCGACGGTAATACCCAGCAAGACCCAAAAATCTACGAACTTCTTTAACATTCTTAGGCGGTGCCCAATCTAGCACTGCCTCAATCTTCTGCGGGTCTACACGAACCCCTTCGGCCGAAATCACATGGCCGAGAAACATAACTTCTTCCAACCATAACTCACATTTCGAGAATTTTGCATAGAGGTGCTCAGCTCTCAAAATATCTAGTATCAAATGCAAGTGCCGGGCATGTTCCTCCTTAGCCCGAGAATAAATTAAGATGTCGTCAATAAAGACGACCACACACATGTCCATGTATTCGATGAATATCTTGTTCATTAACTGCATGAATACTGCCGGTGCATTAGTCAATCCAAAAGGCATGACCACAAATTCATTGTATGTACCTCGTATGAAACACAGTCTTCGGAACGTCGGATTCTTTCACCCGGAGCTGATAGTATTCTAATCTCAAATCAATTTTTGAGAATACTGCGGCTCCCTGCAACTGATCAAATAAATCATCTATACGAGGCAAAGGGTACTTGTTCTTGATGGTCACTTTGTTCAGTTCTCGATAATCAATGCATAAACGTAGTGAACCATCCTTCTTCCTCAGAACACGCGTGCCCCAAGGCGAAGCGCTCGGTCTGATGTACCCTTTCTCCAATAATTCTCCCAATTGACTCTTTAATTCTTGCATCTCGGAAGGTGCCATCCGATAAGGTGCCTTAGAAATCGAAGCCGCGTCAGGCTCTAAGTCCACAGAAAATTCTATCTCTCGATCCGGCGGTAATCCCGGTAGGTTGTCCGGAAAAACGTCGGGATACTCATTAACAACTGGAATGGAAGAGAAATCGACTTCGTTCCCTTCCGTCCTCAAAGCATAACACCAATATCCCGTACAACCTTTATTCAAAAGTTTTACGGCCTTCATAGCGCTGATAAGCAGCTTAGGTTGGCCCGATTTACGTCCCATAAACGAGTACTCAGAACCGTCTTTACTCATCATAGTGATAACCTTAGTACGGTAATTCATAATCGCGTGGTGACCGTCAAGCCAATCCTCGCCGAGAATCACATCCTCGCATTCCATATCAACCACAATCAAATTCGATAACCAATCTATATCGGCTATATTCACCGAAAAATCTCTAATCCCCCTATTCCCCACGATTCTATCCCCGCTAGGTAGTTTCACAATGAAAAGATCGCAAGCAGTCATACAAGTTATATTCAAACGGCGTACACACTCCAAGGAGATGAAAGAATGTGTAGCACCTGAATCAAAAAGTACACGAACTAGATGAGAGAGGATATGAATGGTACATGAGGCCACCGCCGCATCGGGTTCGTCTGCTCGACGCATCTCATAGACTCGTGGGTGTGCTGAACCGATGCTAGAATCTCCCCCTCTAGCGTTCTGACTCCGTCCCCGGCCTCTGCCGTAACTCTGCTGTGATTGTTCAACTGGTTGCCTCTGATTCATACTCTGATCGAAAGGCACTGGGGCACAAGCCCGAGTGTCCACAGTCTGATCTTGTTCGGGGAAATAAGCTGCCCTATGGCCCATCTACCCACAAGTGTGACACTTCAGGGGTGGAAAATTGCACTCCAGGTTAACGTGGCCTGGACGACCATAATTAAAACACGTTACCGGGCGAGTTGAGGTGCCCGGAGTAGAACGAAAACTCCTCTTCCCTCTAGCAGAACGTGACGACTGCCCGACAGAACGGTTAGTCGTCTGAGGTCTCTGGAAGTTGCCACCCTTAGAACCAAAAAAGTTACCAACGATCTTCTGTTTCTTCGATTCCTCTGCGGTATCATTGTTGGGACTTAACATGTCATATGCCAAAGCCCTGTATTGGTATTCCTTCAAGGTAGTACAATCAAACCCGGCCATATAACGCCGAAAATCCATATTCATCCGCATATCAAAATAACGGATCTTGTCACGCTCATCCCGCACTTGATTCTTCACGTGGATCAACTGCTGGTTGTATTCCACTATCGCCTGTGAGACGGGAATATTCTGCAGCTTAGCCTCGAAAAAGGCTCGGAGTCTGCCTTCTTGCACTGGCCAAGGACAAAACTCAGCCTCCAGGAGCTCTTTAAATTCTCCCCATGTAGCATCACTATCCTGTGACTTGATAACTTTCCACCAAGACGCGGCCTCCTTGGTAAGGAAGTACTGAGCAATCGGTACCTTCCTCACTTCCGTACAATCAACTGCTTCAAACACTTTCTCTAACTCCGCCAACCAATTCTCCCAACCCATCGGGTCTGTAGCACCGCTGAACTGCGGAGGGTGCATACGGATCACATTCTGAAGCAAGACATCCGATGTCGGGTTCGGGTTGTTCAGTTGAACGGCTTGGGCCAGGATAGTCATCTGGTTAGCCAGTTTCTGAAGGACATTTGTAACTCCAAAATCTGCGTTATTCCCTTAGCCGGTCGACTGGTCATGATGACCCTCGGTATCAGGATGTACTGAGTTAGATAAGCTAGGGGTAGTCGACCCCGCAACGGAACTGAGGGGAGCGGCCGCGCCACGTCCTCGTCCGCGTCCACGACCACGGCCTCGCCTCTGTCCCCTATCAGCAGACATTTTAAAGGATAGACAAAGCACGTAAGTACAATTCAAATCGCACGTCATCGAAGTGACCGATTCCCAAAATACCAATTCAAAAGTAAAACGATTACGGAAACATTAGGAGAGTAAGAGGTCTTAGAAGTACCGGTCGCACTGTGATGATGGCAAAGTAGTGATACTATAGACAAACGATGAGTCAATCGACCCAAAAGACCGACAGCCTAGGTATCCATAAACCTAAAATCTGATACCATATTCTGTAACACCTCCAAGTTATTCAGGGTATACTACAGCGCCGTGAGCCCCGCCGTGGGACCCACAAGGCTATTTATACGCGGAACTATGAACTTTGACCGAGGAGGTCCAATACAATGAAATGAAGGACAATATAAATGGTACTCAAACCATAACCAATATATCAAAATACAACACATCACAATTCAATACCACGGCAACACAGGCCGGAACATCAAGCTAACTGAAAACAGTACTCGAGTATTCAAAAACCATTCAAGTACAACAACACTGAATGGAAGAAATACAGAACGCAACCAGAGACAAGACACAGCATCACACTGGCCCATCATCTTCAGGCCGACCCGGTACATGCCTATCCGTTCTTCTGGATCCTAAAATACATGAAAGGTTTTCCCCCATAAAGGGGTTAGCCGTCGAATAGCTAGTGCAAGTATATCGAATATGAAACACAATACTCCTTGACAATAAAGTAAATGTAATCATCATCTCATCAATTCAAGACTAGTATTCCGGAATAACTAAATCTCAAAGCATCACATTCAACACATACATGATTAACCGCAGAACCGCACCAGAGGCTACGGAACCCTCAGAGGACCCGTCGGTCCGTCCCAGAGTGGTTAACCCAAAATATCCGTGGAACCGCACCAGAGGCTACGGAACCCTCAGAGGACCCGTCGATCCGTCCCAGAGTAGATATAAACCATTATACAATTCATATATCTTACTTTCAAAGTCGAGAACGCACAATCATAAACATATACTTGCCTTTGAGACATCGAGAAAACGGAAGGAAAAGAATATAAGTTCGGTAGGTCCAAGAACGCGCTTCCGGCACCTAAGCGATTTGTAAGGAACACGATAATTAATAATCCATACTCAAGTTACACGAAGAAACTCCCGAAACCCACCTGTGATTCATGAAAATACAAGGACAATCACTTAGATGTTTGTAATCGTTTAATCCATTAAGTTAATTTCTCTCTCATTTTTAAGCAATAATTACAAATGTCTATTTAATGTACGTAACTTTATTTTATAAGCTACTTCAACCATTAATTTTACCAAGTACTTTAAATTTACCTGCTAGCTTATTTGTTATCCGCTATCTCATCTGTTATAAACTAGTTTATCCATTATAAACTAGTTTTATCCGCTATCCGCTACTTTTTGCGAAACAAAACTTTCTTCTTATTACTATTGTTATTATTGTTGTTATTATTATTACTATAAGAGACACTCCTATCAGGAGGTCTGACGGTACTGATGCGTCAGACTGTCATAAAACTGAATTTTGAAATATAAATTAACTAAGATAACAGAAAACAAAACGCGGGAGAAAATAATAAGTTTATGTGCGGTTCGTTGCGTGTGAGTCTAAGTTCCGTCACTGTCCTTCATGAATGTTTCTTTTCCTTTGACATTTGTGAATTCAAATGAACTGAAAGCTAGGATTACATCAACGTTAATGTACTGATTTGAGATTGTTGATAGTCCATCCGTCTTGGCGTCCACGTAAGCGCTCCCCGCCAGCTCAACCGCCACGATTGAGAGGACCAAAAGGGAAAATAACATGCTTTCGGATAAACCGTCCGAACAGAGCAACAAGAAGGGCCGACCGAGCACGCCTCATATTTACACCCAGGTCCATTAAAGACCGGACCGGACAGAAATGTCGGGGCCGACCCGATGACCAGACCGGAAGGGCCGACCAGATACAAGATAAATATTCTCTAAATCACCATCATGACACGACCGATCAGAGCAGCGGGAGACCCGAGGGCCGACCCCAGAGTCGGCCGCAATGGACAAGTATCGCCAAAAGCATGCGGAACAGGCACACAGGACAGTTAATGCTTACTGTCCTCCCTCTTCCCAAAGCAGTCCCCAAAGGCCGTCACGTGTCTAAGGGACACTCTCCCTCTGACAAATGTCTGGACCCATTTCCATACATCCTCCAGCTGTCGCCCGATGATTGGCCCAGATTCTCTATATATATAGAAAAAAATGTACAAAAAGAAGGACTTTTGGAATTTGTCAAAAAATAGGAAAGGAGAGAGAAAGAGAGAGAAAAGACAAGACTTGTAATAAACAAGCAAAAAATATAGACCGGCTTACAATCTTCAGCTCGCTCTATCCCAAATTACGACCATTAATAAAACTTAGTGATCCAACTTATTTCATCTTTTTTTATTGTTTTCTACGTGGCTTCGATCTATTTGTCCAGATCAGCACACGTTACGTTGACCAAATCAGTCGTCAACAGATTGGCGCTAGAAGGAGGGGGCCCCACGCTGCCCACAGCTACATACGTTCTAACTGGAGTCCTGAACGAATGGTTCTATTGCAACTATGTCTCAAGGAAGTCCTAAACACCATCAGCCCGCCACGGAGGAGGAAAACCTGCTCAAGGTGGCGAAGTGCTTTAAACACCCCACGTTCATCCAGGGGATGACTGCCTGTTGGAAAGTAAAACGCAGCGGAAGCGAAGTTTGGGAAAGATGATAATCGCGTTTTACGCATCTACGAGCATAAGATCTATTTAGGCATGCTAATTAATTAATTACTAAGACTAATAAGCAATTTAAATATTATTTATTATTTATTAATTAAATATGTTGATTATTAAAATATCCTAATCTAGATCCAAAGATCATAGGATATTACCTTTTGAAGAGTATTGATTGCTTCCGTCTTGATCACCTTGTATTTCTACCTTTAGACCTATGATCCGCCTTAACCCGGACGTTGTGTGGGCAACGAGCTACCGGATCTTGTTTGGACAACCTTGGGATCGGCCGAACTCACCTTGTATATGATCACTTTATTTTTCTTTGCTTTTTTCTGGTATTTTATAAACACTCTTAGCAAATTAATTGTGTTATCTAAATTGTAGAATCAAATACACAAGTCTAGATCTACAATTAAACACAAGAGAAAAAAATTGATCACACAACCTCACAAGATAGCATGTAAAATCGGCCAACACCCTTATGTCCTATATATAGGCTCTTGGACTACTACTAGGGATCTTAAGGAGGATTATGGAAGGACTCCAATAAATTCATCTTACCTTATTAGGACTCTTTCTAATATAATGAATCTATTAATATCAACTTAGTCCACTAAAAGGTTGATATTGCACTTCCTACCAAAATCCCAAATTACGAAATTGGGCTCCTCATTAAATATATTATTTCCCGTGTTTAAGATATCGAATGCCCATTAATTAATTATAAGCTACTAACAGCTTTAATTAATTAATATCTTATCCAAGAGTAGTACCACTCGGACCTTATTATTATATCGGAATTAAATCCACCTGCACGGTTTAATATAATAATCATTATCGAGCTCCTCAAGGGGACATCATCAACCCGCACGAGTCGGGACACGATTTCTAGTAATAATAATAATTGTCGTATAAACAATATTATTGCCCAAGATACGAGGCTTATTGAGCCGATCATTTTGACTCTCGCCTATGGTAAATCAAAACAATAATTATTATAAATACATAATTAAATATTATATACTTAGAATTAAGAAATAATAATTATCCGATATTTACGTTCTTCTTACAGTCAGTACAGAAGACACTATCTCACCTCGATCCAGTTCAACGTATGCAAATACACTAATGTATGCTAATAGTCAAGACCAACTATTCTCAAGCATACACTACAACCTTTTATATAATTTGTCTAATAATTATATAGGTTGTGAACTATTATATTATTTTATAAGGCACCGATAATGTGATCTTCCGTGTGACACCAACACAACACATTATCGACAATATAAAATAATTAGACATTTCATTTGCATAACCATAACGTGAATAAATATGCAAAATATGTGAGTAATATTCTCATAGGTAGTAACAGAGAAATTAGGTAATACAAGCATAAAGTATGCTTTGCAGTATACAATCCTAACACTGCCCTCATGGCGCGAGTTACCCAGAGCGGAAATACCCTAAGGCCCGAGGAACAGAACGAGGCCCAATCTCGATCGACTCGTCCGGCCGCCTCGGGGCGTATCCATAAGGGAACCGTCTCCCGCCTTGACAAAGAAGAGGTGGAAAGCCATGGCTAAAGCTCTCACCCTTCATGAAAAAGTCGGACCTCTCACCCCAGATTGGTTTTTGATCGGCTGGGGACAAAAAAAAACTGAAAAAATGGCACCGGTGCTGACCACTCAAAGTCGGGACCGCAGAGAAACGGAGGCTCTCCATCAATCCCGAGTTCCGACACAGCCATTACCACAAACTCCAGGCGATAACTCGAGCGAAATCGATTACCTTAAAAAACGCCTCACGGAGCTTGAAAATAAACAACTCCAATACCCTCAAAATTCTGAGTGGCTCAATAGCCAGGAGAGTCCCCTTGCTCCCTGTATTTTGACGGAACCTCTCCCGGAGAAGCTGAAGGTCCCCCAAATTCCACCATATAACGGGGAGACCGACCCCATTGCCCATCTCAGGCACTACAACTCGTGGATGGACCTGCACGGGTCCCAAGATGCTTTCCGATGCCGGATGTTCTCCCTGACTTTAGGGGAAAGGGCTCAAAGGTGGTACCGCTCGCCACCCCACCATTCTATCCAGGCCTGGGCCCAGCTCACCGCGGCATTCCGATCCCATTTTATGGGATCTTTAGTACGTATCACCCTGCGGTCCTCCATTGCCTCCATCGTGCAGGGGGAGAATGAATCCCTCAAGGATTACATAACCCGTTTAAACAAGCAAATATTGGAAACGGAACCCATGTACGATGATGCGCTGGTCATAATAGCTCAGGCCGGCCTCCTGAAAAATTCATTCTTCCGTTGGACGGTATGCCAGAAAACACCCCGCACATACCAAGAATTCTTGGAGCGCGCCAGCTCCCACATTGCTGCCGAGGAAGCTATGCCGACCCCAGTCCTAGTCATGCCCACCGATCCGAAAGGGTCTTACAAAAAGAAAGAGGATAGACATGACTACAGGGAGGCCCGCCAAGAACCCCTCCGGGAGAATAAGGCCCCCGGCTCCTCTTCTACAACCCCATCAACCCGGAACTATCGGGAGCAAAGGCCCGAGCTCATGGCCAGCTTCGAAATATACTCTGTCGGGGCCGCGGACATATTTGAGCAGATAAAAGACAAGAATTTGCTTCCGGTTCCTCAGCCGATCTACAAATATCAAAATGACATGGATCAGACCCGCTTCTGTAAATACCATGAATCGGCGGGTCATAACACCGAGCAGTGCCGGGACCTCATCGCAGCCTTGATCGCGGTGTGCGATGATACCGGGTTGAGGCGATTTACCCGAAACCCACCCCGAGATCGCCAGGATCGGGCCGACCCGGCAAGAGCCAAAAACGATCGAGTGCCTCCACCCCCTAAATCTCCCCGGGAAATACTCACTATCATGGGGACGGCCGAAGTCGAGGACCATCGGTCTAAGCGGCAGAACAAATCCTGTATTCGAGAGGCCACCACCTCCTACCAGTGGACCGAACGCCGACCCGAGGGATTTCTGTCAGTGGCCGAAGAAACCCCCAGCTGGCAGTCACTTTCGAGGAGTCAGATGCAGATGGTTTGGATCATCCCCATTCTGATGCCCTAGTCATCACTCTACCCATAATGGGAATTCCTATACACAGAGTGTTAGTGGACTCAAGGGCCTATGCCAGCATTGTAATATCCGTATTTTTCTTTCCCTTGTATTTTCGTTTTTGGTGTATTTCTCGATCGTAGTGACCCTCGTGTACTTTTCAGCGTATCCTTCCTGTCAAACTGTTGAACTATATTCTTGTTATTGTTGTGCGAAACCGCCGTTTCGGGGTTGCCGTGGATCTATTTCGTGTTATTAGTCCCCAAATATTGATTCCTATCGTTTTATTCTCTTTCCGGATCATTTTTATCATTTTGGGACCCAAAAAGGGGTGTGGGCCGCGGCACAAGGTGCGTGCGCCGCGGCACACAAAGTTCTCAAAATGTTGGTCGAGCAATCTGTACTGTGTGCCGCGGCACACCCATCCGTGTCGCGGCACGGCACAGGCCGGTGCCGCGGCACACTGTCCGGTGCCGCGACACACTCGTGTGTCTTCTGCGACCAAAACCCAATCAGACTGCAGCCGCTGCACAGACACGCTTGCCGGCACAACGCGAAACCTCAGGAGTATTTTCGCTCAGGCCGCGGCACACTTTGGCTGTGCCGCGGCACACGAAGCGGTCAATTGTGCAGATTCGCCTTTATTAGACGAAATCGGCCGACTTTTCCCCATTTTTCATCTGCATCGCGAGAGTAGTAAGAGGGAAGGGGAGAACTGCTCAGATTTCTTAACTTGGGGGGCCGATTTTCATCATTTCTCTTCGGTAGTGAAGCTCGGGCAATCAATCTAACGCGTGTTCTACGGATCTTGATACTTGAATCTCCTAAGGTAATATTCTAAAACCCTATTTCGATTTAATTTGGGGGTTTTGGGTTTTTCTTCCGATTCGTTCCGTTTTGTTGGTGGATTCATGATGTATACGATTGATATTGTTAGTATCTTTAGTTTTCCTACGGATTCATGGATATTTTGTGGATTTTTACGGAATCGAGAGGGTTTGGTTGTGGTCCGCCCTCGTTGTTATTTTTATTCGAATATACATGAATCGTAGGCGGGTTTCCGGGTGTATTCCATTTCCGTAATCGTCTAGAGTTGGTTGTGATTGTGTTATTCGAATCGTTAGGTTCATTCGTCGGTTCCTCACGGTCGTGCTTGATTCTTCCGCTCCGCTCGGCCACCGTCTATTAATCGAGGCAAGTATTTTTGGAAACCTTTATGCTTAACGTGAAATGGTAATGTATATTGTTTGTAAATTACTCACCTTGTGTTGGCCCGATGGGGTCAAGGAGGGAAATCTATGCTGCCGCCCTGGATTTCACGAGTTTCGCATCGCTAGCCAACTCGTTAGGGTCCTTGCAAGGCCCCGAGTGAGGATGTATGCCGCCGCCTGTTCTCACGGCATAGCGTGTGCGTGGTTTTGTTTTTCTCGTAATTGTAGCCAACTCGTTAGGGTCCCCGTGAGGCCCCGAGTGAGAATGTATCCGCCGCCTGTTCTCAAGGCTAATTGTTTGACTGCTTATTTTCCGGAAAAAGACATGTCTTGTTTTGGTTTTCGAAATGATATTGGTGCATATGCTATGAAATGTGTAAGCGATTGGTTTGCCTTGAATACTTGTACTAGCGTAATTGCTAACCCCTCTGGGACCTGCTTCGGGAAATTCGCTTTTATGAATTTCAGGTCGTTCATCGAGACGAGCAAGGCTGACCAAGATACGGATGATGGCCGTGTGTGATGATTGTGCACGAGTCACGTTTTGGTGTCTTTTACCTTTTGTCTTTTGTGGTTTTGAACTAATAGTTGTACTCGAGTACTTAAAGGGTTCTTGTTCGTTTGGATTGTATTGTTGCTTATTATGTTGTGTCGGATGATGATGTTATATTGACCGGTTGAACCGGGTGGTATTGTTCTGTTTATGTGAGTCGATAAGTATGATGTCGTTTCACTGGTGGGTCCCATATAGGGATTCACGGCCGTAATATACCTCGAATATCTTGAGGGTGTTACGTAAAATGGTATCGAGCTCTAGGTTTATGGATACCTAGGCTTGTCGGTTATCGGGTCTTGTGGTGTTTTGTTTTGCACATCATCGTCACGCCGCCATGATTCCGTACTACCAAAGTGTCCGTAAGTTTTCCTTCCTCTGTTCATTATTTCCTTGTATCGTACCTTTGATTCTCGACTTGTTATTGTTCTTCTCTCGTACTTACCCTCGTATGGCTTTTGCTACTTATTTAACTCCGTATGGATGCCGGAAGAGGTCGTGGTCGCGGCCGTGGTCGTGGACGCGCCGGGACGTGGGCGCCTGGGGCGGCCACGCCACGCTTCGAGCCGGCAAGATCGCAACCGCCATAGCCATGCTTCTTCTCAGAGCGTGCCGATCTTGGTATTGCGGCCGGAATGCAACAAATGGTGAACCAAATGGCGGCAATAGCTCAGCGGTTCGTAACCCGGATCGCCCATGCTAATCGGGCGAGCGGATCGTTGGCTCCAAGATGTCATCAAGATGCATCCTCCTCGCCGGGAGCTTCGGACTGATGGGTGGGAAGGGTGGATTAAGGATATATCAAAGGTCTTCGTTGCCACTAATTGTCCCGAGGAACGAGAGTCCCTATTGCTCAATATTTTCTCACAGGGACGCCATGACCGGTGGGAGGCCGTTGGGCCCAAAGATCATGCCGTTCGTGGCCGAGTTTCAAGAATTGATGGAGATCGAATATTGCCCGTGCCGGCCGATGTGCTCGGGTACATGCTTTTATGATGCTCAACCGCGGGATATCCCCGTAGCTCAAGCTATTGCTGATTTTAACAAGGAGTCGGGTTATGTGAAACCCAAGTTGTCGAGGAGAGTGACAAAATTTTCCATTTCTCCGGACGGATGAAGTTGCCGATTCGGACTATATGTCGGGGCTCGTATGCACTACATTGAAAGATTACCAGAGCAGGCCCTTGCTTATGATATGTCCGTGACGGCGAGTGAGACGGCCCGCGAGAGTAAGAAGCGTAAGTCGGTTGGAAATTTTTCGGTCCCAAGAGTGGAGGCCGCAGAAATCTCAAGCCGCAAATTTTTCAACGGCGGTTCACCCGCTTTCTCCGGGAGCTTTGGGGTGCCGCCGAACCTCCGCTCATGAACCCACATGTTTTAACCGTGGTGTGCAAGGCCATAGGAGCCGACAATGTTCTCGTCCGAAGCTTACTGTCATACTTGTGGACACTAGGCCACAAGGCCCCTTTTGTGAGCAGATCAAACACTTCGCGCGCCGTTTCTTCTCAACCAGGCCCGTTGGAGCCGAGTGTGAACCAGTGGCTCATTTGCTCGCCGCCTCCACCGAGTGCCGGCCGAGGTAAGGGTCGGTCAACCCGCTAGGGGTGGAGTTTCCAATGTCGGCTCGTCACGCCGCGTATCTATGAGATGAGGAGAGCCGATGATCCAAAGAAATCTTGTGGCGACAGTGTACTGCTCATATTCATTTCCATCCCGTCCGTTGTACTTTTGATTCGGGTGCTACGCATTCATTCATTTCTCTAGAGTGTGTACGCCGCTTGAGTCTCGACCGCTTGTCACCTTGCGAGCCTTTCATCGTTAAACTTCCTAGCGGTGATAGAATTGTCGGTGATCGAGAAGTCCGGACTGCTCGTGATCATTTGTGAGAGGGCGTGGCTCTCTAATCTTATTGTTGTGGGTATCGAGGGCGAGGATTTAATTCTCGGGAATGATTGGCTCGAGCGGCATGGTGCAATCATGAACTACCGCACGAGGATCATTACCAAGTTAGCCGAGGACGGTACCGAACACTCTTTCGCGGGGCGAAAGAGAACCTGTAAGTTGTTATTAACGCCTTGAAGGCGGTGAAACTCCTGCGAAAGGGGTGTACTGGTTATTGGTGCTACGCCTTGAAGGCGGGGGATGGTGGAGTCGAGTTTTCGTCGATTCCAGTCGTTAGTGAGTTTCCTGATGTATTTCCTCACGAGTTACCGGGATTGCCACCGGATCGTGAGGTTGAGTTTGTTATAGAATTAGAGCCGGGCGCGGCTCCGATTTCAAAGGCGCCGTATCGCATGGCACCTTCAGAGATGTCAGAGTTGAAGAAGCATTTGAGTGAGCTTCTTGAGTCAGGGTATGTTCGACCGAGCGCCTCGCCTTGGGGTGCACCGGTCCTGTTTGTACGGAAGAAGGATGGTTCACTACGTTTGTGTATCGACTATCGCGAACTAAACAAGGTAACCATCGAGAACAAGTATCCTTTGCCGAGAATTGATGACTTGTTCGATCAGTTGCAGGGAGCTGCGGTATTCTCGAAAATTGATTTGAAATCGGGGTACTATCAGCTCCGGGTGAGAGAGTCCGATGTGCCGAAGACAGCTTTTCGGACGAGATATGGACATTATGAGTTCGTAATCATGCCTTTCGGGTTAACTAATGCGCCGGCGGTGTTCATGCAGTTGATGAACAAAGTCTTTATCGAGTATTTGGATAAGTGTGTCGTCGTCTTCATTGACGATATTCTTATTTATTCGAGGAATGAGGAAGAGCATGCCCATCATTTGCGAGTAGTATTAGACATTTTGAGGACCGAGCAACTCTATGCGAAGTTCTCGAAATGTGAGTTCTGGTCAAGGAAGTGATGTTTTTGGGCCACGTGATTTCAAAGGGGGTTCGTAGATCCGCGTAAGATCGAGGCGGTGTTGATTGGGCACCGCCCAAAAATGTGAAGGAGGTCCGTAGTTTCTGGGTTTGGTGGCTACTACCGTAGGTTCGCCGAGGGTTTCGAAATCGGCTCGACCACTTACACGCTGCTTCGTAAATCCGAGAAGTTCGTCTGGAATGACGAGAGGCGCCGAGTTTTGAGGAATCAAGAAGCGTTTGACTTCAGCCCCGGTTTTAGCGTTGCCATGTGGCAATGAGGGTTTTGCCGCTTATAGCGATGCTTCGGTCGTGGTCTTGGGTGCGTATTGATGCAAAGACGGCAAGACCATTGCCTATGCGCCGAGACAATTGAGGTCAGATGAGTTGAACTACCCTACTCATGATTTAGAGTTAGCGGCGATGCTTTTGCGCTCAAGATTTGGCGTCATTATCTTTTCGGCTCGCATGTTAGATTTTTACCGATCATAAAAGTCTCGAAATACATATTTACTCACGGGAGTTGAATATGAGGCAGAGGAGGTGGTTGGAGTTGATTAAGGATTATGACCTCGAAATCCTTTATCATCCGGCAAGGCGAACGTCGTGGCCGACGCCTTGAGTCGAAACCGATTGCATTGCGATCGCTTGAGATCCTTACGTCTCGGTCCGAGCTTCGCGATCTTTAATAGAGTTAGATGTTGAAGTTTTGTTGCTCGAGCCGCTGGGCAACTTCGTGCTTTAGAGGTTTCGCTGCCTTTGATCGATGAAATTAAGTCAAGGCTTAGAAGATCCGATGATTACTCAAATCCGAGAGAACGTTCTTAAAGGGAAGTCTCTCGGATTTATGATTCACGAGGATGGTATTTTGAGATTTCGAGTCGTCTTTGTGTGCCGAACGACTCGAGTTGAGACAGAGTATTTTATGAGGCCCATGCTACACCTTACTCCGTTCATCCCGGTTCGAGTAAGATGTACAAGGACTTGAGAAGGAATTTCGTGGAATGATATGAAGGATGAGGTCGCACGCTTGTAGCGAGATGCTTGACTTGTCACAGGTCAAAATCGAGCATCGCCGACGTCAAGGTTATTGCGTCACTTCTGCTCCGAATGGAAATGGGAAGATATATCGATGGATTTCGTTACGAGTTTGCCGAGATCGAGGTCGGGCATGAATATGGTATGGGTGATTGTTGATCGCTCGACCAAGTCGGCACACTTTCTCGGGCATCAAGGACACTTGGGGCCCTGAGAAGTTAGCTCGTGTGTTTATCGCGCAGATCGTAAGACTTCACGGTACTCAAGTCTATTGTTTCGGATCGTGACGGTCGCTTTGTATCGCACTTCCGCAAAGCGGTGCATAAGGCGTTGGGTACCCGTTGCGCTTTGAGTACCTCTTTTCATCCCCATCGGATGGATACCGAACGCACTATCCAGACGCTCAAGACTTGTTGCGTGCTGTGCACTCGATTGGAGTAGTGACTGGAGGAACATTTGCCGCCGATCGAATTCACGTACAACAACGGTTGGCACGCCGCGATTCGGATGGCACCGTATGAGGCACTTTACGGGCGGCGATGTCGATCACCGATTTGTTGGAATGAGGCATCCGATTTGGTCGACCGAGCCGGATGTCGCTTTTAGAGACGAGGCGGAAGATAGAGTTAATTCGAGAACGGATGTTGATCGCCCAAAGTCGGCGAAGTCGTATGCCGACGTCCGACGCCGACCTTTGGAATTCGAGGTGGGAGACCACGCTTTGCTAAAGGTGTCGCCGACGAAAGGAGTTTTTCGTTTCGGGAAGAAAGGAAAGTTGAGTCCAAGATTTATCGCCCCTTTGAGATCCTCGAGCGAGTAGGTGGGTTGGCATACCGCTTGGCGTTACCCCGGCCTTGAGTCATGTTCATAGCGTTTCCATGTTTCCCGCTTGAGGAAATATGTTCGGATCCTAGTCACGTCATCGATTATGGCGAGATTGATATTGCTGAAGATATTACTTTTGAGGAGCGTCCTTTGAAGATTTTGGAGCATCGTGAGAAACGACTGAGGCATAAAACCATCCCTCTGGTCAAAGTGCAGTGGTCGAGACACGGTGTCGAGGAAGCAACTTGGGAAACCGAGGACAGCGTGCGTGCTAGGTACCCAGAGTTGTTTATTTCTTAAGTTTCGGGACGAAACTTATTTTTAGAGGGGTAGAATGTAATATCCGTATTTTTCTTTCCCTTGTATTTTCGTTTTTGGTGTATTTCTCGATCGTAGTGACCCTCGTGTACTTTTCAGCGTATCCTTCCTATCAAACTGTTGAACTATATTCTTGTTATTGTTGTGCGAAACCGCCGTTTCGGGGTTGCCGTGGATCCATTTCGTGTTATTAGTCCCCAAATATTGATTCTTATCGTTTTATTCTCTTTCCGGATCATTTTTATCATTTTGGGACCCAAAAAGGGGTGTGGGCCGCGACACAAGGTGCGTGCGCCGTGGCACACAAAGTTCTCAAAATGTTGGTCGAGCAATCTGTACTGTGTGCCGCGGCACACCCATCTGTGCCGCGGCACACAGCAGCAGTGCCGCGCACACTGTCCGGTGCCGCGGCACACTCGTGTGTCTTCTCGCGACCAAAACCCAATCAGACTGTGTGCCGCGGCACACGCATCTGCGGCCGCGCACACTTTGTGCCGTGCTGCACACGAAGCGGTCAATTGTGCAGATTCGCCTTTATTAGACGAAATCGCCGACTTTTCCCCATTTTTCATCTCGCATCGCGAGAGTAGTAAGAGGGAAGGGGAGAACCGCTCAGATTTCTTAACTTGGGGGCCGATTTTCATCATTTCTCTTCGAGTGAAGCTCTGGGCAATCAATCTAACGCGTGTTCTACGGATCTTGATACTTGAATCTCCTAAGGTAATATTCTAAAACCCTATTTCGATTTAATTTGGGGGTTTTGGGTTTTTCTTCCGATTCGCTCCGCTTTGTTGGTGGATTCATGATGTATACGATTGATATTGTTAGTATCTTTAGTTTTCCTACGGATTCATGGATATTTTGTGGATTTTTACGGAATCGAGAGGGTTTGGTTGTGGTCCGCCCTCGTTGTTATTTTTATTCGAATATACATGAATCGTAGGCGGGTTTCCGGGTGTATTCCATTTCCGTAATCGTCTAGAGTTGGTTGTGATTGTGTTATTCAATCGTTAGGTTCATTCGCTTCCTCACGGCCGTGCTTGATTCTTCCGCTCCGCTTCGGCCACCGTCTATTAATCGAGGCAAGTATTTTTGGAAACCTTTATGCTTAACGTGAAATGGTAATGTATATTCTTTGTAAATTACTCACCTTGTGTTGGCCCGACGGGGTCAAGGAGGGAAATCTATGCTGCCGCCCTGGATTTCACGAGTTTCGTACCGCTAGCCAACTCGTTAGGGTCCTTGCAAGGCCCCGAGTGAGGATGTATGCTGCCGCCCTGTTCTCACGACAATGCGTGTGCGTGGTTTTGTTTTTCTGTAATTGTAGCCAACTCGTTAGGGTCCCTGTGAGGCCCCGAGTGAGAATGTATGCTGCCGCCCTGTTCTCAAGGCTAATTATTTGACTGTTTATTTTCCGGAAAAAGACATGTCTTGTTTTGGTTTTCGAAATGATATTGGTGCATATGCTATGAAATGTGTAAGCGATTGGTTTGCCTTGAATACTTGTACTAGCGTAATTGCTAATCCCTCTGGGGACCCGTTTCGGGGAAATTCGTTTTATGAATTTCAGGTCAGGTTCATCGAGACGAGCGGGCGCTGGACCAGTACACGGATGATGGCCGTGCGTGATGATTGTGCACGAGTGACGTTTTGGTGTCTTTTACCTTTTGTCTTTTGTGGTTTTGAACTAATAGTTGTACTCGAGTACTTAAGGGGTTCTTGTTCGTTTGGATTGTATTGTTGCTTATTATGTTGTGTCGGATGATGATGTTATATTGACCGGTTGAACCGGGTGGTATTGTTCTGTTGTTTATGTGAGTCGATAAGTATGATGCTGTTCAGCCTGGTGGGTCCCATATAGGGATTCACGGCGCTGTAATATACCTCGAATATCTTGAGGGTGTTACAAGCATCATCTACCTTCATACCCTTCGCAGGATGAAGGTAGACCAATCTTACGTCAGACCCTGCAACGAGGACATCAGAGGGTTTGCTAACTGCTGCACCTCGCCGTTGGGAGAAATTGACCTCGTTCTGAAGTTTGGTCAGGGGCCGATCAAGAGAACGATGATCACCACATTCAAGATCATCGACGTGCACAGTGATTGAAATGCCATCATAGGCCGACCTGTGATGTCGAGGCTGAGGGCCACTCAGTCCACTTGTCATCTGTGCATGAAATTCCCCACCCTGGACGGCGTCGGGGTACACAGGGGAGATCAACGTGCCGCCCGGGAGTGCAATCTCAGCACCCGGGCTCGTGAAATAAATGTCACATAGGGCACCCCAGGAAGTATGCTAGAAAAATGGGAGCAACTGGATCCGAACAGCTGGGAGAAGCCGCCCGGCTTGAACAAGACGCTGAAGGTTCCGGGGCCGCTCAAGACCTCGAAATAGAATTTAACCAGACAGGCCAGGTAAAGTACTGATCCTGGAGGAGGATCCCGTCGACCCACAATTCCAGAAACCGAAGAGAAAAATTCGCCACGCTGAGCCGACAGAAGCGCTGGACCAGGTCGACATGGACGCATCTAATCCCGTCCGACAACTGAGGATCGGCCACAACCTCCAAGAACCGATCCGTTCCGAGCTAATTCCACCTGAGACAGAATTTAGACGTCTTCGCGTGGACCCATTCGGACATGCCTGGGATTAACCCGGAATTTGCGTGCCTCCGGCTGAATATTGACCCTAATTCCAATCCGGTTATTCAGAAGTGAAGGAAAATGGGGCCTGAGCGGCAGAAGGGATTAGAAGAAGAAGTGTGGAGGCTAATCGACAACGGATTCATTCGGGAAGCCAGATACCCGACCTGGGTGGCCAACCCGTTCCTGGTGAAAAAGCCGACCGGGCTGTGGCGGCTCTGCATTGACTTCTCCGATCTAAATAGAGCCTGCCCAAAAGATAGCTATCCTCTGCCCCACATCGACTATATGGCGGACACGACAGCCGGACATGAGCTGATGAGTTTTATGGATGCATACTCCGGATACAATCAGATCCAGATGCATCCTACTGATGAAGAAAACACCTCCTTCTACTCGGCCCACAGACTATATTGCTACCGCATGATGCCTTTCGGGCTTAAAACGGCTGGCGCAACCTATCAACGCCTGGTAAATAAAATGTTTTGTAGCTTGATAGGTCATACAATGGAGGTTTATGTAGATGATATGCTTGTAAAATCTTTGCGCTCGACCGACCATGTGAATGACCTCAATAAAATATTTGCGATTTTGCAAGACTACAAAATGAAGTTAAACCCAAAAAAATGTTCATTTGGGGTAGGCTCCGGGAAATTCCTCGGCTACATGGTAAGACAAAGAGATATTGAAGCTAACCCCGATAAGATCAAGGCAGTAACCGAACTTGTTCCGCCAAATTCGGTCAAAAAGTGCAAAGCACCGGCCGACTAGCCGCGCTAAGTCGCTTTATCTCTCGCTCAACCGACAAATGCAAACCTTTCTTTGAGGCGATAAAAAAACAAAGATTTTCAATGGACCGACTCCTGCCAGAATGCCTTTGACACAATCAAAGAAGTCTTGGCAGAGGCACCGATCCTACAACAACCGGCCCGCGGAGAGCCTCTCAACTTATATCTCGCGGTGTCCGACTCCGCAATCAGCGCTGCTCTTATCCGGACGGAAAATACGGTTCAACATCTGGTATATTATGTTATCCAGGCCCTTCATGATGCCGGGGTCCGTTATGCCCCAATGGAGAAGTTGGCCTATGCGCCCATAGTGGCGTCCCGGAAGCTAAGGCCTTACTTTCTTGAACATCAGGTAGTCGTCTTAACGAACTACACCCTAAAAAGAATCATGCACCGACCCGATGTATCCGGACGGATGATTGAATGGGCCGTGGAGCTCGTACAATTCGACCTAGCTTTTGAATTGCGCACTGCCATAATAGGTCAGGTCCTGGCAGATTTCATCGCGGAGTTCACACCAGCAATCACACAAGACAACGACCGATCGGAAGAGTGGTCACTCTACGTAGATGGGTCGTCAACTGCCGACCGAGCAGGCGCAGGAATAGTCCTCGTCAGTTCTGATCAACAGTTATTCTACTCGGCCATTCGCCTAGGTTTTCCAGCCACTAATAATGAGGCATAATATGAAGCCCTCCTGGCCGAACTGGAAATGGCGACCTCCCTTGGTCTCACTCGCCTCACTATCTTAAGTGACTCCCAATTGGTAATGAACCAAATTAGGGGCGAATACGAGGCTGAGGAGCCCAAACTGGTCAAATACCTCCGCCTAGCACGAACCCGGTTGCAAGATTTCCGAGGAACTATACAACACATTCCTCGAATCGAGAACATCCAGGCCGACTCCTTGGTAAAACTCGCATCCAGCTCTAGAGCCGAGCATATGGACGAGGTAAGCATGGGGTACCATGCATCATCGGCCCTAGATATGGCTGAAGTCTAAGCAGCCGAACAGTCGGAGCCGCAAGGATGGATGCAGCCTATAATTCAATACCTTCAGAGCGGCGTTTTACCCGCGAACCGAGCCCAGGCACGATCACTTCGAACTCAGTTCGCCCGGTTCACCATCGTTGATGGAACTTTCTACAAGAGAGGGTATTCAGTTCCATTGCTGAAATGCCTGTCCGAGTCGGAGGCAGAGTATGCCCTCAGAGAGGTGCACGAGGGTATATGCGGCAACCACTCCGGCGGCCAGGCACTGGCCTACAAATTGATCTGGCAAGGATATTAGTGGCCGAATCGTAAAAAAGATGCCATCGCGCTCATACGGAAGTGCGTACGATGCCAAATCTTCGCTCCTCATATCCGATTCCCGCCAGAACCACTCACTTCTGTTTATTGCCCGTGGCCATTCGCCAAATGGGGGATTGATCTGATCGGCCCTTTACCTAAAGGACGGGGAGGGGTACAATATGCCATCATCGCAGTCGATTATTTCACAACATGGGCGGAGGCCGAACCCATGGCACTGACGACCGAACAGAAAATAGTCGATTTTATTTGGAAGTCTCTCATCTGCCGGTTTGGGATCCCTCAGTCCATTGTCTACGATAATGCCAAACAATTTGATAACAAAAAATTTTGGGCCTTCTGCGACGGCCTCCACATACGAAACAACTTTTCCACGCCGTACTATTCGCAATCCAATAGATAGGTCGAGACGGTCAACAAAATTATAAAGCAACACCTCAAGACCCGCCTCGAAGAACTCAAAGGTTCATGGCCAGAAGAACTCCCTGGAGCATTATGGGCTAATAGAACAACGCATCGGTCCGCCACTGGAGAAACTCCTTTCTCCTTAGCTTTCGGCACTGAGGCAGTCATCCTAGTTGAAATCGGGGCGCCTACCTATCGGGTAACCCATTTCGAAGAACCAGATAACGACTTGGCCCTCCAAGTGAGCCTGGACCTCATCGCCGAAAAACGGGCCCAAACGGAAATGCAGAACGCCATCTACAAAAGAAGATGCGAAAGATATTACAACTCCAAGGTTCACCATAGAAGTTTCCAGGTCGGAGACCTCGTTCTTAAACGGGTATTGGGACCGGATCCTGGACCACTTAAGCCCAAATGGGAAGGACCATACAAGATTAGCGAAGTCCTTCATAATGGAGCCTACCGGCTAGAATACCTGAACGGCCAGAGATTCACTTATCCATGGAATGTTATGTATTTAAAAAGGTATTATCAATAAAATTTAGCTTTATTTCTTTCTTAGCTTTGGCACTATAAGACCGAGCCTGACTCGGCACTATGAATGACCGGTTCCTCTGGCACTATAAGACCGAGCTCTAATCGGCACCTCGAATGACCGGATCCTCCGGCACTATAAGACCGAGCCTGACTCGGCACTATGAATGACCGGCTCCTCCGGCACTATAAGACCGAGCCTGAATCGACACTATGAATGACCGGATCCTCCGGCACTATAAGACCGAGCTCGACTCGGCACCTCGAATGACCGGCTCCTACGACAGTATAAGACCGATCTCGACTCGGCACTATGAATGACCGACTCCTTCGGCACTATAAGACCGAGCTCGACTCGGCATTATGAATGACCGACTCCTCCGGCACTATAAGACCGAGCTCGACTCGGCACTATGAATGACCGGCTCCTCCGTCACTAGAAGACCGAGATCGACGCGGCATTATCAATGAAGATAGCAAAAAGAATACACCATGGCCGAACCAACCCGACCGGAACATCCAAAAGAACAACTAAGCAGGTACTAAAAGTAAAAGTTTATTCATTCAAGGAGTGTTTTTACAAAGAACATCCGAGAAAAGAAACTAACGATAAGAAAAGACTAAGGCACGTAGGCTATACATAAGAAAATGCCTAAACACTATTCGGCTCCGCCGCTCCGGCCAGCCGCTTGGAAGGACTGCCCTTCACCTTCACCGGGAGGGGCCGAGCCCGGACCTCCAGCATCCTCGTCAGCCTCTGGATCGTCAGCTTCCATGGGCTCGACATGCAGGTGGGCCGCCCGAGACTCTATGTAGGCACGGACCTCCTCAACTGTCTTCCCTTCCTTCATGAGATCCAATATCTCGTAGCAGGTGGAGACATAGTTCAGGTTGATCAGCTCCTCAGACTCGGGCGTCTTCTTGAAGGCAGCCGCCCCTTCGGCAAGACCCTTAGCATAGCCCGAAGCCTCACAGGTATCAACCTGCTCGGTCAGATGCTCGAGCCGAGCCTTTGTATCCTTCAAGTAAGCATCATGCTCGGTCCGGATCGCCTCGCACTGCTTGTGCATCGTCTCGGCCGCCTCAGTCATATCTCGAGCCTTGCCCCTCCAGATATCGGCCTCGCCAGCCCGGCTCTCAAGAATCTCCATATCTCCCTTCAGTTGGCTATCTCCTCCTCTAGAGACTTAATCATTGACGGGCAGAGATGGTGCTCCTCCCTCAAAGTTTCAAGCTTGGCCGATATCATTTTGTGCTTCTTAACGAGGGCCTGGAACTCCCCGGCCGCCTTCACATAGGTCCCGAGAGCACGGCCAAGCTGGGCATTTTCGAACTGGATCTGCTCGGCCGGATCCATGTCGTTTGTAACCAGTTCCATCTTCGGCGTCCATCCCCGAATAGGAACGTGGCTCGACTCAGCCACCGCCGGTGGAACCCGATCCAACATCTCAGCAGTAGGAGTGGCCGCCCGCACGAAATTCAGAAACCAGCACGGCCTCCTCCCCCGTATTTCAGTATAGGGGTCCTCCCGGTCCTTGTTCACCGGAATATAATGACCCTCCAAGTCCACAACGACCTCCGCCCGACCAGTACGGACAGGGCTCGACAAGGGGGGCAGCTCAGTCCTCGTCTCAACCTCGGCCTTATTGGCGCTCCCCTCAGGCTTGGTCGCCTCCCTCTTCCGCTTAGCCGCCCCGCGCTTCCTCCGCTCGGCGGCCTCAGCGGCCAATCTCTCAACCCGTTGAGCAGGGGTCTCTCTCCTCCCCGACACGGTCTTCATTTTAGGGACTGAAAGAAAAAAGGAAAACATAAAAAAAAATTATTACAAGTTACCTGAGGAAGACATAACGTTCGGATCGGTGGATCGAAGACCAGCAGCCCAAAGGTTTTCTTCGGTAGTTAAAAGATGTGACTTCCTCCGCTCGGAGGAAAGCTCCAGAAGCTTCTCAATCCGGTCGTCGAACTCGGGAGATGTCTCCTGAGCCGGGATGCGTTCTGCACAGGAAGCGAATGATGAGCGTTAGACAAAAAGAGGAACCGAATGGAAAACGCAACACTTACTCATTTTTGCAATAAAGTGCAAAGGGGTGAAAAGCTCCGCGTCCACGACGCTGGGCTCGAACTTATCCACCGAGCTCCTCCAAGACCCCCTGACGTAAAACCACTACTCCTTCCAGTTGTAAGTGGTCTCCGGCACATCCACCACCTCCTTGTGCATGGCATGCCGAGTGTCAAATAAAACCCGCCTGAGCCGGATCTTCCGACCGATCTTCACAAGAAGAGGTTGTTGAACTACTCAAAGTTGGGCTCGGGCCAACCGTGCTGGTTGAAGAGGATAAAAAGGCCCACCACCCGAGCCCAAGAGTTGGGATGAATTTGGGCGAGGGGAAGGCCCCACCGCCTCATCCAACGGGAGAAAGCCAAGGGAAGCGGAAACCTCAGCCCCGCCAAAAGGGAACGGTAATACACAGCCGTGCAACCGAGAGGCGGGAGGTGAGGCCTCTCTACGGGATCCGGGACAAACATCCGCACCGCCGCCGGTATCTTGAACCTCCGCCGCCAGGCCACAAGTTGCTCCTCTATGACGGTGCTGTGGATCGAGGTCGAGTCCTACTCCGCCTCCACGTAAAGGGCCGACAGGGGCCGAATCTAGGCCGTGGCAGGCTCAACCTCCTCTTCTTCATCCGGAGCCTCGCCGACCGCCGTTAACGGCGCCACCACCTCCACTTCCTCAGATCCCGGTGACCTCGCAGCCTCGCCGCCTTCCTCCTCATCACTCCAGTTGATGGGAGGCCCGCCTTGAGACAGATTCGCCACCCCCGTGCGGTCCGGCGACACGGTCAACTCTGCCGCCCTCTCATCCCTCAGATTCGACATCTCGATTATTTGAAAGAAAAGAAAAGAGACTCACCGGAGATTTCTCTCTGAAATCGGAAAAAATTCCGAAGCATTTTTCTGCCTTTTCTCTGCAAGAAAAAATAAAAATGATGGAAGTAAAAGGAAGAAGAAACGAAGATGAAGAACCCCTCTATTTATAAGGGGAACCAAGCATTGAATGCTTGGCGCGTGGCACGTCAATTCACACCAAACCATCGTGGAAATCCAGGGCGCGTGGACTGTAATACCCGTACCTTTTATTGACTGTTTGACTTTGCCGTTTCTCTTATGTTGTCGCTTTGTAAACGCTTGGAGATGTTGTTGATATTTTTATTGAGTTTCGTATCTTGTTTGGGTCTTGATCGTGTTGTTTTAGACCTTGCGGAAGTGTTCTGGGCCAGAGAAATAGCGTACACTAGGCCTAGGCTAACGCATGCTAATTCTGCTTGATTAGCGCACGCTAGCTTTGAGCCGTAGCGCGCGCTAAGGGGATCAGTCAGGTCAGAACCAGTAACTTGTACTGCTCTCTGGACTAGCGGATTAATGCACGCTAGGAGTTTGTTAGCGCGCGCTATTCGTGGTTAGTAGCGCACGCTAACATCCGTCTGTAGCGCGCGCTACCGGGCTGGTCGGCAGAGGCAGTGAGGTTGCCAGGTTTTCTGGACTATCAGGTAGCGTACGCTAGGCTTCGGCTAGCGCACGCTAAAACTGTTCCATAACGCACGCTAAGCCATAGCGGTAGCGCACGCTAAGGCTTGAGCAGGGCAGAGACAGTAGGTTCTGGACTCCAGTACTGGATGCCACATTTTGGGCTAGCGCACGCTAGAGATAGACGATTAGCGCACGCTAACGGGGCCGGCAGAAGCCACTGGACTACCCGGTGACTTCGCTAGCGCACGCTAATGAAGGAGGCGTAGCGTGCGCTAGACTGGGCAGATATATATATATGACAGTTGACTTCCATTTCGTCATTTCTCACCTTCTTCACTCCTTTTCGACGGGAATCGCTCGGGAGAGACGATCTTGGGCGATTGGAAGCGATCTTCCTTCTAATAACAACATTTTTGGTTGGAGAACAAGGATTTCACAACATCTAATCCATCCTATCGTCCGAATCAAGGTAAAAATCCTTAGAACCCTACTTTTTGGAAATTTTGGGGTTTTTCGTAGATTCGTCCGATTTATCCATTTTGAAGTTTGAGAACCCTAAGATTATGATGTATCTCTACCGTATGCATGCTTTTCCTACGATTTATGGATTGGATTGTACCGTTTTCGGACTTGTGAGAGTTTGGACGATTTTCCAACCTCTAGTTGTTTATCCGTGTATTTTCATGAATCGTAGACGGGTTTTGGGAGTTTCTTCGTGTAATTTGAATATGGATAATTGATTATCATATTCCTTGCGAATCGTTTAGGTGCCGGAAGCGCGTTCTTGGACCTACCGAACTCATACCCTTTTTCCGTTCGATTTCTCAATGTCTCAAAGGCAAGTATATATTTATGAATGTGCGTTATCGACTTTGAAAGTATGAAATATTAATGGCATGATTATTTCTATCCACTCTGGGCGGGCCGACGGGTCCCCAGAGGATTTCGTAGCCTCTGGTGCGATTCCACGGATGATATGAACGAACCACTCTGGGGCGGGCCGACGGGTCCCCTGAGGATTCCGTAGCCTCTGGTGCGGTTCCACGGTATTCATATATGTATTGATGCGATGCCATGAGATTTAGTTATTCCGGAATACTAGTCTTGAATTGATGAATTGACGGTTACATTTACTTTATTATCGAGAAGTATTGTGTTTCATACTTGATATACTTGCACTAGCTATTCGACGGCTAACCCCTTATGGGGGAAATACTTTTTATGTATTTCAAGTTCCAGGAGAGCGGACAGGCAGGTATCGGGTCGGCATGAAGATGGTGGGCAAGAGTGATACTGTGTCCTTCCTCCGGTTATGTTTTGAGTTTTCCATTCAGTGTTGTTGTACTGGAATGGTTATTGAGTACTCGAGTATTGTTTTCCATTTTTCTTGATGTTCCGGCTTGTGTTCGCCGAGGTATTGATTTGTGTTGTGATGTCTTTGGATACATGGGTTATGTTTTGAATACCATTTGTATTGTTCTTCCTTCCATTGTATGTAGACCTTATCGGTCAAAATTTATAGTTCCGCGTATGTTTAGCCTTGTGGGTCCCACGACGGGGCTTACGGCGCTGTAATGTTCCCCGAATAACTTGGGGGCGTTACAGAATATGGTATCAGAGCTTAGGTCTATGGATACCTAGGCTGTCGGTCTTTTGGGTCGATCGAGTCATTATTTGTCCGCAGTATCACTACTCTGCCATCATCACAGTGCGACCGGTACTTGTAAGACCTCTCACTCTTCTGGTGTTTCCTTATTCGTTTTGCTTCCTTTTATCGGTATTCTTGAGAATCGGACACTTTGATGACGTGTGATTGAATTGTGCTTACGTGACTTGTGTTTTCTTCAGTATGTCAGCTGGTAGGGGCCGTGGCCGTGGATGTGGAAGAGGTCGTGGCGCGACTGTTTCCATCAGTTCTGTTGCGGGGTCGATCAACCCCAGCTTGTCGAACTCGGTGCATCCTGACACCGAAAGTCAGCACGACCAGTCGAATGGCCAGGAGAACAGCGCGGACGTTGGAGTGGCGAATGCACTTCAACAATTGGCTACCCAGATGACCATCTTAGCCTGCATCGTTCAAATGAATAATCCGAACCCGAAAACGGACGCTTTGCTTCAGAACGTAATCCGTATGCACCCTCCACAATTTGGCGGTGCCACAGACCCGTTAGGATGGGAAGATTGCCTAGCAGAATTGGAAAAGATCTTCGAAGCGGTTGATTGCCCCGAAGTGAGGAAAGTACCGATTGCTCAGTATTTCCTTACCAAGGAGGCCGTTACGTGGTGGAAAGTCGTCAAGCCACAGGATCGTGTTGCCACGTGGAATGAATTTAGAGAACTTCTGGAGGCCGAGTTTTGTCCTTGGCCAGTACGAGAAGGCCGAATCCGCGCCTTTTTCGAGGCTAAACCACAGAATATTCCCGTTTCGCAGGCGATCGTGGAGTACAACCAACAATTTATCCATGTGAAGGATCAAGTACGTAACGAGCGTGACAAGATCCGTTACTTTGATATGCGTATGAATATGGACTTACGGCGGTACATGGCCGGATTTGCTTGCACCACACTGAAGGAATACCAGGACAGAGCTTTAGCCCATGATATGTTGAGCCCCGACAACGATACCGTGGAAGAATCAAAGAAGCAGAAAGTCGCGGGGAATTTTTCTAACTCTAAGAGTGGCAACTTTCAGAGGTCGCAAACGGCTAACCGTTCTTCCGGACAGTCGTCATGTTCTAATAAAGGAAAGAGGGGTTACCGTCCTACTCCGGGTACCACAAATCGCACGGTGACTTGCTATAATTGTGGCCGTTCTGGCCACGTTAATTTGGAATGCAACTTTCCACCATTGAAGTGTCACACGTGCGGACAGATGGGACATAGAGCGGCTTATTGTTCCGATCCGAATCAGACTTTGGACACTCGGGCTTCTGCCCCAGCTGGTCAACCTCAGCAGAATTTCGGCAGGGGCCGGGGTCGGGGTCAGAACGCTAGAGGGGGAAACTCTAGCGTCGGTTCGGTACAACCACGGGTGTATGAGATGCGTCGGACAGACGAACCCGACGCGGCGGTAGCTTCAGGTGCCATTCATATTTTATCTCATCCAGTCCGTGTACTTTTTGATACGGGTGCTACACATTCTTTTATTTCTTTGGAGTGTGTACGCCGTTTGAATATAACTTGTTTGACTGTTTGCGAACCCTTCATCGTGAAACTGCCTAGATTAGAGATTTTCCGGTGATTATATCCGGTATGGAATGGTTATCGAATCTGATTGTAGTTGATATGGAAGGCGATGACGTGATCCTCGGCGAGGATTGGCTTGATAGTCATCAAGCGATTATGAACTACCGTACCAAGGTTATCACCATGATGACTAAAGACGGATCTGAGTACTCATTTTTGGGGCGTAAGTCGGGACTATCCAAGTTACTTATCAGTGCCATGAAGGCCGTAAAACTTTTGAATAAAGGTTGTACGGGCTATTGGTCTTATGCCTTGAAAATGGAAGGAAACGAAATCGATTTCTCTTCGATTCCGGTTGTTAGTAAGTACCCCGATGTTTTTCCGGATGACCTCCCGGGATTACCGCCACATCGAGAGATAGAATTTACCGTAGACTTAGAACCAGATGCGGCTCCAATTTCTAAAGCACCTTACCGGATGGCACCTTCCGAGATGCAAGAATTGAAAAATCAATTGGGAGAACTTTTGGAAAAAGGGTACATCAGGCCGAGCGCTTCGCCTTGGGGCGCGCCTATTCTTTTCGTAAGGAAGAAGGATGGTTCACTACGTTTGTGCATCGACTACCGTGAGCTGAACAAAGTAACCATCAAGAACAAGTATCCTTTACCTCGTATAGACGATTTATTTGATCAATTGCAAGGGGCTGCAGTTTTCTCGAAGATTGATTTAAGATCCGGGTATTATCAACTCAGGGTGAGGGAGTCCGACGTTCCGAAGACGGCGTTTCGGACGAGATATGGGCATTATGAATTTGTAGTTATGCCTTTTGGGTTGACTAATGCACCGGCAGTATTCATGCAGTTAATGAATAAGATATTCATCGAGTACCTCGACAGGTGTGTAGTCATCTTTATTGACGACATCTTGATCTATTCTCGAGATAAGGAGGAACATGCCCGACACTTGCGTTTGATATTAGACATTTTGAGAACCGAGAACCTCTATGAAAAATTCTCGAAATGTGAGTTTTGGTTGGAAGAAGTTATGTTTCTCGGCCATGTGATTTCGGCCGAAGGGGTTCGTGTAGACCCGCAGAAGATTGAGGCAGTGCTGGATTGGGCACCGCCTAAAAATGTTAAGGAAGTTCGTAGCTTTTTGGGCCTTGCTGGGTATTACCGTCGGTTCGTCGAGGGGTTCTCGAAACTCGCTCGGCCGCTTACGAAATTACTCCAGAAGACCGAAAAGTTTGTTTGGACGGATGAGAGACAACAGAGCTTCGATGAACTGAAGAGACGATTGACTTCAACGCCGATTTTAACTTTACCACGCGGTAGCGAGGGCTTTGCAGTTTATAGTGACGCTTCGGGTCAAGCCCTGGGCTGTGTACTTATGCAGCATGATAAGACGATAGCTTTTGCGTCACGACAATTAAAGCCTTATGAGATGAATTATCCTACTCACGACAGTTGGCCGCAATTGTCTTCGCCCTCAAGATTTGGCGGCATTATTTGTATGGTTCACCGTGTCGGATTTATACCGATCACAAGAGTCTGAAGTATATTTTCAGTCAGAAGGAGCTAAATATGAGACAGAGACGTTGGTTAGAGTTGATAAAGGATTATGATTTGGAAATTCTTTACCACCCTGGAAAAGCCAATGTCGTTGCGGATGCTTTGAGCCGCAAATCGGCATCTCTTCAAATGCTCGAGGTTCTTACATCTCAGATGAAAATTCGTCAAGACTTAATTGAGCAAGGGATAGAAGTTTGGCTTCAGCGAGTACATGGATAGTTGTGTACTCTCGAAATTACTTCGTCCTTGGTTGACGATATCAAAGGGAAGCAGTGGAGTGACCCGATGATTTCTCAACTGAAGGAAGATGTAATTAAAGGAAAAGCTCCTAGCTTTATGGTTCACGAGGATACTATTCTGAGATTTCAGGGCAGGCTTTGTGTTCCGAACGACTTAGAGTTGAGGCAGAGAATTCTCCGAGAAGCTCATGCTACGCCTTACTCAATCCACCTCGGGACGAGTATGTACAAAGATTTGAAGCGCAATTTTTGGTGGAATAACATGAAGAAGGATGTTACGGAGTTTGTACTACGGTGCTTGACGTGTCAACAAGTCAAGATCGAACATCAACGACCAGCGGGGTTGTTGAAACCGCTTCCCATTCCCGAGTGGAAGTGGGAAGACATTTCTATGGATTTCATCACTGGCATGCCGAGAACTCGGGCCGGAATGAATATGATTTGGGTAATTGTCGATCGGTTGACCAAGTCGGCACACTTCTTGGGTATTAAGGATACTTGGGGACCGGATAGACTGGCTCGAACCTTTATTGCTGAGATCGTGAGGTTACACGGTTCCCCCAAGACCATTGTTTCTGACCGAGACGGCCGTTTCGTATTGCATTTTTGGCAGGCCGTTCACCAGGCTTTGGGTACTGAGTTGAGATTGCGCACTTCCTTTCATCCTCAGTCGGACGGTCAGACAGAGAGGACGATTCAGACGTTGGAAGTTATGTTGCGGGCTTGTGCCTTAGACTGGAGTAATGATTGGGAGCTTCACTTGCCGTTGATCGAGTTTGCTTACAATAATAGTTGGCATGCGTCGATCAAAATGGCACCCTTCGAGGCACTTTATGGTAGGCGGTGTAGGTCGCCATTGTGTTGGGATGAGGCTTCTGAGCTAGTTGGAACGGAACCGGATATGTTGTTGGAGACTAAGGAAAAGATTTCTATTATCCGGGATCGATTGCTGACTGCCCAGAGTCGTCAGAAATCTTATGCTGATACTCGTCGTCGACCCTTGGAGTTTGAAGTGGGGGATCATGTATTGCTCAAGGTGTCGCCGACCAGAGGAGTTTTCCGCTTCGGAAAAAAGGGGAAACTTAGCCCGAGGTATGTCGGACCTTTTGAGATTTTGGACAGAGTTGGAGATTTAGCTTATCGCTTGGCGTTGCCTCCAGATTTGAGTCACGCCCATAGTGTTTTTCATGTGTCTCAGTTGAGAAAGTACGTACCGGATCCGAGCCACATTATCGACTACAGTGAGATTGACGTAGCCGAGGATATTACCTTTCCGGAGAAACCTGTGAAGATCCTTGAGCGTCGCGAGAAACAACTTCGGCATAAGACCATTCCACTAGTTAAAGTGCAATGGTCGAGACATGGAGTCGAGGAGGCAACTTGGGAGACGGAAGAGAAGATGCGGGTGGAATACCCCGAACTATTTATTTCTTAAGTTTCGGGACGAAACTTCTTTTTAGAGGGGGAGAATGTAATACCCGCACCTTTTATTGACTGTTTGACTTTGCCGTTTCTCTTATGTTGTCGCTTTGTAAACGCTTGGAGATGTTGTTGATATTTTTATTGAGTTTCGTATTTTGTTTGGGTCTTGATCGTGTTGTTTTAGACCTTGCGGAAGTGTTCTGGGCCAGAGAAATAACGTACGCTAGGCCTAGGCTAACGCACGCTAATTCTGCTTGATTAGCGCACGCTAGCTTTGAGCCGTAGCGCGCGCTAAGGGGATCAGTCAGTCGAACCAAGAACTCGCATCGCTCGGACTAGCGGATTAACGCACGCTAGGAGTTTGTTAGCGCGCGCTATTCGTGGTTAGTAGCGCACGCTAACATCCGTCCGTAGCGTGCGCTACCGGGCTGATCGGCAGAGGCAGTGAGGTTGCCAGGTTTTCTGGACTATCAGGTAGCGTACGCTAGGCTTCGGCTAGCGCACGCTAAAACTGTTGCATAACGCACGCTAAGCCATAGCGGTAGCGCACGCTAAGGTTTGAGCAGGGCAGAGACAGTAGGTTCTGGACTCCAGTACTGGATGCCACATTTTGGGCTAGCGCACGCTAGAGATAGACGATTAGCGCACGCTAACGGAGCCGGTAGAAGCCACTGGACTACCCGGTGACTTCGCTAGCGCTAATGAAGGAGGCGTAGCGTGCGCTAGACTGGGCAGATATATATATGACAGTTGACTTCCATTTCGTCACTTCTCACCTTCTTCACTCCTTTTCGACGGGAATCGCTCGGGAGAGACGATCTTGGGCGATTGGAAGCGATCTTCCTTCTAATAACAACATTTTTGGTTGGAGAACAAGGATTTCACAACATCCAATCCATCCTATTGTCCGAATCAAGGTAAAAATCCTTAGAACCCTACTTTTTGGGAATTTTGGGGTTTTTCGTAGATTCGTCCGATTTATCCGTTTTGAAGTTTGAGAACCTTAAGATTATGATGTATCTATACCGTATGCATGCTTTTCCTACGATTTTACGGATTGGATTGTACCGTTTTCGGACTTGTGAGAGTTTGGATGATTTTCCAACCTCTAGTTGTTTATCCGTGTATTTTCATGAATCGTAGACGGGTTTCGGGAGTTTCTTCGTGTAATTTGAATATTGATAATTGATTATCATATTCCTTGCGAATCGTTTAGGTGCCGGAAGCGCGTTCTTGGACCTACCGAACTCATACCCTTTTTCCGTTCGATTTCTCAATGTCTCAAAGGCAAGTATATATTTATGAATGTGCGTTCTCGACTTTGAAAGTATGAAATATTAATGGCATGATTATTTCTATCCACTCTGGGGCGGGCCGACGGGTCCCCTGAGGGTTTCGTAGCCTCTGGTGCGATTCCACGGATGATATGAACGAACCACTCTGGGGCGGGCCGACGGGTCCCCTGAGGGTTCCGTAGCCTCTGGTGCGGTTCTACGGTATTCATATATGTATTGATGCGATGCCATGAGATTTAGTTATTCCGGAATACTAGTCTTGAATTGATGAATTGACGGTTACATTTACTTTATTGTCGATAAGTATTGTGTTTCATACTTGATATACTTGCACTAGCTATTCGACGGCTAACCCCTTATGGGGGAAATACTTTTTATGTATTTCAGGTTCCAGGAGAGCGGACAGACAGGTATCGGGTCGGCATGAAGATGGTGGGCAAGAGTGATACTGTGTCTTTCCTCCGGTTATGTTTTGAGTTTTCCATTCAGTGTTGTTGTACTAGAATGGTTATTGAGTACTCGAGTATTGTTTTCCATTTTTCTTGATGTTCCGGCTTGTGTTTGCCGAGGTATTGATTTGTGTTGTGATGTCTTTGGATACATGGGTTATGTTTTGAATACCCTTTGTATTGTTCTTCCTTCCATTGTATGTAGACCTTATCGGTCAAAATTTATAGTTCCGCGTATGTTTAGCCTTGTGGGTCCCACGGCGGGGCTTACGGCGCTGTAATGTTCCCCGAATAACTTGGGGGTGTTACATGGACGCGTTGACGAACCGAATCCTGCCACGTGTCCCTCATCCTGACTCAAGGACGCAGGAATCGAACTGACACGCCTCTCGAAGGGACGTCCCTTCGAGAATTTGATCCTCACTAACAAGTTGGCTCGGTCTAACTACGAAACAACTCCAGCCCTGGCCGTCCGGCATGGCCCTGGACTCGGGGGCCCTTGTTGATATTCCATCCGTCTTGGCGTTCATGTAAGTGTTCCCCGCCAGCTCAACCGCCATGATTGAGAGGACCAGAAGGGAAAAGAACCGGCTTTCGGATAAACCGACCGAACAGAGCAACGAGAAGGGCCGACCGAGCACGCCTCAGATTTACACCCAGGTCCATTAAAGACCGGACCGGACAAAAATGTCGGGGCCGACCCGATGACCAGACCGGAAGGGCCGATCAGATACAAGATAAATATTCTCCAAATCACCATCATGACACGACCGATCAGAGCAGTGGGAAACCCGAGGGCCGACCCCAGAGTCGGCCACAATGGATAAGTATCGCCAAAAGCATTCGGAACAGGCACACAGGACAGTTAATGCTTACTGTCCTCCCTCTTCCCAAAGCAGTCCCCAAACGCCGCCACGTGTCTAAGGGACACTCTCCCTCTGACAAGTGTCTGGACCCATTTCCAGACATCCTCCAGCTGTCGCCCGATGATTGGCCCATATTCTCTATATAAATAGAAAAAATGTACAAAAATGACTTTTGGAATTTGTCAAAAAATAGGAAAGGAGAGAGAAAGAGAGAAAAAAGACAAGGCTTGTAATAAACAAGCAAAAAATATAGATCGGCTTACAACCTTCAGCTTGTCTCTATCCCAAATTACGATCATTAATAAAATTTAGTGATCCAACTTATTTCATCTTTTTTTATTATTTTCTACGTGGCTTCGATCCATTTGTCCAGATCAGCACACGTTACGTTGACCAAATCAGTCGTCAACAGAGATTAAACCAGTACCCCTGAGTTTGGGTGAAACTATCTCCAAGAAGGAGCCTTTGCTCTTAAGTGTTGGATAGAAATTAAGGCTACTGTCTTTTGGACTGAATCAATATAAACTGAACTGAACTGAACTAAATGAATCTGAATTGAACTGAACTGAACAAAAATATATACTAAGAGTAAATAATAATAATAATAATATAAATATTAAAAATAATAAATATAATAAAATAGTGTTAAAAATAATAAAATAATAATAAATATAATAAATATAATATAATAATAATATAATTAATTACAGTCATAATAACAATAATCATAATATTAATAATATTAATCAATAACCACAACAACAATAACAATAATAATAATAATAAATAACAACACGGGAGCAAATCGAACGGAGAGTGATCATGAAAACGACGTCGAAATTGACTTGGAAAAAATGATGAGGGTTTTAAATAGTTATCAGCACCGGTATTCTTTTGAGGGTTTAATTTTTTAACATTTTATAATATAATCTTTGATGTACGAATATGCTCTTAAGCATTCCCATGACTAGTGATGACTTTTGATTCTCACTAGCAATGGGCAGTGTCAACTAATTATTCTTAGAACCACTGATGATTCTTGTAAATGTCTTTTTTTTCCTACACATGATTGTATTATAATAATATTAATGATATTAATAACAATAACGATGATAACTATAATAATAATAATAATGATAGTAATAACAAAAAATAATAATAATAGTGATCAACAACAACAATAATAATAAATATTATTATTAATAATAGTATAATAAATTATTATTTGTTCCGGGAATTATTATTCCCGTGATGTGTCTTACCTAATACTTGTTGTAGATACATAGATGGAAGGTTCTAGATCCTTCTAGAGGTAGTAGGATCCTATTAGATGTCTTACCTTATCTAGGAATCCTATGTATGGAAGGACTCTCGTTGCAATGCCTATATAAAGGCTCATCTATCAGTGTTATGAATGCAATTGATTGACTCGTATTTACAGTCTTTTACTTTCTCCTGAAACACGTTATCAGCACGTAGTTTCCCAACTGAGCAAGAAAAAAAAAACTCCCGTTTTATGCAAAATTCCGAAGAAAAAAAACGAAAAGAAAAAAAAATTCTGCAGAAACCCTAGCCGCCGATCGCCGTCACCATCCCCAGATCGCCGATCCACCTTTTTCCCCGATCGTCGCCCGTCTGCTACCCCGCAAACCACCGAACCACCGTCTATCGGCGACCCCCCCGGCCCTCAACCTCCGGTCGCCTTCCCCAAAATCAAACCCGCGATTCTCGCCGTCTCAAATCCGAAATCGCAGAGCCGTCGCCAGCCCACGAAAATCCTCCTCGGACCCAGCTGCGCGACCCCCCCGGTCGGAATCGCGACGACAACCGTGCGGCGCCTCCTTTCCCCACTACCGAAGAAACCTGCAAAACCACCGCCGGCAACCTTTTTTTTTCAGACCCTCGGACAGCGTTGTTGCTCAGAACCCGACCCTGTCCGGTTCCAGTTGCAGACCCAATCCAGATTCAGTACGTGCTGCAGATCCAATCTAGTCGCGGTCCGATATTTTTTAGTGCTCGCTCAGATTTTTACCCTCTCAACCGTGTAGCGATAACTACAAATTTAACGGCGAAGATCTGATCCGGGACAGTATTTCTCGATGAAACTGTACGCGAACAGAAGAAGATTTTTACACACACAAAAAAAAATCGAGAGACGAGAATTTCCGCGCGCAAATTTTCTGCACAACGCAGTACTAAAAACATGTTTCCCGATTCGTTAACCGTCGGATCGGTGTGAAATTTTGACAACAACTTCCCAACACAAATATCTGTATATTCAACGGTGGAGATCGTATTCGGAGTAATATTGATTACTGACTCTGCCGCCGAACAGAAGCATATTTTTACGAGGAAATTTGGAGATCCGACCTCATCCAATACCGAGTTGCTGCATCGCCGCGCTCGAGTCCTTTTTCGGACGAATTATCGAGCCCAGTAGCCCTATCCGGGCATTTCTCAACTCTCCATTTTTTCCTACTTAATGATTCATTTGTTCATTGATTTGTACACTTATGAATCTTACCATATTTATGTTTTACGTGCATATAGGAAAACATGTTGCTCATGATGATGTGCACGCTATGAAGAGAAGCCATATTTATTATCCCGTTCAATGATCAAAGTAAATAAAAATGGAGTACTCATGGAAATATGTTGCTCATATGGAGAGAAGCTCCCGTTCAAGGATCAGAGCAAATATGGAACCAAGTACCCGTAAGATTTTATTAAAGTTCCCGTTTTTCAATTTCTCTCTTTTGGGAATTTTTTTTTGGGAATTGGGGAATTGGGTTCTTTATCTCCCACGCTACTTTGCGGTGGATGAGACTATGAGAGGTGGTATCACTCTCGTATGTCGAAGTAAACTGTGTGACGGTCCTAGGGGAGTCACGGATAATTGTTGAAAGTCGATATTTGTGGTTGTTGCATACACCACGTTTTGGGTGCGATTTGACGTCGCCGTTTTGTCGATTTTAAACCAACAATTGAATAAAATGAATATTGTCGGTAACGGTAAAGTTATGACTTGTTCAGGATTAGTCACGGATTTGTGACGTACAAATGGGACAAACATCAATTGCGACGGTTATGTCGTAGTTAAAATCGATTTGTGACGGAATTGTCACGTTGAATTGAGCGACCACCACGTTGGTCTTGACCCAATCCCATCCTTGGAAAATCTTTCATCTTATTAAAATAAAATATTGCATGTGGGTGTAGTCATGCACCGTCTCCTTGCAATATGATATATGAAAGAATGTACGAGTAATTCTCATGAATTTTAACATGTAAAGCAATGGCATATTGCGGTAAATACATGAATTCGTTGACCTCGATTATAGTTCGTTATAGTTCGTATGACTATAGGTCCGAATACTTTTCTGAGTATTTGTAAAGGCATGTGCCTTATACATTTGACTATGCTTAGTCGATCTTATTGGATGGTCAAGACGAGTTGGTTATGGTATATTCATTATGTCTCGTGGTTCAAAATGCTTAATTATGATGCACCGCGTTGCATCCATATAACATGGCTATTATGACGTATGCTTGCAAATTGAGAATTAAAATACTTGGTTGATTTGATGCACTTTGGTGGATTTTGTCTACACTTTGATCATGACTAGGCGCATCCTCCTTGGTATTTATTTATGCTTTGAAAGTTCAAACGGAATTAGTGGTTTTTAAACAGCCTTAGCTGTACCGACATTCCTACTTTCTCTGCAAGTCTACCAAGTTGGAGTTACCGAAAGGATCATTAGTCGAGATAAGAACTCGAACACCCTGTTGCGTTTAAATGCACTTATGGCTGTCATTTCCATATTTTTGCATAAACACTTATGCCATTGGATATGGTCTCAACCTTGTTTCCTCACTAAACTTGGGAAATACTAAAGCAGTCAATTAAAACATGCACTGTGATCTGAGTTTAATGATCCGTGTGGTGCACAATATATGGATATAAAGATGCGGAAATCTAGTTTCCAGAACATCTGACCGTTCGTCCATAGCCTTCCTTACAAGTGAGTTATCGCTGTTTTAGTGAACAAAGGTCAAGCTGCGCGGAATTTTATTTCTAGCGATTGTGCTAACTTTTGTCCCAACCAACTTGGTTCCCATCTTGAATTTGCAAGTGGTCTTATGACACATATTTTTCAACCTCTTTTTGGCCGAATTTGCCATAGATGATGCAATTTTTGGTATGCATTGTACGCTAAAATATCATCTTTCAAATGTTGAAAAACAGTTTCCTTGGGGAAGCCCAAAATACGCACCCTTATAAGAAGGTCGAGCGTGTGCATGGTAGTGTTACACCATGCTTGTGTCGTAATTTTGCCCCTTAGGCATATAACCTTGCCATGTTATGCACTCAATATGATAGATCATTTTGATCGTATCTGGTATAAAGTCTCTATGTTGTTAGAGTGTTCGTTATGCTCATATTTGTAAAATTTTGCAAGCGAAATTGAGTGCGTATTAAGCTATTTTCAAGGAAAACGATATTTTTGGATTTCGGTTTATAAATTCATTGTGACTATGATAACTAGGTCATCACAATCAATGAGTGGTATAATGCTCAAGTTGTTGAATGCCGAATTTTCTAGTCACATATGTTCCGTAACAATTGAACCATGTTATGACTCGATGATATATATGCCAAAGTGTATGACTCATAGCATCTCATTATGATTTGTGAGAAATAAAATATTATGCATCACTTGTATTGGATATGTGAAAAGAAAAATATTCATGAGTCAATATGGTCCGTCTTGCATCAGTTTTTGTAACCAGAAGATGTATTGGGACATTGACACATTTAGGCTTTAATAGTCCGGAGTTTGGACAGTTTGATGATCCATATACCACGGTATTGTCATGGACATCATTTTCTTTGAACAAAGAAACTAGTTGGATCAAAGACACCAAAGTACGTTGGTGGAGTCATGAGCAGGGCTCATGACCGATGATGATATTTATGTCATCCGCGTCTTGTTTTCATAAACATGTGTGACGCCAAAGACCCCCCCAATGATCCTTCTTCGCCATGTTCATTGATTTAAGCCTATTCTTTGGCACGATTAGGAGATGACACCCTCCTATGCTAAAGAGAATAATGTAACGACTCGCATAAGCATGGTGCTGAGTCCCCCCTTTTCACCGAGTCCTTATACATACATGATCATAAGTATTAGCCTGGGTGGCTTATGATGCTATGATGGTGTTCACAAATGGTCGTACTCAAGTGATAACATTTATATGTTATGTTGCTCATTTGACAATGATTGATAAGTTGATGAAACCTGAGTTTATGGTTGTCCAACTTGCGGACCAATCATTGAAGAGGTCGGTTCACCCACTTTTTAGAGCAAGTCTTAAAGTGAAATTTTAACAAGTACTTCCTAACATCCAAGGCTACCTTCTCACAAATTTTGATGCCATTTGGAGACTTGGAAGGAGATGAACCACTTAAATGAAGTTTTCACATACCACCAGCCGTCCTATCAACTAGTTCGATATCATTTCGACCGGTTTTTAACCACAAGGTTGATGGTTTTGGAATCCTAAACACCCGTTTATACATGCTCACAAAATTTTGAGGTGTTTGGGGCTGGTGAAGGGAGTGAAATCTTCAAGAAAGTACTAGAGGTTCGATAAAACCAACGGCCTATCATCGGTTCAATCGTTTCTTTATGTTCGATCCCGGTGGTGCATGGTGGCGATTTTATTGGATTCTCAAGACCAGTAGCTACGGTTATGTAGCATCGGTCAACATGTCATATTCACCTATACCTATCATCATTCAAATGTTTAGTTACGAGTGTAACAGTATGCATTTTGTTAACTGGATTGCGTTAACACTGAAAACCTTTATCGTCCACATGTTCATGTGCTAAAGTGCGTCACCACAATGCATTATGACGGGTTATAAATGATGAATATAACATGCGCTTTCACTCATAGTCAGCTTAAAATATACCTTGGCAGACGATCTCGTAAGTCACTTTGATGAGCCAGTCTTCCTGTCGTTAGGGGGAGATGCGAACGATCATGTTTGAGTAGAACAACTTGGAATTGTCGTAGTTTGTCCCTACTGTGCCTCACCAAGTTCCCTAAAGTGACGAGATTAAATACATGCTGCAAACATGTTTGCAAGGATTGTGTCTGGTCATGGACGTTCGTCACCTATAAATGATGATATGGTAACACCACAAATTGTGGTAGATGGTGTTATTAGGCCGTGGATCTCATCGAGTATTGGGATGCCACTTGGTTCGATACTCTCGCTAAGAATGTATGCGAGTTTGGTACATAAAACTTGATCATATGATCAAATGAACTCATCCGTCTCATGTGATTCTGGATTATAGTCATCATTGGGGGACGCCTCAAAGGATGCCAATCCATAAAGAGTACTCTATGAATAAAGCCGGTTCATGATGACGTGGAATGTGAGTTTAATCGAACCATACTTCGTTGAAAATCTACAACGTTGTAGCCTTGGCCTAAAATGGAAATATATGCAACTCCAGTATAAACAAAGTGATATCCCTTTGTTGAAGTGGTGCCGACACTCCAAAGATAAGCTCTATCTGTATACTTTGTCAAAGCGAGTGAGAGAAGTAGTTAAATTCACCTCATGGCGCGAGGTTTCTCATGAACGCACTGGAATCGACTACGATGACACAAAACTTAGTTGTGCTATCGTAATGGATGTTATAGCATCCACTATCTTTTCAGTTAGATAGTTTTCCAAAAACTGACGTGCAGCTTGTGGTTAAATCTTATCTTAGTGGGGAACTAAGTTAAGTTATAAAAAGGATCTCGTGGTGTATCAGACTCAAATCAAGTGGCTCCTGACCACGGAGCGCGTCGACAAGTGATTGTCGGGAACGCATACTAAGTATATACTTGATTTGGAAGAGATATGAAGCTTTTGCGTGTAAAACTAAGGGTTTATAGTGATGTACTCTTGTGAGACTAAGAGATTCTGCTAAATCCAAAGTTAAGAATGAAAGGATCTTGGGGACACTTGATGATGCGTATTCATCAATTGGTTTAAGGCAATCTAAGGGACAGTTTCCCTAAGAGAGGATAAAGTAATGCCTATATGATTCCCAATGATTAGTCGTAGTCATCATAAGACTTGGCTCACTTAAGTGATGATGCAGTCTTGAAAAGTACGGTATTATGTACTCATGTTTGACTCGATGTACTCATTCGTAATAATCCGGTAAAGCCACTGTGATGATGGCCTAGGATGCGCTCACGCAATGTCTGTGAATGACAAGAAGCTTGAAGCTCGCTCTATCTCGATAAAAAGGACACTTGAAAACTGATACCCGAATCTGCCCAGAATGTGTTGGTCTATCTCCCATCTGACCTACAGGGCAGCTCACTTGATGGAAAATGGTGAAATTGGTGCCATTGGAAAGGTTTGTGTCTACTTTCCAAGGAAACCAACCATTTGATCACATTCATCATGTTGAGTGACATATGACTATTGTTGCAAAGTAGGACAGGATATGTCCGGTAATTTGCTGAGTCAACTTCGATAGAGCTTTGTGATCTGCTCAGGTCGATCTAGGTTACGTACTGTATGTGAATGAAAAGCTATGGGTGTCTAGTTTTCATAAGTTCTTACAGTTTCGTTGATACCTATTGAATCGAAGAAGTTATGACTGATTTAGTGCATGGAGGTCAAGACTTTTGAAAACTTGATAAGTCTTTAGCGACCCTGCACTTTGGATGTGTCGCGCTCTTTTTGTCCTTAGACCAAGGTTTGTTTTTTCCATTGGGTTTTCACTTGGTAAGGTTTTTAACGAGGCGACCTATGAGAACATCCATACAATGATGTGTTGTACTTCTGTTCAACTTAGACCAAGAGGTATTTTTCCCACTGAGTTTTTCCTTGGTATAGTTGTGAGGGCATCTTGGCATCCGACTCCTATGATTTGAGGTACTCATCAGGGGGAGTCGTTATGTATACATCAGGGGGAGTATACATGACATGTTATATCGGTGTGTTGCAATCTTTTCCTCATCAATATTTTTCCCATGGGGTTTTGTTTTGGCTTGGAATAGGTTTTTACGAAGCAACATCTTCTGCACCATTGTTGTATTAGTGCTCGACACAGGGGGAGTGTTCCGGGAATTATTATTCCCGTGATGTGTCTTACCTAATACTGGTTGTAGATACATAGATGGAAGGTTCTAGATCCTTCTAGAGGTAGTAGGATCCTATTAGATGTCTTATCTTATATAGGAATCCTATGTATGGAAGGACTCTCATTGTAATGCCTATATAAAGGTCCCTCTATCAGTGTTATGAATGCAATCGATTGACTCGTATTTACAGTCTTTTACTTTCTCCTGAAACATTATTGTTAATATAATAATAATAATAACAACAATAATAATAATAATAATAATAACTGAACTGTACTGAATGGACCTGAACTGAACTGAACTGAATTGAAGTGAACTGAAAAACTTAAAAAAAAAATCCAAAAGAACAGAGCCCAAACGTGACATCAGTGAAAATTAAGAGTGGGAGAGAGGCTGAAATTTTGGAGGACCAAACTCTGAGCGTAGGTGAGCTTCTTGAAGGGGTAAACCCAAAGTGGGCTCGGACTAGTCAAGCTCGATGCGAGCTTCAGGCTTTTTCGGGCCTAGAAATATTTTTATATTTTATATTTTTGAAATTCATTCGAAATTTAACGACAATCATTCAAACTTCAAAATAATTTTGAACAACGACAAACAAATTCTCGACTGAAACAAATCACACATCCGGCCTTTCAAATAGCATTCAAGTTAAATTTCAAACAGTCAAACATTCAAAATCTCAAACAGTACTGTTGGTAGTCGATCCACCTTGGGATCCACTTAAGCGCTCCAGGCAGCCGACCAGCCGAGCAGATCCTGGAGCCGAACCGGTCATAGACCCGATTGTCTATCGGGCTCCCAAAGAACCGGACCGGGCAGAGACATTAGAGCCGACCCGGAATCCGACCCAGAAGGACCGAGCATACCCTAGACGAATACGCTCCGAACCATAATCATAACAGGACCGACCAGAACATCGGGAAGCTCGAGGGCCGACCTTGTTGTCGGTCGCAACAGATAAGTATTGCCAAAAGCACGAAGAACAGGCAGACAGGACAATTAAGGAGGGGTGTCATATCCCTTCCCAAAGCAAACCTAAGAAGGTGACACGTGTCGAAGAAGTCACTACACTGTGACAAATGTCATAAGCATATTCACTTGAATCTCCCAGCTGTCATCTCATGAATGGCTAATATTGGCTATATATATGCCAGGAAAAAGCTGGAAAAAGAGAGAGAGAGAGAGAGAGAGATAAAAGAGAGAGAGAAAGAGAGATAACAAAGAGAGAAAAGAGAAAAGGATAAGACTTGTAATTAACAAGCACCAGCTGTACGGACCGGCCAAAATATTTTCGGCCCGGCTCTACTCTTTATCAAGATCATTAATAAAATTTAATGGTCCAATACTTTTCATTCTGTTTATACGTCCCGCTTATTATTTTCTACGTGGCTTCGATCCATTCGTCCAGATCAGCACACGTGACGTTGACCAAATCAGACGTCAACAAGTACAAAGTACAAACTACAGACACGTAATTTCAAAATTCAAATTGCAAACTCATAAAAAAAAAAGGAAATAAAAGGCAGCTTCCAAGAGCCCAAGTATGAAGACTACGAAAAGTCACTGTTTTTTTGGATTTATTTTTTAATTTTATTTCAGTTGATTAAGTTCAGTCCATTCGATTCGATTCGATTGATTCAGTTCATTCGATTCAATTGATTCGATTCTTCTTATTATTATTATTATTATTAATAATAATAATAATAATAATTCTTATTATTAGTAATAATAATCTTGATTATTATTATTGTTATTATCATTTTTGTTGCTGTTGTTGATTACTATTATTATTACTAATAATATTTTTTATATTATTATTAATAATAAGAATAATCTTGATTATTATTGTTATTGTCATTATGTTGTTGTTCTTGATTACTATTATTATTACTAATAATATTTATTATATTATTATTAATAATAATACTAATATTTTTTATGAATAATAATCTTAATTATTATTGTTATTATTATTATTATTATTAATTTTCATTATTATTGTTGCGGTTGTTGATTACTATTACAGATAAAATAATCATAATAATATTATAACTATTTTATCTGTACAGCACGCAGTACAACACTTCCAAAGCACGAGTGTGTTTGGAGGTGTGGTTGGTGGTGTTGTCCTATCATTTCTATCATATATGATCATCGGTAGTGAGTATTTGTATATGTCAATTCGGTGAATATTTATCATAATTAAATTAAAAATTTACTGATAAAATAAGATTCGAAACTGATACGGATACTTTAATATGAAATAAGAAATAGTTAAATTCGAAGAGTAATATTTCATTAATCAACTATAAAAATCAAATAAGTATAATAAAAATTAGATGAAACTCAACACTATTTCACAAGTCACACTATTCACTTACGGAGAGGTAAACATCTTGAAATAAAATATGTTACATAGTTAATTAACAACCGACTATAGATAAGTCACTTTTTAAAAGAAAAAATATTGTATGTGATCGAACTTGGTGACAGGAAAACCTGCAACCGCCATTTTTTTTTAATGCGCACTGGATATAAGAAGAATATTATGACTTCGAAAGAAGTTGTAATTGAATCATGAATGCGTCTTTTATTCTAATGAAGTTAGACAACAACAAAAAAAGAAGAAAAAGAATTTTCGGAAAAATAGTTTTTTTTTTCCATCCCCCATTTGGTGTGAGAATTGTGTTAATGCATTCAGTTTGTTGAGTCGTATTTATAGCCAATTTGTAATGATATTTAGAGGGGAAAACTGAATAGTAGAGCTCTTTAAGTTAGTAGATGGTTAATGGTAGTATTTAAATAGTACACCGTGTCCCATTCAAAAGTTAACAGATAGGGCATATTTGGTATATTTAAGATAATAATTGATGTAAGTTATGATGATAATGCATGATGGAGATTAAAAAGCAAAAGGTATTGATACTGAGGGTGTGATAGAAATTAAAAAGTAAAAGATTGTTGTTTGATTTGATTGTATAAAAGTGATAAATATAAAAAAAAATTAAAAGGACAAAAAAATAGATAAATATAAAGTTTTGAGCGGGACGAAAAAAACAAATGAACTCTTTTCTTTTTATGATTAAGTTTTGGTTTTCATGGTTGTTTATACTCCTATTTTTTAGGTGCTCCTTGTTTCGGGAGAAAGTAAAAGACTGTAAATACGAGTCAATCAATTGTATTCATAACACTGATAGAGGGGTATTTATATAAACATTACAATTAGAGTCCTTTCATACATAGGATTCCTAGATAAGTTAAGACATCTAATAGGATCCTACTACCTCTATAAAGATTTAGAACCTTCCATCTATGTATCTACAACCAGTATTAGGTAAGACACATCACGGGAATAATAATTCCCGGAACACTCCCCCTGTGTCGAGCACTAATACAACAATGGTGCAGAAGATGTTGCCTTCGTAAAAACCTATTCCAAGCCAAAACGAAATTCCATGGGAAAAATAAAGGCTTGATGAGGAAAAGATTGCAACACAACAACATAACATGTCATGTATACTCCCCCTCATGTATACATAACGACTCCCCCTGATGAGTACCTCAAATCATAGAAGTCGGATGCCAAGTTGCCCTCACAACTATACTAAGGAAAAACCCAGTGGGAAAAATACCTCTTGGTCTAAGTTGAACAGAAGTACAACCCATCATTGTATGGATGTTCTCATAGGTCGCCTCATTAAAAACCTTACCAAGTGAAAACTCAATGGGAAAAAACAAACATTGGTCTAAGGACAAAAAGAGTGCGACACATCCAAAGTGCAGAGTCGCTAAAGACTTATCAAGTTTTCTAAAGTCTTGACCTCCATGCACTAAATCAGTCATAACTTCTTCGATTCAATAGGTATCGACAAAACTGTAAGAACGTATGAAAACTAGACACCCATAGCTTTTCATTCACATACAGTATGTAACCTAGATCGACCTGAGCAGATCACAAAGCTCTATCGAAGTTGACTCAGCAAATTACCGGACATGTCATGTCCTACTTTGCAGCAATAGTCATATGTCACTTAGCATGATGGATGTGATCAAATGGTTGGTTTCCTTGGAAAGTAGACACAAACCTTTCCAATGGTACAAATTTCACCATTTTCGAACAAGTGAGCTGCCATGTAGGTCATATGGGAGATAGACCAATACATTCTGGGCAAGTTCGGGTATCGATTTTCAAGTGTCCTTTTACTGAGATAGAGCGAGCTTCAAGCTTCTTGTCAATCACAGACATTGCGTGAGCGCATCCTAGGCCATTATCATCGTGGCTTTACCGGATTATTACGAATGAGTACATCGAGTCAAACATGAGTACATAATACCGTACTTTTCTCTTAAGACTGCGTCATCACTTAAGTGAGCCAAGTCTTATTATGACTTCGACTAGTCATGGGGAATCATATAGGCATTACTTTATCGTCTCTTAGGGAAACCGTCCCTTAGATTGCCTTAAACCGATTGATGAATACGCATCATCAAGGATCCCCAAGATCCTTTCATTCTTAACTTTGGATTTAGCGGAATCTCTTAGTCTCAAAAGAATACATCACTATAAACCCTTAGTTTTACATGCAAAAGCTTCATATCTCTTCCAAATCAAGTATATACTTAGTATGTGTTCCCAACAATCACTTGTCGACGCGCTCCGTGGTCAGAAGCCACTTGATTTGAGTCTGATCCACCGTGAGATCCTTTTTATCACTTAACTTAGTTCCCCACTAAGATAAGATTTAACCACAAGCTGCACGTTAGTTTTTGGGAAAACTGAAAAGATAGTGGATGCTATGACATCCATTACGATAGCACAACTAAGTTTCATGTCATCGTAGTCGATTCCAGTGCCTTCATGAGAAACCTCGCGCCATGAGGTGAGTTTAACTCCTTCTCTCACTCGATTTAACAAAGTATACGGATAGATATTATCTTTGGAGTGCCGGTACCACTTCAACAAAGGGCTATCACTTTGTTTATACTGGTGTCGCATATGTTTCCAGTTTAGGCCAAGGCTACAACGTTGTAGATTTTCAACGAAGTATGGTTCGATTAAACTCACATTCCACGTCTTCATGTACCGGATTTATTCATAGAGTACTCTTTATAGATTGGCATTCATTGAGGCGTCCCCCAATGATGACTATAATCCAGAATCACATGACACGGATGAGTTCATTTGATCAGATGATCAAGTTTCATGTACCAAACTCGCATACATTCTTAGCGAGAGTATTTATCGAACCAAGTGGTATCCCAATACTCTATGAGATCCACGGCCTAGTAACACCATATACCACAATTTGTGGTGTTACCATATCACCATTCATAGGTGACGAACGTTCATGACCGGACACAATCCTTGACATGTTTGCAGCATGTATTTAATCTCGTCACTTTAGGGAACTTGGTGAGACACAGTAGGGACAAACTACGACAATTCCAAGTCGTTCTACTCGAACATGATCGTTCGCATCTCCCCCTAACGACGGGAAGACTGGCTCATCAAAGTGACTTACGAGATCGTCTGTCAAGGTATATTTTAAGCGGACTATGAGTGAAAGCGCATGTCATATTCATCATTTATAACCCTTCATAATGCATTGTGGTGACGAACTTTGGCACATGAACATGTGGACGATAAAGGTTTTCAGTGTTAACACAATTCAGTTAACAAAATGCATACGATTACACTTATAACTAAGCATTTGAATGATGATAGGTATAGGTGAATATGACATGTTGACCGATGCTACATAACCGTAGATACTGGTCTTGAGAATCCAACAAAACCGCCACCATGCACCACCGGGATCGAACATAAAGAAACGATTGAACCGATGATAGGCCGTTGGTTTTATCGAACCTTTAGTGCTTTCTTGAAGAGTTCACTCCCTTCACCAGCCCCAAACACCTCAAAATTTCATGAGCATGTATAAGCGGGTGTTTAGGATTCCAAAACCATCAACCTTGTGGTCAAAAACTGGTCGAAATGACATCGAACTGGTCGTTGGGACGGCTGGTGGTATGTGAAAACTTCATTTAAGTGGTTCACCTTCTTCCAAGTCTCCAAATGTCACCAAAATTTGTGAGAAGATAGCCTTGGATGTTAGGAAGTACTTGTCAAAATTTCACTTGAAGACTTAGTCTAAAAGTGGGTGAATCGACCTTTACAATGACTGGTCCGCAAGTTGGACAACCATAAACTCAGGTTTCATCAACTTATCAATCATTGTCAAAGGAACAACATAATATATAAATGTTATCACTTGAGTACGACCATTTGTGAACACCATCATAGCATCATAATCCACCCAGACTAATACTTATGATCATGTATGTATAAGGACTCGATGAAAATGGAGGACTCAGCACCATGCTTATGCGAGTCGCTACATTATTCTCTTTTGCATAGGAGGGTGTCATCTCCTAATCGTGCCAAAGAATAGGCTTAAATCAATGAACATGGCTAATAAGGATCATTGGGGGGGTCTTTGGCGTCACACATGTTTATGAAAACAAGACGCGGATGACATAAATATCATCATCGGTCGTGAGCCCTGCTCATGACTCCACCAACGTACTTTGGTGTCTTTGATCCAACTAGTTTCTTTGTTAAAAGTAAATGATGTCCATGACAATGCCGTGGTATATGGATCATCAAACTGTTCAAACTCCAGACTATTAAAGCCTAAATGTGTCAATGTCCCAATACATCTTCTGGTTACAGAAACCGATGCAAACCGGACCATATTGACTCATGAATATTTTTATTTTCACATATCCAATACAAGTGATGCATAAGATTTTATTTGTCACAAATCACAATGAGATGCTATGAGTGATACACTTTGGCATATATATCATCGAGTCATAACATGGTTCAATTGTTACGGAACATATGTGACTAGAAAACGCCATTCGGCATTCAACAACTTGAGCATTATACCGCTCATTGATTGTTATGACCTACTCATCATAGTCACAATGGATTTATAACACGAAATTCAAAAATATTGTGTTCCTTGTAAATAGCTTAATACGCACTCAATGTCGCTTGCAAAATTTTACAAACATGAGCATAGCGAACACTCCAACAACATAGAGATTTTATACCTAATACGATCAAAATGATCTATCATATTGAGTGCATAACATGGCAAGATTATATGCCTAAGGGGCAAAATCACGACACAAGCATGGTGTAAAACTACCATGTATACGCTCGACCTTCTTATAAGGGTGCGTATTTTGGGCTTCCCCAAGGAAACTGTTTTTCAACATTTGAAAGATGATAGTTTAGCATACAACGCATACCAAAAACTGCATCATCTATGGTAAATTCGGCCAAAAAGAGGTTGAAAGACATGTTTCATAAGACCACTTGCAAATTCAAGATGGGAACCAAGTTGGTTGGGACAAAAGTTAGCACAATCGCTGGAAATAAAATTCCGCGCAGCTTGACCTTTGTTCACTAAAACAGCGATAACTCCCTTCCTAGGAAGGCTATGGATGAACGGTCAGATGTTCTGGAAACTAAACTTCCGCATCTTTCTAACCATATATTGTGCACCACACGGATCATTAAACTCAGATCACAGTGCATGTTTTAATTGGCTGTTTAGTATTTCCCAAGTTTCGTGAGAAAACAAGGTTGAGACCATATCCAGTGGCATAAGTGTTGATGCAAAAACATGACAGTGACAGCCATATGTGCGTTTAAACGCAGCATGGTGTTCGATTTCTTATCTCGACTAATGATCCTTTCGGTAACTCCAATTTGGTAGACCTGCAGAGAAAGTAGGAATGTCGGTACAGCTAAGGCTGTTTAAAAACCACTTATTCCGTTTGAACTTTCAAAGCATAAACAAATACCAAGGAGGATGTGCCTAGTCATGATCAAAGTGTAGACAAAATCCACCAAAGTGCATCAAATCAACCAAGTATTTTAATTCTCAATTTGCAAGCATACGTCATAATAGCCATGTTATATGGATGCAACGCGGTGCATCATAATTAAGCATTTTGAACCACGAGACATAATGAATATACCATAACCAACTCGTCTTGACCATCCAATAAGATTGACTAAACATAGTCAAATGTATAAGGCACATGCCTTTACAAATACTCAGAAAAGTATTCGAACCTATAGTCATACGAACTATAACGAACTATAATCGAGGTCAACGAATTCATGTATTTACCGCAATATGCCATTGCTTTACATGTTAAAATTCATGAGAATTACTCGTACATTCTTTCATATATCATATTGCAAGGAGACGGTGCATGACTACACCCACATGCAATATTTTATTTTAATAAGATGAAAGATGGAGTTTTCCAAGGATGGGATTGGGTCAAGACCAACGTGGTGGTCGCTCAATTCAACGTGACAATTCCGTCACAAATCGATTTTAACTACGACATAACCGTCGCAATTGATGTTTGTCCCATTTGTACGTCACAAATCTGTGACTAATCCTGAACAAGTCATAACTTTACCGTTACCGACAATATTCATTTTATTCAATTGTTGGTTTAAAATCGACAAAACGGCGACGTCAAATCGCACCCAAAACGTGGTGTATGCAACAACCACAAATATCGACTTTCAACAATTATCCGTGACTCCCCTAGGACCGTCACACAGTTTACTTCGACATACGAGAGTGATACCACCTCTCATAGTCTCATCCACCGCAAAGTAGCGTGGGAAATAAAGAACTCAAATACCCAATTCCCAAAAAAAAATTCCCAAAAGAGAGGAATTGAAAAATGGGAACTTTAATAAAATCTTACGGGTAGTTGGTTCCATATTTGCTTTGATCCTTGAACGGGAGCTTATTTCCATATGAGCAATATTTTCGTGGTACTCGGTTCCATATTTACTTTGATCCTTGAACGGGATAATAAATATGGCTTCTCTCCATATTTTGCACATCATCATGAGCAACATATTTTCCTATATTCAGGTAAAACATAAACATGGTAAGATTCATAAGTGTACAAATCAATGAACAAATGAATCATTAAGTAGGAAAAGATGGAGATTTGAGAAACACCCGGAAAGGGCTACTGGACTCGATAATCGGCCGAAAAAGGACTCGGGTGCGGCGGTGCAGCGCTCGGTATTGGATGAGGTCGGATCTCCAAATTTTTCTTTGTAAAAATCTGCTTCTTGCGTAGAAAAGAATGTACGCGTCGTTTGAGAGAACCTTCTCGAGCTCCACCATTTGCACCGAATTGTCATCAGCTTTGAACCACGTTCCTTGATTATTCTTTATGAAACACACGTAATGACCAGTAAAAGTGGCGTTCTTAACGTCTAGGTGAACTAGTGCCCCATAAAGCTGGTAGATTGGGGATTTGTCACTCGTTCCCCTCATATAAGGAGCTAAATTCAGAATCTCTGGAAACTTGACAGACTTGTTCAGCTTTCCAAACTTGACAGACTTGTGCGGCTGCATGTGGGCAACAAACCGGCAGGCTGGAGATGAGGGCAGTGGCCGGCGGCGGTGGCCGCGGCCGGATTTGGGGCGACTGACCAGAGTTGCTCGCGATGGATGGGATGACGGGAAGCAACCGACTGGGGGTAGGTCGCGGTGGGGCTCCGAACGTGAGGTCGGGGGTGGCAGCGGCTAGGGTTTTCTGCAGAAAACGATTTTCTTTTTTTTTTTGTCGGGATTTTCTGAAAAAAAAAACGGGAGAGGGAAAAAAATTTCTTGCTCAGTTTGGGGACTACGTGCTGATAACGTGTTTCAGGAGAAAGTAAAAGACTGTAAATAAGAGTCAATCAATTGTATTCATAACACTGATAGAGGGGCCTTTATATAAGCATTACAATGAGAGTCATTCCATACATAGGATTCCTAGATAAGGTAAGACATCTAATAGGATCCTACTACCTCTAGAAGGATCTAGAACCTTCCATCTATGTATCTATAACCAGTATTAGGTAAGACACATCACGGGAATAATAATTCCCGAAACACTCCTGTTATTTTTTTTTCAAGTAGAGTTGTGTGCATTTGGAAATTTAGGATTTTAAAATATTTGAACCCGACACTCTTATGAATTTAAACTAGTGTATAGCCCGTCGAAACTCGACCGATAATCATTTTACACTGTAATTTGTAAGTAAAAAACAAAAAATAATTTAATACTTTGTTATGGTTCAGCCACTTGCAATTGTACCACAGCGGAACACACCAATAAATAGGTATAATGAGTGTGTGATTCAGCCACCCGAACTTCTTTAGAGTTTATGTACTTGCACTCTTTATAACCCACTCTTTATAACCCAATTGAAAGATGATTTTACTACTTATTCCAGTTCAAAACTCATATAGTAACACATGAAACAATGAAAATATGGTACAAATATTCAAACTTGTTTAAAATCTTTATACACATATTCATCAAACTCGATTAAAATATGACTTTATTACAGTTTATATCTCAGGCCCTATATAATATCCGCTAATTATTCAACATATTTAGATTTATATAATTTAAATAAGTAAACATGTTGCTATAGCAATTGGTCAATCCATCTCAATGTAAACTCAAACAGTATAAAGTAAAGGGTAAGAATAAATATTATAAATGACAAAAGATTAAAAGTTAAATTTCTAAAATAATTTTGGAATTACACAATCTTCAAAACCATTTACAATTTTTATATACGTATACTTTGATGTGGGATTCAAGATTTTAGATAAATAATTAAAAAAAACTTCATGTAGGAGAGAGTGTTAATGTGGTAATTCGAATCCATATTTCTATAAGATACTTTATATATTAAAAAATATAAAAGTATAAAACTAATATTTATGCATTTTTAATTAGATATTAAAATTTAAATATGTACATATTTGGACCAATGAGGTTTAATTATTAATTTGCCAAATTTAATTTTCTAATAAGAATAAAATAATTCATTTGGTCAACTCAATAGATGACCAAATTAACGTGCTGGTGTAAAATAATTATGGCTAAAATACATTTTTATGTTAAATATTTATTTAGTTATTCATTGAGTGTAGTGTCATTTAAAACCAAGATGGGATAAAAGTTTTAAATAAATAAGAATCTAAAATATAAAAAATACCACATGTGAGAGAGTTAACGTGGTGCTCCGGATCCGTAACGCTATTATATATATGGATAATAAAATTATATTTTTTAATCAAATTTATTAATGCAAAAAACTCGCCAATTATATTTATTAGTTAGCCTCAGTCATTCGGAATTCCTCACTACGACAGAACACAACGAAAAACTAAAAAGATGAGGCAAGAATTCAGCCACTCGAACCCGTTTATAATTTATATAACCCTACTAATCCGACATATGACTTAAAGGTGAATTTACTACGCGTTTTCATCCCAAAACCATATAGTGATACCCGAAACAATACAGCTAGGGTTCAGTCATTTGAAACACATTTATATATTATATACATATACCCGTCTTAAACTCATTAAAAAATAATTTTAGCACATATTCCCCTCGCAAATCTATATAACTATATGTACTAATTTCCCAAATCTACTAAAATATATAAAATCTAAATAATTAAATTTAAGTTGTTATAATACTGATTGTTACGTCTCACTTCAAAAAATTCAAATATGCTAAAATTGTTATATGTTGATAGACAAATTAAGTTAAACGTCAATAAGTTAGCCAAAATAATTTTTTATTAAAATATTATTTATTTGGCCAACTTGTCCCATTCAAAATTTAACAGATAGTGCATATTTGGTATATTTTAGATAATAATTAATTTAAGTAATGATGATAATGCATGATGGAGATTAAAAAACAAAAGGTATTGATACTGAGGGTGTGATAGAAATTAAAAAGTAAAAGATTGTTGTTTGATTTGATTGTATAAAAGTGATAAATATAAAGTTTTTTTAAAAGGACAGAAAAATAGATAAATATAAAGTTTTGAGCGGGACGGAAAATATAAATAAACTCTTTTCTTTTTATGATTAAGTTTTGGTTTTCATGATTGTTTATACTCCTATTTTTTAGGTGCTCCTTTTTTTTTTCAAGTAGAGTTGTGTGAAATTTAGGATTTTAAAATATTTGAACCTGACACTCTTATGAATTTAAACTAGTATATAGCCCGTCGAAACTCGACGGATAATCATTTTACATTGCATTGTAAGTAAAAACCAAAAAATAATTTAATACTTTGTTATGGTTTAGCCACTTGCAATTGTACCACAGTGGAACGCACCAATAAATAGGTATAATGAGTGTGTGATTCAGCCACCCGAACTTCTTTAGAGTTTAGTACTTGCACTCTTTATAACCCAATTGAAAGATGATTTTACTACTTATTTCACTTCAAAACTCATATAGTAACACATGAAACAATGAAAATATGGTACAAATATTCAAACTTTTTTAAAACCTTTATACACATTTTCATCAAACTCGATTAAAATGTGACTTTATTACAGTTTATATCCCAGGTCTTATATAATATCCGCTAATTACTCAACATATTTAGATTTATATAATTTAAATAAGTAAACTTGTTGCTATAGCAATTGGTTAATCCATCTCAATGTAAACTCAAACATTATAAAGTAAAGGTTAAGAATAAATATTATAAATGACAAAAGATTAAAAGTTAAATTCCTAATATAATTTTGGAATTATACAATCTGCAAAACCCTTTACAATTTTTATATACGTATACTTTGATATGGGATTCAAGATTTTAGATAAATAATTAAAAAAAACTTCATGTAGGAGAGAGTGTTAACATGGTATTTGAATCCATATTTCTATAAGATACTTTATATATTAAAAAATATAAAAGTATAAAACTAATATTTATGCATTCTTTAATTAGATATTAAAAAATAAATATGCATATTTGGATCAATAAGGTTTAATTATTAATTTGTCAAATTTAATTTTCTAATAAGAATAAAATAATTCATTTTGTCAACTCAATAGATGACCAAATTAACGTGGTGGTGTAAAATAATTATGGCTAAAATACATGTTTATGTTAAATATTTATTTAGTTATTCATTGAGTGTAGTGTCATTTAAAATCAAGATGGGATAAAAGTTTTAAATAAATAAGAATCTAGAATATAAAAAATACCACATGTGAGAGAGTTAACGTGGTACTCCGGATCCGTAATGCTATTATATATATAGATAATAAAATTATATTTTTTAATTAAATTTATTAATGCAAAAAACTCGCCAATTATATTTATTAGTTAGCCTCAGCCATTCGGAATTCCTCACTGTGGCAGAACACAACGAAAAACTAAAAAGATGAGGCAAGAATTCAGCCACTCAAACCCGTTTATAATTTATATAACCGTACTCTTCTGACATATGACTTAAATGTGAATTTACTACGCGTTTTCATCCCAAAACCATATAGTGATACCCGAAACAATACAGCTATGGTTCAGTCATTTGAAACTCATTTATATATTATATACATATACCAGTCTTAAACTCATTAAAAAATAATTTTAGCACATATTCCCCTCGCAAATCTACATAACTATTTGTACTAATTTCCCAAATCTACTAAAATATATAAAATTTAAATAATCAAATTAAGTTGTTATAATACTGATTGTTACGTCTCACTTCAAAAAATTCAAATTTGCTCAAATTGTTATATGTTGATACACAAATTAAGTTAAACGTCAATAAGTTAGCCAAAATAATTTTTAATTAAAATAATATTTATTTGGCCAACTTGTCCCATTCAAAATTTAACAGATAGTGCATATTTGGTATATTTTAGATAATAATTGATGTAAGTAATGATGATAATGCATGATGAGATTAAAAAGCAAAATGTATTGATACTAAGGGTGTCATAGAAATTAAAAAGTAAAAGATTGTTGTTTGATTTGATTGTATAAAAGTGATAAATATAAAGTTTTTTAAAAGGACAAAAAAATAGATAAATATAAAGTTTTGAGCGGGACGGAAAAAATAAATAAACTCTTTTCTTTTTATGATTAAGTTTTGGTTTTCATGGTTGTTTATACTCCTATTTTTTAGGTGCTCCTGTTTTTTTTTTTCAAGTAGAGTTGTGCGCATTTGGAAATTTAGGATTTTTATTTGAACCCGACACTTTTATATATTTAAACTAGTGTACAGCCCGTCAAAACTCGATGGTTAATTATTTTACACTGTAATTTGTAAGTAAAAACTAAAAAATAATTTAATACTTTGTTATGGTTCAGCCACTTGCAAATGTACCACAGCGAACACACCAATAAATAGGTATAATGAGTGTGTGATTCAGCCACCCGAACTTCTTTAGAGTTTATGTACTTGCACTCTTTATAATCCAATTGAAAGATGATTTTACTACTTATTCCAGTTCAAAACTCAAATAGTAACACATGAAACATTGAAAATATGGTACAAATATTCAAACTTGTTTAAAATCTTTATACACATATTCATCAAACTCGATTAAAATATGACTTTATTACAGTTTATATCCCAGACCCTATATAATATCCGCTAATTACTCAACATATTTAGATTTATATAATTTAAATAAGTAAACATGTTGCTATAGCAATTGGTTAATCCATCTCAATGTAAACTCAAACATTATAAAGTAAAGGTTAAGAATAAATATTATAAATGACAACAGATTAAAAGTTAAATTCCTAATATAATTTTGGAATTATACAATCTTCAAAACCCTTTACAATTTTCATATACGTATACTTTGATGTGGGATTCAAGATTTTAAATAAATAATTAAATAAAACTTCATGTAGGAGAGAGTGTTAACGTGGTAATTCGAATCCATATTTCTATAAGATACTTTATATATTAAAAAATATAAAAGTATAAAACTAATATTTATGCATTTTTTAATTAGATATTAAAAAATAAATATGTACATATTTGGACCAATGAGATTTAATTATTTATTTGCCAAATTTAATTTTCTAACAAGAATAAAATAATTCATTTGGTCAACTCAATAGATGACCAAATTAACGTGGTGGTGTAAAATAATTATGGTTAAAATACATGTTTATGTTAAATATTTATTTAGTTATTCATTGAGTGTAGTGTCATTTAAAATCAAGATGGGATAAAAGTTTTAAATAAATAAGAATCTAGAATATAAAAAATACCACATGTGAGAGAGTTAACGTGGTGCTCCGGATCCGTAACGCTATTATATATATGGATAATAAAACTATATTTTTTAATCAAATTTATTAATGCAAAAAACTCGCCAATTATATTTATTAGTTAGCCTCACCCATTCGGAATTCCTCACCGCGGCAGAACACAACGAAAAACTAAAAAGATGAGGCAAGAATTCAGCCACTCGAACCCGTTTATAATTTATATAACCGTACTAATCCGACATATGACTTAAAGGTGAATTTACTACGCGTTTTCATCCCAAAACCATATAGTGATACCGAAACAATACAGCTAGGGTTCAGTCATTTGAAACTCATTTATATATTATATACATATACCCGTCTTAAACTCTTTAAAAAATAATTTTAGCACATATTTCCCTCGCAAATCTATATAACTATTTGTACTAATTTCCCAAATCTACTAAAATATATAAAATCTAAATAATTAAATTTAAGTTGTTATAATACTGATTGTTACGTCTCACTTCAAAAAATTCAAATTTGCTCAAATTGTTATATGTTGATACACAAATTAAGTTAAACGTCAATAAGTTAGCCAAAATAATATTTATTTGGCCAACTTGTCCCATTCAAAATTTAACAGATAGTGCATATTTGATATATTTTAGATAATAATTGATGTAAGTAATGATGATAATGCATGATGGAGATTAAAAAACAAAAGGTATTAATATTGAGGGTGTGATAGAAATTAAAAAGTAAAAGATTGTTGTTTGATTTGATTGTATAAAAGTGATAAATATAAAGTTTTTTTAAAAGGACAAAAAAATTGATAAATATAAAGTTTTGAGCGGGACAGAAAAAATAAATAAACTCTTTTCTTTTTATGATTAAGTTTTGGTTTTCATGGTTGTTTATACTCCTATTTTTTAGGTGCTCCTGTTTTTATTTTTTTCAAGTAGAGTTGTGTGCATTTGGAAATTTAGGATTTTAAAATATTTGAACCCGACACTCTTATAAATTTATACTAGTGTATAGCCCGTCGAAACTCGATGGATAATTATTTTACACTGTAATTTGTAAGTAAAAACCGAAAAATAATTTAATATTTTGTTATGGTTCAGCCACTTGCAATTGTACCACAGCGGAACACACCAATAAATAGGTATAATGAGTGTGTGATTCAGCCACCCGAACTTCTTTAGAGTTTATGTACTTGCACTCTTTATAACCCTATTGAAAGGTGATTTTACTACTTATTCCTGTTCAAAACTCATATTGTAACACCCCCAAGATAATCGAGGTACATTACAGCGCCGTGAACCCCTACATGGGACCCACCAGGCGGGACGACCCAAACACACTCAACGACTTGTGAAATCAACATAACAACCCCTCGTCATGAAGACGCAAAACAAAACGATTCACCCGGTTCAACCGGTCAAACACACTCCACACATCCAACACAACATAACGGACAAAGATCACAACCTGAACAAGCGAAAATTCCTAAGTACTCGAGTACTTCTTATTAGTTTACAATTGGATAAACGCATCACAAGAAAGAAGAACCACAAAAACACACTCATGCACAATCATCACGCCCGACCATCATCCGCATACTGGTCCAGCGCCCGTTCGTCTCGATGGACCTGACCTGAAATTCATGAAACGAATTTCCCCAAAACGGGTCCCCAAAGGGGTTAGCAATTACGCTAGAACAAGTAGCCAAATGAACAACTTACACCTTAAACATATAGTCAATACATGCAAACAAGAAAACATAATTCCAAAACTCTCATTTCCGGAAATGCCATAATCAAATCACATTTGTAAAATGCACCACAATTAACCGTCGATCCACGTCTCTGTGGACCCCTACCGAGACCCCGTCGGATCTAACCCGTAGTGGTTAAAAGCAAGCTCGTCGATCCACGTCTCTGTGGACCCCTACCGAGACCCCATCGGGTCGAACCCGTAGTGAGCATACACACACACCATTTCTCATGCAATACTACTATGTCAAGATTGTAAGTTCACAAGGGTACTTGCTGTAACACCCCCAATCCACTCAGGGATATTACACGTCGTAGACCCTCTCCTCGAGGATCTACCAGGCTGAAAACTAAAATCAAACATCGCCTTTATGGCTAAAATGACTCAGTAGACCGATTTGGTCTTTCAATAATAACATACAACTCAATTCCAAACACATACCCACGCAGGGGTCAAAGTACAATAAACTCCCATACAACGGGGAAAAGATACTGCAGCGGAAAAGAAAATACAACTAGACCAATACGACATTAACGGATCCTCGTGTGATTAGTATCGTTCATCTTTCATCATCCTTCGTTCCGACCCTGTGTTATGCTCCAAAACCTGAATGCAAAAACAGACATCCACCCCCCGAATACTCGGGGGTTAGCAAAACTCCACTGTTTTGCTAGTGCAAGAACAAAGTGCAAATACGAGCCATACAATTCACATTCCACGAATAACAATAACCAGGAATCCTCAACGATCCAAACGAAACGAAAAGTACTTCCCGAGGCAAGAGTTTGAGAAAACCTTTCAAAATCGAAATATCATAAATCAATGGAAATAATTTATAAAACGGTTTAAAATGCCATCGAGAGTTTTAATAGAAAACAATTTAGGATGATCAAATCCTACTTTTCAAATCCAAAAGACAAAAGGGGTCACCGCCCCAAAGGTTTACTTTCCATAAAATAACCTTTACCAAACCGTTGGGATTTTAGCCCCAAATCCGTCAAATGACCTTTACAAAACCGTTGAGATTTTAGCCCCAAATATCATCAACTCACAGTACACAAGAACGACCACAAGGTTCGTCTTCCAACATCAAAATCCACAATTAAAGGATTTAACACAAACAACAAATACTCTAGAGCCATCCTAGCCAAGTAGGCCAAACGAACAACTTACCTCTTACACACTTAGTCAATGCATGCAATCATGAAAACCATTCAAAAGCACTCATTTCCGGAAATGCCATAATCAAATCACATTTGCAAAATGCACCACAATTAACCGTCGATCCACGTCTCTGTGGACCCCTACCGAGACCCCGTCGGATCTAACCCGTAGTGGTTAAAAGCAAGCTCGTCGATCCACGTCTCTTATGGACCCCTACCGAGACCCGTCGGATCTAACCCGTAGTGAGCATACACACACACGTTACTCATGCAATACTAATATGCGCTCAGATTTTGGCAACTCGGGAGCAGTCACAGGATTGGCTTGGAAGGAGATGGAGGACAACGATGCTAATCACACCAGAGTCAGAGTCTTTTCTTTTGTTTCATCTTGGTCGGTATTTTTCCCATTTGGTTAAGTATTCACCCTTGCACGGGTGTAGTTTTCATTTATTGAATGGAGTCGTCATCCCCTTTTGTGTGAAAGTTTATTTTTGTCATTGAGATGTAAAATTCATTAGTTTCTGAATTGTATAATGACCTTGTCGGTCTGCGTTGTATTTAGATTGACCCCGATCGGTCAATCATTGTGTAGTCTAGTGGAGTTTAGCCTGGTAGATCCTTGTGAGAAGGGCCTACGGCGTGTAACATTTCCGGACGTATTCTGGGGGTGTTACATTTATGGTATCAGAGCTTAGGTTTGCGAAAAACCTAGGCCGTTGGGTCAAGTCCATGTCCGGTGTAAATCGCGCGCATCAGAGTTGTGATTAGTATCGTGGTTCCGACATCATCTTCCGGCAATCCGTGATGGTAAGCCTCCCGATCGTAAGTCCCCTTATATACGTATTTGATTATATTGTGCTAATATGTTTAATGTGAACTAGGAATTGGAACTTGTTGGTGATATTATTGTTTTAAGATATAACATGCGTATGCGGTCCGAGTAAAAATGGTTATGTAATATGCTTCGGAAGTCGAGCATATTTATTTGTTCTTGCACTTTATTAGAATAAATTTATGAATGTTAAATTTATCCGCTGCATGAATATTTTGAGATGGCTTTTGGTGTCTTGCAAACCGAGTTTTGATATTTTGATTTTGCACGTTTTGATTGTATTCTTATGATGGTATTTGATATTTTATAAATGACTTTTGTGAGTATTTGAGAATATTACCGACATCGGCTTTTTTGGCATTTTGAACATTTTTTTTAAATGATTTTTAGCCTAGTGGGTTCCGGTGCGGGCCCCACGGTGCTGTAGTATCACGAATATTTTAAAGTGGTGCTTTGAAATTTTCTAAGAATGTAAGTTCATCAAGAATACTTACTAGAGATGGCCACTAATCCGACACCGTTATCAAACTCTTCAAAACACAATAACAAGATTAAATACGGAATACACGATTCCATAACTTTAAACAACAGGGATATCATCAAAGCCTTCAACGTTCAAAATGATCAAATCATAATCAACTCCCAAAACACACCGTTCACAAAACACACACGCGTTTTGAAAGAGAGCCTTTAACGAGGCCAAACCGAAATCTTTTGAAACTTCATTTCAAACAACCAAACAAACACACCAAGACGATCACCGATCATCATATCCATAAAATAAGAAAAGTATGGGCAAGGTACTTGCCTCGAATAAGAACAACGCGAAGAATCGACCGAAGTAGGTTGACACGAACCGACTACGAACTCGCCGACTCCACCGATCGCCAACTCGCGTTCATAAACTACGAAGGGCAATAACAACAATGAAATGAATTCCCTAACACGACTTAAAGCTGTTGAATTTAAAGAACGAAAGACGAAAGTTCAAGGATTTCCCCCAAAACGGCCAAGAACACGATTCGTTCCGTCAAATCATGAAAACGGAATTCCAAGTTGAAATATGGATATACAATCCATAGAATATGTTTAACAACATCATTTAACCATAATCGATCCATCGAAAATGGATGAAAAACGAGATCGAGGACAAATCCCCCAAAAGTCAATTCGAAGGAAATCAAGTATACTTCGATTCGACGAAGAACAATGGACTAAATGATGTTAAACACAAGAATACTACCAAGATTAATCATACCCATCATGTATTAATCAACAACACGGAACGAATCGGACAAAAACGCAAAAACCCCCAAATTCACGAAATTAGGGTTCTAAGAAAGATTACCTTGATTCGCTGAATCAAAGGATGATAACGGATGATTGATTGATGTTATGAACTCAAGAACTTCGTGCATTTGTTGTTAAACAACATGGCTCCATGGTAAGATCACCCTCAGCCGCGGAAGAGAAGGAGAAGAAGGAGAAAAATGGCCAAAAACCCGTGTGCAGGACCTTAAATAGCAGTGCCGTGTGCCATGGCCGGGAAGTGCCGCGGCACGTGCCCAAAATGGCTCCAGTGGTGGCAGCCGCGGCCCGGCCGGGCAGGCCGCGGCACCGTCTGATCGGTTTGGCCGAAAAATGCCACAGAGTGTGCCGCGGCCCTGCCAGCATGTGCCGCGGCCCACGGTACGGCCTGCTCGGCCAGAAGCTGCCGAGCACTACCGGCCGTGACTCGGTCAGTGTCGGCCTGGGCCCAGATTGGCCGGCCATGACTCGGCCGGGTCCAACTCCGACGGCCCGAACGACCCCGAAACCCGAACCTGAATACGAATCGATGATACGGTTACGACGTACTCGCAAAGACGAATCTAAGAGCTAAGAGAACACACAATTCCGACTACCCGAAGGCTCGGAATTTGACAACGGAAGTAATTACCCAAAACTTTGGGAAATTACGAAAATGGCCCAAAACGTCCGAAAATCACGATACGTGATCGAATAACCAAACCGAAGTTCATAACACGTCTAACAAAGTTAAACGGACTTACGGTAAACTCGAAACAGCCGTTTCGAACGAGATTCGCAAGAATCGAACTCAAGTGCGGAAAAGTCGCTAAAAAGCACGGAACTCAACAAAACGATACCGAAACGAACTCGGATGACAAAAAGTGCAGAATTAATCATTCTCAGAATGACGAAACGGTCATGAGCGAGTCGTCAAAACGGACTCCGACCGAAAAAAGAAATTTACCGAAAATCGAAAATTGCGGATATTACATTCTACCCTCCTTAAAAGAAGTTTCGTCCCGAAACTTAAAACAAGTAGGGAGAAGAAATATTCCGCCAGGAAAAACTCAACGAGATACACAAGAATGCGTAACTAACGCCCAACGGCAAAATGTTACAAACAACGCAAAGGAATGTACGGTGTGAAAACACGCTCCACGACGACCAACACAACGTCGCCGTTAGGGATATCATAAAATCAACAAGTGACAAGCGTCATCGAACGTATAATGTAGCCAAGTCAATTATCCGACAATCACAAAACACAGCGAACGAAAATCAATACGATTGACCAACCCAATGGTTCATCAATCAAAACGCGAGCCAAACGCTGAACAAATATGGAATTCCACCGCCTAAGGGCTGGAAGATCGAAAACGAAACTAATTTCCCGAACTAAGGGAATTACGAAGGAGCCTGAACGCTCAACGATCACGAAACGAGAACAAGAACCGAACAAACAAACGACCGAGACAACAAAAATCGAACAATCATGTCCGAAACACGAAGGATAATAAAATTCAAACAAAAATTCCGAGGATGATCTGGTGAGAACAACAAGACATGCATTCCCATAAGATCCACAGGAAAGGGGAATAGCGATTGAAAAGTCACAACGACAAACGAGTTATTCCGAAACAATACCACACTCGTTCGATCAACAAAAGCAAGGGGTAGGGAAAGTTCAGAAAATGTTAACGAGCATAAACGAGTCGACAGAGTCGAAAACACAAGAGTTCCAAATCCGATCCACATCGAATAAAAGAACTAATAGAACCAGATGATGTCAATCCCGAACAAGGTTCACAAGAATCGAACTGAACCCGAAAAAGTCACATCGATAACCAGATCGACCCACAACAAGATCACAGCTCGTTTGGACGATGAAACCGAAATACAGAACAAGTTCATAAAGTATCAACGAACATGAGCGAATCGATAGACTGGAGAAAGAGAAAATACATAAGTCAAAATAGTACGGGTATTAGCTCCGACCTCGTCCACGAAATTCACAAAAACAGGAGCAAGGTAACAAGACATTAAATAACCGACACATAACGGAACGATCACCGATGCACACGGCCATACCAAACCAAGCTCTAACAGCTCGCACATGCGCGATAACGCAGAAATTACCACGAGATGGCAACATTCAATACCAACATCCCACCTCTCACAGAGGGCTAACACAACAAATGTGTGGAAAACAACTCAACGCTCACGCCGCCAACTCGATCATACTCGGGAGCAAACATCAAAATGACAATGCGAACATCATACATACATACCTTTCTCAAACGGGAATGTATAGGTTTTAAAAACGAAAACCTCATTTTGAAAATAATTTAGAAGAACACCGGTTGATCTTGAGTATCACCTTTCAAAAAGTACAAACGTGAAACATCGTTATCGAGACATTGGAGAACCATTTCGCATTTGATAAAAATGAGGACACTTTCTCTTAGTGAAAACTTTCAGAATATTCGACCCTCGGGTCTAAATAAAAGTGTTTCTAAAACATTGAAAATATCTCCAAGCATTTTGGTCCTCGAAGTAGAAATTTTTTTGAAATATATTGTGGCACCTAGGATGTACCACAAGAAAATAACTCATTTGAAAAGTATGTCTCGAAATTTATTTTTCTAAGATACTCAAGTTTTTTCAAAAATCCAATAGGCCAGAATGCCCAAAACTCACACATATCGACGTTCACTAAAACAACTCCTAGTACACGCATCAAAACGTTTAAAATCAAGACAATACATGTCTTTAAACGGAAATAAACGATAAAATACCACATTCAGAACAAAACCACTGACCCCATTCGAGGCCTCTAAGGACCCTCCCGCACTGGCTAGTGAACAAGTCGAACGTGTATAAGCACAAAGCTTCCACAAGAGAATATTCGACCCTCGGGTCTAAATAAAAGTGTTTCTAAAACATTGAAAATATCTCCAAGCATTTTGGTCCTCGAAGTAGAAATTTTTATGTACCACAAGAAAATAACTCATTTGAAAAGTATGTCTCGAAATTTATTTTTCTAAGATACTCAAGTTTTTTCAAAAATCCAATAGGCCAGAATGCCCAAAACTCACACATATCGACGTTCACTAAAACAACTCCTAGTACACGCATCAAAACGTTTAAAATCAAGACAATACATGTCTTTAAACGGAAATAAACGATAAAATACCACATTCAGAACAAAACCACTGACCCCATTCGAGGCCTCTAAGGACCCTCCCGCACTGGCTAGTGAACAAGTCGAACGTGTATAAGCACAAAGCTTCCACAAGAGAACTTGTAAAACGTGCAAACCGATTCGAAAATCATCAGCAACGGACAAAAACAACAATAAAAAGACATCACAAGCGACGACACTCCTCGTATAAATCAAATACGAGAGTCGATTAAATACATATCGTGAAATCAAAATCCACATAAAGATTCCATCACTTAACAAATAATCATAAAAATAGCTCGTGTCACACGAGGCACAACACAAAGAAGGGAGACTTACTTCCACAGGTCGCACGAAGATGATGATCGCCCCACGATACTAATCACGACCAACAAACTCAAACGACGCGTCGCGACACGACTCAGTCAGATAAAATATGACGAAACAAGACTCAAACAACACGACTTGACCCGACAGCCTAGGTTTCCTCAACCTAAGCTCCGATACCATTTATGTAACACCCCCAATCCACTCAGGGATATTACACGCCATAGACCCTCTCCTCGAGGATCTACCAGGCTGATAACTAAAATCAAACATCGCCTTTAAGGCTAAAATGACTCAGTAGACCGATTTGGTCTTTCAATAATAACATACAACTCAATTCCAAATACATACCCACGCAGGGGTCAAAGTACAATAAACTCCCATACAACGGGGAAAAGATACTGCAGCGGAAAAGAAAATACAACTAGACCAATACGACATTAACGGATCCTCGTGTGATTAGTATCGTTCATCTTTCATCATCCTTCGTTCCGACCCTGTGTTATGCTCCAAAACATGAATGCAAAAACACACATCCACCCCCGAATACTCGGGGGTTAGCAAAACTCCACTGTTTTGCTAGTGCAAGAACAAAGTGCAAATACGAGCCATACAAGTCACATTCCACGAATAACAATAACCAGGAATCCTCAACGATCCAAACGAAACGAAAAGTACTTCCCGAGGCAAGAGTTTGAGAAAACCTTTCAAAATCGAAATATCATAAATCAATGGAAATAATTTATAAAACGGTTTAGAATGCCATCGAGAGTTTTAATAGAAAACAATTTAGGATTATCAAATCCTACTTTTCAAAATCCAAAAGACAAAAGGGGTCACCGCCCCAAAGGTTTACTTTCCATAAAATAACCTTTACCAAACCGTTGGGATTTTAGCCCCAAATCCGTCAAATGACCTTTACAAAACCGTTGAGATTTTAGCCCCAAATATCATCAACTCACAGTACACAAGAACGACCACAAGGTTCGTCTTCCAACATCAAAATCCACAATTAAAGGATTTAACACAAACAACAAAATACTCTAGAGCCATCCTAGCCAAGTAGGCCAAACGAACAACTTACCTCTTACACACTTAGTCAATGCATGCAATCATGAAAACCGTTCAAAAGCACTCATTTCCGGAAATGCCATAATCAAATCATATTTGCAAAATGCACCACAATTAACCGTCGATCCACGTCTCTGTGGACCCCTACCGAGACCCCGTCGGATCTAACCCGTAGTGGTTAAAAGCAAGCTCGTCGATCCACGTCTCTTGTGAACCCCTACCGAGACCCCGTCGGATCTAACCCATAGTGGGCATACAGACACACACGTTACTCATGCAATACTAATATGCTAAGAATGTAAGTTCATCAAGAATACTTACTAGAGATGGCCACTAATCCGACACCGTTATCAAACTCTTCAAAACACAATAACAAGATTAAATACGGAATACACGATTCCATAACTTTAAACAACAGGGATATCATCAAAGCCTTCAACGTTCAAAATGATCAAATCATAATCAAATCCCAAATCACACCGTTCACAAAACACACGCGTTTTGAAAGAGAGCCTTTAACGAGGCCAAACCGAAATCTTTTGAAACTTCATTTCAAACAACCAAACAAACACACCAAAACGATCACCGATCATCATATCCATAAAATAAGAAAAGTATGGGCAAGGTACTTGCCTCGAATAAGAATAACGCGAAGAATCGACCGAAGTAGGTTGACACGAACCGACTACGAACCCGCCGACTCCACCGATCGCCAACTCGCGTTCATAAACTACAAAGGGCAATAACAACAATGAAATGAATTCCCTAACACGACTTAAAGTCGTTGAATTCAAAAAACAAAAGACGAAAGTTCAAGGATTTCCCCCAAAACGGCCAAGAACACGATTCGTTCCGTCAAATCACGAAAACGGAATTCCAAGTTGAAATATGGATATACAATCCATAGAATATGTTTAACAACATCATTTAACCATAATCGATCCATCGAAAATGGATGAAAAACGAGATCGAGGACAAATCCCCCAAAAAGTCAATTCGAAGGAAATCAAGAAATATACTTCGATTCGACGAAGAACAATGGATTAAATGATGTTACACACAAGAATACTACCAAGATTAATCATACCCATCATGTATTAATCAACAACACGGAACGAATCGGACAAAAACGCAAAAACCCCCAAATTCACGAAATTAGGGTTCTAAGAAAGATTACCTTGATTCGCTGGATCAAAGGATGATAACGGATGATTGATTGATGTTATGAACTCAAGAACTTCGTGGATTTGTTGTTAAACAACATGGCTCCATGGTAAGATCACCCTCAGCCGCGGAAGAGAAGGAGAAGAAGGAGAAAAATGGCCAAAAACCCGTGTGCAGGACCTTAAATAGCCGCACGGTGTGCATGGCCCGGGAGTGTGCGCGGCACAGCCCAAAAATGGCTCCAGGTGGTCGGCGGTGTGCGGCCGGCCGGCGTGTGCCGCGGCACCGTCTGATCGGTTTGGCTGAAAAATGCCACAGAGTGTGCCGCGGCCCTGCCAGCATGTGCCGCGGCCCACCGTACGGCCTGCTCGGCCAGAAGCTGCCGAGCACTACCGGCCGTGACTCGGCCAGTGCCGGCCTGGGCCCAGATTGGCCGGCCATGACTCGGCCGGGTCCAACTCCGACGGCCCGAACGATCCCGAAACCCGAACCTGAATACGAATCGATGATACGGTTACGACGTACTCGCAAAGACGAATCTAAGAGCTAAGAGAACACACAATTCCGACTACCCGAAGGCTCGGAATTCGACAACGGAAGTAATTACCCAAAACTTTGGGAAATTACGAAAATGGCCCAAAACGTCCGAAAATCACGATACGTGATCGAATAACCAAACCTAAGTTCATAACACGTCTAACAAAGTTAAACGGACTTACGGTGAACTCGAAACAGCCGTTTCGAACGAGATTCGCAAGAATCGAACTCAAGTGCGGAAAAGTCGCTAAAAAGCACGGAACTCAACAAAACGACACTGAAACGAACTCGGATGACAAAAAGTTCAGAATTAATCATTCTCAGAATGACGAAACGGTCATGAGCGAGTCGTCAAAACGGACTTCGACCGAAAAAAGAAATTTACCGAAAATCAAAAATTGCGGATATTACACTTGCCTCGATCGATAGACGGTGACACGGACGGAAAGGAGGAATCAAACACGACCGGGAGGAACCGATTAAACTGAACCTAACGATTCGAAGAATACGATTACAACCATTCTAAACGAATACGGGAAAGGAATACACCCGAAAACCCGCCTACGATTCATGTATATTCGTATAAAAATAATAACGAGGGCGGACCACAACCAAACCCTCTCGATTATGCAAAAACCACGAAATATACCATGAATCCGTAGGGAAACCAAGAATACTAACAAGATTAATTATATTCATCATGACTTAATCAACAATACGGAACGAATCGAAGGAAAAATCCGAAAACCCTCAATTACCCAAAAGTAGGGTTCTTAGAAGATTTACCTTGGATTAGGATGACAGATTCATGTTGAAGTTGATATAATACACCAAGAACTCAAGGAAGATGATGGTTGAGATGATTGGAGGAAGAAATCGCCAAGAAATCGCCCAAAATCGCCAAAGCCGCGGAGGAAGGAGGTGAAATGAGAATAGACGTACATCAGGGTCAACTCCCTGGTTTATATAGCCAGGGAGTGTTAGCGCGCGCTAATCTTCAGAAGTTAGCGTGCGCTAACGGGACAAAAGTCCACTCCAGTAGTTAACGTCGATCCGATGGCAGTTACGGGCGTTAGCGTGCGCTACGGCGTAGCGTGCGCTAATGGCCTCTCGGTAGTGCGCGCTATCGGCCATAGCGTGCGCTACCTGGACACCAGCCGAGTCCAGAAGTGAACTGCCCAGTACTCACCTGACCCCGTTAGCGCGCGCTATCGGCCAAACGTAGCGTGCGCTAAAAGCGTATCGGTAGCGCACGCTATCGGCCATAGCGTGCGCTACGGGCACTGGCCGAGTCGATAGCAAAGCTGTCCCGATCGATGGACTCGCTAGCGCGCGCTACAAAACAAGCGTAGCGTGCGCTACTGAAGGATGATTAGCGCGCACTATAAAGTAACATTAGCGCGCGTTAGGCACAGGGTAACAACGGTCTGAAACACCGAAACACGAACGAAGCATCAAACGGAACATCTCAAAACGCATAATAACATAGAATGGATCCACGGCAACCCCGAAACGGCGGTTCCGCACAACAATTATGAGAGTCAGATCAATAGATAACGGAAGAAATACACTGAAAAAATACACGAGGGTCGCTACAACGGGAAATACACCGAAAAATGAAAAATACTGGGAAAAGAAAAAATGCGGATATTACATTCTACCCCTCTAAAAATAAGTTTCGTCCCGAAACTTAAGAAACAAACAACTCGGGGTACCTAGCACGCATGCTATCCTCGGTTTCCCAAGTTGCCTCCTCGACACCATGTCTCGACCACTGCACCTTGACCAAAGGGATGATCTTATGCCTCAGTCGCTTCTCACGATGCTCCAAAATCTTCAAAGGACGCTCCTCAAAAGTAATATCCTCGGCGACATCAATCTCACCATAACCGATGATGTGACTAGGATCCGGAACATATTTCCTCAGCTGGGAAACATGGAAAACGCTATGAACGTGACTCAATTCGGAGGTAGCGCTAAACGGTATGACAACTCACCGACTCGCTCGAGAATCTCGAAGAGTCCAATAAATCTCGGACTCAACTTCCCCTTTTTTCTGAAACGGAAAACTCCCCTCGTCGGCGACACCTTTAGTAAAACGTGGTCTCCCACCTCGAATTCCAAAGGTCGACGACGGACATCGGCATATGACTTCTGTCGACTCTGGGCAGTCAACATCCGTTCCCGAATTAAATCTATCTTCCGCCTCGTCTCTGAAACGATATCCGGCTCGGTCCCGACCAAATCGGACGCCCTATTCCAACAAATCGGTGATCGACAACGCCGCCCATAAAGTGCCTCATACGGTGCCATCCGAATCGACGCGTGCCAGCTATTGTTGTACGTGAATTCGATCAATGGCAAATGCTCCTCCCAGTCACTACTCCAATCAAGAGCACAAGCGCGCAACATATCCTCGAACGTCTGGATAGTGCATTCCGAATGTCCATCTGACTGAGGATGAAAAGAGGTACTCAAACGCAAATGAGAACCCAACGCCTTATGCACCGCCTGCCGAAAGTGCGATACAAAACGGCCATCACGATCCGAAACAATAGACTTCGGAGTACCGTGAAGCCTCACAATCTGTGCGATAAACACACGAGCCAACTTATCCGGGCCCCAAGTGTCCTTGATGCCCAGAAAATGTGCCGACTTGGTCAGACGATCAACAATCACCCAGACCATATTCATGCCCGACCTCGATCTCGGCAAACTCGTAATGAAATCCATCGATATATCTTCCCATTTCCATTGCGGAACGGGAAGTGACTGCAATAACCCGGCCGGTCGCTGATGCTCAATTTTGACCTGCTTACAAGTCAAACATCTCGCTACAAACTGTGCGACCTCTCCCTTCATATCATTCCACCAGAGATTCCGTCTCAGGTCCTTGTACATCTTACTCGAACTAGGATGAACGGAGTAAGGTGTAGCATGGGCCTCACGCAAAATACTCTGTCTCAACTCTGAGTCGCTCGGTACACAAAGCCGACCCTGGAATCTCAAAACACCATTCTCGTGAATCACAAACCCAAGAGACTTTCCCTTAAGAACGTTCTCTCGGATTTGAGAAATCATCAGATCTTCCAACTGCTTCAGCTTAATTTCATCGATCAAAGACGACGAAATCTCTAAAGCACAAAGTTGCCCGACAGCTCCAGGCAACAAAACCTCAACATCTAACTCGATCAAAACACGCCGAAGCTCAGACTGAGACGTAAGGATCTCAAGCGTTCGCAACGCAACCGGTTTCCGACTCAAGGCGTCGGCCACGACGTTCGCCTTACCCGGATGATAAAGGATTTCGAGGTCATAATCCTTAATCAACTCCAACCACCTCCTCTGCCTCATATTCAACTCCCGCTGGGTGAATATGTACTTCAGACTTTTGTGGTCGGTGAAAATCTGACATGAGGAGCCAAACAGATAATGACGCCAGATCTTGAGTGTGAAGACGACCGCCGCTAACTCCAAATCGTGAGTAGGGTAGTAAAGCTTATACGGCCTCAACTATCTCGACGCATACGCAATGGTCTTGCCGTGCTGCATCAATACGCACCCAAGACCCTGACCCAAAGCATCTCTATATACATAAAAACCCTCGTTACCACACGGTAATGCCAAGACCGGGGCTGAAGTTAAACGCTTCTTCAGATCCTCAAAACTCGCCTGCCTCTCGTCGTTCCAGACGAACGTCTCGGATTTCTAAAGCAACTGTGTAAGTGGCCGAGCTAGTTTCGAGATGTAACACCCCCAATACGCTCAGGGATATTACACGCCGTAGAACCTTTCCTCAAGGATCTACCAGGCTGGTAACAACATTAAACATCTCGACAATGCCTTTAAGGCTAAAATGACTCAGTAGACCGATTTGGTCTTTCAATAAATACATACAACTCAATCACAACACATGCCCACGCAGGGGTCGAGTACAACACACTCCCGTACAATGGAAAAGAATACTGCAGCGGAAAATAAAATACAATTAAACCAATACGACATCAACGGGTCCTCGTGTGATTAGTATCGTTCATCTTTCATCATTCTTCATGTCGACCCTGTGATGTGCTCCAAAACCTGAATGCAATACAGACATCCACCCCCCGAATACTCGGGGGTTAGCAAAACTCCACTGTTTTGCTAGTACAAGTATGAAATCATACGAAATGTAACAAACAAATAGAAATCGCGAATCGGGTACGACAAATAATTTCAAAAGACTTCCCGAGAAGTTTTATTAATTAGAAACCATCAAGAAGTGTTTGAAAATAAATTCCTCATCTCGGGGATTTTAAAAATAGAAACTTTGCTAGACCTCAAGTCCTTAGTTGAAAAATAACCATTTCAAAATGAACGGGTCTCGGCCCAAAATCACTTTCCATAAAACGACCTCTGCAAACCGTTGGAATCTCATCCCAAATATCATCAATCACAGTACACGAGAATAATATCAAGGTTCGTTTTCCCAACATCGAAATCCACAACTCAAGGTTTAAACACAGATGACGAATACTCTAGTGCTATCCTAGCCAAGTAATCCAAACAAACAACTTACCTCTTACACACTTAGTCGATGCATGCAATCATGAAAACCGTTCAAAAGCACTCATTTCCGGAAATGCCATAATCAAATCACATTTGTAAAATGCACCACAATTAACCGTCGATCCACGTCTTTGTGGACCCCTACCGAGACCCCATCGGATCTAACCTGTAGTGGTTAGAAGCAAGCTCGTCGATCCACGTCTCTGTGGACCCCTACCGAGACCCCGTCGGATCTAACCCGTAGTGAGCATACACACACACACACACGTCACTCATGCAATACTAATATGCTAAGAATGTAAGTTCATTAAGAATACTTACTAGAGATGGCCACTTACCCGACACCGTTATCATACTCATCACAACACAACAATACACGATTCCATAACTTTAAACAAACAGGGGTATCATTAAAGCCCTCAACGTTTGAAGTAATCAAATCATAATCAACTCACACAAATCATATTCACGAGGGTAAACCAACCATCGTAAATCCAACATGTAAACTCTATTTGCAGGACACAAATCGTATAAGAAAAATACTTGCCTCGAAACCACGACGCGGAGAATCGACCGAAGTAGGTTGGCACGAACCGACTACGAACTCGCCGACTCCACCGAACGACAACCCGCAACAATAAACTACGAACAACAACAATAACAACGAAAATGAAATCCAAAGTACGACCCAAAGACGCTGAATTCAAGGAACAACGAAAGTTCAAGGGTTTCTCCCAAAACGGCCAAGAACACGATTCGTCCCGTCAAAACACGAAACGGAATTCCAAACCGAAATATGGATATACAATCCATAGGATATGTTTAACAACAATCGATCCATCAAAAACGGATGGAAAACGAAATCAAGAACAAATCCCCCAAAAAGTCGATTTGAAGGAAATCAAGAAATATACATTGATTCGACGAAGAACAATGGATTAAATGATGTTGAACACAAGAATACTACTACGATTAATCATACCCATCATGGATTGATCAACAATACGGAACGAATCGGCCAAAAACGCAAAAACCACAAAATTTCTCAAAATAGGGTTCTAGGAAATCTCACCTTGATTCGCTGGATCAAAGGATGATAACGGATAATCAATCAATGATATGAACTCAAGAACTTCATGGATTTGTTGTTCAACAACATGGCTTCGCCTCCTCCGAAGCTCCAGCCGCGGATCGAAAAGAATGGAAATGAAAAACGAGTGAAAATGCGACTGCTCTGTCACATTTATACTGGTGCAGCCTAGCGCGCACTAGGCTGCCGAGCTAGCGTGCGCTATCGGCCCAGGCCGCAATCCAGAACCTCACTGCCCTACTGACTCGGCCAGGTAGCGTGCGCAGCCTTCCGGCCGTAGCGCGCGCTACCTGCCGGTCGTAACGTGTGTAGTGCCCGACAGTAGCGTGCGCTACCTGCCGATCCACCCGAGTCCAGTAGCCTCGGCCGACTAGCACGCGCAGCCAATCGGCCGTAGCGTGCGCTACCTTCCGGCAGTAGCGCGCGCTACCTTCCGGACGTAGCGTGCGCTACGCGGGTTCCTGCCGCACCCGTCCGGCCAGTTCCCGCAACCGTCTGGCCAGGAGCCGCAACCGCCCGGCCAGGACCCGCAACCGTCCGGCCAGTGCCCGACCACCAGGACTCGACGACTCAATTATCCGAAATCGCACGGAACGAACACGACAAAACGCTCGTGGGCAACATCATCGACCCGAAATGAAATACCATGCAACAATTAATCACACGCGACCATGAAAAGGGTCAAAACAACAAATACGAATGCGGATACCCACAACTTTGGATAAATTACAAAATGGCCTAAAACGCCCGAAAATCCCGATGCGTGATCGAATAACCAAACCGAAGTTCGCAACATGAATAATAACATTAAATGAACTTACGAGAAACTCGAAACAACAGTTTCGGACGAGATTCGCAAGAATCGAACTCAAGTACGGAAAAGCCGCTTAAGAACACGAAACTCAACAAAACGATACCGAAACGAACTCCCACGTCAAAAAGTGCAGAATTAAATATTCTCAAAATGACGAAACGGTCATGAGGGAGTCGTCAAAATGGACTTCCGCCAAAAAAAGAAAATTACCGGAAATCGAAATTGCGGGTATTACATACTACCCTCCTTAAAAGAAGTTTCGTCCCGAAACTTAAAACAAGTAGGGAGAAGTAATATCCTGCCAGGAAAAACTCAATGAGATACACAAGAACCGAAAACTCGCGCCCAACGACGAAACGTTAGAAGCCACTCGAAGACACATGCCGCGTGAAAACACGCTCCGCGACGGCTATCACAACATCACAGGCAGAGACATAATATAACCAACGAGTGACAAGCGTCATCAAACAGATAATACAATCAAGTCGATTATCCGAACAATTACAAAACACAAAGAACGAAAATCAACACGATTGACCAACCCAACGGTACATCAATCAAAATGCGAGCCAATCGCTGAACAAATACGGAATTCCACCGCCCAAGGGTTGGAAGATCGAAAACGAGACAAATTTCCCGAACCTAAGGAAATTAGGATGGAGTCTAAATGCTCAACAATCATGAAATGGGATCAAAAAAAACTGAACAATCAATGATCGAACCACAACGATCGAGACAACAAAAATCGAACAATCATGTTCGAATCACGAAGAACAATAAGGTTCAAACAACAACTCCGAGGTTCACATCTCGACTCGAGACAATATATGATCCGGTGAAAACACCAAGATGTGCATTCACATAAGATCCACAGGAAAGGGAATAGCAATTGGAAAGTCACAACGACAAAAGAGTTATTCCGAAACAATACCACACTTGTTCGATCAACAAAATCAAAGGACAGGACAAGCTCAGAAGATGTTGACGAACATAAACGATTCGACAGAGTCGAAAACACGGAAGTTCAAAATCCGATCCACTTCGAATAGAAGAGTTTAATTTCCGAAGTTCGAAATAACAAGGTAAGAAAATAACATAACATACAACTGATAGACCACGCCCCTCAGGGACTCCTCGGAGTCGGTCTAGATATCAGTGCTCAAGTCCGTGCCTCTGAAGGCTCAGTGGCCAACTCACAAAACTGAACCCGGTGTTCCTCGAGTCCTCACTTGAAACGCGTCACTGGAGAGGAAGGACAATTTACACGTGCATGCCCTCGGCACATCACGGTTGGAAACGCCTCGGCTCGACATACCGAATATACAAATGCTAGATACCATGGAACGTAACATCGCAAAAAAACATACCGGAGATGCCAACTCAACATAATATATCAACACATACAAAAATCACGACAACAACGGCAACGTTCTAAGATTACAACAGTCCGAACGATAGCCAGCACACAATCACAAACATCATGAAACAATCACTCATGTACATAAACGTACAAACTTAAGCTTCAACAGCTCACACTCGTGTGACAACACGCAATCCACCACGAGGCGACAACCATTAAATACCAGTTCACACCTCTCACGGAGGGCTAGTACAACAAATACGTGGCAACGCCTCAACGTTCATGCCACCAACTCGATCATATTCGGGAGTTAATCATCATAACGACAAATCAAACATCATACATACATACCCAGCCCTCAAACGGGAATGGATAGGTTTTAAAAACGAAAACCTCCTTTTGAAAATAATTTAGAAAAAAACACCGGTTGATCTTGAGTATCACCTTTCAAAAAAGTACAAACGTGAAACATCGTTACCGAGACTTTGGAGAACCATTTCGCATTTGATAAAAATGAGGACACTTTCTCTTAGTGAAAAACTTTCAGAATATTCGACCCTCGGGTCTAAGTAAAAGTGTTTCTAAAACAATGAAAATATCTCAAAACATTTTGGTCCTCGAGGTAGAAGAATTTTGAAACATATTGTGGCACCTTGGATGCACCACGAGAAAATAATTCATTTTAAAAGTACGTCTCGAAATTTATTTTCTAAGATACTCAAGGTTTTCAAAGATAATTCAATGGGCTAGAATGCCCAAAAATTTCAGGTAATTACACGGGACATTAAAACGCCGTGGGTCCCACGCCGGAACCCACCAGGCTAAAAACCATTTACAAAAACGCCAAAAAGGCCGATGACGGTAATATTTCAAAAACTCACAAAAGCCATTTACAAAATACTAAATACCGTCATAAGAATTTCGCCAAAACGATCAAGGCCATAATGCCAAAAACTCGGTTAAGGGAATCGGTTTTCGAAATAAAACTCAGTCGGTAAAATACCGAAAGCCATTACAAAAGAACTCACGCAGCGGGTAAAAGAAATACAGTCAAACATGCACAGTCCAACAACACTACTCCTCATATAAATGAAATATGAGAGTCAAATAACCACATATCAAGAAATCAAAATCCATAAGAAGATTCCGTCAATTAACTCATAATCATACCTGTAACTCGCATCAGACGAGGCACAAACACAAAGAAGGGAGACTTACATCCACAGGTCGCACGAAGATGATGATCGCCCCATGATACTAATCACGACCAACAAACTCAGACGACGCGTCACGACACGACTCAGTCAGATAAAATCCGACGAAACAAGACTCAAACAACACAACTTGACCCGACAGCCTAGGTTTCCACAACCTAATCTCTGATACCATTTATGTAACACCCCCAATACGCTCATGGATATTACACGCCGTAGAACCTTTCCTCAAGGATCTACCAGGCTGGTAACAACATTAAACATCTCGACAATGCCTTTAAGGCTAAAATGACTCAGTAGACCGATTTGGTCTTTCAATAAATACATACAACTCAATCACAACACATGCCCACGCAGGGGTCGAGTACAACACACTCCCGTACAACGGGGAAAGAATACTGCAGCGGAAAATAAAAGACAATTAAACCAATACGACATCAATGGGTCCTCGTGTGATTAGTATCGTTCATATTTCATCATCCTTCATGCCGACCCTGTGCTGTGCTCCAAAATCTGAATGCCATACAGACATCCACCTCCCGAATACTCGGGGGTTAGCAAAACTCCACTGTTTTGCTAGTACAAGTATGAAATCATACGAAATGTAACAAACAAATAGAAATCACGAATCGGGTACGACAAATAATTTCAAAAGACTTCCCGAGAAGTTTTATTAATTAGAAACCATCAAGAAGTGTTTGAAAATAAATTCCTCATCTCGGGGATTTTAAAAATAGAAACTTTGCTAGACCTCAAGTCCTTAGTTGAAAAATAACCATTTCAAAATGAACGGGTCTCGGCCCAAAATCACTTTCCATAAAACGACCTCTGCAAACCGTTGGGATCTCATCCCAAATATCATCAATCACAGTACACGAGAATAATATCAAGGTTCGTTTTCCCAACATCGAAATCCACAACTCAAGGTTTAAACACAGACGACGAATACTCTAGTGCCATCCTAGCCAAGTAAGCCAAACGAACAACTTACCTCTTACACACTTAGTCGATGCATGCAATCATGAAAACCGTTCAAAAGCACTCATTTCCGGAAATGCCATAATCAAATCACATTTGTAAAATGCACCACAATTAACCGTCGATCCACGTCTCTGTGGACCCTACCGAGACCCCGTCGGATCTAACCCGTAGTGGTTAAAAGCAAGCTCGTCAATCCACGTCTCTGTGGACCCCTACTGAGACCCCGTCGGATCTAACCCGTAGTGAGCATACACACACACACACAGGTCACTCATGCAATACTTATATGCTAAGAATGTAAGTTCATTAAGAATATTTACTAGAGATGGCCACTTACCCGACACCGTTATCATACTCATCACAACACAACAACACAATTAACACGGAATACACGATTCCATAACTTTAAACAAGCAGGGGTATCATTAAAGCCCTCAACGTTTGAAGTAATCAAATCATAATCAACTCACACGAATCATATTAACGAGGGTAAACCAACCATCGTAAATCCAACATGTAAACTCTATTTGCAGGACACAAATCGTATAAGAAAAATACTTTCCTCGGAACCACGACGCGGTGAATCGACCGAAGTAGGTTGGCACGAACCGACTATGAACTCGCCGACTCCACCGAACGACAACCCGCAACAATAAACTACGAACAACAACAATAACAATGAAAATGAATTCCAAAGTACGACCCAAAGCCGCTGAATTCAAGGAACAAACGACGAAAGTTCAACGGTTTCCCCCAAAACGGCCAAGAACACGATTCGTCCCGTCAAACACGAAAACGGAATTCCAAACCGAAATATGGATATACAATCCATAGGATAGGTTTAATAACAATCGATCCATCAAAAACGGATGGAAAATGAAATCAAGAACAAATCCCCAAAAAAGTGGATTTGAATGAAATCAAGAAATATACCATGATTCGACGAAGAAAGATGGATTAAATGATGTTGAACACAAGAATACTACTAAGATTAATCATACCCATCATGGATTAATCAACGATACAGAACGAATCGGCCAAAAACGCAAAAACCCCAAAATTTCTCAAAATAGGATTCTAGGAAATCTCACCTTGATTCGCTGGATCAAAGAATGATAACGGATGATCAATCAATGATATGAACTCAAGAACTTCATGGATTTGTTGTTCAACAACATGGCAGGCCTCCTCCGAAGCTCCAGCCGCGGATCGAAAAGAAGGGAAATGAAGAACGAGTGAAAATGCGACTGCTCTGTCATATTTATACTGGTGCAGCCTAGCGCGCACTAGGCTGCCGAGCTAGCGTGCGCTATCGGCCCGGGCCGCAATCCAGAACCTCACTGCCCTACTGACTCGGCCAGGTAGCGTGCGCAGCCTTCCGGCCGTAGCGCGCGCTACCTGCAGGTCGGAGCGTGCGCAGTGCCCGACAGTAGCGTGCGCTACCTGCCGATCCACCCGAGTCCAGTACCCCACCGCCCTACTGCTTCGGCCGACTAGCGCACGCAGCCAACCGGCCGTAGCGTGCGCTACCTTCCGGCAGTAGCGTGCGCTACGCCGGTTCCTGCCGCACCCGTCCGGCCAGTTCCCGCAACCGTCCATCCAGGACCCGCAACCGTCCGGCCAGGACCCGCAACCGTCCGGCCAGTGCCCGACCACCAGGACTCGACGACTCGATTATACGAAATCGCACGGAACACGACAAAACGCTCGTGGGCAACATCATCGACCCGAAATGAAATACCATGCAACAATTAATCACACGCGACCATGAAAAGGGTCAAAATAACAAATACGAATGCGGATACCCACAACTTTGGGTAAATTACAAAATGGCCCAAAACACCCGAAAATCACGATGCGTGGTCGAATAACCAAACCGAAATTCACAACATGAATAATAACATTAAATGAACTTACGAGAAACTCGAAACAAAAGTTTCGGATGAGATTAGCAAGAATCGAACTCAAGTACGGAAAAGCCGCTTAAGAACACGAAACTCAACAAAACGATACCGAAACGAACTCGGACGTCAAAAAGTGCAGAATTAAATATTCTCAAAATGACGAAACGGTCATGAGGGAGTCGTCAAAATGGACTTCCGCCAAAAAAAGAAAATTACCGGAAATCGAAATTGCGGGTATTACACGAGAAACCCTCGACGAACCTGCGATAGTAGCCGGCCAAACCCAAAAAACTACGGACCTCCGTCACATTCTTAGGCGGTGCCCAATCTAGCACTTCCTTGATCTTCTGTGGATCTACACGGACTCCCTCGGCTGAAATTACGTGACCCAGAAACATCACTTCCTTCAGCCAGAACTCACATTTCGAGAACTTCGCATAGAGTTGATCGGTCCTCAAAATGTCTAACACTACTCGCAGGTGATGTGCGTGATCTTGCTCGTTCCTCGAATAGATAAGGATATTGTCGATGAAGACGACGACACACTTATCTAAATACTCGATAAAGACCTTGTTCATCAACTGCATGAACACTGCCGGCGCGTTGGTTAACCCGAAGGGCATGACTACAAACTCTTAATGTCCGTATCTCGTCCGAAAAACTGTTTTCGGAACGTCGGACTCCTTCTCCCGAAGCTGATAGTACCCCGATCTCAAGTCGATCTTTGAGAATACCGCAGCTCCCTGCAACTGATCGAACAAGTCATCAATCCTCGGCAGAAGATACTTATTCTTGATGGTCACCTTGTTTAGCTCGTGATAATCGATACACAAACGCAGTGAACCATCCTTCTTCCGCACAAACAGGACCGTTGCGCCCCAAGGCGACGCGCTCGGTCGAATATACCCTGACTCAAGAAGCTCACTCAACTGCTTCTTCAACTCGGCCATCTCTGAAGGTGCCATGCGATACGGCGCCTTCGAAATCGGGGCCGCACCCGGCTCTAATTCAATAGCAAACTCTACCTCACGGTCCGGTGGTAACCCCGATAACTCGTCAGGAAAGACGTCAAGAAACTCACTAACAACTGGAATCCACGAAAGCTCGACTCCACCATGTTGGTATAAAATCGGATATTTGTGCCGTTTGTGCGGAAGCGTAAATAAATTGCGGAAAATAAATCACACAAGGATTTATAGAGGTTCGGCTATTAACGAAGCCTACGTCCTCTCTCGATGTATCTTTTTCTATAGGATTAAGATCAACACCTCTACGCATCTCTTCTATCGGTCGAGGGATTACCGTTACAAGCTCGTCTTCTATCGGTCCGAGTAAAACCGTTTTTCCTTTTCTATTGGATAAGGAATCAACCACTCTAGCTTTATATTGGTACTAGATAAACCTCACTTAGATATCGATTGCGATTCTAACAATGCCGGATACTTGATCCTAATAACACCGAATCCAATCGTATTTTTTCTTTTACCTCTCGTGTATAATGTTGAATGTATAAACACTTAAACTAACGATATAAGCTCAATATTACAACAACAATGTAAGTATATGAATATAAGATCAATGTTTTGAATGCTTGGAGTTGTTGTATGGAATAATACCAAAGATGTGGTATTTATAGCCTTCCTTCCTTAAACTAGCCGTTAGTCTGTTTTGACTAATTAGCGTGCGCTAGACCTTATCTTTAGCGTGCGCTAGTCTGTTCCAGTTTCAGTCCAGTAGCTTCATTTCTTCTTTAGCGTACGTTATGCCTTCTTCCTTACGTACGTAACTCTCTTGTATTATCGTGCGTTAATATTACAATGTAGCGTGCGCTAATCCAATATATTTGTTGCTTGATTTGTCAAACTGACCGTTCCACTTTTGACTTGATTCAGATTCTCTCCAACGGATTGCTTGACTAAATTTCTTTAGCGTGCGCTATTCCTCCTCTATAGCGTGCGTTATGCTTACTTCACTGCATACGTCATTCTGAGTTTGAATATCTTCTCAACGGTAACATGGCTCGATAGCGTGCGTTAATGAGCATGAGTAGCGTGCGCTATCTCGTTAGATGACTTCCCTTCAGGTAACTTCGAACTTGGCTGAAATGCAGATTACTCCCCGTTAGCGTGCGCTAACATATATGTCTTAGCGTGCGCTAGACATGCATTTTGCTCAGCTTTTTGCGTCTTCGTCTGCTTCGTCGTTTTGCTTCGCCTCGATGTTGTTTTATTGTTTAGCAACTTTAATCATCAAAACACAAATTAAATAATGTGTGGAATAAATATTCCAACAATATCCCCTTTTTTGATGATTACAAAAGAATTCTTGAATTGGATAAAATCTGTAATAATAAAATATATGTATATATACACGAATCAAAGTTTTCGGCTTTGATCGTTTCGTTAGTTTCTCCAATTCTCTTTTCTTTTCGACATCTCCTTTATTTTTCAATTCCTTCATTTTATCTCCCCCTTTTTTGTATGCTTTCTTTTTCTTTTCGACTTCTTCGATTTTTCTCATTTTTATCAATTCATCTCCTTCTCCCCCTTTTGTCTTCATCAAAAAGTGTAAAAGATGTATAGAATACCAATTATCGAATATAAATAATATGCATGATATGGGTAAAGCTCCCCTTGAAAATATGCATGATAAATATTATTTATATCGAATATAAATAATATGCATGATATGGGTAAAGCTCCCCCTGAAAATATTATCTCTCCTTAAAAAAAATTAAGTTTTGGGGATCCAACTATAGTTGGTTTTTGTTTCGAAACGTGAACGATATTTGAAACGTTTGTTCCTTTAGGAACTCAAATCTTTTTAATTTTTATCGTCTGTCTTGGGCTTCTACAGTTTGAGATATGATGCTCGATTTTTAAACATTTTTCACACCGGGGTATATTAAAATTTAAGGATTCGTTTTTAAAGCATGGTTTGAATCCCAACCCCTCTTTATTTAAAGTGTATTTTTGAATCGAGAGCATATTTTCAAATTTCTCATTTCCGAGAGAAAATTTCTTCGTCAAATTCTTGAGCTCGGTTTGAACTTTAACAAGATCATTCTTTAAAATATTCTCGTTTTCAACGCATTTTGAATGATCGATCTCGACAAATTTTCCCTTTTCTAGAATTTTGGAATTTTCATTTTCCAAAGATTTATATTTAGTTTGAAGGGATTTGATTTCTTTTAAAGCATTTTGATAATCGGTATGTAATAACTCGAATGCTTCAAAAACTTCGTCGTAAGAGTTATTTACTTGGCTTTCGACGTCGCTGTCGTCGAATGAGATCCGGGCCATGAGTGCGAGATTATTTTGATTCATGAAATCATCATCAGGATCTTCGTCACTCCATGTTGCAACTAAGACTTCCTTTTGCTTTACTCGACAGTTCTTAGCAAAGTGGCCTGGTTTACCACATAATCGACAAGTGTTGTCGAATTTCTTAGATTCGCCCGCTTGAATGTCCTTCTTTCACCGGTTTAATAAGTGTTGGAACTTATTAATATTCTTGGCATAATATGCCGATTCTTTGTCGCTTTCGTCCACCGGAATTTCTTCTTTCTTTCTCGGCACCTTAGCCTTGAAGGCTATCGATTTTTTCTTCGGTTTTGGTTTGGCATTCCGAGATTTTAGAACAATCTCGTAGTTGATAAGGGAACCAACGAGAGCACTAAAATCGAGAGTATTTAAATCTTTTGATTCCATTATTGCCGTAACTGCACTGGCCCCATTCTCGAGGTAGTGATCGGAGAATTTTCTTTACTTTCTCACTACTCGAAAGTGGTTTTCCGAAACATGCTAATCCATTGGTGATGACCGAAAATCGGTCGAGCATAATCGAGATGGATTCGTCGTCCTTCATTTGGAATAATTCATAATCGTGAATGAGCATGTTTATCTTCGTCTCCTTGACTTGAGACGTACCTTCGTGTGTTACCTCAAGCATTTTCCAAATTTCTTTGGCACTATCACACGATGATATCCGGTTGTGTTCTTCCGGATTTAAAGCACGATATAATAATTGCGTGGCTTTGCAATTATAATGGTCATTTTTCCAATCCGCATCATCATACTCTTCAAAAGTTTTGAGAGTTCTGTTTGAGTTCGTCGGAATTTTGGGACCAAGACATATCACCTTTCATAATTCGATATCGTAAGCTCGGATGAAAATAGGCATTTTCTTCTTCCAAGTCATGAAATTCGATCCATCAAAAAATGGTGGTCGGTTGAGAGCAAGTCCTTCGACTGGAGCCATTTGAAACGCCATTTTGGATCTTCTCCTCGGATGTTAAGCCGCGTATTGGAGTACCACTCCGATACCAATTGTTGGTATAAAATCGGATATTTGCGCCGTTTGTGCGGAAGCGTAAATAAATTGCGGAAAATAAATCACACAAGGATTTATAGAGGTTCGGCTATTAACGAAGCCTACGTTCTCTCTCGATGTATCTTTTTCTATAGGATTAAGATCAAAACCTCTACGCCTCTCTTCTATCGGTCGAGGGATTACCGTTACAAGCTCGTCTTCTATCGGTCTGAGTAAATCCATTTTTCCTTTTCTATTGGATAAGGAATCAACCACTCTAGCTTTCTATTGGTACTAGATAAACCTCACTTAGATATCGATTGCGATTCTAACAATGCCGGATACTTGATCCTAATAACACCGAATCCAATCGTATCTTTTCTTTTACCTCTCGTGTATAATGTTGAATGTATAAACACTCAAACTAACGATATAAGCTCAATATTACAACAATAATGTAAGTATATGAATATAAGATCAATGTATTGAATGCTTGGAGTTGTTGTATAGAATAATACCAAAGATGTGGTATTTATAGCCTTCCTTCCTTAAACTAGCCGTTAGTCTGTTTTGACTAATTAGCGTGCGCTAGACCTTATCTTTAGCGTGCGCTAGTCTGTTCCAGTTTCAGTCCAGTAGCTTCATTTCTTCTTTAGCGTACGTTATGCCTTCTGCCTTACGTACGTAACTCTCTTGTATTAGCGTGCGTTAATATTACAATGTAGCGTGCGCTAATCCAATATATCCGTTGCTTGATTTGTCAAACTGACCGTTCCACTTTTAACTTGATTCAGATTCTCTCCAAGGGATTGTTTGACTAAACTTAATTAGCGTGCGCTATTCCTCCTCTATAGCGTGCGTTATGCTTACTTCACTGCATACGTCATTCTGAGTTTGAATATCTTCTCAACGGTAACATGGCTCGATAGCGTGCGTTAATGAGCATGAGTAGCGTGCGCTATCTCGTTAGATGACTTCCCTTCAGGTAACTTCGAACTTGGTTGATATGTAGATTACTCCCCGTTAGCGTGCGCTAACATATATGTCTTAGCGTGCGCTAGACATGCATTTTGCTCAGCTTTTTGCGTCTTCGTCTGCTTCGTCGTTTTGCTTCGCCTCGATGTTGTTTTGTTGTTTAGCAACTTTAATCATCAAAACACAAATTAAATAATGTGTGGAATAAATATTCCAACACACCACTCTCCGCCTTCAAGGCAAAGCACCAATAACCCATACACCCCTTTCGAAGGAGTCTCATCGCCTTCAAGGCGTTAATAACAAACTTCTGGTTTCTTTTTCGCCCCGCAAAAGAGTGCTTGGTGCCGTCCTCGGCTAGCATGGTGATGATCCTCGTGCGGTAGTTCATGATTGCACCATGCCGCTCGAGCCAATCCTCACTCTCACTGCCCACAACAATAAGATTAGAGAGCCAAGCTCTATCACAAATAGACACATAACAGTCCCGGACCTCTCGATCGCCAACGATTCTATCACCTCTAGGAAGTTTAACGATGAAAGGCACACACGGCGATAAACAGTCAAGACTCAAACGGCGCACACACTCCAGAGAAATGAATGAATGCGTAGCACCCTAATCAAAAAGCACACTGACAGGATGGGAATGGATGTGAACGGTACCTGTCGCCACAGTAGCTGCTGGGTCATCGGCTCTCCTCATCTCATAGACGCGCGGGTGGGCGGAGCCGACACTGGAAGCTCCCCCCTTAGCGGGCTGGTCCCGACCTCTCCCTCGACTAGCACTCGGTGGAGATTGAGAAGCAAACGATCCTTGATTCACACTTGGTTCCCTAGGCACTTGAATGGAAGCCCGAGCACCAAGGATTCTCTCCCTCTCGGCACAGAAAGCGGCCTTGTGGCCCGGCTGGCCAAACTGATTACACGTTAGCAAAGGGCTCAAACAAGTACGACTGACGTGGCCTGTACGGCCACAATTAAAACACTTCACATCACGGAAAGGAGCACTGGTAGTTCCACGGGGACCCCCAGCGGAACGAGCTGGACCACTACTGGCGGGAAAATTAGCAAATTGGGATTTCTGCTGACCCCCACCTTTGTGGCCCGAAAAAATCCCGGTGGATTTCTGCTTCTTGCTCTCGCGGGCCGCCTCACTAGCCGTCACAGACATGTTATAAGCAAGGGCCCTACTCTGATAATCCTTCAAGGTAGTGCAGACGATTCCAGACATGTAATCGCAAATCGATAATTTCATCCGCCTAGAGAAGTGAAAGATTTTGTCGTTCTCCTCGACAACTTGGGTCTTCACGTAGCTCAACTCCTTGTTGAAATCGGCAATAGCTTGAGAGACAGGAACATCCCGCGGTTGAGCATCATAAAAGGCATGAACTCGAGCCTGTCTAACTAGCCACGGGCAATATTCGGTCTCCATTAGGTCCTTGAATTCCGCCCACGTAGCAACATGGTCCTTAGGCCCAACGGCTTCCCACCAGTCAGTAGCGTCCCCAATGAGAAAATACTGGGCAATAGGGACCTTACGGTCCTCGGGACAGTTGGTGGCGACAAAGACTTTGGATATTTCCTTGATCCACCCTTCCCAGCCAATCGGGTCAGAGGCTCCCGTGAATTGAGGAGGATGCATCTTGATGACATCCTGGAGCCAACGGTCAGCTCCGTCCCGAGCAGCATGGGCCGGATTCTGAACCGCCTGGGCTATCGCCGCCATTTGGTTCACCATCTGTTGCATAACAGCCGCAACACCAAGGCCAGCGCCATCTTGAGAAGAAGCATGGCTATGCTGGCCACCGGTGCTGCCGGCTCCCGAAGAATGCGACGTGGCCGCCCCACTGGCTGCCCCACATCCCCGGCCGCGTCCACGACCACGACCACGACCTCTTCCAGCATACATAATGGAGTTAAATAAGTAGCAAAAGCCATACGATGGTAAGTACAAGAAGAAAAAAAACAATCACAATTGAGAATCAAAGGTGCGATACAAGTAAACAAGGAACAGAGGAAGGAAAAACTTACGGACACTGGAAGTACCGGAATCATGGCAGCGTGACGACAATGTGCAAAACGAAACACAAAAAGACCCAATAGACCGACAAGCCTAGGTATCCATAAACCTAGTGCTCTGATACCATTTTCTGTAACACCCCCAAGATAATCGAGGTACATTACAGCGCCGTGAACCCCTACATGGGACCCACCAGACGGGACGACCCAAACACACTCAATGACTTGTGAAATCAACATAACAACCCCTCGTCATGAAGACGCAAAACAAAACGATTCACCCGGTTCAACCGGTCAAACACACTCCACACATCCAACACAACATAACGGACAAAGATCACAACCTGAACAAGCGAGAATTCCTAAGTACTCGAGTACTTCTTATTAGTTTACAATTGGATAAACGCATCACAAGAAAGAAGAACCACAAAAACACACTCATGCACAATCATCACGCCCGGCCATCATCCGCATACTGGTCCAGCGCCCGTTCGTCTCGATGGACCTGACCTGAAATTCATGAAACGAATTTCCCCAAAACGGGTCCCCAAAGGGGTTAGCAATTATGCTAGTACAAGTAACCAAATGAACAACTTACACCTTAAACATATAGTCAATACATGCAAACAAGAAAACATAATCCCAAAACTCTCATTTCCGGAAATGCCATAATCAAATCACATTTGTAAAATGCACCACAATTAACCGTCGATCCACGTCTCTGTGGACCCCTACCGAGACCTCGTCGGATCTAACCCGTAGTGGTTAAAAGCAAGCTCGTCGATCCACGTCTCTGTGGACCCCTACCGAGACCCCGTCGGATCTAACCCGTAGTGAGCATACACACACACACACCATTTCTCATGCAATACTACTGTCAAGATTGTAAGTTCACAAGGGTACTTGCCTCGATTGATAGACGGTGACATGGACGGAAAGGAGGAACCAAACACGACCACGAGGAACCGATGAAACCGAACCGAACGATTCGAAGAATACGATTACAACCATTCTAAACGAATACGGGAAAGGAATACACCCGAAAAACCGCCTACGATTCATGTATATTCGTATAAAAATAATAACAAGGGCGGACCACAACCAAACCCTCTCAATTACGCAAAAACCACGAAATATACCATGAATCCGTAGGGAAACCAAGAATACTAACAAGATTAATTATATTCATCATGACTTAATCAACAATACAGAACGAATCGAAGGAAAAATCCGAAAACCCCCAATTTACCCAAAAGTAGGGTTCTTAGAAGATTTACCTTGGATTAGGATGATAGATTCGTGTTGAAGTTGATATAATACACCAAGAACTCAAGGAAGATGATGGTTGAGATGATTGGAGGAAGAAATCGCCAAGAAATCGCCCAAAATCGCCAAATCCGCGGAGGAAGTATGTGAAATGAGAATAGACGTACATCTGGGTCAACTCCCTGGTTTATATAGCCATGGAGTGTTAGCGCGCGCTAATCTTCAGAAGTTAGTGTGCGCTAACGGGACAAAACTCCACTCCAGTAGTTAACGTCCCAGTCCAGTAACCAGATTTCTGGGCCGTTAGCGTGCGCTACCCGAAACGTAGCGTGCGCTAATGGCCTCTCGGTAGTGCGCGCTATCGGCCATAGCGTGCGCTACCTGGACACCAGCCGAGTCCGTATGAACCGCCCAAGACTCACGGACCCCATTAGCGCGCGCTATCGGCCAAACGTAGCGCGGCGCTAAAAGCGTATCGGTAGCGGCGCTTATCGGCCATAGCGTGCGCTACCCGGGCACTGACCGAGTCGGTAGCAAACCGGCCCAATACCGATGTACTCGCTAGCGCGCTACAAAACAAGCGTAGCGTGCGCTACTGAAGGATGATTAGCGCACGCTATAAAGTAACATTAGCGCGCGTTAGGCACAGGGTAACAACGGTCTGAAACACCGAAACACGAACGAAGCATCAAACGGAACATCTCAAAACGCATAATAACATAGAATGGATCCACGGCAACCCCGAAACGGCGGTTCCGCACAACAATTACGAGAGTCAGATCAATAGATGACGGAAGAAATACACTGAAAAAATACACGAGAGTCGCTACAACGAGAAATACACCGAAAAATGAAAATACTGGGAAAAGAAAAAATGCGGATATTACACATATAGTAACACATGAAACAATGAAAATATGGTACAAATATTCAAACTTGTTTAAAATCTTTATACACATATTCATCAAACTCGATTAAAATATGACCTTATTACAGTTTATATCTCATGCCCTATATAATATCCGCTAATTACTCAACATATTTAGATTTATATAATTTAAATAAGTAAACATGTTGCTATAGCAATTGGATCCATCTCAATGTAAACTCAAACATTATAAAGTAAAGGTTAAGAATAAATATTATAAATGACAAAAGATTAAAAGTTAAATTCCTAATATAATTTTGGAATTATACAATCTTCAAAACCCTTTACAATTTTTATATACGTATACTTTGATGTGGGATTCAAGATTTTAGATAAATAATTAAAAAAATCTTCATGGAGGAGAGAGTGTTAACGTGGTAATTCGAATCCATATTTCTATAAGATACTTTATATATTAAAAAATATAAAAGTATAAAACTAATATTTGTGCATTTTTTAATTAGATATTAAAAAATAAATATGTACATATTTGGACCAATGAGGTTTAATTATTAATTTTTCAAATTTAATTTTCTAATAAGAATAAAATATTTCATTTGGTCAACTCAATAGATGACCAAATTAACGTGGTGGTGTAAAATAATTATGGCTAATATACATGTTTATGTTAAATATTTATTTAGTTATTCATTGAGTGTAGTGTCATTTAAAATCAAGATGGATAAAAGTTTTAAATAAATAAGAATCTAAAATATAAAAAATACCACATGTGAGAGAGTTAACGTGTTGCTCCGGATCCGTAACGCTATTATATATATGGATAATAAAATTATATTTTTTAATCAAATTTATTAATGCAAAAAACTCGCCAATTATATTTATTAGTTAGCTTCAGCCATTCGGAATTCCTCACCAAGGCAGAACACAACGAAAAACTAAAAAGATGGGGCAAGAATTCAGCCACTCGAACCCGTTTATAATTTATATAACCGTACTCATCCGACATATGACTTAAAGGTGAATTTACTACGCATTTTTATCCCAAAACCATATAGTGATACCCGAAACAATACAGCTAGGGTTCAGTCATTTGAAACTCATTTATATATTATATACATATACCCGTATTAATCTATTTATTTATGTTGTCTATCGGTTAAGTACTATTTTAAATCGATGTGGAATTCAAGATTTTATATAAATAGGAATACAAAATTAAGAGAATGCACATAGAAGAGAGAGTTAATGTGGTGCTTCAAATCCGTAATGCTATTATGTATATTTTCAATTATTATAAAACTACTAAATAATATAGATGTGAGATTCAAATTTTAGATAAATAAAATTAATATAAAATTATGACCCAATTAAAATTCACTAAAAATTTAAACTATTTATTTGTTCAACTTAATAATTGGCTAAATTAAGCACAATAAAAATAATATTCTTAAGCTTGTGTAAAATAATTATGTGCTGAAAATACATATTGAATTCTAGGCATTTATTTATGTTCTCTATTGGTGGAGTTCTATTTTAAATCGATGTGGGATTCAAGATATTGAATTCTATTTATTTAGGTTGTCCATTGATTAAGTACAATTTTAAATTGATATGGAATTCAAAATTTTAAATAAATAGAAATTCAAAATTAAGAGAAATGACACATAGGAAAGAAAATTAATCTAATACTTAAAAACTGTAATGTTACTATATATATATATATATATATATATAGATTGTTGAAGTAGCAAGTCACTGCAGAAAACCTACGGGGACAGTCATCATGCGATGGTTTTTAAAACCGTCATAGGGGAAGACAGTTTGTGACGATTTATGACGGTTTTTCTGTTGACTTTAAATTAATACAGAAACAGAATTTTAAATACATGAAATTAATTATTTAATAAATATTAATTTTTATTTATTACTAAATAAACTTATTGTTTAATTAACCGTCCCATTTATATAGGCTTGTATTCTTTTTTTAGATGACCCAAATATATAGATTTGTTTCTATAAATATCAATATTTTTTTAGCTCATTTACTAATAAACTCATATTTAGTACCTTGATTTATTCTGGCATTAATTATCATTAAATAATAAATAGGGTATATTAGGAAGTTATTTCTTTAATATTATTTTTCAATGCGTTTCTTAATCCTTGTGAAAATTTCAATCAGCCTATATAATTGGGACAGGGGAGTATATATTATTATTGATATTTTATTTTCTATATTATTATTGATTTAGTTATTTAATATGTGTTATAATTGTTTTATATATATTAATACCTATAATGAAATGTTAAATAAATGAATAAAGAATAGTTTTTAATAAAAAAACTATTCAAATTTATTAATAATCGAATATATTATTTAACTTAAAATAATCTAGATTTGATATATTCTGCAAAATTATTAAATCTATTATTATTTATCTATATAAAGTATATACTATAATTTATTATTCAATATATAATTTTAAACATCACGCCACGCAGTATCTTATATATATAAAGATTGAGTTTTTAAATTTAATGTGGAGTCTTAATGACTTCAATTTTTATGTATTTTTATGTATAAAGTTAAATGATGGGAATGTGAAAGATGTAGTCTCTTCATATCTACAAAAATTATACCAAAAATTGTTCTACTAAAAACTCTAATTATACAGTGTAGTTTTGTAAATCTGAGAAAAAAGCCGAAAAACAAGCATTTACTCTGTTTAATTAAAATTTTGCATGTTTAATTAAAATTTTGAATGTTTGTATCAAAAAGGCGTGGGTCGATTGAGATCTAATTATTATTAAGCGTGATGGTTATTGGCTAAAAGATTATTATTTATTTTTGAAAATTAGATTCCAAACGTGCCATGACTTATGAGTTCCAAAAAAGACGCGTGATTGATTCTAAAAATTAAATAGCAGCCGTTTGAAATTGTAATGAGAGTAATGCATTAGGCTTAAATATCATCATTTGTATTGAAAACCTAGCCTGTTGCCCTTTGAGATCCAAATTCAAGTTGTGATTCCAAACATCAAACATTATACCAAAAATTATACTACTATCTTTAATGTGGAGTCTTAATGACTTCAATATTTTTGTACTTTTATGTATAAAGTTAAATGATGGGAATGTGAAAGATGTAGTCTCTTCATATCTACAAAAATTATACCAAAAATTATACTACTAAAAATTCTAATTATACGGTGTAGTTTCGTATATCTGAGAAAAAAGCCGAAAAACAGGCATTTACTCTGTTTAATTAAATTTTGCATGTTTAATTAAAATTTTGAATGTTTGTATCAAAAAGCGTGGGTTGATTGAGATCTAATTATTATTAAACATGATAGGTTATTGGCTAAAAGATTATTATTTATCTTTTAAAATTAGATTCCAACCGTGTCATGACTTATGAGTTCCAGAAAAGACGCGTGATTGATTCTAAAAATTAAATAACATCCGTTTAAATAACATCCAGAAAAGACGCGTGATTGACTTATTTATCATTTGTATTGAAAACCTAGCTTGTTGCCCTTTGAGATCCAGATTCAAGTCGTACTATGCTTCTATATATACCATTAAAATATTTGCTTTCCCCACATATCTTGAGTCGCACAAGTTAGGATTCCAAACATCAAACATGGCTCTCCTCTATATCATGAAAAATGAAAAAGATATGTGAATTGCATACGGTCTGCAGGTGATTTGGTTGTTGTTTGTTATGGTACATCAATACATCATGCCACGTTAATTTCGTGGCATTTGAACATTTGTCCATTGCCTTCTCAATTCAAAGATTAATATATATACAACATACTCTGAAAGCTATGCATGCATATTTGCTATTACTTTTCTCAAGTAATGTCTTATTTTTTTGTCCATATTGCATGGATGATTTTAGTGTCAGTTACAAGCATTTGATCTTTTCTTCACATTGTTGTAATTAAAATCTTAAGAATTGATCGGTTCATTCAGTTGTACTAAAATCATAAGCATGAATGGAACTCCATTCATGACTCAGTTTTTAAAATTAATTTTAAAGGTAATGTGTATTTTAATTTTTGTTTTGTATGTGTAAGTATATCTCCACAAGGAATCATACATTAAAGATAATAAAGAGACGTAGGGCACGACGAGTTGGTCAAGAAGGTTGTTCAAAACGGGCTATAACGAAGATCATAGAAAGAAAGATTCGAACGTAGAGAAAACTAATCCAAACGGGGAGTCATCGGTTGGTTTGGATGGATTGTTTAGAGATACTACTGAATATATATTGAGTTTACAAATGGGAATGAAACTCATAAATTCTTAGTGATTTTGCTTGTGCATTGTATTGATTTATAAAATCACCATGAAAATATGTTGTATGATAATATATGATGATCACATGATTTTGTGTAGTTAAACTAAAGAATCATATTTTATATTGTGATATCAACTTTAGTGGTTTAATTTTATTCCAAGTTGATTCATGCCTATAATATTGATGGTTTTTATTTTCGAATGATTACAATTTCATTCTTTACTTCTCTTTTATCTGTTATTGATCACACTATTGGTTTAATTGCATTCTTTACATGATGTAATGTAAGTGTCGATTTTCGCGATGTCTATAACATGTTAATCAAGTTGATGTTTTTTTTAGCATAGGTTGTTTGTTTGTTAAGGTTAGATTATTAAGTTATTTAGTTTAGTCCGTTTGTGTTCTCGAATCTTTAGTTTTTACAGAATTTGGAGCATTTTGATAGTTAGTGTTACTCTCAAGATTTTGGTGAGGCCCGATGCAAATAAGAAACGAAACACAATTTAAAAGTTACCTAAGGCCCAATGCAAGTAAGAACACAAACACAATTATAAACTTAGCTCAGGCCCAATGCAAATAAAAGAAGCCCAAAACAATAACGATTCACATTAGTAAATTTCAACATTAAATAAAAAGAAACACATAAATGCTTTTCTTACGGTTATCACCTTGAATAATGCATATAAAGAAAAAACTACATAAATTTTGCTCGAACCCATCTGCAAATTATAATAATAAATTAAAAAAGTTAAGTTTAAGATATAAGCTTTTATCGGGAAAAAAACTGGTGCAGCGGACGAATCTGAATCCCTCGTGTCATGGTATTTTAAGTTTTATGAAATTGACATTTAGAAAAACCGTCATGCAGATGCACCCTTTCATATAATGTTTAAAACGGCCAACTCAAATTGTGCGTGTGAACCATCAGGAGTCAAGATTAGGGGTGGGCATGGGACGGGATGGGTCGGGATTGGGCGAATCCCGTCCCGTCCCGAAAATAAATTACTGGGACGGGACGGGACGGGATTGCGTATTTTGAAATTCATCCCGCACGTCCCGATCCCGTTCGGGTTCGGGTCGGGACCGGGACGGGACGGGATATCCCGCACATTTATTGACCTTGACAAAAACTTTGAAAAAATGAATGAGACAACTATAAATTTTAGAATTATCAAATGAATGAGTTAGAAATTAAAAAAAAAAAAAATCCAAACTAGTCATTCCAAAAAAAGTGACTCTCAATATCCACTAGAAACTTAAAAAATACACAACAAAATAGATAGTAACGTAAACACGCATAAAGGACAATAGATCAATAATCCAAATGCATAGTGCATATTACATCAAAATCAACACGTGAAGATAAAATTCAAATTGAAAGTGCAGAAAACATCAACTTAAAACTGAAAATTTAAAACTGAAACTTTGATGTTTCATACATCATACATCAATTTAGGGTTTACATGTTTAAAAGATATATAAAAAATTGATTATATTAAATATTACGGACGGATTGATCGACGGTCCCGATCCCATCCCGTCCCATTTGAATAGTAACAGAGCGGGACGGGACGGGATGGGATTGCCATTTTAATAAACTATCCCGTCCCGTCCCGCTAGTTTTCGGAACGGGATCGGGACGGGATCGGGATTTCGGGTTCAAGTGCCCAGCCCTAGTCAAGATAGATTGAATACATTAGAAAAAACCGTCATGCACTCTTTCATTTGACTGAAAAAACCACCCATCCATGGAGAGACCCCATGTAGTGCATCTCCTGCTGGATGCACTATACGTGGTGTGTATGGGCGGTGCAGATTCAGTGGCGCAGCTACATAGGGGCGGGAGGGGGCGCCCGACCCCCCAAATTTTTTTTTGCGATGTAGGGGGTATATAATTTTCGTGTAGAAAAATTTCGGTATATTCGGTTTCGACCCCCAAAATTTCGGTATTACCCGAAAAATAGCGTTAGGAAAAAAAATTAAGATCCCGACCACTCACTGAAAATTTTCTAACTTCGCCACTGTGCAGATTGATGCACTAGATGGTACATCGATCTGCACCGTCCATGCACGCCACGTGTAGTGCATCCAACATGGGATGCACTACGTGGGGGTGTACCATGGATGGTACCGTAATTTCACCCCTTTGAAGTTTGAAGTACTTAAAAGCTTTTTGAAAGGTAAACTGCACTGAAAGGCCGAAAATGAATCATCAGGTAGGTTCTGGAATTATGGTAATAAAAAAAAAGAAAAGAAAAAAGAAACTTGAATAATAGATAAATTATAAAAAAAAAAACTTGAATAATAGATGGAATTTTAAAAATTCTTGAGATGGGCCATCCCCCTCCCCCACCACCCACCCACCCCACCCAAAAAAAATAATCTGTAAATATGTTTTTGTTATAAAAAAGAACAATTTTTTTTTTTTTTTTGCATTCTCGTGTGTTATGCTAGGTGTGTTTTTGATATATATCTTATTTGAAAAGTCTGCTTTCAAAATATAAATTTGTACAATAGCAAATTTACTTTCAAAATAAAATTTTAATATGTAAATTAATTTATATAATATTACTTAACCATTTTTTATTATATAAATTGTGATCAAAGTTGATTGGAAAAAAATTTTAAAAAATGGGATAGTGTTTAAAAGATCTATACTTTCATTAAAATGATAGAACTAAAAATACTATTTAAACCAGAGTAGACTTTTCAAATTATGATAGACCTATGATCAATTGCTTGTAATTATACGATATCATGGAGTTTTTACTTATCTATTTACTAGTGTGTAACTCGTCGAACTTCGACGGGCATAAATGGTTCGTTTAATTTATAAATTAAGCTATAAAAATCTTTTATACTAAAAACAAAAGGTTATGCTATTACGAAAAGTTAGAAGAACAATTGTTTAAGAGCTAATCAAGTACAATGCAGAAATTGATAAAAGAAAAAATGTCTTAGATGCTCATCCCAAAACGACTAATTTTTTATACTTAAAACAAAAAAGTTCACGCTATTACGGTAGTTAATAAGAAAAATTGCTATAGAGTTGATCAAGTACACTACAAATATTAGTAAAAGAATAAGTTTCTTAGATGATCATAGAACGTTGTTATTGTTGCATCAGGATGATATTTATTCATTCCCCGTATAGTATTTTCTTACAATTCTCTGCTTGACATTTTTGGTCTACCATCTTCTTATGATTTTTTCATGTAGCATCTTCTTACGGATATCTCTTGTAGCCCATTCTTATGATTCTCCTATGTAACATCTTCACATGGTTCTCCCATGTACTATAATCGTATGGTTATCCCCTGTAGCATCTTCTAGTGTTTTTTTTGTGTCTACCTTCTAACGACTTCTTACGATTCTCTTGTCTAGCATTTTCTTATGGATACCTTCTAACGTATTCTAGTGTTTCTCATGTACATCTTCTTCCGATTGTCCCATTTAGCATCTTATTACAGTTCGCCAGTATAACATATTCTTACAGTTCTCCCGTATAATATATGTTCACATTATCCTGTCTAACATCTTCTTTTGGTTCTCTCATCGAACATCTGCCTATGGTTCTCCTATATAGAAAATTTGTATGATTTTCCTATCTGGATTTACTTATGGTTCTCTTACTTGACATCTTTTCATATGTCTCATGTGTAATATTTTTTTTTACAGATCTCTAGTGTAACATCTTTTTATAATTTTTCCGTGTAATCTCATGGAGGTGAAGTATTTTGGTTCTCACGTGTAGCCTCTTATGGTTTTCTCTAGTAACATCTTCCTATGGCTCGTGTACATCTTTTTATTGTTCATTCATGAAGCATCTTCTTAGGATTCTTCCTTGGAGCATCTTATTACAGTTCCCCCGTGTAATATCTTTATTCTCCGTTATAACATCCTCTTATGATTCTCCTCTCTAACATCTTCTTGTGGTTCTCCCGTCTAATATTTTTTTTATGGATCCATTGTAGCATCATTTTCTTATTGTTCTCTGTCGTAGCATATTATTGTTAAAAATTGAACTAACAATTTTTATTTAATAAACTTTCATCATTTTTTGAGGGTGAATTTTCAATCATATTATTGTTTCTGTTTTATATTAAGTTAAAAGTTGTACGGTACCATCATAAGTACAATTTATATTGATTTTAAAATGACTACATTTTTACTCTCGTCGTGAAAATAACTATTTTAATTTTAATAATTAAATATATTAAACTATTGACCATTAATATACGAATTAGGGCAAATTTAGTTGACCACTTAATTCACTTGATATATTGATTCTAATTTTATAGAAGTTTTATAATTATGAACGATTTGATTAGGACTAAGATTTTCAGAAATCTGAAACCAATTTTTTACGGAATTCCAAATTCCATGGATAAAAATTAAGATCATAACTAAAAGTAACATAATACGAAAATATTTGTTAGGTTATAACCTAATTAATCACCTTTATATATATAAATACTAAAATTTGGCACATGAATGGTGATATATATAGGACTTTTACAACTAAATAAATTATTATTATTTTTAAAATTTGAAACTTCCAGTAGATAATAAATTGAGATTATAATAAAAAAATAGATAATAAATTCACGTCATGATTGCAAACTATAAAAATACTCGTTGATGTGGATTTTAGAATTTAAAATTCTATTTTCTGTTATTTCTAATTTAAAACAAATTTAAAAGTAATATAATAAACAACATTACCATAGACTGATTTAAAAATAATTTTTTGTCTCAACTTGAAAATAACTACTTTTATTTTAATAATTAAACAGATAAAGCTATTATCCATTAATATAGGGATAAATGTTAAATTAATTGGTCACTTAAGTAATAATTTTATCTGAAAATTTGAAATGTAAATAATTGCGACATATAAATAGTTTATGGATCTCTTAATTTTTTTACACATGAATTATTGCACAAGGTAATAACCTGTTGAACAATGATAAAATAATTTTAAAATATAAAAGTATATAGTAATTGGTAATTATACGAAAAGTATATTACAATCAGTATTCAATCAAGTTACTAATAACCCCTGAAATTTGTGCTATATTCAATATAGAAATATTAAGTAATAACGTGCACTTCATACAATTACAAAACTAAAGTTTTGTTTGATAAATATTTACCAATTCGAGAATGAGATTCTTCAATCCTATTCTCTTTTATTTTCATTTTAGACTAATTTAAGAATAGTATGGTAAACAAAAGTATAGAAGCATAATTTTAGATTGATAACTCTTACCAAATTTTTTCTTTTGTGAAAAATTCCTTCCTTTTGCTTAGCTTGTATCGCTGTATTATTTTCTTCAGCTATCCCGGATCTTTGATAAATAATATCAACACAGTTCTAAATATTAAAGCATGATTAAAGGTCGGGAGAAGTTTGTTCTTTACCTAAATTGTAATAGCGTCTGGAACTAAATATAACATAATAAATAAATAATTAAATTAATAATAATTCATGCAACTTGTGTAGTTTTTTATTCAAAAAATGAGTTCTCAATTACTTGTTGTACGACTAAAAAATAATATTTTTATTTGATAGCATTTCACAACTTTCATGCGTCAAAGTTTATTGTCGATGAAGTTTTTCCTCCTCTTCGACAGGGTGAGCCTGACAACAATTTGTTTTTGACATTCTGAGTCAGAAATATATAGCAACAATACAAACTGAATCAATAGAGTATTATATAAAAATATTTGAATCAACTGATTGGCATATAAATTGTTATATAAATTCTTATTTTTACTCTACGTCAAGAGTTGCAGAAAGTAATAGCGTGTCAAACTAATAAAAATAGTCTGTAAAATGGTAAAAATGTATAATATATTATGTAAATAAAAATATTTAAAATAAGAGTACATCAAATTTCAAAAGTTTAAAAAACTCATTCACACACACACACATCTATACAAATTTCGCACCTAATTTATCTGAGTACTCTCGTTTCTATGTTACACAATAGATGGTCATTGATAACTACACAAAAAAATAAAGTTACTAATAGTGCATAAAACTCATGTTACATTCGATATAGAAACTGAGTAATAAATCACTTTGGGTAAAATTATAAAACCAAAAGTTTTTGTTACATAAACTTCCACCACTTTCTGATGGTGAATTTTCAATTGCATTGTTTGTTATTTCTATTTCAAATCAAATCAAAAGTAGTATAGTAAACAAAACCACCATAAGCATAATCAAAGATTGACTTAAAATAACTAATTTATGCACTTTCATCGTGAAATTATTCTTCTTATTTAATTATCAAATACATAAAAGTATTTATCATTAATATAAAAAATAAGTGCTAACTTAATTATTCGCTTTTAAATAATAATAATAAATTTGGTATATGAATTGCATTTTATAGGACTTTCATAATTACGAATGATTTGATTAAGGCTAATATTTTTGGAATACCAGAATTCAATATCTTAAAGAATTCAAAAATTATCGTACATAGAAATAAGGTCATAAGAAAAAAAACAGCAGGATACAAAATACTTGTTGCTAAATTCTAACTTAATTGATCTATTTTAAGCACTATATGATACGATTGGAAATTAGTAAGGACTATTTTTTATTTTTAAATTCTGGAAGCCATTTTTTTAGGAACCCAAAAATCCTCGTAGATAAGAAATTGAGATCATAATATTTACATGCATACATCTATACTTCTATTAAACGAGAGTTGGGAAATGTGTCATCTCTTTAATATTTTAATTTTTTTAAAAAGTATAGCTTATATATAGAGATGTCTTCTCAAAATTTCAGAAATATAAAAAGAAAATCTGGATATATATTGTGGGAGTTTTATTCCGCAACTTACACTCATCTACCAATAATTTTTTTTCTAACTTAAAATTCTAAATGTTTAGAATTTTTTTATATCAAGTTAATTCTTAATGAAAAATATATCAAATTAATTTTTATTTCACGACGTTCAATTAGACATCCATATTGAATATAATTATTGACCGATTGCACAAAAATTTTATATTAAAAAAATATTAATATTTTTTCAGTAAAATAAACTATTACAGAATAAAAATAAATTTATTCACTTCTAAGAAATTAGATTTAAGATTTATTGTCTACATAAAAATTGGAATTTATGTAATTTTAAAAACTAAAGATACTAAAACACACGTTGCAAACACACATATATTAGGACTTAATCACATATTACTTTCATCCCCAAATTTATTCCTACCTCTTTTTTCGTTATGTACCCCAAATTTATTCATATAATAGACACTAATTAACTTAACATTACGCTAATGTGAAACTTTTCTCCAATTACATCACACTTCATGATACAGTCAATAATTTTTTATCAAGATCCGTATCAAAAATCCTCAAGAATAAATTTGGGGATAGATAGAGTATTTTTTAAGTAAAAGATTTGTCTGGTGCATCGCACGAGCGAACATCTAGTTTAAAATTAAAGTAAAGATGTCTTGACAAATGTCGAAAAAGTAAGAACGAGATAATAAGCTAAATAATCATTTTTAATATATATTGCCTACAAATTAGGACTCTATTTGTATAATTATTTATATAAAGGATATGACTGTAAAAAAATATCATTTATGTATGCTGATGTGGACAGCCTCAAAAGCTCCGATGAATATGGTGAAAGTTGCAAAATCTGAACTTTTCTTTTATTATATAATATAGATTTATTTTATTTTTTTGAAAAAATGACGTTAGTGTCAATAATCTCGGGTGAACGGTGGATTATCCCTCCATTATTTATAAAACGGGCTGTTTATTCCATGAGTAAATTTAAATAGTCATGTTATCCCATGTAATTTTTAAAAATAACCGATTACCCTTTGCGTAAATTAAATAGTGACACTGCTCGCCTGAAACATGGGTAAATTGTATATTCCATGGGTAAATTGTATATGTCTGGGTAAATTTATCTGTTTGGGTAAATATGTCTGTATGTGTAAATTGATGCTATTGTTTACTTTTTAATCTGAATAAACTGTCTGAATAACAGAAATGACTGATTTACCTCTGGGTATGAATTATAAGCGGTTTTATAAATGTTGTTTATTTTTTAAGCAATATAAATGATATAATCCAAAAATCAAAACATAAATTCATAAAGTACTTAAAAATCTAATTTCAAACACAAAGATGTCAAGTTCATACAAGAAGTAGCCAAAATCAAATACAAAGTAGATAAATTTAAACATTATTGAAAAATCAAATTTGACTCATCTTCTATATATATATTATTTAAAGTTAAACAAAATATTATACATAAATGATTCAATTTTGTATGTAAGTAATATATAAAATATTTAATACGTATATAAATAATATGTATAATATACAATATATATTTATATATAGAAATATACTTTAAATAGATAAGAACATATATAATAAATATTATACATATGAATAAATGTTAATATATAAGTAATATATAATATTTATTTATATATTCATAATATATATAATATTTTGTATATACAAAAGTTTATTTATACAATAATATATGGTAACAAATATTATATATAAATTAATAATGTATATTATTTATATATGAATATATATATTACATTCATTTATATTAAAACCTTAAATTTTTATATTGTATATATAAATGAGTATATATAATGGGGACAGGAGAGCCATTTTTTTATCTTAAATTATTTATATTGTATATATAAATGTGTGGTTTTCAATTAGGGATAGGGGAGTCATTTTTTATCTTAATGGGGACAACATCCCTTTTCATGCTTAATTAATAAGCCGTTTTTGTCTGGGCGAATAAGCCATTAAGCCACAAGTAAACACCTCCAAACATCTAAGCGAATAAGACATTTTACCCATTAAAACTGATTAAGTCACGAGTAAACAGCCCCTTGTTTAATTTACACAAGACTGTAATCAACTATTCTTTAAAAATACATAAAGATAATATAGTTATTTAGTTTATGTTGGAAAAAACGGTTTCAAAGATTCCCCAACAACTCAGCCAATGAAAACAGTAAAGAAATATGAACACAAGAATTAACGTGGAAACTCCAAAATCGGAGAAAAAACAACGGGCCTCCAAAGAGAAAAGATTTCATTATATGAAAAATTGTTACAATCACATAGACTAATCTCTTAAGCCACCGCCCAATCAACACTCACACCCTCCAAAGATTTGACCCACACTTTTAGACACTCTAAAACAAAGAATCAAATATAGGGCTGTCTAAATGGTTCTCGGTTCGGTTTTCGGTTAGAGATTTCGTGGTAAAACGGTTTCGGTTTAACCGAGAACCGATCGGTTCGGAACCGAGAACCGTACAAAATTAATAACTATTATTTATTATTTATTATTTATTAAATAATAATTTTAGTATTTTTTTTACGGCCCAGACAAAAGCCCACCCCCGTCTCCCGTCTCCCCATCTCCCCGTCTCCCGTCTCCCCGTCTCCCCGTCTCCCGTCTCCCGTCTCCCCCTCCCCGTAACCCTCCTCCTCTCTCTCAGTCTCCCGCCCACGCCGCCATGCCCGTGCCCGCTCCACGCCGTCGCCACGGCTCCCAATCCCTCTCTGCCTGGGCTTCCCATGGTCGTCTCCGGCCGATCCGTCCGCGCAGACTGCCCCTTCCTCCCGCTGGGCCTGGCCTCAAAGACAGGAGCTCCTCCGGCCGATTCCAGGCTGTGGCTTCTCGGTTCAGGAAACATAGAATTAAAAAAAAAAAGGGTTTTTACGGGTTACCCGAACTGGAACCGAATTAATTCGGTGCGGTTCCGGTTAACCGAAAGTGTAATACGGTCCGGTTTACGGTTCCAGTTTTTTGGCTAAAATGGTTCCGGTTAACCGATTTTTTCGGTCCGGTTAACCGGAACCGAACCGTTCGACAGGCCTAATCAAATACTTAAGGTATATGTTGATATGGAACACTTTGAAACTAAGGCCATTTCAACACCGTCGTCCCCTTCCTCTGCTTCACCTTCTTTCTCTCTGTGTTTTTTTTCTCTCGTTCGCCACCACTTCTCTCCATCTTTTCCCATATATATATATATATATATATATATATATATATATATATATATAATAATAATAATAATAATAATAATAATAATACAAAGAAAAGAAGAAAGAAACAAAAAACACAAAAGCAGCTGGGCCCACGTCAAATTATTCTCCATAAAAAAATATCCTCACTTTCGAGTACCATACATAGTACACCCATGTAGTTCATCCCCTACTCAATGCACTATACGTGACGTTCATGGGCGGTGCAGATTGATGCATTAGATGGAGTATCGATTTGCACTGTCCATACACGCTACGTGTAGTGCATCCGGCGGGGATACACTACAGGGAAATGTACATATACCCAACCTCACTTTCGGCCCAATTTTTGGACACAATAATTTTGATGGGTCCCACTAGCAATTACTTTTGGTGTTTGGAATCATTATCAACCGTTTACACATAAATTATCCATTTTATAAAATATAGGAGGTAATCTGCAAAACACGGGTACTTAGATGAGTACGCATTATTACTCACTGACAACAAGCGTGATAATCAGATACGCAAGACGATCCTATGAAGTGATAAAAGTGAAATGTCACAATCACATTTATCTCACTTCACAGGATCGTGCCACATACACAAATTGTCAACCTCGTTGTCAAGTGAATTGTGAAAGTAGCATTACTCTCTAGAATTTGTATATACATAAGAATATATTGACAATACTATTATAATATCATTTTAGACTTTAGCATTAATTGTTATCACAAGATAAATAGTAGCAAATTTTGTGATGTAATAGCAACAAAACTTGTGATTGTAATAGTGCCATATTTGTTACTATAAATATGTGGTTATGGAAATGAAGAAATTACACACACAAAAAGAAAAAGTAATAAAACTTCATCTCATTTCCTCCCTACTTGTTCCCTCGTTATTTTTCTATTTTATACTATTATTATCTTCAATAATAGTCTTGCTTAATATTAGTTTTATAACACGTTATCAGCACGAGTTATTGCTCGAAAAAGGTTAGTATTATTCGAGTTTGAATTTATTTATACTAACTCGTTTTTATTCTTGTAGAAAAAAATGGCCGGAATTGAAAACAAAAAATTCCAGATCCTCGATGTCACTAAATAACTATCTATCATGGTGTCTTGATGTTAAATTGCACCTCCAAGGTATGAGATTGGCTACTACCTTGGAATCTGTGGAACTTGCTAATGCCGATATTTAAAATGAGGCAAATGCAATGATATTCATGCGCCATCATTTATCCGAGGATCTGAAGAATGAATATATACAAATTGAAAGGCCTTCTGAGCTCTGGAAGAAGCTCAAAGACAGATTTGATCACACGAGAACTGTAATATTGCCACAGGCTCAATATGAACGGCAACTACTAAGATTATAAGATTTTAAATCTGTTGTTGATTATAATTCAGCCTTATTCAAAATTGAGTCTCGACTGGCCTTGTGCGGTACACAGCTATCTGAGACTGATAAGCTGGAAAAAATATTCACCACGATGCATTCCTCAAATATGGTGCTTCAACAACAATACAGGCAACGACAATTTCAAACATAATCTGAGCTAATTTCAGTTATTCTCACGGCTGAGAAGACAAATGAGTTATTATTAAAAAATCATGAACTACGACCTTCTGGGTCCCGTGTCAAACTTGAAGCACATACCAGCTCTGGTAGAGCTTCTAGCCGATTCAAGAGCCGTGAAAATAGACCCGGGCGTGGAACCCGAAAAAATGGTGGACGTGGTGACTACCGTCAAAATAATTATAAAAATGACCGCGGCGGACGTAACTATAATAATCGTGATAATTATCATTATTCCCGTCAAAATAAATATTCCGACAGACCAAGGCAATCAATTCACGGGCATCGTGATAAGGGAAAAATGCCTATGGAAAATTCTGGTGATGATCCATGTCGTAGATGTGGTATAGCTGGACATTGGGCTAAATATTGTCGTACTTCCCAACACCGTGTGGATTCATATCAGGCATCAATAAAAAATAAAGGCAAAGATGCCCAGGCTCATACCACCGAAACATTCGAGCCATCCAAAGTTATTGAGGCTAACACATCTGGGAACATATTTGATGGAAATCCTGACCAGGACTGGAAATCACTTGAGCTAGCATATTTCCTTGAAGATCCTGTTCAGTGGGACATGACAATGAATGGCTGAAATAGAATATTTATGCAATATATGTCGTATATTTACTTTCTGGCTTGTAATACCCCAGTTGTTTTTGTGTGTGTTTCTTTATGTATAATATAAACATCAATAAAATCATCTATATTTTTATATTAAATTTCTCCCACTTCCAACGGCTATAAACGGCTAGTAATAGTGATTTTTGATTCTATAAATATGCACACATTTTATTCAACAACTCACTCATATTCTCTACCCTCTTGTAGAAATTCTCAAGTATCTTCTGTTAGGAATATATGCCCTCGAATGCCACTCAGATGATGAGAGAGTGAGAGCAATTGTATTGTAATTATGAATATTATATTTAATAAGGCAATTATTATTTCTATATTATTGTATATCACTGGCATTGTGATTTGGTATATAGAATAATAGTCCTTGCATTTGAGAGTGAACATTCTACTTCTTATGGAGATAAGGAGATAAGCACTAGAAGTGTTTAGAGCTCGAATGCTTAACTAGTTCGCAAGTCGATAAAACTTAACAGGACATTAAGTTTTAATATGACTTGTATAACTGATGCTAGGACGGGTGCACATCTTGATAGCATAGTTATAAGTATATTGGTGGGACCAGTATACTCGAACACGACTCATACTCGATTCAGTCACACGGTATTCACTCTCGGAGAGTCGATGACGAATCGAAAGGTTGTGATAGTATACGTGGACCTTTGACTTGAGGGTTCAGTTGAAGATGTGCCTGTGACGTTTAGTTTGTCATTAGAGTAGTTAGACTCATTTTCTTAATTGCTGAGTCGACCTCGAAGTGCAGACTATACGGGCAGGTAGCAGCCTTTACTGTACGCCAAGAAAGGATTCTATCTCCTGTTAGTGAGCAGGCGAATGTCCTATACGGTTAATGGCGAATAAGATCATAAGTCTTTGGCCAAAGCATTCTGATATAGTCGTATTAGATACACTATTAATCAGTCGGTCTTGATTTGTATTAACACATGTATAGAGTCTAGTCAACAGTAGGGTTTGACTTTACCGTGACCCGAAGATTTGACATGGACATCTGATGAAGGGTATATACGTATATAGTATTCATGACATAATGGTTACGGAATGATTCGCTCATTCGTTCTCGATCGGGTTTACAAGGCGCCCGCCAGTCAAGCTAAATGCCGCCCGCACTCATTGATTTCTCCCAATGCCTACCGAGACGAACCTACGAGTCGCAAGCGAGGATCATTGACGGATAAATATGAATTAATAATCTCTCTTATAATATTAGATATTAGTGATTTATCGGATAAATCAAATAGCGGTCTTATGAATTGTAAGTAAGTTACTCGGTAATTACTTTAATTCATAAATTATATTTCTTAGAGAAATGTATATTTGTGTTTGATATAACTAATTAATTGGATTAATTAATTAGTATAAACACATTGGAAATAAAATGGATTCGTTTGACGGACATCCGATTCACGAGGGATTCGTTGATTTAACATCCAATACACGAGCCGAATTAACTCGACCCGTTTCTTGGAAGATTCCCTATAAGGCCCCCCTCCTCTCTACATTGTCTCTCTCTCATTATATAATATACTTGTGGGATCATGTGAGGTGTAGAGATGCTTTTAAAAGCATCTTCTACATGTGAGGCTTGCAATCATTTTGTGAAAAGAAAGTCTTTTAATCATAAAAGTCTCCTTCTTCCTTCCCCAAGTGAAAAATTTCGTTTTTGAGAGAGCATCAAGAGTGAGAAAAATTTTCTACAACATATACTTGATCTTAGAGACAAGTTATTAGTAGAAAAGATCGAGAGAAAAATTCCTACAAGCTTCCCTAGCCGCATTCTTAGAGAAAGGAAGTTTGCTGATTTTTCCGTCAAGTTCCGGCGTGTGAAGTAGAGGCACCGTGCTTTCGGTGTTTGGAACGAAGGTCTCTTCATCATCATCATCATCATACGAAGGTTTTTCAGAGACATCAAAGGTATGGGACTTTGATTCCTTGATCTTCGTATTTCTTTTCGTATATACGTTACTTGATCGATCCTCTTAGGGATTCCGTTTATTCTTCCGCTGCGTTTATTTTCTGTGGAATCCCAACAGTGGTATCGGAGCGAGGTCAAATATATCGTATATACGATCATCTTTGCATTTGGAATGCTATTTGATGATGTTTATGATTTAGAATCATAATAGATATAATCGAAGAAATTTAATCGTTCGTAGTAAGTCAAGTTTCGACTATTTTATGTGAATTATAAATCTGAAAAATTTGATTATTGTTGATTTATAAGTTCTTCACGAAGTTAAGAAACTTTTTCGTTTTGGAAGCGAGTCGAAAAAATGAGAGTAACGGGGGTTAAACACGAATACCGCACGAAGACGCACCTGCCGGCAGCAGCCATCGGATCTTTGCTGGCCGCCGAGAGTGACTCGGTAGTTATCAGAGCAGCTCGGCCGCACGGCAAAGGGCCGAGAGTGACTCGTCCGGCGGTTTCGGTTTTCGCCCGATTTTGAATCGGCCGGGTCGGGCCTCGATATCGATTTTCCGGGACTCCATTTTTATGTTTATATTTCGTTGTAATAATTTCCGAAATTTAAATTGGATTTAATAAAATATTAGACGAGAATATTGTTTTGGCCGGATTACTTTGAACGGATTAAAATGACGATTATAAATATTAATTTGATTAATATTGTAGAAATTAAATAGATTAATTTTTATATTAATTGGATTAATATATTAGTTAATTATTTAATTTCATTTACCGTTCATGTTGTAAGGAATGCCTTATGTGATGGTGATATAGCTCGTGGACTTAGTTGTTGATTTGTTCGATTCGATATGGTTGTAAAGGCCGTTTTGAGCCTATTTATTTTTACTAGAAAATATGTATAATAGGACGTATTGTTCAATGATGTAATTATTCATATGGCTATGACGAAGACCGAAGACGACCGACTAGAAGACGAAGAATCAATACTGTATTTTTCCTTTCTTTATTTGGCTTGGCCCAATACTTAGGAAAAAGTCCATGAGCTATATGTTGGTAGTAACTAGGTTGCTATTTATTGTTTTTCATTTTAAATGATTGACAAACCACAAACCGCGCTTATAAACGGATTAATGTGCAAAGTGTAACATATAATCGCGTTAATACTCCCACTTACAAACACTAAGTTATAAAGGTTCCGAGGTTTCCTACCCTCCGTCAAACTCATGGAAAATTGAAATCTAAACCGGAATATTATTCTTCCGAGTATGTCGGGGTAATATTTTTGGGGAAAGTTGATAAATTCCTAGAGTGCATTAGATGCCTTTGCTTGTGACAAATCAAACCCCTATAAACCGTATGGGTTGCCGGGTAAGATTCAATTGTCAGACTAATAGGGGTTGACGGTTTAAACTTAGATAGTTCAGCGAGCCATAGAAACCGAATGGGTTGAGGGCAAGTGAACTAGGGGTAAAAGAAGATCGAATCATCCATTAGATGGGTTGGTATTAGACACCACTTTATAAAGAATAATAGAATATAAACCGTATGGGTTGCCCTCTATTAAACTTTGTAAAGAAATCGATCACCACTATGAAGTCACCCAAGACTTCCGGATTTAACATGAGAGTGTGTAAATGCCGATAAAATAGTGGGAGCCGAGTTATGAATAAAGAAAGTCCTTAAATTCTTTACTCGGATCATAATTAAACAAACACTAACGAATCTCAAATTATTCTCTCAGCTAACAAAACTCTCAATATGACAATGAACCCACTCGCTATACTACTTGAAAAGAACGTCCCGATCGTCCGAACTATGTGGATCGCCGGAACTTGAGGATTGTCCTAACTATGGAAATGCCGGGATACGTCTCGAGGCGGACATCCCGGCTCCTCGCAAGAACCCGAGCCAATCAGGAAGATGTCGATGCCCATGAGAAATGGGTAAAAGACGACATAAGAGTGCGAGGGTACATGTTAGGCTCAATGACCAATGAGCTTCAACGTGCCCATGAAAAGATGACGTCTTCACGAGCCATCTTAGCGCACCTGGCTGAGATCTATGGAGAGCATAGCCGAACTGCTAGATATGAGATATCAAAGCAATTATTCGGCGCCAGGATGAAGGAAGGAGAGAGGGTTGGGGACCATGTCCTCAAGATGATATCGATGATTGAGAGATTGGAAGCTCTTGATTTTCAGATGCATGCATCTCTCCAAACTGACCTTATCCTCGCACTTCCGACTCCTTTTCACAATTTGTCATGAACTTTAACCGCAATGAGATTGCATGTAACTTAGCCGGGCTAATGAACAACCGACGACCGCCCGCCTCAGATGAAGACAAAGGGAAAGGAAGCTGCACTTGTGATTTCTTCTGGGACTTGGAAGTCTAAGAATAAGAAGAAAAAGAACAAGAAGCAGTTAGGTCCAAAAGCCAAGATCGACAAGGGAAAGGGCAAGGCCCCAATGGTTCAAAAGAGCAAGGGGGCCAAGAAAACGGATGTATGCCTCAACTGCGGTGAGCTAGGCCACTGGAAGAGGTATTGTCCAAAGCTTGACCGTAATGCGCTTCGTGCATACGTAACTACCGGTTTTAGAAACAAATTGTTCTCAGAATCGTATATTCTACTTCTTGGATACTTGATTCCGGTGCGAGTTCTCACATTTGTACAATGTACCGTGATCCGGAACGGTAGGAAGTCGGATTCGGGGAGGTGATGGTCACCGTCGGAAGTGGGAATAGTGTCGAGGCTTCTGATATCAGATCCCTTATGTTGGATTTAGAATCTGGTTTTATTCTTACTTTAGATGATGTACTTGTTTTGCCTAAGGGGCACAAGAATATTGTATCAATTCCGGTCATGGACCGAAAGGGATTTCACTTCTTTATTGGAGATGGGTCCTGCGTATTTATTTCAGAAATAAATTGGTTGGTACTGCTACATTATTAAATGGTTTATACCATTTAAATTTAAAGAATAAAACAACTGTGAACACTATAACTAGGAAGCGTGGTAGGGATGAAACAAACCAAGCACTTAAGTGGCATCTTAGACTTGGTCATATCGGTCAGACCAAGGTTCATAAAATGGAGAAAGATGGGCTTACAGGTCCATTGGGATCAGATCCCTATCCAACTTGTGAATCTTGCCTTCAAGGCAAAATGACTAAGTTACCCTTCGCAGTACTTTTGAAAGAGCCGTGAAAAACTTGATTGATCCATACCGACGCCTCGTGGCCCTTTGAAGTGGCACGAGATGGTTCTCAATATTTCATTACATTCACCGATGACCATACCGTATGGATTCGTACTTAATGAAACATAAGTCCTAAGCTTTTGATAAATTCAAGGAATTTAAAGCCCTAGTTGAAAATCAAACATGTAACCGTGTTAAGACTCTTCTGGCCGACCGGGGTGGTGAGTACATGAGTACCGAATTTGATGAGTTCTTAAAAGAACAAGGAATAGTGTCACAATTCACTCCTTCCTACTCCACAATTAAATGGTGTATCGAAAGAAGGAACCGAACCTTGTTGGACATGGTTCGCTCCATGCTTAACTATACCGATCTACCGATTTATCTCGTGGGTTACGCACTCCTTATCACAGTGCATATCTTGAACAGATGTCCTTCCAAACTGTTCCTAAGACTCCCATGAGATGTGGAGAGGTAGGAAACCAAGTCTTAATCACATTAGGATTTGGGGATGCCCCGCTTATGTCAAGAAGACTAAAGTAGAGAAATTGGAAACTAGGTCTGTGGAAAGGTCGTTTCATAGGATATCCAGGGATTCCATGGGATATCTATTCTACATGCACGAAGATCATAGGATCATCGTTGCTATACAAGCACACTTCTGGAAGATCGGTTTATTCAGGAAGGAGGGGCGGTAGAAATATTTCTTTGGAAGAAATAAAAGAAACACCAAATGAGACACCTATGCAAGATATTAGAACCCAACCTTCGAAATACAAACACAACCTCGCAAGTCTAGTAGAATTTCTCAAATACCCGAGAGGTATGGCTATCTCGCATCAAGAGGAACCGGGTGTCCATGAGATGACAGAAAGTAGTCAAGAGAATGATCCTTCTACATACGACCAAGCGATGGTAGACGTTGACTCCACCAAGTGGCAAGAAGCTATGGAAGCCGAGATAGACTCAATGCATGCTAATCGTGTCCGACTTTAGTAGATCGTCCTAAAGGCATAGTGCCTATTGGAAACAAATTGATTTATAAGAGAAAGACCGATGGAGATGGCAAGGTTGATACCTATAAGGCCGGGCTTGTGGCAAAGGGTTATTCCCAAAGAGAAGGAATCGATTACTTGAGACCTTCGCCCGTAGCTATGATTAAGTCTATTCGCATGATGCTTGCTATAGCGACCACTTAGATGATGAAATATGGCAAATGGATGTGAAAACAAAGATTCCTAAATGGATTCCTCGAGGAGGAGATTTACATGGAATGACCTAAGGGATTCATATCTCAAACCAATATTCATAAAGTATGCAAACTTCATGCGTTATTTATGGACTGAAGCAAGCTTCACGGAGTTGGAATCTTCGTTTTAACGAGACAGTCAAAGAGTTTGATTTTGTCCAAAACGAAGAAGAGCCCTGTATTTACAAGAAGGTCAGTGGGAGCAAAATTGCGTTCTTAGTACTATATGTAGATGACATTCTACTTATAGGAAACGACGTAGGAATGCTCAGTTCTGTGAAAGCTTGGCTTTCTAAAGAGTTCTCAATGAAAGACTTGGGAGAAGCAACCTATATTCTGGGTATTCGTCTCTACCGGGATAGAGCGAAAAGAATGTTAGGTCTTTCCCAAGCCCTCTACATAGAAAAGATCCTGAATCGATTTAGGATGGAAGATTCTAAAAGAGGTTTTCTACCTATGCAACATGGTGCAAAACTTTCCTTAAAGATGTGTCCTCAAGGTGAGGAAGATAGAAAGGAAATGAGCAAGGTACCTTATGCTTCGGCAGTAGGAAGCCTTATGTATGCAATGATTTGCACTAGACCAGACATTGCCTATGCTGTGAGCGTAGTAAGTCGGTTTCACCAAATCAGTGGCAAGAACATCGATCGTCAGAAAGAACATTCTTAAGTACCTAAGGAGGACTAAAGACTTGGTTCTTACATACGGCGCTCGGAGAACTAAGAGTGATGGGTTATACAGATTTTTCTGGGGACATGGATGCTCGATGTCCACATCGGGGTATATCTTTACGCCGAATGGTGGGGCGATTTCTTGGAGAAGTGCCAAGCAAAGTTCGACGCTATCTCTACATGTCAAGCCGAATATCAGCAACAATGAGGTCGCTAAAGAAGCTTGGATAAAGAAGTTCACCGAGGAACTTCAAGTGGTTCCTAATGCAGAAGCCCGTGACACTGCTTTGTGACAACGACGGAGTCATTGCATGTGCTAAGGAGCCTAGGGCTCACCACAACACCAAACATATTGCGAGAAAATATCATTTTGTTAGAGAAATGGTTCGGGATGGGAATGTTACACCGCAGAGAGAGTAGACACAAAGAAATAACGTTGCCGATCCGCTTACCAAGCCACTATCTCAAGGTCTTAGAGAGACATCTAGAGAGTATGGGTATTAGATACCATAGTTTGTGGCATTGAGTGCAAGTGGGAGATTGTTAGGAATATATGCCCTCGAATGCCACTCAGAGGATGAGAGAGTGAGAGCAATTGTATTGTAATTATGAATATTATATTTAATAAGGCAATTATTATTTCTATATTATTGTATATCACTGGCATTGTGATTTGGTATATAGAATAATAGTCCTTGCATTTGAGAGTGAACATTCTACTTCTTATGGAGATAAGGAGATAGGCACTAGAAGTGTTTAGAGCTCGAATGCTTAACTAGTTCGCAAGTCGATAAAACTTAACAGGACATTAAGTTTTAATATGACTTGTATAACTGATGCTAGGACGGGTGCACATCTTGATAGCATAGTTATAAGTATATTGGTGGGACCAGTATACTCGAACACGACTCATACTCGATTCAGTCACACGGTATTCACTCTCGGAGAGTCAATGACGAATCGAAAGGTTGTGATAGTATACGTGGACCTTTGACTTGAGGGTTCAGTAGAAGATGTGCCTGTGACGTTTAGTTTGTCATTAGAGTAGTTAGACTCATTTGCTTAATTGCTGAGTCGACCTCGAAGTGCAGACTATACGGTGTAGCGCTTCTTACCGTACGCCAAGAAAGGATTCTATCTCTGTTAGTGAGCAGGCGAATGTCCTATACGGTTAATGGCGAATAAGATCATAAGTCTTTGGACAAAGCATTCTGATATAGTCGTATTAGATACACTATTAATGAGTCGGTCTTGATTTGTATTAACACATGTATAGAGTCTAGTCAACAGTAGGGTTTGACTTTACCGTGACCCGAAGATTTGACCGGGACATCTGATGAAGGGTCTATACGTATATAGTATTCATGACATAATGGTTCTGGAATGATTCGTTCATTCGTTCTCGGTCGGGGTTTACTGATGCGGCCCGCTAGTCTGGCTAAGTCCGCCCGCACTCATTGATTCCTCCCAATGCCGGCTGAGACAAACCTACGGAGTCGCGCAACAGGATCATTGACGGATAAATATGAATTAATAATCTCTCTTATAATATTAGATATTAGTGATTTATCGGATAAATCAAATAGCGGTCTTATGAATTGTAAGTAAGTTACTCGGTAATTACTTTAATTCATAAATTATATTTCTTAGAGAAATGTATATTTGTGTTTGATATAACTAATTAATTGGATTAATTAATTAGTATAAACACATTGGAAATAAAACGGATTCGTTTGACGGACATCCGATTCACGAGGGATTCGTTTGACGAACATCCAATATACGAGCCGAATTAACTCGACCCGTTTCTTGGAAGATTCCCTATAAGGCCCCCCCTCCTCTCTACATTGTCTCTCTCTCATTATATAATATACTTGTGGAATCAAGTGAGGTGTAGAGATGCTTTTAAAAGCATCTTCTACATGTGAGGCTTGCAATCATTTTGTGAAAAGAAAGTCTTTTAATCATAAAAGTCTCCTTCTTCCTTCCCCAAGTGAAAAATTTCGTTTTTGAGAGAGCATAAAGAGTGAGAAAAATTTTCTACAGCATATACTTGATCTTAGAGACAAGTTATTAGTAGAAAAGATCGAGAGAAAAATTCCTACAAGCTTCCCTAGCCGCATTCTTAGAGAAAGGAAGTTTGCTGATTTTTCCGTCAAGTTCCGGCGTGTGAAGTAGAGGCACCGTGCTTTTGGTGTTTGGAACGAAGGTCTCTTCATCATCATCATCATCATCATCATCATACGAAGGTTTTTCAGAGACATCAAAGGTATGGGACTTTGATTCCTTGATCTTCGTATTTCTTTTCGTATATACGTTACTTGATCGATCCTCTTAGGGATTCCGTTTATTCTTCCGCTGCGTTTATTTTCTGTGTAATCCCAACAGTGGTATCGGAGCGAGGTCAAATATATCGTATATACGATCATCTTTGCATTTGGAATGTTATTTGATGATGTTTATGATTTAGAATCATAATAGATATAATCGAAGAAATTTAATCGTTCGTAGTAAGTCAAGTTTCGACTATTTTATGTGAATTATAAATCTGAAAAATTTGATTATTGTTGATTTATAAGTTCTTCACGAAGTTAAGAAACTTTTTCGTTTTGGAAGCGAGTCGAAAAAATGAGAGTAACGGGGGTTAAACACGAATACCGCACGAAGACGCACCTGCCACAGCTTACCATCGGATCGCCGCTGGCCGAGAGTGACTCGGTAGGCTATCAGAGCTACCGCCGCCATCCGGGCAAAGGGCCGAGAGTGACTCGGTCCGGCGTTCTCGGGTTTTCGCCCGATTTTGAATCGGCCGTCGGGCCTGACATCTTGGATTTTCCGGGACTCCATTTTTGTATTTATATTTCGTTATAATAATTTCCGAAATTTAAATTGGATTTAATTGGATTTAATAAAATATTTGGAATATTTTTTATTAAGGGAAATTATTAGACGAGAATATTGTTTTGGCCGGATTACTTTGAACGGATTAAAATGACGATTATAAATATTAATTTGATTAATATTGTAGAAATTAAATAGATTAATTTTTAAATTAATTGGATTAATATATTAGTTAATTATTTAATTTCATTTACCGTTCATGTTGTAAGGAATGCCTTATGTGATGGTGATATAGCTCGTGGACTTAGTTGTTGATTTGTTCGATTCGATATGGTTGTAAAGGCCGTTTTGAGCCTATTTATTTTTACTAGAAAATATGTATAATAGGACGTATTGTTCAATGATGTAATTATTCATATGGCTATGACGAAGACCGAAGACGACCGACTAGAAGACGAAGAATCAATACTGTATTTTTCCTTTCTTTATTTGGCTTGGCCCAATACTTAGGAAAAAGTCCATGAGCTATATGTTGGTAGTAACTAGGTTGCTATTTATTGTTTTTCATTTTAAATGATTGACAAACCACAAACCGCGCTTATAAACGGATTAATGTGCAAAGTGTAACATATAATCGCGTTAATACTCCCACTTACAAACACTAAGTTATAAAGGTTACGAGGTTTCCTACCCTCCGTCAAACTCATGGAAAATTGAAATCTAAACCGGAATATTATTCTTCCGAGTATGTCGGGGTAATATTTTTGGGGAAAGTTGATAAATTCCTAGAGTGCATTAGATGCCTTTGGTTGTGACAAATCAAACCCCTATAAACCGTATGGGTTGCCGGGTAAGATTCAATTGTCAGACTAATAGGGGTTGACGGTTTAAACTTAGATAGTTCAGCGAGCCATAGAAACCGAATGGGTTGATGGCAAGTGAACTAGGGGTAAAAGAAGATCGAATCATCCATTAGATGGGTTGGTATTAGACACCACTTTATAAAGAATAATAGAATATAAACCGTATGGGTTGCCCTCTATTAAACTTTGTAAGGAAATCGATCACCACTATGAAGTCACCCAAGACTTCCGGATTTAACATGGGAGTGTGTAAATGCCGATAAAATAGTGGGAGCCGAGTTATGAATAAATAAAGTCCTTAAATTCTTTACTCGGATCATAATTAAACAAACACTAACGAATCTCAAATTATTCTCTGCAGTTAACAAAACTCTCAATATGACAATGAACCCACTCGCTATACTACTTGAAAAGAACGTCTGATCGGTCCGAACTATGGGATCGGCTTCGAACTTGAGGATTGTCCTAACTATGGAAATGCCGGGATACGTCTTGAGGCGGACATCCTGCCGCTCCTGCAAGAACCCGAGCCAATCAGGAAGATGTCGATGCCCATGAGAAATGGGCAAAAGACGACATAAGAGTGCGAGGGTACATGTTAGGCTCAATGACCAATGAGCTTCAACGTGCCCATGAAAAGATGACGTCTTCACGAGCCATCTTAGCGCACCTGGATGAGCTCTATGGAGAGCATAGCCGAACTGCTAGATATGAGATATCAAAGCAATTATTCGGCGCCAGGATGAAGGAAGGAGAGAGGGTTGGGGACCATGTCCTCAAGATGATCTCGATGATTGAGAGATTGGAAACTCTTGATTTTCAGATGCATGCATCTCTCCAAACTGACCTTATCCTGCAGTCACTTCCTGACTCCTTTTCACAATTTGTCATGAACTTTAACTGCAATGAGATTGCATGTAACTTAGCTGGGCTAATGAACAAACTAACGACTGCCCAGTCTCAGATGAAGACAAAGGGAAAGGAAGCTGCACTTGTGATTTCTTCTGGGACTTGGAAGTCCAAGAATAAGAAGAAAAAGAACAAGAAGCAGTTAGGTCCAAAAGCCAAGATCGACAAGGGAATGGGCAAGGCCTCAATGGTTCAAAAGAGCAAGGGGGCCAAGAAAACGGATGTATGCCTCAACTGCGGTGAGCTAGGCCACTGGAAGAGGTATTGTCCAAAGCTTGACCGTAATGCGCCTTCAGGTACAGAACTACTGGTTTTAGAAACAAATTGTTCTGTAACTGTATATTCTACTTCTTGGATACTTGATTCCGGCGCGAGTTCTCACATTTGTACAATGAATCAGGATCTGGAACGAAGTAGGAAGCTGGATTCAGGGGAGGTGATGGTCACCGTCGGAAGTGGGCATAGTGTCGAGGCTTCTGATATCGGATCCCTTATGTTGGATTTAGAATCTGGTTTTATTCTTACTTTAGATGATGTACTTGTTTTGCCCAAGGGGCACAAGAATATTGTATCAATTCCGGTCATGGACCGAAAGGGATTTCACTTCTTTATTGGAGATGGGTCTTGTCGTATTTATTTCAGAAATAAATTGGTTGGTACTGCTACATTATTAAATGGTTTATACCATTTAAATTTAAAGAATAAAACAACTGTGAACACTATAACTAGGAAGCGTGGTAGGGATGAAACAAACCAAGCACTTAAGTGGCATCTTAGACTTGGTCATATCGGTCAGACCAAGGTTCATAAAATGGAGAAAGATGGGCTTACAGGTCCATTGGGATCAGATCCCTATCCAACTTGTGAATCTTGCCTTCAAGGCAAAATGACTAAGTTACCCTTCGCAGGACTTTTGAAAGAGTCCGAAAAACTTGATTGATCCATACCGACGCCTCGTGGCCCTTTGAAGTGGCACGAGATGGTTCTCAATATTTCATTACATTCACTGATGACCATACCAGGTATGGATTCGTGTACTTAATGAAACATAAGTCTGAAGCTTTTGATAAATTCAAGGAATTTAAAGCCCTAGTTGAAAATCAAACATGTAACCGTGTTAAGACTCTTCGGTCAGACCGGGGTGGTGAGTACATGAGTACCGAAATTGATGAGTTCTTAAAAGAACAAGGAAGAGTGTCACAATTCACTCCTCCAGCTACTCCACAATTAAATGGTGTATCAGAAAGAAGGAACCGAACCTTGTTGGACATGGTTCGCTACATGCTTAACTATACTCATCTACCAATTTATCTGTGGGGTTACGCACTCCTTACTGCTGTGCATATCTTGAACAGATGTCCTTCTAAATCCGTTCCTAAGACTCCCCATGAGATGTGGAGAGGTAGGAAACCAAGTCTTAATCACATTAGGATTTGGGGATGCCCTGCTTATGTCAAGAAGACTAAAGTAGAGAAATTGGAAACTAGGTCTGTGAAAGGTCGTTTCATAGGATATCCAGGGGATTCCATGGGATATCTATTCTACATGCACGAAGATCATAGGATCATCGTTGCTATACAAGCACACTTCCTGGAAGATCAGTTTATTCAGGAAGGAGGGGCAGGTAGAAATATTTCTTTGGAAGAAATAAAAGAAACACCAAATGAGACACCTATGCAAGATATTAGAACCCAACCTTCTGAAATACAAACACAACCTCGCAAGTCTAGTAGAATTTCTAAAATACCTGATGTAACACCCCCAATCCACTCAGGGATATTACACGCCGTAGACCCTCTCCTCGAGGATCTACCAGGCTGGTAACAATATTTAACATCTCGACAATGCCTTCAAGGCTACAATGACTCAGTAGACCGATTTGGTCTTTCCACAAATACATACAACTCAAATACAACTCATGCCCACGCAGGGGACAAAATACAACTACACCTGCATAACGGAACAATACAAAGAATGAAAATAAAGTACAACTGAACCAACACACGATGTACGGTTCCTCATGTGATTAGTATCGATCATCTTTCCTCATCCTTCGTGCCGACCCTGTGTTATGCTCCAAAACCTGAATGCAAAAACAGACATCCACCCCCCGAATACTCGGGGGTTAGCAAAACTCCACTGTTTTGCTAGTGCAAATACAAAGTGCAAATACGAGCCATACAATTCACATTCCACGAATAACAATAACCGAGGATCCTCAAAGATCCAAACGAAACGAAAAGTACTTCCCGAGGCAAGGGTTTGAGAAAACATTTCAAAAACGAAATATCATAAATCGATGGAAGTAATTTATAAAACAGTTTAGAATGCCATCGAGAGTTTTAATAGAAAACAATTCAGGATTATCAAATCCTACTTTTCAAACTCCAAAAGACAAAGGGGTCACCGCCCCAAAAGTTTACTTTCTGAAAAATGACATTAACCAACCGTTGGGATTTTAGCCCCAAATCCGTAAAACGACTTTTACAAAACCATTGGGATTTTAGCCCCAAATCTCATCAACTCACAGTACACAAGAACGACCACGAGGTTCGTATCCCACATCAAAATCCACAAATAAAGGATTTAAAACAAACAACAAAATACTCCAGTGCCATCCTAGCCAAGTAAGCCAAACGAACAACTTACCTCTTACACATTTAGTCAATGCATGCAAATGAAAACCGTTCAAAAGCACTCATTTCCGGAAATGCCAATATCAAATCACATTTGTAAAAATGCACCACAATTAACCGCGGACCCACAGCTTCGTGGATCCCTGCCGAGACCCCGTCGGATCTAACCCACAGTGGTTAAAAGCAAGCTCGCGGTCCCACAGCTTCGTGGAGCCCTACCGAGACCCCGTCGGATCTAACCCGTAGTGAGCATACACACACACGTTACTCATGCAATACTAACATGCTAAGAATGTAAGTTCATTAAGAATACTTACTAGAGATGGCCATTTATCCGACAACATTATCAACTCCCCAAAACATAATAACAGGATTAAACCCGGAATACACAATTCCATAACTTTAAAAATAGGGATATCATCAAAGCCTTCAACGTTCAAAATAATCAAATCATAATCAATTTCCAAAACACAACGTTCACAAAACACACACGCGTTTTGAAAGAGAGCCTTTAACGAGGCCAAACCGAAATCCTTTGAAAATTCATTTCAAATAACCAAACAAACACATCAAGACGACCACCGATCATCATATCCATAAAACGAGAAAAGTATGGGCAAGGTACTTGCCTCGAATAAGAACAACGCGGAGAATCGACCGCAGTAGGTTGGCCCGAACCGACTACGTACCCGCCGACTCCACCGAACGCCAACTCACGTTCATAAACTACGAAGGACAAATAATAACAATGAAATGAATTCCATAACACGACTCAAAGCCGTTGAATTCAAAGAACGAATGACGAAAGTTCACGGATTTCCCCCAAAACGGCCAAGAACACGATTCGTTCCACAAAACCCAAAACGGAATTCCAAGTTGAAATATGGATATACAATCCATAGAATATGTTTAACAACATCATTTAACCATAATCGATCCATCAAAACGGATGAAAACGAGATCGGGACAAATCCCCAAAAAGTCAATTCAAGGAAATCAAGAAATATACTTCGATTCGACGAAGAACAATGGATTAAATGATGTTAAACACAAGAATACTATCAAGATTAATCATACCCATCATGAATTAATCAACAACACGGAACGAATCGGACGAAAATGCAAAAATCCCCAAATTCACGAAATTAGGGTTCTAAGGAAGATTACCTTGATTGGATCAAAGGTTGATAACAGACGATCGATTGATGTTATGAACTCAAGGACTTTATGGATTTGTTGTCAAACAACATGGCTTCGTCGCCCAGAATCGCCACTCGCGGAAGGAGAAGGAAGGAAATGAAAACGAAGTGAAATGTGATCGCCACCATATTTATATCGGCCACTTAGCGTGCGCTAGCCTTTCCGGACTAGCGTGCGCTATCGGCCAGATCGCCGAGTACCTCGGCCGTGGCCCACAACACCGGAATCACCGACCAACCCCGCCGACCAACTGCCGACCTAACTCCCGCTAGCGTGCGCTACTGGCCGATGCCCGCGCGCTTAGCGACTGGCCCAAAGAGCCATCGGATCGAATCGCCGCCAGTAACGACGCCAGCCGGCCGACAGCTGCGGCGCTACGCTGCCGACTAGCGCGCTACGCCGGCGTAGCGTGCGCGCTACCGCCGATCCCGACCGAGTCCGTAACCTCGAAACCCCATCGCTGTGCCCGAGCACAGACGCAGTTACCACTAGCTGGCGCTTACACTGCCGAAGCGCTGGCAGCTTTCCGGCCAGAAGCGTGCGCTTACGCTGCTCTCGCGCACCTGCTCGGCCGGTGCCTGCAATCGTCCGGCCAGCCCCGCCACTGTCCGGCCGGGGCCCCGCCACTGTCCCGGCTGGGCCCCGCCACCGCTGTGGCTCGATGACCCTATTTCCGAAAACAGACGGAACGAACACGACGAAAAGTTCGCGGACAAGATAAACGACTCGAAATGAAAGCGTAATACCATAATTAGTCATACGCGACCAAGAAACGGTTCGAGACAACAATTACAGATACGGATACCCGTAACTTTCAAGAAATTACAAAATGGCCCAAACGCCTAAATCACGATACGTGATCGAATAACCAAACCGAAGTTCACAACACGTCCAACAAAGTTAAACGGACTTGCGGAAACTCAAACAACAGCTGGACGAGATTCGCAAGAATCGAACTCAAGTGCGGAAAAGTCGCGAAAAACACGGAACTCAACAAAACGACACCGAAACGAACTCGGATGTCAAAAAGTGTAGAATTAATCATTCTCGAATGACGAAACGGACATGAGCGAAGTCGTCAAAACAGACTTCCGAAAAAAAAGAAATTAATGGAAATCGAAAATTGCGATATTACATTCTACCCTCTTAAAAGAAGTTTCGTTCCGAAACTTAAAACAAGTAGGGAGAAGAAATATTCCGCCAGAAAACTCAACGAGACACACAAGAATGCGTAACTAATGCCCAACGGCGAAATGTTACAAACAACGCAAAGGAATATACGGCGTGTAAACACGCTCCACGGTGACCAACACAACGTCGCCGTTAGGGATATAATAAAACCGACAAGTGACAAGCGTCATCAAACGGATACTATAGCCAAGTCAATTATCCGATAATCACAAAACACAACGAACGAAAATCAATATGATTGACCAACCCAACGGTACATCAATCAAAACGCGAGTCAACCGAACAAACACGGAATCCCATCGCCTAAGGGATGGAAGATTGAAAACGAAACTAATTTCCCGAACTAAAGGGAATTACGAAGGAGCCCGAACGCTCAACAATCACGAAACGAGAACAAAACCGAACAAACAAACGATCGAGACAACAAAAATCGAACAATCATGTTCGAATCACAAAGAACAATAAAGTCCAAACAACAACTCCGAGGATGATCTGGTGAGAACTACAAGACATGCATTGCCGAAGATCCACAGGAAATGGAATAGCGATTGAAAGGTCACCACGACGAACGAGTTATTCCGAAACGATACCACACTCGTTCGATAAACAAAAACAAGGGGCGGACAATCTCAGAAATGTCAACAAACATAAATGAGTCGACAGAGTCGAAAACATAAGAGTTCCAAATCCGATCCACTTCGAATAAAAGAACTAGTAGAACCAGATGATGTCACTCCCAAACAAGGTTCACAAGAATCGAACTGAACCCGAAAAAGTAACATCGATAACCAGATCAACTCAAAACAAGATCACAGTTCGTTCGGACGATGAAACTGAAATACAGAACAAGTTCATAAAGTACCAACGAACATGAGCGAATCGATAGACTGGAGAAAGAGAAAATACGGAAGTCAAAATAGTACGGGCATTACCTCCGACCTCGTCCACGAAATTCACAAATACGGGAGCAAGGTAACAAGACATTAAACAGCGGACACATAACGGAACCATCACCGATGCACACGGTCATACCAAACCAAGCTCTAACAGCTCGCACATGCGCGACAACGCAGGAATCACTACGAGGCGATAATATTCAACACCAACATCCCGCCTTTCACAGGGGGCTAACGCAACAAATGTGTGGAAAGCGACTCAACGCTCACACCGCCAATTCGGTCATACTCGGGAGAAGGTATCAAAAGGACAACGCGAACATCACACATACATACCCAGCCCTCAAACGGGAATGGATAGGTTTTAAAAACGAAAACCTCATTTTGAAAATAATTTAGAAGAACACCGATTGATCTTGAGTATCATCTTTCAAAAAAAAAAAAAAAAGTACAAACGTGAAACATCGTTATCGAGACATCGAGAACCATTTCGCATTTGATAAAAATGAGGACATTTTCTCTTAGTGAAAACTTTCAAAATATTCGACCCTGGTCTAAATAAAAGTGTTGAAAATATCTCAAAACATTTTGGTCCTCGAGGTAGAAAATTTTTTTGAAATACATTGTGGCACCTAGGATGTACCACAAAAAATAAGTCATTTGAAAAGTATGTCTCAAGTTTATTTTTCTAAGATACTCAAGGTTTTCAAAAATCCAATAGGCCGTAATGCCCAAAACTCACACATACCGACGTTCACTAAAACACTCCTAGCACACGCATCAAAACGTTTAAAATCAAGACAATACATGTCTTTAAACGAAAATAAACGATAAAATACCACATTCGTAACAAAACCACCGATAAAATACCCTCCCGCACCGGCTAGTGAACAAGTCGAACGCATATAAGCACAAAGCTTCCACAAGAGACTTGTAAAACGTGCAAATCGATTCGAAAATCATCAACAACGGACAAAAACAACAATAAAAAGACATCACAACGACGAAATTCCTCGTATAAATCAAATACGAGAGTCGACTAAATACATATCGTGAAATCAAAATTCACATAAGGATTCCACCACTTAACAAATAATCATAAAAATAGCTCGTGTCACACGAGGCACAACACAAAGAAGGGAGACTTACTTCCACAGTCGCACGAAGATGATGATCGCCCACGATACTAATCACGACCAACAAACTCAAACGACGCGTCGCGACACGACTACCGATAAAAATCCAACGAAACAAGACTCAAACAACACGACTTGACCCGACACCTAGGTTTCCTCAACCTAAGCTCGATACCATTTATGTAACACCCCAATCCACTCGTGGATATTACACGCCGTAGACCCTCTCCTCGAGGATCTACCAGCCGGTAACAATATTTAACATCTCGACAATGCCTTCAAGGCTACAATGACTCAAGAGACCGATTTGGTCTTTCCACAAATACATACAACTCAAATACAACTCATGCCCACGCAGGGACAAAATACAACTACACCCGCATAACGGAACAATACAAAGAAATGAAAATAAAGTACAATCGAACCAACACACGATGTACGGTTCCTCATGTGATTAGTATCGATCATCTTTCATCATCCTTCGTGCCGACCCCGTGTTATGCTCCAAAACCCGAATGCAAAACAGACATCCACCCCGAATACTCGGGGTTAGCAAAACTCCACTGTTTTGCTAGTGCAAATACAAAGTGCAAATACGAGCCATACAATTCACATTCCACGAATAACAATAACCGAGGATCCTCAAAGATCCAAACGAAACGAAAAGTACTTCCCGAGGCAAGGGTTTGAGAAAACATTTCAAAAACGAAATATCATAAATCGATGGAAGTAATTTATAAAACAGTTTAGAATGCCATCGAGAGTTTTAATAGAAAACAATTCAGGATTATCAAATCCTACTTTTCAAACTCCAAAAGACAAAGGGGTCACCGCCCCAAAAGTTTACTTTCTGAAAAATGACATTAACCAACCGTTGGGATTTTAGCCCCAAATCCGTAAAACGACTTTTACAAAACCATTGGGATTTTAGCCCCAAATCTCATCAACTCACAGTACACAAGAACGACCACGAGGTTCGTATCCCACATCAAAATCCACAAATAAAGGATTTAAAACAAACAACAAAATACTCCAGTGCCATCCTAGCCAAGTAAGCCAAACGAACAACTTACCTCTTACACATTTAGTCAATGCATGCAAATGAAAACCGTTCAAAAGCACTCATTTCCGGAAATGCCAATATCAAATCACATTTGTAAAAATGCACCACAATTAACCGCGGACCACGGCCTTCGTGGATCCCTGCCGAGACCCCGTCGGATCTAACCCACAGTGGTTAAAAGCAAGCTCGCGGTCCCACAGCTTCGTGGAGCCCTACCGAGACCCCGTCGGATCTAACCCGTAGTGAGCATACACACACACACATTACTCATGCAATACTAACATGCTAAGAATGTAAGTTCATTAAGAATACTTACTAGAGATGGCCATTTATCCGACAACATTATCAACTCCCCAAAACATAATAACAGGATTAAACCCTAATACACAATTCCATAACTTTAAAAATAGGGATATCATCAAAGCCTTCAACGCTCAAAATAATCAAATCATAATCAATTTCCAAAACACAACGCTCACAAACACACACGCGTTTTGAAAGAGAGCCTTTAACGAGGCCAAACCGAAATCCTTTGAAAATTCATTTCAAATAACCAAACAAACACATCAAGACGACCACCGATCATCATATCCATAAAACGAGAAAAGTATGGGCAAGGTACTTGCCTCGAATAAGAACAACGCGAGAATCGACCGCAGAGAGGTTGGCCCGAACCGACTACGCACTCCGCCGACTCCACCGAACGCCAACTCACGTTCATAAACTACGAAGGACAAATAATAACAATGAAATGAATTCCATAACACGACTCAAAGCCGTTGAATTCAAAGAACGAATGACGAAAGTTCACGATTTCCCCAAAACGCCAAGAACACGATTCGCTCCACAAACCCAAAACGGAATTCCAAGTTGAAATATGGATATACAATCCATAGAATATGTTTAACAACATCATTTAACCATAATCGATCCATCGAAAACGGATGAAAACGAGATCGGGACAAATCCCCCAAAAAGTCAATTCAAGGAAATCAAGAAATATACTTCGATTAGACGAAGAACAATGGATTAAATGATGTTAAACACAAGAAAACTATCAAGATTAATCATACCCATCATGAATTAATCAACAACACTGAACGAATCGGACGAAAATGCAAAAATCCACAAATTCACGAAATTAGGGTTCTTAGGATGATTAACTTGTTTCGATGGATCTAAGGTTTATAACGGTCGATCGATTGTTATTATGAACTCAAGGACTTTATGGATTTGTTGTCAAACAACATGGCTTCGTCGCCAGAATCGCCACTCGCGGAAGGAGAAGGAAGGAAATGAAAACGAAGTGAAATGTGATCGCCACCATATTTATACCGGCCACTTATCGTGGCGCTAGCCTTCCCGGACTAGCGTGCGCTATCGGCCAGATCGGCCGAGTACCTCGGCCGTGGCCCACAACACCCGGCATCACCGACCAACCCCGCCGACCAACTCGCCGACCCAACTCCCGCTAAGCGTGCGCTACGGCCGGATGCTCGCGCTTAGCCGAATTCGCCCAAAGAGCCACCGGATCGAATCGCCGCCGTGTAACGACGCTAGCCGGCCGACAGCGGCGCTACGCCCGTCGACTAGCGCGCGCTACGCCGCGTAGCGTGCGCTACTCGCCGATCCCGACCGAGTCCAACCTCGTAAACCCCATCGCCTGTGCCCGAGCACAGACGCAGCCACCCGGCACAGGCGCTACACTCCGGCAAGAAGGCAGCCTTTCCGGCCAGAAGGCGTGCTTACGCGGCTCGCGCACCTGTCGGCCGGTGCCTGCAATCGTCCGGCGGCCCCGCCACTGTCCGGCTGGGCCCCGCCACCGCTGTGGCTCGACGACCCGATTTCAAAAATGATTTTAACGAACACGACGAAAAGTTCGCGGACAAGATAAACGACTCGAAATGAAAGCGTAATACCATAATTAGTCATACGCGACCAAGAAACGGGTCGAGACAACAATTACAGATACGGATACCCGTAACTTTCAAGAAATTACAAAATGGCCCAAAACGCCCGGAAATCACGATACGTGATCGAATAACCAAACCGAAGTTCACAACACGTCCAACAAAGTTAAACGGACTTGCGGGAAACTCGAAACAACAGTTTTGGACGAGATTCGCAAGAATCGAACTCAAGTGCGGAAAAGTCGCGAAAAAACACGGAACTCAACAAAACGACACCGAAACGAACTCGGATGTCAAAAAGTGTAGAATTAATCATTCTCAGAATGACGAAACGGACTTGAGCGAGTCGTCAAAACAGACTTCCGCCGAAAAAAAAGAAATTACCGGAAATCGAAAATTGCGGATATTACACCTGAGAGGTATGGCTATCTGCATCAAGAGGAACTGGGTGTCCATGAGATGACAGAAAGTAGTCAAGAGAATGATCCTTCTACATACGACCAAGCGATGGTAGACGTTGACTCCACCAAGTGGCAAGAAGCTATGGAAGCTGAGATAGACTCAATGCATGCTAATCAGGTCTGGACTTTAGTAGATCGTCCTAAAGGCATAGTGCCTATTGGAAACAAATGGATTTATAAGAGAAATACTGATGGAGATGGCAAGGTTGATACCTATAAGGCCAGGCTTGTGGCAAAGGGTTATTCCCAAAGAGAAGGAATCGATTACTTCGAGACCTTCTCGCCAGTAGCTATGATTAAGTCTATTCGCATGATGCTTGCTATAGCAGCCCACTTAGATTATGAAATATGGCAAATGGATGTGAAAACAGCATTCCTAAATGGATTCCTCGAGGAGAAGATTTACATGGAACAGTCTAAGGGATTCATATCTCAAACCAATATTCATAAAGTATGCAAACTTCAGCGTGCCATTTATGGACTGAAGCAAGCTTCACGGAGTTGGAATCTTCGTTTTAACGAGACAGTCAAAGAGTTTGATTTTGTCCAAAACGAAGAAGAGCCCTGTATTTACAAGAAGGTCAGTGGGAGCAAAATTGCGTTCTTAGTACTATATGTAGATGACATTCTACTTATAGGAAACGACGTAGGAATGCTCAGTTCTGTGAAAGCTTGGCTTTCTAAAGAGTTCTCAATGAAAGACTTGGGAGAAGCAACCTATATTCTGGGTATTCGTCTCTACCGGGATAGAGCGAAAAGAATGTTAGGTCTTTCCCAAGCCCTCTACATAGAAAAGATCCTGAAGCGATTTAGGATGGAAGATTCTAAAAGAGGTTTTCTACCTATGCAACATGGTGCAAAACTTTCCTTAAAGATGTGTCCTCAAGGTGAGGAAGGTAGAAAGGAAATGAGCAAGGTACCTTATGCTTCGGCAGTAGGTAGCCTTATGTATGCAATGATTTGCACTAGACCAGACATTGCCTATGCTGTGAGCGTAGTAAGTCGGTTTCACCAAATCAGGCAGAACATTGATCTTGTAAAGAACATTCTTAAGTACCTAAGGAGGACTAAAGACTTGGTTCTTACATACGGTGGGAGAACTAAGAGTGATGGGTTATACACTCGATTTTTCTGGGGACATGGATGCTCGGATGTCCACATCGTGGTATATCTTTACGCCGAATGGTGGGGCGCTGGAGAAGTGCCAAGCAAAGTTCGATTGCTATCTCTACATGTCAAGCCGAATATCGTGCACACGGAGGTCGCTAAAGAAGCTTTGGATAAAGAAGTTCACCGAGGAACTTCAAGTGGTTCCTAATGCAGAAGCCCGTGACATCGTTTTGTGACAACGACGGAGTTGCAGAGCTAAGGAGCCTAGGCTCACCACAACACCAAACATATTGCGAGAAAATATCATTTTGTTAGAGAAATGGTTCGGGATGGGAATGTTACATCGCAGAGTAGACACGGCAAATAACGTTGCCGATCCGCTTACCAAGCCACTATCTCTGAAGGTCTTAGAGAGACATCTAGAGAGTATGGGTATTAGATACCATAGTTTGTGGCATTGAGTGCAAGTGGGAGATTGTTAGGAATATATGCCCTCGAATGCCACTCAGAGGATGAGAGAGTGAGAGCAATTGTATTGTAATTATGAATATTATATTTAATAAGGCAATTATTATTTCTATATTATTGTATATCACTGGCATTGTGATTTGGTATATAGAATAATAGTCCTTGCATTTGAGAGTGAACATTCTACTTCTTATGGAGATAAGGAGATAGGCACTAGAAGTGTTTAGAGCTCGAATGCTTAACTAGTTCGCAAGTCGATAAAACTTAACAGACATTAAGTTTTAATATGACTTGTATAATCGATGCTAGGACGGGTGCACATCTTGATAGCATAGTTATAAGTATATTGGTGGGACCAAGATACTCGAACACGACTCATACTCGATTCACCACACGGTATTCACTCTGAGAGTCAATGACGAATCGAAAGGTTGTGATAGTATACGTGGACCTTTGACTTGAGGGTTCAGTAGAAGATGTGCCTGTGACGTTTAGTTTGTCATTAGAGTAGTTAGACTCATTTGCTTAATTGCTGAGTCGACCTCGAAGTGCAGACTATACGGGCAGGTAGCAGTCTTTACTGTACGCCAAGAAAAGATTCTATCTCCTCTTAGTGAGCAGGCGAATGTCCTATACGGTTAATGGCGAATAAGATCATAAGTCTTTGGACAAAGCATTCTGATATAGTCGTATTAGATACACTATTAATCAGTCGGTCTTGATTTGTATTAACACATGTATAGAGTCTAGTCAACAGTAGGGTTTGACTTTACCGTGACCCGAAGATTTGACCGGGACATCTGATGAAGGGTCTATACGTATATAGTATTCATGACATAATGGTTCTGGAATGATTCGTTCATTCGTTCTCGCCTGGTTTACAGTGCGGCCCGCTAGGCTGGCTAAGTGCTGCCCGCACTCATTGATTCCTCCCAATGCCGGCTGAGACGAACCTACGGAGTCGCGCAACAGGATCATTGACGGATAAATATGAATTAATAATCTCTCTTATAATATTAGATATTAGTGATTTATCGGATAAATCAAATAGCGGTCTTATGAATTGTAAGTAAGTTACTCGGTAATTACTTTAATTCATAAATTATATTTCTTAGAGAAATGTATATTTGTGTTTGATATAACTAATTAATTGGATTAATTAATTAGTATAAACACATTGGAAATAAAACGGATTCGTTTGACGGACATCCGATTCACGAGGGATTCGTTTGACGAACATCCAATACACGAGCCGAATTAACTCGACCCGTTTCTTGGAAGATTCCCTATAAGGCCCCCCCTCCTCTCTACATTGTCTCTCTCTCATTATATAATATACTTGTGGGATCATGTGAGGTGTAGAGATGCTTTTAAAAGCATCTTCTACATGTGAGGCTTGCAATCATTTTGTGAAAAGAAAGTCTTTTAATCATAAAAGTCTCCTTCTTCCTTCCCCAAGTGAAAAATTTCGTTTTTGAGAGAGCATCAAGAGTGAGAAAAATTTTCTACAGCATATACTTGATCTTAGAGACAAGTTATTAGTAGAAAAGATCGAGAGAAAAATTCCTACAAGCTTCCCTAGCCGCATTCTTAGAGAAAGGAAGTTTGCTGATTTTTCCGTCAAGTTCCGGCGTGTGAAGTAGAGGCACCGTGCTTTCGGTGTTTGGAACGAAGGTCTCTTCATCATCATCATCATCATCATACGAAGGTTTTTCAGAGACATCAAAGGTATGGGACTTTGATTCCTTGATCTTCGTATTTCTTTTCGTATATACGTTACTTGATCGATCCTCTTAGGGATTCCGTTTATTCTTCCGCTGCGTTTATTTTATGTGGAATCCCAACATCTTCATCCGATTTTCTTCGAAAATGATTAACGGATCTCTCGTCTTTATTTTTACAATGATCGGCATGATCATAATACTGATGTTTAGCAAAGACTTCTCTCCGGAATTATTCTGGATTGGTGTTTCATTTATCATTTATATTGTTGGCCTTGTATCAGCACTAATGATACATACAAAAATGTATTATTAAAAAAAAATATGTATGTTTACATTTCCATTATCAATAAAAAAAAATGTTCCATGTCTTAAATATTTATTATGTGATGATTTGATTGAACATGAATAGAAATGGAAAGTATCGAACAGATACACAATTATCTTATTGATAGTGCAAGAACGCACTCAATATTTACAAATAAAGCATATTTCTCGAGCATGAAATTATGAAAGACGCACGTTACAACTATATCTGGTCCCGTAGAGATTATTGATGGCTCCGGGAATGCAACTGTGATGTTGCCTAATGGAACAATTTTACACATTGAAAATGCGTTATTATCTGGTAGATCAAAAAGAAATCTGTTGAGTTTTAAGGATGTACGTCGAAATGGCTATCACTTGGAAATAGTGATTGAAAATAATAAAGAACATCTCTATATTACATCCTATAAAATGGAAACTCGACTTGTCCACGAGAAAATTGAAGCAACTACTTCTGGACTGTATTGTGTCCCTATTCGAGCTTTTGAAACCTATGTTACCATGGCTTGAAAGCTGGTGAATCCTGATATATTTGGGTTATGGCATGATCGCCTTGAGCACCCAGGAACTTCTATGTTACGCAGGATTATTGAAAATACTCATGGACATCCATTAAAGGGCAAAAAAATGCTAATGTCCAAAGATTATTTTTGTGAATCATGTTCACGTGGAAAACTTATTACTACACCTTCTATGGAAAAGGTTGGTTATGAATCACCATCATTTTTACAACGCATTCATGGTGATATTTGTGGACCAATACATCCAGCAAGTGGACCATTCCGATATTTTATGGTCTTAATAGATGCATCATCCAGATGGTCCCACATATGTTTATTATCTACCAGAAATGTTGCTTTTGCACGACTCTTGTCCCAAATTATTAAACTACGAGCACATTTTCCTGAATATCCTATAAAAAATATAAGAATGGATAATGCCGGAGAATTCACATCAAGAACTTTTGATGATTATTGTGAAGCACTGGGAATTAATGTTGAGCACCCAGTAGCACATGTTCACACCCAGATCGATCGGGTCAATCCTTGATCAAACGACTTCAAATTATTGCTCGTACATTATTAATGCGATCAAAACTCACTAGTGCAGTGTGGGGTCATGCAGTATTACATGCATCAGCACTCATCAGATTACGCCCCACTGCTTATCATATGTACTCCCCAATGTAATTAACTCTAGGCTTTGAGCCGAATATTTTGCACTTACGCACATTCGGATGTGCTGTTCATGTGCCAATTCCACCTCCTCAAAGGACAAAAATGGGTCCTCAACGCCGGCTTGGCATATACGTTGGATTTGATTCCCCATCAATAATTCGGTATTTAGAACCAACAACGGGTGATTTATTTACCGCTCGGTTTTCCGATTGTCATTTTGATGAGATGATGTTTCCATCAATTGGCAGGGATAAGACTGTTCTTAACAAAGATGAACAAAAACCATTTGAGGATATCTCCTGGAATGTACAAAGCTTATCCCACCTAGATCCACGTACTACAGAATGTGAAAATGAGGTGAAAAGAATCATCCATTTACAAAATATTGCTAATAGACTTCCTGATGCATTTAATGATGCAAGTAAGGTAACAAAGTCTTCCATTCCAGCTGTGAATGCTCCAGCCAGGATCGTTGTTCCTAATGACACAAAAATGGATGATGATGCCCCACGACAAAAGCGTGGTAGACCTGTTGGTTCGAAGGACACTGTACCTCAAAAAAGAAAGGGGAGAAGTACTGGGATCACAAACCAAGATCATCCTAGTGAGCATGCTGCAGATGAATCTGCAGAGCGTAATACTGCAGATAATGATGGGATCATGGATTCTGAAAGCACCGAGAATGCCATAAATCATTACAATGAGATATGGGTTCGAAAAAACATGATAGTCGATAATTTATTTGCTTTCTCGGTTGCACAAGAAATTATGAACGATGATTACGATAATGAACCACATTCAATAATTTAATGTCGTCAAAGGTCGGATTGGCCTAAATGGGAGGAAGCAATAGAATCTGAATTAGCTTCATTAGAAAAACGGATGGAATTTGGGCAAATTACTCGAACACCGAATAATATAAAACCAATTGGTTACAAATGGGTGTTTGTTCGAAAAAGAAATGAGAAAATGAGATTGCGAGATATAAAGCCCGACTCGTAGCCCAAGGATTCTCCCAACGACCTGGGATTGACTATGACGAAACGTATTCACCAGTGATGGATATAATCACTTTCCATTTTCTTATTAGTATGGTTGTCCATGAGTGTTTGGATATGCGACTAATGGATGTAGTCACGACATATCTATATGGTTCATTATATTCTGATATTTATATGAAAATTCCTGATGGATATAAAATGCCAAAATCTGCTACTCCTCGTGAGCTATACTCGATCAAACTACGGAAATCACTGTATGAATTAAAGCAATCCGACCGCATGTGGTATCATAGATTGAATGAATACCTTTCCAAGGAAGGTTATAAAAATGATCTTAAATGCCCATGTGTTTTTATTAAAAGATCCAATACTGGATTTGCTATAATTGCAGTATATGTGGATGACATAAATTTAATCGGAACTCCTAAAGAGTTATCCAATGCTGTTGAATATCTGAAGAAAGAATTTGAGGTTAAAGACCTTGGAATAACAAAACTCGGTCTTGGTCTTGAGATCGAGCATAAAGATAATGAAATACTTGTCCACCAATTTGCTTATACCAAGAGATTGCTCAAACGATTTAGCACAATGCACTAGACCCGATATTTCTTTTGGAGTGCCTTATCTCAATGCTATTGGAGCACTCATGTATTTAGCACAATGCACTAGACCCGATATTTCTTTTGTAGTAAATTTACTTGCAAGATACAGTTCTGAACCAACTCGAAGACACTGGAATGGTATCAAACACATTTTTCGTTATCTCAATGGTACCATTGACCTGGGTTTATCCTATTCAAAAGAGGCTATTAACTCTGGATTAGTTGGCTATGCTGATGCGGGATACAAATCTGATCCACATAAGGCTCGCTCACAGACCGGTTATTTATTCTGCTATAATGGTACGGCTATATCATGGAGATCGACCAAACAAACATTAGTAGCTACATTTTCTAATCATTCTGAGATAATTGCTCTCTATGAAGCTGGCAGAGAAAGTGTTTGGCTAAGATCAGTTATAGCTCATATACTAAATGAATGTCGATTGAAGCTTGCAACAGACACTCCCACAATCATTTATGAAGACAATGCAGCATGCATAGCACAAGTCAAGGGTGGATATATAAAAGGTGATCGGACCAAGCATACTTCACCGAAGTTTTTCTATACGCACGAACTTCAGAAAAATGGAGAAATAAATGTTCAACAAATTCGCTCCTGCCACAATCTTGCTGATGTATTTACAAAATCATTGCCGACATCGATATTAGAGAAACTGGAATACGACATAGGCGTGAGAAGAGCTAACAAGAACCAAGATTGATGAATCAATTTGGAAACTCTTTATTTCAGGGGGAGCGAAATCAAAAACGTGCGCTGTACTATTTTCCTTATGACTGGTTTTTATCCCACTGGGTTTTTCCAGCTTAAGGTTTTTAACGAGGCAGCTTATGCACAAGGTCTGGATCTGAGAATGTACTCTTTTCCCCTTCTGTCCGATTTTTGTCCCGCTGGGTTTTCCGGCTTAAGGTTTTTAACGAGGCATACTCATCCAACTTGCTATAATGCTACATCCAAGTGGGAGTGTTATAATATCATTTTGGACTTTAGCATTGATTGTTATCACAAGACAAATAGTAGCAAATTTTGTGATGTAATAGTAACAAAACTTGTGATTGTAATAGTGCCATATTTGTTCCTATAAATATGTGGTTATGGAAATGAAGAAATTACACACACAAAAAGAAAAAGTAATAAAACTTCATCTCATTTCCTCTCTACTTGTTCCCTTGTTATTTTTCGATTTTATACTATTATTATCTTCAATAATAGTCTTACTTAATATTAGTTTTATAACAAATATTATATTTTGGGGACAAGTTTAAATTATTTGACACCTTATCATTGGCTTTAGAAGTTGAATAAAATTGGACAAGTCTCCAATCTCTATCAGATTCGAAAAGAGTCTTGTTCAAACGTGACTAGTTGGTGCATGCCAAAACTTTCTTCTATTTCTACACAAATGTTGCCACAAATTTATGCAAGTGGAAGAAGCAAAACTCATCTTTAAAATAGTGTTGTATTAAACTAATTATGATACATGTATTAAGCTAATAATATATAAATTGCAATACCAAAAAGAGTAAGAAGTGGATCTTATAGAGTTGTTGTAGAATGCTTTCGGATTTTTATTTTATATTGCGTTTCATATAAATATTTATATCACGTATATAATAATATAATTATATACACGAAACGTGCATTCACTTAGGTTGTGCATAGAAATTCACCCAAATATCCAGCTAATATACCGGCGGTTAACCGGCAGTTTTGGTTCACACCTGAGACAAACCGTGACTGGCCCTTGGTGAGACGGTTCTGGGTCGGGTTTTGAACCGTTGACCGGTAGTCCGGTTAAAATTCGTTGATCGGGGCGGTTCCGGTTCGGGCCTGTCGGACCGTCCAGTTTGGGCAGGTCTAATATCAGTATTACTGCGACAGTCATCATGTGATGGTTTTTAAAACCATGGGAAGACAGTTTGTGACGATTTTTGAAGGTTTTTCTGTTGATTTTTAAAATTAATACTGAAACTGAATTTTAAATACATGAAATTAATTATTTAACAAAATTAATTTTCATTTGTTAATAAATAAATTTATTGTTTAATATTAAGATATTCCGGATTTGAAATTTTCTGCCAAGATTGTTAAATATATTATTATGTTATTAAATATGTATACTATTATTTATATTTTATATTATATATTATTATTGATTTAGTTATTTCTGTCCCAGCCAAAGGTTGACAGATGGTGTATATTTGGTGTATTTTAGGTAATGATTGGTATAAGTAATGATGATTAAATGTGTGGTGGAGATTAAAAAGTAAAAAGTATTGATGATGAATGAGTGGTGGAGATTAAAAATTAAAAAGTGATTGTTTGATTTGATTGTAAAAAGTGATATCTGTAAACTTACTAAAGGGACTACTTTTTGATAGAAATGTAAACATTTGGGCAGGACGGAGGTAGTAATTGTTTTATCAAAATTATTACCTATAATTGAATGTTAAAGAAATGAATAAAGAATAGTTATTTAATAAAAAATATTCAGATTAATTAATAATCAAATTTATTATTTAAACTTAAAATAATCTAGATCTAATATATTCTGCTAAAATTATTAAATTTATTATTATTTATCTCTTTCAAGTATATACTATAATTTATTATTCAATATATATATTATTATTTAACCTATTCAATGTAACAAAAGAATGACAGACAATTTTTGAACATCACGCAGTATGTGATGGTATTCTAAGTTTTATGAAATTGACATTTAGGAAAACCGTCATGCACCCTTTCATATAATAGTTAAAAACGATCAACTCAAATTGTGCGTTGAATCAAGATAGATTGAATACATTAGAAAAAACCGTGTGAACTGTCAACTCAAATCTTTTTCAGTAGTGCGTGTGGTGCGAACCATCAAGGGTCGAGATAGATTGAATACATTGGTTTGGTAACTCTTTGCATTACAAGGAATACCACAAGAATCGTGATTATGGAGTTATATACGGATGATTTTGCTTCTAAAAATGCGAGAAGTCGTGATTCCTTTGATTGAAATTTGTTTACTAATACAACTAAATGTTCTTCCGTGCGATGCACGGCATAAAATATTACATATTTTATTATATTAGTACTATGTGATTGAATTTTAATAATATTGTAAAACTTTTATAAAATATACATGAGTCAATACATACACTATTATTTGATTTGTTTTTATTTATAAATTCTTATCATGTGATCTAAGGGCACATGATAGGAAAACCATAATTTAATTAAGTATATGCATTTATTTTTCATGTAGGACAATATGAGTCTTATATCTAATTTTATAAATAATAAATTAAATTATATTTATTATTTCATTAAAAGTATTCAACCCATATCTTACTAATATAATTTTTATATGATTTGGCATTAATATAATTATTTTATTATTTTACAATCATAACAAAATAATTCTGAAAAATCAAATAATTATTAAAGTACAAACTATGAAAATAAATTAAAAATATATATTTTCTTCAATATTCTAATATTTTTATATGGAAATATTTTAATAATCTAATATATCATTATTATATTTAGGGCTCGTTTGCTAGGTTGTATGTGATAAAACTTCATAAGATTGACTGTGATTTCTTATACAATATAAGAAATTAATATCATATTTGGTACGATGTATTAAATTCTCTGCAAAATATAGATATCATGGTAGTTTATTGAATTTATTAGTTGCAGTATTGCTTAATATCACCTAATACCACCTCTTAGTTGGGATACATAATACCAAAAATCAGTATTATTTATATGGGTCCCAATTTTATCAAGCATCCTATACTTTATATCAAACAACATATAAAAGTGTATTAGATATATTATACACCTTAATCACACATAGCAAATGTTGGTAGTCGATCCACCTTGGCATCCGCTTAAGCACTCCAGGCGGACGACCAGCCGAGCAAAGCCTGGAGCCGAACCGGGCATTGACCCGATTTTCTCCCGGGCCCGTTAGAACCGGACCGGACAGGGACGTCAGAGCCGACCCGGGATCCGATCCAGAAGGGCCGGACAGATCCAGTACGAATACGTTCCGGATCGAAATTATAATAAGGCCGACCAGAACAGTGGGAAGCTTGAGGGCCGACCCTGTTGTCAGCAGTATTGCCAAAAGCACGAAGAACAGGCAGACAGGACAATTAAGGCGTGCTGTCGTTGTAACATCCCCAAAATCATATGGGAATATTACACGCCGTAGACCCTTTCCACAAGGATCTACCAAGCTAAACATCCATAAACGACCAAATGCTTGCCCTACCAGGGTCAAACAATAAAATGATACGGACCGATATGGTCACTTACACGTGAATACACAGACCGATGAGGTCACACAACCCAATCGATAAAACTGACTTAAATAACATTACCCACACAGGGTCGAAATACAATACAGCGGAAGACTGAAATCAAGTCTGACAACACAACAAAATCAAAATAACTCTCGACTCATGATTAGTATCGCAGCTCGTCATCCTCTTGTGCCAATCCTGTGACTGCTCCCCTGAATCTGCATGTACATGGACGCAAAACAGACATCCACCCCCCGATTACTCGGGGGTTAGTAAAACTCCACTGTTTTACTAGTGCAAGTATCAAATCATACGAAATATAACAAGCAAGTAATAATCGTGAATCAAATATGACAATCGAGTATCAAAATATCCCCGGGAGGTTTTCACAAGGAAAGATAAGCTATGAAGCATTCGAAAATAAGATTATCACCTCGGAAATTTTAGAATTTCAAAACCTTTCGAAAATCTTAGGGTCTTAACCCAAATCTCAAAATTGTATTACAACAATTTACAGTACGAAAATATTTCCATAAATCTCATGGGGCTCGGCCCAACATTCTTTTCTTAAAACTTTCTTACAAAAAGTTTGATTTACAAAACATGGTTCGTGACACCGTGATCCCCTGTCACGTGTCTCCGTAGGTTCAACAACCCGCACGGACTTAACCAATCACAACAATCACAACAATCAATCATGCTCATGACTTCGTGATCGCTTGCCACGAGTCTCCGTAGGTTCAACAACCCATACGGATTGAGCAAACACAACAATCACAACAATCAATCATGCTCATGACTCCGTGATCGCTTGCCACGAGTCTCCGTAGGTTCAACAACCCACACGGATTGAGCAAACACAACAATCACAACAAACAGTCCCGACCCCGTGAACTCCGTGTCACGTGTCACCGTAGGTTCCGTCGAACCCGCACGGTTGGACGTACTGTGTCCTGATTCAATGGACCTGTGCCATGAATCATTGTAGGCCTCGTCAGACCCGCACGATTGGATCTCAGCACCACACACTAAGTTCCGATCCCATGGACCTGTGCCATGAATCCTCGTAGGCCCCGTCGAACCCGCACGAGTGAACTTAGCGTTCCAGCACATCACATTCGCATTACATACAACAATGAGCACAATTAATCAATCACCTTGATCACCACAAAATCATACATTGCACGCACATAACACAACCTCAACACTCGCAACAACTATCATCAATCAACGACATTTAACCAACATAACACACATTCGGTACACAATACATTGCACAACCACATGTACAACCATCTCATATGTACATCGCAATCCTGCACAAATGGCATAACGCCTAACACGTATACCAATATAACACTATTATCACAAAGCCTTCAAATTTCGGAAAACACAACCAACTCAAACGGAACATATTTACGAAGGCACGCAAAATCATCATAAATCTCATACGTGATTACTAGTCGCAAGATACAAGTCGTATAGTAAGATACTTGCCTTAATAACCGCTACCAAACGCTCCGAAGAACACGGTTCGACCGGGAAGCTCGGACCCCAAAGAAGGCAACGAACGGAAGGGTTCCGACTCGAGTTCTTCACAAGAATTCGTTCCTAAGTCACAACGATATCAATTCAATCACAATTCTACGAAAACGTATGGAACTTCCCAAGTTCTACCCATTGAAGCATTTTATCGGACACTTTGAAGGCGTAGTCCAATTTAATCGATTATTCAAAGAAATACTCAAATTCGTTCCACAAAACTTGAAGGGTATTGAATGATTACGAGTTTACAATCAAGTTATAACAATAATATGAATCAAAACGAAGCAAATCGGCCAAAACACCAAGAAATCTCAAGAACACCCAAAAACCCAAAAGTTTAGGTGTTCTTACCTTCGATCCGGGTGGAAGATGATGTTAATCTATGATTCCAACTTCCAAAACATGTTGCTCTATGTCATATCCATCCAAATCCATCCATTATTGACGAAGAAACGCGAAGAAAGGAAGAAAAAGGGTGAAAATGGCCGGATGACTCGGTCCAGGCCCTTAAATAGCCGACCCTGGCCGGCCGCTTACGTACGTAATCGGCCAAGGCCTACGTACGTAATCGGCCAAGGCCGAACTCCCTGGACTGATTCTGCCGGACATGTTACGTACGTAATCGGAAGGTCACATACGTGACGTAATCGCATTACGGCCGTTACTTCCGGGCCATTACGGCCGTTACTCGGCCAGGCCTGGCCAGCCAGGCCTCGGTCGATCCGACGGTCCGAAAAATCCCGAAACTCCGACCTGAACGTAAACCGAAAACACGATTATGAAGTACTCGCAAAGACGAATCCGAATACTAAGAGAACACCCGATTCCGACCACCCGAGGGCTCGAAATTCGACAACGGAAGTAATTACCCCAAACTTTGGGAAATTACGCAAATGGCCCAAAACGTCCGAAATACCTGATACACGATCGAAACACTAAACCGAAGCTTACAACACGTCTAACAAAGTTAAACAGACTTACGGGAAACTCGAAACAGCAGTTTCGAACGAGATTCGCAAGAATCGAACTCAAGCGCGGAAAAGTCGCTAAAAAGCACGGAACTCAACAAAACGACACCGAAATGAACTCGGATGTCAAAAAGTGCAGAATTAAATATTCTCTGAACGACGAAACGGTCAAAAGCGAGTTTTCGAAACGGACCTCCGCCGAAAAATGAAAATTACCGGAAATCCGAAATTGCGGATATTACATTCTACCCTCCTTAAAAGAAGTTTCGTCCCGAAACTTAAAATAAGTAGGGAGAAGCAATATCCCAACAGGAAACCTCAACGAGATACACAAGAAATGCGTAACTTTCGTCCATTGGCGAAACGTTACAAGCAACGCGAAAGAATATACAGCGTGACAACACGCCACACGACGACCATAACAACGCCACCGGCAATGATTCAAAACAATAACGATCAATTAAAGACGCATCACATACCACATCATATGCACACATTTAATCAAAGAAATGTACGCGACAACAAGTCGCACCCGACTAAAACGGCTATGCGATAGAAACAAATAGAGTATTACGATAGAAATCATTCCGATTCTCATCCACAAGAAAATGTCCGATGTCAAAACACAAACAATTCAAGATAACGGAAAACGAGGTTACCGGATATTACATTCTATCTCACAAAAAATAAGTTTTGTCCCGAAACTTAAAATAAAACATCCGGGTAGACTACAAACAAAATCAAAAAGTTCACGCAACAAATATCAATCTCTACTCGAATTACAACACAAATACAACACACAACTATGATACTGGGCACCACTGAGCTCTCCACGCGTAGGGGCGGGATCTAGGCTTCCGAACATCTCAACGACAGTCTCGCAGTGTACCGCCTGATGTCCCACATGTCCACATTTGAAACAGTTAACTTGCGGCGAGCGACAATTCTTACGAGTATGGCCCACACGGCTACAATTGAAACATAACTTCACGCCGCTTGTCTTACTCGGCTCGTGAGTAGGATTCTTAGACTGGTCAACCGAACGAGGAGTGCTCCCAGAAGGAAACTGTGAAGTAACAGGCTCACGGATCTCACTTCCCTGGCCTCTTGAAAAGTTACTCGAGGTCTTCTGCCTCTTACCTCCTGAGCTACCCTCTGACATGGAAACAGCCATCTCTATGGCTAGAGCTCGATCCTGATAATATTTCAAGGTGGTACACATGAGCGGAGCCATACTCTCACGGATATGGGGTTTCATGCGCATATTGAAGTATCGGACCTTGTCCGCTTCACTTCTCACTTGATCACGAACATAAGCCAGCTGTCGATTAAAATCGACTATCGCCTGGGATATCGACACATCCTGGGGTGTGGCCGAGAAAAACTCAACGATCCTGCGTTCACGAATGTAACGGCAATACCGCCTCCATGGCGCCTTAAACTCAGCCCATGTAGGTGTACGATCTGCAGGCACTACTGACTGCCACCATCTGCAGCTTCTTTGTCAAGCAAGTCTTGAGCAATGGGTACCCTCTTCTCATCCGGACAAGCTACAGCATCAAATGTTCTGTCCAACTGGAAGAGCCAGCCTTCCCAACCTAACGAGTCAGATGAACCCACAAAACGGGGCAGCTGCATCCTCATCACATCTCGTAACCACTTACTAGCCCCGTTATCCCCATCTGGGTTCTCATTCCGATGTACGGCCTGATTCATCTGCACTAACTGATCAACCACCTGACGAAGGATGTTGGCGGCGCCAACGTCAACATTAACGCTAGTCGAATGTCCCTGACCTGTACTGAGCTGATCGGTACTCGGCAAGGAGGGAGTCGCCCTCTCATGCTCCTAATCACGACCACGACTACGACCACGTCCTCGGCCACGACCTCTCGGCATTCTGAACAGACGAATAAACAGAATAACGCAACCAAACAAACGTCACAACGTCAACATAGGACGATAATAGCAGCACGATAAAGCATCAACTCCAAGTCATCACACAAGGGCATGAACTAACACTGTAATTTAAGAACTTTATTCAAAAATAATTCACACAGTCACATCAACAGAGGTGTTTGGATTTTACCAAACCAACACAGTCAAAACCACACACGTATCGTAGGGATCAAACACTCGCAGCAAAAATAAAATATTTTCGGGGTATTATTCAAATGATAAAATTTTAAAATTTTCAAGTTTGAAAAATTTGGTGAAATGAAATTTTTGAAGACATTTTTAATACCTCGATCGTTTAATCAAAACCATGTATCTCAACATTTAGAAAACACTAAAACATTCTCCATGAGCACAACAACACTACAAACTTATCACAACCACTTAGCCCCAACACATGGACATAAGAAGTTCAAAATTCCGAAAACCAAAAATCGTTCTGCAAAATAAAGATTTCCCAAAATCCTTTAGTTCATAAACAAAACGACGGTAATATTTTACAATGTCCGAAGTACTTCAAAACACATTTTTCAAATACCGTCTGATGGTGTCATTTGAAAATACGGCCCATTTGTCAAAATTTACAAATTTTAAAAATCCATATAAACCGTGGTTTGACCGAACCACCAAAATATTTTCCAAAAATCGATTTCTACAAAAATTCTCAAACTGTAAAGTCCTTCAGAAAATATTCTTAAAGTTACCCATAGCGGACATAAATTACAACATTCCAAAACAAATCGAATTTAAAACCACATACTCAAATGGCAACTGTGGTCGCCAATTCAATCAAATGCATCTCGTGGTATCAAGTTTAAACACACAGCAAAATCATTCATCGGAGTTTCTCACAAACTCTACCGTTGGTACCTTTCGATACCCATCGAGGTTTACAACCTTCACAACATACCACCCCACCCGGTGGTTCAAAGATAAAACAATAACGTGCCCAGTTCTATACACATACCATGTGCCACAAGTATTAAACACAACTATATTACACAATACTGTGTAAATAAAATTATACACCGCAATTAACTCACTAAGATAAAATCGAGATACACAGGTATTACGCATAAAGGAGGAGACTTACATCCACAGGTCGCACGGAGGTGACAGTCGCCCACGATACTAATCTCGTCCGACAACATAACCGACACGTTGTGACCACGCACAACTCAACTTGTCACCTGACGACTCGAACGACAAGACAACACATTACTCGACAAAACACGACTTGAAACGACCCGACAGCCTAGGTTTTCGCAAACCTAAGCTCTGATACCATAATTGTAACATCCCCAAAATCATATGGGAATATTACACGCCGTAGACCCTTTCCACAAGGATCTACCAAGCTAAACATCCATAAACGACCAAATGCTTTCCCGACCAGGATCAAACAATAAAATGATACGGACCGATATGGTCACTTACACGTGAATACACAGACCGATGAGGTCACACAACCCAATCGATAAAACTGACTTAAATAACATTACCCACACAGGGGTCGAAATACAATACAGCGGAAGACTGAAATCAACTCTGACAACACAACAAAATCAAAATAACTCTCGACTCATGATTAGTATCGCAGCTCGTCATCCTCTTGTGCCAATCCTGTGACTGCTCCCCTGAATCTGCATGTACCTGGACGCAAAACAGACATCCACCCCCCGATTACTCGGGGGTTAGTAAAACTCCACTGTTTTACTAGTGCAAGTATCAAATCATACTAAATATAACAAGCAAGTAATAATCGTGAATCAAATATGACAATCGAGTATCAAAATATCCCCGGGAGGTTTTCACAAGGAAAGATAAGCTATGAAGCATTCGAAAATAAGATTATCACCTCGGAAATTTTAGAATTTCAAAACCTTTCGAAAACCTTAGGGTCTTAACCCAAATCTCAAAATTGTATTACAACAATTTACAGTACGAAAACATTTCCATAAATCTCATGGGGCTCGGCCCAACATTCTTTTCTTAAAACTTTCTTACAAAAAGTTTGATTTACAAAACATGGTTCGTGACACCGTGATCCCCTGTCACGTGTCTCCGTAGGTTCAACAACCCGCACGGACTTAACCAATCACAACAATCACAACAATCAATCATGCTCATGACTCCGTGATCGCTTGCCACGAGTCTCCGTAGGTTCAACAACCCACACGGATTGAGCAAACACAACAATCACAACAATCAATCATGCTCATGACTTCGTGATCGCTTGCCACGAGTCTCCGTAGGTTCAACAACCCACACGGATTGAGCAAACACAACAATCACAACAAACAGTCCCGACCCCGTGAACCTGTGTCACGTGTCACCGTAGGTTCCGTCGAACCCGCACGGGTGGACGTACCGTGTCCTGATTCAATGGACTGTGCCATGAATCATCGTAGGCCTCGCTGACCCGCACGATTGGACCTCAGCACCACACACTAAGTTCCGATCCCATGGACCTGTGCCATGAATCCTCGTAGGCCCCGTCGAACCCGCACGAGTGAACTTAGCGTTCCAGCACATCACATTCGCATTACATACAACAATGAGCACAATTAATCAATCACCTTGATCACCACAAAATCATACATTGCACGCACATAACACAACCTCAACACTCGCAACAACTATCATCAATCAACGACATTTAACCAACATAACACACATTCGGTACACAATACATTGCACAACCACGTGTACAACCATCTCATATGTACATCGCAATCCTGCACAAATGGCACAACGCCTAACACGTATACCAATATAACACTATTATCACAAAGCCTTCAAATTTCGGAAAACACAACCAACTCAAACGGAACATATTTACGAAGGCACGCAAAATCATCATAAATCTCATACGTGATTACTAGTCGCAAGATACAAGTCGTACAGTAAGATACTTGCCTTAATAACCGCTACCAAATGCTCCGAAGAACACGGTTCGACCGGGAAGCTCGGACCCCAAAGAAGGCTACGAACGGAAGGGTTCCGACTCGAGTTCTTCACAAGAATTCGTTCCTAAGTCACAACGATATCAATTCAATCACAATTCTACGAAAACGTATGGAACTTCCCAAGTTCTACCCATTGAAGCATTTTATCGGACACTTTGAAGGCGTAGTCCAATTTAATCGATTATTCAAAGAAATACTCAAATTCGTTCCACAAAACTTGAAGGGTATTGAATGATTACGAGTTTACAATCAAGTTATAACAATAATATGAATCAAAACGAAGCAAATCGGCCAAAACACCAAGAAATCTCAAGAACACCCAAAAACCCAAAAGTTTAGGTGTTCTTACCTTCGATCCGGGTGGAAGATGATGTTAATCTATGATTCCAACTTCCAAAACATGTTGCTCTATGTCATATCCATCCAAATCCATCCATTATTGACGAAGAAACGCGAAAAAACGAAGAAAAAGGGTGAAAATGGCCGGATGACTCGGTCGAGGCCCTTAAATAGCCGACCCTGGCCGGCCGCTTACGTACGTAATCGGCCAAGGCCTACGTGCATCGGCAAGGCCGAACTCCCCGGATCGATCTGCCGGACATGTTACGACGAATCGGAAGGCTATTACGTGCGTAACCGGCATTACGGCCGTTCTCGCCGGGCCATTACGGCCGTTACTCGGCCAGGCTCAAGCTGTGCCTCGGTCGATCCGACGGTCGAAAAATCCAAACTCCGGCACGAACGTAAACCGAAAACACGATTATGAAGTACTCGCAAAGACGAATCCGAATACTAAGAGAACACCCGATTCCGACCACCCGAGGGCTCAAAATTCGACAACGGAAGTAATTACCCCAAACTTTGGGAAATTACGAAAATGGCCCAAAACGTCCGAAATACCTGATACACGATCGAAACACCAAACCGAAGCTTACAACACGTCTAACAAAGTTAAACAGACTTACGGGAAACTCGAAACAGCAGTTTCGAACGAGATTCGCAAGAATCGAACTCAAGCGCGGAAAAGTCGCTAAAAAGCACGGAACTCAACAAAACGACACCGAAATGAACTCGGATGTCAAAAAGTGCAGAATTAAATATTCTCTGAACGACGAAACGGTCAAAAGCAAGTTTTCGAAACGGACCTCCGCCGAAAAATGAAAATTACCAGAAATTCAAAATTGCGGATATTACAGTCGTACCCCTTTCCAAAGCAAACCTGAGAATACGACACGCGTCCAAGAAATATTCACACTTTGACAAGTGTAACATGTTCCCAAGAATCCTCCAGCTGTCATCCCTTGAATGGCTGGGATTGGCTATATATATAAAGGGAATGTACAATAAGCAGGACTTTTGGAAAAGTTCGTGAGAAGAACATAGAGAGAGATATATAGAGAGATAGATATAAAGAGAGAAAAAGAGAAAAGATAAGACTTGTAATTAGCAAGCATAAACAGCACAGATCGGTCAAAATATTTTCGGCCCGGCTCTACTCCATATCGAGATCATTAATAAAATTTAATGATTAAACACCTTTCATCTTGTTTATCATTTTCTACGTGGCTTCAATCCATTCGTCCAGATCAGCACACGTGACGTTGACCAAATCAGACGTCAACAGATTGGCGCTAGAAGAAGGGGCCTGAACCTCCGACCTTGTGGTTAACAGCCACAGCTGCATAGACTCACCAGGAACCTTGAACAAATTGTTCAAGCCGCAACTATTTCAAGTTCTAAACACTATCAGCCCGCCACGAAAAAGGAAAACCTGTTCAAGGTGGCGGAGCGCTTCGGCATACCCTGCGTTCATCCGGGAATGACCACCCTCACCAGTAATTGGCGGTATGAAAGCATAGGAATCATTGTAATTGTGAGTTGAAAGCACAGGAACCATTGTAATCGTGAGTTCCTGCTTGACTCAACTGACCTTTTAAAGGTCATAACTCAGGGGATATCGAGCGTAGTTCAAAGCTCTAGACAATTTCTCAAAGAATCCCCTTATATCCTTCAAATTAAAGTTGCAATCAACATACACTGCAACCACCAAGGACTCCACAATATCTGCAAGGGCTTTCGAAATTCCCACCAGATCCCCATAAAGATCCTGGTAATCCCAAAAAAGTAGCCCGTTAGGGTGCAGACAAGAAAACTCAATAGCTAAGGAAAGAGGGGCCAGACCGACAAAGTTATCAAGGAGAACCCCGCTGCAATCCGCACCGCCTTCGCTTGATCTAAAGATGAGGTTTGACATCCGGTCTATCCGAGGCCGAGCTCAGATGTGCCCCGGTAGAGGTGCTGGCCTATACGCTCGCACTAGCCCCCTGAAGGTAAAGACCTGCCCTCTGGAACCCTAGATTTCATCGCGGAGTTTTCACCACCGAGGGAATAACCGATCGGAGTGGTCACTCCATATGGACGGACCCCCAAATGACGGCCAGACAGGCGCAGGAACAGTCCTCGCCAGCCCCAACCAGCGTTTGTTCTGCTCGGCCGTTCGCTTAGGTTTTCTAGCCGCCGACTGTAAAGCAGAATATGAAACCCTCCGGGCCGGTCTGGAAGTGGTGATCTCCCTCGGTCTTGCACACCCCACTATCTTTGAGCAATTCTCAGCTAGGGGTAAATTAAATTAGGGGCGAATACGAAGCCAGGGAGCCCAGTTTGTTCAATTTCCTCGACCTGGCGCGGACCCGGTGGTGAGATTTTCGAGGAACTATCTAACACCTTCCTCGAACCAAGAACAACCGAGCTGACACCTTGGCAGCCGAACAATTCGAGCTGCAAGGACGGAAACGGCTTCCAGTTCCATGCCCCCCAGCGCAGCATGATACCCACAAAGACAAGGTTACTTCAACCTTGATCCACCCGGTTCGCCATTGAAGGAACCTTATGCAGAAGTGTCCAGTTCCATCGCTGAAAGGCTTATTCAAGTATGCCCTCAGAAAGGTGCCCAAGCGGACACGCGGCGGCCACTTCGGCAACCCTGTATCGGCCTACAAATTGCTCCGACAAGGATATTACTAGCCGAATCTTAAAAAGATGCCATTGAGCTGGAGTAAAGTTGATTATTTTGCAAAGCGGACCAAGGCCGAACCCCTAACACGCACAACCATTGTATCTGATAAAACCATGACGATGAAAAACTTCAGGCCTTCTGCGACGGCCTCCATATACGAAACAACTTATCCACACCGCATGATCCACAATCCAACGGACAAGTCGAGGCGGTTAATACAAGTATAAAACAGCACCTCAAGACCCGCCTCGAAAAGCTCAAAGGTTCACGACCCGAAGACCTCCATGAAGACTTAATAACGCATCGGTCCGCCACTTGAGAAATATCTTCCTAGCCTTCGATGCTGAGGCAATTACCCCGGTCGAAATTGGAACACCCGCCCACCGGGTAACCCGTTTCGAAGAACAAGACCAACGTGACCTCAGAAGTCTGGACCTCGTAGCCAAAAACAGACCCAAGCAGAAATGTGGAACACTATCTATAAAGAAAACTCCCGAAGTCCATCATCGAAGCTTCCAGGTCGGAGACCTCATTCTTAAATGGGTATTGGGGCCAGATCCAGGACCTCCTGAACCCAAGTGACAAGGACCGTACGAGAGTAATGAAGTCCTTCTGAACGGAGTCTGCCATTTAGAATATTTGAATGGCCAAGGATTGATTCATCCGCGGAATGCCATGTATTTAAAAAGGTATTATCAATAAAATTCAACTTTATTTCATTTCTAAATCGGACACTGTAAGACCGAGTTCGCCTCAGCACCTCATAAGACCGGCCCATCCGGCACTGTAAGACCGAGTTCGCCTCGGCACCTCATAAGACCGGCCCATCCGACACTATAAGACCGAGTTCGCCTCGGCACCTCATAAGACCGGCCCATCCGGCACTGTAAGACCGAGTTCGCCTCGGCACCTCATAAGACCGGCCCATCCGGCACTATAAGACCGAGTTCGCCTCGGCACCTCATAAGACCGGCTCATCCGGCACTATAAGACCGAGTTCGCCTCGGCACCTCATAAGACCGGCCCATCCGGCACTATAAGACCGAGTTCGCCTCGGCACCTCATAAGACCGGCTCATCCGGCACTATAAGACCGAGTTCGCCTCGGCACCTCATAAGACCGGCCCATCCGGCACTATAAGACCGAGTTCGCCTCGGCACCTCATAAGACCGGCTCATCCGGCACTATAAGACCGAGTTCGCCTCGGCACCTCAAAAAAGACCGGCCCATCCGGCACTCTAAGACCGAGTTCGCCTCGGCACCTCATAAGACCGGCCTATCCGGCACTATAAGACTGAGTTCGCCTCGGCACCTCATATGACCGGCCCATCCGGCACTGTAAGACCGAGTTCGCCTCGGCACCTCATAAGACCGGCCCATCCGGCACTATAAGACCGAGTTCGCCTCGGCATCTCATAAGACCGGCCCATCCGGCACTATAAGACCGAGTTCGCCTCGGCACCTCATAAGACCGGCCCATCCGGCACCGTAAGACCGAGTTCGCCTCGGCACCTCATAAGACCGGCCCATCCGGCACTATAAGACCGAGTTCGCCTCGGCACCTCATAAGACCGGCTCATCCGGCACTATAAGACCGAGTTCGCCTCGGCACCTCATAAGACCGGCTCATCCGGCACTATAAGATCGAGTTCGCCTCGGCACCTCATAAGACCGGCCCATCCGGCACTATAAGACCGGGTTCGCTTCGGCACCTCATAAGACCGGCCCATCCGGCACTATTAGACCGAGTTCGCCTTGGCACCTCATAAGACCGGCCCATCCGGCACTGTAAGACCGAGTTCGCCTCGGCACCTCATAAGACCGGCTCATCCGGCACTATAAGACCGAGTTCGCCTCGGTACCTCATAAGACCGGCTCATCCGGTACTATAAGACCGAGTTCGCCTCGGCACCTCATAAGACCGGCTCATCCGGCACTATAAGACCGAGTTCGCCTCGACACCTCATAAGACCGGCTCATCCGGCACTATAAGACCGAGTTCGCCTCGGCACCTCATAAGACCGGCCCATCCGGCACTATAAGACCGAGTTCGCCTCGGCACCTCATAAGACCGGCCCATCCGGCACTATAAGACAAGTTCGCCTCGGCACCTCATAAGACCGACCCATCCGCACTATAAGACCGAGTTCACCTCGGCGCCACATAAGATCGGACCATCCGGCACAATCAACAAAAGACGAACAGACAAGAAAGGCAACAACCAAACCGACTGGGCCCCAAACATACAGAGAGAAGCAACAGATGATATAAAAAAGATTTCATTCATTGCAAGAGGCGAGTCTACATTGAAATAAAAAGGAAATGAAGAAAAACTGGCACGCAGGCCATACATGAATCAAAATAAAAATCTACTCGGCCCCGTCCTCCTGACCAACCGTCGGGGAGGACTGTCCTTCTCCTTCGCCGGGTGGGATCAAACCCGGATCTTCAGCCTGAGGCTCGTCAGCTCCGAGAGACTCAACCTTCAGGTCGGCCGACTGAGACTCTATGTAGGCCCGGACCTCCTCAACGTTTTTCCCTTCCTTCATGAGACCCAATATCTCATAGCAGGTTGAGACATAGTTGAGGTTGATCAGCTCCTCGAACTCGGGCGTCTTCTGAAAAGCAGCCGCCCCCTCGGCAAGGCCCTTGGCGTAGCCCGAAGCCTCACATGTATTGACCCGCTCGGTCAGATGCTCAAGCTGGGCCTTAGTGTTTTGCAAATAGGCCTCGTGCTCGGCCCTTATGTCCAGACACCGTTGATGTGCCTGTTCGGCTGCCGTGGCCATCTCATTGGCCTTTCCTTTCCAAATATCGGCCTCGAGGGCCCGACTTTCCAGAATCTCCATCTCACCCTTCAAGGAGGTCATCTCCTCCTCCAGAGACTTGATAAGTGAGGGACAGAGTTGGTGCTCCTCCTGTAAGGCCTTCAGATCGGCCTCCGCCTTCTTGTGCTTTTCAACCAGGGCCATCAGCTCCCCAGTGGCCTTTATGTACGTGCACAACGCACGGCCCATTAAAGCATTCCCGAATTGGATCTGCTCGCCCGGACCCATATCGTTGGTCACCATCTCCATCTTGGGCGTCCATCCCCTGATGGGGACGTGGCTGGACTCAACCACCGCTGGAGGGACCCGGTCGAGCATCTGAGCGGTCGGAGTGGCTGCCCGGACATAATCCAGAAACCAACGCGGCCGTCGTCCCTTCATTTGAGCGCAAGGTTCCTCCCGGTCCTTATTAACCGGGAGATAGTCCAAGTCGATTACGGGCTCCTTACCAGTCACACGGCCCGTCCGGACAGGGCTCGGGGCGGACACAGCAATATCAGGAACAGACGAGCCCCCCGCCTTAGTCAAACTATCCTCGGGCTCGACCTCTACCCTCTTCCGTTTACCCGCACGCTCCCTGCGCTCGGCGGCCTCAGCAGACAGCCTCGCCACCCGCTGTGCTGGCGTTTATTTCCTTCCCGATGCAACCCTACCCCTAGGAACTTGATAAAGAAGACGTTTCAAAAAAAAAAAAAAAAAAAAAAAGAAGAAGAAAAAAAGAAAAAAGAGAAAAGGAACTACCTGATGAAGACATAATGTTCGGATCAGTGGATCGAAGTCCGGCCGCCCAGATATTTTCTTCACTGGCCAAAAGATACGACTTCCTCTGCTCGGCGGGAAGGTCCAGGAGCTTCTCTACCCGCTCGTCGAAATCGGCAGATGTCTCAGAGGCCGGGATACGCCCTGCACATAAAATAAATGATGAGCGTTAGACAAAAAAAAGAACAAGAATAGAAAATACGGCACTTACTCATTTTGGCAATAAAATGTTCTGGGACCCGAAGCTCGGCATCTATCACACCAGGTCCCACTCATCAGCCGAGCTCCTCCAAGGCCCCCCTATAAAGAACCACTGTTCCTTCCAACTATGGATGGTCTCCGGCACATCCACCAATTCTTTATGCATAGCGTGTCGGGCTGTCAGGTAGAACCAGCCAGAACCGGATCGGCCGACCGACCTCCATAGGAAGAGGCTGTTGAACTCCTCAAAGCCGGGCTCGGGCCAGCCGTGTTGACTGAAAAGGATGAAAAGACCCACCATCCGAGCCCAGGAATTCGGATGAACTTGGGCAATACAAAGGCCCCACTGCCTTAACCACCGGGACAAAACCAACGGAAGCTGAAACCTCAGCCCCGCCAGCAGGGAGCGGTAATACACCGCCATACAACCGACGGGCGGAGTGTGGGGCCTCTCCTCAGGATTTGGAACACACATCCGCACCACAGCGGGTATCTTGAACCGCCCCCGCCAAGCCTCCAACTGCTCTTCGGTGACCGTGCTGCGAATCGAGGCCGAATCCCACTCCGCCTCAACAAAAGGAGACGGTCGAGGCTGAATCTAGGCCGGAGTCTCGCCAACCGCCGTCAACGGCGCCACCACCTCCGCGTCTCCCGAATCGGCGAACTCGCGACCTCGCCGTCGTCCTTCCTGTCGCTCCAGTCAACGGGGATGTCGCCCATTGACAGGTCCACCACCCCCGTGCGGTCCGGAGACACGGTCAACTCCTCCGCCATCACTTCCCTCCGCTCCGACATCGTGAAATAGGAAAAAGAGAAGAAGCTTACCAAGAAATTCTTTCTAAAAACGGGAAAAAGACGCCGGAAAATTCTCTCTCTTCTCTGCAACAAGACACGGAAATGGCGAATGGAACAATGAAAAAGAAGGCATTTTATATTTATAAGAAAAAAGGGCATTAAATGCCAGGCGCGTGGGGCGGCGATGCGTACTGAACCGACGCGAGAATCAAAAGCGCGTGAAAAGCGATGACAAATTACATCCCGCCACGCGTCCCCCTCATCATGACACTTGAAGACCCCGAAGTCAAATCGACGCGACTCTCGAAGAGGCGCCCCTTCGGAAGATCTTATCCTCCCCCAAGCCGGATCGGCCTCAATATGAAACGACCCCAGCACCGGCCAACCCGGCACGGCCCTGGACTCGGGGGCCCTTGTTGGTAGTCGATCCACCTTGGCATCCGCTTAAGCACTCCAGGCGGCCGACCAGCCGAGCAGAGCCTTGAGCCGAACAGGGCATTGACCCGATTTTCTCCCGGGCCCGTTAGAACCGGACCGGACAGGGACGTGAGAGCCGACCCGGGATCCGATCCAGAAGGACCGGACAGATCCAGTACGAATACGTTCCGGATCGAAATTATAATAAGGCCGACCAGAACAGTGGGAAGCTTGAGGGCCGACCCTGTTGTCAGCCACAACAGATAAGTATTGTCAAAAGCACGAAGAACAGGCAGACAGGACAATTAAGGCGTGCTGTCGTACCCCTTTCCAAAGCAAACCTGAGAAGCCGACACGCGTCCAAGAAATATTCACACTTTGACAAGTGTAAAGAACATGTTCCCAAAAATCCTCCAGCTGTCATCCCTTGAATGGCTGGGATTGGCTATATATATAAAGGGAATGTACAATAAGCAGGACTTTTGGAAAAGTTCGTGAGAAGAACATAGAGAGAGAGATATAGAGAGATAGATATAAAGAGAGAAAAAGAGAAAAGATAAGACTTATAATTAGCAAGCATAAACAGCACAGACCGGTCAAAATATTTTCGGCCCAACTCTACTCCATATCGAGATCATTAATAAAATTTAATGATTAAACACCTTTTATCTTGTTTATCATTTTCTATATGGCTTTGATCCATTCGTCCAGATCAGCACACGTGACGTTGACCAAATCAGACGTCAACATCAAACAAACCCTTAAATTACTATATGGACCCAACCTCACTTTCGGCCCAATTTTTGGACACAATAATTTTGATGGGTCCCACTAGCAATTACTTTTGGTTTTTGGAATGTTATCAACCGTTTACACATAAATTATCCATTTTATAAAATACGAGGTATTATCCAACCCGTGCGATGCATGGTTTTTTGTTGAATATCTACGTGTTTTGCACGTAATGTTGGGGCAGACGGTTGAATGAGCAGACGGTTGAATGAGCAGATGACAGAATTTAAATGCCTTTAAGAGAAGTTTATATATTTTTTTATTGTTATTGTCCTTTTATTTTAGTCTATGTAATTAGTTATATGAAATGAGGCTTTACTAACTCGTATGTTGTTCCGGGGTTGTTTTTGGTTTATTCAACCCGTGCGATGCACCGATTGTATCTAAGATTTCAAAGCTAAAATTTAACCATCTTGTAATTTATACTATCATTTAAAAGTTCACTTTAATCACCACGTGTATTAGAAGGTGCATTTGTATTGTGATGTTTATCATAACTTTTGTATTTAGATTAGTTTATTTACATTAAAAGTTACAATTAAAATAGTCTCTTCATATGTAATTTCACCTCAATAATTGCTGCCATTTACAAACTGATGTTTCTCTCCCCAAAATACCCTTCTGCAATCTCTTTGCTAAAACCAAAAATTAATAAATAAAAATATGAAATTATGATAATAAAAATTAATAAATGAGACAGTTGTTTCGTCTTACAGAACCTCCAAAGACGACCCGCCCATATTTTGAAGTTATGTATAATTATAATTTTTAAATCTTTTTTATGTATTTTGTTAGATTTTTTTTATATTATATATTTAAATACGTGACATAAATCTCTCTTCCATATTAAATTAAGGGGGATAAGTTTTATATAGTATAATTTTTTTTTTTTTTTGGATAAAAGTAAATTTTATATCAATGTCTCTTGACACATTACAATAAGATGGCAGGCAAACGGGCAACAAGTTGCGCCGCAACCCCCTTTTGAATGGCAAAACCAATCCTACTAAAAATGAAGTTTTGTTTCTTGAGGACCGAAAAATTACTTTGCACCACCCGTTGAACTCTGGACAAAAACTTCGCTGCTTCAGGAGCTAAGAAACCAAATGTATCAAAGACAAAAGGAATGAACACGTGTTGATTCTCCAAGCAAGCTTTCTCGTGTTTAGCCACTTTGCTCGATTCAGCTTTCAACGCAGCTTGTCCTGCAATAAACCCATTGTCCCTAAGCCCAACAAGAGGGGACACTCCAGTAAGATCTACACAAGCATGTTTCGCCCCAGCCCACCCAAACACAAGTATATCAGCTGGCCGTAAAGTAGACCTCCCTTCAAGCGGATCCGTCAAAAAGTTCACGGGGGCCTCTTTTTTAGAAGAAATACCTGCTCTCTTAAGAACATCATATAAAACATCTCTGACCAAATCATGCCTATATTTGAAACCAGGTAACTCCTTGCAAAACACGGGTACCTCTAGAATTTGTATATACATAAGAACATATTGACAATACTATATTTTGGGGACAAGTTTAAATTATTCCGACACCTTATCATTGGCTTTAGAAGTTGAATAGAATTGGAGAAGTCTCCAATCTCTATCAGATTCGAAAAGAGTCTTATTCAAACGTGACTAGTTGGTGCATGCCAAAACTTTCTTCTATTTCTACACAAATGTTGCCACAAATTTATGCAAGTGGAAGAAGCAAAACTCATCTTTAAAATAGTGTTGTATTAAACTAATTATGATACATGTATTAAGCTAATAATATATAAATTGCAATACCAAAAAGAGTAAGAAGTGGATCTTATAGAGTTGTTGTAGAATGCTTTCGGATTTTTATTTTATATTGCGTTTCATATAAATATTTATATCACGTATGTAATAATAAAATTATATACACGAAACGTGCATTCACTTAATGTATTTCAAACATCAATAACCAAAGAAAATATTGGATGGAATCAAAAGATCTAAATGATTGAGGTCATAAGTCTTATGCCAAATCAGTTTAGGAGTTACGCGGGCCAAACTAAGGGTTGAAGGTAGCTGGTTTACTCGATCGATGAATATTTGCTCAATTTAGCCGCCAAGCTTCAACTCAGCTCAGTCATTAAGCCTCGACTCGGTGGTTGAACAAAAAAGAGTCCACGTGTAGAAAATAAGATTAAATAAGGGAGTATTCTATATCTTTTCCTCATGTTGCGGAGATATATGTAATAAAAGCCGCCTAAATAGATGTATTTATGGTTATTTTCTATACCTTTTACGCATATATAGTATCATGTTGCTAAGATATACTCATAATGAACTATTTATTATAAATGCGTTCTTTTAATTTAACCATCAGAGTGTTTGTATTAGAGATATCTCGAAACTTTACAGCTAGTTCCTCGTGGATTGAAGCGGACTTGTTAAAGCAATTCCGAAGGACGAATTCGACCAAGCACATCCTCAATTGCCTATATATATCTTGTCTAAACGGACACAAGCTCCTACCCTAATAATCTTAGGAGGTCTTAGAGCAAGATTCTCGGTCCGAGGCACCACAATACTATTAACCATGTTTAGTTTATCTCACTAGTTACTTGTAAGAATGATCTACATCTCTATATGTTAATTTGCAAGTGGCGTGAGGGATACATAGAATTAAACACACAACACAAATATGTCTGTTTGCATCCAAATCCCACATTTACCCTCAGCATATTATGCACTCGAAAAATCATAGGAGTGGGCACAAAAAATCAAAATCCCGATCTCGTCCCGATCCCGTCCCATTAGAGTAACTACGGGACGGGACACGGGACTAAAAATCTGAAGCCCGTAAGACCCGTTCTGTCTAATTTTTTAAACTCATTTAAAACTATATATTTTTATTATTTGTGACCTTTTTTTAATTTAGTTTATACAATAAACTATTTTTATTTTTTACTATTTGTATATTATAATTATACACAAACCTAATCAACCGATATAAAGTTAGTAACTGGTGTTTTTTCAAAAAGAAAATGGATATGTTGTATTCAATGTTAATAATTCATGTTTTAAAAGTTTAATTTAGGCTATTAAATTAGTTTGTTGGATATTTTTCCGGAATTTAGATGTATAAGGCTATAGATTTCTTTACTTTTTTTAATTTATATTTTGAAATTTTTTTATGCGGGACTAAACTCGTCCCGTCCCGTTCCATCCCGTCCCAAACGGGATAAGCCCGCGCGGGATGAAATTCTGAAATCAGCAATCTCGTCCCGTCCCATCCCGCTTGTTATTACACGGAACGGGACGTGAGATGACCCCAAGACCCGTCTCATCCCGTCCTGCCTAGGTATACCGTACCATACCGAATTTTTTCGTCGATACCGTATATCGTACCGAAACTTTTGGTACAACAAAATTCATATCGATACCGTATCGAAAGTTTCGGTATACCGAAATTTCGGTATGGCTTTCGGTCCATACCGATACCGTACTGAAATTTCGGTATACCGAATTTCATTTCGGTATCGGTGTATACCGAACTTATCGAAATACTGAATTACCAAAATATCGAAAACATCTTGATATACCGATATATACCGAAATACCAAATAAAAAAATACCGAAAATATCGATATACCGATATATATAATGAAATACCGATTTTTTTTGGTATCTCGGTATATACCGAAATACCGAAAATAAAAAAAACATATCGTTACCGTACCGAACATTTTCGGTACGGCAACATACCGTACCGAAAATTTGGTATATCGAAATTTTTGGTAATTTTTCGCTATAATAAATTCGGTATTACGACATTTCGGTATATTTTGACACCGCTACTCTGTCCACCCCTAAAAATCCAAAGACAAAAACCACGTGATCATTTTGGGCCCACCGCCCACTATCAATTTTTTATCAAGAGTTTCTGGTCAAAATTGAATTCCATTAAGATTTAAGATCTTACTTCATTCTTCAGTCCCCACTAATGATGAAGTAAAGTTTGTGTTCAAATTGATAATCCAAAAGATAGTGGGGGTGGGCTAGAACACGACCGACTAAGTGGTCCATTATTGGTGAAGTAACAAAAAAAAAAAAAAAAAAAAGTGGTCATTATTGGTGAAGTTGGATCGTTTAATATATCGAAGGTCCATTAATTAATTATAAATTACTGACAGCTTTAATTAATTAATATCTTATCTAAGAGTAGTAATACTCGAATCTTATTATTATATCATAATTATATCCACATGCAGGGTTTAATATAATAATCATTATTGAGCTCTCAAGGGACATCATCAACCCGCACGAGTCACGACACGATTTCTAGTAATAATAATAACTGTCGTATAAATAATATTATTGTCCAAGATACGAGGCTTATTGAGTCGATCATTTTAACTCTCACCCATGGTAAATCAAAGCAATAAGTATTATAAATACACAATTAAATATTATATACTTAGAATTAAGAAATGATAATTATCCGAGATTTACGTTCTTCTTACAGTCAGTACAGAAGACACTATCTCATCTCGATCCAGTTCAACGTATGCAAATACGCTAATGTATGCTAATAGTCAAGACCAACTAATCTCAAGCATACACTACAACCTTTTATATAATTTGTTTAAAAATTATATAGGTTATGAACTATTATATTATTTTATAAAGCACCGATAATGTGTTCTTCCGTGTGACACCAACACACCACATTATCTACAATATAAAATAATTAGACATTTCATTTGCATAACCATAACGTGAATAAATATGCAAAACATGTGATTAAATGTAATTAATATTCTCATAGGTAGTTACACGAAAATTAGGTAATGCAAGCATAAAGTATGCTTTGCAGTATACAATCCTAACAATCTTCTACTTATACTCAAAGCATGCTTTTAAATATACTACTCTATTACATAGTCTCTCATTTCTCCCACTTATACTCAAAGTAATGCTGTCATACACCGTATTCCCATTTCTTCCACGTGCCTTTCAAAAACTTTTGAGGGTAGGCCTTTTGTGAAAGGATCAACAAGATTATCTTCCGATGCAACCGTGGCTACAACTACGTCTCCTTCCTTTACGGAGTGTCGTATGATGTGGTACTTGCGGTTGATATGTTTACTTGCCTTGTGGCTCGTGGTTCCCTCGAGTTTGCGACTGCACCAGTATCATCACAATAAAGTGTAATACCCTTCGGCAAATAGGGAATCACATCGAAGTCCTGCAGGAAGTACTTGAGCCACACCGCCTCCTTGGCTGCCTCAGAGGTTGCCACATACTCGGCTTCCATGGTAGAGTCCGAGATGCATTTCTGCTTCACACTCCTCCAACTAATGGCTCCACCTCCCAGGCTAAACACATAACCCGAAGTAGACTTGGACTTTTCTTTGTCCGATGAAAAATCTGAGTCAGTGTAACCCACCGGACACAGGTCGTCTGACTGATATAAAAGCATGTACTCCCTAGTCCTTCTCAGGTACTTTAGTATGTGCTTAATGAATCCAAAGGTCTGGTCACCGGTTTGACTGATATCTAGCAGCCATGCCTACGGCATGACAGGTATCTGGTCTAGTGCAAATCATAGCATACATGAGGCTTCCCACAGCTGACGCATAAGGGACCATCTTCATGTCATATATCTCCTTTTGTGTCTTGGGACAAATATCCTTAGATAGTTGAATTCCATATCTGTAAGGTAGAAAACCTTTCTTGGAATTCTCCATGCTAAAACGCTTTAGCACTATATCGATATAGGATGCGTGGGATAAGCAGAACATCCTTTTCTTCCGATCACGAAAGATCCTGATTCCAAGGATGTGTCCTGCTTCTCCCAGATCCTTCATATCGAACTGCTCAGATAGCCATACCCGTACGTCCGACAATTCCTTCACGTTGTTTCCAATCAGAAGGATATCGTCTACATACAGTACAAGAAACACCAACACGTTTCCATCGCATTTCTTATACACACAACTCTCACTCGGACATTGGACGAATCCATATGACTGGACAACTTCGTCAAAACAAGTGTTCCAAGATCTAGATGCTTGCTCAAGTCCATAAATGGATCTCTTAAGCTTGCACACCAAGTGCTCTTCTCCTTCAGCAATGAATCCCTATGGTTGGCGCATATAGATCTCCTTATCTAGACTACAATTCAAGAATGCAGTCTTGACATCCATTTGCCAAATCTCCAGATCCAAATGTGCAGCTATAGCTATAAGAATCCGGATTGACTTAAGCATGGCTACCGGCGAAAAGGTTTCATCACAATCGATACCCTCTTTCTGAGTGTAACTTTTTGCAACAAGCCTCGCTTTGAAGGTTTCAACCTTACCGTCACCTTCTTTCTTTCGCTTGTAGACCCATTTACTCCCAATGGCTTGTATACCATCAGGTAGCTCTACTAGCTCCCACACTTGATTGGAATCCATAAATCCCATTTCTGATTCCATCGCTACTTGCCAGGAGTCAACATCTTTATCTTGGATTGCCTCCTTGTATGTCCAGGGATCTGATTCATCTTCGCCTGGGATTGAGTCCGAAGATTTTCCCACGCCTATGAATCGTTCTGGTTGCGAACAACCCTCCCACTACGACGAGGAAAATCCTGAGTTGGTGCAAAAGTCTCAGAATTGATACGTGGTGCAGTGTTAGTTGGCGCTTGTACGATTGGTATAGACGGAGTCTCGCCCCTCAGCTCTTCCAGAATTATCTCGCTCATGGTCTTGTGACTAATTATATAATCCTCTTCCATGAATCGGGCATTGATTCTAACAATGACCTTCTGATCCTGGGGAATATAGAACAAGCCACCCTTCGTTCCCTTAGGATATCCTACAAACACTCGCACTTCTGTACGAGATGCCAACTTATCATCTTCCTTATTCAGCACATGTACTGGAGTACCCCAAATCCGAACATGTCCTAGACTGGGCTTTCGCCCACTCCACAGTTTTGTGGGTGTTTTTGGAAATGATTTCGAAGGCACCAGGTTTAGAATGTACACCGCTGTTTCAAAGGCGTATCCCCAAAACGAAATAGGTAAATCCGAATAACTCATCATTGATCTTACCATTTCTAAAAGAGTTATATTCCTTCCTTCAGCCACACCATTTTGTTGTGGAGTTCCCGGCGCGGTGAGCTGGGACGAAATCCCCTCATTCGCCAAGAAATTCAAAAATTCTCCACTGAGGTATTCGCCACCACGATCAGATCGTAGTGACTTGATACTCTTCCCATGACGCTTCTCCGTTTCAGCCTTGAAGTCTCTGAACTTGTCAAAGGCTTTAGACTTACGTCGCATCAAATAGATGTATCCATATCTCGAATAATCATCTATAAACGTGATGAAGTATTCGAAACCACCCCTATCCTGGACATTCATTGGACCACATACATCCGTATGAACCAATTCTAACACATTCTGAGCACGGTTTCCCTTGGTTTTAAAAACCCTTTTGGTCATCTTTCCTTCCAGACAGGATTCGCAAATTGAAAATGACTCAACTTGGAGATCATCCAATGGGCCATCATCTACTAATCTTTGAATCCTCCCAATGTTTACATGCCCTAACCGTAAATGCCACAGATATGTTTGGTTTATGCTTGAAGGTTCTTTTCTCTTTTTTGGTTTAGACAAAGAGTTAAGTGATTTATGCATAGGAGTTTGTGCAGTATTAACGACATATAGTCCATCATTAAAAATACCTTTGCAAATATATTCACTATTTCTTTTCCTAATAATGGCATCATCATCAAAAGAAACTAAATAACCATCGCATTTTAATTTAGAAATCGAAATTAAATTCATTCTAAAATTTGGTACTAATAATACATTATTGAGGACTAATAATTTATCATTAATCTTCAACTGTACGACCCCCACTATAATAGTCATAAGCCTGGAATAATCGTCCCAGTTTATGGTAATCTCGCCCGCACTAAGCTACTTGGTTACCTGAAAACCAAGCGAGTCAAAGCAAACATGATCAGTGGAGCCTGAATCAACTATCCACGAAGTGGAAGAACAAGCTGCCAAACATGTTTTGACTACTAGTGCACGAGACATACCTTTCTAAAGAGCAGGGCAGTCCACTTTAAAATGTCCTTTGTGACCGCACTTGTAGCACTTTCCATTTGGTTTTTTGTACGCCTTGGGGTGAGGAGCCTTGCTTTTTACCTTGAGGGTTGTCACTTGCTTCTGGCCTACCTGCTTTTTCTTCTTTCCCCATTTAGGTTTGGAAGAAGTAGCACCGGTTGCCGCAAGAATGTGATGATAACCTTGTTTGAAGAGACCTTCAGCAGATTGAAGCTCTGTCAACAGTTCCGCCAAAGTATATGTCCTACGGTTCATATTGAAGTTAAGGTGGAACTGCTCAAAGTTTCTTGGTAAGCTGCCTAAGATAATGTCGACCTGCGTTTCCGTATCGATATTAGCCCCCAGTACGCTCAGTTCGTTCAAATGAGACATCATTTTTAGAACATGATCCCTTATTGGGGTCCCTTCAGACATTTGGGTTGTCATCAACACCCTAATTGCATTTTGTCTAGCCGCCCGGTTATGATGACCAAATATATCGGTGAGACTTTTCATCAGTTCCGCGGCCGAGCCCATCGTCTGATGCTGATGCTGCAATACATTTATCAGTGAAGCCAAAATGTAACAGCGAGCCATCTCATCAGACTTCTTCCATTTTCGGAATTCATCCAACTCTCCAGGAGTGGCATTCGGTTCTGGATCCAGAGAGCTCTCCTCAGTTAAGAAAAATTTGTGCCCCTCAGCAGTCAGGACAATGTCAAGATTTCTTTTCCAATCGGCAAAGTTAGTGCCATCAAATTTATTTTCTTTGAGAATAACAGCTAGTGGATTGAAAGACATCTGAGATAAAAATTAAAAACATCCATCACATAATACATAGCAAAATATATCGAAAAACCTCAAAACATAATATATATGCTAGCAACCAACACCTTGAAAAATCCGCATATGCAAGCCACGATCGTGTGGACGTTTACACAGACATTTTTCAAGTAGAATTTTACGTCTTTAATTTTACTATCTAGTCAAGTTACGTTATGACAAGTAAAATTAATAGTTGGTTCCTCTTGGCCATGTATTAATTAACATAGATTCCGATAGGGAGCTTATTAATTAATACACCTAAGTGAACACCACAATTTAACATCCTTAAAATATTATCTTTTAAATAATAGTCCTACAGATGGAGAGGTCCTATCATAAAAAAAAAATATTTACCTTATGTTATCATTTAGAAATTTAAAACTAGTGAACCTATAATTTGTAATATCCGCACCTTTCTATTTTTAACAGTTTCTATTTTTGGTGTATGTCTGTTTTTATCGACTCGCTTGTAACCGTTTCGACATTTTGAACCTACTTTATTCTTCGAGTTTTTCCGTTTGGACGAGTTTTGGAAATGTATTTACGTAATTCCATCTTATGTTATGTTTTGCCGTATGAACGTTCGATTCTCGTAAAACTTGTTCGTTTTCGTTGTTTCTTGGTTTGCATGAGTTCGTATGGTTGAGTTGTTCGTGTTGTGACTTTCGGTTTGTTAATCCGACGTCGTATCGTGATTTTCGGACACTTGGGTCATTTCTGTAATTTCCTATAAGATAGGGAATTTCTTCGTTGTTGTCGTATTCCGGATTCTCGGGTAGTCGGAATTGTATTTTCTTGTAATGCTTAGGTTCGTCATCGAATGTACTTCGTAACCATATTTTTGGTTCGATAGTCGGTCCGGATTTCGGAGTCGTTCGTAATCGTTTAGACAGCAGCTGCCCAGAACTGCTGTCCAGTAGGGTGTTACGGCCGTAACACCCCATTTGTTACGGCCGTAATATGGCCATTGTTACGGCCGTAATGCATCACTTGTTACGGCTGTGTAAATTACTGCTTTAAGAGCAGTAGTGCGAAAACCTCATTTTTTCACATCTTCCTATCTTTTTCTTCAGCGGGCGACACCAGGAGGCGATTTCCACCATTCTTGATCTGAGTTTTCTTCATTTTCCATCACCGTAGGTTCGTGCTAACATATTATCATCAGAGTAATCATCTTCCATCGTCCGAATCCGAGGCAATTGGCTTAGAACCCTAGCCTTGTAAATTTTGGGGGGTTTTCGGGTTTTGCTTGTTAGACTCGAATCGTTCAAGTGTGTTGTTATACTCTTTACCTATTGTTGTTATTGGGTGATTCTCAATCCGAATTCGTCAAGTTTTATCCGTGAATTATCGATTCGGGGAGATTTTGCGTAAACCCTCGCCCGCATCGATTGATCGTATATTGTCGTAGTTTATAATCGGGGTTATGGGTGTATTCCATTCGATTATTGTTGTCCGTTAAGATTAAGTTATGTTAACCCTTCATTTAGGAACCGTCGTTTTCCATCCGGATCGTTCGTAGTCGTTGTTCATTCCCGATTCTTCGAAGATGTCTCAAAGGCAAGTACTTTACATTTGTTTACGCGTTCTACTATTTGAATTATGGCTTTTCGTGGTTGTTGTGGATGTATATGTGTATGTTCACCTAGGGACGGTACAACGGGGCCTCTAGGGATACGTTGTCGTGAGTTTCGTATCGCGAACTATGGTTAACCACCCATGGATGTCCGACGGGGCTCTGCGGGGTACGGTGGCCGTGAGTCTCGTACCGAGGTTAACTTTGAATTGTTTTGTTGGAGAAATGTTTTTTGTGCTTGTGCTGTGTAAATATTCCGGAATATAAATGATTTCTAAAATGATTTTTAGCGCATGTTTCATCTGATTAGAATGGTAATTCAAATTGATTGTACTTGCACTAGCAGTTGTCGCTAACGCCTAAAATAGGGGAAATACTTTTGTATTTCAGGTACAGGTCTTGGGAGCAAACGAGCATGCGAGCCGTACGAGGATGATGGGCAGGCGTGATTCTGTTCAGTGGTTACTTATTGGTGTCTTGTTTGGGATTTATTTATTATGTCATTTGGTTAAGTACTCAAGTAGTGTTTCTTGAATTTATTAATGTTGTGTACCCGTTTTGGGGAATGGATTTGATGTCAGATTGAATTGTCAAATTTCTGTCTTTGGTCTGGGTGTCGTGGATGGTGAAATTGTCGTTTTGTTGATGATTGTATGTCTTTGTCGAATGTCATTTTGGTACGTTAGCCTGGCGGATTCCATAGTGTGGGGTCCACGACGCTGTAATATGCCCTGGTCATCTTGGGGGTGTTACATAATTAGCACATTCGATATGGAGGAAGACTCTAATGTCAACGCGCATGCTAATTACTTCACAATTTAAATTAATTGTGGAGGCCAATTTGATTTTATTTTTTTAAAAAAATAAATCAATTTAATCATTTAGTTATTTTAGCCTTAAAGTTTTTAATTTTCTCGTCCTAACATGCAGAAAACATATCACGCATACATTCATACATGTCATACATCAAAACAATAAAAACCAAAAATAAAGCATGGATAATTAAATTATCCAATTATCATGGTCTTCTTCCTTGAGTTGAACCCGAGAAAATCTTCGACTCGATCTCTCCCACTGAACTGAATCAAGCATCTCGTCGCTCATTCCCGGCCGGGCCGTGGATTTCCAAAATTAAGATTTCACTTTATGTAAAATTAATTACATAAAAAATTTTAACCCCGACTCTCCAGCGGACGCAACGAACGGCGAAACGGACGACTAAAAATCGGGCGACAGTTCCCGAACCAATAACTGCCGGACCAGTGCCGCGGCCTGGTACTGCCAAGGCTGCTAGGCAGACATCATGTCTGCCGCAGCGGCTACTTTGCCACTCGGCCATGGTTGCCAATGATCGGCGATTCCTGCTCGCTTATTTCTTCGTGATCCCGTCTTTTCTGAATTCGATTACAATTTTATACAAAGTAAAATACATCGAAATTACAGCACAATTACGTGAAAAGTAAAACACCTAGAACTACCTGCGGATTTCTCACTGGAAAAACCATTACATGCCTCAAAATCGGGTCAAACCAACAGTTGCATAAATAATATAAATAAATAAATAAATAAACCATTCACATAAACCATGATAATTGGATCATATCATCTGCAAGAACACATCTAGCAAAATATTCCAACATCAAATTATATGAATATTTAAATTTCTATCAATTAATCACCAAAATTAATTAAAATAGCATAAAGCCTAAAAATCCGGCTCCGATACCAATTGTTGGAAGTAAAAACGCAGCGGAAGCAAAGTTTGGGAAAGTTGATAATCGCGTTTTACGCATCCACGAGCATAAGATCTATTTAGGCATGCTAATTAATTAATTACTAAGACTAATAAGTAATTTAAATATTATTAATTATTTATTAAATAAATATGTTGGTTATTGAAATATCCTAATCTAGATCTAAAAGATCATAGGATATTACATTTGAAGCGAATTGGTCTCTTTCGTCTTGATCACCTTGTATTTCTTCTTTTAGACCTTCTAGAGTATGATCCGCCTTAACCCGGACGTTGTGTGGGCAACGAGCTACCGGATCTTGCTTGGACACAATATGGATCGGCCGAAATTCCTTTTGTATGTGGTCACTCAATTTTTCTTTGCTTTCTAGTATTTTATGAACACTCTTAGCAAATTAACGTGTTATCTAAATTGTAGAATCAAAGACACAAGTCTAGATCTACAATTAAACACCACAGGAAAAATTTGATCTCTCAACCTTGCAAAAAGACTTACAAAATCGTCCAACCCCCTTTAATGTCCTATATATAGGCTCTTGGAATACTACTAGGGATCTTAAGGAGGATTATGGAAGGACTACCAATAAATTTCATCTTACCATATTAGGACTCTTCCTAATATAATGAATCTATTAATATCAACTAGACCTGACAATTCCTTCGTGTCGTGTACTTTTGTGTTTCGTGTATCAAAAGTCCAAACCCATACACGACACGAAATGAATTCGTGTCATGTCGTGTACCGCGCAAATTCGTGTCGTTTCGTGTCGTGTTTTCATGTCAGGCACATAATATAAAATAAATATTAAAATATTATAAAAAATAATAATTTTAATATTTTAATATTATTTTTATAGGTTTTAGTAGACGAAATGAAGCGAATGGCAATGAAAACACGAATGTTTACACGAAATTTATGAAAGTTCACTTATATTTTCAAATTTTAAAATTTAGTATAAACAGAATTCATAAAATATATATATTTTTGTAAAATTAAATATAAAATATTATATATATATACTCATTTATTTATTTATTTCGTGAAACTCGTGTCGTGTCGTGTATCCAAAGAGTAAACACAAAACCGACACTAAATCTCGGTCGTGTACTTTTGTGTTCGTGTATTTTCGTGTCGTGTACTCAAAATGCAAACCCAAACACTAATTTTCGTGTCGTTTTCGTGTCGTGTTTTCGTATCGTGTGGTAAATTGCCGGGTCTAATATCAACTTAATCCATTAAAAGGTTGATATTGCACTTCCTACCAAAATCTCAAATTACGAAATTGGGCTCCTTATTAAATATATTATTTTCCGTGTTTAAGATATCGAATGTCCATTAATTAATTATAAGCTACTGACAACTTTAATTAATTAATATCTTATCCAAGAGTAATACCACTTGAACCTTATTATTATATTGGAATTAAATCCACCTGCAGGGTTTAATATAATAATCATTATCGAGCTCCTCAAGGGGACATAACCCGCACGAGCCTGGACACGATTTCTAGTAATAATAATAATTGTCGTATAAATAATATTATTGCTCAAAATACAAGGCTTATTGAGTCGATTATTTTGACTCTCACCCATGGTAAATCAAAGCAATAAGTATTATAAATACACAATTAAATATTATATACTTAGAATTAAGAAATAATAATTAGCCGAGATTTACGTTCTTCTTACAGTCAGTACAGAAGACACTGTCTCACCTCGATCCAGTTCAACGTATGCAAATACGCTAATGTATGCTAATCTCAAGCATACACTACAATCTTTTATATAATTTGTCTAATAATTATATAGGTTGTGAACTATTATATTATTTTATGAGGCACCGATAATGTGATCTTCCGTGTGACACCAACACACCACATTATCTACAATATAAAATAATTAGACATTTCATTTGCATAACCATAACGTGAATAAATATGCAAAACATGTGATTAAATGTAATTAATATTCTCATAGGTAGTTATAGGGAAATTCGGTAATACAAGCATAAATTATGCTTTGCAGTATACAATCCAAACAAAACGTGCATTCACTTAATGTATTTCAAACATCAATAACCAACGAAAATATTGGATGGAATCAAAAGACCCTAAATTATTGAGGTCATAAGTCTTATGCCAAGTCGGTTTAGGAGTTACTCGGGCCAAACTAAGGGTTAAAGGGTACCTGGTTTACTCGATCGATGAATATTTGCTTAATTTAGCCGTCAAGCTTTAACTCAGCTCGGTCATTAAGCCTCGACTCGGTGGTTGAGCCAAAAAGAGTCCTCCTATGTGAAGAAAATAAGATTAAATATGGGAGTATTCTATATCTTTTCCTCATGTTGCGGAGATATATGTAATAAAACCCGCCTAAATACATGTGTTTATGGTTATTTTCTATACCTTTTACGCACATATACTATCATGTTGCTAAGATATACTCATAATGAACTATTTGTTATAAATTGTTCTTTTTAACTTAACTATCAGAGTGTATGTATTAGAGATCTCTCCAAACTTTACAGCTAGTTCCCGGTGGACTGAACAGACTGTTAAAGCAATTCCGAAGGATGAATCCGACCGAGCACATCCACAATTGCCTATATATATCTTGTCTAAACGGACACAAACTCCTACCCTAGTAATCTTAGGCGTAGGGGTGAGCAGAAAAACCGACAAAAACCGATAATACCGAAAATACCGAAAAAACCGAAACCGAAAAACCGAACCAATAAGATATTGGTATGGTACGGTTCTTAAAATTTTGAAAACCGAATTATGCGGTTCGGTTTCGGTTTTAGATATGGATCCCGACTTTAAAAACCGAACCGAATCGATAAAAATGTATTTACTATTCTCGCAGACTTTGCTTTTTCTTTGCGAGTTGTTATGAATTGATGGACCACTTATGGAGGAAATTCAAGACTTTTGTTTAACTGATATTGGACTTTTGAATCCTTAGTTATTATCACGTTATCAAGTAGATTTTATTTTTATTCAAGCTTTGAAGTGGATTAATTATGTATAAATCCTTCTATTCAACTTACAATTGTCGATTTAAAGTAGTTCAATTTGCGTGCAAGCCCAACTTAAGTGGCCCATTTAATCACCCATTGACACCGAACCGCTACCAACCGACACCAAACCGATCACACCGAGCCGATTTAAAATCGAATCATTTCGTGACTAAACGTTAGATACCGATAAGATATTTGTCAAGATTTGCTTAAGTAAACCGTACCAAACCGAACCGAGCTCACCCCTATTTAGAGGTCTTCGAGTAAGATTCTCAGTCCGAGGCATGACAATACTATTAACCATGTTTAGTTTATCTCACTAGTTACTTGTAATTATGATCTATATCTCTATCTGTTAATTTGCAAGTGACGTGAGGGATACATAGAATTAAACACACGACACAAATATGTCTGTTTGCATCCAAATCCCACATTTACCCTCAGCATATTATGAACTCGAAATATCCTAGGGGTGGGCACAAAAATCAAAATCTCGATCCCGTTTCGGTCCCGTCCCATAAAAACACTAGGGTCATCCCGTCCCGTCCCATTAGAGTAACTACGGAACGAAACACGTGACTAAAATCTGAGACCCATAAGGCTCGTGCCGTCCCGCTAAGGTTTTAATCATTTTTAAAACTATATATTTTTATTATTTGTGATCCTTTTTTAATTTAATTTGTACAATAAACTATTTTTATTTTTTACTATCTGTATATTATAATTAGACACAAACCTAATCAACCGATATAAAGTTAGTAACTGATGTTTTTCAAAAGAAAATGGATACGTTGTATTTAATATTAATAATTCATGTTTTAAAAGTTTAATTTAGGCTATTAAATTAATTTGTTGGATATTTTTGGAATTTAAAAGTATAAGATTATAGATTTTTTTATTTTTTTTAATTTATATTTTGAACTTTTTATGCATGACTAAACTCGTCCCGTCTCGTTCCATCCTGTCCAAATTGGGGTAAGGCCGCGCAGATGAAATTCTGAAATCAGCAATCTTGTTATTACATGGGACGTGGGATGACCCCAGCCCGTCTCATCCGTCCCTAATAAATCCAAAGACAAAAACCACGTGATCATTTTGGGCCCACTATCAATTTTTGATCAAGAATTTCTGGCAAGACAAAAACCACGTGATCATTTTGGGCCCACTATCAAGTTGGTCCATCATCAAGTTGAACACAAACTTTTGTCGCAGTCAACTATATGTGGCTTTGTCAAGAGTTACTCATTCAAAGGGTCTCAAAATCTTGATGGGCGACAAAGAGAACAACAAATCTACCACAACAAGAAATGTCGTCTATAGGGAGGTCTTCCGCAATTTGTAAAAATCGTTATTTTCATTTATCTCGGACAATATTAAATATATCGCACTGAGTTATATTGATCTTAATATTTTTTTTCTTAATTATTTAAATTCTCTCAATGTGCAAATATCTCAACTATTTACAGAATTTAAACTAAAGCCCGTACATCGCAGAGCACGTATTACTAGTGAGTAATGATGAAGTGAAGTTTGTGTTCAACTTGATAATCCAGATTCCAGAAGATAGTGGGGGTGGCCCTAGAACACGACCGAGTAAGTGGTCCATTATTGGTGAAGATGGACCTAGGTTCTACGTGTCCGAACGACCTCATGATATATGATGAATCAGGGTCGGCCCAACAGCTGATGAGGCGGCTGTAGTTCAAAAATAAGGCTCTTTAATATTTAACAATAATATTTTATAAAATATTCAATTTTACTAAATTTTTTCGATCTTCTGATAAAAACAAGTTATTTATCAAATTATATTAAAAATAAATATTGTGGAATAGTTAATAATATACATTATTTTTCGTGCTTTTTACGGTGTGTGATATATCTGTTGACGTCTGGTTTGGTCAACGTTACGTGTGCTGATCTGGACGAATGGATCGAAGCCACGAAGAAAATAATAAACAAGATGGAAGGTGTTTGATCACTAAATTTTATTAATGACCTCAATATGGAGTAAATGGGAGAAAATATTTTGGCGGTCAGATTGTTTATCTTCTTAATTACAAGTCTTATCCTTTCTCTTTTCTCTATCTCTCTATATCTCTCTATATATTTTTCTCACGAATTCTTCAAAAGTCCTTTCTATTGTACATTCCCTTATATATATAGCTAATCCCGGTATTCAAGGATGACGGTGGAGGATTCTTGGGAATATGTTCTTTACACTTGTCAAAGTGTGAATCTTTCTTGGACGCGTGTCGGCTTCAATCTTTCTTGGGACGTGTCGCTTCTCAGGTTTGCTTTGGAAAGGGGTATGACAGCACGCCTTAATTGTCCTGTCTGCCTGTTCTTCGTGCTTTTGGCAATACTTATCTGTTGTGGCCGACAACGGGGTCGGCCCTCAAGCTTCCCACTGTTCTGGTCGGCCTATTAGAATTTCGATCCGGAGCGTATTCATACTGGATCCGCTCGGCCCTCCTGGATCGGATCCCGGGTCGGCTCTGACGTCTCTGTCCGGTCCGGTCCTAACGGGCCCGGGAGAAAATCGGGTCAATGCCCGGTTCGGCTCCAGGCTCTGTTCGGCTGGTCGGCCGACTGGAGTGCTTAAGTGGATGCCAAGGTGGATCGACTACCAACAAGGGTCCCCGAGTCCAGGGCCGTGCCGGGTTGGCCGGTGCTGGGGTCGTTTCATATTGAGGTCGATCCGGCTTGGGGGAGGATAAGATCTTCCGAAGGGGCGCCTCTTCGAGAGTCGCGTCGATTTGACTTCGGGGTCTGCAAGTGTCATGATGAGGGGGACGCGTGGCGGGATGTAATTTGTCATCGCTTTTCACGCGCCTTTGATTCTCGCGTCGGTTCAGTACGCATCGCCGCCCCACGCGCCTGGCATTTAATGTCCTTTTTTCTTATAAATATAAAATGCCTTCTTCCTCATTGTTCCCTTCGCCATTTTCGTATCTTGTTGCAGAGAAGAGAGAGAATTTTCCGGCGTCTGTTTCCCATTTTTAGAAAGAATTTCTTGGTAAGCTTCTTCTCTTTTTCCTATTTTACGATGTCGGAGCGGAGGGATGTGATGGCGGAGGAGTTGACTGTGTCTCCGGACCGTACGGGGGTGGCGGACCTGTCAATGGGCGACATCCCCGTTGACTGGAGCGATAGAGAGGACGACGGCGAGGTTGCGAGATCGCCGGATTCGGGAGACGCGGAGGTGGTAGCGCCGTTGACGGCGGTTGGCGAGACTCCGGCCTGGATTCGGCCTCGGCCGTCTCCTTTTGTTGAGGCGGAGTGGGATTCGGCCTCAATTCGCAGCACGGTCACCGAAGAGCAGCTGGGGGCTTGGCGGGGGCGGTTCAAGATACCCGCTGTGGTGCGGATGTTTGTTCCGAATCCTGAGGAGAGGCCCCACACTCCGCCCGTCGGTTGTACGACGGTGTATTACCGCTCCCTGTTGGCGGGGTTGAGGTTTCCGCTTCCGTTGGTTTTGTCCCGGTGGTTAAGGCAGTGGGGCCTTTGTATTGCCCAAGTTCATCCGAATTCCTGGGCTCGGATGGTTTTCATCCTTTTCAGTCAACACGGCTGGCCCGAGCCCAGCTTTGAGGAGTTCAACAGCCTCTTCCTATGGAGTTCGGTCGGCCGATCCGGTTCTGGCTGGTTCTACCTGACAGCCCGGCATGCTATGCATAAAGAATTGGTGGATGTGCCGGAGACCATCCATAGTTGGAAGGAACAGTGGTTCTTTATAGGGGGCCTTGGAGGAGCTCGGCTGATGAGTGGGAGCCTGGTGTGATAGATGCCGAGCTTCGGGTCCCAGAATATTTCATTGCCAAAATGAGTAAGTGCCGTATTCTCTATTCTTGTTCTTTTTTTTGTTTAACGCTCATCATTTATTTTATGTGCAGGGCGTATCCCGGCCTCTGAGACATCTGCCGATTTCGACGAGCGGGTAGAGAGGCTCCTGGACCTTTCCGCCGAGCGGAGGAAGTCGTATCTTTTGGCCAGTGAAGAAAATATCTGGGCGGCCGGACTTCGATCCACCGATCCGAACATTATGTCTTCATCAGGTAGCTCCTTTTTTTTTTTAAACGTCTTCTTTATCCAGTCCCTAGGGATAGGGTTGCATCGGGAAGGAAAGAAACGCCAGCGCAGCGGGTGGCGAGGCTGGCTGCTGAGGCCGCCGAGCACAGGGAGCGCGTGGGTAAACGGAAGAGGGTAGAGGTCGAGCCCGAGGATAGTTTGACTAAGGCGGGGGGCTCGTTTGTTCCTGATATTGCTGCGTCCGCCCCAAGCCCTGTCCGGACGGGCCGTGTGGTAGTAAGGAGCCGTGTCGACACAGGGCCACTATCTCCCGGTTAATAAGGACCGGGAGGAACCTTGCGCTCAAATGAAGGGACGACGACCGCGTTGGTTTCTAGATTATGTCCGGCGACCACTCCGGCCGAGATGCTCGGCCGGTCCCTCCCGGTGGTTGAGTCCAGCCACGTCCCCATCAGGGGCTGGACGCCCAAGATGGAGATGGTGACCAACGATATGGGTCCGGGCGAGCAGATCCAGTTTGGGAATGCTTTAATGGGCCGTGCGTTGTGCACGTACATAAAGGCCACTGGGGAGCTGATGGCCCTGGTTGAAAAGCACAAGAAGGCGGAGGCCGATCTGAAGGCCTTACAGGAGGAGCACCAACTCTGTCCCTCGCTGATCAAGTCTCTGGAGGAGGAGATGACCTCCCTGAAGGGTGAGATGGAGATTCTGGAAAGTCGGGCCCTCGAGGCCGATATTTGGAAAGGAAAGGCCAATGAGATGGCCACGGCGGCCGAGCAGGCGCATCAACGGTGTCTGGACATAAGGGCCAAGCACGAGGCCTATTTGCAGAACACTAAGGCCCAGCTTGAGCATCTGACCGAGCGGGTCAATACTTGTGAGGTTTCGGGTTACGCCAAGGGCCTTGCCGACGGGGCTGCTGCTTTTCAGAAGATGCCCGAGTTTGAGGAGCTGATTAACCTTAACTATGTATCCACCTGCTATGAGATATTAGATCTCATGAAGGAAGGGAAGACCGTTGAGGAGGTCCGGGCCTATATAGAGTCTCAGGCGGCCGATCTGAAAGTTGAATCTCTCGGGGCTGACGAGCCGAAGGCTGCAGAGTTTATCGAAGACCCGGGGTTGATTCCGCCCGGCGAAGGTGAAGGACAGTCTTCTCAGGCGGCCGGTCAGGAGGATGGGGCCGAGTAGATTTTTACTTTGTTCCTTGTATGGCCTGCGTGCCGGTTTTCCTTTTTACTTCAATGTAGGCTCGCCTCTTGAAATGAATGAAATCTTTTTTATATCATATGTTGCTTCTCTCAGTATGTTTGGGGCCCAGTTGCTTTGGTTGTTGCCTTTCTTTTCTGTTCGTCTTTTGTTGATTGTGCCGGATGGGCCGATCTTATGTGGCGCCGAGGCGAACTCGGTCTTACAGTGCCGGATGGGCCGGTCTTATGAGGTGCCGAGGCGAACTCGGTCTTACAGTGCCGGATGGGCCGGTCTTATGAGGTGCCGAGGCGAACTCGGTCTTACAGTGCCGGATGGGCCGGTCTTATGAGGTGCCGAGGCGAACTCGGTCTTACAAAGGCTTGGATGGGCGGTCTTATGAGGTGCCGAGGCGAACTCGGTCTTACAGTGCCTGATGGGCCGGTCTTATGAGGTGCCGAGGAGAACTCGGTCTTACAGTGCCGGATGGGCTGGTCTTATGAGGTGCCGAGGCGAACTCGGTCTTACAAAGGTGCGGATGGGCCGGTCTTATGAGGTGCCGAGGCGAACTCGGTCTTACAAAGGTGCGGATGGGCGGTCTTATGAGGTGCCGAGGCGAACTCGGTCTTACGGCTGCGGATGGGCGGTCTTATGAGGTGCCGAGGCGAACTCGGTCTTACAAAGGTCTTGGATGGGCGGTCTTATGAGGTGCCGAGGCGAACTCGGTCTTACAAAGGCCGGATGGGCGGTCTTATGAGGTGCCGAGGCGAACTCGGTCTTACGGTCTTAGGATGGGCGGTCTTATGAGGTGCCGAGGCGAACTCGGTCTTACAGTGCCGGATGGGCCGGTCTTATGAGGTGCCGAGGCGAACTCGGTCTTACAGTGCCGGATGGGCCGGTCTTATGAGGTGCCGAGGCGAACTCGGTCTTACAGTGCCGGATGGTCCGGTCTTATGAGGTGCCGAGGCGAACTCGGTCTTACAGTGCCGGATGGGCCGGTCTTATGAGGTTCCGAGGCGAACTCGGTCTTACAGTGCTGGATGGGCCAGTCTTATGAGGTGCCGAGGCGAACTCGGTCTTACAGTGCCGGATGGGCCGGTCTTATGAGGTGCCGAGGCGAACTCGGTCTTATAGTGTCGGATTTAGAAATGAAATAAAGTTGAATGTTATTGATAATACCTTTTTAAATACATGGCATTCCGCGGATGAATCAATCATTGGCCATTCAGATATTCTAACTGGCAGACTCCGTTCAGAAGGACTTCGATACTCTCGTACAGTCATTGTCACTTGGGTTTAGGAGGTCCTGGATCTGGCCCCAATACCCATTTAAGAATGAGGTCTCCGACCTGGAAGCTTCGATGATGGACTTCGGGAGTTCTTTATAGATAGTGTTCCGCATTTCTGCTTAGGTCTGTTTTTGGCTACGAGATCCAGACTTATAGGGACACATTGGTCTTGTTCTTCGGAATGGGTTACCCGGTGGGCGGGTGTTCCAATTTCGACCGCGGTAATTGCCTCAGCATCGAAGGCTAGGAAGATATTTCTCAAGTGGCGGACCGATGCGTTGTTAAGTCTTCATGGAGTTCTTCTGGTCGTGAACCTTTGAGCTTTTCGAGGCGGGTCTTGAGGTGCTGTTTTATAATTGTATTAACCGCCTCGACTTGTCCGTTGGATTGTGGATCGTGCAATGTGGATAAGTTGTTTCGTATATGGAGGCCGTTGCAGAAGGCCTGAGGTTTTTTATCGTCATGGTTTTATCAGATACAATGGTTGTCCGTGCTAGGGGTTCGGCCTTGGTCCGCTTTGCAAAATAATCAACTGTGACAACGGCGTATTGTACCTAAGAAGCGAAGGTTTGGCATCGGGCGTACCTTTACTCCAGCTCAATGGGATCTTTTTAAGATTCGGCCAGTAATATCCTTGTCGTAGCAATTTGTATGCAGATACAGGGCCTCCGAAGTGGCCGCCGCGCGTCCGCTTGGGCACCTTTCTGAGGGCGTACTTGAATAAGCCTTTCAGTGATGGAACTAGATACTAACTCATAAGGTTCCTTCAATGGCGAACCGGGTGGGTCAAGGTTGAAGTAACCTTGTCTGTGTGGGTATCATGCTGCGCTGGGAGGCATGGAACTGGAAGCCATTTCCGTCCTTGCAGCTCGAATTGTTCGGCTGCCCAGGTGTCAGCTCGGTTGTTCTTGGTTCGAGGAAGGTGTTAGGTAGTTCCTCGAAAATCTCACCACTGGGTCCGCGCCAGGTCGAGGAAATTGACCAAACTGGGCTCCCTGGATTCGTATTCGCTCCCAATTTAATTTACCCCTAACTGGGAATTGCTCAAAGATAGTGGGGTGTGCAAGACCGAGGGAGATCACCACTTCCAGACCGGCCCGGAGGGTTTCATATTATGCTTTACAGTCGGCGGCTAGAAAACCTAAACGAACGGCCGAGCAGAACAAACGCTGGTTGGGGCTGGCGAGGACTATTCCTGCGCCTGTCTGGCCGTCATTTGGGGATCCGTCCATACGGAGTGACCACTCCGATCGGTTATTCTCTCGGTGGTGAAAACTCCGCGATGAAATCTAAGGTTCTAGAGGGCAGGTCTTTACCTTCAGGGGGCTAGTGCGAGCGTATAGGCCAGCACCTCTACCGGGGCGCATCTGAGATCGGCCTCGGAAAGACCGGATGTCAAACCACATCTTTCGATCAAGCGAAGGCGGTGCGGATTGCAGCGGGGTTCTCCTCGGGCCGGTAGTTGTAGGATTGGTGCTTCTGCTAAGACTTCCTTGATAACTTTGTCGGTAGGGCTCCTCTTTCCTTAGCTATTGGATAATTAACGAAAGGTGGAGAATTCTTTACCTTTCGCATCTCCTTACAAGGATTGCGCCTTTGCTTATCTTAGTTTTACTAACATGTTCCACTTTCCGCCCTTTTCTCATCACTTCGAATTCCACGTTTTACCGTTGGCATCCTAATGGCCGCTGTTCGGGCGTTTATGCGAAAAACTCATTAGGCCCCGATGACCCTGTCTGATCTCGGCCCACTCTTTGCCTAATAGCGGCCTGAGTTTTCTTGTCTGCACCCTGACGGACTACTTTTTTGGGATTACCGGGATCTTTATGGGGATCTGGTGGGAATTTCGAAAGCGCTCGCAGATATTGTGGAGTCCTTGGTGGTTGCGGTGTATGTTGATTGCAACTTTAGTTTGAAGGATATAAGGGGATTCTTTGGGAAATTTTCTAGAGCTTTGAACTACGCTCGATATCCCCTGAGTTATGACCTTTAAAAGGTCAGTTGAGTCAAGCAGGAACTCACGATTACAATGGTTCCTGTGCTTTCAACTCACAATTACAATGATTCCTATGCTTTCATACCGCCAATTACTGGTGATGGTGGTCATTCCCGGATGAACGCAGGGTATGCCGAAGCGCTCCGCCACCTTGAACAGGTTTTCCTTCTTCGTGGCGGGCTGATAATGTTTAGAACTTGACCCAGTAGCGGCTTGAACAATCTGTTCAAGGTTCCTGGTGAGTTTATGCAGCTGTGGGCAGCGAAGGTTCAGGCCCCTTCTTCTAGCGCCAATCTGTTGACGTCTGGTTTGGTCAACGTCACGTGTGCTGATCTGGACGAATGGATCGAAGCCACGTAGAAAATAATAAACAAGATGGAAGGTGTTTGATCACTAAATTTTATTAATGACCTCAATATGGAGTAGAGCCGGACCGAAAATATTTTGGCCGGTCCGGACTGTTTATGCTTGCTAATTACAAGTCTTATCCTTTCTCTTTTTCTCTATCTCTCTATATCTCTCTCTATATATTTTTCTCACGAATTCTTCAAAAGTCCTTTCTATTGTACATTCCCCTTATATATATAGCTAATCCCAGCCATTCAAGGGATGACAGCTGGAGGATTCTTGGGAATATGTTCTTTACACTTGTCAAAGTGTGAATCTTTCTTGGACGCGTGTCGGCTTCTGAATCTTTCTTGGACGCGTGTCGGCTTCTCAGGTTTGCTTTGGAAAGGGGTATGACAGCACGCCTTAATTGTCATGTCTGCCTGTTCTTCGTGCTTTTGGCAATACTTATCTGTTGTGGCCGACAACGGGGTCGGCCCTCAAGCTTCCCACTGTTCTGGTCGGCCTTATTAGAATTTCGATCCGGAGCGTATTCATACTGGATCCGCTCGGCCCTCCTGGATCGGATCTCGGGTCGGCTCTGACGTCTCTGTCCGGTCCGGTCCTAACGGGCCCGGGAGAAAATCGGGTCAATGCCCGGTTCGGCTCCAGGCTCTGTTCGACTGGTCGGCCGACTGGAGTGCTTAAGTGGAAGCCAAGGTGGATCGACTACCAACAATATCAATGTCGTGAGTAAATTTTAATAATAATTATTTTTATACGCAGAATTTTAATTGAATTTATCTTACTAGAAAGAAAAAAGGAAAAATATCTGTTTGGGTACTCAAATAAAAGAAAGTTTAGAAACTAAACTTACATATATTGCTATTTTTTATAGATCAATGTATATAATGAATGATTATGTTTTTTTGACAAAATAATTAATGACATATATTATGCCAAAGTAATCGAATAATTCAAAACGAATACTAAAATATTGCTTTAAAAAAATCGAACTTGTGACATTGTGGAAAATGAGGCTCTTGCCTACCAACAAACTAACATAACAATTAATTTGAGACCTTTTTTGTAAAAAAAAAAATATGAGGCTCAAAGCGCTTATTTTATTTGCTTGGGCCTGAGTCAGTCCTTTTAGGGTGGTGGCAACGCATGCGGTATGGGGTGCGGTTTCACCCATACCATACCATGCACACCGCCGCCACCCCCTAAATTCATGGCATGGTATGGAAATGTGGTATGTGATACCGCAATGGAGAGGCTGCAAATGTTACCGTTGGGGGATGCCAACGGCTAAACCCAACGGCTTTATTTTTTTTTTAAATACCCACTTTTTCACAAAAACAAATTAATGTATTTTTACTATTTTTATTTTTAATGAATTTTTAGTTTTAATGTATTTTTATTTTTAATGTTTTTTTATTTTTAATGTTTTTAAGAAACTTTAATGTATTTTTAGTTTTAATGTATTCTTAGTTTTAATGAATTTTTAGTTTTAATGTATTTTTAATTTTAATGAATTTTTAGTTTTTTTTAAAAAAGAAGAAGTTTGGTATGGGTGTGGTATGCAATGCCACCAAAAAATGGATTGTGGTATGAAAATGAGGTGAAATGAGGTGGCATAAAGGGATTGATGAAAAAGTGTGGTATGGTATGGGGTGTGGCATGCATTGCCACCACCCTTATGAATACATGATAAATATATAAGAAATAAAAATTCAGAAAATAATATAAATCGAATGCAGGCTTTAAGTTTGCATCATGAATTTGATTCAATAATATAAATAGATTACGGGGGAATCCGGACACTAATCCAAATAAGATGCTTGAGTTTAAGCTTTTTAACAGTTCATTAAGTCGATAAAGATTTTGTATTAAGGACAAAAACTTACGCTTGATTTACGGAGAAAACTTGTTTTTGCCCTTTTGCATGTAGCAATATTCTTTTCTGCCTCAAGTTTAGTAACAACTCTTTTGATACCCAAATTGTCAAAATTGACCTTTACTCGAATAAAATTCGAGTCATATATTGTAATTTCGAGTAATATAATTTCGAGTCAACTTAAAAAAAAAACAATATTGAGGAAGGTTGAAAATATGGATTACTGGAGTTCGAAAATTCGGGTTACACGAGTCCAATTCGTGTCACCCGAATACAATTCGGGACATGTAAATAAATAAAAAAAAAAGTCTCTCGAATTCATTCGGGAGATGTAAAAAAAAAAAAAGAGTTCTCCCGAATTCATTCGGGAGATGTAAAAAAAAAAATATAATAAGAAAAAGGGTCTCCCGAATTCATTCGGGGGACATGTAAAAAAGAAAAAAAAAATTCGTGTAAGACACTCTTACACTCTCACTGCACATGTCGTGAAAGACATTTTTTTTTTTGGTTACACAAATGAATTTCGTGTAACACGAATTGTATTCGGGTGACACGAATTGGTCTCGTGTAACCCGAATTTTCGGACTCCGGTAACCCATATTTTTAACCTTCCTCAATATTGTTTTTTTTGAAGTTGACTCGAAATTATGTTACTCGAAATTACAATATATGACTCGAATTTATTCGAGTAAAGGTCAATTTCGATAATTTGGGTATCAAAAGAGTTGTTACTAAACTTGGAACAGAAAAGAATATTACTATATGGCAAAGTGCAAAAGAAGCTATTTCCACCTTAATTTATTACACTAATCTCATTTGCTTTTCACCCAGTTGTTATTATGTGTTAATATATCTAATTAATCTCCCCTATATACTAAGGCATAATATATTGAGTCTAAGTGGCAGCTTCTCATGCTTCGGATGCCACATGTCTTCTGTTGGTCCTTCATGTGTTTATGTGTCAGCCTCTCATGCTTCACCTGACACATAATCATCTATTGGCCTAATCATCATTGCATTGATTACATTATAATTATACCTCAAATAACTCTTACCTACCTTATTAATTTTTACGAATTAAGAAATATGAATTACGAATAGACAGGAATTGATTATATTTACAGAAATATTTCACGTTTTCATTAATTAAAAAATATAAATCCCAAACGAAGAGAAATTTAATATAGTAGTGTGCACTATATATTAGAAACTTAAACCAAAAATCTAGCAAAAATATTATATATTTTCACTAATAAATTAGCTTATATTGGTTAGTCACTATAATTAGAGATCAATAAAATGAGATATCAACATAAATGAAAGATGCTTGAGAGTCTTGCAAAAAAAAGTGTTGAATATATATAGTTAAAAAGTACTCGAAGTCTTAATCAATTAAACAAATAGAAATAATCTTATTAAAAGATATTATTGAAAGTGTAGAAATAATGATTTTAATTACATTTATCTTAGTTTTAATATTATTTAATTAACATGAAATAACAAAATATGTGAAAAACTCATACTTACTAAATTATATAATTACTGATTTTATTAATTAAGAGCTATCTCTAAATACATAAGCTATTAAATTTAATAATATATTAATTCATAGATTTATCTTTGTACAAAGAGAATTTTTGAAAATAAAAATTGATCGTTTATTCAAGTGATTTTTTATTATTTTTAGTTTTAAAAGATTTGTTAATTTGTTTACTTTTGAAATCAAATTTATATTTTTGAAAATTTTGGATTTGCTTTTGTATTTTAAATTATATCCAAATTGTTGGCCACTTAAGTATACTGGATACAGTTTGGAAAAGTAGTTTAAACAACAAACTGTATGGAATCTAAATCTGAGTGCGTAGCGGAAGTCTTGGATACAGTTAGTTGCCGTGGATACTGAACATGAGTATTAGGTGTATACTTAATATATCACGGTAATTTCAAACAGTAAAGTGAAGGTAAATGACACAGTAATTTAAGTGGTTCGAGGTAAACCCCTCTACGTCCACTGGTCCTCCACACAGGAGTAAAAAGTTTATTATATAATTACTGCGTACACAACTACGTAATTATAAACAAACCTATCCTTGTATCGTTCACACAGATTGATACAAAGAATATCACTTTCAAACGTTCACACAGATTGGTTAAAGCTTCCTTCTTGACTAGCTTCTTCACACACAGTTCCAAAGCTTCGTCCTTATTCGTCCCACACAGGTCAGAATAACTTGTTGAGTTCACACAGAGCTCGGTTTTTACACAGAGGTAAAAGGTTAGGTAACCGAGTAAGAACGTGACTTTGAATATCAAGATCTGATGATAGCTGTTCTTGATGTTTGAGCACTGTATATCTCTTTCGTTTTAACTTGCGATATGCTTTGGAGATATGTTTGCTCAGATGATAACTTGATAGCTTTGAGAGTTACTTTGATTCGTAATTGGTGTTACTGATCTTCAATGTCTTCAAGGATATATATAGCCTCTGAAGAAAGTATCCGTTTGAGATGTCCGTTTGAATAAGATTTCCTTCAACGGGAATATGACATGATCCGGATTTCGCGGGATTCTGAAGATCTGAAGACTGACAGTATTTAAATACTTTATCCTTGAGTATTTAAATACTTCTTTGTTCAACGGAACTTGACTTGTGTTCTTCTTTGTCCTTTTGTGAACTGTATGGAAGGAGACTGTATTTAGGGCATCGAGACAGTTTTCCATACTTGATCTATTACAAGTCTTCTTCTTTGTCTTGTGAGCTTCACTTATGCCGATTCGAGGTGGTCTTCGATACATGATAAATCCTTGAATCCTCGATACGCTTTCCTTTCTTGTATTTGGCATATATGTCAAAACCTTCTCAATAACAAATAACAATCGATGCGAGGATCGGGTATCCCTTGAATCGATCTGAGGTGTTTGTTTTTCCTAACAATTTCCCCCTTTTTGACAATTTGCCAAGACTTAACTTAAACTCTTCGAGTCTTCTTGATGATGCCAAAACCTTCCTCATGAAGCATTCTTCTTCGATGACTTCTTGGCAGATTTCTTGGTCTCTTGTCAATAGGTCTGACTTAGTGACTTAGTCTACAATAATGAACTGCTCGCAGGCATGTTCGATACAGTTTGAGATTTATTACAACTTAAGCTTATGATTGGCGCGCAGGCACAATCTTACAATGTATTCTAAGTTTACAACTGAAACTATGAACTGTTCGTAGACTAGTTCGTACAGCTTAATTTTTCAATCAAGTTTATCTAATCTTGAGATTCCTATCAAGCAATTTTAAATAGTCATACATTAACACAGTAGATTACGAGTTGTAATCTTTCAAGACAAACAAACTGTTTTATTGATATTCAAAAAGATTGAGTACAAAGTTTGTGTTGAATAGAAATTACAAAAACAAAACTAATATACATAAATTTGACTTTTTATCTTTGATCCGCATGCCTCCATGGTCTCTTTCTGGCTCATACTCGGTGCCGCGCCACCAGTTTTGAAGTGAATCATTGCCTCGTTCCTGGTAAATTGCTCTTCCTTCATATGAACGATCAAAGGCAAGTATCCAATCCTCTGGATGGGTGACCCGATCTCCTCTTCTATGTTTTGATTTCATTTCAATTTGGAGAGGGAGCTTACCTTCTTCTAGCATCTTTGAAAACTTGTCGCGCTTCCGCCAATGTCTTATAATTTTTGAAGATGGCGGATTCCTGATGAGTCGACAAAATATCTCATCAGTTCATTCTTCCTCCAGTTCTTCACTTCTTGGCGGTTGGGTTGCGGTTGGTTGGCGACGTATTTAGAAGGTCTTTGAACAAGATTTTGCCAAGGGACATTTGGGTCATGGAATTCAGTCCGAGCACGAAATTCTAAAGCTTTGGGGTTGAGGTGCTAGCTTGTTCAATTCAAGAATGATTGCTCTGAGCAGCCTCAAATTCCCTTTCCTGTTGAAGTCTTATTCTCCTTGCAGCTTCTCGTGCTTCTTCCCCCTTTTTGGCTTCATCAAGACTTTGCAGGATTTCAAGAGCGGCGTCCTGTTTGGTCTCGATGCTGTTTATTCTTTCAACGAGGGAGGAGAGAGTCTGCGACATCTCTTGAATGGATTTGTCATGCGCACGCAACTGAGAGCTGTTCTCTATCATTGCACAGGCTGTCTTGGCTTCAGCAATTCTGGTCTTTGAAGCTTCCTCCTTCAGCAGTTGCGCTTGTTTATGTTAGGAGTATGCCCTCGAATGCCACTCAGAGGTTGTTGAGTGAGGGCATTGTACTTGTAATTATGTAAACCATTTATATAAGGCAAATGAATGTTTCTTTATTTACTGGTAGTTACTGGCATTCCTAACTCGTAAATAAACATATAGAAACTAGTCCCTGTATTTGAGAGCAAAACTTTCCACTCCTTATTGGATAAGGGGGTCGGCACTGGAAAGGTTATAGCTCAAATACTTAATCGTTCGCAAGTCGATAAAACTTGACTGGGCATTAAGTTTATGTGAAGACTTGTATGACGTGTTCTTTGACATGGAGAGTGCCTGTCGAACACTAATGGTTAGTGGGAGCACACGTTATAGGTATGCTAATTGGATTAGTATACTCGAACCGACTCACCCTCGATTCGTCACATGGATTTCACTCCGGGACAGTCAATGACGGAATCGAAAGGTTGTGATAGGTATTCGTGAACCTTCGACTTGAGGATTTAGTAGGGATGTGCTTGTGACGTCAAGATTTTCATTAGAGTAGTTCGACCCTGTAAACCGAAAGGCGGGGGTCAACCTCGACGTGCATCTTGACGGGCAAGTAGCAGGTCCTACGGAATACCAAGATAGAATTCTTTCTCCCGTTAGTGAGCGGGTTATATGTCCTATGCGGTTATTGGCAGATGAGATCATAAGTCTTTGGCCAAAGCATTGGAGGTAGTTGTATTAGATACACGACAGCTCGATGATCTCGATTTGCATTAACGCATGCATAGCGTCAAGTACAGATAGGGTTTGACTGACCGTGACCCTATAACTTGATCGGGACATTTGAAAGAAGGGTTTATACGTATACTGGTATTCACGACAGAATGGTTCTTGAATGATCCCAATCATTCGTTCTCAGTTGGGGTACAGTGTAGGCCGCCAAGCTGGCTAGGTGGTGCTACTACTCTTTGGTTCCTCCCATTGCTGACTGAGACGGACCTACCGAGTCGCGCAATAGGATTGACGACGGAATGATTCAAGCCAATTCTCTCATTATGAATATTAGATATTGGATATCTAATTTTGGAACATTGGATGTTTAAATCGATTTATTGGATAAATTGATTTACGGCCTAATGAATTAAATAAATTACTGGGTGATTAATTTAATTCATGTATATAATTATTTCTTGGAGAAATTAATTATATTATTTTGTATTTGATATGTTTAATTAATTGGATTAATTAATCGATATAAATACATCGATACGGAATCGGAGTTTATCTGTTTAGACCCTCGGGAGTCCGAAACGAACCGAACTCGTCCGATTTCTAGCATGGGCCGCCCCCCACATTCCACCCACCTTCCTTTTGGACTTATGTCTCCATTCTTTAATGTATTATTATTGTGGAGGTGGGGTTAGATTCCCACATGCATGAGTTGTTAAAGGTAGTGGGGAGTTGAATAAATAAAGGAGGATGACTATCACTTAAACAACAAGCTTCCATACGTGAAAGTGAAATAGAGAGAGAGAAAGAGAAAAACCTTTTTCTCAATTATCTTCATCATCTTCTTCATATCATCTTAATTGTTCTTGGAGAAAATTGAGAGATTCATTGAGAGTAAGTGAGTTATACACTTGGAGTGTTGTAATCACAAATATATAGCTTCATCACTTAGCTCTAGCCGTATCCTCGGAGGATAGCAAGGTGATTGTTGTTCCGGTCGTTTCTCGTAGCGTGGCAAGTAGAGACGCGGTGTTTTCGGCGTTGGATCGTTCAAGAGCTTGGGGAATAGCTCAAGAGAAGGTTATCCATTTAATCAACGGACTACGAGGGTATGTTTCTCGTATCTCTTGTATTTCGTTTTGATATTCGTATATACGTAGCTCGATCGATCCTCGTAGGGATTCAGATCGAATTAATTTTCGTTTTACCGCTTCCGCTGGGCCTTCGTTTTAGGCACCGAATCCCAACAGTGGTATCGGAGCTGGGTCTTGCAATCGTATATACGATATTTAGCATTTGGAATGCTTATTTTGTGATTTAGAATCACTTTGATAATCGTAGATATTTTATTGTTCGTCGTAGTGTCGTTTTTCCGTGATTTTATGTTATGATATAAATCAGGTTTTTCTTGGAAATATGATTTATATTAATAATATTCAGATCAGGAATAACAGGATTTTAGAAATCGCGAAAACGAGTTGTATCAAATCGTTGGACGATTTTCCATACACCGCCGAGTGTGGCCGAGCACGCGTCCGGGCCGTGGCCGGACGCTTCTTTATTCTGCCAGTCGGCCGACCAGCGTCAGATCGAGCCGAGTGCTCATTGAATCGGCCGGACGCTTCTTGTATCCGGCCGGCGTTGATGTTAGCCGCCGGAGTCGATGCGAGCGCTTGCTTTATCGGTAGTGCTTGGCAGCGCGTTCTTTATCCGGCGAGCGTGTTGTTGTCGGGTCGATCTGCCGCGCGCTTTGTATCGGTAAGTGCTTGGTGAGCGCGTTCTTGTATCCGGAAGCGTTCTTGTTGCCTTAAGGTCGATCCGGGCACGTCTTGTGTCTGCCGGGCGTGTCGGGCATGATCGAGCCCCCTTTCTGTCTGAGCCGGGCTTGGCTTTGTAGAGGCTGCAGGCGTGGCTTTGTAGGCTGCCAGGCGAGGAGCCCAGTGTTCTTTGGCGCTTTCAGTGTCGGGCACTGGGTCTTGTTTTTCAGTATATTTTCGATTATTGAATTTTACTGTATTAAAATCATTAATTTGGAATTTTTGATGATGGAAAACTCAAAGAAAATATTTTATGGGTACACTACGGACGAAAATTAAATTGTCGATTATTGTTGAATTGATTGGATCAATTCTATTTATTGTTGATTATTGATTGGATCATATGTAATCTTCTCGCTATCCATTTATTGAGTATTTATTGGATGAATGCTTTTGAATGGGGATGTGGTTCATGGACTTAGTTTGAATCGTTCGTTTTATTCGATTGGGTTGTAATGGCCGTTTTGAGCCTATTTATTTTACTAGAAATATTTGTATCTAGGATGCAATTTTTCAATGTAAAATTTATATGTAATGACGAAGACCGGAGGAAGATCCGTTTCGAGAAGACGAAGATTCAAGACGAAGACTTGTAATTAGATTACGGAGTTTTTGTTTTCTAGGAACGGTCCATGAACCACATGTTGGTAGCAACTAGGTTGTGAATGGTTGTTACATATTGTATGAATGCAACAAACGCGCTAAAATGATTAATGTGCAAAGTGTAACGTTAATCGTGAAAATTCTCCCACAACAAATTATTAAGTTTATAAGGTTTCAAGGTTTTCCTTCCCTCCATCGAGCTTTGGAAATTGAAATCCAAACCGGATGTGATATGCTTCCGAGTTATCGGGGTAGTCGTTCGGGAGGACGGATAAATTACGGGAGCGCATTGGATGCCTTCGGTTGGAGCAAATTTTATCCCTAGAAACGATAGGTTGCCGGATAAGATTCATTGTGGCCCGATTTGCGTCGATGGTATAAACTTAACTTGTTCACGAACCATAGAAACCGTATAGGTTGAGGGGAGTGAACAAGGGGAAAAAGAAGATCGAATCATTCATTAGATGGGTTGGTGTTGGACACCACTTTATGAAAATTAATAGACTAGAAACCATTCGGTTGCCCTCTATTAAGATTTATAAAGAACTCGATCACCACTATGAAGTAGTGCGACGATACTTCGGATTTCACATGGGAGTGTGTTGTTCCGATAAAAATAGTGGGAGTGGGTAACAAGAATAGAAAAGACCTTAATTCTATACTCGGATCATAATATAACAAGTCACTAATTAACTGCTATACTTAATGCAGACAAATCTCAATATGACAATGAATCCACTCGCAATTCTACTCGAAAAGAACACCTTAATGGGACCTAACTTTGTGGATTGGCTCCATAATCGATGATTGTCCTCGGTATAGAGCCTGGGATACGTCTTGGAGACGGACATTCCGGCGCCTCCTATGCGGACTCGAGCCAATCAGAAGAGATTGAAAACCACGAAGGTGGGTTAAGGATGATGTGAAAGTCCGTGCTTATATGATGGCTTCCATGTCTAATGAGCTTCAGAGAGCTCATGAGAAAATGACTTCGCTGTGATTCTATCTCACTTAACCGAGCTTTATGGTGAGCACAAGAATCGCTAGATATGAGATATCCAAGCAACTGTTCGGTGCAAGGATGAAGGAAGGTGAGAAGGTTGGGGAACACGTCCTCAAAATGATATCCATGATCGAGAGATTGGAGGCTCTTGATTTTAAAATGGATACTTCTCTCCAAACCGACCTTATCCTACGCCTCTCCTCGATTCCTTCTCACAGCTTTGTTATGAACTTCAAATCGCAATGAGATTGCATGTAACTTAGTGGGCTAATGAACAAGCGGTGACCGCTCGGTCTCGGATGAAGACCCCGCGGATGAAGGAGTGCACTTGTGATTTCTTCTCGGACTTCTAAGTCTAAGAATAAGAAGAAAAAGACCAAGAAGCGACTGGACCACAAGCTAAGGACCTTAAGGGAAAGGGCAAGGCCCCGATGGTTCCAAAGAACAAGAAGAAGAAGGATGCTTGTCTCAAGTGCGGTGAGTGGGCCATTTGGGCTAGAGACTGTCCGATTCTTCATGGCACTTCGTCTGAGAACTTTTAGTTTTGGAAACAAATTGTTCCGCTCTGTATTTTCTACTTCTGGATCTGGATTACGGTGCTAGTTCTCATAATCGGGATGCGGAACAAAGTAGGAAGCTTGGAGCCGGAGAAGTTATGATCACGGTCGGAGCGGGCATAGTGTCGAGGCGACCACATAGGATCACTTCTTTTGGGTTTAGAATCCGGTTTGTTTTGACTTTAGAAGATGTACTTGTTTTGCCCAAGGGCATAAAAACATTGTATCCATTCAGGTCATGGACCGAAAAGGCTTTTCATTTTTCATTGGTGATGGTTCTGCAAAATTTATTTTAGAAATAAACTAGTGGGTCGCTACATTGTTGAATGGATTGTATCATCTAAATCTCAAGAACAAAGTAGTTGTGAATACTATAACTAGAAAACGTGGTAGGGATGAAACCAACCAAGTTTTGAAATGGCATCTTAGACTTGGTCATGTTGGTCGACCAAGGTTTACAAGATGGAAAAAGATGGACTTATGGGTCCATTGGGATCGGATCCTTTTCTACTTGTGAATCTTGCCTTAAAGGCAAAATGACTAAGTCCCCTTCACAGGACTTTTGAAAGAGCCGATAAATCGGATTAATCCATCTCGCGTTTGTGGTGCTTTGGAAGCAAGACGTGACGGATATCAATATTTCATTACGTTTACGATGATCATACTAGGTATGGTTATGTATACTTAATGAAACATAAATCCGAGGCCTTTGAGAAATTCCAGAATTCAAGGCCCTAGTCGAGAAACAAACGGTAATCATATTAAAGCACTTGGTCGGACCGAGGTGGCGAGTATATGAGTACGGAGTTTGACGAGTTCCTTAAGGAACATGGAATAGTTTCACAACTAACACCTCCAGTACTCCTCGGTTAAATGGTGTGTCGAAAGAAGGAACCGGACCTGTTGAACATGGTCCGTTCCATCTTGGGCTATCTTGACTTGCCGATTTACCCGTGGGGTATGCACTCATCGCCGCGTATATCTTGAACAGATGTCCTTCTAAATCCGTTCCTAAAACTCCACATGAGATGTGGGAAGGAAGGAAACCAAGTCTTAATCATATTAGGATTTGGGGATGTCCCGCTTATGTCAAGAAGACTAAGGTGGAAAAGTTGGAAGCTAGGTGCGAAGGGACGTTTCATTGGATTCCCATCCGGGACGATGGGATATCTATTCTACATGCCCGAAGATCGAAGGATCATTGTTGCTTTACAAGCACACTTCTGGAAGATGAGTTCATTCAGAAGGCGGAGCGAGGTAGAAGTATTTCTTTAGAAGAATACAATGAAACTCCTCGGGAGACACTGTGCAAGAAACTGGAACCGAACTTTCGAAACACAAGTACAACCACCTCGTAGGTCTAGTAGGGTGTCTCATTTACCTAAGTGGTATGGGCTTGTGCACTTGGAGGAGCTGGGTCTCCATGAGGTTCCAAGTGATAGCCAAGAGACGACCTATGACCAAGCGATGGTGGATGTAGACTCCGCGAAATGGCGTGAAGCTATGGAAGCCGAGATAGACTCGATGCATGTCAATCAGTGCGGACTCTAGTAGACCGCCCCAAGGGCATAGTGCCTATTGGGAACAAGTGGATCTACAAGAGAAAGACCGATGGTGATGGCAAGGTTGACGCCTATAAGGCCGGGCTTGTGGCAAAGGGTTATACCGAAGGAAGGGATCGATTACCACGATACCTTCTCGCCCGTAGCCATGATCAAGTCTATTCGCATGATGCTTGCTATAGCTGCCTACCATGATTATGAGATATGGCAAATGGACGTAAAGACGGCTTTCCTTAATGGATTCCTCGAGGAGGAAATCTATATGGAGCAGCCTAAAGGCTTTGTGTCCGAAGTCGATATTCAGAAAGTGTGCAAGCTTCAGCGTTCCATTTATGGACTGAAGCAAGCGTCGCGTAGTTGGAACCTTCGTTTTGACGAGGCGATCAAAGAGTTTGACTTCGTGCAAAATGAAGAGGAACCTTGTGTATACAAGAGGGTTAGTGGGAGCAATATCGCATTCTTAGTACTATATGTAGATGACATTCTACTAATAGGAAATGATGTGGGAATGCTCAGTTCTGTGAAAGCTTGGCTTTCGAGTAATTTCTCCATGAAAGACTTGGGAGAAGCTACCTATATTCTTGGTATTCGACTCTACCGGGATAGAGCGAAGAGAACAATAGGTCTTTCCCAAGCCCTCTATATAGATAAAATCTTAAAGCGATTTAAGATGGATGATTCTAAAAGAGGGTTCCTACCGATGCGACATGGAATAAAACTCACCTTGAAGATGTGTCCTCAAAATGAGGAACAACGAAAGGAAATGAGTAATATACCATATGCTTCGGCCGTGGGTAGCCTTATGTATGGTATGTTGTGTACAAGACGACATCGCGCATCCGTAAGCGTGGTGAGTAGGTTTCGTGCAAACCCGGGTAGGGAACATTGGTGCCAGTAAAGAACGTTCTCAAGTACTTGAGAAGGACTAGAGATATGGTTACGATGTATGGCGGTGGAGATTTGGATGTGGTGGGATTAATCGATCGGACTTCCAAGGCGAAGGGCGACTCGATGTCTACTGGCTACATATTTACTCTTAATGGAGGAGCGATATCTTGGCGTAGTGCCAAGCAAAGCGCGATCGCCGATTCCACTGTCAGCCGAGTATCAAGCGGCCTCGGAGGCTTCCAAGGAAGGGTTCGGATTAAGAAGTTTCAGGAGAACTTCAAATAATACCATGTCTTGAAATTGCTGTTCACTGCATCGCGACAACGACGGAGTGTAGCGCGAGCCAAGGAGCCGAGGTTTCACAACAAGACCAAACATATTGAGAGGAAGTATCATCTCGTAAGAGAATTTGTTCGCAAGGGATACATTGTCTTGCCTGAGTAGACTCGGTGACAACGTCGCCGATCCACCGACTAAGCCACTTTCTCGGACTAGCTTGGAGCGTCATCCGGAGAACATGGGTATTAGATACCATAGTGTGTGGCATTGAGTGCAAGTGGGAGATTGTTAGGAGTATGCCCTCGAATGCCACTCGGAGGTTGTTGAGTGAGGGCATTGTACTTGTAATTATGTAAACCATTTATATAAGGCAATGAATGTTTCTTTATTTCTTGGTAGCTCGGCATTCCTAACTCGTAAATAAACATATAGAAACTAGTCCTGTATTTGAGAGCAAAACTTTCCACTCCTTATTGGATAAGGGGGTCGGCCTCGGAAAGGTTATAGCTCAAATACTTAATCGTCGCAAGTCGATAAAACTTGGGCATTAAGTTTATGTGAAGACTTGTATGACGTGTTCTTTGACATGGAGAGTGCCCGTCGAACACTAATGGTTAGTGGGAGCACACGTTATAGGTATGCTAATTGGATTAGTATACTCGAACCGACTCACCCTCGATTCGTCACATGGATTTCACTCCGGGACGATCAATGACGGAATCGAAAGGTTGTGATAGGTATTCGTGAACCTTCGACTTGAGGATTTAGTAGGGATGTGCTTGTGACGTCAAGATTTTCATTAGAGTAGTTCGACCCTGTAAACCGGAAGGCGGGGGTCAACTCGACGTGCATCTTGACGGCAAGTAGCAGGTCCTATGAATACCAAGATAGAATTCTTTCTCCCGTTAGTGAGCGGGTTATATGTCCTATGCGGTTATTGGCGAGATGAGATCATAAGTCTTTGGCCAAAGCATTGGAGGTAGTTGTATTAGATACACGGCATTTCGATGATCTCGATTTGCATTAACGCATGCATAGCGTCAAGTACGAATAGGGTTTGGTCGACCGTGACCCTATAACTTGATCGGGACATTTGAAAGAAGGGTTTATACGTATCGGTATTCACGACAGAATGGTTCTTGAATGATCCCAATCATTCGTTCTCGATTGGGGTGCAGTGTAGGGTGCCCAGTGGCTAGGTGGTGCTACTACTCTTTGGTTCCTCCCATTCTCGATCGAGACGGACCTACCGAGTCGCGCAATAGGATTGACGACGGAATGATTCAAGCTAATTCTCTCATTATGAATATTAGATATCGGATATCTAATTTTGGAACATCGGATGTTTAAATCGATTTATCGGATAAATTGATTTACGGCTAATGAATTAAATAAATTCTTGGGTGATTAATTTAATTCATGTATATAATTATTTCTTGGAGAAATTAATTATATTATTTTGTATTTGATATGTTTAATTAATTGGATTAATTAATCGATATAAATACATCGATACGGAATCGGAGTTTATCTGTTTAGACCCTCGGGAGTCCGAACCGAACTCGTCCGATTTCTAGCATGGGCCGCCCCCCACATTCCACCCACCTTCCTTTTGGACTTATGTCTCTATTCTTTAATGTATTATTATTGTGGAGGTGGGGTTAGATTCCCACATGCATGAGTTGTTAAAGGTAGTGGGGAGTTGAATAAATAAAGGAGGATGACTATCACTTAAACAACAAGCTTCCATACGTGAAAGTGAAATAGAGAGAGAGAAAGAGAAAAACCTTTTTCTCAATTATCTTCATCATCTTCTTCATATCATCTTAATTGTTCTTGGAGAAAATTGAGAGATTCATTGAGAGTAAGTGAGTTATACACTTGGAGTGTTGTAATCACAAATATATAGCTTCATCACTTAGCTCTAGCCGTATCCTCGGAGGATAGCAAGGTGATTGTTGTTCCGGTCGTTTCTCCGGCGCGTGGCAAGTAGAGACGCGGTGTTTTCGGCGTTGGATCGTTCAAGAGCTTGGGGAATAGCTCAAGAGAAGGTTATCCATTTAATCAACGGACTACGAGGGTATGTTTCTCGTATCTCTTGTATTTCGTTTTGATATTCGTATATACGTAGCTCGATCGATCCTCGTAGGGATTCAGATCGAATTAATTTTCGTTTTACCGCTTCCGCTGGGCCTTCGTTTTAGGCACCGAATCCCAACAGTTTATCCTCCATAATCTTCAAGGCTTGCTTGAACACTTCTGGCAAGATGATGAATGCGTCGACAACTCGAGATACTTCGTGTTGAAGAGTTGTCATTTCTTCAACTGCAGAGGTGTGCATCGATTCGATGCCTTTTCTACGGAAGAGAGAGCGTTTACTGCATCTTGGATAAATACAGTCTGAAGGCCAAGAGCTCGCAGGCGCTCTTTGCGTGCAGCAGAGATAGGAGAGTCAGGCTGGGCGAAGTCTTCAGTGCAGTTCAACCTTATTACGTTCACGGATGGACGTGAAGTAAGTTGGACATCCTCAGGTGCGGTACCGTCCTCAGATTCCAGGGTTGCAGGAGCGGGAGAAGCTTCTTGTGGAATGGCGACAGTTGGTTCAGAAGCGTCCTTTGGCGAAGGTTCTGCGGCAGATGTGGATGCAGGAGGGACTGAATCCTCCTGTTGCCTTGTAGGACTGGCTTCTTTGGTCGCAACAGGCTCGGGTGCCTGTTCCAAAATTTCTTGATTTTCCTCGACTGGAGGGACTGATTCCTCCTGTTCTGGAATGTTCTCTGGCTGTGGCGAAGGTGGATTAGCTTGGGTAGATGGCCCTTCGTCTCTTCTGGGTGGAGAGAAGGCTTGGGCTTCAGCCTCTTCTCGGCTCATTCACAGACCTGCTTGAAGAGCATCGTCGTCAGCGTCTGAGTCGGCATCGTCGTCAGCTTTTGGATTTATGGGAGAGTCCTCTGACTTCTTCTTTCCTTTTCTTCTGGCGTCGGATTTGTGCAGCAGGTGGCTTTCAATGAGATCTTTGCAAGAAGCGTTGTCCCATCGTAGCAGGGCCTCAATTTGATTGAGCCGATTACTTGAGACAAATCGCTCTTCGTGGCTCCATTCGCTCCGGTTATACAAAGGTGTCGACGAGCTAGCCTAAAGCTTTTCCATTGCGTAAATCTTTCGTACGCTGCTCAATTTGTACCGAAAGAAGTGTTTGATTTATAATTGAGTCTGGGAGGGACTTGAATCACGTCCTGGAGACGCTGCTTGAGGATTCCAGATGTATGGGATCCTCAGACGGAGATGGACTCCTTGCAGGGGATGGTGCCCAAGGAAATTGATCCCGCACGGGTGTGGAATCCCGTAGAGGAGAAGTAGCTTTGGCCCGAATGGGCACCGACGTGCTAACGTCTTGAATGTTGGCAGATGTCTCTAAATCCGTCGTAGCCGCCAAAGGCTCGGATCTACCGTCGAACCAAGAAGAGACACCTCTTCCGCAGGGGTTGGGCCCCGGGGTGCTATATCGATGGGTTGCGCCACGGTGAGACATCCTCGGAGTGTTTGCTTTGATTTTTGAGAGCCTCCGAGTCTCTTTTTCGACTTCTCATCACAGAGTGCTTCTGCCGTGAGAACGCTTGCGCTTCTTCTTTGAAGATTCCAATTCGTGGACCTTCACGGTTTCGCCTCTGGGGTTGTCAGAAATAGGCATGTGCCTGGTTCTCGGGTGATTGGCATGCATTGTGCTTTGGTTATAGGCAGAGGGTTTGACGCCTCCTAAATATATCCGTGAGCTGTTTTTCTTGGCATCGGCGGATTGCTGGACTCCGCACCTCGTCAGAATGTAGTTTAGCATTAAACCAAATGATTTCTTTTGGGTGGCCGGTTTGCACACCTCTTCCTGAAGTCGTTTCAAAATGATTTGGCACCAATTGACCTTTTCACAGGTCAAGATAGCGACCATCATTCTGAACCTAAGATTCGTGCACATCTCGAACGCACCGGTTCGATTTTCAATGATCCTGGAACAGAAATCGTGGAGATAAACGAAATGAAGGAGAAAATTTTTCTTGTGGCACGTGGTTGTCACCATATCAACCACTTTGGACCCGGTAAAAAGTCCATAAAACTTAGTAATCAATTCTTGAGACCCGAATGTCTCAAGCTGGTCCATGGTCAGGCCGTCGGCGGGCAGCCTGTAGATTTTCTGAAGTAAGTCGCTATTGATGCAGACTCGCACTCCTTGGACTGTTGCGGTGATGTCAGCAACATGTCCTCCCTGGGCTAGTGAGAGAAAACGAACGGCAGCGTTGAGGTAGAATTCCTCAACTAGATGAGCGTCGTATTTGCTGGTTTTGCTTCCAAAGCGATAGAGTCCTTGTTGTTCAAGACGAGTAATGATATACTCCATCGGTTCGGTGTCGTTGATTTCAGAGATGATACGCTCGATGATGACTGGTTTAGAGAAGATCCGGCCATCAATGATGCTGGAAGTTTTCTTCAGAACGGGGGATGAAGATGGAGTAGCCATGGATGTTTTCTTAAAACGAAGGTAGAAGAAAACAGTAGAAATTCGCAGTGAATATGCAGAAAATATGTAGTCGTGTGCTTGAGATCTCTTGTAATTGCGAAAGCGAAAGAGTCTCTAATGGCGATATCCTTTTATACTGGGCGTAAATAGGGTTTTGCAGAGTACGAATGGTCGATTTTAAGGGATGGGAACCGGTTTTGAAATCGACGGTCGGGATGGATTTAGTGTAACGTACGCTAATCCATTAAAAGGTTTTAAAATACAATGGTCCCACTTGACATAGGTTGATTACCCTAAATGCCTAAAACGGCGGTTTAAAAATAATAAACAATTTAAAAACATCGCGGCTTTTGAGATTCATTGTCCAGATGTCGTGTAAGGCATTTAATGAACATGACGTTTGACGAAAATGTGGCACGTGGACAAAAATTATTTTAAAAAGAAAATAATATTATATAGTATCTCAATCGAAATCCTATAGTATGTGCCGTTTCTCCGCCGATACAGCTGCCTCTTAAAAAGGTACTAATAGGTTTTAAATTCCATACAAAGAATATTCGATTAATGTCAGATTCATGGGTCCTACAAGATTCCCCTTAATTATCGCACACATCACCGTAGGATTCATATGCCTTCGTCGCTACTGATCAGTATTGATGATTCCGAGTGTACATATAATTAATGTTGATATCTTGTATTCACGGTCTTACAAAGATTCCCTCAATTGTTGAGTAAAAGCAAGAAATTTACTTACAGGAGTCCGGCCGCAGATTCCCCACTCGTTCTTAGCATGTTGAATCTTGCGGTGTCGAGAGGCTTGGTGAAAATGTCAGCCAGCTGGATGTCTGTATGGACTTTTTCCAGGCGAACATCCTTGTTCTCGACATGATTCCTGATGAGATGATGCTTCATGTTGATATGTTTTGTGCGCGAGTGCAAAACAGAGTTGTGCGTGATTGCACCGCACTCGCTATCACACATGATCGAGTCTCTCTAGCATCGATTCCATAATCTGACAGCTTGTTGCTGCATCCAAAGGATCTCGCATACAAGCAGCCTACCAAAGACAGATAGTATTCGATTCACCGTGGAATGAGAATTTGCCAATGCTTCTTCGAACCAAGATACGAGTCTAGGTCCGAGAAAGTGACAAGTTCCGCTTGTACTCTTCCTATCTAGCTTGCACCTCCGAGATCCGAGTCGCCAGACCAACTAAATCGAATCCGCCTTCCTTAGGATACCACACCCCGCATCGACTGTTCCTTTAACGTATTTCGTGATTCGCTTAGCCGTATTGAAGTGTGATTCCTTAGGTGCAACTTGGTATCTCGCACACACTCCAACAAAGATATCGATATCGGCTCATAGCTGCTAGGTACAGGAGCGAACCAATGAGCTTCTGTAGAGTGATTGGTCAAACGGCTTTCCGCTTCATCAAGACTAATTTGCACTAAGTGCTCATGGGGTTGGCGAGGATTTGGAAGTGTTCATTCCAAATTTGTTGAGAAGCTCCTTGCCGTATTTCTCTGGTTGATGAATATACCGTAGGCATCCGCTTTATCCGCAAACCTAGGAAATAATCGAGTTCCCCATCATACTCATTTCAAATTTGCTTTGCATGAGATGTGAGAACCTTTGACATAGAGCAAGGTTAGTTGAACCAAAAATAATATCATCAACATAGATTTGTACCATTAAAAGGTCATCACCTTCCTGTATTTTGAACAGGGTTTTGTCGACAGCACCTTTCTCAAATCCGTTGTTGGTTAGATACTGGGACAGGGTTTCGTACCAGGCTCTAGGGGCTTGTTTAAGTCCGTACAGGGCTTTCCTTAGCCTGTAAACTAGATCGATACCGTCTGTGTTGGCAAACCCTGGTGGTTGTTCAACATAGACTTCTTCTGTAAGCTCTCCATTCAGGAAAGCACTCTTGACGTCCATTTGGTATACGATAAAGCTCTTATGGGCGGCAAAGGCTAAAAATATCCTAATGGCTTCTAGTCTCGCTACAGGGGCGAATGTTTCATCATAGTCGATTCCTTCTTCCTGACAATAGCCTTGTGCTACTAGTCTGGATTTGTTCCTTATGATAAGTCCATTTCCATCCTTTTTGTTCGAAATACCCATTTGGTTCCTATAACCGATTGGTGTGTCGGCCTGCTACAAGATACCATACATTGTTTCTTTCAAACCGCGTTAAGCTCTTCTTCCATAGATGTTATCCAATGAGAGTTGTTAAGAGCGTCTATTGTCGAAACAGTTCTGATCGGGCTAAGAATACAGCTATAGTGCACATATTGAGTCTCCTAAGTTCGGATTGAGATTTCCATTCAGGAAATTGTGAGACTTCAGCATTAGATTCTTCTTGTGCACAAAGTACATTGCCTTGTGTACTCTGTATTCTCCTACGAGTAGAAACACCGCATTAATGTTTCCAATGATCACTCTTGCGGTGATCTCTCAACCATCTTCGGTCGGGTTCTAGTTCAGTGGTCCCGCATCAGATCGAAAGTTTCGTGGGTACGGCTTCACTTGTACAATACGCCTTCATCCACATCGATTCTTACAAACAAGGGGTTGATTTCTAAATCAACTACAGTTCAATGGGTGTAGGTGGATCCAAGATAGATAGATGGTGAATGTCCCGAGTGATATCATCTACTCCCGTAGGGTCATGGTGTGGTTCGTCGAACACTACATGAATCGATTCCTCGATCGTCACCTCCTTTTATTAAAGATTCTAAAGCTTTGTGACGGAGGAGTATCCTACGAATATTCCTTCATCCGATTTTTCATCAAATGTTCTAAGTTGGTCCTTCCCATTGTTCAATACGTAACACCCGCATCCAAAATGTGAAAATACGAAACTAATGGAGTTTTGTTATTCCATACCTCGTAAGTCGCTTTGTTGTGGTGCTTGTTGACGATACAATGTTTTGAGTGTAGCACGCCGTATTGGTTGCTTCACCCTGTAAACGCTGCGGCAATTTGCTTTCGCAATCATTGTCCTTGTTGCATCTTTCAACGTACTATTATTTCGCTCGGCAACACCATTTTGTTGAGGTGTACGGCGGTGAGTACTCGTCTTGTATGCCATTCTCCGAATGATTGCTCTATAAAGCGGTTAGTAAATTCAAGACTGCCGAACGAATGCACACGATACTCGATGCTTTTTCATTCTCGCAACTTTCTCGGGAGCTCGGGCACCTTGATGTTGTTTCCTTCTTCTTGCTAAGAAAGATCGTCCCAAGCATACCGGAATAATCATCAACAACAACCATACAATATTTCTTACCTCCCAAACTTATCGGGTCTACAGGACCGTAGAGATCCATGTGTAGCATTTCCAATACTCTTTGGGTTGAAAGGTAGGATTTGCTTTTCGTGGTTGACTTGATTTGCTTGCCTTTTCGGCATGGACCGCAGACGCCGTCCTTCGAATGACACATTTGGCAAACCTCTTACCATACCCTGTCTTGAAAGCTTGTTGATCGCCTTGAAGTTGACGTGAGACATCCTCTTGTGCCATAGCCACTAAGATCTGCAGTGCCTTTGGCAACAAAACATGGAATTGAGGAGCTCATAGGCTTCCCAACAGAATGTACATATTACCCGATCGCTTCCTGTAAGCACAACTTCCTTGGTTTGGGTGTTCTTGACTCTACAGCGATCTATATAGAACTTCACCGAGAACTGTTTATCACAGAGATGGCTAATACTAAGTAGATTATACTGTAAGCCTTCAACATATGCAACATCGGTGACCTTGAATTTCCCGACAAGTAGGTTTCCTTTCCCTCTTGTTCTTCCTTTAGACTTATCACCGGCGAACTTTTGGACCGCGACCTTCTACAAAATCGATAGCTTGCTCCTGTCTCCAATCATGTGACGAGCATCCACTATCGAAGTACTGTATCCTCCTCTAGAATGTCCCGTAACAAAGAAATTAGGTAGATTTAGGTCCCCTTTGATTTTGGGTCCATATATGTTAGTTCCTTTAGGTACCTGATTTTCCTGACAAAGAATTGGTTTATCGTAGGATGTACTCAGACAAGATTGCGGTATCTACGGGGCATATCCGTAGTTGTTATAATCACGATAATTATTATGCATGTGAAATTCAGATTATTATTATTATTCCAAGACGAGTGTCGCTTCAGAGGTGGAGCCATTTTCTTAGGCCTAACAGCCTTGTCTTCTCGGGTCTCCACTGATTCCCAATGCCGTTGTTGATACCGAATCGGCAAATTGTCTTGAGGGATAACGGGGCTCCTGTATCCAATACCTAGGCGCACTGTACTGAGTGTACTGTTGTGCGGGTCTTTGGTGGTTGGATACCGTCTTCTTTCTGAATGACTGCCGGCTTTGATGATATGCTTGTGGAGCATGCTTTAGATTACGCCTTCTGAGTGGTTGTTGGTTCCACTGTCTCGAATAGTAGAGTTGATGAGGCGGAATGGCAGCCTTCGGTTTTCTCGGTACAGGAGGTTCCTTTATGGGACTGGGAGTATCTTCCGATTCCGGAATGTGTTCCACACTCTTGACGAACACAGTACTAGTTTTACCTTTATTCGAACATGAGCTGTATCCTAAGCCACTTTTATCATGAGCATGTTGCCCAGTGCTCAGAATTTCTTCCATTCTTTTGGACGATTTTTCAAAAGACTTCAGAATGGTCTCAAGTTCATTTTCTCGCTTCTCGAGAGTTGTAATTTTGGTTTGTAGTAGAACCAAATCATTTGTCTTGCTCTCATTATGGGTTTTAACCGTACTTAGTTCATGAGCAAGTTGATGATTGCTCTCCATGAGTTTTTCAAAATCGACCTTCTTTGGTTTCACAATCAAGAGACATATTTTCATAGTTTATTTTCAAGCAAGTCATTTTCATCTTTCACTCTAGATTGTTAATTGAAGTATATTCTCGCTTTTAGAGTCTCATGGGCTTTTGAATGTTTTTGAATTCATTCATCATATTTTCAAAGTATGAGATGCATTAGGTGGAATAACGAGGTTGAGCTTACCTCATCGTCCGTCTTCACCTTCGGAACATCTTTGGCCATAAAGCACATGTATGCTTTATCATCGAACTCATCGTCGATGAATCACTTTCTGACCACCAAGACATTCTCACTGATTCGATGGTGTGGGGAGGCTTCGATTCTCCAATCGTGGCCTTGAGCTTGTCTTTCCAAGCACGTCTTCTTTCATCTCGCTCTTGTTGCTCGGCCTCGTGCAATCTTTGGACTTTGGGATGAGGACATTTGTTTGCATAATGGCCTCGGTTTCCGCAGCTTATAGCACAAGTTAGCATCGCGATGATGTTTCTGTACTTACCTTGTTGATGTGTTTGGGCTGTAGGAGTCTTTCCGCATCGTTTAATGAACTTTTGAACTTATGCATTAGAAGCGCCATTTCATCTTGTGACAGGATGTCGCTGCCGCCGTTCTTGTGACCGGCTTCGACGAGCTAGGCATGCCGTGTCGACGCTCGATACAAGTAGAGTCGTGACCTTTGAAGGAGATTCTTCACTTTCTCTCTTCACAATGTCATACTCAAAAGCTTTAAGGTCGAGAAGAGATCAAAAGTGGATATTTCATTAAGATTACATGATACACGCATAGCCGTGGTCTTAATGTCCCATCGGGCCGGGAGAGATCCGAAAATTTTTAAGTTCTTCTCCTTTTGGGTGTAAATCTTGCCCAACGCTTCAAGTTCACCAACAATACCAAGAACTGAGGTCAAGTTCCTCAAGTGTTTCCGTTGGTTTCATTTCAAAAGATTCAAATTCTTGAGTAAGTTTTGAAATCTTGTTTTCTTTTGAGAGCTCGGTTCCCTCACAAATTAACTTGAGTTTATCCTGCATTTCTTCGTGCTTTGCAGCCTCTTTACCTTTGAGAACGTGCCTTTGTCAAGAGTGACAAATAACGCGTTCTTAGCCACGTTGTCTAGATCGGCTCGCTTCCTTTCATCGGTTGTCCATTGCTCGCGTTCCTTCTCGAGCATTTCAAGATGGGCTTGGCCCTCAATCCTTGGGCCGGATTGACCTTCATGATCTTGATCGACCATCCTGTATAACAAAGATCATCTCTTCGCATTGCCGCAAGATGAGCTTCCATTCTAATTCTCCATCGCCAAATTCATTAATAGAGAACATAGGACTTTGTTAATCATAGAAGTATCCATACCGATAATATAGGAATGAAAGAGACTTTTGAAAATAAGTGATTTGAATCGATTCGGTGAAAAGAAATACGACCGATTCTTTTTAGAATCAACCGCCCGATACCACTTGTTGGCCACTTAAGTATACTGGATACGCTTTGGAAAAGTAGTTTAAACAACAAATCAGATGGAATCTAAATCGAGTGCGTAGCGGAAGTCTGATACGCTTAGTTGCCGTGATACTGAACAGAGTATTAGGTGTATACTTAATATATCACGTAATTTCAAACAAGAAAAGTCAAGGTAAATGACACAAGAATTTAAGTGGTTCGAGGTAAACCCTCTACGTCCCACCGGTCCTCCACACAGAGTAAAAAGTTTATTATATAATTCTGCGTACACAACTACGTAATTATAAACAAACCTATCCTTGTATCGTTCACACTGATTGATACAAAGAATATCACTTTCAACCGCTCACACAGATTGGTTAAAGCTTCCTTCTTGACTAGCTTCTTCACACACAGCCTAAAGCTTCGTCCTTATTCGTCCCACACAGTCGAATAACTTGTTGAGTTCACAGAGCTCGGTTTTACAGAGGTAAAAGGTTAGGTAACTGTAAGAACAGACTTTGAATATCAAGATCGATGATAGTCGTTCTTGATGTTTGAGCACTGTATATCTCTTTCGTTTTAACTTGCGATATGCTTTGGAGATATGTTTGCTCAGATGATAACTTGATAGCTTTGAGAGTTACTTTGATTCGTAATTGGTGTTACTGATCTTCAATGTCTTCAAGGATATATATAGCCTCTGAAGAAAGTATCCGTTTGAGATGTCCGTTTGAATAAGATTTCCTTCAACGGGAATATGACATGATCCGGATTTCGCGGGATTCTGAAGATTCAAGATCGGCGTGATTTAAATACTTTATCCTTGAGTATTTAAATACTTCTTGTTCAACGGAACTTGACTTGTGTTCTTCTTTGTCCTTTTGTGAATCAGTATGGAAGGAGACTGTATTTAGGCATCGAGACAGCTTTTCCATACTTGATCTATTACAAGTCTTCTTGTCATCGATTGAGCTTCACTTATGCCGATTCGAGGCTGGTCTTCGATACATGATAAATCCTTGAATCCTCGATACAGTTTCCTTTACTGTATTTGGCATATATGTCAAAACCTTCTCAATAACAAATAACAATCGATACAGGGATCGGGTATCCCGGCTGAATCGATACAGGGTGTTTGTTTTTCCTAACACAAATAATTTATGTATTTTTTTAAATATAAGGATTAAATTATCTTCTTTTTGGCTATTTAACAAAAACGTTAAATACTTAACGATTTGGATCATTTTGGCCAAAAAAGGACAAAAAACGTGGCACCAAATCTATTTTTATAAATTTCTCATAAGACCAAAGTGCTATTTTTCCTCTTAAAATATGTAAGTAATTTTTTTATAACATATTTATCAATAGAATGATCTCTATATAAAAGAAGGTTATAGAGAATAAAAATTGACTATAAATCTTTTAAAAATGTATTAAATTTCAAAGACGACAATTTCTACTAATTATACTTTTCCATGATTTGCTTTTCACCCAATTGTTATTATGTGTTAATATATCGAATTAATTATATTTTAATGCTCTATCATTTTATATTTATAAATGGTATGCTCAAAATTGTAAAAGAAAAAAGAGAATATAAATTTTCTGGATATTGCATATTTAATAGGTAAAAATGGATGAAAATGTACAGACTCCCACGTGGAAGGGGTTGCTTAATTTTGCATTTCCCAGGTTTCGAGCATGAGGAAAAAATACTCCCTCGTTTATCTGAAGTGCAACATGTGATCTAAAAAGTATTATTTTAAAAATGCAATGTTTCATTCATATATCAAATCACATTAAACAATCATATTTTCTTTTTTAATCTCCACCACGCATTTACGATCAATACCTTTTAATATATATCACGCATTCACCATCAATACTTACAAAACCTACACATCTATCGCATCGAAGCATTCCTCTAAAATACACTAGTTTTACTCTAAATATTGCACCTCGTCTGGAACGAAGAGATTACACTCCATATCAAATCTTTTTATGTTTCGCTTAATTGTACAGTTTTGTATTGCACAGTTTCTCTTAGAAGCCTGCCAAAAGTTGCTCATTACATGTGACATCTTTCAACCAATCACTTGAAGCATCAAACACACAGATATGAGTCATCTATAATTCAATATGCATCAGCACAATTCTTAGAATAAGAGATGAAACCTAAATATCATCACTGTGTTTTTCCTTCTTTTTTTTTGGGTGCTTTCTTCAAAAAGTAAAGTTTCACCAATAACAAACAAAGTAGTCAAAGCAATCATCTATAAACAGCTTTTCTTTTCAAAGAGACGCGTGAAATAACAAATCTTTAAGACATTTATTCTTTTCCATATAGTCAGGGGTGGAATGTGTTGACAGGTCTTTCGTTGTAGCAAAAGGCGAAATCCTCGCATGCAGTCCCCACCCCTGTTGAAAGGAATGGAGGATTAAATCATGGTGACTAACTACCACTAGGTGGGAGGATAAATGCGCCTACAAGGAGCTATCCCCACATTGGAGGATAAAACTCCCACATCATGCCGCTGCAGTGACTAACTCGCGTCTCAGTAGCAATCTGCCACCCAGAACTGGGCTGAATCGCCCATGCGGACTTGACAGGTCTTTCATATTTAGAACGCTGGTCCCTCAGCTCATGATTTTATGCTGAACGTGGAAATTCGAATTTTTTGCCCTTTCCAAGACTCGAACTCCGCACCTCCAGGATTAGTAGGAACCAGGGCCGGTCCTAGGATTTCTCATGCCCTGGGCGAAAAGGCGAAAAAATACCCCCATTATTTAAAAACTACAAAACAAAAAACCATATTATTTTTAAGGACCAATTTTTATTATTGTTATTATATGATAATGTGTTCTTCGTAATATATATCTTATAATTATATAGTACTTCTTGTTGACGTCTGATTTGGTCAACGTCACGTGGGCTGATCTGGACGAATGGATCGAAGCCACGTAGAAAATAATAAACAAGATGAAAAGGACTGGATCACTAAATTTTATTAATGATCTTAATATGAAATAGAGCCGAGCTGAATATTTTTGTGCCGGTCTATCTGTTTTTCTTAGTTATTACAAATTCTCTCTTTTTTATCTCTCTTCTCTTTTCTCATAAATGCCAAAAGTCCTTTTTCACTGTACATTCCTCCTATATATAGATAATCTCGGCCAGTCAGGAGATGACAGTTGGAGGATGTTGGGGAATATGCCCAAAACAGTCAGACTGTAAATACACCTTAGACACGTGGCGGCTTCTAAGGATTGCTTCGGGAAGGGACATGACAACATGCATTAATTGGCATGTGTGCCTGTCCCGCATGCTTCTGGCGATGCTTATCCGTCGGGGTCGGACCTCGGGTCCCCCGTCGCTCTGGTCGGCCTTGGTATAATCCCGAACTTGAGCGGATTTATCGTTGGTCTGCTCGGTCCTTCCGGTCTAGATATCGGGTCGGTCTTGATGTCTCTGACCGGTCCGGTTCTCGTCAATGATCGGGAGAGAATCGGTCCGGTTCTCTGACCGGTCCAGTTCTCTGACCGATCCGGTTCTCTGTCCCGGCTTGCTGTTCAGATTGGCCGGTTCAGCTGACGAATGCTTACGTGGATGCCAAGACGGATTGACCGTCAACAAGGGCCCCGAGTCTGTGGCCGTCTGGCCGTTGGCCGGAGTTGTTTCGCAGACCGAGGTCCGCTTGTGGGAGGATAAGATCTCTCGAAGGGACGCCTCTTCGGGAGTCGCGTCGATTCAGTTTCAAAGTTTCTAGGTGTCATGATAAGGGAGACGCGTGGCGGAATCTGATTTGACGACGCGTTCACGCGTCTTCGATTCTTGCGACGGTTCAGTATGAATCGTCGCGTCACGCGCTAGGCATTTAATGCCTCTTTTCTCTTATAAATATAGGGTTTCTCCTTCTTCATTTCTCCTTCCGCCATTTTTGCTTTTGTTGCAGAGAAGAGAGAGAAAAATTTCGGTGTCCTTTTCCTGATTTTAGAGAGAATTTCCCGGTAAGCCTTTTCCCTTTTTCTATTTTACGATGTCGGAGCTGAGGGATGAGACAGCGGCGGAGTTGACTGTGTCTCCGGACCGCACGGGGGTGGCGGATCTGTCTATGGGCGACGTTCCCGTCGACTGGAGCAACGAGGAGGATGGCGGCGAGGTCGTGAGGTCGCCGGATTCTAGAGACGCGGAGGTGGTGGCGCCGTTGACGGCGGTTGGCGAGACTCCGGCCTGGATTCGGCCTCGGCCGTCCCCTTTCGTGGAGGCGGAGTGGGAGGGAGCGTGCGGGCAAGCGGAAAAGGGTAGAGGCCGAGCTTGAGGATACTGCGACCAAGGCGGAGGGCTCGTCCATTCCTGAAGTTGTTGTATCCGCCCCGAGCCCTGTCCGGACGGGTCGTGCGACCGGTAAGGAGCCCTTAATTGACTTGGAGAGTCATTATCTCCCAATTAATAAGGACCGGGAGGAACCTTGTGCCCAGATGAAGGGGCGACGGCCGCGCTGGTTTCTTGATTACGTCTGGGCAGCTACCCCAACCGCGTAGATGCTCAACCGGGTTCCCCCGGCGGTGGTTGAGTCCAGTCACGTCCCTATCAGGGGTTGGACGCCCAAGATGGAGATGGTGACCAACGATATGGGTCCGGTTGAGCAGATTCAGTTCGGGAATGCTCTGATCAGCCGTGCGTTGTGTACTTACATAAAGGCCACTGATGAGCTGATGGCCCTGGTCGAGAAGCATAAGAAGATGGAGGCCGATCTTAAGGCCTTGCAGGAAGAGCACCATCTCTGCCCTTCGCTGATCAAGTCCCTGGAGGAGGAGATGACCTCCTTGAAGGGCGAAATGGAGATTTTGGACAGTCGGGCCCTCGAGGCCGATATATGGAAAGGAAAAGCTGAAGAGATGACCACGGCGGCCGAGCTGGCGCATAAGCAGTGGTTGGACACCAGGGCTGAGCACGAGGCTTACCTGAGAGAAACTAAGGCCCAGCTTGAAAGCCTGACCGAGCGGGTCAATACTTGCGAGGCTTCGGGCTACGCCAAGGGTCTGGCCAAAGGGGCCGCTGCTTTTAAGGAGACACTTGAATTCGAGGAGCTGATCAACCTCAACTATGTCTCCACCTGCTACGAGATATTAGATCTCATGAAGGAAGGGAAGACCGTTGAGGAGGTTCAGGCTTATATAGAGTCCCAGGCGGCCGACCTGAAGGTTGAATCTCTCGGAGCTGATGAGCCGAAGGCCGCTGAGGTTATCGAAGATCCGTGGTTAGTTCAGCCCGGCGAAGGTGAAGGACAATCGTTTCAGGCGGCTGGCCAGGATGGTGGGGCCGCGTAGTTTCCCTTCAGATTTTGTTTCCTGCATGGCCTGCGTGCCAGTCTTTCTTTTCTTTTGTTTTTCACATGTAATTTGTAAAGATGTTTCCTTGGATGAATAAAATCTTCTTCGTAGCGTCTCTTTAACTGCTCTTTTTTTTTTTTGGTTGTTCATCTCCTGTTGGTTGTGCCGAGGTGAGCTCGGTCTTATAGTGCCGGATGAGCCGGTCTTATGAGGTGCCGAGGCGAGCTCGGTCTTATTGTGCCGGATGAGCCGGTCTTATGAGGTGCCGAGGTGAGTTCGGTCTTATAGTGCCGGATGAGCCGGTCTTATGAGGTGCCGAGGCGAGCTCGGTCTTATCGTGCCGGATGAGCCGGTCTTATAGTGCCGGATGAGCCGGTCTTATGAGGTGACCAATACTAAAAATGGAATAACGTCAAATTTTATTGATAATACCTCTTTAAATACATAACATTCCATGGATAAGTTAATCTCTGTCCGTTCAGATATTCCATCCGGTAGGCTCCGTTCTGAAGGACTTCGCTAACCTTATACGGTCATTCCCACTTGGGCTTAAGTGGTCTGGGATCCGGCCCAATACCCGTTAAGAACGAGGTCTCCGCCGGAATGATTACCGCATATACCCTCGTGCACCTCTCTGAGGGCATACTCTGCTTCTGACTCGGACAGGCATTTCAGCAATGGAACCGAATATCCTCTTTTGTATAAAGTTCCATCCACGATGGTGAACCGGCGTGATCGAGTTCGTAATGATCTCGCCTGGCTCGGTCCTCGGGTAACCGCCGCTTTGAAGATATCGGATTATAGGTGCATCCATCCTTGCGGTTCGATTGTTCTACGCCTTGACTTCGCCATTTCTGTGGTGATGAGGCATAATATCCTATGCTGACCTCGTCCATATGTTCGGCTCCGGAGCTGGACGCGAGTTTGGCCAAGGAGTCGGCTTGGATGTTCTCGGTTCTGGGGATGTGTTGTATAGTTCCCCGAAAATCTTGCAACCGGACGCGCGCCAGGTTGAGGTACTTAACCAGCTTGGGTTCCTTGGCTTCGTATTCGCCGTTGATTTGGTTCACCACTAATTGAGAATCACTCAAAACAATGAGGCGGGCAAGGCCGAGGGAGGTCACCATTTCTAGACCGGCCAGGAGAGCTTCATATTCTGCCTCATTGTTGGTGGTCGGAAACCCTAAGCGAATGGCCGAGCAAAACAAACGTTGGTCGGGGCTGACGAGGACTATTCCTGCACCCGACCGATCGGCGGTTGAGGATCCGTCCACGTAGAGTGACCATTCTTCTGATCGGTCGTTCTCTTGTGTGATCGCTGGTGTGAATTCCGCAATGAAATCCGCCAGGGCTTGACCCTTCATGGCAGTGCGTGATTCAAAAGCTATGTCAAACTGCCCGAGTTCGACGGCCCACTTAATCATCCGGCCGGATACGTCAGGTCGATGCATGACCTGCTTCAGAGGGTAGTTTGTTAAGACGACTACCTGATGTTCCAGAAAGTAGGGTCTTAACTTCCGGGACGCCATTACAAGCGCATAGGCCAGCTTTTCCATTGGGGCGTATCTGAGCTCGGCATCATGAAGGGCCTGACTAACATAATAGACCGGATGTTGAACTGCATTCTCCATTCGGATCAGAGCGGCGCTGATCGCAGAGTCGGATACCGCGAGGTATAAATTGAGAAGTTCCCTGCCTGGCCGCAAGATTGGGGCTTCGCCGTAACTTCCTTGATAGCTTCAAAGGCTCTTTGCAAGGTTCTCGCCCATCAAATCTCTGTTCTTTTTATTGCCTCAAAGAAAGGTTTACATTTGTCGCTTGAGCGAGAGATAAAGCGACTTAGCGCGCTAGTCGCCGCCAGTTTCTCAGCACCTTTTTGACCGAATTTGGTGAAACAAGTTCTGGCCACGCTTTAATCTTATCGTTGGCTTCAATCCTCTTTCGCTCACCATGTAGCCGAGGAATTTACCAGAACCCACCCCAAATGAGCATTTCTTTGGATTTAACTTCATCTTGTACTCTCGCAAAATAGCAAACATTTTATTGAGGTCATTTACATGATCGGCCGAGCGCAAAGACTTTACTAACATATCATCTACATACACCTCCATTGTATGACCTATCAAGCTATTAAACATTTTATTTACCAGGCGTTGATATGTTGCGCCGGCATTCTTGAGCCCGAAAGGCATCAATCTAATGATAAAGCCGCGGGCTGAGTAGAAGGAGGTGTTTTCATCATCAGTGGGATGCATTGGGATCTGGTTGTATCCGGAATATGCATCCATAAAGCTCATTAGCTCCTGCCCGGCCGTTGCATCCACCATGTAGTCGATATGGGGTAGGGGGTAGCTATCTTTCGGGCAGGCTTTATTCAGATTAGAGAAATCAATGCATAGCCTCCATAGCCCGGTCGGCTTTTTCACCAGGACCGGGTTGGCCACCTGTGCCTGCATCGGGCTTCCGGATGAACCCGTTGTCGATCGATTTTCTACTTCCTCTTCCATTCTTCTTCGCTGCTCGTGCCCCATTTTCCTCCTTTTCTGAATAATCGGCTTTGAACTGGGGTCGATATTCAGCCGGTGGCATGCAAGTTCCGGGTCAATCCCCGGCATGTCCGAATGGGTCCACGCGAAGACATCCAAGTTCTGTCTCAGGTGGAAGATTAGCTCGGAGCGGATCGGCTCTTGGAGGTTGTGGCCGATCTTTAGCCGTCGAACGGGATCAGATGGGTCCATGTCGACCTGGTCCAACTCTTCTGTTGGATCAGCATGGCGAATTTTCCCTTTCGGATTTTGGTATCGCAGGTCGACAGGATCCTCTTCTAGGATCGGCTCCTTCCCGGGCCTGCGGCCCCGATCCGCTTCCTGGTCAGTTTCCATTTTGAGGGTTCGTGCGGCCCCGGGACCTTCGGTCTCCTGTTCGAGTAGGGTGTCTCATGCCAGCTGTTCGGAGCTGGTGGCCCCCATTTCCTTCGATAAATTTTCTGGGATGCCCTCTGCGGCGTTGATTTCGCGAGCCCGGATGCTGAGATTGCATTCCCGAGCGGCCCTTTGATCTCCCCTATGAACCCCGACGCCGTCCGGGGTGGGAAACTTCATGCACATGTGATACGTGGACTGAGTGGCCCTCAGCCTTGACATCACAGGTCGGCCTATGATGGCGTTATAGTCGCTGTGCACATCGATGATCTTGAATGTAGTGATCATCGTCCTTCTGATCGGCCCCTGACCGAATTCCAAGGCGAGGTCGATTTCCCCGAATGGTGAGGTACGGCAGTTGGCAAATCCCCTAATGTCCTCGTTGCAGGGCCGGACGTAAGATTGGTCTACCTTCATCCTGCGAAGGGTATGAAGGTAGATGATGCTGGCGTAGGCCCCGGAGTCTACCAACACCCTATGTACCGGGATCCCCATTATGCGCAGGGTGATGACAAGGGCGTCTGAATGGGGATGGTCCAAGCCGTCTGCATCGGACTCTTCGAAAGTAACTGCCAGCTGGGGGGTTTTGGGGGCTTCTTCGGCCACTGATAGGAACCCCTCTGGTCGGCGCTCGGTCTGTTGATAAGAGGTGGTAGCCTCTCGAATGGATGCCTTTTTCTGCCGCTTTGACCTATGATCATCGACCTCGGCTGTCCCCATGATGGTTAGAATTTCCCGGGGGGACTTGGGGGCTGGAGGAACCCGATCGTTCTTGGCTCTTTTCGGGTCGGCCCGATCCTGGCGATCCCAGGGTGGGTTCCGGGTAAATCGCCTTAAGCCGGTATCGTCGCAGACCGCGATCAGGGCGGCGACGAGGTCCCGGCACTGTTCGGTGTTATGACCCACTGATTCATGATATTTACAATAGCGGGTCTGGTCCATATCCTTGTGATTCTTATAGATCGGCCGAGGAACCGGGAGCAAATTCTTGTTCTTTATTTGATCAAATATGGCCGCGGCCCCGACGGAATATATTTCAACGAAATTAGCCATGAGCTCGGGCCTACGCTCCCGATAGCTCTGAGTTGTTGGGGCTGTCGAGGAAGAGGCGGGAGCCTTATTCTCCCGACGGGATTCTTGACGGGCCTCTATGTAGTCATGCCTATCTTCTTTCTTTTTGTAGGGCCCTTTCTGGTCGGAGGGCATGACTAAGACTGGTGCCGGCATAGCTTCCTCGGCAGCTATACGGGAGCTCGCGCGCTCCAAGAATTCTTGGTAGGTGTGTGGGACATTCTGGCACACCGTCCAGCGGAAAAAAGAATTTTTGAGGAGGCCGGCCTGGGCGATAATGGCCAGCGCGTCATCCGACATGGGTTCCGTCTCCAATATCCGTTTATTGAAACGAGATATATAATCTTTAAGGGACTCGTTCGGCCCCTGTATGACGGAAGCGATGGATGAGCGTGGGGCGACTCGTACTAGGGACCCCATGAAATGGGATCGGAACGTCGCCGAAAGCTGGGCCCATGTGTGAATAGAATGATGGGGCAGCGTCCGATACCATCTCTGGGCCCTCTCCCCCAAAGTCAAGGAGAACATTCGGCACCAGAACGCGTCTTGAGACCCGTGCAGGTCCATCTAGGAATTATAATGTTCAAGATGGGCGTTAGGGTCTGTCTCCCCGTTGTATGGCGGAATCTGAGGAATCTTGAACTTTTCCGGGAGGGGTTCCGCCAGAACACTGGGGGACAAGGGACTCTCCTGGCTGTTAATCCATTCCGAACTTTGGGATGGCTGGAGTTGCTTATTTTCGAGTTTCGTAAGGCGTTTTTTAAGAAACTCGATCTCACTCGAGTTATCGCCGGGAGTTGGAGGTAATACTTGTGTCGGATTTAGGGACTGGTGGGGAGCTTTTTCTTCTTTACGGCTCTGACTCTGGATAGTGGGAGCCGACGCTGCTTTTTCGATTTTCTTCCCTGCCCCGAGGCGATCAAAAACGGATATGTGGCGCGAAAGCCTACTTTTTCGAGAGGGATGTGAGCTTTCGCCATGGCTTTCCGCCATTTCCCCGGCGACCCTAAAGGCTGTCCTCTTTTTGTTTCGTCCCGAGGCAGCTGGGCGGGTCGTCTGAGATTCCGCCTCCGCATGGTCTTCGGGTTTTTGAAGGGTTCCGCCCCCAGTAACCCGTGTCATAAGGGCCGTCATGCCCTGGATGAAGACTGGATGTTTAAAGCACTCTACCACCTTACGGAGGTTTTCTTCCTCCGTCGCGGGCTGAGGGTTTTTTGAACTTTCGTGAGACATCTCCGGTGAGTAGTATTTTTTTATATATCTTTTATTTTATCAAAAGTTGTGGCTGTGCGCCCCTTCCTCTATCGCCAATCTGTTGACGTCTGATTTGGTCAACGTCACGTGGGCTGATCTGGACGAATGGATCGAAGCCACGTAGAAAATAATAAACAAGATGAAAAAGACTTGATCACTAAATTTTATTAATGATCTTAATATGAAATAGAGCCGAGCTGATTTTGTGCCGGTCTATCTGTTTTTCTCAGTTATTACAAATTCTCTCTTTTTTCTCTCTCTTCTCTTTTCTCACAAATGCCAAAAGTCCTTTTTCACTGTACATTCCTCCTATATATAGATAATCTCGGCCAGTCAGGAGATGACAGCTGGAGGATGTTGGGGAATATGCCCAAAACACTTGTCAGACTGTAAATACACCTTAGTGGCGGCTTCTAAGGATTGATTCGGGAAGGGACATGACAACATGCATTAATTGGCATGTGTGCCTGTCCCGCATGCTTCTGGCGATGTTTATCTGTCGGGGTCGGACCTCGGGTCCCCCGCCGCTCTGGTCGGCCTTGGTATAATCCCGAACTTGAGCGGATTTATCGATGGTCTGCTCGGTCCTTCCGATCTAGATATCGTGTCGGTCTTGATGTCTCTGACCGGTCCGGTTCTCGTCAATGATCGGGAGAGAATCGGTCCGGTTCTCTGACCGATCCGGTTCTCTGTCCCGGCTTGCTGTTCAGATCGTCCGGTTCAGCTGACGAATGCTTACGTAGATGCCAAGACGGATTGACCGTCAACACACCTATCATAATGTAATATCAAGTTAAATGAACTTTAGAGGCTTGCATATAATGATAGTTGTGCTCAGACTAAAAGTATACAATTATATATGATGTGTAAGTCATCTTAAAACACAGGAAGACTTAATACTATATTTGTATCATATTTTTAATAATCTAAACATACTTAAATAACGAGTGCTATGTAATCTAAACAGTCCTATATAGCTTTCGGCAATAAATCACACTATGGGTGACAACAAAACTGGATTCACAAGATTCTACATCTAAAAAAAAAGAATTCTACACAAACCACTATACTTTGCATTTTTTTTTTGGATTAACCACCAAAAGAATTATTTTTTATATTAACCACTGAAAGTTTGCTTTTACTTTTTAAAAAAACACCCTAACCGGGAATAAGAGGTTTCCAGATTGCAAAGTTGATGTGGCATTTTTTTCATTACAAAGAATAATTATATGGCATTTTTTTATTAAAAATAATAATTACATGACATTTTTAATTAAAACATTGCAAATTAAGTGGCTTTTAGGCCAAAATTCATAGAAAGCACATTCTACATATACTTCAATTAAATGAAACATATTATTACAATTATAAAATCATCCTTCGTTCCATGAATAATCAAACGATGATATCAAACTCGTATTTTATAAATCATTTCCTGCTTCGATATCGAAAAACAATTTCAAAAATCGCTTCGATATTGCAAAATCGGTTCTGAGCGGCTTTTGGGTCTTGAGAGGTTTAGAAGAACAACGAAGGTAGTGTGTGGGGTTCTAGGAATTTTCAAACGTAAATCCACTTAATTATTATTGTTGGCCTAAGAGCCACTTAATTAATAATTTCTTCAATTAGAAATACCACGTTATTATTGTTTATATCAGAAAAGCCATATCAACTTTTTTTAACCTCGAAAACCTGTGACACCCGATAAGTGTGGTTTTTTTAAAAACAAAAACAAACTTTCACTAATTAACATAGAAAAATATTTTTTCAGTGATTAATCCGAAAAAATTGCAAGTATAGAATTTTCGCATTGTAAAAAAAAAAAAAAAAAAAATAAATAATAACCTCCAATAATCATATTTTGTGACCGTGAAAATCACAAAAATTAGTTGAAACTATATCGTAATTAAAATTATTTCATACATGATATGATTTTAGAAAATATAACGAAAGATATTTGTGGTTCCCTTGAGTTTGTTGGCAACACTTTAATTAATTTTTTATTAGTAATAACATCATTAGGCCTAAATTGATGCCCTGGCCGTCGCCCGGCTCGCCCACCGTAGGGTCGGCCGTGGTAGGAACTCATTGTTGATGGCTACCACACTTGCAATGAATTCCTACTAATCCTTGAGGTACGAAGTTCGAGTTATGGGAAGGACAAAAAAAAACGAATTTATGGCTACCACATTTGCAATGAATTCATACTAATCCGAAGTTCGAGTTCTGGGAAGGACGAAAAAACTGAATTTTCAAGCTCAGTATAAAATTATGAGTTGACGAACTAGCTTTCTAAGCGTTAAGATCCTCCAAAAAGAATGTATATACCAAGTTGAGTCAGTGTCAAACATCTTCTAATTGTACAAATCTCAAGACATTTTGATTGTCAGTAGTTGCAGGATTGTAATATCCTCTCCTATGAATGAATGTGGTTAAACAGGATCTACCCCACACTGTACATATAATGCCAACATTGAGTAATTCAATTCAATCTCTTTTGCACAAGCAAGTTTTGTTCGTTCAAGCAAAGCACTTGTGACTAGTCATCCGTGTATTTAACCAAAACAATGCAACAAAAAAGTTAGTACTTGCTTACGCGTCCATTGTCAGTAATTCAATTTTATTTTGCGTTTTGGATTTGACTCATTTATGATTAAATATCTTTGGCCAGATCCCAAAATCTCAAGTTAATCAAAAGATATATATAAATATTGATCTTTTATGCATACATGAATTATATCGACAAATCCAAGAACAAGTCAAAAGAAGGAATAAATATATCTATTGCAGCGCATGAACATAATTAAAGTACTAGCAAATCCTACAATCTAAAGGGCTTTGACCAAGAAACATAGCTATAATATTACAATAAGAATAGTTGAACAGTTTCGACAAAGAAAATACAGAATAAAAATTAGACAAATAAAACTTATTGAGATCTTGCACCTTGACCCTTGTTTTCTCATTCCTTTGATGTTTTCTTAGTATCGCAAAGCCGAAAAGATCATATTTTTGCCTCCAAACTTGGTGCTCCATGATGTTCCTTATACAAGAAGGGTTCAACTCTAATTCAACTTATTAGCCCAACTAATTCAGAATATGAAAGGAATTTTCGCACAAAATTTTGCCTAAAAAATTTGTTGAATACTTGTAGGGTCCTTATGTCCCCAAGATAGAATTAGTCTTCAACCACTTCATGTAAGTTGCTTGAATTTTGATAGGCAGCATTGGACTATTTCATATGAGTTGTAGATGTTTATATTATCTTAATACTAATGCTTGAATCATACGAAACCGGACGCACAACATGGCCGTGCATGACGAGATGTAGAAAAGTCAAAATGAGTTTTTTATTGGGCAAGATCATATTTTGTTGTAATGTCACTCGGGCTAATATTCATTTGATGCATACTTGCATGGCATACTATTTTGTTTGCCCTGTGACATGAAGGTATCGTATGGCACTAAATACCAGTACTAGAGAATTCTACCATAATTAGATCTGAATAATTTTGAGATGCTTGATATATACACACACCCACTCCTATGGTACTTGTTCAATTATTTGCTCATCATAATTAAATTTTCTTTTTACTTTCTTTTGTGCAACTTTTAGATTTGAGGTTGCTGTTGTGTTTCACTAGTATCATGTCGATGTTGATGTTATGTGCTCATTCATAAGGCGACATCACTGGCACAGCCGGGCGACATTGGTCGGGCTTAGAATACCAGTTTGTCGCCAGTTGCGTCGCCTTATGAGTGATACTGATGACTTTTTGTAACTGGCTACAGACTGTTTATCAATGGTCACAACCTTTCTCTAATTCTAAGCCCGACCAATGTCGCCCAAATGTACCAGTGACGACGCTTTATGAGTGAGCACATAGCATCAACATCGACATGATACTAGTGAAACACGCCAGCATCCTCAAGTCTACATGTTAAACGAAAGACTAAAATGAAAATTTAATTAAGATATCATCAAATAATTTGACAAGTACAATAGGAGACACCTATATATATATATATATATATATATATGTGTGTGTGTGTGTGTGTGTGTGTGTCTATATATATATTATCTCAAGTATCTCGAAAATCTAATTATGGTATTTAGTGTCATATGGTACCTTCATCTCATAGGGCAAACAAAATAAGATGCATGCCATGTAAGGACATTCCAAACACATATGCATCAAATGAAATACTATACTAACCCGAGCATTTCCATTGAATAAAAATAGAATATAACAAAGTGCAAGGTGATCATTTCTCGTTTGTTTCTTGCAAAAAAAGACGCAGCTCTTCTGCAAAGACTTTTCGGGCAAAACCAACATCCGACCTATTAGTCAACAACTGCTTGAAATAATTAAAGAAAATCCTTTTCACACTATAGCTTATTCCAGCTAGAGGTTCAATATCCGTTGAATAAATTCACGATCGTCATTGCGAAAGACAATGAATAGTTGTATGTTAATGAACACAGAAATCACAGAAGATGTGCAGACGGCCAACCTCAGCTCACGTAAGAGATGCGGAATAAATTTAAACGATAATAACGCGATCAAAATTAAAAACCAAAGGATAAATAATTACGTTGAACATAGTCCTCAAACCTATAAACTCCTGGAAACAAACGTCAAGAAAGAGGGGAAATGAAGATGGACATGATAGGAAGAGAGCATAATTAAGTTTGAAAATCAAAAAAGACTCAAATGTATCAAACTTGATTACCTACCATCAATTAATCTTCAAACTCATGCATATGATCCAAGAGGTAGTTTGCAGCCAGTTCCTCGTTCTTGTTGCAGGCGAAGAAAACCTCCAGTACAAGTGCACGATCAAATCCCATTGCTTCAAGCTGAAATGATAACAAGAATAATCAGTTCACCTTTCAGTCGCTTTGTGTATTAAAACAAAGCTACAAAACGAACATACAAGAGAAGCCGTATTTATTTAAAAGAAACCAAAGGATAACTGTTTGATTTTTCAAATCAGAACCCCAACTCAATTCACTTGGACCAGCCGTTGTATTATACATCGGGGTGTACGTAGCTGCATACTCCACAAGCAATGTTCACCCTTTCTAATTAAATGTTCAGATTTTTTTTTTATTATTGAATGTTTGGAGAAAAATATCTCAGTTGCCTCATGCAATCACAAATTTCGCAAAAGACTTTCAGAAAGATAAAACTCCTCCACACCTCATTTGAATTGTGATGGATATAAAGCAAAATATTTCAAATTTTCATAATAATAACAAATCCATTGAGCTTGTTCGGACAAAGAGACGGATTCCAAATGCTTGAGCTCCTAAAGATACTTTTTTAGCCACTGGTGGATTTCATATCCATTATATATGGAGCCATTTGAAACCCTTCTTCTAAACCATCTCTCGGAATCCAAACAATTGGGATAAAAAACAACCTAAAAGAATTACAAAATCAGCTCTGTAAAACTAAAACATGAAGTCGAACTGCATATACTCACCCTTTCTATAGCTTCACGTTCCACAGGTGTAACTGTAACAGTCTGTGGCATCGCCTCTGCCAACTGCCCGAGCATCTCACTGATGCTGCATCAAAAAAAAAAAAAAAAAAAAAAAAAAAAAAGAACATCAATTAATACCACACCAAATTAGTTGCATTTGAAACAGAAAGAAAAGCATGTACTAAGATTAAAAGGCAAAGTTTGTGAATACCCTTCTCCGCCTTCCACAGGCTCATTGATAAGGCGAAGAAAATCGCCTTGGTGTTCTTGAATCTGTCTCACTAATTGTGGGTTTTGCTTTCCTAGTTCTTGAAGCATGGGCTGCCAATAAAAACAGATATCATCACTCGGGCCTTTGTAAATGAATACATAAATTACCAATAAATAAATGGAGGCCCGGATATTTATTATAAATAAGTGCCACAATACCTGCAAGATCTGTGGGTTAGCCTGCACCATTGCTCTTAAGGCTTGGAACTGAGGCAACATATTAAGAAGATAATATTTTCACAAATGTTAACTTTATATAAAGAGAGAGAGATTAGAGAGAGAGTATTTCTCTTTTAGGGTTTCTGGTTTATAAAACCCTTACCTGTGGGGTGTTACGTAGAAAATCTAGGGTATTCGCACCACCAGTATTCGCACCCATGTTCGGAAAGCCCTGTATAAGAGAGTAATAATTCTATCACCCAAATAATTCCCATCAAAATGATTAAAGAATTAATTTTTTTCCCAGAAAAAAAAGAACCTGCGGAAAAAGATCCAGCGGGTTTGCGTTGGGGCCAGTTGTAGGTGCTGGTGCTTGTGCTGGTGCTGGTTGAGCTGCTTGCTGGGGCTGAACAGGCACATTAGCAGCCGGCCCACTTGGCACGCTTGCAGATGTAGGTGGAGCTTCGGCTGATTCAGGGATGCCCTGAGATACATCAATAAACGGGCCATTAGGCAAGAGATACCCACACAAAACATCAGGAAAAAAATAACTCCAGTATAAAGTACAGCATTCAAAGAATTTGCACCCGGATATATAATGTTAAGAAGAATTTGAACACGCGTCGGCACGTTCTCTCATATAGGTTTGACGAGTATGAGCATAAAAATAGAAGTTCAATGGGCTTACAGAGTACAAATATTCAACTGCTCTTTCTGGATTGTTGTAAGCAGCACGAAGGGCACGAAGAACCGTCTCTCTGTTCCAAGTTCCCCCACCCATATCAAGAATCTGCTGGATTGTTCCCTCCAGGTTGTTACCAGCAACTAGATTAGATGCGGCTTGGTCGTACACGTTTGACCTGCCAATATAATGTAATAAAAATCCCAATAATTAAGGCAATATCTTCTACCGTCCATTTTTTCTAATAAAAAATACTATATTAAATTATTTTCTATTTACAGGCAACATAATTTTCACGGACAATTTATTAATAATCTTCGGAATGATTTAATTTGTATAAAACAATGAAATATTTCTATTAATATTCTCTTGAATTAATAGCATAATACAAACACGATTTCTGTTGCGAGCAAAGGATACTTAGTCTAATTATTCCATAATCATACCAACGATAGAAGGTTAACTAGCAAAGGATATTTAGTCTGATTATTCCCATATCTGAGACTTGTGTCCTAGCTATTAACTACTCTATAAAGAGAATTAATCAAAATGAATCTCATCCGACAGTACTTACACATCATTAGCAGCCGGAGCCGGAGCTGGAGCTGGAGCTGGAGCGGGAGCGGGAGCTGGAGCAGGAGCAGGAGGTCCAGCCCTGTAAAGTCGAAAAGACGGATATAAATTAAACAAATAACCGTGACCACCCACTCGTGCATGCAATGGAACAGCGAAATCGATGAACTACCAAGAACTATGAGAGGGCATATAGAAAATCTTACGCAGCTGGAGTAGGTTGAGGAGTTATAGATATCGGAGCTGAAGTAGGTGTCGCACTTGTTTGTGGTGCCTATAAGTATTGAAAAACTTAGATACATCTACATCCATGCCGATCTTCGCAAAAAGTATCAGAAGCCAACAGAATTACATATTTTTATTATAAAGAAGGTATAAGTAGAATCAAACAATAAAAAATAAAAAACAAAAAAACTCAAAGTCAGTCGACATGTCAAGCAACCAAACGAGACAGCAGACAGAGAAACTGAAATTGTTAATAGTAAACTCGGGCACAGGTTTCAAGGTGTACTCAGGCCACGGACAGCTGTACAAAATATCAAATGCCTCCCTAATTATCAATGTAGACAAAATATAAAACATCAAAATTGATATTTTTCCTCTCGCCAAACAATTTGAGAGCCTTTCGTAACAACAAGACATCCGTCTCATTTTGGCAACAAGAATATTTCAGAATCAACGTATCTGATGCATAACAGAAACATTTCGGAGTGAAAAGAAAAAAAGAGATAAGTACATTTCATTTTTCATAAATAGGAACCAAACAAATACCTTCTCTAGACAATTACAAAACCACTTTCAAACAGTTATGCAAGGGGAGTCAACTTGTCAAAATCAACACGTTGAAAAATTAATTAGCTAGCATCTTAAATTCACACATACATACCCTGAGAAGATCGCCAAAAATACAACCTATTCTATAAAAATGAGCGACATTTAGAAGAAGAAGAATGTCAAATAGAACCAAAAAACATATTTCATAAATACATTGAACCATCACACCAAAGTAGCAAACAAAAAATTATTAGTGTACCTTCACAGTGGCTGCATTTGATGTTGTGGAGCCTTCACCTGTGGGTCCCTTGTTCTACAACATTGAATGAAGAACTTTACAAATATACCACCAAATAGAATCAGAAGGAACATTTACTGCAAAAAGTCTCCGGTCTCGGTTTCAATGGTAAAGGACATGCATAATTAGAATGCAAGATCATATGGACGTATAACACGCCTACAACCAGAACCATTCGAACAAACGTGACCACCCTAGTACTTCGAAACAGAGTTTTAAGTTTCAAGACTTCATATTATGATCTATTTCAATTATTTTCATTTCTTAGGTAGTGGAATCCGGATAGTCTTGATGCGAAATAATTCCAAAGAAAATGCACCTATGGTCGGATGTTCATGCCGAGACAATCCTTTGAAATCTCATTATATGCCATCAAGCTCTTCTTCAGGATCTAACAATTATGCATCTATTGCGAATCTGATTTTTTTCATCTCAAGGCACAGTCGTATCATTATGACTTAGAAAACATAATTAGAACAATTCTAGGAAATGTTCTACATCAAATATTACTTCTGGAGTATTAAATTGAAGATAAAAGGATACAGAAGCAAAAGAAAAAAAATCAATGAAAACTAGGTGTGGTATTAAAAGATCTAGGATCGAGAACATGTGTAATGTATTTCTGCAAATTGTTTAAGAAATTAGCAGAAGGTCAGCTTTTACCTTGCTCAGCATAACGACGACGAAACTTTTTTCAGCAACTTTATTTTCTTCCAGAGTCGTGCCATCTTTAAGAATTTTTCCTTGATGGATAAGCATTTGCTGTGCAGCAGGGTAAATATCTGCTCCTTGTGTACTTTCTATGGTTCTTTTCACATCTTCAACCTGCCAAACAATACAAATAACAGAAACTAACAGTCTCAATAGTTCAAAAGGCAATAAAAAAATCAGGTAAAATGACACATAATTTAGCAAAGCCAGTCAACATGTTTCTTTATTCACTTCTACGGGGAAATACAATCCAGAGAAAACAGACAACAAAGCCTACAAAAAGATCAGTTAGAAAACGAAAGTGTATCAGAAAAAGGAACATCAAGTTGATAATGGTACAAACGATTCCTCTTAAGGAAGCTAGATATTGTTCGTGTAGCTTATAAACCATCAAAAATATTATGCGCACCATAATATGAGATTTGACACCTCGTCTTAATCTATAATCAATAATATAAATAAATAGTTGCCACCACAAACAGGTTTCAACTGGGTTCTCAAACAAGGTTCCAAAATACCCTCTTTGCTTACTCACATGTTTCTTAATGAAGAACTTCACATAATTTCTAGGCAGATGGCCTTAATACAAAGATTTTTTTTATTGTAGAATGGAGGTCTTATATAATGAGTCACGTTCCGTGATGTACCTGTTGAGTTTTATAATACCAATCACGTAAAGTGACATGACTAGAGCAATTATCTCAATTCATCACCCTCTCATGATATTTTCCATATAGCTAAAAAACATATTGTATTGGTGGTTTTAGAATTTCATCTCATTTATCCTTTGCATCAAGGTTGCAACAGGAAACACATCCGGCATAAAATTTGCCACTTTGCTTGTTGCATGAATTTATAGTGTCAACTAATCTAGAGAACTAACACAATGTACATGCTGATTGTACAATATCAATCATGTAATTGGATATAACAATAGCAATTATCTCAACTTATTGTCGTCTCATGATATTCTTCATCAAGTGGAAAAACTTATGATGATGACGGTTCATGGAATGTCATCTCATTTCTTCTTCATATGAAGGTTGCGACGTGAAGGGCATCTGAAATAAAACTTCGCTACTTCCTGTTTGGCATGATTTTATAGTGTTAACTAATTTTAACCATTATTTGACACAATAATTTCCATGCCACCAACCCCAACATTGTTGGGATTAAGGCGCAGATGATGATGATGAACTGACACTATAATCTTCATGGCACCGACATAGTTGGAATCAAGGTGCGGTTGATATTGTTGATGTAGATCCTATATAAACAAATATTTCTATGTCTCAATCTCCTCCAGACCCTTTCATTATTATTATTAAAATATACAACTTTCTCCAGATTTATTTGTTAGCTTGTAGACAAATGAAATACATCCATTGCGATGTACGCCAAGCATGGCATCATTGGCTACTATCAAAGTATGGTCCCCAGTCATCACCAACCACCCAATAAGCTAACATTATGGTTTTATTCTAAGTTTAGGTATCAAATTGGTAATGAATCATATGGAGATTGGTCCAATGAATTATCGTCTCTTGAAGTCCAGGGTTTTTATCTCAAGACTAACTGGCAATGAGATGAGTAGGCAAGACTTGTATTTACCCATAATACTTAAAAAAAACACCCTTTACGCGTAGCTGGACTTAAGGCTTACAGCTTGGGCTCTTTGACTTGGATGGCACTGAGCTAGATCATCGTGGGCCATTGGGCTCGCACGTGTAGAAAGCCTGCTCCGATCTCGAGTTCCATCTCAAACTAGTTGGCGATGAGGAAGAGTAGTCCGGACAGGATCTTAGATTTTAAAGACAAGTGAAATATTTACCCGATGTGAATTAAAACATCAACATCAGCGACACCAATACATATCTATAATGCCGACCACATCAAAAACAGCATCAAACAATCGAGCACAACTAGGTGAAGTATCGCGACGAGAAAATTCATCAAACAACTACATTAAATAATCCCATGAAAATAAAAAAGATACAGGTCATGAAGACATCAATTCCCCACAGTTGATACATGAATTCAATCAAAAGGCCCAACAAAAACAGTCGATGAGAACCAAAAAATAGTAACAAGAATCAGTAAATAAAAACAGTAATTCGCATATTTCACATAGAATTAGGTATCAGCAGAATTAAGGAAGAAAAATGATTAGGGTAAAAGCAAACGAACCCTATCTTCGGCTTCCACTTCGATTTCGAAGTGGGTACCCTTGAGACTCTTCACGAAAATCTTCATCTTTATTGATTTCCTAACTATTATTGGGAAATTGGATCGGAGAAATAAATATAAAGAAGAATGGGAGTATAAAGAAAACCCTGCGGTGCAGGTCAAGAATTATATTTTTCAGATTTCGTTTTAACATTCAGACGCGCCAGTGATGATCGTGAGATACGCATAAGTTCGGCAGGTGGCATCATTGGCACGTGCGATACACGATAAGGGAAAAGAGGGTGGATTGGTCATTGGTGTATGGATTGGAATAAAAGCTGGATTTTTCTCCGACAATGGAATGTGTGGGTTTTAAGTGATGTTTATCGTATAATTGGGTTTGGGAAATGACGTTGGGTTGGGCCTATCCAATTGAGACAAAGCCCAACGAAAAAAAAAAAGAATTCTAGTATTTATAAGGTCGGATAAAAATAAGATAGTTGTTCCGGGAATTATTATTCCCGTGATGTGTCTTACTTAATACTGATTGTAGATACATAGATGAAAGGTTCTAAATCCTTCTAGAGGTAGTAGGATCCTATTAGATGTCTTACCTTATTTAGGAATCCTATGTATGGAAGGACTCTCATTGTAATGCCTATATAAAGGCCCCTCTATCAGTGTTACGAATACAATTGATTGACTCGTATTTACAGTCTTTTTACTTTCTCTTGAAGCATGTAGTCCCCAACTGAGAAAGAAATTTTTTTCCTCTCCCGTTTTTTTTCAGAAAATCCCGAAAAAAAACAGATCGGATCTCAGAAACCCTAGCCTCTCGACACCGCCGCCACCGACGATCCAAACCAGATCGAACGCCATCCCAGCCCTACCCCTCGATCTGCAAATCCCCCGCGAGCAACCCCTGCCCGACCTTTCGAACTTGAGGAATTCTCGGCGCCTGCTGCACGTCGCCCTCTCCATCGCGACCAGACTCCAACGTCGCCTCCCTCCGTTCGCATCCAGAGTCCGGAATAACTTGGACGAATAGATCACCTCCATCCGCGACCAGACGTTGTGCCTCCATCTCGCCTCCGATCTGCAAATCGGGTCTGCAATTTCCGACTCACAACAACCCGCTCGGCCCGCTGTTCCAGATTCCGGCCCAACCCGTCTGCACGCCCAGATTCCGGCCCGTTCATCCAGCCCGACCCAATTTTCAGAGCGCCCGAACCCGACTCGCGATCCAGTCCAGTCCGGTTGCTGACCCGATCCGGTTGCCGACCCGACCCGCTCGACAGTCCCGTTTTTGCCCAGCCAATGGTTGCCTAAAGATGCGACCCGATTTGATCGAAGCACCGCCGGATCGTCCAAACAGTTTTATGCACGTGATATTTACTATTTGAAAACCTAGTGCAGTCGAGACAAACCTATCAGAAAAAAAACGAGAGACGAGATTTTCCGGCGTAAATTTTCTGCACAGTGTAGTCGTACCAAAATCATGTTTTCCAATTCGTTAACCGTCGGATCGGTGTGAAATTTTGACAGCAACTTCCCAACACAAATATATGTATATTCAACGGTGGAGATCGAATTCTGAGTAATATTGATTACTGGATCTATCTCCGAACAGAAGCAGATTTTTATAAGGAAAATTGGAGATCCGGACTCATCCAATATCGAGATGCTGCACCGCCGCGCCCGAGTCCTTTTTCGGCCAATTATCGAGTCCAGTAGCCCTTTCCGAGCATTTCTCAACTCTCCATCTTTTCCTAATTAATGATTCATATGTTCATTGATTTGTACACTTATGAATCTTACCATGTTTATGTTTTACGTGCATATAGGAAAATATGTTGCTCATGATAATGTGCATGCTATGGAGAAAATCCATATTTGTTATCCCGTTCAAGGATCAAAGTAAATATAGAACGTAGTACCCACGGAAATATGTTTCTCATACGGAGAGAAGTTAAATTTATTATCCCGTTCAAGTATCAAAGCAAATATGGAACCAAGTACCCGTAATATTTTATTAAAGTTCCCATTTTTCAATTCCTCTCTTTTGGGATTTTTTTTGGGGAATTGGGTATTTGGGTTCTTTATCTTTCACGCTACTTTGCGGTGGATGAGACTATGAGAGGTGGTATCACTCTTGTATGTCGAAGTAAACCGTGTGATGGTCCTCGGGGAGTCATGGATAATTGTTGAAAGTCGATATTTGTGGTTGTTGCATACACCATGTTTTGGGTGCGATTTGATGTTGCCGTTTTCTCGATTTTAAACCAACAATTGAATAAAACGAACATTGTCGGTAACGGTAAAGTTATGACTTATTCATGATTAGTTACGGATTTGTGACGTATAAATGGGACAAACATCGATTGCGACGGATATGTCGTGGTTAAAATCGATTTTTGACAGATTTGTCACATTGAATTGAGGGACCACCACATTGGTCTTGACCCAATCCCATACTTGAAAACTCCATCTTTCATCCTATTAAAATAAAATTTTGCATGTGGGTGTAGTCATGCACCGTCTCCTTGCAATATAATATATGAAAGAGTATAAGAGTAATTCTCATGAATTTCAACATGTAAAGCAATGGCACATTGCGTTAAGTACATGAATTCGTTGACCTCGATTATAGTTCGTGTGACTATAGGTCCGAATACTTTTCCAAGTATTTGTAAAGGCATGTGCCTTATACATTTGACTATGTTTAGTCGATCTTATTGGATGGTCAAGACGAGTTGTTTATGGTATATTCATTATGTCTCATGGTTCAAGATGCTTAATATTGATGCACCGCATTGCATCCATATAACATGGCTATTATGACGTATACTTGCAAATTGAGAATTAAAATTCTTGGTTGATTTGATGCACTTTGGTGGATTTTGTATACACTTTTGATCATGACTAGGCGCATCCTCCTTGGTATTTGTTTATGCTTTGAAAGTTCAAACGGAAGCAATGGTTTTTAAACACCCTAAGCTGTACCGACATTCCTACTTTCTCTGCAAGTCTACCAAGTTGGAGTTACCGAAAGGATCATTAGTCGAGATAAGAAATCGAACACCTACTACGTTTAAACGCACCTATGGCTATCATTGCCATATTTTTGCATCAACACTTATGCCATTGGATATGGTCTCAACCTTGTTTTCTCACTAACCTTCGGAAATACTAAAACTGCCACTTAAAACATGCGCTGTGATCTGAGTTTAATGATTCGTGTGGTGCAGAACCTATGGATAGAAAGATACGAAAGTCTAGTTTCCAAAATATCTGACTGTTCATCCGTAGCCTTCCTAAAAAGGGAGTTACCACTGTTTTAGTAAACAAAGGTCAAGCTGCGCGGAATTTTATTTCCAGCGATTGTGCTAACATTTATCCCAACCAACTTGGTTCCTATCTTGAATTTGTTGGAAGTGAAACACAGCGGAAGTGAAGTTTGGGAAAGATGATAATCGCGTTTTACGCCTCTACGAGCATAAGATCTATTTAGGCATGCTAAATAATTAATTACTAAGACTAATAAGCGATTTAAATATTATTTATTATTTATTAATTAAATATGTCGATAATTAAAATATCCTAATCTAGATCCAAAGATCATAAGATATTACCTTTTGTAGAGTATTGGTTACTTCCATCTTGATCACCTTGTATTTCTATCTTTAAATCTTCTAGAGTATGATCCGCCTTGAACCGGACGTTGTGTGGGCAACGAGCTAACGGATCTTGTTTGGACAACCTTGGGATCGGTCGAATTCACCTTTTTATGTGATCACTTTATTTTTCTTTGCTTTCTAGTATTTTATGAACACTCTTAGCAAATTAATTGTGTTATCTAAATTGTAGAATCAAAGACACAAGTCTAAATCTATAATTAAACACAAGAGGAAAAAAATTGATCACACAACCTCACAAAAGCATGTACAAATCGGCCATCCACCCTTATGTCCTATATATAGGCTCTTGGACTACTACTAGGGATCTTAAGGAGGATTATGGAAGGACTCTCAATAAATTCATCTTACCTTATTAGGACTCTTCGTAATATATAATGAATCTATTAATATCAACTTAGTCCACTAAAAAGTTGATATTGCACTTCCTACCAAAATCCCAAATTACGAAATTGGGCTCCTCATTAAATATATTATTTCCCGTGTTTAAGATATCGAATGTCCATTAATTAATTATAAGCTACTAACAGCTTTAATTAATTAATATCTTATCCAAGAGTAGTACCACTCGAACCTTATTATTATATCGGAATTAAATCCACCTACAGGGTTTAATATAATAATCATTATCGAGCTCCTCATGGGGACATCATCAACCAGCACGAGTCGGGACACGATTTCTAGTAATAATAATTATTATCATATAAACAATATTATTGCCCAAGATACGAGGCTTATTGAGTCGATCATTTTGACTCTCACCTATGGTAAATCAAAGCAATAAGTATTATAAATACATAATTAAATATTATATACTTAGAATTAAGAAATAATAATTATCCGAGATTTATGTTCTTCTTACAGTCAGTACAGAAGACACTATCTCACCCAGTTCAACGTATGCAAATACGCTAATGTATGCTAATAGTCAAGACCAACTACTCTCAAGCATACATTACAACCTTTTATATAATTTGTCTAATAATTATATAGGTGGTGAACTATTATATTATTTTATAAGGCACCGATAATGTGATATTCCGTGTGACACCAACACACCACATTATCTACAATATAAAATAATTAGACATTTCATTTGCATAACCATAACGTGAATAAATATGCAAAACATGTGATTAAATGTAATTAATATTCTCATAGGTAGTAACAGGGAATTTAGGTAATACAAGCATAAAGTATGCTTTGCAGTATACAATCCTAACAATATCCCACTTATACTCAAAGCATGCTTTGAAGTATACTACTCTATTACATAGTCTCTCATTTCTCCCACTTATACTCAAAGCAATGCTGCCATACACCGTAATCCCATTCCTTCCACATGCCTTTCAAAAACTTTTGAAGGTAGGCCTTTCGTGAAAGGGTCAGCAAGATTATCTTCCGATGCAACCCTGGCTACAACTACGTCTCCTTCCTTTACGAAGTGTCGTATGATGTGGTACTTGCGGTTGATATGTTTACTTGCCTGGTGGGCTCGTGGTTCCCTCGAATTTGCGACTGCACCAGTATTATCACAGTAAAGTGTAATACCCTCTGGCAAATCGGGAATCACATCTAAGTCCTGCAGGAAGTACTTGAGCCACACTGCCTCCTTGGCTGCCTCAGAGGCTGCCACATACTCGGCTTCCGTGGTAGAGTCCGAGGTGCATTTCTGCTTCACACTCCTCCAACTAATGGCTCCACCTCCTAGGCTAAACACATAACCCGAAGTAGACTTGGGCTTTTCTTTGTCCGATGAAAAATCTGAGTCAGTGTAACCCACCGGAAACAGGTCGTCTGATTGATATACAAGCATGTACTCCCTAGTCCTTCTCAGGTACTTGAGTATGTGCTTGACAGCAATCCAGTATCCTGGTCCTAGGTTTGACTTATATCTAGCAGCCATGCCCACGACATGACAGATATCTGCTCTAGTGCAAAGCATGGCATACATGAGACTTCCCACAACAGATGCATAAGGGACCATCTTCATGTCATGTATCTCCTTTTGTGTCTTAGGACACATGTTCTTAGATGGTTGAATTCCATGCTTGTAAGGTAGAAAATCTTTCTTGGAATTCTCCATGCTAAACCGCTTCAGCACTGTATCGATATAGGATACCTGGGATAAGCACAACACCCTTTTCTTCCGATCACGAAAGATGATGATTCCAAGGATGTGTACTGCTTCTCCTAGATCCTTCATATCAAACTGCTCAGATAGCCATACCCGTACGTCCGACAATTCCTTCACGTTGTTTCCAATCAGAAGGATATCGTCTACATACAGTACAAGAAACACCAACACATTTCCATCGCATTTCTTATACACACAACTCTCACTCGGACATTGGACGAATCCATATAACTGGACAACTTCGTCAAAATGAGTGTTCCAAGATCTAGATGCTTGATTAAGTCCATAAATGGATTTCTTAAGTTTGCACACCAAGTGCTCTTCTCCTTCAGCAATGAATCCCTCTGCTTGACGCATATAGATTTCCTTGTCTAGACTCTCATTCAAGAATGCAGTCTTGACATCCATCTGCCAAATCTCCAGATCCAAATGCGCAGCTATAGCTAAAAGAATCCGGATTGACTTAAGCATGGCTACCGGCGAAAAGGTTTCATCATAATCGATACCCTCTTTCTGAGTGTAACCTTTTGCAACAAGCCTCGCTTTGAATGTTTCAACCTTCCCGTCACGTCCTTTCTTTCGCTTGTAGACCCAGTTACTCCCAATGGCTTGTACACCATCAGGTAGCTCTACTAGCTCCCACACTTGATTGGAATCCATAGATCCCATTTCTAATTCTATTGCTACTTGCCAGGAGTCAGCATCTTTATCTTGGATTGTCTCCTTATAGATCCAGGGATCTGATTCATCTTCGTCTGGGATTGAGTCCGAAGACTTTCCCACGCCTATGAATCGTTTGGGCTGATGAACAACCCTTCCACTACGACGAGGCAAATCCTGAGTTGGTGTAAAAGTATCAGAATCGATACGTGGTGCAGTATCAGTTGGTGCTTGTACGATTGGTATAGACGGAGTCTCGCCCCTCAGTTCTTCCAAAATTATCTCGCTCATGGGATTGTGACTAATCATATAATCCTCTTCCAGAAATCGGGCATTGGTGCTAACAATGACCTTCTTATCCTGGGGACTATAGAACAAGCCACCCTTCGTTCCCTTAGGATATCCTACAAACATTCGTACTTCTGTACGAGATGCCAACTTATCAGCTTTTTTATTCAGCACATGTGCTGGAGTACCCCAAATCCGAACATGTCCTAGACTGGGCTTACGCCCACTCCACAGTTCTGTGGGTGTTTTTGGAACTGATTTCGAAGGCACCAGGTTTAGAATGTACTCCGCTGTTTCTAAGGCATATCCCCAAAACGAAATAGGTAAATCTGAATAACTCATCATTGACCTAACCATTTCTAAAAGAGTCTTATTCCTTCTTTCAGCCACACTATTTTGTTGTGGAGTTCCCGGCGCGGTGAGCTGGGACGAAATCCCCTTATTCGCTAAGAAATCCAAAAACTCTCCACTAAGGTATTCGCCACCACGATCAGATCGTAGTGACTTGATACTCTTCCCATGACGCTTCTCCGTTTCAGCCTTGAAGTCTCTGAACTTGTCAAAGGCTTCAGACTTACGTCGCATCAAATAGATGTATCCATATCTCGAATAATCATCTACGAACGTGATGAAGTATTTGAAACCACCCCTAGCCTAGATATTCATTGGACCACATACATCCGTATGAACCAATTGTAATACATTCTGAACACGGTTTCCTTTGGTTTTAAAAACCCTTTTGGTCATCTTACCTTCCAGACAGGATTCACAAATTGGAAATGACTCAACTTGGAGATCATCCAATGGGCCATCATCTACCAATCTTTGAATCCTTCCATGGTTTACATGTCCTAACCGTAAATGCCACATATATGTTTGGTTTATGCTTGAAGGTTCTTTAATTTATCTTTTTAGGTTTAGACAAAGAGTTAAGTGATTTATGCATAGGAGTTTGTGCAGGATTAACGACATATAGTCCATCATTAAAAATACCTTTGCAAATATATTCACCGCTTCTTTTCTTAATAATGGCATCATCATCAAAAGAAACTGAATAACCATCGCTTTTTAATTTTGAAACCAAAATTAAATTCATTCTAAAATCCGGTACTAATAATACATTATTAAGGACTAATAATTTATCATTAATCTTCAACTGCACGACTCCCACTGCAACATCCATAAGCCTGGAATAATCGCCCCAGCTGATGGTAATCTCGCCCGCACTAAGCTGCTTGGTTACCTGAAAACCATGCGAGTCAAAGCAAACATGATCAGTGGAGCCTGAATCAACTATCCACGAAGTGGAAGAACAAGCTGCCAAATATGTTTTGACTACTAGTGCACGAGACATACCTTTTTTTAGAGCAGGGCAGTCCGCTTTAAAATGTTCTTTCTGACCGCACTTGTAGCACTTTCCCTTTGGCTTTTTGTTCGCCTCGGGGTGAGGAGTCTTTCTTTTCACCTTGAGGGTTGCCACTTGCTTCTGGTCAACCTGCTTCTTCTTCTTTCCCCTTTTGAGTTTGGAAGAAGTAGCACCTGTTGCCGCAAGAATCTGATGATAGCCTTGTTTGAAGAGACTGAAGCTCTGTCAGAAGTTCCGCCAAACTATATGTCCTACGGTTCATATTGTAGTTAAGGCGGAACTGCTCAAAGCTTCTAGGCTATGTTGCACAGGTGCGGGGGGCGGGTGGGAGGGGTGCGGGCAGATACGGGTGCGAGGATACGGGTTTTTGATAATGTTAGGGTGCGATACGGCAAGGATACGTCTGTTTATTTTATATTTTATTATATATAATACTTGTTAAATATAAAAAACAACAATTCAAATATCACCATAAAACCAATTCAAATACATAAAACAAGTCATACAAAAAACAATTCAAAATGGCTTTGAGCAGCGGAGCTTTCTGATGCTGTTCGTGAATGCTGCTAAAGGTAAAAGTAATTACTTATTAAATGATTTACTTTTTGTATTTTAGTTTATTTAATTTACTTTGTAAAAATTACAAAAAAACCTAAAAAAATAAAAAAAAAAAGTATACGGATACGCGTATCCTGTGCAAGGATACGCGAGTCCATTTTTTTTACACGGATTCGCCACGTGGCGAATCCCGTGCGAATCCCACGCGAATCGCACCCGCACCCGCACCCATGCAGTATCCGATACTGCATACTGGTCAATTTTGAAGAATCCGTGCATCATAACTTCTAGGTAAGTTGCCTAAGTCAATATCGACCTGCGTTTCCGCATCGATAGTAGCCCCCAGTATGCTAAGTTCGTTCAAATGAGACATCATTTTCAGAACATGGTCCCTTACTGGGGTCCCTTCAGACATTTGGGTTGTCATCAATACCCTCATTACATTTTGTCTAGCCGCCCGGTTCTGATGACCAAACATCTCGGTGAGACTTTTCATCATTTCCGCGGCCGAGCCCATCGTCTGATGCTGATGCTGCAATACATTTGTCAGTGAAGCCAAAATGTAACAGCGAGCCATCTCATCAGACTTTTTCCATTTTCGGAATTCAGCCAACTCTTCGGGAGTGGCATCCGGTTCTGGTTCTAGAGGGCTCTCCTCGATTAAGACAAATTTATGCCCATCAGCAGTCAGGATAATGTCAAGATTTCTTTTCCAACCGGCAAAGTTAGTGCCATCAAGTTTATTTTCTTTGAGAATAACAGCTAGTGGATTGAAAGACATCTGAGATAAAAATTAAAAACATCCATCACATAATGCATAGCAAAATATATCAAAAAACCTCAAAACACAATATATATACTAGCAACCAACACCTCGAAAAATCCGCACATGCAAGCCACGATCGTGTGGACGTTTACACACACATTTTCCAAGTAGAGTTTTACGTCTTTAATTTTATTATTTAGTCAAATTACGTTATGACAAGTAAAATTAATAGTTGGTTCCTTTTGGCCATGTATTAATTAACATAGACTCCGATAAGGAGCTTATTAATTAATAAATCTAAGTGAACACCATAATTTAACATCCTTAAAATATTATCTTTTAAATAATAGTCCTACAGATGGAGAGGTCCTATCATAAAAAGTAATATTTACCTTATGTTATCATTTTGAAATTTAAAACTAGTGAACCTATAATTAGCACATCCGATATGGAGGAAGACTCTAATGTCAACGCGCATGCTAATTACTTCGCAATTTAAATTAATTATGGAGGCCAATTCGATTTTATTTTTAAAAAATAAATCAATTTAATCACTTAGTTATTTTATCCTTAAGGTTTTTAATTTTCTCATCCTAACATGCAAGGAAACATATCACGCATACATCCATACATGCCATAAATCAAAACAATAAAAACCAAAAATAAAGCATGCATAATTAAATCATCCAATTATCATGGTCTTCTTCCTTGAGTTGAATCCGAGAAAATCTTCGACTCAATCTCTCCCACTGAATCAAGCATCTCGTCGCTCCTCCCCGGCCGGGCCGTGGATTTCCAAAATTAAAATTTCACTTTTATGCAAAATTAATTACATAAAAAAATTAATTTTAAATCCCGACTCTCCAGCGGACGCAACGAACGGCCAAACGGACGGACCAAAATCGACGACCGGCCCAAACCAATGGCCCGGACAGTGCCGCCATGATCGCGGTACTGCTCGGCCCTTTCGGCAGTGCGGCCGTGTCTTCGGCAACGCCGCTTGTCGCTTGTCGGCCGCGATCGCCTAATGATCCTGATCCGGTTCTGCTCTATTTCTTCGTGATCCCGTCTTTTCCGAATTCGATACAATTTTATACAAAATAAAACACATAAAAATTACATCAAGATTACACGAAAAAATAAAACCACCTAGAACTACCCGCAGATTTTCTCACGGGAAAAACCATTACATGCCTCAAAAAACGGGCCAAACCAACAATTGCATAATTAATAAAAATAAATAAATAAACCATTCATATAAACCATGATAATTGGATCATATCACCTGCAAGAACACATCTAGCAAAATATTCCAACATCAAAATATATGAATATTTAAATTGCTATCAATTAATCACCAAAATTAATTAAAATAGCAAAAGCCTAAAAATCCGGCTCTCATACCAATTGTTGGAAGTGAAACGCAGCGAAAGCGAAATTTTGGAAAGATGACAATCGCGTTTTACGCATCTACGAGCATAAGATCTATTTAGGCATGCTAATTAATTAATTACTAAGACTAGTAAGCAATTTAAATATTATTTATTATTTATTAATTAAATATGTCGATAATTAAAATATCCTAATCTAGATCCAAAGATCATAGGATATTACCCTTTGAAGAGTATTGGTTACTTCCGTCTTGATCACCTTGTATTTCTACCTTTAGATCTTCTAGAGTATGATCCGCCTTGAACCGGACGTTGTGTGGGCAACGAGCTATCGGATTTTGTTTGGACAACCTTGGGATCGGCTGAATTCACCTTTTTATGTGATCACTTTATTTTTCTTTGCTTTCTAGTATTTTATGAACACTCTTAGCAAATTAATTGTGTTATCTAAATTGTAGAATCAAAGACACAAGTCTAGATCTACAATTAAACACAAGAGGAAAAAATTGATCACACAACCTCACAAAAGCATGTACAAATCGGCCATCCACCCTTATGTCCTATATATAGGCTCTTGGACTACTACTAGGGATCTTAAGGAGGATTATGGAAGGACTCCCAATAAATTCATCTTACCTTATTAGGACTCTTCCTAATATATAATGAATCTATTAATATCAACTTAGTCCACTAAAAAGTTGATATTGCACTTCCTACCAAAATCCCAAATTACGAAATTGGGCTCCTCATTAAATATATTATTTCCCGTGTTTAAGATATCGAATGTCTATTAATTAATTATAAACTACTGACAGCTTTAATTAATTAATATCTTATCCAAGAGTAGTACCACTCGAACCTTATTATTATATCGAAATTAAATCCACCTGTAGGGTTTAATATAATAATCATTATCGAGCTCCTCAAGGGGACATCATCAACCCGCACGAGTCGGGACACGATTTATAGTAATAATAATAATTGTCGTATAAACAATATTATTGCCCAAGATACGAGGCTTATTGAGTCGATCATTTTGACTCTCACCTATGGTAAATCAAAGCAATAAGTATTATAAATACACAATTAAATATTATATACTTATAATTAAGAAATAATAATTATCCGAGATTTACGTTCTTCTTACAGTCAGTACAGAAGACACTATCTCACCTCGATCCAGTTCAACGTATGCAAATACGCTAATGTATGCTAATACTGAAGACCAACTACTCTCAAGCATACACTACAACCTTTTATATAATTTGTCTAATAATTATATAGGTTGTGAACTATTATATTATTTTATAAGGCACCGATAATGTGATATTCCGTGTGACACCAACACACCACATTATCTACAATATAAAATAATTAGACATTTCATTTACATAACCATAACGTGAATAAATATGCAAAACATGTGATTAAATGTAATTAATATTCTCATAGGTAGTAACAGGGAATTTAGGTAATACAAGCATAAAGTATGCTTTGCAGTATACAATCCTAACAGAATTTGCAAGTGGTCTTATGACACGTTTTTCAACCTCGTTTTGGCCTCGTTATGACACTATCTCACCTCGATCCAGTTCAACGTATGCAAATACACTAATATATGCTAATAGTCAAGACCAACTACTCTCAAGCATACACTACAACCTTTTATATAATTTGTCTAATAATTATTTAGGTTGTGAACTATTATATTATTTTATAAGGCACCGATAATGTGATATTCCGTGTGACACCAACACACCACATTATCTACAATATAAAATAATTAGACATTTCATTTGCATAACCATAACGTGAATAAATATGCAAAACATGTGATTAAATGTAATTAATATTCTCATAGGTAGTAACAGAGAATTTAGGTAATACAAGCATAAAGTATGCTTTGCAGTATAAAATCCTAACAGAATTTGCAAGTGGTCTTATGACACACATTTTTCAACTTCGTTTTGGCCGAATTTGGCACAGATGATCCGATTTTTGGTATGCATTGTACGCTAAAATATCATCTTTCAAATGTTGATAAACAGTTTCTTTGAGGAAGCCCAAAATACGCACCCTTATAAGAAAGTCGAGCATATGCATGGTAGTTACACCATGCTTGTGTCGTGATTTTGCCCCTTAGGCATATAATCTTACCATGTTATGCACTCAATATGACAGATCATTATGATCGTATCAGGTATAAAATCTCTATGTTGTTAGATTGTTCGCTATGCTCATGTTTGTAAAATTTTGCAAGCGAAATTGAGTACATATTAAGCTATTTCCAATGAACACAATATTTTTGGATTTGGTGTTATAAATCCATTGTGACTATGATGAGTAGGTCATCACAATTAATGAGTGGTATAATGCTCAAGTTGTTGAATACCGAATGGCGTTTTCTAGTCACATATGTTCCGTAACAATTGAACCATGTTATGACTCGATGATATATATGCCAAAGTGTATCACTCATAGCATATCACTGTGATTTGTGAGAAATAAAATCTTATGCATCACTTGTATCGGATATGTGAAAAAGAAAAATATTCATGAGTCAATATAGTCCGGCTTGCATCAGCTTTTGTAACGAGAAGATGTATTGGGACATTGACACATTTAGGCTTTAATAGTCTGGAGTTTGTACATTGATAATCCATATACCACAGTATTGCCATGGACATCATTTTTTATTTGAATAAAGAAGATAACTAGATCAAAGACACCAAAGTACGTTGGTGGAGTCATGAACAGGGCTCATGACCGATGATGATAGTTATGTCATTCGCGTCTTGCTTTCATAAGCATGTGTGACGCCAAAGACCCCCCGATGATCCTTCTGATCCATGTTCATTGATTAAAGCCTATTGTTTAGCACGATCAGGAGATGACACCCTCCTATGCTAAAGAGAATAATGTAATGACTCGCATAAGCATGGTGCTGAGTCCTCCCTTTTCACCGAGTCCTTATGCATACATGATCATAAGTATTAGCCTGGGTGCCTTATGATGCTATGATGGTGTTCACAAATGGTCATACTCAAGTGATAACATTTATATGTTATGTTGTTCCTTTGAAAATAATTGATAAGTTGATGAAACATGAGTTTATGGTTGTCCAACTTGCGGACCAGTCGTTGTAAAGGTCGGTTCACCCACTTTTAGACCAAGTCTCAAAGTGAAATTTTAATGAGTACTTCCTAACATCTAAGGCTACCTTATCACAAATTTTGGTGCCATTTGGAGACTTGGAATGAGGTGAACCACTTAAATAAAGTTTTCACATACCACCAGCCGTCCCAACAACCAGTTCGATGTCATTTCGACCGGTTTCTGACCACAAAGTTGATGGTTTTGGAATCCCAACACCCGTTTATATATGCTCACGAAATTTTGAGGTGCTTAGGTCTGGTGAAGGGAGTGAACTCTTCAAGAAAGCACTATAGGTTCGATAAAACCAACGGCCTATCATCGTTTCAATCGTTTCTTTATGTTCGATCTCGGTGGTGCATGGTGGCGGTTTTGTTGGATTCTCAAGACCAGTAGCTACGGTTATGTAGCATAGTGTTGCTACCCAAAATATTATCCGGAGATAGATATTGCTGGAATGGATGGATAGCAAACAAATGCGAGAACACTTCCGTGAGAAAAATAAATAACACAAGATTTGCCGGGGTTGTTAGTCCCGGGCTTGAATGCTCTCGCGAGATATTATTAATACTAATATTCGGGGATACAAGTACTAATGTAAGAATACAATTACAATGAGTGTAAAGATTCTTGTTATCTTAGCTAGTGAGCGTGTAGATTGCCGGAAGAACCAGATGTGATGCTCTGTGAGTTCTTGTAACAAAGAAGATGAACAGTCGTGGCGGTGAGAGATCGACATTATCTCACGGCGAGTATTAGCTGGATGCTTGAGCTCTTGGGCTTATGAATCTCTTGGAATCTGTCTTGTAGAGACTTCTTGCCTCCGCCGATCGTCTTCTGGATGAGAGATGCTGAGAGAGAAGTCCTGAGATGGATTCCGGCGAGAAAGCAGGGAGCTTTATGGTATGTGTGTTCTTCTGTATTTCTGTGAATGAATTCGGAATGTAAGTGAACGAGTTGGGAACGAATTCGGAACCTTTTTCCAGTAGGAGGAGGTTCTCTATTTATAAAACTTGGATATGCCGGGCGATCGCCTTTTCTATATTATAATAATCGGGCGATCGTCTTTTAGCACATGGGCTAGTTCCCTTAAAGTCGGGCCGGTCATTGGCAACAGACGGCCCAATGGGAGCCTGCACGCGTCCTGAGTTGCTGTCACAGGCGGTCCCACTTCGTAACTTTCGGCGCGCCTGTCGGTAGGTGAGGTAGGTGACAGGCTGGGGTCAAAGGTCTTGTCTGTCAGCACCTTTTGTAGGTCTGCGGCCCTGTTGGTAGGTGAGGTAGGTGACAGGCTGTGGTCACAGATCTTGTCTGTCAGCGCCTTTTGTGGATCTGCACGTGGGTGCTGTTCTGAGATCCAGTCTTCGATGACTTTGACAGGCGATCATCTCTGTTCGGGGCGTAGGCCGATTGTCCTTAGCCGGACACTAGAGTCGATCGCCAGATGCCAAAGGGCGATCGCCTTGGGAGTCGATCGCTAGGTACCTGATGGTGGTGTGGTTTCTTCGATTAGGCGAGCTAGCCATAGTTTGACTGGTGTTGACTTGGTCGCTCGGCCTTATAGTCGATCGCCTATCGGGATGAATAAATCTTGACACAACAATTGCCCCCCAGCTCGCTCCTATGTTGGAAACGTGGGGTAAGGTGGTTCTCTTGGCGATCGTTGAACTTTTGACGAGCGACTCTGCGTTTAACTGAACTGGCGATCGTCTTTGAGCTGATATATTCTGAGTTTGGACGATCTGGTCGGTCGCTAAACTGCGCGGGAAAAGGCAATGGGCGTGGAAAAGTCTCCGCGCACGTGTCGGGCTTCTGTTGGAGGATATCAATGGTCATTAATGACTCCTCGGCTGACGCGTCCTTGAAAAGACGCGTACGCGGGTCTCGAGGGAGTCAATAAATGCGACGTTTGGGATCCGACCTCTGAGATTTTCCCTTATTGCAAACGAGTCCCTGCCATCTCCTATAAAAGGGCGCAGTGTTGCAGTCTTCGTTCTCACGCGCACTTACTGGAGAAAGAAGGACTTGCTGAAGATTTTTCTGAAGATCTTAGTGCCGATCGTCGTTCGATTTCATCTTCGGGTAAGAAAAAATCCTTTTCTCCTTTCTTTCTCCTTGCCGATTTCGGATCTCTCGGAGCTTGGCGTGGATCTGAGCTGGTATCCGACTCCGGCGAACATCGTTCATCCTGACGATCTGGAGGATGGGGAGGTCGCTCCGGAAACTGGGGAAGGACCACAGGTCGAGCCGACGGCTGAAGGCGAAGGCCAGGCGGGGGCCTGAGGCTCTTCACTCTTGCTTGTTTGTTTTAGCTTTTTGTCTTATAGTTTTGTAGTTTTCTCTTTGTAGCATTTTGGCCTTCGGTCGACCATGTATTTTGATCCTTCAAGTAATGAAATGAATGTTTGATTTTCTGACTTATCACTTGAATGATTGTTATTTTTGAGTCTTTGTTTGACTTTGTACAAATATTTGAGGAGAGATCGTTGCGAGGGTAGTTCCAAATGAATTGATAAACTCACAAAGATAACTTTTACAACAAATTCGATCGCTGCCCAACATCTGTAAATTGACGACCTCCGTATGTGGTTGAATAGGGACGATCGTCGTATAGGTAGCCCGCACTCTTCCCCCTTGTTTTTATTCACTTAGTGGAAGTAAGGGGATGAAAATAATTCGTTGAGTGAGCGGTCTTCAACTTTGTCGAATCCTCGAGGACGGTCGTCCGTCTTTGAGGAACCGTGCACGATCGCGGAGTTCGATGGGCTGACACCATGACCGTGTCTTGGTGCGCGAAGACATTGAGTGTCTCGTGACTCACTTTATTATGAGGGTCCTCTGTTAGGCTGCGCCTCGCCTCGTATTTAAACGAAGGGCGTGCGGTCTCGGTCTAGAGGGGTCCTTGCGCGGGGCAGCGTCGGATGATTCAACTCCACGCCCGCGGCTTGTTTAGATCTGCTTCCACCTCGGCCCACCAAGAAGATGGCGAACCTCGACGGTGTACGTTGAGACGGGGGTTGTGGCACGTCGCATTGTCCGGGGTCACCATGTTAAATGATGAACCTTTGAGGGCGAGCGATCGTGTCCACTGATTAATTTTGGAGGGCCCTCAGACTATGCCGGCCTCGTATTTAAACGAAGGGTGGGCGATCTTGGCCCAAAGGGACCTTGCATGGCCTAAGCAGTCGGTTCCATCGACCACCAGGACCATGGCTGCACTCTTCTACCTTGGATCGTCATGTAGATGCCGACCTTCGACGGTGTACGTTGTGCGGGGGAGGCGATCTCGTGCCTTAGTCCATCATGTTAGATGGTGAACTGTAGATGGCGAGCAAGTCCTCCGGTTTCTTGAATAAGGAGGGAGATTGGGGAGACTTCCGAGGTCCCCTTCTCTTGATTGAAGCATGTAGAGACGGTCTCCGAGGTTGATCTAGGGGTCGGCTCGTATGAGCTTCCCAACCTGTTTGTGTTCGACTCGGACGATCGTGTATATAGGGGCTTCGGCTAAGCCAATAAGCTGTCCAACTTGCCCTCCTCGAACAATCTCCAGAGCTGTTTGAGGAGGTCGCGACATTGGTTGGTGATGTGGCCGGGACTCTTATGGTAGGCACAATATTGATTGTTGTCCAGGTGACCGTGGTCCCTTATCGCCTTTGGCTTTTTGAGCTTTTCGTGCCCCTTGATGGCATAGAAAATATGTGCCGGAGTTCGGTTGAACGTATGGAGGAGATGGGCTTCCATGTCCCCGGAGGCCTTGAGATCTCCGGGTGGCTTGGCGATCACCTTCTTTGTTTTGGCGGTCGCCTTCTTTACTTTGGCGATCGCCATCTTCTGAACAGGAGGTGGCGTTTCCTCGCCTAGGTGGAGGGTGAGTAGCCTTTGCCTGGCCAGAAAGTTGGCAGCCTTAGCGCGGAAGATCGCGTAGGTTGGGGGAATATTCTTGGTGAGATGTCTAAACATGAATGAATGACTGTAGAATCCCCCCATGACCGAAAAGAGAGCGAGCTCGTCACTGACGGGTTCGCCGGTGAGGATGATTTCGTCTACTCGGTCGATGTAATCTGCGTCGGTTTCGTCTTTCCCCTGCCTGATTTTCATCACGCGGTGGGGGCCTTCTGGTCTGACGACCTTGGTGGCGAAGTATGACGTGAAGTCATTCGCCAGTTTCTCAAAGGAGATGATCGATCGTGGTGGTAGTGAAGCGTACCACCTATGGGCCAGCTCACCCAATGTTAACGGGAAGATCCGGCACTTGGTTGCATCAGATGCCCCACACCCAGTCATGTAGATTCGGAATTTACTCAGGTGGGTTTCGGGGTCCGATCTCCCCTCATACAGAGGTGTTTTGGGAGGAGCGATCGTTGGTTGTATGGGGGCAAGCTCGATGTGGACCGCGAGTGGCTCGGGCGGTGATCTTCACGGCGCTTGCCCCGGTGTCCAAGAGTGCTTTCATCTCGTCGAGTCAAGGCCGTATAGCGGCCATCGCCATGGCCTGACTGCTTGCGGCTCGGCGCTCGGAGCGGGAGCCGAGGCGATTGAGTACTGATCCCCTGGCGATCGGGGCGGGAGTCAGACGGCTAACCTGCGTTCGTCTGTGAGTTGGATAGGCTGAACTCCTGGTGACGGATTCGGATTCCGTCTCCTCGTGGTTGGAAACAGAATGCCCCGGTCGCCAGGATGGGTCGCGCCCCAAGCGATTGAATACGGATCCGTCCGGTCGTGTGAGAGCCCTTTCTCGCGAACTTGGGGCTTTCTGACGATCGCTCGCCCAGTAGCCCATTGAATTTCCGTTTTCCCATTCGGCGGACGATCGAGGGCGTTATTGCTGGCGATGCGCATGCTCTACGTCGCTCCTCTAGGATGGCCATAGCCTCCTCGATCTGTTCCTCGGTTTGGAACTGGTCGAGTGAGAGGTTGGGGCCATCCCTCAGGTGCGGGATCAAGAGTCTCGCGTTGCCGCGGCTTCCCCCGGTTGTCGGCTGGGGTTCGGATTGGGCCGGAATATGGTGTCCGGCGGTTCGGAGAGCAGCTCTCTTCGATGTACCGGCGGATGTCATGATTCAGAAGGTTTTCTTTGAAGCGCAGTGAGTGTCACTTCAAGTATATGCTCCGAGAACAGTGAGTGTTCTTCGGGACGGTAGGAATGAAATTTCGAGGGTTAGATGCCCTTCTTCTAGCGCCAATTGTTGCTACCCAAAATATTATCCGGAGATAGATATTGCTGGAATGGATGGATAGCAAACAAATGCGAGAACACTTCCGTGAGAAAGATAAATAACACAAGATTTGCCGGGGTTGTTAGTCCCGGGCTTGAATGCTCTCGCGAGATATTATTAATACTAATATTCGGGGATACAAGTACTAATGTAAGAATACAATTACAATGAGTGTAAAGATTCTTGTTATCTTAGCTAGTGAGCGTGTAGATTGCCGGAAGAACCAGATGTGATGCTCTGTGAGTTCTTGTAACAAAGAAGATGAACAGTCGCGGCGGTGAGAGATCGACAGTCTCTCACGGCGAGTATTAGCTGGATGCTTGAGCTCTTGGGCTTATGAATCTCTTGGAATCTGTCTTGTGGAGACTTCTTGCCTCCGCCGATCGTCTTCTGGATGAGAGATGCTGAGAGAGAAGTCCTGAGATGGATTCCGGCGAGAAAACAGGGAGCTTTATGGTATGTGTGTTCTTCTGTATTTCCGTGAATGAATTCGGAATGTAAGTGAACGAGTTGGGAACGAATTCGGAACCTTTTTCCAGTAGGAGGAGGTTCTCTATTTATAGGACTTGGATATGCCGGGCGATCGCCTTTTCTGTATTATAATAATCGGGCGATCATCTTTTAGCACATGGGCTAGTTCCCTTAAAGTTAGCGGCTGCTGCTGGCAGCCAGCTGTACGGTCCAATGGGGAGCCTTCACGCGTCCTGAGTTGCTGTCACGGGAGGTCCCACTTCGTAACTTTCGGCGCGCCTATCGGTAGGTGAGGTAGGTGACAGGCTGGGGTCAAAGGTCTTGTCTGTCAGCACCTTTTGCAGGTCTGCGGCCCTGTTGGTAGGTGAGGTAGGTGACAAGCTGTGGTCACAGATCTTGTCTGTTAGCGCCTTTTGTGGATCTGCATGTGGGTGCTGTTCTGAGATCCAGTCTTCGATGACTTTGACGGGCGATCATCTCTGTTCGGGGCGTAGGCCGATTGTCCTTAGCCGGACACTAGAGTCGATCGCCAGATGCCAAAGGGCGATCGCCTTGGGAGTCGATCGCTAGGTACCTGATGGTGGTCTGGTTTCTTTGATTAGGCGAGCTAGCCATAGTTTGACTGGTGTTGACTTGGTCGCTCGGCCTTATAGTCGATCGCCTGTCGGGATGAATAAATCTTGACACAACACATAGGTCAACATGTCATATTCACCTATACCTATCATCATTCAAATGCTTAGTTACGAGTGAAACAATATGCATTTTGTTAACTGGTTTGCGTTAACAATGAAAAACCTTTATCGTCCATATGTTCATGTGCCAAAGTCCGTCACCACAACGCATTATGATGGGTTATAAATGATGAATATGACATACGCTTTCACTCATAGTCCGCTCAAAATATACCTTGGCAGACGATCTCGTAAGTCACTTTGATGAGCCAGTCTTCCCGTCGTTAGGGGGAGATGTGAAGGATCATGTTCGAGTAGAACGACTTAAAATTGTCGTAGTTTGTCCCTACTGTGCCTGACCAAGTTCCCTGAAGTGATGAGATTAAATACATGCTGCAAACATGTCTGCAAGGATTGTGTCTGGTCATGGACATTCGTCACCTATAAATGGTGATATGGTAACACAACAAATTGTGGTAGATGGTGTTACTAGGCTATGGATCTCATCGAGTATTGGGATGCCACTTGCTTCGATAAATACTCTCGCTAAGAATGTATGCGAGTTTTGTACATGAAACTTGATCATATGATCAAATGAACTCATACGTCTCATGTGATTCTGGATTACAGTCATCATTGGGGGACACCTCAATAAATGCCAATCTATAAAGAGTACTCTATGAATAAAGCTGGTTCATGAGGATGTGGAATGTGAGTTTAATCGAACCATACTTCGTTGAAAATCTACATCGTTATAACATTGGCCTAAAATGGAAACATATGCGACTCCAGTATAAACAAAGTGATAGCCCTTTTTGAAGTGGTGCCGACACTCCAAAGATAAGATTTATCCGTATACTTTGTTATAGCGAGTGAGAGAAGGAGTTAAACTCACCTCATGAATGCACTGGAATCGACTACGATGACACGAAAATTAGTTGTGCTATCGTAATGGATGTTATAGCATCCACTATCTTTCCAGTTAGATAGTTTCCGCAAAACTAACGTGCAGCTTCTGGTTAAATCTTATCTTAGTGGGAACTATGTTAAGTGATAAAAGGATCTCGTAGTGGGTCAGACTTAAATCAAGTAGCTCTTGACCACGGAGCGAGTTGACAAGTGATTGTCAGGAATGCATACTAAGTATATACTTGATTTGGAAGAGATATGAAGCTTTTGCGTGTAAAACTAAGGGTTTATAGTGATGTACTCTTGTGAGACTAAGATATTCCGCTAAATCCAAAGTTAATAATGAAAGGATCTTGGGGAAACTTGATGATGCATATTTATCAATCGGTTTAAGGCAATCTAAGGGACGATTTCCCTAAGATACGATAAAGTAATGCCTATATGATTCCCAATGACTAGTCGAAGTCATAATAAGACTTGGCTCACTTAAGTGATGATGCAGTCTTAAGAGAAAAGTACAGTATTATGTACTCATGTTTGACTCGATGTACTCATTCGTAATAATCCGGTAAAGGCACTGTGACGATGACCTAGGATGCGCTCATGCAATGTTTGTGATTGGCAAGAAGCTTGAAGCTCGCTCTATCTCGATAAAAGGACACTTGAAAACTGATACCCGAATCTGCCCAGAATGTGTTGGTCTATTTCCCATATGACCTATATGGCAGCTCACTTGTTGGAAAATGGTGAAATTGGTACCATTATAAAGGTTTGTGTCTACTTCCCAAGGAAACCAACCATTTGATCACATCCATCATGTTGAGTGACATATGACTATTGTTGCAAAGTAGGACAGGATATTTCCGGTAATTTGCTGAGTCAACTTCGATAGAGCTTTGTGATCTGCTCAGGTCGATCTAGGTTATGTACTGTATGTGAATGAAAAGCTATGTGTGTCTAGTTTTCATAAGTTCTTACGGTTTCGTTGATACCTATTGAAACGAAGAAGTTATGACTGATTTGGTGCATGGGGGTCAAGACTTTGGAAAACTTGATAAGTATTTAGAGACTCTGCACTTTGGATGTGTCGCGCTCTTTTTGTCCTTAGACTAAGGTTTGTTTTTTCCCATTGGGTATTCACTTGGTAAGTTTTTTAACGAGGCGACCTATGAGAACATCCATACAATGATGCAATGTACTTCTGTTCAACTTAGACCAAGAGGTATTTTTTCCACTAAGTTTTTCCTTGGTATAGTTGTGAGGGCAACTTGGCACCCGACTCCTATGATTTGAGGTACTAATCAGGTGGAGTCGTTATGTATACATCAGGGGGAGTATACATGACATGTTATGTTGGTGCGTGTTGTGTCGAGATTTATTCACCTCGACAGACGATCGACTACAAGGCCGAGCGACCGAGTCCACAACCAATCAAGCTATGGCGAACTCGCCTAAACGAAGATACCAGACCACCTTCGGGTATCTAGCGATCGACTCCCAAGACGATCGCCCTTTGGCACCTAGCGATCGACTCTGGTGCCCGGCTAAGGACGACCGTCCTATGCCCCGAACAGAGACCATCGTCCGCCAAAGTCCACGAAGACTGGACCTCAAAGCAGCGCCCATGTGCGGATCCGCAAAAGGCGCCGCGTTTCATGGATCATTGACCACAGCCTGTCACCACCTTCTCACCTACCGACAAGCCCGCCGAAAGGTACAAGGTGGGACCGCCCGTGACAGTGACTGAGACGCATGCAGACTTCTCATTGGACCGCACAGCTGGCTGCCAGCAACTCCTGCAGGCGTTAAGGGGACCAGCCCATGTGCTAAAAGACGATTGTCCGCTTATTATAATACAGCAGATGCGATAGCCCAGCGTCTCCCAGTCCTATAAATAGAGTACCTCCAGCAACTGTAAAAAGGTTCCGAATTCGTTCACGCATTCTCCATTAAGTTCAGAGAAAATACATACAACCATACATACTTTCAAGCTCCGAGCTTCCTCTCCCGAATCTACCTCAGGATTTCTCTCTCAGCACCTCTCAACCAGAAGACGGTCGGCAGAGGCAAGAAGTCTCCACAGTGTAGATTCAAAGAGACTCACAAGCCCAGGAGCTCACACATTCAGCAGCTACACACCGTGAGACACTGTCGATTTCTCACAGTCATTATAGCTCATCAACGTTGTTACAAGAACTCACAGAGCATCATATCTGGTTCTTCCGGCAATATACACGCTCACTAGATAAGATAACAAGGGTCTTTACACTCATTGTAATTGTACTCTTACATTAATACTTATATCCCCGAATATTTATATTAATAATATCTCGCGAGAGCATTCAAGCCCGGGACTAACAACCCCGGCAAATCTTGTGTTATTTACTTTTCCCACGGAAGTGTTCTCGCATTTGTTTGCTATCTATTCATTCCAGCAATATCTATCTCCGGATAATATTTTGGGTAGCAACAATTGGCGCTAGAAGAAGGGCATCTATACCTTCATTTTTATTCCTACTGTCCCGAAGAACACTCACTGTTCACGGGGCATATACTTGAAGTGACACTCACTGCGCTTCAAAGAAAGCTTTCCGAATCATGACGTCCGCTACTACATCGAAGAGAGCCGTCGGACACCATATCTCGGCTCAATCCGAACCCCAGCCGACGGCCGGGGGAAGCCACGACAACGCGAGACTCTCGATCCCGCACCTGAGGGGTGGCCCCAACCTCTCACTCGACCAGTTCCAAACCGATGAACAGATCGAGGAGGCTATGGCCATCCTAAAGGAGCGACGGAGAGCATGCACGTCGCCCGCAATAAATCCCTCGACCATCCGCCGCATGGGCAAACGGAAATTCAATGGGCTACTGGGCGAGCGATCGTCAGAAAGCCCCGATTCGCGAAAAAAGGCTCTCGCACGACCGGACGAGTCCGTATTCAGTCGCTTGGGACGCGACCCATCATGGCGACCGGGGCATTCTGGTCCCAACCACGAGACGACGGAATCCAAGTCCGTCACCAGGAGTTCGGCCTACCCAACTCGCAGCCGAACGCAAATCAGCCATCTGACTCCCGCTCCGATCGCCAGAGACCAGTACTTGATCGCCTCGGCTCCCGCTCCGAGCGCCGAGCCGCGAGCAGCCAGGCCACGGTGATGGCCGCTATGCAACGCCAGCTCGACGAGATGAAAACACTCTTGGATACTGGGGCAAGCACCAGTAGAAAGATCATCGGACCAATCGAGCCACTCGCGGTCCACATCGAGCTTGCCCCCGTGCAACCAACGATCGCTCCTCCCAAAACGCCTATGTACGAGGGGAGATCAGACCCCGAAACCCACCTAAGTAAGTTCCGGATCTACATGACCGGGTGTGGGGCATCAGATGCAACCAAATGCCGAATCTTCCCGTTAACATTGGGCGAGCTGGCCCATAGGTGGTACGTCTCACTACCACCACGATCGATCGTCTCCTTTGAGAAACTGGCGAATGACTTCACGTCATACTTCACCACCAAGGTCGCCAGACCAGAAGGCCCCCACCGCATGATGAAATTCAGGCAGGGGGAAGACGAATCCGATGCAGATTATATTGGCCGGGTGGACGAAATCATCCTCACCGGCGAGCCCATCAGCGACGAGCTCGCTCTCTATTCATTCCTGAGGGGATTCTATGGTCACTCACCCATGTTTAGACATATGACGAAGGACATCCCCCCAACATACGCGATCTTCCGTGCTAAGGGTGCCGACTTTCTGGCCAGGCAGAAGTTGCTCACCCTCTGCCTAGGCGAGTAAACGCCAGCTCCTGTCCGAAAGACGGCGATCGCCAAAACCGAGAAGGCAGTCGCCAAGCCACCCGGAGATCTCAAGGCCTTCGAGGATATGGAAGCCCATCTCATCCATACATTCAACCGAACTCCGACCCATATTTGCTACGCCATCAAGGGGCACGAACCGCTGAACAAGCCAAAGGCGATAAGGGACCACGGTCATCTGGACCTCAATCAATATTGTTCCTACCATAAGAGTCCCGACCACAGCACCAACCAATGTCGCGACCTCCTCAAACAGCTCTGGAGATTGTTTGAGGAGGGCAAGTTGGACAGTTTATTGGCTTAAGCCGGAGCCCCACAAATCTCCCAACACGGTCGCCCGAGTCGAACGCGAACAGCCCTGAAAAGCTCATACGAGCCGACCCCTCGCTCAACCTCGGTGACCGTATCTACATGCTTCAATCAAGAGAAGGGAACTTCGAAAGTCTCTCCCTGATTTCCCACCTCATTGAACACAAGGCTACTGCCTGAGCTAACGCTTCAAAAAACTGGAAGACTCGCTCGCCATCTACAGTTCATCATCTAACATGTTGGACTAAGGCACAAGATCGCCTCCCCCGCACAACGTACACCGTCGAAGGTCGGTATTTAACATGACGATCTGAGGTGGAAAAGTGTAGCCATGGTCCTGGTGGTCGATAGAACCGACTGATTAGGCGATGCAAGGTTCCTTTGGGCTGATATCGCTCGCCCTTCGTTTAAATACGAGGTGGGCGTAGTCGAAGGACCCTCCAAACAAATCAGTGGACACGATCGCCCGCCCTTGAAGGTCCGTCACTTAGCATGGTGGATCCTTCACGGACAATGCGACGCGTCCCTATCCCCGTCTCAACGTATACCGTCGAGTATTGCCATCTAACATAACGATCCGAGGTAGAAAAGAGCTAACAAGCCACGGACGTGGAGTCGATTAATCTAAAAATGCCCCGCGGAAGGACTCCTCCAGACCAAGACCGCACGCCCTTCGTTTAAATACGAAGCGAGGCGCAGCCTAACGGAGGACCCTCACAATAAAATGAGTCACGAGACAGACAATGTCGCTCGCGCACAAGGCATAGTCATGGAGATCGGTCCATCGAACTCCGCGATCGTGCATGGTTCCTCAAAGACCGAGATGGACGACCTTCCTCGAGGACTCGACAAAATTAAAGACCGCTCACTCAACGAGTTATTTTCATCCCCTTACTTTCACTAAGTGAACAAAAACAAGGGGGAAGAGTGCGGACTACCTATACGACGATCGTCCCTATCCAGTCACATACGGAGATCGGCAACTAGCAGATGTTTGTGCAGCGATTGAATTTGTTGTAAAATTTATCTATTTGAGTTTATCAATTCAATCAGACCTACACACGCAACAATATCTCCTCACACATTTGTACAAATTCAAGCAAAAGACTCAAAAATAGCAATCATTCAAGTGATAAATTGAAGAACCAAACGTTCATTACATTACTTGAAGTCTAAAAGGTACATACACGGTCGCCCGAAGGCCTAAATACTACAAGGAAAAGCTACAAAATTACAAGGCAAGAAAAGCTAAAACAAACAAAAACGAAGTGCCTCAGGCCCCTACCTGGCCTTCGCCTTCAGCCTTCGGAGCGGCCTCCCCGTCCTCCGGAGCATCGGGATGAACAAGGTTCGCCAGAGTTGGATACCAACTCAAGTCCACACCGATATCCGCGAGATCCAAGATCGGCAAGGAGAAAGCAGGATGGAGAGGATGCTCCAACGCATACGCCTTGAAGTTCTTAGCAAGAGGGCCGACCTCCAACCCTCCCTTCTTAGCATCTCGGATCGAGTCACCGAACGCCATATAATAGACAAACTCGCTGACAAACTCCAAGTTAAGAAAGGGATCGGCCTTGGTCGCCTCTACCTCCCCTTTCAGCTCCGCCATCGCCTGTTGTGCACCTTGGAGCTCGGCCTCCCTTGCAGCCGTCTTCTCCCTCGACTCCGCCAACTCGCTAGTCAGACGAGCGACAGTCACCTTCAGTCGATCGGCCTCCTTCTCAGTGGTCGTCTGCGAGCGTACGACATCTGTCATCCGGTCCCGAAATCAATCAACCATCACCCGAGCCATCTCGGCATCCCGTCTCGCCAGCTCAAGTTCTTGACTCGCCCGCTTAGCTGCATCCAAGGACTCCTTCTCCATTGCCACAATCCTATCGGCGAACTCGGCGTTCTCTTTCTGAGCCGCCTCGAGATCCGCCTGCAGGCGAGTAGTGGAAGGACGCCCCTCGAACTCCTGCACAGCCTGGGCAGCCATCGTCGCCGCCTGGAGAGAGAGAGCGAAAGATGCCTGCATCGTACTCCCAGATCGCTGACGAGCGATCGCATCTAGATCGGTCGTCCAGGCCTTCAGTAAAGCAGAAACATCCCGGTTGACGTATAGCGGGACATCGCAGGATTGGCGTGGAGATCGGCTCGCTAGGAAATCCCGCACCATCGGCGGACAAGATGGATCAGTGCTGCGGATCCTGCATCAAAACAACAAAGTTAACACATCTCCTACGCGAATGACCAGTTTCATCTCAACAAGCAAAGTTTACCTCTAGGCTCTCTCGGGATCGCGGCCGAAGTATGGTTTCCCACGAGGGGTCTCAGCCTCGGCAATCGCCATCTCCCGTAAGAAAGCTGCGGAGGGAGTAGGCTCAGTCTTCGGAGGAACAACGGTGATCGGAGGTGCGGCAATCGGCACCTCACTGGCAGGGGCAGAAACTAGAGTTTCTCCCGACCTCTGCCGTTTGCGGTTCGTTCGAAGCCCCTCCTCAGGAACTTCCTCTCAGTCACGGTCGGCTCCACGCGAGGCTCCATCTCCGGAATAATAGGTAACGCCACAGGAGGGGCTCGAGATGACTTCTTCTGGCGAAGGCGTTCCAAAACTCCAGGGTTCGACATAGCTATCTCCAGAGGGGGATCCAAGAAACGGGGAAAGCGGACCTCTATAATAAGGATAATCAAACCACAGTTAGACATATTCATCCAAAAGGACGATTGCTAAGCAATTGAAAATCGCAGAAACTCATACCTGATACCAAGAGATGTCTCGGGAAACGGAATAGCCGAGCCGACAACCAACGACTCTCCTTGTTGATCCGGCTAGCATCCAAGTCGTCATCCGGCAAACTCCGTATCCTCTCCCAGACGACCAAAAAATCAAAAGGTAGCTCGTCGAGCGCCGGAATGTGGAAACCTGCAAAAGGAAGACCAAATTAGATCAGTTCAGAACATATCCGATCAAAGGGAGAGTCTAAACCCTTACCGGGATTCCTCTCCCGAAAGCTAGTGGGGATCTCCAGCTCTCCAGTGGGGTTGTCGCTCGATGAGGCTTTCCAAGCACCGGCGACCCAGAACCATTTCGCCATATCGCCCCGCACCTTTTTCGGGACTCCGAGGATCACCTGACCGGATCGGCCTTGTATATGATTGCCTCCGACCGACCCTTTCTGAGCCGTCATCTTGAACAGATGGTTCATCTCCGACGGCGAAGGGAGACGGTACAGTCGGTGACCGCCGAACAAGGTGAGAGTGCAGATAATCTGGAGCTAGGCATTCGGCGTCAGTTGGAGCGGCGCCACGTTCCAAGCAGCCAGTAGATGGGAGACGGATAACGACAAAGGAAACTACAGTCCGGCCTCCATAATTGCTTCGTTCACAGCGACCATCCCCTCCGGAGGCTGATTGGCCCGCTCGTTCTCTGCCGGTACAAAGAGATCCACATCGGAAGGGATATGAAACCTCATCCTCCAGACGGCCAGGTCCTTCCTGGTCGCCGAACTCTTGATTTGGCCAAGAGACCATAGAGATCGCTGCGCAGCCCGAAATAGCGATCGCTTAGGAGGTTGATAGGGATTAGCGATCGAATACTCCCGATAATTGAACTTAGGAGACGGGCCGGCCACCCTCTTCATAATTTCAGCAAAAGCTAGATAGGCCTGGCCAAAAGCACTGTGGTGCTCCCAGTAGGCCCTAACCGCCAGATCTCTCTCCATCTGCGAGCGTCTCCGCTCGACCGCCGCCTCTTTGGCGACGTCGGCTTCATTGAACAACGCCTCGACTTCCGCAGGGTCAATTTCGGCCCAAATAGCCTCGGCGGCCGTCTCCAGATGGAAATCTGCGGAGGATTCTCCCCGGACAGATGATGCCCCGGCGGCGGAACTGGTGCCCACTCCGTGTGAAGAAGATGTTCCAGTCATTCTCGAACAAAAAGAGGAGAAAATGAGTGTTCTTCTTACCCAAGATTGAATCGATCGACGATCGTCAACAAAGTCTCCAGAAAAATCTTCAGCAAAATCCTTCTTTCTCCGGTAAAAGCGCGTAAGAATGAACATTGCAACCCTGCACCTTGTTATAGGAGATGGCAGGGACTTCAATGCAATTAAGGAGAATCTCAGGGGTCGAAGTGCAACCGTCGCATTTATTGACCCCCTTGAAACCCGCGTACGCGTCTTTTCAAGGACGCGTCAGACGAGGATTCATAAATGACCGTCGGCCTCCCCCAACAGGAACCCGACACGTGCCCCAGAGACTTTTCTGCATCCGCTGCCATTTCCCGCTCTTTTCAGCGACCTACCAGGTCGTCCAAATTCAGAATCAATTAGCTCAAAGACGATCGCCAGTTCAGTAAAATGTAGAGTCACTCGTCAAAATTCAGTGATCGCCAGTAGAACCACCTCACCCCTCGTTTCCAACATAGGAGCGAGCTGGGGGGCAATTGTTGTGTCGAGATTTATTCACCTCGACAGGCGATCGACTACAAGGCCGAGCGACCGAGTCCACAACCAATTAAGCTATGGCGAACTCGCCTAAACGAAGATACCAGACCATCTTCGGGTATCTAGCGATCGACTCCCAAGACGATCGCCCTTTGGCACTTAGCGATCGACTCTGGTGCCCGGCTAAGGACGACCGTCCTATGCCCCGAACAGAGACCATCGTACGCCAAAGTCCACGAAGACTGGACCTCAAAGCAGCGCCCATGTGCAGATCCGCGACAGGCGCCGCGTTTCATGGATCGTTGACCACAGCATGTCACCACCTTCTCACCTACCGACAAGCCCGCCGAAAGGTACAAGGTGGGACCGCCCGTGACAGCGACTGAGACGCGTGCAGACTTCTCATTGGACCGCACAGCTGGCTGCCAGCAACTCCTGCAGGCGTTAAGGGCCCCAGCCCATGTGCTAAAAGACGATCGCCCGCTTATTATAATACAGGAGAGGCGATCGCCCAGCGTCTCCCAGTCTTATAAGTAGAGTACCTCCAGCAACTGGAAAAAAGTTCTGAATTCGTTCACGCATTCTCCATTAAGTTCAGAGAAAATACATACAACCATACATACTTTCAAGCTCCCAGCTTCCTCTCCCGAATCTACCTCAGGATTTCTCTCTCAGCACCTCTCAACCAGAAGACGGTCGGCAGAGGCAAGAAGTCTCCACAGTGTAGATTCAAAGAGACTCACAAGCCCAAGAGCTCAGACATTCAGCAGCTACACACCGTGAGACACTATCGATTTCTCACAGTCATTATAGCTCATCAACGTTGTTACAAGAACTCACAGAGCATCATATCTGGTTCTTCCGGCAATCTACACGCTCACTAGCTAAGATAACAAGGGTCTTTACACTCATTGTAATTGTACTCTTACATTAATACTTGTATCCCCGAATATTTATATTAATAATATCTCGCGAGAGCATTCAAGCCTGGGACTAACAACCCCGACAAATCTTGTGTTATTTACTTTTCCCACGAAAGTGTTCTCGCATTTGTTTGCTATCCATTCATTCCAGCAATATCTATCTCCGGATAATATTTTGGGTAGCAACAGTGCGTTGCAATCTTTTCCTCAGCAAACCTTTATTTTTCCCATGAAGTTTTGTTTTGGCTTGGAATAGTTTTTTACGAAGGCAACATCTTCTGCACCATTATTATTCTCGTGATGTGTCTTACCTAATACTGATTGTAGATACATAGATGGAAGGTTCTAGATCCTTCTAGAGGTAGTATGATCCTATTAGATGTCTTACATTATTTAGGAATCCTATGTATGGAAGGACTCTCATTGTAATGCCTATATAGGCCCCTCTATGGCTTTATCAGTATTATGAATACAATTTATTGACTCGTATTTACAGTCTTTTTACCTTCTCTTGAAACAATAGTTGTAATATTCATATATTTTAAGTATATCGTGGTTGTTTATTTTGAGATTTATAGCATGTACTGCTGAAAAGATAATGTATTGATATGGAGTATTGTGATATTAAATTATATTGTTTTTGAATAATATGTGCTGATTATGATATTTGAAAATTATTTGGAAGGAATGAGGAATGTTAATTTTTAGCTAAGTATAGTGTTTGTTACGTATGTAACCATGGTGAGTTAAAATACGTAATTAATTATCTTGATTCTTAACGTAATGCTATGAAGATTGGGATACCATGCTCTAAAATCATATTTGATCAAGGAGGCCATAAGATACTATAAGTTTGTTGTTGTAGGAGTAAAGTTTATATTTAGATGATATAGCACATTATATATGTTGATAGCCCACCCGGCTTGGCATCCACGTAAGCACTCCAGTCAGCTGAATCGGCCGATCAGAGAAACAAGCCGGACCGAGTACGAATCAAATTCTCCCCGGGATCGTTAAAGACCGGACCGATCAGAGACGTCAAGGCTGACCCGGTATCCAGACCGGAAAGGCCGACCAGATCCAGGATGAATACGCTCCAACTCAAAATTATGACAAGACCGACCAGAATGGCGGGAGACCCGAGGACCGACCCCAGCGGATAAGTATCGCCAGAAGCATGCAGAACAGGCACACAGGACAATTAATGCATGTTGTCATATCCCTTCCCGAAGCGATCCTTGGAGGCCACCACGTGTCTAAGGCATGCTTTCACTCTCACAAGTGTTTTGGGCATATTCCCCAACACTCTCCAGCTGTCATCTCCTGATTGGCCGAGATTGTCTATATATAGAGAAAGTGTACAGAAAAAAGGACTATTGGAAATTTTGTGCGAAAATAGAGAGAGAGAGAAGGAAAAAAGATAAGACTTGTAATAAACAAGCGAAAAACATAGACCGGCTCAAAATATTCAGCTCGGCTCTATCTCAGATTAAGGTCATTAATAAAATTTAGTGATCCAATTCATTCCATCTTATTTATTGTATTCTACGTGTCTTCGATCCATTCGTCCAGATCAGCACACGTGACGTTGACAAAATCAGCTGTCAACAGATTGGCGCTAGAAGTTGGGCAAACTTAGAACCAGAATTCCAATAAAAAAAAACACTCCCCAGAGATGTCTCAAAAAAGCTCTAAAAACCCTCAGCCTACCACGGAGGAAGAAAACCTTCGCAAGGTGGCGAAATGCTTTAAACATCCACCGTTCATCCAAGGCATGACCGCCCTCATGGCACGGGTCACCGGAGACGGAACCCATCAGAAACCCGAAGACCAAGCCCAAGTGGAGGCAGAGTCTCAAACGACCCGTCCAACTGCCTCTAAGCGGAATCAAAAGAGGACCGTCTCTCGAGTCGTTGGGGAAGAGGCGGAAAGCCATAGAGAAAGCTCTCATCCCTCCCGGAAAAGCCGGCTTTCTCCCCCCATATCAGTCTTCGATCGACTGGGGGCAGGAAAGAAAGTTGAAAAGTGGTGCCAGCCCGCACCACTCAGAGTCAGAGCCATAAAGAAGAAAAGGCTCTCCGCCAATCCCCGGTCCCGACGTAATCCTTGCCTCAAACTCCAGGCGACAACTCGAGTGAAATCGAGTTCCTTAAAAAATGCCTTACAGAGCTTGAAAACAAACAACTTCAACCATCCCAGAGTTCAGATTGGCTCAACAGCCAAGAGAGCCCCCTTGGCCACAGTGTTTTGGCGGAACCCCTTCCAGAGAAATTTAAGATTCCCCAGATTCCGGGATGGACCTGCATGGGTCTCAAGACGCGTTTCGATGCCGCATGTTCTCCTTAACTTTGGGGAAAAGGACCCAGAGATGGTATCGATCGCTGCCTCACCATTCTATCCTGACATGGGCTCAGCTCACGGCGATGTTCCGATCCCATTTCATGGGGTCTCTAGTAGGAGTCGCCCCGCAATCCTCCATCGCCTCCATCTTACAGGGGTCAAATGAGTCCCTTAAAGATTATATATCTCGTTTCAATAAACGGATATTGGAGACGGAACCCATGTCTGATGATGCGTTGGCCATTATTGCTTAGGCCGGCCTCCTTAAAAATTCTTTTTTCTGCTGGACGGTGTGCCAGAATGTTCCCCACACCTATCAAGGATTCTTGGAGTGCGCCAGCTCCCATATTGATGCCGAAGAAGCTATGCCGGCACCGGTCTTAGTCATGCCCCCCGACCAGAAGGGGTTGTACAAAAAGAGAGAAGACATACATGACTATAGAAAGGCTCGCCAAGAACCCCGCCGGTAGAATAAGGCCCCCGCCTCCTCTTCGACAACCCCATCAACCCGGAACTTTCGGGAGCGTAGGACCGAGCTCATGGCCAGCTTTGCCGAGATATATTCTTTCGAGGCCGCGGCCATATTTGAGCAGATAAAAGATAAGAATTTTCTCCCGATTCCTCGGCCAATCTACAAAGATCAAAAGGATATGGACCAGACCCGCTTTTGTAAATACCATGAATCGACGAGCCATAACACCGAGCAGTGCCGGGATCTCATCGCCGCCTTGATCGCGGTATGCGACAATACAAGCTTGAGGCAATTTACCCGGAACCCACCCCGGGATCGCCAGGACAGGGCCGACCCGACAAGAGCTAAAGGAGATCGGGTGCCTCCAGCCCCTAAATCTCCCCGTGAAATTCTCACTATCATGGGGACGGACGAGGTCGACGATCATCGATCAAAGCGGCAGAAGAAGGCCTCCATTTGAGAGGCCACCACCTTTTATCAGCGGACAGAGCGCCGACCCGAGGGATTTCTATCAGTAGCCGAAGAAACCCCCCAAACCCCCCACCTGGCAGTTACTTTTGAGGAGTCAGATACATATGGTTTGGATCATCCCCATTCCGATGCCCTTGTCATCACTCTGCTCATAATGGGGATCCCGGTACACAGAGTGTTGGTAGATTCCGGGGCCTATGCCAGCATCATCTACCTTCATACCATTCGCAGGATGAAGGTAGACCAATCATATGTCAGACCCTGCAACGAGGACATCAGGGGGTTTGCCAAATGCCGCACCTCACCATTGGGAGAAATCGACCTCGCCCTGGAATTTGGTCAGGGGTCGATCAAGAGAACGATGATCACTACGTTCAAGATCATCGACGTGCACAGCGACTACAACGCCATCATAGGCCGACCTGTGATGTCAAGGCTGAGGGCTACTCAGTCCACTTATCACCTGTGCATGAATTTTCCCACCCCGGATGGCGTCGGGGTACATAGGGGAGATCAACGGGACGCCCGCAATCTCAGCATCCGGGCTCGCAAAATAAACACCACAGAAGGCACCCCGGGCAGCACACCGGAAGAAATGGGAGCTACCGGAACTGAACAGCTGGGAGAAGACATCCGGCCCGAACGGGAAGGTTCCGGAGCCGCTCAAGCCGCCAGAATAGAAAATGACCAGGATGCGGACCGAGGCCGCAGGATAGGAAAAGAGCCGATCCTGGAGGAGGATCCCATCGACCCGCGATTCCAGAATCCGAAAAGAAAAATTCGCCATGCTGAGCCGACTGAAGAGCTGGACCAGATAGACATGGACACATCTAATCCCATCTGACAACTCAAGATCGGCCACAACCTCCAAGAGCCGATCCGCTCCGATCTAATCTTCCACCTGAGATAGAATTTGGACGTATTTGCGTGGACCCATTCGGACATGCCTGGGATTGACCCAGAATTCGCGTGCCACCGGCTGAATATTGACCCCAATTCAAGACCGGTTATTCAGAAGCGGAGGAAAATGGGGCTGGAACGGCAGAAGGGGCTAGAAGAGGAAATAGGGAAGCTGATCGACAATAAGTTCATCCGGGAAGCCAGATACCCGACCTGGGTGGCCAACCCAGTCCTAGTGAAAAATTCGACCGGGCTGTGGAGGCTCTGCATTGACTTCTCCGATCTAAACAAAGCCTGCCCAAAAGTTAGTTATCCCCTACCCCACATCGACTATATGGTAGACGCAACGGCCGGACATGAGATGATGAGTTTTATGGATGCATACTCTGGATACAATCAGATCCAGATGCATCCCACTGATGAAGAAAACACCTCTTTCTACTCGGCCCGCGACCTATATTGCTACTGAATGATGCCTTTTGGGCTCAAAAATGCCGGCGCAACCTATCAACGCCTGTAAATAAAATGTTTAATAGCTTGATAGGTCATACTATGGAGGTCTATGTAGATGACATGTTAGTGAAATCTTTGCGTTCGGCCGACCATGTAAATGACCTTAATAAATTGTTTGCGGTTTTGTGCGAGTACAAGATGAAGTTAAATCCCAAGAAATGTTCATTTGGGGTAGGCTACGAGAAATTCCTCGGCTACATGGTAAGCCAAAGAGGGATTGAAGCCAACCCCGATAAAATCAGGGCAGTGACTGAACTTGTTCCACCAAATTCGGTCAAAAAAGCACAGAGCCTAACTGGCCGACTAGCCACGCTAAGTCGCTTTATCTCTCTCTCAACTGATAAATGTAAACATTTCTTGAGGCTATAAAAAAGAACAAAGATTTTCAGTGGACCGGACCTTGCCAAAATGCCTTTGAGTCCATCAAGGAAGTCTTAGCAGAAGCACCATTCCTGCAACGACCGGCCCGGGGAGAACCTCTCTACTTGTATCTCGCGGTGTCCGACTCCGCAGTCAGCGCTGCTCTTATCCGGACAGAAAATGCGGTTCAACATCTGGTCTATTATGTTAGTCAGGCCCTTCATGATGCCGAGCTCAGATACGCCCCGATGGAAAAGCTGGCCTATGCGCTCATAATGGCCTCCCGAAAGTTAAGACCCTACTTTCTGGAACATCAGGTAGTTGTCTTGACAAACTACCCCTTAAAGCAAGTCATGCACCGACCCGACGTATCTGGCCGGATGATCAAATGGGCCGTCAAGCTCGGACAGTTCGACTTGACTTTTGAATCACGTACTGCCATAAAAGGTCAGGTCCTGGCAGATTTCATCGCGGAGTTCACACCAACAATCATACAAGAGAATGACAGATCAGAGGAATGGTCACTCTACGTAGACGGGTCATCAACTGCCGACCGAGCAAGCAAGCACATGAATAGTCCTCGTAAGTCCCGATCAACGTTTGTTCTGCTCGGCCATTCATCTAGGTTTTCCGGCCACTAACAATGAAGCATAATATGAAGCCCTCCTGGCCGGTCTGGAAATGGCGACCTCCCTCGGTCTCGCTCGCCTCGCTGTCTTAAGTGATTCTCAATTGGTAGTAAACCAAATTAGGGGCGAATACGAGGCCAAGGAGCCCAAACCGGTCAAGTACCTCTGCCTGGCGCAGTCCCGGCTGCAAGATTTTTGGGGAACTATACAACACATCCCCCGGACCGAGAACATCCAAGCCGACTCTTTGGCCAAACTCGCATCCAGCGCTGGAGCCGAACATATGGCCGAGGTCAGCATAGGATACCATGCGTCATCAGCCCTAGAAATGGTTGAGGTCCAGACGGCCGAACAATCAGAACCGCAAGGATGGATGCAACCTATAATCCGATATCTGCAGAGCGGTGTTTTACCCGGGGACCGAGCCCAGGCACGATCACTTCGAACTCAATCCGCCCGGTTCACCATCGTGGATGGAACTTTGCACAAGAGAGGGTATTCGGTTCCATTGCTGAAATGCCTATCCGAGTCGGAAGCAGAGTCAGAGAGGTGCACGAGGGTATATACGTCAACCATTCCGGCGGCCAGGCACTAGCCTATAAATTGATCCGGCAAGGATATTACTGGCCGAACCTTAAAAAAGATGCCATCGCACTCGTACGGAAGTGCGTCCGATGCCAAATCTTCGCTCCTCATATCCGATCCCCATCGGAAACCCTCACTTCCGTTTATTGCCCATGGCCATTCGCCAAGTGGGAGATTGATTTGATCGGCCCCTTACCTAAAGGACGGGGAGGAGTACAATACGCCATCATCGCAGTCGATTATTTCACAAAATTGGGCGGAGGCCGAGCCTATGGCACGGACAACCGAGCAGAAAATAGTTGATTTTATATAGAAGTCACTCATCTGTCGGTTCGGGATCCCTCAATCCATTGTCTCCGATAATGCCAAACAATTTGACAATAAGAAATTTCGGGCCTTCTGCGACGGCCTCCACATACGAAATGACTTTTCCACACCGTATTATCCGCAATCCAACGGACAGGTCGAGGCGGTCAACAAAATTATAAAGCAGCACCTCAAGACACGCCTCGAAGAACTCAAAAGTTCCTGGCCCGAAGAACTCCCTGGAGCCTTATGGGCTTATAGTACAACGCACCGGTCCGCCACCGGAGAAACACTTTCTCCTTGGCTTTCGGCACTGAAGCCGTCATCCCAGTTGAAATTGGGGCACCTACCTACCGAGTAGCCCATTTCGAAGAGCGAGATAATGACTTGGCCCTCCAAGTAAACCTGGACCTCCTTGCCAAAAAACGGGCCCAAGCGTAAATACGAAACGCTGTCTACAAAAGAAGATGCGAAAAATACTACAACGCCAAGGTTCACCATAGAAGTTTCCAGGTCGGAGACCTCGTTCTTAGACGGGTATTGGGACCGGATCCCGGACCACTTAAGCCCAGGTGGGAAGGACCATACAAGATTAGTGAAGTCCTTCAGAATGGAGTCTACCGGCTAGAATATCTGAGCGACCACGGATTAACTTATCCGTGGAATGTTATGTATTTAAAAAGGTATTATCAATAAAATTTGATTTTATTCCATTCTTAACTTTGGCACTATAAGACCGAGCTCGCCTCGGTAATATGAATGACCGACTCCTCCGGCACTATAAGACCGAGCACGTCTCAGCAATATGAATGACCGGATCCGCCGACACTATAAGATCGAGCCCGCCTCGGCAATATGAATGACCGGCTTCTCCGGCACTATACGACCGAGCTCCCCTCAGAAATATAAATGACCGGCTCCTTTGGCACTATAAGGCCGAGATCACCTCGGCACCATTCATTGAAGGCATCGAAAAAGCAATCATTCATTGAAGACATCGAAAAAGCAACGGCCGTACCAACCCGGCTGAACATCCCAAAAGAAAGCAACTAAACAGGTACTAAAAATGAAAGTTTATTCGTTCGAAAAATATGTTTACAAGGAAAATGTAGAAAAAGCTAAAGTCAAGAAAACACTGAGGCACGTAGGCCATACATAAAACAAAATAAAAAAACTACTCGCCTCCGCCATCTTGGCCAGCCGCCTGGAAGGATTGTCCTTCACCTTCACCGGGGGGAACTGACACTGGACCTCCAGCAACCTTGACGACCTCCGTCTCATCAGCTTCAGGAGACTCGATCTGCAGGTCGGCTGCCTGAGACTCTATATAGGCCCGTACCTCCTCAACTGCCTTCCCTTGCTTCATGAGCTCTAATATCTCATAGCAGGTGGAAACATAGTTCAGGTTGATCAGCTCCTCGAACTCGGGCGTCTTCTGGAAGGCAGCCGCCCCTTCGGCAAGACCCTTGGCATATCCCGAAGCATCGCAAGTGTTAACCCACTCGGTCAGGTTCTAGAGCTAGGCCTTCGTATCTTTCAAATAAGCAGCATGCTCGGCCTGGACCGCCCAGTACCGCTTGTGCATCACCTCGACCGCCTCAGTCATTTTGAGGGCCTCGCCCTTCCAGTTATCGACCTCACAGGCTCGGCTTTCAAGGAGCTCCATATCTCCCTTCATGGAGGTTCTCTCCTCCTCCAAGGACTTGATTAGGGATGGGCAGAGATGATGCTCCTCCCGGAGGGTTTGAAGCTCGGCCGCCACCCTCTTGTGCTTCTCAACCAGGGCCTTGAACTCCCCGGTGGCCTTCACGTAAGTGCCCAATGCACGGTCGATCAGAGTATTTCCAAATTGGATCTGCTCAGCCGGATCCATGTCATTAGTCACCAGCTCCAGCTTGGGTGTCCAGCCCAGAATATGGATGTGGCTGGACTCTGCGACCGTCGGAGGGACCCGGTCGAGCATCTCGGCGGTTGGGGTAGCCGCCCGGACATAATCAAGGAACCAACCCGGCCACCGCCCCTTCATCTGAGCATAGGGGTCCTCCCGGTCCTTATTAACCGGAAGGTAATGCCCCTCCAAATCGATCAAGGCCTCCTTGCCGACGCACGGCCCATCTGGACAGGACTCGGCACGGATATAGGGACTTCAGTAGCGGGCTGAGCCTCCGCCTTGTTCACGCTGACCTCGGTCTCGCCCCTTTTGCGCTTGCCCGCGCGCTCCCTCCGTTCGGCGGCCTCGGCGGCCAGTCTCGCCACGCGCTGCGCAGGCGTTTCCTTCCTCCCAGACGAAATCTTGACCCTCGGGACTGGAAAGGGGAGAAAGATTAAAAAAATATAGAAAACCTGATGAAGACATAATACTCGGATTGGTGGATCAAAGATCGGCCGCCCAGAGATTTTCCTCAGTGACCAAAAGATGCGACTTCCTCTGCTTAGTGGGAAGATCCAGAAGCTGTTCAATCCGGTCGTCGAACTCGGAGGATGTCTCCTGAGCCGGGATGTGTTCTGCACAAAAATAAAATGATGAGCGTTAGACAAAGGAGGAATAGAAGAGAAAACGCAACACTTACGCATTTATGCAATGAAATGCTCCAGGATCCGAAGCTCCACGTCCAAGACACCGGGATCGAACTCATCCATCGAGCTCCTCCAAGACCCCCCGACATAAAACCACTGCTCCTTCCAGCTATGTATCATCTCCGGCACATCCACCACCTCCTTATGCATGGCGTGCCGAGTTGTTAAATAAAACCAGCCCGAGCTGGATCTTCCGACCGATCTCCACAGGAAGAGGCTGTTGAACTCCTCAGAGCTGGGCTCGGGCCAACCATGCTGGTTGAAGAGGATAAAAAGACCCACCACCCGAGCCCAAGAGTTGGGATGAATTTGGGCAATAGGAAGGCCCCATTGCCTTAGCCACCGCGAGAAAGCCAAGGGAAGCGGGAACCTCAACCCCGCCAATAAGAAACGGTAGTATACCGCCACGCAACCGACCGGCGGAAGGTGAGGCCTCTCCTCGGGATACGGGACGATCATCCGTACCGCCGCCGGATATTAAACCGCTGCCGCCAGGCCACCAGCTGCTCCTCCGTGACGGTGCTACGGATAAAGGCCGAATCCCACTCCGCCTCCACGTAAAGGGCCAGCCGAGGCCTAATCCAGGCCGTCTTACGCTCAACTTCCTCTTCCTCTGAAGTCTCGCCAACTGCCATCAATGGTGCCGCCACCTCCACATCTCCAGATCCCGGCGACCTCGTGACGTCGCCGCCTTCCTCCACGTCGCTCCAGTCGACGGGAACCCCACCTATAGACAGATCCGCCACCCCCGTGCGGTCCGGCGACACAGTCAACTCCTCCGCCGCCGTCTCTTCCCTGAGCTCCTACATCTTAAATAGGAAAGGAAAAAAGAGACTTACCGAGAATTTCTCTATGAAATCAGAAAAGAATACCGATACTTTTTTTATCTCTTCTCTGCAAGAAAGAACGAAAATGGCGGAAGGAGGAATGAGGAAGGAGAAACCCTATATTTATAAGGGATAGAAGACATTAAATGCCCAGCGCGTGGCATGATGATTCACACTGAATTGTCGCAAAGACCAAAGGCGCGTGAACGCATTCTCAAATCAGATCCGGCCACGTGTCTCCCTCATCATGACATCTAGAACCCTGAAATCGAATCGACGCGTCTCCCGAAGAGACGTCCCTTCGAAAGATCTTATCCTCACACAAGCCGGATCGGCCTTACTACGAAACGACTCCAGCCCCGGCCAACCCGGCACGGCCCTGGATCCCCTCAAAACCAGCCGCAGGGTCCCACCGAGCAGGGCCGTTCGTGTGATTCGGGGTGCCCTAGGCCGAAAATAGAAAATAGGCTCTCAAAAATTGAAAAAAAAAATTTAATACCAAAAAGTTATAGAACATAGAATCGAAATGAGTTCAAAATAGAAAAGAAATCTTACTTTATCTAAATAAACACGTCGTACAGTTTTCGAGGCGAAAGTGTCTATCATGTCTGTGTAGTCTAACTGATCAATCAATTTACTTTCAATTGATAAGATAGCAACCCATTGAATTTGGCTATGTTATTTAGAACACTAATTAGTATTTGGTATAGATCAAAATGCTAAATGCTACCAAACAATGAAAATTACAACACAAGCAAGCATTGAAGTCCTTGGTAAATAGATAAATCTGAGTGCATCTTATAATTTCTTTACTACCGAATTCTTGGACTACTGCATATATATTAAGTTTCTCTAAGAGCACTATCAGATAAAGATTAAAAAAAATTAAAAAAACCCTTCTACCAATAAAGATTAATTAAGGCAAACTATATAGTATAATAGCCGCCCACATGATCCGAATACTCCAAAGAAAATTTTCTTCACCAAAAGGCAAGACAAATAAAAAAATTCACATTACTCAATTCAAAATTTTAATCAATACAATTAGCAGGTCAACAAGACTTTATTTTCAAATACTTAAATTAAGGCACAAACAACAACAACAACAACAAAAAATCTTACCTTGAGAGTTGAGAGGAACAATGGCCACCGCACCGTTTCCGATTTTCCAATATCAATCTCCTCTTTGAATCTCTACTTCACGCATAAAAATAAGTAGCATTAGTTAAAAATAAAAAAATAAAGTAATATATATATATATATAAAAGAAATAAAAAAATTTGGGCCCCTAAAATTTTTGGGCCCTAGACTTGTGTCTGTTGGGCCTATGCCCAAATACGGGCCTGCCACCGAGATCTAGTCTCTCAAACTGCCGCTTGAAACCCTCAATATTTAATTATTCCACCACCGTACAACGGAGAGTTATGATCTCTTCTTAAGTCATAAATTAAATAATCATAAATCCTTGAAAAATTTTGTCCTAAGAGGAAGTGGAACCCGAAATAGAAATTCGGGTATCCAGTGGGCCAAGACCACTAGTTAATATCTTCTTATGTTGATTGATGTAACTAATACTTTGATTACTTTTCTTCACCTCTACTTTTCATCCGAAAAATAATGACTATTGGGTGTAGAACATTCTATTATTGGTAGACCTCCTAAGCTCCCACCTTGCTAGGGGTGTAAACTGGGCGGATATTTCCCGCCCGATCTGGAGCCGTATCTGATCGGGATCGAATTCGGGATGAAAAATAGGTATCCGGTCGGATCCGGATACGGATCCGGATAGTTGAATTCGGATACGGGTTCGAATTCGGATAATGCAATATCCGCCCGTATCCGAGTTTTCCCATATTTTATCGAATATTATCCGGATACCAATCCGGATAATAAATTCGGATACCAATCTGGATAATAAATCTGGATATCCATATTTTTAAATCTTAAATATACTTTATTATATATATATATATAACACTTTTGGACTTCAGTGTATTAAATTTTTAAACTTTCAAGAAAAATATTTTTTCAAAAAACTATTTTCTGAAAAAATATATTATTTTTCAAAAAAATATTTTCGAGAAAAAAATTATCTTTTCAAAAAACATTATTTATGGAAATTTTTATTTCTTGAAAAAATTAAAAATATTTTCTCGAGAAAAATTATTTTTGGCAAAAAATATTTTTTCGAAAAATTATTTTCTAGAAAAATAAAATTAGTTTCTAGATTTTTTATATTTTTTGAAAAAATAAAAAATACTTTTTGCGAAAAATAAAAAAAATTATTTTCTGGAAAAAAATTATATTTCGAAAAAAAATTATTTTTTGAAACAAAATTTTTTTTAAAAGAAATGTATTAGCCAAACACTTTAATACTAACTTATAAGCTATTTGTTTCATATGAAATGTATTTTAAAAGAAATGTTCTATTCAAGTAAATAGAGGGGCAATTATATATATTATAATAATTGTTAAAAACAATTAAATTACCACTTTTTAGTCTTTGCTAAGTATGGAGCTTATGTTTTTTATGGGAGAGACTGAATAAGTAAAAATGAGAGAACCTTATTATGAAACGATTTTTAAAAAAATTACTATAGTTTGCATTAGAACTTTTATGAAAAATTGTGTAGGTAGTTTTTTTATATGCTGCAATCACTTCCAAACGATTTTTGTATGACACGTATTATCCGATTATATTTATTCGAATCCGGCCCGAATCCGTCCTGTATCCGTCCCGTGTCCGTATCCCGAATAATCCGAATTCGTATCCGTATCCGGCCATCCCGTATCCGACTCCGAATCCGAGAGAAAAATATGGGTTAGGATACGGGAAGAGCACTATCCGCCCGTATCCGATCCGTTTTCACCCCTACACCTTGCCCACCTTGCCCACATTTTCGTTCAATTTCTCAAAGTACCCATATTTTTTCTCTCTCCTCCACCTGACTTTGCTTTCAATTTTTTTTCTTACTATATGTCCTCCTGTGCGATGCACGGCGTAAAATATTAAATATTTATTTATTTTAATAATATGTGATTGAATTTTAATAATATTATAAAATTATTGTAAAATATACATGAGTCAATATACACACACATATACATACACTATTATTTGATTTACTTTCATTTGTAAACTCTTATCATGTGATCTAAGAGCACATGATAGGAAAACCATAATTTAATTAAGCACCGACAATTATTTTTCATACAGAACAATATGAGTATTATATCTAATTGTATAAATGAGAAATTAAATTATATTTATTATTATCAACTTTTATTAGAAGTATATCTAAATTACTTTATATATATACTATATGGATGTCAAATTAAAGAGCACGAAGTAAGAATTAATTTGATATATTTTTTTCAAAAATAAAAGTAATACAAAAAAGCTATAATTGTTTAAACTATTAGATTAAAAATAAAAAGAATAAAATGAGAGGAAGTTTTTAATTGGTAGATAGTATATAATGGAATAACCTCTAACCCCCTTCCAAATCAACCCGTCCATTTTTTTATTTTAAAAAAAAAAATTAACGAGGAGATGACACATGTTTCCTTAGATTTTTTGCGACTCTCTTTTGCGGACATGAAGGACATACAAGGCGTAGTTCATGATGCCCTGAATATGGTCGTTAATATTTGATGTCTATTAATTATTTGTATTTTAATTGTTTTGTGATGTATTTCATTTAAAATTTATGAAATATGTTTATTTTAATATAATGTTATAATCTAATTTCTATTTCAATTTATTGAAATTTCAAATTATTTTCACAAGTAATGTTTTGTGAAATTAATTTAAACAAGAATAAGATATCAGTGTTAACAATACTTGTTTTCAGAAAAAAAAAACATTAACAATACTTAAAGTCTAATACAAGAATATACAAGTAGGTGCGGGTTGTATGACCACACTCGGCTAATTCATTAAAATAAGGATAGAAGCCAAAAAGCAAGGCCAGGTGGAGGAGAGAGATTAAGAAAGATGGGTACTTTGAGAAATTGAACGAAAAGGTGGGCAATGTGGGAAAATGAACGTTAAACATGGGCAGTACAGGAACAGAGTCTTTTAAGTTGATGTAACTAATACTTTCTTTGGTACCGGCCCGGACCACCCAGAGTTAGGGCCGCAAAGAAGAGAAGGCTCCCCTAGTCCCGACTCAAACACTACCGCAAACTCCAGGCGACAACTCGAGTGAAATCGAGTTCCTCAAAAAATGCCTCACGGAGCTTGAAAATAAACAAATCCAGCCATCTCAAAGTTCGGAATGGCTCTACAGCCAGGAGAGTCCCCTTTCCCCCTGTTGGGATTCGGTCCAGCATCCTGCCTGCATGGGCTTAAAAATACGCGAGGTGCGGCTTGCGATTCGACCCGTGAGAGCTGTTGTAATACCCTGTTGTAATTAATTAATTATCATTCAGTACATTGTCACTCGGTAAATTTTCACTCAATTATAATCATTCATCATTCACATTCACTCATTGTATCCACCGTTTAGAGTAATTTGTATCGTGTATCAGTTATTATTCGTCATTCAACCCGGTTGGATATCGGGCCGAGCTTATCTTCATTGTCATCTTTGTAGTGGGCTGTGTGTGAGGAGTAGCGCACGCTACGTGCTCTCTTTAGCGCGCGCTAATTGAGTATAGGTAGCGCACGCTACCTCTCAGCATTAGCGCACGCTAATGTGATTCAGGCAGACAGTCCAGAAGGCACTGAACTGAAATAGAGTTGTAGTAGCGCACGCTACGAATGGTAAGTAGCGCACGCTAGCGGGCATGGATAGCGCACGCTAAGAATCAGTGTTACGTGCGCTAAGGTCCGAATAGACAGCTGGACTGGAATGGAATAACTCTTAGCACACGCTATGAGTGGATATTGGCGTACGCTAATGGTGTTAGTAGTGCACGCTATGTAATGAGTGTAGCGCACGCTATCGAGAGCAAGGCCAGAGGACAGTAGGTTCTGGACTCCGATATTCTGGACTTCAACCATCACGTAGCGCGCGCTAACACAAGGTTAACACACGCTAAGAAGAGGTGTTAGTGCACGCTACCAAGGTACGTATCGCACGCTAACGATGCATTCAGTGGGTACTGGACTACCCGGTACACCCGTTAGCGCACGCTAAGCACAGGAACTAGCGCATGCTAAACTGGAATAACTATAAATAGGACACCCCGGCCCATATTCATCATTTTCACTTCTCACTTTGTTTTTAGGTGATTCCGTGCGATTTTGGACGATTCGGAGAGATCTTTTCGAGCTGCACTCACCTATCATCATCTTCAAGCATCTAAGTCGGGTTAATCATCATTTCACCTCTCCAACACATCAAATCAAGGTAAACATTTCTTGATGTTTGACTTTGGTTATTTTTGGGTGTTTTCCTTCCGATCTCTTCGAGTTAGCTTGATATTATGTTGGAATATGTTAGATATGGATTATATACCTTGGATACATGTATTTCTACGGATTTATTGGTGTATATTTTGGATTTGATGAATATTTGGGAAATTATTCAAGAACCCTTGATATTTGACTTTAGTTATTTTGGGGCTTTCCGATTGATGTTGTCGTAACCTTGATGTTGTGGTTTTCTATGGGATTATTGATATCATTGAAGGTGTTTTGTTGGATTGTATTACACTTTTGGAGGTTGGTTTCGATATAATTGGGGTTGGTCGTAACCAATGGAATTACGTTTCCAACGTGTCCGTTAGAATGTCCCAATAAGTTTGATTATTGTTGTATCGATTTTTGAGTTGGTCGTGTTTCGTTGCTTGATATGTCTATTGAGCGTTTGTTGGTAATTATTGTTATTCAAGGTTGTTCGAGCGACCGTTATATCATTAAGGACGTTTGTTCGGGAGCGGACATTTCATCACCAGTATTGTGTAAGTTAATTCTTACTCAGTTAAAAGGATACTCATTCCTTTTGTTGTTGTTCATTCATATTCATAATTCATTCATGGCATTAATCATATTGAGAATTGTAATCATCAAATTAATCATTCAATTCACGAGGAATGACGGTTCCAACCATTTCAGTGAGCTATCATTCATTTCATTATTATTTCATCACGGTGAGTCATTCTTGACCCTTGTCGGATTATTATTCATTAATATTCATTGGTCACTTTCGTTCGTGTGACCTTCTGGGTTCATATTGCATGGTCGGGTGGGGATGTGTGGAATTTTTAGTCGGGCACACGATAGTCATGTGATTGGGTTCACCGACACAATGGACTCTGCACACAGTAATGTTTCCCTCCGTGAGACTAATTAGGTACAAGGACGGGTGTGTCCGGGCACTTGTCTTGTGCACTTGCACATACCATTACAGGCGTACTATGATGCCCCTATTTAGCTTGATTTCATGTCATATCTATATAATGTTTATGTTTATTCAACTCTCGAGGATTGTTGTTCTGTGTAACTGACCCCGTTGGGGGATATTGTTTTCAGGTCATGGCAAGGCAACAGCACGGGAAGAGAACGTTGACGGCGAGGAGTCCCAGTGATACTAGTAGGGCCCCCCAGTCCTTTCAGTCTTTCATGTCTTCTTCATTTTTATTTCCGCTACATATTTCCGGTTGAATGTTCTTTTTATTCAGTGTTGTATATTTTATCTTCATATAAAATATACAAGTATTATGTATTTCCTGGGTGTATTGTACTTAGAGCTCCTCATCGGAGTATTTGGTAAAATAATGTAGTTCGGTACTACAATTATATTATTTAATTCATTAATTTTCATTCGCCTGGTGGTGTAATATCCGCAATTTTCGATTTCCGGTAATTTCTTTTTTTTTCGGCGGAAGTCTGTTTTGACGACTCGCTCATGTCCGTTTCGTCATTCTGAGAATGATTAATTCTACACTTTTTGACATCCGAGTTCGTTTCGGTATCGTTTCGTTGAGTTTTGTGCTTTTTAGCGACTTTTCCGCACTTGAGTTCGATTCTTGCGAATCTCGTCCGAAACTGTTGTTTCGAGTTTCCCGCAAGTCCGTTTAACTTTGTTAGACGTGTTGTGAGCTTTGTTTGATTATTCGTTGTCGTATGGTGATTTTCGGGCAGTTGGGCCATTTTCGTAATTTCCCAAAGTTTGGGGTAATTACCTTCCGTTGTCGAATTTCGAGCCTTCGGGTGGTCGAAATCGTGTGTTCTACTAGCTCTTAGATTCGTCTTTGTGAGTACCTCGTAACCGTATCTTCGGTTCGTATTCAGGCTCGGGTTTCGGTGTCGTTTTGTTGAATTCAAGATTACTAAACGACTTTTCTAAGTATGAGTTCGACTTTGTTAGATCACCATTAATTTTTGGTGACTCCAAAAATTATAAATCTTTGCAATATTATAGAACATCGAGTTAGCCTTCCAATGGTTCAAACGGTGAGTCAATCGGAGTCCGGACGAGAGAGTTATGGTCGTTTTAGTGAAAGACTGTCACTGTCGGCACTGGCCCAGAGCCTTTCGGCCGATAGGGAGGGCCGATAGACTCTACCACGGCATTTGTATAGGGTATCGGTTGGGCCTATCGGCCGATAGCCGCCGATAGGTCCTCGTGTTACACTATAAATGTGTTGTTTTGAGCGTGAACAACTCATTTCCTTCTTCTTTCCCAGACGCGAGAGAGAGTGAGAGAGGAGGAGAGCTTCTCATCATTATCATTTGGAGGGTTGATTTTCATCATTCTTCTTCGGTTGTGAAGCCCGGACAATCAATCCAACGCGTGTTCTACGAATCTAAATACTTGAATCACTCAAGGTAATATCTCTTGAAACCCTACCTTTTCGGATAATTGGGGATTTTGGGGTTTTGTCCGATTCTTTCCGCTTTTGTTGATGGATTGATGATTATTTAGATGTATTATATCATTTCCCTTGTTATTCCATGGTTGGATCGTATCGATTCGTTGTTTGAGTTGAGTTCTTGACCGACGCCTTGAAGGTGTCCTAGAAATGCCTTAGAGGGTTTTCGGGCGTTCTACGATTATTCTTCCTCGTATGGTCGATGATTTATTGATTGTATGATGTTAGGGTCGTGTTTCTTGCGAAGAAACCGCGTTGAACCCTTTCGCTCGCCGCCGTCGTCTTCCGCTTCGATAGCATTGGGCGTTTGAAGCTTCCGCTGAGCCGTGTTCGTGAATACTTGCGTACCGATTTTGAGGCAAGTATCTTGTCCATACATTTCATGTTTCGTAGGCATAATTATTGATAAATGATTTTATGCGAAATCCAATGTTTAATGAACGTAAAAAGGGATCGGTATGTTCTCGATAAATGTTGTCTTTCAACAATAATTCTTGTAATTCGTGAATATATGTGTTCTCGGAATATATGTGTTGGTTTTGTATGTTGAAAGATGCTACGATCACTTTGAGTGAGTTTAATAGACCGTAATCCTTTGCCGGAGATTACGTAATGTTATGTGTACTTGTTCGGTAAGAACGTAATGTGTGTGATATTAGTTGTTATTCCTTCGTGAGGAGGTTGTGACACTTGGTGTTGTTTGGTATTGGTATTTGCTTGTGGTTGTGTGACATTAGTTGTGAGTGTACGTCGACTACAGTGGCCATTCTAGCGAAGTACCTAACATTTGTATGCATATTCTAGTATTCGAATTATGGCTTCCCGTGGCGTTGTGGATGATATGTGTATGTTCACCTAGGGACGGTCTGACGAGGCCTCTAGGGATACGTTGCCGTGAGTTTCGTATCGCGAACTATGGTTAACCACCCAGGGATGTCCGACGGGGCTCTGCGGGGTACGGTGGCCGTGAGTCTCGTACCAAGGTTAACTTTGAAGCGTTTTGTTGGAGAACTGTGATCTTTGGCGCACATTTCGTCTGATTAGAATGGCAGTTCAAATGGTATCGTACTTGGCTGGAATGGCACTAATAAATGTGTTGTGAATGATTTGTCTCTTGGTTGTGATAATTTGGTATGGGTACGTGAGTCCTGTGGTTGCTCTGTGCATTGTAACTCTGTGGTATGTTGAGTGAGACTGTTGTCATGGTAATGTTGGATACTGTGTAATTTCCACCGGGTTATTCTTGGGAGTATGTGATGTGGATGATTTGGGTCGTGGACCCCTGTGTTGTGATTGGAATGTTATAATTGGGTCGTGGGCCCTGTTATCTGCCATCGGACTTGTATTTTGAAATAAATGATTGTTGGGCTATGTCCCTAAGCATTTCGAAAGGCTTGAAAATTCTTAAATCCCAAACGGTTTCAAAAACTCCCGACATCGTAAAATGTTTTGTAAGTTGTAAAATGGTTTTATTCTTATCTTTCGTAATCTAAAATTGTTTTGATCAAGTGAATTATCTCGGGAAGTATATTCATGATTTCTATGTTCTTGGAGTATGATTTGTATGGCTTGTCTTTGTATTTATACTTGCACTAGCAAAACAGTGGAGTTTTGCTAACCCCCGAGTATTCGGGGGGTGGATGTCTCAGACAAGGCCCGTGTATTTGCAGTTGCCGGGAGCAATTCACAGGATCGTTACGAAGGATGATGGAAGACGGCGATACTAATCACATGAAGACCGGTGTTGAGTATTTGGTGATGTCTTGTTTTGTCTTTCCGTTGTGTTTACTTACCCCTATGCGGGATTGTTGATTTATGTTAACCCCTGCGTGGGTATGAGTTACGAGAAAGAGTAATGTTTGGCCGATGTGTATGTTGTGGTAAAAGACCAAATCGGTCTAATGGTTCGTTTGTTAGCCACGTCGGCATGTATAGTGTTAATGTGTTTTCTGTATTTAGCCTGGTAGATCCTCACGGAGGGGGTCTGCGGCGCTGTAATATTCCCGAAGGGTTTGGGGGTGTTACAGGTGGGTCCTAGTTGGGGTCCACGGCACTGTAATAGCCGCCTAGTTTGGGGTGTTACAGAGTTGGTATTGGAGATTGGTTCTGAATACTACCTTCCGAGCTATGTTGCACAGGTGCGGGGGGCGGGGGCGGGTGCGGGCAGATATGGGTGCGGGGATACGGTTTTTTGAAAATGTTAGGGTGCGATACGGCAAGCATACATCTGTTTATTTTATATTTTATTATATATAACACTTGTTAAATATAAAAAACAACAATTCAAATATCATCATAAAACCAATTCAAATACATAAAATAAGTCATACAAAAAATAATTCAAAATGGCTTTGAGGAGCGGAGCTTTCTGATGCTATTCGTGAATGCTGCTAAAGGTAAAAGTAATTACTTATTAAATAATTTACTTTTTGTATTTTAGTTTATTTCATTTACACAGCTATTCGTGAATGATGCTTTTTGATTTACGCCTCCTCCACGCACCGGATATGCGTATCCTGTGCAAGGATACGCGAGTCCGATTTTTTTTTGCACGGATTTGCCACGTGGCGAATCGCACCCGCACCCATGCAGTATCCGATACTGCATACTGGTCAATTTTGAAGAATCCATGCATCATAGCTTCCGAGTCATGTCTCATTTGTAATCAACGTTCATCAAACTAGTATCATTAGACTTTTGCGTCACGTGTGACCTGTGCAAGCGCCAAGCCCCTCAGACCGAAAGAACTGTAAGATTTCTGATGCCATGGTAATTTCTGGCAATAATAATCACTCATTCATCATTCACCAGTCAACAATCCTCAATCATCATTTTCATTTTGATCATGTTAATTCATTAATCACTCAGTTAATTTCATTGTTCAGTTGTTAATCTTATGAATCGTATCATCAATATTGTTAACGTGTTTAAGATAATCATTTCAATAATTTCATTAGATAATCATGTCACCTCAGTTGATCATTCATATAATCATTGTATTAGAGCGCGTATGCTCATTATTATCATTTCATAACATAATCGTAAGGTGGTACTCATGCGAGATCTATAATTATCATATGGCCTTCCTACTTCAGTATGGAGAGAGCTGTCAGAGGACGCAGGGGGAGAGGCCGCGGTGCAGGCCGAAACCCGGGAAATAGCCACTCACTGTCAGGAATTCATAACCGAGATACAGCTCAATCAGAAGATGTTCGGGTTGATCCACTCATTTTTATACAGGGCATGATGGCCCAGATGCAATTGCTTAATCATCATTGCGTCACTCTGGCCGAATTAATCGAGAAAGCTCTTACTTATGAGCTTACTGCTAAGGAAATTGCTAAGAAACAACCTTCATCTGTTAGCAAGAAGTCAAAGAATCATAATCAGTCCGAAGGCGTCCAGGCAACCTTCAAGAAGCCTCGTGCGGGCCGTAATCTTTCCGAGCGACCTCCTATGGCGCCTAAACCTGTGGGGTCTCAGTCCCGAGCGGCCAGTTCGGCCATCACCTGTTTCAACTGTGGAACGTAGGGTCATTTAAGCACTAGGTGTTGGAGGCACACTATCACGTGTTATAACTGTGGAATTGCCGGGCATAAGGCCTGTATCTGCCGAAGAGATTCCAAACCTACTCTGGCGACATCTCAGGCCCCGAAGCAGCTAGCAGTTCAGAATCAGGCCACTCAGTCCGCGTCGTTCAAGACGACGGGAGCAAATAAAGATGGAGCCCACAACTGTCAGACAGGAGCATCCGGTGCTGGGGCTAGCAAGCCTCGAATTTATGAGATGAAGAGAGCCGACGATCCGGAGGCTCGAATGATCTCAGGTACACTTGAAATTTTATCCCAACATGTGTGTACCTTTTTTATACTCGTGCATCACATTCATTCATTTCCGAGTCATGCTTGAGTAGACTTCATCTGGATAGTGCTACTAGTTGGGAGCCTTATGTCATTGGGCTACCTGACGGTAAGAGAATTATCGCAGATCGTGAGATTAAGAATTGTCCGATTCAGCTTAATGGCTGTGTTTGGTTGGCAGACCTAATCGTGGTAGATTTTACCTAGAGATGATGTTATTTTGAGTATTGATTGGATGGATTGTCGTGATGCCATACTTAGTATCCGTAAGCATATTGTCACTATCATTTCAGAAGATAGAGTCGAGTTTGTATTTTAAAATGGCTTTCCGGTATTTTTACCAACTTCTGTTAACTTTAAAATGGCCCTTCGGGGTATTTTGCAAGCTTGGGTTATCTCGTTGAACTTCTCTTTTTTTCTTCTAAATTATTTTGTCGGTATGTTTAAGTGGTGGCTTAGCGCACATTTTAAAACTGTCGAGATTTGGCATTTCGCCTTGTATTTTCAAATGGTATTTTATGGCGGTATTTGAGAACTATGTTTACGGAAATATTTGAGTATTTTGCAAAATATTACCGTCATCGGACTTTTGGCGCTTTTGAACGTTTTTGAAAATGAATTTTCGCCTGGTGGGTTCCGGTGCAGGGCCCACAGTGCAGTAATATCCCCTACCACGCATCGATGATCTTTTGGATCAACTTCAGGGAGCTTCAGTATTTTTCAAGATCGATCTAAGATCTGGGCATCATCAGTTGCGAATTCGAGAGTCGGATATCGCAAGAACGGTGTTTCGAACGCGCTATGGTCATTACGAGTTTGTGGTAATGTCGTTTGGGTTAACTAATGCACCTGCGATGTTCATGGAATTAATGAATCGAGTTTTCATCAACTATTTGGATTAGTTCGTGGTTGTAATCATAGATGATATTTTGATTTATTCTCATGACCGAGAGGAGCACGAATTTCACCTTCATCAAGTTCTCGACGTGTTAAGACGAGAACAGTTCTATGGGAAGTTTTCCAAGTGTGAATTTTGGATGTCCGAGGTGACGTTTCTGGGACATGTAATTTCAGCAGACGGAGTACGTGTCGACCCTCAGAAGACGGAGGCTATCCGAGATTGAAAACCTCCAAAGAATGTTAAGGAAATCCGAAGCTTTCTCGGATTAGCTGGCTATTACCGGTGATTTGTGGAGGGATTTTCTAAATTCGCTCAACCCATGACGAACTTTTTGCGGAAGGATAAGAAATAGACGTGGACTGACGCGTATCAGCGGAGTTTTGAGGAACTCAAGAGCCGTTTAATTTCAGCACCTGTCCTTTCCTTACCACAAGGGACGGAGGGATCCGTAGTTTATAGTGACACGCCCGGGAAGGGTCTCATATGTGTACTAATATATAACGGAAAGTGATTGCCTATGCTTCGCGGCAACTGAGGCCTCATGAGGTCAACTATCCGACCCATGACCTGGAGCAAGCAGCCGTGGTTTTCGCATTGAAGATTTGGCGTCATTATCTTTATGGCGTCACATGTCAGATTTTTACCAATCATAAGAGCTTGAAGTATATATTTACTCAGAAGGAGTTAAATATGCGTCAGAGACGGTGGTTAGAACTGATTAAGGGCTATGATATCGAGATACAGTATCAACCGGGTAAGGCGAATGTTGTCGCCGATGCCTTGAACCGTAAGTCTGTTCAGGAGCAAATGCTTGCTCGTTTAACTGTTCAGAGGGAACTTCAGCAGGAATTCCTTAGGCATGAGATTGAGGATTGGTTACAGCGTATACAAGGGTAGCTCTGTATGCTGGAGATTTCATTGCCACTTGAGGAGACGATCAGAGTGAATCAGGGTTTAGACCCAGCTTTGTTGCGCATCCTAGAGGATGTGGCTCGGGCGAAAGCTCCTGGATTTGTGGTCCACGAGGATGGACTTTTGCGATTTAAGAACCGGTTATGCATTTCGGCGAATGACGAGTTGAAAAACTCAATTTTGAGAGAAGCTCATGCTATCCCTTATTGCATTCATCCGGGGTCTAGCAAGATTTACAAAGCCTTGAAACAAAATTACTAGTGGAGTAATATTAAGCGAGAAGTCGCAGAATTTGTTTCGAGGTTTATAATCTGTCAGCAAGTCAAGATAGAACATCAGCGACCGACGGGTATTCTGAAACCGCTCCCTATTCCAGAGTAGAAGTGGGAGGATATTTCAATGGATTTCAGCACGAGTTTGCCGACGAGCCATCGTGTCATGAATACAATTTGGGTAATTGTGGACCGCTTAACTAAGTCAGCTTATTTCTTTGAGTTGAGATTAAGGATACGTGGGGTCCCGAGAGACTTGCCCAGTTGTTCATTAAGAAGATAGTGAGATTGCACGGTACTCCTAGGAGTATCGTTTCTGATCATGACGGACGATTCATGTCATATTTTTGGAAATCGGATCATCGAGCCATGGGAACTCAGCTTAATCTCAGCACAGCTTTTCATCCTCAGTCTGACGGACAATCAGAGAGGACTATTCAGACGTTAGAGGACGTGTTGAGAGCATGTGTTCTCGAGTGGAAAGATGATTGGGAAGCCCAATTACCGTTTATTGAGTTCATGTACAACAACAGTTGGCATGCTTCGATTAAGATGGCACCTTACGAGGCCTTGTACGGTCATCGTTGTCGATCTCCTTTGTGTTGGGATGACTTATCCGAATCAATCGACACCGAGCCCGATATGCTTATAGCCGCCCGCGAGAAGGTATCTTTGATCAGGAGTTGTTTGTTGACCGCTCAGAGTCGTCAAAAATCATATGAAGATAATTGTCGTCGACCATTAGAGTTCGAGGCAGTTGACCACATTTTGGTCAAGGTATCCCCGAGTCGAGGTGTTTCCATTTCGGGAAGCGGGGAAAGTTAAGTCCGAGATTCATTGGACCGTTTGAGATTTTGGATCGAGAAGGCAGTCTGGCTTATCGATTGGCCTTACCTCCGGCATTGAGCCGAATTCATAATGTGTTTCACATCTCCCAGCTGAGGAAGTATGTTGCAGACCCGAGTCACATACTTCAGTTCGATGAAATCGAGATCGCGGATGATCATTCGTATGAGGAGCGTCCTGTACGAGTCTTAGAGCGGTGCATCAAACAGTTCAGGAACAAGGTGATTCCTTTGGTTAAGATTCAGTGGTCTAGACACGGAGTCGAAGAGGCTACTTAGGAAACCGAGGATAGTATATGGGAGAGTTATCCCGAATTATTCGACCCTTAGTTTCGAGGACGAAACTCTTTTAAGGGGGGAGTATGTAATACCCGGTTGTAATTCATTAATTATCATTCAGTATATTGTCACTCAGTAAATTTTCACTCAGTTATAATCATTCATCATTCACATTCACTCATTATATTCACCGTTCCGAGTAATTTGTATCGTGTATCAGTTATTATTCGTCATTCAACCCGGTTGGATATCGGGCCGAGCTTATCTTCATTGTCATCTTTGTAGTGGGCTGTGTGTGAGGAGTAGCGCACGCTACGTACTCTCTTTAGCGCGCGCTAATTGAGTACAGGTAGCGAACGCTACCTCTCAGCATTAGCGCACGCTAATGTGATTCAGGCAGACAGTCCAGAAGGCACTAGACTGAAATTGAGTTGTAGTAACGCACGCTATGAATGGTAAGTAGCGCATGCTAGTGGGCATGGATAGCGCATGCTAAGAATCAGTGTTGCGTGCGCTAAGGTCCGAACAGGCAGAGTCCAGTGGGTACTGGACTGGAATGGAATAATTCTTAGCGCACGCTATGAGTGGATATTAGCGTACGCTAATGGTGTTAGTAGCGCACGCTATGTAATGGGTGTAGCGCACGCTATCGCTAGCAAGGCTAGAGGACAGTAGGTTCTGGACTCCGGTATTCTGGACTTCAACCATCAGGTAGCGCGCGCTAACACAAGGTTAAAGCACGCTAAGAAAAGGCGTTAGCGCACGCTACCAAGGTACGTAGCGCACGCTAACGATGCAGTCAATGGGTATTGGACTACCCGATACACCCGTTTGCGCACGCTAAGCACAGAAACTAGCGCACGCTAAACTGGAATTACTATAAATAGGACAGTCCGACCCAGATTCATCATTTTCACTTCTCACTTCGTTTTTGGGCGATTCCGGGCAATTTTGGACGATTCAGAGAGATATTTTCTAGATGCACTCACCTATCATCATCTTCAAGCATCTAAGTCGGGTTAATCATCATTTCATCCTCTCCAACACATCAAATCAAGGTAAACATTTCTTGATGTTTGACTTTGGTTATTTTTGAGTGTTTTCCTTCCGATCTCTTCGAGTTAGCTTGATATTATGTTGGAATATGTTAGATATGGATTATCTACCTTGGATACATGTATTCCTACAGATTTATTGGTGTATATTTCGGATTTGATGAATATTTGGGAAATTATTCAAGAACCCTTGATATTTGACTTTGGTTATTTTGGGGGTTTCCGATTGATGTTGTCGTAACCTTTGATGTTGTGGTTTCCTATGGATTATTGATATCATTGAAGGTTTTTTGTTGTATTGTATTACACTTTTGGAGGTTGGTCGTAACGAATGGAATTACGTTTGCAATGTGCCCATTAGAATGTCCCAATGAGTTTGATTATTGTTGTATCGATTTTTGAGTTGGTCGTGTTTCGTTGCTTGATACGTCTATTGAGCGTTTGTTGGTAATTATTGTTATTCAAGGTTGTTTGAGCGACCGTTATATCATTAAGGACGTTTGTTCGGGAGCGGACATTTCATCACCGGTATTGTGTAAGTTAATTCTTACTCGGTTAAAAGGATACTCATTCCTTTTGTTGTTGTTCATTCATATTCATAATTCATTCATGGTATTAATCATATTGAGACTTGTAATTATCAAATTAATCATTCAATTCACGAGGAACGACGGTTCCAACCATTTCAGTGAGCTATCATTCATTTCATTATTATTTCATCACGGTGAGTCATTCTTGACCCTTATCGGATTATTATTCATTAATATTCATTGGTCACTTTCTTTAATGTGACCTTCTGGGTTCATATTGTGTGGTCGGGTGGGGATGTGTGGATTTTAGTCGGGCACACGATAGTCATGTGATTGGGTTCACCGACACAATGGACTGTGCACATGGTAACGTTTTCCTCCGTGAGACTAGTTAGGTACAAGGACGGGTGTGTCTGGGCACTCGTCTTGTGCACTTGCACATACCATTGCGGGCGTATTATGATTCCCCTCTTCAGCTTGATTTCATGTCATATCTATATAATGTTTATGTTTATTCAACTCTTGAGGATTGTTGTTCTGTGTAACTGACTCCGTTGGGGGATATTGTTTTCAGGTCATGGCAAGGCAAAAGCACGGGAAGAGAACGTTGACGGCGAGGAGTCCCAGTGATACTAGTAGGGGGCCCAGTCCTTTCAGTCTTTCTTGTCTTCTTCATTTTTATTTCCGCTGCAGATTTCCGGTTGAATGTTCTTTTTGTTTAGTGTTGTATATTTTATCTTTATATAAAATATACAAGTATTCTGTATTTACTGGGTGTATTGTACTTAAAGCTCCTCATAGGTGTATTTGGTAAAATAATGTGGTTCGGTACTGCAATTATATTATTTAATTCATTAATTTTCATTCGCCTGGTGGGTCCGAGTTGGGGTCCACGGCACTGTAATAGCCGCCTAGTTTGGGGTGTTACATATACACAAGAAAGTGGTTAAATGAATTGATTTGGACTACTCATACCAACAAGATGCATCTTCTTTTCTGGTATCTATCTCATAGAAACTCGAGAGTTAAGCGTGCTTGGCCTCGAGTAGTTATGGGATGGGTGACCCCTGGGAAGTTTCCAGATGCGTGTGAGTGAGGACAGAGTGTGCTAGAAAAGACTTGTGTTGGTACAGTGAGGATAGTCTTCATCATTCTTGGGACCAACAATTGGTATCGGAGCAGGTCACGGGTGCAGATTCCCTCGAAGTATCCGACAACGGAGGCTGCCAGAGTGTTGGAATTAAGAGGCGGGCATGCAGCAAATGTTGCCAGTTGGTCGAAACTAAGATGTTGGCGCTGTGGAGGTTGCCAGGTGCTGTAGGGCTATGTGATCAAATCTAGTATGCTGGAACTGAGATACTGGCGCAGAAGAAGTAAACGGAGCTGGAACATATGCTAATGTCAAGTGTTGAATGACTGTGTGAATGAATTCAGCCGCTAGAAGGCTGTGTGATCAAATCTACTTCGCGGAGGTTTCCAGACTATGGGGCTGAGATGATGGCAGGGACTGGAGGGGGGTTGTTGGGATTCGGTCCGGCATCCTACCTGCATGGGCTTAAAAATGTATGAGGCGCGGATTGCGATTCGACCTGTGAGATCAGCACTAGAAAGTGGTTAAATAAATTGATTTGGACTACTCATAACAACAAGATGCATCTTCTTTTCTGGTATCTATCTCATAGAAACTCCAGAGTTAAGCGTGTTTGGCCTGGAGTAGTTATGGGATGGGTGACCCCCTAGGAAGTTTCCCATGTGCGTGTGAGTGCGGACAAAACGCGCTAGAAAAGACTCGTGTTGGTATAGTGAGGATAGTATTCATCATTTTGGGACCAACACCCCCAGTGTGCGCTATAAAAGACTCGTGTTGGTACAGTGAGGATAGTATTCATCTTTTTGGGACCAACACCCCCAGTGTTTTGGCAGAGCCTCTCCCGAAGAAGTTTAAGGTCCCCCAAATTCCCCCATATAACGGGGAGACCGACCCAATGCTCATCTTGGGGATTACAACTCCTGGATGGACCTGCACGGGTCCCAAGACGCATTCCGATGCCGGATGTGTTGGGATTCGGTGCCTAAAACGAAGGGCCAGCGGAAGCGGTAAAACAAAAATTAATTCGATCTGAATCCCTACGAGGATCTATCGAGTTACGTATATACGAATAATAAAACGAAACACAAGAGATATAAGGAACTTACCCTTGTAGTCCGTTGATTAAATGAATTCCTTCTCTTGAGCTATTCCCCAAGCTTAGTATTCATCATTCTTGGGACCAACACCCCCAGTATTTTGGTGGAGCCCCTCCTGGAGAAGTTTAAGGTCCCCCAAATTAGCCCCATATAACGGGGAGACCGACCCCAATGCTCATCTTGGGTATTACAACTCATGGATGGACCTGCATGGCTCCCAAGACGCATTACCATGCCGGATGTGTTGGGATTCGGTACCTAAACGAAGGCCCAACGGAAGCGGTAAAACAAAAATTAATTCGATCTGAATCCCTACGAGGATCGATCCGGCTACGTATATACGAATATTAAAACGAAACACAAGAGATATAAAGAACTTACCCTTGTAGTCCGTTGATTAAATGGATTCCTTCTCTTGAGCTATTCCCCAAGCTTTAGTTGAATTCCCTACGATCCAATATGCTCCAAGCTCTTGGATGATCCAACGCCAAAATGACCGCGTCTCTACTTGCCACGCGCCGGAGAAACGACCGGAACGACTAAACCTCGTTATCCTACAATGATACGGCTAGAACAAGGTTGTAGAAGCTTTGCTAATCAAGATTACAACACTCTAAGTGTTTAATCTATAATCTCTCTATCTCACAAATATTTTCTCCAAGAAAAACTTATGAATGTTTTGTGAAGATGATGATGAATAGTATGAAGCCTTGGAAAAACTTTTTCCTCTCTCCTTTCTCTTGCCAAACCGTATGGAATCAAGTGTTGGCCAAGGAGATATGGTCTTCCCATATATTCTCATCATATCTCCCCATTTTAATCACCTTTTGACAAAATGACCCAAGGTGATATTTTGTCCCCTTGATAGGTCACAAAGTTTGAGCCCCACCAAGTGAAGACCAAGACCATGGAGGGTAGGTGATTGGGGCAGCCATCTAGAAGGAGCCGGGTGAGTTTGGTCCGTTTCGGACTCCCGTGAGTCCAAACAGATAAACTCTGATTCCATTCCGATGTATTTATATCGATTAATTAATCTAATTAATTAATCATATCAAATACAATATTAACATAATTAATTTCTCCAAGAAATAATTATATTTATGAATTAAATCAATCACCTAGTAATTTATTTAATTCATTAGGCCGTAAATTAATTTATCCAATAAATCAATTTAGACATCCAATGTCCCAAATTAGATATCCAATATCTAATATTCATAATGAGAGAATAAGCTCGATTCATTCTGTCGTCAATCCTATTGCGCGACTCGGTAGGTCCGTCTCAGTCAGCAATAGAAGGAACCAAAGAGTAGTAGCACCACATAGCCAGCCTAGCGGCCTACACTGTACCCCAACTGAGAACGAATGATGGGATCATTCAAGAACCATTCTGTCGTGAATACCAGTATACATATAAACCCTTCTCTCAAATGTCCTGATCAAGTTATAGGGTCACGGTCAGTCAAACCCTATCTGTACTTGATGCTATGCATGCGTTAATGCAAATCGAGATCATCGAGCTCTCGTGTATCCAATACAACTAGCTCCAATGCTTTGGCCAAAGACTTATGATCTCATCTGCCAATAACCGCATAGGACATATAACCCGTTCACTTACAGGAGAAAGAATTCTATCTTGGTATTCAGTAGGACCTGCTACTTGCCCGTCAAGACGCACGTTGAGGTTGACCCCCGCCTTCCGATTTACAGGTTCGAACTACTCTAATGAAAATCTTAATGTCACAAGCACATCCCTACTAAATCCTCAAGTCGAAGGTTCACGAATACCTATCACAACCTTTCGATTCCGTCATTGACTGTCCCGGTGTGAAATCCGTGTGACGAATTGAGGGTGAGTCGGTTCGAGTATACTAATCCAATTAGCATACCTATAACGTGTGCTCCCACTAACCATTAGCGTTCGACGGGCACTTTCTATGTCAAAGAACACGTCATACAAGTCTTCACATAAACTTAACGCCCAGTCAAGTTTCATCGACTTGCGAACGATTAAGTATTTGAGCTATAAACCTTTCCAGTGCCGACCCCCTTATCCAATAAGGAGTGGTACGTTTCGCTATCAAATACACGGACTAGTTTCTATGTGTATATTTATGAGTTAGGAATGCCAATAACTACAAGTAAATAAAGAAACATCCATTGCCTTATGATAATAAATTTACATAATAACAAGTACAATGCCCTCACTCAACATCCTCTGAGTGGCATTCGAGGGCATACTCCTAACAATCTCCCACTTGCACTCAATGCCACATACTATGGTATCTAATACCCATGTTCTCCAGATGACGCTCCAAGCTAATCTGAGGAAGTGGCTTGGTCAGTGGATCAGCGACGTTGTCGGCTGAGTCTACTCTATGCAGCACAATGTATCCCTTGCGAACAAATTCTCTTATGAGATGGTACTTTCTCTTAATGTGTTTGGTGCTATTGTGAAACCTCGGCTCTTTAGCCTGTGCTACAGCTCCGTCGTTGTCGCAGTACAGTGGAGCAGGCAGCTCAGTACATGGTATCACTTGAAGTTCTCCCAGAAACTTCTTGATCGAGAACCCTTCCTTGGAAGCCTCCGAGGCTGCTTGATACTCAGCCTGACAGGTGGAATCAGCAGTCGCGCTTTGCTTGGCACTACGCCAAGATACTTCTCCTCTATTAAGAGTAAATATGTAGCCAGAACTAGACATTGAGTCGTCCTTCTGTCCTTGGAAGTCCGAATCAGTAAATCCCACCACATCCAATTCTCCACCGCCATACATAAGAACCATGTCTCTAGTCCTTCTTAAATACTTGAGAACGTTCTTTACGGCATTCCAATGTTCCCTACCTGGGTTTTCCTGAAACCTATTTACCACGCTTACAGCATGCACAATGTCAGGTCTCATACACAATAAAGCATATATAAGGCTACCCACTGCCGAAGCATATGGTATATTACTCATTTCCTTTCATTGTTCCTCACTATGAGGACACATCTTAAAGGAGAGTTTTATTCCATGTCGCATCGGTAGGAATCCTCTTTTGGAATCTTCCATCTTAAATTACTTTAAGATCTTATATATATAGGGGCTTGGGAAAAACTTATCATTCTCTTCGATATATCCAAGTAGAGTCGAATCCCATGAATATAAGTTTCTTCTCCCAAGTCTATCATGGAGAAATTACTCGAAAGCCAAGCTTGCACAAAACTAAGCATTCCCACATTATTTTCTATTAATAGAATGTCATCTACATATAGTACTAAGAATGTGATCTTGCTCCCACTAACCCTCTTGTATACACAATGTTCCTCTTCATTTTGCACGAGGTCAAACTCTTTGACTTCCTCATCAAAACGTAAGGTCCCAACTACATGAAGACTGCTACAGTCCATTTCATGGAGTCTACATTCACCATTGCTAGGTCATTGGTCACGGGTCGGTCTCTAGGTTATCACCTGGAAACTCGTGGAAACCCAGTTCCTCCAAGTGCATAAAACAATACCTATCATGTAATTGAGACACCCTACTAGACCTACGAGTGGTTGTACTTGTGTTACATAAGGTTTGGTTCCAATTTCTTGCACAGGTGTCTCCTGAGGAGTTTCATTGTATTCTTCCAAAGAAATATTTCTACATGCTCCGCCTTCCTGAATGAACTCTTATTCCAGGAAGTGCGCATGCAACGCAACAACGATCTTTCGATGTTTGGGCATGTAGAATAGATAACCCATCGTCTCAGATGGAAATCCAATGAAACGTCCCATCACGGACCTCGCTTACATTTTGTCCACCTTGGTCTTCTTGACATAGGCGGGACATCCCCAAATCCTAATGTGATTAAGACTAGGTTTCCTGCCCTCCCACATCTTATGTGGAGTTTTAGGAATGGATTTGGAAGGACATCTGTTCAATATGTAAGCAGAAGTCAGGAGTGCATACCCCCACAGGTAAATCGATAAGTCAGTATAGCCCAGCATGGAAAGGACCATGTTTAACAAGGTCCTGTTCCTTCTTTCTGACACACCATTTAACTGAGGACTACCTAGAGGTTTTAGTTGTGATACTATTCCATGTTCCTTAAGGAACTCGTCAAAATCCGTACTCATATACTCGCCACCTCGGTCCGATAAAAGTGCTTTGATATGATTTCCAGTTTGTTTCTCGATTAGGCCTTAAATTCCTGGAATTTCTCAAAGGCCTTGGATTTATGTTTCATTAAGTATACATAACCATACCTAGTATGATCATCTGTAAACGTAATGAAGTACTGATATCCATCACGTGCTGCTTCCAAAGCACCACATATGTCGGTATGGATTAATCCCAGTTTATCAGCGCCTCTTTCAAAAGTTCCTTTGAAAGAGGGACTTAGTCATTTTGCCTTTAAGGCAAGATTCACAAGTAGGAAAGGGATTTGATCCCAATGGACCCATAAGTCCATCTTTTTCCATTTTGTAAACCTTGGTCTGACCAACATGACCAAGTCTAAGATGCCATTTCAAAACTTGATTGGTTCCTACCACACTTCCTAGTCATAGTATTCACAACGACTTTGTTACTGAGGTTTAGATGATACAGTCCATTTAACAATGTAGCAGTGCCCACTAGTTTATTTCTAAAATAAATTTTGCAAAAACCATCACCAATAAAAAATGAAAAGCCTTTTCAGTCCATGACCAGAATGGATACAATGTTTTTATGCCCCTTGGGCAAAACAAGTACATCTTCTAAAGTCAGAACAAAATCGGATTCTAAACCCAAAAGAAGTGATCATGTGTCGGTTGCCTCGACACTATGCCCGCTTCCAACACTGATCATTACTTCTCCAGCTCCAAGCTTCCTATTTTGTTCCAGATCCTGATTCACGGTACAAATATGAGAACTAGCACCAGAATCCAGTATCCACGAAGTAGAAAATACAGTAGCAGAATAATTTGTTTCCAAAACTAAAAGTTCTGTACTTGAAGTGCCATGAAGAATCGGACAGTCTCTAGCTCAGGGCCCAGCTCACCGCACTTGAGACAAGCATCCTTCTTCTTCTTGTTCTTCAGAACCATCGGGGCCTTGCCCTTTCCCTTGAAGTCCTTGACTTGTGATCCCGTCTGCTTCTTGGTCTTTTTTTTCTTGTTCTTAGACCTTCGATGTTCAGAAGAAATCATAAGGGCAGACTCCTTCATCCGGGGAGTCTTTATCTGAGACTGAGCGGTCACCAGTTTGTTCATTAGCCCAGCTAAGTTATATGCAATCTTATTGCAGTTGAAGTTCATAACAAACTGTGAGAAGGAATCAGGGAGAGACTGTAGGATAAGATCGGTTTGAAGAGAAGCATCCATTTTAAAATCAAGAGCCTCCAATCTCTCGATCATGGATATCATTTTGAGGACGTGTTCCCCAACCTTCTCACCTTTCTTCATCCTTGCACCAAACAGTTGCTTGGATATCTCATATCTAGCAGTTCTGCTGTGCTCACCATAAAGCAAGGTTAAGTGAGGTAGAATCTGCCTAGCAGAAGTCATTTTCTCATGAGCTCTCTGAAGCTCATTAGACATGGAAGCCATCATATATGCACGGACTTTCACGTCATCCTTAACCCACTTTTTGTGGTTTTTAATATCTTCCTGATTGGTTCTTGTCCATACTGGAGGCGCCGGAATGTCCATCTCCGAGATGTATCCCAGTGCCTCTATACTGAGAACAATCATTAGATTGCGGATCCAATACACGAAGTTAGGTCCGATCAATGTGTTCTTTTCGAGTAGAATTGCGAGTGGGTTCATTGTCATATTGAGAGTTATGTCTGCATTAAGTATGACAGATTAATTAGTGACTCGTTTAATTATGTTCTGAGTATAGAATTAAGGTCTTTTCTATTCTTGTTACCCAGTTCCCACTATTTTTATCGGAATAACACAATCCCATGTGAAATCCAGAAGTATCATTCGCTCTACTTCATAGTGGCGATCGAGTTCTTTACAAATCTTAATAGAGGGCAACCGAACAGGTTTCTAGTCTATTAATTTTCATAAAGTGGTGTCCAACACCAACCCATCTAATGGATGATTCGGTCTTCTTTTTCCCCTTGTTCATTCCCCTCAACCTATACGATTTCTATGGTTCATGAACAAGTTAAGTTTATACCATCGACGCAAATCAATTTCACAATTGAATCTTATCCGGAAACCTATCAGGTTTCTAGGGATAAAATTTTCTCCAACCGAAGGCATCCAATGCGCTCCCGGTAATTTATCCATCCTCCCCGAACCACTACCCCGATAACCCAAAAGCATAGCACATCCGGTTTGGATTTTAATTTCCCGAAAGCTCGATGGAGGGAAGGAAAACCTTGAAACCTTATAAACTTAATAATTTGTCGTGGGAGAATTTTCGCGATTAACGTTACACTTTGCACATTAATCCATTTAAGCGCGTTTGTGCATTCATACAATATGAACAACCACTCACAACCTAGTTGCTACCAACATGTAGTTCATGAACCGTTCCTAGAAACAAAAACTCCGTAATCTAATTACAAGTCTTCGTCTTGAATCTTTGTCTTCTCGAAACGGATCTTCCTCCGGTCTTCATCATTACATATAAATTTTACATTGAAAATTACATCCTAGATATAAATATTTCTAGGAAAATAAATAGGCTCAAAACGGCCATTACAACCCAATCGAATAAAACCGAACGATTCAAAACTAAGTCCATGAACCACATCCCCATTCAAAAGCATTCATCCAATAAATACTATATAAATGGAAAGCGTAGAGATACATTGATCCAATCAACAATACGAACCGATCCAATCGATTCACACAATCGGTAATATGATAACGTTCAAAATAATTCGGTCGATCACAGGTATTCCAATAAATTAATTTTCCCATATAAAATGAAATACCATATATCATTTTAATCATATTAAATCCAATTTAAAATATGGAAAATCAATTTTTAGAAATATACGAAGAAAACAAGCCCTAAATGGGTCCGAAAGGGGCTGGACTGCGCCCGAAAACTCATCGAGCAGCAAGTAGGGCTGCCCAGCAGCAGCCCTGGGCCGCGCCCCCCTGACCCCTGGGCCGCGGCCCCCAGTCCAGAAACCACCATATGGGCTGCAAAAGCCCTGGGCCGCGGCCCCTTTCTTTCGGTCCACTCCCGAGCCGTCCAACGGCAATTCGGGGCTCGATTTTCGACCGGATATCCAATATCTATATTTTTCAACATTCATATCTTCAATATAAATCATATTTCCCAGAAATTAAAGATTCATATTTAGACATAAAATTACGAAAAATATAACTACAGCGAACGAAAAAACATACACCACGATTATGACTACAAATGATTCCAACTCATTCACCATCTAATCAAGCATTCCAAATGCCAATATCGTATATACGATCGCAAGACCTACGCTTCGATACCACTGTTGTGATTCGGTGCCTAAAACGAAGGCCCAACGGAAGCGGTTAAACGAAAATTAATTCGATCTGAATCCCTACGAGGATCGATTGAGCAACGTATATATGAATATTAAAATGAAACACAAGAGATATAAGGAACTTACCCTTGTAGTCCGTTGATTAAATGAATTCCTTCTCTTGAGCTATTCCCCAAGCTTTAGTTGAATTCCCTACAATCCTATATGCTCCAAGCTGCTGGTTGATCCAACGCTGAAAGGACCGCGTCTCTACTCGTCACGCGCCGGAGAAACGACCGGAATGACTAAACCTCGTTATCCTCCAAGGATACGGCTAGAACAAGGTTGTAAAAGCTTTGCTAATCAAGATTACAACACTCTAAGTGTTTAATCTATAATCTCTCTATCTCACAAATATTTTCTCCAAGAAAAACTTATGAATGTTTTGTGAAGATGATGATGAATGGTATGAAGCCTTAGAAAAAAAAAAATCCTCTCTCCTTTCTCTTGCCAAAACCGTATGGAATCAAGTGTTGGCCAAGGAGATATGGTCTTCCCATATATTCTCCAAATCACCTTTTGACAAAATGACCCAAGATGATATTTTGTCCTCTTGATAGGTCACAAGGTTTGAGCCCCACCAAGTGAAGACCAAGACCATGGAGGGTAGGTGATTGGGGCGGCCATCTAGAAGGAGCCGGGGGAGTTCGGTCCGTTTTGGACTCCCGTGAGTCCAAACAGATAAACTCCGATTTCGTTCCGATGTATTTATATCGATTAATTAATTCACTTAATTAATCATATCAAATACAATATTAACATAATTAATTTCTCCAAGAAATAATTATATTTATGAATTAAATCAATCACCCAGTAATTTATTTAATTCATTAGGCCGTAAATTAATTTATCCAACAAATCAATTTAGACATCCAATGTCCCAAATTAGATATCCAATATCTAATATTCATAATGAGAGAATAAGCTCGATTCATTCCGTCGTCAATCCTATTGCGCGACTCGGTAGGTCCGTCTCAGTCAGCAATGGAAGGAACCAAAGAGTAGTAGCACCACCTAGCCAGTCTGGCGGCCAACACTGTACCCCAAGTGAGAACGAATAATGGGATCATTCAAGAACCATTCTGTTGTGAATACCAGTATACGTATAAACCCTTCTTTCCAATGTCCCGATCAAGTTATAGGGTCACAGTCAGTCAAACCCTATCTGTACTTGACGCTAGGGGTGTTCAAAAATATCCGATATCCGATATCCGATCCGAAATATCCGAAAATCCGAAGTTCCGGATATCCGAAAATTCGGATATCCGATAATTCGGATATCCGAAGTTCGGATATCCGGAACTTCGGATTCGGATATCGGATAGTAGTTTTCGAAAATCGGATATTCGGATATCCGAAATATCCGAAAATCCTAAAATTTTTATTTTTTTATATTTTAAATAATAAAAAGTATTCGGATATTCGGATATCCGATATCCATATCTGAAGTTTTTTTCGGATATTCGGATATCCGATATCCAAATCCGAATATTTTTTTCCTATATAAGGATATCCGCATAAAATTTTTATTTTTTCCGATATTCGGATATCCGATATCCGTATCCGAAATTTCGGATATCCGAAAACCGGATATCCGAAATTTAGGATACGGATATCGGATATCAAAATCTACTATCCGAATTTTCGGATATCCGAAATTTCGGATATCCGAAAGTCCGGATATCCGGTTTTGAACACCCCTACTTGACGCTATACAAGCGTTAATGCAAATCGAGATCATCGAGCTCTCGTGTATCCAATACAACTAGCTCCAATACTTTGGCCAAAGACTTATGATCTCATCTGCCAATAACCGCATAGGACATATAACCCGTTCACTTACAGGAGAAAAAAATTCTATCTTGGTATTCAGTAGGACCTGCTACTTGCCCGTCAAGACGCACGTCGAGGTTGACCCCCGCCTTCCGGTTTACAGGGTCGAACTACTCGAATGAAAATCTTAATGTCACAATCACATCCCTACTAAATCCTTAAGTCGAAGGTTCACGAATACCTATCACAACCTTTCGATTCCGTCATTGACTGTCCCGGAGTGAAATCCATGTAACGAATCAAGGGTGAGTCGGTTCGAGTATACTAATCCAACTAGCATATCTATAACGTGTGCTCCCACTAACCATTAACGTTCGACAGGCACTCTCCATGTCAAAGAACACGTCATACAAGTCTTCACATAAACTTAACGCCCAGTCAAGTTTCATCGACTTGCGAACGATTAAGTATTTGAGCTATAAACCTTTCCAGTGCCGACCCCCTTATCCAATAAGGAGTGGAACATTTTGCTCCCAAATACACGGACTAGTTTCTTTATGTATATTTACGAGTTAGGAATGCCAGTAACTACCAGTAAATAAAGAAACATCCATTGCCTTATGATAATGAATTTACATAATAACAAGTACAATGCCCTCACTCAACATCCTCTGAGTGGCATTCAAGGGCATACTCCTAACATGTTCCAATCCCATTTTATGGGATCCTTAGTGCGCATCGCCCCGTGGTCCTACATCGCCTCCATCGTTAAAGGGCCAAACGAATCCCTCAAGGATTATATATCTCGTTTTAATAAATGGATATTGTAAATGGAGCCCATGTTCGACGATGCACTGGCCATAATTGCTCAGGCCGGGCTCTTGAAAATTTCTTTTTTCCGTTGGACGGTGTGCCAGAACATTCCCCACACCTATCAAGAGTTCTTGGAGGGCGCCAGCTCCCACATCACTTCCGAATAAGCTATGCCGTCACCAGTCCTAGTCATGCCCACCGATTAGAAAGGATCGTACAAAAAGAAAGAAGACAGGCATGACACCAGGGAAGCCCGCCAAGAACCCCGCCGGGAGAATAAGGTCACCGGCTCCTCTTCAACAGCCCCATCAACCCGGAATTACCGGGAGCAAAGGCCCGAGATCATGGCCAGCTTCGCCGAGATATACTCTATTGGAGTCGTGGCCATATTCGACCAGATAAAGGGTAAGAATTTGCTATCGCTCCCTTGGCCGATCTACAAAGACCAAAAAGACATGGATCAGACCCGCTTCTCTAAATACCATGAATCAGTGGGTCATAACACCGACAGTGCTGAGACCTCGTCGCAGCCTTGATCACGGTGTGCGATGATACCGGGTAAAGGCGATTTACCCGGAACCCACCCCGTGATCGCCAGGATCGGGCCGACCGGCAAAAGCCAAAAACAATCGGTGCCTCCTCCCCCTAAATCTCCCCGGGAAATCCTTACTGTCATGGGACGTCCGAAGTCGAGACCATCGGTCTAAACGACAGAAGAAAGCCTGTATCCGGGAGGACACTACATCCTACCAGCGGACGGAACGCCGACCCGAAGGATTTCTGTCAGTGGCCGAAGAAACCCCCAAAAATCCCCAGCTGGCCGTCACTTTCGAGGAATCAGATGTTGATGGTTTTGATCATCCCCATTCCGACGCCCTCGTCATCACTCCGCCCATAATAGGAATCCCTATACACAGAGTGTTTGTCGATTCAGGGGCTTATGCCTGCATCATCTACCTTCATACCCTTCGCAGGATGAAGGTGGACCAATCCTATGTCCGGCCATGCAAGGAGGACATCCGAGGGTTTGCTAACTGTCGCACCACACCGTTAGGAGAAATCAACCTCGCCCTGGAGTTTGGTCAGGGGCCGATCAAGAGAACGATGATCACCACGTTTAAGATCATCGACGTGCACAGTGACTACAATGCCATCATAGGCCGACCTGTGATGTCGAGGCTGAGGGCCACTCAGTCCACTTACCACTTGTGCATGAAATTCCCCACCCCAGACTGCGTCGAGGTACAAGGGAGATCAATGTGCCGCCCGGGAATGCAATATTCGCATCCGGGCTCGTGAGATAAACGCCGCATAGGGCACCTCGGGAAGTATGCCGGAAGAAATGGGAGCAACTGGATCCGAACAACTTGGAGAAGGTGTCGGGCTAGAACAGGACGCTGAAGGTTCCGGGGCCGCTCCAACCCTCGAAATAGAAATTAACCAGGATGCAGACCAAGGCCGTAGGCCAGGAAAAGAGCCGATCTTGGAGGAGGATCCCGTCGACCTGCGATTCCAGAAACCGAAGAGAAAAATTCTCCATGCTGAGCCGACGGAAGGGCTGGATCAGGTCAACATGGACACATCTAATCCCGTCCTACAGCTTAGGATCGGCCACAACCTCTAAGAACCGATCCGTTCAGAGCTAATCTCCCACATGAGACAAAATTTGGACGTCTTTGCGTGGATCCATTCGGACATGCCTGGGATTGATCCGGAATTTGCATGCCATCGGCTGAACATCGACCTCAGTTCAAAGCCGGTCATTCAGAAGCGGTGGAAATTGGGGCCTGAGCAGCAGAATGGATTAGAAGAAGAAGTGGGGAAGCTGATCGACAATGGATTTATCTGGGAAGCCAGATATCCGACCTGGGTGGCCAACCCGATCCTAGTTAAAAAGACGACCGGGCTGTGGCGGCCCTGCATTGACTTCTCCGATCTAAATAGAGCCTGCCGAAAAGATAGCTATCCTATGCCCCACATCGACTACATGGTGGACGCGACAACCGGACACGAGCTGGTGAGTTTCATGGACGCATAATCTGGATATAATCAGATCCGGATACATCCTACTGATGAAGAAAATATCTCCTTCTACTCGGCCCGCGACCTATATTGCTACCACATGATGCCTTTTGGGCTTAAAAATGCTGGTGCGGCCTATCAACGCCTGGTAAATAAAATGTTCTGTAGTTTGATAGGTCATATAATGGAGGTTTATGTAGATGATATGCTTGTAAAATCTTTGCGTTCGGCCGACCATGTGAATGACCTCAATAAAATGTTTCGATTTTGCGAGAGTACAAAATAAAGTTAAACCTCCAAAAATGTTCATTTGGGGTAGGCTCCGGGAAATTCCTCAGCTGCATGGTAAGCCAAAGAGGAATTGAAGCTAACCCCGATAAAATCAGGTCAGTGACCGAACTTGTTCCGCCAAACTTGGTCAAAAAAATGTATAGCCTCACCGGCCGACTAGCCGCACTAAGTCGCTTTATCTCTCGCTCAACCGACAAATGCAAAACCTTTCTTTGAGGCGATAAAAAAGAACAAAGATTTCCAATGGACGGACCCCTGCCAGAAAGCCTTTGAGGCCATCAAGGAAGTCTTGGCAGAAGCACCAATCCTACAACAACAGGCCCGCGGAGAGCCTCTCAACTTATATCTCGCGGTGTCCGACTCCGTAATAAGTGCTGCTCTTATCCGGACGAAAAATGCGGTTCAACAACCAGTCTATTATGTTAGCCAGGCCCTTCATGATGCCGAGATTCGGTACGCCCCAATGGAAGAGCTGGCCTATTCGCTTATAATGGCGTCTCGAAAATTAAGGCCCTACTTTCTTGAACATCAGGTAGTCTTCTTAACGAACTACCCCCTAAAACAAATCACGCACCGACCCTACGTATCCGTCCAAATGATTAAATGGGCCGTGGAGCTCAGACAGTTCGACCTAGCTTTGAAATCGCACACTGCCATCAAAAGTCAAGTCCTGGCAGATTTCATCGCCGAGTTCACACCAGCAATCACACAAGAGAATGACCGATCCGGGGAGTGGTCACTCTACATAGAGGGGTCGTCAACTACCGACCAAGCAGGTGCAGGAATAGTCCTCGTCAGTCCCGATCAATGGTTTGTTCTGATTGGCCATTCGCCTAGGTTTTCCGGCCACTAATAATGAGGCCGAATATGAAGCCCTCCTAGCCGGACTGGAAATGGCGACCTCCCTTGATCTCACTCGCCTCACTGTCTTAAGTGACTCCCAATTGGTAGTGAACCAAATTAAGGGCGAATACGAGGCCAAGGAGCCCAAACTAGTCAAGTAACTCCGCCTAGCGCGAACCCGATTGCAAGATTTCCGAGGAACTATACAACACATTCCTCGAACCGAGAACATCCAGGCCGACTCCTTGGCAAAGCTCGCGTCCATCTTTAGAGCCGAGCATATGGACGAGGTCAGCATGGGATACCATGCGTCATTGGCCCTAGAGATGGCCGAAGTCCAAACAGCCGAACAATCAGAGCCACAAGGATGGATGCAGCCGATAATTCAATATCTTCAAAGCGGCGTTTTGCCCGCGGACCGAGCCCAGGCACGATCACTTCGAACTCAGTCCTCCCGATTCACCATCGTGGATGGAACTTTATACAAGAGAGGGTATTAGGTCCCATTGCAAAAATGCATGTCTGAGTCGGAGGCAGACTACGCCCTGAGAGAGGTGCACGAGGGCATATGCGGCAACCACTCCCGCGGCCAGGCACTGGCCTTCAAATTGATCTGGCAAGGATATTACTGGCCGAATCTCAAAAAAGATGCCATCGCGCTCGTACGAAAGTGCGTTTGATGCCAAATCTTCACTCCTCAGATCCGATCCTCACCGAAAACACTTACTTCCGTTTACTACCCGTGGCCATTCGTCAGGTGGGGGGTTGATCTGATTGGCCCCTTGCCTAAAGGACGGGGAGAAGTACAATATGCCATCGTCGCAGTTGATTATTTTATAAACTAGGCGGAGGCCGAACCCATGGCACGGACGACCGAACAGAAAATAGTCGACTTTGTTTGGAAGTCCCTCATCTGCCGATTTGGGATACCTCAGTCTATTGTCTCCTATAATGCCAAGCAATTTGATAATAAGAAATTTCGGGCATTCTGCGACGACCTTCACATGCGGAACAACTTCTTCACGCCATACTATCAGCAATCCAATGGACAGGTCGAGACGGTCAACAAAATCATAAAGCAACACCTCAAGACCCGCCTCGAAGAACTGAAAGGTTTATGGCCAGAAGAACTTCCTAGAGCATTATGGGCTTATAGAGCAACGCATAGGTCCGCCACCGGAGAAACTCCTTTCTCCTTAGCTTTCGGCACTGAATCTGTCATCCCGGTCGAAATTGGGGCACCTATCTATCGAGTGACCCATTTCGAAGAGCGAGATAACGACTTGGCCCTCCAAGTAAATCTGGACCTCATCGCCGAAAAACGGGCCCAAGCGGAAATGCGGAATACCATCTACAAAAGAAGATGCGAACGCTATTACAACTCCAAAGTTCACCAAAGAAATTTCCAGATCGGGGACTGATGAGTCAATTTTTGATCGTCTCATTCTGTTCTATCGAGTCGTACTTTCGTTTGTTTTTTGGTGTTTTTGCTCTTTTTACGCGTGGTATGTTGTGTTTTTGTTTTGTAGGTATCCAGACGAAGATTGTGGTGAAATATGCACTTTTATGGCCGATATTGGAGTTTATGACGATCAAGAGCTAAAACAGGGCCTAAAACGATAAAAGATTGAAGCAATATCGGTCGTATCTTCTAAATTCCAGAATTACCACTCCGAATTGAGATGTGTTCTCCTTTGATATAAATTCCTCATGAAATTATCTTCGAAACGGTATATCATATGCTAAATTCCGAGGTGTATTGATACAAGAACGAAGGATCAAGCCGAAGAAGACCAAAAACCGGAATCAAAACAGAAGAAACAACTCGGGCCGCATCAGGCAACTCGTCCGTGTCACATGACACGGACGGGTCTCGTTCCAATAAAAATAACACATTCCGGAAGAGTACAACACGACCGTGTCATGGGACACGGCCGAGTCACGATCCAGCCTCCTTTTTGTATTTCTAGCGCAGTATGACACGGCCGTGTCACATGACACGGCCGGGTCCGTGGACAGTGCAATTTTTCATTTTTCAGGGCAGAACGACACGGTCGTGTCCCAGGACACGGGTCGTGTCGGTGCAAGTCATTTTCTTTGACATTTTTACATGATTTTGAGCCCTTTTCTTGATCCTTTAGCTATAAAAAAAGGGTGGAGACCCTAAGGAGGATATTTAGATCTTGTTGGAGATATTTTGGTGTGAAAAACACAAGATTTAGGGAGACAAATACCAAAAAGTGAGGAAAAAGGGAGATTGTTTCATCATCTTCATTGTATGTTCTTGGAGTGAAAAATACATTTGTGAGATATTACATTTCCTTGTATCAATTGTCATGGGTTTTTGAAGGAAGATCATCAAACCTTCATCGGGAATTCAATTTCGGCTTTTACAAGGGAAGTTTCTACCATGTTTTATTTTTCAATTTCCATTATTATTGTTTGAAATAATCATGAGTAGCTAAACATTTCTTCTGGGTTTTTAGATTTAGCCACATACATATTATCGATTGTTAGTTCCTATTGATTTTTCGGGTAAAAGTTTGGGATTGTTCCTCCTTGTTTGTTCTTCGTATAAGAACTTTTGATTTAGATCAGCAAACCTATTTCTTAGTTATTATTATTCTAATCGAGGGTTCTTGTCGGTGTTCGCCATCAAACGACCCGATAGAAGCAATTGTGAATATTCTAAACCTTTTTCCGCGATCCTTTAGTGAATTACCCCATCAAATGTATTAGCTAGTTGATTGTTAGTAGAGATTCGTCCCCATCAAATGAGTGTCTCTTATTTTCGTTAAGAACAATCGTGATTTTAGAATTACCGCCATCAAACGGATTTCTTTTAATCGTGAGCAATCGATAATTCCAAACCTTAATTCTTTGTGTATCGGAACTAATAATTGATTACGCGTGTGTCGGTGATTCTAAATTCCCATATCATTCTCATAATTGTAATCTCTCTACTATCCGACCATTAAATTGGTGTTTGTAACGCTTTGCTTATTTTAATTTTTTTGCGTTAGTAATTGTAATCTATCAAACCAATGATGTATTTTAATTTATTTTACTTTTGTTCATTCGACTATTTGCCGAACATTATCGAACTTTAAACCGTTTCCAATTCCTCGAGAGATCGACCTCGGAGTTACTTGCCACTTCCTACAAAAGCGATTCGTATACTTGCGAGTTTATAATTTGTTCATCAAGTTTTTGGTGCCGTTGCCGGGGAATTGGCGTTTAAGTTTTAATCTTGTTATAATAGTAGTTGAATTGTTATTCTTGATTATTTTTTTTCGTTCTCATTATTTTTGATAAAATTTAAAAATTCGCTCTAACTTCTTTTGTTTATGCTTGGTAGGAGATCGTTGGGTAACCCAATTTTTCCGCCCATAGACGAAGTTCAAAGGATTAGAGCACAAAAAATAATGGCCACATCATCGATGGCAAATGACGAGGTGAATCCGGATCTTGAAGAGCGACTTTTGCTCCAAGAAGAAAACCCTCGTCAACCGAGGGTTGAGAATGTTGCACAGAATATAGATGAAGAAGACATTCGTCAACCAAGGTTTCCGAGATATGAGAATGTTGGGCGCAATCAAGGATACCCGAAGCTCAACAAGGAAGATACTTCTATCCGAGACAACCACCCGTTGGAGTGCAATATGGAGCAAGTTATTATCCCGGACCTCAATATGGGATGGAAGCAAACTACAACATGCCGCAACAACCTCCGGTCGAACATCTAATGCGGGACTATGCAAAGCCCGTGGTGAACACCGCCATTTCATGCATCCAATTAGCACCGGCAGCGAGGAACTACCACATAAGCGGATTTCACATCGAGCAATTGCCCTCATTTCACGGATTAGCATGTGAGGACCCGTTATCATTCATCCGAGACTTCTATATGGCGATTGATAATTTTCCATTGAATGGATTGAGCGAGGATCAACTAAGAATAAAGTGCTTCCCGTATACACTCAAGGATGGGGCGAAACAATAGTTGATGACTTTAGCACCAGACTCGTTAAGAATGTGGGATGATGTTTACGACAAATTCATCACCAAGTATTTTTCTCATTCGAAGACTACACAGTTGAGAGCCCAAATCTCAACATTCGGGCAACAAAATGGAGAGGCATTTCACAAAGAATGAGACCGATTCAAGATGCTCCTCATTCAATGCCCACACCATCACTATCCGCTCAACTACTTAATCAATTCTTCTATGATGGATTGACTCAATATTGGCAAGGTGCAATGGATAACGCAACCGGTGGTTCTTTTTGGGGATTGACGGTAAGACAAGCTCATGACGTATTTGAAACATTGGGAGCTAATTCTCAGCAAAAAAGTGTGCGTGTTAGTAGGTGAGTTTTGAACTAAGTAAGCGAGAAAGAAGAGATGCAATCTAAAATCGATGAGTTAACAAATGAGCTAAGACGATCAAAAATCGAAAAAAAAATCTTCTCTGCCGTTCTCCTTAAAATAATAAGCCCCACAAAAAAAATATGGGGCGATCCTAATAATAATAATGGGATAGAAAAGATAGGGGAGGAGAGGAGTGAGCCTAAGAAAATCAAAAGAGAAGTTGTTGGGTTGTGAGAAATAGGCCAATATCATAAGAATTGCACTTAACAAGGCCTAGAAAAAAGAGATATATATTCGGGAGAATTGAAGTAGAATGATCGATCTTGCTTTGAGTGTTTATTTCATATATGTGAGGATCGTATATATATGCTCTACTTGGACTGAACTTGTAACTACTAGCCAAATTTTCCCAACCTGAGCCACAGCCCCGTTACAACCAAAAGTAAGACCCTATGACTCGTGTTTTGTGAATATTGATGCGATTGGTAAAGAGAAGAAGTGCAAGCATATAGTAGAACTTTCCATTCGAATCGAGGTGAGAGTATTGACCTATCTAAACACTTGAGAGATGAGTGAATCGATATAATTCAGTGAGGGACTATTAATACTTGTTTTCTTACATGATCGATCAAGTGCCATTGCTTTCCACTCATTTGTGAGTTTAGGCTTCCATGATGAATTACGAGACTTCACGATACTTTTACATTCTTGGTTGATTGTATGTATACCCGATGATTAACTTGATTACTCAATCCTTCTCACACTACAAAAAAAAAACAGTTTTTACCGACGCCAAATGCTGTTGGTAAAACAGAAAATGGCGTTGGTAAAAAAAATTACCGACGCCATTACCGACGGCAACCCGTCGTTGGAAAAACGCTCGATGGTAATTTTTTACCGACGCCATTACCGACGCCGCCATTTTGGGCGTCGTTAAATTAAAAAAAAAAAATCTAAAAAAGTCAGGTCAGGACTCAGGCGGGTCACGTCCGGGCTCAGGCGGAGCTCAGGCGGGTTAGGTCCGGGCTCAGGCGGGTCAGGTTCGGTCAGGTCCAGGTCCGGGTGGGTCGGGTCCGGGTCCGGGCGGGTCAGGTTCGGGCTCCATTCAATTTCAAATGGTTGAGAAGGATTTTGGTTTATAAACCGCCTAAAACACTACTATTTTTTCGATGTGGGATAGTGTAAAAAATTTACCGACGCAGAAATGGCGTCGGTAATGGCGTAAACGGCGTCGCTAAATTAAAAAAAAAAAAAATTACCAACGCCAAAAAGGCGTCGGTAAATGGCGTCGGTAAACGGCATCGGTAAACGGCGTCGTTAATTGTGAAAAAAGAAAAAAAATAATAATAAAAATTTACCAACGCCAAAGTGGCGTCGGTAAACGGCGTCGGTAAATGGCGTCGGTAAATGGCATCGGTAAATGTGAAAAAAAAGAAAAAAATAAGTCTGCGAACCGGTCGTCGGCAATGGCGTCGGTAAATCAATTAAATAACGGGTGTCGGTAATGGCGTCGGTAAATTATAAGTTTAACAACGGCGGTACGGGCGTCGGTAAATGGTGTCGGTAAATGGCGTCGGTAAAAACTGTTTTTTTTTGTAGTGTCATTTTATTTGTCGTGTGTTTTATTTATTTTTGCTTGGGGACAAGCAAAATTTAGGTTTGGGGGGATTTGATAAGTCGATTTTTGATCGTCTCATTCTGTTCTATCGAGTCGTACTTTCGTTTGTTTTTGAGTGTTTTTGCTCTTTATACGCGTGGTATGCTGTGTTTTTGTTTTGTAGGTATCCAGACGAAGATTGTGGTGAAATACACGCTTTTATGGCCGATATTGGAGTTTATGACGATCAATAGCTAAAACGGGGCCTAAAACGATAAAACATTGAAGCAATATCGGTCGTATCTTCTAAATTCCAGAATTACCACTCCGAATTGAGATGTGTTCTACTTTGATATAAATTCCACGTGAAATTAGCTTCGAAACGGTATATCATATGCTAAATTCCGAGGTGTATTGATACAAAAACGAAGGATCAAGCCGAAGAAGACCAAAAACCGGAATCAAAACAGAAGAAACAACTCGGGCCGCATCAGACAACTCGGCCGTGTCACATTACACGGCTGGGTCTCGTTCCAGTAAAAATAACACATTCTGGAAGAGCACAACACGGCCGTGTCATGGGACACGGCCGAGTCACGATCCAGCTTCCTTTTTGCATTTCTAGCGCAGTATGACACGGCCGTGTCACATGACACGGCCGGGTCCGTGGACAGTGCACTTTTTTATTTTTCAGGGCAGAACGAGACGGCCGTGTCCCAGGACACGGGTCGTTCCACTTTTCGGTGCAAGTCATTTTCTTTGACATTTTTGCACGATTTTGAGCCATTTTCTTGATCCTTTAGCTATAAAAAAGGGTGGAGACCCTAAGGAGGGTATTCAGATCTTGTTGGAGATATTTTGGTGTGAAAAATACAAGATTTAGGGAGACAAACACCAAAAAATGAGGAAAAAGGGAGATTGTTTCATCATCTTCATTGTATGTTCTTGGAGTGAAAAATACATTTGTGAGATATTACATTTCCTTGTATCAATTGTCATGGGTTTTTGAAGGAAGATCATCAAACCTTCATCGGGAATTCAATTTCGGCTTTTACAAGGGAATTTTCTACCATGTTTTGTTTTATAATTTCCATTATTATTGTTGAAATAATCATGAGTAGCTAAACATTTCATATGGGTTTTTAGATTTAGTCATACACATGTTATCGATTGTTAGTTCCTATTGATTTTCCGGGTAAAAGTTTGGAATTGTTCCTCCTTGTTTGTTCTTTGTATAAGAACTTTTGATTTAGATCATCAAACCTATTTCTTAGTTGTTATTATTATTCTAATCGAGGGTTTTTGTCGGTGTTCGCCATCAAACGACCCGATAGAAGCGATTGTGAATGTTCTAAACCTTTTTTCGCGATCTTTTAGCGAATTATCCCATCAAAGGTATTAGTTAGTCAATTGTTAGTAGAGATTCGTCCCCATCAAATGAGTGTCTCTTATTTTCGTTAAGAACAATCGTGATTTTAGAATTACCGCCATCAAACGGATTTCTTTTAATCATGAGCAATCAATAATTCCAAACCTTAATTCTTTGTGTATCGGAACTAATAATTGATTACGTGTGTGTCGGTGATTCTAAATTCCCATATCATTCTCATTATTGTAATCTCTCAATTATCCGACCATTAAATTGGTGTTTGTAACGCTTAGTTTATTTTAATTTTTTTGCGTTAGTGATTGTAATCCTATCAAACCAATGATGTATTTTAATTTATTTTACTTTTGTTCATTCGACTATTTGCCGAACATTATCGAACTTTAAACCATTTCCAATTCCTTGAGAGATCGACCTCGGAGTTACTTGCCGCTTCCTACAAAAGCGATTTGTACACTTGCGAGTTTATAATTTATTCATCAGGGACCTCGTTCTTAAACGAGTATTGGGACCGGATCCCGGGCCACTTAAGCCAAAATGGGAAAGACCATACAAGATTAGCGAAATCCTTCATAATGGGGCCTACCGACTGGAATATCTGAGCGGCCAGAAATTTACTTACCCATGGAATGGCATGTATTTAAAGAGGTATTATTAATAAAATTCAACTCTTTCTTTCGTTTACAAAAATTTACTTATACATGAAATCTACTATGAGACCGAGCCCGACTCGGCACTATGAATGACCGACTCCTCCGGTATTATAAGACCGAGCCCGACTCGGCATTATGAACCCGGCTCCCCCGGCACTACAAGACCGAGCCCGACTCGGCACTATGAATGACCGGCTCCCCCAACACTATGAGATCGAGCCCGACTCGGCACTATGAACGACCGTCTCCCCCGGTACTATGAGACCGAGCTCGACTCGGCACTGTGAACGACTGGCTCCTTCGGCACTACAAGACCGAGCTCGACTCGGCACCATCAATGGAAGATAAAGAAAATACAATGGCCGAACCAACCCGGCCGGAACATCCAGAAGAAAACAACCAAGTTAGTACTGAAAATAAAAACTTACTCATTCGAAGAACATTTTTACAAAGAGCATCCGGAAAAGACTAAGGAAAAGAAAAAACTGAGGCACGCAGGCCATACATAAGACAAAGCCCAAAGCTATTCGGCCCCGCCACTCCGGACAGCCGCCTAAGGACTGCCCTTCACCTTCACCGGGAGGGGCCGAGCCCGGACCTCCAACAGCCTCGTCGGCCTCTGGCTCGTCAGCTTCCAGTGGCACAACCTGCAGGCCGGCCGCCTGAGTCTCTATGTAGGCGCGGACCTCCTCAACTGTCTTCCCTTCCTTCATGAGATCCAATATCTCATAGCAGGTAGAGACATAGTCCAGGTTAATCAGCTCCTCAAACTCGGGCGTCTTCTTGAAGGCAGCCGCCTCTTCGGCAAGACCCTTAGCGTAGCCCGAAGCCTCACAGGTATCAACCTGCTCGGTCATATTCTCGAGCCGAGCCTTTGTCTCCTTCAAGTAAGCATCATGATCGGCCCGGATCTCCTCGCACTGCTTGTGCATCGCCTCGACCGCCTCAGTCATTTCACGATCCTTACCCCTTCAGTTATCAGCCTCGCAAGCCCGCCTCTCGAGAATCTCCATATCTCCCTTCAGGAAGGATATCTCCTCCTCCAGGGACTTAATCATTGACGGGCAGAGATGGTGCTCCTCCCTTAAAGTTTCAAGCTCGGCCGACATCTTTTTGTGCTTTTCAACGAGGGTCTGGAACTCCCCGGCCGCATTCACGTAGGTCCCGAGCGCGCGGCCGAGCTGGGCATTTCCAAACTAGATCTGCCCGGCCGGATCCATGTCGTTTGTAACTAGTTCCATCTTCGGCGTCTATCCACGAATAGGAACGTGGCTCGACTCAGCCACAGCCGGCGGAACCCGAACCAGCATCTCAGCGGTAGGAGTGGCCGTCCGTACATAATTCAGGAACCAGCGCGGCCTCCTCCCCCGCATTTCAGCATAAGGGTCCTCCCAATCCTTGTTAACCGGAAGGTAGTGCCCCTTCAAATCAATCACGGCCTCCTTCTCAGCCGCGCAGCCTACCCGAACCGGGCTCGGCATGGGGGGCAGCTCATTCCTCATCTCGACCTCGGCCTTGTTGACGCTCCCCCCAGGCTAGGTCGCCTCCCTCTTCCGCTTAGCCGCCCCACGCCTCCTCCGCTTGGCGGCCTCAGCGGCCAGTCTCTCAGCCTGTTGAGCAGGGGTTTCTCTCCTCCCCGATGTGGTCTTCATTTTAAGGACTGAAAGAGAAAGGGAAAGTTAAAAAAAAACTACAAGTTACCTGAAGAAGACATAGTGTTCGGATCGGTGGATCGAAGACCGGCAGCCCAGAGGTTTTCTTCGGTGGTTAGAAGATGCGATTTCCTCTGCTCGATGGAAAGCTCCAGCAGCTTCTCAATCCGGTCGTCTAACTCGAAAAATGTCTCCTGCGCTGGGATGCGTTCTGCACAAGAAGCGAATGATGAGCGTTAGACAAAAAGGAACAGAACACAAAACACAATACTTACGCATTTTTGCAATAAAGTGCACAGGGATCCGAAGCTCTGCCTCCACAACGCCGGGCTCGAACTCATCCACCGAGCTCCTCCAAGATCCCCCGACGTAAAACCACTGCTCCTTCCAGCTGTGTATGATATCCGGCACATCCACCACCTCCTTGTGCATGGCATGCCGGGCTGTTAAATAATAGCATCCCGAGCCGGATCTTCCGATCGATCTCCACAAGAAGAGGCTGTTGAACTCCTCAAAGCTGGGCTCGGGCCAACCATGCTAGTTGAAGAGGATGAAAAGACCCACCACCCGAGCCCAGGAGTTGGATGAATTTGGGCAATGGGAAGGCTCCACTGCCTCAGCCATCGGGAGAAAGTTAAGGGGAGCGGGAACCTCAGCCCCGCCAACAGGGAGAGGTAGTATACCGCTGTGCAACCGACCGATGGAATGTGAGGCCTCTCCTCGGGATACAGGACGATCATCCGCACCGCCGCCGGGATCTTAAACCGCTGCCGCCAGGACACGAGTTGCTCCTCCATAACGGCGCTGTGGATCGAGGTTGAGTCCCACTCTGCCTCTACGTAAAGGGCCGGCCGAGGCCGAATCCAGGCCGTCTGAGGCTCAACTTCACCTTCTTCATCCGAAGTCTCGCCGACCGTCATTAACGGCACCACCACCTCCGCTTCCTTAGATCCCGGTGACCTCGCAACCTCGTCGCCTCCCTCCTCACCACTCCAGTTGACGGGAGTCCCCCTAGGGACAAATCCGCCACCCCCGTGCGGTCCGGCGACACGGTCAACTCCGCCGCCCTCTCATCCACCAGATTCGACATCTCGATTATTTGAAAGAAAAGAAAAGAAAGGAAAACAAGAAGATACTCACTAGATTTTTTCTCTGCAAAAACTCACGAAAATGGCGAAGGAAGAAGAAGAAGGGAGAGACTCTTTATTTATAGGGGGAACCAGACATTAAATGCTCGGAGCGTGGCACGTCGATTCGCACTGAACCGTCGCGAGAACCAAGGAAGCGTGGACGCGTCGCCAAACCAAATCCGCCCACGTGTCCCTCATCATGACACAAGGATGCGAAAATCAAACCGACACATCTCTCGAAGAGACGGTCCTTCGAGAATCTTATCCTCCCAAACAAGCCGGCTCGGCCTAACTAGGAAACGACTGTTAGGATTGTATACTGCAAAGCATACTTTATGCTTGTATTACCTAATTTCCCTATTACTACCTATGAGGATATTAATTATATTTAATCACATGTTTTGCATATTAATTCACGTTATGGTTATGCAAATGAAATGTCTAATTATTTTATATTGTAGATAATGTGGTGTGTTGGTGTCACACGGAAGATCACATTATCGGTGCCTTATAAAATAATATAATAGTTCACAACCTATATAATTATTAGACAAATTATATAAAGGGTTGTAGTGTATGCTTGAGAATAGTTGGTCTTGACTATTAGCGTACATTAGCGTATTTGCATACGTTGACAGATCGAGGTGAGATAGTGTCTTACATCGATTGTAAGAAGAACGTAAATCTCGGATAATTATTATTTCTTAATTCTAAGTATATAATATTTAATTGTGTATTTATAATAATTATTGCTTTGATTTACCATAGGTGAGAGTCAAAATGATCGACTCAATAAGCCTCGTATCTTGGGCAATAATATTGTTTATACGACAATTATTATTATTACTAGAAATCGTGTCCCGACTCGTGCGGATTGATGATGTCCCCTTGAGGAGCTCGATAATGATTATTATATTAAACCCTGCAGGTGGATTTAATTCCGGTATAATAATAAGGTTCGAGTGGTACTACTCTTGGATAAGATATTAATTAATTAAAGCTGTCAGTAGCTTATAATTAATTAATGGACATTCGATATCTTAAACACGGGAAATAATATATTTAATAAGGAGCCCAATTTCGTAATTTGGGATTTTGGTAGGAAGTGCAATATCAACTTTTTAGTGGACTAAGTTGATATTAATTGATTCACCATATATTAGGAAGAGTCCTAATAAGGTAAGGTGAATTAATTGGGAGTCCTTCCATAATCCTCCTTTAGATCCCTAACAGTAGTCCAAGAGCCTATAAATAGGACATTATGGCTTGGCCGATTTTAATGCTCATACTTGCACAAGAAATTTCGATTTTTCTTCTAAGTGTTTAATTGTGGATCTTGACTTGTGTCTTTGATTCCACAATTGAGATAACACTTTAATTCTTGCTACATATCGGAATTACTTGAAGAAAATAAAATCGAGAGTTGTGAGACAAGTTGTTTCGGCCGATCCCATAAGGTGTCCAAGCAAGTTCCGGTAGCTCGTTGCCCACACAACGTCCGGTTCAAGACGGATCATACTCTAGAAGATCTGAAGGTAGAAATACAAGGCGATCAAGAAGGAAATAACCAACCGCTTCAAAAGGTAATATCCTATGATCTTGGATCTAGATTAGGATATTTTAATTAATCAACATATTTAATTAATAAATAATAAATAATATTTAAATTGGTTGTTAATCTTAGTAATTAATTAATTAGCATGCCTAAATAGATCTAATGCTCGTAGATGCGTAAAACGCTATAATCATATTTTCCCAAACTTCGCTTCCGCTGCGTTTTACTTTCCAACAATTGGTATCGGAGCCGGATTTTTAGGCTTTTGCTATTTTAATTAATTTTAGTGATTAATTGATAGTAATTTAAATATTCATATATTTTGATGTTGGAATATTTTGCTAGATGTATTCTTGCAGGTGATATGATCCAATTATCATGGTTTATATGAATGGTGCATTTATTTATTTATTTTATTAATTATGCAATTGTTGGTTTGGCCCGTTTTTGAGGCATGTAATGGTTTTACCCGTGAGAAAATCCGCGGGTAGTTCTAGGTGGTTTTATTTTTCGTGTAATCTTGATGTAATTTCGATGTATTTTATTTCGTATAAAATTGTAATCGAATTCGGAAAAGACGGGATCACGAAGAAATAGAGCGAGCAGGACTGCCGGGATCTTTAGGCGACGCAGCCAATGGCCAGAAGTGCCGGCAAGTACTGCAAGCGGCCGAGCTGCCGGTGCATGACTGGTCGGCCGGTTATTTGGTTCGGGCAGATCGTCGATTTGGTCGGTCCGTTTCGCCGCCGTTCGTTGCGTCCGCTGGGAAGTCGGGATTTCAAATTAAATTTTTTTATGTAATTAATTTTGCATAAAAGTAAAATTTTAATTTTGAAAATCCACGGCCCGGCCGGGGAGAAGCGACGAGATGCTTGATTCAGTGGGAGAGATCGAGTCGAAGATTTTCTCGGATTCAACTCAAGGAAGAAGACCATGATAATTGGATAAATTTAATTATCCATGCTTTTTTTTTTTATTGTTTTGATGTATGGCATGTATGGATGTATGCGTGATATGTTTCCTTGCATGTTAGGACGAGAAAATTAAAAACCTTAAGGCTAAAATAACTAAGTGATTAAATTGATTTTTATTTTAATTAAAATCAAATTGGCCTCCATAATTAATTTAAATTGTGAAGTAATTAGCATGCGCGTTGACATTAGAGTCTTCCTCCATATCGGATGTGCTAATTATAGGTTCACTAGCTTTAAATTTCAAAAACGATAACATAAGGTAAATATTACTTTTTATGATAGGACCTCTCCATCTGTAGGACTATTATTTAAAAGATAATATTTTAAGGATGTTAAATTATGGTGTTCACTTAGGTGTATTAATTAATAAGCTCCCCATCGGAGTCGATGTTCATTAATACATGGCGAAGAGGAACCAACTATTCATTATACTTGGCATAACGTAATTGGACTAGATAGTAAAATTAAAGACGTAAAACTCTACTTGAAAAATGTGTGTGTAAACGTCCACACGATCGTGGCTTGCATGTGCGGATTTTTGAGGTTTTGGTTGCTAGCATAGATATATTGTGTTATTGAGTTTTTTCGTTATATTTTGCTATGCATTATGTGATGATTGTTTTAATTTTTTATTCTCAGATGTCTTTCAATCCACTCATTGTTATTCTCAAAGAAAATAAACTAGATGGCACTAACTTTGCCGATTGGAAAAGAAATCTTGACATTGTCCCATTCTTTGAGGGCATAAGTTTGTCTTAATCGAGGAGAGCCCTCTAGAACCAGAACCGGATGCCACTCCCGAAGAGTTGGCGGAATTCTCGAAATGGAAAAAGTCGATGAGATGGCTCATTGTTACATTTTGGCTTCACCGACAAATGTATTGCGGCATCGACATCGAGACGATGGGTTCGGCCGCGGAAATGATGAAAAGTCTCACCGAGATGTTTGGTCATCGAACCAAGGCGGCTAGACAAAATGCTATGAGGGTATTGATGACAACCCAAATGTCCGAAGGGACTCCGAGTAGGATCATGTTCTAAAAATGATGTCTCATTTGAGCAATCGAGCATATTGGGGCTACTATCGATGCGGAAAGCAGTCGATATTATCTTAGGCTGACTTACCTAGAAGCTTTGAGCGGTTTCGCCTCAACTACAATATGAACCGTAGGACATATAGTTTGGCGGAACTTGTGACTTGATCTGTGAAGGTCTCTTCAAACAAGGTTATCATCAAATTCTTGCGGCAGCGGTGCGACTTCCTCCAAACCCAAATGGGGAAAAAGAAGAAGCGAGTCGGCGAGCAAGTGGCAGCCCTCAAGGTGAAAAGCAAGGCTCCTCACCCCGAGGCGAACAAAAGCCAAAGGGAAAGTGCTACAAGTGCGGTCGGAAAGGACATTTTAAAGCGGGCGCCTGCTCTTAAGAAAGGTATGTCTCGTGCACTAGTAGTCAAAACATGTTTGGCGGCTTGTTCTTCCACTTCGTGGATAGTTGATTCGAGCTCCACCGATCATGTTTGCTTTGACTCGCATGGTTTTCGGGTAACCAAGCGGCTTAGTGCGGGCGAGATTACCATCAAGCTGGGCGATTATTCCGGGCTTATGGTCATTGCGGTGGTAGTCGTGCGGTTGAAGATTAATGATAAATTATTAGTTACGAATAATGTATTATTAGTACGATTTTAGAATGAATTTAATTTCGGTTTCTAAATTAAAATGCGATGGTTATTGATTTCTTTTGATGATGATGCCATTATTAAGAAAAGAAGCGGTGAATATATTTGCAGAGGTACTTTTAATGATGGACTATATATTGTTAATCTTGCACAAACTCCTATGCATAAATCACTTAACTCTTTGTCTAAACCTAAAAAGAGAAAAGAACCTTCAAGCATAAACCAAACATATCTGTGGCATTTACGGTTAGGACATGTAAACCTTAGAAGGATTCAGAGATTGGTAGATGATGGCCCATTGGATGATCTCCAAGTTGAGTCATTTCCAATTTGTGAATCCTGTCTGGAAGGTAAGATGACCAAAAGGGTTTTTAAAACCAAGGGTAACCGTGCTCAGGATGTGTTAGAATTGGTTCATACGGATGTATGTGGTCCAATGAATATCCAGGCTAGGGGAGGTTTCGAATATTTCATCACGTTCATAGATGATTATTCGAGATATGGATACATCTTTTTGATGCGACGTAAGTCTGAAGCTTTTGACAAGTTCACAGACTTCAAGGCTGAAACGGAGAAGCGTCATGGGAAGAGTATCAAGTCACTACAATCTGATCGTGGTGGCGAATACCTTAGTGGAGAGTTTTTGGATTTCTTGGCGGATGAGGGGATTTCATCCCAGCTCACCGCGCCGGGAACTCCACAACAAAATGGTGTGACTGAAAGAAGGAATAGGACTCTTTTGGAAATGGTTAGATCAATGATGAGTTATTCAGGTTTACCTATTTCGTTTTGGGGATACGCCTTAGAAACAGCGGTGTACATTCTAAACCTGGTGCCTTCGAAATCAGTTCCAAAAACACCCACAGAACTGTGGAGTGGGCGTAAGCCCAGTCTAGGACATGTTCGGATTTGGGGTACTCCAGCACATGTGCTCAATAAGGAAGCTGATAAGTTGGCATCTCGTACAGAAGTACGAGTGTTTGTGGGATATCCTAAGGGAACGAAGGGTGGCTTGTTCTATAGTCCTCAGATCGAAGGTCATTGTTAGCACCAATGCCCGATTTCGGAAGAGGATTATATGATTAGTCACAAGCCCATGAGCGAAATAATTCGAAGAGCCGAGGGCGAGATTCCGACTATACCAATCGTACAAGCGCCAACTAACACCGCACCACGACGTATCGATTCGAAACTTTTACACCAACTCAGGATTTGCCTCGTCGTAGTGGGAGGGTTGTTCGTCAGCCCGAACGATTCATAGGCGTGGGAAAGTCTTCGGACTCAATCCCATACGAAGATGAATCGGTTCCCTGGACCTATAAGGAGGCAATCCAAGATAAAGATGCTGACTCCTGGCAAGAAGCAATGGAATCAGAAATGGGATCTATGGATTCCAATCAAGTGTGGGAGCTAGTAGAGCTACCTGATGGTGTACAAGCCATTGGGAGTAAATGGGTCTACAAGCGAAAGAAAGGACGTGACGGGAAGGTTGAAACCTTCAAAGCGAGGCTTGTTGCAAAAGGTTACACTCAGAAAGAGGGTATCGATTATGATGAAACCTTTTTGCCGGTAGCCATGCTTAAGTCAATCCGGATTCTTTTAGCTATAGCTGCGCATTTGGATCTGGAGATTTGGCAGATGGATGTCAAGACTGCATTCTTAAATGGGAGTCTAGACAAGGAAATCTATATGCGCCAAGCAGAGGGATTCATTCTTTGAAGGAGAAGAGCACTTGGTGTGCAAACTTAAGAAATCCATTTATGGACTTAAGCAAGCATCTAGATCTTGGAACACTCGTTTTGACGAAGTAGTCCAGTCATATGGATTCGTCCAATGTCCGAGTGAGAGTTGTGTCTATAAGAAATGCGATGGAAACGTGTTGGTGTTTCTTGTACTGTATGTAGACGATATCCTTCTGATTGGAAACAACGTGAAGGAATTGTCGGACGTACGGGTATGGCTATCTGAGCAGTTCGATATGAAGGATCTAGGAGAAGCAGGACACATCCTTGGAATCAGGATCTTTCGTGATCGGAAGAAGAGGATGTTGTGCTTATCCTGCATCCTATATCGATACTGATCTTGAAGCGGTTTAGCATGGAGAATTCCAAGAAAGGTTTTCTACCTTACAGACATAGAATTCAACTATCTAAGAACATGTGTCCTAAGACACAAAAGGAGATAGATGACATGAAGATGGTCCCTTATGCATCTGTGGGAAGTCTCATGTATGCTATGCTTTGCACTAGACCGGATATCTGTCATCTTTGTCGGCATGGCCGCTAGATATCGGGCCGAGCTCAGACTGTGACAACTGGATTCTTGCTCAAGCACATACTCAAGTACCGAGAAGGACTAGGAGTACATGCTTGTATATCAATCAGACGACTGCTTTCCTAGGTGGGTTACACTCGACTCGATTTTTCATCGGACAAAGAAAAGTCCAAGTCTACTTGGGTTATGTGTTTAGCACGGGAGGTGGAGCCATTAGTTGGAGGAGTGTGAAGGTAAATGCATCTCGGACTCTACCATGGAAGCGAGTACGTGGCGGCCTCCGAGGCGCCCAAGGAGGCGGTGTGGCTCAAGTACTTCTGCAGACTTAGATATGATTCCCGATTTGCCGAGGGTATTACACTCTATTGTGATAATACCGTGCGATCGCAAATTCAAGGGAACCACGAGCCCATCGTGCAAGTAAACATATCAACCGCAAGTACCGCATCATACGACACTTCGTAAAGGAAGGAGACGTAGTTGTAGCAGGTTGCATCGGAAGATAATCTTGCCGACCCTTTCACGAAAGGCCTACCTTCAAAAGTTTTGAAAGGCATGTGGAAGGAATGGGATTACGGTGTATGGCGGCATTGCTTTGAGTATAAGTGGGAGAAATGAGAGACTATGTAATAGAGTAGTATACTTAAAAGCATGCTTTGAGTATAAGTGGGAGATTGTTAGGATTGTATCGCAAAGCATACTTTATGCTTGTATTACCTAATTTCCTATTACTACCTATGAGGATATTAATTATATTTAATCACATGTTTTGCATATTAATTCACGTTATGGTTATGCAAATGAAATGTCTAATTATTTTATATTGTAGATAATGTGGTGTGTTGGTGTCACACGGAAGATCACATTATCGGTGCCTTATAAAATAATATAATAGTTCACAACCTATATAATTATTAGACAAATTATATAAAGGGTTGTAGTGTATGCTTGAGAATAGTTGGTCTTGACTATTAGCGTACATTAGCGTATTTGCATACGTTGAACAGATCGAGGTGAGATAGTGTCTTAGATCGATCGTAAGAAGAACGTAAATCTCGGATAATTATTATTTCTTAATTCTAAGTATATAATATTTAATTGTGTATTTATAATAATTATTGCTTTGATTTACCATAGGTGAGAGTCAAAATGATCGACTCAATAAGCCTCGTATCTTGTGCAATAATATTGTTTATACGACAATTATTATTATTACTAGAAATCGTGTCCCGACTCGTGCGGGTTGATGATGTCCCCTTGAGGAGCTCGATAATAATTATTATATTAAACCCTACAGGTGGATTTAATTCCGGTATAATAATAAGGTTCGAGTGGTACTACTCTTGGATAAGATATTAATTAATTAAAGCTGTCAGTAGCTTATAATTAATTAATGGACATTCGATATCTTAAATACGGGAAATAATATATTTAATAAGGAGCCCAATTTCGTAATTTGGGATTTTGGTAGGAAGTGCAATATCAACTTTTTAGTGGACTAAGTTGATATTAATTGATTCACCATATATTAGGAAGAGTCCTAATAAGGTAAGGTGAATTAATTGGGAGTCCTTCCATAATCCTCCTTTAGATCCCTAGTAGTAGTCCAAGAGCCTATAAATAGGACATTATGGCTTGGCCGATTTTAATGCTCATACTTGCACAAGAAATTTCGATTTTTCTTCTAAGTGTTTAATTGTGGATCTTGACTTGTGTCTTTGATTCCACAATTGAGATAACACTTTAATTCTTGCTACATATCGGAATTACTTGAAGAAAATAAAATCGAGAGTTGTGAGACAAGTTGTTTCGGCCGATCCCATAAGGTGTCCAAGCAAGTTCCGGTAGCTCGTTGCCCACACAACGTCCGGTTCAAGGCGGATCATACTCTAGAAGATCTGAAGGTAGAAATACAAGGCGATCAAGAAGGAAATAACCAACCGCTTCAAAAGGTGATATCCTATGATCTTGGATCTAGATTAGGATATTTTAATTAATCAACATATTTAATTAATAAATAATAAATAATATTTAAATTGCTTGTTAATCTTAGTAATTAATTAATTAGCATGCCTAAATAGATCTAATGCTCGTAGATGTGTAAAACGCTATAATCATATTTTCCCAAACTTCGCTTCCGCTGCGTTTTACTTTCCAACAACGACTCCAGCCCCGGCCACTCGGCACGGCCCTGGACTCGGGGCCCTTATTGATAGTCCATCCGTCTTGGCATCCACGTAGGCGCTCCCCGCCAGCTCAACCGTCCCGATTGAGAGGACCAGAAGGCAAAAGAACCAATTTTCGGATAGACCGGCCGAGCAGAGCAACGAGGAGGACCGACCGAGTACGTATCAAATTTACTCCCAGATCCGTTAAAGACTGGACCGAACAGAAACGTCGGGACCGACCTGATGACCATACCGAAAGGGCCGACCAGATACAGGATAAATATTCTGTATCAAATCACCATCATGACACGACCGATCAGAGCAGCGGGAAACCCGAGGGCCGACCCCAAAGTCGGCCACAATGGATAAGTATCCCCAAAAGCATGAGGAACAGGCAGACAGGACATGCGGAACAGACACACAGGACAGTTAATGCATTATGTCCTCCCTCTTCCCAAAGCAGTCCCCAAAAGCCGCCACGTGTCTAAGGCACTCTCTCCCTCTGACAAGTGTTCAGACGCATTCCCAGACATTCTCCAGCCGTCGCCCACGGATTGGTCCAGACTTTCTATATATAGAAAGAATGTACAAAAAGAAATTACTTTTGGAATTTTGAAAAGAGATAAAAAGAGAGAGAGAAAAAGTAAAAAGAAGACTTGCAATAAACAAGCAATTAATATAGACCAGCTAAACATTTCAGCTCTCTATCTTGGAATAATAAAATCATTTAAATTCAGCTATCTTATTCGTTTATCTTTTTTATTGTTTTCTACGTGGCTTCGACCCACCCAGTCCAGATCAGCACACGTCACGTTGATCAAATCGGTCATCAACAGATCCCTCGATTTTTCTTCATTTGTTGCGGTTTCTATAAAAATAGGGAGAATGAGGGATTGATTATTTGGAATTTTTTATGCTATTTTTTTTAAAGATTTGTAAGAATCAATTAGAACTTAGCTTAAAAAATATGTACTGTATTGATTTTGGAAGGTGCGATTTTTGCCAACTGCGGTTATACGTACGGTCCTGTTCGATTTAGTCGGTTTTATTTTTCAATTCTCGGTTTCGGATTTTTCAATTTTCGGTTTCGATTGATAGGTGTCGTTTTATTTATTTTTGGGAGAATATTAAATTTTTAAATATTAATTAATATTTGCGATCGTATCTGCATGTAAAAACTCAAGTGCATGACAAGTAGATCCATCATCAACTTCGACGTGATTTTGCTGAACATATCTGTAACTAACCGAGTTCTTCGAACTAATGCTTTGATGAATTTCTCTTGACTAATTTAAATTGCTTTCTGATATTAATTTTTGTATGGTTGTAATATGTTGATATCTAATAAATTTTGTGCTTTCTGGTAATTTTCGTCCCATTTTTATTTTATTTTTAGTATTTATTTCGTGTCTGATATTTTTTATGTCTATTATATTTTGGTGTAATATTTGTAAAAGACTTTTGTCCTTTTATTACTTTCAGTTATAATAAATAAATTTAGAATAAAAATTATGAAATGATTGGAAACATAAATATTAATCTTTTTTGAAAAATTGAAAAGATGATGGAGAACATGTGGGTCCATAAAAATAAATACCAAAGACTCATCGTTGTAGGAGTAAGCTTTATATTTATATTTTGATAATGTAGCGCATTGAGAAGCAAAAAAGTAAATTTGTATAGGTTTATGAATCAAAATACTCTAAGTGCAGCAGTTATAAAAATAAAGTTTAATAAAACTTTGAACACAAGGAAGAAGAATTCCCCCTGAAAAGATAGTAGTGAATATATGGAACCCAGATTTATGAAATTTATGGATATTAAAAGTTTAAGATTGTAGAATTAAAATTTGTGTTTATATGATTTGATTATGAGACGCATCGAAAATCGAAAAAATAAGATTGTGTAGGGTTTATAAGTGAAGATGCTCAAATTCGGTAGTTATAAACGTAGCGTTAATTTAAAGAAAAGAGAAAAAAAAAAAAGTGAACGTTTGGAATGAAAAGAGTATCTTTTTTCATAGTGGGTTGAATGAAAATATAGTGATAAACATGTAGGACCCGCAAAAATTATGTTTCTTTAACTTTATGAATGTTGAAAATGTAGGGTTATAGGAATAATTCTTATGTTTGAGTAGAGATTGCTCTCACTAGTTATAAGCATAAAGTTTATTTTTTTTTTAAAAAGGACAAAAATAGTGAGCATGAAGATTTGAATGAAAGAAAGAGAATAAATCGGTGGCATTGGTCCATTAGTTATAGGATTTCCACTTCAACCGGGAGATTCGAGGTGAGTCTCTTCAAGAATTTCAAGAGTTAGATGACTCCAGATTCCAGTCCTTCAGAGTAAATTGATGGAACAATTAAATATTAAGGATTTAGTGTTGGAGGCCAAAACTCAGTGGGACCCTGTGTGATTTGAGGGATGGGCTTCAGCAGTGCCAAATCTTAGTGGATCTTGCGGTTGAATTTGAGAATCCAGCATAGAGCAATCACATGAGGAACAATTTTTTGTGCGTAATAGTTGGGGATATTTAAGAATTTAAAAACTGAAAATACATCTCGCAATTGAATTGATAGCAGTGGTGTGATGTCGATACTGTTGTCCTCAAAACTAGGGAAGCGAAAGTTTGGAAATTCCTACAAGGAGAGAGAGAGAGAGAGAGAATTTTCCCACAGTGGACCAAGTAGAATGCGTCAATTTTTAATCCTATAAACTTTTTTTTTTTTGAAAGGTAACGTTTATAAGTACAGAACAAACACAAACTCTCTCCAAGCCGGAGAAATGCGCACAACCAAACAATTACGTCACCTCAAATTTACACCAAGACTCCCAATCTATGCAACCATATTTGGATCTACATCTAAACCAAAGGAAGCTCAAAGATTTTATCTCTGAAACCACTTCTGGAATTTTTAGATTTTTATCCGAAAAAATGTGGTCATTTCTCGTTTCCAAATGAGCCACATAGCAGTGTACATGATACCTTGGAACGCCATCCTCTTAACCCCTTTCAACCCCACCGTTTGATACATCGAAACAATATCCCTCAACGAGAATGTGATAAAAGGCGGCAAACCACACCACGAAGCTATAGCAGCCCAAACGCCCGCTGCAAAAATGCAGCCCGAAAAAACATGTTCAGCACTTTCCAAGAAGTAGTCGCAAAAAATACAGCTTTTCCTTGGAGCGTGAATGTTTCTTCTTTCTAAAGCCGCCGTAGTTGCAATTCTATCCATTTCCGCTCGCCAAACAAAGATGTTGACTTTAGATGGAACCCATTTACACCACTCCATAACAAACTCCGGCCGATCTTGCTCCTCCTTTTACAGCCCATCCTTTACTGCCTTAACTGTAAACTGATCCGCGCCTTTGCCTAACCACTTCCAAGCATCAATAGTTCCTGAAAACGAACAGATATTAATGGCTCCAGAACACAACTCTCTCTCGGACTTCACTGCCTCATCATTCGACCCCTGCATCTTGTTCCAAAACAGCATTGAGGCTTCATTTTGCCTATCACATTATATTCGCAACAGACACAAACTTGTGCTTGTCTAATCTAAACAAATTTGGAAATTTGTCTTTGAATGATTGGTCTCCTAACCAAATATCCATCCAAAAACGAATGGACTTCCCATCTCCCAATCTACCTTTCATCAGATCATTCATTCTTCGACCTTCCACCTTCGTGTTATACTCATGCTTTACCAATGTTTTCCATGTTCCTGTAAGACGATTATTTAAAGGCAAAACCGACCATTTAATAGACGAACTATGAATCGCATTTACTATACATCTCCATAAAGCATCTGTATTCCACGCCCACTTAAGGAGAAGCGCGCTATTACTTATCTTTAACTTTTTCAGCCCCAAACCCCCATACTTCTTGGCACAGCTTACCTTGTCCCAAAAAACCCAATGCATTTTACGAACATCTATATTCCCAGGAATAACAAAATTAAGGGGCTATGGTTTATAAACCACACGGCCTGACGCTCCCCCCCCCTAACCCCCTCCTTTAATTTTTTTTCCCTTTTTTATCCTTTATTTTTACTTTTTATTATTTTTTGTTTTTATCAATTTTATTTTATTTTATCTTAATATATTTAACATTAATATTCTTTTTTTGTTGTTATTAAAATTAATAGTTTCTCATATTTTATATATTATTTTAAAATATATTGTTAGAAAATAAGATAAACAAAAAATATAATATAAAATACATTATAAGAAAATATAATAAAGAAATATAATATTTTTAAATATATTATTAAAATCAATAACTATAATAAATTTATTTTTCGTGGAACCGACATCACTCGATCTTGCATATCATCTATGCCTTAAAATATCTATACAAAAAAAAAGAACATTAAAAGCATTAATTAAAATAAAAAATAAAAGTACTTGAAAAAAAAATTAAGACGCAATAAAAAGATATTAAAATGACAATCTAGCTGGTAGATATTATAACTATTCTGTTAATATAAAAAATTAAATTGACAATTCAGTTTGAAAAGAAAAATCATGAAAATATGTAAAAAATACGAGTTAAATTATATTTAAAATAATTATATAAAATATAAATATATTAAATTAAGATTATAAAAAGAAAATTTTTATTTGTATTAAGTTGAATTTTTTTAAAATATTCTATTTTTATTACTTGACAAGAAAAAATTTAAAAATGTAAAAAAGGATAAAAATATTAATGAAAAATATATTATTTGTCTACTTTTTATTTATATATATGTTTACTTTTTATTTGTATATTTATATGTTTACTTTTTATTTATATATTTAGAAAACAAAAATAATACTCAATTGGTCCCTTAAAATAGTAGGACTGTTTGTAAAAAAAATTATCCATAATACATGTCATTTTCTATTTTCAATGTAAATTTGTAAAAGAAAATTCAACCACTCTTATTATTTTTAATTTGAGCTCTTGAATATATACAAACAGAGTAACTAATGTAGCTGGAGCAATTAATAAGAATAAATATGGTAGTATTGGTTAATTATTATTAAACTTTCTTAATATTTAATAATTTTGAAACTTAACTACGGACGGGGAGTAATAAATACTCTCTCCGTCCCACCCAAAGGTTTACATTTCTATCAAAAAGTAGTCCCTTTAGTAAATTTACATATATCACTTTTTACAATCAAATCAAACAATCACTTTTTACTTTTTAATCTCCACCACTCATTTATCATCAATACTTTTTACTTTTAATCTCCACCACACATTTAATCATCATTAATTATACCAATTATTACCTAAAATACACCAAATATACACTATCTGTCAACCTTTGGCTGGGACGGAGGGAGTATAATAATAATGATTGTTCGGTGATTGGACTTAATGATTAGGCTATTAATGCAATGATTGCACTTATAGTGGTGTATGCACACTACACGTGGCGTGCATGAACGGTACAAATCGATGCTCCATCTAGTGCATCAATTTGCATCGTCCATGTATGCCACGTGTAGTAGATTCGGTATAGAATGGACTACATGGGTGTACCATAGGCGTATCAATTGCTGAGATTATTCATTCAATTTCCAATATTTTTAAGTTTACTCAGAGCTTCCGGATAACTATATATCTTCAATTCCAGGACCATCGAAAGGACAAGAAAAAAAATATACATAAAAGAGTATTATCGACCTAAAGATACTATTAAAAGGGCACAATTAAAAAAGGCCTGTCCTATTGGGCCGGCAACGTCTCAGGCCGGTACGCAAAACCACCAGACACGAAGCCCAGATCCGTGTAATCAAAAAACCCATCCAACGCCACGTATTCACCGTTGCTGCCATTGTTGTTACCCTCCGTCTCCCCAAACCCAAACCCGAACGCGTCAAAACTCGGAACATCAAACAACGCACCACCGAGTTCCGACGATTCCGACTCGGACCTGACCAGATCGCTCCCCACCTCACTCCCCAATCCAACGGGAGACGACGCCGTCGGTGGAATCCCAAGCTCGTCATCGGAAGCCTCCAGCAAGTACCCCAGATCCAGCTGAGACTCGCCGCAGTCCCAAGTCAGATCCGCCACCTCAACCACATCTAGATCTCCATCTCCTCCAGAGGCAGGAGACGACGACGCAGTAATCTCATCCTCGAAGCTCTTCATGAACGAGTCGAGGTCCTGAATCGCCGTACAAAACTCGACCTCCTCGTCATCCAAAACATCCAAAAGATTCTCCCTGAGTCTCTTCACCACCGGCGAGTCAGACTCATCAAATCCAACCGAGTCAGACTCAACTCGACCCCTCTTCTTAATCTCCTTAAAATCTTCCATCAAATTATGATTTCAAAAAGAATATATCAAACGGTAACAAGGAATCTTAAATTTGTACAGTCTGTCTGCATGTGTGTGTGTGGTGTGTGTTGTGTGTGTGAGAGAGAGAGAGAAGCGAAGGATACAATGAGGAGAGAAAATGTAATTTATTTATAGTGGGAAAGGAGGCGGCAATGATGGTGACGTGGAAAAACATTGGGGGGCCAAATCACGGATGTCCCGGCAATCCCTTTGTAAATTTACTTTACGTATTAGACGTGTCTGCTCACCCGTTGCCTTGTAGGTCGTATTCTTAGTATTCACTTTTCCTAGGGAAATACAAATAATGACACATACACACATCACCTAACGCGTACGTATATTTGTACTATTTAAATTATATTTTTGTTGAAGTGGCAACACTTTTTCCCACTTGCATTTAACGACCAGTATGGCCGTCTTTCTAAATATAAGAAAGACAAACATAGTAAATGCACTATATTTGATGGTGTTGTTTTTAAATAATGTGTTAATGTTGTTGTTGTTGTTTAGTTGAATAATAACAATTGTAGTTGTTTAATGTGTTAATGTTTAACGTGTTATTGTTGTTGTTGTTGTTTAATTAAATAGAAATACATTAGACGAATACAAAAAACATAACACAAAAAACATAATAAATAAACACTAAAAAAACATTACACAAAAAACACATAACAAATAAACACTAAAAAAACATAACACACACCAAAAAAAATAAAAGAATAGAAAAAACAAAAAAAAAAGGGACAAACCCTCCCAGAGAAGGTTTGGTTAGTAATATATGGGATCTTAATAACTCTCCCTTTTATTTATTATGGTCTCACCATAAATTAATAGACAGATGTATTTATATATAAATATAGGTATGTCATATGTGGTATTGTACGGGAAATATACCATTTGTCCCCTCAAAAGTTTCCATATATGGTGTGTATTTATTGTATTTTACTCTCTTCGTTACCTATTATAAATCCTTTTTTGGTAATATTGAAAAAGTCCAAATTTTAAGTCTATTTACCTAGTTTTCTACAATTGTTGAAGAGCATTTATAAAAATACCCATTATTTTATCTCAAAAGAAAGAAAAAATATGATGGTTCATATTTCAACACATATCTCTACTCTTTCTCTCTATCCATAAATATTTTATCTATTTATATTTATATATATGGATAAAATAGAAAAATATTATTTTTAAAACACTTTTTATACCTTTAATACTGTTTTTGATCGAATGAATCGAATCAATCAATTGAATCGAACTAAACTGAATGGATTCGAATCGAATCGAATCGAATCAAATATATATTAAGAGTAAATCATAATAATAATAATAATATAATAATAATATTATTATAATAAATATTAAAAATAATAAATATAAAAAAATAATAATAAAAATAATAAAATAATAATAAATAGTAATAAATAATAATAATAAATATAATGTAATAATAATATAATTATTATAATCATAATAATACAAATAATAATACTAATAAATATGCCCCAAATGTCCCAAATATTATAAAGTATGAAATGTCACAAATAATAATAATAATAATAATAAATAATAGTAGTAATAATAATAAAATCAACAAAAACAATAAATATTATGATTAATTATTATTAGTAATAATAATAATAGTAATCAACAGGGGGGGACCCACGTTCATAATAGGGGGACATGTCCCCGGTGAAAAAAAAAGGGTAATATATATATATATATATATATATATATATATATATATATAACCTAGACTGCATACTTCTTCTTTTTTCTTGGGGGACATGTTAGAGCGGATAGAGAGTCGGGACGCGTGTTTCTTTTTTATATATATAAAAGGTATATATATATATTTGTTACTATCCTATCCCTTATTCCTCCGTAGTTACAGTTTTCTTTTTTTTTTCCTTTTTTTTTCTTTTCGTTTTTTCTTTACGCTGTTTCTTGAGACCGACAGCCTGACGCCTGCCCAGCACTTAGCGCCCCGACGAAAAATCACCGCACAGCCCGACGCCCGTCCAGCACCCAACAAAGTGCCCCCCGTCTTATGAAATTCTGGATCCGCCACTATTAATCAACAACAACAATAATAATAACAATATAATAATAACAATAATAAAAAAACAAGATTATTAATAATAATAATAATAATAATAATAACAATAATAATAATAATAATAATTGAACTGAACTGAATGGACCTGAACTGGACTAAACTGAACTAAACTGAAAAACTGAAAAATAAATCCAAAAGAACAGGCCTAACTAACTTATCTTATTCTTGATGAATTAGTTAAAAATGACTTATAATAGGAACCGGAGGGAGTATTAATAACTATAGATTACCCGTGTTGTAATGACACGGTGACCATGATGTAATTGAATTAAAAGAAATAAATTATCAAAAGATTTGTTAGAAAATAGTGTTAGTTCCTAAAATTCTATCCGTGAGCAATAGGTGTGTCGTAAAAAAAAATAAAAACGGTTGCGAGTTGGCCGGCGGCCTAACGTAAAAAAAAAAAAAAGAAGAAAAAAATTGATCGGTCCCGAAGGTCCACCGACAGCCGGCGGCCTGACTAAAAATATGGTTGGCCGACGGAGATCTCAGTAAAAAAATAATCAATTATACTTTTAGTTTAATTTAATATTTTAATAGTATTTTTTAAAATTTATCGTTGTTGAATATTTAATATTATTATTATGTATTATTAAATTCAACACCAAAAACAAAGAATGGAGAAGGAAGTACTACAATAGTATTTCTCGGTGCGGATTACAACGATCGCCAAAAGAGACCACTATCATTTATATTATAGATTTGTGTAAGTAATATAAATAAATATATGATAGAAATTAAAAATAAATGGTATATACAGTGAATAATTAATGGAAATTAAAAATAAAATATATTATTTATTTAATTGTGTAAATAATAAATATAAAATTTTAAAAGAATAAAAAAGAGGATGAATATAAAGATTTGAGGGGAGAGAAAAAGCATATGTTTCCATATTGCGTGATTAACTGGGTTTTGAATGTGGGCTTGAGGTACGTGGGTCAGTAAAGTGGGACCACACAGGATATAGTCAACACGACTCATCGGTGATACCCATGCTCCATAGGCAATGATGCACAAATTCTTTTATAAATATCATTTTGTAGTAATGTATTCATACTCATATCTTAAATAGGATATAATTCTCGAATTTTTAAATTGAAATGTCGCGTTGTGAATCTATAAATAATAAAATAGTACTCCCTCTGTCCCAGCCAAAGGTTGACAGAGGGTGTATATTTGGTGTATTTTAGGTAATGATTGGTATAAGTAATGATGATTAAATATGTGGTGGAGATTAAAAAGTAAAAAGTATTGATAATGAATGAGTGGTGGAGATTAAAAAGTAAAAAGTGATTGTTTGATTTGATTGTAAAAAGTGATATATGTAAACTTACTAAAGGGACTACTTTTTGATAGAAATGTAAACCTTTGGGCGGGACGGAGGGAGTAAAATTTAATAGATACTCGAATTTAAATACACGAATCCAATGAATTCAACTAGATGATTAGATATGATCATATTATTAAGTATTAAAATTATTGTTTCAATTGATCTTTATTATATAATGAAAACTTAAATTGATAATATTTTAGTTCAGTTCAACAAAATTCAGTTCAGTTCGATTCATCAAAATTCAACTTAAAAGAACCGAGCCTAAGAGGGAATCTTGTACTCTTCGTTCATTTCTTCTCATTTAATATAAGGATCATACCACCATACATATATTTGTACATACATAAATTTCTTCCATTCATTTAGTATTTGACTCAATATATATATATATATATATAAAGTGTGTGTGGGGGGTTTTTGGTGAGAATGATACTTAAGTTAAGAAATAAGAATGAATTTGATTCATATATCTTGATTAAATGGATGGCCTGGATTTATTATCACAAAAATGTATGCATAAAATGTAATATTATAGTGCATCGATATTTTGATGCATATAATGCAGAGTTTTTATGCATTGCAAGTTTGATGCAAGAAATGCATATATTGCATGCATAAGCCAATCTGAACCGTACATCACATACAGATCAATGATTCGGATTTATTCTTAATTCACAACATAAAAATCATTCTCATATGATCACATATATATAGGGCTGTCAGCGAAAGTAAAAAGTTCGATTCGGCTCACATTATTCGGCTCGCGTCTCGTTCGCACATACAAACGTATACGCAAATGTTAAAATTGATAGTTCGGCGGATCGGACCAAACGGTGCGAAATAGTTCGGTCCAATCATCGATGTAATATCCGCAATTTTCGATTTTCGGTAAATTTCTTTTTTTGGTCGGAGTCTGTTTTGACGACTCACCCATGACCGTTTCGTCATTCTGAAAATGATTAATTCTACACTTTTTGTCATCCGAGTTTGTTTCGGTGTTGTTTTGTTGAGTTCTGTGCTTTTTAGCGACTTTTCCGCACTTGAGTTCGATTCTTGCGAATCTCGTCCGAAACTGCTGTTTCGAGTTTCCCGCAAGTCCGTTTAACTTTGTTAGACGTGTTGTGAACTTCGGTTTGGTTATTCGATCACGTATCGTGATTTTCGGGCGTTTTGGGCCATTTTGTAATTTCTTGAAGTTACGGGTATCCATATCTGTATTTGTCGTCTTGACCCTTTTCTTGGTCGCGTATGATTAATTATTGCATTACGTTTTCATCTCGAGTCGTTGACGTCGTCGCGAACTTCTCGGCGTGTCCTTCTGTCAAATTGTTGAAGCTTTTCATCGTATCTCGACTTGGCCAATCGGTGGAAATGGAGCTTTTCCTCAAAATTCTTCACATTCGAACTTCCAGAGCCTTTCGGCCGATAGGGGGTCGATAGGCTCCACCGCGGCATTCTCGTATGGGTATCGGTTGGGCTATCGGCCGATAGGCCGGCCGATAGGTTCTGCTGTGTTTCTCTATATTACACGGATGCGGGAAGGACTTCATTTTCCTCTCGTTTTTCCCACTTCCTTCCTCCTCTTCCGCGGTTGGAGACTTATGGATCATGGAGGAATGTTGTCATACATCCAATCCATGAAGTTCTTGAGTTTATTGCATAAACAAATCATCAGGTAACCTCCTCCTATCTAACGAATCAAGGTTAGTTTTCTTGAAATCTAGTTTTGGGGAATTTGGGTATTTTGGTTGATTTCGCTTTAATCCGATTTAACTTAGGATTATGATGGATTGATGATTATTTAGATGTTTTATATCTTTTACCTTGTTATTCCATGGTTGGATCGTATCGATTCGTTGTTTTGGTCGAGTTCTTGATCGACGTCTTGAAGGTGTCCGGTAGAATGTCATAGAGGGGTTTTCGGGCGTTCTACGATTATCCTTCATCGTCTGATTGTTGATTTATGGATTATATGATGTTAGGGTCGAGTTTCTTGCGAAGAAACCGTGTTGAACCCTTCCGTTCGTTGTTATCTCCCTTTTCGTTAACATCGGGCGTTTCGAAGCTTTTCGGTTGAGCCGTGTTCGTTGGAATACTTGCGTGCCGATTTCGAGGCAAGTACCTTGTCCATACTATTCTTGTTTTGTGAATATGATAATTGGTGATCGTCTTTATATGTTTGTTTGATTGTTTGAAACGAGTTTTCAAAAGATTCGATTAGCCTGGTTAAAGGCTCTCTTTCAAAACGCGTGTGTTTTGTAATTGTGTGGGTTGTAAGTGACTACGTGGATATTTGGATATGTTTGGTGTTGATGTTGCGCTTGATAATACGTGTGTACGTATATTATCTCTTTTCAGTGCGTTGTGGATTGACGTGGTGTTTTGCTAAGTGTTTGAAGCCTCTGGGCGAATTGTTTGAATATCCTTGATGTGTATGTTGATTGTGTGAATGTGTGGATATGGTTGAAGGTCTACGGTGACACATGGCACGTGATCATGTGGTCAGGATGCAACAAGTGATTGATCCAACCGTGAGAGCCTGAGATAATCTACGGTGGCACATGGCATGCGATCATGTGGCCAGGATGCAACAAGCGATTGATCCAACCGTGAGATGTGTGTGATTTGTTTCGCTAGCCAGCTCGGGAGGGTCCTTCGAGGCCTCGAGTGGGATTTGTGGCTTCGTCCCGGTCCTAGGCGATGCGCGTGCGTGATTACGTTGTGTTGATTTTTATGTCCGTCGAGGACACGTGATGTTGGGCTCGCCCCGTGAATTGTTGTCTGCTTTCTATTTGCGAAAACAAAACCTTTGGTGTGCCTGTTGATTTTGGAAAGACAAGGATTCAGAAATCCTAAATTGTTTTCTACTAAAACTCTCGATGGCATTTTAAACTGTTTTATAAATTGTTTTCCCTTGATTTGTGATCTCTCGGTTTTGGAATGTTTTACCAAACTCATGCCTCGGGAAGTGCTTTTCATTACGTTTGGAACTTTGAGGATTTCGATTATTATTGTTCTTGGAACTTGTATTGTATGGCTCGTATTTTTGCACTTGTACTTGCACTAGCAAAACAGGTGGAGTTTGCTAACCCCGAGTATTCGGGGGTGGATGTCTCAGATGTGCATTCGGGTTTTGGAGCATAGCACAGGGTCGGCACGAAGGATGATGAAAGATGAACGATACTAATCACACGAGGATCCGTATGATGTTATTGGTTTAGTTGCATTTTATTTCCGCTGCAGTATTCTTTCCCCGTTATGCGGAGTGTGTTGTATTCGACCCTGCGTGGGCATGTATTATAATTGAGTTGTATGCATTTATTGAAAGGCCAAATCGGTCTCGAGTCTTTCTAGCCTTAAAGGCATTGTCGAATTGTTCGTTTGTTGTTACCAGCCTGGTAGATCCTTGAGGAAAGGTTCTACGGCGTGTAATATTCCTGAGCGGATTGGGGGTGTTACAGAATGGTATCGGAGCTTAGGTTGTGTAAACCTAGTCAGCCGGTCGATGGTGTCTATTGAGTTTTTGTCTCGTCGGATTTTATCCGATCCGAATGTCGCGACGCGCGTCGTCCGAGTTGGTTGGTCGTGATTAGTATCGTGGGCAATCATCATCTTCGTGCGACTTGTGGATGTAAGTCTCCCTTCTTTGTGTTGTGCCTCGTGTGACACGAGCTATTTTTATGATTATGAGTTCATTGACGGAATCCTCTTATGGATTTTGATTTCGTGATATGTGATTATTTGACTCCCATTTTTCGTTCATATGAGGAGTAGTGTTGCTGTCTTGTGCATGTCTGACTTTATTTCTTTTATCCATTGCGTGAGTTCTTTTGTAATGGCTTTCGATATTTTACTGGTGAGTTTTATTTCAAAACCGATTCCTTAACCGAGTTTTTGGCATTACGGCCTTGATCATTGTGGCGAAATTCTTATGACGGAATTTAGTATTTTGTAAATGGATTTTGTGAGTTTTGAAATATTACCGTCATCGGCCTTTTTGGTAGTTTATAAAGGTTTTTAGCACAGTAGGTTCCTGCAAGGGACCCACGGCGCTATATTGTTCCTTGTAATTACTGAAATTTTTGGGCATTCTAGCCCATTGAATTATTTTTGAAAACCTTGAGTATCTTAAAAAATTAAAATTCGAGACGTACTTTTAAAACGAATTATTTTCTTGCGGTGTTTTCAAGGTGTTTTCTAATGCCGCAATACATTTCAAAAATTTTCGGTTGAGGACCAAAATATTTTGAGATATTTTCAAATGCAGTTGCTTAGACCCAAGGGTCGAATATTTTTTGAAAGTTTTTTTTTCACTAAAAGTAAGGTGTCCTCATTTTTGTTCAAACGCTAGATGATTTTCAAAGTCTCGATAATGGTGTTTGTACTACTTTTTGTAAAATGATACTCAAAGATCAACTGGTGTTCCCAAACTGTCTTCAAAGGTGGTTTTCGTTTTTAAAACCTATCATTCCTGTTTGCGGACCGGAAATGCGTGTATGGTTTTCGAACTTTCGTTTCGGTGTTAAAGCCGATGTGTGTTCGAATTGGTGGCATGAACGTCGAGGCGTTGCCACGCATTTGTTGTACTAGCCCTCTGTGAGAGGTGTGAACTGGTGTTTACTGTTATCACCTCGTGGTGATTTGCGTGTTGTCGCACGAGTGTGGGTTGTTAAAGCTTGAGTTGTACATTTGTGTACATGTATGATTGTTTCATGATGGTTGTAATTATGTCGTTATCGTCGCCGTTGAGGTCGCCGAACGATACCGTCGTTGCTGAAGTGTTTGTGTGTATTATTTTACGATGATAATCGTTGTATATGATATGTATTATGATTCCTTGTTGTGCTGAGTTGGCATCTCCGCTATGTTGTTTTGCGACGTTATGCCCCATTGTATCTAGCATTTGTATTTTCGGTATGCCGAGCCGAGGCGTTTCAATCGAGATGTGCCGGGGCATGCACGTGTAAATTGTCCTTCTCGTCGGTAACACATTTCAAGTGTGGACTCGAGGGACACCGAATTCAGTTTTGTGAATTGGCTACCGAGACTTTCGGAGTTCGCGCTCAAGACCGTCATCGGAATCAGCTTTGAGAGGCCTTTGAAGGATTTTTCTGTCACTTGCTTGTTGTGTCGTCACCTTGATTTATTTGTTGTGAGTTGCGGGGCGACCTTCTTTTATAAGAGGTCGAATGTAGTACCCGTGTTGTTTTTAGACTCCTGCATTTTCTCTTTCTTGAGTCTATCGACTCGCTCGTGTTTGTTGATACTTTCAACTTGTTCGTATTTCGTTTCGCTGCTCGAACGAGCCGTGATCTTGTTTTGGGTCAACTGTTATCATTGTGACTTTTTCGAGTTCGGTTCGATTCTTGTGAACCTTGTTCGGAAGTGACATCATCTGGTTTTACTAGTTCTCTTATTGAAGTGGATCGGATTTGGAACTTCGTATTTTCGACTCACAACTCGTTTATGTTCATTGACATTTTCCGAGCTTGTCCCGCCTTGCTTTTGTTGATCGAACGAGGTGGTATTATTTGGAATTACTCGTTCGTCGATGTGACTTTTCAATTGTTATTCCCTTTCCCGTAGATCTTATGCGAGTGTGCATCTTGTTGTTTTCACCGGATCATGTTTTGTCTCGAGTCGAGATGTGAACCTCGGAGTTGTCGGTTGAACCTTATTGTTCTTCGTGATTCGAACATGATCGGACGCTTGTGTTGTCTCGACTGTTGTGGTTCGGTCGTTTGTTTGTTCGGTTTTTGTCCTCCTTTCGTGATCGTTGAGCATTCGGGCTCCTCCCTAATTCCCTTAAGTTTGGGAAATTAGTCTCATTTTCGATCTTCCAACCTGGGCGGTGGAATTCGATTAGTTCAACGATTGGCTCGCGTTTCGATTGATGTACCGTTGGGTTGGTCAATCATACTGACTTTCGTTCGTTGTGTTTTGTGATTGTCGGATAATTGACTTGGCTATATTATCCGTTTGATGACGCTTGTCATTTGTTGGTTTTATTGTATCCCTAACGGTGACATTGTGTTGGTCGTCGTGGAGCGTGTTGTCACGCCGTATGTCTCTTTGCGTTTCTTGCAGCGTTTCGCCGTTGGGCGCGAGTTTTCTATTTTTGTGTATCTCGTCGAGTTTTCCTAGCGGGTATATTGCTCCCCCTACTTGTTTTAAGTTTCGGGACGAAACTTCTTTTAAGGAGGGTAGAATGTAATATCCGCAATTTTTGATTTTCGGTAAATTTCTTTTTTTGGTCGGAGTCTGTTTTGACGACTCACCCATAACCGTTTCGTCATTCTGAAAATGATTAATTCTACACTTTTTGTCATCCGAGTTTGTTTCGGTGTTGTTTTGTTGAGTTCTGTGCTTTTTAGCGACTTTTTCGCACTTGAGTTCGATTCTTGCGAATCTCGTCCGAAACTGCTGTTTCGAGTTTCCCGCAAGTCCGTTTAACTTTGTTAGACGTGTTGTGAACTTCGGTTTGGTTATTCGATCACGTATCGTGATTTTCGGGCGTTTTGGGCCATTTTGTAATTTCTTGAAGTTACGGGTATCCATATCTGTATTTGTCGTCTTGACCCTTTTCTTGGTCGCGTATGATTAATTATTGCATTACGTTTTCATCTCGAGTCGTTGACGTCGTCCGCGAACTTCTCAGCGTGTCCTTCCTGTCAAATTGTTGAAGCTTTTCATCGTATCTCGACTTGGCCACCGCCGTGGAAATGGAGCTTTTTCCTCAAAATTCTTCACATTCGAACTTCCAGAGCCTTTCGCCGATAGGGGGTCGATAGGCTCCACCGCCGCATTACGTATGGGTATCGGTTGGGCTATCGGCCGATAGCCGGCCGATAGGTTCTTGCCGTGTTTCTCTATATTACACGGATCCGGGGAAGGACTTCATTTTCCTCTCGTTTTCCCACTTCCTTCCTCCTCTTCCGCGGTTGGAGACTTATGGATCATGGAGGCATGTTGTCATACATCCAATCCATGAAGTTCTTGAGTTTATAGCATCAACCAATCATCCTAACCTCCTCCGATCTACCGAATCAAGGTTAGATTTCTTGAAATCTAGTTTTGGGGAATTTGGGTATTTTGGTTGATTTCGTCCGTTTAATCCGATTTAACTTAGGATTATGATGGATTGATGATTATTTAGATGTTTTATATCTTTTACCTTGTTATTCCATGGTTGGATCGTATCGATTCGTTGTTTTGGTCGAGTTCTTGATCGACGTCTTGAAGGTGTCCTAGAATGTCATAGGGGTTTTCGGGCGTTCTACGATTATCCTTCCTCGTATGATTGTTGATTTATGGATTATATGATGTTAGGGTCGAGTTTCTTGCGAAGAAACCGTGTTGAACCCTTCCGTTCGTTGTTATCTCCCTTTTCGTTAACATCGGGCGTTTCGAAGCTTTTCGGTTGAGCCGTGTTCGTTGGAATACTTGCGTGCCGATTTCGAGGCAAGTACCTTGTCCATACTATTCTTGTTTTGTGAATATGATAATTGGTGATCGTCTTTATATGTTTGTTTGATTGTTTGAAACGAGTTTTCAAAAGATTCGATTAGCCTAGTTAAAGGCTCTCTTTCAAAACGCGTGTGTTTTGTAATTGTGTGGGTTGTAAGTGACTACGTGGATATTTGGATATGTTTGGTGTTGATGTTGCGCTTGATAATACGTGTGTACGTATATTATCTCTTTTCAGTGCGTTGTGGATTGACGTGGTGTTTTGCTAAGTGTTTGAGGCCTCTGGGCGAATTGTTTGAATATCCTTGATGTGATATGTTGATTGTGTGAATGTGTGGATATGGTTGAAGGTCTACGGTGACACATGGCACGTGATCATGTGGTCAGGATGCAACAAGTGATTGATCCAACCGTGAGAGCCTGAGATAATCTACGGTGGCACATGGCATGCGATCATGTGGCCAGGATGCAACAAGCGATTGATCCAACCGTGAGATGTGTGTGATTTGTTTCGCTAGCCACCGGGAGGGTCCTTCGAGGCCTCGAGTGGGATTTGTGGCTTCGTCCCGGTCCCAGGCGATGCGCGTGCGTGATTACGTTGTGTTTATTTTTATGTCCGTCGAGGACACGTGATGTTGGGCTCGGGCCTGTGAATTGTTATGCTTTTCTATTTGCGAAAACAAAACCTTTGGCCGTGCCTGTTGATTTTGGAAAGACAAGGATTCAGAAATCCTAAATTGTTTTCTACTAAAACTCTCGATGGCATTTTAAACTGTTTTATAAATTGTTTTCCCTTGATTTGTGATCTCTCGGTTTTGGAATGTTTTACCAAACTCATGCCTCGGGAAGTGCTTTTCATTACGTTTGGAACTTTGAGGATTTCTGATTATTATTGTTCTTGGAACTTGTATTGTATGGCTCGTATTTTTGCACTTGTACTTGCACTAGCAAAACAGTGGAGTTTTGCTAACCCCCGAGTATTCGGGGGGTGGATGTCTGTATTGCATTCAGGTTTTGGAGCATAGCACAGGGTCGGCACGAAGGATGATGAAATATGAACGATACTAATCACACGAGGATCCGTATGATGTTATTGGTTTAGTTGCATTTTATTTCCGCTGCAGTATTCTTTCCCCGTTGTACGGGAGTGTGTTGTATTCGACCCCTGCGTGGGCATGTATTATAATTGAGTTGTATGCATTTATTGAAAGGCCAAATCGGTCTACTGAGTCTTTCTAGCCTTAAAGGCATTGTCGAATTGTTCGTTTGTTGTTACCAGCCTGGTAGATCCTTGAGGAAAGGTTCTACGGCGTGTAATATCCCTGAGCGGATTGGGGGTGTTACAATCGAAGGGCTTAGAAGCCCGTTTGATCAATTATTCCTTAGATATGATGTAAACCTATGTTGAAAATCTGATAAAGATACAAATTTATCATCATTTATCTCATTTTTTTCATTTCTCAATAACTCTCATCCATTTAATTCAGTCATTCGTAAAAAAATTGAAACATTTAGTCAAACGGTTCGACTCGATTCGCAAAAGTTCGGCTTGGTTCGAGCTGTTCAAACGTATACTCAAACGTACCATAGTTCGGTTTAGTTCGGTCCGTTTACACCCTTATGTATATATATGTGTGTGTGTATGTGTGTGTGTGATTGTGGTGACATGGAGTTTTAATTTAACAAATAAGAATGAATTTGGTACATATATCTTGATTAAATGAATGACCAAGATTTATTCACATGAAAACTTGTACAAAGAATGTATTGTTTTAATAAATCAATATTTTGATTCATATAATGCATAATTTTAATGCTTGGCATTTTATTGCATGAAATGCATATTTTTTATGCATAATCTAATTTGGACCGTAGATCACATAAAGATTGATCGTTCAGATTTCTTATTTTTTTCCCCATAATCAATATATATATATATATGTATGTGTGTGTGTGTGTGTGCGCGCGCGCGTGTGTGTGAGTGCGCGTGGGGGGGGGGGTTCTGGTGAGAATAAATTTTTATTTAAGAAATACTAGTACATCCATAAAATTAATTTAACTAGTTTAAATGATCTAGACTAAATACATGAAATGAGGAAAAGATCATTTCCATGTATTAATGATGAGTTTACCAAATGAGAAATTGGCCGTTAGTTAAGAAATAATTCAAGTATTCATATAATCCGGACCATCCATTACATGCAATCAGGGACTGAGATGTATTTTTATTTTGAGTTCTCGTGAGAATAGATTTTTAGTTAAGAAATAAGAATATATACATACCATTGATTTAACTGGTTGTAATGACACTGATTAAAGGCATGAAATAAGGAAAATATATTTTCCATATATTAATAATAAGTTCATCAAATGGAGAATCAGTCATTAATTAATAAATAATACAAGTACTCATAAAATCCGAACCATCAATTACATGCTATTATGGAATGAGATGTATTTTTATTTCTCAAAATAAATCATATTCTCATATGATCCTTTTTCTCCACACACACACACACACACACACATATATATATATATATATAGCATTACACAGAATAAATTTCTTAAAAATGTTCTCACCCACGAGAAGAGAAGAGCCAATAAGGCTCTGTTCTTTTGAGCTGAAATTTGCTGAACTGAACTGAATTGAACCGAACTGAACTGAACTAAACTAAACTAAACTAAACTAAACTGAACTAAACTGAACTGAACTGAAATTATTTATATCAAACAAAATTAATTACATGTATAATATTTTTAAATTTTAGTCATTTAAAATAATAATAATTATCATGTACAATATTTTTAAATTTAATTCATTTACAATAATAATAATTATTATGTATAATATTTTTTAATTTAAGCATGCACTTGAAAAATATTATTTGGTGGACTCGGGATATCCAAACACTCTTGGATATATGTCTCCTATTAGCGATGTAGGAGTCAGATGTCACTTGCCAGAATATAAGCATGCACCACCTGTGGGTATTTCAGAATGTTTCAATCATCGACATTCATCATTGAGAATGAAAGTGGAAATGGCTTTTGGTCAGTTGAAGAAAAGATGGAAGGTGCTAAAATGTATGCCTCAAATGTCCGAAAAGTATCAAGTGTCTGTTATTATTTCCTGTTTCACACTTCATAACATCATACGAATGTATGAGCTCGGGATACCAGTTATACAACATGAGACGAATGTTCGTGGAACAATAGATTTTCAAATGTTTGATGCAGATCGAAAGAATGTCATATTCGTCGTGCGGCAAGGTATTGCATTACAAATTTGGGGATCTAATAGCATCAATGATGAAATGCAAGAAAAATAACTTGTATTAGTAATAAATAATTATTTTTAAAAAAGTTCGTAATGTACTTGTATGAATATTCTATTCCATGCTAATAATGGTCGACTCTCTCCTCATTATATTGGTAATAATATTAGATAATAATATATATACAACAATGATAATAATTAAAGTTATAGCTTCGATTTTCAATAATAATACTACGTCCGATAAATTATTAGAGTACTATTAAATTATAATTATTAGATTACAACAACAACCAACAACAATACAAACTATAATACTACTACCGATAAATTAAAATAGTGAGATTAATAATAAATATTTGTATATAGTATTGTTGATAATATTAATATTAATAATAATTAAAATTATATAACAATATATACAACAATAATTATTCTTGATATATATATATATATATATATATTATTCTTGATAATTAATATCAATAATAAAAATAATTTGATAAATTGAACTGAACTAAACTGAATTGAACTAAAAAATGATGAAATTAAGCCCAAAAGAACATAATCTAATAGCACCTTCAAATTCTAGCTATATTGCCGCCATAAGAGCGGGAGGAATTAAAGAGGAATAAGTTGAGAAAGTACAAATGATAGAATAGAAGTGAAAGGAGGTAGGGTTGGGATTTTTACCCGTAGAACCGAATTTTAATAAGAACTGAATCGAAAAATTTAGTTCCGATTCTGGGTTTTTTTATTATTAACCGGTTCCGGTTCCTGTTCTATGATGTTAGAAAAAGCTGGTTTGGAACCGGTTCTATATATATATATATATTATAATAAAAATAATATTTTATATAAATTTTTACATAATATAGGTATTAAATAAAGCAAATTAAATGTAGTTTGTTCAAAATATTACACATTAAATTCGATTTATACTCAAAATTCAAATTTTTTACAAAATTCATTTTTTTTGCGCAATTCGGTTCCTAAAAGAACCGAAAAACCCGATTTTTACACATTAAATTCGGTTCCGGTTCCTAATTCGGTTCCTGAAAAAACCCGATTTTTTCGGTTTCGGTTCCTAATTCGGTTCAAAAATGGTCGAAAACCAAACTGATTTATGTATTTAAAAACCGATTTCGATTCATTAATTTTTATCAAGAACCGAACCGATCTGAGCCCTAAAAGGAGGAAAGAGGGGCATGAAGTGCTACTAAAACGAGAAGTAAGATTTATGACGAGGGCATCCGCATGGCCAGCTCAACTGGTGCCTGGGTGGCAGATTGGTACAAGGACGCATGTTCGAGTCCTGGCAGCCGCAGTGTGGGATTTTTATCCCTCCAATGTGGGGGATAGCTTTTTGTGGGCACCAGACACTGTTCCTCCCACCTAGTGGGCCGTTGAGTCACCATGATTTAATTCCTCCATTAATTCCTGTCGGGCCGGGGGGTGGAGGCTCTGGGAGCGAGGGATTTCGCCTTTTGCTACAAGATTTTTTTTTTTTTTGAAAGGTTTGGTTCAGTGGAAAGCCTAGTGAAATCCTAACCAAGCGTCCCGAGTTCGAATTCTACCCACGCATCGGTGTCCTCCTTGCCTAAGCTCAAACCGTCACTAGGAATTTTTTTGCTACAAGATTTATGATGAAGGCGCGTGTTTTTTTAGTTACTTTTTCAATTTGTTTTTCTATTTTTTTTTTCAATTTTTGTGTTTTTCAAAATTTTATTACCACTTATTTTTGTCCCCACACGCATCCAATGAGTTTTCCTAACCTTTTTTTTTTTGTATTTTTTCTGTTTTTTATTTATTTTTTATTGTACGAATTTCTGGTGAAAAATATCTTCATTATTGCCTAATATTTTATTTTAATTATATCTATTTCTCCATTTTAATTAACTTTTATGTTATTAAAATATTAAACATAAAACTTTGTGAGAATATATAAGCCAATAAATGAAATATTGAGTTAGTGGATTGTGGGATCCATAATGATGTAGGTAAAAATTAAAATCGAAAAAATATTATTAAGGGTAAAAATGAAAGTAAGTGGAGATGATAATTATCTGCGATGATAGCAGCTAAAACTGAAAATGAGGAGTTAATCATTGAGGTGCTCCAAGAAGGTTGTACGTATTATCTTCATCGACTTGTGTACACACAATTATTGAACGTATTTATTTATTATAATATAAGCTCGATAAATAGTAAGGTTGGATTGGTAGCAGAAGAAATACTAATTAATCAAAATAAGTTTAACACTATATTATTTATGTCAGAAACAATATAAATATAATGAAACTAAATTAATTAATTTATAAATATTAATTATTGAGATTTACTCGTACCAGTCTAATCTAGAACCACCCAATTTGAGAATCCAACTGTAACAACTGAAATGTCCACTGCTTATAGTGCCTAACATGGGAAACACTTGGTAATTTTCCAGTACCCGGGTAATTACGATTTAATTTTCTATTTTAATTGTTTATTAACTATTCCTTTTTTTTTTTTTTTTCTAATCCCGAGAGTTTAACTTTACACTTGATTAATGTTGGGAAAACAAAAACGATGTATCGAAACAGCCGGGATATTCAATCCCTGTATCGAATTGTGTTGATAAGAGGTTTTGACATATATGCCAATCCTCAATACAAGAGAAATCAGATCGAAGAGTTGAAGTGTCAACCTGTATCAAAGAACTGTCTCGAATCCAGCATATAGTGAAACCTTTCAGTACAGCAAAGAAGTCTTATAAAGACCAAGTATGGAAACTGTCTCGAATCACCAATACAGTTATCTTCCATACAGCTCTCAACAGGGCAAAGAAGGAATCTTCAAAAGACAAGTCCCGTTGAATAAAGAAGTATTTAAATACTCAAGGATAAAGTATTTAAATACTGTCAATCAACAGATCTTCAAATCCCGCTAAATCCGGATCGTGCTTTTCATCCCGTTGGACGGAATCTTGCTCAACGGATATATCTCAACGGACATATATTTCAGAGACTATATATATCTTATCAAGGCATTGAAGATCAGTTACCGAAACCGAAATCAATCAAAGCTATCAAAGTTATCATCAGAGCAAAATATATCTCCAAGCTTACTGCAACTCAGATCAAAGAGATATACAGTGCTCATCATCTTGAACAACACTTCATCAGCTAGATGCTCATAAAGTCAAAACTGTTGTTCATACTCTGTTCTATACTTTGAACAAACCCAGATCAGCCCTGTGTGGACTGAGGAAGACGAAGCTTCAGAACTCTGTGTGAAGAAGTCAGTCAAGCTTTAGCTCAAACCAATCTGTGTGAACGGTTGAAGCTAAGATCTTTATATCAATCTGTGTGAACGATATATTGATTGTATACTGTTATAATTACGTAGTTGTGTACGTAGTAATTATAATAAACATTTTACTTCTGTGTGGAGGACCAGTGGACGTAGAGGGGTTTACCTCGAATCACTTTAAATACTGTGTTATTTACCTTCAGTTTTTACTGTTTTAATTACTGTGATTATTTAAGTATACACTGCACACCAAGTTGCTGTATCCACAAGAACTCATCGTATCTAAGACTTCCGCTACGCACTCGTATTTAAAATCGATGCCTTGTTGTTTAAACTACTTCCCAAGCTGTATCCAGTATACTTAGTGGCCAACAAGTGGTATCAGAGCGGTTGATTCTAAAAAGAATCAGTCGTATTTTTAACCGAATCAGATCCAAAATCACTTACTCTTTAAAACAGTCTCTTTCATTTCCTTACTTTCACATGGATACTTCTATGATCAACAAAGTGCCTATTTTATCTATTAACGAATTTGATAATTGGAGAATTAGGATGGAGGCTCATCTTGCAGCAATGCACAAAGAGATGATTTTTGTGATACAGGATGGCCCTATCAAGATCATGAAGGTAAACACGGCCGCAAGGATTGAAGGCCAAGCCCATGCTGAGATGCTCGAGAAGGATCGCGAGCAATGGACCACAGATGAAAGAAAACGAGCCAACCTTGACAATGTGGCTAAGAACGCGTTATTTGTCACCCTTGACAAAGGCACGTTCTCGAAGGTAAAGAGCTGCAAAACAGCCAAGGAAATCTGGGATAAACTCAAGTTGATTTGTGAGGGAACTGAGCTCTCAAAAGAAAATAAGATTTCAAAACTGACTCAGCAATTTGAATCTTTCGAAATGAAACCAACTGAGACACTTGAGGAACTTGACCTCAGATTCACTGGTATTGTTGGTGAACTTGAAGCGTTGGGTAAAATTTATACCCAAAAGGAGAAGAATTTAAAAATTTTCAGATCTCTCCCAGCCCGATGGGACATTAAGACCACAGCTATGCGTGCGTCTTGCAATCTTAATGAAATAACTACTTTTGATCTCTTCTCTGACCTCAAAGCTTCTGAGTATGATATTGACAGAAGAGAGAAAGCTAAAGAATCTCCTTCAAAGGTCACAGCACTAGCCGCTGTATCGAGTCGTCGACACAGCATGCCTAGCTCGTCGAAGCCTAGTCACAAGAATGCTGACAGTGACGACGACATCCTGTCTCAAGATGAAATGGCGCTTCTCATGCACAAATTCAAAAAGTTCATCAAGCAGACTCCCTACAGGCCCAAACCTGTCCAAAAGGTAAGTACCGAAACTTCATCCGGTAATTCTAACATGTGCTATAACTGCAGGAAACCACGGCATTATGCAAATAAATGTCCTCATCCCAAAGTTCAAAGGTTGCCGGAGGCCGACAACAAGAGAGAAATGAAAGAAGACGTGCTTGAAAAAACAAGCTCAAGACTCTTATTGGAGAATCAGAAGCCTCCCCCACACCATCCAAATCTGAAGAATGTCTTCAGGTGGTCACTGAAAGTGATTCATCTGATGATGAGTTCGATGATAAAGCATATATGTGCTTTATAGCCAAAGACATTCCGGAAGGAGAAGATAGCGATGATGAGGTAAGTTCAACCTCAGCTATTCCATCAAATGCATCTCATACTTTTGAAAACATGATGAATGAATTTAAAAACATTCAAAAGTTCCATGAGACATTGAAAAACGAGAATATACAGCTCCAACTGTCTAACCTAGAGCTGAAAGATAAAAATGACTTGCTGAAGATAAATTATGAAAATATGTCTCTTGACTGTGAAACCAGCAAAGTTGATTTTGAAAAACTCATGGAGAGCAATCATCAACTTGCTCATGAACTAAGTGAGATTAAAACTCACAATGAGAGCAAAACAAATGATTTGGTTCTACTTCAAGCCAAAGTCACAACTCTCGAAAAACGAGAAATTGAACTTGAGACCACTCTGAAATCATTCGAGAAATCGTCCAAAAGAATGGAAGAAATTAGAGCCTCGGGCAACATGCTCATGATAAAAGTGGCTTAGGATACAGCTCATGTTCAAACAAAGGGAAAACTAGTACAGTGTTTGTCAAGAGTGTGGAACACATTCCAGTATCGAAAGATACCCCTAGTCCCGTGAAGGAACCTGCTGCACCGCGAAAACCGAAGGCTGCCATTCTGCCCCCGCAATCCTATTCCAGACAGCGGAATCATAAGCCATTCCAACCTATGAGGCGCACTCAACAGCATGCTCCCCGAGCATATCAACAGCGCCAACAGCCGTTCAGAAGGAAGGCTGTATCCAACTACCAAAGGCCCGCATGGTAGTACTATCAGTACAACACGCCTAGGTATTGGATACAGGAGCCCCGTTATCCCTCGAGACAGCAGATGCCCGCTCATTATCAACAACAGCGTTGGGAATCCAACTGGAGACCCAGAAGGCAAGCTGTTAGGCCAAAGAAAATGGCTCCACCTCCAAGACGGCACTCGTACTGGATTAATAATAATAACCCTGAATTTTTCATGCATAATAATTATCATGGTTATAGTGACTACGTATATGCCCCTCATAGATATCGCAACACTGTACCGAGTATGACCTACAGTAAACCAATTGCTGCCAGGAAAACTTGGGTACCTAGAGGAACTAACAATCATGGACCCAAAAATCAAAGGGGACCTAAATCTACTTAATCTCTTTGCTACAGGACATTCTAGAGGAGGATACCTGGTACTTTGATAGTGGATGCTCTCGGTACATGACCGGAGATAGAAGCAAGCTATCAGATTTTGTAGAAGGTCGTGGTCCAAAAGTTCGTTTCGGTGATAAATCTAAAGGAAGAACAAGAGGGAAAGGAAACCTACTTGTCGGAAAATTCAAAGTCACCGATGTTGCATATGTTGAAGGCTTACAGTACAATCTACTTAGTATCAGCCAGTTCTGTGATAAACAGTTCTCGGTGAAATTCTATATAGATCGTTGTAGAGTCAAGAACATCCAAACCAAGGAAGTTGTGCTTACAGGAAGCAGATCAGGTAACATGTATATTGCCGACTGGAAGCCTATGAGCTCCTCAATTCCATCCTTTGTTGGCAAAGGCACTGCAGATCTTAGCTGGTTATGGCACAAGAGGATGTCTCACGCCAACTTCAAGACGATCAACAAGCTCTCAAGACAGGGAATGGTTATAGGATTGCCAAACGTGTCATCCAAGAAGGACAGCGTCTGCGGATCGTGTCAGAAAGGCAAGCAAATCAAGTCAACCCTGAAGAGCAAATCCTACCTTTCAACCCAAAGAGTGTTGGAGATGCTACACATGGATCTCCACGGTCCCATTGACCCAGTAAGTTTGGGAGGTAAGAAATACTGTCTTGTTGTCGTTGATGATTACTCCAGGTATGCTTGGACAATTTTCCTAAGCAAGAAGAAGGAAACAACATCAAAGCTGCCCGAGCTCCTGAGAAAGTTGCAAAATGAAAAGGCATTGAGTATCATGTCCATTCGTTCCGACAGAGGTACAGAATTTACTAACCACTTTATAGAGCAATACTGTTTGGAAAATGGGATACAACACGAATACTCAGCTGCCCGTACACCTCAACAAAATGGTGTTGCCGAGCGAAAGAATAGGACGCTGAAAGAAGCAACAAGGACAATGATCTCCGCAAGCAAGTTGCCACAGCGTTTCTGGGGTGAAGCAACCAATACAACATGCTACACTCAAAACCGCTGTATCGTCAACAAGCACCACAACAAAACAGCATATGAGGTATGGAACAACAAAACTCCGTTAGTTTCATATTTTCACATTTTTGGATGCAGGTATTATGTGTTGAATAATGGGAAGGACCAACTTAGAACCTTTGATGAGAAATCAGATGAAGGAATATTTGTAGGATACTCATCCGTCAGCAAAGCTTACATGATCTTTAATAAAAGGAAGCTGACGATCGAGGAATCAGTTCATGTAGTGTTCGACGAACCTCACCATGACCCTACAGGAGTAGAAGATGTTACCCAAAACATCCAACAACTCTCTATCTTGGATCCTCCAACTCCCATAGAACCTGTCGTTGATTTAGAAATCAACCCCGCAGCTGTAAGAATCGACGTGGATGAAGCTGACGCTGTACAAGCTGAAGCTGTATCCACAGAAACTCTCGATATAGTACGGGACCCTGAATTAGAACCCGACCGAAAATGGTTGAGAGATCACCCGCAAGAGCTGATCATTGGAAACATAAATGCTGGTGTTTCTACTCGTAGTAGAATATAGAGTACACAAGAAAATTTACTTTGTGCACAAGAAGAACTTGATACTGAGATATCACAGTTTCCTGAATGGAAATCTCAATCCGAGCTTAGAAGACTCAATATGTGCACTATTGCTGTATTCTTAGCCCAGTCCAAACCTGTTTCGACCATAGACGCTCTTAATAATTCTCATTGGATAACATCTATGGAAGAAGAGCTTAACGATTTCGAAAGAAACAATGTATGGTATCTTGTACCCAGACCTACACACCAATCGGTTATAGGAACCAAATGGGTATTTCGAAACAAAAAGGATCGAAATGGACTTATTATAAGGAATAAATCCAGACTAGTCGCACAAGGCTATAGTCAGGAAGAAGGCATAGACTATGATGAAACCTTCGCCCCTGTAGCCAGACTAGAAGCCATTAGGATATTTTTAGCCTTTGCCGCCCATAAAAGCTTTATTGTATACCAAATGGACGTCAAGAGTGCATTCCTGAATGGAGACCTTGTCGAAGAAGTTTATGTTGAACAACCACCAGTGTTTGCCAACACAGACGGTATCGACCTAGTATACAGGCTAATGAAAGCACTGTATGGACTTAAACAAGCCCCTAGAGCCTGGTATGAGACCTTGTCCCAGTATCTAACCGACAATGGATTTGAGAAAGGTGCTGTGGACAAGACCTTGTTCAAAATACAGGAAGGTGATGACCTTCTTATGGTACAAATCTATGTAGACGATATAATTTTTGGTTCAACTAACCTTGCTTTGTGTAAAAGGTTCTCTCATCTCATGCAAAGTAAATTTGAAATGAGTATGATGGGGGAACTTAGTTATTTCCTAGGTTTGCAGGTAAAGCAGTTGCCTACAGGTATTTTCATCAACCAGGAAAAATACAGCAAGGAGCTTCTCAACAAATTTGGAATGAACACTTCCAAATCATCGTCAACCCCCATGAGCACTTCCGTGCAAATTAGTGCTGATGAAGCCGGAAAGCCGTTTGACCAATCACTCTACAAGAAGCTCATTGGTTTGCTCCTGTACCTAACGGCTAGCAGACCCGATATCCAGTTTGCTGTTGGAGTGTGTGTGAGGTATCAAGTAACACCTAAGAAATCACACTTCAATACAGCTAAATGAATCCTGAAGTACATTAAAGGAACAGTCGATGTAGGACTATGGTATCCTAAAGAAGGCGGATTCGATTTAGTTGGATACAGCGACTCGGATCTCGGAGGCTGCAAGCTAGATAGGAAGAGTACAAGTGGAACTTGTCACTTTCTTGGACCTAGACTCGTTTCTTGGTTCAGTAAGAAGCAATTGGCTAACTCTCTTTCCACGGTTGAATCAGAATACTATGCTGCTGGTAGTTGTTGTATGCAGATCCTTTGGATGCAGCAACAGTTGTCAGATTACGGAATTGAAGCCAGAGAGACTCCAATCATGTGTGATAGCACGAGTGCAATTGCTATAACGCACAATCCTGTCCTGCACTCGCGCACTAAGCGTATCAACATGAAGCATCATTTTATAAGGAATCATGTCGATAACAAAGATGTTCGCCTTGAAAAAGTTCATACAGACATTCAGCTGGCCGACATCTTCACCAAGCCTCTCGACACAGCCAGATTCAACATTCTTAGACAAGAATTGGGAATGCTACAACCAGACTCCATGTAAGTAATTTACTGTTTTTACTCAACAATTGAGGGGGAATGCTGTAAGACCCAAGAATACATTATCCAACGTTAATTATCTGTACACTCAGAACCGTCAATACAGCACTGTAGTGAGCAAAGTCATATGAATCCTACAGCTGACGTGTGCAATAATTAAGGGGGAATACTGTAGGACCCATGAATACAGCATTAATCCAAAAATTGTTGTATGGAATTTAAAACCTATATGTACCTTTTTAAGGGGGAACGCTGTATCGACGCAGATACAGCACATACTATAGGATTTCGATTCAGTATATATATATATATATATAGAATATTATATTGTTTCATTTTAAAATGATTTCTGTCCATGTGCCCTATTTTTATGTCAAACGTCATTTACATTAAATGCCTTACACGACATCTGGACAACTGAATCTCAAAAGCCGCGATGTTTTAATTTATTTAATGTTTTAAAACTGCCGTTTCAGGCATTTAGGGTGACACAAATGTCAGAAGTGGGACCCGCTCATATTTTAATGGATAAGTGTACCAGTTACACTCAGTCCATCTTAACCGTTGATTTCAAAAACCGGTTCCCATACCTTAAAATCTGACCATTCGTACTCTGCAAACCCTATTTCGCCGCCCACTATAAAAGGACTGATACTGCCATTAGAGACTCTTTACGCTTTCTACAGAAATTAAGAGTTCTCAAGCAAAAACAGCCTACACAACTTTCTGCATTTTACTGCAAATTTCGTGTATTCTCTTTCACTTTTTCTTGAAAAATCATCAATGGCTGGACAAACATCTTCTCCCGCACTCAAGAAAACCGCAAATATCATCGATGGACGGATCTTCTCAAGATTTGTTGTCATTGAACGCCTTCTCGCTGAAACCAATGATGTCGAACCCATGGAGTACATCATCACTCGTCTCCGTCAACAAGGCCTCTATCGCCTTGGAAGTCAAACTGCTGACAAATACGATGTTCATCTGGTTGAGGAATTTTTCCTCAACGCCGCCGTACGTTTTTTGTCGCTGGCCCAAGGAGGTCACGTTGCTGACATAACCACTACCATTCAAGGAGTGGAGATCTCTGTTGATAGCGATCTGCTCCAGAATATTTACAGGCTACCTGCTGATGGCCTGACAATGGATCAACTTGAGACGTTTGGGTCTCAAGAACTGATAACTAAGTTTTATGGGTACATTCAAGCTCAACTGTTGTTGACATGGTTCAAACCACATGTCACAAGAAGAATTTTTGCCTGCCTTATGTGTATTTGCATGATTTTTGCTGCAGGATCATCGAGAATCGAACTGGTGCATTCGAAATGTGTACTAATCTGAGATTCAGGATGATGGTTGCAATTCTGACCTGTGAAAAGGTCAACTGGTGCCAGATAATCCTGAAGCGCTTGCAAGAGGAAGTATGCAAGCCTGCCACCCAGAAGAAGTCATTTGGTTTAATGTTAAACCATATTTTGACGAAATGCGGACTGTCGCAATCCGCTGATGCAAAGAAGAACAGCTCCAGGATATACCTAGGAGGCGTCAAGCCTACAACGTATAACCAGAGCACTATGGTCTGCAACCACCCGAAAACTAAAAGTATGCCAATTTCTACAAACCCAAGGGATGTGTCTTTGAAGTCCCAGGACGTGGAGTCTTCAAAGAAGAGGAAAAGATCTCACAGCAAGAAACCCATTGCTGGTGAGAAGCCGAAAAAGAAACTAAGGAGGCTTTCTAAAGCTAAATCCACCAAGACCTCCGAGGAAGTTTCCACCATGGCGCAACCCACTGAAGAACTACCACAGGGCCCAACCCCGGTGGAAGAGGTGTCCACTACTGTATCAACAGTAGATCCTGAGCCTTTGGCGGCTAGGACGGACGATGGGACATCTGCCAACGAAAAAGACTTTAGTGAGTTGGCTGCCCCTTCGGAGCCAAACGCTACCTCTTCTATGCGGGATTCCACACCCGTACAGGATCAATCTTCCTTCGGGGCACCATCCCCTGTAAGGAATCCCACTTCCCTACAGGATCCCACACCTGTAGAGGAATCCCTCACTACAGCGGATCCAGACGTTGTACGCAGTCCCTCCCCTGACACCATTATCAACAGAACCCTTCTCTCTGTTCAGATCGACCATGCTTACGAAAGATTCCTGAAATGGAAAGGCTACAGGCTAGCTCCGAATGACATATTATACAACTGGAGCGAATGGAGCCAAGAAGAAAGATTTGGATCAGAAGTGACAGACTCAACGGAAATTGAGGCCCTGATCCGATGGGACAATCCCTTCTGCAAAGAACTGCTTGAAAGCCATCTACTGCAGAAATCTGACGCAAGGAGGAAAGGTAAAGATAAGTCAGAGGACTCTCCCCCAAATCCAAATGACGACGATGACAATGACTCAGACGATGATGACAATGCTTTACAATCTGGTCTGAGAATGAGTCGTGAAGAGGTTCAAGCCAGAGATGCCTCTCCACCAAAGGATGACGAAGGTCCATCAACTCGGAGTGAGCCCCCTTCGCCACAACAAGAAAACATTCCCGATGACGAGGAATCAGTCCCTCAAGTCGAGAAAGAAGAAATAGTTTTGGAATAGGCACCCGAGCCTGCCGCCGCTCAAGAAGAAGAAGTTGTCACTGAGAGACAACAGGAGGAATCAGTCCCTCATGTATCCATGTCTACCGACACACCTTCGCAACAGGAGGACACAACACCCCCTGCCGCCGAACCAGAACATGCTACTCCCGCCCCATCAACCGTGGAATCCGAGGACGGTAATGTACCTGAGGATGTCCAACTCACTTCACGCCCAACCGTGAATCTGAGGAGGTTGAACGGATCCGGGGATTTTGCCCAACCGGATTCTCCAAGCACTGTTGCCAGAAAAGAGCACCTGCGTGCACTTGGTCTTCAAACTGTATTCATCCAGGATGCAGTGATTGCTCTGTCTTCAGTTGAAAAAGCCTTGAATTGGATGCATACTTCTGCCGTGGAAGAGATGACCACCTTACAGCATAAAGTTTCTCGAGTAGTCGAGGCCTTCGTTATATTGCCATAAGTATTCAAACAAGCACTGAAGATCATGGAAGACAAACAAGAGCAACTCCTGAAAGAAGAGGCAACCAAAACGCGCATCGCTGAAGCCAAGACCGCATGTGCTATGATCGAAACAGTTCTCAATTGCGAGCCCACGACAAATGTATCAAGGACATGTCGCAGGTGCTTTCCACCATTGTAGAAAGAATGACTAACATCGAGACGAAACAGGATGCTGCATTAGAGATCCTAGGACGTCTTGATGACACCAAAAAGGGGGAAGAAGCAAGAGAAGCTGCAAGGAGAATCAGGTTACATCATGAAACGGAATTTGAGGCCGCTCAAGACAGCATTACTGCTGAATTGAACAAGCTAGCCCCTCCCTATCAGAGCTTTAAGATTTCAGGCTCCCGACCTGAATATCATGATCCAAATGTTCCGTGGCAAATCTTAATCCAAAGACCTTCTGAAATTCGTCTGCCGACCAACCGCCATCCAACTGCCGATGAGGTGAAGCAATGGAGGAAGAACGAACTGATGAGATACTTTGTTAAACTCATAAGGGAATACGCCATCTTATAAGACTTTAGCGGAGGCCACAGACAAATTCACGAAGATGCTAGAAGAAGGAAAACTCCCTCTCCAGCTAGATATGAAAAGCAAGCACAAAAGAGGAGATCGGATCACCCATCTAGAAGATTGGATTCTTGCCTTTGACAAATCCTATGAAGGAAGAGCTATATACCAAGATCGAGGCAACGATTCCCTACAGAACTGGTGGCGTGGAACCGAGAATGATCCAGGGAGAAAGCCATGGAGATATGCGGACTATAGATAGGAGCTGAAATCCTTGTATATTATTTTTGTTTGTAATTTTTTCTTCGAAACAGCAAACCATGTACTCAATTTGTTTTGAATATCAATAAAAGTGTTTGTTTGTCTTGAAAGATTACAACTCGTAATCTACTGTGTTGATGTATGATTGCATAACTTAAATTGTTTGATAACAATCTCAAGTATAGAAACTTGATTGAAAATTAAGCTGTACGAACTTGTCTACGAACAGTTCATAATTTCAGTTGTAAGCTTAGAATACATTGTAAGATTGTGCCTGCGCGCCAATCATAAGCTTAAGTTGTAAAAATTCTTAGCTGTATCGAACTCGCCTGCGAGCAGTTCATTAGTTAGACTAAGTTGCTGAAAGACAAACCTTTTGACAAAAGACCAAGAAATCTGCCAGAAGTCATCAAAGAAGATTATTTCATGAAGAAGGTTTTGGCATCATCAAGAAGACTTGAAAGTTAAGTCTTGGCAAATTGTCAAAAAGGGGGAAATTGTTGGGAAAACAAAAACCCTGTATCGAAATAGCCGGGATATTCAATCCCTGTATCGAATTGTGTTGATAAGAGGTTTTGACATATATGCCAATCCTCAATACAGTAAAGGAAACTGTATCGAAGAGTTGAAGTGTCAACCTGTATCGAAGAACTGTCTCGAATCCAGCATATAGTGAAACCTTTCAGTACAGCAAAGAAGTCTTATAAAGACCAAGTATGGAAACTGTCTCGAATCACCAATACAGTTATCTTCCATACAGCTCTCAACAGGACAAAGAAGGAATCTTCAGAAGACAAGTCCCGTTGAATAAAGAAATATTTAAATACTCAAGGATAAAGTATTTAAATACTGTCAGTCAACAGATCTTCAAATCCCGCTAAATCCGGATCGTGCTTTTCATCCCGTTGGAACAGAATCTTGCTCAACGGATATATCTCAACGGATATATATTTCAGAGACTATATATATCTTATCAAGGCATTGAAGATCAGTTACCGAAACCGAAATCAATCAAAGCTATCAAAGTTATCATCAGAGCAAAATATATCTCCAAGCTTACTGCAACTCAGATCAAAGAGATATACAGTGCTCATCATCTTGAACAACACTTCATCAGCTAGAAGCTCATAAAGTCAAAGCTGTTGTTCATACTCTGTTCTATACTTTGAACAAACCCAGATCAGCCCTGTGTGGATTGAGGAAGACGAAGCTTCAGAACTCTGTGTGTAGAAGTCAGTCAAGCTTTAGCTCAAACCCATCTGTGTGAACGGTTGAAGCTAAGATCTTTATATCAATCTGTGTGAACGATATATTGATTGTATACTGTTATAATTACGTAGTTGTGTACGTAGTAATTATAATAAACATTTTACTCCTGTGTGGAGGACCAGTGGACGTAGAGGGGTTTACCTCGAACCACTTTAAATACTGTGTTATTTACCTTCAGTTTTTACTGTTTTAATTACTGTGATTATTTAAGTATACACTGCACACCAAGTTGTTGTATCCACAGCAACTTACTGTATCTAAGACTTCCGCTACGCACTCAGATTTAAAATCAGTACAGCTTGTTGTTTAAACTACTTCCCAAGCTGTATCCAGTATACTTAGTGGCCAACAATTAATACTCGCGACAATAGCATCGGCTCCTTAGAATTACTATCAGTTAAATCACGAGAGGTATATCCTGCTCCTGAATTTTTAAATATCCTCAACTACCATACACAAAGAGTCGTACCCATGTTGGACTCAGCCTATTCAGCTGCAAGTTCCCACCAAATTCAATCGTCTCCCCAATGATTGCTTCATGCTAGATCCTACCTATCTAATCGCGGGTCCCATCGAAATCAGACCTCTTACACTAGTCCCTATATAAAATCGCATATCTTATGAATTTCGAACTCAGAGTGTTTCACTTGAGGTGGAGATCTGACCATTGGGACAAGAACAATTATTTATTAACGATCTAGAGACGTAAAAGGATGCACTTGCACATCTAATAAAATTTCGACCTAAATTTCATTTATAAAGAGCTCAGGATAGAGGGAGTATGAGCTTGGTCCACCTAAATTTAAATGAATCGATAGGTGTTCTTTTGGATTTTTCTTAAAAAAAAAAATCAAATTTCATCTAAAAGGTACTTCAATTCAACCGACGCTAGCTATTAGACAAATATTTTATTTATCCCGTTCAAAGTTTGACAGAAAGTGTATATTTGGTGTATTTTAGGTAATAATTTGTATAAATGACGATAATAAATGTGTGGTGAAAATCTAAAAGTAAAAAAATGATTGTTTGATTTGATTGTGTAATCGTGATAAATATAAATTTTTTAAAAGGAATGAAAAAATAAATGTAAATTTTTGAACAAGAAGGGAGTTGTAGTAAGAATTCGGGGGAGAGTGCACAACAACAATATTATCCCAATGCCTCAACGGCTCCCACAAAAAGCGGGGTAAAGGAAAAGTGCGATGAAGACAAATAATTTAATGACATGAAGGTCGGGATGAGATCGGGATTCCAATAACAATGCTCCTGGTCAGTGGTGGGGGCGGAAACCACAAAATCAGCTGGAAGAAGGGCGGGATTAATTACTGGAAATGGTTTAGTAATTAATCATTTATTAAGAATAAATATTATTAATTAAATATTTATTATTTAACTAAAATATTTATTAAATGTTAATCTACGTCGTGAGTAGATGAACATGGTATATTTAATATTTCTAAACCGATTTCCGATGAATGAGATATTATATGTTAAAGTTGGATGTTGGAGTAGGAACTAACATGATATATATGATGTTAGTTGTCCCACATTGATTGTGGATTGATGTTTTGGCCCACATTGCTTGTATTTAAAGTCTTTGCCTTTATGGGCTTAATAACAAGTGAGTTGGTGTGTATGTGTGTCCTCGCATGCGCCCACACACACGCGTGCCGCCGCCGACCGACTGTCGGGTCGGGCTCGGGCTCGGTCCAGGACGTGGATCTTGGCAATTGGTGCTTTGGGCTGGTGTTTGGGCTTATCTTTTTGGACCAAATCCGTAAGTCCACTAGCCTTTTGGTAAGGACCAAGACTCTTGAGTTGTATATATATATCGGCTCATTTGGTCATTGCAGATCTACGACAATAGTGCATTTTTATCAGATTCAGTTCAGTCTTCGTTCCAGTCTAGTTCGTAGGTGCTCGTTCAGTTTGCGGTGCTGCTACTGTCGAGATGTTCAGATCGTTTTAGCCTTTGGGGACGAGCCGTCTTACCTTGAGCACTACTGGGGCGTATTCTCGTCTTGTGGGCAGAAGCTCTAGCTTTGGACGATCTTTAGTCCTTTTATTAAAATTGTTCTTTAGTTTCAAGTGTAATATTTATTTCTATTCTTTGTTATAGTCCAGTTCCGAATTTTACTTGTAATATACGTGCCAGTACCGAATTATTCCAATATTAATGACATGAAGGTAGCCCTAGTGAGGGCTGCAATATCCTCAAGAACACCACCGGGAAGCTTGAAGCAGGACATGGTAAAGACTGGAATGGCCTAAATCACAGAAAAATTATTGCATATACCCGTAAAACCACGTGGGATGGTTTTACTTTCACCTTGGATGCTTGACACGTGTCAAAGGCAAATATGAACCATCTGATAAGTTATCTTTTTTCAGTTTTCTTCACACTTTTTTTCCTTGAAGAAAACACTCAAGATATGAGAAAGAGGAGTGAACTGAGACAGATCGGAGTGACGGCGACAGCGGTTCTACTTCCAACGGCGAACGACGGCGACGATGACGAAAGCACCAATATTAACACCGCTTCGATATTTTCCATTTCTTAAACCCTCTCTTAGTTTTGGTTGCTGATACAGAGGAGAATGGGAGGTTGGTTCTACTTACGACGGCGACAGCGACGGAAACGTTCGGCCATTTTCTTCCTCTGGCCTCTTTATCAGGTATATTATAAATCTTAATTTTCAATTGATAGGTTTTGGGGTTGTGTTTATTTGTTGATGATAAATTGTTAGGTTTCAATTGGAAAATGTGGTAAGAGAATTTATTCTGATATAAATTGTTGGGTTTGAATTGGAGAATTTGATAAATTATGTGGGTTCATCTAATTATGGGCTTGAATGATTTATGTAGTTAAGATGAATGTGGATGGTGAAAATGAACCGAATGTGGATGGTGAAGATGAACTGGTGATAGTTAGTGGTACTGAAGGTTGTGAGGATAATTTGTTTGGAAAGACTGTGGTGGATGAAGAATCAGCGTACAATCTTTATAATCACCATGCATTTAGAAAGGGTTTCAGCATACGAACACTACAAAAGAGAGAAAATAAGAAGGGGGTGGTGACTGCATTAAATTTTTGTTGTTCGTGGCAAGGATTTAAGATGGACCGCGACTTAATTGATAAGAAGATCGATAGACAAGATTTTCGATCCGGCTGTAAGGCTTGTATTCGTTTTTCGAGAAAGAATGACTTATCTCCATTTGAGGTTACTTTGTTTGTAGCGGATCACAAACATGATTTTGTTCCCATAGAGGAAAGATAATTTCTTCGATCAAGTAGGAAAATATCTAGAGCTCAAGCAGGGGTGATCCGCAACATGATTGCCGCAGGTATTAGTACGAAGAAAACGTACACTTTTAGCTAAAAAGGTCGGTGGTCCAGAACATGTTGGTTTTACGAAGAGAGATTGTTATAACCTCGTAGCTTCTGAAAAAATTACTCTTCTTGGTGCAAGAGATGCACAAACCTTAATTCAAACATTTTATCGTAAGCAATTGGAAGATCCGACATTTTTTTATTCTATCCAAGTCAATCAAGAAAATAGGATGACAAATTTTTTTTGGACGGATGGGGGATCACAGCTTGATTACGAATGTTTTGGGGATGTTGTTGTGTTTGACACAACCTTTCGAACTAACAAGTACAACATGAAGTGTGCTCCTTTCGTTGGCGTTAATCATCATTGGAGGAATGTATTATTGGTTGCGCATTTTTGAAGGATGAAAACACCACGGCATTCATTTGGTTGTTTGAAATGTTCTTACAAGCCATGGGAAACAAAAAGCCACAAATAATTTTTACTGATGAAGATGCTGCAATGGCAGCTGCCATTAAGGTGGTTTTTCCTGAGATTTGTCACCATCTATGCTTGTGGCACATCTCAAAAAACGCGAGTAAGAAAATTAGAAGTTATATGGCTATTTTTGAGTTTAAGAGATTATTTAACAAATGGCTTTATGGTTGTGAATCTGAGGCTGAATTGGTACACACTTGGGAACAAATGAAAGTGATGTTCAATGTTGAGAACATAAAGTGGCTAAATGACAAGTGGTTGATACGTGAGAAATGGTCTCCAGTGTTTAATATGGATTTGTTTTCTTGTATGATGAAGACTTCTCAAAGAAGTGAGAGTATGAATAGCGTTTTTCGAGACATGTGCAAGAAAACAATGACACTAACTCAATTTGTTAATGAGTATGAAAGACAGAGTAATGACATGAGATTAACTGAATTGGAGGAAGATCATCAATCTGGCAAGGGGAAACCTCCGATGATTATAAAAAACAGTAGTATTTTGAATCATGATGCGCTTGTTTACACTCGAAAATTGTTTAAAAGGTTTGAAAAGGAGTTTATTTCTAGTTTGTCAGTGAGTATTTTAGAAGAAGAATTAGATGGTACATTCAAATTGAGTGCAGAGTGTAGTGATGGAGTGCAGACCGTCGAGTATGATGCTAGCGATTGCACTATTTGCTGTTCTTGTAAAATGTTTGAATCTTTAGGACTGTTGTGCCAACATGCTTTGCGGGTGTTAAATGTGAAGAATGTTATTCATATACCGAGGCGATATATCCTAAAAAGATGGACTAAAGATGCAAAAAAAATGTCAGTAGGTATGAGTGAAGATTCGGCGGCAAGAAGAGAAATTTTTTCAACCACGGTGGTTCGTAATTCCATGATGCGAAGAGCATATAGTGCAATTACTAAGGCTTCAGAGGATAAAACAGTTAGTAGACTTGTATCCCTTAAAATCACTGAGATTGAAGAGATTGTTCGTAAAGAGATTGTAAGGTCACAATTAGTGGATGATTGTAATGACGACAATATTCTTGATGAAACTAATGAAAGACTAGTATTAGACCCTCACTGGGCATGGCCAAAAGGGTTACCTAATAGAAGATTAAAAAGTTGTTCGTAAAAGCAAAGAAAAAATTATTCGAGGAAGAATAAGCAACAAAAAACCATACCGACAAGCAATGCACCTTCCCCTCATTTTTTTCATCCATTTAATCAGGTAGCCCTTTACATTGTCTGCCATGCTTTTACACGGTTTTTACACCTACGTATATAGTAATAACGTTTTCACACTTGTTGCTTGTTTTAGCAAGTTAATCCCACATGTTCCCCTGGTTACTCCAATTTCGAGCTCACTGGAATTCCAAATTCAAGTTTTACGGCTTTGCTTCAAGGGACTAGCTTACCTTCACCATACCTTAACGAGGTACGCGTGTTGCTTGTTTTAGCAAATTAATCCCAGTGTTGTTTGTTTTAGCAAATTAACCCCACATGTCCGCCTGCTTACATTTTTCTTAATATTAATCGAATTTGATTATAGAATTCAAGCGCGGGATACTCTCCAGGTCAATATCAACATGTAATGTTTTCAAATCTTAACCAGGTATATACTTAGTTGTATTTTTTTCAATAAACTTACTTAAATTTTAGTATATATCTAATTTTTAATTTAATTGTAGAACTCAATTGCGGAAAATTCTTCCGATCAATATCACCCTGCTATGTTTTCAAATCGTAGAGAGGTTTGTATTTTTTATATTTCTTGGATAAACTTATCATTTTTTTTTATTAATATTTGTTTGACTCTTAGTTAAAATTGTAGAATTCAAGTGTGGCATACACTTCAAGCCAATATGATCTTGCAATATTTCCAAATCTTAGCCAGGTATGTTTTATTTTGTATGATTCATATTTGTATCATTTGTTTCCAAATCTTATTCTTGAAATTTTGAATATAATTTTTTTCTTTTGTAGAACTCAACCACATGCACTCGCTTGAAAGATTCTGAATCCGGTCAACAATGATTAAATGATCTTAAACCTTTTATCATTTGGAATATTTTGTATTTTTTATGATTTTTTGTATTTAGAGATTAAGAGTATTGGACTAACACATTATAATAATTGTAAGAGGTCCTTTTTTATTTTGAACAAACACGTTTTAAGAATTTTCCTTTTTAGTTATCTCAATTTTTTAACAAGATTTTTTTTTGATAGAGTATTTGGTTCTTCACCATATTAATCAAAAACAAAAAAAAATTAACAGAATTGTTGGTTCTCTAAATCATCAAAAGATAACAATTAAACTTGGTAAGCAAATAGTAGAAGAAAAAAATTTGACTGTTATTGAAAAATAGAAGAAAAAAATCGTTGCATATTAGTAAAAAATAGAAGGAAAAAATGCACACAACAGAAACCAAACAAAAGTTAAGAAGGGGAAAAAAAATCAGGTAATAAAAAAGTACAGGAAAATAGTTTCTAACATGGTCTAAACCTTCACGTGTCAGTTTATGAGTGAAGGTTAAACCATGTCACCTATCCATGTGTTTTACGGGTATATCCATATGGTTTTACGGTCTAAGACAGAGTATCTCTGGTGTAACTTTAGTGGTGAGGCCAACGAGGAAGATGTAGAGGTAATGATTGCGGATCAGATCGTTCCCCGTACGGATAAGTGCAAGTATTTGGGTTCGATCATTCAGAAGGAAGGGGAGTATGAAGATGATGTCACTCATCGCATCAAGGCGGGGTGGCTAAGGGGGAGAGCAGTGATAGGGGTCCTGTGCGACAAGAAAGTCCCTCTAAAGTTGAAGGGTAAATTCTATAGAGCGGCAATCCGACCTGCAATGTTATATGGCTCTGAATATTGGGCGATGAAGAAGTCGCTTGAGAGAAAGTTGGAAGCGGGTGAAATGAGAATGTTACGCTGGTCGTGTGGTCACACAATGTTAGATAGAATATCGAATGGGGTCTTCAGGAACGCGCTAGAAGTGGCGCCCATTTCAGCGAAAGTTAGGGAAGGGAGATTGAGATGGTTTGGCCACGTCCACAGGAGACAGGCATGCGCTCCGGTGAGGAGGGTCGAGAGTTTAGTAGTTGTCGGGGAGAGGAGGAGAGACAGACCGAGGAGGACGTGGGAGGGGCAGCTGAGATTAGATTTGAAGGCCTTAAACCTTTCCGAGACCATGACTGTTGATAGGTGTGCTTGGAGGCGCCGGATTAGAGTTGTGGATTCTTTAGTTGGGAGTGGTGCTGTAGTTGAGAGCCTCAGGGTTAGGTTGTCTCGGTTAGCTTTGACCTAGAGCATTGCATTTTTACATTTATTGTATATTTTATCCTATTGCCTTTTGCGTGTGGTGTATTTTTGACAGGGAGCTGTGCGCGGAGTCAACCTCTCTTCTGTTTGAGCAGCATTCATCGGGAGGGAAGTAACCAAATTCCTCTTAGGTAAGTCCCATGTGGATTAAGCCATGGGCTCAAGTATGGTATTGAGTTTATTCGTATCATATGCTTCCCTTTGTATTTTTCATTCAATATGTTGTTGTGCACTAAGCTGAGGGTCTTCACGGAAACAGCCTTCCTACTGTAATAGGTAGGGGCATGGTCTGCGTACATCTCACCCTCCCCAGACCCTGCTCTGAGCGGGGTATACTGGGTATGTTTGGTTTGGTTTGGTTTTTTAATAATTTCTCTAAATCACAGCCTTAATAAGCGTCTCTTTGATGGCCCAAGAGAGAGAGAGATAGCAGACCGTTCCTGACATTTTATGGACCCTATGGGAAATTAGAAATATAGGCCCTTCAATGACATGTAAAACTAAATCGCAAGTCATTTCTCGAGATTTCGATATTCCAACTCGATAGGGCCGGTCCCGATAAAAATGGGGTCCGAGACGAAATAATAAAAATGGACCCTTTACAAAAATAAAAGACAATGCAATATTCAAAACAATTTTATTAATCATAAAAAATGACATCTTCTAGCTTTTTTCTTGCAAAGTCATTTATAATTTTATTAATTTCAAGACTTTCCAAGATATCTTTTTCAATACACAAAATCACCAAACCATTTAATCTTTCTTGTGACATCGACGATCTCAAATATGTTTTCAACAAGTTCAACTTTGAGAAACTCCTCTCGACCGATGCTACAGTTACACACATAGTCAACAAAATTCTGTATGCAATTGATTTCGATAACAATCTGCATGTTTCACAAATTCGGGAATTTCAACGGCTGACATTATCGTATTTGGCAAAGTCATTTTGTAAAATTTTTAATTCCATAAATAAATCATCCAAGCAAACATCAGATAAATTATCATGTGTAAGAGTAGATTTAAGATTAACACAATATTTTCTTAATTCATCAAGAGTCATTGATTTTCGAATCAAACAAAAAGCCATATATATTCAAATGATTTCATTTGTTCAAATCTACTTTTAAAGATGCAATTGCCATGTCTACAACAACCAAAAAATATTCAATTTTAAATGACTCTTCGAATGATAATAAAACCTTATCACTTTCCCTTTATCAAATTGTTTTTTCTAGTAATACGGCGTTTTGTTGGAAACGTCGGCTCTACATTCATATTAGATGGAAGACTTTTGGCAATAGTCACACTTGTATCAAAACCTTCATTTCTATATTTTTCAAAAAATAAAATTAAAATATTTCTGTAAATATAATCAATCCTTATTTATTCATAATTCATATTCCTTAATTTGTAGAAATTAATAAGGTAGGTAAGAGTTATTTGAGGTATAATTATAATATAATTAATGCAATAATGATTAGACATGTAATTGATTATGTGTCAGCTGAAGTGTGAGAGGCTAACACATAAGCACACGAACCACCAGCAGAAGACATGTGGCACCCGAAGTATGAGAAGCTGCCACTTAGGCGAAACTCGGCCATGTTGCGGCAATGACGAAGAACATGAAAAAATTCAAAATAATCTCGCACTCATGACAAGGGGCTCATACGACGACAATGACAATGAAAGCCAGGTAAACACTTTGTCTCAAGATGAACTTTTTAATGCTTTCGAATTGCTACATACGAATTTTCAAAATTCTCATAAATATAATAATCCCTTAAATTGAAGAATAAAATATTGAAAAATGAAATTTCCAAATTACAAGAAAAGGGTAATTAATCGAAAATGATTATTATTTGTGCTTAGAAAAGGAAAATAAATTAAGGATGACTTGTTAAAATTTCAAGAAGAACTTAAGGATTTAACGAATAAATCTTTATTTGGAGATAATATTTTTGAAAAACTACTTTCAATTCAAAAAAATTTGGTTAAATAAACAAGGACTTTGGATTCAAACAAGTTGATAATAATGAATCCAATAAATCTTTAAATTTCAAAATACCCTGTTGTGATAATCGTTTGAAAATCAGGCACCATTTCTTAAATTGTAAAAGTCCAAGACGAACTGGGTCGGGTTGTTGAATGGAAAGAGTACTGAACCGAAGAAGGTTCTGCATGAGTATTGCATGGCTCGGACTAGCTTGCTTTGTGAAACTATTATCAAGTAGTAAAAAGGTGAAAATATTAAGATCACTACGACGCAAATGGGATGGGACAGTCATGGCCATCATGGAATCCAAATATCACAACGCGTTAGATTTTAGCGCCTTTACTGATTCGCTAATAAACTACGAGATCATGATAAAATCACGAAATGCCAAACCAAAGCCTAGAGAAAAACTATAGCTTTGAAAGCTAAAAAGATGTCAAGAAATGAAGCAAAAATCCCGATTGATGATGATGACGAAGAATCAGCATTTTATTCTAAAAATATCAATAAATTTAAAAATTTGTTAAATCAGAGAAGAAAAGACATCAACTTTCAACCCCGGAATGCGTCAAAAATATTTGACAATAATTGTCGAAATTGATGTGTCACTACTTTCAAAAATTCCAAAATGTATTCTTCAATTTTCACATTGCTATTTGACATGTCAACACACCGTATTATCAATGTCATTTGTTCTTGGTGGCTTATATATGAAGTATAATCAAGAATTACTGAAAAATATTCCGATTCCTTAATTTCGTAATGATAATACTTCTAACCTTATCAGCGAGGAGAGAAATCAAATCTTTTTGAATTTTATGACCAAGATAATGATAATGAATTTCATTATTTTGAACACGTCTAATATGATCTTGCATAACAACATCACATTCTCCAACCATTTCGATCAATCCCAGGAAATTGTCATTATTATCTTGATAAAGTTTTTCATTAGATCCACAAAAAGCCAAACAATATTTAGAAATATATTTAATGCTTACTATTATTCTAGTCAAAACTTGTCTCCAACGACCTTTTTCTTTAGAGATCTCTTGTTGTAAGTCTTTGTCAATTATTTGATTTTTATCTAATCTCATCTTTAATTCATACCAAGATCATATTAGTAATATGTTCCATAGAATTTTCATGTTCTTGAAGTCGTTCACTAAGATGTTTCCAATCTATATATCCACCCCTTGCTAAACCACTTGTATTGTTTTTATTTTTAAATAACTTACAACAAAAGCAATATATTTATCTACATGTTTGCTATAAACTAACCACTTTCTATCTTGCACCTCACCATTACTCAATTTTCTAACATACTGCGTATAAGAAAAATGCCTAAATAAATTATCTAAAGGAAACACAAGATTCATTTCTCTTATAGGCCCCTTTTCGACTAATATATCGCGTGCATTATTATCAATGTTATCCCAATTTATTGGATCATATATATAATGGGGGAATAAATGGTCCATCATTGTCTCCATGTTCATCATTTGACATATCAATATTACTAGTATCTTCATGGTCACTCAAGTGATCTATCTTCTTACTAATAGATTCAATGTCATGAGACACATCCACATTATTTATATTTGAATTTTCAGCTTTTTCAATAGAATTTGTGCTCTTAACAAAAAATTTATTAATAGCACTCGTTCGTGATTTAATCAGTGCTTCTACACTTTTTCTTTTTTTTCTTTTCTTTTCTCACTTCTAGAAGGATATTTTCTAGGCATCATATTTAAAACTCAAACCACAACACTTGATAGAAAAAAGATATAAAGGAATAATAAAACCTGGATTTTTGATGAATTGGTGATTGCAATGTCAAATGAGTCTATGCTATATTCGAATTCCCAATTCCCAAATAGTGTGTACTTTGACAACCTGCAGGAATAAAAAATCACAACAATTTGAAATTAATAATCTAACAATTATCAAATTAATAATATTAAAAACTGAAAATTTTAATCACAATATTGAAGATGGAACTCACAAATTGTACCTTCTAAAAAATTAGGACGAATAGATTTATTGGTGACGCCGCGACGGTTAGTGCAGAAACTAGGAAGTAGGAAGTAGAAAATTAGAAATAGTTAAATTTTTTTCACACACTTTCACTTTGAACAATTGAACTTGATTATTGGCAATAGTATTATTGAAGAAGAAGAAGAAAAATTCACCCGAATAATGAAAAAAGTAACCTGATTTCTTCTATTTATTCTCATGATTTCTAACGTTCTCATGATTTCCAAAATCCTAACGGTATACATATTTTGGGAATTGATTTTCTGATTGCAGAGTTGAGCGGCGAAATTGAAGGATGGTTGATGAAGAGCGAGAATAGGAGTTGAAGGGGTGCTGAACTGTGAGCAATATATATCTCTAATCTCTACTATATATGTATAATATGCATTTTTCAATTAAATTGGGGTCCCAAATAAAAAGAAATGTGCGCAAAAAAGGTGCTACAGCTAGGATTCAAACACCCCACTAAGACAAAGAAGAACAAGCACTTTACCGCTGGACTAACTCTAAGATACAATAATTATAAACAATAACATATATATAATAGAATACTTAAAAATTTTGGGGTACCCAAATTTTGGGGCCCGAGGCCGTCGCACGCCATCTTCAATGACATGTAAAACTTAGTTGCATGCTATCTTAGTATTTGGCTAAGATTCTTCCAATCATTTAATCCTTCATTTGCTAACAGACTTACGTTACTAACACATTTGAACAATTACAATAAACCAACCACTTTCTATCACTAGTCTCGCCATTGCTAAGTTTTCTGGAATGATATGCATATAAAAAATGTCTAAAATTTATATCCATAGAAAAATCACAATCAGTTTCTCGTATATGGCCCTTTTCAACTAAAATATCTCTAGTTTTATTATCAAGATTTTCCTAATTTCTAGGATCATAGATATCAAAATGAGGAATAATTTGTTCTTCGTCAACACAAAGATTTTTAGTATTAGATGCATTTGGCATATCAATAGGATCACTCAAATCGTCACTTTTATCATTGTGATGTTCATGGTTTTGATTGTCTAGATTTTCATTTAATTGATTCAAGTTGTCATGAGAATTTACTTCTACCCTTTGAATCAAAAATCTTTTAAGAGCTCTCTGTTGTGATTTTCTTAACTTGCCTTCTCGGTTTCCCTTTTTTCTTTTTTCACTTCCAGATAAATATTTTTTTGGCAACATATTATAATTGATATGACAAATAATCAAGTAGTAGTAGCACATGAAAAAGAAGTAATCAAGCAAAGAATGATATCACCTGGAACTTGGAAGTTTGGAATTCGATAAAATACCTAAAATTCTTGGTTGTTGAACTCCATTGCACTTGCAGGTTGCAGACAGTGATTTTATAACAATTAACAAGTAAGAAACTTTTGCCTAAGAAACTGTAATTTGACCAACGATCATAGAATTGAGAAGAAGGAAAGAAGACGTTGAGAATAAGAGGAAGAAAGAAAAAGAAGTTGAGAATCAGATATAGAAGCGCCTCTGTAAAATCCGTAGATGAGGGTTTAATATTTTTAAATTATCTTATGTAATTAATGAAATCATATTTTACATGGACTCCTTTCAATGGGGCCTAAAAGTTAAAAAAAATTAGAGGGGCTATCAATTTTTTCTACATATATATATATAGTATAAAAAATGGGCCCTTATATTTCTAGGCCCTAGGCAGGTGCACTCCCAGCCTAGGCCTAGAATCGGTTCAGAGAGAGAGAGAGAGAGATTTTTCATTCCATCCTAAGATTTTGTTCCAAAATCTAATTTTTATTTCATGTATGATTTCTCTTTTATTTCTGTCTATGATCATGGGAAGTTCGAGGTACTTCCCATGTGAATCCACTCTGTTAACACCAAGGGTTTGCTATGTACAGTTTGTAACACGCAAATATTATAATAATCGTTACACGTCAGTAGAATTTTCTAGGAAGTTACACCACGGTAACAACACACACAAAAGACAAATCCGATAAATAATCATAAATCAAACAATAATCACGAACCGGCCTCATTTAACAAAAAGATGACAAAAAGGTAAAATGATATTTTGGCACATGGAGTCGACTTCGATGATAGTTTAACAACAGTTTACTCAGCAAAATCAAACATAGACGTGGTCTACAAACCACACGACTCAAGACTCATGACATCACGACTGGCCATTTTTAGCTTGTACCTCCCGAACATGATCCTCGAACACACCATCACCTAGAATGCATTAAAGGCATTTCTCTATTTAAGAGGGTTATCAGTCGAATAGGTAGTGCAAGTATAAAATTACACAATATTATATACATGTACATTTTAAATTTCACTTCACGTTTCAGAAACATTTACAAATATTTCCATCAATATTCCAAAATATTTGTTTCGCATCAAAACAATATCATCATCGTCCACATCACCAAGATAACCCGCGACCATGCTCGATAGCATCGATCCTAGAGGTTTCATCGAACCGTCTCCGGGTGGGAAACTACGTCCCGACTAGACTCATTAGTATCGATTTTAGAGGCCTCGTCGGACTCGTCTCAAGGTGCACAACCCACTCACACCCACTTAACATTTGCATAAATCATCGTTCACATCCAAACAATATGAAACATAACCTAATGTAATCTATGTGCTTGCCTTGATTGATTATTGCACGAGGGAACAACGAATGGGAAGGATTTCGACCCGAAATCTCCACACAAACCCGACCCTAATACGTAATATCATTAATACGACTAAAAGGATAAACAACAACAAAGAACCCCTCCCTTTGGAACTGTCGCACGAAAAGACGATTAATATGCATAGCACTAAGGTTGAAGCCGCTTTCCAATCTTTTTTTTTTCGACTTTATTACATCTTTTTACTTCTTCAAAGGAACTGCATTATTAAGAATTGTACAAATAAACGGCTATGAATTTATTTTGAAATGTAGATCGTTCTTAACGTATTGTTTATATTATAATGTTAAATTTATCTATTTTTTTTTTCGGAAACCAAATAAAATCGAAAAGAAGCCAAATCTAAACATTTGATTCGACTTAGTTTCAAAATTAAAAAAAAAAAAATTAAACATTACCAAAAATAAATATTTATACGTAATTTAACCCAATCTTGACCGAGCAGTCACCTAATCGAGTGTAGCGTGTGGATATCCCCTTCGTGAATTCTCGGCGATGAGTGCACGCTTCACAATTGAATCTCACGCGTCTGACGGTTAGATATGGGGATGTTGGGTTGGTCATCCCACCCATTAAACAAGCCGGTCCACTTTCCACGTGGTGGTGGTTCCACCGAATCTGACCTTGGGCATTTATTTTTCGATACAACATTGAAGAAAAGTTGAAAAATAGTGTATAAAGTGATGGTATGAATATATATTATTTAAAGTTGTGAGAAATAAATGTTTCTTAAAAAGTAAATGACCAAATATCCTAAGACGGCCAAAAAAAAATATGAATCAAAATCGGTGGAACGGAAGGAATATCTAGGAACTTCTAATTTGCCTCATTTACTTGTCTGTAATTATGATATACCCTACCGTTTTTTCTTTATTCTTTTAGAGCATCTTTAATGGCGTGAGGGCTGCTGGCCCACAGCACCTGCGGCCCTAAAATTTGTCACACATTCTTTTTCTATTGAACATCCTCAATTACTAGCTAGCAGCACCACGTCGGACAAAGGAAAAACACCATAATTCTTTTTATCGCAGACGTCCAAAAATTTTGCCTAAACCATGGATGGGCGTCTGAAGTCTACGCCTGACCAACGATTTAGGCATCTGGGCCAGGCACTTCGCCTAAAGTCGAGCAGGGATCGACGGACGCCCAGTCCGTGGTTGGGTGGTAAACGCCTGGACCATGGCGCAGGCGCTCAGAGTTTCCGCCTGAGCCATGCTACATGCGTCTGTGTTAAACGTCTGCGCCACGGTTCAGGCGTCTTGATTTAACGCCTACGCCATGGTGTAGACGAAATCCTGGATGCCTGTCCCATGGCGCGTGCATTTTTGCCAGACGCCCGCGTTATTTCCACCGAAAAAGAAAAAATTTACTTCAAGAGACGACGGTGCGGTTTCGTCCATTATCGCGGTTGTTGGGATGGTGGTCAAATGTATTGGTGATGATAGTTTTGAATGTTTAATTGTTTTGGGTGGAAGAAAGGAAAATGAGAGAGGATGAGACAATATCAAGTAAATATGAATAGGATAAAAGTGTAATTTTCAAGTACAATGACTAGTAATTGGGGACAGTGTTCAGTAAAACCCTTGTTTTATCCTCCATCCATGCAATTTTTATTTCTATATTTAATTTGCTTAAGAAGTAAGAAATTTAAAATTGTATGGTCCTTTTCTAAGCTTTTTCCCTTTTAATTTTTTTATTTCCTTTCTAATATTTTTGTTTATATTTTATTATTATTTTTCATGTCTAATATTTGTTAAATTTTCGCCCCTTTATTATTTGCAACTATTATGTAACTATATATATATAATAAAAATAAATAAAACGAATTAGAATATAAATATAAATTTTTATTTGAAAATAGAAATATATAGTTGAGAACATGTAAGACCCATGAAAAAGTTAGTTTATTTATAATTATAGTATTTGTACTTTAAACTGAAATGAAATATATTTTATGGATAGTAATATTATTATAATTACTAAATTTAAAAATATTAATCAATATATTTTAATTATTATATCTTAGAAATAGACACCCACCTTTGTATATTCTGTAATTAAAATATTATAGTAAAATTGATATTTAATTTAACGTATTTTAGATACTTAATATTGATAAATCTTGGGCGTTCTCTAGAGGTGGCCAAAAAAACCGGAACCGGGAACCGAACCGTGAAACCGGACCGTATAAGATGGTTCTGGAATCGGAACCGTGTTAGACGGTTCCGAACCGGAACCGAAACCGTGTCCAGACGGTTTGGTTTCGGTTCCAGAAAATGTAACCGGCGGTTCCCGGTTCGGAATCGTAACCGAACCGTGGAACCGGGAACCGTTCGGAACCGCCGGTTCACACGGTTCCGGAACCGGGAACCGTTGAAAAAAAGGGAACCGACTGTGGACCAATTTTGCACATGGTGGCAGATTTGATTCCCACTTTTCATATTTGTTTTTTATTTTTTCAAATTTTTGTTCCCAAGGTCTTCAATTTCAAATTTAAATTTCAAATATGAATTTCAAATTTCAAATTTGAATTTCAAATTAAAATTTCTTCCAATTTTACCTCTACTTTCTCCCTATAAATACCCCCACAATTCTCACCATTTTTCACACCAACTTTCACCTCTACTAAGCATTTTGTACTCTTACTCATTTTTATTACTCTCAATTTATTACGCATTTTCCCTATGGCCTCTTCTAATTCCGGCTCGGGTCGTAGTGGTAAGGGCAAAAATGTTATAAAGTACGATTCTACTATTGGAAATAGACCACGAGGCGAAGACTTCGACGATGACTTCGACTTCGACATGTAGAAGACTTTATTATTAGTAATTAGGATTATCATTAGTAATTTATGAAATTTAATATATTTTTTAAAAGAGTTTAATACTCCTTCATGGGTTTTCTTTTCGGTTCTTTCCCATGACGCTTTATCAACCGACAGACTTATAGTTATACCACAAACTATTATCTAAGGAATAATAAAAAATAGTTGCCCTAATCTCTTCTATTTCTTTTCGGTTCTTTTTAAAAATTGTTTCTTTTATTTTATATTGATTATTTCATTATAAAAACAATTAAAGTGAAAGTAAAAAAAAAAAAGGGTTCGGACGGTTCGAACCGGGAACCGCCGGTTCGGAACCGAAACCGGAACTGCCGGTTCCCGTTTCGAACCGAAACCGTAGCACTAAGTTACCGGTTCGATTCGGTTTCGGTTCCCATTTCCGGAACCATGAAACTGGCGATTCGGTTCCGGTTCGAATCGAAACCGGAACCGTGACCACCTCTAGCGTTCTCTAATTAAAACGTTCAATTTCGAATTTTATTTTTAGTAGTTATAGTATTTTGGTAATTGAGACGTTCGTGTATTCAATGATCAAATATTTTTTTATAAAATAATAATTTTAATTGAAGACTATTTTATTGTTTTATAGTAAGATTGGCGTTTAATTTTTAATTTAACTCTAAGTAATTAGTAACTTATCAAATATATAATAAACTTACTAAATTTTCAACTTTTTAGTTTTTATATAATGATTAGTTGTTTAATTAATAATTAATTTAAATATCATACATTCATAATTGAGGAATATTAAAATAAATAATCATAAAAATAAATATACAACATTCAGATAAACATAATATATTTATAAATAATATACAATAATATCATCAGTTCCATACATTTATTCAAATTCTCAACTATTAGTAGAGAATGATGTCAAATCATCCAACTCCGTAATTGGGGTCGCAAAGATTATACATTTATATGCAATAACTATTAAATTGAGTAAAATATGGATATCTAAGAAGACTCCATTAATTGAATAGATAATAATCTAAAAAAGTTGAGTGAGCATCATCAACACGCTAAAAAATATATTTTTTTGGTCATTTTAGGACAAAATTATTATTTTGAAAGTTTTATAGGTAAAAAAGTCCATCTTTCAGCTTTTACAAAATCAACATTTTGGATCAAAAAACTAATCTAAACTTCTATTTCCTGCTTCATGTAGTTAGATATTCTAAAATTTAATTGAATTGAGATGATTAATATTCTTTCTAGATAAAAAGCGTTTCCAAAATAAAGGTTTTGACCAAAAAAATAATCTAAATATGTATTCTCGTGTTCAGTAATGAGATATTTATAAATTTAAAACGAATTCAGATAATTAACATGGATTTCAAGGTAGTAAAATCAGTGTTTCACCGGACTTCGAACGGATACAAGTATATAAATTTTAAATGAATCCTTCGTAGATTGAATTATTTCCAAATTAATAATTCAAATTTAATTTTTAATTTTTTATCAATTATACTATTTTTTTAATGTTCATATTTTAATGTTCGAATTTTAACAAATCAAATTCAAATAAACTTTTTACCAACTGAATTTTAATCGTGTATCGAATAGCTTAATTTTATTTCCAACCCTACTAAAAATTCAAATAATTGCGCGTCTCAAGAAAGTGGTACATGAACCATTCGCGCATTTGAAATGGGCCCATAATCTCGAACCAACCAAAACGACAGTCGTTCATTAACCCACTTAGAACAGTTTAACCATTTGAACCAGAGAACATTTAAACTCCTATTTACTTCACTAGTTTTTTTAGAAAAAAATTTTAAGAATAAAAAAAAAAAATACGTTCAAATTAGATATTTTTAAAAAAAAAAACTAGAAAACTGAAAAACACAGTTTTCCAAATTATAACTGAACTTTAGAAAATTATAGAAAACAGTCCTGACTTGTTTTCTAGATTTAGAAAATTAGAAAAAACACGCTAGAGTTGTGCTACAAACAAGCTAGACATTATCCGGACAATCGAACCTCAACAAATACATATATTGTAATATCTTTTTAAATCTATGAGCCATACTTGTAGTTATGAATACGTTACATAATTAGTAATTTTGAATGATAAAAAAATCTAATAAACAAAATAAAATATCAAATAGTATAAATATTATTTATTTGTTAATTATCATTTTACTGTGTTCATATGAAAGTGGTCTCCATTATTTTAAATTAAATAAAAAATAAACATCTTGTTCCTATATTTAATAATCTAACTTATGAAGTGATAAAAATAATAAGAGGAATATAGTGTATAAACATGATTATAAAATATTAAAATGTAATGTATAATAATTAGTTATATGTTAATGTAAAAAGTATGTATATAATTTTTTGAGAGGATACTACAAAATTATTTTTTGAGAGTCAAGAACAACAAAGAGAGAACGCTAGTCAATGTGAAACAACTATATCTACTAAACTGTGGAGGAATATATGAATATATTGATTAGTCAGATTCGTTTTTTAGATGAAGAAGACCATCTTTTGAGTATATATATATATATATATATATATATATACATATATACATACATATAGTATTGAGTAGATTTATAGAGGTTTATTAAAATTTAATGTATAATAATTAGTTATATGTTAATGTAAAAAGTATGTATATAATTTATGAAACTAAAAAGGTAGAAAATTGATAAATTCTATTTACATATTTGGAACATATTTTCCTAGTTTTCAACAGTTTTCTTAGAAATTGAAAACTCAGAAAATTTTAGAAAATTTTGGAGATAAAAAGTGGAAAAATTTTCCACAAGTAAACAGCCGCTTAAATTCTCATACTTCGGAAAAATGAATTTTTTTCCATAAAACCTTAAAATAAAATTTCAAATTTAACTAAAATTTACATCATATTCTTTGAATTGATATTTTATATCATATAAAAATAAAATAGTTTATTGAATAATAAAAAACGAAAAAAAATATGCGAGAGTCAATGGTTTAGAACATACAGTTTTAGATTATGTGATTGCAACCCGCAAGGGTAGCCAAGTTGGTAGAGTAGGTGAGTGGGGGACTGAAAGGTCACGAGTTCGATTCTCCTACCAATACTTTCTTGGTTGAGCCTGTTGGAAATTTTGATATGAAAATCCTAGTAGAACCATATTATAATATGGCGTTTATTTCGAGTAGATATGTTTGTTCATATCCAAATTCGAATGAATGAGCAATTAAATTACAAGGAATAATACTTGAAATAAGATAATGTTTGGTGGTTACTAGGTCACAACCATTCGCGAATAGCCACATTTGGTGGTTAATTATGGAAAATAGATCATACCTTTTTCATGAAAAGTCGCATTTGTTCATGTTTAATGGTGGATGAATGATCACACCTTTTCATGAACAAACACATTAGTTCATGATTAAAGGTGGGATGAAAGGTCACACCACTTCGCGAAAAGTCACTTATGACTATAAATAAGCCCCTATGGTTGATTGTTAAACATTAATTCGAACACACTCATTCGAACATAGATTCGTCTACAAATTCGAGCATTACATTCATATTAGTCTACTCGGTTCATTCATCATCCTAGTGGAAGTCTAGGAGTCTATACTGAGTCCCGAATATCTATATTGTTCGACCGGAACTACGAACCGCGGTGCAACATTTCGTATTCAAAGTTTGTCGTTGTATCTTGGGGACATTTGCTATAGACCGTATGCACAAGTGCGGAGCAATTTTGTCTTACGAAGAGAGAATCCAATTCTCGTCTTGGTATTTACGTCATAAGTTTTCATTTCTATTATTTGGTATCCTTGTATTTATATATTTCCAATACCCACAAATAACAATCGTAAGACAAAATTGGAAATCAAATAGAAAACATAACAGAAAATTCGTAGGTATTTTTCTGGTCAGGTCAGCTATCTTTTTTTTGACGTTTCCCGGAGTTTCAACCGTTGGATCATCTTGAGTTTTGGACGAGAACCTCATAAGTCTCTATCTAAATTGTGAACGGTGGAGATCGAATTTGGAGGTCCAGAGGTTCGTGTTCAAGGGGCTGTAATGAGGCTATTTTCTGGACTGATTTACGTTGGAAGATGGAGTCTACTATTTATACGAGGAGGTTGCCGAAATTCTGCGGAACTAATTTTCGTTGTTGGAGGGACGAAATGCTGCTGTTTCTCACAACGTTCGACATGGCTCGATTCATATCGGAATACCCACTTGCTGCCCAACCGGAGGTTTCTGACGACCTCAACTTCGCCAGAATGACCGTCTGGAGTAACGGTGATTTTGAATGTCGTAATCAAATTCTTTGTCACCTTACTTTTCCGATCTACGTCATGTTTACAGGTTGCCACACCTCGAAGGAACTCTGGGATGCGTTGGAGATAACGTTCGACGTTGGAGGCATTGACCACTCCCACCAAGCCAAGAAGGCGAAGGTTGATGGCCCAGACTTTGAAGACACGGAAGATGATCCTCGTACGATCGAGGAAGCCTTGACAGGCAAGGAAGCTCCCTTATGGAGGGAAGAAATCCGCAATGAGATGAATCTCCTCACAGAAGAAATGTAGGGGATCATTTGGAAGTTCCAATGGGACCTACTTGAGAACGTTCCAGGCACAACCCCGCTAGGCTACAAGTGGCGCCTACGTAAGAAGAGGATTGGCTACGGAACAGTCATTGGATTCAAGGCGAGTCTGCTAGGCTCACGCTTCCGACTCAAGGAAAGTCCCGTGTGACTTGTCCTAAACTTGTATATAGAAAGTCATGTAGGACTAGCTATAAAAAAGACTTGTAGATAAATAAAGCCATCTTTATATATATATATATATATATACTAGTAATATGCGTCGTGCGATGCACGGTCTCTAGTTTAAATTCTGTAAATAGTTGAGATATTTGCACATTGAGAGAGTTTAAATAATTAAGATAAAAAATATTAAGATCAATTATATTTAATATTGTCCAAGATAAATTGACAAAGCCACATATAGTTGACCGTGACAAAAAAACTGGTTTCCTTACAAACATTCAAAGGTGAGTCAAAGATTGACCTTGGTTCTTATTTATGGTCATTGCAAATGACACAATCAAGGGATATTGCCTTCTTGTCAATTTGACTGATATCCTCGGATCAGAAGGTGTCAACGACATTCTAGGAATTAGTGCTCGATGTCCTGCGTTACTTCCTGTTAAAATCTCAGCTTCAATGACATAGTCTCCAAGCTTTGTCACGACCATTCTTGTACCATTGCATAGTCCAATTGAATGGTCGACATTTCGTAGCAACATCACCAGAGTACCTACTTTCAAATTAAGTTCATGGTTTGGAACCCCTAAAGATCTGATTTCATTCAAAAATTCAGTTGTGTGAAGTGCATTTATGACATCAGTTGTCTTGTTTGAATGACATGGTTCGTCCGAAGTTAAATATAAGCGTCCATCTCCAACTAATTGTGCGTTCATGTACTGATTCACTTCATCAACGATCTCTAGTGTAGGTGCCAAAATCGCCCTTTCTTTAAAGTAAGACGAATCTTCAGTGTAAATATGTGCTCTCAACAATTGATGGGATAAGATCCTCGAAGTCTTGTATCAAAAAATCATGAGGAATGTAGAAAAAATATTGTTATCCTGAAATTTAGAAATTGTAGTAACTTACCATAAAGTTTCCCTGTGACAATGTTGGTGTTTGTCTCAAAAATCTGCAAAGCTTTTAAGCACAAATCTCAAATTTGGAAATTCTTCTTTCGGATCTTCATATATGAGAGTTCTTCCACAAATGTTGATCATGAAGGGTGCATCAGTTGTTGGATATGACATATCATTTAAGGCAACAAAAAATTTAGACATTCTATATAGTTTTCCTTCCTGCAGCATGGGCCTGTGCTTCGAAACCTATGTTTTTTTTTATTTGAGCATGAATCCTGTCTCCCTATAAATAAAAAGAATTACACAGTGTTGCATCAAGTAAATGAGAGACATATTTATATATGGAAAACGTAATCACAATGTAATAGAATCTTACTGTTTACATCGTGAAATATGCATTCAACTGTTTTTATGTCTCTCCCACCAAAATCAAGCACATCATATGATCTGACCAGGCGCAATGTCATGCTCCATCCAAAATTTCTGGGTTCCAGATCTCTTATACTGCTCCAAATCGGCATGTTGTCTATCTTTTGTTAATATATTTCTATGGTGATCGTTTCTGCAACTATAGGAAGAATGGAATGGAGCTGATGTATATTCCTTGGCTAGGGGCTCCTTTTATACTGTTTTCCACTTTAATATGCCGGTTATAAGGTAGTTTTATGTTAGTGATTAAAGTAGTGGACAATATGGTTGTTGTGGATAGGAAGACATCAACAGTTTTTTGTTAAACCGCCACTCCTAATAAAACCGTCAATTCTAAAAAAACACCAATTCTAATGGGGCAGTTTTTTGATAAACCGTCATTGCAACCTGCTAGTGAAGAATGTGGCTGTGATGATTTATTGTAATCAAGTTCTATATTTTTATCTTCAAATTTATTGCTTTTATTACTTTTTTATTTAATTTTTTTTTCTGACGGTTTTATTCATAAAACCGTCATTACACCTACTATACACTAACTATAATTTGGGCGGGAAATTCCGTATTTCTTATCTTCAAATTTATTGCTTTTATTAATTTTTTTGTAACGGTTTTATTAAAAAAAATGCCATTGCACCTCTTTTTTCTTTAATTTTTTGCAACGGTTTTATTAAAAAAACCCCGGCCATTATGCCTACTAAATTTGGACGGGAAATCTCCTTCCCAAATGACTATATTCTTTTAATATATATAAAGATATATATATAAATTTAGTATTTTATCTTTTTTTTGTCTCAACTAAGTCTTTTATCTTTTTTTTGTCTCAACTAAGTCCTTTATCTTTTATGGACCAAGATATAATATATTTTTTTTTTTAATGGTATTATATGTATCCTTTCTTATTAAAAACGCAATGACACATTACAATAAGATGGCAGGCAAACGGGCAACAAGTTGCGCCGCAACCCCCTTTTGAATGGCAAAACCAATCCTACTAAAAATGAAGTTTTGTTTCTTGAGGACCGAAAAATTACTTTGCACCACCCGTTGAACTCTGGACAAAAACTTCGCTGCTTCAGGAGCTAAGAAACCAAATGTATCAAAGGCAAAAGGGATGAACACGTGTTGATTCTCCAAGCAAGCTTTCTCGTGTTTAGCCACTTTGCTCGATTCAGCTTTCAACGCAGCTTGTCCTGCAATAAACCCATTGTCCCTGAGCCCAACAAGAGGAGACACTCCAGTAAGATCTACACAAGCATGTTTCGCCCCAGCCCACCCAAACACAAGTATATCAGCTGGCCGTAAAGTAGACCTCCCTTCAAGCGGATCCGTCAAAAAGTTCACGGGGGCCTCTTTTTTAGAAGAAATACATGCTCTCTTAAGAACATCATATAAAACATCCCTGACCAAATCATGCCTATATTTGAAACCAGGTAACTCCTTGCAATGGACCGCATGCTCGCCAAAAGAATCCAGACAAACCTTGCGGCAGACTAGGCAAGGCTCATCAGCTGGAAACAGAGGGATCATAAGCCGGTACTTAAGGATAGTCCGGTACTCCAGGGCCGACATATGTTGGCCTAGACCTTCAATGGGGGCAACCGTCAAAAAATCCTGAGCATGAGGAGCACAGAGACATTCAAACACCGCTTTTTGGCGAGGGGATAAATCAAACTTCCCTCCCAAACTCTTGACGATTTCACTAAATAGGGCACACGCCAGAACATTCTGGACTTTAGGGGGGCGGTGTCCTTAATAGAGAAGCCGCTAAGATCGAAATCAGGAAGGGACATGCGCAAGCGATCCATCGCATACCCATAATCAGAGTCAACTCCATCAATAACACATCCCTGAAGAATGTGGTCCTGCAAACTCCAAGATTGAGCCCTCGAGGCCACAAAAGCATATGTAGATACATCCTCAGCAGAACATAAACCCAAACCACCAAATCGAGTCGGAAGGGATGCTAGCCTCCATTGAAAATCCCCAAAAAAAGGACCACCGCAAACCACAATATCTTCTATCGCCCTCCGAAGGCCATTGTCAAAAATAGAAACAGCTTCCCCCATATACATAGGTTGGCACGTTTTAAGACCGAACAATAGCTTTGCGACACCCATACATGAGCGGAGCAACAGGAGCTCGGATTGAGGGTCCCGTAGACTTGGGAGATGACTCATGAGCTCCACAGCTCGAGATGCCCTGTTCGCCGCCAAACTACTAATAAACCTGGCCCCTTGCTAACAAAGACCTCCAAGGAGTTTTACACCCAGCGACGGTCTCCCAATCCCACGAGGGAACAACCCATCCTGCACCTTCACCCCATTGCATGACGGCCAAAAAACTTCCGTTTTCTTAATGTTGACTTCAAGGCCCAGGCGGGGCCCCTCAGTCCTGATTATATCTAAGGCTTTAGCTACCTCTTTAGTGTCTCCGATGATCGTACCATCATCCAAATACCAAGCATGGAAAAGAAGTTTGCAACAATCCCTGATCCGGTGAACCAATGGGTGCAAAACTAAAGCAAAAAGAAGAGGCCCTAAGGGGTCCCCCTGCTGAACTCCAGTGGTGGAGCAAATAAGGTCATCACCCACATATAACCTCGCCGACTGACCATATAAAAATTCCACCCATAGGGAAATAGACGGGCATCGAATCCGAACCTCGTGTAGAAGGGTAGTTCGATCCACCAAGTTGAAGGCATTAGAGAAATCAACAGTAAGCATAGCCAACGACCCATCCGAGTGAAACACATTTAAGAATCTATTCGCGCTATGAAGCACGGCCTCAGCCCCTCTTGGGACACCTACCCCAAACTGAAAATCACAAAGGTATTTGGACATCTCCGTCCTGACACCCCTCATAGCCACCTTCGAGACAAGCCTCCTCCAAAATGCGCCTACGTCAATAGGCCTAATCCCATTGTCCGGTTTGAGCAACGGCGTGAGGGGCGCTGAAGCAACAAACTCCGCCAAAGCCTTAGGGCACCTCCCCGCCAACAATAAATTAACCACCACGGAGATAGCCTTGAGAACCTCGGCGGCAATCGGCGACTCCTCTCCACAAAATGCATCTAAAATGTGTTGGGCTCTCAATCCGTCTCGCCCACAAGAAGTCCCTTTCGGGAAGGATTGAATACACCCACGAACGCTATCAACGTCCACAACAAGAGGGGGCTCGGATAGCAAAGAAGCAGGCATAACCGGAGGGGGCAATGTAGGATGCTTAGCCAACAACGCTGTCAAAGTATTCGTACCTAAAGGTGCAACCCTTGAAGAAGATAATACCTTAACAGCAGTGAAATGCCCGTCCGCAACTTTTCTCAAACATTGTTTAACATTGGCGCACACCGATGAGCTATCGGACCCAGATATCAGCTTATCCTTTCCTGAGACCACCCTTAAGGGTTGGGCAAAAAGCGACAGAATAAGATCATTAAAACCATCCCCACTCCAAGCTGCCAACGCCCTTTGAATACTAAGGCATTGCAAAGACTTCCTATTACCCGACTGCTCCCGACGGTTAGAAGGCACGATAACACGCAACGTGCAACGTGGTAACAACAAAAGTTTTACCCATGCCTCAATAGACGTTGGCATAGCCGCCACCTTACCCAAAGCAGCAACTAGAGCATGAGAAAAGGCCATGCGACAAGAATGAGGGATGCTCTTAACAGTTGTTATAGGTAGCGAGAACACACGGTCAAGGAGAACCTCATCCGCCACCATCCCTCCCGAAGGTACCACTGCCCTCTCAACATATGGCCTAGTGATCCCTACAATAAACTCCTCCACATCACCCACAACCCGCATGAACCGAACCAACCCATCAGTATGATGGCATGACCGACTCAGCGCATATAAACGCATACACACCCCACACAACCACTGATCCGAGACCTTTAAAGCCTCCCCAACTGAAACAAACAATTCACAATCCGTGGAAAGCGTCTCTCTCAAGGCACCCCTCCGATCGTCTGAGGACAAATGGAGACGCTTTATATGCGCAACCAACCGAGGAAACCCCTTGGACCCCGGCATACCATCTGGGCAACAGTGGAAACCTCTAAATGGACATGGCCAAACACCCCCTGAGGAACAAACACTTGCCTCCATGGACGAAAACCAAACAGAGAAACCCCGTTTCAGGGACTGAGAAAGTCCAAGAACCCTAAACCAAACACAAACTTTGATTGTTTGACCAAGACAGTCAAAAGATCAGAAAAAAGAGGTTTTGTTTGGTTGAGGCACAATACCGAACACTTGGTGTGCAATCTGGGAATACAAGGAAATGTAAGGAAAGGGAAATCTTCATTGAAGGCGAGTATTCTTCACTGAAGGCGAGTAATAAGAACAAAAGGCCTGAAAACGATTAATGAAACAAAAACATAATAGTTTAATATATTACAGCTGAATAATCTTGGAGTTATCGCGAGTCAGAATACTGTATCCAGTGGACATTCTGTTAGGATTGTATACTGCAAAGCATACTTTATGCTTGTATTACCTAAATTCCCTATTACTACCTATGAGGATATTAATTATATTTAATCACATGTTTTGCATATTAATTCACGTTATGGTTATGCAAATGAAATGTCTAATTATTTTATATTGTAGATAATGTGGTGTGTTGGTGTCACACGGAAGATCACATTATCGGTGCCTTATAAAATAATATAATAGTTCACAACCTATATAATTATTAGACAAATTATATAAAGGGTTGTAGTGTATGCTTGAGTATAGTTGGTCTTGACTATTAGCATACATTAGCGTATTTGCATACGTTGAACAGGATCGAGGTGAGATAGTGTCTTCAGATCGACCGTAAGAAGAACGTAAATCTCGGATAATTATTATTTCTTAATTCTAAGTATATAATATTTAATTGTGTATTTATAATAATTATTGCTTTGATTTACCATAGGTGAGAGTCAAAATGATCGACTCAATAAGCCTCGTATCTTGGGCAATAATATTGTTTATACGACAATTATTATTATTACTAGAAATCGTGTCCCGACTCGTGCGGGTTGATGATGTCCCCTTGAGGAGCTCGATAATGATTATTATATTAAACCTGCAGTGGATTTAATTCCGATATAATAATAAGGTTCGAGTGGTACTACTCTTGGATAAGATATTAATTAATTAAAGTCATCGTAGCTTATAATTAATTAATGGACATTCGATATCTTAAACACGGAAATAATATATTTAATAAGGAGCCCAATTTCGTAATTTGGGATTTTGGTAGGAAGTGCAATATCAACTTTTAGTGGACTAAGTTGATATTAATTGATTCACCATATATTAGGAAGAGTCCTAATAAGGTAAGGTGAATTAATTGGGAGTCCTTCCATAATCCTCCTTAGATCCCTAGTAGTAGTCCAAGAGCCTATAAATAGGACATTATGGGGTGTTGGCCGATTTGTACATGCTTGGTGAGATTGTGTGATCAATTTTTCCTCTTGTGTTTAATTGTAGATCTAGACTTGTGTCTTTGATTCTACAATTTAGATAACACAATTAATTTGCTAAGAGTGTTCATAAAATACTAGAGAGCAAAGAAAAATATAGTGATCACATATCAAAGTTGTTTCGGCCGATCCATAGGTGTCCAAGCAAGTTCGGTAGCTCGTTGCCCACACAACGTCCGGTTCAAGGCGGATCATACTCTAGAAGATCCGAAGGTAGAAATACAAGGCGATCAAGAAGGAAATAACCAACCGCTTCAAAAGGTAATATCCTATGATCTTGGATCTAGATTAGGATATTTTAATTAATCAACATATTTAATTAATAAATAATAAATAATATTTAAATTGCTTGTTAGTCTTAGTAATTAATTAATTAGCATGCCTAAATAGATCTAATGCTCGTAGATGCGTAAATCGCTATAATCATATTTTCCCAAACTTCGCTCATTGCGTTTTACTTTCCAACAATTGGTATCGGAGCCGGATTTTTAGGCTTTTGCTATTTTAATTAATTTTAGTGATTAATTGATAGCAATTTAAATATTCATATATTTTGATGTTGGAATATTTTGCTAGATGTGTTCTTGCAGGTGATATGATCCAATTATCATGGTTTATATGAATGGTGCATTTATTTATTTATTTTTATTAATTATGCAATTGTTGGTTTGGCGCTTTTGAGGCATGTAATGGTTTTTCCCGTGAGAAAATCCGCGGTAGTTCTAGGTGGTTTTATTTTTCGTAATCTTGATGTAATTTCGATGTATTTTATTTCGTATAAAATTGTAATCGAATTCGGAAAAGACGGATCACGAAGAAATAGAGCGAAGCAGGACTTCCGGATTTCTTTGGCGAGCATGGCCGAGCAATGACGAAGTGCCGGCGGCCGAAGCGCTGGCGTTTGCGATCTTGCATGGCGGCTGGTCCGGCGATTATTGGTTCGGGCGGGTAAATCGATTTTAGTCGGTCGTTTTGCTGTCGTTCGTTGCGTCCATTGAAGTCGGGATTTAAAATTAAATTTTTTATGTAATTAATTTTGCATAAAAGTAAAATTTTAATATTTTGAAAATCCACGACCGGGGGAGAAGCGACGAGATGCTTGATTCTGGGAGAGATCGAGCCAAGATTTTCTCGGATTCAACTCAAGGAAGAAGACCATGATAATTGGATAATTAATTATCCATGCTTTATTTTTGGTTTTATTGTTTTGATGTATGGCATGTATGGATGTATGCGTGATATGTTTCCTTGCATGTTAGGACGAGAAAATTAAAAACCTTAAGGCTAAAATAACTAAGTGATTAAATTGATTTTTATTTTAATTAAAATCAAATTGGCCTCCATAATTAATTTAAATTGTGAAGTAATTAGCATGCGCGTTGACATTAGAGTCTTCCTCCATATCGGATGTGCTAATTATAGGTTCACTAGTTTTAAATTTCAAAATGATAACATAAGGTAAATATTACTTTTTATGATAGGACCTCTCCATCTGTAGGACTATTATTTAAAAGATAATATTTTAAGGATGTTAAATTATGGTGTTCACTTAGGTGTATTAATTAATAAGCTCCCCATCGGAGTCTATGTTAATTAATACATGGCCAAGAGGAACCAACTATTAATTTTACTTGTCATAACGTAATTTGACTAGATAGTAAAATTAAAGACGTAAAACTCTACTTGAAAAATGTATGTGTAAACGTCCACACGATCGTGGCTTGCATGTGCGGATTTTTTGAGGTGTTGGTTGCTAGCATATATATTGTGTTTTTGAGGTTTTTCGATATATTTTGCTATGCATTATGTGATGAATGTTTTAATTCTCGGATGTCTTTCAATCCACTATTTGTTATTCTCAAAGAAAATAAACTAGATGGCACTAACTTTGCCGATTGGAAAAGAAATCTTGACATTGTCTGATCACGAGGGGCATAAGTTTGTCTTAATCGAGGAGAGCCCTCTAGAACTGAACCGGATGCCACTCCCGAAGAGTTGGCGGAATTTCGGAAATGGAAAAAGTCGATGAGATGGCTCATTGTTACATTTTGGCTTCAGCGACAAATGTATTGCGGCAAAGACGGCATCGACGATGGGTTCGGCCGCGAAATGATGAAAAGTCTCACCGAGATGTTTGGTCATCGTAACCGGGCGGCTAGACAAAATGCTATGAGGGTATTGATGACAACCCAAATGTCCGAAGGGACTCCATGAAGGGATCATGTTCTAAAAATGATGTCTCATTTGAACGAATCGAGCATATTGGGGCTACTATCGATGCGGAAACGCAGTCGATATTATCTTAGGCGGCTTACCTAGAAGCTTTGAGCGGTTTCGCCTCAACTACAATATGAACCGTAGGACATATAGTTTGGCGGAACTTCCGACAGAGCTTGATCTGTGAAGGTCTCTTCAAACAAGGTTATCATCAAATTCTTGCGGCAACCGTGCGACTTCCTCCAAACCCAAATGGGGAAAGAAGAAGAAGCAGAGTCGGCGAAGCAAGTGGCAGCCCTCAAGGTGAAAAGCAAGGCTCCTCACCCCGAGGCGAACAAAAGCCAAAGGGAAAGTGCTACAAGTGCGGTCGAAAGGACATTTTAAAGCGGATCGCCCGCTCTTAAGAAAGGTATGTCTCGTGCACTAGTAGTCAAAACATGTTTGGCACTTGTTCTTCCACTTCGTGGATAGTTGATTCAGCTCCACCGATCATGTTTGCTTTGACTCGCATGGTTTCGGGTAACCAAGCGGCTTAGTGCGGGCGAGATTACCATCAATCGAGGCGATTATTCCGGGCTTATGGTACATTGCGGGAGTCGTGCGGTTGAAGATTAATGATAAATTATTAGTTGAATAATGTATTATTAGTACGATTTTAGAATGAATTTAATTTCAGTTTCTAAATTAAAATGCGATGGTTATTGATTTCTTTTGATGATGATGCCATTATTAAGAAAAGAAGCGGTGAATATATTTGCAGAGGTACTTTTAATGATGGACTATATATTGTTAATGCTGCACAAACTCCTATGTATAAATCACTTAACTCTTTCTCTAAACCTAAAAAGAGAAAAGAACCTTCAAGCATAAACCAAACATATCTGTGGCATTTACGGTTAGGACATGTAAACCTTAGAAGGATTCAAAGATTGGTAGATGATGGCCCATTGGATGATCTCCAAGTTGAGTCATTTCCAATTTGTGAATCCTGTCTGGAAGGTAAGATGACCAAAAGGGTTTTTAAAACCAAGGGAAACCGTGCTCGGATGTGTTAGAATTGGTTCATACGGATGTATGTGGTCCAATGAATATCCGTGCTAGGGAGGTTTCGAATATTTCATCACGTTCATAGATGATTATTCGAGATATGGATACATCTTTTTGATGCGACGTAAGTCCGAAGCTTTTGACAAGTTCGAGACTTCAAGGCTGAAACGGAGAAGCGTCATGGGAAGAGTATCAAGTCACTACGATCCGATCGTGGTGGCGAATACCTTAGTGGAGAGTTTTGGATTTCTTGGCAAATGAGGGGATTTCGTCCCGACTCACCGCGCCGAACTCCACAACAAAATGGTGTTGCCGAAAGAAGGAATAGGACTCTTTTGGAAATGGTTAGATCAATGATGAGTTACTCGATTTACCTATTTCGTTTTGGGGATACGCCTTAGAAACAATGGCGTACATTCTAAACTTGGTGCCTTCAAATCGGTTCCAAAAACACCCAGGCTGTGGAGTGGGCGTAAGCCAGTCTAGGACATGTTCGGATTTGGGGTACTCAAAGACATGTGCTGAATAAGGAAGGCGATAAGTTGGCATCTCGCATGTATACGAGTGTTTGTGGGATATCCTAAGGGGAACGAAAGGTGGCTTGTTCTATAGTCCCAGGATCGAGAAGGTCATTGTTAGCACCAATGCCCGATTTCGGAAGAGGATTATATGATTAGTCACAAGCCCATGAGTGAAATAATTACGGAAGAGCCGAGGCGAGACTCCGTCTATACCAATCGCATAAGCGCCAACTAACACCGCACCACGTATCGATTCGAAACTTTTACACCAACTCGGATTTACCTCGTCGTAGTGGGAGGGTTGTTCGTCGGCCCGAGCGATTCATAGGCGTGGGAAAGTCTTCGGACTCAATCCCGATGAAGATGAATCGGTTCCTGGACCTATAAGGAGGCAATCCAAGATAAAGATGCGACTCTGGCAAGAAGCAATGGAATCGAAATGGGATCTATGGATTCCAATCAAGTGTGGGAGCTAGTAGAGCTACGATGGTGTACAAGCCATTGGGAGTAAATGGGTCTACAAGCGAAAGAAAGGACGTGACGGAAGGTTGAAACTTTCAAAGCGAGGCTTGTTGCAAAAGGTTACACTCGGAAAGAGGGTATCGATTATGATGAAACCTTTTCGCGGTAGCCATGCTTAAGTCAATCCGGATTCTTTTAGCTATAGCCGCGCATTTGGATCTGGAGATTTGGCAGATGGATGTCAAGACCGCATTCTTGAATGGGAGTCTAGACAAGGAAATCTATATGCGCCAAGAGGGATTCATTGCTAAAGGAGAAGAGCACTTGGTGTGCAAACTTAAGAAATCCATTTATGGACTTAAGCAAGCATCTAGATCTTGGAACACTGCTTTGGACGAAGTAGTCCAGTCATATGGATTCGCCCAATGTCCGAGTGAGAGTTGTGTGTATAAGAAATGCGATGGAAACGTGTTGGTGTTTCTTAGATCAGATGTGGACGATATCCTTCGATTGGAAACAACGTGAAGGAATTGTCGGACGACGGTATGGCTATCTCGAGATTCGATATGAAGGATCTAGGAGAAGCAGGACACATCCTTGGAATCGGGATCTTCGTGATCGGAAGAAGAGGATGTTGTGCTTATCCTGCATCCTATATCGATACAAAGGTCAAGCGTTTTAGCATGGAGAATTCCAAGAAAGGTTTTCTACCTTACGGACATGGAATTCAACTATCTAAGAACATGTGTCCTAAGACACAAAAGGAGATAGATGACATGAAGATGGTTCCTTATGCATCCATTGTGGAAGTCTCATGTATGCTATGCTTTGCACTAGACGGATATCTGTCATGCCGTGGGCATGGTGCTAGATATCGGTCGAACCCAGACTGTGACACTGGATTCTGTCAAGCACATACTCAAGTACCGAGAAGGACTAGGAGTACATGCTTGTATATCAATCAGACGACTGCTTCCGGTGGGTTACACTGACTGCATTTTTCATCGGACAAAGAAAAGTCCAAGTCTACTTCGGGTTATGTGTTTAGCACGGGAGGTGGAGCCATTAGTTGGAGGAGTGTGAAGGTAAATGCATCTCGGACTCTACCATGGAAGCCGAGTACGTGGCGGCCTCGAGGCGGCCAAGGAGCGGTGTGGCTCAAGTACTTCTGCAGGACTTAGATGTGATTCCCAATTTGCCAAAGGGTATTACACTCTATTGTGATAATCTTGGTGCGATCGCAAATTCGAGGGAACCACGAGCCCATCAGGCAAGTAAACATATCAACCGCAAGTACCACATCATACGACACTTCGTAAAGGAAGGAGACGTAGTTGTAGCCAGGGTTGCATCGGAAGATAATCTTGCTGACCCTTTCACGAAAGGCCTACCTTCAAAAGTTTTTGAAAGGCATGTGGAAGGAATGTGATTACGGTGTATGTATGGCAAAGATTGCTTTGTGTATTAGTGGGAGAAATGAGAGACTATGTAATAGAGTAGTATACTTAAAAGCATGCTTTGAGTTTATGTGGGTGTTTGTTAGGATTGTATTCTGCAAAGCATACTTTATGCTTGTATTACCTAAATTCCCTATTACTACCTATGAGGATATTAATTATATTTAATCACATGTTTTGCATATTAATTCACGTTATGGTTATGCAAATGAAATGTCTAATTATTTTATATTGTAGATAATGTGGTGTGTTGGTGTCACACGGAAGATCACATTATCGGTGCCTTATAAAATAATATAATAGTTCACAACCTATATAATTATTAGACAAATTATATAAAGGGTTGTAGTGTATGCTTGAGTATAGTTGGTCTTGACTATTAGCATACATTAGCGTATTTGCATACGTTGAACAGATCGAGGTGAGATAGTGTCTTCAGATCGACCGTAAGAAGAACGTAAATCTCGGATAATTATTATTTCTTAATTCTAAGTATATAATATTTAATTGTGTATTTATAATAATTATTGCTTTGATTTACCATAGGTGAGAGTCAAAATGATCGACTCAATAAGCCTCGTATCTTGGGCAATAATATTGTTTATACGACAATTATTATTATTACTAGAAATCGTGTCCCGACTCGTGCGGGTTGATGATGTCCCCTTGAGGAGCTCGATAATGATTATTATATTAAACCCGCAGTGGATTTAATTCGATATAATAATAAGGTTCGAGTGGTACTACTCTTGGATAAGATATTAATTAATTAAAGTCACGTAGCTTATAATTAATTAATGGACATTCGATATCTTAAACACGGAAATAATATATTTAATAAGGAGCCCAATTTCGTAATTTGGGATTTTGGTAGGAAGTGCAATATCAACTTTTTAGTGGACTAAGTTGATATTAATTGATTCACCATATATTAGGAAGAGTCCTAATAAGGTAAGGTGAATTAATTGAGAGTCCTTCCATAATCCTCCTTTAGATCCCTAGTAGTAGTCCAAGAGCCTATAAATAGGACATTATGGGGTGTTGGCCGATTTGTACATGCTTGGTGAGATTGTGTGATCAATTTTTTCCTCTTGTGTTTAATTGTAGATCTAGACTTGTGTCTTTGATTCTACAATTTAGATAACACAATTAATTTGCTAAGAGTGTTCATAAAATACTAGAGAGCAAAGAAAAATATAGTGATCACATATCAAAGTTGTTTCGGCCGATCCATAGGTGTCCAAGCAAGTTCCGGTAGCTCGTTGCCCACACAACGTCCGGTTCAAGGCGGATCATACTCTAGAAGATCTGAAGGTAGAAATACAAGGCGATCAAGAAGGAAATAACCAACCGCTTCAAAAGGTAATATCCTATGATCTTGGATCTAGATTAGGATATTTTAATTAATCAACATATTTAATTAATAAATAATAAATAATATTTAAATTGCTTGTTAGTCTTAGTAATTAATTAATTAGCATGCCTAAATAGATCTAATGCTCGTAGATGCGTAAAACGCTATAATCATATTTTCCCAAACTTCGCTTCCGCTGCGTTTTACTTTCCAACACATTCGAGTGTCGGCCGCAACCACACAGTAATCAGCTCCAGCAACCGCAACACAACCTTAAAACAGAAACCCACCTTTGATCCCGATTGAAACATCTCCAATTACAGAAACCGGACCTTTTATATCTTTTATATAGGCTAAAATACTCCTGGGGTCCCTTAACTTAATTTCAGATAACAATTTAGTCTTTTATCTTTTTTTGTCTCAACTAAGTCCTTTATCTTTCTAATTTTAAGCAAATTTAACCTTTTCCGTTGGTCTCCGTTAACTGTTGTCCAGGTGGCTGTTAAGTTGCCTACGTGGCTATAAACATATCGGCGTGGAGAACAAATTCAAATTCCTAACCTATGTGTCTATTTCCTAACCCATGTGTCCATTTCCTAACCTCCATTTTCTAATTTTACCTGAATTTATATATATATATATATATATATATATATATAGATATATATATATATATATATATATATATATATATATATTTTTCAAGACAATAATTTTCTTTCGAAAAAATATTATTTTGCCAAAAAATATTTTTTCCTCCAGAAAATCATTTTTTAATTTTTTCGAAAAATATTTTTTTATTTTTTTCCAGAAAATAATTTAATTTCGAAAAAATATTATTTTCTGGAAAAAAATAAAAAAAATATTTTTTCGAAAAATTTAAAAAAAATATTTTCTGGAGGGAAAAATATTTTTTGGCAAAATAATATTTTTTCGAAATAAAATTATTTTCTGGAAAAAATATTATTTTCTGGAAAAAATATTATTTTTCGAAAAAATAAAACTATTTTCTGGAAAAAAAATAAAAAAAAATATTTTTTCGAAAATATTAAAAAAATATTTTCTGGAGGAAAAGGTATTTTTTGGCAATATAATATTTTTTCAATATTAAATTATTTTCTGGAAAAAATAATTATTTTTTCGAAAAAATAAAATTATTTTCTGGAAATAAAATAAAATATTATTTTGCCAAAAAATATTTTTTCCTCCAGAAAATATTTTTTTATTTTTTTCGAAAAAATATTTTTTTTTATTTTTTTTTCCAGAAAATAATTTTATTTTTTCGAAAAATAATATTTTTCCAGAAAATAATTTTATTTCGAAAAAAATATTATTTTGCCAAAAAATATTTTTTCCTCCAGATTTTTTTTAATTTTTTCGAAAAAATATTTTTTTATTTTTTTTCCCGAAAATAATATTTTTTCGAAATTAAATTATTTTCTGGAAAAAAAATATTATTTTTTCGAAAAAATTAAAAAAAATATTTTCTGGAGGAAAAAATATTTTTTGGCAAAATAATATTTTTTCGAAATAAAATTATTTTCTTGAAAAAAAAAATATATATAAATTAAGGTAAAATTAGAAAATGAAGGTTATGAAATGACACATAAAGCAGAAATGGACACATAAAGATAGGAATTTGACTTTGTTCTCCACGCAGACAATGTTTATAGCCACGCAGAACTTAATGTACCCACCCTGACAACAGCTAATCTGAATTAAACGAAAAGGCTAAATTTGCTTAAAATTGGAAAGATAAAGGACTTAGTTGGGACAAAAAAAAGATAAAGGACTAAATCGTTATCTAAAATTAAGTTAAGGGACCACATGAGCATTTTAGCCTATTATATATATATATATAATCAAATATTTAGTATTTGATGCATGTTCATTTAATTTGATACAATTAAATAAATGAAATTGCTTCGTCAACATTCAAGTAGAGAAATAATTGATAATGTAATTCGTTGGAATTAAATGAAAACGGTTATCTTGATTAGACTACAATAAAGTAGATAATCAAAAGGCATGTGGAATTAATGCTCATTTAATTTTAAGAATTAAATGAAGACATTACTTACCTTAGATATGTAATATTAATGCATATTTAATTTTAATAATTAAACAGAGGCATTAATCACTCTATTATAAGAATAGAGGGAAATGCACATTTAATTTTAAGAATTAAATGAAGGCATTGATCATTTAATTATAAGATTAAATGAATATATATAAAATTAATGCTCATTTAATTATGATAATGAAGGTGTTAATTACTCTATTTAAAGCGCTAGAGGAAATTGATTAGTCTACTTTGAAGTAGATAATCACGGTGTGAAATACTATTTAAAAAGTTAAATAATCAAGTTGACCCCATGTTAATTACAATGGTTGATTAGTCTATTTTAAATAGATAATCAATGTGGGGGAACGTAGCTAAGTACTTTGTAAGTTTAGATCAAGGATTTCACTATAAGTCCAAACATTTAATTTTTGGAACAAATTAAATGATAGATGGTTTATTTCAAAGAAATAATCATGCTTTTGGTGATGAGAACGTCGTTGGAAATTATAAATGTACTTACAAATCAAGCTCAGAGCTAGTCAAACGGCTAAATTGGTTTGGAAATAACATTTAATGATTTGTGTAATCCAAGACCACAAGTATCTAGACAAGATAGGTAATACAAAGAAATGTGGGGGTATCTTGACGGAAAGGTCAAAATACAATTAATAAGAAAAATTCCACAAAAGAAAGAAATTCAATATTACGACAAAGTTTATGTCGTTTAGTAGAATCATGTGTTGGAAAGTGTGACAAGGACAATAAAGAAATTTGTCTTGTAAACACTTCACATTTGAAAATTTACTAAGACGACTAAAGAACGAAAAGTTGTATAGTAATGATTGAAAAAGTAAATATTTATCTTCGGATAATATATTTGATCACATGTGTATGTTAACTAAGAAAGGTCAAATACAATAATATGGCCATTACTTGAGATAAATGTGGCCAAATATGCAGTAAGGGGAATGGATTGAAATCCACAATCAAATGAATGTTCATAAATGACACTCAACTATGATGACTGGAGATCCCAAGAACTTGGTTCAATGAGACAACTAAGTTATGAATGTTCAAGTTGTGCACTTGAAATTTGAAATTCATTCTCGTAGCTTCTCAAGTGCAAACCTGCAACGTGTGGTAAAGGATAAGCCTAAAAGCTTTTAATTATTCCAATAGCCTTTAAGGTGGAGTATGACAGAATACTCTTTATAGGAGATCACCTATATAAGTAAGAAGTGTGGTCGCTTCTAAACGTTACAATACGCAAAATACTTATGAATCCAAGAATGGTCCAAGGCCAAAAATGGACACAACATAAGAACAAGAGATATTAGATATGTTATTGTGTGTTTGTTATTGTCTAGGTTTACACACAAAAGCTGACCGGTTCAAGACATCGCGTTCACCGAGCAACGAGCAAATCCGATAACACTATACTAAGGAAGGTTCAAGGCTAACTACCATCTATCCTGATGCAATAACAGGTCGTCGGGACTAAGTACATGTCACACCTTTTCATAATTAAACACATTAGTTCATGATTAAAGGTGGGATGAAATGTCACACCACTTCACGAAAAGTCACTTATGACTATAAATAGGTCCCTACAGTTGATGGTTAAACACTAATTCGAACACACTCAATCGAACATAGATTCGTCTACAAATTTGAGCATTACATTCATATTAGTCTATTCGGTTCATTCATCATCCTAGTGGGAGTCTAGGAGTCTATACTCAGTCCCGAGTATCTATATTGTTCGACCGGAACTACGACCCGCGGTGCAGCGTTTCGTATTCACAGTTTGTTATTGTATTTTGGGGACATTTGCTATAGACCGTGTGCACTAGTGCGAAGCAATTTTGTCTTACGGAGAGAGAATCCAATTCTCGCCTCGGTATTTACGTCATAAGTTTTCATTTCTATTATTTATTCTACTTGTATTTGTAACACCCCAATCCGCTCAAGAATATTACACGCCGTATACCCCTTCCTCAAGGATCTACCAGGTTGGTAAATACATCGAACAACTCAAAAATGTCTTTAAGGCTAAAATGACTCAGTAGACCGATTTGGTCCTTCAATAAATACATACAACTCAAACACAACACATGCCCACGCAGGGTCGAAATACAACACACTCCCGTACAACGGGGAAAGAATACTGCAGCGGAAATAAAATACAGCTCGACCAATACGACAACATACGGGTCCTCGTGTGATTAGTATCGATCATATTTCATCATCCTGTTGGAAAGTAAAACGCAGCAGAAGCGAAGTTTGGGAAAATATGATTATAGCGTTTTACGCATCTACGAGCATTAGATCTATTTAGGCATGCTAATTAATTAATTACTAAGACTAACAAGCAATTTAAATATTATTTATTATTTATTAATTAAATATGTTGATTAATTAAAATATCCTAATCTAGATCCAAGATCATAGGATATTACCTTTTGAAGCGGTTGGTTATTTCCTTCTTGATCGCCTTGTATTTCTACCTTCAGATCTTCTAGAGTATGATCCGCCTTGAACCGGACGTTGTGTGGGCAACGAGCTACCGGAACTTGCTTGGACACCTATGGATCGGCCGAAACAACTTTGATATGTGATCACTATATTTTTCTTTGCTCTCTAGTATTTTATGAACACTCTTAGCAAATTAATTGTGTTATCTAAATTGTAGAATCAAAGACACAAGTCTAGATCTACAATTAAACACAAGAGGAAAAATTGATCACACAATCTCACCAAGCATGTACAAATCGGCCAACACCCCATAATGTCCTATTTATAGGCTCTTGGACTACTACTAGGGATCTAAAGGAGGATTATGGAAGGACTCCCAATTAATTCACCTTACCTTATTAGACTCTTCCTAATATATGGTGAATCAATTAATATCAACTTAGTCCACTAAAAAGTTGATATTGCACTTCCTACCAAAATCCCAAATTACGAAATTGGGCTCCTTATTAAATATATTATTTCCGTGTTTAAGATATCGAATGTCCATTAATTAATTATAAGCTACCGATACCTTTAATTAATTAATATCTTATCCAAGAGTAGTACCACTCGAACCTTATTATTATATCGAATTAAATCCACTGCAGGTTTAATATAATAATCATTATCGAGCTCCTCAAGGGGACATCATCAACCCGCACGAGTCGACACGATTTCTAGTAATAATAATAATTGTCGTATAAACAATATTATTGCCCAAGATACGAGGCTTATTGAGTCGATCATTTTGACTCTCACCTATGGTAAATCAAAGCAATAATTATTATAAATACACAATTAAATATTATATACTTAGAATTAAGAAATAATAATTATCCGAGATTTACGTTCTTCTTACAACAAGTCTGTAAGACACTATCTCACCTCGATCTGTTCAACGTATGCAAATACGCTAATGTATGCTAATAGTCAAGACCAACTATACTCAAGCATACACTACAACCCTTTATATAATTTGTCTAATAATTATATAGGTTGTGAACTATTATATTATTTTATAAGGCACCGATAATGTGATCTTCCGTGTGACACCAACACACCACATTATCTACAATATAAAATAATTAGACATTTCATTTGCATAACCATAACGTGAATTAATATGCAAAACATGTGATTAAATATAATTAATATCCTCATAGGTAGTAATAGGGAATTTAGGTAATACAAGCATAAAGTATGCTTTATAAGATACAATCCTAACAATCTCCCACTTATACTCAAAGCATGCTTTTAAGTATACTACTCTATTACATAGTCTCTCATTTCTCCCACTTATACTCAAAGCAATGCCGCCATATACCGTAATCCCATTCCTTCCACATGCCTTTCAAAACTTTTGAAGGTAGGCCTTTCGTGAAAGGGTCGCAAGATTATCTTCCGATGCAACCACGCTACAACTACGTCTCCTTCCTTTACGAAGTGTCGTATGATGTGGTACTTGCGGTTGATATGTTTACTTGCTCGATGGGCTCGTGGTTCCCTCGAATTTGCGATCGCACCAAGATATCACAATAGAGTGTAATACCCTTTGGCAAATTGGGAATCACATCTAAGTCCTGCAGGAAGTACTTGAGCCACACTGCCTCCTTGGCTGCCTCAGAGGCTGCCACGTACTCGGCTTCCATGGTAGAGTCCGAGATGCATTTCTGCTTCACACTCCTCCAACTAATGGCTCCACCTCCCGTGCAAACACATAACCCGAAGTAGACTTGGACTTTTCTTTGTCCGATGAAAATCTGAGTCGGTGTAACCCACCTAAAGCAGTCGTCGATTGATATACAAGCATGTACTCCTAGTCCTTCTCGGTACTTGAGTATGTGCTTGACAATCCAGTTGTCACAGTCACGGGTTCGACCGATATCTAGCACCATGCCCACGGCATGACAGATATCTGGTCTAGTGCAAAGCATAGCATACATGAGACTTCCCACGGATGCATAAGGAACCATCTTCATGTCATCTATCTCCTTTTGTGTCTTAGGACACATGTTCTCGATAGTTGAATTCCATGTCCGTAAGGTAAAAACCTTTCTTGGAATTCTCCATGCTAAAACGCTTCAAAGATCAGATCGATATAGGATGCAGGATAAGCACAACATCCTCTTCTTCCGATCACGAAAGATCCCGATTCCAAGGATGTGTCCGCTTCTCCTAGATCCTTCATATCGAATCGCTCGATACCCATACCAGACGTCCGACAATTCCTTCACGTTGTTTCCAATCGAAGGATATCGTCCACATACAAGATAAGAAACACCAACACGTTTCCATCGCATTTCTTATACACACAACTCTCACTCGGACATTGACGAATCCATATGATGGACTACTTCGTCAAAACGAGTGTTCCAAGATCTAGATGCTTGCTTAAGTCCATAAATGGATTTCTTAAGTTTGCACACCAAGTGCTCTTCTCCTTTAGCAATGAATCCCTCTGGCGCATATAGATTTCCTTGTCTAGACTCCCATTCAAGAATGCGTCTTGACATCCATCCGCCAAATCTCCAGATCCAAATGCGCAGCCTATAGCTAAAAGAACTGGATTGACTTAAGCATGGCTACCGCGAAAAGGTTTCATCATAATCGATACCCTCTTCCGAGTGTAACCTGTTGCAACAATCCACGCTTTGAAAGTTTCAACCTTCCCGTCCACGTCCTTTCTTTCGCTTGTAGACCCATTTACTCCCAATGGCTTGTACACCATCGTAGCTCTACTAGCTCCCACACTTGATTGGAATCCATAGATCCCATTTCGATTCCATTGCTTCTTGCCAGAGTCAACATCTTTATCTTGGATTGCCTCCTTATAGGTCCAGTGGAACCGATTCATCTTCGTCTGGGATTGAGTCCGAAGACTTTCCCACGCCTATGAATCGTTCGGCCGACGAACAACCCTCCCACTACGACGAGGTAAATCCCGAGTTGGTGTAAAAGTTTGAGAATCGATACGTGGTGCGGTGTTAGTTGGCGCTTGTCGATTGGTATAGACGGAGTCTCGCCCTCGGCTCTTCCAATTATTTCACTCATGGGCTTGTGACTAATCATATAATCCTCTTCCGTAAATCGGGCATTGGTGCTAACAATGACCTTCGATCTGGGGACTATAGAACAAGCCACCTTCGCTCCTTAGATATCCCACAAACACTCGCATTTGTACGAGATGCCAACTTATCGACTTCCTTATTCGGCACATGTGCCGGAGTACCCCAAATCCGAACATGTCCTAGATCGGCTTACGCCCACTCCACGATTCGTGGGTGTTTTGAACCGATTTGAAGGCACCAAGTTTAGAATGTACGCCTTGCTTTCTAAGGCGTATCCCCAAAACGAAATAGGTAAATCGAGTAACTCATCATTGATCTAACCATTTCCAAAAGAGTCCTATTCCTTCTTTCAAGAACACCATTTTGTTGTGGAGTTCCCGGCGGTGAGTCGGGACGAAATCCTCATTTGCCAAGAAATCCAAAACTCTCCACTAAGGTATTCGCCACCACGATCGGATCGTAGTGACTTGATACTCTTCCCATGACGCTTCTCTGTTTCACCTTGAAGTCTCCGAACTTGTCAAAAGCTTGGACTTACGTCGCATCAAAAAGATGTATCCATATCTCGAATAATCATCTATGAACGTGATGAAATATTCGAAACCTCCTAACTGGATATTCATTGGACCACATACATCCGTATGAACCAATTATAACACATCCCGAGCACGGTTTCCTTGGTTTTAAAAACCCTTTTGGTCATCTTACCTTCAGACAGGGATTCACAAATTGGAAATGACTCAACTTGGAGATCATCCATGGGCCATCATCTACCAATCTTTGAATCCTTCTAAGGTTTACATGTCCTAACCGTAAATGCCACAGATATGTTTGGTTTATGCTTGAAGGTTCTTTTCTCTTTTTAGGTTTAGACAAAGAGTTAAGTGATTTATACATAGGAGTTTGTGCGGCATTAACAATATATAGTCCATCATTAAAAGTACCTCTGCAAATATATTCACCGCTTCTTTTCTTAATAATGGCATCATCATCAAAAGAAACTGAATAACCATCGCATTTTAATTTAGAAACGAAATTAAATTCATTCTAAAATCTGGTACTAATAATACATTATTCGAACTAATAATTTATCATTAATCTTCAACCGCACGACTCCCACCGCAATGACCATAAGCCCGGAATAATCGCCTGATTGATGGTAATCTCGCCCGCACTAAGCCGCTTGGTTACACGAAAACCATGCGAGTCAAAGCAAACATGATCGGTGGAGCTCGAATCAACTATCCACGAAGTGGAAGAACAAGTCGCCAAACATGTTTTGACTACTAGTGCACGAGACATACCTTTCTTAAGAGCAAAGGCGATCCGCTTTAAAATGTCCTTTCCGACCGCACTTGTAGCACTTTCCCTTTGGCTTTTTGTTCGTCTCTGGGTGAGGAGCCTTGCTTTTCACCTTGAGGGCCGCCACTTGCTTCAGCCGACTGCTTCTTCTTCTTTCCCCATTTGGGTTTGGAGGAAGTCGCACCGCTGCCGCAAGAATTTGATGATAACCTTGTTTGAAGAGACCTTCACAGATGAAGCTCTTCGGAAGTTCCGCCAAACTATATGTCCTACGGTTCATATTGTAGTTGAGGCGAAACCGCTCAAAGCTTCTAGGTAAGCCGCCTAAGATAATATCGACTGCGTTTCCGCATCGATAGTAGCCCCCAATATGCTCGGCCTGCTCAAATGAGACATCATTTTTAGAACATGATCCTCATCGGAGTCCCTTGAGACATTTGGGTTGTCATCAATACCCTCATAGCATTTTGTCTAGCCGCCTGGTTCGATGACCAAACATCTCGGTGAGACTTTTCATCATTTCGCGCCGAACCCATCGTCCGATGCCGATGCCGCAATACATTTGTCGGTGAAGCCAAAATATAACAATGAGCCATCTCATCGACTTTTTCCATTTCCTAATTCCGCCAACTCTTCGGGAGTGGCATCCGGTTCAGTTCTAGAGGGCTCTCCTCGATTAAGACAAACTTATGCCCCTCAAAGAATGACAATGTCAAGATTTCTTTTCCAATCGGCAAAGTTAGTGCCATCTAGTTTATTTTCTTTGAGAATAACGGCTAGTGGATTGAAAGACATCCGAGAATAAAAATTAAAACATTCATCACATAATGCATAGCAAAATATATCGAAAAACCTCAAAAACACAATATATATGCTAGCAACCAACACCTCAAAAAATCCGCACATGCAAGCCACGATCGTGTGGACGTTTACACATACATTTTTCAAGTAGAGTTTTACGTCTTTAATTTTACTATCTAGTCAAATTACGTTATGACAAGTAAAATTAATAGTTGGTTCCTTCGCCATGTATTAATTAACATAGACTCGATGGGAGCTTATTAATTAATACACCTAAGTGAACACCATAATTTAACATCCTTAAAATATTATCTTTTAAATAATAGTCCTACGAGATGGAGAGGTCCTATCATAAAAAGTAATATTTACCTTATGTTATCATTTTGAAATTTAAAACTAGTGAACCTATAATTAGCACATCCGATATGGAGGAAGACTCTAATGTCAACGCGCATGCTAATTACTTCACAATTTAAATTAATTATGGAGGCCAATTTGATTTTAATTAAAATAAAAATCAATTTAATCACTTAGTTATTTTAGCCTTAAGGTTTTTAATTTTCTCCCTAACATGCAAGGAAACATATCACGCATACATCCATACATGCCATACATCAAAACAATAAAACCAAAATAAAGCATGGATAATTAATTATCCAATTATCATGGTCTTCTTCCTTGAGTTGAATCCGAGAAAATCTTGGCTCGATCTCTCCCATCGAATCAAGCATCTCGTCGCTTCTCCTACGGGTCGTGGATTTTCAAAATATTAAAATTTTACTTTTATGCAAAATTAATTACATAAAAAAATTTAATTTTAAATCCCGACTTCCCAAATGACGAACTTAACGAATGGAAAACGGACCCGGACCAAAATCGATTTACCCGGCCGAACCAAATAACTGCCCGACCAGCCGCCATGCGATCGGGTACTGGCCGGCCGCTGGCAGCTCTTCTTGTCGCCGGCACTTCGGCCATTGGCCATGGCGATCCGGCAGTCCTTGCTCGCTCTATTTCTTCGTGATCCGTCTTTTCCGAATTCGATTACAATTTTATACAAAATAAAATACATCGAAATTACATCAAGATTACACGAAAAATAAAACCACCTAGAACTACCCGCGGATTTTCTCACGGAAAAACCATTACATGCCTCAAAAACGGGCCAAACCAACAATTGCATAATTAATAAAAATAAATAAATAAATGCACCATTCATATAAACCATGATAATTGGATCATATCACTGCAAGAACACATCTAGCAAAATATTCCAACATCAAAATATATGAATATTTAAATTGCTATCAATTAATCACTAAAATTAATTAAAATAGCAAAAGCCTAAAAACACGGCTCCGATACCAATTGTTGGAAAGTAAAACGCAGCGGAAGCGAAGTTTGGGAAAATATGATTATAGCGTTTACGCATCTACGAGCATTAGATCTATTTAGGCATGCTAATTAATTAATTACTAAGACTAACAAGCAATTTAAATATTATTTATTATTTATTAATTAAATATGTTGATTAATTAAAATATCCTAATCTAGATCCAAGATCATAGGATATTACCTTTTGAAGCGGTTGGTTATTTCCTTCTTGATCGCCTTGTATTTCTACCTTCGGATCTTCTAGAGTATGATCCGCCGAACCGGACGTTGTGTGGGCAACGAGCTACGGAACTTGCTTGGACACCTATGGATCGGCCGAAACAACTTTGATATGTGATCACTATATTTTTCTTTGCTCTCTAGTATTTTATGAACACTCTTAGCAAATTAATTGTGTTATCTAAATTGTAGAATCAAAGACACAAGTCTAGATCTACAATTAAACACAAGAGGAAAAATTGATCACACAATCTCACCAAGCATGTACAAATCGCCAACACCCCATAATGTCCTATTTATAGGCTCTTGGACTACTACTAGGGATCTAAAGGAGGATTATGGAAGGACTCCCAATTAATTCACCTTACCTTATTAGGACTCTTCCTAATATATGGTGAATCAATTAATATCAACTTAGTCCACTAAAAAGTTGATATTGCACTTCCTACCAAAATCCCAAATTACGAAATTGGGCTCCTTATTAAATATATTATTTCCGTGTTTAAGATATCGAATGTCCATTAATTAATTATAAGCTACTTGTGACTTTAATTAATTAATATCTTATCCAAGAGTAGTACCACTCGAACCTTATTATTATATCTAATTAAATCCACTGCAGGTTTAATATAATAATCATTATCGAGCTCCTCAAGGGGACATCATCAACCCGCACGAGTCGGGACACGATTTCTAGTAATAATAATAATTGTCGTATAAACAATATTATTGCCCAAGATACGAGGCTTATTGAGTCGATCATTTTGACTCTCACCTATGGTAAATCAAAGCAATAATTATTATAAATACACAATTAAATATTATATACTTAGAATTAAGAAATTATAATTATCCGAGCTTTACGTTCTTCTTACGGTCAGTCAGAAGACACTATCTCACCTCGATCTGTTCAACGTATGCAAATACGCTAATGTATGCTAATAGTCAAGACCAACTATACTCAAGCATACACTACAACCCTTTATATAATTTGTCTAATAATTATATAGGTTGTGAACTATTATATTATTTTATAAGGCACCGATAATGTGATCTTCCGTGTGACACCAACACACCACATTATCTACAATATAAAATAATTAGACATTTCATTTGCATAACCATAACGTGAATTAATATGCAAAACATGTGATTAAATATAATTAATATCCTCATAGGTAGTAATAGGGAATTTAGGTAATACAAGCATAAAGTATGCTTTGCAGTATACAATCCTAACACATCCTTCATGTCGACCCTATGTTATGCTCCCAAAACCTGAATGCAAAAACAGACATCCACCCCCCGAATACTCGGGGGTTAGCAAAACTCCACTGTTTTGCTATTGCAAGAACAAAGTGCAAAATACGAGCCATACAATTCAAGTTCCAAGAACAGTAATAACCAGGAATCCTCAAAGATTCAAATACAACGAAACAAAATACTTCCCGAGCCAAGAGTTTGAGTAAAACTTTTCAAATTCAAAAGATCGCAATATAACGAGGACGGTTTGTAAAATAGTTTAAAATGCCCTAGGGAGTTTTTAATAGAAAACAAATATAGGATTATCAAATCTCTCTCTTTCCAAAATCAACAGGGGTCACAGCCCAAAAGTTTTGTGTTCACAATTAAAACCAACAACAGTTCACAGGGTTAAAACCCACGTCACGTGTCCTCGACGGACATAAAATTAACACCAACTCGTGAAGTTTTTACTCCTGAATACAGGGCTCTCCCATTGGACTCCCTCCGTGACCCCGTCGAACCCTCCCGAGGTGAGCAAAATACATTCACCAAACATACACACCACTCGTGAAGTTTTTACTCGTGAATCCAGGGCTCTCCCATTGGACTCCCTCCGTGGCCCCGTAGAACCCTCCCGAGGTGAGTAAATTACATTCACTACTCGTGAATCCAGGGCTATACCATTGGATTCCCTCCGTGGCCCCGTCGGACCCTCCCGAGGTGAGCGAAGCAATCATGCACAAATAACATATCACACCAAGGATATCCAAACAATTCGCCCAGAGGCATCAAACACTTAGCAAAACACCACGTCAAACCATAGCGCACTGAAAAGAGATAATATGTGTATATATATTATCAAAGCATAACAACAACAACAACAAGCGAATTCATAGGGTTCACTTAATCAATCACGAAACACAACGTTCACAAAACATACGTTTTGAAAGTGAGCCTTTAACGAGGCTAAACCAAATCTTTTGAAAGTTCAATTCAAACGACCAAACAACCACATTTAGACGATCACTAATTATCATATCCATAAAACAATAATTGTATGGACAAGGTACTTGCCTCGAATAATCACAACATGGAGAATTAGCCGAGATAGGATGGCACGAACCGGCTACGAACCCGCCGACTCCACCGAACGAAAACCCGAGATAATAAACTAAACAACAATAACAACGAGAATGAATTCCAAAGTACGACCCAAAGCCGCTGAATTCAAGGAACAAACGACGAAGTTCAAGGGTTTCCCCCAAAACGGCCAAGAATATGAAATCGACCCGTCAAAACACGAAAACGGAATTCCAATCCGAAATATAGATATACAATCCATAGAATAGGTTTAACAACATCATTTAACAACAATCGATTCATCAAAAACGGATGGAAAATGAAATCAAGAACAAATCCCCCAAAAAGTCACCCGAAGGAAAATCAAGAAATATACCTTGATTAGGCGAAGAACAATGGATTAAATGATGTTAGACACATGAATAATACTAGGATTAATTATACCCATCATGGATTAATCAACAATTCGGAACGAATCGGACAAAAACTCAAAACCCCCAAAATTTCCCAAAGATAGGGTTCTAGGAAATCTAACCTTGATTCGTTGGATTAGAGGATGATATCGGATGATTAATCAACGATATGAACTCAGGAACTTCATGGATTCGTTGTTTAACAACATGGCTTCGCCTCCTCCAAAACTCCAGCCGCGGACAGAAAAGACATGAAATGAAAAATGAGTGAAAATGCGACTGCTCTTTCACATTTATACTGGGCCGGACTAGCGTGCGCTAGCCTTCCCGGATTAGCGTGCGCTATCGGCCAGTAACGGCCCAGAACCCTCGGCCAGGGCCCGCACGACCCAGCACTGCTGACAAAACCTGCCGACCGAGACCTGCCCGCCCGACCCCGATAGCGTGCGCTGCGCGGGCACTAGCGCGCGCTAGCCGACCTGTCCAGAACCCTCTTGACTAAACTGCTCGGCCAGGTAACGTACGCTAGTCGGCCGGCAGCGCGCGCTACACATGCCGATTAGCGCGCGCCACGACCGACAGTAGCGTGTGCTACCTGCCGATGCTCCCCGAGTGCAGTACTCCAGTAACCCCTCTGCCCAGCCCGATAGCGTGCGCTGGCCGGCTAGTAACGTGCGCTAGTCCTGCCGAGCTAGCGTGCGCAGTCTTCCGGCAGTAGCGCGCGCTATGCCTGCTCGCGTCGCCGGCCGGTGCCCAAGACTCGACGGTGCTCGCGCACCCGTCCGGCCAGTGCCCAGCCACCATGACTCGACGATTCGGTTTCCGAAAACGCACGGAACGAACACGACGAAATGCTCGCGGACAACAACATCGATCCGAAACGAAATACCATGCAACAATTAATCGCACGCGACCAAGAAAAAGGTCAAGACAACGATTACAAATGCAGATATCCACAACTTTGGGTAAATTATAAAACGGCCCAAAACGCCCGAAAATCACGATACGTGATCGAATAACCAAACCGAAGTTCACAACACGTCTAACAAAGTTAAACAGACTTACGGGAAACTCGAAACAGCAGTTTCGAACGAGATTCTCAAGAATCGAACTCAAGTGCAGAAAAGTCGCTAAAAAGCACGGAACTCAACAAAACGACTCTGAAACGAACTCGGATGTAAAAAAGTGTAGAATTAATCATTCTCAGAATGACGAAACGGTCCCAAGCGAGTCGTCAAAACGGATCTCACCAAAAAAAAGAAAATTACCGGAAATCGAATTTGCGGATATTACATACTACCCTCCTTAAAAGAAGTTTCGTCCCGAAACTTAAAACAAGTAGGGAGAAGCAATATCCCGCCAGGAAAACTCAACGAGATACACAAGAAACGCGTAACTTATGCCCAACAGCGAAACATTACAAGCAACGCAAAGGAATATACGGCGTGAAAACAGGCTCCACGACGACCAACACAACGTCGCCGTTAGGGATATAATAAAACCAACAAGTGACAAGCGTCGTCAAACTGATAATACAGTCAAATCAATTATCCGAACAATCACAAAACACTAAGCACCTATTACAAAAAACACGAACAGTCGAGAAAACAGCAATTAAACACAAATCGGTTCACAAGGACAATCATAAACAGTTCGGACTACGCCGAAATTCTCAAAAAAATCACACTAGGCATCTCCGTGTCCTTTCGGAGAAGAGACGCAACCTCGATCCCCAAATCTCTCAGTTACCGACTCGCAATGCACGGCGCGGTGACCCATCTGGCCACACTCGAAACAGCTGACTAACGGTGAACGACAATTCTTCGCGGTACGAGATCAGGCAGCAACAATCGGACAACCACGATTGAACAATAATGATCGAACAATGACGATCAAATAACAATGATCGAACAACAACGATCGAAAAACAATGATCGAGCAACAACGATCCAACAACAACGATCGAAAAACAATGATCGAGTAACAACGATCAAACAATAACGATCGAAAAATAATGATGGAACAACAACGATCGAAAAACGATGATCGAGTAACAACGATCGAACAACAATGATCGAATGACAACGGTCGAACAATGACTCCAAAGTCCACACTTCAACTCAAGACATTAAAGGGCTGGTAGAAACTAAAAGATGTTACTTCCGAACAAGGTTCACAAGAATCAAACCGAACTCGAAAAAGTCACAATGATAAACAGATCGATCCGAAACAAGGTCACAACCCGTTTGAACGATGATAACCGAGACACCAAACAAGTTCAAAAAGTCTCAACAAACACGAGCAAGTCGATATAATTTAGAAGGAGAAAATGCAGAAGTAAAAAATAATACGGGTATTACATTCGACCTCTTATAAAAGAAAGGTCGTCTCCGCAACCCACAACAACGGAAGCAAGGTAACAACACAATAAGCAACCGACAGAAACATCTCCCATGGGCTTCTCAGAGCCGATCCTGGTATCTGTGCTAAAGTGTGAACTCTGAAAGTCTCGGTAATCAATTCGCAAACTGAAATCTGTGTCCCTCGAGTCCACACTTGAAATGCGTTACTGACGAGAAGGACAATTTGCACGTACATGCCCCCGGCATATCACGGTTGAAACACTTCAGCTCGGCATACCGCATATACAAATGCTAGATACAATGGAACATAACATCGCAAAACAACATACCAGAGATGCCAACTCAGCATAACATATCAACACATACACAACTCACAACAACAACGGCAACGTTCGACGATTACAACGGCCCGAACGATAACCAGCACATAGTCACAAAACATCATGAAACAATCATATGTGTACACAAACGTACAAAACCAAGCTTTAACAGCTCGCACATGTGCGACAATACGCAAATTACCACAAATCGATAACATTCAATACCAACATCTCACCTCTCACAGAGGGCTAACACAATAAATGCGTGGCGAAAGACTCAACGCTCACGCCACCAATTCAATCATCACTCGGGGTTAACAACCTAACGAATATGCGAACATCATACATACATTCCCGGACCACAAACAGGAATGATAGGTTTTAAAAACGAAAACCACCTTTTGAAAATAATTTGGAAACACCACTTGATCTTGAGTATCACATTTTTAAAAAGTTGTACAAACATCGTTGTCGAGACTTTGAAAACCATCTTGCGTTTGATAAAACGAGGACACTTTCTTTTAGCAAAAACTTTCGAAAATATTCGACCCTTGGGTCTAAGCAAATGCATTTCCATGCTTACTGGAATATCAAAAAAAAATATTTTGGTCCTCAAAGTAGAAGAATTTTGCAATAGATAGTTGCGCTAGTAGGCGCCTCGAAAATACAATCCATTTAAAAGTACGTCTCGAATTTTATTTTCTAAGATATTCAGGGTTTTCAAAAATCCAATAGGCCAAAATGCCCAAAACTGACACGTAACATCATTCACTTGTATCCATCACAATACACGCATCAACTCGCTCAAAACCGAGACAACACATGTCTTTTACCGAAAAACAACCAGTCAAAAGGACACAAATAGCGACAACACTCCTCATGTAGACGAAACAGGAGAGTCACACAAACGCATTACGGAACCAAGAATCTGCATAAGGATTCCATCACTTAACACATAATCATACCAGTAGCTTGCATCAGACGAGGCACACACACAAAGAAGAGAGACTTACATTCACAGGTCGCACGAAGGTGATGATCGCCCCATGATACTAATCACGAACAACTGACTCAGACGACGCGTCGCGACACGACTCAGTCAGACAAAATCCGACGAGACAAAAACTCAACAAACACCACTAAACCCGACAGCCTAGGTTTCCACAACCTAATCTCCGATACCATTTATGTAACACCCCCAATCTGCTCAGGAATATTACACGCCGTAGACCCTTTCCTCAAGGATCTAGCAGGATGGTAAATACATCGAACAACTCAAAAATGCCTTTAAGGCTAAAATGACTCAGTAGACCGATTTGGTCTTTCAATAAATACATACAACTCAAACACAACACATGCCAACGCAGGGGTCGAAATACAACACACTTCCGTACAATGGGGAAAGAATACTGCAGCGGAAATAAAATACAGCTAGACCAATACGACAACATACGGGTCCTCGTGTGATTAGTATCGATCATCTTTCATCATCCTTCATGCCGACCCTGTGTTATGCTCCCAAAACCTGAATGCAGAAACAGACATCCACTCCCCGAATATTCGAGGGTTCGCAAAACTTAACTGTTTTGCTAGTGCAAGAACAAAGTGCAAAATACGAGCCATACAATTCAAGTTCCAAGAACAGTAATAACCAGGAATCCTCAAAGATTCAAATACAACGAAACAAAATACTTCCCGAGGCAAGAGTTTGAGTAAAACTTTCCAAATCCAAAAGATCGCAATATAACGAGGACGGTTTGTAAAATAATTTAAAATGCCCTCGGGAGTTTTTAATAGAAAACAAATATAGGATTATCAAATCCTTCTCTTTCCAAAATCAACAGGGGTCACAGCCCAAAGGTTTTGTTTTCACAATTAAAACCAACAACAGTTCACAGGGTTAAAACCCACGTCACGTGTCCTCGACGGACATAAAATCAACACCAACTCGTGAAGTTTTTACTCGTGAATCCAGGGCTCTCCCATTGGACTCCCTCCGTGGCCCCGTCGAACCCTCTCGAGGTGAGCAAAATACATTCACCACTCGTGAATCCAGGGCTATACCATTAGATTCCCTCCGTGGCCCCGTCGGACCCTCCCGAGGTGAGCGAAGCAATCATGCACAAATAACATATCATACCAAGGATATCCAAACAATTCGCCCAGAGGCATCAAACACTTAGCAAAACACCACGTCAAACCATAGCGCACCGAAAAGAGATAATATGTGTATATATATTATCAAAGCATAACAACAACAACAACAACAACAAGTGAATTCATAGGGTTTACTTAATCAATCACGAAACACAACGTTCACAAAACACACGCGTTTTGAAAGTGAGCCTTTAACGAGGCTAAACCAAATCTTTTGAAAATTCAATTCAAATGACCAAACAACCACATTTAGACGATCACTAATTATTATATCCATAAAACAAGAATTGTATGGACAAGGTACTTGCCTCGAATAATCACAACGCGGAGAATTGGCCGAGATAGGATGGCACGAACCGGCTACGAACCCGCCGACTCCACTGAACGACAACCCGCGATAATAAACTACGAACAACAACAATAACAACGAGAATGAATTCCAAAGTACGACCCAAAGCCGCTGAATTCAAGGAACAAACGACGAAGTTCAAGGGTTTCCCCCAAAACGGCCAAGAATATGAAATCGACCCGTCAAAACATGAAAACAGAATTCCAAACCGAAATATGGATATACAATCCATAGGATATGTTTAACAACATCATTTAACAACAATTGATTCATCAAAAATGGCTGGAAAATGAAATCAAGAATAAATCCCCCAAAAAGTCACCCGAAGGAAAATCAAGAAATATACCTTGATTCGGCGAAGAACAATGGATTAAATGATATTAGACACATGAATAATACTAGGATTAATTATACCCATCATGGATTAATCAACAATTCGGAACGAATTGGACAAAAACCCAAAACCCCCAAAATTTCCCAAAGACAGGGTTCTAGGAAATCTAACCTTGATTCGTTGGATTAGAGGATGATATCGGATGATTAATCAATGATATGAGCTCAGGAACTTCATGGGTTCGTTGTTTAACATCATGGCTTCGCCTCCTCCGAAACTCCAGCCGCTGACAAAAAAGAAAGGAAATGAAAAACGAGTGAAAATGCGACTGCTCTGTCACATTTATACTGGGCCGGACTAGCGTGCGCTAGCCTTCCCGGACTAGCGTGCGCTATCGGCCAGTATCGGCCTAGAACCCTCGGCTGGGGCCCGCACGACCCGGCACTGCTGACAAAAGCTGCCGACCGAGACCTGCTCGCCCGACCCCGATAGCGTGCGCTGCGCGGACACTAGCGCGCGCTAGCCGACCTATCCAGAACCCTCTGGACTAAACTGCTCGGCCAGGTAACGTACGCTAGTCGGCCGGCAGCGTGCGCTACACATGCCGATTAGCGCGCGCCACGACCGACAGTAGCGTGCGCTACCTGTCGATCCTCCCCGAGTCCAGTACTCCAGTAACCCCACTGCCCAGCCCGATAGCGTGCGCTGGCCGGCTAGTAACGTGCGCTAGTCATGCCGAGCTAGCATGCGCAGTCTTCCGGCAGTAGCGTACGCTACGCCGGTTCCTGCCACGTCTGCCCGGCTGGTGCCCAGCACTCCCGACAGTGCCTGCCGCACCCGTCCGGCCAGTGCCCAGCCGCCATGACTCGACGATTCGATTTCCAAAAACGCACAGAACGAACACGACGAAATGCTCGCGGACAACAACATTGATCCGAAACGAAATACCATGCAACAATTAATCGCACGCGATCAAGAAAAAGGGTCAAGACAACAATTACGAATGCGGATACCCACAACTTTGGATAAATTACAAAATAGCCCAAAACGCCCGAAAATCACGATACGTGATCGAATAACCAAACCGAAGTTCACAACACGTCTAACAAAGTTAAACGGACTTACGGGAAACTCGAAACAGCAGTTTCGAACGAGATTCGCAAGAATCGAACTCAAGTGCGGAAAAGTCGCTAAAAAGCACGGAACTCAACAAAACGACTTCGAAACGAAGTCGGATGTCAAAAAGTGTAGAATTAATCATTCTCAGAATGACGAAACGGTCCCAAACGAGTCGTCAAAACAGACTCTCGCCAAAAAAAGAAAAAATTACCGAAAATCAAATTTGCGGATATTACAGTATTTATATATTTCCATTATTTCCAACACCCACAAATAACAAAGCTCACACAACTGCGCAGTGTAGTCTGACGATTAGTATGCGCTATTATGTCTACGTAGAATGTTTATCCAGTACACATTCGAAAAGTAACGTATGCGAATTCCGATCATAAAAAAAAAATTATGTGATTGCATGTTGGCATGTTTTGACCGAATATAGTACTGTAAGATTTATAGAGGTTGTTTACCTTTTAAGACTTTTTCCTTCTTTTGGAAAATCTCTTAGTACGTCTCACCTTACGCTTAATTAGTAAGCAAACCATTTATTTCTTTTATTATCACAACCCATCTTGTCATAATGGCATGGTGGTAATATAATATAATTAAAATAATCAAATTACCATATTATTTGCTAGAAAAAAATGTGTTGGTTCCCGAAATTTTATCAGCGACCGACGAGTCTGCCATATAAAAAAAAAAAAGAAATTAAGGACCGTTGGTAAGTAGGCCGGCTGCCCGGCTGCCGGGCATTGGAAACAAAACAAAAGTTGGCCGGTTGCCGGTGACCGCCGGAAAGCAGAGCTGCCGCACAGAAAAAAAATTGGACGGTCGCCCGCGGTGGCCCGCCGGCCTGCGCGGAAAGAAAAAACTGATTGGTTAGAGGTCCGTCGGAGATCCACGTAAAAAAATTAAAAATTAATTGGCCATTTAATTTAATTTAATACTCTGCGATTGTTTTTAAAATTTTATTGTTGTTAAACATTAGATATTATTATTAATATTATTAAATTCAACATAAAACGACGAAAAGGAGAAGGAAAGGGTAGGATGATCATTTGCACACTACGACTAAAATATATTATTATCCTTTATATTATACATGCGCCCCTTAGCAAATCCTATTTTGATGATGGAAAACTTATGAAATTGTTATAAAGTGTCGACATATATATTTAGTAATTTTTTGGAAAGGTAAATTAGTCAATTAAATAGATTCAGATGCGTATCGGATTACAAAAAACAAACTATCCTAACGATTAGAATTTCAGATTTCAGCGTCACCTCTTATTTCTCTTATTTGTCAGATGTAAAATCAGACTTCAACCCTCTTAAACAACAAGCAACATCATAAGTAAATAAATGATATAACTAACCTAATCAGTCCATCCACCAATACTTTATGTTATTCTTTCAAACCTATACTGCATCATGAACCCAAATCCATAATATACCGACTCTCGACCAACGTTAGCATTGTAATTTTAATTGCCTGAGGCAAAGTCTTAGAAATGAGCCCGTAGTACCAACAAAAATTTATCTATTATTATGAAAATAAATATATATAGTTTAAAACACAACAATACGTTGGGGCTCAGCATTTAAAACTTAAAAGTGCTCTTTTTTTTTAAAAATAAAAGTACTATATTATCACAAAAGTGCAAAATATACTAAAAAGTTTAATTTTTTTTAGGCAAAAACAATAATCATATAGTCAATCTTCCTTTATTAATTTCTAACCTTTTTTTTTTTTTTTAAGTTTTGTTCAATTGTTTTATGAGGCCTCTATCCCCCTGGCCCTAATGCATTCTCATTTGAGGAATTTCATGTAATTTTGAAACCCACAAACAAAATGTGTAAACATTCCATTGCTAGAAGAATGGACAAGCTTTTTTTCCTCATACTAAGAGAGGTATACTACCAAAAAATATTATTGAGAAAATGTTACCAAACCAAGATGGCGACATATGGTTCAAACGACATTTTCTGGTACTAATGAAAGCATCCTCGACCGACAATTGTTCAAACGGATACATTGATCCACCAATCATGGGACGCCTTAACGATGTCTCTATTATACACGAGTTCGACTGGTGTGATTATGTGATGCAAAGTTTGGTTGAACACAAGCTACGATGGGGGAAAACAAGAGAAATTTCTTTGGTGGACCAATTCATTTCCTAACGGTATATTCTTACAAATTGTTGCTTCTTACCTCACAACTTCCTGCTGATTTCATTAGACTATGCTGCTATACATATCACATACACAGATATACATTTTTCGTATACACATTTCAAAACCCATGAATATAATTATATTATTTATTTTATATCATTAATTATACTTACTGTTGTGAATTACTTGATTGAAATGCTATTACAACACAGACTGATGTTGCCGAAAAAATACGAATGGAAAAGGGCAAAGGTGTCAAGTACGAAAACATAATATATGAGATCACACTTAGATATTACTCCATCTATCCGCCAAAAATTTGCCTGAGTTTCCTCATTGGAATGTCCGCTAAAAACTTGCCCCAGTTATAAAAGAAAAGTTTTTCTTTTTTCTTTTTATTTTCAAAAGTGGGATACTTTCTCTACTAAAATCACTTTATACCAACTTTTCTTAAAATTCGTGTCATCCCAATTGAGTCAAGTTTTTTATGGACCGATAGAGTATTTCACGAGGTTCTCAAACTACACGCTAATTCAACAGTTATATTTATGACATAGTAGAATACATAGCCTCCACTGCACACTGTGGTCAGAAGAAACCAGAATGAGATGAAAAAAGAATGAGATGAAAAAAAAAAAAAGTCTTCTGTGAGTACAGTCCAAGGATAATTGATGCCAACAACAAATTGGTAAGGCAGAGAAAGAACTAATGGTAATGGATTATATATATATATATATAGGGTGGGGTTATTCTAAAAAGGATCTTATAATAAAAAGTGTAGGAAGAATTTGTTGAATGTAATGCTGTAGAAAATGACAAATGATGGTAAACCGAGCAAGAGTTGGACTCTCTCTCCGTAAGACGAAATTGCCCCGCACAGTACACACGGTTGTACGGCAAACGTCCCCAAGATACAACGGTTTTTCAACGAACTCGATACCCTGTACTAGGAATCGAATTCCGGGCGAACTACTGGATATTTGGGACTTTGTAGTATGAACTTAGGCTAGTATGACAGTATTATTATCTTGATTATTATGTGTGTGAAATCATCATCCGCAGGGGCTTATTTATAGCCTGTAAAGCGCCCGTTGCGACAAGTGCGACGTACTCGGACTCGGACTCAGAAGGTGCTTTGCACCTTCCTCGTAGGATTCGGATTTTAGCCTTAAAAATTAATTAAAGCCAACTAGGGTGCACCATAATGGAGCACACTTGATTGCTCCTTTATGATGGAAAGTCCTTTATAAATAAATTTCAACTTTTCCTTACTTCTCCAATGTGGGATGGGATTCCACACCACATCCCCAACTATTAAATGGCTTAACTTTGTGCATTAATTACTCATTCATTTCTTAACGAAATTGAACAAGTAAATACACTAAATTAATCTACACAATGTAGATTCCAAATATACCATTTAATGTCATTAATTACCATAATTAATTATGGTATTAATTAAGCTATTTTTCCAACAGAATTGTGTGAGTGACATGTGTCATCCCCATTCCACATCATATGACATGTGTCACCCCCCCACCCCTACCCCCACCCCACCCACCCCCACCCCCACCCCACCCCCCACCCTGAAATTTTTTTTTTTCCCGCCAAATTTTTTTTTTTTGGGGCCAAATTTTTTTTCCCGCCAAAATTTTATAATTATGATGCACCATTTTATTCTGGTGCATCACAGTTATAAAAATTAGTTATAACTATGATGCACCAAATTTCATAACGGTGATGCACCTGGGTTTAATGGATCATAGTTATAAGTTTACTGCATTATAGTTATAAGAAACTTCATCATCCTAAGTTTTCTGCATCATATATATGTAACTGTAGTATAGTTATAAGTTATAAGTAACTGCATCATGTATGTAACTGCATTATAGTTATAAGAAACTGCATCATCCTAAGTTTTCTGCATCATATATGTATGTAACTGCATTATAGTTATAAGTTATAAGTAACTGCATCATGTATGTAACTGCATTATAGTTATAAGAAACTGCATCATCCTAAATTTCTCTGCATCATATATGTATGTAACTGCATTATAGTTATAAGTAAGTGAATCATGTATGTAACTGCATTATAGTTATAGGAAACTGCATCATCCTAAGTTTCTCTGCATCATATATGTATGTAATTGCTTCAAAATTAAATATGATTCTTTTTTATACAAGTACTACACTTTTTTTATATCATTAGTGCATCACACTAATAAGTTTTGGTGCGTCTTTATTATAAGTTACTGCATCATAGTTTATAGTTAAGTGCATCAACTATGATGCAGTAACTTATAACCTTAATGCACTAAAATCATAATTGTGATGCAGTAACTTTATAATCATGATGCAAAGAACTTTATAAATGTGATGCACTTATAAATTTTGGCGGGAATATTTTTATGCAAAAATTTTTTTAGCAGAAATTTTTTTGCGCTGGGGTGACACATGTCATATGATGTGGAATGGGGATGACACATGTCACTCCCACAATCCTTCCTACACTTTTTATTATAAGACCCTTTTTAGAATAACACAAATATATATATATATATATATTGCTAATGTTCTTCCAAATAGGTCATTGTCCAACTCACAACAAATGTTGGTATTCATGACCTACACAAAAATACAAGTTTGATTGGTCATCGAACAACTCTCTAGACATTTAAGCTCTATCTATTGAGTGAGGCTGTTCTGAGCTTGAGATATGCATTTGAGCTCGTCTCGTCTTTCATTATTGTATATGTTGGACTTTTATACCAATTGTCACTGTATACTCGTTGATGGTTAGTGCAATTTCTGACATTCCTGAAATTGTGGTTTTATGGATATTCAAAATAGAAGACTTTACTTTCTCGCCTTTCTTTTTTGGTGTTCAAACTCTTTTTTTATAGGCGTCATTTAATGTGTATCAACGAACCATATTAAATGCTTTCCCACTTGCTCCAATACTTTAATAAAATGTTCAATATAGCCTTTTCAATTCTAGTTTTTTCTCTCTCCTAATTCCACCACTATATCTAATTAATTCACTTTCTTCACTTTTTATTAAATTCAATTCATCATTTATTAGGGGTAATGTCTCGCAAAATAACTTTTTCTTAATTTGTGTGCACAAAGTTAGAATGACTTACATTGTGAGGTAGCATATTTTTGTACGCGTGGAGCCGACAATTTACTGTTGTTAGGGGTGTGCATCAGATCAACCTGATCCGATCCGATCCGACTTTTGGACTAATCCAAAATTTCGGACCAGATTTTGCTCAATCCGAAATTCGATCCGAAATATTGATCGGATCCGGATCAATCCAAATTCGGCTCGGGAAAAATCCAATTTTTTTCCAAAAAAAAAACATTTTTAAGAAAATAACCCCAACCAAAACAAAACAAGAATTTAAGTATGAGCGAACATTCAAACCTTTTTGGTTTCCACAAACTAACAAATATAATTAAACTTCAAATCAAATCTGTATCCAACACAACAAGTATCAACATCTAAATAATCAACAAAACACAAAGTACTAGAAGTTCGAAGTTCAAGTTCAAATAACGATTACATTCCATTGAAACTAAATATCGAATCTATCGGATTTTGGATCAATTAACAGGTATAATATAATTTTTTTTTGATATATTTCGGATTGATTGGATTAATCTAAAAATCCGCAGATTGACCCGATTCGAAATCTGAAAATTTAAAAATTCATAATCCGAAGTCGAATCCAAACCTATCGGATCGGATCGATTTGAATCTAATTTTTGAATTTTCAAATTCGAACTAAATGCACAATCCTAACCCGTCCTATCTTCTTTATTGTAATCTGACTCATTATGTATTTGCCGTTCGCTGATTTTTGACTGCTCGAAAACTAAACTTTAAATTTTGCACCCCAAGAATTATTCAAGCCATCTATCTGATTCATTCAATTAAAATTTGACTCATAAAAGATAAAATGGACATAAGTGTCCCTTTGTAGAGAGAGGACCACAAGATCCGTGGTTGATGATGGTTGGATTGAACTTTTATTTCTTAGGTGAAAAACGTGGAGGGCCCACTACGACCAAATGGGCGCCTCATATTTCAAAGTCTTTAGATAGATTTACCTTTGGTCTACCTAATACTCGTATATACTTCGTATCTTTTTTTTTTTTTTTGTATTGATATACTATACTCCATATCCTATCACTCGAAATAAATGAATGGCTTGCCCCGAATTCGAATCCGACAAGGAACGCGAATTTATTTAAGGCCTATGACTCCTCAATTTCAACTTATTTAGAGGGCCTATGACCCTCAATTTCAATTGAAAGGCAGGTCTTAGCTTTTCTAATACGCCGATTAACAATTAAATATCAAAATTTGGCTGACAGTGTGGAAGGCCCGATTTGGTGAGAACCGTATAGGATGGATGAGATCCGACATAAACCAATTATTGAGAGATGACCGAACCCAATGGGAAACTGCGATTAGATAGGCTGGGTCCAGCATGAAGCAATCACTTGTGGAACGACTCTTTGTGCGCGGTAGTTGATGATATTTAAGAATCATGAAGCCGGATACACATCTCGCGATTTATCTGGTAGTAATTTTGAGAGGCGCAATCTATAAAAATGACAAATGAATTAGTCATTAATTTATACGTCATGGGGTACTTAACTTGATGACGTGACATGCTCCTTATTTCAACAAACGTCGTTCTCAGTATTCCTCAAACTACCTACAAATAAGATCGTCAAAACAACCATCTCAATTCACACAAAACTACAGGCTTCTTTTTAAGTTTTTTTTTTTTTTTTTTTTAAAGTCATAAATGGATCTAGGGAAGAAGAGAAGCAGAGAAGATAACGACGGAAAGAGTCGGAAAGACGACGGCGGAGTGAAGGCGGCGCCGGCGGATGACGAAGTGGACGAGTTTTTCGCCATACTGAAGCGAATGCAAGTTGCCGTCAAATATTTCCAGGAGCGTAACGGCGGCCGCCGTGATCTGACGGCGAAGTCGTGGAGTCCGTTATTTGAACGGGGGGATTTTGAAGAAGTGAAGAAAAAACCGGACAGAAGCTCGGGTGTGAACCGTAATCCGGGTTTGGATCTCAATTCTTTAGCCGACTGTGATGTTTCGGGTCCTTTTGGATGATACTGTTTGAAGTTAATTACTAGGTTTATGTTTAAGTTCTGATAATTAGCGTGTTGTTAGTTGAGTTTCAATCAATATGAATGTGTATGCTAAGTTCATAGTAGGGAGTGATGTCTGGTAAAGGCATCCTCTGCAAGTACTGAAATAAATAATGTCCAGATACATATTTCAACCAAAATACAAATACAAATAAGTACATGTATCTTCATTTTTCTTTCCCTTACTACCAGGTAGTAATTTTAGCTGGTGGTCGGGCGGGCACCACCAGTCGGCCGATTGTCATCGGTCACCGGCACACAATTTTTTTTTATTTTCTTCTTGTTATCAACATTTCGGTCTAGCCGAAGGTCGGGGATTTTAAAAACAGAGTGGTAATTTTAGGCAGCCGCTGGATATCATCTATGGTACTCCTTACTGATATGACATGTTGGTAGTCGATCCACCTTCGCATCCACTTAAGCACTCCAGACAGCCGATCAGCCGAGTAGATCCTGGAGCCGAACCGGTCATGAACCCGATTGTCTCCCAGACCCGTTGGAACCGGACCGGACAGAGACATTAGAGCCGACCTGGAATCCGACCCAGAAGGACCGAGCAGACCCTGGATGAATACGCTACGGACCATAATTATAACAAGACCGACCAGAATAGCAAGAAGCTCGGGGTACGACCCCATAGTAGACCGATCAGGACATCGGGAAGCTCGAGGGCCGACCCCGTTGTCGGCCGCAACAGATAAGTATTGCCAAAAGCACGAAGAACAAGCAGGACAATTAAGGAGGGCTGTCATATCCCTTCCCAAGGCAAACCTAAGAAGGTGACACGCGTCGAAGAAGTCACTACACTTTGACAAATGTCATAAACATGTTCACCTGAATCTTCCAGCTGTCATTTCATAAATGGCTAAAATTGGCTATATATATGTAGGAAGAATGTACAAAAAAGAAGGGGGACTTTTGGAAAACCAGTAAAAAGAGAGATAGAGAGAGAAAAAAGAAAGAGAAAAAAGAAAAGGATAAGACATGATAAGAAGACTAAGATGCGGACGGTAAAAAAATATTTTCAAATTCTACTCTTTATCAAGATCATTAATAAAATTTAATGGTCCAATACTTTTCATCCTGTTTATGCATCTTGTTTATTATTTTCTACGTGGCTTCGATCCATTCGTCCAGATCAGCACACGTGATGTTGACCAAACCAGACGTCAACATGACCAAAGATCTCTGAGTTCTGGATGGATAGTTGAGGTGTTTGCCGACTATAAGATATAGATAAGAGGAAGTTAATTTTGTAGGATCAATGTGATGATCCTTCAAAAGGTCACAAATAGATACTTAAAAATATATAATTTTGGTATTACTCGATATACTTCTCTTGATTTATTGTAATAAAATTCATAAAAGAGACAATGACATAGAAAATCATAATATATGCAACAATCACTATGTCAATTTTCAAGAGTTATATGTGACCCCTGATGATCGTCACAAAAAATATCGATTTTGAAAGATACCGACTTGTATTGCAGTCTCATCCACTCTAAAGTAGTTTGGGTGATAAAAGAACACAAGTATTAAGTCCCCAAAATGAAGATCTTCCAAAAATAGAGGAATTGAGATATAAACTAGTAATAAAAGATCACCTAAATTAGAAAATTAGGTATGCGAAATGAAGCGACAACGAATGTACTCGCATCAATAGGTTGGTATGTAAGGTGATAACGTGGAACTAGGTTATGTAAAGAAAATAAAAAAATTACGATGTGGTACTCTTGTTTCGATCGGGCTCTGCCGAGTGATTACAGTCGGTTCAGGCAGATGCATGGATTGGGTTTGCTGGGATATGGGGTTTGGGCCGCAGGCGAGTCGGGCAGGTGGCTGATGGTGGGTCGCGGGACTGGATGCGAGGCAACGTGGGTTGCTTGGTTGTGACTGAGCGGAGGATGGAAGGTAGCGTGGGGTGGAGCAGGGCTGTTGGCGGACATAGGCAACATGCGGACGAGTAGGTTAGGGTGAGTTTGGGGACTGGAGCGAGTCAATTTGCCGGTGGTGTGGGGATCGTGTGACGTGCAGCGAACATGGTGGTGCTGGGCATTGCCGAAAAGGCGGGCGAGGCAACGCAGGTAAGGAGTCGAATGGTGGCTCATCTAAGGTTCATCAAGATTTTTTTTAATTTGTACTCATTCCGTCCACAGTCAATGTTCCCTTTTTGCCATTTTGGTATGTCCACAAAAAATGTTCTCTTTCTATTTTTAAACACTACCCCACAATATAATTTACTAAAATATCCTTATAATTTTTATATATTTACACATTTTACCAGACTGATCCACATATATTTTTTATTTAACCAACTTAATTAACATTAAATTACTTTTAATGTGGGACCCAAACTCCACTCACATCACACTCACCTAACATTTCTTAAAACCCGAACTCAAAAAGTTGAGGAACATTGATTGTGGACGGAGGGAGTATATTTTTTCTACTTACTAGAACAACGTGCTGATAATATATAGACATGTCTAGATGTTAAAAACCGTCGATTTTCTTCAAGTGGCGGTTTGCTTGACAACCGCTAATTGGCGATTGGCGAAAATGGGAACCACGACCAAACGGCCTATGGCGGTTACGGGTTTGGTTGAAAACTGGTTTGGTGGTTCTTCTATTATTTTTATTTTATGAAATATAAATGTAAACTTGAGTTTCAAATTTAAAATAACACGAGGGAGGTAGAAACTAAATAAATTTGAGCTTCTTTCAAATATTCAAAAATGAATCAAATTTAAAATATTGATTAAGTAGTCAATATATCAATTACTTTAAAGTTTAGAAATCAAATCTCCCGTAGTGCATTTTTAAAATGTAAAGTCGCGTTGGATAAACAATAATGGATTTGAACTTAACTCAAATTTATATTTGGAAATTTTACCTTTATTTATTTAAATTAAGTTGCTTATGTATCTCTTTCCTTGGAAATCAAAGTCATCATGGTTCAGTTAGCGGGGAGATCGCGGTTCAATCGTCCAAGTCAACTGAATCATTGCTAAATTAGGTATCATATGTGTCACTAACTTTTTGTGTCTTTAGAATTTGATTTTTGTTGCCGTCATTCAATCTTTACTCAATCGTTCATCCATGTTTGTGCTTCTTGATTTTAAGGTGTCAATATGCACCGTCGTTCATCTAAAACGTAGTCTTCCACACTAAATGCTTGTTTAACATAAAACTGCTGACGTACGCACGGCTGTATTTCCTTTGCAACCATGAAAAATTACAAATTTTTTCGGCTAACACTTAAGAAGATTGTTATCATTATTTTCTAATACTCCCAAATTGAAAATAATAAATTATTCTCAAGTTATTGATATGCGTTCTCTAGTACCTCATTCATATTTGTGATAAATCTTTTTGATATATATCTTTAATTGACCGTGATCCAGAATAATAAAATCTAAAGAAGGTTGACTACTAGTCTACTACTAGAAGAAATTCAAATGGGAGAAAGTTTTATATCAATATTATATGATTACCACTATAATTACAAACATATCTAGTTAAAAGATCATATAAATCATTCTTGGCATTTTGAATACGATTGTAAGGTTTATGACTTATGATACGGAAAATAAAGATTGTAAGAAAGTATAAGTAATTTTAACAAACCTCCGTATTTTGCTTGATGATCTAAATGTTTAAAAGCTAAAAAAGTGAGGAACATACAAAAATTATTTAATCGTTTCTAATTCATTTGAGTAGTACAATAAAGAAATCAGAAACATAAATTAAAAAGATCTCGATAGAAATACAATTTTAACATAATGGTAAAAAATAAATAAGTATAAAAAGAGGATAATAAACATCGTGTAAGGTTTTAGTTACTTCTTCAAAAAAAAATTGGAAGTGACTTTAAATCGTAACACCACCAAAGTCTATCGAGATTATCAGAGTGTTGTAAATCCCAACTGAGACGCACCAGGATGTTTGAAAGGCCGAAATTTGTATTTATCAAAGGTTTTCAAATTTTAATATCAAGAGTAATTCCAACGAATATCGCAAAAGTTAATTTTTCGGAAAAGGCACAAAACTTAGAAGAGTTTACTCAAATTACATTAATTAGTACAAATAAAATAGTTCACCTCTGAAGTGTTTAGCACTTCCATTTTATTTGGGAAGCAAATCAATGCACAAATTCACATTTCACATAATCACATATAATATCATTTATCATTAATGATCAAGTTACAACTTAAATCCGTTGAGTGCCAAATCCACTGCCACAATAGTCCGAGCACAACAGTTTCAACAATCGATATCACAAACCCACTATGATTATATTATAATCAACAACTCGTCTAACAATTATCAATGAATAATTAACAATTTAAAAGCCCCAATTTTGATTATCCCCATGATCTCTCAATACTCTAGTAGTTGATCAGAACAACTCAACATCAACTATATTCATTACTACGATAATCCAATTTACTATGATTATTCAACAATCCGTTTATTCCATTGATTCATCAACAATTCGAATGTGTACAATTTCGATTGTCAATTCAGTATGTTCTACAATTGTCTGATTATGACTAGTTAATTCAACCAATCAATATCAACAAATCAAATTCTCGACATAATACTATGAACTCAACGTACGGTAATCCACAACAAAGAGTAGTTCCACAAGTTCACAACCCTCTAACAATAGTATGTTTGATTATGTTCATAATACGTCCAATAACAACTCCAACAATTTATTTTTCCCAATAATACAAAATTGGAAACACTACCCTCTCAACATATATGAAACATACATCAATAGTTCTATATGAATTTTACCTGAATTAAGGTTTAGCCATCCTTACCTTATTCGATGAATTTGGACAAAATACACACTACAATCCTCTAAAAACTCCAACAAGCCTTGACAATCCAGCCACAGCACCAATACACGAGCTATAAGGGGCTGAAAATCATTTAGAGCTGAAGTGGCATGGATTTTGGAGGTGAAAAATCGATTTTGAATAACGAGGAAATGAGAGACCAGGCTTCATTTATAAGATGTATATGCTATGGTCTTTGTGTATGTTAGTCCTCGTCCTTAACGAACACTAAAAAAACTTCGTAGCTTATATCTTCACCTCGACACCCTTAGAGTACGCAACCACACTCATTATGGCAGTTGTACTCATCCCTTTGCGTACGTTAATGTTCCAAGTTCTCATATGCAAGTTATGTTAACTCGATTGTCTACACGCGTGCAAAAAGTATTCGGACTTACGCAATCGAAATATTCTTTGACTCGCACAGGAATTAGCATACACCAACCTCATGCATAGTGTACGTTATTGTATCATCATAACGTACATTAGTCATCTCACATAACGTATGTTAGTCATCTCACATAACGTATTCAAAGGCTACAACACTTAATGGACTTTCAATACATTCAACATGATCCAATCAACAACTATCAACCGTACAATACTCGAAACTAATCATCAATATCAATACCTAGTAAAACCAGAATATACGTAACAGTGTGATCAATTCAATACCACACATAATAAAGAATTATAACATACTGATCAAAATACATTATAAATTCCATCGATATTACATTTATAGCATTATCCCACCGATTGAATAAACAAATGGTCAATTATTCTTCAGCAAGAAAAATTCAAGGATTTGACATATCCTTTAAAAAATTGGATGCGTTTGTTGTTTTGGCAATATCCCTTTCATTGTTTCGAGAGCATAATATCTAATTAAATTTAATGTTTTTTTTGTATAAGACATCTTGAACACATACATCTTATAAAACATTCAAACCATCGAACACATATATTAATAATATGCAAATTCCGCCTAAACGTAAATAAATTACCACCAACATATGACCTACAAAATCAATACGTGGCCCTAAACTAGCTGCGTGAGAGCTAACATTATGAAAAAAAGGGTTGAGTTATTTTAACCAATCGATAATCAGATAAAACCATATGAATTTTATGTGAAATGTTTACTGTTTTACACACATTATTAAACTCCATAAATCAAATTATATATTTTACAAAGTTAAAGAATCATCAACCCAAATACATCTAATCTCATGTAATGATTTATATGCCAATGATCACCTCGCAAATTGGAACATATAGAAATTTTGTTATTTATTTTGAAAAAATAATACATCAATTCAGTTTAGTCTTGCTAATAGTTTTTCTAATATCACGAATGATAGCAGACCGTGGAAATTTTTACTAGCAATTAAAATTTAATGGAGTAAAGTTTTAGTGCATTTGAGAGTAGTGATAAAGATAAAAGGAAGAACCACACCACACACAACTTTAACTAATTCTTCTACGTATGGGTGAGTGCATAGTACACGATATCTATCTATATCTATATCTATATAAAGATTGAGTTCCCCTAATGAATGAGAGTATTAATGGCATTAGGCAAGAAACCATAAACTCTATTATGGAATGGTTGAATACAAGGTCAGTAAAGAATATACAATTAATTTGAGCTTAAAAGAATTTACAATAGCAAGAGACTTCTATAATAAATGGTAATGAAGATCAATCGATCAATCATTCCAAAAGGTCAAGTGAAGCGTTGAAGATGGAGTTCACCAAATAATGGAGGAATAATAGAATATCATGGAGATATTCTTAGTGGTAGCGTGGGTATTACAATTAAGATCATGGAAGAAAAATAGAGGCTACTAATATGTTGGGAGTTTAATAGGGATATAAGATTGCTATGGTTTATAGAACTCAGGGCGGCAAAAAATATCGAAATATCGAAATACCGAGTTTATCATACTGAAAAGTTGCCAAAAGTATCGAAAATCTTGGTATATATTACCAAATTTTCTCTACGGTGTGGTACCGAATTAAAGAATTTTGGTACGTTAATCGTATGAATTTTTTTATTTTTGGTATTTCGATAATACCGAAATTACGTAAAAAATTTGGTTCGATATCTTATCGGTATATCGATTTTTTTTTGGTATTTTGTTTGTTCGGTATTTCGATATATATTGATATATCAAAAAAATTCTGGCAATTCAGTATTTCGGTAAGTTCGGTATATACCAATACCAAAATAAAACGGTATACTGAAATTTCGGTACAATATTGATATGGAACGAAAGCCATATCGAAATTTTTGGTATGGTATCGCTGTCAATTTTGTTGTACCGAAAATTCTGGTACGGTATACGGTACTGATAAGTACTTCCGATAGTACGATATACCACCCCTAATAGAACCTATCGTGGAAAAGTGCTGTGAGGAAAAAACTGATAAGTGTTTGGTAATATCATTTCCAAACTAATTTCTATCTATGAGAATTTGTAAAACAAAAATGAAAGCTAAAAAATATATTTTGCAGTGAGTTTCCATATACATTTATATATGACATGACAAGTGAGTCATATTGAGAGTTTATGAAAACATTATATGGTGATAGAAGTTTTATATCAGACATGACATATTTTTATTGATTAATACCCATTAATTCTCTTTCGTATTCAATAATTATAAAATTATTTAAGAAGTGAAGAATCATTGTAAATTAATTTTTTCTATCATTTTTTATCAATAAAAAATACTAGGCAACTAGATAAAAAATAATATAATCTAATATTAACATATAGGATAAAAATTCTAAAAGTCAAGAAATAAAAAAATGATAAAGTTGCTCTGAAAGTTAGCGCTACTTTTATACCAAAAATTCAATACAGCTGCCCATTTACATTTTTTGTTGTATATTTATTTTTGTTTAATTATGCTTTGTTTCGTTTCTTATATTTGTTTCTAATTTTTTGTTTTGCTGATTTCTAAGTCAATGGTTTCTTTTAAGTATCAGAAGATATTCTTGATATCATTCCATTGATATTCCATGTATTAATGTGAGCATTTATGTCATAAGCTAGAGTCATTCATAACAATTGAAATATTGCTAATTTTCAAAGCTTTTTTTTAAAAGCTTTAAAGAGTTTTTACAAACCACAATTAAAAAAAAAATGCAAGAATAAAAAACGTATGCATACCTGTTCATTGCCATAAGTTAAATTAATTCAACCAACTAAAACATGTCAAACGCTCATTATTAAATTTTAAGAATTTCTATAGTCATACCACACAAAGCATGTTTATTGTTTAGCTCTTTCAACTTCTTCTTTGAGGTATTTATACTCCCTTATAAAAAAACCAAAAAACCACACAACTCACCCACAAAATAGGTCACACCCACCACCTCCAATAAAGCAGATTCTTCTGCCGCCACAGCCACCGGAACCGCTGCCAACATCAACTGCTTCCGCCGCCAACACCACCGAATATTAATTCAATAAGTGGTGTTTCGAGCTTGGGTGGTTTCGTTGTTGTTTTAGTGGTTCCGCCGTCGACATACCAAATTTGAAATCTCAAATAATTTTCTTATAAACAATTAAGCAACTAAAATGTTTCTATTCAAAATAGCCTACAGATACCTACAAATCATGAGATATCCAAAACATTATAAAATCAAATTGTCAATACCGACAATTAAGCTCGAAACACATTCTACATGAGACCCGAGATTCCAGCGATGGAGGTTTGTTGGTGGTGGTTTGGCGACAAGGGTGTGGTTACGTGGTGGTTTTGGCCGGTGTTAGGTTGTTGGTGGATGATGGTTTAGTGAGAAATGAAAGAGTCGTATATGTTTTGTGATGAGAAAAAAAAATGATAAATTAAGATTAAAGAAAATAATATGAAAGGACAAAAATATCCTCTTATTTAATAGTCAAACTAACGGAGTTAGGAAATTCGGATCAAATCCGAAACGGATGTTTCACTTTTTGGGGTAATTCTATATATACTCAACTTAAACATAATAATTTCATATTTCCTTAACAAATTCTTTAAAGGCATTGTATTATGCACTAAAAATTTATGTTTTGGGGAAATATGGTATTTTGATTTTGATTGGGTAAATATGGAATTATCCTTTCACTTTTGGATCAAACCTAAAACTTTTTCAAAATTTGGATGAAAATGAAATACCCGCAAACCACGAGGACTAAAAATTTAGTTAACTCTAATTTTAAAGGTTAGTAAATTCATGTCTGTCAATTCAAAATGGAAGGCAATGCAAAAATGATAGACATTGAATTTTTTTTGATTATATCCCAGGAAAATAAAGATGGTTTTAACTAATTTTAAAAATTTACAAATTTAAAAATTTGAGGTTATACAGTTTTGAGAACACATGTACCACGAATTACATGCACATGACACAAAATAACATTATTTACATAAAAAATACTCTATGAACAACTAAGAGTGCAATTTTTTTACATCTGGAAAATATAAACAACTAAGGAGTAAGAGTGAAATATGTAACAAAAATCATAATATTTGCCATAAGGATTTTAAAGTATAAAAATGTGTGAGAAAAATTAATTCAAGTATGTAGCATCGTAGGCGTAATAAGTATTTGATTAAATGACAATAAATTATTCATTTTAGATGATCGTACATGTTTGGTAACTTGACTATATAGATATCAATTCGATATCTTAATATGTTATATATGAACCCATTGTTTGAAATCAGCCTCATATAGTACATATTGACGCTAAAATGCACCACCGAATAAGCTATATATGATAGTTCGATGCTACTTATTAAAAAGTTGTCCGTATTGATATCTGTAAACACGAACAAATATTTTGCTTCAGTGATATATAATCCATCTTAAGAAATGCATAGTATCATGGATAAATATGTTTCACATTTTGAGTACAAGTCATTTTAACATGTCAATAACCCAGCCTAGGCCATACTTGATATTAAATACGTTAAAAACACGATATTTTAACTTAGATTAATTTCACTCGAAAAACAAAAACTGTGAATGCTCGGGCCTTGAAATAATATGTAATGTAAATATGATATTCGATATTATCGAAAATAAAGTACCCGTGCTTTAGGGTGAATAAAGCCCGTGCATCGCACGGGCCATGATGTCTAGTATATATAAAGAATGAGTTTCATGTTTTAATGTGAGCATTAATGACATTAGCTAAGAAACTCTATTATCATGTATGTCAATACATAATAATCATGTGTAAGTTTTTTTATCATGTTCATTTATTAAATAGGCTCATTCAATTACCGTAATACACAAATTTCCTTATTTATTTGTTTGTTATCTTTGGTAAAGCTGAAAATGTAAATACACATTTTAGTATTGGAAAAAATTGTCATTCTAATTCAGCTTGAAAAGGACAATTAAACTAAAATATATTTAAATATTTGATACAAAAAGATGTTTGGTTTATTGAACGGTGAAAGATTGTATATGTTTAACGTCAATTATCTTACACAAACAAACATAGTAACAAACAAATACAATAAGACTCTCCGAACCACGACAGAAAAAGAGTCATTGCGTACTGATGGAACTTTCCATCTTATACTAAAACTATAAGATATGAAAAATAAAGTGGAAGAGTAGTAAAGTCGATTTAGGAATTTTTAAGACCATGGTTATATTTTGTCATTGAGTTTTGGTACAAATATCATCAATTCATAAGGTCACTAATCTGTGTTATAATCCTTTCAACTATTCAAATTCGAGAGTTGTGTTTCGACAAAAGTTGTGTAAGTAATATCAATAAATAAAGGTCTAAATAATGACGTATTTTCAATAGAGAAGCATTGCGTGCGTATTTTACATTCACGATTTGTCATCTACTGCTTTGAACCCAAAAAGTGGAAATAGCTCAAGCCATGAAAAAAGAAAGTATCTTGGTGTGTGAGTGTTAAAAGTGAGATGCTAATGTGGCTATTTAGTTTAAGCCACCATACCGTGTCCTTTAATTAATATATAAATGTTGAGTTTCATCATTAAACGTAAGTATTTATAATCACAAATTATATTTTTTTTAAAGTGTTTAATATTTATGATAACCTCTACTATATTATAAATCATTTATGACTTTTAGGGAGGTCTTAAAATATTAAGATACATACTTAGAGCATCTACAATGCATCAAGTTTAAAGACTTGATGCATTTAATACATATTAACCACAAGGTTTGTGCAATGGAACTCGCCTCATTATCACGCATCTGTGAGAATTTGTTATTCAACAAAACTCACTTGGAGACGTAACGACGCAATCGTTACAAATGAAAGACAAAACTCGAAGCTGGTACATCAATTTTGGTGTAAGAGACAAAAGAAAAAAACCTAAGTTGTGTGTAGTATAAATTTTGTTTTTGAAATAGCATGTATTGCGTTATGGTGATGAAAGTCACTCATGTATTTGATGCATTTTTATTGAAATAATTCTATTTACAAAAACTTACTTAAACAAATCTCCTTTATTCAGTCGAGTAACCCTGATCGAAACTAAGCATAATAACTAAATACGCATAACCCTTGCAAAATTGATGATTCTTTACGGTGAACAAAGCCCGTGCATCGCACGGGCCATGATGTCTCGTCATAGTAAATTCTTGAGTTGTAGTTAGCTCGAAAAGTTTCCATTGTCTCATTCTCGTTGGTTGTATATCAAAATATTCAGTGGGAGTTGCATATTCAGTGAACCTCACCGCGGCTTCATAGGTTCTTTGATCATCTATTTCCTTTGTCCTTCGTAGGTTCAAACTGTCTTCATCAAAAATAATCTCTAGCACATGTGCGAACACTTAAAATGATCTCACACTGAACATCATTTGTGTGGGTACGAGTTGAGAGCATGATTATTATTTGCTTTATTTGGAAAGACTTGGTTATATTTTATCAGAACTTGGCAAGATATTAATCGGTTCTTCACCTCTCACAATTTATCTTCTTGGCAGCTATGAAGAATTGAAGTCATCGTTCTTAGGTATAATTAGGTGTAAACTTAAAAGTTGAGTTATTGAAAGAAAAAATGGAAATGCATTTTAAAAAAAAAAAAATTTAAGAGCAAACAGTGCATCTTAATTAATTTCTTCTTAGTCAATAGATGTCCTGATTACGACAATATACTTGTCATGGCAATTGGAATTGCGTGTATACTATATCTATATAAAGTTATGATGAGTTTTCTCTATATAGGGTTAATTGCAAAATAATATGAATTTCTAAGTTTTTATGAGTACAATATATATATATATCTTCTTTTCAATTCAGTACGAACTATTTACTTTGTCAAATTGATAAACATTAAAAAGTTTCCTACAAAAAAAATTACCGACAAGAACACGAGACACCTTGTATACCATGCTATGATACTATGTGAAAATCCTATTTAAATTTAAAAAAAAAATATAAAAAATGACTTATAACAATTGTTTTCTAAAATTCGTGCTTTTTTAAAATTTAAATAGAAATTTCTTGTATTTTTTAGATTGCATAATAGATGTGGAGGGACGTGACACATAGGATGTTTGTGGCATCTTTGTCAGTAAGTTTTTCGTCGAAAAAAAATCATTGTGTATCATTTCAATAAATTTAAATAGTTTGTGTATCGAATTGCAACAGAGTAATTTCGTGTTTTAGTTGATAAAAACCTAAAAAATCATAATTTATTTTACTATTAACCCTTTCTTTTTATTAGTTGATTATAGAATTGTTCTTCATGATTATATTTTCCTCTCTTTAAGGGCAAGTCTTTTACTTTATGTAAGGAAAAACGTATTACTTTAACTTTTCTTTTTGACTTATTCTCCTTCTATTGTTAACTACTCCATCTTTTGTACTTTTATTTATCTTAATCATCTCTTTACTTTGCTATAGAGCGTGTAAACGCCGTCAACGGCGTCTGTTAGCATGTTTTTTCCTTTGTATTTTTCCTTTCTTTGACTGTTGTCCCTTGTGATTTTATTAACTTTGACCTTATATTCTTTTTCTTTTCTCTATACAATTTCATTTTACTTAGGGTAAATTATTCGAACGAGCCCAATATATTGTTCGATTTTTTTTAAAATTTTATCGAGTTCTAAATATTATGTTAGTATTAAAGTAATAATACTTTGAGTGTGTCTTAATTTAAAAGTTATGTATTTTTCTAGTTAAGATAGGATTAAGTGTACTACATTGTAATCTTTCTCTCTCTATATACAGGAATACAATTAATAAGAATACATATCTTTTGTCATACTTTTTGTTTCAGTTATTTTTTTTTGAACAAGTTATCAGCACGTAGTCTACCAATCGAGCAAAAAAATTTGGTATTTCGGTCATAGAAACTTGTTGGGCGGAAAAATAAATTACAACTGGAAAACAAAATTACAACTCGAAATCCATAAATTACAGAACTCAACCTAAAAAGAAATTACAGAACTCGAAACAGAATTGAAAATACAAGAAAATAAATTATAAAACCGTAAACTAATGCCGAGTCGAGGAATCCTCTATCCGCAAGACGAAATACGCCCCGTTAGTGCTCTCGGTTCTGACGTATCGCCCCCAAAGATAAAACGGCAGCGTCTCGAAGGTAGGAGCACCACAAGACCTACGAGCTCCGGCGAACTGGAACGAGGTGAGGACGAAGCTTTCAATATGAATTACGAACTGTATGCTTTATGTTGTATGCCATAGTTCCGAAAATTGCTTGTGCAGATGCAAAGGAATGCATGCCTATTTATAGGCCATTCACACCTGCAGGGGGTTTAAACACAGCCCTTATGGCTGTCATAATGCAGGCATTCATGCCTGCATTGAACACATGAGTTTCGAATTTCAAAAATTGACAGGAGTTACAGAATTCAGACCTGCCAATTACTCCTTCTCATAACACCTGGGAGGTTACTTCCGGGTTAGACTGAATTTGAACAGTCAGGATGCACCTGGACTGTATTCAGCTCCTTAACCGCTCAAGGGATGTACCTGGACATCCTTATGTACACATACGAGCCCAACTACATTGTTGAGCTAGCCCAGCTACATTATTGAGCTGGTCCAAAAAATTCTTTAGGCAAGCCAAGGCCAAGCCCAAAGACCACCGAAAGACCACCCAAAGACCAATTGCCAAGATTCAAGTCCAAGGTCCAAGGTCCGCGACACGCGGCCGCGGTCGAGGCCGAGGCGAGACGAGCGGGCGGCGGCAGCACGCGTGTGGGCTTTAAGCCCATACACATGTGCCATTAATTATTACATTAATAATGGTAACTTCTTATATACTTGAACAATGATAGCTCATTATTCAATATGGGATAGCCATCCCTCATTTATTCACAATTAAGTGATAAACTTTAATTCACTATTTCTCACTCACCGGGAATCGGTTTAGAGAAAGTGAATATACCACGATCATCTACTCGGAACGTAGATAGATCATATGATATTTAATTTTATAAAATAAAATTAAAATCATTAACGATTCTAGCAGAAATTTCAAGAAAGAAAAATCAGATTTTTCTGCAAATCCTAGCCAGCCGTTGCCGCCGCGTGCCACACATGAACCATAGATCGGGCGCCGCCAGATCTCGTATTAATAATTGTAATCAAATTTGGATAGACCTTCAATATGAATATAAACAGTATAAGAGATTTTACAATCGTGTTTTTCTAAAATGATGTATTTTCAATAATCTGATGTGTGCACTAAATTTCCTTGAACCACTGCCACCATAATAGGGTTGCATGATAAGTGTCAGTTTTATACACTTATCCGTAATTAGTATTGATACATTTCACTCATAATTATGAGCTAGTCTACTCATTTTTACTTTAAATTAATTGGTTTTTAATAATTTTATTTTTATATGATGAAGATGTAAATTGAGCCTTAATTGGATTGAATTACTAATTTACTCAAGAAATAACATGTTTATAAAATATTCTCTTTATTGAGTTTTTATGTATTCATGTTGTAGATCTTTTCGAGACGAGTTCGGCAGTCTTTCCGTATTCAAAATCAGAGTTATATATCAAAAGTTATCATCCGAAGAAGATTTGGGGCCAAAAACGCAAAAGTCTAAGAAATTCTGGGCTGAAATGAAGTCTGAAACTCCATACGGGCGTAACATCTAAAAGTTACGGCCATAACTCACACAGCAACTAATGTGCAAAAAGCCGAAGCAAAGTTACGGCCGTAACATCTAAAAGTTACGGCCGTAAGTCCTCATAGTTACGGCCGTAACATCTGAAAGCTACGGCCGTAACTCTTGACAGATTTTTGATCCTTTTTTTTCTTTTATACTTTTGGTCTATTATTGAGGGGATGGCTAGCCTTGATCTGATCTAATGTAATAATGATGGAGTTTTGGAGCTATTAGATGACTTTAGGTGTATAAATAGACCCCTTAGATCCATCATTATGGATCATTCATCTTATTATTTTCCCATTTTGTAATATTTTTCTTTGTGTGAAGAACACACTTGTGTTCTTGAGAGTGTTTGTGGTTTAGCTTATGTTTTTGAGGGAGTTTATTGCTTCTTTCTCCTTTATCTACTAAGAGAGTTAGGATCAATTCTTTCCCTTTTCAACTAATAATGGCCACTCAAGCTTGTAATATGTTGAATAAACCCTTCATGGGCTAAGTTATCCTTAGTTGGGATTATAAACAAGGTTTGTCATGTTATTTAAGTTTGTATAAAGATCTATTATGGATTACTTATTATTGTGTGTGATTTTCATTATTTTACCAATCTTTATTTATTAATCTATTATTAGTGCAATCGCTCATTTCCTACAATTTTAGAACTATTATTGCATTTTCCTTGCAATTGTCAAACCCAGCTCTTAAATTGTGTGTTTCACTCATCTAAATCTCTATAACAAATAGATAAATAGTGTATAATTAAATATATAACCTAACTTCCTCGTGGGATCGATAAACTGGACTCAAAAAGTCCACTTACTACTTGATACGATATTGTGCACTTGCGATAGTTACACAAAAGACGTGTAAAGTTTTTTGCGCTGTTGCCAGGGAAGTATAAGAGTTATTTTGAAGTATTACATTATTAACTATTGTTATAAATACAACGTTTTTCTTTGTTGTTAATTCTCTTGTCTATGTGAAGGACGTACAATCGCGATTTAGTTTCACTAGATCTCGAGATTGAAACTACATTTAGAAGAAGGCGAAGAGAACAAAAAACAAGCATTATTTCTTCACCATCAGTGGCGGACGAACCAAACCCACCACTCCTCCAAGAAAATGATAACGAAAGAATTCCTCCGGTAGGTGGAATACCCAATGCTCAAAACATTCAACACCAACAACATCCTATTGTACCGAAAATAGATGAAGACAACATGCTCTTTGGGGAATTCATGAACACTCATCTTTGAGCGTGCAATCAAGTGTGATATATCCACCATTTGGAGTGAAAAATTTTCAAATTCACCCCGATGTCATCAATCTCTTCTCCAACAACAACTCATTCTATGGAAGTACCAACGAGAATCCATATCTCCATATTAACCGTTTTATGGAGATTTGTGGAAATTTCAAATATCCAAATGTAAATGACGAGGCGATACAAATGAGACTTTTCGTGCACACTTTGAAGGACAGAGCAAGAGAGTGGCTATATACTTTACCACCACGAAGCATAACAAATTGGCCAGAATTTGTTCAAAAATTCACCACAAAATACTTTCCACCAATAAAAGTGGCAAACTCAAATACGAAATCTCTACATTTCATCAACAAGATTCGGAGTCATTTCACGAAGCATGGAAGAGATACAAAGATATGCTACGAAAATATCCTAACCATGGTTTCAATTTGGGAGCACAAGTCAATTACTTCTATTCTGGACTCTTACCTACATGCCGAGCCAATGTCGATTCATCATCAAATGGTTCACTTGGAAACAAAACTATGAGAGAGGCTTATAATCCTTTTGAGGTTATAAGTGAACAAAGTGCAAGATGGCCAGACAGAAATATCCAAAAGAAACCAAATGGCGTTTTTGAAGTGGATTCTTATTCACTTATGTTGGCAAAAAATGAAGCTTTATCGAAGAAAGTCGAGGAGATGTCTTTTTCAACTCCTCAATCTGTGAAGACGGTGCAAACTCCACAAGTCTCAGTTTTTTCATGTGAAATTTATGGAGTAACTCATAACAGCACTATGTGTCCCTTAATGCAACAAGAGCAGTCATTCCCACCACCAGAACAAGTGGCCTATGCTCAGAATTTCCAAAGGCAAGTATACAATCCTTACGGGCCAACATACAATCCAGGGTACAAAAATCATCTAAATTTTTCTTATGTAAACAAAAACAATGTGTTGAATCCAACGCATCAAGAAAAGTAGCCCGGGTGGGAAGAAGCAATCACGAAGCTAGCCGAACAATAACTGAAGTATCAACAACGCAATGATGCTTCAATTAAAAATCTGGAGACACAAGTTGGCTAAATGGCCAAAATACTTTCCGAAAGATCCCAAGGCATGTTACCTAGCAATACCGAGGTAAATCCAAGGGAGAGTGTCCAGGCTATCACAACAAGAAGTGGAGTGCAGTTGCCCGAGATTTCTGTGGAAAATCATCTGAAAAAACAAAAAAATAAACAAAGTCGAGAAACAGAAAAAAAATCTGAATCAGCACCTTCATCTCAAAAAAGGTCCAATTGCTGCCAAATCTTATGTTCCACATATCCCTTTTCCTCAATGGTTGAAGAATCACAAGCTCGATGCGCAATTCAGCGAATTTGTGGAATTTTTAAAAAGCTACACATCAACATACCTTTTGCCGATACTCTAGCACAAATGTCAAGCTATACCAAATTTATGAAAGATATTCTTTCTAACAAATGAAGGCTTGAAGAATATGAAACTGTCGTGCTAACAGAGGAATGTAGCGCAATACTACAAAAGAAGTTGCCACCCAAGCTAAAAGATTCGGGAACTTTTACAATCCCGTGTACAATTGGTGAAGTGAATATTGACAAAGCTCTTTGTGATTTAGGGAAAAATATCAATTTGATGACCCTGTCAATTTTCAACAAACTAAACTTGGGAGAAGCAAAAGCAACAACAGTTTCACTGCAATTAGCCGATCGGTCAATCAAATATCCACATGGGATAATAGAAGATGTGCTAATCAATGTTGATAAATTTATATTTCCAGCAGATTTTATCATCCTTGACATGGAGGAAGATCATGATATTCCTATTATCTTGGGGTGGCCATTTCTTGCAACCGGACATGCTCTCATTGACGTCAACGAAGGAAAACTAATTCTTAGAGTGCAAGACGAACATGCCACCTTCAATGTCCTAAAAACTTTGAATCATCCCTCCACAGATGATTATTGTCTAAAAATTGATGCAATTGATGCCAGAATATGAACAACGTCTTGGGAATCTGACGTTAAAAGACCCAGTTTGCCAATTTGTAAGAAAATTAGATGGGAAGCTTCTCCCCGACTCTTAGAAGGCGTTTAAGCCATTTTTGAACGTAAAACCAGAGGAAGATGTGAGCCACAATCACAACTACTGTACATACGCGTAAGTATCTTTTATTTTTGTCTTATGGTGAGATTTTCTGAATAAAAAATATGATACGCGATAAATGCATTCATTATTCTATTGAGTAGTTGAAGTGCAATTAACAAAATCACAGATTTGTTAAATATTTTTACCTTATTTTTCTTCTATAAATAAACATTGTGCTTGTTTCTTTCATTCATCCCTCAAACTTGTACTTTTCTCTTTTTCTCTCAAACAAGTTTCTTTTCAAAAATGGAATCATCATCTTCCACAAAAATTTTTAACTCAATCTGCATTTCTGGTGGAGCTAGTTATGGTAGCGAGGCATGCTTTACTGAAGCAGCCCACAACTTGGGTCGTACCTCAGGAGACAAATGCATTCATGTAGTTTATGGAGGAGGAAGTCTAGGATTAATGGGACGCGTTGCTGCTTCTGCCTATATGGAAGGAGTAAAAGTGTTGGGAATAATTCCAAAACCTCTGGTTGAGAGTAAAATCACCGGGGCAACTATTGGAGATGAGTTTAGAGCTGTAAATATGCAAGATCGCATAACTCACATGACGAATAATTTTGACGCCTTTATCACCCTTCCCGGTGGTTTTGGCACTCTTGAGGAACTTTTTCATGTGGTTATCAGAGCCCAGCTAAATGTTCATAAAAAAATCAATAGGTCTGCTTAATGTCAATGGTTTTCTTTGATGGTTTACTATCTTTCATCGACTACTCTGCTGAAAAAGGTTTTATTTCCGAGCGTGCTAAACGAATCATAGTCGTTGCAACAATACCAGAAGAACTAATCAAAAAACTCATTGAATTTGTTCCTCAACCAGATCCAGCTCTAGTTAATATTGTCTGGATGGAAAATTTTACCGTGAGAAAATGAAAAGTGGATTTGTTTTTACTTTCTGTCGTGTGCGAAAATCGTGCCAAATGATGGCAGCTTAAGGAGTTTCTTTTTGATCTCTTGATGCGCATCTATTCGTGATTTATGTATTGTTATTTTTATTATTGTAATTTTTATTTTGTGGGATCGATAAACCGGACTCAAAAAGTCCACTTACTACTTGATACGATATCGTGCACTTGCGATAGTTACACAAAAGACGTGTCATTGCATGGATATTATGTGGAGTTGTTACCGAACATAATCCAATATTGTGGTGTATACATTACTACTCGTAGTAATAATTGTTTTACACACCTGCCTTTAGGTCCGCTCTGATTCCATTTCACCAAAGTCAACATATAACGATTGCATTGGTTGAGGATAATCATTTCGTTCAAGTTTTAAAGCTACCTTGTACCACTAATCTTATTGTCATGGTGGAATAGTGTAATTGAAGATTTTAGATGACGGGCTGCTCTATATGGAGCAAAGATACAAACATGGTCAGATTTCATGGACAGTTAATGTAATTAAATAAAATTTATATTTATCAATATTTCTTGTAATACTTGTATATGTTAATAGTTTTATATTATGTTATCCATTTATCTTATTTTTTAATAATTTGTGTAAAATATGTATATAAAACTATTAATTTCACTAATAAAAAAGTAAAGAAAATAAGACAAATAATATTAACTATGCCAAAATAAAATAGAAATTAAAAAGAAGATGACTAAAAATAGAAAGTGCATGCAAAAAAAAAACGGGGGAGGGGGGGGTCACACGGTGTACATTAGTATTATACTCGAAAAAAATAATGGTTTAGAAGTAATAACAAAATCATTGTTTATTTTAGGATAAAATTGTTTGAAAAAAAAAAGCACTATGTGTTGTTACCCAAAATATTATTCGGAATGATTTGGTGGATATGGCTACGGGTGAGTAACAAACAAAATGCGAGAGCACGAGCGATGGAATGAAAATAACAGAAGATTTACCGAGGTTGTTAATCCCGGGCGTGAATGCTCTCGCGAGATATTATTAATAATACTACTACTTTGGAGTACAACTATTAATGTTAGAGTACGATTACAATGAGTGTAATAACCCTAGTTGTCTAGCTCTTGAGTGGTGATGATTGCCGGAAGAACCAGAGTGAATGCTCTATGTGTTCTTGTTACAAAGATTAAATATGATGAGCGTTCGTTTATGCCGAACGTCTTTCTTATCTCTGGGAGTTCTCTTGTGAGGAATTCGGCTATCCCTTCCCAAATGCTGGAAGCCTCCTATTTATAGAAGAGGAGGTAGTTGGGATGTCTTAATTCCGAACGGGCGATCGCCTTTCCTGCATTAAATGCTTATTAAATGGGCGATCGTCTTAACACGTGGGTCGATTTCCTTAAAGTCCGCGCCTGCTATAGGCAGCCAGACGTGCGAACCAATGGGAAAACAACACGTGACCCGCAACTCAGTCCTGGGAGGCCCACATAGGGCACCTTTTGCGGGCCTGTCGGTAGGTGAGAGGTTGTCCTTGTCACTGACAGCTGTGATGGGCTGGAGTCAAAAAGCCTTCTCCTGCGGCGCCGTTTGCGGGTCTGTACGTGGGCCTTCTTCCCGAGATCCAGTCTTCGTAGACTTGACGGATGTTGGCTTTACACGTGGCATAAGATGGTCGTCCTTGGTCGGGCACTAGAGCCGATCGCCTTGTAAGACGATCGCTAGGTACTCGAACTCGATCTGACATATTCGTTTGGCAAGTCTGCCTTGATTCATATGACGCCGACTTTGGTCGCTCGGCCCTTGTGCCGATCGCCGTTGAGGCGTATTAAACGCCGCACAATAATTGCCCCCCAGCTTGCTCCGATGTTAAAGACGTGGGGTGAGGTGGTTCAACTGGCGATCGTTTGAATTAATGACGAGCGACTCATCACTTTATGGAACAGACGATCGTTTTCTCGAGCGGCCTTTGATTTTTAATTTGGACGACCAACTCAGTCGCTGAAAAGAGCAGGAAATGAAAGCTGACTTGAAACGTCACTGGGGCACGTGTCGCGTTCATATTGGGGGAGTCTGACGGTTTGTCAGACTTATCCTCTGGCGTGCCCTCGAAACGACGCGCACGCGGGACTCGAGGGCGGCATTAAATTCAGACTTTTCCGACCTTTTTCCGCTTCGGCCCTTGAGACTTTGTTTATTTGCCCAGAAGCCCCTGTTTTCGCCTATAAAAGGGACTAGGGTTTCTGGGTTACAACCTTGTCTGCACTTTGTGTGAGAAGAAAGATTGTCGGATTCCTCTGAAGCTTTGTGTTGTCGAGCATCGTTCGACTAGACTTTTTGGGTAAGAAAAAAGCCTTTTCTCTTTTTCCTTTCTTTTTTCTGAAGATGTCCGGGGGAAAACCAACAGTGTATGAGATGGGTAGCACTTCCGCCGCCGGGACTTCGACCGCTCGGGATGAAATCTCCGCGGAGTTCCACGTGGAGACACCCGTCGAGGATATTCACGCCGGGATTGAACCCGCAGAGGTCGAAGAACTCTTTAACGAAGCCGATGCTGCCACGGCGGCGGAGGTCGAGCGAAGGCGTTCGCTGGCCGAAGAGGAGATGGAAGTGAAGGCGTACTGGGAGCGAAACAGTGCGTTCGACAAAGCCTTTTCAGACTTTGCCGAACTTATGGAGAAATTGGCCGGTCCAATCCTCAAGATTGATTTCCGCGAATACTCGATGGCCTATCCATATCAACCTGAAAGGCGGACGCTGTTTTGGGCCGTGTGCTGCTCCCCGTGGTCCCTTAGCCAGATTACAAGCTCGGCGACCAGGAAAGATTTGGACCGCTGGAGGGCGAAGTTCCATGTCCCCTCTGACGTTTCCCTCTATGTGGCCCCCGAGAATGAACGTGTCGATCAACCTCATGAGGGCATGGTCGCCATTAACGAGGCGATCATTGGGGCCGGACTGCGGTTCCCACTGGCCACTGTCGTTCGCCGTGTCATACTTGCTGACCGCCTGGAATGTGGCGCCGCTTCAACTGACGCCGAATGCCTGGCTGCAGATCGTCTGCACCCTTACTTTGTTCGGCAGTCACCGGCTGTACCGTCTTCCTTCACCGCTGGAGATAAACTATCTCTTCAAGCTGACGGCATATAAGGTTTCCGTTGGTGGCTACCACATTCAAGGTCGTTCAGGCCGGGTGATTTTGGGGGTCCCAAACAAGGTTCGGGGCGAGACGACGAAGTGGTTCTGGTTCGGCGGTGCGTGTAAATCGGCTGCGAGCAACAATCCCACCGACAAGTTGGATATCCCCACCGGCTTACGGGAGAGGAATCCGAGTAAGGGTTTTGACTCTCCCTTCGTTCGGATACATTTTGAACTCATCTAGTTTTGCTTTTTTTTGCAGGTGCGCTTGTTCCAGCGGCAGGCGAGCTAGCTTTCGACTTTGCGATCGTTTGAGAGCGGATACATAGTCTTCCGAACGATCATATCGATGCTCGCCAGATCAACAACGAAGCTTGCTGGTTGGCCGCTCGACTCTTTCGTTTTCCTCGCCACTTAAGGGTTCCAAGTACGAATTTTCACGATCTTCCTTTGCTTGACGATCGTTTTGATTGAAGAAGGTTACTAATCTTTGTCGATCACTTTCTTTGCGGAAATCAGCTTCCCACGCTTCCCAGAGCCCCCGAAAGAGATCGCCATGTCGAATCCCGGGATTATGAGTCGCCTGCGCCAAGGGAAGAAAACGAGCTGAGTTCCCGCGGCGCCAATCCGACCTATCCCGGAGTCAAGGCCTCTCGTGGAGCCGGTCGTCGGTGAACAAGAGCCTCAGGAGGAGGGAGAACTCCGGGTCAATCGCAAGAGGCGGAGGGCGGAGGAGCCCTCATCCTCTGCTACTGCTGATGCGCCTACCGTGGCGCCGCCGATGGCCGCGCCTTCACTTTCCGCGATTCCACTGATAGAGGGGTCCACGTAGGACTGAGAATTTAGGATCGGGAAATCCCGAGTCCCGGTCCCGTCCCGAGTCCCGACGGGAAACGGGACCCCGAGTCCCGAATTTTACGGGAGCGGGACCTGAGATTTTGGTAATTTCGGGACTCGAGAGTCCCGAGTCCCGATCGGGATTATCCCGAAGTCCCGATTGAAATTTCTAATTTCAATCAATTGTTTTTTTCCTTTTCTGATTTGGGGACATTTCGGAACATTTCAGGACATTCGGGACATTTTGGAAAATTATTCTCGGGATCGGGACCGGGACCGGGACTTACATTTATCCCATTTCAGGAATCGGGACTCGCGAAGTCCCGAAGGGGACCGGGACCAGGACCACCAAATTGGTGATTTTCGGGAGTCGGGACCGGGACCTCAGGATGTCCCGATTCTCAGCCCTAGGTCCTCCCCCTCCTCGAGTTTCCTGGAGGCCGCGGCGGTTGCCCGCGCTGAGACCCCTCGTGGGAGGCCGTTCTTTGGCCGCGACTCGGAGAAGGTCGCAAGGTGAGCTTGGCTGCTTTGCTGGGTTATGACATTTTGTTGGGAAAAACAAACACCCTGTATCGAATCAGCCGGGATACCCGATCCCTGTACCGATTGTTATTTGTTATTTAGAAGGTTTTGACATATATGCCAAATACAGTAAAGGAAACTGTATCGATGCTTTAAGACTTTATCCTGTATCGAAGACCTGCCTCGAATCAGCATAAGTGAAGCTCGTCAGTACAGCAAGAAGACTTGTAAAAAGACCAAGTATGGAAACTGTCTCGATGCCCTAAATACAGTCATCTTCCATACAGTTCACAAAAGGACAAGAAAGAACACAAGTCAAGTTCCGTTGAACAAAGAAGTATTTAAATACTCAAGGATAAAGTATTTAAATCTTTATCGATCCTCGAATCTTCAGAATCCCGCGAAATCCGGATCATGTCATATTCCCGTTGAAGGAAATCTTATTCAAACGGATATCTCAACGGATACTTTCTTCAGAGACTATATATATCCTTGAAGACATTGAAGATCAGTTACGAATCGAAGTAACCTAATACTCAAGCTATCAAAGTTATTATCTGAGCAAACATATCTCCAAAGCATACTGCTATCAAGAACGAAAGAGATATACAGTGCTCAACATCAAGAACAGCTATCATCAGCTCAAGAACTTGATATTCAAAGCTGCTGTTCTTACCTGGTTACCTACCTTTTACCTCTGTGTAAAAACCGAGCTCTGTGTGAACTCAACAAGTTATTCTGACCTGTGTGGGACGAATAAGGACGAAGCTTTGGAACTGTGTGTGAAGAAGCTAGTCAAGAAGGAAGCTTTAACCAATCTGTGTGAACGGTTGAAAGTGACATTCTTTGTATCAATCTGTGTGAACGATACAAGGATAGGTTTGTTTATAATTACGTAGTTGTGTACGCAGTAATTATAATAAACTTTTTACTCCTGTGTGGAGGACCAGTGGACGTAGAGGGGTTTACCTCGAACCACTTAAATTACTGTGTCATTTACCTTCTACTTTTACTGTTTTAAATTACTGTGATATATTAAGTATACACCTAATACTTCGTTGCTGTATCCACGGCAACTAACTGTATCCAAGACTTCCGCTACGCACTCAGATTTAGATTCCATACAGTTTGTTGTTTAAACTATTTTCCAAACTGTATCCAGTATACTTAAGTGGCCAACAAGTGGTATCGGAGCGGTTGATTCTAAAAAGAATCAGTCGTATTTCTTTTAACCGAATCAGATTCAAATCACTTATCTTCAAAACAGTCTCTTTCATTCCTATATTATCAGTATGGATACTCTATGATTAACAAAGTTCCTATGTTCTCTATTAACGAATTTGACGACTGGAGAATTAGAATGGAAGCTCATCTTGCAGCAATGCACGAAGAGATGATTTTTGTTATACAGGATGGTCCGATCAAGATTATGAAGGTCAATCCAGCCGCAAGGATTGAGGGCCAAACCCATGCTGAAATGTTCGAGAAAGAACGCGAGCAATGGACAACCGATGAAAGGAAGCGAGCCAATCTCGAAAACGTGGCTAAGAACGCGTTATTTGTCACTCTTGACAAAGGCACGTTCTCAAAGGTAAAGAGCTGCAAAACAGCCAAAGAAATCTGGGATAAACTCAAGTTAATTTGTGAGGGAACTGAGCTCTCAAAAGAAAACAAGATTTCAAAACTTACTCAGCAATTCGAATCTTTTGAAATGAAACCAACGGAAACACTTGAGGAACTTGACCTCATTTCTGGTATTGTTGGTGAACTTGAAGCGTTGGGCAAGATTTACACCCAAAAGGAGAAGAACTTAAAAATTTTCAGATCTCTCCTAGCAGATGGGACATTAAGACCACGGCTATGCGTGTATCCTGTAATCTTAATGAAATATCCACTTTTGATCTCTTCTCGACCTTAAAGCTTTTGAGTATGACATTGTGAGAGAGAAAGTCAAGAATCTCCTTCAAAGGTCACGACTCTCGGCCGTATCGAGCAAATCGACACGGCATGCCTAGCTCGTCGGCCCGGTCACAAGAACGCGGTGGCAGACGACATCCTGTCACAAGATGAAATGGCGCTTCTAATGCATAAATTCAAAAAGTTCATCAAACGACTGGAAAGACTCCTACAGCCCAAACACATCAACAAGGTAAATCAGAAACATCATCCAGTGATGCTAACTCGTGTTATAAGCTGCAGGAAACCGTGCCATTATGCAAACAAATGTCCTCATCCCAAAGTCCAAAGATTGCACGAGGCCGAGCAACAAGAGAGAGATGAAAGAAGACGTGCTTGGAAAGACAAGATCAAGGCCCCGATTGGAGAATCGAAGCCTCCCCACACCATCCAAATCGTGAGAATGTCTTGGTGGTCAAGAAAGTGATTCATCGGCGATGAGTTCGATGATAAAGCATACATGTGCTTTATGGCCAAAGATGTTCGAGAAGGTGAAGACTGACGATGAGGTAAGTTCAACCTCGGTTATTCCATCTAATGCATCTCATACTTTCGAAAATATGATGAATGAATTCAAAAACATTCAAAAGGCCCATGAGACTCTAAAAGCGAGAATATACTGACTTCATTAACAAATCTAGAGTGAAAGATGAAAATGACTTCTTGAAAATAAACTATGAAAATATGTCTCTTGATTGTGAAACCAAAAGGTCGATTTTGAAAAACTCATGGAGAGCAATCATCAACTTGCTCATGAACTAAATGTGGTTAAAACCCATAATGAGAGCAAGACAAATGATTTGGTTCTACTACAAACCAAAATTATAACTCTCGAGAAGCGGCGAACTTGAGACCATTCTCAAGTCTTTTGAAAAATCGTCCAAAAGAATGGAAGAAATTCGAGCACTGGGCAACATGCTCATGATAAAAGTGGCTTAGGATACGGCTCATGTTCGAATAAAGGTAAAACTAGTCTTGTGTTCGTCAAGAGTGTGGAACACATTCCAGAATCGGAAGATACTCCTAGTCCCATAAAGGAACCTGTCTGCAGAAAACCAAGGCCGCAATTCCGCCCCTCAACTCTACTATTCGAGACAGTGGAACAAACAACCACTCGAAGGCGTAATCTACAAAGATGCTCCACAAGCATATCATCAAAGCCGACAGTCATTCAGAAAGAAAGCGGTATCCAACCACCAAAGGCCCGCACAAGCAGTACACTCGATGCGGTGCGCCTAGGTATGGATACAGAGCCCCGTTATCCCTCAAGACACAGATGCGATTCGGTATCAACAACGGTGGGAATCCAACTGAGACCCGAGAAGACAAGGCTGTTAGGCCTAGGAAAATGGCTCCACCTCCTAGACGGCACTCATCTTGGAATAATAATAATAACCACGAATTTTACATGCATAATAATTATCATGATTATAACAACTACGGATATGCCCCGTAGATACCGCAATCTTGTCAGTACATCCTACAATAAACCATTCTTTGTCGGGAAAATCTGGGTACCTAAAGGAACTAACATATATGGACCCAAAAATCAAAGGGGACCTAAATCTACCTAATTTCTTTGTTACGGGACATTACAGAGGAGGATACAGTACTTGATAGTGGATGCTCTCGTCACATGACCAGGAGAGAGCAAGCTATCGATTTTGTAGAAGGTCGTTGTCCAAAAGTTCGCCGGTGATAAGTCTAAAGGAAGAACAAGAGGGAAAGGAAACCTACTTGTCGGGAAATTCAAGGTCACCGATGTTGCATATGTTGAAGGCTTACAGTATAATCTACTTAGCATTAGCCGATTACGTGATAAACAGTTCTCGGTGAAGTTCTATATAGATCGTGTAGAGTCAAGAACACCCAAACCAAGGAAGTTGTTCTTACAGAAGCAGATCGTGTAATATGTACATTCTTGTTTGGAAGCCTATGAGCTCCTCAATTCCATGTTTTGTTGCCAAAGGCACTGCGGATCTTAGTGGCTATGGCACAAGAGGATGTCTCACGTGAACTTCAAGACGATCAACAAGCTTTCAAGGCAGTATGGTTAGAGGTTTGCGGATGTGTCATTCAAGAAGGACGGCGTCTGCGGACCATGCCGAGAAAGGAAAGCAAATCAAGTCAACTCGAAAAGCAAATCCTACCTTTCAACCCAAAGAGTGTTGGAAATGCTACACATGGATCTCTACGGTCTGTAGACCCAGTAAGTTTGGGAGGTAAGAAATATTGCATGGTTGTTGTTGATGATTATTCCAGGTATGCTTGGACGATCTTTCTTAGCAAGAAGAAGGAAACAACATCAAAGTGCCCAGAGCTCTGAGAAAGTTGCAAAATGAAAAAGCGTCGAGTATCGTGTGCATTCGTTCGAGTAGTCTTGAATTTACTAACCGCTTTATAGAGCAATACTGTTCGGAAAATGGAATACGGCACGAATACTCACCGCCAGTACACCTCAACAAAATGGTGTTGCCGAGCGAAAGAATAGGACGTTGAAAGAAGCAACAAGGACAATGATTGCCGCAAGCAAATTGCCACAGCGTTTAAGGGTGAAGCAACCAATCTGACGTGCTACACTCAAAACCATTGTATCGTCAACAAGCACCACAACAAAACGGCTTATGAGGTATGGAATAACAAAACTCCATTAGTTTCGTATTTTCACATTTTGGATGCAGGTGTTATGTATTGAACAATGGGAAGGACCAACTTAGAACCTTTGATGAAAAATCATATGAAGGAATATTCGTAGGATACTCCTCAGACAGCAAAGCATTAAGAATCTTTAATAAAAGGAGGTGACGATCGAGGAATCGATTCATGTAGTGTTCGACGAACCACACCATGACCCTACAGGAGTAGATGATATCACTCGGGACATTCATCATCTATCTATCTTGGATCCACCTACACCCATAGAACCCGTAGTTGATTTAGAAATCAACCCCGCACTGTAAGAATCGATGTGGATGAAGTGAAGTGTACCCACAGAAACTTTCGATACAGTACGGGATCCTGAACTAGAACCCGACCGAAGATGGTTGAGAGATCACCCGCAAGAGCTGATCATTGGAAACATTAATGCCGGTGTTTCTACTCGTAGGAGAATACAGAGTACACAAGGAAATGTACTTTGTGCACTAGAAGAATCTAATGCTGAAGTCTCACAGTTTCCTGAATGGAAATCTCAATCCGAACTTAGGAGACTCAATATGTGCACTATCGCCGTATTCTTAGCCCAGTCCGAACCTGTTTCGACCATAGACGCTCTTAACAACTCTCATTGGATAACATATATGGAAGAAGAGCTTAACGGTTTCGAAAGAAACAATGTATGGTATCTTGTACCCAGACCGACACACCAATCGGTTATAGGAACCAAATGGGTATTTCGAAACAAAAAGGATCGAAATGGACTTATCATAAGGAACAAATCCAGACTAGTAGCACAAGGCTATTGTCAGGAAGAAGGAATTGACTATGATGAAACCTTCGCCCCTGTAGCGAGACTAGAAGCCATTAGGATATTTTTAGCCTTTGCCGCCCATAAGAGTTTTATCGTATACCAAATGGATGTCAAAAGTGCTTTCCTGAATGGAGAGCTTGCAGAAGAAGTTTATGTTGAACAACCACCAGGGTTTGCCAACACAGACGGTATCGATCTAGTTTACAGGCTAAGGAAAGCGCTGTACGGACTTAAACAAGCCCCTAGAGCCTGGTACGAAACCCTGTCCCAGTATCTAACCAACAACGGATTTGAGAAAGGTGCTGTCGACAAAACCTTGTTCAAGATACAGGAAGGTGATGACCTTCTAATGGTACAAATCTATGTCGATGATATTATTTTTGGTTCAAATAACCTTGCTCTATGTCAAAGGTTCTCACATCTCATGCAAAGTAAATTTGAAATGAGTATGATGGGGGAACTTAGTTATTTCCTAGGTTTGCAGGTAAAGCAGTTGCCTACAGGTATATTCATCAACCAGGAGAAATACAGCAAGGAACTTCTCAACAAATTTGGAATGAACACTTCCAAATCCTCGCCAACCCCTATGAGCACTTCCGTGCAAATTAGTGCTGATGAAGCCGGAAAGCCGTTTGACCAATCACTCTACAGGAAGCTCATTGGTTCGCTTCTGTACCTAACGGCTAGCAGGCCCGATATCCAGTTTGCTGTTGGAGTGTGTGCGAGATACCAAGTTGCACCTAAGGAATCACACTTTAATACAGCTAAACGAATCTTGAAATACATTAAAGGAACAGTCGATGCAGGACTGTGGTATCCTAAGGAAGGCGGATTCGATTTAGTTGGATACAGCGACTCGGATCTCGGAGGCTGCAAGCTAGATAGGAAGAGTACAAGTGGAACTTGTCACTTTCTCGGACCTAGACTCGTTTCTTGGTTCAGTAAGAAGCAATTGGCTAACTCTCTTTCCAGGTGAATCGAGTACTATCTTTCTTGGTAGGCTGTGTATGCGAATCCTTTGGATGCGGCAACAAGCGTCGATTATGGAATCGATGCTAGAGAGACTCGATCATGTGTGATAGCACGAGTGCAATCGCAATTACGCACAATCTGTTTTGCACTCGCGCACTAAGCATATCAACATGAAGCATCATTTTATCGGGAATCATGTCGAGAACAAGGATGTTCGCTGGAAAAAGTCCATCTGAGACATCCAAATGGGCCGACATTTTCACCAAGCCTCTCGACACAGCAAGATTCAACATGCTTAGAACAGAATTGGGAATACTACAGCCAGACTCCCTGTAAGTAAATTTACTGTTTTTACTCAACAATTGAGGGGGAATGCTGTAAGACCCGTGAATACAGTATCCAACATTAATTATCTGTACACTCAGAATCATCAATACCATACTGTAGCGATCGAAGGCATATGAATCCTACAGCTGGTGTGTGCAATAATTAAGGGGGAATACTGTAGGACCCATGAATACAGCATTAATCCAAATATTGCTGTATGGAATTTAAAACCTATTAGTACCTTTTTAAGGGGGAACGTCAGACGACGGAGAACAAAGACATACTATAGGATTTCGATTCAGTATATAATATAATATTATTTCCTTTTAAAATAATTTTTGTCCACGTGCCCTGTTTTTATGTCAAACGTCATGTTCATTAAATGCCTTACACGACATCTGGACAACTGAATCTCAAAAGCCGCGATGTTTTTAAATTGTTTATTATTTTTAAACCGCCGTTTTAGGCATTTAGGGTATCAACCTATGTCAGAAGTGGGACCCGCTGTATTTTAAAACCTTTTAATGGATTAGCGTACCAGTTACACTAAATCCATCCTGACCGTCGATTTCAAAACCGGTTCCCATCCCTTAAAATCTGACCATTCGTACTCTGCAAAACCCTATTTCGCCGCCCAAGTATAAAAGGACTGTATCTGCCATTAGAGACTCTTTACGCTTTCTGCAATTACAAGAGATCTCAAGCAAACAGCCTACATATTTTCTGCATATTCACTGCGAATTTCGACTGTTTTCTTCCACCTTTGTTTTTAAGAAAACATCCATGGCTAGTCAATCTTCTTCCCCTGTTCTGAAGAAAACCTCCAACATCATTGATGGCCGGATCTTCTCCAAACCTGTCATCATCGAGCGTATTCTCTCGGAAATCAATGACTCAGAACCGATGGAGTATATCATTACTCGTCTTGAACAACAAGGACTCTATCGCTTCGGGAGCAAAACCGCCGACAAATACGAGGCCCATCTGGTTGAGGAATTCTACCTCAACGCCGCCATCCGTTTTCTATCACTAGCTCAGGGAGGACATGTTGCTGACATCACTGCAACCGTCCAAGGAGTGGAAATCTGCATCAATCGCGATTTACTCCAGAAAATCTACAGGCTGCCCGCCGACGGCCTGACCATGGACCAGCTTGAGACGTTTGGGTCTCAAGAGCTGATTACCAAGTTTTATGGACTATTTACCGGGTCCAAAGTGGTTGATATGGTGACAACCACTTGTCACAAGAAAAATTTTCTTCTTCATTTCGTTTATTTGCATGACTTCTGTTCCAGAATCATTGAAAATCGAACCGGTGCGTTCGAGATGTGCACGAATCTAAGGTTCAGAATGATGGTAGCTATTTTGACCTGTGAAAAGGTCAATTGGTGCCAAATCATTTTGAAGCGTCTTCAAGAAGAGGTGTGCAAACCCGCCACCCAAAAGAAATCCTTTGGTTTAATGCTAAACTACATTCTGACGAGGTGCGGAGTGACGCAATCCTCCGACGCCAAGAAAAATAGCTCACGGATATATTTAGGAGGCGTCAAGCCCACTGCTTATAACCAGAGCACCATGCACGCCAATCATCCGAGAACCAGGCACATGCCTATCTCTGCCAACCCAAGAGATGAAACCGTGAAGGTCCCAGAAATGGAATCTTCAAAGAAGAAACGCAAGCGATCTCACAGCAAGAAACACTCTGCTGATGAGAAGTCCAAGAAGAGACTAAGGAGGCTCTCAAAAATCAAAACCAAGCACTCCGAGGATGTCTCGCCCATGGCGCAACCCATTGATGACAAACCCCAGGGCCCAACCCCTGTGGAAGAGGTGTCTCCTACTGCATCGACAGTAGATCCCGAGCCTTTGGCGGCTACGACGGATATAGAGACATCTGCCAACGCTCAAGACTTTAGCGAGTCGGCTGCCCATTCGGAGCCAAAAGCTACTTCTCCTCTGCGGGATCCCACACCCGACAGATCCAATTTCCTTGGGCACCATCCCTGCAAGGAGTCCATCTTCCGCAGATCCCATACTGCATCTGGAATCCTCAAACAGCGTCTCGGACGTTATTCAAGTCCCTCCCGACTCGATCATAAATCATACACTTCTTTCGTTTCAACTTGAACAAGCGTACGAAAGATTTCTGCAATGGAAAGGCTATAGGCTAGCTCATTTACACACTGTACAACTGGAGCGAATGGAGCCACGAAGAGCGTTTTGTCTCCGAAGTAACAGACTCAACTGAAATTGAGGCCCTGCTTCGATGGGACAACGCTTCTTGCAAAGATCTCATTGAAAGCCACCTGCTGCACAAATCTGACGCCAGAAGAAAAGGAAAGAAGAAGTCAGAGGACTCTCCCATTAATCCAAAAAGACGACGACGATCATGACTCAGACGACGACGACGATGCTCTTCAAGCAGGTCTGAGAATGAGCCGTGAAGAGGCTGAAGCTCGAGACGCCTCTCCACCCAGAAAAGACGAAGGGCCTTCAACCCAAGCCAATCCACCTTCGCCACAGCCGGAGAACATTTCCGACCAGGAGGAATCAGTCCCTCCAGTCGAGGAAGTTCAAGAAATTTTAGAACAGGCATCCGAGCCTGTTGCGACCGAAGAAGCCATTCCTGCAAGCCAACAGGAGGATTCAGTCCCTCCTGCATCCATATCTGCCGAAGAACCTTCGCCACAGGACGCTTCTGACCCAACTGTCGCCGTACCACAGGAAGCTGCTCCCGCCCCTGCAACCTTGGAATCCGAGGACGGTAACGAACATGAGGATGTCCAACTTACTTCACGTCCATCCGTGAATGTAAGGAGGTTGAACGGCGCTGAAGACTTCGCCCAGCCTGACTCTCCGATCTCTGCTGCACGCAAAGAGCGCCTGCGAGCTCTTGGCCTTCAGACTGTATTTATCCAAGACGCAGTCAACGCTCTATCTTCCGTTAAAAAGGCACTGAATTGGATGCACACCTCTGCCGTAGAAGAGATGACCACTCTTCAATACGAAGTATCTCGAGTTGTCGACGCATTCATTCTTTTGCCAGAAGTTTTCAAGCAAGCCTTGAAGATCATGGGAGATAAACAAGAGCAACTGCTGAAGGAGGAAGCTACGAAGACAAGGATTGCTGAAGCCAAGACCGCCTGTGCAATGATTGAGAACAGCTCTCAACTGCGTGCTCACGACAAATCCATTCAAGAAATGTCGCAGACTCTTTCCTCCATTGTTGAAAGAATAACCAGCATCGAGACCAAACAGGACGCCGCTCTTGAAATCCTGCAAAGCCTTGATGAAGCCAAAAAGGGGGAAGAGGCACGAGAAGCTGCAAGGAGAATAAGACTGCAACAGGAAAGGGAATTTGAGGCTGCTCAGAGCAGTATCGCTGCCGAATTAAACAAGCTAGCACCTCAATCCCAAAGTTTTAGAATTTCAGGCTCCAGACCAGAATTCCATGACCCAAATGTCCCTTGGCAAAATCTTGTTCAAAGACCTTCGGAAATACGTCTGCCGACCAACCGCAACCCAACTGCCGAAGAAGTGAAGCACTGGAGGAAGAATGAACTGATGAGATATTTTGTCAGACTCATCAGGGAATCCGCCATCTTCAAAAATTATAAAACGTTAGCGGAAGCGGCAGATAAATTTTCAAAGATGCTAGAAGAAGGTAAACTCCCTCTCCAAATCGAAATGAAATCAAAACATAGAAGAGGAGATCGGGTCACCCATCCAGAAGATTGGATACTTGCCTTTGATCGTTCATATGAAGGAAGAGCGATTTACCAGGAACGAGGCAATGATTCACTTCAAAACTGGTGGCGCGGCACCGAGAACGAGCAAGGAAAAAGACCATGGAGGCATGCGGATTATAAATAAGGAGATGAAATTTATGTATATTATTTTTGTTTTTGTAATTTCTATTCGAAACAGCAAACTTTGTACTCAATCATTTTGAATATCAATAAAACAGTTTGTTTGTCTTGAAAGATTACAACTCGTAATCTACTGTGTTAATGTATGATTACTTAAATTGTTTGATAGGAATCTCAAGTTAGATAAACTTGATTGAAAAATAAGCTGTACGAACTAGTCTACGAACAGTTCATAGTTTCAGTTGTAAACTTAGAATACATTGTAAGATTGTGCCTGCGCGCCAATCATAAGATTAAGTTGTAATAAATCTCAAACTGTACGGAACGTGCCTGCGAGCAGTTCATTTTTGTAGACTAAGTCACTAAGTCAGACCTATTGACAAAAGACCAAGAAATCTGCCAGAAGTCATCGAAGAAGAATGCTTCATGAAGAAGGTTTTGGCATCATCAAGAAGACTCGAAGAGTTAAGTAAGTTGGTCTTGGCAAATTGTCAAAAAGGGGGAAATTGTTGGGAAAACAAACACCCTGTATCGAATCAGCCGGGATACCCGATCCCTGTACCGATTGTTATTTGTTATTTAGAAGGTTTTGACATATATGCCAAATACAGTAAAGGAAACTGTATCGATGCTTTAAGACTTTATCCTCAGATCGAAGACACCGCCGAATCAGCATAAGTGAAGCTCGTCAGTACAGCAAGAAGACTTGTAAAAAGACCAAGTATGGAAACTGTCTCGATGCCCTAAATACAGTCATCTTCCATACAGTTCACAAAAGGACAATAAAGAACACAAGTCAAGTTCCGTTGAACAAAGAAGTATTTAAATACTCAAGGATAAAGTATTTAAATACTGTCAGTCCTCAGATCTTCAGAATCCCGCGAAATCCGGATCATGTCATATTCCCATTGAAGGAAATCTTATTCAAACGGATATCTCAACGGATACTTTCTTCAGAGACTATATATATCCTTGAAGACATTGAAGATCAGTTACGAATCGAAGTAACCTAATACTCAAGCTATCAAAGTTATTATCTGAGCAAACATATCTCCAAAGCATACTGCTATCAAGAACGAAAGAGATATACAGTGCTCAACATCAAGAACAGCTATCATCAGCTCAAGAACTTGATATTCAAAGCTGCTGTTCTTACAGGTTACCTACCTTTTACCTCTGTGTAAAAACCGAGCTCTGTGTGAACTCAACAAGTTATTCGACTGTGTGGGACGAATAAGGACGAAGCTTGAACCGTGTGTGAAGAAGCTAGTCAAGAAGGAAGCTTTAACCAATCTGTGTGAGCGGTTGAAAGTGACATTCTTTGTATCAATCTGTGTCAACGATACAAGGATAGGTTTGTTTATAATTACGTAGTTGTGTACGATAATTATAATAAACTTTTACTCCTGTGTGGAGGACCAGTGGACGTAGAGGGGTTTACCTCGAACCACTTAAATTACTGTGTCATTTACCTTCTGCTTTTACTGTTTTAAATTACTGTGATATATTAAGTATACACCTAATACTTCGTTGCTGTATCCACGGCAACTAACTGTATCCAAGACTTCCGCTACGCACTCAGATTTAGATTCCATACAGTTTGTTGTTTAAACTATTTTCCAAACTGTATCCAGTATACTTAAGTGGCCAACACATTTCCTTGTTGGAAATATACTAATTCTTCTGTTCTTGGTACAGGGTCCGTATGGTACAGGGTCCGTAGCTGCGACCCGAACTGCTCGCCGCTGGTGCTGGATTTCCTATCGAGCAATGCTCCTCGCGAGGCCTGTGACGTCCCTCACTACGTTGCTCGGGCTGTCGCTGTAACACCCCCAATCCACTCAGGGATATTACATGCCGTAGACCCTCTCCTCGAGGATCTACCAGGCTGATAACTAAAATCAAACATCTAAACATCGCCTTTAAGGCTAAAATGACTCGGTAGACCGATTTGGTCTTTCAATAATAACATACAACTCAAACCCAAACACATACCCTCGCAGGGGTCAAAATACAATAAACTCCCGTACAACGGGGAAAAGATACAGAAATGGAAAATAAAATACAACTAGGCCGATACGACATCAACGGATCCTCATGTGATTAGTATCGTTCATCCTTCATCATCCTTCATGCCGACCCTGTGCTATGCTCCAAAACCTGAATGCAAAAATAGACATCCACCCCCCGATACTCGGGGGTTAGCAAAACTCCACTGTTTTGCTAGTGCAAGAACAAAGTGCAAATACGAGCCATACAATTCACATTCCACGAATAACAATAACCAGGAATCCTCAAAGATCCAAACGTAAAGAAAAGTACTTCCCGAGGCAAGAGTTTGGGTAAACATTTCCCAAACCGAAAGATCGCAAATAAAGGGAAACAATTTATAAAACAGTTTAAAATGCCATCGAGAGTTTTAATAGAAAACAATTTAGGATTATAAAATCCTTCTCTTTCCAAAAATCAATAGGGTCACAGCCCAAATGTTTTGTTTTCGCAAATAGGAAACCACCAACAATTTACAGGGTCAGAGCCCAACATCACGTGTCCTCAACGGACATAAAATCAACGAAACATAATCACGCACACGCATCGCCTATGACCGGGACGCTACCACAGACATCCCACCCGAGGCCTCGAAGGACCCTCCCGAGCTGGCTAGCGAAACAAATCACACACATCTCACGGTTGGATCAATCGCTTGTTGCATCCTGGCCACATGATCGCATGCCATGTGCCACCGTAGATTATCTCACGCTCTCACGGTTGGATCAATCACTTGTTGCATCCTGACCACATGATCACGTGCCATGTGTCACCGTAGACCTTCAACCATATCCACACATTCACACAAATAACATATCACATCAAGGATATTCAAACAATTCGCCCAGAGGCATCAAACACTTAGCAAGACACCACGTCAATCCACAACGCACCGAAATGAAATAATATACGTCCACACGCAATACCAAGTGCAACATCAACACCAAACATATCCATAGAATTCATATAGTTATTCACAAACCACACCATTCACAAAACACACGCGTTTTGAAAGCAAGCCTTTAACAAGACTAAACCGAATCTTTTGAAAGTCCAATTCAAATGACCAAGCAACCACATTTAGACGATCACTAATTATCATATCCATAAAACAAGAATAGTATGGACAAGGTACTTGCCTCGAATAAGAACAACGCGGAGAATCGACCGAAATAGGTTGACACGAACCGACTACGAACCCGTCGACTCCACCGATCACCAACTCGCGATACTAAACTACGGAGGACAATAACAACAATGAAAATGAATTCCATAGCATGACTCAAAGCCGTTGAATTCAAAGAACGAACGACGAATGTTCAAGTGTTTTCCCCAAAACGGCCAAGAACACGATTCGTCCCGACAAAACACGAAAACGGAATTCCAAGTTGAAATATGGATATACAATCCATAGAATATGTTTAACAACATCATTTAACCATAATCGATCCATAAAAAATGGATGAAAAACGAGATCGAGAACAAATCCCCCAAAAAGTCGATTCGAAGGAAATCAAGAAATATACTTCGATTCGACGAAGAACAATGGATTAAATGATGTTAAACACAAGAATACTACCAAGATTAATCATACCCATCATGAATTAATCAACATCACGGAACGAATCGGACAAAAATGCAAAAACCCCCCAAATTCACGAAATTAGGGTTCTAAGGAAGGTTACCTTGATTCGCTGGATCAAAGGATGATAACTGATGATTGATTGATGTTATGAACTCAAGAACTTCGTGGATTTGTTGTTAAACAACATGGCTCCACGATCTCTAAGTCTCCATCCGCGGAAGAGAAAGGTAGGAAATGAAAAACGAGATGAAATGTGATGCTGTCACATTTATCTTTGGCCGGACTAGCGCGCCGAGCTAGCGCGTGCGCTATCGCCCAGTCGCAATCCAGTGCCCTCTTGGACTAGGCCTTTCGGCCAGTAGCGTGCGCAGCCTTTCCGGCCGTAGGCGTGCTACCTGCCGCCAGAAGCGTACGCGGGCCCGGCAAATAGCGTGCGCTACTGCCGAGCCTAACCGATTCGAACCCTGTGACTCCACTATCTGCACCGATAGCGTGCGCTAATCGCCGGTAGCGTGCGCTACACTGCCGTTAGCGCGCAGCCTTTCCCGGCCGTAGCTACGCTGGTTCCCGCGCACCTGTTCGACCGGTGCCCGCAATCGTCCGGCGATCCCGCAGCCGTCGGCGGTGCTCGAACACTGTGGCTCGGCGACTCGATTTCCGAAAACGCATTTTAACGAACACGACGAAAAGTTCGCGGACAACATCAACGACCCGAAATAAAAACATAATGCAATAATTAATCATACGCGACCAAGATACGGGTCGAGACAATAATTACAGATACGGATACCCGTAACTCTTAAGAAATTACAAAAATGGCCCAAAACGCCCGAAAATCACGATACGTGATCGAATAACCAAACCGAAGTTCACAACACGTCTAACAAAGTTAAACGGACTTACAGGAAACTCAAACAATAGCTGAACGAGATTCGCAAGAATCGAACTCAAGTGCGGAAAAGTCGCTAAAAAGCACGGAACTCAACAAAACGACACCGAAACGATCTCGGATGTCAAAAAGTGTAGAATTAATTATCCTCAGAACGATGAAACGGTCATAAGCGAGTCGTCAAAACGGACTCTCGCCGAAAAAATAAAATTACCGAAAATCGAAAATTGCGGATATTACATTCTACCCTCCTTAAAAGAAGTTTCGTCCCGAAACTTAAAATAAGTAGGGAGGAGAAACATCCCGCCAGAAAATACTCAACGAGATACACAAGAACCGAAACTCGCGCCAACGACGGAACGCCACAAGCAACGCAAAGAGACATACGGCGTGAAAACACGCCCCACGATGACCAACACAACGCCACAGGTAGAAACATAATAAAATCAACAAGTGACAAGCGTCATCAAACAGACAATACAATCGAGTCGATTATCCGGACAATCACAAAACACAACGAACGAAAATCAATAGGATTGACCAACCCAACGGTACATCAATCAAAACGCGAGCCAACCGCTGAACAAATACGGAATTCCACCGCCCAAGGGTTGGAAGATTGAAAACGAGACTAACTTCCCGAACTTAAGGGAATTAGGAAGGAGCCTGAACGCTCAACAATCACGAAACGAGAACAAAACCGAACAAACAAACAATCGAGACAACAAAAATCGAACAATCATGTCCGAAACACGAAGGATAATAAAATTCAAACAACAACTCCCAGGACGATCTGGTGAGAACTACAAGACATGCATTCCCATAAGATCCACTGGAAAAGGAATAGCGATTGAAAAGTCACAACGACAAACGAGTTATTCCGAAATAATACCACACTCATTCGATCAACAAAAGCAAGGGGCAGGACAAGCCCAGAAATGTCAACGAACATAAACGAGTTGACAGAGTCGAAAACACAAGAGTTCCAAATCCGATCCACTTCGAATAAAAGAACTAATAGAACCAGATGATGTCACTCCCGAACAAGGTTCACAAGAATCGAACCGAACTCGAAAAAATCACAGTGATAACCAGATCGACCCACAACAAGATCACAGTTCGTTCGGACGATGAAACTGAAATACAGAACAAGTTCAGAAAGTAACAACGAACACGAGCGAGTCGATAGAATTGAGAAAGAGAAAATGCAGAAGCCAAAAATAATACGGGTATTATATTCGACCTCTTCTAAAAGAAGTGTCGTCCCCGAAACTCACAACAACGAAATCAAGATGACGACACAACAGGAAACCGACAGAAACATCCTTCGAAGGCCTCTCAAAGACGATTCTGATAACTGTGCTGAAGCGTGAACTCCAAAAGTCTCGGTAGCAAATTTGCAAAACTGACTTCGGTGTCCCTCGAGTCCACACTCGAAATGTGTTACCGACGAGAAGGACAATTTACACGTGCATGCCCCAGCACATCACGGTTGAAACGTCTAGGCTCGGCATACCGAAAATACAAAATGCTAGATATAATGGGGCATAACGTCGCAAAACAACATAGCAGAGATGCCAACTCAGCACAACAAAGAATCATAACACATATCATATATAACGATTTCCATCGTAAAGTAATACACACACAAACAATACAACAACGACGGTATCGTTCGGAAACCTTAACGGCCCGAACAATCACCAGCACATAATTACAAACATCATGAAACAATCACACATGTACACAAATGTACAAACCCAAGCTTTAACAGCTCACACAGGTGCGATAACACGCAAGTCACCACGAAATGACAACATTAAAGATCGTCATCACACCTCCCACAAAGGGACAACAAAAACATATGCATGGCGAACGACTCAACATTCACACCACCAATTCAATCACAATTCGGAGGGCCAACACCCTAACAATAATACCAACATCATACACACCTTCTCCGACCACAAGCAGGAAATGATGGGTTTTAAAACGAAAACCACCTTTTGAAGACAGTTTGGAAACACCAGTTGATCTTGAGTATCATTTTACAAAAAGTTGGACAAACATCATTTTCGAGACTTTGAAAATCATCTAGCGTTTGAACAAAAATGAGGACACCTTTCTTTTAGTGAAAAACTTTAAAAAATATTCGACCCTTGGGTCTAAGCAACTGCATTTGAGAATATCTCAAAATGTTTTTGGTCCTCAACTAGAAAATTTTTGAAATGTATTGCGGCATTAGAAAGCACCTTGAAAACACCGCAAGAAAATAACTTGTTTTAAAAGTACGTCTCGAATTTTAATTTTTCTAAGATACTCAAGGTTTTTAAAGATAATTCAATGGGTTAGAATGTTAGGAGTATACCCTCGAATGCCACTCAGAGGTTGTTGAGTGAGGGCATTGTACTTGTAATTATGTAAACCATTTATATAAGGCAAATGAATGTTTCTTTATTTACTGGTAGTTACTGGCATTCCTAACTCGTAAATATACATATAGAAACTAGTCCGTGTATTTGAGAACAAAACGTTCCACTCCTTATTGGATAAGGGGGTCGGCACTGGAAAGGTTTATAGCTCAAATACTTAATCGTTCGCAAGTCGATGAAACTTGGTAGGCGTTAAGTTTATGTAAAGACTTGTATGACGTGTTCTTTGACAAGGAGAGTGCTGTTGAACACTAATGGTTAGTGGGAGCACACGTTATAGGTATGCTAATTGGATTAGTATACTCGAACCGACTCACCCTCGATTCGTCACGGATTTCACTCGGGACGATCAATGATGGAATCGAAAGGTTGTAATAGGTATTCGTGAACCTTCGACTTGAGGATTTAGTAGGGATGTGCTTGTGACGTCAAGATTTTCATTAGAGTAGTTCGACCCTGTAAACTGGAAGGCGGGGGTCAACCTCAACGTGCATCTTGATGGGCAAGTAGCAGTCTCTGAATACCAAGATAGAATTCTTTCTCCTGTTAGTGAACGGGTTATATGTCCTATGCGGTTATTGGCAGATGAGATCATAAGTCTTTGGCCAAAGCATTGGAGCTAGCTGTATTAGATACATGAGAGCTCGATGATCTCGATTTGCATTAACGCATGCATAACGTCAAGTACAGATAGGGTTTGACTGACCGTGACCCTATAACTTGATCGGGACATTTGAAAGAAGGGTTTATATGTATACTGGTATTCACGACAGAATGGTTCTTGAATGATCCCAATCATTCGTTCTCGGTTAAGTGCAGTGTAGCCGCCATCTTTGGCTAGGTGGTGCTACTACTCTTTGGTTCCTCCCATTGCTGACTGAGACGGACCTACCGAGTCGCGCATTAGGATTGACGACAGAATGAATCAAGCTAATTATCTCATTATGTGTATTAGATATTGGATATCTAAATTTGGGACATTAGATGTCTAAATTGATTTATTGGATAAATTGATTTACGGCCTAATGAATTAAATAAATTACTGGGTGATTAATTTAATTCACGTATATAATTATTTCTTGGAGAAATTAATTATATTGTATTTGATATGTTTAATTAATTGGATTAATTAATCGATATAAATACATCGAAACGGAATCGGAGTTTATCTGTTTGGACTTTCGGGAGTCCGAAACGAACCGAACTCGTCCGTTTTTCATCATGGCCACCCTCCTCTTTTCCACCTAATTTCCCCTTGTCTTTTGTTTCCATTTTATATGGATGATATTGACATGGTGGGGATACCTCTCATGTGAATGAGTTGTATAAGTTTGGTGGAAGGTGAATAAAGAATATATATGTAAGCTTGTGATTGAGAAGACTTCATCATATAACATATATAATTCACACCTTGGAGGAGAGATATATGTAAGTGAGTTTGAAGGAGAGAGAGAATAGAACTTAGAGTTCATTTCATGGTGTTCATACTCATCTTCATCTTCTTCACTAACTTCTTCTTCATTTTTCTTGGAGAAAATTGAGAAAAAATTATTAAGAGAATTTTGATAAACATACTTGGAGTATATTCATCAAAATCAATAGCTTCATCACCTAGCTCTAGCCATATCCTCGGAGGATAGCAAAGTGTTGTCATTCCGTTCGTTTTTCCGGCGCGTGGCAAGTAGAGACGCGGTGCTTTCGGCGTTGGATCGTTCAAGGGCTTGAAGCGGAATAGATTCGTAGAGATCAAGCAAAGCTTGGGGAATAGCTCAAGAGAAGGTTATCCATCTAATCAACGGACTACAAGGGTGAGTTTCTATATCTCTTGTTATTCGTTTTGATATTCGTATATACGTAGCTCGATCGATCCTCGTAGGGATTCAGATCGAATTAATTTTCGTTTTACCGCTTCCGCTGGGCCTTCGTTTTAGGCACCGAATCCCAACAGTGGTATCGGAGCGTAGGTCTTGCGATCGTATATACGATATTGGCATTTGGAATGCTCGATTAGATGGTTAATGATTTGGAATCATTTTAGTCATAATCGTGGTACATTTTTTACGTTCGTTGTAGTTATATTTTTCGTAAGTTTATGTGTAAATATAAATCTTAAATTTCTGGGAAATATGATTTATATTGAAGATATGAATGTTGAAAAATATTGATATTGGATATCCGGTCGAAAATCGAGCTCCGAATCGTCGTCGGACGATTTTTCGGAGAAAGGCGAAGTTCTTGCCGGGTGACTGGCCGTGTGCAGTGACACGGGCGTGTCAGCGATCCCAGCCCCTTGCCAGGCAGACCGACCGTGTCGGGGACACGGGCATGCTGGCCGGTGCCGGCGTGACTCGGCCATGCTGTGCCGCCACCGGAAAAGTGCCGAGGGTGACTCGGCCAGCACTTTTTTGCCCGGCTCGATTTTTCGTGTATTCTTGAAAATTAATCTCCGCATGTTAAATTGGATTTAATATGATTAAAATGATTTATGGTATTTCATTTTATAAGGGAATTTGATTAATTGGAATATTTATGGTCGACCGAATTATTTTGAATGTTATCATATTACCGATTGTGTGAATCGATTTGATCGGTTCGTATTGTTGATTGGATCAATGTATCTCTACGCTTTTCATTTATATAGTATTTATTGGATGAATGCTTTTGAATGGGGATGTGGTTCGTGGACTTAGTTTTGAATCGTTCGTTTTATTCGATTGGGTTGTAAAGGCCGTTTTGAGCCTATTTATTTTACTAGAAATGTTTGTATCTAGGATGCAATTTTCGATGTAAAATTTATATGTAATGACGAAGACCGGAGGAAGATCCATTTCGAGAAGACGAAGATTCAAGACGAAGACTTGTAATTAGATTACGGAGTTTTTGTTTTCTAGGAACGGTCCATGAACCACATGTTGGTAGCAACTAGGTTGTGAATGGTTATTTCATATTGTATGAATGCCACAAATGCGCTTAAACGATTAATGTGCAAAGTGTAACGTTAATCGCGATAATTCTCCTACAACAAATAATTAAGTTTATAAGGTTTCAAGGTTTTCCTTCCCTCCATCGAGTTTTCGGGAAATTGAAATCCAAACCGGATGTGCTATGCTTAGAGTTATCGGGGTAGTCGTTCGGGGAGGACGGATAAATTAATGGGAGCGCATTGGATGCCTTCGGTTGGAGCAAATTTTATCCCTAGAAACGATAGGTTGCGGATAAGATTGATTGTGAAACCGATTTGCGTCGATGGTATAAACTTAACTTGTTCACGAACCATAGAAACCGTATAGGTTGAGGAGTGAACAAGGGGAAAAAAGAAGATCGAATCATCCATTAGATGGGTTGGTGTTGGACACCACTTTATGAAAATTAATAGACTAGAAACACATTGGTTGCCCTCTATTAAGATTTGTAAAGAACTCGATCACCACTATGAAGTAGAGCGACGATACTTCCGGATTTCACATGGGAGTGTGTTATTCCGATAAAAATAGTGGGAGCTGGGTAACAAGAATAGAAAAGACCTTAATTCTATACTCAGATCATAATATAACAAGTCACTAATTAATCTGTTATACTTAATGCAGACAAATCTCAATATGACAATGAATCCACTCGCAATTCTACTCGAAAAGAACACCTTAATGGGACCTAACTTTGTGGATTGGCTCCGCAATTTGATGATTGTCCTCAGTATAGAGGCACTGGGATACGTCTTGGAGACGAACATTCTGGCGCCTCCTGTGCGGACCCGAGCCAATCAGGAAGAGATTGAAAACCACGAAAAGTGGGTTAAGGATGATGTGAAAGTCCGTGCTTATATGATGGCTTCCATGTCTAATGAGCTTCAGAGAGCTCATGAGAAAATGACTTCTGCTAGGCAGATTATATCTCACTTAACCGAACTTTATGGTGAGCACAGCAGAACTGCTAGATATGAGATATCCAAGCAACTGTTCGGTGCAAGGATGAAGGAAGGTGAGAAGGTTGGGGAACACGTCCTTAAAATTGTAATATCCGGATTTATTACAGTGTATTTCCTCTATATTCAAACCATGTATTATTCGGATTGGTGATTTTGATTATTGGAGTATGATATTTCATGCATTGATATCATTATACATAAGTATAGAAACTTGCAAAATTGCTCAAGCAACCTTGTGATAGCGCACGCTAAGAATGTATCTTAACGCGCGCTATCGGGCCATTATTAGCGCACGCTATGCAGGTAGGAGTAACGTGCGCTAAGGACTCAATTATTGAGCAGAACGGCTAACACATGCGCCAGCCGGGACATGGGACCGGATAAGATTCCCGCTGACGCACCCGGACAAAATCTGAAGTCAACCATTATTAGCGCACGCTAAGGGATGCTTAGTAGCGTGCGCTAACTTGTCAATAATGCAGAATATTATAAATGGGACATCAACCGTGTTGGCTTGCATTTCTTTTGCACTTTCCTCAATCTTGAGAGTTCAGAGAGTTGTAGTAATACTCCTATACACTTAGAACACATATTGTTGATGTTTATACATTGGTTATCACGTGGAATGTTCATGGAAGTGGAATAGCACCTTGGAAGGGCATACAACCAACCGGAGTTGGATTCTACCTTGCGGTTCAGTGATTTCGTCATTTTAAGGTATGTTCAATCTATCTCCAGACTTAGAGTTGGATTCTAACGATTTGGATGATCATGTTAACAAGATATGGATTTTCATAGATGAATTATCCAAGTATATCATGTTTGGAATAGTGAGTTGAATAAGCCTTAAATACCTTGATTATAATCATCATGATTCGAATCTTAGTACCGAATATGTGAAGAGAAGCTTCTATCATTGGTAAACCGAATCTAATAGATGATTTCATAGTAATCTTGGACTAGACGTTAACATCCTTATTGTTAGATAAATCTAAAGGTTTGATCATGGAAGGATTTATCTAGTATATATAGGACGTTTATCAACTTCAGTATGATAATATGGACTGATATAGAGGTGTTGATATCAACCGTTAAGATTTTCGAATTGTCATATGAAGATTTGAAGTCGGAATAGAATATGGTTTTATATTGGTATGCATATCCTTGAATCCGAAGTTGTCTTTAACCGTAAAATCATTCATAAGAGTATGAACATGGTACTCATGGAAGTAACATGAATTATCACGCAAGGTTTCATTGTTTTCGATCATGGCAAGAACAGTTTACTGCTCAGCAGTAAACTGCCATGCAGAGATAGCGCACGCTATGCTATGCAGTTTAACGTGCGCTATCGAGCACTAGTTAGCGTGCGCTACGTTTGGTACGTAACGTACGCTAGACCATCAGACGAGTCAGTTGGCTGGTCAGTAGAGTACTGACCATGCATCGTTAGCGTGCGCTAGGCTTTGTTGTTTGCGTGCGCTATCGGGCAGACGTAACGCACGCTACACAGAGTACTTAGCGTGCGCTAAGCTATTCGGGCAGATTGCAGTTTATGAACTTTTGACCGTTAATCGAATTGTTAAACATTTGTACGACGTGAGATAAATCCTATATCATTTCTTTTGTTAAGGTTTGGTCTCGTTACGTGATTGATTGAGGAGGACGATCTTCGAGTGTTCATTTCGTGGAAGTATTGTTATTGTCTTCAAATCGAGGCAAGTACCTTAATTATTTTATGTATTGTTGTTATACATATTGTCGTGTATGTATGTCGTTATTGTGTGTCCACCTCGTGTTGGTCCGACGGGATCATCGGGGGATCTATGCTAGCGTGCGCTGGATCATCGGACGGGTTTTTCCACCACGGGTTGGTCTGACGGGATCATCGTGGGTTCTAGGCAGTGAACGCTGGATCGATGGAATTACCATGTGTATGTATTGATATCATGTTGTGATTATCAGTTGTGTATGTTATGTTTGAGTTTCTCGTAGGAGAAGACTCGTTGGTATTTTGTCGTTTACGTTATTATTATTCACCGTGAAATATGAATAATATGTTGTGGTAATTGTACTAGCATCGTTGTGCTAACCCCTTCGGGGGTGAACATTTTGTTTGTGTTCAGGATCCAGGAGAGCGGGGAAACAACCACTGGAACTGTATGACGACGAGGGTGCAGAGTGATGTCCCGACCGGGTTTATTTATCTATTGTTTATTCGTTATTTCAATAAAGTACTCGAGTACAAAGTCGTTTGTGATGATTTGAATTTGGTGATGTATTATTGAGTTCTGTTGAACAAATTGTCCTATTCTGTATTGGGTCAGAATTGTTGTACTGTGATTTCGTTATTTCCGTTCATTAGTATCTTTTAATGCTTGTTTAAATTCTTCAGCCTTGTAAATCCTTATGTAAAGGATTTACGGCGCTGTAATATTCCCGAATATATTGGGGGTGTTACAGAATATGGTATCGGAGATAAGATTATGGATATCTTGGCCGTTGGGTTAAAATAGGGGTCATTTATGTCTTTCGAGGTAACCGGTCGTAAATGACATCACTGCACTGCCTACGTCTACATGCGAACAGTGGTTGTAAGTTCCTAAACTCTATCTTGTTCTTTTCATGTTGTATCTCTTTATACTCGAATATTAGAACGATGTTGTTTCCTGTATATTGAGTATGTATGCTTACAGTATGTTGAGAGGCGGACGTGGACGTGGTCGCGGTCGTGGACGCGGACGGAGAAATGCCGAAAGAGAAGCGTCGCCTTCTAATCAAAGCTAGTCATAGCTCAAAGAGCCGCAGCAGCCTATTAATAATGAACCGAGATCCTTGTACAGGATATCCTTCGTCAAGTGGTGAACCAGATGACTCGGTTCGCCTGTGTCGTGGACCGAATGCAAGTGGCGGTGGGACTACGGCAAGGAGAGAGACAAAGAAGGGATCCCAGATATGGGAAATCGAGGTGACCGGTGGCTGCAAGAAGTGGCGAAGATGCAACCACCCAAATTCGACGGTATTTCCGAGACTCCCACAGGATCATTGGTTAAAGGAGCTGGAGAAAATCTTTGCGGAATCAACTGCCCAGACGACCGGAGAGCCTCTATCACTCAATATTTTCTCGATAGGGAAGCGTCCGAATGGTGGGAAGCCATCCGGCTGTAGACCATGATGCCGATTGGACGAGTTTAGATTGATGATGGAAGCCCGATCGCCCTCGTCCCGTGAGGGAAGCCAAAGTTCGGGAGTTTTTCTCCGCTCAACCTTCCGATGTGCCGTATCCTGTGCGATCAAGACGTTTAACCAAAGAATGGCATTTGTTCGACATCCGGTCGAGCAGATGCGTAAATGATGATTCATTTCGATATGAGAATGAAACTGTAAATTGAGGTACATGTCCGGATTCGAATGTACCACACTCCGCCAATACCAGATAAGGCGTTGGCATATGAGATCAAGGAAGCGGCCATGGAGAAATTTATGAAAACAAGAAATGAAAGTCTCGGTACTTTTACAGAGCACAAAAACAATGGGCCCCGTAAGGCCCAGTCATCTTTTCACTCTTTCAAAAACCTCCGCACCTACCTAGGAGCGGAAAGAACTTGAGCGACATCAACTCTTACCGATGTTACCAGAAATGCTTTAAGCTGCGCCTTGACGGGCACTATCGACAGAATTGCCCCTTCCCGCCGTGATTTGTTTGGCTGTGGACGAGAGGGACATCGGGCGGTGTTTTGTGAAGAGGCTGCAAAGTCTTTGAGCCCGTACACCACAGCCCGTCGAGAAGGAGGCGGTATTCCACAGACGCAGCAAAGTGTTCGGATGCCTCGAAATTTTGGCCGCGGGCGAGGCAGAGGACAATGGGACCGAAAGGGGACATCGAGTGCCGGATCTGCTCCCCCACGTCTGCACGAGATGAGGAGGACAGACGATCGTGATGCCGCCGTCGCATCGTGCAATCGCCCGATCCTTTCCCGGCCGATTAGCGTTTTATTCGATACAGGAGCTACACATTCTTTCATATCTTTGTCTTGTGTAAATCGTTTGAATATTTCCGGTTTTCATGCTTGTGAACCTTATGTTGTTGGTTTACCGAGTGGAGAGAGGATTGTCGGAAATTTAGAAACTAGAAATTTCCCTGTATCATTTGGGGGCAGAGAGTGGCTCTCAAACCTGATCGTGATAGAAATGCAAGGAGATGACCTGATACTCGGAGACGATTAGCTTAATCGATATGGAGCAATTGTGAACTACCGAAGGAGGAATATCTCGCTGATCGCTGATGATGGTTCCGAGATTCTGTTTGAGGGATGGAAACCGGGAAGCTCATGAAAGTTGATCAAGGCGATGAAAGCTGTTAAATTGTTGAAACAGGGCTGTATCGGGTACTGGTGTTACGCAATGAAGAAAGAAGACGAAATTGTGGAACTTTCATCCATTCCTGTTGTGAACGAATTTCCAGATGTATTTCCTGACGAATTACCTGGACTACCTCCACGAAGGGATGTGGAATTTACCATTGAGCTGGAACCCGGAGCGACACCAATTTCTAAGGCGCCGTATCGTATGGCACCTACTGAGATGTACGAACTGAAGAAGCAGTTAGAGGAGTTACTGGACAAGGGCTATATTCAGCCAAGCGTTTCACCCTGGGGAGCGCCAGTTCTTTTCGTCCGAAAGAAGGATGGATCACTCCGACTGTGTATTGACTATCGAGAGCTGAACAAGATGACGATTAAGAACAAGTATCCGTTGCCACGGATTGATGATATATTTGACCAGTTGCAAGGGGCAACAGTATTTTCTAAAATTGATCTGAGATCAGGATACCATCAGCTAAGGATTAAGGAATCTGATGTTCCGAAATCAGCATTCAGAACTCGCTACGGGCATTGTGAGTTTGTGGTGATGCCGTTTGGTCTCACTAACGCACCTGCTGTATTTATGCAGTTGATGAACCGTGTGTTCATTGAATTTTTGGATAAATTTGTGGTCGTATTTATTGATGACATTCTGGTGTATTCTAAGAGTCCGGAAGAACATGCGCAGCATTTGCGGATTGTATTGGAGCTTTTGAGAAACGAACAATTGTACGCCAAACTTTCTAAGTGTGAATTCTGGCTAAAGGAAGTAATGTTCCTCGGCCATGTGGTGTCAGCTAGAGGAGTCCGAGTAGATCCTCAGAAGATCGAAGCAATATTGGATTGGAAGCCTCCAAAGAACGTGAAAGAGGTCCGAAGCTTCTTAGGACTTGCTGGATACTATCGTCGATTCGTGGAAGGGTTTTCTAAAGTCTCCCGCCCACTTACTCGACTTCTGCAGAAAACTCAAAAGTTTGAATGGAATGAATTATGTCAGATTAGCTTTGATGAATTGAAGAAGAGATTGACGACGGCACCGATTCTATCACTTCCGCAGGGAACTGAAGGATTCATAGTTTACAGTGATGCTTCGAACCAAGGACTTGGGTGCGTGTTGATGCAGAATGATAAGGTGATCGCTTATGCGTCGCGACAACTGAAACCTTATGAAGTGAATTACCCGACACATGATTTGGAGCTAGCAGCAGTGGTTTTTGCCTTGAAAATCTGGAGGCATTATCTGTACGGGACTCACTGTCAGATCTTTACGGATCATAAGAGTCTCAAATACATATTCAGTCAGAAAGAGTTGAACATGCGGCAAAGAAGATGGTTGGAACTGATTAAGGACTATGACTTGGAAATTTTATATCATCCAGGCAAAGCAAATGTAGTGGCCGATGCACATAGCCGCAAACCTGTCTCTATTCAGATGCTAGAGACGCTGACATCCCAACTTAGCCTTCAGCGAGAGATGATTCGTGAGGGGATTGAAGTGTGGTTACAGAGAGCCCAAGGACAGCTGTGTGTGATGGATATAACTTCGTCATTAACCGAAGAAATCAAATCTAGACAGGCAGATGATCCTCTGATGATTCGGTTGCATGATGAAGTGATCAAAGGAAAGGCCCCCGGATTCATAATTCATGACGATGGAGTTTTGAGATTTCAGAACCGACTCTGCGTTCCCGATGTTGATGTTCTGAAACAGACGATTATGAAGGAAGCTCATGGTTCGCCCTATTCTATCCACCCGGGCACCAGTAAAATGTATAAGGACTTGAAACAGAACTTCTGGTAGGGCAACATGAAGAAAGACGTAGCGGACTATGTTTCGAAATGCTTAACTTGTCAGCAGGTTAAGATCGAGCATCAACGGCCTGCTGGAATGTTGAAGCCACTCCCGATTCCTGAATGGAAGTGGGAGGACATATCGATGGACTTTATCACTAACATGCCGAAAACCAGGACGGGAATGAACATGATTTGGGTGATAGTTGATCGTCTAACCAAATCGGCTCATTTCCTAGGCATTAAGGATACGTGGGGACCGGAGAGGTTGGCACGAGTATTTATTTCGGAGATAGTTCGATTGCATGGTACGCCGAAGACCATCATTTCTGATCGGGACGGTCGTTTTGTGTCTCACTTTTGGAAAGCAGTTCATAAGGCCTTGGGGACCGAATTGAACTTCAGCACAGCTTATCACCCGCAGACTGACGGACAATCTGAGAGAACTATACAAACAGTGGAAGACATGCTAAGGGCCTGTGCCTTAGATTGGTCAAACGATTGGGAAGTTCATCTACCGTTGATTGAATTTACCTACAACAATAGTTGGCATGCTTCTATTAAGATGGCACCGTTTGAGGCATTATACGGAAGGAGATGCAGATCGCCCCTATGCTGGGACGATTCATCGGACTTAATCGGAACAGAACCAGAATTGATCGAGCAGACTCGAGAGAAGATAGCCTTAATTCGTAAGAGGCTATTGACTGCCCAGAGTCTCCAGAAATCCTATGCGGACGTACGTCGCCGCCCATTGGAGTTCAGTACTGGAGATCACGTACTTTTGAAGGTTTCTCCTACTCGGGGAATCTTTCGTTTCGGAAGGAAAGGAAAGCTGAGCTCGAGATATATCGGACCATTTGAGATCCTCGAGAGAGTTGGGGAGTTGGCATACAGATTAGCATTGCCGCCGTCGTTGTGCCATGTTCATAACGTGTTCCACGTATCCCAGTTACGGAGATATATACCAGATCCCAGTCATATCATTGATTTCGGCGAGATCGAAGTCGAGCAGGATGGGACGTTTGAAGAAAGACCAGTCAAGATACTCGAGAGTCGAGTTAAGCAACTGAGGAACAAACCAATCGTTTTGGTCAAAGTTCAGTGGTCACGTCACGGAATGGAAGAAGCCACTTGGGAAGCAGGTTGATATGAAGTCTAGATATCCCGAGTTATTTTCGTCTTGAGTTTCGGGACGAAACTCCTTTTTAGTAGGAGAGTATGTAATATCCGGATTTATTACAGTGTATTTCCTCTATATTCAAACCATGTATTATTCGGATTGGTGATTTTGATTATTGGAGTATGATATTTCATGCATTGATATCATTATACATAAGTATAGAAACTTGCAAAATTGCTCAAGCAACCTTGTGATAGCGCACGCTAAGAATGTATCTTAACGCGCGCTATCGGGCCATTATTAGCGCACGCTATGCAGGTAGGAGTAACGCGCGCTAAGTACTCAATTATTGAGCAGAACGGCTAACACATGCGCCAGCCGGGACATGGGACCGGATAAGATTCCCGCTGACGCACCCGGACAAAATCTGAAGTCAACCATTATTAGCGCACGCTAAGGGATGCTTAGTACCGTGCGCTAACTTGTCAATAATGCAGAATATTATAAATGGGACATCAACCGTGTTGGCTTGCATTTCTTTCGCACTTTCCTCAATCTTGAGAGTTCAGAGAGTTGTAGTAATACTCCTATACACTTAGAACACATATTGTTGATGTTTATACATTGGTTATCACGTGGAATGTTCATGGAAGTGGAATAGCACCTTGGAAGGGCATACAACCAACCGGAGTTGGATTCTACCTTGCGGTTCAGTGATTTCGTCATTTTAAGGTATGTTCAATCTATCTCCAGACTTAGAGTTGGATTCTAACGATTTGGATGATCATGTTAACAAGATATGGATTTTCATAGATGAATTATCCAAGTATATCATGTTTGGAATAGTGAGTTGAATAAGCCTTAAATACCTTGATTATAATCATCATGATTCGAATCTTAGTACACTGAATATGTGAAGAGAAGTTTCTATCATTGGTAAACCGAATCTAATAGATGATTTCATAGTAATCTTGGACTAGACGTTAACATCCTTATTGTTAGATAAATCTAAAGGTTTGATCATGGAAGGATTTATCTAGTATATATAGGACGTTTATCAACTTCAGTATGATAATATGGACTGATATAGAGGTGTTGATATCAACCGTTAAGATTTTCGAATTGTCATATGAAGATTTGAAGTCGGAATAGAATATGGTTTTATATTGGTATGCATATCCTTGAATCCGAAGTTGTCTTTAACCGTAAAATCATTCATAAGAGTATGAACATGGTATTCATGGAAGTAACATGAATTATCACGCAAGGTTTCATTGTTTTCGATCATGGCAAGAACAAGCATCGCCGCCAAAGAAAGCGCCATGCGTAGATAGCGCACGCTATGCTATGCGCTTTAACGCGGCGCTTATCGAGCACTAGTTAGCGCGGCGCTACGCTTGGTACGTAACGCACGCTAGACCATCGACGAAGTCATTGGCTGGTCAAGAGAGTACCGACCATGCATCGTTAGCGGCGCTAGGCTTTGTTGTTTGCGTGCGCTATCGGGCGCATTTAACGCACGCTACATGAGTACTTAGCGTGCGCTAAGCTATTCGGGCATTGCGCTTATGAACTTTTGACCATTAATCGAATTGTTAAACATTTGTACGACGTGAGATAAATCCTATATCATTTCTTTTGTTAAGGTTTGGTCTCGTTACGTGATTGATTGAGGAGGACGATCTTCGAGTGTTCATTTTCGTGGAAGTATTGTTATTGTCTTCAAATCGAGGCAAGTACCTTAATTATTTTATGTATTGTTGTTATACATATTGTCGTGTATGTATGTCGTTATTGTGTGTCCACCTCGTGTTGGTCCGACGGGATCATCGGGGGATCTATGCTAGCGCATACCGGATCATCGGACGGGTTTTTCCACCACGGGTTGGTCTGACGGGATCATCGTGGGTTCTAGGCAGTGAACGCTGGATCGATGGAATTACCATGTGTATGTATTGATATCATGTTGTGATTATCAGTTGTGTATGTTATGTTTGAGTTTCTCGTAGGAGAAGACTCGTTGGTATTTTGTCGTTTACGTTATTATTATTCACCGTGAAATATGAATAATATGTTGTGGTACTTGTACTAGCATCGTTGTGCTAACCCCTTCGGGGGTGAACATTTTGTTTGTGTTCAGGATCCAGGAGAGCGGGGAAACAACCACTGGAACTGTATGACGACGAGGGTGCAGAGTGATGTCCCGACCGGGTTTATTTATCTATTGTTTATTCGTTATTTCAATAAAGTACTCGAGTACAAAGTCATTTGTGATGATTTGAATTTGGTGATGTATTATTGAGTTCTGTTGAACAAATTGTCCTATTCTGTATTGGGTCAGAATTGTTGTGCTGTGATTTCGTTATTTCCGTTCATTAGTATCTTTTAATGCTTGTTTAAATTCTTCAGCCTTGTAAATCCTTATGTAAAGGATTTACGGCGCTGTAATATTCCCGAATATATTGGGGGTGTTACAAAAATGATATCCATGATCGAGAGATTGGAGGCTCTTGATTTTAAAATGGATACTTCTCTCCAAACCGACCTTATCCTACAGTCTCTCCCTGATTCCTTCTCACAGTTTGTTATGAACTTTAACTGCAATGAGATTGCATGTAACTTAGCTGGGCTAATGAACAAACTGGTGACCGCTCAGTCTCAGATGAAGACCCCGCGGATGAAGGAGTCTGCACTTGTGATTTCTTCTGGACTTCGGAAGTCTAAGAATAAGAAGAAAAACACCAAGAAGCGGACTGGACCGCAAGCTAAGGACCTTAAGGGAAAGGGCAAGGCCCCGATGGTTCTGAAGAACAAGAAGAAGAAGGATGCTTGTCTCAAGGGCGGTGAGCTGGGCCACTGGGCTAGAGACTGTCCGATTCTTCATGGCACTTCAGGTACAGAACTTTTAGTTTTGGAAACAAATTGTTACGCCATGTATTTTCTACTTCCTGGATACTTGATTCTGGTGCTAGTTCTCATATTTGTACCGTGAATCAGGATCTGGAACAAAGTAGGAAGCTTGGAGCTGGAGAAGTTATGATCACAGTCGGAAGCGGGCATAGTGTCGAGGCGACCGACATAGGATCACTTCTTTTTGGTTTAGAATCCGGTTTTGTTTTAACTTTAGAAGATGTACTTGTTTTGCCTAAGGGGCACAAAAACATTGTATCCATTCCGGTCATGGACCGAAAAGGCTTTTCATTTTTCATTGGTGATGGTTCCTGCAAAATTTATTTCAGAAATAAACTAGTGGGTACTGCTACATTGTTAAATGGATTGCATCATCTAAATCTCAGCAACAAAGTAGTTGTGAATACTATGACTAGAAAACGTGGTAGGGATGAAACCAATCAAGTTTTGAAATGGCATCTTAGACTTTGTCATGTTGGTCAGACCAAGGTTTACAAGATGGAAAAAGATGGACTTATGGGTCCATTGGGATCGGATCCCTTTCCTACTTGTGAATCTTGCCTTAAAGGCAAAATGACTAAGTCCCCCTTCACAGGGACATTTGAAAGAGCCGATAAATCGGGATTAATCCATACCGACGTATGTGGTGCTTTGGAAGCGACGTGATGGATATCAATATTTCATTACGTTTACAGATGATCATACTGTATGGTTATGTATACTTAATGAAACATAAATCCGAGGCCTTTGAGAAATTCCAGGAATTCAAGGCCCTAGTCGAGAAACAAACTGGAAATCATATCAAAGCACTTCAGTAGGACCGAGGTGGTGAGTATATGAGTACGGAGTTTGACGAGTTCCTTAAGGAACATGGAATAGTTTCGCAACTAACACCTCCAGGTACTCCTCAGTTAAATGGTGTGTCAGAAAGAAGGAACCGGACCTTGTTAAACATGGTCCGTTCCATGCTGGGCTATACTGACTTACCAATTTACCTGTGGGGGTATGCACTGATCGCCGCTTATATCTTAAACAGATGTCCTTCCAAATCCGTTCCTAAAACTCCACATGAGATGTGGGAGGGAAGGAAACCAAGTCTTAATCATATTAGGATTTGGGGATGTCCCGCCTATGTCAAGAAGACTAAGGTGGAAAAGTTGGAAGCTAGGTCTGCGAAGGGACGTTTCATTGGATTCCCGTCTGGGTTGATGGGATATCTATTCTACATGCCCGAAGATCGAAGGATCGTTGTTGCTTTACAAGCACACTTCCTGGAAGATGAGTTCATTCAGGAAGGCGGAGCAAGTAGAAGTATTTCTTTAGAAGAATACAATGAAACTCCTCAGGAGACACCTGTGCAAGAAACTGGAACTGAACTTTTTCTTGAAACACAAGTACAACCACCTCGTAGGTCTAGTAGGGTGTCTCATTTACCTGAGAGGTATAGTTTTATGCACTTGGAGGAAATGGGTTTCCTCGAGGTTCCAAGTGATAAACAAGAGACCGACCCGCGACCAATGACCTAGCAATGGTGGATGTAGACTCCATGAAATGGGTCAGTGATCTTCATGTAGTTGGGACCTTCATTTTGACGAGACGGTCAAAGAGTTTGACTTCGTGCAAAATGAAGAGGAATCTTGTGTATACAAGAGGGTTAGTGGGAGCAAGATCACATTCTAAGTACTATATGTAGATGACATTCTACTAATAGGAAATGATGTGGGAATGCTCGGCCTGCAAAGCTTGGCTTTCGAGTAATTTCTCCATGAAAGACTTGGGAGAATCTACCTATATTCTTGGTATTCGACTCTACCGGGATAGAGCGAAGAGAACAATAGGTCTTTCCCAAGCCCTCTATATAGATAAGATCTTAAAGCGATTTAAGATGGATGATTCTAAAAGAGGGTTCCTTCCGATGCGACATGGAATAAAACTCACCTTGAAGATGTGTCCTCATAGTGAGGAACAATGAAAGGAAATGAGTTATATACCATATGCTTCGGAAGTGGGTAGCCTTACATATACTTTATTGTGTACAAGACCTGACATTGCACATGCTGGAAGCGTGGTAAGTAGGTTTCGGGCTAACCCAGTCAGGGAACATTAGACCGCCGTAAAGAATGTTCTCAAGTACTTTAGAAGTACTAAGAGATCTAATTCTTATATATGGTGGTGGAGTACAGAATGTGGTGGGATTCACTGTATTGGACTTCCAAGGATAGAAAGACGATTCTATGTCTACTTCTGGCTACATTTACTCTTAATGGAGGAGCAGTATCTTGGCATAGTGCCAAGAATAGCGCGACTGCTAATTCCACCTGTTAGGCTGAGTATAAAGCGGCCTTGGAGGCCTCCAAAGGAAGAATTTAGAAGTTACCGGGTAAACTTCACGTGACACCTGGTGCTGCGCTGCCGGAGCAGTAGCACAGGACTAGGAGCCAAGGTTTCATAATAGTACCAAACATATTGAGAGAGAGTATCATCTCGTAAGAGCATTCGTTCGCAAAGAGATACATTGAGCTGCGAGTCAGCCGACTACGTCGCTGATCCACTGACCTAGCCATTTTCTCAGATTAGCTTAGAGCGTCATCTGGAGAACATATGGTATTAGATATCATAGTGTATGGCATTGAGTGCAAGTGGGAGATTGTTAGGAGTATGCCCGTCGAATGCCACTCAGAGGTTGTTGAGTGAGGGCATTGTACTTGTAATTATGTAAACCATTTATATAAGGCAAATGAATGTTTCTTTATTTACTGGTAGTTACTGGCATTCCTAACTTGTAAATATACATATAGAAACTAGTCCGTGTATTTGAGAACAAAACGTTCCACTCCTTATTGGATAAGGGGGTCGGCACTGGAAAGGTTTATAGCTCAAATACTTAATCGTTCGCAAGTCGATGAAACTTGACTGGGCGTTAAGTTTATGTAAAGACTTGTATGACGTGTTCTTTGACAAGGAGAGTGCCTGTTGAACACTAATGGTTAGTGGGAGCACACGTTATAGGTATGCTAATTGGATTAGTATACTCGAACCGACTCACCCTCGATTCGTCACACGGATTTCACTCTGGGACAGTCAATGATGGAATCGAAAGGTTGTGATAGGTATTCGTGAACCTTCGACTTGAGGATTTAGTAGGGATGTGCTTGTGACGTCAAGATTTTCATTAGAGTAGTTCGACCTCGTAAACCTAAGGCGGGGTCAACCTCAATGTGCATCTTGATGGGCAAGTAGCAGTGTCCTATCGAATACCAAGATAGAATTCTTTCTCTGTTAGTGAACGGGTTATATGTCCTATGCGGTTATTGCGGATGAGATCAAAAGTCGTTGGCCAAAGCATTGCATCTAGTAGTATTAGATACACGAGAGCTCGATGATCTCGATTTGCATTAACGCATGCATAGCGTCAAGTACAGATAGGGTTTGACTGACCGTGACCCTATAACTTGATCGGGACATTTGAAAGAAGGGTTTATACGTATACTGGTATTCACGACAGAATGGTTCTTGAATGATCCCAATCATTCGTTCTCAGTTGGGGTACAGTGTAGGCCGCCATGCTGGCTAGGTGGTGCTACTACTCTTTGGTTCCTCCCATTGCTGACTGAGACGGACCTACCGAGTCGCGCATTAGGATTGACGACGGAATGAATCAAGCTAATTATCTCATTATGTGTATTAGATATTGGATATCTAAATTTGGGACATTAGATGTCTAAATTGATTTATTGGATAAATTGATTTACGGCCTAATGAATTAAATAAATTACTGGGTGATTAATTTAATTCATGTATATAATTATTTCTTGGAGAAATTAATTATATTGTATTTGATATGTTTAATTAATTGGATTAATTAATCGATATAAATACATCGAAACGGAATCGGAGTTTATCTGTTTGGACTTTCGGGAGTCCGAAACGAACCGAACTCGTCCGTTTTTCATCATGGCCACCCTCCTCTTTTCCACCTAATTTCCCCTTGTCTTTTGTTTCCATTTTATATGGATGATATTGACATGGTGGGGATACCTCTCATGTGAATGAGTTGTATAAGTTTGGTGGAAGGTGAATAAAGAATATATATGTAAGCTTGTGATTGAGAAGACTTCATCATATAACATATATAATTCACACCTTGGAGGAGAGATATATGTAAGTGAGTTTGAAGGAGAGAGAGAATAGAACTTAGAGTTCATTTCATGGTGTTCATACTCATCTTCATCTTCTTCACTAACTTCTTCTTCATTTTTCTTGGAGAAAATTGAGAAAAAATTATTAAGAGAATTTTGATAAACATACTTGGAGTATATTCATCAAAATCAATAGCTTCATCACCTAGCTCTAGCCGTATCCTCGGAGGATAGCAAAGTGTTGTCATTCCGTTCGTTTTTCCGGCGCGTGGCAAGTAGAGACGCGGTGCTTTCGGCGGTGGATCGTTCAAGGGCTTGAAGCGGAATAGATTCGTAGAGATCAAGCAAAGCTTGGGGAATAGCTCAAGAGAAGGTTATCCATCTAATCAACGGACTACAAGGGTGAGTTTCTATATCTCTTGTTATTCGTTTTGATATTCGTATATACGTAGCTCGATCGATCCTCGTAGGGATTCAGATCGAATTAATTTTCGTTTTACCGCTTCCGCTGGGCCTTCGTTTTAGGCACCGAATCCCAACATAGAATGCCCAAAAATTTCGGGTAATTATACGGAACATTATCGCGCCGTGGGTCCCGTGCCGGAACCCACCAGGATAAAAAACATTTACAAAAATGCCAAAAAGGCTGATGACGGTAATATTTCAAAAACTTACAAAAGCCATTTACAAAATACTAAATACCGTCATAAGAATTTCACCAAAATGATCAAGGCCATAATGCCAAAAACTCGGTTAAGGTAATCGATTTTCGAAATAAAACTCAGTCGGTAAAACACCGAAAGTCATTACAAAAGTACTCACGCAGCGGATAAAAGAAAGTCAAACATGCACAATCCAGCAACACTCCTCCTCATAGGAACGACATATGAGGGTCAAATAACCGCATATCAAGAAATCAAAATCCATAAGAGGATTCCGTTACTTAACAAATAATCATAAAAAAATAGCTCGTGTCACACGAGGCACAACACAAAGAAGGGAGACTTACATCCACAGGTCGCACGAAGATGATGATCGCCCCACGATACTAATCACGACCAACAAACTCAAACGACGCGTCGCGACACGACTCAGTCAGACAAAATCCGACGAGACAAAACTCAACAGACACCACTGACCCGACAGCCTAGGTTTCCACAACCTAAGCTCCGATACCATTTATGTAACACCCCCAATCCACTCAGGGATATTACACGCCGTAGACCCTCTCCTCGAGGATCTACCAGGCTGATAACTAAAATCAAACATCTAAACATCGCCTTTAAGGCTAAAATGACTCGGTAGACCGATTTGGTCTTTCAAAAATAACATACAACTCAAACCCAAACACATACCCTCGCAGGGGTCAAAATACAATAAACTCCCATACAACGGGGAAAAGATACAGCAGCGGAAAATAAAATACAACTAGACCGATACGACATCAACGGATCCTCGTGTGATTAGTATCGTTCATCTTTCATCATCCTTCATGCCGACCCTGTGCTATGCTCCAAAACCTGAATGCAAAAATAGACATCCACCCCCCCTCGGGGTTAGCAAAACTCTACTGTTTTGCTAGTGCAAGAACAAAGTGCAAATACGAGCCATTCAATTCACATTCCACGAATAACAATAACCAGGAATCCTCAAAGATCCAAACGTAAAGAAAAGTACTTCCCGAGGCAAGAGTTTGGGTAAACATTTCCAAAACCGAAAGATCGCAAATAAAGGGAAACAATTTATAAAACAGTTTAAAATGCCATCGAGAGTTTTAATAGAAAACAATTTAGGATTATAAAATCCTTCTCTTTCCAAAAATCAATAGGGTCACAGCCCAAATGTTTTGTTTTCGCAAATAGGAAACCACCAACAATTTACAGGGTCAGAGCCCAACATCACGTGTCCTCAACGGACATAAAATCAACGAAACATAATCACGCACGCGCATCGCCTATGACCGGGACGCTACCACAGACATCCCACTCGAGGCCTCGAAGGACCCTCCCGAGCTGGCTAGCGAAACAAATCACACACATCTCACGGTTGGATCAATCGCTTGTTGCATCCTGGCCACATGATCGCATGCCATGTGCCACCGTAGATTATCTCAGGCTCTCACGGTTGGATCAATCACTTGTTGCATCCTGACCACATGATCACGTGCCATGTGTCACCGTAGACCTTCAACCATATCCACACATTCACACAAATAACATATCACATCAAGGATATTCAAACAATTCGCCCAGAGGCATCAAACACTTAGCAAGACACCACGTCAATCCACAACGCACCGAAATGAAATAATATACGTCCACACGCAATACCAAGTGAAACATCAACACCAAACATATCCATAGAATTCATATAGTTATTCACAAACCACACCATTCACAAAACACACGCGTTTTGAAAGCAAGCCTTTAACAAGACTAAACTGAATCTTTTGAAAGTCCAATTCAAATGACCAAGCAACCACATTTAGACGATCACTAATTATCATATCCATAAAACAAGAATAGTATGGACAAGGTACTTGCCTCGAATAAGAACAACGCGGAGAATCGACCGAAATAGGTTGACACGAACCGACTACGAACCCGTCGACTCCACCGATCACCAACTCGCGATACTAAACTACGGAGGACAATAACAACAATGAAAATGAATTCCATAGCATGACTCAAAGCCGTTGAATTCAAAGAACGAACGACGAATGTTCAAGTGTTTTCCCCAAAACGGCCAAGAACACGATTCGTCCCGAAAAAACACGAAAACGGAATTCCAAGTTGAAATATGGATATACAATCCATAGAATATGTTTAACAACATCATTTAACCATAATCGATCCATAAAAAATGGATGAAAAACGAGATCGAGAACAAATCCCCCAAAAAGTCGATTCGAAGGAAATCAAGAAATATACTTCGATTCGACGAAGAACAATGGATTAAATGATGTTAAACACAAGAATACTACCAAGATTAATCATACCCATCATGAATTAATCAACAACACGGAACGAATCGGACAGAAATGCAAAACCCCCAAAATTCACGAAATTAGGGTTCTATGGAAGGTTACCTTGATTCGTTGGATCAAAGGATGATAACGGATGATTGATTGATGTTATGAACTCAAGAACTTCGTGGATTTGTTGTTAAACAACATGGCTCCACGATCTCTAAGTCTCCAGCCGCGGAAGAGAAAGGTAGGAAATGAAAAACGAGATGAAATGTGACTGCTCTGTCACATTTATACTGGGCCGGACTAGCGCGCGCTAGGTTGCCGAGCTAGCGTGCGCTATCGGCCCAGGTCGCAATCCAGTGCCCTACTGGACTAGGCGCTTCGCCGGCAGTAAGCGTCGCAGCCTTCCCGCCAGAAGCGGCGCTACTCGCGGCCGTAGCGTCTGACGCGTCCGGCAGCGTAGCGGCGCTACTGCCGAGCCTAACCGATTCGAACCCCTGTGACTCCACTGTCTGCACCCGATAAGGCGCTACAACTTCGGAAGGCGTGCGCTACACCCGGTTAGCGCGCAGCCTTCCGGCCGTAGCGTCGCTACGCTTCGCGGTTCTACCACCCGTCCGGCCGGTGCCGCAATCGTCCGGCGATCCATGGCCGTCGGCGGTGCTCGAACACCAGGGCTCGACGACTCGATTTCCGAAAACATACGGAACGAACACGACGAAAAGTTCACGGACAACATCAACGAACCGAAATGAAAACATAATGTAATAATTAATCATACGCGACCAAGATACGGGTCGAGACAACAATTACAGATACGGATACCCGTAACTCTTAAGAAATTACAAAAATGGCCCAAAACGCCCGAAAATCACGATACCTGATCGAATAACCAAACCGAAGTTCACAACACGTCTAACAAAGTTAAACGGACTTACAGGAAACTCGAAACAGCAGTTTCGAACGAGATTCGCAAGAATCGAACTCAAGTGCGGAAAAGTCGCTAAAAAGCACGGAACTCAACAAAACGACACCGAAACAATCTCGGATGTCAAAAAGTGTAGAATTAATTATTCTCAGAACGATGAAACGGTCATAAGCGAGTCGTCAAAACGGACTCTCGCCGAAAAAAAAAATTACCGAAAATCAAAAATTGCGGATATTACAGTCGTCGCCCTGCCGAAGTCCTGGACGACCGACCTGGACGCGATCGCGCGCCAGCGATCTGCTGACGCGATGCAGGCGACATTCGCTCTAGCCCTTCAGACGGCGACGATGACTGCCCAGGCCGTGAAAGACTATGAGGGGCGGCCCTCCACCGCTCGTCTTCAGGCGGACCTCGAGGCTGCTAGAAAACAAAATGCTGAGCTTGCTAACAGACTCGTGGCGATGGAGAAAAGCTCCGTGGAGGCGGCCAACAGGGCGAGCCATGACCTTGATCGGGCCCGGTCGGCGAATGACCGGATGCGGGATCAGATGACGGATGCCCGCAGGTGGCACGCGGCTGCACAGAAGGAGGTCGCCGAGCTGAAGGCGATTGTCGACCGGCTGACCGGCGAGCTGGCGTCCTCAAAGGAAGAGGTGGCCGCTAAGGTTGCCGAGCTCCATGGCGCGAACCAAACGCTTGCGGGCTGAGGGAGAGGTTAGAGGCGATCGAGGCCCATCTCTACCTTAACGTGGAATACATCAGCGAATTTGCCTATTATATACTTATGCTGACGCAATCCGTGCCGCTAAGAAGGGAGGGCTCGAGGTCGGTCCTTTGGTTGATAACTTCAAAGCGTACGTGCTTGATCACGCTTTGCAGCCCGCCTTCTTCATGCCGATCCTAGACCTCTCCTTGGATCATGGGGTCGACTTGAACTGGTATCCGTCGCCCGACAACCTTGTTCACTCGGATGCCCCGGAGGACGGGGGCGCAGTCCCTGATGCTGTCGAGGGAGTGAACGCCGAACCTGCAGCCGGGGGTGATGGCTCGGCAGGGACACCCTGAGCTAGCTTGCTCTTTTTGCTTTTACTTGTAATTTCCTAGGCTTCCCTTTTTGTATTTTGCCCTCGGGCGACCATGCTTGTATTTTAAATGAAATGAAATGAGTATTTCCTCCTTTGATTTCTTGTTTGCATGTTCGTCTTTCCGAATCTTTTGCATTTGATCTCATACAAAGGTGTTTGAGGAGCGATCGTCGTACGTACAGCTCCAAATGAATTGATATATTTCAACTCATACTGGTAATTTTCAGAACAAAGTCGATCGTTGTATGTATAGCTCCGCTCTCCCCCTTATTTTTGTTTACTTAATGAAGGTAAGGGAACGAAAATAAATCATTTGGCGAGCGATCTTTGGTCTAGTTCTTGCGATCTTCAATTTTGTAGATTCCTCGAGGAAGACCGACCATCTCGGTCTAGAGGAACCTTGCACGGTCGTGGAGTTCGTTGGAACCAACCTCCGCGACCATGTCTTGTGCGCTAGCGACATTCTATCTGATGGTCGACGTATCGCGGCTCACTTAATTGTGAGGGTCCTCCATAGGCTACGTTTTGCCTTGCAATGTAGCGATTGGGCGGACGATCTCAGCCTGGAGGAGTCCTTGCACGGGGCGCCATCAGATTAATCGACTCTACGACCGTGGCTTGTTAGCACTTTTCTGCCTGGGACCGACATGTTAGATGATGGACCTTCGAGGGCATACGTTGTGACGGGGGGCGGGATGCATCGCATTGTCTGGGTCCACCATGTTAGATGATGGAACTTTGAGGGCGGGCGAGCGTGTCCACAAATCTGTTTTGGAGGGTCCTTCGGCTACGTCCGCCTCGTATTTAAACGAAAGGGCGAGCGATCTCTGCCTAGAGGAACCTTGCATGGACGGGCTGTCGGTTCCATCGACCTCCAGAACCATGGCTGCACTTTTCTACCTTGGGTCGTCATGTTAGATGGCGATCTTTGATGGTATATGTTTTGCTGGGGGAGGCAATCGCTTGCCTAGGTCCATCATGTTAGATGATTAACTATAGAGGGCGAACGAGTCATCCTCTTTTTGGAGGCGTTGCTCAGGCAGTAGTCTTTCGTTTGAAAATGGTAGAAACCGGGAAAAGACCTCCGAAGTTCCCACCTCTTGATTGAAGCATATAGATCCGGCCATCGGGGTTGATCGGGGGGCCGACTCGTATGAGTCCTCCGGCTCGTTGCGTTCGACTATGGCGACCGGTTTGGGGAGGTTGACGACCGTTTTTTTGTCGCCGATCGCTGCCCTCGGTCCTTTCTGCCTGGGGCTCCGGCTTAGTTATTAAATTGTCCAGCTTGCCCTCCTCGAACAATCTCCAGAGTTGTCTGAAGAGATCGCGGCATTGGTTGGTGTTGTGGTTGGGACTTTTGTGGTAAGCACAAAATTTATCGCGGTCCAGAATACCGTTGTCCCTCACCTCCTTTGGCTTGCTTAGCCGTTCGCGCCCCCTTGATGGCGTTGAAAATACGGGCCGGAGATAGATTGAGGTTGCGGAGGAAACGGTCTTCCACATCCTCGAAGTCCTTGAACTCACCGGGTGGCTTCGCGACCGCCTCTCTGGGCTTGGCGATCGCCTTCTTTGGGATGGGAGATGGCGCCTTCCTTTCTCCGGTTGCCCCCTCGCCTAGGCGAAGGGTGAGCAACCTCTGCCTGGACAGAAAGTCCGCGGCCTTGGCGCGGAAGATCTCATAGGTCGGGGAGATGTTCTTCGTGAGGTGCCTGAACATGGGCAAAAGACCATCGAATCCCCCCAGGACCGAGTAGAGGGCGGGCTCGTCCGCTTATGGGTTCACCGGTGAGGACTACTTCATCCACCCGGTCGATGTTATCTTCATCGAACTCGTCTTTCCCCTGCCTGATCTTCATCATGCGGTGGGGACCTTCTGGCCGAGCGACCTTGGCGGCGAAGTACGACGTGAAGTCGCTCGCCAGTTTTTCAAAGGAGTTGATTGAGCGCGGTGGCAGTGAGATGTACCACATATGGGCAAGACTGCCAAATGTTAACGGGAACATTCGACATTTTGTCTCGTCTGACGCCCCGCATCCAGTCATCTAGATCCGGAACTTGCTTAAGTGAGTCTCGGGGTCCGATCTCCCCTCATACAAAGGTGTTTGAGGAGGAGCGATCTTTGGTTGCACGGGGGCAAGTTCGATATGGACCCCGAGCAGCTCACTTGGTCCGGCGACCTTTCTCTTTGCGTCTGCCCCAGTTTCTAGGAGCGCTCTCATATCATCGAGCTGGCGCTGCATTGCGGCCATCGCCGTAGCCTGGCTGCTCGCGGTATGGCTCTCCGAGCGGGAGCCGAGGCGATCATGTACTGATCTCCTGGCTTCGTTGTAGGCGACGAGGTCTTTGCCGCCGAGCTCGATTTTTTGGCGAGCGGGAGCCAAATGGCTGACCTGTTTTCTGGGAGTTGGGTATGCCGAACTCCTGGTGTTGGATTCGGACTCCGACGTCTCATGGCTGGGGCCAGAATGCCCAGGTTGCCATGAAGTATCACTTCCTAGGTGGGCACGTCGCATGTTCTCCGTCGCTCCCTTAGGATGGCCATGGCCTCCTCGATCTATTCCGCGGTTTGGAATTGATCGAGTGAGAGGCTGGGGACGTCCCTCGGGGGCGGGAGTGAGAGTATGGCGTCGCCGCGGTTGCCTTCCTCCGTAGGTTGGGACTCGGTTTAGGCCGGAATAAGGCGTCCGGCGGACAGTAAAGTGGCTCTCTTCGAGGTCGTGGCTGATGTCATTATCTCGAGGGTTTTCCTTTAAAGAACCGTGAGTGTTTCTTCAAGTATATTTTCCGGATAACAGTGAGTGTTCTTCGAAATATTCGGAGAGAAATATAGGGTTCAAGAGCCCCTTCTTCTAGCGCCAATTATTGTTATCCAAAATATTTTTCGGAATGATTTGCTAGATATGGCTACGGGTGAGTAACAAACAAAATGCGAGAGCACGAGCGATGGAATGAAAATAGCACAAGATTTACCAGGGTTGTTAATCCCGGGATTAAAAGCTCTCGCGAGATATTATTAATATTAATACTACTTTGGAGTATGTTGTCTCGAGATTTATACACCTCAACAGGCGATCGGCACAAATGTCGGGCGACCGAGCCAGAGTCAAATAGACCAAGGCAAACTTGCCTATCGAAGGACCCAGAACAGGACCCAACGCCGAGCGATTGACTGCTAAGGCGATCGTCTCCCGGCAGCTAGCGATCGTCCCAAGTGCCCGATCATGGACGACCGCCTCATGCCACGCTAAGCCAGCATCCACCAAGTCTGCGATGGCCGAAACTCGGGATAGAGGCCCATGTGCAGATCCACGAATGGCGCCGCAGAACATGGATCGTTGACCACATCCTGTCACCATCTTCTCACCTACCAACAGACCCGCCGAATGGTACAAGGTGGGACCTCCCGGGACAGCAACTCAGGACGCGTGCACACTTCTCATTGGTTCGCACAGCTGAATGCCAGCAGCAGCCGCGGACTTTAAGGCAACTAGCCCATGTGCTAAAAGGCGGTCACCCCCTTATTATATTACAAGAGGCGATCGCCAGTCAGGAAAAGGCATCCCAGCTCCTATAAATAGAAGGCTTCCTGCACTTGGAACAGGTTCGGCTTTCTCGCTGCTTCACAGTTGGTTTCTCTCTCTTGGCTATGCTATACACTTCGGACATCTTTCCGTCTCTCACTCTCGAAGCCTCTTAACTCATAAGACGTTCGGCAGAAACGAGAGCAAGAAGTCCCTGCAGTTCAAAAACTCACAGAGCAGCACTCAGGAGCTAGATAACTAGGGTCTTTTACACTCATTGTAATTGTACTCTTTCATTAATATTTGTACTTCAACGTATTCGTATTAATAACATCTCGCGAGAGCATTCAATCCCGGGCCTAACAAACCCGGCAAATCTTGTGTTATTTACACCCCCACGGACGTGCTCTCGCACTTTGTTTGCAACTCATCCATTCCAGCAATATCTATCTCCGGATAATATTTTGGGTAGTAACAATTGGCGCTAGAAAAAGGGGCCTTAACCTTCATATTCATTCCTACCGTCTCGAAGAACACTCACTGTTCTCCGGGGCATATACTTGAAGAAACACTCACTGTTCTTCAAAGAAAAGCCTTCAGAGTCATGACGTCTGCCACCACATCGAAGATATCCACTCTCTGATCCGCCGGACGCGAGAGTAGCCGCGGCGACGCGAGACTCTCGATCCCGTGCCTGAGGGACGGCCCCAGCCTTTCGCTCGACCAGTTCCAAACCGCAGAACAGATCGAGGAGGCTATGTCCATCCTAAGGGAGCGACAGAGAGCATTCGACGCGCCCGCAATTACCCCATCGGCCATCCTCCGCGCGGGCAAGCGGAAGCTCAAGGGGTTACTTGACGAGTGATCGTCAGGAAGCCCTGATACACGAGCAGAAGCACTCGCGAGGCAGGACGGTTCCATTTTCAGCCTCCTAGGCAGCGACCCATCTTGGCGACCGGGGCATTCTGGCCCCAGCCACGAGACGACGGAGCCCGAATACGTCACCAGGAGTTCAGCATACCCAACTCCCAGAAGGCAGACCAGCCATCTGGCTCCTCTTCACCGAAGAATCGAGATCGGCGGCGATGACCTCATCGCCTACCGCGCAGCCAGGAGATCGGTACACGATCGCCTCGACTCCCACTCCGAGAGCCAAACCACGAGCGACCAAGCCACGACGATGGCCGGAATGCAACGCCAGCTCGATGGCATGAAAGCGCTCCTAGAAACTGGGGCAGGCGCCAGGAGAAAAATCACTGGGTCGAGCGAGCCGCTCGCGGTCCAGATCGAACTCACCCCCGTGCAGCCAAGGATCAATTCTCCTCAAACACCTTTGTACGAGGGGAGATCGGATCCCGAGACTCACCTAAGCAAGTTCCGGATCTACCTGACTGGTGTGGGGCATCAGACGCGACCAGGTGCCGAATGTTCCCGTTAACACTAGGCGACCTGGACCATAGGTGGTACATCTCATTGCCACCGCGATCCATCAGTTCCTTTGAACAACTTGCGAGCGACTTCACAACGTACTTCACCGCCAAGCTCGCTCGATCGGAAGGTCCCCATCGCATGATGAAAATCAGGCAAGGGGAAGAAGCGTCCGACGAAGACTACATCGACCGAGTGGATGAAATAATCCTCAACGGCGAGCCCATAAGCGACGAGATCGCCATCTACTCAGTCCTAGGGGGATTCAATGGTCTTTCGCCCATGTTCAGGCACCTTACGAAGGACGTCCCCCCGACCTACGCAATCTTCCGCGCCAAGGCCGCAAACTTTTTGGCCAGGCGGAGGATGCTCGCCTTTCGCCAAGACGAGGGGGCATAGATGGCGATCACCAAGTCCAACAAGGCGTCCGCCAAACCGCCCGGAGATTTCAGGACTTTCGAGGATGTGGAAACCCATCTCTACCACAATCTCAGTCTACCTCCGGCTCAAATTTTCTACGCCATCCAGGGGCGCGAGCGGCTAAGCAAGCCGAAGGTGGTAAGGGACCACGGTCATCTGGACCGCAACAAATTTTGTGCTTACCACAAGAGTTCCGACCACAACACCAATCAATGTCGCGACCTCCTCAGAGAACTCTGAAGATTGTTCGAGGAGGGCAAGCTGGACAGTCTAGTAACTTAGCCGGGCGTCCGAACGACGATCGCCAGTCTCCGAGTCCGATCGCCAGAATTAAACACGGTCGCACGAGGGCTAAAATACAACGAAAGACTACTGCCCAAGCAACATGTCCAAAAATGGAGGGCTCACTCGCCATCTACAGTTCATCATCTAACATGATGGACCAAGGCACGAGATCGCCTCCCTCAGCACAACGTATACCGTCGAGGATCGTCATCTAACTTGACGATCCGAGGTAGAAGAGTGCAGCCATGGTCCTGGAAGTCGATGGAACCGACTGCTTCGTCCATGCAAGGTTCCTTTGGGCTGCGATCGCCCGCCCTTCGTTTAAATACGAGGCGGGCGTAGCCGAAGGACCCTCCAAACAAATCAGTGGACACGCTCGCCCGACCTCAATAGTTCATCATCTAACTTGGTGGACCCAGACAATACGACGCGTCCCTACCCAAGTCACAACGTATACCGTCGAGGATTGCCATCTAACATGACGATCCGAGGTAGAAAAGTGCCAACAAGCCGCGGATGTGGAGTCTATTAATTCGATGATGCCCCGTGCAAGGACTCTGTTGCTACCCAAAATATTATCCGGAGATAGATATTGCTGGAATGGATGGATAGCAAACAAATGCAAGAGCACTTCCGTGAGAAAGATAAATAACACAAGATTTGCCGGGGTTGTTAGTCCCGGGCTTGAATGCTCTCGCGAGATATTATTAATACTAATATTCGGGGATACAAGTACTAATGTAAGAATACAATTACAAAGAGTGTAAAGATTCTTGTTATCTTAGCTAGTGAGCGTGTAGATTGCCGGAAGAACCAGATGTGATGCTCTGTGAGTTCTTGTAACAAAAGAGATGAACAGTCGCGGCGGCGAGAGATCGACAGTCTCTCACGGTGAGTATTTAGCTGGATGCTTGGGCTCCTGGGCTTATGAATCTCTTGGAATCTGTCTAGTGGAGACTTGCTGCCTCTGCCGATCGTCTTCTGGACGAGAGATTCGGGGAGAGAAGTCCTGAGATGGATTCCGGCGAGAAAGCAGGGAGCTTGATGGTATGTGTGTTCTACTGTATTTCCGTGAATGAATTCGGAATGTAGGTGAATGAGTTGTGTACCAATTCGGAACCTTTTTCCAGTAGGAGGAGGTTCTCTATTTATAGGACTTTTGATATGCCGGGCGATCGCCTTTACTGTATTATAATAATCGGGCGATCGTCTTTTAGCACATGGGCTTGTTCCCTAAAAGTCCGCTGCTGTGGCGGCAGTATGCGGTCCAATGGGGTGTAATGACCCAAAGCGATGGCCATTACGGTGCCGTGGATCCCTCCGGGACCCACCGGGCAATATCACAAAATACACTTAAAATCCGACAACGTGGCACCGTACCCACGATATTTATCAAAACCCGGTGTGGAGTATGAGATATTCATATTTTTAATTACAAGCACACATACACAGGATCCAAACAGTGTACAGAATTTATGACGATGTTCATTAACTAACATGTTTTTGTTCATTCATCCGACAAAAAAATAAAACGAAAGTCACGCTTAAAACATAACCGAACAATCAAAAGACTCGGGGCCCCCGAAATAGCATACATCGAATCCTCCGTCGCCATTGTGCTCCTCCTGCCTTGCCCTTTCCTCGCCCGAAATACAAGTATTTCGCCCCAAACCACGTGGTCGGCTATACATGATAATAATTCTCATGGCATTATACAATTCATATATATACGATTTCAAAGAAATCCACCGACTCCGAATATACCCGAAGGCGTATAAACAATCGATCCCAATGTCGAAACATAATCAAGTATACGAACGACCACATACTATGGCTCAAGACGGACGTCACGACGCCCGATCCGGAAATGTGTCCGTGCACATGTCCACCCCGTATACGGAATCCAGAATATACGTGGGACGATGTACCTAATTAGCCTCACGAACTACGTCTCGTGTGCACGATCTAAATGCGGAAAACATCCACGCATGATCATCAAGTGCCCGGCTAAAAATCCTACACATAACCAATCGGCGCGCAGATATGACTCCAGAGATGTCACGATACAACATGACAACGAAACTCAACAAATTACACTTTTACGAGGGAATCGAACAACTCACCGAAGTGTCAACAAAGCTCAAAAGAACTAACGGTAATAAGGACGGTAATTCCGGGGGTATCATCCCCAACACCATGACAATACGATCAAGGGTATCACCATATCACGAATCATAGATTATCAGGACATTTCATACACACGAACTGCATAATAATCACAAGAATTCAACCATCACTATAACCAAGCAAGATAACTTGCCTCAATTCCGTAGACGAATAATCCTTCTTTGAATGGTCAAACGAACGGTATCCTCGTCTAACAATACTCACGTGAACAAGCAACCTTGAATGAAATATAATCCATTCAACAACACATTCGTATGATAATGGTATTATCGCATGAACAATATTCGTAAATTTACTTTGAATAAATAGATTATCCTATTGACCATTTTAATGTTCTTATTACAAATCATCGCATGTTTATCATGTTCATTACATATTCTAATCTTGATGTCAAATTCTTGATGTCCAGTTTATCATCAATGTAATATCGTGAGGATATCGTTTCAAATCATCGACACTTCCAATTACGATATAAGTTGTGTTTAATTACATTCTTCATTATTTACCGACGATTTCATTCAAAACTTGATTATTATATGAAACGTAAGTTCAAGTTTTTAGTGAGTTAAGAACATTATCTTAATTTACTCCTCTAGACATGCACGGATTAATGAAATGGAATTCGGCTATTCATCTACCGTATTTGTATCGTCATATTCAACACAACTCTCTTAAGAACATTATTGACCTATTAATGTAGTGATTAACACTCTTTGGTGAAATCGATAAATTCGAACGTACGGAGATTACAACTTCCTCCTATCAACATTCATTGTTTTACTTTGAAGAATTTATTAAATGCCTAGTTATACCATTGGATACTTGAGATTTTTGAAGTAATTTCATCCATCTAACAAAGATCATCTTCAAAGGGTTAATCATCATCTTTCCAACAATTCCATCACAAAGGTTTTAAAGGCCAAAATCATGGTTTCATGCAACCTTTAAGGATCAATAGAATGTTCAAGACAATCTTAACATTTCTCACTTTTAATCATTAAGGACATCATCTCTAACATGTTCCTAGTGTAGAGACTAAAATCAACTTCCGATTATCATGCTATACCTCAGGTTTTATGTATATCATTATCAACACAATCATATTATGAAGTTATTTACCTCAAGAAGCAATACTAATACCTTCAAAATTAATCTTCACTTGATTTGAGTATGATTCAATTAACTTATCATGTTTACACTAATCTAGACTATCATTATGTGAAGTATTTATCTACTAACATCATCAGAAATATGGAATTGATATGAGTTAAAGAAAGACCAACCTTAAAATGAAGAACAACACCAACACTTCAAGGAATATACTTCAATCTCTAGCTTCTCCAAGTCACCAATCAAGTGTTGAGGCTCCAACACAAGTTAGAAAGGCTTAGAAACGAAGTTGGAAGGGAAGGGAATCGTTCCTTAGTCGGGAGATTGAAAAAGGTCGAGTAGGAAATGAATGGCAAGTCCTACATTTATAATCTGAACTGGACATTACGTACGTTAACGAACGTGGTTAACGTACGTTATAGCCTTTACGTACGTAATCTTATGACCATTAAATGCGTAACCAATTTCATCAAACTCACCGCCTAAAAACACGCGATTCGTTAAATGCGTAACCAAGCGGCTATTACGTACGTAGTGGCCGTTGACTTGGCTGTCGCGATCGACTCCCGACCAGCTACCCTTGCTCGACCCCACCCGCCGAAAGGCGGATTGCTGGGGAATCTTCCGCATTACGTACGTTAACGTATCGGTGTTACGTACGTAAGGCGGCCTTCATAGCGTACGTTAAGAATACATGTTAACGTACGTTAAGTACTATAACGAGCATAAATGGAATTTTCGCAATATCACCCAACAACTAATATAGTATGAATGACCATGAATCCAACTTAACATAATTCGTCGGTACATGCTACACATCATAGATTTGGTGCAACAATACTTAACTTAAATCATGAGATACAATATTAAAGGCGAGGGTATTACATGGGGAGCCTGCACGCGTCCTGAGTTGCTGTCACGGGCGGTCCCACTGACAACTTTCGGCGCGCCTGTCGGTAGGTGAGGTAGGTGACAGGCTGTGGTCAAAGGTCTTGTCTGTCAGCAAAGATCTTGTCTGTCAGCAAAGATCTTGCCTGTCAGCGCCTTTTGTGGATCTGCACGTGGGTGCTGTTCTGAGATCCAGTCTTCGATGACTTTGACGGGCGATCATCCTTGCTCGGGACGTAGGTCGATTGTCCTTAGCCGGTCACTAGAGTCGATCGCCAGCTGCCAAAGGGCGATCGCTTTGGGAGTCGATCGCTAGGTACCTTATGGTGGTCTGGAATCTTCGATTAGGCGAGCTAGCCATAGTTTGACTGGTGTTGACTTGGTCGCTCGGCCTAATAGTCGATCGCCTGTCGGGATGAATAAATCTTGACACAACAATTGCCCCCCAACTTGCTCGTATGTTGGAAACGTGGGGTGAGGTGGTTCTCTTGGCGATCGCTGAACTTTTGACGAGCGACTCTGTGTTTAACTGAACTGGTGATCGTCTTTGAGCTGATATATTCTGAGTTTGGACGACCTGGTTGGCCGCTAAACTGCGCGGGAAAAGGCAATGGGCGAGGAGAAGTCTCCGCGCACGTGTCGGGCTTCTATTGGAGGATACCAACGGTCATTAATGACTCCTCGGCTGACGCGTCCTTGAAAAGACGCGTACGCGGGTCTCGAGGGAGTCAATAAATGCGACGTTTGGGATCCGACCCCTGAGATTTTCCCTTATTGCAAACGAAACCCTGCCATCTCCTATAAAAGGGCACAGTGTTGCAGTCTTCGTCCTCACGCGCACTTACTGGAGAAAGAAGGACTTGCTGAAGATTTTTCTGAAGATCTTAGTGCCGATCGTCGTTCGATTTCACCTTCGGGTAAGAAAAATCCTTTTCTCCTTTCTTTCTTTGAGAATGGCCGGAACGTCATCATCACATGGAGTGGGTACCGTTCGCCGCCAGGGACATCGTTGTCAGGAGGACCTTCTTCCGACTTCCACCTGGAGACGGCCGCTGAGGCTATTCGGGCCGGAATCGACCCTGCTGAAATCGAGGCTTTATTTAATGAAGCCGACGTCGCTAAGGAGGCGGCTGCTGAAGATAGACGATCGCAGATAGAGAGAGATCTGGCGATTAGGGCTCTTGGGAGCAAGATAGCGCTTTCGGCCGCCTATAAGGCTTTTGCTGAGATAATGGAGAAGTTGGCCGGTCCGACTCCGAGATTCGATTTCCGGGGATACTCGGTCGCCTACCCTTATCAGCTTCCCAAATGGTCGCAGTACCGGGTTGCGCAGCGATCTTTGTGGTCGCTTGGCCAAATCCGGAGTTCGACGACCAGGAAAGATCTGGCCGTCTGGAGGACGAGGTTCCATGTTCCTTCAGATGTGGACATGTTCACACCGGCGGAGAATGAGCGAGCCGATCAGCCTCCGATCGGTATGGTCGCCGTGAATGAGGCGATTATGGAGGCCGGGCTGCGCTTCCCTCTATCTTTTGCTGTCTCCCACCTGCTGGCTGATTGGAACGTGGCGCCACTTCAGCTGACGCCGAACACCTGGCTCCAAATTATCTGCACTCTCACTCTTTTCGGCGGTCACCGCCTGTACCGCCTCCCATCGCCGTTGGAGATGAACCATTTGTTCAAGCTGACGGCTCAGAAAGGGTCGGTCGGCGGTTACCATATTCAGGGCCGATCTGGTCGGGTAATCCATGGAGTCCCAAATAAGGCGCGGGGCGATCCGATGAAGTAGTTCTGGGTCGCCGGCAAGTGGAGGGCTTCCGCGAGCGACAATCCTTCGGGCGAGCTGGAGATCCCTACTGAGTTTCGAGAGAGGAATCCAGGTAAGGGTTTAGACTCTCCCTTCGTTCGGATGCGTTTTGCACTGATCTAATTTGATTTCGGTTTTGCAGGTTTTCACATTCCGGCGGTCGAGGAGCTGCCCTTTGACTTCCTGGTTGTCTGGGAGCGGATACGGAGCTTGTCGGACGACGACCTTGACGCTAATCGGATCAATAAGGAGAGTCGTTGGTTGTCAGCTCGGCTATTCCGTTTCCCGAGCCATCTCTCGGTACTAGGTATAAGTTTTTGTGACCTTCACTTTCCAGGCGATCGCCTTACTTGAGGAAAGTATCTAACTGTTGATCGATCGTCTTAACTGTAGAGGTTCGCTTTCCTCGCTTTTTGGAGCCCCCGCCGGAGATCGCCATGTCGAATCCTGGAGTTCTAGGCCGTCTCCGCCACAAGAGGTCGTCTCGGGCCCCACCTGTTGCGTTGCCAATTGTTCCGGAGGCGGAACCTCGCGTGGAGCCGATCGTGGCTGAGGAGGGAGTTCCGGAGGAGGGGCTTCGAACGAATCGTAAAAGGCCGAGGCCGGAAGAAACTCCGGTTCCTGCCCCTGGCAATGAAATGCCGATCGCCGCGCCTCCGATCACCGTTCTCGCTCCGGAGAATGAGCCGCCCTCTGCGGCTTTTATGCGGGAGATGGTGATCGCTGACGCTGAGACTCCTCGAGGGAAGCCGTATTTCGGTCGCGACCCCGAGAGGGCTGAGAGGTAGATTGTATTTTTGGGTTGATACGTGCAATTGCGTAAGAGTTGTGTTAACTTTGTTGTATTGATGTAGGATCCGTCGCACAGATCCATCCTGCCCGCCGATGGTGTTGGATTTCTTAGCCAGCCGATCTCCTCGCCAGGCCTGTGACATCCCGCAATACGTCAGCAAGGCCGCTTCTGCTCTGCCGAAGGCCTGGACGACCAATCTGGATGCGATCGCTCGTCAGCGATCGGGGAGTACGATGCAGGCTGTTCTCTCCCTTTCTCTCCAGACGGCGACCATGGCTGTCCAGGCTGCGCAGGAGTTTGAAGGGCGACCTTCCACTATTCGCCTGCAGGCGGATCTCGAGGCAGCTCGGAAAGAGAACGCTGAGTTTGCCGATAAGATCGTGGCGATGGAGAAGGACTCTTTGGAGGCAGCCAAGCGGGCGAGCCATGAGCTTGAGCTGGCGAAAAAGGAAACCGAGTTGTCTCGTTTGGCGGTTGACCGATTCCGGGACAGGATGATGAATGTCGTCCGGGCAGAGAAGGTTGCTGAGGAGGAGGTCGATCGTCAGAAGGTGACGATCGCTCGGTTGACTAGCGAGCTGGCGGAGTCGAAGGAGAAGGTTGTTGCGAGGGAGGCCGAGCTCCAGGGGTCGCAACAGGCGATGGCGGAGCTGAAAAGAGAGGTAGAGGCGACCAAGGCTGACCCCTTTCAAAACTTGGAGTTTGTCAGCGAGTTCGCCTATTATATGGCATTCGCCGACTCGATCCGAGCAGCTAAGAAAGGAGGTTTGGAGGTCGGGCCTCTTGCTGAGAACTTCAAGGCGTATGCGTTGGAGCATCCTCTCCATTCAGCTTTCTCCTTGCCGATCTTGGATCTTGCGGACATCGGCGTGGATTTGAGTTGGTATCCGACTTCGGCCAATCTTGCACATCCCGACGCTCCGGAAGATGAGGGGACCGCACCGGATGCTGATGGCGAAGGCCAGGCAGGGGCCTGAGGCACTTCATTTTTGATGTTTTAGCTTATTTCCTTGTAATTCGTAGCTTTCTTTTGTAGCATTTAGGCCTTCGGGCGACCATGTACTCTGATCTTTTCAAGTAATGAAATGAACGTTTGAATTTCTGACTTATCACTTGAATGATTGTTATTTTTGAGTCTTTGTTTGACTTTGTACAAATGTGTTAGGAGAGATCGTTGCGAGGGTAGTTCCAAATGAATTGATAAACTCATAAAGATAACTTTTCAACAAATTCGATCACTGCACTACATCTGAAAAATGACGATCTCCGTATGTGGTTGAATAGGGACGATCATCGTATAGGTAGTCCGCACTCTACCCCGAGAGGGCTGAGAGGTAGATTGCATTTTTGGGTTGATACTTGCAATTGCGTAAGAGTTGTGTTAACTTTGTTGTATTGATGTAGGATCCGTCGCACAGATCCATCCTGCCCGCCGATGGTGTTGGATTTCTTAGCGGCCCGATCTCCTCGCTGTGCTGTGACATCCCGCAATACGTCAGCAAGGCCGCTTCTGCTCTGCCGAAGGCCTGGGCGACCGATCTGGATGCGATCGCTCATCAGCGATCGGGGAGTACGATGCAGGCTGTTCTTGCCCATTCTCTCCAGACGGCGACCATGGCTGTCCAGGCTGCGCAGGAGTTTGAAGGGCGACCTTCCACTATTCGCCTGCAGGCGGATCTCGAGGCGGCTCGGAAAGAGAACGCCGAGTTTGCCGATAATATCGTGGCGATGGAGAAGGACTCTTTGGAGGTATCCAAGCGGGCGAGCCATGAGCTTGAGCTGGCGAAAAAGGAAACCGAGTTGTATCGTTTGGCGGTTGACCGATTCCGGGACAGGATGATGAATGTCGTCCGGGCAGAGAAGGTTGCTGAGGAGGAGGTCGATCGTCAGAAGGTGACGATCGCTCGGTTGACTAGCGAGCTGGCGGAGTCGAAGGAGAAGGTTGCTGCGAGGGAGGCCGAGCTCCAGGGGTCGCAACAGGCGATGGCGGAGCTGAAAAGAGAGGTAGAGGCGACCAAGGCTGACCCCTTTCAAAACTTGGAGTTTGTCAGCGAGTTCGCCTATTATATGGCGTTCGCCGACTCGATCCGAGCAGCTAAGAAAGGAGGTTTGGAGGTCGGGCCTCTTGCTGAGAACTTCAAGGCGTATGCGTTGGAGCATCCTCTCCATTCAGCTTTCTCCTTGCCGATCTTGGATCTTGCGGACATCGGCGTGGATTTGAGTTGGTATCCGACTCCGGCCAATCTTGCTCATTCCGACGCTCCGGAAGATGATGGGACCGCACCGGATGCTGATGGCGAAGGCCAGGCAGGGGCCTGAGGCACTTCATTTTTGATGTTTTAGCTTATTTCCTTGTAATTCGTAGCTTTCTTTTGTAGCATTTAGGCCTTCGGGCGACCATGTACTCTGATCTTTTCAAGTAATGAAATGAACGTTTGAATTTCTGACTTATCACTTGAATGATTGTTATTTTTGAGTCTTTGTTTGACTTTGTACAAATATGTGAGGAGAGATCATTGCGAGGGTAGTTCCAAATGAATTGATAAACTCATAAAGATAACTTTTACAACAAATTCGATCACTGCACTACATCTGAAAAATGACGATCTCCGTATGTGGTTGAATAGGGACGATCATCGTATAGATAGTCCGCACTCTTCCCCATTGTTTTTATTCGCTTAGTGGAAGTAAGGGGATGAAAATAATTCGTTGAGTGAGCGGTCTTTAACTTTGTCGAATCCTCGAGGACGGTCGTCCGTCTTGAGGAACCGTGCACGATTGCAGAGTTCGATGGACCGACTCCCTGATCATGTCTTGATGCGCGAAGACATTGAGTGTCTCGTGACTCACATTATTATGAGGGTCCTCTGTTAGGCTGCGCCTCGCCTCGTATTTAAACGAAGGGCGTGCGGTCTCGGTCTAGAGGAGTCCTTGCGCGGGGCAGCATCGGATGATTCAACTCCACGCCCGCGGCTTGTTTAGCTCTGCTTCCACCTCGGCCCACCATAAAGATGGCGAACCTCGACGGTGTACGTTGAGACGGGGCTTGTGGCGCGTCGCATTGTCCGGGTTCACCATGTTAGATGATGAACCTTTGAGGGCGAGCGATCGTGTCCACTGATTAATTTTGGAGGGCCCTCAGACTACGCCGGCCTCGTATTTAAACGAAGGGCGGGCGATCTTGGCCCAAAGGGACCTTGCATGGCCTAAGCAGTCGGTTCCATCGACCACCAGGACCATGGCTGCACTCTTCCACCTTGGATCGTCATGTAGATGCCGACCTTCGACGGTGTACGTTGTGCGGGGGAGGCGATCCCGTGCCTCAGTCCATCATGTTAGATGGTGAACTGTAGATGGCGAGCGAGTCCTCCAGACTCTTGATTGAAGCATGTAGAGACGGTCGCCGAGGTTGATCCAGGGGTCAGCTCGTATGAGCTTTCCAGCCTGTTTTGTGTTCGACTCGGACGATTGTGTATATAGATTGGTAGGGGCTTCGGCTAAGCCAATAAGCTATCCAACTTGCCCTCCCCGAACAATCTCCAGAGTTGTTTGAGGAGGTCGCGGCATTGGTTGGTGCTGTGGCCGGGACTCTTATGGTAGGCACAATATTGATTGTTGTCCAGGTGACCGTGGTCCCTTATCGCCTTTGGCTTTTTGAGCTTTTCGTGCCCCTTGATGGCATAGAAAATATGTGCCGGAGTTTGGTTGAACGTCTGGAGGAGATGGGCTTCCATGTCCTCGAAGGCCTTGAGATCTCCGGGTGGCTTGGCGATCGCCTTCTTGACTTTGGCGATCGCTATCTTCTGGACAGGAGGTGGCGTTTCCTCGCCTAGGTGGAGGGTGAGTAGCCTTCGCCTGGCCAGAAAGTTGGCAGCCTTAGCGCGGAAGATCGCGTAGGTTGGGGGGATATCCTTGGTGAGATGTCTAAACATGGGAGAATGACCGTAGAATCCCCCCATGACCGAAAAGAGAGCGAGCTCGTCACTGACGGGTTCGCCGGTGAGGATGATTTCGTCTACTCGGTCAATGTAATCTGCGTCGGTTTCGTCTTTCCCCTGCCTGATTTTCATCACGCGGTGGGGGCCTTCTGGTCTGACGACCTTGTTGGCGAAGTATGACGTGAAGTCATTTGCCAGTTTCTTAAAGGAGGTGATTGATCGTGGTGGTAGTGAGGCGTACCACCTATGGGCCAGCTCGCCCAATGTTAACGGGAAGATCCGGCACTTGGTTGCATCAGATGCCCCACACCCAGTCATGTAGATTCGGAATTTACTCAGGTGGGTTTCGGGGTCCGATCTCCCCTCATACAGAGGTGTTTTGGGAGGAGCGATCGTTGGTTGTATGGGGGCAAGCTCGATGTGGACCGCGAGTGGCTCGGTCGGCCCGATGATCTTTTTGCTGGCGCTTGCCCCAGTGTCCAAGAGTGCTTTCATCTCGTCGAGCTGGCGTTGTATAGTGGCCATCGCCGTGGCCTGGCTGCTCGCGGCTCGGCGCTCGGAGCGGGTGCCGAGGCGATTGAGTACTGATCCCCTGGCGATCGGGACGGGAGTCAGATGGCTGACCTGCGTTCGGCTGTAAGGTGGACAGGCTGAACTCCTGGTGACGGATTCGGATTCTGTCCCCTCGTGGTTGGAAACATAATGCCCCGGTCGCTAGGATGGGTCGCGCCCCAAGCGATTGAATACGGATCCGTCCGGCCGTGCGAGAGCCTTTTCTCGCGAATTGGGGCTTTCTGGAGATCGCTCGCCCAGTAGCCCGTTGAATTTCCGTTTTCCCATGCGGCGGACGATCGAGGGAGTTATTGCAGGCGACGCGTGTGCTCTCCTTCGCTCCTCTAGGATGGCCATAGCCTCCTCGATATGTTCCTCGGTTTGGAACTGGTCGAGTGAGAGGTTGGGGCCATCCCTCAGGTGCGGGATCGAGAGTCTCGCGTTGCCGCGGCTTCCCCCGGTCGTCGGCTGGGGTTCGGATTGAGCCGGGATATGGTGTCCGGCGGTTCGGAGAGTGGCTTTCTTCGATGTACCGGCGGATGTCATGATTCTGAAGGTTTTCTTTGAAGCGCAGTGAGTGTCACTTCAAGTATATGCCCCGAGAACAGTGAGTGTTCTTCGGGACGGTAGGAATAAAAATTTGAGGGTTAGATTGCCCTTCCTCTAGCGCCAATTGTTGCTACCCAAAATATTATCCGGAGATAGATATTTCTGGAATGGATGGATAGCAAACAAATGCAAGAGCACTTCCGTGAGAAAGATAAATAACACAAGATTTACCGGGGTTGTTAGTCCCGGGCTTGAATGCTCTCGCGAGATATTATTAATACTAATATTCGGGGATACAAGTACTAATGTAAGAATACAATTACAATGAGTGTAAAAATTCTTGTTATCTTAGCTAGTGAGCGTGTAGATTGCCGGAAGAACCAGATGTGATGCTCTGTGAGTTCTTGTAACTAAAGAGATGAACAGTCGCGGCGGCGAGAGATCGACAGTCTCTCACGGCGAGTATTTAGCTGGATGCTTGGGCTCCTGGTATTATGAATCTCTTGGGAACTGTCTAGTGGAGACTTGTTGCCTCTGCCGATCGTCTTCTGGACGAGAGATTCGGGGAGAGAAGTCCTGAGATGGATTCCGGCGAGAAAGCAGGGAGCTTGATGGTATGTGTGTTCTACTGTATTTCCGTGAATGAATTCGGAATGTAGGTGAATGAGTTGTGTACCAATTCGGAACCTTTTTCGAGTAGGAGGAGGTTCTCTATTTATAGGACTTTTGATATGCCGGGCGATCGCCTTTACTGTATTATAATAATCGGGCGATCGTCTTTTAGTACATGGGCTTGTTCCCTTAAAGTCCGCGGCTGCTGCTGGCAGCCAGTGTGCGATCGATAGGGAGCCACGCGTCTGAGTTCTTTATCACGGGCGGTCCCACTGACAACTTTCGGCGCGCCTGTCGGTAGGTGAGGTAGGTGACAGGCTGTGGTCAAAGGTCTTGTCTGTCAGCAAAGATCTTGTCTGTCAGCAAAGATCTTGCCTGTCAGCGCCTTTTGTGGATCTGCACGTGGGTGCTGTTCTGAGATCCAGTCTTCGATGACTTTGACGGGCGATCATCCCTGCTCGGGACGTAGGTCGATTGTCCTTATCCGGTCACTAGAGTCGATCGCCAGCTGCCAAAGGGCGATCGCTTTGGGAGTCGATCGCTAGGTACCTTATGGTGGTCTGGAATCTTCGATTAGGCGAGCTAGCCATAGTTTGACTGGTGTTGACTTGGTCGCTTGGCCTAATAGTCGATCGCCTGTCGGGATGAATAAATCTTGACACAACAGACTCCTCCAGACCAAGACCGCACGCCCTTCGTTTAAATACAAGGCGGACGCAGCCTAACGGAGGACCCTCACAATAAAGTGAGTCGCGAGATAAACCTACAAGTGGAATGTTTCTCGCGCACAAGACACGGTCATGGAGGTAGGTCTATCGAACTCCGCGACTTTGCACGGTTCCTCAAAGTCGAAACAATCAGTTTTCCACGAGGGATCTGCAAAATTGAAGATCACAAGAACAAGACCGAAGATAGCTCGCCAAACGATCAGGTCGCCCAAATTCGAGACCAAAGTCCGCTCAACGGATCGCCCGTCTTTATCCTAAACGATCGCCAGTGGAACCACCTCACCCCATGTCTTCAACATCGGAGCAAGCTGGTTGGCAATTGTTGTGTCGAGATTTATACACCTCAACAGGCGATCGGCACAAATGCCGGGCGACCGATCCAGAGTCAAATAGACCAAGGCAGACTTGCCTATCGAATGACCCAGAACAGGACCCAGCGCCGAGCTATCAACTGCTAAGGCGATCGTCTCCCGGCAGCTAGCGATCGTCCCAAGTGCCCGATCATGGACAACCGCCTCATGCCACGCTAAGCCTGCATCCGCCAAGTCTGCGAAGGCCGAAACTCGGGATAGAGGCCCATGTGCAGATCCGCAAATGGCACCGCAGAACATGAATCGTTGACCACATCCTGTCACCATCTTCTCACCTACCGACAGACCTGCTGAAAGGTACAAGGTGGGACCTCCCGGGACAGCAACTCAGGACGCATGCAGACTTCTCATTGGTCCGCACAACTGACTGCCAGCAACAACTGCGGACTTTAAGGCAACCAGTCCATGTGCTAAAAGGCGGTCGCCCCCTTATTATATTACAAGAAAGGCAATCGCCCGTCAGGAAAAGGCATCCCAGCTCCTATAAATAGAAGGCTTCCTGCACTTGGAACAGGGGCGGCTTTCTCGATGCTTCACAGTTGGTTTCTCTCTCTTGGCTACGCTATACACTTCGGACATCTTTCCGTCTCTCACTCTCGAAACCTCTTAACTCATAAGACGGTCGGCAGAAACGAGAGCAAGAACTCCCTGCAGTTCAAAAACTCACAGAGCAGCACTCAAGAGCTAGATAACTAGGGTCTTTTACACTCATTGTAATTGTACTCTTTCATTAATATTTGTACTCCAATGTATTCGTATTAATAACATCTCGCGAGAGCATTCAAGCCCGGGCCTAACAAACCCGGCAAATCTTGTGTTATTTACACCCCCACGGACGTGCTCTCGCACTTTGTTTGCTACTCATCCATTCCAGCAATATCTATCTCAGGATAATATTTTGGGTAGCAACAGAGTACAACTATTAATGTTAGAGTACGATTACAATGAGTGTAGTGACCCTAGTTGTCTGGCCCTTGAGTGCTGATGATTGCCGGAAGAACCAGAGTGAATGCTCTGTGAGTTCTTGTTACAAAGATTAAATATGGTGAGCGTTCGTTTCTGCCGAACGTCTTTCTTATCTCTGGGAGTTCTCTTGTGGGGAATTCAGCTATCCCTTCCCAAATGCTGGAAGCCTCCTATTTATAGAAGAGGAGGTAGTTGGGATGTCTTAATCCCGAACGGGCGATCGCCTTTCCTGCATTAAATGCTTATTAAACAAGCGATCGTCTCAAGACGTGGGTCGGTTTCTTTAAAGTCCGCGGCTGCTATAGGCAGCCAGACGTGCGAATCAATGGAAAAACAACACGTGCCCCGCAACTCAGTCTTGGGAGGCCCCACCTAGGGCGCCTTTTGCGGGCCTGTCGGTAGGTGAGAGGTTGTCCTTGTCAGTGACAGCTGGTGATGGGCTGGAGTCAAAAAGCCTTCTCCTGCGGCGCCGTTTGCGGGTCTGCACGTGGGCCTTCTTCCCGAGATTCAGTCTTCGTAGACTTGACGGATGTTGGCTTTACACATGGCATAAGATGGTCGTCCTTGGTCGGGCACTAGAGCCGATCACCTTGTAAGACGATCGCTAGGTACTCGAACTCGATCTGACATCTTCATTTGGCAAGTCTGCCTTGATTCATATGACGCTGACTTTGGTCGCTCGGCCCTTGTGCTGATCGCCGTTGAGGCGTATTAAACGCCGCACAACACTATGTATTATCATTGTTACAATACTTTTACTATGTTTATTATACTCTTATTTATTTGGCCAATAAATGATGATATTTATGGTTTTCATATGTTTCGAAAGAAAATATGTTTGATTAGATCAAATGATCTTCACTCTAAGTTGTTCTAGGGGATAGAAATATACCCCCAGACCTTAGATGATTCTTTGAGTTATTTTCATAAAACCTAATGCTATATATTGAAGCCAATCAACATAGAAACATAGTGGATTGATTCAATATATAAGGGGCGTTTTGACATTCGAAAGAGGAACCGTCTTTTTAAGGAAAATCGAATCTACACAACATAATAAGTAAATTTATCTTATGATCTCCTATACATCTTCTATAACTAATGATGAACTAAGTTTGTAATCCCAACTATTTCATTTTACTTTTTATTAGTCTAATTATACTATTTTTATTATTCGTGTTATGTTGTTTTATTAGTATCATTGTTATATTGTTTGTATTACTTTGTTTATACATTTTTTATTATTATGGTTATTCTGTTTTATTATTTTTGCTATAATTACTATTATTCTTGTTACTCTGATTTTATTATCAATGTCACACTGCTTTTATTACTCTTATTAAACTATTTTTAATATTCTCGTTACACTATTTTATTACCGTAGCCACACTATTTTTATTATTTTTGTTACAATTTATATTTGTTATATTATTACAATTTTTTTATTAATCTTGTTCTAATGTTTTGTCGTTACATTGTTTTCATTATTTTTATTACACTGCTTTCATTAATTATGTTACATTGCTATTTATTATTCTTGTTACACTGCTTTTATGTTTCTTACTACATTGTTTTTATTATTCTTGTTATACTGTTTTTGTTATTCTTTCTAACTGTTTTCATAATTCTTGTTACACCATTATTTATTGTTATCTTATGCTTTTATTATACACAAGTTTTATTTTGTACACTATTTTCTTTTTACATTTTTAGAATGGAAATACATTTTATTCAATATATCTTTATCAAAAAAGGATAACAATTGAATAAGTTGTTTTATTTATACAATACAATTTTTTTATACGAAGACAAAACTATCCTTCTTATAGGAATTAAGAGAGACGCGTAATATTCTAATTAATCATCTTCCAATTCATTTATCATATATTTCCTCCTCTCCCATTCAAATGAGAGGTTTCTATTTTTTCCAATTATCAAGGATCGCAAATTTAGAATTATTGAATGTATTTATTAATGAATGACTTTCATATCCCCGAAATCCTAGATGTGTACCTATAAATAAAGGTCTTTACCCTCATAAGAATACACACATTATTCTTCTTCTCTTTCAATTTCTCTCTTTTTCTCTCAAGTTTATAACAAGAATTTAATTTTCGAGTTTTACCATTATCATATTGTTCACTCCTTCATACTTAAAAATGGGACTTCCACTTTTTTCTAATTTTCAATATACTTATTATTTAAATATTATTCATCAATATATCCAAACTACACATATAATAAATTATTGTGCTCGAGGCTCTCATGGTAACCGCCCAGTTCAGTCTTCTATACCTGACGGTAGGGTTTGTTACAAATGCAGTCAAAGTGAGCATGTGGTGAAGGATTGTCCATTTTCGTTGGTTAATTGTTTTTCATGAGGGCAGAGTGGGCATCAGTGTAGCTCATTGTGAGAGGGCTACCAGGGCAACCAAAGCCTCGACATCCACTGCAGTACAGAATGAGCTTAGTATTGATCAGAGGACCCCAGTTGCTCAGACTCCTCAGAGTTCATGTCGCGGCAGAGGTCGGGGTCAGCCGGAACGTCGTGCAGTGTCGAGCCACTATTGTTTTTGATCATTTTATCTGTACGTCATTTTCGGTCCATTTCGTCCGGGATGTCATTTTCGATCGTTTTCACTCCGGGGCATCATTTTCCACCCGTTTCCACTTGGAACGATACTTTTGACTCATTTTCATCATGGAAAATGACGATATTTTTGGTCCAATGTCATTTTATACACGTTTAGCTCTGTGACGATATTTTTGGCCCGTCTTGTCCCAAGACATCATTTTCTGTCATTGTAGCCACGTGACGTTATTTTCCACCTGTTTCATCTCGGGACAACATCTTCGGCCCGTTTTGCCATGAGGCGTCATTTCCACCCATTTTGCCAACTGACATCGTTTCCAATCCATTTTGCCATGACGATATTTTCGGCCTGAGGCGTCATTTTCGATACGTTTCACCCTTGGACGATATTTTCGGTCTGTCTTGTCTTGGGACGTCATTTTGATTGTGTTTCGTCCTAAGATGTTATTTTCGATCTATTTCACCCTATGATAATATTTCGACCCGTTTCACACGGGACATCATTCTCGACTTGTTTTGTCCCGAGACGATTTTTTCAATCCATTTTGTACTGAGACGTCTTGCTCAATCATTTTCTCATTGGGACGTCATTTTTGATCCATGTCGCCAGGACAATATTTTCGACTCCTTCTGGCCTGGGACGTCATTTTTTCGTACATGGACGTCATTTTTTACCTATTTTATCTCGAAACATGATTTTTGGCCCGTTTTATCAGAGTACGTCATTTTAAACCATTTTCGTTCTTGAAAAAAACGAATTGAAAATGACGTCACATGACAAAATATGCCGAAAATGACGTCTTGAGACAGTTTCGCCTCGTCCCGAGCCGAATAGACATCCTGTAGCAGAACAAATCGAAAATTACGACACATTAAGAAACAGGTCGAAAACGATGCCAGGGGGCAAAACAGACCGAGCATGTCTCACGGAGCGGAACCGGTGGAAAATGTCCTCTCAGGTCGAAAATAGTAGAAAATGAGGCCACGTGACAAAACGAGCCGAAAATGACATCCAGGGACAAAATCGGTCGAAAATAATGTCCGGGAGCAAAACGGGTCGAAAATTGTAATATCCGGAATTTCTACTACCGTTGTTTAATATTATTTTATCCGAGTTATATTGTAGAGCATGGAATCTGTACAGTATAGATAAAATAAATGAAGTACTGAGATGTCAGTATCGGTATAATTGTCGTACTTGGTCGACAATTGTATTAGAGGATATAGTGCGTCATGTATACCTATCCAGTATGTCGAGACGGACGAGAAGAGTGGGAAATGGCTAAGTATAGCCTGACTAGCGCGCGCTAATGTTCAGGTATAGCACACGCTATCGTTCATGGTTAGCGCACGCTAGAGGCAAAATGTAGCGCACGCTAATGCAGTCAGATCAGAAGGAATCTGCATGTGGACCAGGCCACTTTTGGCGCACGTTCTGATAAGTCAACGGATGTTTGTAATGTAGTACTAGCGCACGCTAAACCCTAAAGGTTAGCGCACGCTAATGGTATATTGGACAAAATGGAAGCTTATCCTCGTCAGCACTTCCGTCGTGTGGACCAGTCTTCGGAGCATACAGACAAACGAGTCAACTGATATTAGCGCACGCTAAACGCAAGGACTTGCGTACGCTAGAGAGTGTAAGTTACATACGCTAATGCATGGGCGTTACGTACGTAAGCACATGTACGAAGCCAGACTGTAGCCTCTAGACTGCGATAGCGCACTCTAACAAAGTCAGTTAGCGCACGCTAAGGCCATAGCGCACGCTAAACATAAGGTTTAGCGCACGCTAGTAATATACTTTATAAAAAGGGACAAACGGGTGTTATGAAGCATTTCGTCCATTTCTTTCCTTTCACTCGATAGAGAGAGCTCTGGGAGGTACTTGAGGTCCAGAAACACTCCAAGATGATGATCTTTATCAAGATTAAGATAGAGAACATGGATTAAAGCCTTGTTCTTCAAGTTATTCATGGTTCTTGGAATGAAGTTCAAGTGTTCTCCTTCTTGGTTCGTCTAATCCAGGTAATTTTCGTATCCCTTTGATAGTAGTTCATTTTTAAGGATGATTACATGTGAGGAACATGTTGGATAATCATGTGATGATATTATATGAGGATTAATGAAGTTATGATAAGAGTTTTTGGATGTTAACTAAGATGTCTCCATACTTTAAGAATTGTGTTTCGTTTAACCCGATGTAAGATGGATTTCTAAATTATGTTGATCATGATATGAGGTTGTATTCCAGATTAAGAATGATATGATAGGATGATTATGTATAGGAGGTGTTGGTGTATTCATATATAGAGCTAAGATATGTGTTTTGATATAATATTCGTATAAGAACACGAGTATGACTTCGAGTATGGTGATGAGATTGAATTTGGAAAAGTTATCGTTAATCTTGGAGTGTGATTTCCTTTTCATTCGGATTCATAGTCGCAAGGTGTTAGTCGATGATTGGAACGCATGCCACTGTACAGCATTAGCGCACGCTAAGCTTACTGGATAGCGCGCGCTAACGGGAGCAACTTAGCGCATGCTACGTTAAGTGATTAACGTGCGCTAAGAAGGCAGAAAGTGCAGTATTTTCGTATTGTGGTTCTAAATTCGTGATCGTTTAAGTTGGTTTGATCAGACTTATGGTTAACCAAGATATTATTGAGCCGTTGGGTTTGTGAATTGATTTTATCGATTGTTGATTGTTGTCAAACTTGTTGTTTATCGATTATTGTAATAGGTTGAGATTATTAATCGGTGTTTATAACCGTATGTTGCGGTCGTGTTCGAGTATGTTCATGAATGGCGTTGGTCAGGGTTGAGGAGCTAGTAGACGAAGACAATGAGATTTGTGACGACTTCATCATCGTTGTATCGGTACCGAGGTAAGTTATTACTTGCTCAGTTATAGTATTTAATGAATGGTTTCCATTTCATTCGTGTATAATTCGTACAACAATGTTTATAATCGTAATCACAGGAGATTTGGGATTATAAATCGTATTCGAGTTTTGTGAATCTAAATCATAATATATATAATTTACTTTTGTTATTGGTATACTTGTATATCGAGGATATATTGTGATAAAGACGAAGATATGAATTATCTGCAATCCGTGATACTTTGGACCGTCGAGTATTGAGGAAAATGGTTAGTGATGGTTTAGACATTGAGATCGTTCTCGAAGGACTCGAGGCAAGTACTCTAATCATTTTTATCATTTGTGTCTATCATGTCGTGATACATTCGTGTATCGTTGTTGTCATGCATTTGTGCATTGTTGTTGTCGTGTATTGTGTACTGTTGTTTTGTGCAGTTGTGCATTGTTGTCATATGTCCACCTCGTGTTGGTCCGACGGGATCATCAGGGGATCTATGCTAGTGTGCGCAGGATCATCGGACGGGTTTTCCACCTCGGGTTGGTCTGACGGGATCATCGGGGGATCTAGGCAGTGAACGCTGGATCATCGGATTGCCATGTATTGTTGTTGTGCATATGTATATTATGGGTTTGCCATAAGTATACATTGTCGTTATTGTTGTGATCATATTGACGTTGTCATATGAGTAGCATTTGTAGGTCTTGTGTTAGGACCATGTCCGTATGTTGCGTTGATCTGATCTCGGATTAGACTGCCGTGATGGTAATGGTATTTCGTATCTTGAGGTATGTTCCGTATTTCCTTGGTACTTGTCTTTGATGGACAATCGATTATCGTATTGGAATTGTCGACGTTATCCGATGGATCGAATTGGCCAGAGTTGGTATAATTTCCGTATCGCGAGTTATGATAATGTTTTGAGAACCTTGGATATTGTTGAGATACCGTACATATATTTCGGTATTATCTTATTGTGTTGTTAAGGATACGAATCGTGGATTTTCGTAAACTTACGACAGTAAGATTACATTGGTTGTATTCTTACTTAGTATTTCCATTGATATGTAATTATTGACGTGATGTGATGGTTATCATTGTTGGATATTATGGCTGACCCCGTCGTGGGCTTTCTTTTTAGGTTCTTGGATTATCAAGCTTGTAGCGGTCGTGGAGAGATGAGCTTCCCGGAGGATACTGGCTAGGACATGTATTTGTGTATTGAGTTTCTGATCAGTTGTTGTATTCCGCTGCTAGAGTATTTTAATCGTTTTTCTTTTTTCTCCGCATGAGTATTTTTTTTAAATGGCCTTTTGGTATCTCGTAACTTAGGTTACTTTGGCAATCATTTTCTAAATCTATTCTGTCGGTACGTGTAAGCGATAGCTTAACGTATGTTTTTAAACTATTGAGCTTTAGCATTTCGGGCCTTGTGGTTTCAAATGGGATTTTACGACGGTTTGATAAACGGGTTTTATTAAGTTTTCAAATGTTTTTAAAAGACAGTACCGTCGTTAGCCTCTTGGACATTTGTAAATATTTGCGAAATTTTCCTTCAGCCTTGTGGGTTCCATCTCCGGGCCTACGGCGCTGTAATATTCCCGGTCAGCTCTTGGGGTATTACAAAAATAACGTCCATCGTGAAACATGTCGAAAATAATGTCTCGGGGTGTAACGGATCTCAGAGCGAAACGAGTAAAAAATGACGTTTCAAGGCGAAGCTGGTCGAAAATATCGTCCGAGGTGAAGCGAGATGAAACTATCATCTCTGGGGCGAAATCGGTGGAAAATGAAACAATAGGAAGAAACGAGTCGAGAATGACATACCTATATGCAATTAATGTATGGGGGGAACTCGTCGAATATATCATCAAGTGGCAAAATAGGTCGAAATAATATTCCTGGGTGAAACAGGTCGAAAAAAACTCATGGTGAAAACTGGTCGAAGTGATCATCCCATGACGAAACATGGTCGAAAATGACGATCTCGGAGGTGGAAAATAATATTGTGTGGCGAATCACATCGAAAATAATTTTCCAAGGTGAAAATGATTGAAGATAACATTCCAGAGTGAGATGGGTTGATTCTCAGGTTGGGGGACTTTGAAAATGACGCTTCTGGAAAAAGGGGGTCAAGAATGATGTTTCAGGTCGAAACGAGTTAAAAATAGAACTAATGTGATGTTCTTTGTGAAACCAAACCAAACCAAACCAAATATACCCAGTATATCCCTCTCAGAGCAGGGTCTGGGGAGGGTAAGATGTACGCAGACCATCCCCCTACTTAATACAGTAGGGAGGCTGTTTCCGTGAAGACCCCCAGCTTAGTGCATAGCAGAATATTGAGTGATAAATACAGAAAAAAACATATGATTCTAAAACGCTCGATACCATACCTGAGCCCATGGCTTAATCCACATGGGACTTACCTAAGCGGTTTTTGGCTACTTCACTCCCGATGAACGCCGCTCTAATAGAAGAGAGGTTGGCTCAACGCACAGCTCCCTGTCAAAAATACACCACACGCAAAGACAATAGGATAAAATATACAACAAAAGTAAAAAAAAAATACAATTCTCTAGGTCAAAGCTAACTGAGACAACCCAACCCTGAGGCTCTCAACTACAGCACCGCTCCCTACAAAAGAATCCAAAACTCTGATCTGGCGCCTCGAAGCGCACCTATCAACAGTCATGGTCTCGGAAAGGTTTAAGGCCTTCAAATCTAATCTCTGCTGCTGCTCCCACGTCCTCCTCGGTCTGCCTCTCCTCCTCTCCCCGAGAACCAATAAACTCTCGACCCTCCTCACCGGAGCAGATGTCTGCCTCCTGCGGACGTGGCCAAACCATCTCAATCTCTCTTCCCTAACTTTCGCTGAAATGGGCGCCACTTCCAGCGCGTTCCTGAAAACCCCGTTCGCGATTCTATCTAACATTGTGCGACCACATGACCAACGTAACATTCTCATTTCAGCCACTTCCAACTTGATCTCAAACGACTTCTTCATCGCCCAACATTCGGAGCCATACAACATTGCAGGTCGGATTGCCGCTCTATAGAATTTACCCTTCAACTTTAGAGGGAATTTCTTGTCGCACAGGACCCCTGTCGCTGCTCTCCACCTTAGCCACCCCGCCTTGATGCGATGAGTGACATCATCTTCACACTCACCTTCCTTCTGAATGATCGAACCCAAATACTTGAACTTATTCGTACGGGGTACGATCTGATCCGCAATCATAACCTCTACATCTTTCTCGTTGACCTCACCACTAAAGTTACACCAGAGATACTCGGTCTTAGACCGGCTCACACGCAAGCCTTGAGATTCTAACTTAGACTGATGTTCTTTGTGAGGTACAATAATTTGTGAAATGAGGATAAGTTGAATAGAAAGATGAAAAATATTCTAAATAGAAAAATTATTTTAGAAAATAGAAAAAAAGTGAACCTCCAGTTTAAATCGAAAATGAGATGGTAAATTAATCTAATAGCTGATAAAAATTGTTAGTTCTTAGACTAGGTTCCAATTCAGCGTTCGATCTATACCCCATATATATATATATATATATAGGAAATTTATTTTCAGAACTCTCTTAAGTGCGAGAACTGCGAGAACTCCTCTAAATCAATGAGATTATTTTTAAATATTAAAAAATATAATTAATTCAAAAGGGTATTATATTAAAATACAATTTTTATTACGGGACCCCTATTGATGATAACCCCTACTATAATAGCCCCTACTGATTATAACCCCTACTATATATATAACCCCTACTATATAGTAGGGGTTATGATAAGTAGGGGTTGTATGCATTGACATGATGTACATTATGTATTATTAGGAGTACAAAAGGTGGTTCTCGCAGTTCTCGCACTTAACAGGGTTCTGAAAATAAAGTTACAATATATATATATATATATATATATATATATATATATATGTTCAGGTAGAAAAGCTTTTTTTGTAGGAAATAGGAATGATTGTAGACCATTGATCCTTCGAGATTAATGGCTCAGATTTCGTTCTGGTGTGCTAACACGAAAAACTAGGAGTGCTAACGAATTTAATTATTGGGGGTACCAATGTAATTTGACTAATTTCACTTATGGGAAGTTCCTACAATCATGGGAAGTTCCTATGTTCGTAGAATTTCATATTTTAGGTTAATATATATTTTTTATGGTATTTCATATTTTTTAATCGTTCAGATATTTTATATTTTTGGTGTATTTATTTTTATTTTTTTAAAAACTATTTGATTTGTATTTTTAAAAATCAGAACTGTTGTGCTAATCATTTATTTTGTGTGTGCTGCAAATTGAAAACAGAGTGCGGTTCTGGTTATGTCAATTATGTGAATTTTTTCGTTATGCTTTATTGTGTACAATGCAGTCAATTTTGATACAATGTGTTGTGCTTTTTTTTGAAAGATAAATAATTTGAATTGATATATTTTGAATTTAGGTAAATTAATGTTGTACAAGTTTCTGCTTATGTTGTGACACATGATAGGTATTATACCTTGTGTGCAATGTTGATATGAATAATGTGCTAAGTAATATATCTTGTTGTGCTTATCGTACTAGTTTATATAACTTGTGGTAAATTATTGTTCAACAGATGTGTGCAACGTTGCTATGAATAACGTGCTAGATAATATAACTTGTGGTACTTATCGTGACACGTGATAAATATTATATCATGTATATATATCTTGGAACATATATCTTAGTGTGCTAGGTATTATATCTTGTATCAAAATTGACTGCATTGTACACAATAAAGCATAACAAAAAAATCACATAATTGGAACATAATCAGAACCGCACTCTGGTTTTCAATTTGCAGCACACACAAAACAAATGGTTAGCACAACTATTCCAATTTTTAAAAATACAAATTAAATAGAAAAAAAATAATGTTAGTTTAAAAAAAAATACACCAAAAATATAAAATATTTGAACGACTAAAAGATATGAAATCCCATAAAAAATAGATATTAACCTAAAATTTGAAATCTCATGAATACAGGAACTTCCCATTATTGTAGGAACTTCCCATAAGTGAAATTAGTCAAATTACATTGGTATCCCCAATAATTAAATTCGTTAGCACTCCTAGTTTCCCGTGTTAGCACACCAAAATTAAATCTGGGCCATTAATCTCCAAAGATCAATAGCTTACAATCATTCCTATTTCTTACACTTATACCATTTCACTCTATAACCCACCCCTATATATATATATATATATATATATATAGAGAGAGAGAGAGAGAGAGAGAGAGAGAGAGAGAGATTCTTATCCTACGAATTGAGAATATGCATGAATTTTACACTAATTATGGATGAAATATATGTATTTCGTGCATCAAAATTGCAATGCATCAAAATATCGATGCATCAAAATATTGCATTATATGCATCAAATTTTGGTGAGAATTAATTTAGGCTATCCATTTATCAAGATCTATGGATGAAATTCATTCTTATTTCTTAACTTAAATTGCATTGTCACATGAACCCCCCATATATATATATATATATATATATTGTAACTTTACTTTCAGAACCCTGTTAAGTGCGAGAACTGAGAGAACCACCTTCTGTACTCTAATAATACATAATGTACATTATGTCAATGCATACAACCCCTACTGATCATCACACCTACTATATAGTAGGAGTTATATTTAGAATAGGGAATATCACCAGTATGGGCTATTATAGTAGGAGTTATCTCCCGTAATAAAAATGTATTTTAATATAATACTTTTTTGAATTAATAATATTTTTTAATATTTAAAAAATCTAATTGGTTTAGAGGAGTTCTCGCAGTTTATAGAGTTATGAAAATAAAGTCCCTATATATATATGTATGAGTTAAAATAAAAAGTCTCTTATAAAAAAAAGTGTAGGAAGAATTGTGGGAGTGACATGGGTCATCCACGTTCCACATCATTTGACATTTGTCACCCCCCACCCCCCAAACTCCCCCCCCCCCCCCCCCAAAAAAAAAATTCCCGCCAATTTTTTTTTTTTTGGCGGGGCCAAAAAATTTTTTCCCCGCCAAAAATTATTACTGCATCACAGTTATAAAGTTACTGCATCACAATTATAAAGTTACTGCATCACAATTATGATTTAGTGCATTAAGGTTATAAGTTATTGTATCATACTTGATGCACTTAACTGTTAACTATGATGCAATAACTTATAACTGTGATGCAGTAAAATTTATTAGTGTGATACACCAAAACTTATAACTGTGATGCACCAAAAAAATAGTGCATCATACTTATAAATGTTTGTCGGTAAAAAAATTTTTTTGGACCCCCAATTTTTTTCTTTGCGTGAAGAATTTTTTTTCGGGGGGTGGGGGGTGCCACATGTCATATGATGTGGCATGATGATGTGGCAAGGTGACACATGTCACTCCCACAATCCTTCCTACACTTTTTATTATAAGAAACTTTTTAGAATAACCCCAATATATATATATATATATATATATATATATATATATATATATATATAGAGAGAGAGAGAGAGAGAGAGAGAGAGAGAGAGAGTGAGAGTGAGAGAGAGGATCAAATGAGAATGGTTCTTATCTTGCGAATTACGAATATGCATGAGTTTTGTACTAATTATGCATGAAACATATGCATTTCGTGTATCAAAATTGCAATGCATTAAAATATGCATTATATGTATCAAAATATCGATGCATTAAAATATTACATTATATGCATCAAATTTTTGTGAGAATAAATTTAGGACATCCCTTTATCAAGTTTTATGGGTGAAATTCATTATTATATATATATATATATATATTGTACACTAATTATTGTTTGAGGCTTGACATACATAGACCAATAAACAAAAAGCCATACAAAAGACAACAAATTCAACCAGCAAATCTACCCCCAATAAATGTCAATTAATTCCATTGGACTTGAATGATGACAGAAATAATATTTTTTTTTGCTCGGTTCCAAAGTTTGATAGAGTTAAAATTTCGTTTTTTAGATAATTCAAAATAAATAGATATGATAGATGGGTAAGTTGTCTCAATAGTAAGAATAAACACAAATATAGATTAAAAATGTAAAAATATTAATTATAAGTGTATGATCGAGATTACATAATGTGACTGTACTTGTTTGATAGAAATGTGTGTGAGTTATACCTATCAAATTTTTTTAAAGGAACAAAAAAGAGTTTTACCTAAAATTTTGGACCAATAAATAAATACTCCACACTTCTATATTTACGTTCTCTTAAATACACATTTGACCTTCAATAATTTTGATTATATATGAATAGTAATTACAAAAGATATTCCCTCCGTCCACCAATTAACTATATACTTTGACATTTTTCGATCAAAATTCAAAATTTTTGACTATAAATTACGATCAATATAAAGAATAATTCTAGTCATGTGTATTTTCAAAATATAATTTACATGACTAGAATTATTCTTTATATTAATCGTAATTTATGGTAAAAAAAATTATATTTGGACCGAAAAATGTCAAAGTATGTAGTTAATTGGACGGAGGGAATAATATTTAAATGACTATTTTTATATTAATTATAATTTATAGTCAAAATTTATATATTTCGATTAAAAATCAAAATGTAGAAATTTATAAAGAATAAATATGTACTACAATCAATCACATGAATAGATTGATAAAAGTTAAGATTGCTACAAGGATGCAGGTTCGAGTCCTGGCAGCCGCAGTGTGGGAGTTTTATCCCTCCAATGTGGGGGATAACTCCTTGTGGGCACCAGACACTGTTCCTCCCACCTAGTGTGTCGTTGAGTCACCATGATTTAATTCCTCCACCAATCCCTGTCGAGTCGGGGTGGGGACTATGGGGACAAGAGATTTCGCTTTTTTGCTACAAATAGATTGATAAAAGTTGGGACCCAAAAAACAAAACTCATGTGTCACATGTACTCCATGCCCCTATGCCATTCTTTGTCGATATACTATGAGTAATAGTAGTATCCCAATTTCCCCTCCAACAAACTCTACATAAGTGCCAAATCCACAAACACACACACACACACACACACTAACATTCATGTCGCTCTGTTTTTCTCTGTCTCCATTATTACTATGGTTTTCGGTCATACTATGCATTAGTATTATTACTGCTGCTGTTCCAACGAAAATTGGTAAAGGCTATAGTTTGATCTCCATTGAGAAGTCCCCAAATGGTGGTCTTGTAGGCCTCCTCCAACTCAGGCAGAAAAATAATATATATGGTCCTGATATTCCCCTCTTGCAGCTCTATGTCAAGTAAGAACTCTTTTCTTTCCTTTCCTTTCCCATCTCAATTTATCGAAAAAATAAGTTAATGGTAAATGACGGATTATCCCCCGTGTTTTACCAATCGAACCTTTTACTGTATGTATAAATTAAATAGTCATATTACCACCTGCTTAAATTAATTGGACACGTTATCTGATGTATTCTCGAGAAGTTGCAGATTAATCCATTTGTTTTAACCCGACTGTGCAAGTCACCCCTTGTACGAATAGAGGGTGCCAGATGCAATTTTTTAGAACACCAGGCAGTAATATAAAACACATGGGGTAATTTAATTTAATTTTTTTTTCTTAGAACGGCTAACACAAGCACCTACTATATTACTCCTAAATCTACACTTTTTTGACTTGAACCCTCAACCTTTGGCTGAGGGGCAACTATCCATCCTCCTGATACCGCTTGGCCAAAGGCCCTTTGGAATAATTTGATAAAAACATAAAAAGTAGGCAGGAAGCATATGCAAAATTTCGGTGTAAGTTTTTACTAATTAATTGGAGAAAATGGTAGAAGGAAATGTCATTAATCTTGAAAATGATATGTTAGATTACGGGTTCGAACCATGATAAACACATAAGCCGATAGCGTTAATTAGGCTTTGTTTGTGTGGTTTGGCCGTCCCAATTGGTTGTTAGTTGATTATATTAACGATTTGTTGTTAGTACTGTATCGATTGGTTTGATCAGCTGATTATAATAAGTGCAAAAGTATTCATTAATTATTTATGACATATTGTTACTCGAGCTTTTCTACGACCACGTAGTCAGTCAGGTAGCCTCGTGCCCATAGTTTTATGGAAATTTATCTTTTATCAAGAAATGGATTAATATTTGTTGATTGATCGTTCTTTGCACCATTGGTGGTGCACTACGTAAATCGAATCGTCCTCGTTGCATTATTTTACAATCACTATAAATCGCTCTCATAATTTTTTTTCGAAAATATTTCGAAATAATTTATGAATGTTTGGCCTGAATTGCGATATATATTCAGGCATGAAACGGATGACCGCTTGAGGGTTCACATTACAGATGCAGAGAAGGAGAGATGGGAAGTACCATACAATCTTCTGCCACGAGAAAAACCTCCTCAATCAAAACAAACAAATGGCGGATCAAGAAAGGATTCCTACACACTCGCAACATCCTCGGAATATTCCAGTCATGCGCTTATTTTCGCCTACCACGCCGACCCTTTTACTTTCTCCGTGAGAAGAAAATCGGACGGTCAGATTCTTTTCGACTCCGCATCAGATGAATCGGACCCGTACAGTGATCTGGTGTTCAAAGACCAGTACCTGGAGCTATCCACGAGATTGCCTGAACAAGCTTCTCTGTACGGTCTGGGGGAGAACACTCAGCCGCATGGGATTAAACTCCGACCGTACGATCCTTACACTCTGTACACCACTGATATCTCAGCCATTAATCTCAATGCTGATCTGTATGGGTCCCATCCGGTGTACATGGATCTGAGAAACGTTGAAGGGAAAGCTTACGCCCACGCGGTTTTGCTGTTGAGTAGCAACGGGATGGATGTGCTCTACAGGGGGGATTCCTTGACGTATAGGGTGATTGGGGGTATTTTAGACCTTTACTTCTTTTCGGGGCCGACGCCACTGGCTGTTGTCGATCAGTATACTGAGTTTATCGGCCGGCCAGCAGCTATGCCGTACTGGGCTTTTGGTAAGTTTCCAAGATTACCCCCCTTTTTCGATTTTGGTACTTTTTTGATTTAATCCTCTCAAGTTGCTTGGTTTCCACACTTTTCTCTTTTTAATCTCCAACACACATTTATCATCTATATTTTTTATCTTTTTAATCTCTACAACATACTTACCACCATTATTTATATTAATTATTACTTAAAATACACTAAGGCTCTGTTCTTTTGGACTGAATGAATCGAATCGAATCAATCGAATGGATCGAATCGAATTTGAATGAACTCGAATGAACTGAATCGAATCAAAAAACTCAAAAATAAGTCCAAAAGAACAGGGCCTAAATATACCCCATTTATCATTCTTTAATAGGGACAGAAGGAGTATATATTATACACGTTATATTTGATGCTATTATCAGTTATTTGTGATGCTGTTCTATATTTTTATCATATATTACCAGCCGTATGGAGAAAAACATCGGCTTTAAGTAGCATCATGAATGAATACATTTTTTTTTTGAACGGTGAATTTCAACTTAGACTCAACCACCCGCAAGACGTAGGCCCTAACCATTACTTGACCAGACTATGTTGTCTTAACCGGGTCCACGCTGGTGACAAGTGAGGCTTCGGATTCACGAGGAAACCGTACCGCCTCCACACAAGTTACCTAGATATGGCAATAGGATTAAAATCATGATTGCTCAGACTCGAACCCCAGCGCTTTGACTAAAGGTTCTTGTCTTCATTGCAAATAACCATCGGGCCAAACACCCTTTGGTTAGCATCATGCATACATAGCTTATACTATCATCAAATATAACGTATTTTGACGGACCTGGATTCTCTGCGTGCAAAGATAAGACGGCCTGTGCGCAGTGCACGGCCGTTTGATCACACACACTTGCGGGTGTGTGTGTGCGTGGCGGATCAACGCCGCGGTGCAGCACGATCTTATGCCACGCAGAGGATCCAGATCCGTATTTTGACATACTTTCTGCATCACATGTAAAAAATATCTATTTTTAAATTATGATTTTGTCTCGATATAAGAGTTTCTTCTCAACATAGAACCTTAGTATCTAACTAGAATTTATTTGAAATCCTATAAAATTAATATTTTTGGTATATAAGTTACGATATTAATTGGATGAAAATAAATTATAAAAATAAGTGATAATATAAAATTTAGAATAAAATGTGCCTTCGTTGAAATGCCTACAATATTGTCAGGGGCGGAGGGAGGAGGGGTCCAAGGGGGTCCACGGACCTCCCCGGATGAAAATTCCCTTATAAAATAGGAGAAGCTATTTATATAGTTGTCCGACCTCCATAATTTTTATAACTCCGAACCCTCCTTAGTAAATGTTCTGCTTCCGTCACTGAATATTGTACCTTAGTTCTTTAACATGTCTATATGAATTGTCTTTGATGTGGAATCTAATCTAAAAATCTACTGATTTGTATTCTTAAGACAAACCAACAACTGCATATTTTGTAGAATAAATTTACAAAGTGCCTAATGCCTCAGCCGGGTTCAATTTTACTGTTTCAAACATGTGTTTCAAACCCTATTTTATCCAATACATAGTCGTCATGTGTCCAGATGTGTTTTTAAGTTTTAAATTTTCATCTCTAATTTATGATCACATGTACACGTAGCGACTATGTATTGATTGGAAACTTGAAACAGGGTTTGGAACGCATGTTTGGAACAGTAAAATTGAACCCGACTGCAGCATTAGGCACCCTGCAAGAAGGAATTTACTTGGAGTTAAAAAGTCTCTTCAAAAAAGTTACTCACCCGTCCCGCCCGAGGTGCAATATTTAGTTCAAAAAAAAATATCCCTTTAAAAGTGTAACATATCATTAATTTTTGGGTTAATGATGCCAAAATCCACGACCTTTTATCCGATTTTTATTTTTTCCACAACCTTTTCAAAAATCCTGTAAATCCACAACCTTTGGCACTTGTTCGATTTTTCCATAATTTTGATTTAGCCCCAAATTCGGTCCTACGTGGACGCCGGGAGTGTGTCGGTGCCGAAAATTCAAATTGCGTCGTTTTAAGCTTAGGGTTAATAACTGCGTCATTTTTTTTGGAAAAACAAAAAAAAAAATAGAACTACATTATAAAGCCGTCCTTAAAATTGTGCAAAAAAACTAAAAATTGAAAATATTTTTCAACTTTTAAGATGCTGGTAATGGAAAAATCGAACAAGTGCCAAAGGTTGTGGAAAAAATGAAAGGGGCATCAAAGATTATGTATTTTGGCGTTATTAACCCTAAGCTTAAAACGACGCAGTTTGAATTTTTGGCGGCGACAGCGTCCACGTAGGATCCACGTAGGACCGAATTTGGGGCTAAATCAAAATTATGGAAAAATCGAACAAGTGCCAAATGTTGTGGATTTACAGGATTTTTGAAAAGGTTATGGAAAAAATGAAAATCAGATGAAAGATTGTGAATTTTGACGTCATTAACCCTTAATTTTTTTAAATCACATCAAACAATCATCTTTTTCATTTAATTTTCATCATACTTATTATCAATATATTTTATATTTTAATCTACGCAATCATATCATATTTAATTATTTTCCAAGGATATATTCAATTTTGTAATGTTGTACTTCGGGCCCACACAGTGCGGAAGCATGCGTTGCAATGAGGCTTTAGTACCTATTGCTGTTGTCTCTCTTCTTTGTGTCCTGTACTGTTACGCATGCTTCTGTCCTCTTCTGTCTATATCACTTTTCTTTTCAGTGAAACTTTATTTTCTCTGCAAGAGGTGCTACGTATTTTCTAGGATTCTTTATCGGTAAAACTAATTAAACACTATTAAATTGAAACTGAAACTAAAAAAAAAAAAAATATCCTACCTCTGTCCTGCTCGAAACTTGATAGATGATGTATTTTTAATATATTTTAGGTAATAATTGGTGTCAATAATAATAATAAATATATGATGGAGATAGAAAAATAAAAATATATTGATAGTGAGTGTGTGATGGTGATTAAAAATCAAAAGTTGGTTGTTTGATTTGATTGTTTGAAATTGATAACTGTAAAAATTTTAAAGGAACAAAAAAAAAAAGATAAATGTAAAATTTTGAACGAGAAGAAGAGAGTAGTAAAGAAAGAATGACTATTCGGTGTACTATTCGGTGAATGTGGTGAAAACGAATTTGATGAAAGTATAGGAAACTCCAGAAAAAATTAAATTAACTAAAATACTAATGAACTTGAAAGTGTGAAGAAATATAGAGAAAGTAAAAAACCTTATAAAAAACCTGCGAAAAGCAGGAAAAGCGTACGCCTTTAATACGGGCGCACGCTTTTAAGATAAAGCATGCGCCTTTAGCGCCTTTTACATAGCTGCGAAAAGCAGGAAAAGCATACGCTTTTTAGTACGGGTGAAGGTTATTTGATTAAGAGATTATTATTTAAATGTTATTTTATATTAATAAAATGTACACGCAATGCTGACGCCCCGGCGCCTCGACGTTTACGTCTTGTTTTTTGACAGGCCAATGCCTAGACTTACGCCTATCGCCTTTCCAAACATTGATTAATTACTATGTCTAATAATTTAATATTTATTTGATCCAAGGTATGTAAAATGGGACAAGACGAGATTGGGATGAATATTTTCTGATCCCATTTATCCCAAAAACACTAAAACAGGACGGAATGAGATGGGATATCAAAAATTTGCAAATAATTACAAAGAGGATGGAATAATTGGGGACGAGATTTAGGAGCAGAATTTCGGGGGATATAATTTCCATCCCTAGCTAGAAGTGATATTACTGGAAGCAATAATGACGCATACACATCCACAACCACACATAATCATACATGTATTAAGAATAGGGTAATTTACATCATTTCATATATTTAAATAGTCAATATACTATTTGCAAGTATTAAATGCAATATTTGAGGTATTCAAATTATTACTTGCAAATATTAAATGCGTTAATTTTATAATCATTTAATTTGTCTAAAATTTGTGTAATTCATTTTTAAATATATATATATATATATATATATATTACTCACTTTACTTACGTCGATTAGGGGTTGTGTGAGGAATGATACATCAACACCTCACCATCCACACCCCACCAACACCTGCTTTGCAGGGTTGTACCGTGCGCTTTACAGGTAATATAACTTTAAATAATATTTTATTAATATTATACTAAAATATTTATAAAGCACAAGGTACAATCCCTGTAAAGAAGGATGTTGACGGAGTGTTGATAGTTGGGGTGTCCATGTATCATTTCTCGGGGTTGTAATATAGTGTAGGCCCGTACATAGATAAATATTATAGAAATAAATATTTGCCATTATTACTTAGATAGAAATTAAAATCTTCTCCACTTTATAAACTTAATGGCCATAAAAAGAAAGTTTCCAAAAAAAAAAATTATGTTCTATTAAATTATAATAACGGCTAGGATAAAGTGACTTTCCAAACCAATTTGAACTCATTAATTAAAATTTTTTAGACTTAAGAGTTCCGAAAAATATAACCACCCCGCTATTTAGAATGTCCCTATCGAAAATAGGATTAACTAGCGATTCACTGAAACACTTAATTGTATTAAAAAACTATTTTTTTAAAATACATGGGTTGTTTATACAATATTATTGACTATACGAATAATTGTTGTGTCGGCCGGAAATATTCGTTTAACCAAAATCCCATCTGAGATATGTTACCTGAAAGCAGGGGCGGATGTGCCTTGTGCATGATGGTGCACAGGCACCACTAAACAAAAAAAAAAATCAGTATATATACATATGATTCCAAAGCTAAACATAGAGATTTCCTTGTCCAGCAGTAGAAGTTTTCCTCAAAAGGCTTATGTATTTTATTTCCTAGGTTCGAATCACAGAGATAGGATCTAGGTCTTTATTTTCTCTTTTCTTCTTTTTATCTGTTTTCTTCAACAAATTTTAATTCTCTTTCCTTTTTCTTCAAAAGAAGAGATTTTTATTTTCTTTTCTTTTTTTTGTTTTTTAGCAGATTATAATTTTCTCTTTCCTTTATTTTCGACATGTTTTTTTCACTCTCTTGCCTTTTTCTTCATGTTCAGTTAAAACTTAAAAAAACTTCGAATTTGATGAATGTTCATTTTGGAATAAAAATCGTCTCAAGATTGTTGTTTTGTTTAAAAAACTTTTTCTCTATAATATTTTCTTTATTACAAAATTAAGTATATAATTCTTGCAACCACACTATCGTCTATTGGGAAGAAATATTAAAAGGCTTCTACCAAATAACTGGCCTAGGACACTAAATTTCCCAAATTTTACAGGACCGGTCCTGAATAGGCACCACCAATAGTTTAAGTGTAGATCCGCTACTGCCTGAAAGATTAATGGCTTTTTCATGTTATCAATTGAGAATGCTATAATGGAAAAGAATATGAAAAATTAATTAATAAATTTGATTGTCAAAAGGCTAGAATTGTTTGAATAAAATAAAATTAATAGTTTTAATACTAACTGTTTAAGCCTTAATTTTATTTTTGATACGTTCATGCTTTAGGTCTCACTTTAGCTCGAGTCGCTGTTAATGTCCACTTTACTTCTATTTTTAACACATGCGTGTGGCTAAGCGTCGTGGTGTCTATGCGTAATTATATCATGAACTAGTTTTCAGGATTTTTGCAAGAAGTTCAACTGCCTGTGTACTAAATTCCTCTGTTTCGACATGCATGCATGTCTATGTGAATTTTTTCTTATATTCCCGTATTTTATGTCAGTTTTAACAAGTGCTTGTGGCTGCGCGTCGTGGTCATGAACCAGTTTTCAGGATTTTTGCAAGAAGTTCAACTGCCTGTGTACTAAATTCCTCTGCTTCGACATGCATGCATGACTCCATAAGTGTAGTACCAAGTATATTATCATTGTAACTCACACTAGTCACTTCAATTTCATGATTCCACAGGTTTCCACCAATGCAGATGGGGTTACCACAACCTATCCGTAGTCGAAGACGTAGTTGATAACTACAAATCGGCCAAAATCCCACTCGACGTCATATGGAACGACGATGATCACATGGATGGCCACAAGGACTTCACCCTCAACCCCGTCAACTACCCCCGTCCCAAGCTTCTATCCTTCTTAGAAAAGATCCACGCACGAGGCATGAAATACATCGTCTTAATCGACCCCGGCATCGGCGTCAACAACACATATGGCGTCTACCAACGGGCCCTAGCGGACGACGTCTTCATAAAATACCAAGGCAAGCCTTACCTGGCCCAAGTCTGGCCCGGTGCCGTCAACTTCCCGGATTTTCTCAATCCGAAGACGGTCCAGTGGTGGGGGGACGAAATCCGTCGGTTTCACGAACTTGTGCCGGTGGACGGTCTCTGGATAGACATGAACGAGGCTTCGAATTTCTGTACGGGCTTGTGTACGGTCCCGGAAGGCCGGAAATGTCCGAACGGGACTGGGCCGGGCTGGGAGTGCTGTCTTGAGTGCAGGAACGTTACGAATACGAGATGGGACGATCCGCCATACAAGATTAATGCGTCGGGCATAGAAGCCCCTATAGGGTACAAGACCATAGCAACTAGTGCTTATCACTATAATGGAGTGTTGGAGTATGACGCGCATAGTATTTACGGTTTCTCACAATCAATTGCCACTCATAAGGCTCTTAAAGGGCTTGAGGGAAAACGCCCATTTATCTTGTCGCGTTCGACTTATGTGGGGTCCGGCCATTATGCCGCGCATTGGACGGGGGATAATAAAGGAACATGGGAGGACTTGAAGTATTCGATTTCCACGATGTTGAATTTCGGCATATTTGGGGTCCCCATGGTTGGATCGGATATATGTGGATTCTACCCGGCCCCGACTGAAGAGTTGTGCAACCGTTGGATCGAAGTCGGCGCCTTTTACCCGTTTTCGAGAGATCACGCGAATTTTTACTCCCCGAGGCAGGAGCTTTATCAGTGGAAATCTGTGGCCGAGTCCGCTAGAAATGCTCTTGGAATGAGGTACAGGCTCTTACCTTATTTGTACACATTGAACTACGAAGCGCATACTAAAGGCGCACCAATCGCTCGTCCTTTGTTCTTTACGTTCACGAACGAAACCGAACTGTACGGATTAAGCTCGCAATTCTTGCTGGGAAAAGGTCTTATGGTATCGCCGGTGCTAGAATCGAACAAAACCGAGGTTAAAGCTATGTTCCCACGCGGGTCTTGGTACGACATGTTCGACACGACGAAGGTGGTTGCTTCGAAAAAATCGCATTACGTCGTGCTCGACGCACCGCTGCATGCGATCAACGTTCATTTGTACGAAAACACTATAATTCCGATGCAACGAGGTGGATTGATCTCTAAGGAAGCGAAAATGACGCCTTTCACGCTCGTGGTCGCCTTTCCACTAGGGGCGGCGGAAGGAGAGCCGAGGGGAAATCTTTTCCTCGACGACGACGAGCTCCCGGAGATGAAACTCGGAGACGGTCGCTCGACGCGTGTTGATTTCTACGCGACGGTTAGTGAAGGGATGGTGAAGTTGTGGTCGGAAGTTGAGGAGAGTGGGTTTGCTCTGGAGAAAGGGTGGACTATTGAGAGGGTGGTTGTGCTTGGATTGAGTGGGAATGGGAGTGAAGAGTTTGAGATTGAAGTTGATGGAAAGGTAATGGGAGATTATTCAAAGGTGGAGATTAGTACTAAAGAACATGAATATTTAGAGGAATTGGAAGAAAATGGAGACAAGATGAAGAATGTTGTGGTGGAGATCAAAGGGCTTGAATTGGCTGTGGGAAAGAAATTTGCTATGTCTTGGAAAATGGGAATAGAAAGCTTGAGGAGGTAGATGTTATGTAGTGTTTGAATGTTAAAAACAATGTTGTGAAGGGAGAGATGTTTCTTGACTTTTATGTTCATCCCTTTCATTCAAACAGGGTAGATTTGCATCTCTTTCTGTTGTATTTGGAAATGTGGAGATGCTAATTTTAATGAATTTGTGGCCTTCTGATTGGAGGGTTTGTATCTTTGAAGATTATTGACGAGGGATATTTAAATAAGTGTAGTTTGATAAAAAGAATTTACACATATTAAAGGAAAAAGTTGATGTCAATTAGGGCTGTCGAACGGTTCGATTCCGGTCAACCGGACCGAAAAAATTGGTTAACCGGAACTATTTTAGTCCTAAAGTTGGAACCGCAAACCGAATCGTTTTATATATTCGGTTAAACGAAACCGCACCGAAATAATTTGGTTCCGGTTCGGTTAACCCGTAAAAACCTTTTTTTTTTTAGGAAAAAAAACTATTTGAACAGAAAATATAATATCCCAGATTCCATAAGTTAATACATGTGGAAATAGCATACTATAAATAAAAAACATAAATTAACCAAACTAAGTAAGATAAACCATGACTGTTGATAGATTTGATTTGAAGGCCTTAAACCTTTCCGAGACCATGACTGTTGATAGGGGTTCTTGGAGGCGTCAGATCAGAGTTGTGGATTCCTTTGTAGGGAGCGATGCTGTAGTTGGGAGCCTTAGGATTGGGTTGTCTCGGTTAGCTTTAACCTAGAACATTGCATCTTTTACATTTATTGTATATTTTATCCTATTGCCTTTTGCATGTGGTGTGTTTTTGACAGGGAGCTGTTCACAGAGTCAACCTCTCTTCTTTAGAGCAACGTTTATCGAGAGTGCAGTTGCCAAAGTCCCATTAGGTAAGGCTCATGTGAATTAAGTCATGTGCTCAGGTATGGTTTGGAGCTTTTTCGTATCATATGCTTCTTTGTATTTATCATGCTATACTTTCTTTGTCTTCTAAGTGGAAATCTTGAAGCTTCTCCTCTCTAGTAAAAGTAGGGGCATGGTCTGCGTACATCTTACCCTCCCCAGACCCTACTTTGTGCGGGATATACTCGGTATGTTTGGTTTGGTTTGGTTTGGTTTAAGTAAGATAAACCAAATAACCCATCATCAAATTCTAACATGTGCAAACAATGAAAGTATTATTTAATAAATAATAATTAATATTTATTAATTATTTGCGGTTCTCGGTTCGGAACCGTTCGGTTATCAGTTTAACCGAGAGCCACAAATCCACTAAAATTCTGACCGCAAACCGCCCCGAGAACCGTTAATGCGGTTCTCGATTAACCGAAACCGCACGGTTACAGTTCGGTTTCGGTTCTAACCGGGAACCATTTGGACAGCCCTAGATGTACCATGAAATAGTGTGGATTAGAAGATAAAAGATATTGATAATGAGTGTGTAGTAAAGATTAAAGTAGGGTGCGATGGTTTGATGTGATTTGAGGTATTTAACAAAATGTACCACTTCTAAAAGGATATTTTCGAGTGAAATGTAACGCTCGAGACAGAGGGAGTATAAGTTTTGCAACCGAGTTTTTATTGGTACCGTCCATGGTACACTCTATGTAGTGTATCCCCTGCCGGATGCACTACACGTGGCGTGCATGGACGGTGCAGATTGATGCACTAGATGGAGCATTGATCTGCACTATCCATGCACGCCACGTGTAGTGCATCTGGCAGATAATGTATTATATGGGGTTGAACCATGGACCCAACCGAGTTTATTGGAGCCATAGAATAACAAGGTCCAGACTGAATTAAGCCCAACAGCAATGAAGCGCACCTAGCTTAGTAGACCTGCTCGTTAACTGTTGATAATCCCACCTAATGTATTTTGAAGCCTATAAAATAGAGACTCACGTATTCTCAAAACATGCCAATCAAGAAGCAATTTATTTTGAGACTAACGGCTTGACTCATTTGTTTTGACTAATCATTCGAACTTGTGCTTTGCACATGTATTGTATAAAAAGTTTTAAAATTTGATGTTTAGCATAAATGATTAAAAGTATTGATACAATTATTGTTCAAACTGTTAATTATAACTTGTTAATTGATTGGATCAGGTCGGGTCGAGTCGCACTAAATCAGTATTTACTATATATTGTGGTACAATTTTCTTTTCAATATAATTGTGGTCCTAAAACTTTTGACTAATTTTTAATTACCTCAATCTAACCCCAAACAATTAAAGGTTGTATTATATTTGACAACTTAGACAAAAAAGGAATTTAACCATTTTTAAAACGTATTTTGACATTGATATTTTGGCATTATTGATAAGTATTTTTAATATTTAATTATTGGGACTCATTTGAGTATTATATGGCGGTGTGAAAGTTCCACAACTAAAACGATAATTTTACTATTATAAAAATGTATTAATGATATTAATCATGAAGACACAACATTTAATTATTGGGACTGTAACGCCCCGATTTCGCATATACATTTATTGTGAATTATAGAAAACATGTCCAATTTTATTAAATTAATGCCCGAATAATTTATCATTAATTCATTTTATTTCATGATCATGCAAATTCATTTATACCATTATTATTCATGATAAGTCATGTGATTTGTTTCGTTGCATTTCTCATTTTAATTCATTGTTTCATCTCGTCGTTTCTAGGCCCGAGTCAAATTTTAAGCAATATTAATCGTTACGCATAAGATTTCACAAGTCCATTTTAATTAATTTTAATTTATTCACTTTGGGTCGGCCTAAGCCAAACTCATTATAATGCTCAGCCCGAATCCTACAATTAATTAAAGCCCAACTATTATAATTTTACCAAGTCCAAATATCTTCTCTCAACCCATATTTTAATGGGCAACACAATTTCAGCCCAATTGATAATATTCATCACGATCACAACTATGAGAAATCCACTTTCTCACGTTAGAAGAAGTTGGCAGAAGTGGGGTTGAGGGGAGGAACTCCAGGGGAAGTTATGGATCATGGGGGAGTGGTTATGATCTTCAAGTATATAAAAATCCACAAACAAATATCATCTTCATTTCCACAACAAATTCTATATACTTTACATTATTACAGAAAATCACCAGAATTCACACATCAAATTACCAACATCTCAGAATTGTCCGGCGAATACATATCAGCAGGTATAATTTTCTGGAAACTCCTTCGATTGTAAGCATTTTGTTTTCTTCTTTTCAATCTCAACCTCAGCCTCCAGTTCTTCTTCGCCAGAGAAATTCTTGTGTCGTTCGGTTCTGTTTTCATCACTAATTCCATCACTGACTCCAGAAGTCACACACACTCATACACACAAGCAGTTTCAGAAATCATTCAAAGTTCACAATCCCATTTTCAGAACTCAAAATTTAAATAAGAACAGTAGTCGAACCTGATTTGTGCGGTCAAGACTAGCTTAACCCTCCACTGCATTGACGTATTGGTCGCCCCACGCAGAGTCGCGACAGACCTTGTCGGAGACCCAAGCCGTTACTTCCTTCCGCCGTGAGTTTGAGTCAGAATTTTTGGAAATCTGACTCGGGTTTTTGAATCGCGACGATTTTGGTTGCTACCACGATCTCGCAACCTCCGCCATGCCCGCCGAAAAATTTGGGCAGAAACCCTAACCCACAGCCGACCTAAATCGCCGGAGGTCGCCGCTGCTACACCGCCACCGCTGTGGTTTTCTATCATGATCTTTCGTCGGTTGCCTTGGACCTGAGTTATGAGCCGCACTCGGAATTCCCGAACCACGCGACGCCGACGAATTTTCCTTCTTTTCATCCGACGTGGTCTTCTTGTGTGTGAGGGAGAGAGAGAGAGAGAGAGAGAGAGAGAGAGAGAGAGAGAGGCGAGGGGTGAGAACAGGAGAAATGAGTGTCGGCCGATGGGCTGGGCAAATGGGGTTTTTATACCCACTTTCTTTTAGGGTTCTTCGATTTAGTCCCTAAGTTCCAGACCCTCTCAAATTGTCCCCAAATCATTTTCAGGGTATACTAATTTCAGCCCCTAACTTTCAGTTTCTTCATTCTTGCCCCAGTTTGGTTTATAATTATTTCAGTTAGCCCCAATCAGAATTATAATTTCTACTATTTCAGTCTCTTTCGGCCAAGCTCTTAACATGTTGACATTTTTTTATTTATATTATTATTCACTCACAATTTAATTTTCAGTCATATGATAATAATAATTTTCTATTATTATTAATTGTAGATAATAACGAGAATTTACGGGCCTAGAATTGTCGCGTCAAGCATTTCATCACTTTCAAGTTCAGAACTGCAATTTTATTCAGGTGTGGGGATTTATTACGCTTTTGTTTATTTTAATTGCTTTATATATTGTCTTGTATGTGCACGTGAAATCAGTCAGAAGCACTTAAATGTGCAAATCAGTCAGAAGCACTTAAATGTGCAATCGATGAAGCACTTAAATGTGCAAATCAGTCAGAAGCACTTAATTGTGCATAAAGCCTTCGGGCTAGCCGACGGGCATCAGAATTTATCAGTCATGTTGTTTATACTTGCTAATATATTTAGTAATTAACGTAGACATATTTCGTACTCTCCACACTGAGCGAGTTGGAAGCTCACCCCACTATTTAACCCCTTTCAGGTTGAGGAGCTCGATGTGGCATGCGATTGAGAGTGGGATGATCAAGCCTATGATTAGATGTTTATTTATTTAATGTTATTTCTCTCAAACTATGTTTATGAACAAGTGTTCAATTTGTTTTATTTTTATGTCAAGGTATGTTTTGTTTTAACAATGACTCGAGAAGATTACTTGCAATTATGATATCTAATGTCAAGGTATGTTTTGTTTTTACAATGACCCAAAAGGACGCAGATAAGAATCCCGGCACAGTGTCAGGTATGCTTATGATATCTAATGTGCCTGCTTTTGCTTTATTTGACACTGGTGCCACACATAATTTTATGTCTGCAAAGTTTTATCATGCTATTGGTCATAGAAGCATTAAAACCGTTGAGTCTCTTGAGGTTAGCTTACCGTCAGGAAATACGATCCTCACTAATATAATGATTGACGAGAATATTGAGATAGGAGGTAGAGAATTTGACGCTAGCCTGTATTTAATTAACTCGATGGATTTTGATGTGATCCTTGGTATGGACTGGCTCGATAGACATGATGCCGATATAAGTTGCCGTGAGAAGAAGGTAACATTGAGGTGTTCCTAAGGCGAGTCGATCACCTTTTACGGTACTAAGAGTAGGACAGTACCAAGAGTAATCACAGCCATGAAAGCATTGAGAGGTCTAAGGAAGGAGAAATGTCAGGGTTACTTGGTGAGTTTGGTCGACACTCGTACTAATGAGGTGTCCCCTACAGACGTACCTATAGTACAAGAGTTTCCGGATGTGTTTCCAGAAGATTTGCCGGGAGTCCCACCCGACCGACAAGTGGAGTTTAGCATTGATTTGGTCCCTCGGGCGGCCCCTACATCCAAAGCGCCATATAGAATGGCTCCGAAGGAACTTCAAGAATTGAAGGTCCAGATTCAAGAGCTACTGGAGCTCGGATTTGTTCGTCCTAGCGTGTCACCCTGGGGTGCACCAGTATTGTTTGTAAGAAAGAAGGATGGGTCACTTCGGATGTGTATAGATTACAGAGAGCTGAACCGACTCACGGTGAAGAACAAGTACCCACTACCGAGAATCGAGGATCTATTCGATCAGTTGAGGGGAGCCGGAACCTTTTCGAAGATTGATTTACGGTCGGGGTATCACCAACTGAAGATTAGGGAGTGTGACATTCCCAAGACGGCCTTCAGAACCCGTTATGGACATTTTGAATTTGTAGTGATGCCTTTTGATTTGAGCAATGCACCGGCAGTCTTTATGGATTTGATGAACAGGGTGTTCCAACCTTACTTGGATAAGTTCCTGATTGTCTTTATAGATGACATCTTGGTGTATTCTAAGGACAAGGAACAACACCAAGAACATTTGAGGATTACATTGGAGACACTTCGCAAGGAGAAGTTGTATGCTAAATTCAAGAAATGTGAGTTTTGGTTAAACAGAGTTGGATTCCTTGGACATGTGGTGACTTCAAAAGGAATTGAGGTTGATCCCGATAAAGTTGTAGCAGTGAGTAGTTGGGGAATACCCAAGAATGCGAGCGAAGTCCGCAACTTTCTGGGCCTAGCTGGCTATTATAGGAGATTTATCGAAGGATTTTCGAAAATCGCCACTCCTATGACCCAGTTAACAAGGAAAGGCGTGAGTTTTGAATGGAACGACAAGTGCGAGGAAAGTTTTCAAGAGTTGAAAAGGAGACTAACCTCGGCACCAGTATTAACGATTCCTGATCCGACGGAAGACTTTGTTATTTATAGTGATGCCTCAAAGCAGGGGTTGGGTTGTGTTCTGATGCAACATGGTAAAGTAGTAGCCTATGCATCGAGACAGCTTAAACCACATGAGTTGAACTATCCAACGCATGATCTGGAGTTAGGTCTTTGTAGTGCATGCTCAAGATTTGGCGTCACTATCTCTACGGAGGAAAATGTGAGATATACTGACCATAAAAGTTTGAAGTATCTTTTCACACAGAAGGACCTTAACATGAGACAAAGGCGATGGTTAGAATTGGTGAAGGACTATGATTGTACTATTCATTACCATCCGGGTAAGGCTAATGTGGTAGCTGATGCCTTGAGTCGAAAGACTAGAGGCGAGTTAGCTTGCTTGACCGATCAGGAGAGTTTGATAAAGGAGTTCTCCCAGTTGAGGATTGAGGTAGTTGAGTCTTCAAAACATTCGAAAGCAATCCTATCATCTTTGGTCTTGCAACCAAACTTGAGGGATAAGATTAAGGAGGCTCAACCACGTGATAAGTTCTTGTGCAAGATGAAGGATCGAGCACAAGCTGGGAGTATTGAGAAGTATGTCGTTTCCGCAGACGACGTTTTGACTTATGATGGGAGGTTATGTGTTCCTAAGGATCCATCCCTTAGGAAGCAAATCCTTGAAGAAGCTCATAATGCACCATACTCCGCTCACCCGGGAGGTACAAAGATGTACCACGACCTGAAGAAGTTCTTTTGGTGGAGAGGAATGAAACGGGACATTGGTGTATTTGTGGAAAGGTGTATGATATGTCAGCAGGTGAAGGCAGAACACCAACGACCAGGAGGTTTACTTCAACCGTTAGAAATCCCAGAATGGAAATGGGAGCATATCACAATGGATTTCGTGGTTGATCTGCCACGAACAGTGAGGAAGAACGATGCTATCTGCGTGATAGTAGATCGTTTGACGAAGTCATCTCATTTTCTACCTGTGAGGATGACTTACAGTATGGAACAATATGCACAGATTTATATCCGGGAGATTTTGAGGCTACATGGTGTTCCAGTGTCGATCGTATCAGATAGAGATCCGCGATTTACGTCGAAATTTTGGAAGAGTCTTCAGAGTGCTTTGGGCACTAACTTGAATTTCAGTACTGCATATCATCCGCAAACCGATGGTCAATCTGAGCGGACTATCAAGACACTTGAAGACTTGTTGAGGGCATGTGTTCGTGATACTGGTGAGAATTGGGAGAATATTTTGCCGTTAGTGGAGTTTGCTTATAACAATAGTTACCAAGCAACTATACAAATGGCCCCATATGAGGCTCTGTACGGAAGAAAATGTCGATCGCCCCTTTATTGGAGTGAGGTTGGAGAAGGAAAAATTTTGGGTCCAGAATTGATCGAGCAGACTGTAGAGAAGATAGCCGAAATCAGAAGTAGAATTAAGACTGCCCAGGATCGGCAGAAGTCTTATGCGGATAAACGGAGGAAAGATATCAAATTTGAGATTGGAGAGAAGGTGTTCCTGAAAGTAGCGCCGATGAAAGGAGTAATACGATTCGGTAAAAAGGGAAAGCTACAGCCTCGTTATATCGGACCTTTTGAGATTTTGGGTCATGTTGGTGATCTTGCTTATAGTTTGGCATTGCCGATGGAATTATCAGGAGTGCACAATGTCTTTCACGTCTCCATGCTGAGAAAATACGTACACGATCCTGATCATGTATGCAATTTCAAAGAGTTGCATGTAGCCAAGAATCTGACTTATGAGGAGGTACCTATAGCTATTCTGGAGCGTAGGGTACACCAGTTACGAAATAAAGAGATTAAATTGGTGAAAGTTCAATGGAGTCGTCATGGACCAAATGAGGCAACTTGGGAACGTGAAGAGGAGATCCGTTCTAAGTATCCAACATTTATTTTTCAAGGTACGCAACTTAATTTTCGAGGACGAAAATTTGTTAAAGGGGGGTAGGTTGTAACGCCCCGATTTCGCATATACATTTATTGTGAATTATAGAAAACATGTCCAATTTTATTAAATTAATGCCCGAATAATTTATCATTAATTCATTTTATTTCATGATCATGCAAATTCATTTATACCATTATTATTCATGACAAGTCATGTGATTTGTTTCGTTGCATTTCTCATTTTAATTCATTGTTTCATCTCGTCGTTTCTAGGCCCGAGTCAAATTTTAAGCAATATTAATCGTTACGCATAAGATTTCACAAGTCCATTTTAATTAATTTTAATTTATTCACTTTGGGTCGGCCTAAGCCAAACTCATTATAATGCTCAGCCCGAATCCTACAATTAATTAAAGCCCAACTATTATAATTTTACCAAGTCCAAATATCTTCTCTCAACCCATATTTTAATGGGCAACACAATTTCAGCCCAATTGATAATATTCATCACGATCACAACTATGAGAAATCCACTTTCTCACGTTAGAAGAAGTTGGCAGAAGTGGGGTTGAGGGGAGGAACTCCAGGGGAAGTTATGGATCATGGGGGAGTGGTTATGATCTTCTAGTATATAAAAACCCACAAACAAATATCATCTTCATTTCCACAACAAATTCTATATACTTTATATTATTACAGAAAATCACCAGAATTCACACATCAAATTACCAACATCTCAGAATTGTCCGGCGAATACATATCAGCAGGTATAATTTTCCGGAACTCCTTCGATTGTAAGCATTTTGTTTTCTTCTTTTCAATCTCAACCTCAGCCTCCAGTTCTTCTTCGCCAGAGAAATTCTTGTGTCGTTCGGTTCTGTTTTCATCACTAATTCCATCACTGACTCCAGAAGTCACACACACTCATACACACAAGCAGTTTCAAAAATCATTCAAAGTTCACAATCCCATTTTCAGAACTCAAAATTTAAATAAGAACAGTAGTCGAACCTGATTTGTGCGGTCAAGACTAGCTTAACCCTCCACTGCATTGACGTATTGATCGCCCCACGCAGAGTCGCCGACAGACCTTGTCGGAGACCCAAGCCGTTACTTCCTTTCGCCGTGAGTTTGAGTCAGAATTTTTGGAAATCTGACTCGGGTTTTTGAATCGCGACGATTTTGGTTGCTACCACGATCTCGCAACCTCCGCCATGCCCGCCGAAAAATTTGGGCAGAAACCCTAACCCACAGCCGACCTAAATCGCCGGAGGTCGCCGCTGCTACACCGCCACCGCTGCGGTTTTCTATCATGGTCTTTCGTCGGTTGCCTTGTACCTGAGTTATGAGCCGCACTCGGAATTCCCGAACCACGCGACGCCGACGAATTTTCCTTCTTTTCATCCGACGTGGTCTGCTTGTGTGTGAGGGAGAGAGAGAGAGAGAGAGAGAGAGAGAGAGAGGCGAGGGGTGAGAACAGGAGAAATGAGTGTCGGTCGATGGGCTGGGCAAATGGGGTTTTTATACCCACTTTCTTTTAGGGTTCTTCGATTTAGTCCCTAAGTTTCAGACCCTCTCAAATTGACCCCAAATCATTTTCAGGGTATACTAATTTCAGCCCCTAACTTTCAGTTTCTTCATTCTTGCCCCAGTTTGGTTTATAATTATTTCAGTTAGCCCCAATCAGAATTATAATTTCTACTATTTCAGTCTCTTTTGGCCAAGTTCTTAACATGTTGACATTTTTTTATTTATATTATTATTCACTCACAATTTAATTCTCAGTCATATGATAGTAATAATTTTCTATTATTATTAATTGTAGATAATAACGAGAATTTACGGGCCTAGAATTGTCGAGTCAAGCATTTCATCACTTTCAAGTTCAGAACTGCAATTTTATTCAGGTGTGGGGATTTATTACGCTTTTGTTTATTTTAATTGCTTTATATATTGTCTTGTATGTGCACGTGAAATCGTCGAAGCACTTAAATGTGCAAATCGATGAAGCACTTAAATGTGCAATCAGTCAGAAGCACTTAAATGTGCAAATCAGTCAGAAGCACTTAATTGTGCATAAAGCCTTCGGGCTAGCCGACGGGCATCAGAATTTATCAGTCATGTTGTTTATACTGGCTAATATATTTAGTAATTAACGTAGACATATTGCGTACTCTCCACACTGAGCGAGTTGGAAGCTCACCCCACTATTTAACCCCTTTCAGTTTGAGGAGCTCGATGTGGCATGCGATTGAGAGTGGGATGATCAAGCCTATGATTAGATGTTTATTTATTTAATGTTATTTCTCTCAAACTATGTTTATGAACAAGTGTTCAATTTGTTTTATTTTTATGTCAAGGTATGTTTTGTTTTAACAATGACTCGAGAAGATTACTTGCAATTATTAAGTTTGTCTTTTTGAAATGTATTTCCGCTGCAAAAAAAATTTTATTTACTCTTCTTAAAATTAGAAGAATTATATTTTAGAAAAGTGGTCGCTACATGTACAGTCTTTTTTTTTTTTTTGACAAAGGAAAACTTATTGCATTTCATTCATAATAATAGTGGTAATACAAATCAGACTACACTCATGAACTTGGGAGCTAGCGAAATCCGTTGATGCTCTAGCTAAGGTATGAGCAACGAGGTTGGCTTGCCTCCGAATAAAACTAACCGTATAGTTCTGCAATAATGATAACGAAGCCTTACAAGGTAGATATAGATTTGGGACTAACTGCTTGAGTCATTTGCTTTGATACGGGAACAAAATATTCTCGCGGCATAAATAATTCGTCTCTGTTTCGACTTCATTTCTAGTCTATTTTTTTTCGATTTTCCCAAGTTGAAACATAACTAATTTAAATATCAATTTGTAATTTTTGTTTGTAATTTATTTGGCCTTTTTGGAACACCAGATAATTTAGTAGATGGATTTGTAGGTATATGACAATTTAGGAAAAAATAGTACTCCCTTCACCCCAGCCCAAGTGCAACGATTAAAAAAGATAACGTATTTTAGGTGAATGACTGAATGTGATAGATGTATAAGTTTTGTAAGTATTGATAGTGAGAGTGTGGTGTATATTAAAAAGTAAAAGATATTGATGATGAGTGCGTGGTGAAGATTAAAAAGTAAAAGATGATTGTTTGATGTGCAAGGACAACCATTCATTCTTAAAACTAGCGTTCTTAAGGCCAAAGAGTCGGGTGGAAGGGGGGCTCTTATTCCTGGTTCTCATGTAGCTGGAACCTCTGGAACCACAAAAACCCTTAGTTATAATGGGATTCCAACTCAACACGTTTTCAGTGAGATTTTGCCCTTTGGAGAGCACAGTACGATGAAGTTGTAAGCTGTGTTGGGGGGAGTTATTATCTATCGTTGGCCTCTAAGGTAGAATCAGTCGGAGAACATGAGAGGCGGTGGTTTACCCTGCGGCGGATGTCAGCGGTTCGAGCCCGCTTATCCCCAACTCTGAGGTGTTTAATAAAATAATGCACTTTTAAGGGACAATTTTTTGGACCAAATGTTGCACTTCGAGCGAGACGAGGGAGTATTTTGTTTTGCCTTGAAAATAACAAAATCATTTATTATGAATAAATTTTGAATTGAGAAAAAATAGGAGAAATCAGTTATGTTATTTATTGTTAATTGAACTACTTGTCTTTCAAATTTAACCGACGCACTTGAAAATAATGATATATATATATAGATTTCACAAGGTAATTAGTTTTCATATGATCTATTTCATATATATATATATGTGGATTGACTATGGTGGAAACACCCTTAATGTTGAAATCTAGAAACCAATTGCATTATTAAGTAATTTCATTGCATATTTGTTATTATTTGTTGCATCAAGCTGGTCGCTAGTATGTGCAACAAACAATGCAATAAAAAATTCATAAATGCGTATAATTCTACTCATCTACAGCCGTTAGATCACTAATATCAATGGCCTACGAAAGTTTTTAGATTTCACAAGATAATTAGTTTTCATATGATCTATTTCATATATATATATATATATATATATATATATATATATATATATATATCGATGTTTATCAATTTAAATTAGGGCTGCACAACGTATCGAATCCATCCGATCCAGTCTGTTTAGCCGGATATCTGCACTTATGGATGAGAAAAATGTCCATCCATTATACAATCTGTTCGGAATGAATCAGATTATGGATCGATCCGTCCGAATATGAGTAAATCCGCGGATATCCACGACCATGAAATTTAATTAAAAAATGATCAAAATTAAACAACAAAATGACCAAAATAATAGCAAATATACCACGAACAACATAGGTTGAATATTCAAAATACACATCAAAAGCCCAAAACACCCGATTCGAATATCCATAATACATTACGCATCAATCAAAGTCCAGTGATAATTAGTCTCTTAAATATATATATATATATATATTGTAACGGTATTTTCAGAATCCGGTTAAGTGTGAGAACTGAGAGAACCACCTTTTGTACTCTTAATAATACATAATGTACATCATATCAATGCATACAACCCCTACTGATCATAACTCATACTATATAGTAGGGGTTATAGATATATTAGGGGTTATCATCAGGAGGGGCTATTATATTGTGTAACTTTATTTTCAGAACCTTGTTAAGTGCGATAACTGCGAGAACCACCTTTTGTACTCCTAATAATACATAATGTACATCATGTCAATACATACAGTCCCTACTGATCATAACCTCTACTATATTGTTGCGATATTTTCTACACGCAAGTGCACGTCATCGTTTACAAGTAATAAAGTGATAAGTAGAGTATCGTTCCCACGAGGATTGAATCTCTAACTACCGATTTTTTCGTATTCCAATTTTATCTGAACAATCGAATTTGGGTTTTGCGATTAATAACTAAAAGAATTACTAAAAGACTAAGCAGTAGAAAACAATATCTTGGATAAAAGAAATCAAATGATAAATAAGTCTAGGGTTCTGAATCCACCTTAGTTCATCCGAATTTACTCTCGATTATCCGTAATAAATAATTTTCCCAATTTATTGAAGGCGGAGATTGCTAATATATTCTATCGCCTCTCCCGAGGTCAATAGATTTATCTAAAGGCGAATAACGCATTCTATCCCTAGGTGAATTAATTCGTCGATAGGCAAAAAGCATGAAATCTCCTAAAGGCCACGTAGTTCCTATGAGTATATTCCTATCTCACAGAATAAAACGGTCCTCACCAATAGTTCCTCACCAAATCTCCTCTCCCGATTCGAAGTGAATGATTAAATCAATACAACTATTGGCCAGATAATTGCAAACATTAAACATAATTGGGAAAACTCAATAAAAAGGTAATGAATCGGATAATCTCAATCAATTCGTCAAAACAAAGGTTTCATCAAAACCCTAGATTAGGGCTTTAGCCTGACATACTAAAAACTGAAAATACAGAATAAATAAACGAAAGCATAAAATTCAAACGCAGATGAAGCGCGGATTCCTCCGTTCTTGACTTCCTTCGCCCTTGAATTCTTCTGCTTCCCTCTTCTTCTACCGTCTCCAAGCTTAAGCTCTCAAAGGTTAAAGATCCCAAGATTCCAAGATGATTTAATTAGGGTCTTAAACCCTATTTATAGCTCACATATCCTCCAAATCGCGTCCGTATTAGTCGGTCGGCGGCTTAAACTTGACTCAAAATCCGCGGGCATACAAAAACCGCCAAGTGTGTCGCGGCTCACTAAACCTGTGCCGCGGCACATCGCCTTCAGCTGAATGCCTGGGCGTTAATTACTTCTTCTGTGCCGCGGCTCACCTGGGCTGTGCCGCGGCACAGAGTACAGGTTACTCAGCCCTTCGGCTGGTGTCTTCTGTCTGCCGCTCGCCTTCCTTGTGCGGCTCAGAGTCCAGATTTGCCGTTTTCGCCCATTTTGCCTCGTTTTAGCTTCCGGACTTCAATTTCCTGTCAATCATACAAAATTAAGGCATTAAAAGCTCATTTAGACGATTTCACTCACCAAAACACTACAAAATAATGATAAATAAGCGTATAAAAATACGCCTAACAAATACCCCCAAACTTAAGCCTTTGCTTGTCCTCAAGCAAAAAGAATTAAATTCAATAAAAGAATGTCGTGAATCATCGTGCAACTCATAGTGTTCAACCTAATCAATACTATCCTGTAATTCTCTCTAAATAATACGAGTGTCATAAAAGCGAGCTGCACTCAGAATAATGATTCCGCAAAGTAATCAAGTTCAGTCCTAATCGCTCGTTCATGAAGAAAATCCAGCTCAAAGATCAACAAAACGTGAGTCAAATCGACCGTCAATATGAAAGGCTAACACAACCAAGCTTGTTTGTCCCGTTCCACAGTCGAAAGGCACAATTTTCACGAGTTTCATAACAAATAAACCTCGGACAGTATCCCCTTATATAAATGTTCAAAAATTTGATTCGAGTCGACCGCTAGGTTAGGATCTCGGGATGTTTCATCGGGATAATCCTAGGGTGGAACTTCCATTCTCATGTATTAGGAAACCGTTTGACATAAAAGACACTCATGGGGCACATGAATGCTTCTAGTTACTAAGTTCCCGTCTACAGCGGAGAAACAACTCGAATACATAATTTCCGCATGTCCGAATCAAGGTTGCCGTTTTACGCGAGAGTAAACAGCGGGTCACGCGAATACCCCCGGTTACTAGGCTCCCTATCATTGGAACATGTGAAATATCTCAATCACTAGTCTAATCAGGGTCGTCATTTTACGCGAGAGTAAACAACGGGTCACGCGAATACCCCCGGTTACTAGACTTCCCTTCATAGAACACGTTATCTCGACTTTTAGGGAAAACTGACCGACTCTAAACTCAATCTAAGTGCCAAAACGACTAAAGAAACAGTACGACTCTCTATCCGGAAAATGTAGCCAAACGTATTGAGGGTGATTTAAAAACAAGTATGTATCGTCTCTTATCTGCCAAGACCTTTACAATCACGAAAAATTTCGGACCTAATTGAATACTAAGCAAAACAGAAATAACTGACTACAACTCGACTAAAACTCGACCGCTTCTTCAGAGAGAAAAACAGTGTCGTAACATCAGTATCACACAAATAGAAGCACGAAAAATTTACGAATAAAGAAAACTAAGACAAGCAAGGCTATCTAAAAAAAATTTTATGCAACGTAATGAAAAGTGCAACGAAATAAAGTACAGCAAGAAAATAAAGTACAACAATGAATGTAGAAACTGAAAGTAAATCCCCCCCCCCAAACTTAGGACGTACAATGACCTCAATGGACAAAAATGATATGCAATAAAAGTAAAAGGTCAAGTACTCTCCTCCAGTCTGCTCAGGAGCTGGTGCCGGCATCGTCCGGTGAGGAGGGTGGTGTGGCTGGCCGGGCGGGCGCAATAAATGGCCCGTCGGGATGCATGATGTGGGCCGTCCATGCGGCGAGGTGCTCCTGATGATAAGCATCCCTCGCAGCAAGACGCCTCGCCTCTCGTCGGCTGGCCCGGCGGGCCTGCTCTCGCATCTCGGCACGGACGGTAGCAATAACACTCTCCCGCTCCGCCCGCTGCTCCTCTCGCATGACAGCCATCAAGCTCCCTCTCTCTCTCCTCATCTCATCTCTCTCTCTCTCCTCGTCTCCTCTCTCATCTCCTCTCTCTCTCTCCTCAGATCCTCCCGCAGCCCATCAAACTGTTAGGATTGTATACTGCAAAGCATACTTTATGCTTGTATTACCTAAATTCCCTATTACTACCTATGAGGATATTAATTATATTTAATCACATGTTTTGCATATTAATTCACGTTATGGTTATGCAAATGAAATGTCTAATTATTTTATATTGTAGATAATGTGGTGTGTTGGTGTCACACGGAAGATCACATTATCGGTGCCTTATAAAATAATATAATAGTTCACAACCTATATAATTATTAGACAAATTATATAAAGGGTTGTAGTGTATGCTTGAGTATAGTTGGTCTTGACTATTAGCATACATTAGCGTATTTGCATACGTTGAACAGGATCGAGGTGAGATAGTGTCTTCTATCGACCGTAAGAAGAACGTAAATCTCGGATAATTATTATTTCTTAATTCTAAGTATATAATATTTAATTGTGTATTTATAATAATTATTGCTTTGATTTACCATAGGTGAGAGTCAAAATGATCGACTCAATAAGCCTCGTATCTTGGGCAATAATATTGTTTATACGACAATTATTATTATTACTAGAAATCGTGTCCCGACTCGTGCGGGTTGATGATGTCCCCTTGAGGAGCTCGATAATGATTATTATATTAAACCCTGGGTGGATTTAATTCGATATAATAATAAGGTTCGAGTGGTACTACTCTTGGATAAGATATTAATTAATTAAAGCTGTCAGTAGCTTATAATTAATTAATGGACATTCGATATCTTAAACACGGGAAATAATATATTTAATAAGGAGCCCAATTTCGTAATTTGGGATTTTGGTAGGAAGTGCAATATCAACATTTTAGAGGACTAAGTTGATATTAATTGATTCACCATATATTAGGAAGAGTCCTAATAAGGTAAGGTGAATTAATTGGGAGTCCTTCCATAATCCTCCTTTAGATCCCTAGTAGTAGTCCAAGAGCCTATAAATAGGACATTATGGGGTGTTGGCCGATTAGTACATGCTTGGTGAGATTGTGTGATCAATTTTTTCCTCTTGTGTTTAATTGTAGATCTAGACTTGTGTCTTTGATTCTACAATTTAGATAACACAATTAATTTGCTAAGAGTGTTCATAAAATCGGAGAGCAAAGAAAAATATAGTGATCACATATCAAAGTTGTTTCGGCCGATCCATAGGTGTCCAAGCAAGTTCGTAGCTCGTTGCCCACACAACGTCCGGTTCAAGGCGGATCATACTCTAGAAGATCCGAAGGTAGAAATACAAGGCGATCAAGAAGGAAATAACCAACCGCTTCAAAAGGTAATATCCTATGATCTTGGATCTAGATTAGGATATTTTAATTAATCAACATATTTAATTAATAAATAATAAATAATATTTAAATTGCTTGTTAGTCTTAGTAATTAATTAATTAGCATGCCTAAATAGATCTAATGCTCGTAGATGCGTAAAACGCTATAATCATATTTTCCCAAACTTCGCTTCGCTGCGTTTTACTTTCCAACAATTGGTATCGGGCGGATTTTTAGGCTTTTGCTATTTTAATTAATTTTAGTGATTAATTGATAGCAATTTAAATATTCATATATTTTGATGTTGGAATATTTTGCTAGATGTGTTCTTGCAGTGATATGATCCAATTATCATGGTTTATATGAATGGTGCATTTATTTATTTATTTTTATTAATTATGCAATTGTTGGTTTGGCCGTTTTTGAGGCATGTAATGGTTTTTCCCGTGAGAAAATCCGCGGGTAGTTCTAGGTGGTTTTATTTTTCGTGTAATCTTGATGTAATTTCGATGTATTTTATTTCTTATAAAATTGTAATCGAATTCGGAAAAGACGGATCACGAAGAAATAGAGCGAACCGGATCGCCGGATCGCTGGCGAAGCCGCTGCCAAGCAGCAGTACGCCGGCGAGAGGTCGCCGCTGAAAGTGCCGAAGGCCGCTGGTTGGCAACTGTCCGGCCGTTCGCTGGGCCGGCCGTCGATTTTGGTCCGGTCGCTCGTTACGCGTCACTGGGAAGTCGGGATTTAAAATTAAATTTTTATGTAATTAATTTTGCATAAAAGTAAAATTTTAATATTTTGAAAATCCACGACCCGGCCGGGGAGAAGCGACGAGATGCTTGATTCATGGGAGAGATCGAGCGAAGATTTTCTCGGATTCAACTCAAGGAAGAAGACCATGATAATTGGATAATTAATTATCCATGCTTTATTTTGGTTTTATTGTTTTGATGTATGGCATGTATGGATGTATGCGTGATATGTTTCCTTGCATGTTAGACGAGAAAATTAAAAACCTTAAGGCTAAAATAACTAAGTGATTAAATTGATTTTTATTTTAATTAAAATCAAATTGGCCTCCATAATTAATTTAAATTGTGAAGTAATTAGCATGCGCGTTGACATTAGAGTCTTCCTCCATATCGGATGTGCTAATTATAGGTTCACTAGTTTTAAATTTCAAAATGATAACATAAGGTAAATATTACTTTTTATGATAGGACCTCTCCATCTGTAGGACTATTATTTAAAAGATAATATTTTAAGGATGTTAAATTATGGTGTTCACTTAGGTGTATTAATTAATAAGCTCCCCATCGAGTCTATGTTAATTAATACATGGCCAAGAGGAACCAACTATTAATTTTACTTGTCATAACGTAATTTGACTAGATAGTAAAATTAAAGACGTAAAACTCTACTTGAAAAATGTATGTGTAAACGTCCACACGATCGTGGCTTGCATGTGCGGATTTTTTGAGGTGTTGGTTGCTAGCATATATATTGTGTTTTTGAGGTTTTTCGATATATTTTGCTATGCATTATGTGATGAATGTTTTAATTTTTATTCTCAGATGTCTTTCAATCCACTAGCTGTTATTCTCAAAGAAAATAAACTAGATGGCACTAACTTTGCCGATTGGAAAAGAAATCTTGACATTGTCACATTTGAGGGCATAAGTTTGTCTTAATCGAGGAGAGCCCTCTAGAACCAGAACCGGATGCCACTCCCGAAGAGTTGGCGGAATTCCGGAAATGGAAAAAGTCTGATGAGATGGCTCGCTGTTACATTTTGGCTTCACTGACAAATGTATTGCAGCATCAGCATCAGACGATGGGTTCGGCCGCGGAAATGATGAAAAGTCTCACCGAGATGTTTGGTCATCAGAACCAGGCGGCTAGACAAAATGCTATGAGGGTATTGATGACAACCCAAATGTCTGAAGGGACTCCAAGAGGGATCATGTTCTAAAAATGATGTCTCATTTGAGCAGGCCGAGCATATTGGGGGCTACTATCGATGCGGAACGCAGTCGATATTATCTTAGGCGACTTACCTAGAAGCTTTGAGCGGTTTCGCCTCAACTACAATATGAACCGTAGGACATATAGTTTGGCGGAACTTCCGGAAACTTGATCTGTGAAAGGTCTCTTCAAACAAGGTTATCATCAAATTCTTGCGGCAAGTGCGACTTCCTCCAAACCCAAATGGGGAAAGAAGAAGAAGCAGTCGGCCGGAAGCAAGTGGCAGCCCTCAAGGTGAAAAGCAAGGCTCCTCACCCCGAGGCGAACAAAAGCCAAAGGGAAAGTGCTACAAGTGCGGTCGGAAAGGACATTTTAAAGCGGATCGCCCGCTCTTAAGAAAGGTATGTCTCGTGCACTAGTAGTCAAAACATGTTTGGACTTGTTCTTCCACTTCGTGGATAGTTGATTCGAGCTCCACGATCATGTTTGCTTTGACTCGCATGGTTTTCAGTAACCAAGCGGCTTAGTGCGGGCGAGATTACCATCAATCGGGCGATTATTCCGGGCTTATGGTCATTGCGGTGGGAGTCGTGCGGTTGAAGATTAATGATAAATTATTAGTTACGAATAATGTATTATTAGTACTGATTTTAGAATGAATTTACTTTCAGTTTCTAAATTAAAATGCGCGGGTTATTCAGTTTCTTTTGATGATGATGCCATTATTAAGAAAAGAAGCGGTGAATATATTTGCAGAGGTACTTTTAATGATGGACTATATATTGTTAATGCCGCACAAACTCCTATGTATAAATCACTTAACTCTTTGTCTAAACCTAAAAGAGAAAAGAACCTTCAAGCATAAACCAAACATATCTCGTGGCATTTACGGTTAGGACATGTAAACCTTAGAAGGATTCAAAGATTGGTAGATGATGGCCCATTGGATGATCTCCAAGTTGAGTCATTTCCAATTTGTGAATCCTGTCTGGAAGGTAAGATGACCAAAAGGGTTTTTAAAACCAAGGGAAACCGTGCTCGGGATGTGTTAGAATTGGTTCATACGGATGTATGTGGTCCAATGAATATCCAGCTAGGGAGGTTTGAATATTTCATCACGTTCATAGATGATTATTCGAGATATGGATACATCTTTTTGATGCGACGTAAGTCCAAGCTTTTGACAAGTTCGAGACTTCAAGGCTGAAACGGAGAAGCGTCATGGGAAGAGTATCAAGTCACTACGATCGATCGTGGTGGCGAATACCTTAGTGGAGAGTTTTGGATTTCTTGGCAAATGAGGGATTTCGTCCCACTCACCGCGGGAACTCCACAACAAAATGGTGTTCTTTGAAAGAAGGAATAGGACTCTTTTGGAAATGGTTAGATCAATGATGAGTTACTCATTTACCTATTTCGTTTTGGGATACGCCTTAGAAACAATGGCGTACATTCTAAACTTGGTGCCTTCAAATCGGTTCAAAAACACCTGGCTGTGGAGTGGGCGTAAGCCCAGTCTAGGACATGTTCGGATTTGGGGTACTCCAGCACATGTGCTGAATAAGGAAGCTGATAAGTTGGCATCTCGTACAGAAGTACGAGTGTTTGTGGGATATCCTAAGGGAACGAAAGGTGGCTTGTTCTATAGTCCCCAGGATCAGAAGGTCATTGTTAGCACCAATGCCCGATTTATGGAAGAGGATTATATGATTAGTCACAAGACCATGAGTGAAATAATTCTGGAAGAGCTGAGGGGCGAGACTCCGTCTATACCAATCGTACAAGCGCCAACTAACACTGCACCACGTATCGATTCTGAAACTTTTACACCAACTCAGGATTTACCTCATCGTAGTGGGAGGGTTGTTCGTCAGCCCGAACGATTCATAGGCGTGGGAAAGTCTTCGGACTCAATCCCGCATTTAAGATGAATCGGTTCCCTGGACCTATAAGGAGGCAATCCAAGATAAAGATGCGACTCTGGCAAGAAGCAATGGAATCGAAATGGGATCTATGGATTCCAATCAAGTGTGGGAGCTAGTAGAGCTACGATGGTGTACAAGCCATTGGGAGTAAATGGGTCTACAAGCGAAAGAAAGGACGTGACGGAAGGTTGAAACTTTCAAAGCGAGGCTTGTTGCAAAAGGTTACACTCGAAAGAGGGTATCGATTATGATGAAACCTTTTCGCGGTAGCCATGCTTAAGTCAATCCAGTTCTTTTAGCTATAGTGCGCATTTGGATCTGGAGATTTGGCGGATGGATGTCAAGATGCATTCTTGAATGGGAGTCTAGACAAGGAAATCTATATGCGCCAAGCAGAGGGATTCATTGCTAAAGGAGAAGAGCACTTGGTGTGCAAACTTAAGAAATCCATTTATGGACTTAAGCAAGCATCTAGATCTTGGAACACTCGTTTTGTGAAGTAGTCCATCATATGGATTCGTCCAATGTCCGAGTGAGAGTTGTGTGTATAAGAAATGCGATGGAAACGTGTTGGTGTTTCTTGTGCGTATGTGGACGATATCCTTCGATTGGAAACAACGTGAAGGAATTGTCGGACGTACGGGTATGGTATGAGCGATTCGATATGAAGGATCTAGGAGAAGCAGGACACATCCTTGGAATCGGGATCTTTCGTGATCGGAAGAAGAGGATGTTGTGCTTATCCTGCATCCTATATCGATACAAATCTCAAGCGTTTTAGCATGGAGAATTCCAAGAAAGGTTTTCTACCTTACAGACATGGAATTCAACTATCTAAGAACATGTGTCCTAAGACACAAAAGGAGATAGATGACATGAAGATGGTTCCTTATGCATCCGCTGTGGGAAGTCTCATGTATGCTATGCTTTGCACTAGACCAGATATCTGTCATGCCGTGGGCATGGCTGCTAGATATCAGTCGAACCCAGGACTGTGACACTGGATTGCCGTCAAGCACATACTCAAGTACCGAGAAGGACTAGGGAGTACATGCTTGTATATCAATCAGACGACTGCTTCCGGTGGGTTACACCGACTCGATTTTTCATCGGACAAAGAAAAGTCCAAGTCTACTTCGGGTTATGTGTTTAGCTTTGGGAGGTGGAGCCATTAGTTGGAGGAGTGTGAAGCAATGCATCTCGGACTCTACCATGGAAGCCGAGTACGTGGCGGCCTCTCGAGGCGACGAGGAGGCGGTGTGGCTCAAGTACTTCTGCGCAGACTTAGATGTGATTCCCAATTTGCCAAAGGGTATTACACTCTATTGTGATAATCTTGGTGCGATCGCAAATTCGAGGGAACCACGAGCCCATCAGCAAGTAAACATATCAACCGCAAGTACCACATCATACGACACTTCGTAAAGGAAGGAGACGTAGTTGTAGCCGTGGTTGCATCGGAAGATAATCTTGCGACCCTTTCACGAAAGGCCTACCTTCAAAAGTTTTGAAAGGCATGTGGAAGGAATGGGATTACGGTGTATGGCAAAGATTGCTTTGAGTATAAGTGGGAGAAATGAGAGACTATGTAATAGAGTAGTATACTTAAAAGCATGCTTTGAGTATAAGTGGGAGATTGTTAGGATTGTATCTTGCAAAGCATACTTTATGCTTGTATTACCTAAATTCCTATTACTACCTATGAGGATATTAATTATATTTAATCACATGTTTTGCATATTAATTCACGTTATGGTTATGCAAATGAAATGTCTAATTATTTTATATTGTAGATAATGTGGTGTGTTGGTGTCACACGGAAGATCACATTATCGGTGCCTTATAAAATAATATAATAGTTCACAACCTATATAATTATTAGACAAATTATATAAAGGGTTGTAGTGTATGCTTGAGTATAGTTGGTCTTGACTATTAGCATACATTAGCGTATTTGCATACGTTGAACAGATCGAGGTGAGATAGTGTCTTAGATCGACCGTAAGAAGAACGTAAATCTCGGATAATTATTATTTCTTAATTCTAAGTATATAATATTTAATTGTGTATTTATAATAATTATTGCTTTGATTTACCATAGGTGAGAGTCAAAATGATCGACTCAATAAGCCTCGTATCTTGGGCAATAATATTGTTTATACGACAATTATTATTATTACTAGAAATCGTGTCCCGACTCGTGCGGGTTGATGATGTCCCCTTGAGGAGCTCGATAATGATTATTATATTAAACCCCGCAGTGGATTTAATTCGATATAATAATAAGGTTCGAGTGGTACTACTCTTGGATAAGATATTAATTAATTAAAGTCACGAGCTTATAATTAATTAATGGACATTCGATATCTTAAACACGGAAATAATATATTTAATAAGGAGCCCAATTTCGTAATTTGGGATTTTGGTAGGAAGTGCAATATCAACTTTTTAGTGGACTAAGTTGATATTAATTGATTCACCATATATTAGGAAGAGTCCTAATAAGGTAAGGTGAATTAATTGGGAGTCCTTCCATAATCCTCCTTTAGATCCCTAGTAGTAGTCCAAGAGCCTATAAATAGGACATTATGGGGTGTTGGCGATTAGTACATGCTTGGTGAGATTGTGTGATCAATTTTTCCTCTTGTGTTTAATTGTAGATCTAGACTTGTGTCTTTGATTCTACAATTTAGATAACACAATTAATTTGCTAAGAGTGTTCATAAAATACTGGAGAGCAAAGAAAATATAGTGATCACATATCAAAGTTGTTTCGCCGATCCATAGGTGTCCAAGCAAGTTCCGTAGCTCGTTGCCCACACAACGTCCGGTTCAAGGCGGATCATACTCTAGAAGATCTGAAGGTAGAAATACAAGGCGATCAAGAAGGAAATAACCAACCGCTTCAAAAGGTAATATCCTATGATCTTGGATCTAGATTAGGATATTTTAATTAATCAACATATTTAATTAATAAATAATAAATAATATTTAAATTGCTTGTTAGTCTTAGTAATTAATTAATTAGCATGCCTAAATAGATCTAATGCTCGTAGATGCGTAAAACGCTATAATCATATTTTCCCAAACTTCGCTTCCGCTGCGTTTTACTTTCCAACACAAACAACTCCTCCAACCTCGCTCTATCGGGCTACGGGCCGGCATCTCCATGCGTCAACAAAAGCGGCTCGGGGGATTCCTCGTGAGCCTCCTCTAGCAAAAATCCTCTCCCCCGAGCGTGCGCCGGCGCTCCTCCCCACTGGTCGAAGTGTGATATGATGCGGTGGTCGATCGGGGCCTGTGGGGCTAGCATCGGCTCGTCGTCTGACCAAGTCAGCCCCGACTGCCGGCATAAAGCGCAGATGAGGGAGGGGTGCTTCAACCCCGTCTTGGCCCCCCTGGATACTCTGGAAGATAGATCGGACCAGGATGGGGGCCACATCGAAATGCAGCCCGGAAGTGATAGCAAAAAGTATCCGGGCGCGGGAGAGAAGGACTGTACGGATCTGGGAGGTGGGGTCAATGCGTGCGCAGATAAAATAAAGCTGTGCACGCCGAGCGGGCCGAGGCGCGAGCTCTGAAGTGAAAAGTGGAAGAACTCTGTGCTCGCCGCTCCTGCCAAGACGGCCAGGTAATGGTCTCAAGCAGGCCTCCTTAGTGAGGCCGTCATCACTTGGTCATAGCCGACTCACAACCACCGAAACCCAAAAAGCCTCCGAATAGCAGTGTGGAGAAGTCAATCAGAACCCTGACGTCAACCCGAGTCCGAGACTCTAAAGACGGCAACGTATGCCCCGCCGAATGTGCTTCAAGGTGCTGGCGTAAAACTCCTGCACGATCGAGATAACTGCGGGCTCGGGAGGTGCGGTAAATCTGGCCCACCCCATCTCGTCAATCATAGTGAGCAATTCCCCGTCCTGAGGAGCTGGAGTAAAATCCCTCTCTGGAATAAGTGGTCGTGGCCGGATCTTTTCATTGAATATCTTGTGAATTTCGGGGTCCGAAAATTGGTGCCCCTCCGCCTCGGCCCGACCACGAGAGGTCTCCCCTCGAGTAGGGGATGACTCGGTCCTAGCACGCTTGCTCAGCTTCTTTGTGCGCGCCATAATCCGTCCTGAAAAGTAAGACACGAGGGTTTATTCACGCAACAATAATAACAATGTTCTACGCTCGGCTAAGGATGTTCAGTCAGAAATCCCGAGTTTAACAATTTAGCGCATACGTGAGAGAAGGATGAAATTGGACTTAAATGTTTAACCTGGATGTAAGGGTTGGGCTTGCTGTAAATTCAAAACGTATACGTTGCACGAAAATACAAAACGATTGCTTTTTCAAAGAAAATTTTTCATTTAGGCAATTTATCATACACCTTGAGGGCACAAGTTTACTTGAAGAATAAACATAGTTATAGCTCGATTCAACCCTCAAAAATCAAAACATAATTCAATCATCATCAACTCAACACATTCAACTCATTGATATTCCGATTTAACCATGAAAATTCGATGAAACTACCATGTTATTCTCTAACAATCATAAAACTATTTGAAGGAAAAAAATAAGCATGTTCCATTCATCCAAAGCAAAAAAAACTTCCAAAATAACCCATAAGCAAGTCAAGATTAAAGATTGAAACGTACCTTTTGAAGATTGCAAGAAAAATCGCAGGAAAAAAAAACAATGGAAGAACACTTCGGCCGGTCGTGCGCTGGGGAGGGAAGAAGAAAGGAAGAGGGCATACCTGGAAATGCCGGCCGCACGCGTGTTATATGTTACCTGGGCCTTTCAAATTCCGCATAGTGTGCCGCGGCACAGCTATAGTGAGCCGCGGCACAGGGTACAGTCCCTTTACCTGTGTTCTCATTTTGTCGTGTGCCGCGGCTCAAATTTCGTGTGCCGCGGCTCAGTGCTCAAGTGTGCCGCGGCTCATTTATGCCGTGCCGCGGCACAGGGTACAGTTGGTTTAGCCTCCCCTTGCGATTGATGTGTGCCGCGGCTCACAATACCTGTGCCGCGGCTCATACTTCAGTTTCTTCCCTGGGACTTTCCTGCACAGAATTTTGAGAAGAAGACGTTAAAAACAAGAGGCAGAAGCAAATTGAAGCACAAAAATGATGAAAAATAAGAATCACGAATACAAGAAAAATAAAGAAATGCAAAAAAAATCTACAACTACGAACTCGGGTTGCCTCCCGAGAAGCGCTAAGTTTATAGTCTTCAGCCGGACCTATTGGAAAACATTAGTTCGCTTTTCGCAAACTCCATTTGGTTTCCGCCCCGTTCATCGAGCCGTTCATATTTTTGTTAAAATTATGACCATTGGTCATTAGCGGTTCGACTTTCGGTTCGGTCATCAAATGTTGTTTTCGAAAAGGTTTCGACGTGAATAACTTCCCGAAACACCCGGTTTTTCCATGACTAATTGTCCGCTTGGCTTCCGGCTCACTCTTCTCCTTCACAAACGCACTCAAGACTGCAACAGATTTTTCCTCATGTTCAAGGAACACCACCCGGTCTACATCCTTCTTAAGACTTGGACCATTTAACACAAAATCTGAATTTTCCCACCGACGATTTTTTCGGTGCTTTCCTCTTTCAACAACATCCACACTTTCAATTTGTGACCTTTTAGCAACACTTCCGGGACATGGAAACGATTTGAATACTTGAAAAGTAACTTGCTCGTCTTGGACCCTCAGAGTTAACTCCCCCTTTTCCACGTCTATAAGGGTCGGCCCGTCGCTAGAAATGGTCGTCCCAAGATGATTGGAATATTTTCATCTTCCTCCATGTCGAGTACGATGAAATCGGCCGGAAAGATGAACTTATCAACTTTAACTAAAACATCCTCGATTAATCCCCTCGGATACTTTATCGATCGATCCGCCAATTGTAAGGAGACTGTTGTTGGCTTGGCTTCCCCAATATTCAGCTTTTTGAAAATCGATAGAGGCATGAGGTTGATACTTGCACCAAGATCGCATAGTGCCTTATTAAATGAAAGATTCCCCATGGTGCACGGTATGTTGAAGCTTCCCGGATCTTTCAATTTAGGTGGGAGCTTCTTTTGAAGAATTGCACTGCACTCCTCTGTCAAGGCAACCGTTTCAAACTCCTCAAGCTTTCTCTTCTTCGATAATATCTCTTTCATGAACTTGACATAACTCGGCATCTGTTCCAATGTGTCGGCGAACGGAATATTTATGTGAAGCTTTTTGAACACATCAAGGAACTTAGAAAATTGTTTGTCCGCCCTTCTTTGCTGTAGTCTCTGCGGAAACGGAACGGGGGGGACACATGTCTTCGAGTTATCCGGCTTCAAATCCTTCTACTCCTCTGGCTTTAAATCCTTCTCTTCCTCAATCTCCTTCTTCTCTTTACCCCGCTCGGCCGATCCAAGACCTCTCCCGCTTCTCAAGCCGATTGCGTTTAGACTCTCTCTAGGATTTGTCTCTGTACTCGGCAATGCTCCTCCGACGAGCCGTCAACACATTAGCAATTTGGCCCACTGACCTCCAAGTTCGAATGGAAGCGTAATGATTTTGTAATGTAGCTTCCAGACGGGTCATAAATTGACTCGTATTTGCCGCCAATTTTGCAAGTGCTTCCTCGAGAGACACTTTGTGAGCAAGGGGGCCTTGTTGATTTTGGGCGAACGGGGCTGGTGTGAGTTCTATCTGCTTTCTCCATGAAAAGTTAGGATGATTGCGCCACCCGGATTATAAGTATTGAGTATGGGTTATTCGGCCGATTCCCACTTCCCACAAATTGAGCCTGTTCCATCCGATTTTGCTCGAACGGGTTTCCAACTTGACACTCCGCTCGGTGTGATCCGTTACACCAATTACATGTCTCTATGGTAACGGGGTCAGTGCGTGCGAAAATGTCTGAGTCATGTGTCAAAGCGGAGACTTGAGTCACAAAGTGGAAATCGGGTCATTGCTTGAAACTTCCATGACTCTCTTCGGTGTCAATCTTTCCGATGGCCATTGGTATGCGCCATATCTTCCAAAAGCACGTGTGCCTCGGCCATAGATTTTCCCATGAAAGTCCCACCAGAGGCCGCATCCACGAGAGTGCGTGTAGAAGCATTCAAACCATTATAGAACGTATGAAGCTGAAGCCAATCAGGAATGCCGTGATGAGGGCATCTTCGTAGCAATTCTTTATATCGCTCCCACGCCTCGTGGAGCGATTCCATATCGTACTGACAAAAGGTGGTTATTTCGTTTCTCAACCTTGCCGTCTTAGCTGGTGGGAAAAATTTGGCAAGGAAGGCTTGCACTAACCTCTCCCATGTTGTAATCGACCCCGGCGGTAAGGAATTTAACCAAAACTTTGCTTTATCCCTCAAAGAGAAAGGGAAAAGCCTCAATCGGATGGCATCGTCGGTGACACCATTAGTCTTGAATGTGTCACATATCTCAAGGAAAGAAGCAATATGGGCATTCGGGTCGCCCTTGGCAGTTACGTAATGGGCTCGCCTGCACCATCTGAATAATGGCGGGCTTGATCTCAAAATTATTAGCTTGGATAGTGGGACGCCGAATTCCCGAAAAATTAGCGTTGACCTGCGGCATGGCATAATCTCGAAGAGCGAGTTCCGATTGAACTTGCCGCACTTGGTTATCTCCTCCTTGGACTTCGATATTATCGGCCATGTTGACCGTAAATCGCAACTCTCTTTTCTCCTTTTTGTTCCTTCTTAGCGTGCGCTCGAGCTCGGTATCCAAAGGTAGTAGGCCTTCGTTACGAGTTTTCTCATGCACTACACGAAAGGTCCCGAAAGGAAAACAAGTAAACGAAATTAAATACAAAAATAAAAATAAAACGCTCAAATTAAGACTGGAAATACTTAAATCGATATTAGAAAATTTCAATCCTTAACGGCGCCAAAAACTTGTTGCGATATATCCTACACGCAAGTGCACGTCAACTATTACAAGTAATAAAGTGATAAGTAGAGTATCGTTCCCACGAGGATTGAATCTCTAACTACCGATTTTTTCGTATTCCAATTTTATCTGAACAATCGAATTTGGGTTTTGCGATTAATAACTAAAAGAATTACTAAAAGACTAAGCAGTAGAAAACAATATCTTGGATAAAAGAAATCAAATGATGAATAAGTCTAGGGTTCTGAATCCACCTTAGTTCATCCGAATTTACTCTCGATTATCCGTAATAAATAATTTTCCCAATTTATTGAAGGCGGAGATTGCTAATATATTCTATCGCCTCTCCCGAGGTCAATAGATTTATCTAAAGGCGAATAACGCACTCTATCCCTAGGTGAATTAATTCGTCGATAGGCAAAAAGCATGAAATCTCCTAAAGGCCACGTAGTTCCTATGAGTATATTTCTATCTCACAGAATAAAACGGTCCTCACCAATAGTTCCTCACCAAATCTCCTCTCCCGATTCGAAGTGAATGATTAAATCAATACAACTATTGGCCAGATAATTGCAAGCATTAAACATAATTGGGAAAACTCAATAAAAAGGTAATGAATCGGATAATCTCAATCAATTCGTCAAAACAAAGGTTTCATCAAAACCCTAGATTAGGGCTTTAGCCTGACATACTAAAAGCGAAAATACAGAATAAATAAACGAAAGCATAAAATTCAAACGCAGATGAAGCGCGGATTCCTCCGTTCTTGGCCTTCCGCCTTCGCCCTTGAATTCTTAGCTTCCCTCTTCTTCTGCCGTCTCCAAGCTTAAGCTCTCAAAGGTTAAAAATCCCAAGATTCCAAGATGATTTAATTAGGGTCTTAAACCCTATTTATAGCTCACATATCCTCCAAATCGCGTCCGTATTAGTCGAAAATCAAGCTTCAAACGGCTCAAAATCCGCGGGCATACAAAAACCGCTAAGTGTGCCGCGGCTCACTAAACTCGTGCTGCACATCGCCTTGATTGAATGCCCGGCGTTAATTACTTCTTCCGTGCCGCGCTCACTGGTGGCTGCGGCACAGCACAGTGTTACTCGCCTTCGGCCGGTGTCTTCTGTGCCGCGGCCTTCCTTGTGCCGCGGCTCAGAGTCCAGATTTGCCGTTTTCGCCCGTTTTGCCTCGTTTTAGCTTCCGGACTTCAATTTCCTGTCAATCATACAAAATTAAGGCATTAAAAGCTCATTTAGACGATTTCACTCACCAAAACACTACAAAATAATGATAAATAAGCGTATAAAAATACGCCTAACATATATAGTAGGGATTATATATATAGTAGAGGTTATCATCAGTAGGGGCTATTATAGTAGGGGTTATCATCAGTAGGAGTTATCTCCCGTAATAAAAATTGTATTTTACTATAATACCCTTTTGAATTAATAATATTTTTTAATTTTTTAAAAAAATCTCATTGGTTTAGAGGAGTTCTCGCAGTTCTCGCACTTAAGAGAGTTCTGAAAATAAAGCTCCCCCTATTATATTTAATAAAAAAATTCAAAAATAATATAAAAAATGTATTTTACTATAATACCCTTTGAATTAAAAATATTTTTTAATATTTACAAAAATCTCATTGGTTTAGAGGAGTTCTCGCAATTCTCGCACTTAAGAGAATTCTGAAAATAAAGCCCCTATATATATATATATATATATATAATTTTAAAGGAACACTGGATATCCGTGGATATCCATGGATTTATCTAATTCGATCTGTTGGGAACGGATACAGAAAAATTGTATCAGTTATCCAATCCAATAGCTAACGAATCGGATCTGTCCGATCCGTAAATGCGGATAAACGGTTGGATAAACGAACACGGGTCATTTGAGCAACGAAATTTAAATAATTCAATTTTGTAAATTGATAAGTAAATTACAGTTAAACCTCGATAAATTAATATCTCAGGACCGGAGAAAATTATTAATTAATCGAAATATGATTAATGGACAAACTAATAATCTATTATTTTATCGATATATATTATTTTTAATTTTTTTCACCCAAAGTTGATTCTGTGCAAATAAATGATGAAAGTCCTGGTGCTCATGTTGTCCCTACCACAGCATAAATTGGAGCGAGCGACATAACTGTTGGTTGTTGTCTATATAAATAGCTGTGAAATTTTTCAATCGACATGAATAATACATAACTTGTTTGGCTACTCCACTTGGTGTAAAAAAGACAAATAAGTGAGAGGTTAATGCCAAAATATAATTTTTATAATTCCGAAACAGGGGCACGATTCTGGGACTTAAAATCACCCGTGCTTAAATTGTGTTAACGGATTTTGTGTATAATAATACTCATGCATTTGATATTATTATACTCAAATAATATAAGTACTCTTTTACTAATGTAATATGAATACTTGCAATAAGTCATGTTTATATTTTTGGATCTTTGTGAATTTCCAACAATGGAATTACAATAAAAATTACAAAGGAAGACAACCTATTACAGTCTTAATAAAATAAAAAGCTGAATTAAAATTACAACTTTAGCAGAGGCGAGATAACTCTTTCCGTAAGACAATTTTGCCGTAGTATAAAGCGAGGCTCGAGCAATATGTCCCAGATACTGGCTTTATATGTTTAAGGTTATGTGCTCTCCAAAACTCAACTCAAATGACGTTTAAGTCTTTGAACCAGGCACGAAACAAGAGGGAAATATGTTGCAATGTGTGGTATGCTTGTATTTTTTCTATGTTCTGATTGTATGAAATGAAATGCATAAGACCCCCTTTTACAGGGTTCAAGTGCCATTAATTCTCTTTAATCCTCCAGCTCAAGAGTTACCTCCATAAATATTCTCATTTAATACGGACGTTACATTATGGAGTGTGGAGTCATATTCCAGAAGCTAAGTTCTCAACCTGCCTCATTTCAGACAAGACCAAATATCAGATCAGATGGGTTCTGCCCAAATATCAGATCAGATAGGTTCAACCCCAAATATCAGGTCAGACAGGTTCAGTCCCAAATATCAGATCAGATGAGTTCTGTCCCAGATATCGAATCAGATAGGTTCAGCCCCAAATATCAGATCAGATGGGTTCAGCCCCAAATATCAGATCAGATAGATTTAGCCCAAATATCAGATCAGACAATTTTTAGATCAGACAGCTTCTAGATCAGACAACTTCTAGATCAGACAGTTTCTAGATCAGACAGCTTTCAGCCCAACTATCAGATCAGACAGTTTTTAGATCAGACAGCTTCTAGATCAGACAGCTTTCAGATCAGACAGCTTTCAGCCCAACTATCAGATCAGCCAGCTTTTAGATCAGACAGCTTCTAGATCAGATAGCTTTCAAATGAGACAGCTTTCAGCCCACCTATCAGATCAGACAACTTTTAGATCAGACAGCTTCTAGATCAGACAACTTCTAGATCAGACAGCTTCTAGATCAGACAGCTTTCAGATCAGACAGCTTTTAGATCAGACAACTTTTAGATCAGACAGCTTCTAGATCAGACAGCTTCTAGATCAGACAGCTTTCAGATCAGACAGCTTCTAGATCAGACAACTTCTAGATCAGACAGCTTTCAGATCAGACAGCTTCTTGATCAGACAACTTCTAGATCAGACAGCTTCTAGATCAGACAACTTTCAGATCAGACAGCTTTCAGATCAGACAGCTTTCAGCCCAACTATCAGATGGGATTTCAAACCTGGTTAACTCTTCACCTTTTCAATTAAATGGCCAACTTTATTCATTTATTTCTCACTCACCGAAAATCAGTTTTGAGAAAGAAAAAATCATACGTTCATTTTCTCGAAGCGTAGATTCACAATTTATTATTTAATTCCCAAGAATTAAATATTTTATCATTATTGGTTTTAAATTGAGTTAAAACTCAATTTTCTAAAACCAATTTCCAACAATCCCCCACATGAGTGAAAATAAATGCATGCACGAATGCAGACTCACATACTAGTTTCTGTAAAACATTGCTGCATGGGGAAAGGTAGTTTGTGGCTTTGAACCTTCCTTCGTAAAATATCGTCGGATATACCAGCGGCTTAGTGGACACTGTGCCTTGAACTAATCCTCCTTGGTGTATACCGAGTCAACGACACTTACACAACAATGTCTCAACACCTTCCGTTCTCATAGTTGTGTCTGTTTTGGCCATGGACAACATCTTGGTTTCCTAAGTGTTTATTCGAGGCGGCCCGTACTCACACTTAGATAGGTGGTCTCTTTTTATAAAGTATCCTGCAATACTTCTCCTTTCCAAGGACAAGGAACCATTAAAAGTTCAGAGACTTAACCTCACCACAATCACAAGACTCCGCACTTATTTTGCTCTATAGAGATGGATTTATTATAAGCGCTTTTTCAATAGAACTTTCATAACTTTATTTTCCCATTGAACCAAGTTTCTGGGATCTCCAGTCTTCAAGGCTGGGTTACCACTATGATCGTTCTTTCAAGATGTGGATTTTAATCCCATTACCTCTAGAATTTTATGAAATTGATCTCTATTCAGACCTTTTGTGAGTGGATCCGCCAAATTAACATTTGACCTCACATAGATATAACTCCATTTTTGATCAATTATCGCACGGTATTATGTCTCCGACGAATGTGTCGAGATTTACCATTATACATAAGGCTCTGTGCTCTTCTAATTGCAGCTTGGCTATCGCAATGGATCATAACACTTGGCACAAGCTTTTTCCAGCATGGAATATCCTCAGGAAAGTTACGGAGTCATTCAGCTTCTTCTCCAGCTTTATCTAGAGCTATAAATTCCGATTCCATGGTGGATCGGTCTATACAAGTCTGCTTGCTTGATTTCCAAGATATAGCTCCACCCCCAATAGTAAATACATACCCACTTGTAGAGTGAGAGTCTTTCGAATCTGAAATCTAATTAGCATCTGCATATCCTTCCAAAACTGCAAGATAATTACTATAAAATAGCCCATAACTTAGGGTGTACTTTAAGTATCTTAAAACCCTAGTTAGTGCATTCTAGTGCTCTTTGCTCGGATTACTCGTGAACCTGCTCAACTTGTTTACAGCAACTGCTAAGTCTGGTCATGTACAATTTGTAATGTACATCAGGCTTCCGATTACTCTTGAATATTAGACTTGATCTAATGGATCACCTCTGTTCTTACTTAAGTACTGGTATCAACAGGTGTTTTAACAGGTGGGCTGTCAAAAGCGTTAAACTTCTTGAGCACTTTCTCAATATAATGAGATTGTGATAAGAAGATACCTTCTGACAATTTTAATTCCAGGAATTAAATCAGCTAAACCCAAATCCTTCATGTCGAAGTTTTTGATTAATATTCTTTTTATTCACAATTACTTCATTGCTACTACCCATGATCAACATATCGTCTACATATAGACAAACTATGACAAATGACTCTGGTGTGCCTTTAATATACACACATTTGTCACATTCGTTGATCTTGAATCTATTTTTGAACATAATTGTGTCAAACTTCATATGCCATTGTTTAGGAGCTTGTTTTAGTCCATATAATGACTTCAACAGTTTACACACTTTCTTTTCCTGACCAGGCGCAATGAAACCTTTAGGTTGTTCCATATAAATTTCTTCTTTTAGTTCACCATTCAAGAATGCAGTTTTCACATCCATTTGATGAATTTAAAGATTGTGCAATGCAACAATAGAAATAAGTAATCGAATGGAAATTTTTCAGGTTACTGGTGAATATGTATCGAAGAAATCATAACCTTCTTTATGTTTAAACCCTTTTGCAACAAGCCGGGCCATAAACTTGTCTATCGACCAGTCATCTTTGTATTTCCTCTTTAGGATCTATTTACATCCGAAAGGCTTATATCCTGGCCGAAGTTCAACGAGTTCTCAAGTAGAATTTTGCATGATGGAATCCATTTCACTATAAGTAGCTTCCTTAAAAAAAGGAGCATCGGGACTAGCATAAGGTGTAATATCCATATTTTTCTTTTCCCAGTACCTTCTTGATTTGGTGCTTTTCTTGTCTTGATGGCTCGTGTGTAACCGTATGTGTATCTCGAGAATGCTTATTTTCGGATTTATTTTACTCAATTCCACAATTGTTAACTTCTCCGTTGCTTATTGATCCGATTCTCGTAATTGTTGTTCGGAACCGCCGTTTCGGGGTTGCCGTGAATCCATTGTATGTTATCATGCGCATTGCGTTGTTCCGTTGATGCTTTGGTCATGTTTCGGTGTTTAGAACCGTTGTTATCCTGTGCCTAACACGCGCTAATATTATTGTATAGCGCACGCTAAGCATCCTTCAATAGCGCACGCTATGCTTGTTGGTAGCGCGCGCTAGCGAGTTGAGCCCTGGCAGTGCAGTGAGCCTGTTTCTGATCTCAGTCCTCTGGACTAACAGTTTAGCGCACGCTACGTTTGTTCTAGCGCACGTTATTGTCGAGGACTAGCGTGCACTAGGTATCCGGTAGCGCGCGCTAACGCGACAGTCCAGTACTGGACAATTTACTCCTGGACTCGGTCAGGTGCCCAGGTAGTGCATGCTACAGCCCGATAGCACGCGCTACCGAGATGCTGTTAGTGCACGCAGAGTGGTCGGTAGCGCATGCTAACGCGGTCAGGTGAGTACTGGGCAGGTTACTTCTGGACTCGGCTGATGTCCAGGTAGCGCACGCTATGGCCCGATAGTGCGCACTATCGAGAGGCAAATAGCGCACGCTAATGGTCCAGAACTTTAGGTCCTGGACTGGGGTGTTAACTTTCTGGACTGGAGTTTCGCCCGTTAGCACACGCTAACTTTTAAAGGTTAGCGCACGCTAACGCTCTCTGGTTATAAAAACCAGAGAGTTGACCGGAACAGATTCATTTTTCTTCTTTCCTTTTTCCACCGTGAACTGGGCGATTCGGGCGACTTGGGCGATTGGAGTGGAACGTTTTTCACCACTTATTCAAGATCTTGAGCCTCAAACACCAGATTATCATCATTTAATCATCTTCTACCTCTTGAATCAAGGTAAATCTTCTAGAACCCTATTTTGGGGGAGATTTGGGGGTTTTCATGTTTCATCTGATTCGTTCCGTTTTGTTGGTTAATTCATGATGAATATGATTAATCTTGTTGATATCCTTAGTTTTCCTATGGAATCATGGTATATTTCGTGGTTTTGCATAATCGAGAGGGTTTGGTTGTGGTCCGCCCTCGTTGTTGCTCTTGTACGAATATACATGAATTGTGGGTGGGTTTTCGGGAGTATTTCAATTCCGTATTCGTTTGGAATTGGTTGTGATCGTATTCTTCGAATCGTTGGGTTTGGTTTCGTTGGTTCCTAGCGTTCGTCGGTGATTTCCCTTTCCGTTCGTTGCGTCGTCAATTATTCAAGGCAAGTATTTTCGGAAACCTTTATGTTTAACATATAATGGTGATGTTCATTGTGTGTGCTTTACTCACCTAGGGAGGGTCCGACGGGGCCACGAAAGGAATCCAATGGTATAGCCCTGGATTCACGAGTTTGTTTCGCTAGCCAACTCGGGAGGGTCCTTAGAGGCCACAGAGCGGGATCAATGGTATAGCCCTATTCCCAAGGCGATGCGCGTGCGTGATTTATTTTATAATATGGCCAGCTCGAGAGGGTCCTTAGAGGCCACAGATCGGGATCAATGGTATAGCCCTGTTCCCACGACAAATCGATTGACTGTTTTTTTCCGAAAAGACATGTCTGGTTTTGGTTTTGAAATGATTTTGGTGCATTGTACTATGAAATGTGTAAGCGAATGGTTTGACTTGAATACTTGTACTAGCGTAATTGCTAACCCCTTTGGGGACCCGTTTTGGGAAAATTCTTGTTATGGATTTCAGGTTATGTTCAGCCGGACGAGCGAGCATTGGGACAGTACGAGGATGCCGGCTAGGGTCGTTGACATGTGCATTAGAGTCTTTTTATTTACGTTGTTCTTTTCGATATGGTTGTTGCCTACTTTCTAAACTTATAGATTGTACTCGCGAGTACTTAGGCTTTTCTCTTCGAATTGTGATTCGTATTCATTGGAGTTTTTTTATGTTTGTCGATGTGGATTATTCCGCCGGTTGTACCGGCCGTGTTATTTGGTTGTACCTCACATAGATATAACTCCATTTTTGATCAATTGTCGCACGGTATTATGTCTCCGACGAATGTGTCGAGATTTACCATTATGCATAAGGCTCTGTGCTCTTCTAATTGCAGCTTGGGTATCGCAATGGATCATAACACTTGGCACAGGATTTTTCCAGCATGGAATATCCTCAGGAAAGTTACGGAGTCATTCAGCTTCTTCTCCAGCTTTATCTAGAGCTATAAATTCTGATTCCATGGTGGATCGGTCTATACAAGTCTGCTTGCTTGATTTCCAAGATATAGCTCCACCCCCAATAGTAAATACATACCCACTTATAGAGTGAGAGTCTTTCGAATCTGAAATCTAATTAGCATCTGCATATCCTTCCAAAACTTCAAGATAATTACTATAAAATAGCCCATAAATTAGGGTGTACTTTAAGTATCTTAAAACCCTAGTTAGTGCATTCCAGTGCTCTTTACTCGGATTACTCGTGAACCTGCTCAACTTGTTTACAGCAAATGCTAAGTGTGGTCATGTACAATTTGTAATGTACATCAGGCTTCCGATTACTCTTGAATATTAGACTTGATCTAATGGATCACCTCTGTTCTTACTTAAGTACTGGTATCAACAGGTGTTTTAACAGGTGGGCTGTCAAAAGCGTTAAACTTCTTGAGCACTTTCTCAATATAATGAGATTGTGATAAGAAGATACCTTCTGACTTTCTGATAATTTTAATTCCAGGAATTAAATCAGCTAAACCCAAATCCTTCATGTCGAAGTTTTTTATTAATATTCTTTTTATTCACAATTACTTCATTGCTACTACCCATGATCAACATATCGTCTACATATAGACAAACTATGACAAATGACTCTGGTGTGCCTTTAATATACACACATTTGTCACATTCGTTGATCTTGAATCTATTTTCGAACATAATTGTGTCAAACTTCATATGCCATTGTTTAGGAGCTTGTTTTAGTCCATATAATGACTTCAACAGTTTACACACTTTCTTTTCCTGACCAGGCGCAATGAAACCTTTAGGTTGTTCCATATAAATTTCTTCTTTTAGTTCACCATTCAAGAATGCAGTTTTCACATCCATTTGATGAATTTAAAGATTGTGCAATGCAACAATAGCAATAAGTAATCGAATGGAAATTTTTCAGGTTACTGGTGAATATGTATCGAAGAAATCATAACCTTCTTTATGTTTAAACCCTTTTGCAACAAGCCGGGCCATAAACTTGTCTATCGACCAGTCATCTTTGTATTTCCTCTTTAGGATCTATTTACATCCTAAAGGCTTATATCCTGGCCGAAGTTCAACGAGTTCCCAAGTAGAATTTTGCATGATGGAATCCATTTTACTATAAATAGCTTCCTTAAAAAAAGGAGCATCGGGACTAGCATAAGCTGTAATATCCGTATTTTTCTTTTCCCAGTACTTTCTTGATTTGGTGCTTTTCTTGTCTTGATGGCTCGTGTGTAACCGTATGTGTATCTCGAGAATACTTATTTTCGGATTTATTTTACTCAATTCCACAATTGTTAACTTCTCCGTTGCTTATTGATCCGATTCTCATAATTGTTGTTCGGAACCGCCGTTTCGGGATTGCCGTGAATCCATTGTATGTTATCATGCGCATTATGTTGTTCCGTTGATGCTTTGGTCATGTTTCGGTGTTTAGAACCGTTGTTATCCTGTGCCTAACACACGCTAATCTTATTGTATAGCGCACGCTAAGCATCCTTCAATAGTGCACGCTATGCTTGTTGGTAGCGCGCGCTAGCGAGTTGAGCCCTGGCAGTGCAGTGAGCCTGTTTCTGATCTCAGTCCTCTGGACTAACAGTTTAGCGCACGCTACGTTTGTTCTAGCGCACGTTATTGTCGAGGACTAGCGTGCGCTAGGTATCCGGTAGCGCGCGCTAACGCGACAGTCCAGTACTGGACAATTTACTCCTGGACTCGGTCAGGTGCCCAGGTAGTGCACGCTACAGCCCGATAGCACGCGCTACCGAGATGATGTTAGCGCACGCAGAGTGGTCGGTAGCGCACGCTAACGCGGTCAGGTGAGTACTGGGCAGGTTACTTCTGGACTCGGCTGATGTCCAGGTAGCGCACGCTATGGCCCGATAGTGCGCGCTATCGAGAGGCAAATAGCGCACGCTAACGGTCCAAAACTTTAGGTCCTGGACTGGGGTGTTAACTTTCTGGACTGGAGTTTCGCCCGTTAGCACACGCTAACTTTTAAAGGTTAGCGCACGCTAACGCTCTCTGGTTATAAAAACCAGAGAGTTGACCGGAACAGATTCATTTTTCTTCTTTCCTTTTTCCACCGTGAACTGGGCGATTCGGGCGACTTGGGCGATTGGAGTGGAGCGATTTTCACCACTTATTCAAGATCTTGAGCCTCAAACACCAGATTATCATTATTTAATCATCTTCTACCTCTTGAATCAAGGTAAATCTTCTAGAACCCTATTTTGGGGGAGATTTGGGGGTTTTCATGTTTCATCTGATTCGTTCCGTTTTGTTGGTTAATTCATGATGAATATGATTAATCTTGTTTATATCCTTAGTTTTCCTATGGAATCATGGTATATTTCGTGGTTTTGCATAATCGAGAGGGTTTGGTTGTCCGCCCTTGTTGTTGTTCTTGTACGAATATACATGAATTGTAGGCGGGTTTTCGGGAGTATTTCAATTCCGTATTCATTTGGAATTGGTTGTGATCGTATTCTTCGAATCGTTGGGTTTGGTTTCGTTGGTTCCTAGCATTCGTCGGTGATTTCCCTTTCCGTTCGTTGCGTCGTCAATTATTCAAGGCAAGTATTTTCGGAAACCTTTATGTTTAACATATAATGGTGATGTTCATTGTGTGTGCTTTACTCACCTCGGGAGGGTCCGATGGGGCCACGAAGGGAATCCAATGGTATAGCCCTGGATTCACGAGTTTGTTTCGCTAGCCAGCTCGGGAGGGTCCTTAGAGGCCACGGAGCGGGATCAATGGTATAGCCCTATTCCCAAGGCGATGCGCGTGCGTGATTTGTTTTATAATATGGCCAGCTCGGGAGGGTCCTTAAAGGCCATGGATCGGGATCAATGGTATAGCCCTGTTCCCACGACAAATCGATTGACTGTTTGTTTTCGGAAAAGACATGTCTGGTTTTGGTCTTGAAATGATTTTGGTGCATTGTACTATGAAATGTGTAAGCGAATGGTTTGACTTGAATACTTGTACTAGCGTAATTGCTAACCCCTTTGGGGACACGTTTTGGGAAAATTCTTGTTATGGATTTCAGGTTATGTTCAGCCGGACGAGCGAGCATTGGGACAGTACGAGGATGCCGGCTAGGGTCGTTGACATGTGCATTTGAGTCTTTTTATTTACGTTGTTCTTTTCAATATGGTTGTTGCCTACTTTCTAAACTTATAGATTGTACTCGCGAGTACTTAGGCTTTTCTCTTCGAATTGTGATTCGTATTCATTGGAGTTTTTTTATGGTTGTCGATGTGGATTATTCCGCCGGTTGTACCGGCCGTGTTATTTGATTTTCATCTGGATGATGTGTGATTTTAATGTGGTAATTCGTGTCTAGTCTGGTGGGTCCCATGTAGGGGTCCACGGCACTGTAATATACCTTGAATATCTCGGGGTGTTACATAAGCTTCCTGTATAGTCTTTGGATCATCGTCTACTGCAAAAGTCTCAAAGTCATGACCAAATGACTTAGCCTTTCGAGCTCTCTTAATCTTTCTTGGCTCTTCATTTACAATCCTCTCTTTACAAGGATAAACATTTTCAAAGAAAATGGCATTTCTTGATTCAATGACAGTTCCTTCATGCATATCAGGAATTTCAGATTTATGAATCAGAAATCGATATGCACTACTGTTGTATGCATAACCTCTGAATATGCAATCAACTTTCTTTGGGCCGATTCTTACTTGTTTTGGTTCAGATACTTCAACCTTTTCCAAACACCCCCACACTTTAAGATATTTGAAAGAAGGCTTGCGCCCTTTCCATAACTCATACGGAGTTTTATCTTTCCCTTTGTGTGGCATTTTATTCAGAATGTGGTTAGATGTAAGAATAGCTTCCCCCCACATGTTCTGCGGCAACCCTGAGCTTATTAATAAAACATTCATCATTTCTTTCAGGATTTGATTTTTTCTTTCGGCTACTCCATTTGACTGAGGAGCATAAGGAACAGTCGTTTGATGAATTATGCCTGAATCGGCACTTAATTGTTCAAACGGTGCTACATACTCACCTCCTCTGTCACTTCAAACTGCTTTTATTTTACAGTTAATTTGATTTTCAACTTCAATTTTATACTTATTAAATGCCTCGATTGCTTCATCTTTGCTTCTCAAAAGAAACACATAGAAATATCTTGTGCAATCATCTATAAAGGTGACGAAGTATTTTTTACCTCCTCTAGTTTGCATAAATTTTAAGTCACACACATCGGTGTGAATTAATTCTAGAGGAGTAGTATTCTTTTCCACTGAATGAAAATGCAGTTTAGCCATTTTTGCTTCAACACATACTTCAGATTTCTTATTAAGTTCAACATGGGTTTTTGGAATTAAATCTAGATTAATTAGTCTTTTAATTGATTTTAGACCAACATGTCCCAATCTAGAATGCCATAAATCTGAACACTCGAGCAAGTAAACAGAAGAAGGAGCATTATTATTATTATTATTATTATTATTTTTGTTCTTGCCTTCACGACTTACAGGCATCACATTTATTTTGAATAATCCACTGTCAAGATAACCTCGACCAAGGAACATTCCAAACTTGCTCATAATAAATTTTTCAGACTCAAAAACTAGTCTAAACCCATGACTAACTAGTAAAGAGCCTGAAACTAAATTTCTTCGGACGTCTGGGACATGCAGCATATCCTTAAGAAGGAGCTCCTTTCCAGAGATCAGCTTTAAGACCACGTTCCCCACACCTGCAATCACAGTAGAAGCAGAGTTTGCCATATGCAATTTCTTACCATCAGTAACAGTGTAGGAAGAGAACATGTCTTTTTCAGAACAAACATGACGAGTAGCCCCAGTATCAACGTACCAGGCGTGGTGATTCGCCACCTTATTGGTTTCAATCACCATGGCTGAGACCTCCTCGTCCAGCTCCTCAACCATAGCTGACAGCTCCAGATCTGGCATGTCAACATCGCCATGTTCAACCACATTGGCAACTCGTTTACCTTTGTTTCGCTGACCATTTGAACTTATTGGCAAGCGACAGTCTTTTGCCTTATGGTTTGGTTTACCACAGTTGTGGCAATTTCCAGTTAATTTCTTTGCCTTAAACGGCTTTTTCCCCTTTATCCTGAATATGGTTCAGTTTCCTGTTTTTGCTAGAAGACCCATGTTCAAACAAATTTACTTTGGCCTCCATAGGGCCTCTCTTAAGCTAAGAATCAGATTGTCGATTGTCTTCCTCAATTCTGAGTCGAACAACCAAATCCTCTAAGCTCATTTTCTTTCGTTTGTGTTTCAGGTAGTTTTTTAAGTCCTTCCAACTAGGAGGCAACTTCTCAATTACCGTTCCCTCAACAAACGGTTCAGGAAGGATCATTCCTTTAGCATTGATTTCATACACAATCAATTGAAATTGTTGGACTTGTTCGATAACGGTTTTGTAGTCTGTCATTTGAAAATCTAGGTAGCGTCCGATCACGAATTTCTTGGCACCAGCATCATCGGTTTTTTTTCTCCAAAGAATTCCAGAGCTCTTTGGAAGTCTTGATTTGACTGTACACGTTGTACAGAGAATCAACCAGCCCATTTAATATTGTATTACGGCACATAAAGTCGCCGTTAAACCATTGATCGTAAGCAAAACGCTTCGTACGATCAGTTTCCATCTCACTGACCACAGGAGGATCATCCTTGAGGTAAACAGCAAGCCTCGGGGTAGTGAGATAAAATATTATCTTTTGCTGCCATCTCTTAAAATCAACACCCGAAAATTTCTCGGGTTTCTCAGCCTGAACTGCAATGGTAGGTGCAACAGCTTTGGCAGCGGCAGCAGCGGCGGTGGCAGTATCAGCATCGGTCGCCATTGGAAATTATAGAGAATATAAATATAAAAAATTGTCTTACGATTGTTGGATCTCTATGAATTTCCAACAATGTAATTACAATAAAAATTACAAAGAAAGGCAACCTATTACAGTCTTAATAAAATAAAAAGCTCGATTAAAATTATAACTTTAGCAGAGGTGAGATAACTCTTTCCGTAAGATAATTTTGCCCCCGTATAAGAGCAGACGGCTCAGGCAATATGTCCCCAAGATACAACTGCTATATGTTTCTGAGTTAGGTGCTCTCCGAAACTCAGAACTCCGTCGAACGTTCAAGTGCTGGAAACTGGGCACGAAACAAGAGGGAAATATGCTGCAATATGTGGTATGCTTGTATTTTTTCTATGTTCTGATTGTATGAAATGAAATGCATAAGACCCCCTTTTATAGGGTCCAATTCCACTCCATCAGGTGGGAAGTTACAACAAATTAAAGTGCCATTAATTCTCTTTAATCCTCCAGCTCAAGAGTTACCTCCATAAATATTCTCATTTAATACGGACGTTAAATTATGGAGTGTGAAGAGTCATATTCCAGAAGCTAAGTTCTCAACCTGCCTCATTTCAAATGAGACCAAATATCAGATCAGGTGGGTTCTACCCAAATATCAGATCAGATAGGTCCAGCCCCAATTATCAGGTCAGACAGGTTCAATCCAAATATCAGATCAGATGGGTTCTATCCTAGATACCAGATCAGATAGGTTCAGCCCCAAATATCAGATCAGATGAGTTCAGCCCCAAATATCATATCAGAGAGGTTTAGCCCAAATATCAGATCAGACAGTTTTTAGATCAGACAGCTTCTAGATCAGACAACTTCTAGATCAGACGGCTTCTAGATCAGATAGCTTTCAGATCAGACAGCTTTCAGCCCAACTATCAGATCAGACAGCTTTTAGATCAGATAACTTTCATATCAGACAGCTTTTAGATCAGATAACTTTCAGATCAGACAGCTTTCAGCCCAACTATCAGTTCAGACAGCTTTTAGATCAGACAGCTTCTAGATCGTACATCTTTCAGATCAGACAGCTTTTAGATCAGACAACTTTTAGATCAGACAGCTTCTAGATCAGAAGGCTTCTAGATCAGACAGTTTCTAGATCAGACAGCTTCTAGATCAGACAGCTTCTAGATCAGACATCTTTCAGATCAGACAGCTTCTAGACCAGACAACTTCTAGATCAGACAGCTTTTAGATCAGATAGCTTTCAGATCAGACAACTTTCAACCCAACTATCAGATGGGATTTCTGTAATACCCGGTTGTAAATTCACTTATTATCATTCAGTAATTGTCACTCAGTAAATTTTCACTCATTAATAATAATTCATCATTCAAGTTCATTCATTTGTATTCATCGTTGGCATATTTTAAGCCATGTATCAGTTACCGATCATCATTCAACTCCGTTTGAGAATCGAGATGAGAGTTTTTTTATAACTATCGTGATTGGTAGTCTTGTATTGGAAGTGTCATCTATTGTATGTTATTGGACTGATTACATTCATAAACATATGGTATGTCGGATCATTCATCATTTGTAACGAGAAGAGGGAGTTGTCGGATTTTTGTCATTTCCAGCAGTGAGTTACGGCCATAACTAATCATGCATTACGGTCGTAACATGCATTTGTGGAATTGGTGTCTTTTTGGACGAAGACAACTTAAGGCCGTAAGTCATGCTAGTTACGGCCGTAAGCAGGAAGGTACGGCCGTATGTTTTGGAGACTACGGCCGTAGCATGCATTCGTTTGTGCAGGAAGGTGTTATCAACGAAGACAACTTACAACCGTAAGTTCGGCAGGATACAGCCACAAGGTAGTTTTGGTACGGCTGTAACCCGGACAATGCAGGCATTATTGTTTTTCGACAAAACATGTTACGGCCGTATGTAATGGATATTACGGCCGTAAGGCTGTTGACTTGGAAAGTTATGTCTGTAAGGTGGCAGAGTTACGGCCCTAACTCTGCGCAATATATAAAGGCATGAATGGGATTTTTATGCTCATTTCATCACTTATTCATTTTGGTTCCGAGAGAGAGATATTGTGGGAGAGATTTTTCATCATCAAACACTTATGTGTTCGGGTTTAATCATCTTTATTCGTTTGTGGAGCTTGGGAAGTCGATTAACACGAGTTTCGACGGATCAAAGAGGTTGGATCTTCAAAGGTAATTTTCTCCAAACCTTAGATCTCGATTTTAAGGTGGAATATGATGTTTTGGATGTGATAATCATGATATATGAATAGATATACATATGATTATGAGTTTGTATGAATATTCATTGGATTATTAAAGGATTATTTGAAGAACACTTTGAATGTTGATTTGGATTTGGGGATTTCGGTTAGATGTTGTTGAAATATGGAATTGTGTATTCATATTGAGTTATTTGATTGTGTTGAAGATATTTTGTTGGATTGAATCACTCCTTGGAGGTTTGGTATCGATATAATTGAGGTTGGTTGTAAACAATTGAAGATTGGTTACAACGTGTTTGTCATAATGCCCCAATGAATTTGGATTTGTTGTATCGACGTTCTGAGTTGGTTGTGATCATGCTTGATTCGTGTGTTAAGAAGATTGTTGGTAATTGTGTTATTCAAGGTTGTTCGAGCGACCGACATTTCTACTTAGGACGTTTATTCGAGGAAGGACCTTCTTCACCGGTATTGTGTAAGTAAATTCTTACTCTGTTAAAAGGATACTCATTCCTTTCGTGGTTGTTCATTCATATTCATAATTCATTCATGATGTATTAATCATGTTGAGACGTGTAATTATCAAACTAATCATTCAATTCACGAGGAACGACGGTTCCAATCATTTCAGTGAGCTATCATCCATTTCATTATTATTTCATCTCGGTGAGTCATTCTTGACCCTTGTCGGATTGTTATTCATTAACTTTCATCATGGTCACTTCTTTTGGGTTCATATTGCGTGGCCGGGTGGTTATGTGTGGAATTTTTAGTCGGGCACACGATAGTCATGTGGCGGGTTCACCGACACAATGGACTGTGCACACGGTAACGCACTTTCGTGAGACTAATTAGGTACAAGTGCGGGTGTGTCCGGACACTCGTCTTGTGCACTTGCACGTCCCATTATGGGTGTAGTATGATGCCCCTCTTCAACTTAATTTCATAACTAAGATATACAATGATTGTGTTTATTCAACTCTTGAGTATTGTTGTTCTGTGTAACTGACCCCGTTAGGGATGTTTTTAGGTCATGGCAAGGCAAAAACATGGGAAGAGAAGGTTGACGGCGAGGAGTTCTAATGATACTAGTAGGGGGCCCCAGTCCTTTCAGTTGTTCATGTTTTCTTCAATTTTTATTTCCGCTACAGTTTCCATTTTGGATGTTCATTTATTCAGTGTTGTATATTTTATCTTCATATAAAATATACATGTATTCTGTATTTCCTGGATGTATTATACTTAAACTCCTCATCAGAGTAATTGATAATATAATGTGGTTCGGTACTATAGTTATATTGTTTAATTCATTAATTTTCATTCGCCTGGTGGGTCCCAGTCGGGGGTCCACGGCACTGTAATACCCGTCTAGTTTGGGGTGTTACAGAGTTGTTATCAGAGCGTGGTTTTGAATACTACCTCCCGAGTCATGTCTCATTTGAAATCATTGTTCACGAGACTGGTATCATTGGACTTCGCGTCACGTGTGACCTGTGCAAGCGCCAAGCCCCTCAGCCTAAAAGAACTGTAAGATTTCCGACTCCATGGTATAATTTTTGGCAATAAGAATCACTCATTCATCATTCATTAGTCAACAATCCTCAATCATCATTTTCATTTTGATCATGTCGATCATGTTAACTCATTAATCACTCAGTTCATTTCATTTCTGAGTTGTTGATCTTGAGGATCGTATCATTAATCTTGTTAACTTGTTCAAGATAATCATTTCAAGAATTTCATCAGATAATCATGTCACCTCAATTGATCCTTCATGTAATCATTGTGTTAGAGCGCGTATGCTCATTATCATCATTTCATAACGTAATCATAATGCGGTACTCATGCGAGATCTATAATTATCATGTGACTTTCCTACTTTACTATGGAGAGAGCCGTCAGAGGACGCAGGGGAAGAGGCCGCAATGCGGGCCGAAACCCGGGAGCTCGTGTGAATACACGTGCAAACGCAAGGAATAATGACAATTCAACGAGCAGCAACGTTGCCACTCATTCATCTAGAAATAATCATTCACCGTCAATGAGTCATACCCGAGATACAACTCAATCAGTAGGTGTTCGGGTTGATCCACTCACTTTTATGCAGGGCATGATGGCCCAGATTACTCAGATGGCACGTCTGATGGAGACGATGCAGAACTCAACTGCTCAGAATCAACAGGCTCCTCCGCCGCCACCTCAGAGGCAAGAGAAGGGTGTGAGCAGTATTATTAGCGACATCTCTCGCTAGAGACCAACTACTTTTGAGGGCTCATCTGAGGCCGCAGATATTGTTCATTGGCTTAAACACTTTGAGAAACTATTTGCTATGGTAGAGTGTCCCGAAGGTCACAAAGTTTCAGTTGCGGATTACTATCTGTGTAAGAGCGCTCACTCATGGTGGCTATCATTGAAGCCCACCGACGGATCTTGCACTTGGGACCAGTTTGTAACACCCCAAACTAGGCGGATATTACAGTGCCGTGGATACCCGACTGGGACCCACCAGGCGAATGAAAATGATGAATTAAATAATACAATTGTAGTACCGAACCACATTATATTACAAAATACTCCGATGAGGAGTTTAAGTACAACACACCATGACGATACCGAATACTAGTATATTTTATATGAAGATAAAATACACAACACTGAATGAAACGGAGTATCCAAATGAAAGTCTGCGGCGAAAAATAAATGACAACAACATGAATGACTGAAAAGATCGGGCCCCCCTACTAGTATCACTGGGACTCCTCGCCGTCAACATGCTATTCCCGTGCTTTTGCCTTGCCATGACCTGAAAATAAAATCTCCAAACGGGGTCAGTTACACAGAACAACAATCCTCAAGAGTTGAATAAACACAATCATATATATATTCTGTATAAACCACAAGTTCGATAAAAAATGAATCAGTTAGATTATAACCCAATCTTGTTGAAAACATATGCAATCAAACATGCTGTATGAATCAACTAACAGTACGGCTCAAAGGGTGGCGCCACACTACGCCCGGGATGAAAATGTGTCCGTGCACAAGCCACCAACGAGTATCGATCGAATACACGTGTGGTATTGTACCTAATCAGTCTCACGAAGCAATCGACTCGTGCGCACAGTCCAATGTGAGGCCAACAACCAACACACGACTTAAATGTGCCCGACATCAAAATCCTACACATACCAACCGGCACGCCAGTATGACCCGGAATGCCACGAGATAACAAATTGACATCGAAATCAATAATGACTCACCGAGATGAAATGATAGTGAAATGAATGACAGCTCAATGAAATGATTGGAACCGTCGTTCCTTGTGACTGAAGTGATTAATTGACAATGACAAGTATTGATACGGTTAATACAAGGATGAATGAGTTATGATTATGAATGAACAACAACAAAAGGAATGAATATCCTTTTAACCGAGTAAGAATTAACTTACACAACACCAGTGACAATTATCCTTCCACGAACAACGTCCTAATTGAGATATTGGTCGCTCGAACAACCTTGAATAACACAATTACCAACAATCCGTTCAACATACGAATCAAACACGAATATAACGAACTCAAAACGTCGATACGACAAAACTAAGTTCATTGGGGCATTATATCGAACACTTTGTGGCCAAACTTTGATTGTTGATAACCAAACCTCAATAATACCAACATCAAATCCCCAAGAAGTGTTTCAAACCAACAAAACATCTTCAGTACGATCAATAATCCATTATGAATATCCAAAATCGTGATTTCAACAACAATTAATCGAAACCCCCCCAAATCCAACACAATATTCAAAGTGTTCTTGAATAATCCTTCAATAATCCAATGAATAATCAAACATGTCCATAATCATGCGTATATCACTTCATACAACACGATCTTAACATCCAAAACATCATATCTCAATACAAAATCGAAATCCAAGAGGTTTGATGAATATTACCTTTGAAGATCCAAGCACTTCGATCCGATGAAAACGTGCTAAAACGACTATCCAAGCTCCCCAAACGAATGAAGATGATGAAAACCGAACACCCTTATGATTGATGATGAAAAGTATCTCCCTCAAGCTCTCTCTCTCGGACAAGATGAAGGAAATGAGAAAAAATGAGGAAAAGTCCCGTCCAAGGTCCTTATAAACTGCCGGAAGTTACGGCCGTAACTCGGCTTTCTTACGGCCGTAACATCCCAGGTCAACGGCCTTACGGCCGTAACCGGCCAACTCGTATGGCCGTAACTCAGCTTCGTCCAAACACCCGCCGACAGCCTTACGGCCGTACCCGCTACTGACTTACGGGCGTAACTCGCCCTCGTCTAAAACACCTGCCGACATCCTTACGGCCGTACCCGCACGCCTTACGGGCGTAACTCGGACAATACGGCCGTATCCGGCCAAACTTACGGGCGTAAGCCCCCTTCGTCAAAAATGACCAGGCACCCTGCCTGTAGCGTACGGCCGTAACCGGCCAAACCTTACGGCCATACCTTCCTCGTCCTACGGCCGTATGCCGCAACCTTTATGAATGAATGATTATTGCTAGAAATTATACCATGGCGTTAGAAGTCTTACAGTTCTTTGGTCTGAATGGCTCGGCTCTTGCACAGATCACACGTGACGCGAAAGTCCAATGATACTAGTCTGATGAACGATGATTTCAAATGAGACATGACTCGGAAGGTAGTATTCAAAACCACGCCCCGATACCAACTCTGTAACACCCCAAACTAGGCGGATATTACAGTGCCGTGGATCCCCGAATGGGACCCACCAGGCGAATGAAAATGATGAATTAAATAATATAATTGTAGTACCGAACCACATTATATTACCAAATACTCCGATGAGGAGTTTAAGTACAACACACCAGGACAATACCGAATACTAGTATATTTTATATGAAGATAAAATACACAACACTGAATGAAACGGAGTATCCAAATGAAAGTCTGCAGCGGAAAATAAATGACAACAACATGAATGACCGAAAAGATCGGGTCCCCTACTAGTATCAGTGGGACTCCTCGCCGTCAACATGCTATTCCCGTGCTTTTGCCTTGCCATGACCTGAAAACAAAATTCCCAAATGGGGTCAGTTACACAGAACAACAATCCTCAAGAGTTGAATAAACACAATCATATATATGCTGTATAAACCACAAGTTCGATCAAAAATGAATCGGTTAGATTATAACTCAATCTTGTTGAAAACATACGCAATCAAACATGCTGTATGAATCAATTAACAGTACGGCTCAAAGGGTGGCGCCACACTACGCCCGGGATGGAAATGTGTCCGTGCACAAGCCACCAACGAGTATCGATCGAATACACGTGTGGTCTTGTACCTAATCAGTCTCACGAAGCAATCGACTCGTGTGCACAGTCCAATGTGAGGCCAACAACCAACACACGACTTAAATGTGCCCGACATGAAAATCCTACACATACCAACCGGCACGCCAGTATGACCCAGAATGCCACGAGATAACAAAGTGACATCAAAATCAATAATGACTCACCGAGATGAAATGATAGTGAAATGAATGACAGCTCAATGAAATGATTGGAACCGTCGTTCCTTGTGACTGAAGTGATTAATTGACAATGACAAGTATTGATACGGTTAATACAATGATGAATGAGTTATGATTATGAATGAACAACAACAAAAGGAATGAATATCCTTTTAACCGAGTAAGAATTAACTTACACAACACCGGTGACAATTATCCTTCCACGAACAACGTCCTAATTGAGATATCGGTCGCTCGAACAAGCTTGAATAACACAATTACCAACAATCCGTTCAACATACGAATCAAACACGAATATAACGAACTCAAAACGTCGATACGACTAAACCAAGTTCATTGGGGCATTATATCGAACACTTTGTGGCCAAACTTCGATTGTTTATAACCAAACCTCAATAATACCAACATAAAATCACCAAGAAGTGTTTCAAACCAACAAAACATCTTCAATACGATCAATAATCCATTATGAATATCCAAAATCGTGATTTCAACAACAATTAATCGAAAACCCCCCAAATCCAACACAATATTCAAAGTGTTCTTGAATAATCCTTCAATAATCCAATGAATAATCAAACATGTCCATAATCATGTGTATATCACTTCATACAATACGATCTTAACATCCAAATCATCATATCTCAATACAAAATCGAAATCCAAGAGGTTTGATGAATATTACCTTTGAAGATCCAAGCACTTCGATCCGATGAAAACGTGCTAAAACGACTATCCAAGCTCCCCAAACGAATGAAGATGATGAAAACCGAACACCCTTATGATTGATGATGAAAAGTATCTCCCTCAAGCTCTCTCTCTCGGACAAGATGAAGGAAATGAGAAAAAATGAGGAAAAGTCCCGTCCAAGGTCCTTATAAACTGCCGGAAGTTACGGCCGTAACTCGGCCTTCTTATGGCCGTAACATCCCAGGTCAATGGACTTACGGCCGTAACCAGCCAACTCGTACGGCCATAACTCGGCTTCGTCCAAACACCCGCCGACAGCCTTACGGCCGTACCCGCTCCTGACTTACGGGCGTAACTCGCCCTCGTCTAAAACACCTACCTACATCCTTACGGACGTACCCGCACGCCTTACGGGCATAACTCGGACGATACGGCTGTATCCGGCCATACTTACGGGCGTAAGCCCCCTTCGTCGAAGATGACCAAGCACCCTGCCTATAGCGTACGGCCGTAACCGGACAAACCTTACGGCCGTACCTTCCTCGTCTTACGGCCGTATGCCGCAACCCTTACGGCCGTAAGTCCCTCTCGTCCGACAAAACCTGAAATTCACGAACACTCCTTACGACCGTATCCTGCCCATCTTACGGTCGTAACTTGCCTTCGGCCAAAAACGCCTGGACACCCTGCTCGACACGTACGGACGTAACCGGTCAAGCCTTACGGCCGTACCTGCTCAACTTACGGCCGTATGCCGAAACCTTACGGCCGTAAGTCCCGTTCGTCCAAAATGGCCTGAAAACAACGAACGTCTATTACGGCCGTATCCGACACTCCTTACGGCCGTAACTCGTTGCTGGACAAGATGAAAATCTGACAACTCCGATTTCTCGCTACGATTGATGAATGATTCGACATACCATACGTATGAGAAAGTGAACAAGTCCAACACATGCCAAAAATGATACTTCCAGCACAAGACTACCAATCACGATGATAATGATAATACTCCCGTTCCGACACCCAAACGGAGATGAAATGACGATCGGTAACTGATACACGGTTACAACATGCCAAATGAACGCAAATGAATGAATCATGAATGATGAGTGATTATTAATGAATGAAAATCACTGAGTGATAATTACTGACTGATAATTACTGAATGATAATGAATGAATTACATCCGGGTATTACATACTCCCCCCCTTAGAAAGAGTTTCGTCCCTGAAACTATGGGTCAAACAACTCGGGATAACTCTCCCGCATACTCTCCTCGGTTTCCCAATTAGCCTCTTCAACTCCGTGTCTAGACCACTGAATCTTGACCAAAGGAATCGTCTTGTTCCTCAACTGTTTGATTCGCCGATCTAAAACTCGTATAGGACGCTCCTCATACGAATGATAATCCGCGATGTGGATTTCGTCGAACTGAAGTATGTGAAACACATTATGAATTCGGCTCAACGCCAGAGGTAAAGCCAATCAATAAGCTAACTCCCCTACTCGATCAAGAATCTCAAACGTCCAATGAATCTCGGACTCAACTTTCCCCGTTTTCCGAAACGGAAAATACCTCGACTCGGGGATACCTTGACCAAAACGTGGTCACCCATCTCGAACTCTAGTGGTCGACGACGATTAACTGCATATGATTTCTGTCGACTATGAGCTGTCAACATACGACTCCTTATCAACTACCTTCTCACGGGCGGTTATAAGCGTATCGGGCTCGGTGCTGATTGATTCTGATAAGTCATCCCAACACAAAGGAGATCGACAACGACGACCGTACAAGGCCCCGTAAGGTGCTATCTTAATCACAGCATGCCAATTATTATTATACGTGAACTCAATCAACGGTAATTGGGCTTCCCAATCGTTTTTTCCAATCGAGGACGCATGCCCTCAACATGTCCTCCAATTTCTGAATAGTCCTCTCTGATTGTCTATCGGACTGAGGATGAAAAGCGGTACTGATATTAAGCTGAGTTCCCATAGCACGATGAACTGATTTCCAAAATGTGACAGGAATCGTCCGTCACGATCGGAAATGATACTCTTAGGAGTACCATGCAATCTCACTATCTCTTTGATGAACAACTGGGCCAGTCTCTTGGGACCCCACGTATCCTTAATCTCAAGGAAATGAGCTGACTTAGTTAAGCGGTCCACAATCACCCAGATTGTGTACATGCCATGACGACTCGTCGGAAAACTCGTGATGAAGTCCATAGAAATGTCTCCCCACTTCCACTCTGGAATAGGGAGAGGTCTCAGCATACCCGCCGGTCACTGATGTTCTATCTTGACTTGCTGACATGTTAAGCATCTCAAAACAAATTCTGCGACTTCTCGCTTCATATTACTCCCCCAATAATTTTGTCTCGAGTCCTTGTACATCTTGCTAGACCCCGGATGAACGGAAAAAGGGGTAACATGAGCTTCTCTCAAAATCGAGTTTTTCAACTCGTCATTAGCCGGTACCCATAACCGATTCTTAAGTCGCAAAAGTCCATTCTCGTGGACCACAAATCCAGGGCTTTCCCTTGGGCCACATCCCCACGGAGGCGCAACAACGATGGGTCTGAACCCTGATTCACTCTAATTGCCTCCTCAAGTGGCGATGAAATCTCTAACATGCAAAGTTGCCCTTGCACTCGCTGAAGCCAGACCTCGATCTCGGGTCTAAGGAATTCCTGCTGAAGCTCCTTTGGAACTGTTAAACGAGCAAGCATCTGCTCCTGAACGGACTTACGACTCAAGGCGTCGGCGACAACGTTCGCCTTGCCCGGGTGGTAAAGTATCTCAATATCATAATCTTTGATTAGTTCCAACCACCGCTTGTGTCGCCTATTTAACTCCTTCTGAGTAAATATATACTTAAACTCTTGTGATTAGTGAATAACTGACAGGTGACGCCATAAAGGTAATGACGCCAAATTTCCAACGCAAAAACCACGGCTGCTAGCTCCTGGTCGTGGGTCGGATAATTAACCAGCTTATCCGAGGAAACTTCGGATTTCCTTAACATTCTTCGGAGGTTGCCAATCTCGGATAGCCTCCGTCTTCTGTGGGTCGACACAAACTCCGTCTGATGAAATTACATGCCCGAGAAACATCGCTTCGGACATCCAGAACTCACATATGTAAAACTTTCCATAAAGTTGCTCTAGTCTCAACATGTCGAGAACCTGATGAAGGTGAAGCTCGTGCTCCTCCCAGTCACGAGAATAAATTAAAATGTCATCAATAAATACAACCACGAACTGATCCAAAAAGTCGATGAAGACCCGATTCATTAACTCCATGAATACCGTAGGTGCATTAGTGCATTAATTAACTCCACGAACTCATAATGGCCATAGCGTGTTTGAAACGCCGTCCTCGCGATATCCGACTCTCGAATTCGCAACTGATGATATCTAGATCTTAAGTCGATCTTGGAAAAATACTGAATTTCCCTGAAGTTGATCTAAGAGATCATCGATGCGGGGTAGAGGATACTTATCCTTGATCATCATCCTGTTCAACTCCTGATAATTAATACACACACGAAACGAACCATACTTCTCCTTGATAGATAACACTGGTGCTCCCCACGGGGACGCACTCGGTCGGAGATAACCTTTCTCGAACAATTCCTCAAGTTGAATCTTCAACTCCTGCATTTCGGTCGAGGCCATCCGGTATGGTGCCTTCGATAACGGGGACGTACTGGGCTCCAACTCACTCGTGAATTCCACAACTCTTTGTGAAGGAAAACCAGGTAACTCGTCTGGGAATACATCGTCAATCGATGACAATGATACCACGAATGATTGGACATTTCGATTGCCCTAGAACGGTCAATCGAAGAAAATGATACAATGAATGATTGAACAACTCGATTGTCTTAGAACGGCCAATCGATGAAAATGATACCATGAATGATTGAATAACTCGATTGCCTTAGAATGGACAATCGATGAAAATGATACAATGAATGATTGAACAACTTGATTGCCTTAGAACGGCCAATCGATGAAAATGATACAATGAATGATTGAACAACTCGATTGCCTTAGAATGGCCAATCGATGAAAATGATACAATGAATGATTGAACAACTCGATTGCCTTAGAATGGACAATCGATGAAAATGATACAATGAATGATTGAACAACTCGATTGAAGAATTTGTCTGCTTCCATCATATTAATAATTCTTCTGGAACAATGGGGTTTACCTCCCTGAAATACACACTCGACTCCAATGACTGGAATGATAGTGACCAAACGCTTACGAACACCGAGGATAGTATCATGACGATCCATCCAACTAATACCCAATATTACATCGTCCTTAGGTAAATCCACCACGAGTAGGTCCACCAACCAATCGTGGTCATTAAGCTTACTTCGGTATGATTTCCGAAAATTCTGCCATCGTCAGGTAGACCGATGATATGAGGTCCACAATCAATAGGGCTATCTAAATTAAGTCTATTCAAACATGATTCGGAAATGAATGAATGCGATGCACCAGTATCAAAAGGGTACACACATGTTGAGATAAAATGCGAGTATACCTGAGGTCATTCGAGCCACCAGATCGTCGGTCCTCTTCATCACGTGATTTCGGGACTTGCCGGCCCCCGAACCGGACGCTCCCGTCTGATAAATATGAGCTCCGCCTGTATTCGCTTCCATCATATTAAACGACGCTGACAGAGCAGTCTGATTCTGAATCGCTGATTGCTTCGGGGCCTGAGATGCCGCCGGAGCCGACTTGGAGTCCTTTCGGCAAAAACGGGCCTTATGCCCAAAAATCCCACAATTATGGCACGTGATAGACGGTTTCAGACGCTCCGATACCAACTCTGTAACACCCCAAACTAGGCGGATATTACAGTGCCGTGGATCCCCGACTGGGACCCACCAGGCGAATGAAAATGATGAATTAAATAATATAATTATAGTACCGAACCACATTATATTACCAAATACTCCGATGAGGAGTTTAAGTACAACACACCAGGACAATACCGAATACTAGTATATTTTATATGAAGATAAAATACACAACACGGAATGAAACGGAGTATCCAAATGAAAGTCTGCAGCGGAAAATAAATGACAACAACATGAATGACTGAAAAGATCGGGGCCCCCTACTAGTATCACTGTGACTCCTCGCCGTCAACATGCTATTCCCGTGCTTTTGCCTTGCCATGACCTGAAAACAAAATCCCCAAACGGAGTCAGTTACACAGAACAACAACCCTCAAGAGTTGAATAAACACAATCATATATATGCTGTATAAACCACAAGTTCGATCAAAAATGAATCGGTTAGATTATAACCCAATCTTGTTGAAAACATACGCAATCAAACATGCTGTATGAATCAACTAACAGTACGGCTCAAAGGGTGGCGCCACACTACGCCCGGGATGGAAATGTGTCCGTGCACAAGCCACCAACGAGTATCGATCGAATACACGTGTGGTCTTGTACCTAATCAGTCTCACGAAGCAATCGACTCATGTGCACAGTCCAATGTGAGGCCAACAACCAACACACGACTTAAATGTGTCCGACATGAAAATCCTACACATATCAACCGGCACGCCAGTATGACCCGGAATGCCACGAGATAACAAAGTGACATCGAAATCAATAATGACCCACCGAGATGAAATGATGGTGAAATGAATGACAACTCAATGAAATGATTGGAACCGTCGTTCCTTGTGACTGAATTGATTAATTGACAATGACAAGTATTGATACGGTTAATACAATGATGAATGAGTTATGATTATGAATGAACAACAACAAAAGGAATGAATATCCTTTTAACCGAGTAAGAATTAACTTACACAACACCGGTGACAATTATCCTTCCACGAACAACGTCCTAATTGAGATATCGGTCGCTCGAACAACCTTGAATAACACAATTACCAATAATCCGTTCAACATAACAATCAAACACGAATATAACGAACTCAAAACGTCGATACGACTAAACCAAGTTCATTGGGGCATTATATCGAACACTTTGTGGCCAAACTTCGATTGTTTATAACCAAACCTCAATAATACCAACATCAAATCCTCAAGAAGTGTTTCAAACCAACAAAACATCTTCAATACGATCAATAATCCATTATGAATATCCAAAATCGTGATTTCAACAACAATTAATCGAAACCCCCCCAAATCCAACACAATATTCAAAGTGTTCTTGACTAATCCTTCAATAATCCAATGAATAATCAAACATGTCCATAATCATGCGTATATCACTTCATACAACACGATCTTAACATCCAAAACATCATATCTCAATACAAAATCGAAATCCAAGAGGTTTGATGAATATTACCTTTGAAGATCCAAGCACTTCGATCCGATGAAAACGTGCTAAAACGACTATCCAAGCTCCCCAAACGAATGAAGATGATGAAAACCGAACACCCTTATGATTGATGATGAAAAGTATCTCCCTCAAGCTCTCTCTCTCGGACAAGATGAAGGAAATGAGAAAAAATGAGGAAAAGTCCCGTCCAAGGTACTTATAAACTGCCGGAAGTTACGGCCGTAACTCGGCCTTCTTACGACCGTAACATCCCAGGTCAATGGCCTTACGGCCGTAACCAGCCAACTCGTACGGCCATAACTCGGCTTCGTCCAAACACCCGCCGACAGCCTTACGGCCGTACCCGCTCCTGACTTACGGGCGTAACTCGCCCTCGTCTAAAACACCTGCCTACATCCTTACAGCCGTACCCGCACGCCTTACGGGCGTAACTCGGATGATACGGCCGTATCCGGCCAAACTTACGGGTGTAAGCCCCCTTCGTCGAAGATGACCAAGCACCCTGCCTGTAGCATACGGCCGTAACCGGCCAAACCTTACGGCCGTACCTTCCTCGTCTTAGGGCCGTATGCCGCAACCCTTACGGCTGTAAGTCCCTCTCGTCCGACAAAACCTGAAATTCATGAACACTCCTTACGTCCGTATCCTGCCCATCTTACGGTCGTAACTCGCCTTCGGCCAAAAACGCCTGGACACCCTGCTCGACACGTACGGACGTAACCGACCAAGCCTTACGGCCGTACCTGCTCAACTTACGGCCGTATGCCGAAACCTTACGGCCGTAAGTCCCGTTCGTCCAAAATGGCCTGAAAACAACGAACGTCTATTACGGCCGTAGCCGACACTCCTTACGGCCGTAACTCGTTGCTGGACAAGATGAAAATCCGACAACTCCGATTTCTCGCTACGATTGATGAATGATTCGACATACCATACGTATGAGAAAGTGAACAAGTCCAACACATGCCAAAAATGATACTTCCAGCACAAGACTACCAATCACGATGATAATGATAATACTCCCGTTCCGACACCCAAACGGAGATGAAATTACGATCGGTAACTGATACACGGTTACAACATGCCAAATGAACGCAAATGAATGAATCATGAATGATGAGTGATTATTAATGAATGAAAATTACTGAGTGATAATTACTGACTGATAATTACTGAATGATAATGAATGAATTACATCCGGGTATTGCACAGTTCAAGACCCTCATGATGGAAAGATATTATCAGGCCCCACCCAGGGAGGCCAAGTTATCAGAATTACTCATTCCCGACCCCTCGGCGGAAGATGATGTTCTCGCCATCGCCGAGAAATTTTAGGAGCTACTTCCTTTCGCCTCATCTATTATCCACTCCGAGGCAGATAAGATCAAGTATTTCAGTAAGAGGTTGAAACCTCGTGTGCGGATGCATCTGCTTAACCATCATTGCACCACTCTAGCTGAATTCATCGAGAATGCTCTTACTTATGAGCTAACTGCTAAGAAAATTGCTAAGCAACAACCCTCATCTGCTAGCAAGAAATCAAAGAATCGTAATCATTCTGAAGGCAGTCAGGCAACCTCCAAGAAGCCTCGTGCGGGCCCTACTTTTTTTTTGAGCGACCTTCTACGGTGCCAAAACCTGCGAAGTCTCAGTCCCGAGTGGCCATTCGGCCAGCACCTGTTTCAACTGTGGAGAGCATGGTCATTTCAGCACTAAGTGTCCGAGACAGACTCTCTCGTGTAATAACTGTGGAATTGCCGGGCATAAGGCCTGTTTCTGCCGAAGAGACTCCAAACCTACTACGACGTCATCTCATGCCCCGAAGCAATTAGCTGTTCAGAATCAGGCCACTCAGACCACGTCGTTTGAGATGACGGGAGCAAACAAAGGTGGCCCCACAGCTATCAGACGAAAGAATCCGGTTCAGGGGCCGACAAGTCCCGAATTTACGAGATGAAGAGGACCGAAGACCTGGAGTCCCGAATGATCTCAGGTACACTCAAAATTCTATCTCAACCTGTGTGTACCCTTTTTGATACTGGTTCATCGCATTCATTCATTTCCGAGTCATGTTTGAGTAGACTTTACCTGGATAGTGCTTCTAGTTGTGAACCTTATATCATTGGTCTACCTGACGGTAGAAGAATTATCGGAGATCGTGAGATTAAGAATTGTCCGATTCAGCTTAATGGCCATGTTTGGTTGGCGAACCTGATCGTGGTAGATTTACTAAGAGACGACATCATCTTCGGTATTGATTAGATGGATCGTCATGATGCCATCCCTAGTGTCCGTAAGCATATGGTCACTATCATTTCAGACGGTGGAGTCGAGTGTGTATTTAATGGAGGTAATCCCATCTATTCCGGAAGAGTTATCAATATGATGAAAGCAGTGAAATTACTCAATCAGGGGTGTGTTGGTTATTGGCGCTATATGACCAAGACCGAGAAATCATCAGTGACATTGGCGGATATCCCAGTAGTGAAATAATACGCCAATGTTTTTCCATATGAGTTACCTGGTCTGCCTCCACAAAGAGATGTGGAATTCACGATAGAGTTGGAGCCTGGTACGTCCCCATTATCGAAGGCACCGTATCGGATGGCCCTGATCGAAATGCAGGAATTGAAGAATCAACTGGAGGAATTAACCGAGAAAGGTTATATACGACCGAGTGCATCCCCGTGGGGAGCATCGGTATTATTTGTCAAGAAGAAGGACGACTCATTTTGCCTGTGTATTGATTATCGAGAGTTGAACAGGGTGACGATTAAGAATAAATATCCTCTACCCCGTATTGATGATCTCTTAGATTAACTTCAGAGAGCTTTAGTATTTTCCAAGATCAATTTAAGATCTGCGTATCATCAGTTGCGAATTCGAGAGTCGGATATCGCAAGGACGGCGTTTCGAACATGTTATGGGCACTATGAGTTTGTAGTGATGCCGTTTGGGTTAACTAATGCACCTGCGGTATTCATGGAGTTAATGAATCGGGTTTTCGTCGACTATTTAGATCAGTTTGTGGTGGTTTTCATTGATGACATTTTGATTTATTCTCATGACCGAGAGGAGCACGAAGTTCACCTTCATCAGGTTCTCGACGTGTTGAGACGAGAGCATCTCTATGGAAAGTTTTTCAAATGTGAGTTCTGGATGTCCGAGGTGACGTTTCTCGGACATGTGATTTCATCAGAGGGAGTGCGTGTCGACCCTCAGAAGATGGAGGCTATCCGAGATTGGCAACCTCCGAAAAATGTTAAGAAAATCCAAAGCTTTCTCGGATTAGCAGGCTATTACCGGCGATTTGTGGAAGGATTTTCTAAAATCGCTCAACCTATGACGAACCTTTTGCAGAAGGATAAGAAGTACACGTGGTCTGATGCATGTCAAAAGAGTTTTGAAGAACTCAAGAGCCGTTTAATTTCAGCACCTGTGCTTTCCTTGCCATAAGGGACGGAAGGATTCGTGGTTTATAGTGACGCGTCCGGACACGGTCTTGGATGTGTATTAATGCAGAACGGGAAAGTTATTGCCTATGCTTCATGGCAACTGAGATCTTACGAGGTCAATTATCCGACCCACGACCTGGAACTAGCAGCCGTGGTATTCGCGTTGAAGATTTGGCGTCATTATCTTTATGGCGTCACCTGTCAGATTTTCACCGATCATAAGAGTTTGAAGTATATATTTACTCAGAAGGAGTTAAATATGCGACAGAGGTGGTGGTTGGAACTACTCAAATATTATGATATTGAGATACTATACCACCCAGGCAAGGCGAACGTTGTTGCCGGCACCTTGAGTCGTAAGTCCGTTCAGGAGCAAATGCTTGCTCGTTTGACTGCTCACAAGGAACTTCAGCAGGAATTCCTAAGACCCGAGATCGAGGTCTGGTTACAGCGAGTGCAAGGGCAACTTTGCATGTTAGAGATTTCATCGCCACTTGAGGAGGCGATCAGAGTGAATCTGGGTTCAGACCCATTTTTGTTGCGCATCTGAGAGGATGTGGCTCAGGGGAAAGCCCCTGGATTTATGGTTCACGAGGATGGACTTTTGCGATTTAAGAACCGGTTATGCGTACCGGCGGATGACGAGTTGAAAAACTCGATTTTGAGAGAAGCTCATGCTACCCCTTATTCCATTCATCCGGGGTCTAGCAATATGTACAAAGACTTAAAACAAAATTACTGGTGGAGTAATATGAAGTGAGAAGTCGCAGAATTTGTTTCGAGATGTTTAACCTGTCAGCAAGTCAAGATAGAACATCAGCGACCGGCGGGTATGCTGAAACCGCTCCCTATTCTAAAGTGGAAGTGGGAGGATATTTCAATGGACTTCATCACGAGTTTGCTGACGAGTCGTCGTGGCATGAATACAATTTGGGTAATTGTGGACCGCTTAACTAAGTCAGCTCATTTCCTTGAGATTAAGGATACGTGGGGTCCCAAGAGACTTGCCCAGTTGTTCATCAGAGAGATAGTGAGATTGCACGGTACTCCTAAGAGTATCATTTCTGATCGTGACGGGCGATTTGTGTCACTTTTGGAAATCAGTTCATCGTGCCATGGGAACTCAGCTTAATTTCAGCACAGCTTTTCATCCTCAGTCCGACGGACAATCAGAGAGGGCTATTCAGATATTGGAGGACATGTTGAGGGCATGTGTTCTCGACTGGAAAGATGATTGGGAAGCCCAACTACCGTTGATCGAGTTCACGTATAATAACAGTTGGCATGCTTCGATTAAGATGGCACCTTACGAGGCCTTATATGGTCGTCGTTGTCCATCTCCCTTATGTTGGGATGACTTATCAGAATCAATCGGCACCGAGCCCGATATGCTTATAGCCGCCCGCGAGAAGGTAGCTTTGATCAAGAGTCGTTTGTTGACCGCTCAGAGTCGACAAAAATATTATGCAGATAATCATCGTCGACCACTAGAGTTCGAGGCAGGTGACCACGTTTTGGTCAAGGTATCCCCGAGTTGAGGTATCTTCCATTTCGGGAAGCGGGGAAAGTTGAGTCCGAGATTCATTGGACCGTTTGAGATTTTGGATCGAGTAGGCAGTCTGGCTTATCGATTGGCTTTACCTCCGGTGTTGAGCCGAATTCATAATGTGTTTCACGTCTCTCAGCTACGGAAATATGTTGCTGACCCGAGTCACATACTTAAGTTTGATGAAATCGAGATCGCGGATGATCATTCGTATGAGGAGCGTCCTGTACAAGTCTTAGAGCGGCGAATCAAACAGTTGAGAAATAAGACGATTCTTTTGGTTAAAATTCAGTGGTCTAGACACGGCGTCGAAGAGGCTACTTAGGAAACCGAGGATAGTATGCGGGAGAGTTATCCCGAATTGTTCGACCCTTAGTTTCGAGGACGAAACTCTTTTTAAGGGAGGGAGTATGTAATACCCGGTTGTAAATTCACTTATTATCATTCAGTAATTGTCACTCAGTAAATTTTCACTCATTAATAATCATTCATCATTCAAGTTCATTCATTTGTATTCATTGTTGGCGTATTTTAAGCCGTGTATCAGTTACCGATCGTCATTCAACTCCGTTTGAGAATCGAGACGAGAGTTTTTTTCATAACCATCGCGATTGGTAGTCTTGTGTTAAAAGTATCATCTATTTTATATTATTGGACTGATTACATTCATATACATATGGTATGTCGGATCATTCATCATTTGTAACGAGAAGACGGAGTTGTCGGATTTTTGTCATTTCTAGCAGTGAGTTACGACCGTAACTGATCATGCATTACGGCCGTAACATGCATTCGTGGAATTGGTGTCTTTCTGGACGAAGACAACTTACGGCCGTAAGTCATGATAGTTACGGCCGTAAGTAGGAAGGTACGACCGTATGTTTTGGAGACTATGGCCGTAGCATGCATTCCTTTGGTAGGAAGGTATTGTCAATGGAGACAACTTACGGCCGTAGTTTTGGTACGGCCGTAACCCGGACATTGCAGAATTATTATTTTTCGACGAAACATTGCTACGGCCGTATGTAATGGATATTACGGCCATAAGGCCGTTGACTTCTGTTAGGTGGTACAGTTATGGCCATAACTCTACGCAGTATATAAAGGCATGAACGGGATTTTTATGCTCATTTCATCACTTCTTCATTTTGGTTCCGAGATAGAGATATTATGGGAGAGATTTTTCATCATCAAACAATTGTGTGTTCGGGTTTAATCATCTTTATTCGTTTGTGGAGCTTGGGAAGTCGATTAACACGAGTTTCGATGGGTCGAAGAGGTTGGATCTTCAAAGGTAATTTTCTCCAAACCTTAAATTTCAATTTTAAGGTGGAATATGATGTTTTGGATGTGATAATCATGATATATAAAGAGATATACATATGATTATGAGTTTGTATGAATATTCATTGGATTATTGAAGAATAATTTGAAGAACACTTTGAATGTTGATTTGGATTTGGGGGTTCGATTAGATGTTGTTGAAATCTCGAATTGTGTATTCATATTGAGTTATTTGATTGTGTTGAAGATATTTTGTTGGATTGAATCACTCCTTGGAGGTTTGGTATCAATAAAATTGAGGTTGGTTGTAAACAATTGAAGATTGGTTACAACGTGTTTATCACAATGCCCCACTGAATTTGGATTTGTCGTATCGATATTTTGAGTTGGTTGTGATCATGCTTGATTCGTATATTAAGCGGATTCTTGGTAATTGTGTTATTCAAGGTTGTTCGAGCGACCGACATTTCTACTTAGGACGTTTATTCGAGGAAGGACCTTCTTCATCGGTATTGTGTAAGTAAATTCTTACTCGGTTAAAAGGATACTCATTCCTATTATTCATATTCATAATTTATTCATGGTGTAAGTAAATTCTTACTCGGTTTCGTGGTTGTTCATTCATATTCATAATTCTTTCATGGTGTATTAATCATGTTGAGACGTGTAATTATCAAACTAATCATTCAATTCACGAGGAACGACGGTTCCAATCATTTCAGTGAGCTATCATTCATTTCATTATTATTTCATCTCGGTGAGTCATTCTTGACCCTTGTCGGATTGTTATTCATTAATTTTCATCATGGTCACTTTTGTTCATGTGACCTTCTGGCTTCATATTGCGTGACCGAGTGGTTATGTGTGGAATTTTTAGTCGGGCACACGATAGTCATGTGGCGGGTTCATCGACACAATGGACTGTGCATACGGTAACGTGCCTCCGTGAGACTAATTAGGTACAAGTGCGGGTGTGTCCGGACACTCGTCTTGTGCACTTGCACGCCCCATTACGGGCGTACTATGATGCCCCTCTTCTGCTTAATTTCATGACTAAGATATATAAATGTTTATTCAACTCTTGAGGATTGTTGTTCTGTGTAACTGACCCCGTTAGGGATGTTGTTTTTAGGTCATGGCAAGGCAAAAGCACGGGAGGAGAACGTTGACGGCGAGGAGTTCTAATGATACTAGTAGGGGGCCCCAGTCCTTTCAGTTGTTCATGTTTTCTTCATTTTTTATTTCCGCTGCAGTTTCCGTTTTGGATGTTCATTTATTCAGTGTTGTATATTTTATCTTCATATAAAAATACAGGTATTCTTTATTTCCTGGATGTATTATACTTAAAACTCCTCATCGGAGTAATTGATAATATAATGTGGTTCGGTACTACAGTTATATTGTTTAATTCATAAATTTTCATTCACTTGGTGGGTCCCAGTCGGGGGTCCACGTCACTGTAATAGCCGTCTAGGGGGTCCACAAATTTTGTAAGATTATTGCAATTTCTTTTATAATTATGGTATAAGGGACATATGGGATTATAATACCAAATAAATAAAAATGCACACATGATGCGAATTGTGTAGCATATTTCGAGTGACACGATTGAGAAGAAAATACAGGTGTAAGATTATTGCAATTTTTTTTATAATTATGGTATAAGGGACATATGGGATTATAATACCAAATAAATAAAAATGCACACATGATGCGAATTGTGTAGCTAACATATTTCGAGTGACGCGATTGAGAAGAAAATACAGGTGTAAGATTATTGCAAATTGTATGTCACCGAGAGTAATGTACGTTTGCACAAATTTTGTAAGATTATTGCAATTTCTTTTATAATTATGGTATAAGGGACATATGGGATTATAATACCAAATAAATAAAAATGCACACATGATGCGAATTGTGTAGCTAACATATTTCGAGTGACACAATTGAGAAAGAAAATACAGATGTAAGATTATTGCAAATTGTATGAGTAATGTACGTTTGCACAAATTTTTAATTTATACAAGTGTATATCACTATTTCTGTATAATTGATGGATTATTAGAAATCCAAAATGTGTTTGTTTTGCATATCACCTTTCCTTTTCTACTGGAAAACTCCGTAATCAGTAACCGATCTCAAAATCTTTACAGAAGGTTTGAGTAGCCGTGAAATTAGAAATCTCGAGAGATTACATATGGAAAGAGGAAGAAACAAATGATGAGATGTAGATTTATTTTTTTTAACTAAATCCCTCAAATCGTGGCTTCTTTTCTCCCCACATTATGAGAGTAAGATTAAATTAGATGATGGAATTGATTTGGTTGACCACGTGCCCAAGGACATGTTATATTTGTAATTATTTCCTTCTATGTGATTACAAATTATGATTTTTGTATAGATATGTAAAGCTCCCTCCTTGATCAATGTTTATATTTTCCCGGTCTAAATTTTTTTAAGTACTATAAGCATAATAGTACACATATATCGACAAAATGATTATTATATATATATATATATGGGTGGGTTAAGTTAAGAAATAAGAATAAATTTCATCCATAGATCTTGATAAATGGATGACCTAGATTTATTCTCACAAAAATGTGATGCATATAATGCATATTCTAATGCATTGCAATTTTGATGCACGAAATACATATATTTCATGCATAATTAGTACAAAACTCATGCATATTCGCAATTAGTAGGATAAGAACCATTCTTATTTGATCACACACACACACACATATATATATATTTATTGTTTGAAGAGAAAGTAAAAGACAGCAAATCAATTGTATTGATAACAATGAATAGAGGGGCCTTTATATAGGCATTACAATGAGAGTCCTTCCATACATAGGATTCCTAGTTAAGGTAAGACATCTAACAGGATCCTACTACCTCTGGAAGAGTCTAGAACCTTCCATAACTCTATCCCCCTACAACTAGTATTAGGTAAGACACCAATAAGGAAAGGATTTCCCGGAACACTCCCCCTGTGTCGAACACTAATACTAACATGGTGCATAAGGTGTTGCCTCGGTAAAAAACCTTTCCAAGTCAAATAAAACCCCATGGGAAAAACAAAGACTTTGGTGAGGAAAAAGAGCACAACGCACCAACTACAAATGACAGAATCATGTGAAGTATACTCCCCCTGAGGTATACATGACGGCTCATTCCGTCGAGCTATCATTAGTTGAGCTCGGATAATCGACACATGCCGATGCTTCTCACATGTTTCTCAAATGTAGATTTCGGCAGAGACTTAGTGAACAAGTCTGCGATATTCTCATCGGAACTCACTTGTTTAACTTCGATATTCAGCAATTTCTGCTGCTGCTGATTATAAAAGAACTTCGGCGCAATATGCTTGGTATTGTCACCCTTTATGAAACCTAACTTCATCTGCTCAATGCATGCCGCATTGTCTTCAAAGATGCAAGTAGGGGTTGCTGTAGTGGGATCTAATCCACACGTTCCTCGTATATGGTCTATGACTGACCGAAGCCAAATGCACTCCCTTACGGATTCGTACAATGCAATTATCTCTGCATGGTTCGAGGAAGTAGCAACCAGGGTCTGGTTGGTAGATCGTCAAGATATCGCTGTATTCCCAATGGTGAACACATATCCAGTTTGGGAACGTCCTTTATGCGTGTCAGAGAGATAACCGGCATCAGCAAATCCAACTAACGTGTCGTTAGGATTCTCTGCATAAGGGGTAAGCTTGCTCGCATTAGCACTTCTGGTAGTCAAGCTACCATGCTTAGCTGCAATATCAGAGGAAGATCGACGGTCGGTATGCATCGTCTTAACCTCAACAATTCCTTTCGGAATATCGCTCTCTCTTGCGTAGGGAAAGAACAATCCAAGGTCACTGGAGCCTTTCAAGTATCGAAAGATGTGTTTTACTCCATTCCAATGCCTTATCGTGGGGGCGGAGCTAAATTTCGCTAACAGATTCACAGAGAATGCGATGTCTGGACGAGTACATTGAGCGAGATACAACAACGCACCAATTGCGCTAAGGTATGGTGTTTCTGCTCCAAGGACCTCTTCATCCTCCTCTTTGGGACGAAACAGATCCTTGTTCATTTCCAGACTTCGACCAATCATGGGGGTAGCAAGAGGATGTGCCTTGTCCATACTAAATCGCCTGAGCATTTTGTGGGCATAGGTAGACTGATGAATGACTATGCCATCATCTCGATATTCTAGCTCTAAGCCCAAGCAGAATCGAGTCCTCCCCAGGTCTTTCATCTCGAATTCGGATTTAAGGTAGCGGTCCGTTTCATTGACCTCATCTATGGTACGGATGACATTCATGTCATCTACATAGACGGCTACAATCACGAATCCTGTATCTATTCTTTTCACGAAAACGCATGGACATATGTCACTGTTCTCGTATCCCTTCCCAACCAAGTATTCACGTAGGTGGTTGTACCACATCCTTCCGGATTGTTTCAACCCATACAGTGAGCGACGCAATTTCACAGCATAAGCGCTCCGTGGTTTAGAGCTACTTGATTTGGGCAATGAAATCCCTTCGGGGACTTTCATATAAATATCCGTATCTAGATCCCCATAAAGATACGCTGTAACCACATCCATAAGCTGCATGTTCAGTTTTTCGGACACTACCAAACTGATTAAGTAGCGGAAAGTGATGATGTCCATAACGGGAGAATACGTCTCCTCGTAGTCAATGCCAGGGCGCTGCGAGAAGCCTTGGGCAACTAGTCTCGCTTTGTAACGCATGACCTCATCCTTATCATTGCGTTTACGAACAAAGACCCACTTATGTCCAACTAATTTAACGCCCACGGGTATTGGCTCGATACGGCCAAATACCTCACGTTTAGCCATTGAGTCTAGTTCAGCCTACATTGCATCTTTCCATTTCGGCCAATCGGCTCGTTGTTGACATTCAGCAACCGAGCGCGGCTCAGCGTCGTCGTCTTCAATAATTTCTTGAGCGACGGAGTAGGCAAAAGCATCATCGACTAGCGTGGACGACCTGTCCAATAGTACGTATTCACTCGTACATTGCATCGAGATTTCTTTATTTTCTGACATCAACAAAGTTTCCGACGCGTCTGTCGATTGTTCCATTGTTGATTCGAGGACATATCCGTAGTCAGAGATAATCTCGTGTGATGGAGTCACTGTGTCGATAATGAGAGGATTTTGTGCCTCCGTTCCTCTTCTCTTTCGAGGTTCGGTATCCTTTCTACCCACTGGCCTCCCCCTCTTTCGAGCAGGGATAAGAGCAGCCAAAGCAGCCGTCCCACCACTAAGGTTGACGCCGGGGGCATCATTCCTTTGGGCGGCTGAACCTTGCCCTATAACTGGGACTTCTAACCTTGCAGGAACATTCACAGCGGGAATGGTAGATCTTGTCACTTTCGCAGTATCAGTAAAGCTGTCGGGCATCGAATCCGCAACTTTCTGAAGACTGAGAATACGTTGCACTTCTAGCTCGGATTGAGCTGCGCGGGGATCTTGATGAGGCAAGGAGGTAGCACACCAAACAATTTCCTGGCGTTCAACTGGAATCATTCGATTCCTCTCCCCCCCTAACGACGGGAAGTTTGTCTCATCAAAGTGACAATCTGCAAATCTTGCAGTAAACAGATCTCCTGTCAAAGGTTCCAGATAGCGGACAATTTTAGGCGATTCATAGCCAACATATATACCTAATCGTCTTTGCGGACCCATTTTAGTACGCTGTGGAGGCGTAATTGGCACATAGACTGCACAACCAAAAATGCGTAAGTGTGAAATATCAGGCTCATATCCAGTTACCAACTGGTACGCACTAAACGGTTGATTGGCAGTGGGTCGAAAGAGAATAAGTATAGCCACATGCAAAATTGCATAACCCCAGGCATAAATCGGCAAGTTGGTGCGCAATACCAATGCTCGGGCGATAAGTTGTAACCGCTTAATCATAGCCTCGGCAAGGCCATTCTGCGAATGAACATGGGGGACGGGATGCTCAACTTCAATCCCTATCGACATGCAATAGTCGTCAAAAGACTTTGACGTAAACTCACCAGCATTGTCCAATCTTAATGACGAGATTGGAAAGTCGGGGTGGTTAGCCCGTAACTTGATGATTTGTGCTAGGAGTTTAGCAAATGCAGCGTTTCTCATGGATAGCAGAGCGACGTATGACCATCACATCGATGCATCAACCAGAACCATAAAATATCTGAATGGTCCGCATTCTGGCTGAATAGGTCCACAAATGTCCCCTTGAATTCTTGGTAAGAAGCGAATGTTTTGTGTTGAGTCTTTAGCAAAGGACGGAGAGGGTATCAACTTTGCTAGTGAACCGGCTTTGCAAAACGATTTATGGGCATTAGAAATTGCCACGGAAGTCTCGGGATTTACGAGAGATGCACCGTCAACCTTATCAGGGCGTGCGATCTTTAGTCCCGGTGATACGGTATCAAGCTCACTCACATCAATGCCGATATCGAGTGGTGCTTCCAATTGTTTTCTGGACTTGAAAAACGGATGACCATGTGAGTTTTTCAAAATGCGAATCATCATGTCGCGTCCAGGGTGACCGAGTCGGTCATGCCATAGTTGGTATGCTTCGGAATCACACAGTTCGTGACTCACAACATAGGATTCAATAACTCTTATTGTAGTTTGGTATAAACCAATACTTAGACTTATTAGTTTCTCGAGAACGCGGCGTCTTCCGCATTCTTCCAGAGTAACACACAAAAATTCTGTCCCATTCTCACAATGTGTATCAAGGTGATAACCGTTGGCACGGATGTCCCTAAAACTTAGCAAGGTTCGGTTTGCTCTTGGGGCATAGAGAGCATTTGTGACATTAATATGCGTACCATTAGGTAGCAATAAATTAGCAGGTCCCCTCCCTTGAATTACTTGGGAGGAACCAATCATTGTTGTCACTGAGGATATGTATGGCACAATATCCTTGAATAATTACCTATTCCGAATAATAGTGTGGGTTGTTCCACTATCAGCAAGGCACTCAATTTCGCCACGAGACATCTACAATAAGACATGAAACTCGATTAGTCTTGTGATTAAAGACATAGCGAAAACTCATTAACTTCGAGTTTGGGGAAATTCGACCAAGTCGGTTAGGATCAAAGTTAGCACAATCGCTGGAAATAATTTCCGCGCAACTTGACCTTTGTTTACTAAAACAGCAATAACTTCTTCGTTAAGAAGGATATGGACAAACGGTCAGTTGTTCTGAAAACTAGACTTCCGTATCTTTCTGTCCATAGGTCGTGCACTTTTTGGATCATTAAACTTAGATCTCAGTGCTCGTTTCAAGTTGCTATTTTGGTATTTCCCTATTGTTGAGTGATAGAGCAAGGTTGAAGCCTTTTTCAAAGGCATTATTGTTGATACAATACTATGGTAATATGGCCATAGGAGCGTTTAAATACTTCAAAACACGTTTTGGTGTTCGATTTATATCTCGGCTAATGATCCTTTCGGTAACTCTAACTTGGTAGACTTGCAGAGAAAGTAGGAATGTCGGTACAGCTAAGGCTGTTTAAAAACCACTGATTCCGTTTGAACTTTAAAAGCATAAACAAATAGCAAGGAGGATGCGCCTAAGCTTGATCAAAAGTTTTGATGAAATCCACCAATGTATCAAATTAACCAAGCAATTCATTGCTAGCAATTATTTTGTGATAAACCAAACATGCTTTCGAGGGGAAAAATAAAATTCGTTTTTGCACAATCACAGCAATTAAAAGAATTTTATTCATCATGGACAATTTTATTACATTCATAGAAAATCCAAAGTAGTTCTCGAAAACTAGAAACAAGACAAAGCATAACCAAAGCGTAAAACTAGTCAAAATACAATGATCTAGTCAAAGTCGGCAACATCCATATGTTGGTCTTTGTCCGCAATGGTGAGATGAGGGATCTCAATCGGGATCTCAGTATGGTTTACCTTCGTATTCTCATTATCTTCCCCCATGTAATTTGACTCTTGAGTCAAGTACTGTTTATAGTGCTTGTAGTAAGCTTGGATGTTCTTTGGCGCCTTGCAATTGCGGTAAGTATGCTTCTTCGATCCGCAAGTATAGCAATTCCGGCCTTCTTTTGGAGTGGTTCCATTCCCGGCGGCAGGAGGCGGTCCACGTGGTTGGGTTCCACTGGGTCCCATGGCCGAGCCACCTTGCCTCTTCCACACATTGGAACGACGACCTTGTCTTTTCCCTCGCTTGCTCGAGTCATGCACCCGTGGTGCTTGCAAAAACTGAGTAGCATTGCCTTTTCTATTTTGTCGCGGTGCCTTCCTGTGGGTAGCCTGATTCACTTCCGGAATCGGCTTCGTACCAGCTGGGCGTGCATTGCTATTGAGAATAATCTCATGGTGCCTTTCTTTTTTCGCGAGGTGGAAGATAAGGTCACTAAAATTTTTAATTCTCCCTTCCTCATAGGCAACGCGCAGCTGATGAGAAATTACACTTGCTCCCACGGGAAACGTGTTAAGAGTCTTCTCGATCAAATCTTGATGAGACTTCTTGACACCACAAAAACCAAGATCAGCGCGAAGATCGAGGATAACTTGATTATAGGCTTCCACATTTGCATAATCCAAAAATCGGATTTGCTCCCACTGAAGTTGCAATTCGGGGAAGCGCTGATCATGCACATTATTAAATTATTGTTCGAGTGTATCCCATAGTTCTTTGGGGGTTTGCAAATTCATATAACACTTTTTCAACAACGGATGTATATGTCTACGCAAGTACATCAGTGCATTAGTCTTGGTTTCCTCGCTCGGTTCTTGAGCGGTAGGCTCGTTAGAGGGAAAATTGGTGGTGGTAAATCTCTTACCGACGAATGCCAAGCGAACGTCTGAGACCCACCTATGGTACTCCTTACCAGCATGGTCAAGGATGTCGAACTCCGGATGAACATTGGAGCTTTGTGCCATCTACAAGATATCAACAAGAGGAAGTTAGTCTTGTTGGATTTTCAGTGACAATGTAAACGGTCACAATCGATGCTTTTAAAAGCGCGTAACATAACCGTTAATCGATTTACTTCCCTTAATTGTTGTTTAGTAAAGTTGACAAAAAACGGCGATATCAGATCGCACCCAGATACGTGGTGTATGCAACAACCACAAGTATCGACTTTCAATAATTCCGTGACTCCCCCAGGACCGTCACACAGTTTTCTTCGACACACAGAGATACCGACTTCTCTCGCGGTCTCATCCACCTCAAAGTAGCGTGGGAGATAAAGAACCCAAGAACCCATGTCCCCAAAAGAAAAATTCCCAAAAGGATAGAATTGAATAGGGACAAGTCAGATAGTTACTTCGATTATTAAATTATGCACGTGCTGAATTTGTGGTGTGCTTCGATCTACCGGTTGGTACTCGATGCGACGACGTGAAATCGGAGGCGCAATTTTGGCGGCTTCCGAAGATAAGTTGATGTTCGGGTTTTGGTCCGAGATTCAGAACCGGGTCGGACTTGGCTGGGCTGGAGCTGGCCGGCGGCGGTGGTTGATCGGCCAAAAAACTTATCCTAAAAATAGGAGTTCTTGAGTCGCTCGCAAATATATACGAGGTAGAAGTAGTTTGTGGTAAGTTCTACCAAGGTCTTTTCTCTCGAGGATTGTCCAACAGGGCTTCGTATAATTTTTTGTTACAAATTGCGAGAAATAAATACTAAAATAGATTATTGGGTTTTTAAATATTAATTAAATTAAAATGCACTATTTTTAATTTAAACTATTTTTAATAAGACTATTTTTATAAGACTATTTTTAACAAGACTATTTATACTAGACTATTTATACTAGACTATTTATATTAAGACTATTTATACTAGACTATTTATACTAAACTATTTTTAACTAGTGAAAATGAATAGAATTAAAATGAGTTGGGAATTTATAAAATCTAGGGGAATACAGGTTCATTAAATTAGGTTTTTAATTGAGTATAGGAATTGATTTATACGGATATAAAAGAAAAACGAATGTTTATCGAGTAATCAACTTTTCACCTCCGTACTTTCGTAATCAAAGATGTCTTAATCGCTGTCACTTTTTTAAGATGTTGATAACAAGATTAACACTTGATAGATTGAAAAGATGTTTTTCCAATACACTTAACAATCAATCAAGGAGGTTTCACTAGTAGAAATAGGATATGATCAATCTCTATTTAAACCAATTAGTCCTTTCATTTCTCTAACTTGACTATTTTTAGGATAAACGATCGTTCATCGAGTAATCAACTTTTCACCTCCGTACTTTCGTAATCAAAGATGTCTTAACCACTTTCGCAATCTTAAGATGTTGATAACAAGATTAACATTTGATAGATTGAAAAGATATGTTTCCAATTCACTCAACAATCAATCAAGAAGGTTTCATTAGTAAAAATAGGATATGATCAATCTCTATTTAAACCAATTAGTCCTAAAAATAGTTTAAATCAATCAAATACTCAATATATAACCTAATAGAAATCCCCCTTCCCCTAGGAAGAAAGATTAGCTACTCATTGGTTTATAGAAACTAAAATTATAATAGAAATAATGATATATATAATATATATAGAAACTTTTAATTACTAGAACTTAATGACAATAGATAAAACTTACTTGAATATGATGAATCAAAGTGCAAGAAACAAACTTCAAAATATAACTTCAAACTTGTTTAAAGGTTACAAGCTTACAAAAATTGAAAGTAAAATACTAAGTGCTTATTGATCAAGCACTTTTCAATTACAAACTAAATGAAATAAAAGCTTCAAACCAAAAATAAAATACAAACTAAAATTGAAAGTTCTAAGGAAAATATATTGCTAAAAGAAAGGAGTATTTCTTAGCAAGAAGTTGAGGATTTCTTGGTAAGAATGTGGGTTTTTGTTTTTGCAATGGATGAACATGTCCTTTTATAGGTGATTTTCAAGAATACAATTGATTATTTAATTCAAAATATCTATTGTAATATCATTTTTTTAATTCTTTGTTCACACTTCACCCATGTCTTTGAATTTTCAGATTTTTGACCAAAAAAATATCTTGTGGTTGATTTCACAAGTTGGTCAAAAGTGGACTAATTTTGCATGGCATCTGCTGAAACACGGCGATGAAAAACGGCCCAGTTTGCCCCGTGTTTGTGCGCCGTTTTGTGGTGACTCGGTCTCTTCCGGAATACGCGCGAGGACACGGCGCTAAATGCCGGCCGTGTGTGAAACGGCCCAAGACACGGCCCTTGTTGCGCCGTATGTGAAACGGCCTACATAACACGGTCTTGTTTGCGCCGTGTTGTAGGTCGTTTTGCCTTGAAAAATTCCAGTCGTTGGATTTGGTCTTGTTTTCCGTCCTTTTTGATGCTTCATGTCGATGTCAGTAAAATAACCATTTTTAGCTCATGTTTGGATATCTGTAAAATATATATTTTTAATCACAAATCAGTACAATTATGCCCGGAAAAATGAATATTTTGTATATGAATTTTAGATCAATTATGCACCAATCAAATACCTCACACTTAAATTCTTGCTAGTCCCGAGCAAGACTCATTATTAATCACACACAAAATAAAAATTAAAATAAGACACAAAATAAAAAATAAAAAATAATACACACAAATTTAAGAAAAATAATTATATATAAAGATAAAAAGAGATCGAAATGCCATTAATACACAATAACCAACTTTATACAGTAGATAGAAAATGAATCAAGATTCAAAATAAATCTACTAACGATTTTGAAGTTAAAACACGGTTTTTATTTTTGTAATTCCAAAATGCAAGGTTTCTCCCCCTAAAGGTTGATTATTTCTTTCCCACTCGTGACTTCACACGACTCCCTTTAATGGTTTCTCTCGATCACTCGTTTATTTTAAGACTCAATATGAAGAAGAATTTCATCGGCGTCATCAAATATTGTGATTTTCACAAAATTGAGTGTATTGAAATTCAGCTGCTAATTAATTCAAATCTGCTCATAAACTACATCCCTTTTAGTGATAGCTTTCACACCGTTATTTGCTAACGTGTAGCTCTTTTCACTAACACAATTTCTATCTCATTATTTTTCTTTCGTAAAAAGGTGATAGCTTTCACACCGTTATTTGCTAACGTGTAGCTCTTTTCACCAATTTTTCTGAGACGGCAGCTACGCACCAACAATGGTTAGTCCTTTATTTTTCGCAAAATTTAAGACTTCCAAAATTAGGCAGCTGTTGCTGCTCAACACTTCTCCTTTTCGTCATTTATTTTTTTAGGTGATAGCTTTCACACCGTTATTTGCTAACGTGTAGCTCTTTTCACCAATGACTCCTATTTTTTTTTTTTTTAGGGAATAGAATTTTTGCAGAAAATCATTTTTTAGTTAAGCATGAAAAATCAAAAACTCCACAAATTAAGTAAATTTCAGTTTTATTTTTCATCAACCAATTGATTCTTCTTTTCTCAAGGTAACGAATGACTCGATTTTATATGGTAATTACAAGGCTTGGAAAGAGAGATTAAGGCTCAAAAAAAATTTTTTTGGAATATACAATTTTTTTTTACCGGTTAAAACGATTTTAGAAGTTTGTATATAGCTAATTTATTGGTGTTATGGCCAGATCTAAAAATCTCAAAAATCAAAATACTATATATATATATATATATATATATACTAAAAAAAAAAATTTAAGGCAAATAAAAACACACCAAAATACTAACACACTAAAACATACTACAACAAACCACCCCCAAACTTGAAAATAAAACTGTCCTCAGTTTATAAAATAAAAAATAAAAATCAATGCGAGAAAGCGAATACTCCTGTTAAGAAAGTTGATGTCTGAGCCTAACGCCTTTTAGAATCTGCAAGAGAATAAATATACGAGGCACACACAAAAGAAAATAAAATATACTCGTAAGTATAACATAATTTTTTAGATGCGCATCAAGAAAGTCCGAAGAGTCGCCTTACGCTGCCATCAAAGTTTTTATAAAAGCAAAACACGAAATAAAAATTACAGCAATACATAAATCGCGAATAGATGCGCGTCAAGAGATCAAGAAGATGTTGGAATATAAAACGCAGCGGAAGCGAGTTGGTGAAAGTAATTTGATAAAAGGTTTTATAAACTAACCAACGTAAAAACCAGATCTATTTAGGCTTGTCAACTAATTAACTAAACAGATTAATAAACAATTAAATAAATATATTTACGCATGGGAGTCGGTAATTTTACCTTTGACGCGAAGTGGTAGAAAATCCCTTCTTGATCGATTTATGTCCTCTTCGTGCTCCTCTCCGATCTTCTTGTATTTCTACCTCAAGATCTTCTAGAGTATATCCCGCCTACGTCCGGATGTCGTGTGGGCAACAATCTACCGGACTAAATTTGCATGACAAGGGGATCGGCGAATTTCCTCACAAGAAAACTCACGATTTTGTTCTCTCTATTTTTCTTGAATATTTTGAGTATTTTAGAAAAATATTGTGTTTACCAAATTATGGAATCCAAGACACAAGTCAAGATCCACAATTAAAACACACACACAAAAATCGATTTTCTTGGGCAATAATTAATGAATAAATCGGCCATCCCTATACTTGTATTTATAGGTGTTTTGGGCTACTCTAGGGACCTTAAGGAGGATATGGTAAGGACTCCCAATAGATATCTTCCTTCCATTATTAGGACTCTTCCTAATATGAAGACTCTATTAATATCAACTTAGTCCACTAATAAGTTAATATTGCACTTCCTACCAAAATCCCAAATTACGAAATTGGGCTCCTTTTAAATTAATTATTTCCCGTGTTTAAGATATTCCATGTCCATTAATTAATTTAAGCTACTGACTTTTAATTAATTAATGTATTATACATGAGTATACCACTCGACCTTTATTATTATATCGGAAAATTAATTCCACTGCAGGGTTTGATATAATAATCCTTTCGAGTGCCTCAAGGGACATGATCAACCCGACTGGTCGGGACACGATTTCTAGCTATAATATTAATTATCATATAAATAATAATATTGCCCAAAATATCGAGCATATTGAGTCAATCATTGTGGCTCTCACCCATGATAAATCAAAGCAATAAATATTAAATATATATAATTAAATATTAATCACTAGAATTAAGAAATAATAATTATCCGAGATGTACGTTCTTCTTATAGTCAGTACGGAAGAATCTATCTCACCTCGATCCTGTTCAACGTATAACAAATACGCTAATATATGCTAATGGTCAAGACCAACCAATCTCAAGCATATACTACAACCTCTCATATAACGGTCTAATGTTACATAGGTTGTGAACTAAATATTACTATATAAGGAACCGATAATGTGATCTTATGTGTGACACTACACACCACATTATCTACAATATAAAGTAAATTAGACTGCATTTGCATAACCATAGCGTGAATAAATATGCAAAACATGTGATAAATGAATTAAATATTCTCATAGATAAAGACCGGGAAATTAGGTAATACAAGCATAAAGTATGCTTTGACGTATACAACCCTAACAATCTCCCACTTATACTCAAAGCATGCTTTTGAAGTATACTATCTAGACTATGTCTATCTATCTCCCACTTATACTCAAAGCAATGCTGCCATACATCTCAACCCCATTCCTTCCACATGCCCTTCAAATGATTTTGAGGGCAACCCTTTCGTGAAAGGATCAGCTAGGTTGTCTTAAGATGCTATCTTGGAGACAATGATCTTCCTTCTCTTCACAAAATCTCGAATGATATGATATTTGCGCTTGATATGTTTGCTTGCTTTGTGGGCTCGTGGTTCCTTGAATTTGCTACGGCACCGGTATTATCACAATACAGTGTAATACTCCTGGGCAAATTAGGAATCACCCCAAATCCTTTAGAAAGTACTTGAGCCATACCGCCTCTTTAGCTGCCTCTGAGGCTGCTACATATTCAGCTTCCATTGTAGAGTCAGATATGCATTTCTGCTTCACACTCCTCAAACTTATGGCTCCACCTCCCAAAGTGAAAACATATCAGGAAGTTGATTTCGACTTTTCTTTGTCCGCACTGAAATCCAGTCGGTGTAACCCAAAGGACAAAGCGTATCGATTGATATACAAGCATATGCTCCCTAGTCCTTCTCAGGTACTTGAGTATATGCTTGACAAAGAATCCAATGTCCTGTCTGGGTTCGACCGATATCTCGCCACCATGCCTACGGCTTGACGGATATCGGCCTAGTGCAAAGCATAGCATACATGAGGCTTCCCCTTGCCGAAGCATAAGGGACCGACTTCATGTCATCTATCTCCTTCGTGTCTTAGGACACATAGCCTTAGATAGTTGAATTCCATGTCTGTAAGGTAAGAAACCTTTCTTGGAATTCTCCATGCTAAACCGCTTTAGCACCGTATCGATATAGGATGCCCGAGATAAGCACAACATCCTTTTCTTGCGATCTCGAAAGATCTTAATACCAAGGATGTGTCCACTTCTCCCAAATCCTTCATATCGAATCGTCAGATAGCCATACCCTTACGTCGATAATACCTTCACATTGTTTCCAATTAGAAGTATATCATCTACGTATAGTACAAGAAACACTAACGTTTCCATCACACTTTTTGTATACACAAACCTCACTAGGACACTGTTCAAAACCATACGATTGAATGACCTCATCAAATCGCATGTTCCAAGACCTTGATGCTTGCTTAAGACCATAAATGGCTCTCTTAAGCTTGCATACTAAGTGCTCTGACCTTCACAATGAATCCTTCAGGTTGGCGCATATAGATTTCCTTATCAAGACTCCGTTCAAGAACGCAGTCTTGACATCCATCTGCCAAATCTCCATATCCAAATGCGCGGCTATAGCTAAGAGAATCCGGATCGATTTAAGCATGCTCTTTGGCGAAAAGGTTTCATCGTAGTCGATGCCCTCTTTCGAGTGTAACCTTTCGCAACAAGCCTTGCTTTATAGGTTTCAACCTTCCCTTTCGATCCTCTCTTACGCTTGTAGACCCACTTACTTCCAATGGGTTTTACCCCATTGGGTAGTTCTACTAGCTCCCACACTTGGTTAGAATCCATAGATCCCATTTCGGATTCCATTCTTCATTTCGTGATTGACATCCTTGTCTTGAATCGCCTGTTTGTACGTACATGGAACCGTTTCATCTGGTCCGGGAGTGGTCGAAGATGCTCCCACGCCGATGAAACGTTCGGGTTGACGAATAACCCTCCCACTGACGAGGCGTGTCCTTGGTTTGCGTATCCACAATAGTGTCAATACGTGGTACACTAGGTGTTTGCACAATTGGTATTGTCGAAATCTCGCCCTAAGTTCTTCTAGAATGACCTCACTCCTAGGCTTGTGACTTATCACATAGTCCTCCTCTAAGAACCGGGCATTGGTGCTAACAATGACCTTCCGGTCTTTAGATCGTAGAATAAGCCACCCTTCGTTCCCTTAGGATATCCTACAAACACTCGTATACATGCGAGATGCCAACTTATCAGCTTCCTTATTCAAGACGTGTCTGGAGAACCCCAAATCCGAACATGTCTAGATCGGCTTGCGCCCATTCCACGGTTACGTGGGTGTTTTGGAAGGCCCGATTTGAAGGCACCAAGTTTAGAATGTACGCCTGTTTCCAAGGCGTATCCCCAAAACGAAATAGGCAAATCGAATAACTCATCATTGACCTAACCATCTCTAATAAAGTACGATTCCTTCGTTCGGCAACACCATTTTGTTGTGGTGTACGGTATTGTGGTGGGAAGTAATCCCCTCATGTGCCAGAAATCCAAAACTCTCCACTAAGGTATTCGCCACCACGATCGGATCGTAGTGACTTGATACTCGCCCATGACGCTTCTCCGTTTGACCTTGAATTCTTTGAACTTATCAAAAGATTCGGACTTACGTCGCATCAAATAGATGTATCCATATCTCGAATGATCATCTATAAACGTGATGAAGTATTCGAAACCACCCTTAGCACGGATGTTCATTGGACCACATACATCGGTATGAACCAATTCCAACACCTTTTGTGCACGATTTCCTTTGCTTTGAAAAGCCCTTTTAGTCATTTTACCTTCCAGGTGATTCGCAGTTGGAAATGACTCAACTTGGAGCGAATCCAATGGGCCATCGCTCACCAATCTTTGAATCCTTCCAAGGTTAATATGACCCAATCGTAAATGCCACAAATATGTTGGATTTATGCTCGAAAGTTCCTTTCTTTTATTAGGATTAGTCAAAGAATTAAGCGATTTATGCAAGGGAGTCATGCGGCATTGATGATATAAAGTTCTTCATTATAAGTACTCCGCAAATATATTCACCATTTCTTTTAATAATTGCATTATCTTCAAAAGAAACCGAATATCCATCACGACGCAATTTAGAAATCGAAATCAAATTCATTCTAAAATCGGGTACTAATAATACATTATTAAGAACTAAAATTTTATCATCAACTTTTAGCCGCACGACTCCCATCGCAATGACTTTCACTGGAATAGTCGCTGACTTATTGTAATCTCATCCGCACTAAGTACCTTGGTTACTTGGAACCCCTGAGTCATAACAAACATGATCGGTGGAGCCGAATCCACTATCCACGAAGTGATGGAACAGCGACCAAACATGTTTTGACTACTAGTGCATGAGACGTACCTCTCTTAGGGCGATCACTCTTGAAATGTCCTTTCGGATCATGATTGAAGCACTTGCCCTTCGGCTTTTGTTCGCTTCCGGTTGAGGAGCCTTTGGTGAGGAGCCTTGCCCTTAGCTTTGAAAGTCGTCACTTGCTTCGCCAACTGCTTTTTCTTCTTTCCCCATTTGGGTTTTGAAGAAGCGATGACGGTTGCCGCAAGAATTTGATGATAACCTTGTTTGAAGAGACCTTCGGCAGATTGAAGCTCTGTCGAAGTTCCGCCAATGTGTAAGTCCTACGATTCATATTGTAGTTTAGGCGGAACTGCTCAAAGCTTCTTGGTAACCGCCCAAGATAATATCGACTGCGATTCCGCATCGATAGTTGCCCCAGTATGCTCGATTCGTTCAAATGAGACATCATTTTAAGAACGTGATCCCTTCTGGGGTCCCTTCAGACATTTGGGTTGTCATCAAAACCCTCATCGCATTTTGCCTAGCCGCCTGGTTACGATGACCAAACATCTCGGTGAGATTTTTCATCATTTCGCGGCCGAGCCCATCGTCGATGCCGATGCCGCAATACATTTGTTAAAGAAGCCAAAATGTAACAATGAGCCATCTCATCGACTTTTTCCATTTCCTAATTCAGCCAACTCTTCAGGAGTGGCATCCGGTTCACAGTTCCAAAGGACTCTCCTCGGTTAAAACAAACTTATGCCCCTCGGCAGTCAAGACAATATCAAGATTTATTTACCATACGGCAAAGTAAGTGACAACAAGTTTGTTTTCTTTGAGAATAACTAGTGGATTGAAAGACATCCGAGAATAAAATTAAAACACCATTCATCACATAATTCGACGCAAAATATATTGAAAAACCTTAAAACAATATATATGCAATCAACCAACACCTTGAAAAACCGCACATGCAAGCCACGATAGTGTGGACGTTTACATATACTTTTTCAAGTAGATTTTAACGTCTTTAATTTTACTATCTAGCCAAGACACATTTTGACAAGTAAAATTAATAGTTGGTTCCTCTTGGCCATGTATTTAATTAACATAGACTCTGATGGGGAGCTTATTAATTAATACACCTAAGTGAACACCATAATTTAACAAACCTTAGAATATTATTTAATGATAATAGTCCTACAGATGGAGAGGTCCTATCATAAAAATAATATTCACCTTTTTGTTATCAAATTTGAAGTTTAAAACCGGTGAGCCAATAATTTAGCACATCCGATGTGGAGGGAGACTCTAATGTCAACGCGCATGCTAATTATTTCACAATTTAAACCAATTATGGAGGCCAATTTGATTTTGAAAAATCAATTTTAAAATCACTTAGTTATTTTGAAAAATTAAGGTTTTAATTTTCGTCTAACATGCAAGGAAACATATCACGCATACATTCCATACATGCCATACATCAAAACAATAAAAACCAATAAATAAAAAAAAAATTGGCTAAATAAATCCCATTATCATGGCTTTTATTCCTCGTTTTGAATAACGAGAAAATCTTGGCTCGTTTGCTCCCCTTGCTTCAAGCATCTCGCGGAAAACGAATTGGGCGACCGAACCCGAATCGCTCGTCCATTGCCCGGCTGCCCGAATCGTCGTCTTGCTGCCCGAATCGGCCGAGCTGACCGAGCTGCCCGAGCTGACCGAGCTGACCGAGCTGCCCGAGCTGACCGACCTGCCCGGACTGACCGAGCTGCCCTGCTGGCCGAACCGCCGATCGGCTCCTTGTCGTCCCGATTGGTTCGTCCGATCGGGACTCCTCTTCGCGCTGGACTTCTTTTTCTTTCGTACTTTGAGTGTCCCAACTCGATTACAATTTTATTCAAAATAAAATACATCGAATTTACATCAAATTACAAGAAAAAATAAATCCTATTCTACCCGTGGATTTTCTCACGGGAAAACTTATACATGCCACAAAAACGGGCTAAATTACCAAAACGCGTAAATAAATAAAACATCACATAGCCATGATAATTGGATCATATTTTCTCGCAAGACAAACTCTAGCAAAATATTCCAAAAATCATACTATACGAATATTTAATTGCTAGCATATTAATCACCAAATTAATTAAATTGAACAGAACCTAAAAACACGGCTCGATACCAATTGTTGGAATATAAAACGCAATGAGCGAGTTGGTGAAAGTAATTTGATAAAAGGTTTTATAAACTAACCAACGTAAAAACCAGATCTATTTAGGCTTGTCAACTAATTAACTAAGCAGTTAATAAACAATTAAATAAATATATTTACGCATGGGAGTCGGTAATTTTACCTTTGACGCGAAGTGGTAGAAAATCCCTTCTTGATCGATTTATGTCCTCTTCGTGCTCCTCTCCGATCTTCTTGTATTTCTACCTCAAGATCTTCTAGAGTATATCCCGCCTACGTCAGGATGTCGTGTGGGCAACAATCTCTAGGACTAAATTTGCACTGCAAGGATCGGCGAATTTCCTCACAAGAAAACTCACGATTTTGTTCTCTCTATTTTTCTTGAATATTTTGAGTATTTTAGAAAAATATTGTGTTTACCAAATTATGGAATCCAAGACACAAGTCAAGATCCACAATTAAAACACACACACAAAAATCGATTTTCTTGGGCAATAATTAATGAATAAATCGGCCATCCCTATACTTGTATTTATAGGTGTTTTGGGCTACTCTAGGGACCTTAAGGAGGATATGGTAAGGACTCCCAATAGATATCTTCCTTCCATTATTAGGACTCTTCCTAATATGAAGACTCTATTAATATCAACTTAGTCCACTAATAAGTTAATATTGCACTTCCTACCAAAATCCCAAATTACGAAATTGGGCTCCTTTTAAATTAATTATTTCCGTGTTTAAGATATTCCATGTCCATTAATTAATTTAAGCTACCGACCTTTTAATTAATTAATGTATTATACATGAGTATACCACTCGACCTTTATTATTATATCGGAAAATTAATTCCACTGCAGGGTTTGATATAATAATCCTTTCGAGTGCCTCAAGGGACATGATCAACCCGATTGGTCGGGACACGATTTCTAGCTATAATATTAATTATCATATAAATAATAATATTGCCCAAAATATCGAGCATATTGAGTCAATCATTGTGGCTCTCACCCATGATAAATCAAAGCAATAAATATTAAATATATATAATTAAATATTAATCACTAGAATTAAGAAATAATAATTATCCGAGATGTACGTTCTTCTTATAGTCGATGCGGAAGAATCTATCTCACCTCGATCCTGTTCAACGTATAACAAATACGCTAATATATGCTAATGGTCAAGACCAACCAATCTCAAGCATATACTACAACCTCTCATATAACGGTCTAATGTTACATAGGTTGTGAACTAAATATTACTATATAAGGAACCGATAATGTGATCTTCTGTGTGACACTACACACCACATTATCTACAATATAAAGTAAATTAGACTGCATTTGCATAACCATAGCGTGAATAAATATGCAAAACATGTGATAAATGAATTAAATATTCTCATAGATAAAGACCGGGAAATTAGGTAATACAAGCATAAAGTATGCTTTGACGTATACAACCCTAACAGAAGAAACTCCTTAAGCTGCCATCATTTAGCACGATTATTACACACGACAGAAAGTAAAAATACAAGAGGTCCGTCATGGGTTATCAAAGGGAGAGGAATGAATCCACTTTTCGTTTTCTCACTGTAAAATCTTCTACCCAGACAATTTTAGCTAGAGCTGGATCTGGTTGAGGAACAAATTCATTGAGTTTTTTGATTAGTTCTTCTGGTGTGGTTGCAACGACTATGATTCGTTTAGCACGCTCGGAAATAAAACCCTTTTCGGCAGAGTAGTCGATGAAAGACAGTAAACCATCAAAGAAACCATTGACATTAAGCACTCCTATTGGTTTTTGATGAACATTTAGCTGGGCTCTGGTAACCACATGAAAAAGTTCCTCAAGGGTGCCAAAACCACCGGGAAGGGCGATAAAGGCGCCAGAATTATTTATCATGTGAGTTATGCGATCTTGCATATTCACAGATCTAAACTCATCTCCAATAGTTGACCCGGTGATTTTACTTTCGGCCCGGAGGTTTTGGGATTACTCCCAATACTCTTACTCCTTCCATATAGGCGAGACGGCTCGTCCCATTAATCCTAGACTTCCTCCTCCGTAAACTACATGAATGCATTTTTCTCCTAAGGTACGACCTAAGTCGTGGGTCATGATGAAGCATGCCTCTTTTCCAGAACTAGATCCACCAAAAATGCAGACTGTGTAAAATTTTTTTGTGGAAGATGATGACTCCATTTTTGAAAAGAATTTTATTTAGAGAGAAAAAGAGAAAAGTACAAGTTTGAGGGATGAATAAAAGAAACAAGCACAAAGGTTATATATTTACAATGGGACGGTGTGAAAGCTATCACTAACGGTGTGCCGTTAGTGGGACGAGACTATTTTTTATAAGACTATTTTTTAACAAGACTATTTTTATTAAGACTATTTTAAAAAGTTCCACAAATATATTCTTTTAAAAAGTTCCACAAGCATGCCGGTGTGAAAGCTATCACCTTTTTACGAAAGAAAAATAATGAGATAGAAATTGTGTTAGTGAAAAGAGCTACACGTTAGCAAATAACGGTGTGAAAGCTATCACTAAAAGGGATGTAGTTTATGAGCAGATTTGAATTAATTAGCAGCTGAATTTCAATACACTCAATTTTGTGAAAATCACAAATTTTGATGACGCCGATGAAATTCTTCTTCATATTGAGTCGAAAAATAAACGAGTGATCGAGAGCAACCATTAAAGGGAGTCGTGTGAAGTCACGAGTGAGAAAGAAATAATCAACCTTTAGGGGGGGAAACCTTGCATTTTGGAATTACAAAAATAAAAACCGTGTTTTAACTTCAAAATCGTTAGTAGATTTATTTTGAATCTTGATTCATTTTCTATCTACTGTATAAAGTTGGTTATTGTGTATTAATGGCATTTTGATCTCTTTTTATCTTTATATATAATTATTTTTCTTAAATTTGTGTGTATTATTTTTATTTTTACTTTATGTCTTATTTTAATTTTTATTTTGTGTGTGATTAATAATGAGTCTTGCTCGGGACTAGCAAGAATTTAAGTGTGGGGTATTTGATTGGTGCATAATTGATCTAAAATTCATATACAAAATATTCATTTTTCCGGGCATAATTGTCTTGATTTGTGATTAAAAATATATATTTTGAGATATGTCCAAACATGAGCTAAAAATGGTTATTTCTGACATCGACATGAAGCATCAAAAAGGACGGAAAACAAGATCAAATCCAACGACGGAATTTTTCCAGACAAGCGACCATACAAAACGGCGGAAAATGGACCGTGTTACTCGGCCGTTTCACATACGGCGCAAAAGAGGCCGTGTCTTGGGCCGTTTCACACACGGCCGACATTTAGCGCCGTGTCCTCGCGCGTATTCGGAAGAGACCGAGTCACCACAAAACGGCGCACAACACAGTGGCAAAGGGCGTTTTCATCGCCGTGTTTCAAGAGATGCCATGCAAAATTAGTCCACTTTTGACCAACTTGTGAAATCAACCACAAGATATTTTTGGTCAAAAATCTGAAAATTCAAAGACATGGGTGAAGTGTGAACAAAGAATTAAAAATGATATTACAATAGATATTTTGAATTAAATAATCAATTGTATTCTTGAAAATCACCTATAAAAGGACATGTTCATCCATTGCAAAAATCCCAACCCACATTCTTACCAAGAAATCCTCAACTTCTTGCTAAGAAATACTCCTTTCCTTTAGCAATATATTTTCCTTAGAACTTTCAATTTTAGTTTGTATTTTATTTTTGGTTTGAAGTTTTTCTTTCATTTAGTTTGTAATTGAAAAGTGCTTGATCAATAAGCACTTAGTATTTTACTTTCAAAATTTTGTAAGCTTGTAACCTTTAAACAAGTTTGAAGTTATATTTTGAAGTTTGTTTCTTGCACTTTGATTCATCATATTCAAGTGAGTTTTATCTATTGTCATTAAGTTCTAGTAATTAAAAGTTTCTATATATATATATATATATTATATATATATCAATTATTTCTATTATAATTTTAGTATGTATAAACCAATGAGTAGCTAATCTTTCTTCCTAGGGGAAGGGGGATTTCTATTAGGTTATATATTGAGTATTTGATTGATTTAAACTATTTTTAGGACTAATTACCAATTACCAATTCTCAAATCCATCTTCTTGCTAAGAAATACTCTTTTTTTTTTAGCAATATATATTTTCCTTAGAACTTTCAATTTTAGTTTGTATTTTATTTTGAAGCTTTTATTTCATTTAGTTTGTAATTGAAAAGTGCTTGATCAATAAAATTTGATCGGCCAAAAACTTATCCTAAAAATAGGAGTTCTTGAGTCGCTCGCAAATATATACGAGGTAGAAGTAGTTTGTGGTAAGTTCTACCAAGGTCTTTTCTCTCGAGGATTGTCCAACAGGGCTTCGTATAATTTTTTGTTACAAATTGCGAGAAATAAATACTAAAATATTAAAAAAGATATTTTTGGGTTTTTAAAAATTAACTAAATTAAAATGCACTATATTTTAAACTAAACTAGTTTTAATAAGACTATTTTATATAAGACTATTTTTTATAAGACTATTTTTAACTAGACTATTTTTAACTAGACTATTTATATTAAGACTATTTATATTAAGACTATTTATATTAAGACTATTTATATTAAGACTATTTTTAATACTACTAGTTTTAAGAAAACTATTTTTATACTAAACTATTTTTAACTAGTGAAAATGAATAGAATTAAAATGAGTTGGGAATTTATAAAATCTAGGGGATTACGGGTTCATTAAATTAGGTATTTAATTAAGTATAGGAATTGATTTATATGGATATAAAAGAAAAAATGAATATTTATCGAGTAATCAACTTTTCACCTCCGTACTTTCGTAATCAAAGATGTCTTAATCGCTGTCACTTTTTTAAGATGTTGATAACAAGATTAACACTTGATAGATTGAAAAGATGTGTTTCCAATACACTTAACAATCAATCAAGGAGGTTTCACTAGTAGAAATAGGATATGATCAATCACTATTTAAACCAATTAGTCCTTTCATTTCTCTAACTTGACTATTTTTAGGATAAACGATCGTTCATCGAGTAATCAACTTTTCACCTCCGTACTTTCGTAATCAAAGATGTCTTAACCACTTTCGCAATCTTAAGATGTTGATAACAAGATTAACATTTGATAGATTGAAAAGATATGTTTCCAATTCACTCAACAATCAATCAAGAAGGTTTCATTAGTAAAAATAGGATATGATCAATCTCTATTTAAACCAATTAGTCCTAAAAATAGTTTAAATCAATCAAATACTCAATATATAACCTAATAGAAATCCCCCTTCCCCTAGGAAGAAAGATTAGCTACTCATTGGTTTATACATACTAAAATTATAATAGAAATAATTTATATATATATATATATAATATATATATAGAAACTTTTAATTACTAGAACTTAATGACAATAGATAAAACTTACTTGAATATGATGAATCAAAGTGCAAGAAACAAACTTCAAAATATAACTTCAAACTTGTTTAAAGGTTACAAGCTTACAAAATTTTGAAAGTAAAATACTAAGTGCTTATTGATCAAGCACTTTTCAATTACAAACTAAATGAAAGAAAAACTTCAAACCAAAAATAAAATACAAACTAAAATTGAAAGTTCTAAGGAAAATATATTGCTAAAGGAAAGGAGTATTTCTTAGCAAGAAGTTGAGGATTTCTTGGTAAGAATGTGGGTTGGGATTTTTGCAATGGATGAACATGTCCTTTTATAGGTGATTTTCAAGAATACAATTGATTATTTAATTCAAAATATCTATTGTAATATCATTTTTTTAATTCTTTGTTCACACTTCACCCCTTTGAATTTTCAGATTTTTGACCAAAAAAATATCTTGTGGTTGATTTCACAAGTTGGTCAAAAGTGGACTAATTTTGCATGGCATCTGCTGAAACACGGCGATGAAAAACGGCCCAGTTTGCCCTGTGTTGTGCGCCGTTTTGTGGTGACTCGGTCTCTTCCGGAATACGCGCGAGGACACGGCGCTAAATGCCGGCCGTGTGTGAAACGGCCCAAGACACGGCCTCTTTTGCGCCGTATGTGAAACGGCCGACAGAACACGGTCCATTTTGCGCCGTTTTGTATGGTCGTTTGTCCTGGAAAAATTCCCGTCGTTGGATTTGATCTTGTTTTCCGTCCTTTTTGATGCTTCATGTCGATGTCAATAAAATAACCATTTTTAGCTCATGTTTGGACATATCTGTAAAATATATATTTTTAATCACAAATCAGTACAATTATGCCCGAAAAAATGAATATTTTGTATATGAATTTTAGATCAATTATGCACCAATCAAATACCCCACACTTAAATTCTTGCTAGTCCCGAGCAAGACTCATTATTAATCACACACAAAATAAAAATTAAAATAAGACATAAAGTAAAAAATAAAAAATAATACACACAAATTTAAGAAAAATAATTATATATAAAGATAAAAAGAGATCAAAATGCCATTAATACACAATAACCAACTTTATACAGTAGATAGAAAATGAATCAAGATTCAAAATAAATCTACTAACGATTTTGAAGTTAAAATACGGTTTTTATTTTTGTAATTCCAAAATGCAAGGTTTCCCCCCTAAAGGTTGATTATTTCTTTCCCACTCGTGACTTCACACGACTCCCTTTAATGGTTGCTCTCGATCACTCGTTTATTTTTCGACTCAATATGAAGAAGAATTTCATCGGCGTCATCAAAATTTGTGATTTTCACAAAATTGAGTGTATTGAAATTCAGCTGCTAATTAATTCAAATCTGCTCATAAACTACATCCCTTTTAGTGATAGCTTTCACACCGTTATTTGCTAACGTGTAGCTCTTTTCACTAACACAATTTCTATCTCATTATTTTTCTTTCGTAAAAAGGTGATAGCTTTCACACCGTTATTTGCTAACGTGTAGCTCTTTTCACCAATTTTTCTGAGACGGCAGCTACGCACCAACAATGGTTAGTCCTTTATTTTTCGCAAAATTTAAGACTTCCAAAATTAGGCATTTATTCTTTGCTCAACACTTCTCCTTTTCGTCATTTATTTTTCTTAGGTGATAGCTTTCACACCGTTATTTGCTAACGTGTAGCTCTTTTCACCAATGACTCCTTTTTTTTAGGGAATAGAATTTTTGCAGAAAATCATTTATTAGTTAAGCATGAAAAATCAAAAACTCCACAAATTAAGTAAATTTCAGTTCTATTTTTCATCAACCGACTGATTCTTCTTTTCTCAAGGTAACGAATGACTCGATTTTATATGATAACTACAAGGTTTGGAAAGAGAGATTAAGGCTCAAAATTTTGGAATATACAATTTTTTTACCGGTTAAAACAATTTTAGAAGCTTGTATATAGCTAATTTATTGGTGTTATGGCCAGATCTAGAAATCTCACAAATAAAAATAATATATATATATATACTGGAAAAATAAAAATTTAGGCAAATAAAAACACACCAAAATACTAACACACCAAAACATACTAAAACAAACCACCCCCAAACTTGAAAATAAAACTCTCCTCAGTTTAAAAATAAAAAATAAAAATCAATGCTGAAAAGCAGAATACTCCCTGTTAAGAAAGTTGATGTCTGAGCCTAACGCCTTTTAGAATCTGCAAGAGAATAAATATACGAGGCACAAACAAAAGAAAATAAAATATACTCGTAAGTATAACATAATTTTTTAGATGCGCATCAAGAAAGTCCGAAGAGTCGCCTTACGCTGCCATCAAAGTTTTTTAAAAAAAAAGCAAAACACGAAATAAAAATTACAGCAATACATAAATCGCGAATAGATGCGCGTCAAGAGATCAAGAAGAAACTCCTTAAGCTGCCATCATTTAGCACGATTATTACACACGACAGAAAGTAAAAATACAAGAGATCCGTCATGGGTTATCAAAGGGAGAGGAATGAATCCACTTTTCGTTTTCTCACTGTAAAATCTTCTACCTGACAATTTTAGCTAGAGTGGATCTGGTTGAGGAACAAATTCATTGAGTTTTTGATTAGTTCTTGGTGTTGTTGCAACGACTATGATTCGTTTTGCACGCTCGGAAATAAAGCCCTTTTCGGCGAGTAGTCGATGAAAGACAGAAACCATCAAAGAAACCATTGACATTAAGCACTCCTATTGGTTTTGATGAACATTTAGTGGCTCTGGTAATCACATGAAAAAGTTCCTCAAGGGTGCCAAAACCACGGGAAGGGCGATAAAGGCGCGAATTATTTATCATGTGAGTTATGCGATCTTGCATATTCACGAGATCTAAACTCATCTCCAATAGTTGACCGGTGATTTTACTTTCGGCCCGGAGGTTTTGGGATTACTCCCAATACTCTTACTCCTTCCATATAGGCGACGTGACTCGTCCCATTAATCCAAGACTTCCTCCTCCGTAAACTACATGAATGCATTTTTCTCCTAAGGTACGACCCAAGTCGTGGGCTGCTTCAGTGAAGCATGCCTCTTTTCCAGAACTAGATCCACCAAAAATGCAGACTGTGTAAAATTTTTTTGTGGAAGATGATGACTCCATTTTTGAAAAGAATTTTATTTAGAGAGAAAAAGAGAAAAGTACAAGTTTGAGGGATGAATAAAAGAAACAAGCACAAAGGTTATTTATAGAAGAAAAAATGAGGAAAAATTGCTTAACAAGTTTGTGATTTTGTTGATTGCGCTTCAACTACTCAATAGAATAATGAATGCATTTATCGCGTATCACATTTTTTATTCAGAAAATCTCACCACACGACAAAAATAAAAGATACTTACGCGTATGTATAGTAGTTGTGATTGTGGCTCACATCTTCCTCTGATTTTACGTTCAGAAACGGCCTAAACGCCTTCTATGAGTCGGGGAGAAGCTTCCCATCCAATTTTCTTACAAATTGGCAAACAGGGTCTTTTAACGTCAGATTCCCAAGACGTTGTTCATATTCTGGTTTGAATTTATTTCACAAACATTGAATTCCGTAATACACAAGTCCACTAGGATGCGTGTCAAGAGAAATTTCGATATTATCTAAATTCTCCTTATTCAGACCATCATTAATGAACTGAATTTTATCTTCTCTGTTTGTAGATGGAATTCCTAAAGATCGACATTTTGCATTACAGTTCCATCTAGCACATTTATAGCAAACGGCTAGAATCTTTGCTCGTCGTTTCTTGGCATATGAACTTTTTCCAAGCCCTGGTAAGAATCTAGTTGGTGTTTCTGTGAATTCACCTTCTATTCTTACTTTGGCTTCGATAATGAATCTTATGTCAAAAGGTATGCTTTTATTCGTAAGCAACCTCATCCTTTCAAGCCTTGTCTTGTAAATTTTTAAAATTGCATTTTTGCTTAGAAAGGGAAATCTTTTTTTCAATTTTAAACAATGTTTCATCCATGACCAAAAAAATTAAAATGAAAAACGATAAAATATCTACAAATATCAGTTGTTGTGGGAAACTGAAAAATCCGACTTTAATAGTCACGGAGTACCGTTATCCGCCACTTGACCGGACAGAAAAATTATATTTGGCCTAAAACAATCCCCGGCAACGACGCCAAAATTTGATCGGCCAAAAAACTTATCCTAAAAATAGGAGTTCTTGAGTCGCTCGCAAATATATACGAGGTAGAAGTAGTTTGTGGTAAGTTCTACCAAGGTCTTTTCTCTCGAGGATTGTCCAACAGGGCTTCGTATAATTTTTTGTTACAAATTGCGAGAAATAAATACTAAAATAGATTATTGGGTTTTTAAATATTAATTAAATTAAAATGCACTATTTTTAATTTAAACTATTTTTAATAAGACTATTTTTATAAGACTATTTTTAACAAGACTATTTATACTAGACTATTCATACTAGACTATTTATATTAAGACTATTTATACTAGACTATTTATACTAAACTATTTTTAACTAGTGAAAATGAATAGAATTAAAATGAGTTGGGAATTTATAAAATCTAGGGGAATACGGGTTCATTAAATTAGGTTTTTAATTGAGTATAGGAATTGATTTATACGGATATAAAAGAAAAACGAATGTTTATCGAGTAATCAACTTTTCACCTCCGTACTTTCGTAATCAAAGATGTCTTAATCGCTGTCACTTTTTTAAGATGTTGATAACAAGATTAACACTTGATAGATTGAAAAGATGTGTTTCCAATACACTTAACAATCAATCAAGGAGGTTTCACTAGTAGAAATAGGATATGATCAATCTCTATTTAAACCAATTAGTCCTTTCATTTCTCTAACTTGACTATTTTTAGGATAAACGATCGTTCATCGAGTAATCAACTTTTCACCTCCGTACTTTTCGTAATCAAAGATGTCTTAACCACTTTCGCAATCTTAAGATGTTGATAACAAGATTAACATTTGATAGATTGAAAAGATATGTTTCCAATTCACTCAACAATCAATCAAGAAGGTTTCATTAGTAAAAATAGGATATGATCAATCTCTATTTAAACCAATTAGTCCTAAAAATAGTTTAAATCAATCAAATACTCAATATATAACCTAATAGAAATCCCCTTCCCTAGGAAGAAAGATTAGCTACTCATTGGTTTATAGAAACTAAAATTATAATAGAAATAATGATATATATAATATATATATAGAAACTTTTAATTACTAGAACTTAATGACAATAGATAAAACTTACTTGAATATGATGAATCAAAGTGCAAGAAACAAACTTCAAAATATAACTTCAAACTTGTTTAAAGGTTACAAGCTTACAAAAATTGAAAGTAAAATACTAAGTGCTTATTGATCAAGCACTTTTCAATTACAAACTAAATGAAATAAAAGCTTCAAACCAAAAATAAAATACAAACTAAAATTGAAAGTTCTAAGGAAAATATATTGCTAAAAGAAAGGAGTATTTCTTAGCAAGAAGTTGTGGATTTCTTGGTAAGAATGTGGGTTTTTGTTTTTGCAATGGATGAACATGTCCTTTTATAGGTGATTTTCAAGAATACAATTGATTATTTAATTCAAAATATCTATTGTAATATCATTTTTTTAATTCTTTGTTCACACTTCACCCATGTCTTTGAATTTTCAGATTTTTGACCAAAAAATATCTTGTGGTTGCTTTCACAAGTTGGTCAAAAGTGGACTAATTTTGCATGGCATCTCTTTGAAACACGGCGATGAAAACGGCCCGGTTGCCCGTGTTTGTGCGCCGTTTGTGGTGACTCGGTCTCTTCCGAATACGCGCGAGGACACGGCGCTAAATGCCGGCCGTGTGTGAAACGGCCCAAGACACGGCCCTTGTTGCGCCGTATGTGAAACGGCCTACATAACACGGTCTGTTTGCGCCGTGTTGTAGGTCGTTTGCCTTGAAAAATTCCGTCGTTGGATTTGGTCTTGTTTTCCGTCCTTTTTGATGCTTCATGTCGATGTCAGTAAAATAACCATTTTTAGCTCATGTTTGGATATATCGTAAAATATATATTTTTAATCACAAATCAATACACTTATGCCCGGAAAAATGAATATTTTGTATATGAATTGTAGATCAATTATGCACCAATCAGTGGTGGCGGTCGCTTGTGTGGCGCGGTGGCTAGGCGGCGGTGGCGGTGGTGTGGCCGTGTGGCATTGTGTGGCGCGGTGGCGAGATGACCGATTTTTTTTTTTTCGTTCGCGCTACGTGCTGATAACGTGTTTGAGGAGAAAGTAAAAGACAGCAAATCAATTGTATTGATAACAATGAATAGAGGGGCCTTTATATAGGCATTACAATGAGAGTCCTTCCATACATAGGATTCCTAGTTAAGGTAAGACATCTAACAGGATCCTACTACCTCTGAAAGAGTCTAGAACCTTCCATAACTCTATCCCCTACAACTAGTATTAGGTAAGACACCAATAAGGAAAGGATTTTCCGGAACACACACACACATATATATATATATATAGACACATTGGTGCAGGTTGTTTATATAGAGTACATGACGTTGTTGATATGCCAGATATGAGGCTGTCATCCATGGTTAAAAAATTGTACGGAGAGGTCACGGTTTTTGGTAATTCCCATTTGATCCATCATATATATATAAATTGGTGAAGGTACTCTTATTTACATACTCATATTATATGAGGACAATAATATCCATTAGGCTGAGTACATGAATACTCATTTACTCATTGAACGAATACATGAGTACTCACAATCATACATATTATATGAATGCATAGTGCGTACCTATGTATTCGTTTGACCATATACATGAATACTAGAGTACTCATAATCTCTATGGACAATTTAAGCACATAGGAAATAATGTTAAAATATTACCAATATAGAATGATTATTTTATGGGGATTTCATATCTTCTTACTTTTGTTAGTCATATGCTGGGAGAATAAATACAAAATTGGAAATGTAGGGAGAAAATTAACTTCTCTTGAAATAAAATTTGAACACTGTCTATCAGTTTAATCACAGGGGTCAAACTGATCGAAACCGAAACACACTCTTCATCCCAGGGAAAGTCCCACACTTCTCTTCGGAACTGTTATTAAGAAATATTGGTATTATATGTGAAGTGAGTGGTTGAAGTGTGTAAAAGTAAAACAAAAATCTCAAATGCCTCTAAAAGTGAACTATTATTAGTTAAACGTAAACTGTGTGTGTTAGTTGTTTAATTGAGTGACAATTGCTGTAATAAAAATAAAAAAGTAAAGAATTGTGTAAGGTATGTAAAGAACAAAATTATCCAAAAAAGAAATGTAAAATTTTAACTGAGATATTCAAAATGAATAAACGTAGTATTTTGATGGGACGGAGGGAGTACGTGCCACGAGGGTTGAACTGGAACTTGATTCGGAAAGTCAAGTCTGAATCTAGGTATCCTTGAGAGGGATGTTCGAAGAAGGTACTACGACCAGCTCAGTCATAAGGAGACGCTCTAACTGAGAGCCAGACATGAATTCAGTGAGTGTACGGGACAAAAGTTACGGGACAAAAGTTAGAAATCAAAGTAAAAGGGATCCATGACAAGAAAATTGAGAATGTAGTGGACTAAAGACGATTTGTCCAATAATCAAATATAAGCACACTGTAATGAAGCAGCTATATGGGGTACACAGGTGATGTAATACTGCTACATGTCATATGACATGGCCACGATATAAACCAAATCAAACCAAACCAAACATACTCAGTATATCCCGCTCAGAACAGAGTCTGGGGAGGGTAAGATATACGTAAACCATGCCCCTACTTTTTACCGTAGGGAGGCTGTTTCCGTGAAGACACTCAACTTAGTGCACAACAAAGAATAGATTGATATAAACAAAGAAGCCTATGATTCGAAAAAGCTCAAAACCATACCTGAGCCCATGGCTTAATTCACATGAGACTTACCTAAGGGGACTTTGGCAACTACACTCTCGATGAACGCTGCTCTAACAGAAGAGAGGTTGACTCTGCGGGCAGCTCCCTGTCAAAATACACCACACGCAAAAACCAATAGGATAAAGTATACAATAAAAATAAAAAATACAATGCTCTAGGTCAAAGCTAACCGGGACAACCCAACCCTGAGGCTCTCTACTACAGCACCGCTCCCTACAAAAGAATCCACAACTCTGATCTGGCGCCTCCAAGAGCACCTATCAGCAGTCATGGTCTCAGAAAGGTTTAAGGCCTTCAAATCTAATCTCAGTTGTTCCTCCCACGTCCTCCTCGGTCTGCCTCTCCTTCTCCCCCTACAACCAATAAACTCTCGACCCTCCTCACCGGAGCAGATGCCTGCCTCCTGCGGATGTGGCCAAACTATCTCAATCTCCCTTCCCTAACTTTCGCAGAAATGGGCGCCACTTCTAGCGCGTTTCTGAAAACCCCGTTCGAGATTCTATCCAACATTGTGCGAACACACGACCAACGTAACATTCTCATTTCAGCCGCTTCCAACTTGCTTTCAAGTGACTTTTTCATCGCCCAACATTCGGAGCCATACAACATTACAGGTCTGATTGTCGCTCTATAGAATTTACCCTTCAACTTTAGAGGGACTTTCTTGTCACACAGGACCACTGTCGCTGCTCTCCACCTTAGCCATCCTGCCTTGATACGATGAGTGACATCATCTTCACACTCACCTTCCTTCTGAATGATCGAACCCAAATACTTGAACTTATCCGTACGGAGTACGATCTGATCAGCAATCATTACCTCTACTTCTTCCTCGTTGGCCTCACCACTAAAGTTACACCAGAGATACTCGGTCTTAGACCGGTTCACACGCAAGCCCTCAGATTCTAGCTTAGACCTCCATAGCTCCAACTTCGAGTTCATCTCCCTCATCGACTCGGCCACTAACACAATGTCGTCAGTGAAAAGCATGCACCACGGGACGCCGTCGTGTATCCCCCGTGAAATGACGTCAAGGATTAGAGCGAAGAGAAGAGGGCTTAGCACCGACCCCTGGTGTTGTAATACCCGAGATTTTTATTCTGGTTATCTTAAATTAATTGTCGTGTGATTCCGATTATCCGTTTCGTTACGATTATATGGGATACATTTTCTTTGATTCACTGTATGATATGTACTGTTTTGTAGTTCATCGGGTGAGACTTGTGTCGCCGGCATATCTTTGATTTACGCGTGCTTGATGTAATACTCGTACTTTTATTACCTATTTGACCTTGCCGTTCTTCCTATATTTGTCGCTCTGTAAACTCTTTGTGATGTTGTCGATTTTTGTGATAGAGTTTCGTACCTTGTTTGGATCTTGATCATGTTGTTTAGACCGTGTAAAGTGTTCTGCGTCAGAGATATAGCGCACGCTAGGCCTAGGCTAACACACGCTAATTTTGCTTGAGTAGCGCACGCTAGCTTTGGGCCGTAACACGCGCTAAGGGACCAGTCAGGTCGGAACCAGTAACTTATTCTGGTCTCTGGACTAGCAATTAGCGCACGCTAGGAGTTAGCTAGCGCACGATATTCATGGTTAGTAGCGGTAATACTTCTGTTGCGCATGCTAACGGGATGGGTCGGCAGAGGCAGTGAAGTTGTCAGGTTTTCTGGACTATCAGGTAACGTACGCTAGGCTTCGGCTAGCGCACGCTATATGGGCTGCGTAGCACACGCTAAGCCATAGCGGTAGCGCACGCTAAGACTCGAGCAGGGCAAAGGACAGTAGGTTTTGGACTCCAAGTCCTGAACACCATTTTCGGCTAGCGCGTGCTAAAGGAAGGCGATTAGCGCACGCTAACGGGACCGACGGAAGCCACTGGATTACCCGGTGACCCCGCTAGCGCACGCTAATATTATAGGCGTAGCGTGCGCTAGACTGGGCGAGTATATATTGGGCAATTGACTTCCATTTCGTCATTTTTCTCATTCTTCTCACATTTCCGATCGGGAGCAGCGGGTTTGAGCGATTTGGGGAGTTTGGAAGCGATCTTTCTTCAGATAACAACATCTTTGGTTGGAGAACAAAGATTTCACAGCATCTAATCCATTCCATCTTCCAAATCAAGGTAAAAATCCTTAGAACCCTATTTTTGGGAATTTTGGGGTTTTTTTAGATTCGTCCGATTTATCCGGTTTGAAGCTTGAGAATCTTGAGATTATGATGTATCTACCCTGTATTCATGCCTTTCCTATGATTTTACGGATTTGTTTGTGCCGTGTTCGGACTTGTGAGGGTTTGGGTGATTTTCCAACCTCTACTTGTGTACCCTTGTATTCTCGTGAATCGTATACAGGTTTCGGGAGTTTCTTCGTGAATTATGAGTATGAATTATTGATTATCATATCCCTTACGAATCGTTTAGGTACCGGAAGTGCGTTCTTGGACCTACCGAACTCATACTCTTTTTCCGTTCGATTTCTCGATGTCTCAAAGGCAAGTATATATTTATGATTATGCGTTCTCGATTTTGAAAGTAAGATATATGAATGGCATGTTTATTTATATCCACTCTGGTATTGGCCGATGGGTCCTCTGAGGGTTTCGTAGCCTCTGGTGCGATTCCACGGATAATATGAGTTAACCACTCTGGGATGGACCGACGGGTCCTCTGAGGGTTCCGTAGCCTCTGGTGCGGTTCCACGGTTGATCATGTATGTATTGATGTGATGCCATGAGATTTAGTTATTCCGGAATACTAGTCTTGAATTTATGAATTGACGGTTACCTTTACTTTATTGTCGAGGAGTATTGTATTTCATATTCGATATACTTGCACTAGCTATTCGACGGCTAACCCCTTTTATGGGGGAAATACTTTTTATGTATTTCAGGTTCCACGAGAGCGGACAGGCAGGTATCGGGTCGGCATGAAGATGATGGGCAAGCGTGATACTGTGTCTGGTCTCCGGTTATGTTTTGTGTTCCTCCATTCAGTGTTGTTGTACTGGAATGGTTATTGAATACTCGATTATGGTTTTTTTCTTAGTTTTCTCAATGTTCCGGCCTGTGTTGCTGATGTATTGATTTTGTGTTGGGATGTATTTGGATACATCGGATATGGTTTGAATACCCTTTGTATTGTCCTTCATTTCGTTGTATTTGGACCTTCTCGGTCAAATGTGTTTTGAAGTTATATTTATGATCTTCCCTAATGGGAACCATTTTCGAAAAGATTTTAGACTCGGGGATCGTGTTACTACCTTGTCGAAAGGTTATTTTCATAACGGTTGTATTGTTGATGCATAGCTTTATAGCTTGGTTACTTCGCTAACCCCTCATTGGGTATATTGTTATTTATTTCCAGGTGTTCTGATTGGAGAGTGAGCAACCATAGGATTGGCTCGGAGGATGATACTAGTCACAGTTGTGGTCGGTTGTCCGTGAATACTATGTCGGTTTGGGTTTTTCTTGTCATCCTTGAGGGGATGGACATTTTATGTATTATGTGATTGAGTTGTATTTTTCGTTTATCACATGTACGGATATGTTGTGTTTTGAGAGACCTAATCGGTCTACGGTTTTATATTTGGTCGAGTCGACCGCATGTGGGTTTGTTTTGTAGTCTCCTGCCTGGTAGCTCGTTGCGGAAATGGGTCTATGACGTGTAATATCCCTGAGTGGATTGGGGGTGTTACATAAATGGTATCGGAGCTTAGGTTTGCGAAAACCTAGGCAGTTGGGTCTAGTTGGGTCTTGTCGAGTCGTGTCTTGTCATGTCACCCGGGTGAGCAATTGTGAACAAGTGTGATCGTTGTGACCCGTTGTGATTAATTTTGGTTCGTTGTGATTAGTATCGTGGTGCAGCCATCATCTCCGTACGACCTGTGGACGTAAGTCTCCTCCTTTATGCGAGGTATATGTATTTTGTGATTTTATGTGTGCGAATTGATTGTGGTGCATGATTTTGTTTTCACGGTGTTGTGTAATGGAGTTGTATTCGATACTTGTGACACACTGTACGTGTGTACGATTTGACATATTGGTGTTTTGACTTTGAACTGCCGTATGGGGTGGTATGATGTGGAAGTTGTGAACCTTGATGGATGGTTTTGTTGTATGTGTAAACGTGATGCACACAAAATGTGTTTTCGAACTGTATTTTATCCGCTGCGTGAATTCTTTCAAAATGACTTTCGGTATTTTGCAAGCTGAGTTTTATTTCGTAAAAACCGATTCCCTAAATCGAGTTTTAGCATTTTGGCCTTGAACGTTTTATGACGGTTTGACAAATGATTTTGTGAGTTTTGGAAAATACTACCGTCATCGGCCTTTTGGCGTATTTTTGAACGTCTTTGAAATTGTTTTTTAGCCTGGTGGGTTCCGGCGCGGAATCCACTGTGTAATATTCTTGGGCTGAACCGGGGGCGATATGCGAGATGTATCTGGTTGAATTTGTGATTCTGTTTGTTTGGGCATGCTGTTTTAAGTTCGACTTTTTTGTTTGGACTGTCGTAATTATGCCGCTGCGGGTAGGTTTGAGAACGTGTTTCTGAAGGACCTTATGGGTCAGAGCATTTTTGTGAAAGTCGATTTTGAAAATATTTTGATGGTGCGATTAAACAAAAGCCGGTATGGGTTTTTAAATCGGTTGGGTTTTGACAAGTTGATCCTGTATTTTCAAACTACACCATCAGACGGTATTTGGAAAAATGTATTTTAATGTATTACGGGTACTGCAAAATATTACCGTCATCTTCAGTTTTGATCAAAAGAATTTTGGAAAATTTCTGTTTTACCAACGACTTTGGGTTTCGAATTTTAAACATTGTGTGTTTGTTATGCTGTTATGCCCGTCGAAAATTTTTTACAGTACTTCCTAAGTGTCGAGATACATTGTTAGGAGTCGATCCTTAACCATCAGAGCCGTTTTGAGACTGTTGAGTTGATCCTTTACGTCTTACAGTTAGTTGTTACGACTTTAAGCTTCTGATTGTCACGACAGTACCTTTGTTGCTACAATTCTATCTGTGCTTATTATCTGTCGTTTAATCCATGTCGACCTAGTCATGTGGTCCGTCTGTGATGATTGTGAACTCTAACAACGGTATCAGTATTGCACTTAGTTTCTTACCCTATGTGCATATTATTGACGTATTATAAATTGTCACCATTCTTGTTAACGACTTATGGGTGTACGCCCAGATTTCAAAGTTCGATTTAATTATATTATTCTTTGACGTTATCCGGATGTGGTAATTGAATTGTAGCGGTGATGATATATATTGAGAAGGTCACTTTGACGATATCGTTTATCGAGTAGATTGATGTTTCAAAATGTTTGCAAATGATTTTCAAAACGAAACAGATATAATAATGGATTCATAGTTTTGATCAAATGGCCGAGGTATTAAAAACATTTATTTTCAAAAATTCACTTCAGCATAATTTTTTTTTTCAAATTCAGGAATTTTAAAATGCTATCATTTGGACAAGTACCTCGAAAATTTTCTTTTTAATATTACCCATATTCGACCACGACGATATACTTGTGGTTTTGACCGTGATTGCTTTGGTAAAGGTCGTACGTTGTGTTGACATAGCTGAGTAAATGAGTTGTGAATTTGAATTCTGTCATTGCAGTGATAGTCGTGTATTCATGTTATGACTCAGAATGAGTATTTTATTGTGTTACTGTTGTTTGCCCTATATTGATTATGTGGTGTTTGTTTTGTCGTTCTGAACGATTGTCCGTTCAGTATGCCGAGAGGTCGGGGTCGTGGTAATCAATCGCGTGATCAGGATCATGCTGCCGGTAATGGCCTTAGTATTGGTGTTGCTACTATACTCAGCAGGTGGCAAATCAGATGACTTATTTGGCTCAGGCGGTTCAGCATAACAATGCCGCAAATGAGGGTGTCGGGTCAACCCAGTGGCTGAGAGAAGTGGTTCGTATGCGTCATCCTCGCTTTGCAGGCGCGGGTGATACTTTGGGTTGGGACGGTTGGCTTTTCCAACTGGAGAAGATCTTCAAGGCGGTTGGTTGTCCCGAGGAGCGGAGGATTCCTATCACTCAGTTCCTTCTCGTCGGCGACGCCACTAACTAGTGCGAGGCCGTTGAGCCTCAGGATCATGCTGTTACTTGGGAAGAGTTCAAGAAGTTGACGGAAGCGGAGTTCTGCCCGAAGCCGATCCAAGAGCAGAGGATCCGAGATTTTTACCTAGCCGAGCCGCAGGATATACCCGTGTCGCAGGCTATTATCGACTATAGTCGACAACTCGCTTACGTGAAGAGGCAGGTGAGGACCGAGGAAGACAAAATTCGTCATTTCGACATGCGGATGAGACCAGAGATTCGACAGTACATGTCGTGTTTCACTTGTGATACTTTGAGAGAGTATCAGAATCGAGCCATGGCATACGAGATGGCATCGACATCTTCTGGGCCTTCGCATGAGCCGAAGAGGCAAAGTACGTCTGGAGATTTTCAGATGGTGTGGGAGCCGGCACTTCTTCTCGTCGAGTTTCGCATAGTCGTACGACGAAATCTTCCCTTTCTTCATTCGATGGAACCAAGAGTTCCAATTTATCTTCTTTGACTCCTAGTCAGACTGAGAGGTGTTTCGATTGCAACGTTGTGGGTCATGTGCAAGATAATTGTCCTTCGCAGTCGATTACTTATTATAACTGTGGACTCGAGGGCCACAGAGTTCAGTATTGTGAATCATTACATGAGATTTCTCAGAATCGAGCTTCAGCACCCTTGTCGGGATTGACTCGTGTAGGTCGCTGAGGTTATTTGTCCGTTCACTTTGATGACTACTTGCTTCATCTTTTTTTTTTTTAAGTTTCGGGACGAAACTTCTTTTTAGAGGGGTAGAATGTAATACCCGAGATTTTTATTCCGGTTATCTTGAATTAATTGTCGTGTGATTCCGATTATTCGTTTCGTTACAATTATATGGGATACGTTTTCTTTGATTCACTGTATGATATGTACTGTTTTGTAGTTCGTCGGGTGAGACTTGTGTCGCCAGCGTATCTTTGATTTACGCGTGATTGAGACATGGTATGTTATGTTTCGTGGATGGCTCGTTATTGTCTTGAATCTCAGCAGGTGTGTTAGTGTATCCGAGTCGTTGTCGAGCACTGATCCGGACTGTCGCAACGATCGAGTTTCAGTCGGGAGGCCTGGCCGAGTTACGGCCATAAGGCTGGCCGAGTTACGGCCGTAAGACATTGCCTATTATGACTGTAAGGAATAATCAGTTACGGCCGCAAGGCTATCGAGTTACGGCCGTAACGCCCATTCGTTTTTCGGACAGTGAGGCCTGGGACCCGATTACAGCCGTAAGGACCTTCCGATTATGGCCGTAAGGTCCGTGTTACGGACATAAGGACATGCCAATTACGGCCGTAACGATCGCGCCTTTATAAGGCCTGGGCGACGAGTCCTCACCCATTTTCTTCAATTTCCTTCTTCTTCTCGCGGATGCTGGATGGGAGAGACGGGAACATCGATTCTTGGTCGATTCCACTCAATTCCAAGGTGTTTTGGAAGGCCCTTGTTGATTATAACAACATCAAATCCTTGTTCTTCGTCGGATCGATGTAATTTCTTGAAACCCCCTAAGGTTGACTTTCGGGATTTCTTCTTGATCTTTGTTGTTCGTCCGATCTCGATGATTTGGTTGATGTTATTGAACCTTATTAATCGTGTTCTATGGGTTGTATATCCGTATTTCGAGTTTGTTCAACTCGATTGATGATTCGAGTGTTCTTGGGAATTATCGAACATTAAATGTTCGATTAAATGTCCCAATGAGTTTCCCTTGGATAGTTTGTTGGGATTTCCATTGTTATTGGCCTTGATTCTCGTTGTGATGGTATTTTCGTTTTTTTGCCGGAGGATTATAGGTGTTCGAGGATTCTGGTCTAGCTTCCCCATTGTTTCACGTGCTTTGGACTTGAGACGAGTATCTTGTCTATAATTTTTATACTTTGAGAATGTGACGTGTCGTGGAATTAACGTGGACTTGTTAGTGATTGAACGTTTGATCGTAATTTACTTCTAAATGGATATGTGATTCTATGAAAGTAAACACAAACGTAAACCTGAGATTCCCGAAGGAAGATAACATTCATTTCATGTGTATTGTGCTTAAAATGAATGTTAGAAATGAGTAGTCATCTGAGGAATTGTGGAATCGTGGAATATTTGTATTGTCCGCTTGCTAACACCTTTCCTGAATGATGTTGTGACGTGAACGATGAACCTTTGAGAAGGTGTATGATGCGTTAGCTTATGTGTTACATGTTTGTGATTGTGGTGGATATTGTACCTTGTTGTTGTGAAATCGGTGAATTCAGATATTGACCGGGTAGGGACCCGTGAGGCCTCCGGCGGCGCGTACTTGCGAGTACGGCTAGTTGTTATGTTTTGACCATGAGGTTATCGGACCGGGTAGGTCTGAAGAGGGCTCCGAGAATCGTCACTTGCGAGTACGATGTCAAGATAACTTGTGGGCGTGTTTGAATGATGTTGCCGGGTAGGGATCCATGAGGCCTCCGACGGCGCGTTACTTGCGAGTACAGCCAGTGATATGATTTGACGATAAGGTTATCTAATCGGGTAGGTCTGGATAGGGCTCCGAGAATCGTTACTTGCGAGTACGATGTCAAGATAACTTATGGGTGGATTCATGTTGTTCCTAATCTGGGATGGGTCCCATCGATGCCACGAATGTGACATGAATATCGATTGGATATTTCTGATTTGTGATTGTTTGAATCTTGGATTCCGGTTATATTGGTGATTGTGATTCAGTCTTTGAGGCTTGTCTGAAAATTGAAGTGTCTTCATGATTTTGAAAGAAAACTCTTTTGAAATGAGAACCACAAATCTTTTCGTGATTTTACACTGAGACCCCCGACGTCCTCAATTATTCTTTCAAATGTGTTTTGAAGTTATCTTTATGATCTTCCCTAATGGGAACTGTTTTCGAAAAGATTTTAATCTCGGGGATCGTGTTACTACGTTGTCGAAAGGTTATTTTCATAACGGTTGTATTCTTGATGTATAGCTTTATAGCTTGGTTACTTACTAGCGATTCCATCGCTAACCCCTCGTTGGGGATATTGTTATTTATTTCCAGGTGTTCTGATTGGAGAGTGAGAAACCACAAAATTGGCTAGGAGGATGATGTAAAGCAGCGATACTAGTCACAGTTGTGGTCGGTTGTCCGTCAGTGATCTGTCGGTTTGGGTTTTTCTTGTCATCCTTGAGGGGATGGACATTTTATGTATTATGTGATCGAGTTGTATTTTTTGTTTATCAGATGTACGGATATGTTGTGTTTTGAGAGACCTAATCGGTCTACGGTTTTATATTTGGTCGAGTCGACCGCATGTTGATTTTGTTTTGTAGTCTCCTGCCTAGTAGCTCCTTGCGGAAAGGGGTCTACGGCGTGTAATATCCTTGAGTGGATTGTGGGTGTTACAGGTGTAGCCCTATCTCAACCGGGAAATACTGGGTGTCACCAACTGGGGTTCTAACGCAAGTCCTAGCTTGGGAGTACATGTCTTGGATCGCCCTAACGTACGGCAACGACACCTTTCTCTCTTCAAGGCTCCTCCAAATAACATCGCGCGGGATGCTATCATAAGCCTTCTCTAGATCAATGAACACCATATGGAGGTCCTTGCACCGCTCTTTAAACTTCTCCATAAGGCGTCTGACGAGATGAATTGCCTCAGTCGTGGACCTCCCCGGCATGAAGCCAAATTGGTTCTCTGAGATCTCAACTTCTCTTCTAACCATAGAAGTATAGATAAACAAAAACCTAAGAAATACACCAATAGCTCTGACCCCGAGGGCGATTTGCTCCACACACACGCCGCCACTTCAGCCTCCAACCGCACCCTCGTTCGGCCATCTTCTCCGGCCAACTCACCCACCATCCGACTCGCCTTTTTCCCCCGAACACTCGGCCGTATCTTTCAGCCAGAACCGACGCCGGCAGCAGCCTCCGCGAGCTCGACGACTTTCACACACTGAAGGTGAAAATCGCCTCCTCGGTCGCCTGCACTTTCCGACCAGTTTTGCCGTCGTATTCGCCAACCGGTTGCAGATCTGTCATCGCCTTTTCATCCCGCATCCACCAGTTCTTGTCGCAAAGTTTCATGCCTGCCACTTACGACGGCTGAAGCTTTGAAACCATGCCGAAGAAGAAAAGGAAGTCGCAGTCCCCCGCAAAAACAATCGGTAACTTACCTGCAACAACTGACGTCATCTTCAGCAAGCAAGTTCCGTCGCCTTCGCCGCCTTCGTCGCCATCGACATCACCAGATCGCTTGTTCGCCACTGCCATCGCATCTCCTATCAGCAAAGGTTTGCCTAATTCTAGTCATGTTATTCAGTCCTCCTCGGCAGAAGTTCCGCCACCTTCGATAGCCTAGTCCGTCCGTGCAGAAGCTCCATCGTCTTTTCTAAAAACCCTAGTTGCAGGGACTATCGCGCCGCATGTAACACTAGCGTCGGAAGCTATCCAGCATTTAAATCTCCCGCTGGACGTGAATCAGCCATCCATTTTAGGGCCTCTCCCAGCGATCGGCTCACATCGTCTGGGCTCTACAAGTGGACCTGCTCCAGAAATTATTAAGGTACGGCCCACTTCACCCATACCCAATCATATTGGGCCTGCTACCATATGGCCAACCTCTTATATGCAATTCAGGCCCACCACTCTTGATTTTAATCCCAGCCCGTCATTAATGGCCCATTCAGATATATCCCAACAACCTGAAATTATTCTTGAACCCATTCATCTAAAACCCAAGCCCACTTCTAAGCCCAATACTATCCTTAATTACTTTAAGCCACAAAATCCAACCAAATATATTGTCCAAAATGCAACAGGCCCTTCTAACGGCCCAATTGATTTAACATTCACCCAAACTTCCCTTCCCCCAATCCCAGCCAATACAAACGCCCCCCCCCTTATCGGCCAGCCCAACCAAACCATCTCCAAGCCCAACCAACCTAAAAAACAAGCAACCCAGCCCAACCAACCTAAAAAACAAACAACCCAGCCCAACAACCCTTCCAGCCCAAGTCACACCGCCCCACAAACAACCCAGCCCGAAAATAAACAACCTAGCCCAACCAACATTCAACCGACCGAACCCATTACAACCCAGCCCAGCCTTTCTAAACATCATCAGGCCCATCCCATTCGGCCCACAGAACCGAAACCTTACAATCCAGCCCACCAACTCCGAGCAGCACCGGTTCTCTATAACCCAGTTCGCCAATCAGCACCGGCTTCTACCGAATCAAATGATCAGACCAACAACATCACCCATGATCCGAACCATAATCCTACCGAGACAATCTGACCGAAGCTATCATACGCCCAGACGGTCAATAATTCATCCGGCTCGGCACAGTAGCCCAGTTTTATCCAGCAGACCGGGTCGACAGTTAAAAGTTTCAATTTCAACGTAGCGAAGGTATGTACTTTTGGTACTCTTTCCTCCGTAAATGAGAAGACGCGTGTTACCTTTTCTTCTTCTGATATGATTACTCTTTCCGCGTCATGGGAGCACACTTTGATTCTTAAATTTTCACATGCTATTCCCACCCCTCGAGATGTGTCCTCGGGATTGACTGGCATGAAACTGAGGGGTAAATTTAGTTGGAGTTGGTTGAACTATTGTCATGTAGCAGTTAGGTTTGATAATGATGAGGATTTTAGACGTATTTGGTTAGGTTCTACCTGGAATTCTTCTGGATGTCCTGCACGAGTATTTAAGTGGTCACCTAGTTTCTCGGTTAGGACAGAGACCTCTATTTGTCCGGTCTGGATTAGACTTCCGAGTCTACCTCTACATTAATTTCATCCACGTGCATTATACATGATTGCCAAGGCTGTTGGCAATTCAATTTTAGTTGATGCCCCGATGGCCACACATTCACGACTATCAGTCGCCCGTGTGTGCGTCGAGATTGACCTTCTGGCAACCAGAGTGCCTGAGATCGATGTTGAGTTTGGCGATCAGGTTTTTACGCAGCGCATTATTTACGAGAGAGTGCCACTATATTTCTCTCTCTGTTCTCACGTGGGACACGAGCCGTCCAGTTGCTACATAGTTGGCAACAAAGAACGGCCTCCACCGCCCCAGCGTAAGAAACCTTAGGCTGCCCCTTCTTGTCAGCAGAAGATGCAGCCAGCCCCTCATAAAGCCACTAAGGCTAGTACTTCCCAGGCAGCCCCTAAAGGCAAGGAGCCTGCCGTTTGGCAAGTAGTTGCCAAAAAAGGGAGGAGACGGGATTGATTCCCAAGGGCACAACTGCTACTGGCCAGGACTCTTACTTTGCATCTTTGAACTCCTCTGCTAGAGAAGATGAGGATTTAGTTGGCACTGACGATATCATTAGTGTGGGTGATAAAAATAGTGTGTCGGGTAGCGACTGCAGTGGTCACGAGATTCATGACGATCATGTTTTCGATGATGACACAGAGTCATCTACCGTCCCTCACTCTTCTAGACTCTTTGAGTCTACCTCCCCCCGCCATGACGGTGACGGACGCATCGACGACCAGATCATCGTTCAGCCCGAGTCCTTGGCCTTGGTGGTTTACGAGCCTCCCCCTCCTCCCCCTTCTTCTTTTCCCTCTCTCTCTCAGACTAAGTACGGTCTTAAACGCACTCAATTTGAGATCTCTGAGTCCAGTCTCTCTTCCTCGGCGATGGTGCCTCTCCCGTCGGCACCAAAGCCCCCGGTTAAGAGACGTTAGCTGTCTACTACTGCTGCCCCTGGTTTCACGACTAGGGGCACATCTGCTTCTGATTCCACGATTTCCACACGAGGAAGAGCAGCTTCTCGCAGACCCTATTCCCCCTCTAAGGGGCGATCTTCATCGCCCCTGAAAGGGGGAACATCTACCCGGCAGGATACTCCTTAGAGACGGGGCCGCTCCAATCAGCGTCCTAGGTCTCCGTCTGAGTTGGTTGTTTAGTTTATGTCGATACCCATTCTTACATGGAACGCTCGTGGTCTGGCTAACACCAGAGCACAGAAGCGCATTCGACATCTCAACCGTGTTCATAGGTTTTCTTTTATTGGCATTTTAGAACCCATGGGTTCCAATGCTAATTTTGATTTTTATATTCATTCTTTAGGTTTTGCGTCGGGACTTTATAATCTGTCTAACAAAATTTGGTTCTTTTCTTCCCCTCACTTTCAGAACCAAGTTTTGTTGGATACCGATCAAGTCCTTCATCTTTCTATTTCTTCTTCCCTTCTTCCTCAGTTGATTTACATCATTTATGTCTATGCCAGCACTAACCGTGTTGGTCGTTACGCCCTTTTGGACACCCTCCGTGAGATCGCTTTGGAAGTAGAGGGGTTGCCGTGGCTAGTGAGCGGTGACTACAACATCTTCTTGCATTCACATGAGCGCGAGGGTAGTACCACTGACCGTTCTCTAGAGATTGTGGACTTCGCACAGGCTATTGCTGACTATGAGTTGATTGACGCGGGCTGCGAGGGCGATATTTTCACTTGGGAGCGCAATGGTTTGAGGGAAAGGGTAGATCGTGCTTTATTTAATGAAGCATGGTCGAACGTGTTTGTGGTCTCTACCATCACTCACCTGCCTCGACTTCGGTCTGACCATGCGCCTCTTCTTATCCAGTGTCACTTCTCCGTGACTCGTCACAAGTCGTCATTTCGTTTCCAGAGTATGTGGGTCCGGCATCACACATTCTTGGACACTGTTAGGGAGGTCTGGCTTACTCCGACTGGATTATCTGGCATGCATAACATACAGGCCAAACTTCTTAGGGTTAAGCGTAGACTGAAACAATGGAACTGGTCTGTTTTTGGTAATCTTCATACGAAGTTGGATGAGACCTTGAGGGCTGCTGACTAGGCCGAGCGGCGATATGATTCGGATCCTACTCCGGAGAATAGAACCGCTATGCACCATTTTCGTGCTGAGTACCATCTTCGTCTCTCTATGGAGGAAGATTTCTGGAAACAGAAGGCCGCAGTTCGTTGGGTTACTGAGGGCGAGCGCAATACCTAGTTTTTTCAGGGTTTTGCGAAGCAGAAGCGTTGCCAGTCGCATATTCACAGCATTGAGGATGGTGGTACGACGATCGCTGTAGAGTCGGACATCAGATCATCCGCTGTGAATTTCTTTATGACTCTGCTTATCCCCCCGGATGACTCTTTTTTCCCTCTATCCCCTCTTTAGGATGGTGATGTTCTCATCCCCCCGGATGACTCTTTTTTCCCTCTATCCCCTCTTCTTTTGATTCTGATAGTTTGTGTGTCCCACCCTCTCCCCATGAGATTCGTGCTGCGGTATTTGATATCGATCCTCACAGTGCTTCTGGGCCTGACGGGTTCTCATCTTTGTTTTCTCAGCATTGTTGGGAGATTGTATCTTCCGACGTGGAGGGGTCTGTGCTCGAGTTTTTTGAGGGTCATCCTATGCCTCCGACTTTCACGGCGACTACGGTCGTCTTGATCCCGAAGAAGCCTGTTCCGAGTGGTTGGTCAGATTACCGGCCTATTAGTCTGTGTAATGTGACCAATAAGATTATCACGAAAATCCTTAACGCTCGGCTTTCTCCTCTCCTCCCTCTTATTATCTCTCCGAACCAGAGTGGATTTGTTCACGGGCGGGTTATTACTGATAATATCCTTTTGGCCCAAGAACTTATTCATGACCTCCACGTCGCGGACATTCATGGTGTCCCGAACCTTGCGCTGAAGCTTGATATGGCTAAGGCGTATGATAGGGTTCACTGGCATTTTTTACGTGAGGTCCTGGTGAGGATGGGATTCCCGGCTAGATGGACTTTGTTCATCCGTCATTGTGTCGAGAGTTTCACGTTCTCCATTTTGGTGAACGGCAGTCCGGCCGGCTATTTTGCCTCTAGCCGGGGTTTGCGTCAAGGCGACCCTATTTATCCATCGCTCTTCATGCATGCCGCTGATTATTTATCGCGCTGCTTGGATCGATTCATTCGAGATTATCCTTTGATGAGGTATAGGATGGCTGGACGGCCTTTCCCCGTCTCGCACTTATCGTGTGCCGATGACATCATTATATTCACAAGGGCTGTGGATGATGGTCTTGTTGATCTTATGTGTCTCCTGGATCACTACTTTATGGCTTCGGGACAGATGGTTAGTATCCAAAAGAGCACTTTTATTCTCGCTCCTAAGCATGCGCCTCGTTGGCATCAGAGAGTTCACGATCTTACTGGTTTTCGCTAGGGCGATCTCCCCATCACCTATCTAGGTGTGCCCCTTTACAAAGGCTTTAAGAGACGAGAGCTCTTTGCTCGGGTGAAGCAACGGATGTTGGATAGGATCTCTGGTTGGTCCCATCGCCACCTTGCTTTTGGGGGATGCTTGGATCTTATTAAGAGCACTCTCTGCACGATTCCTCTTCACCTGCTTTAGGTTTTGGATTCCCCACAATACATTATCCAGGAACTCGAGCAGATCATTGCGAGATACTTCTGGGGTGCTGTTGGTCCAAAGAGGAAGCGCACTGGGTCAGTTGGCGGCAGATTTGTCGTCTGGTCTCTGAGGGAGGCCTCGGGATTCGGAGCCTTTCGGATATGGCGAGAGCTTTTAGTTATAAGCTCTGGTGGCGCCTTCGCGCGGGCACGTCTCTGTGGGCGCAGTTTATGCTCTGCAGAAACTACTTTGCTGGCCTTTATACGCCTATGCATATTGCTCTTAAAGCTCGTGCCATCCACCCTTGGCGCCGTCTCCTTGTAAAACCCCCAAGATATTCGACGTATATTACAGCGCCGTGAATCCCTATATGGGACCCACCAGGCTGAGCAAACATCATACTCATCGACTCACAGAAACAACAGAATAACACCTCGTCATAAAGATGCCAAACAAAATAATCCACCCGGTTCAACCGGTCAAACATAACACCATAATCCGACACAAACATAATAAACAACAATACAATCCAGACGAGTAAAAATTCTTAAGTACTCGAGTACTTCTATTAGTTTAAAGACCACAAAAGGTAAAAAGATAAAAGGCAATAAGACACCACTCGTGCACAATCATCACGCACGGCCATCATCCATATCTTGGTCAGTAGCCGCTCGTCTTGATGAACCTGACCTGAAATTCATAAAACGAATTTCCCCACAACGGGTCCCCAAAGGGGTTAGCAATTACGCTAGTACAAGTAACCAAATGAACGACTTACATCTTATACATATAGTAAATGCATGCAATCAAGAAAACATAGTTCCAAAATACTCATTTCCGGAAATGCCAATATCAATTCACATTTGTAAAAATGCACCACAATTAACCGTGGATCCACCCCTCCGTGGACCCCTACCGAGACCCCGTCGGATCTAACCCATAGTGGTTAAAAGCAAGCTCGTGGATCCACCCCTCTGTGGACCCCTACCGAGACCCCGTCGGATCTAACCCATAGTGAGCATACACACACACACAATTCTCATGCAATACTAATACGTTAAGATTGTAAGTTCATAAGGGTACTTGCCTCGATTTATAGACGGTGACACGAACGGAACGGAAGAATCAAGCACGACCACGAGGAATTGACGAAATGAACCTAACGATTCGAATAACACAATCACAACCACTCCTAAACGATTACGGAAATGGAATACACCCGAAAACCCGCCTACGATTCATGTATATTCGTATAAAAAAATAACAACGAGGACGGACCACAACCAAACCCTCCCGATTTCGCAAAGCTATGAAAATATACCATGAATCCGTAGGAAAACTAATGATATCAACAAGATTAATCATATTCATCATGAATCCACCAACAAAACGGAATGAATCGAAAGAAAAACCCAAAACCCCCAAATTATCCAAAAGTAGGGTTCTAAGAAATTTTACCTTGGATTAGGATGAAAGATTCGTGTTGATGTTGTTATAATACACCAAGAACTCAAGGGAGACGTTGGATGAGATGATTGGAGGAAGAAATCGCCAAAAAAATCGCCCGGAATCGCCTAAGCCGCGGAGAGGAGGAAATGAGAAATTGTGTTCATCTCGGTCAACTCCCTGGTTTATATTGCCAGGGAGTGTTAGGGAGTGTTAGCGCGCGCTAATTCCTCAAGGTTAGCGTGCGCTAACGGGGTAAAATTCCAATCCATACAGTTAGCGTCCCAGTCCAGTAGCCACATTCCTGGCCGTTAGCGTGCACTACTCGAAACGTAGCGTGCGCTAATAACTTCTCGGTAGCGCGCACTATCGACCAATAGTGTGCGCTACCTGGACATCAGCCGAGTCCAGAAGCTAACTGCCCAAAACTCACCTGACCTGTTAGCGTGCGCTATTGTACCAACGTAGCGTGCGCTACCGGGCGCCTGACCGAGTTCAGTAGTAAACTGTCCAGTACTGGACAGTCACGCTAGCGCGCGCTACCGAACAACTTAACGTGCGCTAGTCTCCCGACATTAGCGTGCGCTACACAAAGTAGCGTGCGCTAATCCGATAGTCCAGAGGGCTGGGAACAGAACTGCCACTCCCAGAGCTAACTCGCTAGCGCGCGCTACGAAGTAAACGTAGCGTGCGCTACTAAGGGACCTCTAGCGTGCGCTATGCAGAAAATTTAGCGTGCGCTAGATACGGAATATAAACGGTCCAAAACACCGGAATATGAACGAAACATCAAATGGAACATCTCAAAACGCATCAAAAACATAAAATGGATCCATGGCAACCCCGAAACAGCAGTTCCGTACAACAATAACGAGAATCAGGTCAATAGATGACGGGAAAGATACACTGAAGGGTACACGAGGGTCACTACGATCGAGAAATACACCGAAAATGAAAATACAAGGGAAAAAAATGCGAATATTACATTCTACCCCTCTAAAAAATAAGTTTCGTCCCGAAACTTAAGAATCAAACAACTCAGGGTAGCTAGCACGCATGCTATCCTCGGTTTCCCAAGTTGCCTCCTCGACACCGTGTCTCGACCACTGCACCTTGACCAAAGGAATGGTCTTATGCCTCAGTCGTTTCTCACGATGCTCCAAAATCTTCAAAGGACGCTCCTCAAAAGTAATATCCTCGGCGACATCAATCTCACCATAATCGATGACGTGACTAGGATCCGGGACATATTTCCTCAGCTGGGAAACATGAAAAACGCTATGAACATGATTCAAGGCCGGAGGTAACGCCAAATGGTATGCAGACCCACCGACTCGCTCGAGAATCTCAAAGGGTCCAATAAATCTCGGACTCAACTTCCCTTTCTTCCCGAAACGAAAAACTCCCTTCGTCGGCGACACCTTTAGCAAAACATGGTCTCCCACCTCGAATTCCAAAGGTCGACGACGGACGTCGGCATACGACTTCTTTCGACTCTGGGCAGTCAACATTCGTTCCCGAATTAATTCTATCTTCTGCCTCATCTCTAAAATGACATCCGGCTCGGTCCCGACCAAATCGGACGCCTCATTCCAACAAATCGGCGATCGACATCGCCGCCCGTAAAGTGCCTCATACGGTGCTATTCGAATCGACGCATGCCAACTATTGTTGTACGTGAATTCGATCAATGGCAAATGCTCCTCCCAGTCACTACTCCAATCGAGAGCACAAGCACACAACAAATCCTCAAACGTCTGGATAGTGCGTTCCGACTGTCCATCTGACTGGGGATGAAAAGAGGTACTCAAACGCAAACGGGTACCCAACGCCTTATGCACCGCCTGCCAGAAGTGCGATAAAAAAGGGCCATCACGATCCGAAACGATAGACTTCGGAGTACCGTGAAGCCTTACAATCTGCGCGATAAACACACGAGCTATCTTCTCCGGGCCCCAAGTGTCCTTGATGCCCAGAAAATGTGCCGACTTGGTCAGACGATCAACAATCACCCATACCATATTCATGTCCGACCTCGATCTCGGCAAACTCGTAATGAAATCCATCGATATATCTTCCCATTTCCATTCCGGAACGGGAAGTGACTGCAACAACCCAGCCGGTCGCTGATGCTCGATTTTGACCTGCTGACAAGTCAAACATCTCGCTACAAACTGTGCGACCTCCTCCTTTATATAATTCCACCAGAAGTTCCTTCTCAAGTCCTTGTACATCTTACTCGAACCAGGATGAACGGAGTAAGGTGTAGAATGGGCCTCACGCAAAATACTCTGTCTCAACTCTGAGTCGTTCGGCACAAAAAGCCGACTCTGGAATCTCAAAATACCATCCTCGTGAATCACAAACCCAGGAGACTTTCCCTTAAGAACGTTCTCTCAGATTTGAGTAATCATCGGATCCTGTAACTGCTTTAGCTTAATTTCATCGATTAAAGACGACGAAATCTCTAAGGCACAAAGTTGCCCGATGGCTCCCGGCAACAAAACCTCAACATCTAATTCGATCAAAGCCCGCCGAAGCTCATACTGAGACGTAAGGATCTCAAGTGTTCGTAACGCAACTGGTTTCCGACTCAAGGCGTCGGCCACGACATTCGCCTTGCCCGGATGATAAAGGATTTCGAGATAATAATCCTTAATCAGCTCTAACCACCTCCTCTGCCTCACATTCAACTCCCGCTGAGTAAATATGTATTTCAGACTTTTATGATCGGTAAAAATCTGACATACAGAGCCGAAAAGATAGTGACGCCAAATCTTGAGCGCAAAAACGACTGCCGCTAACTCCAAATCATGAGTAGGGTAGTTCAGCTCATACGGCCTCAACTGTCTCGACGCATAGGCAAAGGTCTTGCCGTGCTGCATCAATACGCACCCAAGACCCTGACCCGAAGCATCACTATAAACGGCAAAACCCTAGTTGCCACATGGCAACGCCAAAACTGGGGCTGTAGTCAAACGCTTCTTCAGTTCCTCAAAACTCGACTGCCTCTCATCATTCCAGACGAACTTCTTGGATTTCTGGAGCAACTGCGTAAGTGGCCGAGCTAGTTTCGAGAAACCCTCGACGAACCTACGATAGTAGCCAGCCAAACCCAAGAAACTACGGAGCTCCTTCACATTCTTGGGCGGTGCCCAATCCAATACTGCCTCGATCTTCTGCGGATCTACATGAACCCCCTCGGCTGAAATCACGTGACCTAGAAACATCACTTCCTTCAGCCAGAACTCACATTTCGAGAACTTCGCATAGAGTTGATCGGTCCTCAAAATGTCTAACACTACCCGCAAATGATGGGCATGCTCTTCCTCGTCCCTCGAATAAATAAGAATATCGTCAATGAAGACAACAACACACTTATCCAACTACTCAATAAAGACTTTGTTCATCAACTGCATGAACACCGCCGGCGCATTAGTTAACCTGAAGGGCATAACTACAAACTCATAATGTCCGTATCTCGTCCGAAAAGCTGTTTTCGGCACATCGGACTCCCTCACCCGGAGCTGATAGTACCCCGATTTCAAATCAATCTTCGAGAACACCGCAGCTCCCTGCAACTGATCGAACAAGTCATCGATTCTCGGCAAAGGATACTTGTTCTTGATGGTCACCTTGTTTAGTTCGCGATATTCGATACACAAGCGCAGTGAACTTACCCCAAGGCGAGGCGCTCGGTCGAACATACCCCGACTCAAGAAGCTCACTCAACTTCTTCTTCAACTCGGACATCTCTGAAGGTGCCATACGATAGGGCGCCTTCGAAATAGGAGCTGCGCCCGGCTCTAACTCTATAGCAAACTCGACCTCACGATCCGGTGGTAATCCCGGTAACTCGTCAGGAAATACATCAGGAAACTCACTAACGATTGGAATCGACGAAAGCTCGACTCCACCACTCTCCGCCTTCAAGACGTAGCACCAATAGCCAGTACACCCCTTTCGCAGAAGTCTCATCGCCTTCAAGGCGTTAATAACGAATTTCTGGTTCCCCCTCTTTCGCCCGGCGAAAGAGTGCTCGGTGCTGTCTTCGGCTAACATGGTGATGATCCTCGTGCGGTAGTTCATGATTGCACCATGCCGCTCGAGCCAATCATCCCCGAGGATTAAGTCCTCACCCTCAATACCCACAACAATAAGATTAGAGGGCCAAGCCCTCTCACAAATAAATACAGAACAGTTTCGAACCTCCTGATCACCAACGATCCTATCACCGCTAGGAAGCTTAACGATGAAGGGCTCACAAGGCATCAAACAGTCGAGACTCAAACGGCGCACACAATCCAGAGATATGAACGAATGTGTAGCACCAGAATCGAAAAGCACACTGACAGGATGAGAAAGAATATGAACGGTACCTGTCGCCACGGTAGCAGCTGGGTCATCGGCTCTCCGCATCTCATAGACACGCGGGTGGGCTGAGCCGACACTGGAAGCTCCCCCCTTAGCGGGCTGACCCCGTCCTCTCCCTCGACTAGCACTCGGCGGAGATTGAGAAGCAAACGATCCTTGATTCACACTCGGTTCCCTAGGCGCTGGAATGGAAGTCCGGGCACCCACGATTCTCTCCCTCTCAGCACAGAAAGCCGCCTTGTGGCCGGTAGCCCTGCCACGATTACATGTCGGCAAAGGACTCGGACAATTACGGTGATGTGGCACAGGCGCCTGATTAAAACACTTCACTTCCCGAGAAGGGGCTTTGGCGACCTGTGGGAAACCCGATAGATCGAGTGGGCCACCGCCGTGAAAAGTTAGCACTTGGAATTTCTGCTGACCCCCACCTTTGTGGCCCGAAAAAAATTCCCGGCAGACTTCTGCTTCTTGCTCTCGCGGGCCGCCTCACTTGCCGTCACAGACATATCATAAGCAAGGGCCCTACTCTGCTAATCCTTCAAGGTAGTACAGACGAGCCCCGACATATAGTCCCGAATCGACAATTTCATCCGCCTGGAAAAATGGAAAATTTTGTCGCTCTCCTCGACAACTTGGGTCTTCACATAACCCAACTCCTTGTTAAAATCAGCAATAGCTTGAGATACAGGGATATCCCGTGGTTGAGCATCATAGAAAGCATGTACTCGAGCCTGTCTGACCGACCACGGGCAATATTCGGTCTCCATCAATTCCTAAAATTCGGCCCACGAAGCAACATGGTCTTTGGGCCCAACGACCTCCCACCAATCCGTAGCGTCCCCAGAGAGAAAGTATTGGGCAATAGGGACCTTACGGTCCTCGGGACAGTTGGTAGCAGTGAAGACTTTAGACATCTCCTTGATCCACCCTTCCCAGCCGATCGGGTCCGAAGCTCCCGAAAACTGAGGAGGATGCATCTTGATGACATCCTGAAGCCAGCGATCCGCTCCGCCCCGATTAGCGTGGGCCGGATCCGGGTTCTGAACCGCCTGAGCTATCGCCTCCATTTGATTCACCATTTGCTGTATAACGGCCGCAATACCAAGGTCGGCGCGCTCCTAAGAAGAAGCATGACTGTGACGGTCTCCGGTACTGCCGGCTCCCGAAGACTGTGATGTGGCCGCCCCACTGGCTGCCCCACGTCCCCGGCCGTGTCCAAGACCGCGACCACGACCACGACCTCTTCCAGCATCCATGCTGGAGTTAAATAAGTAGAAAAAGCTATACGATGGTAAGTACAAGAAAAGAACAATCACAAGTCGAGAATCAAAGGTACGATACAAGGAAATAAGGAACATAGGAAGGAAAACTTACGGACACTGGTATTACCGGAATCATGGCAGCGTGACGATGATGTGCAAAACAAAACACAACAAGACCCAATAATCCAACAAGCCTAGGTATCCATAAACCTAGTGCTCTGATACCATTTTCTGTAACACCCCCAAGATATTCGAGGTATATTATAGCGATGTGAATCCCTATATGGGACCCACCAGGCTGAACAAACATCATACTCATCGAATCACAGAAACAACAGAATAACACCTCGTCATAAAGACGCCAAACAAAATAATCCACCCGGTTCAACCGGTCAAACATAACACCATAATCCGACACAAACATAATAAACGACAATACAATCCAGACGAGTAAAAATTCTTAAGTACTCGAGTACTTCTATTAGTTTAAAGACCACGAAAGGTAAAAAGATAAAAGGCAATAAGACACCACTCGTGCACAATCATAACGCACGGCCATCATCCGCATTCTGGTCCAGCGCCCGCTCGTCTCGATGAACCTGACCTGAAATTCATAAAACGAATTTCCCCAAAACGGGTCCCCAAAGGGGTTAGCAATTACGCTAATACAAGTAACCAAATGAACGACTTACATCTTATACATATAGTAAATGCATGCAATCAAGAAAACATAGTTCCAAAATACTCATTTCCGGAAATGCCAATATCAATTCACATTTGTAAAAATGCACCACAATTAACTGTGGATCCACCCCTCCGTGGACCCCTACCGAGACCCCGTCGGATCTAACCCATAGTGGTTAAAAGCAAGCTCGCGGATCCACCCCTCCGTGAACCCCTACCGAGACCCCGTCGGATCTAACCCATAGTGAGCATACACACACACACACAATTCTCATGCAATACTAATACGTTAAGATTGTAAGTTCATAAGGGTACTTGCCTCGATTTATAGACGGTGACACGAACGGAACGGAAGAATCAAGCACGACCGCAAGGAATTGACGAAATGAACCTAACGATTCGAATAACACAATCACAACCACTCCTAAACGATTATGGAAATGGAATACACCCGAAAACCCGCCTACGATTCATGTATATTCGTATAAAAAAATAACAACGAGGACGGACCACAACCAAACCCTCCCGATTTCGCAAAGCTATGAAAATATACCATGAATCCGTAGGAAAACTAATGATATCAACAAGATTAATCATATTCATCATGAATCCACCAACAAAACGGAACGAATCGGAAGAAAATCCCAAAATCCCCAAATTATCCAAAAGTAGGGTTCTAAGAAATTTTACCTTGGATTAGGATGAAAGATTCGTGTTGATGTTGTTATAATACACCAAGAACTCAAGGGAGACGTTGGATGAGATGATTGGAAGAAGAAATCGCGAAGAAAATCGCCCGAAATCGCCTAAGCCGCGGAGAGGAGGAGGAAATGAGAAATTGTGTTCATCTCGGTCAACTCCCTGGTTTATATAGCCAGGGAATGTTAGCGCGCGCTACTTCCTCAAGGTTAGCGTGCGCTAACGGGGTAAAATTCCAATCCATACAGTTAGCGTCCCAGTCTAGTAGCCAGATTCCTGGCCGTTAGCGTGCACTACTCGAAACGTAGCGTGCGCTAATAACTTCTCGGTAGCGCGCGCTATCGACCAATAGCGTGCGCTACCTGGACATCAGCCGAGTCCAGAAGCTAACTGCCCAAAACTCACCTGACCCGTTAGCGTGCGCTATCGTACCAACGTAGCGTGCGCTACCGGGCGCCTGACCGAGTTCAGTAGTAAACTGTCCAGTACTGGATAGTCACGCTAGCGCGCGCTACCGAACAACTTAACGTGCGCTAGTCTCCCGACATTAGCGTGCGCTAGACAAAGTAGCGTGCACTAATCCGATAGTCCAGAGGGCTGGGAACAGAACTGCCACTCCCAGGGCTAACTCACTAGCGCGTGCTACGAAGTAAACGTAGCGTGCGCTACTAAGGGACCTCTAGCATGCGCTATGCAGAAAATTTAGCGTGCGCTAGATACGGAATATAAACGGTCCAAAACACCGGAATATGAACGAAACATCAAATGGTACATCTCAAAATGCATCAAAACATAAAATGGATCTATGGCAACCTCGAAACAGCAGTTCCGTACAACAATAACGAGAATCAGGTCAATAGATGACGGGAAAGATACACTGAAGGGTACACGAGGGTCACTACGATCGAGAAATACACCGAAAATGAAAATACATGGGAAAAAAAATGCGGATATTACACTCCTCCGCGTGGGTATTGAGGCTCAGGAGTTCATTCGCTGGACTCTTGGTCATGGCTGCAGGGAGGTCAGCTTTTGGGACGATACTTGGATTGGGGATAGGCCGATTTCTTCTTATTGTCAGGTTTCTGGTAGACCCCATCTTAGGATTAATGAGTTATGGGTTGATGGGTCTTGGGACATGGGTAGGTTGGAGACTATTGTTGGAGAGGAGCTAGTATTTACCCCTCAGTTCATCCAGGAGATCTCCGCGATTCCCATCGCCGAGGAGGATTCGGATAGTATGTGCTGGACTCTTACCTCTTCGGGTGCGTTCTCATTATCGTTGGCTTGGTCTCACATCAGGGTGAGGGGTCAGGCTAATCTTATTTACGGGGGCCATCTGGACAGCCTTACTCACACCGACCATTTTGGTGTTTATTTGGCGACTTCTCATGTGACGGATCCCGACTGATGACATCCTACAGAGGAGGGGAGTTTCATTGGCTTCTAGATGTTTGTGCTGCTCGCATACCCTTACCCAGACCTACCATACCGAGACCATTGCCCACCTTTTCTTGGACAGTGATGTGGCTCGTGACGTGTGGGAATATTTTGGCGCATGGATACATTTATCCCTACCCATACTCAAAATATTTTTGAGCTCCTGAGTTTTTTCGCACACGGCACACACTTTAGGCATGCGACTTTCATTATTCCTTGTCTGATCCTTTGGTTCATCTGGACAGAAAGGAATAGTGCAAAGCATAGGGCGGTTACTTTTGTTTCCTCTCATGTTATTGTGCAGGTGGAGCGCCACGTTGCTTTATTGGCTGCTGCGGGGCTTATTTGCTCTGAGTTCTGGGCGGGTTGCTCGCCGCCTGATCGCTTCCAGCGAGGTACATCTTCCCCCACTCAGACTCGTCACCCCGTCCCGGTGGTTTGGCTTCGACCCGAGACCCCTTGGATCAAGATGAACACGGATGGTTCGTTCGATAGAGACACACAGATTGCGGGTGGGGGAGGTCTGATTAGATATCATTACGGAGAGCCCCTTCTTGCTTTCCATTCCTCTTTTCAGGCCTCTTCGAGTTTTGATGCATAGGTCCAGGCGTTGGCGATTGGATTGATTCTAGCTTCCCAGAGATCGAGACATGTTTGGATTGAGCTTGATGCTGCTGCTGTGGTGACCCTGCTATTATCTGGCCATCGGGGCTCTTGGCAGGTTCGTCACACTCTTATGCGTATCCGCCACATTCTCAGAGATATTCAGTTCAGAGTCACTCATATTTTTTGGGAGGGCAACAGGCCGGTCGACTATCTTTCTGAGCTCGGCATGTCGTCCCTCGGCATTCAGACTTATACTTACGATACTGCTCCTCCGTTTCTCCTTTCCCTTATATGGATGGATCAGCTTGGTTATCCGTCATTTAGATTTATATAGGTTTTATTTTTTATCGATTTATTGGTTGCCTATGGGTCCGCACATTAGCCTACGGTTTTAGTGGTGCACCGTGTACTGATCTAGCGGGCCGTAGGCACTTTAGATTTTAGGTTCCGGATTATGGCCCATTTTTGGACATAATTCGGAGTTGAGTTATTTTGGTTTACGGGTCCGCATATTAGCCCACGATTTGTGGTGCACTTTGTATTTCTTTAGCGGACCGTAGATTTCTCCGATGTTTGGACCCGAATTATGGCCCATTTTTGGTCATAATTCGGGGCTGATACTTTGTATTTCTTGATTTTATTATCTACAAGTTGATGGATCCCGCCTCAACCCCTCGTCCACACTGCACGTTTTTTTTTTTTTAAAAAAACTTCTCTTCTAACCCTACATTCCACCACTCTTTCCCAAAGTTTCATAGTATGACAGAGGAATTTAATACCCCGATAGTTACTATAACTCTGAGCATCGCCTTTGTTCTTGAAAAACGGCACGACAATACTACTCCTCCACTCCGTCGGCATCTTAGAACCTCTGAGGAGGATGTTGAACATCTCTGTTAGCCATTGAACTCCTACTTCCCCCAGATAAAGCCACACCTCAATATGGATCTGATCCGGACCTACAGCCTTAGCTCTACCCATTTTCATTAGGGCACCCTTTACTTCCTCCTTGCTTATGCTCTCACAGGAACTTAACGAACGAGCAGAAGATAGACTAACTCCATGAGGATGAAGTTTTACTTAAAAATAAACATTCAAATCGTACAATAATAAGCATTCATGGTGTACACAATAAAAGTAAGGGGTACGATTTAGCTCCATGTGGATGATTCATAAGGAATCTTCTTAATAAGGTACAATTGTACCGTCAATTTAAAATAGAAAAAAATAAAAGTAAAAAAATAAAATAAATTTGACCACATTAATTATTCAAATTCTTTAAATCTTGGACACAATCAATATCTCAAAAAAATAATTATCATCTCATATTTATTTTTTTCTTCATTCATTTTTCTATGTCTCCTATTCCTTTTTTCGTCACAAAAATTGAATTCGTTCTCAAACTCTTGAAATAAACTTGAACAAAAATTTAAGTTATAACAATAACTTCTACAACAACGTTCAAATTACAGAAAATTTTACCAACCCATATATACTTTGGAAATACTTTCACACATAAATGAGACTTACTATTGTCACCATTGTACACTAATAATTTGGTGACAAACAACTCTAAATATTACCATATAAGAGATAACATGTGAAAACAAGTGTAATATCCGCAATTTTCGATTTTCGGTAAATTTCTTTTTTCGGCTGGAGTCCGTTTTGACAACTCTCTCATGACCGTTTCGTCATTTCGAGAATGATTAATTCTGCACTTTTTGTCATCCGAGTTCGTTTCGGTATCGTTTTGTTGAGTTCCGAGCTTTTTAGCGACTTTTCCGCACTTGAGTTCGATTCTTGCGAATCTCGTCAAATCGTTGTTTCGAGTTTCTCGTAAGTTCATTTAATGTTATTATTCATGTTGCGAGCTTTGGTTTGGTGTTTCGATCGCGTATCGTGATTTTCGGACGTTTTGGGCCATTTTCGTAATTTCCCAAAGTTTTGGGTAATTACTTAGTTGTCGATTCCGAGCCTTCGGGTGGTCGGAATTGTGTGTTCTCTTAGCTCTTAAATTCGTCTTTGCGAGTACGTCAGAATCAGTATCATCGATTCGTATTCATGTTCGGGTTTCGGGGTCGTTCGGGCCGTCGGAGTTGGCCGGCCGAGTCATGGCCGGGCATCCTGGGCCGAGGCCGATGGCCGAGTCACGGCCGGTAGTGCTCGGCGGCTTCGTCCGAGTCACGGCCGGTAGTGCTCGGCTCCGGCCGGCGGAGGCCATACCGTGGGCCGTGGCACATCTTTGGCGAGGCCGCGACACACTCTGTGGCATTTTTCGGCCAAACCGATGTGCCGGTGCCGCGGCACACTCCGGCCGAGCCGCGGCACCGCCGACCACCGGGAGCCATTTTTGGGCTGGGCCGCGGCACCTGTGCTATTTATGGCCCTGCACACGGGTTTTTGGCCATTTTTCTCCTTCTTCTCCTTCTCTTCCGCGGCTGAGGGTGATCTTACCATGGAGCCATGTTGTTTAACAACAAATCCATGAAGTTCTTGATTTCATATCATCAATCAATCATCCGTTATCATCCTTTGATCCAGCGAATCAAGGTAATCTTCCTTAGAACCCTAATTTCGTGAATTTGGGGTTTTTTGCGTTTTTGTCCGATTCGTTCCGTATTATTGATTAATTCATGATGGGTATGATTAATCTTGGTAGTATTCTTGTGTTTAACATCATTTAATCCATTGTTCTTCGTCGAATCGAAGTATATTTCTTGATTTCCTTCGAATCGACTTTTTGGGGGATTTGTCCTCGATCTCGTTTTTCATCCATTTTTGATGGATCGATTATGGTTAAATGATGTTGTTAAACATATTCTATGGATTGTATATCCATATTTCAACTTGGAATTCTGTTTTCGTGTTTTGTCGGGACGAATCGTGTTCTTGGCCGTTTTGGGGGAAACGCTTGAACATTCGTCGTTCGTTCTTTGAATTCAACGGCTTTGAGTCGTTTTATGGAATTTATTTCATCGTTGTTATTGTCCTTCGTAGTTTATGAATGCGAGTTGGCAATCGGTGGAGTCGGCGGGTTCGTAGGCGGTTCGTGTCAACCTACTTCGGTCGATTCTTCGCGTTATTCTTATTCGAGGCAAGTACCTTGCCCATACTTTTCTTATTTTATGGATATGATGATCGTGATCGTCTTGGTGTGTTTATTTGGTTGTTTGAAATGAAGTTTCAAAAGATTTCAGTTTGGCCTCGTTAAAGGCTCTCTTTCAAAATGCGTGTGTGTTTTGTGAACGTTGTGTTCTGGGAATTGATTATTTTGAATGTTGAAGGCTTTGACGATATCCCTATTGTTTAAAGTTATGGAATCGTGTATTCCGTGTTTAATCTTGTTATTGTGTTTTGAAGAGTTTGATAATGATGTCGGATAAGTGGCCATCCCTAGTAAGTATTCTTGATGAACTTACATTCTTAGCATGTTAGTATTGCATGAGTATCGGGTGTGTGTGTATGCTCACTACGGGTTAGATCCGACGGGGTCTCGGTAGGGGTCCACAGAGGCGTGGGTCCGCGAGCTTGCTTTTAACCACTACGGGTTAGATCCGAAGGGGTCTCGGTAGGGGTCCACAGAGGCGTGGGTCCGCGGTTAATTGTGATGCATTTTACAAATGTGATTTGGATTATTGGCGTTTCCGGAAACGAGTATTTTGAACGGTTTTCATGATTGCGTGCATCGACTAAGTGTGTAAGAGGTAAGTTGTTCGTTTGGCTTACTTGGCTAGGATGGCACTAGAGTATTTTGTTGTTTGTGTTAAATCCTTTAATTGTGGATTTTGACGTTGGAAGACGAACCTTGTGGTCGTTCTTGTGTACTATGAGTTGATGAGATTTGGGGCTAAAATCCCAATGGTTTTGTAAAAGTCATTTTATGGATTTGGGGCTAAAATCCCAACGGTTTGGTAAATGTCATTTTTTGTGGAAAGTAAACCTTTGGAGCGGTGACCCCTTTTGTCCTTTGGATTTAGAAAAGTAGGATTTGATAATCCTAAATTATTTTCTATTAAAACTCTCGATGGCATTCTAAACCGTTTTATAAATTATTTCCATTGATTTATGATATTTCGATTTTTAAAGGTTTTTCTCAAACCCTTGCCTCGAGAAGTACTTTTCGTTTCGTTTGGATCTTTGAGAATTCCTAGTTATTGTTATTCGTGGAATGTGAATTGTATGGCTCGTATTTGCACTTTGTACTTGCACTACCAAAACAGTGGAGTTTTTGTAATATCCGCAATTTTGAATTTCGGTAATTTTATTTTTTTGGGCGGAAGTTCGTTTTGACAACTCTCTCTTGACCGTTTCGTCATTCCGAGAATGATTAATTCTGCACTTTTTGTCATCCGAGTTCGTTTCGGTGACGTTTTGTTGAGTTCCGTGTCCTTGATCGACTTTTTCACGTGGGAGTTCGACTTTGTAAAGTCACCATTAATTCTTGGAAACTACAAAATTACTGAATCTTTGCAACATTATAGAGCATCAAGTTAGCTTTCCAATGGTTCAAACGGTGAGTCAATCGGAGTCCAGACGAAGGAGTTATGGTCGAAATAGCCAAGACTGTACGATGTGCCTTTTTGGTGTTGAAGGGGGCTGTACCGTGTGCCGCGGCACTAAGCTGATTCCTGGGCGTTTTTTGTGACCCTGGGCCGCGGCACACTTGTCCTGTGCCGCGGCACACGGGCTTTTTCTGCGTTTTTGAGCAGATTTTCGAGGAGAAACATTCATTTTCTCCTCTCCTCTTCCTCCTACCCTTCTAGGCGATTTCAAGGGCGATTTTGGGCGATTTGAGTGCTCCCAAGCTTGTAGAGATCATCCACCTCAAGTCTTGTTGTAGATTTTTGACCTCTACTTGAATCATTCATCCAAATTAAGGTATTTTGGCTTGAACCCTTGTTTTTGTAGATTTGGGGATTCTGCTTTTTGATTTCGATTCCAATCCGTTTTTAATCAATTGATTGTTGTATAAACGTTGTTTTGAACTTGTTCTACGGATTGGATACTCGTATCTTTGGTTCGTTCAACCCGAGGGGTGATTTCTTTGTTCTTGAAGGGTCTTGAACATTTAATGTTCGATTAAATGTTCGAATGAGTTCCCTTTGATAGTTTGTTGGGATTTTCGTTGTTTTCGGCTTTGATTCTCGTCGTAATCACGTTTTATTATTCCTTACGGAGGATTATAGGTGCTCGATGATTCCGATGTTGAATTCCGTTGGTGATTGATGATTCATGTGGTGTTTTCCCGTAGTAATTTCGGTGCTATCGCGTTCTAGATAGTGTTCGGGAATTTGAGGGCTACCCGGCCGTATCCGTTCACTTTTCCATTGCTCGTGATATCGAGGCAAGTACCTTGCCCATACTTTTCTTATTTTGTGGATATGATGATCGGTGATCGTCTTGGTGTGTTTTGAAATGAAGTTTCAAAAGATTTCGGTTCGGCCTCGTTAAAGGCTTTCCTTCAAAATGCGTGTGTGTTTGGTGCACGGCGTGTTTTGGGAATTGATTATGATTTGGTTATTTTGAACGTTGAAGGATTTGATGATGATACTCCTATTGTTTAAAGTTATGGAATCGTGTATTCCGTATTTAATCTTGTTATTGTGTTTTGAAGAGTTTGATAATGGTGTCGAGTTAATGGCCATCTCTAGTGAGTATTCTTAATGAACTTACATTCTTAGCATATTAGTATTGCATGAGTAACGTGTGTGTGTGTGTATGCTCACTATGGGTTAGATCCGACGGGGTCTCGGTAGGGGTCCACGGAGGGGTGGATCCGCGAGCTTGCTTTTAACCACTACGGGTTAGATCCGACGGGGTCTCGGTAGGGATCCACGGAGGGTGGGTCCGCGGTTAATTGTGGTGCATTTTGCAAATGTGATTTGATAATGGCATTTCCGGAAATGAGTGCTTTTGAACGGTTTTCATGATTGCATGCATTGACTAAGTGTGTAAGAGGTAAGGGTTCGTTTGGCTTACTTGGCTAGGATGGCACTAGAGTATTTTGTTGTTTGTGTTAAATCCTTTATTTGTGGATTTTTATGTTGGGAGACGAACCTTGTGGTCGTTCTTGTGTACTGTGAGTTGATGAGATTGGGGCTAAAATCCCAACGTTTTTGTAAAGGTCATTTGACGGATTTGGGGCTAAAATCCCAACGGTTTGGTAAAGGTTATTTTACGGAAGGTAAACCTTTGTGGCGGTGACCCCTTTTGTCTTTTGGATTTTTAAAAAGTAGGATTTGATAATCCTAAATTGTTTCCTATTAAAACTCTCGATGGCATTCTAAACCGTTTTATAAATTATTTCCATTGATTTATGATATTTCGATTTTGAAAGGTTTTCTCAAACTCTTGCCTCGGGAAGTACTTTTCGTTTCGTTTGGATCTTTGAGGATTCCTGGTTATTGTTATTCGTGGAATGTGAATTGTATGGCTCGTATTTGCACTTTGTTCTTGCACTAGCAAAACAGTGGAGTTTTGCTAACCCCCGATTATTCGGGGGTTGGATGTCTGTTTTTGCATTCAGGTGTTGGAGCATAACACAGGGTCGGCACGAAGGATGATGAAAGATGATCGATACTAATCACATGAGGAACCGTACATCGTGTATTGGTTCAGTTGTATTTTATTTTCCGCTGCTATATTTTTCCCGTTGTACGGGTGTGGTTGTGTTTTGACCCCTGCGTGGGCATGCGTGGTAATTGAGTTGTATATTTTTATTGAAAGACCAAATCGGTCTACTGAGTCATTTAGCCTTGAAGGCATTGTCGAGATGTCAAATGTTGTTACCAGCCTGGTAGATCTTCGAGGAGAGGGTATACGGCGTGTAATATTCCTGAGTGGATTGGGGGTGTTACATAAATGGTATCGGAGCCAGGTTGAGGAAACCTAGGCTGTCGGGTGAAGTCGTGTTGTTTGAGTCTTGTTTCGTCGGATTTTATCTGATTGAGTCGTGTCGCGACGCGTCGTTTGAGTTGTTGGTCGTGATTAGTATCGTGGGGCGATCATCATCTTCGTGCGACCTCTGGAAGTAAGTCTCTCTTCTTTGTGTTGTGCCTCGTGTGACACGAGCTATTTTATGATTATTTGTTAAGTGATGGAATCCTTATGTGGATTTTGATTTCACGATATGTATTTAATCGACTCTCGTATTTGATTTATACGAGGAGTGTCGTCGCTTGTGATGTCTTTTTATTGTTGTTTTTGTCCGTTGCTGATGATTTTCGAATCGATTTGCACGTTTTACAAGTTCTCTTGTGGAAGCTTTGTGCTTATTGATCGCTAGAATTCGCGTAGTATGGTTTTCAAATCCGATCAATTTTAAAATTTGTAAAACCTCGAAGTATTTCCAAGGTGTCGAACCCAAGGGAATTGATATGTCGAAAATAAAAGAAGTAACTCTACTCAAAATTTGACTGCTATTTAGGAATCCGAAAATTTGGTTTGTTTCTAATTATCTAACTTCAAAAATCGAAAAATAAAAATTAAATAACAATTAATCCTAAAAATAAAAAATCTAGAACAATAAGATAAGAATTCCAAGTATTATGCAAAGAGAGCAAAATAAAGTGAATTATCTAAATCAAGCAAATAAAGCAAATTAGCAAGATAAAATCACAAGTTGAAAGTTAATTGATCCTAGGGTAGTATCATCTAATTGAGTTCACACAATCCATTCACTTGATTCCTTTTCCCCAAATTTTAATTCAATCCTAGAAATAATCACTCAGCCGATCTAGAATTCCGATCAAGGCAACCTAGAAAGATAGTTAATTTAAACCCTTTTCCCGCAAGGCTCAAAGAATTTAAATCACTTAAAAAGCGTCAACTTATTTATCTATGATTTATCTTACTCTACTCAGGTCTTAAGATCAAATCATATTGTGCATCAAGTATTTCCACTAATTAATTAATCCTTCCGGGCAAAATTAATTAGCTAACATGCATCGATTAAGGGCCCTTTAATCTAGCATGAGATTTAACACATCTTGATCACAAGCCTAGGATGAAAGGTAAAAAGGTAATCAAAGGGACATCATGTGAACATCAATTAAAATTACTAACCCTAGAATCAATCAATGGATTTAGCTAGACATAATTGAAATTAAACAAGAAATAGATGGAGAATGCATATTATTCATATGAAAAGAGAGATTACAACCCTTCTGGATGAACTCTGAGTCTTCAATCTCCGAAAAAGTATAAAAACAATAATAATTGCTGCCTTCCAAAAAGTTCTAGTATTAAAGGAATTAATCTTGCCCCAAAAAAAATGTGTAAAAGTGTGCTAAAGATGATAAAGGATGATAAAGATGATAGAAGATGATAAACTAGGTCTAGGAGGAGGTGTATATAGCCTATGGGGGTTAAACTCCCGATTAGAACTAATCTAGGAAACAAAATCTATCCAAAAGAGTCACAATCCGTCAAAACTCGAGATCCCGCGGAGCAGCATATCGGACGGACCTATCGGCCGATAGGCTGGCCCGATAGGTGGTCTGTCGGTCGACTTCACTTGATAGGGCTCGGAACACCTGTCGGACGCACCTATCGGCCGATAGGCTGGCCCGATAGGTGGTCTGACTTTTGCAAAAATCCGTTTCTTCCGTCCATTTGACTCGACTCTCGGTCCTTTGTCTCGTTTTGGGTCCTTTTGGCTCTAAAAACCTGCAAACACACTAAAACCAACCCAAACGCGTAATACGGCTCGACTAATCATAATTAAGCCAAATACGAGCACATTAATCACGAAACGAGATAAAAACCTAGTATAAAATCCTAGAAAAATGTGGTAAAATTACCACCTATCACTTATACACGTTCGACTTGTTCACTGGCCAGTGCGGTAGGGTCTTTAGAGGCCTCGAATGGGGCCAGTGGTTTTGTTCTGAATGTGGTTATTTGACTCTAATATTTTGTTCTTATGAGGAGTAGTGTTGCTGGATTGTGCATGTTGAACTGTATTTCTTTTATCCGCTGCGTGAGTTCTTTTGTAATGACTTTCGGTATTTTACCGACCGAGTTTTATTTCGATAACCGATTCCCTTAACTGAGTTTTTGGCATTATGGCCTTGATCGCTTTGGCGAAATTTTTATGACGGTATTTAGTATTTTGTAAATGGCTTTCGTGAGTTTTTGAAATATTACCGTCATCAGCCTTTTTGGCATTTTTGTAAATGGTTTTTAGCCTGGGGTTCCGACGCGGGACCCACAGCGCTATGATGTTCCGTGTGATTACCTGAAATTTTTGGGCATTCTAGCCTTTTTGGCATCGTCCTTTTTGGCATTGAATTATTTTCGAAAACTTGAGTATCTTAGAAATAAATTTCGAGACATATTTTTTTCAAATGAGTTATTTTCTTGTGGTACATCCAGGTGCCACAATATATTTCAAAAATTTTCTGCCTCGAGGACCAAAATGTTTTGAGATATTTTCAATGTTTTAGAAACACTTTTATTTAGACCCGAGGGTCGAATATTCTGAAAGTTTTCACTAAGAGAAAGTGTCCTCATTTTTATCAAATGCGAAATGGTTCTCCAAAGTCTCGATAACGATGTTTCACGTTTGTACTTTTTGAAAGGTGATACTCAAGATCAATCGGTGTTCTTCTAAATTATTTTCAAAATGAGGTTTTTATTTTTAAAACCTATCCATTCCCGTTTGAGGGCTGGGTATATATGTATGATGTTCGCGTTGTCATTTTGATGTTTGCTCCCGAGTATGACCGAATTGGCGGTGTGAGCATTGAGTTGTTTTCCACACATTTGTTGTGTTAGCCCCTTGTGAGAGGCGGGATGTTGGTGTTGAATATTGTCGCCTCATGGTGATTTCTGCGTTGTCGCGCATGTGCGAGCTGTTAGAGCTTGGGTTGGTATGGCCGTGTGCATCGGTGATCGTTCCGTTATGTGTCGGTTGTTTAATGTCTTGTTACCTTGCTCCTGTTTTTGTGAATTTCGTGGATGAGGTCGGAGGTAATACCCGTACTATTTTGACTTCCGTATCTTCTCTTTCTCCAGTCTATCGATTCGCTCATGTTCGTTGATACTTTATGAACTTGTTCTGTATTTCGGTTTCGTCGTCCGAACGAACTGCGATCTTGTTATGGGTCGATCTGGTTATCGCCGTGACTTTTTGGGTTCGGTTCGATTCTTGTGAACCTTGTTCGGGAGTGACATCATCTGGTTCTATTAGTTCTTTTATTCGAAGTGGATCGGATTTGGAACTCTTGTGTTTTCGACTCTATCGACTCGTTTATGTTCGTTGACATTTTCTGAGCTTGTCCTGCCCCTTGCTTTTGTTGATCGGACGAGTGCGGTATTGTTTCGGAATAACTCGTTTGTCGTTGTGATTTTTTTTCGATTGCTATTTCCCTTTCCTGTGGATCTTATGTGAGTACACATTTTGTTGGTTTTACCGGATCATGTTTCGTCTCGAGTCGAGATGTGAACTTCGGAGTTGTCGGTTGAACCTTATTGTTCTTCGTGATCCGAACAGGATTATTCGATTTTTTGTTGACTCGATCGTTGTGGTTCGATCATTGATTGTTCGGTTTTTGTTAATCTCGTTTCGTGATTGTTGAACGTTCAGACTCCTTCGTAATTCCCTTAAGTTCGGGAAATTAGTCTCGTTTTCGATCTTCCAACCCTTGGGCGGTGGAATTCCGTATTGGTTCAGCGATTGGCTCGCGTTTCGATTGATGTACCGTTGGGTTGGTCAATCATACTGACTTTCGTTCGTTGTGTTTTGTGATTGTCGGATAATTGACTTGGCTATATTATCCGTTTGATGACGTTTGTCATTTGTTGGTTTTATTATATCCCTAACGGCGACGTTGTGTTGGTCGTCGTGGAGCGTGTTTTCACGCCGTATGTCTCTTTGCGTTTCTTACGGCTTATTTGTTGGGAGCGAAGTTTTCTTTTTGGTGTATCTCGTCGAGTTTTCCTGGCGGGTATATTGCTCCCCCCTACTTGTTTTAAGTTTCGGGACGAAACTTCTTTTAAGGAGGGTAGAATGTAATATCCGCAATTTCGAATTTCGGTAATTTTCTTTTTTTCGGCGGAAGTTCGTTTTGACAACTCTGTCATGACCGTTTCGTCATTCCGAGAATGATTAATTCTGCACTTTTTGTCATCCGAGTTCGTTTCGGTGACGTTTTGTTGAGTTCCCTGTCCTTGATCGACTTTTTCACGTGGGAGTTCGACTTTGTAAAGTCACCATTAATTCTTGGAAACTCCAAAAATTCTGAATCTTTGCAACATTATAGAGCATCTAGTTAGATTTCCAATGGTTCAAACGGTGAGTCAATCGGATTCAAGACGAAGGAGTTATGGTCAAAATAGCCAAGATTGTACGATGTGCCTTTTTGGTGTTGAAGGGGGCTGTACCGTGTGCCGCGGCACACTCAGGCTGTGCCGCGGCACTAAGCTGATTCCTGGGCGTTTTTTGTGACCCTGGGCCGCGGTACACTTGTCCTGTGCCGCGGCACACGGGCTTTTTTTGCGTTTTTGAGCAGATTTTCGAGGAGAAACATTCATTTTCTCCTCTCCTCTTCCTCCTACCCTTCTAGGCGATTTCAAGGGCGATTTTGGGCGATTTGAGTGCTCCCAAACTTGTAGAGATCATGCACCTCAAGTCTTGTTGTAGATTTTCGACCTCTACTTGAATCATTCATCCAAATCAAGGTATTTTGGCTTGAACCCTTGTTTTTGTAGATTTGGGGATTTTGCTTTTTGATTTCGATTCCAATCCGTTTTTAATCAATTAATTGTTGTATAAACGTTGTTTTGAACTTGTTCTATGGATTGGATACTCGTATCTTTGGTTCGTTCAACCCGAGGGGTGATTTCTTTGTTCTTGAAGGGTCTTGAACATTTAATGTTCGATTAAATGTTCGAATGAGTTCCCTTTGATAGTTTGTTGGGATTTCCGTTGTTTTCGGCCTTGATTCTTGTCGTAATCACGTTTTATTATTCCTTACGGAGAATTATAGGTGCTCGATGATTCCGATGTTGAATTCCGTTGGTGATTGATGATTCATGTGGTGTTTTCCCGTAGTAATTTCGGTGCTATCGCGTTGTAGATAGTGTTCGGGAATTTGAGGGCTACCCGGCCGTATCCGTTCACTTTTCCATTGCTCGTGATATTGAGGCAAGTATCTTGCCCATACTTTTCTTATTTTGTGGATATGATGATCGGTGATCGTCTTGGTGTGTTTGTTTGGTTGTTTGAAATGAAGTTTCAAAAGATTTCGGTTCGGCCTCGTTAAAGGCTTTCCTTCAAAATGCGTGTGTGTTTGGTGAACGGCGTGTTTTGGGAATTGATTATGATTTGGTTATTTTGAACGTTGAAGGATTTGATGATGATACTCCTATTGTTTAAAGTTATGGAATCGTGTATTCCGTATTTAATCTTGTTATTGTGTTTTGAAGAGTTTGATAATGGTGTCGAGTTAATGGCCATCTCTAGTGAGTATTCTTAATGAACTTACATTCTTAGCATATTAGTATTGCATGAGTAACGTGTGTGTGTGTGTGTATGCTCACTATGGGTTAGATCCGACGGGGTCTCGGTAGGGGTCCACGGAGGGGTGGATCCGCGAGCTTGCTTTTAACCACTACGGGTTAGATCCGACGGGGTCTCGGTAGGGATCCACGGAGGGGTGGGTCCGCGGTTAATTGTGGTGCATTTTGCAAATGTGATTTGATAATGGCATTTCCGGAAATGAGTGATTTTGAACGGTTTTCATGATTGCATGCATTGACTAAGTGTGTAAGAGGTAAGGGTTCGTTTGGCTTACTTGGCTAGGATGGCACTAGAGTATTTTGTTGTTTGTGTTAAATCCTTTATTTGTGGATTTTGATGTTGGGAGACGAACCTTGTGGTCGTTCTTGTGTACTGTGAGTTGATGAGATTGGGGCTAAAATCCCAACGTTTTTGTAAAGGTCATTTGACGGATTTGGGGCTAAAATCCCAACGGTTTGGTAAAGGTTATTTTACGGAAGGTAAACCTTTGTGGCGGTGACCCCTTTTGTCTTTTGGATTTTTAAAAAGTAGGATTTGATAATCCTAAATTGTTTCCTATTAAAACTCTCGATGGCATTCTAAACCGTTTTATAAATTATTTCCATTGATTTATGATATTTCGATTTTGAAAGGTTTTCTCAAACTCTTGCCTCGGGAAGTACTTTTCGCTTCGTTTGGATCTTTGAGGATTCTGGTTATTGTTATTCGTGGAATGTGAATTGTATGGCTCGTATTTGCACTTTGTTCTTGCACTAGCAAAACAGTGGAGTTTTGCTAACCCCCGATTATTCGGGGGGTGGATGTCTGTTTTTGCATTCAGGTGTTGGAGCATAACACAGGGTCGGCACGAAGGATGATGAAAGATGATCGATACTAATCACATGAGGAACCGTACATCGTGTATTGGTTCAGTTGTACTTTATTTTCCGCTGCTATATTTTTCCCGTTGTACGGGTGTGGTTGTGTTTTGACCCCTGCGTGGGCATGAGTGGTAATTGAGTTGTATATTTTTATTGAAAGACCAAATCGATCTACTGAGTCATTTAGCCTTGAAGGCATTGTCGAGATGTTAAATGTTGTTACCAGTCTGGTAGATCTTCGAGGAGAGGGTCTACGGCGTGTAATATCCCTGACTGGATTGGGGTGTTACAGTTTTGCTAACCCCCGAGTATTCGGGGGGTGGATGTCTATTTTTGCATTCAGGTTTTGGAGCATAACACAGGGTCGGCACGAAGGATGATGAAAGATGAACGATACTAATCACACGAGGATCCGTTGATGTCGTATTGGTATAGTTGTATTTTCTTTTCCGCTGCAGTATCTTTTCCCCGTTGTACGGGAGTTTATTGTATTTTGACCCCTGCGTGGGTATATGTTGTAATTGAGTTGTATATTTTTATTGAAAGACCAAATCGGTCTACTGAGTCATTTAGCCTTGAAGGCATTGTCGAGATGTTAAATGTTGTTACCAGCCTGGTAGATCTTCGAGGAGAGGGTCTACGGCGTGTAATATCCCTGAGTGGATTGGGGGTGTTACATAAATGGTATCGAAGATTAGGTTGAGGAAACCTAGGCTGTCGGGTCAATTCGTGTTGTTTGAGTCTTGTTTCGTCGGATTTTATCTGACTGAGTCGTTTCGCGACGCGTCGTTTGAGTTTGTTGGTCGTGATTTGTATCGTGGGGCGATCATCATCTTCGTGCGACCTGTGGAAGTAAGTCTCCCTTCTTTGTGTTGTGCCTCGTGTGACACGAGCTATTTTTATGATTATTTGTTAAGTGATGGAATCCTTATGTGGATCTTGATTTCACGATATGTATTTAGTCGACTCTCGTATTTGATTTATACGAGGAGTGTCGTTGCTTATGATGTCTTTTTATTGTTGTTTTTGTCCGTTGCTGATGATTTTCGAATCGATTTGCACGTTTTACAAGTTCTCTTGTGGAGGCTTTGTGCTTATACGCGTTCGACTTGTTCACTAGCCAGTGCGGGAGGGTCCTTAGAGGCCTCGAATGGGGTCATTGGTTTGTTCTGAATGTGGTATTTTTTTTTTCGTTTATTTCCGTTTAAAGACATGTATTGTCTTGATTTTAAACGTTTTGATGCGTGTACTAGGAGTTGTTTCAGTGAACGTCGATATGTGTGAGTTTTGGGCATTCTGGCCTATTGGATTTTTGAAAACCTTGAGTATCTTGGAAAAATAAATTTCGAGACGTACTTTTCAAATGAGTTATTTTCTCGTGGTACATCTAGGTGCCACAATATATTTCAAAAAAAATTTCTACTTCGAGGACCAAAATGCTTTGAGATATTTTCAATGTTTTAGAAACACTTTTATTTAGACCCGAGGGTCGAATATTCTGAAAGTTTTCACTAAGAGAAAGTGTCCTCATTTTTATCAAATGCGAAATGGTTCTCCAAAGTCTCGATAACAATGTTTCACGTTTATACTTTTTGAAAGGTGATACTCAAGATCAACCGGTGTTCTTCTAAATTATTTTCAAAATGAGGTTTTCGTTTTTAAAACCTTTCCATTCCCATTTGAGGGCTGGGTATGTATGTATGATGTTCGCGTTGTCATTTTGATGTTTGCTCCCGAGTATGACCGAATTGGCGGTGTGAGCGTTGAGTCGTTTTCCACACATTTGTTGTGTTAGCCCCTTGTGAGAGGCGGGATGTTGGTGTTGAATATTGTCGCCTCGTGGTGATTTCTGCGTTGTCGCGCATGTGCGAGCTGTTAGAGCTTGGGTTGGTATGGCCGTGTGCATCGGTGATCGTTCCGTTATGTGTCGGTTGTTTAATGTCTTGTTACCTTGCTCCTGTTTTTATGAATTTCGTGGATGAGGTCGGAGGTAATACCCGTACTATTTTGACTTCTGTATTTTCTCTTTCTCCATTCTTTCGACTCGCTCGTATTCGTTGATACTTTCTGAACTTGTTCTGTATTTCGGTTTCATCGTCCGAACGAACTGTGATCTTGTTGTGGGTTGATATGGTTATCGTTGTGATTTTTTTTTAGTTCGGTTCGATTCTTGTGAACCTTGTTCGGAAGTGACATCATCTGGATCTATTAGTTCCTTTATTCGAAGTGGATCGGATTTGGAACTCCTGTGTTTTCGACTCTGTCGACTCGTTTATGTTCGTTGACATTTTCTGAACTTTCCATATCCCTTGCTTTTGTTGATCGAACGAGGGTGGTGGTGTTTCAGAATAACTCGTTTGTCGTTGTGACTTTTCAATCGCTATTCCCTTTCCGGTGGATCTTATGGGAATGCATGTCTTGTAGTTCTCACCAGATCATCCTGGGAGTTGTTGTTTGAATTTTATTATCCTTCGTGTTTCGGACATGATTGTTCGATTTTTGTTGTCTCGGTCGTTTGTTTGTTCGGTTTTTGTCCTCGTTTCGTGATTGTTGAGCATTCAGGCTCCTTCCTAATTTCCTTAAGTTCGGGAAATTAGTCTCGTTTTCGATCTTTCAACCCTTGGGCGGTGGAATTCCGTATTTCTTCAGCGTTTGGCTCGCGTTTGGATTGATGAACCGTTGAGTTGGTCAATCGTATTGATTTTCGTTCGTTGTGTTTTGTAATTGTTCGGATAATCGACTTGATTGTATTATCCATTTGATGACGCTTGTCACTTGTTGGTTTTGTTATATCCCTAACAGCGACGTTGTGTTGGTCGTCATGGAGCGTGTTTTCACGCCGTATATTCCTTTGCGTTGCTTGTAACGTTTCGCCGATGGGCGTAAGTTACGCGTTTCCTTGCGTATCTCGTTGAGTTTTCCTGGCGGGATATTGCTTCTCCCTACTTGTTTTAAGTTTCGGGACGAAACTTCTTTTAAGGAGGGTAGAATGTAATATCCGCAATTTTCGATTTTTGGTAAATTTCTTTTTTCGGCCGGAGTCCGTTTTGACGACTGTTTCATGACCGTTTCGTCATTTCGAGAATGATTAATTCTTCACTTTTTGTCATCCGAGTTCGTTTCGGTATCGTTTTGTTGAGTTCCGAGGTTTTTAGCGACTTTTCCGCACTTGAGTTCGATTCTTGCGAATCTCGTCCGAAACTGTTGTTTCGAGTTTCTCGTAAGTTCATTTAATGTTATTATTCATGTTGCGAGCTTTGGTTTGGTGTTTCGATCGCGTATCGTGATTTTCGGACGTTTTGGGCCATTTTCGTAATTTCCCAAAGTTTTGGGTAATCACTTCCGTTGTCGAATTCCGAGCCTTCGGGTTGTGTGTTCTCTTATCTCTTAGATTCGTCTTTGCGAGTACGTCGTAACCGTATCATCAATTCGTATTCAGGTTCGGGTTTCGGGGTCGTTCGGGCCGTCTGAGTTGGCCCCGGCCGAGTCATGGCCGGGCAACCTGGGCCCAGGCAGATCGCCGAGTCACGGCCGGTAGTGCTCGCGGCTCTGGCCGAGTCACGGCCGGTAGTGCTCGGCGACTTCGGCCGAGCAGCCGCACCGTGGGCCGCGGCACATGCCGGGCAGGCCGCGGCACACTGTGGCATTTTTCGGCTAAACTGATCAGACTGGTGCCGCGGCACACTCCGGCCGAGCCGCGGCACACTGCCGACCATTGGGAGCCATTTTTGGGCCTGTGCCGCGGCACACTGTGCAGCCTATTTATGGCCCTGCACACGGGTTTTTGGCCATTTTTCTCCTTCTTCTCCTTCTCTTCCGCGGCTGAGGGTGATCTTACCATGGAGCCATGTTGTTTAACAACAAATCCATGGAATTCTTGAGTTCATATCATCAATCAATCATCCGTTATCATCCTTTGATCCAGCGAATCAAGGTAATCTTCCTTAGAACCCTAATTTCGTGAATTTGGGGTTTTTTGCGTTTTTGTCCGATTCGTTCCGTATTAATGATTAATTCATGATGGGTATAATTAATCTTGGTAGTATTCTTGTGTTTAACATCATTTAATCCATTGTTCTTCGTCGAATCGAAGTATATTTCTTGATTTCCTTCGAATCGACTTTTTGGGGGATTTGTCCTCGATCTCGTTTTTCATCCGTTTTTGATGGATCGATTATGGTTAAATGATGTTGTTAAACATATTCTATGGATTGTATATCCATATTTCAACTTGGAATTCCGTTTTCGTGTTTTGTCGGGACGAATCGTGTTCTTGGCCGTTTTGGGGGAAACGCTTGAACATTTGTCGTTCGTTCTTTGAATTCAACGGCTTTGAGTCGTGTTATGGAATTCATTTCATAGTTGTTATTGTCCTTCATAGTTTATGAACGCGAGTTGGCGATCGGTGGAGTCGGCGGGTTCGTAGGCGGTTCGTGTCAACCTACTTCGGTCGATTCTTCGCGTTATTCTTATTCGAGGCAAGTACCTTGCCCATACTTTTCTTATTTTATGGATATGATGATCGTGATCGTCTTGGTGTGTTTATTTGGTTGTTTGAAATGAAGTTTCAAAAGATTTCGGTTTGGCCTCGTTAAAGGCTCTCTTTCAAAACGCGTGTGTGTTTTGTGAACGTTGCGTTTTGGGAATTGATTATTTTGAATGTTGAAGGCTTTGATGATATCCCTATTGTTTAAAGTTATGGAATCGTGTATTCCGTGTTTAATCTTGATATTGTGTTTTGAAGAGTTTGATAATGATGTCGGATAAGTGGCCATCCCTAGTAAGTATTCTTGATGAACTTACATTCACTACACCATAGATTGCATACAGCAACGTGTAAAATACGTTGCAATATGCCCTAAATTCATTGCAATAGGGACTATTGCAACGATTATGCAAAAATCAAGCGTGTCCTTTGCTCTGGTTGCCATAGGGCCCTTATGGCAACAAATTTGGTACCATATTGCAACGGCATATTATCGTTGCAAATATAGTATATGGCAACGATTTAACGGCTATAGCAACAGGTTTAACACCATTGCAATATATTGGACTACCTATGGCAACATTTTTTTGCAACGTTTTTTTTGTGTTAATTGTTGCAATACATGGACTCAGGCAACCCTAAGGCAACATATATATGCCCAATTGCAACGTATTTAGAATCAAATGCAATCTAATTTTATTAATGAATATGACATATATGGCAACATTTAAGCTTCTATTGCAACGCTAAATAAAAAAACTGGCATGGTCTTATTTCATAAACAACTACACCATAGAAATTGGTATATCATAACATCAATTAAACCAAGCAGTACTACTGTTCCAACATCAATACACAAATCACTCAAACAAGTTGAGGAAAATTACCAAGTTCAAACAAAATAACTAAGTTCAAGAAAACGACCATGTTCAAGCAAAAATAACCAAGTTCAAGTGACACAATCTAACTTAATAATACATATAGACCAAATTCATTGTTAAACATTATATAAACATGAGTCGTCATGGCCCTACTTCCTCTTCCCCTTCATATGCATCTGTCTCATCTCCGTCCTCGACATAAGTAGTAGCACACAATTCTTTTACATTGATATTCAATGATGGATTCTGCTCAGCCAATTTTCCAAGAATCTTTTCCAATTTCTGGTTCATTTTGTCCTCCATTTCAGAAGCTAAATCATCTCTTAACTGCTTCAGTTGTGCAGAATTTTTGTTGTCAATTTTTGACATGTCTTTCTTGCTTTTCCTTGTCCTACCACTCCTACCAACCAGCCAATTTGGTCCATGAGCTGCAAAGTTCAGTTCAGGTACTTCCCCTAGTTCTTCTCGACCCTCATCACCACTGTTACGTGCATCAATTCCATTGGAACCTTCACCCTGCCAATATTCCAAGTATCCAAAAATGTAGAATAAAAATTGAGAATTCATTATATTTGACCTGTTCACTATAATTTTGTAGGATAACAATTTGGAGAATTTAAACTAATGTGTTACCTCCGTATTATGACCCTTTCGGGTTTTAGGGTAAATCTGTCCTTTTGTGGGTGTTTTAGTGCTTGCATTTTTCTTTTTCTAGCATAAAAAAATAGAGTGAGCCGAAAATAAATTATGTTAGTCATCAGATTTCATAAAAAATAGATAAACTGATTATGAAGCACAATTATTAATGTCCCTAATTACCATACCATTTCGTTACCGATCTGCGCAAAACTTGTACGACCAGCGGTGTGTGTATCAAAGACAACTTTTTTCCGATTTACTATATTCTTTTCAGCCTTCGTCTGGACACTCTCATCACCCCAATATTTCAGCAAAACCTTGAACTTTTCCAATGGAATTGATTGAGGCCTGTTTTTTAACCTATCCTCATCAGTGTGGTATTTGGTATAATATCGGACCTTGAAACGACTCTTGTGAATCCTCCACAACTCAGCCATAGTCCTGAGTGACCAATCCTTGCCTTCTTCAGGAATGATATACTTTGTCTATAACAAGTAAAATAGAAAATTGAATTAGTAAATGAACAAGTACAACTTAAATTTAAGAAAACATTTGAGGGGTTTTCACCTTGATAAATTCCCACCAACCATTTTTTTGTCCATCAGAACTTCATGCCACCGATAAAATCAAGTGGCACACATTGTCTTGCTAGCGTCCCTAGGAAACTACTATACTCGATCTTATTTTACTATTTTCGACACGGAGTTGAAGCTCATGATTCAAGGTAAGCACCGGTCTATCTTCTAGTTTTCTTGTGAAGACAAAGACTCATTTTCGTTGGTCCTCTACGCCTCGTACTTTTGTTTTCCGTAAGGAAGAAAAACAAATACATAAATGCAAATTTGATACGTAATTTCACTATATATGTTTAGAAACATATATACCGTAGAAAGTGCAACTATGTCATCACCATTACCATTACCATCTCACGCTTCATCATTATGGTCATGATTGATATGTGTTTCCTTCTTCTCTGTTGGGATTTTCGCAATGATAAATATGCGACCATTGTACCAATTCCATCATTATCGCCCTTTTTAATTGTTGGAATGGTTGTAAATCAAGAGGTAATGGTGGGGAGGTGGTAAATTCTCTTCAACCATGACCTTGCAAAAATATTGATTGGTATTTAAAATAATATAAGGAAAATTAACACTTAAAATGACAAAATGCTAATGATCATAAATTTACCATACTGTGTCCTCAGCCTTTTTGTAATGTTTGTGAACGGGTTGAACGAGTTGATGGTACCATGGGCCTTCACTACCCGAACTTTAGTGGTTTGCTACATAAACATCAAAAATAGCATAAAATAGCTCAATATCCATGAAAAATAGCACAAAATATTATCTAGCACTTTATTTAAGTTCCTAAAAATGATCGATATGTACCTTAGGGGCTTCACCCTCTTCACTATTTGAAAGACTATCATGACCGGAACATATTCCCTATCACATGTCGCCCATTCCTCTTCAAGTACGGTTTTCTTATTTTTGGTCTTTGCAAATAGCTCATCCGCTTTTCTTGAGTCCAGTTTGGTCCAAGAACTTTTTATTTTCTTCACTCTCCTTCTTCTTCTTTCTTCATAATCCGCGATCCGAACGTAAAACAACAAAAATGAAAAATTTAGAAAAAAGAATGCAAAGAAACAAGTGATCACATATGCAAAGAATTTTATATTTAAGGTACCTGGACTTGCTTCTTTAGACTTAGCATTTCCAAATCTACATTTGCATTCTCTTTCATAATATTTCTCCTAGTCGTCTTTTGTGTCCTGCAGCCTCCCGTAGGTGGAATCGAGGTCCTACTATAGCCGGAATCGGAGGTCTGCTATAGGTGGAACCTCGGCTCTCTCGTCTGAATTCTTAGTAACCACTGCTTTCCATCATTAGCTAATTTTTCTTTTCTCTTTGCTCTTGTCGAAGTCCTTGTAGTGTCACAAACTTGCGCTTCAATTGCAAATCTTTACCTACAAAAATAAATGATAAGCACGTATAATATTGATACTCATATACTTGTGGTCGCAAGCAAATAAATAGATATGATTTACCTTCAAAAAACTTTTCCTTGGTCTTATTATAACATGAGGCCGCAATTGCTTCACCGGTTCTATTGTTTTGTCAACAATGGTGTCAATGTAAAGATCTAAAGAGGCACCATCGGTTAAGCCTTGTACAAGTTGAGTAACATCGGATCATTACTAACTATTTTCCACCTCCTACTTTCTTGACATAGACTCCCCTATTTCGGTGTATCCAACATCATCCTTGACATACTCCATAAGTCTGGGAATGAGAACGTATCGCATTTATCTCGGTAGGGATCTTTGTGCATGCACCGCCTACGTAATCAGTTTTTAGAAACTGTCCCTGTGGTAAAAGCCGAGAAAAAAATACTCTGCCATCCTAAAAATAAAATTAAACCATAAAAAAGGTTAACGAATGAATTAAGGCACATGATTGAAATTACTAACGAGGAACAACTACGATTAAAGGAAACAATTACCAACGATTACAAAGTACAATCTAATAGAGCACAAGTAATTAAATATGCAATTAGATTAAAATGAAATGGTGCACAAGTAAATATGCAAACGATTACCAAGTAAGAATAATTACCAATCGTCACAGTGAAAATTAAATAAGAGCGAATCAAACACATCTTAATTTAATACCAAGATCTCATTACAATACAAGTACGAAAAGAAGTTACCCTACAAGTAACATCACATAGAAAATACAACATTTTTAGAATAAAAATTTAAGTAGCGATTCACTCAAAAGTTCTTCATTTTCTTGCTCATCATCAACGTAAATTTGTCGCATCGGCACATCATCTACGAACCAACTAACATCTCGGTTGTGTGATTCTCCATTCCAAAGTTTATCGGCACATCATGCATAGTAGGCCCACTAACTTCTTCAAGTGCATCATTTCCTTGTTCAACATCGTTGTCCTCCCGTGGCATTTTTTAACAACATAGTTTAAATTTTTTTCCGTACAATCTTGAATATAGAAAACTTGTTGTACTTGCGTAGCTAGAACAAATGGATCCTCTTTTGATACACTCTACTAAAATTGACTCTTGTCACCCCACAACAATCTTTATCCTTTTGGTACCAAAGAACACTTGAACAAAACTACGATCAATGCACCCCAATAATCAACTTCAATGATTTCTTCAATCGCTCCATAGTAAGTAACATCCCCAAGTATTGGATTTTGATCTTTTGAACTTGCAAACCGGTGGTTAGTGGTCACAAACAGACACCATGCTTTTGTGTGGTGCACTTGCCATCTCTTTTCTTTGTATGGAATCTGAACCCATTTATTACATAACCGGTATACTTCTTCGCTGCTCGGTGAGGTCCTCTTGCAAGACTTAATAATTCTAATGAACATCCCTCTTTTTTTTCAACCTCCTCCTTTAACCAATTATGAAATTCTTTGGTATGTGTTCTTTCTCTTTTGTACATCTTCGACTTTCCATTATTATCATAGAAGCTACGATGCTCCCTGCATTTTTTTAAATCGAAAAATTATTATTGCTACATATTTGTACATAAACTACTCTATACACTCTTAGAAAAACTAGGAAAAAGAACGTACTCAATTAATTTCTCGATTTCCTTGTTACCACAGTTGAAGAGTATGTATCGATGAGCATTAATCCATACTTTATCTGCCAAATGAACAAATTCTTTCCATCTTTGTTTCTCCCGACCCAATCGGATATCCATTCTTTGATTTGTCTGCATTACTTTTTTTTCCCCGACATCACTTAAAAATCGAGAACAAAAGGTCAAACATTCTTCCACCATGTACCCTTCAGCTATAGACCCTTCTGGTTTACTTCTATTACGAACGTAGGACTTTAATTTACACAAATAGTGTTCAATTCCAAACATCCATCCGAGATGTCTTGGTCCTCCCAATTCAACCTCTTTACATAAGTGAATTGGCAAGTGAATCATAATGTCAAAAAATGCAGGTGGAAATATTATCTCACATTGGCAGAGTATTTCTATTATTTCTTCTTGCAACTTTGAAACATCCTCCACATCTATCACTTTTCCACATATGCCCCAAAAATGAACCCAACCTAATCAAAGGTATTGCCACCTCTGGTTTTAAGGTTTTAATCACAAAGAAATTGTAGTAAATATTGAGAATGAAATGTGCATCGTGACTTTTATACCCGAAAACCTTTCTTTCGCTCAATTGCACACAACGGCTAATATTAGATGCACATCCGTACGGAGTCTAGCATTCTTCAACACCGAGCAAAAGTTTTCTTTTTCTTTTTTGTCATGTCAAAAGTAGCGGCCGATATTTCATAGAGTTTGTTATCAAGACATTTTACAGATGAAGAACCTTACGGATGCCCATTTCTTGCAGATCAAATCGAGCGTCTAGATGATCTTTTGTTTTGCCACCAATGTTCAACAAGGTCCCTAATATTTTATCACAAACATTTTTCTCGATATGCATGACATCTAGATTATGTCTAAGCAAATGACCACTCCAATATGGCAATTCAAAGAATATGGACTTCTTTTTCCAAGGGCAGTCTGAAGTCTTTTTATTTTTTATTTGCTTCCCGAAATTATTCTTGTATCCACGTAATAGTTCTTCAATATCCATTCCAGATAATGGAGGTGGACAAAGATCTGTTTCGACTTCACCATTAAATCTTCTCGTGTCAAATCTATGCTTGTGGTCAGGGGGGAGGAATTTTCTGTGGTTCATATAGCAAACTTTCCGGCTATGCTTCAAATACATTGAGGAGGTACAATAGTGACATACTGGACAACCTAGTTTACCCTTTGTGCTATAACCCGATAAAACTCCATAACCGGGAAAAACATTTATGGTCCATAGGAGGCCCTCACGTAACGTAAATGTATTGTCACAGAATTTATCGTAAGTATCTATACCTACGTCCCAAAGTTCTTTCAACTCAGCAATTAGTGGCTGCAAATACACATCTATTTCATTACCGGGGTACACAGGTCCAGGGATTAGTGTTGAAAGAAGTAGGTTTTCTGGTTTCAAAATCAACCAAAGGGGGAGATTATAATTGACCAGAACAACTGGCCAAGTGCTGTGTCTTATATTCATAGATCGGTAAGGATTGAAGCCATCAGCCGCTAAACCTAACCTAACATTTCGAGGTTCACAAGCAAAATTTGGATGTCTAGCATCCATTGACTTCCAAGCCTCGGCATCGGCCGGATGTCTTAACTTACCATCTTTGATTCGTCCTACTACATGCCATGTCATGAGTTCAGAATATTCTTTACTCAAGAACAGGCGTTGGAGCCTAGGTTTCAATGGAAAGTATCTCATCACTTTTGCAGGGACTTTATACTTGTTTTCTTGGAAGCTAGCATCACTATTTTGATTATCTACAGATTTCCACCTTGACACTCCACATACTTTGCATTTATGTTCATTTTTATTTTCAGCCCAATATAACATGCAATCGTTCGGACAAGCATGTATCTTTTGGTAATCAAGACCCAATTCCCTAATCATACTTTTGGCAGCGCTAAAACTTGGAGGCAAATTTACATCAGGAAAGGCCTCCTTTGTCAACTCTAAAATACCGCTAAAGGCCGATTCGGTAAAACCGTGAGTGCACTTTAACAAGTAAAGTTTGACTATAAAACCTAATGGAGTAAATTCTTTAGACCCGGGATACAAAGGCTGTTTCCCTTCCTCGACAAGCTTATAAAAATCTTTTGCCATATTATTCATTCCATTTCTAACTCTACCTTCATCATGAATCATTTCATCAAAATCATCACCAAGACCAATACCCGTATCAAAATCCATATCATCATTAGGTTTGCTAAACTTAGGGGTGGACACTTCGTATATCCAGTTAACAAACGATGGACAAGGACCATGCCATACAAGATGATCAACTATATCTTCCCTACAATACCAGAAACGATTACTACAATTTTTGCAAGGGCATTTGAGTTCATTCCCTACTGCAAAATTATCAAATCCATTTCTAACAAAATCTGTCACCCCTGTAATATCCGCATTTTTCTTTCCCTTGTAATTGTATTTCCGGTGTAATTCTCGATTGTAGTGACCCTCGTGTATCCTTCAGTGTAACTTTTCCGTCATCTTTTGATCCGATTCTCGTAATTGTTGTGCGGAACCGCCGTTTCGGGGTTGCCGTGGATCCATTTCGTGTTATTAGTCCCCAAATATTAATTCCTATCGTTTTATCCTCTTTCAGGATCATTTTTATCATTTTGGGACCCAATAGGTGGTGTGGGTCGCGGCACAAGCTGTGCGTGCCGCGGCACACAAATTCCTTCAGTTGGTGGTCGACCCAACGGTACTGTGTGCCGCGGCACACCCATCCGTGCCGCGCACAAGCAGCCAAAGGCCGCGGCACACCTGTCCGGTGCCGCGGCACACTCGTGTGTCTTCTGCGACCCAAACCCAACTGTACCGGGTGCCGCGGCACACGCAGGCTGTTTCGCGGCACAACGCCGAAACCTGGGCGTAATTTGTTGGGCTGTGCCGCGGCACACAAAGCGGTAACTGTGCAAACTCGTCTTTATTAGACTAAATCGCCCGTCTTCTTCCTCATTTCACTGCATCACGAGAGAGAGTGTAAGAGAGGGGAAGAGTTCTTCACCTTTATCCATTGGGGGGTCGATTTTCACCATTTTTCTTCAGTAGTGAAGCCCGGGCAATCAATCTAACGCGTGTTCTACGGATCTTGGTGCTTGAATCTCCTAAGGTAATATTCTAAAACCCTATTTTCGATTAATTTGGGGGTTTTGGGTTTTTCTTCCGATTCGTTCAGTTTTGTTGGTGGATTCATGATGTATACGATTAATATTGTTAGTATCTTTAGTTTTCCTACGGATTCATGGATATTTTGTGGATTTTTACGGAATCGGGAGGGTTTGGTTGTGGTCCGCCCTCGTTGTTATTTTGACACGAATATACATGAATCGTAGGCGGGTTTCCGGGTGTATTCCATTTCCATAATCGTTTAGAAGTGGTTGTGATTGTGCTATTCGAATCGTTAGGTTCATTTTCGTCGGTTCCTCGTGGTTGTGCTTGATCCTTCCGTTCCGTTCGTGTCATCGTCTATTTAATCGAGGCAAGTATCCTTATGAACTTACAATCTTGACATAGTAGTTTTGTATGAGAAATTGTGTGTGTGTATGCTCACTACGGGTTAGACTCGACGGGGTCTCGGTAGGGTTCCACGGCCGTGGGACCGCGAGCTTGCTTTTAACCATTGTGGGTTAGATCCGACGGTCTCGGCAGGATCCACGGCCGTGGTCCGCGGTTAATTGTGGTGCATTTTACAAATGTGGTTTTGATTATTGGCATTTCCGGAAATGAGTATTTTGGAACTATGTTTTCTTGAATTGCATACATTACTATATGTGTAAGATGTAAATTGTTCATTTGGTTACTTGTACTAGCGTAATTGCTAACCCCTCTGGGGACCCGTTTTGGGGAAATTCGTTTTATGAATTTCAGGTCAGGTTCATCGGGACGAGCGGGCGCTGGACCAGTACACGGATGATGGCCATGCGTGATGATTGTGCATAAGTGACGTCTTAATGTCTTTTTGTCTTTTCATCTTTTGTGGTTTTTGAACTAATAGTTGTACTCGAGTACCTAAGAGTTCTTGTTCGTCCGGATTGTATTGTTGCCTATATGTTGGTGTTGATTGATGATGTTATGTTTGACCGGTTGAACCGGGTGGATTTTTCTGTTTTGCGTCTTTATGACATGGTGTTGGTTTGTCGTTTATGTGAGTCGATGAGTATGATCTTTGTTCGGCTGGTGGGTCCCACATAGGATTCACGGGCGTAATATACCTCGAATATATTGAGGGTGTTACAGAAAATGGTATCAGAGCTCTAGGTTTATGGATACCTAGGCTTGTCGGTTTATTGGGTCTTGTGGTGTTTTGTTTTGCACATCATCGTCACGCTGCCATGATTCCGGTACTAACAGTGTCCGTAAGTTTTCCTTCCTCTGTTCATTAATTCCTTGTATCGTACCCTTGATTCTAGACTTGTAATTGTTCTTTTCTTGTACTGACCCTCGTATGGCTTTTGCTACTTATTTAACTCCAGTATGGATGCTGGAAGAGGTCGTGGTCGCGGTCGTGGTCGTGGACGCGGCCGGGGACGTGGGGCAGCCGGTGGGGCGGCCACGTCACAGTCTTCGGGAGCCGGCAGTACCGGCGACCGTCATAGCCATGCTTCTTCTCAGGAGCGTGCCGATCTTGGTATTGCGGCCGTTATGCAACAAATGGTGAACCAAATGGTGGCAATAGCGCAGGCGGTTCAGAACCCGGATCAGGCCCGTGCTAATCGGGGCGGAGCGGACCGTTGGCTCCAAGATGTTATCAAGATGCATCCTCCTCAGTTTTCGGGAGCTTCAGACCCGATTGGCTGGGAAGGATGGATCAAGGAGATATCTAAGGTCTTCATTGCCACTAACTGTCCCGAGGAACGTAAAGTCCCTATTGCCCAATACTTTCTCACAGGGGACGCTACGGACTGGTGGGAGGCCGTTGGGCCCAAAGATCATGCTGCTTCGTGGGCTGAGTTTCAAGAATTGATGGAGACTGAATATTGCCCGTGGCCTGGCCGATGTGCTCGGGTACATGCTTTTTATGATGCTCAACCGCGGGATATCCCCGTATCTCAAGCCATTGCTGATTTTAACAAGGAGTTGGGTTATGTGAAGACCCAAGTTGTCGAGGAGAGCGACAAAATTTTCCATTTCTCCAGACGGATGAAGTTGCCGATTCGGGACTATATGTCGGGGCTTGTATGCACTACCTTGAAAGATTACCAGAGCAGGGCCCTTGCTTACGATATGTCTGTGACGGCGAGTGAGGCGGCCCGCGAGAGTAAGAAGCGTAAGTCCACGGAATTTTTCGGGCCACAAAGGTGGGGGTCGCAGAATTTGATCGCTAACTTTTCCGCCGGTGGTGGCCGAGCTCGATCCCATCGGGTTTCCCGTAGGGCCGCTGCCCCTTCTCGAGAGGTGAAATGCTTTAATGTGGCCGGCAGGCCACATCGCCGTGTTTGTCCGAACCCTTTGCCGACGTGTAATCAGGGCCACGGTCACAAAGCCGTCATGGCCGAGAGGGAGAAAATCCTTGGTGCCCGGGCTTCCATTCCAGCACCTAGGGAACCAAGTGTGAATCAGGGATCGTATGCTCCTCAATCTCCGCCGAGTGCTAGTCGGGGGAGAGGTCGGGGTCAGCCCTCTAAAGGGGGAGCTTACAGTGTCGGCTCAGCCCATCCGCGTGTCTATGAGATGCGGAGAGCCGATGACCCAGCGGCTACCGTGGCGACAGGTACCGTTTATATTCTTTCTCATCCTGTCAGTGTGCTTTTCGATTCCGGTGCTACGCATTCGTTCATATCTCTGGATTGTGTGCGCCGTTTGAGTCTCGACCGTTTGACACCTTGTGAGCCCTTCATCGTTAAGCTTCCTAGCGGTGATAGGATCGTTGGTGATCAGGAGGTTCGAGACTGTTCTGTGCTTATTTGTGAGAGGATTTGGCCCTCTAATCTTATTGTTGTGAGTATCGAGGGTGAGGATTTGATTCTTGGTGATGATTGGCTCGAGCGGCATGGTGCGATCATGAACTACCGCACGAGAATCATCACTATGTTAGCCGAGGACGGCACCGAGCACTCTTTCGCGGGGCGAAAGAGGGGAAACCAGAAATTCGTCATTAATGCCTTGAAGGCGATGAGTCTCATGCGAAAGGGATGTACTGGTTATTGGTGTTATGCCTTGAAGGCGGAGGATGGTGGAGTCGAGCTTTCGTCGATTCCAGTCGTTAATGAGTTTCCTGGTGTATTTCCTGACGAGTTACCGGGATTGCCACCGGATCGTGAGGTTGAGTTTGCTATAGAGTTAGAACCGGGCGCGGCTCCTATTTCGAAGGCACCCTATCGCATGGCACCCTCAGAGATGGCAGAGTTGAAGAAGCAGTTGAGTGAGCTTCTTGAGTCGGGGTATGTTCGACCGAGCGCCTCGCCTTGGGGCGCGCCGGTCCTGTTTGTACGGAAGAAGGATGGTTCACTACGTTTGTGTATCGACTATCGCGAACTAAACAAGGTGACCATCAAGAACAAGTATCCCTTGCCGAGAATTGATGACTTGTTCGATCAGTTGCATGGAGCTGCGGTATTCTCGAAAATTGATTTGAAATCGGGTACTATCACTCCGGTGAGAGAGTCCGATGTGCCAAAACAAATTTTTCGGACGAGGTACGGGCACTATGAGTTCGTAGTCATGCCTTTCGGGTTAACTAATGCGCCGACGGTGTTCATGCAGTTGATGAACAAAGTCTTTATCGAGTATTTGGATAAGTGTGTCGTCGTCTTCATTGACGATATTCTTATTTATTCGAGGAACGAGGAAGAGCATGCCCATCATTTGCGGATAGTGTTAGACATTTTGAGGGCCGAGCAACTCTATGCGAAGTTCTCGAAATGTGAGTTCCGCCGAAGGAAGTGATGTTTTTGGGTCACGTGATTTCACCGAGGGGGTTCGTGTAGATCCGCAGAAGATCGAGACGGTATTGGATTGGGCACCGCCCAAAACGTGAGAGAGCTCCGTAGTTTCTTGGGTTTCAAGCTACTACCGTAGGTTCGCCGAGGGTTTCTAAACCGGCTCGACCACTTACACAGCTTGCTCCGTAAATCCGAGAAGTTCGTCTGGAATGACGAGAGGCGATTGATTTGAGGAGTCAAGAAGCATTTGACTTCACTCGGTTTTGGCGTTGCCATGTGGCAACGAGGATTCGCCGTTTATAGCGATGCTTCGGTCGTGGTCTTGGGTGCGTATTAATGCAAGACGGCAAGACCATTGCCTTTGCGCCGAGACAGCTTGAGGCCGTATGAGCTTAACTACCCTACTCATGATTTGGAGTTAGCGGCAGTCGTATTTGCGCTCAAGATTTGGCGTCACTACCTTTTCGGCTCTACATGTCAGATTTTTACCGATCATAAAAGTCTGAAATACATATTTACTCAGCGGGAGTTGAATATGAGGCAGAGGAGGTGGTTAGAGTTGATTAAGGATTATGACCTCGAAATCCTTTATCATCCGGGTAAGGCGAACGTCGTGGCCGACGCCTTGAGTCGGAAACCAGTTGCGTTGCGGACGCTTGAGATCCTTACATCTCACCCGAGCTTCGAGGGCTTTGATCGAGTTAGATGTTGAGGTCTCGTTGCCGAGCCGCTGGGCAACTTTGTGCTTTAGAGATTTCATCATCTTTGATCGATGAAATTAAGCTGAAGCAATCAGAGGATCCGATGATTACTCAAATCCGAGAGAACGTTCTTAAGAGAAAGTCTCCTGGGTTTGTGATTCACGAGGATGGTATTTTGAGATTCCAGAGTCGGCTTTGTGTGCCGAACGACTCAGAGTTGAGGCAGAGTATTTTACGGGAGGCCCATGCTACACCCTATTCCGTTCATCCTGGTTCGAGTAAGATGTACAAGGACCTGAGAAGAAATTTCTGGTGGAATGATATGAAGGATGAGGTCGCACAATTCGTAGCGAGATATTTGACTTGTCAGCAAGTAAAAATCGAGCATCGACCGTCAAGTTATTGCGATCACTTCGCTCCGAATGGAAATGGGAAGATATATCGATGGATTTCGTTACGAGTTTGCCGAGATCGAGGTCGGGCATGAATATGGTATGGGTGATTGTCGATCGTCTGACTATGTCGGCACATTTTCTGGGCATCAAGGACACTTGGGGCCCGTAGAAGTTAGCCCGTGTGTTTATCGCGCAGATCGTGAGACTTCATGGTACCCCGAAGTCTATTGTTTCGGATCGTGATGGCCGTTTTGTATCGCACTTCTGGCAGGCGGTGCATAAGGCGTTGGGTACCCGGTTGCGTTTGAGTACCTCTTTTCATCCTCGCCGATGATGGATAATGAACGCACTATCCAGACGTTCGAGGACTTGTTGCGTGCCTGTGCTCTCGATTGGAGTAATGACTGGGAGGAACATTTGCCACTGATCGAATTCACGTATAACAATAGTTGGCACGCGTCGATTCGGATGGCGCCGTACGAGGCACTTTATGGGCGGCGATGTCGATCACCGATTTGTTGGAATGAAACGTCCGATTTGGTCGGGACCGAGCCGGATGTCGTTTTAGAGACGAGGCGGAAGATAGAAGTAATTCGGGAACGGATGTTGACTGCCCAGAGTCGACAGAAGTCGTATACCGACGTCCGTCGTCGACCTTTGGAATTCGAGGTAGGAGACCACGTTTTGCTAAAGGTGTCGCCGACGAAAGGAGTTTTTCGTTTTGGGAAGAAAGGGAAGCTGAGTCCGAGATTTATTGGACCCTTTGAGATTCTCGAGCGAGTCGGTGAGTTGGCATACCGTTTGGCGTTACCTCCAGCCTTGAGTCATGTTCATAACGTTTTTCATGTTTCCCAGTTGAGGAAATATGTCCCGGATCCTAGTCACGTCATCGATTATGGTGAGATTGATGTCGCCAAGGATGTTACTTTTGAAGAGCGTCCATTGAAGATTTTGGAGCATCGTGAGAAGCGATTGAGGCATAAGACCATACCTTTGGTCAAGGTGCAGTGGTCGAGACACGGTGCCGAGGAGGCAACTTGGGAAACCGAGGATAGCATGCGTGCTAGGTACCCCGAGTTGTTTGTTTCTTAAGTTTCGGGACGAAACTTATTTTTAGAGGGGTAGAATGTAATATCCGCATTTTTCTTTCCCTTGTAATTGTATTTCCGGTGTAATTCTCGATTGTAGTGACCCTCGTGTATCCTTCAGTGTAACTTTTCCGTCATCTTTTGATCCGATTCTCGTAATTGTTGTGCGGAACCGCCGTTTCGGGGTTGCCGTGGATCCATTTCGTGTTATTAGTCCCCAAATATTGATTCCTATCGTTTTATCCTCTTTCGGGATCATTTTTATCATTTTGGGACCCAATAGGTGGTGTGGGCCGCGGCACAAGCTGTGCGTGCCGCGCACACAAATTCCTTCGATTGGTGGTCGAACCAATCAGTCGTGTGCCGCGCACACCCATCCGGTGCCGCGGCACGGTGCGAGCCAAGGCCGCGGCACACTCGTGTGTCTTCTGCGACCCAAACCCAACTGTACCGGGTGCCGCGGCACACGCAGGCTGTTTCGCGGCACAACGCCGAAACCTGGGCGTAATTTGTTGGGCTGTGCCGCGGCACACAAAGCGGTAACTGTGCAAACTCGTCTTTATTAGACGAAATCGCCCGTCTTCTTCCTCATTTCACTGCATCACGAGAGAGAGTGTAAGAGAGGGGAAGAGTTCTTCACCTTTATCCATTGGGGGGTCGATTTTCACCATTTTTCTTCAGTAGTGAAGCCCGGGCAATCAATCTAACGCGTGTTCTACGGATCTTGGTGCTTGAATCTCCTAAGGTAATATTCTAAAACCCTATTTTCGATTAATTTGGGGGTTTTGGGTTTTTCTTCCGATTCGTTCCGTTTTGTTGGTGGATTCATGATGTATACGATTAATATTGTTAGTATCTTTAGTTTTCCTACGGATTCATGGATATTTTGTGGATTTTTACGGAATCGGGAGGGTTTGGTTGTGGTCCGCCCTCGTTGTTATTTTGATACGAATATACATGAATCGTAGGCGGGTTTCCGGGTGTATTCCATTTCCATAATCGTTTAGAAGTGGTTGTGATTGTGCTATTCGAATCGTTAGGTTCATTTTCGTCGGTTCCTCGTGGTTGTGCTTGATCCTTCCGTTCCGTTCGTGTCATCGTCTATTTAATCGAGGCAAGTATCCTTATGAACTTACAATCTTGACATAGTAGTTTTGTATGAGAAATTGTGTGTGTGTGTGTATGCTCACTGCGGGTTAGACTCGACAGGGTCTCGGTAGGGTTCCACGAAGCTGTGGGACCGCGAGCTTGCTTTTAACCACTGTGGGTTAGATCCGACGGGGTCTCGGCAGGGATCCACGAAGCTGTGGGTCCGCGGTTAATTGTGGTGCATTTTACAAATGTGGTTTTGATTATTGGCATTTCCGGAAATGAGTATTTTGGAACTATGTTTTCTTGAATTGCATGCATTACTATATGTGTAAGATGTAAATTGTTCATTTGGTTACTTGTACTAGCGTAATTGCTAACCCCTCTGGGGACCCGTTTTGGGAAAATTCGTTTTATGAATTTCAGGTCAGGTTCATCGGGACGAGCGGGCGCTGGACCAGTACACGGATGATGGCCATGCGTGATGATTGTGCATAAGTGACGTCTTAATGTCTTTTTGTCTTTTCATCTTTTGTGGTTTTTGAACTAATAGTTGTACTCGAGTACCTAAGAGTTCTTGTTCGTCCGGATTGTATTGTTGCCTATATGTTGGTGTTGATTGATGATGTTATGTTTGACCGGTTGAACCGGGTGGATTTTTCTGTTTTGCGTCTTTATGACATGGTGTTGGTTTGTCGTTTATGTGAGTCGATGAGTATGATGCTGTTCAGCCTGGTGGGTCCCACATAGGGATTCACGGCGCTGTAATATACCTCGAATATCTTGAGGGTGTTACAACCCCATCAAGGTATGCCTTAGTATATTTTGGAAGTGAAATCCAAGTCATCTTTGCAAATTCACAAACCTATTATCTGCACATTGAAGCAAAAACAGAAAATACAGAAGATATAAAGAGGGCATAAAAAAAGAGCATAAACAAAAACAGAGCATAAATGTAGACCTATTTTCTACACAAACAAAAAAACAGAGCTGCCTTAAAATTTATAAAAATAGGACTTGTATAAATTAAAAAGCAACTTTGAACAGAGACGGAGATAGGGAGACAGATCAAAATTAGAATCAAAGTAAAAACTTAAATTAAACAAAAATAAACCCCCAATTACAACAAACAAACAAACAAACATAAACCCCCAAACAAACACGATTACATAGTTCGAATTTACACAAGAAACATAGGAATCCTAATTAAGAACAAAAAAATAGAGCAATATACGAAGAAGGAAGAAGCATTGGGCATGTAACAAAATTGATTCAAAACTACAAAAAACAAAAAGGATTTCGGATCGATGATTTACCTTTGTCAACCTTTAATCTTCTTCGAGCTTGATTTCCCCTCTTCGAGCTTGACGAGTTAACTTTTGTGTTCGTGTGTTTGTTTTGGTGTCTGTGTGCCGTGTGGGTTGTGTTGTGTGTCGTGTGGGTTTTGTTTTTTCTTTTCTTTTTTCTTTTGTTATTTTTTGTACGCCCGCCAACATTTTCCCAAAATCCCGCTCATATATTTTACAAGCCCGCCACATTTTCCCCCCAAAATGAATAGATACCGCAACGATTTTAAAAAAGTATTGCAATAGAATGCATGTTTTAAACTTTCTTAGATTTTTCCAATGGAATTGCAACGCTTTTCAAAAGCATTGCAATTTATGTGATTTGGTTTCTCAATTGCAATGGTTTTTAACAATTTTTTAGAAATATGGTTGCAATAGGCAATCTATGGTGTAGTGATTCTTAGCATGTTAGTATTGCATGAGTATCGGGTGTGTGTGTATGCTCACTACGGGTTAGATCCGACGGAGTCTCGGTAGGGGTCCACAGAGGCGTGGGTCCGCGAGCTTGCTTTTAACCACTACGGGTTAGATCCGACGGGGTCTCGGTAGGGGTCCACAGAGGCGTGGGTCTGCGGTTAATTGTGGTGCATTTTACAAATGTGATTTGGATTATTGGCGTTTCCAGAAACGAGTATTTTGAACGGTTTTCATGATTGCGTGCATCGACTAAGTGTGTAAGAGGTAAGTTGTTCGTTTGGCTTACTTGGCTAGGATGGCATTAGAGTATTTTGTTGTTTGTGTTAAATCCTTTAATTGTGGATTTTGACGTTGGAAGACGAACCTTGTGGTCGTTCTTGTGTACTGTGAGTTGATGAGATTTGGGGCTAAAATCCCAATGGTTTTGTAAAAGTCATTTTATGGATTTGGGGCTAAAATCCCAACGGTTTGGTAAATGTCATTTTTTGTGGAAAGTAAACCTTTGGGGCGGTGACCCCTTTTGTCCTTTGGATTTAGAAAAGTAGGATTTGATAATCCTAAATTATTTTCTATTAAAACTCTCGATGGCATTCTAAACCGTTTTATAAATTATTTTCATTGATTTATGATATTTCGATTTTTAAAGGTTTTTCTCAAACCCTTGCCTCGAGAAGTACTTTTCGCTTCGTTTGGATTTTGAGGATTCTGGTTATTGTTATTCGTGAAATGTGAATTGTATGGCTCGTATTTGCACTTTGTACTTGCACTAGCAAAACAGTGGAGTTTGCTAACCCCGAGTATTCGGGGTGGATGTCTATTTTTGCATTCGGGTTTTGGAGCATAACACGGGTCGGCACGAAGGATGATGAAAGATGAACGATACTAATCACACGAGGATCCGTTGATGTCGTATTGGTCTAGTTGTATTTTCTTTTCCGCCGCAGATCTTTTCCGCCAGACGGAGTTTATTGTATTTTGACCCCGCAGGTATATGTTGTAATTGAGTTGTATATTTTTATTGAAAGACCAAATCGGTCTACTGAGTCATTTAGCCTTGAAGGCATTGTCGAGATGTTAAATGTTGTTACCAGCCTGGTAGATCTTCGAGGAGAGGGTCTACGGCGTGTAATATCCCTGAGTGGATTGGGGGTGTTACAACAATCACACTGCAACTGAACAAATTCGAAACAATAAGTGTCATTACAGGCACATAGAAGTATGAAAATATTTGCATGCGAACATAATAATGGGAATTTTTAAACAAAATGTTACTAGAAAAATGCATATGTGAGAAACACTAACATGAGAAAAATGATAAAGCTATTGTCACCATTGTATACTAACACACTGCTGATAAATAATTCTAAATGTTACTATCTATGAAATAGCATGTGGAACAAATGTACTCCAGCTAAATAAATTTAAAAATAGAATCTGTCACCACATTCAAATAGAAGTAGGGAAATATTTGCTCAAATAATGTCATCATCTCTGCGCTCAAATGCGGAAATAAATATACTACAACAGATAAAGAAATAAACCTATTTATCAAAAAAATCAAATTAAAAATGTAATTAGTATAGACGGCAAGCCAGGTAACAAATAACATAAATTGTTACCATCGTAATCAAAATATGCAGAAACAGTATATAATTTATAAAGTACAAAAATGCTAACAAAACGAAAAAAATAAAAAAAATGAGAATTCAAACCTGAATAGATGATTGGATTGCTGGAGATAGTCAGCGATGAAGAGTCACTTATTACTATAAGCCTATTATGGTATTTCATTCTGATATGCAAGTCATCTTCTTTGTGTTGCGGGATTATATAATATTGTATGAATCCAGAATTCAGACCGATTTGGAAAATAGGAATTGTTTAATTCCTTTCTTTGGAATTCGCCTATTGAATATTTGTTTAGAGAAATGAATGTTGATCTTGAATTCAAGATTCAACTAAATAAGCAAAAAAAAAAAAAAAAATCAAAGTGCAATCTTAATAATTTCGAAAATCATGGACTATAAATTTGAAAGCTTAACAATTGTTTAACAAGGTAGAATATCCAAAATAATAAAAATTCAAAAAATAATAAAGAATTAGGGAATGCATTTACTAATCTCCATTTTTAGTCAAACTTAAATACTAATCGTTGATCATATTTTAAACGAATCGTGTGGTTGATATGATGCCAAGGAGGCTTCTGAGACTTTCGTTCTAATAAGCAAAGCCAAATTCGGTTGAGCATGCTGGCACCAAAGTTAAATGTTTATACACATAATAAATACAACTATTTCGAACCATTTTAGTGTATGTTTGGTATATAATCTCAATGGGGCTAGCCTGGTGGTTGAGTGGTGTTGTTTAGAGACCAAATATCAAAGTTTAAATCCAGAACACCACTAGATCGGGTGTTGAGTAAAAATGTATGTTTGGTATATAAGTAAATTTATTTTTTAAGTTTATTTAAAAACTTCTATTTGGTATGCCGTAAACTAGATTATAAGCTAATTTATAGATTAACTTATCGAATAGTTACTTTAAGTAGTATCTCAATAAAATAACTTAACAGCTAATTTATAGGTAAACTAACAAATACACTCTTAATAATTACATCATCTTTTAATATATTTTTTTGTTTCGTCAGGTCCTTTTAGTTTGCATTTTATTATTAAGTTTATTATTAAAACCACAGGAGAAAGTGAAATACACTCTCTAAAAGTGTTAAGAGTAAAGAGGGTGTATTCAATTCATACTTTTAAAGACTTTTAATGAATTATAAAATCGGTATGTATTCAATTTAGATTTTGAAAAGTCTTTAAAAGTCTAATGATAATCGATTAGGATTTTAAAAAGTCATTACAAATTTGATGGTATCCAAAAGTATCAAGACTTTTTAAGATTTTATTAATTCCATGACTTTGTGGATTTCTTAGGGTTTAGGTATATATAGAAGAGTCATTCCAAATCTCATCAACATAGATGGGATTTCTCAAGGAGCCGTGAAAGGAGCCGACGAAAAAAAAAAACAATCAAGGTAAACTTTTCTCAATATTACGGTTTATACACACACACATATATATATATATATATATATATATATATATATATATATATGGACAGTTCATCAGGAAGAAGACGGCTAATCTTTGCAGTTTCTTTGTTCTCTCTCTCTCTCTCTCTCTCTCTCTCTCTCTCTATATATATATATATATATATATATATATATATATATATATATATATATATATATATATATATATATACAACAACAACAACAACACCTAGTTTAGTCCCAAAATGATTTGGGGTGCTAATACTTAACTTTGAAATCAATAATCGTTACATAAATAACGATTATTTATATATATATATATATATATATATATATATATATATATATATATAGATCTTGTCTTCTTTCTTGGAGAATCTGATGTGCAGTGTGTGTATATATATATATATTAATCTGAAGCACACTATATATGTTGTTAATTTGGATTTTTAATAAGCTTTGTATATGTTAATCGGAAGCACAATAGATTTTTTATTAGGGTTTGAATATATTAGTCGGAAACGCAATCGATATATTTTATTTTTGTTTTTATGGTTAGTAATAAATTTATATATTGATACAGATATAATTATAATGGGAGATTCACAATAAAATGGGAAGAAAAAGACTTATGACAAATGGTCAATTGAAGAGAGTAATGTGCTATGGCGAATTATGGTTGATGCGGCGAATTTAGAATGGCGTGATAATAGTGGTGTCCTTTCTAAACTAACAGTTGAAGAAAAAATACTTCCAGTATTAAACTCACAACTTGGATGTCAAAAGACACATGGTCAGTACTTAAGCCGGCTAAAATATTTCAAAAAACAATGGTTATCTTACTCCACGCTTCTCCGGTTTAGCTCCGGTTTTGGGTTTGACTCTACTACAAAGAAATTCACTGCCCCAGATGAAGTATGAGATGAATACCTAAAGGTGAGAGTCCTCAAATTTATGCTTGTTTAATTCATTTATCTATAAAATAAATATTTTTTTAGGTTTTAACATAACAAAATTTAAAACCTCTTAATGATTATAGGCACACCCCGGGGATGCTAGCTTGCGTTATGGAACTTTTAATGATTATGAAGACTTGGAAATTGCAGTTGGCAATGGTGTTTCCATAGGGAAAAACTCTATTGGGTTAGTAAATGAAGTTTTCACATACCACCAGTCGTCCTATCGACCAGTTCGATGTCATTTCGACCGGTTTCTGACCACAAGGTTGATGGTTTTGGAATCCCAACACCTGTTTATACATGCTCACGAAATTTTGAGGTGTTTGGGTCAGGTGAAGGGAGTGAACTCTTCAAGAAAGCACTATAGGTTCGATAAAACCAACGGACTATCATCGGTTCAATCATTTTTTTATGTTCGATCCCGGTGGTGCATGGTGGCGGTTTTGTTGGATTCTCAAGACCAGTAGCTACGGTTATGTAGCATAGGACAACATGTCATATTCACCTATACCTATCATCATTCAAATGCTTAGCTACGAGTGTAACGGTATGCATTTTGTTAACTGGATTGCGTTAACAATGCAAAACCTTTATCGTCCACATGTTCATGTGCCAAAGTGCGTCATCACAACGCATTATGAAGGGTTATAAATGATGAATATGACATGCGCTTTCACTCATAGTCCGCCTAAAATATACCTTGGCAGACGATCTCGTAAATCACTTTGATGAGCCAGTCTTCCCGTAGTTAGGGGGAGATGCGAACGATCATGTTCGAGTGGAATGACTTGGAATTGTCGTAGTTTGTCCCTACTGTGTCTCACCAAGTTTCCTAAAGTGACAAGATTAAATACATGCTGCAAACATGTCTGCAAGGATTGTGTCTGGTCATGGATGTTCGTCACCTATAAATGGTGATATGGTAACACCACAAATTGTGGTAGACGGCATTAATAGGCCGTAGATCTCATCGAGTATTGGGATGCCACTTGGTTCGATAAATATTCTCGCTAAGAATGTATGCGAGTTTGGTACATGAAACTTGATCATATGATCAAATGAACTCATCCGTCTCATGTGATTCTGGATTGTAGTCATCATTTGGGGACGCCTCAGTGAATGCCAATCCATAAAGAGTACTCTATGAGTAAAGCCAGTACATGAGGACGTGGAATGTGAGTTTAATCGAACCATACTTCGTTGAAAATCTACAACGTTGTATCCTTGACCTAAAATGGAAATATATGCGACTCCAGTATGAACAAAGTGATAGCCCTTTGTTGAAGTGGTGTCGACACTCCAAAGATAAGATCTATCTGTATAGTTTGTTAAGACGAGTGAGAAAATAAGTTAATCTCACCTCATGGCGCGAGGTTTCTCATGAACGTACTGGATTCGACTACGATGACACGAAACTTAGTTGTGCTATCGTAATGGATGTTATAGCATCCACTATCTTTTCAGTTAGATAGTTTCCCAAAAACTGACGTGCGGCTTGTGGTTAAATCTTATCTTAATGGGGAACTAAGTTAAGTGATAAAAGGATCTCGTGGTGGATCAGACTCAAATCAAGTGGCTCCTAACCACGGAGCGCGTCGACAAGTGATTGTCGGGAACGCATACTAAGTATATACTTGATTTGGAAGAGATATGATTTGCATGTAAAACTAAGGGTTTATAGCGATGTACTCTTGTGAGACTAAGAGATTCCGCTAAATCCAAAGTTAAGAATGAAAGGATCTTGGGGACACTTGATGATGCGTATTCATAAATCGGTTTAAGGAAATCTAAGGGACGTTTTTTCTAAGAGACGATAAAGTAATGCCTATATGATTCCCAATGACTAGTCAAAGTCATAATAAGACTTGGCTCACTTAAGTGATGATGCAGTCTTAAGAGAAAAGTACGGTATGACGTACTCATGTTTGACTCGATGTACTCAATCGTAATAATCCGGTAAAGCCACTGTGATGATGGTCTAGGATGCGCTCACGCAATGTCTGTGATTGACAAGAAGCTTGAAGCTTGCTCTATCTCGATAAAAGTACACTTGAAAACCGATACCCGAATTTGCCCAGAATGTGTTGGTCTATCTCCCATATGACCTACAGGGCAGCTCACTTGTTGAAAAATTGTGAAATTGGTACCATTGGAAAGGTATGTGTCTACTTTCCAAGGAAACCAACCATTTGATCACATCCATCATGTTGAATGACATATGACTATTGTTGCAAAGTAGGACAAGATATGTCCGGTAATTTGCTGAGTCAACTTCGGTAGAGATTTTTGATCTGCTCAGGTCGATCTATGTTACGTACTATATGTGAATGAAAAGATACGGGTGTCTAGTTTCCATAAGTTCTTACAGTTTCATTGATACCTATTGAATCGAAGAAGTTATGACTGATTTAGTGCATGAAGGTCAAGACTTTACAAAACTTGATAAGTCTTTAGCGGCTCTGCACTTTGGATGTGTCGCGCTCTTTTTGTCCTTAGACCAAGGTTTGTTTTTTCCCATTGGGTTTTCACTTGGTAAGGTTTTTAACGAGGTGACCTATGAGAACATCCATACAATGATGCGTTGTACTTCTGTTCAACTTAGACCAAGAGGTATTTTTCCCACTGGGTTTTTCCTTGGTATAGTTGTGAGGGCAACTTGGCATCTGACTCCTATGATTTGAGGTACTCATCAGGGGGAGTCATTATGTATACATCAGGGGGAGTATACATGACATCTTATGTTGGTGCGTTGCAATCTTTTCCTCATCGAGCCTTTATTTTTCCCATGGGGTTTTGTTTTGGCTTGTAATAGGTTTTTACGAAGGCAACATCTTCTGCACCATTGTTGTATTAGTGCTCGACACAGGGGGAGTGTTCCGGGAATTATTAATCCCGTGATGTGTCTTACCTAATACTGATTGTAGATACATAGATGGAAGGTTCTAGATTCTTTTAGAGGTAGTAGGATCCTATTAGATGTCTTACCTTATTTAGGAATCTTATGTATGGAAGGACTCTCGTTGTAATGCTTGTATAAAGGCCCCTCTATCAGTGTTATGAATACAATTGATTGACTCGTATTTACAGTCTTTTACTTTCTCCTGAAACAGAAATTTAATTATGAAACTAATAAATAGATATAATAAAAGTATAGAAACATACTACAGAAAATAAAATCAAATGATTAACCCTGGTGCCTAGATTCACAATAAAAAGTTTTCTGTTATAATATACCTTGAAAATGACATTTCAATTACCCCTTTGTTTTTATATAGTGTAAATGACTATTATGCCCCTCATATAATTATGTAATTACGATTGTGCCATCTGAAGTTTTTCTATAAATAAGACTTCAGTTATTAATAAAAAACATACCTGAGAATCATTCTAAATTCTCTCTCTACAATATTCCGATTTTACAACACGTTATCAACACGACTCTAACCATTTGAGTAATATGATGAAAATATGCTCTACAGTTGCATCCCCTGGATGAACTTCTGTATCAGAAATCGAATTATTACAAAAAATCTCAAGATCTCTCTACAAAGAAAAATTCCGATTCTTGTTCTTTCATCTTCACCAATATCATCTTCCAATTTGTAAAAACAAACTAGTTATAAAGTCAACACGGGTGGAACACTCATAAGAAACTCCACGTGATCTTCATCCAAACCATACTACACGGGAATCCTCTCCCAAAGTTTCATCCGGACACCTTGGACCAACCACCGCCGGCGGGTCTAATCTCAAATCCTCCGGTTCCACCTCCAATCTCTACTCCACCGTAAAATTCCGACGTCATTTGCCCCTCCAATATGCTCCCGAATATACCTCAATTTGCACATAGTGCGCCACCGACATTTTTGCATACTCCGGCCAACACCAGCCTCAACGTGGTGGTGCACTACCACCGACAGTTTCGTCTATTCGGGGCGCTCCTTCGCCACCTACCCGGTTACCGATCCGGCAAGTTTGACTTTCCGGTCAATGATGGCTGATGGCAGATCCAACGGTAGTAGCAGCGTTGACCGGCGAATGAAAAGCTGCGTACATCCATCTTTGTGTGTAAGGTACTGTGTATGTCTATATTTGTTACTCTTATATTTTAAATAAAAAAAATAAGAAAAGGAAGAAGAGAAGACGCATGAGCGAATAAGAAAATAGCAGGGCTGGGAGAAATTGAAACACTCAAAACAAATGATGAAGTAACGGAGTAAATTAAAAAAAGGTGGGGTGGGGAAGAAGTCACGGGAAAGAAATGAAGAGTAAGTAAAAATTAAAAGAATAAAATATTCATCTAATTCATTAAATCATAAATTTGGTTTTTCTTACATATAAAATTCATATGATTTCAAAATTAATTTTTCTTGATACCATCGTGATCCATTTTACGAGAGCTTCAATTTGATACTAATATTGATATGAGTGTTAACTCTTTTCGTATATGTTATTATTAATTTATTAAAATAGACGAATTAATATTCAACTCCGGAAATCGCAAAGAGTTATACATATCATTACACTTGCTATTAACGGCAGTCGATATTTCGACTTATACCTTGACGATGACTATTTTGAGGAATTGGTTGGACGATCCTGCTCTGGTAGAAGCAGTTAATTATTTTGCAGTTCAAATTATGTCTCTTACTTATCTCAAAGTGGTGGTTTAAAACAACATATTTATTGCGTTTATTTTATATAATTATAATACCTCCCATGTGATGAGTTCAATTATCACAAGACGGATGGTTTTACATGTATGTAATTTATATATTATATATCACTATCGTGGTTGGTTATACCACATGAATGGTTCATAAATCATGCTCTCGAAGAATAAGCAGTTGATAAAAATAAATCCTACTCTGGAAAAGTAGTTGATTGATTATCTAAATCCTGCTCTGAAGAAGCAGTTGAAAGAAATAAATCCTACTCTAAAGAAGTAGTTGATCAATGATTCAAATCCTGCTCTCGAAGAAGAAGCAGTTGACGGAAATAATATCCGATCTCCATAATTATTAAATACGAACGAAAAAAAATTGAGCAAGTGATACCATAAGCTATCACCGATTAATTAAAGAAAATCCCATGCAAACTACATGATGGGATCATTTGACAAGTGATGGAAAACTATCACTGGAAAATAATTGCTCAATAAATCCCATGTTGATTATATCACATGGTGGGATCATTGAAATCATATTGATTGACAATATTCATGGGGAAACATATATCACATATTTGTGAAAATATTGTATTTGCATAAAAGCAAAAGATGGTCTTATTATTGCTGAAGAAGCACACAACAGTCGAAGTGAAAATATCGAAACTAGCTGAAAGGCAGTAAACACTCGACAATATGAAACGCAAAAAAGAAAATACATATGAAACCCATAAAAAGAAAAGGGGTGCGTCTCGAGAGTATAAAATTCCGTAACTCTGCCACCCCCTGGCATAAGGGTTTATAATGAAAGATCTAAAGGATCTAAACTTCATTTTCGTTTGGCGTGAATAAATGGTGATGAGCTTTGACTTCCAAATTCTTAATCGAAATATATGCGAAACTTTATAAGTAGATCAACAATGTCGGACATATTATTATATCTTGTGATGGTGAGATATAAACTTGTGATCTACTCCTTGATCCAGAAAGGCAAGCAAATCATGAAGAAATTATTAATATTCAACAAACCTATAGGTTTGGTATGGAAGTCCCGCTCAGCCCATGACCTGATGTTGAATATCTCATTGAGTGTGCCATATCCACCTGGAAGAACAATAAAGGCATCACTATTATTCACCACATACATCAAACTATCATGCACAGACTGTGTTTGAAGCATCAACCCAGTTGAACCCCCTATACTACTGGTTCTAAATGTGGGATAGTGTAAGGCACTTGTTACTCTTATTCTCCCATTTTGTGCAGCTTCTAAAAGATAACCCGAAAATCTATAATTACTCCCACCATACAATATATCGATTTTGTGTTTTCCTAATTCTTTTACGAATTGATATGCCATATCTATATGCTGGATATGACCTATCAGTTTGGATCCACCTAAAATACATATGGTTTTAAATGGATGAGATTGTAATATCCGCAATTTCGAATTTCGGTAATTTTCTTTTTTTCGGCGGAAGTCCGTTTTGACGACTCGCTCATGACCATTTCGTCATTTCGAGAATGATTAATTCTTCACTTTTTGTCATCCGAGTTCGTTTCGGTGTTGTTTTGTTGAGTTCCGTGCTTTTTAGCGACTTTTCCGCACTTGAGCTCGATTCTTGTGAATCTCGTCCGAAACTGTCGTTTCGAGTTTCTCGTAAGTTCATTTAATGTTATTATTCATGTTGCGAGCTTTGGTTTGGTGTTTCGATCGCGTATCGTGATTTTCGGACGTTTTGGGCCATTTTCGTAATTTCCCAAAGTTTTGGGTAATTACTTCCGTTGTTGAATTCCGAGCCTTCGGGTGGTCGGAATCGTGTGTCCTACTAGCTCTTAGATTCTTCTTTGTGAGTACTTCGTAACCGTATCTTCGGTTCGTATTCAGGTTCGGGTTTCGGTGTCGTTTTGTTGAATTCAGGATTACTAAACGACTTTTCTAAGCATGAGTTCGTCTTTGTTAGATCACCATTAATTTTTGATGACTCCAAAAATTATAAATCTTTGCAATATTATAGAACATCGAGTTAGCTTTCCAATGGTTCAAACGGTGAGTCAATCGGAGTCCGGACGAGAGAGTTATGGTCGTTTCAGTTTTTTGGCGAGCACTTCCAGAGCCTTTCGGCCGATAGGGGTCGATAGACTCTCGCCTACATTCAAGATGGCTATCGGTTGGGCTATCGGCCGATAGGCAGCCGATAGGTCCATTGTATTACACTTTAAATGCGTTGTTTTGAGCGTGAAGCTCATTTCTTTCCAATTTTTCCACTGCGCCGCGAGAGAGGAGATAGAGAGGAGAGAGTTCTTCATCCGGGGTCGTTTTCATCATTTCTTTTCGGTTGTGAGGCTCGGATAATCAATCTAACGCGTGTTCTACGGATCTTAATGCTTGAATCACTCAAGGTAATATCTCTTGAAACCCTACCTTTTTGGATAATTGGGGATTTTGGGGTTTTGTCCGATTCTTTCCGCTTTGTTGATGGATTGATGATTATTTAGATGTATTATATCATTTCCTTGTTATTCCATGGTTGGATCGTATCGATTCGTTGTTTGAGTTGAGTTCTTGACCGACGCCTTGAAGGTGTCCTAGAATGTCATAGAGGGGTTTTCGGGCGTTCTACGATTATCCTTCCTCGTATGATTGTTGATTTATGGATTATATGTTGTTAGGTCGAGTTTCTTGCGAAGAAACCAAGTTGAATCCTTCCGTTCGTTGTCGTTTTCCTTTTCGAAAACATCGGGCATTTCAAGCTTTCGGTTGAGCCGTGTTCATCTAATACTTGCGTGCCGATTTCGAGGCAAGTACCTTGTCCATACTATTCTTGTTTTGTGAATATGATAATTGGTGATCGTCTTTATGTGGTTGTTTGATTGTTTGAAATGAGTTTTCAAAAGATTCGGTTTAGCCTTGTTAAGGGCTTGCTTTCAAAACGCGTGTGTTTTGTGAATGGTGTGGTTTGAGAATGATTATGTGAACTCTATGGATATGTTTGGCGTTGATGTTGCACTTGGTATTTGCGTGTGGACGTATATTGTTTCATTTCGGTGCATTGTGGTTTGACGTGGTGTTTTGCTAAGTGTTTGATGCTCAGGTGAATTGTTTGAATATCCTTGATGTGATATGTTATTTGTGTGAATGTGTGGATACGGTTGAAGGTCTACGGTGACACATGGCACGTGATCATGTGGTCGGGATGCAACAAGTGATTGATCCAACCGTGAGAGCACGAGATAATCTACGGTGGCACATGGCATGCGATCATGTGGCCGAGGATGCAACAAGCGATTGATCCAACCGTGAGATGTGTGTGATTTGTTTCGCTAGCCGGCTCGAGAGGGTCCTTCGAGGCCACGGGTGGGGCGTCGGTGGTGTCGTCCCGGTCTGGCGATGCGCGTGCATGATTATGTTTCGTTGATTTTACGTCCGTTGAGGACACGTGATGTTGGGCTCGACCTGTAAATTGTTGGTGATTTCCTATTTGCGAAAACAAAACATCAATGTGACCCTATTGATCTTTTGGAAAGAGAAGGATTTTATAATCCTAAATTGTTTTCTATTAAAACTCTCGATGGCATTTTGAACTGTTTTGTAAATTGTTTCCCTTATTTGCGATCTTTCGGTTTTGGAAATGTTTACCCAAACTCTTGCCTCGGGAAGTACTTTTCTTTACGTTTGGATCCTTGAGGATTCCTGATTATTATTGTTCTTGGAACTTGTATTGTATGGCTCGTATTTTTGCACTTGTACTTGCACTAGCAAAACGGTGGAGTTTTGCTAACCCCGAGTATTCGGGGTGGATGTCTATTTTGCATTCAGGTTTTGGAGCATAGCACGTGGTCGGCACGAAGGATGATGAAAGATGAACGATACTAATCACACGAGGTTCCGTTGATGTCGTATTGGTCCAGTTGTATTTTCTTTTTCCGCTGCGGTATCTTTTCCCCGTTGTACGGGAGTTTATTTTATTTTGACCCCTGCGTGGGTATGTGTTGGGAATGAGTTGTATGTTATTATTGAAAGACCAAGTCGGTCTAATGAGTCATTTTAGCCTTAAAGGCTATTTTTAGATGTTTGATTTTAGTTATGTGCGTGGTAGATCCTCGAGGAGAGGGTCTACGGCGTGTAATATCCCTGAGTGGATTGGGGGTGTTACATAAATGGTATCGGAGCTTAGGTTGTGGAAACCTAGGCTGTCGGGTCAGTGGTGTCTATCGAGTTTTTGTCTCGTCGGATTTTATCTGACTGAGTCGTGTCGCGACGCGTCGTATGAGTTTGTTGGTCGTGATTAGTATCGTGGGGCGATCATCATCTTCGTGCGACCTGTGGGTATAATTGTCCCTTCTTTGTGTTGTGCCTCGTGTGACACGAGCTATTTTTTTTATGATTATTTGTTAAGCGACGGAATTCTTTTATGAATTTTGATTTCGTGATATGTGGTTACTCGACTCTAATACTTCGTTCATATGAGGAGTAGTGTTGATGGATCGTGCATGTTTGACTTTATTCCTTTTATCCATTGCGTGAGTTCCTTTGTAATGATTTTCGGTATTTTACCGATCGAGTTTTATTTCGAAAATTGATTCCATTAACCGAGTTTTTGGCATTATGGCCTTGATCATTTTGGCGAAATTCTTATGACGGTATTTAGTATTTTGTAAATGGATTTTATGAGTTTTTGAAATATTATCATCGGCCTTTTGGCGTTTTTGTGAATGGTTTTTAACTGGTGGGTTCGTAGCGGGACCCACGGCGCTATATTGTTCCTAGTAATTACTCAAATTTTTGGGCATTCTAGCCCATTGAATTATTTTGAAAACCTTGAGTGTCTTAGAAAATTAAAATTCGAGACGTACTTTTAAAACGAATTATTTTCGCGGTGTTTTCAAGGTGTTTTCTAATGCCAATACATTTCAAAAATTTTCCGGTTGAGGACCAAAAATATTTTGAGATATTTTCAAATGCGATTGCTTAGACCCAAGGGTCGAATATTTTTGAAAGTTTTTCACTAAAGGAAAGGTGTCCTCATTTTTGTTCGAACGCAAGATGACTTTCAAAGTCTCGATAATGGTGTTTGTCTTGCTTTTTGTAAAATGATACTCAAGATCAACTGTTGTTTCCAAACTGTTTTCAAAAGGTGGTTTTTGTTTTTAAAACCTATCATTCTGCTTGCGGACCGGAAATGCGTGTATGGTTTTGAACTTTCGTTACGGTGTTAACCCCGAATTGTGATTGAATTGGTGGTGTGAACGTTGAGTCGTTCGCCACGCATATGTTTTGTTAACCCTCCGTGAGAGGTGTGAACCGGTGTTTACCGTTTGTCGCCTCGTGGTGCTTTGCGTGTTGTCGCACGGGTGTGAGATGTTGAAGCTTGAGTTTGTACGTTTGTGTACATGTGTGATTGTTTCATTATGGTTGAAATTATGTCGGTTATCGTTCGGGCCGTTGAGGTCGCCGAACGATACCGTCGTTCTTTGTAGTGTTTGTGTGTGTATTACTTTACGATGGAAATTGTTGTATATGATATGTATTATGATTCCTTGTTGTGCTGAGTGGTTACTTATTTATTATGCCGAGGGGCCGAGGTCGTGGTCGTGGCGATTGGACGCGTGGTCGAGAGCATGCCGCGGTGATGGTATTGGTATTGGTGTTGCTACTATTTTACGGCAGTAGCCACTCGGATGACTCGATTGACTCAGCGATTCAGCGTGTTACAGATGTGACCCAAGACACTGGTGCAAATCGGTGGCTTCGAGAAGTGATTCGTATGAATCCCCTCGATTCGCCGGTGTTGCGGATGCGTTGGTGGGATGGTTGGCTTTTCCAGTTGGAAAAGATTTTCGAGATAGTTGATTGTCCGTAAGAACGTAAGGTCCGTAGCTCAAGATCTTTTCGACAAAGATGCCGCTAGGGTGGGAGGCTTTTAAGCCTCGAGATCGCGTTGTCACGTGGGCGAGTTCCGTAAATTCATGAGAGATGAGTTTTGTCCGAACCGATCGTAAATCGAGGATTAATGAATTCTTTTCGCGAAACCGCAGGATGTACCGTTCTCAAGCTATTATTGATTTTAGCAAACAACTCGCTATGTGCGTAATCAAGTAAGGACAGAGGAGGACAAGATTTGTCATTTTAGTAGGCGGATGAAGCCGGAGATTCGCCAAGATTACATGGCAGTCTCGCTTGTACTTCCTTGATAGATTATCAAAATAGGGCGTTAGCCTACGAGCTATCCAGTTATCGACCGAGAGTATGTCCGACTCAAGAAACAAAACCGTTGGGAACTTTTCAGAAATCGAAGTGGGCCCTTGAGGTTGGGACTTCGTCTCGTCATCCCAATATGGTTCCTAGATCGCGTGATCGGAGGAGTAGTACCCCGCAGTGAGTAATGTGAGCACTTCGAAGATATGTTATAACTGTAGTCGAGCGGGCCATACTGCGAAGAATTGTCGTTCACCGTTAGTCAGCTGTTTCGAGTGTGGCCAGGTGGGCCACCGATCCGTGCATTGCGAGACGGTAGCTGAGAGATTTGGGGATCGAGGTTGCGTCTCTGCTCCGAAAGGACACGGAGATGCCTAGGGTGGTTTTGAGGATTTCGGCGTAGTCCGAATTATTTATAATTACCCTTGTGGATCGTTTTGTGTTTATTCTCTGTTTTCTCGACTGTGCGTGTTTTCTTGTAACAAGTAATTTGTGTTTTGTGATTGTTTGGATCATTGACTTGATTGTATTATCCATTTGATGACGCTTGTCATTTGTTGGTTTTATTATGTTCCTAACGGCGACGTGGTATTGGTCGTCGTGGAGCGTGTTTTCACGCCGTATGTCTCTTTGCGTTTCTTGCAGCGTTTCGCCGTCGGGCGCGAGTTTTCGGTTTTTGCGTATCTCGTCGAGTTTTCCTGGCAGGGTATATTGCTTCCCCCTACTTGTTTTAAGTTTCGGGACGAAACTTCTTTTAAGGAGGGTAGAATGTAATATCCGCAATTTCGAATTTCGGTAATTTTCTTTTTTTCGGCGGAAGTCCGTTTTGACGACTCGCTCATGACCATTTCGTCATTTCGAGAATGATTAATTCTTCACTTTTTGTCATCCGAGTTCGTTTCGGTGTTGTTTTGTTGAGTTCCGTGCTTTTTAGCGACTTTTCCGCACTTGAGCTCGATTCTTGTGAATCTCGTCCAAAGCTGCGTTTCGAGTTTCGTAAGTTCATTTAATGTTATTATTCATGTTGCGAGCTTTGGTTTGGTGTTTCGATCGCGTATCGTGATTTTCGGACGTTTTGGGCCATTTTCGTAATTTCCCAAAGTTTTGGGTAATTACTTCCGTTGTTGAATTCCGAGCCTTCGGGTGGTCGGAATCGTGTGTCCTACTAGCTCTTAGATTCGTCTTTGTGAGTACTTCGTAACCGTATCTTCGGTTCGTATTCAGGTTCGGGTTTCGGTGTCGTTTTGTTGAATTCAGGATTACTAAACGACTTTTCTAAGCATGAGTTCGTCTTTGTTAGATCACCATTAATTTTTGATGACTCCAAAAATTATAAATCTTTGCAATATTATAGAACATCGAGTTAGCTTTCCAATGGTTCAAACGGTGAGTCAATCGGAGTCCGGACGAGAGAGTTATGGTCGTTTCAGTTTTTGGCCGAGCACTTCCAGGAGCCTTTCGGCCGATAGGGGGGTCGATAGACTCTACTGCCTACATTCAGTATGGCTATCGGTTGGGCCTATCGGCCGATAGGCCGGCCGATAGGTCCTGCTGTATTACACTTTAAATGCGTTGTTTTGAGCGTGAAGCTCATTTCTTTCCAATTTTTCCACTGCGCCGCGAGAGAGGAGATAGAGAGGGAGAGAGTTCTTCATCCGGGGGTCGTTTTTCATCATTTCTTTTCGGTTGTGAGGCTCGGATAATCAATCTAACGCGTGTTCTACGGATCTTAATGCTTGAATCACTCAAGGTAATATCTCTTGAAACCCTACCTTTTTGGATAATTGGGGATTTTGGGGTTTTGTCCGATTCTTTCCGTTTTGTTGATGGATTGATGATTATTTAGATGTATTATATCATTTCCCTTGTTATTCCATGGTTGGATCGTATCGATTCGTTGTTTGAGTTGAGTTCTTGACCGACGCCTTGAAGGTGTCCGGTAGAATGTCATAGAGGGGTTTTCGGGCGTTCTACGATTATCCTTCCTCGTATGATTGTTGATTTATGGATTATATGTTGTTAGGGTCGAGTTTCTTGCGAAGAAACCAAGTTGAATCCTTCCGTTCGTTGTCGTTTTCCTTTTCGAAAACATCGGGCGTTCAAGCTTTCCGGTTGAGCCGTGTTCGCGGAATACTTGCGTGCGATTTCGAGGCAAGTACCTTGTCCATACTATTCTTGTTTTGTGAATATGATAATTGGTGATCGTCTTTATGTGGTTGTTTGATTGTTTGAAATGAGTTTTCAAAAGATTCGGTTTAGCCTTGTTAAGGGCTTGCTTTCAAAACGCGTGTGTTTTGTGAATGGTGTGGTTTGAGAATGATTATGTGAACTCTATGGATATGTTTGGCGTTGATGTTGCACTTGGTATTTGCGTGTGGACGTATATTGTTTCATTTCGGTGCATTGTGGTTTGACGTGGTGTTTTGCTAAGTGTTTGATGCTCTGGGTGAATTGTTTGAATATCCTTGATGTGATATGTTATTTGTGTGAATGTGTGGATACGGTTGAAGGTCTACGGTGACACATGGCACGTGATCATGTGGTCAGGATGCAACAAGTGATTGATCCAACCGTGAGAGCCTGAGATAATCTACGGTGGCACATGGCATGCGATCATGTGGCCAGGATGCAACAAGCGATTGATCCAACCGTGAGATGTGTGTGATTTGTTTCGCTAGCCAGCTCGAGAGGGTCCTTCGAGGCCACGGGTGGGACGTCGGTGGTGTCGTCCCGGTCCTAGGCGATGCGCGTGCATGATTATGTTTCGTTGATTTTACGTCCGTTGAGGACACGTGATGTTGGGCTCTGACCCTGTAAATTGTTGGTGATTTCCTATTTGCTAAAACAAAACATTGGGCTGTGACCCTATTGATCTTTTGGAAAGAGAAGGATTTTATAATCCTAAATTGTTTTCTATTAAAACTCTCGATGGCATTTTAAACTGTTTTGTAAATTGTTTCCCTTATTTGCGATCTTTCGGTTTTGGAAATGTTTACCCAAACTCTTGCCTCGGGAAGTACTTTTCTTTACGTTTGGATCCTTGAGGATTCCTGATTATTATTGTTCTTGGAACTTGTATTGTATGGCTCGTATTTTTGCACTTGTACTTGCACTAGCAAAACAGTGGAGTTTTGCTAACCCCCGAGTATTCGGGGGGTGGATGTCTATTTTTGCATTCAGGTTTTGGAGCATAGCACAGGGTCGGCACGAAGGATGATGAAAGATGAACGATACTAATCACACGAGGTTCCGTTGATGTCGTATTGGTCCAGTTGTATTTTCTTTTTCCGCTGCGGTATCTTTTCCCCGTTGTACGGGAGTTTATTTTATTTTGACCCCTGCGTGGGTATGTGTTGGGAATGAGTTGTATGTTATTATTGAAAGACCAAGTCGGTCTACTGAGTCATTTTAGCCTTAAAGGCGATGTTTAGATGTTTGATTTTAGTTATCAGCCTGGTAGATCCTCGAGGAGAGGGTCTACGGCGTGTAATATCCCTGAGTGGATTGGGGGTGTTACAGAGATCTATATGAGGATTCTGAGAACTCCATTTTTCTACACTAGACTTTCAAAATACTTTTATGAGAGATACATTTTATGATTTGTGGATCCCAAATTTAAAGAACAAACTTCTTACTAAACAACAAATGACTTCACTATTTTCATTGAATATGGAGCGGCATATAAGACATTACTTTTGACAAAATTGCAAAAGAAAACGAAAGATATGATATTATATTTTTCAATGAAAATGACGTTACCGATTGGCAGCTGAGAAATTTAAATATTGGAAAACAATATTCATCAACTTGCATTATTTTTCCTATTACCTTATACCAATTTTGATAGAGCGGACTTACAAACTGGATCTTTTGAGATTAATTTTTCATGACTATAACGTTCCCGTTCATCCTTAAATTGTATCCACAAAGCCATTAGTTCACGATGAACGTATCCACTAGGATGTGTATCAAGAATCTGTTGGATATCATGATCCATAAATTCCTTACTCAATCCATCCTTGATAAATGCTATTTTATCTTCTCGATTTTTGGATACAAACCCCACAGATTTGCATCGTGTGTCACATGTCCATCGAGCACATTTATAGCACCCACCTAATCTTTTTGCTCTCCATTTCTTTGCAAAACTACTCCGACCTGTACCTGGCACGTAATTAAATGAATTTGAAAATTCGCCAGATAGTGGAACTTGTGCTTCGATCAACCATCGAATATCTTCTGGGATGCCATTTCTCATTAGCACCATTAATCTTTCGAGTCGAGCTCGATAAATTCTTTTTATGATATTCACTGGAAGAGATGGATAATATTTACGAAGATTCAAAAGCATTGAATCCATTATGATATTCAAACCCTCGGTATGGATGATTGTGAATACAATGATAATCTATTTATAGATTGGAATACGCGTATGAGATTTGACTTCGCGTCCTGAAGCGTATGAATTACGGCTCTATATTTGAATAATGAACATAATATGACATGTGGGAGCGGAGACTCCATGTTGAAAATGATGTGCAATAATGGCACCGAAAAATGATGTGATATGCCGGTAAAATATCTATATGATGATATAGACACATCGTCTTCAAATATTTATTCTCTATTAAAATCACTACTAGCTAATATTGGGAATGAATCCCTAATAAATTTGGAATATATTAAGGGGGAGTATGGGCCCACTTCCTCTACATGTGAACTACTAGATATTATGGATCCACTAGATAGTCACATGTTTATATGACTCGTAATCAGAAATTTACGAGATAATTTGCTCACGGTTTGAGCACATATTCCAAATCAGATAAAGCTAGTAATATATCCCAAATAAACTTGAATAGATCCCAGAAAGGATCAAGATATGCGCATACAAGTGGGATATCAATTGGCATACTATTTGAAGTCCTCCAGCCAATATCAAGAACATAATATACAAACTCCCATGACTGAAGATGAATACTGAGATACTGGCATACGAGTTTGGTGCTCAAGAAATCTCTTAGCATGAGGGGGAGTATTGGTAGTTGGAAATATGTGAAATGCATCACACTATATCCTCACAACTGAAATATGAACTTGTAGTTCAAAGATGCATAATGATTATTAATCTTTGGTACCAACTACAACTGCTTTGATAAATACATAATAATTCCCCGAATATGAATCAAAGCAAATGATAAAGGGAGGCATATACTTTTTAGAAGTATATAGACATAATCTCAATGAGTGATTGATAATGAGATATTTCGGCAAGTTATATTGCCATGGGAAAATAAATATTGAAAAGTGTCGACACAATATAGCGCTATGAATGAAATGAGGATATCAATGATTGGAAAGAGGATATCAATAAATGATATGAGGATATCGATGACTGTGAAATATGGATATTGGAAATAATGATATTAAAATCCATGATTTGTGAAAATGAGGATATTAAAATCCATCAAAATTGAAATATATGCCCTTATAATAAAATGAAATATATGGGCTTACTGAAAGTGACTCCTAATGAGATTTTGAACATATTATCAGTGCGTGCAGTCACTCAAAATAAAACGTTGTGAACGAAAATTATATGCTGTACTCTTTTCCTTGACTGAGGTTTTATCCCACTGGGTTTTCCCAGCAAGATTTTTAACGAGACAGCCTAATCACAACAAATATGGAATCTCCAATGAATATGAGTCCGATATTAAAAACTGAAAATGATACTCGTACTAATCCCTAGAGGATCATTGAAATGCCTGGGGCATATTTATATAAAATACGCGTTGCACTCTTTTTCCCTTGACTGAGGTTTTGTCCCATTGGGTTTTCCTAGCAAGGTTTTTAACGAGGCAACTGGAATGGCGTATTAGTATGAATAATATACTCTTTTTCCTTCATTAGGATTTTTCCCACCGGGTTTTCCCTAATAAGGTTTTAACGAGGCATATTCATGGCTTAATGAGGAACACTACAAAGATCAAGATTATTCCTCAAAGCTTGAAAATAGAGGGAGTAGTTGTACTCTTTTTCCTTCGATCAAGTTTTTCCCACTAGGTTTTCTTGACAAGGTTTTAATGAGGCAACACATGGATACTCTAACGAATGATATACATGACAGATTCACTCAGTTTTTATCCCACGAGGTTTTACTGATACGGCACAAGAATATTCATACAAGAACTATCGAGATAAGGGGGAGCAAATTTACGGGATCACCGATTGCTGAAGTTTTATCCCACGGAGATTTCCTACCAACATTATGATGCAACATGATATGATTGCCACAAGCTCCAATACAAAAAGTTTGAAAGTTTTTCTCCCATTGGGTTTTTCTTCAAACTAGTTCAGCAGATATTTATGTAAATAGTCATTCAAGGGGGAGTGTTATAATATACCTTGAAAATGACATTTCAATTACCCCTTTGTTTTTATATAGTGTGAATGACTATTATGCCCCTGATGTAATTATGTAATTACGATTGTGCCATCTGAAGTTTTCCTATAAATAGGACTTCAGTTATTAATGAAAAACATACCTGAGAATCATTCTCTATTCTCTCTCTAAATTCTCTCTCTATAATATTCCGATTTTACAATATTTTCAATATTATAAAACTCATACCAATTAATTAACGTGTCAATGTCAACTAAATAAGAATATCAATGCCGAGATCGATAAATTATTCATGTAGAAATTGTTTGTTTTGCCCTTTGGCATATAGTAATATTCTTTTCTGTACCAAGTTTAGTAACAACTCTTTTGATACCCAAATTGTCGAAATTGACCTTTACTCGAAAAAAATTCGAGTCATATATTATAATTTCGAGTAATATAATTTCGACTCAACTTCAAAAAAAAAACAATATCGAGGAAGGTTGAAAATATGGGTTACCGGAGTCCGAAATTTCGGGTTACACGAGTCCGATTCGTGTCACCCGAATACAATTCGGGATATGTAAATAAAAAAAAAGTCTCCCGAATTCATTTGGGAGATGTAAAAAAAAAATTCGGGTTACACGAGTCCAATTTGTGTCACCCGAATACAATTCATGTCACACGAATTTTTTTTATACATCTCCCGAATGAATTCGGGAGACACTTTTTTTTTTAAATCTCCCGAATTCATTCGGGAGACCCTTTTTTTTTTAATTTTTTATATATCTCCCGAATGAATTCGGGAGACCTCTCTCTCTTTTCTTTTTTTTTTTTTTTACATCTCCCGAATTCATTCGGGAGACCCTTTTTTTTTTTGTATATATCTCCCGAATGAATTCGGGAGACCTCTCTTCCCTTTTTTTTTATTCGGGTGACACGAATTGGACTCGTGTAACCCGATTTTTTTTTTTACATCTCCAGAATGAATTCGGAAGACTTTTTTTTTTATTTACATGTCCCGAATTGTATTCAGGTGACACGAATTGGACTCGTGTAACCCGAAATTTCGGACTCCGGTAACCCATATTTTCAACCTTCCTCGATATTGTTTTTTTTTAAGTTGACTCGAAATTATGTTACTCGAAATTACAATATATGACTCGAATTTTATTCGAGTAAAGGTCAATTTCGACAATTTGGGTATCAAAAGAGTTAGTTACTAAACTTAGGACAAAAAAGAATATTGCTATATATAAAAGGGCAAAACAAGTTTTCTCCCTTTATTCATACCAAACATTTAAAAAGAAATAAAAAAATACATCAGTCGACGCATAGCTAACTGCCGACAAGATTTTTTTGGGCACGATGCCTCCAACAGTCCCCCCACGATGACGAGAGTCGGCAACCGGTTTGGACACGACCCCTTAGGGTTAGGGGTGTAAATGATGCGAGTCGAGCTCGAGTATTGGTATACTTGACTCGAACTCGATAGCTATTTCTCAAACTCGAACTTGACTCGAAAATATTTGAGTGGTTAAAATCCAAGCTCGACTCGACTCGTTAGTATGTCGAGTCGAGCTCGAGTTTGAGTCGAGTCTACTCGAGTCGAGTGTTGATCGAGTCGATTTCGAGTAGCTCGCGAGTTGTCGCGTCTCGTTAATACCTCTACTTTGGGTACTTTACCTACATGTACGATATATCTCTAATATAGGTCACTTTTGGATTTTTATGTGTATTTCCGTGCAAAATATTTTAGTATCATATTTAGACGATTAAAATATTTTTATTATGTATGGATGTGGAAATATACTAATTTTATAAAATATAATGATACACAGTATGGAATTAATAAGTTGGTCACATGTATATGAATTTTTATATTAGGAAATTTAAAATTTATTTATTTCTTATGATTCTAGTATATTCACTCGTTTGTACTAGTTATTACAATTTGTGAAGCCATTCTTGTATATAATTGAGCTCTTCTCTATCTACAATTAATGTGTAACACGTAATAATTCGACGGGAATATATGGATGATTTAATTTATAATTTAAAATTAAAAAGTAGATACTTAAAACAGAAAAAGTCGCACTATCCTTAATAATAATAAATATTATAGAGTTGATCAAGTACAATATGAAAATTATTATAGAATACTTTTCTTTGATACTCGTTCATTCCAACAACGAGACATCATGGCCCGTGCGATGTACGGGCTTTATTCACTCTAAAGCACGGGTACTTTATCTTCGTTAATATCAAATATCATATTTATATTACATATTATTTCAAAGCCCGAACATTCACAGTTTTTATTATTCGAGTGAAATTATTCTAAGTTAAAATATCGTATTTTTATCAAACGTATTTAATATCAAGTATGGCCTAAGCTGGGTAATTGACATGTTAAAATGACTTGTACTCAAAATGTGCAATATATTTATACATGATACTAACACAAAAAAAAAAAAACTACATGTGCATTTCTTAAGATGAATTATTTATCACTGAAGCAAAACATTTGTTCGTGTTTACAGAAATTAATACGAACTACTTTTTAATTAGTAGCATCAAACTATCATATATAGCTTATTCGGTGGTGCATCCTAGCGTCAATATGTGGAGTACTATATGAGGTTGATTTCAAACAATGGGTTCATATATAACATATTAAGATATCGAATTGACATCTATATAGTCAAGTTACCAAACATGTACGATCATCTAAAATGAATGATTTGTTGCCATTTAATCAAACACTTATTACGCCTACGATGCTACGTATTTGAATTAATTTTTCTCACACATTTTTATACTTTAAAATCCTTATGGCAAATATTATGATTTTTATTACATATTTCACTCTTACTCCTTAGTTGTTTATATTTTTTAGATGTAAAAAATTACACTCTTAGTTGTTCATAGAGTATTTTCTTATGTAAATAATGTTATTTTGCGTCACGTGCATGTAATTCGTGGTATGTGTGTTCTCAAGACTGTATAACCTCAAATTTTTAAATTTGTAAATTTTCAAAATTAGTTAAAACCATCTTTATTTTCCTGTAATATAATCAAATTTTTTTTAATGTCTATCATCTTTGCATTGCCTTCCATTTTGAATTGACAGACTTGAATTTATTATCCTTTAAAATTAGAGTTAACTACATTTTTAGTCCTTGTGCTTTGCAGGGTATTTCATTTTCAGTCAAATTTTGAAAAGTTTTAGGTTTGGTCCAAAAGTGAAAGGATAATTCTATATTTATCCAATCTGAAAATCAAAATACCATATTTCCCCCAAACACAAATTTTTAGTGCATAAGTACAATGCCTTTAAAGAATTTGTTAAGAAAATATGAAATTATTATGTTTAAGTTGAGTATATAGAGAATTGCCCCAAAAAAGTGAAACATCCGTTTCGGATTTGATCCGAATTTCCTAACTCCATTAGTTTGACTGTTAAATAAGAGGGTATTTTTGTCCTTTCATAATATTTTCTTTAATTTTATTATATCTATCAAAATTAACTACTTGTAAGTTGTATCCTCCACCCAAAAACACACTTTTTTTCTCATCACAAAACATATACGACCCTTTCATTTCTCTCGCTAAACCATCATCCATCAACAACCAAACACCGGCCAAAACTACCACGTAACCACACCTTTATCGCCAAACCACCACCAACAAACCTCCATCGCTGGAATCTCGGGTCTCCTCTAGAATGTGTTTCGAGCTTATAAGTAGGTTACAAACTCGGGTTTTGGTTTTGTGTTCAGATCTGGATATTTCAATGGCCGACGGCGGTTATGGCGATGGTGGTGGGGTTTCGGTGGTCGAGAAGGTAGAACCAACGATGTGGACACCCTTATCTCAATTCCTTTGATACTCATAAATATTGAAAACTCATCTTGGCAATCGATCCATTATTTTGGCTATAAAGAACTCGATATCGTCTTTATTTTTTAAAGATTTGGTAGGAATTGACAATATGATTTTACAATGTTTTGGATATCTCATGGTTTGTAGGTATCTGTAGACTATTTTGAATAGAAACGTTTTAGTTGTTTAATTATTTATAAGAAAATTGTTTGAGATTTCAAGTTTGGTATGTCGGTGGCGGAACCACTAAAACAACAACGAAATCACCCAATCTTGAAACACCACCTATTGAATTAATATTCGGTGGTGTCGGCGGCGGAAGCAGTTGATGATGGCAGCGGTTCCGGTGGCTGTGGCGGCAGAAGAATCTGCTTTACTGGAGGTGATGGTTGTGACCTGTTTTGTGGGTGAGTTGTGTGACTTTTTTGTTTGTTTATAAGGGAGTATAATACATCAAAGAAGAAGTTGAAAGAGTTAAACAATAAACATGCTTTGTGTGGTATGACTATAGAAATTCTTAAAATTTAATAATGAGACTTTGACATGTTTTAATTGGTTGAATTAATTTAGCTTATGACAATGAATATGTATGCATACGTTTTTTATTCGTGCATTTTTTTTATTGCGGTTTGTAAAAGCTCTTTAAAGCTTTAAAAAAAGCTTTAGAGAGTAGCAATATTTCAATTGATATGAATGACCCTACCTTATGACATAAATGCTCCCATTAATATATATATATATATATATATCATAAATGCTCACATTAATACATGGAACTCAATTTTTATATATACGAAACATCATGGCCCGTGCGATGCACGGACTTTATTCACCCTAAAGCACGGGTACTTTATTTTCGATAATATCGAATATCATATTTATATTACATATTATTTCAAGGTCCGAGTATTCACAATTTTTGTTTTTCGAGTGAAATTATTCTAAGTTAAAACATCGTATTTTTATATAACGTATTTAATATCAGGTATGGCCTAGGTTGGGTTATTGACAGGTTAAAATGACTTGTACTCAAAATGTGCAACATATTTATCCATGATACTAACAACATAAAAAAATTACATGTGCATTTCTTAAGATGGATTATATCTCACTGAAGCAAAACATTTGTTCGTGTTTACAAAAGTCAATACGAACTACTTTTTAATTAGTAGCATCGAACTATCATATATAGCTTATTCGGTGGTGCATCCTAGCGTCAATATGTGGGGTACTATATGAGGTAGATTCAAAGAATGGGTTCATATATAACATATTAAGATATCGAATTGATATCTATATAGTCAAGTTACCAAATACGTACGATCATCTAAAATGAATGATTTATTACCATTTAATCAAACACTTATTGCGCCTACGATGCTACGTATTTGAAATAATTTTTCTCACACATTTTTATACTTTAAAATCCTTATGGCAAATATTATGATTTTTATTACATATTTCACTCTTACTCCTTAGTTGTTTATATTTTTTAGATGTAGAAAAGTTGCACTCTTAGTTGTTTATAGAGTATTTTTTTATGTAAATAATGTTATTTTGCGTCATGTGCATGTAATTCGTGGTATGCGTATTCTCAAAACTGTATAACCTCAAATTTTTAAATTTGTAAATTTTTAAATTAGTTAAAACCATCTTTATTTTCCTCGGATATAATCAAATTTTTTTAATATCTATCATCTTTGCATTGCCTTCCATTTTGAATTGACAGACTTGAAATTACTATCCTTTAAAATTAGAGTTAACTATATTTTTAGTCCTTGTGGTTTGCGGGTATTTCATTTTCATCAAATTTTCAAAAAGTTTTAGGTTTGGTCCAAAAGTGAAACGATAATTCCATATTTACCCAATCTGAAAATCAAAATACCATATTTCCCCAAAGCACAAATTTTTGGTGCATAAGTACAATGCCTTTAAAGAATTTTATGAAATTATTATGTTTAAGTTGAGAGTATATAGAATTGCCCCAAAAAGTGAAACATCCATTTCGGATTTGATCCAAATTTCCTAACTCCGTTAGTTTGACTGTTAAATAAGAGGGTATTTTTGTCCTTTCATATTACTTTCTTTAATTTTATTTTATCTATCAAAATTAACTACTTGTAAGTTGTATCCTCCACCCAAAAGCACACTTTTTTTTCTCATCACAAAACATATACGACCCTTTCATTTCTCTCACTAAACCATCATCCACCAACAACCTAACACCGGCCAAAACCACCACGTAACCACACCCTTGTCGCCAAACCACCACCAATAAACCTCCATCGCTGGAATCTCGGGTCTCCTGTAGAATGTGTTTCGAGCTTATAAGTAAGTTAAACTCGGGTTTTGGTTTTGTGTTTAGATCTCGATATTTCAGTGGCTGACGGCGGTTATGGCGAAGGTGGTGGGTTTCAGTGGTCGAGAAGGTAGAACCAACGATGTGGACACCCTTATCTCAATTCCTTTGATACTCATCAATATTTAAAACTCATCTTGGCAATCGATCCATTATTTTAGCTATAAAGAACTCGATGTCGTCTTTATTTCTTAAAGATTTGGTAGGAATTGACAATTTAATTATATAATGTTTTGGATATCTCATGGTTTGTAGGTCACTGTAGACTATTTTGAATAGAAACGTTTTAGTTGTTTAATTATTTATAAGAAAATTGTTTGAGATTTCAAGTTTGGTATATCGGTGGCGGAACCACTAAAACAACAACGAAATCACCCAATCTTGAAACACCACCTATTGAATTAATATTCGGTGGTGTCGGCGTGAAGCGATTGATGTTAGCGTGGTTACGGTGGGCGTGGCGTAAGAATGCTACGGGAGGTGGAGGGTGTGACATGTTTTGTGAGTGAGTTATGTGACTTTTTGGTTTGTTTATAAGGGAGTATAAATATCTCAAAGAAGAAGGTGAAAGAGTTAAACAATAACCACACTTTGTGTGGTATGACTATAGAAATTCTTAAAATTTAATAATGAGACTTTGACATGTTTTAGTTGGTTGAAATAATTTAGCTTATGGCATTGAACAGGTATGTATGCATTTTTTATTCTTGCATTTTTTTAATTGTGGTTTGTAAAAGCTCTTTAAATCTTTTAAAAAAAGCTTTAGATATTAACAATATTTCAATTGATATGAATGACCCTAGCTTATGACATAAATGCTCACATTAATACATGAAACTCAATTTTTATATATATATATATAGATTTATTTCTCAAAAAATAAACTAATTATTTTTATTAAAAATAATATAATATTTTAATTAGTAAATTGCACCAAAAAAGATGACCACTTCAAGTTGACGAATATGATAAACTAAATAGTTATATTAGATTAAATCTAACTTCATCATTACCTGTAGTTATACTTTATTGTAAATTATATAATGACCAATTCGAGTTATGTGAAATTCATTAAAAGTGTTCCTATTATTGTACTAAAATGATGTTTATAATTTATCCCCATATCTAGCATCTTATAATTATCTCATATAGCATGTTCTTTCGGATCTCTCCATATTTATGTTTTTCCCATGTAGCATTTTCTTATGATTCTTCAGTGTAATATCTTGTTACGATTCTCTCATATAGCATCTTTTCATGGTTCTCTCATATAACACCCTCATGTGATTCTCCTATTTAACATTGTTCTTATGGTTATCATATTTAGCTTCTTTATGGTTCCCCATGTAGCAACTTCTTATGAATATCCATGTAGCATCTTTTTATGGTTATCTTGTGTAGCATATTCTTATGGTTTTCTCATGTAGTATCTTCTTATGGTTCTTCCATGTAGTATCTTCTTATGATTTTATGCATATCATCTTATTTATGATTCTTCCATCTACCATTTTCTTATGGTCCTCGCATCAAATATTTTATCATAGTTTTTTATGTAGCATCTTCTTACAATTCTTCCATATATCAAATTTTGTTGAATCCCCCATCTAGCATCTTATAATGGTTTTTCCATCTAACATCTTTATGGTTATCCTTTGTAGCATCTTCTTACGGATCTCCTCTTCCCATCTAGCAGCTTCTAGTTTTCTCCTACACCCTATTTTTATAGTTCCACCATGTAGTATTTTCTTACAGTTCTCACATGTAGCTTCTTCTGTGGTTCTCCTGGGCAACATCTTATTATGATTCTCTCGTGTAGCATTTTTATATGGTTCTTCTGCATATAATCTCTTATGATTCATCCGTTCAGCATATTTTGATGGTTCTCCTATCTAGCATCTTCTTTTGGTTATCCAGTATGGCAGCATCTTACGAATTCTTCATGTCACATCTTCTTATGATTATTTACTATGTACCATCTTCTCATATTTCTCCCATACTACGTCTTCCCATTCAATTGCTTTGAATGAATGGTAAAGGATTGTTCACCATAAATGAATGTTTCGTGCAAGTTAGGGTTCAGATCTTACAACTATTATTTTCTGTTTACTACTTTAATTAGTTGAAGCTTAAGCATTCGAAGCACCAAAATATGACACGTCGTATATGGAATACCATAAAAATAGGATAGACTTCCGATATATGTGGTGCAAGTATCCGTGTTAGGAATTATATCATGCCTATAGAAAAATTTGAGAATTCCTCATCAGATGACTTCACTTCAGGTTACTTCAAACTCGTCTGATCTGCAGCCGGGACCTGTTAGCGTGCGCTAACTTATATGTCTAGCGTGCGCTAGCTTTATATTTTGTCCAGCTTTTTGCATCTTCGATTCCTTCGACGTTTTGCTTCGCCTCTTTATTGTTTTGTTTTGCTTAGCAACTTAATCATCAAAACACTGTTTATTAATATGTGGATTAAATATTCCAACATGAACGAATGTAAATAGACGAAGATAAAATTTAGATATCATACCCTCGTAGACCTTTGATAATATGTCCTTGATTACGAGTAAAACACGAATCCAATCGAACGAGTTTTTGGAAATTCCTGACCACCGAAATCACCGTGCCTCTATGTATCACGCGTCGAAAGATGACTGGAAAATATTTTATATTTTTCTGTTCTCTTAGAACACGGCGTAGATGGATGAAAGTATGTATCTCTTCAGCTTCCACTTCGGTTCTGGTGAATGGCAGCCCATCCGGTGAGTTCAATCTTCAAAAAAGTCTACGCCAAGGCGATCCCTTGTCACCTTTCCTCTTTCTCATTGCAGCAGAAGGGTTAAGCTTACTTATTAGTAAAGCAGTGGACATTGGAATCCTTAAACCGGTGGAGATCGGGAGAGACAAATTACGGGTGACGCACCTCCAATATGCAGATGATACAATCTTTGTATCACCTGGGATCACTGAAAATATTGAAGCTGTCAAACACATTCTAAGGTGCTATGAACATGTATCAGGCCTCAAGGTGAATTTTCACAAGAGTTGCATTATGGGCAGCAACTGTAATACCCGAGATTTCTGTTATGTAATTGGAACTTGTGATATTGTAATGATTGTACTTTTGTATGAGTACTATTCTCCGTATTTCATAATCCGATGCCATCGAGCATGTAATTTCGTGTATGTGATTTAAATGGTTGAATTTCTGTGCATGTAGCGCACGCTACAGGCTACGGGTAGCGTACGCTAACATGGTTTCATAGCGTACGCTACCGAGTGTAATTAGCGCACGCTACGCGTGGTCAAATTGATTGAGACGCGCGGTAGGTGAGATCTGGCCGGGGGACCCTTGTCGGATCCTGTCGAATGTATCTGGACGGCTTTCGGGAAAAGCCGAGTCAACGCCTTAGCGCACGCTAGAGGTCTATGCGTAGCGCACGCTAAGTGCCGAGTACAGTTTAGACTGTGAGCCGTTAGCGCACGCTACGGATAGTGTATAGCGCGCGCTAATAGCCATTTATTATAAATAGGATGACATCCTATTCGTGAATTGATCCTTTCTTCCCCCATAACCCGAACTCTTGCACTTGAAACATAACTCCATTCGTCTTAAACACTCCATATCAACCTCCTAGTTCGAGATTGAAGATCATATACCATTGGAGATTGGTGTTCAAGCCTTGGGTGTTGGATTGCTTCATTTTCATCCGTGTTCTTCGCTACTTTGAGGTAGGTGACTCTTCACCAATGATTAGTAATGTTCATGAGGAAGTTTGAATCATGTTTGGATAGCGAGTATCTAGTTTTTATCGGTCATCACACGTTAGAAGGATACTTTTGACGTATCGGTACTAGATGTCGAATGAACCTTTGAACCATCTTATTATAAGGACTCCTAAGCATGTTTAAATCGATTTATGATCAAGTAATCGGATATTACCCAGTTGATACGTTGTATACGTTGGAATCATGTGTTTTGGAACGTAAGACGATGGAACTTAGATTATTTCTTGAAGATCGTAGAGGAATTGTGTTATCAAGATAACTATCCGTATATTGGTATTTCATAATCATAAATCTTCCAGAAACCTTATTAGCATGATATGCCCGAGGATAACTTGTAATCTCACCATAGGGTTCATGAGTTATTCATCATTCAAACCCGCTTTTGGTTCGTAGTATTCGCCATGCAAGGTTAGCGCACGCTAACATGTGTGAGTTAACGTGCGCTATCGAGGTTCGGTTTCGCCGCACGCGTCGTAGCGTACGTTATGAGGCGCCGAGTCGAGCCGATTTGTGGCTAGCGCACGCTAGTCTTATACTATAGCGTACGCTAATGATTGACTTAGCGCCGCGTTACGTATAAGTAGCGCGCTAAGCAATCCAGCACTTGTTTAGTTTGAGCTTTTCGGCCGTAGGTCGATTGTTAGGCCATTGTTCGACTCGAGATGATTTGTATATCGTTCCTTTTGTTAAGGTTCGAGCTTGTTACGTTGATCGGAGGCGGCCTTCGAGTGCGTCGAGCATTGAAGTATATCATTCTTGCCATCTTCGAGGCAAGTATCGTGATATGTTAATATCGTATTTTTGGAGTATACGTATGATTATGCATGTTGTTGAACATGATATTTACTTCGTTGATTTGTCATGATATTCGTTGTATATTGTTTATATGTTCATGTTGATGAACATAATGATTTGGCATATGTGTATGCATGAGTTGTGTTTGTATACGTTGTACGATCTATGCCGAGGCGCTGGATCGGATGTCCACCTCGTGTTGGTCCGACGGGATCATCTTGGGATCTAGCCGAGGGCGCCGGATCATTGGACGGGTTATTTCCACCTCGTGTTGGTCCGACGGGATCATCTTGGGATCTATCCGAGGCGCCTGGATCATTGGAATACCCATGCTTTGTGTAATGGAATCTTGTAGATTCGCATTGTCGGGTTCCTAGCGGAAGCCCGTGTGATATGTCTTGTTGTGTATTGTTGATGTATATTCGAATTGTTTAAATACGATACTTGTACTAGCATTGTTTTGCTAACCCCTTCGGGGTGGACATTTGTTTTGATGTTCGGGTAGCCAGGAGCGGGAAACAACACGATGCGACGTGATGACGAAGGGGTTCATGATGTTTATTATTGGAGATTTGTTGTCTTGGCTTGGTTTCGTACTCAGTACGTGTGTCCTTTGATATTAATTCGATATGGTTGTATTAATTACCCGTTGAACCAGGTTATGCGTTTTCATAAACTCGAATTTTCGCGATATTGACGTCTTTTATTCACTTTCCTTTTTATTTAGCCTTGTAAATCCTTATTTAAAGGGTTTACGGCGTAATTATTCGAATATCTCGGGTGTTACGAATATGGTATCGGAGCTAAGATTTATGGATATCTTGGCAATCGGGTTTTATTTGGGTGCATTTACGTTATTTGATTTACGGGTCGTTTGTAACATCCTTTTCACCAAGTCGTCATGTGGACCGTGGTTGTAAGTCTCTTAATCTCTTATACTACCGTTTTACTTAATTCTTGTTTTGTGAGTATTGACGGACTTTATTTCAAAAATTTTGTTACGTATATTGAGAAATTTCGTTTACGGTATGTTGAGAGGAGGTCGTGGACGCGACGCGGACGCGGTCGTGGACGCGGACGTGGTAACATGAGACATGAGGATTCCGCAACTACCCGAAATATCGGCTAGTCGAACCGATTCCCATTCGGAGGGCGCAAGGATCGGCGAATGATGACGCAAATCCGAACATGCCGGGAGTGCTTCAACAGGTGGTGGCGCAGATAAACCGGATTCGCCCAGTGTCGTTGATCGCATGCAGACAGCGATGGGACAGCAGCACCATGAGGATAACCGGGAGACAGATGGCTTGCCGAGGTGGTTAAATTGCACCCGCCAAAATTTGACGGATCTGCCGAGGCACTTACTTGGGATCACCGGCTCAAGGAGTTGGAGAAGATATTCGCGGGTCTTAACTGTCCCGAGGACCGGAAGGTTCCCATTGCCCAGTATTTTCCGACCGGGGAGGCCTTTGACCGGTGGGAGGCTATTCGACCCGAGAACCATAATGCGGATTGACGGAATTCAAACAAATGATGGAAGCACGATTGTCCTCGTCCGGTTAGAGAGGCGAAGATCCGAGAGTTTTTCTCACCACGAGTTCGGAGGCATACGTGATGCACGTAATTAAAACTTTTAATCATCAGCTGACTTGTGTGCGACACTTGGTCAGAACGGAGGCAGAAAAGATTTTTCATTTTGATATGCGGATGAAGCCGGAGATTCAGCAGTACATGTCCGGATTCGAGTGTACTACGTTGCGACAGTACCAAGACAAAGCGCTGGCCTACGACATGAAAGAGGCGGCGGTGGAGAAATCAGTAGAGGCAAAGAAGCAGAAGGTGACCGGCAGCTTTGCAGAAAACAAGAGTGGTGGGGCCCGCAAGGGCCAGTCTTCCTTTTATTCGGCTAGGAAACCTCCACATCCTTCTAAAGGCGGAAAGAAGTTCCGGACAGCATCAGCAGTTTCGGACGCATCAAGGAAATGCTACAATTGTGGTCGAGCAGGGCATATTCGACGAGATTGCCCCGCATCTTCTGTGACTTGTTACGATTGTGGGCAAGAAGGGCACCGTGCGGCCTTCTGTGGAGCCGCTACTAGATCTGTTGGCACCCGCACTCCAGCACCGGTTCCTAAGGAGATAAGTGTGAACCAGACACCAGAGTGGATTTCAGCAGTAACGCCGGGAAGAGAGAGACATCCATCTTGGGTCCGTTCCTCCGCTTTGTACGAAATGAGGAGATCTGACGACCAGAACACTGCTGTTGCATCAGGTACGATTCAGATCCTTTTGCAACCAGTTAGTGTCTTGTTCGATTCGGGAGCTACGCATTCTTTTATATCTTTGAACTGTGTTAATCGTTTGAACATCTCGTGCTTGTATAATTGTGAACCTTATGTTGTGGGATTACCGAGCGGAGAGAAAATTGTGGGAACACTAGAAGCTAGGGATTTCCCAGTATCTATAGAAGGGAGAGATTGGCCATCGAATCTTATTGTAGTTGACATATGCGGTGACGATTTAATTCTCGGAGATGATTGGCTCAACCGTTATGGAGCTGTGTTGAATTACCGAGAGAGAGTCATTTCCATCATTGCTGATGACGGATCGAACACTTATTCCGAGGATGGAGACCGGAAGCTCGGGAAATTGATCAAGGCAATGAAAGTGAAATTATCAAGCAGGATGTCACGGACTTTGGTGCTATGCCATGAGGAAAGAGGAAGGAATAGAGCTCTCGTCTATTTCAGTTGTGAATGAGTTCTCAGATGTATTTCCTGACGAGCTACCCGGGTTACCCCCGCAAAGAGAAGTGGAATTCACCATCGAATTAGAGCCTGGAGCAACCCCTATTTCCAGGGCACCATACCGCATGGCGCCGACCGAGATGTATGAACTCAAGAAGCAACTGGAGGAATTGTTACAGAAGGGCTATATTCAACCGAGCGTTTCCCCTTGGGGAGCGCCCGTTCTCTTTGTCAGGAAGAAAGAAAGACGGATCCCTCCGACTGTGTATTGATTACAGGGAGCTTAAAAAGATGACGATCAAGAATAAGTATCCTATACCTCGGATCGACGACTTGTTCGATCAACTGCAAGGGGCAAGGGTATTCTCGAAGATTGACTTGCGATCAGGATACCACCAGTTGAGAATTAAGGAATCGGATGTACCGAAATCTGCTTTCAGATCCCGGTACGGGCATTATGAATTTGTGGTGATGCCATTCGGACTTACCAATGCTCCTGCGGTATTCATGCAACTGATGAATCGGGTATTCTTAGAATACTTGGATAAATTTGTGGTCGTTTTCATTGACGACATTTTGATATATTCGAGGGACGCAGAGGAGCATGCTGATCATTTACGTGTGGTTTTGAGCATCTTGAGAAAGGAACAGCTATATGCAAAATTTGCTAAATGCGAGTTCTGGCTTAAGGAAGTAACCTTCCTTGGGCATGTGATATCCGCCGATGGAGTTCAGGTGGACCCGAAGAAAGTCGAAGCAATCTTGGAATGGGAAGCTCCTAAGAACGTGAAGGAAGTCCGAAGCTTCTTAGGACTAGCAGGATATTATCGCCGCTTTGTAGAGGGATTTTCCAAAATTGCTCGTCCGCTCACTCAGCTGTTACAGAAAACTCAAAAGTTCACGTGGAATGAGAAATGCCAGGCTGGTTTTGACGAACTTAAAAAGAGACTAACGACAAGACCTATATTAGCGCCGCTGGAAGGAACCGATGGATTCATTGTATACAGCGACGATTAAAATCTGGGTTTGGGTTGTGTGTTGATGCGAAGGATAAAGTGATTGCTTATGCTTCTCGGCGGTTGAAACCGTCGGGTTAATTATCCGACTCATGATCCGGAGCTAGCACTGTGGTTTTGCTTTGAAAATTTGGCGACATTATCAGACGGCACTCATTGTCGAGATCTTTACGGATCATAAGAGCCTCAAATACATTTTCATCGAAGGAATTAAACATGAGGCGTAGAAGGTGGTGGAATTGATCAAGGATTACGACTGAGATCCTCTATCATCCTGGGAAAGCAAATGTACTAGCCGATGCATTGAGCCGTAAACCTGTTTCTCTTCGAGTGTTGGAAGCTCTTACGCCTGCACCAAAGATTCAACGAGAACTGATCCGCGAAGGGATTGAAGTATGGGCACCAGGAATCCAAGGGCGACTTTATGTGATGGAACTGACTTCATCACTAGTCGAGAAGATCAAGTCCAAGCAGTTGGACGATTCTCTGATCCTTCGATTATGTGATGAAGTAAAGAAAGGAAAAGCCCCAGGATTCGTGATACAAGATGATGGAGTTCTGAGATTTCAAAGTCGACTTTGCGTTCCCGATGATGATGATTTGAGACGAACTATTCTGAAAGAAGCTCATAGCGCGCCCTATTCTATTCACCCGGGCAGCAGTAAGATGTATAAGGATCTTAAACAAAACTTTTGGTGGGGGAATATGAAGAAGGACGTAGCAGAGTACGTCTCGAAGTGTTTGACTTGTCAGCAGGTTAAGATTGAACATCAGCGACCTGCTGTAATATCCGCAATTTTCGATTTTCGGTAAATTTCTTTTTTCGGTCGGAGTCCGTTTTGACGACTCGCTCATGACCGTTTCGTCATTCTGAGAATGATTAATTCTACACTTTTTGACATCCGAGTTCGTTTCGGTGTCGTTTCGTTGAGTTACGTGCTTTTAACGACTTTTCCGCTTGAGTTCGATTCTTGCGAATCTCGTCAAATCGTTGTTTCGAGTTTCCCGCAAGTCCGTTTAACTTTGTTAGACGTGTTGTGAACTTCGGTTTGGTTATTCGATCACGTATCGTGATTTCCGGGCGTTTTGGGCCATTTTGTAATTTCTTGAAAGTTACGGGTATCCGTATCTGTAATTGTTGTCTCGACCCGTTTCTTGGTCGCGTATGACTAATTATGGTATTACGCTTTCATTTCGAGTCGCTTATGTTGTCCGCGAACTTTTCGCCGTGTTCGTTCCGTACGTTTTGGAAATCGGTCGTCGAGCCACAGCGGTGGCGGAGGCCGGACGGTGGCGGATCGCCGGACGATTGCAGGCACCGGCCGGACGGTGCGGCAGAACCGGCGTAAGCGCACGCTACGGCCGGAAGGCTGCGCGCTTAACCGGGCAGTGTAGCGCCGCCGCCGGTGGCTTAGCGTCTGTTATCGGGCACAGCGATGGGGTTTCGAGGTTACGGACTCGGTCAGATCGGCAGTAGCGCACGCTACGCCGAGCGTAGCGCGCTAGTCGGCAGCGTAGCGCACGCCGCGTCGGCCGGCTAGCGACGTTACTGGCCGGGCGATTCGATCCGGTGGCTCTTTGGGCAGTCGGCTAGCGCGCAGGCATCCGGCCGTAGCGCACGCTAGCGGGAGTTGGGTCGGCAGGTTCGGCCGGCAGGGTTGGTCGGTGATGCCGGGTGTTGTGGGCCCTGGCCGAGGGTACTCGGCCGATACCGGCCGATAGCGCACGCTAGTCCGGTAAGGCTAGCGCACGCTAGTCTGGCCGAGTATAAATATGGCTGAGCAGTCACATTTCACTTCGTTTTTCATTTCCTTCCTTCTCCTTCCGCGAGTGGCGATTCCTGGGCGACGAAGCCATGTTGTTTAACAACAAAACCATGAAGTTCTGGAGTCCATAACATCAATCAATCGTCCGTTATCATCCTTTGATCCAGCGAATCAAGGTAATCTTCCTTAGAACCCTAATTTCGGGAATTTGGGGATTTTTGCAATTTCGTCCGATTCGTTCCGTGTTGTTGATTAATTCATGATGGGTGTGATTAATCTTGATAGTATTCTTGTGTTTAACATCATTTAATCCATTGTTCTTCGTCGAATCGAAGTATATTTCTTGATTTCCTTCGAGTTGACTTTTTGGGGGATTTGCCCCCGATCTCGTTTTTCATCCGTTTTCGATGGATCGATTATGGTTAAATGATGTTGTTAAACATATTCTATGGATTGTATATCCATATTTCATCTTGAAATTCCGTTTTCGGGTTTTGACGGAACGAATCGTGTTCTTGGCCGTTTTGGGGGAAATCCGTGAACTTTCGTCATTCGTTCTTTGAATTCAACGGCTTTGGGTCGTGTTATGGAATTCATTTCATTGTTATTATTTGTCCTTCGTAGTTTATGAACGTGAGTTGGCGTTCGGTGGAGTCGGCGGGTTCGTAGTCGGTTCGGGCCAACCTACTTCGGTCGATTCTCCGCGTTGTTCTTATTCGAGGCAAGTACCTTGCCCATACTTTTCTCGTTTTATGGATATGATGATCGGTGGTCGTCTTGATGTGTTTGTTTGGTTATTTGAAATGAAGTTTCAAAGGATTTCGGTTTGGCCTCGTTAAAGGCTTTCTTTCAAAACGAGTGTGATTTGTGAACGGCGTGTTTTGGGAATTGATTATGATTTGATCGTTTTGAACGTTGAAGGATTTTATGATTATACTCCTATTGTTTAAGTTATGGAATCGTGTATTCCGTATTTAATCTTGTTATTGTATTTTTGAAGAGTTTGGTAATGGTGTCGAGTTAATGGCCATCTCTAGTGAGTATTCTTAATGAACTTACATTCTTAGCATGTTAGTATTGCATGAGTAACGTGTGTGTGTGTATGCTCACTACGGGTTAGATCCGACGGGGTCTCGGTAGGGGTCCACGGAGGGGTGGATCCGCGAGGTTGCTTTTAACCACTACGGGTTAGATCCGACGGGGTCTCGGAAGGGGTCCACGGAGGGGTGGATCCATGGTTAATTGTGGTGCATTTTTACAAATGTGGTTTGATCATTGGCATTTCCGGAAATGAGTGCTTTTGAACGGTTTTCATTTGCATGCATTGACTAAATGTGTAAGAGGTAAGTTGTTCGTTTGGCCTACTTGGCTAGGATGGCTCTAGAGTATTTTGTTGTTCGTTCTAAATCATTTATTTGTGGATTTTGACGTTGGAAGACGAACCTTGTTGACGTTCTCGTGTACTGTGAGTTGATGAGATTTGGGGCTAAAATCCCAATGGTTTATAAAAGTCGTTTTACGGATTTGGGGCTAAAATCCCAACGATTTGGTTAATGTCATTTTCCAGAAAGTAAACCTTTGGGGCGGTGACCCCTTTTGTCTTTTGGTTTTTCGAAAAGTAGGATTTGATAATCCTAAATTGTTTTCTATTAAAACTCTCGATGGCATTCTAAACCGTTTTATAAATTATTCCCATTGATTTATGATATTTCGTTTTTGAAATGTTTCCTCAAACCCTTGCCTCGGGAAGTACTTTTCGTTTCGTTTGGATCTTTGAGGATCCTCGGTTATTGTTATTCGTGGAATGTGAATTGTATGGCTCGTATTTGCACTTTGTACTTGCACTAGCAAAACAGTGGAGTTTTGCTAACCCCCGAGTATTCGGGGGGTGGATGTCTGTTTTTGCATTCAGGTTTTGGAGCATAACACAGGGTCGGCACGAAGGATGATGAAAGATGATCGATACTAATCACATGAGGAACCGTACATCGTGTGTTGGTTCAGTTGTACTTTATTTTCATTTCTTTGTATTGTTCCGTTATGCGGGTGTAGTTGTATTTTGTCCCTGCGTGGGCATGAGTTGTATTTGAGTTGTATGTATTTGTGGAAAGACCAAATCGGTCTCGAGTCATTGTAGCCTTGAAGGCATTGTCGAGATGTTAAATATTGTTACTGGCTGGTAGATCCTCGAGGAGAGGGTCTACGGCGTGTAATATCCCCGAGTGGATTGTGGGTGTTACATAAATGGTATCGAGCTTAGGTTGAGGAAACCTAGCCGCCGGGTCAAGTCGTGTTGTTTGAGTCTTGTTTCGCCGGATTTTATCCGATCGAGTCGTGTCGCGACGCGTCGTTTGAGTTTGTTGGTCGTGATTAGTATCGTGGGACGATCATCATCTTCGTGCGACCTGTGGAAGTAAGTCTCCCTTCTTTGTGTTGTGCCTCGTGTGACACGAGCTATTTTTATGATTATTTGTTAAGTGGTGGAATCCTTATGTGAATTTTGATTTCACGATATGTATTTAGTCGACTCTCGTATTTGATTTATACGAGGAGTGTCGTCGTTTGTGATGTCCTTTTTATGGTTGTTTTCTCCGTTGTTGACGATTTTCGAATCGATTTGCACGTTTTACAAGTCTCTTGTGGAAGCTTTGTGCTTATACGCGTTCGACTTGTTCACTAGCCAGTGCGAGAGAGTATTTTATCAGTGGTTTTGTTTTGGATGTGGTATTTTATCGTTTATTTCCGTTTAAAGACATATATTGTCTTGATTTTAAACGTTTTGATGCGTGTGCTAGGAGTTGTTTTAGTGAACGTCGGTATGTGTGAGTTTTGGGCATTCTGGCCTATTGGATTTTTGAAAACCTTGAGTATCTTAGAAAAATAAACTTCGAGACATACTTTTCAAACGACTTATTTTCTTGTGGTACACCCTAGGTGCCACAATATATTTCAAAAAATTTCTACCTCGAGGACCAAAATATTTTGAGATATTTTCAACACTTTTATTTAGACCCGAGGGTCGAATATTTTGAAAGTTTTCACTAAGAGAAAGTATCTTCATTCTTATCAAATGCGAAATGGTTCTCCAGTGTCTCGATAACGATGTTTCAAGTTTGTACTTTTTGAAAGGTGATACTCAAGATCAACCCGTATTCTTCTAAATTATTTTCAAAATGAGGTTTTCATTTTTTTTTAAACCTATCCATTCCCGTTTGAGGGCTGGGTATGTACGTGTGATATTCGCGTTGTCCTTTTGATACTTTCTCCCGAGTATGATCGACTTGGCGGTGTGAGCGTTGAGTCGCTTTCCACACATTTGTTGCGTTAGCCCCCGTGAGGCGGGATGTTGGTGTTGAATATTATCGCCTCGTAGTGATTCCTGCGTTGTCGCGCATGTGCGAGCCGTTAGAGCTTGGTTTGGTATGACCGTGTGCATCGGTGATGGTTCCGTTATGTGTCCATTGTTTAATGTCAAGTTACCTTGCTCCCGTATTTGTGAATTTCTTGTACGAGTTCGGAGGTAATGCCCGTACTATTTTGACTTCGTATTTTCTCTTCCCCGCCTATCGATTCGCTCATGTTCGTTGGCACTTTATGAACTTGTCCTGTATTTCGATTTCATCGTCCGAACGAACTGTGATCTTGTTTTGAGTTGATCTGGTTATCGATGTTACTTTTTCGGGTTCAGTTCGATTCTTGTGAACCTTGTTTGGGAGTGACATCATCTGGTTCTACTAGTTCTTTTATTCGAAGTGGATCGGATTTGGAACTCTTATGTTTTCGACTCTGTCGACTCATTTATGTTTGTTGACATTTCTGAGATTGTCCGCCCCTTGTTTTTGTTTATCGAACGAGTGTGGTATCGTTTCGGAATAACTCGTTCGTCGTGGTGACCTTTCAATCGCTATTCCCTTTCCTGTGGATCTTCGGCAATGCATGTCTTGTAGTTCTCACCAGATCATCCTCGGAGTTGTTGTTTGAACTTTATTGTTCTTTGTGATTCGAACATGATTGTTCGATGTTTGTTGTCTCGATCGTTTGTTTGTTCGGTTTTTGTTCTCGTTTCGTGATTGTTGAACGTTCAGGCTCCTTCGTAATTCCCTTTAGTTCGGGAAATTAGTTTCGTTTTCAATCTTCCATCCCTTAGGCGATGGGATTCCGTGTTTGTTCAGCGGTTGACTCGCGTTTTGATTGATGTACCGTTGGGTTGGTCAATCATATTGATTTTCGTTCGTTGTGTTTTGTGATTATCGAATAATTGACTTGGCTATAGTATCCGTTTGATGACGCTTGTCACTTGTCGGTTTTATTATATCCCTAACGGCGACGTTGTGTTGGTCACCGTGGAGCGTGTTTACACGCCGTATATTCCTTTGCGTTGTTTGTAACATTTCGCCGTTGGGCATTAGTTACGCATTCTTGTGTGTCTCGTTGAGTTTTTCCTGGCGGAATATTTCTTCTCCCTACTTGTTTTAAGTTTCGGGACGAAACTTCTTTTAAGGAGGGTAGAATGTAATATCCGCAATTTTCGATTTTCGGTAAATTTCTTTTTTCGGTCGGAGTCCGTTTTGACGACTCGCTCATGACCGTTTCGTCATTCTGAGAATGATTAATTCTACACTTTTTGACATACGAGTTCGTTTCGGTGTCGTTTCGTTGAGTTCTATGCTTTTTAACGACTTTTCCGCACTTGAGTTCGATTCTTGCGAATCTCGTCCGAAACTGTTGTTTCGAGTTTCCCGCAAGTCCGTTTAACTTTGTTAGACGTGTTGTGAACTTCGGTTTGGTTATTCGATCACGTATCGTGATTTCCGGCGTTTGGGCCATTTTGTAATTTCTTGAAAGTTACGGGTATCCGTATCTGTAATTGTTGTCTCGACCCGTTTCTTGGTCGCGTATGACTAATTATGGTATTACGCTTTCATTTCGAGTCGTTTATGTTGTCCGCGAACTTTTCGTCGTGTTCGCTCCGCACGTTTCGGAAATCGGGTCGCCGAGCCACAGCGGTGGCGGGGCCCGGCCGGACGGTGGCGGGGCGCCGGACGATGCGGCACCGGCCGGACAGGTGCGCGAGAACCGGCGTAAGCGCACGCCACGGCCGGAAGGCTGCCGCGCGCTAACCGGCAGTGTAGCGCCTGCCGGTGGCCTAGCGTCTGCCTCGGGCACAGCGGTGGGGTTTCGAGGTTGGACTCGGTCGAGATCGGCGAGTAGCGCGCGCTACGCCGGCGTAGCGCGCGCTAGTCGGCGGCGTAGCGCACGCCGGCGGCTAGCGACGTTACTCGGCCGGCGATTCGATCCGGTGGCTCTTTGGGCAGTCGGCTAGCGCGCGCAGCATCCGGCCGTAGCGCACGCTAGCGAGTTGGTCGGCAGTTCGGCGGCGGGGTTGGTCGGTGATGCCGGTGTTGTGGGCCCCTGGCCGAGGGTACTCGGCCGATCTCGGCCGATAGCGCACGCTAGTCCGTAAGGCTAGCGCACGCTAGTCTGGCCGAGTATAAATATGGTGGCAGATCACATTTCACTTCGTTTTTCATTTCCTTCCTTCTCCTTCCGCGAGTGGCGATTCTGGGCGACGAAGCCATGTTGTTTAACAACAAAACCATGAAGTTCTGGAGTCCATAACATCAATCAATCGTCCGTTATCATCCTTTGATCCAAATAATCAAGGTAATCTTCCTTAGAACCCTAATTTGGGAATTTGGGGATTTTTGCAATTTCGTCCGATTCGCTCCGTGTTGTTGATTAATTCATGATGGGTGTGATTAATCTTGATAGTATTCTTGTGTTTAACATCATTTAATCCATTGTTCTTCGTCGAATCAAGTATATTTCTTGATTTCCTTCGAGTTGACTTTTTGGGGGATTTGTCCCGATCTCGTTTTCATCCGTTGATGGATCGATTATGGTTAAATGATGTTGTTAAACATATTCTATGGATTGTATATCCATATTTCATCTTGAAATTCCGTTTTCGGGTTTTGACGGAACGAATCGTGTTCTTGGCCGGTTTGGGGGAAATCCGTGAACTTTCGTCATTCGTTCTTTGAATTCAACGGCTTTGGGTCGTGTTATGGAATTCATTTCATTGTTATTATTTGTCCTTCGTAGTTTATGAACGTGAGTTGGCGTTCGGTGGAGTCGGCGGGTTCGTAGTCGGTTCGGGCCAACCTACTTCGGTCGATTCTCCGCGTTGTTCTTATTCGAGGCAAGTACCTTGCCCATACTTTTCTCGTTTTATGGATATGATGATCGGTGGTCGTCTTGATGTGTTTGTTTGGTTATTTGAAATGAAGTTTCAAAGGATTTCGGTTTGGCCTCGTTAAAGGCTTTCTTTCAAAACGAGTGTGATTTGTGAACGGCGTGTTTTGGGAATTGATTATGATTTGATCGTTTTGAACGTTGAAGGATTTTATGATTATACTCCTATTGTTTAAGTTATGGAATCGTGTATTCCGTATTTAATCTTGTTATTGTATTTTTGAAGAGTTTGGTAATGGTGTCGAGTTAATGGCCATCTCTAGTGAGTATTCTTAATGAACTTACATTCTTAGCATGTTAGTATTGCATGAGTAACGTGTGTGTGTGTATGCTCACTACGGGTTAGATCCGACGGGGTCTCGGTAGGGGTCCACGGAGGGGTGGATCCGCGAGCTTGCTTTTAACCACTACGGGTTAGATCCGACGGGGTCTCGGTAGGGGTCCACGGAGGGGTGGATCCATGGTTAATTGTGGTGCATTTTTACAAATGTGGTTTGATCATTGGCATTTCCGGAAATGAATGCTTTTGAACGGTTTTCATTTGCATGCATTGACTAAATGTGTAAGAGGTAAGTTGTTCGTTTGGCCTACTTGGCTAGGATGGCTCTAGAGTATTTTGTTGTTCGTTCTAAATCATTTATTTGTGGATTTTGACGTTGGAAGACGAACCTTGTTGACGTTCTCGTGTACTGTGAGTTGATGAGATTTGGGGCTAAAATCCCAATGGTTTATAAAAGTCGTTTTACGGATTTGGGGCTAAAATCCCAACGATTTGGTTAATGTCATTTTCCAGAAAGTAAACCTTTGGGGCGGTGACCCCTTTTGTCTTTTGGTTTTTCGAAAAGTAGGATTTGATAATCCTAAATTGTTTTCTATTAAAACTCTCGATGGCATTCTAAACCGTTTTATAAATTATTCCCATTGATTTATGATATTTCGTTTTTGAAATGTTTCCTCAAACCCTTGCCTCGGGAAGTACTTTTCGTTTCGTTTGGATCTTTGAGGATCCTCGGTTATTGTTATTCGTGGAATGTGAATTGTATGGCTCGTATTTGCACTTTGTACTTGCACTAGCAAAACAGTGGAGTTTGCTAACCCCGAGTATTCGGGGGTGGATGTCTGTTTTGCATTCGGGTTTTGGAGCATAACACGTGGTCGGCACGAAGGATGATGAAAGATGATCGATACTAATCACATGAGGAACCGTACATCGTGTGTTGGTTCGGTTGTACTTTATTTTCCGTCTTTGTATTGTTCCCGTTGTACGGGTGTAGTTGTATTTTGTCCCCTGCGTGGGCATGAGTTGTATTTGAGTTGTATGTATTTGTGGAAAGACCAAATCGGTCTACTGAGTCATTGTAGCCTTGAAGGCATTGTCGAGATGTTAAATATTGTTACCAGCCTGGTAGATCCTCGAGGAGAGGGTCTACGGCGTGTAATATCCCTGAGTGGATTGGGGGTGTTACACCTGCCGGGATGTTAAAGCCGCTTCCGATCCCTGAATGGAAGTGGGAGGACATTTCGATGGATTTCATCACAAGTATGCCAAGGACTAGAGCAGGAATGAACATGATTTGGGTCGTAGTTGATCGACTAACCAAGTCGGCTCATTTCCTAGAAATCAAAGATACATGGGGACCCGAGAGATTGGCGCGAGTATTTATTGCGGAGATAGTCAGATTGCATGGGACGCCGAAGACCATTATTTCGGATCGAGATGGTCGTTTCGTGTCGCACTTCTGGAAAGCAGTTCACAAGGCTTTGGGGACTGAGCTCAACTTTAGCACAGCTTATCATCCCCAAACAGACGGCCATCAGAAAGGACTATTCAAACGTAGAAGACATGCTTAGAGCTTGTGCGTTGGATTGGTGTTGATTGGGAAGTTCACTTGCCCTTGATCGAATTCACTTACAATAACAGTTGGCACGCTTCTATCAAGATGGCACCCTTTGAAGCTTTGTACGGGAGGAGATGCCGATCGCCTCTGTGTTGGGATGATTCTTCGGATCTGATCGGGACGGAACCGGAATTGATTATTCAGACTCAAGAGAAAATAGCTTTGATTCGAGAGAGACTATTGATCGCCGCAGTCGGCGAAGTCTTATGCCGATGTACGTCGTCGTCCTCTAGAGTTCGACGTTGGGGATCATGTGCTATTGAAGGTGTCTCCTACACGAGGGATTTTCCGTTTTGGGAGGAGAGGCAAGCTTAGTCCGAGATATATCGGACCATTTGAGATCCTAGATAGAGTTGGGGATTTAGCGTACAGGTTGGCCTTACCGCCATCGCTGAGTCATGTTCACAATGTGTTTCACGTATCCCAACTGCGGAAGTATGTACCGGACCCCAGTCACGTCATTGATTTCGACGAGATCGAGATAGCTAATGATGGCACCTTCGAAGAGAGACCTATCAAGATACTTGAGAGCCGGATCAAACAATTGAGGAATAAACCAATACATTTGGTTAAAGTACAATGGTCACGACATGGAGTCGAAGAGGCCACTTGGGAAACGGAGGACGGTATGAAGGCTAAATATCCGGAGTTGTTTTCATCCTAAGTTTCGGGACGAAACTTCTTCTTAGGGAGGAAGGATGTAATACCCGAGATTTCTGTTATGTAATTGGAACTTGTGATATTGTAATGATTGTACTTTTGTATGAGTACTATTCTCCGTGTTTCATAATCCGATGCCATCGAGCATGTAATTTCGTGTATGTGATTTAAATGGTTGAATTTCTGTGCATGTAGCGCACGCTACAGGCTACGGGTAGCGTACGCTAACATGGTTTCATAGCGTACGCTACCGAGTGTAATTAGCGCACGCTACGCGTGGTCAAATTGATTGAGACGCGGTAGGTGAGATCGGCGGGGACCCTTGTCGGATCTGTCGAATGTATCCGGACGGCTTTCGGGAAAATCCGAGTCAACGCCTTAGCGCACGCTAGAGGTCTATGCGTAGCGCACGCTAAGTGCCGAGTACGCTTTAGGCGTGAGCCGTAAGCGCACGCTACGGACACTGTATATCCCGCGCAAATAGCCATTTAATATAAATAGGAAATCATCCAAATAGTTAATTCAGACCTTACTTCCCCCATAACCCGAACACTTGCACTAGAAAAATAACTCCATTCGTCAAAAACACTCCATATCAACCTCCTAGATCGAGATTGAAGATCATATACCATCGAGATTGGTGTTCAAGCCTTGGGTGTTGGATTGCTTCATTTTCATCCGTGTTCTTCGCTACTTTGAGGTAGGTGACTCTTCACCAATGATTAGTAATGTTCATGAGGAAGTTTGAATCATGTTTGGATAGCGAGTATCTCGTTTTTATCGGTCATCACACGTTAGAAGGATACTTTTGACGTATCGGTACTAGATGTCGAATGAACCTTTGAACCATCTTATTATAAGGACTCCTAAGCATGTTTAAATCGATTTATGATCAAGTAATCGGATATTACCCAGTTGATACGTTGTATACGTTGGAATCATGTGTTTTGGAACGTAAGACGATGGAACTTAGATTATTTCTTGAAGATCGTAGAGGAATTGTGTTATCAAGATAACTATCCGTATATTGGTATTTCATAATCATAAATCTTCCAGAAACCTTATTAGCATGATATGCCCGAGGATAACTTGTAATCTCACCATAGGGTTCATGAGTTATTCATCATTCAAACCCAGTTTTCGGTTCGTAGTATTCTGCCATGCAAGGTTAGCGCACGCTAACATGTGTGAGTTAACGTGCGCTATCGAGGTTCGGTTTTCGCACAGAACGTACGTAGCGTACGTTATGAGGCAGCCGAGTCAGACTGCCAGTTTGTGGCTAGCGCACGCTAGTCTTATACTATAGCGTACGCTAAGTTGACTTAGCGCACGCGTTACGTATAGTACGTAGCGCGCTAAGCAATCCAGGCAGCTTGTTTAGTTTGAGCTTTTCGGCCGTAGGTCGAATTGTTAGGCCATTGTTCGACTCGAGATGATTTGTATATCGTTCCTTTTGTTAAGGTTCGAGCTTGTTACGTTGATCGGAGGGGGCGGCCTTCGAGTGCGTCGAGAGCATTGAAGTATATCATTCTTTCCATCTTCGAGGCAAGTATCGTGATATGTTAATATCAGTATTTTTGGAGTATACGTATGATTATGCATGTTGTTGAACATGATATTTACTTCGTTGATTTGTCATGATATTCGTTGTATATTGTTTATATGTTCATGTTGATGAACATAATGATTTGGCATATGTGTATGCATGAGTTGTGTTTGTATACGTTGTACGATCTATGCTGAGGGCGCTGGATCGGATGTCCACCTCGTGTTGGTCCGACGGGATCATCTTGGGATCTAGGCTGAGGGCGCTGGATCATTGGACGGGTTATTTCCACCTCGTGTTGGTCCGACGGGATCATCTTGGGATCTATGCTGAGGGCGCTGGATCATTGGAATACCCATGCTGTGTAATGGAATCTTGTAGATTCGCATTGTCGGGTTCCGGTAGCGGAAGCCCCGTGTGATATGTCTTGTTGTGTATTGTTGATGTATATTCGAATTGTTTAAATACGATACTTGTACTAGCATTGTTTTGCTAACCCCTTCGGGGGTGGACATTTGTTTTGATGTTCAGGTAGCCAAGGAGCAGGGAAACAGCCACAGTACCGACGTGACGACGAAGGGGTTCAGTGATGTTTATTATTGGAGATTTGTTGTCTTGGTTTGGTTTCTGTACTCGAGTACGTGTGTCCTTTGATATTAATTCGATATGGTTGTATTAATTACCCGTTGAACCAGTTGTACGTTTTCATAAACTCGAATTTTCGCAGTATTGACGTCTTTTATTCACTTTCCTTTTTATTTAGCCTTGTAAATCCTTATTTAAAGGGTTTACGGCGCTGTAATTATTCCGAATATCTCGGGGTGTTACAGCAACATAGAGGCATATATCACACAACACCTTGCTGATTTTCTAGGCTGCGAGGTTAGCAAATCACCACTCTCATACATGGGGCTTAAGGTTGGAATTGCTCACAGAAAATTAGCTTCTTGGAACTTTCTTGTTAATAAAATTCAAACGCGGTTAAATGCTTGGAGTGATAAACACATCTCGTCCGGGGGTTGCATCACTCTGGTTCAATTAGTCCTATCTGCGCATATAAACAAAGCATAGGAGCAGGGGAGGAGAGAAACAACGAGATGAAGAAGGCTTTCAAGAGACTATGGAGCAGTTCGGCACCTAAACGGGTTCAAGCAATTGTATGGAACGTTCTACATCAACGGATGTCTATAAAAAAGATTCTACAAAGAAGAGGCATTATTCCAACTGACGGTGATATCAATTGCATTTTTTGTGGCTTGGAAGAAGAGAACATCCGACGTCTCTTTTTCACGTGTGAGTTCTCTAAGGAAATCTGGAATTTGTGCTACGGTTGGACAAAACTACAAAGAAGAGGCATTATTCCAATTGACGGTGATATCAATTGCATTTTTTGTGGCTTGGAAGAAGAGAACATCCGACGTCTCTTTTTCACGTGTGAGTTCTCTAAGGAAATCTGGAATTTGGTCTCTCACATCGACCCCATTCGTAGTTTTCTTCAACATGACAATTTCTTAGATTCGGATAGAAAAGGAAAAAAATCAGCTTCTATATGGATATGCATTATTCGGAAAATTTGGAAAGTTAGAAATGATCGTGTTTTTGAAGGTGAAATTTCGAGTCCACATAAGATTGTTGAGGAAATTAAAGCAACAATTTGGTCGTGGTTAACTACAATCAATGAGATTAATAGTAGTGGTGAGTACTTAAAGTGGAGAGAAAATCCTAGAGATTGAGGAGTCAAATTAATTTGGAGTCGATTTTGTTAATCAGTTTTTTTTTCATGTAAGGGTTTGAGTACCCCTTGTACTCAAAGTTTCATCATGAAAGTTTTCTTGCCTGACCAAGAAAAAAAAGTAGAAAGTGTGTACACGCATATACAAGTATTTCTATTAATTGGACAAATATTATCACCTTTTAAATAATGTGATGTGCTTCCACTCAGAGGTGTAAATCAATAGAAACGAACCAAATATACGACTGTTCAAATTTATTTAGAATTTTATCGAGTTTTAAATACTATGTTTGATTTTAATTTGATTAGTAACCCATCCGAGCTCGAACATGCTTTAATCGAACCGAACAAGAATCAAGGTCGAGCAGTTTGATCTTTTTTATATGTATTTTATAATTTTTATTCAAATCATGCTGCGCTCGAGCCGGGATTTATATTTTATCACAAAATTTGTGTTTAATCTTGGTTTGTTATGTTATTGAATCGAGCTGAAACGAGTTTTTTGTTGGAAAGAAAGGAATAAATGGGCTGTTTTGAGAAGCCCACTTGAGAGGTAATTTTGAGTGGGCTCGACTACGGGTTAAACTCGGGACTTAGTTGGAATACGTAGTACTCTGTAAGAGATTTCCAAAACATGTAAGAACACTTAAAATGATTGAGGTATGAATGAGATATAATATTTCAAAGTGAGCTATTTGAAAATCCGTTTGGAACTCTATCCCACATTGGAAAATTGTAAGAAGAATTGTGAGTATATAAGATGATGTGAACAAACTCTTGTTCACAACAACAAGTGAGACATGAGTGGATGTGTGACTGGACGTCCCCCCCCCCACACACACGCGTCGTCGCCGCCGGCTCGGCTCGGCTCGGCTCGGTTCGACTCGGCTCGACTCGACTCGGGTCGAAGGGCAAAATGTCTAGGCATCTCGAAGTTATCTTTTTACTGCAATTTTATTCGGCAAAAATTCATTTTGCTAAACCGCCTCAATCATAAAATCCGAATATTTCGATTCAGGATAAATATCAATTTAATTGATAATTATCGAATTAATAAATTAGGTAACTATCAAGTTAGTTGGTAATTATTGGACTAATATATTAATAGATTAAGATAAGTATCAAAGATACCAATCCTAATCAATTTAGAGTTCCTCCAGCACACGTCTTCCTCTCGTCTTCACCTATAAATACCCAATTGAGGGTCCAGATTTTTACACACAAAACGTACGGTTATTCCATGCTTTTGCAGTCCAATTCTCTTCTCGTTTTTCTTTTTCGGTGGTGTCGGTGATAGTATACAGATTTTATTCTAGTTCACTGAGGGTGCAGTGATCATCGATTCAGTGCATCGGGGTGTTGTTTTATCCTGGGAGGCAGAGGCTATACACCATGGTGAGGGCGAATCTGCTTTAAGGAGATAGATCTTCTGGACTCAACATCGACTTCCATTCATTTTCGTCATCAGCAAATACTTGATTTTGCTATCACTTTCTTTGCAGGGATTAATTAAATAAATTATATTTTCAATTATGCACTGTTTATTCAAGTGTTTGATTTATTTTGCCTCACACTTTTTTTTTTACCAACAAGAAGGTTAAAGTTAAACAAGCGCTATTTAAGGAGCTTTTGTCGGTTAGTGCTGGGGAGGAGAGAATCTTGAAGATTGTAGCGTACAAGGTGGCTAAAAGAGAGGCTAAGAAGGCAATGGCTAAGGCTAAAGGGGAGGCTTACAAGGAAATGTACAAGCGCCTAGACACCAAAGAAGGAGCGAATGCTATTTTTAAACTAGCGAAAGCTAGGGAAAGAGGGCGGCGCGACCTGGGTCCCGTTAAGTTTATTAAGGATGATTTGGGCCAAGTATTAGTGAACGATGTGGCTATTAAGGAGAGGTGGAATAGGTATTTTTTTGAACTTTTCAATGAGGCTTGGGGTAGTGACTCGGTGGTGCAAGGATTTAGTCTATCTTCTGCCCGTTCGTTTAGTTCCTGTGTAAGCATCAGCAAGGAGGAAGTAAAGGGTGCTCTAATGAGAATGGGTAGAGCTAAGGCGGTAGGCCCGGATCAGATCCCTATTAAAGTTTGGCTTTGTCTGGGGGAAGTCGGAGTTCAGTGGCTAGAAGAGCTGTTCAACATCCTTCTCAGAGGCTCTAAAATGCCGACGGAGTGGAGGCATAGTATTGTCGTACCGTTTTTCAAGAACAAAGGCGATGCTCAGAGTTGTAGTAACTATAGGGGTATTAAACTCCTCAGTCATACTATGAAACTTTGGGAAAGAGTGGTGGAATGCAGGGTTAGAAGACAAGTTGAGATCTCAGAGAACCAATTTGGCTTCATGCCGGGGAGGTCCACGACTGAGGCCATTCATCTCGTCAGACGCCTTATGGAGAAGTTTAGAGAGCGGCGTAAGGACCTCCATATGGTGTTTATAGATCTAGAGAAAGCTTATGATAGCATTCCGCGCGATGTTATTTGGAGGAGCCTAGTAGAGAGGAAGGTGTCGTTGCCGTTCGTTAGGGCGATCCAAGACATGTATTTCCAAGCTAGGACGTGCGTTAGGACCCCAGCTGGTGACACCAAGTATTTTCCGGTTGAGATAGGGCTACACCAAGGGTCGGCGCTAAGCCCTCTTCTCTTCGCTCTGATCCTTGACGTCATTTCGCGGGGGATACAAGATGGCATCCCGTGGTGCATGCTTTTTGCTGATGACATTGTGTTAGTGGCGGAGTCGAGGAGGGAGGTGAACTCGAAGTTGGAGCTATGGAGGTCTAAGTTAGAATCCCAGGGCTTGCGTGTGAGCCGGTCTAAGACAGAGTATCTCTGGTGTAACTTTAGTGGTGAGGCAAACGAGGAAGATATAGAGGTAATGATTGCGGATCAGATCGTTCCCCGTACGGATAAGTTCAAGTATTTGGGTTCGATCATTCAGAAGGAAGGTGAGTGTGAAGATGATATCACCCATCGCATCAAGGTGGGGTGGCTAAGGTGGAGAGCAGCGACAGGGGTCCTGTGCGACAAGAAAGTCCCTCTAAAGTTGAAGGGTAAATTCTATAGAGCGGCAATCCAACCTGCAATGTTGTATGGCTCTGAATGTTGGGCAATGAAGAAGTCGCTTGAAAGCAAGTTGGAAGCGGCTGAAATGAGAATGTTACGCTGGTCGTGTGGTCGCACAATGTTAGATAGAATCTCGAACGGGGTCTTCAGGATCGCGCTAGAAGTGGCGCCCATTTCAGCGAAAGTTAGGGAAGGGAGATTGAGATGGTTTGGCCACGTCCGCAGGAGGCAGGCATCTGCTCCGGTGAGGAGGGTCGAGAGCTTAGTAGTTGTTGGGGAGAGGAGGAGGGACAGACCGATGAGGACGTGGGATGAGCAGCTGAGATTAGATTTGAAGGCCTTAAATCTTTCCGAGGCCATGACTGTTGATAGGTGCGATTGGAGACGCCAGATCAGAGTTGTGGATTCTTTAGTTGGGAGTGGTGCTGTAGTTGAGAGCCTCAGGGTTGGGTTGTCTCGGTTAGCTTTGACCTAGAGCATTGTATTTGTACATTTATTGTATATTTCATCCTATTGCCTTTTGCGTGTGGTGTATTTTTGACAGGGAGTTGTGCGCGGAGCCAACCTCTCTTCTGTTTGAGCAGCGTTCATCGGGAGTGAAGTAGCCAAATTCCTCTTAGGTAAGTCCCATGTGGATTAAGCCATGGGCTCAGGTATGGTATTTGAGTTTTTTCGTATCATATGCTTCCCTTTGTATTTTTCACTCAATATGTTGTTGTGCACTAAGCTGAGGGTCTTCACGGAAACAGCCTCCCTACCGTAATAAGTAGGGGCATGGTCTGCGTACATCTTACCCTCCCCAGACCCTGCTCTGAGCGGGATATACTGGGTATGTTTGGTTTGGTTTGGTTTGGTTTTTTTTTTTTACCAACACTTTTTACTAATGGAGTTCAAATCGAATATTGAATAGTTTGGTTTGATTTTTACCCTTAATTTTACTCTCGGTGAAAAAAAAAATAATACCACTACATTTTCATTTTTACGAGAAATTAAAAAACATGTTGAGATCCTCATTATCTATATTTCTTCCCTATGCAATTTGCTCAAAATGTGATAATGGACTCAAAACACACATTTGATAAATATACCGAGTAATAAAACATGTGAAGTACATGTAAGAAAAAGGGGAGGTAGGAAATATTGTTTGGTGAATAACAGGGAATGTTGTTTGAATTGAATGTAATCTCAAACTTTACATCTAATTTACCATAACTACTATGTATCATGCAATTGGATCACATGGTCTTGTATGTTTTCGACATTTGTTTATGACCTTTTCCGATATTCACTGTTGACTATATGGTAATTTGACTATACCTCAATTTGGTAACTTTTTTTAGACAATATAGTAATTTGACTATATGTGTAATTTGGTAACTTGTAATTAAATGTAATCTCAAAGGTTAAACTCTAATTTAAATATATTGTTGTGTTATGCAATTTGGATCACATGTTTTTTTTTTTGGTATGTTTGATCACCAGTTTTATAGATCTTCTCCAACATTCACCTTTGACTATGCATAATTTCCAAGTTAATAGATAATGTTTTTGTTGTTAAATGTAACCTCCCAATCCATCTAGGTAACTTATCATAAAATTCATGTTGTATTATTTGAGCCAAGACTTTGTATCCGAGAATCTAAAATAATTGATCCGATTGAAATCGAATCAAGAAAATCTAAAAAAATATATTAAAAACAAAATCGATTCTTAAAAATCGACTCTGGTTTTGATTCCTAAAAAATGTTCAGGCAGTTAATCGGAACTTTTTTATATATTAGATAAAATTATAATACATATAAAAATATAAATATTAACTTTTAAGTTGTTTTATAAGTGTAATGTAATCTTAGTAGGAGAATAATATTGTGAAGACTAGCAAGGTTGTCCGTGCGTGGACTATCCCAAAATGATCATAACTTAGTATTCTTGTATTTGATTTTATTTGCGGAACCCTTGTACTCTTTTTCATTGTGATGCTTTAATCTCCTTAAGCTATTCTTGAAATATTCAATTATTTTTAATTATAAATGTTGAATATACATGCTATTTGATGGATTTTTTTTTATATTTTTGACTATATGAATTTTTGGTTCTTAATGTGGTCTTCTGATTCTAAAAGTGTATTTATGGTTAATTAGTTAAATTCGATTCTTAAATTTTGCCGAAAGAAGTGAATTGGTTCCAGCGATTCAAATTTTCTTCGGTTCCAGCAAATAAAATTAAAATCTGAATCGATTCTTAAGCAGCAATTATGGTTCCGATTCTTCCAAATTTTAAGAAGAATCGAACTGGTCCGAGCTCCGCGTATTATGCAAGGGGTGAATGTTTCTGTTATTTGAACAACTTCGCTGACTATGCCCAATACACATTGTCGACTATATGTATTTTGTTAACTAATAGATAATATTATGATGTTGTAATAAAATGTAACCTCGAATTAAAATTTGTCTACATGTAATTTACCTGATAGATTGGTACCGCCACTAAAAGGGGGTTGAATAGTGCGGATAAGAGTATTGTACTCTTTTCGTGCGGAAGCAAAAATATCGGAGTAATAAAAGTGCGGAAAAGAAAGAACACAAGGAATTGTTAGAGAGGTTCGGCTATTAACGAAGCCTACGTCCCCTACCTAGTTTTATCGACTAGGACTTTTCTTAGAACTTGGAATTGCACTTTCTAGTTTAGTGCCAACTTCTTACAACTTCTTGATTTCCGGGCTCAAGAACAACCTCACAAAAACACTCTTGTTTTTCTAGGTACAAGATAACCTATACACAAAATAAATACGAGTAGGAACTCGACTTTCACGATATATCGCTCTTAGATACAAGAATGAAGATTGGAAATTATAGAACAAATCTTCTCGTATCACAATCTAGAATAAGTATATCTCTCAAAATGTCGCTTGAAATCCACCAATGTATCAAATTAACCAAGCAATTCATTGCTAGCCATTATTTTGTGATAAACCAAACATGCTTTCGAGGGGAAAAATAAAATTCGTTTTTGCACAATCACAGCAATTAAAAGAATTTTATTCATCATGGCCAATTTTATTACATTCATAGAAAATCCAAAGTAGTTCTCGAAAACTAGAAACAAGACAAAGCATAACCAAAGCGTAAAACTAGTCAAAATACAATGATCTAGTCAAAGTCGGCAACATCCATATGTTGGTCTTTGTCCGCAATGGTGAGATGAGGGATCTCAATCGGGATCTCAGTATGGTTTACCTCCGTATTCTCATTATCTTCCCCCATGTAATTTGACTCTTGAGTCAAGTACTGTTTATAGTGCTTGTAGTAAGCTTGGATGTTCTTTGGCGCCTTGCAATTGCGGTAAGTATGCTTCTTCGATCCGCAAGTATAGCAATTCCGACCTTCTTTTGGAGTGGTTCAATTCCCGGCGGCAGGAGGCGGTCCACGTGGTTGGGTTCCACTGGGTCCCATGGCCGAGCCACCTTGCCTCTTCCACACATTGGAACGACGACCTTGTCTTTTCCCTCGCTTGCTCGAGTCATGCACCCGTGGTGCTTGCAAAAACTGAGTAGCATTGCCTTTTCTATTTTGTCGCGGTGCCTTCCTGTGGGTAACCTGATTCACTTCCGGAATCGGCTTCGTACCAGCTGGGCGTGCATTGCTATTGAGAATAATCTCATGGTGCCTTTCTTTTTTCGCGAGGTGGAAGATAAGGTCACTAAAATTTTTAATTCTCCCTTCCTCATAGGCAACGCGCAGCTGATGAGCAATTACACTTGCTCCCACGGGAAACGTGTTAAGAGTCTTCTCGATCAAATTTTGATGAGACTTCTTGACACCACAAAAACCAAGATCAGCGCGAAGATCGAGGATAACTTGATTATAGGCTTCCACATTCGCATAATCCAAAAATCGGATTTGCTCCCACTGAAGTTGCAATTCGGGGAAGCGCTGATCATGCACATTATTAAATTATTGTTCGAGTGTATCCCATAGTTCTTTGGGGGTTTGCAAATTCATATAACACTTTTTCAACAACGGATGTATATGTCTACGCAAGTACATCAGTGCATTAGCCTTGGTTTCCTCGCTCGGTTCTTAAGCGGTAGGCTCGTTAGAGGGAAAATTGGTGGTGGTAAATCTCTTACCGACGAATGCCAAGCGAACGTCTGAGACCCACCTATGGTACTCCTTACCAGCATGGTCAAGGATGTCGAACTCCGGATGAACATTGGAGCTTTGTGCCATCTACAAGATATCAACAAGAGGAAGTTAGTCTTGTTGGATTTTCAGTGACAATGTAAACGGTCACAATCGATGCTTTTAAAAGCGCGTAACATAACCGTTAATCGATTTACTTCCCTTAATTGTTGTTTAGTAAAGTTGACAAAAAACGGCGATATCAGATCGCACCCAGATACGTGGTGTATGCAACAACCACAAGTATCAACTTTCAATAATTCCGTGACTCCCCCAGGACCGTCACACAGTTTTCTTCGACACACAGAGATACCGACTTCTCTCGCGGTCTCATCCACCTCAAAGTAGCATGGGAGATAAAGAACCCAAGAACCCATGTCCCCAAAAGAAAATTCCCAAAAGGATAGAATTGAATAGGGACAAGTCAGATAGTTACTTCGATTATTAAATTATGCACGTGCTGAATTTGTGGTGTGCTTCGATCTACCGGTTGGTACTCGATGCGACGACGTGAAATCGGAGGCGCAATTTTGGCGGCTTCCGAAGATAAGTTGATGTTCGGGTTTTGGTCCGAGATTCAGAACCGGGTCGGACTTGGCTGGGCTGGAGATGGCCGGCGGCGGTGGTCAGTGGTCGCGTGTGGCGGCATTTGGCGGTGGCTAAGCGGGTTGGCGGTAGCGGTGGCAGTGTGTGATGGCGGTGGCGCGTGATGGCAGTGGCGGCGGTGGCAGGATGACCGATTTTTTTTTTTTCGTTCGAGCTACGTGCTGATAACGTGTTTGAGGAGAAAGTAAAAGACAGCAAATCAATTGTATTGATAACAATGAATAGAGGGGCCTTTATATAGGCATTACAATGAGAGTCCTTCCATACATAGGATTCCTAGTTAAGGTAAGACATCTAACAGGATCCTACTACCTCTGAAAGAGTCTAGAACCTTCCATAACTCTATCCCCTACAACTAGTATTAGGTAAGACACCAATAAGGAAAGGATTTTCCGGAACACACACACACATATATATATATATATATAGACACATTGGTGCAGGTTGTTTATATAGAGTACATGGCGTTGTTGATATGCCAGATATGGGGCTGTCATCCATGGTTAAAAAATTGTACGGAGAGGTCACGGTTTTTGGTAATTCCCATTTGATCCATCATATATATATAAATTGGTGAAGGTACTCTTATTTACATACTCATATTATATGAGGACAATAATATCCATTAGGCTGAGTACATGAATACTCATTTACTCATTGAACGAATACATGAGTACTCACAATCATACATATTATATGAATGCATAGTGCGTACCTATGTATTCGTTTGACCATATACATGAATACTAGAGTACTCATAATCTCTATGGACAATTTAAGCACATAGGAAATAATGTTAAAATATTACCAATATAGAATGATTATTTTATGGGGATTTCATATCTTCTTACTTTTGTTAGTCATATGCTGGGAGAATAAATACAAAATTGGAAATGTAGGGAGAAAATTAACTTCTCTTGAAATAAAATTTGAACACTGTCTATCAGTTTAATCACAGGGGTCAAACTGATCGAAACCGAAACACACTCTTCATCCCAGGGAAAGTCCCACACTTCTCTTCGGAACTGTTATTAAGAAATATTGGTGTTATATGTGAAGTGAGTGGTTGAAGTGTGTAAAAGTAAAACAAAAATCTCAAATGCCTCTAAAAGTGAACTATTATTAGTTAAACGTAAATTGTGTGTGTTAGTTGTTTAATTGAGTGACAATTGCTGTAATAAAAATAAAAAAGTAAAGAATTGTGTAAGGTATGTAAAGAACAAAATTATCCAAAAAAGAAATGTAAAATTTTAACTGAGATATTCAAAATGAATAAACGTAGTATTTTGATGGGACGGAGGGAGTACGTGCCACGAGGGTTGAACTGGAACTTGATTCGGAAAGTCAAGTCTGAATCTAGGTATCCTTGAGAGGGATGTTCGAAGAAGGTACTACGACCAGCTCAGTCATAAGGAGACGCTCTAACTGAGAGCCAGACATGAATTCAGTGAGTGTACGGGACAAAAGTTAGAAATCAAAGTAAAAGGGATCCATGACAAGAAAATTGAGAATGTAGTGGACTAAAGACGATTTGTCCAATAATCAAATATAAGCACACTGTAATGAAGCAGCTATATGGGGTACACAGGTGATGTAATACTGCTACATGTCATATGACATGGCCACGATATAAACCAAATCAAACCAAACCAAACATACTCAGTATATCCCGCTCAGAACAGAGTCTGGGGAGGGTAAGATATACGTAAACCATGCCCCTACTTTTTACGGTAGGGAGGCTGTTTCCGTGAAGACACTCAACTTAGTGCACAACAAAGAATAGATTGATATAAACAAAGAAGCCTATGATTCGAAAAAGCTCAAAACCATACCTGAGCCCATGGCTTAATTCACATGAGACTTACCTAAGGGGACTTTGGCAACTACACTCTCGATGAACGCTGCTCTAATGAAGAGAGGTTGACTCTGCGGGCAGCTCCCTGTCAAAATACACCACACGCAAAAACCAATAGGATAAAGTATACAATAAAAATAAAAAATACAATGCTCTAGGTCAAAGCTAACCGGGACAACCCAACCCTGAGGCTCTCTACTACAGCACCGCTCCCTACAAAAGAATCCACAACTCTGATCTGGCGCCTCCAAGAGCACCTATCAGCAGTCATGGTCTCAGAAAGGTTTAAGGCCTTCAAATCTAATCTCAGTTGCTCCTCCCACGTCCTCCTCGGTCTGCCTCTCCTTCTCCCCCTACAACCAATAAACTCTCGACCCTCCTCACCGGAGCAGATGCCTGCCTCCTGCGGATGTGGCCAAACTATCTCAATCTCCCTTCCCTAACTTTCGCAGAAATGGGCGCCACTTCTAGCGCGTTTCTAAAAACCCCGTTCGAGATTCTATCCAACATTGTGCGAACACACGACCAACGTAACATTCTCATTTCAGCCGCTTCCAACTTGCGTTCAAGTGACTTTTTCATCGCCCAACATTCGGAGCCATACAACATTACAGGTCTGATTGCCGCTCTATAGAATTTACCCTTCAACTTTAGAGGGACTTTCTTGTCGCACAGGACCACTGTCGCTGCTCTCCACCTTAGCCATCCTGCCTTGATACGATGAGTGACATCATCTTCGCACTCACCTTCCTTATGAATGATCGAACCCAAATACTTGAACTTATCCGTACGGAGTACGATCTGATCAGCAATCATTACCTCTACTTCTTCCTCGTTGGCCTCACCACTAAAGTTACACCAGAGATACTCGGTCTTAGACTGATTCACACGCAAGCCCTCAGATTCTAGCTTAGACCTCCATAGCTCCAACTTCGAGTTCATCTCCCTCATCGACTCGGCCACTAACACAATGTCATCAGTGAAAAGCATGCACCACGGGACGCCGTCGTGTATCCCCCGTGAAATGACGTCAAGGATTAGAGCGAAGAGAAGAGGGCTTAGCACCGACCCCTGGTGTTGTAATACCCGAGATTTTTATTCTGGTTATCTTAAATTAATTGTCGTGTGATTCCGATTATCCGTTTCGTTACGATTATATGGGATACATTTTGTTTGATTCACTGTATGATATGTACTGTTTTGTAGTTCATCGGGTGAGACTTGTGTCGCCGGCATATCTTTGATTTACGCGTGCTTGATGTAATACTCGTACTTTTATTACCTATTTGACCTTGCCGTTCTTCCTATATTTGTCGCTCTGTAAACTCTTTGTGATGTTGTCGATTTTTGTGATAGAGTTTCGTACCTTGTTTGGATCTTGATCATGTTGTTTAGACCGTGTAAAGTGTTCTGCGTCAGAGATATAGCGCACGCTAGGCCTAGGCTAACGCACGCTAATTTTGCTTGAGTAGCGCACGCTAGCTTTGGGACGTAACACGCGCTAAGGGACCAGTCAGGTCGGAACCAGTAACTTATTCTGGTCTCTGGACTAGCAATTAGCGCACGCTAGGAGTTAGCTAGCACACGATATTCATGGTTAGTAGCGGTAATACTTCTGTTGCGCATGCTAACGGGATGGGTCGGCAGAGGCAGTGAAGTTGTCAGGTTTTCTGGACTATCAGGTAACGTACGCTAGGCTTCGGCTAGCGCACGCTATATGGGCTGCGTAGCACACGCTAAGCCATAGCGGTAGCACACGCTAAGACTCGAGCAGGGCAAAGGACAGTAGGTTTTGGACTCCAAGTCCTGAACACCATTTTCGGCTAGCGCATGCTAAAGGAAGGCGATTAGCGCACGCTAACGGGACCGACGGAAGCCACTGGATTACCCGGTGACCCCGCTAGCGCACGCTAATATTATAGGCGTAGCGTGCGCTAGACTGGGCGAGTATATATTGGACAATTGACTTCCATTTCGTCATTTTTCTCATTCTTCTCACATTTCCGATCGGGAGCAGCGGGTTTGGGCGATTTGGGGAGTTTGGAAGCGATCTTTCTTCAGATAACAGCATCTTTGGTTGGAGAACAAAGATTTCACAGCATCTAATCCATTCCATCTTCCAAATCAAGGTAAAAATCCTTAGAACCCTATTTTTGGGAATTTTGGGGTTTTCTTAGATTCGTCCGATTTATCCGGTTTGAAGCTTTAGAATCTTGAGATTATGATGTATCTACCCTGTATTCATGCCTTTCCTATGATTTTACGGATTTGTTTGTGCCGTGTTCGGACTTGTGAGGGTTTGGGTGATTTTCCAACCTCTACTTGTGTACCCTTGTATTCTCGTGAATCGTATACAGGTTTCGGGAGTTTCTTCGTGAATTATGAGTATGAATTATTGATTATCATATCCCTTACGAATCGTTTAGGTACCGGAAGTGCGTTCTTGGACCTACCGAACTCATACTCTTTTTCCGTTCGATTTCTCGATGTCTCAAAGGCAAGTATATATTTATGATTATGCGTTCTCGATTTTGAAAGTAAGATATATGAATGGCATGTTTATTTATATCCACTCTGGTATTGGCCGATGGGTCCTCTGAGGGTTTCGTAGCCTCTGGTGCGATTCCACGGATAATATGAGTTAACCACTCTGGGATGGACCGACGGGTCCTCTGAGGGTTCCGTAGCCTCTGGTGCGGTTCCACGGTTGATCATGTATGTATTGATGTGATGCCATGAGATTTAGTTATTCCGGAATACTAGTCTTGAATTTATGAATTGACGGTTACCTTTACTTTATTGTCGAGGAGTATTGTATTTCATATTCGATATACTTGCACTAGCTATTCGACGGCTAACCCCTTTTATGGGGGAAATACTTTTTATGTATTTCAGGTTCCACGAGAGCGGACAGGCAGGTATCGGGTCGGCATGAAGATGATGGGCAAGCGTGCTACTGTGTCTGGTCTCCGGTTATGTTTTGTGTTCCTCCATTCAGTGTTGTTGTACTGGAATGGTTATTGAATACTCGATTATGGTTTTTTTCTTAGTTTTCTCGATGTTCCGGCCTGTGTTGCTGATGTATTGATTTTGTGTTGGGATGTATTTGGATACATCGGATATGGTTTGAATACCCTTTGTATTGTCCTTCATTTCGTTGTATTTGGACCTTCTCGGTCAAATGTGTTTTGAAGTTATATTTATGATCTTCCCTAATGGGAACCATTTTCGAAAAGATTTTAGACTCGGGGATCGTGTTACTACCTTGTCGAAAGGTTATTTTCATAACGGTTGTATTGTTGATGCATAGCTTTATAGCTTGGTTACTTCGCTAACCCCTCATTGGGTATATTGTTATTTATTTCCAGGTGTTCTGATTGGAGAGTGAGCAACCACAGGATTGGCTCGGAGGATGATACTAGTCACAGTTGTGGTCGGTTGTCCGTGAATAATATGTCGGTTTGGGTTTTTCTTGTCATCCTTGAGGGGATGGACATTTTATGTATTATGTGATTGAGTTGTATTTTTGGTTTATCACATGTACGGATATGTTGTGTTTTGAGAGACCTAATCGGTCTACGGTTTTATATTTGGTCGAGTCGACCGCATGTGGGTTTGTTTTGTAGTCTCCTGCCTGGTAGCTCGTTGCGGAAATGGGTATATGACGTGTAATATCCCTGAGTGGATTGGGGGTGTTACATAAATGGTATCGGAGCTTAGGTTTGCGAAAACCTAGGCAGTTGGGTCTAGTTGGGTCTTGTCGAGTCGTGTCTTGTCATGTCACCCGGGTGAGCAATTGTGAACAAGTGTGATCGTTGTGACCCGTTGTGATCAATTGTGGTTCGTTGTGATTAGTATCGTGGTGCAGCTATCATCTCCGTACGACCTGTGGACGTAAGTCTCCTCCTTTATGCGAGGTATATGTATTTTGTGATTTTATGTGTGCGAATTGATTGTGGTGCATGATTTTGTTTTCACGGTGTTGTGTAATGGAGTTGTATTCGATACTTGTGACACACTGTACGTGTGTACGATTTGACATATTGGTGTTTTGACTTTGAACTGCCGTATGGGGTGGTATGATGTGGAAGTTGTGAACCTTGATGGATGGTTTTGTTGTATGTGTAAACGTGATGCACACAAAATGTGTTTTCGAACTGTATTTTATCCGCTGCGTGAATTCTTTCAAAATGACTTTCGGTATTTTGCAAGCTGAGTTTTATTTCGTAAAAACCGATTCCCTAAATCGAGTTTTAGCATTTTGGCCTTGAACGTTTTATGACGGTTTGACAAATGATTTTGTGAGTTTTGGAAAATACTGTAATATCCGCAATTTTCGACTTTCGGTAAATTTCTTTTTTTCGGTCGGAGTCCGTTTTGACGACTCGCTCATGACCGTTTCGTCATTCTGAGAATGATTAATTCTACACTTTTTGACATCCGAGTTCGTTTCGGTGTCGTTTCGTTGAGTTCTGTGCTTTTTAGCGACTTTTCCGCACTTGAGTTCGATTCTTGCGAATCTCGTCCGAAACTGTTGTTTCGAGTTTCCCGCAAGTCCGTTTAACTTTGTTAGACGTGTTGTGAACTTCGGTTTGGTTATTCGATCACGTATCGTGATTTCCGGGCGTTTTGGGCCATTTTGTAATTTCTTGAAAGTTACGGGTATCCGTATTCTGTAATTGTTGTATCGACCGCTTTCTTGGTCGCGTATGACTAATTATGGTATTACGCTTTCATTTCGAGTCGTTTATGTTGTCCGCGAACTTTTCGTCGTGTTCGTTCCGTGCGTTTGGAAATCGGGTCGCCGAGCCACGGCGGTATGGATCGGGCCGGACGGTGGCGGATCGCCGGACGATTGCGGGCACCGGCCGGACGGTGCGGCAGAACCGCGAGCGCACGCCACGGCCGGAAGGCGCGCGCTAACCGGCAGTGTAGACGCCGCCGGTGGCCTAGCGTACGCCATCGCCCGGGCACATGGGGGTTTCGAGGTTCTCGACTCGGCCAGATCGGCAGTAGCGCACGCTACGCCGAGCGTAGCGCGCTAGTCGGCAGCGTAGCGCCGCCGCTGTCGGCCGGCTAGCGACGTTACTGCCGGGCGATTCGATCCGGTGGCTATCGACAGCCGGCTAGCGCGCTGCAGTATCCGGCCGTAGCGCACGCTAGCGGAGTTGGGTCGAGGTGTCGGCAGGTTGGTCGGTGATGCCGGGTCGTGTGGGCCCCGGCCGAGGGTACTGGCCGATACCGGGCCGATAGCGCACGCTAGTCCGCGAAGGCTAGCGCACGCTAGGCCGCCCATATAAATATGGCTGAGCAGTCACATTTCACTTCGTTTTTCATTTCCTTCCTTCTCCATCCGCGAGTGGCGATTCATGGGCGACGAAGCCATGTTGTTTAACAACAAATCCATGAAGTCCTTGAGTTCATAACATCAATCGATCGTCCGTTATCAACCTTTGATTCAGCGAATCAAGGTAATCTTCCTTAGAACCCTAATTTCGTTAATTTGGGGATTTTTGCATTTTCGTCCGATTCGTTCCGTGTTGTTGATTAATTCATGATGGGTATGATTAATCTTGGTAGTATTCTTGTGTTTAACATCATTTAATCCATTGTTCTTCGTCGAATCGAAGTATATTTCTTGATTTCCTTCGAGTTGACTTTTTGGGGGATTTGTCCCCGATCTCGTTTTTCATCCATTTTCGATGGATCGATTATGGTTAAATGATGTTGTTAAACATATTCTATGGATTGTATATCCATAATTCAACTTGGAATTCCGTTTTTGGGTTTTGACGGAACGAATCGTGTTCTTGGCCGTTTTGGGGGAAATCCTTGAACTTTCGTCATTCGTTCTTTGAATTCAATGGCTTTGAGTCGTGTTATGAAATTCATTTCATTGTTATTATTGTCCTTCGTAGTTTATGACGTGAGTTGGCGATCGGTGGAGTCGGCGGGTTCGTAATCGGTTCGTGTCAACCTACTTTGGTCGATTCTCCGCATTGCTCTTATTCGAGGCAAGTACCTTGTCCATACTTTTCTTGTTTCGTGAATATGATGATTGGTGATCGTCTTGATTTGTTTGTTTGTTTGAAATGAGTTTTCAAAAGATTTGGTTAGCCTCGTTAAAGGCCCTCTTTCAAAACCGTGTGTGTTTTGTGATTGGTGTGGTTCGTGGATAACTATGTGAATTCTATGTATATGCTTGGTGTTCATGTTGCACTTGGTATTGTGTCTGGACGTATATTATTTCATTTCGGTGCGTTGTGGATTGACGTGGTGTTTTGCTAAGTGTTTGATGCCTCTGGGCGAATTGTTTGAATATCCTTGATATGATTTGTGTGAATGTGTGGATATGGTTGAAGGTCTACGGTGGCACATGGCATGTGATCATGTGGCCAGGATGCAACAAGTGATTGATCCAACCGTGAGAGCCTGAGATAATCTACGGTGGCACATGGCATGTGATCATGTGGCCAGGATGCAACAAGCGATTGATCCAACCGTGAGATGTGTGTGATTTGTTTCGCTAGCCAGCTCGGGAGGGTCCTTCGAGGCCTCGAGTGGGACGTCGGTGGTATCGTCCCGGTCCTAGGCGATGCGCGTGCGTGATTATGTTTCGTTGATTTTTCGTCCGTTGAGGACACGTGATGTTGGGCTTTGACCCTGTAAATTGTTGGTGGTTTCCTATTTGCGAAAACAAAACATTTGGGTTGTGACCTATTGATTTTGGAAAGAGAAGGATTTTATAATCCTAAATTGTTTTCTATTAAAACTCTCGATGGCATTTTAAACTGTTTGTAAATTGTTTCCCTTATTTGCGATCTTTCGCTTTTGGAAAATGTTTACCCAAACTCTTGCCTGGGAAGTACTTTTCCTTACGTTTGAACCTTTGAGGATTTCGATTATTATTGTTCTTGGAACTTGTATTGTATGGCTCGTATTTTTGCACTTGTACTTGCACTAGCAAAACGGTGGAGTTTGCTAACCCCGAGTATTCGGGGTGGATGTCTGTTTTTGCATTCGGGTTTTGGAGCACAACACAGGGTCGGCACGAAGGATGATGAAAGATGATCGATACTAATCACATGAGGAACCGTACATCGTGTGTTGGTTCGGTTGTACTTTATTTTCCATTGCTTGTATTGTTCCCGTTGTACGGGTGTAGTTGTATTTTGTCCCTGCGTGGGCATGAGTTGTATTTGAGCCGTATGTATTTGTGGAAAGACCAAATCGGCTTCATCGAGTCATTGTAGCCTTGAAGGCATTGTCGAGATGTTAAACGTCGTTACCAGCCTGGTAGATCCTCGAGGAGAGGGTCTACGGCGTGTAATATCCCTGAGTGGATTGGGGGTGTTACATAAATGGTATCACAGCTTAGGTTGTGGAAACCTAGGCCGGGTCGATGGTGCCTATTGAGTTTTTGTCTCGTCGGATTTTATCCGATTTGGTCGTGTCGACGCTGACCGTCGTGAGTTGGTTTGTTGTGATTAGTATCGTGGGGCGATCATCATCTTCGTGCGACTGTGGATGTAAGTCTCCCTTCTTTGTGTTGTGCCTCGTGTGACACGAGCTATTTTTTATTATGAGTTAATTGACGGAATCCTCTTATGGATTTTGATTTCGTGATACGTGATTATTTGACTCCCATTTTTCGTTCATATGAGGAGTAGTGTTGCTGTCTTGTGCATGTTTGACTTTATTTCTTTTATCCATTGCGTGAGTTCTTACGTAATGGCTTTCGGTATTTTACCGACTCGCTTTTATTTCAAAATCAATTCCCTTAACCGAGTTTTTGGCATTATGGCCTTGATCATTTTGGCGAAATTCTTATGACGGAATCTAGTATTTTGTAAATGGATTTTGTGAGTTTTTGAAATATTACCGTCATCGACCTTTTTGGCGTTTTTGTGAATGGTTTTTAGCCTGGTGGATTCCGGCGCGGGACCCACGGCGCTATATTGTTCCTTGTAATTACCTGAAATTTTTGGGCATTCTAGCCCATTGAATTATTTTTGAAAACCTTGAGTATCTTAGAAAATTAAAATTCGGGACGTACTTTTAAAACGAATTATTTTCTTGCGGTGTTTTCAAGGTGTTTTCTAATGCCGCAATACATTTCAAAAATTTTCCGGTTGAGGACCAAAAATATTTTGAGGTATTTTCAAATGCAGTTGCTTAGACCCAAGGGTCGAATATTTTTGAAAGTTTTCACTAAAGGAAAGGTGTCCTCATTTTTGTTCAAACGCAAGATGATTTCCAAAGTCTCGATAAAGGTGTTTGTACTACTTTTTGTAAAATGATACTCAAGATCAACTGTTGTTTCCAAACTGTTTTCAAAAGGTGGTTCTCGTTTTTAAAACCTATCATTCCTGTTTGCGGACCAGAAATGCGTGTATGGTTTTCGAACTTTCGTTACGGTGTTAACCCCGAATTGTGATTGAATTGGTGGCGTGAGCGTCGAGCCATTCGCCACGCATATGTTTTGTTGGCCCTCTGTGAGAGGTGTGAACTGGTGTGTATTGTTTATCGCCTCGTGGTGATTTGCGTGTTGTCGCACTAGTGTGAGTTGTTAAAGCCTGGATTTTTGTGCGTTATACACATGGGTGATTGTTTCATGATGTTTGTGATTGTGTGCTGGCTGTCGTTCGGGATGTTGTAATCGTCGAACGATGCCGTTGTTGTGATTTTTGTATGCGTTGATATGCTATGCTGAGTTGGCATCTCCGGTATGTTGTTTTGCGGTGTTAGTTCCATTGTATCTAGCATTTGTATTTTCGGTATGCCGAGCCGAGGCGTTTCAACCGTGATGTGCCGGGGCATGCACGCGTAAATTGTCCTTCTCGTCAGTAACACATTTCAAGTGTGGACTCGAGGGACACCAAATTCAGTTTTGCGAATCGGCTACCGAGACTTTCGGAGTTCGCGCTTCAAAGACAGATATCGAATCGGCTTTGAGAGGCCTTTGAAGGATGTTTACGCCATTTGTTGTGTCGTCTCCTTGATTTTGTTATTGTGAGTAGCGGGGACGACCTTCTTTTATAAGAGTTCGAATGTAATACCCGTATTATTTTGGCTTCTGTATTTTCTCTTTCTCCAGTCTATCGATTCGCTCATGTTCGTTGGCACTTTATGAACTTTTTCTGTATTTCGATTTCATCGTCCGAACGAGCTGTGATCTTGTAGTGGGTCGATCTGGTTATCGATGTTACTTTTTCGAGTTCGGTTCGATTCTTGTGAACCTTGTTCGGAAGTAACATCATTTGGTTCTACTAGTTCTTTTATTCGAAGTGGATCGGATTTGGAACTCTTATGTTTTCGACTCTGTCGACTCATTTATGTTTGTTGACATTTCTGAGATTGTCCGCCCCTTGTTTTTGTTTATCGAACGAGTGTGGTATCGTTTCGAAATAACTCGTTCGTCGTTGTGACTTTTCAATCGCTATCCCCTTTCCTGTGGATCTTCGGCAATGCATGTCTTGTAGTTCTCACCAGATCATCCTGGGAGTTGTTGTTTGAACTTTATTGTTCTTTGTGATTCGAACATGATTCTTCGATTTTTGTTGTCTCGATCGTTGTGGTTTGATCGTTTGATTGTTCGGTTTTTATTGACCTCGTTCCGTGATTGGCGAACATTCAGGCTCCTTCGTAATTCCCTTCAGTTTGGGAAATTAGTTTCGTTTTCGATCTTCCAGCGTGTTTGTTCAGCGGTTGACTCGCGTTTTGATTGATGTACCGTTGGGTTGGTCATTCATATTGGTTTTCGTTCGTTGTGTTTTGTGATTGTCGGATAATTGACTTGGATATATTATCCGTTTGATGACGCTTGTCACTTGTTGGTTTTATTATATCCCTAACGGCGACGTTGTGTTGGTCGCCGTGGAGCGTGTTTTCATGCCGTATATTCCTTTGCGTTGTTTGTGACATTTCGCCGTTGGGCGTTAGTCACGCATTCTTGTGTGTCTCGTTGAGTTTTTCCTGGCGGAATATTTCTTCTCCCTACTTGTTTTAAGTTTCGGGACGAAACTTCTTTTAAGGAGGGTAGAATGTAATATCCGCAATTTTCGACTTTCGGTAAATTTCTTTTTTTCGGTCGGAGTCCGTTTTGACGACTCGCTCATGACCGCTTTCGTCATTCCGAGAATGATTAATTCTACACTTTTGACATCCGAGTTCGTTTCGGTGTCGCTTTCGTTGAGTTCTGTGCTTTTAGCGACTTTTCCGCACTTGAGTTCGATTCTTGCGAATCTCGTCCAAAGCTGTTGTTTCGAGTTTCCCGCAAGTCCGTTTAACTTTGTTAGACGTGTTGTGAACCGGTTTGGTTATTCGATCACGTATCGTGATTTCCTAAGCGTTTGGGCCATTTTGTAATTTCTTGAAAGTTACGGGTATCCGTATCTCTAATTGTTGTCTCGACCGTTTCTTGGTCGCGTATGACTAATTATGGTATTACGCTTTCATTTCGAGTCGTTTATGTTGTCCGCGAACTTTTCGCCGTGTTCGCCTGCGTTTGGAAATCGGGTCGTCGAGCCGGGCAGTGGCGGTGGCGGGCCGGACAGTGGCGATGGCCGGACGGTGGCGGGATCGCCGGACGATTAGGCAGGCCGGACGGTGCGGGTAGAACCGCGAAGCGCACGCTTCTGGCCGGAAGGCCAAGGCGCTAACCGGCAGTGTAGCGCGCCGCTGGGTGGCTTCAGCGACGCCATCGCCCGGGCGATGGGGTTTCGAGGTTGGACTCGGTCAGATCGGCAGTAGCGCACGCTACGCCGAGCGTAGCGCGCTAGTCGGGCAGCGTAGCGCACGCCGTCGGCCGGCTAGCGACGTTACGCCGGGCCGGCATTCGATCCGGGGCTACCGATCGGCTAGCGCGCGCAGGCATCCGGCCGTAGCGCACGCTAGCGGGAGTTGGGTCGGCAGGTTCGGTCGGTAGGGTTGGTCGGTGATGCCGGGTCGTGTGGGCCTGGCCGAGGGTACTCGGCCGATCTGGCCGATAGCGCACGCTAGTCCGGGAAGGCTAGCGCACGCTAGTCGCCCAAGATATAAATATGGCCGAGTCACATTTCACTTCGTTTTTCATTTCCTTCCTTCTCCATCCGCGAGTGGCGATTCATGGGCGACGAAGCCATGTTGTTTAACAACAAATCCATGAAGTCCTTGAGTTCATAACATCAATCGATCGTCCGTTATCAACCTTTGATTCAGCGAATCAAGGTAATCTTCCTTAGAACCCTAATTTCGTGAATTTAAGGATTTTTGCATTTTCGTCCGATTCGTTCCGTGTTGTTGATTAATTCATGATGGGTATGATTAATCTTGGTAGTATTCTTGTGTTTAACATCATTTAATCCATTGTTCTTCGTTGAATCGAAGTATATTTCTTGATTTCCTTCGAGTTGACTTTTTGGGGGATTTGTCCCCGATCTCGTTTTTCATCCGTTTTCGATGGATCGATTATGGTTAAATGATGTTGTTAAACATATTCTATGGATTGTATATCCATAATTCAACTTGGAATTCCGTTTTTGGGTTTTGACGGAATGAATCGTGTTCTTGGCCGTTTTGGGGGAAATCCTTGAACTTTCGTCATTCGTTCTTTGAATTCAACGGCTTTGAGTCGTGTTATGAAATTCATTTCATTGTTATTATTGTCCTTCGTAGTTTATGACGTGAGTTGGCGATCGGTGGAGTCGGCGGGTTCGTAATCGGTTCGTGTCAACCTACTTTGGTCGATTCTCCGCATTGCTCTTATTCGAGGCAAGTACCTTGTCCATACTTTTCTTGTTTCGTGAATATGATGATTGGTAATCGTCTTGATTTGTTTGTTTGTTTGAAATGAGTTTTCAAAAGATTTGGTTAGCCTCGTTAAAGGCCCTCTTTCAAAACCGTGTGTGTTTTGTGATTGGTGTGGTTCGTGGATAACTATGTGAATTCTATGTATATGCTTGGTGTTCATGTTGCACTTGGTATTGTGTCTGGACGTATATTATTTCATTTCGGTGCGTTGTGGATTGACGTGGTGTTTTGCTAAGTGTTTGATGCCTCTGGGCGAATTGTTTGAATATCCTTGATATGATATGTTATTTGTGTGAATGTGTGGATATGGTTGAAGGTCTACCGTGGCACATGGCATGTGATCATGTGGCCAGGATGCAACAAGTGATTGATCCAACCGTGAGAGCCTGAGATAATCTACGGTGGCACATGGCGTGTGATCATGTGGCCAGGATGCAACAAGCGATTGATCCAACCGTGAGATGTGTGTGATTTGTTTCGCTAGCCAGCTCGGGAGGGTCCTTCGAGGCCTCGAGTGGGACGTCGGTGGTATCGTCCCGGTCCTAGGCGATGCGCGTGCGTGATTATGTTTTGTTGATTTTTCGTCCGTTGAGGACACGTGATGTTGGGCTTTGACCCTGTAAATTGTTGGTGGTTTCCTATTTGCGAAAACAAAACATTTGGGTTGTGACCCTATTGATTTTTGGAAAGAGAAGGATTTTATAATCCTAAATTGTTTTCTATTAAAACTCTCGATGGCATTTTAAACTGTTTGTAAATTGTTTCCCTTATTTGCGATCTTTCAGTTTTGGAAAATGTTTACCCAAACTCTTGCCTCGGGAAGTACTTTTCCTTACGTTTGAACCTTTGAGGATTCCTGATTATTATTGTTCTTGGAACTTGTATTGTATGGCTCGTATTTTTGCACTTGTACTTGCACGAGCTAAACAGTGGAGATTTGCTAACCCCCGAGTATTCGGGGGGTGGATGTCTGTTTTTGCATTCAGGTTTTGGAGCACAACACAGGGTCGGCACGAAGGATGATGAAAGATGATCGATACTAATCACATGAGGAACCGTACATCGTGTGTTGGTTCAGTTGTACTTTATTTTCCGCTGCTGTATTGTTCCCGTTGTACGGGTGTAGTTGTATTTTGTCCCCTGCGTGGGCATGAGTTGTATTTGAGCTGTATGTATTTGTGGAAAGACCAAATCGATCTACTGAGTCATTGTAGCCTTGAAGGCATTGTCGAGATGTTAAACGTCGTTACCAGCCTGGTAGATCCTCGAGGAGAGGGTCTACGGCGTGTAATATCCCTGAGTGGATTGGGGGTGTTACAAATACTACCGTCATCGGCCTTTTGGCGTATTTTTGAACGTCTTTGAAATTGTTTTTTAGCCTGGTGGGTTCCGGCGCGGAATCCACTGTGTAATATTCTTGGGCTGAACCGGGGGCGATATGCGAGATGTATCTGGTTGAATTTGTGATTCTGTTTGTTTGGGCATGCTGTTTTAAGTTCGACTTTTTTGTTTGGACTGTCGTAATTATGCCGCTGCGGGTAGGTTTGAGAACGTGTTTCTGAAGGACCTTATGGGTCAGAGCATTTTTGTGAAAGTCGATTTTGAAAATATTTTGATGGTGCGATTAAACAAAAGCCCGTATGGGTTTTTAAATCGGTTGGGTTTTGACAAGTTGATCCTGTATTTTCAAACTACACCATCAGACGGTATTTGGAAAAATGTATTTTAATGTATTACGGGTACTGCAAAATATTACCGTCATCTTCAGTTTTGATCAAAAGAATTTTGGAAAATTTCTGTTTTACCAACGACTTTGGGTTTCGAATTTTAAACATTGTGTGTTTGTTATGCTGTTATGCCCGTCGAAAATTTTTTACAGTACTTCCTAAGTGTCGAGATACATTGTTAGGAGTCGATTCTTAACCATCAGAGCCGTTTTGAGACTGTTGAGTTGATCCTTTACGTCTTACAGTTAGTTGTTACGACTTTAAGCTTTTGATTGTCGCGACAGTACCTTTGTTGCTACAATTCAATCTGTGCTTATTATCTGTCGTTTAATCCATGTCGACCTAGTCATGTGGTCCGTCTGTGATGATTGTGAACTCTAACAACGGTATCAGTATTGCACTTAGTTTCTTACCCTGTGTGCATATTATTGACGTATTATAAATTGTCACCATTCTTGTTAACGACTTATGGGTGTACGCCCAGATTTCAAAGTTCGATTTAATTATATTATTCTTTGACGTTATCCGGATGTGGTAATTGAATTGTAGCGGTGATGATATATATTGAGAAGGTCACTTTGACGATATCGTTTATCGAGTAGATTGATGTTTCAAAATGTTTGCAAATGATTTTCAAAACGAAACAGATATAATAATGGATTCATAGTTTTGATCAAATGGCCGAGGTATTAAAAACATTTATTTTCAAAAATTCACTTGAAGATAATTTTTTTCAAATTCAGAATTTTAAAATGCTATCATTTGGACAAGTACCTCGAAAATTTTCTTTTTAATATTACCCATATTCGACCACGACGATATACTTGTGGTTTTGACCGTGATTGCTTTGGTAAAGGTCGTACGTTGTGTTGACATAGCTGAGTAAATGAGTTGTGAATTTGAATTCTGTCATTGCAGTGATAGTCGTGTATTCATGTTATGACTCAGAATGAGTATTTTATTGTGTTACTGTTGTTTGCCCTATATTGATTATGTGGTGTTTGTTTTGTCGTTCTGAACGATTGTCCATTCAGTATGCCGAGAGGTCGGGGTCGTGGTAATCAATCGCGTGATCAGGATCATGCTGCCGGTAATGGCCTTAGTATTGGTGTTGCTACTATACTCAGCAGGTGGCAAATCAGATGACTTATTTGGCTCAGGCGGTTCAGCATAACAATGCCGCAAATGAGGGTGTCGGGTCAACCCAGTAGCTGAGAGAAGTGGTTCGTATGCGTCATCCTCGCTTTGCGGGCACGGGTGATACTTTGGGCTGGGACGGTTGGCTTTTCCAACTGGAGAAGATCTTCAAGGCGGTTGGTTGTCCCGAGGAGCGGAGGATTCCTATCACTCAGTTCCTTCTCGTTGGCGACGCCGCTAACTAGTGCGAGGCCGTTGAGCCTCAGGATCATGCTGTTACTTGGGAAGAGTTCAAGAAGTTGACGGAAGCGGAGTTCTGCCCGAAGCCGATCCAAGAGCAGAGGATCCGAGATTTTTACCTAGCCGAGCCGCAGGATATACCCGTGTCGCAGGCTATTATCGACTATAGTCGACAACTCGCTTACGTGAAGAGGCAGGTGAGGACCGAGGAAGACAAAATTCGTCATTTCGACATGCGGATGAGACCAGAGATTCGACAGTACATGTCGGGTTTCACTTGTGATACTTTGAGAGAGTATCAGAATCGAGCCATGGCATACGAGATGGCATCGACATCTTCTGGGCCTTCGCATGAGCCGAAGAGGCAGAGTACGTCTGGAGATTTTCAGATGGTGTGGGAGCCGGCACTTCTTCTCGTCGAGTTTCGCATAGTCGTACGACGAAATCTTCCCTTTCTTCATTCGGTGGAACCAAGAGTTCCAATTTATCTTCTTTGACTCCTAGTCAGACTGAGAGGTGTTTCGATTGCAACGTTGTGGGTCATGTGCAAGATAATTGTCCTTCGCAGTCGATTACTTATTATAACTGTGGACTCGAGGGCCACAGAGTTCAGTATTGTGAATCATTACATGAGATTTCTCAGAATCGAGCTTCAGCACCCTTGTCGGGATTGACTCGTGTAGGTCGCTGAGGTTATTTGTCCGTTCACTTTGATGACTACTTGCTTCATCTTTTTTTTTTTAAGTTTCGGGACGAAACTTCTTTTTAGAGGGGTAGAATGTAATATCCGAGATTTTTATTCCGGTTATCTTGAATTAATTGTCGTGTGATTCCGATTATTCGTTTTGTTACAATTATATGGGATACATTTTCTTTGATTCACTGTATGATATGTACTGTTTTGTAGTTCGTCGGGTGAGACTTGTGTCGCCAGCGTATCTTTGATTTACGCGTGATTGAGACATGGTATGTTATGTTTCGTGGATGGCTCGTTATTGTCTTGAATCTCAGCAGGTGTGTTAGTGTATCCGAGTCGTTGTCGAGCACTGATCCGGACTGTCGCAACGATCGAGTTTCAGTCGGGAGGCCTGGCCGAGTTACGGCCGTAAGGCTGGCCGAGTTACGGCCGTAAGACATTGCCTATTATGACTGTAAGGAATAATCAGTTACGACCGCAAGGCTATCGAGTTATGGCCGTAACGCCCATTCGTTTTTCGGACAGTGAGGCCTGGGACCCGATTACAGCCGTAAGGACCTTCCGATTACGGCCGTAAGGTCCGTGTTACGGACATAAGGACATGCCAATTACGGCCGTAACGATCGCGCCTTTATAAGGCCTGGGCGACGAGTCCTCACCCATTTTCTTCACTTTCCTTCTTCTTCTCGCGGATGCTGGATGGGAGAGACGGGAACATCGATTCTTGGTCGATTCCACTCAATTCCAAGGTGTTTTGGAAGGCCCTTGTTGATTATAACAACATCAAATCCTTGTTCTTCGTCGGATCGATGTAATTTCTTGAAACCCCCTAAGGTTGACTTTCGGGATTTCTTCTTGATCTTTGTTGTTCGTCCGATTTCGATGATTTGGTTGATGTTATTGAACCTTATTAATCGTGTTCTATGGGTTGTATATCCGTATTTCGAGTTTGTTCAACTCGATTGATGATTCGAGTGTTCTTGGGAATTATCGAACATTAAATGTTCGATTAAATGTCCCAATGAGTTTCCCTTGGATAGTTTGTTGGGATTTCCATTGTTATTGGCCTTGATTCTCGTCGTGATGGTATTTTCGTTTTTTTGCCGGAGGATTATAGGTGTTCGAGGATTCTGGTCTAGCTTCCCCATTGTTTCACGTGCTTTGGACTTGAGACGAGTATCTCGTCTATAATTTTTATACTTTGAGAATGTGACGTGCCGTGGAATTAACGTGGACTTGTTAGTGATTGAACGTTTGATCGTAATTTACTTCTAAATGGATATGTGATTCTATGAAAGTAAACACAAACGTAAACCTGAGATTCCCGAAGGAAGATAACATTCATTTCATGTGTATTGTGCTTAAAACGAATGTTAGAAATGAGTAGTCATCTGAGGAATTGTGGAATCGTGGAATATTTGTATTGTCCGCTTGCTAACACCTTTCCTGAATGATGTTGTGACGTGAACGATGAACCTTTGAGAAGGTGTATGATGCGTTAGATATGTGTTACATGTTTGTGATTGTGGTGGATATTGTACCTTGTTGTTGTGAAATCGGTGAATTCAGATATTGACCGGGTAGGGACCCGTGAGGCCTCCGCATGCTGCATTTGCGAGTACGACTAGTTGTTATGTTTTGACCATGAGGTTATCGGACCGGGTAGGTCTGAAGAGGGCTCCGAGAATCGTCACTTGCGAGTACGATGTCAAGATAACTTGTGGGCGTGTTTGAATGATGTTGCCGGGTAGGGATCCATGAGGCCTCCGACGGCGCGTTACTTGCGAGTACAGCCAGTGATATGATTTGACCATAAGGTTATCTAATCGGGTAGGTCTGGATAGGGCTCCGAGAATCGTTACTTGCGAGTAAGATGTCAAGATAACTTATGGGTGGATTCATGTTGTTCCTAATCTGGGATGGGTCCCATCGAGGCCACGAATGTGATATGAATATCGATTGGATATTTCTGATTTGTGATTGTTTGAATCTTGGATTCCGGTTATATTGGTGATTGTGATTCAGTCTGTGAGGCTTATCTGAAAATTGAAGTGTCTTCATGATTTTGAAAGAAAACTCTTTTGAAATGAGAACCACAAATCTTTTCGTGATTTTACACTGAGACCCCCGACGTCCTCAATTATTCTTTCAAATGTGTTTTGAAGTTATCTTTATGATCTTCCCTAATGGGAACTGTTTTCGAAAAGATTTTAATCTCGGGGATCGTGTTACTACCTTGTCGAAAGGTTATTTTCATAACGGTTGTATTCTTGATGTATAGCTTTATAGCTTGGTTACTTACTAGCGATTCCATCGCTAACCCCTCGTTGGGGATATTGTTATTTATTTCCAGGTGTTCTGATTGGAGAGTGAGAAACCACAAAATTGGCTAGGAGGATGATGTAAAGCAGCGATACTAGTCACGGTTGTGGTCGGTTGTCCGTCAGTGATCTGTCGGTTTGGGTTTTTCTTGTCATCCTTGAGGGGATGGACATTTTATGTATTATGTGATCGAGTTGTATTTTTTGTTTATCAGATGTACGGATATGTTGTGTTTTGAGAGACCTAATCGGTCTACGGTTTTATATTTGGTCGAGTCGACCGCATGTGGATTTTGTTTTGTAGTCTCCTGCCTAGTAGCTCCTTGCGGAAAGGGGTCTACGGCGTGTAATATCCTTGAGTGGATTGTGGGTGTTACAGGTGTAGCCCTATCTCAACCGGGAAATACTGGGTGTCACCAACTGGGGTTCTAACGCAAGTCCTAGCTTGGGAGTACATGTCTTGGATCGCCCTAACGTACGGCAACGACACCTTTCTCTCTTCAAGGCTCCTCCAAATAACATCGCGCGGGATGCTATCATAAGCCTTCTCTAGATCAATGAACACCATATGGAGGTCCTTGCACCGCTCTTTAAACTTCTCCATAAGGCGTCTGACGAGATGAATTGCCTCAGTCGTGGACCTCCCCGGCATGAAGCCAAATTGGTTCTCTGAGATCTCAACTTCTCTTCTAACCACAGAAGTATAGATAAACAAAAACCTAAGAAATACACCAATAGCTCTGACCCCGAGGGCGATTTGCTCCACACACACGCCGCCACTTCAGCCTCCAACCGCACCCTCGTTCGGCCATCTTCTCCGGCCAACTCACCCACCATCCGACTCGCCTTTTTACCCCAAACACTCGGCCGTATCTTTCAGCCAGAACCGACGCCGGCAGCAGCCTCCGCGAGCTCGACGACTTTCACACACTGAAGGTGAAAATCGCCTCCTCGGTCGCCTGCACTTTCCGACCAGTTTTGCCGTCGTATTTGCCAATCGGTTGCAGATCTGTCATCGCCTTTTCATCCCGCATCCACCAGTTCTTGTCGCAAAGTTTCATGCCTGCCACTTACGACGGCTGAAGCTTTGAAACCATGCCGAAGAAGAAAAGGAAGTCGCAGTCCCCCGCAAAAACAATCGGTAACTTACCTGCAACAACTGACGTCATCTTCAGCAAGCAAGTTCCGTCGCCTTCGCCGCCTTCGTCGCCATCGACATCACCAGATCGCTCGTTCGCCACTGCCATCGCATCTCCTATCAGCAAAGGTTTGCCTAATTCTAGTCATGTTATTCAGTCCTCCTCGGCAGAAGTTCCGCCACCTTCGATAGCCTAGTCCGTCCGTGCAGAAGCTCCATCGTCTTTTCTGAAAACCCTAGTTGCAGGGACTATCGCACCGCATGTAACACTAGCGTCGGAAGCTATCCAGCATTTAAATCTCCCGCTGGACGTGAATCAGCCGTCCATTTTAGGGCCTCTCCCAGCGATCGGCTCACATCGTCTGGGCTCTACAAGTGGACCTGCTCCAGAAATTATTAAGGTACGGCCCACTTCACCCATACCCAATCATATTGGGCCTGCTACCATATGGCCAACCTCTTATATGCAATTCAGGCCCACCACTCTTGATTTTAATCCCAGCCCGTCATTAATGGCCCATTCAGATATATCCCAACAACCTGAAATTATTCTTGAACCCATTCATCTAAAACCCAAGCCCACTTCTAAGCCCAATACTATCCTTAATTACTTTAAGCCACAAAATCCAACCAAATATATTGTCCAAAATGCAACAGGCCCTTCTAACGGCCCAATTGATTTAACATTCACCCAAACTTCCCTTCCCCCAATCCCAGCCAATACAAACGCCCCCCCCCCCTTATCGGCCAGCCCAACCAAACCATCTCCAAGCCCAACCAACCTAAAAAAAAAACAACCCAGCCCAACCAACCTAAAAAACAAACAACCCAGCCCAACAACCCTTCCAGCCCAAGTCACACCGCCCCCCAAACAACCCAGCCCGAAAATAAACAACCTAGCCCAACCAACATTCAACCGGCCGAACCCATTACAACCCAGCCCAGCCTTTCTAAACATCATCAGGCCCATCCCATTCGGCCCACAGAACCGAAACCTTACAATCCAGCCCACCAACTCCGAGCAGCACCGGTTCTCTATAACCCAGTTCGCCAATCAGCACCGGCTTCTACCGAATCAAATGATCAGACCAACAACATCACCCATGATCCGAACCATAATCCTACCGAGACAATCCGACCGAAGCTATCATACGCCCAGACGGTCAATAATTCATCCGGCTCGGCACAGTAGCCCAGTTTTATCCAGCAGACCGGGTCGACAGTTAAAAGTTTCAATTTCAACGGAGCGAAGGTATGTACTTTTGGTACTCTTTCCTCCGTAAATGAGAAGACGCGTGTTACCTTTTCTTCTTCTGATATGATTACTCTTGTCGTGTCATGGGAGCACACTTTGATTCTTAAATTTTCACATGCTATTCCCACCCCTCGAGATGTGTCCTCGGGATTGACTGGCATGAAACTGAGGGGTAAATTTAGTTGGAGTTGGTTGAACTATTGTCATGTAGCAGTTAGGTTTGATAATGATGAGGATTTTAGACGTATTTGGTTAGGTTCTACCTGGAATTCTTCTGGATGTCCTGCACGAGTATTTAAGTGGTCACTTAGTTTCTCGGTTAGGACAGAGACGTCTATTTGTCCGGTCTGGATTAGACTTCCGAGTCTACCTCTACATTAATTTCATCCACGTGCATTATACATGATTGCCAAGGCTGTTGGCAATTCAATTTTAGTTGATGCCCCGATGGCCACACATTCACGACTATCAGTCGCCCGTGTGTGCGTCGAGATTGACCTTCTGGCAACCAGAGTGCCTGAGATCGATGTTGAGTTTGGCGATCAGGTTTTTACGCAGCGCATTATTTACGAGAGAGTGCCACTATATTTCTCTCTCTGTTCTCACGTGGGACACGAGCCGTCCAGTTGCTACATAGTTGGCAACAAAGAACGGCCTCCACCGCCCCAAACAGAAGAAACCTTAGGTCGCCCTTCTTCTGTCGCTAAGATGCAACCTTCTCATAAAGCCACTAAGGCTAGTACTTCCTAGGCAGCCCCTAAAGGCAAGGAGCCTGCCGTTTGGCAAGTAGTTGCCAAAAAAGGGAGGAGACGGGATTGATTCCCAAGGGCACAACTGCTACTGGCCAGGACTCTTACTTTGCATCTTTGAACTCCTCTCCTAGAGAAGATGAGGATTTCGTTGGCACTGACGATATCATTAGTGTGGGTGATAAAAATAGTGTGTCGGGTAGCGACTGCAGTGGTCACGAGATTCATGACGATCATGTTTTCGAGGATGACACAGAGTCATCTACCGTCCCTCACTCTTCTAGACTCTTTGAGTCTACCTCCCCCTGCCATGACGGTGACGGCCGCATCGACGACCAGATCGTCGTTCAGCCCGAGTCCTTGGCCTTGGTGGTTTACGAGCCTCCCCCTCCTCCCCCTTCTTCTTTCCCCTCTCTCTCTCAGACTAAGTACGGTCTTAAACGCACTCAATTTGAGATCTCTGAGTCCAGTCTCTCTTCCTCGGCGATGGTGCCTCTCCCGTCGGCACCAAAGCCCCCGATTAAGAGACGTTAGCTGTCTACTACTGCTGCCCCTGGTTTCACGACTAGGGGCACATCTGCTTCTGATTCCACGATTTCCACACGAGGAAGAGCAGCTTCTCGCAGACCCTATTCCCCCTCTAAGGGGCGATCTTCATCGCCCCTGAAAGGGGGAACATCTGCCCGGCAGGATACTCCTTAGAGACGGGTCCGCTCCAATCAGCGTCCTAGGTCTCCGTCTGAGTTGGTTGTTTAGTTTATGTCGATACCCATTCTTACATGGAACGCTCGTGGTCTGGCTAACACCATAGCACAGAAGCGCATTCGACATCTCAATCGTGTTCATAGGTTTTCTTTTATTGGCATTTTAGAACCCATGGGTTCCAATGCTAATTTTGATTTTTATATTCATTCTTTAGGTTTTGCGTCGGGACTTTATAATCTGTCTAACAAAATTTGGTTCTTTTCTTCCCCTCACTTTCAGAACCAAGTTTTGTTGGATACCGATCAAGTCCTTCATCTTTCTATTTCTTCTTCCCTTCTTCCTCAGTTGATTTACATCATTTATGTCTATGCCAGCACTAACCGTGTTGGTCGTTACGCCCTTTGGGACACCCTCCGTGAGATCGCTTTGGAAGTAGAGGGGTTGCCGTGGCTAGTCAGCGGTGACTACAACATCTTCTTGCATTCACATGAGCGCGAGGGTAGTACCACTGACCATTCTCTAGAGATTGTGGACTTCGCACAGGCTATTGCTGACTATGAGTTGATTGACGCGGGCTGCGAGGGCGATATTTTCACTTGGGAGCGCAATGGTTTGAGGGAAAGGGTAGATCGTGCTTTATTTAATGAAGCATGGTCGAACGTGTTTGCGGTCTCTACCATCACTCACCTGCCTCGACTTCGGTCTGACCATGCGCCTCTTCTTATCCAGTGTCACTTCTCCGTGACTCGTCACAAGTCGTCATTTCGTTTCCAGAGTATGTGGGTCCGGCATCACACATTTTTGGACACTGTTAGGGAGGTCTGGCTTACTCCGACTGGATTATCTGGCATGCATAACCTACAGGCCAAACTTCTTAGGGTTAAGCGTAGACTGAAACAATGGAACTGGTCTGTTTTTGGTAATCTTCATACGAAGTTGGATGAGACCTTGAGGGCTGCTGACTAGGCCGAGCGGCGATATGATTCGGATCCTACTCCGGAGAATAGAACCGCTATGCACCATTTTCGTGCTGAGTACCATCTTCGTCTCTCTATGGAGGAAGATTTCTGGAAACAGAAGGCCGCAGTTCGTTGGGTTACTGAGGGCGAGCGCAACACCTGGTTTTTTCAGGGTTTTGCGGCGAAGCTGCTATCGCATATTCACAGCATTGAGGATGGTGGTACGACGATCGCTGTAGAGTCGGACATCAGATCATCCGATGTGAATTTCTTTAGGACTCTGCTTATCCCCCCGGATGACTCTTTTTTCCCTCTATCCCCTCTTTAGGATGATGATGTTCTCATCCCCCCGGATGACTCTTTTTTCCCTCTATCCCCTCTTCTTTTGATTCTGATAGTTTGTGTGTCCCACCCTCTCCCCATGAGATTCGTGCTGCGGTATTTGATATCGATCCTCACAGTGCTTCTGGGCCTGACGGGTTCTCATCTTTGTTTTCTCAGCATTGTTGGGAGATTGTATCTTCCGACGTGGAGGGGGCTGTGCTCGAGTTTTTTGAGGGTCATCCTATGCCTCCGGCTTTCACGGCGACTACGGTCGTCTTGATCCCGAAGAAGCCTATTCCGAGTGGTTGGTCAGATTACCGGCCTATTAGTCTGTGTAATGTGACCAATAAGATTATCACGAAAATCCTTAACGCTCGGCTTTCTCCTCTCCTCCCTCTTATTATCTCTCCGAACCAGAGTGGATTTGTTCACGGGCGGGTTATTACTGATAATATCCTTTTGGCCCAAGAACTTATTCATGACCTCCACGTCGCGGACATTCATGGTGTCCCGAACCTTGTGCTGAAGCTTGATATGGCTAAGGCGTATGATAGGGTTCACTGGCATTTTTTACGTGAGGTCCTGGTGAGGATGGGATTCCCGGCTAGATGGACTTTGTTCATCCGTCATTGTGTCGAGAGTTGCACGTTCTCCATTTTGGTGAACGGCAGTCCGGCCGGCTATTTTGCCTCTAGCCGGGGTTTGCGTCAAGGCGACCCTATTTATCCATCGCTCTTCATGCTTGCCGCTGATTATTTATCGCGCTGCTTGGATCGATTCATTCAAGATTATCCTTTGATGAGGTATAGGATGGCTGGACGGCCTTTCCCCGTCTCGCACTTATCCTGTGCCGATGACATCATTATATTCACAAGGGCTGTGGATGATGGTCTTGTTGATCTTATGTGTCTCCTGGATCACTACTTTATGGCTTCGGGACAGATGGTTAGTATCCAAAAGAGCACTTTTATTCTCGCTCCTAAGCATGCGCCTCGTTGGCATCAGAGAGTTCACGATCTTACTGGTTTTCGCTAGGGCGATCTCCCCATCACCTATCTAGGTGTGCCCCTTTACAAAGGCTTTAAGAGACGAGAGCTCTTTGCTCGGGTGAAGCAACGGATGTTGGATAGGATCTCTGGTTGGTCCCATCGCCACCTTGCTTTTGGGGGATGCTTGGATCTTATTAAGAGCACTCTCTGCACGATTCCTCTTCACCTGCTTTAGGTTTTGGATTCCCCACAATACATTATCCAGGAACTAGAGCAGATCATTGCGAGATACTTCTGGGGTGCTGTTGGTCCAAAGAGGAAGCGCACTGGGTCAGTTGGCGGCAGATTTGTCGTCTGGTCTCTGAGGGAGGCCTCGGGATTCGGAGCCTTTCGGATATGGCGAGAGCTTTTAGTTATAAGCTCTGGTGGCGCCTTCGCGCACGTCTCAGGCGCAGTTTATGCTCTGCAGAAACTACTTTGCTGGCCTTTATACGCCTATGCATATTGCTCTTAAAGCTCGTGCCATCCACCCTTGGCGCCGTCTCCTTGTAAAACCCCCAAGATATTCGACGTATATTACAGCGCCGTGAATCCCTATATGGGACCCACCAGGATGAACAAACATCATACTCATCGACTCACAGAAACAACAGAATAACACCTCGTCATAAAGACGCCAAACAAAATAATCCACCCGGTTCAACCGGTCAAACATAACACCATAATCCGACACAAACATAATAAACAACAATACAATCCAGAAGAGTAAAGATTCTTAAGTACTCGAGTACTTCTATTAGTTTAAAGACAACAAAAGGTAAAATGATAAAAGGCAATAAGACACCACTCGTGCACAATCATCACGCACGGCCATCATCCGCATACTGGTCCAGCGCCCGCTCGTCTTGATGAACCTGACCTGAAATTCATAAAACGAATTTCCCCACAACGGGTCCCCAAAGGAGTTAGCAATTACGCTAGTACAAGTAACCAAATGAACGATTTACATCTTATACATATAGTAAATGCATGCAATCAAGAAAACATAGTTCCAAAATACTCATTTCCAGAAATGCCAATATCAATTCACATTTGTAAAAATGCACCACAATTAACCGTGGATCCACCCCTCCGTGGACCCCTACCGAGACCCCGTCGGATCTAACCCATAGTGGTTAAAAGCAAGCTCGTGGATCCACCCCTCTGTGGACCCCTACCGATACCCCGTCGGATCTAACCCATAGTGAGCATACACACACACACAATTCTCATGCAATACTAATACGTTAAGATTGTAAGTTCATAAGGGTACTTGCCTCGATTTATAGACGGTGACACGAACGGAACGGAAGAATCAAGCACGACCGCGAGGAATTGACGAAATGAACCTAACGATTCGAATAACACAATCACAACCACTCCTAAATGATTACGGAAATGGAATACACCCGAAAACCCGCCTACGATTCATGTATATTCGTATAAAAAAATAACAACGAGGACGGACAACAACCAAACCCTCCCGATTTCGCAAAGCTATGAAAATATACCATGAATCCGTAGGAAAACTAATGATATCAACAAGATTAATCATATTCATCATGAATCCACCAACAAAACGGAATGAATCGGAAGAAAAACCCAAAACCCCCAAATTATCCAAAAGTAGGGTTCTAAGAAATTTTACCTTGGATTAGGATGAAAGATTCGTGTTGATGTTGTTATAATACACCAAGAACTCAAGGGAGACGTTGGATGAGATGATTGGAGGAAGAAATCGCCAAAAAAATCGCCCGGAATCGCCTAAGCTGCGGAGAGGAGGAAATGAGAAATTGTGTTCATCTCGGTCAACTCCCTGGTTTATATAGCCAGGGAGTGTTAGGGAGTGTTAGCGCGCGCTAATTCCTCAAGGTTAGCGTGCGCTAACGGGGTAAAATTCCAATCCATATAGTTAGCGTCCCAGTCCAGTAGCCACATTCCTGGCCGTTAGCGTGCACTACTCGAAACGTAGCGTGCGCTAATAACTTCTCGGTAGCGCGCACTATCGACCAATAGCGTGCGCTACCTGGACATCAGCCGAGTCCAGAAGCTAACTGCCCAAAACTCACCTGACCCGTTAGCGTGCGCTATTGTACCAACGTAGCGTGCGCTACCGGGCGCCTGACCGAGTTCAGTAGTAAACTGTCCAGTACTGGACAGTCACGCTAGCACGCGCTACCAAACAACTTAACGTGCGCTAGTCTCCCGACATTAGCGTGCGCTACACAAAGTAGCGTGCGCTAATCCGATAGTCCAGAGGGCTGGGAACAGAACTGCCACTCCCAGAGCTAACTCGCCAGCAAGGCTATTTAAGTAAACGTAGCGTGCGCTACTAAGGGACCTCTAGCGTGCGCTATGCAGAAAATTTAGCGTGCGCTAGATACGGAATATAAACGGTCCAAAACACCGGAATATGAACGAAACATCAAATGAAACATCTCAAAACGCATCAAAAACATAAAATGGATCCATGGCAACCCAAATAAATAGCCTGCATAACAATAACGAGAATCAGGTCAATAGATGACGGGAAAGATACACTGAAGGGTACACGAGGGTCACTACGATCGAGAAATACACCGAAAATGAAAATACAAGGGAAAAAAATGCGAATATTACATTCTACCCCTCTAAAAAATAAGTTTCGTCCCGAAACTTAAGAATCAAACAACTCAGGGTAGCTAGCACGCATGTTATCCTCGGTTTCCCAAGTTGCCTCCTCGACACCGTGTCTCGACCACTGCACCTTGACCAAAGGAATGGTCTTATGCCTCAGTCGTTTCTCACGATGCTCCAAAATCTTCAAAGGACGCTCCTCAAAAGTAATATCCTCGGCGACATCAATCTCACCATAATCGATGACGTGACTAGGATCCTGGACATATTTCCTCAGCTGGGAAACATGAAAAACGCTATGAACATGATTCAAGGCCGGAGGTAACGCCAAATGGTATGCAGACCCACCGACTCGCTCGAGAATCTCAAAGGGTCCAATAAATCTCGGACTCAACTTCCCTTTCTTCCCGAAACGAAAAACTCCCTTCGTCGGCGACACCTTTAGCAAAACGTGGTCTCCCACCTCGAATTCCAAAGGTCGACGACGGACGTCGGCATATGACTTCTTTCGACTCTGGGCAGTCAACATTCGTTCCCGAATTAATTCTATCTTCTGCCTCGTCTCTAAAATGACATCCGGCTCGGTCCCGACCAAATCGGACGCCTCATTCCAACAAATCGGCGATCGACATCGCCGCCCATAAAGTGCCTCATACGGTGCTATTCGAATCGACGCATGCCAACTATTGTTGTACGTGAATTCGATCAATGGCAAATGCTCCTCCCAGTCACTACTCCAATCGAGAGCACAAGAACACAACAAATCCTCAAACGTCTGGATAGTGCGTTCCGACGGTCCATCTGACTGGGGATGAAAAGAGGTACTCAAACGCAAACGGGTACCCAACGCCTTATGCACCGCCTGCCAGAAGTGCGATACAAAAGGGCCATCACGATCCGAAACGATAGACTTCGGAGTACCGTGAAGCCTCACAATCTACGCGATAAACACACGAGCTATCTTCTCCGGGCCCCAAGTGTCCTTGATGCCCAGAAAATGTGCCGACTTGGTCAGACGATCAACAATCACCCATACCATATTCATGTCCGACCTCGATCTCGGCAAACTCGTAATGAAATCCATCGATATATCTTTCCATTTCCATTCCGGAACGGGAAGTGACTGCAACAACCCAGCCGGTCGCTGATGCTCGATTTTGACCTGCTGACAAGTCAAACATCTCGCTACAAACTGTGCGACCTCCTCCTTCATATAATTCCACCAGAAGTTCCTTCTCAAGTCCTTGTACATCTTACTCGAACCAGGATGAACGGAGTAAGGTGTAGCATGGGCCTCACGCAAAATACTCTGTCTCAACTCTGAGTCGTTCGGCACAAAAAGCCGACTCTGGAATCTCAAAATACCATCCTCGTGAATCACAAACCCAGGAGACTTTCCCTTAAGAACGTTCTCTCAGATTTGAGTAATCATCGGATCCTGTAACTGCTTTAGCTTAATTTCATCGATCAAAGACGACGAAATCTCTAAGGCACAAAGTTGCCCGATGGCTCCCGGCAACAAAACCTCAACATCTAATTCGATCAAAGCCCACCGAAGCTCATACTGAGACGTAAGGATCTCAAGTGTTCGTAACGCAACTGGTTTCCGACTCAAGGCGTCGGCCACGACATTCGCCTTGCCCGGATGATAAAGGATTTCGAGATCATAATCCTTAATCAGCTCTAACCACCTCCTCTGCCTCATATTCAACTCCCGCTGAGTAAATATGTATTTCAGACTTTTATGATCGGTAAAAATCTGACATACAGAGCCGAAAAGATAGTGACGCCAAATCTTGAGCGCAAAAACGACTGCCGCTAACTCCAAATCATGAGTAGGGTAGTTCAGCTCATACGGCCTCAACTGTCTCGACGCATAGGCAAAGGTCTTTCCGTGCTGCATCAATACGCACCCAAGACCCTGACCCGAAGCATCACTATAAACGGCAAAACCCTAGTTGCCACATGGCAACGCCAAAACTGGGGTTGTAGTCAAACGCTTCTTCAGTTCCTCAAAACTCGACTGCCTCTCATCATTCCAGATGAACTTCTTGGATTTCTGGAGCAACTGCGTAAGAGGCCGAGCTAGTTTCGAGAAACCCTCGACGAACCTACGATAGTAGCCAGCCAAACCCAAGAAACTACGGAGCTCCTTCACATTCTTGGGCGGTGCCCAATCCAATACTGCCTCGATCTTATGCGGATCTACATGAACCCCCTCGGCTGAAATCACGTGACCTAGAAACATCACTTCCTTCAGCCAGAACTCACATTTCGAGAACTTCGCATAGAGTTGATCGGTCCTCAAAATGTCTAACACTACCCGCAAATGATGGGCATGCTCTTCCTCGTCCCTCGAATAAATAAGAATATCGTCAATGAAGACAACAACACACTTATCCAACTACTCAATAAAGACTTTGTTTATCAACTGCATGAACACCGCCGGCGCATTAGTTAACCTGAAGGGCATAACTACAAACTCATAATGTCCGTATCTCGTCCGAAAAGCTGTTTTCGGCACATCGGACTCCCTCACCCGGAGCTGATAGTACCCCGATTTCAAATCAATCTTTGAGAACACCGCAGCTCCCTGCAACTGATCGAACAAGTCATCGATTCTCGGCAAAGGATACTTGTTCTTGATGGTCACCTTGTTTATTTCGCGATAGTCGATACACAAGCGCAGTGAACTTACCCCAAGGCGAGGCGCTCGGTCGAACATACCCCGACTCAAGAAGCTCACTCAACTTCTTCTTCAACTCGGACACCTCTGAAGGTGCCATACGATAGGGCGCCTTCGAAATAAAAGAGCCGCCCGGCTCTAACTCTATAGCAAACTCGACCTCACGATCCGGTGGTAATCCCGGTAACTCGTCAGGAAATACATCAGGAAACTCACTAACGATTGGAATCGACGAAAGCTCGACTCCACCACTCTCCGCCTTCAATACGTAGCACCAATAGCCAGTACACCCCTTTCGCAGAAGTCTCATCGCCTTCAAGGCGTTAATAACGAATTTCTGGTTCCCCCTCTTTCGCCCGGCGAAAGAGTGCTCGGTGCCGTCTTCGGCTAACATGGTGATGATCCTCGTGCGGTAGTTCATGATTGCACCATGCCGCTCGAGCCAATCATCCCCGAGGATTAAGTCCTCACCCTCAATATCCACAACAATAAGATTAGAGGGCCAAGCCCTCTCACAAATAAATACAGAACAGTTTCGAACCTCCTGATCACCAACGATCCTATCACCGCTAGAAAGCTTAACGATGAAGGGCTCACAAGGCGTCAAACAGTCGAGACTCAAACGGCGCACACAATCCAGAGATATGAACGAATGTGTAGCACCAGAATCGAAAAGCACACTGACAGGATGAGAAAGAATATGAACGGTACCTGTCGCCACGGTAGCAGCTGGGTCATCGACTCTCCGCATCTCATAGACACGCGGGTGGGCTGAGCCGACACTGGAAGCTCCCCCCTTAGCGGGCTGACCCCGTCCTCTCCCTCGACTAGCACTCGGCGGAGATTGAGAAGCAAACGATCCTTGATTCACACTCGGTTCCCTAGGCGCTGGAATGGAAGTCCTGGCACCCACGATTCTCTCCCTCTCAAAGACAGAAGCCGCCTTGTGGCTCCTACTGCCACACTGATTACATGTCGCAAAGGACTCGGACAATTACGATCGATGTGGCACGGCCGCCACGCTTAAAACACTTCACTTCCCGAGAAGGGGCACTGCAGCTGCTGGGAAACCTGAGATCGAGCTGGGCCACCGCCAGCGGAAAAGTTAGCAGACTGGAATTTCTGCTGACCCCCACCTTTGTGGCCCGAAAAAAATTCCCGGCAGACTTCTGCTTCTTGCTCTCGCGGGCCGCCTCACTTACCGTCACAGACATATCATAAGCAAGGGCCCTACTCTGCTAATCCTTCAAGGTAGTACAGACGAGCCCCGACATATAGTCCCGAATCGACAATTTCATCCGCCTGGAAAAATGGAAAATTTTGTCGCTCTCCTCGACAACTTGGGTCTTCACATAACCCAACTCCTTGTTAAAATCAGCAATAGCTTGAGATACAGGGATATCCCGTGGTTGAGCATCATAGAAAGCATGTACTCGAGCCTGTCTGACCGGCCACGGGCAATATTCGGTCTCCATCAATTCCTAAAATTCGGCCCACGAAGCAACATGGTCTTTGGGCCCAACGACCTCCCACCAATCCGTAGCGTCCCCAGAGAGAAAGTATTGGGCAATAGGGACCTTACGGTCCTCGGGACGATTGGTAGCAGTGAAGACTTTAGACATCTCCTTGATCCACCCTTCCCACCCGATCGGGTCCGAAGCTCCCGAACGAGGAGGATGCATCTTGATGACATCCTGGCTGGGCCGATCCGCTCCGCCCCGATTAGCGTGGGCCGGATCCGGGTTCTGAACCGCCTGAGCTATCGCCGCCATTTGATTCACCATTTGCTGTATAACGGCCGCAATACCAAGGTCGGCGCGCTCCTAAGAAGAAGCATGACTGTGACGGTCTCACGATCGCCGGCCTCGAAGATCGTGATGTGGCCGCCACTGCCGCCCCCACGTCCCCGGCCGTGTCCAAGACCGCGACCACGACCACGACCTCTTCCAGCATCCATGCTGGAGTTAAATAAGTAGCAAAAGCTATACGATGGTAAGTACAAGAAAAGAACAATCACAAGTCGAGAATCAAAGGTACGATACAAGGAAATAAGGAACATAGGAAGGAAAACTTACGGACACTGGTATTACCGGAATCATGGCAGCGTGACGATGATGTGCAAAACAAAACACAACAAGACCCAATAATCCAACAAACCTAGGTATCCATAAACCTAGTGCTCTGATACCATTTTCTGTAACACCCCCAAGATATTCGAGGTATATTACAGCGATGTGAATCCCTATATGGGACCCACCAGGCTGAACAAACATCATACTCATCGAATCACAGAAACAACAGAATAACACCTCGTCATAAAGACGCCAAACAAAATAATCCACCCGGTTCAACCGGTCAAACATAACACCATAATCCGACACAAACATAATAAACAACAATACAATCCAGACGAGTAAAAATTCTTAAGTACTCGAGTACTTCTATTAGTTTAAAGACCACGAAAGGTAAAAAGATAAAAGGCAATAAGACACCACTCGTGCACAATCATAACGCACGGCCATCATCCGCATTCTGGTCCAGCGCCATTGCCTCGATGAACCTGACCTGAAATTCATAAAACGAATTTCCCCAAAACGGGTCCCCAAAGGGGTTAGCAATTACGCTAATACAAGTAACCAAATGAACGACTTACATCTTATACATATAGTAAATGCATGCAATCAAGAAAACATAGTTCCAAAATACTCATTTCCAGAAATGCCAATATCAATTCACATTTGTAAAAATGCACCACAATTAACTGTGGATCCACCCCTCCGTGGACCCCTACCGAGACCCCGTCGGATCTAACTCATAGTGGTTAAAAGCAAGCTCGCGAATCCACCCCTCCGTGAACCCCTACCGAGACCCCGTCGGATCTAACCCATAGTGAGCATACACACACACACACACAATTCTCATGCAATACTAATACGTTAAGATTGTAAGTTCATAAGGGTACTTGCCTCGATTTATAGACGGTGACACGAACGGAACGGAAGAATCAAGCACGACCGCAAGGAATTGACGAAATGAACCTAACGATTCGAATAACACAATCACAACCACTCCTAAACGATTATGGAAATGGAATACACCCGAAAACCCGCCTACGATTCATGTATATTCGTATAAAAAAATAACAACGAGGACGGACCACAACCAAACCCTCCCGATTTCGCAAAGCTATGAAAATATACCATGAATCCGTAGGAAAACTAATGATATCAACAAGATTAATCATATTCATCATGAATCCACCAACAAAACGGAACGAATCGGAAGAAAATCCCAAAATCCCCAAATTATCCAAAAGTAGGGTTCTAAGAAATTTTACCTTGGATTAGGATGAAAGATTCGTGTTGATGTTGTTATAATACACCAAGAACTCAAGGGAGACGTTGGATGAGATGATTGGAGGAAGACATCGCGAAGAAAATCGCCCGAAATCGCCTAAGCCGTGGAGAGGAGGAGGAAATGAGAAATTGTGTTCATCTCGGTCAACTCCCTGGTTTATATAGCCAGGGAATGTTAGCGCGCGCTACTTCCTCAAGGTTAGCGTGCGCTAACGGGGTAAAATTCCAATCCATACAGTTAGCGTCCCAGTCTAGTAGCCAGATTCCTTGCCGTTAGCGTGCACTACTCGAAACGTAGCGTGCGCTAATAACTTCTCGGTAGCGCGCGCTATCGACCAATAGCGTGCGCTACCTGGACATCAGCCGAGTCCAGAAGCTAACTGCCCAAAACTCAACTGACCCGTTAGCGTGCGCTATCGTACCAACGTAGCGTGCGCTACCGGGCGCCTGACCGAGTTCAGTAGTAAACTGTCCAGTACTGGATAGTCACGCTAGCGCGCGCTACCGAACAACTTAACGTGCGCTAGTCTCCCGACATTAGCGTGCGCTAGACAAAGTAGCGTGCACTAATCCGATAGTCCAGAGGGCTGGGAACAGAACTGCCACTCCCAGGGCTAACTCACTAGCGCGTGCTACGAAGTAAACGTAGCGTGCGCTACTAAGGGACCTCTAGCATGCGCTATGCAGAAAATTTAGCGTGCGCTAGATACGGAATATAAACGGTCCAAAACACCGGAATATGAACGAAACATCAAATGGTACATCTCAAAATGCATCAAAACATAAAATAGATCTATGGCAACCTCGAAACAGTTAGCCTGCATAACAATAACGAGAATCAGGTCAATAGATGACGGGAAAGATACACTGAAGGGTACACGAGGGTCACTACGATCGAGAAATACACCGAAAATGAAAATACAAGGGAAAGAAAAAATGCGGATATTACACTCCTCCGCGTGGGTATTGAGGCTCAGGAGTTCATTCGCTGGACTCTTGGTCATGGCTGCAGGGAGGTCAGCTTTTGGGACGATACTTGGATTGGGGATAGGCCGATTTCTTCTTATTGTCAGGTTTATGGTAGACCCCATCTTAGGATTAATGAGTTATGGGTTGATGGGTCTTGGGACATGGGTAGGTTGGAGACTATTGTTGGAGAGGAGCTAGTATTTACCCCTCAGTTCATCCAGGAGATCTCCGCGATTCCCATCGCCGAGGAGGATTCGGATAGTATGTGCTGGACTCTTACCTCTTCGGGTGCGTTCTCATTATCGTTGGCTTGGTCTCACATCAGGGTGAGGGGTCAGGCTAATCTTATTTACGGGGGCCATCTGGACAGCCTTACTCACACCGACCATTTTGGTGTTTATTTGGCGACTTCTCATGTGACGGATCCCGACTGATGACATCCTACAGAGGAGGGGCGTTTCATTGGCTTCTAGATGTTTGTGCTGCTCGCATACCCTTACCCAGACCTACCATACCGAGACCATTGCCCACCTTTTCTTGGACAGTGATGTGGCTCGTGACGTGTGGGAATATTTTGGCGCATGGACACATTTATCCCTACCCATACTCAAAATATTTTTGAGCTCCTGAGTTTTTTCGCACACGGCACACACTTTAGGCATGCGACTTTCATTATTCCTTGTCTGATCCTTTGGTTCATCTGGACAGAAAGGAATAGTGCAAAGCATAGGGCGGTTACTTTTGATTCCTCTCATGTTATTGTGCAGGTGGAGCGCCACGTTGCTTTATTGGCTGCTGCGGGGCTTATTTGCTCTGAGTTAAGGGCGGGTTGCTCGCCGCCTGATCGCTTCCAGCGAGGTACATCTTCCCCCACTCAGACTCGTCACCCCGTCCCGGTGGTTTGGCTTCGACCCGAGACCCCTTGGATCAAGATGAACACGGATGGTTCGTTCGATAGAGACACACAGATTGCGGGTGGGGGAGGTCTGATTAGATATCATTACGGAGAGCTCCTTCTTGCTTTCCATTCCTCTTTTCAGGCCTCTTCGAGTTTTGATGCATAGGTCCAGGCGTTGGCGATTGGATTGATTCTAGCTTCCCAGAGATCGAGACATGTTTGGATTGAGCTTGATGCTGCTGCTGTGGTGACCCTGCTATTATCTGGCCATCGGGGCTCTTGGCAGGTTCGTCACACTCTTATGCGTATCCGCCACATTCTCAGAGATATTCAGTTCAGAGTCACTCATATTTTTCGGGAGGGCAACAGGCCGGTCGACTATCTTTCTGAGCTCGGCATGTCGTCCCTCGGCATTCAGACTTATACTTACGATACTGCTCCTCCGTTTCTCCTTTCCCTTATATGGATGGATCAGCTTGGTTATCCGTCATTTAGATTTATATAGGTTTTATTTTTTATCGATTTATTGGTTGCCTATGGGTCCGCACATTAGCCTACGGTTTTAGTGGTGCACCGTGTACTGATCTAGCGGGCCGTAGGCACTTTAGATTTTAGGTTCCGGATTATGGCCCATTTTTGGACATAATTCGGAGTTGAGTTATTTTGGTTTACGGGTCCGCATATTAGCCCACGATTTGTGGTGCACTTTGTATTTCTTTAGCGGACCGTAGATTTCTCCGATGTTTGGACCCGAATTATGGCCCATTTTTGGTCATAATTCGGGGCTGATACTTTGTATTTCTTGATTTTATTATCTACAAGTTGATGGATCCCGCCTCAACCCCTCGTCCACACTGCACGTTTTTTTTTTTTAAAAAAAACTTCTCTTCTAACCCTACATTCCACCACTCTTTCCCAAAGTTTCATAGTATGACAGAGGAATTTAATACCCCGATAGTTACTATAACTCTGAGCATCGCCTTTGTTCTTGAAAAACGGCACGACAATACTACTCCTCCACTCCGTCGGCATCTTAGAACCTCTGAGGAGGATGTTGAACAGCTCTGTTAGCCATTGAACTCCTACTTCCCCCAGATAAAGCCACACCTCAATATGGATCTGATCCGGACCTACAGCCATAGCTCTACCCATTTTCATTAGGGCACCCTTTACTTCCTCCTTGCTTATGCTCTCACAGGAACTTAACGAACGAGCAGAAGATAGACTAACTCCATGAGGATGAAGTTTTACTTAAAAATAAACATTCAAATCGTACAATAATAAGCATTCATGGTGTACACAATAAAAGTAAGGGGTACGATTTAGCTCCATGTGGATGATTCATAAGGAATCTTCTTAATAAGGTACAATTGTACCGTCAATTTAAAATAGAAAAAAATAAAAGTAAAAAAATAAAATAAATTTGACCACATTAATTATTCAAATTCTTTAAATCTTGGACACAATCAATATCTCAAAAAAATAATTATCATCTCATATTTATTTTTTTCTTCATTCATTTTTCTATGTCTCCTATTCCTTTTTTCGTCACAAAAATTGAATTCGTTCTCAAACTCTTGAAATAAACTTGAACAAAAATTTAAGTTATAACAATAACTTCTACAACAACGTTCAAATTACAGAAAATTTTACCAACCCATATATACTTTGGAAATACTTTCACACATAAATGAGACTTACTATTGTAACACCCCAATTCACAAATGGGACATTACACGCCGTAGAACCCTCTTGAGGTCTACCAGGCTAACACATGACACATAACCACAATGAAAACCCCAAAAGATGCACTCAAAAGTAAATAGGGCCGTGGCCTCGGCCAAAACATTTCAACGGAGTACATAAAACATAATGTAGATATCAATTCGTTGCCCACGCAGGGGACTTAGACCAAGTTCAAGGATAAACAGTTTAACTCCAATACTCGACATATGCAATGACAAAACATAAAACTAAACAATACAGACTCGAGCCACTATCATCAAGCCATTCCATCCTTCGCGTGCGTGCCCCGTGCCTGCTCCTCAGCTCTCCCGGTACCTGAAATGCATAAGACGCATTTCCCCCATTTAAGGGGTTAGCATTCGAATAGCTAGTGCAAGTACACAATTACACAACATTATATACAAAAATACGGTTTTACACAATCATCTCAAACATAGGTCATTTACCACATATATATTCCGGAATACTACATTGGCAATCACATCCATTTCCAATCATCACGATATCACAAATTCACAACTGGTATCCCGTGGCCGTACCCCTTAGTATCGACCCCCAGACATCCCGTCGAACACTCCGGGTGGGATACCACTTCCGCGGCCGTACCCCTTAGTATCGACCCCCAGACATCCCGTCGAACACTCCGGGTGGAAGTTCAATCACACACGCACCCAAGTCCACTTCCGCGGCCGTACCCCTTAGTATCGACCCCCAGACATCCCGTCGGACACTCCGGGTGGAAAGAACACAACTCACGCACCCAAAAATCACCATTCATCATTCATTTCGAAAATTACAATATACATAACGAAATGTAATACATGTACTTGCCTTGAATGAAACGAAACGAAGGAAACGACGACGGGCTAGGTTTCAGTCCGAACAATCCTCCCAAATCCAATCCTAACACAATAACGGTATACACAAGTCTCAATAATGCGGAAAGGTAAGAATTAATCCTAATTCTACCCGTTGGGACAATTCATCGGACACCAAGAGTGCATAAGGAAATGAAAGCGGTCAATGGTATAACAACGGGATTTCATCCCAATCAAAACAAGAAAACCAAGGGTCACGAGTATACTATCAAATCTAACGACAACATCGGTTAATTCGGATTAAAACACAAGATCACCACCAAACCCTCCCCAAAATCGTACTAGGGTCAAAGGAGTGCTTACCTCGTGAAGAATCAAGCACTCAAATCCGAAAACCACGTGTTAGATCCGCAATCCGAGCCACCCGATCGAAAAGAGATGAAGAAATCTACACAAATAAGTGGTGTATGGAGGAACTCTCCCTCTCAAGACTCTCTCTCTCTCTCGCACGGTTGAAGAAGGGGGAAGGAAATGAGGGATTTCGCTGAATAAAACGCTGATATAGCGCTGACCGCGCCGTGTGCCGCGGCTCAGATAAACTGTGCCGGCACGCAGCCAAAATTGTGCCTGGTGGTGGGCCGCTCGTTGTGCCGCGGCTCATCCAAGTGTGCCGCGGCTCGGACTGCATGTGCCGCTGCATCGCCAGCCGCGGCACGCTGATACGATCGATTTTGGCCGGCATGTGTAACACGGGTGTGCCGCGGGCCGGACAAGTGTGCCGCGGCACGACTGGCCTGTGCCGCGGCGACAATCCTTGTGCCGCGGCACAGTGCAGCTTTGTTTAGGCAACAATCGGGCGATGTGTGTGCCGCACTCACAATCCTTGTGCCGCGGCCTACACCCCCTCGGGTCCCAAAATGACGAAAAATGATCCTAAGGAGATTAAAAGCAACAGGATCGATATTTGGGCAACAATAACACGAAATGGAAGTACGGAACCCAAAACGATCTGAGGTACACAACCAAAGTCGAATAAGGGACAATTTCCTAAACTTCTAGGAAGTTACATAAACGCCCAAACATCCAAAAATCACGACACAACGTCGAGTAACAATCCGAAACTCGCAACAAGCTCTACACAAGCATACGAACTCATGGAAGTAGGAAAACGACGAAATCGAACGAGTTTAATGAGAATCAAATACGCATGAGACGTAATATAACACGAGATGAAATTACGTAAAAACATTATCAAGACCCGTCTAAACGGAAAACTCCAAGAACAAAATAGGTTCGAAATACAAAACAAGTGCAAAGTAGTTGTCCGAAACGAATATGCACCAAAAATAGAAATTACCAAGGATAGAAAACGCGGATATTACATTATCTCCCTAAAAATAAGTTTCGTCCCGAAACTTACAACACGAATAACTCGGGTATCTCGACCTCATACCCTCCTCTGCTTTCCCACGTGGCCTCCTCGGATCCATGCCTCGACCACTGCACTTTGACCAAAGGGATGGTTTTGTGCCTGAGTTGCTTAACCCGACGCTCTAAGATCTGAATCGGCTTCTCCTCGAAGGTAATGTCGGGCCCCAACTCGATCTCTCCAAAATCAATAATATGGCTAGGGTCCGATACGTACTTCCTAAGCTGGGAAACATGAAATACGTTATGCACGTGGCTCAGGGACGGCGGCAAGCCTAACCGATATGCAAGCTCTCCAACTCTCTCTAGAATCTCGAACGGTCCAATAAATCTCGGACTAAGTTTACCCTTCCGACCGAAACGGTAAACTCCCCGCGTCGGCGACACCTTAAGCAAGACGTGATCTCCCACCTCAAACTCCAACGGTCGGCGACGTGTATCGGCATAAGACTTCTGCCGACTCTGGGCCGTCAGCAATCTACCACGAATCAGGGTAATCTTCTCCCTCGTCTCAACTATCAGATCGGGCTCGGTACCGATTAGCTCAGAAGTATCATCCCAACACAACGGTGATCTGCACCTCCTTCCATACAACGCTTCGAATGGTGCCATTTTGATCGAGGCATGCCAACTATTGTTATACGTGAACTCGATCAACGGCAAGTGTGTCTCCCAATCATCCTTCCAATCTAAGGCACAGGCTCTCAACATATCTTCTAGCGTCTGTATCGTCCGCCGATCGTCCGTCTGTCTGGGGGTGGTAGGATGTACTAAGTCTCAACTCGGTTCCCAAAGCTCTATGAACGGCCTGCCAAAAATGTGATATGAACCGGCCATCACGATCCGAAACAATGCTCTTAGGGGTCCCATGCAATCTCACTATTTCCGCAACAAACACTCGTGCAAGCCTCTCCGGCCCCCAAGTGTCCTTAATACTTAGAAAATGAGCTGATTTGGTTAGTCGATCAACAACGACCCAAATCATGTTCATTCCCGTCCGAGTCTTAGGCATATTGGTAATGAAATCCATAGAAATATCCTCCATTTCCACTCCGGGATAGGAAGTGGTCGTAACAGCCCCGCCGGTCGCTGATGCTCAATCTTAACTCGTAAGGTGTCAAACACTTCGCCACAAACTCGTTAACATCCATCTTCAAATTACTCCACCAGTAGTTACTCCTCACGTCCTTGTACATTTTACTCGTACCAGGATGTATGGAGTAGGGCGTGGTATGAGCTTCGCTCAAGATCTTCTGTCTCAGATCAATATCACATGGTACACAAAGTCTGCCGCGAAACCTCAAAACTCCATCATCGTGAACCACAAATCCAGGGGCTTTCCCTTTCCTCACATCCTCCCTCAGCTGGACTAAAAACGGATCGTCATATTGCTTCGCCTTGATATCATCAGTCAAGGACGAAGTGATCTCTAATGCACATAACTGGACCTGAACTCTCTGAACCCAAACCTCAATATTCTGACGTATGAAATCTCGCTGGATCTTACTCTGCGGTGTAAGTACCTCTAACATCTGCAAAGCCATCGGTTTTCGGCTCAACGCATCGGCCACTACGTTAGCCTTACCCGGATGGTAAAGTATCTCGAGGTCGTAATCTTTAATTAGTTCTAACCACCTACGCTGTCTCATGTTCAACTCTTTCTGGATGAAGATGTACTTCAAACTCTTGTGATCTGTAAAAATCTTACATGATGACCCATAGAGGTAGTGCCTCCAGATTTTTAAGGCGAAAACGACCGCAGCTAACTCCAAATCGTGCGTGGGATAGTTCACCTCATAAGGCTTCAATTGGCGGGACGCATAAGCAATCACTCTGTCTCTCTGCATCAAAACACATCCTAGACCAAGGCCCGAAGCATCACTATACACTACGAAGTCCTCGTTCCCATGAGGCAATGCTAAAACGGGCGCGGTAGTCAGACGTCTCTTTAACTCGTCAAAGCTGTCCCGCTGTCTGCACCCACTCGAACTTCGAGTTTTCTCGGAGCAATCGAGTGAGTGGTCTAGCGATCTTAGAAAATCCTCAACGAATCTGCGGTAATAGCCGGCGAGACCCGTAAAACTCCTCACCTCCTTCACATTCTTAGGCGGCTCCCAAGCCATGATCGCCTCTATCTTCTCGCGGATCTACCCGAACTCCTCTCTGAAATCACATGCCCGAGGAACGCTACTTCCTCGAGCCAAAACTCACACTTAGAGAACTTCGCATAACCGCTCAGTCCTCAAAGTGTCTAATACAATTCGGAGATGTAAGGCGTGATCCTCCCGCCCGTGAATAGATAAGAATATCGCCGATAAAAACGACTAACTTGTCCAGATACTCAATAAAAACCTTGTTCATCAACCGCATGAACAGTCTTTGGGCATTAGTTAGCCCGAAAGGCATAACCACAAACTCGTAATGGCCATATCTCGTCCGAAGGCAGCTTTGAATATCGACGCCCCAATTCTCAATCGTAGTAGCCCGATCGCAAATCAATCTTGAAAAAGCCGCCCCAAGCCGATCAAACAAATCGTCAATCCTGGGCAAAGGGTATTTATTTTTGATGGTCAGCTTGTTTAATTCTCGATAATCGATGCATAAACGAAGCGACCCATCTTTCTTCTTAACGAAAAGTACGGGCGCACCCCAAGGCGATGCGCTCGGTCGAATATACCCTTTATCTAACAATTCTCCCAACTGGTTCTTCAACTCTAACATCTCCGACGGTGCCATACGGTACGGTGCTCGAGAAATAGGGGCTGCATTCGGCTCTAGATCGATAGGAAACTCCACCTCTCGCTGTGGTGGTAACCCCGGCAAGTCGTCTGGGAAGACATCGGGATACTCACTAACCACTGGAATTGACGACATGTCAACCCCACCATCTTCCGCCTTCAGAGCATAGCACCAGTAGCCGACACAGCCCTGGTTCAGAAGTTTCATCGCCTTCAAGGCGCTAATCACGCTCCCCGATCTACCCGGCTTACAGCCGACGAGAGTATGCTCGGTGCCATCCTCGGCCACGATCGAGATAGTACGAGTCCGATAGTTCATGATAGCACCGTGACGCTCTAACCAATCGTCCCCGAGGATTAAATCCTCACCCCTGAGGTCGATAACAATGAGGTTCGAGGGCCAATCTCGGCTCCCGATCCTCACGGGGCAATCCCTAACTTCCCGGTCCCCAACCATACGATCCCCACTAGGCGTACCCACCACAAACGGTTCACACTCAAACAAGCAGTTAAAGCCAATACGATTCACACAATCCGATGCAATAAAGGAATGGGTAGCACCAATCAAAAAGCACGGAACGGGATGAGTAAGGATCCGAGTGGTACTGACGCCACCGAATGTCTGCTCCTCTCAGTGCGCCTCATCTCGATACATGGGGTGGATCGAACCCGAGCTCGAGGCTGCGCGGCGATCCGGCTGTCCCCGACCTCTACCGCGACCCGAACCCTGCAGAACCTGAGTAGCTGGAGTACTATGATCCTTCTGATCGGTAGTGGTAGTCGGAGCTCTAGCGACCCCGGTGGCTCTCTCACAATGAGTCGCCCGATGCCTTGCCCGCCTGCAAGTAAAACAAATAATCTGGAGGAAAAGGGCAATCCTTCATCAAATGCTCATATTGGTTGCAGTTAAAACAAACCCCGCCACCGAAGCAACGGAATGGATCGAACGATTACTCGAGATCCCCACCGGCTGAAACGGTCTCTTCTCGGGTGTAGGAATGTAACGAGACCTCAAAATCGACCACCTTTCCTTGGCCGAGAATCCACCGGTAGTCTTCGCTTCTTAGCTTTCAAACCGACTCGATTCCGAATCGCCATCTCGATCGCTAGGGCGCGATCCTGGTATTCTTTCAAAGTGGCACACATGAGCGGTGCCATACTCTGCCTAATATGCGGCTTCATTCGCATATTGAAGTAACGGATTTTATCAGCCTCCGTCCTCACCTGATCACTCACGAAACCCAACTGCTGATTGTAAGTAATGATGGCCTGAGAAATAGGCACGTCCTTAGGTGTAGCGGTGAAGAATTCCACAATTCTGCGTTCCTTGACTGGCGGCGGACAATACTCTGCTTCCATAGCAGCCTTGAATTCCTCCCAAGTAGCTCGACGGTCTCTGGGCACAACGGCCTCCCACCATTCCGCAGCTTCCCTATCCAGGAGGTACTGGGCAATATGTACCCTCCTGTCTTCAGGACAAGCTACGGCATCGAAGGTCCTGGATAACTGAAAGAGCCAATTCTCCCAACTGAGGGAGTCATAGGATCCGGAGAAACGAGGAGGGTGCATCTTAGTCACCGTCTGAAGCCACTTACTAGCCTCCTCTTCCGGTGTCGGGGGCGGATTCTGGCGTCCACCCTGAGCTATCTGAGTAAGTTGGGCTACCAACTGCTGAAGTACGGCAGTAGCCCCGGCGTCGGCATTATTACCCGACGGCACTGAGTGAGAGGCTGAGTCCGCAGAGGACTGAGAAAGTGAGCCCTCTTCATTATCATCACCCCGACCACGGCCTCGGCCGCGTCCCCTAGCTGGTCTACCACGACCTCTCAACATACTGAAGGAAGTAAGAAAAGGACAAGATCAGAAAGATTCACAATTCACAAATGGGACATTACACGCCGTAGAACCCTCTTGAGGTCTACCAGGCTAACACATGACACATAACCACAATGAAAACCCCAAAAGATGCACTCAAAAGTAAATAGGGCCGTGGCCTCGGCCAAAACATTTCAACGGAGTACATAAAACATAATGTAGATATCAATTCGTTGCCCACGCAGGGGACTTAGACCAAGTTCAAGGATAAACAGTTTAACTCCAATACTCGACATATGCAATGACAAAACATAAAAATAAACAATACAGACTCGAGCCACTATCATCAAGCCATTCCATCCTTCGCGTGCGTGCCCCGTGCCTGCTCCTCAGCTCTCGCGGTACCTTAAATGCATAAGACGCATTTCCCCCATTTAAGGGGTTAGCATTCGAATAGCTAGTGCAAGTACACAATTACACAACATTATATACAAAAATACGGTTTTACACAATCATCTCAAACATAGGTCATTTACCACATATATATTCCGGAATACTACATTGGCAATCACATCCATTTCCAATCATCACGATATCACAAATTCACAACTGGTATCCCGTGGCCGTACCCCTTAGTATCGACCCCCAGACATCCCGTCGAACACTCCGGGTGGGATACCACTTCCGCGGCCGTACCCCTTAGTATCGACCCCCAGACATCCCGTCGAACACTCCGGGTGGAAGTTCAATCACACACGCACCCAAGTCCACCGCGGCCGTACCCCTTAGTATCGACCCCCAGACATCCCGTCGGACACTCCGGGTGGAAAGAACACAACTCACGCACCCAAAAATCACCATTCATCATTCATTTCGAAAATTACAATATACATAACGAAATGTAATACATGTACTTGCCTTGAATGAAACGAAACGAAGGAAACGACGACGGGATAGGTTTCGGTCCGAACAATCCTCCCAAATCCAATCCTAACACAATAACGGTATACACAAGTCTCAATAATGCGGAAAGGTAAGAATTAATCCTAATTCTACCCGTTGGGACAATTCATCGGACACCAAGAGTGCATAAGGAAATGAAAGCGGTCAATGGTATAACAACGGATTTCATCCCAATCAAAACAAGAAAACCAAGGGTCACGAGTATACTATCAAATCTAACGACAACATCGGTTAATTCGGATTAAAACACAAGATCACCACCAAAGCCTCCCCAAAATCGTACTAGGTCAAAGGAGTGCTTACCTCTTGAATAATCAAGCACTCAAATCCGAAAACCACGAGTTAGATCCGCAATCCGATCCACCCAATCGAAAAGAGATGAAGAAATCTACACAAATAAGTGGTGTATGGAGGAACTCTCCCTCTCAAGACTCTCTCTCTCGCACGGTTGAAGAAGGGGGAAGGAAATGAGGGATTCTCGCTGAATCAAACGCTGATATAGCGCGCCGTGCCGCGCTCGTGTGCCGCAGGCACGCGGCAGCCAAAATTGTGCCCGGTGGTGGTGACCGCTGCCAGGCTGCTCATCCGAAGTGTTCCGCGGCTCAGACTCGGCATGTGCCGCGGCATCGCCAGCTGTGCCGCGCACGCGGCATGACCGATTTTGGCCGGCAAGTGTCACACGGGTGTGCCGCGGCCCGGACAAGTGTGCCGCGGCACTGACTCGGCTGTGTGCGGCGGCGCCCAATCCTTGTGCCGCGGCACACGGTACAGTTTGTTTAGGCAACAACTGGGCGATGTGTGTGCCGCGGCTCACAATCCTTGTGCCGCGGCCCACACCCCCCTCGGGTCCCAAAATGACGAAAAATGATCCGGAAGGAGATTAAAAGCAACAGGGATCGATATTTGGGCAACAATAACACGAAATGGAAGTACGGAACCCAAAACAATCTGAGGTACACAACCAAAGTCGAATAAGGGACAATTTCCCTAAACTTCAAGGAATTTACATAAACGGCCCAAACATCCGAAAAATCACGACACAACGTCGGAGTAACAATCCGAAACTCGCAACAAGCTCTACACAAGCATACGAACTCATGGAAGTAGGAAAACAACGAAATCGAACGAGTTTAATGAGAATCAAATACGCATGAGACAGAATATAACACGAGATGAAATTACGTAAAAACATTATCAAGACCCGTCTAAACGGAAAACTCCAAGAACAAAATAGGTTCAGAAATACAAAACAGTGCCAGGCGAGTTGTCCGAAACGAATATGCACCAAAAATAGAAATTACCAAGGATAGAAAACGCGGATATTACAACTATTGTCACCATTGTACACTAATAATTTGGTGACAAACAACTCTAAATATTACCATATAAGAGGATAACATGTGAAAACAAGTGTAATATCCGCAATTTTCGATTTTCGGTAAATTTCTTTTTTCGGCTGGAGTCCGTATTGACAACTCTCTCATGACCGTTTCGTCATTTCGAGAATGATTAATTCTGCACTTTTTGTCATCCGAGTTTGTTTCGGTATCGTTTTGTTGAGTTCCGAGCTTTTTAGCGACTTTTCCGCACTTGAGTTCGATTCTTGCGAATCTCGTCCGAAACTGTTGTTTCGAGTTTCTCGTAAGTTCATTTAATGTTATTATTCATGTTGCGAGCTTTGGTTTGGTGTTTCGATCGCGTATCTTGATTTTCGGACGTTTTGGGCCATTTTCGTAATTTCCCAAAGTTTTGGGTAATTACTTCCGTTGTCGAATTCCGAGCCTTCGGGTGGTCGGAATTGTGTGTTCTCTTAGCTCTTAGATTCGTCTTTGCGAGTACGTCGTAACTGTATCATCGATTCGTATTCAGGTTCGGGTTTCGGGGTCGGGCCGTCGGAGTTGGCCCCGCCGAGTCATGGCCGGCAACTCAGGCCTGTGCCAAGATCGCCGAGTCACGGCCGTAGTGCTCGGCAGCCTTCGTCCGAGTCACGGCCGGTAGTGCTCGGCAGCTTCGCCGAGCAGCCATACCGTGGCCGCGGCACATGCCGGGCAGGCCGCGACACACTCGTGGCATTTTTCGCCAAACCGATCAGACGGTGCCGCGGCACACTCCGCCGAGCCGCGGCACACTTCCGACCACCGGGAGCCATTTTTGGGCCTCGTGCCGCGGCACACTCATTGGGCCATGCACACTGTGGCTTTATTTATGGCCCCGCACACGGGTTTTCGCCATTTTTCTCCTTCTTCTCCTTCTCTTCCGCCGAGGGTGATCTTACCATGGAGCCATGTTGTTTAACAACAAATCCATGAAGTTCTTGAGTTCATATCATCAATCAATCATCCGTTATCATCCTTTGATCCAAATAATCAAGGTAATCTTCCTTAGAACCCTAATTTCGTGAATTTGGGGTTTTTGCGTTTTGTCCGATTCGTTCCGTATTATTGATTAATTCATGATGGGTATGATTAATCTTGGTAGTATTCTTGTGTTTAACATCATTTAATCCATTGTTCTTCGTCGAATCGAAGTATATTTCTTGATTTCCTTCGAATCGACTTTTTGGGGGATTTGTCCTCGATCTCGTTTTTCATCCGTTTTTGATGGATCGATTATGGATAAATGATGTTGTTAAACATATTCTATGGATTGTATATCCATATTTCAACTTGGAATTCCGTTTTCGTGTTTTGTCGGGACGAATCGTGTTCTTGGCCGTTTTGGGGGAAACGCTTGAACATTCGTCGTTCGTTCTTTGAATTCAACGGCTTTGAGTCGTTTTATGGAATTTATTTCCTCGTTGTTATTGTCCTTCGTAGTTTATGAATGCGAGTTGGCGATCGGTGGAGTCGGCGGGTTCGTAGGCGGTTCGTGTCAACCTACTTCGGTCGATTCTTCGCGTTATTCTTATTCGAGGCAAGTACCTTGCCCATACTTTTCTTATTTTATGGATATGATGATCGTGATCGTCTTGGTGTGTTTATTTGGTTGTTTGAAATGAAGTTTCAAAAGATTTCGGTTTGGCCTCGTTAAAGGCTCTCTTTCAAAACGCGTGTGTGTTTTGTGAACGTTGTGTTTTGGGAATTGATTAATTTAATGTTGAAGGCTTTGACGATATCCCTATTGTTTAAAGTTATGGAATCGTGTATTCCGTGTTTAATCTTGTTATTGTGTTTTGAAGAGTTTGATAATGATGTCGGATAAGTGGCCATCCCTAGTAAGTATTCTTGATGAACTTACATTCTTAGCATGTTAGTATTGCATGAGTATCGGGTGTGTGTGTATGCTCACTACGGGTTAGATCCGATGGGGTCTCGGTAGGGGTCCACAGAGGCGTGGGTCCGCGAGCTTGCTTTTAACCACTACGGGTTAGATCCGAAGGGGTCTCGGTAGGGGTCCACAGAGGCGTGGGTCCGCGGTTAATTGTGATGCATTTTACAAATGTGATTTGGATTATTGGCGTTTCCGGAAACGAGTATTTTGAACGGTTTTCATGATTGCGTGCATCGACTAAGTGTGTAAGAGGTAAGTTGTTCGTTTGGCTTACTTGGCTAGGATGGCACTAGAGTATTTTGTTGTTTGTGTTAAATCCTTTAATTGTGGATTTTGACGTTGGAAGACGAACCTTGTGGTCGTTCTTGTGTACTATGAGTTGATGAGATTTGGGGCTAAAATCCCAATGGTTTTGTAAAAGTCATTTTATGGATTTGGGGCTAAAATCCCAACGGTTTGGTAAATGTCATTTTTTGTGGAAAGTAAACCTTTGGGGAGGTGACCCTTTCTGTCCATGGATTTAGAAAAGTAGGATTTGATAATCCTAAATTATTTTCTATTAAAACTCTCGATGGCATTCTAAACCGTTTTATAAATTATTTCCATTGATTTATGATATTTCGATTTTTAAAGGTTTTTCTCAAACCCTTGCCTCGAGAAGTACTTTTCGTTTCGTTTGGATCTTTGAGAATTCCTAGTTATTGTTATTCGTGGAATGTGAATTGTATGGCTCGTATTTGCACTTTGTACTTGCACTACCAAAACAGTGGAGTTTTTGTAATATTCGCAATTTTGAATTTCAGTAATTTTCTATTTTTCGGCGGAAGTTCGTTTTGACAACTCTCTCTTGACCGTTTCGTCATTCCGAGAATGATTAATTCTGCACTTTTTGTCATCCGAGTTCGTTTCGGTGACGTTTTGTTGAGTTCCGTGTCCTTGATCGACTTTTTCACGTGGGAGTTCGACTTTGTAAAGTCACCATTAATTCTTGGAAACTACAAAATTTCTGAATCTTTGCAACATTATAGAGCATCAAGTTAGCTTTCCAATGGTTCAAACGGTGAGTCAATCGGAGTCCAGACGAAGGAGTTATGGTCGAAATAGCCAAGACTGTACGATGTGCCTTTTTGGTGTTGAAGGGGGCTGTACCGTGTGCCGCGGCACTAAGCTGATTCCTGGGCGTTTTTTGTGACCCTGGGCCGCGGCACACTTGTCCTGTGCCGCGGCACACGGGCTTTTTCTGCGTTTTTGAGCAGATTTTCGAGGAGAAACATTCATTTTCTCCTCTCCTCTTCCTCCTACCCTTCTAGGCGATTTCAAGGGCGATTTTGGGCGATTTGAGTGCTCCCAAGCTTGTAGAGATCATCCACCTCAAGTCTTGTTGTAGATTTTCGACCTCTACTTGAATCATTCATCCAAATCAAGGTATTTTGGCTTGAACCCTTGTTTTTGTAGATTTGGGGATTTTGCTTTTTGATTTCGATTCCAATCCGTTTTTAATCAATTGATTGTTGTATAAACGTTGTTTTGAACTTGTTCTACGGATTGGATACTCGTATCTTTGGTTCGTTCAACCCGAGGGGTGATTTCTTTGTTCTTGAAGGGTCTTGTACATTTAATGTTCGATTAAATGTTCGAATGAGTTCCCTTTGATAGTTTGTTGGGATTTCCGTTGTTTTCGGCCTTGATTCTCGTCGTAATCACGTTTTATTATTCCTTACGGAGGATTATAGGTGCTCGATGATTCCGATGTTGAATTCCGTTGGTGATTGATGATTCATGTGGTGTTTTCCCGTAGTAATTTCGGTGCTATCGCGTTCTAGATAGTGTTCGGGAATTTGAGGGCTACCCGGCCGTATCCGTTCACTTTTCCATTGCTCGTGATATCGAGGCAAGTACCTTGCCCATACTTTTCTTATTTTGTGGATATGATGATCGGTGATCGTCTTGGTGTGTTTGTTTGGTTGTTTGAAATGAAGTTTCAAAAGATTTCGGTTCGGCCTCGTTAAAGGCTTTCCTTCAAAATGCGTGTGTGTTTGGTGAACGGCGTGTTTTGGGAATTGATTATGATTTGGTTATTTTGAACGTTGAAGGATTTGATGATGATACTCCTATTGTTTAAAGTTATGGAATCGTGTATTCCGTATTTAATCTTGTTATTGTGTTTTGAAGAGTTTGATAATGGTGTCGAGTTAATGGCCATCTCTAGTGAGTATTCTTAATGAACTTACATTCTTAGCATATTAGTATTGCATGAGTAACGTGTGTGTGTGTGTATGCTCACTATGGGTTAGATCCGACGGGGTCTCGGTAGGGGTCCACGGAGGGGTGGATCCGCGAGCTTGCTTTTAACCACTACGGGTTAGATCCGACGGGGTCTCGGTAGGGATCCACGGAGGGGTGGGTCCGCGGTTAATTGTGGTGCATTTTGCAAATGTGATTTGATAATGGCATTTCCGGAAATGAGTGCTTTTGAACGGTTTTCATGATTGCATGCATTGACTAAGTGTGTAAGAGGTAAGGGTTCGTTTGGCTTACTTGGCTAGGATGGCACTAGAGTATTTTGTTGTTTGTGTTAAATCCTTTATTTGTGGATTTTTATGTTGGGAGACGAACCTTGTGGTCGTTCTTGTGTACTGTGAGTTGATGAGATTGGGGCTAAAATCCCAACGTTTTTGTAAAGGTCATTTGACGGATTTGGGGCTAAAATCCCAACGGTTTGGTAAAGGTTATTTTACGGAAGGTAAACATTTGTGGCAGTGACCCCTTTTGTCTTTTGGATTTTTAAAAAGTAGGATTTGATAATCCTAAATTGTTTCCTATTAAAACTCTCGATGGCATTCTAAACCGTTTTATAAATTATTTCCATTGATTTATGATATTTCGATTTTGAAAGGTTTTCTCAAACTCTTGCCTCGGGAAGTACTTTTCGTTTCGTTTGGATCTTTGAGGATTCCTGGTTATTGTTATTCGTGGAATGTGAATTGTATGGCTCGTATTTGCACTTTGTTCTTGCACTAGAAAAACAGTGGAGTTTTGCTAACCCCCGATTATTCGGGGGGTGGATGTCTGTTTTTGCATTCAGGTGTTGGAGCATAACACAGGGTCGGCACGAAGGATGATGAAAGATGATCGATACTAATCACATGAGGAACCGTACATCGTGTATTGGTTCAGTTGTATTTTATTTTCCGCTGCTATATTTTTCCCGTTGTACGGGTGTGGTTGTGTTTTGACCCCTGCGTGGGCATGAGTGGTAATTGAGTTGTATATTTTTATTGAAAGACCAAATCGGTCTACTGAGTCATTTAGCCTTGAAGGCATTGTCGAGATGTCAGATGTTGTTACCAGCCTGCTAGATCTTCGAGGAGAGGGTATACGGCGTGTAATATCCCTGAGTGGATTGGGGGTGTTACATAAATGGTATCGGAGCCAGGATGAGGAAACCTAGGCTGTCGGGTGAAGTCGTGTTGTTTGAGTCTTGTTTCGTCGGATTTTATCTGATTGAGTCGTCTCGCGACGCGTCGTTTGAGTTGTTGGTCGCGATTAGTATCGTGGGGCGATCATCATCTTCGTGCGACCTGTGGAAGTAAGTCTCTCTTCTTTGTGTTGTGCCTCGTGTGACACGAGCTATTTTATGATTATTTGTTAAGTGATGGAATCCTTATGTGGATTTTGATTTCACGATATGTATTTAATCGACTCTCGTATTTGATTTATACGAGGAGTGTCGTCGCTTGTGATGTCTTTTTATTGTTGTTTTTGTCCGTTGCTGATGATTTTCGAATCGATTTGCACGTTTTACAAGTTCTCTTGTGGAAGCTTTGTGCTTATTGATCGCTAGAATTCGCGTAGTATGGTTTTCAAATCCGATCAATTTTAAAATTTGTAAAACCTCGAAGTATTTCCAAGGTGTCGAACCCAAGGGAATTGATATGTCGAAAATAAAAGAAGTAACTCTACTCAAAATTTGACTGCTATTTAGGAATCCGAAAATTTGGTTTGTTTCTAATTATCTAACTTCAAAAATCGAAAATTAAAAATTAAATAACAATTAATCCTAAAAATAAAAAATCTAGAACAATAAGATAAGAATTCCAAGTATTATGCAAAGAGAGCAAAATAAAGTGAATTATCTAAATCAAGCAAATAAAGCAAATTAGCAAGATAAAATCACAAGTTGAAAGTTAATTGATCCTAGGGTAGTATCATCTAATTGAGTTCACACAATCCATTCACTTGATTCCTTTTCCCCAAATTTTAATTCAATCCTAGAAATAATCACTCAGCCGATCTAGAATTCCGATCAAGGCAACCTAGAAAGATAGTTAATTTAAACCCTTTTCCCGCAAGGCTCAAATAATTTAAATCACTTAAAAAGCGTCAACTTATTTATCTATGATTTATCTTACTCTACTCAGGTCTTAAGATCAAATCATATTGTGCATCAAGTATTTCCACTAATTAATTAATCCTTCCGGGCAAAATTAATTAGCTAACATGCATCGATTAAGGGCCCTTTAATCTAGCATGAGATTTAACACATCTTGATCACAAGCCTAGGATGAAAGGTAAAAAGGTAATCAAAGGGACATCATGTGAACATCAATTAAAATTACTAACCCTAGAATCAATCAATGGATTTAGCTAGACATAATTGAAATTAAACAAGAAATAGATGGAGAATGCATATTATTCATATGAAAAGAGAGATTACAACCCTTCTGGATGAACTCTGAGTCTTCAATCTCCGAAAAAGTATAAAAACAATAATAATTGCTGCCTTCCAAAAAGTTCTAGTATCAAAGGAATTAATCTTGCCCCAAAAAAAAAATGTAAAAGTGTGCTAAAGATGATAAAGGATGATAAAGATGATAGAAGATGATAAACTAGGTCTAGGAGGAGGTGTATATAGCCTATGGGGGTTAAACTCCCGATTAGAACTAATCTAGGAAACAAAATCTATCCAAAAGAGTCACAATCCGTCAAAACTCGAGATCCCGCGGAGCAGCATATCGGACGGACCTATCGGCCGATAGGCTGGCCCGATAGGTGGTCTGTCGGTCGACTTCACTTGATAGGGCTCGGAACACCTGTCGGACGCACCTATCGGCCGATAGGCTGGCCCGATAGGTGGTCTGACTTCTGCAAAAATCCGTTTCTTCCGTCCATTTGACTCGACTCTCGGTCCTTTGTCTCGTTTTGGGTCCTTTTGGCTCTAAAAACCTGCAAACACACTAAAACCAACCCAAACGCGTAATACGGCTTGACTAATCATAATTAAGCCAAATACGAGCACATTAATCACGAAACGAGATAAAAACCTAGTATAAAATCCTAGAAAAATGTGGTAAAATTACCACCTATCAAACCCCCCCAAACTTGAGCATTGTTCGTCCCGAACAACAAAAAGAAAAGAAAAAGAATGTCGTGAATCATCGTGCAACTCATAGTGTTCAACCTAATCAATACTATCCTGTAATTCTCTCTAAATAATCCGAGTGTCGTAAAAGCGAGCTGCACTCAGAATAATGATTCCGCAAAGTAGTCAAGTTCAGTCCTAATCATTCGTTCATGAAGAAAATCCAGCTCAAAGATTAACAAAACGTGAGTCAAATCGACCGTCAATATGAAAGGCTAAAATAAACAAGCTAGTTTGTCCCGTTCCACAGTCTAGTGGCACAATTTTCACGAGTTTCATAACAAATAAACCTCGGATAGTATTCCCTTATATAAATGCTCAAAAATTTGATTCGAGTTGACCACTAGGTTAGGATCTCGGGATGTTTCATCGGGATAATCCTAGGGTGGAACTTCCATTCTCATGTATTAGGAAACCGTTTGACGTAAAAGACACTCATGGGGCACATGGATGCTTCTAGTTACTAAGTTCCCGTCTACAGCGGAGAAACAACTCGAATATATAATTTCCGCATGTCCGAATCAAGGTCGCCGTTTTGCGCGAGAGTAAACAGCGGGTCACGCGAATACCCCCGGTTACTAGGTTCCCTATCATTGGCACATGTGAAATATCTAAATCACTAGTCTAATCAGAGTCGTCGTTTTACGCGAGGGTAAACAACGGGTCACGCGAATGCCCCCGGTTACTAGACTTCCTTTCATAGAACAACATTATCTCGACTTTTGGGAAAAACTGATCGACTCTAAACTCAATCTAAGTGCCAACACGACTAAAGAAACAGTACGACTCACTATCCGGAAAATGTAACCAAACGTATTGACGGTGATTTTAAAACAAGTATGTATCGTCTCTTATCTGCCAAGACCTCTACAATCACGAAAAATTTTGGACCTAAATGAATACTAAGCAGAACAGAAATAACTGACTACAACTCGACTAAAACTCGACCGTTTCTTCAGAGAGAAAAACAGTGTCGTAACATCGGTATCACACAAATAGAAGCACGAAAAATTCATGAATAAAGAAAAACTAAGACAAGCAAGGCATCAAAGCAAACAACGAAAAGCAAATAAAAGCAAACACGAAAGCAAAAAACTACTACGACCTAAAAAATAGAAACTCGCAAACACACCAAACGAAAATGAACATAAAAATCTAAAAACTAAGCAACAAAAGCCAAATCCACGCAACACCAATATGAGAAGCACAAATAAAAACAACGGGCACCAACACAAGCAAATAGTGATACAAGGCATACAAGGTACTCACACGTGCCGAAATTAACAAAGCCGCACTTCTCCCCCCCCCCCCCCAAACTTATTTCGCATCCCAAAGGAGGAATAAGTTTGAAAAGAGAAAGGAGTGGCTTTGTTAACGGAGTACCTTATTCGGGTCGAGTGCAGCCGGGATCTGAATAGCCGGCACTACCTTCGTCGGAGCCCTTTCCTTCTCTGTGGTTGTCTTAGACTTTCCGGCCTTACACGGCTTCGACTTCTTGCTTTGATTTCCAGCCATTTCAAAGTTCCTACAAAACAACCATCCAATCAATATCCAATAAGCAACTCATAATGCAAACATTCAGCGAGTGTCGACATAATCCAATAATCCCACAATATCAACTAAGAGCCCTATAATGTCCAATAAACATCAAAATCATAGACTCGACAGCCATATACTACGATCAACAAATCACACAACCTCCCCCAAACTTCGACTCCCCCATTTCATATTCAAAGGATCAAAATCACAACCCACAATAACAAAACTACACACTACGATCATATTAGGACAAATTCTCTCCAATCCAATCTAATTCATTCAAAATTCGAGTCATCATCAACAATTCAACTCATATCAATCCCAATTAACAATTCAATTCAACAAATTTACCCAATTTCAACAAATTCGAAATTAGGGTTCTTCCAATTTGGGTTTTTTTTCAAAATTCGTTCAATTTCATCAATTAATCCCCCAATTCGAAGTACCCATGAACAATCAATCATAGATAACATGTTTCCATCAAGATTCTATCAACAATCGGGCATAAAATTCACAGAACATCAAAGTCTAACAAAAGCCCCAAAAAGTGGATCCCCAATTCGAATTTCATCAAAACTCCAAAAAGAATCCGTCAAAGTACTTCAAAACATGTATAGAATTGAAAAACAAGAGGATTAAGTGTCGAAATTAAGTACCTTGATCTAATTTGTAAGGAAGAACAATAGAGAAAATCGCCCCTTGTGTTCTATTCGGCCGAATGTGTGTGTGTGTGTGTGTGAGAAAAACGGGTGGTTAAAAGGGGTTATTAATCAACCGGGTCGAAGCGGATACTGGACCGGGTATGTCCTATCGGGCTGGCCTATAGGCCGATAGTCTGGGCGATAGAATGACGAAACTTACGTGCGACTATCGGGCGGGACTGTCGGTCGATAAGTGCACTTTATCGACCTTGCTTGTAACATTTAATTTTTCAATTTTCCTCGGCTATCGTAGGGACTATCGGCCGATAGGCTCGCCCGATAGACTCGCCAGTCTCAAAAAATAGTTTTCAACTTTTTCTATTTCGCATACTTGGTCCCGTTTTCGCTTGGATATGGCGATTAAAGATCTGCAAGTATCCAAAACTCGGCGTGCATGGATTAGAACTTAACAAAACTAACAAAGCTACTACGAAACTAGAAACTACAAAAATCACGCAAACGAACAATCGAAAACAAACGAATAAAACGAACTAATATACATACGTTGGGTTACCTCACAACAAGTGCTACGTTTAACGTCTTTAGCTAGACGATACCTCATTTATTCCGGGTCTTCGAGGTAAGTAACATACTTCTCTTCGTGGTGCAACGGCTTGAAATAGTGCTTCATCCGATGTCCGTTCACCATAAACTTGTTCCCATCTTCTTTCATCACGACACATGATCCGTTTTGATTTACTTGAAAGACGGTCATACCCCCTTTCTTAGAGACGACTTGAGTAGGACTCACCCACTCACTATCGGAAATCGCATATATCATCCCGGCATCTAACAATTTGAGCACCTCTTTTCTCACAACCTCTTGCATTGCCGGATTTAATCTTCGTTGCGGTTGCACCCTCGGCTTATGATCGTCTTCTAGCAAAATCCGGTGCATACAAATAGAAGGGCTTATTCCCTTAATGTCCGAAATCGTCCATCCAATCGCCCCTTTGTGTTTTCGCAGCACCCGTAATAGCTTCTCCAAGTTAGTAGGTCCGAGAGAAGAAGAAACTATCACGGGATAGGACTCGTTCTCGCCCAAGAAGCAATATTGTAAGTGATCCGGCAACGGCTTAAGTTCAAACTTCGGCACCTCGATCGATCGGTCCTCAGCGACAACTCCCCCTTGAACGGGTTTGTTGACATCAAGATAGCATACGTCCCTCTCATTAGATCGAAACTCGTTCGCCTCCAACATTCGAACATACTTTGGCAAATCCTCAGAAATTTCTTCAACATCGGAATGTGAGTAAATGGATTGTGAAATGTAATGCTCCAACAAGTCGGTCGGGGGCGGCATAATAGACTCAATTGCATAATATTCCTCGGGCGCATCCTCGGGCTTTTTCATCGCGTCATAGATGGAAATTTTCAGATTTGATCATTAACCCGGAAGGTAAGATCACCCTCTTGGACGTCGATAAGTGCTCTCCCCGTCGCTAGAAACGGTCTCCCAAAGATCAATGGTTGATTCTCGTCCTCGGGCATATCAAGAACTACGAAATCGGCCGGGAAGACTAAGTGTTGGACTCTAACGAACACATCCTCCACAACTCCCCTCGGATAAGAGATCGACCGGTCCGCCATGAGTAGAGAAATGGTAGTCGGCTTCATCTCCCCAATCTTCAACCTCTTAAAGATGGATAGAGGCATAAGATTGATGCTTGCCCCGAGATCACACAACACATTACTGAACGTTTGGTCGCCAATCATGCATGTCAAAGTAAAACGTCCCGGATCCTTCTGCTTGAGCGGGAGCTTGTTTTGAATGATAGCGCTACACTCCTCTGTCAAATTTATTGTTTCAAACTTCGCCAACTTCCTCTTGCTTGCCACAGCGTCTTTCAAGAATTTAACGTACCCCGGCATGTCTCTCAAAGCGTCTAGAAGTGGAATGTTGATATTCACCTTTTGGAACATGTCGATAAACTGTTGAAGCTTTTCATCATACCTCGACTTGGCCAATCGCTGTGGAAATGGAGCTTTTACCTCAAAATCCTTCACATTCGAACCTAAAGGAGCCTTTCGACCGATAGGGGGGTCGATAGGCTCAATTTCTGGGATTCTGTCTGGGTATTGGGTGGGCCTATCGGCCGATAGTCTTGGCCGAAAGGCCTGCTGCGTTTCATCTGCCTTCTCGTTCTCGGCTCCCGTTTCTAGTACATCCTCGTTTCCAGATTTCTCAACTTCAGCCCCATGATTACTGTACCTTGTCCCACTCCGAAGCTCGATTGCGTTGCATTGTTGCGTCTTCGGGTTGGTCTCGTCTTGCTCGGAAAAATGGCCCGGCTTATGAATTCGGCAGGCGTTCGCCATTTGACCCATTTGGGTCTCCACCATCGACATCTGCTTTGTCAAGGCTATCACTGAGTTTCCAATAGATGTCACACTATGCTCGAGAGCCCCGAACCTCTTGTCGGCTTTATAAGTAAAATCTTTTTGACTCGCCTCTAACCGTTCCAACATCTCTTCCATCGGTGTCTTAGCAATCGGCTCTTGAATAACCCCGTTTTTCACGTTAAATCCCGGTGGTGGCTGAAGAGCATTGTTCGGGTTGGCATAGAAGAAATTAGGGTGGTTTCGATTGTTCGGATAATAGTTCCCCCTATTTCCCCCTTGCCAGAAGTTACCTCCTTGCACGTAATTTACATCCTCCTCAATTGCAATAGGCTCGTTTAGCTCTTCAAAAACTGCATTGACTCCTAAAGTCTTCTTTCTTAGCATCTCAAGCTCTTTTTGTTGTCTTTCAAATTTCGACTTCAAATCACCGTAGGCGTCCTCGTCACCGGATGGGACCTTTCTTCTCGTCATCTTCCTATCGGTCACCTCCTCGTAATCATTGTTGACCGCTGGCTCGATGAGATTCTTGGCCTCTTCATAATCGTTAGCAAGAAATCCCCCTTTCGAGGAATAGTCCAACTCTCTTCTAGCCTTCCTCGTCAAACCCCGATAAAACCGAATGTAGATTTCCTCCTTGTCAATTCCATGCTGTGGGCATTTGCGAAGTAGCTTCTTAAATCGGATCCATGCCTCGTATAAGTGTTCATCCTCATATTGCTCGAATTGCAAGATATCGTTGATTTGTTTTTGCACCTTCGAGGAGGATAGAACTGCATAAGAACAACCGAGTCATCTCTCTCCAAGTACCAATTTCCTTCCGATCTAAGCTCTTGTACCAATCTAGCGCATCGTCTTCTAAGGAGAACCGGAATAGGCGGAGCTTAATGACATCCGGAGGCACTCCGTTTTGCTTGATGGTGGCACATATGTCCAAAAACGACTCAAGATGAGCGTTTGGATCTTCATTAACTCCTCCTCCGTATGTTTGAGACTTCACCGTAGCGATGAGGGACGGCTTAAGCTCGAAGTTGTTGGCATCAATCTTCCCCCAACCTCCTTCTTGATAATCGTCCAGCTTCGGTCGAAAGCGGGCATTCAAAGGGATCTTCTCGGGACGAGCGATTTCTCGTGGTGGGTCAACAATGCCGGCCATGGTATCAACGATAGGTATAGACATAGTCTCGGTTCTCGCTTCTTGCTTCTTCCTCCTCAAAGACTTCTCGATTTCCGGATCCAAAGGAAATAAGTCCTTTCCTTGGGATCTTGTGATCATGCACCGCCTACAAGGAAGAGAAAACAAGATGTGAGGAAACGAGATCGAATATTAATAATAATAGTATACAACCTAAAGTAACAATCTCTTCTTTTGAATTATCCCTTTAAGTTTTCTATCAATTCCGCAAACGGCGCCAAAATTGATCGGAAATTCGCGTAGTATGGTTTTCAAATCCGATCAATTTTAAAATTTGTAAAACCTCGAAGTATTTCCAAGGTGTCGAACCCAAGGGAATTGATATGTCGAAAATAAAAGAAGTAACTCTACTCAAAATTTGACTGCTATTTAGGAATCCGAAAATTTGGTTTGTTTCTCATTATCTAACTTCAAAAATCGAAAAATAAAAATTAAATAACAATTAATCCTAAAAATAAAAAATCTAGAACAATAAGATAAGAATTCCAAGTATTATGCAAAGAGAGCAAAATAAAGTGAATTATCTAAATCAAGCAAATAAAGCAAATTAGCAAGATAAAATCACAAGTTGAAAGTTAATTGATCCTAGGGTAGTATCATCTAATTGAGTTCACACAATCCATTCACTTGATTCCTTTTCCCCAAATTTTAATTCAATCCTCGAAATAATCACTCAGCCGATCTAGAATTCCGATCAAGGCAACCTAGAAAGATAGTTCATTTAAACCCTTTTCCCGCAAGGCTCAAAGAATTTAAATCACTTAAAAAGCGTCAACTTATTTATCTATGATTTATCTTACTCCACTCAGGTCTTAAGATCAAATCATATTGTGCATCAAGTATTTCCACTAATTAATTAATCCTTCCGGGCAAAATTAATTAGCTAACATGCATCGATTAAGGGCCCTTTAATCTAGCATGAGATTTAACACATCTTGATCACAAGCCTAGGATGAAAGGTAAAAAGGTAATCAAAGGGACATCATGTGAACATCAATTAAAATTACTAACCCTAGAATCAATCAATGGATTTAGCTAGACATAATTGAAATTAAACAAGAAATAGATGGAGAATGCATATTATTCATATGAAAAGAGAGATTACAACCCTTCTGGATGAACTCTGAGTCTTCAATCTCCGAAAAAGTATAAAAACAATAATAATTGCTGCCTTCCAAAAAGTTCTAGTATCAAAGGAATTAATCTTGCCCCAAAAAAAAAATATAAAAGTGTGCTAAAGATGATAAAGGATGATAAAGATGATAGAAGATGATAAACTAGGTCTAGGAGGAGGTGTATATAGCCTATGGGGGTTAAACTCCCGATTAGAACTAATCTAGGAAACAAAATCTATCCAAAAGAGTCACAATCCGTCAAAACTCGAGATCCCGCGGAGCAGCATATCGGACGCACCTATCGGCCGATAGGCTGGCCCGATAGGTGGTCTGACTTTTGCAAAAATCCGTTTCTTCCGTCCATTTGACTCGACTCTCGGTCCTTTGTCTCGTTTTGGGTCCTTTTGGCTCTAAAAACCTGCAAACACACTAAAACCAACCCAAACGCGTAATACGGCTCGACTAATCATAATTAAGCCAAATACGAGCACATTAATCACGAAACGAGATAAAAACCTAGTATAAAATCCTAGAAAAATGTGGTAAAATTACCACCTATCACTTATACACGTTCGACTTGTTCACTGGCCAGTGCGGTAGGGTCTTTAGAGGCCTCGAATGGGGCCAGTGGTTTTGTTCTGAATGTGGTTATTTGACTCTAATATTTTGTTCTTATGAGGAGTAGTGTTGCTGGATTGTGCATGTTGAACTATATTTCTTTTATCCGCTGCGTGAGTTCTTTTGTAATGACTTTCGGTATTTTACCGACCGAGTTTTATTTCGATAACCGATTCCCTTAATCGAGTTTTTGGCATTATGGCCTTGATCGCTTTAGCGAAATTTTTATGACGGTATTTAGTATTTTGTAAATGGCTTTCGTGAGTTTTGAAATATTACCGTCATCGGCCTTTTTGGCATTTTTGTAAATGGTTTTAGCACTGGGTTGACGCGGGACCACGGCGCTATGATGTTCCGTGTGATTACACAAATTTTTGGGCATTCTAGCCTTTTTGGCATCGTCCTTTTTGGCATTGAATTATTTTGAAAACTTGAGTATCTTAGAAATAAATTTCGAGACATATTTTTTTCAAATGAGTTATTTTCTTGTGGTACATCCAGTGCCACATATATTTCAAAATTTTACGCCTCGAGGACCAAAATGTTTTGAGATATTTTCAATGTTTTAGAAACACTTTTATTTAGACCCGAGGGTCGAATATTCTGAAAGTTTTCACTAAGAGAAAGTGTCCTCATTTTTATCAAATGCGAAATGGTTCTCCAAAGTCTCGATAACGATGTTTCACGTTTGTACTTTTTGAAAGGTGATACTCAAGATCAATCGGTGTTCTTCTAAATTATTTTCAAAATGAGGTTTTCGTTTTTAAAACCTATCCATTCCCGTTTGAGGGCTGGGTATATATGTATGATGTTCGCGTTGTCATTTTGATGTTTGCTCCCGAGTATGACCGAATTGGCGGTGTGAGCATTGAGTTGTTTTCCACACATTTGTTGTGTTAGCCCCTTGTGAGAGGCGGGATGTTGGTGTTGAATATTGTCGCCTCGTGGTGATTTCTGCGTTGTCGCGCATGTGCGAGCTGTTAGAGCTTGGGTTGGTATGGCCGTGTGCATCGGTGATCATTCCGTTATGTGTCGGTTGTTTAATGTCTTGTTACCTTGCTCCTGTTTTTGTGAATTTCGTGGATGAGGTCGGAGGTAATACCCGTACTATTTTGACTTCCGTATCTTCTCTTTCTCCAGTCTATCGATTCGCTCATGTTCGTTGATACTTTATGAACTTGTTCTGTATTTCGGTTTCATCGTCCGAACGAACTGCGATCTTGTTATGGGTCGATCTGGTTATCGCCGTGACTTTTCGGGTTCGGTTCGATTCTTGTGAACCTTGTTCGGGAGTGACATCATCTGGTTCTATTAGTTCTTTTATTCGAAGTGGATCGGATTTGGAACTCTTGTGTTTTCGACTCTGTCGACTCGTTTATGTTCGTTGACATTTTCTGAGCTTGTCCTGCCCCTTGCTTTTGTTGATCGGACGAGTGCGGTATTGTTTCGGAATAACTCGTTTGTCGTTGTGATTTTTTTTCGATTGCTATTTCCCTTTCCTGTGGATCTTATGTGAGTACACATTTTGTTGGTTTTACCGGATCATGTTTCGTCTCGAGTCGAGATGTGAACTTCGGAGTTGTCGGTTGAACCTTATTGTTCTTCGTGATCCGAACAGGATTATTCGATTTTTTTTGTTGACTCGATCGTTGTGGTTCGATCATTGATTGTTCGGTTTTTGTTAATCTCGTTTCGTGATTGTTGAACGTTCAGACTCCTTCGTAATTCCCTTAAGTTCGGGAAATTAGTCTCGTTTTCGATCTTCCAACCCTTGGGCGGTGGAATTCCGTATTGGTTCAGCGATTGGCTCGCGTTTTGATTGATGTACCGTTGGGTTGGTCAATCATACTGACTTTCGTTCGTTGTGTTTTGTGATTGTCGGATAATTGACTTGGCTATATTATCCGTTTGATGACGCTTGTCATTTGTTGGTTTTATTATATCCCTAACGGCGACGTTGTGTTGGTCGTCGTGGAGCGTGTTTTCACGCCGTATGTCTCTTTGCGTTTCTTACAGCGTTTCGCCGTTGGGAGCGAGTTTTTTGTTTTTGGTGTATCTCGTCGAGTTTTCCTGGCGGGTATATTGTTCCCCCCTACTTGTTTTAAGTTTCGGGACGAAACTTCTTTTAAGGAGGGTAGAATGTAATATCCGCAATTTCGAATTTCGGTAATTTTCTTTTTTTCGGCGGAAGTTCGTTTTGACAACTCTGTCATGACCGTTTCGTCATTCCGAGAATGATTAATTCTGCACTTTTTGTCATCCGAGTTCGTTTCGGTGACGTTTTGTTGAGTTCCGTGTCCTTGATCGACTTTTTCACGTGGGAGTTCGACTTTGTAAAGTCACCATTAATTCTTGGAAACTCCAAAAATTCTGAATCTTTGCAACATTGTAGAGCATCAAGTTAGATTTCCAATGGTTCAAACAGTGAGTCAATCGGAGTCCAGACAAAGGAGTTATGGTCAAAATAGCCAAGACTGTACGATGTGCCTTTTTGGTGTTGAAGGGGGCTGTACCGTGTGCCGCGGCACACTCAGGCTGTGCCGCGGCACTAAGCTGATTCCTGGGCGTTTTTTGTGACCCTGGGCCGCGGTACACTTGTCCTGTGCCGCGGCACACGGGCTTTTTCTGCGTTTTTGAGCAGATTTTCGAGGAGAAACATTCATTTTCTCCTCTCCTCTTCCTCCTACCCTTCTAGGCGATTTCAAGGGCGATTTTGGGCGATTTGAGTGCTCCCAAACTTGTAGAGATCACCCACCTCAAGTCTTGTTGTAGATTTTCGACCTCTACTTGAATCATTCATCCAAATCAAGGTATTTTGGCTTGAACCCTTGTTTTTGTAGATTTGGGGATTTTGCTTTTTGATTTCGATTCCAATCCGTTTTTAATCAATTAATTGTTGTATAAACGTTGTTTTGAACTTTTTCTACGGATTGGATACTCGTATCTTTGGTTCGTTCAACCCGAGGGGTGATTTCTTTGTTCTTGAAGGGTCTTGAACATTTAATGTTCGATTAAATGTTCGAATGAGTTCCCTTTGATAGTTTGTTGGGATTGCCGTTGTTTTCGGCCTTGATTCTTGTCGTAATCACGTTTTATTATTCCTTACGGAGGATTATAGGTGCTCGATGATTCCGATGTTGAATTCCGTTGGTGATTGATGATTCATGTGGTGTTTTCCCGTAGTAATTTCGGTGCTATCGCGTTGTAGATAGTGTTCGGGAATTTGAGGGCTACCCGGCCGTATCCGTTCACTTTTCCATTGCTCGTGATATCGAGGCAAGTATCTTGCCCATACTTTTCTTATTTTGTGGATATGATGATCGGTGATCGTCTTGGTGTGTTTGTTTGGTTGTTTGAAATGAAGTTTCAAAAGATTTCGGTTCGGCCTCGTTAAAGGCTTTCCTTCAAAATGCGTGTGTGTTTGGTGAACGGCGTGTTTTGGGAATTGATTATGATTTGGTTATTTTGAACGTTGAAGGATTTGATGATGATACTCCTATTGTTTAAAGTTATGGAATCGTGTATTCCGTATTTAATCTTGTTATTGTGTTTTGAAGAGTTTGATAATGGTGTCGAGTTAATGGCCATCTCTAGTGAGTATTCTTAATGAACTTACATTCTTAGCATATTAGTATTGCATGAGTAACGTGTGTGTGTGTATGCTCAATATGGGTTAGATCCGACCGGGTCTCGGTAGGGGTCCACGGAGGGGTGGATCCGCGAGCTTGCTTTTAACCACTACGGGTTAGATCCGACGGGGTCTCGGTAGGGATCCACGGAGGGGTGGGTCCGCGGTTAATTGTGGTGCATTTTGCAAATGTGATTTGATAATGGCATTTCCGGAAATGAGTGATTTTGAACGGTTTTCATGATTGCATGCATTGACTAAGTGTGTAAGAGGTAAGGGTTCGTTTGGCTTACTTGGCTAGGATGGCACTAGAGTATTTTGTTGTTTGTGTTAAATCCTTTATTTGTGGATTTTGATGTTGGGAGACGAACCTTGTGGTCGTTCTTGTGTACTGTGAGTTGATGAGATTGGGGCTAAAATCCCAATGTTTTTGTAAAGGTCATTTGACGGATTTGGGGCTAAAATCCCAACGGTTTGGTAAAGGTTATTTTACGGAAGGTAAACCTTTGTGGCGGTGACCCCTTTTGTCTTTTGGATTTTTAAAAAGTAGGATTTGATAATCCTAAATTGTTTCCTATTAAAACTCTCGATGGCATTCTAAACCGTTTTATAAATTATTTCCATTGATTTATGATATTTCGATTTTGAAAGGTTTTCTCAAACTCTTGCCTCGGGAAGTACTTTTCGTTTCGTTTGGATCTTTGAGGATTCCTGGTTATTGTTATTCGTGGAATGTGAATTGTATGGCTCGTATTTGCACTTTGTTCTTGCACTAGCAAAACAGTGGAGTTTTGCTAACCCCCGATTATTCGGGGGGTGGATGTCTGTTTTTGCATTCAGGTGTTGGAGCATAACACAGGGTCGGCACGAAGGATGATGAAAGATGATCGATACTAATCACATGAGGAACCGTACATCGTGTATTGGTTCAGTTGTACTTTATTTTCCGCTGCTATATTTTTCCCGTTGTACGGGTGTGGTTGTGTTTTGACCCCTGCGTGGGCATGAGTGGTAATTGAGTTGTATATTTTTATTGAAAGACCAAATCGATCTACTGAGTCATTTAGCCTTGAAGGCATTGTCGAGATGTCAAATGTTGTTACCAGTCTGGTAGATCTTCGAGGAGAGGGTCTACGGCGTGTAATATCCCTAAGTGGATTGGGGTGTTACAGTTTTGCTAACCCCCGAGTATTCGGGGGGTGGATGTCTATTTTTGCATTCAGGTTTTGGAGCATAACACAGGGTCGGCACGAAGGATGATGAAAGATGAACGATACTAATCACACGAGGATCCGTTGATGTCGTATTGGTATAGTTGTATTTTCTTTTCCGCTGCAGTATCTTTTCCCGTTAGACGGAGTTTATCAGTATTTTGACCCCCGCGTGGGTATATGTTGTAATTGAGTTGTATATTTTTATTGAAAGACCAAATCGGTCATCGAGTCATTTAGCCTTGAAGGCATTGTCGAGATGTTAAATGTTGTTACCACTGGTAGATCTTCGAGGAGAGGGTCTACGGCGTGTAATATCCCCGAGTGGATTGGGGTGTTACATAAATGGTATCAAGATTAGGTTGAGGAAACCTAGGTCGCCGGGTCAATTCGTGTTGTTTGAGTCTTGTTTCGTCGGATTTTATCCGATCGAGCTGCCGCGACGCGTCGTTTGAGTTTGTTGGTGGTGATTAGTATCGTGGGGCGATCATCATCTTCGTGCGACCTGTGGAAGTAAGTCTCCCTTCTTTGTGTTGTGCCTCGTGTGACACGAGCTATTTTTATGATTATTTGTTAAGTGATGGAATCCTTATGTGGATCTTGATTTCACGATATGTATTTAGTCGACTCTCGTATTTGATTTATACGAGGAGTGTCGTCGCTTGTGATGTCTTTTTATTGTTGTTTTTGTCCGTTGCTGATGATTTTCGAATCGATTTGCACGTTTTACAAGTTCTCTTGTGGAGGCTTTGTGTTTATACGCGTTCGACTTGTTCACTAGCCAGTGCGGGAGGGTCCTTAGAGGCCTCGAATGGGGTCATTGGTTTATTCTGAATGTGGTCTTTTTTTTTCGTTTATTTCCGTTTAAAGACATGTATTGTCTTGATTTTAAACGTTTTGATGCGTGTACTAGGAGTTGTTTCAGTGAACGTCGATATGTGTGAGTTTTGGGCATTCTGGCCTATTGGATTTTTGAAAACCTTGAGTATCTTGGAAAAATAAATTTCGAGACATACTTTTCAAATGAGTTATTTTCTCGTGGTACATCTAGGTGCCACAATATATTTCAAAAAAAATTTCTACTTCGAGGACCAAAACGCTTTGAGATATTTTCAATGTTTTAGAAACACTTTTATTTAGACCCGAGGGTCGAATATTCTGAAAGTTTTCACTAAGAGAAAGTGTCCTCATTTTTATCAAATGCGAAATGGTTCTCCAAAGTCTCGATAACAATGTTTCACGTTTTTACTTTTTGAAAGGTGATACTCAAGATCAACCGGTGTTCTTCTAAATTATTTTCAAAATGAGGTTTTCGTTTTTAAAACCTTTCCATTCCCATTTGAGGGCTGGGTATGTATGTATGATGTTCGCGTTGTCATTTTGATGTTTGCTCCCGAGTATGACCGAATTGGCGGTGTGAGCGTTGAGTCGTTTTCCACACATTTGTTGTGTTAGCCCCTTGTGAGAGGCGGGATGTTGGTGTTGAATATTGTCGCCTCGTGGTGATTTCTGCGTTGTCGCGCATGTGCGAGCTATTAGAGCTTGGGTTGGTATGGCCGTGTGCATCGGTGATCGTTCCGTTATGTGTCGGTTGTTTAATGTCTTGTTACCTTGCTCCTGTTTTTATGAATTTCGTGGATGAGGTCGGAGGTAATACCCGTACTATTTTGACTTCTGTATTTTCTCTTTCTCCATTCTTTCGACTCGCTCGTATTCGTTGATACTTTCTGAACTTGTTCTGTATTTCGGTTTCATCGTCCGAACGAACTGTGATCTTGTTGTGGGTTGATTTGGTTATCGCTGTGATTTTTTTTTTTAGTTCGGTTCGATTCTTGTGAACCTTGTTCGGAAGTGACATCATCTGGATCTATTAGTTCCTTTATTCGAAGTGGATCGGATTTGGAACTCCTGTCTTTTCGACTCTGTCGACTCGTTTATGTTCGTTGACATTTTCTGAACTTTCCCTATCCCTTGCTTTTGTTGATCGAACGAGGGTGGTGGTGTTTCAGAATAACTCGTTTGTCGTTGTGACTTTTCAATCGCTATTCCCTTTCCGGTGGATCTTATGGGAATGCATGTCTTGTAGTTCTCACCAGATCATCCTGGGAGTTGTTGTTTGAATTTTATTATCCTTCGTGTTTCGGACATGATTGTTCGATTTTTGTTGTCTCGGTCGTTTGTTTGTTCGGTTTTTGTCCTCGTTTCGTGATTGTTGAGCATTCAGGCTCCTTCCTAATTTCTTTAAGTTCGGGAAATTAGTCTCGTTTTCGATCTTCCAACCCTTGGGCGGTGGAATTCCGTATTTCTTCAGCGTTTGGCTCGCGTTTGGATTGATGAACCGTTGAGTTGTGTTGTGTCAAGATTTAACACCTTCCGACCGGCGATCGCCTCCGAGGCCGAGCGACCGACTTACAGGCCGAGCGACCGAGTCACTGCCGAGCGACCAAGGCAAGCTCGCCGACGGGCGACTGTGCGACCGAGCCTTAGCCCAGCTGACATGCTAGATCGCAACCAAGGGCCTGTGGCGAATCCGGTGCCGAGCGATCGACATCAAGGCGATCGCCTCTCAGTACTCGGCGACCGACCCTTGGCGATCGACCGTCTCTCGGCACCTGGCGACCTACCCTTGGCGACCGACCCTTGGCGACCTCCATCCACTGGCCGATGACGACCTCCGAAGACCATCCAGGGACGACCGCCTCATGTCGATCACCACCGATGGCCATCCAAGTCGGCAAAGGCCGAGCCTCAAGACTGGCACCATGTGCAAAGGCCGGGACAAGATCCGCGAATCCCGGGCCGTTGACCAAAGCTCGACAGATTCCTCCACCAGCCGACAGCCGCCAAAGCTTGTCGGTAGGGCCACATGTTGATCGACTCGGACACGTGATGGCTCCTTATTGGACCGCCACCGGCGCCACACCGCATTGACTTTATTCGGACGGCCAAAGATCTTCCTTGGACTTTAGCCCGACACCGTGAGATCGCCCCATTAAAGTATTGACCGGCAGCGATCGCGTAATATTAAAATGGCCGCAGCGATCGCGGCTAAAGGACAGGACCCATTGTCCCTATATAAGCATGGCTCCCAAAGACTTGTAAAAGGATCGAACCTTTACCACAAAAAGGCTTCGCTTCCTTCGCATTTCACACCATACGAAGCAAATATACAAAGACTTGGCTAACATCCAACTCTTGGCAATGACTTTCTTTCGGTCTTACTTCTCCCTACTTTTCTCCTCGAGCAGATTACCGGCGGGACGAAGAACACCTAGCTTCGCTCAAGAGCCGGATCAACAGAGTCTTTTTACACTCATTGTATTTAGATTTCTCTCATTAATACTTGTATCCACGAATATTTGTATTAATAACATCTCGCGAGAGCATTCAAGCCCGGGCCTAACAAACCCGGCAAATCTCGTTTTATTTTCTCTCGGAAGTGCTCCCGCATTTGTTTGTTGTCCGTCTTCCAGCAGTATTAATCTTCGGATAAATATTTTGGGCAACAACAATTGGCGCTAGAAGGAGGGCATCCAACCCTCGATTTTTTATACCTACCGTCCCGACGAACACTCACTGTTCTCGGGGCAGATACTTGAAGTGACACTCACTGCACTTCAAAGAAATCCTTCAGAAATCATGTCTTCCGCATCCGCGTCGAAGAAAGCCGCCCGGCTGCACTTCCCTGCCTGGCCCCACCCGAGCCGCGGCTCGATGGTGGAAGGCACGCCGCGGTCAAAGACGCTCGATCCGTCCGGACGGCGCCCGAGCCTCTCGCTCGATCGATTCGAACCAATGAATGATCGAAGAGGCCATAGCCGCCTTAGGAACGACGGAGTGCTCTCGACGCGCCTCCTGCCGCGCCTTGCCTCTCGCCAAGATCAAGCTTAAGCTCAAGGCACTATCGCCGAGCACCGCCAGAGGCTCTCGCCCGCAAGAAGAGGCGCTCGGCACTGGGCACGTCTGTCTCGATCGCCCGGGCGGCTGACCCGACTCGGCGATCGGGCCCAGCTACGAGACGACGGAGTTGGTGTCCGTCACCAGGAGCTCGGCCTACCCGGCCCTCACAAGGCGATCCAGCCGCCTGGCTCCCGCTCGCCAAATTCCCGAGGTCGGCAGCAGTGGGGTCCGAAGGTCGGTACACGATCGCCTCGGCCCCCGCTCCCAAAGCCGATCCGCAAGAAGCCGAGCCGCGGCGATCGCCGCAATGCAACGTCAGATCGACGACATGAAGGCGCTCCTGCAATCCGGGGCAAGCGCCGTGAGGACGATCGCCCCGCCAAGCGAGCCGCTCGCGATCGACATCGAGCTCGCCCGGCAAAGACACGATCGCCCCTCCTAAGACACCCGTGTACCAAGGGCGATCGGACCCCCAAGCACACCTGCACAAGTTCAACATCTACATGACCGGGTGTGGGGCATCAGACGCGACCAGGTGCCGAATGTTCCCTCTGACACTGGACGACCTCGCCCACCGGTGGTACACCTCGTTGCCACCTCGGTCCATCGGCTCCTTTAACGAGCTGGCGCATGTCTTCACGGAGCACTTCGCCACCCGGGTCGCCCGCCCAGAAGGTCGCCATCGCATGATGCAAATCAGGCAAGGAGAACAGGAGTCCGACTCGGACTACATCGACCGGGTTGACACGATCATCCTCAACGGCGAGCCCGTAAGCGATGAGACCGCCCTCTACGCTGTCCTAGGAGGTTTTCAGGGTTTCTCGCCTATCTTCAGGCATCTCACGAAGACCCTGCCGACGACCTACGCAGCCTTCCGGGCTAGAGCCGCAGATTTCCTGTCTGTGCAAAGGCTTCTTCTCGGCTAGGAGTAGATCGATCGGCGCCGTCGACGACCTCCGGTCTACCCGGCCCGATCGCTACTATCCGGAGAGCCGGAGGACTCGCTCACCGCCTCTGATCCAACATTCTAAGTGAGGACCAGCCGCCGCCCGATCGCCAATATCGACCTACGGATAAAGCGATCGGCCGCGGCGACGATCGCGATCTTCGGCCGGATCGCAACATCATCGGCAACCGGTGGACACGATCGCCATCTGATCCGGCATATAACATGACGGACTAAGGCATAAGATCGCCTCCGCCGCACATCATAAAGCCATGGCCCTGGCAGTCGATGGAACCGGCTGCTTCGGTCATGCAAGGTCCCTTTCGGCCGAGATCGCCCGCCTTCGTTTAAACTCGGGGCCAGCGTAGTCGGAGGGCCCTCCAACATTAATCAGTGGACTCATTCCACAACCCCGTCTCAACGTACACCGTCGAGGTCGGCCATCTCCATGGCTGGCCGAGGTGGAAGCAGAGCTAACATTCCGCGGGCGTGGAGTTGATTCATCCGACGCCGCGCAAGGACTCCTCTAGACGAGACCGCACGCCTTTCGTTTAAAAACAAGGCGGCGCAGCTAACAGAGGACCCTCATAATAAAGTGAGCCACGAGGCACTCATTGTCTTTGTGCACCAAGACACGGTCATGGGGTCGGTCCATCGATCTCCGCGATCGTGCACGATTCCTCAAATAAAGCGAAACCACCAAGTTTCCATGGGGATCGCCAATGTTGTTTTTGCAGGTACAAGACCGAAAGATAGCTAAACCAATCGACCATGATTAAGCCCAAGTCCGAGTCCTAAGTCGGCTCGGATCGCCTGTCCTCATCCATACACGATCACCAAGAAGAACCACCTCGCCCCATGTCTTCAACATAGGAGCAAGTGGGGCAATTGTTGTGTCAAGATTTAACACCTTCCGCCGGCGATCGCCTCCGAGGCCGCGCGACCGACTTACAGCCGAGCGACGGCCAGTCGGCTGCGGCGACCAAGGCAAGCTGCCGATCGCGACAGCGACCGAGCCTTAGCCCGATGGACATGCTAGGCGCAAGAAGGGCGGGTGGCGAATCCGGTGCCGAGCGATCGACATCAAGGCGATCGCCTCTCAAGACTCGGCGACCGACCCTTGGCGATCGACCGTCTCTCGGCACTGGCGACCTACCCTTGGCGACCGACCCTTGGCGACCTCCATCCACCGGCCGATGACGACCTCCGAAGACCATCCAGGACGACCGCCTCATGTCGATCACCACCGATGGCCATCCAGTCGGCAAAGGCCGAGCCTCAAGATCGGCACCATGTGCAAAGGCCGGGACAAGATCCGCGAATCCGGGCCATTGACCAAAGCAGCGATTCCCTCCACCACCCGACAGCCGCCGAAAGCTTGTCGGTAGGGCCACATGTTGATCGACTCGGACACGTGATGGCTCCTTATTGACCGCCAGTGGCGCCACCACGCATTGGACTTTATTCGGACGGCCACATCTTCCTTGGACTTTAGCTTTGTGACCAGAGATCGCCCCATTAAAGTATTGGCCGTGAGCGATCGGCGAGAATATTAAAATGGCCGCAGCGATCGCGGCTAAAGGACAGGACCATTTGTCCCTATATAAGCATGGCTCCCAGACTTGTAAAAAGGATCGAACCTTTACCACAAAAGGCTTGATTTCCTTCGCATTTCACACCATACGAAGCAAATATACTGAGACTTGGCTAACATCCAACTCTTGGCAACAATTTTCTTTCGGTCTTACTTCTCCCGGCCTTTTCTCCTCGAGCGATTACACGGGGACGAAGAACACCTAGCTTCGCTCAAGAGCCGGATCAACAGAGTCTTTTTACACTCATTGTATTTAGATTTCTCTCATTAATACTTGTATCCACGAATATTTGTATTAATAACATCTCGCGAGAGCATTCAAGCCCGGGCCTAACAAACCTGGCAAATCTCGTTTTATTTTCTCTCGGAAGTGCTCCCGCATTTGTTTGTTGTCCGTCTTCCAGCAGTATTAATCTTCGGATAAATATTTTGGGCAACAACAAGTTGGTCAATCGTATTGATTTTCGTTCGTTGTGTTTTGTAATTGTTCGGATAATTGACTTGATTGTATTATCCATTTGATGACGCTTGTCACTTGTTGGTTTTGTTATATCCCTAACGGCGACGTTGTGTTGGTCGTCATGGAGCGTGTTTTCACGCCGTATATTCCTTTGCGTTGCTTGTAACGTTTCGCCGATGGGCGTAAGTTACGCGTTTCCTTGCGTATCTCGTTGAGTTTTCCTGGCGGGATATTGCTTCTCCCTACTTGTTTTAAGTTTCGGGACGAAACTTCTTTTAAGGAGGGTAGAATGTAATATCCGCAATTTTCGATTTTCGGTAAATTTCTTTTTTCGGCCGGAGTCCGTTTTGACGACTCTTTCATGACCGTTTCGTCATTTCGAGAATGATTAATTCTTCACTTTTTGTCATCCGAGTTCGTTTCGGTATCGTTTTGTTGAGTTCCGAGGTTTTTAGCGACTTTTCCGCACTTGAGTTCGATTCTTGCCAATCTCGTCTGAAACTGTTGTTTCGAGTTTCTCGTAAGTTCATTTAATGTTATTATTCATGTTGCGAGCTTTGGTTTGGTGTTTCGATCGCGTATCGTGATTTTCGGACGTTTTGGGCCATTTTCGTAATTTCCCAAAGTTTTGGGTAATTACTTCCGTTGTCGAATTCCGAGCCTTCGGGTTGTGTGTTCTCTTATCTCTTAGATTCGTCTTTGCGAGTACGTCGTAACCGTATCATCGATTCGTATTCAGGTTCGGGTTTCGGGGTCGTTCGGGCCGTCGGAGTTGGCCCCGGCCGAGTCATGGCCGGGCAACACAGGCCTGAAGCCGATCGCCGAGTCACGGCCGGTAGTGCTCGGCAGCTCGCCGAGTCACGGCCGGTAGTGCTCGGCAGCTCCGGCCGAGCCGTCGTGGGCCGCGGCACATCTTTGGCGGGCCGCGGCACACTCTGTGGCATTTTTCGGCCCAAACTGATGTCTGGTGCCGCGGCACACTCCCGAGCCAGCGCACACCGCCGACCATTGGGAGCCATTTTGGGCTGCCGCGGCACACTGCGACTTATTTATGGCCCCCGCACGGGTTTCGCCATTTTTCTCCTTCTTCTCCTTCTCTTCCGCGGCTGAGGGTGATCTTAGCATGGAGCCATGTTGTTTAACAACATATCCATGAAGTTTTTGAGTTCATATCATCAATCAATCATCCGTTATCATCCTTTGATCCAGCGAATCAAGGTAATCTTCCTTAGAATCCTAATTTCGTGAATTTGGGGTTTTTTGCGTTTTTGTCCGATTCGTTCCGTATTATTGATTAATTCATGATGGGTATGATTAATCTTGGTAGTATTCTTGTGTTTAACATCATTTAATCCATTGTTCTTCGTCGAATCGAAGTATATTTCTTGATTTCCTTCGAATCGACTTTTTGGGGGATTTGTCCTCGATCTCGTTTTTCATCCGTTTTTGATGGATCGATTATGGGTAAATGATGTTGTTAAACATATTCTATGGATTGTATATCCATATTTCAACTTGGAATTCCGTTTTCGTGTTTTGTCGGGACGAATCGTGTTCTTGGCCGTTTTGGGGGAAACGCTTGAACATTTGTCGTTCGTTCTTTGAATTCAACGGCTTTGAGTCGTGTTATGGAATTCATTTCATAGTTGTTATTGTCCTTCATAGTTTATGAACGCGAGTTGGCGATCGGTGGAGTCGGCGGGTTCGTAGGCGGTTCGTGTCAACCTACTTCGGTCGATTCTTCGCGTTATTCTTATTCGAGGCAAGTACCTTGCCCATACTTTTCTTATTTTATGGATATGATGATCGTGATCGTCTTGGTGTGTTTATTTGGTTGTTTGAAATGAAGTTTCAAAAGATTTCGGTTTGGCCTCGTTAAAGGCTCTCTTTCAAAACGCGTGTGTGTTTTGTGAACGTTGCGTTTTGGGAATTGATTATTTTGAATGTTGAAGGCTTTGATGATATCCCTATTGTTTAAAGTTATGGAATCGTGTATTCCGTGTTTAATCTTGTTATTGTGTTTTGAAGAGTTTGATAATGATGTCGGATAAGTGGCCATCCCTAGTAAGTATTCTTGATGAACTTACATTCACTACACCATAGATTGCATACAGCAACGTGTAAAATACGTTGCAATATGCCCTAAATTCATTGCAATAGGGACTATTGCAACGATTATGCAAAAATCAAGCGTGTCCTTTGCTCTGGTTGCCATAGGGCTCTTATGGCAAAAAATTTGGTACCATATTGCAACGGCATATTATCGTTGCAAATATAGTATATGGCAACGATTTAACGGCTATAGCAACAGGTTTAACACTATTGCAATATATTGGACTACCTATGGCAACATTTTTTTGCAACGTTTTTTTTGTGTTAATTGTTGCAATACATGGACTCAGGCAACCCTAAGGCAACATATATATGCCCAATTGCAACGTATTTAGAATCAAATGCAATCTAATTTTATTAATGAATATGACATATATGGCAACATTTAAGCTTCTATTGCAACGCTAAATAAAAAAACTGGCATGGTCTTATTTCATAAACAACTACACCATAGAAATTGGTATATCATAACATCAATTAAACAAAGCAGAACTACTGATCCAACATCAATACACAAATCACTCAAACAAGTTGAGGAAAATTACCAAGTTCAAACAAAATAACTAAGTTCAAGAAAACGACCATGTTCAAGCAAAAATAACCAAGTTCAAGTGACACAATCTAACTTAATAATACATATAGACCAAATTCATTGTTAAACATTATATAAACATGAGTCGTCATGGCCCTACTTCCTCTTCCCCTTCATATGCATCTGTCTCATCTCCGTCCTCGACATAAGTAGTAGCACACAATTCTTTTACATTGATATTCAATGATGGATTCTTTCACCAATTTTCCAAGAATCTTTTCCAATTTACGGTTCATTTTGTCCTCCATTTGAAGCTAAATCATCTCTTAACCGCTTGATTGTGCGGAATTTTGTTGTCAATTTTGACATGTCTTTCTTGCTTTTCCTTGACCTACCACTCCTACCAACCAGCCAATTTGGTCCATGAGCTGCAAAGTTCAGTTCAGGTACTTACCCTAGTTCTTCTCGACCCTCATCACCACTGTTACGTGCATAAATACCATTGGAACCTTCACCCTGCCAATATTCCAAGTATCCAAAATGTAGAATAAAAATTGAGAATTCATTATATTTGACTGTTCACTATAATTTTGTAGGATAACACTTTGGAGAATTTAAACTAATGTGTTAACTCCGTATTATGACACTTTCGGGTTTTTGGGTTAATCTGTCGTTATGTTGTTGTTTTAGTGCTTGCATTTTACTTTTTCTTGCATAAATATATTGAGTGAGCCGAAAATAAATTATGTTAGTCATCAGATTTCATAAAAAATAGATAAACTGATTATGAAGCACAATTATTAATGTCCCTAATTACCATACCATTTCGTTACCGATCTGCGCAAAACTTGTACGACCAGCGGTGTGTGTATCAAAGAACTTTTTTCCGATTTACTATATTCTTTTCAGCCTTCGTCTGGACACTCTCATCACCCCAATATTTCAGCAAAACCTTGAACTTTTCCAATGGAATTGATTGAGGCCTGTTTTTTAACCTATCCTCATCAGTGTGGTATTTGGTATAATATCGGACCTTGAAACGACTCTTGTGAATCCTCCACAACTCAGCCATAGTCTTGAGTGACCAATCCTTGCCTTCTTCAGGAATGATATACTTTGTCTATAACAAGTAAAATAGAAAATTGAATTAGTAAATGAACAAGTACAACTTAAATTTAAGAAAACATTTGAGGGGTTTTCACCTTGATAAATTCCCACCAACCATTTTTTTGTCCATCAGGAACTTCATGCCAGCTGATAATATCAAGTGGCACACATTGTCTTGCTAGCGTCCCTAAGAAACTACTATACTCAGATCTTATTTTACTATTTTCAGACACAGGTTGAAGCTCATGATTCAAGGTAAGCACTGGTCTATCTTCTAGTTTTCTTGTGAAGACAGCACTCATTTTCGTTGGTCCTCTACGCCTCGTACTTTTTGTTTTCTCTGTAAGGAAGAAAACAAATACATAAATGCAAATTTGATACGTAATATCACTATAAATGTATAGAAACATATATACCAGTAGAAATTGCAACTATGTCATCACCATTACCATTACCATCTCACGCTTCATCATTATGGTCATGATTGATATGTGTTTCCTTCTTCTCTGTTGGGATTTTCGCAATGATAAATATGCGACCATTGTACCAATTCCATCATTATCGCCTTTTTAATTGTTGGAATGGTTGTAAATCAGTAGGTAATGGTGGGGGAGGTGGTAAATTCTCTTCAACCATGACCTTGCAAAAATATTGATTGGTATTTAAAATAATATAAGGAAAATTAACACTTAAAATGACAAAATGCTAATGATCATAAATTTACCATACCTGTGTCCTCATGACTTTTTGTAATGTTTGTGAACGGGTTGAACGAGTTGATGGTACCATGGCAGCCTTCACTACCCGAACTTTAGTGGTTTGCTACATAAACATCAAAAATAGCATAAAATAGCTCAATATCCATGAAAAATAGCACAAAATATTATCTAGCACTTTATTTAAGTTCCTAAAAATGATCAGATATGTACCTTAGGGGCTTCACCCTCTTCACTATTTGAAAGACTATCATGACCCGGAACATATTCCCTATCACATGTCGCCCATTCCTCTTCAAGTACGGTTTTCTTATTTTTGGTCTTTGCAAATAGCTCATCTGCCTTTTTCTTGAGTCCAGTTTGGTCCAATAACTTTTTATTTTCTTCAGCTCTCCTTCTTCTTCTTTCTTCATAATACTCGATCTGAACGTAAAACAGAACAAAAAATGAAAAATTTAGAAAAAAAAAGAATGCAGCAAACAAGTGATCACATATGCAAAGAATTTTATATTTAAGGTACCTCTGGACTTGCTTCTTTAGACTTAGCATTTCCAGCCTCTACATTTGCATTCTCTTTCATAATATTTCTCCTAGTCTGTCTTTTGTGTCCTGCAGCTCCTGTAGGTGGGCAGGAGGTCTGCTATAGGTGGAATCGGAGGTCCTACTATAGCCGGAATCTGGAGGTCTGCTATAGGTGGAACCTCGGCTCTGTCTGAATTCTTAGTAACCACTGCTTTCCATCATTAGCTAATTTTTTCTTTTCTCTTTGCTCTTGTCGAAGTCCTTGTAGTGTCACAAACTTGCGCTTCAATTGCAAATCTTTACCTACAAAAATAAATGATAAGCACAGATAATATTGATACTCATATACTTGTGGCTGCAAGCAAATAAATAGATATGATTTACCTTCAAAAAAACTTGTCCTTGGTCTTATTATAACATGAGGTCGCAATTGCTTCTTGGTTCTATTGTTTTGTCAACAATGGTGTCAATGTAAAGATCTAAAGAGGCACCATCGGTTAAGCCTTGTACAAGTTGAGTAACATCAGCATCATTACTAACTATTTTCCAGCCCCCTCCTACTTTCTTGACATAGACTCCCCCTATTTCGGTGTATCCAACATCATCCTTGACATACTCCATAAGTGCTGGGAATGAGAACGTATCAGCATTTATCTCGGTAGGGATCTTTGTGCATGCACCGCCTACGTAATCAGTTTTTAGAAACTGTCCCCTGTGGTAAAAGCTGAGAAAAAAATACTCTGCCATCCTAAAAATAAAATTAAACCATAAAAAAAGGTTAACGAATGAATTAAGGCACATGATTGAAATTACTAACGAGGAACAACTACAGTTAAAGGAAACAATTACCAACGATTACAAAGTACAATCTAATAGAGCACAAGTAATTAAATATGCAATTAGATTAAAATGAAATGGTGCACAAGTAAATATGCAAACGATTACCAAGTAAGAATAATTACCAATCGTCACAGTGAAAATTAAATAAGAGCGAATCAAACACATCTTAATTTAATACCAAGATCTCATTACAATACAAGTACGAAAAGAAGTTACCCTACAAGTAACATCACATAGAAAATACAACATTTTTAGAATAAAAATTTAAGTAGCAGTTCACTCAAAAAGTTCTTCATTTTCTTCCTCATCATCAACAGAAATTTGTCGCATCGGCACATCATCTCTGAACCAACTAACATCTCCGGTTGTGTGATTCTCCATTCCAAAGTTTATCGGCACATCATGCATAGTAGGCCCACTAACTTCTTCAAGTGCATCATTTCCTTGTTCAACATCGTTGTCCTCCCGTGGCATTTTTTAACAACATAGTTTAAATTTTTTTCCGTACAATCTTGAATATAGAAAACTTGTTGTACTTGCGTAGCTAGAACAAATGGATCCTCTTTTTGATACACTCTACTAAAATTGACTCTTGTCAGCCCACAACAATCTTTATCCTTTTGGTACCAGCAACACTTGAACAAAACTACGATCAATGCACCCCAATAATCAACTTCAATGATTTCTTCAATCGCTCCATAGTAAGTAACATCCCCAAGTATTGGATTTTGATCTTTTGAACTTGCAAACCGGTGGTTAGGGTCATCAAGCAGACACCATTGTTTTGTGTGGTGCACTTGCCATCTCTTTTCTTTGTATGGAATCGAACCCATTTATTACATAACCGGTATACTTCTTGGCTCGGTGAGGTCCTCTTGCAAGACTTAATAATTCTAATGAACATCCCTCTTTTTTTTCAACCTCCTCCTTTAACCAATTATGAAATTCTTTGGTATGTGTTCTTTCTCTTTTGTACATCTTCGACTTTCCATTATTATCATAGAAGCTACGATGCTTCCTGCATTTTTAAATCGAAAAATTATTATTGCTACATATTTGTACATAAACTACTCTATACACTCTTAGAAAAACTAGGAAAAGAACGTACTCAATTAATTTCGATTTCCTTGTTACCACGGTTGAAGAGTATGTATCGATGAGCATTAATCCATACTTTATCCGCCAAATGAACAACCTTTCCATCTTTGTTTCTCCTGGACCCAATCGGATATCCATTCTTTGATTTGTGCATTACTTTTTTTCCCGACATCACTTAAAAATCGAGAACAAAAGGTCAAACATTCTTCCACCATGTACCCTTCACTATAGACCCTTACGGTTTACTTCTATTACGAACGTAGGACTTTAATTTACACAAATAGTGTTCAATTCCAAACATCCATCCGAGATGTCTTGGTCCTCCCAATTCAACCTCTTTACATAAGTGAATTGGCAAGTGAATCATAATGTCAAAAAATGCAGGTGGAAATATTATCTCACATTGGCAGAGTATTTCTATTATTTCTTCTTGCAACTTTGAAACATCCTCCACATCTATCACTTTGCCACATATGCCCCGAAAAAATGAACCCAACCTAATCAAAGGTATTGCCACCTCTGGTTTTAAGGTTTTAATCACAGCAAATTGTAGTAAATATTGGAGAATGAAATGTGCATCGTGACTTTTATACCCGAAAACCTTTCTTTCGCTCAATTGCACACAACGGCTAATATTAGATGCACATCCGTACGAGAGTCTAGCATTCTTCAACACTGAGCAAAAGTTTTCTTTTTCTTTTTTTGTCATGTCAAAAGTAGCAGCCGATATTTCATAGAGTTTGTTATCAGCACATTTTACAGGATGAAGAACCTTACGGATGCCCATTTCTTGCAGATCAAATCGAGCGTCTAGATGATCTTTTGTTTTGCCACCAATGTTCAACAAGGTCCCTAATATTTTATCACAAACATTTTTCTCGATATGCATGACATCTAGATTATGTCTAAGCAAATGACCACTCCAATATGGCAATTCAAAGAATATGGACTTCTTTTTCCAAGGGATCTGAAGTCTTTTTATTTTTATTTGCTTCCAAATTATTCTTGTATCCACGTAATAGTTCTTCAATATCCATTCCAGATAATGGAGGTGGACAAAGATCTGTTTCGACTTCACCATTAAATCTTCTCGTGTCAAATCTATGCTTGTGGTCGTGGGGAGGAATTTTACGTGGTTCATATAGCAAACTTTCCGGCTATGCTTCAAATACATTGAGGAGGTACAATAGTGACATACTGGACAACCTAGTTTACCCTTTGTGCTATAACCCGATAAAACTCCATAACCGGGAAAAACATTTATGGTCCATAGGAGGCCCTCACGTAACGTAAATGTATTGTCACAGAATTTATCGTAAGTATCTATACCTACGTCCCAAAGTTCTTTCAACTCAGCAATTAGTGGCTGCAAATACACATCTATTTCATTACCGGGGTACACAGGTCCAGGGATTAGTGTTGAAAGAAGTAGGTTTTCTGGTTTCAAAATCAACCAAGCGGGGAGATTATAATTGACCAGAACAACTGGCCAAGTGCTGTGTCTTATATTCATAGATCGGTAAGGATTGAAGCCATCAGCCGCTAAACCTAACCTAACATTTCGAGGTTCACAAGCAAAATTTGGATGTCTAGCATCCATTGACTTCCAAGCCTCGGCATCGGCCGGATGTCTTAACTTACCATCTTTGATTCGTCCTACTACATGCCATGTCATGAGTTCAGAATATTCTTTACTCAAGAACAGGCGTTGGAGCCTAGGTTTCAATGGAAAGTATCTCATCACTTTTGCAGGGACTTTATACTTGTTTTCTTGGAAGCTAGCATCACTATTTTGATTATCTACAGATTTCCACCTTGACACTCCACATACTTTGCATTTATGTTCATTTTTATTTTCAGCCCAATATAACATGCAATCGTTCGGACAAGCATGTATCTTTTGGTAATCAAGACCCAATTCCCTAATCATACTTTTGGCAGCGCTAAAACTTGGAGGCAAATTTACATCAGGAAAGGCCTCCTTTATCAACTCTAAAATACCGCTAAAGGCCGATTCGGTAAAACCGTGAGTGCACTTTAACAAGTAAAGTTTGACTATAAAACCTAATCGAGTAAATTCTTTAGACCGGGATACAAAGGCTGTTTCCCTTCCTCGACAAGCTTATAAAAATCTTTTGCCATATTATTCATTCCATTTCTAACTCTACCTTCATCATGAATCATTTCATCAAAATCATCACCAAGACCAATACCCGTATCAAAATCCATATCATCATTAGGTTTGCTAAACTTAGGGGTGGACACTTCGTATATCCAGTTAACAAACGATGGACAAGGACCATGCCATACAAGATGATCAACTATATCTTCCCTACAATACCAGAAACGATTACTACAATTTTTGCAAGGGCATTTGAGTTCATTCCCTACTGCAAAATTATAAAATCCATTTCTAACAAAATCTGTCACCCCTGTAATATCCGCATTTTTCTTTCCCTTGTAATTGTATTTCCGGTGTAATTCTCGATTGTAGTGACCCTCGTGTATCCTTCAGTGTAACTTTTCCGTCATCTTTTGATCCGATTCTCGTAATTGTTGTGCGGAACCGCCGTTTCGGGGTTGCCGTGGATCCATTTCGTGTTATTAGTCCCCAAATATTAATTCCTATCGTTTTATCCTCTTTCAGGATCATTTTTATCATTTTGGGACCCAATAGGTGGTGTGGGTCGCGGCACAAGCTGTGCGTGCCGCGGCACACAAATTCCTTCAGTTGGTGGTCGAACCAACTGTACTGTGTGCCGCGGCACACCCATCCGGTGCCGCGGCACAGTGCCAGGCCAGTGCCGCGGCACACCTGTCCGGTGCCGCGGCACACTCGTGTGTCTTCTGCGACCCAAACCCAACTGTACCGGGTGCCGCGGCACACGCAGGCTGTGCGCACAACGCTTGAAACACAGGCGTAATTTGTTGGCGCTGACACACAAAGCGGTAATCGTGCAAACTCGTCTTTATTAGACTAAATCGCCTGTCTTCTTCCTCATTTCACCGCATCACGAGAGAGAGTGTAAGAGAGGGGAAGAGTTCTTCACCTTTATCCATTGGGGGTCGATTTTCACCATTTTTCTTGATAGTGAAGCCCGCAATCAAACGAACGCGTGTTCTAAGGATCATGTTGATTGAATCTCCTAAGGAAATATTCTAAAAACCTATTTTCCATTAATTTGGGGTTTTGGGTTTTCTTCCATTCGTTCAGTTTTGTTGGTGGATTCATGATGTATACGATTAATATTGTTAGTATCTTTAGTTTTCCTACGGATTCATGGATATTTTGTGGATTTTTACGGAATCGGGAGGGTTTGGTTGTGGTCCGCCCTCGTTGTTATTTTGACACGAATATACATGAATCGTAGGCGGGTTTCCGGGTGTATTCCATTTCCATAATCGTTTAGAAGTGGTTGTGATTGTGCTATTCGAATCGTTAGGTTCATTTTCGTCGGTTCCTCGTGGTTGTGCTTGATCCTTCCGTTCCGTTCGTGTCATCGTCTATTTAATCGAGGCAAGTATCCTTATGAACTTACAATCTTGACATAGTAGTTTTGTATGAGAAATTGTGTGTGTGTATGCTCACTACGGGTTAGACTCGACGGGGTCTCGGTAGGGTTCCACGAAGCTGTGGGACCGCGAGCTTGCTTTTAACCACTGTGGGTTAGATCCGACGGGTCTCGGCAGGGATCCACGAAGCTGTGGGTCCGCGGTTAATTGTGGTGCATTTTACAAATGTGGTTTTGATTATTGGCATTTCCGGAAATGAGTATTTTGGAACTATGTTTTCTTGAATTACATACATTACTATATGTGTAAGATGTAAATTGTTCATTTGGTTACTTGTACTAGCGTAATTGCTAACCCCTCTGGGGACCCGTTTTGGGGAAATTCGTTTTATGAATTTCAGGTCAGGTTCATCGGGACGAGCGGGCGCTGGACCAGTACACGGATGATGGCCATGCGTGATGATTGTGCATAAGTGACGTCTTAATGTCTTTTTGTCTTTTCATCTTTTGTGGTTTTTGAACTAATAGTTGTACTCGAGTACCTAAGAGTTCTTGTTCGTCCGGATTGTATTGTTGCCTATATGTTGGTGTTGATTGATGATGTTATGTTTGACCGGTTGAACCGGGTGGATTTTTCTGTTTTGCGTCTTTATGACATGGTGTTGGTTTGTCGTTTATGTGAGTCGATGAGTATGATGCTGTTCAGCCTGGTGGGTCCCACATAGGGATTCACGGCGCTGTAATATACCTCGAATATATTGAGGGTGTTACAGAAAATGGTATCAGAGCTCTAGGTTTATGGATACCTAGGCTTGTCGGTTTATTGGGTCTTGTGGTGTTTTGTTTTGCACATCATCGTCACGCTGCCATGATTCCTAACGATTGTCCGTAAGTTTTCCTTCCTCTGTTCATTAATTCCTTGTATCGTACCCTTGATTCTCGACTTGTAATTGTTCTTTTCTTGTACTGACCCTCGTATGGCTTTTGCTACTTATTTAACTCCAGTATGGATGCTGGAAGAGGTCGTGGTCGCGGTCGTGGTCGTGGACGCGGCCGGGGACGTGGGGCAGCCGGTGGGGCGGCCACGTTACAGTCTTCGAGGCCGCGTGCGGCGACCGTCATAGCCATGCTTCTTCTCAGGAGCGTGCCGATCTTGGTATTGCGGCCGTTATGCAAGAAATGGTGAACCAAATGGCGGCAATAGCTCAGGCGGTTCAGAACCCGGATCAGGCCCGTGCTAATCGGGGCGGAGCGGACCGTTGGCTCCAAGATGTTATCAAGATGCATCCTCCTCAGTTTTCGGGAGCTTCAGACCCGATTGGCTGGGAAGGATGGATCAAGGAGATATCTAAGGTCTTCATTGCCACTAACTGTCCCGAGGAACGTAAAGTCCCTATTGCCCAATACTTTCTCACAGGGGACGCTACGGACTGGTGGGAGGCCGTTGGGCCCAAAGATCATGCTGCTTCGTGGGCTGAGTTTCAAGAATTGATGGAGACTGAATATTGCCCGTGGCCGGTCAGACAGGCTCGGGTACATGCTTTTTATGATGCTCAACCGTGGGATATCCCCGTATCTCAAGCCATTGCTGATTTTAACAAGGAGTTGGGTTATGTGAAGACCCAAGTTGTCGAGGAGAGCGACAAAATTTTCCATTTCTCCAGACGGATGAAGTTGCCGATTCGGGACTATATGTCGGGGCTTGTATGCACTACCTTGAAAGATTACCAGAGGTGGCCCTTGCTTACGATATGTCTCGTGACGGCGAGTGAGGCGGCCCGCGAGAGTAAGAAGCAAGTCCACGGAATTTTTCGGGCCACAAAGGTGGGGGTCGCAGAATTTCACCGCTAACTTTTCCGCTGGTGGTGGCCCGGCTCGATCTACCGGGTTTCCCGTAGGGCCGCAGTGCCCCTTCTCGAGAGGTGAAATGCTTTAACCGTGGCAGGCCACATCGCCGTGTTTGTCCGAAACCTTTGCCGACGTGTAATCGTGTGGCGGTAGGGTCACAAAGCCGCTTCTGGCCGAGAGGGAGAAAATCCTTGGTGCCCGGCTTCCATTCCAGACCTAGGGAACCAAGTGTGAATCGGGATCGTTTGCTCCTCAATCTCCGCCGAGTGCTAGCCGGGGAGAGGTCGGGTCAGCCTCTAAAGGGGAGCTTCCGGTCGGCTCAGCCCATCCGCGTGTCTATGAGATGCGGAGAGCCGATGACCCAGCTACCGTGGCGGCAGTACCGTTTATATTCTTTCTCATCCCGTCGGTGTGCTTTTCGATTAGGTGCTACGCATTCGTTCATATCTCTGGATTGTGTGCGCCGTTTGAGTCTCGACCGTTTGACACCTTGTGAGCCCTTCATCGTTAAGCTTCCTAGCGGTGATAGGATCGTTGGTTATCAGGAGGTTCGAGACTGTTCTGTGCTTATTTGTGAGAGGATTTGGCCCTCTAATCTTATTGTTGTGAGTATCGAGGGTGAGGATTTGATTCTTGGTGATGATTGGCTCGAGCGGCATGGTGCGATCATGAACTACCGCACGAGAATCATCACTATGTTACCCGAGGACGGCACCGAGCACTCTTTCGCGGGGCGAAAGAGGGGAAACCAGAAATTCGTCATTAATGCCTTGAAGGCGATGAGTCTCATGCGAAAGGGATGTACTGGTTATTGGTGTTATGCCTTGAAGGCGGAGGATGGTGGAGTCGAGCTTTCGTCGATTCCAGTCGTTAATGAGTTTCCTGATGTATTTCCTGACGAGTTACCGGGATTGCCACCGGATCGTGAGGTTGAGTTTGCTATAGAGTTAGAACCGGGCGCGGCTCCTATTTCGAAGGCACCCTATCGCATGGCACCCTCAGAGATGGCAGAGTTGAAGAAGCAGTTGAGTGAGCTTCTTGAGTCGGGGTATGTTCGACCGAGCGCCTCGCCTTGGGGCGCGCCGGTCCTGTTTGTACGGAAGAAGGATGGTTCACTACGTTTGTGTATCGACTATCGCGAACTAAACAAGGTGACCATCAAGAACAATTATCCCTTACCGAGAATTGATGACTTGTTCGATCAGTTGCAGGGAGCTGCGGTATTCTCGAAAATTGATTTGAAATCGGGGTACTATCAGCTCCGGGTGAGAGAGTCCGATGTGCCGAAAACAGCTTTTCGGACGAGGTACGGGCACTATGAGTTCGTAGTCATGCCTTTCGGGTTAACTAATGCGCCGGCGGTGTTCATGCAGTTGATGAACAAAGTCTTTATCGAGTATTTGGATAAGTGTGTCGTCGTCTTCATTGATGATATTCTTATTTATTCGAGGAACGAGGAAGAGCATGCCCATCATTTGCGGATAGTGTTAGACATTTTGAGGGCCGAGCAACTCTATGCGAAGTTCTCGAAATGTGAGTTCGGCCAAGGAAGTGATGTTTTTGGGTCACGTGATTTCGGTAGGGGGTTCGTGTAGATCCGCAGAAGATCGAGGCGGTATTGGATTGGGCACCGCCCAAAAACGTGAGAGAGCTCCGTAGTTTCTTGGGTTTGGCTGGCTACTACCGTAGGTTCGTCGAGGGTTTCTCGAAACTGGCTCGACCACTTACACAGTTGCTCCAGAAATCCGAGAAGTTAAATGCGGAATGACGAGAGGCGATCAGTTTTGAGGAGTGAAGAAGCATTTGACTTGACTCGGTTTGGCGTTGCCATGTGGCAACGAGGATTCGCCGTTTATAGCGATGCTTGGTCGTGGTCTTGGGTGCGTATTAATGCAAAGACGGCAAGACCATTGCCTTTGCGTCGAGACAGTTGAGGCCGTATGAGCTTAACTACCCTACTCATGATTTGGAGTTAGCGGCAATCGTATTTGCGCTCAAGATTTGGCGTCACTACCTTTTCGGCTCTACATGTCGATTTTTACCGATCATAAAAGTCTGAAATACATATTTACTCGGCGGGAGTTGAATATGAGGCAGAGGAGGTGGTTAGAGTTGATTAAGGATTATGACCTCGAAATCCTTTATCATCCGGTAAGGCGAACGTCGTGGCCGACGCCTTGAGTCGGAAACCGATTGCGTTGCGGACGCTTGAGATCCTTACATCTCGGCCCGAGCTTCGGAGGGCTTTGATCGAGTTAGATGTTGAGGTCTCGTTGCCGGAGTCGTCGGGCAACTTTGTGCTTTAGAGATTTCATCATCTTTGATCGATGAAATTAAGCTGAAGCAATCAGAGGATCCGATGATTACTCAAATCCGAGAGAACGTTCTTAAGAGAAAGTCTCCTGGGTTTGTGATTCACGAGGATGGTATTTTGAGATTCAGTCGGCTTTGTGTGCCGAACGACTCGAGTTGAGGCGAGTATTTTACGGGAGGCCCATGCTACACCCTATTCCGTTCATCCCGGTTCGAGTAAGATGTACAAGGACACGAGAAGAAATTTCGTGGAATGATATGAAGGATGAGGTCGCATTAAGTAGCGAGATGTTTGACTTGTCGACAAGTCAAAATCGAGCATCAACCGGTCAAGTTATTGCAGTCACTTCCGTTAGGAATGGAAATGGGAAGATATATCGATGGATTTCGTTACGAGTTTGCCGAGATCGAGGTCGGGCATGAATATGGTATGGGTGATTGTCGATCGTCTGACTAAGTCGGCACATTTTCTGGGCATCAAGGACACTTGGGGCCCGGAGAAGTTAGCCCGTGTGTTTATCGCGCAGATCGTGAGACTTCATGGTACCCCGAAGTCTATTGTTTCGGATCGTGATGGCCGTTTTGTATCGCAATTCTGGCAGGCGGTGCATAAGGCGTTGGGTACCCGGTTGCGTTTGAGTACCTCTTTTCATCCTCGCCGATGGGATCGGAACGCACTATCCAGACGTTCGAGGACTTGTTGCGTGCCTGTGCTCTCGATTGGAGTAATGACTGGGAGGAACATTTGCCACTGATCGAATTCATGTATAACAATAGTTGGCACGCGTCGATTCGGATGGCGCCGTACGAGGCACTTTATGGGCGGCGATGTAGATCACCGATTTGTTGGAATGAAACGTCCGATTTGGTCGGGACCGAGCCGGATGTCGTTTTAGAGACGAGGCGGAAGATAGAAGTAATTCGGGAACGGATGTTGACTACCCAGAGTCGACAGAAGTCGTATACCGACGTCCGTCGTCGACCTTTGGAATTCGAGGTAGGAGACCACGTTTTGCTAAAGGTGTCGCCGACGAAAGGAGTTTTTCGTTTTGGGAAGAAAGGGAAGCTGAGTCCGAGATTTATTGGACCCTTTGAGATTCTCGAGCGAGTCGGTGAGTTGGCATACCGTTTGGCGTTACCTACAGCCTTGAGTCATGTTCATAACGTTTTTCATGTTTCCCAGTTGAGGAAATATGTCCCGGATTCTAGTCACGTCATCGATTATGGTGAGATTGATGTCGCCAAGGATGTTACTTTTGAAGAGCGTCCTTTGAAGATTTTGGAGCATCGTGAGAAGCGATTGAGGCATAAGACCATACCTTTGGTCAAGGTGCAGTGGTCGAGACACGGTGCCGAGGAGGCAACTTGGGAAATTAAGGATAGCATGCGTGCTAGGTACCCCGAGTTGTTTGTTTCTTAAGTTTCGGGACGAAACTTATTTTTAGAGGGGTAGAATGTAATATCCGCATTTTTCTTTCCCTTGTAATTGTATTTCCGGTGTAATTCTCGATTGTAGTGACCCTCGTGTATCCTTCAGTGTAACTTTTCCGTCATCTTTTGATCCGATTCTCGTAATTGTTGTGCGGAACCGCCGTTTCGGGGTTGCCGTGGATCCATTTCGTGTTATTAGTCCCCAAATATTGATTCCTATCGTTTTATCCTCTTTCGGGATCATTTTTATCATTTTGGGACCCAATAGGTGGTGTGGGCCGCGGCACAAGCTGTGCGTGCCGTGGCACACAAATTCCTTCAGTTGGTGGTCGAACCAACTGTACTGTGTGCCGCGGCACACCCATCCGGCAAGCCGCGCACAAGCAGCAGTGCGCGGCACACTGTCCGGTGCCGCGGCACACTCGTGTCTTCGCGACCCAAACCCAATCAGACGGTGCCGCGGCACACGCAGGCTGTGCCGCGGCACAACGCCGAAACCTGGGCGTAATTTGTTGGCCTGTGCCGCGGCACACAAAGCGGTAACTGTGCAAACTCGTCTTTATTAGACGAAATCGCCCATCTTCTTCCTCATTTCACTGCATCGCGAGAGAGAGTGTAAGAGAGGGGAAGAGTTCTTCACCTTTATCCATTGGGGGGTCGATTTTCACCATTTTTCTTCGGTAGTGAAGCCCGGGCAATCAATCTAACGCGTGTTCTACGGATCTTGGTGCTTGAATCTCCTAAGGTAATATTCTAAATCCCTATTTTCGATTAATTTGGGGGTTTTGGGTTTTTCTTCCGATTCGTTCCGTTTTGTTGGTGGATTCATGATGTATACGATTAATATTGTTAGTATCTTTAGTTTTCCTACGGATTCATGGATATTTTGTGGATTTTTACGGAATCGGGAGGGTTTGGTTGTGGTCCGACCTCGTTGTTATTTTGATACGAATATACATGAATCGTAGGCGGGTTTCTAGGTGTATTCCATTTCCATAATCGTTTAGAAGTGGTTGTGATTGTGCTATTCGAATCGTTAGGTTCATTTTCGTCGGTTCCTCGTGGTTGTGCTTGATCCTTCCGTTCCGTTCGTGTCATCGTCTATTTAATCGAGGCAAGTATCCTTATGAACTTACAATCTTGACATAGTAGTTTTGTATGAGAAATTGTGTGTGTGTATGCTCACTGCGGGTTAGACTCGACAGGGTCTCGGAAGGGTTCCACGAAGCTGTGGGACCGCGAGCTTGCTTTTAACCACTGTGGGTTAGATCCGACGGGGTCTCGGCAGGGATCCACGAAGCTGTGGGTCCGCGGTTAATTGTGGTGCATTTTACAAATGTGGTTTTGATTATTGGCATTTCCGGAAATGAGTATTTTGGAACTATGTTTTCTTGAATTGCATGCATTACTATATGTGTAAGATGTAAATTGTTCATTTGGTTACTTGTACTAGCGTAATTGCTAACCCCTCTGGGGACCCGTTTTGGGGAAATTCGTTTTATGAATTTCAGGTCAGGTTCATCGGGACGAGCGGGCGCTGGACCAGTACACGGATGATGGCCATGCATGATGATTGTGCATAAGTGACGTCTTAATGTCTTTTTGTCTTTCATCTTTTGTGGTTTTGAACTAATAGTTGTACTCGAGTACCTAAGAGTTCTTGTTCGTCCGGATTGTATTGTTGCCTATATGTTGGTGTTGATTGATGATGTTATGTTTGACCGGTTGAACCGGGTGGATTTTTCTGTTTTGCGTCTTTATGACATGGTGTTGGTTTGTCGTTTATGTGAGTCGATGAGTATGATGCTGTTCAGCCTGGTGGGTCCCACATAGAGATTCACGGCGCTGTAATATACCTCGAATATCTTGAGGGTGTTACAACCCCATCAAGGTATGCCTTAGTATATTTTGGAAGTGAAATCCAAGTCATCTTTGCAAATTCACAAACCTATTATCTGCACATTGAAGCAAAAACAGAAAATACAGAAGATATAAAGAGGGCATAAAAAAAGAGCATAAACAAAAACAGAGCATAAATGTAGACCTATTTTCTACACAAACAAAAAAACAGAGCTGCCTTAAAATTTATAAAAATAGGACTTGTATAAATTAAAAAGCAAACTTTGAACAGAGACGGAGATAGGGAGACAGATCAAAATTAGAATCAAAGTAAAAACTTAAATTAAACAAAAATAAACCCCCAATTACAACAAACAAACAAACAAACATAAACCCCCAAACAAACACGATTACATAGTTCGAATTTACACAAGAAACATAGGAATCCTAATTAAGAACAAAAAAATAGAGCAATATACGAAGAAGGAAGAAGCATTGGGCATGTAACAAAATTGATTCAAAACTACAAAAAACAAAAAGGATTTCGGATCGATGATTTACCTTTGTCAACCTTTAATCTTCTTGAGCTTGATTTCCCCTCTTCGAGCTTGACGAGTTCACTTTTGTGTTCGTGTGTTTGTTTTGGTGTCTGTGTGCCGTGTGGGTTGTGTTGTGTGTCGTGTGGGTTTTGTTTTTTCTTTTCTTTTTTCTTTTGTTATTTTTTGTACGCCCGCCAACATTTTCCCAAAATCCCGCTCATATATTTACAAGCCCGCCACATTTTCCCCCCAAAATGAATAGATACCGCAACGATTTTAAAAAAGTATTGCAATAGAATGCATGTTTTAAACTTTCTTAGATTTTTCCAATGGAATTGCAACGCTTTTCAAAAGCATTGCAATTTATGTGATTTGGTTTCTCAATTGCAATGGTTTTTAACATTTTTTTAGAAATATGGTTGCAATAGGCAATCTATGGTGTAGTGATTCTTAGCATGTTAGTATTGCATGAGTATCGGGTGTGTGTGTATGTTCACTACGGGTTAGATCCGACGGAGTCTCGGTAGGGGTCCACAGAGGCGTGGGTCCGCGAGCTTGCTTTTAACCACTACGGGTTAGATCCGACGGGGTCTCGGTAGGGGTCCACAGAGGCGTGGGTCTGCGGTTAATTGTGGTGCATTTTACAAATGTGATTTGGATTATTGGCGTTTCCAGAAACGAGTATTTTGAACGGTTTTCATGATTGCGTGCATCGACTAAGTGTGTAAGAGGTAAGTTGTTCGTTTGGCTTACTTGGCTAGGATGGCATTAGAGTATTTTGTTGTTTGTGTTAAATCCTTTAATTGTGGATTTTGACGTTGGAAGACGAACCTTGTGGTCGTTCTTGTGTACTTTGAGTTGATGAGATTTGGGGCTAAAATCCCAATGGTTTTGTAAAAGTCATTTTATGGATTTGGGGCTAAAATCCCAACGGTTTGGTAAATGTCATTTTTTGTGGAAAGTAAACCTTTGGGGCGGTGACCCCTTTTGTCCTTTGGATTTAGAAAAGTAGGATTTGATAATCCTAAATTATTTTCTATTAAAACTCTCGATGGCATTCTAAACCGTTTTATAAATTATTTTCATTGATTTATGATATTTCGATTTTTAAAGGTTTTTCTCAAACCCTTGCCTCGAGAAGTACTTTTCGTTTCGTTTGGATTTTTGAGGATTCCTGGTTATTGTTATTCGTGAAATGTGAATTGTATGGCTCGTATTTGCACTTTGTACTTGCACTAGCAAAATAGTGGAGTTTTGCTAACCCCCGAGTATTCGGGGGGTGGATGTCTATTTTTGCATTCAGGTTTTGGAGCATAACACAGGGTCGGCACGAAGGATGATGAAAGATGAACGATACTAATCACACGAGGATCCGTTGATGTCGTATTGGTCTAGTTGTATTTTCTTTTCCGCTGCAGTATCTTTTCCCCGTTGTACGGGAGTTTATTGTATTTTGACCCCTGCGTGGGTATATGTTGTAATTGAGTTGTATATTTTTATTGAAAGACCAAATCGGTCTACTGAGTCATTTAGCCTTGAAGGCATTGTCGAGATGTTAAATGTTGTTACCAGCCTGGTAGATCTTCGAGGAGAGGGTCTACGGCGTGTAATATCCCTGAGTAGATTGGGGGTGTTACAACAAGCACACTGCAACTGAACAAATTCGAAACAATAAGTGTCATTACAGGCACATAGAAGTATGAAAATATTTGCATGCGAACATAATAATGGGAATTTTTAAACAAAATGTTACTAGAAAAATGCATATGTGAGAAACACTAACATGAGAAAAATGATAAAGCTATTGTCACCATTGTATACTAACACACTGCTGATAAATAATTCTAAATGTTACTATCTATGAAATAGCATGTGGAACAAATGTACTCCAGCTAAATAAATTTAAAAATATAATCTGTCACCACATTCAAATAGAAGTAGGGAAATATTTGCTCAAATAATGTCATCATCTCTGCGCTCAAATGCGGAAATAAATATACTACAACAGATAAAGAAATAAACCTATTTATCAAAAAAATCAAATTAAAAATGTAATTAGTATAGACGGCAAGCCAGGTAACAAATAACATAAATTGTTACCATCGTAATCAAAATATGCAGAAACAGTATATAATTTATAAAGTACAAAAATGCTAACAAAGCGAAAAAAATAAAAAAAATGAGAATTCAAACCTGAATAGATGATTGGATTGCTGGAGATAGTCAGCGATGAAGAGTCACTTATTACTATAAGCCTATTATGGTATTTCATTCTGATATGCAAGTCATCTTCTTTGTGTTGCGGGATTATATAATATTGTATGAATTCAGAATTCAGACCGATTTGGAAAATAGGAATTGTTTAATTCCTTTCTTTGGAATTCGCCTATTGAATATTTGTTTAGAGAAATGAATGTTGATCTTGAATTCAAGATTCAACTAAATAAGCAAAAAAAAAAAAAAATCAAAGTGCAATCTTAATAATTTCGAAAATCATGGACTATAAATTTGAAAGCTTAACAATTGTTTAACAAGGTAGAATATCCAAATAATAAAAATTCAAAAAATAATAAAGAATTAGGGAATGCATTTACTAATCTCCATTTTTAGTCAAACTTAAATACTAATCGTTGATCATATTTTAAACGAATCGTGTGGTTGATATGATGCCAAGGAGGCTTCTGAGACTTTCGTTCTAATAAGCAAAGCCAAATTCGGTTGAGCATGCTGGCACCAAAGTTAAATGTTTATACACATAATAAATACAACTATTTCGAACCATTTTAGTGTATGTTTGGTATATAATCTCAATGGGGATAGCCTGGTGGTTGAGTGGTGTTGTTTAGAGACCAAATATCAAAGTTTAAATCCAGCAACACCACTAGATCGGGTGTTGAGTAAAAAAATGTATGTTTGGTATATAAGTAAATTTATTTTTTAAGTTTATTTAAAAACTTCTATTTGGTATGCCGTAAACTAGATTATAAGCTAATTTATAGATTAACTTATCGAATAGTTACTTTAAGTAGTATCTCAATAAAATAACTTAACAGCTAATTTATAGGTAAACTAACAAATACACTCTTAATAATTACATCATCTTTTAATATATTTTTTTGTTTCGTCAGGTCCTTTTAGTTTGCATTTTATTATTAAGTTTATTATTAAAACCACAGGAGAAAGTGAAATACACTCTCTAAAAGTGTTAAGAGTAAGGAGGGTGTATTCAATTCATACTTTTAAAGACTTTTAATGAATTATAAAATCGGTATGTATTCAATTTAGATTTTGCAAAGTCTTTAAAAGTCTAATGATAATCGATTAGGATTTTAAAAAGTCATTACAAATTTGATGGTATCCAAAAGTATCAAGACTTTTTAAGATTTTATTAATTCCATGACTTTGTGGATTTCTTAGGGTTTAGGTATATATAGAAGAGTCATTCCAAATCTCATCAACATAGATGGGATTTCTCAAGTAGCCGTGAAAGGAGCCGACGAAAAAAAAACAATCAAGGTAAACTTTTCTCAATATTACGGTTTATACACACACACACACACACACATATATATATATATATATATATATATATATATATATATATATATATATATATATATATATGGACAGTTCATCAGGAAGAAGACGGCTAATCTTTGCAGTTTCTTTGTTCTCTCTCTCTCTCTCTCTCTCTCTCTCTCTCTCTATATATATATATATATATATATATATATATATATATATATATACACAACAACAACATCTAAGCCTTAGTCCCAAAATGATTTGGGGTCGGCTAACATGAACTTTGAAACCGTCAATAATCGTTACATAAATAACGATTATATATATATATATATAGATATTGTCTTCTTTCTTGGAGAATATATATATATATATATAGATCTTGTCTTCTTTCTTGGAGAATCTAATGTGCAGTGTGTGTATATATATATATATTAATCTGAAGCACACTATATATGTTGTTAATTTGGATTTTTAATAAGCTTTGTATATGTTAATCGGAAGCACAATAGATTTTTTATTAGGGTTTGAAGATATTAGTCGGAAACGCAATCGATATATTTTATTTTTGTTTTTATGGTTAGTAATAAATTTATATATTGATACAGATATAATTATAATGGGAGATTCACAATATAATGGGAAGAAAAAGACTTATGACAAATGGTCAATTGAAGAGAGTAATGTGCTATTGCGAATTATGGTTGATGCGGCGAATTTAGAATGGCGTGATAATAGTGGTGTCCTTTCTAAACTAACCGTTGAAGAAAAAATACTTCCAGTATTAAACTCACAACTTGGATGTCAAAAGACACATGGTCAGTACTTAAGCCGGCTAAAATATTTCAAAAAACAATGGCTATCTTACTCCACGCTTCTCCGGTTTAGCTCCGGTTTTGGGTTGGACTCTACTACAAAGAAATTCACTGCCCCAGATGAAGTATGAGATGAATACCTAAAGGTGAGAGTCCTCAAATTTATGCTTGTTTAATTCATTTATCTATAAAATAAATATTTTTTTAGGTTTTAACATAACAAAATTTAAAGCCTCTTAATGATTATAGGCACACCCCGGGGATGCTAGCTTGCGTTATGGAACTTTTAATGATTATGAAGACTTGGAAATTGCAGTTGGCAATGGTGTTGCCATAGGGAAAAACTCTATTGGGTTAGGGAGTGGTACGGATGCAAGTACATTACAATCCGAAGCCGATGAAGATAATGAAATTCGCATAGAAGACATCCCCTATGATGTTGATAGCGGTGTATTTGTAAGACCAACTAGAAATGATCCATTACTGTTTAGCTCCACTATGCCTACAACACCATTAGGGTCCACTGAAGATTTAGAGGCTCCAGTTCGAAATCGAAACAAAAGGTGTAGAACCGAGAATGAAGGAAATCCTAGTATAAATGGAACTGCTCCAAACGGCATCATTGATCAACTTAATAAATTCACCACTACTTTTCAAGGAGTTTATGGTTTGTTGGAGAAAAGAGATAGCCTATTGGAGAAAAGAGAAAGAGATAGGTCTTATACAAGTTGGGATGCTATCAAAGAGATTCCAAATTTGGATGAAAGGACTCGGATGAAAGCATTTAACATGCTTGACACCAAGACATTGAAAGATGGTTTCTTGAAGATGGATCCTCAAGAACGAGCAAATTGGATATTCGATAAATTGCAAGGAAGCTAGTTGTTTGTGTTATATTTTGATATAATACTTTTTAGAAAACTCGGTCTTTAAGTTATGTTTCGTATTATTGAGTTTGAACTATTATGTTTAGATTATTATTGTTTGGTGTCACTACTGCTTCAGACTCGAGCTTATGTTTTTGCTTTACTCGCTTTGAACAGTAGCATTTAATTACTTACTTGGAAGTTGATAGCTCTTGGGCTCTGGCTCATGACTCCATGCGTTTTATTGCTTTGTTTTTGCTCTAGTTCAATTAACTCTTCTCCTTCAAATTTTTATTTCACTGAAGGAACTGATATTATAATAAAAGAAAATAAAAAATAAAAATAAAATAAAAAAGAATACAGATAAGTGTAACTTGTAATTATATTTGAAAATATATGCAAGCTAGCTAGTATATAAGTATGTTTAGTATAGTTGAAATTCTTGTCTATATATAAGGGTATGACTTTTATAAGTTTCAATCACAACAATATAATACAATTACCTACATACTTTTATAATTGTGTTCCAGAAATAATGGAAAGAACGCGAAGAGAGGAAGAAATATGGAATGAAGAGATGGATGAAGAAGAAGTAGAGGATGAAATAGAAGATGAAATAGAAGGAGAACTTTATGGTTTAGTGAAGTATTTGTTAATGGCAATTGAAGCGTTAATGGTTGTGTTAAGAGAGATCATGGTTGTCCCTCGACGTATTGAACATCCTCTTCCTCGACGACCGGTTACTAATATTGGATATCGATATATACAAAATGTATTGAGAGAAGAGCCACAAAGTTTTCGAGAGTTACATAGAATGTATCCGTCCGTGTTCTTAAAGTTGTGCACTATCTTGAGGGAGCAAACTCCTTTGGAAGACACAAGATATATTTGTGTTGAGGAAATGTTAGCAACATTTTTGCTCATCGTCGGTCACAATGATCAATATTGTAATGTTCGTCAAAGGTTTGTTCGATCACACTTTACTACAAGTCAAAATTTCAATAAAGTTTTGAAGGCCTTGAATGGTATAGCACCACAAATGATGGTCAAACCTGAAGGTGTGCCCATGAAAATTCGGAATAGTACAAGGTTTTATCCTTATTTTAAGATACGTTTATTTATTTTTCTTAAACATATTTTATTATAACATATACTATTTAAAATAATAATAATATATGACATATATTTTTTGTACCATTATTTGACAGAATATTTTTTTTTATATTAGGATTGTATCGGTGCTATCGATGGAACTCATATTCCAGCCATGATAAAAGGTCGACATGTGAGCAGCTTTCGTAATCGTCATGGTATTAATTCTCAAAATGTTTTGGCTGCTTGCAACTTCGACTTACAATTCTTATATGTGCTTAGCGGCTGGGAAGGTTCAGCACATGATGCAAGATTATTAAATGATGCTTTGACAAGAAGAAATGGACTTCAAGTGCCGATAGGTAATGGTGTTTGTACTAGTTCTTAATTTTGTGTGTAGTTTTCTATATCACATGCCAATATTATTTATTTGGGTTTAATTATTTTAGGAAAAAATTTTCTTGTGGATTGCGGCTTTGCTAACCGACGTCAATTTTTGGCGCCATTGCGCGGTGTTCGATATCATTTAAAAGACTTCGGTGGTCAAGGTCGTCACCCTAGAAATCCAAGTGAGCTATTCAATCTCCGTCATGCAAAATTAAGAAATGTGATTGAGAGAATATTTGGTATATTTAAATCACGATTTATGATTTTCAAAGTTGCTCCTCCATTCCCATTTAAGACACAAGCAGAGTTAGTGTTAGCATGTGCCGGGTTACACAACTTCTGAGGAAGGAATGTCGGTCCGATGAATTTCCGATTGAACCAGAAAATGATCAAGAAGCTACACCAAATCTGGGCTTGGATGATGAAAATATTGAACTGTTGTCTCAAAGTCAACGACAACAAAGGGAGGAAGTTGGTACATGGAGACAGGGCATTGCTAATGCTTTATGGAATGATAGGCCAAGAGATGATGTTAATAATGAAACTCAAGAGGATACCGATGAAGATGATGAGAATGAAGAACACATAGATGATGAGAATGTGGAGATTAATGATGATGAGATTGATTAACTTGTTTTATATATATATATATATATATATATATATGTGTGTGTGTGTGTGTGTGTGTGTGTTTTGCTAATATGATTCAATTTGTTTTGTTAGTTTAATTATTTGTGCTTTGTAAGATGATTGGATTTTTAATCATTACAAATATATTTTTATTGTTAATTTGTATAATAAGGTATCAGATATATTAATCTCTCAGTCCGTAAAGAATTATTTTCATAAGAAATACTTACTATATTATTTTATAAAAATATAATAATCGCTTTGATATGCACATATTTTTTGGATCGTTGATTGCATAAAGGTTATATATATATATATAACCTTTATGCAATCAACGATCCAACACTTGGGCTTCGGTCATACATGCACAACATAAATATTAGAACTCGTAAGCTCTGTTTAGTAAATATAAAATAAAAGATAAAATACTTTTAAAATCCTCTTAAGTAATTCCATATAAATCCATAAGAATTTCTAAAGAATTAAAAAATTCCATGGACTTTAAAAGTCGTTATAAAGTCTATAGACTATTAAAAGTCTTTAAAAATATGGATTGAATACACCCTCTAAATTTCTTTGAAAAAAATAAATTATTGTTAGTTTTTTAAATTAAGATCGGTTTCATTAGGCTCTTGAAATTTATGCCGTATTTAAAGCCACTAAAGTTTTGGAGTTTTTTCACATAAATACTTATTATTAGTTTTTGATGAATATGAAAATTAAACTAAAAATGGATATTATTTTATTAATAAAGTTTGAAAAACAATTTATGGTCAAAGTCTAACTTGAAAAATAATAAAATGAATCGAGTATTTTATTGCCCCAAAAAGTTTCCTTATATACTAATTTTACAATTAAATTACCAAGTGTCATTAAATTAGAAAAAATCATTCAAATCATCCATCTATTAATTGATTAAATAATTTAAATTTATCGATATCATATGGCACAAGTATTATTCAGGAAGCAAATATATATGATTTTTTCAGACGTATTCCAATCAAGAAGATGAGTATTATTAATCAAGTGTTGTCAACATTGTAGTTAAAAAAAGCCATAATTCATACATCTAGGAAATAAGTATTATTAAGAAAGTGTTTGGGAAATATTTCCCGTGATTTGTCTTACCTAATACTGGTTGTAGATACATATATGGAAGGTTCTAGATCCTTCTAGAGGTAGTAGGATCCTATTAGATGTCTTACCTTATCTAGGAATCCTATGTATGGAAGGACTCTCATTGTAATGCATATATAAAGGCCCCTCTATCAGTGTTATGAATACAATTGATTGACTCGTATTTACAGTCTTTTACTTTCTCCTGAAACACGTTATCAGCACGTAGTCCCCAACTGAGGAAGAAATTTTTTTTCTTCTCCCATTTTTTTTTCCAGAAAATCCGAGAAAAAAAAAATCGCGGTTGGAAAACCCTAATTTCCGCCGCGCAGCTACCCGATCCAGATTTGCAAACCAGATCGCCACCCCCCAGCATCCACCCGCCGCCTGCTGTAATACCCGTAATTTCGATTTCCGGTAATTTCTTTTTTTTCGGCGGAAGTCTGTTTTGACGACTCGCTCATGACCGTTTCGTCATTCTGAGAATGATTAATTCTACACCTTTTGTCATTCGAGTTCGTTTCGGAGTCGTTTTGTTGAGTTCCGTGCTTTTTAGCGACTTTTCCGCGCTTCAGTTCGATTCTTGCGAATCTCGTTTGAAACTGCTGTTTCGAGTTTCCCGTAAGTCCGTTTAACTTTGTTAGACGTGTTGTGAATTTCGGTTTGGTTATTCGATCACGTATCGTGATTTCCGGGCGTTTTGGGCCATTTTGTAATTTCTTCAAAGTTACGGGTATCCGTATCTGTAATTGTTGCCTCGACCCGTTTCTTGGTCGCGTATGACTAATTATGGTATTATGTTTTCATTTCGGGCCGTTGATGTTGTCCGCGAACTTTTCGTCGTGTTCGCTCGCACGTTTGGAAATCGGTCGTCGCCGAGCCCTGGCGGCGGCGGATCGCCGGACGGTTGGATCGCCGGACGATTGGGCACCGGCCGGACAGAGCGGCAGAACCGCGAGCGACGCTATCGCCGGAAGGTCGCGACGCTAACCGGCAGTGTAGCGACGCTAGCTGGTCGACCAACGACGCTATCGGGCCGACAAAGGGGGTTTCGAGGTTCTCGACTCGGCCAGATCGGCAGTAGCGCGCGCCATCGCCGGTCGTAGCGCACGCTAACCGGCAGGGTAGCGCACGCCGGCCGACTAGCGACGTTACTGGGTAGTTTGTTAGTCCAAAGGGCTCGATAGCCGGCTAGCCGCACAAGAAGCTTCCGGCCGTAGCGCACGCTAGCGGGAGTCGGGTGGACCAGTCATGGTCGGCAGAATTGGTCGGTGGTGCCGGGTCATGCGGGCCATGGCCGAGAGTGCTCGGCCGTCTTGGCCGATAGCGCACACTAGTCCGGGAAGGCTAGCGCACGCTAGTTCCGGCCCAGTATATATATGACAGACCAGCCACATTTCCCTTCGTTTTTCATTTCCTTCCTTCTCCGTCCGCGGCTGGCGATTCATGGGTGACGAAGCCATGTTTTTTAACAACAAATCCATGAAGTTCTTGAGTTCTTAACATCAATCAATCGTCCGTTATCATCCTTTGATCCAGCGAATCAAGGTAATCTTCCTTAGAACCCTAATTTCGTGAATTTGGGGATTTTTGCATTTTTGTCCGATTCGTTCCGTGTTGTTGATTAATTCATGATGGGTATGATTAATCTTGATAGTATTCTTGTGTTTAACATCATTTAATCCATTGTTCTTCGTCGAATCGAAGTATATTTCTCGATTTCCTTCAAATTGACTTTTTGGGGGATTTGTCCCCGATCTCGTTTTTCATCCGTTTTCGATGGATCGATTATAGTTAAATGATGTTGTTAAACATATTCTATGGATTGTATATCCATATTTCAACTTGGAATTCCGTTTTCGGATTTTGACGGAACGAATCGTGTTCTTGGCCGTTTTGGGGGAAATCCTTGAACTTTCGTCATTTGTTCTTTGAATTCAGCGGCTTTGGGTCGTACTTTGGAATTCATTTTCGTTGTTATTGTTTTCGTTCGTAGTTCGTTGTTGTGGATTGTTGTTCGGTGGAGTCGGCGAGTTCGTAGTCGGTTCGTGCCAACCTACTTCGGCCGATTCTCCGCGTTGTGGTTATTCGAGGCAAGTACCTTGCCCATACTTTTCTCGTTTTATGGATATGATGATCGGTGATCGTCTTGGTGTGTTTGTTTTGTTGTTTGAAATGAAGTTTCAAAGGATTTCGGTTTGGCCTCGTTAAAGACTTTCTTTCAAAGCGAGTGTGATTTGTGAACGGTGTTTTGAGAATTGATTATGATTTGGTTATTTTGAACATTGAAGGATTTTATGATGATACTTCTATTGTTTAAGTTATGGAATCGTGTATTCCGTATTTAATCTTGTTGTGGTGTTTTGAAGAGTTTGATAATGGTGTCGAGTTAATGGCCATCTCTAGTGAGTATTCTTAATGAACTTACATTCTTAGCATATTAGTATTGCATGAGTAACGTGTGTGTGTATGCTCACTACGGGTTAGATCCGACGGGGTCTCGGTAGGGGTCCACAGAGACGTGGATCGACGAGCTTGCTTTTAACCACTACGGGTTAGATCCGACGGGGTCTTGGTGTAATACCCATAATTTTTATCCCCGGAAATTTTCTATTCTTGGAGGAAGTCTATTTTGATGACTTGCTTGGGACCGTTTCGTCATCCTGAGAATGATTAATTCTACACTTTTTGTCATCCGAGTTCGTTTCGGTATCGTTCTGTTGAATTCCGTGTCCTTAATCGACTTTTTCACGTGGGAGTTCGACTTTGTTAGATCACCATTAATTTTTGGTAACTCCAAAAATTATGAATCTTTGCAATATTATAGAGCATCGAGTTAGCTTTCCAATGGTTCAAACGGTGAGTCAATCGGAGTCCGGACGAGAGAGTTATGGTCGTTTTAACTCACCCGCTCGTTATTGGCCGATCACTGCCGGCCGAACTCGGCCGTGTCGTCCGACACGGCCCGTGCTGCACTCGTCCGAAATGCCGGAGTTTCGCCGACCAGACTCGCCGTGTCGCCCGACACGGCCCGTGCTGCATTCTTCCGGATAAGCTCGAACGATCGCCGACACGCCCGACCGTGTCCCAGTGACACGGCCGAGTCATGCCTGGGCCGCCGGGCGGTCGCCGTCGGAAGGCCTCGGTGCCGCGACCGTGGCCGGGCAGGACACGGCCGAGTCCCCGCCGCCAATCTGTAACACGACCGCGCCGACCGCACGGGCCGTGTCCGGCAGCGCCAACCCCTATAAAAGGCCCCGCAGACGCTTTTACGGCCATTTTTCACCTTCTTCTTCTCCTCTTCCGCAGCCTTGGCGTGTTCTAATCTTGAAGCCATGTTGTTTAACAACATATCCATGGAGTTTTGAGGTTCATATCATCAATCATCCGTCCTATAACATCCTCCGATCTACCGACCAGTCCGATTTCCTAGAAATCTAATTTTGGGGATTTTGGGTATTTTGTTCGATTTCATTCGTTTAATCCGATTTAACTTAGGATTGTGAAGGATTGATGATTATTTAGATGTATTGTATCATTTCCCTTGTTATCCCATGGTTGGATCGTATCGATTCGTTGTTTTGGTCGAGTTCTTGACCGACGCCTTGAAGGTGTCCTAGAAATGTCATAGAGGGGTTTTCGGGCGTTCTACGATTATTCTTCCTCGTATGATCGATGATTTATTGAATTTATGTTGTTAGGGTCGAATTCTTGTGAAGAACTCGAGTTGAAACCCTTCATTCGTTGTCTTCCTCGTGGTTCAAACTTCCTACGAACCGTGTTCTTCGGGATCTTCGGTAACGCTTATTAAGGCAAGTATACATTTATGATTGTGCGTTCGACTTTGAAAGTAAGAGGAATTGATGGCACGATATGAACGAACCGCTTTTACGGCATTCATAGATATATTGATGGCATATTATGAACGAACCGCTTTTACGGCATTCATATATGTATTATCGCATGTAACGAACGAACCGTTTTGACGGCATTCCTACATGTAACGGCGTATGATATGAACGAACCGCTTCTACGGCATTCACATACGTCATAAGATTTTAGTCATTCCTAATACTAGTCTTGAATTGATGAATTGACGGATATTGATGAATCGACGGATTACATTTACTTTATTGTCGAGAAGTATTATGTTTCATATTGTTATACTTGCACTAGCTATTCGACGGCTAACCCCTTTATGGGGAAATACGTTTCATGTATTTCAGTTCCAGGAGAGCGAATGTGGGTACCGGTCGGCATGAAGATGATGGGCAAGTGTGATACTATGTTTTGTCTCCTGGTTATTTTCGATTCCTCCTTTCGGTGTTGTTGTCTGGAATGGATTTTTAAATACTCGAGTATTGTATTTCGCTTCCTTGATGTTCCGGCTGTGTTGCCGAGGTTTTGATTTGTGTAGTGATTTATATTTCTTCGTTGGTTATGTTTTTGAATTCCATTTGTATCGTCTTCCTTTCTTTTGTATGTATACCTTATCGGTCAAGTTTATAGTTCCTCGTATGTTTAGCCTTGTGGGTCCCACGGCGGGCTCACGGCTACTGTAATATACCCCGAATAACTTGGGGGTGTTACGAATATGGTATCGAGCTTAGGTTTATGGATACCTAGTCCGCCGGTCTTTGGGTCGATTGAGTCGGCATTTGCCCACGATCACTACTCTGCCATCATCACAAAGGCGACCGGTACTTGTAAGTCCTCTCACTCTTCTTGTATTTTTCTTAATCGCTTTCGTTTATAGCTTGGTATTCTTGAGAATTGGTCACTTCGAGAATGTGCGATTTGGATTATACTTACGCACGTATGTGCCCTTCGAATGTTGGGTGAAAGTAGGAAGAATCGTGTTGTGATCACGGACGTGAACTCTTCCTTGAGATTTTGTTAAATTGCTAATTGCGATATTGGAGTGTAACGGTATTATGTTGAGACTTTGTTTAGAGTCGCATGCTAGTATCACGGGAGATCTTCACTTCCCGACTGTAAGTATGTTGTTCGATTATTCGATAATTCTTGGTTATCTTGGTGATTTTGGATTTTCCGTTGAAATGTTGTTTGTAATGAGTGATTGTAAGTTTCGAGGACGAAACTTATTTTTAAGGAGGGTAGAGTGTAATACCCGATTTTTCGGATATACTTTTTTCGCTTATATATCGATATCGTGGATGGTTAATTATGCTCGAGGACGTTGTGAACGCTTTGAAAATGTTATTGAATTGAGTATATGTATTGATTTTGCCGTATGCTCGTATTTGGTATGTCATGACTTTGGACAGAATTGTTGAAATTGACTAAGTATGGAATTATTACGACGTTAATAAGGTGAGATTACGACGTAAGATTGGCATGGTTACGACGCCAAGGCTAAGGTATTACGACGTAACGAAGGCATCGGACGTAACCGAGTCCCGTGAGGCGTGGGATCTGTTTCGCAACTTTCGGCGGAGGATGTTGACAGTGAGTCAACGCACGTGTTACGACGTTATACAGACGTGTTACGACGTAACACAACCATTATCTTGTAGCAAGTCAACTAGTATATTACGACGTTATATGGTATGGGTTACGACGTAATGGACCGCACGGAATGAGACAGTGAGATGGTTACGACGTTATGGATTTCGGATTACGCACGTTAAAGTTGTTACGTACGTTGAGAAAGGACACCTACGTACGTAATGAGAGTGCAATTTATATATTGAAGTGTTGCCTTTCATTTCTCTCACGATCCTTTGAGATATTTCTCTCCAAAACTCGTCCCTCTTCACTTTTAAGAGTGTTCTAAACACTTTTAACATGATTGTGAGCTTGGAATCATGGAATTAGAGCTTGGTTATGGAACTTTTGTTGATTCTTGAAGTGATTCCTTGTGTTATCCATATTCTATGAGGTTTATGTTGAAGGAAGATAATGATATGCTTTGAATATGTTGATTATGATTATGGAATCATAGAGATCTTGATGTTCTTGAGGCCATATGATGACTATGATGATTTAATGATTCTTGAAATGGAGTTCAATTATTCTTTCTTCGTTGTTTGTCCATACAAGGTAATCCTCGTATCCCTTTGATAGTGGCTCATTTTTTTTCTTTTTGGATTACTACTCGGGAGGGAGTATGTTGGGAATCGTGTATTTTGATGTTCGTCTTATTTCAATGAAAATGCATAAATTGGACTGTACTTTTATCCGCTGCGTGAGTATTTTTGAAATGGATTTTGGTATTTTGCCAACTGAAACTTTATTTTGTAAAACCGATTCCCTAAACTGAGTTTTTGGCATTTTAACCTTGATCGTTTTGACGGTATTTGGAAAATGATTTTTTTTAGTATTTGAAAAATATTACCGTCATCGGTCTTTTTAGCATTTTTGGAACGACGTGGAAATTGTGCTTAGCCTGGTAAATCCTTGTGAGAAGGGTTTACGGCGTGTAATATTCCTAGGAGGATCTGGGGTGTTACAATTATGGTATCATGTGATAATGTTATACGAGATTTATTGGAATTGTAATAAGAAATTTCGGATGTTGATATGATCATTGAGATCTTCTTCATATGGTGATAAGGGTTTTGTTGCGATTCTTGAGATTGTATGAATGACATGATGAAGAAAATGGTAACATGGAGATATATACCTCGGGGATGTTGTTCTGAACGTGATTTCGGATATTTCATGTTCTTGAAGAACTCTTGAATTATACGAGGTGATGAAATTTTTTTTTGAAGTGTTGATGTTTTGAAAATGAATGTGGAATATTCATATCTAGAGCTAAACTTTGTGTTGGAAATAATGTTCGTATAGGAATACGAATGTGATTATGAGTTTGATGAGACTATTATTCATCTCTGAATTTGGAAGCCCATACGTAGGGAGCAAATATTCAAATCGAATGATTGGATTGTTTGATAACCTTTTTAATATGATTATCTATTATTTTGAACCAGTCGGATGATTCGAATTGATGACGGTTATAAGTAAATTTTAACGATGGATTTACGAGAAGGGAACCTTGTAAATTCGTATTTAAGAATTGAGTTTGGAACATTTAGACCCTTATTATTGGTCCGAATTGGTTCCGATATGATCATCATTTTTCACTCGTATTGTGACAGGATTTGTAAGTGTCTGAGTTGGATTGTTCAGACTGTGATTAGTCGAGATATGGTAAAACGATTGAGTTCGTGGTTTGGTGGTATTGATATTGGTCGTCATCGAACCGGTTGATTATCAATCCTTCATTTTACAATAAGGTATGATATTTGATCGTGAATTATGACTGTTGTGTTGCGGTTAAGGTTGAAGGGTTCGTAGATTAACTTGGTCGAGACTAAGGGAATTCGTAAGACGAAATCAACTGAATTGGTAACAGTACTTTGTATTGATATCGAGACAAGTTTTATACTCGTACTAATCAATGAGACTAATGTTATCGTGTATGTATCATTTCAAGACTTGGCCTCCTTATGATTTTATTGATAACAGGAGATTGTTTGATACGACACCCGTCGACAAATTATGCCAAATGTTACTGTTGTTTGTAAATGTCCAGTTCGAGGCATTGCGATACTTGTTGGTTAAGTCGCTGTCGATTGCCGGTTCGCGGTATCGACGTATCGATTGTGATTGTGATGGATGTTCCATTGAGATATTGTGGTAATCGTCGTCATTGACATCGGTGTTTTTCTATTAATATTATATTAACCAATGAGAGACGTTTGATATATCCTTTTATCATCTCCGTTTCGGTGGTCGGTTTAAGACACCGGGACATCCATTCTATCGTATCATTGTTTATCGATTGACCGTTCTAAGGTAATCGAGGTATCAATTGGGATTATCAAGATAATTCCCATCCGTTGTCAAAAATATTCTCATCCGTTGTATCGTTGTTATCGATCGCCATTCTACAGGTAATCAAGTATTGATTTGGGACCGCCGAGGATAGTTCCCATCCGTTGAATTATTATTGTCGTGTTGGCCGATTCAAGGCAGCACACTATTTTCTTGTGAACTCGGTAATTTTGTGATCTTTGAAGGTTGAGGATTTTCCCAAACTGTTGTGTTGTGATCGTTGCTCGTGTTAATCGGTCCTTAGGGAAATTCTGATCCCAGGATGGTTGTTTTGAATATCGTTGGTCGTGTCGATCTTTTATTATTCGTGTGTCATCGTTCACTTGGTGAGTCGTATGATCCATATCGATGTTTTATCCCTTGAGTTTCGTTGTCATGTTGTATCGTGGCATATCCGGAATCATGTCGCGCGTTGATTGGTTATGTGTAGGATTTTTAGCCAGCACTCGATGGTCATGCGTGGATATTTCCGCATTGACCGCACACGAGACGTAGTTCTTGAGGCTAATTAGGTACATTGTCACACGTATATTCGGATTCCGTATACGGGTGGACATGTGCATGGACACATTTCCGAATCGGGCATCGTGATGTCCTCTTGAGCTTTATTGATTGATCGTTCGTAGTCCATGTTGTATTGGATATGTCCGACGATTTGCGACTGGTTGTTCATACGCCGAGGGGTATGTCCGACAGTCAGGTTTGCTCCTTTGAGATCTGTATTATGATGATTTACAGCTTTGGGCTGTTCGGCTTTCAGGCCATTGTGATGTATCGGTATTCCCGTTGGAGCCTTCGGGCATTGTGAATTCGTATCTTTTTCGGCATTGGTTTGGTCTACCTTTGGGTAATGTATTGTTGTGTTCTATATTGATGATTCGCCGTTTGGGCGTATGTTTCGGTTCTTGTGCATCTCGTTGAGTTTTCCTGGCGAAATATTTCTTCTCCCTACCTGTTTTAAGTTTCGGGACGAAACTTCTTTTAAGGAGGGTAGAATGTAATACCCATAATTTTTATCCCCGGAAATTTTCTATTCTTGGCGGAAGTCTATTTTGATGACTTGCTTGGGACCGTTTCGTCATCCTGAGAATGATTAATTCTACACTTTTTGTCATCCGAGTTCGTTTCGGTATCGTTCTGTTGAATTCCGTGTCCTTAATCGACTTTTTCACGTGGGAGTTCGACTTTGTTAGATCACCATTAATTTTTGGTAACTCCAAAAATTCTGAATCTTTGCAATATTATAGAGCATCGAGTTAGCTTTCCAATGGTTCAAACGGTGAGTCAATCGGAGTCCTGACGAGAGAGTTATGGTCGCTTTAACTCACCCGCCGTTATTGGCCGATCATCACGGCCGAACCGGCCGTGTCGTCCGACACGGCCTGCTGCACTTTCGTCCGAAATGCCGGAGTTTCGCCGACCAGACTCGCCGTGTCCGCCCGACACGGCCTGCGCTGCATTTCTTCCGGATAAGCTCGAACGATCGCTGACACGCCCACCGTGTCCCGTGACACGGCCGAGTCATGCCTGGGCCGCTGCGGGCGGGTCATTGTCGGAAGGCCCTCAGCGCCGCAACCGTGTCAAGGCAGACACGGCCGAGTCCCCGCGGCCAATCGTAACACGACCGTGCCGACCGCACGGCCGTGTCCGGCAGCAGCCAACCCCTATAAAAGGCCCCGCAGACGCTTTTACGCCACTTTTCACCTTCTTCTTCTCCTCTTCCGCAGCCTTGGCGTGTTCTAATCTTGAAGCCATGTTGTTTAACAACATATCCATGGAGTTTTGAGGTTCATATCATCAATCATCCGTCCTATAACATCCTCCGATCTACTGACCGTGCCGATTTCCTAGAAATCTAATTTTGGGGATTTTGGGTATTTTGTTCGATTTCGTCGTTTAATCCGATTTAACTTAGGATTGTGAAGGATTGATGATTATTTAGATGTATTGTATCATTTCCCTTGTTATCCCATGGTTGGATCGTATCGATTCGTTGTTTTGGTCGAGTTCTTGACCGACGCCTTGAAGGTGTCCAGAAATGTCATAGAGGGGTTTTCGGCGTTCTACGATTATTCTTCCTCGTATGATCGATGATTTATTGAATTTATGTTGTTAGGGTCGAATTCTTGTGAAGAACTCGAGTTGAAACCCTTCTGCTCGTTGTCTTCCTCGTGGTTCAAACTTCCTTGCCGAACCGTGTTCTTCGGGATCTTCTAACGCTTTATTAAGGCAAGTATACATTTATGATTGTGCGTTCTCGACTTTGAAAGTAAGAGGAATTGATGGCCTGATATTAACGAACCGTTTTTATGTCATTCATATATATATTGATTGCAAATTATTAACGAACCGCTTTTACGGCATTCATATATGTATTATTGCATGTAACGAACGAACCGCTTTGACGGCATTCCTACATGTAACGGCGTATGATATGAACGAACCGTTTCTACGGCATTCACATACGTCATAAGATTTTAGTCATTCGAATACTAGTCTTGAATTGATGAATTGACGGATATTGATGAATTGACGGATTACATTTACTTTATTGTCGAAGTATTATTTTTAATATTGTTATACTTGCACTAGCTTTTCGACGGCTAACCCCTTTATGTTGGATATTCGTTTCATGTATTTCAGGTTACATTTGAGCGGACAGGTGGGTACCGGGTCGGCTTGAAGATTTTGGGCAAGTGTGATACGTGTTTTGTCTCGGTTATTTTCGATTCCTCCTTTCGTTGTTGTTGTAATCGAATGGATTTTTAAATACTCGAGTATTGTATTTCGCTTCTTGATGTTCCTACTGTGTTGCCGAGGTATTGATTTGTGAAGTGATGTATATTTCTTCGTTGGTTATGGTTTTGAATACCATTTGTATCGTCTTCCTTTCTTTTGTATGTAGACCTTATCGGTCAAGTTTATAGTTCCGCGTATGTTTAGCCTTGTGGGTCCCACGGCGGGGCTCACGGCGCTGTAATATACCCTGAATAACTTGGGGGTGTTACACTTGGTAGGGGTCCACAGAGACGTGGATCGACGGTTAATTGTGGTGCATTTTAAAAATGTGATTTTATATTGGCATTTCCGGAAATGAGTGCTTTTTGAACGGTTTTCATGATTGCATGCATTGACTAAGTGTGTAAGAGGTAAGTGTTCGTTTGGCTTACTTGGCTAGGATGGCACTAGAGTATTTTGTTGTTTGTTTTAAATCCTTTATTTGTGGATTTTGATGTTGGAAGACGAACCTTGTTGGCGTTCTCGTGTACTGTGAGTTGATGAGATTTGGGGCTAAAATCCCAATGGTTTTATAAAAGTCGTTTTACGGATTTGGGGCTAAAATCCCAACGGTTTGGTCATTTTTCGGAAAGTAGACATCTGAGGCGGTGACCCCTTTTGTCTTTTGGATTTTGAAAAGTAGGATTTGATAATCCTAAATTGTCTTCTATTAAAACTCTCGATGGCATTCTAAACCGTTTTATAAATTACTTCCATTGATTTATGATATTTCGATTTTGAAATGTTTTCTCAAACCCTTGCCTCGGGAAGTACTTTTCGTTTCGTTTGGATCTTTGAGGATCCTCGGTTATTGTTATTCGTAGAATGCGAATTGTATGGCTCGTATTTGCACTTTGTTCTTGCACTAGCAAAACAGTGGAGTTTTGCTAACCCCCGAGTATTCGGGGGGTGGATGTCTGTTTTTGCATTCAGGTTTTGGAGCATAACACAGGGTCGGCACGAAGGATGATGAAAGATGATCGATACTAATCACATGAGGAACCGTACATCGTGTGTTGGTTCAGTTGTACTTTATTTTCCGCTGCCATATTGTTCCCGTTGTACGGGTGTGGTTGTATTTTGTTCCCTGCGTGGGCATGAGTTGTATTTGAGTTGTATGTATTTGTAGAAAGACCAAATCGGTCTACTGAGTCATTTTGGCCTTGAAGGCATTGTCGAGATGTTAAATGTTGTTACCAGCCTGGTAGATCCTCGAGGAGAGGGTCTACGGCGTGTAATATCCCTGAGTGGATTGGGGGTGTTACACCTGCAACCAGGTTTCTATTTTTCGGACTGAATTGCAGTCCAGAACCCGACGAACCAGACTGCTTACTCGCCGTCAACCATAAACCCAGATCCATCCCCCGTGCGACCATCACCCTTCCGCCGCTGCAACCCGCTCGTCTGCAACGTTCAGCTCTGCCCCACACCGGTCACCGAAGTCAGACGCGCCATCTGCCACTCAATCGGCCGCCACCAAAATGCGTCTCCAGATCCAGGCCCTAGCCGTCGGTCGTCCTTCCAGCACGCTAGGCCCGCTCCGTCGCCACCAGCCATCTTCCCAGTCTCCCAGAATCAGACGCGAGATCGGATCCCTAGCACAGATCGGATACTCAGCCCGCGTTCGACTGCCAGCTTTGTGACTCCGACCCGATTCTGTCGGCCCATCGACCCAACAAATTTCAATTAATTTTTTTTTCAGCCCACTCGCAAAGTAAGGAGGAGCAGAAAATCGAAAAAAAAAACGAGAGACGAGAATTTCGGCGCGTAAATTTTCTACACAGCGCAGTTGTATCAAAATCATGTTTCCTGATTCGTTAACCGTCAGATCAGTGTAAAATTTTGACAACAACTTCCCAACACAAATATCTGTATACTCAACGGTGGAGATCAGATTCTGAGTAATACTTGATTGATGAATCTGTTGCCGAACAGAAGCAGATTTTTACGAGGAAATTTGGAAATCCGACCTCATCCAATACTGAGTGGCTGCACCGCCGCGCTCGAGTCCTTTTTCGTCCGATTATCGAGCCCAGTAGCCCTTTCCGTGCATTTCTCAACTCTTCATCTTTTCCTACTTACTGATTCATTTGTTCATTAATTTGTACACTTATGAATCTTACCATATTTATGTTTTACGTGTATATGGGAAAATATGTTGCTCATGATGATGTGCACGCTATGGAGAAAAGCCATATTTGTTATCCCGTTCAAGAATCAAAGTAAATATAGAACGGAGTATCCACGAAAATATGTTGCTCATATGGAGAGAAACCATTTTTATTATCCGGTTCAAGGATCAAAGCAAATATGGAATCAAGTACCCACATAAGATTTTATTAAAGTTCCGGTTTTTCAATTCCTCTCTTTTGGGAATTTTTTTTGGGGAATTGGGTATTTGAGTTCTTTATCCCCCACACTACTTTACGGTGGATGAGACTATGAGATGTGGTATCACTCTCATATATCGAAGTAAACTGTGTGACGGTCCTGTGGGAGTCACGGATAATTGTTGAAAGTCGATATTTGTGGTTGTTGCATACACCACAGTTTGGGTGCGATTTGACATCGTCGTTTTGTCGATTTTAAACCAATAATTAAATAAAATGAACATTGTTGATAACAGTAAAGTTATGACTTGTTCATGATTAGTCACGAATTTATGACGTACAAATGGGACAAACATCGATTGCGACGGATATGTCGTGGTTAAAATCGACTTGTGACAGATTTGTCGCGTTGAATTGAGCGACCACCAGGTTGGTCCTGACCCAATTCCATGCTTGAAAAACTCCATCTTTCATCCTATTAAAATAAAATATTGCATGTGAGTGTAGTCATGCATGCACCTTCTCCTTGCAATATGATATATGAAAGAATGTAAGAGTAATTCTCATGAATTTTAACATGTAAAGCAATAGCATATTGCGGTAAATACATGAATTCGTTGACCTCGATTATAGTTCGTGTGACTATAGGTCCGAATAATTTTTCAAGTATTTATAAAGGCATGTGCCTTATACATTTGACTATGTTTAGTCAATTTTATTGGATGGTCAAGACGAGTTGGTTATGGTATATCCATTATGTCTCATGGTTCAAAATGCTTAATATTGATGCACCGCGTTGCATCCATATAACATGGCTATTATGACATATACTTGCAAATTGAGAATTAATATACTTGGTTGATTTGATGCACTTTGGTGGATTTTGTCTACACTTTGATCATGACTAGGCGCATCCTCATTGGTATTTGTTTATGCTTTGAAAATTTCAAACGGAATCAGTGGTTTTTAAACAGCCTTAGTTGTACCGACATTCCTACTTTCTCTACAAGTCTACCAAGTTGGAGTTACCGAAAGGATCATTAGTCGAGATAAGAAATCGAACACCCTGATGCATTTAAACGCACCTATGGCTGTCATTGCCATATTTTTGCATCAACACTTATGCCATTGGATATGGTCTCAACCTTGTTTTCTCACTAAACTTGGGAAATACTAAAGCAGCCAATTAAAACATACACTGTGATCTGAGTTTAATTATCCGTGTGGTGCACAATATATGGATAGAAAGATACGGAAGTCTAGTTTTCAGAACATCTGACTGTTCGTCCATAGCCTTCCTAACAAGGAAGTTATCGCTGTTTCAGTGAACAAAGATCAAGCTGCACGGAATTTTATTTTCAGCGATTGTGCTAACTTTTGTCCCAACCAACTTGGTTCCCATCTTAAATTTGCAAGTGGTTTTATGACACATTTTTTCAAACTCTTTTTGCCCCAATTTGTCATAGATGATGCAATTTTTGGTATGCATTATACGCTAAAATGTCATCATTCAAATGTTAAAAAACAGTTTTCTTGGGGAAGCCCAAAATACGCACTCTTATAAGAAGGTCGAGCGTATGCATGGTAGTTTTACACCATGCTTGTGTTGTAATTTTTCCCCTTTAGGCATATAATCTTGCCATGTTATGCACTCAATATGATATATCATTTTGATATCTGGTATAAAATCTCTATGTTGTTAGAGTGTTCGCTATGCTCATGTTTGTAAAATTTTGCAAGCAAAATTGAGTGCGTATTAAGCTATTTCCAAGTAATACAATATTTTTGGATTTAGATTTATAAATCCATTGTGACTATGATAGCTAGGTCATCACAATCAATGAGTGGTATAATGCTCAAGTTGTTGAATGCCTATTGGCGTTTTCTAGTCACATATGTTTCGTAACAATTGAACCATGTTATGACTCGATGATATATATGCCAAAATGTATCACTCATAGCATCTCATTGTAATTTGTGAGAATAAAATCTTATGCATCACTTGTATTGGATATGTGAAAAGGAAAAATATTCATGAGTCAATATGGTCCGGCTTGCATCGATTTTTGTAACCAGAAGATGTATTGGGACATTGACACATTTAGACTTTAATAGTCTGGAGTTTGGATAGTTTGATAATCCATATACCATAGTATTTTCATGGACATCATTTTATTTGAACAAAGAAACTATTTGGATCAAAGAAACCAAAGTACGTTGGTGGAGTCGTGAGCAGAGATCATGACCGATGATGATATTTATGTCATCCGCGTCTTGCTTTCATAAGCATGTGTGATGCCAAAGCCCCCCGATGATCCTTCTTAGCCTTGTTCATTGATTAAAGCCTATTCTTTGGCACGATTAGGAGATGACACCCTCATATGCTAAAGAGAATAATGTAGCGACGCCGACTCGCATAAGCATGGTGCTGATTCCTTCCTTTTCATCGAGTCCTTATACATGCATGATCATAAGTATTAGCCTGGGTGGCTTATGATGCTATGATGGTGTTCACAAATGGTCGTACTCAAGTTATAACATTTATATGTTATGTTGTTCCTTTGACAATTATTGATAAGTTGATGAAACCTGAGTTTTTGGTTGTCCAACTTGCGGACCAGTCATTGTAAAGGTCGGTTCACTCACTTTTAGAGCAAGTCTTAAAGTGAAATTTTAATGAATACTTCCTAACATCCAAGGCTACCTTTTCACAAATTTTGGTGCCATTTGGAGACTTGGAATGAGGTGAACCACTTAAATGAAGTTTTCACATACCACCAGCCGTCCTATCGACCAGTTCGATGTCATTTCGACCGGTTTCTGACCACAAGGTTGATGGTTTTGGAATCCCAACACCTGTTTATACATGCTCACGAAATTTTGAGGTGTTTGGGTCAGGTGAAGGGAGTGAACTCTTCAAGAAAGCACTATAGGTTCGATAAAACCAACGGACTATCATCGGTTCAATCATTTTTTTATGTGCATGGTGGCGGTTTTGTTGGATTCTCAAGACCAGTAGCTACGGTTATGTAGCATAGGACAACATGTCATATTCACCTATACCTATCATCATTCAAATGCTTAGCTACGAGTGTAACGGTATGCATTTTGTTAACTGGATTGCGTTAACAATGCAAAACCTTTATCGTCCACATGTTCATGTGCCAAAATGCGTCATCACAACGCATTATGAAGGGTTATAAATGATGAATATGACATGCGCTTTCACTCATAGTCCGCCTAAAATATACCTTGGCAGACGATCTCGTAAATCACTTTGATGAGCCAGTCTTCCCGTAGTTAGGGGGAGATGCGAACGATCATGTTCGAGTGGAATGACTTGGAATTGTCGTAGTTTGTCCCTACTGTGTCTCACCAAGTTTCCTAAAGTGACAAGATTAAATACATGCTGCAAACATGTCTGCAAGGATTGTGTCTGGTCATGAATGTTCGTCACCTATAAATGGTGATATGGTAACACCACAAATTGTGGTAGACGGCATTAATAGGCCGTAGATCTCATCGAGTATTGGGATGCCACTTGGTTCGATAAATATTCTCGCTAAGAATGTATGCGAGTTTGGTACATGAAACTTGATCATATGATCAAATGAACTCATCCGTCTCATGTGATTCTGGATTGTAGTCATCATTTGGGGACGCCTCAGTGAATGCCAATCCATAAAGAGTACTCTATGAGTAAAGCCAGTACATGAGGACGTGGAATGTGAGTTTAATCGAACCATACTTCGTTGAAAATCTACAACGTTGTATCCTTGACCTAAAATGGAAATATATGCGACTCCAGTATGAACAAAGTGATAGCCCTTTGTTGAAGTGGTGTCGACACTCCAAAGATAAGATCTATCTGTATAGTTTGTTAAGACGAGTGAGAAAATAAGTTAATCTCACCTCATGGCGCGAGGTTTCTCATGAACGTACTGGATTCGACTACGATGACACGAAACTTAGTTGTGCTATCGTAATGGATGTTATATCATCCACTATCTTTTCAGTTAGATAGTTTCCCAAAAACTGACGTGCGGCTTGTGGTTAAATCTTATCTTAATGGGGAACTAAGTTAAGTGATAAAAGGATCTCGTGGTGGATCAGACTCAAATCAAGTGGCTCCTAACCACGGAGCGCGTCGACAAGTGATTGTCGGGAACGCATACTAAGTATATACTTGATTTGGAAGAGATATGATTTGCGTGTAAAACTAAGGGTTTATAGCGATGTACTCTTGTGAGACTAAGAGATTCCGCTAAATCCAAAGTTAAGAATGAAAGGATCTTGGGGACACTTGATGATGCGTATTCATAAATCGGTTTAAGGAAATATAAGGGACGTTTTTTCTAAGAGACGATAAAGTAATGCCTATATGATTCCCAATGACTAGTCAAAGTCATAATAAGACTTGGCTCACTTAAGTGATTATGCAGTCTTAAGAGAAAAGTACGGTATGACGTACTCATGTTTGACTCGATGTACTCAATCGTAATAATCCGGTAAAGCCACTGTGATGATGGTCTAGGATGCGCTCACGCAATGTCTGTGATTGACAAGAAGCTTGAAGCTTGCTCTATCTCGATAAAAGGACACTTGAAAACCGATACCCGAATTTGCCCAGAATGTGTTGGTCTATCTCCCATATGACCTACAGTGATTCTCACTTGTTGAATAATTGTGAAATTGGTACCATTGGAAAGTTTTGTGTCTACTTTCCAAGGAAACCAAACATTTGATCACATCCATCATGTTGAATGACATATGACTATTGTTGCAAAGTAGGACAAGATATGTCCTAATTTGCCGAGTCAACTTCGGTAGAGATTTTTGATCCGCTTCAGTCGATCTATGTTACGTACTATATGTGAATGAAAAGATACGGTGTCTAGTTTCCATAAGTTCTTACAGCTTTCATTGATACCTATCAATCGAAGAAGTTATGATCGATTTAGTGCATGAAGGTCAAGACTTTACAAAACTTGATAAGTCTTTAGCGGCCTCGCACTTTGGATGTGTCGCGCTTCTTTTGTCCTTAGACCAAGGTTTGTTTTTTCCCATTGGGTTTCACTGGTAAGGTTTTTTAACGAGGTGACCTATGAGAACATCCATACAATGATGCGTTGTACTGCTCAACTTAGACCAAGAGGTATTTTTCCCACCGGCTTTTCCTCGGTATAGTTGTGAGGGCAACTTGGCATCCGACTCCTATGATTTGAGGACTCATCGTGAGTCATTATGTATACATCGGGGAGTATACATGACATCTTATGTTGGTGCGTTGCAATCTTTTCCTCATCGAGCCTTTATTTTTCCCATGGGTTTTGTTTTCATTGTAATAGGCTTTTTAAGCGCAACATCTTCTCGCACTATCATTGTATTAGTGCTCGACAGTGGGGAGTGTTCCGGAATTATTAATCCCGTGATGTGTCTTACCTAATACCGATTGTATACATAGATGGAAGGTTCTAGATTCTTTGTAGTAGTAGGATCCTATTAGATGCCTTACCTTATTTAGGAATCTTATGTATGGGCGACTCTCGTCAGAATGCTTGTATAAAGCGCCCTCTATCAAATGTTATGAATACAATTGATCGACTCGTATTTACGCCTTTTACTTTCTCCGAAACAGAAATTTAATTATGAAACTAATAAATAGATATAATAAAAGTATAGAAACATACTACAGAAAATAAAATCAAATGATTAACCCTGGTGCCTAGATTCACAATAAAAAGTTTTCTGTTATAATATACCTTGAAAATGACATTTCAATTACCCCTTTGTTTTTATATAGTGTAAATGACTATTATGCCCCTCATATAATTATGTAATTACGATTGTGCCATCTGAAGTTTTCCTATAAATAAGACTTCAGTTATTAATAAAAAACATACCTGAGAATCATTCTAAATTCTCTCTCTACAATATTCCGATTTTACAACACGTTATCAACACGACTCTAACCATTTGAGTAATATGATGAAAATATGCTCTACAACAGATCCTGGATGAACTTCTGTATCAGAAATCGAATTATTACAAAAAATCTCAAGATCTCTCTACAAAGAAAAATTCCGATTCTTGTTCTTTCATCTTCACCAATATCATCTTCCAATTTGTAAAAACAAACTAGTTATAAAGTCAACACGGGTGGAACACTCATAAGAAACTCCACGTGATCTTCATCCAAACCATACTACACGGGAATCCTCTCCCAAAGTTTCATCCGGACACCTTGGACCAACCACCGCCGGCGGGTCTAATCTCAAATCCTCCGGTTCCACCTCCAATCTCTACTCCACCGTAAAATTCCGACGTCATTTGCCCCTCCAATATGCTCCCGAATATACCTCAATTTGCACATAGTGCGCCACCGACATTTTTGCATACTCCGGCCAACACCAGCCTCAACGTGGTGGTGCACTACCACCGACAGTTTCGTCTATTCGGGGCGCTCCTTCGCCACCCACCCGGTTACCGATCCGGCAAGTTTGACTTTCCGGTCAATGATGGCTGATGGCAGATCCAACGGTAGTAGCAGCGTTGACCGGCGAATGAAAAGCTGCGTACATCCATCTTTGTGTGTAAGGTACTGTGTATGTCTATATTTGTTACTCTTATATTTTAAATAAAAAAAATAAGAAAAGGAAGAAGAGAAGACGCATGAGCGAATAAGAAAATAGCAGGGCTGGGAGAAATTGAAACACTCAAAACAAATGATGAAGTAACGGAGTAAATTAAAAAAAGGTGGGGTGGGGAAGAAGTCACGGGAAAGAAATGAAGAGTAAGTAAAAATTAAAAGAATAAAATATTCATCTAATTCATTAAATCATAAATTTGGTTTTTCTTACATATAAAATTCATATGATTTCAAAATTAATTTTTCTTGATACCATCGTGATCCATTTTACGAGAGCTTCAATTTGATACTAATATTGATATGAGTGTTAACTCTTTTCGTATATGTTATTATTAATTTATTAAAATATTTAATTAATATTCAACTCCTAAATCGCAGCAGCTTATACATATCATTACACTTCTTATTAACTGCAATGATATTTCGACTTATACCTCGACGACTATTTTGAGGAATTGGTTGGACGATCCCGCTTCCTGTAGGTTAGCTAATTATTTTGCAGCTCAAATTATGTCTCTTACTTATCTCAAAGTGGTGGTTTAAAACAACATATTTATTGCGTTTATTTTATATAATTATAATACCTCACATGTGATGAGTTCAATTATCACAAGACGGATGGTTTTACATGTATGTAATTTATATATTATATATCACTATCGTGGTTGGTTATACCACATGAATGGTTCATAAATCATGCTCTCGAAGAATAAGCAGTTGATAAAAATAAATCCTACTCTGGAAAAGTAGTTGATTGATTATCTAAATCCTGCTCTGAAGAAGCAGTTGAAAGAAATAAATCCTACTCTAAAGAAGTAGTTGATCAATGATTCAAATCCTGCTCTCGAAGAAGAAGCAGTTGACGGAAATAATATCCGATCTCCATAATTATTAAATACGAACGAAAAAAAATTGAGCAAGTGATACCATAAGCTATCACCGATTAATTAAAGAAAATCCCATGCAAACTACATGATGGGATCATTTGACAAGTGATATGGAAAACTATCACTGGAAAATAATTGCTCAATAAATCCCATGTTGATTATATCACATGGTGGGATCATTGAAATCATATTGATTGACAATATTCATGGGGAAACATATATCACATATTTGTGAAAATATTGTATTTGCATAAAAGCAAAAGATGGTCTTATTATTGCTGAAGAAGCACACAAATAAGTGAAATATCGAAACTAGTTGAAAGGCAAGAACACTCGACAATATGAAACGCAAAAAAGAAAATACATATGAAACCCATAAAAAGAAAAGGGGTGCGTCTCGAGAGTATAAAATTCCGTAACTCTGCCACCCCCTGGCATAAGGGTTTATAATGAAAGATCTAAAGGATCTAAACTTCTTTTTCGTTTGGCAAAAGAATACTGTCGGTGAGCTGACTTCCAAATTCTTAATCAAATATATGCCCGAAACTTTATAAGTAGATCAAAGAATGATGTCAAGACATATTATTATATCTCGTGATGGCTGAGATATAAACTTGTGATCTACTCCTTGATCCAGAAAGGCAAGCAAATCACTGAAGAAATTATTAATATTCAACAAACCTATAGGTTTGGTATGGAAGTCCCGCTCAGCCCATGACCTGATGTTGAATATCTCATTGAGTGTGCCATATCCACCTGGAAGAACAATAAAGGCATCACTATTATTCACCACATACATCAAACTATCATGCACAGACTGTGTTTGAAGCATCAACCCAGTTGAACCCCCTATACTACTGGTTCTAAATGTGGGATAGTGTAAGGCACTTGTTACTCTTATTCTCCCATTTTGTGCAGCTTCTAAAAGATAACCCGAAAATCTATAATTACTCCCACCATACAATATATCGATTTTGTGTTTTCCTAATTCTTTTACGAATTGATATGCCATATCTATATGCTGGATATGACCTATCAGTTTGGATCCACCTAAAATACATATGGTTTTAAATGGATGAGATCTATATGAGGATTCTGAGAACTCCATCTTTCTACACTAGACTTTCAAAATACTTTTATGAGAGATACATTTTCTGATTTGTGGATCCCAAATTTAAAGAACAAACTTCTTACTAAACAACAAATGACTTCACTATTTTCATTGAATATGGAGCGGCATATAAGACATTACTTTTGACAAAATTGCAAAAGAAAACGAAAGATATGATATTATATTTTTCAATGAAAATGACGTTACCGATTGGCAGCTGAGAAATTTAAATATTGGAAAACAATATTCATCAACTTGCATTATTTTTTCTATTACCTTATACCAACTTTGATAGAGCGGACTTACAAACTGGATCTTTTGAGATTAATTTTTCATGACTATAACGTTCCCGTTCATCCTTAAATTGTATCCACAAAGCCATTAGTTCACGATGAACGTATCCACTAGGATGTGTATCAAGAATCTGTTGGATATCATGATCCATAAATTCCTTACTCAATCCATCCTTGATAAATGCTATTTTATCTTCTCGATTTTTGGATACAAACCCCACAGATTTGCATCGTGTGTCACATGTCCATCGAGCACATTTATAGCACCCACCTAATCTTTTTGCTCTCCATTTCTTTGCAAAACTACTCCGACTGCACTGCATGTAATTAAATGAATTTGAAAATTCGCGATAGTGGAACTTGTGCTTGATCAACCATCGAATATCTTCTGGGATGCCATTTCTCATTAGCACCATTAATCTTTCGAGTCGAGCTCGATAAATTCTTTTTATGATATTCACTGGAAGAGATGGATAATATTTACGAAGATTCAAAAGCATTGAATCCATTATGATATTCAAACCCTCGGTATGGATGATTGTGAATACAATGATAATCTATTTATAGATTGGAATACGCGTATGAGATTTGACTTCGCGTCCTGAAGCGTATGAATTACGGCTCTATATTTGAATAATGAACATAATATGACATGTGGGAGCGGAGACTCCATGTTGAAAATGATGTGCAATAATGGCACCGAAAGATGATGTGATATGCCGGTAAAATATCTATATGATGATATAGACACATCGTCTTCAAATATTTATTCTCTATTAAAATCACTACTAGCTAATATTGGGAATGAATCCCTAATAAATTTGGAATATATTAAGGGGGAGTATGGGCCCACTTCCTCTACATGTGAACTACTAGATATTATGGATCCACTAGATAGTCACATGTTTATATGACTCGTAATCAGAAATTTACGAGATAATTTGCTCACGGTTTGAGCACATATTCCAAATCAGATAAAGCTAGTAATATATCCCAAATAAACTTGAATAGATCCCAGAAAGGATCAAGATATGCGCATACAAGTGGGATATCAATTGGCATACTATTTGAAGTCCTCCAGCCAATATCAAGAACATAATATACAAACTCCCATGACTGAAGATGAATACTGAGATACTGACATACGAGTTTGGTGCTCAAGAAATCTCTTAGCATGAGGGGGAGTATTGGTAGTTGGAAATATGTGAAATGCATCACACTATATCCTCACAACTGAAATATGAACTTGTAGTTCAAAGATGCATGACAGATTATTAATCTTTGGTACCAACTACAACTGCTTTGATAAATACATAATAATTCCCCGAATATGAATCAAAGCAAATGATAAAGGGAGGCATATACTTTTGAGAAGTATATAGACATAATCCCAATGAGTGATTGATAATGAGATATTTCGGCAAGTTATATTGCCATGGGAAAATAAATATTGAAAAGTGTCGACACAATATAGCGCTATGAATGAAATGAGGATATCAATGATTGGAAAGAGGATATCAATAAATGATATGAGGATATCGATGACTGTGAAATATGGATATTGGAAATAATGATATTAAAATCCATGATTTGTGAAAATGAGGATATTAAAATCCATCAAAATTGAAATATATGCCCTTATAATAAAATGAAATATATGGGCTTACTGAAAGTGACTCCTAATGAGATTTTGAACATATTATCAGTGCGTGCAGTCACTCAAAATAAAACGTTGTGAACGAAAATTATATGCTGTACTCTTTTCCTCGATCGAGGTTTTATCCCACCGGGTTTTCTCAAAGAAGATTTTTAACGAGACAAATTTCTAATCACAACAAATATGGAATCTCCAATGAATATGAGTCCGATATTAAAAACTGAAAATGATACTCGTACTAATCCCTAGAGGATCATTGAAATGCCTGGGGCATATTTATATAAAATACGCGTTGCACTCTTTTTCCCTTGACTGAGGTTTTGTCCCATTGGGTTTTCCTAGCAAGGTTTTTAACGAGGCAACTGGAATGGCGTATTAGTATGAATAATATACTCTTTTTCCTTCATTAGGATTTTTCCCACTGGGTTTTCCCTAATAAGGTTTTAACGAGGCATATTCATGGCTTAATGAGGAACACTACAAAGATCAAGATTATTCCTCAAAGCTTGAAAATAGAGGGAGTAGTTGTACTCTTTTTCCTTCGATCAAGTTTTTCCCACTAGGTTTTCTTGACAAGGTTTTAATGAGGCAACACATGGATACTCTAACGAATTATATACATGATTCACTCGCTTTTATCCCACGAGGTTTTACCGATACGGCACAAGAATATTCATACAAGAACTATCGAGATAAGGGGAGCAAATTTACGGATCACCGATTGTCAAGTTTTATCCCACTGAGATTTCCTACCAACATTATGATGCAACATGATATGACACAAGCTCCAATACAAACAATTTGAAAGTTTTTCTCCCATCGGGTTTTTTCTTCAAACTAGTTCAACAGATATTTATGTAAATAGTCATTCATGAGTGTTATAATATACCTTGAAAATGACATTTCAATTACCCCTTTGTTTTTATATAGTGTGAATGACTATTATGCCCCTGATGTAATTATGTAATTACGATTGTGCCATCTGAAGTTTTCCTATAAATAGGACTTTAGTTATTAATGAAAAACATACCTGAGAATCATTCTCTATTCTCTCTCTAAATTCTCTCTCTATAATATTCCGATTTTACAATATTTTCAATATTATAAAACTCATACCAATTAATTAACGTGTCAATGTCAACTAAATAAGAATATCAATGCCCAGATCGATAAATTATTCATGTAGAAATAGTTTGTTTTGCCCTTTGGCATATAGTAATATTCTTTTCTGTCCCAAGTTTAGTAACAACTCTTTTGATACCCAAATTGTCGAAATTGATCTTTACTCGAAAAAAATTTCAGTCATATATTATAATTTCGAGTAATATAATTTCGACTCAACTTCAAAAAAAAACAATATCGAGGAAGGTTGAAAATATGGGTTACCGGAGTCCGAAATTTCGGGTTACACGAGTCCGATTCGTGTCACCCGAATACAATTCGGGATATGTAAATAAAAAAAAAGTCTCCCGAATTCATTTGGACGATGTAAAAAAAAATTCGGGTTACACGAGTCCAATTTGTGTCACCCGAATACAATTCATGTCACACGAATTTTTTTTATACATCTCCCGAATGAATTCGGGAGACACTTTTTTTTTTCTAAATCTCCCGAATTCATTCGGGAGACCCTTTTTTTTTTTAATTTTTTATATATCTCCCGAATGAATTCGGGAGACCTCTCTTTCTTTTCTTTTTTTTTTTTTTTTACATCTCCCGAATTCATTCGGGAGACCCTTTTTTTTTTGTATATATCTCCCGAATGAATTCGGGAGACCTCTCTTCCCTTTTTTTTTTATTCGGTGACACGAATCGACTCGTAACCCGATTTTTTTTTACATCTCCGTAATGAATTCGAAGACTTTTTTTTATTTACATGTCCCGAATTGTATTCAGTGTGACACGAATCGACTCGTAACCCGAAATTTCTGACTAGAACCCATATTTTCAACCTTCCTCGATATTGTTTTTTTAAGTTGACTCGAAATTATGTTACTCAAATTACAATATATGACTCAATTTTATTCGAGTAAAGGTCAATTTCGACAATTTGGGTATCAAAAGAGTTAGTACTAAACTTAGTGACAAAAAGAATATCATATATAAAAGCAAGAAACAAGTTTTCCCTTTATTCATACCAAACATTTAAAAAGAAATAAAAAAATACATCAGTCGACGCATAGCTAACTGCCGACAAGATTTTTTTGGGCACGATGCCTCCAACAGTCCCCCCACGATGACGAGAGTCGGCAACCGGTTTGGACACGACCCCTTAGGGTTAGGGGTGTAAATGATGCGAGTCGAGCTCGAGTATTGGTATACTTGACTCGAACTCGATAGCTATTTCTCAAACTCGAACTTGACTCGAAAATATTTGAGTGGTTAAAATCCAAGCTCGACTCGACTCGTTAGTATGTCGAGTCGAGCTCGAGTTTGAGTCGAGTCTACTCGAGTCGAGTGTTGACCGAGTTTTGATCGAGTCGATTTGAAGACTCATGAAATGTCGTTGTCGCCTCGTTAATACCTCTACTTAGGGTACTTTACCTACATGTACGATATATCTCTAATATAGGTCACTTTTGGATTTTTATGTGTATTTCCGTGCAAAATATTTTAGTATCATATTTAGATGATTAAAATATTTTTATTATGTATGGATGTGGAAATATACTAATTTTATAAAATATAATGATACACAGTATGGAATTAATAAGTTGGTCACATGTATATGAATTTTTATATTAGGAAATTTAAAATTTATTTATTTCTTATGATTCTAGTATATTCACTCGTTTGTACTAGTTATTACAATTTGTGAAGCCATTCTTGTATATAATTGAGCTCTTCTCTATCTACAATTAATGTGTAACACGTAATAATTCGACGGGAATATATGGATGGTTTAATTTATAATTTAAAATTAAAAAGTAATACTTAAAACAGAAAAAGTCGCACTATCCTTAATAAGAATAAATATTATAGAGTTGATCAAGTACAATATGAAAATTATTATAGAATACTTTTCTTTGATACTCGTTCATTCCAACAACGAGACATGCGCTGCATGATGACGCTTTATTCACTCTAAAGACGCAGATTTTTATCTTCGTTAATATCAAATATCATATTTATATTACATATTATTTCAAAGTTCGAAGATTCACGCTTTTATTATTCGAGTGAAATTATTCTAAGTTAAAATATCGTATTTTTATCAAACGTATTTAATATCAAGTATGGCCTAAGCTGGGTAATTGACATGTTAAAATGACTTTTACTCAAAATGTGCAATATATTTATACATGATACTAACACAAAAAAAAAAACTACATGTGCATTTCTTAAGATGAATTATTTATCACTGAAGCAAAACATTTGTTCGTGTTTACAGAAATTAATACGAACTATTTTTTAATTAGTAGCATCAAACTATCATATATAGCTTATTCGGTGGTGCATCCTAGCGTCAATATGTGGAGTACTATATGAGGTTGATTTCAAACAATGGGTTCATATATAACATATTAAGATATCGAATTGACATCTATATAGTCAAGTTACCAAACATGTACGATCATCTAAAATGAATGATTTGTTGCCATTTAATCAAACACTTATTACGCCTATGATGCTACGTATTTGAATTAATTTTTCTCACACATTTTTATACTTTAAAATCCTTATGGCAAATATTATGATTTTTATTACATATTTCACTCTTACTCCTTAGTTGTTTATATTTTTTAGATGTAAAAAATTACACTCTTAGTTGTTCATAGAGTATTTTCTTATGTAAATAATGTTATTTTGCGTCACGTGCATGTAATTCGTGGTATGTGTGTTCTCAAGACTGTATAACCTCAAATTTTTAAATTTGTAAATTTTCAAAATTAGTTAAAACCATCTTTATTTTCCTGTAATATAATCAAATTTTTTTTAATGTCTATCATCTTTGCATTGCCTTCCATTTTGAATTGACAGACTTGAATTTATTATCCTTTAAAATTAGAGTTAACTACATTTTTAGTCCTTGTGCTTTGCAGGGTATTTCATTTTCAGTCAAATTTTGAAAAGTTTTAGGTTTGGTCCAAAAGTGAAAGGATAATTCTATATTTACCCAATCTGAAAATCAAAATACCATATTTCCCCCAAACACAAATTTTTAGTGCATAAGTACAATGCCTTTAAAGAATTTGTTAAGAAAATATGAAATTATTATGTTTAAGTTGAGTATATAGAGAATTGCCCCAAAAAAGTGAAACATCCGTTTCGGATTTGATCCGAATTTCCTAACTCCATTAGTTTGACTGTTAAATAAGAGGGTATTTTTGTCCTTTCATAATATTTTCTTTAATTTTATTATATCTATCAAAATTAACTACTTGTAAGTTGTATCCTCCACCCAAAAACACACTTTTTTTTCTCATCACAAAACATATACGACCCTTTCATTTCTCTCGCTAAACCATCATCCATCAACAACCAAACACCGGCCAAAACTACCACGTAACCACACCTTTGTCGCCAAACCACCACCAACAAACCTCCATCGCTGGAATCTCGGGTCTCCTCTAGAATGTGTTTCGAGCTTATAAGTAGGTTACAAACTCGGGTTTTGGTTTTGTGTTCAGATCTGGATATTTCAATGGCCGACGGCGGTTATGGCGATGGTGGTGGGGTTTCGGTGGTCGAGAAGGTAGAACCAACGATGTGGACACCCTTATCTCAATTCCTTTGATACTCATAAATATTGAAAACTCATCTTGGCAATCGATCCATTATTTTGGCTATAAAGAACTCGATATCGTCTTTATTTTTTAAAGATTTGGTAGGAATTGACAATATGATTTTACACTGTTTTGGATATCTCATGGTTTGTAGGTATCTGTAGACTATTTTGAATAGAAACGTTTTAGTTGTTTAATTATTTATAAGAAAATTGTTTGAGATTTCAAGTTTGGTATGTCGGTGGCGGAACCACTAAAACAACAACGAAATCACCCAATCTTGAAACACCACCTATCAATTAATATTCGGTGGTGTCGCACAAGCGATTGATGATGGCAATGGTTCCGGTATGTGGGCGTAAGAATCATGCATCGAGGTGATGGTTGTGACCTGTTTTGTGGGTGAGTTGTGTGACTTTTTTTGTTTGTTTATAAGGGAGTATAATACCTCAAAGAAGAAGTTGAAAGAGTTAAACAATAAACATGCTTTGTGTGGTATGACTATAGAAATTCTTAAAATTTAATAATGAGACTTTGACATGTTTTAATTGGTTGAATTAATTTAGCTTATGACAATGAACATGTATGCATACGTTTTTTATTCGTGCATTTTTTTATCATGTTTGTAAAGCTCTTTAAAGCTTTAAAAAAAGCTTTAGAGAGTAGCAATATTTCAATTGATATGAATGACCCTACCTTATGACATAAATGCTCACATTAATATATATATATATATATATATATCATAAATGCTCACATTAATACATGGAACTCAATTTTTATATATACGAAACATCATGGCCCGTGCGATGCACGGGCTTTATTCACCCTAAAGCACGGGTACTTTATTTTCGATAATATCGAATATCATATTTATATTACATATTATTTCAAGGTCCGAGCATTCACAATTTTTGTTTTTCGAGTGAAATTATTCTAAGTTAAAACATCGTATTTTTATATAACGTATTTAATATCAGGTATGGCCTAGGTTGGGTTATTGACAGGTTAAAATGACTTGTACTCAAAATGTGCAACATATTTATCCATGATACTAACAACATAAAAAAATTACATGTGCATTTCTTAAGATGGATTATATCTCACTGAAGCAAAACATTTGTTCGTGTTTACAAAAGTCAATACGAACTACTTTTTAATTAGTAGCATCGAACTATCATATATAGCTTATTCGGTGGTGCATCCTAGCGTCAATATGTGGGGTACTATATGAGGTAGATTCAAACAATGGGTTCATATATAACATATTAAGATATCGAATTGATATCTATATAGTCAAGTTACCAAATACGTACGATCATCTAAAATGAATGATTTATTACCATTTAATCAAACACTTATTGCGCCTACGATGCTACGTATTTGAAATAATTTTTCTCACACATTTTTATACTTTAAAATCCTTATGGCAAATATTATGATTTTTATTACATATTTCACTCTTACTCCTTAGTTGTTTATATTTTTTAGATGTAGAAAAGTTGCACTCTTAGTTGTTTATAGAGTATTTTTTTATGTAAATAATGTTATTTTGCGTCATGTGCATGTAATTCGTGGTATGCGTATTCTCAAAACTGTATAACCTCAAATTTTTAAATTTGTAAATTTTTAAATTAGTTAAAACCATCTTTATTTTCCTCGGATATAATCAAATTTTTTTAATATCTATCATCTTTGCATTGCCTTCCATTTTGAATTGACAGACTTGAAATTACTATCCTTTAAAATTAGAGTTAACTATATTTTTAGTCCTTGTGGTTTGCGGGTATTTCATTTTCAGTCCAAATTTTCAAAAAGTTTTAGGTTTGGTCCAAAAGTGAAACGATAATTCCATATTTACCCAATCTGAAAATCAAAATACCATATTTCCCCAAAACACAAATTTTTGGTGCATAAGTACAATGCCTTTAAAGAATTTTATGAAATTATTATGTTTAAGTTGAGAGTATATAGAATTGCCCCAAAAAGTGAAACATCCATTTCGGATTTGATCCAAATTTCCTAACTCCGTTAGTTTGACTGTTAAATAAGAGGGTATTTTTGTCCTTTCATATTACTTTCTTTAATTTTATTTTATCTATCAAAATTAACTACTTGTAAGTTGTATCCTCCACCCAAAAGCACACTTTTTTTTCTCATCACAAAACATATACGACCCTTTCATTTCTCTCACTAAACCATCATCCACCAACAACCTAACACCGGCCAAAACCACCACGTAACCACACCCTTGTCGCCAAACCACCACCAATAAACCTCCATCGCTGGAATCTCGGGTCTCCTGTAGAATGTGTTTCAAGCTTATAAGTAAGTTAAACTCGGGTTTTGGTTTTGTGTTTAGATCTCGATATTTCAGTGGCTGACGGCGGTTATGGCGAAGGTGGTGGGTTTCAGTGGTCGAGAAGGTAGAACCAACGATGTGGACACCCTTATCTCAATTCCTTTGATACTCATCAATATTTAAAACTCATCTTGGCAATCGATCCATTATTTTAGCTATAAAGAACTCGATGTCGTCTTTATTTCTTAAAGATTTGGTAGGAATTGACAATTTAATTATATAATGTTTTGGATATCTCATGGTTTGTAGGTCACTGTAGACTATTTTGAATAGAAACGTTTTAGTTGTTTAATTATTTATAAGAAAATTGTTTGAGATTTCAAGTTTGGTATATCGGTGGCGGAACCACTAAAACAATAACGAAATCACCCAATCTTGAAACACCACCTATTGAATTAATATTCGGTGGTGTCTAGTGAAGCGATTGATGTTGGCGGCGGTTCGTGGTCATTGTAATGCCGGATAAATGGTGTATTTACCTTGTATTCGACCTTGTATTATTTCGACTTCATGATGTTATAAATCATAGATCGGTTTCCGTATTTCGTATCCTTACGTTTAGTGGTATCTACGATTCTCGCATGCATGTTTCGCACGCGTGTTAACGACGTTATCGACGGCCATAACGCGGCGCTTAAGATCGCAGATACGACGTTATCTTAAGTGGTTAACGACGTAAGCTAAGTCAACTTGGGATCGGATAAGGGTCGGCGTGGGGGCCGAGGAAGGGGCCGGGAAGATCCGTGTGATTTCCGAATGAACCCGACATAGGTGTTACGACGCTATGGTTCATGTTTAACGACGCTAAGGGCATGGATATTACGACGTAAAACCCTTTTCGATTACGTACTTAAGGAAATGGCGAAATAAGGCGGTGAGTTCGGTCGATGACTACGCACGCTATAGTTAGGGTATAACGACGTTAAGCTTATTACGCACGTAAGGTTTATTGCATAACGTCGTAATGTCCAGAATTCTATTTATAGACTTCGACCCTATTTCATTTCTCACCTTTCTTTTGGCCGATTTTTCGTGTTCGAGATCTTTCATCACCTCTTATCCTCCCTATCATCTTTTGGGACGATTCTTGGGAAGCATAGGCCTTGTAGATTGGTGTTCAAACTTCCTGGTTGAGTTTGTTCAAGTTCTTCCTTGTTCATCTATTTGTTGAGGTATGTGATCCGTCACCAACTAATTTTAGCATGATCTTAGTAATGCTTTGGACTGTTTTGAGTAGGCCAAACCAGCTTTTCTTTGAGGAGCCTTTCATCTTGGTTTAGAAGATTGAATTCAATTATTTTCGATTCCTCTTGATTGTAGTAATCGTTGAGCAACCTCTATTGATTAGACTATTGATTAGTGTATCTTGAGATTTATAAACCAATCATATCTAGTTTTCAAGATTATCTTAGTCTAGGAGAATGTTTTGATCGAACATTTTCGGTGAAGGATTAATGGATTGAACTTAAGGATTAATTCGTAGAAGGAGATTTGGAACTAGTCTTTATGATAATTCATCGAAGTTCGGATATCTTGTTATTATAAAACATGATTAGAATCCTCCTAGGATGAATTCCATGTTATGTAGCAACAATCAACCGAAGGAATTGTGTTAGACAGAATAGTCCATCGCCATAATAGATGCACCATGCCTCCTTATGATTCATTTGATGATTTCAACGATTATCCTAACTATGGGTCATACCGACGTTATTGTTTGATGAAGGTTTGCATTCGGTGAGCCGACCGAGTGAGAATTCTCCAACGAATTGAAGATCGTGATAGTAGAAATTCTTGTCGCCATTGTTGAGGCAAGTATCGTATTTGAAAGTTTGTGAGAAATTGTTGAATTTGATCATGCATATGGTTTATTCGTATTGTTGATATGAGATTATCATTACAATTGCTATCGAGTTAACATACGTTCACATTGATGAATATGTCGATTTTCTTGCATATGTATATGCATAGTTGTGTTTATGTGTAAGTTGTGATGATCCGATGGGATCAAGCGATCTATGCTGAGGGCGCTGGATCGGATGTCCACCTCGTGTTGATCCGACGGGATCATCTTGGGATCTAGGCTGAGGGCGCTGGATCATTGGACGGGTTTTTCCACCTCGTGTTGGTCCGACGGGATCATCTTGGGATCTATGCTGAGGGCGCTGGATCGTTGGAATACCCATGTTGTGTTGATTGAATCTCGTGGATTCGTATTGGTGGATTCCGGTAGTGGAAGTCCATATTGTGTATGATTTTATGCATAGTTGTTGCATATTTGTGTGTTCCGATACTTGTACTAGCATTGTTTTGCTAACCCCCTCGGGGGTGGACATTTGTTTTGATGTTCAGGTAGCCGAGGAGCGGGGAAGCAGCCACAGTACCATCATGACGATGAAGTTGCTCAGTGATGTTAGTCGTTTGTCGTCTTTGTGATTTGTCTTCTTGGTCTTTTTTTTTTCTAGTACTCGAGTACGCGTGTCTTTTCAAGATCATTTCGATATGGTTGTAATATAACTGTTGGAATCAATTTGCTATTTGGATTTCGGTGATATTATTGGTTTATATTTACATTTCTTTTAATCAACCTTGTAAATCCTTACTTAAAGGATTTACGGCGCTGTAATTATTCCGATTATTTCGGGGTGTTACAGAATATGGTATCGGAGCTAAGATTCATGGATATCTTGGCAGTCGGGTTAGTTGGGTCTGTTTACGTTATTTGATTTTTGGTCGTTTGTAACATCACCGCCGAGCCAAAGATCGTCATGTGGACCGTGGTTGTGAGTTTCCTAATCTCGAATACTACCGCTTTATTTAATTCATGTCTTGTAATCATTGACGGATGTATCTTTAGAAAGTTTGCCACGGATATTGAGTATTTGTGTTTACAGGTATGTTGAGAGGAGGTCGTGGACGCGACGCGGTCGTGGACGCGACGTGGAAATGCGAGGCAAGAAGAGTCGGTATCTACCCCGGAGATAACCGCTAGTCGAACGGATTCCCATTCCGGGGACAAATAGGATCGGCAAATAATGATGCACTTAACATGCCAGAGTGCTTCAGCAGTGGTTGCTCAAATAAACCGCTTTGCTCAAGTTGTTGATCGCATGCAGACGGCGATGGGACAAAGCAGATAACATGGATAATCGGGAGATAAATGGCTTACCGAGGTGATCAAATTGCATCCTCCGAAATTTGACGGCTACGTGGAGACGCTTTCTTGGGATCACCGGGCCGAAAGAATTAGAGAAGATTTTTATGGGATTAACTGTCCCCAACGATAGAAGGTTCCGATCGCCCAAGATCTTCTCGACAGGGGAGGCTTTCGACTGGTGGGAGGCCATTCGACCGGAGGAGCACAATGTTGACTGGACGGAATTCAAATTGATGATGGAAGCGCAGTATTGTCCTCGCCCAGTTAGAGAGGCCCGAGTCCGGGAGTTTTTCTCACCACAAAATTCAGAAGCATCTGTGACCGACGTGATTAAGACTTTTAATCACCAGTTGACTTATGTGCGTCACTTGGTCAGGACCGAGGCAGAGGGGATTTTTCATTTTGACATGCGGATGAAGCCGGAGATTCAACAATATATGTCCGGATTTGAATGCACCACCCTACGGCAAAGATTGTGGACAAGGCGCCGGCCTATGATATGAAAGAGGCGGCAATGAGAAGTCAACAAGCAAAGAAGCGTAAAGTGTCCGTAACTTCTCGGAAAACAAGAATGGTGGGCCCCGCAAGGCGCCTTCATTTTATTCATCTAGAAACCTCCACATCCTTCTCGAGGTGGCAAGAAGTTCGGACAACATCGTAGTTTCGGACGCATCAAAGAAATGCTATAATTGTGGTCGAGCAGGGGCATGTTCGACGTGATCGCCCAAAGATCTTACGTGACTTGTTTCGATTGTGGGCAATAAGGGCACCGTGCGGCTTTACGTGGAGCCGCGAATAGATCTTATGGCACCCGCAATCTGGCGCCCGGCACGAAGGAGGTGAGTGTGAACCAGACACAACAGAGTGGGTTTCAGCAGCAGAATGTTGGGAAGAGAGAGACATCCAGTGCTGGGTCCGTTCCTCCGCGCCTATACGAGATGAGGAAATCTGACGATCAGAACACTGCTGTTGCATCAGGTACGATTCAGATCCTTTTGCAACCAGTTAGTGTCTTATTCGATTCAGGAGCTACACATTCTTTCATATCATTAAACTGTGTTAATCGTTTGAAAATCTCGTGCTTATTTGATTGTGAACCGTATGTTGTGGGTTTGCCGAGCGGAGAGAGAATTGTGGGAACCCTAGAAACTAGAGATTTTCCAGTGTCTATAGGAGGGAGAAACTGGCCATCAAATCTTATTGTAGTCGACATCCATGGTGATGATTTAATTCTCGGAGACGATTGGCTCAACCGTTATGGAGCTATTTTGAATTACCGAAAACGAGCCATCTCTATCATTGCCGATGACGGATCTGAACATTTATTCTAAGGATGGAGACCAGGAAGCTCGGGAAAATTGATCAAAGCTATGAAGGCAGTGAAATTACTGAAGCAGGGTTGTCACGGATTATGGTGCTATGCCATGAAGAAAGAAGAAGGAGTAGAGCTCTCATCTATTCCAGTTGTGAACGAATTCTCAGATGTATTCCCTGACGAACTACCTGGGTTACCTCCACAGAGAGAAGTAGAGTTTAACATCGAATTAGAGCCAGGAGCCACTCCTATTTCCAGAGCACCATACCGTATGGCGCCAACCGAGATGTATGAACTAAAGAAGCAACTGGAGGAATTGTTACAGAAGGGTTACATTCAACCTAGCGTTTCTCCTTGGGGAGCACCCGTTCTCTTTGTCCCGAAGAAAGATGGATCCCTCCGATTATGTATTGATTACAGGGAGCTAAACAAGGTGACGATCAAGAACAAGTATCCTATACCTCGGATCGATGACTTATTTGATCAACTACAGGGGGCTAGAGTATTCTCTAAGATTGACTTGCGATCCGGATATCATCAGCTGAGGATTAAGGAATCGGATATACCGAAATCTGCTTTCAGATCTCGGTACGGGCATTATGAATTTGTAGTGATGCCATTCGGACTTACCAATGCTCCTGCGGTATTTATGCAGTTGATGAATCGGGTATTCTTAGAATACTTAGATAAGTTCGTGGTCGTTTTCATTGATGACATCTTGATCTATTCGAAAGACCCCGAGGAACATGCTGAACATTTGCGTATTGTTCTGAGCACCTTGAGAAATGAACAGTTGTATGCGAAACTTTCTAAATGTGAGTTCTGGCTTAAGGAAGTGACTTTCCTTGGGCATGTGATATCATCTGACGGAGTTCAAGTAGATCCGAATAAAGTCGAGGCAATCTTGGAGTGGGAATCTCCAAATAATGTGAAAGAAGTGCGGAGTTTCTTAGGACTTGCGGGATATTATCGCCGTTTCATGGAGGGATTTTCCAAAATTGCTCGTCCGCTCACTCAGCTATTACAGAAAACTCATAAGTTCGAGTGGAATGAGAAATGCCAGGCTAGTTTTGATGATCTCAAGAGGAGACTGACGACAGCGCCTATACTAGCGTTACTGATGGAACCGATGGATTCATGGTATACAACGATGCTTCAAACCAGGGTCCGGGATGTGTGTTGATGCAAAAGGGTAAGGTGATCGCCTATGCTTCTCGGCAACAAACCGTATGAAGTTAATTACCCGACTCATGATCCGGAGCTAGCAAATGTGGTCTTTGCTTTAAAAATTTGGCGACATTACTTGTACGGCACTCGTTGTCGATCTTTACCGATCACAAGAGCCTCAAATATATTTTCATCGAAGGAATTAAATATGAGGCAGAGAAGGTGGCTGGAATTGATCAAGGATTACGATTTGGAGATCCTTTATCATCCAGGCAAAGCAAACGTGGTAGCTGATGCACTGAGCCGAAAACCTGTTTCTATTCGAGTGTTGGAAGCACTTACATCCCAAACCAACTTGCAACGAGCTAATTCGTGAAGGAATTGAAGTGTGGTCGCAAGGAGTCCAGTGGACAATTGTGCGTGATGGAACTAACTTCGTCGTTGGTTGAAGAAGTCAAATCTAAGCGATTGGATGACTCTCGATTCTTCGATTGCGTGGAAGTAAAGAAAGGAAAAGCCCTGTGATTCGTGGTACAAGATGATGGAGTTCTGAGATTTCAGAATCGACTTTGCGTTCCCGATGCTGATAATTTGAGACGGACAATTCTGAAGGAAGCTCATAGCGCGCCTTATTCTATTCACCCGGGGAGCAGTAAGATGTATAAGGATCTAAAACAAAACTTCTGGTGGGGGAATATGAAAAAGGACGTGGCAGAATATGTTTCAAAATGTTTGACTTGTCAGCAGGTTAAGATTGAACATCAGCGACCTGCCGGAATGTTAAAACCGCTTCCGATTCCTGAGTGGAAGTGGGAGGATATCTCGATGGACTTCATCACCAATATGCCTAGGACCAAGACGGGAATGAACATGATTTGGGTTATAGTTGATCGACTAACCAAATCGGCTCATTTCCTAGGAATTAAAGACACATGGGGACCCGAGAGATTGGCGCGAGTATTTATTACGGAGATAGTCAGATTGCATGGGACGCCGAAGACCATTATTTCGGATCGAGATGGCCGTTTCGTGTCGCATTTTTGGAAGGCAGTTCATAGGGCTCTGGGGACTGAGCTGAACTTTAGCACGGCTTATCATCCTCAGACGGACGGCAACCAAAGGACTATTCAGACAGAGAAGACATGCTTAGAGCTTGTGCCTTGGATTGGTCGATCGATCGGGAAGTTCACTTGCCGTTGATTGAATTCACATATAACAATAGTTGGCATGCTTCTATTAAGATGGCACCGCTCAAGCTTTGTACGGAAGGAGATGTCGATCACCCCTATGCTGGGATGATTCTTCGGACTTGATTGGAACGGAACCGGAATTGATAGTCCAGACTCAAGAGAAGATAGCTTTGATTCGAGAAAGACTGTTGACTGCCCAGAGTCGACAGAAGTCTTATGGAGATGTACGTCGTCGCCCTCTAGAGTTCGACATTGGGGACCACGTACTATTGAAGGTGTCTCCTACACGAGGGATTTTCCGTTTTGGGAGGAAGGGCAAACTAAGTCCGAGATATATCGGACCATTTGAGATCCTCGAGAGAGTTGGGGATTTAGCATACAGGTTGGCCTTACCACCATCGCTGAGTCACGTTCACAGTGTGTTTCACGTATCCCAATTACGGAAGTATGTGCCAGATCCCAATCATGTTATTGATTTCGACGAGATTGAGATAGCTAATGACGGAACCTTCGAAGAGCGACCAATCAAGATACTAGAGAGACGAGTCAAGCAGTTGAGGAATAAACCGATCTCCCTGGTGAAAATTCAGTGGTCTCGACATGGAGTCGAAGAAGCCACTTGGGAGACAGAGGAGAGTATGAAGTCGAGATACCCGGAATTGTTTTCGTTTTAAGTTTCGGCGAAACTTCTTTTTAGAGGGGTAGTATGTAATGCCGGATAAATGGTGTATTTACCTTGTATTCGACCTTGTATTATTTCGACTTCATGATGTTATAAATCATAGATGGTTTCCGTATTTCGTATCCTTACGTTTAGGGTATCTATGATTCTGCATGTATGTTTCGCGTGTTAACGACGTTATCGACGGCCATAACGTGCGCTTAAGATCGCAGATGTGCGACGTTATCTTAAGTGGTTAACGACGTAAGCTAAGTCAACTTGGGATCGGATAAGGGTCGGCGTGTGGGGGCCGAGGAAGGGGCCGGGGAAGATCCGTGTGATTTCCGAATGAACACGGACATAGGTGTTGCGACGCTATGGTTCATGTTTAACGACGCTAAGGGCATGGATATTACGTACGTAAAACCCTTTTCGATTACGCACGTAAGGAAATGGCGAAATCGGGCCGGTGAGTTCGGGTCGATGACTACGACGCTATAGTTAGGGTATAACGACGTTAAGCTTATTACGCACGTAAGGTTTATTGCATAACGCACGTAATGTCCAGAATTCTATATATAGACTTCGACCCTATTTCATTTCTCACCTTTCTTTTGGCCGATTTTTCGTGTTCTGGAGATCTTTCATCACCTCTTATCCTCCCTATCATCTTTTGGGACGATTCTTGGGAAGCATAGGCCTTGTAGATTGGTGTTCAAACTTCCGGTGGTTGAGTTTGTTCAAGTTCTTCCTTGTTCATCTATTTGTTGAGGTATGTGATCTGTCACCAACTAATTTTAGCATGATCTTAGTAATGCTTTGGACTGTTTGAGTAGGCCAAACCAGTTTTCTTTTGAGGAGCCTTTCATCTTGGTTTAGAAGATTGAATTCAATTATTTTCGATTCCTCTTGATTGTAGTAATCGTTGAGCAACCTCTATTGATTAGACAATTGATTAGTGTATCTTGAGATTTATAAACCAATCATATCTAGTTTTCAAGATTATCTTAGTCTAGGAGAATGTTTTGATCGAACATTTTCGGTGAAGGATTAATGGATTGAACTTAAGGATTAATTCGTAGAAGGAGATTTGGAACTAGTCTTTATGATAATTCATCAAGTTCGGATATCTTGTTATTATAAAACATGATTAGAATCCTCCTAGGATGAATTCCATGTTATGTAGCAACAATCAACCGAAGGAATTGTGTTAGACGTAATAGTCCATCGCCATAATAGATGCACCATGCCTCCTTATGATTCATTTGATGATTTCAACGATTATCCGAACTATGGGTCATACCGACGTTATTGTTTGATGAAGGTTTGCATTCCGGTGAGCCGACCGAGTGAGAATTCTCCGAACGAATTGAAGACTATTGATAGTAGAAATTCTTGTCGCCATTGTTGAGGCAAGTATCGTATTTGAAAGTTTGTGAGAAATTGTTGAATTTGATCATGCATATGGTTTATTCGTATTGTTGATATGAGATTATCATTACAATTGCTATCGAGTTAACATACGTTCGCATTGATGAATATGTCGATTTTCTTGCATATGTATATGCATAGTTGTGTTTATGTGTAAGTTGTGATGATCCGATGGGATCAAGCGATCTATCTTGAGGCCGGATCGGATGTCCACCTCGTGTTGATCCGACGGGATCATCTTGGGATCTAGCCGAGGCGCTGGATCATTGGACGGGTTTTTCCACCTCGTGTTGGTCCGACGGGATCATCTTGGGATCTATGCTGAGGGCGCTGGATCGTTGGAATACCCATGTTGTGTTGATTGAATCTCGTGGATTCGTATTGGTGGATTTCGGTAGTGGAAGTCCATATTGTGTATGATTTTATGCATAGTTGTTGCATATTTGTGTGTTCCGATACTTGTACTAGCATTGTTTTGCTAACCCCCTCGGGGGTGGACATTTGTTTTGATGTTCAGGTAGCCGAGGAGCGGGGAAGCAGCCACAGTACCATCATGACGATGAAGTTGCTCAGTGATGTTAGTCGTTTGTCGTCTTTGTGATTTGTCTTCTTGGTCTTTTTTTTTCTAGTACTCGAGTACGCGTGTCTTTTCAAGATCATTTCGATATGGTTGTAATATAACTGTTGGAATCAATTTGCTATTTGGATTTCGGTGATATTATTGGTTTATATTTACATTTCTTTTAATCAGCCTTGTAAATCCTTACTTAAAGGATTTACGGCGCTGTAATTATTCCGATTATTTCGGGGTGTTACAGCTGTGGCGGCAGAAGAATCTGCTTTACGGGAGGTGGAGGGTGTGACATGTTTTGTGAGTGAGTTGTGTGACTTTTTGGTTTGTTTATAAGGGAGTATAAATATCTCAAAGAAGAAGGTGAAAGAGTTAAACAATAACCACACTTTGTGTGGTATGACTATAGAAATTCTTAAAATTTAATAATGAGACTTTGACATGTTTTAGTTGGTTGAAATAATTTAGCTTATGGCATTGAACAGGTATGTATGCATTTTTTATTCTTGCATTTTTTTAATTGTGGTTTGTAAAAGCTCTTTAAATCTTTTAAAAAAAGCTTTAGATATTAACAATATTTCAATTGATATGAATGACCCTAGCTTATGACATAAATGCTCACATTAATACATGAAACTCAATTTTTATATATATATATATAGATATAGATTTATTTCTCAAAAAATAAACTAATTATTTTTATTAAAAATAATATAATATTTTAATTAGTAAATTGCACCAAAAAAGATGACCACTTCAAGTTGACGAATATGATAAACTAAATAGTTATATTAGATTAAATCTAACTTCATCATTACCTGTAGTTATACTTTATTGTAAATTATATAATGACCAATTCGAGTTATGTGAAATTCATTAAAAGTGTTCCTATTATTGTACTAAAATGATGTTTATAATTTATCCCCATATCTAGCATCTTATAATTATTTCATATAGCATGTTCTTTCGGATCTCTCCATATTTATGTTTTTCCCATGTAGCATTTTCTTATGATTCTTCAGTGTAATATCTTGTTACGATTCTCTCATATAGCATCTTTTCATGGTTCTCTCATATAACACCCTCATGTGATTCTCCTATTTAACATTGTTCTTATGGTTATCATATTTAGCTTCTTTATGGTTCCCCATGTAGCAACTTCTTATGAATATCCATGTAGCATCTTTTTATGGTTATCTTGTGTAGCATATTCTTATGGTTCTCTCATGTAGTATCTTCTTATGGTTCTTCCATGTAGTATCTTCTTATGATTTTATGCATATCATCTTATTTATGATTCTTCCATCTACCATTTTCTTATGGTTCTCGCATCAAATATTTTATCATAGTTTTTTATGTAGCATCTTCTTACAATTCTTCCATATATCAAATTTTGTTGAATCCCCCATCTAGCATCTTATAATGGTTTTTCCATCTAACATCTTTATGGTTATCCTTTGTTGCATCTTCTTACGGATCTCCTCTTCCCATCTAGCATCTTCTAGTTTTCTCCTACACCCTATTTTTATAGTTCCACCATGTAGTATTTTCTTACAGTTCTCACATGTAGCTTCTTCTGTGGTTCTCCTGGGCAACATCTTATTATGATTCTCTCGTGTAGCATTTTTATATGGTTCTTCTGCATATAATCTCTTATGATTCATCCGTTCAGCATATTTTGATGGTTCTCCTATCTAGCATCTTCTTTTGGTTATCCAGTATGGCAGCATCTTACGAATTCTTCATGTCACATCTTCTTATGATTATTTACTATGTACCATCTTCTCATATTTCTCCCATACTACGTCTTCCCATTCAATTGCTTTGAATGAATGGTAAAGGCTTGTTCACCATAAATGAATGTTTCGTGCAAGTTAGGGTTCAGATCTTACAACTATTATTTTCTGTTTACTACTTTAATTAGTTGAAGCTTAAGCATTCGAAGCACCAAAATATGACACGTCGTATATGGAATACCATAAAAATAGCATAGACTTCCGATATATGTGGTGCAAGTATCCGTGTTAGGAATTATATCATGCCTATAGAAAAATTTGAGAATTCCTCATCAGATGACTTCACTTCAGGTTACTTCAAACTCGTCTGATCTGCAGCCGGGACCTGTTAGCGTGCGCTAACTTATATGTCTAGCGTGCGCTAGCTTTATATTTTGTCCAGCTTTTTGCATCTTCGATTCCTTCGACGTTTTGCTTCGCCTCTTTATTGTTTTGTTTTGCTTAGCAACTTAATCATCAAAACACTGTTTATTAATATGTGGATTAAATATTCCAACATGAACGAATGTAAATAGACGAAGATAAAATTTAGATATCATACCCTCGTAGACCTTTGATAATATGTCCTTGATTACGAGTAAAACACGAATCCAATCGAACGAGTTTTTGGAAATTCCTGACCACCGAAATCACCGTGCCTCTATGTATCACGCGTCGAAAGATGACTGGAAAATATTTTATATTTTTCTGTTCTCTTAGAACACGGCGTAGATGGATGAAAGTATGTATCTCTTTAGCTTCCACTTCGGTTCTGGTGAATGGCAGCCCATCCGGTGAGTTCAATCTTCAAAAAAGTCTACGCCAAGGCGATCCCTTGTCACCTTTCCTCTTTCTCATTGCAGCAGAAGGGTTAAGCTTACTTATTAGTAAAGCAGTGGACATTGGAATCCTTAAACCGGTGGAGATCGGGAGAGACAAATTACGGGTGACGCACCTCCAATATGCAGATGATACAATCTTTGTATCACCTGGGATCACTGAAAATATTGAAGCTGTCAAACACATTCTAAGGTGCTATGAACATGTATCAGGCCTCAAGGTGAATTTTCACAAGAGTTGCATTATGGGCAGCAACATAGAGGCATATATCACACAACACCTTGCTGATTTTCTAGGCTGCGAGGTTAGCAAATCACCACTCTCATACATGGGGCTTAAGGTTGGAATTGCTCACAGAAAATTAGCTTCTTGGAACTTTCTTGTTAATAAAATTCAAACGCGGTTAAATGCTTGGAGTGATAAACACATCTCGTCCGGGGGTTGCATCACTCTGGTTCAATTAGTCCTATCTGCGCATATAAACAAAGCATAGGAGCAGGGGAGGAGAGAAACGACGAGATGAAGAAGGCTTTCAAGAGACTATGGAGCAGTTCGGCACCTAAACGGGTTCAAGCAATTGTATGGAACGTTCTACATCAACGGATGTCTATAAAAAAGATTCTACAAAGAAGAGGCATTATTCCAACTGACGGTGATATCAATTGCATTTTTTGTGGCTTGGAAGAAGAGAACATCCGACGTCTCTTTTTCACGTGTGAGTTCTCTAAGGAAATCTGGAATTTGTGCTACGGTTGGACAAAACTACAAAGAAGAGGCATTATTCCAATTGACGGTGATATCAATTGCATTATTTGTAGCTTGGAAGAAGAGAACATCCGACGTCTCTTTTTCACGTGTGAGTTCTCTAAAGGAATCTGGAATTTGGTCTCTCACATCGACCCCATTCGTAGTTTTCTTCAACATGACAATTTCTTAGATTCGGATAGAAAAGGAAAAAAATCAGCTTCTATATGGATATGCATTATTCGGAAAATTTGGAAAGTTAGAAATGATCGTGTTTTTGAAGGTGAAATTTCGAGTCCACATAAGATTGTTGAGGAAATTAAAGCAACAATTTGGTCGTGGTTAACTACAATCAATGAGATTAATAGTAGTGGTGAGTACTTAAAGTGGAGAGAAAATCCTAGAGATTGAGGAGTCAAATTAATTTGGAGTCGATTTTGTTAATCAGTTTTTTTTTCATGTAAGGGTTTGAGTACCCCTTGTACTCAAAGTTTCATCATGAAAGTTTTCTTGCCTGACCAAGAAAAAAAAGTAGAAAAGTGTGTACACGCATATACAAGTATTTCTATTAATTGGACAAATACTATCACCTTTTAAATAATGTGATGTGCTTCCACTCAGAGGTGTAAATCAATAGAAACGAACCAAATATACGGCTGTTCAAATTTATTTAGAATTTTATTGAGTTTTAAATACTATGTTTGATTTTAATTTGATTAGTAACCCATCCGAGCTTGAACATGCTTTAATCGAACCGAACAAGAATCAAGGTCGAGCAGTTTGATCTTTTTTATATGTATTTTATAATTTTTATTCAAATCATGCTGCGCTCGAGCCGGGATTTATATTTTATCACAAAATTTGTGTTTAAGCTTGGTTTGTTATGTTATTGAATCGAGCTGAAACGAGTTTTTTGTTGGAAAGAAAGGAATAAATGGGCTGTTTTGAGAAGCCCACTTGAGAGGTAATTTTGAGTGGGCTCGACTACGGGTTAAACTCGGGACTTAGTTGGAATACGTAGTACTCTGTAAGAGATTTCCAAAACATGTAAGAACACTTAAAATGATTGAGGTATGAATGAGATATAATATTTCAAAGTGAGCTATTTGAAAATCCGTTTGGAACTCTATCCCACATTGGAAAATTGTAAGAAGAATTGTGAGTATATAAGATGATGTGAACAAACTCTTGTTCACAACAACAAGTGAGACATGAGTGGATGTGTGACTGGACGTCCCCCCCCCCCCACACACGCGTCGTCGCCGCCGGCTCGGCTCGGCTCGGTTCGACTCGGCTCGACTCGACTCGGGTCGAAGGGCAAAATGTCTAGGCATCTCGAAGTTATCTTTTTACTGCAATTTTATTCGGCAAAAATTCATTTTGCTAAACCGCCTCAATCATAAAATCCGAATATTTCGATTCAGGATAAATATCAATTTAATTGATAATTATCGAATTAATAAATTAGGTAACTATCAAGTTAGTTGGTAATTATTGGACTAATATATTAATAGATTAAGATAAGTATCAAAGATACCAGTCCTAATCAATTTAGAGTTCCTCCAGCACACGTCTTCCTCTCGTCTTCACCTATAAATACCCAATTGAGGGTCCGGATTTTTACACACAAAACGTACGGTTTTTCCATGCTTTTGCAGTCCAATTCTCTTCTCGTTTTTCTTTTTCGGTGGTGTCGGTGATAGTATACAGATTTTATTCTAGTTCACTGAGGGTGCAGTGATCATCGATTCAGTGCATCGGGGTGTTGTTTTATCCTGGGAGGCAGAGGCTATACACCATGGTGAGGGCGAATCTGCTTTAAGGAGATAGATCTTCTGGACTCAACATCGACTTCCATTCATTTTCGTCATCAGCAAATACTTGATTTTGCTAACACTTTCTTTGCAGGGATTAATTAAATAAATTATATTTTCAATTATGCACTGTTTATTCAAGTGTTTGATTTATTTTGCCTAACACTTTTTTTTTTACCAACAAGAAGGTTAAAGCTAAACAAGCGCTATTTAAGGAGCTTTTGTCGGTTAGTGCTGGGGAGGAGAGAATCTTGAAGATTGTAGCGTACAAGGTGGCTAAAAGAGAGGCTAAGAAGGCAGTGGCTAAGGCTAAAGGGGAGGCTTACAAGGAAATGTACAAGCGCCTATACACCAAAGAAGGAGCGAATGCTATTTTTAAACTAGCGAAAGCTAGGGAAAGAGGGCGGCGCGACCTGGGTCCCGTTAAGTTTATTAAGGATGATTTGGGCCAAGTATTAGTGAACGATGTGGCTATTAAGGAGAGGTGGAATAGGTATTTTTTTGAACTTTTCAATGAGGCTTGGGGTAGTGACTCGGTGGTGCAAGGAGTTAGTCTATCTTCTGCCCGTTCGTTTAGTTCCTGTGTAAGCATCAGCAAGGAGGAAGTAAAGGGTGCTCTAATGAGAATGGGTAGAGCTAAGGCGGTAGGCCCGGATCAGATCCCTATTAAAGTTTGGCTTTGTCTGGGGGAAGTCGGAGTTCAGTGGCTAGAAGAGCTGTTCAACATCCTTCTCAGAGGCTCTAAAATGCCGACGGAGTGGAGGCATAGTATTGTCGTACCGTTTTTCAAGAACAAAGGCGATGCTCAGAGTTGTAGTAACTATAGGGGTATTAAACTCCTCAGTCATACTATGAAACTTTGGGAAAGAGTGGTGGAATGCGGTTAGAAGAGAAGTTGAGATCTCGAGAGAACCAATTTGGCTTCATGCCGGGAGGTCCACGACTGAGGCCATTCATCTCGTCAGACGCCTTATGGAGAAGTTTAGAGAGCGGCGTAAGGACCTCCATATGGTGTTTATAGATCTAGAGAAAGCTTATGATAGCATTCCGCGCGATGTTATTTGGAGGAGCCTAGTAGAGAGGAAGGTGTCGTTGCCGTTCGTTAGGGCGATCCAAGACATGTATTTCCAAGCTAGGACGTGCGTTAGGACCCCAGCTGGTGACACCAAGTATTTTCCGGTTGAGATAGGGCTACACCAAGGGTCGGCGCTAAGCCCTCTTCTCTTCGCTCTGATCCTTCACGTCATTTCGCGGGGGATACAAGATGGCATCCCTGTAACACCCCCAATCCGCTCAGGGATATTACACGCCGTAGACCCTCTCCTCGAGGATCTACCAGGCTGATAACTAAAATCAAACACCTAAACATCGCCTTTAAGGCTAAAATGACTCAGTAGACCGATTTGGTCTTTCAATAATAACATACAACTCCATTCCAAACACATACCCACGCAGGGGTCAAAATACAATAAACTCCTGTACAACGGGGAAAAGATACTGCAGCAGAAAAATAAAATACAACTAGACCAATACGACATCAACGGATCCTTGTGTGATTAGTATTGTTCATCTTTCATCATCCTTCGTGCCGACCCTGTGCTATGCTCCAAAACCTGAATGCAAAAATAGACATCCACCCCCGAATACTCGGGGGTTAGCAAAACTCCACTGTTTTGCTAGTGCAAGAACAAAGTGCAAATACGAGCCATACAATTCACATTCCACGAATAACAATAACCAGGAATCCTCAAAGATCCAACGAAACGAAAAGTACTTCCCGAGGCAAGAATTTGAGAAAACATTTCAAAATCGAAATATCATAAATCAATGGAAATGATTTATAAAACGGTTTAGAATGTCATCGAGAGTTTTAATAGAAAACCATTTAGGATTATCAAATCCTACTTTTCAAAATCCACAAGACAAAAGGGGTCACCGCCCCAAATCTTTACTTTCCGAAAAATGACATTTACCAACCCGTTGGGATTTTAGCCCCAAATCCATAAAATGACTTTTACAAGACCATTGGGATTTTAGCCCCAAATCTCATCAACTCACAGTACACAAGAACGACCACAAGGTTCGTCTCCCAACATCAAAATCCACAAATAAGGATTTAAAACAAACAACAAAATACTCTAGTGCCATCCTAGCCAAGTAAGCCAAACGAACACTTACCTCTTACACACTTAGTCGATGCATGCAATCATGAAAACATAGTTCCAAAGGACTCATTTCCGGAAATGGCAATATCGAATCACATTTGTAAAATGCACCACAATTAACCGCGGACCCACAGCTTCGTGGATCCCTGCCGAGACCCCGTCGGATCTAACCCACAGTGGTTAAAAGCAAGCTCGCGGTTCCACAGCTTCGTGGAGCCCTACCGAGACCCCGTCGGATCTAACCCGCAGTGAGCATACACACACACACGTTACTCATGCAATACTAACATGCTAAGAATGTAAGTTCATTAAGAATACTCACTAGAGATGGCCATTAACTCGACACCATTATCAAACTCTTCAAAACACAATAACAAGATTAAATACGGAATACACGATTCCATAACTTTAAACAATAGGAGTATCATCATCAAATACTTCAACGTTAAAAATAATCAAATCATAGTCAATTTCCAAAACACGCCGTTCACAAAACGCACACGCATTTGAAAGAAAGCCTTTAACGAGGCCAAACCGAAATCTTTTGAAACTTCGTTTCAAACAACCAAACAAACACACTAATACGATCACCGATCATCATATCCACAAAATAAGAAAAGTATGGGCAAGGTACTTGCCTCAAAATTGGCACGCAAGTATTCCGACGAACACGGCTCAACCGGAAAGCTTCGAAACGCCCGATGCTATCGAAAAGGAAGACGACGATGAACGGAAGGGTTCAACACGGTTTCTTCGCAAGAAACACGACCCTAACATCATACAATTAATAAATCAACGATCATACGATGAAGAATAATCGTAGAACGCCCGAAAACCCCTCTATGACATTCTACCGGACACCTTCAAGGCGTCGATCAAGAACTTGACCAAAACAACGAATCGATACGATCCAACCATGGAATAACAATGGAAATGATATAATACATCTAAATAATCATCAATCCATCATAATCCTAAGTTAAATCGGATTAATCGGACGAAAACTACCAAAACACCCAAATTCCCCAAAACTAGATTTCTAGAAAATCTGACCTGATTCGGTAGATCGGAGGGTGTTATAGGATGGATGATTGATGATATGAACTTCAAAACTTCATGGATTGATTTTCCAACAACATCTCTCCATGATTTACCAAGCTCCAGCCGCGGAAGATAAGAAAACCAAGTGAAAATGGCTGAAGAAAGCGTCTGCAGGGCCATAAATAGACTTCACAGTGTGCCGCGGCCCAGTGAGGTGTGCCAAGACAGCCCAAAATGGCTCCCGGTGGTCGGCGGTGCCGCGGCTCGCCGAGTGTGCCGCGGCACGGTACAGATTGTTTGGCCGAAAAATGCCACAGAGTGTGCCGCAGCCACTGCAGCTGCGCCTGTGCCCAGGCTGCGTAAATCGCTGATCACGCGGCCGTGACGGCTGAAGCCGCGAGCACTACCGGCCGTGACTCGCCAGCGGCTCGGGCCTGTGTTGTTGCCGCCATGACTCGGCCGGCCAACTCGACGGCCCGAACGACTCCCGAAATCCGAATACGAATCGATGATACGGTTACGACGTACTCGCAAAGACAAATCTAAGAGCTAAGAGAACACACAATTCCGACCACCCGAAGGCTCGGAATTCAACAACGGAAGTAATTACCCAAAACTTTGGGAAATTACGAAAATGGCCCAAAACGTCCGAAAATCACGATACGCGATCGAAACACCAATCCAAAGCTCGCAACATGAATAATAACATTAAATGAACTTACGAGAAACTCGAAACAACAGTTTCGGACGAGATTCGCAAGAATCGAACTCAAGTGCGGAAAAGTCTCTAAAAAGCTCGGAACTCAACAAAACGATACCGAAACGAACTCGGATGACAAAAAGTGCAGAATTAATCATTCTCGAAATGACGAAACGGTCATGTGCGAGTCGTCAAAATGGACTCCGGCCAAAAAAGAAATTTACCGAAAATCGAAAATTGCGGATATTACATTCTACCCTCCTTAAAAGAAGTTTCGTCCCGAAACTTAAAACAAGTAGGGGGGAGCAATATACCCGCCAGGAAAAACTCGACGAGATACACAAAAACAGAAAACTCGCGCCCAACGGCGAAACGCTGCAAGAAACGCAAAGAGACATACGGCGTGAAAACACGCTCCACGACGACCAACACAACGTCGCCGTTAGGGATATAATAAAACCAATAAATGACAAGCGTCATCAAACGGATAATATAGCCAAGTCAATTATCCGACAATCACAAAACACCACGAACGAAAGTCGGTATGATTGACCAACCCAACGGTACATCAATCGAAATGCGAGCCGATCGCTGAACCAATACGGAATTCCACCGCTCAAGGGTTGGAAGATCGAAAACGAGACTAATTTCCCGAACTTAAGGGAATTAGGAAGGAGCCTGAATGCTCAACAATCACGAAGCGAGGACAAAAACCGAACAAACAAACGACCGAGACAACAAAATCGAACAATCACGTCCGAAACACGAAGGATAATAAAATTCAAACAACAACTCTCAGGATGATCTGGTGAGAACTACAAGACATGCATTACCATAAGATCCACCGGAAAGGGAATAGCGATTGAAAAGTCATAACGACAAACGAGTTATTCCGAAACAATACCACACTTGTTCGATCAACAAAAGCAAGGGGCAGGACAAGCTCAGAAATGTCAACAAACATAATGAGTCGACAAAGTCAAAAACACAAGAGTTCCAAATCCGATCCACTTCGAATAAAGGAACTAATAGATCCAGATGATGTCACTTCCGAACAAGGTTCACAAGAATCGAACTGAACTCGAAAAGATCACAGCGATAACCAGATCGACCCACAACAAGATCACAGTTCGTTCAGACGATCAAATCGAAATACAGAACACGTTCATAAAGTATCAACGAACATGAGCGAATCGATAGACTGGAGAAAGAGAAAATACCGAAGTCAAAATAGTATGGGTATTACCTCCGACCTCGTCCACGAAATTCACAAAAACGGGAGCAAGGTAACAAGAGATTAAACAACCGACACATAACAAAACCATCACCGATGCACACGGCCATACCAATCCAAGCTCTAACAGCTCGCACATGCGCGACAACGCAGAAATCACCACGAGGCGACAATATTCAACACCAACATCCCACCTCTCACATGGGGCTAACACAACAAGTGTGTGGAAAACGACTCAACGCTCACATCGCCAATTCGGTCATACTCAGGAGCAAACATCAAAATGACAACGCGAACATCATACATACATACATACCCAGCCCTCAAATGGGAATGGATAGGTTTTAAAAACGAAAACCTCATTTTGAAAGTAATTTAGAAGAACACCGGTTGATCTTTGGTATCACTTTTCAAAAAGTACAAACATGAAACATCGTTATCGAGACTTTGAAAACCATCATGCACTTGGTAAAAATGAGGACATCTTCTTTTAGCGAAAGACTTTCAGAAATATTCGACCCTTGGGTCTAAATAAAAGTGTTTCTAAAACATTGAAAATATCTCAAAACATTTTGGTCCTCGAGGTAGAAAAATTTTGAAATATATTGTGGCACCTTGGATGTACCACAAGAAAATAACTCATTTGAAAAATATGTCTCGAATTTTATTTTTCTAAGATACTCAAGGTTTTCAAAAATCCAATAGGCCAGAATGCCCAAAACTCACGCATATCGACGTTCACTAAAACAACTCCTAGTACACGCATCAAAACGTTTAAAATCAAGACAATACATGTCTTTAAACGGAAACAAACGATAAAATACCACAGTCGAAGACCGCCTAGGATTCAGAACAAAACCACTGACCCCATTCGAGGTCTCTAAGGACCCTCCCGTACTGACTAGTGAACAAGTCGTACGCGTATAAGCACAAAGCTTCCACAAGAGAACTTGTAAAACGAGCAAATTGATTCGAAAATCATCAGCAACGGACAAAAACAACAATAAAAAGACATCACAAGCGATGACACTCCTCGTATAAATCAAATACGAGAGCCGACTAAATACATATCGTGAAATCAAAATCCACATAAGGATTCCATCACTTAACAAATAATCACAAAAATAGCTCGTGTCACACGAGGCACAACACAAAGAAGGGAGACTTACTTCCACAGGTCGCACGAAGATGATGATCGCCCCACGATACTAATCACGACCAACAAACTCAAACGACGCGTCGCGACACGACTCAGTCAGATAAAATCTGACAATACAAGACTCAACAACACATAACTCGACCCGACAGCCTAGGTTTCCTCAACCTAAGCTCTGATACCATTTATGTAACACCCCCAATCCGCTCATGGATATTACACGCCGTAGACCCTCTCCTCGAGGATCTACCAGGCTGATAACTAAAATCAAACACCTAAACATCGCCTTTAAGGCTAAAATGACTCAGTAGACTGATTTGGTCTTTCAATAATAACATACAACTCCATTCCAAACACATACCCACGCAGGGGTCAAAATACAATAAACTCCCGTACAACGGGGAAAAGATACTGCAGCGGAAAAATAAAATACAACTAGACCAATACGACATCAACGGATCCTCGTGTGATTAGTATTGTTCATCTTTCATCATCCTTCGTGCCGACCCTGTGCTATGCTCCAAAACCTGAATGCAAAAATAGACATCCACCCCCCGAATACTCGGGGGTTAGCAAAACTCCACTGTTTTGCTAGTGCAAGAACAAAGTGCAAATACGAGCCATACAATTCACATTCCACGAATAACAATAACCAGGAATCCTCAAAGATCCAACGAAACGAAAAGTACTTCCCGAGGCAAGAATTTGAGAAAACATTTCAAAATCGAAATATCATAAATCAATGGAAATGATTTATAAAACGGTTTAGAATGTCATCGAGAGTTTTAATAGAAAACCATTTAGGATTATCAAATCCTACTTTTCAAAATCCACAAGACAAAAGGGGTCACCGCCCAAATCTTTACTTTCCGAAAAATGACATTTACCAACCCGTTGGGATTTTAGCCCCAAATCCATAAAATGACTTTTACAAGACCATTGGGATTTTAGCCCCAAATCTCATCAACTCACAAGACACAAGAACGACCACAAAGTTCGTCTCCCAACATCAAAATCCACAAATAAGGATTTAAAACAAACAACAAAATACTCTAGTGCCATCCTAGCCAAGTAAGCCAAACGAACACTTACCTCTTACACACTTAGTCGATGCATGCAATCATGAAAACATAGTTCCAAAGGACTCATTTCCGGAAATGCCAATATCGAATCACATTTGTAAAATGCACCACAATTAACCGCGTACCCACGGCCGTGGATCCTGCCGAGACCCCGTCGGATCTAACCCACAGTGGTTAAAAGCAAGCTCGCGGTTCCACAGCTTCGTGGAGCCCTACCGAGACCCCGTCGGATCTAACCCGCAGTGAGCATACACACACACACACGTTACTCATGCAATACTAACATGCTAAGAATGTAAGTTCATTAAGAATACTCACTAGAGATGGCCATTAACTCGACACCATTATCAAACTCTTCAAAACACAATAACAAGATTAAATACGGAATACACGATTCCATAACTTTAAACAATAGGAGTATCATCATCAAATACTTCAACGTTCAAAATAATCAAATCATAGTCAATTCCCAAAACACGCCGTTCACAAAACGCACACGCATTTGAAAGAAAGCCTTTAACGAGGCCAAACCGAAATCTTTTGAAACTTCGTTTCAAACAACCAAACAAACACACTAATACGATCACCGATCATCATATCCACAAAATAAGAAAAGTATGGGCAAGGTACTTGCCTCGAAATTGGCACGCAAGTATTCCGACGAACACGGCTCAACCGGAAAGCTTCGAAACGCCCGATGCTATCGAAAAGGAAGACGACGATGAACGGAAGGGTTCAACACGGTTTCTTGGCAAGAAACACGACCATAACATCATACAATTAATAAATCAATGATCATACGATGAAGAATAATCGTAGAACGCCCGAAAACCCCTCTATGACATTCTACCGGACACCTTCAAGGCGTCGATCAAGAACTTGACCAAAACAACGAATCGATACGATACAACCATGGAATAACAATGGAAATGATATAATACATCTAAATAATCATCAATCCATCATAATCCTAAGTTAAATCGGATTAATCGGACGAAAACTACCAAAACACCCAAATTCCCCAAAACTAGATTTCTAGAAAATCTGACCTGATTCGGTAGATCGGAGGGTGTTATAGGATGGATGATTGATGATATGAACTTCAAAACTTCATGGATTGATTGTCCAACAACATCTCTCCATGATTTACCAAGCTCCAGCCGCGGAAGATAAGAAAACCGAGTGAAAATGGCTGAAGAAAGCGTCTGCAGGGCCATAAATAGACTTCACAGCAGTGCCGCGGCCCAATGAGTGTGCCGCGGCACAGCCCAAAAATGGATCCCGGTGGTCGGCGGTGTGCCGCGGCTCGGCCGGAGTGTGCCGCGGCACCCGACAGCTTGGTTTGGCCGAAAAATGCCACAGAGTGTGCTGCGCCTCGCCACTGCCGCGGCCTGTGGATCGCTCGGCGAATCGCTGATCACGCGGCCGTGACTCGGCAGAAGCCGCCGAGCACTACCGGGCCGTGACTCGGCCAAGGCCGGCCTGGGCCTGTGTTGCCCGGCCATGACTCGGCCGGCCAACTCCGACGGCCCGAACGACCCGAAATCCGAACACGAATACGAATCGATGATACGGTTACGACATACTCGCAAAGACGAATCTAAGAGCTAAGAGAACACACAATTCCGACCACCCGAAGGCTCGAAATTCAACAACGGAAGTAATTACCCAAAACTTTGGGAAATTACGAAAATGGCCCAAAACGTCCGAAAATCACGATACGCGATCGAAACACCAATCCAAAGCTCGCAACATGAATAATAACATTAAATGAACTTACGAGAAACTCGAAACAACAGTTTCGGACGAGATTCGCAAGAATCGAACTCAAGTGCGGAAAAGTCGCTAAAAAGCTCGGAACTCAACAAAACGATACCGAAACGAACTCGGATCACAAAAAGTGCAGAATTAATCATTCTCGAAATGACGAAACGGTCATGAGCGAGTCGTCAAAATGGACTCCGGCCAAAAAAGAAATTTACCAAAAATCGAAAATTGTGGATATTACAATCCCGTGGTGCATGCTTTTTGCTGATGACATTGTGTTAGTGGCGGAGTCGAGGAGGGAGGTGAACTCGAAGTTGGAGCTATGGAGGTCTAAGTTAGAATCCCAGGGCTTGCGTGTGAGCCGATCTAAGACAGAGTATCTCTGGTGTAACTTTAGTGGTGAGGCAAACGAGGAAGATATAGAGGTAATGATTGCGGATCATATCGTTCCCCGTACGGATAAGTTCAAGTATTTGGGTTCGATCATTCAGAAGGAAGGTGAGTGTGAAGATGATATCACCCATCGCATCAAGGTGGGATGGCTAAGGTGGAGAGCAGCGACAGGGGTCCTGTGCGACAAGAAAGTCCCTCCAAAGTTGAAGGGTAAATTCTATAGAGCGGCAATCCGACCTGCAATGTTGTATGGCTCTGAATGTTGGGCAATGAAGAAGTCGCTTGAAAGCAAGTTGGAAGCGGCTGAAATGAGAATGTTACGCTGGTCGTGTGGTCGCACAATGTTAGATAGAATCTCGAACGGGGTCTTCAGGATCGCGCTAGAAGTGGCGCCCATTTCAGCGAAAGTTAGGGAAGGGAGATTGAGATGGTTTGGCCACGTCCGCAGGAGGCAGGCATCTGCTCCGGTGAGGAGGGTCGAGAGCTTAGTAGTTGTTGGGGAGAGGAGGAGGGACAGACCGATGAGGACGTGGGATGAGCAGCTGAGATTAGATTTGAAGGCCTTAAATCTTTCCGAGGCCATGACTGTTGATAGGTGCGATTGGAGACGCCAGATCAGAGTTCTGGATTCTTTAGTTGGGAGTGGTGCTGTAGTTGAGAGCCTCAGGGTTGGGTTGTCTCGGTTAGCTTTGACCTAGAGCATTGTATTTGTACATTTATTGTATATTTCATCCTATTGCCTTTTGCGTGTGGTGTATTTTTGACAGGGAGTTGTGCGCGGAGCCAACCTCTCTTCTGTTTGAGCAGCGTTCATCGGGAGTGAAGTAGCCAAATTCCTCTTAGGTAAGTCCCATGTGGATTAAGCCATGGGCTCAGGTATGGTATTTGAGTTTTTTCGTATCATATGCTTCCCTTTGTATTTTTCACTCAATATGTTGTTGTGCACTAAGCTGAGGGTCTTCACGGAAACAGCCTCCCTACCGTAATAAGTAGGGGCATGGTCTGCGTACATCTTACCCTCCCCAAACCCTGTTTTGAGCGGGATATACTGGGTATGTTTGGTTTGGTTTGGTTTGGTTTTTTTTTTTACCAACACTTTTTACTAATGGAGTTCAAATCGAATATTGAATAGTTTGGTTTGATTTTTACCCTTAATTTTACTCTCGGTGAAAAAAAAATATTACCACTACATTTTCATTTTTACGAGAAATTAAAAAACATGTTGAGATCCTCATTATCTATATTTCTTCCCTATGCAATTTGCTCAAAATGTGATAATGGACTCAAAACACACATTTGATAAATATACCGAGTAATAAAACATGTGAAGTACATGTAAGAAAAAGGGGAGGTAGGAAATATTGTTTGGTGAATAACAGGGAATGTTGTTTGAATTGAATGTAATCTCAAACTTTACATCTAATTTACCATAACTACTATGTATCATGCAATTGGATCACATGGTCTTGTATGTTTTCGACATTTGTTTATGACCTTTTCCGATATTCACTGTTGACTATATGGTAATTTGACTATACCTCAATTTGGTAACTTTTTTTAGACAATATAGTAATGTGACTATATGTGTAATTTGGTAACTTGTAATTAAATGTAATCTCAAAGGTTAAACTATAATTTAAATATATTGTTGTGTTATGCAATTTGGATCACATGTTTTTTTTTTTTTTGGTATGTTTGATCACCAGTTTTATAGATCTTCTCCAACATTCACCTTTGACTATGCATAATTTCCAAGTTAATAGATAATGTTTTTGTTGTTAAATGTAACCTCCCAATCCATCTAGGTAACTTATCATAAAATTCATGTTGTATTATTTGAGCCAAGACTTTGTATCCGAGAATCTAAAATAATTGATCCGATTGAAATCGAATCAAGAAAATCTAAAAAAATATATTAAAAACAAAATCGATTCTTAAAAATCGACTCTGGTTTTGATTCCTAAAAAATGTTCAGGCAGATAATCGGAACTTTTTTATATATTAGATAAAATTATAATACATATAAAAATATAAATATTAACTTTTAAGTTGTTTTATAAGTGTAATGTAATCTTAGTAGGAGAATAAGATTGTGAAGACTAGCAAGGTTGTCCGTGCGTGGACTATCCCAAAATGATCATAACTTAGTATTCTTGTATTTGATTTTATTTGCGGAACCCTTGTACTCTTTTTCATTGTGATGCTTTAATCTCCTTAAGCTATTCTTGAAATATTCAATTATTTTTAATTATAAATGTTGAATATACATGCTATTTGATGGATTTTTTTTATATTTTTGACTATATGAATTTTTGGTTCTTAATGTGGTCTTTTGATTCTAAAAGTGTATTTATGGTTAATTAGTTAAATTCGATTCTTAAATTTTGCCGAAAGAAGTGAATTGGTTCCAGCGATTCAAATTTTCTTCGGTTCCAGCAAATAAAATTAAAATCTGAATTGATTCTTAAGCAGCAATTATGGTTCCGATTCTTCCAAATTTTAAGAAGAATCGAACTGGTCCGAGCTCCGCGTATTATGCAAGGGGTGAATGTTTCTGTTATTTGAACAACTTCGCTGACTATGCCCAATACACATTGTCGACTATATGTATTTTGTTAACTAATAGATAATATTATGATGTTGTAATAAAATGTAACCTCGAATTAAAATTTGTCTACATGTAATTTACCTGATAGATTGGTACCGCCACTAAAAGGGGGTTGAATAGTGCGGATAAGAGTATTGTACTCTTTTCGTGCGGAAGCAAAAATATTGGAGTAATAAAAGTGCGGAAAAGAAAGAACACAAGGAATTGTTAGAGAGGTTCGGCTATTAACGGTTTACGTCCCCTACCTAGTTTTATCGACTAGGACTTTTCTTAGAACTTGGAATTGCACTTTCTAGTTTAGTGCCAACTTCTTACAACTTCTTGATTTCCGGGCTCAAGAACAACCTCACAAAAACACTCTTGTTTTTCTAGGTACAAGATAACCTATACACAAAATAAATACGAGTAGGAACTCGACTTTCACGATATATCGCTCTTAGATACAAGAATGAAGATTGGAAATTATAGAACAAATCTTCTCGTATCACAATCTAGAATAAGTATATCTCTCAAAATGTTTGCTTGATATTGCTTGAGTATGCTAGTAGGCTCAGAATGCTTGTGTATCTTCAACCTCCATGAAGATGGCTATTTATAGCCTTCTTGAGCTCAATTTCCCGTTGGAACAGTTTAACTGGTTACGTACGTTATATGATGGTTGTTACGTACGTTATGAACGTTACGTACGTTATATGATCCGAATAACGGCCGTAATGAAAGTGCCGAAACTGTCCAGTGAGATACGATAGAATGCGTTACGTACGTTATGAACCTCATGGTTACGTACGTAATATTCTGGTCAAAGATTCGTTGATTGAGACGACTTGTTGCAACGGCTAGTGGCTTTTCCAACGGTCAGAATAATTCAAGCCTTACGTACATTATATATCTCCGGTTACGTACGTTACCTGTACAGAAAAACTTACGAAAATAGTGAGTGTTACGTACGTTATAAAAGATGAGTTACGTACGTTAACTGTACTAAAAAATCTTGCAGACAACTGTGAATGTTACGTACGTTAATGTGATGTGTGTTACGTATGGTAACTGAAGAGAAAATATGTTTTAAGTAAATTTTGGTTTTAATAACACATCATCAAAATGATCTAAAAGATATTGTTCCAACAATTTCCCCCTTTTTGATGATGACAAAATTTACGTATGTGAGTTTTTGAAAACATGATTTTAATAAGGCTCCCCCTGAACACGAGCACTGCAAAAATTAATATGCTCCCCCTGAAAAGGCGCACGGGTTATTTCAAAAGTTGATTTCAAAAACGAATACATATTATTCTCCCTCTTTTTGTCATTAACAAAAAGTTGAGAGATCCTGCAAGAGAAATCAATGATACGCATAATAATCAACATAATCCTAGTCAATGATTAACCACAGTGATAACCAAAATGATAACCAAAATGATGCACAAAAAAATAGTCATTACAGTCAAAACATAAACATGAAAATGAAATGTTTGGTCTTTTAATAAAACAGGAAACATCATCATCAGAAAGGATAGCCCGACTAGTCAAGGTCCGCATCCGGAGGTGTCGGCGGTATCCCCAAATGCGTGCAGATGTTCTTGACCATGATCTTGATGTCACTCATATCTCTCTCGAGCCTATCCATCCGAGAGGCCATCTGGGATGAAGAGGATTCCGGACGAGGACGGGAGGAACCAAGCTGAGATGAGGGACGAGGTCTAGTATGCTCGATCCCCCTCGATGTGATCCTCTCCTCCGGTCTCGGAAGAGTACCCCCATCCATGAGTCGATCACCATCCTTGATATACGCAAAGTATATCCATCCATGATTTCTCGTGCGAAGATACCTCATCGTCCGTAACATCCCCTCGGTGACGAGGCTCCCCCTAGGAATTGGAACCCCATGGACCACAGACAAGTCAACTCCTGCTTTCTCAAAAATTTCAGTTAAGATTGAACCAAACGGCATTCCCGATTTTCTCTGTCGATCAACTTTCGCGTAGCTCTTTTTGTGGAAAATTTGACCCTTTTCCACGAACCATTTTAGCACAATAGACGCGAAGTTGACTTGGTGATCCTTCCACACATGATAAATGATCTCCATGTCGATATTCACAAGTCGAAGCTGAGCATTAACTTTAGGCATAAGACAACGAGTGATAGCATCGTGAAGCAAACGGATGTTTATCCCAAAGTCATTGTTTTCAAACCGCCCGGAATGAACATTTATAACGGCTTTGTCCGACAAAAAATCACGGACTTTGGACTCATGAACACCATAGCTTTCATCATCGGACCAGTTGTCAATGACTTCATCCGGAGGAGCAAACTCTCCTTTGCATCGAAAACCCTCATTAGGGAGACCAAAAATCTCCGAAAGTTTCGCCTCATCAAAGGATATTGATTTACCACGCACAAGAGAATAAACAACAGCAAGTCCGTCGGCATCATAAGTGACAAAAAAACTTGCATAAAACTCTTTTACACAGTCCACATAAATTGGTCGAGCAAGACTAACGAACCGATTTATCCCAAGCATATCGAAGAATTCTTCGATAGCAATGCCAGCACAGTTCAGAGATTCAAAATCAAAGTGGTGACTCGGAGTTACCTCTTTGTCGATAAGGATTTCGTTGAAAACTTTCATGGCTTGAGCATTCCGAAATGATGGATCGCCGGAAGCCGTGGAGGATGTTTGGGAGGTTTCTCCTCTTCTCTTTTTTCTGGTTCTGGATGCCATGAAGATTGAATCGATCGAAAAGTGAAGGTTTGAAGGATGATTTTGAAGTTTAGGAAGATTTACAGGCAGTTCGTCGTCGATGTCGCTAGGGATTTGTAAGGAATGAAAAGGGGACGCTCGAAGTGGGTTTATATATGTTAGGGTCAACGATCGCTTACGTACGTTATATCCCTTATGTAACGTACGTAACGTAAAAACCTAAACTTTCTGGACTGAAACCTGCGTTTGCCACGCATTTAACGTAACAACATGTAACGTACGTAAGGTCCTATTACGTACGTAATGGACCGCTCCTACCGTACGTAAGCAGGACCAAATGAATAGTCTTTTCCTTTCGATGATGTCCCGATTTAAATGACCATTTAATGTGACTATGATGAGTATGCAATATTTAAAAATGATCAGCATGTCCCATTCCTAAATTTATGCGAATAAAGTTGAAAGCTTCTTCGGCTAATGGTTTTGTAAAAATTTCCGCCAATTGTTCATTAGTACCAACAAATTGGAGACGAACATTCCCGTTTTGGACATGGTTACGAATAAAATGGTGACGAATTTCGATGTGTTTTGTCCTACTATGCAAAATGGGGTTTTTACTTAAATTAATGGCACTTGTATTGTCACAAAAAATAGGAGTATTCTTAAGTTCAATGCCATAATCAAGTAATTGATTTTTGATCCAAAGAACTTGTGCACATGCACTTCCCGCAGCCACATATTCTGCTTCAGCTGTGGAAGTAGCGACACTAGTCTGTTTCTTACTTCCCCATGAAATTAAACATGAACTCATAAAATGACAAGTTCCGGTGGTGCTTTTTCTATCAATTTTACATCCACTGAAATCGGCATCACTATATGCAAAAAGTTTAAAATCAATGCTAGAAGGATACCATAGGCCTAAACCAGCAGTATATTTTAAATATCGAAAAATCCGTTTACATGCAATGAGATGAGATTCTTGAGGGTTTGCTTGAAAACGAGCACATAGACAAGTAGCAAACATTATATCAGGTCTAGATGCAGTTAAGTAAAGTAAAGATCCCATCATACCTCGACATCGCTTTTTGGTCAATGATTTACCTTTTTCATCTTTATCGAGTTTAAGAGTGGAAGACATAGGAGTGGATATTTCTTTGCAATCTTCCATCTTAAATTTCTTTAGAAGCTCATTGACGTACTTGGATTGGTGAATGAATATTCCGTCATTGAGTTGCTTAATTTGGAGTCCGAGAAAGTTTTTCAACTCTCCCATAATACTCATTTCGAACTCTCCCTTCATAAGATTTGAAAATTCTTTGGACAGAGTTTCGTTAGTTGCACCAAAAACAATATCGTCCACATAGATTTGACAAATTAACATATCATCACTTAAGACCTTAATGAATAGAGTATTATCAACATTACCTCTTTTATAACCATTTGAGATAAGAAAAGAGCTTAGGCGATCATACCATGCTCTCGGAGCTTGTTTTAATCCATAGAGAGCTTTACGGAGCTTGTACACATGATCCGGATGATCATAATCTTCAAAACCCGGTGGTTGCTTGACATACACTTCCTCCTGGATGATTCCATTTAGGAACGCGCTTTTTACATCCATTTGATGGAGTTTGATCTTCTTGTATGCGGCAAAGGCACAGAGAAGACGAATAGCTTCAAGACGAGCAACAGGAGCGAATGTCTCTTCATAATCCAAGCCTTCTTCTTCATTATAACCTTGGGCGAACAACCTCGATTTATTTTTAATTGGGAGACCATCATCATCGGTTTTGATTTTATGAACCCATTTGGTGCCAATGATTGATTTGTCTACCGGTGCCGGAACCAATTCCCAAACATTATTTCTTTCGAATTGGTTTAGCTCTTCTTGCATAGCAATAGCCCAATTCTCATCATTTATGGCCTCATCGATATTCTTTGGTTCTGTAAGAGAAATAAATGCAATATTGTTAATACAATCATTTATATTTCTCCTAGTTCGTACACCTTCATCGATTTTTCGGAGAATTTGTTCCATCGGATGGTCTTTCACATTTGCCCAATCTGTAACACCCCCAAATCCGCTCAGGGATATTACACGCCGTAGACCCTCTCCTCGAGGATCTACCAGGCTGATAACTAAAATCAAACATCTAAACCTCGCCTTTAAGGCTAAAATGACTCAGTAGACCGATTTGGTCTTACAAAAAATACATACAGCTCAAATACAACTCATGCCCACGCAGGGGTCAAAATACAACCACACCTGCATAACGGAAACAAATCTGCAGTGAAAAGAAAATACAACTAGACCAATACGACAAAGAACGGATCCTCGTGTGATTAGTATCGTTCACCATTCATCATCCTTCGTGCCGACTCCGTGCTATGCTCCAAAACCCGAATGCAAAAATAGACATCCACCCCGAATACTCGGGGGTTAGCAAAACTCCACCGTTTTGCTAGTGCAAGTACAAGTGCAAAAATACGAGCCATACAATACAAGTTCCAAGAACAATAATAATCGGGAATCCTCAAAGATCCAAACGTAAAGAAAAGTACTTCCGAGGCAAGAGTTTGAGTAAACATTTCCAAAACCGAAAGATCGCAAATAAGGGAAACAATTTACAAAACAGCTTTAAAATGCCATCGAGAGTTTTAATAGAAAACAATTTAGGATTATAAAATCCTTCTCTTTCCAAAATCAATAGTGGTCACGGCCCAAATGTTTTGTTTTCGCAAATAGGAAACCACCAACAATTTACAGGTGGTCAAAGCCCAACATCACGTGTCCTCAACGGACGTAAAATCAACGAAACATAATTACGCACGCGCATCGCCAGACCGGACGCTACCACCGACATCCCACTCGAGGCCTCGAAGGACCCTCCCGAGTGGCTAGCGAAACAAATCACACACATCTCAAGGATGGATCACTCGCATGTTGCATCCAGGCCAAATGATCACATGCCAAGGGCCACCGTAGATAATCTAATGATCTCACGGTTGGATCAATCACTTGTTGCATCCTGGCCACATGATCACATGCCATGTGCCACCGTAGACCTTCAACCATATCCACACATTCACACAAATAACATATCACATCAAGGATATTCAAACAATTCGCCCAGAGGCATCAAACACTTAGCAAAACACCACGTCAATTCACAACGCACCGAAATGAAATAATATACGTCCACACACAATACCAAGTGCAACATGAACACCAAGCATATACATAGAATTCACATGGTTATTCACGAACCACACCAATCACAAAACACACACGGTTTTGAAAGAGGCCTTTAACGAGGCTAACCAAAACTTTTGAAAACTCATTTCAAACAAACAAGCAAACCAAGACGATCACCAATCATCATATCCGCGAAACAAGAATTGTATGGACAAGGTACTTGCCTCGAATAAGAACAACGCGGAGAATCGATCAAGTAGGTTGGCCCGAACCGACTACGAACCCGCCGACTCCACCGAACGCCAACTCACGATGATAAACTACGGAGGACAATAACAACAATGAAAATGAATTCCAAAGTACGACCCAAAGTCTTGAATTCAAAGAACAAATGACGAAGGTTCAAGGATTTCCCAAAACGGTCAAGAACACGATTCGTCCCACAAAACCCGAAAACGGAATTCCAAGTTGAAATATGGATATACAATCCATAGAATATGTTTAACAACATCACTTAACCATAATCGATCCATCGAAAGCGGATGAAAACGAGATCGGGACAAATCCCCCAAAAAGTCAATTCAAGGAAATCAAGAAATATACTTGATTCGACGAAGAACAATGGATTAAATGATGTTAAACACAAGAATACTATCAAGATTAATCATACCCATCATGAATTAATCAACAACACGGAACGAATCGGATTTAAAATGCAAAAATCCCCAAATTCACGAAATTAGGGTTCTAAGGAAGATTACCTTGATTATTTGAATCAAAGGTTGATAACGGACGATCGATTGATGTTATGAACTCAAGGACTTCATGGATTTGTTGTTAAACAACATGGCTTCGCCGCCATGAATCGCCACTCGCGGATGGAGAAGGAAGGAAATGAAAACGAAGTGAAATGTGATCGCCACCATATTTATATCGCCGACTAGCGTGCGCTAGCCTTCCCGGACTAGCGTGCGCTATCGGCCAGATCGCCGAGCACCCTCGCCAGTGGCCCACACGACCCGGCATCACCGACCAACCCTTCCGACCAAACTGCCGACCCGACTCCGAAGCGCTGGCGCTAAGCTCGCGCGACGCTAGCCGACTGGCCCAAAGAGCCACCGGATCGAATCGCCTGGCCAGTAACGACGCTAGCCGGCCGACGCGGCGCTTACGCTGCCGACTAGCGCGCTTACGCCGGCGTAGCGTGCGCTACCCGCCGATCATGACCGAGTCCGTAACCTCGAAACCCCATCGCTTGTGCCCGAGCACAGACGCTAGTTACCCGGCAGACGCTACACTCGCCGGTAGAAGCGCAGCCTTTCCGGCCAGAAGCGTGCGCTACGCCGGTTCTGCCGCACCGTCCGGCCGGTGCCCGCAATCGTCCGGCGATCCCGCAACCGTCGGCGATCCCCGCAACCGCTGTGGCTCGGCGACCCGACACCGAAAAACGCATTTTAACGAACACGGCGAAAAGTTCCTGACGACATCAATGACCAAATGAAAACATAATACCATATTCAATCATACGCGACCAAGAAACGGTCGAGGCGACAATTACAGATACGGATACGTAACTTTCAAGAAATTACAAACGGCCCAAAACACCGGAAATCACGATCGTGATCGAATAACCAAACGGAAGTTCACAACACGTCTAACAAAGTTAAACGGGCTTACGGGAAACTCAAACAATAGTCAACGAGATTCGCAAGAACCGAACTCAAGTGCGGAAAAGTCGTTAAAAAGCACGGAACTCAACAAAACGACTCAAACGAACTCGGATATCAAAAGTGTAGAATTAATCATTCTCGTAATGACGAACGGACATGAGCGAGTCACAAAGCAGACTACACCGAAAAAAGAAATTAATGGAATCGAAAATCATGGATATTACATTCTACCCTCCTTAAAAGAAGTTTCGTCCAAACTTAAAACAAGTAGGAGAAGAAATATTCCGCCAGAAAACTCAACGAGATACACAAGAATGCGTAACTAACGCCCAACGGCGAAATGTTACAAACAACGCAAAGGAGTATACGGCGTGTAAACACGCTCCACGACGACCAACACAACGCCGGTAGAGACATAATAACACCAACAAGTGACAAGCGTCATCAAATGCATAATACAATCAAATCAATTATCCAAACAATCACAAAACACAAAGTACTTGTTACAAGAAACACGCACGGAGAAAACAGGAATAAACACAAAACGATCCACAAGGGTAATCATAAATAATTCGGACTACGCCGAAATCCTCAAAACCACTCTAGGCATATCCGTGTCGTTTTTGAGCAGAGAAGCATCCTCGATCCCGATATCTCTATGCTACTGTCTCGCAATGTACGGATCGGTGACCCACCCGGCCGCACTCAAACAAATTGACTAACGGTGAACGACAATTCTTCGCAGTATGGCCCGCTCGACTACGCTTATAACATATCTTGAAGTGCTCACATTACTTACTGCAGGGTACTACTCCTCCGATCACGCGATCTAGGAACCATTTTGGGATGACGAGACGAAGTCCCAACCTCAAGGGGCCCACTTCGATTTCCGAAGAGTTCCCAACGGTTTTCTGCTTCTTCGAGTCGACATACTCTGGTCGATAACTGATAGCTCATAAAGCTAATGCCCTATTCCGATAATCTCTCAAGGAAGTGCAAGCGAGACTCGCCATGTAATCGGCGAATCTCCGCTTCATCCGCCTACTAAAATGACAAATCTTGTCCTCCTCTGTCCTTACTTGATTTTGCACATAGCCGAGCTTGCTAAAATCAATAATAGCATGAGACAATGTACATCCTGCGGTTTCGCGAAAAGAATTCATTAATCCTCTGATTTCTGATCGGTTCGGACAAAACTCATCTCTCATGAATTCACGGAACTCGCCCACGTGACAACGCGATCTCGAGGCTTAATAGCCTCCCACCGCCTAGCGGCATCTTTGTCGAAAAGATCTTGAGCTACCGAACCTTACGTTCTTCGGACAATCAACTATCTCAAAATCTTTTCCAATCGGAAAAGCCAACCATCCTACCAAAGCATCTGCAAAGACTAAATAAACGAGGGGATTCATACGAACCACTTCTCGAAGCCACCGATTTGCACCAGCAGGCCGGGTCACATCTCGTAACACGCCGAATCGCCTACCAATCGAGTCATCCGAGTGGCTACCGTTGTAAAATAGTAGCAACACCAATACCAATACTATCACCGAAGCATGCTCTCGACCACGCGTCCGATCACCACGACCACGACCTCGGCCCCTCGGCATACTGAATAAGTAACCACTCAGCACAACAGAAAATCATAACACATAACACATACAACGATTACCATCGTAAGGCAACACACACATGAATATCACAATAACGACGGCATCGTTCGGTGACATCCACGACTCGAATGATAACCAAAGACGTAATTACAAACATCATGAAACAATCACACATGTACACCAACGTACAAACCCAAGTTTCAACATCTCACACTCGTGACACACGCAATCCACCACGAGGCGACAACCATTAAATACCAGCCACACCTCTCACAGAGGGCTAGTGTAACAATTACGTGGCAACGCCTCAACGTTCATGCCACCAACTCGATCATATTCGGGAGTTAACACCGTAACGAAAGTTCGAAAACCATACACGCATTTCCGGTCCGCAAACAGGAATGATAGGTTTTAAAAACGAGAACCACCTTTTGAAAACAGTTTGGAAACAACAGTTGATCTTGAGTATCATTTTACAAAAAGTAGTACAAACACCATTATCGAGACTTTGAAAATCATCTTGCGTTTGAACAAAAATGAGGACACCTTTCCTTTAGTGAAAAACTTTCAAAATATTCGACCCTTGGGTCTAAGCAATCGCATTTGAAAATATCTCAAAAAATATTTTTGGTCCTCAACCGGAAAATTTTTGAAATGTATTGCGGCATTAGAAAACACCTTGAAAACACCGCAAGAAAATAATTCGCTTTAAAAGTACGTCTCGAATTTCAATTTTCTAAGATACTCAAGGTTTTCAAAAAGAATTCAATGGGTTAGAATGCCCAAAAAGGTCGATGACGGTAGTACTTATCAAAACTCACAAAATCATTTGAAAACACCCAATTACCGTCAAAACGGTTAAGGCCAACAACTCGGTTAAAGGAATCGATTTTCGAAATAAAATTGATCGGTAAGATACCGAAAGCCATTACAAAGGAACTTACGCGTGAAAAAAAAAGAAATACAGTCCAACATGCACAATCCAGCAACTACTCCTCACATGAAAGAAATATGAGAGTCAAATAGTCGCGTATCAAGAAATCAAAATCCATAAGAGGATTCCGTCACTTAGCAAATAAATCATAAAAATAGCTCGTGTCACACGAGGCACAACACAAAGAAGGAGACTTACGGCTGTGTCGCACGAAGATGATGATCGCCCACGATACTAATCACGACCAACAAACTCGACGACGCGTCGCGACACGACTCGATCGATAAAATCCGACGAGACAAAAACTCGATAGACACCATCGACCCGACGGCAGGTTTCCACAACCTAAGCTCGATACCATTTATGTAACACCCCAAATCCGCTCAGGATATTACACGCCGTAGACCCTCTCCTCGAGGATCTACCAGCCGATAACTAAAATCAAACATCTAAACCTCGCCTTTAAGGCTAAAATGACTCAAGAGACCGATTTGGTCTTACAACAAATACATACGGCTCAAATACAACTCATGCCCACGCAGGGTCAAAATACAACCACACCTGCATAACGGAAACAAATCTTGCGGCGGAAAAGAAAATACAACTAGACCAATACGACAAAGAACGGATCCTCGTGTGATTAGTATCGTTCACCATTCATCATCCTTCGTGCCGACTCCGTGCTATGCTCCAAAACCCGAATGCAAAATAGACATCTACCCCGAATACTGGGTTAGCAAACTCCACCGTTTTGCTAGTGCAAGTACAAGTGCAAAAATACGAGCCATACAATACAAGTTCCAAGAACAATAATAATCGGAATCCTCAAAGATCCAAACGTAAAGAAAAGTACTTCCCGAGGCAAGAGTTTGAGTAAACATTTCCAAAACCGAAAGATCGCAAATAAGGGAAACAATTTACAAAACAGCTTTAAAATGCCATCGAGAGTTTTAATAGAAAACAATTTAGGATTATAAAATCCTTCTCTTTCCAAAATCAATAGGTCACGGCCCAAATGTTTTGTTTTCGCAAATAAGAAACCACCAACAATTTACAGGGTCAAAGCCCAACATCACGTGTCCTCAACGGACGTAAAATCAACGAAACATAATCACGCACGCGCATCGCCTAGACCGGACGCTACCACCGACATCCCACTCGAGGCCTCGAAGGACCCTCCCGAGCCGCTAGCGAAACAAATCACACACATCTCACGGTTGGATCAATCGCTTGTTGCATCCTCGCCACATGATCACATGCCATGTGCCACCGTAGATTATCTCGTGCTCACGGTTGGATCAATCACTTGTTGCATCCTCGCCACATGATCACATGCCATGTGCCTCCGTAGACCTTCAACCATATCCACACATTCACACAAATAACATATCACATCAAGGATATTCAAACAATTCGCGAGAGGCATCAAACACTTAGCAAAACACCACGTCAATTCACAACGCACCGAAATGAAATAATATACGTCCACACACAATACCAAGTGCAACATGAACACCAAGCATATACATAGAATTCACATGGTTATTCACGAACCACACCAATCACAAAACACACACGGTTTTGAAAGAGGCCTTTAACGAGGCTAACCAAAACTTTTGAAAACTCATTTCAAACAAACAAGCAAACCAAGACGATCACCAATCATCATATCCGCGAAACAAGAATTGTATGGACAAGGTACTTGCCTCGAATAAGAACAACGCGGAGAATCGACCGAAGTAGGTTGGCCCGAACCGACTACGAACCCGCCGACTCCACCGAACGCCAACTCACGATGATAAACTACGGAGGACAATAACAACAATGAAAATGAATTCCAAAGTACGACCCAAAGCCGCTGAATTCAAAGAACAAATGACGAAGGTTCAAGGATTTCCCAAAACGGTCAAGAACACGATTCGTCCGTCAAAACCCGAAAACGGAATTCCAAGTTGAAATATGGATATACAATCCATAGAATATGTTTAACAACATCACTTAACCATAATCGATCCATCGAAACGGATGAAAACGAGATCGGGACAAATCCCCAAAAAGTCAATTCAAGGAAATCAAGAAATATACTTCGATTCGACGAAGAACAATGGATTAAATGATGTTAAACACAAGAATACTATCAAGATTAATCATACCCATCATGAATTAATCAACAACACGGAACGAATCGGACGAAAATGCAAAAATCCCCAAATTCACGAAATTAGGGTTCTAAGGAAGATTACCTTGATTCGCTGAATCAAAGGTTGATAACGGACGATCGATTGATGTTATGAACTCAAGGACTTCATGGATTTGTTGTTAAACAACATGGCTTCGTCTCCCATGAATCGCCACTCGCGGATGGAGAAGGAAGGAAATGAAAAACGAAGTGAAATGTGATCGCCACCATATTTATATCGCGGACTAGCGTGCGCTAGCCTTCCCGACTAGCGTGCGCTATCGGCCGAGCACCTCGGCCAGGGCCCACACGACCGGCATCACCGACCAACCCCGCCGACCAAACTCGCCGACTCCCGCTAGCGTGCGCTACGGCCGAAGCTCGCGCACGCTAGCCGACTGGCCCAGAGCCATCGGATCGAATCGCCCGGCTGTAACGACGCTAGCCGGCCGACAGCGGCGCTACGCCGCCGACTAGCGCGCGCTACGCCGCGTAGCGTGCGCTACTCGCCGATCATGACCGAGTCCGTAACCTCGAAACCCCATCGCCAGCCCGATAACAGACGCTAGTTACTCCGGCACAGACGCTACACTCGCGGTTAGCAGCCTTTTCCGGCCAGAAGCGTGCGCTACGCCGGTTCTCGCGCACCGTCCGGCCGGTGCCTGCAATCGTCCGGCCATCCCCGCAACCGCTGTGGCTCGGCGACCCGACACGAAAACGCACGGAACGAACACGGCGAAAAGTTCCTGACGACGTCAACGACCGAAATGAAAACATAATACCATATTCAATCATACGCGACCAAGAAACGGGTCGAGACGACAATTACAGATACGGATACCCGTAACTTTCAAGAAATTACAAAACGGCCCAAAACACCCGGAAATCACGATACGTGATCGAATAACCAAACGGAAGTTCACAACACGTCTAACAAAGTTAAACGGGCTTACGGGAAACTCGAAACAGCAGTTTCGAACGAGATTCGCAAGAACCGAACTCAAGTGCGGAAAAGTCGTTAAAAAGCACGGAACTCAACAAAACGACTCCGAAACGAACTCGGATGTCAAAAAGTGTAGAATTAATCATTCTCAGAATGACGAAACGGACATGAGCGAGTCGTCAAAACAGACTACCGCCGAAAAAAAGAAATTACCGGAAATCGAAAACTGCGGATATTACACAATCTTTAGGAAGGTTGTAAGTATTTTCCTCCTGTTTGTCCGAGCTTACGTCGAGTTTCTCCAACTCCTTTGATACTTCGGATACTCCGTTAGCTGGAACCATACCTGCATCATCATCAAAAACAACCTTTCTCGGGGGTAAAACTGTATCATCGAATTTTACATGAATGGACTCTTCTACCGAGCCTCTTCTACAATTAAATACACGATAAGCTTTACTATTAGTAGAATAACCAAGAAATATTCCAATATCTAATTTAGAATCGAATTTACCCAAATTGTCTTTACCATTATTATGAATAAACACCTTACAACCGAATGGATGAAAATAAGATAAATTGGGCTTTTTACCTTTAAAAATCTCATAAGGAGTCATCATTTTGTTCCTCCTGAGATGGACACGATTAATAACATAACAAGCAGTGTTAACGGCTTCGGCCCAAAAGTATTTAGGAAGAGCATACTCATTGAGCATTGTCCGGCTCATTTCTTCTAGAGAGCGATTCTTCCTCTCGACAACTCCATTTTGTTGAGGTGTCCGAGGTGCCGAAATATTGTGCCCAATACCATATTTATCGCACCAATCTTCAAAGAGATTAGAATCAAATTCTCCACCATGATCGGTTCGAATGGCGATAACTGGTAATTCTTTTTCCTTCTGGGTAACCTTACACCACTTAACAAACTCGTTAAAAGCATCATCTTTATTGGCTAAGAATTTTACCCAAGTAAATCTTGAAAAATCATCGACAATAACTAAAGTATAAAGTTTACCTGTTAGACTGGCATGTCGAGATGGACCAATTAAATCCATATGAATTAATTCAAGAATGCGACTAGTGGAAATTTCCATTTTTGGTTTAAACGAGCCTCTTGCATGTTTACCTTTAATACAGGCCTCACAAATGTGGTCTTTTCTAAAATTCAATTTTGGTAGACCACGAACAATATCATTTTTGGCCAATTTTGAAAGAAGTGGTAAAGAGGCATGCCCCAATTTTCGGTGCCAAACAACGGAATTTTCATCGCATTTAAAGTAGACATTTTTCGTTAAAAGAAGATTCATCTTGAGATCAACAATGTAAATATTTCCATAACGCAATCCAATAAAAACGATTTGGTCTTTTCTCATTGCCGCAATGCGTAATTTCAAAAATTAATTTAAGACCGTGTCACATAGTTGGGAAACACTTAGGAGATTATGGCAAAGTCCATCAACAAATAGAACATTTTCAATAGTAGGTAAATGTTTCTTACCAATTTTACTGTCCCTTTTATTCGCCCTTTTATTATCGCCAAAGGTAACACAGCCACGATCTTCCTTTTTCAGCTCCGTGAAGAGATGTTCATTTCCACTCATGTGATTTGAACATCCACTATCAACATACCATTTATTTGATAATGTTGTCTTCCTTGCTTGTACCTACAAAAACCATTTTCTTCCGTTTTATAGGTACCCAGGCTAATTTGGGTCCTGAGGAGTTAGATACAAAAACTTGATTTTTAACAACGGTCCCTTTTGGTACCCAAATTTGCTTAACCCTTATAGTACGTCTAGAGTCTCGACAGTAGGTTTCGGTATGTCCAGGTTTTAAACATTTTGGACATGAAGGAATTCCCGTTTTTAAAGTGTCCGAATCTTTTGTGGTAATTTCTAAGGACTTTTTCATTGGAAATGAATTATACCTAAGTCCTTGTTTTGAAAGAGAACATTTTTGACCAAATAATAGTTGCTCAAATTTGTCATTACCACATGAGAATTTTCTAACATAGAGTTTTAACTCTTTCTGAGTTTTGTGCAATTCATCTCTCAGAATTTTCTCGGTTTCCAAGCAATTCGTATGATCAATCGAAACTTCCTTGTTTTTCGATGATTTAGCATTTTCATTTTCAAGGAGTTTTATTTTCTTTTTCAATTCTTTATTACTATTGCAGGCCTTTTCGTATTCATTATTTAGAGATTCAAAAGCATCAAGTAGTTCTTCATGAGAATCACTAACCTTGACTTCTTCGTCACTATCTTCGGATGCGCGGACCATTAGAGCAAGATTGGTTTGGACTTGTGGTTCATCATCCTCATCATCATCGCTCCATGTGGCGACATAAACTTCCTTCTTTTTGAACTTTTCATGAGGTGTTTTTGATGAATTTATTGGGGCAGCAGCACGACAATCTTTCGCAAAATGGCCTGGAACGCCGCACCTTCGACAAGTGTTGTCAAACTTTTTGTTTTGAGGGAAGTGAGTCTTTTTGGATTCATCCCTTGATTCTTGCTTGATATCTCTCCGGCGCCTTTGAAGAAGATTTTTGAATTTCTTTATGTTTTTGGCATAAAAGGCGGTTTCTTCGTCCTCTTCTTCGATAGGTTCATCCTCTAGATCGCTTTCTTCTTTGGCTTTGAAAGCGATAGTCCTTTCTCTCTCCTTAGGTTTTGGTTTCGAACTTCGAGATTTAATGACAATCTCATAATTAATGAGAGATCCGATGAGAGCGCTGAATTCTATTGTATTGAGGTCTTTCGACTCCATAATAGCCGTAACGGTAGCGTCCCATTCTCTTGGTAGAGACCGAAGGATTTTCTTGGCTTTATCACTACTTGATATCGGCTTCCCGAATGAAGCAAGCCCATTTGTGATAGCCGAGAAACGGTCAAGCATAGTGGTAATGCTTTCTTCTTCTTTCATGGTGAAGAGTTCATAATCGTGAAGAAGCATATTGATTTTGGTTTCCTTAACTTGACTCGTACCTTCATGGGTGATCTCTAACATTTTCCAGATTTCTTTTGCCGTCTCGCAGGAAGAAATTCTATTGTGATCTTCTGGATTGAGAGCACAATAAAGCAATTGAGTGGCTTTACTGTTGAAGTGATCGTTCTTCCAGTCGGCATCGTCGTACTCTTCGAAACTTTTGAGAGAGCCATCCGTCTTCTTAGGAATGGTAGGTCCAAGGGCAATGACCTTCCATATTTCAATATCGTGAGCTCGGATGAAGATGGACATCTTTGTTCTTCCATGTCATAAAGTTTGAACCATCGAAGAAGGGAGGGCGATTGAGAGCGTTGCCTTCAACGGAGGAGTGGATAAAGGCCATTTGGGTCTTTTCTCTAGCGGGTGTTAATCCGGTGATAAAGAGACCGCTCCGATACCAATTGATAGATTGGTACCGCCACTAGAAGGGGGGTTGAATAGTGCGGATAAGAGTATTGTACTCTTTTCGTGCGGAAGCAAAAATATCGGAGTAATAAAAGTGCGTAAAAGAAAGAACACAAGGAATTGTTAGAGAGGTTCGGCTATTAACGAAGCCTACGTCCCCTACCTAGTTTTATCGACTAGGACTTTTCTTAGAACTTGGAATTGCACTTTCTAGTTTAGTGCCAACTTCTTACAACTTCTTGATTTCCGGGCTCAAGAACAACCTCACAAAAACACTCTTGTTTTTCTAGATACAAGATAACCTATACACAAAATAAATGCGAGTAGGAACTCGACTTTCACGATATATCGCTCTTAGATACAAGAATGAAGATTGGAAATTATAGAACAAATCTTCTCGTATCACAATCTAGAATAAGTATATCTCTCAAAATGTTTGCTTGATATTGCTTGAGTATGCTAGTAGGCTCAGAATGCTTGTGTATCTTCAACCTCCATGAAGTTGGCTATTTATAGCCTTCTTGAGCTCAATTTCCCGTTGGAACAGTTTAACCGGTTACGTACGTTATATGATGGCTGTTACGTACGTTATGAACGTTACGTACGTTATATGATCCGAATAACGGCCGTAATGAAAGTGCCGAAACTGTCCAGTGAGATACGATAGAATGCGTTACGTACGTTATGAACCTCATGGTTACGTACGTAATATTCTGGTCAAAGATCCGTTGATTGAGACGACTTGTTGCAACGGCTAGTGGCTTTTCCAACGGTCAGAATAATTCAAGCCTTACGTACGTTATATATCTCCGGTTACGTACGTTACCTGTACAGAAAAACTTACGAAAATAGTGAGTGTTACGTACGTTATAAAAGATGAGTTACGTACGTTAACTGTACTAAAAAATCTTGCAGACAACTGTGAATGTTACGTACGTTAATGTGATGTGTGTTACGTACGTTAACTGAAGAGAAAATATGTTTTAAGTAAATTTTGGTTTTAATAACACATCATCAAAATGATCTAAAATATATTGTTCCAACATTACCCATGTCGTATTATGCATTGGACTCTCGTGTTTTTGTTTATTTGTTGACCTTTTTTCATTATTTATTTTTGATTCTTTATAATTTGGTAAATACTAATAGGGAATGTCATTGTAATTAAATATAACCTCAAAAATGTAAACGTAACGGAATGGGAATTATGGCATATTACATGTTTTTGTATATTCCTACGATTCGATTTACTTTTTACGATATTGTAGTTAAATATGACCTCAAAAGTGTAAATATAATCTAGTCACCATTGATAGAATTACATGTTTGTATAACTTTTATGTTTATTCATGCACAATGAGTTATGTTAGTACAAAATCTAATTTATAAATATCTAAATAGGTAATATATATATGGGCGATTTACATCTGACTACCTTTTTAGATGGCCTAATTACAGTTTAGTCCTTATTGTTTTAAATATTACAATGAAGGACAAATTTTGCACTGTCCAGAAACTATATTTACAACGAAGGACATAAGTCAAACATTCAGATGATATTACTGGAGAGAGAGTACTGATATTCCGAATTTGCCCTTTTACTTTTCCTTTCCTTTTTTACCCATTTATTTTTCGCCTCACGTGGGTGGCACATGCTGGACCTCATTGTAATATATATATATATAACACTTTTGGACTTCAGTGTAATAAATTTTCAAGCTTTCTAAAAAAAAATTTCCAAAAAAGAAAGTATTTCCTGAAAAAAATATATTATTTTTCGAAAAAATAAAAAAAAAAGTATTTTCTAGGAAAAAAATATCTTTTCGAAAAAACATTATTTTATGGAATTTTTTATTTTTTTCGAAAAAATTAATTTGCTCTATGTATTTGCTTTGAAAATTTTCGGGTTTCATAGTCATCTTTTTATTAATTTTAGGCTTCATTTTTCAACGATCGCAGGGATCTGTCTCCCCATCGTTTAGCACTCAGGTAATGTCTGTCCCAAAATGAATGACACTTTTAATTTAATTTAGGCTTCTTTTGTAACACCCTGAGATATTCAGAGTATATTACAGCGCCGTGGACCCCCACATGGGACCCACCAGGCTACAAACAAGAAAACCCCACTCGACTAACCATCCCGGTTAGCGAGGACACACATTTAATTATATGACATAAAAAGTTACGCCCGGAGCAACCGGCGAAATGATCATCAACCAACAATGTAACAATTTAAAAGTAGTACAATACGGAGTTTGAAATGAAAAGCCTAAGTACTCGCGAGTACACTCTATAAGTTTATAATTATTAGAACAACCAAATCGAAATGGACGAAAGAAATAGAAAGACCTAAATGCACATGTCAACGACCACAGCCAACGTCCTCGTCTTGTCAGTGCCCGCCGTCCGGATAATCATAACACGAAATCCATAATAAGAATTTCCCCAAAGCGGGTCCCCGGAGGGTTAGCAATTACGCTAGTACAAGTAATCAAGGCAACCAATCGCTTACACATTTCATAGTACATGCACCAATATCATTTCAAAAACCAAAACCAGACATGTCTTTTAGGAAACAAACAGTCACCATTAATTTGCCTAGACCGGGACGAAGCCACGAATCCCACTCGAGGCCTCTAAGGACCCTCCCAGTGGCCACATTCATAAAACAAATCAAGCACCACACGTCACCTAGACCGGACGAAGCCACGAATCCCACTCGAGGCCTCTAAGGACCCTCCCGAGTCAAGCGAATCAAACTCATGAATCCAGGACCAAGCCATAGATTCCCTCGAGGCCCCGTCGGACCCTCCCGAGGTGAGTAAAGCACACACAATATACATTACCATTTCACGTTAAGCATAAAGGTTTCCAAAAATACTTGTCTTGAGTAATTGATGACGCAACGAACGGAAAGGATAATCACCGACGAACGTTAAGAACCAACGGAACCGAACCTAACGATTTGAAGAACATAATCACAACCAACTCTAGACGAATACGGAAATGGAATACCCCCGAGAACCCGCCTACGATTCATGTATATTCGTACAAAAATAACAACGAGGGCGGACCACAACCAAACCCTCTCGATTCCGTAAAAATCACGAAATATACCATGAATTCGTAGGAAAGTTAATGATACTAACAATATTAATCGTATTCATCAAGAATCCACCAACAAAATGGAAAGAATCGGACAAAAACCCCAAAATCCCCAATTAACCAAAAGGTAGGGTTCCAAGAGATATTACCTTGAAGATTCAAGTACTTAGATTCGTAGAACACGCGTTAGATTGATTATCCGGGCTTCACAACCGAAGAAGAATGATGAAAATCAACCCCCAATTGATGGATGATGAGAAGCTCTCCTCCTCTCTCACTCTCTCTCGCGTCAATGGAAGAAGAAGAAGGAAATGAGCTGTTCTCGCTCAAAACAACACAATTATAGAGGGTTGACCGCATTGTGTGTAATATCCGCAATTTTCGATTTTCGGTAAATTTCTTTTTCGGTCGGAGTCCGTTTTGACGACTCGCTCATGACCGTTTCGTCATTCTGAGAATGATTAATTCTACACTTTTGACATCCGAGTTCGTTTCGGTGTCGTTTCGTTGAGTTCTGTGCTTTTTAGCGACTTTTCCGCACTTGAGTTCGATTCTTGCGAATCTCGTCCAGCTGTTGTTTGAGTTTCCGCAAGTCCGTTTAACTTTGTTGACGTGTTGTGAACCGGTTTGGTTATTCGATCACGTATTGTGATTTCAGGCGTTTGGGCCATTTTGTAATTTCTCGAGAGTTACGGGTATCCGTATCGTAATTGTTGTCTCGACCCGTTTCTTGGTCGCGTATGACTAATTATGGTATTACGCTTTCATTTCGAGTCGTTTATGTTGTCCGCGAACTTTTCGCCGTGTTCGTTAAACGCGTTTTGAAATCGGCCGCCGAGCCACAGCGGTTCGGGGATCGCCGACGGTTGCGGATCGCCGAGACGATTGCAGGCACCGGCCGGACGGGTGCGCGAGAACCGCGTAGCGCACGCTACGGCCGGAAAGGCTGCGCGCGCTAACCGGCAGTGTAGCGCACGCCGGTGGCCTAGCGACGCTTCCGCTCGGGCACAGCGATGGTGTTTATGAGGTTCGACTCGGTCGGGATCGGCGAGTAGCGCACGCTACGCCGAGCGTAGCGCGCGCTAGTCGGCAGCGTAAGCGCCGCAGCTCGGCCGGCTAAGCGACGTTACTGGCCGGGCGATTCGATCCGGTGGCTACCGGGCAGTCGGCTAGCGCGCAGTATCCGGCCGTAGCGCACGCTAAGCGGGAGTTGGTTCGGCGAGTTGGTCGGCGGGGTTGGTCGGTGATGCCGGGTCGTGTGGGCCACGGCCGAGGGTACTCGGCGATACCGGCCGATAAGCGCACGCTCGTCAGGAAGGCTAGCGACGCTAGGGCAGCGATATAAATATGGTCGGCGGTCACATTTCACTTCGTTTTTCATTTCCTTCCTTCTCCTTCCGCGAGTGGCGATTCATGGGCAACGAAGCCATGTTGTTTAACAACAAATCCATGAAGTCCTTGAGTTCATAACATCAATCGATCGTCCGTTATCAACCTTTGATCCAGCGAATCAAGGTAATCTTTCTTAGAACCCTAATTTCGTGAATTTGGGGATTTTTGCATTTTCGTCCGATTCGTTCCGTGTTGTTGATTAATTCATGATGGGTATGATTAATATTGATAGTATTCTTGTGTTTAACATCATTTAATCCATTGTTCTTCGTCGAATCGAAGTATATTTCTTGATTTCCTTCGAATTGACTTTTTGGGGGATTTGTCCCCGATCTCGTTTTCATCCGTTTTCGATGGATCGATTATGGTTAAATGATGTTGTTAAACATATTCTATGGATTTTATATCCATATTTCAACTTGGAATTCCGTTTTGGGTTTGTGGAACGAATCGTGTTCTTGGCCTTTTTGGGTGAAATCCGTGATCTTTCGTCATTCGTTCTTTGAATTCAACGGCTTTGGGTCGTGTTATTGAATTCATTTCATTGTTATTATTTGTCCTTCGTAGTTTATGAACGTGAGTTGGCGTTCGGTGGAGTCGGCGGAGTACGTAGTCGGTTCGGGCCAACCTACTTGGTCGATTCTCGCGTTGTTCTTATTCGAGGCAAGTACCTTGCCCATACTTTTCTCGTTTATGGATATGATGATCGGTGGTCGTCTTAATGTGTTTGTTTGGTTATTTGAAATGAAGTTTCAAAGGATTTGATTTGGCCTCGTTAAAGGCTTTCTTTCAAAACGAGTGTGATTTGTGAACGGTGTTTTGAGAATTGATTATGATTTGGTTATTTTGAACATTGAAGGATTTTATGATGATACTCCTATTGTTTGATTATGGAATCGTGTATTCCTTATTTAAACTTGTTATTGTATTTTTGAAGAGTTTGGTAATGGTGTCGAGTTAATGGCCATCTCTAGTGAGTATTCTTAATGAACTTACATTCTTAGCATGTTAGTATTGCATGAGTAACGTGTGTGTGTGTATGCTCACTACGGGTTAGATCCGACGGGGTCTCGGTAGGGCTCCACGAAGCTGTGGAACCGCGAGCTTGCTTTTAACCACTGTGGGTTAGATCCGACGGGGTCTCGGCAGGGATCCACGAAGCTGTGGGTCCGCGGTTAATTGTGGTGCATTTTTACAAATGTGATTCGATATTGGCATTTCCGGAAATGAGTGCTTTTGAACGGTTTTCATTTGCATGCATTGACTAAATGTGGAAGAGGTAAGTTGTTCGTTTGGCTTACTTGGCTAGGATGGCACTAGAGTATTTTGTTGTTTGTTTTAAATCCTTTATTTGTGGATTTTGATGTGGGATAGGAACCTCGTGGTCGTTCTTGTGTACTGTGAGTTGATGAGATTTGGGGCTAAAATCCCAATGGTTTTGTAAAAGTCGTTTTACGGATTTGGGGCTAAAATCCCAACGGTTGGTTAATGTCATTTTTCAGAAAGTAAACTTTTGGGGCGGTGACCCCCTTTGTCTTTTGGAGTTTGAAAAGTAGGATTTGATAATCCTGAATTGTTTTCTATTAAAACTCTCGATGGCATTCTAAACCTTGAGCCGCGGCCCACACCCCCTTTTGGGTCCTAAATGATGAAATATGATCCGGGAAGAGAATAAAAGCAATAGGAATCAATATTTGGGAACCAATAACACGAAATGGATCCACGACAACCCCGAAATGGTAGTTCCGCACAACAATAACGAGAATACAGTTCAACAGATGACAGGAAGGATACACTAAAAGATACACGAGGGTCACTACGATCGAGAAATACACCAAAAATAAAAATACAAAGGAAAGAAAAATGCGGATATTAAACTTAAGAAACAAACAACTCAGGGTACCTAACACGCATGCTATCCTCGGTTTCCCAAGTTGCCTCCTCGACACCATGCCTCGACCACTGCACCTTGACTAAGGGAATGGTCTTATGTCTCAATCGTTTCTCACGATGCTCCAAAATCTTCAAGGGACGTTCTTCAAAAGTAATATCCTCGGCGACATCAATCTCACCATAATCGATGACGTGATTCGGATCCGGGACATATTTCCTCAGTTGGGAAACGTGGAAAACGCTATGAACACGACTCAAGGCCGGAGGTAGCGCCAAACGATATGCCAAATCACCGACTCGCTCAAGAATCTCGAAGGGCCCAATAAATCTCGGACTCAACTTCCCTTTCTTCCCGAAGCGAAAAACTCCTCTCGTCGGTGACACCTTTAGCAAAACGTGGTCTCCCACTTCGAATTCTAAAGGTCGACGACGGACATCGGCATATGACTTCTGTCGACTCTGGGCAGTCAACATCCATTCTCGAATTAATTCTATCTTCCGCCTCGTCTCTAAAACGACATCCGGTTCGGTCCCGACTAAATCGGATGCCTCATTCCAACAAATCGGTGATCGACATCGCCGCCCATAGAGTGCCTCATACGGTGCCATCCGAATCGACGCGTGCCAACTATTGTTGTACGTGAATTCGATCAATGGCAGATGCTCCTCCCAGTCATTGCTCCAATCGAGAGCACAAGCACACAACATATCCTCAAATGTCTGGATAGTGCGCTCCGACTGCCCATCTGACTGGGGGTGAAAAGAGGTACTCAAACGCAAACGAGTACCCAACGCCTTATGCACCGCCTGCCAAAAGTGTGATACGAAACGGCCATCACGATCCAAAACAATAGACTTCGGAGTACCATGAAGCCTCACAATCTGTGCGATAAATATACGGGCCAACTTCTCCGGGCCCCAAGTGTCCTTGATGCCCAGAAAATGTGCCGACTTGGTCAGACGATCAACAATCACCCAAAACATATTCATGCCCGATCTCGATCTCGGCAAACTCGTAATGAAATCCATCGATATATCTTCCCATTTCCATTCCGGAACAGGAAGTGACTGCAATAACCCAGCCGGTCGCTGATGCTCGATTTTGACCTGCTGACAAGTCAAACATTTTGCTACAAACTGCGCGACCTCCTCCTTCATATCATTCCACCAGAAATTCCTCCTTAGGTCCTTGTACATCTTACTCGAACCAGGATGAACGGAGTAAGGTGTAGCATGGGCCTCGCGCAGAATACTCTGCCTCAACTCTAAGTCATTCGGTACACAAAGCCGACTCTGGAATCTCAAAACACCATCCTCATGAATCACAAAGCTAGGAGACTTTCCCTTAAGAATGTTCTCTTGGATTTGAGTAATCATCGGATCCTCCAACTGCTTCAGCTTAATTTCATCGATCAAAGACGACGAAATCGCTAAAGCACAAAGTTGCCCGACAGTCCCAGGCAACAAAACCTCAATATCTAACTCGATCAAAGTCTACCGAAGCTCAGACTGAGACGTAAAGACCTCAAGCGTTCGCAACGCAATCGGTTTCCGGCTCAAGGCGTCGGCCACGACGTTCGCCTTGCCCGGATGATAAAGGATTTCGAGGTCATAATCCTTAATCAGCTCTAACCACCTCCTATGCCTCATATTCAACTCCCGCTGAGTAAATATGTATTTCAGGCTCTTATGATCGGTAAAAATCTGACATGTAGAGCCGAAAAGATAGTGACGCCAGATCTTGAGCGCAAAAACAACTGCCGCTAACTCCAAATCATGAGTAGGGTAGTTAAGCTCATACGGCCTCAACTGTCTCGACGCAAAGGCAATGGTCTTGCCGTGCTGCATCAATACGCACCCAAGACCCTGACCCGAAGCATCGCTATAAACGGCGAATCCCTCGTTGCCACATGGCAGCGCCAAAACCGGAGCTGAAGTCAAACGCTTCTTCAGCTCCTCAAAACTGGACTGCCTCTCGTCATTCCAGACGAACTTCTCGGATTTCTGGAGTAACTGTGTAAGTGGCCGAGCTAGTTTTGAGAAACCCTCGACGAACCTACGGTAGTAGCCAGCCAAACCCAAGAAACTACGGACCTCCTTCACACTTGTGGGCGGTGCCCAATCCAACACTGCCTCAATCTTCTGCGGATCCACTCGAACTCCCTCGGATGAAATCACGTGACCCAAAAACATCACTTCCTTCAGTCAGAACTCACATTTCGAGAACTTCGCATAGAGTTGCTCGGCCCTCGAAATGTCTAACACTATCCGCAAATGATGGGCATGCTCTTCCTCATTCCTCGAATAAATAAGAATATCGTAAATGAAGACAGATACTCGATAAAGACTTTGTTCATCAATTGCATGAACACCGCCGGCGCATTAGTTAACCCGAAAGGCATAACTACAAACTCGTAATGTCTGTATCTCGTCCGAAAAGCTGTTTTCGGCACGTCGGACTCCCTCACCCGGAGGTGATAGTACCCCGATCTCAAATCAATCTTTTAGAATACCGCCGCTCCCTGCAACTGATCGAACAAGTCGTCAATCCTCGGCAAAGGATACTTGTTCTTGATGGTCACCTTGTTCAGTTCACGATAGTCGATACACAAACACAGTGAACCATCCTTCTTACGCACAAACAGGACCGGTGCGCCCCAAGGCGAGGCGCTCGGTCGAACATACCCCGACTCAAGAAGTTCACTCAACTGTTTCTTCAACTCGGCCATCTCTGAAGGTGCCATGCGATATGGCGCCTTCGAAATTGGAGCCGCGCCCGGCTCTAACTCTATAGCAAACTCGACCTCACGATCCGGTGGCAATCCCGGTAACTTGTCAGGAAAAACATCAGGAAACTCACTAACGACTGGAATCGACGAAAACTCGACTCCACCATTCTCCGCCTTTAAGGCGTAGCACCAATAACCAGTACACCCCTTTCGCAGGAGTTTCATCGCCTTCAAGGCGTTAATAACAAACTTCTGGTTTCTCTTTCGCCCCGCGAAAGAGTGTTCAGTGCCATCCTCGGCTAACATGGTAATGATCCTCGTGCGGTTGTTCATGATTGCACCATGCCGCTCGAGCCAATCATCCCCGAGAATCAAATCCTCACCCTCGATACTCACGACAATAAGATTAGAGAGCCAAGTCCTCTCACAAATAGACAGAACAGTCCCGGACTTCTCGATCACCGACAATCCTATCACTGCTAGGAAGTATAATGATGAAAGGCTCGCAAGGTGACAAACAGTCGAGATTCAAATGACGTACACACTCTAGAGAAATGAATGAATGCGTAGCACCCGAATCAAAAAGCACACCCACAGGATGAGAATGGATATGAACGGTACCTGTCGCCACAGTAGCCGCTGGGTCATCGGTCCTCCTCATCTCGTATATACGCGGCTGGGCAGAGCCGACACTGGAAGCTCCTCCTCTAGCGGGTTGACCCCGACCTCTACCTCGGCCGGCACTCGGCGGTGGCGGCGGAGCGAATGAGCCCTGGTTCACACTCGGCTCCATAGGTGCTGGGTGAGAAGAACGGGCGCCGCGAAACTGTCTGAGCTTCTCGCAAAAAGAAGCCTTGTGGCCCGACTGACCACAAGTATGACAAGTTAAAGGTGGACGAAGACAATCCCGGTTCACGTGGCCTGGCTTGCCACAGTTAAAGCATCTGGGGTCCCGGACGAAGGTTCCGGCGACACTTCGGAAACTCCCAGAGAAACGAGCCGAACCACCCGTAGAAATGTTTACAGGTTGAGATTTCTGCTGGCCTCCGCTCTTGGGACCAGAAAAATTTCCGGCCGACTTCTGCTTCTTGCTCTCACGAGCCACATCACTAGCCGTCATGGACATATCGTAAGCAAGAGCTCGACTCTGATAATCCTTCAAAGTAGTGCAGACGAGTCCTGACATATAGTCCCGAATGGACAGTTTAATCCTCCTGGAAAAATAAAAAATTTTGTCGCTCTCTTCGACAACTTGGGTCTTCACATAGCCCAATTCTTTGTTAAAATCGGCAATGGCTTGAGATACGGGGATATCCCATGGTTGAGCATCATAGAAAGCATGTACCCAAGACTGTCTGACCGGCCACAGGCAATATTCAGTCTCCATCAATTCCTGAAATTCGGCCCACGAAGCAACATGATCTTTGGGCCCCACGGCTTCCCACCAATCCATAGCGTCCCCAGTGAGAAAGTACTAGGCAATAGGGACCTTGCGGTCCTCGGGACAGTTGGTGGCAACAAAGACTTTAGATATCTCCTTGATCCATCCTTCCCAGCCGATCGGGTCCGGAGCTCCCGAAAACTGAGGAGGATGCATCTTGATGACATCCTGAAGCCAGCGATCCGTTCCGCCCCGATTAACATGGGCCTGATTGGGGTTCTGGACTACCTGAGCTATAACCGCCATCTGGTTAACCATTCGCTGCATAACATCCGCAATACCAAGATCGGCGCGCTCCTGAGAAGAAGCATGACTGTGACGGTCACCGGTACTGCCGGCTCCCGAAGAATGCGACGTGGCCGCCCCACCGGCTGCCCCACGTCCTCGGCCGCGTCCACGACCACGACCACGACCACGGTTTCCTCCGGCATCCATACTGATGTTGAGAGATAACAGAAGTATATCGATGATGAGTAAGGGAGGAAAAGCAACTACGATTCAAAAGTGGAAATACAATGCAAGAAACAAAAGAGCCGAATAAGAAAACTTACGAGCAGTGTAAGTACTGAGATGCTGGCAGCGGTGTGACAATGTGCAAAACAAAACACGACTAGACCCAAATAACCAACAAGCCTAGGTATCCATAAACCTAGAGCTCTGATACCATTTTCTGTAACACCCCGAGATATTCAGAGTATATTACAGCGCCGTGGACCCCCACATGGAACCCACTGTGCTACAAACAAGAAAACTCCACTCGACTAACCATCCCGGTTAGCGAGGACACACATTTAATTATATGACATAAAAGTTACGCCGGAGCAACCGCGAAATGATCATCAACCAACAATGTAACAATTTAAAAGTAGTACAATACGGAGTTTGAAATGAAAAGCCTAAGTACTCGCGAGTACACTCTATAAGTTTATAATTATTAGAACAACCAAATCGAAATGGACGAAAGAAATAGAAAGACCCAAATGCACATGTCAACGACCCTGGCCAACGTCCTCGTCATCTGTGCCCGCTCGTCCGGATAATCATAACCTGAAATCCATAATAAGAATTTCCCCAAAACGGGTCCCCAGAGGGGTTAGCAATTACGCTAGTACAAGTAATCAAGGCAACTAATCGCTTACACATTTCATAGTACATGCAGCAATATCATTTCAAAAACCAAAACGAGACATGTCTTTTCCGGAAACAAACAGTCACCATTAATTTGCCTAGGACCGGGACGAAGCCACGAATCCCACTCGAGGCCTCTAAGGACCCTCCCAAGCTGGCCACATTCATAAAACAAATCAAGCACCACACGTCACCTAGGACCGGGACGAAGCCACGAATCCCACTCGAGGCCTCTAAGGACCCTCCCGAGCTGGCTAGCGAATCAAACTCATGAATCCAGGACCAAGCCATAGATTCCCTCGAGGCCCCATCGGACCCTCCCGAGGTGAGTAAAGCACACACAATATACATTACCATTTCACGTTAAGCATAAAGGTTTCCAAAAATACTTGTCTTGAGTAATTGATGACGCAACGAACGGAAAGGATAATCACCGACGAACGTTAAGAACCAACGGAACCGAACCTAACGATTTGAAGAACATAATCACAACCAACTCTAGACGAATACGGAAATGGAATACCCCCGAGAACCCGCCTACGATTCATGTATATTCGTACAAAAATAACAACGAGGGCGGACCACAACCAAACCCTCTCGATTCCGTAAAAATCACGAAATATACCATGAATCCGTAGGAAAGTTAATGATACTAACAATATTAATCGTATTCATCAAGAATCCACCAACAAAACGGAAAGAATCGGACAAAAACCCCAAAATCCCCAATTAACCAAAAGGTAGGGTTCCAAGAGATATTACCTTGAAGATTCAAGTACTTAGATTCGTAGAACACGCGTTAGATTGATTATCTGGGCTTCACAACCGAAGAAGAATGATGAAAATCAACCCCCGATTGATGAATGATGAGAAGCTCTCCTCCTCTCTCACTCTCTCTCGCGTCAATGGAAGAAGAAGAAGGAAATGAGTTGTTCTCGCTCAAAACAACACAATTATAGAGGGTTGACCGCATTGTGTGCCGTGGCACAGCTGAGGTGTTGTAACACCCCCAATCCGCTCAGGGATATTACACGCCGTAGAACCTTTCCTCAAGGATCTACCAGGCTGGTAACGACATATAACAACTCAAACATGCCTTTAAGGCTAAAATAACTCAGTAGACCGATTTGGTCTTTCAACGAATACATACAGCTCAACTACAACTCGTGCCCACGCAGGGGTCAAAATACAACTACACCCGTACAACGGGAAAATATAGCAGCGGAAAAATAGAGTACAACTGAACCAATAAACAGAGTACGGTTCCTCATGTGATTAGTATCGATCATCTTTCATCATCCTTCGTGCCGTCCCTGTGTTATGCTCCAAAACCTGAATGCAAAAATAGACATCCACCCCCCGAATACTCGGGGGTTAGCAAAACTCCACTGTTTTGCTAGTGCAAATACAAAGTGCAAATACGAGCCATACAATTCACATTTCCACGAATAACAATAACCGAGGATCCTCAAAGATCCAAACGAACGAAAAGTACTTCCCGAGGCAAGGGTTTGAGAAAATATTTCAAAAACGAAATATCATAAATCAAGGGAAATAATTTATAAAACGGTTTAGAATGCCATCGAGAGTTTTAATAGCAAACCATTTAGGATTATCAAATCCTACTTTTCAAAATCCAAAAGACAAAGGGGTCACCGCCCCAAATCTTTACTTTCTGAAAAATGACATTAACCAAACCATTGGGATTTTAACCCCAAATCCGTAAAATGACTTTTACAAAACCATTGGGATTTTAGCCCCAAATCTCATCAACTCACAGTACACAAGAACGACCACAAGGATCGTCTCCCGACATCAAAATCCACAAATAAAGGATTTAACACAACAACAAAATACTGTAGAGCCATCCTAGCCAAGTAGGCCAAACGAACAACTTACCTCTTACGCACTTAGTCAATGCATGCAAATGAAAACCGTTGAAAAGCGCTCATTTCAGGAAATGCCAATGATCAAACCACATTTGTAAAAATGCACCACAATTAACCGCGGACCCACAGCTTCGTGGATCCCTGCCGAGACCCCGTCGGATCTAACCCACAGTGGTTAAAAGCAAGCTCGCGGTCCCACAGCTTCGTGGAACCCTACCGAGACCCCGTCGGATCTAACCCGCAGTGAGCATACACACACACACGTTACTCATGCAATACTAACATGCTAAGAATGTAAGTTCATTAAGGATACTCACTAGAGATGGCCATTAACTCGACACCATTATCAAACTCTTCAAAACACAATAACAAGATTAAATACGGAATACACGATTCCATAACTTTAAACAATAGGAGTATCATCATAAAACCCTTCAACGTTCAAAATAACCAAATCATAATCAATTCTCAAAACACCGTTCACAAATCACACTCGTTTTGAAAGAAAGCCTTTAACGAGGCCAAACCGAAATCCTTTGAAACTTCATTTCAAATAACCAAACAAACACATCAAGCCGACCACCGATCATCATATCCATAAAACGAGAAAAGTATGGGCAAGGTACTTGCCTCGATACCATGAGCACGGAACCACGAACGGATACGGCTCAACCGGGAAGCTTCGGAACGCCCGATGCTAACGAAAAGGAATACGACAACGAACGGAACGGAAGAATCAAGCACGACCGCGAGGAACCGACGAAAATGAACCTAACGATTCGAATAGCACGATCATAACCACTTCTAAACGATTATGGAAATGGAATACACCCGGAAACCCGCCTACGATTCATGTATATTCATACCGAAAACAACGAGGGCAGACCACCACCAAACCCTCTCGATTCCGCAAAAATCCACAAAATATCCATGAATCCGTAGGAAAACTAAAGATACTAACAATATTAATCGTATATACCATGAATCCACCAACAAAACGGAACGGATCGGAAGAAAATCCCAAAACCCCCAATTAAATCGAAAATAGGGTTTTACAATATTACCTTAGGAGATTCAAGTACCAAGATCCGTAGAACACGCGTTAGATTGATTTCCCGGGCTTCACTATCGAGGAAAAATGGTGAAAATCGACCCCCCAATGGATAAAGATGAAGAACTCTTCCCTTCTCTTATCCTCTCTCTCGCGATGCAATGAAAATGAAGAAGAAGACGGGCGATTTCGTCTAATAAAGGCGAGACTGCACAATTACCGCTTTGTGTGCCGCGGCACAGCCGAAGTGTGCCGCGGCACAGGCCGAAAATTTACTCCCAGGTTTTGGCGTTGTGCCGCAAGATACCTGCGTGTGCCGCGGCACACGGTACAGTCGGGTTTTGGTCGCAGAAGACACACGAGTGTGCCGCGGCACTGGCCTGGCACTGTGCCGCGGCACCGGATAGGTGTGCCGCGGCACACAGTACAGATCGCTCGACCAACATTTGGAGAAATTTGTGTGCCGCGGCGCACGCACCTTGTGCCGCGGCCCACACCCCTTTTGGGTCCCAAAATGATAAAAATGATCCGGAAAGAGAATAAAACGATAGGAATCAATATTTGGGGACCAATAACACGAAATGGATCCGCGGCAACCCCGAAACGGCGGTTCCGCACATCAATAACGAAAATACAGTTCAACAGTTGACAGGAAGGACACACTGAAAGGTATACGAGAGTCACTACAATCGAGAAATACACCAAAAAAAGAAAATTACCGAAATTCGAAATTGCGGATATTACATTCTACCCTCCTTAAAAGAAGTTTCGTCCCGAAACTTAAAACAAGTAGGGAGAAGCAATATCCCCGCAGGAAATCTCAACGAGATACACAAGAAATGCGTAACTTACGCCCATCGGCGAAACGTTACAAGCAACGCAAAGGAATAAACGGCGTGAAAACACGCTCCAGGGCGACCAACACAATGCCACCAGAGAGACATAATAAAATCAACGAGTGACAAGTGTCATCAAACGATAATACAATCAAGTCGATTATCCGAACAATCACAAAACACAACCAACGAAAATCAATACGATTGACCAACCCAACGGTATATCAATCAAAACATGAGCCACACTTGAAAAATACGGAATTCCACCGCCTGGGGTTGGAAGATCGAAACGAGACTAATTTCCGAACTTAAGGAAATTTGGAAGGAGTCCGAATGTTCAACAATCACGAAACGGATCAACAAAACCGAACAATCAAACGATCGAACCAAAAGATCGAGACAACAAAATCGAACGATCGTGTTCGGATCACGAAGAACAATAAGGTTCAACCGACAACTCCGAGGTTCACACCGACTCGAGACAAAACATGATCCGGTGAAAACAACAAGATGCACACTCGCATAAGATCCACAGGAAAGGGAATAATGATTGAAAGGTCACAACGACGAACGAGTAATTCCGAAATACCACCCTTGTTCGATCAACAAAAGCAAGGGGCAGGACAAGCTCAGAAAATGTCAACGAACATAAATGAGTCGATAAAGTAGAATATACAGAAGTTCAAAATCCGATCCCTTCGAATAAGAGGACTAGTAGAACCAAATGATGTTACTCCCGAACAAGGTTCACAAGAGTCAAACCGATCCCGAAAAAGTCACAGCGATAACCAGATCGACCCACAACAAGATCACGGTTCGTTCAGACGATGAAATCGAAATACAGAACAAGTTCAGAAAGTATCAACGAACATGAGCGAATCGATAGTCTGGAGAAAGAGAAAATACTAAAGTCAAAATAGTACGGGCATTACCTCCGACCTCGTCTACGAAATTCACAAAAACAAGAGCAAGGTAACAAGACATTAAACAACCGACACATAACGGAACGTTCACCGATGCACACGGTCATGCCAAACCAAGCTCTAACAGCTCGCACATGCGCGACAACGCAGAAATCACCACGAGGCGACAACATTCAACACCAACATTCCACCTCTCACAGAGGGCTAACACAACAAATGTGTGGAAAACGACTCAATGCTCACACCGCCAATTCGGTCATACTCGGGAGCAAACATCAAAATGACAACGCGAACATCATACATATATACCCAACCCTCAAACGGGATTGGATAGGTTTTAAAAACGAAAACCTCATTTTGAAAATAATTTAGAAGAGCACCGATTGATCTTGAGTATCACCTTTCAAAAAGTACAAACGTGAAACATCGTTATCGAGACTTTGGAGAACCGTTTCGCATTTGAAAAAAAATGAGGACACTTTCTCTTAGTGAAAACTTTCAGAATATTCGACCCTTGGGTCTAAATAAAAGTGTTTCTAAAACATTGAAAATATCTCAAAACATTTTGGTCCTCGAGGCAGAAAAATTTTGGAATATATTGTGGCACCTGGATGTACCACAAGAAAATAACTCATTTGAAAAAAAATTATGTCTCGAAATTTGTTTTTCTAAGATACTCAAGGTTTTCAAAAATCCAATAGGCCAGAATGCCCAAAACTCACACATATCGACGTTCACTAAAACAACTCCTAGCACACGCATCAAAAAGTTTAGAATCAAGACAATACATGTCTTTAAACGGAAACAAACGATAAAATACCACATTCAGAACAAAACCACTGATAAAATACTCTCCCGCACTGGCTAGTGAACAAGTCGAACGCGTATAAGCACAAAGCTTCCACAACAAAACTTGTAAAACGTGCAAATCGATTCGAAAATCATCAGCAACGGACAAAAACATCAATAAAAAGACATCACAAGCTTTACATTCCTCGTATAAATCAAGTACGAGAGTCGACTAAATACATATCGTGAAATCAAGATCCACATAAGGATTCCATCACTTAACAAATAATCATAAAATAAACAGCTCGTGTCACACGAGGCACAACACAAGAAGGGAGACTTACTTCCACAGGCCGCACGAAGATGATGATCGCCCCACGATACTAATCACGACCAACAAACTCAAACGACGCGTCGCGACACGACTCGCCGATAAAATCCGGCGAAACAAGACTCAAACAAAGACGACTTGACTCGATGACCTAGGTTTCCTCAACCTAAGCTCGATACCATTTATGTAACACCCCAATCCGCTGTGGATATTACACGCCGTAGAACCTTTCCTCAAGGATCTACCAGCCGGTAACGACATATAACAACTCAAACATGCCTTTAAGGCTAAAATAACTCAAGAGACCGATTTGGTCTTTCAACGAATACATACAAATTTCAACTACAACTCGTGCCCACGCAGGTCAAAATACAACTACACCCGTATAACGGGAAAATATAGCAGCGGAAAAATAGAGTACAACTGAACCAATAAACAGAGTACGGTTCCTCATGTGATTAGTATCGATCATCTTTCATCATCCTTCGTGCCGTCCCTGTGTTATGCTCCAAAACCTGAATGCAAAAATAGACATCCACCCCCCGAATACTCGGGGGTTAGCAAAACTCCACTGTTTTGCTAGTGCAAATACAAAGTGCAAATACGAGCCATACAATTCACATTTCCACGAATAACAATAACCGAGGATCCTCAAATATCCAAACGAACGAAAAGTACTTCCCGAGGCAAGGGTTTGAGAAAACATTTCAAAAATGAAATATCATAAATCAAGGGAAATAATTTATAAAACGGTTTAGAATGCCATCGAGAGTTTTAATAGCAAACAATTTAGGGTTATCAAATCCTACTTTTCAAAATCCAAAAGACAAAGGGGTCACCGCCCCAAATCTTTACTTTCTGAAAAATGACATTAACCAAACCATTGGGATTTTAGCCCCAAATCCGTAAAATGACTTTTACAAAACCATTGGGATTTTAGCCCCAAATCTCATCAACTCACAGTACACAAGAACGACCACAAGGTTCGTCTCCCGACATCAACATCCACAAATAAAGGATTAACACAACAACAAAATACTGTAGAGCCATCCTAGCCAAGTAGGCCAAACGAACAACTTACCTCTTACGCACTTAGTCAATGCATGCAAATGAAAACCGTTCAAAAGCGCTCATTTCAGGAAATGCCAATGATCAAACCACATTTGTAAAAATGCACCACAATTAACCGCGGACCCACAGCTTCGTGGATCCCTGCCGAGACCCCGTCGGATCTAACCCACAGTGGTTAAAAGCAAGCTCGCGGTCCCACAGCTTCGTGGAACCCTACCGAGAGCCCGTCGGATCTAACCCGCAGTGAGCATACACACACACACACGTTACTCATGCAATACTAACATGCTAAGAATGTAAGTTCATTAAGGATACTCACTAGAGATGGCCATTAACTCGACACCATTATCAAACTCTTCAAAACACAATAACAAGATTAAATACGGAATACACGATTCCATAACTTTAAACAATAGGAGTATCATCATAAAACCCTTCAACGTTCAAAATAACCAAATCATAATCAATTCTCAAAACACCGTTCACAAATCATACTCGTTTTGAAAGAAAGCCTTTAACGAGGCCAAACCGAAATCCTTTGAAACTTCATTTCAAATAACCAAACAAACACATCAAGACGACCACCGATCATCATATCCATAAAACGAGAAAAGTATGGGCAAGGTACTTGCCTCGATACCATGAGCACGGAACCACGAACGGATACGGCTCAACCGGGAAGCTTCGGAACGCCTGATGCTAACGAAAAGGAATACGACAACGAACGGAACGGAAGAATCAAGCACGACCGCGAGGAACCGACGAAAATGAACCTAACGATTCGAATAGCACAATCATAACCACTTCTAAACGATTATGGAAATGGAATACACCCGGAAACCCGCCTACGATTCATGTATATTCATACCGAAAACAACGAGGCGTACCACCACCAAACCCTCTCGATTCCGCAAAAATCCACAAAATATCCATGAATCCGTAGGAAAACTAAAGATACTAACAATATTAATCGTATATACCATGAATCCACCAACAAAACGGAACGGATCGGAAGAAAATCCCAAAACCCCCAATTAAATCGAAAATAGGGTTTTAGAATATTACCTTAGGAGATTCAAGTACCAAGATCCGTAGAACACGCGTTAGATTGATTTCCGCTTCACTATCGAGGAAAAATGGTGAAAATCGACCCCCCAATGGATAAAGATGAAGAACTCTTCCCTTCTCTTATCCTCTCTCTCGCGATGCAATGAAAATGAAGAAGAAGACGGGTGATTTCGTCTAATAAAGGCGAGACTGCACAATTACCGCTTTGTGTCGCGGCACGGCCGAAGTGTGCCGCGCACAGCCGAAAATTTACTCCTGTGTTTTGGCGTTGCCGCGCAAGATACCGCGTGGTGCCGCGCACACGGCATGTCGGGTTTTGGTCGCAGAAGACACACGAGTGTGCCGCGGCACCGACAGTGTGCCGCGCACTGCCTGCACCGTGCCGCGGCACCGGATAGGTGTGCCGGGGCACACAGTACAGATCGCTCGACCAACATTTGGAGAAATTTGTGTGCCGCGACGCACGCACCTTGTGCCGCGGCCCACACCCCTTTTGGGTCCCAAAATGATAAAAATGATCCGGAAAGAGAATAAACGATAGGAATCAATATTTGGGGACCAATAACACGAAATGGATCCGCGGCAACCCCGAAACGGCGGTTCCGCACATCAATAACGAAAATACAGTTCAACAGTTGACAGGAAGGACACACTGAAAGGTATACGAGAGTCACTACAATCGAGAAATACACCAAAAAAAGAAAATTACCGAAATTCGAAATTGCGGATATTACAGGTGTGCCGCGGAACAAGCCAAAAAATTACTCCCAGGGTTCGACAGTGTGCCGTAGCTCAGCTGACATGTGCCGCGGCACCCGGTATAGTAGGGTTTTTGGCCGAAAATGCCACACGACTGTGCCGCGGCACTGACTCGGCAGTGTGCCGCGGCACCGGACGGGTGCGCCGCGGCACACAGTACAGTCCGCTCGGCCAACAACTGGAGAAATGTGTGTGCCGCGGCGCACACACCTTGAGCCGCGGCCCACACCCCCTTTTGGGTCCTAAATGATGAAAAATGATCCGGGAAGAGAATAAAAGCAATAGGAATCAATATTTGGGAACCAATAACACTAAATGGATCCACGGCAACCCCGAAATGGCGGTTCCGCACAACAAAAACGAGAATACAGTTCAACAGATGACAGGAAGGATACACTAAAAGATACACGAGGGTCCCTACGATCGAGAAATACACCAAAAATAAAAATACAAAGGAAAGAAAAATACGGATATTATATCTTTTGTCAAGGATGACGTGACTTGAATAAGGAAAAGAAAACCAAGTCTCATCATCTCAAATCACGGCCTCCTCCCTTACAGTTCTGACACTCTTTCTAGGTTACAATAATAAGAAATGACCTTTTATGAATCCATCAATTGATCTTATAGATTCTTCAAGAAAATCAAGTTTATGCTTGTAAATAGAGTTGTGCACCATGAGTCCCAAATATACGGGCACACTTGCGGTGCTTCATTGCAAATTTGGCACAAAGTTTCCTCCTGAGGTACTTCTTTATATACAATGTCCTTATATATATCCTAAAGGGAAAAGGGAAAAGTCCCAGGAAAGTAATAGAACTTGCTTTTGTTTCTCAGGTTGGATGCGCGTTTCCTTCTTCCGTATTCATTTTCAGCTGTGATTGAATAATATGCAGAAAGCACCATCACCAAATGGAGAGAGGTCATAGGAAAGTTTTGTGCTTGTTTAAGTCCACCTGGGCCTGAATCTTTAGGTAAAGCAGACAAGCACACGTTTCTCATTACTCAATAATTTTATTTTCATGTTTGTTCAAGCTTCAACTTAGCTATGTACATAGGTGCAATAATGTTGTACAACACTAAAGAGATTATGTTGACAAGGAAAATGGAAATGAGGGCTGAAATGCAACAAGCTCTTGAATACCAGGGTACAAGATGCATGAATATTCAAATCAGTGACTTGAAGAATCTTGATTATAATCAGCTCGATACTAATCTGTCGGGTGGTTTATAGCTTTCTTGTATTATTATAATGTGGATTTTTTATTCTTGCAATTAATTAATTAACTCATGCATATGTTACTGCAGGGAAGAATAGTGATCAAGATGCAGCTAACTCTGCAACTGATGAAGCTGATCAGAAAGCTACACTCGAGGCAATCGAAGTTGGTAATTTTGATGGTTTCAACAATAAAAATGATAGTGGTCTCAATGGCGATGGTGAGGAAGAAAGCGGCAATTCTCAAGATGCTGATCTCATTTTAAAAGATAACTGGATTTTATATTTGTAATTAAGCTGAACTTGAGGGCCAGTTCTATTTAAAAGATAACTCGTTTGGCACTGTTTTGGAATTATGGATCTATTTTGTTCTTGGAGTTTCTCCGTTGGGATGAGTCTCGATGATGTTTTTACATAATTTCATCTTGAGTTATATTTTATCGCATGTGTATTCGATTCTCGTTAAACTCGTTCGATTTCGTCATGTTCCTATTTCCATGAGTTCGTATGGTTGAGTAGAGCATGTTGTGAGTTTCAGATTGTTAATTCGACGTTGTATCGTGATTTTCGGATGTTTGGTCCGTTTTTGTAATTTCCTATAAGTTTAGGGAATTTGTTCCTTGTTCGATTTTGGTTGTGTACCTCGGACCATTTTGGTGTTTCCGTACTTCCATTTCGTGTTGTTGTTTCCCAAATATCGATTCCTATTGCTTTTATTCTCTTCCCGGATCATTTTTCATTATTTTGGGACCCAAGGGGGGTGTGGGCCGCGGCACAAGGAATGTGCGCCGCGGCACACACATTGTCCAGTTTCTGGCCGAGCAGTCTGTACTGTGTGCCGCGGCACATGCCGGCAGGGCCACGGCACATTGCCGAGTCACTGCCGCGGCATACTCGTCCGGGCCGCGGCACACTCGTGTTGCACTTATCGACCAAACCTTATGTACCGTGTGCCGCGGCATATGCCGGCAGGGCCGCGGTACACTGCCGAGTCACTGCCGCGGCACATTCGTCCAGGCCGCGGCACACTGCCGATCACTGGGTGCAGTTTTGGCCCTGTGCCGCGGCACACTGTGCAGTCAGCGCTATAACTGCGTTTTTTTCAACGAGATTCACTTATTTTCTTCCTTTACGAGAGAGAGGGCTTGAGGGGGGAGATTTCCCATCATCTTTCACTTGGGAGTTTGATTTTCTTCATTTTCTTTCGATCGTGAAGCTCGGATTGTGGATCTAACACGTGTTCTTCGGATCAAAGGGCTTGGATCTTCAAGAGGTAAGATCTCATATACCCTAGTATGAATTTGGGGAGGGTTTGGTGGTGATCTTGTCTTTTAATCCGATTTAACCGATGTTGTTAGATTTCGATAGTATACTCGTGACCCTTGGTTCCCTTGTTATTAGATGGGATGAAATCCCGTTATTACACCGTTGACCGATTTCAATTCCCTATGCACTCTTGATGTTCGATGAATTGCCCCAACGGGTAGAATTAGGATTAATTCTTACCTTTCCGCATTATTGAGACTTGTTGTATACCGTTATTGTGTTAGGAACGGATTTGGGAGGATTGTTCGGACCAAAACCTATTCCTTCGTCGTTTCCTTCGTTTCGTCTTATTCAAGGCAAGTACATGTATTACATTTCGTTATGTATGTTGTGATTTTCGAAATGAATGATGAATTGTGATTTTTCGGGTGCGTGAGTTGCGTTCCTTCCACCCGGAGTGTCCGACGGGATGTCTGAAGGTCGATACTAAGGGGTACGGCCGCGGAAGTGAACTTGGGTGCGTGTGTGATTGAACTTCCACCCGGAGTGTCCGACGGGATGTCTGGGGGTCGATACTAAGGGGTACGGCCGCGGAAGTGGTATCCCACCCGGAGCGTTCGACGGGATGTCTGGGGGTCGATACTAAGGGGTACGGTCACGGGATACCAGTTGTGATTTTGTGATATCGGAATGATCGAAACTGAGTTGAATGCCAATGTAGTATTCCGGAATATTTATGGCAAATGATATCTTATTGAGATGATCGTGTAAAATCGTATTTGTATATAATGTTGTGTAATTGTGTACTTGCACTAGCTATTCGAATGTTAACCCCTTAAATGGGGGAAATGCGTCTTATGCATTTCAGGTACCGGAAGAGTTGAGGAGCAGGCACGGGACATACACGCAAAGGATGGGCTGGCTTGATGATGTGGCTCGAGTCTGTATTTTTATGTTTTGGCATTGCATTTGTCGAGTTTGGAGTTAGACAGTTTATTTTTTTTAACTTGGTTTAAGTCCCCTGCGTGGGCGATGGATTGGTATTTAACATATACTTCATGTACTCCGTTAAAATGTTTTGGCCGGGGCCACGACCTTATTTACTTTTGAGTGCATCTTTTGGGATTTCATTGTGGTTATGTGTCATGTGTTAGCCTGGTAGACCTCTCGAAGGTTCTACGGCGTGTAATGTCCCATTTGTGAATTGGGGTGTTACATTTATGGTATCGGAGCTTAGGTTTTGAATACCTAGGCTGTCGGTAAATTTTTGGGTCTGTCAGTTGCGTCATTAGAGTCAGTCGTTGAGCCTAATATCATCATGCTACCGTCTTTTCGTGCGACCCGTGACTATAAGTCTCCTCGAACTCTTATACTTCTGTAATTCGTTTTCTTGCGTTGTTCGGAATTATGAATTGTGATACCAACTTTGTCAATTGTGAATCTTTCTGATCTTGTCCTTCTCATTCTTCCTTTAGTATGTTGAGAGGTCGTGGTAGACCATCTAGGGGATGCGGCCGAGGCCGTGGTCGGGGTGCTGATAATGAAGAGGGCTCACTTTCTCAGTCCTCTGTGGACTCAGCCTCTCACTCAGTGCCGTCGGGTAATAATGCCGACGCCAGGGCTACTGCCGTACTTCAGCAGTTAGTAGCCTAGCTTACTCATATAGCTCAGGGTGGACGCCGGAATCCCCCCGACACCTGAAGAGGAAGCTAGTAAGTGGCTTCAGACGGTGACTAAGATGCACCCTCCTCGTTTCTCCGGATCTTCTGACTCCCTTGGTTGGGAGAATTGGCTCTTTCAGTTGTCCAGGACCTTTGATGCTGTAGCTTGTCCCGAAGACAGGAGGGTACATATTGCCCAGTATCTCCTGGATAAGGAAGCTGCGGAATGATGGGAGGCCGTTGCGCCCAGAGACCGTCGAGCTACTTGGGAGGAATTCAAGGCTGCTATGGAAGCAGAATATTGTCCACCGCCAGTTAAGGAGCGCAGAATTGTGGAGTTCTTCACCGCTACGCCACAGGATGTGCCTATTTCTCAGGCCATCATTACTTACAATCAGCAGTTGGGTTTTGTGAGAGATCAAGTGCGATCAGAGGCTGATAAAATCCGTTACTTCAATATGCGCATGAAGCCGCATATAGGACAGAGTATAGCACCGCTCATGTGTGCCACTGTGAAGGAGTATCAGGATCGCGCTCTAGATATCGTGATGGCCGAACCGGAATCAGAGTTGGGTACCGAGGCCAAGAAATAGAAAATAGTTGGCAGCTTCTCAGCCGGCAAGAGTGGCTGATTTTCGAGAGCACAGTCTGCCCCTACTCTTGGGAAAAGACCGTTTCACCAGGCTGGGGGATCTCAGGGTAATCGTTCAGTCCAGTCCGTTGCTTCTGGTGGTAGGGTTTGTTTTAACTGCAACCAATATGAGCATTTGATGAAAGATTGCCCTTTTCCTCCAGTTACTTGCTTTACTTGCGGGCAGATCGGGCATCGGGCAGCTCAATGTGAGAGGGCCACCAGGGCTGTTAGAGTTCCGACTACCACTACCGATCAGAGGGATCACAGCACTCCAGCTACTCATGTTCCGCAGAGTTCGGGTCGTGGTAGGGGTCGGGGTCAGTCGGATCGCCGCGCAGCCTCGAGTTCGGGTTCAGTTCACCCCCGATTGTATCAGATGAGGCGCACAGAGGAGGCAGACGTTCCGGTGGCATCAGGTACCACTCAAATCCTTACTCATACAGTTTCAGTGCTTTTTGATTCGGGTGCTACCCATTCCTTTATTGCTTCGGATTGTGTGAGTCGTATTGGTTTTGACTGCATGTTTGAGTGTGAGTCATTTGTAGTGAGTACGCCCAGCGGGGATCGTATGGTTGGGGACCGGGAAGTTAGGGATTGCCCAGTGAGGATCGGGAGCCGAGATTGGCCCTCGAATCTCATTGTTATAGACCTTAAGGGTGAGGATTTGATCATCGGGGACGATTGGTTGGATCGTCACGGTGCTATCATGAACTATCGAACTCGTACCATCTCGATAGTGGCTGAGGACGGCACCGAGCATACTCTCATCGGTTGTAAGCCGGGTAGATCGGGGAGTGTGATTAGCGCCTTGAAGGCGATGAAACTTCTGAACCAGGGTTGTGTCGGCTAATGGTGTTACGCTCTGAAGGCGGAAGATGGTGGAGTTGACTTATCGTCAATTCCAGTTGTTAGTGAATACCCCGATGTATTTCCGGATGACTTGTCGGGATTACCACCACATCGAGAGGTGGAGTTTCTTATTGATCTAGAGCCGAATGCAGCCCCTATTTCTCGAGCGCCGTATCGTATGGGACCGTCAGAGATGTTAGAGTTGAAGAATCAGTTGGGAGAGTTGTTAGATAAAGGGTACATTCGACCAAGCGCATCGCCTTGGGGTGCGCCTGTACTTTTTGTTAAGAAGAAGGATGGATCGCTTCGTTTATGCATCGATTATCGAGAATTAAACAAGTTGACCATCAAAAATAAATACCCTTTGCCCCGGATTGACGACTTGTTCGATCAGCTTCAGGGGGCGACAGTCTTTTCGAAGATTAATTTGCGATCGGGATACTACCAGTTGAGGATTCGGGACATCGATATACCGAAAGCTGTCTTTCGGACGAGATATGGCCATTATGAGTTTTTGGTTATGCCTTTCGGGCTAACCAATGCCCCAGCAGTGTTCATGCAGTTGATGAACAAATTTTTTATTGAGTATTTGGACAAATTCGTAGTCGTCTTTATCGATGACATTCGGATCTATTCTCGGAGTCGGGAGGAGCACGCCTTACATCTCCGGATTGTATTAGACATCTTGAGAGCTGAGCAGTTTTATGCGAAGTTCTCTAAGTGTGAGTTTTGGCTCGAGGAAGTGATGTTCCTCGGGCATGTGATTTCAGCAGAAGGAGTTCGGGTAGATCCGTAGAAGATAGAGGCAGTGTTGGCTTGGGAGCCGCCTAAGAATGTGAAGGAGATGAGAAGTTTTCTGGGTCTTGCCGGCTATTACCGTCTATTTGTTAAGGGATTTTCTAGGATTGCTAAACCGCTCACTCAGTTGCTCCAGAAAACTCAGAAATTCGAATGGACCGCAGACAGACAGAATAGTTTTGACGAGTTGAAGAGACGACTAACTACCGCACCCGTGTTAGCATTGCCTCAGGGGAACGAAGATTTCGTGGTATATAGTGATGCTTCGGGCCTCGGACTCGGATGCGTTTTGATGCAGAGAGATAGGGTTATTGCTTATGCGTCCCGCCAGTTGAAACCGTATGAGGCGAATTACCCCACGCACGATTTGGAGTTAGCTGCGGTCGTTTTCGCCTTAAAGATCTGGAGGCATTATCTCTATGGGTCGTCGTGTAAGATATTTACGGATCACAAGAGTTTGAAGTATATCTTCAGTCAAAAAGAGTTGAACATGAGACAACGAAGATGGTTGGAGCTAATTAAAGATTACGACCTCGAGATACTTTATCATCCGGGTAAGGCTAGCGTAGTGGCTGATGCATTGAGCCGAAAATCGGTGGCGTTACAGATGTTAGAGGTACTCACGCCACAGAGCAGGATCCTTCGGGATTTTATTTGTCAGAATATCGAGGTTTGGGTTCAGAGAGTTCAGGGTCAGTTATATGCGTTGGAGATCACTTCGTCCTTGACTGATGATATCAAGGCGAAGCAGTATGATGATCCGTTTTTAGTCCAGTTGAGGGAGGATGTGAGGAAAGGGAAAGCCCCTGGATTTGTGGTTCAGGATGATGGCGTTCTGAGATTTCGCGGCAGATTATGTGTACCGAATGACCTTGAGTTGAGACAGAAGATTTTGAGTGAGGCTCATACTACGCCTTATTCCATACATCCTGGTACGAGCAAAATGTACAAGGATGTGAAGAGTAACTATTGGTGGAGTAATTTGAAATCGGACGTTAGCGAGTTTGTGGCGAAGTGTTTGACCTGTCAGCAGGTTAAGATTGAGCATCAGCGGCCCGCGGGGTTGCTACGACCACTCCCTATCCCGGAGTGGAAATGGGAGGATATTTCTATGGATTTCATTACTAGTATGCCTAAGACTCGAACTGGAATGAACATGATTTGGGTTGTTGTCGATCGACTAACCAAATCAGCTCATTTTCTGGGTATTAAGGACACTTGGGGGCCAGAGAGACTAGCGCGAGTATTTATTGCGGAGATAGTGAGGTTGCATGGGACCCCTAAGAGTATTGTTTCGGATCGTGATGGCCGCTTCATATCACATTTTTGGCAGACCGTTCATAGAGTTTTAGGGACCGAGTTGAGACTTAGTACATCCTACCACCCTCATACGGACGGACAGTCCGAGCGGACGATACAGACACTGGAGGATATGTTGAGAGCCTGTGCATTAGATTGGAAGGACGATTGGGAATTGCACTTGCCGTTGATTGAGTTCACGTACAACAATAGTTGGCATGCCTCGATCAAAATGGCACCATTCGAGGCATTTTATGGGAGGAGGTGCAGATCGCCGTTGTGTTGGGATGATGCGTCCGAGCTGATTGGTACCGAGCCCGATGTGGTAGTTGAGACGATAGAGAATATTGCCCTGATTCGCGATAGATTGGTGACGGCCCAGAGCCGGCAGAAGTCTTATGCCGATACACGTCGCCGACCGTTGGAGTTTGAGGTGGGAGACCATGTGTTGCTTAAGGTGTCGCCGACACGGGGAGTTTACCGCTTCGATCGGAAGGGTAAACTTAGCCCGAGATTTATTGGGCCGTTCGAGATTCTAGAGAGAGTTGGAGAGCTTGCATATCGGTTAGGTTTGCCGCCGTCCCTGAGCCACGTGCATAACGTATTTCATGTTTCCCAGCTTAGGAAGTACGTACCGGACCCTAGCCATATTATTGATATTGGAGAGATCGAGTTAGGGCCCGACATTACCTTCGAGGAGAGGCCGATTCAGATCTTAGAGCGCCGGGTGAAGCAACTCAGGCACAAAACCATTCATTTGGTTAAAGTGAAATGGTCGAGGCATGGGTCCGAGGAAGCCACGTGGGAGACGGAAGAGAGTATGAGATCGAGATATCCCGAGTTATTCGTGTAAGTTTCAGGACGAAACTTATTTTTAGGGGGAGATAATGTAATATTCGTATTTTCTATTTTTGGTAATTTCTATTTTCGGTGTATATTTGTTTCGGATAACTCGCTTGGCACTGTTTTGGAATTATGGATCTATTTTGTTCTTGGAGTTTCTCCGTTGGGATGAGTCTCGATGATGTTTTTATGTAATTTCATCTTGAGTTATATTTTATCACATGTGTATTCGATTCTCGTTAAACTCGTTCGATTTCGTCATGTTCCTATTTCCATGAGTTCGTATGGTTGAGTAGAGCATGTTGTGAGTTTCGGATTGTTAATTCGACGCTGTATCGTGATTTTCGGATGTTTGGGCCATTTTTGTAATTTCCTATAAGTTTAGGGAATTTATTCCTTGTTCGATTTTGGTTGTGTACCTCAGACCGTTTTGGGGTTTCCGTACTTCCATTTCGTGTTGTTGTTTCCCAAATATTGATTCCTATTGCTTTTATTCTCTTCCCGGATCATTTTTCATCATTTTGGGACCCAAGGGGGGTGTGGGCCGCGGCACAAGGAATGTGCGCCGCGGCACACACATTGTCCAGTTTCTGGCCGAGCAGTCTGTACCGTGTGCCGCGGCACATGCCGGCAGGGCCGCGGCACACTGCCGAGTCACTGCCGCGGCACACTCGTGTTGCACTTATCGGCCAAACCTTATGTACCGTTTGCCGCGGCATATGCCGGCAGGGCCGCGGCACACTGCCGAGTCACTGCCGCGGCACATTCGTCCGGGCCGCGGCACACGCGATCATCAAGGCGCGATTTTGGCCTGTGCCGCGGCACACTGGTGGGCTGGCACACTGTGCAGTCAGCGCTATAACTGCGTTTTTTTTAGCGAGATTCAGTTATTTTCTTCCTTTTCTTCAACCATACGAGAGAGAGAGGGCTTGAGGGGGGAGATTTCCCATCATCTTTCACTTGGGAGTTTGATTTTCTTCATTTTCTTTCGATCGTGAAGCTCGAATTGTGGATCTAACACGTGTTCTTCGGATCAAAGGGCTTGGATCTTCAAGAGGTAAGATCTCCAATACCCTAGTATGAATTTGGGGAGGGTTTGGTGGTGATCTTGTCTTTTAATCCGATTTAACCGATGTTGTTAGATTTCGATAGTATACTCGTGACCCTTGGTTCCCTTGTTATTGGATGGGATGAAATCCCGTTATTACACCGTTGACCGATTTCAATTCCCTATGCACTCTTGATGTTCGATGAATTGCCCCAACGGGTAGAATTAGGATTAATTCTTACCTTTCCGCATTATTGAGACTTGTTGTATACCGTTATTGTGTTAGGAACGGATTTGGGAGGATTGTTCGGACCAAAACCTATTCCTTCGTCGTTTCCTTCGTTTCGTCTTATTCAAGGCAAGTACATGTATTACATTTCGTTATGTATGTTGTGATTTTCGAAATGAATGATGAATTGTGATTTTTCGGGTGCGTGAGATGCGTTCCTTCCACCCGGAGTGTCCGACGGGATGTCTGGGGGTCGATACTAAGGGGTATGGCCGTGGAAGTGAACTTGGGTGCGTGTGTGATTGAACTTCCACCCGGAGTGTCCGACGGGATGTCTGGGGGTCGATACTAAGGGGTACGGCTGCGGAAGTGGTATCCCACCCGGAGCGTTCGACGGGATGTCTGGGGGTCGATACTAAGGGGTACGGCCACGGGATACCAGTTGTGATTTTGTGATATCAGAATGATCGAAACTGAGTTGAATGCCAATGTAGTATTCCGGAATATTTATGGCAAATGATATCTTATTGAGATGATCGTGTAAAATCGTATTTGTATATAATGTTGTGTAATTGTGTACTTGCACTAGCTATTCGAATGCTAACCCCTTAAATGGGGGAAATGCGTCTTATGCATTTCAGGTACCGGAAGAGCTGAGGAGCAGGCACGGGACATACACGCAAAGGATGGGCTGGCTTGATGATGTGGCTCGAGTCTGTATTTTTATGTTTTGGCATTGCATTTGTCGAGTTTGGAGTTAGACAGTTTATTTTTTTTAACTTGGTTTAAGTCCCCTGCGTGGGCGATGGATTGGTATTTAACATATACTTCATGTACTCCGTTAAAATATTTTGGCCGGGGCCACGGCCTTATTTACTTTCGAGTGCATCTTTTGGGATTTCATTGTGGTTATGTGTCATATGTTAGCCTGGTAGACCTCTCGAAGGTTCTACGGCGTGTAATGTCCCATTTGTGAATTGGGGTGTTACAGTTCTGGTAATTATTCCTAAATATGTGTTATGTGATGAAACTGGAAATATCATGCACCTTTCTTGCATCATTCATGCTGTTAGTATTTCCCTTTATTTCTCCTCAACGAGAAGATCATCTTATATTTTCAATTTGTGGTATCTGGTTGCACGGTTGTTGAATCATTTGACATTGATCTGGAGGAGCAAAAGGTGACGGTGAAAGTGAAAGATAATGTCTAACTGGACGGAAGGTGATATAATATGAATTTATTTGTTTTGCCTGCATTTTGTATTTTTAATTCGTTTGATTATGAAATCGGCAGTGTGTGACATTGTTCATAAGAAGTTGAATAAATGGTGCTTAGAAAAGTAACCCTGTTGTTAAAGATGGTGGAGAGCCTATTGTAGCACACCCTGTTGTTAAAGATAGTGAACCACTTGTGTCAAAACCTGATTGCCTATATATTGTTGTGCTTGGTGCTTCTAGTGATCTTGCCAAGAAACACTTGCCCTGCACTCTTTAAGATCATGGTTCACTAATAGGGAATGTCGTTGTATTAAATATAACCTCAAAAATGTAAACGTACCGCAATGGGAATTATGGCATATTACATGTTTTTGTATATTCCTACGATTCGATTGACTTTTTACAATATTGTGTTGACTATACATAATTGGGAACAATACGAGTTTTTACTGTAGTTAAATATGACCTCAAAAGTGTAAATATAATCTAGTCCCCATTTTACCGTAAATTCTGTCATATTATCATGTGATAGAATTACATGTTTTGTATAACTTTTATGTTTATTCATGCACAATGAGTATGCTAGTACAAAATCTAATTTATAAATATCTAAATAGGTAATATATATATATATATATAATATATACTGTCGTCAGCTACTTGTTTTAGCATGTAGTAATGCAATATTATTATACACTACTTAAATTTAGAAGAAATATTTCTGAAATATATTACGTATTGCAGTCAATTTACACGTAATTTTACTATACGGTGATCCAAAGAGTTAACGATGACAGAAGATCCAACCAAATGCTAATTACCAGAAATTATTTTGTGTAACAAAACATGATATATATTTAAAGTGAAAATGTGGGTACCAAACTACCCTTTGGAAGTACAATTATTTACATTATGACCGTTATTACTTTTTTAATCAATAATCTTATCTTATCTTATATATATAAAGATTGAGTCCTTAAATTTATTGTGGAGTCTTAATGATATTAATTAATGGATACTTTTATATTTAATATTAGTTCATATTAAATTATTTCCTCTAATTTAATATAGTAAATAATATTAAGTATTAAATCCATGTCTTAAATATTTCATGTCTTAAAGTATTAATTAAAATCCTATAATTTAATTAGCTATCACATATTTAAAAATCTAGTTTCATGTTAAATCTTTACGACTTAAATTCTTTTACTTGAATGAACTTGAATGCCCATCACTTCATTTTTATAAAAATCGTTACAAACCTTTTTGGTTTCATCTCATTTTATTGTCCGACTAATTGAATTAAGTTGAGTATTCATGATTTAAATCTTTATGAATTTTGTAATAACATTTGCCATAACTATAGCAATAAGTTAATTTTTGAACTTTTGCAAACATCTTCATTAAAGCTTTATTAGTATTTATACTAAAACCCAAACAAAACCCAATCGGTGGCAACATTCTTTGGACTCATTTATTAATACTCTTTCATAAATAGCTTCATTTTGCAAGTAATTAAAATAGACTGTTCATATCTTTATGGAATGTTACTTACTACATATTGTGTGTATAAATAGTTTACTTTGCATATCAAACAATATTAATACAAACGAAAACAATACTAATTCAAAAGAAAACAATATTAGTTCACTGATATTAATGGATATTTTACAGGGAGTGTTGTACATTGAACAACAGAAGAAAATAATTAGACAAGAGGGCTTCATATATTACAAGAAGGGTTTTACAAACAAAGATGATGAATACAAATCATAAAAAACATTTAGATAAAAATTGCCAACACATGCGGACATTATTCACGTCAATGTTGATGGTTTAATAAGTACGGTCGCTTCTACCATTTTATGGATTTTCAGAAATTTTGGCCTTGAAAGAAAATTTAGTTCATTCATTTCTATTTTTTTACTAATAACTCACAATTTTTTTTACTGAGAAACCAATATTTACGCTCTTATGTATGACCTTGCATAATGGAATAAAAGGAAAAAGTACATACTTTTAGCTCAAAGCCGTTTGTTAATTATAATAACAGATACAAAAAGTTGAGTTATAGACATAAGAAAAAGTTAAAAAAGTTTATCGAAAAACAAAACCCGTGCATTGCACGGGTCGTAATGCCTCGTATACTAAAAGATTGAGTCCCAATATTAAATATTTAGTCTTAATGATTCATGTCATTAATTAAATGTTATTAAATCTTAAAGTTTTGTAATTTTGAGTTTTATAACAAAAATTAAGAGATTAAATGCTATAACCAATTTTGAATTCAATATAATTCCGTGTCCAATCAAGTACTCATGCATTGAATTTTCTTATTTCCGTTTAGTAGTCATAAAATTCATATTCATGTCACAGTTTAGAAAGTCTCCCCAACTTCTATGGAGTATATGGTATAAATATGTAGTTTATGCATGGTCAGTTGGTCACAAAATTAGTTTTAGCTATCTTTATATAATAATTCTATCATATCTGGCCACCAAGTGTTTCATAAGTTGACGAAAAAATGAGATAGAAGAGTTCTAATCTATTTTCTTTCCGCGTTTTCATCTGTAATATTGGCAGGTTATTCGTCGATGTTGATCGAAGGCTTAGCAACACATGCATGGAATGTAATATCCGCATTTTTCTTCTTTTTCCGATATTCCCGTTTTGGTGTATTTTTATTTTTTTTGGTAACTCGCTTGTAACCATGTCGACATTTCGAATTTATGTTATTCTTGGAGTTTCTCCATCTGGGATGATCTTGGTGATGTTTTGATATTATTCCGTTTTATGTCATGTATTATGGCATGGACGTTCGATTCTCGTGGAACTCGTTCACTTTTGTAATTTATTTGGTTTCACGAGTTCGTATAGTTGAGTTGTTCGCGTTGGGAGTTTCGGTTTGTTAATCCGACGTCGTATCGCGGATTTTGAACGTTTGGTCCGTTTCATAATTTCTCTAAGTTACGGTGTGGTTTCCATCCCTGTCTGTTCCGAACCCTCGAGTAGTCGGAATCACGTTTCATTTTATATCTTTTGTCGTTGACTTGAATCTGTCGGAAGTGTATCAGTTGATAGCAGATACGTCTCGTTACTTCCCGATCATTTCCTCGTCGAGAAGTGATTCAGATTTCTGCTTGCTGTCCCAGGCTATGTTACGGCCGTAAGCCGTATTGTTACGGCCGTAATGCTCGAGAGTTACGGCCATAAGTTTCCCTTATACGGCCGTAATATGAGTTCGTTTTCTGCACTTGAATCCAGTGGGGGGGTTACAGGCGTAACACGCTAGAGTTACGGCCGTAAGAATTGTTACGGCCGTAACCTCATCTTGATACGGCCGTATGTCAGCTTCGTCAGATTGCCCAGTTTCATTCCTGGGAACAGTTACGGGCGTAAGACAGGAGAGTTACGGCCGTAATGTTCCTATGTTACGGCCGTATGTTATGGATGTTACGGCCGTAACACCGGCCAGTATATAAACTGACAGCAGCCGTATTTTTCCTCATTTCTCACTTCTCTCACTTCTCTTCGCGACGGGAATGACTTGGAGAGCTAGGTTTCGCCCGATTTTCGCCCAAACACCATTGTAGAAGTGTATTCAAGCTTCATATCATCAACCTATCTCTAATCATTCATAGTTCATCGTCAAATCAAGGTAAAATCTCTTAGAACCCTACTTTTGGATAATTTGGGGGTTTTGGGATTTTCTTCCGATTCGTTCCGTTTTGTTGTTGGATTCAAGATGAATATGATTCATCTTGTTGATATCATTAATTTTCCTACGGATTCATGATATATTTTCATAGTTTTGCGAAATCGGGAGGGTTTGGTTGTGGTCCGCCCTCGTTATTATTTTTATTCGAATATACATGAATCGTAGGCGGGTTTTTTTTAGTGTTTTCCAATTCCATATTCGTTAGAATTGGTTGTGATTGTGTTATTCGAAACGTTAGGTTCATTTCCGCCGGTTCCTCGCGGTCGTGCTCGATTCTTCCTTTCCGTTCGTATCACCGTCTATTAACCGAGGCAAGTACCCTTATGAACTTACAATCTTAACGTAGTAGTATGGCATGAGAATGATGTGTGTGTGTGTATGCTCACTATGGGTTAGACCCGACGGGGTCTCAGTAGGGGTCCACGGAGGGGTGGATCCGCGAGCTTGCTTTTAACCACTACGGGTTAGATCCGACAGGGTCTCGGTAGGGGTCCACGGAGGGGTGGATCCATGGTTAATTGTGGTGCATTTTACAAATGTGATTTGATTATGGCATTTCCGGAAATGAGTGTTTTGGAACTATATTTTCTTAATTGCATGCATTACTATATGTGTAAGATGTAAGTCGTTCATTTAGTTACTTGTACTAGCGTAATTGCTAACCCATCTGGGGACCCGTTTTGGGGAAATTCGTTTTATGAATTTCAGGTCAGGTTCATCGAGACGAGCGGGCGCTGGACCAGTATGCGGATGATGGCCGTGCGTGATGATTGTGCACGAGTAGTGTCTTATTGCTTTCTATCTTTTTACCTTTTGTGGTCTTTGAACTAATAGAAGTACTCGAGTACTTAAGAACTTTTACTCGTCGGGATTGTATTGTTGGTTATTGTGTTTGTGTCGGATTATGGTGTTATGTTATACCGGTTGAACCGGGTGGATTATTTTGTTGGGCGTCTTTATGACGAGGTATTTTTCTGTTGTTTCTGTGAATCGATGAGTATGATGCTTGTTCAGCCTGGTGGGTCCCATATAGGGACTCACGGCACTGTAATATACCTCGGATATCCTGGGGGTGTTACATGGAACTCTTACGTAATTATAAGTAAGTTCACATTTATTTTTCCAATGTCGATCAAAAGCTTAGCGAACATGTTGGATATCGTAAATTATTCTAAGCGAGTAGGGTCACAAACATTATTGAGTTGTGAATATTTATGCTTGATTCATCTTTAGTTTATTGTGTTTTTGTTTTGGCAATGGCTATAAATGAGAGTAGAATGCAACACGAAAGATTTGGTACATTGAAAGTGAATGAATATTTAGTTGGTACATATGAAGAGCGAAGCACTACTTGAGAGTGATATAGTGCAAGAGTGTAAGATAAAGGATTAAAGTGATATTAAACCGATATATTTAAATGCTATTATAGGCCTATTTACTTATCAAAATATGCTATTTGTAAATCATATCTTATTATTGATGGTATAATTAGTTGTTTATAACCATAAAAATGTAACACCCCCAAACCACCTGGGAATATTACAGCGCCGCAGACCCTCTCCATGAGGATCTACCAGGCTAAATACGAAAACAATACATCACATTGATAGCCGATATGGCTAAATAATGAACCATTAGACCGATTTGGTCTTATACCAAAAATTCTTACATCGAACATACAAAACTCCTTTTTCTAACTCGTACCCACGCAGGGGTTAGGATACATTAATACTTCCCGAAAATTAGAAAATACCCCAACAAAAAGACAAAACAATAAGACTTCACCAAATACCCAACACGACCTTCATGTGATTAGCATCGTCGTCTTCCATCATCCTTCGTACCGATCCTGTGGTTCGCTCCCAAGAACTTTGCAAGTACCGGGCCTTGTCTGAGACATCCACCCCGAATACTCGGGGGTTAGCAAAACTCCACTGTTTTGCTAGTACAAGTATAAAGTGCAAATACGAGCTATACACAACATATTCCAAGAATATAAAAACTTGATTAATTCCACAATTCAACCCAATGAAAATTTCCCGAGATATTTCATTGAATAAAATAGTTCAAACCATGAAAAATTGGAATGAGACACGCAGGCTCTTTGAAAAGCATTTAAAAGTCTCGGGAGTTTTAGAAAGACATTTCTGGCTAATAAATCTTTAACTCGACAAACCACATAGGGACACGGGCCAAAGAATTGTTTTTACTCAAAGATACCAATCTGGTCACAAACACAGGGTCCACGACCCAAAACATCCATATCCCATACTCGAGTGAATAACACAACGGTCACACTCGATACATAACCAAACCACAATGTACGGAAACAATCACGGGCCCGTATCCTTATGCCAAAAATATCGCAACCATGAAGCAAATAATGTACGACGCTTATCTTGGTGCCATTTTAGCCAAGTACCAAGACCTTACATATGATGTATCTCACTTTGGGAATTTGCATATGTGATACTGGACATATCACAATTATCGAAAACAACATCGTGCCATATCACAAAACAACCTCCCGAGCTATACCGGCCTGTACCTCTCGGAAGATACACACCCCAGAGACACCTCGTCAGGCCCTCCACAGTGTATAGCCCACCGAGTGATCCGTAGGGATACGCAGCCTCTAGGACCCAGGGGGACCCTCACTGGTTTTACTCGGTTCACACACTCTCAGTAACCACATGGCACAAACCACATTTTCTGAAATTACCACTTTCACAAAATCACGATTCAAAAACATATTCCCCCGAAGTACTTCAACTGTAAATCAAGGTACTTGCTAAGAATGGCCACGACACCCGACACATACTCACATCACACATCATCACAAACTCATCAATAGTACACACGTCCACACATATATACACACTTCTTGTCAGAAAGACATAACCTTAAGTCCACTATCAACATAATCACGCACAACGATACCAAACGTAAAGAAGATATTCCAAAGCACACCACTAGTACATATCCTCAGCACCACACAATCGTTCACAAAAACATAAGTAGATTTTATAGAAAACCTTTATCGAGAATATACCGATTCTTTTATAAGTTCATTAAAAAATAATTCAATTGCACACCTAGTCAATTACCGACTATAACCACTACGAAATATGAAGTGTATAGGCAAGATACTTGCCTCAAATCCGCGAGCGAACAAATACGACGAATCACAAGGCCTCGATACCACGAAACACCGGACAACGAACGGATGAGGTTGGGCAGCCCTCGAACTTCCAAAACCGACCAAGAACTCGACAACTCCACGAGAACTACGAAAATAACACTAACACGAGTCAATAACACTAAACGGAATCCGAATCGATCCTAAAAACAACAAGGATCTAAGTGTGTCTCCAAGAAATCAAGAACTATGTTCCGCGTGATATAAAATCACGAATGAGTTCAAAAATCCGAAGATCATGGCCAAGACAACAATAATTTCACCATCGATTCATCATCCTCGGATTAAATCGAAGAACTAAGGAGAAACCCCCAAAATTCAAGAACTAGGGTTCTAAGAAGAGATTACCTTGATTTGGATCAAGAAGATGATTTGGTGTTGTTAAACACCTACAAATCCGTTCCAAAATGAAGCTTGACGAAGAAGATCGCTGAAAATCACCTCTGGAGCTCACTCCCGTCGGAAAGGATGAAGAAGGGAGAGAAATGACGAAGTGAAGCTCTTTGTCCGGTATTTATCTTTGGGCCGATTATTAGCGTGCGCTAACTAGACCGCATTAGCGCGCGCTAACGAGGTCAACGCCTGAACATTCCGCATATAACACTGTTGGCGTGCGCTAGCCCCATGAGTGTAGCGTGCGCTAACGAGTCACGGGTCGATCCGGTGGCCACAGATCTGGACAGATCTACCGCAAGCGCTAGAAAGAAGGAAGAGCGTGCGCTAAGCGTCGATAGCGTGCGCTAGTTATCGACCTTAGCGTGCGCTAACAAAGCCTGATCCCGATCCGGTAGTTCTGGATCGCCGATTAGCGTGCGCTACACATCCGTAGCGTGCGCTAACTTAACGCCGTAGCGTGCGCTATGCCACAAGCATTAGCGTGCGCTACACCACAAAAACCCAGAAACTCACATAGTGATCTGAAACGCCTCCAAACACACATCCCAACAAGGCACACATAAACATGACACCAAATTCCAATGATGAGGACAATAACAATCCGATAAAACCCCAAAAACTCAACGAATCTGGAACAAGGATCTCGGGTATTACATTCTACCCCTCTTAAAAGAAGTTTCGTCCCCGAAACTTAAAACACAAAATGATCGGCGCAAAACAATCTCCGACAATAGAAATCAGAACGATAACAAAACGCAAAACACGTGCTAACTGTTGCTGATGACCTGCAACGAATCGCCTGCGGCACGTGGCTGATAACATCCATATCATTATGCCAGAATGATAACGAAACGCAACGAACAAGATCAATATGGTTGGCCAGCCCGAACAGTATAACAATCAAGACGCAAGCTCAACGCTACACAAATACAAAATTCCACCATTCGAGGGTCGGAAGATCAATGAAGCTAATTTCCCGAAGTGAAGGAAAATACGACGTGATCTGAATGCTCAAAAATCACGATACAGAAGTAACAAAATCAGACAACAAATGATCGAACCACAACGATTGAGACAATAACAGTCGAACAGTCAAGTTCGGATCACGACGACCAACAAGAATCAAATAACAACTCCGAAGTTCACACCTCGGCTCGAGATAATAGGTAATGTGGTAAAGCGACAAGATATGCATCCACAAAAATCCACAGGGATGGAATCGTAATCGAACAAAAAGTCACAACGACAAGTGGATTATTTCGAAAAATTACCACAACTCGTTTGATCAACAAAACAAAGGGTAGGGCAAGTTCAGAAAATATCAACGAACACAAATGAGTCAATAGAGTTGAAAACACAAAAGTTCGAAAATCCGATCCACTTCTAGCAAAAGAAGTCTATCCCCAAAATTCGAAACAACGAGGCAAGGAGATAACACAACATACAATCGGTAGACTACGCCTCGGGGACTCCTCAGTCACCGATATCAATGCTCAAGTTTGGGCCTCGGAAGACTCGGTGACTAATTCGCGAATCGAACCCGGTGTCCCACGAGTCCGTACTTGTAACACGTCACAGGAGAAGGACAATGCGCACGAACATGCCCTGACACATAGCAGCTGAAACACCTCTTGGGCTTACCAGGAGGCAATACCGACAATTTGAAATTCTCAGTCCCAAGCATCGGGCGATGGAGTTTCACAAATGAAAGACTACTACGTTGCAATCCAGAAACACCAACTCCACTACTAATCACAATATCATCCAACTTCCTATGCTTCCCACTCGGATCCAGATAAAACCCAGCTTCCAGAAGTTCTTGGAACTCCGCCCACATGACAACATGATCCCGAGGTTTAACGGCTTCCCACAAATGAACATCATCGCTAAGAAGATACTGAGCAATAGGGACCTTCCGATCTTCAGGGCAATCAATGGCCTCGGATATATTTTGCAACTGAAGAAGCCAACCATCCCAGCCCAGTGCATCTGTCGCACCAACGAATCGAGGGGGACTCATACGAATTTCCTCTCAGAACCATAGATTTGTCCAGACCTTCTGAATCATATCAGCATTGCGTTCAATCGCCTTGGTCAACTGAGTCATCTGTGCTGCTACTTGTTGCAATACAGTAGCAACATCCACATCAATATCGTTCCCAACAATATTCTCTCGATCCCGCGCCTGATCCCCGTGGTCATTCGTACCACGGTTGCGACCAAGGTCTCTGCCTCTCGGCATAGTAATCAAGAAAATTTAACGCAACAACAGTTACATAATCACACAACAATATCAATGCACACACGGAAAACACTCACAAGTGATCGACTGTAAGGGTTAGACATAACGAAAAATACAGTCTAAAACTTTTGCCCAGCCAGAAAGCACGTTCCACAACAAAATATGGTGTGTGCCGACTCTGCAAGTTGGCAACACAACCATACTCACCTACCAACGGTGCTAGACTGGAGGTTACAAACAAACAACATCGTACAAATCCAAATGCCAACGGTTCCCATAATTATAACATCACACACTTAACCGTCAGAAGTTAAACAACGTGCCAAACCGAGTCTTCACCTCTCGGTCAAGAGATCTATCTCGATGAGTGCATACTGAACGACTCAGCGTTCACACCACCACTCTAATCACAACTCGGAGCATTACAATAACAACAACATCTTCATCACGTACCTTTTAACGAAATACATGGAACCAAAAAGTTTAAAAGCGAGAGTCACGTTTCAAGTAAGTTTTTAGTAGACCTCAAATGAGTTTAAAATTAAATTTTTGAAACTTGCAATATAAAAATGGAAAAAATGTAAGTAGTCTGAATTCTCAAAATGTTTGGCCTCGAGGTCATAACACGAAAATCAAGCTTTTCCTTTCTTGAAAGATGTTTTAAAATAAATTTTTACGTGACTACCCAAGAACATTTAGAACATTTAAAATATCACATTGATGAACTTAGCTAGTGTAACCACACCAAAACATTACTTCTTGTAAAACAATTTATACAAGGATATATATACACATATACCGGCACATTACAAAAATCAAACAAACATGAAGGACATATTCATGATTCACATTTAACTCCTCAACCTAACACAAATATCACACAAGCCCGTATAATACGAGACACAATATTATAGTGGGGAGACTTACATCCACAGATCGCACGAAGATGATGGTTGCACCTTGATACTAATCACTACCGACCTCCAGACGACGCGTCGCGACCACTTAGGCAGACACAATCGAGTAACAAGACACGACAATACCCGATTGGACCCGATAGCCTAGGTTTCGCAACCTAAGCTCGATACCATATTCGTAACACCCCAAACCACAGGGAATATTACAGGCGCCGCACCCTCTCCATGAGGATCTACCAGGCTAAATACGAAAACAATACATCACATTGATAGCCGATATGGCTAAATAATGAACCATTAGACCGATTTGGTCTTATACCAAAAATTCTTACATCGAACATACAAAACTCCTTTTTCTAACTCGTACCCACGCAGGGGTTAGGATACATTAATACTTCCCGAAAATTAGAAAATACCCCAACAAAAAGACAAAACAATAAGACTTCACCAAATACCCAACACGACCTTCATGTGATTAGCATCGTCGTCTTCCATCATCCTTCGTACCGATCCTGTGGTTCGCTCCCAAAGAACTCCGCAAGTACACGGACGCAATGAGACATCCACCCCGAATACTCGGGGTTAGCAAAACTCCACCGTTTTGCTAGTACAAGTATAAAGTGCAAATACGAGCTATACACAACAAATTCCAAGAATATAAAAACTTGATTAATTCCACAATTCAACCCAATGAAAATTTCGAGATATTTCATTGAATAAAATAGTTCAAACCATGAAAAATTGGAATGAGACACGCAGCTCTTTGAAAAGCATTTAAAAGTCTCGGGAGTTTTATAAAGACATTTACGGGCTAATAAATCTTTAACTCGACAAACCACATAGGGACACGGGCCAAAGAATTGTTTTTACTCAAAGATACCAATCTGGTCACAAACACAGGGTCCACGACCCAAAACATCCATATCCCATACTCGAGTGAATAACACAACGGTCACACTCGATACATAACCAAACCACAATGTACGGAAACAATCACGGGGCCCGTATCCTTATGCCAAAAATATCGCAACCATGAAGCAAATAATGTACGACGCTTATACCGGTGCCATTTTAGCCAAGTACCAAGACCTTACATATGATGTATCTCACTTTGGGAATTTGCATATGTGATACTCGGACATATCACAATTATCGAAAACAACATCGTGCCATATCACAAAACAACCTCCCGAGCTATCGGCCTGTACCTCTCAAAGAAGATACACACCCCGAGAGACACCTCGTCGGGCCCTCCACGGTGTATAGCCCACCGAGTGATCCGTAGGGATACGCGACTCAGGACCCAGGGGACCCTCACCGGTTTTACTCGGTTCACACACTCTCGGTAACCACATGGCACAAACCACATTTTACGAAATTACCACTTTCACAAAATCACGATTCAAAAACATATTCCCGAAGTACTTCAATCAGTAAATCAAGGTACTTGCTAAGAATGGCCACGACACCCGACACATACTCACATCACACATCATCACAAACTCATCAATAGTACACACGTCCACACATATATACACACTTCTTGTCGAAAGACATAACCTTAAGTCCACTATCAACATAATCACGCACAACGATACCAAACGTAAAGAAGATATTCCAAAGCACACCACTAGTACATATCCTCGGCACCACACAATCGTTCACAAACACATAAGTAGATTTTATAGAAAACCTTTATCGAGAATATACCGATTCTTTTATAAGTTCATTAAAAATAATTCAATTGCACACCTAGTCAATTACCGACTATAACCACTACGAAATATGAAGTGTATAGGCAAGATACTTGCCTCAAATCGCGAGCGAACAAATACGACGAATCACAAGGCCTCGATACCACGAAACACCGGACGAGCGGATGAGGTTGGGCAGCCCTCGAACTTCCAAACCGACCAAGAACTCGACAACTCCACGAGAACTACGAAAATAACACTAACACGAGTCAATAACACTAAACGGAATCCGAATCGATCCTAAAAACAACAAGGATCTAAGTGTGTCTCCAAGAAATCAAGAACTATGTTCCGCGTGATATAAAATCACGAATGAGTTCAAAAATCCGAAGATCATGGCCAAGACAACAATAATTTCACCATCGATTCATCATCCTCGGATTAAATCGAAGAACTAAGGAGAAACCCCAAAATTCAAGAACTAGGGTTCTAAGAAGAGATTACCTTGATTTGGATCAAGAAGATGATTTGGTGTTGTTAAACACCTACAAATCCGTTCCAAAATGAAGCTTGACGAAGAAGATCACGAAAATCACCTCTGGAGCTCACTCCGTCGGAAAGGATGAAGAAGGGAGAGAAATGACAGTGAAGCCTTTGTCGGTATTTATCTTTGGGCGATTATTAGCGTGCGCTAACTAGACCGCATTAGCGCGCGCTAACGAGGTCAACGCCGAGAACATTCCGCATATAACACCGTTGGCGTGCGCTAGCCCATGAGTGTAGCGTGCGCTAACGAGTCACGGGTCGATCCGGTGGCCTCGGACAGATCTGTGCTACCAAGCGGCGCGCTAGAAAGAAGGAAGAGCGTGCGCTAAGCGGCCGATAGCGTGCGCTAGTTATCGACCTTAGCGTGCGCTAACAAAGCCACGATCCCGATCCGGTAGTTCTGGATCGCCGGTTAGCGTGCGCTACACATCTGGTAGCGTGCGCTAACCCCAACGCCGTAGCGTGCGCTATGCCACAAGCATTAGCGTGCGCTACACCACAAAAACCCAGAAACTCACATAGTGATCTGAAACGCCTCCAAACACACATCCCAACAAGGCACACATAAACATGACACCAAATTCCAACGATGAGGACAATAACAATCCGATAAAACCCCAAAAACTCAACGAATCTGGAACAAGGATCTCGGGTATTACAAAAAATATACATATTTGAAGTGTTAATTGGTCAAACTCAACGCGACTTCATTTTCATACGTAGAGAGTTATTTGGTTTAATAAGTTAGCCACATTTAATGTAGCTTAGTAAATTGCCCTATAGAAGAGCTCATCGAGAAACCACGAAAGATGATATTTTTATGAATTGATCAAATTTCTATTAATTGGATCAAAGTGCATTATTAACTGAAGATAAATAAAAAAAAGTAAAAAACTTACAACTCATGATTTCTTACAAACTATAAATAGTCATTTCTAACCTTTACTCACATTATGAAAAGTTATCATAAACAAATGTTTACATCCATTCTTAAAGTATTGAAGAATGTATTTTGTTGGTCAAATAACAACGTTGATATGCTACATGTAATATAGGAACAATGTCAACGATAAAGGTAAAATAACGCTCTTTCGTAGCGGTGAGTGGTAGTACATCCGATTTGAACAGATAAATTAAATGAGTTTGCTAAAATAGAAAAGGTTAATATAAGTAAAAGTTCAATAGTTTATCGAAAAACAAAATCAGTGCATCTCATGGGTCAGAATGCCTCGTATATTTAAAGTGAAAATGTGGGTACCAAACTACCCTTTGAAAGTACAATTATTTACATTATGACCGTTATTACTTTTTTAATCAATATTTAGGGCTAATAAGTTTGGAAACGTGGTATACCTTGCAAATGTATATACAAATATCATATAATGGCAAAATCATATTTTATCAACCAAGAAGTCAGGGGTTCAAATTCCATTGTGCACATATAAGAATTATATTCAAAATTTCCTTGGATATGGTAGGTGCCCGATCGGGTGTGAAAAAATCTGTCGGTAGTCACAGACATATTTTCTTCACGGAATGGTACTTATTGTTCTTTACCGGCCGACTTTTTCGTATAGTTACCAATTATTATAGTTTTTTATCTTTTTATATATTATTTCACCGTTGTTAAACAAGATACTACTTTGTGGAGTGATTAGAATAGTAACAATGGATGCTTTTCTAGAACGTGTAGACATTGTACTACCTATATTGAGGTAGAGAGTATGATTTAGCTCCTAGGGGAATTTCTTAAGAACCCTCCATAAGGAGATTAAATGTGTCAATTCACCTCCTTTTTAGCAAAAATCGTCAGAAAAAAAGGACCCATTAATTAGAAAATCAATCCAATAAAATAGGTAATGAAAATTGGCACAAGTTATCATCCTCCATCTTTCATGCTTCCATTACTCATTACTCCCATTTCCTACTCAAACGTTCCCATCCCACCAAAACCACCATAATTCGAAAACTCCCATAATTCTTTTACAAACTATACAATCTTCAACAAATTCTTCAGTAATTTTTGCTCACTGGTCTGCAAAAATTTCCTACTCCGTAGCCGACTAAAAGAGGAAAATTGAAATTCTTCTACATTGGTCTCCACTATTCTGGAAAAAGTTCCATATTCTACTAATCTACAAGTAGAATGTTGGTGATGAAACAAATTTAGAGACGAAAGTTGCGACCAAAAAAAAAAGAAAATAGCATGAACATAAGCTATGGATACACTCGAAAAATTACAGTGCTCACATATTTTCTTACCAGTTTATAATATAAGGCCACCAAGTTAGTATACATTCGTGGAAACAATATGAGCAAAATATTGCCAGCACATTAATAACTATGGAAACAATAGGTAAAACCATTCTAGATGACCCTTTTTATTGATATAGTGTCACCATGTGCAATGTAAATATGTGAAAACAATTTAAGCTATATGGTGCCAAAATATTTAAAATTCGTGCCCTACTGTTGAAATATTATTCTAATCTAGAAATATTTTATATTATTGTCATTACATTCATATGTTGTCCTCGGTAAAATAATTATCATTTCAATAGTATTCTAATCTCGAAATTTCACATAATAGTCACCACATTCCTATATTGTTTTGGGTTCATAATCGTCACCATAATAGTATTCTAATCTGGAAACTTTTCACATAATTGTCACTACATTCATATATTTGTCACGAGATTCATGTATTGTTCTAGGTACATTTACATAATTATCACCATCTGAATGTTAATTAAAATGGGTACATTTATGATGTAAACACTTTCAAAATTAAAGTGGAGACCTACTACTGTCACATTGTACAAAATACTGGGGTGACAAACCACTCTAAAGGTCAACAAGTGATAAATAGTGAAAATTAATATACTACAACAGATTTGCATATTTGAATACTTGATTTTAAAATTTAAAGGTTGAAGCAAATAATTAGGAAACAAAATCATATGTTACAAATGGAAAAACGGATATTAAGTGGCGGATTTTAAGGAATTAGGTGTAATGGATATCGAATTCAAATTCCAATGAATCGAAAAAAAGAAAACAAACTAAAAAAAATAGAATCTTCACAAATTCGAAAATCATGGGCTAAAAATCCAGTTTTTATTAAATACATGAAAAATAAAAATGGTTTGCATGTTTTAAAAATAAGAAAATAAATTAATTAAGGAGTTATTTACTAATTTATCTGTTTTAACAAGATTCTATGTGATCCATTGATTCTAATTTTATTGGAATTATGTGATTGAGATTGTCTTAAGGAGGCTTTTTAGATATTAGTCCCAAGAAGCAAAGCCAAATTCAGAGTAGATATTATTATTGTAATTAATAAATATATTTAATATAAATTTAAAATTGTATAAGTACAGACTAATCTCAAGTTTGAGATGTGAAATAAATAAATAAATATCTGCTTTTAGTTGTCCTTTTTTTATATTATAATGTATATTACACAAAATTTACATGTCTCACATTCAACTATTCTCTTAAAATATAACAATTTATTTCGAATGTCGCGTTTCGATTGGGAGGGAGGAAGTATTTTATTTTAGGATTCGTAATCTAATTGACTTCAACGCGTTTGAATTTGTTTGACTAACTTTTTTGGCGTTATATTATCAAGAATTCGGAGAGCATGCCTTACTAGAAATTTATATTTTTTCAATTAATTAAGAATATATTGAAAGGTAAACGGAAATAAATACTGCGCATCTAGAAATATATATAAAAAAACGTACTTCAAGTCGGTCATTTTGCAATTCCGTACAAGGAAAAGTATTAATAAATGGACCGACTCACTAAAACGTAAGATTGGAATAACCCCGATTTGACACCATTCGATCATTATGTTGTGGAGTAATCGGGATAATATACTAAACTTACTGTCACAAGATACAGTCGTAATGGTTGACTGTAGTTTTATTAGAGCTATTCTCGAGTATAAACCCCTCTCCGTGTGCATGCCGAATCCCACAATGGTGCTATTGGAGGGCTTCTTCGCGACGAGAAGAGAAATATGCTGTGGGGATTTGCTAATATAATTAGGAACCTGACAATTCATGAAGCGGAAACATTCGCGATTCTTCAAGGGCTTGAAGTAGCTTGAAAGCCGAGAATTCTGAGGATTCATGTGGAAACAAATTCACAAGCGATATAGAAATGAGTCACTAGAATCGAGGAAAAAACTCACCCCTTTCAACAGGTTATTAACAATTTAACTGCATCAGAAGCCTACTGCATGAACCTTGGGAGATTGAATTTATCAATATTAGTCGAGAGGCTAATGATGTTGGGAAAAAATCAGATCCCACATTCATCCACTAGGGATGAGCGGAAATAACCGAGAAATAACATGAAAAATAATAATAATCCACAACACAAGAATTTACGTGGAAACTCCAAAACCGGAAAAAAACCACGGGCCTTCAGAGAGAAAACTCCATTATATGACAAATTGTTACAATCACATAGACTAATCTCTCAAGTCAACCCCCCAATTACACCCACACTCTCCGAAGATTTAACTCACATCTTTCATGCTCTAAACACAAGAGAGAAAGAAAGAACCAAACACTTCAAGTGTATTGGTTGGGGCACTTAGAAACCTAAGCCTTGGTCTTCTTATATAAGCTTGGAGACCACCCAAATTTCCTTACTTGACCGATGTGGGATGCCTCCAAAAACTCTCTTTTATTATAGTCAAAATTCCAACAAACTCCACCTTGGCTAAATAAAAAAAAACTTCACCGTTTTCACCCACAATCCATTGTCTTCACCGACAATCATGGTTCTTAAATCAAAGAATCATCATTCTCAAAACAGAGAATAACCTACTCCACCATATGAGTAGAACACTTAGAACAAACCCGTCTAAGAATTTTAACCACTTAGAATCAATCATTCTAAGAATTTCCTCGGCACATATCGAAAAACCGGCTGAAATTTATGGCGCAACTCCCAACTTTTGGCCCTCCTGGAAGTCCTTCAGCCATCGACATAACACACACATTGTATCCATGCCAAACCGATACCCGTGTATAAATTCCACCACACACCCTACATCCATGTCAAATCAATGCCCGTGTAAAATTCCACCACAGCCGGCATCTTTCCATGACAAGCCAATACCCGTGCGCAAATTTGTGGACCCGCTAACATAACCACATCCTCTTTCATGACAACTCATATGCCAAAAGGACATACATTTTCTCATCAGATAAAATCATTACTGTCACAATGTTAGCCCGGATTAGGAGTTATTTGCCAGATTAACTCCACCTCCACCTTGACAGTTCACCTTCATAGCCTTGTGTAACCCGGAACACATCCTTGAGTTATACTTATCATAAGCCAAACTTGATCATTCCATCAGATTTCTCCACCTGCTTGGACCACCCTAGCCTGATGAACAACCGCCTCCAAATGAGACCCTCGAACACCGCTCAAAAAATCTTTTCTGATGTGGAAGGTCAGACATCGCTGCGACCACAGAGCATACTCAGAATTCCAAGAGACCCAAACCCGGGCTCCGATACCACTTGTTGGGAAAAAATCAGATCCCACATTCATCCACTAGGGATGAGCGGAAATAACCGAAAAATAATATGAAAAATAATAATAATCCACAACACAAGAATTTACGTGGAAACTCCAAAATCGAAGAAAAACCACGGGCCTCCAGAGAGAAAACTCCACTATATGACAAATTATTACGATCACATAGACTAATCTCTCAAGCCAACCCCCCCAATTACACCCACTCTCTCCGAAGATTTAACTCACATCTTTCACGCTCTAAACACAAGAGAGAAAGAAAGAACCAAACACTTCAAGTGTATTGGTTGGGGCACTTAGAAACCTAAGCCTTGGTCTTCTTATATAGGCTTGGAGACCACCCAAACTTCCTTACTTGACCGATGTGGAATGCCTCCAAAAACTCTCTTTTATTATAGCCAAAATTCCAACAAATGATTGTCCAGACCGTTTTGCTAAAATGGATCTCGATTCGTGCACCGATTTGATTGTTTGGGATACCCCTCCTCCAATAATAGAAATCTATTTGAGGCAAATTTAGTTAGAGTCTTGTATCGGTCATCTGATATACCAAAAAAAATGTTTTCTTCACTAAGATTGACAAACATTTTGTAACTGAAAGAGATGAATACTCTCAAGTAACTTAAAGTAAACTTACTAAATTTTCTTTTTAATTTTTTATATGATTAATTAGTTAATCAATAAATAATTTTAAATATCAAATATTCATAATTAACGAATATTAAAGAGAACAACCATGATAACAAATAAACATTGAGATAAAATATATAATATATTTAAAAAAATTACAACAATATCATCAATTCCGCACATAAGTTAAAATTCTCAACTATAAATAGAAAATTATTTTAAATTACGTAACTCCATAATTGGAGTCGCAAAACTTATACAATTATAAGGTATGCAGCAACTATCCGAGCGTCTCTCTGGAGCATATTATTGCCCTGAGTTGTGGGTCGTCCTTGTTAGCCCAATGAACTTGAGTAACATATAGATTTTCAAGAAGCCTCTGTTAGTGGAAGAGATAATAATCCAATAAAATTGGAGTGAACATCATCTACACACACTAATAACGAGAATTGTCCGAATTTTTTTGGAAAATCCACTATAGCTCTGAGACATCAATGATGGTTATCGAGGGTGGTGCTTCATGATAGTAATAAAAATATTAGTACTTTTAACCAAGTTTGAGTATGTATAATCATAAATGGATAAAGTATGCATATATCCATACATAGATAATTGCTTACACATTGTCATCTTTATACCGATCATATATAAAAATATTATTTTATGTTATTTTATTGTGTTTTATGCATATTAATTGTTCTTTGATGTATAACAAGTAAGATTAGGGCCATGTGGTGATTAGAGGATAGCTTATACTTGATTGTATTAGGTGATACATGATAACTGGTTTAACTAGTTGATTGTATTAGTTATTTGGGTATACATGTTTAGTAAACAGATGATAGTTGATAGTTGCTTGATTGTGTAAAACAAATAATACGGACATTAAACTATTTATTTGGTTAATAATTATAATCAATATTGTGAATTTATTGAATACTGAAATAATATTATAAAAAACTTAATTATTTAAAAATAGTCATAATTCAATTTTTTGCAAATAGATAAATATTACTAGTAGTTAAAATATTACTAGTAGTTAAATATTAAATAAGTTGTAAATAACTTTTGTATGCAAAATGATAAGTATCATTGAAACCCTTACAATGAGTTTATTTTTAGTTGATTTAGAATAAGATTATCATTTTAAATCAAATACACAAGTCTTTCTAGATAAAAAGCTCTTCGACCAGTTTTTTAAAAACGATGTTTTGGGTCAAGAATTTCAATCTAAACTTCTATTTCCCGTTTCAGTAATTAGATATTTTATAAATTTAAATGAGTTCAGATAATTATCATTATTTCTGGGTAAAAAGCTCTTCGACCCAATTTCAAAATCAACATCTTGAACCAAAAATGCACTTTTTCCGTTTCAGGTAATTATATGTTCTATAAATTTACAGAGTTAAGATAATTAGCAAATATTACTATACTCATTTTAGACAAAATGAGTAGTAAATTCGCTTTTAACCGAGTTTGGGGCGAATACGCGTATATAAATTCTAAATAATTTTTTGTAGACCGTATTATTTATAAATTACTAAATGAAATTGAATTTTTAATCTTTTATTATTTATACTATCTGTGCTTAATCTTTACATTTTAATATTCGTATTTTATCGAGATGGATAACCAATTATTATAATAACTTATATTTGATTATGTTGATATTTTATAAATTTAAATGAGTTTGGGTAACTAGAGGATTTTATTATATGGATTTGAGATGAGAAACGAGTGTTGGCAAAAAATAAAGTGAATACTTGAATAAACAATAAAAATTGAAAAGACATTTTATTCAATTAAAACCCTGCGAAGAAAGTGTTAGCAAAATTAAATATTTGCAGATGACGAAATCGAAAGGAAGTCAATATTGAGTTCAGAAGATCTGTCTCCTTAAAGCAGATTCGCCCTCACCATGGTGTATAACATCTGCCTCCCAGATAAAGCAACACCTCTATACACTGATTCTATGATCATTGCACCTTCAGCGAACTAGAATAAAATATATATAATATCACCGATACGACCGAAGAGGAAAAATAGTTTTCGAATTTTATGATTGAGGCGGTTTAGCAAAATGAATTTTTGCTAAATAGAATTGCAGTAAAAAGATAACTTCGAGATGCCGATACATTTCGCTCAAATCGCCCTTCGACCCGATCCGACCCGTACTGAGCCGAACCGAGCCGGACGGCGGCGGCGTGCGTGTGTGTGTGTATGTGCGCGAGGGGCGCCCAGTCACACATCCGCTCATGTCCCTCTTGTTGTTGTGAATAAGAGTTTGTGCATATCACCTTATATACACGCAATTTTTTTTTTACTTTTTTCCAATGTGGGCTAGGATCCCAAACTCATTTCCAAAGAGCTCACTTTGAAACATTATATCTCATTCATAAGTACCGACTTTATCTCGTAGTCGGACCCACTCAAAATTGCCTCTCAAGTGGGCTGCTCAAAATAGCCTCATTTTCCTCCTTTTCAAAAATCCCCCACATGAATGAGACTGATGGTCTAACACACACGTCAGACATGGAGTTTGATTTGATGATAGTTACTGCGGTCAGGTATTGCATAAGATAGGTAGAGTATGCTCTTTAAACCTTCCCACGAAAAGATATATTCTACTTACTGGCTAGACAGTATGACTTGGTGCCTTTGAACTGTGGGACCGCTTGTGTAAGTGATCGTATATCCCTCACAAATGCCCTCCCTGATTTATTCTGTTCTCATGGCAATAGACCTATTCCTCTTGATGATTTATCAACAAGGTCTTTTGATAACTATTTGGTTAGTGGATCCGCAATGTTATCCTTTGACGACACGTAGTCAATAGTGATAACCCTGTTGATAGTAATTATTTAATGGTATTATGTCTCCTCCTTATATGACGAGACTTACCATTATATATTGCGCTCTGTGCCCTTCCAATCGCAAATTGACTAACGTAATGGATACATATTGTGATCATAGGCTTTGCCCTTTTGGAATATCTTCTAGAAAATGGTGTAGCCATTCTCCTTCTTCTACACATTTGTCTTATGCTATAAACTCGGATTCCATCATTGACAGGATATAAGTGTCTGTTTCGAAGATTTTCATGCCACTGCTGCACCAGCTAGTGTGAATACATATCCACTTGTTGACTTGGAGTCTTTTATATCAGATATCCAATTTGCATCACTATATCCTACAAGTACTGCTGGATATTTGGTATAGTGATGTCCATACTCACGAGTAGCCCTTACATATCTCAGTACCCTTGTGATCGCCTTCCAGTGATCTTTTCCGGGGTTGTTCGTCTATCTACTTAGTCTACTAACTGAGTAGGCTATGTCTGGTCTTGTACAGCTCATTAAGTACATCAGACTTCTTATTATGCGAGAGTATTCAAGTTGAGATACTCCTTCTCCCTTATTCTTGGATAATCTTAATGTCATATCCACCGGGGTTTTGGCTGTGTCAGAATCATCTTTGTTAAATCTTTCAAGAATTTTATCCACATACAATGGGCTTGACTCAGCATGAATCCTTTCGATGTTCGTGTGATCTTAATCGCTAAAATCACATCTGCGAGTCCCATATCTTTCATGTCAAATCTCGACCTTAACATGTCCTTGGTAGACTTGATTATTCGTTCATTACTACCAGTAATGAGCAAGTCATCCACATATTGACACAAATTTGCATAGCCATCTTTTGTGTCCTTCACATATACACACTTATCGCATTCATTAGTTCTGAAGCCACCACTTAACATAACATGACCAAATTATTCATGACACTATTTTGGTGCCTGCTTCAATCCATACAAAGATTTTACCAACTTGCAGACTTTCCTTTCTTTTCTAGGGCAAAGAACCATTTGGTGTAATATCCGCATTTTTCTTTCCCCTTGTATTTTCTTTTTCGGTGTATTTCTCGGTTGTAGTGACCCTCATGTACCTTACAGTGTATCTTTCCCGTCATCTAATGATCTGAGACTCGTTATTGTTGTGCGGAACCGCTGTTTCGGGGTTGCCGTAGATCCATTCTATGTTTTGATGCGCTTTGAGGTGTTCCGTTTGATGTTTCGTTCATATTCCGGTGTTGTGAACCGTTTATATTTCGTAACCTAGCGCACGCTATCTTTTCTGCATAGCGCGCGCTAGGGGTCCCTTAGTAGCGCACGCTACGATTAAATGGCCTTGGAGAGCAAGCCCTGGGAGTGGCAGTGCTATATTCCAGCCTTCTGGACTGGCGTATTAGCGTACGCTACGTAGACTAGCGCATGCTAATGTCGGGAGGCTAGCGCACGCTGATGATACCCGGTAGACTGCGCTAGCGTGAGTGTCCAGTACTGGACAGTTTGCTACTGAACACGGTCAGGTGCCAGTTAGCGCACGCTACGCTTTTATGGTAGCGCACGCTAACGGGTCAGGTGAGTAGTGGGCAGTTAACTTCTGGACTCGGCTGATGTCCAGGTAGCGCACGCTATTGGTCGATAGCGCGCGCTATCGAGAGGTTTTTAGCGCACGCTAATGGCCAGAAGTCTGGCTACTGGACTGGACGCTAACTGTTTGGCCTGTAATTTTATCCCGTTAGCGCACGCTAACCTTGAGGATTAGCGCGCGCAACACTCCTTGGCTATATAAACGAGGGAGTTGACCCAGATGAACACATTATTTTCATTTCTTCTCCTCCCCGCGACGCAGAGCTTCTCTAGGCGATTTCCGAGCGATCCCTTCCTCCGATTATTTCAGGCATCCTCTACCTTGAGTTTTTGAAGTAGATTAACAACACCTACTTGTGTTCTTCATCCTCAATCCAAGGTAAATCTCTTAGAACCCTACTTCTGGATAATTTGGGGGGTTTGGGATTTTCTTCCGATCCGTTCCGTTTTGTTGGTGGATTCATGATGAATATGATTAATCTTGATGGTATTCTTAGTTTCCCTACGGATTTATGGTATATTTCGTGGTTTTTACGGAATCGAGAGGGTTTGGTTGTGGTCCGCCCTCGTCGTTGTTCCTATACGAATATACATGAATCGTAGGCGGGTTTTCGGGTGTATTCCAATTTCCGTATTCGTTTAGGATTGGTTGTGATTATGTTCTTCGAATCGTTAGGTTCGTGATTGTCGGTTCCTAGCGTTCATCAGTGATTCCTTCCGTTCGTTTACGTCATCAATTATTCAAGGCAAGTATTTTTGGAAACCTTTATGCTTAACGTGAAATAGTAATGTATATTATGTGTGATTGCTCACCTAGGGAGGGTCCGACGGTATCACGGAGGGAATCCAATGATATAGCCCTGGATTCACGAGTTTGTTTCGCTAGCCAGCTCGGGAGGGTCCTTAGGGATCACGGAGCGGGATCAATGGTATAGCCCTGTTCCCAAGGCGATGCGTGTGCGTGATTTGTTTTATAACATGGCCAGCTCGGGAGGGTCCTTAGGGATCACGGAGCGGGATCAATGGTATAGCCATGTTCCCATGGCAAATTGTTTGACTGTTTATTTCCGGAAAAAGACATGTCTGGTTTTGGCTTTTGAAATGATATTGGTGCATGTACTATGAAATGTGTAAGCGATTGGTTTGCCTTGATTACTTGTACTAGCGTAATTGCTAACCCCTTTGGGGACCCGTTTTGGGGAAATTCTTTTTATGGATTTCAGGTTATGATTATCCGGACGAGCGAGCACCGGGACAGTACGAGGATGTTGGCCAGGGTCGTTGACATGTGCATCTGGGTCTTCTTATTTTCTTTCGTTTACTTCGATTTTGTTGTTTCCCATTTTTATAAACTATTAGATTGTACTCGCGAGTACTTAGGCTTTTCATTTTAAACTCCGTTTTGTATTATTTTAAATTGTTACATTGTTGGATGATGCTTATTTCGCCGGTTGCTTCGGGCGTATCTTTATATGTCATATTATTAAAATGTATGTCCTCGCTAAACGAGATGGTTAGTCGAGTGGGGTTTTCTTGTTGTAGTCTGGTGGGTCCCATGTAGGGTTCCACGGCGCTGTAATATACTCCGAATATCTCGGGGTGTTACAGAAAATGGTATCGGAGCGCCAGGTTTATGGATACCTAGGCTTGTTGGTTAATTGGGTCTAGTCGTGTTTGTTTTGCACATTGTCACACCGCTGCCAGCATCTCGGTATTTCCAGTGCTCGTAAGTTCTCTTATTCGGTCTTTTGTTTTCTTGCATAGTATTTCCGCTTTTCGAATCGTAGTTGCTTATTCCTCCCTTACTCATCATCAATATACTTCTATTATCTCTTAACACCAGTATGGATGCTGGAGAAAACCGTGGTCGTGGTCGTGGTCGTGGACGCGGCCGAGGACGTGGGGCAGCCGGTGGGGCGGCCACGTCGCATTCTTCGGGAGCCGGCAGTACCGGTGACCGTCACAGTCATGCTTCTTCTCAGGAGCGCGCCGATCTTCGTATTGCGGCTGTTATGCAGCAAATGGTTAACCAGATGGCGGCGATAGCTCAAGTGGTTCAAAACCCCGATCAGGCCCATGCTAATTGGGGCGGAGCAGACCGTTGGATCCAAGATGTCATCAAGATGCATCCTCCTCAGTTTTCGGGAGCTTCAGACTCGATCGGCTGGGAGGGGTGGATCAAGGAGATATCTAAAGTCTTCACTGCTACCAACTGTCCCGAGGACCGTAAGGTCCCTATTGCCCAGTACTTTCTCACGGGGGACGCTACGGATTGGTGGGAGGCCGTTGGGCCCAAAGATCATGTTGCTTCGTGGGCCGAATTACAGGAGTTGATGGAGACTGAATATTGCCCGTGGCCGGTCAGACAGGCTCGAGTGCATGCTTTCTATGATGCTCAACCACGGGATATCCCCGTATCTCAAGCCATTGCCGATTTTAATAAGGAGTTGGGCTATGTGAAGACCCAGGTTGTCGCTGAGAGCGACAAAATTTTCCATTTTTCCAGGAGGATGAAACTGTCCATTCGGGACTATATGTCGGGACTCGTCTGTACTACCCTGAAGGATTATCAGAGTCGAGCTCTTGCCTATGACATGTCGGTGACAGCCAGCGCGGCGGTTCGGGAAAGCAAGAAGCAGAAATCCGTTGGGAATTTCTCGGGCCACAAGAGTGGAGGCCAGCAGAAATTCCAATCTGCAAGTGCCCCTGCGGGCGGTTCGGCTCGTTTTTCTGGGAGTCCTCGAGGTGCTGTTAGAACCTCCGTTCGTGAAGTCATATGCTTTAACTGTGGCTTGTGGGGTCATAAGAACCGGAAGTGTCTTCGTCTGCCTTTAACTTGTCATACTTGTGGTCAGTCGGGCCACAAGGCTTCTTTTTGTGAACAGTTCAGACAGTTTCGCGGTGCCCGTTCTTCTCACCCAGCACCTTTGGAGCCGAGTGTGAACCAGGGCTCATTTGCTCCGCCGCCACCTCCGAGTGCCGGTCGAGGTAGGGTTCGGGGTCAGCCCGCTAGGGGAGGAGCTTTCAGTGTCGGCTCTGCCCAGTCGCGTATCTATGAGATGAGGAGAGCCGATGACCCAGCAGCCATTGTGGCGACAGGTACCGTTCATATCCTTTCCCATCCTGTCGGTGTACTTTTCGATTCGGGTGCTACGCATTCATTCATTTCTCTGGAGTGTGTACGCCGTTTGAATCTCGGCTGCTTGTCACCTTGCGAGCCTTTCATCGTTAAACTTCCTAGCGGTGATAGAATTGTCGGTGATCGAGAGGTCCGAGACTGCTCTGTGTTTATTTGTGAGAGAGCTTGGCTCTCTAATCTTATTGTCGTTAATATTGAGGGTGAAGATTTGATTCTCGGGTATGATTGGCTCGACCGGCATGGCGCAATCATGAACTACCGCACGAGGATCATCACTATGTTAGCCGAGGATGGCACCGAGCACTCTTTCGCGGGGCGAAAGAGGGGAAACCAGAAATTCGTTATTAACGCCTTGAAGGTGATGAGTCTCCTGCGAAAGGGGTGTACTGGTTATTGGTGCTATGCCTTGAAGGCGGAGAGTGGTGGAGTCGAGCTTTCGTCGATTCCAATCGTCAGTGAGTTTCCTGATATATTTCCTGACGAGTTGCCGGGATTGCCACCGGACCGTGAGGTCGAGTTTGCTATATAGTTAGAGCCGGGCGCGGCTCCGATTTCGAAAGCGCCGTATCGCATGGCACCTTCGGAGATGGCCGAGTTGAAGAAACAGTTGAGTGAGCTTCTTGAGTCGGGGTATGTTCGGCTAAGCGCCTCGCCTTGGGGCGCACCGGTCCTATTTGTGCGGAAGAATGATGGTTCACTGCGTTTGTGTATCGACTATCGCGAACTAAATAAGGTGACCATCAAGAACAAGTATCCGTTGCCGAGAATTGATGACTTGTTCGATCAGTTGCAGGGAGCCGCGGTATTCTCGAAGATTGACTTGAGATCGGGGTACTATCAGCTCCGGGTGAGGGAGTCCGATGTGCCGAAAATAGCTTTTCGGACAAGATACGGACATTATGAGTTCGTAGTTATGCCTTTCGGCTTAACTAATGCGCCGGCGGTGTTCATGCAGTTGATGAACAAAGTCTTTATCGAGTATTTGGATAAGTGTGTAGTCGTATTCATTGATGATATTCTTATTTATTCGAGGAACGAGGAAGAGCATGCCCATCACTTGCGAGTAGTGTTAGACATTTTGAGGAATGAGCAACTTTATGCGAATTTCTCGAAATGTGAGTTCTGGCTGAAGGAAGTGATGTTCTTAGGACACGTGATTTCAGCCGAAGGGGTTCGTGTGGATCCGCATAAGATCGAGGCAGTGTTGGATTGGGCACCGCCCAAGAATGTGAAGGAGCTCCGTAGTTTCTTGGGATTGGCTGGCTACTATCGTAGGTTCGTCGAGGGTTTCTCGAAACTAGCTTGACCACTTACACAGTTGCTCCAGAAATCCGAGAAGTTCGTCTAGAACGACGATAGGCAGTCGAGTTTTGAGGAGCTGAAGAGGCGTCTGACTTCATCCCCGATATTAGCGTTGTCGTGTGGCAACAAAGGTTTTGCTGTTTATAGCGATGCTTCGGGACAGGGTCTTGGGTGCGTATTGATGCAGCACGGCAAGACCATTGCCTATGCGTCGAGACAGTTGAGACCATATGAGCTTAACTACCCCACTCACGATTTGGAGTTAGCGGCAGTTGTCTTTGCGCTCAAATTTTTACCGATCATAAGAGTCTGAAATATATATTTACTCAGCGGGAGTTGAATATGAGGCAGAGAAGGTGGTTAGAGCTGATTAAGGATTATGATCTCGAAATCCTTTATCATCCGGGCAAGGCGAACGTCGTGGCCGACGCCTTGAGTCGGAAACCGGTTGCGTTGCGAACACTTGAGATCCTTACGACTCAGTCTGAGCTTCGGTGGGCTTTGATCGAGTTAGAGGTTGAGGTTTTGTTGCCAGGAGCTGTCGGGCAACTTTGTGCTTTAGAGATTTCGTCGTCCTTGATCGATGAAATTAAGCTGAAACAGTTAGAGGATCCGATGATTACTCAAATCCGAGAGAACGTTCTTAAGGGAAAGTCTCATGGGTTTGTGATTCATGAGGATGGTGTTTTGAGATTCCAGAGTCGGCTTTCTGTACCGAACGACTTAGAGCTGAAACAGAGTATTCTGCGCGAGGCCCATGCTACACCTTACTCCGTTCATCCTGGTTCGAGTAAGATGTACAAGGATCTGAGGAGAAATTTCTGGTGGAATGATATGAAGGAGGAGGTCGCGCAGTTTGTAGCGAGATGTTTGACGTGTCAGCAAGTCAAAATCGAGCATCAGCGACCGGCCGGGTTATTGCAGTCACTTCCTGTTCCGGAATGGAAATGGTAAGATATATATCCATGGATTTCATTACGAGTTTTCCGAGATCGAGGTCGGGCATTGTTGGCCACTAAGTATACTGGATACAGTTTGGGAAATAGTTTAAACAACAAACTGTACGGATTTTAAATCTGAGTGCGTAGCGGAAGTCTTAGATACAGTAGGTTGCTGTGGATACAACAACTAAATGTATAGTGTATACTTAATTAATCACAGTAATTAAAACAGTAAAACTGAAGGTAAATAATGCAGTAATTAAAGTGGTTCGAGGTAAACCCCTCTACGTCCACTGGTCCTCTACACAGGAGTAAAAAGTTTATTATAATTACTACGTACAAAACTACGTAATTATAACAACACACAATCAATATATCGTTCACACAGATTGATATAAAGATCTTAGCTTCAACCGTTCACACAGATTGGTTTTGAGCTAATGCTTTGACTTGCTTCTTCACACACAGTTCTGAAGCTTCGTCTTCTTCAATGCAAATCCTTCACACACAGTCCGGAGAAGCACAGATTGCTCAGTCCACACAGGGCTGTTTGTTCAAAGTATAAAGCAAATGTTGAACAACAACTTTGACTTTAAGAGCTTTCAGCTAATGAAGTGTTGTTCAGAATGATGAGCACTGTATATCTCTTTTGATCTGAGTTGCAGTAAACTTTGGAGATATATTTTGCTCTGATAATAATTTCTATAGCTTGGGTTCACTGATCTTCAGCATCTTGATGTGATATATATAGTCTCTGAAATATATATCCGTTGAGATGTATCCGTTTGAGTGAGATTCCGTTCTAACGGGATTATAACACGATCCGGTTTTAGCGGTATTTGAAGATCTGTTGACTGACAGTATTTAAATACTTTATCCTTGAGTATTTAAATTCTTCTTTATTCAACGGGACTTGACTTCTGGAGATTCCTTCTTTGTCCTGTTGTGAGCTGTATGGAAGATAACTGTATTTAAGATTCGAGACAGTTTTCATACTTGGTCTTTTATAAGACTTCTTGCTGTACTGAAGGGCTTCACTATATGCTGAATCAAGGCAGGTCTTTGATACAGGATAATGCCTCAATGCTTCGATACAGTTTCCTTTACTGTATGCGAATTGGCATATATGTCAAAACCTCTTTATCAAATACCATTCGATACAGGGATTGGATATCCCGGCTGTTTCGATACAGGGTTCTTGTTTTCCCAACAATTTCCCCCTTTTTGACAATTTGCCAAGACTTACTTTCTTAACTTTTCAAGTCTTCTTGATGATACCAAAACCTTCTTCATGAAGTGATCTTCTTTGATGTCTTCTGGCAAATTTCTTGGTCTTTCGTCAAAAGGTCTGTCTTAGTCTAAATGATGAACTGCTCGCAGGCGTGTTCGATACAGTTAAGGATTTTTACAACTTAAGCTTATGATTGGAGCGCAGGCACAATCTTACAATGTATTCTAAGCTTACAATTGAAATCATGAACTGTTCGTAGACTAGTTCGTACAGCTTTATTTTCAATCAAGTTTGTATACTTGAGTTTGTTTATCAAACAATTTAAGTAATCATACATCAACACAGTAGATTACGAGATGTAATCTTTCAAGACAAACAACCACTTTTATTGATATTCAAAATTGAGTACATGGTTTGCTGTTTTGAAAAATTACAAAGACAAAAATAATATTCAAGGATTTCAGCTCCTATAGTGATCTGCATGTCTCCACGGCTTTCTTCCTGGATCATTCTCGGTACCACGCCACCAGTTCTGTAGGGAATCGTTGCCTCGATCCTAGTATATAGCTCTTCCTTCATAGGATCGATCAAAGGCAAGAATCCAGTCTTCTGGATGGGTGATCCGGTCTCCTCTTCTGTGTTTGCTCTTCATATCAAGCTGGAGAGGGAGTTTTCCGTCTTCTAACATATTCGTGAATTTCTCTGCGGCCTCCGCTAAAGTTTTATAGCTCTTGAAGATGGCGGATTCCCTGATGAGTTTGACAAAGTATCTCATCAGTTCGTTCTTCCTCCATTGCTTCACCTCATCGGCAGTAGGATGACGATTGGTCGGCAGACGAATTTCAGAAGGTCTCTGGATTAGAGTTTGCCAGGGGACATTTGGATCATGAAATTCAGGTCGGGAGCCTGAAATCTTAAAACTTTGGGAGTGAGGGGCTAGCTTGTTTAACTCAGGTGATGCTTTCTTGAGCGGCCTCGAATTCCCTTTCTTGCTGTATCCTGATTCTCCTAGCAGCTTCTCTTGCCTCTTCCCCCTTTTTGGCTTCATCAAGACGTTCTAGGATCTCTAATGCAGCATCCTGTTTCGTCTCGATGTTAGACATTCTTTCCACAAGGGAGGAAAGCGTTTGAGACATGTCCTTGATGCATTTATCGTGGGCGCGCAATTGAGAGCTATTTTCTATCATGGCACATGCGGTCTTGGCTTCAGCTATTCGAGTTTTTGTTGCCTCTTCCTTCAGGAGTTTCTCCTGCTTGTCTTCCATGATTTTCAGAGCTTGTTTGAACACTTCTGGCAAAATAACTAATGCCTCGACAACACGAGATACTTCATATTGAAGAGTGGTTATTTCTTCCACGGCAGAAGTATGCATCCAATTTAATGCTTTCTCAACGAAAGACAGAGCATTCACTGCATCCTGGATGAATACAGTTTGAAGACCAAGTGCGCGCAGGCGCTCTTTCCTAGCGGCAGAAATTAGAGAATCTGGTTGAGCAAAGTCTCCAGAGCTGTTCAACCTCCTTATGTTCACGGTTGGTCGTGAAGTAAGTTGGACATCCTCAGGTTCGATACCGTCCTCGGATTCCACGGTTAAAGGGGCGGGAGCAGCTTGTTCTGGTTCGGTGACAGGGGGTTGACAGGCTTCCTGTTGCGAAGTTTCTTCAGTAGACATGGATACAGGAGGGACTGAATCCTCCTGTTGTCTTCCAGGTACAACTTCTTCGGTGGCAGCAGGCTTAGGTGCCTGTTCCAAAATTGCTTCAACTTCCTTGACTTGAGGGACTGATTCCTCTTCGTCGGGAATGTTCTCATGCTGTGGCGAAGGGGGTTTGCTCTGGGTTGATGGCCCTTCGTCGCCTTTGGGTGGAGAGGCGTCTCTAGCTTGAGCCTCTTCACGACTCATTCTCAGACCAGCTTGAAAATCATCGTCGTCGTCGTCTGAGTCATTATCATCGTCGTCTTTTGGATTAGTGGGAGAGTCCTCTGACTTGTCCTTTCCTTTCCTCCGAGCATCAGATTTGTGCAGAAGATGGCTTTCAATCAGTTCCTTGCAGAAGGGATTGTCCCATCGGAGCAGGGCCTCAATTTCTGTTGAGTCCGTCACTTCTGAGACGAATCTTTCTTCTTGGTGTAATATCCGCAATTTTCGATTTCCGGTAATTCTTTTTTTTCGGTCGGAGTCCGTTTTGACGACTCGCTCATGACCGTTTCGTCATTCTGAGAATGATTAATTCTACACTTTTTGACATCCGAGTTCGTTTCGGTATCGTTTCGTTGAGTTCTGTGCTTTTTAGCGACTTTTCCGCACTTGAGTTCGATTCTTGCGAATCTCGTCCGAAACTGTTGTTTCGAGTTTCCCGCAAGTCCGTTTAACTTTGTTAGACGTGTTGTGAGCTTTGGTTTGATTATTCGTTGTCGTATGGTGATTTTCGGGCAGTTGGGCCATTTTCGTAATTTCCCAAAGTTTGGGGTAATTACCTTCCGTTGTCGAATTTCGAGCCTTCGGGTGGTCGAAATCGTGTGTTCTACTAGCTCTTAGATTCGTCTTTGTGAGTACCTCGTAACCGTATCTTCGGTTCGTATTCAGGCTCGGGTTTCGGTGTCGTTTTGTTGAATTCAGGATTACTAAACGACTTTTCTAAGTATGAGTTCGTCTTTGTTAGATCATCATTAATTTTTGGTAACTCCAAAAATTATAAATCTTTGCAATATTATAGAACATCGAGTTAGCTTTCCAATGGTTCAAACGGTGAGTCAATCGGAGTCCGGACGAGAGAGTTATGGTCGTTTTAGTGAAAGACTGTCAGCTGTCGGGCACCTTCCAGGAGCCTTTCGGCCGATAGGGGGGTCGATAGACCCTACTGCCGGCATTCCGTATGGCTATCGGTTGGGCCTATCGGCCGATAGGCCGGCCGATAGGGTCTGCTGTGTTACACTATAAATGTGTCGTTTTGAGCGAACTGCTCATTTCCTTCCCCATTTTGCACGGCGTCGCGAGAGAGAGATATAGAGGGAGAGAGAATTCTTCATCCGGGGGTCAATTTTCATCATTTCCTTTCGGTTGTGAGGCTCGGATAATCAATCTAACGCGTGTTCTACGGATCTTAACACCTGAATCACTCAAGGTAATATCTCTTGAAACCCTACCTTTTTGGATAATTGGGGATTTTGGGGTTTTGTCCGATTCTTTCCGTTTTGTTGATGGATTGATGATTATTTAGATGTATTATATCATTTCCATTGTTATTCCATGGTTGGATCGTATCGATTCGTTGTTTGAGTTGAGTTCTTGACCGACGCCTTGAAGGTGTCCTAAAATGTCTTAGAGGGTTTTTCGGGCGTTCTACGATTATTCTTCCTCGTATGGTCGATGATTTATTGATTGTATGATGTTAGGGTCGTGTTTCTTGCGAAGAAACCGCGTTGAACCCTTTCGCTCGCCGTCGTCTTCCGTTTCGATAGCATTGGGCGTTTCGAAGCTTTCCGGTTGAGCCGTGTTCGTCGGAATACTTGCGTACCGATTTTGAGGCAAGTATCTTGTCCATACATTTCATGTTTCGTAGGCATAATTATTGATAAATGGTTTTATGCGAAATCCAATGTTTAATGAACGTAAAAAGGGATCGGTATGTTCTCGATAAATGTTGTCTTTCAACAATAATTCTTGTAATTCGTGAATATATGTATTCTCGGAATATATGTGTTGGTTTTGTATGTTGAAAGATGCTACGATCACTTTGAGTGAGTTTAATAGACCGTAATCCTTTGCCGGGGATTACGTAAAGTTATGTGTACTTGTTCGGTAAGAACGTAATGGGTGCGATATTGGTTGTTATTCCTTCGTGAGGAGATTATGACACTTGGTGTTGCTTGGTATTGGTATTTACTTGTGGTTGTGTGACATTAGTTGTGAGTGTACGTCGACTAAAGTGGCCATTCTAGCGAAGTACCTAGCATTTGTATGCACATTCTAGTATTCGAATTATGGCTTCCCGTGGCGTTGTGGATGATATGTGTATGTTCACCTAGGGACGGTCCGACGGGGCCTCTAGGGATACGTATTGCCGTGAGTGTGCGTATCGTGAACTGTGGTTAGCCACCCAGGGATGTCCGACGGGGCTCTGCGGGGTACGGTGGCCGTGAGTCTCGTACCAGGGTTAACTTTGAAATGTTTTGTTGGAGAACTGTGATTTTTGGCGTATATTTCGTCTGATTAGGATGGCAGTCCAAATGGTAGGGTACTTAGCTGGAATGGCACCAATAAATGTGTTGTGAATGAATTGTCTCTTGGTTGTGATAATTTGGTATGGGTACGTGAGTCATGTGGTTGCTCTGTGGTATGATGAGTGAGACTGTTGTCATGGTAATGTTGGATACGGTGTAATTTCCACCGGGGTATTCTTGCGAGTATGTGATGTGGATGATTTGGGTCGTGGACCCCTGTGTTGTGATTGGAATGTTATAATTGGGTCGTGGGCCCTGTTATCTGCTATCGGACTTGTATTTTGAAATAAACGATTGTTGGGCTATGTCCCTAAGCATTTCGAAAGGCTTGAAAATTCTTAAATCCCAAACGTTTTCAAAAACTCCCGAGATCGTAAAATGTTTTGTAAGTTGTAAAATGGTTTTATTCTTATCTTTCGTAATCTAAATTGTTTTGATCAAGTGAATTATCTCGGGAAGTATATTCATGATTTCTATGTTCTTGGAGTATGATTTGTATGGCCTGTCTTTGTATTTATACTTGCACTAGCAAAACAGTGGGGTTTTGCTAACCCCCGAGTATTCGGGGGGTGGATGTCTGTATTGCGTCCAGGTATTTGCAGGTTGCTGGGGAGCAATTCACAGGATCGTTACGAAGGATGATGGAAGACGGCGATACTAATCACATGAAGACCGGTGTTGAATATTTGGTGATGTTTTGTTTTGTCTTTCCGTTGTGTTTACTTTCCCCTATGCGGGATTGTTGATTTATGTTAACCCCTGCGTGGGTATGAGTTACGAGAAAGAGTAATGTATGCTCGATGTGTATGTTGTGGTAAAAGACCAAATCGGTCTAATGGTTCGTTTGTTAGCCATGTCGGCATGTATAGTGTTAATGTGTTTTCTGTATTTAGCCTGGTAGATCCTCACGGAGGGGGTCTGCGGCGCTGTAATATTCCCGAAGGGTTTGGGGGTGTTACAGAATATGGTATCAGAGCTTAGGTTGCGGAAACCTAGGCTGTCGGGTCAGGTTGTGTGTTGTTGGGTCTTGTCTTGTCTTGTCTTGTCAGAGTTTGTCTGACTGAGTCGTGTCGCGACGCGTCGTCTGAGGTGTCGGTCGTGATTAGTATCGAGGTGCGGGCATCATATTCGTGCGTCCTGTGGAAGTAAGTCTCCCTTCTTTGTGTTGTGCCTCGTGTGACACGAGCTATTTTTATGATTATTTGTTAAGTGGTGGAATTTTATGTGAATTTTGATTTTCACGATATGTATTTAGTCAACTCTCGTATTTGATTTATACGAGGAGTGTCGTCGCTTGTGATATCTTTTTATTGTTGTTTTTGTTCGTTGTTGATGATTTTCGAATCGATTTGCACGCTTTACAAGTCTCTTGTGGAAGCTTTGTGCTTATACGCGTTCGACTTGTTCACTAGCTTGATGCGGGAGGGTATTTTATCGGTGGTTTTGTTCGAATGTGGTATTTTATCGTTTATTTTCGTTTAAAGACATGTATTGTCTTGATTTTAAACGTTTTGATGCGTGTGCTAGGAGTTGTTTTAGTGAACGTCGGTATGTGTGAGTTCGGACATTACGCCTATTGGATTTTGAAAACCTTGAGTATCTTAGAAAAATAAATTTGAGACATACTTTTAAAATGACATATATTCTAGTGGTACATCCTAGATGACACAAAATATATCAAAATTATTCTACCTCGAGGACCAAAATGTATTGAGATATTTTCAACACATTTATTTATACCCGAGGGTCGAATATTTTGAAAGTTTTCGCTAAGAGAAAGTGTCCTCATTTTTATCAAATGCGAAATGGTTCTCCAATGTCTCGATAACGATGTTTCAAGTTCGTACTTTTTGAAAGGTGATACTCAAGATCAACCGGTGTTCTTCTAAATTATTTTCAAAATGAGGTTTTCGTTTTTAAAACCTATCCATTCCCGTTTGAGGGCTGGGTATGAATGTATGATGTTCGCGTTGTCATTTTGATACTTTCTCCCGAGTATGATCGAATTGGCGGTGTGAGCGTTGAGTCGCTTTCCACACATGGGTTGTGCTAGCCCCTGTGAGAGGCGGGATGTTGGTGTTGAATGTTGTCGCCTCGTGGTGATTTCTGCATTGTCGCGCATGTGCGAGCTGTTAGAGATTGGTTTGGTATGACCGTGTGCATCGGTGATGGTTCCGTTTTGTGTCGGTTGTTTAATGTCTTATTACCTTGCTCCCGTTTTTGTGAATTTCGTGGACGAGGTCGGTGGTAATGCCCGTACTATTTTGACTTCTGTGTTTTCTCTTCCCGCCTATCGATTCGCTCATGTTCGTTGGTACTTTATGAACTTGTTCGGTATTTGATTTCATCGTCCGAGCAGTGTGATCTTGTTGTGGGCGATCCGGTTATCGGTGTGACTTTTTCTAGTTCGGTTCGATTCTTGTGAACTTTGTTCGGGAGTAACATCATTTGGTTCTACTAGTCCTTTTATTCGAAGGGATCGGATTTTGAACTTCTGTATTTTCTACTTTGTCGACTCATTTATGTTCGTTGACATTTCTGAGCTTGTCCCGCCCTTGTTTTTGTTTATCGAACGAGTGTGATATCATTTCGGAATAACATATTTGTCGTTGTGACTTTTCAATCGCTATTCCCTTTCCTGTGGATCTTATGGGAATGCATGTCTTGTAGTTCTCACCAGATCATCCTGGGAGTTATTGTCGAACTTTATTGTTCTTCGTGATTCGAACATGATTCTTCGATTTTTGTTGTCTCGATCGTTTGTTTGTTCGGTGTTGTTCTCGTTTCGTGATTGTTGAACGTTCGGGCTCCTTCGTAATTCCCTTTAGTTCGGGAAATTAGTTTCGTTTTCAATCTTCCATCCCTTAGGCGATGGGATTCCGTGTTTGTTCAGCGGTTGACTCGCGTTTTGATTGATGTACCATTGGGTTGATCAATCATATTGATTTTCGTTCGTTGTGTTTTGTGATTATCGGATAATTGACTTGGCTATAGTATCCGTTTGATGACGCTTGTCACTTGTCGGTTTTATTATATCCCTAACGGCGACGTTGTGTTGGTCACCGTGGAGCGTGTTTACACGCCGTATATTCCTTTGCGTTGTTTGTAACATTTCGCCGTTGGGCATTAGTTACGCATTCTTGTGTGTCTCGTTGAGTTTTTCCTGGCGGAATATTTCTTCTCCCTACTTGTTTTAAGTTTCGGGACGAAACTCCTTTTAAGGAGGGTAGAATGTAATATCCGCAATTTTCGATTTCCGGTAATTCTTTTTTTCGGTCGGAGTCCGTTTTGACGACTCGCTCATGACCGTTTCGTCATTCTGAGAATGATTAATTCTACACTTTTTGACATCCGAGTTCGTTTCGATCGCGTTTCGTTGAGTTACGTGCTTTTTAGCGACTTTTCCGCACTTGAGTTCGATTCTTGCGAATCTCGTCCAAACTGTTGTTTCGAGTTTCCCGCAAGTCCGTTTAACTTTGTTAGACGTGTTGTGAGCTTTGGTTTGATTATTCGTTGTCGTATGGTGATTTTCGGGCAGTTGGGCCATTTTCGTAATTTCCCAAAGTTTGGGGTAATTACCTTCCGTTGTCGAATTTCGAGCCTTCGGGTGGTCGAAATCGTGTGTTCTACTAGCTCTTAGATTCGTCTTTGTGAGTACCTCGTAACCGTATCTTCGGTTCGTATTCGTGCTCGGGTTTGGTGTCGTTTTGTTGAATTCGGGATTACTAAACGACTTTTCTAAGTATGAGTTCGTCTTTGTTAGATCATCATTAATTTTTGGTAACTCCAAAAATTATAAATCTTTGCAATATTATAGAACATCGAGTTAGCTTTCCAATGGTTCAAGCGGTGAGTCAATCTGAGTCCTGACGAGAGAGTTATGGTCGTTTTAGTGAAAGATCACCGTCGGGCACCTTCCAGAGCCTTTCGGCCGATAGGGGTCGATAGACCCTACCGCCGGCATTCCGTATGGCTATCGGTTGGGCCTATCGGCCGATAGGCCGGCCGATAAGTCTGTGTTACACTATAAATGTGTCGTTTTGAGCGAACTGCTCATTTCCTTCCCCATTTTGCACGGCGTCGCGAGAGAGAGATATAGAGGGAGAGAGAATTCTTCATCCGGGGGTCAATTTTCATCATTTCCTTTCGGTTGTGAGGCTCGGATAATCAATCTAACGCGTGTTCTACGGATCTTAACACCTGAATCACTCAAGGTAATATCTCTTGAAACCCTACCTTTTTGGATAATTGGGGATTTTGGGGTTTTGTCCGATTCTTTCCGTTTTGTTGATGGATTGATGATTATTTAGATGTATTATATCATTTCCCTTGTTATTCCATGGTTGGATCGTATCGATTCGTTGTTTGAGTTGAGTTCTTGACCGACGCCTTGAAGGTGTCCGGTAAAATGTCTTAGAGGGGTTTTCGGGCGTTCTACGATTATTCTTCCTCGTATGGTCGATGATTTATTGATTGTATGATGTTAGGGTCGTGTTTCTTGCGAAGAAACCGCGTTGAACCCTTTCGCTCGCCGTCGTCTTCCGTTTCGATAGCATTGGGCGTTTGAAGCTTTAGGTTGAGCCGTGTTCGTCGGAATACTTGCGTCGATTTTGAGGCAAGTATCTTGTCCATACATTTCATGTTTCGTAGGCATAATTATTGATAAATGGTTTTATGCGAAATCCAATGTTTAATGAACGTAAAAGGGATCGGTATGTTCTCGATAAATGTTGTCTTTCAACAATAATTCTTGTAATTCGTGAATATATGTATTCTCGGAATATATGTGTTGGTTTTGTATGTTGAAAGATGCTACGATCACTTTGAGTGAGTTTAATAGACCGTAATCCTTTGCCGGGGATTACGTAAAGTTATGTGTACTTGTTCGGTAAGAACGTAATGGGTGCGATATTGGTTGTTATTCCTTCGTGAGGAGATTATGACACTTGGTGTTGCTTGGTATTGGTATTTACTTGTGGTTGTGTGACATTAGTTGTGAGTGTACGTCGACTAAAGTGGCCATTCTAGCGAAGTACCTAGCATTTGTATGCACATTCTAGTATTCGAATTATGGCTTCCCGTGGCGTTGTGGATGATATGTGTATGTTCACCTAGGGACGGTCCGACGGGGCCTCTAGGGATACGTATTGCCGTGAGTGTGCGTATCGTGAACTGTGGTTAGCCACCCAGGGATGTCCGACGGGGCTCTGCGGGGTACGGTGGCCGTGAGTCTCGTACCAGGGTTAACTTTGAAATGTTTTGTTGGAGAACTGTGATTTTTGGCGTATATTTCGTCTGATTAGGATGGCAGTCCAAATGGTAGGGTACTTAGCTGGAATGGCACCAATAAATGTGTTGTGAATGAATTGTCTCTTGGTTGTGATAATTTGGTATGGGTACGTGAGTCATGTGGTTGCTCTGTGGTATGATGAGTGAGACTGTTGTCATGGTAATGTTGGATACGGTGTAATTTCCACCGGGGTATTCTTGCGAGTATGTGATGTGGATGATTTGGGTCGTGGACCCCTGTGTTGTGATTGGAATGTTATAATTGGGTCGTGGGCCCTGTTATCTGCTATCGGACTTGTATTTTGAAATAAACGATTGTTGGGCTATGTCCCTAAGCATTTCGAAAGGCTTGAAAATTCTTAAATCCCAAACGTTTTCAAAAACTCCCGAGATCGTAAAATGTTTTGTAAGTTGTAAAATGGTTTTATTCTTATCTTTCGTAATCTAAATTGTTTTGATCAAGTGAATTATCTCGGGAAGTATATTCATGATTTCTATGTTCTTGGAGTATGATTTGTATGGCTGTCTTTGTATTTATACTTGCACTAGCAAAACGGTGGGGTTTTGCTAACCCCAGTATTCGGGGTGGATGTCTGTATTGCGTCCGGTATTTGCGGGTTCTTTGGGAGCAATTCACGGGATCGTTACGAAGGATGATGGAAGACGGCGATACTAATCACATGAAGACCGGTGTTGAATATTTGGTGATGTTTTGTTTTGTCTTTCCGTTGTGTTTACTTTCCCCTATGCGGGATTGTTGATTTATGTTAACCCCTGCGTGGGTATGAGTTACGAGAAAGAGTAATGTATGCTCGATGTGTATGTTGTGGTAAAAGACCAAATCGGTCTAATGGTTCGTTTGTTAGCCATGTCGGCATGTATAGTGTTAATGTGTTTTCTGTATTTAGCCTGGTAGATCCTCACGGAGGGGGTCTGCGGCGCTGTAATATTCCCGAAGGGTTTGGGGGTGTTACACTTGGCTCCAATCGCTCCAGTTGTACAATGTTTCGTACGGAGCTAGCCTGTAGCCTTTCCATTGCAAAAATCTTTCGTAGGCGTGTTCAATTTGAACAGAGAGAAGGGTCTGATTAATAATCGAGTCAGGGGAGGGACTGCGTACAACATCTGGAGACGCTGTAGCGAGGGATTCCTGTACAGGTATGGGATCCTGTATGGAAGTGGGACTCCTTACAGGGGATGGTGCCCTGAAGGAAGATGGATCCTGTACGGGTGTGGGATCCCGCAGAGGAGAAGTAGTTGTTGGCTCCAAATGGGCAGCCGACTCGCTAAAGTCTTGTTCGTTGGCAGATGTCTCAGTATCCGTCCTAGCCTCCAAAGGCTCAGGATCTACTGTCGATACAGTAGGGGACACCTCTTCCACAGGGGTTGGGCACTGGGGTTCCTATTCAGTGGGTTGAGCCACGGGGGAAACTTCTTCGGAGGGCTTGGCAGATTTGACTTTCGAAAGCCTCCTAAGTCTCTTCTTGGGCTTCTCACCAGCAGTGGGTTTCTTGCTGTGAGATCTTTTTCTCTTCTTTGAAGATTCCACTTCCTGGAACTTCAAGGATTCATCTCGTGGATTTGCGGAAACTGGCATACTTCCAGTTTTTGGATGGTTGCAGACCATAGTGGTTTGATTAGATGCAGTAGGCTTGACGCCTCCTAGGTATATCCTGGGGTTATTCTTCTTAGCATCGGCGGATTGTGTCAGTCCGCATTTCGTCAGGATATGGTTTAACATCAAACCAAAAGATCTCTTCTGGGTGGCCGGTTTGCGCACCTCTTTTTGCAGGTGCTTCAGGATTATCTGGCACCAATTGACCTTTTCACAGGTCAAAATAGCCACCATCATCCTGAACCTCAAGTTGGTACACATTTCGAACGCACCGGTTCGATTCTCAATTATCCTGCAGCAAAAATCATGAAGATATACATATGGGAAACAAGAATTTTTCTTGTGACATGTAGTATGAACCATGTCGACAACTTTGGAGCCTGTGAACAGTCCATAAAATTTAGTGATTAGCTCTTGAGACCCGAATGTCTCAAGTTGATCCATAGTCAGGCCATCAGCGGGTAGCCTGTAGATGTTCTGGAGCAGATCGTTATCAATACAGATCTCAACTCCCTGGATTGTAGCGGTGATGTCAGCAACATGACCTCCTTGGGCCAATGATAAGAAGCGTACGGCGGCGTTGAGGTAAAATTCCTCAACCAGATGAGCATCGTACTTATCAGCAGTCTGACTTACAAAGCGATAAAGGCCCTGTTGACGAAGCCGAGTTATGATGTACTCCATGGGTTCTGCGTCGTTGGTTTCAGACAGAATGCGCTCAATGATAACAGATCTTGAAAAGATCCGTCCATCAATGATGTTAGCAGTTTTCTTCAGAGCAGGAGAATAAGTTTGTCCAGTCATTTGATGATTTCTTAAGAAAAAGATGCAAGAAAATAATCGAAATATGCAGTAAAATGCAAAAAAGTATGTAGGCTGTTTTTGCTTGAGAACTCCTGAATTTGCAGAAAGCGTAAAGAGTCTCTAATGGCAGGTTCAGTCCTTTTATAGTTGGGCGGTGAAATAGGGTTTTGCAGAGTACGAATGGTCAGATTTTAAGGGATGGGAACCGGTTTTTGAAATCAACGGTCTGTTTGGACTAAGTGTAACTGGTACACTTATCCATTAAAATGTTTAAAATATCAGCGGGTCCCACTTCTGACATAAGTTGATACCCTAAATGCCTAAAACGGCAGTTTAAAACAATAAACAATTTAAAACATCGCGGCTTTGGAGATTCAGTTGTCCAGATGTCGTGTAAGGCATTTAATGTAAATGACGTTTGACATAAAAACAGGGCATGTGGACAAAAATTATTTTAAAAAGAAATAATATGATATTATATATATACTGAATCGAAATCCTATAGTATGTGCTGTTTCCGCGTCGATACAGCGTTACCCCTTAAAAGGTAAATATAGGTTTTAAATTCCATACAACAACTTAAGGATTAATGTTGTATTCGTGGGTCCTACTGTATTCCCCCTTAATTATTGCACACGTCAGCTGTAGGATTCATATGTCTTCGTTCGCTACAGTTCTGTATTGACGATTCTGAGTGTACGAATAATTAACGTTGGATACTGTATTCTTGGGTCTTACAGCGTTCCCCCTCAATTTGTTGAGTAAAAACAGTAATTTACTTACAGGGAGTCTGGCTGTAGCATTCCCAATTCTTGTCTGAGCATGTTAAATCTTGCTGTGTCGAGCGGTTTGGTGAAGATGTCGGCAGCTGAACGTCTATATGAACCTTTTCCAGGCGAACATCCTTGTTCTCGACGTTATTCCTTATAAAGTGATGCTTCATGTTGATATGCTTAGTGCGCGAGTGCAGGACAGGATTGTGCGTTATTGCAATTGCACTCGTGCTATCACACATGATTGGAGTCTCTCTGGCATCGATTCCATAGTCTGACAATTGTTGCTGCATCCAAATGATCTGCATCTGACAACTACGGTGACATAGTACTGATTCAGCCGTGGAAAGAGAATTAGCCAATTGCTTCTTACTGAACCAGGAAACGAGTCTAGGTCCAAGAAAGTGACAAGTTCCACTTGTACTCTTCCTATCTAGCTTGCAGCCTCTGAGATCCGAGTCGCTGTATCCAACTAAATCGAATCCACCTTCCTTAGGATACCATAGTCCTGCATCGACTGTTCCTTTAATGTACTTCAGGATTCGTTTAGCTGTATTGAAGTGTGATTCCTTAGGTGCAACTTGATATCTTGCACACACTCCAACAGCAAACTGGATATCGGGCCTGCTAGCCGTTAGGTACAGGAGCGAACCAATGAGCTTCCTGTAGAGTGATTGGTCAAACGGTTTTCCGGCATCATCAGCACTAATTTGCACGAAGTGCTCATGGGGGTAGGCGAGGATTTGGAAGTGTTCATTCCAAATTTGTTGAGAAGCTCCTTGCTGTATTTTTCTTGGTTGATGAAAATACCTGTAGGCATCTGCTTTATCTGCAAACCTAGAAAATAACTAAGTTCCCCCATCATACTCATTTCAAATTTACTTTGCATGAGATGAGAGAACCTTTGACATAAAGCAAGGTTAGTTGAACCAAAAATAATATCATCCACATAGATTTGCACCATAAGAAGGTCATCACCTTCCTGTATCTTGAACAAGGTCTTGTCCACAGCACCTTTCTCAAATCCGTTGTTGGTTAGATACTGGGACAGGGTTTCGTACCAGGCTCTAGGGGCTCGTTTAAGTCCATACAGCGCTTTCCTTAGCCTGTAAACTAGGTCGATACCGTCTGTGTTGGCAAACCCTGGTGGTTGTTCAACATAAACTTCTTCTGCAAGATCTCCATTCAGGAAAGCACTTTTGACGTCCATTTGGTATACAATAAAACTCTTATGGGCGGCAAAGGCTAGAAATATCCTGATGGCTTCTAGTCTCGCTACATGGGCGAAGGTTTCATCATAGTCTATGCCTCCTTCCTGACTATAGCCTTGTGCGACTAGTCTGGATTTATTCCTTATGATAAGTCCATTTCGATCCTTTTTGTTTCGAAATACCCATTTGGTTCCTATAACCGATTGATGTGTTGGTCTGGGTACAAGATACCATACATTGTTTCTTTCGAAACCGTTAAGCTCTTCTTCCATAGATGTTATCCAATGAGAATTATTAAGAGCGTCTATGGTCGAAACAGGTTCGGACTGGGCTAAGAATACAGCGATAGTGCACATATTGAGTCTTCTAAGCTCGGATTGAGATTTCCATTCAGGAAACTGTGATATCTCAGCATCAGATTCTTCTTGTGCACAAAGTACATTTCCTTGTGTACTCTGTATTCTCCTACGAGTAGAAACACCAGCATTTATGTTTCCAATGATTAGCTCTTGCGGGTGATCTCTCAACCATCTTCGGTCGGGTTCTAATTCAGGATCTCGTACTGTATCGAAAGATTCTGTGGATATAGCTTCAACTTGTACAGCGTCGGCTTCATCCACATCGATTCTTACAGCTGCGGGGTTGATTTCTAAATCAACGACAGGTTCTATGGGAGTTGGAGGATCCAAGATAGATAGATGGTGAATGTTCTGAGTGATATCATCTACTCCTGTAGAGTCATGGTGTGGTTTGTCAAACACTACATGAACTGATTCCTCAATCGTCAGCTTCCTTTTGTTAAAGATTCTGAAAGCTTTGCTGACGGAGGAGTATCCTACGAATATTCCTTTATCTGATTTCTCATCAAAGGTTCTAAGTTGGTCTTTCCCATTATTCAATACATAACACCTGCATCCAAAAATGTGGAAATACAAAACTAACGGAGTTTTGTTGTTCCATACCTCATATGCTGTTTTGTTGTGGTGCTTGTTGATGATACAGCGGTTTTGAGTGTAGCATGCTGTATTGGTTGCTTCACCCCAGAAACGCTGTGGCAATTTGCTAGCGGCAATCATTGTCCTTGTTGCTTCTTTCAACGTCCTATTCTTTCGCTTGGCAACACGATTTTATTGACGTGTACGGGCAGCTGAGTATTCGTGCTGTATTCCATTCTCCGAACAGTATTGCTCTATAAAGCGATTAGTAAATTCAGTACCTCTGTCGGAACGAATGCACACGATACTTGATGCCTTTTCATTTTGCAACTTTCTCAGGAGCTCGGGCAGCTTTGATGTTGTTTCCTTCTTCTTGCTAAGGAAAATCGTCAAAGCATACCTAGAATAATCATCAACAACAACCATGCAGTATTTCTTACCTCCCAAACTTACTGGGTCTACAGCGCCGTAGAGATCCATGTGTAGCATTTCCAACACTCTTTGGGTTGAAAGGTAGGATTTGCTCTTCAGGGTTGACTTGATTTGCTTGCCTTTCTGACATGGTCCGCAGACGCTGTCCTTCTTGAATGACACATTTGGCAAACCTCTAACCATTCCCTGTCTTTAGAGCTTGTTGATTGTCTTGAAGTTGACGTGAGACATCCTCTTGTGCCATAACCAGCTAAGATCTGCAGTGCTTTTGGCAACAAAGCATGGGATTGAGGAGCTCATAGGCTTCCAGTCAGCAATATACATATTACCTGATCTGCTTCCTGTAAGCACAACTTCCTTGGTTTGGATGTTTTTGACTTTACAGCGATCTATATAGAACTTCACCGAGAACTGTTTATCACAGAACTGGCTAATACTAAGTAGATTATACTGTAAGCCTTCAACATATGCAACATCAGTGACTTTGAATTTCCCGACAAGTAGGTTTCTTTTCCCTCTTGTTCTTCCTTTAGATTTATCACCGAAACGAACTTTTGGACCGCGACCTTCTACAAAATCTGATAGCTTGCTCCTATCTCTGGTCATGTGTCGAGAGCATCCACTATCAAAGTACCAGGTATCCTCCTCTAGAATGTCCTGTAACAAAAAGATTAAGTAGATTTAGGTCCCCTTTGATTTTTGGGTCCATGATTGTTAGTTCCTCTTGGTACCCAAGTTTTCCTGGCAGCAATTGGTTTACTGTAGGACATACTCGGTACAGTGTTGCGATATCTACGGGGGGCATATCCGTAGTTGTTATAACCATGACAATTATTATGCATGAAAAATTTAGGGTTATTATTATTAATCCAGTACGAGTGCCGTCTTGGAGGTGGAGCTATTTTCTTAGGCCTAACAGCTTGCCTTCTGGGTCTCCAGTTGGATTCCCAATGCTGTTGTTGATACTGAACCGGAATTTGCTGTCTTGAGGGATAACGGGGCTCCTGTATCCAATACCTTGGCGTGCTGTACTGATAGTACTGCCGTGCGGGCCTTTGGTGGTTGGATACAGCCTTCCTTCTGAACGGCTGTTGGCGTTGTTGATATGCTCTGGGAGCATGCTGTTGAGTGCGCCTCACAGGTTGGAACGGCTTATGATTCTGCTGTCTGGAATAAGATTGCGGGGGCGGAATAGCAGCCTTCGGTTTTCTCGGTACAGCAGGTTCCTTCACGGGACTAGGGATTTCTTTCGATTCTGGAATGTGTTCCACACTCTTGACGAACATTGTACTAGTTTTCCCTTTGTTTGAACATGAGCTGTATCCTAAGCCACTTTATCATGAGCATTTTGCCCAGTGCTCAGAATTTCTTCCATTCTTTTGGACAATTTCTCGAACGATTTCAGAGTGGTCTCAAGTTCAATTTCTCGCTTTTCGAGAGTTGTGATTTTGGCTTGAAGTAGAACCAAATCATTTGTCTTGCTCTCGTTGTGAGTTTTAGCCTCACTTAGTTCATGAGCAAGTTGATGATTGCTCTCCATGAGTTTTTTAAAATCGACCTTGCTGGTTTCACAATCAAGAGACACATTTTCATAATTTATTTTCAGCAAGTCATTTTTATCTTTCAGCTCTAAATTAGCTAATTGGAGCTGTATATTTTCAGTTTTCAGTGTCTCATGGGCCTTTTGAATATTTTTAAATTCATTCATCATGTTTTCAAAAGTATGAGATGCATTTGATGGAATAGCTGAGGTTGAGCTTACCTCATCGTCGCTGTCTTCACCTTCCAGAATGTCTTTGGCCATAAAGCACATATGCTTTATCATCGAACTCATCGTCAGATGAATCACTTTCAGTGACCACCTGAAGACATTCTGTTGATTTGGATGGTGTGGGGGAGGCTTATGATTCTCCAATCAGGGCCTGGAGTTTATCTTTCCAAGCACGTCTTCTTTCATCTCTATCTTGTTGCTCGGTCTCTGGCAACCTTTGGACTTTGGGATGAGGACATTTATTTGCATAATGCCCTGGTTTCCTGCAATTATAGCATAGGTTAGCATCACCAGATGATGTTTCGGTACTTACCTTGTGGACAGGTTTGGGCCTGTAGGGAGTCTTTCCAGACTGTTTGATGAACTTTTTGAATTTATGCATGAGAAGCGCCATTTCATCTTGAGACAGGATGTCGTCGTTACTGTCAGCATTCTTGTGACTAGGCTTCGACGAGCTGGGCATGCTGTGTCGACGGTTCGATACAGCGGCTAGTGTTGTGACCTTTGAAGGAGATTCTTCAACTTTCTCTCTTCTGTCAATATCATACTCAAAGGCTTTGAGGTCAGAGAAGAGATCAAAAGTAGTTATTTCATTAAGATTGCAAGACACACGCATAGCTGTGGTCTTAATGTCCCATCGGGCTGGGAGAGATCTGAAAAAATTTTAAGTTCTTCTCCTTTTGAGTATAAATTTTGCCCAACGCTTCAAGTTCACCGACAATACCAGTGAATCTGAGGTCAAGTTCCTCAAGTGTCTCAGTTGGTTTCATTTCGAAAGATTCAAATTGCTGAGTCAGTTTTGAAATCTTGTTTTCTTTTGAGAGCTCAGTTCCCTCACAAATCAACTTGAGTTTATCCCAGATTTCTTTGGCTGTTTTGTAGCTTTTTACCTTTGAGAACGTGCCTTTGTCAAGAGTGACAAATAACGCGTTCTTAGCTACGTTGTCAAGGTTTGCTCGCATTCTTTCATCTGTGGTCCATTGCTCGCGATCCTTCTCGAGCATCTCCGCATGGGCTTGGCCTTCAATCCTTGCGGCCGTGTTTACCTTCATGATCTTGATAGGATCATCCTGTATAACAAAAATCATCTCTTCGTGCATTGCTGCAAGATGAGCCTCCATCCTAATTCTCCAGTCATCAAATTCGTTAATAGAGAACATAGGAACTTTGTTAATCATAGAAGTATCCATGTGATAATACAGAAATGAAAGAGACTGTTTTGAAAATAAGTGATTTTGGATCTGATTCGGTTAAAAATACGACTGATTCTTTTTAGAATCAACCGCTCTGATACCACTTGTTGGCCACTAAGTATACTGGATATAGTTTGGGAAATAGTTTAAACAACAAACTGTACGGATTTTAAATCTGAGTGCATAGCGGAAGTCTTAGATACAGTAGGTTGTTGTGGATACATCAACTAAATGTATAGTGTATACTTAATTAATAACAGTAATTAAAACAGTAAAACTGAAGGTAAATAACGCAGTAATTAGAGTGGTTCGAGGTAAACCCCTCTACGTCCACTGGTCCTCCACACAGGAGTAAAAAGTTTATTATAATTACTACGTACACAACTACGTAATTATAACAACACACAATCAATATATCGTTCACACAGATTGATATAAAGATCTTAGCTTCAACCGTTCACACAGATTGGTTTTGAGCTAATGCTTTGACTTGCTTCTTCACACACAGTTCTGAAGCTTCGTCTTCTTCAATGCAAATTCTTCACACACAGTTCCGGAGAAGCACAGATTGCTCAGTCCACACAGGGCTGTTTGTTCAAAGTATAGAGCAGATGTTGAACAACAACTTTGACTTTAAGAGCTTTCAGCTAATGAAGTGTTGTTCAGAATGATGAGCACTGTATATCTCTTTTGATCTGAGTTGCAGTAAACTTTGGAGATATGTTTTGCTCTGATAATAATTTCGATAGCTTGGGTTCACTGATCTTCAGCATCTTGATGTGATATATATAGTCTCTGAAATATATATCCGTTGAGATGTATCCGTTTGAATGAGATTCCGTTCCAACAGGATTATAACACGATCCGGTTTTAGCAGGATTTGAAGATCTGTTGACTGACAGTATTTAAATACTTTATCCTTGAGTATTTAAATACTTCTTTATTCAACGGGACTTGACTTCTGGAGATTCCTTCTTTGTCCTGTTGTGAGCTGTATGGAAGATAACTGTATTTAAGATTCGAGAAAGTTTCCATACTTGGTCTTTTATAAGACTTCTTGCTGTACTGAAGGGCTTCACTATATGCTGAATCAAGGCAGGTCTTCGATACAGGATAATGCCTCAATGCTTCGATACAGTTTCCTTTACTGTATGCGAATTGGCATTTATGTCAAAACCTCTTTATCAAATACCATTCGATACAGGGATTGGATATCCCGGCTGTTTCGATACAGGGTTCTTGTTTTCCCAACATGCATGAATATGGTATGGGTGATTGTTGATCGTCTGACCAAGTCGGCACATTTTCTGGGCATCAAAAACACTTGGGGCCCAGAGAAGTTGGCTCGTGTGTTTATCGCGCAGATTATGAGGCTTCACGGTACTCCGAAGTCTATTGTTTCGGATCGTGATGGCCGTTTTGTATCACACTTTTGGCAGGCGGTGCATAAGGCGTTGGGTACTCGTTTGCGTTTGAGTACCTCTTTTCATCCCCAATCAGATGGACAGTCGGAGCGCACTATCCAGGCATTTGAGGATATGTTTCGTGCTTGTGCTCTCGATTGGAGCAGTGACTGGGAGGAGCATTTGCCATTAATCGAATTCACGTACAACAACAGTTGGCACGCGTCGATTCGGATGGAACCGGATGAGGCACTTTATGGGCGGCGATGTCGATCACCGATTTGTTGGAATGAGGCGTCCGATTTGGTCGGGACCGAACCGGATGTCGTTTTAGAGACGAGATGGAAGAAAGAATTAATTCGGGAACGAATGTTGACTGCCCAGAGTCGACAGAAGTCATATGCCGATGTCCGTCGTCGACCTTTAGAATTCGAGGTGGGAGGCCACGTTTTGCTAAAGGTGTCGCCGACGAGAGGAGTTTTCTGTTTCGGGAAAAAGGGGAAGTTGAGTCCGAGATTTATTGGACTCTTCGAGATTCTCGAGCGATTCGGTGGGTTAGCATACCGTTTGGTGTTACCCCCGGCCTTGAGTCATGTTCATAGCGTTTTTCATGTTTCCCAGCTGAGGAAACATGTCCCAGATCCTAGTCACGTCATCGATTATGATGAGATTGACGTCGCCGACGATATTACTTTTGAGGAGCGTCCTTTGAAGATTTTAGAGCATCGGGAGAAACGACTGAGGCATAAGACCACCCCTTTGGTCAAGGTGCAGTGGTCGAGACACGGTGTCGATGAGGCAACTTGGGAAACCGAGGATAGCATGCGCGCTAAGTACCCTGAGTTGTTTGTTTCTTAAGTTTCGGGACGAAACTTGTTTTTAGAGGGGTAGAATGTAATATCCGCATTTTTCTTTTCCCTTGTATTTTCTTTTTCGGTGTATTTCTCGGTCGTAGTGACCCTCATGTACCTTACAGTGTATCTTTCCCATCATCTATTGATCTGAGACTCGTTATTGTTGTGGGGAACCGCTGTTTCGGGGTTGCCGTAGATCCATTCTATGTTTTGATGCGCTTTGAGGTGTTCCGTTTGATGTTTCGTTCATATTCCGGTGTTGTGAACCGTTTATATTTCGTAACCTAGCGCACGCTATCTTTTCTGCATAGCGCGCGCTAGGGGTACCTTAGTAGCGCGCTTCTGACGATTAAATGGCCTTTGGAGAGCAAGCCCTGGGAGTGGCAGTGCTATTTTCCAGCCTTCTGGACTGGCGTATTAGCGTACGCTACTTATACTAGCGCACGCTAATGTCGGGAGGCTAGCGCACGCTGATGATACCCGGTAGCGTGCGCTAGCGTGAGTGTCCAGTACTGGACAGTTTGCTACTGAACTCGGTCAGGTGCCAGTTAGTGCACGCTACGCTTGTATGGTAGTGCACGCTAACGGGTCAGGTGAGTAGTGGGCATTTAACTTCTGGACTCGGCTAATGTCCAGGTAGCGCACGCTATTGGTCGATAGCGCGCGCTACCGAGAGGTTTTTAGCGCACGCTACTGTAATATCCGCAATTTTCGATTTTTGGTAAATTTCATTTTCGGCCGGAGTCCGTTTTGACGACTCGCTCATGACCGTTTCGTCATTTCGAGAATGATTAATTCTGCACTTTTTGTCATCCGAGTTCGTTTCGGTATCGTTTTGTTGAGTTCCGAGCTTTTTAGCGACTTTTCCGCACTTGAGTTCGATTCTTGCGAATCTCGTCCGAAACTGTTGTTTCGAGTTTCTCGTAAGTTCATTTAATGTTATTATTCATGTTGCAAGCTTTGGTTTGGTGTTTCGATTGCGTATCGTGAGTTTCGGACGTTTTGGGCCATTTTCGTAATTTCCCAAAGTTTTGGGTAATTACTTCCGTTGTCGAATTCCGAGCCTTCGGGTGGTCGGAATCGTGTGTTCTATTAGCTCTTAGATTCGTCTTTGCGAGTACTTCGTAACCGTAACCCGATTCGTATTCGAGTTCGGGTTTCGGGTCGTTCGGACGAAATTTTCGGTGTCGGGAGGGCTGCCCGGGCATGCAACACGGCCAAAACGGCCTGCTGTGCGCCGTGTCCTGCTGGGTCGGCCAGGACTGGCAGCTGCCGAGACACGGCCGAGACACACGGCGCTGTCTGCGTTTCTTGCGCCGTGTCCGCAGCCTATAAATATGGCAGAACAGACGGGTTTTTCACCCATTTTATCACTCGTTTTCTTCCCTTCCGCGGCTGGAACTTGCTCAATCATGGAAGCATGTTGTTATACAATGAATCCATGAAGTTTTGAGGTTCATAACATCAACTGATCATCACGTAACATCCTTCAATCCAGCGAATCAAGGCAAGTTTTCTTAAAATCTAGTTTTGGGGATTTTGTTCGATTTGTCCGTTTAATCCGTTTTAACTCAGAATAGTGATGTATTTATGATTGTTAAACATTATTATGTTGAATTCCTTGCTGTTCCTCGGTTGAATCGCCGAGGATTTGTCGTTTTATTGAGTTTCTTATCGACGCCTTGAAGGTGTCCGATAAAATGTCACAAAGAGGATTCGAGCGTTCTACGATTATTATTCCTCATTCGTTCGTTAATTTATTGATGGTATGATGTTAGGGTCAGATTTCTCGCAAAGAATTCGAGTCGGAACCCTTCCGTTCGTCATTTTCTTCAAGCTTTTCGATCGTGGGTGTATTCATTGTCTTCGCCGGAGAATCGTAGGTGTTCGAGGTGTCCCGACTGATCCGTGATTGTGGGAGTGTCCGGTATCGATTATCGAGGCAAGTATCTTGCCCATACATTACGTGTTTTGTGGATATTATGATTGTTAATCGTCGATATGTGCTAAATAAATATTAATAACCATTTTCCAAAGAAATCGGAATATTTACCATCATGCTTTTTGTAAAGTGACCCGTGTGTGTCGGAAGTAATGTGCTTAGTTGAATATGCGAGCTAGTGTCGAGTATAGAATCACCTTACTTTCTTGTGATGTCATTGCGTATGATTATGTTGGTAAATGTAAAGTGTAATTCTTTTGTGAAATTATGTGCTTGGAGTCACGTGTTTATGGATGAATATGTGAGTTTGAGTGATATTAGTTGTGTCGTTCGGTGCTGTTGAAATCTTGTGCTTCCTTGTGAATCGTATCATTACTTGGTCGTGAGTATATGTTGGATGAACTGGCCATTCTAGTAAGGTACCTCGACTATATATACTGTGATTGACCTTCGAGGCTTGTGGTTTGCAACTGTGATTTTGAAACGTGTGTGTGTGTTGTTCCTTCCACCCGGAGTGTCCGACGGGATGTCTGGGGGTCGATACTAAGGGGTACGGCCACGGAAGTGGACTTGGGTGCGTGTGTGGATGAACTTCCACCCGGAGTGTCCGACGGGATGTCTGGGGGTCGATACTAAGGGGTACGGCCGCGGGTTACCAGTTGTGGTTTTCATCTTGAGGATGACGTTGATGTTTTCGTTAATTGTGATATTGTCCGGAGTATCACAATGCTTTGTGCTCGGGGTCGAGAGACATTATATTTCGAGTCTTGGTGCTTGGCTAGAATGGCATAGGAATAATGTGTTATGTGTAATGTGTCCTTGTAAGTGAATTGAAGTGGATGATCGGGTCGTGGACCCTGTGTTTTGTGACCGGAATGGTTGGGTCGTGGACCCCGTGTTTTGTTAAACGGATTTGTACTTTGAAAAATGAACTTTGGGATGTGACCCTAAATGGCTTTAGAGGAATTAAGAACTTTTCAATTTCAAATGTTTTCAAAACTCCCGAGATTTGGAAGTGTTTTCAAAGTGCTTACTTACTTCGTTTCTACTTTCAAGACTTGAACTATTTTTAACTAAATATACCTCGGGAAGTCTTTCGTTGTGTTCTCGGAATGTGTTGTGTATGGCTCGTATTTGCACTGTATACTTGCACTAGAGAAACCGTGGAGTGTTGCTAACCCCGAGTAATCGGGGTGGATATCTGTATTGTGTCCGGTACATGCGGGTTTTCGGGAGCAAGACACAGGGATCGGTACGAGGGATGATGAAAGACGAATGATACTAATCACACGAAGGCGGTTTTGGGTTCGATTAGTGAGTCCATTGTATTGTCTTTTCCGCTGTCTTATTGTTCGTTGTTGCAAGTATTTTTACCCTTGTGTGGGTATGAGTCTGGATGAGTTTATGTATTTTGATTTGTAAGTCTGTGACGAAAGACCAAATCGGTCTATTGGTCTGTTATTTTGATTCGTCGGTATGTAATGTAATGTGTTGTTTGATGTCTAGCCTGGTGGATCCTCACGGAGAGGGTCTGCGGCGTGTAATATTCCCGGTTTGATCTGGGGGTGTTACAGCTACGTCTCGAGTAGCGCACGCTAACGGCCAGAAGTCTGGCTACTGGACGGGACGCTAACTGTTTGGCCTGTAATTTTATCCCGTTAGCGCACGCTAACCTTGAGGATTAGCGCGCGCTAACACTCCCTCGCTATATAAACCAGGGAGTTGACCCAGATGAACACATTATTTTCATTTCTTCTCCTCCCCGCGACGCAGAGCTTCTCCAGGCGATTTCCGAGAGATCCCTTCCTCCGATTATTTCAGGCATCCTCTACCTTGAGTTTTTGAAGTAGATTAACAACACCTACTTGCGTTCTTCATCCTCAATCCAAGGTAAATCTCTTAGAACCCTACTTTTGGATAATTTGGGGGTTTTGGGATTTTCTTCCGATTTGTTCCGTTTTGTTGGTGGATTCATGATGAATATGATTAATCTTGATGGTATTCTTAGTTTCCCTACGGATTCATGGTATATTTCATGGTTTTTACGGGATCGAGAGGGTTTGGTTGTGGTCCGCCCTCGTCGTTGTTCCTATACGAATATACATGAATCGTAGGCGGGTTTTCGGGTGTATTCCAATTTCCGTATTCGTTTAGGATTGGTTGTGATTGTGTTCTTCGAATCGTTAGGTTCGTGATTGTCGGTTCCTAGCGTTCATCAGTGATTCCTTCCGTTCGTTTACGTCATCAATTATTCAAGGCAAGTATTTTTGGAAACCTTTATGCTTAACGTGAAATAGTAATGTATATTGTGTGTGATTGCTCACCTCGGGAGGGTCCGACGGGATCACGGAGGGAATCCAATAGTATAGCCCTGGATTCACGAGTTTGTTTCGCTAGCCAGCTCGGGAGGGTCCTTAGGGATCATGGAGCGGGATCAATGGTATAGCCCTGTTCCCAAGGCGATGCGTGTGCGTGATTTGTTTTATAACATGGCCAGCTCGGGAGGGTCCTTAGGGATCACGGAGCGGGATCAATGGTATAGCCCTGTTCCCATGGCAAATTGTTTGACTGTTTATTTCCGGAAAAAGACATGTCTGGTTTTGGCTTTTGAAATGATATTGGTGCATGTACTATGAAATGTGTAAGCGATTGGTTTGCCTTGATTACTTGTACTAGCGTAATTGCTAACCCCTTTGGGGACCCGTTTTGGGGAAATTCTTGTTATGGATTTCAGGTTATGATTATCCGAACGAGCGAGCACCGGGACAGTACGAGGATGTTGGCCAGGATCGTTGACATGTGCATCTGGGTCTTCTTATTTTCTTTCGTTTACTTCGATTTGGTTGTTTCCCATTTTTATAAACTATTAGATTGTACTCGCGAGTACTTAGGCTTTTCATTTTAAACTCCGTTTTGTATTATTTTAAATTGTTACATTGTTGGATGATGCTTATTTCGCCGGTTGCTTCGGGCGTATCTTTATATGTCATATTATTAAAATGTATGTCCTCGCTAACCGAGATAGTTAGTCGAGTGGGGTTCTCTTGTTGTAGCCTGGTGGGTCCCATGTAGGGTTCCACGGCGCTGTAATATACTCCGAATATCTCGGGGTGTTACATTTGGGTTGTTCCATAGAGAGTTCAACTTCTAAGTTCCCATTAAGAAAGGCAGTCTTAACATCAGTTTGATGAACTTCTAAACCTCGTAATGAAGCAATAACAAGTATCATCCTGATGGAAGTTAATCTCGTCGCAGGAGAATAAATATCAAAATAGTCTAGACCCTCATGTTTGTTGTAGCCCTTGACTACGAGCCTAGCCTTATACTTATCAACTGCTCCATCCTTCAATTTCTTCTTGAAAATCCACTTATTTCCGAGTGACTTACATTTTGGAGGTAATTCCACTAGTTCCCAAGTATGATTCTCTAATATAGAATCAATTTCATCTTTGATAGCCTCCTTCCATAGAGGTGTTGAGGTTGTATACTGCAAAGCATACTTTATACTTGTATTACTTTATATCCCTGTAACTACCTATGAGAATATTAATTATATTTAATCATATGTTTTGCATATTTATTCACGTTATGGTTATGCAAATGAAATGTCTAATTACTTTATATTGTAGATAATGTGGTCTGTTGGTGTCACAGGGAAGATCACATTATCGGTACCTTATAAAATAATATAATAGTTCACAACCTATATAATTATTAGACAAATTATATGAAAGGTTGTAGTGTATGCTTGAGATTAGTTGGTCTTGACTATTAGCATACATTAGCATATTTGCATACGTTGAACAGAATCGAAGTGAGATAGTGTCTTCTGTACTGACTGTAAGAAGAACATAAATCTCGGACAGTTATTATTTATTAATTCTAAATATATAATATTAATTGTGTATTTATAATACTTCTTACTTTGATTTACCATGGGTAAGAGTCAAAATGATCGACTCAATAAGCTTCGTATCGTGGGCAATAATATTATTTATATGACAGTTATTATTACTAGAAATCGTGTCCCGACTCGTGCGGGTTCATGATGTCCCCTTGAGGAGCTCGATAATGATTTTTATATTAAACCCTGCATGTGGATTTAATTCCGATATAATAATAAGGTTCGAGTTATACTACTATTGGATAAGATATTAAGTAATTAGTTGTCAGTAGCTTATAATTAATTAATGTACATTCGATATCTTAAACACGGGAAATAATATATTTAAATAAGGAGCCCGATTTCGTAAATTGGGATTTGGGTTGGAAGTTCAATATTAATTCTTTAGTGGATTGAATTGATATTAATAGATTCAATATATTAGAAAGGGTCCTAATAAGGAAATTTGAGGTCTATTAAGAGTCCTTCTCTAGTAGTAGTCCAAGAGTCTATAAATAGGACTTATGGGGTTGGCCGATTTTTGCATTATTCATACACAAGAAATTTCGATTTTTTTCTTCTAAGTGTTTAATTGTGGATCTTGACTTGTCTATTTGATTCCATAATCGAGATAAAACTAATTCTTGCTACATATCGGAATTACTTGACGAAAATAAAATCGAGAATTGTGAGGGATAAAATTTCGATCGATCCATATTATGTCCAAGCAAGATCCGATAGCTCGTTGCCTACACAACGTCCTGGTTAAGGCGGATCATACTCTAGAAAGTCTAAAGGTAGAAATACAAGGAGATCAAGAAGCAAAGCAACCACAACATTTCAAAGGTAATATCCTATGATCTTTTAGATCTAGATTAGGATATTTAATTACCAACATATTTATTTAATAAATAATAAATAATATTTAAGTTGCTTATTAATCTTAGTAATTAATTAATTAGCATGCCCAAACAGATCTTGTGCTCGTGGATGCGTAAAACGCATTTATAAACTTTATCAACTTCGCTTCTGCTGCTTTTTATTTCCAACAATTGGTATCGGAGCCGGATTTTAGTTTTTTGCTATTTAATTAATTTTGGTGATTAATTGATAGCAATTTAAATATTCATGTAATTTGATGATTGGTGTATTTTGCTAAATGTGTTCTTGCAGGGAATATGATCCAATTATCATGGTTTATGTGAATGGTATATTTATTTATTTTTGTTATCATGGTTTATGTGTTCTTGAGGCATGTAATGGTTTTTCCCGCGAGAAAATCCGTGGGTAGATCTAGGATTTTTATTTTTTCGTGTAATCTTTCTGTAAAATCGATATATTTTATTTTGTGTAAAATTATAATCGAATTCGGAAAATATGGAATCACGAAGAAGTAGAGCAAAACCGGGACTCTGGGACATTGCGGCCGACAAGAAGACTTCGGGCTAAGCGCTGCGAGGCATGCAGCGGCACTGGTCGAGCTGGTTCGTCGGTTCGGGTCGGTTCGTCCAGTTTTTGGTCCGATCCATTTCACCGTCGTTCGTTGCGTCCGCCGGAGAGTCGAGATTTAAAATTAATTTTTTTATGTAATTAATTTTATATAAAAAGTAAAATTTTAATTTTGGAAATCCACGGCCCGACCGGGGAGGAGTGACGAGATGCTTGATCGAGTGGGAGATATCGACGAAGATTTTCTAGGATTCAAATCAAGGAAGAAGACCATGATAATTGGATAATTTAATTATCCATGCTTTATTTTGGTTTTTAATGTTTTGATGTATGACATATATGAATATATGCGTGATATATTTCTTGCATGTTAGTGTTGGAATATAAAACGCAGCGGAAGCTAGTTGGTGAAAATATTTTATGAAAGGTTTTATAAACTAACCAACATAAAAACCGGATCTATTTAGGATTGTCAATTAATTAACTAAACAGATTAATAAACAATTAAATACACATATTTACGCATGGAAGTCGGTAATTTATACCTTTGACGCAAAGTTGTAGGAGATTCTTTTGGTCGATTTATCTCCTCTTCGTACTCCTCTCCGATCTTCTTGTACTTCTACCTCACGATCTTCTGGAGTACATCCCTCCTATGTCCGAATGTCGCGTGGGCAACAATCAATCGGACTAAACTTGGACTACAATGGATCGGCCGAATTCTCTTCTCAAGAAACTCACGATTTTTGTTCTCTCTATTTTTCTTGGATATTTTGGTATTTTAGAAAAATATTGTGTTAACTAAATTATGGAATCCAAGACACAAGTCAAGATCCACAATTAAAGACACACACAAAAATCGATTTTCTTGCTTCAATAATGATGTAAAAATCGGCCCTCAACCATGTCATATTTATAGGTGTTTCGGGCTACTCTAGGGACCTTAAGGAGGATATGGTAAGGACTCTCAATAGATATCTTGTTTCCAATATTAGGACTCTTCCTAATATTAAGACTCTATTAATATCAACTTAGTCAACTAAAAGTTTGATATTACACTTCCTACCAAAATCCAAAATTACGAAATTGGGCTTTTGAATTAATTATTTCCCGTGTTTAAGATATTCCATGTCCATTAATTAATTTAAGCTACTGACAGCTTTTAATTAATTAATATATTATACATGAGTATACCACTCGACCTTTATTATTATATCAAAAAATTAATTCCACCTGCAGGGTTTAATATAATAATCCTTTTGAGTGCCTCAAGGGACATAATCAACCCGACTGGTCGGGACACCATTTCTAGCTATAATATTAATTATCATATAAATAATAATATTGCCCAAAATATCGAGCATATTGAGTCAATCATTATGGCCCTCACCCATGATAAATCAAAGCAATAAATATTAATATATATAATTAAATATTAATCACTAGAATTAAGAAATAATAATTGTCCGAGATGTACGTTCTTCTTATAGTCAGTACAGAAGAATCTATCTCACCTCGATCCTGTTCAACGTATAGCGAATACGCTAATATATGCTAATGGTCAAGACCAAGCAATCTCAATCATATACTACAACCTCTCACATAACGGTCTAATGTTATATAGGTTGTGAACTAAATATTAATATATAAGGAACCGATAATGTGATCTTCTGTGTAACACGACACACCACATTATCTACAATATAAAGTAATTTAGACTACATTTGCATAACCATAGCGTGAATAAATATGCAAAATATGTGATAAATGAATTAAATATTCTGATAGATAGAGACCGGAAAATTAGGTAATACAAGCATAAAGTATGCTTTGAAGTATACAACCCTAACAATCTCCCACTTATACTCAAAGCATGCTTTTGAAGTATACTATCTAAACTATGTCTATCTATCTCCCACTTATACTAGAAGAATGCTGCCATACATCTCAACCTCATTCCTTCCACATGCCCTTCAAATGACTTTGAGGGCAACCCTTTCGTGAAAGGATCAAGTAGGCTGTCTTCAGATGCTATCTTGGAGACAATGATCTTTCTTCTCTTCACAAAATATCGAATGATATGATATTTGCGCTTGATATGTTTGCTTGATTTGTGGGCCCGTGGTTCCTTCGAATTTGCAACAGCACCGGTATTATCACAATAAAGTGTAATACTCCTAAGCAAATCAGGAATCACACCCAAATCCTTTAGGAAGTACTTTAGCCATACCGCCTCTTTAGCTGCCTCTGAGACTACTACATACTCGGCTTCCATGGTAGAGTCCGCAATGCATTTCTGCTTCACACTCCTCCAACTGATGGCTCCACCTCCCAAAGTGAAAACATATCCTGAAGTTGATTTCGACTTTTCTTTGTCCGCACTGAAATCCGAGTCAGTGTGACCCAAAGGACAAAGTGTATCCGATTGATATACAAGCATATGCTCCCTAGTCCTTCTCAGGTACTTGAGTATATGCTTGACAGCAATCCAATGTCCCGGTCCTGGGTTCGACTATCTCGCCACCATGCCTACAGCATGACAAATATCAGGCCTAGTGCAAAGCATAGCATACACGAGGCTTCCCACTACCGAAGCATAAGAGACCATCTTCATGTCATCTATCTCCTTCTGTGTCTTAGGACGCATAGCCTTAGATAGCTGAATTCCATGTTTGTAAGGTAATAAACCTTTCTTGGAATTCTCCATGCTGAACCGCTTTAGCACCGTATCGATATAGGATGCCTGAGATAAGCACAACATCCTTTTCTTGCGATCTCGAAAGATCTTAATACCAAAGATATGTTGGGATTCTCCCGAATCCTTCATATTGAACTGCTCAGACAGCCATACCCTTACGTCTGATAATACATTCACATTGTTTCCAATTAGAAGTATATCATCTACGTACAGTACAAGAAACACCAGCACGTTTCCATCGCACTTTTTGTATACACAAACCTCACTAGACACTGTTTAAAACCATACGATTGAATAATGACCTCATCAAATTGCATGTTCCAAGACCTTGATGCTTGCTTGAGACCATAAATGGCTCTTTTAAGCTTGCACATTAAGTGCTCCTCTCCTTCAGCAATCAATCCTTCAGGTTGGCGCATGTAGATTTCCTTATCAAGACTCCCGTTCAAGAACGCAGTCTTGACATCCATCTGCCAAATCTCCATATCCAAATACGCAGCTATAACTAAGAGAATCCGGATCGATTTAAGCATGGCTACTGGCGAAAAGGTCTCATCGTAGTCGATGCCCTCCTTCAGAGTGTAACCTTTCGCAACAAGCCTTGCTTTGAAGGTTTCAACCTTCCCTTTCGATCCTCTCTTATGCTTGTAGACCCACTTACTTCCAATGGGTTTTACCCCACTGGGTAGCTCTACTAGCTCCTACACTTGATTAGAATCCATAGATCCCATTTCAGATTCCGTTGCTGTTTTCCAGGATTCAAGATCCTTGTCTTAAACTGCCTGTTTGTACGTACATGGATCCGTTTCATCATGGTTCGGGGAGTGGTCCGAAGATAATACCATTCCGATGAAACGTTCAGGTTGACGAACAACCCTCCCACTATGATGAGGCGTGTCCTTGGTTTGCGTATCCACAATAGTGTCGATACGTGGTACACTAGGTGTTTGCACAATTGGTATTGGCGAAATCTCACCCCTAAGTTCTTCTAGAATGAGCTCACTCCTAGGCTTGTGGCTTATTACATAGTGCTCCTCTAAGAACCGGGCATTGGTGCTAACAATGACCTTCTGGTCTTTAGGACTGTAGAATAGGCCACCCTTCGCTCCCTTCGGATATCCTACAAATACTCGTACTTCTGTACGAGATGCCAACTTATCAGCTTCCTTATTCAGCACATGTGCTGGTGAACCCCAAATCCGAACATGTCCTAGACTGGTCTTGTGCCCATTCCATAGTTCTGTGGGTGTTTTTGGAACTGATTTCGAAGGCACCAAGTTTATAATGTACACCGCTATTTCCAAGGCGTATCCCCAAAACGAAATAGGAAAATCAGAATAACTCATCATTGACCTAACCATCTCTAATAAAGTACGATTCCTTCGTTCAGCAACACCATTTTGTTGTGGTGTACCAGGCGCTGTGAGCTGGGAAGTAATCCCCACGTGTGCCAATAAATCCAAAAACTCTCCACTAAGGTACTCGCCACCACAATCAGATCGTATAGACTTGATACTCTGCCCATGACGCTTCTCCGTTTCAGCCATGAATTCTTTGAACTTATCAAAATATTCAGACTTAGGTCGCATCAAATAGATGTATCCATATCTCGAATAATCATCTATAAACGTGATGAAGTATTCGAAACCACCCTTAGCCTAGATGTTCATTGGACCACATATATCGGTGTGTACTAATTCCAGTACATTTTGTGCACGATTTTATTTGCTTTGGAAAGCCCTTTTAGTCATTTTACCTTCTAGACAGGATTCGCAGGTTGGGAATGACTCAACTTGGAGTGAATCTAATGGGCCATCGCTTACCAATCTTTGAATCCTCTAAGGTTAATATGACCCAATCGTAAATGCCACAAATATGTTGGATTTATGCTCGAAGGTTCTTTTCTTTTATTAGGATTAGTCAAAGAATTAATTGATTTATAATTATGCAAGGGAGCTGGTGCAGCATTGATGATATAAAGTTATTCATTATAAGTACTCCCGCAAATATATTCACCGTTTCTTTTAATAACTGCATTATATTCAAAAGAAACTTAATATCCATCACGACGCAATTTAGAAACTAAAATCAAATTCATTCTAAAATCGGGTACCAATAATACATTATTAAGAACTAAAATCCTATCATCAACTTTTAACTGCACGACTCCCACTGCAATAGCCTTCAGCCTGGAATAGTCGCCCCAGCTTATTGTAATCTCATCCACACTAAGTACCTTGGTTACTTGGAACCCCTGCGAGTCACAACAAACATGATCAGTGGAGCCCGAATCCACTATCCACGAAGTGATAAAACAGGCAGCCAAACATGTTTTGACTACTAGTGCACGAGACGTACCTTTCTTAGGGCAGTCACTCTTGAAATGCCCTTTCAGACCGCAATTGAAGCACTTGCCCTTCGGCTTTTTATTCGCCTCGGATTGAGGAGCCTTTGACTGAAGAGCCTTGCCCTTAGCTTTAAAGGTTGCCACTTGCTTTTGGCCAACCTGCTTTTTCTTCTTTCCCCATTTGGGTTTTGAAGAAGCAGCACCGGTTGCCACAAGAATGTGATGATAACCTTGTTTGAAGAGACCTTCAGCAGACTGAAGCTTTGTCAGAAGTTCCGCCAATGTATAAGTCCTATGATTCATATTGTAGTTGAGGTGGAACTGCTCAAAGCTTCTTGGTAAGCTGCCCAAGATAATATTGACCTGCGATTCCGCATCGATAGTGGCCCCCAATATGCTCAGTTCGTTCAAATGAGACATCATTTTAAGAACGTGATCCCTTACTGGGGTCCCTTCAGACATTTGGGTTGTCATAAAAACCCTCATTGCATTTTGTCTAGCCACCCGGTTCTGATGACCAAACATCCCAGTGATATTTTTCATCATTTTCTCGGTCGAGCCCAACGTCTGATGCTAATGCTACAATACATTTGTCAGTGAAGCCAAAATGTAACAGCGAGCCATCTCATCAGACTTTTTCCATTTCCGGAATTCAGCCAACTCTTCAGGAGTGGCATCCGTTTCTGGTTCCAAAGGGCTCTCCTCAGTTAAAACAAATTTATGCCCCTCGGTAGTCAAGACAATATCAAGATTTCTTTTCCAGTCGGCAAAGTTAGTGCCATCAAGTTTGTTTTCTTTGATAATAAGAGCTAGTGGATTGAAAGACATCTGAGAATAAAATTAAAAACACCATTCATCACATAATTCGATGCAAAATATATTGAAAAACCTCAAAACAATATATATGCAATCAACCAACACCTTGAAAAACCGCACATGCAAGCCACGATAGTGTGGACTTTTACACATATATTTTCAAGTAGATTTTAACGTCATTCATTTTACTATCTAGCCAAGATGCGTTTTGACAAGTAAAATTAATAGTTGTTTCCTCTTGGCCATGTATTTAATTAACATAGACACCAATGGGGAGCTTATTAATCAATACACCTAAGTGAACAGCATAATTTAACAAACTTTATAATATCAATTAATGATAATAGTCCTACAGATGGAGAGGTCCTATCATAAAAAATAATATTCACCTTTTTGTTATCAAATTTGAAGTTTAAAACTAGTGAGCCAATAATTAGCACATCCGATGTGGAGGATGACTCTAATGTCAACGCGCATGCTAATTATTTCACAATTTAAACCAATTATGGAGGCCAATTTGATTTTGAAAAATCAATTTAAAATCACTTAGTTATTTTGTAAAATTAAGGTTTTTAATTTTCTCGTCCTAACATGCAAGGAAACATATCACGCATCCATCCATACATGCCATACATCAAAACAATAAAACCAACAAATAATAAAAATTAGATAATTAAATCCAATTATCATGGCTTTTATTCCTCGTTTTGAATAACGAGAAAATCTTCGACTTGTTTGCTCCCACTGCTTCAAGCATCTCGCGGAAAAACGAATTGAACGACCCGAACCCGACAACTTGACCCGCTGCCCGACTGTCCGACCCACTGCCCGACCTGCCGGAGCTGCATGACCTGCCCGAGCTGTGCTGCTGGCCAAGTGCAGCAGGCCACGACCGAGAGCAGCTGCTGGCCGAGTCCCGATCGGCACCTTGCTGGTCTCGGTCGGTTCGTTCGATCGGGCTCCTCTTCGCGCTGGACTTCTTTATCTTTCGTACTTTGTGTGTTCCAATTCGATTATAATTTTATTCGAAATATAAAATACATCGAATTTACAGCAAATTACAAGAAAAATAAATCATATTCTACCCGTGGATTTTCTCACGGGAAAAACTTATACATGCCTCAAAACCGGCCAAATTACAAAAAATGCGTAAATAAATAAAAACATCACATAGCCATGATAATTGGATCATATTCTCCTGCAAGACAAATTCTAGCAAAATATTCTAAAAATCATACTACATGAATATTTAATTGCTAGCATATTAATCACCAAATTAATTAAATTGAACAGAACCTAGAGACCGGCTCCGATACCAATTGTTGGAATATAAAACGCAGCGGAAGCTAGTTGTTGAAAATATTTTATGAAAAGTTTTATAAACAAACCAACATAAAAACCGGATCTATTTAGGCTTGTCAATTAATTAACTAAACGGATTAATAAATAATTAAATACACATATTTACGCATGGGAGTCGGTAATTTATACCTTTGATGCGAAGTGGTAGGAGATCCCTTTTGGTCGATTTATCTCCTCTTCGTACTCCTCTCCGATCTTCTTGTAATTCTACCTCAAGATCTTCTCGAGTATATCCCGCCTATGTCCAAATGTCGTGTGGGCAATAATCTACCGGACTAAACTTGGACTACAATGGATAGGTCGAAATCTCTTCTCAAGAAACTCACGATTTTTGTTCTCTCTATTTTTCTTGAATATTTTGGTATTTTAGAAAAATATTATGTTAACTAAATTATGGAATCCAAGACACAAGTCAAGATCCACAATTAAACACACACACAAAAATCGATTTTCTTGCTTCAATAATGATGTAAAAATCGGCCAACATCCATGTCCTATTTATAGGTGTTTTGGGCTACTCTAGGGACCTTAAGGAGGATATGGTAAGGACTCTATAGATATCTTCTTTCCAATATTAGGACTCTTAAGACTATTAATATCAACTTAGTCCACTAAAAGGTTGATATTGCACTTCCTACCAAAATCTCAAATTACAAAATTGGGGTCCTTTTTGAATTAATTAGTTCCTGTGTTTAAGATATTCTATGTCCATTAATTAATTTAAGCTACTGACAGCTTTTAATTAATTAATATATTATACATGAGTACACAACTCGACCTTTATTATTATATCGAAAAATTAATTCCACCTGCAGGGTTTAATATAATAATCCTTTCGAGTGCCTCAAGGGACATGATCAACCCGACTGGTCGGGACACGATTTCTAGCTATAATATTAATTATCATATAAATAATAATATTGCCCAAAATATCGAGCATATTGAGACAATCATTGTGGCTCTCACCCATGATAAATAAAAGCAATAAATATAACTATATATAATTAAACATTAATAACTAGAATTAAGAAATAATAATTATCCGAGATGTACGTTCTTCTTATAGTCAGTACCGAAGAATCTATCTCACCTCGATCCTGTTCAACGTATAGCGAATACGCTAATATATGCTAATGGTCAAGACCAACCAATCTCAAGCATATACTACAACCTCTCACATAACGGTCTAATGTTATATAGGTTATGAACTAAATATTACTATATAAGGAACCGATGATGTGATCTTCTGTGTGACATGACACACCACATTATCTACAATATAAAGTAATTTAGACTACATTTGCATAACCATAACGTGAATAAATATGCAAAACATGTGATAAATGAATTAAATATTCTCTAAGATAAAGACCGGGAAATTAGGTAATACAAGCATAAAGTATGCTTTGACGTATACAACCCTAACAGTTAGGACGAGAAACTTAAAAACCTTTAGGCTAAAACAACTAAGTGATTAAATTGATTTATTTTTTTGAAAATAAAATCAAATTGGCCTCCATAATTAATTTAAATTGTGAAGTAATTAGCATGCGCGTTGACATTAGGGTCTTCCTCCATATCGGATGTGCTAATTATAGGTTCACTAGGTTTAAATTTCAAATGATAATATAAGGTAAATATAATTTTTTATGATAGGACCTCTCCATCTGTAGGACTATTATTTAAAAGATAATATTTTAAGGATGTTAAATTATGGTGTTCACTTAGGTGTATTAATTAATAAGTTTCCCATCGGAATCTATGTTAATTAATACATGGCCAAGAGGAATCAACTATTAATTTTACTTGTCATAACGTAAATTGACTAGATAGTAAAATTAAAGACGTAAAACTCTACATGAAAAATGTATGTATAAACGTCCACACGATCGTGGCTTGCATATGCGGGTTTATCGAGGTGTTGGTTCCTAGCATATATATTCTGTTTTGAGGCTTTTCAATATATTTTTCTATGCATTATGTGATGAATGTTTTTAACTTTTATCTCGGATGTCTTTCAATCTACTTGTTGTAATTCTCAAAGAAAACAAACTAGATGGCACTAACTTTGCTGATTGGAAACGTAACCTTAATATTGTCCTGACTGCTGAAGAACATAAGTTTGTTCTAACTGAGGAATGCCCGTTAGATCCAGATGCGGATTCAACACCCGATGAGGTGAAAGAATTCCGCAGATGGAAGAAACATGATGAGATGGATCGCTGTTACATCTTGGCTTCTTTAGCAAATGTATTGCAGCATCAGCATCAGAGTATGGGCACGACCGCAGAGATAATGAAAAATCTCGGCGAGATGTTTGATCATCAGAATCGGGCAGCTAGGCAAAATGCAATGAGGGTCTTGATAACGACACAAATGCCTGAAGGAACCCCAGTAAGGGATCATGTTCTAAAGATGACCTCTCATCTAAACGAACTTGATATCTTATGGGCTACTATCGATGCAGAAATACAGGTCGATATCATTCTAGGCATCTTATCTAGGAGCTTTGAGCATTTTCGCCTAAACTACAACATGAATCGTAGGGAGCATTTCTTTGAGTATAAGTCGGAGAAATGAGAGACTATGTAACAGAGTAGTATACTTAAAAGCATGCTTTGAGTATAAGTGAGAGATTGTTAGGGTTGTATACTGCAAAGCATACTTTATGCTTGTATTACCTTATTTCCCTGTAACTACCTATGAGAATATTAATTACATTTAATCCCATATTTTGCATATTTATTCACGTTATGGTTATGCAAATGAAATGTCTAATTACTTTATATTGTAGATAATATGGTATGTGGTGTCACACGGAAGATCACATTATCGGTGCCTTATAAAATAATATAATAGTTCACAACCTATATAATTATTAGATAAATTATATGAAATGTTGTAGTGTGTGTTTGAGATTGGTTGGTCTTGACTATTATCATACATTAGCATATTTGCATACATTGAACAGTATCGAAGTGATATAGTGTCTTCTGTACTGACTGTAAGAAGAACGTAAATCTCGAATAATTATTATTTCTTAATTCTAAGTATATAATATTTAATTGTGTATTTATAATACTTATTGCTTTGATTTACCATGGGTGAGACTCAAGATGATCGACTCAATAAGCTTCGTATCTTGGGCAATAATATTATTTATATGACAGTTATTATTAGTAGAAATCGTGTCCCGACTCGTGCGGGTTGATGATGTCCTCTTGAGGAGTTCGATAATGATTATTATATTAAACCTTGTAGGTGAATTTAATTCCGATATAATAATAAGATTTGAGTGGTACTATTCTTGGATAAGATATTAATTAATTAAAGCTGTCAGTAGCTTATAATTAATTAATGGACATTCGATGTCTTAAACACGAGAAATAATATATTTAAATAAGAAGCCCGATTTCGTAAATTGGGATTTGGGTTGGAAGTGCAATATTAATTCTTTAGTGGATTGAATTGATATTAATAGACTCCATATATTAGGAAAGGTCCTGATAATGAAATTTGAGGTCTATTAGGAGTCCTTCCCTAATCCTCCTTAAGATTCCTAGTAGTATCCAAGAGCCTATAAATAGGACTTATGGGGTTGGCCGATTTTTGCATTATTCATACACAAGAAATTTTGATTTTTTCTTCTAAGTGTTTAATTGTGGATCTTGACTTGTGTCTTTGATTCCACAATTGAGATTGTAATGCCCGAATAAATGGTGTATTTACCTTGTACTCGACCTTTTATTATTTTCGACTTCGTGATGTTATATAATCGTAGATTGGTTTCCCGTATTTGTGCCCTTATGTTTTATATATCTTCAAGCATTGCATGCATGATTCTGCACGTACTAACGTACGTTAACAGGCGTTCATAACGTACGCTAAGGATGCAGTGTTACGTACGTTATCTGATGTTGTTAACGTACGTAAGCTAAGTCAACTTGGGTGCGGATAAGGGTCGGCTTGTGGGGGCCGAAGAGAGGGCCGAGGAAGATTCGTGTGATTCCCGCATGAACCTGGACATAGGTGTTACGTACGCTATGGTGCATGTGTTACGTACGCTAAAGACATGAGTATTACGTACGTAAAACCCGTGTGATTACGTACGTAAGGATATGACGAAATCAGGCCAGTGAACTCTGGTCAGACGATTACGTACGCTAAGGCTAGGGTATAACGTACGTTAAGCTTGTTACGTACGTAAGGGGTTATTTCATAACGTACGTAATACTTAGAAATCTATTTATAGAACCTGACCCTCACTTCATTTCCCACTTTTGCCTTGGCCGATTTTTGTGTTCTTGAGACTATCATTCACCTCATATCTCTCATATCATCATTTACCTCCGAATTTGGGAAGCTTAGACCGGGTGAGTTGGTGATCAAGCTTCCGGTGAAGAGTTTATTGAAGATTTTCTTATTCTTACATCTCTTAAGGTATGTTACGATTCACCAAGCTAGAGTTTACATTCTTAGCTATACTTTGAGCTTGTTTTGGAAATCATTGGACTAGATAATGATCTTTTGAGTCCAGCACCATGTTTTGAAGTTTAGAACCCGATTATACCTTGTCTTTCTTTCATTACGTAGAGTCTTGATTTAGCCTCGGTGGATGAAAACCTTTGCATGAAGTATCCTAAATTCGTGAAATAATAAGCATGATTTCCGCTAGATTTTCTGAACCTTTTTATGTTCCATTGGAGTAATTCATGTATGTTACAAGAATTTGTTGTGACCATGTTCTTCATGTTCTTGAGGGTAATATATATCGACCAAGTCCTTGAACTCAAACCAAATCACCGTAGTGTCGTTTTCCTTGCGTAATATTTAAGCAGACCTGTCGTCTTGAGTAATATTGGGGGTAGAATCTGAATAGCCGATCATATGAGGAGTTGGCATTTAATCCCTTATTAAAACACGAAATCTTCAAATACCTTGGAAAACATCGAACTTTTAAACATCGGTATTTCACCTTCGAAATGATTATTCAACTCTCCTGGTTTCCGGTTCAGTTCTTATCTAGTGTTTTAACCATGAACCAACCTAGCGTCACTACTTTACGATCATAATATAAGTATTCGGTGATCGTATGTTAGTATCGAGTGGTATGTTAAGTTCCTTGTGTCTCTTTTTGAACAAGGTCCGAGCCTTGCATAGGGGTCGATCGTGGGGCGGTGACGTACGGACGCGTGACGTTTGTTGGAGTATTTCATTCTTGCCATTTTCGAGGCAAGTATCATATGTCGAGTTCGATTTATATTGAAACTTGGATCATGCTTGTGGTTTTGTTCGTATTGTCGAATGTGATATGTATTTCTGTAATTTCTCGTGGTATTCGTTGTTAATTGTTCATATTGATGAACATATTGAAATGCATACTTGTGTGCATAATTGATTGATTTATGGTATAAATGATCCGAGGGGATCATGAGGATCTATGCTGAGGGCGCTGGATCGAATGTCCACCATGCGTTGGTCCGACGGGATCATCATGGGGATCTATGCTGAGGGCGCTGGATCGCTGGACGGGTTTTCCACCATGCGTTGGTCCAACGGGATCATCATTGTAATATCCGTAATTTTCCCATTTTTAGCAGTTTCCATTTTTGGTGTATGTCTATTTTTATCGACTCGCTTGTAACCGTTTCGACATTTCGAATCTATTTTGTTCTTGGAGTTTTTCCATTGGGATGAGTTTTGATGATGTTTTCACGTAATTTCGTTTTATGACATGTTTTGCCGTATGAACGTTCGATTCTTGTAAAACTCGCTCGCTTTCGTATTTCGGGTTTGTACAAGTTCGTATGGTTGAGTTGGTCTTGTGGAGACTTTCGGTTCAGAAATGACGCTGCTTTCGTGATTTTCGGGCACTTGGGCCATTTTTGTAATTTCCTAATAGTTTAGGGAATCTCGTTTTCGTTGTCGCATTACGGACCCTTCGGTGGTCGGAATTGTATTTTTATTTCAGCACTTAGCTCCGTCGTATTGTATGCTTCGTGTTCATGTTCCTGGATTCTGGTCTCGCTGGTGTATCGTGTATCGTACTGATAAAGCAGCTTCATCGGCCGATATGACATCGCAGATCAATCGCTGTGTAGGTAGCGCACGCTACCCCTGTTGCCTTGCGTGCGCTACCGAAGAACATTTAGCGTACTCTAACCCTTATTGTTAGCGTATGCTAACGAATGTGGCAGTATCCACTGGACTGTCGCGGCCCCGTTAGCGCACGCTACATATGGCGATTAGCGGCGCTAACTTCACACTATATAAGCCCACGCGCTTTCAGAGCAGCAGCTTTCATTCTTTTCCCTTCGTTTCTTCGACGTGCGACCTCGAGGCGATTTCCATCAGTTCCGATCGGCCCTATTCACATTCCATCACCGTAGAGTTGTGCTAACATATTATCATCGTATAATCGGCAACCATCAACCGAAATCAAGGTAATTTCGCCAGAACCCTAACTCGTCAAATTTGGGGTTTCTCCGATCTTACTAATTGGAACCGAATTATTCCAGTATGTTAGGATATTCTTCACCGATTGTGATTGTTGAATGATTCCAAATCCAATTTCCTTGATTTTAATCCGCGAATTATCGATACGGGGAGATTTTGCGTAAACCCTCGCCCGTATCAATTGATCGTCTATTGTCGTTATTGGTAATCGGGGTTTTGGGAGTATTCCTTTCGACATCGATGTCCGTTGGGACTGAGTTATGCTAATTCTTCGTTTAGGAACCGTCGTTGTCCATTCGGATCATCCATAGTCACTTTTCACTTCCGATCCTTCGAAGATGTCACAAAGGCAAGTACTTTACATTTGTTTACATGTTCTAGTATTTGAATTATGGTTGTATCGTGGTTGTTGTGGATGGTTATGTGTATGTTCACCTAGGGACGGTCCGACGGGGCCTCTAGGGATACGTATTGCCGTGAGTGTGCGTATCGTGAAGCGTGGTTAGCCACCTGTGGATGTCCGACGGGACTCATGGGTACGATGGCCGTGAGTCTCGTACAACGTTAACTTTGAATTATGATTTGTTGGAGATAATGTGTTTGTGTTTGTACATCATAAATATTCCGGAATATAAAATGTTTTCTAAAATGATTTTTGGCGCATGTATTCATCTGATTAGAATGTAGTTCAAATGGATTGTACTTGCACTAGCAGTTGTCGCTAACCCCTTAAATGGGGGAAATACTTTTTGTATTTCAGGTATTGATCGTGGGGACAAACGAGCACTCGGGCCGTATGAGGATGATGGGCAAGCATGATATTGTCCAGTATTTGACTTTTCGATGTTATGTCTGTCGGTTGCTATTGATGTCTGATTTAGGGATTTATGTATTATAAAATTGGTTTAAGTACTCGAGTACTTCCTGTTTGAAATTGTTAATTTTTTGTTCCCGTTTTGGGAAATGGATTTGATGTCAAATTTTAATTGTCGGTTTGTAGTCTTTTATTTGAATTGTCGTTTTATTAATGATAGTTAGTCGTTGTCGAATGTCTTGTGGGTATGTTAGCCTGGTGGATTCCACAGTGTGGGGTCCACGGCGCTGTAATATGCCCTGAACGTCTTGGGGGTGTTACAGAATATGGTATCGGAGCTTAGGTTTATGGATGCCTAGGTTGTCGGTCATTTGGGTCTAGTTAAGTGTCGTTTTTGGGACAGTATCACTGTTATGCCATCATCTCAGTACGCCGGTGCTCGTAAGTTTTCCTAACTTGACTCGTTTCACCGCTCGCTCTATTCTGTCTCGTATCTTTTGAGTTTTTAGTTTGAATTGTACTTTACTGTTGCTTCTTCAGAATTCCTGCTGGTAGAGGACGCGGACGCGGTCGCGACGCAGAGGGGACGTGGCGCAATGGTGGGGCGGCCATGTCCGATCACTGAACCGATTCGCGATGCCCTCTTTGTCGAACAGTGTTCCCCTAGTTCCGAGGTCACAGAGACTACCGCTAGCTCCTAATGCTCATGAGAATGTTGGAGTGGCCAACATATTACGGCAAGTAGCGAACCGATGACGCCACCGACTCAGCCGCTCGTCGGCCATGCTAATGCTAACCCGGTTCCGCCCACTGGAGCCGGTAATGATAAGCTACTTCAGACGTGATTCGTATGCGTCCTCCGCAGCTTTGATGGTGCTTCGACCTTCCGTTGGGAGAATTGGTTATTCGAGTTGAGAAAGTGTTTGAGGCCGCTAACTGCTCCGAGGAGAGGAAAGTACCCATTGCTCAAGATTTCTCGCCAAGGAGGCAGCGACGTGGTGGCAAGCGGTGAAACCGCATGACCGGGCAGCTACGTGGGCAGAGTTTCGAGATCTGATGGAAGATGAATACTGTCCTTGGCCAGTGAAAGAGGGGAGGATCCGAGCCTTCTTTGAGGCTAAGCCCCAAGATGTTCCTATTTCTCAAGCTATCAAGGACTACAATCAACAGCTGCATTACGTGAGAAACCAAGTCCGAGATGAGCTAGATAAGATCCGCCACTTTAATATACGGATGAAGCCGAGGGTGCGCCACTACATGTCTGGTCTGGGGTGCACGACTTTGAAAGATTATCAGAATAAAGCGATGGCTTACGAGATGTCGTTTTCGCGATGAGACGGCGGTCAAGGAAAGAAGCAGAGACCTCGGTCGGGCCGGGAGGCAAGTCAGAGGGTATCCGAAGGCTCACCCGGCCCGCGAGTCTTCGGGGCCGGGCCGCCATCGGTTGGTCGAGGGAACGGTTCTAGGTCCGCTCCGCCGGGTTCCGCTTCGTGGTCCTACATGCTTCAACCGCAATCGTCCGGCCACATGATGAGTGAGTGTGATAGGCCTCCGATTCGATGTCTTGCTTGTGGCCGTATGGGTCACCGTGCTAAGTTTTGTACGGATGCGGCTGGGATCCAAGCATTACTCAGATATCTGCTCCAGCTGCAGGAGAGCCGAGTGTGAATCAGGCACCGACAGTTCCTCAGCCGCAGCAGAGTTTTGGTAGTGGTCGAGGTCGTGGTCAGCCTTCTAGAGGGGGAGCTTCTAGTGCGGGGTCTGTTCCGCCCCGTGTGTATGAGATGAGGCGAGTCGGAGATCCCGACGCGACGGTGGCTACAGGTACCGTCCACATCCTTGACCATCCTGTTTCCGTATTGTTCGATTCTGGTGCTACGCATTCTTTTATATCTATGGATTGCGTGCGTCGTCTGCATGTTGATTGCCTTGTTGCTTGTGAGCCTTTTGTTGTTAAACTTCCTAGCGGGATAGCATCGTGGGGACCGTGAGATTAGAGATTTTTCCGTGAGTATCGCGGGAGGGATTGGCTTTCTAATCGATTGCGATAGATATTAGAGATGAGGACTTGATTCTGGGTGAGGATTACTGGACCGTCATGGGGCGATCATGAATTATAGAACGAGGATCACATGATGTTAGCCTCCGATGGTACCGAGCATTCTTTTGTGGGGCGTAAGCGGGTAGTCGAGATTACCGATCAGCGCTTTGAGGGCGGTGAGGCTTCTTGGGAGGTTGCACGGCTATTGGTGTTACGCTTTGAGATCGGAAGAAGGGGAGTCGAGCTCGCCTATTCCGGTAGTATGTGAGTATCCCGACGCTTTTCCAGATGAGTTGCCGGGTTTGCCGGCCGAGAGGTTGAGTTTACTGGCCGATTTAGAGCCGGGTGCAAAGACCTATCTCTAAGACGCCATACCGTATGGCGCCCGCCGAGATGCTTGAGTTGAAGAAACAGCTTGGGAGAGTTGCCGGACATGGGATATATTCGACCGAGCGCTTCGCCTTGGGGCGCACCGGTCCTATTTGTAAAGAAGAAGGATGGGTCACTTCGTTTGTGCATCGACTACCGAGAGTTGAACAAAGTGACCATCAAAAACAAGTATCCGCTACCAAGGATTGATGATTTGTTTGATCACTGCAAGGGGCAATCGTGTTTTCAAGATTGATTTGAGATCGGGTATTATCACTCCGAGTGAAGGATACCGATATTCAAGACGGCCTTTCGGACGAGATACGGTCACTACGAGTTTGTGGTTATGCCTTTTGGGCTAACTAACGCACTCACCGTGTTCATGCATTATGAACAAAGTCTTTATCGAGTACCTCGATAAGTGTGTAGTCGCTTTTATCGATGACATCCCGATTTACTCGAGGAGCGAGGAGGAGCACGCCGTCATTTGCATATTGTGTTAGATATTTTGAGAACTCGGATCTTTTGCGAAGTTCTCAAAGTGCGAGTTTTGGTTACGGGAAGTTATGTTTCTCGGTCATGTGATCTCGGCCGAGGGTGTTCGTGTGGACCCACATAAGGTAGAGGCGATGTTGGATTGGGCGCCGCCCAAGAACGTGAAAGAGGTCCGTAGTTTTCTCGGGATTAGCCGGTATTACCGTAGGTTCGCCGAGGGGTTCTCTAAACTTGCTCGACCTCCGACTCGCTTGTTACGTGTCGAGAAGTTTGTGTGGACCGATGAGAGGCGTAATAGTTTTGAGGAGTTGAAGAAGCGGTTGACGACCGCTCCCGTGTCGGGCTTTACCGAGTGGTAATGATGGTTTCTCTGCTTATAGTGATGCTTCGCCAAGGGCTCCGGCGCGTACTTATGCAAAGACGGAGGACGATTGCCTATGCTTCCGTCGGTTGAAACCGTATGAATTGAATTACCCTTCGCACGATCTTGAGTTGGCCGCAGCTTGTGTTTGCGTTGAAAATCAAGGCCATTACTTGTATGGCTCGTCGTGTCGATTTTCACCGATCACAAGAGCCTCAAGTACATCTTCACGCAGAAGGAGCTTAATATGAGACAGGGAGATGGTTGGAACCGATTAAGGATTACGATCTTGAGATCCTCTATCATCCGGCAAGACTAATGTGGTAGCAGATGCCTTGAGCCGGAAATCGGTATCGCTCGGTGCTTGAGTTACTCACGGCCCATCGGGACTTCACGAGAGTTTATGAGGTTGAGCATTGAGATTGTACCGCCAGAGTTCCGGCGCATGCGTACTCTTGAGATTTCTTCGTCTCGATCGAGGACATTAAATCGGGATACTGGAGGACCCGATGTTTATTCAGTGCGGGAGAGTGTAGAGAAGGGGAAAGCCCTGGATTCGTTATTCATGAGGACGGCGTGTTGAGATTCCGAGGTCGGTTGTGTGTTCCGAACGACTCGAATCGAGACAGCATTATGCGAGAGGCTCATGCGTCACCATACTCACCCATCCGGCTCGAGTAAGATGTATAAAGATCCGAGGAAGAATTTCGGTGGAGCGATATGAAGAAGGAGGTAGTTCTTTGTAGCTAAGTGTTTGACTTGTCGCCAAGTCAAGATTGAGCATCAGCGCCACCGGATTATTGAAACCACTTCGCTCCTAATGGAAATGGGAGGACATCTCTATGGATTTTGTCACGAGTTTACCGAGGACGAAGACCGTATGAATATGGTATGGGTAATTGTAGACCGACCGACTAAGTCGGCACATTTTCCGGGCATCAAGGATACTTGGGGTCCGGAAAAGTTGGCTCGTATTTTTATCACTCGATAGTGAGGCTTCATGGTACGTCGAGGACCATTATTTCGCATGCAGAGATGGCCGATTTGTATCGCATTTTTGGCGGGCGGTGCATAAGGCATTGGGGACTCGGCTACGTTTGAGCACTTCGCTCCATCCCTGCATCGATACATCCGAACGTACCATTCAGACGCTCGAGGATTTGTTGCGCGCTGTGCGTTAGATCGAGTAGTAATCGGGAGGATCATTTGGCCTTGATTGAGTTTACTTATAATAATAGCCGGCACGCGTCGATTAAGATGGCACCATATGAGGCACTTTATGGCCGACGTTGCCGATCACCGATATGTTGGGATGAGCCGTCCGATTTGGTTGGCACCGAGCCGGATCTCGTATTGGAGACGAGGGAGAAAGTCGAATTGATTAGAAAGAGGATGTTGGGCCCGGAATCGACAAAAGTCTTATGCGGATGTTAGGCGTAGACCTTTGGAGTTTGAGGTGGGAGATCACGTTACGTTGAGAGTATCTCGACGAAAGGAGTTTTCCGATTCGGGAAGAAGGGAAAACTCGGCCCGAGATATATTGGACCTTTCGAGGTATTGGAGAGAGTCGGTGAGTTAGCGACTGCTTTGGCTTTACCTCCGTCGCTTAGTCATGTACATAGCGTATTTCACGTTTCCCGCTTGAGGAAGTGCGTTCGGACTCGTCCCACATTATCGTCTTTGGGGACGTGGAGATTTAGAAGTATTTTAAGATTGAAGAGAGACCGGTTATCAGTTTTGTGCGTCGTGATAAAAAGTTAAGGCACAAAACCATTCCTTTGGTTAAAGTGCAATGGTCGAGGCACGGAGTAGAAGAAGCGACGTGGGAGTTAGAGGAGGATATGCGTCGAGATACCCCGAGCTTTTTGATTCTTAAGTTTCGGACGAAACTTTATTTTAGAGGGGAGAATGTAATATCCGTAATTTTCCCATTTTTAGCTTCCATTTTTGGTGTATGTCTATTTTTATCGACTCGCTTGTAACTGCTTCGACATTTCAATCTATTTTGTTCTTGGAGTTTTTCCATTGGGATGAGTTTTGATGATGTTTTCACGTAATTTCGTTTTATGACATGTTTTGCCGTATGAACGTTCGATTCTTGTAAAACCTGCTCGTTTCGTTATTTCGGGTTTGTACAAGTTCGTATGGTTGAGTTGGTCTTGTGGAGACTTTCGGTCAGAACTGACGCTGCTTCGTGATTTTCGCACTTGGGCCATTTTTGTAATTTCCTAATAGTTTAGGGAATCTCGTTTTCGTTGTCGCATTACGGACCCTTCGGTGGTCGGAATTGTATTTTTCTTTCAGCACTTAACTCCGTCGTCTTGTATGCTTCGTGTTCATGTTCCTGGATTCTGGTCTCGTCGTGTGTATCGTGTATCGTACCCTCGACAGCAGCTTACTGCTGATATGACATCGGGTTATTATACAAACATGTTACTAAAGTTTACTAAAAAATGCAATTTTGTTACTAAAGTTTTTTTTGTTACAAATAGGTTACCAAAGTTTTGTAACCGGTTACTTAAGTAACTAAAGATGTTTTAACCCATTGATACCGGTTACATTGCCAACGTGGATTTTTTTTTTTAAAAAAAATATAAAAAATCCAGAAAATAATTTTATTTTTTCGAAAAATAATATATTTTTTCCAGAAAATAAATTTTTTCGAAAATATTTTTTGCCAAAAATAATATTTCTCCGTAAAATAATTTTATTTTTTCGAAAAATAATATATTTTTTCCGTAAAATAAATTTTTTTCAAAAATATTTTTGCCGAAAAATAATATTTCTCCAGAAATAATTTTATTTTTTCAAAAATAATATATTTTTTCAGAAAATAAATTTTTTCAAAAATATTTTTGCCAAAAAAATATTTCTCCGTAAAATATTTTTAATTTTTCTAAGAAATAAAAATTTCCATAAATAATGATTTTTCAAAAGATAAATTTTTTCCTAGAAAATTTTATTTACAAAGACTTTTCCGTAAAAATTTTATTTACAAAGATAATTTCGGAAGAAAAATTTTTTCAATAAATTTTTTCAAATATTATATTTTTTCCATAAATAATGTTTTTTTTCGAAAAGATAAATTTTTTCCATGAAAATATACAAAGACATGCGAAAAAGAAAACTTAAAAGTAAAAAAAATAATAATTAAAAAAAAAAGAAAAAAAAAAGTAAAAAAACACGCATAGTAACTTTTTGTAAAGTTCAGTAACCTATTTAATAACCCCGTAAACTATAGTAACTTCTTTGTAACATTTAAAACTATGGTGCTGACGTGGACAAGGGGAACCGGTAATCATCCGGTTGCCCACTCTCGCAGTTACATTTGTGTAAGATTTTAATCTTTGAGTAACCCAGTTGACAAACCCGAAAACTTAAGTAACCTCTTTGTAACAAAAAAAACTTTAGTCAGAAAATTGTCATTTTTGGTAAACTTTAGTAACCTGTTTGTATAATAACCCTATGACATCGCAGATCAATCATGTGTGTAGCGCACGCTACCCCGTTGCCTTGCGGCGCTATCAAGAACAGCTTAGCGACGCTAACCCTTATTGTTAGCGACGCTAACGAATGTGGCAAGAGCATCGGATCGCGCGGCCCGTTAGCGACGCTACATATGGCGATTAGCGGCGCTAACTTCACACTATATAAGCCCAATGTGCGCTTTGAGCAGTTAGCCATTCTTTTCCCTTCGCTTTCTTCGACGTGCGACCTCGGAGGCGATTTCCATCAGTTCCGATCGGCGTCCTATTCACATTCCATCACCGTAGAGTTGTGCTAACATATTATCATCAGTATAATCGTCATCCATCATCCGAAATCAAGGTAATTTCGTCTAGAACCCTAACTCGTCAAATTTGGGGGTTTCTCCGGGTTTTACTAATTGGAACCGAATTATTCCAGTATGTTAGGATATTCTTCACCGATTGTGATTGTTGAATGATTCCAAATCCAATTTCCTTGATTTTAATCCGCGAATTATCGATACGGGGAGATTTTGCGTAAACCCTCGCCCGTATCAATTGATCGTCTATTGTCGTTATTGGTAATCGGGGTTTTGGGAGTATTCCTTTCGATTACTGATGTCCGTTGGGACTAAGTTATGCTAATTCTTCGTTTAGGAACCGTCGTTGTCCATTCGGATCATCCATAGTCACTTTTCACTTCCGATCCTTCGAAGATGTCACAAAGGCAAGTACTTTACATTTGTTTACATGTTCTAGTATTTGAATTATGGCTGTATCGTGGTTGTTGTGGATGGTTATGTGTATGTTCACCTAGGGACGGTCCGACGGGGCCTCTAGGGATACGTATTGCCGTGAGTGTGCGTATCGTGAACTGTGGTTAGCCACCTGTGGATGTCCGACGGACTCATGGGTACGGTGGCCGTGAGTCTCGTGCCAATGGTTAACTTTGAATTATGATTTGTTGGAGATAATGTGTTTGTGTTTGTACATCATAAATATTCCTAATATAAAATGTTTTCTAAAATGATTTTTGCGCATGTATTCATCTCGATTAGAATGTAGTTCAAATGGATTGTACTTGCACTAGCGATTGTCGCTAACCCTTAAATGGGGAAATACTTTTGTATTTCGTATTGATCGTGGGGACAAACGAGCACGCGGGCCGTATGAGGATGATGGGCAAGCATGATATTGACAAGAATATGACTTTTCTATGTTATGACTGACTGTTGATATTGATGTCTGATTTAGGGATTAATGTATTAAAAAATTTGTTTAAGTACTGAGTACTTCTGCTTGAAATTGTTAATGTTGTGTTCCCGTTTTGGGAAATGGATTTGATGTCAAATTTTAATTGTCGGTTTGTAGTCTTTTATTTGAATTGTCGTTTTATTAATGATAGTTAGTCGTTGTCGAATGTCTTGTGGGTATGTTAGCCTGGTGGATTCCACAGTGTGGGGTCCACGGCGCTGTAATATGCCCTGAACGTCTTGGGGGTGTTACAATCATGGGGATCTATACCAAGGGCGCTGGATCGCTCGATTACCCTGTACTGTTTTGATGGAATCGTGAGGATTCGCATCGTTGGATTCCGGTGACGGAAGTCCGTTTTGCATGTTTTATGATGCACTGATGATTTCTGTATTATGACACTTGTACTAGCATTGTTTTGCTAACCCCTTCGGGGGTGGACATTGTTTTGATGTTCACGTAGCCGAGGAGCGGGGAAGCAACCACAGTACCGACAGGACGATGAAATGGCTCAGTGATGTGGTTGATGTTTATTGTTATTGTGATTTGTCTCCTTGGTCTATTTAGTACTCGAGTACGTCTGTTTTAATAATGTCCATTTCGATATGGTTGTATAAGTTAACTCATTTGATCGGTTGAATCAAATCTGTGTTTGAATTTCAGTTGTACGATTGGTTTATATTTACACTCTTTTAAAATTAGCCTTGTAAATCCTTACCTAAAGGGTTTACGGCGCTGTAATTATTCCGAATATCTCGGGGTGTTACAGAATATGGTATCGGAGCTAAGATTCATGGATATCTTGGCAGTCGGGTTAGTTGGGTCAGTTTACGTTATTTGATTATTGGTCATTCGTAACATCACTGCGAGCCAAAGATCGTCAGGTGGACCGTGGTTGTAAGTTCCTAAATCTCAAATACTACCGTTTTATTTTATTCATGTTTTGTGAACATTGATGGATGTACTTTTAGAAAGTTTGCCCTGGATATTGAGTATTTATGTTTACAGTATGTTGAGAGGAGGTCGTGGACGCGGACGCGGTCGTGGACGCGGACATGGAAATGCGAGACAAGAAGAGTCGGTATCTACCCCATAGATAACCGCTAGTCGAACGGATTCCCATTCCGGGGGATAGCTGGGATCGGCAAATAATAATGCAGATCCTAACATGCTGGGAGTGCTTCAGCAGGTGGTTGCCCAGATAAACCAGTTTGCTCAAGTTGTGGATCGCATACAGACGGCGATGGGACAGCAGCATAACGTGAAAAATCGAGGAGATAGATGGCTTACCGAAGTGATTAAATTGCACCCTCCGAAATTTGACGGTTCTGCCGAGACGCTTTCTTCGGATCACTGGCTGAAGGAATTAGAAAAGATTTTTGCAGGGATTAACTGTCCCAACGATAGGAAGGTTCCGGTCGCCCAGTATCTTCTGACAGGGGAGGCTTTCGACTGGTGGGAGGCCATTCGACCGAAGGAGCACAATGTTGACTGGACGGAATTCAAATTGATGATGGAGGCGCAGTATTGTCCTCGCCCAGTTAGAGAAGCCCGAGTTCGGGAGTTTTTCTCACCACAAAATTCGGAAGCATCTGTGACGGACGTGATTAAGACCTTTAATCACCAGCTGACTTATGTGCGCCACTTGGTCAGGACCGAGGCGGAAAGGATTTTCCATTTTGACATGCGAATGAAGCCAGAAATTCAGCAATATATGTCCGGATTTGATTGTACCACCTTGCGACAGTATCAGGACAAGGCGTTGGCCTATGATATGAAGGAGGCAGCAGTAGAGAAATCGACGGAAGCAAAGAAACAGAAGGTGTCTGGCAACTTCACGGAGAATAAGAGTAGTGGGCCCCGCCGGGGTCAGTCCTCTTTTCACTCATCCAGGAGACCTCCGCATCCTTCTCGAGGTGGAAAGAAGTTCCGGGCAGCACCAACTGTTTCAGACGCAGGGAAGAAGTGTTATAACTGTGGCAAAGCGGGACATGTTCGACGTGATTGTTTCGCGCCTGCTGTGACCTGTTTCGAGTGTGGACATGAAGGACATCGCGCAACATTTTGTGGGAATGCGACCCGATCTTTTGGTACTGTGACTCAGCTCCAGCCCAAGGAGACGAGTGTGAACCACGCAACAGAGAGTGGATTTCAGCAGAACGTTGGGAAGAGAGAGACATCCAAAGGTCGGGTCCGTTCCTCCGCTGCATTTACGAAATGAGGAAATCGATGATCGGGAACACCGCTTGCATCGTACAATTCAGATCCTTTTGCAACCAATTAGTGTTTTATTCGATTCCGGAGCTACACATTCTTTTGTATCATTGAACTGTGTAAATCGTTTGAAAATCTCGTGCTTATTTGATTGTGAACCATATGTTGTGGGTTTGCCGAGTGGAGAGAGAATCGAGGGAACCCTAGAGGCTAGAGATTTTCAAGAAACTATAGGAGGGAGAGATTGGTTATCGAACCTTATTGTGGTTGACATCTACGGTGACGATTTAATTCTCGGAGACGATTGGCTCAACCGTTATGGAGCTATTCTGAATTACCGAGAGAGAGTCATTTCTATCATTGCTGATGACGGATCTGAACACTTATTCCGAGGATGGAGACCAGGAAGCTCGGGAAAATTGATCAAAGCAATGAAAGCCATGAAATTATCGGGTGGATGTCACGGACTTTGGTGCTATGCCATGAGGAAAGAGGAAGGAGTAGAGCTCGTCTATTTGATTGTGAATGAGTTCTCGATGTATTTCTGACGAACTACAGGGTTACCTCCGCAGAGAAGTGGAATTCACTATCGAATTAGAGCCTGGAGCAGCTCCTATTTCCAGGGCACCATACCGCATGGCGCCAACCGAGATGTATGAACTCAAGAAGCAACTGGAGGAATTGTTACAGAAGGGCTATATCCAACCTAGTGTTTCTCCTTGGGGAGCACCCGTTCTCTTTGTCCGGAAGAAAGACGGATCCCTCCGACTGTGTATTGATTACAGGGAGCTCAATAAGATGACGATCAAGAATAAGTACCCTATACCTAGGATCGACGACTTGTTTGATCAACTGCAAGGGGCGAGGGTATTCTCCAAGATTGACTTGCGATCAGGATACCACCAGTTGAGAATTAAGGAATCGGATATACCAAAATCTACTTTCAGATCCCGGTAGGGGCATTATGAATTCGTAGTAATGCCGTTTGGACTTACCAATGCTCCTGCGGTGTTCATGCAATTGATTAATCGGGTATTCTTGGAATACTTGGATAAATTTGTGGTCGTCTTCATTGATGACATCTTGATATATTCGAAGAACGCAGAGGAGCATGCCGAACATTTGCATGTGGTTTTGAGCACTTTGAGGAAGGAACAGTTGTATGCAAAGTTTTCAAAATGCGAATTCTGGCTTAAGGAAGTAACTTTCCTTGGGCATGTGATATCAGCTGACGGAGTTCAGGTGGACCTGAAGAAAGTCGAAGCAATCTTGGAATGGGAAGCTCCTAATAATGTGAAAGAAGTCCGGAGTTTCTTAGGACTTGCGGGATATAATCGCCGCTTTGTAAAGGGATTTTCCAAGATCTCTCGTCCGCTCACTCAGCTGTTACAGAAAACTCAAAAGTTTAAGTGGGATGAGAAATGCCAGGCTGGTTTTGATGAGCTTAAGAAGAGACTGACGACAGCACCTATATTAGCGTTACCAGATGGAACTGATGGATTCATGGTTTACAGCGACGCTTCAAATCAGGGTATGGGATGTGTGTTGATGCAAAAGGATAAGGTGATTGCCTATGCTTCTCGGCAATTGAAACCGTATGAGGTTAATTACCCGACTCATGATCTGGAGCTAGCAGCTGTGGTCTTTGCCTTGAAAATTTGGCGACATTATTTGTACGGCACTCATTTTCAGATCTTTACAGACCATAAGAGCCTCAAGTACATTTTCAGTCAGAAAGAATTAAACATGAGGCAGAGAAGGTGGCTGGAATTGATCAAGGATTACGACTTGGAGATTCTCTATCATCCGGGGAAAGCAAACGTAGTAACCGATGCTTTGAGCCGTAAACCTGTTTCTCTCCGAGAGTTGGAAGCACTTACGTCCCAAACCAGTATTCAACGAGAACTGATCCGCGAGGGGATTGAAGTATGGGCACCAGAAATCCAAGGGCAACTTTATGTGATGGAACTGACTTCATCACTAGTCGAGGAGATCAAGTCTAAACAATTGAACGATTCTCTGATCCTTCGATTATGTGACGAAGTAAAGAAAGGAAAAGCCCCAGGATTCGTGATACAAGATGATGGAGTTCTGAGATTTCAGAGTCGACTTTGCGTTCCCGATGATGATGATTTGAGAAGGACTATTCTGAAGGAAGCTCACAGCGCGCCCTATTCTATTCACCCGGGCAGCAGTAAGATGTATAAGGATTTAAAACAAAACTTCGTGGGGAATATGAAGAAGGACGTAGCAGTATGTTTCGAGGTGTTTGACTTGTCACAGAGTTAAGATCGAACATCGACTGCCGGAATGTTAAAGCCGCTCCGATCCCCGATTGGAAGTGGGAGGACATCTCGATGGATTTCATCACCAAGATGCCAAGGACTAGAACGGAATGAACATGATTTGGGTTGTAGTTGATCGACTAACCAAGTCGGCTCATTTCCTAGGGATTAAAGATACATGGGGACCCGAGAGATTGGCGCGAGTATTTATTGCGGAGATAGTCAGATTGCATGGGACACCGAAGACCATTATTTCGGATCGAGATGGTCGCTTCGTGTCGCACTGGGAAGGCGATTCACGGGGCTTTGGGGACCGAGCTAAACTTTAGCACGGCTTATCATCCTCAGACGGACGGTCATCCAAAGGACTATACAAACAGTAGAAGACATGCTTAGAGCTTGTGCTTTGGATTGGTCAACTGATTGGGAAGTCCATTTGCCATTGATTGAATTCACCTACAATAACAGTTGGCATGCTTCTATTAAGATGGCACCATTTGAAGCTTTGTACGGGAGGAGATGTCGATCACCCCTGTGCTGGGATGATTCTTCGGATTTGATCGGGACGGAACCGGAATTGATAGTTCAGACTCAAGAGAAGATAGCTTTGATTAGAGAAAGACTGTTGACGCCTGAGTCGGCGAAGTCTTATCTCGACGTACGTCGTCGCCCTCTGGAGTTCGACATTGGGGACCACGTACTATTGAAGGTGTCTCCTACATGGGGAATTTTCCGTTTTGGGAGGAAAGGCAAGCTAAGTCCGAGATATATCGGACCATTTGAGATCCTCGAGAGAGTTGGGGATTTAGCATACAGGTTGGCCTTACCGCCATCGCTGAGTCACGTTCACAACGTGTTTCACGTATCCCAATTGCGGAAGTATGTACCATATCCCAGTCATGTTATTGATTTCGACGAGATCGAGATAGCTAATGACGGCACCTTCGAAGAGAGACCAATAAAGATACTCGAGAGTCGAGTCAAGCAGTTGAGGAATAAACCGATCTCCTTGGTAAAAGTTCAGTGGTCTCGACATGGAGTCGAAGAAGCAACTTGGGAGACGGAGGAGAGTATGAAGTCGAGATACCCGGAATTATTTTCATTTTAAGTTTCGGGCCGAAACTTCTTTTTAGAGGGGTAGTATGTAATGCCCGAATAAATGGTGTATTTACCTTGTACTCGACCTTTTATTATTTTCGACTTCGTGATGTTATATAATCGTAGATTGGTTTCCCGTATTTGTGCCCTTATGTTTTATATATCTTCAAGCATTGCATGCATGATTCTGCACGTACTAACGTACGTTAACAGGCGTTCATAACGTACGCTAAGGATGCAGTGTTACATACGTTATCTGATGTTCTTAACGTACGTAAGCTAAGTCAACTTGGGTGCGGATAAGGGTCAGCTTGTGGGGGCCGAAGAGAGGGCCGAGGAAGATTCGTGTGATTCCCGCATGAACCTGGACATAGGTGTTACGTACGCTATGGTGCATGTGTTACGTACGCTAAAGACATGAGTATTACGTACGTAAAACCCGTGTGATTACGTACGTAAGTATATGACGAAATCAGGCCAGTGAACTCTGGTCAGACGATTACGTACGCTAAGGCTAGGGTATAACGTACGTTAAGCTTGTTACGTACGTAAGGGGTTATTGCATAACGTACGTAATACTTAGAAATCTATTTATAGAACCTGACCCTCACTTCATTTCCCACTTTTGCCTTGGCCGATTTTTGTGTTCTTGAGACTATCCTTCACCTCATATCTCTCATATCATCATTTACCTCCGAATTTGGGAAGCTTAGACCGGGTGAGTTGGTGATCAAGCTTCCGATGAAGAGTTTATTGAAGATTTTCTTATTCTTACATCTCTTAAGGTATGTTACGATTTGTTGTGCGGCATTTAAACACGCCTCGAAGACGATCGTCATAGCAGTCGGGAGGTCTACCATGAGAGATGTGCTCGGGGTAAACACCCTGAACTCGGCACCCACGGCGATCACCTTCTGTTGACTGGCGATCGTCTTTTGTTGATTGGCGATCGTCTCGTGCCGTGTTCTACTCCAACATCCGTCAAAAGTCATCAAAGCCCAAATCTCGGGCTGGGACCCGCATGCAGATCTCAAAAGGTGCTGACAGACAAGATCGGTGCCTGACTGTCACCTACTTCACCTACCAACAGGGCCGCAGACTGCGAACAAGATCGACAGACAAGACACTGTGCTCACCTGTCACCAACTTCACCTACCAACAAGATCACCGAAAAGATGGGTGACAGCTGCTCAGTGGCGCATGCGAGTTCCAGTCGACTGCATAACCCATTGTCAAGAATAACCGCGGACTTTAAGGGAAAAGCCCCACGCGACGAGACGATCGGCCGTCTTATTATAATATAAATAACGACGATCGCTGCGATCGTCGGGGCCCTCGTGAACTTGGTACGCTATAAATAGAAGGTCCATAACATGCAACAAGGACTGCGAAATACACAGCAAAAACAAGAGAGAGAAAAGAGAAAGACATTCTCACACATAGAACATCCATAGCAAGAATTCACAGAACTCCATATCTGATTCTTCCGGCATTCTATACGCTCCACAGCTTAGAAAACTAGAATCCTTTACACTCTTTGTAATAGATTCTAACATAAATATTTGTACTCAACCGTATACTTATTAATAAATTCTCGCGAGAGCATTCAAGCCCGGGATTAACAACCCCGGCAAATCTTGTGTCATTTAATTTCTCACGGACGTGCTCCCGCACTTGTTGGTTACTCGATCATTCCAGCAACATTATCTTCGGATAATATTTTGGGTAACAACAATTGGCGCTAGAAGAAGGGGCCGGCATACCTTCACTTTTATTCCGATCGTCTCGTAGAACACTCATTGTTCTTCGGACTCACACTTGAAGAAACACTCACTGTTCTTCAAAAGGAACAAACCTCCAGAAAAATGACGTCTTCTACAACTTCCAAGAGAGCCACCACGAGATCCGCGAAATATCATTCCGACACGGACAGAATCCCGGCCCGCGGCGGAAGGCGACCGCGGCGACGCTAGATCCTCACTCCCGCCCCCAAGGGACGGCCCTAGTCTCTCACTCGATCGCCTGCATCGGAATGCATTGAGGAGGCCATAGCCGTCCTCGTGGAGCGACGGATTGCATGCGACTCGCCCACCATCACTCACAACCATCCGCCGAGCCGGGCAAGCTCAAGGGGATATATGTATAGAAATCAACAGAAAACACAGAGCCGCATTCAAAGGCTCTCGTCAGCGGGGCGACTCCGTCTTGGCCGCCTAGGAGTGATCCTCGTGGCGACCGGACGGTCGGGCCCGAGTCGGGAGGCATCGGAGTCGAATCCTTCACCAGAGTTCGGCATATCCGACTCCCGGAAGACAGCCGGTCGCAGGCCCCACTCGCCCGAGAAATGAGTCTGCGGGCAGAGAACTCGTCATCCACCATGGGGGCAGGGATCGGTACATGATCGCCTCGGCTCGCGCTCCGGTAGCCAATCGGCGAGCTGTCAGGCCACGGCGATGGCGCAATGATACGGCTTCGGCGAAATGAAGGCGCTACTAGACACCGGGCGGGCGCCAGGAGACCGATCTCTGGACCAAGTGAACCACTCGCGGTCCAGATCGAGCTCGCCCCGGTTCAACCAACAATCGCTCCCCCACAGACACCTCTATATGAGGGAAGATCGGACCCGGAGACCCACTTGAGCAAATTCCGGATCTACATGACCGGATGCGGAGCATCAGATGCGATGAAGTGTCGGATGTTCCCGCTAACTCTGGGCGACCTCGCCCACAGGTGGTACATCTCGCTGCCTCCTCGCTCAATCAATTGCTTCGAGAAGTTGGCGAACGACTTTACGTCGTACTTCGCCGCCAAAGTCGCCGCCACGAAGGCCCCCACCGCATGATGAAAATCAAGCGGGAAGGACGAGCCGATGCGAATTACATCGGCCGGGTGGACGAGATAGTCCTCACCGGTGAACCCATTAGCGACGAGCTCGCCCTCTATTCAGTCTCCGGGGATTCTACGGCCACTCACCCATGTTCGGGCATCTCACAAAGGATATCCCCGACCTACTCGGTCTTCCGCGTCGAGCCGCCGATTTCTGGCCGGGCAGAGGATGCTCTCCCTCCATTTAGATGAGGAACCCAGGAGAGGGAAGATGCCATCCCATGTTCAAGAAGGCGGTCGCCAAGCCCGGAAAGGCGGTCGCAAAGCCGCTGGCGAATTCAAAGCTTTCGGTGATGTAGAGGTTCACCTCCTCCACAACCTCAACTTTGTCTCCGGCCCACATCTTCAACGCAATTAAGGGGCGGGAGTGGCTTTCAAACCGAAGCCAATAAGGGACCACGGTCATCTAGACCGTAGCAAGTTCTGTGCCTATCACAAAAGTCCCGCCACAACACCGGCCCAATGTCGCGACCTCCTCGGGCAACTCGCGACTGCTCAAGAAGGCAAATTAGACAACTGGTCACCAAGCCGAACCTCGACCAGAGAGGACCGTAGGCGCGAGCGCGCCGTCGGATCGAAAGGACGCCTCCCAATCCGGCCGCCAGATCGAACACGAGCGAGCGAGCATTCCGATGAATCGATTCCTCCGATCAACCACGGCGGTCGGATTAATATGCTCAAGCGGGAGGTGGGAGCCTCGGGGCCTTTCCCGGTTTCCATCGCGTCAAACAGAAGCGGAAGGCCGAGGCGAGGGCATTCGCGGAGTCCATATTGTGGTGCCCCGAGCCGACCATCGCAAGAAACGCGCTCATCACCTTCTCCAATAAAGACAGGGAGGGGTCAATGCCCCAAGGAGGATGCATTGGTGATCTCTGCTGTATCACGGGAAGGCGGTCGGCCGCGTCTTTGGTCGACAACGGGAGCTTCGCAATATCATATTCAAAACGGCTCTGGATCGGCTCGAAACGACCAAATTCATCAAGCCATTTGACACCGTGCTCCAAGGATTCGGCGACAGCGTTGTCCAAGCCTATGGGAGGATCAAGCTCTCCGTCGAGCTGATATGCATTTACGATCCCAAGCTTAGGATCACTAGGAACCTTAATTTTGTAATCATAGATAGACCCAGCATCTATAATGGGTTCCTAGGTCGTCCATTCTTAGAAACCTTTGAGGCGGTCGCTTCGTCCTTCTTTTATTGTATCAAATTCCCCACCGCCGATGGGACGGTCAGATCGTAAAGGGGACCGGCTAATGGCAAAAGATGTTTAAATTACTCTGTCGCCGCTCTTGTTTTCAATACTTCCCCGATATGTGTAACGTTGAAGCGATCGACGATCGACCCATGGAGATCGGCGACCAAACACATCGTATCAACCCAACTCGAGAGGACGGCATCTCGGATCGGTTAACGGACGACATCGAGCCAAGGATCGGTTTCGAGCGAGTCTCGGCGTCGATCCAAGGATCGAGTCCGGAAATTGTTCCAAGCAAGCGGCCGTCCCCATCGAAGAGTTGGAGAGTATAGCCATAGATCCGGCTCGTCGAGCGGGAAGTGCGGTCGGGCGCAAGCATCGACCTCGCACTGAAAGGAGATCTGGTAAATTTACTACGTAAGAACATCGGAGTCTTCGCCTGGTCGCATCAAGATATGGTCGGCATAAGTCCCGAGCACGCTTGCCATTATCTGAAGATCGACCCGGCGATGAAGCCTGTTCATCAAAAACGTAGGAAATTCGGCCCCGAAAAATACGCGGCGCTCGACATAGAGGTCCAAAAGTTGCTCGACAACAAGTTAATCGGGGTAGCTACGGACGACCCACAATGGGTCGCTAACGCGGTACTCGTCAAGAAGCTGACTGGCTCCTGGAGGTTATGCATCGACTTTACCGACCTCAACGCAGCTTGTCCAAAAGATCACTTTCCGATGCCTCATATTGACCACTTGGTCGATAGTACTGCAGGCTGCGAAATGATGTCGTTTATGGATGCCTTCGCCGGATATCATCAAATCCCAATGGCGGAGAAAGACATAAAACACACATCTTTCCACACGGAAAAAAGACATATACTTTTGGGTCCGGATGCCGTTCGGCTTGAAGAATGCGGGGGCGACCTACCAGCGCCTGGTCAACAGGATGTTCGCTAATCAGATCGGCAAGACCATGGAGGTCTACATCGACGATATCGTGGTCAAAAGCCTCAAGAAGGAAGATCACCTCAATGATCTCGCCGAGACATTCGCCATCCTCGAAAAGTTCAACATGAAGCCAACCCAAAGAAATGCAACTTTGGGGTGGGCTCCGGAAATTCTGGGGCACATTGTCGGCGGAGGGGATCGAGGCGAATCCCACCAAGATACAAGCGATCCTCGACATGCAGGAACCTCGGAACATCAAGCAGGTACAACGCCTCACAGGTTGTCTGGCCGCCCTCAACCGTTTCATATCTCGGCTCGGCGATAAAAGCAAGCCTTTCTTCGCGACCATCAAAAACAAAAAGTTCGCATGGACGAGGAGAGTCGGTGGCGTTCGCCAAAATAAAGGAATATTTATCCAATCCCCGAGATCACGGCAAAGCCGATCCCGGGAGAAATTATTCCTTTACCTAGCGGCCTCGGAGGTCGCGGCGAGTGCGGTCTTGGTGCGAGCGGAGGGACTAGTCCATCCGCCGATCTACTATGTCACCAAGCGCTCCACGACGCTGAAACACGCTATACACCTTTGGAGAAGATCGCCTACGCTCTAGTCATGAGTGTCCGTAAGCTAAGAGCCTATTTTTTCGACCATCAAGTGGAGGTTTTGACAACCCTCCCTCTAAGGCAAGTTCTACATCGGCCAGGACACCAACGGCGACTCCTCAAATGGTCACTAGAGATCGCCCAATACGGCATCACGTACGCTCGCACGGCGATCAAGGGCCAAGCTCCGGCGGACTTCGTGGTGGAGTTAACTTTCCCTCACGGTCCGACCCACGTCGGTCGACTCCGCCCGGAAGTCAGACGTTGACGGATCGGCGACCAACTCGCGATCGGGCGGGATCGTCCTCATTAGCCCCAACGGACAAAGCTTCACAAATTCCGTGCGTTTGGATTTCGAGCGACCAACAATGAAGCCGAATACGAGGCCTTGGTAGGCGGGCTCGACACGGCTCTCGCCCTAGACGTTCGTCGCCTCCATATCTTCATGGACTCCCTCCCGGTGGTGAACCAAGTCAAAGGAGAATATGAGGCACGTGGCGAACATATGATCAAATACCAGGAGCTGGTCGCCGAGATGTGCACGAAATTCGAAGAAGTACAAATCGAACAAGTCCCGAGAGAGCACAACTCTCAGGCCGATGCCCTATCCAAGCTAGCATCGTCGGATGGGGCAGTCGATTTCTCTAATATCCAAATAAAAAAGTCAGAAAGGCCGGCAATCGAAAGAAACGTGGTGGCCACGATGCCGTTGCCGAAGAAAGCCGGATGACTCCGTTCATCACATACTAAAAGGACGGGACGGTCCCCAGCCGTATCAAAGCTCGCCAACTGACTCCGCGACACCGGATACACCCTGGGACGATCGTCTTTACAAGCGAAGCTTTCAGCCTTCCCCTCCTCAAGTGTATTACACCGGAGGAAGGACAACTCGTTTTAGCCGAGATCCACGACGGAATCTGTGGAAATCACGCTGGTGGACGAGCTCTCATCCATAAGACAACCAGGCAAGGTTTTTTCTGGCCGTCACTTCAGAAGGATGCGATCGCCTATGCCAGGTCGTGTCATAGATGCCAGATAATGGGACCAAGTATTAAAATCTCCCCCGAGCAGCTCACCTCAATGTACAGCCCATGGCCGTTCGCTCAATGGGGCATCGACCTTATAGGTCCCCTACCGACGGCTCCAGGAGGTTGTAAGTTCGCCATCGTCGGGGTCGACTATTTCACAAAATGGGCAGAGGCCGAACCGCTAAACAAGATCGGCCAGGAGCAAGTGATCAAGTTTATCTGGAGAAACATCATATGCCGGTTCGGTCTACCCCAGGCCATCATCTCCGACAATGGAAAGCAGTTCGACGGCTTAGAAGTCATGCAATTCTGTGATAAGTGGGGAATCAAAAGGTTGTTCTCGGCTCCCTATCACCCTCAGACGTACGGGCAGGTAGAGGCAGTGAACAAGATCCTCAAACACACAATTAAAGCACGACTCGAATCCAGGCTAGGACGATGGGCGAGCGAGCTCCCAGACGTTTTGTGGTCTTACCGAACAACAACCCGCAATTCAACGGGCGAAACCCCATTCGCCCTCGCCTTGAATGAGCGGTGATTCCCTCGGAGATCGCCGTCCTCAGCCATCGAACCGAGCAAGAGATGACGATCGATAATGATGTGGCCCGGCGGATCGACCTCGACATGCTCGAAGAACGTCGACTAACCTCGGAGATGAAGAACACTATCCACAAAAGGAGATCCGAAAAGTTCTTCAATTCAAAGGTCAGGGAAAGGCGGTTTCAAGTGGGCGATCTCGTCCTCAAAAAGATCCAAACCCACACAGGTGTCTTTGGACCAAGTTGGGAAGGCCCCTTCAGAATATCGAAATGGCTAACTAAGGGAGCCTACGAGCTGGAACACCCCGACGGTACTCCAGACCGGTATCCCTGGAACGCTGTACATCTGAAGAAATACTATCAATGATAACTTTGTATTCATTTTCAACTACCAAATGTACATGGAACATAATGAAATATTTTTGTTCTCTATCCCATCTATTCTGGCGATCGCCCCACAAGCATATTACATACCGTCGAGGATCGTCGTTCAAGAATGACAATCCGAGGTAGAAAACAATACATCCATGGCACTGGAGGTCGATGGAACCAACAGCTTCGCCCATGCAAGGTTCCTTCGAGCTTAGATCGCCCGCCCTTCGTTTGGATACGAGGCCGGCGTAGACGAAGGACCCTTCAAAACTAATCAGTGGACACGATCGCCCTCCCTCAATGGTCCATCATCTAACTTGGTGAACCCGGACAATGCGACGTGCCACTACCCCCGTCTCAACGTACACCGTCGAGGGTCGCCATCTTCATGGCGAGCCGAGGTGGAAGCAGAGCTGACAAGCCGCGGGCGCGGAGTCGAATAAACCGACGACGCCCCGCGCAAGGTTTCCTCCAGACCAAGATCGCCCACCTTTCGTTTTAACACAAGGCAGGCGTAGTCTAACGGAGGACCCTCACAAAAAGTGAGTCGCGGGATACACAACATCCCTCGCACACAAAGACACGATAAGGGAGGTCGATCCATCGAACACCCCAACCATACATAATTCGTCAGAACCGACGAAGCTGAAGATAGCCCGCCGGACGACCTAGTTTTTGTTTCCTTACTTACAATAAGTAAACAAAAACAAGGGGGCAGAGATGGGTCGAGCTAATCCCAAACACGATCGAATAAAAGGAACCACACACGATCGGCCTCACTCAAACACATTCGCTCAAATACGCGCAGGACGATCGAAGTCGTCCAACAAAAAATTACAAGTAAGAATTCCGATTCAAAACACATCGATACTTTCAACACTCAGACAATCGATCGGATGAGCAAAACGTCGAAAGCAATCATACACATACTTGTAAAAGTTGCACGCAAACATTCAAAGGCGATCGTATGAAAAGAAGAACATTTTATTCACAACGCAAGTTTAGTACATCACGAGGCCCGAAGGCATTTCAAAAGGAAAACGAAAAGTACATAGTGCTGGAGGAAAACAAAAATGCCTCTCAAGGCTCCGCCTGCTGGTCTTCACCCTCGGTTTGCGGATCGGCGTCGGCCTCGGGATAAATGAGTTTACCCGAGTACCAACTCAAGTCGATCCCGAAGTCGGCCAAGTCAAGGATCGGCAGGGAGAACTCCGGGTGCAAAGGATGCGCAAGGGCGTAAGATTTGAAGCTCTCCATCAAGGGACCGATCTCGATCCCTGCCTCTTTTGCGGCTCGGACACGTCGGATATGCCAAGTAATAGGCAAACTCGCCGGCGAGCGCCACACTTTGGTAGGGATCGGTCTCGATCGCCTTGATTGGCCCCTTCAACTCCGCGGCCGTCTTCTCGGCCTCACCGGCTCGGCGACCTTGGCGGCATTCTCACCTGGGACTTCTCCGGCTCTTTCCTTGCCGCGTCCGGCTCACCGCTAAGCCGATCAACCATCGCTTGATCGTCGCCTCCTCTGCGACGCCGCGAGCTTCGGCGAGCTTCGCTCCGTCACGGGACCGATCGCGGCCTCCTTGGAGCGGCTCAGCTCCTGCATCAATCGATCCACATCCTGCTTGGCCCTTTTGGCCGTATCCTCATACTCCTTCTCCATAGCCCGGATCCGGTTGGCATCCTCGATATTTCTGTTCCGGGCGGCCTCGAGGTCGCGATGGAGATGAGCAGTGGATGGTCGCCCCTCAAAATCCCTTGCAGCTTGGACGGCCATCGTCACCGTCTGAAGAGCCAGGGCAATGGTCGCCTGCATGGCGTCTCCAGATCGCCGACGAGCGATCGCATCGAGGTCGGTCGTCCAAGCCTTGGGCAAAGAGGCGGTGGCCTGGCGAACGTAAGCAGGGATATCAAGAGGTTGTTGCGGAGCCTTGCTCGACAGAAAGTCCAGCACCATGGGAGCAACGTCCGGATCGGCGAGACGAACCCTGCAGCGCAAACCAAGGAAACCAAAAAGTTAGCCTAAGACTTACTCAGAACGCCTACCTCGGAAAGTTCAAAACATTCTCACCTGTTGACCAGCTCTGGGTCACGGCCGAAAAAGGGCTTTCCCCGAGGAGTCTCGGCGTCAGCGATCGCCGTCCTTTTCAAGTAGCCGAGGCGACACAGGCTGGGCCCGACGGCACGGGACCAGCCCCTCCGCCATCGGAACAAGAAACGGGGAGCGGCGATCGGCGGCTCCAGATAGCTAAATCCGCCTCGGCCCGACGGAAGGATGCCTCCGGCCTCCGCCTCTTGCGGTTCTTGGAGTTGTTCCTCACCTTGAGTTTCCGGTTCGGCGGCAAGCACCGCAACGGGCTTCACCACAGGGGCAGGGCGAGACGACGTCGCGGCAACGCGACCCGTTTTCTTTCCCATATGAAGGCGACCGAGAAAACCGGGGTTAGACATGGCGATCTCCTGAGGTAGCTCGGTGATCCGGGGAAAATAAGTCTCTGCCAAAGAAGAAACTAAAACAAGTTAGACACTTACGTAAACGTGGCGACCTCTTGGAGACGATCGCCTCGCAGAAAAGAGCAGATAGAAAGTCATACCAGGTGCCTTAAGGTGGCGAAGGAAGCGAAACAGTCGAGCTCCCAACCGATGAGATTCGTGGCTGACTGATCGAACGTCTTTATAGGAAATCGGCAATGCGCGAATCCGCTCCCAGACGATCGAGAAATCAAAGGGGAGATCGTCGGCCGATGGAACAAGGGATCCTGCAAAAAGGGAAACAAAATTAGATCAGTCCAAGGAGTATCCAAACAAAGGGAGAAAGGAAACCCTTACTTGGATTCCTCTCCCGAAAATTGGTAGGGATATCCAACTCCTCCTCCGGCGGTTCGCTCGATGCCGACCTCCATGCAACACCAAACCAGAACCACTTTTTCATGTCGCCTCGAGTCTTGCTCGGCACCCGATAACCACCCTACCACCGCGACCTTGGATATGGTACCCGCCGATCGACCCTTTACGCACGGTCGGCTTAAAAGATAAGTCATCTCTCCCGAAAGGCGGGCGAAACAACTGTGACCGCCAAATAACGTCGGTGCCGATAATCTGCAGCCAGGCGTTGGCGTCCACCAAGAGGCGCCAAATTCCAGCGATCAGCGATACGAAACGGCGACGGCAAGGGAAACCGCAGACGGCCAAATGGTCATTTCGTTGATGGCGACCATACCCTCGGGAGGCTGGTCGGCACGTTCGTTCTCGGCGGGCACGTGCAATGACACATCGGAGGGAATATGATATTTGGCCCTCCAGTAGGTCATGTCCTTCCAGTCGCCGAACTCGAATCGACCAAGAGACCATTGAGACGGTTCGGCGGCCCGAAACTCCGTCCGCTTCACATGTACATAGGGATAAGCGGCGGAGTAAGCTTCAATCAAACTCGGACAGGCCGGCAATCCCCTCCATAAGTCTAGCAAAAGCCCTATAAACCGGGCCGAGACGGCGTCTTTTCCCAAGACAAACGTACGATTCGTCTTCCTCCACCGCGACGCATCTCGCTCCTCCGCCGCAGAGCCCGCCACTACGGCCTCATTGAAAAGCTCCTCAAGCTCTGCGGGTGTAATCCCCGCACGAATAGCCTCTGCGGCCGTTTCCACGGGGATTCCCACAGGAATTTCCTCCCGGTCCGGCGAAGCCACGGCGGCAGAAGTGCTTCCGACCTCGAAGGCCTTAGATCCTCCCGACATATTCTCAAAAAGTTAAGGGAGAGGGAAAAATTGGGTTTCTTACCTAAAGAAAGGAAGACGGTCGGCACAACAAGCTACGGAAATTTTTGCAGAGCTTCAGCAGGAAGACAAGGACGCGTAAAAGATGAAAATGGAGTAGCCCTAGCCCCTTTTATAGATGGAGGCCGGGGTCTCTGGGCAAATAGGCGAAAGTCCGAGGGCTGGGATGCAACCGACAGCCAGGATGCAATAAATACGGCCCTCGAGTCCCGCGTACGCGTCTTTTCGAGGGCACGCCAATCGACAAAGTCTGACGAACCGTCGGACTCCCTCAATAGAAACGCGACGCGTGTCCTTGCATGGTTTCGCGAGCCCGCGTCTCTTTTCTCGCCGCTCCCAGCGCAAAGGGAGATCGTCCAAATTTGAAATGAGATCGACCGGTCGTCTAAAACATTGGCGATCGCCAAAAGTGCCACCTCACCCCGTGTTTTCAACATCGAGCCGAGCTGGGGGGAAATTGTTGTGCGGCATTTAAACACGCCTCGAAGACGATCGTCATAGCAGTCGGGAGGTCTACCATGAGAGATGTGCTCGGGGTAAACACCCTGAACTCGGCACCCACGGCGATCACCTTCTGTTGACTGGCGATCGTCTTTTGTTGATTGGCGATCGTCTCGTGCCGTGTTCTACTCCAACATCCGTCAAAAGTCATCAAAGCCCAAATCTCGGGCTGGGACCCGCATGCAGATCTCAAAAGGTGCTGACAGACAAGATCGGTGCCCACAGCCTGTCACCTACTTCACCTACCAACAGGGCCGCAGACCTGCGAACAAGATCGATGCAGACAAGACCAGCTCACATCGTCACCAACTTCACCTACCAACAAGATCACGAAAGGTGGGTGACAGCGGCTCGGGCGCATGCGAGTTCCGTGTCGACTGCATAACCGGTCATCGAAGAATAACCGCGGACTTTAAGGGAAAAGCCCCACGCGACGAGACGATCGGCCGTCTTATTATAATATAAATAACGACGATCGCCTGCGATCGTCGGGGGGCCCTCAGGAACTTGGTCTGCTATAAATAGAAGGTCCATAACACAGAACAAGGACTGCGAAATACACAGCAAAAACAAGAGAGAGAAAAGAGAAAGACATTCTCACACATAGAACATCCATAGCAAGAATTCGCAGAACTCCATATCTGATTCTTCCGGCATTCTATACGCTCCACAGCTTAGAAAACTAGAATCCTTTACACTCTTTGTAATAGATTCTAACATAAATATTTGTACTCAACCGTATACTTATTAATAAATTCTCGCGAGAGCATTCAAGCTCGGGATTAACAACCCCGGCAAATCTTGTGTCATTTAATTTCTCACGGACGTGCTCCCGCACTTGTTGGTTACTCGATCATTCCAGCAACATTATCTTCGGATAATATTTTGGGTAACAACACGATTCACCAAGCTAGCGTTTACATTCTTAGCTATACTTTGAGCTTGTTTTGGAAATCATTGGACTAGATAATGATCTTTTGAGTCCAGCACTATGTTTTGAAGTTTAGAACCCGATTATACCTTGTCTTTCTTTCATTACGTAGAGTCTTGATTTAGCCTCGATGGATGAAAACCTTTGCATGAAGTATCCTAAATTCGTGAAATAATAAGCATGATTTCCGCTAGATTTTCTGAACCTTTTTATGTTCCATTGGAGTAATTCATGTATGTTACAAGAATTTGTTGTGACCATGTTCTTCATGTTCTTGAGGGTAATATATATCGACCAAGTCCTTGAACTCAAACCGAATCACCGTAGTGTCGTTTTCCTTGCGTAATATTCAAGCAGAACTGTCGTCTTGAGTAATATTGGGGGTAGAATCTGAATAGCCGATCATATGAGGAGTTGGCATTTAATCCCTTATTAAAACACGAAATCTTCAAATACCTTGGAAAACATCGAACTTTTAAACATCGGTATTTCACCTTCGAAATGATTATTCAACTCTCCTGGTTTCCGGATCAGTTCTTATCTAGTGTTTTAACCATGAACCAACCTAGCGTCACTACTTTACGATCATAATATAAGTATTCGGTGATCGTATGTTAGTATCGAGTGGTATGTTAAGTTCCTTGTATCTCTTTTTGAACAAGGTCCGAGCCTTGCATAGGGGTCGATCGTGGGGCGGTGACGTACGGACGCGTGACGTTTGTTGGAGTATTTCATTCTTGCCGTTTTCGAGGCAAGTATCATATGTCGAGTTCGATTTATATTGAAACTTGGATCATGCTTGTGGTTTTGTTCGTATTGTCGAATGTGATATGTATTTCTGTAATTTCTCGTGGTATTCGTTGTTAATTGTTCATATTGATGAACATATTGAAATGCATACTTGTGTGCATAATTGATTGATTTATGGTATAAATGATCCGAGGGGATCATGAGGATCTATGCTGAGGGCGCTGGATCGAATGTCCACCATGCGTTGGTCCGACGGGATCATCATGGGGATCTATGCTGAGGGCGCTGGATCGCTGGACGGGTTTTCCACCATGCGTTGGTCCGACGGGATCATCATGGGGATCTATACCAAGGGCGCTAGATCGCTGGATTACCCTGTACTGTTTTGATGGAATCGTGAGGATTCGCATCGTTGGATTCCGGTGACGGAAGTCCGTTTTGCATGTTTTATGATGCACTGATGATTTCTGTATTATGATACTTGTACTAGCATTGTTTTGCTAACCCCTTCGGGGGTGGACATTGTTTTGATGTTCAGGTAGCCGAGGAGCGGGGAAGCAACCACAGTACCGACAGGACGATGAAATGGCTCAGTGATGTGGTTGATGTTTATTGTTATTGTGATTTGTCTCCTTGGTCTATTTAGTACTCGAGTACGTCTGTTTTAATAATGTCCATTTCGATATGGTTGTATAAGTTAACTCATTTGATCGGTTGAATCAAATCTGTGTTTGAATTTCAGTTGTACGATTGGTTTATATTTACACTCTTTTAAAATTAGCCTTGTAAATCCTTACCTAAAGGGTTTACGGCGCTGTAATTATTCCGAATATCTCGGGGTGTTACAGAGATAACACTTTAATTCTTGCTGCATATCGGAGTTACTTGAAAAAAAGAAAATCGAGAATTGTGAGGGATAAAATTTCGGCCGATCCATAATGTGTCCGAACAAGATCCGGTAGCTTGTTGCCCACACAACGTCCGGGTTAAGGCGGATCATACTCTAGAAGGTCTAAAGGTAGAAATATAAGGAGATCAAGAAGCAAAGCACCCACTACATTTCAAAGGTAATATCCTATGATCTATTAGATTCTAGATTATGATATTTAATTACCAACATATTTATTTAATAAATAATAAATAATATTTAAGTTGCTTATTAATCTTAGTAATTAATTAATTAGCATACCTAAATAAATCTTATGCTCGTGGATGTGTAAAACGCATTTATAAACTTTCTCCAAGTTCGCTTCCGCTGCATTTTATTTCGAACAAGAGGTCCATCCTTTGAGCTTGCAGTTTCTTTATATGTCTGAGGTTGCTTTTCGAGCAAATAGGTGAAGAAATCTGGTCCATAAGATTTCTCCGTCCTTTGTCACTTGCTCCTTCTAGGTTCATCCTCATTATCTAACATTTGGTCTTTATTATCTTTATCCATTGGCTCATAAGCCTGTTCGGATGAGATAAGACGTTCACTTGCAGTCTTACAAGGAATGATATTCTCAAAGAATGACGCATTCCTTGATTCCATAATTGTATTTTTGTGAATCTCCGGCACTTTAGATTCATGCACAAGAAATCGATAGGCGTTGCTGTTGTGTGCATATCCAATGAAAATGCAGTGACCTGTTTTTGGGTCTATTTTGACTTTCTTAGGTGTAGGTATCAGCACCTTTGCTAGACACCCCCACACTTTCATGTAATTGTATGAATGTTTGACTCCCTTCTACAATTCATAAGGAGTTTTATCCACGTTCTTACTGCATATCTTGTTTAAGAGACAATTCACCGTTAAGATGGATTCTCTCCATATATTTTGCGGTAGACCTGAATTTAGCAATGTCGCATTCATCATCTCTTTTAAAGTGCGATTCTTACGTTCCGCCACACCATTTGACTGTGGTGCATATGGGGCAGTAACCTCATGAATAATCCCATGTTGCGGACAATATTCGCCAAATGGTTCGATATATTCACCTCCACGGTCACTCTTTAATACTTCTATCAATGCATTCAATTGATTCTCAACTTCCGTTTTATAAAGAATGGATTTCTCTATAGCTTCGTATTCGCTTTTAAGCAAATACACATAGTAATATTTAGTACTATTATCCACGAAAGTAATAAAATATTTATTTTCACCTTTAATTTGAACAAATGTCAAATCACATAGGTCGCTATGTATTAATTCTAAAGGTTTGGTGTTTCTTTCTACTTGTGAGAATGGATCGATTTAGTATGTGATCTAATGCAATTAGTATACATATTGCATTAAAATTAACGTGTCCTAATCTAGCATGTCATAAATTAGGAGACTCAAACAAGTAAACAGAAGAATTCTTTATTTATTTACTTTTTACCGTCATAACATTGAGCTTAAACAGCCCATCACTATCATAGCCCTTGCTAATAAACACACTACTCTTTGACAAAATAACTTTATTTGACTCAAAAACTAATCTAAAGTCATGCTTAATCAACAAGGAAGCTGAAACAAGGTTCTTGCGAATATGAGGCACATACAACACACGTTTAAAAGTCATTTTCTTTTCAGACATCATTTTCAAGATCACCGTGCCTCCACCTAACATAGTTGAAGTTGCAGAATTTCCCATGAACAGCTTTTCACCGACACCTGCTTCGTCCAAGGAGGATAATATTGTCTTGTTGGCGCATATATGCCTAGTTGCTCTATTGTCATCTCTTGAAATACTGGCCGTTGAATTTCTCTGGTTTGTTAGAATGGTTGACCGGAACCGAAACAGGATTATTTATCAGAATCGAAGCAAAGTGGTTCACGGAAACCGATCCAGTTTCCTGAGGCACACCTCCAGAAACATCCATAGACAGAAGGTTTTTTTTGTAGGGATTGAAGCATCCATTATGGTCTTAAGCTTTTGAAAAAAAAAATTGTTTAATCAAGTAAAGAAACAAATCTGCTTTAAGATTGTTGGCAAAAAATAGATTGAATACTTGAACAAATAGTAAAAGTTGAAAAGACAATTTATTCAACTAAAACCCAGCGAAGAAAGTGTTAGCAAAGTTAAGTATTTGCAGATGACGAAATCGAAAGAAACTCGAGATTGATTCCAGAAGATTTGTCTCCTTAAAGCAGATTCGCCCTCACCACGATGTATAGTGTTTGTCTCCCAGGATAAAACAGCACCTCGATGCACTGATTCGATGATCACTGCACCCTGAGCGAACTAGACTAAAATCTGTATACTATCACCAACACGACCGAGAAGAAAAAACGAAGAAGGGAATTGGACTCTAGGAGCTTGAAAAAATCAAAGGCAGAGGGTTAATTTTCGGACCCTTCTAACTTGGTATTTATAGGTGAAGACGAGAGAGAGAGAGAGAGAGAGAGAGAGAGAGAGAGAGAGAGACATGTGCTGGAGGAACTCTAAATCGACTAGGATTGGTCTCTTTGGTACTTATCCGAATCTGTTAATATACTAGTCCGATAATTACCAATTAACTTGATAATTGTTTAGCAAAATGAATTTTGCCAAATAAAATTGCAGTAAAATAATAACTTCGAGATGCTAAGATATTTCGCCCAAAAAGTCGGCATTTGACCTGAACCGGACGGACGAACGGACGGCGGCCGCCAGCGCGTGTGTGTGTGCGCGGGAGGGGCGCCCAGTCACACATCCACTCATGTTCCACTTGTTGTTGTGAACAAAAATTTGTGCATATCACCTTATATACACACAATCCTTTTTACCTTTTTGCAATGTGGGATAGGATCCCAAACCCACTTCCAAAGAGCTCGCTTTGGAACATTATATCTCATTCATACATCAATCATTTGAGTGTTTTTACATGCTTTGAAAACTTCTTACGGAGTACTACGTATTCTAACAAAGTCCCGACTTTATCTCGTAGTCGGGCCTACTCAAAATTGCCTCTCAAGTGGACTGCTCAAAACAGCCTCAATTTCCTCTTTTTGCAACATCGAGTAGTAAAATCACATTGTCAATTTGATTTGATACGGGTAAGGGGAGATGAATATTAAAGAGATTTGAGTGGCTGGACCTTATACTCATCGTTCCGGTATTACTATATGAGTTCACACCACAAACGGGCAGTAAAATAGCCCTTTAATTCGGCTTTAGAAGGTACGAGTATATAAATTCTAAATAGGTTCTGGTGGCCGAATACCACGGTAAACCACTCTCGATGGTTGAATCCTAGTTAAATATTAATTTATTTGTTATACTTATAAATTAGGGAGATGCTAGAAGAAGATAAGCCATGGGTAATGTAATGTAATTTTCCGTTGAATTTCAAGGGATTGGGTACTAGTGATACATGATTTTGAAAAACTTTTGTAGATAATTGAGTTAATGAGTAACAATTGTGGTCGAGTATTGTTTTCATCAGCTACAGAAAGAGTTTGTAGTGGTAAATAAAACACAGTTGGTCTAGGCAATAGCTGATCCGATTATTGACGACGAGTCACCACTTTCACTTACGAAGGTAAAAGTGATCCTAAAAATCACGTTGAGGTGATTAAGATTAATTAATAGTTTAATTTTCATGATTACCGTTGGGTAAATATAATTCAAACATACAGTATGTCGAGTATGGTATTAGTTTGTTTAAATAATAAAATATTTTATTTGTTTCAAGTAATTATAGTTTCTGTTAATCAAGAGAAAGCTTATGATAGCATTCCGCGCGATGTTATTTGGAGGAGCCTAGTAGAGAGGAGGGTGTCGTTGCAGTTTGTCAGGGCGATCCAAGACATGTATTCCCAAGCTAGGACGTGCGTTAGGACCCCAGCTGGTGACACCCAGTATTTTCCGGTTGAGATAGGGCTACACCAGGGGTCGGCGCTAAGCCCTCTTCTCTTCGCTCTGATCCTTGACGTCATTTCGCGAGGGATTCAAGATGGCGTCCCGTGGTGCATGCTTTTTGCTGACAACATTGTGTTAGTGGCGGAGTCGAGGAGGGAGGTGAACTCGAAGCTGGAGCTTTGGAGGTCTAAGTTAGAATCACAGGGCTTGCGTGTGAGCCGGTCTAAGACAAAGTATCTGTGGTGTAACTTTAGTGGTGAGGCCAACGAGGAAGATGTAGAAGTTATGATTGCGGATCAGATCGTTCCCCGTATGGATAAGTTCAAGTATTTGGGTTCGATCATTCAGAAGGAAGGTGAGTGTGAAGATGATGTCACTCATCGCATCAAGGCGGGGTGGCTAAGGTGGAGAGCAGCGACAAGGGTTCTGTGCGGCAAGAAAGTCCCTCTAAAGCTGAAGGGTAAATTCTATAGAGCGGCAATCCGACCTGCAATGTTGTATGGTTCTGAATGTTGGGCGATAAAGAAGTCGCTTGAGAGCAAGTTGGAAGCGGCTGAGATGAGAATGTTACGCTGGTCGTGTGGTCGCACAATGTTAGATAGAATCTCGAACGGGGTCTTCAGGAACGCGCTAGAAGTGGCGCCTATTTCAGCGAAAATTAGGGAAGGGAGATTGAGATGGTTTGGCCACATCCGCAGGAGGCAGGCATCTGCTCCGGTGAGGAGGTTCGAGAGTTTAGTAGTTGTCGAGGAGAGGAGGAGAGGCAGACCGAGGGGGACGTGGGAGGAGCAGCTGAGATTAAATTTGAAGGCCTTAAACCTTTCCGAGACCATGACTGTTGATAGGTGCGCTTGGAGGCGGCAGATCAGAGTTGTGGATTCTTTAGTTGGGAGTGGTGCTGTAGTTGAGAGTCTCAGGGTTGGGTTGTCTCGGTTAGCATTGACCTAGAACATTGCATTTTTTTTTTAATTTATTGTATATTTTATCCTATTGCCTTCTGCGTGTGGTGTATTTTCGACAGAGAGTTGTGCGCGGAGTCAACCTCTCTTCTGTTTGAGCAGCGTTCATCGGGAGTGAAATAGCCAAATTCCTCTTAGGTAAGTCCTATGTGGATTAAGCCATGAGCTCAGGTATGATAATGAAATGAGTTTTATTTTTCGTATCATTTGCTTTCCATTGTATTTTTCACTCAATATATTGCTGTGCACTAAGCTGAGGGTCTTCACGGAAACAGCCTTCCTACCGTAATAGGTAGAGGCATGGTCTGCGTACATCTTACCCTCCCCAGACCATGCTCTGAGTGGGATATACTGGGTATGTTTGATTTGATTTGGTTTGTTTTTTAATCAAAATATATGTTGCCTTTTCCTTCCCATATTCACCTAATAATTCCAAGTCGAAACATCGCATAAAAGAAAGTACAAAATGGACAAATTTTTTTTTTTACCTATTTCTCAGAACCCATTGAGATCAAAAAGTTTGCTTCATATCAAGTTTCAATTCAGAAAAAAAAAAAAAAATCAACTCAAATAGCACTCTACTGGGAGACCACTAATCATTAGAACATTTTACACGCCGTGCCTCGCAATCTTATTAGAAATAACCTCGTTTCAAGTGGTGGCTCGCCCACGGAAGTCACACCGGTGCAGTGACATGTTCAAGAAAACAGTCCTAGCAGATAAATGTCGGTGCACAATACATGGCAATGTGCGACTTTTAGCATGCTTCAGACCGGAAGATACTTGTGTGATTAGTGAAAACTTATACAAAATGTATAAAATATATTTGAAAAACCTTCTTGAAAATAGTGGTGCCAGGGATCAATAATTATTTACCCAAGGCGGTCTGATGGGGCATATGAGGATTTTCATGGCCTTTGGTGCGAAACACGGAGAATTATTGATGTATTTGATTTTGGATTTGGGTCTAGGACCCTAACGGTTTTGAGAGATTAAGAAACTTTGGTTCGAGAACCCCGATAGATTTTCGACGAAGAAATGTGCTTATGGGTTGGACACCCTAAGTACTTTAAAAGTATTAGTCAGGGATAAAGTTAAATAAACAACCCTTAACGTCCTTTAAAGTTTGTTTAAAATCATATATCTGACGACGTACAATGGCTTTCTTTTGAACTGTTCGCTAAACTTAAAAAGTCTCTCAGATTTCTACCTCTATTTCATGAAAAAAAATATTCTTTCAGTGATTGGACTGGTGTTCTCGTGGTGAGTTGTTCCACATGACGAAAGGTTATTTTGATGAATGCGATGTGTTAGTGATGTTTGCCTTAATTATTGATACTATTAAATTTACGTCATGTATGCACCACACTTGTACTAGCAAAATATCAGTTGGTAACCCCCTTTTGAGGGTAGACATGTTTTATATAATTTCTCGTTATGTGATTGAGAGGGGCAACACAGGACCGTCATGAAGAGGTTGAGCAGCAGTGATACTATGTGTCGAGAGTCTTGAAGTTTCCTTTATTTTGTATTGAGTTTGACTCAGATATTTTAACATTCGAGTACGATGAGTATTTCTTTTTATATTTCGGAACCTTTATATGGGCATCGTTTACAGTATTTGGATTTTAATGTTATGGTGAAATCCAAAGTGTACTTCATACATGTTTGACCTTATCGGTCTAAATTTTATAAATGTTTGTTGTCATTAGCGTAGTAAATCCCTACGAAAGGGTTTGCATTGCTGTAATACGTCGTAAATATCTTGGGGTGTTATATTTGATTTCTATAATCTTGATAATTTATTGTTTGGAACTTGATATTGTTTACGTTTAGATTGTTTCTCGGTTGTTCTTACTGATTCTAGCGGAACAGAAACCAAGTTGTTCATTCGAATATTTTAAATCAAATGTAGGCAGCAAGGTGTCTGATAAAAGTTTTCTATGGGTTTTAATTGGTATCTTTGGAGTCTCGTAGATTTGAATAGTTCATATTTATAGTGATTAAGTGCTTTTACGAGTTTTAGATTGGTAGGGTCGAGAGTCCACCAATTAAGTCCTGTCTTGGTCAGACGTTATGCGCGTTGACAGTTCATATCGCATAATTAAGCATTGGAGTCCTCGTCAATTGATTTAGAATGCCATATTTGTCAAACTTCTCCAGATATCATGGATACAACAGTTTTTCATGTGTGTTATATATTTTGTTGTATCTAGAGTGCCTGGAGGGGGTGTCCTGCATGGGAGAGTAATTTCCCCTTAAAAATGTTATGCTTTCCGTGTGCGAAGGTGACATGTATAGGGCCCTATAATGGATGTCTGGGAATTTAGGGGTAAATTGAGAGTAATTCGCAGTGTGTCCAGGCAAGATAAGTGTTTTGGTATGATATGTGGCGGTTGTCAAAATTTCCTTTTGAACGTATATTGCATTCTCATTTGCATTGTTATAAATGACATGTAGTTGTGGTATTGCATTGGCATTGATTCATGTTTGACTATTACATTTAATAATTGATGAAATGTAATATTTGGATTGTGATATTGATTGCAATGACATCTCTAGTTAAATTGTGTTGATGATGGATCACATGATCAAGATGATTATTTCTATGGTTATGTGACAATGTGTGACCATGTAGCCTACTTGAGCGGTGTTTGCACTTGTTTTGAACTATGTGAATCACGTGAATTATGTGAACTATGTGCTTCTATGGCGAGTCATGCCCAAAGTCGACGAGGGTTGGGGGTGTTTTCGGGCCGTGTTATGCTACAATGAGCAGATTGTGTTGTTGAGTGTATCTCTGGTGTCATCAACGGGGCACGCGCATGTGCTGGCATGATCAAGAGACAGTTTCTGGCAGTTAGTGAATGTCGGATCACAGCGACCCAGAGCGGTCTGGGATGTCTTCTAGATCGAGGATACTTGTTCGTGTGATGAGTTACTAATACCAACCAAGTAAGAGTTGTTATTTATGAAACCACGTTTGGTATCAGAGCAATTGGAACCAAGAGTCATCCAACTAGGTGAATCCTGTCCAGGCCTAGTAGGCCCCTAGAGTTCGTGAACCCACATATGTATACTGAGATAACTTTGAGTCCAATTGTCAAAATATGATTTTGATCTGTGGGCCATAGATTATTGTATGTGTGAAGTGATTTTTCTGGGTTATGGGCCCTAATAATTTGTTAAAAAGATACATTGATTCTGTTGGGCCATGGGCCCTAATGACTTTTTGAGAAAGATTTTTCGAGGGCACAATCCCTTGTTGTTATGTGAAAGAAAATCGACCAAAATAGGTCAAACTCAGACTAGTCGGGGGAGTAGTCCGATTTTTGTTTGATATTACATAATATAAATATATTTATTGTTAGTCATTAGTTCATGGATCCAATTAAAGCTACGAGCATATATGTATTATTTAACTCTTCATTTCGTATTGTTTTTGTCTGTCAGGTTTGAAGCCCGCATTTAAGCAATAATACGATTAGTTCCCAGAGTACTCTTTTTAAGTACTCTCCGACTATCCAAGTACTCATATTTCAGAGACTCATCAGCAAAGACGGATGTAAACGAATCCTGGTGGTGTACGTACACCACCAGCTCTTTTGCTAATTATGTTAGGTGCATGTTCATTTGGGTGCTAAAGTCCTATTAAATTATAAAACTAGGTTAATGCATAAATGGTTGGGTGGTTCAGAATCTTGATTTTATAACAAGCCCGATTGAATCCAACTCTTAGGCTCAGTTGTTTGCAATCCAAGTGGGGTGGATCCAACATTCACCTCGTTAACTCATGTTTACATATTTTTTATTTAACTTTGTTTTTCCAATTTCAAGTGAAACCACTCAATCAAACATATTAGAATTTACTCATATCCATCATCTCACTCAAACATTTTAGAATTTACTCATATCCATCATCTCACTCAAGAGCGCATTTGATTCCAATAACTAAAATGATGGGTTGGACAAACAAACAGGCGCTAGATATGGTATTTAACCTAATTTTTTCATCAATTCATTTTCTTATTGACATTTGGCATATCATCATTATCGTTTTATACTTTCTTATCTTTTCATTATTTCAAATACATATAGTGACTTTATTGCAAGTTCAACATCTTGTTGTTCCTAAAGTGGGCAATTAAATTAGTGAGTTAAAAAGTTTAATTTGATCAATTAGACATATCTAGCTGTAAGTGCATTATGTAAACTAAGTATCCATAACACCAAGTGTAACATGTGAATACATAAATTAAGTGCATATATAGGTCGTTGAGAATAAAATAATATGTGGTCCATTTAAAATAATATGTGGTCCATTTAAAATAACTTTTTCTTTTGCATAATAATTGATTATGTTCCAATATCTAGTATCTATAATGAGAATAAGGAACTGTAAATGACATTCATTCTTTCACTCTTCATCATATCCTTTTTTATATATATTTCAATCTCAATATAATGATATGTTAATTTGTTGTAAAATTGATAATATGCTTCATTAAAAATTATAATATGAATTTTAAAAAATCCTAGAATTAATGTTGAATTCTATCCAAAAAAAAAGATCATTAGCTTGATTAAAGGAATATCTTGTGATTTTCAAAGTGTACAATTAGAATTATTGTGTCGCAACTCGCATCCTAATATATAGACCAAGACTTTAACTCTAGTTCATCATCAGTTTACAGTAAAATCAGAATCTTGGATTCGCCTATGCTCAATCTGAGTAGAAGTAATTTTCAATTTATACAACCTTGATATTACTTAATGTGCATCAATCAATTTCTATGTTAAAAATCTATTATTGCGGATTACATACTTTCATAAAATATTTAATATTGTTTCTTTAAAATATAGTTTAATTAACTAACCATCTTTATTTAAATTTATTAAGTATAAATATATTTTGCAAAAACAATTCATTGTAAAATTATACTCAAAATACATAACTTGTGAACAAATTATGTAGACAAAAAACTTTCTTCTAATATATAATCGATTATAATAAACAAAAATGGTACAGATGACCTTCTCCGCCAGGTCCAAGCCCTTAAGCTATTTGTTGCAACTTATGAATAAATAATAGTAAAAGATTGATACTAATCGTTCCCAAAAATAAATTATTCCATAAAAAATCAAACCCCAAATTTCCATTCGTGTAAATATAAAGGACATTTAAAAACCACATTATACAATGGAAATATACCACAAATATATAGTATTAAAAAAAAAGTAGAAAAAGATTCGAATCCTCTCTCACGTCATTTTCCATGCATGCTTAAAGAAAACAGAGGTGGCTGACTTCCTCAGTGGCACAACCGTAAATATTTCCAACCACAGCCTCTAAATGCAATCTTCTTTAATTTTTTTAATTTATTTTCTCATCTTTACAAAGCACCTCTAAATATATTATTATATTCATTAATAGATTACCATATTACATAAATCTCTGGTCATATAAACACGACGTCGCCGAACTGCGGCATCTCTACCAAATAAGTAACACATCATCCTCACGATTCAAATTCTCTACCAAAATATATATTTTCTATTACCGGAGCACACTTCCATTTGAATAGTGCTATTTTTTAACTCGAATTGATTCAGATCGAAAAGGTATATTAAGAAAATAAATGATCGGACCGGAGTCTTAAAAAAACAAAATTAATAAATTAAATTTTATTTTTTATCGATATTGAGTTGGACCGGATCCGGCCACAAAGAATTATTTTTCCTTTTTTTAGTTTCGAAGATATTTCATAGACGAAACATGATTTTTCTTAAATGTAGAAAAAAAAATTAACCCTCATTAAAAAATTTTGAATATACAGAAACTAAATATTTTTTCTATTCTCCACCGACCGTGGCCCTTGCATGATGCATGACATAAAAGATGGGGCATGGTCATGCCTCATGTATGGTCATAATCCAGCTCATCATGCATTTAATTGCCTGCCACGAAATCTGTATATACGACGCTATATATATATTACCACCCCCACCCCCACCACCACCCCACCCCCACCCCCCTGCATCCCCTTCTTCCAGTGTGTGCCCCATCAATTTCTTTTGACTGGCCATAAAAAAATTGCAAAGGGCATAGAAAACACACTTCGCGCAGACAATACACACTGAGTGAGTGTGAAAAAGAAAAGTCATAGAGAGAGAAAAAAGGTATGCATATATAAATATATATAAGGGCCAAAATTATAAATACCCTCTTTGAAAAAACCAATGCAGAAACTACCCATTTCCAAATTTACATGCAGTTTCTACCCTTTTTTTAGAATAATAATACTTATATTATTTTCTTTCGCTTTAAAGGGTAAATAATTTACCACTACCTGGACGTAAGGGTAAATAGTTTACCACTCTTTGCGAAGGGGTAAATAATTTATCAATATTGCTCGCACTCTACTGGACAGTTAAATTTACCACTACTATCTAATTTACCACTACTGGACCCCTTCTATCCAGTAGCAGTAAATCATTTACTCATCCGTATGTCAGTATTTATTAAGAAAATGAATTATTAAAAAAATATTTTAAAAAAATATATATGATGTGGAAACCACTTACAGAGAAATGTCGGCATATCAACGCAGAAGTGGGTGCAGAAGTGGGGCCAAATGGTATTAAAATATAAAAGATGGCATTTTTTACATTTGTATAAAAAAAAGGGTATTTCATACATGGGTTTCTCAAAATAGGGTATAAATAATTATTAGGAGTATATATAAATATGTATACTATACAGTCATATATACACGAATACGTAGAGGCATATGGCGTACATATATTTTGATCTGATACATTTTATTTTTGTGATTATGTTGAATTTATTTTTTTTATGTTTTTTTCTAAGATTTGCTTTTCTTTCGTCAGTCAATCGTTTTATTTTCCTATTTTTATTATTGTTTTATATTAATTGTTGTTAATTAATGAAATAAAAAAATTGGAGAAAACAAATATTTTTATTAAATAAGAAGAGCTGTATATATATTGAAAAATATAAAATCATTTTTAAAATTTTAAACAGTCCATTTTTTTACACTCTATAGTACTACCACTCAGTTAAGAGTTTCTAGCCTTTTTTCTTGCTAGTCAAGCAGAACAGGTCTATGTCACTGTTGTTTCCTGCAAATTTTTCGATAATACCATAAGAGCCTGATTCCTGTCATCTTGTAGTCTGACAAAATATTAACCATAGGTATCTAATCCCCCACCCCCACCCCCTTCTCTCTCTCTCTCTCTAGCCACTTCTATTTTTTCTAAAAGATTTATAGTTATCGTTCTATATATATAATCGTATCTGATCTGATTTTCCCCCCCCTCTTTTCTGGGTCTGTTTTTTATTTTATTTTTTTTTTTTATTTGATCTGAAGCGTGGTGAGGAAGAGAAAAGGGTGGGCTAATTGCCGTACGGGGATTTGGAGCAAGAGATTTTTATGTCGGCTGGTTTCGATTTTTCTGTAGTGTTTTCTGGGGCTCCATTCTTGAAGCTCTGTTCTTCATCATTTTCTGGTCATCGCTGCATGCAATCAGCCCTCTGCTGTCGACTTCAGCAGAGTACTCCCTTTTATTGCCCGACTGTTTCGATGCGTTTGAGGCCCAAAAGGTACTGTTTTTCCCTATTTTTTTAGTGTGTGTGTGTGTGTGTGTGTGTTTTGATGGTTTAGTGTGCTGATCTGTACTATTATGAGTTTGTTTGTTTTTTTGTACTATTATGAGTTTGTTTGTTTTTTTGTGTGTATTGCAGGACTTGTTCTGGAGTTAAGTATTTTGGGGTTTATCATATAAACCGGTTATTTAATCTTTTCTTGTTCTTGAGAAATCTTCTGAATCAAGAACTTCTTGATTAAACCCAAAAAAAAAAAAAAGAGCCCTTTGATTTTCTTGATTGACTTCTGGTATTCCATTGATTTGTTTTGGAGAGAGAACAATTTTTGGAGTGATTTTTAAGTGAGATTTTTTTATTTTTTGGTTTAATCAAGAAACCAATGACATTGAACCAAGAAACCATGAGCAGAAGGATTCGGGCCAAGCCCGAACCCTCTAGACCCATGAAGAAGGTCCGAATTATCTGCAGTGACCCGGATGCTACCGATTCGTCCGATGACGATTGTGCCGGCCCGAAGAAAATCAAACGAATAGTTCATCAAGTTTGTTTCCCAATTGGAGAAACTTATTCTACTGCATCGAACTCTCTGGAGAAAGAGAATCCCATTCAGGAAACGAACAAGGGTGTGAGGATCACCAAGAAAAAGACGCTTTCGCCCTCGCCGGTCACGAACCCAAGCCCGGTCCCAGGCAAATACAGAGGGGTCCGTATGCGGAAATGGGGCAAATGGGCCGCCGAGATCCGCGATCCGGTCAAACACAAGAGGGTCTGGCTGGGCACTTATAATACTCCCGAGGAGGCCTCGCGGGCATACGAGCTCAAACGATTGGAGTTCGAGGCTTTGGCCCGTTCGGTTGTGGTTTCTGAAAAAGTCGAAAGCATTAAGCCGCGGAAAGACATCGTTTATGCTTCCGAGGATTCCAGCGGGAGTGTAGTCTCGCTCGTCTCCCGTCCTTCCCCGTCCTCTGTGCTGGAACACGATTGCATGACATCAGCTGATAATGTTGTTCAGCCGAGAAAAGCCGTGGCTAATAATGTTGTTGAGACGAAAAAACCCGATCATGGGGTAATTGAGAAATGTGGGAATGAGAAGGGTAATTGTGTCGTTGAGCCGAAAATGAAAGGTTGTGTAGTAATCGACGATGAATTGATGGAATTGGCGCGAATTGGGGGCGAGATGGATTTGGGCTTTGAGCTCGACTCGCTCTTGGCGATTGATGAATTCGTGACGCCTTTGGGTGATGATTTTTTTGGTGATTTCGGTATTGCGGATATCCCGATATGTGATGTCGAGTGTAATGACCAATCGAGTGCGTTGCCGGATTTCGACTTTGATTTCGACTTGGAGGCTTGTAATGAAGCGCTTGCTTGGATGGATGAAGGAGGGCAGTCCCTTGACGTAGCATGCCCATAAATTTTGCAGCTAGTGGAGTTATTATTAGTAATATTATTATTGATTTTATTAGTATTATTTTAAGTTATTTTATATAGAGGTTTTATTTTCAAGAGATGGGTGGATTTATTTATTTGTGGGGGTTTGTAAGGTGAAGAGTTTGAAAGCCCTTTGGGTTTTCTTGTGCTATTTGAGCCGTCCTAAGGGGCTTAAAACTCTCTCTAGTTTGTGATGCTTGAGAGTTTTCGGTGTTGGTGGTATGTTGCTATCCCTTTGTCTCTGTCGTATTTATCTAGAATTTGAGAATGATATGAACTACAACATTTTGCGGGATTTTTTCTAATTTTTTTGTGTCTTAAGATCTTGTTGTTTCATTTTTTTTCTTAATTTCCGCCGGTCGGCACTTTTTGATGGACGAAATATCGAAAATTATATTACGAAACTTGCTCTGTCATTGTATCTATGTATCGAGAAAGATACAACATTAACATTTTGACTAAGATTAAAGACCCATAACTAGGATTTCAACCTAACATACTCGAATGCTTGAACATGTTTCTTGTTTGAAGCATGTCCGGGTTCCTTTGCGTTCAAAGAACCCAAATTGTAGCTTGCCAAATTGCCACCCGTTAAACCGGACTGTTTGCAACTCCTCATGTTTCTACCGACTTGTATGAGTAACTACGCTCTCTCGCGGAACCCGTATCCACTATTAAGGTGTGGAGCAGTGCTTTTTACTATACATCTTTTAGTTTCCAAACACCGTTTTAATGCACTTGTTAACCATAGGCGGATCCACCTATTGCCTGGTGGTGCACGAATTTTACCAAAAAGACATCGTTTTAACGTTGTTTTGGTTCGTTTGGAAATCGGAAAATTGAATTTGAGAAAAAAAATGTCTCAAGAATTCATCCTACACCGGTGGGCCACATATGTTTATGAAACAAGAGAAAAGAAAAGAATCACCTAATTCTGATTAATTTGGATTGTCAATTGAATGCTTATTTATCTTAATCCGATGAGGGATAACTATCGTTCTTTTTCCAGCTAGGATTTGTTGCAAAATACTCCCTCTGTTCCAGTCAAAGGTTGACAGAGGGTGTATATTTGGTGTATTTTAGGTAATGATTGGTATAAGTAATGATGATTAAATGTGTGATGGAGATTAAAAAGTAAAAAGTATTGATGATGAATGAATGGTGGAGATTAAAAAGTAAAAAGTGATTGTTTGATTTGATTGTAAAAAGTGATATATATAAACTTACTAAAGAGACTACTTTTTTTATAGAAATATAAACCTTTGGACGGGACGGAGTTAGTAAGAATATAGCCGTAAATAAGGTAGAGCTGCAAGTAATAAATGGTTCGAGAAATTCAACCTTCACTGTCGGGCACCATCAATCTATCTGCAGTTCGTTTCCAATTATGATTCGTGTATTGTTCATTAGAAAATGTTAATTAATAATTTTATTCGGGTAAATTATATTGTGGACCAGAGTCCACCTAATTTATACACTAGGTCACTCTCGTCAAAACCCGCTCTTTGGTTATTTTTACCTTAAACTCGTATGTATTAGATTTTCTTTTTTCTTATTTTTCTCTACTCTTCTCTTTCCGGCATTTTGTCCCCTTATTCCAGTTTTTTTACAGTTTTAGAAGAAAAAAATGCATCTGTTATTTTTGCAGCTATATGTTTAGTCTGCTATGTGATAATTTTGGTTTAATTTTTTGTTGGACTATATATTTTTTTGGTTTATACATAAATATTTCTCTCTCCCCCCCCTCTCTCTCTCTCTCTATATATATATATATATATATGGATTGATTATGGTGGAAACACCTTTAGTGGTGAAATCTAGAAACCAATTGCATTATTAAGTAATTTCATCAGATATTATATTATTTGTCATCGTTCTGGCCGTCAAGATATATGCAACAAATAATGTAATAAAAAAATACATAAATACATATAATTTTACTCATCTATAGCCGTTAGATCACCAATATCAATGGCCTACAAAAGTTTCTAGATTTCACAAGGTAATTAGTTTTCATATGATCTATTTCATATATATATATATATATTAGTTTTATACCCTGTGTGATTAGAGGTGTTCACGGTTCCAATTCGAACCGTCGAACCACCGGTTTTGAACTGTTGACCGCGGTCCGGTTAACCGTTGACCGCGATTCGGTTCAAAACCGGAACCGTCATCGTTTTAAGACGGTTCGGTTCCGGTTCGGTGTTTTGACAAACCGCGAACCGGCGGTTCAACCGCCGGTTTTTCAGAAAAAAAAAATTCAAAATTTGAATTTTGCTCAAACGCCAGTTCGAACCGGGAACCGGCGGTTCCAACGGTTAAATATTCAAATTTTGAATTTTTTTAATACATTTTTACACTTATAAATACCCCTCTCACATCCATTATTTTTCTCACACCAACTATCTATCTACTTTCTCTTTACATTCATTCTAATTTCTATTCTCTCAACTCTCAAACGGCTGGAACCCTTAAGGCAATGTCCGGGGATGAAACCATTAACCCAGAACCGGGCCCAGTAAGCGCGGGCCTGTAATCCAAGCGGGGGACAATGAGGCGAACAAGTCATGCTGGAAAACTTACCTCTAGATCGGGGTGAGGTCGAGCCTCTTGGGGGTACTCAGAACAGGGGACGATCCCCCTCGTGTGGTGTGTGGAAAAAAAAAATCTCTCAAGTATAATTTTAATTGAAAAAATGTCAAGTGGTCAATTCAACCGGTGAAAGGGAAATGCTATCACCGGCATTCCTCGACGAGGAAGAGGCGGTGCTAGTTGTAGTACTCCTACTCATACTCCGAGTTCTAATTCTATTCAAAGTCCGAATTTTAGAGATTATGTTCCCGATGAATTAACCGAGGAACAAATCAACGAAATGTTTAAAGCCTCAAAATCGATTCATGAAGATGATGAGCAACCAACAAAATCAAAATAAAGGAAACCATCCGATCTCAAATCTCCATTATTTGCGCTCCATTATACAAAAATGGACGACGTTGCATCCTTTCCCGGTCATTTCTTGGTCAAGTGCAACTATTGCGATAAAATGTACAACTTTAAAAAAGGAGGAGGTTACGGGACACTCAATGGCCATATACAAGGACAACATCCCGAAAAAATTGGCATCGAGTCTAATCAAACCCAACTTCAAGGCACGACGACGTCGTCTAATGCCCCAAATCAAGGTAATATTTCTTTATTTAAATTTAATTCAATTACCGCTACAAAAGAATTAATTAAATTTGTTTGTGGTAAGTCTCTTCCTTTTAACTTTGCCAACGACCAAATGTATGAAAATTTTATTCAACTAAGTTTTAATCCTGCTAGTAAAAAAATTCACGCTCTACCGTAACTCGTGATGTTCGAAAAACTACTAGCGAGGCAAAATTAATTTTAGCTAATATATTTTTAAACCTAGATTCATAAATTTTGTCTATGCTCCGATGCTTGAAGTGATCATTGGGAAGCAAATTCATATATGGGAATTACTTGTATTTGGATTGATGATTCTTGGACTATACAAAAATGTTTAATTGGTTTTAGGGAGTTTAATATCGCACATCATACAATTTTATCTAAATATAATTTAGTACAAAAAGTTTTTTCAATTTCTTTTGATAACGCTAGTTCCAATACAGCTAGTTTAGAATCACTTATTGCAATATGTGAGCCATCTCTTAGTGGTAAAAATTTTCATGTTAGGTGCATTTGTCATGTTCTTAATTTATGTGTTCAAGATGGTTTAGCTGTTTTACAATAAGCATATGCTCCTATCCGTGAAACAATAATGTATTTAGTTAGACATTCTTCTCTAGGTAAAAAATGAAAGAGATATTGCATAAAAAATAATATTCATCCAAAGAAATTTTCAAAAGATGTGCCAAATCGTTGGAATTCTACTTCCAATTTGTTAAATGATAATTATGAATATCGTATTGCATTGTGCAATTTTTATAAAGAAGAATAAGTACTCGTTTGCTTATTGCTAACTCAATGGATAAGTGCTCTAGTTTAATGACACTTTTAAAATTTTTTAAAGAGGCAACTGAGTCTTTGTCCGGTGTTTATTATCCCACTTCTACACTTGCTGTTGAACATTGTGTTAAACTTATACTTGTAAACAAATCTTTAATTAAAGTTCTCGATTTATTTAATTGTATAAAAGAAATGAGAGACAAATGGATTAAATATTTCGCCTACATTCCTCCGTTTTTTTAGTTGCTAAACTTTTAGATCCTCAAGTACTTACACTTTACTATAATGCTTTAATTCCTAATCCTATTGCTAATTTTATTCCTCCAAATCCTAGCGATTTAGTTCAAAATGCAAAAAATTTATTATCTACTCTTTATCGCGAATATGATTGTAGTTATAGTGGTAGTCTTGATCTTGGTACGGGTTCTTCTTCTCCTGTTCACATTCCTTCTAGTAGTAGTAGTAGTAGTAGTGGTATATCTTCTTTTGGTTTTGCTATTCGGATCTTAGTGAATGGAATGCCTATCAAGAAGATTAATTCCGGAAATGAACAAGGTATCAAAGTAATGCTTATCAAGAACTTGAAAATTATTTAACTACTTGTGAATTGGGAGCTTTAGAATGTGGATCGGATGGTAATAACAATCTTCTTAAATGGTGGGCAAAAAGGTCTACAATCTTTCCCGTAGTTGCCACGATTGCGAAGGAAATACTAGCTATCTCTGCCTCAACAGTTTCTGTTGAACAAGCCTTCAGTGTAGGAGGATACATTCTGGATGAACGATGATCTCGATTGACCCTCAAAATCTTGAAGCCCAAGCATTATTGAATGATTAGGTAAAAGCCGAGTTACGCCAACAAGAGCCAAATTATAATGAACAAGAAGACAGTGATACATATGATACCGGATCTAGCAATGATTCGGTTGACTTGGGTGATTGAACCATCTCCTCTCCGCCTCTGCTCCGCTCCCTAAGGTAAGTATAAGGTAAGTGAACTACGAGGACTTTGATTCCTAAGGTAAGGGGATACGTAGGCAACTTAATCCAAATATTCAAAGTTGAAATTCTTAATTTTAACTTTGAATATTTAAATTAAGCTCAAGTCCATTTTTATTTTTTGCCCTCCCCCCCCCCCCCCCCCCCCAAAAAAAAAAAAAATTAAAAATGAACTACGAGGACTTTGATTTTGATTCCTAAACTCTAAAGTTACGGATATCGAATACGTAGGCGCTTAATTCAAAGATTTAAAATTACAAAATTCAAGTTTAAACTTTAATACTTGAATTAAGCTCAAGTCCAATTTTTACCCCAAAAATTCAAAAAAATAAAAAAAAAGAACCGCCGAACTGCCGGTTTGGAACCGGCGGCTCACGGTTTAAAACCGTAATCGTGAACCGCTATAAGGCGGTTCGGTTCCGGTTCCAATTTTCGACAAACCAGAACCGGCGGTTCAAAACACCGGCGGTTTTGAACCACCGAACACCTCTACGTGGGATGCATGGGGTTGCCCATAGATGTTGTTTTACGTTCGTTATTTTCAGTCTAGTTTTATATTGTTAAAAGAAATTATCTTTAGATACTTATATTCTACCTTCTAAAACTACTTCAAAAACATATGAATGGGAGTTGAAGATACACTACTTTAAAAATATTTGAGTGCTCAAGTACATTAAATGCATTAAAGTACATTAAATGCATTCTTATATGACTTATTGCCTCTAATGACTTTCATAATTTTTTCTTATTTGTTTGCCTTTTATATTTTATTTATTATAATTTTTTTTACTAAATACTACTCTTGCTCAAATGAGCCAGATTTTACAAACTCAAAATTTGAGGAAAAAAGAGAAAAATACATAGCAATAAAGTGGAAGAAAACGTGAGGGAAAGTATTAGGCAATATATATTATATATATGTAGTCGATGATTTACCTTTGAAAATATTTTAGTCTATGTAGCAACTTTTCTATGAGTGGATGTATTGCTAAAAGTGTTGTTGAGCTTGTATTTAAATATGATCCCAGAGGTTTTATGCATTAGAAATTCGATATTTTGTTTACCTATGTTCGATGATTTGGAATTTATTTGTAGGCCTCGGCCATCACCTTCAGGAAGAGTAGGCGTATTTCTGCGAAAGTGCCCCCGTCCGTTCTTCGGCAATTACAATAAATGAAGAAAAATATTCAAATTAAGAAAGAGAACATTAAACGTGGATTTAGACTTTTAATGTGGATTTACGGGTATACAAGGGTGTGGGGTTTGAATATTTTGCATATTTTGTGAATTTGTCATGTGCTGCAGAATTGGACAATATCCCTCTCACTATTCATGATAAGCATTAAGTGTATACTATATTGAACATGTTGTAGCTTTTCGTTCTCATATCGGCAAATTCAATTTTTTCGTGCAAAAAATATAACTTGATTTTTCGCTTACTTAAATTTTCTTTTCTCTTCTACACTTTACTCAACCCGTGTGAGGTTTATTCGAGGCTTCCTTTATTTTTAGTAACTTACATTCAATTTTTTGCGCTCGCCTCAGCCAAATCAAGATTTTTCTACATAACGTATAACTTGGATTTTAGGTTTCTTAGTTTTTCGTACGAAAGAAAATGAGGCGAAATTTCGAAACCAACAAAATCATAGACTTCTAAATTACATGAAATATATTATGAGACGGTGATGAATAGAGACAATTGCTATAATCATGTCACATATATTTAAAAATAGAATATATGAATTTTTTTTCAAGGTATACATAAAATAGAGCGCAATCTCTTTTTTTGGACAAACAAATAATGTTTTACGTAGAATGCATTTCCTATCGCAATCATCATACAAAGAAGAAATGAAATAAAATTTTAAAATTATCAATATCATAGATTTTCAAAATACATGAAATATAGTCATGTCACATAAATTTAAAAATAGAATAGTTGATTTTATTTTATAGCACCTCGGAATGTTGTTTATGTGTATGTGTTATTCATAACGGAAATTACATCAGCCTATCCACAATACATTGGTACTACACTTGCAACAAAGACAAAGTTGAAAGCAAGTTTTCTGCATTATAGATACGAAATAAATAAAAAATATATGAATATTTGATTTCAAAAATCCGACACACTTAGGGCAGATTTGCAGGCCAAAATAAAGAAGTGGCAGCAGAAACAACATAAACTATATTTTTTTACTCGGTATTAGACCAGCTCCTATCAAGAGTCGCAATCGTCCATTGTAAACTGAAAACCAAAAAGTGGACCGAGCTTTGCCACCCTTTAAAGTGCACAGAAGTTGCACACGTAGGCCAGCTTTGCAGCCAAAAATAAAAAAATGGCAGCAGAAACAACATAAACCATATTTTTTAACTCGATATTAGACCAGCTCCTATCAAGAGTCGCAATCGTCCATTATAAACTGAAAGCCAAAAAGTAGACCGAGCTTTGCCACCCTTTGAAGTGCGCTGAAGTTGCATTTAATCAATACAAACAAGACGACATGTGGCGTTGTTATACCTGATAGACCATTCTTTCTAAGGAGCTGTAAATGTCCGTCGAAGAATTTCCAGTCTATATACCTCAAATTGTAAAGGACAGTACATTCTCCGTCCGAAATATAAAAATGTAAGTTTTTACAGCATGACTCCCAAAAAGAGAGAAGATGACGTAGATATCACACGGTCAAAGATATTCGGCGTTCTCATGCCTATTAGAGCAATCCCTGTAAGGAGTCCCAAGTATCCTCCAAACAAGCCGCCCGCTCGCAAGAGTTCAGTCATATCACATTCCCAGAAGACTAAATAAAAAAAATCTAACTTTAGAGAGTAATACGAACATAGTACGTTAACAGGCACATAACATTGTTATACTTAATAAAGCAATCTGTATACCAAATCTATACAAAAAAACAACCGAAAGACCTCCATACATAGAGAATAATATAGTGATAAACTCATAATACAAACCTCAAGAGGTTACAGGCAACACCCAAACATAACATAGCAGAATATTCCTAACGTTGAAAAACAATATGAATCCTAACATGAAAATATACTTGACAATGAAATTACTGCAGCACTCTGAATATTAGAGAAGAGCACAAATGTGAAGAATAGAATAATAAAATAAACCAAATCATTTATTGTCAGCCACATAAACTCAATGAAAGAAATCAGCAGAAAATAATTATTAATTTGTTTCATTAGCCGCCACGGCTCAGAATATGACCAAACTAAGTGACGAAATGCTGAGCGTAATTATACATTATGTCTCCGATCTTCCATATCGCCTCTTCAACCACATGTCACAACTATTGAACTTTTACCAAAGGGATTATCTTACTTCTCAATTGCTTTATGTGATGCTCTAAAGTCCCTTAACTAACATCTTTGGAAACCTCTATCTCCTTGAAGTCGATCACGTGCTTCTAATCCTTTATGTACTTTCTCAACTGAGATATGTGAAAAATATTATGCACTCTACTTAATCTTGACGGTAGCGTCATACAGTATACTAATTTCCCAACTCTATCAAGAATTTCAAGGAGTCTGAAGTATCAAGTACCTCGAACTCAACTTCCATTCTTCCTGAAACAAAATACTCCTCAAGTTGGCAAGACCTTATGAAACATATGGTCACCCATATATGTTAAACTCTACCAGTCAGCAGCACATATCGACATATAAATTTTGTTAAATTTGGACCGCCAACGACCTCTCCCAAATAAGCACAATCTCCAGCACGAGTCTCAAAGGTTTCTTATTGAGTTGTGGAATTTTCATGTCTTCTCTATTTAGGAGTTTGAGTCGAACATTACATGAGCTCGTAACATCAATGTACACTTTCTCAATAGGAGTCGCACATTAAACATGCCTACAACATTGCTTCTCCGCACTCGTGGACTTGAGGAGCACCACTAAATCAGCACCATCTTGTATTCTAATGTACTCCTAAAAGGGTCTCGCGTCTCTCATATCAGGTCAAACTTCGTGCCAACCAATTCGGAAGCATATTCCTAACACATTGTATTCTAATTTCCTTCACCCTTGCAACGCTTCAAACAAAGCATTAATCGGAGCGTGCCAACTATTGTTGTAAATGAATTTGATCAAGGGTAGATGAATCTCCCAATATACCTTTCAGTTCGAAATGCAGACCCCCAATATGTCCTCCAACGCTTGAATTATCCTCTCAGGTGAAAGGCGGTGCTGAACCTCAATTATTTACCAAGAGCCTTATGAATGGACTTTCAAAATTGGGACACAAACTAATCGTCTCTATTGGACTCGATACTCTTATGGGTACTGTGCAACCTCACAATTTCTTTGATAAATACGCTTGCCAACTTCTCCCGCCCCCAGGTGTTCTTAATCATTAGAAAATATGACGATTTGGTCAATCTATCCATAATAGTCCAAATTACACACACTCTTGTACGAGTCAATGGTCCAGTAATAAAGTCCCTGGACCTTTCTTCTCACTTCCACTCGAAAATCGGGAGTGATCATAGTAATCATTAGGCCGGTTCGCGCGCAGGCTTTCAGGTCAATCTTGCCGACTTCAAGGATCTGGCGATCTGGGCCGAGTCGTTTCATATGTGTTCCAGTTGTCCAAGTCGATTCCTCGACTGAATTTGGCCACATGTGAACTTTTTGGTGAAGTAAAAATTTAATATGGAACTACATCCAACCGATCATCAGTCATTAAGACTCTGTTCTTTTAAGCTGAATTGAACTGAACTGAACTGACCTAACCTAAATTGAAGTTACTGAATAATAACAATAACAATAATAAGAATAATGAATGATAGTAGATGACAATATATATACAATAACAATAATAATATATATAATAACAACAACAACAATTATTATTATTATATACGATATGCTAATAATATTAATATAAATAATAATAATAATAACAATATTACATAAGACTTATACAACAACTACAAAATTATTTCTATTAGAACTACAAGAAAATAATAATAAAATTATTAGTAATACTACAATTATATATGTTACTATTGATAATTATCAATAATAGTAATTAATAATAGAATTAGATAATAATACATACAATAATAATTATTATATTGCAACAGTAACAACAAAAATGATAATAAAAATAATAATAAGATCAGATTATATATAATATTATTGATAATGTAAATAATAATAATAATAATAATTAATAATATTGATTCTAAAGCTGAATTGAATTGAATTAAATTTTGTTGAACTGAACTGAAATGAATTGAATTGAAATGTATTTAAACTAAGTCCAAAATAACGTGGTCTATTAGAGTTAAATCTTAAGGAGATTTTTGTATATTTCGATCACGAATCGAGTAGATCTTTTTATTTTAAAATAAAATAAAATTAACCCCAAGGAAAAATAGAAAACAGCTGCTCACTATGGGATGGGTCGGGATTGGGCGAATCCCGTCCCGTCCCGAAAATAAATTACCGGGACGGGACGGGATTGCGTATTTTGAAATTCATCCCGCACGTCCCGATCCCGTCGGTTCGGGTCGACCGGACGGACGGATATTCCGCACATTTATTGACCTTGACAGAAACTGTGAAAAAACGAATGAGACAACTATAAATTTTAGAATTATCAAATGAATGAGGTAGAAATTAAAAAAAAAATTCAAACTAGTCATTCCAAAAAAAAGTGACTCAATATCCATTAGAAATTTAAAAAATACACAACAAAATAGATAGTAACGTAAACACGCACAAAGGACAATATATCAATAATCCAAATGCATAGTACATATTACATTAAAATCAACACGTGAAGATAAAATTCAAATTGAAAGTGCAGAAAACATCAACTTAAAACTGAAAATTTAAAACTGAAACTTTGATGTTTCATACATCATACATCAATTTAGGGTTTACATGTTTAAAAGATATATAAAAAATTGATTATATTAAATATTACGAGACGGAACGGGATTGATCGGGACGGTCCCGATCCCATCCCGTCCCATTTGAATAGTAACAGAGCGGCACGGGACAAGATGGAATTGCCATTTTAATAAACTATCTCGTCCCGTCCCGTTAGTTTTCGGGACGGGATCGGGACTGGATCGGGATTTCGGGTTCAAGTGCCCAACCCTACTGCTCACGAATCAAGAATTCTAGTTGGGATCCCCCAGGGCATAGCTCAGTGGCAAAGGAGGGGGATATCTTTCGCGCTGGTGGCATGCAGCGTGGGTTCGAATCCTCGTGGGAGCATCCGCTCTTTTCAGGGATTTAAACCTTGTATGTTTATTCAGTTGAAGCATCCTCAAAACCGGGTTCCGAGGCATAACTGCGATTTAACAGGGGTAGGAATGAGGATCGGGCCTCTGTGCAGGATTGAACCTGGGTCATCAAAAAAAAAAAAAAAAAAAAAAATTCTAGTTGGGCAGGCCAGTTGGCATGTGAACTTAAGACTTATATGATGGCCCATGACATGAATGGGGTTGGTAGGTGGCTACTTTTGGCGCTTTATTTTGCAATATATTATTACTTTTTTTGTACTGTGGGTGGTAAATCAAAGTAGCTCTGCACTTTGTTCCCTTAGATGGACCGGACAAGACAATACGCTAATAATTGCCAAATCTGAGTGTAAATTTAGCATAAATAGAGCAACTCCGGTAGAGTGTAATATTTTTTGTAGTGTTTTTTGTATTCCTCTAATGTATTTTTATTTAATTAAACAACAACAGCAATAAAATGTTTAATATTAACACATTAAACAACTATAACAATTGTTATTATTCAATTAAACAACAAGATTAACACATTATTTAAAAACAACATCACTAAATATAGTGCATTTACTATGTTTGTGCTCTTATATTTACAATATAAATCAGTAATCATTTACTATGTTTGTGCTCATATATTCTCAATAATTTCAGTATACATGCGTTGTCGATTGAAATATAAAGTTTCCCATGCGGATGCATTGGGAAGTCTCTACTAGGGGTGTTCAAAACTACCCGACCCCGTTGACCCGGGAATTACCCGACTACCCGAGAACTTTTTACCCGGTAATTTTTTTAATTACCCGAATTTAACGGGTCGGGTACCCGGCCCGCTAATTATGTGAGTTACCGGGCCGGGTAATGGCCCGGCCAAATAAAATTACCGGGTACCCGCCGACCCTGTAACTTTTTTATTTTTTATTTTTTTATTTTCTCACTACATATTTTATTTTAACCATTTTAAATATTATGTATAGAATTAGTATGTATTTACTTACATTTTAATAATATTAACATTACAAATACTTACGTAAAATTTGGTCCATATTAATCTTAAGCTCTAATTTTTTTTTCCTTTTCATGAATCATATTTTTTTATAATTTAAATCTCATTAATTATTTTAAATTATGACATCAAAATTACAAAACTGAGTATGCATTAATATAATATAGTAGTCTAATTTTAAAGTGAATAGATTAAATATTTCATATAATGTCTTAATATATTAGAACCAATGATAATAAAATAAATGTTATAATTATTGTAAACAATTTTTTACTTTTAATTTTTTTTTTGTAGAAGTCAATCGAGCAAATAAATTAAATTAAATTTACATTTTTTAATATTTGATTTAATCATAATGCATGACTTCAAAATTAGAATCAATTCTTGCTAATTTAAAAATAAAATATTTTTGTTGAACTAAAATTGAAAAAAATATAGCAAAAAAATCACACACACACACACATATATATATATATATATGTATAATTATTATAATAATAATTAATATATGAAAAAAACTGCCCGACTGGAAAGCTGCACCAAAAAGCTGCACTGAATTTTATGGGCCGGGCCATGGGCCGCCCTAATAGGTACCCGAAGTTCCGAGTACCCGAAAAAGCGGGTACCCGAAAAACCGGGTACCCGCTTATGAACACCCCTAGTCTGTACGCCCCCCATTGTGGGTGAGTATTGGGGAGTAGTGAATTTTCATCCAGCGTCACATAAATGTAGTGAGCACAGTCGTCCCCCACACGTGCAATCACAAGGGGGCCACTAATAACAAACCGATCCCTCGAGCTATATTTTGCACCCAATCAGTTAGTTGCTCGGGAGAACTGAACACCTGAAAATACATTACAACTTTTACAAAAAATTAATCGAACCAAACCGCGACCACCTGTACTAAATATAACAAAAAATTAATCGAACCAAACAAAAAAATATTTTTATTTGTTACAACTTTTTTAAAAATAACTTTTTGTTACAACTTTTAAAAAAAAAATACTTTTTTGTTACAACTTTTTTTTTCAACTTTTTTTTTCTTTGAAATTAAATATATATATATATATATATATATATATATATTGTAGGGAGTTTTGGTAGGGGGTTTTGTAGGGAGAGAGGGGGTTTTGGTGTCATATCCGGAATTTCTACTACCGTTGTTCAATATTATTTTATCTGACTTATATTGTACAGCGTGGAATCTGTACAGTATAGATAAAATAAATGAAGGACTGAGACATTTGTACTGGTATAATTGTCATACTTGGTCGACAAAGGATATAGTGCGTCATGTATACGTATCTAGTATGTTGAGACGACGAGCAAGAACAGTGTAAATGGCTAAGTATAGCCTGACTAGCGCGCTCTAATGTTCAAGTATAGCGCACGCTATCGTTCATGGTTATCGCACGCTAGAGGCAGAATGTAGCGCACGCTAAATGCAGTCAGATCGGAAGGAATCTGCGTGTGGACCAGGCCACTTTCGGCGCACGTTTTGATAAGTCAACAGATGTTTGTAATGTAGTACCAGCGCATGCTAAACCCTAAAGGTTAGCGCACGCTAATGGTATATTGGACAAAAAGGAATCTTATCCTCGTCAGCACTTTCGGTGTGTGGGCCAGTCTTCGGAGCATACAGACAAACGAGTCAACTGATATTAGCGCCCGCTAAACGCAAGGACTTACGTACGCTGGAGAGTGTAAATTACGTACGCTAATGCATGAGCATTACGTACGTAAGCGCATGTACGAAACCAGACAGTAGCCCCTGAACTGCGATAGCGCACGCTAGTAATATACTTTATAAAAAGGGACAGAAAGGTGTTATGAAGCATTTCGTCCATTTCTTTCCTTTCACCGATAGAGAGAACCTTGGGAGGACATTTGGAGTTCCTAAACACTGAGGGATGATCCTCTTTAACAAGATTAAAGATGGAAATCATGGATTAAAGCTTTGTTCTTTAAATCATTGGCGATTCTTAGAAATGGATTCAAACTTGGGATTAGATCCATTCCTTCAAAAAGGTAATCACTCTTCATCTTTGGATTTCGTTTTGGATTGAAGGTTGATGTTCTTGAGTTGATGATTATCACATAAATGAGTTGATAAGCATGATTATGAGATGGATTACCGGAGTATGATGATATTAATATGATTCATGTGGTTTGAATTGTGTAATTCGTTTTCTTGAGATAAGTTGGTGAATCCTTCTCCTCAGTTTTGGATGTTGATGTTATTGTCGATGATTACTCTCTGTAATGGAAGATTAAGGAAGTGTTGTTATGTTCTTCATGTTTCATGTATTGATATTAAGAAAGATGATATATGGATATAGAACTTGGATTATAAGTTGAATGATTGTTTATATGTTAAAGGATATCGGATTTCATTGTTTTGATGACTATAAACATGGTTTTGGATCACTTAGTGTTCTTGATAATCGCCACATGTTGATCGGTATCTGAAAAACATGCATCCAGACAAAGATTAGCGCACGCTAAGCTTACTGCCTAGCGCGCGCTAACGGGAGCAACTTAGCGCACGCTACGTTAAGTGATTAACGTGCGCTAAGAAGGCAGAAAGTGCAGTATTTTCGTGTTGTGGTTCTAAATTCGTGATCGTTTAAGTTGGTTTGATCAGACTTGTGGTTAACCGAGATATTGTTGAGCCGTTGGGTTTGTGAATTGGTTTTATCGATTATTGATTGTTGTCGAACTTGTTGTTTATCGATTATTGTAATAGGTTGAGATTATTGATCGGTGTTTATAACCGTATGTTGCGGTCGTGTTCGAGTATGTTCGTGAATGGCATTGGTCAGGGCCAAGGAGCTAGTAGACGAAGACAATGAGATTAGTGACGACTTCATCATCGTTGTATTTGTATCGAGGTAAGTTATTACTTACTCAGTTTATAGTATTTAATGAATGGTTTCCGTTTCATTCGGGTATACTTCGTATAGCAATGTTTATAATCGTAATCACAGGAGATTTGGGATTATAAATCGTATTCGAGTTTTGGGAATCTAAATCATAATGTATATGATTTACTTTTGTTATTGGTATACTTGTATATCGAGGATATATTGTGATAAGGACGAAGATATGAATTATCTGCAATCTGTGATACTTTGGACCGTCGAGTATTGAGGATAACAGTTCGTGATGGTTTAGACATTGAGATCGCTCTCGAAGGACTCGGGGCAAGTACTATAATCATTTTTATCATTTGTGTCGATCATGTCGTGATACATTCATGTATCGTCGTTGTCATGCATTTGTGCATTGTTGTTGTCGTGTATTGTGTACTGTTGTTTTGTGCAGTTGTGCATTGTTGTCATATGTCCACCTCGTGTTGGTCCGACGGGATCATCAGGGGATCTATGCTAGCGCGCGCTGGATCATCGGACAAGTTTTTCCACCACGGTTGGTCTGACGGGGTCATCGTGGGATCTAGGCAGTGAACGCTGGATCATCGGATTACCTATGTGTTGTTATTGTGCATATGTATATTATGGGATTGCCATAAGTATACAGTGTTGTTATTGTTGTGAGCATATTGACATTGTCATATGAGTATGCATTTGTAGGTCTTGTGTTAGGACCATGTCTATATGTTGTATTGATCTGATCTTGGATTAGACCGACAGATTGGTTGTGGCATTGCGTATTCTGAGGTATGTTCCGTGTTTCCTTTGGTATTTGTCTTTGATGGACAATCGATTATCGTATTGAGATGTGATGATGTTACCCGATGGATTGGGTTGGACAGAGTTAGTAGATTTCGTAGCAGTGAGTTATGATAATGTTTTGAGAACCTTGGGTATTGTTTAGATACCGTACAAATATTTCGGTATTATCTTATTGTGTTGTTAAGGATACGAATCGTGGATTTTCGTAAAGTTACGACAGTAAGGTTACATTGGTCGTATTCTTACTTAGTATTTCCATTGATATGTAATTATTGACGCAATGTGATGGTTATCATTGTTGGATATTATGGCTGACCCCGTCGTGGGCTTTCTTTTTAGGTTCTTGGATTATCAAGCTTGTAGCGGTCGTGGAGAGATGAACTTCCCGGAGGATACTGGCAAGGGCATGTATTTGTGTATTGAGTTTCTGATCAGTTGTTGTATTCCGCTGCTAGAGTATTTTAATTGTTTGTATTTATCCGCTGCGTGGGTTTTTTAAATGGCCTTTTGGTATCTGGTAATTTAGGTTACTTTGAAAATCGTTTTCTAAATCTATCTTGTCGGTACGTGTAAGCGATAGCTTAACGTATGTTTTAAACTGTTGAGTTCTGGCATTTCTGGCCTTATCTTTTCAAATGAGATTTTACGACGGTGTTGTTAAATGAGTTTTATATAGTCTTCAAATGTTTTAAATAGATAGTACCATCGATACCATCTTGGACGTTTGTAAATGTTTGCGAAAATTTCCTTCAGCCTTGTGGGTTCCATCTCGGGACCCACGACGCTGTAATATTCCCGGTCGGCTCTGGGGGTGTTACATTTGGTAGGGGGGTTTCGTAGGGGGGTCTGTATAACAGACCCCATGATAAAATTACTTCGTCAGTCCGATGGGGAGAGTAATGAGACGGATTGGGCGGGTACTTGAAGATTCAGACCCGCACCACAAAGTGAATGGAGCGGGACGGATCGACCCAACGCGGATTGCGGAGCGAGGCGGGTCGACGCGCATAGAAAAAACTATTAACTTAAAGTTAATAAAATAAATTACTCTATGAATTTTGTATCTACAGTAAACCTCGATAAATTAATATTCTTCAAATTAATAAAATCTCTTAAATAATAAATTTTTCCGGTTCCGACTTAGACCAATGTAAGAAATCATAAAATTCGATAAGATAATAATGCAATAATTTTTCGGAGATCTCTTTTATACATACAAAGGTCCTATCAAAACTATAAATAATACAATTACTACTATGTTAACTCACTAAAATACGAATCTATTGTAATTTTCTTTTTAAATCCAAACCTAACTCAATTTCATCTCTAGCTTCTCTAATTGCACCCGGCGTTGAGCTCTCCAACTACAATAAAAAGTTGTGAAGAGTTGTTGTGGCGTTCAACGCTTCCTTTCGCGTGACTGGTTCAAGTAGTGTTGAATCATCTTCAATAACATATACATGAATCTAATTATTTTTAAATAATTCAAATATTATGTATAATTTATGTAGGGTATCTATTCGGAATACATAAGGTTACAAAACACAATAATAAATGAATTACAATTAAAGAACCTATGGTATAGGGGATAAGGGATTACACAATAATCCTAAAACCGAAAAAAATAAATTACACGGAATGAAAATGAACTAAAAATACGAACACAAGTCAAATAATAAAGTTCAAAAATCAAACCGAGCAGATCAGAAACGACCTGAGAATCCGAGAAGTGAAGGTGGTGAGAAACAATCAGATGTCGGCTCAGTCCTCCAATACTCATTACCCACGTCCAACACTCACCGGAAATAGGCCTCCAGTAGCCCAAAGTAACCCCCAAAAACCAAGCGGTTTCAACGCCAAAACAACTACCGAAAAACTCAAGAGATTTCACGTAGAAATGAGTTTCACATAGAAAATATATTGTTTTCACTCGGATCTTAAGAACACACTTAGATCTCACAAATCAACACAAATCTTTTTCGTTTTTCGCTTGGATATCAAAATAACTCAGTGAAAGGGGTATAAATACCCAGAAATTTCAACAGCCTCCGCTGATCCCATGGGATCGCAACCAACCTTATCATTAGATTGATAAGAGGCTGCGATTCAAAATGAAATGGAGTCATGCAGTAGGTTCAGAGAGAGACGGAGAAATTATCGCGGCGGCAGAGACAAGGTAAGAAGAGAGAGAGAGAGAGAGAGAGAGATGAGGTTGGGTTTCGGGGTGAGAAGGGTTTTATTAGGGCAGTGGGCGGGTGCGATTGCACCGTCCAAATAGACGGCCCAGATGAAAAGGCTGAAATATTCCAGAAACCGGGCTTTGAAAAGGGGGGATTATTTTTGCGCTGGGCTGCACAATATTAAAATGTTTAATTTGGACCCAGTAATAACTAATTCATTTGGGCCTAATCAACAATTTATTCGCACACAATATTTTTGTCAAAGTTATATCTGCTGAATTGAGAAATTTTCTTTTAAATTTATAAATTATTAATTTATCGCTACATTAATATCGCTCTAAACTAATAATATTTTATGGTTCCACGGGTATTAATTTATAGAGATGTTAGTGTAGTTTTTTAATTTAATACATATTATTTGTAAAACTTGTCATAATTAACATAAATATATAAGATATAATAATAAATGTATAAAAAGTATATAAACATATATAATATAGAATAAAAAATATATATTAAATATTAAAAACTAAAAAACTTTGTGCCCACAGAGCAAGAGTGATACCCAGGACCGCCCGCCGCCGCCCCGCCACGTGTCAGAGCGAGGCGGGGCAGGTCGAGCCAAATTTGTCATCCATAAAGTCCGACTTAAAACTTAATGAAAATCATATTTTAGTACTAAACCAGAATGTTAACGGGTTATATATTTTCATAAGTATAGAATTATTGATATTATTTTGATTAAAAAGACTAAAGTACTCTTACTCTCCACCGAGTGCACATCTAATGTGCCCATGATCACTCACACGATCGCTGCACACGATCGCCTCTCACCATGTGTAGCGATCGTGCTTGTCCCCATGGTCGCTGCATACTCGCATCCAACCATGAGCAGCTATCGTGTCCAAGGCATGGGATGTACTTCAATCGATTTTAAGGATATTATATATTTCATATCAACAATTTCTACTATTATAGATGAGAATATATAAATTGTGTCTTTTATTAATTGATATTAAAAAAGATAAGATTCTAGAACTTAATATAGAGTGCTATTACTTTTTAGGTGGAAAATTGGATGTCGTAGACACAACCATGGTGGGTAGGTAGTAAAAAAGTAAAAAATATTAATATAAAATCAAACCAAACCAAACATACCCAGTATATTCCGCTCAGAGCAGGGTCTGGGGAGGGTAAGATGTACGCAAACCATGCCCCTACTTATTACGGTAGGGAGGTTGTTTCCGTAAAGACCCCCAGCTTAGTGCACAGCAGAATCTTGTGTGATAAATATAAAGGAAAACATATGATTCGAAAAAGCTCGAGACCATACCTAAGCCCATGGCTTGATCCACATGGGACTTACCTAAGCGGAATTTGGCTACTTTACTCCCGATGAACGCCGCTCTAACAAAAGAGAGGTTGGCTCTGCACACAGCTCCCTGTCAAAAATACACCACACGCAAAGACAATAGGATAAAATATACAATAAAAGTAAAAATGCAATGCTCTAGGTCAAAGCTAACCGAGACAACCCAACCCTGAGGCTCTCAACTACAGCACCGCTCCCTACAAAAGAATCCACAACTCTGATCTGGCGCCTCCAAGCGCACCTATCAACAGTCATGGTCTCGGAAAGGTTTAAGGCCTTCAAATCTAATCTCAGTTGCTCCTCCCACGTCCTCCTCGGTCTGCCTCTCCTCCTCTCCCCGACAACCAATAAACTCTCGACCCTCTTCACCGGAGCAGATGCCTGCCTCCTGCGGACGTGGCCAAACCATCTCAATCTCCCTTCCCTAACTTTTGCTGAAATTGGCGCCACTTCCAGCGCGTTCCTGAAAACCCCATTCGCAATTCTATCTAACATTGTGCGACCACACGACCAACGTAACATTCTCATTTCATCCACTTCCAACTTGCTCTCAAGCGACTTCTTCATCGCCCAACATTCGGAGCCATACAACATTGCAGGTCGGATTGCCGCTCTATAGAATTTACCCTTCAACTTTAGAGGGACTTTCTTGTCGCACAGGACCCCTGTCGCTGCTCTCCACCTTAGCCACCCCGCCTTGATCGATGCGTGACATCATCTTCACACTCACCTTCCTTCTGAATGATCGAACCCAAATACTTGAACTTATCTGTACGGGGTACGATCTGATCCACAATCATTACCTCAACATCTTCCTCGTTGGCCTCACCACTAAAGTTACACCAGAGATACTCGGTCTTAGACCGGCTCACACGCAAGCCCTGGGATTCTAACTTAGCCCTCCAAAGCTCTAACTTCGAGTTCACCTCCCTCCTCGACTCTGCCACTAACACAATGTCGTCAGCAAAAAACATGCACCACGGGATGCCATCTTGAATCCCTCGCGAAATGACGTCAAGGATTAGAGCGAAGAGAAGAGGACTTAGCGCCGACCCCTGGTGTAGACCTATCTCAACCGGAAAATACTGGGTGTCACCAACTGGGGTCCTAACGCACGTCCTAGCTTGGGAGTACATGTCTTGGATCGCCCTAACGAACGGCAACGACACCCTCCTCTCTACTAGGCTCCTCCAAATAACATCGCGCGGAATGCTATCATAAGCCTTCTCTAGATCTATGAACACCATATGGAGGTCCTTATGCCGCTCTCTAAACTTCTCCATAAGGCGTCTGACGAGATGAATGGCCTCCGTCGTGGACCTCCCCAGCATGAAGCCAAATTGGTTCTCTGATATCTCCACATCTCTTCTAACCCTGCATTCCACCACTCTTTCCCAAAGTTTCATAGTATGACTGAGGAGTTTAATACCCCTATAGTTACTACAACTCTGGGCATCGCCTTTGTTCTTGAAAAAAGGCACGACAAAACTATGCCTCCACTCTGTCGGCATCTTAGAGCCTTTGAGGAGGATGTTGAACAGCTCTGCTAGCCACTGAACTCCGACTTCCCCCAGACAAAGCCACACCTCAATAGGGATCTGATCCGGGCCTACATCCTTAGCTCTACCCATTTTCATTAGGGCACCCTTTACTTCCTCCTTGCTGATGCTCTCACAGAAACTAAACGAACGAGCAGGAGATAGACTAACTCCTTGCACCACCGAGTCACTACCTCTAGCATCATTGAAAAGTTCGAAAAAATACCTATTCCACCGCTCCTTAATAGCCACATCGTTCACTAACACTTGATCCAAATCATCCTTAATAAACTTAACGGAACCCAGGTCGCGCCGCCCTCTTTCCCTAGCTTTCGCTAGTTTAAAAAATATTAATATGAAGTGTGTTATGGTGACACGTATAAAGTTTTTTTGGGCCAAAAATTCAAATACTCCCTCTGTCCCAGCCAAAGGTTGACAGAGGGTGTATATTTGGTGTATTTTAGGTAATGATTGGTATAAGTAATGATGGTTAAATGTGTGGTGGAGATTAAAAAATAAAAAGTATTGATGATGAATGAGTGGTGGAGATTAAAAAGTAAAAAGTGATTGTTTGATTTGATTGTAAAAAGTGATATATGTAAATTTACTAAAGGGACTACTTTTTGATAGAAATGTAAACCTTTGGGCGGGACGGAGGGAGTACTTATGTATTCCACCTACACAATTTATTTATTTTTCTGAATAGTTTTAATTGAACTGAAAAATGGGCGGTACAACAAATGATTTGTTAAAATATTTTATTATTATTTAGTGAATATTTTTTGAGCATGATTCTAGAAAAGTAGTTAGAAAGTTATTTTACAAAACTTTCAGTAAATACAGTTTGTGCATATTCACGAGTACATTGTATAATATAATTGTAGGTTGGTTATTTTAAAAGTGAATACAAAATTAATTTATATAATTTCATTGTAAAAAAGTATATATAGTTTAATTTTACTATAAAAAAAGGTTAAATATCAATGGATAAGTTATACTCGATAAATGTATCGGTTCATTCATAATAACAACGATTACTGGAATATTTAGAAATATAATACTATTTTTTTTTAGCAAACTATAATTATAATACTCTTGTGTAATTTACATTTTAAGACTGCATGAATTTTCAAAATAAGAAGTATGAAAAATTCCATAAATTACCATGTCATCGCAAATAAAAAAGAATACTAAAAAATACAAACACATGTATAAAGCAACATAATTTATTTAATGTCATGCATTATTTGAACTAAAATAAAAACGAGCGCTAAAAAAAGATCTGTTAAAATTCGAAATCAATTAGAAGTGAGTTTTTTTTTTTTTTTTTTTTGAGGGAAAAAAACTTTCATTCATTCATACTAGAATCAATCGGTCATCATCAAAATAAATACGAAGATAAAGATTCATACCCTTGAAGCCTTTACCTGTGGGGGTATGCCTTACTAACCGCTGCCTATATCCTAAATAGATGTCCTTCCAAATCTGTTCCTATCACTCCGCATGAGATGTGGAAGGGTAAGAAACCAAGCCTTAATCACATAAGGATTTGGGGATGTCCAGCCTATGTCAAAAAGGCTAAGGTGGACAAACTGGAAGCGAGGTCCATAAAAGGACGTTTCATAGGATACCCAGAGGACTCGATGGGTTATCTATTCTACATGCCAGAAGACCATAGGGTCGTTGTGGCATTACAAGCGCACTTCCTTGAGGATGAATTCATTCAGGAGGGTGGCTCGGGTAGAAATATCTCTTTGGAAGAGCATAATGAAACTCCTAAGGAGACATCTGATCACGGATCAAGAACCGAACCTATTGTAACACAACCTCCACTTCGAAGGTCTGATAGGGTATCTCACTTACCTGAGAGGTATGGCTATACACATGTCGAGGAACCGGTCTCCACGACACACCCGATAGCTGGAAAACGACCCTGTCACCTATGACCAAGCGATAGTGGATGTAGACTCTGATAAATGGCAAGAAGCAATGGAAGCTGAGATAGACTCGATGCATACCAATCAGGTCTGGACTCTAGTAGATCTTCCAACTGGCATGGGGACTATTGGAAATAAATGGATCTATAAGAGAAAGACTGATGGGGATGACAAGGTTGATGCCTATAAGGCCAGGCTTGTGGCAAAGGGTTATACCCAAAGGGAAGGAATCGATTATCATGATACCTTCTCGCCCGTAGCTATGATAAAGTCGATTCGCATGATGCTTGCCATTGCTTATTATGATTATGAAATATGGCAAATGGACGTCAAAACACTTTTCTAAATGGATACCTCGAGGAGGAAATCTATATGGAGCGACTAAGGGTTTTGTGTCCAAAGCTAATATTCATAAAGTGTGTAAGCCGTAACGAGCCATTTATGGTGCAAGCAAGCTTCTGAGTTGGAACCTTCGATTTGATGAAGCAGTTAAGGACTTTGACTTCATACGAAATGAGGAGGAACCGTGTGTTTACAAAAAGGTCGGTGGGAGCAACATTGCGTTCTTAGTACTATATGTAGATGATATTCTACTTATAGGAAATAACATAGCAATGCTCAAAGACCTGTGAAAGCTTGGCTTTCTAAAACGTTCTCCATGAAAGACTTGGGAGAAGCTTCCTATATTCTAGGGATCCGTCTTTACAGAGATAGACCGCGAAGAATGATAGGACTTTCCCAAGCCCTTTATATCGATAAAATCTGAGAAGATTCAAGATGGATGAATCTAAGAGAGGGTTCCTTCCCATGCGACATGGAATTCATCTCACCACGAAAATGTGTCCTCAAAGTGAGGAAGACAAGAGAGAGATGAGTAAGGTACCCTATGCCTCGGCGGTGGGTAGCCTCATGTACGCTATGTTGTGTACGAGACCAGACTTAGCCTACGCTGTAAGTATGGTAAGTCGATTTCAAGCAAACCGGGAAGGGAACATTGACCGCCGTAAAGAACATTCTTAAGTACTTGAGAAGAACTAGAGATTTAGTTCTTACTTATGGTGGTGGAGAATCAAGGTGATTGGATTCACCGATTCTCGATTTTCAAGGAGACAATGACGACTCTAAGTCGACATCCGGGTATTTATTTACTCTCAATGGAGGAGCGATTCTTGGAGAAGCTCCAAGCAAACCGCCATCGCAGATTCCACCGCCAAGCAGAGTATCAAGTCGCCTCGAGGCTAGCAAAGAAGCATTTTGGATGCGTGTTTATACAAGAACTTCAAGTGGTGCCTAACGCGGAGTTGCCTATATCACTATTCTCGTGATAATGATGGAGCTGTCGCCCAAGCCAAGGAGCCGAGGGCTCACCACAACACCAAGCATATAGAGAGAAAGTACCACATCGTCGAGAGATGGTGGAAAAAGGATATGTTTCATTGGAAAGAGTAGACTCGAAGACAATGTCTACGACCGCCGACTAAGCCATTATCTCAGCCGTCTTAGAAAGACATCTCAAGAACATGGGTATTGATACCATGATGTGTGGCATTGAGTGCAAGTGGGAGATTGTTAGGAATATGCCCTCGAATGCCACTCGTGGGATGAGAGAGTAAGGGCATTATACTTGTAATTATGGAATAATTAATAAAAAGGCAATACGATTCATTCACTTGTTTATTGTATTTCAATTGCATTCTTGACTTGGTAAACATTGAAGTGAAGTCCATGTAAATAAATCGAACATTCCATTCTCGTTATGGGATAAGAGAAAATGTCCGAAGTGTTTAAAGTTTATTTACGTAAATTGTTCGCAAAGTCAATAAACTTAAAATGGTCATTTTGTTTTAATATGACTTGTATAATCGATGCTAGGACGTGTGCACGTCTTGATAGCATAGTTATAAGTATATTGGTGGGGCAGATACTCGAACACGACTCATACTCGATTCACCACACGGTATTCACTCTCGGAGAGTCGATGACGAATCGAAAGGTTGTGATAGTATACGTGGACCTTTGACTTGAGGGTTCGGAGAAGATGTGCTGTGACGTTTAGTTTGTCATTAGAGTAGTTAGACTCATTTGGTTAATTCTTGAGTCGACCTCGAAGTGCGGACTATACGGGCAGTAGCGATCTTTATCAGACGCCAAGAAAGGATTCTATCTCTGTTAGTGAGCAGCGAATGTCCTATACGGTTAATGGCAAATAAGATCATAAGTCTGCCAAAGCATTACGATATAGTCGTATTAGATACACTATTAATCAGTCGGTTTTGATTTGCATTAACACATGTATAGAGTTTAGTCAACAGAGGGTTTGACTTTACCGTGACCAAGACTTGACCGGGACATCGATGAAGGGTCTATACGTATATAGTATTCACGACATAATGGTTACGTAATGATCCCTTCATTCGTTCTCTCGGGGTTTACGATGCGGCCCGCTAGTCGGGCTAAGTGCCGCCCGCACTCATTAGTTCCTCCCAATGCCTACCGAGACGGACCTACGAGTCGCGCATCGGGAGCGTTGACGGATAAATGTGAATTTATTATCTCTCTATTAATATTAGATATTGGATATCTAATTATGATTTATTGGATAAATCAAATATCGGTCTTATGAATTTAAATTAAGTTACCGGGTAATTAATTTAATTCATAAATTATATTTCTTAGAGAAATATATATTTGTATTTGATATAATTAATTAAATAGATTAATTAATTAATATAAATACATTGATGATTAAAAGTAGTGTATTTAACGAGTCGTTTGACGAACGTCCGCATACACGAGCCGAGTGGCTCGGCTCGCTTTTCAGAAACTTCCTTGTGGCCACCCACTCCTCATGGCATGACATGATCTTGCATGTGTGTGAGAACTCACTTAGAGTTGAGATTCCCACATAATTGTGAATGATAGTTGTAAAGGAATAATTATTCCTTTATAATATACATATATCATTACATTATAAATGATGAGTGGAGAGAACTAAAAACAACTCATACTCATTCATGTAAGCTGCCTTCCGTGAGTTTTTAGTGAGGAGAGAGAGAAAATTTTCCTTCTTCATTTTGTTCATCTTTGAGGTGAAAAGAAGTAAGAAAAATTAAGAGAGAAAAAATTCCTACAACACTTCCTAGCCGCGTTCTTCATAGAACGGAGTATTGTAGATTTTTCCGGGCAACTTCCGACGCGTGTGAAGTAGAGGCTTCAAATATTCGGTGCTTGGAACGAAGGGATTTCGTGTTCGGGACGGGATCGTGATCATCGTTTACACTTTACGAAGATTTATTTCAAAGGCTTCAAGGGTATGAATCTTTATCTTCGTATTTATTTTTCGTATATATACACCACAGTCGATCATCAATCGTATGTGCGGCGCAAAACCTACCACAGTCGATCATCAAATCAACCCTAAACCGCCCGATCCCACCGGAGCTGATGGCTCCAAACATCATCCAAATGCCCATAAAACCTTCCTTCAAGTTGTCTCCAGCACATCCGTTCCTATGCAGCAGGAACAAAGAGATCGCAATAAAAGGTTCGATTTTTCTGAATCCGAGAAGTTTGGAAAGATTGACGTGTTCAAGGGAGTGCCTTTTATTCAATTTGATGAAGAAGAAACGAAGGAGATGGCGGATCTGTGTGCCTTCACATTGATTGGAAAATTTTCGCAGGGGGTCCCCACCAAGAACATCCATACAAAATTCACGGGCTTTGGGTTCAAGGGAACGCTTTTACGTAGGAGTCATCAACATGAAGCATATAAAGATTCGTTTCAAGAACGAAGATGACTATCTATGGATGAGGACGAAGCAAGTTGCTAGGATTGATGGTTTCCGATGCGGTTGTTTAAGTGGACTCGAATTTAGTACTAAGATCGAATGCATTGTGCGGTTTGGGTTAGCTTTCCGGAGCTCCCAATCCATCTATTCCACAAAAAGGTCTTTTTGGGATTGCTAAGCTCGGGAACACCCTTGAAGGTGGATGAGCAGATGACTAATCGCACAAGACCAGTGGAATGCGAGAGTGTGTGTTGAAGTTGACCTCATGAAACCGGTCCATGAGGAAATTTACATTGGGTGTGGGAAGCATATGATCTCTCAAAAAGTGGTGTATGATGACCTCCCGACTATTGTACTAAGTGCAAGCATCTAGGTCACCACGTGACCCATTGTTTGATGAGGATTATCAAGAGGATTGCCGGGAGGGATAATAAGAGGGAGGAAGAATTGAAGAAGAGGCAGGAGATTAAGGAGGGGAAGAGGAAGATTCAAGCAGACGACAAGAGAACCAACAAATTGACTTTCGGTGGCAAAGAAGGAATCCAAAGGGGCGTATGCACCTTAATATCACAAAAATGCGGCAGTGCATCTCCATTAATGAAGGACAAGAGTCCTGCAATAAAAGATAAGAGGGTTAAAGATGGGATGAATGGGATTATTGGCAGCAAAGATAGTAATCCATTTAATATATTAAATGACGCGGAAGATTTACTGATATTGAATGACAAGGACGTCCAAATTAAGGGCAGGGAAAAAAATTTGGAGGGAGATAATGAAGATAATGTGAAGGAGACTGAGCCAGTCATTGGAAGCCCCAGTATTGTAGAAGAAACACCCAAGGCTACTGAGGAAGGACAAGGAAGTGCCAACCAGAAAAAGGATGAGAGAGGGGAATCCATTATCGGGCAGGAGGAGACGGGAAAACAGGAACAGGAACTTCAAAAAGACTCAATGGAGAATGAAGAGCCTCCAGGTTTCAAGTTAATAAACCAGAATGTAAACACTTGCAGTGATTCAGAAGATGAACTTGAGGATAGGGTGGAGGAGGTCTTTAAGGAGGCCAAGGAGGCAAATGGAATGAGAAGATCTTCTTCTGAAGATAACCTACATGAGCATCTAAAAGGAAGGAAGCAGCAGGGCTCAGAAACACAGCAAACAGCTTCCAGGGTCCTCACAAGGGGGGCTGCAAAGAAAACTCAAACTTCATCTGTCAATGTTAACCATGAATTGCCTGATATGGAACATTAGAGGTATCAGGAGGAAGGAATCACGTATTGCTTTAAAAAGATATATTAAGAAGAAAAAGCCAGATATTATTGCTGTCTTTGAACCCAAAATTGAGCTTGATGTAAATGAGATGAGGATAGTCACTTCGTTTCAGAATATTGTGGCTTCAAGATCTAATAGAGTGTGGATTTTTTGGAACAATGATATTGATCTTACAGTCCTACATGATGAAGTTCAGTCCATCGACTGTATGATCAAGTCACAAATGCTCCCAAAACCAGTTTTTTTAACTTGCATACATGCGTTATATGATAGATCAAGCAGGCAAATGTGTTGGGATCATCTCAGAGAGATTAACCATGAGGGACAACCTTGGCTTGTTGCGGGTGACTTCAACATAATTTTGAAGCCGGAAGAAAAGAGAGGAGGAGGTCCTTTAAAATTGAGATCCATGGAGGACTTCTATGATTGTATTGTTGATTGTGGGCTGGAGGATATGGGATTCCAGGGTTGCAGGTTCACTTGGGAGGCCAATGGAGTTAAGGAGAGGCTTGATAGGGTGTTGGTGAACTCAGCATGGATGGATCTTTTCCAGGAAGCTACGGTTAGACATCTGAGCAAAGCTACTTCAGACCATTGCCCTCTTTTAATTAAAAACATGATGGTTGAGGATAAAGGGCCGACAGCTTTCAGGTTCCAGAATTGCTGGATTAAGCATCCAGCTTTCAAAGATGTAGTGAGACAAGTTTGGCAGACGGAGACACATTGTCAGGGCATGCTCAACCTCAAGTATAAACTGAGAGAGGTCAAAAAGAGGCTTAAGATATGGAATTGGGAGATATTTGGAAATGTGCAAGACAATGTGAAACAGGCAGAAGAGAAGCTTGCTCATCTGGAGATGGTTTACAATAATAATGACAGCCTGGAGAATTTGCTGAAGTTAAAAGAGGCGCAAGCACAATTGGTGTATGCTTTAAATGTGGAGGAAACATTCTGGAGACAAAAGGCATCTTGTTCTTGGTGGGCAGAAGGTGAGAGGGGAACAAGTTATTTTCATTCCTTGGTGAAGAAGAAGAGGTTGAAATCCAAAATTCATGTGATCAAGGATGGGGAGAGGACATGGACTCTTCCAGCGGATATTAGAGCATCTGGAGTTAATTTTTTCAGAAACATGTTTAGTGGGAGCCAGTGTGAGTTTGATGAGGAGGATTTGCAATATATACCTCCACTTATTACAGGAGAAGACATGAAAAATCTGGAGAGTTGCCCTTCCAAAGAGGAGGTTAAAAATATTACCTTTAGCATCTCAGCGGACAGTGTGGCAGGGCCTGACGGCTTTCCTGCCAGCTTTTTCCATTCAACTTGGGATATTATTGAAGAAGATGTCTATGAGGCATGTTGTGACTTCATGCTAGGGAATCAGATGCCCACCAGTTTCACCGCCACAACAATTATTTTGATCCCTAAAATACCTGGAGCTAAAGAGTGGAGCAATTTTAGGCCCATAAGTCTTTGCAATGTGACAAATAAAATAATGTCAAAACTTTTGGCGACTAGGCTATCATCAGTACTGCCTGGACTGATATCCCCGAACCAGAGTGGGTTCTTGCAAGGGAGAAACATATGCGACAACATTTTATTGGCTCAGGAACTAACACACTCGCTTGACACAAAGTGCTTGGATGGCAATGTTCTCGTAAAGCTTGACATGGCCAAAGCGTATGATCGGATCCAGTGGCCATTCCTGAGTGCGGTTCTTAAAAAGTTTGGGTTCTCAAATAAATGGACTGGCTATGTATGGAACTGCATTGCATATAATTGGTTCAGTGTTCTTATCAATGGCCAAACGACTGGATTTTTCCAATCTTCTCGAGGACTCAGACAGGGGGATCCCCTATCCCCAGCATTATTTATCCTAGCTGCAGAAGTCCTATCAAGGGGCATAAATCAACTTTTCTTGCGACATCCAAGAATGCAATATAGTTCGCAGGGAGGGGGAGTTGTCTCCCACTTAGCCTATGCAGATGACTGTCTTATATTTACTAAGGCTAATGAGGATGTTTTCAGGAAGCTAAAAAATTTTCTTATCAGATACGAAGAGGCCTCAGGCCAACTTATCAACGAATCAAAAAGTACCATGGTTCTTAGTAAAAGAGTCTCCCAAGAGAAGGCTTTGGCGTTACAGCAGATGACAGGTTTTTGCATTAAATCACTCCCAATGACTTATTTAGGAGCTCCACTCAGAAAGGGAAGGAGGAAAGGTGATTTATTTGAGGATATTATTGCGAAGATTAGGACCAGAATCACTGGCTGGGACAAAAATTTGTTGACTTTTGGAGGGCGATTACAACTTATCAAAAGTGTGCTTATGTCCACGCCTGTGTATATGCTCCAAGTGATCAATGCACCACATTATATATACTTGAAAATCGAAAGGACCATTAATAGCTTCTTCTGGGGATCTTCTCAAGACATGAAAAAGATCCACTGGGCCGCATGGAAAAATATTTGTCTACCTCAGGAGGAGGGGGGTTTTGGCGTGAGAAGGCTCAGTGATGTGGCCTCAGGTTTCACTTTCAAGCTATGGTGGAAGTTGAGAACAGGAGACTCTCTTTGGAGCTTATTTATGAGGCAGAAATACTCCAAGAACACTCACATTATGAGAAGCCCTTGCTATGGATACCACTCACCAGTGTGGAGGAGGCTATGTAAGATACGGGATGAAGCTGCAAAACATATATTCTGGGGTCTGGGAAGAGGTGACGTGTCCTTCTGGTTCGACCATTGGATAGGTGATGGTCCACTTGCAAATATGTGTCAAAGTGAAATATTAGCTCCAAATGCACTTGTGAAAGACCTGTGGGGCGATGAGGGGTGGCGAGTTACTTGGCTCGAGCCATTACTCCCAACTGAAATGATCCAGCTCATTTGGCAAAGTGTTTTGGTGCCTGAGAGGAAGGATGAGGGAACCTGGAAGCTGACATCAAATGGTTTGTTCACATTGAAATCCATTTGGGAGCAGATCAGGTCTTGTAAGCCAAAGAAAGAAATCTTGGAAAGTCTCTGGAATAAAGCCATCACACCTTCTACATCCATATGCCTCTGGAGAATCATTATGGACAAATTACCAGTGGAAAAAAATCTCCAGCACCGGGGGATTGCCATATGCTCAGTATGCTTCTGTTGTTGGAGACATAGGGAAACAATGATCCACCTTTTTGTGCAGGGCCCGGTAGCAAGCCAGGTTTGGAATCACTTCTTGGGAATTTTCAATTGGATTATGCCAGAAGTCAGCTCACTGGTACTGTTTATTCAATTTTGGAGAAGGGGGCATGGTCATAATAAGAGCTTACACGTGAAAACATTGATTTGCTTGCTGGTTTTGTTTTACTTATGGCGGGCAAGGAACGAAGCAAAGCATGAGGGACGGCCGATGAGTCCTCATAGGATCATTCATAGAGTCAAAGATCATCTTTTTAAAGCAGAAAAAATGAATCTTCTTGGCCCCGATTTTTGGAAAGGTGAGGGGAGTTTGGCCAGGCAGTGGGGCTTCAAGCGAAGGGAACCACGCGCTTCTATGGTGAAAATTGTTATATGGAAGTGCCCAGAGAGTGGATGGCTCAAACTCAATTGCGACGGGGCTTCGAGAGGGAATCCAGGAGAAGCCGGGTATGGATACATTATTAGAGATGATCATGGTGACTTTGTTCGAGCAGGAGCGGGATATTTGGGAGAAGGAACCAACACCTTTGCGGAGCTTTATGCAGTTGCAATGGGGGTAAAAGCATGTAGTGAATTAGGAGGTCAAAGGGTCTGGATCGAATTGGATGCCCAGGTGATTATCCACATGATACATCGCATGCAAGGCCACTGGAAATTTAAGAAGCTTTTATATGACATCAAGGCTGCTTTTGGACATTTGGAAGTAAGGATATCCCATGTATTTAGAGAAGGGAATAAGGTGGCGGATTCATTGGCAAATTATGCAGTAGATCACAAAATCACGCAAGAATTCAACAGCATTTTTCCGAGAATTAATGGATTGGTGCAAATGGATAAATGGGGAGTGCCCAACTTCAGAGTTTATTAAAAAAAAAAAAAAAAAAAAACTGTCTGAAGGAAAGAGGAAAATGGCCGAGCAGTTGACCGAGGAGCAGATAGGAGAGTTCAAGGAAGCCTTCAGCCTCTCGATAAGGATGGCGATGGTTGTATCACTATTAAGGAGCTGGGAACAGTGATGAGGTCACTTGGACAGAATCCATCAAGTGAACTTCAAGATATGATAAATGAAGTTGATGCTGATCAATATGGTACCATTGACTTTCCTGAATTCCTGAATTTGATGGCTCGGAAGATGAAGGATACTGACTCGGAGGAGGAACTTAAAGAAGCTTTCAAGGTTTTCGATAAAGATCAAAATGGTTTCATTTCTGCTGCAGAGCTGCGTCATGTGATGGCGAACCTTGGGGAGAAGTTGACAGACGAGGAAGTTCATGAGATGATACGAGAAGCTGATGTGGATGGTGACGGCCAAGTCAATTACGAGGAATTTGTTAAAATGATGCTTGCTATGTAAAATTTGCAGACCTTGTGTTCAAAAAAAAAAAAAAGTTGATTAAAAAAAAAAAAATACTAGAATCAATCGGTACAGGCGGAAAAGCCTAAATTATATTGGCAGCTCAGTAGATCCATCAATGTCACTAACAACACACTTAGATAGTTCATTGGCCAAGCTATTTGCGGAACGAAAAATATGAGTGAAACAAATTGAGTTAAAACCCGGCAGCGATCCTCTGCAGTGCAGCACAGTGATGTGCTGCACTGCACCGTGCGATTCGACACGCACACACACACACACACACCGGTACGGGTTTGTGTAATCTAACGGCTGGGATGCAGCACAACACCGTGCTGTGCTGCAGAGAATCCCAGCCCATTAAAACCCAAAACTTTATTCTTGATGTCTTCCACAATATGGCCTCCAAAAGTTAAGCATGGTGTAGTAGAATTAATTGCTTTAACAACCCCCAAGCAATCACTTCCGATCAACACCTCCGGTAGCCCAAGTGATAAGGCTAGATCGACTCCATGACTCACAGCAAAGGCTTCGACAGTTTCTGGGCAAGAAAGAAATTTAAATTTTCTGTCTCCAAGCAATTACCTTTCCACAACAATCCCGTATTACTACTCCAATCCCAGCTGCGTTTTTGTCCTTCAAAATGGATGCATCAACATTTACTTTCAAGGTCGAGCCTATAGGTGGTCTCCAATGCTTGTCTGATTCCGGTGGCCTTGGTGTTGTTTGGACCGGGCTATACGTTTCGTGATTACAAAGAACATGGAAAAGAAATGTAGAGAATGAGATTACAAAGGAAATAATTGAACTACAAGAAATGAAATAACAAACTCTATATTAAGTCGAGTCGAGGATGTAGGTCACAAGTCGTCCAGGAATAAGTCTAGAGGGGGTGAATAGACTTATTGAAACTCTTGAACTCTTTTTCTCAAAGAGTAAGTTTCTTCAGCTGATAGATAAACAAATGACTTGGAGTCGTTTGTTCTTAATACGTGCGGAAGTCAGCTGATGACGAATACAAAGCAACTAATGAAACACTTAATAATGAATGCAGCAGTTAAGGTATGATGCTATAAAACAGTAAAGAACGCAGGCAATTATAGTGGTCTCAGAGGTGGGGTAATCCTCTACTAATCCACTTTCCTCCAAACCAGTTGGAGATGAATTCACTATAATTCTCAACCAGTGATAAATATTACAGTGATTCAACCAAACTACAACAGCTTCCAACCAATGGAAATCCGTGCCATTGTAATACACTTGACTGCCTTACACCTCTTGATCCTCGATCCTTGGATGCCTTTACAGTCTCTTAACTTCAACCAGTGAAGTACCCCAAACTCAAGATTATAGACACGAGTTTTTGTCTTCTCCAACTAAGAGCTTCTTCAAGTATGAACTTTTTAGAACCACTCTTTTCACGATGCTATAGATTGCTTTAGAGATTGCTTGAATGCTTTGATCGCTTGAGAGTATTTTCGCACCGGTTGTTGCTCAACTTCAAATCTTCAGATATTTTTAGGTGTTGATCTTTGAGCATTTCTTCATAGCCGTTGCAAATCTTTTCAACAAATTCGTCCATTGGAGAGGTATACTTCATTGTTTTCTTTCTGAACGTTGCAAGGCTGGATTCCCATTATTTTAATCTATCTTCCGACCGTTGTGAAGACTCTGCATGTGAGGCGCTGAATCTTTTGAATATAATAGGATTAAACTCTTCAAGGTGGGTCTGGATGAATTATTTAATTCATATCCTTTGCGGGAATCTCTCCAATTTGTCTCTTCACGTTGCATGTGACTTTCCGTAATTTTTGACTTTTCAACGCATGCTGACGTGGACTTGGAGTACTTGGCTGATCTCAAGTAGGCTGATGTATCGACATCCTCTCTGCAGTTCTCACCTCTCTGATGGTGACTGTTCTGAACTCATCTGATCAGATGACTTGACTGAGGTTACTCGACTGCAGTCTGGTCAAACATCTCTGTTGATTTTTGTTGACCAGAACTTCTCTGAATGACTCGGCTGTACCTCTCTGATGAACTTAGCTGTTCCTTTGAACTTAGCCGATTTTTAGCCTAACTTAATTTTGGCCTATAGAAGATACTCATTTGGTTCTTCTTTACATTTTGCCAAGTTTTACACTTAACATAATTTGGCCTATGGAAGATACTCATTTGGTTCTTCCTTACATTTTTGCCAAGTAATAAGTATTTGAATTTATATTAATGACATCATCAAAATCTAACAAGTATTCCTAACAAATTCCCCCTATTTTGATGATGGCAAAACTTAAACAAGTATTCAAATAAGCAAGTCTGCACTTGAGTGCAAGACACAAACTAAGATCAGTCTAGTTTTGAGACAACTGGAAATTGTCATTCAAAAGACTGTTATAAACTTTCTGGATTTATTACAAGTACATGTCTTTGATTTTACAAGAAAATTTTACAAGTACAAAATAAGTAAAAGGTCATCTGCCTCTGCCTCTGCGGATAAGCTGTTTGGCAGGTCTGTAAGGTTTAGCTCCGATTGGTCTTGTCTTGACATGGGCAAGACCATACTTCCTCTTCACAACAAGAGCTGCAAAGTCTTGTTCTTCTTGTGATGTGAACTTATTCTCAACACACACTTTCTTTATTTTTCTCTGGAGAGCAAGTTCATTTAGAGCATTTCCTTTCTACAAGGTGGGAGGTTCTTTGGCTCTGAACTAAGGGATCATGGGATATGCATTTCGTTCCTTAGCATGCTTTAGAAGAACAGTCCAGAGTTTTGGATGAGCTTCCTCCATGAAGTTGATGAAGATCTGCTGTGGGGAAATTTTATCATCTTGGAGTATTTCCCAGATGTAGTAGTCTCTGATGAATTTCTTCTTAGCATATCCCCACATGGGTAGGCTTCATATGGAACAAAATCTTCAACGTACCACAACTCCTTGCCTTCCCACTCTAATGTAGGCTCAAATCCTCCTCTGGTCCTCCTCTTCTTGCCTGCAGGCTGATCATCAGCCTGTTCTTCTGGTTCTGAGTCTCCCTTCCTCTTGGCTGAGGATGTCCCAGCAGTGATCAGTTGGACATCCTGTCTCTTCTTCGTTATAAGCTCCTACCTTATTTCTCCTTGAATACTTCCTTCCCCTGGATCCTATCTCCCCCCTGGATCATATCTTCCCCCTTTTTGCCAGTATCAACCAAAATGGTCAACTGTTGTTCCATTCTGTGCATCCAGTCAGACATGCCAAATGGCATTCTGTGGTTTGTAGGGGGAGGAGGTTGAGGGACTTCCCTCTGCAGCAAAGTATCAATCTTAGCATTGATGGATTGGAGGTCAGGGGTGATCTGGGATGCAAGCAACTCTCTAATAGTGTCTTTTACTATTTGCCTTATCAGCTCAGTCATCGCAGGTGAGATCTGCGATGGTGGAGAGTGCTCGCCTGAGCCTTCTGCGACTGATCCACTAGACTGCAGGATCCTATCTGCAGCCAGTACTCCAGAAGGGGTCTTTTCAGGTGTCCCTGATCCGGAGTCCTCAGCCAACTCTGCATCTAGGCTGGTATACCGGGCAGGCGCCCCAGCCCTGTCTGCAGCCTCTTGTATTGGCTCTTGCTCCGGCTCCCTTTCCTTCTCTCCTCCTTTCTCCTCTTGTTCCTTCTTTTGTTCTTCCTCTTTTTCTTCCTCATCAATATTCTCTTTTTCTTTTTCTCTCTCAGTCTCTTTTTCTCCTCCATCGTCGTTATCATCATCATCAGCAGCAGCATCATCATTCTTCTTATCATCTTTTTCATTATCTTTCTCATCATCCTCATCATCCTCCTTGTCTACTTCTTCTCCATCTTCTTCTTCTTCTTCTACTACTAGTTCCTCTGTTTTTTCAACTACTTCCTCTGTTTCTTTTTCAACTACAACATTTTCTCCTCCTTTTTCTTCCTGCTCCTCTTCGTCATCTATAACAATGACCTCCTCTTCCTCTTCTCCATCTACTTCTTCAATCCTTATTTCTTTCTCTACTTCCTCCTCAACAATTTTCTCATAGAATCCATCAAAAATACTGTGCATAATGGAATGGATGAACTGGTCCATGTTGTTTTTGAAATTTGACATGAACCAATTCTCCTGAAGGATCAAAACTGTGTCTGATATTTTATAAAAATCTATCAGCACATCCTCTGTGGCTTCGGGATATTCCCAACCACAGGTTTCAATGAAGGTTTGAAGTTTGACAAAAGACAGTGATTTCAAAAATTTCCACTCTTCAAAAACTTTAACAAAGGATTGTTTTAAGGCTATAGGTTTGACCAATTGTAATTGTTCTATGGACAAATTGAAGATATTGTTGTCCAGTAGGTTAAAGATATAGTTGGCTTCAAGGATTGAGATGATTAAACCTGTTTCTTCCTCTTCTGTAGTGAATGCAGGAGTGAGGACAGGTACGATCTGAGTCTCCAGGCTTCCTAGAGCAGGCTGGTCCTCCAGATGGATGGGAGACCTGGCTGCAGGAGTGGAGTAATGTTCTGGCTGCTCCTCCTGGCCGAACTGCAGTCGCCTGGGTCTTTTGGGTGAAGGTTCTGGTGAAGACTGAATGAATGATGGCTCGCCAGGGGCTGGTCCCCTCCTCTTGAAACGAACAGCTATTGGAGTGTTGTCTGACTCCGAGTCAGACTTGGCTGCAGGGGGGTTGTCTTCTGCAGGCTTGTCCGACTCGTCTGATAAATCGTATCTGGGGTAGGTCCTTGAGTCATACAGCTCTTTCAACATCTGGGCTGCTCTCCTTGTGCCTCCCAATTTTCTCAACGTCTCTTGGTCCAGGTGACCAAGCCTCTTATTGATATGAAAGGGATCAGTAGCACCCTTTACCACATCCATCTTTTCCAAAATCCAACTCAGCTGCGTTCCAAACGCCAGCTTGGATTTAAATTTCTTCTCGTCAACAAGCCATTCGACTTTGTTGACCTCGCGAACAAGTTGCCTAAAAATGTAATCCGCCCAATCAATCTGCTGTCTGAATCGCTCCCAAAGATCGTGAATTTTGCCGATGATGATTGGTCGAATCACGGCCATACCCATGATAATTTTGTTGGTAATATCCAACGCATATCGATATACCTTTTTTATTTCGATCCTTTTAGCGGTGAGCTTCAGCTTCGTCGGCTGATCGACCGCCTTTATCTTCTTCCAGGTTTCGGCTGCTGACTGTTTGAGTGCCTCGACGGGTATGCCACGGTCCCTCATACCAAAGGCTGTACGAATCGATTCTGGCGATATGTCGACTTGGATTCTGCCAACAGTGCTCCTAATACCTCCTTGAATCACATATGCTTCGCGATAGAAGGCGATGACGTCCTCCTTGTACAGATGCTTTGGGATGATGTCCAGGAATGGGTAGATCCCATTGAACTTCATCGAATGGATCAGGTCAAGAACGTCGTAGTTCTCCAGATTTGCTTCCAACAGGCCTTCGAAATCGAAGACCAGAGAGAAGATTATCTGGTCTTTGACCGCCTTTATGTTAACGCCTTCGAAATAGGATTCCATTTCTGCAAATAAGGAATTTTCTTAGTGTAGTTGGAGTTCAAAAGATTTTTGCTCTGTAAATCTAGGGTTTGAAAGCGTAAAGGTAAAGTGAAGGGTTTTCTGTCCTTATAAAGACGATGAAACGTTGGGATTGATTTATTATTTATTTTGAAACGGTGGTTCGCCTTTTGAGATTCTTTTTAAATTTCAAATTTTAATCGGTGATCCAATTTTAAGTTTCAAAATTGACGGTTAGATTTTAATTGGCCACAGTGGCGGTAGATTTAATTTGTGATTGACACGTGTATTATTCTGCCACTTGTGAACCAAAATTAATATAATATTTTTATACATATAGCAGATAATAATAGAATATTCAGGGGTCGGTTAGAAAACTTAGCTGGTTGACTGTTTGACTGTTGACTGTTGACTGTTCTGCATCAGGTGAGTTGACTCCTTGGACTTCTCACCTGAGATTTTGATCAGCTAGGTTCCTTTGTCCGTCCTTCGTCTTCTTTGTCTGCATCAGCTAGGGTCTGATTCCTATAATCAACTGGGTCCGTCCTTCTTTTGATCTGCTTCAGCTTGCTTCTGTACTAGATTCCCAATCTAGTAGACCAAGTTCTCTGCTCAGCTCCAAGAATCTTTCTTCTGGCAGAGGTTTGGTAAAGATGTCAGCTATTTGATAGTCTGTGCTGACTCTTTCAACTCTGACTCTTTTGTTCAGCACGTGATCTCTAATGAAGTGGTGCTTAACATCAATGTGCTTGGTCCTTGAATGCAAAACCGGATTGTTGGTTATTGCAATAGCACTATTGTTGTCACACAAGATAGGTAGGGACTTCATTGGCAATGATGTTGTAGTCCCTCAGCTGTTGTCTGATCCATAAGATCTGGGCACAACAACTACCTGCAGCTAGGTATTCTGACTCTGTGGTAGAGATAGAGTTAGAAACCTGCTTCTTGCTAAACCAGGATATCAGTCTGGTTCCTAGGAATTGGCACGTTCCACTAGTGCTTTTCCTATTAATTTTTCATCCTGTGAAATCTGCATCTAAATATACTGACAGCTCGAAGTTGTCGTCCTTAGGATACCATAGTCCAACGTTGACTGTAGACTTAAGGTATTTGATTATCCTCTTGGCTGCATCTTGGTGCGACTGCTTTGGCTTGGATTGGAATCGCGTGCATACTCCTACGGCATAAGATATGTCTGGTCTGCTTGCAGTGAGGTACAGAAGTGATCCAATAAGTCCTCTGTAGTGGGTTGAGTCCACTGATATGCCTGCCTCGTCTGCATCCAGGTGAGTACTTGTGCTCATAGGAATTCTTGCTGGTTTGGCTGATTCCATTCCAAATCTCTTGATTAAATCTCTGGTATACTTGGCTTGATTGATGAAAAATCCATTTTCCATCTGCTTAACTTGTAGTCCGAGAAAGACGTTAAGCTTTCCCATCATACTCATCTCAAACACTCCTTGCATGAGATTTGAGAATTTTTCACACAGCTCTGGGTTGGTTGAGCCAAATATGATGTCATCCACATATATCTGAACTATCAAAATGTGGCCTTCGTGTTCCACTCTGAATAAGGTCTTGTCCACCTTTCCTTTGCAAAAACCATTCTTCTCAAGAAACACAGATAGTGTTTCATACCACGCTCTTTGTGCTTGCTTAAGTCCATAGAGAGCCTTCAACAGCTTGTAGACTTTGTCTCCTTTGACAAAACCTGGGGGTTGCTCTACATAGACTTCTTCTTCTAGAATGCCATTTAGAAACGCACTCTTTACATCCATCTGATAAACTTCAAAATCCTCAAATGTAGCATATGCAAGGAATAGTTTGATGACCTATAGTCTTGCAACAGGTGCATAGGTTTCATCAAAATCTATTCCTTCACACCGTGCATATCCTTTAGCGACAAGTCTGGATTTATCCCTAACAACAGCTCCATCTTCGTCGCTCTTGTTTTTGTACACCCATTTGGTGTCAATAACCTTTGTTAGGCGTATTTTTATACGCTTATTTATCATTATTTTGTAGTGTTTTGGTGAGTGAAATCATCTAAATGAGCTTTTAATGCCTTGATTTTGTATGATTGACAAGAAATTGAAGTCCGGGAGCTAAAACGAGGCAAAACGGGCGAAAACGGCAAAACTGGACGATGAGCCGCGGCGCAAGGAGTCGGAGCCGCGGCACAGGAAGACACCAGTCGAAGGGCAGAGTAATGCATTTCCGCGGCACGGCCTGTGAGCCGCGCACGAGAAGAATTTATTTACGCCTGTGTATTGACTTTTGGCGATGTGCCGCGGCACAGTTGATGAGCCGCGGCACACTTAGCGGGTTTGGTACGCTCGCGGATTCGGGCCGTTTGGCCGATTTTCAACCGATTAATACGGACGCGATTTGTGGAGGTGCTGAGCTATAAATAGGGCTTAAGACCCTAATTTAATTATCTGGGAATCATTGAATCTAAACCTAGGAGAGCTTAAGCTTGGAGACAGAGAAGAGGAGGAAAGCGTAAGAATTCAAGGGCATATGGAGTCAAGAACGGAGGAATCCGAGCTTCATCTGCGTTTGAATTTTATGCTTTCGTTTATTTATTCTGTATTTTCGCTTTTAGTATGTCGCTAAAGCCCTAATCTAGGGTTTTGATGAAACCTTTGTTTTGACGAATTGATTAAGATTATCCAATTTATTACCTTTTATTGAGTTTTCCCAATTATGTTTAATGCTTGCAATTATCTGGCCAATAGTTGTATTGATTTAATCATTCACTTAGAATCGGGAGAGGAGATTTGGTGAGGAACTATTGGTGAGGACCGTTTTATTCTGTGAGATAGGAATATACTCATAGAAACTACGTGGCCTTTAGGAGATTTCATGCTTTTTGCCTATCGACGAGATAATTCACCTAGGGATAGAGTGCGCTAGTCGCCGTTAGATAAATCTATTGACCTCGGGAGAGGCGGTAGAATATATTAGCAATCTCCGCCTTCAGTAAATTGGGAAAATTATTTATTACGGATAATCGAGAGTAAATTCGGATAAACTAAGGTGGATTCAGAACCCTAGACGTATTCATCATTTGATTTCCTTAATCCAAGATATTGTTTTCTACTGCTTAGTATTTTAGAAATTCTTTTAGTTATTAATCCAAAGCCCCAACTTCGATTGTTCAAATAAAATTGGAATACGAAAATGTCGGTAGTTAGAGATTCAATCCTCGTGGGAACGATACTCTACTTATCACTTTATTACTTGTAAACGATGACGTGCACTTGCGTGTAGGAAATATCGCAACAAGTTTTTGGCGCCGTTGCCGGGGATTGAAATTTTTCTAATATCGATTTAAGTATTTCCAGTCTTAATTTGAACGTTTTATTTTTATTTTTGTGTATTTATTTTTGTTTATTCGTTTTTTTTCCTTTCAGGACCTTTCGTTAGTGCATGAGAAGACTAGGTAACGAAGGCCTACTACCTTTGGACACCGAGCTCGAGCGCACGCTAAGAAGGAACAAAAAGGAGAAAAGAGAGTTGCAGACGGCGGTCATCATGGCCGAGAATATTGAAATCCAAGGAGGAGACAACCAAGTGCGGCAAGTTCAACCGTAACTCGCTCTTCGAGATTATGCCATGCCGCAGGTCAACGCTAATTTTTCGGGAATCCGGCGTCCCACTATCCAAGCAAATAACTTTGAGATCAAGCCCGCCATTATTCAGATGGTGCAGGCGAGCCCATTCTGTGGATTGCCGAAGGACGACCCGAATGCCCACATTGCGTCTTTCCTTGAGATATGCGATACTTTCAAAACTAATGGTGTCACCGACGATGCCATCCGATTGAGGCTTTTCCCTTTCTCTTTGAGGGATAAAGCAAAGTTTTGGTTAAATTCCTCATCACGGGTCGATTACAACATGGGAGAGGTTAGCGCAAGCCTTCCTTGCCAAATTTTTCCCACCACCTAAGACGGCGAGGTTGAGAAATGAAATAACCACTTTTGCCTGATTCGATATGGAATCGCTCCACGAGGCGTGGGAGCGATATAAAGAATTACTACGAAGATGCCCTCATCACGGTATTCCCGATTGGCTCACTTCATACGTTTTATGGTGGTTTGAGTGCTTCTACACGCACTTTAGTGGATGCGGCCTCGGTGGGACATTCATGGCAAAATCTATGGCCGAGGCACACGTGCTTTTGGAAGATATGGCCGAAAACGCATACCAATGGCCATCAGAAAGATTGACACCGAAAAGAGTAATGGAAGTTTCAAGCAATGATCCGATCTCCACCTTGACTCAAGTCGCCGCTTTGACACAACAGCTCAGACATTTTCGCACGCACCACTTCGTTACCATTGAGACATGTAATTGGTGTAACGGATCACACCCGAGCGGAGTGTCAATTCGACATCCGCTCGAGAAAATCGATGGAGCAGGCTCAATTCGTAGGAAATGGGAATCGACCGAATAACCCGTACTCCAATACTTATAATCCGGGGTGGCGCAATCATCCCAACTTTTCATGGAGAAACGGACAGAACGCACACCAGCCCCCTTTCGCTCAGAATCAACAGCAGCCCCCTTCCGCTCCCAAAGTGTCTCTCGAGGAAGCGCTTGCAAAATTGGCGGCAAATACGAGTCAATTTATGACTCGGACGGAAGCTACACTACAAAATCATTCTGCTTCCATTCGGAATTTGGAGGTCCAGCTGGGCCAAATCGCTAATGTGTTGACAGCTCGTCCGGAGGGAGCATTGCCGAGTACAACAGAGACTAATCCTAGAGAGAGTCTAAACGCAGTTAGCTTGAGAAGCGGGAGAGATTCTTTGGATCGGTGAGTCGGGTAAAGAGAAGAAAGTGATTGAGGAAGAGATGGATTTAAAGCCGAGGAGTCAAAGGATGTGAAGCCGGATAACTTGAAGACATGTGTTCCCTGTTCCGTTTCCGAGACTACTACAAAGAAGAAGGACAAACAATTTTCTAAATTCCTTGATGTGTTCAAAAAGCTTCACATAAATATTCCGTTCGCCGACGCATTGGAGCAGATGCCGAGTTATGTCAAATTCATGAAAGAGATATTATCTAAGAAGAGAAAACTTGAAGAGTTTGAAACGGTCACCTTGACAGAGGAGTGCAGTGCAATTCTTCAAAAGAAGCTCCCACCTAAATTAAAAGATCCGGGAAGCTTCAACATACCTTGCACCATGGGGAATTTTTCATTTAATAAGGCACTATGCGATCTTGGTGCGAGTATCAACCTCATGCCTCTGTCGATTTTCCAAAAGCTGAATAGTTGGGAATCTAAGCCAACCACAGTCTCATTACAATTGGCGGACCGATCGATAAAGTATCCGAGGGGAGTGATCGAGGATGTATTAGTTAAGGTTGACAAGTTCATCTTTCCAGCCGACTTCATCGTACTAGACATGGAAGAAGATGACAATATTCCGATCATCTTGGGACGACCATTTCTAGCGACGGGCCGAACCCTTATAGACGTGGAAAAGGGAGAGCTAACTCTGAGGGTCCAAGACGAGGAAATTACTTTTCAAGTATTCAAGTCATTCCCATGTCCAGGAAGAGCTGATAAAGGATCACAAATTGAGAGGGTGAATGCCGTTGAAAGAGGAAAGCACCGAAAACATCGTCGGTGGGAAAATTCAGATGTTGTGTTAAATGGCCCGAGTTTTAAGAAGGATGTAGAACAAGTGGCGTTCCTCGAGCATGAGGAGAAATCTGCTGCAATCGTGGGTTCGTTTGTGAAGGAGGAAAGTGAGCCAAAAGCCAAGCGAAAAATTAGTCATGGAGAAATCGGGTGTTTCGGAAAAATTTTCAAGTCGAAACCTTTTCACAAACAACATTTGATGACCGAACCGAAACTCGAACCACCGATGACCAATGGTCATAATTTTAACCAAAATAAAACGGTTCGATGAACGGGCGGAAGCCAAATGGAGTTTGCGAAAAGCGAACTAACGTTGTCCAATAGGTCCGATCAAGACTATACACTTAGCGCTCCTCGGGAGGCAACCCGAGTATTAGTTGTAGATTCTTTGTTGTTTGCTTGCATTTTTAGAGTCTCTTTTTGTCTTCTTTCTTCTTTGATCCATCCTTCCCTCTCATCTTAATGATTTCGTGTTAAATTTCTGTGCAGGAATCGGAAAAGGAGAAATTCAATGATGAGCCGCGGCATAGTCCAGTGAGCGGCACACACCTGAGGAAAAATGGCCGAGCAAATCGTACCTGTGCGCGGCATGATCTTCTCGAGCCGCGGCACACCAGTCACCGAGCCGCGGCACCGTTAACCGAGCCGCGGCACACTAAATGGTCGAGAAACGCCAGTGGCGCCAGTACTTTGTGCGCGGCATACTAAGGCCGAGCCGCGCACACTAACACACCGAGCCGCGGCATACGAAATTTGAGCCGCGGCACCCGACGACATACCAAAACGTCCCAGTTCGACTGTACTTTGGGCCGCGGCTCACTTATATTGTGCCGCGGCCCCCGTCGCAAAATAAGAGCATCCAGGTAAGGCTCATTCAGTTGATCGGCCTATATAGGATACTTCTACCCTCCCTCCCTTCCTTCCTGCACACATGGAGGTTAGTTGGCTCCACTCTATGAGTCTCCTTCTCAAATTCTCCAGGTTATTTTTGATTTCTAAATCATTAATGATTCTTGATGTGAAAAGATTTGGAGTTTTATATTGCTAGTTATTCTTCATTGTTGTTTCTAAAATGGAGTTGGAATATGGGGAATTTGTTATTGTGATGGAATTGATGTTTATGAACGAATTGTTGATGATGGTTTTCGTAATTCAGGGTTATAATCTGTGTTATTATTTTTGGGATTTGGAATTAACCATGAAAATTTTTGTTCTTCATTTTAACTTGTGCACACAAGGTGTTTGATAAATTGCAGCAATGAAAAATGGGTAAGCCAGGCATTTTCCAACTTATATGCAATGAATCATGTTGTCACATTATCCCCAACCTTTACATCATGTTCAACTTGAGAGCTATACTTAACTTCCTTTTTGATGATGCAAGCTTGTTTATTCACATTCCGCATGATGTAGGCAAGAAGCATGCAAGCTCACCGGACGATGTCGGCACCAGCTCCTGAGCAGACTGGAGGGGAGTACTTGACCTTTTACTTTTCTTGCATTTCATTTTTTTTGTCCATTGAGGTCAATGTACGTCCTAAGTTTGGGGGGGGATTTACATTCAGTCTACATTCATTGCTGTACTCTATTTTCTTGCTGTACATTATATTCTGTTGCACTTTTCTTTTCTTTGCGAAAATTTTTTAGCCTTGCTTGCCGTAGTTTCTCCTTATTCGTGAATTTTTGTGCTTCTATTTGTGTGATACTGATGTTACGACACTGTCTTTCTCTCCGAAGAAGCGGGCGAGTTCTAGTCGAGTTGGAGTCGATTATTTCATTGCGCTTAGTATTCAATTAGGTCGAAATTTTTCCACGATTGTAGAGGTCTTGGCGAGATAAGAGACGATACATACTTGTTTAAAATCCCCATCAATACGTTTGGCTACATTTTCCTGGATAGTGAGTCGTCTTGTTTCTTGATCGTGTCAAGCACTTAGTTTGAGTTTTGAGTCGTCGGTTTTCCCTAAAAGTCGAGATAAAGTGTTCTATGAAGGGAAGTCTAGTAACCGGGGCATTCGCGTGACCGTTGTTTACTCTCGCGTAAAGCAGCGACCACTGATTAGATTAATGATTTAGATATTTCACATGTGCCAATGATATGAAGCCTAGTAATCGGGGCATTCGCGTGACCCATTGCTTACTCGCGTAAACGGCAACCTTGATTCGGACATGCGGAAATTATATATTCGAGTTGTTTCTCCGCCGTAGACGGAACTTAGTAACTAGAAGCATCCATGTGCCCCATGAGTGTCTTTTACGTCAAACGGTTTCCTAATACATGAGAATGGAAGTTCCACCTAGGATTATCCCGATGAAACATCCCGAGATCCTAACCTAGTGGTCGACTCGAATCAAATTTTTGAGCATATATATAAGGGGATCTTGTCAGGAGTTTATTTATTATGAGACTCGTGAAAATTGTGCATTTTGACGTGGAACGCGACTTAACTAGCTTGTTTATGTTAGCCTTTCATATTGACGGTCGATTTGACTCATGTTTTGTTAATCTTTGGTGAGTTTTCTTCATGAACGAATGATTAGGGTCGAACTTGATTACTTTGCGGAATCATTATTCGAGTGCGGCTTCGCTTTTATGACACTCGTAATATTTAGAGAGAATGACAGATAGTATTGATTAGATTGAACACTATGAGTTGCACAATTATTCACGACATTCTTTTATCGACTTTAATTCTTTTGCTTGAGGACAAGCAAAGGCTTAAGTTTGGGGTATTTGTTAGCGTATTTTTATACGCTTATTTATCATTATTTTGTAGTGTTTTGGTGAGTGAAATCATCTAAATGAGCTTTTAATGCCTTGATTTTGTATGATTGACAGGAAATTGAAGTCCGGAGCTAAAACGAGGCAAAACGGGCGAAAACGGCAAAATCGACGGCGAGCCGCGCGCAAGGAGTCGGAGCCGCGCACAGAAGACACCGAAGGGCGAGTAATCAGACTGTGCCGCGGCACGTAAGAATTTATTTACGCCTGTGTATTGACTTTTGGCGATGTGCCGCGGCACAAAGTTGAGCCGCGGCACACTTAGCGGGTTTGGTACGTCTCGCGGATTCTCGGCCGTTTCAAGCCGATTTTCAACCGATTAATACGGACGCGATTTGTGGAGGTCTTGAGCTATAAATAGGGCTTAAGACCCTAATTTAATTATCTGGGAATCATTGAATCTAAACCTAGGAGAGCTTAAGCTTGAGACAGAAGAGGAGGAAAGGTAAGAATTCAAGGGCAGATATGAGTCAAGAACGGAGGAATCCGAGCTTCATCTGCGTTTGAATTTTATGCTTTCGTTTATTTATTCTGTATTTTCGCTTTTAGTATGTCGTGCTAAAGCCCTAATCTAGGGTTTTGATGAAACCTTTGTTTTGACGAATTGATTAAGATTATCCAATTTATTACCTTTTTATTGAGTTTTCCCAATTATGTTTAATGCTTGCAATTATCCGCCAATAGTTGTATTGATTTAATCATTCACTTGAATCGGGAGAGGAGATTTGGTGAGGAACTATTGGTGAGGACCGCTTTATTCTGTGAGATAGGAATATACTCATAGAAACTACGTGGCCTTTAGGAGATTTCATGCTTTTGCCTATCGACGAGATAATTCACCTAGGGATAGAGTGCGTTAGTCGCCGTTAGATAAATCTATTGACCCTGGAGAGGCGGTAGAATATATTAGCAATCTCCGCCTTCAAGAATTGGGAAAATTATTTATTACGGATAATCGAGAGTAAATTCGGATAAACTAAGGTGGATTCAGAACCCTAGACGTATTCATCATTTGATTTCCTTAATCCAAGATATTGTTTTCTACTGCTTAGTATTTTAGAAATTCTTTTAGTTATTAATCCAAAACCCCAACTTCGATTGTTCAAATAAAATTGGAATACGAAAACGTCGGTAGTTAGAGATTCAATCCTCGTGGGAACGATACTCTACTTATCACTTTATTACTTGTAAACGATGACGTGCACTTGCGTGTAGGAAATATCGCAACAACCTTCTTGTGATCTGGTCTGTCTGTTAGTTCCCAAACTTTGTTCCTTTCCATCTGCTCCAGTTCTTCTTGCATGTCATTGATCCATGAATAATCTTCCAAGGCTTGTTCTGTTGTATTGGGTTCAATCTGAGACATAAAGCAAGAGAACATAGCCATTCCTGCGGGTAGAGTAGACTGTCTAGTCTTAACTCCATCAGTCAGCTTCCCGATGATCTGCTGGATTGGATGGTCTTTGAGCCACTTGGGAATGTCGTCTTCTTCTGGGTCTGTTCCCCCTGTTGAATTGCTCTGGTGGATTTCTGCATCAGCTTGGATCTGGTCTGCAACTGGATCAGCTACCGTCTTGTCATCTGCAGGTTGGATCTGATCTTGATGATGGAGAGGGATTTCTCATTCTGAATCCTTCTCAGCAGCTCAGGTAACTTGGTCAGGGTTTTGCTTTTCTTGTACATAAAAATGATCGAAGTGTACCTCGAATAGTCATCTGCTACAACAAGTGCATGTTCTCGGCCGCTTAGAGTCCTTGGCTTGATCGGACCGAATAGATCCATGTGGAGTAGATCTAAGATCCTTGTTGTTAGAGTTGTAGGCTGGACTGGCTTGAATGATGCTCTCGTCTGCTTTCCTTTCTGACAAGCATCACATAGAACTTCCTTCTTGAATGCTTCATCTGGAAGTCCTCTGACCAGCTTCTAAGAACTAATCTTGTTGATGGCTTTGAAGTTTAGGTGACATAATCTTTTGTGCCATAGCCATCCGTTCTCAGCTATTATCTTAGATAGGAAACAGGTGTTGGGAGTTCCTGTGTTCCAATCTATCATATAGACATCTCTCCTTCTGAATCCTTGTAGCTTCACTTCCCCAGACAAGATATCTATCACCATACATTTCCAAATGGTGAAGACTACTAGATTCTTCTCGTCGCAAAACTGGTTTATGCTCAGGAGATTATATTTGAGCCCTTTGACATAGTGGACTTTGGATATGACAATATTTCCTCGGTGCAGCTCTCCAAAGCCCTTCGTTTGTCCTCTAGAGCTATCTCCAAAGGTTACGTCTGTACCTCTTTCTTTAGTATATTTGGTCAGCATCTTCTTGTTCCCGGTCATGTGCCTCGAGCATCCAAAATCTACAAACCATTCTTCACCTCCAAAGTTTGAATTTGTGGAGATGTGGTAGTAGTCCTTCCACCTTTTCTGCAATCATACAAGCAGAGATTTAGGTACCCAAATATGTGTGGGTCCTTTTGGGTTAGACGGTTTCCTGGAGAATTGATTTCTCCTTGGATTATTAAAGTTATTATTGTTACCCTTGTAAGGTGTGTAAGGTCTAGGTCTGTATCTTCTGTTGGGATTGTATACTGGATATTCCTCAAAATACTGGTAGTGTGGGCCATTTCTAAATGTTGGCTAAGACCATTTGTTAAATCTTTGAGGTCTCCACACTTGTTCATTTTGGAAATTAGGATAACCTTGAGGTTTCCATCTGCTCCTCCCATTTTGAAATCTATTTTTGGGGAGTTGTTGGTAATAGTGGGCATGTTGTCTGGGCTGCTGCTTCTGCCTTGGACAATGCCTAGTCGCTTGTCTAGGTGGCTGCCTTGTGAATCCTGGCTGCAGCCTAGACTTGTGACTTGGCTGTTGCCTGTTTTTAAATGTCGATTTGTATATAGGCTCAGCAGTCGAGACTATTGTTTCTCCCTTGATAAAAGTGGTTTTAGAACTAGAGGGAGTGTGGGGATCATATCCAAGGCCTGATCTGGAATATAGTGGCCTCTTGTTAGTACACAATTCGTCCAGAGTTAACGACGCTTTCAGGGAGGTTATTTCCTGCGCCTTAGTCTTATTTACCTGAGTCAGCTTAGTAAATTCGGCTTTTACATGAGCAAGTACAACTGATTTTTCTCTAATTAAAACAGTTAATCAGTTTATCTCGGCTGTAGAGATATCAGCCTGGTTTTTCAAATTAGTCATGATTGGTTTTCAAAATCGGTTGATCGTATTCGATTCTAGCCGAGTTTTTAAAATCATTTTTCAGCTGCCTATTCTCATCTTGCAGCCGAGTTTTCTCGGCTGATACAGATTGGTGTGCATATTTTAGTGTTTCAAAATCTTTAAATAGCTGATTTACAGAACCATGCAGATCCATATCTTGTGACATGGCTGAACTATTATTTGAACCAGAGGGTTTAGATGTTACCTCTTCATCATCTAGCTTGGCCATCAGGCAGTCATACTCTTCATCATCATCAGAGAAGAATCCGCTGCTAGATTCTACATGCTCCTGATCTTCTCCGATGAGGGCCTTCCTTCGGTCTTCTTTTCTACACACCTCCTTCTTGCTCTCGTTTTTCTTGAGATCAGGACAGTCGATTTGGATGTGTCCTGTCTTGTGACAATTGTAGCACTCCACCTTCCAGCTTCCGGCTTTCTGGTTCCTTCTGGGATTCTCCTTATAGTTTTTCTTGTATTTGAAGTAGTTTTTCCGGAAGTTGCTGAATCTTTGCATGATGAACGCCATCTCTTCCTCAAAATCTAGTGGATTTGGAGGCTTTATATCAGATAAGCTCTTGGCGGGGGACTCGGCTGCAAGGGCTATTCCCTTCTCTGCAGGCTCGGTTGAGGATGAACTAGGAAGCTCAAACTCATAAGCCTTTAGATCAGAGAACAGCTCTTGGATCTTTATCTTATTCGGATCCTTAGATTCTCTCATGGCCACTGACTTCATGCTCCATTCAGGATTGAGAGATCTGAGAACCTTTAGTGCCATTTCCCTGTTGCCATAAGATTTGCCGAGGGAATTGATTTCGTTGATGATTTCAGTGAACCTTGTGTCCACTTGATCTATAGATTCGCCGTTCTTCATTTTGAAGTTGTCAAACTTTTGGGTAGCGATTGACAACTTATTCTCTTTGATTAGCTCCGTTCCCTCACACATTAAAGCTAATGTGTCCCAGATTTCCTTGGCATTCTTGCAGTTCTTTATCTTGACCATGGTGGATTTGTCAAGAGTTTGGTACAACACATCTCTGGCCCGGTTGTCAAGGTTGGCCAGCTTTCTTTCTTCGAAAGTCAGTTCTGTCCTCTTCTTTGGGATCTTCTCTGGATTCCCTGCTGCGATCTCCTCTGGAGTGTTGTCCTTCTCAAAGATGAATGACCTGTCCTCTATGATGCACCACATGTCATCATGGATCGAAGATAAGTGTGCCTGCATCCTTATCTTCCAAAGATCATACTCGTCAACTGAAAATACAGGGAGTCTGCTTCCAACCAGTGGAAATCCGTGCCGTTGTAACACACTTGACTGCCTTGCACCTCTTGATCCTCGATCCTTGGATGCCTTTACAGTCTCTTAACTTCAACCAGTGAAGTACCCCGAACTCAGGATTATAGACACGAGTTTTTGTCTTCTCCAACAAGTATGAACTTTTTAGAACCGCTCTTTTCACGATGCTATAGATTGCTTTAATGCTTTGATCGCTTGAGAGTATTTTCGCACCGGTTGTTGCTCAACTTCAAATCTTTGGATATTTATAGGTGTTGATCTTTGAGCATTTCTTCATAGCCATTGCAAATCTTTTCTACAAATCCGTCCGTTGGAGAGGTAGACTTCATTGTTTTCTTTCTGAACGTTGCAAGGCTGGATTCCCATTATTTTAATCTATCTTCCGACCGTTGTGAAGACTCTGCATGTGAGGCGCCGAATCTTTTGAATATAATAGGATTAAAGTCTTCAATGTGGGTCTGGATGAATTATTTAATTCATATCCTTTGAGGGAATCTCTCCAATTTGTCTCTTCACGTTGCATGTGACTTTCCGTAATTTTTGACTTTTCAACGCATGCTGACGTGGACTTGGAGTACTTGGCTGATCTCAAGTAGGCTGATGTATCGACATCCTCTCTGCAGTTTTGACCTCTCTGATGGTGACTGTTCGGAACTCGTCTGATCAGATGACTTGTATGAGATTACTCGACTGCAGTCTGGTCAAACATCTCTGTTGATTTTTTTTGACCAGAACTTCTTTGAATGACTCGGCTGTACCTCTCTCATGAACTTAGCTGTTCCTTTGAACTTAGCCGATTTTTAGCCTAACTTAATTTTGGCCTATAGAATATACTCATTTGGTTCTTCTTTACATTTTGCCAAGTTTTACACTTAACATAATTTGGCCTATGGAAGATACTCATTTGGTTCTTCCTTACATTTTTGCCAAGTAATAAGTATTTGAATTTATATTAATGACATCATCAAAATCTAACAAGTAATCCTAACAGAGGAGGCCTCTTCCCGCAAGACAAATATTGCCCCGGTAGTGCTCTTCGGTTTGGCAATTTGTCTCCAAAGGTAAAACGACTTTCGTCTCGACGGATGTAGCACCACAATTCCAGCGAGCTCTAGCGAACAAGATCGAGCTGAGAACTGAACTGACTTATGAAATGCGAAATGCAGAGTCTACAAAAAAACGAAGTTTTCGATTTTTCGTGTGTTCTGATGCAATGAGATGCATGCCTATTTATAGGCCATCTCACACCTGTAGGGAGTTTAAACACAGCACTAATGACTGTCATAATGCAGGCATTCATGCCTGCATTTTAACACTGGAGTTTCAAAATTCAACAGGCAGGAGTTACAGAATTCAAATCGTCCATTTACTCCTCCTCATCACACATGGGAGGTTACTTCCGGGTTTGTACTAAATTTGAACAGTCAGGACGCACCTAGACTGTATTCAGCTCCTAACTGCTCGAGGGATGTACCCGGACATCCTTATGTGCACATACGAGCCCAACAACATTGTTGAGCTAGTCCAAAAAATTCTTTAAGCAAGCCCAATGCCTAGCCCACGACCAGGCCCAAAGACCACCCAAAGACCAGTTGCCGAGATCCAAGTCCAAGTCGAAGTCCAAGATCAAGATCAAGGCCAAGGTCCAAGGTCTACGGTCCACGGTACAAGATCCACGGCATGCAGCTCGCGGCTCGCGGCCGAGGTCGAGGCGAGGCAGGCAGGCGGGCGGCGGCGGCGCGCGCGTATGCGCGCATGTGGGCTTTAAGCCCATACACATGTGCCATTAATTATTACATGAATAATGATAACTCCTTCTATACTTGAACAATGATATCTCATTATTCAATGTGGGATAGCCATCCCTCATTTATTCACAATTAAGTGACTAACTTTAATTCACTATTTCTCACTCACTGGGAATCGGTTTAGAGAAAGTGAATATATCACGATCATCTACTCGGAACGTAGATCGATCCTATGATATTTAATTTTACAAAATAAAATTAAAATCATTAACGATTCCAACAATCCCCCACATGAGTGAAAATAGCCCAAATGCAATGTACAGACACAAGTTCAGTCCTCAAGAGGCGTTAAAATATAAGAATATGTAGTTCGTGGCTTTGAACCTGCCAGAGTTAATACCATCGAGTACATAGACAGATTAGTGGCGTGATGCTTTGGACTATTCCCCCACGGCGCGCACCGAGACAATGGTGCTAACACTTGAACACCTCAACCTCATCCGTTCTCACATTTTGTGTCCTTTGCGGGCCTTGGGCACCTTTTTGGATTCATAAGTGTATGTCATGAAGCGGCTCCCACTTCTCACTTATATAGGTGATTCTTTACTGAGTATCTTGCCATACTCAACCTCATCGAGGTCTTTAGGAATCATTAAAAGTCATAGACTTAACCTCACCACTAGGCAAGCTTTCAACATCAATTGCTCTATAGGGAATAACTTAGATGAGTGTTTCACACGAATTCTCATAGCTTAGTTCTCCCATTGAACCAAGTTCTTGGGATCTCCAGCCATCTTGGTTGGGTTACCAGTGTGATAATTCTCAATTTGTGGATTTTAAACCCATTCCCTCTAGCAATTTATTCATTTGATCATAGTTTAACCCTTTGGTTAGCGGATCCGCTAGATTATCCAATGACCTCACATAGTCAATAGAGATAATCCCACTTTTGATCAAATTTCTCATGGTATTATGGCATCGATGAATATGTCGAGACTTTCTATTATACACGTTACTTCTCGCCCTACTAATAGTAGCTTGGCTATCACAGTGTATCATCACTGTAGGCACTGGCTTTGACCAACATGGACTATCTTCTAGAAAGTTTCTGAGCCACTCGGCTTCTTCACCAGCTTTGTCCAAAGCTATGAATTCTGATTCCATGGTGGATCGGGGTATACACGTTTCTTTAGCGGAGTTCCACGAGACAGTTCCACCCCCAATGGTAAACACGTAACCACTTGTAGAAAATGAACTTTTCGTATCGGGTATCCAATTCGCATCACAGTACCCTTCAAGTACCAAGGGGTATCTCGAATACTGTAGCCCAAGGTTTTGAGTATACTTTAAGTACCTCAATAATCTAACAAGAGCTTTCCAATGCTCTTTGCTTGGATTGCTTGTGTAACAACTCAATTTGTTCACAGCGCAAGCTAAGTCGGGTCGAGTGCAATTTGTAAGATACATTAAACACCCAATGACTCGTGCATATTCTTCTTGTGCAACGGGCTCCCCTCGATTTTTGCTCAAGTGAACATTTAACTCTATTGGGGTCTTAGCCGCTATCAAAAGCATTAAACTTCTTGAGAACTTTCTCGGCATAGTGAGATTGTGTCAAGATGATTCCATCAAATTTTCTAAAAATTTTCATTCCAAGAATCACATCGACTAGCCTCATGTCTTTCATGTCAAAATTTCTTTTCAATACGTTCTTAGTCGTTAATCACTTGTATATTGCTACACATGATTAACATGTCATCTATATAAAGACACACAATAACATAACCGTTATTAGTGTTCTTAATATAAACACATTTATCACACTCATTTATTTTAAAACCATTTGATAACATTACAAATCAAATTTCAAGTGCCACTGTAGTGGAGCTTGTTTCAATCCATATAGAGACAACCAGTTTGCAAACCTTTTTCTGTTGTCCAAGTACTACAAAACCTTCAGGTTGTTCCATATAGATCTCTTCATCCAGATCACCATTCAGAAAAGCAGTCTTAACATCCATTTGATGAATCTCAAGATCGTGCAAAGTAGAAATCGCGAAAAGCACTTGAATAGATGTAATTCTCGTTACAGGTGAATAGGTATCGAAAAAATTGTACCCTTCCTTTTGCTTGAAACCTTTGACTACTAAACGAGCTTTATAATTATCAATTGACCCATCAGCCTTGTACTTTCTTTTAAGGATCCATTTGCATCCCAAGGGCTTACAACCTTCAGGTAAATCAACCAAAACCCAAGTTTGGTTTTGTAAAATTGAGTCAATTTCACTCTGAACAGCTTCTTTCCAGAGAAACCCGTCTGGTTAGCATAAGCTACTTTGATCGATATTGGTTCTTCATCCAACATGAATGCTGTGTAGTCAGGACCAAATGTCTTTGGTGTCCTAACCCTACTATGACGTCTTAGTTCTACATCTTCCAGATTAGATCTCGATCGCTTACGTGACTTTGGATCTACATCCACATATTTTGAACTTGTTGCTTCATCTTCAACTCTATTGCTAGAATTATTCTCAACTTTATCATTTTCCTTACAAGGATATATGTTTTCAAAGAATATAGCATTCCTTGATTCAATTGTTGTTCCCACAGTCATATCAGGTACTTCTGACTTGTGGATAACAAACTGATAAGCGCTGCTGTTCAGTGCATACCCAATAAAGATACAATCGACCGTTTTAGGACCAATTTTAACTTGTTTAGGTAGAGGCACATCAAGCTTCGCCAAACACTCACACACTTTGAGATATTTGTAAGATGGTTTTATACCTTTCCATAACTCATAAGGAGTAACATCCTTACTTTGCATGGAATCTTATTCATTATGTAGTTGGCTGTCAAGACAGCTTCACCCCACATGTTCTGGTGCAACCCTGAACTAATCAATAAGGCATCATATCTTTAAGTGTTCGATTCTTTCGTTCAGCAACGCCATTAGATTGTGGTGCATATGGAGCTGCTGTTTGATGAATTATACCACTCTCGTTGCATAATTCCTCAAACGGGTCTACATATTCGCCACCTCTATCGCTTCATACCATCTTAATATGACAACCTAATTGATTCTCGGCTTCATTCTTGAAGTTCTTAAAGGCTTAAATAGCCTCATCTTTACTTCTCAAAAGATAAAGATAACAATATCTTGTGCAGTCATCGATGAAAGTGATAAAGTACTTCTTACCACCTCTAGTTTGCACAAATTTTAAATCACACATGTCTTTGTGAATTAATTCAAGGGGTTTTGTGTTATGTTTTCCGAATGAAACGGTAGCTTCGTCATTTTTGCCTTAACACAAATCTCACATTTGTTTTGAGTATTAACTTCATTTAATTTCAGTAAATCTAAGTTTACTAATCTTTTTATAGCATTTAGATTCACATGACCTAATCTACAATGCCATAAATCAGAACATTCGGTCAAGTAAGAGGAAGCAGTAGCATTTTAATTAGCATTAGCAAACTCGGATACATGGCACATAGCCAAAACATTAAGTTTAAAGAGTCCCTCCGTGAGGTAACCCTTACCAAGAAACCTATCAAACTTCTTTATGATAACTCTATCTGACTCAAACACTAGTTTAAACCCCTTATTAACAGTATAGAGCCCGAGATCAAGTTCTTCCTCATATCAGGAACATGAAGCACATTCTTCAAGGTGAGTGTTTGTTCGGACGTTAGTTTGAGGTCCACTTCTCCAACTCCGATAATCTCAGATGAAGCTGGATTCCCCATGTTGAGCTTCCTCCCCTCAACAGCTTGTTAGTTCTTAAAGTGGCTCCTATCGGCACCTAGGTGGGCAGTCGCACCGGTGTCGACGTACTAACCACCTTGGTTCTCAACGTGGTTGACCTCTTCAGTGACCACAGCAGCAAGATCATCCTCTATCCACATGACGTTAATCTCGGCGATGTTGGCAACATGTTTCTTCTTCTTGTTTGCCTTCGGCTTTCGGCAGCCCTTCGCCGCGTGCCCATGTTTGCCACAGTTGAAGCAATCACCATCAAACTTCTTGGCTGGTTGCTTCCCTTTGTTTTGGTTTTGGACATTTGGGCGAGCTCGTTTGATGGAGGGACCGCTTTGATCCAACTGATTGGCCTTAGCACCGATCAGGACTTTTGGTTTATGATCATTCTTGCGCACGTCTAACTTGATGCGCAATTTCACAATCAAGTCATCAAGAGACATCTCCTTTCGATTGTGCTTGAGGTAACTCTTGAAGTCTTTCCAACTTGGGGGCAACTTCTCGACCAAAGTTGCAACAGTGAAGGTGTCCGACAGGACCATCCCCTCGGCATTGATATCATGAATGATGAATTGGAACTTTTGCACTTGTTCCATGATTGACCTTGAATCAACAATCTTGTAGTCCAAATACTTGACGACTACAAACTTCTTTGTACCTGCATCATCACTACGGTACTTCTTTTCAAGTGCATCCCACATCTCTTTTAATGTGTTTACAACAGAGTATACATTGTACAAACTATCCTCTAAAGAATTAAGAATAAAGTTTTTACAAAGATAATCTCCATTGTGCCAGTTGTCATAGGCAGCTCGGACAGTGAAGCTAGTCTCTTGTGCACTTGGCGCCGGTGGCTCATCTTCCTTAAGTAAATTAGCAAAGCCCAATGTTGTCAAATAGAACAACATTTTTTGTTGCCACCTTTTAAAATCGGCTTCACCAAACTTTCCGAGGTTGTTCCAAAAAAGGAACCACTTTAGTTGAACCCGTAGGCTCCAACAGTAGATCCCAACATGGATCCTACGGTACCACTGAAAGTGGAACCAACGGTGTCACTCGAGGTGGATCCACTGGTAGTCAGAAAGGGGTTCGAAAACACCCATGGAGTTGTTGTCAAGGTGTTTGAGCTTATAATGTTGGACATGGTCGCAGCAATGGTGTTCGCCAAGGTTAATCCAGTGGCAGAGGTGTTGATGGTGGAGTCGGCAGTGGAAGCAGCGGTGGCGGCGGCAGTTGACATCTCCAAGCAAAGGGAATAAAGTTTCGAAAAAGAATTTAAGTTCAATTATAAAATCTCCAAATCTCCTTCTTCACACGAACGAGTAACGTCGCAAAATATTTGTCTTGCGATTGTTTGGACCGGGCTACACGTTTCGTGATTACAAAGAACTTGGAAAAGAAATGTAGAGAAATGAGATTACAAAGGAACTACAAGAAATGAAAACAAACTCTATATTAAGTCGAGTCGAGGAGGCCTCTTCCCGCAAGACAAATATTGCCCCGGTAGTGCTCTTCGGTTTGGCAATTTGTCTCCAAAGGTAAAATGACTTTCGTCTCGACGGATGTAGCACCACAATTCCAGCGAGCTCCAGCGAACAAGATCGAGCTGAGAACTGAACTGACTAATGAAATGCGAAATGCAGAGTATGGAAAAAAATGAAGTTTTCGATTTTTCGTGTGTTCTGATGCAAGATGCATGCCTATTTATAGGCCATCTCAAACCTGCAGGGGTTTAAACACAGCACTAATGACTGTCATAATGCAGGCATTCATGCCTGCATTTGAACACTGGAGTTTCAAAATTCAACAGGCAAGAGTTACAGAATTCAAATCGTCCAATTACTCCTCCTCATCACACCTGGGAGGTTACTTCCGGGTTTGGACTGAATTTGAACAGTCAGGACGCACTTGGACTGTATTCAGCTCCTTAACTGCTCGAGGGATGTACCTGGACATCCTTATGTGCACATACGAGCCCAACAACATTGTTGAGCTAGTCCAAAAAATTCTTTAAGCAAGCCCAATGCCTAGCCCACGACGAAGCCCAACGACCATCTAAAGACCAATTGCCAAGATCTAAGATCCAAGTCCAAGATCAAGATCAAGATCGAGGCCAAGGTCCACGGTTCACGGTCCACGGCACGCGGCTTGCGGCCGAGGCCAAGGCGAGGCGAGTGGGCGGCGACGGCGCGAGCGTGTGCGCGCGTGTGGGCTTTAAGCCCATACACATGTGCCATTAATTATTACATGAATAATGGTAACTCCTTATATACTTGAACAATGATAGCTCATTATTCAATGTGGGATAATCATCCCTCATTATTCACAATTAAGTAACTAACTTTAATTCACTATTTCTCACTCACCGGGAATCGGTTTAGAGAAAGTGAATATACCACCACCATCTACTCGGAACGTAGATCGACCCTATGATATTTAATTTTACAAAATAAAATTAAAATCATTAACGATTCCAATAGGTGTTGCAAAGTGACATTGAGCTTTCCTGAAGCGAATGCGGTAATCCTCCGGAAACAATACAAGATCCATCGGATCCCCACACGTTCCATCATGCACCAGTTTGTTTCTATAGTTCCAGATACACCAGCATATACATACAAACTTCTCAAACTGCTGTGCCTTGAGATTTTGCATAATGGCCAGCACCCAGTCCCAAAAATCAACCACTGGCGCAGCAAAGAGATGTGCCAGCAGACCTAAAATCTCCCAAATTAACCGGGCAAACTGGCAGGAAGAAAAAACATGGGAAATTATTTCATCATCATCCAAACACAGGGGGCAAATTGAATTAGTAAAAAGTCTATGCCTAGCTAGATTCTTTAAAACTGGTAAGCCATTGGACAGCAAACGCCAAAGGAAAATGCGTATTTTGTTTGGTACTTTCAAATCCCAGCAAAAACGTTAATCTTTCGTGTGCGTCGAAGAACTGCTAGCAGAATTCACAGCCACTTTCCCCCTTTTTAAGTTCCTGGCAGCGAAATAGGCCGCCCTGGCAGAGTAGTAGCCGGAGTTGGTATAAAACCACCTCAAGGTGTCAACAGTACCAGGACCACACACAAGTATTTTAACAATTTCCTCCACGTCTTCCTCCAAAAATACGAACTGTAAAGCAGCCAAGTCCCACCTCATGCCATCAGGAAGAATGAAATTAGAGATAGGGATGTCTCCTAATTCGTAAAGATCAGGGGTATAAGGTTTCAAGGAAGGCCCTCTAGGAATCCATTTCTCTCCGCACACACTCGCCTTTCTGCCATCCCGAATACGCCACATCAGTCCGTATTTCACTACCTCTATAGAACTGAAAATACTTATCCAGGTGTAGGAGGAATTGTGCTTGATAGACGCCTCAAGGATACTACAATCCTGGAAGTATTTTGCCTTCATAATACGGCTCATGAGTGAACCAGGATTAGTTATAATTCTCCAAACCTACTTACCCAACATAGCCAAATTAAAGGACATCAAATCTCGGAAGCCCATGCCTCTATCCTTTTACTTTCGCAAAGGGAATCCCACTTCATCCAATGAATCCTATCTCTACTCCCATCACCCCACCAGAATTTGGAAATTATAGACTCAAGCTCATGGATAAGGTAATCAGGAAGTCTAAAGCAACCCATCACATAAGTCAGAATAGATTGAAGAACCAACGTAATCATAATTTCTTTTCATGCTCTAGATAGATACTTCTCACCAAAAACCCTGAGTCTTAGACCATAATTGCTCTCTTAACCAACCAAAGACCTCCCTCTGAGACCTACCCATCTCCGTAGGAAGACCTAAATATTTCTCATGCTTCTCAACCACTCTAACCGAAAGGACATCCCTTACTACCTCCCTCCTCTCCCTCCCAATGTTTCTACTAAAAACCACCGTCGAGTTATCAATATTAATCAACTACCCCGACGAGACACTATACTTATGAAGGATACTATTAATCTCCCCCGCCGACTCCTCAGTGGCCTCACAAAAGATAAGGGTATCATCAGCAAAAAGTAAATGAGACACACTAGGAGCAGTAGGGCTAACCCTCACTCCTCTCAACACACCCCTAATCTCTGCATCATCAATCAAAGAACTAAAGGCCTCAGTACAGAAAAGAAATAGATAAGGGGATAAAGGATCCCCTTGACGTAACCCTCGCTTAGGATGGAAAGGACCAAAAATTCCTCCGTTCAACTTGACAGAATAGGAAACAGAGCACACACGGAGCATAATTAGCTCGGTAAATGCATGCTCAAAACCTAATCTAAGCAACACACGTTCAAGGAAAGATCACTCGACCGATCATTAGCCTTACTCATATCTAGCTTCAAAGCCATAAACACATCTTTGCCTTTCATTTTTCGATTCAAAAAATGATTAACTTCATAAGAAACTAAAACATTGTTAGTGATTAATCTATTAGGCACAAAAGCGGAATAGATTTCGGCTATGATTTTATGCATATGGGGCTTGAGTCTATTAGTAATAGCTTTGGAAGCTATTTTAAAGATAATATTACTCAAGCTAATAGGGCGGAATTGGGTAATCAGTTCTGGTGCTTTGCATTTAGGGATGAGGATAATATGAGTAAAATTCAGCTTGAGATTCTATTCACGCTTATTCAGAATATTTAAGACACTATACAATATTTTTGCCAATAACATGCCAAAATTTTTGATAAAAAGCGCATGCATTCCATCGGGGCCAGGGGATTTGGTCGGAAACATATCAAAAAGCGATTTTCGTACCTCTTCTGCTATAAACAGGCGAGAAAGGTCCTGGTTGATAGAGTGATCAATCTTCGATCTCATAGTTCCGACTACCGTTTCAATATCTTCCTTCGTAGGCTGAATACTCGAGAAAATATCCTGAATATAATCCACTGCAACTCCTTCAATTGCTCCCAAATCAGTCTGAACTGTCCCAAAATTATCCTGAATGTGAGAAATATGGTTTCGGTGGATCTCTTCGAGGCTTGCGAATGAAAAATTTGGTGTTTCTATCTCATTCCGCAAGCCACTGTGTCTTAGCCCGCTGTTTCCAGAGAGTCCCTTTAGAGTCCAACATTTCTTCCAACTCCTTCAGCCATCTCTCAATTTCCCTCACCTCTGCTAAATACGCCAATTTCTGAAGCTTCTCCAACTCAACATTTAGCTTCCTAATCTCTGCGTGAATGTTCGGGAAACTTCGCCTGCTCCAATTCATCAAACCCAATGAACAATTTTCCAGGTTGTGCTCAAAATCCAAATCAGCATCCCACAGATCTGTGAAAACCTCTCCACGGTCTAAAGATCGCAACCATACTGAGTCAAACCGGGACTCCTTAGATTGGCGAATGGACGCGGCTGCTGGACGGAAAGGACTGAAGGAGGCGAGCAGAGCAAGGTCGTCGGAGCGCCTAACTATAAGGTGTTTAATCTGAGTTTGGGGAAAAAAGGATTTCCAGCTTGGTGTGGCTAATGCACGATCTAACCGTTCCTTGGTATTAAAAGGAGCTTCTCTTTGGTTATTCCAAGTATAAAGGTACCCCGTAAATCCTAGATCCGACAAATCGTTATGAGTCAAAGTTTCTCGAAAATCTCGTAATCTCCATTCCGGTACCGGTTCGCCTCCCAACTTATCATCTTGACTAAGTATTTCATTGAAGTCACCCATTACCATCCATTCCATATGTGAATGCGAGCTCAAATCTCTTAACAACCTCCACCTGTGCTTTCTTTTAGAAGTATCAAGTTCCCCGTAGAACCTCGTGAACCTCCATAAAACCAGACTATCAACTAACTACACATTAGCATCTATATGATTCCTACTGAAACTCAAAACAGTAACTGACACATTTTTCTCCCAAAGTAAAGCCAACCCTCCTGATTTTCCAATAGCATCGACTCCTACTCCAAATAAATTAAATCTACCTCGTAGCATGTCTAACCCATGCCCATCCAACTTGGTTTCCATGAGAAAGACAATACTGGGGCAGAAATCTCGCAATAGATCTCCAAGAGCTCGAACTGCCGGAGGGTGCCCCAAACCCTGACAGTTCCAACTAAGACAACTCATTGGGATAGGTGGGGTTGTCCTGCAACATTCGCCTCTGGTCCATAGGTAATGTCACATCTCAATTTCATGGGCTGTTTCTTCAAGCTGGACAGAATTGGCTTGATGGACTGAATTTGGTGGAGAAAGACTAGGCGGGCTGTCTCAAAGAAAGCTGGGTCAATAGTGGGTTGTGGGCCAGCGGTCCAGGTTGGGGGAATGTTGCAGGTTGCGGCTGGGGATTGGGAAAAGGAATAATAGCTAGTGGGATTGGATTAAATTTTGGGGTACAAATGTTTGGGTCATAGGTAGAAGATTGGACTGGGATGGAATTATCTGTTTGAGCCGGACTATGGGTGTCAATCACCATATTGGAAGCATCGATTGCCGACCCACTAGAGGATGAGATATTTTGAAAATTTGAAGATGGGTTGGCGAGTCAGAAGATTCCATCACTATTTCCATGCCATAACTTACATGATCAGCTCTCTCCTCAACCAAAACTGATTTCCCCTTATCTTTACCTAAAATAGCACCAACCGATCCCTCATATCTCTCCCCAGAATTAACCCCATTCGAACCAAAATTAGCTTCCGAAGATTTAAGAGTATTAACTGACTGACTATCTTTAGCAGGATTCAAAACAAAGGGTACGCCATTACCTTGAACCGGGCTAGCTTGACCGTGAACCTGACCAACCTTGGCTTGATGACTAACTCGGGACAATCTATCATTCACGAATTTGGCCTGCTGAGAATTCACATGCGTACGTACGAAGCCAGTCCCCATACGCCAACTTGTCTTCCGGTACCTCTCCGCTCGAATTCGCCATATCCAAACAATCATGGCAAATCCTTAACCAAGTGGCCAATAATACCACAAAAGTAACAAAAGTTGGGCAATCTCTCATATGCAAGGCGAATCCGTATCTCCTTATTTTCTGGACCTGCTACTTGGATCATACGTCGTATCGATTTCGTAACATCAATATCAACCCTAAACCTCAACAACGTGCCAATGAAGCCCTTCTCATGTGTATTATCAACCGACTTGAACCTACCCATTGCATTTCCCAACACCTTAACCATTCCCGAATGCATCAACATTAGGGGCAGACCGGATGCTTGTACATCAAACTCGCACATGTCCAATGGGACGTGGGATGGGTCTTCCTTAGCATGGAAGGGCGGAGGATAACTAGGTTTTTGTCGAACGCCCATGGTCCCCGTGCTAACACCTGATCTTTGTCCACGGCATGCTCAAACTGGACGAGAATCCTATCGTCCCCAACCTTCTGCATCTTTGCTGATCATACCAAATTCCATCCCGTAGCCATTGTACGTTCAAAAGCCCCCAAGTTATTCGACTTGCGAGATAAAACCCTACCAACAAGACACATCTCATGATCAATTCCGTCGTATTCAACACCTCCTTCGGAATATTAACTTTGACAGCCTCAGAATCCATTAGCGCCAATTTGTCTGACAAGCTGTTACTAATTCAATCCATGCCTGCCTGAGAAAAGATCTTGAGTCGGAGAAGGAACTATGAGAGAGATAATCACCAAATCAACAGGGACGTACCTGCAGTCGCAACAAAACGGAATAGAGAACCACCCAAAGCACCAAACTGAGGGTAGGGTTAGGTGGCTTAAGAAGAGATAGATAATCACTGGTGATAAAATATGAAGCAATATATAAAGAGTGATGCTCCATGTACACATACGCCAGTATTTATCTGACATACGCATCTCATCCATCCATTTAATGTGGGGCCATTCATTTATTGTGGGGCCATTAAATGGATGAATGAATGCAAGCCACAGACATATGCTGCATTATGTGTACATTTAGCATTGTTCATATATAAAAGGCTAGGGATGTGCAGAAAAATCAAATCCGAAAAATCGAACCGAAAATCCGAAAATTTGATCTGAACCAGTCCGATCCGATGTCTTCGGATCGGATTTCGGATTAGAATTTTACAGATCCGAAAATTTCGGATCGGATCGGATTAATCCGATTGATCCGAAATATATAAAAAAAAAGAATTTTTTTATTATTTTTAGGTAAAACGCCAGAAAAAACTTCGGATCGATCGAATTAACCGCGGATTTTCGAATTAATCCGATCCATCCGAAATATATATAAAAAAAATGAAATTTTTATTATTTTTGGATTATGATTTTTATTATTTTTATTAGTTTTTAAAATTTTCGGAATTTTCGGATTAAATCCGATCCGATCCAATCTGGATTCGGATTTCGGATTGAGCAAAAGGTGATCCGAAATTTCGGATCAATCCGAATTCGTATCGGATCGGATTGATCCAAATGCACACCCCTATAAAAGGCAATAAACTAGAACCGAGTGACTTAATGACCGGATCTCATGACAAACTAGGAACACTCTCGACAAGATATGAGGGTGGCCTCACGGATCACTCGAAAAATTGGGTGGGGGTGGGGGGGGGGGGAGATCTCACTAGGTTTGGGCGAAGAAGAAGGATTGAGTCTCATAAGAAGCGAGAACTCAATCTCCAGCCTAGAGCAAGGAACTCTCGAGGAGAGAGAATTTCTCTAAAAATCCCTAATATTAATTGATATAGAAGTGAGTTTCTTCGAAGCGCGATTTTATGAATGTGTTTCAACATATTTTTTTTATTATATTTTGTTTTACTAATGAATTAAAAATCAATTGATGGATAATGATTTTTTTAGCGTGGTTCGAGGAAAGTAATTTATAATTTTGTACTTTATTTATATGAATTTGTTTTTAGATACTCTAATTTTCATAGAGAACGACCAATAACTACATCCTATATTGAAAATTGACAACTAATCCATGCAATCTTTTTTTTACCAATAACTTATATTTTACCAAATGAGATCAAAAATACCGTTTAACAATTACCACATCAAGTAACATTCAACCTTTTATACCCTTCTCTCCCTCTTTACCCACTTTCTCTTTCCACAATTATCACCCCAAATAATGGGTGCCAATATTCAACTTTTTAATCCCTCATCTCTCTACCCACTTTATCTCTCATGAATTACCACCCAAAATAATCGGTACCAAAATTCAAATATTTTATCCTCATCTCTCTACCCACTTTCTCTCTCAACTATTTAAACACCGGTTGACTCAATCATGCACATGCACGCATAAAGCTGTCGGCCTCCGGACCCACCTGTCGGCCACTGCCTGGATCCTTGTCTGATTAGGCCTAACGTGCGCTAATGTTGAACATTAGCGTATGCTACATTTGCAAGAAAGCGTGCGTTAGTTCTCTACATAAGGGCACGCTAGTTAGGCTTAACTTAGCAAAAAAAAATGTTACTCACCAAGTAACATCCAACAGACAAAACAATACGAGCGCCCAAACATGAATAGTTTGATTCTGGAATATCTCAATATAACAAACATCGTATAAATCCAAACACAATACAATGACACTCGTACAATAAGTACAATACAACAGAAAAAACAGCCGGATATTACAGTGTTGGATGGTACGATCGCATTTGAGAAGGTTACTGCCATAAGGTACCTTAGTTACGACCGTAACCTGCTACTGGTATATAAACCAGTGGCAGCAAATATTTTCGGGAAATGACTTCATTTCCCTTCCTCTCCAGTTCTCTTCGAGATTTTTGTGCCGGAAGGGGTTCTTTGGTTTGATTAATCGACATTCATCGATTCGGAAGCTTGATTCATGTCAATCATCATTCTTCGTCTTGATTCGTCTGTATCTAAGGTAAATTCTTGAATCTCTGGAGTTGACTTTTTGGAGTTTTGTTCTTGATACCGATTTTGGCCCGATTTTAATGAATCAGTTGGTGTTATACGATGTTGTTGATCATATTCTATTGATTGTATATCAACATCTTGGATTCATCCACCCAGTTGATAATTTTTATGTCCTTGAAGAACCTTGAACATTTAATGTTCGGGTAAATGTTTCAATGGGTTTCTTTTCGGGAGGTGGGCATGCTTTCCATTGTTTTTATTCGTTATTCTCATAGTAATCATGTTGTTATTGTTTTATCGTGGAGTTGTTGTATTTTGGGGATTTCCGACTAAATCGTGTTCTTCGGAGTATCAACGTGTTGATTATCGAGGCAAGTATATTGTCTATAGAATTTATCTCTTGTGAGTTGAAATTGTGTATTTGAGATTATGATGGCTTGTTCATTGTAACACCCTAAATTTCATTACGGGTAATTACACGCTGTAGGACCCACCAGGGCCTACCAGGCTGACGTCACACATACACAGTAACACGATAATACGAATATATGACTGATGCTGCCAAAAACGTATCGGATCAATCTTTATCCAAGCGGTTCGGATAATTCCGGCGAGTAAACTTCCTGATCGGACCTACACACGAGAAAACACGTAAACTGAGCCAGGGCTTCACCGGCGAAGGCCCTCCGGCGTGAGAGTAAGTATATTAAATGTGGTAGAAATAAATTGACTGTATTGAGAGTCAAAGAATTCTGTGTCTACCAGTGTAGGTGGAGGACACCTATTTATAAGCATGGATGTTGCCACCCTAATTTGCGGAGAAAGTCACTGAGTCCGCATTGATATTGGACTTTATGGGAAGTAGAATCCTGATAAGGATCCTGTTGGTAGTTTCCTTGTGGAAAAAGAGTCCTTGTTAGGTAAGGATATCTTTATTTGTCTCTATCTGGGATTTCGCCAGATTCCGCTTGCTTGAAGGATCCTTGTTAGGTAAGGATATCTTTATTTGTCTCTATCTGGAATTTCGCCAGATTCCGCGTGCTTGAAGGATAGGACCTTCATATACCGGCAAGGGAGGGAGACCTAGGGATCTCGGCTCGTTCTGTCCCTAGGCCGAGTTGGCATAATAAGATGGTCGCCTGATACGATCTAGACCTGAATTGGAACTGAGGCAAGCCGAGTTAGGATATATGGCCTTCAGGTCGGCCTAGATGTCATTACGCAGGGTTGAAAAGTTTACTGATCTCGGCTTATTTTGTCACTGAGCCGAGTCGGCGCAACAATTGGGTTGCCTGAACCAAGTCTTGGCTTGAGCCTGAGCTGAGGCACACCGAGTATGGTCCTGGTTTTCAGGTCGGCCTGACCTTCAGTTTGGTTGAAGCCGAGTTAGGATACCTGGCCTTCAAGTCCCTTATGTCGAGTTGGGGAGTTTGTACGCTCAAGTCGGCCTGAATATTATGATGGATGCCGAACTCGTTCCTGGGCTCTGTAAGGTTTTTAGTTTATGGGCCCTGTTGGGCTTATGCCCAAGCTTCTTAGATCCATGTAGTTAATTCGGTTTATGTCGTTCAGTGGCCCCCTGAGTTTCTATCTCGGCATGCCAAGTAGGAACTCAACATTTATCCTTTAGAGGTTTGGTTGCTTCCTTGGAATCGTCTTTGCTTAGTGTTATGTAGGCCTCACGAATTTCAAGGTGCGGGTTACACCAATCGCTTCATATTGAATTTCGGGTCCAGGCCGGGTTGGGACAGGCACGTGATCAAGGTCGAGAGTCGGCATGGATGGGAGTTTACGACACCCGTTAATTCTTAACTGGGCCGAGCTGGAGACGGATTCTCGGTACCATGCTCAGGCCGGCCTAATGAGGGGGACAAGTGCTTAAAAGCCGTAGACATTGTAGGATGTAATTTTCTTCATACTTGCTCACTTTCTTTTTTCCTCCCGTCTCATCTTGGGCCAACATTTATTTTTGTTGAGGGGGCGCCCACCGAGGAGGTTAACCCTAGTCGGACTCGTGCTCGAAGTCAGGGCCGGGGGCACTCTCAAGGATTGGGCCGAGATTGTGGGCCGGACTCTGAGGCAGAGACTCGCCGGAGACAGAAAAGGCCGAGGGAAGGTGGAGGCCGAGCTCGAGAAGATCCTTCTCAGAAGAGAACCATTCCCTCACCTCCTGGTTCCTCCTCGGCTTTCGCTCTTTCTGACGCCGAGAAAAAATCTAGTCGACTCTTTCGTTTGCTGCACCCATCATGTCTGGGTTTGATTCGACCGTTCGCTCCTGGACCACCCTGAAGCTTGGGGGACCGGTCATTAAGCGCGCCATGAACACGTCTTACATTGAGCGGCTTGTTGCTGACAAGCCGAGCTCGCTTCAGCTCTTTAACATGAAGGGTTTAATTCTTAGTGAGGTACTATTATCCCGTCTCGGTCTTCCATCCTTTAAATTTCCCTTCTGCAATCTGTTTGAGATGAGTTCGTTTTATTTTTGTAGCTCACCTCCATAGCTCAGCACGAGTATGCCGTATTCAGGCAGGTGGTGGATCTGGTGCACAAGAATGAGGCGGCGGCCAAGTCGGCTCAGGAATCCACAGTTAGGCTCACTGAGAAGGTTGAAGCCCTGGAGAAGGAAAAGGCTTCTCGGGACGCCTGTACAAGGCCGAGCTGAAGGTTGAATAGGCCGAGGCGGCCAGGAAGTCTGCACTTGAGGATGTGGGGAAGTTAAAGGAGGCGCTGCTTCAATCCGAGACGGCCCTGAAGATTTTCGAGGTCGAGGTCGAGGCACAGAGGAAGAGGGCCGAGCTCTTGGTGTTGGAGAAGAATGTCGCGGATGAGAGGCTGGCCTTCCTAGAGGAGAACTTGCCTAGCAAAGAGGAGGCCGCCGTCGAGCGATACCGAAAGCGTAAGCAGTATCGGGATGACTTGGCTGATGAATCGGGCTCCATCTATGGCGATGCTTGGTCCAATTTATCTCGGTTTCTCTACATTGACCCAGAAGTCAAGGTGCCTCTGGAAAAGCTCGCCCGGCTCTTCATCCAAGATCCTTACAATACCGAAGCCCGGGCTGCTCACTCCTTAATCCCTTATTCTGAGAATGCTCTAAAAAACATAAGGGCTAGGGATTCTTAGGAGGGGAAGCCGACATGTGATCCCCCAACTCCTCAAGAGAACAATTTTGTCGACTTGATAGCACTAGCTGAGGAGGAGGATGGCGTCGGGCTGAACCCGATCGTTTTGTCGGCCTGCATGTTTTTCCTATATTCTTCTTGACCTGATTTGGGTGTTTTCGCCATGTTTCTTTCTGTGCTCTTGGTACGCGGTTTATGCTCAAGTTTTCTAACTCGTATTACGAGATGCTCATACTTGTCCACCCACGAACTGGTTTATTGTTAGGCCGAGTAGTTGGGGTCGGCCCTCTTGAAAATGTCAAATGAGATCCCTCTACATCGGGGTAAGGCCGAGACGTATACCTTAAGTGTAGATAGGCCGGGGATCGTCTATCCATGACCGGCATGTCGTCAATCTAACTCTTTAGGACTGGATTCGAGGTAGGTGTCCTAATCTTTAACTCGGCCTTTTGAGTGTTATGTAATTATTAAATTTGAGCACACTAGTTGTCATAACTATGCTTGGATTGTCTGAGTTAGATGTCTTAATCTTAACTCGGCATGTTTGAGTGTCATGTACTCATTTGGAGCAAACTAGTTGTCAGAACTAGGCTCAGATCGTCTTGAGTTAGATGTCTTAATCTTTAACTCGGCGTGTTGAGTGTTGTGTACTCGTTTTTAGATTTGAGCAGTCTAGTTGTCAGAACTAGGCTCAGATTGTCCGAGTTAGATGTCTTAATCTTAACTCGGCATGTTTGAGTGTCATGTACTCATTTGGAGCAGACTAGTTGTCAGAACTAGGCTCAGATCGTCCTGAGTTAGATGTCTTAATCTTAACTCGGCATGTTTGAGTGTCATGTACTCATTTGGAGCAGACTAGTTGTCAGAACTAGGCTTAGATCATCCTGATTTAGATGTCTTAATCTTAACTCGGCATGTTTGAGTGTCATGTACTCATTTTGTTTTATACTTAGCGTCGTGCTTTGTCTTGGGCCGGGGAGTGTTTACCCGTTTTAGGCCATGTCGGTTTTGTTGAAGTTCGGCTTGGAGCGAACCGAGTTGCTTGGTTGTTTACTTAGCCACTACGAGCTAAGTGTTGGTAGTCCAGGGTTTGCACACCCGTTAGAGGCCGTGACGAGTTGATGAAGTCGGTTTGTTCTGTTTGAGTTCTTAGCTAGTGCAATCTGAGTGCTGAGCCCGTTGTCAAACTAAACTCAAGTGGTAAAGAGTTGTATGTTGATCATAACTTCACTTTGTTAGCTTAAGGCCGTTGTCATAACAAGGCTTGGATTAAAAGGGTGGTAGATGTATCATAACTTGGATTGGGGACCAAGCATGTCATGTATGCTTTAGCCAGGCTAGTTACAGGAACTAGGATTTTATCTGGCGAGTTTCAACTTAGACCAAATGCTTGGGAGGAGAGGCGTATTGCTCCAGACCTTCAAGATAAATCGAGTATCAGTTATACAGTTCATGCAAACGATGTTCGAGGCTCTTATTTGAGTTTCTTTTGACCCAAATGCGTGGGAAGAGAGGCGGGTTTGCTCCAGACTTCCCGGATTAGGCCGAGTATCAATATGCAAAGTTCATGCAAACGATGTTCGGACCTCGTTGCTAGTGTGGTTCACTAGGCTGTGTAAATCGAGCACGTCAGTGCTTGGTGTTGAGGAGTTAGACGGCGGTCTAGACTTGTTGGGGACTAAGCATCATCATGTAATGTTAATCGGACTGCTAGGCTTTATCGTAGAACGTGTTGATGCAATACTTGTCATTTGTTGTCGTGTTGGATTCTTCATGAGGCCTTACTTGCCTCTGGTTTATAGATCGAATTCTCTTGACCCTTCTTGAAGTTAAAGTACCATAGGTGAGACATTCGACCCTTTTTTGGAATATAATCACCATAGGGGAGGCACTCGACTCTTTTTGGATGTAAATATCCTAGGGTGATGCTGACTCAGACCCATTTGAGGATGTTTTGTTTGCTTTTCTTCGTTTCTGAGTTGGATAGCTGCTGTAAACTTTAGCCGAGTGGTCTTTAATTAATTTTGAAGTCCCTGAATGGCCCCCATGTCCGTGGTGCTCGACATTAGCTATCCACTTTTGACTTTTATGTCTTCGTCACCTGGATCTGATAGTCCCTTGTGTGCACGTCGTCTGCTCGATAAGTGCCTATGGAAATCTTCAAGTTTGCCTGGTCCAAGGGTTTTCACTTGATTTTATGCTTTCTTGCTTGACCCGCGAGTGTTCGGCTCTTTGATATTGACCTTCAATTTGATCTTCCCACGTAGCTTGCTATTATCATACGGATAGACTATCAATTGAGTTGAGTTGACTCGACGGGCTGATTTTGTTCGAGGCATAGTTTGTGTTTGTTCAGAATTGCCAACGGTGAAATGTTTTTTGTGCACGCCGTGGCTTTCAGTGCATGTCGTGGATGCTTGCTGTCTCAAGTATGAGAGCTATTATTTGTTTGGCAAGCAAGTCAGATCCCGCAGATTGTTTGCCCATGCTCCCCACGCAATTGCTCCTCGGCAAAAAGAACGAGATTTAATCACGGTGAGTGGTGTCGGATTTTAGGTAATTGAAGATAGTGTAGAAACATCAATTCATATCTAGCTTTCCAGAAGGTCTGACAATGCATGAATATCTTTTTCTCCGTGTAACAGATGCGACATTCAATATAGATATAAATATTTAGCGTATCATTTAATTTGTTCTTCATATTATCTCCATATATAATCCATAAATAAGATCATGCCACGTAAAATCGGAATATTGGCAGGGTGAATATGGAAGGAGTATACCTGATATTTTTGTGCAGGAGCATGGGGGTTGGCTTGCCCGATCTGGCTAGCTTGTCGACCTGCAGCTTGTGGGTTTGCTTGAATACGGAAGTTTTGACTACTTGGCGTTCCAGGTTCACCACTATCTCCAGATTCTCTCTGAATTTGTGGTTTAATATGGGGATGGCTTTCTTCTTCACAGATCCCCAGTTTTGAGTCGTCAATTTAACGCTTTCAGAGAATGATTGGTGATTTCCGTTTGTCTTCAACGGCCATGAATATTTGTGGTTGCTGGGGAAGGGACTCCCCGATTGTGCAAAGTCATGCCTACACTCGGATGAGTTGGCGGAGGAAATTCCCCAGTTTTATTGGCAATATCGACCGTGTTTTGCGCAGCGGCGGCCATGCCTTGTCGATTCGTCTGTGGAGGCGGGTTCTGGACTCCTGGGGTAACGTTGGTCTCTTACCCGTCTCGGGGGGCTTCGTCCATGATGCACGGTTATCTCAAAGAAGTTCTTCGATGTTTCCCGGCAAAGGAACCAAACTGATGCTGCCAAAAACGTATTTGATCAGTCTTTATCCAAGCGGTTCAGATAATTCCGGCGAGTGAACTTCCTAATCGGACCTACACACGAGAAAACACGTAAACTCAGCCAGGGCTTCACCGGCGAAGGCCCTCCGGCGTGAGAGTAAGTATATTGAATGTGGTAGAAATAAATTGACTTTATTGAGAGTCAAAGAATTCTGTGTCTACCAGTGTAGGTGGAGGACACCTATTTATAAGCATGGATGTTGCCACCCTAATTTGCGGAGAAATTCACTGAGTCCACGTTGATATTGAACTTTATGGGAAGTAGAATCCTGATAAGGATCCTGTTGGTAGTTTCCTTGTGGAAAAAGAGTCCTTGTTAGGTAAGGATATCTTTATTTGTCTCTATCTGGGATTTCACCAGATTCCGTGTGCTTGAAGGATCCTTTTTAGGTAAGGATATCTTTATTTGTCCCTATCTGGGATTTCGCCAAATTCCGCGTGTTTGAAGGATAGGACCTTCATATACCGGCAAGGGAGGGAGACCGAGGGATCTCGGCTCGTTCTATCCCTAGGCCGAGTTGGCATGATAAGATGGTCGCCTGATACGATCTAGACCTGAATCGGAACCGAGGCAAGCCGAGTTAGGATATCTGGCCTTCAGGTCGGCCTAGATGTCATTACGCAGGGTTGAGAAGTTTACTGATCTCGGCTTATTTTGTCACTGAGCCAAGTCGGCGCAACAATTGGGTTGCCTGAACTAAGTCTTGGCTTGAGCCTGAGCTGAGGCATACCGAGTATGGTCCTGGTTTTCAGGTCGGCCTGACCTTCAGTTTGGTTGAAGCCGAGTTAGGATATCTGGCCTTCAGGTCGGCCTGGATACCATTCCCTTATGTCGAGTTGGGTAGTTTGTACGCTCAAGTCGGCCTGAACATTATGATGGATGCCGAACTCGTTCCTGGGCTCTGTAAGGTTTTAAGTTTATGGGTCCTGTTGGGCTTATGCCCAAGCTCTTTAGATCCATGTAGTCAATTCGGTTTATGTCGTTCAATGACCAAAAATGACAGTTGGGCCGTGGCCTCGGCCAAAACATGAAAGTTTTACTCAATCCAAACATAATTCATGATTATTACCCGACACGCAACAACGACATAAAATGCAAATCGTATATATAAAAATTAATACAGACTCTTCCAAAAAAACTACTGACTCAAGCTCTTTAACATCTATTATGTCCGTCTGCTCCGTGTGAACCCAGTGTAAGCTCATTATCCTCGAGATCACCTGAATGCATAAACATTCCACCCCAACGAAGGGTTAGCAACAACCGCTAGTGCAAGTACAATATTACAATACTTTAATCCACATGCATTTCCAAAATCATTTCAAAAACTCATAAACATTTCATACTCACGATATTATAGAATATCCATAACATTTATCAGTAAAAAATCATCCCTCAAAGATAATTCTCGTGACAAGACCACCCAGCCAAGTCTATGTGGGCCTCGTCGAGCCAATCCCCAGGTGAGAACACCGCAACTCTTGAAGGTAACTCTCATGCAAGGCCACCCGACCAAGTCCTTGTAGGCCCCGTCGAGCCATCCCCAGGTGAGAATACCCCGAGTATACATCCTTACATTACACACAAAATTACATTTTCGTCACAGAAATGCAAGCCATAAATCATCGGAATAATGTACTTGCCTTGATTTCTAACACACGAAGGAACGATGAACGAAAAAGGACTTCGGTCCAAAATTTCTCCAAATTCCGTTCCTAACAAAAATCGAGACTAAATCAACTACAAACTTACTGAAAAACCAAGAATCATCCTAAGTGCTACCCTTAGGAACAACATATTGAGCCCTATGGAAACAATCTCGACTATACTTGTTCAATGGAGAAAAGCTTGGAATCAATCCGTAAAACTACGAGAAAAAGAATGAATCATGATTATACAACTACAATCTATCATTAATCGAAGCTAAGTCGGTTAGAAAAACGAATTCTAACAAAACCCCCCAAAATTAGGTATAAAGACAATATACCTCAATTTGACGATGAAATGGTGGAAGGAAATGATTGAATCATGATATAATCTCCAATTCCAAGTTATAATATGATAGGACGCAACAAACGAGTGAAATCGCTCAAAACCGCCCAAAGAGAAGTGCAGAATCGAGAGAAAGAGAGTGACTAGGGTTAAAACCCGTGAATATCCTATATATACTCATGCGGAACACGGAGCAACAAATGGCCCAACTAGCGTCGTGCTTACCGCCGGGTTGCGGGACAGTGCGTGCACCTGATCGACACGAGGCAAAATGTCGCGGGTCTAGCACCGTGTTGCGAGAAACAGCGCATCACCTGCGGTAGACACTTGTGCGTGTGTCTCAGCCGTTTCTCGGCAGAAAGCAAAAATGGCAAGACGCACGAACACCCGGCACAAGACCCGGTGCTCGGCAGCGCCGTTTGGCAAACAGCGCACAACACGGCGAAAAACTTAGTCGTGTTCATTGCCGTTTCATACAGGTTTGGCCAGAAAAATTCCGGTTACAAAATGATCTACCACAACCTGAGAAAATAAGTATGATAAAACCATAACATATCATGTCGACACAACGGTCCGAGAAAAACAACGAATCAGAAATACCCAATAAATCGGAAAATAAATACGATAAAACCATAACATATCATGCCGACCCAACAGTCCAAGAAAAACAACACCGAACCTGAAATACCCAATAAACTGGAAAATAAATACACGATAAAAACATAAAATATCATGCCGACCCAACGGTCCGAGAAAAACAACAACGAACTGGAAATACCCAATAAATCGGAAAATAAAAGGTGCTAATATTACATTCTCTCCCTCTAACAAAAAGTTTCGTTTCGAAACTTAAGATGTGAACAACTCCGGATACCTCGACCTCATACTGTCCTCGGTCTCCTATGTAGCTTCCTCCATTCTATGTCTTGACCATTGTACATTCATCAAAGGAATAGTTTTGCGTCTAAGCTGTTTCACTTAGGGTTGTGAACAAACCTAAAAGTTCGATTGTACTTTAACTCGATCTGAATCGAACTACATTCAAACGATTCGAAAATTCGAGCCGAATCGAATCGAACTATAAAAAAGTTAGTCTTCGAGCCGAATCGTACCTCAAATACTGAGGTTCGAAAGTTTCGAGTCGAATCGAACATAAGGTTCGAATAAGTTCGAGCTGAGCCGAACTCAGTGAAGGTTCGGTACAGTTCGGCTCGTTTACAACCCTAGTTTCACTCGACTCTCCAAAATCTGAATCGGTTTCTCTTCAAAGGTGATGTCGGAACCTAATTCAATTTCCCCAAAAATCAATAATATGGCTAGGATCCGACATGTATTTCCTCGACTCTGAGATGTGGAATGTTGGAACAATATTTTTCATAATGCATTTTATATGTTTTGATGATGGGTTACTTAAACAAAATTTACTTTCCATATTTTTCGATACTCAACATGCATAACGTACGTAATGAGCTTCCTTTAGCGTACGTAAACTTAACAAATTTGGTAAATATTTTACTGCAAGTAACGTACGTAATACATTATGTATAACGTACGTAAGGTTCGAATTTTGCCTGTTATCAGTCAACACTATAAGTCATCAACCGTTACTCAAAAAGTCATCTCATCCAGCGGATCTCTTGATTAAACATAACGTACGTAATGGCTCCTACATAACGTACGTAACGTAATCTCAGCCTATGCTACTGAACTGTTTTAAGGGTTTTGTTACGGCTGTTACCCAAGAGGTGTAACGTAAGTAAAGTGCATAACGTACGTAACTGTTGTGCTATAACGTACGTAAGCCACTCCACTGCTCCAACAGGAAACTTGCTCCAAGAAGTCTATAAATAGCTTCATTCATTGAGTTGGAAGACACACAATTGATCTGAGCTTACAAGCATACTCAAGCAATATCAAGCATACATTTCGAGAGATATATATTCCATATTGTGATATTAGAAGAATTGTTCTATCATTTCTATATCTATATTCTTGTATCAACGAGCGATATCTTTTGTAAAGTCGAGTTTTTTACTCGTAACTATTTATCGTGAGGTTGTCTTGTATCTTGAAAAACAAGAGTGTTTAAGTGAGGTTCTTCTTGAGCCCGGAAATCAAGAAATTGTAAAGTTCGGCACTAAACTAGAAAGTGCATTCAAGGTTTCTAGAAAAGTCCTAATCGATAAAACTAGGTAGGGGACGTAGGCTTCGTTAATAGCCGAACCTCTCGAACAATTTCTTGTGTTCTTTCTTTTCCGTATTTCATTTACTCCGATTCCGCACAAAAAGAGTTCAAAACTCTTATCCGCACTATTCAACCCCTCTTCTAGTGACGGTACCAATCCAACAATTGGTATCGGAGCAGTCTCTTTTTCACCGGATTAACACCCGCTAGAGAAAAGATCCAGAAATGGCCTTTATCCACTCTTCTCTTGAAGGCAACACTCTCAATCGCCCTCGTTTCTTCGATGGTTCAAACTTTATGACATGGAAGAAGAAAATGTATATCTTCATCCGAGCTCACGATATTGCAATTTGGAAGTGTAACACCCCCAAGTTATTCAGGGTATATTACAGTGCCGTGAGCCCCGCCGTGGGACCCACAAGGCTATTCATGCGCGGAACTGTAAAACTTGACCGAGAAGGTCTAGATACAATGAAAAGGAGGACAATACAAATGGTATTCAAAGCCATAACCATTGAAACCATATACATCACCACACAAATCAATACCTCGGCAACACAGGCCGGAACATCAAGGAAAACTGAAAAACAATACTCGAGTATTCAATAACCATTCCAGTACAACAACACTGAATGGAGAAACACAAAACACAACCAGAGGAAAGACACAGTATCACACTTGCCCATCATCTTCATGCCGACCCGATACCCGCCTGTCCGTTCTCTTGGAACCTGAAATACATAAAAAAGTATTTTCCCCATAAAGGGGTTAGCCGTCGAATAGCTAGTGCAAGTATATCAAGTATGAAACACAATTCTCCTCGACAATAAAGTAAATGTAACCGTCAATTCATCAATTCAAGACTAGTATTCCGGAATAAATAAATCTCATAGCATCGCATCAATACATATATGAATACCGTGGAACCGCACCAGAGGCTACGGAACCCTCAGGGGACCTGTCGGCCCACCCCAGAGTGGTTCGTTCATATCATCCGTCATCAATACATATATGAATACCGTGGAACCGCACCAAGAGGCTACGGAACCCTTAGGGGACCTGTCGGCCCGCCCCAAAGTGGTTCGTTCATATCATGCCATCAATATATCTTACTTTCAAAGTCGAGAACGTACAATCATAAATATATACTTGCCTTTGAGACATCGAGAAATCGAACGGAAAAAGGGTATGAGTTCGGTAGGTCCAAGAATGCGCTTCCGGCACCTAAACGATTCGCAAGGAATATGATAATCAATTATCCATACTCAAATTACACGAAGAAATTCCCGAAACCCGTCTACGATTTATGAAAATACACGGATAAACAACTAGAGATTGGAAAATCGCCCAAACTCCCATAAGTCCGAAAATGGCACAATCCAATCCGTAAAATCGTAGGAAAAGCATACATACGATATAGATACATCATAATCTCAAGGTTCTCAAGCTTCAAATCGGATAAATCGGACGAATCTACGAAAAACCCCAAAATCCAACACAATATTCAAAGTGTTCTTGAATAATCCTTCAATAATCCAATGAATAATCAAACATGCCCATAATCATGCGTATATCACTTCATACAACATGATCTTAACATCCAAAACATCATTACTCAATACAAAATCGAAATCCAAGATGTTGAAGAAATTACCTCTTGAAGATCCAAGCACTATGATCCGAAGAATACGCGATAGATCGATGATCCGGGCTTCACGATCGAAAGGAAATGAAGAAAATCAAACCCTCAAGTGGTAGATGATGAAAATTCTCTCCCTCAAGCCTTCTCTCTCGGACCAAGATGAAGAAGATGGAAGAAATGAGCTGATCTCTCTCAAAAAAATGCAATTATAGAGTTGACTGCATTGTGTGCCGCGGCCCAGCCGAAGTGTGCCGCGGCACAGGGCCAAAACTGCCCCCAGTGATCGGCAGCGTGCCGCGGCCCGGACGAGTGTGCCGCAGCAGTGACTCGGCAGTGTGCCGCGGCACAAGGTACAGACGGGTTTGACCGAAAATGCAACACGAGTGTTCCGCGGCCCGTACGGGTGTGCCGCGGCAGTGACTCGGCAGTGTGCCGCGGCCCCATCGGCATGTGCCGCGGCACAAGGTACAAGCTGCTCGGCCGAAAACTGGAAAATGTGTGTGCCGCGGCGCACACTCCTTGTGCCGCGGCCCACACCCCCCTTGGGTCCTAAAATGATGAAAAATGACCCGGGAAGAGAATAAAAGCAATAGGACTCAATATCTCGGAAACAATAACACGAAATGGAAGTACGGAAACCCCAAAACGGTGGTTCCAAGCAATGATTAAAAAGGTTCGCCCAACAAAACACAATTTGAACAATGAGGAGATTTGAAATGACATGAATTCCAACCGGGTACTACAGAGACAACAAATACAGATACGGATACCCATAACTTTGGGTAAATTACAAAATGGCCCAAAACGCCCGAAAATCACGATACGTGATCGAATAACCAAACCGAAGTTCACAACACGTCTAACAAAGTTAAACGGACTTACGGGAAACTCGAAACAGCAGTTTAGAACGAGATTCGCAAGAATCGAACTCAAGTGCGGAAAAGTCGCTAAAAAGCACGGAACTCAACCAAACGACACCGAAACGAACTCGGATGTCAAAAAGTGTAGAATTAATCATTCTCAGGATGACGAAACGGTCCCAAGCGAGTCGTCAAAACAGACTTCCGCCAAAAATAGAAAATTACCAAAAATCAAAATTACGGATATTACAGGAAGGTCATTGCTCTTGGACCTACCATTCCAAAGAAGACAGATGGCTCGATCAAAATCTTTGAAGAGTACGACGATGCCGACTGGAAGAACGATCACTTTAATAGTAAGTTACTCAACTGCTTTACTGTGCTCTCAACCTAGAAGATCACAACAGAATATCTTCTTGCGAGACGGCCAAAGAGATCTGTAAAATGCTCGAGATTACCCACGAAGGTACGAGTCAAGTGAAAGAAACAAAAATCAATATGCTTCTTCACGATTATGAACTCTTCACTATGAAAGAAGAAGAAAGCATTACTACTATGCTTGACCGTTTCTCGACTATCACAAATGGGCTAGCTTCCTTCGGGAAACTGATATCAAGTAGTGATAAAGCCAAGAAAATCCTTCGATCTCTACCAAGAGAATGGGATGCTACTGTTACGGCTATCATGGAGTCGAAAGATCTCAACACCATAGAGTTCAGTGCTCTCATTGGATCTCTCATCAATTACAAGATTGTCATTAAATCTCAAAGTTCGAAACCAAAGCCCAAGGAGAGAGAAAGTACGATTGCCTTCAAAGCCAAAGAAGATAGCGATCTAGAAGATGAGCCTACCGAAGAAGAGGATGAAGAAACAGCCTTTTATGCTAAGAATATAAACAAATTCAAAAATCTTTTACAAAGGCACCGGAGAGATATCAAACAGGAACCCAGGGATGGATCTAAAAAGGTTCACTTCCCACAAAACAAAAGGTTCGACAATACTTGTCGAAGGTGCGGGGTTCCAGGTCATTTTGCTAAAGATTGGCGTGCTGCTACGCCTATGAGTTCATCAAAACCACCTCATGAGAAGTTCAAAAAGAAGGAAGTCTATGTCGCTACATGGAACGATGATAAGGAGGATGATGAACCTCAAGTTCAAACCAATCTTGATCTAATGGCCCGCGCATCCGAAGATAGCGATGAAGAAGTCGAGGTTAGTGATTCTTCTCATGAAGAACTTCTTGATGCTTTCGAATCTTTAAATAATGAATACGAAAAAGTTTGCAACATTAATAAAGATTTGAAAAAGAAAATAAAATCTCTTGAAAGTGAAAATTCAAAATTATTGAAAAACAAGGATGTATCAATTGATCATACAAATTGTCTGGAAACCGAGAAAATTCTGAGAGATGATTTACATAAAACTCAGAAAGAATTGAAACTTTACGTTAGAAAATTCTCGTGTGGTAATGACAAATTTTAGCAACTCTTATTTGGTCCAAAAATTTCTCTTTCAAAACAGGGACTCGGATATAATTCATTTCAAATGAAAAAATCCTTAGAAATTACCACGAAAGATTCAGACACTTTAAAAACGGGAATTCCATCATGTCCAAAATGTTTAAAACCAGGACATACCGAAACTTACTATAGAAGTTCTAGACGAACTATAAAAGTCAAACAAATTTGGGTACCTAAAGGGACCATTGTTCAAAATCATGTTTTTATGTCTAACTCTACAGGACCCAAATTAGCCTGGGTACCTATAAAACGAAAGAAAATTGTTTTTGTAGGTACAAGCAAGGAAGACAACATTATCAAATAAATGGTATGTTGATAGTGGATATTCAAATAACATGAGTGGGAATGAACATCTCTTCACGGAGCGGAAAAAGGAAGATCGTGGTTGTATAACATTTGGCGATAATAAAAAGGGCCAAATAAAAGGGACAAATAAGATAGGTAAGAAACCTTTACCTACTATTGAAAATGTTCTCTTTGTTGATGGTCTTTGCCATAATCTTCTAAGTGTTTCCCAACTCTGTGACACTGGTCTTAAATTAATTTTTGAAAGTACGCATTGCACTGTAATGAGAAAAGACCAAGTTATTTTTATTGGATTGCGATATGGAAATATTTATATTGTTGATCTTCAAGATGAATCTTCTTTCAATGAAAAATGTTTATTTTCATACGAATGAAAATGTCGTTATTTGGCACTGAAAATTAGGTCATGCCTCTTTACCACTTCTTTCAAAATTGGCCAAAAACGATATTGTCCGTGGTCTACCAAAATTAAATTTCAGAAAAGACCACATCTGTGAGGCCTGTATTAAAGGTAAACATGCTAGAGGCTCGTTTAAACCAAAAATGGAAATTCCTACTAGTCGCATTCTTGAATTAATTCATATGGATTTGATTGGTCCATCTCGGCATGCTAGCTTAACAGGTAAACTATATACTTTAGTTCTTGTTGATGATTTTTTGAGATTTACTTGGGTAAAATTCTTAACAAATAAAAATGATGCATTTAACGAGTTTGTTAAGTGGTGTAAGGTTACCCAGAAGGAAAAAGAGTTACCAATTATCGCCATCAGAACCGATCATGGTGGAGAATTTGATTCAAATGTTTTTGAAGATTGGTGCGATAATTATGGTATTGGGCACAATTTTTCGGCACCTCGGACACCTCAACAAAATGGAGTTGTCGAGAGGAAGAATCGCTCTCTAGAAGAAATGAGCCGAACAATGCTCAATGAATATGGGCTTCCTAAATATTTCTGGGCCGAAGCCGTTAACACCGTTTGCTATGTTATTAATCGAGTCCATCTCCGGAGGAACAAAATGATGACTCCATATGAGATATTTAAAGGTAAAATGCCCAACTTATCTTATTTTCATCCATTTGGTTGTAAGGTATTTATTCATAATAATGGTAAGGATAATTTGGGAAAATTTGACTCTAAATCGGATATTGGAATATTTCTTGGTTATTCGACTATAGTAAAGCTTATCGTGTATTTAATTGTAGAAGAGGCTCGGTAGAAGAGTCAATTCATGTAAAATTCGATGATACAATTTTACCCCCAAGAAAGGTTGTTTTTGATGATGATGCAGGTATGGTTCCGGCTAAGGAAGTGTCAGAAGCGTCAAAGGAATTGGAGAAGCTCGACTTAAGCTCGGACAAGCAGGAGGAAAATTCTTTCAACCTTCCAAAAGATTGGGCTAATGTGAAAGATCATCCCATGGAGCAAATTCTTGGGAAAATCGATGAATTTGTGCAAACTAGGAGAAATATAAATGATTGTATTAACAATATTGCATTCATTTCTCTTACAGAACCAAAGAATATCGATGAAGCCATCAATGACGATAATTGGGCTATTGCTATGCAAGAAGAGCTAAATCAATTCGAAAGAAATAATATTTGGGAATTGGTTCCGGCACCGGTAAACAAATCGATCATTGGTACTAAATGGTTTCATAAAATTAAAACCGATGATGATGGTCTCCCAATAAATAATAAATCAAGATTGGTCGCCCAAGGATACAATCAAGAAGAAGATTTGGACTACGAAGAAACCTTTGCTCCTGTTGCTCGTCTTGAGGCTATTCGCCTTCTCTGTGCCTTTGCCGTGTACAATAAAATCAAACTCCATCAAATGGATGTAAAGAGTGCGTTCCTAAATGGAATCATCCAGTAGGAGGTGTATGTCAAGCAACCGCCGGGTTTTGAAGACTATGATCATCCAGATCATGTGTACAAGCTCCATAAAGCTCTCTATGGATTGAAACAAGCTCCGATAGCATGATATGATCGTCTAAGCTCTTTTCCTATTTCAAATAGGTATAAAAGAGGTAATGTTGATAATATCCTATTTATCAAGAATTTAGGTGATGATATGCTTATTTGCCAAATCTATGCGGACGGTATTGTTTTTGGTGCAACTAACGAATCTTTGTCCGAAGAATTTTCAAATCTTATGAAGGGAGAGTTCGAAATGAGCATGATGGGAGAGTTGAAAAACTTTCTTGGACTTCAAATTAAGCAACCTAATGACGGAATATTCATTCACCAATCAAAGTACGTCAATGAGCTCTTAAAGAAATTTAAGATGGAAGAATGCAAATAAATATCTACTCCTATTGTCTTCCACTCTTAAACTAGACAAAGATGAAAAAGGTAAGTCTGTTGACCAGAAACAGTATCGATGTATGATTGGGTCTTTACTGTATTTAACTGCTTCCAGACCTGATATTAGGTTTGCTACCTGTTTATGTGCTCGTTTCCAAGCAAATCCTAAAGAATCTCAGCTCATTGAATGCAAACGGATTTTTCGTTATTTAAAAAAGTACTGTTGGCTTAGGTCTGTGGTATCCGTCGAGCATTGATTTTCAACTTTTTGCATATAGTGATGCTGATTTCGGTGGATGCAAAATTGATAGAAAAAGCACCACTGGAACTTGTCACTTCATGAGTTCTTGTTTAATTTCATGGGGGAATAAGAAACAGACTAGTGTCGCTACTTCCACAGCTGAAGCAGAATATGTGGCTGCGGGAAATGCATGTGCACAAGTTCAGTGGATCAAAAATCAATTACTAGATTATGGCATCGAGCTTAAAAATACATCTATTTTTTGTGATAATATTAGTGCCATAAATTTGAGCAAAAAACCCATATTGCATAGTAGGACAAAGCATATTGAAATTCGTCACCATTTCATTCGTGATCATGTTTAAAACGGGAATGTGCGTCTCCAATTTGTTGGTACAAATGAACAATTGGCTGACATTTTTACAAAACCATTACCCGAAGATGCATTCAATTTCATTCGCATAAATTTAGGGATGGGTCATGTTGATCATTTTTAATTCTTTCATATCCATCATATACAGTAAAATGGTCATTATCATCTGAAGAGGTTCACTATTCATATGGTCAGTCTTACGGCCGTACCGCTCAGCAGATTACGTACGTTACTGGAATTACGTACGTAACACCAGATATGACTACGAACGTTACAGATGGCAGGTTTTTGGACAGAAACTTTTGGACATATCATTACGTACGTTACATAAGAATATAACGTAAGTTACTTAACCCATATTACGGACGTAACAGGTATTACGTACGTAACCTCTTATAACCTGATTCTCATAACCCCGTTTCCGATTCTTTTCCTCTTCACTTCCCTCAATTTCCTAAAATCTTCCGTCGCCTCCCTCGCTACATCTTCCACAAAAACCGACCATCCTCCATTATTTCCGTCCGATTTTCCTCCATGGCAACCAGGACAGGCAAGAAATGAAGAGGAGAAACCTCCCAAACCTCATCCACACCTTCTGGAGAACTAATATTCCGAAATCCACAAGCCGCGAAGATCTTTAACGAAGTATTAATCGACGAAGAGGTAACTCCGAGTCACCATTTCAACTTCGAATCTTTAAATTCAGTGGGTATTGGGATTGAGGAATTCTTTGACATGCTTGGTATAAACCGTTTCGTTAGCCTTGCTCGCCCGGTTTTTGTTGATTGCATCCGGGAATTTTATGCAAATTTCTTTATCACGTATGACTCTGATGGTTTAGCTATTGTTAATTCAATTGTTCGTGGTAAACCAATCGTTTTTGATGCTGCAAAACTATCCGAGTTATTTGGACTCCCGAATGAGGGTTTTTGTTGTAAGGGAACATTTGCCGCTCCCGATGAAGTCATCGATAATTTCTCTGATGATGAAAGTTATAGTGTGCATGAAGATAAAGTCCGTGACTTCTTAAAGTCTAAAGCTGTGCTTGAAGTGAATACCGGTCGGTTTGAAAATAATGATTTTGGAATAAATATACGATTACTCCATGATGCTATTACTAGGTGCCTTATGCCTAAAGTCAATGCGCAACAACGCCTAGTAAATATTGACATGGAAATCATATACCATATTTTGAAAGATCACCAGGTGAACTTTGCCTCTATCGTGATGAAATGGTTCGTGGAAAAGGGATGATTTTCCACAAGCATGGTTATGCCAAAGTTGATCGTCAGCGAAAATCTGGGATGCCATTTGGATCCATTCTGACGGAGATCTTCGAGAATGCTGAAGTTGACTTATCAGGGCTGCACGGGGTAGCCATTCCTAGGAGGAGTCTGGTCCACGAAGGTACGATTAGGACTATGAAGTATCTTCAAACTAGGAACCGAGGTTGGGTGTACTTTGCTTATCTCCAGGACGGGGATCATTTGGTCGATGGTGGTGCCTTACCTCGCCCGGAGGAGAGAGTTTTATCCAGAGGTATAGCTCATGAGAGGCCTCGTTTGCATACTCAGTCTAGTTCTTCTCGACCAAGTAGGCCGAGCTATTCCTCTCAAATAGTTGCTCGTTTGGACAAGCTATAAAAGGACATGAGTGAAATAAAAATCATGGTCAAAGGTCCTTGCTCTCACTTCGGAGTTCCTCCTACGCCTCCCGAGGCCGACTTGGATTAGTGGACTTTTACTCACCATGATGATCATCCTGTTTTTTATTTTAAGACCAAATATTTCATGCATTTTCTTTCCTTTTGTTATGAACACTTGCTACTACTATTTTACTTGATGTGATTGTACTTTTCGTCTATTTTATGCTTTGGCAATTTCATTCGTTGGATATTTCTGTGTTATTGGATTTCTATTGCAGGATCTCTTATCTTTTTGTTAATGACAAAAAGGGGGAGAAAAATATGTTTAGTTTTTGAAATGTTTTATCCCTTGTTCGTTTCAGGGGGAATATTATTCAGGAGGAGCTTTCTTAAAAAAAAAAAAATTATCGACCCTCCTAAACTCGTTTTCAAAAACTCCCATATAAATTTTGTCCTCATCAAAAAGAGGGAGATTGTTGGAACAATATTTTTCATAATGTATTTTATATGTTTTGATGATGGGTTACTTAAACAAAATTTACTTTCCATATTTTTCTATACTCAACATGCATAACGTACATAATGAGCTTCCTTTAACGTACGTAAACTTAACAAATTTGGTAGGTATTTTACTACAGGTAACGTACGTAATACATTATGTATAACGTACGTAAGGTTCGAATTTTGCCCGTTATCTGTCAACACTATAAGTCATCAACCGTTACTCAAAAAGTCATCTCATCCAGCGGATCTCTTGACTAAGCATAACGTACGTAATGGCTCCTACATAACGTACGTAACGTAATCTCAGCCTATGCTACTGAACTGTTTTAAGGGTTTTGTTACGGCCGTTACACAAGAGGTGTAACGTACGTAAAGTGCATAACGTACGTAATTGTTATGCTATAACGTAAGCCACTCCACTGGTCCAACGGGAAACTTGCTCCAAGAAGGCTATAAATAGCTTCATTCATTGAGTTGGAAGACACACAATTGATCTGAGCTTACAAGCATACTCAAGCAATATCAAGCATACATGTCGAGAGATATGTATTCCATATTGTGATATTAGAAGAATTGTTCTATTATTTCTATATCTATATTCTTGTATCAACGAGCGATATCTTTTGTAAAGTTGAGTTTTCTACTCGCAACTATTTATCGTGAGGTTGTCTTGTATCCTAAAAAACAAGAGTGTTTAAGTGAGGTTGTTCTTGAGCCCGGAAATCAAGAAATTGTAAAATTCAGCACTAAACTTGAAAGTGCAATTGTAAGAGTTGGCACTAAACTAGAAAGTGCATTCAAGGTTTCACAAAAGTCCTAGTCGATAAAAATAGGTAGGGGACGTAGGCTTCGTTAATAGCCGAACCTCTCGAATAATTTCTTGTGTTCTTTCTTTTCCGTATTTCATTTACTCCGATATTTAGCTTCTGCACAAAAAGAGTTCAAAACTCTTATCCGCACTATTCAACCCCCCTTCTAGTGGCGGTACCAATCCAACATGGAACACATTATGTATGTGACTTAACGACGGCGGAAGACCCAAATGATAGGCGAGATATCCTATTCGCTCTAAAATTTCAAATGGACCAATATATCTAGGGCTAAGTTTACCATTCTTCCCGAAGCGATAAACTCCTTGGGTTGGAAATACTTTTAACGACACATGATCGCCGATTTAGAACTCTAACGGACGACGTCGATTATGGCATACGACTTCTGTCGGCTCTGGGTAGCTACAAATCTATCACGGATTAGAACAATCTTATCTCTGGTCCCCACTAACATGTCCGGCTCCGTTCCGATCAACTCGGACGAATCATCCCAACACAATGGCGGTTTACGTCTTCGTCCATATAAAGCTTCAAACTGTGCAATATTAATCGATGCATGCCCAACTATTATTCTACGCAAATTCAATTAGTGGCAAGTGTGATTCCCAATCGTCCTTTCAATTTAAGGGACATGCTCGCAACATATCCTCAGGGGTTTGAATTGTCCGCTCGGATTGCCCATCGGTCTGAGGGTGGTACGATGTACTGAGCCTCAATTCTGTCCCCAAAGCTCGGTAAATGGACTGCCAGAAATGTGATACAAATCAACCATCTCGATCAGAAATAATACTCTTTGGAATCCCATGCAACCTAACGACTTCTGCAATAAACACACGTGCTAACTTCTTGGGTCCCCAATTATCTTTAATTTCCAGGAAATGGGCTGATTTGGTTAGTCGATTGCCGATAACCCAAATCATGTTCATCCCTGTTCGTGTCTTCAGCATATTTGTGACAAAATCCATTGCAATCCTCCCATTTCCTGTAATATCCGCCTGAACTCTCGTCTTTACTGTTGTGTTTTTTCGGATAATTCGAGTATTGTCGTACCATATCCGTATATATTATAATGAGTACATTGTTGAGATATGTTAAATCGAATTGTTTATCTTTGTCGTTCACACTATAGTTGATTGTTAGATGTTGTTTGGAGAATTTCATTTTTTGACTATGTGTTGCCCTTAAATACGCTACCATGTTATCGTTACGTACGCTATGTATGTAACATTACGTAAGTAACACTTCTATGTTAACGTACGTAATGTGATGTATCAGACAGCATCTCGCCTTTCGGCGGGTGGGGCCAGACGTAGACAGTGGTCGGTGATCTGATCGTGACAGCCTGGTCAACGTCCATTACGTACGTAATGACTATGTGTTAGCGTACGTAATGTGCCTGGTCCTTACGTACGTTAATATGACAACGTACGTAATAACATATGTGATTTGAGTCAGTAGCCTCTGGGGATTCGTTGCGTACGTAATGCCCGTAGGATTATGTACGTAATGTGCTTAACATACATTAAGCGTTAGCTATAGCGTACGTAATGCTTAATACGGGTTATAAAGGTATAAACTCAACCCCTCCCTCTGAAAACCGATCCCTTACCTTGTTAAACCAATTTCTACCCCTTCCATCTTGTATTGGAGCTGCGTAACTTGGATTGTGGCTTGGTGATTAGAAGTTTGGAGTGTGTTCTTGGAGTTTTGGTGCTATTCTTCACTCTTTTCTTGAGGTTGGTAATCTTAACTCATGTTGTTTCATATGATTGATGATGTTATTAAGGAGTAATTCTTGTAGTGTTAGAATAATCAAGTAGAACATGATGGTTATTGGATTTATGAACAAACTTAGTGTGGTACATGATAATATTGTTAGTATCATCCCATGAATGGTTGATGAGGTTGTGGAATAACATCTTCATTATAAAACCATTAGGAAATCATGTTAAAACCAGATGATTAGGGTTTATGAGTATGTTTTTAATGCTAGTAAGATCACATGATGTTATAGCTATACATTGGAGAGGGTTTAACAAAGTTCTTGGGAAGAACTTGATGAGTATCAAAGAATTGAATGATGTTTTTAGAGTTTCAAAAATCCTCAATGATATAACTATATTTTGAGCAAATTCTTTAAGGGATAGTAATGGATTGTGAAGAACACAAATATAACCTTTATATGTTAAAGTTAATCGGATGTGTTGATAACTTAAAAGGTGTTGATCATCATATTAATAGGTTGATAGTGTTCTTAGGATGATTATAATGATTATGGGTGATAATGATACTATAGAATTAGTGACCGAATTCATTTACAACGATCCGTGTGTAATGGAAGACGTAAATGTGGGTGAACCTAAATAACTTGGTAAAACCGGTTTTTAAATATGAACTTGGTGTATCATAATTCGTTAATGAAGCTATGGGATATTCGTTGGAATAGAATGAACCATTAGAGTAATATTTCGAGTGTCGTTTCCTAGGAATTGATATCATTATTACATGAATGTATTGCTGAATGAGTTACGTTTCGTTCAAGATTGCTCATTCGGGTGAGTATTAGTAGTCGAGGATTCCGACCGATCGTTCGTATGAAGAAGGGCTATTCGTCTACGGAATTGAGGCAAGTTATCTTGCTTGGTTATAATGATGATTGAATTCCTGTGAATATTATACGTTTTGTGTATACGTAATGTTCTATGAATCTGTGATTCATGATGTGATGTCGTTCTTGATCATATTACCGCTTTGTGGTGGGATTGTATTCCCAAGTTTATCGCCTTTGATACCGTTGGTCTCGTTGAGCCTTGTTGTCACTTCGGTAAGTTGTTCGATTCTTGAGTAAATGTGTAATTTGTTGAGTTTCATTGTCATGTTGCATCGTGACATCTCTGGAGTCATATCTGCGTGCCGATTGGTTATGTGTAGGATTTTTAGCCGGGCACTTGATGGTCATGCGTGGATGTTTCCGTACTGGACCGTGCACACGAGACATAGTTCGTGAGGCTAATTAGGTACATTGTCCTACGTATATTCTAGATTCCGTATACGGGGTGGACATGTGCACGAACACATTTTCGGATCGGGCGTATTGTGACATCCGTCTTGAGCCATGTTGTTTGGTCGTTCATATTCCGAGTATGATTGGATATGTTCGACAGTTTGGGACTGACTGTTATGTATAGCTGATCCTGTGGTTTGGGCGAAATACTTGTATTTCAGGGCGAGGAAAGGGCAAGGCGCAGGAAGAGCACGATGGCGGCGAAGGGTATTGAAGGGTCCTAGTTCGGGGGCCCGAGTCTTTTGTCGGTCGGTTATGTCTTAACTATGGAATTTTGTTTTTCTATTTTAATTTGGACGAATTTATTATTATTGTTTTGGGTATATTCCATCTCCATATGGTTTATACCGGATTTGAATCCTGTGTACGGTTGTATGAGTTGATGTATACGGTTTACACTCCTAATAGGAGCTATGATTAATATATTGTGGTTCGGTACCACATCTATGGGATGTCTAAATTATGTTTTGATATCGCCTGGTGGATCCCGGTGTGGGGTCCACGATATTGTAATAGCCGCCATTTTTCGGGGTGTTACAGAAGATGGTCGGAGAGTCTTTTTCTTTGTGAGTCATTGTGGATTGAACTAGCATCAAGAAACCTTCGTGCCACGTGTGACCTGTGCAAGCGCCTGACCCGTCGAATACGGTATGTTTCTCATGTGCCATGATTTAATTTAGTGGCATAATATTGATGACGAATTAATCTCTTTGTTGATCTTGGCATTTTGAGAATGTGTGGTAAGATTCATCTGTTTGATTTTCTGAGGAAAATTCTAAATTGATTATGTGATCGAAACTGTTTCGACTTGATATCGATATGATATTGAGTGTGTGGCACTCGCATTGCCGATAATTCATTATGAACTGTTTTCTTGAATATGTAGTTTCCATTATTGCTATTAACTTAGCATAAATTCGTAATCTGACCGTAAGGATGTATATTGAGTTATGCTTATGATTACTGTTTGATTCTTTCAGTATGGAACGTAACTTGAGGGGCCGTGGTAGAGGGGGTCGAGGCCGTGGAAGAGGCCGAATCCCGAGACCATGCGCTAACACGCATTCGAGTGTGGGACAAAGCTCGACGGGGAGTGATTCACCTACTAGGAGCCAGTCCCACCACTCCGAACGGCATGAGGGTGCCCATGTCGACTCTTATGTTATTATGCAGGGCATGATGGCCCAGATGACCCAAATGGGTCAGATGATGGAAGCTATGTAGAGGAATGCTACTACTGGCCAACAGCATGGACAACAGCCTCCGCCTCCGGTGCACGGCGGAATCGTGAGCCAGATCATTAGCGACATATTGCGTCAGCGACCTCCGACCTTTGAAGGATCTTCTGAGCCTGCTGATATTGTACATCAGATAGAGCATTTCGAGAAACTGTTCGAGATGGTGGAGTGCCCAGAAGAGAACCGAGTTGCTGTGGCGGCTTACTACCTTAGTAAGAGCGCCCATACTTGGTGGCTTTCTGTGAGACCTGCTGACGGCGTGAGTACCTGGGAAGACTTCAAGAATCTCATGTTGGATCGCTACTACCCCGCGCCACTCCGTGAGGCCAAATTGTCAGAATTGTTGAACCCCGATTCATCTGAGGACGAGGATGTGTTAGCTACTGCCGAGAAATTTCAGGCACTTCTTCCTTTAGCTACGTCAGTTGTCCGTACGGAAGCTGATAAGATCAAATATTTCCTCAAGAGGCTTAAACCCCGGATAAGGATGTAGTTGCTTAACCACCACTGTACGACCCTACCAGAGTTTATCGAGAAGGCTCTGGAATATGAACTTACTGCGAAGGAGATTTCCAAGAAACAGCCTCAGTCCTCCAACAAGAGATCCAGGAAGCAGACCCAGGCAGACAGTAACCGGGGGACGTTCAGGAAACCCCAATCTGTACTGAGTCCTTATGAGCGGCCACCTATGGCGTCTAAGCCGACCGGATCGCACTCTCGAGCGATCAACTCATCTATCGTGTGTTATAACTGTGGGGACCAGGGACACATCAGCTCCAAATGGCCGAAGCCGGCCGTCGCGTGCCATACTTGTGGGAAGAATGGACATCGTGCTCGTTATTGCAGGGGTGGACCCGGGCGTGCTCCAGTAGCATCTCTTGCTCCAGTACAGTCTTCTGTTCAGGACCGTGTACCTCCGTCCGCTTCTTACCAGACTACCGGGGCAAACAAATGGATGGGCCGTGGAAATCAAACTGGTAAACCTGGTACCGGAGTTGCAAAACCCAGAGTCTACGAGATGAAGAAGGCCGACAATCCCGAAGCCAGCATGATTGCAGGTACTCTCGAGATCCACTCTCAGCCCATTTGTGTCTTTTTTGATACTGGTGCTTCACACTCCTTTTATCTGCTTCTTGTTTGAGTCGTTTGCAATTAGATCATGTTACCGATTGTGAACCTTATGTCATTGGTTTACCCGATGGTAGAAGAATTGTTGGGAATCGTGAAGTACAGAACTATCCGATTTGCATGAACGACCATGAGTGGTTGTCAGACTAGATTGTGGTCGATTTACCTAAAGATGATGTGATCTTGGGTATCGATTGGATGGATCGTCATGATGCCATACTTAGCGTCTGCAAGTGAATAGTGTCCGTCACATCTGATGATGATGTTGAGTGTATTTTTCAGGGTGACCCAGTCATTCCGGGAGAGTCATCAGTGCAATGAAAGCAGTGAGACAGCTTAATCAGGGGCGTGTTGGTTATTGGTGCTACATGACCAAGACAATCGATCGACCAGTTGAGTTGGCTGATATTCCGGTAGTTCGAGACTACCCAGATGTATTTCCAGATGAGTTGTTAGGCTTACCCCCACATCGGGAGGTAGAGTTCACCATTGAGTCGGAGCGAGAGACGTCCCCGCTTTCGAAAGCATCGTATCATATGGCACCGACCGAGATGCAGGAGTTGAAGAGCCAGCTTGAGGAGGTGACTGAAAAGGGCTATATTCAACCTAGTGCGTCCCCTTGGTGAGCACCAGTATTATTTGTACGGAAGAAAGATGGATCTCTGCGTTTGTGTATTGATTACCGTGAACTGAACAGGGTAACAATCAAGAACAAATATCCATTGCCTCGTATTGATGACTTGCTGGATCAACTCCAAGGTGCCGCTGTATTTTCCAAGATCGAACTAAGATCCGGATACCATCAGTTGAGGATTCGAGAGTCTGATATTCCGAAGACAACTTTTCATACTCGTTATGGGCATTATGAGTTCGTAGTGATGCCTTTCAGACTGACTAATGCACCGGTGGTATTCATAGAGTTGATGAATCGAGTTTTTATTAATTATCTGGATTGCTTTGTAGTCGTTTTTATTGACGACATCCTGATTTATTCTCGTGACCATGAAGAGCACGAGTATCACCTCCGTCAGGTTCTCGCGTTGAGGCGGGAACAGCTCTATGGAAAATTTTCCAAATGTGAATTCTAGATGCCGACAGTTATTTTTCTTAGACATGTGATATCGGACGATGGGGTGAGAGTAGACCCACAAAAGACAGAAGCTATCCGAGACTGGCTACCTCCGAAGAACGTGAAGGAAGTTCGCAGTTTCCTGGTTCTAGCAGGCTATTGCCGACGGTTCGTGGAAGGTTTTTCCAAGATTGCTCAACTGATGACCAATCTGTTGAGGAAAGATAAGAAATATTTGTGGTCGGAGGCATGTCAGCAAAGTTTTGATGAACTCAAGAGTCGATTGATTTCAGCACCTGCTTTGGTTCTACCAAAAGGAACGGAAGGATTTGTGGTGTATAGTGACGCATCGAGACAGGGCCTTGGATGTATATTAATGCATAATGGGAAGGTGATTGCCTATGCATCAACACAGCTGCTACCCTACGAGGTCAACTACCCCACCCATGATTTGGAGCTAGCAACTGTGGTGTTTGCTTTGAAAATCTGGCGTCACTATCTGTATGGAGTTACCTGTCAGAATTTTACTGACCACAAAAGCCTGAAGTACATTTTTACTCAGAAGGAGTTGAATATGAGGCAGAGGAGGTGGCTAGAACTAATCAAGGACTATGATATCGAGATCCTTTATCATCCGGGAAAAGAAAATGTGGTTGCTGACGCCTTAAGTCGTAAGACAGTTCAGGAGCAGATGCTTGCCCGCTTAACAGTTCAGTGAGACTTGCAGTTAGAGTTCATGAGGCCGGAGATTGAGATCTGGTTACAGCATGTTCAAGGTCAACTTTGCACGCTTGATATCTCATCGTCCCTTGACAACATAATCAGGGAGAAACAGGTGGCGGACCCGTTCTTATCTAGAATTCGGGGAGAAGTAGACCAGGGGAAAGCCCCTGGATTTGTGATTCACGAGGATGGACTGATACGCTTCAAGAATCGAGTATGTATACCGACGGATGAAGAGTTGAGGAACACTATTCTGAAGGAGGCCCATGCTACCCCATACTCCATTCACCCGGGGTCGAACAAAATGTATAAGGATTTGAAGCTACATTATTGGTGGGGTAATATGAAACGGGAAGTTGCGGAATTCGTTTCGAGGTGTTTGACCTGTCAGCAGGTCAAGATTGAGCATCATCGACCGGCAGGCATGCTGAAAGCAATCCCGATTACCGGGTGGAAATGGGAGGACATATCAATGGATTTTATTACTAGCTTGTCGACGAGCCGTCAAGCTATGAATACGATTTGGGTGATTGTGGATCGGCTGACCAAATCATCCCACTTCTTGGAAATTAAGGATACGTGGGGTCCCGAGAGGTTGGCCCAGCTGTTCATTAAGGATATTGTGAGGCTGCATGGTACCCCCAAGAGTATTATATCAGATCGTGATGGACGATTTGTGTCACATTTCTGGAAAGCAGTTCGTCATGCGATGGGTACATAGTTGAACTTCAGTACGGAATTTCATCCGCAGACCGACGGTCAGTCTGAGAGGACCATTCAAACTCTGGAGGATATGTTGAGGGCATGTGCTCTCGATTGGAAGTACGACTGGGAAGCCCAACTACCGTTGGTGGAATTCACCTATAATAACAGTTGGCACACTTCGATTAAGATGGCACCTTATGAGGCATTGTATGGCCGTCGTTGTAGGTCCCCTTTGTGTTGGGACGACTTGTCTGAATCCATGGGTACGGAGCCTGATATGTTGTTAGTAGCCCGCGAGAAGATTGCTCTGATTAAGAGTCGTCTATTAACGGCTCAGAGCCGCCAGAAATCGTATGTAGATAATCGTCAACTACCACTGGAGTTTGAGGTTGGTGATCATGTACTAGTAAAAGTGTCCCCGACTCGAGGTGTTTTCCATTTTGGAAAGAGAGGCAAGCTGAGCCCGAGGTATATTGGTCCGTTTGAGATTTTGGAATGTGTAGGCGACCTAGCCTATCGTTTGGCGTTACCACCAGCTTTGAGTCGGATTCACAATGTATTTCATGTATCCCAGTTGAGGAAGTATATTGCTGACCCGAGCCACATTATTTGATTCGAAGAGGTCGATATAGCCGATGGCCATTCATATGAAGAGCGTCCTGTGCGGATACTTGAGAGGAGGGTCAAACAGTTGAGAAACAAGACGATTCCCTTATTGAAGATTCAGTGGTCGAGACACAAAATCGAGGAGGCTACGTGGGAGACTCAGGATAACATGCGAGAGAGATATCCCGAGTTGTTTACCCCATAGTTTCGGGGACGAAACTCCTTTTAAGGGGGGAGTATGTAATATCCACCTAAACTCTCGTCTTTACTGTTGTATTTTTTCAGATAATTCGAGTATTGTCGTACCATATCCGTATATATTATAATGAGTATATTGTTGAGATATGTTAAATCCAATTGTTTATCTTTGTCGTTCACACTATAGTTGATTGTTAGATGTTGTTTGGAGAATTTCATTTTTTGACTATGTGTTGCCCTTAGCGTACGCTACCATGTTATCGTTACGTACGCTATGTATGTAACATTACGTACGTAAAACTCCTATGTTAACGTACGTAATTTGGTGTATTAGACAGCATCTCGCCTTTCGGCGGGTGGGGCCAGACGTAGACAGTGGTCGTTGATCCGATGGTGACAGCCTGGTCAATGGCCATTACGTACGTAATGGCTATGTGTTAGCGTACGTAATGTGCCTGGGCCTTACGTACGTTAATATGACAACATACTTAATAACATATGTGATTTGAGGCAGTAGCCTCTGGGGATTCGTTGCGTACGTAATGCCCGTAGGATTACGTACGTAATGTGCTTAACGTACGTTAAGCGTTAGCTATAGCGTACGTAATGCTTAATACGGGTTATAAAGGTATGGCTTGCCTTTCATTTTCTGCACGATCCAAACTTAACCCCTCCCTCTGAAAACCGATCCCCTACCTTGTTAAACCAATTTCTACCCCTTCCATCTTGTGTTGGAGCTCCGTAACTGGTGATTAGAAGTTTGGAGTGTGTTCTTGGAGTTTTGGTGCTATTCTTCATTCCTTTCTTGAGGTTGGTAATCTTAACTCATGTTGTTTCATATGATTGATGATGTTAGTAAGGAGTAATTCTTGTAGTGTTAGAATAATCAAGTAGAACATGATGGTTATTGGATTTATGAACAAACTTAGTATGGAACATGATAATATTGTTAGTATCATCCCTTGAATGATTGATGAGGTTGTGGAATAACATGTTCATTATAAAACCCTTAGGAAATCATGTTAAAACCAGATGATTAGCGTTTATGAGTATGTTTTTAATGATAGTAAGATCCTATGATGTTATAGACATACATTGGAGAGGGTTTAACAAACTTCTTGGGAAGAACTTGATGAGTATCAAAGATTTGAATGATGGTTTTAGAGTTTAAAAAATCCTCAATGTTATAATTATGTTTTGAGCAAATTCTTTAAGGGATAGTAATGGATTGTGAAGAACACAAATATAACCTTTATATATTCAAGTTAATCGTATGTGTTGATAACTTAAGAAGGTGTTGATCATCATATTAATACGTTGATAGTGTTCTTAGGATGATTATAACGATTATGGGTGATAATGATACTATAGAATTAGTGACCAAATTCATTTACAACGATTCGTGTGTAATGGAAGACGTAAATGTGGGTGAACCTAAATAACTTGGTAAAACTGGTTTTTAAAGATGAACTTGGTGTATCATAATTCTTTAATGAAGCTATGGGATATTCGTTGGAATAGGATGAACCATTCGAGTAATATTTCGAGTGTCGCTTCCTAGGAATTGATATCATTATTGCATGAATGTGTTGTTGAATGAGTTACATTTAATTCAAGGTTGCTCATTCGAGTGAGTATTAGTAGTTGAGGATTCCGACCGATCGTTCGTTTGAAGAAGGGCTATTCGTCTACGGAATTGAGGCAAGTTATCTTGCTTGGTTATAATGATGATTGAATTCCTGTGAATATTCACTAGTAGAATAAACATCAAAGACTTCGGTACGTCTCACTTCGGTAATGTATATTAGCAAAGTAAAAACAAACAACAACTTCGCTTTTCAATTTACTGAAGTAAAAAACCCACATAGACTTCAGTAAATGGTACCAAACAAAAAAAGCAGGAGCTAGTTAGAAATTTTAAGTTAGAAAGACTTTGCTAATTTGATAATTACTGAAGTAAAAGTGTGAAATTTTATTTTTTACCAAGAAAATTTTACAATAGCGAAGTGTGTGTATTGAGACCGGGAATTAATATTTTGAGGTTCAATTTTATTCATTCTAGGGTTAAATTGAATAACTGAAAAGTTAGGGTATAAAACCGCATCCACACAAGAATTTGGCGACCTTGGCGTTCTGTTTGTATTTTGTTTTGTACTTTTATTTTGCAAAATGTTTTATGTTTTCTGTTTTTATTTTTGTTTTCAAAGTTGTTGGAAACGCGTTCTGTTAAATTTATTTTTCAAAATATTTTTTAATATTAATATTAAATTCATAAATCTTTATTTTAGACTTAGTTTCAAATCAGGATAATCCAAAAAAAAAGTCAGCATTTTGAATATTTTTTTAAATACACACAAAACGGTCAAAACGAGGTTTTGGGCATTTTGCGTTTTGTGGGCAAATATTTTTTTAACACTCTCTCTACAGTTCTCTCTCTCTCTCAAGAATCCTCAGGATCACCAATCTACAATTCTCTCCTTCTGTTCTGTTCTAATTTCTCAAACGCGTACACACACATGTTGCCCCTCTGCTCTTCTTCTTTCCAACAGATACATACACACATCGGAATTCTTCAGAACCTAGCAGCACATCACGGCGGCGCGACTCACATGTAAGGTTCGCAGGTATTAGGTTTCGGCCGATGGGGAAACTAGGGTCTGAGTTGGGTTATGGTTGGATGGTAAAATACCCGAGTTTTGATTTCTGGTTCGGTGGTTTTCAGTGAGTTCGAGCCGAACGAACAGAAATCTCTATTTGTGTAATTTGTAGAGTTTGGATTTGAATATGGTGTTATTGGGCTCAATTTTTCGCCAAGGTTGTGATTCTGCTTTTTCTTGGCTGATTTGTGGTTTGAGTAATTGAAAGGTGTAAACCTCTTTCTCTGACTTTGTTTATGTTCAATTGTACAAGTTTGCTACCTTTTTTTCCCTAAAATTATTGCTAAGGATTGCATCAAAATACAGGAGGCAAAACAAAAGAGAGAAAAAAGAAAGAATTGCAGAAGGACCCTCATGCAACCTCCTACAGTGCTGGTGTGAATTATTGCAGGTGAGGCTGGATCCGTCGCGGCCGCTCAGTAAGCGCAAGCATTGGGTCGTGGCGGAGATTCTTAAGAAATCCAGGATATATGTGCCGCCCTCTCTCGGAAAGGACATTTCTTCGCCTGGTGATGTTTCAAGCAGCAAGGCCTCATGAGGTAATTAACTAATTATGAATGTTTTGCTACTGCTAATCAAAGTATGGATGAGGTCTTAATGGCACTTTTATAGTCTCTGAACTTTGAGAAGTTTTGTAGTGAATAATTAAGCATGTATTGGTTAATCTCATTAGTGTAACCTACTACTATGCTTGTATGAATATGAAAAATGTGATTCAGGTTGTTGTTTTGTTATGACACTGGAATAGAGGCCCGATATACCTTCAAACTCAGGATAAAGAACTTGGTACTGACCTGAGGGCCGCCAATCATATTCAAGTGAATTACTTTGCATGAAGCAAATTGGGAAGCATGCATTAGTGTATTACCTTTTGGATCTGATGAATTGCTGAGATTTTGCAAAAAATGTGTTTCTTAGTGAGACAAGAGTGATCATTTTTCTTGTGGTGCTTTTTTTTGTTTTATGTATAAACTTTTCCCCTACTTATAATTTTGATTGAATGAATACCCCCCCTAAAAATTAAATACTCAGTAGCTCTCATCCTTGTTTTTGTTGAACATTTTCTTCCGATTTTCGAATAGGGATGTTTCCGCAGCATTCCCACCCCTCTTTACGCCCTCATTATCACTGGTTTGCAAGTATGTAGACTGTGTAATATTAACTTGTCTAGTTGCATTTGTAACTGTTTCTTGATCAATAACAAAGACTATGCTCTGTTATAAGCCATATTGTATTTCTTGTTCATCATATAGTTCAACTTGTTTTGGAAAGGTACAAGTACAAAAACTGGAAATATCCCTGTTAGTTTTGTATGTTATGAGTTGAAAAGTGTATTGTGGTTCCAACTTCTGAGAAGTTGTTAACAGAGGTATCCTTTTCTTATCCAGAGTTTGTCAGCCAGCCTTAGGTTAAGGGCTAGCACCTATATGTGAATAAGCCTGCCTTTATATGTGAATAACCTTCTATCTCTTCATGAGTAAGTTATATGGCCTGGTTTTAATTGGTAAATGTATCTGTATGCCTAAGTTCAAGTTCAACATCATGCATGAACACAGATGCATATAGGAATAGGTTACTTGGGAATTATACCTGTAAAAATTGTGGGAACAAATTAACTCATATGATATTATCTCTATTAGGTGAATTATAGTATCTTTTTATTTGAACGTAACAGGGTATGCATAACCGAATATCTGCATGTCTTGTATGAGTAGCATGTGTATTAACGAGTGTATTTCACGAATTTACTTGTGTAGTCTTTTTTTGGGGGGCTTAAGAAATATTGTGTTGTGTATCAACAGGTTGGAAAAAGCATGTGCAATGAGGATAGCGTCAGGCTTCAGAGGGAAATCAACCGATGGTTTGATTCGTGAGTTTAACTATTAACTGCTATAGGTTATTTCCAGACAATTTTCTGTAATAGTAGATTGACCCCTAAATTATTTGTAACAACCCTTAATATTCGTGCAAAAAACTTGTAGAGACACATGTTGGGCAACTACCTGAGTCACATAGATGAACCCTCGAAGGCAAGCATTGTGTACAAATCGAAGGTGGTGGTTGTGAAGCTGGGGTGGGCTGATAGAATGAACAAGATAGATACAGGTGTGTACCTCTTGAGACATAAAATTCTCCGTTTTTTTAAATAAATTTCTCCTTTTTTTAGTTTCTCCTTTTTATATTTATTTATATTCCTGTATATAGGTTTTCCGGCTCCATTTGCTTTTGACAGTGAAAGAATCAGCCATAAAAAAGAGCATATCTTTGATTGTATGCAATTGGGATATGAATTGTAGATAGTGAATTGTAGAAGAAAGTTGATGAGAAGATGATTTCATGAACAAGAAGTATGATCGTCTGATGAAAAGCAAAGATGTGCTGAAGAGAGACTTTGTCATTTCGAAGTATATGATCTTTTTTAATCCTTTTTGTCCTATTTGTGGTGTTCACAATGAAATAGATAGAATCTTATTACACATTCTTTGTCTTTGTTATGATATATATCTAGTTTTGAATTGGTTGCAACGCATGTTATTTTTTTTAAGATGGGATGATATGAAATTGTTGGTTCTTATATTATTGAGCTCTTGTGGTTGATGGTTAGTTATAGTTGAATGTAGATTTTGACAATGAATTTTAAATTGAAATGTGAAATATTAATATATATTACTGCAGAAAATACTAAAATATATTATACAATAACTGAAGTAAAAAGTTCTTTATTTACTACGCCAATTATTAAATAACCGAAGTTAAAGGCATTTTCTTACTTCACTTGCCCCCCATATTTGGATCATAATTAGAAAAAAAACCGAGATAGACTTCGGTTATTAGGATATTAGACTTCGCATAAAAAGCGAAGTTTAAAGTATACCTTTTACTACACGAACATAGACTTCGGTAATTATAACGTTTTTACTTCAGATATTATCCGAAGTCATTGATGTTTATTCTTATAGTGATTATACGTTTCGTGTATACGTAATGTTCTATGAATCTGTGATTCATGATGTGATGTCGTTCTTGATCGTATTGCCGATTTGTGGTGGGATTGTATTCCCAAGTTTATCGCCTTTGATACCGTTGGTCTCGTTGAGCCTTGTTGTCACTTCAGTGAGTTGTTCGATTCTTGAGTAAATATGTAATTTGTTGAGTTTCGTTGTCATGTTGCATCGTGACATCTCCGAAGTCATATCTGCATGTTGATTGGTTATGTGTAGGATTTTTAGCCGGGCACTTGATGGTCGTGCGTGGATGTTTCCCCATTAGACCGTGGACACGAGACGTAGTTCGTGAGGCTAATTAAGTACATCGTCCCACGTATATTCTGGATTCCATATACGGGGTGGACATGTGCACGGACACATTTCCGGATCGGGCGTACTGTGACGTCTGTCTTGAGCCATGTTGTTTGGTCGTTCATATTTCGAGTATGATTGGATATGTTCGACAGTTTGGGACTGTCTGTTATACGCCCGAGGGGTATATTCAGTATTCAGTTGTTTCTTTGAGATCCGTATGTATATGGATTGTATAATGCCATGAGAATTATTATTATGTATAGCTGACCCTGTGGTTTGGGCGAAATACTTGTATTTCAGGGAGAGGAAAGGGCAAGGCGCAGGAAGAGCACGATGGCGGTGAAGGGTATTGAAGGGTGCTAGTTCGGGGGCCCGAGTCTTTTGTCGGTTGGTTGTCTTAACTATGGAATTTCGTTTTTCTATTTTAATTTGGACGAATGTATTATTATTGTTTTGGGTGTATTCCATCTCCATATGTTTTATACCGGAGTTGGATCCTATGTACGGTTGTATGAGTTGATGTATACGGTTTACACTCCTAATCGGAGCTATGATTAATATATTGTGGTTCGGTACCACATCTATGTGTCTAAATTATATTTTGATAGTGCCTGGTGGGTCCCGGTGTGGGGTCCACGCCACTGTAATATCCACCATTTTTCGGGGTGTTACAGAAGATGGTATCGGAGAGTCTTTTTCTTTATGAGCCATTGTGGATTGAACTAGCATCAAGAAACCTTCGTGCCACGTGTGACCTGTGCAAGCGCCTGACCCATCGAATACGGTATGTTTCTCATGAGCCATGATTTAATTACTGGCATAATATTGATGACGAATTAATTTCTTTGTTGATATTGGCATATTGAAGCGACATCGGCTTCCGACTTCAACGCGTTTGCTACCACATTAGCCTTTCCCGGATGGTATAGTATCTCAAGATCATAATCCTTGATCAACTCTAACCATCGACGCTGTCTCATATATAGCTCATTCTGGCTAAATATGTACTTTAGGCTCTTGCGATCAGTGTAAATCTTACACGAAGAACCATAAAGATAATGTCTCTAAATCTTTAATGCAAAAACGACCAACAATAACTCCAAATCATGAGTGGGGTAATTCTTCTCATATGGTTTCAATTGTCGAGATGCATAATATATTACCTTTCTCCTTGCATTAAAACACAACCCAATCCAAGTCCTAAAGCATCACTATAAACTTCAAAATCATCGATTCCCTGAGGTAATGATAATACTGGCGCCGAAGTTAACCGTCTCTTTAACTCATCAAAACTGTTCTATCTGTCTACACTCCACTCGAACATCTGGGATTTCTGGAGCAACTGAGTAAGTGGTCGAGCGATCTTCGAAAATCCCTCGACAAAACTACGGTAATACCCAACAAGTACCAAGAAACTCCGTGTCTCTTTCACATTCCTAGGTGGTTCCCACTCAAGAATTGCCGCTATCTTCTGAGGATCCACTCAAACTCCATCAGCCGAAATTACATGCCCGAGAAAAGTTACTTCCTTAAGCCAAAACTCACACTTAGAAAACTTTGCGTAAAGTTTCTCTGTTCTCAAAGTGTTCAACACCACCTGGAGGTGTTCAACATGATCTCCCTCGTTCTGTGAGTAGATAAGAATGTCATCAATGAAGACGACCACAAATTTATCAAGATAATCAATGAAGACTTTGTTCATCACTTTCATAAACCCGGCAGGAGCATTAGTTAACCCAAACAGCATAACTATGAACTCGTAGTGGCCATATCGAGTACGAAAAACAGTCTTCGGAATGTCAGAATCCCAAATCCTCAGCTGATAATACCCCGAGCGCAAATCAATCTTAGATAAAATAGTAGCACCCTCAAGCTGGTCGAACAAGTCATCTATACGGGGCAACGAATACTTGTTCTTGATGGTCAACTTATTCAACTCCCGATAATCAATGCACAGAAGGAACGATCCATCATTCTTCTTAACAAAAAAAACTGGTGCACCCCAAGGCGAAGCACTCGGTCGAATATACCCTTTGTCAAGAAGCTCACCCAGTTGCTTCTTCAGTTCTAACATCTCGGTTGGTTCCATACGTGACAGCGCACGAGAAATAGGTGCTGCACTCGGCTCGAGATCAATGGAAAATTCTACATCTCTAGATGGAGGTAATCCCGGAAGATCGTCCGGAAATACATCAGGATATTTGTTCACAACTGGAATCGACGATAGATCAATTCCACCATCATCGGTATTCTGGGCATAGCACCAATAACTGATATAGTCTTGTTTCAAGAGTTTCTCCGCTTTGACAGCTAAAATCACTCTGCCTGAACTACCCGGTTTACGATCCACGAAAGTATGCTCGACACCATCTTCAGCTAATATAGAAATAGTTCACGTCCGATAGTTCATAATAGCACCATGCCGACTCAACCAATCATCTCTGAGGATCGCATCCCCTCCTTTCAGATCTACCACAATGAGGTCTGAAGGCCAATACCGACTCCCAATATACACAAGACAATCCTTAACCTCTCGGTTACCAATCAAACACTCCCCACTAGGAGTACCCACTAAAAACGGTTCACACTCAACCAAACAATCAAGATCCAAACGTTTCACACAATCAAGAGCAATAAATGAATGAGTAGCTCCTGAATCAAATAATATGGAAATAGGCTGAGAAAGTATCTGCGTGGTACCTGCAGCTACTGGAGCCTCTGTGTCGTCTACGCATCTCATATGATACACCCTCGGCTGTACCGAACCCACACTCGATGCATTCTGACGGTCTGATCGGCCTCGGCCTCTATCTCGTCCCAACGTCTGATGTGGCTGACTAGTTGTAGCCATTAGGTTCACGCTTGAAGTTGGCGCCGAATTCTGAATTTTGACGATCCTAGTGGCAGCTTCACAGTAAGCAGCTCTGTGACCGGCCTATCCACGCGTAAAATAGGCCGTAGGAGGAAAGGGACATTCTCGGAATGGATGGCCCGCTTGAATACAATTAAAACATTGCCCTCTACCAACCATATAAGTCTGGACCGATCGCAAATTTGGAGCACAGCCGGCCTGCTGGACTAGCTTCCCGACAGCGGGATGAGAAGTATGAGGTTTGCGAAATCCACTACCCTTGCTGCCCGAAAAACCACCAGTCGTCTTCAACTTCTTGCTCTCGGTACCCGATCCTGATGCAAAAATAACCATCTCGATGGCCAAGGCACGATCCTGGTATTGTTTCAAAGTAGCACATCTAAAGCCTGCCATACCCTATCGGATCATGGGTTTCATTCTCATATCAATGTAACGGATCTTATCCGCTTCGGTCCTCACCTGCTCACGAACATGACTCAGTTGCTGATTATATGTAACAATGGCTTCAGTGATAGGTACATCATATGGAGTTGCAGTAAAGAAGTCTGCAATATGTTTCTATTTAACTGGCAAAGACAATACTCGTCGTCCACAGCAGCCTTAAACTCGGCCCAGGTGGCCACACGATCGGTAGGTCCAACAGCTCCCACCAATCCGCAGCTTCATTGTCAAGAAAGTACAGCACAATGGGAACTCATCTCTCCTCAGGACATGCGATAGCATCTAAAATTTTGCCAAACTGGAACAACCAGCCCTCCCAGCCCAACGTATCAGACGCACCAGCGAAACGGGGAGGTTGCATCTTCATCACTCCCTGGAGCCACTTAATAGCCCCAACAATCTCGCCTGTTGGCTGATCACGGTGCCCGGCCTCATTTAAGTGAACTAATTATGCTGCTACTTGCTATAGTATAGCAGCTATGCCGACATTCACATTAGGGCCAGCTGACGGTTCTTGAGTAATAGAGAGGTCTGGCTGACCGCCAGGGTTCAAAGAGTCGGTGTTTGTCACCGTACGGGATGTCGAGTCAGATGCGGCATTAGAAGGTGTATCGGATTCATTAGCGGTACCACGTCCACGGCCTCTGCCGCATCCACGTCCGCCACGACCTCTTAACATGCTGAGAGATAAAAGAGTTGAAATAATCAGAACAGTTCATAAATCCAATGAATTCAAGTTTTCCCCACTATGAAAGCAATAAAACGCAAGAAGAGTTCAAGGAGTCTTACTACCACGGTTCACACGGTTCGACAGCAGCACACGATGTTAAGCTCGGTCAGTTTATATGACTCCTAGGACCTGACAGACCCAATAACCAATGGCCTAGGTTTCACGAACCTAGGCTCCGATACCATAAATTTAACACCCCAATTTCATTACGGGTAATTACACGCCGTAGGACCCACCAAGGCCTACCAGGCTGACATCACACATACATAATAACATGATAATACAAATATATGACCAAAAATGACAGTTGGGCCGTGGCCTCAGCCAAAACATGAAAGTTTTACTCAATCCAAACATAATTCATGATTCTTACCCGACACGCAACAACGACATGAAATGCAACATCATATATATATAGGGGTGAAAACGGATCGGATACGGGCGGATATTGCTCTTCCCGTATCGTAACCCATATTTTTCTCTCGGATTCGAAGTCGGATACGGGAAGGTCGGATACGGATACGAATTCGGGTTATTCGGGATACGGACACGAGACGGATACAGGACGGATTCGGGCCGGATTCGAATAAATATAATCGGATAATACGTTTCATACAAAAATCGTTTGAAAGTGATTGCAACATATAAAAAAACTACCTACGCAATATTTCATAAAAGCTCTAATGCAGATTATAATAATTTTTTTAAAAATCGTTTCATAATAAGGTTTCCTCATTTTTACTTATTCAGTCTCTCCCATAAAAAACATAATCTCCATACTTAGCAAACAGAATTCAAGCAAAACTTGTTCAAGCTCCATACTTAGCAAAGAGAATTTAAGCAAAACCTGTTCAAGGTATTAAAAATAACAACCAGAATCCAACTTATAATCCAATACCCTGTCTGAATTTAGTGAAATCACATCAAAACTAAAATAATACTATGATAATGAGATAATCTATTAGAAAACCATCTTCCGGATGAACATGAAAGGGAGGCTTCAACTCTCGGATCCTCATCAATCCTCATCACTGTCCATTTCTTCTTCAACCTACATGTTTTTTAATAATCAGTTAGTATTTCATTAATGACCAAGACTCGTGGAAAAAAGGCAAGTATGGAGAAAAATAGAGAAGAATTGTTAACAATAAAGTAACATCCGTGCGGGTGTGTGTGATCGGACAGCAGGGATTGCACAGCCCTCTGCAGCAGAGGATCCTGCCGAATTGAATTTTGGTCCAAAAATTTTATCAACCTGAACCTGTAATGGGACCTATCGTAGGAACCCAAAAGGAGTTAAGTTCCAACACAGTGATAAGGATTTTAAAACCTTCCCAAGTAAACTGAATTCACAAATTTTTTTATTTCGGATGCACACTCGGGAAAACACATTTCATAGACACTCAACAAAAGAAAAAATAAGAAATTTATTAACACAAACATCACAATTTTCTCATATATTTCAAGGTGGCCTAAGCGCTATTTATAGTCAAAACGATTATTGTAATATAAAAATATAAAATAAAACATGATGCTATCGTTCTAGTGGCACGAGCTTGACGTCTAGTGGCACGAGCTTGACGTCTTATCAATTGTAGTGCTGCCTATTAGATTTCTAAGTCCACTTAAATCGTGTGGATGTCGGATGTGAGAGTATCACCAAAATACAAAGATGTATTGACTAAAAATTACAGCACCTATATTTTCAACTTAACTGTATTGTCAACAGTGCAAGTGTACGATTTTGGTGATATGTGAAGATAAAATTTTATACTCTTTTCAACGGTGTAAAAATAGGCTTCATTAATGTAAACCGCACGTGGAAGATACATTTGAAATGCGAAAACATCAAAACATAATGACATTGATACCACCTGATCTTAATAAAAATCTACAACTAAAAGTAAATATTTACAGATAAATTATCATACAAACATATCTCCAATGCCAAGGATAAAAGTAATACGCGGGTGTTCAAAACCGGATATCCGGACTTTCGGATATCCGAAAGTTCGGATAGTATATTTTGATATCCGAAACAAAGAAGGAAAGAAAGAAAAAGAAACACCCCCATTTGACAGTTAATAGTGCTCCGATCAATTTGCTCTTCAAAAATTCACATTTCCACTTTCACATTCATCTGCGCCTTATTATATATTACTCAAAACACACAAAGAAAAGATCAACTGGTTTTTCAAACATTATACAATGAGACACCAAAGCTTGAATAATATACAAGGGAGAAACACTAGTAGTAGAGCACATGACACAAGCAAATGTGGCCCGACATAATATTGTGTTTTTTCTTCAAGTGGTTCCAGAATACCTTTGTTCCATTTGTACTCTCACCTCTAGCTTTGTATTTGCATTTATTGCAATGTGCCCAAAGTATCACGGTTTTCTCGCCATTCTCCTCAATGGTCTGGGACATCTTAGTGAAGTGATTCCAAACCTTTGATGTAGTCCTCTTTTGTCTCTTTTCTCGAGGCTCGTCATCTACTTCTTTTGTACACGAATCAACATCAACAGTTCCAACATTAACATTTTCTGCCGTGGATGATACACCGAGACTTGCACCTTCCCTGCATAGAAAATCTCAGAATTCAGATGGGAAAAAGGATGAAAGAATCCCTAGTTTTTTTTCCCACATAAATTGAAGTTCATATCACAGGATTAAAATTGAACTCATTACAACACCTTGAAATCGCTTTTGGAAATGGAGTTTACTTTTTAATCGAGACATACATGTGTAATACCTCCTGTCAGCCTTTTGTTTTCAACGTTTTCATTTCATTTTCGGAAAAAAAAAAAAAAACTACCCGAAATCCTAGCTCACAGTCATCACCACCGAAATAGTTAATCAACAAGATAAGGCTTATAACTTTGCAAAAAAACACAATTTTACAATGCCCTAATCTTGCAAAATACCCAAACTTATTGCTAACCTAATTTCTTGGATGGTTGTGCTGGGTTTGGGAAGGAGACTCCGTGGCTGTAAAGTGTAAGCGGCGTCGGGCACCTCACCAACGGCAAAGTTGATCGGAGACGACGAGTCTTCTTCCATTTGTGAGCTGCCGAGCGGGTTCTGAAATTTCATGGGAGAGAGAGTTTGCGTATGTTTTGAGGATGGGTTCTCTGAGATTAGATTTGCCCCGCAGAGAGAGTTTGTGTATATAAATATAAATATATATTATATATATATAATATATATATATATATAATAAAGTATATTAAAAATTTAAAAATATGGATATCCGGATTTATTATCCGGATTAGTATCCGGGTAATATCCGATAAAATATGGGAAAATTCGGATACGGGCGGATATTGCATTATCCGAATTCGAACCCGTATCCGAATTCAACTATCCGGATCCGTATCCGAATCCGACCGGATACCTATTTTTCATCTCGAATTCGATCCCGATCGGATACGGCTCCGGATCGGGCGGGAAATATCCGCCCAGTTTTCACCCCTATATATATATATATATATATAAACAACTACTGACTCGAGCTCTTTAACATCTAATCTGCCCGTCTGCTCCGTGTGCACCCCGTGTAAGCTCCTTATCCTCAAGATCACCTGAAATGCATAAACATTCCACCCCAATGAGGGGTTAGCAACAACCGCTAGTGCAAGTACGATATTACAATACTTTAATCCACATGCATTTCCAAAATCATCTCAAAAACTCATAAACATTTCATACTCACGATATTCTAGAATATCCATAACATTTATCAGTAAAAAATCATCGCTCAAAGATAATTCTCGTGACAAGACCATATGGGCCCCATCGAGCCACCCCCAGGTGAGAATATCCCGAGTATACATCCTTACATTACGTACAAAATTACAGTTTCGTCACAGAAATGCAAGCCATAAATCATCGCAATAATGTATTTGCCTTGATTTCTAACACACGAAGGAACGATGTACGAAAAAGGGCTTCGGTCCGAACTTTCTCCAAATTCCATTCCTAACAAAAATCGAGACTAAATCAACTACAAACTTACTGAAAAACCAAGAATCATCCTAAGTGCTACCCTTAGGAACAACATATTGAGCCCTACGGAAAGAATCTCGACTATACTTGTTCAACAGAGAAAATCTCAGAATCAATCCATAAAACTACGAGATAAAGAATGAATTGTGATTATACAACTATAATCTATCATTAATCGAAGCTAAGTCGGTTAGAAAAACGAATTCTAACAAAAACACCCAATATTGGGTATATATACAACATACCTCAATTTGACGATGAAATGGTGGAAGGAAATGATTGAATCATGATATAATCTCCAATTCCGATTTATAAGATGATAGGTCGCAACAAACGAGTGAAATAGCTCAAAATCGCCCAAAGAGAAGTGGAGAACCGAGAGAAAGAGGGTGACTAGTGTTAAAACCCGTGCATATCCTATATATACTCATGCGGAACACGGCGCAACAAATGGCCCAACTAGCGCCGTGTTTACCACCGGGTTGCGGGACAGCGTGCGCACCTGACCGGCACGGCGCACAGACACGGCACAAAATGTCGCGGGTCTAGCACCGTGTTGCGACAAACGGCGCATCACCCGCGGCAGACACTTGCGCGTGTATCTCGGCTGTTTCTCGGCAGAAAGCAAAAATGGCAAGACGCACGAACACCCAGTGCAAGACCCGACGCTCGACAGCGCCGTTCGGCAAATGGCGCACATAGTCGTGTTCATCGCCTTTTCGCATAGGTTTGGCCAGAAAAATTCCAGTTACAAAATGATTCAACTACAACCTGAGAAAATAAATGCGATAAAACCATAACATATCATGCCGACCCAACGGTCCGAGAAAAACAACAACGAACCAGAAATACCCAATAAACCAGAAAATAAATACGATAAAACCATAACATATCATGCCGACCCAACGGTCCGAGAAAAACAACAACGAACCGGAAATACACAATAAACGGAAAATAAAAAGGTGCTAATATTACATTCATTTCCTTTGAATTGTTTGATAGTGATGTCTCGTTGTGTTGTTGTTGCTCTTGGTTATTATACCTTGTTGAGGGATTGTGATGGTTTTTTCATTTCGTTTGAGTGTGACTTATGTGAGTTGTTTGGTAGTGATGTCTCGTTGTGTTTTTGTTGCTCTTGGTTATACCTTGTTGAGAAATTGTAATGATTGTGATAATCGTGTTGTTCGTTTATACACTTGGATGTGTATTCTGCCGTGTTATTGATCGATGGAGATATGGTGTGTTGATTGTGTACTTTTTTCTGATGGTGGTTGTAGTGTTGATCGAGCATAAGAATGGAAAAGGATGTATTGTTCATCCACGGATGCCCAATGGGGTGTATGGAGATCTATGCTAAAGGCGTTGGATCATGAATAGTGGTTATTCCAACTAGGGATGTCTGATGGGACATGAGATCTAATCTAAGGGCGTTGGATCACGGATAACCATGAGTGATGCGTTTTGATTTGAGTCAAGGACGGTTATTCGAACCAGGGATGTCCAACGGGGCATATGGGATCTATGCTATGGGTGCTAGATCACAACCATGAGTGATGCGTTTTGATTTGGGTCAAGAACCCTTAATGATTATGATGTGTTGCTTGTAATATCCTAGAATAAAACTGGTTTTGACGTTTGAGGATTTTAAAAGGTTGTTTTATGAAAATGGTTGTTGGGCCGAGACCCAATCGATTTTCAAAAAGGTTTTCTATTTTAAAAACAGTTGTGATTTGGAACGAGTTTTGTGCTAAGATCCTAATGCTTTTGGGAAGTATTTAATAACTAAGGGTTGAAGGTCTTAAAGGCTTTATGTTTCTAAAATTCCAATATGATGATATGTTTCCGAAGACTTGAGTTTATTCTTTAAACACTAAAACCTCTCGCAAACTTCTTTTAATGTTTTCTGTCGTTTGATTCGTGACTCATATTTGCATGGTATATTTTGTATGATCGGAATACTTGTGCTAGCAATTTACGGTTGCTAACCCCTTAAATGGGGAAAATGCATTTTATGCATTTCATGTACTTAAGGATTGAGCGAGCAGTCACAGTATTGGTATGGAAGATGACAAGCTGTGATATTAATCAATCGGGGGTTTGAGTTCTTTATACTGTTGATTTGTATCCCGGTTCCGTTATTATATATTGACCTAATTTTGTGGGTATGTGATGTAATTTAATCGGATTATGTTACTCATGTCTTGGGTGTGACCTCATAGGTCCTAGTATTTTGAGTTTTGACCTTATCGGTATGTTTTGTTATTTAATTTGATCCCGGCCGGTCAAACATTGAGTTGTCTTTGGCAGTCCATCCTGGTAGATCCTTGTGAGAAGGGTCTACGGCGTGTGATATTCCCTTTTTGCTTTGGGGGTGTTACAATAGTGTCATGTTAATGGTTCCATTGGGTGTATACTTTAGGAAATTCCTTATTTTCCAACAGTATTATGGTTGATTGAATATCGTTTGTGTAGAATCGAATCTTCGGGGAGAGTTCGGACCGAAAATTTTGTCTTGCATAATACTAATCAAGGCAATATGCCTAAAAGTGGGCCTCGGATCCATAGCTACACTGATTACATTATGTTATATATTGTGTTATTTCGACGTGATTGATAATCCATGAAATTGCTATGTGTGTATTCCACCAGGGGACGGGTCCGACAAGCCCTTTGAGAATCTATGCTAAGGGAACTGGATCATGGACGTGGTTTCCCACCCGAGGACAGTTTGAGTAGACCTCTGGGGTCGATGCTAAGGGGCATGACTGTGGGTTACCATGTATGTTGTTATTCATGATGATGTTGTGTTGTGATATGTTCTAATATTCCAGAAAATGCTTTAATAATGTTTTAAAGCGTGAAAATTGGAGTTGAAATGTACATGTATGTAATATGGTGTAATTGTGTACTTGCACTAGCTATTCGTATGTTAACCCCTTAAATGGGAGAAATTCCTTTTATGCATTCAGGTGATGGCCAGTTCGAGGACCCGGGAAGCGCATTCAAGGGATGGTCAGTCGTGATGTTATTAGGCTCGAGTCTTAGGGCTTATCTCTAATTACTTTATTGTTTGATGGAGCCGGTTAAATGAACTATGTCTATTTTTAAAACTGCTGTTCAAGTCCCCTATATTAAAAATGATTTTATTTACTTTGTCTCTCGTACCTTGTTTTTACTCAAATATTTGGTCGAGGCCACGACCTAATTTTCATTACTAAGTGTTTCACGTTCAAGTGATACGTCTGTATAAGCAATTTGTTAGTCTGGTATACCTTATGAAAGGTTCTATGGCGTGTAAAAAGGCTCTTAGGTTATTTGGAGTGTTACATTCGCAGCACCTACCAGCACCGTGATTTCATGGGCATAATTTGTTAGGATTGTATACTGCAAAGCATACTTTATGCTTGTATTACCTAATTTCCCTGTTACTACCTATGAGAATATTAATTACATGTAATCACATGTTTTGCATATTTATTCACGTTATGGTTATGCAAATGAAATGTCTAATTATTTTATATTGTAGATAATGTGGTGTGTTGGTGTCACACGGAAGATCATATTATTGGTGCCTTATAAAATAATATAATAATTCACAACCTATATAATTATTAGACAAATTATATAAAAGGTTGTAGTGTATGCTTGAGAATAGTTGGTCTTGACTATTAGCTTACATTAGCGTATTTGCATACGTTGAACTGGATCGAGGTGAGATAGTGTCTTCTGTACTGACTGTAAGAAGAATGTAAATCTCGGATAATTATTATTTCTTAATTCTAAGTATATAATATTTAATTGTGTATTTATAATAATTATTGCTTTGATTTATCATAGGTGAGAGTCAAAATGATCGACTCAAGCCTCGTATCTTGGGCAATAATATTGTTTATACGCTTATTATTATTACTAGAAATCGTGTCCCGACTCGTGCGGGTTGATGATGTCCCCTTGAGGAGCTCGATAATGATTATTATATTAAACCCCGGTGGATTTAATTCGATATAATAATAAGGTTCGAGTGGTACTACTCTTGGATAAGATATTAATTAATTAAAGCTGTCAGTAGCTTATAATTAATTAATGGACATTCGATATCTTAAACACGGGAAATAATATATTTAATGAGGAGCCCAATTTCGTAATTTGGGATTTTGGTAGGAAGTGCAATATCAACTTTTTAGTGGACTAAGTTGATATTAATAGATTCATTATATTAGGAAGAGTCCTAATAAGGTAAGATGAATTTATTAGGGAGTCCTTCCATAATCCTCCTTAAGATCCCTAGTAGTAGTCCAAGAGCCTATAAATAGGACTTATGGGGAGGTGTGGCCGAAATAATTCATTGTCCAAGCTTGAGAGATCGATTTTTCTTCTTCTTGTGTTTAATTGTAGATCTAGACTTGTGTCTTTGATTCTACAATTTAGATAACACAATCAATTTGCTAAGAGTGTTCATACAATACTAGAAAGCAAAGAAAAATAAATCGAGTGATCCCAAGTGAAGGAGTTTCGGCCGATCCCCATAGAAGTCCAAACAAGATCCGGTAGCTCGTTGCCCACACAACGTCCGGTTCAAGGCAGATCATACTCTAGAAGATCTAAAGGTAGAAATACAAGGCGATCAAGACGGAAGTAACCAATACTCTTCAAAAGGTAATATCCTAAACCAAACCAAACCAAACCAAACATACCCAGTATATCCCGCTCAGAGCAGGGTCTGGGGGGGTAAGATGTACGCAGACCATGCCCCTACTTATTACGGTAGGGAGGCTGTTTCCGTGAAGACCCCCGGCTTAGTGCACAGCAGAATCTTGTGTGATAAATACAAAGGAAAACATATGATTCGAAAAAGCTCGAGACCATACCTGAGCCCATGGCTTGATCCACATGGGACTTACCTAAGCGGAATTTGGCTACTTCACTCCCGATGAACGCTACTCTAACAACAGAGAGGTTGGCTCTGCGCACAGCTCCCTGTCAAAAATACACCACACGCAAAGGCAATAGGATAAAATATACAATAAAAGTAACAATACAATGCTCTAGGTCAAAGCTAACCGAGACAACCCAACCCTGAGGCTCTCAACTACAGCACCGCTCCCTACAAAAGAATCCACAACTCTGATCTGGCGCCTCCAAGCGCACCTATCAACAGTCATGGTCTCGGAAAGGTTTAAGGCCTTCAAATCTAATCTCAGTTGCTCCTCCCACGTCCTCCTCGGTCTGCCTCTCCTCCTCTCCCCGACAACTATTAAACTCTCGACCCTCCTCACCGGAGCAGATGTCTGCCTCCTGCGGACATGGCCAAACCATCTCAATCTCCCTTCCCTAACTTTCGCTGAAATTGGCGCCACTTCCAGCGCGTTCCTGAAAACCCCATTCGCAATTCTATCAAACATTGTGCGACCACACGACCAACGTAACATTCTCATTTTAGCCACTTCCAACTTGCTCTCAAGCGACTTCTTCATCGCCCAACATTCGGAGCCATACAACATTGCAGGTCGGATTGCCGCTCTATAGAATTTACCCTTCAACTTTAGAGGGACTTTCTTGTCGCACATGACCCCTGTCGCTGCTCTCCACCTTAGCCACCCCGCCTTGATGCGATGCGTGACATCATCTTCACACTCACCTTCCTTCTGAATGATCGAACCCAAATACTTGAACTTATCCGTACGGGGTACGATCTGATCCGCAATCATTATGTCAACATCTTCCTCGTTGGCCTCACCACTAAAGTTACACCAGAGATACTCGGTCTTAGACCGGCTCACACGCAAGCCCTGGGATTCTAACTTAGCCCTCCAAAGCTCCAACTTCGAGTTCACCTCCCTCCTCGACTCCGCCACTAACACAATGTCGTCAGCAAAAAGCATGCACCACGGGATGCCATCTAGAATCCCTCGCGAAATGACGTCAAGGATTAGAGCGAAGAGAAGAGGACTTAGCGCCGACCCCTGGTGTAGCCCTATCTCAACCGGAAAGTACTAGGTAATATCCTATGATCTTGTATCTAGATTAGGATATTTTAATAATCAACATATTTAATTAATAAATAATAAATAATATTTAAATTGCTTATTAGTCTTAGTAATTAATTAATTAGCATGCCTATATAGATCTTATGCTCGTACATGCGTAAAACGCGATTATCATCTTTCCCAAACTTCGCTTCCGCTGCGTTTGACTTTCCAACAATTGGTATCGGAGCCGAATTTTTAGGCTTTTGCTATTTTAATTAATTTTAGTGATTAATTGATAGCAATTTAAATATTCATATATTTTGATGTTGGAATATTCTGCTTGATGTGTTCTTGCAGGTGATATGATCCAATTATCATGGTTTATATGAATGGTGTATTTATTTATTTTTATTAATTATGCAATTGTTGGTTTGGCCCGGTTTTTGAGGCATGTAATGTTTTTTCCCGTGAGAAAATCCGCGGGTAGTTCTAGGTGGTTTTATTTTTCGTGTAATCTTGATGTAATTTCGATGTATTTTATTTTGTATAAAATTGTAATCGAATTCGGAAAAGACGGGATCACGAAGAAATAGAGCAGAACCGGATCGCGGATCAGCGGGCCGGCGACCGACAAGGAGGCGCCGCTGAGCAAGACACGGCCGCCGCTGAGCACAGCAGCTGCCAAGGCTTGCGACTGGCACTGTTTGAATTCGGGCTGGCCGTCCAGTTTTTGGTCCGGTCCGTTTCGCCGCCGTTCGTTGCGTCCGCTGGAGAGTCGAGATTTAAAATTAAATTTTTTGTATGTAATTAATTTTGCATAAAAGTGAAATTTTAATTTTGGAAATCCACGGCCCGGCCGAGGAGGAGCGACAAGATGCTTGATTCAGTGGGAGAGATCGAGTCGAAGATTTTCTCGGATTCAACTCAAGGAAGAAGGCCATGATAATTGGATAATTTAATTATCCATGCTTTATTTTGGTTTTTATTGTTTTGATGTATGGCATGTATGGATGTATGCGTGATATGTTTCCTAGCATGTTAGGACGAGAAAATTAAAAACCTTAAGGATAAAATAACTAAGTGATTAAATTGATTTATTTATTTTTTTAAATAAAATCAAATTGGCCACCATAATTAATTTAAATTGTGAAGTAATTAGCATGCGCATTGACATTAGAGTCTTCCTCCATATCGGATGTGCTAATTATAGGTTCACTAGTTTTAAATTTCAAAATGATAACATAAGGTAAATATTACTTTTTATGATAGGACCTCTCCATCTGTAGGACTATTATTTAAAAGATAATATTTTAAGGATGTTAAATTATGGTGTTCACTTAGGTGTATTAATTAATAAGCTCCCCATCGGAGTCTATGTTAATTAATACATGGCCAAGAGAAACCAACTATTAATTTTACTTGTCATAACGTAATTCGACTAGATAGTAAAATTAAAGACGTAAAACTCTACTTGGAAAATGTGTGTGTAAACGTCCACACGATCGTGGCTTGCATGTGCGGATTTTTCGAGGTGTTGGTTGCTAGCATATATATTGTGTTTTGAGGTTTTTCGATATATTTTGCTATGCATTATGTGATGGATGTTTTTAATTTTTATCTCATATGTCTTTCAATCCACTAGCTGTTATTCTCAAAGAAAATAAACTTGATGGCACTAACTTTGCGATTGGAAAAGAAATCTTGACATTGTCCTGACTGCTGAGGGGCATAAATTTGTCTTAATCGAAGAGAGCCCTCTAGAACTAGAACTGGATGCCACTCCCGAAGAGTTGGCTGAATTCCGAAAATGGAAAAAGTCTAATGAGATGGCTCGCTGTTACATTTTGGCTTCACTGACAAATGTATTGCAGCATCAGCATCAGACGATGGGCTCGGCCGCGGAAATGATGAAAAGTCTCACCGAGATGTTTGGTCATCAGAACCGGGCGGCTAGACAAAATGCAATGCGGGTATTGATGACAACCCAAATGTCTGAAGGGACCCCAGTAAGGGATCATGTTCTGAAAATGATGTCTCATTTGAACGAACTGAGCATATTGGGGGCTACTATCGATGCGGAAACGCAGGTCGATATTATCTTAGGCAGCTTACCTAGAAGCTTTGAGAAGTTCCGCCTTAACTACAATATGAACCGTAGGACATATAGTTTGGCGGAACTTCTGACAGAGCTTCAGTCTGCTGAAGGTCTCTTCAAACAAGGTTATCATCAGATTCTTGCGGCAACCGGTGCTACTTCTTCCAAACCCAAATGGGAAAAGAAGAAAAAGCAGGTTGGCCAGAAGCAAGTGGCAACCCTCAAGGTGAAAAGCAAGGCTCCCCTCACCGAGGCAAACAAAAAGCCAAAGGGAAAGTGCTACAAGTGCGGTCAGAAAGGACATTTTAAAGCGGACTGCCCTGCTCTTAAGAAAGGTATGTCTCGTGCACTAGTAGTCAAAACATGTTTGGCAGCTTGTTCTTCCACTTCGTGGATAGTTGATTCAGGCTCCACTGATCATGTTTGCTTTGACTCGCATGGTTTTCAGGTAACCAAGCAGCTTAGTGCGGGCGAGATTATCATCAACTGGGGCGATTATTCCAGGCTTATGGTTGTTGCAGTGGGAGTCGTGCAGTTGAAGATTAATGATAAATTATTAGTTCTCAATAATATATTATTAGTACCGGATTTTAGAATGAATTTAATTTCGGTTTCTAAATTAAAAAGCGATGGTTATTCAGTTTCTTTTGATGATGATGCCATTATTAAGAAAAGAAGCGGTGAATATATTTGCAAAGGTACTTTTAATGATGGACTATATGTCGTTAATACTCCACAAACTCCTATGCATAAATCACTTAACTCTTTGTCTAAACCTAAAAATAGAAAAGAACCTTCAAGCATAAACCAAACATATCTGTGGCATTTACGGTTAGGACATGTAAACCTTGGAAGGATTCAAAGATTGGTAGATGATGGCCCATTGGATGATCTCCAAGTTGAGTCATTTCCAATTTGTGAATCTTGTCTGGAAGGTAAGATGACCAAAAGGGTTTTTAAAACCAAGGGAAACCGTGCTCAGAATGTGTTAGAATTGGTTCATGCGGATGTATGTGGTCCAATGAATATCCAAGCTAGGGGTGGTTTCGAATACTTCATCACGTTTAAATATGATTATTCGAGATATGGATACATCTATTTGATTCGACGTAAGTCTGAAGCCTTTGACAAGTTCAGAGACTTCAAGACTGAAACGGAGAAGCGTCATGGGAATAGTATCAAGTCACTACGATCTGATCGTGGTGGCGAATACCTTAGTGGAGAGTTTTTGGATTTCTTGGCGAATGAGGGGATTTCATCCCAGTTCACCGCGCCGGGAACTCCACAACAAAATGGTGTGGCTGAAAGAAGGAATAGGACTCTTTTAGAAATGGTTAGATCAATGTGAGTTATTCAGATTTATCTATTTCATTTTGGGGATACGCCTTAGAAACAGCGGCGTACATTCTAAACCTGGTGCCTTCGAAATCAGTTCCAAAAACACCCACAGAACTATGGAGTGGGCGTAAGCCGAGTCTAGGACATGTTCGGATTTGGGGTACTCCAGCACATGTGCTGAATAAGGAAGCTAATAAGTTGGCATCTCGTACAGAAGTACGAGTGTTTGTAGGATACCCTAAGGGAACGAAGGGTGGCTTGTTCTATAGTCCCTAGGATCATAAGGTAATAGTTAGCACCAATGCCCGATTTCCGGAAGAGGATTATATGATTAGTCATAAGCCCATGAGCGAGATAATTCTGGAAGAGATGAGGGGCGAGACTTCGTCTATACCAATCATACAAGTGCCAACTAATACCGCACCACGTATCGATTCTGATACTTTTACACCAACTCAGGATTTGCCTCGTCGTAGTGGGAGGGTTGTTCGTCATCCCGAACGATTCATAGGCGTGGGAAAGTCTTCAGACTCAATCCCAGGTGAAGATGAATCAGATCCCTGGACCTATAAGGAGGCAATCCAAGATAAAGATGCGGACTCCTGGCAAGTAGCAATGGAATCAAAAATAGGATCTATGGATTCCAATCAAGTGTGGGAGCTATTAGAGCTACCTGATGATGTACAAGCCATTAGGAGTAAATGGGTCTACAAGCGAAAGAAAGGACGTGATGGGAAGGTTGAAACCTTCAAAGCGAGGCTTGTTGCAAAAGGTTACACTCAGAAATAGGGTATCGATTATGATGAAACCTTTTCGCCGGTAGCCATGCTTAAGTCAATCCGGATTCTTTTAGCTATAGCTGCGCATTTGGATCTGGAGATTTGGCAGATGGATGTCAAGACTGCATTCTTGAATGGGAGTCTATACAAGGAAATCTATATGCGCCAAGCAGAGGGATTCATTGCTGAAGGAGAAGAGCACTTGGTGTGCAAACTTAAGAAATCCATTTATGGACTTAAGCAAGCATTTAGATCTTGGAACACTCATTTTGACGAATTGTCCAGTCATATGGATTCGTCCAATGTCCGAGTGAGCGTTGTGTGTATAAGAAATGCGATGGAAACGTGTTGGTGTTTCTTGTACTGTATGTAGACGATATTCTTCTGATTGGAAACAACGTGAAGGAATTGTCGGACGTACGGTATGGCTATCTGAGCAGTTCGATATGAAGGATCTAGGAGAAGCAGGACACATCCTTGGAATCAGGATCTTTCGTGATCGGAAGAAGAGGATGTTGTGCTTATCCCAGGCATCCTATATCGTCTGATCTTTGACGGTTTAGCATGGAGAATTCCAAGAAAGGTTTTCTACCTTACAGACATGGAATTCAACTATCTAAGAACATGTGTCCTAAGACACAAAAGGAGATAGATGACATGAAGATGGTCCCTTATGCATCTGCTGTGGGAAGTCTCATGTATGCTATGCTTTGCACTAGACCAGATATCTGTCATGCCGTGGGCATGGCTGCTAGATATCAGTTAAACCCAGGACCAGGACACTGGATTGCTGTCAAGCACATACTCAAGTACCTGAGAAGGACTAGGGAGTACATGCTTGTATATCAATCAGACGACCTGTTTCCAGTGGGTTACACTGACTCAGATTTTTTCATTGGACAAAGAAAAGTCCAAGTCTACTTCGGGTTATGTGTTTAGCCTGGGAGGTGGAGCCATTAGTTGGAGGAGTGTGAAGCAGAAATGCATCTCGGACTCTACCATGAAATCCGAGTACGTGGCAGCCTCTGAGGCAGGGATTGTAAAGGCTTAATGTTAGAATCTAATACAAGGAGTGTAAAGGCTTTAGAGGGCGTAGATTGCCGGAAGAACCAGATAGATGAATCTGTGAGTTCTTGCTTGGGATATATGATGAATGTGTATGAATATCACTATGAATCTGTTAGTGTTTGCCAAAGGAGCCTTTTATTCTCTCTTTGGTGTGTATTTTGCACTTAATTCGTAGTGGATTCGCCTTCCCCTTGGCCGCAACAGTGAGTCCTATATTTATAGGGGACAAGGTAGTTGGGATCCCTCAGGCGATCGCGGGCGATTGCCGTTTTCTATATTAAAATAAACGGCCGATCGTCCCGTCACGTGGGCCTGTTCCCTTGAGGTCCGAGGTTGCAGTTGGAGGCCAGCTGGGTGAACCAATGGGAAGCCAGCACGTGTTGCGAGTCGCTGTCTGAGGAGGGCCCACTTCGTACCTTTCGGAGGCCTTGTCGGTAGGTGCGGTAGGTGATAGGCTGGGGTCAATGATCCTATCTGTCGGTATCCTATGAAGATCCGTGGGTGGGCCATCGTTCAAGATTCGGTCTTCGAAGACTTTGACGGATGCCGGATCCCCACGTGGCATGAGACGATCGCCTCTGGTCCGTACACGAAAGACGATCGTCAGATAACAAAAGACGATCGCTGGGTACCAAAAAGACGATCGACGCATTGTGCCGAACTCTAGGCATTTGTCCGGAGTTTGTCTTCCATGGTTGACTTTTCTGGGAGGTCGCCGATCGCCTATCGTGGCGAATAAATCGCCGCACAACAATTGCCCCCCAGCTCGCCTCGATGTTGAAAACACGGGGTGAGGTGGCACTGTTGGCGATCGCCGATGTTTAAACGACCAGCCGATCTGAACTCAAAAATGGACGACCTTCTTTCGCGTCGGGAGCAGCGGGAAAAGAAGGCGGGCCTTCCAAAAGTGGTCAGGACACGCGTCGTGCATTGTTGGGGAATCCGACGGTTTGTCGGACACTGCCGGGCATGCATGCCCTCGAAAAGACGCGTATGCGGGATTCGAGGGCCGCATTTAATGCGTCCCCACGTGACGGTTGCGATTCAGCCCCCGAGGTTTCTCCTATTTGCACTTAGGCCCTCGTCTCCATCTATAAAAAGGGGAGGGCTTCTTCTCCTTCACTTTTTACGCGCCCTTAGTATCCATAGCCGAATTTCTACAGAAATTTCTGGAGCTTTTGTGTGCCGATCTACTTCTTTTTTCTAAGTAAGAAAAAATTAACCTTCTTCCTCTCTTTATTTTCTAATATGTCGGGAGGATCAAAAACCTTCGAGACCAGAAGTTCTTCCGCTGCCGCCGCGTCGTCTGAACGGGAGGAGGTTCCCGTTAGAGTGGATATGGAGACGGCCGCTGAGGCTATTCGAGCGGGGATTGCACCCAAAGAACTCGAAGAACTTTTCAACGAGGCCGAGGTGGCGAGGACGGCGGCGACGGCGGAGCAGGGGGGCTCGCCATTGGAGGGAGACGAACTGATGCGTTTGTCTTGGGAAAAAGATAGCGTCCCCGACCCCGTGTATACGGCCTTTGCTAGACTTATGGAGGGGATAGTCGGGCCCTGTCCGGAGTTTGATTTTGAAGCTTACTCCGCCGCTCATCCCTACGTACATGTGAAGCGGACGGAATTTCGGGCTGCTGAGCCGTCAGAATGGACTCTTGGTCAGATTCGGAGTTCGGCGACCTGGAAGGACATGACCCGCTGGAGGGCCAAATATCATATCCCCTCTGATGTGTCATTGCACGTGCCCTCCGAGAACGAACGTGCCGACCCGGCCTCAGGGTATGGTCGCCATCAACGAAATGACCCTGGCTGCCGGACTGCGGTTTCCCTTGCCGTTCGCCGTTTCGTATCTGCTGATCGCCTGGAATTTGGCGCCTCTTCAGTTGACGCCGAACGCCTGGCTGCAGATTATCAGCACATTGACTTTGTTCGGCGGTCACAGGTTGTTTCGCTTGCCTTCTGCGCTGGAGATGAATTATCTCTTTAAGCTGACTGTGCAGAAGGGATCGATCGGCGGTTACCATATCCAAGGTCGCCAGGGTAGGGTGGTTATTGGGGTGCCGAGCAAGACTCGGGGCGACCTGAAAAAGTGGTGCTGGGTTGGTGGTGCATGGAGGTCGGCATCGAGCGAACCGCCGGAGGAGGAGTTGGATATCCCTACCAATTTTCGGAGAGGAATCCAAGTAAGGGTTTCCATTCTCCCTTTATTTGGATACTCCTTGGGTGATCTAATTTATTTCCCTTTTGCGGGATCCCTTGTTCCATCGATCGACGATCTCCTTTGATTTCTCGATCGTGCAGGAGCGGATCCGCGCCGCCGGTTTCCTATAAAGGCGTTGATCGATCGACCACGAATCTCACCGATTGGGAGCTCGACTGTTTCGCTTCCCTCGCCACTTGAAGGCCCCTGGTATGACTTTTCATCTACTCTCTTCTGCGAGGCGATCGTCTCCAAGAGGTCGCCATGACTAAGTAAGTGTCTAACTTGTTTGAATTTCTTCTTTGGCAGAGATTTATTTTCCCCGTATCGCCGAGCTACCGCAGGAGATTGCCATGTCTAATCCCGGTTTTATCGGTCGCCTTCATCTGGGAAAGAAAACGGGTCGCGTTGCCGCGACGTCGTCTCGCCCTGCCCCTGTGGTGAAGCCCGCTGCGGTGCCGGTCGCCGAGCCGGTGGTCCAGGAAGAGGAACAGCTCCAGCGCCGCAAGAGGCGGAGGCCGGAAGAGTCCCTTCCGTCGGCTGAGGCGGATTTAGCTATTTTGGAGCCGCCGATCGCCGCTCCCCCTGTTTCTTCCGTTCCGATGATGGAGGGGTCTGGTCCCAGGCCATCGGTATCAAGCTCCAGGACATCTGCCGGCTTTTTGAAAAGGACGGCGATCGCTGACGCCGAGACTCCTCGGGGAAAGCCCTTTTTCGGCTATGATCCAGAGCTGGTCAACAGGTGAGAATGGTTTGAACCTTCCGAGCTAGGCGTTCTGAGTAAAATTTATGCTAACTCCTTTGGTTTCCTTGGTTTGCGCTGCAGGGTTCGTCTCGCCGACCCGGACGTTGCCCCCATGGTGCTGGACTTTCTGTCGAGCAAGGCTCCGCAAAATTCTCTCGAAGTCCCTGCTTACGTTCGCCAGGCTATCAACTCTCTGCCCAAGGCTTGGACGACCGATCTCGATGCGATCGCTCGTCGGCGATCTGGAGACGCCATGCAGGCGACCGTTGCCCTGGCTCTTCAGACGGCGACGATGGCCGTCCAAGCCGCTAGGGATTTTGAGGGGCGACCCTCCACTGCTCATCTCCATCGCGACCTCGAGGCCGCCCGGAACAAAAATATCGAGGATGCTAACCGGATCCGGTCTATGGAGAAAGAGTATGAGGAGACGGCCAAAAGGGCTAAGCAGGACGTGGATCGATTGATGCAGGAGCTGAGCCGCTCCAAGGAGGCTGCCGATCGGTCCCGTGATGAGGAGAAAGAAACTCGCCAGAAGCTCGCGGGGTCGCAGGAGGAGGAGGCCGGACTGAAGGCGATGGTCGATCGGCTCAGCGGTGAGCTGGACGTGGCGAGGAAAGAGCTGGAGAAGGCCCGCTGTGAGAATGCCGCCAAGGTTGCCGAGCTGGCGGAGGCTGAGAAAATGGCTGTGGAGTTGAAGGGCCAAATGAAGGCGATCGAGACCAATCCCTACCAAAGTGTGGCGCTCGCCGGCGAGTTCGCCTACTACTTGGCTTTTGCTGACGCTGTTCGAGCCGCAAAGAAGGCAGGGATCGAGATCGGTCCCTTGATGGAGAGCTTCAAGTCATACGCCCTCGCGAATCCTCTGCACCCGGAGTTCTCCTTGCCGATCCTCGACTTAGCCGACTTCGGGATCGACTTGAGTTGGTATACGGGAAAACTTATTTATCCCGAGGCCGAAGCCGATCCTCAACCCGAGGTCGAAGACCAGCAGGCGGGGCCTTGAGAGGCATTTTTGTTTTTCCTCCATAACTTGTACTTTTTGTTGTAATGCCTTCGAGCCTCGAAATGTACGAAGTTTGTGTTATGAATAAAATACTCCTTTTTTCATACTGTGTAATGTATTACATGCGATCGCCTTTGATTGTTTGCGTGCAATTTTCACGAGTACGTGTATATTTGCTTTCGACTTTTTGTTCGTCCGGCCAATTGTCTAAGTGTTGAAAGCATTGACATGTTTTGAATCGGAATTCTTACTTGTAATTTTCGTCGGACGACCCCGATCGTCCTGCATGTTTTTGAGCGAAGCCGATCGAGTGTGGTTCCTCTTTGTTCGATCGTATTTGAGATTAGCTCGACCTATCCCTGCCCCCATGTTTTTGTTCACTTATTGTAAGTAAGGGAACAAAGACTAGTCTGTCTGGCGAGATATCTTCATTTTGCCGATTCTGAAGAGTCATGTGTGGTTGGGGTGTTCGATGGACCGATCTCCCCAATCGTGTCTTCATGTGCGAGGGATATTGTGTATCCCGCGACTCACTTTTTGTGAGGGTCCTCCGTTAGGCTACGCCTGCCTTGTGTTAAAACGAAAGGCGGGCGATCTCGGTCTGGAGGAGTCCTTGCGCGGAGTGTTGTCGGCTTATTCGACACTACGTCCGCGGCTTGTCAGCTCTGCTTCCACCTCGGCCCGCCATGAAGATGGCGATCCTCGACGGTGTACGTTGAGACGGGGGTAACGACACGTCGCATTGTTCGGGTTCACCATGTTAGATGATGTATCTTGAGGACGTGCGATCGTGCCTACTGATTATTTTGGAGGGTCCTTCGGCTACGCCGGCCTCGTATTTAAACGAAGGGCGGGCGATCCCAGCCCAAAGGAACCTTGCATGGGCGAAGCTGTCGGTTCCATCGACCTCCAGGACCATGGCTGCTTTAATTTTACCTAGGATCGTCGTGATCAGCGATCGTTTGCGATATGCCTGGTGGGGCGATCGCCATAATAGATGGGATAGGAAAAAATCTCATTATATTCCTTGTACATCATTGAAATTGAATACAAATTTATCACTGATAGTATTTTTTCAGATGCACGGCGTTCCAGGGGTATTGGTCCGGAGTACCGTCAGGATGTTCCAGTTCGTAGGCTCCTTTAGTTAGCCATCTGGATACTCTGAAAGGTCCCTCGATTCGGACCAAAAACGCCTGTGTGGGTTTGGATCTTCTTAAGGACGAGATCGCCCACTTGAAATCTTCTTTCTCTGACCTTTGAATTGAAGAACTTCTCGGCTCGCCTTTTGTGGATTGTGTTCTTCATTTCTGAGGTCAGCCGTCTTTCTTCAAGCATGTCTAGGTCGATTCGTCGGGCTATATCGTTGTCGGTCATCATCTCCTGTTCGGTTCGATGGCTGAGGACGGCGATCTCCGAAGGAATCACCGCTTCTGTTCCGAAGGTAAGGGCGAACGGCGTTTCGCCGGTTGAATTGCGGGTCGTCGTTCGGTAGGACCACAAAACGTCTGGGAGCTCGCTCGCCCATCGTCCTTGCCTGGATTCGAGTCGTGCTTTGATCATGTGTTTGAGGATCTTATTCACTGCCTCTACCTGCCCGTTCCTCTGAGGGTGATAGGGCGCTGAGAATAACCTTTTGATTCCCCACTTTTCACAGAATTGCATGACTTCTAAGCCGTCGAACTGTTTCCCGTTGTCGGAGATGATGGCCTGGGGCAGACCGAATCGGCATACGACGTTTTTCCATATAAACTTGATCACTTGCTCTTAGCCGATCTTGTTGAGCGGTTCGGGTGATAGTTTAATGTTGGGGCCCATTATCTGACATCTATGACACGATCTGGCATAAGCGATCGCATCTTTCCGTAGTGATGGCCAGAAAAATCCTTGTCTGGTTGTCTTATGGATGAGGGCTCGCCCGCCCGCGTGGTTTCCACAAATCCCGTCATGGATCTCAGCTAAAACGAGCCGACCTTCCTCCGGTGTAATACACTTGAGGAGGGGAAGGCTGAAGGCTCGCTTGTAAAGCCGATCGTCCAATAGGGTATACCTGGTCGCACGTAGCTGGAGTTGGCGAGCTTTAACACGGTCGTCAGGGACCGTTCCGTCCTTTAAGTATTTGATGAACGAAGTCATCCAATTCTCTTCGGCGATGGCGACCGTGGTAACCAAATTCCTGTCGATCGCCGGCCTTGCTGATTTTGTGATTTGGATATTGGAGAAGTCGGCTGCCCCATCCGATGATGCTAGCTTGGAAAGAGCATCGGCCTGGGAGTTGTGTTCTCTCGGGACTTGTTCGATTAGTACTTCTTCAAATTTTGTGCACATTTCGGCGACCAGCTCTTGGTATTTGACCATCTGTTCACCGCGTGCCTCATATTCTTCCTTGACTTGGTTTACGACCAAAAGGGAGTCCATGAAGATATGGAGGCGTCGAACATCCAGGGCGAGGGCTAGATCAAGCCCGCCTATCAGAGCTTCGTATTCAGCTTCATTGTTGGTCGCACGAAAACCGAAACGCACAGCATTTGTGAAACTCTGACCGTCGGGGCTAATGAGGACAATCCCTGCCCCTTCTCTCGCATTGGTCGCTGAGCCATCCACGTATAATTTCCAGGTAGGTCGGCCGACCTGGGTCGGACTGTGAGGGAATGTTAATTCCACCACGAAGTCCGCCAGAGCTTGGCCTTTGATCGCCGTGCGAGGAGCGTAAGTGATACCGTATTGGGCGATCTCCAGCGACCACTTGAGGAGTCGCCCGCTGGTGTCCGGTCGGTGCAGGACTTGTCTTAGAGGTAGAGTTGTTAGGACCTCCACTTGGTGATCGAAGAAATAAGCCCTCAGCTTACGTACACTCATGACAAGGGCGTAGGCGATCTTCTCCAATGGTGTATAACGTGTCTCAGCGTCGTGGAGCGCCTGGCTAACATAGTAGATCGGCAAGTGGGCTTGCCCCTCTGCTCGCACCAGAACGGCACTCATTGCGACCTCCGAGGCCGCTAAGTAAAGGAATAATTTTTCACCGGGGATCGGCTTTGCCAGGATCTGGGGGGTAGATAGATATTCCTTTATCTTGGCGAATGCTATCTGGCTTTCTTTCGTCCATGCGAACTTTTTGTTCTTGATGGTCGCGAAGAAAGGCTTGCTTTTATCGCCGAGCCGTGATATGAAACGGTTGAGGGCGGCTAGACAACCTGTGAGGCGTTGCACCTGCTTGATGTTTCGCGGTTCCTGCATGTCAAGGATCGCCTGTATCTTGGTGGGGTTCGCCTCGATCCCCGGTCGGCTCACTATGTGCCCCAGGAACTTCCCGGAGCCCACCCCGAAGTTGCATTTCTTGGGGTTCAGCTTCATGTTAAACTTCTCAAGGATGGCGAACGTCTCGGCGAGATCGTTGAGGTGATCTTCCTTCTTGAGGCTTTTGACTACGATATTGTCAATGTAGACCTCCATGGTCTTGCCGATCTGATCGGCGAACATCCTGTTGACTAATCGTTGGTAGGTCGCCCCTGCGTTTTTCAAGCCGAACGGCATTCTGACCCAAAAGTATATGTCTTTTACGTGTGGAAAGATGTGTGTTTTATGTCTTCCTCCGCCATTGGGATTTGATGATATCCGGCGAAGGCATCCATAAACGACATCATTTCGCAACTGCCGTGCTATCGACCGGTGATCGATATGAGGCATCGGGAAGTGATCTTTTGGACATGCCGCGTTGAGGTCGGTGAAGTCAATGCATATTCTCCAGAGCCGATTGGCTTTTGGCGAGCAACTGCGTTGGCGACCCAGGGTTAAATGCGTAGCCACTCCGATCAATTTGTTGTTGAGTAACCACGGACTTCTATGTCGAGCGCCGCGTATTTCTCGGGACCGAACTTCCTACGCTTCTGGTGAACAGGCTTCATCGCCCGGTCGATCTTCAGATAATGGCAAGCGTGTTCGGTACTTATGCCAACCATATCTTGATGCGACCAGGCAAAGACTCCGATGTTCCTATGTAGCAAGTTGATCAGATCCCCTTTTAATTCGTGGTCGATGCTTGCGCCGATCTGTACTTCCCGTTCTGGATGATCTGGATCCATCGTAACACTTTCCAACTCTTCGACAGGAACGGTCGCCTCTCGTTTGGTACGATCTCCGGACTCGGTCCTAGGATCGATGTCGAGGCTTGGCTCGATGTCGTCCGTCAATTGATGAGAGATGGCGTCCCCTGAGTCGGGTTGGTACGAAGTGTTAGGCTCGTCGATCTCCATGGGTTGATCGTCGGTCGCTTCAATGTTACATATAGTATGGGAAGTAGTGAAATAAGTAACAACACAGGAGTAACTCAAACATCTCTTTGCCATTAGCTGATCTCTTTTTACAGTACCGACCGTCCCATCGGCAGTGGGGAATTTGATACAGTAAAAGAAAGATGAGGCGACCGCCTCAAAGGTTTCTAAAAAGGGGCGACCTAGGAACCCATTATAGATGCTGGGCCTATCTATGATTACAAAGCTTAGGTTCCTAGTAATCCTAACCTTGGGATCATAAAAGCATATTAGCTCAACGGATAGCTTGATCCTCCCGTAGGCTCGGACTGTGTTGTCGCCGAACCCTTGGAGCACGGTGTCGAAAGGCTTGATGAATTTGATTAAGTTGCCGAGTTGGTCTAGGGCGGATTTGAATATTATGTTGCAGAAACTCCCATTGTCGATCAAAGACGCGATCGACCGTCTTCCCAAGGATGCAAGCGGAGATCACTAGTGCATCCTATTTGGGACATTGCACTCCCTCCCTGTCCTTGTTGGAAAAGGTGATGAGCGCGTCTCTAGAGATGGTCGGCTCCGGAGGTACTACAACATGGACTTCGGCGAAAGCCCTCACTGCTTTTTCGCTTTGCTCGACAGGTGGAAACCGGGAAAGGCCCCCGAGGCTCCCACCTCCTGCTTGGAGCATGTTGATCCGACCGCCAGGGTTGATCGGAGGGATCGACTCATCAGAGTACTCCGGCTCATGCTCGATCCTGGCGATCGGATTGGGAGGAATTCTTTCGCTAGGTCGGCGCTCGCGCCCTCCGGCTCTATCCGTCCTGGGTTCTGGCTTGGTGATCAAATTGTCCAGTTTGCCTTCCTCAAACAGTCGCCAGAGCTGTCTGAGGAGGTCGCGGCATTGGCTAGTGTTGTGGCCGGGACTCTTATGATAGGCACAGAATTTGCTACTGTCTAGGTGACCGTGGTCCCCTATTGGCTTTGGCTTGGAAAGCCACTCGCGACCTTTGATCGCGTTGAAGATGTGGGCCGGAGATAAGTTGAGGTTGTGAAGAAGGTGGACCTCTACATCCTCGAAGGCTTTGAACTCGCCAGGCGGCTTGGCGACCGCCTTTCTGGGCTTGGCGACCGCCTTCTTCTGGACATGGGAAGGTGCTTTTCCTTCTTCGGACCGTCCCTCGTCTAAGCGGAGTGAGAGCATCTTCTGCCTGGCCAGAAAATCGGCGGCTCTGACGCGGAACGCTGTATAGGTCGGTGGAAAATCTTTTGTGAGGTGCTGAACATGGGCGAGCGTCAGGAATCCGTCAGATCTGCGTGGTGAGCGATCTCGCCGCCGACGGCTCACCGGGTGAGGACTATCTCGGCCCACCCGGTCGATATAATCCTCATCCGATTCGCCCTTCCCCGCCCGATCTTCATCATGCGGTGGGGACCTTCCGGCGAGCGACTTTGGCGGCGAAGTACGACGTGAAGTCGTCGCCCCTTCTCAAAGCAATTGATTGAGCGAGATGGTAGCGAGATGTACCACCTGTGGGCGAGATCGCCCAGAGTTAACGGGAACATACGACATTTCGTCGCATCTGAAGCTCCGCATCCAGTCATGTAGATCCGGAATTTGCTTAAGTGGGTTCCCGGATCCGTTCTCCCCTCGTATAGAGGTGTTTTTGGGGGATTGATCGTTGATTGGACTGGTGCGATCTCAATCTGGACCGCGAGTGGTTCATTTAGCTCAGCGATCGGTCTACTGGCGCCTGCCCCATTTTCCAGGAGCGCCTTCACTTCGTCCAGCTGGCGTTGCATGGCGGCGATCGCTGTCGCCTGACTGCTTACCGACTGGCTCTCAGAGCGTGAACCAAGGCGATCGTGTACCGATCCCTTAGCTCCGTGGTGAATGACGAGCTCCCTGCCAGTGGGTTCCTTTCTTGGGCGAGCAGGGGCTCGTTGACCGGTCTGTCTCTTGGGAGTCGGATATGCCGAACTCCTGGTAAAGGATTCAGATATCGATGTCTCCCGGCTGGGGCCTGAGTGCCCAGGTCGCCATGAGGGATCGCTCCCTAGGCGGTGAAGACGGAATCGTTCCGCCTTACGAGAGCCTTCCCTGCGGCTCGGGACTTTCTGTCGATTTCTCAACATAGATCCCCTTGAGCTTCGTTTGCTTGCCGGTTAGCCGACGGGTGATGGTGGGCGTATCGCGGCCCTCTGCCGTTCCACGAGGATGGCTATAGCCTCCTCAACTGCTCGATGTCTGGAATCGATCGAGTGAGAGGCTAGAACCGTCCCTTGGGGCGGGAGTGAGAGCCTAGCGTCGCCACGGTCGCCTTCCGCCGTGGGCTGGGATTCGGTCCTCGCCGGAATAAGATTTCCGGCAGATCTCAGGGTGGCCCTCTTGGAGGTTGTTGCTGATGTCATTTTCTGAAGGTTTTTCTATTGAAGAACAGTGAGTGTTTCTTCAAGTATATGTCCGGAGAACAGTGAGTGTTCTTCGAGACGGTAGGAATAAAAATGAAGGTTTAGATGCCCTCCTTCTAGCGCCAATTGTTGTTACCCAAAATATTATCCGGAGATAGTATTGCTGGAATGATCGAGTAACAAACAAATGCGAGAACACTTCTGTGAGAAAATAGATAACACAAGATTTGTCGGGGTTGTTAATCCCGGGTTTGAATGCTCTCTCGAGATGTTATTAATAAATATACTGTCAAGTACAAATATTAATGTTAGAATCTAATACAAGGAGTGTAAAGACTTCTAGTTATCTAGGCTTTAGAGCGCGTAGATTGCCGGAAGAACCAGATAGATGAATCTGTGAGTTCTTGCTTGGGATATATGATGAATGTGTATGAATATCACTATGAATCTGTTAGTGTTTGCCAAAGGAGCCTTTTATTCTCTCTTTGGTGTGTATTTTGCACTTAATTCGTAGTGGATTCGCCTCCCCCTTGGCCGCAACAGTGAGTCCTCTATTTATAGGGGACAAGGTAGTTGGGATCCCTCAGGCGATCGCGGGCGATCGCCGTTTTCTATATTAAAATAAACGGCCGATCGTCCCGTCACGTGGGCCTGTTCCCTTGAGGTCCGAGGTTGCAGTTGGAGGCCAGCTGGGTGAACCAATGGGAAGCCAGCACGTGTTGCGAGTCGCTGTCTGAGGAGGGCCCACTTCGTACCTTTCGGCGGCCTTGTCGGTAGGTGCGGTAGGTGACAGGCTGGGGTCAATGATCCTATCTGTCGGTATCCTATGAAGATCCGTGGGTGGGCCATCGTTCAAGATTCGGTCTTCGACGACTTTGACGGATGCTGGATCCCCACGTGGCATGAGACGATCGCCTCTGGTCCGTACACGAAAGACGATCGTCAGATAACAAAAGACGATCGCTGGGTACCAAAAAGACGATCGACGCATTGTGCCGAACTCTAGGCGTTTGTCCGGAGTTTGTCTTCCATGGTTGACTTTTCTGGGAGGTCGCCGATCGCCTATCGTGGCGAATAAATCGCCGCACAACAGGCAATAATATTGTTTATACGACAGTTATTATTATTACTAGAAATCGTGTCCCGACTCGTGCGGGTTGATGATGTCCCCTTGAGGAGCTCGATAATGATTATTATATTAAACCCTGCAGGTGGATTTAATTCCGATATAATAATAAGGTTCGAGTGGTACTACTCTTGGATAAGATATTAATTAATTAAAGCTGTCAGTAGCTTATAATTAATTAATGGACATTCGATATCTTAAACACGGGAAATAATATATTTAATGAGGAGCCCAATTTCGTAATTTGGGATTTTGGTAGGAAGTGCAATATCAACTTTTTAGTGGACTAAGTTGATATTAATAGATTCATTATATTAGGAAGAGTCCTAATAAGGTAAGATGAATTTATTAGGAAGTCCTTCCATAATCCTCCTTAAGATCCCTAGTAGTAGTCCAAGAGCCTATAAATAGGTCTTATGGGGAGGTGTGGCCGAAATAATTCATTGTCCAAGCTTGAGAGATCGATTTTTCTTCTTCTTGTGTTTAATTGTAGATCTAGATTTGTGTCTTTGATTCTACAATTTAGATAACACAATAAATTTGCTAAGAGTGTTCATACAATACTAGAAAGCAAAGAAAAATAAATCGAGTGATCCCAAGTGAAGGAGTTTCGGCCGATCCCCATAGAAGTCCAAACAAGATCCGTTAGCTCGTTGCCCACACAATGCCCGGTTCAAGGCGGATCATACTCTAGAAGATCTAAAGGTAGAAATACAAGGCGATCAAGACGGAAGTAACCAATACTCTTCAAAAGGTAATATCCTATGATCTTGTATCTAGATTAGGATATTTTAATAATCAACATATTTAATTAATAAATAATAAATTATATTTAAATTGCTTATTAGTCTTAGTAATTAATTAATTAGCATGCCTAAATAGATCTTATGCTCGTAGATGCGTAAAACGCGATTATTATCTTTCCTAAACTTCGCTTCCGCTGCGTTTTACTTTCCAACATAATTCTCACAATTTACATCCATACACAAATTGCATAGATGTATGATATGGAAGGTCAGAAAGTTGCACAATATCATTCCCAAAGTTGATTGTATAATCTACGTGTCCGCACAGTCCCCATACAGTACCTATCTCTAAGCGACACAAACTGCATGCTTTATATATATATATATATATATATATATATTAAACATACATACATGTGTATGTGTGTGATATGTGTGTGTGCAACCCTACAAATCAGTGTATTAATCCAGTTAAACATTCAAATATACACATGATCGGAGCATCACCTACAACTTGACATTTCATACATAAATGCATGATCTGCACATAAGCATATAACTCATCGCACATAAAATATAGAGAGTATGATCGTAAAACATGCCTGGTAACTTTAGGTGATCGAAATGTTTCAACCGATTCATAAATGAGACCCAAAAACCTCCAAATTTGGTCCTAGAATAACTGCGGCATAATCACTATTAATATTAGCAATTCGAATCGAAACAATACCAAAACACTGATCATAACTCGTATGGGACTTTTATCGGTCCATTTGAAGTCAAAACCGATTCAACCAATTCAATTGTGAAATCGTACTTTTGTTCCGCTAGGATCAATAACAACTCAAGTACAACCTGTAATCAACCAATTTCAGTTTAAACAACAATTCATCAAAATCAATCAATCTAAAGTTTAGGGTTCAAAACTTCAATACCTTCAATCAGACAAAGTTAGATTGATTTGCTCGATACAGACTCGATATATAATTCCTCTAACGATTAATGTGTGTTTAACCACCTCAAATCAATACAAAAACACCTGGTTTCTAGAGGGGGGCAAAGGGCTGGGGGAGAAATGGCTGAACAATGCTGGAAAACTGGTATTTACACCCCTGCCCGATCAACATGGCGCTGGACCCAACATTACCTGCGCTGTGTGATATGTCGTGTCTCGCAAGGCGGTCGCCAATTAAAGGTTCGACCTCGCTTGTTTGGGTGAACATTTAATTCTTCAGCATCTGGTGTTGCGCAGTGTGCTGCGTGATTGAGTAGTGCTTTTTGCTCCTATGTTGATATATTTTATAAAGGTATTACAAAAATATCATTGACACTAAAACAATTACAAAAATCATGACTTGAGTTGATATCCAAATACAATAGTAGGTAACAGACTACTATTTGCAAGTATTCAAATGATGTACTTCATTAAATGCTTTGGGTTACCGAATAACTAATATCTGAGCAACCAAACTTCTAAGTCCAAGTACCAAATGCGTCAATTTTGCCATTATATTTTTTGTTGACCTGTATAATTAATTTATAAATACTATATATATATATATATATATATATGTGTGTGTGTGTGTGTAAAAAAAGACTCAAGGGGAGTTTACACCATTTAGTGTATTACAAAAATATTATAAAAATATCCCCATACTAAAATAATTGCAAGAATGAAGACTTGAACTGATATTGAAATGCAATATTCAATTAACTAAATTATTGCTTCTGACCATTCAAACGCAATATATAACATTGGGCGTCGGGGTATGGGCTATCGATTACTATGTTATGTCGAGATTTATACACCTCAACAGGCGATCGGCACAAGGACCGGGCGACCGAACCAGAGTCAAATAGACCAAGGCAGACTTGCCGATCGAAGGACCCAGAGCAGGACCCAGCACCGAGCGATCGACTGCCAAGGCGATCGCCTCCAGGCAGCTAGCGATCGTCCCAAGTGCCCGATCATAGACGACCGCCTCATGCCACGTGAAGCCAGCATCCGTAAAGTCCGCGAAGGCCGAAACTCGGAATAGAGACCCACATGCAGATCCGGAAAAGGCGACGCAGAACATGGATCGTTGACCCCAGCCTGTCATCATCTTCTCACCTACCGACAGACCCGCCGAAAGGTCCAAGGTGGACCTCCCAAGATAGCGACGTTAGGCACATGGCGTCCTCTCATTGGTTCGCTTAGCTGGCTGCCAGCTGCAGCCGCGGATTTTGAGGCAACCAGCCCATGTGCTAAAAGACGATCGCTCGCTTATTATAATATAGCAGAGGCGATCGCCCATCGACTCCTAGTCCTATAAATAGAGAACCTCCAGCAACTGGAGAAAGGGTTCAGAATTTTAGCCTCTGGGCTGCGTTGTTGGCTTCTCTCTCTTGGATACGCTATAAACTTCGTACATCTTTCTATCTCTCACTCTCAGAACCTCTTAACCCAAATACGGTCGGCAGAAACGAGAACAAGAACTCACAGAGCTTCAACTCTGGTTCTTCCGGCAATCACCAGCACTCAAGAGCTAGATAACTAGGGACTTTTACACTCATTGTAATTGTACTCTTACATTAATATTTGTACTCCAACGTATTCATATTAATAACATCTCGCGAGAGCATTCAAGCCCGGGACTAACAACCCCAGCAAATCTTGTGTTATTTATTTCCACAGACGTGCTCTCGCACTTTGTTTGTTACTCGTCCATTCCAGCATATCATCTCCGGATAATATTTTGGGTAACAACAATTGGCGCTAGAGGAAGGGCATCTACCTTCATTTTTATTCCGACCGTCTCGAAGAACACTCACTGTTCTCCGGGGCATATACTTGAAGAAACACTCACTGTTCTTCAAAGAAAAACCTTCAGATTCATGACGTCTGCCACCACATCGAAGAGATCGACTCTCCGATCTGTCGGACGCTTTATTCCGGCTCAATCCGAGCCTCAACCCACGACGGAGGGTAGCCGCCGCGGCGATAGACTCTCGATCCCGCCCCCGAGGGACGGCCTTAGCCTCTCGCTCGATCAGTTTCAAACAGCGGAACAGATCGAGGAGGCCATGGCCATCCTACGGGAGTGACGGAGAGCATGCGGTACGCCCGCAATTACCCCACCAGCCATCCGCCGCGCGGGCAAACGGAAGCTCAAGGGGTTACTCGTCGAGCAATCATCAGGAAGCCCCGATTCACGAGAAGAAGCACTCGCGAGACGAGACAGTTCCCTTTTCAGCCACCTAGGAAGCGACCCATCATGGCAACCGGGGCATTCTCAAACACATTTATACGAGGGGAGATCGGACCCCGAGACTCACCTGAGCAAGTTCCGGATCTACATGACCGGATGCGGGGCATCAGACGCGACCAGGTGCCGAATGTTCCCATTAACATTGGGCGATCTGGCCCATAGGTGGTACATCTCACTGCCACCGCGATCAATCAGATCCTTTGAACAACTGGCGAACGACTTCACAACGTACTTCGACGCCAAGGTCGCTCGGCCAGAAGGTCCCCACTGCATGATGAAAATCAGGCAGGGGAAGACGAGACCGACGCAGACTACATCGACCGGGTGGATGAGATAATCCTCAACAGCGAGCCCGTAAGCGACGAGATGGACCTCTACTCGGTCCTAGGGGGATTCAATGGTCTTTCGCCCATGTTCAGGCACCTTACGAAGGACATCCCCCCGACCTACGCAATCTTCCGCGCCAAGGCCGTAGACTTTTTAGCCAGGCGGAGGTTACTCGCCCTTCGCCAAGGCGAGGGGGAAGAGACGACGATCGCCAAGTCCAACAAGGCGGTCGCCAAGCCACCCGGTGATTCCAGGACCTTCGAGGATGTGGAAGCCCATCTCTACCACAACCTCAATCTATCTCCGGCTCATATTTTCTACGCCATCCAGGGGCGCGAGCGGCTAAGCAAGCCGAAGGCGGTAAGGGACCACGGTCATCTGGACCGCAACAAATTTTGTGCTTATCACAAGAGTCCCGGCCACAACACCGATCAATGCCGCGACCTCCTCAGACAACTCTGGAGATTGTTCGAGGAGGGTAAGCTGGACAGTCTAGTAATTTAGCCGGAACCCCGGGCGGAAAGGATCAAGCGCTGCGATCGGCGTCAGAACGACGATCGCCAGTCTCCCAGTCCGATCGCCAGAATCAAACACGGTCGCCCGAAGGCTAAAGTACAACGAAAGGCTACTGCCCAAGCAAACATCTCCAAAAATGGAGGACTCGCTCACCATCTAAAGTTCATCATCTAACATGATAGACCTAGGCACGAGATCGCCTCCGACAGCACAACGTATACCGTCGAGGATCGCCATCTAACATGTCGATCCGAGGTAGAAGAGTGCAGCCATGGTCCTGGAAGTCGATGGAACCGACATCGTCGTCCATGCAAGGTACCTTTGGGCTGCGATCGCTCGCCCTTCGTTTAAATACGAGGCGGGTGTAGCCGAAGGACCCTCCAAACAAATCTGTGGACACGCTCGCCAGCCCTCAAAGGTTCATCATCTAACATGGTGGACCCGGACAATACGACGCGTCCCTACCCCCGTCACAATGTATACCGTCGAGGATTGCCATCTAACATGACGATCCGAGTTAGAAAAGTGCTAACAAGCCGCGGACGTGGAGTCGATTAATCCGACGACGCCCCACGCAAGGACTCCTCCAGACCAAGACCGCACGCCCTTCGTTTAAATACGAGGCGGGCGCAGCCTATCGGAGGACCCTCACAATAAAGTGAGTCGCGAGACAAACTTACAGGTGGAATGTCCCTCGCGCACAAGACACGGTCATGGAGGTCGGTCCATCGAACTCCGCGACCGTGCACGGTGCCTCTAGGTCGAAACAGTCGGCCTTCCACGAGGGATCTGCAAAATTGAAGATCACAAGAACAAGACCGAAGATAGCTCGCCAAACGATCAGGTCGCCCAAGTCCGAGACCAAAGCCCGCTCAACGGAACGCCCGTCTTTATCCTAAACGATCGTCAGTGGAACCACCTCACCCCATGTCTTCAACATCGGAGCAAGCTGGGGGGCAATTGTTATGTCGAGATTTATACACCTCAACAGGCGATCGGCACAAGGACCGGGCGACCGAACCAGAGTCAAATAGACCAAGGCAGACTTTCCGATCGAAGGACCCAGAGCAGGACCCAGCGCCGAGCGATCGACTGCCAAGGCGATCGCCTCCAGGCAGCTAGCGATTGTCCCAAGTGCCCGATCATGGACGACCGCCTCATGCCACGTGAAGCCAGCATCCGTCAAGTCCGCGAAGGCCGAAACTCGGAATAGAGACCCACATGCAGATCCGGAAAAGGCGCCGCAGAACATGGATCGTTGACCCCAGCCTGTCATCATCTTCTCACCTACCGACAGACCCGCCGAAAGGTCCAAAGTGGAACTCCCAAGACAGCGACGTTAAGCACATGGCGTCCTCTCATTGGTTCGCTTAGCTGGCTGCCAGCTGCAGCCGCAGATTTTGAGGCAACCAGCCCATGTGCTAAAAGACGATCGCCCGCTTATTATAATACAGCAGAGGCAATCGCCCAGCGACTCCCAGTCCTATAAATAGAGAACCTCCAGCAACTGGTAAAAGGGTTCAGAATTTTAGACTCTGGGCTGCGTTGTTGGCTTCTCTCTCTTGGCTACGCTATAAACTTCGGACATCTTTCTATCTCTCACTCTTAGAACCTCTTAACCCAAAGACGGTCGGCAGAAATGAGAACAAGAACTCACAGAGCCTCAACTCTGGTTCTTCCGGCAATCACCAGCACTCAAGAGCTAGATAACTAGGGACTTTTACACTCATTGTAATTGTACTCTTACATTAATATTTGTACTCCAACGTATTCATATTAATAACATCTCGCGAGAGCATTCAAGCCCGGGACTAACAACCCCGGCAAATCTTGTGTTATTTATTTCCACGGACGTGCTCTCGCACTTTGTTTGTTACTCGTCCATTCCAGCATATCATCCCCGGATAATATTTTGGGTAACAACATACTAGTATTTGAATAACCAAATTGCTAATTTCAAGTATCAAATGCATCAATTTTGCCATTATTTTCTTTTGTTAGATCTGTATAAATTAATTTATATATATTGTACAGATATGTAAAAAACTCAAGGGCAAGCTACATCATTTTTAAAGTATTATAAAAATATCACCATATTAAAATAATTACAAGAATAACGTTTTGAGCTGGTATAGAAATGTAATATTCAATTAACTAAATTATTGCTGCAAGTATTCAAATCCAACATACTTTATTGGGTGCTGAAGGAATAACTGATATTTGAGTAACCAAAATGCTAATTCTAAGTATGAGATGCATCAATTTTATTATTATTTTCTTTTGTTAGATATGTGTATTTAGTTTATAAACTAGTAATACCCTCCGTACGATGCACGGGATGTAACTTATTTTAGTTATGCAAATACAGTGGAGATATTCATACATTTAGAGGAGTTTAAATATTTAAACAATCAAAATATTAAGATCAATAGAAAACTGTACAATGTACGTATTATTATACGAAATAAATGAGGAAAATAATTTTTACAAATTACGAAACACCTCCTTATCTCACACCATTATCTCTGCACTTATTGTAGAGTCTGAAACCTTCATATAGTGCCTATAACCACAGCCAAAATATGTTAGATATCTGCATTTTTAAGAACCATCTAGTATATTTTGACAATCATCGAACATAATTAAATTTGATCACCTTTTTGTAGCAACATAAACTTCTTTGGTGCATTCATAACAAAAGTATCAAGGATCCATATCCTCCATGTCAATTTTACAAACGTTACATTACTTGAAAAAACACTCTTTTTTTCCTTCCATATTTTCCAATATACTTGACAGTGGCACAAATCCAAACGGATCCCCAATTATTTTTTTTATTCCAAGTTTCAAAATAATGGTCAATTAGTATAAATTCTCTTATATGAATGAGTTTTAGAGGTCTATAATTAGATGTTTTTATACCCATTTTTCTTCAAAGAGTATCCGTATTGCTTGAAAGAGATGGTTTTCTCTTTAATTTTTAATTTTTCGTATGTTGTGGAGCATTGTGGGTTTAGTTAGTGGGTTAATGTTGTTTTTGTGAATAAATGATTGTATTATTTTATTCATCCTGTAAATGCTCACACTCCATAATATTTATTATGTGGAACTCTAAAAGCCACTAGGAACTAACCAATTGGTTAGTTATGTTGTTTTTTTGTAATTTATTTCCTTGCATGAATAAACTTTTTTATATTTGTGCTTTTTTATATGATTTTAAAATTGAAAATACTGAATTTTTTTGATTTGCAGGTTCTTCTAAGTTATTTATTTGTGTAAAATAGAAAAGGGATCTCTCTTTTTTAGTACCAAATCATAAAAGTAATAAGTTATATATCCTCATTCATAAAACTATAAGTTTTTTATACCAAAATGTGTTAAAAGACTTTATTACCCTTAAAGTCTACCACTAAAAGATAAAAAACATTAAAAAAAAGAAAATTATTAAAAGCAAATAACAATAATCTAAATGGTCTCACAACTCAATATTTCTCTCTGCAAAAAAACTCTCCGCTGTATCTCTCTGCAAAAAAACTCTCCCGTCGTGAAACCCTTTCGCCGGCCAGAAAATGTCGAACTACGACTACCACAGAGAATCTGAAGACGCCAGAATTTCCTCACACGCTAGTGACACTCCATCTGAAGAGGAATTCGTCAATGAGCCGCCGGTTAGTGTATTTTCATTCACACACGATCGTGCCACGATGGTTGTTCATCATCTCACGATGGTGCTGAAGAAGATGACATCATCGTGTGCACGATGGTCTTTCATGGGCACGATGGTTTACACACGACGGTCGTCGATCGTGTGTGCCGTCGTGGGCAAGAAGATCAAAGTTTTCTGCCTTGCACACGATGGCATGCACACGATCGATGCCCGTCGTGTGAGCCGTCGTATTGCACACGATGGTCTTCACACGATGGTCATCGATCGTGTGCATGCCATTGTGTGCAAGGTAGATTTTTTTTTCGTTCTCTTAAACATTCTATCATATTCTTATGATTTGTATGCCTATATTTCAGACTGGTTGCGTATGGAAGAGACCTACATTGCGCTTTGTTACACGTCAAGTGAATCTTTACATACGGGAGGCGGTATTTAAAGAGATCATTGAGACACTAAGAAGTATGGGCCGCAATTCCGCAGTTGGTGATCGAGCTATCGATAGCTTGACCGAGGGGGTCCTGGGGCGTTTGATTAAAGTTAGGAGAAATGGGAGTTCAAATACTGCCCTACATCACTTGATTGCCCGTCAATTGGAGGGTGATCAAATCCACCCGGATGAGTCGTGGTTCCAGGTTTGCGGGAGGACCATTCGTTTTACGGCCCGTGATTTTTCCATGATCACTGGACTGCATTTTGGACACTCTACCTTCCATCCACAGGACGACCATCTCCTTCGGTCTGACGGTATTTTCCACAGAATCCTCCATGGCAAAAATATTAAGGTTAGTGTTCTGCGGAAGATGTTCAATGCTCGATATTTTGGTGGAGATATAAGAGATTATGTGAAGGTTGCCAATTTACTTATATACTACTACTTTATCCTATGCCGTGACGACATGATGGTCGAGACATGGGCATGGGCATTAGTTGAGGATTTCGAGCAGTGGGATATGTTTCCTTGGGGTTCTTATGCCTTTGGGGTTTTATCTTACTACATAGGCAACGTTGTCATGAAGCAGGGACAAGAGCATAAGGACTATCACTTCTATGGTCCTCTTTGGGCTTTACAGATATGGTCGTATGAGATGATTCCTTCATTGGGAGCATTGTGTGGTATTCGAGATAAATCTGTCCAAGTCCCCCGGTATTTGATATGGACTACGAGGAAGATGTTCTGTGATTTCACTCATTTCTTCGACGATAAGGTACATAAATTTGTAAATGTATTTTCTCCTGAATTCACTCATCTCTTCAACGTTATGTGATTGCCCATCTAATGGTATGCTTTAATGACTACTTTTGCAGCACAAAGTACTTCCCTCTTTACCGCATCTGGAGGAGGATGAGGCTGAGTATTACTACCTGAGTTTTGAGAATGGCTCGCCATATGACGTTTCATTTCAGTAAGCCTATAAGAATAGCTGTGAAGAACAAGGAGGATGACGAAACTTCTTTTAAGGAGGGCAGTATGTAATATCCGCAATTTAGATTTCCGGTAATTTTCTTTTTTAGCGAGAGTCCATTTTGACGACTCACTTGTGACCGTTTCATCATTCTGAGAATGATTAATTCTGCACTTTTTGGCATCCGGGTTCGTTTCGGTGTCGTTTTGTTGAGTTCCGTACTTTTTGGCGACTTTTCCGCGCTTGAGTTTGATTCTTGCGAATCTCGTTCGAAACTGCTGTTTCGAGTTTCCTGTAAGTCCGTTTAACTTTGTTAGACGTGTTGTGAACTTCGGTTTGGTTATTCGATCACGTATCGTGATTTTCGGGTGTTTTGGGCCATTTTGTAATTTTCCCAAAGTTGTGGGTATCCGTATACGTATTTATTATCTCGACCTTTTTTTATGGTCGCGTGTGAGTTTCATTGTACTCAAACTCTTGGTATGATCATATTCTGGAGTTTTCCGTGCGTATCTTGATCTTGGTATTTCGATCGGAGGGGTCCGTTGTTGTAACCAGCGTTGAGAGTACTACTGCTGTAGTTCTGGGTGCATTAGCGCACGCTAAGGGATATCCTTAGCGCACGCTATCGAACAGCATGGTCTGAAGTCAGTAGATGGAATCAGGCCGTTAGCGCATGCTAAGGGCAGGTCATTAGCGCGCTACAGTGCTGTGGTTAGCGCACGCTACGGGTTTGGTAGCGCACGCTAACTAGTAGTTCGAGGGAGTCCAATGGCTACTGGACTGGGTCTGGAGGATTCGTTAGCGCACGCTAACTATGCATTTTGGCAGAACGATTGTTCTGACGTCTCGATAGCGCACGCTAATCAGGTAAAATAGACACGCTAAGCTGTCCAGTATAAAAACTGGACAGCAGTCTTTAATCTTCATTTTTCTTCATTCTTCTTCTTCCTCCGTGGGTTTGAGACGTGGCGACTAGGGTTCGCGACCTGGGCTAATTTTCGTCCATTCTAAGGTGTTTTAGAGCATCCTAGGTGATTATAACATCATCTAATCCATTGTTCTTCGCTGAATCAAGGTATTTTTCTTGAATCCCTAGAGTTGACTTTTTGGGAGTTTTGTTCTTGATTTCGTTTTGTATCCATTTTTGACAAACCAATTGTTGTCAAATGATGTTGTTAAACATATACTATGGATTGTATATCCATATTTCGGTTTGGAATTCCATTTTCATGTTTTGTCGGGTCGATTCGTGTTCTTGGCCATTTTGAGGGAAACCCTTGAACTTTCGTCGTTTGTTCTTTGAGTTCAACGGCTTTAAGTCGTGCTATGGAATTCATTTTCATTGTTGTTATTTTCCTTCGTAGTTTATTATCGCGAGTTGGCGTTCGGTGGAGTCAGCGGATTCGTAGTCGGTTCGTGCCAACCTACTTCGGTCGATTCTCCGCGTTGTTCTTATTCGAAGCAAGTACCTTGTCCATACATTTCTTGTTTCATGGATATGATGATTGGTGATCGTCTTGGTATGTTTGTTTGTTTGTTTGAAATGAGTTTTCAAAAGATTCGGCTAGCCTCGTTAAAGGCTCACTTTCAAAACGCGTGTGTTTTGTAAATTGTGTGGGTTGTAAGTGACCACGTGAATCCTTTGGATATGTTTTGGTGTTGATGTTGCGCTTGATAATGCGTGTGTACGTATATTATCTCTTTTCGGTGCGTTATGGTTTGACGTGGTGTTTTGCTAAGTGTTTGATGCCTCTTGGTGAATTGTTTGGATATCCTTGGTGTGATATGTTATTTGTGCATGATTGTTTCGCTATCCAGCTCGGGAGGGTCCTTAGAGGCCTCGGGTGGGATTTGTGGTGGCGTCCCGGTCCTAGGCGATGCCTGTGCGTGTATGTTTTGTGAATGTGTTTGCTCACCTCGGGAGGGTCCGACGGGGCCTCGGGGAATCTATGACTTCACTCTGGATTCACGAGTGAAACTTTACGAGTGTGTGTGTATGTTTTGTGAATGTGTTTGCTCACCTCGGGAGGGTCCAACGGGGCCTCGGGGGAAACTATGACTTCACTCTGGATTCACGAGTGAAAGTTCACGAGTGCGTGTGTATGTTTTGTGAATGTGTTTGCTCACCCCGGGAGGGTTCGACGGGGCCACGGAGGGAGTCCAATGGTTTTGCCCTGGATTCACGAGTGAAACTTCACGGGTGCGTGTGTATTTTATGTCCGTCGAGGACGCGTGACGTGGGTTTTAACCTTGTGTATTGTTGTTGGTTTCAATTGTGAAAACAAAACCTTTGGGCTTTGACCCATGTTGATTTTGGAAAGATAAGGATTCGGTAATCCTAAATTGTTTTCTATTAAAACTCTCGATGGTATTTTAAACTATTTTATAAATTGTTTCCCTGGATTTGTGATCTTTCAGTTTTGGAATGTCTTTCCCAAACTCTTGCCTCGGGAAGTACTTTTCGTTTCGTTTGGATCTTTGAGGATTCCTGGTTATTGTTAGTCGTGCAATGTGAGTTGTATGCTCGTATTTTGCACTTTGTTCTTGCACTAGCAAAACAGTGGAGTTTTGCTAACCCCCGAGTGTTCGGGGGGTGGATGTCTGTTTTTGCATTCAGGTTTGGGAGCATAACACAGGGTCGGCACGAAGGATGATGAAAGATGATCGATACTAATCACATGAGGAGCCGTACATTGTTGTATTGGTTCAGTTGTATTTTATTTCCGCTGCAGTATTTCTCTCCACGTTTTACGGGAGAATTTTGTATTTGACCCCTGCGCGGGCATGTATTGAGATTGAGTTGTATGTTTTTATTGAAAGACCAAATCGGTGTACTGAGTCGTTTTAGCCTTAAAGGCATTATTTAAATATTCGATGTTGCTACCAGCCTGGTAGATCCTTGAGGAGAGGGTCTACGGCGTGTAATATCCCTGAGCGGATTGGGGGTGTTACATAAATGGTATCAGAGATTTAGGTTGTGGAAACCTAGGCTGTTGGGTTTAATGGTGTCTGTTGAGTTTTTGCCTCGTCAGAATTTGTCTGACTGAGTCGTGTCGCGACGCGTCGTCTGAGTCTGTTGGTCGTGAATAGTATCGTTGAGCGATCATCATCTTCGTGCGACCTGTGGATGTAAGTCTCCCTTTTTTGTGTTGTGCCTCGTGTGACATGAGCTGCTTGTATGATTATATCGTTGGTTGATTGAATCCTTCTGTGGATTTTTATTCCGTGATATGTGGGTATTCGACTCTAATATTTTATTTATATGCGGAGCGGTGTCGCTGCTAATGTATTTTCGAACTGTATTTTATCCGCTGCGTGAGTCCTTTCAAAATGACTTTCAATATTTTGCAAACTGAGTTCTAATTCGTAAAACTGATTCTCTAAGTCGAGTTTTGGCACTTTGGCCTTGAATGTTTTATGATGGTTTGATAAAGGATTTTGTGAGTTTTGGGCATTCTGGCCTATTGAATTTTTGAAAACCTTGAGTATCTTAGAAAATTAAATTTCGTGACATACTTTTAAAACGAATTATTTTCTTGCGGTGTTTTCAAGGTGCTTTATAATGCCGCAATACATTTCAAAAAATTTCCAGTTGAGGACCAAAAATATTTTGAGATATTTTCAATTATTTAGAAATGCTTTGCTTAGACCCGAGGGTCAAATATTTTTGAAAGTTTTTCACTAAAAGAAAAGTGTCCTCATTTTTGTTCAAATGCAAGATGATTTTCAAAGTCTCGATAATGGTGTTTGTACTACTTTTTGAAGGGTGATACTCAAGATCAACTAGTGTTTCCGAAATCTTTCTTTTTCAAAGGTGGTTTTCGTTTTTAAAACCTTTGGTTCCTGTTTGCGGTCCGAGAATGTATGTATAATGTTCGCACTTTCGTTTGGAGTGTTAACCCCCGAGTTGTGATTGAATTGGTGGTGTGAGCGCTGAGTCGTTCGCCACGCAATTGTTGTATTAGCCCTCAGTGAGAGGTCTGATGTTGATCTTTAACGTTGCCATTTCGTGGTGATTTGCGTGCTATCACACATGTGCGAGCTATTGGAACTGGAGTTTGTATGATTGTGTACATACGTGGTTGTTTCGTGATGTTTAGTAATTATGTGCTGGTTATCGTTCGGGCCGTTGTAATCATCGAACGATGCCGTGGTTGTTGTGATTTAAGTATGCATTGATAAGTTGTGTGGAATTGGCACCTCTGGTATGTTGTTTTGCGATGTTATATTCCATTGCACCTAGCAGCTGTATTTCCGGTATGCCGAGGCGCTTCGACTGTATTGTGCTGGGGCATGTACATGCAACTTGTCCTTCTCCGCCAGTAACGTGTTACAAGTGCGGGCTCGAGGGACACAGAATTCAGTTTGCGAATTAGTTACCGAGACTTTCGGAGTTCGCAATTTAGCACAGATATCAGGATCGGCTCTGAGGAGCCCATGGGAGATGTTTCTGTCGGTTGCTTTTTGTGTTGTTACCTTGCTTCTATTGTTGTGAGTTGCGGGGACGACCTTTCTTTTATAAGAGGTCGAATGTAATACCCGTATTATTTTTGGACTTCTGCAATTCCCCTTTCTCAAGTCTATCGACTCGCTCGTGTTCGTTGATACTTTCTGAACTTGTTCTGTATTTCGGTTTCATCGTTCGAATGCGTTGTGACCTTGTTTCGGATCGATCTGTTTATCGTTGTGACTTTTATGAGTTCGGTTCGATTCTTGTGAACCTAGTAACATCTTCCAGTTTCTACCAGCTCTTTTAATGTCTTGAGTTGAATTGTGAACTTCGGAGTTATTTTTCGACCGTTGTTGTTCGATTATTGTTACTTGATCGTTGTTGTTCGATCGTCGTTGTTCTATCGTTGTTGTTCAGTCGTTTTTGATCGATCCTTGTTGTTCGATCGGGGTTGTCTGACTGTTGTTGCCTGATCTCGTACCGCGAAGAATCGTCGTTCACCGTTAGTTTGTTGTTTCGGGTGTGGCCAGATGGGTCACCGAGCCGTGCAATGCGAGACGGTAACTGAGAGATTTGGGGGATCGAGGTTGCGTCCCTGCTCCGAAAGGACACGTAGATGCATATTTTGGCTTTGAGGATTTCGGCGTAGTCCGAATTGTTTGTGATTGTCCTTGTGGATCGTTTTGTATTTATTTCTGTTTTCTCGACTGTGCGTGTTTCCTTGTGATAGGTGCTTTGTGTTTTGGGATTGTTCGGATAATCGACTTGATTGTATTATCTATTTGATGATGCTGGTCACTTGTTGGTTTTATTATGTGTCTATCGGTGGCGTTGTGTTGGCCGTCGTGGAGCGTGTTTTTACGCCGTATATTCCTCTGTGTTGCTTGTAATGTTTCACCGTTGGGCGTAAGTTACGCGTTTCTTATGTATCTCGTTGAGTTTTCCTGGCGGGGTATTGCTTCTCCCTACTTGTTTTAAGTTTCGGGACGAAACTTCTTTTAAGGAGGGTAGTATGTAATATCCGCAATTTAGATTTCCGGTAATTTTCCTTTTTAGCGAGAGTCCATTTTGACGACTCTCTTGTGACCGTTTCGTCATTCTGAGAATGATTAATTCTGTACTTTTTGGCATCCGGGTTCGTTTAGGTGTCGTTTTGTTGAGTTCCGTGCTTTTTGGCGACTTTTCCGCACTTGAGTTTGATTCTTGCGAATCTCGTTCGAAACTTCTGTTTTGAGTTTCCTGTAAGTCCGTTTAACTTTGTTAGACGTGTTGTGAACTTCGGTTTGGTTATTCGATCACGTATCATGGTTTTCGGGCGTTTTGGGCCATTTTGTAATTTTCCCAAAGTTGTGGGTATCCGTATACGTATTTGTTATCTCGACCCTTTTTATGGTCGCGTGTGAGTTTGATTGCAACTCAAACTCTTGGTATGATCTTATTCTGGAGTTTTCCGTGCGTATCTTGATCTTGGTATTTCGATCGGAGGGGTCCGTTGTTGTAATCAGCTTTGAGAGTACTACTACTATAGTTCTGGGTGCATTAGCGCACGCTAAGGGATATCCTTAGCGCACGCTATCGAACAGCAGGGTCTGAAGTCAGTAGCTGTAATCAGGCCGTTAGCGCACGCTAAGGGCATGTCATTAGCGCGCGCTACAGTGCTGTGGTTAGCGCACGCTACGGGTTTGGTAGCGCACGCTAACTAGTAGTTCGAGGGAGTCCAGTGGCTACTGGACTAGGTCTGGAGGATTCGTTAGCGCACGCTAACTCTTGATGGTTAGGGCACGCTAACTATGCATTTTGGAAGAACGATTGTTCTGACGTCTCGATGGCGCACGCTAAGCTGTCCAGTATAAAAACTGGACAGCAGTCTTTAATCTTCATTTTTCTTCATTCTTCTTCTTCCTCCGTGGGTTTGAGACGTGGCGACTAGGGTTCGCGACCTGGGCTAATTTTCGTCCATTCCAAGGTGTTTTAGAGTATCCTAGGTGATTATAACATCATCTAATCCATTGTTCTTCGGGAATCAAGGTATTTTTATTGAATCCCTAGAGTTGACTTTTGGGGAGTTTTGTTCTTGATTTCGTTTTCTATCCATTTTTGACGAACCAATTATTGTCAAATGATGTTGTTAAACATATCCTATGGATTGTATATCCATATTTCGGTTTGGAATTCCATTTTCATGTTTTGTCGGGTCGATTCGTGTTCTTGGCCGTTTTGAGGGAAACCGTTGAAATTTCGTCGTTTGTTCCTTGAGTTCAACGGCTTTAAGTCGTGCTATGGAATTCATTTTCATTGTTGTTATTGTCCTTCGTAGTTTATTATCGCGAGTTGGCGTTCGGTGGAGTCGGCGAGTTCGTAGTCGGTTCGTGCCAACCTACTTCGGTCGATTCTCCGCATTGTTCTTATTCGAGGCAAGTACCTGTCCATACATTTCTTGTTTCATGGATATGATGATTGGTGATCGTCTTGGTATGTTTGTTTGTTTGTTTGAAATGAGTTTTCAAAAGATTCGGCTAGCCTCGTTAAAGGCTCACTTTCAAAACGCGTGTGTTTTGTAAATTGTGTGGGTTGTAAGTGACCACGTGAATCCTTTAGATATGCTTGGTGTTGATGTTGCGCTTGATAATGCGTGTGTACGTATATTATCTCTTTTCGGTGCGTTATGGTTTGACGTGGTGTTTTGCTAAGTGTCTGATGCCTCTTGGTGAATTGTTTGGATATCCTTGGTGTGATATGTTATTTGTGCATGATTGTTTCGCTAGCCAGCTCGGGAGGGTCCTTAGAGGCCTCGGGTGGGATTTGTGGTGGCGTCCCGATCCTAGGCGATGCCTGTGCGTGTATGTTTTGTGAATGTGTTTGCTCACCTCGGGAGGGTCCGACAGGGCCTCGGGGAATCTATGACTTCACTCTGGATTCACGAGTGAAACTTCACGAGTGCGTGTGTATGTTTTGTGAATGTGTTTGCTCACCTCGAGAGGGTCCAACGGGGCCTCAGGGGAATCTATGACTTCACTCTGGATTCACGAGTGAAAGTTCACGAGTGCGTGTGTATGTTTTGTGAATGTGTTTGCTCACCTCGGGAGGGTTCGACGGGGCCACGGAGGGAGTCCAATGGTTTTGCCCTGGATTCACGAGTGAAACTTCACGGATGCGTGTGTATTTTATGTCCGTCGAGGATGCGTGACGTGGATTTTAACCTTGTGTATTGTTGTTGGTTTCAATTGTGAAAACAAAACCTTTGGGTTGTGACCCCTGTTGATTTTGGAAAGATAAGGATTCGGTAATCCTAAATTGTTTTCTATTAAAACTCTCGATGGCATTTTAAACTGTTTTATAAATTGTTTCCCTGGATTTGTGATCTTTCGGTTTTGGAATGTCTTTCCCAAACTCTTGCCTCGGGAAGAACTTTTCGTTTCGTTTGGATCTTTGAGGATTCCTAGTTATTGTTATTCGTGGAATGTGAATTGTATGACTCGTATTTTGCACTTTGTTCTTGCACTAGCAAAACAGTGGAGTTTTGCTAACCCCCGAGTGTTCGGGGGGTGGATGTCTGTTTTTGCATTCAGGTTTGGGAGCATAACACAGCGTCGGCACGATGGATGATGAAAGATAATCGATACTAATCACATGAGGACCCGTACATTGTTGGATTGGTTCAGTTGTATTTTATTTCCGCTGCAGTATTTCTCTCCACATTTTACGGGAGTATTTTGTATTTGACCCCTGCGCGGGCATGTATTGAGATTGAGTTGTATGTTTTTATTGAAAGACCAAATCGGTCTACTGAGTCGTTTTATCCTTAAAGGCATTATTTAAATATTCGATGTTGTTACCATCCTGGTAGATCCTTAAGGAGAGGGTCTACGGCGTGTAATATCCCTGAGCGGATTGGGGGTGTTACACGATGTTCGACTGGTTTCAGGACGAGCATCATTATAGTGCGATGTTTCAATGTGAAGGTGGTGTTCCTCAGCAGCAGCCTCCATTTCAGATCGAGCAGCCAGTTTTTGAGATCGAGCAGCCGGTTGTACAGCTCTATGATCGTTATAGTTGTGAGAGGGATGCTGAGGGTGATGAAGATGGTGAGACTGCCGGGACGCAGCAGTTGGGTGAGCGTAGTCTTCCACCGCGAATGAGTCGACCATCTGCTGCTCTTCGGGAGCCTTTTGTGGTGGCACCTCCAAGAGATAGCGAGGCTTTGAAGAAGTTGTTCCTACAATTTAGGAGGGAGCAGCCACGTGATGCTATTGTCCGGTGTTTGGAGACTGGGCATGCTCTCACCCAGGCGTTATTTGACCGGATAGAGTCTAGCCATGAAGACTTTGATGCCGAGGTGATAGATTGTTATGTGCTTGCGACTCGAACGAGGCTTCGGATGGGAGTCCGTAGTGTTGGTGTCGGTAGAGTTGGTACTGTACTTAACGGCTCCCAATTTTACGTAAGTTCTATAACCTACTCGCTTGTATATCATTGGTGTGATGTGGATTTTTTTTATTTTGTGGTTTGGCTTTTTGTAGTTAGTTATGGCCAACGAGTTTGCAAGACTCCATCCGGATGATCCACTTGGTATCAAGGTGACAGGGAAGCCGGTTTACAGGGATTGGAAAATTCCTAAATGCATCGAGGACTACATGACAGGTCTTGATACACCACATGCGGTTCCATGGTCAAATTGCAACGAGGTAAGTTTGAAATTTATATTTATAAATGATTCGCTATGTTTGATATGATGATCTTATATGATTGCATATTTTATTTCAACAGATCATTGCCACTTGTTGCCTCGACCAGAGCCACTGGGTGACTATCAAGATTGACATCATAACATGGATCGTGGAGTTGTACGATTCCTTGTCACACCAACACCAAGATGATCGATACCGATTCAACCAATTGCGACCTATTACTCGTCTGATGCCTCGTGTGCTGGCTCAATCCGGGTACTGGCTGAACAACCAATCGAAGAAGAAGTATGACATGGAGATGAGTTTCAAAATTATGCCACGAGAGCTACAGTTCATACAAAACGACAATCACAATTGTGGCCCCTTCGCGTGCATGTACTTGGATCGACTCGTCTCTGCAAACCCAGCAGCAAGGCACCAAATCAAGGAACTTAATGAGAAATATATTAAGAAATATCGATATGGTTTAGATGCTAAAATCTTTATGTTGTCGTTAGACATGTAATATGGTTTATGGTGTGTTGTGTTGTGGCAAGATTAATGTGTCGTGTTGTTAAATATTTATGTTGTCGTTAGACAGTTTTGGCAAGATTAATGTGTTGTGTTGTTAAATCTTTATGTTGTCGTTGGACAGTTTTGGCTCTGTGTTGCACACGATGGCTGCACACGATCGTGGCCATCGTGTGTTACGATCGTGTGCAACGTGCCCACGGTCATGGGTTGCTGCTGTTGTGTGCCCACGATGGCTGCCATGACCGTGTGCACACGACCGTATGTCCCATCGTGGGCACGTCCGTGGGCACCATCATGGGCACGACCCTGTGCACCATCGTGTTCACACGACCGTGTGCCCCATCGTGGGCACGGCCGTGTGCACCATCGTGTGCACATGAACTTTTGGTATTTTTGCCAATTTGATTTATTGTGTTATCTAGAAGGATGTTATGTGATTCTAAAATTTCTTGTTCAAACATTATTTACTATATAACTTCTTATACAAACTCGTATTTGTCATTTCGTGTAATTCATTAGTATATGAGATATTTCATACAGATGATGAACTTATCCGTATGAACTAATATATTGAGAATATATATACAACACATGATATGCAATATATTATGTTAATTCAATCAATAACTTTTTAAATAAGTGTATCGTTAACAAATACTTGTTAATATATAAGTAACAACACCTAAATTGACGAGTCATTTGAGAAATTGGTGAAAATTGTTAATGTTCTTGTGCACACGACCGTGTGCCCCATCGTGGGCACGGCCGTGTTTGTGCACATGAACTTTTGGTATTTTTGCCAATTTGATTTATTGTGTTATCTAGAAGGATGTTTTGTGATTCTAAAATTGCTTGTTCAAACATTAATTACTATATAACTTCTTATACAAACTCGTATTTGTCATTTCGTGTAATTCATTAGTATATGAGATATTTCATACAGATGATGAACTTATCCGTACGAACTAATATATTGAGAACATATATACTACACATGATATGCAATATATTATGTTAATTCAATCAATAAATTTTTAAATAAGTGTCTCGTTAACAAATACTTGTTAATATATAAGTAACAACACCTAAATTGACGAGTCATTTGAGAAATTAGTGAAAATTGTTGATGTTCTTGTGCACACGACCGTGTGCCCCATCGTGGGCACGGCCGTGTGCACCATCATGTGCACACGTGGATACAGTGCCAATTTGACACCGTAGACACCATGACACCTGGTTGCCAACGTGGCACACGATCGTGCCCATCGTGTGCACCATCGTGTGTACTACAAAGGGCAGCATCAAATTATTTTATTATAAAATCCCATCGTGGGTCCTCCCTTTTTCAATATAAGCCCATCTTCCTGGACCGAGAGTGAAATACATGAACCCACCTTTTCACTATAAACCCTAATCAATTACAATCCGTTAAAATCCATTAAAATCAAATACGCGAAATGAGCGGCTGATTACGAGAAAGCGATTTAGGAGGAATCGAAGCACCTCCACCAAAAAAAAGAAGGAGGATACCTCCTCCCAACCCACCATACATAACTAGACCGAGAGGAAGATACTCAATGCTCAGAGTAAGTTTTTTGATTTTGTTGTATGTGTAGTGTGTACTGCGAATTAATGTGTTTTATGAAACATGGCCTATTTAAAAACACTGCGAGCACTCCAGTCATACTAGATGGTGATGATGATGATGATTTAGAGATTTCTGAGAAGACAAGTAAAGAAGTTATTTTAGAAGAAGAAGTTCATGGAGATAATGATACAAGACTAAACAAACAGCAGCAGATGAGGGATAAGGGATCCAAGTGATTGTGGTTTTTAAGATATTATTAGATATTTTGATGTAATGGTGATGAACTTTTGTTTTGTAAAGTTATATGCTTTTGGTGTAAACTATTGCTCTTTAAAGTGAGCTACTTTGTTATGGTTAATGTTTGCCTCCATAATCACCTTTATTTGCTTTACATCACTGATGTTTGACTTAAATTTCAATTCAAAGATAAAGAAAATAGAAACAAAATTATGCATTTCAACTAATAATCAGAATACTGAATCAAAATATCAGCACATGATTGTTGCTAGTAAGTCACAAAATATAAAATTACATAAGCAATTTAAGTTTCATGGTATGGACATCCACTTATGTCATGGTCATACGACAAATGCTACACCTCTTCTTCTGTCGGCGCCTTTGCCTCGTTTGTTCATCCATTCCTTGAGTTTATTCAGGGATATTCAAATCCACACCACCTATGGGAATGAATGTTTTGCAAGATTTTCTATTGTGGCCTGTTCCTTTACACCTACCGCACACCTGAGGCCGTCCACCTGCGGGCAAATTTTCAACAGCGGACCGTGCATGACTCATCCTTGGTCGGCCGGCTTGTCGTACCCCCTCTGGAGGTATGCAAATCATGGATGAGATCTCCGGTGGGACATTCCACTCATCAGGATGTGGGATAGGATTAATATGCTCATTATAAGTCTCTCTAAGACCTTGTTGCTTGAAATAACGACTAACAAAATCATACACGGACAAACCATTGCCGGCGCGCCTGTTACAATAAGCAATTATGTCAAAGATAATGTATTTTTGATACTGATGAGGTGTAGGATACTGCATCCGACAGCACCCGCATGCCCACGGCCATGACCGTGTGCACACGACAGCATAGACAAAAACATTGAATGGTGTGCACATTAGAGCAAAGCAATTACCTTATAGCGGCAACAGCATGACGACATGGAATCTGATCCAAATCAAACTCACGACAACAACATGTCCAGGTTCGAAGGTCGACCTCATAAGAAACTTTGTTTTCTTCGACTTTATAAACAAGTGGGGTGGTAGCTCGAACGGTAAGAGTCAGACTGGCTTGCACAGAGTTAGAAAGATTTTCAAAAGTGTGCATTGTCAACTCATGGTCTCTTGATGTAGCTTCTCCCCGCTTTTCATCAAACCAATTCTCTAAAATTAGGCGAAATATCTCAAGTAACGAGCAAACAGGTAAACACTTCGCCCACAACGTACGATTATTAAACCATTCAACAGCATTGGATGTCAAGAAGTTATAGCATCGTATCGGACACTTCGACCTAGCCCACCTCTCTGGCCCAATTTCAGAAAGGCGCCTGTGAGCCCCATTAGGGCTTTCAATATGTAGTTTCGAAAAGTAGTTTTCAAAAACTTCTTCACGATGCGTGTAGGCAGCAGTTCTAAAGAGTCCTATAGCATTCGCACCGTAGGAGGTCAGATTTTTTGCAAGATGGTGATAGCACAACCCGTGGAATGCATTCGGATAGACGGCTCGAACAGCATTCTGAATGCTCTTATGTTGGTCACTCACAATCAGTAAATCTTCCATCGGATTGTAGCATCTGCGCAGGTTATACAGAAAATAAGTCCATGACTCGTCGTTCTCTATCGGACCGAGACCAACTGCAAGAGGAAACACTTGCTCGTTCCCGTCAAATGTGACGGCCGCAAATAGAGTTCCTTTATTCCTTCCCTTCAGGTGGGTCCCATCAACTATAATCACCGGTCGAAGGCACGTATCAAATGCCCAAATACTCTGTCCGAGAACGAACATGTAGCAAAATACTCCCTCACGAGTTGTCTGCAAATCATAAATTGTCCCTGGATTACGCTGTTTTAACAAATGCAGATAAGATGAGAGCCTCTGATACGACTCATCCAAGCCGCCATATGTATTCTCTATCGCTATATTCCTCGTCCGGAGAGCAAAACTGTATAGCATGTCAATATCGTACTCCCTACACATCTCTGCAATCATCTCCTTTGGCCTCAAAGTGACCCCCTCACTGGTCAATCTTTTAGCAAAATAATGAGCGGCAACCTCATAAGTGACCGATCGTGCGGCAGCACGGTTCAAATCAGGGTGACAGCTGTGCTCCAAGGTCAACTTAGTAATTCTCGAAATAGTTGCACCCTCAATAGCACACAACCTAAACTGACAATTTTTTCGCCCACTCTTACAAACAAACACTATATGTTTATCGGCGGAACGATCAGTGATACACTGTTGCATGTTTTCCAAATGATACATTCCTACAGTTATCTTCAACTCTGCCTTGGAACGAAATGTGGACCCCACCTCTAGCTGACCGGTAACCGGTGGAGGCTGCTCGACCCAACCCAAAGTCCCGGCACTACCGGGGTCCGGAAATGGAATGATCCAGTTACGCATTGATTGTAGATGCTCATGCTCGCTCGCAGATTGATGGTCGGATGAGAAGTTCTAACGACTCATAATCCTATCCATTTGGGTCGGTTGGCGAACCCAAGCAAGAAATTCCGCAGATAGTGACTCAAGCAAGTCTTTACAACAATCTTCATCTTCGGATGTATGCACCTCCTCATCTTCCTCGTCTTCCTCATCTTCCTTGTGTTGATAATCTTTGGAAGGCATGTCATAATTTATGTTGCCGGGCTCTACTCTCGAGCTGCTACATCCTATATTAACCTCGGGAGTGGAGGAGCTGCCGTTCTCAACATAGACCTCAGGATCCTTCTTGTATTCTACTAGTAATCGAAGTATCTCGGTATCGCCCCGTAATAGGACTTTTACTTTGTTTCCCTTGGCCATGTGTGTCAAGTACCATAATTTGTAATCGGACTCATTTGGACCACCCAAACCCTCTCTGATAACCCCCACGAGGTTTGCACGACTAACTTTGCTCGTGTCGATGTAGACAAAAAATGTGTCCCCGTCTACATATGTCGATCGCTCCCAATGACCACCGTGATGTATCAAAATACGCTGCCACGATATCTGATTACAAAAAGATGAATAACTATTCAGAAAACTGAGCGAACAATATTATAAAACCGTCTGCCTTGGACACGACCGATGCACACGGTCGTATGATACCGTGTGCATCGATCGTGTGCATGTTTCTGGCCATGAACACGATCGCTCCACACGATTGTAGACGATCGTGTTAAACGATCGTGAACACGTTAGTTGTGTGCACGATGTCAAGGTCGTTCGACACGATCGTCGCACACGGTGGCTTCCCATCGTGTACAGCGATCGTGTCCGTAAGAACTGGTCGGAAAAAAAATTCCAGCGGTCAAATACTGATGCATACCTTCTTTATGAACCCAGAAGCACGACCAATGAGGTCCTATTTGAACGTCAACTTTTCTTTTCGAATAATCTTGTGATTTTTATAAGATTTTTGAGAGACACTTTGTCAAAAATGGTTGTGTTGTTTTGATGTATATGTTGTAGTTAAATTTTGATTGTTGGACATTAATATCGATCGGAGCAGATGAGGAAAGTAAAAAAACAAAAAAGAGAAAAAAAAAGTAGTTTAAATTAAAATCATAAAAAAAGAGAAAAGTCAACATTACAATAAAAGAGAGGACACTTTAGTCTTTTTAATCAAAATGGTACTAAAAACTTATAGTTTATGAATGGGGATATAAAACTTATCAATTTTATGATTTGGTATTAAAAAATTGATTCCCACAATAGAAAATTTCAATTTTAAGTTATTTATTTCTGTAAATTAAAAAATTTCAGTTTCTTAATAGTTAATTTGTAATTAGTTTTTTTGTAGTATCATGTAATTAATTACTGGTATTTAATATATTAATATTTTCGTAATATTTATTTTGATTAAGTTCTTGTATGTTATTGGCGGTTGTAGGTTATTGCACTCATATTTTTTTTATTTATTAATAATTAGATTATCTCTTGATTGTTAGATAAAATTCTGGTTGAAAAGGCTATTTCTAGTCATAGTTATTTGGGTGGGAATCCCCCTTTCCAAGAGATTATATTCTCTTAATATATATATATATATATAGAGAGAGAGAGAGAGAATCAAATTAGAATGGTTCTTATCTTGCGAATTGCGAATATGTATGAGTTTTGTACTAATTATGCACGATATATATATATTTCGTGCATCAAAATTGCAATGCATTAAAATATGCATTATATGCATCAAAATATCGACGCATTAGAATATTGCATTATATGCATCAAATTTTTGTGAGAATAAACCTGGGTCATCCATTTACCAATCTCTATGGATGAAATTCATTCTTATTTATATATATATATATATGTAAAAAAGACTTGAGGGCAATTTACACCATTTAGTACATTACAAAAGTATTATAAGAATATCACCATATTAAAATAATTACAAAAATAACGAATTGGGCTGATATCGAAATGCAATATTTAAATTATATATCACTAGATATTGGGGCATTGAGGTATCGAATAATCGATATCCGAAAAATAATATTTCAAGTAATCAAAACTATTATATATATATATAAGTGGGGATACTCCATTGTGCCGTTTTGAATATAGTAGAATTCTTTCGTGCCCAAGTTTAACACAAGCTCTTTTTATAATCAAATTATCAGCCTTTACTCGAAGACATTCGAGTGTCACTTATTCGAGTGAGACATTCGAGTCACCTACTCGATTAACACAAAACACATTGGAATCAACCTATTCGAATGACTCGAATACATTCGAGTGACCTATTCGAGTGACTCATATAGTCACCTACTCGAGTGACTCGAATGTCTTCGAGTAAAGGTTAAATCTGACAATTTGAATACTAAAAGAGTTGTGGTTAAATTTAGGGTAAAAAAGTTTTTTATTAAATTTAAAAGGGCAATACATTTTTTTTTTCATTTCTTATTTTTTTTTTGTGCTAGACTTATTTAGTTAATTTATAAATATTTTATATATATACATCCAGAGCAGAAAGAAACCAAAACCCAATACCCAATTTTATTTTTACAATAACGTACCACATTTGTTTTGGACCGGCCCACTAGGGTTCCGTCTTATCCTTCTACTCCGCAGCATCTTCTTTCTTTTCCTTTTCTACATTGTTCCCTTGTCATCACCACCCTCAATAAATAGGCCAACAGTACAATCGTCTTTCCTGCTTTCAGCCATTCAGGTTAAGCATGGAACCCTAAACTTATCCAACCACAAAAAATTCCAATAAATATGGCACTATTTATTTCCATTCACGCACAGAAAAATATCGTATACTAATTCCAATTTTTTTATTAAAAAAAAAAGATTTTGTTTTTTGTTTTTTACTTTTAAATTCTTGATTTCATGGAAAATCCGAAGGCCGTAACTCAAAGAATCAGGGTTTTGTATTCCGATCCGGACGCGACTGATTCATCCTCCGATGACTTTGAGACAACAGGGAAAAAATCGAAGAGAATCATTCACGAGGTTGTCCTCCATAACAAGATAAAAACCAATCCTCCTGATCCAGAGAAATCGCCTGGAAATCTTTCTACGGGCTCCTTGAATAAAACAAGTAAATTCGTCGGGGTTCGGAGGAGAAAATCGGGGAAATTCGCGGCGGAAATCAGAGACCCTTGGAAGAAAAAGCGTATCTGGCTGGGGACTTTCAACACGGAGGAGGAGGCCTCCAGAGCCTATCTCGTCAAGAAGAGCGAGTTCGAAAGAAGGATGAGCCCCAAACGGGGCTTCGATTGGATTCCCCGCGATGAAAAATCACCGGATCGAGATTCTCCGACCTCGGTTCTCGAGATCGACACGGCCATGGAGTCGTCCGGCGGATCCGGAAGCGACGCTGTTGAGGAGGAGGTTTCCGGCGGGAACAAGGTCCCGGAATATTCGAAGGAGGAGTTTGGGTATTTTCAAGGCGTACAGATAATCGATAGACACGGGTTCTTGATGGGCGATTTTAGTAAGCTCGACGATCTCAGTCTTCGCACAGGTGAAGGTGGCATTATTCTGACAGGATGAGTTTCTTTTCCTTTTTTTTTTAATAATGATCCATTGAACCAGTTCTTAAGCTTATTTGGGTCTGTGTAATAAGTTGTTTTTTTCCCTCTCAGTTAACAATGTCTAATCCAAAACTAATGTCTAATCCAATAATGTAGTATCAGTATTCTGTTTGACCAATCTTTTAATGCCAAACACAAAGGCAGCAAGAGGGGGGTCTTCTTGATTAGCAAAAAAGCATCTCATTTCGACGCTTCCAACATGTCCACGCCGTCGCCAAAACCACCATCTGCCAAGGGGCATGAGGCACTATCATATTATCAAACTTCTTTTTAGTAACCTATCGGCGCAACCAGTCCCCATCAGAACAACTTTCAAACTCCGCAAATTGGATCGGAGCCACCCTCCCTCGAGAAAGGGCAAAAAACCAAGGCATGTAAACAGGTTTCACAAGACGCACCACATCTAGTGCAAATTCCATCGCCTGTGATAGTACGAGACAGCAAAAGTTCCTTCGTGGGGAGCCGGTTCAGGGCTCCCAACCATAGAAAAAATTTGAGCTTGGCAGGAGCACGTAAACTCCAAGTCCAGCTCGTGTTTCTGGCCACAACAGGCTGTCCCGCGGCCTCATTCTACACTCCATCAAAAGGTATGCCGCGCGACATGAAAACTTGCCATCCGGGGTGCCCAGGAGCAGTCTCCTATCATCACTATTTGTATGCCTAGGCATGAGAACATTTGCTATTCTCCTCTTTTAAGTTCATCCGATATAACTGTTTCCAAAGAATTAAGACACCACCCAGTCTCAATATTCCATACATCTGCAACTTTCAACTCCATATCACTACCCCTGATAACATTCTCGCAACACTCCGCCACCGTACCCCCATGAAACCACTTGTCGAACCAAAAGGAGATTTCTTTTCCGTTTCCAATTCGCCAACCCGTAGAACCCATAAGACCTTGACAGCTTTTAACCAACCATTTGAACAGTTAGAAACATTCAGCCCTAACTAGTAGTAAAAAAAAACCTTATTCTTCAAGTACTTCCCTTTACCTCAAAAGACATATACGACCCATATATTTTAACCCAACAGCTAAGATATTCATAATCTTAGCTCCGATACCATATTCTGTAACACCCCCGATATATTCAGGAATATTACAGCGCCGTAAATCCTTTACATAAGAATTTACAAGGCTGGAGAAACGAAAATGACAATAACAGATACCAACTTATGAAAGTAACTGAAATAAAATACAAACAGTTCTGACCAATACTGAGAATACAAATATCTAAAGGGAAAGTATTAATACATCACCAAATCCAGATCATCACAAACGACGACGTACTCGAGTACTTATTAAAACAACACAATCAACAGACAATTAAACCCGGCCGGAACATCACTCTGCACCCTCGTCGTCATGCAGCTCCAGTGGTTGTTTCCCTGCTCTCCTGGATCCTGAACATAAACAAATGTTCACCCCCGAAGGGGTTAGCACAACGATGCTAGTACAAGTACCACAACATATTATTTAATAACTCACGAAGAATAATAACATGAACGACAAAATACCAACGAGTCTCCTCCTACGAGAAACTCATAAATAATATACACAAATGATAATCACAACATGATACCACAACATACACATGGAAATTTCGACGATCCAGCGTTCACTACCTAGAACCCATGATGATCCCGTCAGACCAACCCGTGGTGGAAAAACCCGTTCGATGATCCAGCGCACGCTAGCATAGATCCCCCGATGATCCCGTCGGACCAACGCGAGGTGGACATACAACGACATATATGCACAACAATATGTATAACATTAATATATAGAACGATTAAAGTACTTGCCTCGATTCGATGACAAGAAAAATACTCCCACGAATATCAAAACGCTCGAAGGCCGCTCCCTTCGATCAATCACGTTGCTAAGCTCGAACCTTAACAAAAGAAATAATATAGAATTCATCTCAAATCGTACGAACATCTAACAATCCAAATTACGGTCGGAAGTTCATAAAATGAAACCTGCCTGACTTGCTTAACGTACGTTACGTACCTTTGGTAGCGGACGTTAAGCCTACTCGTTAGCGTACGTAAACGACAAGGTCTAGCGTACGCTAACCATGTATCGACAGTTCCTCTCTGATCAGTCGACTGACTCGTCTGATGATATAACGTACGTTACGTACCAAGCATAGTGTACGTTAACTATGCCCGATAGCGTACGTTAACTACAAAGCTTAGCGTACGCTAAACATGTATGACAGTTCCTCACTGGGCAGACGACTGTTCTAAGCTTGCGAAATCTTCAATGATTAATGTATGTTATCTCCATACATATCATGCTCATACAATTACGAATGATCTTACGGATTCAAACATCTTCGAATTCAAGGATACGTATATCATCATGGTGATCATACTCCAATTATGATGACAAATTCTCATGCGAAGTTCGGTGATCTAAGGTTGATGCGTTAGATTCTAATATCATCAGTACATTCAGATTTCACTATAAAGATGACTAACAAATCCAACTTATAAGAAAGGATACAACTTTCGATGATTCTTTCTTAAGTCCATTTAATCAAAAGTGATATCTACTCCAAGTCTATGATCAATATGGTAACATTATTCAATACGGAATATCAATCTCAGAATATTTCTCTCATCATTTGACGTGATAGGATTCCAACTATGATGTTTTCAACGACGATATCTTAAGCATAAACATTCCAACTTCTAAACACGATGTTTGGTTGAATAATTCATCAATGGAACTTAATATCTTGATAGTATGATCTTCATATCCTTAAGAACCACGAATTCAAGGTTGGAGATAGTATAACATACCTTAAGATGAAGAAAACACCGAGACAATAGGTAGAATCCAACTCCGGTTGCTTGTGTGCCAACCAAAGATGCTTCTCCACTTCAATGATCAAGCATAAGTGACATCCAATCTTCAATGATCAAGTAGAGGTGGTCTATATGAGTTTAAGGATGCTGGGATAACTCTGGGCACGAAGTATGCTGAAGGCTAGGTGAAATAAACGAGCTGAAATGAAATGGGGTGATGTCTTATTTATAATTTTCTGACCTTAACGTATGTTAGCCTCCACACATAACGTACGTTAGCTAATTAGCGTACGCTACACTAACATCCTTAGCGTACGCTATCGTCACTGATAGTTAACTGTCCTCATTCTGAACTTCATTACGTACGCTACACTTACCATGTTACGTACATAACCAATATTATTAGCGTACGCTACATCCTATCCTTAGCGTACGTTAATATCAGTTGACTTAAAAAGGTGTTCAGGTTCATCCGCGGGAATCTTATCCAGATCCATGTCCGGCTGGCGCATGTGACAGCCGCCCAGCTCAATTATTGGCTGGTTAACGCACGCTATGCTACATTCGTAGCGTACGCTAACTCAGACTGATAACGTACGTTAGGCTTCCTAGTTAACGTACGTTATAACGTATTTGCATGGGAAAATTTGCATGTTGCCATACTCGTGTACAAGGATACAAATACGAGAAATATTATACTTCGATTATCGATATCACCATTCCGAATGATACAGAGTTCAAATACAGATGAAATACTCAATAATAAATCCGAATATTACAGTCCTGATAGTTTACAATATGATAATTCAAAATATCTATTGGTAATTCAAATTACAGCAAAGCCAGGGTTTATGATATTTATTTGTTAGTTATACATATATTTGTTTGTTAAGGTTTTTTAGTACGACAAAAATCGGCTACGGAATCCTTATTTCTTAGTATTATATTTTAAATTTTGTGGAGAATTCTGTAATGGAAATACTAAATTTATGACTTAGCTTTGTGTGTGTCTATATAGGTGAGAATGCAATTTAAATTAAGAAACAAGAATAAATTTATTCATAGATCTTGATAAATGGATGTCCTAGATTTATTTTCACAAAAATTTGATGCATATAATGCAAGATTTTAATTTATTGATATTTTGATGCATATAATGCATATTTTAACATTTTAAATAATGAATTTTAAATAATGACATTATTTATAATTTAATCAATAAATAATGACAACATGACATTTAAAAAATAAAATAAAAATGTAATGTGGAAAATAATGAATAAATAAAGAATGACTTGTAAATTAATTAACGGAAAAATTAACAGAGTGTTAAATAAGGACCTATTAACACCAAAAATAATAGTACAAAGATTCATTAAAACGAGAAAATTGTACAAGGCCTCGTGAAACAAAAAAATAAAAGTACATTTTCTCGATTTATCATTTTTTTTGTCAAAATAATGGTTCATAAAATTGAACAGTTTACTAAAGAAAACTTCCTCTACATTATTTTGAATATATGAGAATATTAATCAATATATTCGGTTGTACATTTACGATAGAAAATTTAATTTTACAGTTTTAATTGAATAAAAACTCCATATTCATTCAATACGAAATATTCAAGTATCCTCGCCTTTAAAAATATAGATCGATATACGAAGAAATCTCAGTTAATAAATTTTTCAATAACAGATACACCCCCTGTCCTAGCCAAAAGTTGACAATTGTCGTATATTTGATGTATTTTATATAATGATTGTTCTAAGTAATGATAATGTGTGGGGAGATTAAAAAATAAAAAATATTGATAATGAATGTACGAAGATTAAAAAGTTAAAAAAAAACAATTGTTTGATTTGATGTGAACTTACTAAATTGACAATTTTTTCGGAGAAATATAAATCTTTGAACAGGACGGGAGAATATAAAATATTCAACTCCTCCGATATAAACAAACTTGTAAATATAAATAGATTTAACTCAATTAAGAAGGCGACGGAAAACGACAATTTTAACTGCCAAAAACTAAGTACATAAGCGTATAAGTCGATTAGGAAACTGATGGGACGGATTTTTGAAATGATTTGCAGATTAAGAGATGTACGCATTCAAAGTCGATGATTCAATCATTAAGCAAAGAATCGCCGGAAATGACTGGAAATAATGGGAGTGACTCGGCAGGTGCTCTCCCGAGTCACTGACTCGATGCGGTTCAGTCCGACCGTCGTAGAGCACCTCCCCCAAATCACAATGGTCGTCTGTTTGAATTAAAAGAGAAAAAGAAAGAGATAGGTCAGCATGGGAAGCTCAATTGGTTCGTGGGCGGCAGATTGCTACAAGGACGCAAGTTCGTGTCCTGGCAGCCGCAGTGTGGGAGTTTTATCCCTCCAATATGGGGGATAGCTCCTTGTGGACACCAGGCACTGTTCCTCCCACCTAGTGGGCCGTTGAATCACCGTGATTTAATTTCTCCACCAATCTCTGTCAGGCCGGGGTGGGGCCCTGGGGGCGAGGGATTTCACATTTTGCTACAAGAAAAAGAAAGAGATGAGATAAAGAAATGGACTAGGGCTGAGAATTTAGGATCGGGAAATCCCGAGTCCCGGTCCCATCCCGAGTCCCGACGGGAAACGGGACTCCGAGTCCCGAATTTTACGGGATCGAGACCGGGACTGGGACCTGAGATTTTGGTAATTTCGGGACTCGGGAGTCCCGGGTCCCGATCGGGACTATCCCGAAGTCCCGATTGAAATTTCTAATTTCAATCAATTTTTTTCCTTTTCTGATTTCGGGACATTTCGGGACATTCGGGACATTTCGGAAAATTATCCTCGGGATCGGGACTTCCATTTATCCTATTTTGGGAATCGGGGACTCCCGAAGTCCCGACCGGGACCGGGACCGGGACTACCAAATTGGTGATTTTCGAGACCGGGACAATCGGGACTGACCGGGACCTCAGGATGTGATGAGGGGATGAGAGAGAGTCGAAGAGACTAGAGAGAGAGAGAGAAAAGCAGCTGAATTGGAGGGAAATAAAAAAATAGGAAACAGAATTAAGAGGTTTAATATTATCGGTATTATTATAGGTGTTTTCTCTAAAACTATATTTCAGATAATAAAATCAAAGGTGTGTGTTTTAGATCAAAATTCAGTTTCTGCTTGTATGTATTGCCCATTTCTCAAAATTCTTTGCCTATATCACTTCACATTATCAGTAGGAAAATGTCGGTTGAGTCGATATCGTTCTTTGGTTTTTACGGTCTTTAGAATATATATTTGATCATTAATAATTTTAATTATATATAAATAATTTTTTTTAAGAATTTATATTTTAAAAATAATTTTTTGAAAAAATTGAATCCATACTTGCATATTATTATTATTTATTTATAATTAAAAATTTTAGTTTTTTGTTTCAAAAATCAAATGTGCAAACAAATTGTGGAAGGAATGAGGGATATTTTAATCATTACAAAATGTACCGTCATAAAAAAATTGGGAATATGAATCTGTGCTTATTCAAATATAATTTATTTATTTTCTCTTTAATAATTTCTCTGATACCTAAATTATTGGTTATAACATTTATTCGAATATATTCGGATCACCTATTTACATTTGAGGCGTCTATTTACGCTCGAATGTAAATATGTGACTCAAATAGATAACTCGAATGTATTTTAGGTGACCCAAATACAATTAGGTGATTCGAATAGATGACTAACATGTAATTTAAGATAATTCGAATGGGTGACTCGATTGCATGTTAGGTCACTTAGATGGAATTAAGCGACTCAAATAGGTGACTCGAATGTGTATTAGGTCATTCGAAAAGGGACTTAGGTGACTCATGGTAATTAGGTGGATCGAATAAGTGACTAGAATGCAATTTAGATAAATTGAATATGTGACTCGATTGTATTTTACGTCACTCGGATAAATGACTCGAAAGTGTTATTTTAATAGGTGACTCGAATATTTTTAACTAAATCAATTTTAATAATTTAAATATAAAAAATTATTATTAAACTGTGAGTGAAAAGTAATTACTCCCTCCGTTCCAGAGCAGTCTGCACCGCTGACTGGGCACGGAAATTAAGAAAATGCACTTTTTGAAGAGCTAACCAATTTAAAGAGAGGGTATAAAAGGTAACTCATGTGTAAGTGAAGTAATGGATTAGTTGAAAAAGTGTGTTAATTGAGTTGACAAAGTAATGACAATTGTGTAAATAATTGTGTATACTAAGGGTGTTAAATATAATTTTTTTTACAATTTATGAGTGTACAAACTTTTATGGGACGGATGAATAAGACAAATCTGCAAACTCATGTAAGACGGAAGGAGTATCTTATATTTAAATGAATGCATATATTCTTACCCAAAAAATGTGTCCAAGTGTAAGACGTGCAAGTACCTGACATCATGATCCGTCTGGGTTCATTACAAGTAATATTTTCTATTTAATTATTTAATATCTTAAACCTCAAACTCAGCAAAGACGCGCAGTCCACTTTCTTCATAACCCTCCCAAAGACACCAACCTAATCTAAACAGCTCATTAACGTGAAAAAATGGGGAGAGAAAACGAAAACACGAAGGAAAATTTGTTGGATGATCTAATAGAGATCGCCGGCGGTTGCGCAGTTGTCGACGGCGGTTTGGCCACCCAGCTGGAGAAACACGGTGCCGCCATTGATGATCCTCTGTGGAGCGCACTTTGTCTTATCAAGGATCCTCATCTCATCACAAGGGTAAGTCAGGCATTTCGACGAACAGTGATCTTGCAAAGAGTTTTCCCCTAGTTAATTTAATTAGTATTTCTGTTAATCTTTTTTTTTCCAAGAATATTGCGCGCAAGTATATGAACGAATGAATACAGGTTCATCTGGAGTACTTGGAAGCCGGTGCAGATATTCTAGTAACGTCGTCGTATCAGGTTTAATCCCTCATTTGTTCAGTCTTTTGGTTTCGCTCCGTGTGTGTGTGTGTGTGTGTGTGTGTGTGTGTGTTTCTCCATCTTTTTTGTTTTGTACAAGTGTTCTCTGTCTTATGTTTATTTGTGAGTTTTAATTTGAGTAGTCTGGTTGCTGTTTTTTTATATATATATTTTGCAATTTATATAATTTTCTTGTAATCTAAAATCCAGTTCAGGGACTTGACATGACATTTATTGATCAGACACTTGCAAATGTACCTGTTACGGGCAAGACATAATTTTTAATTCCTGATGGCTCCATTTGAATCAATATGCAGCCTTGTTCCGGTTCACCAGGGGTGCGCTGTTGCCTGCGGCGCTCCCAGAGAATGCAACTTCCGTTTGGAAACTCGAGATCATAAACCGGACATTCGTTTTGTCTTACTTATTCTGAATATGGCGTCGGGCTTCGGTACTATATCGTACGCTCTTTGAAAATACTCGAGAGCACCATAATCAACGGCGAGCCCGAGTGAACCGGAACAAAGCTGACACGCTAGGTCTAGGATATCATTCATTATTAATGCTTATGTTGCAAAGTTTTTTTCTTTTCTTTCTAAGTGGTTATATGAATATGCAACGAACATACACAGGCAAGTCTTCCAGGATTTCTATCCAGGGGATTGTCCATGGAAGAGGCAGAGTCATTGCTCACAAAAAGTGTGAAAATCGCCACCGAAGCCCGTGATAAGTTTTGGGCCTCAGTTAGCATGAAACCTGGACTTAAATACAATCGGGCTCTGGTTGCCGCCTCCATTGGAAGTTATGGCGCATATCTTGCTGATGGTTCTGAGTACAGGTTGGTACAAGGTTTTGCTAGTTGTTGAAATTAATAATTTAGGTTCATTTTTTTTTTGAAAATACAAGTTCTTTTATTTATTTTTCTTGAAGTGGGAACTATGGTCCGACGGTAACTTTGGAGAAATTAAGGGACTTTCACCGGCGTAGGCTGAAAGTTATTGTGGAAGCCGGACCAGATTTGCTTGCTTTTGAGACCATTCCTAACAAACTAGAGGCTCAGGTATATTTTTATTAGTTTGCGTTTGGATAGAAGGATTTGGTGAGAGGGTTTCAAACGAATGCATATACGATATACGCACCTTTTAGAAAGCAAGATGCTGATGTGCCCGTTTAATTTACACATGTGTATCTGCAAGTTTCTCTTTTTGTATTACACCGGAGTTGATGTGCCTATTTAGTTTACGCAAGGGGTGTTTGCTATTTCATTTCATCAAGAAATTGCCAATCTGCCAAAAAATCCATATTTAAGAGTCCATCGGACTTTCGCCATTTTGCGGAGAATGTTCCTCAGACATTTTTTAGATGAATTTTTCATTTTACCATTACTTTAATTTGTTTGGGTGCAATACGTTTTTAGGATCTAATAAATGTGTTTCCCGAACGAACATATCTTCGGATCTCAGATATCATTTCCGGGATCATAGACATGCTTTTTGGATCCCAAAAATCATTTTTGTAACCTTAGAAATATATCGTGCTATTTTTTTAAGGGATATGACCGTTATATTTTAGTAATCGGAAAATGAACCCTTTTTTTTTCAAGAAATGGCTAAAAAACATTGTTTGAAAGATGAATGGTCATTCTGAACCATTGGAATTAATATTTTTAATCTCCCACAAACAAGTTAAATAGCTTTGTTATTAGGAATTTGGAACTCTAGATTCTAATCCAGGAATCGAAATAAATAGCATATTTTGAAGGATTGTGTAAGACACGAAGGCTTATAAGGAATGTGAAATTATACCGTCCCCCTCCCCCCTCCCCGCCCCAAAAGAAAATGAATCATTTACTTCCCACTTTCTTGTGATGAATGAATCAACATCACAATCATGTCTTGTTTCACTTTACGGTGAATTGAAATGAGAAATCTATATTATGTTAATTGCGTTGAATGAGATATCATTTTGTTTTTCCGACCCCTTGCATCTTCTGGTTTACAAATATTTACCGTAGAAATTATGATTAATCGACAGGCATGTGTGGAGTTGCTCGACGAAGAAAATATTGAAATACCATCTTGGATTTGTTTCAGTTCAGTGGATGGTGAAAATGCTCCCTCAGGAGAAAGTTTTGAGGAATGCCTTGATGTTATCAACAAGACTAGTAAAGTTTGTGCGGTCGGAATAAACTGCACGCCCCCTCATTTTGTTCTAAGCCTAATCGAGAGATTTAAAAAGGTGAATTTTCATTTCAAGAGTTACTTAAAGGACTTTTACCGATTTAGGGGATACAAAACTATCAATTTGAAACCTCGAAAATAAAAGGTAAGAGCCTGAAAAAATAGAACTATCAATTTATTCTCATCATCGACTGCACTTTAATCCCGATGATTTTGGGGTTGGTAGTATAAATATTATAGTGCCAGTTGATTTTGTAAACTTATTTAACACTATAATCCATGCAAAAAGACAAAGTGACAAAATTTATGCTGGATGCCCTTTCTGTCGCAACCTTCATACGAAGGAGAAAGAACAAGAAATTTCAAAACCATCAAAATTATAGGTTTTATCAGTTGTATAAAAAAGATCATGAGACGGTGATGAGTCGATTGTTATAGTCATGTATATACATGATTGACATTGTAAAATCAATACGTACATCATGGAACATGACTCAAATAGAACTATCAATTATAGACCACAAATACAAGTCCATGTTCGGCATATTGCACTTCATCATGTTATTATTGATAAATATTTTTTTGTTCTTTATTTCCTTTTTATTTCACATCTCATGCTCTTACTTATTTGGATCTGTGTGGTGGTGGAAAAACTGGTAACAAAAAACTTACTTTTGTGTGTTGTACTTTGCAATCAATAAGAAGTTGTACATTTATCAAGGTACCATCGTCACTCTTGTGTAGCTTTTGATATTTTCTTATCTTTCGAGCCCTATATCGATAAAACGCAATCTTCAAATGATTGTATAAAATGTTATCTGCAGTTGACTGCTAAGGCCATTGTTGTTTACCCCAATAATGGTGAGATATGGGATGGGATTGCTAAAAGATGGCTGGTGAGTTTAACCAATATAACCTTCTCATGCTTTTTCTTGTACTAGTATTTTTTTGAAGAGATCGATTTTGGCCAAATTTTTGAATGAGCATTTTTTTTAATGCAATTGTTTTTGTTAGCCATCAAAATGTTTCGATGATGAAAAGTTTGGGTTATTTGCGACAATATGGAGGGACGCTGGAGCTAAACTCATCGGCGGTTGCTGTCGGACGACGCCCTCCACGATTCGATTGGTTTCTCAAGTTTTGAAGGAAAGAGACCGATTTTTATAGAAATAGGCCATAGTCGACATGTTTGCAACCGGGTTGTGTGACTCCTTTCATTCGACCATTATAAGAAATTCCTTGCGGAATGGAAATTATATTTCCATTTTTCCTTTACTTGGATGACTGTGCCCTTGTATGACTATTTGTATGGTTCAAAGGATATAAGTAGAAAATACGAGAATAAAAAATTTATTAGATGTATTGTGTTTTGCAATCCATAAAAAGTTGGACATTCCTCAAGTATGACTCTTAAGGAATAATCAATCAAAATAATAATTTTGTAATCAAAATATTTCAAAACTATGGTATATGATTTTTTAAAATTCTGATTTTTTGATATATATGTTAATGTAATAATAAAATTTTATTTTATAACAAAATATTTTTAAAATAGTAAAATTTCGTGTGGCACACGAAAGTTTGGCGTAAGGGATCTAAGCCCGTTTGTTTGAAGGTAGCGTTTGGTATGCAGACGGAGTATCAAATTGAGTGAGATAAGATAAGACTGGACGGGACAAGATTGAACAGGATAGAATTGAATTAATAATCTGTCCTACGTTCGGTACAATTAGAACAGAACTGGACTAAATATTAAAATGACCCTATTATCCCTAAACAATATATTATTTAGATCATTTTAAAAATATGACTTAAAAATATGAAAATAATATATATTTTATTTTAAAAATATATTATTGTACTTTTGAAAATATATTACTTATGTGTCATTTTGCTTTCAAAAAGATGTTACTGAAAATATATTTTATTTAGAAATATATATTTTCTTTGAAAATATATATTTTTTTTTAAAATTTATTATTTAAAAGTTGTATCATTTCACTTTTAAAAATATATTATTTAAAAATATACTATTTTACTTTTAAAAAAATTACTTAAAAAATATACTATGTATATATCATCTAAGATTTACAATCGTTTAGAGAAAAAAGTTGAATTATAGAGTAATATGGTCATTATTTATTTCGTCCCATGTTGTTCCACCAATTTGGATGGAACAAAAAAACTCAAGAATAATCCGATGAGATTAGGTTTTTGTCCCATGTTGTCCAACCTCATTTTGTCCCATGGAATGCCAAACATGAGACTATTTATTTTTGTCCCATTCAGTCTCATCCAGTATGCATACCAAACCAAACGCACCCGAAAAGAACAAATTGGATTCAATTAACAAGGCCATTTCTAGTATTGCAGACACGCAATAGCCCGTACTTCTCGAACTTGTACCTGCCATTGGAGGACAACATTATTAACACAGGCAGCACATACAACATTTACGATTCAACCAGGATTATAGGTAGTCGGAAAATACGAAATTTAAGTGAAACAGTTCGATACATTTAGGAGTCTCGTTAATGATACCTGTCTTTAGTTTCAAGAAAGGGAAATATTAAGTGCCACAAACACGCAAATATATGCACGTCATGAAGAAAATGCGATAGCAAGACCGATTACCCCCAACCGCCCTGCCCCCCCCCCCCCCCCCCCACCCCACCCAAATTGGTAGACATTAACATATTTTGCTTCTCTAACCATAGTTCTGAACAAGGACTGATCAACGCCTCAGACGCTTATCATATGATCCAAAAGAGCCAGCACCATATACATCTCCATACGGGTTTGGATATCTCTTTTCTGGGCTTCCGTTCAGCAGTCCATATCCTCCAACCCCTGGGTAGAATGTCAAAGCGCCGTCAATGAGAAAACTCTTTGTTTGAGGAAATATATTGTTAACACTGTGCGAACCAATTTCCCTCTGCGTGCGCGTGCGTGTGTGTGAGAGAGAAAGAGAGAGAGAGAGGGAGGGAGGGAGGGAGAGAGAGAGAGAGAGAGAGAGAGAGTACCCCTCGGCCTCCTGTCAGCATTAGCTTGTTCGGCACGTAGCTTCTCTATTTCCCGAGCCATGCCGATGAGGTTTTTCTCCATCGCTAGATTTTGCTCCATCAGCTCTTCATTCCCTTTCTTCTCATATTCGAACGCTCTCCTGAGTAGAGGCACACATGCAAAAGGAAACACTTGATTGGAACCAAAAATTATTCTACAACTCATCCCAATATTTCACATGATGCGCTCAATCACTTTTACAGTACATTTACTCCGAAACAAGGCCCATAACCAATGCAAGCATAGATGCACCGTACACGACAGTATTAAGGGAGTACTTGAACTGACCAAAAAAAAAAGGCATGTAATAATCCTATAGCTTTTTGAAATGCCAAGAATTGCTTTCGGTTATGCATACTTTAATCATAATCTAAAATAAGGGGATGAGTGCCTTAGATTTCGAATTCTGCTTTGGTGTGACAACAACAAATAATAAGCATCCTTCTCTTTTAACTAAATCAAATTTTGGCTTCTATTTGCAAAAACCACCAACTACTCATGCTGAACTACTTCTAGTTTCTTCTACAACAAATCTCTTTTTTTGTTAAAAAAATGAAGCAGAGAGTTTTGCGGAACACTCCTCAAGCCACCGATAGATGCAACAAGAGCCCATAGGGCCCATGACCGAAAATTCAAAAGAAACTACCAAAATTCCCCTTTTTTCTGAAATACACCCTCCGGCCTGATTTATAAGCAAGATTAACCAAACTTCACAACAATTAAGAAAAGCAGGTAAGTTAGTTTAATGCCTTGATTTTATATAATAAATGATCTAGAAATGCTAAAATAGCCTTAATGATTCATACATTATCGTTAATTTCTTACGGAAAATAGATTTTTTTATCACTTGACTATTAGATTGGTTAGAAACTTACCACTCAACAACAAAAGCTTCCAGAATTATACGTAAACTAAGTTTATCATTAGTAATTGATCATTCCGTCCAAAATATTTAACGGACATTATTGTCCACACCAACAATACCTATCCACGTTGGATAAACCACTAACGGTTCTATGTAAAAACAAACGGAAGGGTTCAATTTCTAAGCAAATGTAACGTTAGTGACTGAATAAGTAAGCTTTTGTTCTTGAGTGGTAAGTATCTAACCACCATAATAGTTAAGTGGTAAAAAAATCTATTTCCCCCTAATTTATTACTACTACTTTTACATTTAACAAAGGGGTACTTTTGGAACAAGAGTATGAAATAGAGTTGGATTTGGTGACTTTTGTTTATATTTAAGGGCACCAAAATCTGCACCATTTTTTGCTTATAAATAAGGCTGGCCGGAATACTATGCAGCAGGTATTGTATGACAACAAGACAACACTACCTTGATCAATCAAGGCAAAATCTTCATCATCATCATCATCAACAGCACCTTAATCCCAACTATGTTGGGGTCGGTGGCATGAAGATTATAGTGTCGTTTAATTGTCTAAAATTAGTTAACACCATAACTCATGCAAATAACAAAGTGGCAAAGTTTTACGCTGGATGCCCTTCCTGTCGCAACCTTCATATGAAGGAGAAATAGAACGAAATTCCAAAACCGTCAACATCATAGGTTTTTCCATTTATATGGAAAATATCATGAGACGGCGATGAGTTTGAGATAATTGCTATTGTCATGTCACAATACGTGATTGATATTGTAAAATCAACACATACATCATGGAACATGACTCCAAGGCAAAATCTTAAAAAAAAAAAAAAAAAAAAAAAAAAAAAAAAAAAGGAAAATCCACCCTACCTGGCATCAACAACCTCTTTCCGAATCTTATCAACCTCACCCTTCATAGCACTCACTTGCTTATTCTCCGTTTGCAGTCTACTAACATCCTTCGTCAGAGTCTGAACCTGAGACGCCAACTCCTGCCTTTGCGTACTCAATTTCTGAGCTTCACCCCTTAGCTGCACAACCTCCGCTCTCAGAGGCTCGGCAGATCGAACCTCAGCCTCTAGTTTCAGACCTCTTTCAATCAACTCCCTTCTTTGAGCCTCTCTGTCGGCTTGCATTTTAGGTATGACCTGATTTAATCTGCGAATTTCGTCTTTCACAGCTGTCAGGTCTCTCTGAAGCATCACATTGTCATCGACTACGTGCCGGTTCTCGGATACAAGCCTCTGGATGTCTCTGTGTTGGAGTTCGAGTTCCTCCTCAAGTACTGCTGGGTGAGGAGGAAGGGGTACAGGGTGGGCACGGCGTGGGATTAGACGCGGGTCTTCTGCGGCGCCTCGGTAATTGTCAGGGTGGCGGGGCATCCGGTTTCTTCCGGCCATAAAAAGAGAGCCTGCACGACCAAATATAAGAAAGCGGACTTTGTGTAAGAAACACCATATACTTATGTTCTAGTGTAATTACACACGCGCGTGCACACAGGAGACAAGAAAGTTAAAAAAAAAATAATAATAGTAATAACCATTTTTAAAATTACAAATATACCTGCATATTACGTTACAAACTGCACACACAAGGAGTTGTTTGTTTATGAAAAGGGACAATTACAAAAGATACCCTTGATGTTTGGCCCAAATACCCAAAAAAACAGAAAAAAAAAACAGCGAACTTTCAAAAGTACAAATATATCTCCAAACTTTCATTCAGTATTACAATTAGGGGGCTACATGTAATATTGTTATGAATGTGAAGGTGGATTTTGAATTGTTTTCTTACTTACGAAGGGGTAGTCTCTCAATTGTAATTTTGACAGTCAGCTGGGTTTTATAGTTAGGCCAAACCTAGAAGGGTAGCCTTTCATTATTCCTAAAAATTGCAAACTTCAAGGGGTGTTTGTCATACCTTTAACAGGGCATTTGTTATTTTGATAGGTAACTGGTTTTAATTGTAATTGAGTCAGTCGCAATTGGAAATATCCGTAAGCAACACAGAGGGGTATTTGAGTAAAATCAATGGGTGAAGGAATGGATTTTGTGTATAAAACACCATATCAAACAGATCAATAGAAGCATTGGTTATGATTTTCATACTAAACTACACCATGCAATAGTCAATTGGAAAAACATTAACATATGCATGCACCAGAATCATGGAAAGGCTTGTTTAGAAAAATCTATCCATCAACAGCTTGACATCTTATATATCTAAGTTTTAATGTTTCACATGACAGTCATAAGTTCATATCAAACGGCAAGAGTTCTTCATTATATTGATTTGGTTTGCAGTCGGTCTCGTAGAACAGATGCTCTATCAAAAGTTTGATGAAACCCGCCATTTTAACAGGAAATATAGGTATTCAAGATAATAGCATCACTAAAGCATGAAGTTCCGATATCAACTGAGATAATTTTGAAAATTGAAAAAAACGGAAATCATAGAACATTTCGAACCCCCTTATACAAGGTTTATAAAAGGACAAAAGGACAAGCAAATCCGATCAGCCACTTATAATAGAGAAATGAAGTGACTACGTGTAAACTATGGGGGAGAAATTGAGAAAATTGAGAAGAAAGATGTCCGGAAGACTTGAAGGAAACTAAATTTATATAGGCGAAAAATGAAACAGACATTATTGTTAAAAGGTGTAAATTACGATGCACATAGCTAAGAAGTTACCTGCCTGAAAATATATTTTACTTAAATGTGGGGCAAAGAAATAAACAGAATGGCCTGAACTAAAGGAATGAGATCAAGTTGGAAAATTATGCCCTTAACTCTCATCTCCTCCCCCATATTCCTAATCCTTATGTTAAAACATGGCCTAAATTCTCCTTCATGAGCAAATCAATGTCGACTAGGATAGGTAAGATGTCCGGAAGACTTGAAGGAAACTAAATTTATATAGGCGAAAAATGAAACAGACATTATTGTTAAAAGGTGTAAATTACGATGCACATAGCTAAGAAGTTACCTGCCTGAAAATATATTTTACTTAAAATGTGGGGCAAAGAAATAAACAGAATGGCCTGAACTAAAGGAATGAGATCAAGTTGGAAAATTATGCCCTTAACTCTCATCTCCTCCCCCATATTCCTAATCCTTATGTTAAAACATGGCCTAAATTCTCCTTCATGAGCAAATCAATGTCGACTAGGATAGGTAAGATATAAAGTAAAAAGCAAATGCGCTATTTTAGTTGTTCATGTCTCCTTTCTTTCTATTTTGACCCTTTAAATTCCATTCTGGAAACAAGAAGCACAAATGATGCACACTGTTACACTGATCAGATATTACTTCCTTCATAAATTCAGCAGTACTTATTTCCAGAATATCATTCTACCTTAAATCTTTAGAGTAAGTCTACTCTCAGACCGACGATCTCACCATGAACCCGGTCCCGTAAAACTAAAGTTTAAATTAGAAGAGAAAAAAAAAAAGTAAAAATACCCAAAAAACAAATTGGAAAACTCTAAAAACAGTAACACCCTTTCAATCGCATTCAGTTGCTAAAATGACCTTTCTGTGCAAATTTTCGTGCTAGTTCCCAAACCAATATTGCTCACATACAGTGCTGTACCTCATGTTACAGTCAGACATAAGCCCCAAAATTTCATGAGTAAATAACATAGGGTGTATAAACGACTCCCAGTTCCCACTGGCACACGACCGCATAACTGAACACCAAGCAAAATTAGCTAAATATAGATCAAGAGAGATCCACAGCTCAAATTCACGATTAATTTTATTTCTGTTGGGAAATTCATCGTCAACAACAACAAAAAAAATCCCAGGAAAAATTAGACATGAAATACACATGAGAATCAACAAGCTGGAGAAATAAAATCACATAGAGAAACGATTATTTCTATAATAAGGTCAATCTTTTTCGATATATACAGATATAGTTCGATCGAATTGTACCTGTAAGAGTTCAGGGAGAAATTGTTTAGAAGATGATTATGTTTGCAAGACCGAAACGAGAAAAAGAGCAATGCTTTAAATATTAAAGTTGGTGAATATTCTGCTATCAATATATGGGCCTCCATAAGTATGTCAAGCCCAAAATTGATTGCGACTTGGGTTGCGCCTAATAATTTTTAAAATGGTAAACAGAAGAACTAAATATTCAATGAAAAACTAGCTAGTGTATAATAACTCGATTGAAAATCACCGTACATTGACAATTATAAGTATAATTTTGTTCCGGGAAATCCTTCCCTTATTGGTGTCTTACCTAATACTGGTTGTAGGGGGATAGAGTTATGGAAGGTTCTAGACTCTTCCAGAGGTAGTAGGATCCTGTTATATGTCTTACCTTAACTAGTAATCCTATGTATGGAAGGACTCTCATTGTAATGCCTATATAAAGACTCCTCTATTCATTGTTATCAATACAATTGATTTGCTGTCTTTTACTTTCTCCTCAAACAAGTTATCAGCACGTAGCTCGAACGAAAAAAAAGAAGAAAAAAATCGGCCAGCCCTCCGCCGCCGATTGCCCAGTTGCCGCCGCCGCCAGCCATCGCCCGCCCGCTGCCAACCACCGCCGCCCGCTGCCTAGTTGCCACCACGCCCAGCTGCTACCCGGCCAGCCGTCGCCGCCGCCATGCGCTGAAACACCGCCGCCATTGCCAGCCGCGCCGCCGTTGCCAAGATGCTGCCGCTACCAGCGCCGCCTACGCCCGGCCGCCGCCGGACCACCGCTCGATCGGAAGCGCCGCCGATCCAGCACTGAAAGCCGTCGCCAAATTGATCGATCGAGCATCACCGCCGGACCGCTGCCGCCAACCGCCGCCGCCGCCGACCGCCGCTGACCACCGCCGTCGGCCAGCTCCAGCCCAGCCAAGTCCGACCCGGTTCTAACTCTCAGACCAAAACCCGAACATCAACTTATCTTCGGAAGCCGCCAAAATTGCGCCTCCGGTTTCACGTCGTCGCATCGAGTACCAACCGGTAGATCGAAGCACACCACAAATTCAGCACGTGCCTAATTTTATAATCGAGGTAATTATCTGACTTGTACTTATTCAATTATCTCCTTTTGGGAATTTTTCTTTTGGGGACATGGGTTCTTGGGTTCTTTATCTCCCATGCTACTTTGCGGTGGATGAGACCGCGAGAGAAGTTGGTATCTCTGCGTGTCGAAGAAAACTGTGTGACGGTCCTGGGGGAGTCACGGAATTGTTGAAAGTCGATACTTGTGGTTGTTGCATACACCACGTATCTGGGTGCGATCTGATATCGCCGTTTTTTTTTGTCGACTTTACTAAACAACAATTAAGGGAAGTACATCGAGTAACAGTTATGTTACACGCTTTTAAAAGCATCGATTGTGACCGTTTACATTGTCACTGAAAATCCAACAAGACTAACTTTCTCTTGTTTATATCTTGTAGATGACACAAAGCTCCAATGTTCATCCGGAGTTCGACATCCTTGACCATGCTGGTACAAGGAATACCGTAGGTGGGCCTCAGACGTTCGCTTGGCGTTCGTCGGTAAGAGATTTACCACCACCATCTTTCCCTCTAACGAGCCTACCGCTCAAGAACCGAGCGAGGAAACCAAGGCTAATGCACTGATGTACTTGCGTAGACATATACATCCGTTGTTGAAAAAGTGTTACATGAATTTGCAAACTCCCAAAGAACTATGGGATACACTCGAACAACAATTTAATAATGTGCATGATCAGCGCTTCCCCGAATTGCAACTTCAGTGGGAGCAAATCCGATTTTTGGATTATGCGAATGTGGAGGCCTATAACCAAGCCATCCTCGATCTTCGCGCTGATCTTGGTTTTTGTGGTGTCAAGAAGTCTGATCAAGATTTGATCGAGAAGACTCTTAACACGTTTCCCGTGGGAGCAAGTGTGATTGCTCATCAGCTGCGCGTTGCCTATGAGGAAGGGAGAATTAAAAATTTTAGTGACCTTATCTCCCACCTCGCGAAAAAAGAAAGGCACCATGAGATTATTCTCAATAGCAATGCGCGCCCAGCTGGTACGAAGCCGATTCCGGAAGTGAATCAGGCTACCCACAGGAAGGCACCACGACAAAATAGAAAAGGCAACGCTACTCAGTTTTTGCAAGCACCACGGGTGCATGACTTGAGCAAGCGAGGGAAAAGACGAGGTCGTCGTTCCAATGTGTGGAAGAGGCAAGATGGCTCGGCCACGGGACCTAGTGGAACCCAACCACGTGGACCGCCTCCTGCCGCCGGGAATGGAACCACTCCAAAGGAAGGCCAGAATTGCTATACTTGCGGATCGAAGAAGCATACTTACCGCAATTGCAAGGCGCCAAAGAACATCCAAGCTTACTACAAGCACTATAAACAGTACTTGACTCAAGAGTCAAATTACATGGAGGATGATAATGAGAATACGGAGGTGAACCATATTGAGATCCCGACTGAGATCCCTCCTCTCACCATTGCGGACAAAGATCAACATATGGACGACTTTGACTAGATCATTGTAGTTTGACTAGTTTTACGCTTTGGTTATGTTTCGTCTTGTTTCTAGTTTTCGAGAACTACTTTGGATTTTCTATGAATGTAATAAAGTTGGCCATGATGAATAAAATTCTTTTAATTGCTGTGATTGTGCAAAAACGAATTTTATTTTTTCCTTCGAAAGCATGTTTGGTTTATCATAAAACAATTGCTCAGTAATGAATTGCTTGGTTAAATTGATACATTGGTGGATTTCATCAAAACTTATGATCAAGACTAGGCGCATCCTCCTTGGTATTTGTTTATGATTTGAAAGTTCAAACGGAATCAGTGGTTTTTAAACAGCCTTAGCTGTACTGACATTCCTACTTTCTCTGCAAGTCTACCAAGTTGGAGTTATCGAAAGGATCATTAGTCGAGATATAAATCGAACACCAAGATGTATTTTGAAGTGTTTAAACGCTCCTATGGCCATATTATCATAGTATTATATCAACAATAATGCCTTTGAAAAAGGCCCCAACCTTGCTCTGTCACTCAACAATAGGGAAATACCAAAATAGCAACTTGAAACCAGTACTGAGATCTGAGTTTAATGATCCAGAAAGTGCACGACCTATGGACAGAAAGATACGGAAGTCTAGTTTCCAGAACAACTGACCGTTCATCCATAGCCTTCTTAACGAAGAAGTTATTGCTGTTTTAGTAAACAAAGGTCAAGCTACGCGGAAATTATTTCCAGCGATTGTGCTAACTTTGATCCTAACCAACTTGGTCGAATTTCCCCAAACTCGAAGTTAATGAGTTTTCACTATGTCTTTAATCATAAGACTAATCGAGTTTCATGTCTTATTGTAGATATCTCGTGGCGAAATTGAGTGCCTTGCTGATAGTGGAACAACCCACACTATTCTTCGGAATAGGCAATTATTTAAGGATATTGTGCCATATATATCCTCAGTGACAACAATGATTGGTTCCTCCCAAGTAATACAAGGGAGGGGACCTGCTCATTTCTTGATACCTAATGATACGCATATTAATGTCACAAATGCTCTCTATGCCCCAAGAGCAAACCGAACCTTGCTAAGTTTTAGGGACATCCGTGCCAACGGTTATCACCTTGATACACATTGTCAGAATGGGACAGAATTTTTGTGTGTTACTCTGGCAGAATGCGGAAGACGCCGCGTTCTCGAGAAACTTATGAGTCTAAGTAGTGGTTTATACCAGACTACAATAAGGGTTATTGAATCCTATGCTGTGAGTCACGAACTTTGTGATTCCGAAGCATACCAAACTATGGCATGACCGACTCGGTCACCCTGTACGCGACATGATGATTCGCATTTTGAAAAACTCACATGGTCATCCGTTTTTCAAGTCCAGAAAACGATTGGAAGCACCACTCTATATCGGCATTGATGTGAGTGAGCTTGATACCGTATCACCGGGATTAAAGATCGCACGCCCTGATAAGGTTGACGGTGCATCTCTCGTAAATCCTGAGGCTTCCGTGGCAATTTCTAATGCCCATAAATCGTTTTGTAAAGCCTTTTCACTAGCAAAGTTGATACCCTCTCCGGCCTTTGCTAAAGACTCAACACAAAACATTGGCTTCTTACAAAGAATTCAAGGGGACATTTGTGGACCTATTCAACCAGAGTGTGGACCATTCAGATACTTTATGGTTCTGGTTGATGCATCGACGCGATGGTCACACGTCGCTCTGCTATCCACAAGAAATACTGCATTTGCTAAACTCCTAGCACAAATCATCAAGTTATGGGCTAACCACCCCGACTTTCCAATCTCGTCATTAAGATTGGACAATGCTGGTGAGTTTACGTCAAAGTCTTTTGACGACTATTGCATGTCGATTGAGATTGAAGTTGAACATCCCGTCCCCCACATTCATTTGCAGAATGGCCTTGCCGAGGCTATGATTAAGCGGTTACAGCTTATCGCCTGAGCATTGGTATTGCGCACCAACTTGCCCATTTCTGCCTGGGGTTATGCAATTTTGCATGCGGCTATACTTATTCGCTTTCGACCCACTACCAATCAACCATTTAGTGCGTACCAGTTGGTAACTGGATATGAGCCTCATATTTCACACTTATGTATTTTTGGTTGTGCAGTCTATGTGCCAATTACGCCTCGACAGCGTACTAAAATGGGTCCGCAAAGACGATTAGGTATATACGTTGGCTATGAATCACCTAAAATTGTCCGCTATTTGGAACCTTTGACAGGAGATCTGTTTACTACAAGATTTGCAGACTGTCACTTTGATGAGACAAACTTCCCGTCGTTAGGGGGAGAGAGGAATCGAACGATTCCAGTTGAATGCCAGGAAATTGTCTGGTGTGCTCCCTACTTGCCTCATCAAGATCCCCGCACAGCTCAATCCGAGCTAGAAGTGCAACGTATTCTCAGTCTTCAGAAAGTTGCGGATTCGATGCCCGACAGCTTTACTGATACTGCGAAAGTGACAAGATCTACCATTCCCACTGCGAATGTTCCTGCAAGGTTAGAAGTCCCAGTTATAGGGCAAGGTTCAGCCGATCAAAGGAATGATGCCCCCGGCGTCAACCTTAGTGGTAGGACGGCTGCTTTGGCTGCTCTTATCCCTGCTCGAAAGAGGGGGAGGCCAGTGGGTAAAAAGGATACCGAACCTCGAAAGAGAAGAGGAACGGAGGCACAAAATCCTCTCATCATCGACACAGTGACTCCGTCACACGAGATTATCTCTGACTACGGATATGTCCTCGAATCAACAATGGAACAATCGACGGACGCGTCGGAAACTTTGTTGATGTAAGAAAATAAAGAAATCTTGATGTAATGTACGAGTGAATACGTACTATTGGATAGGTCCTCCACGCTAGTCGATGATGCTTTTGCCTACTCCATTGCTCAAGAAATTATTGAAGACGACGACGCTGAGCCGCGCTCGGTTGCTGAATGTCAACAACGAGCCGATTGGCCGAAATGGAAAGATGCAATGCAGGCTGAACTAGACTCAATGGCTAAACGTGAGGTATTTGGCCGTATCGAGCCAGTACCCGTGGGCATTAAACCAGTTGGACATAAATGGGTCTTTGTTCGTAAACGCAATGATGGGGATGAGGTCATGCGTTACAAAGCGAGACTAGTTGCCCAAGGCTTCTCGCAGCGCCCTGGCATTGACTACGAGGAGACGTATTCTCCCGTTATGGACATCATCACTTTCCGCTACTTAGTCAGTTTGGTAATGTCCGAAAAACTGAACATGCAGCTTATGGATGTGGTTACAGCGTATCTTTATGGGGATCTAGATACGGATATTTATATGAAAGTCCCAGAAGAGATCTCGTTGCCCAAATCAAGTAGCTCTAAACCACGGAGCGCTTACGCTGTGAAATTGCGTCGTTCACTGTATGAGTTGAAACAATCTGGAAGGATGTGGTACAACCGCCTACGTGAATACTTGGTTGGGAAGGGATACGAGAACAGTGACATCTGTCCATGCATTTTCGTGAAAAGAACAGATACAAGATTCGTGATTGTAGCCGTCTATGTAGATGACATGAATGTTATCGGTACCATAGATGAGGTCAATGAAACGGCCCGCTATCTTAAATCTGAATTCGAGATGAAAGACCTGGGGAGGACTCGATTCTGCTTGGGCTTAGAGCTAGAACATCGAGATGATGGCATACTCATTCATCAGTCTGCCTATGTCCACAAAATGCTCAGGCGATTTAGTATGGACAAGGCACATCCTCTTGCTACCCCCATGATTGGTCGAAGTCTGGAAATGAACAAGGATCCATTTCGTCCCAAAGAGGAGGATGAAGAGGTCCTTGGAGCAGAAACACCGTACTTTAGCGCAATCGGTGCATTGTTGTATCTGGCTCAATGTACTCGTCCAGACATCACATTCTCTGTGAATATGTTAGCGAGATTTAGCTCCGCTCCCACGATAAGGCATTGGAATGGAGTAAAACACATCTTTCGATACTTGGAAGGCTCCAGTGATCTTGGATTGTTCTTTCCCTACGCAAGAGAGAGTGATATTTCGAAAGGAATGGTTGAGGTTAAGACGATGCATACCGACCGTCGATCTTCCTCTGATATTGCAGCTGAGCATGGCAGCTTGACTACCAGAAGTGCTAATGCGAGCAAGCTTACCCCTTATGCAGAGAATCCTAACGACACGTTAGTTGGATTTGCTGATGCCGGTTATCTCTCTCACCCGCATAAAGGACGTTCTCAAACTGGTTATGTGTTCACCATTGGGAATACGGCAATATCTTGGCGATCTACCAAGCAGACCCTGGCTGCTACTTCCTCGAACCATGCAGAGATAATTGCATTGCACGAATCCGTAAGGGAGTGTATTTTGCTCCGGTCAGTCATAGACCATATACGAGGAACGTGTGGATTAGATCCCACTGCAGCAACCCCTACTTGCATCTTTGACGACAATGCGGCATGCATTGAGAAGATGAAGTTAGGTTTCATTAAGGGTGACAATACCAAGCATATCGCGCTGAAGTTCTTTTATAATCAGCAGCAGTAGAAATTGCTGAATATCAAAGTGAAACAAGTGAGTTCCGATGAGAATATCGCAAACTTTTTCACTAAGTCTCTGCCGAAATCTACATTTGAGATACATGTGAGAAGCATCGGCATGTGTCGATTATCCGAGCTCAACTAATGATAGCTCGATGGGATGAGCTGTCATGTATACCTCAGGGGGAGTATACTTCACATGATTCTGACATTTGTAGTTGGTGCGTTGTGCTCTTTTTCCTCACCAAGTCTTTGTTTTTCCCACGAGGTTTTATTTGACTTGGAAAGGTTTTTTACCGAGGCAACACCTTATGCACCATGTTAGTATTAGTGCTCGACACAGGGGGAGTGTTATGGGAAATCTTTCCCTTATTGGTGTCTTACCTAATACTGGTTGTAGGGGGATACAGTTATGGAAGGTTCTAGACTCTTCCAGAGGTATTAGGATCCTGTTAGATGTCTTACCTTAACTAGGAATCCTATGTATGGAAGGACTTTCATTGTAATGCCTATATAAATGCCCCTCTATTCATTGTTATCAATACAACTGATTTGCTGTCTTTTACTTTCTCCTCAAACAAATTTAATATTTATCCAGGATTTAGCTGTTCAAAGTAGTTCATTCTTGTGTAACACGGCGATGAACTAAAACTATAAGGTTAGAGTTCAGCTATCAACCCATATTTAGAATTTATATACATATATGCATATGTACTTTATTAGAGAATGATTTTACTACTTATTCTTATCAAAAACTCATATGGTAATACTCAAAATAATAAAGTTAAGACTCAGCTACCCGATCAAGCCCCTAGCGCAGATCCCTAGAGTCCCGTCAAACCATCCTCATGTGGATAACCCATCCGCTACCGAGCCCCTTAGAACAAATTCCTAGAGATCTCGACATGCCATTTCAGATGTAAAACCACCCACAACTCACCACAACAATTTTTTCCGAATAAACAACCACGCTAAACAAAACAATTCAGAAAGTTCAAAATTGGCCATATAACAATCCACGATTATACGAGGTCGCAGTTAAGGAATAATACAACTTCAATCAATTCAATAAACACAAAATAGTCGAGCAATACCCCGAAGTACCAATCAAGAACAATCAGGGACACACTAATTACAATTCCATAAAGCAACCACGAAATCCATTTATTCGATTTTAAAATTATCACTCACTCAAATCCAAGAACAAAAAACTGTAACACCCAAAATTAGGCGGCTATTACAGTGTTGTGGACCCCCAACTGGGACCGACCAGGTGAATCACAATATCAATAATCATCAATACCAATAAAACATAAATGCAATACCGAACTATATTATATCAAGGAATACTCCGACGAAGAGTTTATACAATACTCTGGCTAATGTATGCCAATCAATTCAGTGTCAACAAAGTATAGGTATAGTACGAAGGTGGATGTAATATCCGGATTTATTACAGTGTATTTCATCTGTATTCAAACCATGTATTATTTCGGATTGGTGATTTTGATTATTGGAGTATGATATTTAGTGCATTAATATCATTATACATAAGTATAGCAACTTGCAAAATTGCTCAAACAACCTCGTGATAGCGCACGTTAAGAATGTATCTTAACGCGCGCTTATCGAAGCCATTATTAGCGCACGCTATGCGGGTATGAGTAACGTGCGCTAAGGACTCAATTATTGAGCTGGCACTGCTCGTGCGCCCGGACATGGGTCGGATAAGATTCCACGACGCACCCGGACAAATTAAAGTCAACCATTATTAGCGCACGCTAAGGGATGCTTAGTAGCGTGCGCTAACTTGTCAATAATGCAGAATTTTATAAATGGGACAACAACCGCTTGGGCTTTCATTTCCTTCGTCTATACTTCATCTTTGAGAGTCCAGAGAGCAAGAATTTCCTTTCTAAACACTTAGAACATTTATGAGTGATCATTGAATGATTGAGTATCACTTGTGAGTGATTTTTGAAGAGAAGTAACACCTTGGAGGGGCACATAATCAACCGGAGTCGAATTACACCTTGTGGCTCAGTGAATTCATCATATTAAGGTATTTTCAACCTATAACAAGTAATAGATTTGGATTTCCAATGGATATGATGGTCATGTTAACGAGATATTGGATTTCATTAGTGAATTATTTCAACAACATCATGTTTAGAAGATTGGAATGTCTACAATTATGATATTATTGATGGAACCCCGTAGTTGGAATCCTAGTACTTCAAATGATGAGAGAAATATTCTGAAGTTAACAATCCGTATGATTTATGTTATCGTTGTGATCATGATTTGGAAAAGATGTTATAAGAACTTGAAGGAAGAATCATCTTAGGAAATATTCTTTCGTATAAGTCGGAATTGTTAGTTCACCTCAAGATGAAGTCTGAATATGTATAAAGATAGTAGCATCTAATACATCAACCGGAGATCACCAACATTGCATGAGAATTGTAATCAAGATGGATTATGGTGTCATGATGATTATACGTATATTTGCATCTTGAAGTTGCTATCATCCTGGAGATCATTCATAAGAGTAAGAACTTGGTATTCAAGGAAGTAACATGAATGATCACGAAGGATTTCATTGTTGCGAACATGGCAAGAACAGTTCTTGCTTCGTGAAGAAAGCGCCATGCGAGATAGCGCACGCTATGATATGCAGTTTAACGTGCGCTATCGAACACTAGTTAGCGTGCGCTATGTTTGGTACGTAACGTACGCTAGACCATCAGACGAGTCAGTTGGCTGATCAGTGTAGTACTGTCCATGCATCGTTAGCGTGCGCTAGGCTTTGTTGTTTGCGTGCGCTATCAGGCAGACGTAACGCACGCTACACAGAATACTTAGCGTGCGCTAAGTTATTCGGGCAGATTGCAGTTTATGAACTTTTGACCGTTAATCGAATTGTTAAACATTTGTACGACGTGAGATAAATCCTATATTATTTCTTTTGTTAAGGTTTGGTCTAGTTACGTGATTGATTGAGAAGGACGATCGTCGAGTGTTCATTTCCGTGGAAGTGTTATTATTGTCTTCAAATCGAGGCAAGTACCTTAATTGTTTTACGTATTGTTGTTATACATATTGTCGTGCATGTATGTCGTTATTGTATGTCCACCTCGTGTTGGTCCGACGGGATCATCGGGGGATCTATGCTAGCGTCTTGTTGGATCATCGGACGGGTTTTTCCACCACGGGTTGGTCCGACGGGATCATCGTGGGTTCTAGGCGGTGAAGCATTGGATCGATGGAATTACCATGTGTATGTATTGATATCATGTTGTGATTATCAGTTGTGTATGTTATGTTTGAGTTTCTTGTAGGAGAAGACTCGTTGGTATTTTGTCGTTTACGTTATCATTATTATTCACCGTGCGATATGAATAATATGCTGTGGTACTTGTACTAGCATCGTTGTGCTAACCCCTTCGGGGGTGAACATTTTGTTTGTGTTCGGATCCAGGAGAGTCGGGAAACAACCACTGAACAAGATGACGACGAGGGTGCAGAGTGATGTCCCCAGGTTTATTTATCTGTTGTTTATTCGTTATTTCAATAAGTACTCGAGTACGAAGTCGGTTGTGATATTTTGAATTTGGTGATGTATTATTAAGTTACATTGAACAATTGTACTATTCTGTATTGGGTCGAATCGATGTCTGTAATTCCGTTATTTCCATTTATTAGTACCTTTTTATACTTGTTCAATTCTTGACCTTGTAAATCCTTACGTAAAGGATTTACTACACAGTAATATTCCCGAATATATCGGGGTGTTACGAATATGGTATCGAGCTAAGATTATGGATATCTTGGCCGTTGGGTTAAAATAGGGTCATTTATGTCTTTTGGGGTAACCGTGAATGACATCACTGCACTGCCTACGTCTTCATGCGAACAGTGGTTGTAAGTTCCTAAACTCTATCGCGTTCTTTACATATTGTATCTCTTTATACTCGAATATTAGAACGATGTTGTTTCCTATATATTGAGTATTTATGCTTACAGTATGTTGAGAGGCGGGCGTGGACGTGGTCGCGGTCGTGGACGCGGACGAAGAAATGCCGAAAGGGAGGCGTCGCCTTCTAACCAGGCCAGTCATAGCTCCGGCGAGCCGCAACAATCTATTAATAATGAACCAGATCCTGCGTGCAGAGATCCTTCGTCAAGTGGTGAACCAGATGACTCGGTTCGCCTGTGTCGTGGACCGAATGCAAGTGGCGGTGGGACTACGGCGAGGAGAGAGGCAAGGAATCCCGGATATGGGAAATCGAGGTGGCCGGTGGTCGCAAGAAGTGGCGAAGATGCAACCACCCAAATTCGACGTATTTTGAGACTCCCACAGGATCATTGGTTAAAGGAGCTGGAGAAAATCTTTGCGGAATCAAGCGCCAGACAATAGGAGAGCCTCTATCGCTCAATATTTTACGATAGGGAAGCGTCCGAATGGTGGGAAGCCATCCGGCTTTGTAGACCATGATGCCGATTGACAGAGTTTCGATTGATGATGGAAGCTCAGATTGCCCTCGTCCCGTGAGGGAAGCCAAAGTTCGGGAGTTTTTCTCCGCTCGGCCTTGATGTACCGGTATCCCGTGCGATCAAGACGTTTAACCGGTGGCATTTGTTCGACATCCGGTCGTAATGATGCGAAATGATGATTCATTTCGATATGAGAATGAAACCAAGTCAGAGGTACATGTCGGATTCGAATGTACCACACTCCGCCAATACCAGGATAAGGCGTTGGCATATGAGATCAAGGAAGCGGCCATGGAAAAATTTGCGAAACCAAGAAGCAGAAAGTCTCCGGTACTTTTACGAGCACAAGAACAGTGGGGCCCGTAAGGCCCGGTCATCCTTTCACTCTTTCAGAAACCTCCGCACTTGACTAGGAGTGGAAAGAACTTCGGGGCGACATCAACTTTTACTGATGTTACCAGGAAATGCTTTAACTGCACCCAGACGGGGCACTATCGACGGAATTGCCCCCTTCCTGCCGTGATTTGTTTTGATTGTGGACGAGAGGGACATCGGGCGGTGTTTTGTGAAGAGGCTGCAAAATCTTTTAGAGCCCGTACACCACAGCCAGTCCAGAAGGAGGCCAGTATTCCATGACGCAAAGAAAGTGTTCGATGCCTCGGAATTTTGGCCGCGGGCGAGGCAGAGGACAATGGGACCGAAAGGGGACATCGAGTGCGGATCTGCTCCCCACGTGCATGCGAGATGAGGAGGACAGACGATCGGGATCTTTGCCGCATCGTGCATCGTCGAGATCCTTTCCCAGCCAGTTAGTGTTTTATTAGAGACTGGAGCTACACAGTCTTTCATATCCTTGTCTTGTGTAAATCGTTTGAATATTTCCGGTTTTCGTGCTTGTGAACCTTATGTGGTTGGGTTACCGAGTGGAGAAAGGATTGTCGGAAACTTAGAAACTAGAAATTTCCTGTATCATTTGGAGGCAGAGAGTGGCTCTCAAATCGATCATGATAGAAATGCAAGGAGATGACACGATACTCGGAGACGATTGGCTTAATCGGTGCGGAGCAATTGTAAACTATCAAGGAGGAATATCTCGCCGATCAGCGACGATGGTTCCGAGATTTTGTTTGAGGGATGGAAACCGGGAAGCTCGGGAAAGTTGATCAAGGCGATGAAAGCTGTCAAATTGTTGAAACAAGGTCAGACTGGATGCTGGTGTTACGCAATGAAGAAAGAAGACGAAATGGTGGAACTTTCATCTATTCTGTTGTGAACAAATTTCCGATGTATTTCTGATGAATTACAGGCCACCTCCACGAAGGGATGTAGAATTTACTATTGGTGGAACACGGAGCAACACCAATTTCTAAGGCGCCGTATCGTATGGCACCTACCGAGATGTACGAATCAAGAAGCGGTGGAGGAGTTGCCGGGCAAGGGCTATATTCACCAAGCGTTTCACCACAGGGAGCGCCGATTCTTTTTGTCCGAAAGAAGGATGGATCGCTCCATTGTGTATTGACTATCGAGAGCCGAACAAGATGACGATTAAGAACAAGTATCCGTTGCCACGGATTGATGATTTGTTTGACCAATTGCAAGGAGCAACGGTATTTTCTAAGATCGATCGAGATCGGGATACCATCAATCGAGGATTAAGGAGTCGATGTTAGAAATCGGCGTTCGAACTCGCTACGGGCATTATGAGTTTGTAGTGATGCCGTTTGGTCTCACTAACGCACTTTGTATTTATGCAATTAATGAACCGTGTGTTCATTGAATTTTGGATAAATTTGTGGTCGTGTTTATTGATGACATTCGGTGTATTCTAAGAGTCCTAAGAACATGCGCAGCATTTGCGGATTGTATTGGAACTCTTGAGAAACGAGCAATTGTACGCCAAACTTTCTAAATGTGAATTCTGGCTAAAGGAAGTAATGTTCCTCGGCCATGTGGTGTCAGCTAAAGGAGTCCGAGTAGATCCTCAGAAGATCGAAGCAATATTGGATTGGAAGCCTCCAAAGAATGTGAAAGAGGTCCGAAGCTTCTTAGGACTTGCTGGATATTACCGTCGATTCGTGGAAGGGTTTTCTAAAATCTCCTGCCCACTTACTCGACTTCTGCAGAAAACTCAAAAGTTTGAGTGGAACGAGTCGTGTCAGACTAGTTTTGATGAGTTAAAGAAGAAATTGAAAACGGCACCGATTCTATCACTTCCGCGGGGAACTGAAGGATTCATAGTTTACAGTGATGCTTCGAACCAAGGACTTGGGTGCGTGTTGATGAAGAATGATAAGGTGATCGCTTATGCGTCGCGACAACTGAAACCTTATGAAGTGAATTACCCGACACATGATTTGGAACTAGCAGCAGTGGTTTTTGCCTTGAAGATTTGGAGGCATTATCTCAGACGGACTCACCGTCGGATCTTTACGGATCATAAGAGTCTCAAGTACATATTCGATGAAAGAGTTGAATATGCGGCAAAGAAGATGGTTGGAACCGATTAAGGACTATGACTTTGATATTTTATATCATCCAGTCTAAGGGAATGTAGTGGCCGATGCACTTAGCCGCAAGCTGTCTCTATTCGGATCCGGAGACACCGACCTCCCAACTTAGCCTTCAGCGAGAGATGATTCGTGAAGGGATTGAAGTGTGGTTACTGAGAGTCCAGGGACAAGCGTGCGTGATGGAGATAACCGTCATTAACCGAAGAAATCAAATCTAGACAGTGAGATGATCCTCCGATGATTCGGTTGCATGACGAAGTGATCAAAGGAAAGGCCCTGATTCATAATTCATGACGATGGAGTTTTGAGATTTCAGACCGACTGCGTCCCGATGTTGATGTTCAAACAGACGATTATGAAGGAAGCTCATAGTTCGCCTATTCTATCCACCCGGCACCAAGAAATGTATAAGGACTTGAAGCGAGAATTTACGGTGGGGCAACATGAAGAAAGACGTAGCGGACTATGTTTGAAATGCTTGACTTGTCGTGAGGTTAAGATCGAGCATCAACGGCTCTTTGGAATGTTGAAGCCGCTCCCGATCCACGAATGGAAGTGGGAGGACATATCAATGGACTTTATCACTAATATGCCGAAAACCAGACAGAATGAACATGATTTGGGTGATAGTTGATCGTTTAACCAAATCGGCTCATTTTCTAGGCATTAAGGATACGTGGGGACCAGAGAGGTTGGCACGAGTCTTTATTTGAGAGATAGTTCGATTGCATGGTACGCCGAAGACCATTGTTTCGATCGAGATGGCCGTTTTGTGTCTCACTTTTGGAAGGCGATTCATAAGGCCTTGGGACCGAATTGAACTTGATGACTTATCACCCGCGATCGATGGACAATGCGAGAGAACTATACAAACGGTGGAAGATATCTAAGGGCACATGCATTAGATTGGTCAAACGATTGGGAAGTTCATCTACCATCGATTGAATTTACTTACAACAATTGTTGGCATGCTTCCATTAAGATGGCACCGTTTGAGGCATTATACGGAAGGAGATGCAGATCGCCCTTATGTTGGGACGATTCATCGGACTTGATCGAATGTAACGAGTTGATCGAGCAGACTCGAGAGAAGATAGCCTTGATTCGTGAAAGGTCATTGACCGCCAGTCGCGAGAATCCTATGCGGACGCACGCCGCCGCCCATTGGAGTTGATGCACGAGATCACGTACTTTTGAAGGTTTCTCCTACCCGGGAATCTTTCGTTTCGGTAGGAAAGGAAAGCTGAGTCCGAGATATATCGGACCATTTGAGATCCTCGAGAGAGTTGGGAGTTGGCCTCTGATTAGCATTACCGCCGTCATTGTGCCATGTTCATAACGTGTTCCACGTATCGATTGCGGAGATATATACGAGATCCAGTCATATCATCGATTTGGCGAGATCGAAGTCGAACAGGATGGGACGTTTGAAGAAAGACTAGTCAAGATACTCGAGAGTCGAGTTAAGCAACCGAGGAGCAAGTCAATCGTTTTGGTCAAAGTTCGGTGGTCATGTCATGGAACGGAAGAAGCCACTTGGGAAGCAGGCGATATGAAGTCTAGATATCCCGAGTTATTTTCGTCTTGAGTTTCGGGACGAAACTCCTTTTAGTAGGAGAGTATGTAATATCCGGATTTATTACGGTGTATTTCATCTGTATTCAAACCATGTATTATTTCGGATTGGTGATTTTGATTATTGGAGTATGATATTTAGTGCATTAATATCATTATACATAAGTATAGCAACTTGCAAAATTGCTCAAACAACCTCGTGATAGCGCACGTTAAGAATGTATCTTAACGCGCGCTATCGGGCCATTATTAGCGCACGCTATGCAGGTATGAGTAACGTGCGCTAAGGACTCAATTATTGAGCGTGGCGGTGGCTCGTGCGCCCCGGGACATGGGTCCGGATAAGATTCCCACGACGCACCCGGACAAATTCTGAAGTCAACCATTATTAGCGCACGCTAAGGGATGCTTAGTAGCGTGCGCTAACTTGTCAATAATGCAGAATTTTATAAATGGGACAACAACCGCTTGGGCTTTCATTTCCTTCGTCTATACTTCATCTTTGAGAGTCCAGAGAGCAAGAATTTCCTTTCTAAACACTTAGAACATTTATGAGTGATCATTGAATGATTGAGTATCACTTGTGAGTGATTTTTGAAGAGAAGTAACACCTTGGAGGGGCACATAATCAACCGGAGTCGAATTACACCTTGTGGCTCAGTGAATTCAGCATATTAAGGTATGTTCAACCTATCACCAGTATTAGATTTGGATTTCCAATGGATATGATGGTCATGTTAACGAGATATTGGATTTCATTAGTGAATTATTTCAACAACATCATGTTTAGAAGATTGGAATGTCTACAATTATGATATTATTGATGGAACCCCGTAGTTGGAATCCTAGTACTTCAAATGATGAGAGAAATATTCTGAAGTTAACAATCCGTATGATTTTTGTTTTCGTTGTGATCATGATTTGGAAAAGATGTTATAAGAACTTGAAGGAAGAATCATCTTAGGAAATATTCTTTCGTATAAGTCGGAATTGTTAGTTCACCTCAAGATGAAGTCCGAATATGTATAAAGATAGTAGCATCTAATACATCAACGGAGATCACCAACTTTGCATGAGAATTGTAATCAAGATGGATTATGGTGTCATGATGATTATACGTATATTTGCATCTTGAAGTTGCTATCATCCCGAGATCATTCATAAGAGTAAGAACTTGGTATTCAAGGAAGTAACATGAATGATCACGAAGGATTTCATTATTGCGAACATGGCAAGAAAGCGATCGCTTTCGGCAAAGAAGCGCCATGCATAGATAGCGCACGCTATGATATGCAGTTTAACGTGCGCTATCGAACACTAGTTAGCGTGCGCTATGTTTGGTACGTAACGTACGCTAGACCATCAGACGAGTCAGTTGGTGATCGGTGTAATCTTGTCCATGCATCGTTAGCGTGCGCTAGGCTTTGTTGTTTGCGTGCGCTATCAGGCAGACGTAACGCACGCTACACAGAATACTTAGCGTGCGCTAAGTTATTCGGGCAGATTGCAGTTTATGAACTTTTGACCGTTAATCGAATTGTTAAACATTTGTACGACGTGAGATAAATCCTATATTATTTCTTTTGTTAAGGTTTGGTCTAGTTACGTGATTGATTGAGAAGGACGATCGTCGAGTGTTCATTTCCGTGGAAGTGTTATTATTGTCTTCAAATCGAGGCAAGTACCTTAATTGTTTTACGTATTGTTGTTATACATATTGTCGTGCATGTATGTCGTTATTGTATGTCCACCTCGTGTTGGTCCGACGGGATCATCGGGGGATCTATGCTAGCGTGCGCTGGATCATCGGACGGGTTTTTCCACCACGGGTTGGTCTGATGGGATCATCGTGGGTTCTAGGCAGTGAACGCTGGATCGATGGAATTACCATGTGTATGTATTGATATCATGTTGTGATTATCAGTTGTGTATGTTATGTTTGAGTTTCTCGTAGGAGAAGACTCGTTGGTATTTTGTCGTTTACGTTATCATTATTATTCACCGTGCGATATGAATAATATGCTGTGGTACTTGTACTAGCATCGTTGTGCTAACCCCTTCGGGGGTGAACATTTTGTTTGTGTTCAGGATCCAGGAGAGCTGGGAAACAACCACTGGAACAGTATGACGACGAGGGTGCAGAGTGATGTCCCGACCGGGTTTATTTATCTGTTGTTTATTCGTTATTTCAATAAGTACTCGAGTACGAAGTCGGTTGTGATATTTTGAATTTGGTGATGTATTATTAAGTTCTGTTGAACAATTGTACTATTCCTGTATTGGGTCGAATCGATGTCTGTAATTCCGTTATTTCCATTTATTAGTACCTTTTTATACTTGTTCAATTCTTCAGCCTTGTAAATCCTTACGTAAAGGATTTACGGCGCTGTAATATTCCCGAATATATCGGGGGTGTTACAGTGGATATATCAAAACAGTACGAAATACACAGAAGTATAATGTAGCGGAATAAATATACGAATGACATAACAAGTATAATTGGAATCAAGAAGACTTGGGCCCCTGACTCGTATCCTTGAGATCCTTCACCATCACCATGCTCTTCATGTACCTTTGTCTTTCCTCGAATTAAATACGATGAAAACATATTTCACCTGGAACTACAAAGTCAGTTACATAAGATAATAAATCTCAAGTTGTTGAACATATGCAATCACATATGTTATATGGCCCCAAAAAATCAAAATCAAACCGTTGAATATACACAATCAAATATACTGTATGAATCAATAAATCAAATATCAAAATATTGAACATACGCAATCACATATATTGAACGAATCAATAAATCAAATATCAAACCGTCCAACATATACAAACACACATGTTGTATGAATCGACAAATTATAAGGCTCACATGAGGAAGGTCACACTATGCTCGGAATGAAAATGTCTTCGTGCACATATCACCAAACTGTGTGGAATCCTGATAATACACGTATGATCATGTACCTAATCAGTACCATGGAAGTTCCCTGTTTACAACTTAATTTTGTACATATTTCTATAGTGTTTTTCTGGGCTTCATCATTCTAAAATGTGTAGAATTATTTCCTTTATGCTTAAATTGTGTTTTGTTGGGCTCGATGCTGCTTGTACGTGTTTGGTTGTTTTGTTAGGTGTTTTTAAGGCTTTTATCAAGCATGAATGAAGTACCGACCCTTGAAACATATCAGGTGATGCACGAACAAGAGAACGAGCTGAAAAAGGCTGAAAAACAGAACCGAAACTGGGTGACACGGTCTGGGTCGTGTCAAACAATATGGTATGTGTCAGATGATATGGTCGTGGCCCTGGTCATGTTACAATACAGATGAATTTGACATTTCTGGAGCAGTTCGACATGGACCGTGTCATTTGACACGGTCGTGTCACTAGGCGCCTTGTTTGATGATTTTGACGCATTTTAATAGCATTGGACTTTATCTTGCGGCTATAAAGGGACCCCAAAGGCCGTATTTTGGCAGAATAAGGTTCAAAGAGACTGAATAACATAATTAAAGGGGATTCGAAGACATCGAAAGGTAACAACTACAAGGAGTGAAGCAAGATTGAGAGATCCTTCAAACGAGTCATTTTTTCCTTCTTTCTTTCTTTTTAATATTGTACCTTTCTTTATCTTAGTTGAACTTCATTATTGGTTGTTCTTCTCTTTTCACCATATCCGGTTAAGTTTGTTAGATTTTGAGATATGAGAGTATATTGTTCGTGATGGATTTTTAGATTAACTACTTAACTCAATATCTACTTGAATTGCTTTTTAATTAATTAGTTTTAATTCATGTTTTAGCACTTGATCAATATTTTTATATGCTTCACATTTTTGTTCATAATTCGAGAGATGAGTTAAATAATAGGTCCCAATTAATTGACATAACTGATTGTGAGATTGAGAGTTCAGTTCTTAGTTGTGATGACTTTTTGTCTTTCGCACTGTTGCAGTTAGATATTTATGGTAAATGGAAACGTCATCATGTATTATCTAATTTACGCTTTAACTGCATCTAGAGATGTACTTTCAAAGAAGTTTTACGACTATCATATTAGGAAGACAAGTAGAACATTAACCAAAAGTTAAATCGTATTAATCCTAGCAAGTAATGGAAATATAGTCTTGGAGTCTATTTTTTATCATATAAATTCTCCTCTTTTGAAGCTTGTTTTTATCAGTGGTTTATTTAATTTAATAATTAGTCAATTAATCTCTCTTCAGACAACGATTGTCTAGAAAAACTGATACAATTAGTACTTGATACAATAAAAAAAATTAACCTCTGTGGATACAACCTTATTTGACACTTTCTACATCTGCTATGTACACTTGTATGTAGTAAAATAATTACCGAACAAGTTTTTGGCGCTGTTTTTGATGACTAAATTATTTTTATTAGTATTGATATTAGGATAAGTATTTCTGGTCTTACTTAAGATATTTTTTTCTTTTTTTTCTGTTTTTTTGTTTTATTTAATTTTGTTAATCTTGTTTTTCTCTTGTTTTTTTAGAATGTCTTAATTTGATGAAGACTACGACTGGAGCACTGATCCTAATTACGTGTAAGAGGAGAAAAGTGATATGAGTAATAGTTGGAGCTGAGGAATCTAGAACAAGAACAATACCAACTGCATGTAAAGCGTTGAAAGAGAGAACTTGAAGAAAGAGGCATTGTTTGTGATGAGTGTTGTTCTATGTTGCACGCTATAGAAGATTGTCCATTTTCAAGTTTACCTCCACCATTGCAATATGATATAGATCATGTTCCTCCATGCTTACTACCAGCGGATAAGATGTCAGAAACCTCCTTCATCTCAAAAGAACATAGGGAAGAGGAGGATGTGGTCTTAAAGTTAAAACCCTATAGATTCATCATATTCAAAGTGTTTAAAGATTGACTTTGTAATTCCTTATGATGAGGAGGTTGAAGTCTTCATAATTCTATGTGCAAGACTAGCTCCATTATATCCATCTCCACATCTAGTTTTTAAATAATGAGGAGTCAAGGGGAACGGAAAGACCTCGAAGTTTGTTTAGATACCGGATAGAGTGAAATATGCGTCTGGATAAGACGTTAAACTAGAGCTGGTTGGGAGGCAGCCCAATGGTTTTTGTACTTTTGTTGTTGTTAGTTCGTTAGTTTTTTCTTGTGTCGTTTCAGTTTAGTTATTTTTATTTAGCTTATTTTTAGTTTTTGAGCTAATTGTTTGAAGTTGGGGTGTGATTTGCAGAAAGCGAGCATATAGGATGAAATTGGTGTTCAAGCTGGACAAGCGCTTGTCAAAGAACACGGCCGTGTAACCTTACAGACCAGGATCAGTCATTTTGACGATAGTATGACACGGGTCGTGTTGATTGAAGCGAGTAAAAGGCACTTCAGCCCTGTGTTTATTCATCTCTCCCCCCCCCCCCTCTCTCTCTCTCCAACTCAATCCCCAATTTCTCTCTTCATAATTTTCAAAAATTGAAAAGCATAACCCATTAAATTGTGAATGGAAATACTTAATCTAACTTCTTGTTGTCATCATTCCATATCAATACAGAAAGGATTTTTCGAGAAATTTTAAGGAAAAACTCAAGAACCCCCATCTCATTGCATCTCAATATTTTGAGCTTTCCGTTTCTTTATATCCCTTTTCCATATATTTGAGCTTGTTAGAATTAATTAGTAGAAGGATAAGTTAAGAATGTTAAGAATGTGTGGTGGTAATTGGGTAAGATTGTTTTAATTTCAAGCTTGGGTTGGTTCTTAGTGATATATCAAAATAAGTTTGAAGGGAGGAAAAAATGATAGAAAAAATGGTGTTGTCTATTACATGAAGGGTCATACCGAAATTGCTTAGATAAATTGCCAGGATAATCAAACAGTAGCAGAAAAAACTAGAGAAATAAAGAGGAATAAGGTTGCGATTTTCACTTTCAAAAGTACTTTTGCGATTATTATTAGCAAGGGGTTGAAAGAAGCTAATTCCAAGAATTTTGAGCTTGTAAATACGACGAGAGGCAAAGTGATTGCAGTAACTTAGTTCTAATTTGCTCAAGTCCTAGTCACTTAAGCCATGTATACCACCCCGACCAAAAAGCCTACATTACAATCAAATTGAAAGTCTTCTCTAATTCACGAAGTTGCATGTATAAAATAGTTGTAGAAATGTAGACGGTTGACAAGCTTATGTGGATTTTTATTTCATTGAATGAGTTTTGAGATATACACGTCTCTATACACTTTGAGAGTTAGCAAATGTGCTTGATTGATGAGGTTTGTATTTTTTAAGTATTGGCCATGATGTTAAGGAGGCACCTTGGAGATTTGAAAAATTTAAGAACTCGACTTAATCTTTGCTTGAGGTGTATGGAAAACTTTACATAATTGTCTTTTGAGGTGTGTTGAGGGTTGAGTTCCCTTGAAAGTTTTGTTTTAAAGTGCACTTGTCGAAAGGATCAATGTGTAAGTTTCGGGAATTTTATTTACACTCAATTTTACACATACAGTAAAATCTCGATAAATGAATATGATCGAACCGGAATAAAATATTCATTTAGCGAAATTATTCATTTGTCGAAAGAAAATTTGGACATATTATAAAGAGTTGGGACCGGAAAAAAATATTCATTTGGCGAGGTTATTCGTTTATCGGACATTCATTTATCAAGGTTTAACTGTATTTCAATAGTGTTTTTATAAACTGTCGTGTTATACTACATATGAATTTAACAAATATTTTTACTATTTACCCCTTCCGTCCCATTCCATGTGCAACATTTAGAAGAAATTTGGTATATTTTAGGTGAATGATTGGATGTGATGGATATGTAAGTTTAGTAAGTATCGATGATAAGTTTGTGGTATAGATTAAAAAGTAAAAGGTATTATGTGATTTGAGGTATTTAATAAAATGTTGCACTTTAAAATAAATAAATTTTTGAACCAAATATTATATTTCGTGCGAAACAAAAGGATCACAATATTTCCAATACTCAAAATTTTAAGTACTCCCTCCGATTCCATATATTAGTCGTTTAAGCTTTTCACATTAATTACATTTTATATGTCGTTTAAGGATTGCATGGCCAAATTACCCCTATTAATGATAGTGCATTCATCATCTCTTCTTCATTATGGCGTTTCTTTTTCTCCTTCTCATGCCTATTTATGAGTAATTTTTTTTCAACTACTGAAGATTAAACTGATCTCCATTAACGTGGTGAGTTCTCTTCTCTTCTTTAATTTACTTTTTATTTCAAACTTTAAGTTATTTTGTACATTTGCTTCAATGTACTTGCTACCTTTTTTTAATTTCTGCTTCTATCCCTCTCACTGCATATTGATTTTGAAAAACTATTTGATTGTAGGGGTGAAAAGCGATCTGAATAATGGATACGAATAACGATAAAAAATTGAAATCTTATATTCAAATCAATTATGAACTTTGGATCCATGTATGTAGGTGTGAAGATTTAGCTCTGTACATGTCAAATTTGTAGAGTAATGGAGGTCAAATTTTAAATTTTTGGTAACTTCTTAATTCCTTCCTTAATTTGATATTACTACTCCAAATCAAAACTCCCAGCAAAAGAGTAGAAGAAGATAAAAGAGCCAATTCACTGCTTTGTACTTATTGAAGATAGGGATAGCCAGATCCTGAGAGGTCCCACTTTGCCAAGGAAAAGACACAGGTACTACTAGTAAATTGTATTTTTGTTAATAATGAATGCAGTGTTGGAGGGAAAATAACTGAGACGGAAAGTAGGGCAAGAGTTGTTGTATTATTCCATTGATGACATGCCTTTAAATAGGGAGAAATACATACAAACAGACCTTAGTCAAACCCTAACTAGGAAAGCCCATAAACTAATAGACTTAGGCACACAATGGGTATTATTCCTTTAACACTCCCCCTTATGCCTAGTCTACAAGCGCATGTCATGTTGCCTCGTTAAAACCTCGTCAAGCAAAAACCCAGTGGGAAAAATGTCTTGATCGTAGGGAAAAGAGTACATCATCTAGACACATCAAGTTTAGACTTCGTCATTTGAATCTATCCTCTCATATGATCGTTACATTTGATCATAGCGCTACTAAGGTGACCATTCCATCGATCCCTAAAATGGTACATCTTGTTATCTCGTTAAACACCTTTCCAAGTGATAAAAACCATGTGGGAAAAATGATTCTTGGAAGAAAAAGAGTATAACGTACGTTGTGGATGTAAGACTCCCCCTCAAGTCTACCTCTCCCTCTGATTTGTACATCAAGTCATTGCCTCATTAAAAACTTCGCCAAGTAACAAAACCCAATGGGAGAAAATGAACCTTGGTCAAAGAAAAGAGTACAACACATGTGATTAAGTTTCTTTATAAATCACCATTTCCTTGTGATCTTTACATCAATCTCGGAAGTTGGAAAACTCTACAGCTCCCCCTAATGCTTACATTCATATATCGTTGCCTCGTTAAAAACCTTGCCAAGTAACAAAACTCAGTGGGAAAAATAAACCTTGGTCTAAGGAAAAGAGTGCAACCTATGTGAGTATGTTACGTTACATCTCACATATTTCCCGTTATGATCATTCCATAAATCAAGGGGATTTACAAGTTACATTATGTTCATAAATGTAAGTATGCTCATCAGTGGCAGTACTTAACCACTAGTTCCTCACAAGTGTAGAATGATAGTTCTTAACCATGTACACTCACGGATTGATTCATGCAAAGCAATAATCTTGTCGTGATTCGAGGAGGTAGCCAAAAGGGGTTTGCTTAGTCGATTTCCAAGACATAAGCAATTCATACCAACACATACTTTGTGGTAGTTGCTTCGGCACCAGCATTTACTTTAGCATTTGCCTTTTTGTAAGCAGCTTCCTTTGCCTGCTTGTAGGGAAAGAATAGTCCCAAGTCAATGGTTTCTTTTAAGTATCAGAAGATATTCTTGATACCATTCCATTGATATTGCGTCGATGCTGAACTAAATCTAGTCAGCGAATTAACTGAGGAGTGATATCAGGTCGTGTACATTGAGTCAAGTACAATAATGCGCTATTACACTCAAGTAGGGAATTTCAGCTCCCAAAGCTCTTCATCACTTTCCTTTAGACGAAATGGATCTTTCTTTTGCATCCAAATGTTCGACCTATCATGGGGTGCTAGTCGGGTTTATCTTGTCCATATTAAAGTGCCTGAATCTTCTGGACATAGGCAGACCGGTGGAATAAATTCCACAAACTCGATGTTCTATGTCAATGCCTCGACATAACCTAGTTTCCCAATATCTTTCATCTCAAACTCAGATTTCCAGTATCCAGTGGTATCTCTTATTTCATCAAGACCAATTATGTTCATGTCATCGGCATACAATGCAATGATCGTGAATCTGGAACTTATTTGTGAAGACGCATGGACACAGTTCATCATTCTTTTATCCCTTTCCAATCAAGTAGTCACTTAGACGGTTATACCACATCCTTAGGGATTGCTTCAAAACCATAAAGTTGAGCGTTTCAATCTAAATGCAAGTGCACTCCGTGGTCTAGAGTCACTTGATTTGGGTAATAAAATGCCATCGCGCACTTCCATATATATATCTCCGTATCTAGATCCCCATAGAGATATGTAGTAACCATATCTATTGGCTGCATTTCCAGTCCCTCGAAAATTACTATGCTAATCAAATAGCGGAACGTATACGTGGGAGTACATTTCATCGTAATCAATTCCAGGGCATTGTGAGAAGCATTACTTCGTGAACCTTGTACATTAGGGCTCTATTGTTCTCACTACGCTTTATGACAAAGACTCGATTATGTCCTACAGGCTTTACACTTGGTTAGGTTAGCACTACCTACCACAAATACCTGACTCTTTGTTAGAGAATCTAGTTCTACCTGGAATGTTTTTCTTATAGGTCAATGTTAATTTCATCCAACTGAGCGGGGTTCGACATCATCGTACTTTATGATTCATGACATGTTATCAAAGTGGGTGGTTGATCAGGCCACACCCTCATAATTTCATCGAGATTCTTGATTTTCTGAATCATATCTTCGGGGCATCCCCCTCGTCATGACTCATGGACATAATAAATCAAGCATGATCTCATGAAACGAGTTCATTGATGGTTAACATGTAATTTTGTGCCATACTCTACCTCTTTCTTGGGTGAGTATTTAGTTGAACCATGTGGCTTCCACCCCTTCCTTTGAAGGGAGCCACGACCTCAACCACACCTCCACTAGGTGCAGTTGCATCACCCGGTTCATTGGTGATGTGCCCCTTACAGTAGACTTCTAACCTTACAGGCACATTTGCAGATGTAATGTGAGATCTTGTCACTTGAACGATATCAGTAAATGCATCAGGCATCGAATCTGCTACATCCTGAAGATCGAGAGTTCTTTGTGCTTCACGGTAACATTGTGAAGTTCTGGGATCATAATGAGACAAAGTGGAGACACACCACGACAATTCCTGTCGTTCCCCGAGAAATTACGTTTTCTCTCCTCCCCCTAACGACGGGAAGGTTGTCTCATTAAAGTGACAATCCGTAAATCGTGCGGTAAAGAGATCACTGTGAAGGTTCGAAATAGCGGATAAACGCTGGAGATTCTTATCCAACGTAAATACTTAATCGTTTCTAAAGACCGATACATTGTGGGGCGCAGAAGGCACATATAATGGGTAACCAAATATGCGCAATTGGCACTCAAGTCCGTCTGGGTCCAAAATACAAAAATCAGGCTATCCAGTTACCAACTGGTACGCATAAACTAATTGGTTAGCAGAGGGTCTAAGAATGAACGATTTAAGTAAAGTTGCGTGTAATATTGCATAATCCCAAGCAAATATATGCAAATTGGCGCGCATAACCAATTACATTATCACCATACATATTCTTTCGACGGTGGTTTATGTGAGACCTTTGCATATGCACATGGGACGAGATACTATTCATTGATCTCTATCATGCAATAAACATCAAGTACTTTTTGATGTGAACTCTCCAACATCATCGAGTCCTTTAGATGTGATAAGGGAGGTGAGTCCTTATAAATTATTTTGGAAGTTCTGCAGCAGTTTGAGTGGACAGGAGAGCGATATGTGACCAACATGTCGGAGAATCCATCAAAATCATAAATACATAAATGGTCCGCATATTAGGTGGATGGATCCACAAATATCTCCTTATATTCAACGTAAGAATGGAATGTTTGCTTATGTTTCTTTAGCGTAGGAAGGTCTCTGATAGAACGAAAATAGTGTGCTAAAATCATTGTTAATTATAAGGTTTTAATGAAGTTTATGTTGGCACACTTGGTTATTTTCTATCTATTTATATTTTGGATGTAATTTACTTCACTTGGCAAATTGTTGTTTAAATTGGGTGTTTGATGGAGTGATTAAGGAATAATTTGGATCGTCAAACGGACCAAGCCAAGGTGATTTGGGCTTAAATGAAGAAAATGTCGTGCGACCTTTGGGTGGCCCGTGTCGGTTGATGACCCGGTGTCGATCACATTACGAAAATAATCTTACTTGGGGACCAAGAAACGACTCCAAACCGCCCCAATCAGTTCCACAAGGCAATAAATCCGTCTCTAGACTGGGGAAAGGAATTGGAATAGATTTGGGAAGAAAGACTCCAAGGAAATTAAAACTCAAGAAGGATAAGGAGGAAGGAGATCCAATTAAAGAAGGAAACTAAGAGATAAAGAATTATTATAAAAGGAGAGGAGGGCTGGAATTATTTTCATCTTTGATCACCCAATTTTTACGGCCGGAGCAGAAGAAGCAAAAGGGGACGGCCGAACCAAATTCTCGCTGGAGCAACCGAGCCGATTCCGAGGTGCGAAGAAGAAGACTACACCGTTTGAATTTCTTTCTTCCCTTGTCTATTATTAATTTGCTGTTTTCTATAGCCAACATGTCCGGCTAATTTTCTATTCTAGTTCTTAGTGAAGTTTAAAATCGTATTTGAATTATTCATGTTTTAATCCCGTAGCGTATTCTCAACTCGAATTCTCTTGAATTACTTTTGTGTTATCGAATTCACTACTATGTCATTTAATTTCTTGATTTGGTTTGGCCAATTAGATTAAGAGTTTTATGTCTTATGCTATAAATTGAGTTGTAATCGATAATTGTTGCAATTTTAATTTCACAAGTAGCAAACAATTGATTTTTCCCAATTGAGTAACACAAAATCGAGATCCCTTAAGTCGAGCTTATGAACTTAATATCTTGCCTATTCCATTATTTTGGTTTTTAATGCATCTAGCGAGCGAGATTTGAAGAGCTTGTTTTGAATCCACCGCATAGATAGGTTCGATTAAAGAGCTTGTTTTAATTGAATAAACTTAAGAAATAATTGGGGTCAACAGAGCTTGTTGTTGGCTTCGGAATAGGAGTTCATGAGATTAGAGAAGAGATAAGCGCTGCATTGAAACTTGAATTAATTCGAAGCGGTGGATAACGGAGCTAAGGACTAGATTATTCCTCAATTGATATTTTCAACTTTTTATTTCCTTTGTTTATTTTATTTTAATTTATTTTACGCAAATTATTTTAGTTAAGATCAGAAACAAACCCCCCTTCGTTTTATTTTATTTGCACAAAGTACTTAATCCTTAAATAGTATAATTGATTTACCGTTCTCCGTGGGATCGACCCTTACTTGCCGATACTACTAGTTAGTAGAAGTAAGCCGAGGAAAATAAAAATAACTAATTTTGATGCGTCACGACAGCGCGGTCAAAATTTTGGCGCCGTTGCCGGGGTAGGTGTTTTATACTTTTCTTGGCTAGTAGGGCCAGAAGCACCAAGTCTTCTCATTACATTGGAAGAGCCCCCACGTCCTCGACCACGTCCTCGACCACTACGCTCTTTTCCACGTTGTGGTTTGGGGTTGTCATGACCAGTCCCCTGTATATTGGGGTTCTTTCCACCTTTCACATAATTGGCCTCGGGAATTTTCTTTGTCCCAACGGGCCTGGCATTGTTGCTCACTAACACTTCATTATGCCTCTCAGCCACTTGCAGTAGGTTGATAAGCTTATTGAAGATAGTGATGCGTTTGTTGTCATACTCCAGCCTATACTGGTTCGCTAGTATAAGAGCAGAAGTAGGAGAAGTGGAAAGGGTTTTCTGAATCATATCATCTTCTATGATGTCCTTTCCACAGAAATTAAGGCATGCCTTCAGACGGAGCATATCTTTGTTGAAATCGTTGATCCGTTTATAATCAAGCAAGCAGATTTCATTCCACTGCACGGTCAACTCTAGGAGCAAGGTATTGTGGATATTCCCAAAACGGCCCTTAAGGGCATCCCACAGTTCTTTCGGGGATTTCAACTCAGATATTCCCATCTTAGGCTGGGGTCGATATGTCGCCTAAGGAACATTAATGCACTAGCTTTGGTTTTGTCAGACGGTACTTCGCCTGCTTTTTCAAAGATAGTAGCACTATAATCCTTAAAGACAAAAGTGGTCTCTACGTCAGAAACCCATCTATGGTACTCAAACTCTTTTGAGTCCAAGATGTCAAATTTGAGGCGAGTTGGATCACCTATCTTAATACAAGAAAAGAAAAAATAATTTTTCACAGTTTACCATGAGTACTATCCATGATAAATTTTTCAATAATGTGGAGGGTTTATTTTTCAGAACCAAGATATGGTCAAAATTACTTTCGATGCTATTGGGGTTACCGATGAAATTACTTTATCACGGTTCGAGTTGATATAGACAATAAAAATAAGTCCTCTAGGTTCTACTAATGATGAACCTAATACACATGCCATAACTAACGATGCATGCAAAGTATATATATAATTATAGATATAATCACATAGCCCTATGAATATATCTATACACGTATAAATGCAGTCAAAGAGGTGTCTTATGCCGCAATAATTATTAATTCAACGTGAATTATTTTAATTCAAGTTGCTATAAGCAATTTGTTTTAATTTAATTTAATTTATTAACGCATTATGCTTTAATTGGTTTAATTAAGCATAAATAAATTACGGAGTATAAATATGCAATCAAAGATATATAAACAGTTTAAAAACTGCACATTGCAGATAGTAGGGTTCGTATTGTGTACTTTATTTCGTGTGAATAGAGGCAGAAAAACGGACTGGAAAGTTCAAAAACGGGACTGCTGGCGGGTCGGGCTGGGTCAGCAACCGTGTCTGGATCGCGGGCCGAGTGTTGGGCTACGGGCACGGGTCGGGCTGGACAACCGGGCTGGTCAGTCGGGCGGGCCGAAGTCTGCAGACGGGTCGAGCAGTGGTTCTCGGTTGCGGGCGGTTGCGGGTGGTCACGTCGGATTTTGGAGGAGGTCCTTGTGCAGGTGAGTTGGGGAGAAACGTTCGGCGGCGACACGGGTGTTGCAGGGTCGCGCCAGTGTACAGGGATAAGATCGGAGTCGCGGCAGGTCTGGTGCGAGAGACGGCGGGTTGGGTCGCGGACGGGCAGCGATCTGTTCCAGTTGGGTTCGGGTCGCGGTGGTTGGAGGCGACGATCTCTGGTCGAAAGGGATGACCGATCGCTGTGGGGAAGGTGACCGGCAGCGGTAGTTGCGCGGGGAAGAGGCCGGAGCTGTGAATCGGCGGACGGGTCGCGGGAAGAAGGCGGCGGCGCCTCACTGTTTCTAGGGTTTTTCCGATTTTTTTCCTTTTTTTTTCTTTTTTTTTCGGTCGGGATTTTTCAGAAAATCGGGGAAAATTTTTTGCTCAGTTGGGAACTACGTGCTGATAACGTGTTGAAGAAAAAATAACTGAGACAGAAAATAGGGCAAGGGTTCTTGTATTATTCTATTGATGACATCCCTTTAAATAGGGAGAAATACATACAAACAGGCCTTAGCCAAATCTAAACTAGGAAAGCCCGTAAACTAACAGACTTAGGCACACAATAAATATTATTCCTTTAACATGCAGTTAATTATGATGACAATTATCATTAAATAAGGCTAATATAGGTATAAATATTTTTCATTAATAATTGTGCACTACTCCTAAAGGACTAATATATGGAATGGGAGTATTAGAATTCTAAATTACAATGGATTTTAAAAAAAAATTCCCTTTATAAAATAAAGAGGGAGAGGGAGGGGAAGAGAGGAATGCAGTACCTTCACGGCAAAGCCACATCTTCTTTGACAGCAAGATGGTGACTGTAAATATTAACATAAAAGTCAAATTTAACAATTCGAGACAATAGCCCATCAATCCTATGTTTTAATGAAATCGAAAACGTTTTCTCCTAAGCTGTGCAGTTAGCACAGATGACTATTAATAAAACTATGGAGGACAAAACGACAGACGCACAGGTACCGAACTTACCATTTCTGGAAATATGAGGTAAATCAACACACAATAACAACTCGAAAAGATTAATACAAAAAAAAAAAAAAGGAAAAACCATTTACTGGGACTGTAATAATTTGGAAACCACTTTAAGCAATACTAGAAATGCAGACTGTGTCTGAATCCCTCTGTAAAGCCATAGTTTATACGTTCCTGAATAAGATCGAAAAAAAAAAAGCTTATCCATAGATTTGTGATCTTCTTACAAAGTCTGATGAGAACAGGTAACTTTTTGCCCAAATTGTTAAAGCAAATATTGACTTTACTCAAAACACAAGGAATGCTCTAAACTCCATGGTTATTCAGTTAATGGAGTGAACCTATGCTTTTATGAAAAGTGATTTATTGATTTACAGTAGTAGCATAAGCTGTAAATAGTTGATGTATTTAGTGATACTCTGACATTGCTAACTCGTTGTGGAGAAATGTGTTGTGGGAAAAAAGTGTGTAATAAATTAAAAAAATAAGATTGTATTGAAAGTTAGAGTTATTCTTGTTATAAATTATTAGGGCTCTCATTTGAGTTGGGAGCTCGAGAGAGCTCGAATTTTTTTTACGAGTCGAGCCGGCTCATTTAGCTAAACAACCTCAAAGTACTGACCGAACTCGACTCGTTTAATCCACGAGTCGGACTGACCCTGATCGTTTAACTAAACGAGCCGAGCCGATCGAGCAACTCTTTTAAAAGTACACTTAAACGAGCTTAATCTTGTGTCCGAGATCGAATCGTATTATAAACGAATTCGAGCCGAGCTAGCCCGTTTAGCTAAACGAGCTCTATTCTATGTTCGAGCTCGACTCGTTAACGAGCTCGAGTCAAGCCGAGTCCTGATAAACAAGTTCGAGCTCGAGCTGCTCGCGAGCAGCTCGGCTCTAATTACAGTCCTATAACTTATACTCCCTCCGTCCCGCCCAAAGGTCTACATTTCTATCAAAAAGTAGTCCCTTTAGTAAGTTTACATATATCACTTTTTACAATCAAATCAAACAATCACTTTTTACTTTTTAATCTCCACCACTCATTCATCATCAATACTTTTTACTTTTTAATCTCCACCACACATTTAATCATCATTACTTATACCAATCATTACCTAAAATACACCAAATATACACCCTCTATCAACCTTTGGCCGGAACAGAGGGAGTAATTTTTTTTCCGAAAGCAACTTTTCCAGTTTACACCGTTTTTAAGAAAAGGAGTTTTGCATTTACCAAACACTCTTTTTTGAATGGAAAACTGCTTTTTATGGCTACGAAAGCAATGTCAAACTGGATCTTAGGACCTGTTTATTTTTTACTTAATCAGTTTAATGCGTAATCAGCTTAATCGGTCAGCTATATCTTGCTGTTTACTTTCAATTTAATGATCTTAATAATGTCTTTTTCATTAAGCAATTTTTGGGCTGTTCTTACCATTAAGACAGAAATACTTCCCCAATATACCAAAATTACCCTCTCTAATAATAAAAGAATTGAGCATATAATCTTAATTATAATTGAGTATATATAGTATAAATTTAAAATATATATTAATATTATATATTTAAAAGTCATAAAATATAAACTATTTACTCATAAAAAATTAATATAACTATATATATTAAAATATAACTTAATATATTTATAAAATATTGTTTGATTATTTAAATATAACTGAAAATTATAATATAATTTATGAATATATATTATAATATAAATTAAAATATATATTATGTTATATTATATATTAAGTTATATTATATATACTCAATTTGGTATTAGAATAAAACTGAAAATCGAAGATTTTTTTTTAAATTAAAATATTGTCTAATTATGTTATATGAAAATCGGAGATTTTTTTAACATCGATTTTTATTAAAATCATGATAAATAATTTTTTTATTTTTAACATCAGTTTTTAGCATAACTGATGTTAATTTGCTTTAAAATTTTCAATTATGTCACCGCGTCTTTTTTAAAATCGGTTTTTCCAGAACCGATTTTAAACGGGCGATGTTAAATGTCTTTTCTGTAGTAGTGAATATCATTCAACTTAAAAAATAAAGAATATTTTATCAAAAATGACTTAATTCATATTGTGGGGTAAAATGGTCATTTCTGTCATTCAGGTAGTTCATTCAGAAAAGAAAGAAACAACAAGATATTTCTCCAAATCAGACACATTAATCCACTCAGACAGCTTAATACATTCAGAACTTAATGGAAAAAAGGCAAACAGGCCCTTAATGTTGTCCATGTTCCACTTCAAGAGTCGTATTCTAAGATATGATTTTGTCACAATAAAAGAATCCAATTTCAGAATAAAAGATTAACATCTAATTAAAATTTATATAATAATTTTTAAATTAGTATTTTTTTGTTATGTAAATAAGAAAATTGGGTTATTAGACAAAAAAAGTGAGGATATATAATTTAGAAAGAGTTATAGTTGTTGAAAACTTGAAATAACATCCTTCTATTTTATGTGATGGAACAAAAAGATATTTTTATACAAATATTTCCTCGGTTCCATCTAAAGTTTTATATTTACCTCATTTTTTATATTTATATTTTTATATAATTCAATTAAATAATTATTTTTTAATTTTTAATTTCCACCATAAAGTTACTATTCGATATTTTTAGTGTAGTTTTTGTTATTTAGAAACCAAAATAGAAGCCAAAAGTTTGACTATTAAAGCTTATTTTTCACTTTCAGCAAAAAAAAACTCCTTCTTTGTGTAATTTATTCATTTCCTGATTAAAGGTACTTTCTGATTACAAACAGAATCCATTGCAGACAAATTGTCTGAAAATATGACCGTATCCCTCCTGTAAAAAAGAAATACTCGTATAAATATAATGACCATATTTTCATTTGTCCCCTTGTCTATGTACTTGCAAATTAAATTTATTTTTTATTAATATTTTGTTTACATTTTTATACTGTTCACATATTTTATGATTTAAATATACACAAAGAAAAATAATGATGTGAGATTTTATTAATATTATTTTGATATATACTTTTCAAATTTTAATTTGTTATAATTTATATATGTATATAAAAACTGAAATTAATAGTCAAAATTATAACCCACCCACCGGACTCCGAAAAATTTGCAGACTCTGACTTTTACGGTGTTGAAGATACAGCTTTGACCATTAATAATATGCATGACTAAGAATTATAAAGAATAATATTTTTATAAATATACAATAAAATAAAATTTAATTAGTATTTACCTATATTTTTTATTTATTGATAGAAATTTATGGTTATGATTTGTCAATTTTGACAAAAAAGGAAAATCAAAGTGTGCAAATAGGGGAGTAATATATTGATTAGCACAAAAATTCAAATATATTGCCATTATAAAAGAATGTACATAGAAATATATTAACACGTGGCAAGTGACGTATTAAAAATATGAGAAATTGTATTGTGTGTTTTACTATTAATTTTACTATAATATTATTATGACTATTTTTTTCTGTAAAGCATATCCTCATAAAGCACGGGATGTGATCCGGGTGTTGCTGTAAGAATTCTCTAAAAATATCGCCACGTTTAGGTAGGTGAAGTGACTATTTTAGCTACTACTTTTAATTGACAATAAATTGATTCAAATGATACATCTTGTATACTATATACGCAATGTTCTTGATACAATACAATAGGGGTACACTTGGAAATATCAAAATACCAAAATACCCACGGTTTAACCCGTGAATTTAAAATACGGAGTACAACAGTATTAATTAGAATTAATACCAGAATTCAAAAACCACTACATATGTGAGAAAAAACGTGGGTATTTTAGGCAAAATAAAAATCTAGCAAATTGAAAAAATAATCTTAAATACCCCCAAAAAAATACTATATAAAGAAATAAAACTCTACTAATTGTGGAGAGGATCTGGGCAGCTGGGTACTGTTCTTTTGTAATCACGAAAGGTACCATCTGTTGTAGTTGTTGTACTGTTGAAATCAGAATAATCTGCCAATATTTCTGTTTGGTTTTTCCCTCCAGGCGGCGGCGGCGGCGACGGCTCTATGGGGTATTCAGATTCTTGCTCCACAGCCAAAAATACCCGGATTGCCCCTGCCTGGTTTCGGCTTGAAATCAAAACGTGCACAAGTGAGATTAGCAAGAGCATCGCCGCCGCAGACGATGGGTAGAATGGTCTTTTTCCGCCGGAAAATGACATCACGGTGTGCCCACATAAAATGCTCCCTCTCTCTCTCTCTCTAGGACGCACACAGACAGTGAGAGAGATGTACAGTCACCAGCTCCCAAGTACTTGAGTGTATGAGTTGACGGCTTTGTGGTTTTACTCATGAGTTAGAGAGAGAGAGATAGAGAGAGAGAGAGAGAGACCACATGCAAGAGGTTATTTTTTGGTTCTTCTGAAATTTATTTTATTTTTATATATAGTGGACCAGTATCATTTTTTTACTGCAAGGGCGGGCCCCAGTGATGGGGACTTATTATCAGCCTAGCGGTGTGACGGTGACGGTGTCTTTAGGGCAAGACTTTTTCTTTGTTTTGTTTTGTCTTCTCTCTCCGCAGAGCGTAATATACTGAGTATGTTTAGTTTTATTTGATTTGGTTTGATTTCCTCTCTCCACAAATTGTGAACTCGCAATTCGCAAATGTACAATTTTTTTAGAGCTTCCAAACTTACACTTAACTAGTATTTGAGATAATAATCTCAACCCAACAGTACAGTTATCAGTTAAATCGCGAGATGTGTATCTGGTTCTCAGGTTCTTAAATATCCTCAACTACCGCACACAAGGAGTCGTCCCCCAAGTGATTGCTTCATGCTCAACCCCCTCAAATCCAACTGCATGGTCCCACCGAGATCTGGCCTCCCATACTGCCGCTTGAAGCCATAGGCGGATCCACATGTAACATGGTGGTGCACGTGCACCACCAGATTTTTTTGAGAATAAGACCCCCCTTCCCCGATAATATCTAATATTATCTTTTCCGTTATTATATTTTGGTAATAATTGAATTATCGATGAGTTTAATTATTTTTTACTCTCGAAGTTTAATAGGTAAAGTCATATATACCTATTAAATATATTTTTTGATTTGACGTAATCTGTTTTGATCAAAGCGATATTAATTAAAGTGTTTAAAATTGTTTATTCAACCTTGAAGTATTTCGCAAACACTTGCTTCTTTTGAAGAATATTTATTGTAATATGATTAAAAAATTAAGATGCACCCTTAATACAAAACTAGCTGAAGGGTTTCAGTTAATCAAATATTAGAAATTACTTTTGAAAGAAATGTTGATTTTGCCCGTAGCAACTGCAAGTGTTGAACGAGTCTTCTCAGCTATGAAGTATGTGAAGAGTGAGTTATGTAGTAAGATATTCAATGGTTAAATAATTGTCTTGTAACATTTATAGGAAAATATATACTTAAAACTATTAGTAATGATGTTATTTTATCACATTTTCAGGAAATGGAAAGTAAATGTAGGCGATTTTCTTTGTAAATGTACGGATCCTTTATTTTTTTTTTTTTTTCCCACACACGCACACGAGGGGGATCGTCCCCTGTCCTGAGTACCCCCAAGAGGCTCGACCTCACCCCGATCTAGAGGTAAATTTTCCAGCATGACATGTTCGCCTCATTGTCCCCCGCTTTGTTATTACTGACTTTCTTTATGTATTATTTGTTATCTTTAATGTAATTTTAATATATATTTTATCGTTCGACATTGTTTTTCGTGGGACGGTCGGTGCACTAGTAGTTTTTCGATCCTGGATCCGCCTATGTTTGAAGCCCTCAAAATTTAATTGTTCCACACAGATGTATATTCCAACTCAGTCCGTACGCCAATAAGTGTTTTGTTTACCATTTTCTTTCGTGAATAAGTGTCTTACTTTACTTTTTCCAATCACATCAACATTTTTTACAATTAAATCAATAGGACTTCTATATTCATTTTAATTTTCCCACTCAAAATAAGTGAGAGCTTTATTCCACTCACAATAACTTTAACTTTATTTTATATTTTCCATCCACAACAAATGAAATTCTTGTTCAACTCATAATAATTCTAACTCCAATTCATTTTTACCATTTTCAAAAACGGAGACTTTTATTCAACTAATATAATTTTACCATTCTTTTCAATTTTCGTACCATGTCATTTATTCTTGAACGAAGGGAGTAAGAGTTAATTTAGTCAAATTGAACAAAATTGACTATACAAGAAATTATACAGTCGAACCACCGAAAAAGCTGTTTGGTTGACTTGGGTTATCAATTGAATATTTCTATTAAACTTGTTTTACTTGGGTTTTGGATTTTCTTTCAATCTTTGAAGCATATATATATAGATTTGTTTAAATGGACGTGAGTCCGTGTATATTTTGTATCGGTTTAGTGTACTCATAATATATTTTAATGTATATTTATTTTTTCTTCAATGCACAATAATTTATATTAAATCTAAATGTGTGCAATGAAACTCCAAATATAAAAATACAACGAATGATTTTTACCGGAACCAAATATATAAATAAATATATATATTTATATATATATATATATATGCCTAAAAATTTACCCCTTTATAATGAATGTGTAGTTATTTAAATTAGAGGGTGTTTTTTGTTATTTTATATCAAGTTGTCGTTATTTAAAAATATCATAACTTACTTGTTTGTTATCCATTTTAGAAAAAAGCTATTAATCGTATTTTCATAATTTATAATTTAAGATGCATATCACATATAAAAAATGTAGGAGAAAAATTATTATTAATCTTCGGGAAAAAATGTGCCCAGGCACTAGACGAAGTATATTAACAGCAGCAACGTAGTATGTCTATATACAGGGGCGGATCCAGGATTGAGTGTCGGGGTGGACTGGAAAATAAATATAGCTAAATATTTTATACATACTCAAAATATTTTGAAATTCACTTAAGTTGTGCCCTACGAGACTTCGATACATAAAATTCATCAATAACCGAATCTATGTTTATATTTTTTACAAAATCTCTCTCAATATAAAGCATAAGCGAATCTTCAAGTAGATCATCGCCCATCTTGTTACGAAGTGCTGTCTTCACATGCTTCATTGCCGAAAATGCTCGTTCGGTCGTAGCAGTAGAAACAGGCAAAGTCAAAACCAAATGTATTAGTCTAGTTAACATAACATAGACCATCGATCTTCCACTCTTACTAAGTTGTTGACTCAACTCAACAAGTGTAGAAACTTGAAACTCTTGCATCACCATCACATCCTGCTTGTAATGTCTCAACTCAAACTCCAAGGAAACAATGTCTTGATCAGTGAAATCTGCAGGATAAAATTTTCTCGCAAGCTTGCAAATATCATCACTATTGAATGATTCGAAAGAATTTTTAGGATCCAATGCCACACTGAGAGAAAGCAATTCAACAGACACATCATTGAATCTTGTATTTAACTCCATCAAAATACAATCTATTGCTGAATTAAAAACATCAAAATGATAATGATGTTCAATTGTAGTTTGCGCACGAGAACGACCAACCTTATATGGAGAATCCAAATTGGGGACATCAATATCATTCTTCAAGCAAAAAGCATTGACTTCTTCGAGAAATCCTTCCCAGCCATTTTCTCTCAATTTTTTAAGAATAGCTTTTGTAGTAGAGACAAATGCAATAGCCGCTAAAATATATTGAACTTTTCTTTGAAGAATTTGACAAAGAGAATCTGTAACTCTCATAATCTGATGCATTAGGTGTAGAGTGAATACAAATTCAAAACTCGCCATGTTTATATAAACCCCTTGAACTTCAGCCTTAGATCTTCCATTTTGAGAGTGTTCGATGAGGCATTCAAATACCTTGCAAGTTGCAGCATACATATCTATCAAACTTTTCACGGAGTTGTAGTGTGAACTCCAACGAGTAGCCCCAGCTCGCTGCAAATTACCAATTTGGTTGGAACCACGTCCAGAATCAAGCTCTCCTACAACCAATAATCTCTGAATTTCAAGTCTTTGAGCAGCATGTAGTTGTGTGACACGCTTTGGTGAAGAAGTTATAATATTCACAATATTGTCCAAGTGAGAAATGAATTCCCAAACAACACCAACATCCTTAGCTGCAGAAACCAATACCAATTGCAGACGATGCGCAAAACAGTGAATATAATAAGCATATGGACAATCTCTAAGGCATAATGCTTGAAGGCCATTCCATGAGCCACGCATATTACTAGCACCATCATACCCTTGATCTCTCATTTTCTCAACCCGATGAACATGATGAGACATAACACCACATTTCTCTTTTTTCAAATTTAGTGAAGTGGTGTCACTAACACTTTTAATTGCAAAAAAACGTTCAGTCAAAATTCCACGATCATTCACAAACCTCAAGATAATGGCCATTTGTTCTTGCTTGGAGATATCTTGTGCTTCATCAACAAGAATACAAAAATAATTATCTCCAACTTCTTCACAAATCATTTCACGAACTCTATTGGCCATAATATTCAAAATTTCTTTTTGAATATCATGAGCAATATATTGAGCATTTTTTGGAGCATTTTCAAGAACAACTTTATCAACTTCTATATTCATGTTTGCAAAAGCCTTCATAAGTTCAATAAAATTCCCACGGTTGGATGAAGATGGTGACTCATCATGACCTCTAAACGCACAATATTGAAGCGCAAGCCATCGGAGGCTCATATAACGAGACTTATATTAAGAAATTATAGAAACAAAAATTAAAAAATATAATCTGTGTGAAAATGCAGAAAAGAAAATGAAGCAATATTTACTTCATAAGAAAACTCAAGATAATTCAAAACAAAAGGTAAACGCAATCAAATTAATTTAGGGATTCACACATACCCTAAATTGAAGGCCAAGGAAGAAAGGTGAAGAAGAAGAACAGTTCGGCGCTTCACTTCAGTTTTCTTCTGCCTGTTTTTTTTTATTCTTAGGTTATAAATCTCCCCCTTCGCTGTCGCTCGCGAGAAGAAGAGCATGACAGAGAGATAGAAAGAGTGGAATATCTTTGTTGGAGGCAGGGGCGCAATGGACATCAAAGCTATGCAAACAGGCCACTACTAAAATATTGGGCTGGGCAGGGGGCTTCTTTCATTTATTGGGCTGGGCTAGGCAGGATTTCTTACATATATACAAAAGTTTTGTTTTGGGCTTGCATTGGGCTTCAGCCCCGTGCACATAAAGAGTAGATCCGCCCTTGTCTATTTAAGCAGTACATTTGTATAATAGCGCCCGTAAAAATATTACAGCACACACATTTTATGAATAAAAAAACATGTTTGAATATTAACACTAGTGAGTATATATTAGTAGTATATTCAACGCCTAATACCTATGTAGTATGTTATACTCGAAGTACACATGCTACTATGAGCTTATTACATACTCATTCAGTCTAATGGATCTCTGTTGTAGTTTCTTGAGAAGTTATTTGCTGTAGTTTTTATTTTCACATGTAGAGCCTACAACTTACTGTTGTATCTTCTCTGATGTACCCCGACTAGCTGTATGCTCGCTGTCTGCTATTGGACTACAACGTCCTTCTCTGTAGCTTCTGACTGCTGCAGAACTATGCAGTAGGTTTTGCACTTATCAAAATTCAAAAAACTATTCCCAACAAAAGGAGTAGTCGACTCCTATTTAGTAAGTACGCCGAATTATCTACTGAGATGGGATTTTTCTGTTCGCTCTTTAAGGTTGTATATCTATTCTTATGACAACTATTATCAAATGTCCCTTATTTATATTAAGCAAACCCTAAAGTTAACTATTTTAATAATTGCTTAGTTAACTCCTAATATAATATATAATGTTATATGTACTCATTATTTAATCTCTATAAAAATATGATATCTTATTATAGTATTTATTCCGAGTCAACTGTTTTGTTTGTCTTTAGTAGTCATATTTGTGATCCAAAAACCCTTATTATGTTGGTAATATTTAATACAATATTTTATAATGAGTCATGATCGTTCTCTCGTAATACATTGTGATTAGTCAAATAGTACCAAAAAACATTTTAATATGTCAAATCCATTTATCACTCAATATCATATTTGAATTAAGTCATTATCAATATCATACTTATTTACGTTTAAATGCTTTCTCGATTTCAAGTAGATTGATTGAATCAAATTACTCTTCATGTGAGCATGACCATGTATTTTCCTCGGTCCTATTTATCAAGGACCCCATCAGATATCGCTATCCCGAAAGCGAGGTATAAATTCTCATTTTGATTATTTATTGTCGTCTACATGACTCCCACTAATCCACATCGCCAATATTTTTAGTCATCCTTTCACAAATGATATTTGATTATGTCAAGACATAATGATTATCCTATAGGATATTACGAAAAATCTCAGGTTCAAGTATTATTGAAATAATGATATACTGAGATTGTTTACGACATTTCTATACAACAATCTAAATGCTGGTTAATCTCGCATTGCATTATCCAACCAATTTACAAAGTTTTGATCCCTAATATACTCATAATCATCTAATGATTATCCATGAAACTTGTACTAGTCTATAAATCTGTAACACCCCAAACTAGGCGGATATTACAGTGCCGTGGACCCCCGACTGGGACCCACCCGGTGAATGAAACTGATGAATTAAATAATATAATTGTAGTACCGAACCACATTATATTACCAAATACTCCGATGAGGATCTTAATTACAATACACCAGGACAATACAGAATACTAGTATATTTTATATGAAGATAAAATACACCACTCTGAATAAATAAACATCTCAAACGGAATTTGCAGCGGAAAATACAAATGACGGAAATGACTGAAATAACCGGAAAGACTGGGCCCCCCCTACTAGTATCACTGGGACTCCTCGCCGTCAGCATGCTCTTCCCGTGCCTTTGTCTTGCCGTGACCTGAAAACAAAATCCCCCAGAAGTCGATTACAACACAACAATCCTCAAGGATTGAAAATACACAATCATGATTTAACTGAAGTTATGAAATATCCTTAGTTATGAATTACGCTGAAGAGGAGTATCATAGTACGCCCGCAGTGTTCTGTGCAAGTGTACAAGACGGATGACCGGACACACCCGTCCTTGTACCTAATTAGTCTCACGGAGTGAATCTTTACCGTGTGCACATCCCAATGTATCACTCCCAATACATGGCCATCACGTGCCCGACTAAAAATTCCACACATCCGCACCCGTCCACGCAACATGAACCCAGAAGGTCATATGAACGAGAATGACCACAATGAATATCAATGAATAATAATAATCTGACAAAGTCAAAAATGACTCACCGAGATGAAAGTAATAATGAAGTGATTGATAGTTTCAATGAAATGATTGGAACCGCCGTTCCTCGTTAATGAAGTGATTCTTCGACAATTACAAGTCTCAATATGATTAATACAATGATGAATGAGTTATGATTATGAATGATCAACAACAAAAGGAATGAAATCCTTTTAACCGAGTAAGAATTAACTTACTCAACACCGATGAAGAATGTCCGTCCACGAACAACGTCCTAAATGAAATGTCGGTCGCTCGAACAACCTTGAATAACACAATTTACCAATAATTCGATCATTACACGAATCAAATACGATCATAACCGACTCAAACGTCGATACAACAATATCCAAACTCGAATATATCGAAACCAACTCCAAGATGAGTATTTCAAACCATCAAAACACTTTCAATGATATCAATAACCCCATAGGTATCCACAATTTCAAGATTACAACAACGTCAATCGGAAATCCCCAAATTAACCGAAGTCAACCCCAAGGGTTCTTGATATAAATCCCCAAAATAGCCATTAAATCCGTAGGAATATATTTATCCAAGATAGATAATCCATATCTAACATATTCCAACAACAATCCAAGCTTACACGAAGAAAATCGGAAGAAAAACCCAAAAATCCGAGTTCCTAGATCCAAGAGATTAATACCTTTGATTTGATGTGATGAAGATGATGAAATGATGATTAATCCGAATGATGAGCTTGAAGATGATGATTGATGATTACACCTCGAAGAATACTCTCCAAATCGCCCGAAAACGCCTCCGAAGGAGTGAAGTGAGGTGAAGAAATGACGAAATGGACTGCACTGTCCTATTTATAGTCGTTCCAGTTTAGCGTGCGCTAGCTCTTGTGTGTAGCGTGCGCTAACGGGTATTTTGGGTAGTCCAGTACACACTGTCCGGAAATGGTAGCGCGCGCTACGTACCTGCTTGTAGCGTGCGCCACGGCTATGCACTTAGCGTGCGCTAACCCCAAAATGTTAGCGTGCGTTAACGAATTATCTGATGCCCAGTACTGGAGTCCAGAACATTCTGCCCTCTGATCTGATCTCGGTAGCATGCGCTACAACCAACGATTAGCGTGCGCTACTACACTATTTGCGTACGCTAAAAACCACTCTTAGCGTGCGCTATGAATAAATTCAATTCAGTCCAGTAGCCACTGGACCCAACCTGATCCGACCTTAGTGCGCGCTACACCGACTGTATAGCGTGCGCTACTCCGGCTCACTAGCGCGCGCTACTTACCATTCGTAGCGTGCGCTACCTACAATCCCAACTGCAGTCCAGTGGCTTCTGGACTGCCTGCTCAACTACACTAGCGTGCGCTAGGGGTGGCATTTCAGAACCGAAAATTCAAAACCAAACCGAAAAAATCCGAAAAAAGAACCGAAGAACCGAAACCAAAGAAGACCGAACCGAAAAATAGAAAAACAGAACCGAACCGAATTTGTTTGGTTCGGTTCTCGGTTCGGGGTCGGAAAGAGCCGAACCGAACCGAAATGGACCGAAGTCAAAGTCATATACTAAAATGACATCTTTTTATGAGTTTTATGTGTTTGAGATTTTAATGTAATTTGTTTTTCTTTTTTAAGACCCTCATGGATCCAAGGAGGACCGATAATATGCTCGTGTAATTCGTGATTCAACTAATTTAGGTTTAGAGAATGATCTATTGTGATTTGTGATTGTTATATCTTTTGAAATATTTGTAAATTGCTGTGCAAGTCTTACCTCTTGAGTGTGTATATATATATATATATAAAACTTTTGTTGGCTTGTTGTTATATATAACTTATTCTATTGAATATAATATTTGAATTTATATTTTGAAGAACCGAAAAAACATCAAACCAAACCAAAACCGAACCGAATATTTATAAAACCGAATTTAACCGAATCGAACTTCAAAAAGAACCGAACCAAACCGAAACCGAATATTTGGTTCGGTTATTGGTTTCGGTCAAAAACCGAACCAAATGGAACCGAGTCCACCCCTAGCGTGCACTAGTGTTGAGAGGTGGCGTGCGCTACCAGTACTCAATTAGCGCACGCTAAAGAGAGTACGTAACGTGCGCTACTTCTCACACACAGCACACTATGAAAAGACAACGATGGTAAACACCGCACGATTCTCCAACTAGATTGATGATGAATGACGATACAATTACTCTGAACGATGAATACAATGATTGAATATGAGTGACAAATGATCATTAATGAGTGAAAAATACTGAGTGACAATTACTGAATGATAAATACTGAATGATAATGACTGAATTACAACCGGGTATTACATAATCAATTGGATCTCCTCTCTTCGTGGTTGAATAGAGAAATTCCGATAAGGTTTATTCATGAATAACTATTGTTCGGATTTATTATAATATTAAAACATGAAAATATCATAATAATCAACGAGAAATACGCTATTACAGAAAATACCTTTTAACAGCAGTTCCAGAGCCATTCTAACAGCGATTCAACAACCGATGTTAAATGTACTGCTGTTAAGTGGTTCTTTCCAACCGCTGTTAAAGTCGTTGGAGCCAAAAAAAAAAAATAGCCCAATCCCGACCCGCTCGCCCGAGCCCGCGCGCTTGCCCATGAATAAATGTTTATTTTGGCCATTCGGGGGATTCGAACCCGCAACCTCCACAAGATTGAAATGATATCAATCATTCTACCAAATCAATTTTTGATACTTTTGTTGCTTTTTTTTATATGAATGTATACTCTCTCTCTCTCTCTCTCACACACACACACACACACACATATATATATATATATATTAAATTATAATGTATATCATATAATAAATATAATAATACCAATAATTAAACTTTTATTATGTATGCTAAAAATTAAAATATTATATTTTTATATATTAATAATATTATGTAATAAAGTTATTATTATATATACAAAAAATTATAATATATACATATAATTTATGAATTATAATGTATTTGTAGAATTATATTATATATACATATATATTAAAATCATAATGTATATACCATATAATAACTTGATCATGTTGAACATTAAAAAGTTATAGTATATATTAAATATTAATGTATTATATTACTCTATAATAATATAATGTATGAAAATTATATTACATTTTATATTAAAAATAATATTGTATACATATAAATTTATGAATTATAATGTATTTGCAAATTATATTATATATTAAAAATGAATGTATTATATTATTATTATTATTATTATTATTACTGATAAGTGTAATAAAATTTGAACTACATTGTATAAGATGTACTTGTATAATTATATAATAAAAATTATATAACATATATATTATATAATATATATTAGAATATCAAAAATAAAAGAAACAAGGAAGACATATTTTTTTTTTCCTATTATTGTACAACTTTAACATCGGTTCATAAACATTGTCAAATGTGCAGCTTTAACATCAGTTCTTTTAAAACTGTTGTTAAATGGACAATTTTAACATTGGTTGTTTTAAAACCGTTGTTATTGTACCATTTTAACATCGATTCCCTTAAAACCGCTCTTAAATATATAATTTTTATATCGTTTTTTTTAAACTGCTGTTATTATACCATTTTAACATTGGTTCTTTTAAAACCATTGTTAACAGACAATTTTAATTAACATCGGTTTTCTACGGAACCGCTATTAAAATATACTAAAAATCGCGATTTATGCCACCACATCATTTCAACATCTGTTCTTTTAGAATCACTGTTAAAATGCCGATGTTAAAGACCTATTTTGTAGTAGTGACATATGATATCGAATTACAAATATAAACATGACTCTTGCAAATATAGATCCACCACTATCTTGGATGAGTCTATTTTAACTCATACAAGGTACATTTGAACTCATACGATGTACATTTGAACTCATTAACCGACCAATATGAGTACATAGACCTATACATATTTAGCGAAATGAGTATATACAAATACTCATATAGTTACTAAAGTTTATACATAATAAATTCAAGCATGATGTTTTTATACTTTTAAACTCGCTATAAAAGGATTTAGTTGCTTAATTCTTTAAGGTGGTTGCATTATTACTAAAGCTTTGAGTATGTTCTCTTTTTACCCGAGGTTTTTACTTTAGGAAGACCGCATTCACTTGTTTGCAACTATGATGTTTTAGTGTTCTTGTGAACTACTTTGTTTTATCGATTGTGTGTGCTTTTCTTTTTTTGTTTTTTTTTATAGAGGTTGGAGTGCTCGACAGATTATAAAAGTAGTGACCTTTTTCCCCTTTTTTTTTTTTTTTTTTTTTTTTTTGTTTCTACCCTCAAATCTCATGAAAAGTAGGGATAGTTCAGTTCTGAAGGGGAAAAAGGATTGAAATCCATTTCCATTCTTGTATTGACAAGATATCCTTTGGGGGTTTCTGTACCTCGGATTTGTTTTCTCACTTTGATGTCTTTTTGCCATTTTCTCATTGTCATCATGATTCTTCAATCTCTATCATTTTTTATGGTCATGGCTTCTCCTATTCTGTCTCTCTACCAAATTAAGAAAGTTAAAAATACAAAATAGACAATGTGAAATCGAGATCTTCACGAGCAAATTTGTGTGTGTGTGTGTGTGTGTGTGGACCTTTATTGCTGCGTGATTTAAGTTCGCATGGAAATGTACTAGATTGTTGTTGCTCGGGGGTTCAAATGATTGTGTCATTCATTGCCTTTGCTTTATAATTATGTTAGCCACATGAAATAATTAAATTACTTTATCTTTTTACTTAGACACCCGACCTAATAGTGTTGATGGAGTTTCAATTCCTTGCTTTTGGCCTCGAGCAACAACACTTCACCACTAGGTCATCCCCACGGGAACAACTAAGAAAATAACTTGTATACTGATGTATTGAAAGGATTACAATCGGGTATATATAGATGCAAATAATTAATATGCATTAATGAGAAATCTCTATAATTATGGGACTGTAGAAGGGTCTAGAATGTAACAACTCCGCCTCGGGTCAGAAATGTTACAGTGTTGCATGTCATTTTGTAAGGACCTACAAGGCGAAAACTTGTATAACGCACCAAAATCAACCGACAAGGTCGTATAATTGACCAACACAACAATCACATGTCGACCGGGAAGGTCAAATAACAACACGACAACCACTCGACCGGCACAGTCGAATAAACAACATCACAGTCACATTTCGACCGGCAAGGTCGAATAGATAAAACAAGCATTACATAGTATTGTTATAGTTCAGCCCAGAACAATGGGAAGCAATTACTGTTGTCCTTCGTGCTCGTGCTCACCATGCGCCCCTCACCCATTGGACTTGTACCCGAATACAAGAAATGTATCCATCTTGCTTAAATTTCAATTGATTTAGTAGTTGACGGAGGGGTTAGCTGACGAATAGTTGATGCAAGTACTTGATAACATGGATATGGATAACATGCGCAAATAAACAAATCATCACATCAGTCATCATCATATCACATCATTATTTATGAATAATATACATATCGCATCAAAATAAAATCACAGGCTATACCAACACGCGCTATTACCGATCATGTAATCCAGAGTTCTCGTCATGGCATACCTGGTTGGATAACCCGCCGAGTAATACCCACTATTACAGAATGGAGTACCTTAGAGACTCCGATTAGACATGGTTTTAGCTCGGGTAACAAGTCCCAAAGGGACTCATTTTTCTTTTTCAAACCATCACTTTCCACAAAGGCTTTTTATAAACATCATTAATTCTCTTCAACATCATCAATATACAATATCAATCGCAAGATAATACATAAAACACGATCAAGTACTTGCCTGGTAACTTTAGGGATAAAAAAGGTTCGATTAACTCTAAAGTGAGACTTGCAAGTCGCCAATACCCGGACCTAACACGAGAAATACAATATTATCACTATTAGAATTCTCAATTCTAATCAAAATAACATCGAGACCCTACTTAAAACTCATTGGGGACTCCTATCGGAAACCTAGCGGACGATGCCTAATTAAAATTATTCGAATGGAAGATTTAATTTCTGTTCCGCTATAATTGATAAGAACAGACCAAAACTGTAACATCCCAATGTTCACAAGGAAATATCACACGCTGTAGACCCTTCTCACAAGGATCTACCAGGTTGGATAGCAAAAGACGACTCAATGTTTGTAATACCCGTAATTTCGATTTTCGGTAATTTCTTCTTTTTCGGCGAAAGTCCATTTTGACGACTCGCTCATGACCTTTCCATCATTCTGAGAATGATTAATTCTGCACTTTTCGACATCCGAGTTCGTTTCGGTACTGCTTTGTTGAGTTCCGTGCTTTTTAGCGACTTTTCCGCGCTTGAGTTCGGTTCTTGCGAATCTCATTCGAAACTGTCGTTTGGGGTTTCTCATAAGTTCATTTAACGTTGTTATACGTTTTGTGAGCTTCGGTTTGATTATTCGTTGTCGTATCGTGATTTTCGGGCATTTGGGCCATTTTCGTAATTTCCCAAAGTTTGGGGTAATTACCTTCCGTTGTCGAATTTCGAGCCTTCGGGTGGTCAGAATCGTGTGTTCTATTAGCTCTTAGATTCGTCTTTGCGAGTACTTCGTAACCGTATCTTCGGTTCGTATTCAGGTTCGGGTTTCGGTGTCGTTTTGTTGAGTTCAGTGTTACTAAACGACTTTTCCAAGTATGAGTTCGGCTTTGTAAAAATCACCATAAATTTTTGGAAACTCCAAAAATTCTGAATCTTTGCAATATTATAAAACATCAAGTTAGATTTCCAATGGTTCAAACAGTGATTCAATCGGAGTACGGATGAAGGAGTTATGGTCGAAATAGCTAAGACTGCACGATGTGCCTTTTTGGTGTTGGAGTGGACTGTACCGTGTGCCGCGGAACACTTCGGCTGGGCCGCGGCACTAAGCCAGTGCTGGGAAGTTTCTTTGGCCGTGGGCCGCGGCACACTTGTCCTGTGCCGCGGCACACAGTGCAGATCAGCCTATTTAATGGCCTGGACCGAGTCATCCGGCCATTTCTCATTTTTCCTTCGTTCCTTCGCGATTTCTTCAGCATAAGTGGATGGATTTGAGTAAGAGAAACATAGAACAACACGTTTTGGAAGTTTGATTCATGGATTAACATCATCTTCCACCCGGATCGAAGGTAAGAACACCTAAACTCTTGGTTTTGGGAATTTTTGAGGTTTCTTGATGTTTTGGCCGATTTGATTCGTTTTAGTTTAGATTATTGTTAGAACATGGTTGTATACTCGAAATCATACATTACCCTTGAAGTTTTGTGGAACGAATTTGAGTATTTCCTTGAATAATCGATTGAATTGGACTATGCCCTCAAGGTGTCCGATAAAATGCTTCAATGAGTAGAACTTGGGAAGTTCCATACGTTTTCGTAGAATTGTGATTGAATTGATATCGTTGTGACTTAGGAACGAATTCTTGTGAAGAACTCGAGTCGGAACCCTTTCGTTCGTTGCCTTCTTTGGGATCCGAGCTTCCCGGTCGAACCGTGTTCTTCGGAGCGTTCGGTAGCGGTTAGTAAGGCAAGTATCTTACTATACGACTTGTATCTTGCGACTAGTAATCATGTATGATATTTATGATGATTTTGCTTGCCTTCGTAAATATGTTCCGTTTGAATTGGTTGTGTATTCCGCAATTTGAAGGCTTTGTGATGATAGTGTTATACTGGTATATGTGTTAGGTGTTGTTCCATTTGTGCAGGATTGCGACGTACATATGGATGGTTGTACACTTGGTTGTGCAATGTATTGTGTACCGAACGTGTGTTATGTTGGTTGTGTGTCGTTGATTGATGATAGTTTTGTTGAGAGTATTGAGATTGTGTTATGTGCGTGTGATGTACGATTTTGTGGTGATCAACGTGATTGACTAACTGTGCTCATTGTTGTATGTAATGTGAATGTGAATGTGGTGTGCTGGAACGCTAAGTTCACTCGTGCGGGTTCGATGGGGCCTACGAGGATTCATGGCACAGGTCCATGGGATCAGAACTTAGTGTGTGGTGCTGAGGTCCAATCGTGCGGGTCTGACGAGGCCTACGATGATTCATGGCACAGGTCCATTGAGTCAGGACACAGTACGTCCAACCGTGCGGGTTCGACGGAACCTACGGTGACACGTGACACAGGTTCACGGGGTCGGGACTGTTTGTTGTAATTGTTGTGTTTGCTCAATCCGTGTGGGTTGTTGAACCTACGGAGACTCGTGGCAAGTGATCACGGAGTCATGATCATGATTGATTGTTGTGATTGTTGTGATTGGTTAAGTCCGTGCGGGTTTTTGAACCTACGGAGACACGTGACAGGGGATCACGGTGTCACAATCATGTTTTGTAAATCAAACTTGTTGTAAGAAAGTTTTAAGAAAAGAATGTTGGGCCGAGCCCCATGAGATTTATGGAAATGTTTCCGTACTGTAAATTGTTGAAATACAATTTTGAGATTTGGGTTAAGACCCTAAGATTTTCGAAAGGTTTTGAAATTCTAAAAATTCCCGAGGTGATAATCTTATTTTCGAATGCTTCATAGCTTATCTTTCCTTGTGAAAACCTCCCGGGGATATTTTGATACTTGATTGTTATATTTGATTCACGATTATTACTTGCTTGTTATATTTCGTATGATTTGATACTTGCATTAGTAAAACAGTGGAGTTTTACTAACCCCGATGTCGGGGGTGGATGTCTGTTTGCATCCGGTACATGCGGATTCGGGAGCGATCACGAGATTGGCACAATAGGATGACGAGCTGCGATACTAATCATGAGTTGAGAGTTGTTTGATTTTTGTTGTGTTGTCAGAGTTAATTTCAGTCTTCCGCTGTATTGTATTTCGACCCCTGTGTGGGTAATGTCGTTTAAGTCAGTTTCGTTGATTGGGGTTGTGTGACCTCATCGGTTTGTGTATTCACGTGTAAGTGACCATAACGGTCTGTATTATTTTATTGTTTGACCCTGGTCGGGCAAGCATTTGGTTGTTTATGGATGTTTAGCCTGGTAGATCCTTGTGGAAAGGGTCTACGGCGTGTAATATTCCCATATGATTTTGGGGGTGTTACAATGTTTCACCGACAAGGTCAAGCTACATGTCAAAAAACGGAAAAGGTCCAAAACTCAAAATAATCGGGCCGACAAGGTCACACCACATCCTGAGTAAACCAATAATCGAATAATATTACATTACAAATCATACCCATACAGGGGTCAAAATACATGCCAACCCTATGGCTGCTCCCTGGAATAGCAAATACCTAACATGCATAAAAGGCATCCACCCTCAGATTGAGGATTAGCGTCAGGATATTCAGCGCTAGTGTAGGTATTCTAAGTATATAAAATATACCACATAAATATCAGTTATGAATCAAACAACGACAATCATTTATAAGAAATTCAGAGATGTTTTAAAGTTTATAAAACAGGCTCAAGTCATTAGAAATGTTTAATCTCAGGAGTTTTAGAAAATGGAAACCCTTTAGAACCTCGAGTCCTTAGTTATAAACCATTTAAAAATTATTAGGGTCTCAACCCAAAACTCGTTTCAAATCAAGATTAGGAAAATAATCACATCGTACATGACCCAACAACTATACATCAAAACACACGCTCATAAGTTATCCCGGTCCCACAGTCGCAAGTGCACACCCCAAAGATCCCGTCAGATCGTACCTGGTTGGATAACTCATAGCCAAACACTATTCATACTCATAAGTAACAAACTCTGGAGGCCCCGTCGGACCTTACCTGGCATCACGCATTAATGGATTTCGACTTGTACTCTCAAGTACAAATCACATAGGCCTCGTCAAGTCTTACCTGGTTAAACCCAACACAGCACCGCTGTGTCCCAATCAATACTCGCAAGTATAAACTCTCGAGGTCCCATTACACCGTACCTAGTTGAACAACAACGCCACAATAGTCAACAACACACGATAACGACAGCACAACAAACATCTCGAGCAAACACAATCAACACAACAACACAACAACTCACAACACAGAGAAATACACATCCGAGTATATTAACATACCAATAAAATCATCAAAGTCAACATATTTTCACGACAAGCAATATTTAAGAACAATATCAATGCAACGAAACATCTACAACGAATCATTCACAATAATTCACACGGACCACGTTCAAATAAGATGAGATTACCATGATAACACAACACATAACTTCAATTCACAAGATACAAATTATATAGGCAAGATACTTACCTCAACTATTAATATACAGGTAATTTAATGAGAGAGCCCGAATAAACAATCAGAACCTGATCTTTGTCGACATATGGACCTCCATCGATAATCTCCCAAAATGGACTTCCCAACCCGCCACCTTTCAATCATTCCCCAGAATGTTTCGAATAACATACCCAAAATTTAGCCCAATCCAACAGTTAAATCTTTAGTAATCTTTCTAATACCGAGACCACCTAATATAGATCTCGAAAATAGGAATCTATAGGTTCATCGATTATAATGCACATATTAGGCGTCCAAATCCTCATAATATACCTCAAGATGTTACGAACATCCTGTAAAATTATACACAAGTCTGACGGTTTGATTTCCATAGATCCTGTTTGAAAATTTGTTGCAGGGATAAACTTTGCCGTTTTCCTCTGCCATTGGTCCACCATCACCCATCTATTTATTCTGTCCCATTATCCGCTGCATTGAAGCGTAAGAAGTGTGTGTCTGTATGTTTTCAAATCGTTCCTGTGAGGGAGATGACTGAATGGGAAAACTCTCCATCGGTCCCCTCCATAGGCTTATAAGGCCCAGTACACCTCTAGATATCTCTAACTGATTAGATAGTCCAACTCATACTGTGTCGAATAAACATGTCCTCTACGACACATTAAAACCTTTGCATGAATTCTCATGAGTCAAAGGCTGGAAATACAAATCAAACACAACTCCCCATATGCCAACAGGACGACACATGCAGTTTAAAAATTACATTAACAATTAACAAACACAAAAAAGCAAAAATTATTTCTAATAGACGCTCAAATAATAAATAAAATAATAGTCTGTAATCACACGACATATAATTCTAAGATAAATGAAATAAAAAGTGTGGGTTTTACAAAAACACTCTACAACTAATCAGTTTCAACTCATAAACAACAAACGATCAAGGATCATGAAGATCAAAGTTAGGGCCTAGGGATAGATTACCACTAGAATAGCTTAAAATGGACTTGACATCTAGGTTTCTGGATGTTAAGTGTTTTCCACTCAAAATCAGGATCAAAACCTAGTTTTATCAAGATGGCCGAGGTCTTAAGTTGAGAGGGATGAAAAATGGCCCAAATTGTCTCTTTTATACCCCAAACCCACACTTAAGGTGGTTTGGGTCGACCGTAACCCATAGGTGGTACAACCATAACTAGGGTTATGCATGGTCACCACTTGGCCATGCCACGATCGGAGGTTGCGCTTCGGTCCCTGAGTCTTAAATGATTTTTGAAATGATAAAACTCGATGAGACGATAGTGAAAACAAGGAAACTAACCCTCGAGGTCACATAAACATCTTCAAGATACTACCTCGAGTGTGACTGGAACGACAATACAATGGCAATACTCAGCAATACCAATTTTAGAGTTCAAAATGTTAATCAAATTCGCAATATAAAGAAGCAATGCGCTAGATAACCTAAAATCAAAGTAGTCACAAATTAACAAAGCTATAACAATCTTATAACGATTCACAATAGTTTAAAATAGCACGGATATAGAATACATGGCGTCATATAGAATACTACTAGAATGATCTTGATACGCCCCTGCAAAATCGACGTTCCTCAGCGACATAAATTCTTGAATATAAGAGCTCAAAACATTGATAAGGAATGAACTTTGTAAGAATATCAGCCTGCTCCAGTGTTTACATCAGAGACTATTAACATGCCTTTTCCAATAAGGTCAAGAACAAAGTGGATGCCAATAGAGATGAGTTTCATGTGGAGTGCATAACCAGGTGAATGGCTAGTCGAGTGGAACTGATGTTGTCACTCAGTAATTTTGGTGTAGAAGTAAGATATGAAGATCATATATACCAACGACTCCTCAAGGCTTCGTCGGATTCTCCCAAGGTGGACAACCCACAATCACATCTCAACATAAATATGTGGACACCCAAATGGATTGGAAACACATTACAATACGGTTATAATACACGTAGTACTTGTCTTCATCGAAAATTAGCTTGGTGAAGTTTACTTGTGTCCAGTCCCTCTAAAAGTACTCCCCAGTATCGTAGCTTAAAATATAACAATGCGCTACTATAGGTACTAGAACAACAATAACTATTCAAAAATAGTACCGTTCCCCCGATATTTTGTCGGACACCTTACGTTCACCAACGTCATCTAGGCCCAAGAATCCAGAACGACTCTCCCTTCCCAAAGTAAACCAATCGACACTACTAAAAAAAGGGTTTCAGTGACACTTGTGTTCTGACAGTTTTTGTAACACCCCCCAAGTTATTCAGGGAATATTACAGCGCCGTAAGCCCCACCGTGGGACCCACAAGGCTAAACATACGCGGAACTATAAATTTTGACCGAGAAGGTCTACATACAATGGAATGAAGAACAATACAAAGTGCATTCAAGACATAACCAATGTATCCAAAGACATCACAACACAAATCAATACCTCGGCAAACACAGGCCGGAACATCAAGGAAAATGGAAAACAATACTCGAGTATTCAATAACCATTCCAGTACAACAATACTGAATGGAAAACTCAACACATAACTGGAGAAAAGACACAGTATCACACTTGCCCACCATCTTCATGCCGACCCGATACCTGCCTCTCCACTCTCCTGGAACCTGAAATACATAAAAAGTATTTCCCCCATAAAGTGGTTAGCCGTCTAATAGCTAGTGCAAGTATATCAAGTATGAAACACAATACTCCTCGACAAAAAAAGTAAATGTAACCGTCAGTTCATCAATTCAAGACTAGTATTCCGGAATAACTAAATCTCATAGCATCACATCAATATATATATATATATATATGAATACCATGGAACCGCACCAGAGGCTACGGAACCCTCAGAGGAATCATCGGTCCATCCCAGAGTGGTTCGTTCATATCATCCGTGGAATCGCACCAGAGGCTACGAAACCCTCAGGGGACCCGTCGGTCCACCCCAGAGTGGAAATAAATAATCATGCCATTAATATATCTTACTTTTAAAGTCGAGAACGTACAATCATAAATATATACTTGCCTTTGAGACATCGAGAAATCGAACGGAAAAAGGGTATGAGTTCGGTAGGTCCAAGAACGCGCTTCCGGCACCTAAACGATTCGCAAGGAATATGATAATCAATTATCCATATTCAAATTACACGAAGAAACTCCCGAAACCCATCTACGATTCATGAAAATACACGGATAAACAACTAGAGGTTGGAAATTCGTCCAAACCCTCACAAGTCCGAAAACGGCACAATCCAATCCGTAAAATCGTAGGAAAAGCATGCATACGGGATAGATACATCATAATCTCAAGGTCCTCAAGCTTCAAAATGGATAAATCTGACGAATCTACGAAAAACCCCAAAATTCCCAAAAATAGGGTTCTAAGGATTTTTACCTTGATTCGGAGGATAGAAATGTGCTAGATGTTGCATAATCCTTGTTATCCAACCCAAGATGATGATATCTGAAGAAGGACTGCCTCAAATCGCCCCAAATCGCCTCTCTCGAGCTCTCCCGATCGGAAAAAGTGGAAAAGATGTGAAATGACAAGTGCAGGGGTTGGTTTGTCCCTTATATCTTGTCTCGATCTAGCGCACGCTACGCCTCAATATTAGCGTGCGCTAATGAGTCACCGGTAGTCCGGTGGCTCTTGTCATAAGACGTTAGCGCGCTACGAAACATCCCTAGCGTGCGCTAGCGGTGTCTGCCAAAATCTCGATTCCTTGTCTCGATCCGCTAGCGTGCGTTAACACTGAGCACTAGCGTGCGCTACGCAACACATATAGCGTACACTAGCCGCTGCCTAGCGTGCGATACCTGCTAGTCCAGAAAGTCTGAAACTTGACTGCCTCTGCCGACTCAGTCCGTTAGCGCGCGCTAAGGCTCAAAACTAGCGTGCGCTACTCACGCAGAATTAGCGTGCGTTAGCATCGGCCTAGCGTGTGCTACCTCCCTGACCCAGAACACTTCCGAAAGGTCTAACCAGCACGATCATGATCCAAACAAGGCATGAAACTCTAGATCAACGCCGACTACATCACAAAGAGTTTACAGAACGACAAAACAGGAAGAACGGTAAAGACAAACAGTCAATAAAAAGTACGGGTATTACATTCTCCCCCTCTAAAAAGAAGTTTCGTCCCGAGACTTAAGAAATAAAAAGTTCGGGGTACTCCGATCGCAAATTCTCTTCCGTGTCCCAAGTCGCCTCCTCGACTCCATGTCTAGACCATTGCACTAAAACCAACGGGATGGTTTTGTGCCGAAGCTGCTTCTCACGACGTTCAAGAATATTCACTGTTTTCTCCGGATAGGTAACATCCTTGGTTACGCAAATCTCACTATAGTCAGAAACATGACTTGGATCCGGCATATGCCTTCTCAACTGAGAAACATGACAAATGATATGAACAAGACCCAACCCAAGGGGCAACGACAAGCGATAAGCTAAGCCTCCAACCCTGGAGTAAGACATGGTCTCCAAAATCGAATTCCAAAGGTCGACGACAGGTATCCGCTCACGATTGATATGTTGAAGGGCATCTCAAAATACGAAAAGAAGTCAACTAAAATCGTCTGTACTGTATTCAACAATACCAAGAATTCTCAAAACATTATTCTAACTCGTAAGTGTATCATGAGCTGTCTATGCTGAATCATGTCCGTAGGATTGTACCGATAAAGCTCAATATGGACGAAAACTAATAACACACGAAACAATGACAACAAGTCCCGAAACACTGACATACAATCCGAATGCTCACACTGTCAAAGACAATGATCAACCCATAAACCAACCGAGAATATCGTCGACATGATAAACTCCAATGCTATCGGCGAAAGATCCACAATAATCGAGAATACCATCAACATGATAACCTCCAACACGATCAATAAGGGAACAACAACGACCGAGAGTACCATCTACAAGGTAGCTCTAAACGATCAACAATATCCAACATAACCATCTTGGGATCACAATCCCTAAGGACCGATTAACACGAACAACAATCTGGAAATCCTCAACCCTCAACGATCACAAAATTACCGAGTTCACAAGAATGATAGTGTGCTGCCTTGAGTTGGCCAACACAACAATAATAACTCACGGATGGGCACCGTCCTTGGCGATCCCAATTCAATACCTCGATTGTCTTAGAACGACCAATCGATAACAACTCAACGGATGGGAACTATCTTCGACAGTCCCAATTCAATACTTCGATTACCTTAGAATGGTCAATCAATAACAACGATTCAACGGATGTCTCGACACCTTTAATCGGTTACCGATAACGAAGATGATAATTCGAATACATCAATGCCTTCAATCGGCCAATACAATGTCAATAGAAAAACACCGATATCAATAACGACAATCACCACAATATCTCAATAGAACATCAGTCACGATAACAATCGATACGTCGATACCGCGAACTGGCTATCGACAGTAGCTTTACCAACAAGTATCGCAATGCCTTGAACCGGCTATTTACGAACAACAATAACATTTGGCATAATTTGCCGACGGGTGTTGTATCAAACAATCCCCTGATATCAACACAATCATAAAGAGACCAAGTCTCGAAATGATACACACATTCTTACACCTACACGATAACATTAATCTCATTGATTAGTACAAGTATAAAACTTGCCTCGATATCAATACAACGAACTGTTACCAATTCAGTTGATTTTGTCTACGAGTTCCTCAGTCCCGACCAAGGTAATCTACGAACTCTTCAACCTCAACCGCAACACAACAGTCATAATCCACGATCAAACATCATATCTTATTGTAAAACGAAGGATTAATAATCAACAGGTTCGATGACGATCAATATCAATACAACCAGGCCACAAACTCATCGGTTCCACAATATCTCGATTAAACACAGTCTGAACTATCCAACTCAGACCCTCACGAATCTATGTCCACAATACGAGTCGAAATCCGATGATCATATCAGCAACCAATTCGGACCAATAATAAGGGTCTAAATGTTATCGATTCCAAACTCAATTCTTAAATGCGAATCGACAAGGTTCCCCTCTCGTAAATCCATCGTTAAAATTTACCTATGACCGTCATTAATTCGAACCATCCGACTGGTTCAAAACAATAGATAATCATATTAAAAGGTTATCAAACAATCCAATCATTCGACTTGAATATTTGCTCCATACGTATGGGCTTCCAAATTCAGAGACGAATAATAGTCTCATCAAACTCATAATCACATTCGTATTCCTATACGAATATTATTTCAAACACATAATTTAGCTCTAGATATGAATATTCCATATTCATATTCAAAACATCAACACTTCTTATAAATTTTCATCACCTCATATAATTCAAGAGTTCTTCAAGAACATGAAATATCCGAAATCACGTTCAGAACAACATATCCGAGGTATATATCTTCATGATACCATTTTCTTCATCATATGAAGAAGATATCAATAATCATATCAACATCCGAAATCTCTTATTATAATTCCAATAAATCTCATATAACATTATCACATTATGATCCCAACATGCTCCCTCTCGAGTAGTAATCCTTTAAAAACGAGCCACTATCAAAAGGGATACGAGGATTACCTTGTATGGACGAACCACGAAGAAGAACAATTGAATTTCATTCCAAGAATCATCAAAAACTTCAAGAACAATACTTAAGTCCGAGCTCTCCATCTTAATCTTGTTTAAGAGGATAATCTCTCAAAGTTTAAGAACTTCAAGTACCTCTCAAGGCTCTCTCTATCGACTGAAGGAAGGAGAATACACTTGCATAGAACACTACGGGCGTACTATGATACCCCTCTTCAGCGTAATTCATAACTAAGGATATTTCATAACTTCAGTTAAATCATGATTGTGTATTTTTCAACCCTTGAGGATTGTTGTTACATTTAGCTGACCATTTGAGGATTTTGTTTTTCAGGTCATGGCAAGGCAAACGCACGGGAATAGCATGTTGATGTCGAGGAGTCCTAGTGATACTAGTAGGGGCCCCGATCTTTGATTATTCATGTTATTGTCCTTTATTTTCCGCTGAGACTTTCATTTGGATACTCCGTTTCATTCGGTGTTGTGTATTTTATCTTCATATAAAATACACTAGTATTCAGTATTGTCTGGTGTGTTGTAACTAAACTCCTCATCGGAGTAATTATTGTTGTAATGTGGTTCGGTACTACATTTATCTGTGTAATTCATTCATTTTCATTTGCACAGTGGGTCCCAGTTGGGGATCTACGGCACTGTAATATCCGCCTAGTTTGGGGTGTTACAGAGTTGGTATCGGAGAGTGGTTTTGAATACTACCTTCCGAGTCATGTCTCATTTGAAATCATCGTCATCAGACTAGTATCACTGGACTTTCGCGTCACGTGTGACCTGTGCAAATGCCGAGCCAATCGATAGGAAGAAGCGTAAGATTTCTAACGCCATGGTATAATTTCTGGCAATAGTCATTCATTCATCATTCATCAATTAACAATCCTCAAACATCATCATTCATTATGATCAGGACGATCATATTAACTCATTAATCACTTAATTCATTTCATTACTCAGTTAATGATCAGGACGATCATATTAACTCATTAATCACTTAATTCATTTCATTACTCAGTTAATGATCAGGACGATCATATTAACTCATTAATCACTTAATTCATTTCACTACTCAGTTAATGATCAGGACGATCATATTAACTCATTAATCACTCAATTCATTTCATTACTCAGTTGTCGATCTGGATGATCATATTATTAATCTTGTTAAGTTATTAAAAATAATCATTTCAAGAATTTCATCAGATAATCATGTCACTTCAGTAAATCATTCATATAATCACTAAGTTAGAGCATGTATACTCATTTTCATCATCTCATGACGTAATCATAGCGTGATAATCATGCGGGAAATATAATCATTATGCGACCTTCCTACTTCAGTATGGAGAGAGCTGTCAGGAGATGCACGAGAAGAGGCCGCGGTGCGGATCGAAACCCGAGAAATAATCACTCGCTGCCGGGAAATCGTGCCCAGGACTCGGCTCGATCAGAAGATGTTCGGGTTGATCCACTCACTTTTATGCAGGCCATGATGACCCATGTGCAGTTGCTCAATCATGATTGCGCCACTCTGACCGGATTAATCGAGAGAACTCTCCGTCTGAGCAGTTTGCTAAGGAAAGTCTTGAACAACAACCTTCATTTGTCGGCAAGAAATCAACAGCGTAATCAACCCGAAGGCGGGTCAACCTTCAAGAAGCCTCGTGTGAGTCCTATCGTTTCGGCGACCTCTACGGCGCATAATCGTGCGGGATCTCGATCTGAGCGGCTGTTCGGCCATCACTGTTTCCATTGTGGGCAGGGTCATTACTGACACGATGTCTCAAACCGTCTATCACGTGCTATAATTGTGGGAATTTTGGGCATAAGGCCCATTTTTGCGAAAGGACTCCAAGTCGGCTCGTGGCATCTCGGGCCCGAAGCAACTAGCGTTTGAGAATCGGCGCTTTGTCATCGTCGATTAAAGCAATGGAAGCAAATAGAGTTGGAGCTCGTATTTATCGAGGGCAGGCGTCAGGTTCGAGGGACCGGCAAGTCCCAGATTCATATGATGAGGAGGATCGACGATCCGGTGGTCCGAATGATTTCAGGTATACTCGTAATTTTATTTCAACTTGTGTGTACCTTTTGATGCTGGTACACCGCATTCATTCATTTTCGAATCATGCTTGAATAGACTTATTTCGGGATAGTCCTATTGCTTGTGGACCTCATACCATCGGTCTACCTGACGATGGAAGAATTTTCGGAATCATACCGAATTAAGCATAATGACCGCAATTGGTTGATGGATCTAATCGTGGTGAACTTATCTTAGGACGATGTAATTTTCGGTATTAGTTGGTTTGATCGTCTTGATACTATCCTCAGTATTTGTTAGCGTTTGGTCGCTATCTTTCCGTCGTTGGTTGTCGAATGTGTGCTTCAGGGAAGTAATCCCCGTTGTTCCACAAGAAGTATTATTATGACGAAAGCAGAGAAATTACGCAATCGAACTATTCAATCATTCCTTGTCTCATTTCCATCGATTGGCTTTTCTAAGACAATCGAGTCATTCAATCATTCATTGTATCATTTTCATCGATTGGCCTTTCTAAGGCAATCGAGTTATTCAATCATTCATTGTATCATTTCCATCGATTGGCTTTTCTAAGACAATCGAGTCATTCAATCATTCATTGTATCATTTTCATCGATTGGCCTTTCTAAGGCAATCGAGTTATTCAATCATTCATTGTATCATTTCCATCGATTGGCTTTTCTAAGACAATCGAGTCATTCAATCATTAATTGTATCATTTTCATCGATTGGCCTTTCTAAGGCAATCGAGTTATTCAATCATTCATTGTATCATTTTCATCGATTGGCCTTTCAAAGGCAATCGAGTTATTCAAACATTCATTGTATCATCTTCATCGATTGGCCTTTCTAAGGCAATCGAGTTGTTCAATCATTATTGGTATCTCTTTTTATCGATTGACCATTCTAGGGCAATCGAAATGTTCAATCATTCGTGGTATCATTGTCATCGATTGACGATGTATTTCCAGACGAGTTATCTGGTTGCCTTCACATAGAGTAGGGGAATTCAGGAGTGAGTTGGAGCCGGTACGTCCCCTTTATCGAAGGCACCGTATCGGATGGCCCGACCAGAATGCAGGAGTTGAAGATTCAACTTGAGGAGTAGTTCGAGAAAGGTTATCTCCGACCGATTGCGTCCCCGTGAGGAGCACCAGTGTGATCTGTCAAGGAGAAGGATGGCTCGTCTCGTGTGTGTATTAATTACCAGGAGTTGAGCAGGGTGATGATCAAGAGTAGTATCCCTTACCCGTATTGATGATCTTTTAGATCAACTTCGGGAGCCTCGGTGTTTTCCAGATCGACTTAAGATCTGGATATCACCGATTCGGATTCGAGTCGGATATCGCGAGGACAGCGTTCGTACACGCTATGATCATTATGAGTTCGTAGTTATGCCGTTCGGGCTAACTATTGCACCTGCGGTATTCATGGAGTTAATGAATCGGGTTTTCATCGACTTTTTGGATCAGTTTGTTGTTGTCTTCATCGACGACATTTTGATTTATTCTCGTAGCCGAGAGGAACACGAGGTTCATCTTCATCAGGTTCTCGACGTGTTGAGACGAGAGCAACTCTATGGAAAGTTTTCCAAATGTGAGTTCTGGAGGTCCGAAGTGACTTTCTCGGGCATGTAATTTCATCTGACAGAGTTCGTGTCGACCCTCAGAAGTCGGAGACTATCCGAGATTGGCAACCTCCGAAAGATATTAAGTAAATCCGATGTTTCCTCGGATTAGCTGGTTAATTATCCAACCCACGGCCGGAGCTAGCAACCGTGGTTTTCGCGTTGGAAATTTGGCGTCGTTACCTTTATGGCATCACCTGTCAGATCTTCACCAATAACAAGAGTTGAAGTATATATTTACTCACAAGGAGTTAAATATGCGACATAGGCGGTGGTTGGAACTAATCAAATATTTTGATACCGAGATCCTTTACAACCCGGGCAAGGCGAACGTTGTCGCCGACGCCTTGAGTCGTAAGTCCGTTCAGGAGCAGATGCTTGCTCGTTTAACAGTTCAGAAGGAGCTTCAACAGGAATTCCTTAGACCCGAGATCGAGGTCTGGCTTCAGCGAGTTCAGGGACAGCTTTGTATGTTAGAGATTTCATCGTCACTTGAGGAGGTAATCAGAGAGAATCAGAGTTCAGACCCTTCATTGTTGCGCATCCGTGAAGATGTGGCTCAGGGGAAAACCCCTGGATTCGTGGTCCACGAGGATGGACTTTTGAGGTATAAGAACCGGTTGTGCGTACCGGCGAATGACGAGTTGAAAAACTCTATTTTGAGAGAAGCTCATGCTACCCCTTATTCTGTTCATCCGGGGTCCAGCAAGATGTACAAGGACTTGAAACAAAATTACTGGTGGAGTAATATGAAGCGAGAAGTCGCAGAATTTGTTTCGAGATGCTTAACCTGTCAACAAGTTAAGATTGAACATCGGCCGTGGGTATCTTTGAAAACCTCTCCCTATTCCGGAATGGAAGTGGAAAGACATTTCTATGGATTTCATCACGAGTTTGCCGACGAGTCGTCGTGGCATGAATGCGATCTGGGTGATTGTGGACCGCTTAACTAAATCAACTCATTTCCTTGAGATCAAGGATACGTGGGGTCCCGAGAGACTTACCCAGCTGTTCATCAAAGAGATGGTGAGATTGCACGGTACTCCTAAGAGTATCGTTTCTGATCGTGACGGGTGATTCATGTCTCATTTTGGAAATCAGTTTATCGTGCTTTGGGAACTCAGATTAATATCATTACCGTTTTTTTTATCCTCAGTCCGACGGACAATCAGAGAGGACTTTTCAGACATTGGAGGACATATTGAGGGCATGCGTCCTCGATTAGTAGACGATTGGGAAGCCCAATTACTGTTGTTTGAGTCCACTTACAGTTTAGTTGGCATGCTGCGATGAAGGTAGCACCTTACGAGGCCTGGTACGGTCATCGTTGTCGATCTCCCTTGTGTTGGGACGACCCATCAGAGTCAATCGGCACCGAGCCCGATATACTTATAGCCGCCCGGGAGAAAGTAGCTTTGATCGAGTCGTGCATTGTTGCTCAGTCGGCGAAATTATATGCAGATAATCGTCGACCACTAGAGTTCGAGATGGGTGACCACATTTTGGTCAAGGTATCCCCGAGTCGAGGTATCTTCCGTTTCGGAAAACGGGGGAAATTGAGTCCGAGATTCATAGGATCGTTTGAGATTCTGGATCGAATAGGCGAGTTAGCTTACCGTTTGGCTTTACCTTTGGCGTTGAGCCAAATTCATAATGTAATTGCATGTCTCGCAATTGCGGAAGTATGTTGCCGATCCGGGTCACATACTTCAGTTCGACGAAATCGAGATCGCGGATGATCATTCGTACGAGGAGCGTCCTGTACGAGTGTTGGAGCGGCGAATCAAACAGTTGAGGAACAAGACGATCCCTTTGGTCAAGATTCAGTGGTCCAGACACGGAGTCGAAGAGGCTACTTGGGAAACCGAGGATAGTATGCGGGAAAGTTATCCCGAGTTGTTTGACCCTTAGTTTCGGGGACGAAACTCTTTTAAGGGGGGGTGTATGTAATACCCGGTTGTAATTGATCATTATCATTCAGTAATTTCATTCGGTGATTGTCACTCAGTGGATTTTCACTCATTTATAATCATTCATCAATCATGTTCATTCACCCGTGTTCACCGTTCATAGAAACTTCGAGTTGTGTATCGTTATTGTTCATTGTTTCAACTTTCCGCTTATGAGTTCGACTTTGTTAGATCACCATTAATTTTTGGTAACTCCAAAAATTCTGAATCTTTGCAATATTATAGATCATCGAGTTAGCTTTCCAATGGTTCAAACGGTGAGTCAATCGGAGTCCGGACGAGAGAGTTATGGTCGTTTTAGCTCACCCGCTCATTTTTTCAGTTATTGGCCGATCACTGCCGACCGAACTCGGCCGTGTCGTCCGACACGGCCCGTGCTGTACTCGTCCGGAAATGCCGAAGTCTCTGCCCACAGGACTCGACCGTGTCGTCTGGCACGGCCGAGTCGAACTCTTCCGGATAAGCCAGAACCGACTGCCCACACGCCCGACCGTGTTCCAGGACACGGTCGAGTCATGCCGAGTCGCTGTCGGACGGGTCACTATCGGAAGGCCCTCCGCGCCGCGACCGTGTCAAGCAGGACACGGTCGAGTCCCTGCCGGCCAGTTGCGCGACGCGACCGTGCCGATCGGCACGGGCCGTGTCCGGCGAGCGATCAACCCTATAAATTCGTTTTTTGAGCATTTCAGCTCATTCCTTCCATTTTTTTCCACTTTCATACGAGAGAGAGAGGCTTGAGGGAGAAAATTCTCTTCACCTATCACTTGAGTGTGGTTTTTAATCATTTTCATTCGGTTGTGAAGCTTGGATACTCGATTAAACTCGTGTTCTTCGGATCGAAGTGGTTGGATCTTCAAGAGGTAATTTCTTCAACACCTTGGATTTCGATTCTATGTTGAGATATGATGTTTTGGACGTTATAATCATGTTATATGAAGGGATATGTATATGATTATGAGTTTATATAAGGATTCATTGGAGTATTGAGGATTATTCAAGAACACTTTGAATATCGAGTTGAAATTGGGGGTTTTCGATTAATTGTCGTTATAATCACGATTTTGGATATTCATAATGGATTATTGATCGTATTGGAGATGTTTTGTTGGTTTGAAACACTTCTTGAGGATTTGATGTTGGTATTTTTGAAGTTTGGTTATAAACAATCGAAGTTGGCCACAAAGTGTTCGATATAATGCCTTAATGGACTTGGTTTAGTCGTATCGACGTGTTGAGTTCGTTATATTCGTGTTTGATTCGTGTATTGAACGGATTGTTGGTAATTGTATTTATTCAAGGTTGTTCGGCGGATATCTCAATTAGGACGTTGTTCGTGGAAGGATAATTATCACCGGTGTTGTGTAAGTTAATTCTTACTCGGTTAAAAGGATATTCATACCTTTTGTTGTTGATCATTCATAATCATAACTCATTCATCATTGTATTAATCATATTGAGACTTGTAATTGTCGAATAATCACTTCATTAACGAGGAATGGCGGGTCCAATCATATATCAATCACTTCATTATTACTTTCATCTCGGTAAGTCATTCTTGACGTTGTCAGATTATTATTATTCATTGATATTCATTACGGTCATTCTTGTTCATATGACCTTCTGGGTTCATATTGCGTGGCCGGGTGCGGATGTGTGGAATTTTTAGTCGGGCACGTTATGGCCATGTATTGGGAGTGATACATTGGACTGTGCACACGGTAACGTTTACCTCCGTGAGACTAATTAGGTACAAGGACGGGTGTGTCCGGACATCCGTCTTGTACACTTGCACAGAAAACTACGGGCGTACTATGATACCCCTCTTCAGCGTAATTCATAACTAAGGATATTTTTCAACCCTTGAGGATTGTTGTTCTGTTTAACTGACCCCGACTGGGGATTTTGTTTTTCAGGTCATGGCAAGGCAAACGCACGGGAATAGCATGTTGATGTCGAGGAGTCCTAGTGATACTAGTAGGGGGACCCGATCTTTCAGTTATTCATGTTATTGTCCTTTATTTTCCGCTGCAGACTTTCATTTGGATACTCCGTTTCATTCAGTGTTGTTTATTTTATCTTCATATAAAATACACTAGTATTCGGTATTGTCCTGGTGTGTTGTAACTAAACTCCTCATCGGAGTAATTATTGTTGTAATGTGGTTCGGTACTACATTTATCCTGTGTAATTCATTCATTTTCATTTGCCTGGTGGGTCCCAGTTGGGGATCTACGGCACTGTAATATCCGCCTAGTTTGGGGTGTTACACATAATATGGTATCAGAGCTCTAGGTTTTTGGATACCTAGGCTGTCGGTCTTTTGGGTCGATTGAGTTATCGTTTGTCCACAGTATCACTACTTTGCCATCATCACAGTGCGGCCGGTACTTGTAAGTCCTATTACTCTTCTTTTGTTTTCTTAACCGCTTTGCTTTTAGTTTGATATTCTTGAGAATCGGTCACTTAGAGAATGTGCGATTTGGTTTATACTTACGCACGTGTGTGCCCTTCAGAATGTTGGCTGACAGGAGACAGAGTCGTGTCAATGGTCACGGACGTGAACTCTTCCTTGAGATTTTGTTAAATTGCTAATTGCGATTTTGGTGTGTATCGGTATTGTGTTGAGACTTTGTTTGGGAGTCGCATGCTAGTATCACGGGAGATCATCGACTTCACGCACCTGTAAGTATACTGTCTTGGTTATTCGATTGTGGAGACCGAGGATTGCTCTTGTGATGAGTTTGGATATTTTGATTGATTTGTTTGCTGTGACGGCATTGCAAGTTTCGAGGACGAAACTTATTTCAAGGGGGGTACAATGTGATATCCCGACTTTTAGTACGTAATATCCGGATTTCAGTATAAATTTTCCGCATTATTTTATCCGAGATATACTGGATAGATTGGTGTCTATACAGTATGGATAAAATAATTGGAAGACTGAGACAGCTGTATTAGTATAATTGTCGTAGTTGGTCGACAATTACATTTGAAGATATCGTGTATCATGTTATCGTACTTTTGATATTGGGTATATCATATGAGAATATTATCAGGTTGTGTATATGTATTCAGTATGTCATGTATATACATCTAGTATATCAAGACGACGGATAAGAATAGCGGAAAATGGCTAAGTACAACCACGTTAGCGCACGCTACAAGGTATGCCTAGCGCACGCTAAGATATATACTTAGCGTACGCTACGGTGCATACTTAGCGCACGCTAAGAGGTTTGGGTTACGTACGCTAAGGAGGACCCCTAACGTACGTAAGATATTCTGTATAAGGCCTGGAAGGTGGCCGACAGGTAGGCCCAGACTGTTTATTATCGGTGATTAGCGCACGCTAATGCATGTTGGTAGCGCACGCTAATTTCAGATCGTCAACAGGTAATCTTGGCTTTATTGGTTGCTTTCGGTGTGTAAGACCCGGGCATCTTCGGGGAAGGTACAAGTTGTCGGGTCAACGACGATTAGCGCGCGCTAAGGTCGAGGAATAGCGCACGCTACTGAGCATTTCACTGTAGCAAGTCAACGCATATTTGCGTACGCTAATGCATGGGCATTACGTACGTTAGATGAATTTCGAAGCAATGCAGTAGCTTTTGGACTGCCCGATAGCGCACGCTATCAAGGAAGGATATCGCACGCTAAATATAAGGTCTAGCGCGCACTACTGATGTGTTTTATAAAGAGGATAGACGAGTGCTGAGAGGTATTTTGACCAAAATCCACTGAGTGACAATCACCGAATGAAATTACTGAATGATAATGACTGAATTACAACCGGGTATTACATTATGTAACACCCCCCACATTATTCAGGGAATATTACAGCGCCGTAAGTCCCACTGTGGGACCCACAAGGCTAAACATACGCGGAACTATAAATTTTGACCGAGAAGGTCTACATACAATGGAATGAAGAACAATACAAAGTGCATTCAAGACATAACCAATGTATCCAAAGACATCACAACACAAATCAATACCTCGGCAAACACAGGCCGGAACATCAAGGAAAATGGAAAACAATACTCGAGTATTCAATAACCATTCCAGTATTACAATACTGAATGGAAAGCTCAACACATAACCGGAGGAAAGACACAGTACCACACTTGACCACCATCTTCATGCCGACCCGATACCTACCTGTCCACTCTCCTGGAACCTGAAATACATAAAAGTATTTCCCCCATAAAGTGGTTAGCCGTCGAATAGCTAGTGCAAGTATATCAAGTATGAAACACAATACTCCTCGACAAAAAAAGTAAATGTAACCGTCAATTCATCAATTCAAGACTAGTATTCCGGAATAACTAAATCTCATAGCATCACATCAATACATATATGAATACCGTGGAACCGCACCAGAGGCTACGGAACCCTCAGAGGACTCATCGGTCCATCCCATAGTGGTTCGTTCATATCATCCGTGGAATCGCACCAGAGGCTACGAAACCCTCAGGGGACCCGTCGGCCCACCCCAGAGTGGATATAAATAATCATGCCATTAATATATCTTACTTTCAAAGTCGAGAACGTACAATCATAAATATATACTTGCCTTTGAGACATCGAGAAATCAAACGGAAAAAGGGTATGAGTTCGGTAGGTCCAAGAACGCGCTTCCGGCACCTAAACGATTTGCAAGGAATATGATAATCAATTATCCATATTCAAATTACACGAAGAAACTCCCGAAACCCATCTACGATTCATGAAAATACACGGATAAACAACTAGAGGATGGAAAATCGTCCAAACTCTCACAAGTCCGAAAATGGCACAATCCAATCCGTAAAATCGTAGGAAAAGCATGCATACGGGATAGATACATCATAATCTCAAGGTCCTCAAGCTTCAAAATGAATAAATCGGACGAATCTACGAAAAACCCCAAAATTCCCAAAAATAGGGTTCTAAGGATTTTTACCTTGATTCGGAGGATAGAAATGTGCTAGATGTTGCATAATCCTTGTTATCCAACCCAAGATGATGATATCTGAAGAAGGACTGCCTCAAATCGCCTCTCTCGAGCTCTCCCGATCGGAAAAAGTGGAAAAGATGTGAAATGACAAGTGCAGGGGTTGACTGTCCCCTTATATACTGTCCCAGTCTAGCGCACGCTACGCCTCAATATTAGCGTGCGCTAATGAGTCACCCGGTAGTCCAGTGGCTACTGTCATAAGACGTTAGCGCGCGCTATGAAACATCCCTAGCGTGCGCTAACTGGTGTCCTGCCAAAATCTCAGTTCACTGTCTCAGTCCGCTAGCGTGCGTTAACACTGAGTACTAGCGTGCGCTACACAACACATATAGCGTACGCTAGCCGCTGCCTAGCGTGCGATACCTGCTAGTCCAGAAAGTCTGAAACTTCATTGCCTCTGCCGACTCAGTCCGTTAGCGCGCGCTAAGGCTCAAAACTAGCGTGCGCTACTCACGCAGAATTAGCGTCCGTTAGCATCGGCCTAGCGTGCGCTACCTCCCTGACCCAGAACACTTCCGAAAGGTCTAACCAGCACGATCATGATCCAAACAAGGCATGAAACTCTAGATCAATGCCGACTACATCACAAAGAGTTTACAGAGCGACAAAACAGGAAGAACGGTAAGGACAAACAGTCAATAAAAAGTACGGGTATTACAGTTTTGTGCTATGTGTCACTAAATATATAAAATTGAACTAGTTTTTGTATTTAATATCTAAGTGTCACTGATTGCTCACACAGACGTATCACTAATCTAGGCATCTGTAATTCATGACACCAACGTATCAGTAATAAAAAAAGAAAAATACTCAAATAAATTAGGACCTGCGGCCTCTTTCTTCATTCCTGTCTTCTAATCCTGAAGCCTTTTCCCAGCCCTAGGTCACGTGGCATGCCTCTTCTTCTCAAAAATTCAAAATTGTCGGCTCCGCACAATCCTCTTTGTCTCCCCGTTTCTCTCTTGTTATGGTCACGCCTGACTGCCACCCACTGCCGGTAGTCATCGTCGTCGCGCCTTTGCCCAGGCGTCCAGCCCTGTTGACGAGCTCCGCAAGTCGCCACGCCTCCGCCGTCACCTTGGCCTGGTCCTAACCCCGCAGCTCAGCCCAGCCCCCACCATGTCGATCCTCTGCTCGTCATCCCAGTCTCGGCTCTCGATTCAGGTTGGCTTTTGCCTTGTTGTGATTCAGTTTTGGTGATAATTCTGTACAGCCCAGCTCCCACCATATTTCTTCTCTTGTTGTGGCTTTTGCCGAGAGTGATATGTAGATTTTTGTTTGGGAAGAATGATGATAATATTGTGGGATTTTTTTTTGCGAAGGTAAGTAATTAGTTTTAGTTTTCTATGGTTGTATCACAATCTGTCAAGAAAGATTATTGAAATCAATTCGTACAAATAGTTAGGATTACATCACAATCTGTCAAGAAAGATTATTTTCATCTTTTTCCAAAACAGTTATTTCACACTTTAAAATAAGGCATTTGTGTTGTAAGTGACCTCATTTTCGGCAAGCTATTTTCTCTCTTTTGAGTTTCGGATCGAAGAGAAGTTTATGCTGTCATTTAGACAGTGGATAGTTTTCTAGATGTGTGCCATGTATATCTTAAGGTACGTTGTTAAAATTTTAATATATGAAGGGCAGATATCAGGGGGGAAATGGCAAAAAAATAATAATCACAAAGTTGGATTTTCTAATTGCTTAGAAGAATCCAAACATCCCTTGTATAATATTTTCCGGATTGTTGAGAATGCTGATACGACCTATTCACTAGTTCTTTATTTTGTGTGCTTATCATCAGATATATGTGTTCTTTCATGAGGAACTGAAGGTTGGTGTGAAGACTATGAAGACCTACACAAATTACATGAGGGCGTTTATGGGGCAATCTTAGTGGTCCAGCAGAATTTAACTCCATTTGCTAAGGCGTGCATAAGTAAAATATCATCTAAGGGCCTGTTTACTAGCAGTTTAATGAAGCTTATTGATTTCTTATAGCTTTTTCGGACAGCTGATAATGTGTTTACCCGGAGCTTAATCAATAAGATAGCAGTTTAATGGGACAGTGATCCCCCAGCTCCTTATTCGGTAATCTATCATCTTAATGGAACCAAATGACTATTATAACTAGATATTGTGTTATATTATTATGATGTTGTGCAATTTATAATTGTATGGTGTTGAACTATTTTGGATATAAATATTTAATATATTTTTATATATATCGAGGGAGTAAAATGGTCATTTCTGCCATTCAGACAGTTGATTTAGCAATGCAGGTAAACAACATTTCATCTTTATCCAGACAGACAGCATAATCCAAACAGATAACTTATTCCACTCAGATCTTAATGATAGAGTTCGTAAACAGCCCCTAAGTTTCATTTGGAAGGTTTATAGGTGGTTTGTATTTCCATCGTTGATACTTTTCTTGGTATTAATTGCTCACTAACCAAACAACCATAAAGAATTCGATGTGTGTATTAGATCTGTGTCTTCTCTAGTCACCTATTACATAATTTCGAGTTAAGCTGATCATGTACTCATATGTGACAAGTATTTAATTCACGGTGGTATTTTTACTAATCTGGTGCATGTTGTAGGTTACTCAGGTCATCAAAGATCTAAAGTGGCTGAGCTATCCAAGTTTGTATGCCCTGTAAGTCTTTCCCGTGTTTCTTTTTCATTATTTGGCATTGGCTATTTCTATACTATTCCCTCTCCCCCACCCGCACACACACGTTAGGTTGCTATTAAAATATTAAATTGATGGTTGGGGAGCACATCTTTGGGAATTCAAATGATAAATATGATTCTTGGTTGTAAGTTGTTAAAGGCGTGCTGAGGTGTGAGGCACACATATGAAATCGGAAAACATCTTTTAAGCCCAAAGGCGTGCAATGTTAGTGAGGCATGCACATGGGCTCGCCTTCCATCAGTGCCTTAGTACTCCTAAACCCGGTTACCATTATTCACTAATGGACTGCAATAACATAATGAATACCCAATTTAGGATAGATTCAAAATTTGGTTATATTCCTGCTTGATCCATTGAAAAAACTGCTTATTCCTTATGTTTAGATCATCCGTAACACACATACACTCACAAGAGTCAACATGTGCATTTTTTCGAGTTTCCTTTCATAGGATGTTAGACTCTTGTTTTGAGATTATATCCTAATGAAATATGTTGGCTGATTGGATTTCGTGCATATTTCAGTGCTGTTTACATGAATTGGCAAATAAGAGAAGAATTTCTTTTGCTAGAGCTTCAAATTTGTTGGCGAACATTCTGTATTCTTATCGAGGAATGGGTTTGTCTGTTGGAACTATGATTGATGGTTGGGATGAACAGGCATAGGGGGTGTAGTTAGCAATTAGCATTTTGTTACCGCTTTAAAAAATTTACTCTTGTACTTGTGTGATTTGGTGTTAGGGTCCTAGTCTCTACTATGTGGACAGTGAAGGTGGACGACTTAAAGGCACCATATTCTCAGTTGACTCGGGTTCACTCTATGCTTATGGTGTTTTGGACAGCGGGTATGTTCTTCATGTTTCACTCCAGCTTTCATTTTTTATTCTCTTTTCATTTTGATGTCGTTAATGTGCCTTAAATTAGTGAGCGTCAAAGAAAATAGAGTAGGTCTCATGTGAAATTGGTCCCTTGAAAGTTTAAAACTAAATTTTTCGAAAAAAAAGAATAGAAAACTCTAAAAAAACTAATTGGAAATGAACTCCAAAAACATGAGGAAAAAAATGATGAAAAACCCTAAAAATAAAAAGACCCTAAAAAAACTAAAAAATCATAATATGGATATTTCGTAATTTTGGTTGGACACAGAGTTGAACTTCAGGTGATCTATGACAGTGATTGTGGTAACGTGCTTTATGGATCTTTCATTTCTATTTTATTTAATAGTAATAAATAATTTTAGAAAAGCAATTGTTAAGTTCTGTTCATAATTACAGAGTTTGAGCAAGTAGCAAGTATGGAGCCATTGCCTCTCCAGTTCTGTTATCATCTTGCCAATTATAGGATAAATTTATTTTTCCTAGTAAATTTAATTTTTAGCATTTTTGACTTATCTCGTTTGGATATTGCATTTCTTCAATAAGGGATCTCAATGTTTTAAGTATTCTCATATTGATATGACATTTTGGTAATTTCAGGTTCAGTTATTCTTTTTATTTTTATTTTTGTTTCAAGTTTTACATTATTGTGCAGAATGTTGCCTTTGAATTGTTGAAAGAATACCTTTCCTTGATTTTGTTTAAGTTTTTGTTTAAATATCTCTTTTTTTATCATGTTCAGTGTTATCCTTGATATGAAATTATATTTCTCTGCATGACGTAATATTTTGATCTCGCATCATTGCTGTAAGTTCAAATTTTTTATTCTGTAAGGTTTATATATATATATATATATATTTCTGATCCTAACACTCCTGTTTATGCTGCTTCTTGTTGGTTGTTTGAAGGTGTATTGATGACCTTTCTCGATTATGCTACGAGTGGGCTGCATATGTTGGTTAGAAGCATGGAAGATTTTTTACCTTTTCGGAAGAATAGTGTGATCTTTTTGTTTGTTATTTTGAAATGTTAACTGGTTTTGCTATGTGATATTTTGTACTTTGTAACTATTAAGGATAATGCTAATGGTTAATGAAATATTTTATATTTAGACTTTATCAAATATTATTGCAGCATAAAAAAGTATTTATCATTTTAATATATAAATTGATATGTGATTTTCAGTACATATTTAATTATAAAATTACCATTAATTAAATTATCAATTTAGTATCAAGCATTTCTTGATAATTAATCAAGTGTCAGAATTTACTCTCACTAATATGTCAGAAATACGGAAATTAATGACACTGAAACACAATTACTATTTTCTCACGTTATTGTGTCGTTATCTATTCACACTATAGTGTGACGGAGTAGTGACATGTAATATTTATTGGAAGATACTGACATTGTCGTATCTGAATATAGTTACATTTGTGTAACACAGACTACTGACACCAGTTTTAGTGACACCGTAAAATGGTGTCACTGCGTTTAGTAACGTTACTAAAAGGGTTTGTGACAGTTTTTTGCTAAAACCCATTTTTTTAGTAGTGTAGAAAGTATTAAAAATATATACTAAGCATAATTCCTAAGCAGAACGTCACAATCAACATCCAATATCAACAAATCAAACCATAAAACAACTCAAATATCCTTGTTTGCAAAAATAGTTTAAAATAACTTGAAAAACATAAATCCTTGTTGAAAAATACTACTCATTAGTCTAAATGACTCCATTCGAAGTGACTAAACAAAATCATTCAATTTAAGACTTTATAAATACAATTAGTGACTAATAAGATGAAATCAAGAGATTGATCAGTTAGAACTCCTTGAAAGTTGAACCCGACTTCTATGCATAGTGATAAGACTTTTAAGCTCATAGTACTAGTAGCAATATTTTTATAGGTTAGAAGAGTTAGGTGAGCATGTGCAGATTTTTTCTCAAGCAAGTAAGAACAAGGGATGAAGTAGTGAAAAGATGAAAATCCTATCTGCCCACGCCTATATAAGATGATGATAATTACCATAACTAACAAACCTTACAATCATAACACCCGTATTTTACGACCATAACACCCATCTCTTACTATCGTAAGAAACCCACTGGAATATGTCTGCATGCGCACGTCCAAAATAGGGTCATGTCGTGCAACCTTACGATCATATACATGGTTACGGTCGTAACATAATTCCTACCGTGTCATCTATGTAGCCTCAAAAATGTCTATGGGGGTTCTCTGGACTCGTTCGGATGCTCTTCACTTCGCAACCTCGTAGTACTCCGAGTATAATACAAACAACGGCGCAGCTATATAGAGGCGGGGGGCGCCCGACCCCCCGAAATTTTTTTTGCGATGTAGGAGGTATATAGTTTTCGTGTAATTTTTTTTCGGTATATTCGGTTTCGACCCCCCATTTTAATTGTGAATTTTTTTTATACATTAAGCAATAAAATTGATCTATTACATTTTACATAAGCCCATCTACCCAAACTAAAATCCATTAACAAACCAAATCCCAAACTAAAATCCATTACTTAACTCATTAAAAAAAATCGGAACAATAACAATTAACAAACCAATTAACCAAATCCCAAACCCTCCCCCTTCGACCCTCATCTCCTCCCACCTTCCTGGCTCCTGCAGTCCCGCCGGCCACCACCGACCACCGCCGACGGCCGACTGACCTACGCACGCCCGCTGCCGCTGCCCTTACAGTTTGTTGTCTTTAAATCTACTTGTCTTTTATTTAGGGATTTAGTAGAAATTAGGGATTTAGTAGAAATTAGGGATTTAAGTAGAAATTAGAAATTGGGGTTGAAAGTTCAATATGGCAGCCTGGCAAGAATCGTGTACCACTAATATAAGTTCTTTACAATTTATGTAGGTGTAGGACAGATTTATAGATTGTGACTACGGTGAAGAATAAAACCATAACTTCATTTTTTAAAAGAAAGAATGAAGAACAACAAGTAGAAGGAATTGATGATGAAATTTAAGAGAGTAAACGTCAAAAAGGTTCAACAAGCGAACCGGTTATTGGTCCGGATACCTGCAATGAACAACCTTCTAAAATTCCACAAGCTAACATCAATGAAGTGGATGTTAGTAGCCTAGAAAGAGATCCTGCTAAACGACTTAAAATGTGGAAATATCCGGTTGCGGCACGTGAGCAAGTAAGGCTAGCATATATATCATTAGGAGTGTATCAACCTAAGCTTGAAGAGTATAAGCCTAAAGGTCCAAAGAATAATCTTCGTCGATTTAAATTTGCTTGGTTTGGTATGTTCCCTAATTGGTTAGAGTATTCTCCAACAACACACAAGGCTTATTATTTTCTATGTTATTTGTATAAGGATAAACCAAATGAGCAAAGTGGTCATAGTGCATTTACTTGTGAAGGATTTGACACTTGGAAAAAAGTTAATGATGGGAATAATTGTCCTTTGTTGAAGCACATTAAATCTTCAACACACAAAAAGGCGTTTGTGTTTGCTACTAATTTAGTGAATCAAGAAGCACACATTAAAAATTTCATAGAAAAACAAAGTGAAGAGCAAAAAGAGAAAAACCGATTAAGATTGAAAGGCACAATTGATGTAGTTCGTTGGTTAACATACCAAGCTTGTGCTTTACGAGGACATGATGAATCTTCCAATTCAAAGAATCAAGGTAACTTTCTTGAATTGCTAAAACTATTAGCTTCTTATAATGATGAGTTTGCAAATGTTATTTTGACAAATGCTCCTTGTAATTCCAAGTATACATCTTCCGATATCCAATAAGAAGTTCTTAGTATTATGGCAAATAAAATGAGAAGGTATATACGGGAAGAAGTGGGGGATTTATGGTTTTGTATCATGGTTGATGATGTTAGGAGTATGCCCTCGAATGCCACTCAGAGGATGTTGAGTGAGGGCATTGTACTTGTAATTATGTAAATCATTAATATAAGGCAATGGATGTTTCTTTATTTACTGGTAGTTACTGGCATTCCTAACTCGTAAATATACATATAGAAACTAGTCCGTGTATTTGAGAGCAAAACGTTCCACTCCTTATTGGATAAGGGGGTCAGCACTGGAAAGGTTTATAGCTCAAATACTTAATCGTTCGCAAGTCAATGAACTTGACTGGGCGTTAAGTTTATGTGAAGACTTGTATGATGTGTTCTTTGACAAGGAGAGTGCCTGTAAAACACTAATGGTTAGTGGGAGCACACGTTATAGGTATGCTAATTGGATTAGTATACTCGAACCGACTCACCCTCGATTCGTCACATGGATTTCACTCCGGGACAGTCAATGATGGAATCGAAAGGTTGTGATAGGTATTCGTGAACCTTCGACTTGAGGATTTAGTAGGGATGTGCTTGTGACGTCAAGATTTTCATTAGAGTAGTTCGACCCTATAAACCGGAAGGTGGGGGTCAACCTCGACGTGCATCTTGATGGGCAAGTAGCAGGTCCTACTGAATACCAAGATAGAATTCTTTCTCCCGTTAGTAAGCGGGTTATATGTCCTATGCGGTTATTGGCCGATGAGATCATAAGTCTTTGGCCAAAGCATTGGAGCAAGTTATATTGGATACACGAGAGCTCGATTATCTCGGTTTGCATTAATGCATGCATAGCGTCAAGTACAGATGGGGTTTGACTGACCGTGACCCTATAACTTGATCGGGACATTTGAAAGAAGGGTTTATACGTATACTGGTATTCACGACAGAATAGTTCTTGAATGATCCCAATCATTCGTTCTCAGTTGGGGTACAGTGTAGGCCGCCAGGCTGGCTAGGTGGTGCTACTACACTTTGGTTCCTCCCATTGCTGACTGAGACGGACCTACCGAGTCGCGCAATAGGATTGACGACGGAATGAATAAAGCTACTTCTCTCATTATGAATATTAGATATTGGATATCTAATTTTGGAACATTGGATGTTTAAATCGATTTATTGGATAAATTGATTTACGGCCTAATGAATTAAATAAATTACTGGGTGATTAATTTAATTCATGTATATAATTATTTCTTGGAGAAATTAATTATATTATTTTGTATTTGATATGTTTAATTAATCGGATTAATTAATCGATATAAATACATCGATACGGAATCGAAGTTTATCTGTTTAGACCCTCGGGAGTCCAAAACGAACCGAACTTGTCCGATTTCTATATGGGCTACCCTCCACATTTCCACCCACTTTCATATGGATCTTTGTTCCATTCTTTAATGGTTGATCATTGAGGTGGTGGGGCTTTGATTCTCATAATAATGAGATATACATGTGGAGAGTTGAATAAAGGGAAGAAGACATCTCACTTCTCAAATGCATTCCATTTCCAACGTGAATAAGAGAGAGGAAAGAGAGAGAGAAGTCTTCTTCATCATCTTCTTCTTTATTCATCAAGATCTTGATTTTTTCTTTGAGAAAAATTGAGAAATAAAAGAGAGATTGTGAGTTATACACTTAGAGTGTTATAATTTCATATTGGAAGCTTCATCACTTAGCTCTAGCCGTATCCTCGGAGGATAGCAAGGTGATTGTCATTCCGGTCATTTCTCCGGCACGTGGAAAGTAGAGACGCGGTGCTTTCGGCGTTGGATCGTTCAAGGGCTTGGATCGGAATAGATTCGTAGAGATCAAGTAAAGCTTGGGGAATATCTCTAGAGAAGGTTATCCATCTAATCAACGGACTACAAGGGTGAGTTTCTATGTCTCTTGTGAATTCGTTTTGATATTCATATATACGTAGCTCGATCGATCCTCGTAGGGATTCGGATCGAATTAATGTTCGTTTTACCGCTTCCGTTGGGCCTTCGTTTTAGGCACCGAATCCCAACAGTGGTATCGGAGCATAGGTCTTACGATCGTATATACGATATTGGCATTTGGAATGCTCGATTAGATGATGAATGATTTGGAATCATTTTAGTCATAATCGTGGTACATGTTTTACGTTCGTTGTAGTTATATTTTTCGTAAGTTTATGTCTAAATATAAATCTTAAATTTCTGGGAAATATGATTTATATTGAAGATATGAATGTTGAAAAATATTGATATTGGATATCCGGTCGAAAATCAAGCTCCGAATCGTCGTCGGACGATTTTTCGGACAAAGGGCGGATTCTTTGCCCGGGGTGACTCGGCCGTGTCTGCGGTGACACGGGCCGTGTCCAGCGATCCCAGGCCCTTGCCAGCGAGACCCGACCGTGTGCGGAGACACGGGCCGTGTCTGGCGGCATCTTCCGAGTGTGACTCGGCCATGCCGGCTGTCTGTCAGCCAGCCGAGGGTGACTTCGATCGAGCGGGCGATTTTCACCCCGGCTCGATTTTTCCGTGTATTCTTTAAAATTAATCTCCCTCATGTTAAATTTGATTTAATATGATTAAAATGATTTATGGTATTTCATTTTATAAGAGAAATTTGATTAACTGGAATAATTATGGTCGACCGAATTATTTTGAACGTTATCATATTACCGATTGTGTGAATCGATTGGATCGGTTCGTATTGTTGATTGGATCAATGTATCTCTACGCTTTCCATTTATATAGTATTTATTGGATGAATGTTTTTTGAATGAGGATGTGGTTCGTGGACTTAGTTTTGAATGGTTCGTTTTATTCGATTGGGTTGTAAAGGCCGTTTTGAGCCTATTTATTTTACTAGAAATATTTGTATATAGGATGCAATTTTCAATGTAAAATTTATATGTAATGACGAAGACCGGAGGAAGATCCATTTCGAGAAGACGAAAATTCAAGACGAAGACTTGTAATTAGATTACGAAATTTTTGTTTTCTAGGAACGGTCCATGAACCACATGTTGGTAGCAACTAGGTTGTGAATGGTTGTTTTCATGTTGTATGAATGCCACAAACGCGCTTAAATGATTAATGTGCAAAGTGTAACGTTAATCGCGATAATTCTCCCACAATAAATAATTAAGTTTATAAGGTTTCAAGGTTTTCCTTCTCTCCATCGAGTTTTCGGGAAATTGAAATCCAAACCGGATGTGCTATACTTCCGAGTTATCAGGTAGTCGTTCGTGGAGGACGGATAAATTATCGGGAGCGCATTGGATGCCTTCGGTTGGAGCAAATTTTATCTCTTGAAACCTGATAGGTTGCCGAATAAGATTCAATTGTGAAACTGATTTGCGTCGATGGTATAAACTTAACTTGTTCACGAACCATAGAAACCGTATAGGTTGAGGGGAGTGAACAAGGGGAAAAAGAAGATCGAATCATCCATTAGATGGGTTGGTGTTGGATACCACTTTATGAAAATTAATAGACTAGAAACCTGTTCGGTTGCCCTCTATTAAGATTTATAAAGAACTCGATCACCACTATGAAGTAGAGCGACGATACTTCCGGATTTCACATGGGAGTGTGTTATTCCGATAAAAATAGTGGGAGCTGGGTAACAAGAATAAAAGGCCTTAATTCTATACTCAGAACATAATTGAATGAGTCACTAATTAATCTATCGTACTTAATGCCGACTCAAATCTCAATATGACAATGAATCCACTCGCAATTCTACTCGAAAAGAACTCCTTAATGGGACCTAACTTTGTGTATTGGCTCCGCAATCTGATGATTGTCCTCAGTATAGAGGCATTGGGATACGTCTTGGATACGGACATTCCGGCACCTCCTGTGCGGACCCGAGCCAATCAGGAAGAGATTGAAAACCATGAAAACTGGGTTAAGGATGACGTGAAAGTCCGTGCTTATATGATGGCTTCCATGTCTAATGAGCTTCAGAGAGCTCATGAGAAAATGACTTCTGCTAGGCAGATTCTATCTCACTTAACCGAGCTTTATGGTGAGCACAGCAGAACTGCTAGATATGAGATATCCAAGCAACTGTTCGGTGCAAGGATGAAGGAAGGTGAGAAAGTTGGGGAACATGTCCTCAAAATAATATCCATGATCGAGAGATTGGAGGCTCTTGATTTTAAAATGGATACTTCTCTCCAAACCGACCTTATCCTACAGTCTCTTTCTGATTCCTTCTCACAGTTTGTTATGAACTTTAACTGCAATGAGATTGCATGTAACTTAACTGGGCTAATGAACAAACTGGTGACCGCTCAGTCTCAGATGAAGTCTCCGCGAATGAAGGAGTCTGCCCTTGTGATTTCTTATGGACTTCGGAAGTCTAAGAATAAGAAAAAGACCAAGAAACGGACTGGACCACAAGCTAAGGACCTTAAGGGAAAGGGCAAGGCCCCGATGGTTCCAAAGAACAAGAAGAAAAAGGATGCTTGCCTCAAGTGCGGTGAGCTGGGCCCTTTGGGCTAGAGGCATCCGATTCTTCATGGCGCTTGGTCTGAGAACTTTTAGTTTTGGAAACAAATTGTTACGCTCTTGTATTTTCTACTTCTGGATCTTGGATTCTGGTGCTAGTTCTCATATTTGTACCGTGAATCAGGATCTGGAACAAAGTAGGAAGCTTGGAGCTGGAGAAGTTATGATCACAGTCGGAAGCGGGCATAGTGTCGAGGCGACCGACATAGGATCACTTCTTATGGGTTTGGAATCCGGTTTTGTTCTGACTTTAGAAGATGTACTTGTTTTGCCCAAGGGGCACAAAAACATTGTATCCATTCCGGTCATGGACCGAAAAGGCTTTTAATTTTTCATTGGTGATGGTTCCTGCAAAATTTATTTTAGAAATAAACTAGTGGGTACTGCTACATTGTTGAATAGATTGTATCATCTAAATCTCAGCAACAAAGTAGTTGTGAATACTATGACTAGAAAACGTGGTAGGGATGAAACCAATCAAGTTTTGAAATGGCATCTTAGACTTGGTCATGTTGGTTAGACCAAGGTTTACAAGATGGAAAAGGATGGACTTATGGGTCCATTGGGATCGGATCCCTTTCCTACTTGTGAATCTTTCCTTAAAGGCAAAATGACTAAGTCCCCCTTCACAGGGACTTTTGAAAGAGCCGCTGATAAACTGGGATTAATCTATACTGACGTTTGTGGTGCTTTGGAAGCAACACGTGACGGATATCAATATTTCATTACGTTTACAGATGATCATACTAGGTATGGTTATGTATACTTAATGAAACATAAATCCGAGGCTTTTGAGAAATTCCAGGAATTCAAGGACCTATTCGAGAAACAAACTGGTAATCATATCAAAGCACTTTGGTCGGACCGAGGTGGCGAGTATATGAGTACGAAGTTTGACGAGTTCCTTAAGGAACATGGAATAGTTTCACAACTAACACCTCCAGGTACTCCTCAGTTAAATGGTGTGTCAGAAAGAAGGAACCGGACCTTGTTAAACATGGTCTGTTCCATGCTGGGCTATACTGACTTACCAATTTACTTATGGGGGTATGCACTCGTGACTGCCGCTTATATCTTAAACAGATGTCCTTCCAAATACGTTCCTAAAACTCCACATGAGATGTGGGAGGGAAGGAAACCAAGTCTTAATCATATTAGGATTTGGGGATGTCCCGCCTATGTAAAGAAGACTAAGGTGGGAAAGTTGGAAGCTGGGTCTGCGAAGGGACGTTTCATTGGATTCCCGTCTGGGATGATGGGATATCTATTCTACATGCCCGAAGATCGAAAGATCATTTTTGCTTTACAAGCACACTTCCTGGAAGATGAGTTCATTCAGGAAGGCGGAGCAGGTAGAAGTATTTCTTTAGAAGAATATAATGAAACTCCTAGGGAGACACCTGTGCAAGAAACTGGAACCGAACCTTCTGAAACACAAGTACAACCACCTCGTAGGTCTAGTAGGGTGTCTCATTTACCTGAGAGGTATGGGCTTGTGCACTTGGAGGAGTTGGGTCTCCATGAGGTTCCAAGTGATAGCCAAGAGACCGACCCGACGACCTATGACCAAGCGATGGTGGATGTAGACTCCGCGAAATGGCGTGAATCTATGGAAGCTGAGATAGACTCGATGCATGTCAATCAGGTCTGGACTCTAGTAGACCGCCCCAAGGGCATAGTTGTAATATCCGCAATTTTCGATTTTCGGTAAATTTCTTTTTTCGGCCGAAGTCCGTTTTGACGACTCGCTCATGACCGTTTCGTCATTTCGAGAATGATTAATTCTACACTTTTGTCATCCGAGTTCGTTTGGGTGTTGTTTTGTTGAGTTCCGTGCTTTTTAGCGACTTTTCCGCACTTGAGTTCGATTCTTGCGAATCTCGTCAGCTATTGTTTGAGTTTCCCAAGTCCGTTTAACTTTGTTGGACGTGTTGTGATCTTCGGTTTGGTTATTCGATCACGTATCGTGATTTCCGGGCGTTCTGGGCCATTTTGTAATTTGCCCAAAGTTACGGGTATCCGAATCTGTAGTTGTTGTCTCTGTAATATCCGGTACTTTTCTTTCCCTTGTATTTTCATTTTTGGTATATTTCTCGGTCATAGTGACCCTCGTGTACCTTTCAGTGTGTCCTTCTGTCAACTGTTGAACTGTATTCTCGTTATTGTAGTGCGGAACCGCCGTTTCGGGGTTGCCGTGGATCCATTTCGTGTTATTGGTTCCCAAATATTGATCCCTATCGTTTTATTCTCTTTAGGATCTTTTTATCATTTTGGAACCCGGTAGAGTGTGGGCGCGGCACAAGATGTGCGTGCGCGGCACACAAATTCCTTCGATTGTTGGTCGAACAAAGCATGCGTGTGCCGGCACACACCCATCCAGTGCGGCACGGTGCGAGGCAGTGCGCGGCACACTCGAGTGTCTTCTGCGACCTAAACCCGGTATGCAGGTGCGCGGCTGCGCGGTCTTGCGCGGCAACGCTGAAACACAGGAGTAAATTTTCGGCTGTGCCGCGGCACACTTAATGTGCGCGGCACAAGCGGTCAGCTGTGCAAATTCGTCCTTATTAGACGAAATCGGCCGATTTCTTCTTCATTTTCAACTGTAGCGAGAGAGAGAGCTAAGAGGAGAACTCTCAAGCTTTCTTCATCAGAGTCGATTTTCACCATTTTTCTCGGTAGTGAAGCGGACGATCAATCCAACGCGTGTTCTACGGATCTTAGTACTTGAATCTCCAAAGGTATTATTTCTTGAAACCCTCCCTTTTGGATAAATGGGGATTTTGGGTATTTTGTTCGATTTCGCCCGTTTAATCCGATTTAACTTAAGATTTTGATGGATTGATGATTATTAGGATGTATTGTCTCATTTCCCTTGTTAACCCATGGTCGGATCGTATCGATTCGTTATTTTGGTCGAGTTCTTGACCGACGCCTTGAAGGTGTCGGAAAAATGTCATAGAGGGGTTTTGGGCGTTCTACGATTATTCTTCCTCGTGTGATCGATGATTTATTGAATTTATGTTGTTAGGGTCGAATTCTTGTGAAGAACTCAGTGGAACCCTTCCGTTCATTGTCTTCTTGAGTCCGAGCTTCTCGGTCAAACCGTGTTCTTGAGCGTTTAGTAGCGGTTATTAAGGCAAGTATCTTATTATACGACTTGTATCTTGTGAATATTAATTACGTATGATATGTATGACGATTTTGCTTGCCTCCGTAAATATGTTCCGTTTGAGTTGGTTGTGTTTTCCGAAATTTGAAGGCTTTGTGATAATAGCGATATGTTGGTATACGTGTTAGGTGTTGTGCCATTTGTGCAGGATTGCGATGTACATATGAGATGGTTGTACTCGTGTTTGTTCAATGTATTGGGTACCGAAGGTGTGTTATGTTGGTTAAGAGTCGTTGTGATGATCATGATGTTTGTGTTGTTTTGGTTTACATACTTGATTGTACATTTCGGTGTAATGTGAATGTGAATATGTGTGTGACCGCTAAGTTCACTCGTGTTGGTTCGACGGGACCTACGAGGATTCGTGGCAGTGGACTACGGGATCGGAACTTAGTGAGGCGAGGTCGATCGTGCGGAGTCAGCGAGGCCTACGATAACGCATGGCAGTGGACCATGAGTTTCGGACACAGTGCGTCCAACCGGGTGAGCTCGACGGGGCTTACGGTGACACGTGGCAGTAGACTACGGTGTCAGGACTGTGTGTGTGATTGTTGTGAATGATATAGTCCGTGTGGGTCGTTATGCCTACGGAGACACGTGACAGTGGATCACGGTGTCGGAATTGGTTATGTTTGGTTAATAGTCCGTGTGGGTTGTTACGCCTACGGAGACACGTGATGATGGATCACGGTGTCATGAGCATGATACTTTCAAATCAAAGTTTTTAAAGGAAAAGTTTTAGAAGGAACGTTGGGCGAGCCCCACGAGAGTTATGGAAATGTTTCGGTATTGTAAACTGTTGAATTATGAAACAAGTTTTGGGTTAAGGCCCTTAATGTTTACGAAAAGGTTTTGTAAATTGGGACTCGAGGTCCAAAAGAATTTCTGCTTTAAAAATCCCCGAGATGATGTGTTCCTTTTCAAATATCTCTTACTTGAGTTCGAAATTCTAAAACTTCTAGGAACATTTTGATAATTGATTTCCGTATTAAATTCGTAGTTGCAATTTGCTTGTTACATTTCGTATGGTTTGATACTTGCACTAGTAAAACAGTGGAGTTTTACTAACCCCAGTATTCGGGGGTGGATGTCTGTTTTGCGTCAGGTACATACGGAGTTCGGGGAGCGATCACAGGATTGGCACAAGGGGATGACAGTGCGATACTAATCAAGAGGAGAGTTGGTAGAGTTTATTTGTATTGTTAGAGTTGATTCGGTCTTCCGTTGTATTATATTTCGAACCACTGTGTAGGTAATCCGTTAGTCGATCCTGTTGATAGAGTTGTGTGACCTCATCGGTGCATGTGTGTTTATGTGTAAGTGACCTTAGCAGTCTGTATTATTATATTGTTTGACCTGGCCGGGCAAGCATTTGGTTGTTTATGGACGTTTAGCTGGTAGATCCTTGCGGAAAGGGTTTACGGCGTGTAATATTCCCATACGGTTGGGGTGTTACATTTATGGTATCGAGCTTAGGTTGTGGAAACCTAGGTCAGCCGGGTCGAGTCAGTCGTGGTTTGTCGAGTAATGTGTTGTCTTGTCGTTCGAGTCGTCGGGTGACAAGTTGAGTTGTGCGTAGTCACGGCGTGTCGGATATGTTGTCGGATGAGATTAGTATCGTGGCGGCCGTCATCTCCGTGCGGCTGTGGATGTAAGTCTCCCTTCTGTGTTGTGCCTCGTGTGACACGAGCTATTTTATGATTATGAGTCAATTGACGGAATCCTCTTATGGATTTTGATTTCGTGATATGTGATCATTTGACTCCCATTTTCGTTCATATGAGGAGTAGTGTTCTTTGTCTTGTGCATGTTTGATTTTATTTCTTTTATCCATTGCGTGAGTTCTTTTGTAATGGCTTTCGGTATTTTACCGGTGAGTTTTATTTGAAAACCAATCCCCTTAACCGAGTTTTTGGAATTATGGCCTTGATCATTTTGGCGAAATTCTTATGACGGAATTTAGTATTTTGTAAACGGATTTTGTGAGTTTTGAAATATTACCGTCATCGGCCTTTTTGGTAGTTTATAAAGGTTTTTAGCTGGTGGGTTCGTAGCAGGACCCTCGGCGCTATATTGTCCCGTGTAATTCCACAGAAATTTTTGGGCGTGCTAGCCCATTGAATTATTTTTGAAAACCTTGAGTATCTTAGAAAATTGAAATTCGAGACGTACTTTTAAAACGAATTATTTTCTTGCGGTGTTTTCAAGGTGTTTTCTAATGCCGCAATACATTTCAAAAATTTTCCGGTTGAGGACCAAAAATATTTTTGAGATATTTTCAAATGCAGTTGTTTAGACCCAAAGGTCGAATATTTTTGAAAGTTTTTCACTAAAGGAAAGGTGTCCTCATTTTTGTTCAAACGCAAGATGATTTTCAAAGTTTCGATAATGGTGTTTGTACTACTTTTTTTTGTAAAATGATACTCAAGATCAACTGTTGTTTCCAAACTGTTTTCAAAAGGTGGTTTTCGTTTTTAAAACTTATTATTCCTTTTTGCGGACCGGAAATGCGTGTATGGTTTTTGAACTTTCGTTATTGTGATTGAATTGGTGGCGTGAGCGTCGAGTCGTTCGCCACGCATATATTTTGTTAGCCCTTGTGGGAGGTGTGATGACGATCCTTAATGTTGTCATTTCGTGGTGGCTTGCGTGTTATCGCACCTGTGAGAGCTGTTAAAGCTTGGGTTTGTACGTTCGTGTACATATGTGATTGTTTCATAATGTTTGTAATTATGTGCTGGTTATCGTTCGGGCCGTTGAGGTCGCCGAACGATATCGTCGTTGTTGTAGTGTTTGTGTGTGTATTACTTTACGATGGTAATCGTTGTATATGATATATGTTATGATTCCTTGTTGTGCCAAGTTGGCATCTCCGTTTTGTTGTTTTGCGACGTTATATTCCATTGTACCTATCAGTTGTATTTTCGGTATGCCGAGCCGAGGTGTTTCAACCGTGGTGTGCCGGGCGCATGCACGTACCAATTATTTTTCTCGTCGCAGGATCTAGTTTTGCGAGTGGGTTCCGAGTCTTTCGGGGCGCGAAATTCAGTACAGATATCAGAATCGGCTCTAAGAGGCCCATGGAAGATGTTTCTGTCGGTTGCTTGTTGTGTTGTCACCTTGATTTCGTGTTGTGAGTTTCGGGAACGACACTTCTTTTAGAAGGGGTCGAATATAATACCCGTATTGTTTTTGGACTTCTGCATTTTCTCTTTCTCAATTCTATCGACTCGCTCGTGCTCGTTGATACTTTCTGAACTTGTTCTGTATTCCGGTTTCGTCGTTCGAACAAGCTGTGATCCTATTGTGGGTCGATCCGGTTATCATTGTGACTTTTTCGAGTTCGGTTCGATTCTTGTGAACCTTGTTCGGAAGTGACATCATCTGGTTTTATTAGTTCTCTTATTCGAAGTGGATTGGATTTTGAACCTCTGTATTTTCGACTCTGTTGACTCGTTTATGTTCGTTGACATTTTCTGAGCTTGTCCTACCCCTTGCTTTTGTTGATCGAACGAGTGTGGCATTGTTCGGAATAACTCGTTTGTCGTTGTGATTTTTTTCAATTGCTATTCCCTTTCCTGTGGATCTTATGTGGGTGCACATCTTGTCGTTTTCACCGGATCATGTTTTGTCTCGAGGCGAGATGTGAACTTCGGAGTTGTCGGTTGAACCTTATTGTTCTTCGTGATCCGAACATGATTATTCGATTTTTGTTGACTCGATCGTTATGGTTGATCATTGATTTTTCGTTTTTTTTTGTTGATCTCGATTCATGATTGTTGAACGTCCAGACTCCTTCGTAATTCCCTTAAGTTCGAGAAATTAGTCTCGTTTCGATCTTCCAACCCTTGGGCGGTGGAATTCCGTATTTGTTCAGCGTTTGGCTCGCGTTTTGATTGATGAACCGTTGGGTTGGTCAATCGTATTGATTTTTGTTCGTTGTGTTTTATGATTGTTCAGATAATCGACTCGATTGTATTATCTGTTTGATGACGCTTGTCACTTGTTGATTTTGTTATGTCTATACCGGGGGCGTCGTGTTGGTCGTCGTGGAGCGTGTTTTCACGCCGTATATTCCGTTGCGTTGCTTGTAACGTTTCGCCGTTGGGCATGAGTTACGCACTTCTTGAGTATCTCGTTGAGTTTTTCCAGGCGGGATATTTCTTCTCCCTACTTGTTTTAAGTTTCGGGACGAAACTTCTTTTAAGGAGGGTAGAATGTAATATCCGCAATTTTCGATTTTCGGTAAATTTCTTTTTTCGGCCGAAGTCCGTTTTGACGACTTGCTCATGACTGTTTCGTCATTTCGAGAATGATTAATTCTACACTTTTGTCATCCGAGTTCGTTTGGGTGTTGTTTTGTTGAGTTCCGTGCTTTTTAGCGACTTTTCCGCACTTGAGTTCGATTCTTGCGAATCTCGTCCGAAACTGCTGTTTCGAGTTTCCCGCAAGTCCGTTTAACTTTGTTGGACGTGTTGTGATCTTCGGTTTGGTTATTCGATCACGTATCGTGATTTCCGGGCGTTCTGGGCCATTTTGTAATTTGCCCAAAGTTACGGGTATCTGAATCTGTAGTTGTTGTCTCTGTAATATCCGGTACTTTTCTTTCCCTTGTATTTTCATTTTTGGTATATTTCTCGGTCATAGTGACCCTCGTGTACCTTTCAGTGTGTCCTTCTGTCAAGCTGTTGTTGGCTGTATTCTCGTTATTGTGGTGCGGAACCGCCGTTTGGGTTGCCGTGGATCCATTTCGTGTTATTGGTTCCCAAATATTGATCCCTATCGTTTTATTCTCTTTAGGATCTTTTTATCATTTTGGAACCCGGTAGAGTGTGGGCGCGGCACAAGATGTGCGTGCGCGCGGCACAAATTCCTTGATTGTTGGTCGAACAAATTGTCTGTGTGCCGCGGCACACCCATCCGTGCCGCGGCACGGTGCAGGCAGTGCCGCGGCACACTGTCCGGTGCCGCGGCACACTCGAGTGTCTTCTGCGACCTAAACCCGATCAGGGTGCGCGGCACACGCAGTATCTTGGCACTGCTTGAAACACAGGAGTAAATTTTCGGCCTGTGCCGCGGCACACTTCGGCTGTGCCGCGGCACACGAAGCGGTCAACTGTGCAAATTCGTCTTTATTAGACGAAATCGGCCGATTTCTTCTTCATTTTCACTGCGCGAGAGAGAGAGAGCTAAGGGGGGGAGAACTCTCAAGCTTTCTTCATCCGGGGAGTCGATTTTCACCATTTTTCTCCGGTAGTGAAGCCGGACGATCAATCCAACGCGTGTTCTACGGATCTTAGTACTTGAATCTCCAAAGGTATTATTTCTTGAAACCCTCCCTTTTGGATAATTGGGGATTTTGGGTATTTTGTTCGATTTCGCCCGTTTAATCCGATTTAACTTAAGATTTTGATGGATTGATGATTATTAGGATGTATTGTCTCATTTCCCTTGTTAACCCATGGTCGGATCGTATCGATTCGTTATTTTGGTCGAGTTCTTGACCGACGCCTTGAAGGTGTCCGGAAAAATGTCATAGAGGGGTTTTCGGGCGTTCTACGATTATTCTTCCTCGTTTGATCGATGATTTATTGAATTTATGTTGTTAGGGTCGAATTCTTGTGAAGAACTCGAGTCGGAACCCTTCCGTTCATTGTCTTCTTCGGGGTCCGAGCTTCTCGGTCAAACCGTGTTCTTCGGAGCGTTTAGTAGCGGTTATTAAGGCAAGTATCTTATTATACGACTTGTATCTTGTGAATATTAATTACGTATGATATGTATGACGATTTTGCTTGCCTCCGTAAATATGTTCCGTTTGAGTTGGTTGTGTTTTCCGAAATTTGAAGGCTTTGTGATAATAGCGATATGTTGGTATACGTGTTAGGTGTTGTGCCATTTGTGCAGGATTGCGATGTACATATGAGATGGTTGTACTCGTGTTTGTTCAATGTATTGGGTACCGAAGGTGTGTTATGTTGGTTAAGAGTCGTTGTGATGATCATGATGTTTGTGTTGTTTTGGTTTACATACTTGATTGTACATTTCGGTGTAATGTGAATGTGAATATGTGTGTGACCGCTAAGTTCACTCGTGTTGGTTCGACGGGACCTACGAGGATTCGTGGCAGTGGACTACGGGATCAGAACTTAGTGAGGTACTGAGGTCCAATCGTGCGGGTCTGACGAGGCCTACGATAACGCATGGCAGTGGACCATGAGTTTCGGACACAGTGCGTCCAACCGGGTGAGCTCGACGGGGCTTACGGTGACACGTGGCAGTAGACTACGGTGTCAGGACTGTGTGTGTGATTGTTGTGAATGATATAGTCCGTGTGGGTCGTTATGCCTACGGAGACACGTGACAGTGGATCACGGTGTCGGAATTGGTTATGTTTGGTTAATAGTCCGTGTGGGTTGTTACGCCTACGGAGACACGTGACAGTGGATCACGGTGTCATGAGCATGATACTTTCAAATCAAAGTTTTTAAAGGAAAAGTTTTAAGAAAGAACGTTGGGCCGAGCCCCACGAGAGTTATGGAAATGTTTCCGGTATTGTAAACTGTTGAATTATGAAACAAGTTTTGGGTTAAGGCCCTTAATGTTTACGAAAAGGTTTTGTAAATTGGGACTCGAGGTCCAAAAGAATTTCTGCTTTAAAAATCCCCGAGATGATGTGTTCCTTTTCAAATATCTCTTACTTGAGTTCGAAATTCTAAAACATCTCGGGAACATTTTGATAATTGATTTCCGTATTAAATTCGTAGTTGCAATTTGCTTGTTACATTTCGTATGGTTTGATACTTGCACTAGTAAAACAGTGGAGTTTTACTAACCCCCGAGTATTCGGGGGGTGGATGTCTGTTTTGCATCCAGGTACATACAGGTTCAGGGGAGCGATCACGGGATTGGCACAAGGGGATGACAGTGCGATACTAATCAAGAGCCGAGAGTTGGTAGAGTTTATTTGTATTGTTAGAGTTGATTCGGTCTTAGTTGTATTATATTTCGAACCTGTGTGGGTAATCTTTATTAGTCGATCTGTTGATAGAGTTGTGTGACCTCATCGGTCTGTGTGTTTATGTGTAAGTGACCTTAATGGTCTGTATTATTATATTGTTTGACCCTGGCCGGGCAAGCATTTGATTGTTTATGGACGTTTAGCCTGGTAGATCCTTGCGGAAAGGGTTTACGGCGTGTAATATTCCCATACGGTTCTGGGGGTGTTACAATAGTGCCTATTGGGAACAAGTGGATCTACAAGAGAAAGACTGATGGTGATGGCAAGGTTGATGCCTATAAGGCCAGGCTTGTGGCAAAGGGTTATACCCAGAAGGAAGGGATCGATTACCACGATACCTTCTCCCCCGTAGCCATGATCAAGTCTATTCGCATGATGCTTGCTATAGCTGCCTACCACGATTATGAGATATGACAAATGGACGTAAAGACGGCTTTCCTTAATGGATTCCTCGAGGAGGAAATCTATATGGAGCAGCCTAAAGGCTTTGTGTCCGAAGTCGATATTCAGAAAGCGTGCAAGCTTCAGCGTTCCATTTATGGACTGAAACAAGTGTCGTGTAGTTGAAACCTTCGTTTTGACGAGGCAGTCAAAGAGTTTGACTTCGTGCAAAATGAGGAGTAACCTTGTGTATACAAGAGGGTTAGTGGGAGCAAGATCGCATTCTTAGTACTATATGTAGATGACATTCTACTAATAGGAAATGATGTGGGAATGCTCAGTTCTGTGAAAGCTTGGCTTTCAAGTAAAATCTCCATGAAAGACTTGGGAGAAGTAACCTATATTCTTGGAATTCGACTCTACCGGGATAGAGCGAAGAGAACAATAGGCCTTTCCCAAGCCCTATATATAGATAAGATCTTAAAGCGATTTAAGATGGATGATTCTAAAAGAGGGTTCCTACCGATGCGACATGGAATAAAACTCACCTTGAAGATGTGTCCTCAAAGTGAGGAACAACGAAAAGAAATGAGTAATATACCATATGCTTCGGTCGTGGGTAGCCTTATGTATGCTATGTTGTGTACGAGACCTGACATTGCGCATGCTGTAAGCGTGGTGAGTAGGTTTCAGGCAAACCCAGGTAGGGAACATTGGACTGCCGTAAAGAACATTCTCAAGTACTTGAGAAGGACTAGAGATATGGTTCTGATGTATGGCGGTGGAGAATTGGATGTGGTGGGATACACTGATTCGGACTTCCAAGGACTGAAGGACGACTCGATGTCTACTTCTGGCTACATATTTACTCTTAATAGAGGAGCAGTATCTTGGCGTAGCACCAAGCAAAGCGCGACTGCTGATTCCACCTGTCAGGCTGAGTATTAAGCAACCTCGGAGGCTTCCAAGGAAGGGTTTTGGATTAAGAAGTTTTTGGGAGAACTTCAAGTGATACCATGTGCTGAGCTGCCTGTTCCGCTGTACTGCGACAACGACGGAGCTGTAGCGCAGGCCAAGGAGCCGGGGTTTCATAACAGCACCAAACATATTGAGAGGAAGTATCATCTCGTAAGAGAATTTGTTCGCAAGGGATACATTGTGCTGCACAGAGTAGACTCGGCCGACAATGTCGCCGATCCACTGTCCAAGCCACTTTCTCAGACTAGCTTGGAGCGTCATCTGGAGAACATGGGTATTAGATACCATAGTGTGTGGCATTGAGTGCAAGTGGAAGATTGTTAGGAGTATGCCCTCGAATGCCACTCAGAGGATGTTGAGTGAGGGCATTGTACTTGTAATTATGTAAATCATTAATATAAGGCAATGGATGTTTCTTTATTTATTGGTAGTTACTGGCATTCCTAACTCGTAAATATACATATAGAAACTAATCCGTGTATTTGAGAGCAAAACGTTCCACTCCTTATTGGATAAGGGGGTCGGCACTGGAAAGGTTTATAGCTCAAATACTTAATCGTTCGCAAGTCAATGAAACTTGACTGGGCGTTAAGTTTATGTGAAGACTTGTATGATGTGTTCTTTGACAAGGAGAGTGCCTGTCGAACACTAATGGTTAGTGGGAGCACACGTTATAGGTATGCTAATTGGATTAGTATACTCGAACCGAATCACCCTCGATTCGTCACACGGATTTCACTCTGGGACAGTCAATAATAGAATCGAAAGGTTGTCATAGGTATTCGTGAACCTTCGACTTGAGGATTTAGTAGGGATGTGCTTGTGACGTCAAGATTTTCATTAGAGTAGTTCGACCCTATAAACCGGAAGGCGGGGGCCAACCTCGACATGCATCTTGATGGGCAAGTAGCAGGTGCTACTGAATACCAAGATAGAATTCTTTCTCCCGTTAATGAGCGGCTTATATGTCCTATGCGGTTATTGGCCGATGAGATCATAAGTCTTTGGCCAAAGCATTGGAGCTAGTTGTATTGAATACACGAGAGCTCGATGATCTCGGTTTGCATTAACGCATGCATAGCGTCAAGTACAGATGGGGTTTGACTGACCGTGACCCTATAACTTGATCGGGACATTTGAAAGAAGGGTTTATACATATACTGGTATTCACGACAGAATGGTTCTTGAATGATCCCAATCATTCGTTCTCAGTTGGGGTACAGTGTAGGCCGCCAGGATGGCTAGGTGGTGCTACTACTCTTTGGTTCCTCCCATTGCTGACTGAGACGGACCTACCGAGTCGCGCAATAGGATTGACGACGGAATGAATAAAGCTACTTCTCTCATTATGAATATTAGATATTGGATATCTAATTTTGGAACATTGGATGTTTAAATCGATTTATTGGATAAATTGATTTACGGCCTAATGAATTAAATAAATTACTGGGTGATTAATTTAATTCATGTATATAATTATTTCTTGGAGAAATTAATTATATTATTTTGTATTTGATATGTTTAATTAATTGGATTAATTAATCGATATAAATACATCGATACGGAATCAGAGTTTATCTGTTTAGACCCTCGGGAGTCCGAAACGAACCGAACTTGTCCGATTTCTACATGGGCCGTCCCCCACATTTACACCCACTTTCATATGGACCCTTGTTCCATTCTTTAATGGTTGATCATTGAGGTGGTGGGGCTTTGATTCTCATAATAATGAGATATACATGTGGAGAGTTGAATAAAGGGAAGAAGACATCTCACTTCTCAAATGTATTCCATTTCCAACGTGAATAAGAGAGAGGAAAGAGAGAGAGAAGTCTCCTTCTTCATCTTCTTCTTTATTCATCAAGTTCTTGATTTTTTCTTGGAGAAAAATTGAGAAATAAAAGAGAGATTGTGAGTTATACACTTAGAGTGTTATAATTTTATATTGGAAGCTTCATCACTTAGGTCTAGCCGTATCCTTGGAGGATAGCAAGGTGATTGTCATTCCGGTCGTTTCTCCAGCGCGTGGCAAGTAGAGACGCGGTGCTTTCGGCGTTGAATCGTTCAAGGGCTTGGAGCGGAATAGATTCGTAGAGATCAAGCAAAGCTTGTGGAATAGCTCAAGAGAAGGTTATCCATCTAATAAACGGACTACAAGGGTGAGTTTCTATGTCTCTTGTGAATTTGTTTTTGATATTCATATATACGTAGCTCGATCGATCCTCGTAGGGATTCAGATCGAATTAATTTTTGTTTTACCGCTTCTGCTGGGCCTTCGTTTTAGGCACCGAATCCCAACATATGAGTCACGGGATGAATCCAAAAAAGAGCAAATGGCCATAGTCTTAAGATTTGTTGATGCGAAAGGGGTGATACGGGAAAGGTTCTTGGATTTAGTTCATGTCACGGATACTGTTGCGGCGACTTTAAAGGCTAGTTTGTGGAATAGACTTTTGAATCACAACTTTCATACTGAAAAAATTCGTGGTCAAGGTTATGATGGTGCTAGCAATATGAGTGGGGAATGGAACGACTTATAGGCACTCGTTCGGCAGTATAGTCCTTATGCATATTACGTTCATTGCTTTGCTCACAGTTACTTACTTTTTTATTGTTGTTTGTTCTTTTTTAGGTTTGACTAAAAATACTCATATGGAGTTGACATTTTTTTTATCATAGGTTACAACTTGCTTTGGTTTGTGTCTTAAAGGAAGTTGATCCGGTACACCAGTTCTTTGAGTACTTAACTTTTGTAATAAATGTGGTTTGTGCTTCTAGTAAGCATCACGATGAGTTATAAAAGGCGAAGGCAATTGAGATTAGAAAATTACTGGAGTTGGGTGAAATCAAATCGGGAAAAGGACAAAACCAGGTCGGGACATTAAAAAGGGCCGGGGATACACGTTGGGGTTCCCATTTTAAATCCATTTGTAGTTTGGTTAATATGTTTGATGTCACCCGGGCTGTTCTCAAGGGAATAATGGACGACACTACTCGTAATACCCGTGCTCAACGTGGAGATGCTAGTATGGCTTATAGTTACTTGAAGTCATTTGAGATTGTGTTTGTTCTTCACATGATGAAAGAGGTGATGCAAAAGACTGATACACTTTGTCAAGGATTACAAAAGAAATCCCAAGACATCCTTAATGCAATGGATTTAGTTTCAACCACAAAGGTTAGTCTAAATAATTTTAGAAACGATGGATGGGATTCTTTAATTGAGAAAGTTATTTTTTTTTTTTGTCAAAGACATGACATAGAGATGCCCGATATGAGTGCTCCATATAGATCTACCCGGTATCGGCCTCGTAAAAAAGATCTTCATGTTACATTTGAACATTTTTACCGAGTAGATTTGTTTATGGAGACATTGGATAAGCAAATACATGAGTTGGATTGTAGATTCAGTGAGCAATCAGTAGAGTTGTTATCTCTTGGTGCGAATTTATGTTCAAAAGAGATTAATATTGATCACATTGTTCTTCTTGTTGAGAAATATTATCCTACGGACTTTACTGAGCAGAAGAGAAATCAATTACATTGTCAATTGGAGACTTTTCAAGTTGAAAGGATAAATAATGCCAAGCTAAGTGAGGTAGCAACTCTTTCTGATCTCTGCCAAACTCTTGTAGAAACTGGGAAAAATATCATTTACGATTTGGTTGAAAGAGTGTGTCGGCTACTCTTGACACTTCCGGTTTCGACTGCAACAACAGAGAGGGGATTTTCGGCAATGAAGATATTCAAGAATCGCCTACGTAATAAGATGTCAGATCAGAATCTAGCAAACAGTATGGTGATTTACATAGAAAAAGAAATTGCTAACAAGTTTGATGCGGAGTCCATAATTGAAGAATTCAAGGCTCTTAAAGGTCGAAAGACTGAACTCTAATTTCTTCAATGAATCGAACCAGGTACCAACTGTTTGTCTCTTTTTTAATGTTTAGTTGTCTTGGACAAATGTTTAGTTTTTTAGTGATTGAAACTTTTTTTTTTATAATAATAGTATTTAATTTTTGACCCGACCCGAATCGAATCACCGATCCGAACATATTACCCGAAAAATAGCGTTAGGAAAAAAAATTTACATCCCGACCCCCACTGAAAATTTTCTAGCTTCGCCACTGAATACAAACATAGCCATTCTGTGAGAATCAATTTCAATATAAATGTCTCATAATCCCAATTTCCATGGCAACAACGGGAAAGTAAAACAGAACGTAACCACAACATTTCAAGTTCAAATAAGGCGCAAATAAAATTAATTTTATTAATGAGAGTGATAAGACATTTAACAATCGAATTTTGTTTAACAAAATCATATCTTTGAAAGTGTTGATGCATTTAGTTTCTTGAACATCTAAACAATTATAATGGAAACTTAAATAGAGGCTATTTAGGAAGATTGAGCTCAATCATACTCACTTACATAGAAATCTTGAAACTTCAATATTCTTGAAACAAATTTACTGGCAAAAATGTCGATAAATTTGGAACGGACAACATAATACACAACCCCTCTCTTCGTACTCAGAAGATAAGCAGAGTCGGAAATTCGGTCAGATTTTTCGTGTCAGGCAGACTCAAATATCATTGCCAATTAAGTTATTTGCGAGTGTGATACAAGTTCCATTAGTTTTATAATTATGTCTTCCCTACTCCCAATATATGTATGTGTGATGCCCGGAGGCGACGAGAGAATAAGTGATCGCCGGCACAATGCGAATACAATAGCAAGAAGCGGCTCCTGGTAAGATTTCTATATGGAGGAAAACATGACTGAATTGATCACACAATAGATGTGAGGTATTCGTATATGTATGAGACAATATAGTTAATCAAGACTTGTAAGATTTAGTTTATACTATTTGTACCAACAATGTGCATGTTATTTTCCGACATTTGTTCATGGAAACTCCATAATTAAGTGGTGACTCCCAGTGACGGAACCAGGAGTTTAAATTACCCGGGACTCAAATATTTAACAGCGAAAATTAATCGAGACTTAAAAATTTTCTTTTCATTTTTTTCTATAAATACCCAATGCTAAAAAAACAAATCTATCAATTTTTTTGAGTATGACCGTGGTTTTAGCCTCCCTTTAACCCCCTTGTTCCGCCCGGTGACTCCCTAGAAAAATTACATCAGCAAATAGAAAGCGCATTAAAACAACTTGTATATATTTGATATATTGGAGACAGTGATCACATTGAGATGTCAAGTGCCAAGTGGGACTATTTGGTCCGTAATTACCTGCAGAAATTTAGCCCATTGGGCTGTGTGTGATAATTGACCATATACAATTTAGACATGAACCATACTGTACTTGGACGACATAATCGGTCTAAATAAAATAACCAATATAGAGTTTCATGCTTTTACCTCAATCGAAAAATCTACGTTCAATTTTTTTTTAAAATTAAAATACAAATTGACTGAAAAATTGATTGATCGTATACTATTTTTTCATTTGTCTCTAACTTTGTAATCTTTGTTATATAAATATTAATTGATCGAAAAAAAATAAAAAAGGAAATAAATGGTTTAAAATGACTCAAACTTTCTCTCCATTTTTAATAAAAATTACAAAACATTACTCCATCTATATTATATCAAGTGTCGTTTAGTTTCTTTCAGGTTGAAACCATGAGTTATTTCATAAAAGATCATTATAAAAAAATTTATGGAGATTAGAGACGTTAGGTTCTTATTATAATTTTTAAAATTTTTTTATTATATTATAAGAAATAATCTACCGTAAAAACTTAACATGGAAAAAAACCAACACCAAATATGAAGAGGAGGAAGTAGATGATAAGCAATATTTAGATCCCGACCTAACGATGGACCAAATTCTCCTTGCCTGGTGGTAGAGAAGTCCCGATTATATGGTTTAGAAAAAACGAATTTCTACTTAAAATGACTAACATTAAAAAATTGTACTTTAAACAAAGTAAACTCTACAAGTGTGACATATGGAAAATAGTACTCCTTCCGTCACATACTTAACTGCTACCTTTCCATTTTGATTCGTCCCATACTTAACTGCTACTTACTATAAAAGAAAATAAATCAATCATTCCCTCTAAATATACACCCTCAATGATCATCTATTTACCATAAAATGCCATTATGGGCCCACACAATTAAACACACAATACTAATACTAATATGATTTCAGATTTCCATTATTACCCCTCTTAAAGTATTACTTTATTACACACAATACTAATAAACAACTTTAACATTAATACCCATGCCTTGAAAAAAATAGCAATTAAGTCTGGGACGAAAGGAGTACTTTCTAACCTAGAATCCACGCTCCAAAGAAAGAAGTGCTTTTTGCACATAGAAGCCAGAAAGCACTTTTTTTCCAGTGTTCGCAAACACTACATTATATGAATCAGACGACAGATGTACTGGGTGCATAGTAATCCTCGTACAGCAAGATCAAATGAAAGTAAACAAACCATTGCAGAACATTTAACAGCCATAGCTCCATTAATCCACCATCTTTTGGTTCTAAATATACCGACTGTTTTCAAGAAACAGACTCCATTAACCAGACAGGCCACAAACTCTAGACATGAATTAAAAAAAAAAAAAAAAAATTTACCTCCATCAACTAACATATACTAATAAATAATTCGACATTATAGATAAAAAATTCCAGGTCCCGACCCAAAAATCTACACACGTCCCGTCTTGCCAGCTGCCGGGTTCATTTTCTGAGCTGTCCGAGTGGTGGTGGCTTTAGTGAAGTACATGTAATAATAGACATTGAGAATCATTGTGGCCACCACGAAAACTGCCCCAGCAATGAATATGCCTTTACGTAACGACTCGCAAGAAATCTTATCTGCATAGATTACATTCCGATATTTTGTGTGATAAGCATTCTTCTTTGCCCCAGCTATTAGACACGCTTCTGCCACTAGGAACGACATCCTGCAATATTTTTTAATATTTTTTTTATATTTTGGTTAAATCGTTCAGAAATCGAAAATGGTAACGGCGTACATTCTAAGAGAGTGTTTGGAAGCTCTTTTAAACACTTTTTTTCAAACTATTCTCTCCAAACTCCTTCCGTACAATGCTAATAACATGCATGAGTCATGAAATTTCCAATCATCTCATGAAATCGTCAACCCACGCCCATAATGGTAATAACAGTACGGAAAGATTGCAATTTCCGTCCTATAGTTACGGGGAGGTGGCATTTCAGTCCTATAATTTTAGCATTTTTCAAAGAGAAGTCTTTGTAGGGTTTAGTAAATTAATTTCAGGCCACTTAATGATGACCCCCCCCCCCCCCCCAACACAAAAAAAAAATTATTTAATTAAATTTCCCTCCAATTTATGTACTGGCGTGTATAAATTATATTCACCAAGGGATTTTCCATTTTTATGAATTACATTTTTTTTACTATAATGCCACCACCTGGTAGTTAGAGGATGAAAATTGCAATTTTACCTAATAGAAATAACACCCAACCAAATATTTTAATAATACAAAGTGTGTGTGTGTGTGTGTGTGTATATATATATATATATCATTTTCTTACCATGACGACAAAAAATATATTATGGTCCAGGCACGATTTCCTCCAGGCGCCAACGGCCTACCGAAACACATGCACTTTGTGACACCCATGAGCAGAGACTCGCTCGAAAGAAGAAACAGAAAAGCACCAACTCCATAACCAGTAGCAACATCCGAGTTGTAAACACAGTATGTATTATTGGTGATTTCATCTTTACGTAAAGTGCCCTGCCATGAAAGCTAGAGATATCAGAAGTATACAAAGGCGGATGGCAGAAAATGAAGGTATCAAAGGCGGATGGCGGAAAATCCACCACGCCATTCTGCCATGACGTAGCAGTGGCCACCATCTGACAACACTTATAATTGTTAGTATAGCTGTTAAAGGTGATAAGGGCTTCTATTGCCTGCGGCGCAAAGTGAGGCGTCCACCTAAGAGAGGTGAGGCGAAAAAAAATCTAAAACTTATAAACACATATCATCATCATCAACTGCACCTTAATACGTTGGGTTCCGTGGAATGATGATTATAGTGTCAATTACTTGTTTAAAATTAGTTAACACTATAATTCAGGACAGAAAATATAACTATGCACAAGTGTCAAAGACAATAAAAACAACTTTAGAAGTGTTCTGAAAGAAGAAAAAAAGACCTAATACTGGGGCGTACCAAGGCTTGTGCTTTGCTAACATCCGCCTTGCTAACAACTACGATTATTAGAATCCTTTTAGTACTATCAAGTACAAATGGTAAAAGCGATATATGTCAAACCACGGCAAAAGAAGTCACAAAGGTTTCATGTACGAATACAAGGTCTATGATGCGCTGCCAAATGAATTTTGCGCTTTACCTTTTTTTTTAATATTTTCAAGTACGTTAACATTATTTTCTCAAGTAATCGTCAAAATATTCCCCAGTACAGTATAACAAGTTAGTATTAGGACGATTGATCTCTACTTTCTTATCATGAAAATACTCTGCATATCTATATAAAAAGTTGTCCTGCGCAACGAAATCGTTTAAAATTTGAAAAAGATTGCAAGAAAACAGCTAGAAGCAGAAAAAAGAAAATAATTTAACAATTGAAAAAGTTTTGAATGTTGCCTACTTGGTTAGTTATCATAGAACATAGAGATCAATGTGCCAAAGTAAAGAATTTTTTTATTTCCAAAAGGCAATTCTTTTTTCTACGAAGATTCATCATCAAATGACTTCAAATTTTCATAAGCTGTAATTGATGGCAAGAAGCAAGAATAAAAGATTAGTCAATATAGTATATCTACATTCCAAAAAATAAAAAATAAAAGAGCGCTGGTCCGACAACTCATGATTCTACGTTGGGCCTATTCAACAGGATTTTTGCCCTTCCCAAGAGTCGAACTCCATACCTCTACTTTTAGGTAGGAATTCATTGCAACAATTGTACCACCAACGCTCATTTCGTCGGACCAACGCTCATTCCAAGACCCGTCGACAATGACAAGAAGCAAGAATAAAAGATTAATCAATATAGTATATCTACATTCCAAAAACTAAGAAATAAAGCAAGAAAAAATCACTTCCAGCCATTACACATATACTCAATTCTGATAAAATCCAAACATGTACAAAACCAACAAAATCTAGATCACATTTGCAAATCCATTAATGAAGAGCCATAAACTAGTCCCACAATTGCAGCAAAGTTAACCACATCAGTATCCGGAGGAATTTACAAGAAAACCCTTTGAGATATCCCAAATCCCAAATTCTTAAAATAAGCTAAAAATCACAAAACCAAGAAATTAAAACACCAGAAAAAAAATCAGAAAAAATAAACAGCAATATTTCACCATGATATATGATATATTAAAAGAAACAGTTCCAATCTTGTTCAAGGGAGAAAAAGAGAGGAAAAAAAGAGAGGAGAACTTACAACGCTACGGCGTCGTTCAGCAGCAATTGCAAACCCAAACGCAACTAAGCTGAGAACTATGGCAATTAGATGAACGAGGCTCGATCCTTTTCCTTCTCCCATGTCCTCTTCTCTATTCACCTTGTGTGTGTGTGTGTGTGTGTGTGAACAGTGAGGTGTGGAGTGTGTGTGAGTTTAAGCTTTTGATTTACTGCGCAGGTTTAAAGACTTGGAGAAAGAGTGGGAAAAAAGGAAATGGGAAAAAATAAAAGGGAAAGGCGGTCGAGGATGTCGTGATTAAAGATGACGCGCACATAAGATAAGTGCATCACGCGATGGGTTTGCCTAAATCTAAGCGTTGAATCTTGATTGATGATTTAAAAGGGGAAAAAAAATCATTTCTCGAAATGGATGCATTTTATCAAACGCATATATTTTGTAACAACAACAACATTACCCAATACCTCAATGACTCTCGTAGAAAGCGGGGTAAGGGGGGATCGGATGTACACAGTCTTACCCCTGTCTTAACACAGAGAGGCTGTTTCCGGATGATCCAAAATGAAAATTGCATCGAGAAATGCATGGAATGACTAGTACTTCACGAGAAAAAGAAGTGCGGCCAGTTTAGTGAGTCATTTTGTTTTATTCCATTATAATCAAGAAGCAAAGAATAAGAAGTCTTTGGCTTCATTGGAAACAATGGAAATCAAACGCATATATTTTGAATTGCATTTAAAAAATAAATTGGATTTTTTTTATAACTCAGTTTTTAGGCTTACACCTAACTATATCTAAGGATAACATCTCTGCTTTCTCATTACTGCCACCAAGTTAAATCGCGGGATGTGCACGAACTGATCAATGTCTTGTCGGGTTTTGCTGACGTACAACCAGATCCTCCCAGATAAAGAGAACATGAAGTCCTCCCACTAATCGAACCCACACGACTGATATTCAGTATGAGGTCCTATCAAAGACTTAATTAGAGCGTATATGCTCCGGAAAAGATTTTTGAAATGGAGGCAAGAGGGATAGAACTACCTCCACCCCACATGAGTTTTAACACTCATAACCAAACTAAACCAAACCAAACATACCAGTATATCCCGCTCAGAGCAGGGTCTGAGGAGGGTAAGATGTACGCAGACCATGCCCCTACCTATTACGGTAGGGAGGCTGTTTCCGTGAAGACTCTCAGCTTAGTGCACAACAACATATTGAGTGAAAAATACAAAGGGAAGCATATGATACGAAAAAACTCAAAACCATACCGAAATTACGCTTAATCCACATGGGACTTACCTAAGAGGAATTTGGCTACATCACTCCCGATGAACGCTGCTCAAACAGAAGAGAGATTGACTCCGCGCACAGCTCCCTTCGAGACGACTTGTTGGTTAGATTGAAATATTTTTTTAATCATTATTTTGATGAACTAACTCATGTGTTGGCCAATTGAGCTAAGCCAATTGGTTAGATTGGAATATTTTTTTAATCATTAAGACTCTGGGTTTATTTTGATGAACTCACTCATGATTTAACTAATACTCCCTCCGTTTATTAATACTAATCATATTTTAAAACTACACAGTTATTAAGAAAATTTAATGATAAATAGTTAATTCTATATTTATCCTTATTAATTACGTTTATTTAATAAATCAGCTATATTAATTAATGTATTTTTATATATTGAAGTTGAAGAGCCCATAATAAATTAAGGGTATTATAGAAATTTTATTACAAGTTTGCATGAAAATAGAAAATAACATATATTATGGGATAGATTTTATTTCCAAACATGATTAGTATTAAGGGACGAAGGGAGTATTAATTAATAATTTAATTAATAGCTGATAATTTAATTGAAACTTGATAGTTGATAGTTTAGATAAAGTTTATAATTTCAGATGAAATAAAATAATTTAGCTTGTTGCAGTTAGAAAGTTTGATAATTCTAACCCAGCATATTAGCTGAAAATAAAATAAAATAAAAAATATTTTTTGTATAAATTGCTATGTTTTTTTATATTAAAAGAGCCTTGCTATTCCACTATATTATTTTTTTCAAATTTTTGACATCAAATAAATATTAATATTGATTATATATATATATACATATATAGAGAGAGAGAGAGAGGTTCAAACGAGAATTCTAACTATTTTAAAGAATACGAGAATGGTCGTCCATGTATAAAATCATATATGATTTTTCACTGACGGAAAAAATCATATATAATTTTATACTGACCAAAAAAATCAAATATATACGTATAAAATCATATATGATTTTATACTGATGTATACACTCACGTAATCATATATAATTTTATACGTGAATCATATATGATTTTGTACATGGGTGACCATTCTCATATTCTCTTAAATAGTTAGCATTCTTGTTTGAACCTGACTCATATATATATATATATATATATATATATATATATATATATATATATATATATATATATATATATATTTTGGTAGCTTTAAACTAAATTTTGTATGTGAAAATATTTGAGTTTGAGATTGCAATCTAGATTAAACTATTTGGTCAATTTAATTTAAATTAATACTATAATCAAGTTTATGTGTCATCCAAATATATACCTAAAGCATAATAATATTCCATCAAATATGAACTAGGCCCAAATATTTGCTTCCTATATCTCACTTAAGAAATAATAAATATACAAATTTTTGTGATCGTAACAGTACAATATACAAAATCATGTGAACGATATATTAGAAATTTAAAATCAGAAAAAATCCGTAGCGCTCGTTTTTAACTTAAATGAATCGAATCGAATCGAATCGAATCAATCGAATCGAATGGACCAATTGAATCGAATTTGAATCGAATGAATCGAATCGAATCAAATATATATTAAGGGTAAATAATAATAATAATGGTAAATAATAATAATAATAGTAATTAACAATAACTACGATAATAGTAATATTATTAGTAATAATAACAATAATAATAATTAAGATTAATAATAATAATAATAAGAAGAAGAATCGAATCAATCGAATCGAATCGAATTGAATCGAATCAATTGAAAAATTAAAAAATAAGTTTAAAAGAATAGGGCCTAACTAATATATTTTAAATATTTTCACTAAATTACACAATTCATCTTGTTTATTGATACTGAGTCGGGTCCGCGTGAGCCATAATTATTGCATTGATTAAATTTGTGTCCACTCAAATTTAGAAATTAATTTTAACTAACCTAGAACTCAAGCCAAGTCGTTAATATTTGGTAGCGGAGCAGACAAATTAATGTTAAAATTGATTTACACATGATTTTCTCGAGATTAGATTTTCTTGCTCTATATTATTAGCACAATTCATTCAATCGACGCGTAATGAATGTAATTAATGTAATGGACTTGAAAGAGGACTATTGATTTGATTGCTAAGGAAGAATTTTCCAAATCTCACATGCAATTTATTATATTTCCAAACAATGTATACTTTACCCAAAATTATTTCGTATCTCCATTTAAAAAGTCTATTCTAAGAGTATGATTTTATCACAAATAAAGATTTAAATTCAAATAAAATCTTGAGATTGTTTTAGGAGAAAGTAAAAGATATCAAATCAATTGTGTTGATAACAATGAATAGAGGGGTCTTTATATAGGCATTACATTGAGAGTCCTTCCATACATAGGATTCCTAGTTAAGGTAAGACATCTAATAGGATCATACTATCTCTAGAAGGGTCTAGAACTTTCCATCTTTGTATCCCCCTACAACCAGTATTAGGTAAGACACCAATAAGGGAAGGATATCCCGGAATACTCCCCCTGTGTCGAGCACTAATACTATCATGGTGCATAAGATGTTGCCTCGGTAAAAACCTTTCCAAGTCAAACAAAACTTCGTGGGAAAAACAAAGACTTGGTGAGGAAAAAGAGCACAACGCACCAACTACAAATGTCAGAATCATGTGAAGTATACTCCCCTGAGGTATACATAATAGCTCATCCCGACGAGCTATCATTAGTTGAGCACGGATAATCGACACATGTCGATGCTTCTCACATGTTTCTCAAATGTAGATTTGGGCAGAGACTTAGTGAACAAGTCTGCGATGTTCTCATCGGAACTCACTTGTTTCACTTCGATATTCAGCATTTTTTGTTGTTCTGATTATAAAAGAACTTTGGCGCGATATGCTTGGTATTGTCACCCTTAATGAAACCTAACTTCATCTGCTCAATGCATGCCGCATTGTCCTCAAAGATGCAAGTAGGGGTTGCTGTAGTGGGATCTAATCCACACATTCCTCGTATATGGTCTATGACTGACAGAAGCCAAATGCACTCCCTTACGGATTCGTGCAATGCAATTATCTCTGCATAGTTCGAGGAAGTAGCAACAAGGGTCTGCTTGGTAGATCGCCAAGATATCGTCGTATTCCCAATGGTGAACACATAACCACTTTGGGAACGTCCTTTATGCGGGTTAGAGAGATAATCGGTATCAGCAAATCCAACTAACGTATTGTTAGGATTCTCCGTATAGAGGGTAAGCTTGCTCGCATTAGCACTTCTGGTAGTCAAGCTGCCATGCTTGGCTGCAATATCAGAGAAATATCGACGGTCGGTATGCATCGTCTTAACCTCAACAATTCCTTTCGGAATATCGCTCTCTCTTGCATAGGGAAAGAACAATCCAAGATCACTGGAGCCTTTCAAGTATCGAAAGATGTGTTTTACTCCATTCCAATGCCTTATCGTGGGAGCGGAGCTAAATCTCGCTAACATATTTACAGAGAATGCGATGTCTGGACGAGTACATTGAGCCAGATACAACAACGTACCGATTGTGCTAAGGTACGGTGTTTCTGCTCCAAGGACCTCTTCATCCTCCTCTTTAAGACGAAACAGATCCTTGTTCATTTCCAGACTTCGAACAACCATGGGGGTAGCAAGAGGATGTGCCTTGTCCATACTAAATCGCCTGAGCATTTTCTGGACATAGGCAGATAGATGAATGAGTATACCATCATCTCGATGTTCTAGCTCTAAGCCCAAGCAGAATCGAGTCCTTCCCAGGTCTTTCATCTCAAATTCGGATTTAAGGTAGCGGGCCGTCTCATTAACCTCATCTATGGTACCGATAACATTCATGCCATCTACATAGATGGCTACAATCACGAATCATGTATCTATTTTTTTCACAAAAATGCATGGACAGCTATCACTGTTCTCGTATCCCTTCCCAACCAAGTATTCACGTAGGCGGTTGTACCACATCCTTCTGGATTGTTGCAACCCATACAGTGAACGACGCAGTTTCACAGCGTTAGCGCTCCGTGGTTTAGAGCTACTTGATTTGGGAAATGAAATCCCTCGGGGACTTTCATATAAATATCCGTATCTAGATCCCCATAAAGATACGCTGTAACCACATCCATAACGGGAGAATATATCCCCCTCTTTCGAGCAGGGATAAGAGCAGCCGAAGCAGCCGTCCCACCACTAAGGTCGATGTCGGGGGCATCTTTCCTTTGGACGGCTGAGCCTTGCCCTATAACTGGGACTTCTAACCTTGCAGGAACATTCGCAGCGGGAAAGGTAGATCTTGTCACTTTCGCAGTATCAGTAAAGCTGTCGGGCATCGAATCCGCAACTTTATGAAGACTGAGAATACGTTGCACTTCTAGCTCGGATTGAGCTGTGCGGGGATCTTGATGAGGCAAGGAGGGAGCACACCAGATAATTTCCTGGCGTTCAACTAGAATCATTCGATTCCTCTCTCCACCTAACGACGGGAAGTTTGTCTCATCAAAGTGAAAGTCTGTAAATCTTGCATTAAATAGATCTCCTGTCAAATGTTCCATATAGCGGATAATTTTAGGTGATTCAGAGCCAACGTATATACCTAATCGTCTTTGCGGACCCATTTTAGTACGCTGTGGAGGCGTAATTGGCACATAGACTGCATAACCAAAAATGCGTAAGTGTGAAATATCAGGCTCATATCCAGTTACCAACTGGTACGCACTAAACGGTTGATTGGCAGTGGGTCGAAAGCGAATAAGTATAGCCGCATGCAAAATTGCATAACCCCAGGCAGAAATCGGCAAGTTGGTGCGCAATACCAATGCTCGGGCGATAAGCTGTAACCACTTAATCATAGCCTCAGCAAGGCCATTCTGCGAATGAATATGGGGGACGGGATGTTCAACTTCAATCCCAATCGACGTGCAATAGTCGACAAAGGATTTTGACGTAAACTCACTAGTGTTGTCCAATCTTAATGACGAGATTGGAAAGTCAGGATGGTTAGGAGTTTAGCAAATGATGATTTGTGCTATGAGTTTAGCAAATGCAGCATTTCTTTTGGATAGCATAGCGACGTGTGACCATCGCGTCGATGCATCAACCAGAACCATAAAGTATCTGAATGGTCCGCACTCTGGTTGAATAGGTCCACAAATGTCCCCTTTGAATTCTTTGTAAGAAGCGAATGTTTTGTGTTGAGTCTTTAGCAAAGGACGGAGAAGGTATCAACTTTGCTAGTGAACAGGCTTTGCAAAACGATTTATGGGCATTAGAAATTGCCACGGAAGCCTCGGGATTTACGAAAGATGCACCATCAACCTTATCAGGGCGTGCGATCTTTAATTCCAGTGATACGGTATCAAGCTCACTCACATCAATGCCGATATCGAGTGGTGCTTCCAATCATTTTTTGGACTTGAAAAACGGATGACCATGTGAGTTTTTCAAAATGCGAATCATCATGTCGCGTCCAGGGTGACCGAGTCGGTCATGCCATAGTTGGTATGCTTTGGAATCACAAAGTTCGTGACTCACAGTGTAGGATTCAATAACCCTTATTGTAGTGTGGTATAAACCACTACTCAGACTCATAAGTTTCTCTAGAACGCGGCGTCTTCCGCATTTTGCCAGACTAACACATAAAAATTCTGTCCTATTCTCACAGTGTGTATCAAGGTGATAACCGTTGGCACGGATGTCCCTAAAACTTAGCAAGGTTCGGTTTGCTCTTGGGGCATAGAGGGCATTTGTGACATTAATATGCGTACCATTAGGTAGAAAGAAATGATCAGGTCACCTCCCTTGAATTACTTGGGAGGAACCAATCATTATAGTCACTAAAGATATATATGGCACAATATCCTTAAATAATTGTCTATTCCGAAGAATAGTGTGGGTTGTTCCACTATCAACAAGGCACTCAATTTCGCCACGAGATATCTATAATAAGACATGAAACTCGATTAGTCTTGTGATGAAAGACATAGCGAAAACTCATTAACTTCGAGTTTAGGGAAATTCGACCAAGTTGGTTAGGATCAAAGTTAGCACAATCGCTGGAAATAATTTTTGCGTGGCTTGACCTTTGTTCACTAAAACAGCAATAACGTCTTCGTTAAGAAGCCTATAGACGAACGGTCAGTTGTTCTGGAAACTAGACTTCCGTATCTTTCTTCTATAGGTCGTGCACTTTCTGGATCATTAAACTCAGATCTCAGTGCTCGATTCAAGTTGCTATTTTGGTATTTCCCTATTGTTGAGTGATAGAGCAAGGTTGAAGCCTTTTTTTAAAGGCATTATTGTTGATACAATACTATGGCAATATGGCCATAGGAGCGTTTAAACACTTCAAAACACATCTGGGTGTTCGACTTATATCTCGACTAATGATCCTTTCAGTAACTCCAACTTGGTAGACTTGCAGAGAAACTAGGAATGTCGGTACAGCTGAGGCTGTTTAAAAACCACTGATTCCATTTGAACTTTCAAAGCATAAACAAATACCAAGGAGGATGCACCTAGTCTTGATCAAAAGTTTTGATGAAATCCACCAATGTATCAAATTAACCAAGCAATTCATTACTGAGTAATTGTTTTGTGATAAACCAAACATGCTTTTGAAGGAAAAAATAAAATTCGTTTTTGCACAATCACAGCAATTAAAAGAATTTTATTCATCATGGCCAACTTTATTACATTTATAGAAAATCCCAAAGTAGTTCTCGAAAGAAAGCTAGAAACAAGACAAAACATAACCAAAGCGTAAAAACTAGTCAAACTACAATGATCTAGTCAAAGTCAGCAACATCCAAATATTGATCTTTGTCCGCAATGGTGAGAGGAGGGATCTCAATATGGTTCACCTCCGTATTCTCATTATATTTCTCCATGTAATTTGACTCTTGAGTCAAGTACTGTTTATAGTGCTTGTAGTAAGCTTGGATGTTGTTTGGCGCCTTGCAATTACGGTAAGTATGCTTCTTTGAGCCGCAAGTATAGCAATTCCGGCCTTCTTTTGGAGTGGTTTCAATCCCGGCGGCAGGAGGCGGTCCACGTGGTTGGGCTCCACTAGGACCCGTGGCCGAGCCACCTTGTCTCTTCCACACATTGGAACGACGACCTCGTCTTTACCCTCGCTTGCTCGAGTCATGCACCCGTGGTGCTTGCAGAAACTGAGTAGCGTTGCCTTTTCTATTTTGTCGTGGTGCCTTCATATGGGTAGCCAGATTCACTTCCGGAATCGGCTTCGTACCAGCTGGGCGCACATTGCTGTTGAGAATAATCTCATGGTGCCTTTCTTTTTTCGCGAGGTGGGAGATAAGGTCACTAAAATTTTTAATTCTCCCTTCCTCATAGGCAACGTGCAGCTAATGAGCAATCACACTTGCTCCCACGAGAAACGTGTTAAGAGTCTTCTCGATCAAGTCTTGATCAGACTTCTTGACACCACAAAAACCAAGATCAGCGCGAAGATCGAGGATGGCTTGGTTATAGGCCTCCACATTCGCATAATCCAAAAACCGGATTTTCTCCCATTGAAGTTGCAATTCGGGGAAGCGCTGATCATGCACATTATTAATTCGTTGTTTGAGTGTATCCCATAGTTCTTTGGGGTTTGCAAATTCATGTAACACTTTTTCAACAACGATGTAAATATCTACGCAAGTACATCAGTGCATTAGCCTTGGTTTCCTCGCTCGGTTCTTGAGCAATAGGCTCGTTAGAGAGAAAGATGGTGGTGGTAAATCTCTTACCGACGAACGCCAAGCAAACGTCTGAGACCCACCTATGGTATTCCTTACCAGCATGGTCAAAGATGTCGAACTCCGAATGAACATTGGAGCTTTGTGCCATCTACAAGATATAAACAAGAGGAAGTTAGTCTTGTTGGATTTTTAGTGACAATATAAACGGTCATAATCGATGTTTTTAAAAGCGTGTAACATAACCGTTACTCGATGTACTTCCCTTAATTGTTGTTTAGTAAAGTCGATAAAAAAACGGCGATATCAAATCGCACCCAGATATGTGGTGTATGTAACAACCACAAGTATCGACTTTCAACAATTTTGTGACTCCCCCAGGACCGTCACACAGTTTTGTTCGACACGCAGAGATACCGACTTCTCTCGCGGTCTCATCCACCACAAAGTAGCGTGGAAGATAGAGAACCCAATAACCCATGTCCCCAAAAGAAAAAATTCCCAAAAAGAGAGAATTGAATATGGACAAGTTGAGATAATTACCTCAATTATAAAATTAGGCACGTGATATGGATGAATTTGTGGTGTGCTTCGATCTACCGGTTGGTACTCGATGCGATGACGTGAATCCAGAGGCATAATTTTGGCAGTTTCCGAAAATAAATTAAGTTGATGTTCGGGTTTTTGGTCCGAGATTTTGAACCGGGTCGGACTTGGCTGGCCGAGCCGGCCACGACGGTGGTCAGCAATCTTGGATCGGCGGCGGTGGTCGGCGGTGGTCGATGGGGCGGGCCGGGCAGTGATGGCCGGGCGGGCGGCGGGAGGCGGTGCTGGCAGCGGCGGTGGTGCTGGGCCGATTTTTCTTCTTTTTTTTCTTTGAGCTACGTACTGATAACGTGTTTCAGGAGAAAGTAAAAGACAGCAAATCAATTGTATTGATATCAATGAATAGAGGAGCCTTTATATAGGCATTACAATGAGAGTCCTTCCATACATAGGATTCCTAGTTAAAGTAAGACATCTAATAGGATCCTACTACCTCTGGAAGAGTCTAAAACCTTCCATCTTTATATCCCCCTACAACCAGTATTAGGTAAGACACCAATAAGGATATCCCAGAACAGAGATCTAATTGTAATATATATATATATATATATATATATATATATATAATCTTACTTAAAATTAATGCTTTAATATATAAATTTAAATAGTAGTTGAGTGAAGAAGTTTCAAAAATAAAAAAATAAAAAAATAAGAAAGATATTTAAAAAGGGTTATATCTTTGTTTAAATATTTAAATTTAAAATTATACTTTAATCAAAATAGACAGTTTAAATGGGACGATACAATAAATTATTGTTATTGTTATTGTTATTATTTTTTATTTATTTTTAGGGATAAAAAATTTGGTGTATCTTCATTATTATTTTTTTCTCTCTATATATATATAAAATATTATATTATAAGAAAAGTCTAGAATTCATTTCTCGCACCACGTTCTCCGGAACCATTGGAGATGTGCACATCATCATTTTTTTAATAAAAAAATCAGTTCCAAAATGATAAGCTATTTTCTTATTTAGAAACCATCATTCTTGTCTTAAAATGCAAAATACATAACCCGAAGATTGTCTAAATTAAGTTGGGATATGATTGATTCTCATTAATATAAAATTTTGGACTTTCTCTTTTTTTTTTTAATTTCTTTGACCATGGTATAATGAAACAAATTTATGTGTTATATACAAATATATGGAGATTCTATATTTTTGTGAATATGGGCAAATTTTAATCCACACCCCAGGAACACATAGTAAGATTTTCTCTTTGCCATATTTACGATGATATAGTATATTTGAGATTTTGGTTGTAATACAAGTATGACAAGTATAGCATAAATATGACAAATGTATATGCATATCGCAAGATGAGAGCATCTTATTAGGTGCTCTTGGGATCCGTATACAAGTCCTGATAAATATGGATACAATTTAAGACCTTTTTTTCTCTGCTATAACCAAATCATATTAATATAACAAGCAACCGTATATGTATACACCAAGACGAGCGTCTTATTAGATGCTCTTAGGGTCCGAATATAAGTCCTGATAAATATAGATACAATTTAAGACATTTTTTCTCTACTATAACCGAATTCTATTAATATAACGAGCAACCTTTTTTACAATCTTGATGTATACAAATATGTAAAAAATACTATATTTTATGAATATACTAGAGATAACTCGTGCCGGATAATCAATCCTCAAGCACATATACGGCATTCAAAATCATTAATTCAGCAAACACAATTTATGAACACCAAATTCAAACACACGTCAAAACTATATACATGAGTATCTCAACAACTATATTGTTGATACACTTTCTGGAACACATCGATGTTCAAGATTCCGTAACACACTACACCACTCTGTGTCCAAATACATCAATATATCCAGCTTGTTATACACGTAATATACCACAAATATCAAATACGAATTCCATTTTGCAACACACATGTAAAGAAGTCATTAAACACAAGATATAATAGAGGAGGCTTACATCCACAAGTCGCACAAAGATGATGGCTGCACCACGATACTAATCACGACCGACACCTCAGACGATGCGTCGTGACACGACTCGGTCAGACACAATCCAACAAGATAAGACTCGACAATACACGACTTGACCCGACAGCCTAGGTTTCCGCAATCTAAGCTCTGATAACATATTCTGTAACACCCCTAATCCGTTCGGGAATATTACAGCGCCGCAGACCCTCTCCATGAGGATCTACCAGGCTAGATACCAAAACAAGACATCACATTAATACCAACATGGCTGAATAACGAATCAGTAGACCGATTGGGTCTTTCAACAATAACATACAACTAAAACTTCATATACATCTCTATTTCAAAACTCATACCCACACATGGATCAAAATACAACAATACTCCCATTAAACGGGAAAACACTACAGCGGAAAGAAAAATAAAATTCGACCCACAAATTCAAGTATTGACCCTTGTATTATAAGTATCTTTTGTCTTTCATCATCCTTCCTACCGATCATGTGTTTTGCTCCTCACCTGCACATACCTGGGCGCATAACAGGCACCCACCCCCCGAATACTCGGGGGTTAGCAAACCAGAATATTGCTAGTGCAAGTACATGATATACAAGACATACTAATCCAAACGAGTCACAATTACGACACAAATCACATGATCCACACATTATCAAAGGATGCATGCAAACGTAAAAAATACCAACCATTCACAAAATCTCACATTCTTAAAGGACAAGTAAAAATAAAAGGTTTTCTAGAAATGCACGGTTGAGTCAAGAGAATTAGTTTAATCACTTTGAAATACCTTCGAAGAACATTTTAATAAAATAATTAAAAATACCATCATTGACTCGGGCCGATTTAAAGGATTCAAGAAGGTATTCGAAAATCAAATAGTTATACTTTAGAAAGTAGTTTCAAAGTCTCTCGGGGTCTTCGACCCAATATACGGAAATACTTTAGAAAGTAGTTTCAAAATCTCTCGGGGTCTTCGACCCAATACGCGCTTTCTCAGCGAATTCCCGCTTAAGACCATAAAGGGTAACCTCGGAAATCTCGTCAGAACTCCTTGGTCGCTTAATCCTTGATTTTCTTACTGATACCAATATTTTTAGAAGGTGTTTGAAAATGATTTAAAGGCCCAATTTTATTCGGTATCAGGGTCTTAGCTATCACACAAATATCCTCCGCTCTGAAGCCTGCCAGGGGCCTCCCCTGAAACATCTGTGCACCGACGTTCACTACACCGTGGTGGCCGCACCCTTGTACATGTCGTCGCGCCGACGTCACTCCTGCAAGAGCCGCCCCTTGACACACGCATTAGACAACACTGTCGTTCCACCATCCACAACACAGACCGGAGTACACATCCCCGCCCTCTGCGGCTTCGGATACGACGTAACAACCAAGTAAATATTCACATTAGCAAACCACATAGGTAAATCACATAACAATTCACATCCATAGAATATCTCGGATAATCAATATTACAACCATGAGGGTCTATACCCCAGTTCACATATATCAATATCACGACAAGTCACAAAGTCGAATGTACTATGAACAACCACCACTAGAGCCAAACCACATATCCTTGGATCCACACACGGAGCAAAGATGTTTATAAATACATGTACATACATATATAGATAAGCACACAGCTCACATAAGCACCCATTCAAAATAAAATGACACGCACTTGATCACGTAAGGATTTGCGAGGAATATAATTCGTATAGCAAGGTACTTACCTCAATAATCGAAACCCGAATATTCCGATGAACACGACTCGATCGGACAGCCCCAGAAATCTACAACCTCCACGAGAAACAACAATAACATAATTACTATGTGGACTATACCAAAAATGACGGAAATCACAACCAACAACCGAAGGAAACTTATTGAGACATTTAATCGAACATTAAATGTCCATGGTTCTTCAAGAACACCCAAAATCATCAACCGGGTTGAATGAACCGAAGATATGGATATATAATCCATAGAACATGATCAATAACAATATTTAATACCAATCGATTTACCAAAACTTGATTGAAATCGGAATCAAGAACAACACCCTCAAAAAGTCAACTTTAGGAAAATCAAGAAAATACCTCGATCCGACAAAGAACAAGGATTAGATGTTGTTAATCCACACCAAAACCTTGATGATTATGTTATAGGATGAAATATTGGTGAACTTTCATGAAGAATCGCCCCAAAGTCGCCTGAAGAACTCTGCCCGTCGCGTGAGGAAATAAAAGAGCAGAAACTGCTCTGAAAACCCGCATCTCGGGTCTTTTAAACCCGCGCCTGGCTAACGTACATAAACCATGGAATTCTAACGTACGTTAGCTCCTTAACGTACGTAATGCATCCATGCTTACGTACGTAAGAGGTTGGCAGAACTCACTGTCCGGAAATACGAAGACCCTTACGTACGTTATGAAGAAGCCTAACGTACGTAAGACGCCAGTGGCCTTAATGTACGTAATGCTCCTCATATAGCGTACGTAAGGCACTCCAGCAGTTCACAACTGCTAAGGGCAGTTCGTAGAGTACGAGTGCTACGAAACCGCGAGACGACGAATACACGAAACAAGGACATGCTTACGAAGAGTTCGAGATGACGAACTTAAGCGTTAAAAGAAAACACGATTCCGTCTACCCGAAGGTTCAGAATACGACAACGGAAGTAATTACCTAAACTTTTAAGAAATTACAAAACGACCGGAAATGACCAAAACCCACGATACGAGATCGAATAACAATTCCGAAGTTCACTACACGACCACAAATGTTAAATGAACTTGTAGGAACAACAAAACAAAAGTTTCAATAAAGATTCTCAGGAATCGAACCCGAATGCGTAAAAGTCGCAATAATATACCGATTAGTCCGAAACAATATCGAAACTCGCTTGAATGACAAAAGTGTAGAACAAAACATGTCCAAAATGTGTCAATGAACACAAGCGAGTCACTAGAATCGAAAAGTACAGAAATGAGAAAATATGGGTATTACAACAATAGCCGAAGCCACGTCGTGCACATTGAGCTCTAATCTAGCCAACGACTTCAATCGATCCAAAAACACGAATAAACCATCCTTGCCCGTCAACTCTGAGATTCCCAACACTATCTCCTGGAACTCCTTCACAAACCCCTTGATGCTGTGTTGGTGTTACAACCTTGCTCGAGCCTCATACTCGGCATTCTCCGGGTAGAACTGGCGCTTGAACCCCCGCTTGAAGTCCTCCCACCTCTCCATGTTGCATGAGCCTCGCTCAATGTCCTGCTGCTGATGTCTCCACCATGCGGCATAATTCGTGCTCAATAATCCTTGATCCAAGAAGCTGCAAAGTACTGCTTCAAACTCTACATTAAGTTGTTTAACTCCTTGGCACTTTTCCCTCCACCATAGGGTGTTTGACTTTAAACCTCAATCCACTGGGGCACCGCGAACACATGCTCTCCCATATTGGTCAAATCCCGTTTCATCATTGCCATATCGAACTTCAAGACTTCATTCTCCTCTTGCAAGGCTGCCAACTTGGCACCCATTTCCTTCAGCTGGTTAGCAAGCTCAAACTGAAAAGAGTTGACGTTCCGTTTACCTTGTCGATGAGTTCATCCCCAGATCCGTCTAATGCTTTGACCATTGCGACCAGATCATCTAAGTTTTGATCCAGGCCTGCCACGATTTCCTCCAAGTGAGCCACTCGCCAATCAATGGCAGTTGCACTATACATAGAAGTTCCACTTGACTTCTTAGATGCATTATCCTTCTCGGACGTCCATGTCTTGGCCATCCTTCTCCTCATAGACGATCACGACAATGTCTTGTGTGAAAGCAATGCCTAATTGCGGAGTCACTCGGGGTCCTCCTGCCACCTACTCTCAAGGACCTTGCGGAAGCCAACGAACCACCTAACATGGCTCTGATACCAACTATCACGGGCTAAATTTTCGCTCTTTGAAAATTACCCCAACTCGTACAACACTAGCCTTTCGAACATGCTCAAGTGAGAGTGGGAGATAGAAGGGAACACACACTTAAAAAAAAACTTTTAATACTCAACTCTTTTATTGATTGGAACTTCCTTGCCTTGCTTCCTGTTTGATGAGCCCCAAGGCTCCTATTTATACTCATATCACTTCTATAGAATATTCATCCGCCACCTCATATGGAGGCTTTTTTACTATCCCACCTCATATTATTTTCTATATTATACTAGAACCTTCTAGAGTAGTACAACACTTTACACATATACAATACAATTCTAGTCTATTATAACTTGTTCTACCCTTATAGTAGGTTCCTAGAAGGTTCCTTATCCATTTCGGCGCCCCAGACCACTTTGGTCCGACCCGATCTTCTCGATACTGCCACATTCTGAACTCTTCCCGAACCTTCTGGACCATATTGGTCCCCTTTGGCTGCTCCCAGTCGAATCATCTCCGCTGAGTGACTCATCAACTTTTCAATATCCACTGCTCTCACGACCGATAACTTTTATAGGCCTCTTATAAGAGGGGGGTCTCGCTTCTCGCGCGTGCGGTCGACATCCCATTTGATATGGGGCCTCTATAGGGATGTTTCTTCAGATAGCGTAAAACTATTTTCTCAAAAATAAAAATCATTCAAGTTTGATTTTATTTTTGTTTTCTGGCTTGGCTCAAGCAGCACTATCTGAATAGTAAATAGTCACCAGCGAGATGCCGAGATCGAACTTCTAAAAACAACTATGTTCCAGCGAAATCTACAGGAAAAACAACTGTGTTCCAGTAGATCACCCGTCCTTGGAATACAGCCTTCTAAAAACCCTAGACTCAGTCATCTACGAATTTCAAGAAAATATAGAGAAATTTTCAATCCATTTGTAATGCCGAAATAAAGGTCTTACATGCATATATATACCCTAGGGAAGCTAGGCTTAAAATTACGGAATTAAATAACAAGTACACGAACTTTTAAAAAATTGCAATTAAGTCCCTAAAAACAAAAAACGCAAAATTGAGGGCCTAAACGTCATTCTTTGGCCAAAAAACGACGGACTTGACCGCATAGCGGTGGCTATTGTTCAGTGGGCCGATTCCGATAAGAAAAGACGGAGGTTCCCATAAATCGCCAATAAATATTTTTCAATTATTTTAAAAACGCCTCTTTTCTAAATAACGAAGAGCAATCTCATCCACTACATCACCTTCTCATGGATCATCTTAAGGTTCCTTATGGTTTAAAGAAGCTACGGAGAACACTTTTGACTAATATGGTCCCGTCTTTAGGGTACTATTTTTGTCAACTTATGTTTCGTTTTCCATATTTTCATATCTTGTACAAGATTTGGAATATGGGGTTTGGATCCTGACAAACTTATATACTCAAGCACTCCGTAAATCCATTACGCAATGGAACCTTACAGCATTTCGGATGTTGAAAAGTTAAAGGAACGGTTTGCATAATGCATCTTATGAAAAAGTCCTGCAAGCATGCCCTGAGGAGTCAGGAGCAACATGTTGGGAAAAATATCGACTAACGTTATGTCACAACGAATAAAGCGGTACCTCGTTTGACAAATTCCCACTCTTCAATCGTAATTTTGTGGTTACCGACGAGTAGAGCAATAATTACAACTCGATAAAATTAATACAAATGATATCCGAAAAACAATAAACACGAGACACAAATTTCAAATATGGAAAACCCTCAAGACGAGTAAAAAAACCATGTGACCGAAGCCGCTTAAAATCCACTATCACCAATACACACAAATATACAATCGTCCCTAATACAAACTAGGGATATACACCAATCGTCAAATACTTGGTAATAAATGTTCTTCAAGTATTTGGAATCAACAACAACAACAAGATCGAGAAAGGAAACAACCGTAAATAGCTTACACAAAGAGCTAACGAAATACCCGTACTTCCGGACTCAAACACTCGATCTACACCGGTGAAAATATTTGCCCAATAGCTACCAAGCTCTTGTCAAAAGATTACGACGATCCGACCGATAAATCTCCGGGAAAATGAAAAATTGTATTTCTTCTCTTGTTTCTCTCTCTATCTCTCTCTCTTGTTCTTCACAAATGTGTAGGTGATCAAGTAATGATAAAGTCCCGACTGAAAATCTGCATAAAAAGATACACTTTTGCAGGTTTGACCCGTGTGCCGCGGCCCGGCCCAAGTGTGCCACGGCCCGACCCAAGTGTGCCGCGGCACAGAGCACAAAAAACTGCCCAGTGATCGAGCAGGGGCCGCAGCCCGGTCAGAAGGGGCCGCGGCCCAGAGTACAGGCCACTTTGGCCTTGTGAAGCAAAATGCCTGGGCCGCGGCTCGGCAGGGATGTGCCGCGGCCCCAAGTGTCAGGGGTGCTCGGCAGGGTCTCTCGGCAGGGCTCGGCAGGTGCGCTCGGCGGGGGTGCTCGGCAGGGGCCGCTCGGCGGGGGTGCTCGGCAGGGCGTTCGGCGAGGCACTCGGCATGGCGCTCGGCGGGGTGATCGGCAGGGCGCTCGACGGGTGATCGACAGGAGCCGCTCGACCATATTGAAGGGTGCTCGGCAGGGTCTCGGCAAGGCGATCGGCAGGGTCTCGGCAAGGCGATCGACAGGCTGCTCGGCAGGGTCTCGGCAAGGCGATCGGCAGGCTGCTCGGCAGGGCGATCGACAGCTGCTCGGCAGGGCTGTGCAAGGTGAGAAAATGACTATATTTTGAAAATTACTCCTACACAACATACATTGTGGGATGGACAGATCAAGTACTTTGAATACATATGCAATATATATATATATATATATATATTCAAAGTATATTTATACATTTTCAAAATAGTTCAGGAATATCAATAAAGATACGAAAGTTTATCAACCCAAAAATGAAAATTCATATTTCATAATAATCACAATTTCCGTATTTTGCCGTCCTCTTCTCACCGCTAAACCATACAGAAGAATCAATTAAGTTTTTAATGTTATTATGGATTGTTTGTTGGGATAAGGGTTGTATTTGGCCCCAGTAACAGGTAATGTGGTCGAAAGGTTGCCTGATTGTTGAATCGAGAGGCGACTTCCCTCACTTGGCCACATTCGGCTCGGTCAACGCCATCCATTGATCGTGCCCTGTTATGATGGTTAATGCAACAAGAGTATAATGGCTTACGAGCAAAGAACTTGTGTTTTCGCTAGGCAGGCATATCACCTAGTACATGTGTGCCCCAGCAAGTAGGTGATGGTCGCGGTGAATGAGGGTATACCCGGGACGGAGCTTCTAGAAATAGTTGAGGATGTGGAGGACGAGAATTGGCAGGGTTTAGTACCGTGTAAACGAAAATGTTTTCTTTTTACACTAGGATTTCTGTTCGTACATCTGATGACATCATCTGTTGTGTGTTGTTGTAGGGTTTGAAGGTAGGGTTTTAGAACTCAGAAGGAAGTTGATCTTTCCCCCTCAGCTATTTAGCCTTGCCTTGTTAAGCTAATTCCTGACTCTCCTATATTTGTCCAAAACGGGACTGTAGGTAGATGCAACACATATTTACAAGAGTCACTCCTGAGGTATGGAGTAATTACAAAAGTAGTACTGAGTAATTACAAAAGGATTCGTTTTTCAGGCACAAACTTAGTGTTGTTTACTTTTCACTTTATTAGCTTACTGACTTAATCAGTTTATTCGATCAACTATATGTTTACTTTCAACTTAATGGTCTTAATGGTAGCTTGTTCGGTCAGCCACTATTGGGCTGTTGTCACCAAAAACATTTCCTTATTATACCAAAACTATCCTCATCTAACAACAAAAAAGAGTTCCACTCTCGACTGTACTCCGTCGTTTTCTTCCCTCCAATAGTCATACACCGCAGCAGCACCGGCGCTGCTCTTCCCGCCGGCTAGCAGCACCTAGCCGCACACCCGTTCGGCAGTAGCACCTAGCCGCAGCCGCTCCTCTTCCCTCCATCGGTCATCTTCCATTCGGCATTCCTATTGCCGCCGACGCTTCTCTTCCCTCCGGGGCGGCTCTTCCCTCCGATGCTGATTCGAGGAAACAAGTTTTTTTTTTCTTTCAGATTTATTAAAGCTTATTTGGTATTAATTTTTTCAGATTTGGTATATGGTATAGATATGATATATGGTATATATTTTTTCGGATTTGGTATATGGTATATGTTTTGGTATATTTTTTTTCAGATTTGTTAAAGCTTATCTGGTATTAATTTTTTCAGATTTGGTATATGGTATAGATTTGATATATGATACATATTTTTTTCGGATTTGGTATAGAAGTATATGTTTTGGTATATACGATATGTGGTATACATTTGGCATACATTTGGTACAAATTGTTTATATGTACTTACTAATTATGTTTTGATGATATAAATGAATGTATGGGCTTATGTTTTGATGTTCAAGTGATTATGCCATTTAGGAATATCATTCAGCTTAAAAAGTAAACAACAAACCGCTTAATCTAATCAAGGTAAAATGGTCATTTGTGTCATTCAGATCGTTGATTCAGGAAGAAAAGTAAACACATACAACTTAATCCAATCAAACAGCTTAAACATCAACAACTTAATCCAATCAAGCACTTAATCCAATCAGACTAATTAAGCTAAAAAGTAATGTAGTTAAACTTAAAACATACATTTTCTACCTTAAAATTGAAGAGGGTAAGTGAAATATTTTTATGGACGCAACATATTATGATATTATACACAAATTATGATTATGTTAAAACCAGTTATGATTATACTTGTAATTACAACTGGCATATATCTTATACCATGCATTATGTTGTGGGATATCATATACCAACTCGCATAAGGAGGGCAAAATAATAAAGAGGAACGATTATAGGATTTTTAGGCTATTGACGTGTTTCACTTTCATAACCTATCTAGGTGTTCTTCTCAGCGCTCCTTCCCTCCCCCCATTAAAAAACACCACGCAACCTGCTCTTCACTACGAATTGAACATCGCTCCCTCCAACCCTGCTTTTCTCGTGCGTACAGGTATTTTATTTTTTGTTAGTGGTGGTGGTTTGGCCGTAGAGGTTCGATTATCTACATAACAATATTGGGTTTCGATTTTAATTTTAATCTTGGTGTTGTGCGATTTGAGGGTGTCGGCAGAACGTCACCAGTTCTGGTTTCTGATCTGTGCTTGTTTTTTATGCGGTTTATTGTTCGTTAGTGCATTGAGTTGCGCCGGAGATACGTGATTTCTGTTCGATTTTAATTTCGGCGATTTGTTGTTATTTATTTGAGCTATGCGATTTGAGCTTGCCGAATTTGTTTTCGCGATTTTTTTTTCGCGATTTACTATGCAGGCCTTGTCTTCTGCTCTTTGTCCTGTGTGATTTGCTGCTCGTTTCCTGTTAGCTGCGATGTGGTTCCCGATCTAAAATAGGCGTCTTCTAGGTCCGTTTGTTTGTTGCGCCGGCCCTGGTCATCTGTTCTAGTTTCGCGAGTTGAGATTCCTATTAGCTGTGAATTTGTTTCTCGATTTACCGGTCTGCACTGGGTTTGCTGTGTTCTTGCTCCGTTTGGTTCCTTTGCTCCGTTTCATTTGGTTTATTTTGTGCAATAGTAAATTTACTTTTTTTGTGCAATAGTTGAACTTTTTTTTCTTTTCATTAGAAGTTACACATTTTTTATGGAATTAAATCGTGTAAAGAACATGGGTGATCACAAAGGTTCTACTACCCCACCAATGCAATGGACCGATGCGAATGAGAATGCATTTATTCAGCTATGTTATGACTTTGTGAAAGCTGGAAAATTACAGTGTTCTACATTCAAATCCGATGATTGGGGCAAGATCAATGATGAATTACTTCGTAGCACAAATAATGATTATGGAATAGCACGATTGAAAGGTAAATGGAACTGTGTGCGCATGACACATCAGTCGTTTTCTCAACTTATCGGGCATACTGGAGTCACATGGGATCCAAATACGAACAAAGTAAATGCACCGGACGAAGTTTGGGAACATTTTTACACGGTAATATAAGCCATGTTCACATAATAGAACAATTTAGTTTTATACACATATTATTAATTGACAATGTTTGTCAACATGATTGCAGGTAAACAAGACAGAGTACAAAATGATCATGGGTAAGGGGTGTCCGCATTATGAAACACTTGGAGAGCTATTTGGCGGGACCACAGCAACTGGTGGACTAGGTAATGCCTCCACTCAACCTCCCCCTACATCAGACGAAGAACGAGAAATAGAGGACGCATTTCTGACAAAGGGCGTGCATGTACGAGTTGAAAACATCGATGATGACGACATAGCAAAACCTGGCCGAAGTGATAAAGAACCTAAGACCAGTAAATCAGATAAGCTCGAGGCTTATATGCAGCAGTGGTCGTCCACAATGATGGCAAGAAATGCTGAAAGTGAACTACGACAGACATATATAAAAGAGAAGCTTGCACGACTCCAAGCAAAATCATTTGTTGGTACTAGTGATAACGAAGCATGGAGCCAGGATCCATATTCTCAGGAAGTGTGCATGAAAATCCTGAACACCATGGAAGGATTGAGTAATGAGATGTATGTCAAAGTCATGAAGGCGTTCAAGGATCCAGATCTGAGGATGCAATTTGTGATGGTGCCTGAAGCCAGGAGGATGCCTGTGCTAGAGCTCCTGTAGTTGCCTGCACTAGTCGTCATATTTGTGTTCTCAATTTTAATTTGGGATTTTGTTTGTCTGAGGAGTTTGTTTGCTTAAACTTTTTTAATTGGTGAAGCCTATCGTCATTTATGTTGTAGCTTATGTTTTATTAATGTGATCTAGGATCTTTATTTGTGTTGAGCAGAAGTTTTATTAATTGTTATTTGTGTACAGTTCTTATTTTAGTAATGTTTTGTGTTCATCAGCAACATGAATAATTATTATATTTTATTTGATCAGGAAATGTCTGACTTCGACCACATTTCGTCCGATGATTCAAGTGACGAAGATATTTTTTCATTCATAGAGGAAGATTTCGATTTATCTACAGACATGATAGGATGCCAGATGTTAGTAGCTTTGTCTGGAAGATATGCTATTCACAAGACACCTCGTAGAACATCGATGTTGTCGGGAAGGATGTACATTTATGAAATTTTAAATGGTCATCCAGCCGTGTGCTACAGTAGTTTTCGGATGCAAAAGCACGTCTTCCAAAATTTATGTGATACTTTGACAGTAAGAGGCCTGTTGATATGGGAAGAAGGTGAGCGTCGAGGAAGAAGTGGCAATGTTTTTAATGATTGTAGGGCACAGCACTCGTTATAGAATTGCTGGTGATAGATTTCAACATGGGAATCACACTATACATAAATGGTTTAAACGAGTTTTACGTGTTGTTTGCCATTTGGCACCGAGCTAATACGCCCGAGAAATCAGGGGGTTGTGCATGAGCGCATCTTGCAAAAGTATCCGTACTTCAGAAATTGTATTGGTGCAATTGATGGGACACATGTGGCCGCTTGGTCGCCGGCATCGAGGCAGACATCTTTTCGGGGAAGGAAAACAAGTGTGACACAGAATGTAATGCTAGCATGCGATTTCGACATGAAGTTCACATTTGTGTATGCCGATTGGGAAGGTACAGCTAATGATTCTCGAGTTTTCATTGCTGCTGTTACAAATGCCTCAAACGGATTTCCAATGCCATGTGGAGGTATATTATATTACTTTCTACGTCTTTTAGGAATGTATGCTATACACATTAGTTTAAATCGTATTACTTTATGATTGTAGATGAATGGTACTTAGTTGATGCTGGTTACCCAAACATTCCTGGTTTTCTTGCCCCGTATCGAGGACGTCACTATCATCTACGTGATTATGCTGGGAGAGGAAGACTGCAAGGAAAGGAAGAGTTGTTCAATTACCGACACTCCTCGTGCCGTAAAATAATCGAGCGTAGTATTGGAGTGTTGAAGGCCAAGTTTCCTATTCTGAAGTTAATTAGCAATTTCCCTCTCATTAGGCAAAGAGATCCCTACTGCATGTTGCACAATACATAACTTCATTCGTCAAGAGCACGCATTAGACGAGGTTTTCACAGAATATTCAGTGGAGAATATGATTTTTAATGAGCTCCCTGAATCAAGTGATGCTCGAGAACCCATACAATTTGATGCGAGTCAAACAGCTCAAATGGGACAAGTGCGAGAAGAAATTGCTAATCAAATGTGGATTGATTATTCCAGAAGGTCTATGACTTTTAAATTTATTTTGTTTAGTCAAACTCCGTGTGACCAATTTGAGTTATATGTATTGGGGAAGTAATTTGGAATTCAACATTACGTCGTTAATCTTATAATATTTATTGGAGTGGAACATAATGACATTATTAATTAGTCCAACAAATAAAATAAACAAACAATGTAGATTGTTTAATTTAATCCACAAGCAAATTCATTATAACTAGTCAAGTAGGATTCTTCAAAATATCAAACATAATGTGTTTTCCGGCTTTTCATTTTCAGAATCAGTTTTCATAACTGACAAACAGAACGCGTATTCAGCAATTTTGGAAATAAAAATAAAAACAGAAAAATACAAAATATTTTTCAAAATGAAATACAAAAACGCAGCCTTACTTTTTATGTTTTGGAAATTCCCCAAACTTCAGGGTGATTTTTCTAAATATCCTTGGATATAATGAGTATGGATTTTCTGAAACGGTGATATATAATGCAGTTGACATTTCTCATTAGCCCCTTGGCATCTTGATATTAGAGGTGTTCGGCGGTTCAAAACCGCCGGTTTTTTGAACCGCCGGTTCCGGTTTGCCAAAAATCGGAACCGGAATCGAACCGCCTTATAGCGGTTCACGGTTACGGTTTTGAACCGTGAACCGATTCGACCGAACCGAACCGCGGTTCGGCGGGTTTTTTTAATTTTTAAATTTTAATTTTAAAAATAACTATGGGGTAAAAATTGGACTTGAGCTTAATTCAGATATTAAAGTCTAAACTTGAATTTTGTAATTTTAAATCTTTGAATTAAGCGCCTACGTATTTGATATCCGTAACTTTAGAGTTTAGGAATCAAAATCAAAGTCCTCGTAGTTCATTTTTAAATTTAGTGGGGGGAAGGAAAAAAAATAAAATGGACTTGAGCTTAATTCAAATATTCAAAGTTAAAATTAAAAATTTCAACTTTAAATATTTGGATTAAGTTGCCTACGTATCCCCTTACCTTAGGAATCAAAGTCCTCGTAGTTCACTTACCTTATACTTACCTTAGGGAGCGGAGGTGGAGGCGGAGAGGAGATGGTTCAATCACCCAAGTCAATCGAATCATTGCTAGATCCGGTATCATATGTATCACTGTCTTCTTGTTCATTATAATTTGGTTCTTGTTGGCGTAACTCGGCTTTCACCCAATCATTCAATAATGCTTGGGCTTCAAGATTTTGAGGCGTCAATCGCGATCGCTCATCCGTAATGTATCCTCCTACATCGAAGGCTTGTTCAAGAAACTGAGGCGGGGGACAATAGTATTTCCTTCGCAATCGTGGCAACTACAGGAAATATTGTAGACCTTTTTGCCCACCACTTAAGAAGATTGTTATTACCATCCGAACCACGTTCTAAAGCTCCCAATTCACAAGTAGTTAAATAATTTTCAAGTTCTTGATAAGCATTACTTTGATACCTTGTTCGTTTTCGGGATAAATCTTCTTGATAGGCATTCCATTCACTAAGATCCGGAATAGCAAAACCAAAAGAAGATGTACTACTACTAGAAGGAATATGAACAGGAGAAGAAGAACCCGTACCAAGATCAAGACTACCACTATAACTACAAGCATATTCACGATAAAGAGTAGATAATAAATTTTTTGCATTTTGAACTAACTCGCTAGGATTTGGAGGACTAAAATTAGCAATAGGATTAGGAAATAAAGCATTATAGTAAAGTGAAAGTAATTTTAGCAAACCTTCCTCTCTAACTTGAGGATCTAAAAGTTTAGCAACTAAAAAAACCGGAGGAATGTAGGCGAAATATTTAATCCATTTGTCTCTCATTTCTTTTATACAATTAAATAACTCGGGAACTTTAATTAAAGACTTGAATACAAGTACAATTTTAACACAATGTTCAATAACAAGTGTAGAAGTATGATAATAAACACCGGACAAAGATTCAGTTGCCTCTTTAAAGATTTTTAAAAGTGCTATTAAACTAGAGCACTTATCCCATTGAGTTGGCAATAAGCAAACGGGTACTTGTTCTTCGTTATAAAAATTGCATAATGCAATACGATATTCATAACTATCATTTAACAAATTGTAAGTAGAATTCCAATGATTTGGCACCTCTTTTGAAAAAAAATTTGGATGAATATTATTTTTTATGCAATATCTTTTCCATTTTTTACCTAGAGACGAATGTCTAATTAAATACATTATTGCTTCACGGATAGGAGCATATGCTTCTTGTAAAACAGTTAAACCATCTTGAACACATAAATTAAGAACATGACAAATACACCTAACATGAAAAAATTTACCACCAAGAGATGGCTCACATATTGCAATAAGTGATTCTAAACTAGCTGTATTGGAGCTAGCATTATCAAAAGAAATTGAAAAAAATTTTTGTACTAAATTATATTCAGATAAAATTGTATGAATTTTATGCGAAATATTTTGAGCGGTATGTGGGATATTAAACTCTCTAAAACCAATTAAACGTTTTTGTATAGTCCAAGAATCATCAATCCAAATACAAGTAATTCCCATATATGAATTTGTTTTCCAATGATCACTCCAAGCATCGGAACATATACAAACTTTATGATCTAAGTTTAAAAACATATTTGCTAAAATTAATTTTGCCTCGCTAGTAGTTTTTCGAACATCACGAGTTACGGTGGAGCGTGAAATTTTTTTACTAGCGGGATTAAAACTTAGTTGAGTGAAATTTTCATACATTTGGTCGTCGGCAAAGTTAAAAGGAAGAGATTTACCACAAACAAACCTAGCTAATTCTTTTCTAGCGGTAATTGGATTAAATTTAAATAAAGTACTATTACCTTGATTGGGGGCATTAGACGACGTCGTCGTGCCTCGAAGTTGGGTTTGATTAGACTCGATGCCAACTTTGTCGGGATGTTGTCTTTGTATATGGCCATTGAGTGTCCCGTAACCTCCTCCTTTTTTAAACTTGTACATTTTATAGCAATAGTTGCACTTGGCCAAGAAATGACCGGGACCGGATGCAACGTCGTCCATTTTTGTATAATGGATCGCAAATAATGGAGATTTCAGCTCGGATGGTTTCCTTTGTTTTGGTTTTGTTGGTTGCTCTTGCTCATCATCTTCATGAATCGATTTTGAGGCTTCAAATATTTCGTTGATTTGTTCCTCGGTTAATTCATCGGGAACATAATCTCCAAAATTCGGACTTGGTATAGAATGAGAACTCGGAGTATGAGTAGGAAGAGGAGTACTACCACTAGCACCGCCTCTTCCACGTCGAGGAATGCCGGTGATAGCCTTTCCCTTTCCCCGATTGAATTGACCACTTGACATTTTTTCGAATTAAAAGTGTATACTTGATAGTTGAGATAATAGAAATTAGAGAGAAAGTAGATAGTTGGTGTGAGAAAAATGAAGGATGTGAGGGGGGGTATTTATAGGTGTAAAAATGTAAAAAAAAAAAAAATTTGAAAATGTGACCGTTGAACCGCCGGTTCCGGTTTGAACCGCCGGTTCACAACGGCCACATTTTTTAATTTTTGAATTTTTTTTTTTGAAACCGCCGGTTGAACCGCCGGTTCGCGGTTCATCATTTTGACGAACCGGAACCGAACTGTCTAAAAACAGTTCACGGTTCCGATTTTGAACCGAACCGCGGTCAACGGTTCAAAACCGGCGGTTCGGCGGTTTGAACCGGAACCGTGAACACCTCTACTTGATATTCTGTAATCGTAACATTGTATTTGTAAAATTGGTTAATCTTTTTTCAGAGTAAAAATCAAATGCCATAAAACTGGGAGAATAAGTTCAATCAATCCCAGTAGAGATGGACATTCCAATGTGTACCTAATGATCACTGCAATTCGTTGTTTTCATTACACAGCCTATCGTTTTCTTAATCAATAAAGACCTTATGCTGGAATATGCATTTTTTTTCAATAGAGAATTTAACACTGTAGTCATATGACATGTCGCTTTCTTAATCCTCCCTTCTCACAATTTAAGTGGAAATTCTATTTTTTTTTAATTAGGGATTGAAATTTAGAATTTAGCTTTTCAATTTTATTCTCCATCTATTAGTCACTTCTTTCCCATTTTAGGTGAGAGGTTTCATTTATTTTTTAATTTTCAAAATAATTTTCTTATTTAAATATTATAATTTATAAACAAATTACACATATTTCAATAAATCATTCTACATCATAAAAAGTACACTACATTGTTGTCATTTTCGACATGTTTCATCACACAATGTATTTTCGACCATTTCGATCCGAGACGTCAGTTCGACCCGTTTGTTTAGGGGAGTCATTTTCGACAGGTTTCGTCCTGGAATATTATTTCGACTAGTTTCCCATGAGATATCATTTGCGATCCTTTCTGTCTCGAGCGTCATTTTCGAACCGCTTTGCCTTCGAAGTTATTTCCGACTCGTTTCGTCAAAGAACGTTATTTTTTACTGCTTTTGCCCTGGGAGATTATTTCTGAAATCCCACTTCGGGACACGATTTTCAACTAATTTCATTCTAGGACGTCATTTCGACTGTTTGCATCGGAGCGTCATTTTTTACCGATTTCGCTCTGGGCGTAATTTTCAACTGGTTTCGATCCGAGCATAATTTTCAACCTGGGACGTCATTTCGATCAATTTCACACCGAGACGACATCTTCAACATATTTCGTCATGGACGTTATTCTCGACATGTTTCGTCTAGGGGCATCATTTTCGACTCGTTTTTCCCGCGATGTCATTTTCGACTCATTTCGTCTAGTGATGTCGAACTCGTTTCGCCCCGGGATATCATTTTCAACTATATATGTCCCATGATCATTTCAACTGTTTTTGCATGGGACATCATTTTCGTCATTTTTTGCCATTTTTCGTTAGGGGACGACATCACCCTAGGACGTAATTCTTTTGACCCGTTTAATCCTGGAAGGTTATTTTCGACTCGTTTCATCAAGGAACATTATATTCGAGCCAAAAGACGTCTGAGATGAAACAAATCGAAATAGATGTATCAAGACGAAATGGGTCGAAAATGTTCGTATGGAACCGGGCTAAAAATATCATCTCAAAGCGAAACGAGTCAAAAATAATGTCATGGTGGCGAAAATGGTCGAAAATGTCATCCCAGGATGTCGAAACGAGGCGAATGTCGTTCCGAGGCAAAACGGGTGAAAAATGTCGTCATGTGGCGAAATGGATCGAAAATTATATCTTGTGATGAAACTGGCCGGAAATATCGTCCCGGGATGAATTGGATCAAAAATGACGTCCCTGGACGAAAATAGTCGAACATGATGTTATAGGGTGAACGGGTTGAAAATAATGTCCAATGATAAAACAAAATGGGTCGAAAATATCATCCTGGAGCGAAAATGGCCGAAAACTACGTTCTATTGTGAAACAAGTTGAAAACAATTATCCCGGTGCGAAACAGGTCGAAAATGGCGTCCCGAGACAAAAATAATGCAATTCGATATCCCACTATGAAAACAGTCGAAATTGACGTTCTGGAGCGAAACAGGTCGAAAATGGCGTCCCGAGACGAGAACAATGAAATTCGATATCTCATTATGAAAACAGTCGAAATTGATGTTCTAGAGCGAAGCAGGTCGAAAATAACGTCCCGGGATGGAACGGGTCGAAAATGTCGTCCCAAGGGAGTGAAATAAATCAAAAATAATATCTTTAGGAGAAACGGGTCAAAAATAACGTCCTAGAACGAAAACAATCCAATATGACGTTCTGGGGGAAGCAGACCGAAATTAATATCCCAAGCAAAAATAGTCGAAAATAACATCCCATGATGAAATGAGTCTAAAATAACGTCCCGAGTTGAAATAGGTAAAAAAATAACGTATCGTGATGAAATGGGTCGATAATGACATTCTGGGGTAAAGCATGTCAAAAATAATATCCTGGGGCAAAAACAGTCAATACTGATTCCCAAAATAAAACAAATCGAAAATAATATCCCAAAATTGAACTGGTTGAAAATGACGTCTTTAAGTGAGGCGGAGGGTCTAAACGGGTTAAAATAACATTGTTTGACAAAACAGATCAAAAATAGTAATGTTGTGTTTTCGTGAGGTACAGTGATTTGTTGAAATGAAGGATAATTTAGATATAAAGATGAACAATATCTAAATAAAAAACTTATTTGGAAGATTAAAAAAAAAAAAGTTAAACCTACCGCTTAAAATTGGGAAAGGGGAATTATTATTTTACTAGAAAATAAAACTATAAAAAAAACAATTTAGAAAATATAACTGGATTTTGATATACGTAGTGTATATCTACTTCTTAAATGTAATGTGGATGTAATAGCCTAGGGCTGGGAATTTTCAACCCAAAACATGTGGAACCGATCGAAATTCTCGGTTCGGTTCGATTCTTAGGTGTTGAAATTATGTATTTTTTTTAGAACCAAACTCGAATTTAAAAATTCGGTTCGGGTTCGGTTCCTGCGAAATTTTTTTCATAAAAAACACGAAATTACCTATTTACCTTTTTTTTATTAATATTAATTAATTTAGAAAGAAAAATAAAAAAATCCTAGAAATATACTATCTTACTTAATTTATTGAAGTTCACGTTACTCTTTTATTGCTTCATTTTGTTTGATATTTTGATTGTATCAACTAAACATTCAATATTGTATTTTCACTATCTTGTTTTTAATTGAACTATTATTGTTTAGAAATTTAAATTGAAGTCAAACTTTGCTTTTAAATAGAATATTGTTGTTTAAAATTGATTTTTTTAGATTGAAACAAATAAACAGATTCATATAGACATGAAAAATGAAACCAAAATATTGTCGGAATTGAACCGAAAATTTCGATTCGGGTTGTGTTCTGTTCCAAATGAAAAAATATGGAACTGAACCTGAAATACACAATTCGGTTCGGATTCAGTTCCTGCCAAAAAAAAATTGAACCTAATTTCTGACAACCCTATAATAGCCGATAGGTGACTAAAAAAGTGAAATCAGGCTATAAATGACCGATCCGGATTTGATACAATACAACACCATGCTGTGCACCAAATCTATTATTGAATCAAACCATATAAATGACCGAAAGAAAACTGAGATTCTACAAAATTCAAACCATATCTTAAAATAGAAAACATCATATAAAAAGAATAATTGTATTCGGATAGACTATAACAAATATCATGACTAATAATAATATGGGCCCTCCATGCTTTTCGCGTGAGAAGCATCATAAGTAACAGGCTGTTCACTTTCTAACTTAAAATTTCGCAATATTTATATATTATACACTGTCTTATTTATATACTATTCACTTTTCATCGTAATACTTCATAATTTCACATTATTTATATATTATTTTTTCTCATACCTTATACTAATATAAAATTCAATATAAATGCTTTTCTCCAATCACTTTCAATCCCAACATTCCTCTATTTCACACTATTCATATAATTATTCAACCGTATTTTGTTATACTAATATACGAACAAAATGGAAATTTTGAAAAATACTTTTTTATAAATTTAATATATTAGTGGTCAAAATTATCATTAACTCCATACGCTCAATACTACAATAAAAACTAAATATAAAAATATTTATAGTTAAGTGCAATCTAATATATAAATAGTGGGGAATGATGAACTATATACTCCCTCCGTCCCTCTTGGACATGGATGAATGACACCAGTTTTAATAAAATTGAAGAGAGAGAGAGTATGACTCTTAAAAAAAAAATACCGTGTTGAGTGGAGTGTTATAAATAGTGGGAATAATAAATTGTTGTACGTAAAAGAGTATATAAAGGAAAGCTCAACATTACAGAAATCGTAATTTTATAATACTTCAGCATATTTACAAATTCTCCTCAAAAAGCCGAATAACTCATTGAAATCTCAAAACCCACCCCAAAACTTAGATAAAATTAACCACAAAGCCCCCACCCTCCTCTAAACCATCTTTTACTTACACCCATTACAAAGAGGAGGGGTTTGCATTAAAACCTCCCTACATAAATTAACCACCATAAAATTAATTCTCACTTCAACACCTTCAAACCATCATATTTACTTTACAGCCAGACCCATTTCCTTTAATTACAGACACTTGGAAAAACATCACAACTCTAATATATACATTACGCCACAACTAGACTATAAACGATCGACGATCCCGGTTAACTCAGCTCATTCGATTAAAATGTACTAAAACTCTTTTAAGTAGGTACCTACTGATGCCTAAGCAAGGGTGGGGATACTGCAATTGCGCCTGTCCCTGTCGAGACAATCGAAGCCCTCGACCCGCACAGCCGGGTTGTTGCCAAAATTCGCACGGACACAACCGCCAGGCTTGCGGGCCGAGGAGGGGGAATGGGCTAGGCCCGATGGGGTAGGGATTGCACGTGGAGAGACCGGGTTGCATTTCTCATCCCCGAATCGGGAATCTTGAATTAGTGGGTTAGATACTCTGCTCGGCGGGGACCCGGAAAAAAATGGGGGCGGCGACGAGGCTATTGGTGTGACTGATTGATCCGCACCATAATAATTACCCTGTAAATCGGAAAGCTAATAAGTGCTTCTTGATGATCGATTCTTGGATATATTTTAATTGAGGAATGTGATTTAGACCTAATGATATTTGTTGGATAAAATTAAGACACGTGATTTAGAGCTTGTTTTGGTAGGTGGGCTAATTAATAGTAGTAGATTTTTTTTTATAATTATTATTATAAATTCAAGATTATAAATTTATCTTAAATATCAAAATGTAAATATTATAATTTAAAAAATAATTATAAAATAAGGGGGGGGGGGGGGGGAACCTTTGACATGATGAAGTCCAGAAGTTCGTTTCCAGCTTTTGGATCAAAATTCTCTTGGTGATGGCTGTTAATCAAGAATTAAAAAACACAGTAATTTTAGTTTTTACAGTCACAAACTCAAAACAAAAAAGATGAAAGGACCAAAAAGGACTGTAAAAATAATTTTATTTTTACCTCGAATGCCACCTGAAGGGTCTCGCATAAGAAGGTTCGTTAAGGGTGGCGTGTAGCCAGCCGAGCCGACGCGGCTTGGGGCAGACCAACGGTTCTTTCATCTCCACAGATCTGCAAGCGGCGGCGGCGCTGCTCCTCATCTCTTCGGCGGCAGCAAAACTTTTCTGCTGAATAGCAAAGTGATTCATCTTCTCTCTCAAGATCTTGGATTACAAACAAACACTTGCTTTAATTCTGTCGGGAAAACGTGAGATCTTGTTAAAAATATGATTTTTAATGTTTTTCGAGAAGGGAAATATGCAGATCTGTTAGAAAAAAAATCGAATCTTTTTCTGTATTTTAGTGATCCCGAAATTATCTCAAAAAGCGCGCACACACACACACTGATAGTTGAGGATCTTACAAGAAAAAAAAAATCAAATATGAGCTTCGAAAACCTTCACAATGACCAAATCACCAAAAAATATTACTAAAAACTCAAAACAAAATAAAAATTATATAAAAAAAAGGAAGAGGGTAGAGACTACTGAAAGAAGCTTAATTATATACCTGAAATTAAGATCTGTACAAAAACTGTCAGGCGTCTCCTAAAGAGAGAACCGAGGGACTTAAATTAGAAAAAAAGAAAATAAAAATAAAGGAAAATTAAAGGAGAGACGGAATATAGACAGAGAGAACGGTCAGTCTCAGGCATAGAGGAAAAAAAACAAGGGCTTCGAAGAATGAGTCCCATGGGGTTTTATACACATGTGGGTCAAAGAGTGAGAGAGAGAGAGATGGGAAAAAAAGCTTATACGGTCAATAATCTATTTAATTATAGTATTAGTATATTTCTTGCAGTATCAGAGTATAGTTCCTAAAGTCGTTACTTCATAGTATTATTACAATGAAAAGATATACCCGGATTTTTTGAGAATGGACGGCATTAAATACATCGTAACGGCATTGTATGGGCTTCGATGAGTTAGACTTGGACCATGTATAACGGTGGGCAATTATACCATGTTAAATTATTTAGAGAAGTGTTCATCATATGGCGAAGAGAATAATACCATGTATTTATATGAATTAAAAATTTATATAAGTACATATCACTTTTTTTAACATGAAATTATCTACAATAATGTGTGGAGAATAAGATGATTGAAAAACTACATTAAATTTGTTAACAATGCGTCATTCTCGATGTTTCATCATCTTGTATTTTTCAGCTATATGACTGAACTTTCATTTTATTCGAACACGACGTTTAATTGCAACCGAGACCTACTACCTTTTGTTGCACCAGAGTCCGAGGAAAATATTATTATATTAATTGAACTTGGAAGGGTTACTTTTTTGGAGTTTGGATCCTCTCCATTAGGATTGGACGGGATCTGCACCCTCCATTTTCCACATACACACACACTCGTGCGAGTGTGTGTGAATTGGAGGGTCCAGATTGAACTGGACCCTCCAGTACTGGAGAGGATCTCCACTCACTTTTTTTGGAGTTGGAAATTCGGGCCAATATGTTTTTCCCATTTTCTCTTTTAAATTTTATACTAATTATTTCTCAAATTACAAATCAAACAAGGTTCTTCAATTATCCGCCACAGTATTACCTTCTCTATAGATGTGAAAAAACCTACCCTAAACTGCATAGAGCCAGTCATCTTCTATAAACGAGCCCATCTACTGCGAAAAAACCTTGGAACGGGGAGTCGGCTATCCGAAAGAAGACTGAAGACGTAAGTGGAATTCAATCCCAATAAGAGAAAAGTTCGTCCATTGGTATAAGCAATTTCAATGGCATGAATGGCCGCAAATAAATCGGTATGTAAATCATACTGTTGTTACCCAAAATATTATCTGGAGATGATATGCTGGAATGGACGAGTAACAAACAAAATACGGGAGCACGTCCGTGGGGAAGTAAATAACACAAGATTTGACGGGTTGTTAGTCCCGGGCTTGAATGCTCTCGCGAGATATTATTAATATGAATACTAGTGAGTACAAATGTCAATGTTAGAGTACAATTACAATGAGTGTAAAGACCCTAGTTATCTTAGCTCTTGAGTGCTGCTCTGTGAGTTCTTGAACTGTACGGAGTTCTCGTTTCTGCCGACCGTCTTTTGGTTAAGAGGTTCTGAGAGAGAAAAGCCGAGAGAAAAGCAGACAGAAAAGCTGGCCTTTTTCCAAGTGCAGGAAGCCTTCTATTTATAGGAGGAGCTGGGATGTCTTAATCCTGACGGGCGATCGCCTTTCCTGTATTATAATAAGAGGGCGATCGTCTTTAGCACATGGGCTGGTAGCCTTAAAGTCCGCGGCTGCTGCTGGCAGCCAGCTGTGTGAGCCAATGAGAGGACAACACGCGTCTCTTGTCGCTCTCGGGAGGTCCCACCTTGGACCTTTCGGCGGGTCTGTCGGTAGGTGAGAAGATGGTGACAGGCTGGGGTCAAAGGGCCTTATCCTGCGGCGCCTTTTACGGATCTGCACGTGGGTCTCTATTCCAAGTTTCGGCCTTCGCAGACTTGGCGGATGTTGACTTCACGTGGCATGAGGCGGTCGTCCCTGATCGGGCACTCGGAACGACGGCTAGTTGCTGGGAGGCGATCACCTTGGCAGTCGATCGCTCGGCGCAGGGTCCTGTTCTGGGTCCTTCGATCGGCAAGTCTGCCTTGATCTATTTGACTCTGGTTAGGTCGCCCGGTCCTTGTACCGATCGCCTGTTGAAGTGTATAAATCGCGACACAACAATTGCCCCCCCAGCTTGCTCCGATGTTGAATACATGGGGTGAGGTGGTTCCGCTGGCGATCATTTAGGATGAAGACGGGCGGTCCGTTGAGCGGACTTTGGTCTCGGAGTTGGGTGACCTGATCGTTTGGCGGGCTATCTTCAGTCTTGTTCTTGTGATCTTCAATTTTGCAGATCCCTCATGGAAGGCCGATTGTTTCGACCTAGAGGAACTGTGCACGGTCGCGGAGTTCGATGGACCGACCTCCATGACCTTGTCTTGTGCGCGAGGGACATTCTACCTGTAGGGTTGTCTCGCGACTCACTTTATTATGAGGGTCCTCCGTTAGGCTGCGCCCGCCTCGTACTTGCGCGGGGCGTCGTCGGATTAATTGACTCCACGTCTGCGGCTTGTTAGCACTTTTATACCTCGGATCGTCATGTTAGATGGAAATCCTCGATGGTATACGTTGTGACGGGGGTAGGGACGCGTCGCATTGTCCAGGTCCACCATGTTAGATGATGAACCTTTGAGGGCTGGCGAGCGTGTCCACAGATTTGTTTGGAGGGTCCTTCGGCTACGCCCGGCTCATATTTAAACGAAGGGCGAGCGATTGCAGCCCAAAGGAACCTTGCATGGACGAAGTTGTCGGTTCCATTGACTTCCAGGACCATGGCTGCACTCTTCTACCTCGGATCGTCATGTTAGATGGCTATCCTCGACGGTATACATTGTGCTGATGGAGGCGATCTCGTGCCTAGGTCCATCATGTTAGATGATGAACTTTAGAGGGCGATCGAGTTCTCCATTTTTGGAGATGTTGCTTGAGCAGTAGCCTTTTGTTTGACATGGTGGAAACTGGGGAAAGACCTCCGAAGTTTCCACCTCTTGATTGAAGCATAAAGATCTGGCCGCCAGGGTTGATCAGGAGGATCGACTCGTATGAATCCTCTGGCTCGCCGTGTTTGATTCTGGCGATCGGATTGGGAGACTGGTGATCGTCGTTCTGACGTCGATCGCAGCACTTGATCCTTTCCGCCCGGGGTTCCAGCAAAGTTACTAGACTGTCCAGCTTGCCCTCCTCGAACAATCTCCAGAGTTGTCTGAGGAGGTCGCGTCATTGATCGGTGTTGTGGCCGGGACTCTTGTGGTAAGCACAAAATTTGTTGCGGTCTAGATGACCGTGGTCCCTTGCCGCCTTCGGCTTGCTTAGCCGCTCGTGCCCCTAGATGGCGTAGAAAATATGAGCCGGAGATAGATTGAGGTTGTGGTAGAGATGAGTTTCCACATCCTCGAAGGTCCTGAAATCACTGGGTGTCTTGGCGACCGCCTTGTTAGAATTGGCGATCGCCGTCTATGCCCCCTCACCTTGGCGAAGGACGAGCAACCTCCGTCTGGCCAAAAAGTCTGCGGCCTTGGCGCGGAAGATTACGTAGGTCGAGGGGATGTCCTTCGAAAGACCATTGAATCCCCCTAGGACCGAGTAGAGGGCGATCTCGTCGCTTACGGGCTCGCCGTTGAGGATTATCTCATCCACCCAGTCGATGTAGTCTTCGTCGGACTCGTCTTCCCCCTGCCTGATTTTCATCATGCGGTGGGGACCTTCTGGTCGAGCGACCTTGGCGGCGAAGTACGATGTGAAGTCATTCGTCAGTTGTTCAAAGGAACTGATCGATCGCGGTGGTAGTGAGATATACCACCTATGGGCTAGTCCGCCCAATGTTAACGGGAATATTCGGCACCTGGTGGCGTCTGATGCCCCGCATCCGGTCATGTAGATCCGGAACTTGCTCAGGTGAGTCTCGGGGTCCGATCTCCCCTCGTACAAAGATGTTTGAGGAGGAGTGATCCTTGGCTGCACGGGGGTGAGTTCGATCTGGACCGCGAGCGGCTCACTCGGCTCGGCGATCATTCTCTTGGTGCCCGCCCCAGTTTCTAGGAGTGTCTTCATGCCATCAAGCTGGCGTTGCATTGCGGCCATTGCCGTAGCTTGGTTGCTCGTGGTTTGGCTATCGGAGCAGGAGCCGAGGCGATCGTGTACCGATCTCCTGGCTTCGCGGTAGGCTATGAGGTCGTCGCCGCAGATATTGGTTCTTCGGCGAGGGGGAGCCAATTGACCGACCTGCCTTTTGGGAGTTGGGTATGCCAAACTCCTGGTGACGGATTCGAGCTCCGTCGTCTCATGGATGGGGCCAGAATGCCTCGGTCGCCATGATAGGTCGCTTCCTAGGTGGCTGAAAACGGAACCGTCCCACCTCGCGAGTGCTTATTCTCGTGAATCGGGGCTTCCTAACGATTGCTCGACAAGTAACCCCCTAAGCTTCTGTTTGCCCGCGCGGCGGATGGCGGATGGGGTAATTGCGGGCGTACCGCATGCTCTCCGTCGCTCCCGTAGGATGGCCATGGCCTCCTCGATCTGTTCCGCTGTTTGGAACTGATCGAGCGAGAGGCTAGGGCCGTCCCTCGAGGGCGGGACCGAGAGTCTCGCACCGCCGCGGCTACCCTCCGCCGTGGGTTGGGGCTCAGATTGAGCCGGAATAAGGCGTCAGGCGGATCGGAGAGTGGATCTATTCGATGTGGTGGCAGACGTCATGAATCTGAAGGTTTTTCTTTGAAGAACAGTGAGTGTTTCTTCAAGTATATGCTCGAGAGAACAGTGAGTGTTCTTCGAAACGGTCGGAATAAAAATTAAGGTAGATGCCCTCCTTCTAGCGCCAATTGTTGTTACCAAAAATATTATCCTGAGATGATATGCTGGAATGGACGAGTAACAAACAAAATGGGGGAGCACGTCCGAGGGGAAGTAAATAACACAAGATTTGCCAGGGTTGTTAGTCCCGGGCTTGAATGCTCTCGCGAGATATTATTAATATGAATACTGGTGAGTACAAATATTAATGTTAGAGTACAATTATAATGAGTGTAAAGACCCTAGTTATCTTAGCTCTTGAGTGCTGCTCTGTGAGTTCTTGAACTGTAGGAAGTTCTCGTTTTTGCCGACCGTCTTTTGGTTAAGAGGTTCTGAGAGAGAAAAGCCGAGAGAAAAGCATACAGAAAAGCCGGCCTTTTTCCAAGTGCAGAAAGCCTTCAATTTATAGGAGGAGCTGGGATGTCTTAATCATGACGGGCGATCGCCTTTCCTGTATTATAATAAGAGGGCGATCGTCTTTAGCACATGGGCTGATTGCCTTAAAGTCCGCGGCTGCTGCTGGCAGCCAGCTGTGTGAACCAATGAGATGACAACACGCGTCTCTTGTCTCTGTCTCGGGAGGTCCCACCTTGGACCTTTCGGCGGGTCTGTCGGTAGGTGAGAAGATGGTGACAGGCTAGGGTCAAAGGGCCTTATCCTGCGGCGCCTTTTCCGGATCTGCACGTGGGTCTTTATTCCAATGTTCCTTTGGGCTGCAATCGCTCGCCCTTCGTTTAAATATGAGGCGGGCGTAGCCGAAGGACCCTCCAAACAAATCTGTGGACACGCTCGCCAGCCCTCAAAGGTTCATCATCTAACATGGTGGACCTGGACAATGCGACACGTCCCTACCCCCGTCACAACGTATACCATCGAGGATTGCCATCTAACATGACGATCCGAGGTAGAAAAGTGCTAACAAGCCGCTGACGTGGAGTCAATTAATCCGACGACGCCCCGCGCAAGGACTCCTCCAGACCAAGACCGCTCGCCCTTTGTGTCAACGCTATTTTCATATCCAGGTTCTATTGTTCTATGGTTTGAAGTATTTTTTAGCTAACAATGTTTCCTAAAAAGTATGCATCTGTGAGTGAAAAGAGAAAACGTAAAAAAGAGGAAGAAGAAAAAATAAAATCTCTAAAAGGTTCCCTCCAAAAATTATGGAAAAATATGACACCGCAAAATATTTCTATAGAATCTCAAGTAGAAAATGAGGCATCTGAAGCTATGAGAGATTTTGAAAAAAACGAAAATATGGGTAATGAAGAGGCTAATGAATATGAGAATGAGATTAATGAGATAAATAAGAATGTCCCTCAAAACAAAAGTAGCAAGAATAACAAAGAAACTAATCAAGATGATATTTCAGATTATTTGCCAATAAATATATATGATCCTAGAATTTGGGATAGCTTGGATAGTAAAATGAGAATTCTGCTTGTTGAAATAGGTCCCATCAGAGAAGCAAATATTATTTTTCCTAAGGATAAAAATAATAGGAGATTCTCCACATATTATTTTGCTGAGAAGTTAAGAAATGGTGAGCATCCTGATAGAAAATGGTTAGTTTATTCAAAAGAAATGAACAAGGTGTTTTGTTTTTGTTGCAAAGTTGTAAGAAAAATTCGTGCAAGAAGTAATTTAGCAAGTGTAGGAGTTGATGATTGGTTACATTTAAGTGATAACCTTAAGCAACATGAAGATAGTCATGAACATCTTACGAATCTTAGAGCATGGGCTGAACTTCAAGTTAGACTGGGAACAAATCAGACTATTGATAAAGAATTACAAGAGCAAATAAAAAAAGATACAGAACATTGGAAACAAGTTATGATCAGAATAGTTGCAGTTGTTAAGCGTCTTGCAATGAATAATTTGGCATTTCGGGGGAAAAGTGAAAAGATATATGATGATTCAAATGGGAATTTTTTTGGGCTTTCTCGAATCAATAGCTGAGTTTGATCACACAATGAAACATCATTTTAGACATAATTGAAGACTTTGCTTCTAAAAATGCAAGAAGAAGCCATTTTAGATAACATTTTATATTTAGGAATATTGATGTAATTTTTATTTAGGGGAAGAGATTCTGTATTTTACTTTTTGTAATAACTTTTTATTTATTGAAAATAAAATTAAGGCGTGGGGATGAGCCTCCTAGCATTGCACTTGGCTAAGTTCCAAACCCTTTAAAAAAATTATTTTTTATATTATTTTAGTTCAACAATTTTTTTCATAAGGGCCCGAAAAAATTATATGCACTAGGCCTAGAAATATTCAGGACCGGCCCTAACCTTATCGTATGCTATTCCATCCTCACAACGTATGTTAAGACAGCTAAATTACATACATTAAACCAATCACCGCACTTAGCAAAAAATCAATATTTCTCATTCCTCACTAGAGGTGGCCAGTGGGCCGGGTCGGCCCAGCCCAGCCCGGCCCAACCCGTATTTTCTAGGCCTGAGGACCGACGGGGCCGGCCGGACCGAGCCCCACTGGTCATCCGGTCGGTCCGGTCCCGAAATCTCGGCCAGACCCGGCCGGCCAGCCCACCTCCGAGCCCAGGCTCGGCCCAACCTGCCCCGGCCCCAACCCACCCCCAGCCCACCCCAAAGCCCACCCCAAAGCCCACCATTCAAATTTAAATGGTTGGCTGGCCATGTGGCACCAACCTATTGGTTGGTTGAACCAACTTGGTTTACATAGCCGTTGCAACCCAACGATCAGCCAGCCTTCAATTTTTTTTTTTTGAAAAATTCATCTTATAAATACCAACACATCTTAACCATTTTTCCACACCATTATTCACTCTTCTTCTTAATTCTCAAGTTCACAATTCTCAAGTTAATTTTCCACAAATTGTAATCTTGCATTATTATTTTTTGTTAAGTACCTTTATATAATTGTATAATACTATGGCGGACGGATCAAGGAACGTTCATCATGAAGGAACCGGCGACAATAAAACCAACTTGCATTTCGGTAAGTTTACTACTTCTACTTTGTAATATTTTTTATATTTAGTAGAGTTTATTTATTTAGTACTTATTATTATAAATTGTTATTAGTTCACAATCTCTCTCAAGACTCTACTACGTCTACCATGCCACCTCCATCCGAACCTACGGCCGAAGCTTCAAATAACAATCAAAAATTATGGGTTTGGGCATTTTATGAGAGGGCTATCGGTACCGTACCAACGCATTGTAAAATGATATGTCTTGTATGCAAAAATCAAAAGAAAACTACTACTTTTTCTTGGAAAATTGGTACCGAATCGAACACTAGCTCGTCATTTGGCAAATGACCATGGTTTGACTAAGGATAATCATGATCAAGAACGCTCGGATGATCAATCTCAACTATCCGGCTATTTCTCAAAAGCGCCCGGTGGAGGTATGCCTTTCGCTTACAATCAACAAAAATTAATTGTGGATTTGCTAAATATGTTACTCTTCTTTGCCTTTAAGTCATGGTGAAAGTGAAAATTTAGAAATTATGACTAGGACTTTAATGCAACCGGCATATCGGAGAATACCAAGGAATACTCTTAAACGGCGTATTCAACAACAATATTATATTCAACGTGCTCAATTAATTGAATTTTTTTAAAAGATTTGAAGGTTGTATATGTCTTACTAGTGATTGTTGGACTTCTCCAACTGGTGAACCTTATCTTTGCATTACAGTTCATTGGATTGGAACTGAATATGTAATAGAAAAACGTATTATTGCTTTTGATATTATGGAAGAATCACATACCGCTAAAAATCTAAAAGATAGAATAATTGAATGTTGTAAGGAATTTAATATATTTGATAAAGTGCTTTCTCTTTCTCGATAATGCGGCCGCGAATAATAAATGTATGGAATATTTGTTGGACGAATTACCTTTACTTGCAAACGGTATTTTTATGCATATTAGATGTTGTGCCCATGTCTTGAATTTGTCAGCTAAAAAAGGAATTGATATGATTTCACCCCTTTTAAATCCTATTAGAAAAATAATTAAATGGCTAAGACTGAGTCAACATATTAGGAGATATTATAAACATCTATGTAAGGAACGTAATTTGAAACCAAAAAAATGGAGCATTGACACACCTACCCGTTGGAACTCTACTTTTAAATTGCTTGATGATGTTATTCCTTATAAGGAAATTATTACTCAATTATATAACTCTGATCCAAAACATTTAGCCGAGCAAGACCTCATAACTGAGGATCATTGGGAACTTGCTACGATCGTTCATAGTATATTACGTGCTTATAATAATTCTACATATTTATTTTCTTATGTTTATGAACCTAATGTGCATTTGGTTATTTTAGAATGTTGTAAAATTGTTGGTTCTTTAAGTGAACACAAAAATAATATACATTTATCTCAAGTTATTTCTACAATGACAGAAAAATGGTTAGAGTATTTATCACAATTTCCTTACATATATGGTGTTGCATGTCTTCTTGACCCGGGTGTGAAAAAAGAAACACTCGGTAATCTTATTGATTATTATTATAATGCATTAAGTGATACTCCTTTTGATAGTGAGGAGTACGTAAATGAGTGCGTCAAAATATTAGCTTCATTAGTTGATTTGTACATTAAAAAATATAAACCGGAGGTTCTAGCCTCTCAGTCAACTTCAAAAAATAAAGGTAGATTTGATCAATTTACATCTTCATTTCTTTTCAAAAAACCAAAATCGTCATCAAGCTCTAATTCTTCAACTTCTTCTAGTCAAATCTTAAATGAGTATTTTACGTGTTCACATGAGCTTGATGCTGATTTTGAGATTTTAAAATGGTGGAAATTACGTGAAGAACAATATCCTATATTGGCTAGAATTGCAAGGGATCTCCTTGTCGTTCCAGCCTCTACAATTGCTTCGGAGTCTGCTTTTAGTGCAGGTAGAAGAGTTATAACAGATAAACGAACATCTTTATCGCCCGACGTTGTGAAGATTCTGGTCTGTAAAAAAGATTGGGAACAAGCAGAAAAACGTCAACAAGGACGGACGGAAGAAGAAGACGAACACAACGAGGATGATGATCCGTGGATGATGATGGATTCTTCATCCGAATCGGGAGCTTCAGGGAGTGGCCAACACGACGATTGAGCACATCACCTACCTTTAAGTTCCAGGTAAGTAAAGAGGTAAGTAAAAAGAACTACGTGGACTTTGATTCCTTAGGATACGTAGGCAACTTAATTTTAGAAATTAGATTAAATTTCAAAAAATAATCTAATTTTTACAAATTAAGTCCAAGTTCAATTTTTTTCCCATTTCTCCCCATTTAATTTAATATTAACATATCTTAAAAATTCAAAATGAATTTTTTTAAACAGATTGAAACAGTTTTTTACTAAGTTTTACATTTTTTCTTAATTCAAAATGATTTTTGTAAATTGATTTTTTAATTAATATTAATTAATTTATTTTAAAAATCGAAAACAGATTTTTACAAATTGATTTTTATGATTTTTTTTTTTACACTTTCGGCCCAAGCCCGGCCCGGCCCACACCGGCCCACGACGGCTCGGGGGCGGGGCCCGGCCCAACCCGCTAAATACATGGGCCGGTCCTGGGCATCGAAGTTCCAGCCCGGCCCGGTTCGGCCCGGCCCGGCCCATGGCCACCTCTATTCCTCACCAATGCTCTCCAAATATTATAATCCGTACACATTTTTCATAGAATATAATCATTAATAATAATATCCGATATCATTGCATTATCTCTTCAACAATACATAATGTATACCTTAAAATATAGAATAAAAATACACTTAAATACACAAGAACCACTAGTAGAATAAACATCAAAAACTTCGGTACGTCTCACTTCGTTAATGTATATTAGCAAAGTAAAAACAAACAACAACTTCGCTTTTCAATTTATTGAAGTAAAAAACTCACATATACTTCAGTAAATGGTACCAAACAAAAAAGCAGGAGCTAGTTAGAAATTTTAAGTTACAAAGACTTCGCTAATTTGATAATTACTAAAATAAAAAGTGTGAAATTTTATTTTTTACCAAAAAATTTTACAATAGCGAAGTGTATGTCTTGAGACCGAGAATTAATACGTTGAGGTTCAATTTTTTTCATTTGGGCTCCAATAAAACACTTAGTAAATCAACGGGTTTGAATGAGAAGTGTATAATTTATGTGTTAGTTTTAAGAAGCCGCATTATACCACGTGCACAATCAACGGGTTTCTGGTGAATTTTTGCAGTAGTGGATATGTTAATTTAAATAGGTCAAAGAAGAAAGAGTTAAATTACAAGGTCAATGACTGTTTGTATCGTTTTCTCAATAATACTCTCTCCGTCCCTTAATATTAATCATGTTTTAAAAGTACACAAATATTAAGAAAATTTAATGATAATTAGTTAATTTCATATTTGATCTTATTAATTATATTAATTTAATAAACCAGTTATATTAATTAATGTGTTTGTATATATTGAAGTTGTAGAGCCCATAATAAATTAAGGATATTCTTGGAATTTTTTCTATAAATTTGTATGAAAAATAAAAAATGGCATGTATTTTACAAACTAGTATTAAAGGACGAAGGGAGTAATTTGTAGATGTCTTCCAAAAGAAATCAAGGTTATGCAATTTATAAGCAGTTTCTAAAACATAATCTTCACTGAAATGTATACGCCCCGTCCTAAAAAATCTAGTTTGCGATCTTCATGAGTCCAATGTCAGAATCCTCCACTGATGGAAACGGCATGTCGTTCAATGTCAAACGGACTAAACCCCTAAATCCGACAACAGATACAGAATCAAAATATAAAACCTTTTCGACATTGCCAACCCCGCTCCTATACCGCCGCACTTTCAATGGACCCGCACTTCAACCCCAACGGTGCATTAAGTACCACGCGATTCTCCAATCTCAACCCTACGCTCTCCGAGCCGGTGCTCGAAGCCCTCACCCAAGGCAGCTTCGAGTTCTGCACTCCAGTTCAGGCAGCCACTATCCCGTTGCTATGCAGTTTCAAGGACGTCACCGTCGACGCCTCCACCAGCTCGGGAAAAACCCTTGCCTTCGTGCTCCCAGTGGTCGAGATTCTCCGCCGAGCTTCCACCAATCCCAAACCCAACAAGGTAATTATCAAGAGCTTCAATCTTTATTAGTTGCGACTGAGAAATTGGGGTTTTATTCAATTTAGAGAAATAGCTAATCTTCGAGCATTGATCTCTAGGTTTTTTAGCTGCATAGCAAAATTTGGTTTTATTTCATTGACAGAATTAGTTAATCTTCAGAGCTTTGAATTTTTTTTAGCTAATAAGAGAGATTCGGGTTTATTTAATTTATAGAATTTGATGTGTATATTTTTAGCTACTCAGGGAATTTGGGATTTGTATAGTTTACAGAAGCTTTGATCTTTGTGTTTGTTAGCTGCAGAGAGATGATGGGTTTTATTCAGTTTGAAGAGTTACAAATGTTTCTTGTGTTAATTTTAGGTTATGGGGATGATTATATCACCCACAAGAGAATTGTCAACGCAAATTTACAATGTGGTGAAACCCTTCATTTCCACACTTCCCAATTTCAAGTGTGTGCTGTTGGTTGGTGGGCGGCAAGTGAAAGCTGACATGAAGCAAATAGAGGTGGAAGGAGGCAATGTGTTGATTGGCACCGTGGGTAGGATATATGACATAATGGACCGCATGGAGAATCTGGACTTCCGAGATTTCGAGGTATGCATTTTGGGAGCTTGGCACTGTGTTTAGTGGTATTGGATTGATAGGATGATGGAATCGGCTTATGTTGTATGAATTTTCATGCAGATTCTGATTTTAGATGAGGCTGATAGGATGTTGGGAATAGATTTCCAAAAGAAGCTAACCGATATTATATCTCAGTTGCCAAAGCTCCGAAGACTGGTCTTTTTCCGGCCACTCAATGTTGTTATCCAAAATATTATTCGGAATGATTTGCTGGATATGTCTATGGATGAGTAACAAACAAAAATGCAAGAGCACGAGCAATGGAATGAAAATAACACAAGATTTTCCGGGGTTGTTAATCCCGGGCTTGAATGCTCTCGCGAGATATTATTAATAATAATACTACTTTGGAGTACAACTATTAATGTTTTAGTGCGATTACAATGAGTGTAATAACCCTAGAGGCTTAGCTGCTTAAGAGCTGATGATCGCCGGAAGAACCAAAGTTAATGCTCTGTGAGTTCTTGTTACAAAGATTTAATATAGTGAGCGTTCGTTTCTGCCGAACGTCTTTCTTATCTCTGAGATTTCTCTTGAGGGGAATTGAACTCTCCCTCCCAAATGTTGGAAGTCTCCTATTTATAGAAGAGTAGGTAGTTGGGATGTCTTAATCCCAAACGGGCGATCGCCTTTCCTGTATTAAATGCTCATTTAATGCTTCTGACACGCCATTAGTGGCGACCGGGATGATCGTCTCAGCACGTGGGTCGGTTTCCTTAAAATCCGCGGCTGCTATAGGTAGCCAACCGTGTGAGCCAATGAGAAAAGAACACGTGCGCCGCGACTCAGTCTTGTGAGGTCTCACCTAGTCCATTGCGTGACTAGGGCCTGCTCTTACGGCGCCATTTGCGGGTCTTGTCGGTAGGTCAGAGGCTGTCCTTGTCACTAAAAAATCCTTTTCCTGCTGCACCATTTGCGGGTTTGCACGTGGGCTTTCTTCCCGAGATTCAGTCTTCGTAGACTTGACGGAGGTCGGCTTTACATGTGGCATAAGACGGTCGTCCTTGGTCGTGCACTAAAGACGATCGCTAGGTACCTAAAGACGATCGCCTTGGACGTCGATCGCACGGTACTTGATCTCGATCTGACATCTTCGTTTGGTAAGACTGCCTTAGTTTATTTGACACTTTAACTTGGGCCGACCGACCTTTGTGCCCGTTGGCGGGCTGTTGATGCTTCTTGGCAGTCGATCGTTGTTGAGGCGATCGCCTATTCCAAGGCGTATTAATCGCCGCACAACAATTGCCCCCCAGCTCGCTCCGATGTTAAAGACGTGGGGTGAGGTGGTTCCACTGGCGATCACTTGAAAGGACTACGAGCGACCCATCACTTTATGGAACAGGCGATCGTCTCCTCGAGCGGATTTTGATTTTAAATTCGGACGACCTACTCGGTCGCTGAAAAGAGCGGGAGGCGAAAGTTGACTTGAGACATCATTGGGGCACGTGGCACGCTCCTGTTGGGGGATTCCGACGGTTTGTCAGACTTATCCTCTGGCGTGCCCTCGAAACGACGTGCACGTGGGACTCGAGGGCGGAAATAAAGTCGGTCTTTCCCGACCTTTGCGCTTCGACCCTCGAGACTTTGCTTATTTGTCGAGAAGCCCCCGCCTTCGCCTATAAAAAGGGGCTAGGGTTTCTGGGTTAAAACTTTATTTGCACTTTCGTCTGAGAAGAAGATATCGCCGGATTCCTTTGAAGCTTTGTGTTTGCTGAGCGTCGTTCGACTCAGTCTTTTTAGGTAAGAAAAAAACCCTCTTTTTTTCCTTTCTTTTTGAAGATGTCTGGAGGAAAATCAACGGTGTATGAGATGGGTAGCACTTCCTCCGCCGGGACTTCGACCGCCCGGGATGAAATCTTTGCGGAGTTCCACGTGGAGACGGCCGTCGAGGCTATTCGCGCCGGGATTGGACCCGCGGAGGTCGAAGAACTCTTTAACGAAGCTGATGCGGCCAGGACGGCGGAGGCCAAGCGAATGCGTTCGCTGGCCGAAAAGGAGATGGAAGTGAAGGCGTACTGGGAGCAAAACAATGCATTCGGCAAAGCCTTTTCAGACTTTGCCGAACTTATGGAGAAATTGGCCGGCCAAATTCCCAAGTTTGACTTCCGCGAATACTCAATCGCCCATCCCTATGAACCCGAAATGCGGATGCTGTTCCGGGCCGCGCGCCGCTCCTCATGGTCCCTTGGCCAGATTAGAAGCTCGGCGACCAGGAAAGATTTGGACCGCTGGAGGGCGAAGTTCCATGTCCCCTCTGATGTTTGCCTCTATGTGTCCGCCGAGAACGAGCGTGCCGATCAACCCCCTGAGGGCATGGTCGTCGTTAATGAGGCGATAATGGAGGCCGGGTTGCGGTTTCCACTGCCGTTCGCCGTTTCCTACCTGCTGACCACCTGGAATGTGGCGCCGCTTCAATTGACGCCGAACGCCTAGCCACATATCGTCTGCATCCTTACTTTGTTCGGCGGTCACTGGCTGTACCGTATTCCCTCGCCGTTGGAGATGAACCATATCTTCAAACTGACAGCTCAAAAGGGCTCCATTGGCGGCTACCATATCCAAGGTCGTTCAGTCCGGGTGATTCTTGGGGTCCCGAACAAAGTCCGGGGCGATCTGTCGAAGTGGTTCTAGGTCGGCGGCGCGTGGAAGTCGGCCGGAGCGACAATCCTACTGACGAGTTGGATATCCCCACCGGCTTCCGGGAGAGGAATCCGAGTAAGGGTTTTGACTCCCCCTTCGTTCGGATATATTCTGAACTGATCTAATTTGGCTTTCTTTTTGCAGGTGCCCTTGTTCCGGCAGCAGGCGAGCTAGCTTTTGATTTCGCGATCGTCTGGGAGCGGATACGTAGTCTTCCCGACAACCATATAGACGCTCTTCGGATCAACAACGAAGCCTGCTGGTTGGCCGCTCGGCTGTTTCGTTTTCCTCGCCACCTAGGGGTTCCAGGTACGAACTTTCATGATCTTCCTTTGCTTGACGATCGTCTTGATTGAGTAAGGTGACTAACCTTTGTCGATTGCTTTCTTTGCAGAAATACGCTTCCATCGCTATCAAGAGCCCCGACCGAGATTGCTATGTCAAATCCCGGGATTATAAGTCGCCTTCGCCAAGGGAAGAAAACTAGCCAATCTCCTGCTGCGATGCTCCGACCCATCCCGGAGGCGAGGCCTCTCCTGGAGCTGGTGGCTGAAGAACAAGACCCTCGGGAGGAGGGACAACTTCGGCTCAATCGCAAGAAATGGAGGATGGAGGATCCCTCGATCTCTGCTACTGTTGATGAGTCATCGATCCCCGTGCCTCCGCTTTCCGCAATTTCTCTGGTGGAGGGGTCCACGCCCTCCTCGTATTTCCTGGAAGCCATGACGATCGCTAATGCTGAGACCCCGCGCGGGAGGCCGTTCTTCGGCCGCGACCCATAGAAGGTCGCAAGGTAAGCTTGGTCGCTTTTCTGGGTTATGTCACTTATGTTGGAAATATACCAACTCTTTTGTTCTTGGCACAGGCTCCGTCGCAGCGACCCGAACTGCTCGCCGCTGGTGTTGGATTTCCTTGCCAGCAAATCTCCTCGTGAGGCTTGTGATGTCCCCCACTATGTTGCTCGGGCTTCCATCGCCCTGCCGAAGGCCTGGACGACCGACTTGGACGCGATCGCACGCCGACGATCTTCTGATGCGATGCAGGCGACCTTCGCTTTAGCCTTTCAGACGGCGACGATGGCTGCCCAGGCTGTGAAAGACCATGAGGGGCGGCCCTCCACCGCTCGTCTCCAGGCGGACCTCGAGGCTGCTCGAAAACAGAATGCCGAGCATGCCAACAGGCTCGTGGCGATGGAGAAGAGCTCCGTGGAGATGGCCAACAAGGCGAGCCATGACCTCGAACGGGCCCGGGCGGCGAACGACCGGATGCGGGATCAGATGACGGATGCCCGCAGGTCGCACGCTGCCGCACAGAAGGAGGTCGCTGAGCTGAAGGCGATCGTCGACCGGTTGACCGGCGAGCTGACGTCATCGAAGGAAGAGGTGGCTGCCAAGGCTACCGAGCTCCAGGGCGCGAACCAAACGCTCGCAGGGCTGAGGGAGAAACTGGAGGCAACCGAGGTCGATCCCTACCTCAACGTGGAATATGTCAGCGAATTTGCCTATTATATGGCTTATGCTGGCGCAATCCGCGCTGCTAAGAAGGGAGGGCTCGACGTCGGCCCTTTGGTTGATAACTTCAAAGCCTACGTGCTTGAGCACCATCGAAAGCCAGCCTTCATCGTGCCGATCCTTGACCTCTCCTCAGATCATGGGGTCGACTTGAGTTGGTATCCGTTGCCGGACAACCTTGTTCACCCGGATGCCTCAGAGGACGGGGGTGCGGTGCCTATTGCTGGCGAGGGAGCGAGCGCCGATCTCTGAGCTTTTCTTGCTTTTTTACTTGTAATTTTCTAGGCTTTTGTTGTATTTTGCCCTCGGGCGACCGTGCTTGTACATCAGATCCAAATGAAATGAAAAAATGTTTCTTTATCTGATTTCTTGTGTTTGTATGTTCGTCTTTACAAATCACTCGCATTGACCTGGCATCGATCGTCGTATGTATAGCTCCACTCTCTCCCTTATTTTTGTTTACTTAGTGAAAGTAAGGGAACGAAAATAAATCGTTTAGCGAGCGATCTTTGGTCTAGTTCTTGCGATCTTCAATTTTGCAGATTCCTCGAGGAAGGCCGACCATCTCGGCCTAGAGGAACTTGCACGGTCGTCGAGTTCGATGGAACCGACCTCTGCGACCATGTCTTGTGCGCGAGCGACATTCCGTCTGATGGTCTACGTCTCGCGACTAACTTAATTATGAGGGTCCTCCGTAGGCTACATTTTGCCTCACAATGTAGCGATGGGGGAGACGATCTCAGCCTGGAGGAGTCCTTGCACGGAGCGCCGTCGGATGAATCGACTTCGCGACTGTGGCTTGTTAGCACTTTTCTGCCTGGGACCGACATATTAGATGGCGGTCCTTCTAGGGCATACATTGTGACGGGGGGCGGGACGCGTCGCATTGTCCGGGTTCACCATGTCAGATGGTGGGCCTTTGAGGGCGGGCGAGCGTGTCAATAGATCTGTTTTGGAGGGTCTTCGGCTACGCCCGCCTTGTATTTAAACGAAAGGGCGAGCGATCTTCGCCCAAAGGAACCTTGCATGGACGGGCATCGACCTCCACGACCATGGCTGCACTTTTCTACCTGGGATCGTCATGTTAGATGGCGATCCTCGACGGTATACGTTGTGCTGGGGAGATGATCGATTGCCTAGGTCCATCATGTTAGATGACGAACTTTGGAGGACGAGCGAGTCATCCTCTTTCTGGAGGCGTTGCTCAGGCAGTAGCCTTTGGTTTGTTTTGTCGAATAAAATCACTTGGGGAGAATTGGAAAATTTCGTTAAGCACTTTGCACATTGAGTAAATGAATACAGGGTGTTTATACTGATAGTACTTCTTCAAATGGACGGCGTTCTAGGGATATTGGTCCGGAGTGCCGTCTGGGTGTTGGAGCTCGTAGGCTTCTTTGGTTAGCCACTTGGATATCCTGAATGGGCCCTCCCAGTTTGGACCAAATACTCCTGTGTGGGTCTGGATCTTCTTGAGGACTAGGTCTCCCACTTGGAATCGCCTTTCTTTGACCTTTGAATTGAAGAACTTTTCGGATTTCCTTTTGTGGATCGTGTTCTTCATTTCCGAGGTCAGTCGTCGTTCTTCGAGCATATCCAAGTCGATTCGCCGAGCTACATCATTGTCCGTCGTCAGTTGTTGTGCATTTCGGTGGCTGAGGACGGCGATCTCCGATGGGATCACTGTTTTTGTTCCGAAAGCGAGGGCGAATGGGGTTTCGCCGGTTGAATTTCTTGTCGTCGTCTGGTAGGACCACAAAACATCCGGGAGCTCGCTCGCCCAGCGCCCTTGCTTGGATTCGAGTCTGGCTTGGATCGTGTGCTTGAGGATCTTGTTTACAGCCTCTACCTGTCCGTTTGTTTGAGGGTGGTAAGGGGCCAAGAACAACTTTTTTATTCCCCATTTCTCGTAGAATTGCATAACTTCCAAACCGTCGAACTGCTTTCCATTGTCGGAGATGATAGCTTGAGGTAGACCTAAACGGCAGATGATGTTTTCCCAAATGAACTTAATTACTTGCTCTTGGCCGATCTTGTTGAGTGGTTTGGCCTTTGCCCATTTTGTGAAGTAATCGACCCCCACGATGGCGAATTTACATCCCCCCGGTGCTGTTGGCAAAGGACCGATGAGGTCGATGCCCCATTGGGCGAACGACCACGGACTATACATAGAGGTGAGCTGCTCGGGGGAGAGCTTGATGTTCGGGCCCATTATTTGACACCTGTGACAAGATCGGGCATAGGCGATCGCATCCTTTCGCAGGGTAGGCTATAAAAAACCTTGCCTGGTCGTCTTGTGGATGAGGGCTCGCCCTCCCGCGTGATTTCCACAGATCCCGTCATGGATTTTGGCTAAAACAAGTCGGTCTTCCTCCGGCGTAATGCATTTGAGCAGAGGAAGGCTGAAAGCTCGCTTGTAAAGCCGGTCGTCCAAGAGGGTGTATCTGGTCGCTCGGAGCTGAAGCTGGCGAGCCTTGACCCGATCTGTGGGACCATTCCGTCCTTTAAGTATTCAATGGACGGAGTCATCCAGTTCTCTTCGGCGATGGCAACTGTGGCGACCAAGCTTTTGTCGATCGCCGATCTTGCCAATTTAGTGATTTGGATGTTAGAGAAATCCACTGCCCCATCCGACGATGCGAGTTTGGATAGGGCATCGGCCTGGGAGTTGTGCTCTCTTGGGATTTACTAGATCATCACTTCTTCGAAATTTGTGCACATTTCGGCGATCAACTCTTGATATTTGATCATCTGTTCACACCGCGCCTCATATTCTCCCTTGACTTGGTTCACGACCAAGAGGGAGTCCATGAAGACGTGAAGGCGACGAACGCCCACGGCGAGCGCTAGATCGAGCCCGCCTACTAAGGCTTCGTACTCGGCTTTATTGTTGGTCGCTCGGAAATCGAAACGCACAGCATTTGTGAAACTCTGGCCGTCGGGGCTGATGAGGACAATCCCCACCCCCGCTCACGAGCTGGTCGACGAGCCATCTACGAACAGCTTCCAGGCGGGACGGCTGACTTGGGTTGGGCTAGGCGGGAAAGTTAATTCCACCACAAAATCCGCCAGCGCTTGGCCCTTGATCGCCGTGCGAGGAGCATACGTGACACCGTATTGGGCGATCTCTAGTGACCACTTGAGGAGTCGCCCGTTGGTGTATGGCCGGTGCAGAACTTACCTTAGAGGGAGAGTCGTCAGAACCTCCACTTGGTGTTCGAAGAAATAGGATCTCAGCTTGCGAACACTCATGACAAGTGCGTAGGCGAGCTACTCCGGAGGCGTGTATCGTGTCTCCCCGTCATGTAGCGCTTGACTAACGAAGTAGATCATCAAGTGGGTTTGTCCCTTTGCTCGCACTAATACTGCGCTCAGCACGACCTCCGAGGCTGCCAGGTAAAGGAACAACTTCTCGCCGGGGATTGGTTTTGCCAAAATTTGGGGGTTAGAAAGATACTCCTTGATTTTGGCGAACGCCATTTGACTTTCTTTCGTCCACGCAAAATTTTTATCCTTTATGGTGGCGAAGAAAGGCTTGCTTTTGTCTCCGAGCCACGAAATGAAACGATTAAGGGCTGCCAAACACCCCATGAGGCATTGCACCTGCTTGACATTCCGTGGTTCTTGCATGTCGAGGATCGCCTCGATCTTTGTGGGGTTCGCTTCGATCCCCCTTTAGCTCACGATGTGCCCAGGAATTTTCTGGAGCTTACTCCGAAGTTGCATTTCTTAGGGTTCAGCTTCATGTTGAAACTCTCGAGGATGGCGAACGTCTCGGCGAGGTCTTTGAGGTGATTTTCCTTTTTGAGGCTCTTGACCACAATGTCGTCAATGTAAACCTCTGTGGTTTTTCCGATTTGATCGGCGAGCATCCCGTTGACTAGGCATTGGTAGGTCGCCCCCGCATTTTCCAGACCGAACGACATTCGGATCCAAAAGAACACATCTTTTTCCGGGGAGTTGAATAAAGGATGGAAGACTTCTCATTACAGCTCACATTTTGAACCTTGGAGAGATTCCATACGTGAGAGTTGAGAGAGTTCAAGAGAGAGAAAATAGTTTCTGAAGTATTCTTCTTCCTTTTCTTCATTTTGGTTCTTTGTTGTTCTTGGAACATCAAGAGATTTTGAGAGATATAGATTATACACTTAGAGTGATATAATCAAAGGCTTCATCATCATAGCTCTAGCCGTATCCTTGGAGGATAGCAAGGTGATCATCATCCCGTTCGTTTCTCCGGCGCATGGCAAGTAGAGGCGTTGTATTTTCGACGTTGGATCATCCAAGGGCTTGGAGCACATTGGATCGTAGGGATTTACAATTAAAGCTTGGGGAATAGCTCAAGAGGAATCCATTTAATCAACGGACTACAAGGGTGAGTTTCTTACATCTCTTGTGTTTTCATTTATATATTCGTATATACGTAGCTCGATCGATCCTCGTAGGGATTCGGATCGAATTAATTTTCGTTTTACCGCTTCCGCTGGTCCTTCGATTTAGGCACCGAATCCCAACAGTGGTATTGGAGCGTAGGTCTTGCGATCGTATATACGATATTGGCATTTGGAATGCTTGATTAGATGGTGAATGATTTGGAATCATTTATAGTCATAATCGTGGTATATGTTTTTTTTCGTTCGTTCTAGTTGTATTTTTCGTAAGTTTATGTCTAAATATAAATCTTTAATTTCTGGGAAATGTGATTTATATTGAAGATATGAATGTTGGAAAATATAGATATTGGATATCCAGTCGAAAAACTAGCCCCGAATTGCCGTTGGACGGTCCGGGAGTGGTCCGGAAGAAGGGGGCCGCGGCCCAGGACTGCTGAAGCCCATTTTGTTGGTTACTGGGCTAGGGGCCGCGGCCCAGGGCTGCTGGGCAGCCCTACTTGCTGCCTGGTGATGTTTCGGGCGCGGTCCAGCCCCTTTCGGACCCTTTTCGGGCTTATTTTCTTCGTGTATTCCTAAAAACTGATTTCCCACATTTTAAATTGGATTTAATATGATTAAAATGATATATGGTATTTCATTTTATAAGGGAAAATTGATTTATTGGAATACTTGTGCTCGACCGAATTATTTTGAATGTTTTTCATATTACCGATTGTGTGAATCGATTGGATCGGTTTATATTGTTGATTGGATCAATGTATCTCTACGCTTTCCATTTATATAGTATATATTGGATGAATGCTTTTTGAATGGGGATGTGGTTCGTGGACTTAGTTTTGAATCGTTCGTTTTATTCGATTGGGTTGTAAAGGCCGTTTTGAGCCTATTTATTTTACTAGAAATATTTGTATCTAGGATGCAATTTTCAATGTAAAATTTATATGTAATGACGAAGACCGGAGGAAGATCCGTTTCGAGAAGACGAAGATTCAAGATGAAGACTTATAATTAGATTATAGAGTTTTTGTTTTCTAGGAACGGTCTATGAACCACATGTTGGTAGCAACTAGGTTGTGAATGGTTGTACATATTGTATGAATGCTACAAACGCGCTTAAATGAATTAATGTGCAAAGTGTAACATTAATCGCAATAATTCTCCCACAACAAATTATTAAGTTTATAAGCTTTCAAGGTTTTCTTTCCCTCCATCGAGCTTTCGGGAAATTGAAATCTGTTGTGTCACGATCTATTCATCCCGACAGGCGATCGACTATAAGGCCGAGCGACCGAGTTAACTCCAGTCAAACCCTGACTAGCTCGCCAAGTCGAAGATATCAAACCACCATCAGGCACCTAGCGATCGACTCCCAGGGCGATCGCCCTTTGGCAGCTGGCGATCTGCTCTACTAACCGGCTAAGGGCAATCGACCTGCGCCCCGAGCAGAGACGATCGCCCATCAAAACCGTCAAGGACTGGATCTCAGAAAAGCACCCACGTGCAGTTCCGTAAAAGGCGCTGACAAGATCTTTTGCTAACTGACAAGATCTTTGACTAAAGCCTGTCACCTACCCCACCTACCGGCATGTGCGCCGAAAGTTGTCAGTAGGGCCGCATGTGACTAACTCAGGACGCGTGTAAGCTCCCCATTGGACCAAGTAGTTGACTGCCAACAACTCCTGCAGACTTTGAGGGGACAGGCCCATGTGCTAAAAGACGATCGCCCGATTATTATATTGCAGTAAAGGCGATCGCCCGGCGTATCCAAGCCCTATAAATAGAGAACCTCCTCCTACTGGAAAAAGGTTCTCAGTTCTCGGTTCCCAGTTCTGAATTCATTTGAACCAACAGCTCGGAATTCACTCTACAGTTCCCAGTTCACTGAATATACAGTTCCGAATTCATTCTGACCTACGCTCAGAGTCCATTCTCTCACATTCCGATACATCCACGGAAATACTGAAGAACACACACACATCATCAAGCTACCGGCTATCTCACCGGAATCCGTCTCAGGACTTCTCTCTCCAAATCTCTCGTCCAGAAGACGATCGGCAGAAGCAGCAAGTCTCCACTAGACAGATTCCAAGGGATTCACAAGCCCAGAAGCCCAAACATCCAGCTATATACTCGCCGTGAGAGGCGGTCGATCTCTCACCGCCGCGACCGTACATCACCTTTGTTACAAGAACTCACAGAGCATCAAATCTGGTTCTTCCGGCAATCTACACGCTCACTAGCTAAGATAACAAGAAACTTTACACTCATTGTAATTGTATTCTTACATTAATATTTGTATCCCCGAATATCGGTATTAATAATATCTCGCGAGAGCATTCAAGCCCGGGACTAACAACCCCGGCAAATCTTGTGTTATTTATCTTTCTCTCGGAAGTGCTCTTGCATTTGTTTGCTATCCCATCCTTTCCAGCAATATCTATCTCCGGATAATATTTTGGGTAGCAACAATTGGCGCTAGAGGAAGGGGTTGAACCTTCGAACTTTTATTTCTACCGTCCCGAAGAACACTCACTGTTCTCGGGGCATATACTTGAAGTGACACTCACTGCACTTCAAAGAAAACCTCCAGAATCATGACATCCGCCGGTCCATCGAAGAAAGCCGCTCTCCGAACCGCCGGACACCATTTCCCGGCTCAGTCCGAACCCCAGCCGACGACAGGGGGAAGCCGCGGCAACGCGAGACTCTCGATCCCGCATCCGAGAGATGGCCCCAACCTCTCACTCGATCAGTTCCAAACCAAGGAACAGATCGAGGAGGCTATGGCCATCCTGGAGGAGCGACGGAGAGCATGCGCGCTGCCCGCGATAACTCCCTCGATCATCCGCCGCATGGGAAAACGGAAATTCAATGGGCTACTGAACGAGCGATCGTCAGAGAGCCCCAATGCGCGAGGAAAAGCTCTCGCTCGACCGGACGGATCTATATTCAATCGCTTGGGACGCGACCCATCCGGGCGACCGGTGCATTCAGTCTCCATCATTGTAAAGATGGAATCCATATCCGTCACCAGGAGTTCGGCCTTCCCATCTCACAGCCGAACACAGGTCAGCCATCTGACTCCAGCCCCGATCGCCAGGGACTCAGTACTCAATCGCCTCGGCTCCCGCTCCGACCGCCGAGCCGCTAGCGATCGAGCCACGCGATGGCCGCCATGCAACGTCAGCTCGATGAGATGAGAGCACTCTTGGACGCTGGGGCAAGCACCAGCAAGAAGATCGCCGGGCCGACCGAGCCACTCGCGGTCCACATCGAGCTTGCCCCCATACAACCAACGATCGCTCCTCCTAAAACACCTCTGTATAAGGGAGATCGGACTCGAAACCCACTGAGTAAATTCCGAATTTACATGGTAGGTGTGGGGCATCGATGCAACCAGTGCGGATCTTCCCTCGACACTAGGCGAGCCGCCCATAAGTGGTACGTCTCACTACCACCACGATCGGTCACCTCTTTTAAGAAATCGCGGATGACTTCACGTCACACTTCGCCAGGCAAGGTCGCCAGACCGAGAAGGCCCCAGCCGCATGATAAAAATCAAGCGGGGAAGGACGAAATCGACGCGAATTACATCGACCGGTAGACGAAATCATCCTCACCGGCGAACCCGTCGGTGATGAGCTCGCTCTCTACTCGGTCATGGGGATTCCACGGTCACTCTCCCATGTTCGGACATCTCTCCAAGGATATTCCCCAACTTACACGATCTTCCGCGCTAAAGCCGCCAACTTCTGGCCGTGCAAAGGCTACTCACCCTCCGCTTAGACGAGGAAACGCCACCTCTTGCCCAAGATAGCGATCGCTAAAGCAAAGAAGGCGATCGCCAAGACACCGGAGATCTCAAAGCTTTCGAGGACATGGAAGCCCATCTCCTCCATACGTTCAATGTAACACCGGCACATATTTTCTATGCCATCAAGGGGCACGAAGAGCTAAAAAGCCTAAGGCGATAAGGGACCACGGTCACTGGACAACAATCAATATTGCGCCTACCACAAGAGTCCCGGCCACGGCACCAACAATTGCCGCGACCTCCTCAAGCGGCTCTGGAGACTGTTCGAGGAGGGCAAGTTGGATGACTTATTGGTTTAGCCGAAGCCCCCGCCTATCTCTATAGACGATCGTCCGAGTCGAGCGCAAACAGTGGGAAGCTCATACGAGCCGACCCCTGGATCAACCTCGGCGACCGTCTCTATATGCTTCAATCAAGAGAAGGAGACCACGGAATTCATCCCGATCTCCCTCCTTATTCAAGAAACCGGAGGACTCGATCGCCATCTACATTTCACCATATAACATGATGGACTAAGGCACGAGATCGCCTCCCCGCACAACGTACACCGTCGAAGATCGACATCTACATGACGATCCAAGGTGAAAGAGTGCAGCCATGGTCCTCGTGGTCGATGGAACCCATCGCTTAGGCCATGCAAGGTCCCTTTAGGCCAAGATCGCCCGCCCTTCGTTTAAATACGAGGCCGGCGTAGTCCGAGGGCCCTCCAAAATAAATCGGTGGACACGATCGCTCGCCCTCAAAGGTTCATCATCTAACATGGTGAACCGGACAATGCGACGTGCCACAACCCCGTCTCAACGTACACCGTCGAGGTCGGCCATCTCCATGGCTAGCCGAGGTGGAAGCAGAAGCTAACAAGCCGCGGGCGCGGAGTTGATTCATCCGACGCCCGCGCAAGGACTCCTCTAGGCCGAGACCGCACGCCCTTCGTTTAAATACGAGGCGCGCGGCCAACGGAGGACCCTCATAATAAAGTGAGTCACGAGACACTCAATGTCTTCGCGCATCAAGACATGATCAAGGAGTCGGTCCATCGAACTCCGCGATCGTGCACGGTTCCTCAAGACGGACGGCCGTCCCAGGGATTCGACAAACTTGAAGACCGCTCGCTCAAGGAATTATTTTCATCCCCTTACTTCCACTAAGTGAATAAAAACAAGGGGCAAGAAGAGTGCGGACTACCTACGACGATCGTCGCTATTCAACCACATACGGAGATCGTCATTTTTCGGATGTAGTGCGTGATCGAACTTGTTGTAAAAAGTTGTCTTATGAGTTTATCAATTCATTTGGAACTACCCTCGCAACGATCTCTCCTCACACATTTGTACAAAGTCAAACAAAGACTTAAAAATAACCATTCATTCAAGAGATAAGTCAGAAAGACAAATGCTCATTTCATTACTTGAAAAAATAGAGTACATGATCGCCCGAAGGCCTAAGTACTACAAAGAAAGAAAGCTACAAACTACAAAGAAAGTAAGCTAAAAACATCAAAAAGGAAGCGCCTCAGGCCCCTGCCGGGCCTTCGCCATCAGCATTCGGCGCGGTTCCCTCATCTTCCGGAGCATCGGGATGAGCAAGACTGTCTGGAGACGGATACCAGCTCAAATCCACACCGATGTCCGCCAGGTCCAAGATCGGCAAGGAGAAAGCCGAATTGAGAGGATGCTCCAATGCATATGACTTGAACTTCTCGGCAAGAGGACCGACCTCCAAGCCTCCCTTCTTAGCCGCTCGGATCGAGTCGGCGAACGCCAAGTAATAGGCGAACTCGCTGACATACTCCAAGTTTTGGAAGGGATCGGCCTTGGTCGCCTCGACCTCTCCTCTCAGCTCGGCCATCGCCTGTTGCGATCCCTGGAGCTCGGCCTCCCTCGCAGCAACCTTCTCTTTCGCCTCACTTGGCTCGCTCATCAGCCGAGCGATCGTCACCTTCTGGCGATCGGCCTCCTCCTCAGCAACATTCCTCGCCTGGACGGCACTCTGCATCTGGTCCCGAAACCGGTCGACCGCCATTCGGAATTTCTCAGTCTCCTTCTTCTCCAGCTCAAGCTCGTGGCTCGCCCGCTTGGCCGCCTCCAAGGAGTCCTTCTCCATCGCTGCGATCTTGTCAGCAAACTCGGCGTTCTCTTTCCGAGCCGCCTCAAGATCCTCCTGAAGGCGAATAGTGGAGGGCCGCCCCTCAAACTCTGGCGGCACTGACGGCCATGGTCGCCGTCTGAAGAGAAAGGGCGACAACAGCATTCATCGAACTCGACGATCGCAGCCGGGCGATCGCATCCAGATCAGTTGTCCACGCCTTCGGCAAAGCAGATGCAGCCTTGCTCACATAGGGAGGAATGTCGCAGGAATGGCGAGGAGATCGACTCGCCAGGAAATCCACGACCATCGGTGGACAAATCGGGTCTGCGGCGGATCCCGCACCAAAACACCAAGGTTAATACAACTCCTACGCAGATGTAATTGTCAACACGTAAATGCTATCTACCTATCGGCCTTCTCGGGATCCCGACCAAAAACGGTTTCCCTCGAGGAGCTTCGCATCCGCGATCGCCGTCTCCGCGAGAAAAGCCGCAGAGGCGGCTCGCGCTCGAGCAACGATGGTGATCGGAGGCGCGGCGATCGGCACTTCATCGCCCGGGCAGAAACGAAGTTTCTTGCGGCCTCGGCCTCTTGCGATCGCCGAAGCCCCTCCTCGGAAGTTCCTCCTCAACCTCGACTGCTCTACGCGAGGCTCCGGCTCCGCACGAGGCACCGCCTCCGGAACTATAGGCAATGCGACGGTGGAACCCGAGTCGACCTCTTCGCCTTGAGACGGCCTAGACTCCGGGTTCGACATAGCGATCTCGCCGGAGGCTCCAAAAGCGAGGGAAACGAACCTCTGCAGTTAAAGACGATCGACTAACGGTGGACACTATCTTCAAATAAGGCGATCGCCTAGAAATTGAAGGTCGCATAAAGTCATACTGCACCGCGAGATGTCTCGGGAAGCGGAATAGTCGAGCCGACAACCGGCGACTCTCCTTGTTGATCCGAGTGGCGTCTAGGTCGTCGTCCGACAAGCTCCTAATTCGCTCCCAAACAACGAGGAAGTCGAAGGCGGCTCCTCGATCGCGGGATATGAAAGCTCGCAAAGCAATCAAATTAGATCAGTCAACACGCATCCAAGCGAAGGGAGAGTCTAAACCCTTACCGGGATTTCTCTCCGAAATTCGATGGGATCTCCGGTTCGCTGGGGTTGTCGCTCGCGAAGCTCTCCACTTGCGGCGACCCAGAACCACTTCGTCCGATCGCCCGTATCTTATTCGAACTCCATGAATCACCCGGCCAGATCGGCCTTGGATGTGGTAACCGCCGACCAACCCTCTATGTGCCGTCAGTTTAAACAAATAGTTCATCTCCAACGGCGACGGAGGCAGTACAGGCGGTGACCGCCGAAAAGGGTGAGAGTGCATATGATTTGGAGCCGGGCGTTCGGCGTCACCTGAAGTGGCGCCACATTCCAAGCGGCCAACAGATGGGAGACCGCAAAGGACAGAGGAGCGCGGCCGGCCTCCATAACGGCCTCACTCACTGCGACCATACCCATCGGAGGCTGGTCGGCTCGTTCATTCTCCGCGGCGCGAACATGTCCACATACGAAGGAACATGGAATCTTGTCCTCCAGACGGCGGATCTCTCTCGGACGTCGAGCTCCGTATTGGCCGGCGACCACAATGATCGGCTGCGACACGATCTGCGACCGCTTGGGGAGCACATAGGGATAAGCGACCGAATATCCCCGAAATCGAATCGCGGAGTAGGACCGCCAATCTATCCATTATTTCACAAAGGCCCTATAGGCCGTCCAAAATCACTATGTTGCTCCCGGTAAGCCCCGATCGCGGATCTCTCTCGATCTGCGATCGTCTCTCCTCGGCCGACTCCCTAGCAACATCGGCCTCATTGAACAAAGCCTCAACTTCAGCCGGTCGATTCCGGCTCGAATGGCCAATGCCGTCTCTGTGGAAGACGGAAGAAGTTTCTCCCCGGGCAGCCGATGTCCCGGCGGCAGAACTAGTTCCCGCTCCAAACGACGATGAGGTTCCGGCCATTTTCAGAAGTCAGAAAGGAAGAGAAGGATTTTTCTTACCCTAAAGTGAAATCGATAGACGATCGGCGCTTAGATCTTCAAAAAATTCGGCAGCAGGACCTTCTTTCTCCAATGCGTACGCGTGAGTAAGACTGCAGCCCCGCGCCCCCTTTTATAGGAGAAAGCAGGGACCCGATTGCAATAAAGGAAAACCTCAGGGGTCGGATCTCAAACGGCGCACCAGTTGACCCCCTCGAGACCCGCGTACGCGTCTTTTCGAGGACGCGTCAGCCGAGGAGTCATTAATGACCGTTGGCGTCCTCCAATAGGAGCCCGACACGTGCGAGGAGACTTTTCAACGCCCGTTGTTTTTTCCCTTGATTCGGCGGCCAACCAGTCGTCCCAAATCCAGTATATCAGCTCAAAGACGATCGCCAGTTCCATTAAACACGAAGTCGCTCGTCAATAGTTCAGCGATCGCCAAGAGAGCCACCTCACCCCACGTTTCCAACGTATGAGCGAGCTGGGGGGCAATTGTTGTGTCACGATTTATTCATCCCGACAGGCGATCGACTATAAGGCCGAGCGACCGAGTCAACTCCAGTCAAACCCTGACTAGCTCGCCAAGTCGAAGATATCAAACCACCATCAGGCACCTAGCGATCGACTCCCAGGGCGATCGCCCTTTGGCAGCTGGCGATCTGCTCTACTAACCGGCTAAGGGCAATCGACCTGCGCCCCGAGCAGAGACGATCGCCCATCAAAACCGTCAAGGACTGGATCTCAGAAAAGCACCCACGTGCAGATCCGTAAAAGGCGCTGACAAGATCTTTTGCTAACTGACAAGATCTTTGACTAAAGCCTGTCACCTACCCCACCTACCGGCATGTGCGCCGAAAGTTGTCAGTAGGGCCGCATGTGACTAACTCAGGACGCGTGTAAGCTCCCCATTGGACCGAGTAGTTGACTGCCAACAACTCCTGCAGACTCTGAGGGGACAGGCCCATGTGCTAAAAGACGATCGCCCGATTATTATATTGCAGTAAAGGCGATCGCCCGGCGTATCCAAGCCCTATAAATAGAGAACCTCCTCCTACTGGAAAAAGGTTCTCAGTTCTCGGTTCTCAGTTCTGAATTCATTTGAACCAACAGCTCGGAATTCACTCTACGGTTCCCAGTTCACTGAATATACAGTTCCGAATTCATTCTGACCTACGCTCAGAGTCCATTCTCTCACATTCCGATACATCCACGGAAATACTGAAGAACACACACACATCATCAAGCTACCGGCTATCTCACCGGAATCCGTCTCAGGACTTCTCTCTCCAAATCTCTCGTCCAGAAGACGATCGGCAGAAGCAGCAAGTCTCCACTAGACAGATTCCAAGGGATTCACAAGCCCAGAAGCCCAAACATCCAGCTATATACTCGCCGTGAGAGGCGGTCGATCTCTCACCGCCGCGACCGTACATCACCTTTGTTACAAGAACTCACAGAGCATCAAATCTGGTTCTTCCGGCAATCTACACGCTCACTAGCTAAGATAACAAGAAACTTTACACTCATTGTAATTGTATTCTTACATTAATATTTGTATCCCCGAATATCGGTATTAATAATATCTCGCGAGAGCATTCAAGCCCGGGACTAACAACCCCGGCAAATCTTGTGTTATTTATCTTTCTCTCGGAAGTGCTCTTGCATTTGTTTGCTATCCCATCCTTTCCAGCAATATCTATCTCCGGATAATATTTTGGGTAGCAACAAAATCCAAACCGGATGTGCTATGCTTCTGAGTTATCAGGGTAGTCGTTCGGGGAGGACGGATAAATTACCGGAAGCGCATTGGATGCCTTCGGTTGGAGCAAATTTTATCCCTAGAAACCTGATAGGTTTCCGGATAAGATTCAATTGTGAAACTGATTTGCGTCGATGGTATAAACTTAACTTGTTCACGAACCATAGAAACCGTATAGGTTGAGGGGAGTGAACAAGGGAAAAAGAAGATCGAATCATCCATTAGATGGGTTGGTGTTGGACACCACTTTATGAAAATTAATAGACTAGAAACCTGTTTGGTTGCCCTCTATTAAGATTTATAAAGAACTCGATCACCACTATGAAGTAGAGCGACGATACTTCCAGATTTCACATGGGAGTGTGTTGTTCCGATAAAAATAGTGGGAGCTGGGTTAAAGAATAGAAAAGACCTTAATTATATACTCAGATCATAATATAACAAGTCACTTATTAATCTGTTATACTTAATGCAGATATAACTCTCAATATAACAATGAATCCACTCGCAATTCTACTTGAGAAGAACACCCTGATTGTTGCTAACTTTGTGGACTAGCTCTGCAATCTGATGATTGTCCTCAGTATAGAGGCACTGGGATACGTCTTGGAGATGGACATTCCGGCGCATCCTGTGCGGACTAGAGCCAATCAGGAAGAGATTGAAAACCACGAAAAGTGGGTTAAGGATGACATAAAAGTCCGTGCATACATGATGGCTTCTATATCTAACGAGCTTCAGAGAGCTCATGAGAAAATGACTTCTGCTAGGCAAATTCTATCTCACTTAACCGAACTTTATGGTGAGCACAGCAGAACTGCTAGATATGAGATATCCAAGCAACTGTTCGGTGCAAGGATGAAGGAATGTGAGAAGGTTGGGGAACACGTCCTCAAAATGATATCCATGATCGAGATATTGGAGGCTCTTAATTTTAAAATGGATACTTCTCTCCAAACCGACCTTATCCTTCAGTCTCTCCCTGATTCCTTCTCACAGTTTGTTATGAACTTTAACTTCAATGAGATTGCATGTAATTTAGCTGAGCTAATGAACAAACTTGTGACCGCTCAGTCTCAGATGAAGACTCCGCGGATGAAGGAGTCTGCTCTTGTGATTTCTTATGGACCTCGGAGGTCTAAGAACAAGAAGAAAAAGACCAAGAAGCAGACTGGACCACCTGTCAAGGACTTCAAGGGCAAGGGCAAAGCCCCAACGGTTCCGAAGAATAAGAAGAAGAAGGATGCTTGTCTCAAGTGCGGTGAGCTGGGCCACTGGGCTAGAGACTGTCCGATTCTTCATGGCACTTCAGGTACAAAACTTTTGGTTTTGGAAACAAATTGTTCTGCTACTGTATTTTCTACTTCTAATATACTGGATTCTGGTGCTAGTTCTCATATTTGTACCGTGAATCAGGATCTGGAACAAAGTAGGAAGCTTGGAGCTGGAGAAGTAATGATCACTGTCGGAAGCGGGCATAGTGTCGAGGCAACCGACATAGGATCACTTCTTTTGGGTTTAGAATCCGGCTTTGTTTTGACTTTAGAAGATGTACTTGTTTTGCCCAAGGGGCACAAAAATATTGTATCCATTCTGGTCATGGAGCGAAAAGGCTTTTCATTTTTCATTGGTGATGGTTCCTGCTAAATTGATTTGAGAAATAAACTAGTGGGTACTGCTACATTGTTAAATGGATTGTATCATCTAAATCTCAGCAACGAAGTAGTTGTGAATACTATGACTAGAAAACGTGGTAGGGATGAAACCAATCAAGTTTTGAAATGGCATCTAAGACTTGGTCATGTTGGTCAGACCAAGGTTTACAAGATGGAAAAAGATGGACTTATGGGTCCATTGGGAATGGATCCTTTTCTTACTTGTGAATCTTGCCTTAAAGGCAAAATGACTAAGTCCCCCTTCACATGGACTTTTGAAAGAGCCGCTGATAAACTGGAATTAATGCATACTGACGTATGTGGTGCTTTGGAAGCAGCACGTGACGGATATCAATATTTCATTACGTTTACAGATGATCATACTAGGTATGGTTATGTATACTTAATGAAACATAAATCCAAGTCTTTGAGAAATTTCAGGAATTCAAGACCCTAGTCGAGAAACAAACTGGTGATCATATCAAAGCACTTCGGTCGGACCGAGGTGACGAGTATATGAGTATGGAGTTTGATAAGTTCCTTAAGGAACATGGAATAGTTTCACAACTAACACCTCCATGTACTCCTCAGTTAAATGGTGTGTCAGAAAGAAGGAACCGGACCTTGTTAAACATAGTTCGTTCCATGCTGGGCTATACTGACTTACCGATTTACCTGTGGGGGTATGCACTCCTGACTGCCGCTTACATATTGAACAAATGTCCTTCTAAATCCGTTCCTAAAACTCCACATGAGATGTGGGAGGGCAGGAAACCAAGTTTTAATCATATTAGGATTTGGGGATGTCCCGCCTATGTCAAGAAGACTAAGGTGGAAAAGTTGGAAGCGAGGTCCGCGAAGGGATGTTTCATTGGATTCCCGTATGGGATGATGGGGTATCTATTCTACATGCCCGAAGATCGAAAGATCGTTGTTGCTTTACAAGCACACTTCCTGGAAGATAAGTTCATTCAGGAAGACGGAGCAGGTAGAAGTATTTCTTTAGAAGAATACAATGAAACTCTTCGGGAGACACCTGTGCAAGAAACTGGAACAGAACCTTCTGAAACACAAGTACAACCACCTCGTAGGTCTATTAGGGTGTCTCATTTACCTGAGAGGTATGGGCTTGTGCACTTGGAGGAACTAGGTCTCCATGAGGTTCCAAGTGATAGCCAAGAGACTGACCCAACGACCAATGACCAAGCGATGGTGGATGTAGACTCCGCAAAATGGCGTGAAGCTATGGAAGCTGAGATAGACTCGATGCATGTCAATCAGGTGTGGACTCTAGTAGACCGCCCCAAGGGCATAGTGCCTATTGGGAACAAGTGGATCTACAAGAGAAAGACTGATGGTGATGGCAAGGTTGACGCCTATAAGGTCAGACTTGTGGCAAAGGGTTATACCCAGAAAGTAGGGATCAACTACCACGATACCTTCTCGCCCGTAGCTATGATCAAGTCTATTCGCATGATGCTTGATATAGCTGCCTACCACGATTATGAGATATGGCAAATGGATGTAAAGACGACTTTCCTTAATGGATTCCTCGAGGAGGAAATCTATATGGAGCAGCCTAAAGGCTTTGTGTCCGAAGTCGATATTCAGAAAGTGTGCAAGCTTCAGCGTTCCATTTATGGGCTGAAGCAAGCGTCGCATAGTTGGAACCTTCATTTTGATGAGGCGGTCAAAAAGTTTGACTTCGTGCAAAATGAATAGGAACCTTGTGTATACAAGAGGGTTAGTGGGAGCAAGATCGCATTCTTAGTACTATATGTGGATGACATTCTACTAATAGGAAATGATGTGGAAATGCTCAGTTCTGTGAAAGCTTGGCTTTCGAGTAATTTCTCCATGAAAGACTTGGTAGAAGCAACCTATATTCTTGGAATTCCGCTCTACCGGGATAGAGCAAAGAGAACGATAGGTATTTCCCAAGCCCTCTATATAGATAAAATCTTAAAGCGGTTTAAGATGGATGATTCTAAACGAGGGTTCCTACCGATGTGACATGGAATAAAACTCTCCTTGAAGATGTGTCCTCAAAGTGAGGAACAACGAAAGGAAATGAGTAATATACCATATGCTTCGGCCGTGGGTAGCCTTATGTATGCTATGTTGTGTACGAGACCTGACATTATGCATGCTGTAAGCATGGTGAGTAGGTTTCAGGTAAACCAAGGTAGGGAACATTGGACTGCCGTAAAGAACGTTCTCAAGTACTTAAGAAGAACTAGAGATATGGTTCTGATGTATGGCGGTGGAGAATTGGATGTGGTGGGATTCACTGATTCGGACTTCCAAGGACTGAAGGACGATTCGATGTCTACTTCTGGCTACATATTTACTCTTAATGGAGAAGCAATATCTTGGCGTAGTGCCAAGCAACGCGTGACTACTGATTCCACCTGTCAGGCTGAGTATCAAGCAACCTCGGAGGCTTCCAAGGAAGGGTTCTGGATTAAGAAGTTTCTGAAAGAACTTCAAGTGATAACATGTGCTGAGTTGCCTGTTCTGCTGTACTGCGACAACGACGGAGCTATAACACAGGCCAAGGAGCCGAGGTTTCACAACAGTACCAAGCACATTGAGAGGAAGTATCATCTAGTAAGAGAATTTGTCCGCAAGGGATACATTGTGCTGCATAGAGTAGACTCAGCTGACAACGTCGCTGATCCACTGACCAAGCCACTTTCTCAGACTAGCTTGGAGCGTCATGTGGAGAACATGGGTATTAGGTACCATAGTGTGTGGTATTGACTGCAAGTGGGAGATTGTTAGGAGTATACCCTCGAATGCCACTCAGAGGATGTTGAGTGAGGGCATTGTACTCGTAATTATCTAAATCATTAATATAAGGCAATGGATGTTTCTTTATTTACTGGTAGTTACAGGCATTCCTAACTCGTAAATATACATATAGAAACTAGTCCGTGTATTTGAGAGCAAAACGTTCCACTCCTTATTGGATAGGGGGATCGGCACTGGAAAGGTTTACTCAAATACTTAATCGTTCGCAAGTCGATGAAACTTGACTGGGCGTTAAGTTTATGTGAAGACTTGTATAACGTGTTCTTTGACATGGAGAGTGCCTGTCGAACGCTAATGGTTAGTGGGAGCACATGTTATAGGTATGCTAATTAGATTAGTATACTCGAACCGACTCACCCTCGATTCGTCGCACGGATTTCACTCTGGGACAGTTAATGACGGAATCGAAAGGTTGTGATAGGTATTCGTGAACCTTTGACTTGAGGATTTAGTAGGGATGTGCTTGTGACGTCAATATTTTCATTAGAGTAGTTCGACCCTGTAAACCGGGAGGCGGGGGTCAACCTCGACGTGCATCTTGACGAACAAGTAGCAGGTCCTACTGAATACCAAGATAGAATTCTTTCTCCCGTTAGTGAGTGGGTTATATGACCTATGCGGTTATTGGCAGATTAGATCACAAGTCTTTGGCCAAAGCATTGGAGCTAGTTGTATTGGATACATGAGAGCTCGATGATCTCGATTTATATTAACGTATGCATAACGTCAAGTACAAATAGGGTTTGATTGACCATGACCCGATAACTTGATCGGGACATTTGAAATAAGGGTTTATACGTATACTGGTATTCACGACATAATGGTTCTTGAATGATCCCATCATTCGTTCTCAGTTGGGGTACAGTGTAAGCCGTCAGGCTGGCTAGGTGATGCTACTACTCTTTGGTTCCTCCCATTGCTGACTGAGACGAACCTACCGAGTCGCGCAATAGGATTGACAATGGAATGAATCAAGCTAATTCTCTCATTATGAATATTAGATATTAGATATCTAAATATGGGACATTAGATGTCTAAATCGATTTATTGGATAAATTGATTTACAGCCTAATGAATTAAATATATCACTGGGTGATTAATTTTGTTCATGAATATAATTATTTCTTGGAGAAATTAATTATGTTATTTTGTATTTGATATGTTTAATTAATTGGATTAATTAATCTATATAAATACATCAAAACGGAATCGTAGTTTATCTGTTTGGACTCTCGGGAGTCCGAAACAAACCGAACTCATCCGTTTATTCATCATGGCCGCCCCTTTTGCTTCCACCCACCTTCCCATTGTCTTTTCCTTCCATTTATTAATGCATGATCATGACTTTGTGGGGTAAGACATCATGTGGTATGATTTGTATCATGTGGGTGGGAGTTGAATAAATGATAGAAGACTTCTCATTACAACTCACCTTTTGAACCTTGGAGAGATTCCATACGTGAGAGTTGAGAGAGTTCAAGAGAGAGAAAATAGTTTCTCAAGTCTTCTTCTTCCTTTTCTTCATTTTGGTTCTTGGTTGTTCTTGGAACATCAAGAGATTTTGAGAGATATAGATTATACACTTAGAGTGATATAATCAAAGGCTTCATCATCATAGCTCTAGCCGTATCCTTGGAGGATAGCAAGGTGATCGTCATCTCGTTCATTTCTCCGGCGCGTGGCAAGTAGAGGCGTTGTATTTTCGATGTTGGATCATCCAAGGGTTTGGAGCACATTGTATCGTAGGGATTTACAATTAAAGCTTGGAGAATAGCTCAAGAGAAGGAATCCATTTAATCAACGGACTACAAGGGTGAGTTTCTTACATCTCTTGTGTTTTCGTTTATATATTCGTATATACGTAGCTAGATCGATCCTCGTAGGGATTCGGATCAAATTAATTTTCGTTTTACCGCTTCCAGTGGGCCTTCGATCTAGGCACCGAATCCCAACAGTCGCGGCATTGGCTGGTGTTATGGCCGGGACTTTTGTGGTAATTTATTACGGTCCAGATGACCGTTGTCCCTCATCGCCTTTGGCTTGCTTATCCATTCGCGCCTCTTGATGGCGTTGAAGATATGGGCCGGAGATAGATTGAGGTTGCGGAGGAGGTGGACTTCCACATCCTCAAAGGCTTTGAACTCACCGGGTGGCTTCGCGACTGCCTTTCTGGGCTTGGCAATCGCCTTCTTTGGGAGGGGAGATGGCGCATTCCTCTCTCCGGTTGCCCCCTCGCCTAGGCGAAAGGTGAGCAACCTCTGCCTGACCATAAAGTCGGCGGCCTTGGCGCGAAAGATCGCGTAGGTCGGGGGATATCCTTTGTGAGGTGCCTGAACATGGGCGAAAGACCATCGAAACCCCCCAGGACCGAGTAGAGGGAGAGATCGTCGCTTATGGGCTCGCCGGTGAGTACTATTTCATCCACCCGGTCGATGTAATCTTCATCGGACTCGTCTTTCCCCTGGTTGATCTTCATGATACGATTTGGACCTTCTGGCCGAGCGACCTTGGCAGCGAAGTACGACGTGAAGTCGCTCGCCAGCTTTTCAAAGGAGTTAATTGAGCGCGGTGGCAATAAGATGTACCACCTATGGGCAAGATTGCCCAATGTTAACAAGAACATTAGGCATTTCGTCGCGTCTGACGCCCCGCATCCAGTCATGTAGATCTGGAACTTGCTTAAGTGAGTCTCGAGGTCCGATCTCCCCTCATACAAAGGTGTTTGAGGAGGAGAGATCTTTGGTTGCACGGGGGCAAGCTCGATCTGAACCGCGAGCGGCTCACTTGGTCCGGCGACCTTTCTCTTGGCGCCTGCCCCAGTTTCTAGGAGCACTTTCATATCGTCGAGCTGGCATTGCATTGCGGCCATCACCGTAGCCTGGATGCTCGTGGTCTGGCTCTCGGAGTGGGAGTTGAGGCGATCATGTACCGATCTCCTGGCTCCATTGTAGGCGACGAGGTCTTTGCCGATGAGCTCGATTTTTTGGCGAGTGGGAGCCAAATGGCTAACCTATTTTTTGGGAGTTGGGTATGCCGAACTCCTGGTGACGGATTCGGACTCCGACGTCTCATAGCTGGGGCCAGAATGCCCAGGTTTCCATGAAGGATCACTTCCTAGGCGGCTGAAGACGGAGCTGTCCCGCCTCGCGAGTGCCTTTTCTCGTGAATCATGGCTTTCTGACGATTTCTCGACATATAACCCCTTGAGCTTTCGTTTACCCGCGCGATGGATGGCTGAGGGGGTAATAGTGGGCGCATCGCATGATCTCCGTCGCTCCATTAGGATGGCCATGGCCTTCTCGATCTGTTCCGTGGTTTGGAATTGATCGAGTGAGAGGCTGGGGTCGGGGGCGGGAGTGAGAGTCTGTCGTCGCCGCGGCTGCCTTCCGCTGTAGGTTGGGACTCGGTTTGGGCCGGAATAAGGCGTCCGGCGGACCGTAAGGTGGTTCTCTTCGAGGTGGTGGCAGACGTCATTATCTCGAGGGTCTTTCTTTGAAGAACAGTGAGTGTTTCTTCACGTATATGTTTCGGAGAACAGTGAGTGTTCTTCAAAACGGTCGGAGAGAAAATAAGGGTTCAACGGGCCCCTCCTTATAGCGCCAATTGTTTTTACCCAAAATATTATTCGTAATGATTTGCTGGATATGGCTATGGGTGAGCAACAAACAAAAATGCAAGAGCACGAGCGATGGAATGAAAATAACACAAGATTTGCCGGGGTTGTTAATCCCGGGCTTGAATGCTCTCGCGAGATATTATTAATAATAATACTACTTTGGAGTACAACTATTAATGTTTTGGTGCGATTACAATGAGTGTAATAACCCTAGAGGTTTAGCTGCTTAAGAGCTGATGATCACCGGAAGAACCAGAGTTAATGCTCTGTGAGTTCTTGTTACAAAGATTTAATATAGTGAGCGTTCGTTTTTGCTGAACGTCTTTCTTATCTCTGAGATTTCTCTTGAGGGGAATTGAACTCTCCCTCCCAAATGCTGGAAGTCTCATATTTATAGAAGAGGAGGTAGTTGAGATGTCTTAATCCCAAACGGGTGATCGCCTTTCCTGCATTAAATGCTCATTTAATGCTTCTGACACACCATTAGTGGCGACCGGGGCGATCGTCTCAGCACGTGGGTCGGTTTCCTTAAAATCCGCGGCTGCTATAGGTAGCCAACCGTGTGAGCCAATGAGAAAACAACACGTGCCCCACGACTCAGTCTTGTGAGGTCCCACCTAGTCCATTGCGTGACTAGGTCCTGCTCTTACGGCGCCGTTTGCGGGTCTTGTCGGTAGGTCAGAGGCTGTCCTTGTCACTAAAAAGGCCTTTTACTGCTGCGCCATTTGCGGGTCTGTACGTGGGCTTTCTTCCCGAGATTCAGTCTTCGTAGACTTGATGGAGGTTGGCTTTACATGTGGCATAAGGCGGTCGTCCTTGGTCGGGCACTAAAGACGATCGCTAGGTACCTAAAGACGATCGCCCTGGACGTCGATCGCTCGGTACTTGATCTCAATCTGACATCTTCGTTTGGTAAGGCTGTCTTGGTTTATTTGACACTTTAACTTGGGCCGACCGGCCTTTGTGCCCGTTGGCGGGCTGTTGATGCTTCTTGGCAGCCGATCGTGGTTGAGGCGATCGCCTCTTCCGAGGCGTATTAATCGCCGCACAACACTCAGACTGAGGCAGTTGAAGAGCTTGTCAGGCCTGGTTTGAGGAATCCTGTGAGGGTTGAAGTACATGCAGAAACAAAGTCACAACACTCTAAAACACCTTCCGGCCTTGCCATTGAGGCATGCTCTTAAACTTAATTATAAAAAACTAAATGTCACATACATAGCTGTTTTTATTTATTTTTAATTTATTTGTTTCTCATTTAACTGTACACCTTTTGTACAGTATATTGTGTGTGAGGCAGAAAAGAAATCATCGCAGCTTGTGGATCTCCTTGTTAAAAATAAGTCTAACAAGACCATAGTGTAAGTAACGTAATGTGTTCACTTTTAATTTCAAGGGGAGTGATCAACTTAGATTCTAAAAGTGATTGTGTGATTGATATTGTATATCAACACGTACATCACTGAATATTGTTCGTAGATAATCATATTGTTTCTCAAAAAAATAAAACAAAATTATCATCCAAAGTTGCTCCTTGATTTTCCATTTTCTCACATTGTTTTTCTCGACAGGACATTACATCCCCCAGTTAGTTGTTGCTCTTCTGGACTACAATAAACACTCCAAAATTTTCAAGTTCAACATTAAAAGGGTTGCTGTAAGAAAACATTTGCTCAACCTGTCCTTATTCATTTTTTCTGATTTTACGGAAACTTGCTTTTAATCTTTTTCACGTATTGGGCTTATATGTGAATGGTTATCTTGGCCTAGATTGGGAATCCACTTCTAAGGCTCGACCGTAATATTCCATCAACTTATGAGTTTTTCTGGTCGCACGGAATGATTTCCGATGAAATTGGACTCACCATTATGAACTATTGTGATTTTGAAGATTACACATTGGAAAATCCACACAATGTGTCTGCATCATGTAATAATGCCGTATCCGAGACAAACAAGATTGTTGGTGATTATATAATTAGTTACGATGTTATTCTTGTTGTGTGCTATCCGGCGATAGTGGAGCAAGAGCTTAAACTCAAAAAGATGGTACATTTTATGTATCATATTCTGTCTGATTTTCTAAATCATGGGCTAAAAAAAAAAAAGATGAACAATGCACTATGAAATTGCAGGCAACAAAGACTAGTGTTGGTGTAGATATTTGCATGAGCTACGAGAGGCACTTCTACTTTAACCTTCCAGAGGTTCAGAAGGCTCTACATGCAAATCGAACCAATCTGTCGTACAGCTGGTCCATGTGCAGTAGGTAAGTTTATCAAATACCTTAATTTGTAGCAAGTGGCATTAGTTTCTTAAATCTTTCTCCATATATGCATGGTTGTATTATAAATGAAGGGATAATAATTGCTGGTGAAGTGATTTTGTTGTGAAAATGTTGACTATTACGTCTAGGGAAGTACAAGTGCAGCAGGAAATTTGTTTGGAAGGTGTCTTTTTTGACCGTCACCCAAATGAAATATGTTTTTATTTTTGCTGTCGAGAAGATTGTGCAGGAAAAACACATCATTGCTCGCTTGAGTAGAAGTTATTTTTGACTGTTTGATAATGTTGTAGTATGTGTGTGTTACGACATGTTATGCTAACATATTTTAGTTGATAATATAATTTTGACTTTCAGGCAAAACCTTGTAATTTCTTTATTGGGGAAGAAGATTAGTTAAACCAGTAACAAAGTGATTATGTGGATTTGTTTACTTCACGTGCCGATGTTGAAGATTTGAAGAAGAAAGTTGATAAGTATGATCGTCTGATGAGAAACAATGATGTGCTGAAGAGAGACTTGGTCGTTTCGAAGTATATGATCTTTTTTAATCATTTTTGTCCTATTTGTGGTGTTCATGATGAAATAGATAGACTTTTATTACACATTCTTTGTCTTTATTATGATATGTATCTGGTTTTGAATTTGTTGGAATGCATGTTATTTTTTTAGATGGGATGATATGAAATTGTTGGTTCTTATATTATTGAGTTCTTGTGGTTGATGGTTAGTTATAGGTGAATGTAGATTTTGGCAATGAATTTTAAATTGAAATGTGAAATATTAATATATATTACTGCAGAAAATACTAATATATATAACTGAAGTAAAAAGTCATTTTTACTGCGTCAATTATAAAATAACCAAAGTTAAAGGCATTCTTTTACTTTACTTACCCCCGCATTTGATCATAATTAGAAAAAAAACCGAGATAGACTTCGGTTATTAGGATATTAGACTTCGCATTAAAAGGGAAATCTAAAGTATACCTTTACTACACGAACATAGACTTCGGTAATTATAACGTTTTTACTTCAGATGTTATCCGAAGTCTTTGACGTTTATTCTTATAGTGAACCGAGCAGTTGATTGAAAAAAAAGAAGAAAAATGTAAACAAGCGAGGTAATAATATGAGTGGAGTAGGAACCTAGCCATATGGACCCCTTAGAATACAAATTTTGTCATGCAACTTGATATTGTCAAATTATAGCCAATTTCATGAATTGTGGATAATTTTACCCTTCAACCCACCTACTTTTATCTCATCTTTTTTTTTTTCATTTATTATTTTTCTCTCTCATCTCTTTTCACCTTTCTCCTCTCCGATTTCTATCTCATTCTTTTTTTCTCTCTCCCCTCTCTTTTCATCTTTTCATTTCACCCTTCACTTTCTCCTCTCCTCTCATCTTTCTCTCTCCATTTCTTTCTCTTTCTCTATCTAAAAATATTCAAAATCTCGCCGGAAGCCATCGCCTCCGCTGCTACCCAACAAACCACCATGGAGCTCGTAATATTCTCGACAGAACTCAAGGTTCGGGATCTTCCCTACTCTCTCTTTCGATTTTATTTCTCTTTCTCCATCTTTCTCTCTCTAGAAAAATCCTAGATCTAGCTTGAAATAATATTATTTTCGTATATTTTTGATGATTTACAAGTTTTCATATGATTGCTGGTGATTCGTGGGGTGATTTCCGACCGATTTATATGTATTGGTGTTTTAGATCTAGTTTTTCGCATGTTTGCATACGTGGTTACGAATTTACAGTTGTTACGATTTATTGATTTCGTACTGGGTTACCATGTTACAATATTGTCATTTCGTATCACTATGCCTTGATTTACTGTTAAGATTTTATCATTTCGTATCAGTATGCAGTTACGAAATTTGAATTTCATAACACAGTTGTGCCGATTTGAAATTTTCGTATTGGAGATTTGGTATACATGTTACGAATTCGTAACTATTACGATTGGTGATTGATACGATTTCTGGTTGAACTGATAGGTGAATTCATACGAATCTTGTTATTATCGCCTGTTTTTCTCAGATCCGTTATACATGTTACGAAAAATTCAATTTCGTATTGAATATTCTGATACGATTTTATATTTTCGTATTGAAGTAATGGTACGAAAAGCAAGAATAAATGATACGAAATGTGTTCCTAATAAGGTTATAACTCTGTTACTAATTTAGAATTTCGTATTGGATATTTTGTATCCTTGTTACGAAATTCGTATTTGGTATCGTCATTTTTATTCTTATTGGGTTTTTTATGCGATTTAGTAACACTGTTAATTATGTTGTTATGAAATTCGTATTTCGTAACAAATGCTACCGATTTCGTAACAGATGCTACGAATTTCAAAATTCGTAACTAATTCTGTTGTGTGAGATCTGGTTACGAAGTTACGAAATTTAAATTTCGTAATACATTTGGGGTAATGATACGAAAAGCAAGAATAAGTAATACGAAATGTGATTTTCATAATAAGGTTATAACTTTGTTACGAATTTAGAATTTCGTATTGGATATTTTGTATCCTGTTAAGAATTTCGTAATTTGTATGGTCATTTTTAAGCTTATTGGGTTTTTTTGTGAGATTTAGTAACACTATTAATTATGTTGTTACGAATTTCGTATTTCGCAACAAATGTTTATCAATTTCCTAACATATGTTACGAATTTCAAAATTCATAACTAATTCTGTCGTGTGAGATGTTGTTACGAAGTTACGAAATTTAAATTTCGTAACACATTTGTGCGATGTACATATTTTTGTCATGTTTTGTAACCCGGTTAAGAAGTATAATTTCGTAACACTTATTGTTGATACGAATTTCGTAACATTGTACTCCTTTGCTTTTATTGTGAATTCTTGTTACGCCGTAACTAATTCTGATCAATTACGAAATTGTAACATCGTAACAGGTTGTGTTTTGTAACTGTGTTACGAATTATAATTCTGTAACATAATTTGCTATTTCGTAACATTACATGTTCCGAATTATTGATTTGATTTTATTGTTTGTTTATTGTAGAACAAATGAACTTTTAGTCGAAAGAATCTGGCATCATAAGACCACCGGATTATGCTAACTGGTGGGGAGAACACAGTAAAGGATATCCGCTGAAATCAACACTTGGAGCCTTCATGAAACTCCCTGCGTCTTAAGATCCGAAAAAGTGCTCCATTACATCATGACTTGTTTCTCTATTACGAATTATAATTTTTTTATTTCGTATCAACATGACTTGTTTCTCTATTACGAATTTACGATTTCGTATCAGTTTGTCATTATTCTATGTTACGAATTTTACAGTTCATATAAATATGCCTTGTTTCTCTGTTACGAATTTATGATTTCATATCACTTTGTCATAATTCCATGTTACGATTTTATGAATTCATATCAGTTTGTCATAATTCCAAGTTAGGAATTCAATATTTCATATCAGTGCGATGTACATATTTTTAAACTTAAAAATCTACAAAATACAAAACAATACCTCAAAATCGACTTCAAGTCGCGAAATCAGAAAAAGGAAAAGAAAAAAAATGAAGAAGAAAAAAAGCAAGAAAAAAAAGGTGAAGAAGAAAGAGAGAGAAAAGAGAGAAAAGAGAAAAATGAAGAAATGAAGAGCGGAGATAATATTTGTCGAGAAAGAGAGAGAAAAAGAGAGAGAGAAAAAGAGAAAAGAGAAGATGAAAAAGAAATGAAGAAAAAAGAATGGGAAAAAATAAAGAGAAAATAGGGAAAAAGTGAAAAGTAAGGATAAAATGATCCAAAAACACTAAAATTGGCTAAAATTTGTCCATATAAAATTCCTTGACAAATATTATAATCCACCTGATCAAAGTGGTTATTTGGTTGTATTACCTCTAATAATATAAGATACGAAGTGATCATTTTATTGCACCTTTTTACCAAAAAAATAAAAAAATCTTTTAGGTGAATAACAGTTGTTCTCAACACACAGTCCACACACTCCGTTTACTCAACCATCTTTCAGCTTTGATTGAATATATTGAAAAGCAAGCTTTGATTGAATATATTGGACAGCTGGACGGTAGTGGAAACTGGAAAACGAGATTGTATTCTCTCACTTTATCAGTACGTAGATTGGAGGGAATCAGGGAACTTTGATAACCTTGTCTGCTGTTATGCTCTATACCATTATTTTGTCTTTGCTTTTTTTTTTTTTTTTTTTCTCTCTCTCTCTTTGATACCTTTTACTTGTTTTTCGTCTTTTTTGTGTGCAAATTTCAAACCATGCCAGGCATTAGTCGTAAAAATTCATTTGAAAATCACGTATTTATAAGGGTGGTGGCAATCATGTCTCCCTAGAAACTTCATACCTCTCAACCCACCAATAATATCATTCCACTTTATTCATACTTTTTTCATATTTCTCAACCCTTTTTTAGTGGCAACCATACTTTTTTCATACCTCCCCAACCCACCAACTAATTTTATTTTTTTATTTTTTATTTTCATAAATTATATTAAACAATTTAATAAAAACATAAATATTTCATTAATAATTAAAAGAACATTACATAATACTTGAAAAAAAAACATAATTATATCTAAAAATCGATAGGTCATCCATATTTCGCCGCGTACTCACGTTTTTTGGAAGTATATTTGAATTTGTAGTATATAAAATTGTAATGTTAAAATAGTATATATAGGATTTTTTTTTTGTTTCTAGTGCCCAACGTTCAAAAAAAAGGTCCCAACGTTCATATTTTTCCAACGTTCTTCTTCATACCGTTGAGGCATCAATTGCCGCTCAAGCAAACCGTCAAGCCATACCGCCCATGTGGCGGCGGTGTTCACCGCCGGTATGGGCATACCGCCGGGCCATACCTCCACCATTGCCACCACCCTAATTGTTGATGTTCATAAGTTTCTTGAAAAAGTCCAGTTCAGGGCCGGTCCAACGGTTCTGAATGCCCTGGGCGGGGAGACAAAATTATGCCCCTAATTCAGTGAACAAATAACACATAAATATTTAAGGGTTTTGGAACCTAGTCAAGTTAGGCAGCACATCACCACATCGATTTTTATTGAAAAAAGAAAGCTAGGCGGCTCATCCCGATAATTTTCTAGTTCTTGTGGACACATATGATGTAAGCTAGGGCTGGGAATTTTCAACCCGAAACCCGTGGAACCGGTCAGAACCGGACCGAAATTTTCGGTTCGGTTCGGTTCTTGGTGTATAAAAATAACTGTTTTTTGGAACTGAACCCGAAATTACAAATTCGGTTCGGGTTCGGGTACAATGAAAAAATAATAGAAAAACCCGAATTTACCAATACTTACTTTTTTAAGATAATTTTTTTATTATTAAACAGTAAATAAAGGAGGAAAACCCTAAAGCTAAAACTACCGCACAGACACGATTGGGAGAGAAGAAACAAATCCTTTACAACGCAGCGAAAACTCAACCCAGATCTGCCTTGGATTCTCTTCTAAAACCCGCTGATTCCATTAATCTTCCTTATAATACATGGTATTTCGGACTTCACTCCTAGAGACGAAAACCGAAGACGCTCCTTTGTTGTTCTGTCACCATCGCAGAGCCATCAGCAAGCTTCGCCGGTCGCTAGTCACTCAACCCGTCACCGACGCTCCTGTTTCATCTTCAAGGCTTCAAGGTATAACACTATAACTCTCAGTCCCTCACTCTTTGTACTTTGTTAGTTCTATAGTTATGCAATTGGGTTATTTGAGTTAAACAATTTCTTTGCTTTGTTGAGTTTATTCTACCTGTTGAAATTTGATTGAATTCGAAAGTGAACAACAAGTGGTAGTAGCAGACTTGATTTTCGTATGGAATTATGCAACCAAATATTATTGGTATTATTGTATACCTATATGGAATTAATTTGAATGTTGGTTTGATTTGATACCTATATTTAACTGTTGAAGTATTGGGTATTTTGTGGACTATATTAGGATTGGAATTTGATTAGACTTCTTTACATTTTACAAGTTGATTTTGTGCCTTCTTTAAACTCTTTTGGTTTTGAAATATAAATTGTGCTAAGCGTCGACTTTTCTAAATTGTGGTTTTAGGTGAAATATGAGTTCCCCTTAATCTGGTTCTGGCTCATTGAAGTCCAATTCAAGTCACACTGACTCCACCCATCCAGGAGCTGTTGTAGTTCAGCAATTGGGGGATGAAGTTAATCCGGAAACTACTGCTGCAACTGCTCAATATGTGAAGGGGAAGCGAAAAATAAAAGTTGAACCTACGGAGCCACGGAAGAGGGGCAGACCTGGTGGAAAAGAGAGGAAGAAGATGGATGAGAGGTCAATTGTATGGAAGTACTTCAACAAGTACTCTCAGCCACTATATGAGGTAAACAAAGAGACAGGAGAAAAAGTGCTTGTTGGCAGTGAGCAAAGAGGTCAAATTGAAGATTGAAACTTTGAAACCTTGAGTTGTTGAAAAAGGATGAAGATTCAAGATTTAAAGATTATGTTCAACTATTTTTTATCTTTTTATGTTTAGTTGATACCTTTTGTGTGATTGAATCAACTTTATTATTGTATCTTGTTCAACTGGACTGTTGAATTGTTAGCTTGTTGTTTAGAACTTTAAATTGGACGCTTGCTTTTAAAAGGAACTTTAGTACTTAAGATAGTATATTTTCATTATAGATATTCATAGAATTGTGTTTTTTGGTTGAAACCGGTGAAAAAAATCATATAAACATAAAAAAATAAAACCGAAATATTGTCGGAATCGAACCAAAAATATCAGTTCGGGTTGTGTTCGGTTCCCACGAAAAAAACATAGAACCGAACCCGAAATACACAATTCGGTTCGGGTTCGGTTCCTGACCAAAAAAAAAAAATCAAAACCGAAAATTCCCAGCCCTAATGTAAGCCATAAGATTTTCATGGTGTTCTTTTTGTCATTTAATGCCATGGACCATGGTTACATGCTTGCATGTTTATTTGTTTGGTTTTGCACAATATCCGAAATATTTACTTTCTCAATTTATTTCCATATATATGATCAGGAGACGAGGAGTGGTGTTCCTAATTTTTGTGCTATTACTCTTAACACTAATTGACATGATTATGTTTTAAACTGCTTCGAGAGATCTTCTTTCTATAGTTCTATGTGCTCAAATTGACAAATATACAAATAACCAATTAATCAAATACTCAAATAACCTAATATTCAATAAGCAAATAATCAAATACTCAAGTACTCAAATAGGCAAATAACCCAAATTACCTAATATTTCAAATACGTAATAACCTACTAATTATTAACCTAATCAGTAATGAATTAATTAGAAAATAAAGTACCTGGCATAGAAGGGAACTAGGGCAGATCTAGAGCGTATTCGATAAAATTGAGCCTAGTATAACATATTTAAAGGTTGGGCCTTGATGCCCCTTGGACCTCTGCTGTCCTGGGTGACCGCCCAACTAGCCCAGCACAAGGGCCGGCCCTGGTCAAGTTCAATGCAGAAATAATCTAGGAAATGGTCAAAGTTGAGATTATGGAATCTCGTTAGAATTAGGACGAAAAAAGGCATTATAATGAAATAAGTGTTTCGGGAATTATTATTCCCGTGATGTGTCTTACTTAATACTGATTGTAGATACATAGATGGAAGGTTCTAGAACCTTCTAGAGGTAGTAGAATCCTATTAGATGTCTTACCTTATTTAGGAATCCTATGTATGGAAGGACTCTCATTGTAATGCCTATATAAAGGCCCCTCTATCAGTGTTATGAATACAATTGATTGACTCATATTTAGTCTTTTACTTTCTCCTGAAACACGTTATCAGCACGTTGCTCTAACAGTAGAATTTTTTTTCCTCTCCAAATTTTCGAAATTCCAAACAAACAAACAAAAAAAATCGCGATTTCCGCGCGCCAATTTTCCGCACTGCGAGACCATGCGGAAATTGTGTTTTCCGCTTCGTTAATCGTCGGATCAGCCTCAAATTTTGGCAACATATTAATGATATACAGAACTACAAGTTCAACATTGGAGATCTGATTTGAAACAGTATTTCTCGATAAAACTGTACACAAACAGAAGCAAATTTAAAAAAAAAATCGGGCTTCAAAAACCCTAGCCCTCCACCGCCGTCGCGCTCAGCCACCTCCGCCGGCTGCTGCTTCCGCTCTCGCGACCAGAAGCCATGTCCAACCCACCGGCCGGCCATCTTCCTCACGAACCCTAGATCGGCCAACCCCGTGCAACCCGCGACTAGTCCGCGTTCTTGCCGCTCAAGGCTGAAATCAGATCCTCCCTTCGCTGTATGAAATCACCTTTCATCGATCATCGCCGGAATCAGATCCATAGGAGTAGCCCTCAGCCGCGCGACTTTTGTTCGCAAAGTCCGTCGCCAGCGCACCACTCCAGTCGATCCGATTCGCACGCCGCTGTCCGTGACCACTCCGATCATCTTCACCGGTCCCGATTTTAAAGCTGACACAGCCCGACCCGTCTGCAGATCTCGTCTTTCCAGGACTCCTACAAGAAAAAAAAAAAGAGCAGAAAATCGAAAAAAAAAAATCGAGAGACGAGAATTTCCGCGCACAAATTTTCTGCACAGCGCAGTCCTACCAAAATCATGTTTCCCGATTCGTTAACCTTCGGATCGGTGTGAAATTTTGACAGCAACTTACCAATACAAATACCTGTATATTCAACGGTGAAGATCGGATTCTGAGTAATATTGATTACTGAATATACTACCGAACAGAAGTAGATTTTTATAAGAAAATTTGGAGATCCGACCTCATCCAATACCGAGCTGCTGCACCGCCGCACCAGAGTCATTTTCGGCCGATTATCGAGCCCAATAGCCCTTTCCGGGTGTTTCTCAACTCTCCATCTTTCCTACTTAATGATTCATTTGTTCATTGATTTATACACTTATGAATCTTACCGTGTTTATCTTTTACGTGAATATAGGAAAATATGTTGCTCATGATGATGTGCAAAATATGGAGAGAAGCCATATTTATTATCCCGTTCAAGGATCAAAGTTAATATGGAACCAGTACCACGAAAATATGTTGCTCATATGGAGAGAAGCTCCCGTTCAAGGATCAAAATAAATATGGAACCGAGTACCCACGTAAGATTTTATTAAAGTTCTCGTTTTTCAATTCCTCTCTTTTGGGATTTTTTTTTGAGAAATTGGGTATTTGGGTTCTTTATCTTCCACGCTACTTTGCGATGGATGAGACTACGAGAGGTGGTATCACTCTCGTACGTCGAAGTAAACTGTGTGACGATCCTGGGGGAGTCACGGATAATTGTTGAAAGTCGATATTTATGGTTGTTGCATACACCACGGTTTGGGTGCAATTTGACGTTGCCGTTTTATCGATTTTAAACCAACAATTGAAAAAAATGAACATTGTTGGTAACAGTAAAGTTACGACTTGTTCATGATTAGTCACGGATTTGTGACGTACAAATGGGACAAACATCGATTGCGACGGATATGTCGTGGTTAAAATCGATTTGTGATGGATTTGTCACGTTGAATTGAGCGACCACCACGTTGGTCTTGACCCAATCCCATACTTGGAAAACTCCATCTTTCATTCTATTAAAATAAAATATTGCATGTGGGTGTAGTGATGTATCGTCTCCTTGCAATATGATATATGAAAGAATGTACGAGTAATTCTCATGAATTTTAACATGTAAAGCAATGACATATTGCGGTAAATACATGAATTCGTTGACCTCGATTATAGTTCATGTGAGTATAGGTCCGAATACTTTTCTGAGTATTTGTAAAAGCATGTGCCTTATACATTTGACTATGTTTAGTCGATCTTATTGGATGGTCAAGACGAGTTGGTTATCGTATATTCATTATGTCTCATGGTTCAAAATGCTTATGCACCGCGTTGCATCCATATAACATGGCTATTATGACGTATACTTGCAAATTGAGAATTAAAATTCTTGGTTGATTTGATGCACTTTGGTGGATTTTGTCTACACTTTTGATCATGACTAGGCCTACCCCCTTGGTATTTGTTTATGCTTTGAAATTTCAAACGGAATCACTGGTTTTTAAACAATCTTAGTTGTACCTACATTCCTACTTTCTCTGCAAGTCTACCAAGTTGGAGTTACCGAAAGGATCATTAGTCAAGATAAGAAATCGAACACCCTGCTGCGTTTAAACGCACCTATGGCTGTCATTGCCATGTTTTTACATCAACACTTATGCCATTTGATATGGTCTCAACCTTGTTTTCTCACTAAACTTGGGAAATACTAAAACAGCCAATTAAAACATGCAATGTGATCTGAGTAAAATGATCCGTGTGGTGCAAAATATATTGATAGAAAGATACGGAAGTCTAGTTTCCAGAACATCTGACCGTTCATCCATTACCTTCCTAACAAGGGAGTTATTGCTGTTTTAGTGAACAAAGGTCAAGCTGCGCGGAATTTTATTTCCAGCGATTGTGCTAACTTTTGTCCCAATCAACTTGGTTCCCATCTTGAATTTGCAAGTGGTCTTATGACACATGTTTTTCAACCTCTTTTTGGCCGAATTTGCCATAGATGATACAATTTTTGGTATGCATTTTACGCTAAAATATAATCTTTCAAATGTTGAAAAACAGTTTCCTTGGGGAAACCCAAAATACGCACCCTTATAAAAAGGTCGAGCATGTGCATGGTAGTTTTACACCATGCTTGTGTCGTAACCTTTCCCCTTAGGCATATAACCTTGTCATGTTATGCACTCAATATGATAGATCATTTTGATCGTATCCGGTATAAAATCTCTATGTTGTTAGAGTGTTCGCATGCTCATGTTTGTAAAATTTTGCAAGCGAAATTGAGTACGTATTAAGCTATTTTCAAGAAACACGATATTTTTGGATTTCGGTTTATAAATCCATTGTGACTATGATGACTAGGTCATCTGTTGGTCCCAAGAATGATGAAGACTATCCTCACTGTACCAACACGAGTCTTTTCTAGCGCGCTTTGTCCTCACTCACGCGCACCTGAGAAACTTCCCAGGGGGTCATCCTGACCATAACTACTCCAGGCCAAGCACGCTTAACTTTGGAGTTTCTATGAGATGGCTACCAGAAAAGAAGATGCATCTTGTTGGTATGAGTAGTCCAAATCAATTCATTTAACCACTTTCTAGTGCAGATCTCACAGGTCCAATCGCAAGCCGCGCCTCGCGCATTTTTAAGCCCATGCAGACAGGATGCTGGACCGAATCCAATAATCCCCCTCCCAGTACCTGCCAGCATCTCAGCCCCATAATCTGGAAACCTCCGCGAACTAGATTTAATCACACAGCCCTCAAGCGGCTGGATTCATTCACACAGTCCTCCAACACTTGACATCAGCATCTCTTTCAGCTCCGTTTACTTCCGCTGCGCCAGTATCTCAGTTCCAGCATACTAGATTTGATCACATAACCCTCCAGCACCTGACAACCTCCACCGCGCCAACATCTTAGTTCCGGCCAACTGGCAATATTTGCTGCATGTCCGCCTCTCAGTTCCAACACTTTGGCAGCCTCCACTGTAGGATACTTCGAGGGAATCCATACCCGTGACCCGCTCCGATACCAATTGTTGGTCCCAAGAATGATAAAGACTGTCCTCACTGTACCAACACGAGTCTTTTCTAGCGCGCTTTGTCCTCACTCACGCGCACCTGAGAAACTTCCCAGGGGGTCACCCATCCCATAACTACTCCAGGCCAAGCACGCTTAACTTTGGAGTTTCTATGAGATGGCTACCAGAAAAGAAGATGCATCTTGTTGGTATGAGTAGTCCAAATCAATTCATTTAACCACTTTCTAGTCCAGATCTCACAGGTCGAATCGAAAGCCGTGCCTCGCGTATTTTTAAGCCCATGCAGACAGGATGCTGGACTGAATCCAATATCATCACAATCAATGAGTGGTATAATGCTCAAGTTGTTGAATGTCGAATGGTGTTTTCTAGTCACATATGTTCCGTAACAATTGAACCATGTTATGACTCGATGACATATGTTCCAAAGTGTATCACTCATAGCATCTCATTGTGATTTGTGAGAATAAAATCTTATGCATCACTTGTATTGGATATGTGAAAAGAAAAAATATTCATGAGTCAATATGGTCCGGCTTGCATCGGTTTTTGTAACCAGAAGATGTATTGGGATATTGACACATTTAGGCTTTAATAGTCCGGAGTTTGGAAAATTTGATGATCCATATACCACGGTATTATCATGGACATCATTTTCTTTGAACAAAGAAACTAACTGGATCAAAGACACCAAAGTACATTGGTGGAGTCGTGAGCAGGGCTCATGACCGATGATGATATTTATGTCATCCACGTCTTTCTTTTATAAACATGTGTGACGCCAAAGACCCCCCAATGATCCTTCTTAGTCATGTTCATTGATTAAAGAATATTCTTTGGCACGATTAGGAGATGACACCCTCCTATGCTAAAGAGAACAATGTAACGACTCGCATAAGCATGGTGCTGAGTCCTCCCTTTTCACCGAGTCTTTATACATACATGATCATAAGTATTAGCCTGGGTGGCTTATGATGCTATGATGGTGTTCACAAATGGTCGTACTCAAGTAATAGCATTTATATGTTATGTTGTTCCTTTGACAATGACTATTAAGTTGATGAAACCTGAGTTTATGGTTGTCCAACTTGCGGACCAGTCATTGCAAAGGTCGGTTCACCCACTTTTAGACCAAGTCTTAAAGTGAAATTTTAACGAGTACTTCCTAACATCCAAGGCTACCTTCTCACAAATTTTGGTGCCATTTGGAGACTTGGAAGGAGGTGAACCACTTAAATGAAGTTTTCACATACCACCAGCCGTCCCAACGACCAGTTCGATGTCATTTCGACCGGTTTTTGACCACAAGGTTGATGGTTTTGGAATCCTAAACACCCGTTTATACATGCTCACAAAATTTTGAGGTGTTTGGGGCTGGTGAAGGGAGTGAACTCTTCAAGAAAGCACTAGAGATTCGATAAAACCAACGGCCTATCATTGGTTCAATCGTTTCTTTATGTTCGATCACGGTGGTGCATGGTGGCGGTTTTGTTGGATTCTCAAGACCAGTAGCTACGGTTATGTAGCATAGGTCAACATGTCATATTCACCTATACCTATCATCATTCAAATGCTTAGTTACAAGTATAACCATATGCATTTTGTCAACTGGATTGTGTTAACAATAAAAACCTTTATCGTCCACATGTTCATGTGCCAAAGTGCGTCACCACAACGCATTATGACGGGTTATAAATGATGAATATGACATGCGCTTTTACTCATAGTCCATTTAAAATATACCTTGGCAGACGATCTCGTAAGTCACTTTGATGAGCCAGTCTTCCCGTCATTAGGGGGAGATGCAAACGATCATGTTCGAGTAGAACGACTTGGAATTGTCGTAGTTTGTCCCTACTGTGCCTCACCAAGTTCCCTAAAGTGACGAGATTAAATACATGCTGCAAACATGTCTGCAAGGATTGTGTCCGGTCATGGACGTTCATCACCTATGAATGGTGATATGGTAACACCACAAATTGTGGTAGATGGTGTTACTAGGCTGTGGATCTGATCGAGTATTGGGATGCCACTTGGTTCAATAAATACTCTCACTAAGAATGTATGTGAGTTTGGTACATGAAACTTGATCATCTGATCAAATGAACTCATCCGTCTCATGTGATTCTGGATTATAGTCATTATTGGGGGACGCCTCAATGAATGCCAATCCATAAAGAGTACTCTATGAATAAAGCCGGTACATGAGGACGTGGAATGTGAGTTTAATCGAACCATACTTCGTTGAAAATCTACAACGTTATAGCATTGGCCTAAAAATGGAAATATATGCGACTCCAGTATGAGCAAAGTGATAGCCCTTTGTTGAAGTGGTGTCGACACTCCAAAGATAAGATCTATCCGTATACTTTGTCAAAACGAGCTAGAGAAGGAGTTAAACTCACCTCATGGCGCGAGGTTTCTCATGAACGCACTGGAGTCGACTACGATGACACGAAACTAAGTTGTGCTATCGTAATGGATGTTATAGCATCCACTATCTTTTCAGTTAGATAGTTTCCCAAAAACTGACGTGCAGCTTGTGGTTAAATCTTATCTTAGTGGGGAACTAAGTTAAGTGATAAAAAGGATCTCGTGGTGGATCAGATTCAAATCAAGTGGCTCCTGACCACGGAGCGCGTCGAAAAGTGATTGTCGGGAACGCATACTAAGTATATACTTGATTTGGAAGAGATATGAAGTTTATGCATGTAAAACTAAGGGTTTATAGTGATGTACTCTTGTGAGACTAAGAGATTCCACTAAATCTAAAGTTAAAAATGAAAGGATCTTGGGGACACTTGATGATGCGTATTCATCAATCGGTTTAAGGCAATCTAAGGGTGGTTTCCCTAAGAGACGATAAAGTAATGCCTATATGATTCCAAATGACTAGTCGAAGTCATAATAAGACTTGGCTCACTTAAGTGATGATGCAGTCTTAAGAGAAAAGTACGGTATTATGTACTCATGTTTGACTCGATGTACTCGTTCGTAATAATCCGGCAAAGCCACTGTGACGATGGCTGAGGATACGCTCACGCAATATCTGTGATTGGCAAGAAGCTTGAAGCTCGCTCTATCTCGATAAAAGGACACTTGAAAACTGATACCCGAATCTGCCTAGAATGTATTGGTCTATCTCCCATATGACCTACAAGGTAGCTCACTTGTTGGAAAATGGTGAAATTGGTACCATTGGAAAGGTTTGTGTCTAGTTTCCAAGGAAACCAACCATTTGAACACATCCATCATGTTGAGTGATATATGACTATTGTTGCAAAGTAGGACAGGATATGTCCGGTAATTTGCTGAGTCAACTTCAATAGAGCTTTGTGATCTGCTCAGGTCGATCTAGATTACGTACTGTATATGAATGAAAACTATGGGTGTCTAGTTTTCGTACGTTCTTACATTTTCGTTGATACCTATTGAATCGAAGAAGTTATGACTGATTTAGTGCAGGGAGGTCAAGACTTTAGAAAACTTGATAAGTCTTTAGCGACTCTGCACTTTGGATGCGTCGTGTTCTTTTTGTCCTTAGACCAAGGTTTATTTTTTCCCATTGGGTTTTTACTTAGTAAGGTTTTTAACGAGGCGGCCTATGAGAACATCCATACAAATGATGCGTTGTACTTCTGTTCAACTTAGATCAAGAGGTATTTTTCCCACTGAGTTTTTTCTTAGCATAGTTGTGAGGGCAACTTGGCATCTGACTCATATGATTTGAGGTACTCATCAGGGGGAGTCGTTATGTATACATCAGGGGGAGTATACATGACATGTTATGTTGGTGCGTTGCAATCTTTTCCTCATCAAGCCTTTATTTTTTCCATGGGGTTTTGTTTTGGATTGGAATAGGTTTTTACGAAGGCAACATCTTCTGCACCATTGTTGTATTAGTGCTCGACAGAGGGATAGTGTTCCGGGAATTATTATTTCCGTGATGTGTCTTACCTAATACTGATTGTAGATACATAGATGGAAGGTTCTAGATCCTTCTAGAGGTAGTAGGATCCTATTAGATGTCTTACCTTATTTAGGAATCCTATGTATGGAAGGACTCTCATTGTAATGCCTATATAAAGGCCCCTCTATCAGTGTTATGAATAAAATTGATTGACTCGTATTTACAGTCTTTTACTTTCTCCTGAAATAATAAGGAATAATTTTTATTATGAACGTACTCATTTTACACAAACACTATATAAAGACTAACTTGCAAAGATACAAGCTAAACACATCCCACTAATCTAGTACCAAATTAGGGAAATAAAAAAAGATTTACATAAACATAGAATATTACATCGACTAACTCAATATTCTAACACTCTTCCGCATGCGAAGCGGGAGATTACGCATATTGAGACTTTTTTGAGAATTTTCAAGTAGAACCAAAAGAAGTCCCTTAGTAAAAATATCGGCAATTTGATAACGAGAAGGGACATGTAGGACTCAGACTTGTTCGCGTGCAAAATTTTCACGAATAAAATGTACATCCATCTCGATATACTTCGTGCGTTGATATTGAATGGGATCCCCTGAGAGATATATAGCGTTCGCATTATTGTAATAAAGTAATGATGCGTTTTGAATTGGACAATGAAGCCTAGGGATGTCAATAGGTCGGGTAGGATACGAGTATGCCTCTTCCACCCTACCCTATTTAATTCGGATCGGGTTCGGGTATTGATCATCGGGTAATCGGGTACCCAATGGGTATTCGGGTACCCGTATATCCTATATTAAAAATATAAATATTTTTTAATACATATCATATATATACATATAATGTAATTAGTAAATTCAATTTAGTATAAGAAATATTTAAAATATATTATTATATATAATAGAATATAATATTTATGTATAATATATAATAATAAAATATTTATATAATTCAAATGGGTATGCGGGTCAGTAATCGGGTAATATACTATACCCAAACCCTACCCGTACCCGATCATAAAATTTCGGGTTCGGCCGATACCCGATCCGATTTCGGGTTGATCCGAGGATAGGATAGGGTACGAATAAAATTGACATCTCTAATGAAGCTCCAACAAAAGATCTTGAAGCCAACATGATCTGGGACAACATTCACAACTCCTCTATATTTAGCCGCGGCACTAGCACATGATATTATAGCCTCACGTTTAGCCGACCAAGATGCCAAGTTATCCCAAAGTAAAATGCAATATCCTAACGTTGATCTTTGTGTATCCAGGCATCCATCCCAATCAGTCCGAAAGGAAAGTGATGTCGATGAGCCATATAAGTAGAGGCCATGGTCAAGCTTCACGTGAATATAATTTGAATAATGCATTTTAGTGCATTTATATGTTTTTGTCCTAGGTCATGCATAAATAAGCACCCCTGTTGTACCGCATAAATAATATCAGGCCTCGTGAAAGTAAGATACTGAAGAGCTCTTGCAAGAATCCTGAAGTGAGACGCATTCGAGTACGATTGGCTTGCATTTGTGCTGAGTTTGGATCTGGTGTCAAGGGGAGTCGGAGATAGTTTACATGAAGATGTTCCAGCGTATTCAATAATTTCAGCGACATATTTACATTGCGAGAGAAATAGGCTACCTCAGTTAAGTGTGATAGCAATATCCAACAAATAACTCAAATGACCCAAATATTTCATCACAAACTACGAATGAGATTATAGACATTCGGAGTTCATCGGATGAGGCTATCAAGATAATATCATCTACATACAACATGATGTAACCTATAGCATTACCCTGACAATAAACAAACAGGAAATTATCCGACTTGTTGTCAGAGAACCCAAGAGAGGAAACATAGTCCACAAATTATATTAGGACCGATGGGCTTACTTGAGCCCGTATTGTTAAAGCATGGAGTTCCATCTCAAAACTAATTGGCAATAAGAGGAGTATCCCGCCATCCTTATGTAATGAAGATAAGACACATATTTTCCCAAAGTGTGACTAATGCTTTAACACGTCCTTCATGCGTAGCTGGACTCAAGGCTTACAAGGTAGACTTTTTAACTCAGGTGTCGTGGAACGAAATTATTGTGGGCTGTTAGGCTCAGACGTACACAAAATATGCTCCGATACCATGTTAGAGGATCTAGAAGTAGATAGAAGCCCAAGTGCGGACATATACTTGAAATAGAGAGGTCTATATAGGGGCATGGGCTTGACCTGGACTATGTATGGATATAATGGAGGTTCCATCTTAAAACTAATTGATAATATAAGATGTAGCCCTCAAGCCCATATATTAGTCAATTATTATATAGTCGATGTGGTATAGCGATTCTAACATGCCCTTTATGTGGGACCCAGGACCAAGCGTAGAAGAGGTAAGCTCTAGATAAATTAAGACAATCACATGGACTTTTCTTTGAGATAGTGTACAAATAGAAGCACTAACATAAGCAGAATCTAGATCAATCTGCTCTGATACCATGTTAAGGTATGGGGTTCTATCTAAAAAATTATTGGTAGTAAGGGGAACAACCCATGATTTTCCTAGGTCCTTCATTGAGAAATGCTTACTAAACCAAGCCTTCACGACTGTACCATAGGAATGTCGTTTCCAATGAGAATAATGTCACTCACATATAGTACTAGGATCATAATTTTGCTCCCACTTACTTTCTTGTATGCGTAATATTTCTCTTTGTTTCTTATGAAGCCAAACCTAGATGCCTGTTTCAACCCATGAATGGCCTTTTGAAGCTTGCATACCTTCCCAACATGTTTTGGATCCTCGAAACCCTCTCATTGTGTCATATACACATCCTCTTACAAAATCCCATTTAGGAAGGGAGTTTTGATATTCATTTGTCAAATCTCATAATCATAATGAGCTGCAATAGCTAGGATGATCCTAATGAACTTAAGCATAGTGACTAGAGAGAAGATTTCACTATAATCCACCCCGTAAGTTTGTTTGAAACCTTTTGCTACCGATCTAACTTTGAAAACTTCTAGTTTTATCCATGTCATTTTTTATCTTAAAAATCCATTTGTTACCTATAGGTTTTACCTCATCACGCAAATCAACGAAGGTTAATACCTGATCTTCAATACATGGGTTCCATTTCGGATTTCATGTCTTCTTGCCATTTCTTGGAAGGGCTTGGTCCACTACAATGTGTAACCGTACCTATACCCTCCCTACTTGCTCTTAGTGCTCAATTATTCATTTTTGCTATTAGGATCGGGTCAGTTTTTCAGTTTTTTGGTTTTTAACAGCCCTACTCATGAGGAATGTTTCAGGGGTGTAATTGTAAAATGTAAACGTGTTTCGTCAAATTTGTTAGCAACAAAACCTACGGTACCTACCATATTTTTTTTTTTTTTTTTTTGGACGTGACGGTACCTACCACATGTTAAAAGAGAATGAATCATGAATAATGCTGCAAATTAACATGCACGAAGAACCTCTGGAGTTAATGCCCAAACGGGTGTTTTTTAAAAACATATTTACCAATCTAGTGTACTTTTGAACATAATTACCAGAATGGTGTAGTAACCTATTTATTTGGCTTTTTAATATTTTTTTAAATTGTTTTACTGTTTTTTTACTTAATTTTTTACTGCAATTTTTACTTATTTTTTTACTGGGTTTTTAATGCTTTTTTTACTGCTTTTTTTAATGCTTTTTTTACTTCATTTTTTGACTGCAATTTTTTTACTGCTTTTTTATTGGGTTTTTTAATGCTTTTTTTACTACTTTTTACTGCTTTTTTTAATGCTTTTTTTTACTTCATTTTTTTACTGCAATTTTTAAACAATGCCAACAAAAATAAATTAAAACCAATATCATCACAAAGTTTTCAAGGTACTAAATAATATTTTCTTACAAAAATGAAAATACAAGTTTCATTCCCAATTTCTTCCGAATATCTTGAGCCGATAATCAGTCTTTATCTGCAAAAAAAAAATGAGAGATATAGACAAACCAATCAACCAAATAAATTTTCTAAAATTTGTCTTTATATACAGTGGCTTAAACGGGCATCCTTTTCGGTTGTGACCACTTTGCCTACAAATTCCACAAAGGTTTGGCTTTTTTCTTTCTTTGGTATCCATTTCATTTCGTAGTCTCGTTGAGCGAGGACGACCTTTTTTTATTTCGTAAGAGCTCTAAATTTGGAAGCAATACGGTAGATGATGATTGTGGCCAATACGCTTCATGAGGAAGTGGGGAAAATTCGGGTGCCCAAGTAGCACAATGTTCAACAATTGAGTAACATCTATCAACATATTGCAAACTATTCAACGAAAGTTTGGCACATGCACCCAAGACATGAGAACAAGGATACTTAAATATCTCCCACTTACCACATGTGCAAGTTTTTTCCTCCAAATTAACTATTTGCACATTTCCTCCTCTTTGAGTTATCAACTCAAGTATACCTTTCGCTCGATTAAACGATCTCAAGAAATGTGCACTTACTTTTGACATCAAAGCTACTTGTTTTGCAACATGGGAGTATATGCATCTCCATTAGCTTGTGCACTAGACCCCAAAGGACGTCTCACCTCAAAATAATGCACCAATCTATAGAAAGTAAGTTTGACACAAGCAGTGATGGGTAAAAAAACGAGCACCTTTAAGTACACTATTAAAAATCTCGGACAGATTTGTTGTGAGCAACCCATACCTCCTTCCACCATCATGTGCAAGTGTCCATTTATCAAGTGGATGTCTTTCAAGCCATTGTCGAGCTTCTGGATTTAGCTTCCCAATTTCTTCCATTGTCGAGTTGAATTTTTGAACTTGATTTTGACTCCCGGCACGACAAGCTAAAGCCTTCAATTCCGAATTACGAAACTTGTCATTAAAGTTGCTGATGAAATGTCGTAAACAATACCTACAAAATAAACAAAATAATATGAGTCGTAAACGGTAATTGTGAAAAAAGTTATATAAATTCCATATATATGAGTTGTAATAATACCTATGAAAACCACGTGGCTCTAACCATGGAGATCCATGCTCATTCACTACCTTTAGGATTCCAACATGACGATCAGATATTGAACAAATGCCATGACGCTCTTTCACCACATGACTCTTGATATGAGAAAGAAACCAATTCCAACTATCATAAGATTCATTTTCTACTATAGCAAATGCAGGTGGCAAAATCTGATTATCACCATCAACTCCCATTGCAATCAACATCTTTCCCTTATACTTACCATACAAATGTGTGCCATCAATGCTAACCACCGGCCGACAATGCACAAACCCTTGATAGAGGGAGCAAAAGCCCAAAAAACACGTCAATTCCACTTGTTCCTCATCGGTTGATCTCGAAATACACCATTCGACTATAGTCGCCGGATTGAACTTTTGAATTAATTGCGCCTAGAAATTTCGGTAAACTAGCATAAGATTCTTCCCAATTTCCAAACACATGTTCAATTGCCTTTTGCTTTCCGACCCAGGCCTTTTTGTATGAAGGAGTATAGCCTAATTTATCAACTATTTCGGCTCTCAAAGCAGAGATACTAATAGAAGGTTGCTCTTTTATAAGGTGTCTGATTTCATGTGCGATCAAGCTTGCATCTAAGTTTGGATGGTCTTGAGAAATATTATTATGTAAACAAGTATGTGGACCAGTGTATGTTGTAATTTCAAAATACCCGCTTTGTTTTCGTTTACAAACACGAATGTGCCATTTGCATCCAGATTGTAAATTTAACTTACATCTTATGCTCCATAGAGTTGGGCGTGTCTCAATGACCTCAAATTGTTTATGTGTTCTTATGCTGTGGAGCTTGATAGCTCTAATAAGTTCTTCTTTATCATTGAAATAATCCTTTCCCAGCTCCCGTGTTATATCATTCTTGTTGGTTGATTGTGAAACAATCCAATTGCCATCACTAGTCGTGTTTGTTTCCTCCATACTAGTAAAAGTTGAAGGTACTTCATGTTCTTGAGTGATCTCAACTCTATCTTCTTCTTCTTCTTCTTCTTCATCACCAATGTCATCATCTTCAGCAACTTCATTGTCGCTCAGTATTGCATTGCTTGCTACAGCAACTTGAGAGATTGCATAGAAATCCTCATTCTGAATCAACGTAACAAGATCCATCTAACAAAAACACCCACAAATAAATCACAAACCTAAAACTGAAAAAAAAAGCCATTGCAGCATACAGAAAAAAAAAACCCATTCCCAAAACAAAAACTGAAAAACTCCATTCCCAAAACAGAAAAAAAATTGCAGTAAGGAACACAAAACAGATACTTGGGTTGACCACAAACCTAAAACTGGAAAAAAAAAACCATTCCCAAAACAGATAAACAGTAAGGAACACAAGAAAATTACAGAAATTAATTCAGATAAACAGTAAGGAACTCCTAAAACTCTAATTCACAAGAAAATTACAGAAATTAATATCCATGAGGTTGTGATGGAAGAACTAAACCGAGAGCAGGTAGAACTCACATGGCGATCGGAGGTGGAGATCAGCGGTGGCGATCGGAACTGGCGACGGAGCTGGAGATCGGCGGTGGCGATCGGAGGTGGCCATCGGAGGGGGCGATCGTTTGTGAGAGGTTTGTGAGAGGTAGTGAGAACTGAGATGCGGGAGGTTTGTGAGAGGGTTTTTGAGGGAGAGAGATTTGTGAGGAGAGGTTTTTAACCAAAGGGGGTAAACAACACCATTTTGGTAATTATGTTCAAAAGTACACTAGATTGGTAAATATGTTTTTAAAAAACACCCATTTGGGCATTAACTCGAACCTTTGGCCAGGGTGGTTCGTTCACAACATGGTGTGCCTCTCCAACACCATATTTTTTCAGAATTTTTTAACAAATATATAATAGAAACTTCTAAAATTCCATTAACTCTTTTTTTTCAACTATTTCATAATCTAGCCAAACGCTTATTATTAATTATCGAAATTTGTAATCTTGCTAATTTAATATTGTAATCTTTTATAAACCTTCACTAACCCTGTTTTCCAATATTATTCAGTGGAGGAGGGGGAGATTAATTATATCATACTGTATAATCTTGAAATTTTTCATAAACACTTGCTTCTTTTGTTGAATATGAATATTTGTTAATAGAACGAAAAAAATAATTTAAGATGCATCCTGCTAATTACAAAGCTAGCTCAAGCACTTCATGTAATCCCCAAGTATCAGACGCTCAAGAAGCACCGGAAGCTCAATTTCCCATGAGCCATAACTGAAGGTCCATCACACTTTGCTAATGAAAGAAATATTAAGTTTCAAAATGTTGGGATAAGGAAAGCTTTAATAGGGATGTAAACGATATGTGTATGACTTTTCCATACCATACCCTAAAACAAATTACCCTTCACATACTCTACCCTTTTGCTCTATTTCTGTCGAGGATAGGGCACGGGCAATACCCACGGACCAATGGATTACCCGTTCAAATGATCATATTGCTTATTAAACCCTATTGCTCGACTACTTATTAAACCCTATTGCTCGACTACTTATTTAACTAAGATGTAGTCGTGCTCTCTGTCGGGCCGCTACCATATTGCTCAAGTGCCCTATATTAAACCCTATACTTATTAAACCCATATTGCTCGGCCAACGAGTACTACTTATTTAACTATATGAATACTCTACTCATATTGCTCAGCCAAATGAATACTCAAGTACTAACATTGTATTTTTTTCTTTTTTGAGTGCAAGACTCATATTCATGAGTAAAACAATGTGGATATTTTATGAGTACAAAAGTACTTTTGGCCGAACACATGAGTCTTATTTACTCATAATTTTTAAGCACGTGGGGTTTAAGAATTGATGGGCAGGCACGACCATCGGTCTGAAACCAAAAATAACTAGCATTAAGCAGTAATATTTGTAATGGTCTTGGGTGATATTAAAAAGTTCGAAGTTGCTCATGAAGCGGAGAAAAGGGAGCACATCATTTTACTTTCAGCAAGGGCGCTACAATCTCGGTTCTGCGTGGTGTTTTGAACTTCAGAAAAATCGGAACATTTCGCAACTTTTTGAGAACTTCTCGTAATGTATATCGAAATAATATGAAGTAAAACTAGATCTCGCGTTTTAAAGTATTTCAGAATTACAAGTCATTTTCTTTTCGATGGAGCCGGCAGATGAAACATTTCGTGATTCTCAGAGGATACATACCACAATTTTGATCCGTATCTACAAAAATATGACAGCACCAACAGAAGTCCACAGACATGATTCACTTCAAACATGATCATTTTTCCCTGTTTGATAGGTTTCCATCATTCACAAATTCAGTAAAATCACACGTGCTTGCAACCACCCAAAATGGCAAAGCCAACAACCGGTTTTAGAACATATGAAGGCAATGAAGGAGGAACAGCAACACTTGGACAACGCATTCTAATGTTGCTGCTAACAATCAACATCCTTTTAATAAACCAACAACTAATTTTCTAAGAAAAAAAAAAAACTGAAAAAAAAGAAGAAAAAATCTGAAAAAATTAAACCCGCCTAAAAACGAAAAAAAAAAAAAAGAACTAAAAATAGACCCATCTTACAAAAAACAATCCAAAAGACGGTCTCACACATGTTTTTACCTTGGAAAAATTGCCAAGCACTTCCCTTTGTAGACCACTGCATCCAATTCGAAATAATTCAACAAATTTCAATTCAATTGGATTTAATGCAAGCAACCTAATATTTTGGTGGAACAAGTAAAAAACAGTTGTTTATAGCTTTTACATATTATTTATGTTAGATGAGACTCAAACAGATGGGGAGTCAACTGAGGCAGATTGGGCTCTTTTCTTTGCAAAATATTCCTCGGCTCGCGCAAGATTCTTGGCCACGGATGGTTTGACCCATTTCTTTCGGCCCGGAAGAATGGTTATCGAACAACCTACACCCTCAAGCTTCTCTTTTGCCGATGAGGAGAATGCCCGGGCCTTGAAGTTGAGTTTCACATTCAATTCTCCATCACCTAATATCTGAATAATAAAAACAATTTTTGAGTGTTAAGAATGAAATCAAACTCCATTCTTCATTATAGGTTTATATCGACTAGTCACATTGTTTAGCAGTGGCCTGAAGTAATGCCTATTGTTTTCCAACTAAATCAGTTCCCTAATGCAATCTCATGTTACCTGACTTCATTGTCTCATAAAGAAGATATAATGACAGCAAACTACATTACGTCATCAATTTACAACTGTTCATGACATATGGTAATGCATGACACAATGTGAGATGGCTGGGGGCAGGGTGGGATGGGGGCAAAGGGAAGAAAAGCAAATAGTTCAGGGGGCTTCAACAGAAACTACAATTTATATCTGAGGCCTAAGCAAATCAAGCATAATATCCGATAGATAAATAGCAACGAATAGATATTTAAAGACTTCAGTTGTATCATCCAAATATTGAAAAATAATGCATTTTATAACTTGTTGAGTAAAAGCCGCCTGCTTTCTATATATTATTGGCCAATATCTTTGCCTTCGTACATATATGATCAAACAGAGTATACCAGTCAAGATTTAATTTCGGGATAGAAGTAAATACTTAAAACTAAATTGAAGACATAGCTTTCGAAAAAGATAGAAGGAACATATGTCTCAGCATGAGATTACCGTCATTAGCTTAAGGCTGCACTGATAGACCAAGACAACGAAATTATTAGTAGTTATGTCTTTCCAATTCAACCTCCAGCTGCCAAACTATTGGGAAATCCATTTTAATCCCTCCAGCAGAGATGGACGGTGAACAAGATATCAATCCTATATATACTAAAACAAAATATGGGCTGACACGACCCACCCTATCACGCTTCGGCTAACACGTGTCAGACTCTCACGCATATGCTTCACCTGCCACGTATCAGCATTATTATTAAATTTATGATAAATTAATAACTTTCTAAAATGAAAAAGGTTACCTAATTAATAACTTTCTAAAATAATACTACCTAATATAACTCTAGTTTTTCAAATATTCATTTTTTTTGCGGATGCAGGATTTAGAAGCAGGGACCGACAAATGATACGAAAAAATAAAATACAAAAATTAATAGTGAAATTAATTTACTGTTACTATCAAAATTTCAATTTACAATTAAATCTGATAGTTTCTTATTTTAAAATGGGGAAAATAATTTTTTTGCCACTCAACTATTAGCTCTTTTAGAAACCTACCACTCAACTAAAAGTTTATTATCGTAGGCACTAACGTTACACATGTTTACCGTTTTAGTCCTTCCATTACCATTCCGTTAATTCTTTCAGTTTTCGTTAAAAAAATAAACTTTAAGGAAAAATTTTGTTTTTTACACGTCTGACGTAGATCTGCTATACTACTTAAAAAATTCAGAAAATAATACTTTCATGGGAAATTTTATTTTTTAATATATTTCAGAAAAAAACAAAAAACTAAATAAAAAGGGAATTTGTATAATATATCACAAATTAATGGGTCAATTTATAAATATGTCCCATTATAATAATATCATAATTATATGTCTTATTATCAGTTTTTACATAAAGGGAGACCAATATAGCCTTGTTATATTAATTAAAAATATACAATTTTAAAATTTAATGGTTATAATTTTTAAATTTAACCATTAAAAATGTTTTTTTTCCTTAGAACAGGGCCCGCGAGAGTCAAATTTATAAATTTAACCATTGAAAATTGTTTTTTTATTAGAACATCAAATAAAAAATTATAATTTTCGCGAGTGAATATCCCACATTTCAAAAAAATTACTTTTGTTTTTAAAAAATTATAGTTAATACGGAGAAGTTTGTATAAAAATTGAAACGAAATTATGCAAGTTGAAAAATAACTTTTCTTCTATTAAATACAACAACAACAACATCTAAGCCTTAGTCCCAAAATGATTTGGGGTCGGCTAACATGAATCAAACTTTGAAACCGTCAATAATCGTTACATAAATAACATAAAAGGAAAAAAGAGGGAAAAATTAGAGAAAAAAGCAAATAAAAAAAGAGAATGAATGAAAAAAAAAAAAAGAAAAAAAGAAAAAAAAAAAAAAAAAAGATAAAATGAAATAAAATAAAAAAGGAATTAAAAAAAAAAAAAAAAAAAGAATCAGACTCCATCCACCATCCGTATTCTTTCCCGCCACATTTGCCTCTCCATCGCCATACTTTCTCCAATTCCAAGAAACCGCATATCATTTTCAATCATCTTTATCCAAGTTTTCTTGGGTCTTCCTCTACCTTTCACAACATTACTTGCTCCCCAACTTTCTAGCCTCCTCACTGGGGCATCAATAGGTCTTCTTCTCACATGACCAAACCATCGTAATCGATTCTCCATCATCTTGTCTTCTATAGACGCAACTCTTACCTTCTCTCTGATCACCTCATTTCTGAGCCGATCCTTTTTTTGTATGACCACACATCCATCGTAGCATACGCATCTCTGCCACATTCATCTTTTGAACGTGACACTGTTTTACAGCCCAACACTCGGTGCCATATAACAGCGCAGGCCTAATTGCCGTGCGGTAAAATTTACCCTTTAATCTATGAGGCATGCCGGGATCACATAAAACCCCTGTGGCACTCTTAAAAAATATAATTTAAAATACAATTTAAAAATATAATTAAAAAATATAATATATAATATAATATAATGATAATATATATATATATATAATATATTTTAAAACAATAACACAAATATACTTAACGGAATGACTAAAACGGTAAACATGTGTAACATTAGTGCCTACAATAAATAAACTTTTAGTTGAGTGGTAAGTTTCTAAAAGAGTTAATAGTTGAGTGACAAAATAATTCATTTTCCCTTTAAAAATGATAACTTTATTACATATACAAGTAGATATATTTTTTTAATATAAACCACCCATTAATATTCATTCATCACGACCATTAGATTGCAAATTCAATTCTTCAGGAGGATGGTCATAGCAGACAATGTTCTCATAATTGTAGCATTATTGAAACCAAAATTTCCAGTTATAAGCTTATAAATAGTTAAATATATCACGCCTCTTCTAGTTTCAACCATTGCTTGAGTTATTAATTTTCTCCGAATTTTATGATATATTAAAATTTAATTTAGGGATCGGGTTTTAAATATACAACAACAACAACATCCAAGCCTTAGTCCCAAAATGATTTGGGGTCGGCTAACATGAATCAAGCTTTGAAACCGTCAATAAAGAGGGAAAAAAGTAGAGAAAAAAGCAAATAAAAAAAGAGAATGAATGTTAAAAAAAATGTTATTTCAAGAAATTCAATATATATATATATATATATATATATATATATATTGAAATATATATATATATATATAAGCATATACTAGAAATTCAAAAATACAAGAGCACAAGCAGTTGATTAAGAAATGTTATTTTGATTAATATCTAATATGTTATTTTTTCTAAATAATTTTACTTTATTTCAATTTTCATTCATAGTAGTGTATTACAGTATATTCTTTGTTTAACATAGTTTTGAGTAAAATATTATGTGGTAAGGAACTAATAAAAGGGGAAATTAACAGGAAAAAATATTTGTTTATATTGAGAAAGCAAAATATAATATATAGCACGAAAAGTAATGAAAAGGCATACAAGAGAAATAAATATAAAGATTATTTTGTTTATTTAAGAAAACAGTAATAAAAAGACATTGATGAGAAATAAATATAATATCAAAATATTAAAAAATTACTAAATTGGGTTTTGAACCCATTCCCTGTACAGAACCACTGAGCATTACTACTCATCCAAACCCCAATTTTATACACTCGAAACTAAAATCCAGGTGCGGCATATGCCCTCCCTTGCCCATGAATGTACCTGCCCATGGTATTTACACCTCTTTTTCATAATAATTCCCCATTCCCATAATTTTCCTACTATAGACGACAACAATACTAGCTAACTAATAATAATTCGTTATAATTGAGCCAAGCCGAGTTTTGACTTATCGAGCTCGAGTTCGAGCTTTTCTTATCGAACTGAGCCGTGCTCGATCAGCTTATAGGACAAGAAAAATTGTTCAAACTCGAGCTCGTTTTCTTATAAAACCGAGTCGAGTTGAACTTCAGCTTTTATCAAGCAGCTCGGTTATTTTACAGATCATACAGAGTTTCACCAGACTTGAATGGAATGGTCGTCCATTTATCAAACCCTAGTTTTGGCTTATCGAACTCGAGTTCGAGCTTTTCTTTATGGAACCGAGCCGAGCTCGATAAGCTTATCACACAAAAATTTTTGTTCAAACTTTCTTATCGACAGAGCCGAGTCGAGCTTCTCGAGTTCGAATTCGAGTTCGAGTTTGAGCTTCTTGTCGAGTGAATTGGTTCGTTTACAGCTCTATTTAAAAGTATCATACGCGTTTTAGAATTCATAAAAAGGAAGCTAATGCTAGTACACGAGTTTTAGAATAAAAATAAATGAAAACTAAATATGTCTTTAAATTAAGAGAATAAGTGAGCTCGATTACCTTAATTTTGTTTCATCTTAAGGTTTCATGGACCGTAAACCGTCTGCTTATTCATTTTAAATGTCTATTTTATTAAAATGTTTGTCACTATATAGGTTGGGATTTTAAATTAAGTTGTCTTTTTTATTCATTTTGTAGTTTATAATCCTATGTTAGATACTTACTACAAAATAATAATAATAATAATTATCTAAATTAGATTCCCTTAATTATGAAATAATATTAATTAAGAAAATAATCTAAATAAGGTCATTTTCTGATAAAAGTTTAACAAAAAACATTTATGAAGTTTGTTTTATTAGTCATCGTAGAGTGGAAGGGAGATGATTAGAATAACCAAATAAACTGAAAGGTACATAGTTCCGTATCAACACCCCCTCAAAGGGTGAGCGGGTACCATTGTGTTCTTTCACATAATCCAAATAAGTACGTATATAAACAAAAAATTATTCTGCACGATAATCTAAATATGTACTTAAAAGTTATTACCAAATGTACAAGGCAATGGCACAATATGACAAGGGTTGGAAATACCCATGCTTCGTAGATTTCACATTTTCATATTTCTATTAAAAAATTATCATTTCATATGTATGGTATAGCACATGGGCGTTGTACTGGTTAACAAATAGCTCACTAGGCATTAAAAGGATCACCAAAATGGTTTTGTCCAATACAAATACAAGAAATGGTGTACTAGTGTTATTATGGGTCACCTACTATACTTATACACACACACACACACACATACACACGCACATACAAACACTGAAGTTTCTTTCTCTGTAAATCAGCCATTATTCAAAAAATAGATCGCACACGAGCATAATCCAGAAGCCTGCTTATACCAATCATGCCCATAACAAATTACAGATCTCAATATTTATTTTTTTAGAATAAAGAGAAAAAATCAAAGATGTCAAAGAACTAAAAAACTTAGCACGCACTTCTTTGTATTGTACACCATGTCTTTATGTGATTTCTCAAGGCAGTAGGTAACAAATAGTGCCAATGATGCAATAAAACTAACAACTAAACCACCACCAACAAGAGGGCAACTAATTAGAAGCAAAATAAATAAACGAACGAATAAATAAATAAATAAAATCCAACTGGGCATCTAAATGTTACCTTAAGAGGAAGTCTCCTTTCCCTTCCGGATGGATTGATCAGACCTTTCATCTTCAAGGACTCCAGTGAAACCTCTTCTCCTTCTTGGAATCCAGCATCTGCTATATCTTTCAGGTTGACAGGGACATACTTTGGTAATCCAGCACGCATGCCTTCAATTATGGGAAAAATTATTAATATAAGCCTCTGAATAACTTCAAATATGTTCCGCGCGCGCTTAGTACACATTTTACAAGCATGTTGAAGGTCCGTATACAGCAGTTGTATAATTTAAAGCTTCCACGAAGCCACACCTTAAAACTTACTAATATGAAAAAAGAATTCTAGTAAGCACCAGGTAAACCAGGCATCTTCAATGTCATTACTAACGACTCACATGCAACCTTATTTTAGTAACGCTCAATAACTATAAACTATAAAGTAAAACCGATTTTAAAACTTGACCGACTAAGACTAAATTTTAAAAAAATTGATAGTAAAACCTGAAGACATGTTTCGACTCAACCTGGTATAAGATCTCCTAGAAGGATGACATTGCGTAACATAATTGCTTCAATCACAAAAACCACTATAAATTCCATATTCCATTAATATTCCTCCTGCCATCAAAAGTTAAACTATGCCTCGTCCTAGATATGTCACTTCATGCACACTATTAGAATAATTGGATTGTATAAAGCAACTGATAAACATTGTTTATGCGTGTACTCGGGCTGGATTTTATGATCATTACTAAGTGCATAAATGATATACTTTTGACATATTTTGGTGAATAATTGATGATGTCAAGATTGTGCTTGTTCTGAAGGTTAAATTGTTATTGTTAGCATACATTTTGTGACTTGGGCAAATGAGAAGGTTGGATGATGAGAAAAGTGGAGAAACTCGTTGGATACGTAATTGGGTAAAAAGATACGGGGTACATTGAATAGGAGCTCCAATGCGCAGTTTTGGGAGAATGAGCATATCTATCTGCGCAGAGCTCAAACTTGATCGATCTTCATCTTGTTTAAACTTTGAAAGCTGAGAAGGAGAGTGATAAAATATTTCCAATTCTGTCTCCAAATTAGCACACATATCCAAGAAAGTAGCAACCGAACCAAATATTGCAATTTGTACCCCCAACTCTCTAGTATTTTGGCTATATTTCGAGTTCCACTATTTCAATTGACTTTTAAGGTTAATTAGGTGTAAGGAAAGTTCACGAGCAGGGCCCTACTAAAAAATACGTAAAGTCCAACTCCAGCGAGAGGACCATCAACAATCTGTTTAAAGTGAAAAACTGAGGTTGACACGACCTAGCATGTCATGAAGCACGCCCACTCTCTGTTTTTTGCCTGCTCCCGGGATTGAGGCTTGTCAACGAGCACGATCCGGTGTGCCGAGAGGCACGGGTGATCTAATATGGACGGAAATAATCAAGTCTTCTGATTGATCTACTAGAAAAGAAACAAAATGACTCAAGAAACATCAATATGATGTCAAGAACCGAAACTAGGCGAAAGTATGCCCTAAGATGATTTTCTACATTTAGATAATTTTAGAATAATATTGGTATAACAATCAAACCCTCAAATTTTGGTTATCCATATAATGTTAGGAATATTAAAATCGTAGTAATCAGTGGGTTACGACCATGCTCAAGTCTTTCTATAGCTACACCGTGCACTTGCGGTTTAGTCGAATGGAAAATGACGAACGGACCACCACCACCACCACCACGACAACAACAACAGCTACTACTATGACTACTATATACAAAGATCAAAAAATGACCCATTCATCTAACTTTTAAAATACCATAAACTAGTGTCATTTAACACATAATGCAATATATTACAAGCAAGTAGAGCTGTTATCGGACCGGTTCGGACCGGTTTTCTCTAGATTCGGATCCGGTCCGATAGGTTACCGGGTAGATCCGGTCCGGATCGATAACGGTTCCGGTTCAATTTTTAAAATTCGAATTCGAACTCGTTAGTTTCCGGGTGAGTTTCGGTCCCGGGTATTTCGGTCCGGTTCATGATCGGGTTTCGGGTTCACTCGGACCGCTAACAGCCCTATGTGGGATAGATCTTTACTAGGAAAATGAAGGAAGAGCAGCAAAATAAATCACATAAATGGGGGTTACATGATTCGAACTCCAGACCCTTTGTTCAAAGGTATAGCGTCTTAACTACTTCATCAGCATGCTATTTGTGTTTAAAACACACAAAACGTATTAATAATATATGTATAAAATATATAAATTATAAAATACATATAAACTTTTTTTTAATTTATTACCGGGTTTCTTTTCGGTTTTATCGGTCCGGGTCTTATCGGTTTCGGTTCAATATTTAGAACTCGAATCCGAACTCGTTAGTTTTCGGGTGAGTTTCGATCCGGTTCATGACCGGGTTTCGGGTTCACTCGGACCGCTAACAGCCCTACAAGCAAGCAACTATATATATATATATATATATATATATATAAAATACATATTTACATTCTCGTGTTACTTGAATTACTTCACCTTTTTTCTTCTCACTACCCTAAACGCTAAGTAACCAACTCAAAGATAAAAAAAACCACCTTTCAAAACCTATCAAACCAGCCACAAGAGAAAAAAAAAATCACCAAACAATAGAAAATTCACAATCTTCATGACAATATTTGGTTTTACCTCCAGCGATCCCTCTCAATTTGGGAATTCTTCTGTAGAGGGGTGTTTGCCCCCCCTCAAAGCCCTTGCGTACACGTGGACCTGACCGGGATTTCTGACCTTTCATCCCGAACCCACAGCTGCCCCCCTGACCGGCCGAGTGCCCTCTCCCCTTTCTCTTTGCCTTCTTGCGGGAACCAGGCTGTGGGCCCAAGTTATCCAGCCGAAACCTAATATTCTGGCTGCTTCTAGAAGGTTCTTGGACGCCAGAAGTCGCTGAATTGAGGACTGTAAGCGTCTGTCTTCGGTTCGCCTTATGGCGGCAGAGTTTTATTGATGGAAATGGAAATGGAAATGGAAATAGAAATGGGTTTGTCCTCACAGTTCCTACACTACCCTGTATGATTGAAGAAATATCAAATAATATTAGATAAAAAGAAGATACTGGAAAATCTTGGTTTTTATTTTGAGTTGAGATGAAAATTTGGTAAAGGGAAAACAGTGAGGACTACTACAGTACCTTGGATTGAGAGGATAGGAGGTGAATATGAGGCGCGGAGAGGGAGAGTAGTGAAGTAGCCATGCGAACAGGATAATGATAAGAGAGAGCCTATTTGCTCCCTAACAAGAGCGGTTCCGCGAAATACATCCACAATATTAGCAATACTTTAGTAATATTCTACATGTATTTTGTAAATTAAATTAATCATTTTAAATAAATATTTTGCCACATCAAAATTATAAATTTAAAAATGGATTAAAATCATTACATATTCCAATTAATATCATATATCTTCTTTTTTATATCATTATCAAGCAAATTATCTTAAACAGTGCAGTGCAGTTGCTAGTTATGATGATAATCCGTCTCATATTTGAACTCTTTTATATTTTCGTTACTCAAGTGTTTCATACTAATAATGTTATTAAGTCCTGTTGGTCAATACAGCATGGGTTGTGTCCTTAGAACACGTCCGTTTTTACGCCTTCTTGCGTCTGTTCAATTCCACGTGCATCAATTAATTAGTCTCCGGGATTAGGACATCATTCACGCTTGTACTTGACGTTAAAAATACCTAAAAACACAACTAAACAAAATCAAGCGTAATCAACAACAACAACATCTAAGCCTTAGTCCCAAAATGATTTGGGGTCGGCTAACATGAATCAAACTTTGAAACCGTCAATAATCGTTACATAAATAACATAAAAGGAAAAAAAAGAAAAAAGCAGAGAAAAAAGCAAATAAAAAAAGAGAATGAATGTTAAAAAAAAAAAGAAAAAAATAAAAATCCTGAAAAATAAATTAAAAGATAACATGAAATAAAAGAAAATAGGAATAAAAATACAGATTTAAAAAAAAAAAAGAGAGAGAGAGAGAGAGAGAGAAAAGAATCAGATTCCATCCACCATCCGTATTCTTTCCCGCCACATTTGCCTCTCCATCGCCATACTTTCTCTAATTCCAAGAAATTGCATATCATTTTCAATCATCTTTATCCAAGTTTTCTTCGGTCTTCCTCTACTTTTCACAACATTACTTGTTCCCCAACTTTCTAGCCTCCTCACTGGGGCATCAACAGGTCTTCTTCTCACATGACCAAACCATCGTAATCGATTATCCATCATCTTGTTTTCTATAGACGCAACTCTTACCTTCTCTCTAATCACCTCATTTCTGAGCCGATCCTTTTTTGTATGACCACACATCCATCGTAGCATACGCATCTCTGCCACATTCATCTTTCAACGTGACAATCGCTTTCTGACCCAACACTCGGTGCCATATAACAATAAGCAGCCTAATTGCCGTGCGGTAAAATTTACCCTTTAATCTATGAGGCATGTCGGGATCACATAAAACCCTGTGGCACTCTTCCACTTCAACCACCCCGCTTTATTCTCGTGAGCCACATCGCCATCTAGCTCTCCATCCTTTGGATAATAGATCCAAGATACCGAAAGAAAGTGGATCCATGAACAACTTTCCCATCAAATGTGATCATCCCCGCCTCTATCATTGTTTTCGCTAAACCTACACTCCATATATTGAGCCTTACTTCGCTCACCCTAAAGCCTCGAGCTTCCAAAGTATCCTCCAAAGTTCCAATTTCATTGCACTCCAACCTTCGTTTCATCAATCAACACAATATCATCTGCGAACATCATACACCACGGAACGTCATTTTGAATTTCTCTTGTCAATTCGTCCATGACTATGGCAAAGAGAAAAGGACTAAGAGCAGATCCTTGATGCACCCCAATCGTAATAGGGAATTCTTCTGTCCTCCCAACATTAGTACGTACACTTGTACTAGCTCCCTCATACATGTCCTTTATAATGTCAATATATTTCCGCGATATACCCTTCTTTGCTAAGGCCCACCAAAATACTTCTCTTGGTACTTTATCATATGCCTTCTCTAAATCAATAAAAACCCTATGTAGATCTTTCTTTTTATCTCGATAATGTTCCATCAACTGCCGGATAAGATAAATTGCTTCCATGGTCGATCTTCCAGGCATAAATCCAAACTTATTTTCTGTTATCTTCACACATTTCCTGATCCTTTGTTCAATCACTCGTTCCCACAACTTCATGGTATGACTCATTAGTTTAATTCCGCGATAATTAGAACAATCTTGAACATCACCTTTGTTCTTATACAAAGGGACGAGAATACTTTTCCTCCATGCTGATGGCATCTTATTGCTTCTCCAAATCTTATTGAAAATCATAGTTACCCATTCGATCCCTCTCTCCCCCAAACACCTCCAAACTTCAATAGGTATACCATCTGGTCCTTCTGCTTTATTTGACCCCATCTTCTTCAATGCAATTGTCACTTCACCCTTTTGAATTCTTCTCTTAAACTCTCGGTTAACCATACTTGAGGGGATGTTTAAATTCCCAATATCTTGTTCTTGATGGCCATTGAATCGGGTATCAAAGTATGACCTCCATCTCTCTTTTATCTATTTATCTTGAACCAAAATTTTTTGGTCAGTATCTTTTACACATTTAACTTTTTCAATATCTCGCGTCTTCTTCTCTCTCATTCGAGCAAGTTTATAGATATCTTTTTCCCCTTTTTTAGTATCTAATCTTGCATATAATTCTTGATTGACCTTTGATCGGGCATTTCGCACTGCCTTTTTTAGCTTCTGTTCAAGCTTTCTTGTACTTCTCATAATTCTCATCGCTCGAGCATTTACCCAGTACCTTATAACATTCACGTTTGGTCTTTATCGCTTGCTTAACTTCATCATTCCACCAAGATGTGGCCTTACTTGATGGTCTGTTTCCTTTAGATTCTCCTAGGACTTCTTTTGCAACTTCCTTTATGTTATGCTCCAACAAGTTCCACATCGAATCTATATCCATCTCCGTGCAATCAGACCAAATACCACTATCAGCAATCTTAGCCACAAAAGTATGTCGACTCTCCCCTTGGAGCTTCCACCACTTAATTCGAGGGTCAACTTGTGGTCTTCTCTTTCTTAAGTGCCTCTTACCTCGAAAGTTAAGCACCACAACCCTATACTGCATTGCAGCACTCTCACCGGGTATCACCTTGCAATTAGTAAAACTTTTCCTCCAAACATTTCTTACTAAAAAGAAATCAATCTGACTTGCATTACCTCCGTTTCTATATGTCACCAAATGAGAGTCCCTTTTCTCGAACCAAGCGTATTCGAGCCCAATAAATAGAAAATAAAGCACAAAGACTACAATTATGCACATGCAAGAATGATAAAATCCAAAAAATTACTACAAATAGGTATAAAATTGGATGCAAACATGAAACTATATATTCCTCGTCGAGAAAAAAAATTACTATTATAATTATATGATATGATAGATGGATACCAGGGTCGCACTATGCTTCTTGCACTAGGGCTATGTCAAAAAATCTACATGTCCTGTCTCAGGACACTCGCGCAGTAAGATGGTTGGTCAAAAGGTCCAAAAAAATTGTTGCAGTATCTACATGGCGGCAAGTTTCGTAGCCAACACATTGGTATGTTTGGATGATGTTATTTCATGGTTGGTGCTTGTGGAAGGTATCAAATAGTCTAGCAGGCATGATGACTATGGTAGGTCGTTGCAGTAACTCTCAATACCAACTGACGCAGTGCAGGCGTAAATAAAAACAAAAACACAAAAACACTAACCATTGATTCGTTATGAATACCAATGGGGTACTCAACATTAGGGAGAAAACCTTTTTTTTTTCTTATCAAAACCAACCATTTGTAATAACGTAAAAACTCCAGATTTACACCAATAACCTAACTCAGGTCGTAAATAATTATAAAAGAAATAAATAAAAAAACCGACTTTATCAAAACAATGAAATAAATTATAAAATTATATCATAGCAATTAATATTTACCCTAGCAATTAATCTCTTATGTCCATTAATTGGTTACTGAAAATAATGTTCATGGAATCAGTTATGCTTATATTATTTTCATGTGATTTGATAGGTTAATTAGGCTAAAAACTCGTGAATATAAAACTCGCCTTGGAAGAAGTACATAGACGAAATTGACTTCCCGATTAGCAGGTGTTTGGCTGAAAATATAATCACGTGAATATTCTCCGGCGAAATTTTTAATTTTCGACAAATGGACAACCTTAATCGTGGGGGTTTAGTGCTAGGGGATTGGTTTGATCTCTCGTTGTATATATACTGATTGGTGATGAATAAGAAAACCAAGGAAGATATTCTTTCATGGTATCGGGAGTCTCTGTGTATTTCTTTCCTCAACCTCGCCTTTTTCCGCTGTGCCCTATACTATGTACCTTCAATCTTCTTCCAAATGACTACTTCTCAATCCCGCATCCCCTATCACCCGGCTCTTGCTGTTTCCAACATCAAGAACCATATTTCATTGACCCTCGAATTGGAGAATATGTAGTACGCTACATGAGCGGAACTGTTCAAAGTGCACTCCAAATCGCACCTAGTTATTCATCATATCATCACTCCGCCTACAGGCAAAGAAAAAGTGCCTAAGACGGAGGAGGAAATTGAGATGTGGGAGCTCCTGGATTCCACGGTCCTAGGGTGGATTTATTCTACCATCTCTACTGATCTACTGAATACGATCCTCGTACCAGATTGTGCGGCTATGGAGGCTTGGGATAGTCTCCGGAACATCTTCCAAGATAACAAGAACTCAAGATGGACTTTCCTTCCGTCTTTCATGTCCTCACACCTCCTCTCAAAATAGAAAGGCGGAATGGAAAATCCATTCCATTAACAATATTATCCGAACAATCATGACTCATGCCTCACTTCCTCCTTCTTTATGGCATCATGCACTTCAAATGGCTACTTATATCCTAAATATTCTCCCTAGGAAACTTCTTGCTTATCAATCCCCTCTTAAAATTCTCTATCACAAAGACCCTTCATATTCTCATCTCAAAGTGTTCGGGTGCCTTTGTTACCCCCTTTTCCGTCTACTACAATAAATAAACTTCAACCGAGGTCTACTCCATGCGCGTTCTTGGGGTACCCACTCAACCATAGGGGTTTTAAGTGTTATAATTTGTCTTCCCGGAAAATTATTATTAATCGTCATGTCCTCTTCAATGAAAAACAATTTCCGTTTGCTTCTCTCCATACACCTTCCCCTCACACATATTCCTTTTTAGATGACGGGCCCATTTTATTAATTCACTTATGATGGCCCATTTTATTAATTCTTCTAATCCGGCTCCTGGACAAGTTCCAGCAAGCCCTTCTCAGCCCATTAGCCCAGACCAAATGAGCCCAAATACTTCTCCCACCGCCCCTCGCCACCTCATGTTTCTAACTCTCAGATTCCATCACCAATAGTTAATCCAATTCCAGCTCATTCTGTTCTGACTCAGCGATCGGTGACTCGTAGTCAACATGGAATATTTAAATCAAAGCAAATATATAATCTTCATACTGGTACTACTAAGGATGGTGGCAGTGGTGGGCGGTATGCACAGCGGCATGGCTATACTGCCGGTGAACACCGCCGCCACCTCAACAGTATGGCCAGCGGCATGGTCTCAGCGGGGTTTCATGCTTCGGAGGTTATGTAGCGGTTTGGAAGGAATTTGACCGTTGGGGAGGTGAAGAAAAAAAAAAAATAGACGTTGAAATACATCCGTTGGGCAAACCAAAAAAAAAAAGTTCCTTATATATACTAAACTAAAACACATACAATTTTATACTTTCAACTCACATATTTAACACAAACAATACAATTCACATATTTTTACAATGGTTTTACTTCTTCTTCGTCCGACTCGATATTTATTCCCCCCGAATCGTCCGAACTATTGGCATCCGGAAGCACCCTACAAACCTTATTAGCCGTGTACGATTCAATTGACGACACGGCAAGCTCTACCGAAACTCGGGAGTATATAGAACTTTTTCGTGAAGAAGCTTTACAAACCCTTATGAATGACTATTTCGTTGAACGTCCAAAGTTTTCCGACGATACTTTTCGTGATAGGTTTCGTATGAATAAAAGCTTGTTTTTAAGAATTGTTGCTGATGTTGAAGCGAACTTCGAATGGTTTCAAGAGGGCCTAGATGCGAGGGAAAAAAAAGTTTCACGGCGTTACAAAAATGCACATCAGCCATTCGGCAACTCGCAACGGGTGAACCTCCAGATAGATTTGATGACTATTTAAACATGGCACGCCGAACGTCAGGTTATATATTTTTTTTTAAGTTATCGTTATATTTTTTTTTAAGTTATCGTTATATATATTTTTTTTAAGTTATTGTTATATTTTTTTTAAGTTATCGTTATATATAAAATATATATATATATATATATATATATAACGATAACTTAAAAAATATATATATAACGATAACTTAATATATATATATATATTTAAGTTATCGTTATTAATTATAAACTTATGTTTATAGGAGAATGCCTTGATAAATTTTGCCAAGCGATTATTGAAATATATGGTCGAGAGTTCTTACGTAGGCCGACATCCCATGACATTGCACGCTTATACGAGTTCCATGAAGATAAACATCACATTCCTGGAATGCTTGGTAGCATTGATTGTACACATTTCCCATGGCGTAATTGTCCTAGACATTTGAAAGGTCAATATAAGCGAGGTGATCATGAACACCCAACTATTATGCTTGAAGCCGTCGCTTCATACGATTTGTGGATTTGGCATTCGTATTTTGGTCCTCCCGGTGCAAACAACGATATTAATGTTTTGAATCAGTCACCATTGTATCTTACGGAGCGAAATGGAACGGCGTCAAACAGTTCATTTCATGTAAATGGACGGTTTTACAAACGTGGATATTATCTTACCGATGGAATCTATCCTGCATGGTCAATGTTTGTTAAAGCATATAAGCATCCGGTTGAACTGAAGGAAAAAGATTCAAGAGGCTACAAGAGTCTGCAAGAAAAGATGTCGAGCGAGCTTTTTGTCGTCTTAAAAATAAATGGATGATTCTCGGTCGTCCTCTCCGGGCTATTTCGGTTGAAAAGATTCGACAACTCGTTTATACGTGTATCATATTTCACAATATGATTTTAAAAGACGATCGAGTTGCAATATCACCGGTTCATATAATGGGTCTGCTGGTCTCGCCAGTTTATGACGATAGTGTATTAGAGGAGTTACTCGATGAACAAATCCATTGTCGTCTCCTATATGATCTTACGGACCACGTAGAGGCTCAAAATTTAACATATCTCGATGATTAGTTATTTCCTTTTTTTAAGAATAATGTAATTTTCTTTTAATTATGTTTTGTTTTAAGTATTACGTAATTTTCTTTTAGTTATTAATGAAACATTATGTTTTAATTAAATTGTTTAATATAATTTATGAAAATAAAAAAATAAAATTAGTTGGGAGGTATGAAAAAGGCATGGTTGCCACTAAAAAGAGGTTGGGGGTATGAAAAAAGTATGAATGAGGTGGAATGATATTATTGGTGAATTTGGGAGGTATGGGATTTTTGGGAGGCATGACTGCCACCATCCTAAGTCTCCTTTACCACGTAATCCCGTGTTGACTCTTAATGATCCTAATTGGAAAATGGCTATGAACGATGAATATGATGCTCTTATTAGTAATAGGACGTGGGAGTTGGTTCCCCGTCCACCCCGAACTAATATTATTTGCTCTTTGTGGATTTTTTCTCACAAACACAGGTTGGATGACTAGTTTGAACGACAGAAAGCTCGACTAGTATGTGATGGTAAAACCCAACAGGTTGGGGTAGATTGTGGCGATACATTTTCCCCGATTGTCAAGACGGGTACGATACGTATAGTGTTGAGTTTGGCTCTCTCTAGAAAGTGGTCGATGCACCAACTTGATGTTAAAAATGCATTTCTCCATGGGGACCTTGTGGAAACAGTGTACATGCATCAACCGTTGGGTTTTCGGAGTCGCACTTATCCGGATCACATATGTTTGTTGAAAAAATCTCTTTACGGGCTTAAATAAGCACCACTGGCATGGTACAAAAGGTTTGCCGACTTTGCTACATCCCATGGTTTCAAACATAGCGTTTCAGATAATTCATTATTTATTTACAAGAAGGGGACGGAAGTTGCGTATTTGTTATTATATGTCGATGACATTATTTTAACGTGCTCCGATTCTCTCCGAACTTCTATCATATCTCTTCTTGGCTCTGAGTTCGCCATGAAGGATCTTGGTGTAATATCCGCAATTTCGATTTTTGGTAATTTTCTTTTTTCAGCGGAGGTCTGTTTCGTCAGTATGAGAATGATTAATTCTGCACTTTTTGTCATCCGAGTTCGTTTCGGTGTCGTTTTGTTGAATTCCGCGTTCTTAAGTGGCTTTTCAGCACTTGAGTTCGATTCTTGCGAATCTTGTCCGAAACTGTTGTTTCGAGTTTCTCGTAAGTTCATTTAATGTTATTATTCATGTTGCAAGCTTTGGTTTGGTGTTTCGATCGTGTATCGTGTATTTCGGACGTTTTGGGCCGTTTTCGTAATTTCCCAAAGTTTGGGGTAATTACTTCCGTTGTCGAATTTCGAACCCTCGGGTGGTCGGAATCGTGTGTTCTCTTAGTGCTTAGATTCATATTTGCGAGTACTTCGTAACCGTATCTTCGGATTATATTCAGGTCTGGGTTTCGGGATTTTTTGGATCGTCGGATCGACCGAGTCCTCACTGGCAAGACCTGGCCGAGTAACGGCCGTAATGACCCGACAGTTACGTCCGTAAGGCCTGCTACGTACGTAAGCCTTGTCCGGTCACGTACGTAGCAGTGTTGGGCAGAAGACTCGGCCATGGCCGGTTACGGCCGTAAGCCATGGCCGATTACGTATGTAATGCGGCCGACAATGGCCTATATAAGGCCCATCAGACGGGTTTTCACCCATTTTCTCACTTCGTTTTCTTCTCTTCCGCGGTTGGGGACTTGTTGGGCGTGAAGGCATATTGTCATACAATAAATCCATGAAGTCTTAGATTTTATATCATCGATTATCCATCCTATAACATCCTTTGATCGAGCGAATCAGGTCAGATTTCCTGGAAATCCTAGTTTGGGTAAATTGGGGGGTTTTGTTCGTTTTCGTCCGATTTAATCGTAATAACTTAGAATTGTGATGGATTGATGATTATTTAGCTGTATTCTATCATTTCCATTGTTATTCCATGGTTGGATTGTATTGATTCGTCGTTTTGGTTGAGTTCTTAGTCGACGCCTTGAAGTTGTCCGACAAAAGGTCTTAGAGGGGGGATTGGGCGTTGTGTGATTATTATCCATCGTACGATTGTTGATTTATCATTGGTATGACTTAGGGACGAAATTCTTGTGAAGAACTCGAGTCAGAACCCTTCCGTTCGTTGTCTTCTTCTGGGTCCGAGCTTCTCGGTCGAACTGTGTTCTTCGGAGTGTTCAGTAGCGGTTATTAAGGCAAGTATTTTACTATACGCATTGTGTCTTGTGAATAGGGACGTCGTGTTATGGTTGTGATGCATTGGTTTACTTTCGTGAATATGCTTCGTATGAATTGATTATTATGAACGATTGATGGTAGCGATAATACTCTCACTTAGCTAACGTCGTGGAATTGTGTTGGTCGTGTTAATCATCTAAGTATGTGTCGGGCGTGTTTGATCATTGTTGAGTTATCGTGATGATTATGATATTTGTGTCATGTTGATTTACTTACTTGATTATACATTTCAGTGTAATGCGGAATGGCTTGACATTTGATGATTATGAGTTGTGTCGTGACGATGTGTGTGTTCCAGGTAAGGTCTGACGAGGCCTCTGGAGTTTGGTACATGATGTGTACGAATGATGTTTGTGGCCGGGTAGGGTCCGATGAGGCCTCCGGAGTTCGGTACATGATGTGTACGAACGATATTTGTGGCCGGGTAGGGTCCGACGAGGCCTCCATAGTTCGGTACATGATGTGTACGAACGATGTTTGTGGCCAGGTAGGGTTCGATGAGGCCTCCGGAGTTCGGTACATGATGTGTACGAATGATGTTTGTGGCCAGGTAGGGTCCGATGCGGCCTCCGGAGTTCGGTACATGATGTGTACGAATGATGTTTGTGGCCGGGTAGGGTCCGTTGAGGCCTCCGGAGTTCGGTACATGATGTGTACGAACAACGATCGTATAACAGTGATTGTTTAGATAACATTTTAGATACAGGTCTCAGACTCATAATGATATCTTATCTAGTGTGTTTTGAAACAAGAATCGGGCTAAGGCCCTAATGTTTACGAAAAGATTTTGTAAATTGGGACTCGAGGTCCAAAAGAATTTCTGCTTTAAAAATCCCCGAGATGATGTGTTCCTTTTCAAATATCTCTTGCTTGAGTTCGAAATTCTAAAACTTCTCGGGAATATTTTGATAATTGATTTCCGTATTAAATTCGTAGTTGCTATTTACTTGTTGCATTTCGTATCGTATTATACTTGCACTAGTAAAACAGTGGAGTTTTACTAACCCCTGAGTAATCGGGGGGTGGATGTCTGTTTCGCGTCCAGGTACATGCAAGTTCAAGGGAGCAGTCACAGGATTGGCACAAGAGGATGACGAGCTGCGATACTAATCAAGAGTCGAGAGTTGGTAGAGTTTGGTTGTATTGTTAGAATTGATTTCAGTCTTCCACTGTATTGTGTTTCGACCTTTGTGTGGGTAATGTTGTTTAAGTCAGTTCTGTTGATTGAGTTGTGTGACCTCACCGGTCTGTGCATTCACGTGTAAGTGACCATAACGTTCTGTATTATTTTATTGTTTGACCCTGGCTGGGCAAGTATTTGGTCGTTTTATAACGTATAGCCTGGTAGATCATCGCGAAAAGGGGTCTACGACGTGTAATATTCCCACATGATTCTGGGGGTGTTCATTTATGGTATCAGAGATTAGGTTGCGGAAACCTAGGCTGTCGGGTCAAGTCGAGTCGTGATTTGTCGAGTATTATGTGGTTTTGTCATTCGAGATGTCAGGTGACAAGTTGAGTTGTGCATAGTCACAACGTATCGGAGATGTTGTCGGATGAGATTAGTATCGTGGGCGACCGTCATCTCCATGCGGCCTGTGGATGTAAGACTCCTCTTTTATGCGAGGTACCCGTTTATCATGATTTTATCTTAGTGAGTTAATTGCGGTGCATAATTTTATTTGCACGGTGTGGTGAATATAGTTGTATTTAATACTTGTGACACATAGTATATGTATAAAACTAGGCCTATTGTTGTTTTACATTTGAACCACTGTGAGGGATGGTATGGTTTGAAAATTGAGAACCTTGATGGGTTCCGAATAAGGTATCGACGATTGAGTTCGTGAGAAACTCCGAAGAATGGTTTTGTTGTATGTTTAAACTTGATGCTGTGAGATGTATTCAATTGGATTGGCGATCCTGTTTGCCGTTTAGGCATGTGATTTTTAGTTTTATTATTTTTAGATCGTTATGTTTAGGCCGCTATAGGTAGGTTTTGGAATCTTTTCCTGGAGGACTTTACGAGTTATAACATTTTTGTGGAAATCGTTTGCTATTGTTTAAATATTCTGATGGTGCGGTTAAAACCACGATTTATATGGATTTTAAAATCGGTTAAATTTTGACAAATTGGTCGTGTATTTTCAAATGACACCATCAGACGGTATCTGGAAAATATGTTTTGAAGTACTTCGGACATTGTAAAATATTACCGTCATTTTTGTTATGAACAAAAGGATTTTGGAAATTTTTTTTTATTTTGCAAAACGATTTTTGGTTTTCGGAATTTTAAACTTCATATATTCACGTGTTGGGGCTAAGTGGTTGCGATAAGTTTGTGGTGTTGTTGTGCTCGCCGGAGAATGTTTCAGTGTTTTCTAAATGTGGGGATACGTTGTTAGGCATCGTTCCCTAACTCTCGGAGCCTGTTGAAATTTCTTTGTGACAATTCTGATCCAGTGACTAGTTATTCTGACGTAAGATGTTTTCCATTACGTCCGTAAGCTCAGAGTTGTTACGGCCATAAACTGCATGTTGTTACGGTCGTAAACTTTTGACTGACTCAGTAGTAATTTGTTGTTACAGTTGTATATGTGCCCCTTTTACTGATTATTTAATTCCTGTTAATATATTCGTGATGGATGGCGTGGTAACATGTTGTTACCCTTTATAACGCTAGTAAAGATAATGATATACTGATAAGGTCATTTTGACGATATCGTCTAGCGAAAAGAGTGAAGCCTCAACGTGTTGTTTTGCAAATAGCTTCAATCAAAACAGTTTTGATAATGAGATACATGGTTTTGATTAAACGACCGAGGTATTAAAAGTGTTTTCAAAAATTTCATTTCACCAATTTTTTTTTCAAACTTGAGAATTTTAAAATTTTACCATTTGAATAATACCCCAGAAATATTTTATTTTTGTTGCTAGTGTTTGGTCCCTACGATACGTGTGTGGTTTTGACCGTGTTTGATTTGGTAAAATCCAAACATCTCTGTTGATGTGACTGTGTGAATGATTTTTGAATGAAGTTCTAAAATTACAGTGTTAGTTCGTGCACTTGTGTGATGACTTGGAGTTGATGTTTTATTGTGTTGCTATTTATCGTCCTATGTTGACGTTGCGATGTTTGTTTGGTTGCATTATTCTGATTGGTCGTCCGTTCAGTATGTCGAGAGGTCGAGGCCGAGGACGTGGTCGTAGTCGTGGTCATGATCAGGAGTGTGAGAGGGTGACTCGCTCGTTGGCGAATGCCAATCAGCTCAGTACGGACGGTCATGATGACCCATCAGGTGATCAGCAGCAATCATCGAGAGGTAATGTTGACATTGGCGCCGCCACGATCCTTCGTCAGGTGGCTGACCAGTTGGTGCATATGAATCAGACCGTACACCGAGACGGGATTCCAGATGAGGATAACGGAGCTAGTAAGTGGTTACGAGTTGTGATAAGAATGCACCCGCCCCGTTTCGTAGGTTCTTCAGACTCCTTAGGCTGGGAGAACTGGCTCTTCCAGTTGGACAGAACATTTGATGCTGTAGCTTGCCCCTATGAGAGAAGAGTACCCATCGCCCAATACCTGCTTGACAGGGAAGCTGCACACTGGTGGGAGGCCGTAGCGCCTAGTGATCGTACAGCTACTTGGGCCGAATTCAAGATTTTCATGGAGGCCGAGTATTGTCCGCCGCCTGTTAAAGAGTGCAGGATTGTCGAGTTTTTCTCGGCTATGCCCTGAGACGTGTCGGTGTCTCAAGCAATAGTCGATTACAATCGACAGCTGTGTTATGTTCGGGATTACGTGAAAAGTGAGGCAGATAAGGTTCGTTATTTCGATATGCGTATGAAACCTCAGATTCGGCAGTGTATGGCTCCTTTTATGTGTACAACCTTGAAGGACTATCAGGATCGAGCCTTGGCTTTTGAGATGGCTATAATGTCTACCGAGTCCGTATCGGTAGCGAAGAAGCAGAAGATCTCTGATGACGCATCGGGAAGTAAGGGAATTGGGATTCCCACACCTCAACCCTCGTATCAGTCGAGTATGGGACCTTCTCGGTCAGCTACAGAATCCAAAAGACCCAAGTCGGTGTCTTTGAGTTCTGGTAATGCTCCTAGGTGTTTCAACTGTAACGTTCTAGGCCATGAACGCGCGCATTGTTAGAAACCGCCAGTGACTTGTTATAATTGTGGACACGAGGGGCATCGAGTTCAGTACTGCGAGATTGTTGCCGAGATGATAAGGGACCGGAGTTCCATTCCTACTTCCGGAGGGCCCAGTGATGTCCAGTGATAGTGTTTTTGGTACTCGTTGCGTGGATTGTTTCTCGTGTAGAGATGTAGTTTGTGACGTTTTTACGTTTGGAACTTGTTAAATGATATTTTGTTTTGAATAAGTTCCCGTATAGTTGTTGAACCTACGGAGGCGTGATAGTGGACCGCGGGGTCATGATCATGGTATTTTATTGGGAAAACTACGTTTATTGTCCTAACGTATGGACCTTCTTACGTCCGTGTCCTAACCTAAGCATAATTGCAAATTGCCATATAACGTATTCAAAATTTTAATGTCCGTGTCCTAATGACCGGAATCCGGCCAATTTGCCTGTGGCACACCGAAAATTTGACGTGGCTTGATTACATCATTTTAATAAAATAAAATTGGCCACATCAGCTCCAAATCATCTGTTATCACTTAAAAAAATTAAAAAAATTAAAAAATTAAAAAATAAAATTGAAAAAGTAAAATTATAAGATACAATTGTAAAATAAAATTATAAAATTAAAAAAATATTAAAAATTATAAAAATTTTAAATGTGGTCAATTAAAATTTTATAATTTATAATTTTTTAAAATTAAAGTTATAAAATTATAAAATTAAAAAATTATAACAAATTATAAATATTATAAATGTGGTCAACTTTATTTTATAATTTTTTAATTTTTTAATATTTTAAAAGTGAATATAATTATAAAATTGTAAAAAATTAAAAAAATTAAAAAGTTGTAAAATTATAAAATAAAATTGTAAAATTATAGAAAATAAAATTTTAAAATAAAATTAAAAATTAAAAAAATATAATTTTATAATTTTTTAGTTTTGTTGAATTGATAACTGATGATTTGGAGTTGATGTGGTCAATTTTATTTTATTAAAATGATCTAATCAAGTTATAAAACATGTGTGGCATTGTCTGTTTTTTCGATAATGAAGATACTTTAATATATAAAGCCACACATGTTTTATAACTTGATTAGATTATTTTAATAAAATAAAATTGACCACCTCAGCTCCAAATCATCACTTATCAATTCCACACATGTGGAAATTTTTATAAAATTATAATTCTTTTAATTTTATTTTAAAATTTTATTTTCTATAATTTTACAATTTTATTTTATAATTTTACAATTTTTTTATTTTTTTATAATTATTTTTCACTTTTTAAAATATTAAAAATTTAAAAACTTTTAAAATAAAATTGACCACATTTATAATATTTATAATTTGTTATAATTTTTTAATTTTATAATTTTAGTTTAAAGTTTTATTTTATAATTTTAATTTTAAAAAATTATAAAATTATAAAATTTTAATTGACCACATTCAAAATTTTTATAATTTTTAATATTTTTTTAATTTTATAATTTTATTTTACAATTGTATTTTATAATTTTACTTTTTCAATTTTATTTTATAATTTTTTAATTTTTTGATTTTTTTTAAGTGATAACTGATGATTTGGAGCTGATGTGGCCAATTTTATTTTATTAAAATGATGTAATCAAGCCACGTCAAATTTCCGGTGTGCCACATAGGCAAATTGGCCGGATTCCGGTCATTAGGACACGGACATTAAAATTTTGAATATGTTATATGGCAATTTGCAATTATGCTTAGATTAGGACACAGACGTAAGAAGGTCTATACGTTAGGACAATAAACGTAATTTTCCCTATTTTATTATGTGTCGTTATATTTTGTTTCGTATCACTGTGATAACCTTAGTTTAAGTTTCGGGACGAAACTTATTTTTAGTATGATAGAATGTAATATCCGGTATTCTCGTTTTCTGTTATCTTGAATTGTTTGTGTTTTGACGTTGGACATTTTTTTCTTGATGAGAATCGGAGTGATTTCTATCGTGATATTCTATTTGTTTCTATCGTAAAGTCATTTTAGTCGGGTGCGACTTATTGTCGCGTGCGTTTCTTTAATTAAATGTGTGCATGTGATGTGTCGTTAATTGATCGTTATTGTTTTGAATCATAGTCGGTGGCATTGTGTTGGCCGTCGTGGGGCGTGTTTTCACGCCGTATATTCCTTTGCGTTGCTTGTAACGTTTCGCCAATGGGCGAAAGTTACGCGTTTCTTGTGTATCTCATTGAGTTTTCCTGTCGGGATATTGCTTCTCCCTACTTGTTTTAAGTTTCGGGACGAAACTTCTTTTAAGGAGGGTAGGATGTAATATCCGCAATTTCGATTTCCGGTAATTTTTTTTTGGCGGGGGTCCTTTTCGACGACTCTTTTATGACCATTTCGTCATTATGAGAATGATTAATTCTGCACTTTTTGTCGTCCGAGTTCGTTTCGGTGTCGTTTTGTTGAATTCCGCGTTCTTAAGTGGCTTTTCCGCACTTGAGTTCGATTCTTGTGAATCTCGTCCGGAACTGTTGTTTCGAGTTTCTAGTAAGTTCATTTAATGTTATTATTGTTATTATTCATGTTGCAATCTTTGGTTTGGTGTTTCGATCGTGTATCGTGTATTTCGGACGTTTTGGGTCGTTTTCGTAATTTCTCAAAGTTTGGGGGGGGGGGGGGGTAATTACTTCCGTTGTCGAATTTAGAACCCTCGGGCGGTCGGAATCGTGTGTTCTCTTAGCGCTTAGATTCGTCTTTGCGAGTACTTTGTAACCGTATCTTTGGATTATATTGAGGTCTGGGTTTCACGATTTTCCGGACCATCGGATCGACCAAGTCCTCGCTGGCAAGACCTGGCCGAGTAATGGCCGTATTGGCCCGGCAGTTACGGCCGTAAGGCCTGCTACGTACGTAAGCCTTGTACGGTCACATACGTAGCGCTGCCAGCAGTGTTGGGCAGAAGACTCGGCCATGGCCGGTTACGGCCGTAAGCCATGGCCGATTACGTACGTAATGCGGCTGGCAGCGGCCTATATAAGGCCCATCAGACGGGTTTTCACCCATTTTCTCCCTTCGTTTTCTTCTCTTCCGCGGCTGGGGACTTGTTGGGCATGAAGGCATGTCGTCATACAATAAATCCATGAAGTCTTGTATTTCATATCATCGATTATCCATCCTATAACATCATTTGATCGAGCGAATCATGTCAGATTTCCTGGAAATCCTAGTTTGTAAATTGGGGGTTTTGTTCGTTTTCGTCCGATTTAATCGTAATAACGTAGAATTGGGATGGATTGATGATTATTTAGGTGTATTCTATCATTTCCATTGTTATTCCATGGTTGGATTGTATTGATTCGTCGTTTTGGTTGAGTTCTTAGTCGACGCCTTGAAGTTGTCCGACAAAAGGTCTTAGAGGGGGGATTGGGCGTTGTGTGATTATTATCCATCGTACGATTGCTGATTTATCATTGGTATGACGTAGGGATAAAATTCTTGTGAAGAACTCGAGTCGGAACCCTTCCGTTCGTTGTCTTCTTCGGGGTCCGAGCTTTCCGCTCGAACCGTGTTCTTCGGAGTGTTCGGTAGCGGTTATTAAGATAAGTATTTTTCTATACGAATTGTGTCTTGTGAATAGGGACGTCATGTTATGGTTGTGATGCATTGGTTTACTTTCGTGAATATGCTTCGTATGAATTGATTATTATGAACGATTGATGGTAGCGATAATACTCTCACTTAGCTAACGTCGTGGAATTGTGTTGGTCGTGTTAATCATCTAAGTATGTGCCGGGCGTGTTCGATCATTATTGAGTTATCGTGATGATTATGATATTTATGTCGTGTTGATTTACTTACTTGATTATACATTTTAGTGTAATGCGGAATGGCTTGACATTTGATGATTATGAGTTGTGTCGTGACGATGTGTGTGTTCCAGGTAAGGTCTGACGAGGCCTCTGGAGTTCGGTACATGATGTGTGCGAACGATGTTTGTGTCCGGGTAGGGTTCGATGAGGCCTCCAGAGTTCGGTACATGATGTGTACGAACGATATTTGTGGCCAGGTAGGGTCCGATGAGGCCTCCGGAGTTCGGTACATGATGTGTACGAATGATGTTTGTGGCCAGGTAGGGTCCGATGAGGCCTCCGGAGTTTGGTACATGATGTGTACGAACGATGTTTGTGGCCGTGTAGGGTCCGATGAGGCCTCCGGAGTTCGGTACATGATGTGTATGAACGATGTTTGTGGCCGGGTAGGGTCCGTTGAGGCCTCTGGATTTCGGTACATGATGTGTACGAACAACGATCGTATAACAGTGATTGTTTGGATAACATTTTAAATATGGGTCTCGGACTCATAATGATATCTTATCTAGTGTGTTTTGAAACGAGAATCGGGCTAAGGCCCTAATGTTTACGAAAAGGTTTTGTAAATTGGGACTCGAGGTCCAAAAGAATTTCTGCTTTAAAAATCCCCGAGATGATGTGTTCCTTTTCAAATATCTCTTGCTTGAGTTCGAAATTCTAAAACTTCTCGGGAACATTTTGATAATTGATTTCCGTATTAAATTCGTAGTTGCTATTTACTTGTTGCATTTCGTATGGTATTATACTTGCACTAGTAAAACAGTGGAGTTTTACTAACCCCCGAGTAATCGGGGGGTTGATGTCTGTTTTGCGTCCAGGTACATGCAAGTTCATGGGAGTAGTCACAGGATTGGCACAAGAGGATGACGAGTTGCGATACTAATCATGTAATACCCGTGATTTCGATTTCCGGTAATTTATTTTTTTCGGCGGAAGTCCATTTTGACGACTCTCTCATGACCGTTTCGTCATTCTGAGAATGATTAATTCTGCACTTTTTGTCATCCGAGTTAGTTTCGGTGTCGTTCTGTTGAGTTCTGTGCTTTTCAGCGGTTTTTCCGCACTTGAGTTCGATTCTTGCGAATCTCGTCCGAAACTGTTGTTTCGACTTTCTCGTAAGTTCATTTAATGTTAATATTCATGTTGCGAGCTTTGGCTTGGTGTTTCGATCACGTATCGTGATTTTCGGGCGTTTTGGGCCATTTTCGTAATTTCGCAAAGTTTGGGGTAATTACTTTCCGTTGTCGAATTTCGAGCCTTCGGGTGGTCGGAATCGTGTGTTCTCTTAGTGCTCGGATTCATCTTTTCGAGTACTTCGTAACCGTATCTTCGATTCGTACTCAGGTTCGGGTTTCGGGATCGTTCGGGCCGTCGGAGTTGGTCCCGGCCGAGTCATGGCCGGGCATGCTCGGGCGAGCCACCGCCGAGTAACGTGCGGTAGTGATCGGCGATTCGCACGTAAGGCGATTCGCACGTAAGGCCTGGCCGTAACGTGCGTAACGTTCGGCATTTTCAGGCGATGAGTTCGGCCATGGCGATTCGTCGTAAGCCATGGCGATTCGTACGTAACCCGGCCGTGATCGGCTTATTTAAGGCCAGCGGCGTTTTCTTGACCATTTTCACTCGGTTTTCCTTCTCTTCCGCGGCTGGAGGTGTTGTAATCATGGAAGGATGTTGTTAGACAATCAATCCATGAAGTCTTGGAGTTCATATCATCAATCATCCATCCTATAACATCCTCCGATCTACCGAATCAGGTCAGATTTCCTAGAAATCTAGTTTTGGGAAATTTGGGTGTTTTGGTTGTTTTCATCCGTTTTAATCCGATTTAACTTAGGATTGTGATGGATTGATGATTATTTAGATGTTTTATATCTTTTCCCTTGTTATTCCATGGTTGGATCGTATCGATTCGTTATTTGGGTCGAGTTCTTGATTGACGCCTTGAAGGTGTCCGGTAAAATGTCTTAGAGGGGTTTTCGGGCGTTCTACGATTATTCTTCCTCGTATGATCGATGATTTATTGATTATATATTGTTAGGGTCGAGTTTCTTGCGAAGAAACCGAGTTGAACCCTTCCGTTCGTCGTCGTCTTCCGTTTCGATAGCATCGGGTGTTTCGAAGCTTTCCGGTTGAGCCGTGTTCGTCGGAATACTTGCGTGCCGATTTTGAGGCAAGTACCTTGTCCATACAATTCTTGTTTTGTGAATATGATAATTGGTGATCGTCTTTATATGTTTGTTTGATTGTTTGAAACGAGTTTTCAAAATATTCGATTAGCCTTGTTAAAGGCTCTCTTTCAAAACGCGTGTGTTTTGTAATTGTGTGGGTTGTAAGTGACTACGTGGATATTTGGATATGTTTGGTGTTGATGTTGCGCTTGATAATACGTGTGTACGTATATTATCTCTTTTCGGTGCGTTTTGGTTTGATGTGGTGTTTTGCTAAGTGTTTGATGCCTCTGGTTGAATTGTTTGGATATCCTTGGTGTGATATGTTATTTGTGCATGATTGTTTCGCTCACCGCGGGTTGGTTCGACGGGGCCACGACGGGAATCCAATGGTAGAGCCCTGGATTCATGAGTGGTGAATGTATTTTACTCACCGTGGGTTGGTTCGACGGGGCCACGGCGGGAGTCCAATGGTAGAGCCCTGGATTCACGAGTAAAAACTTCACAGGTTGGTGTATATTTAGTGAATGTATTTTACTCACCGTGGGTTGGTTCGACGGGGCCACGGCGGGAGTCCAATGGTAGAGCCCTGGATTCACGAGTAAAAACTTCACAGGTTGGTGTATATTTAGTGAATGTATTTTACTCACCGTGGTTTGGTTCGACGGGGCCACGGCGGGAGTCCAATAGTAGAGCCCTGTATTCACGAGTAAAACTTCACGAGTTGATATTGATTTCTATGTCCGTTGAGGACGCGTGACGCGAGTTTTAACCCTGTGAACTGTTGTCGGTTTTCTATTTGCGAAAATAAAACCTTTGGGTTGTGACCCTGTTGATTTTGGAAAGATTAGGATTTGAAAATCCTAAATTGTTTTCTATTAAAACTCTCGATGGCATTTTAAACTGTTTTACAAATTGTTTCCCCTTAATTGTGGTCTTTCGCTTTCGGAATGTTTTACCCAAACTCTTGCCTCGGGAAGTACTTTTCATTATGTTTGGATCTTTGAGGATTCCTGGTTATTGTTATTCGTGGAATGTGAATTGTATGGCTCGTATTTTTGCACTTGTACTTGCACTAGCAAAACAGTGGAGTTTTGCTAACCCCCGAGTATTCGGGGGGTGGATGTCTATTTTTGCATTCAGGTTTTGGAGCATGGCACAAGGTCGGCACGAAGGATGATGAAAGATGAACGATACTAATCACACGAGGATCCGTTGATGTCGTATTGGTCTAGTTGTATTTTCTTTTCCGCTGCAGTATCTTTTTCCCGTTGTACGGGAGTTTATTGTATTTTGACCTCTGCGTGGGTATGTGTTTGGAATTGAGTTGTATGTTATTATTGAAAGACCAAGTCGGTCTACTGAGTCATTTTAGCCTTAAAGGCGATGTTTAGATGTTTGATTTTAGCTATCAGCCTGGTAGATCCTCGAGGAGAGGGTCTACGACGTGTAATATCCCTGAGTGGATTGGGGGTGTTACATAAATGGTATCGGAGCTTAGGTTGTGGAAACCTAGGCTGTCGGGTCAGTGGTGTCTATTGAGTTTTTGTCTCGTCGGATTTTATCTGACTGAGTCGTGTCGCGACGCGTCGTCTGAGTTGGTTGGTCGTGATTAGTATCGTGGGCAATCATCATCTTCGTGCGACCTGTGGATGTAAGTCTCCATTCTTTGTGTTGTGCCTCGTGTGACACGAGCTATTTTTACGATTATGAGTTAATTGACGGAGTCCTGTTATGGATTTTGATTTCGTGATATGTGATTATTTGACTCTCATTTTTCGTTCATATGAGGAGTAGTGTTGCTGTCTTGTGCATGTTTGACTTTATTTCTTTTATCCGCTACGTGAGTTCTTTTGTAATGGATTTCGGTATTTTACCGACTGAGTTTTATTTCGAAAACCTATTCCTTAACCGAGTTTTTGGCATTACGGCCTTGATCATTTTGGCGAAATTCTTATGACGGAATTTAGTATTTTGTAAATGGATTTTGTGAGTTTTTGAAATATTACCGTCATCGGCCTTTTTGGTAGTTTATAAAAGGTTTTTAGCCTGGTGGGTTCCGGCGCGGGACCCACGACGCTATATTGTTCCTTGTAATTACCTGAAATTTTTGGGCATTCTAGCCCATTGAATTATTTTTGAAAACCTTGAGTATCTTTGAAAATTAAAATTCGAGACGTACTTTTAAAACGAATTATTTTCTTTCGGTGTTTTCAAGGTGTTTTCTAATGCCGCAATACATTTCAAAAATTTTCCGGTTGAGGACCAAAAATATTTTGAGATATTTTCAAATGCAGTTGCTAAGACCCAAGGGTCGAATATTTTTGAAAGTTTTTCACTAAAAGAAAGGTGTCCTCATTTTTGTTCAAACGCAAGATGACTTTCAAAGTCTCGATAATGGTGTTTGTACTACTTTTTGTAAAATGATACTCAAGATCAACCGTTGTTTCCAAAGCATTTTCAAAAGGTGGTTTTTGTTTTAAAACCTATCATTCTGTTGCGGACCGGAAATGCGTGTATGGTTTTCGAACTTTCGTTACGGTGTTAACCCAGTTGTGATCGAATTGGTGGCATGAACGTCGAGGCGTTGCCACGCATATGTTGTACTAGCCCTCTGTGAGAGGTGTGGTAGTATTCTTGTTTGTCGCCTCGTGGTGATTTGCGTGTTGTCGCACGGGTGTGGTATTGAAGCTTGAGTTTGTACGTTTGTGTACATGTGTGATTGTTTCATGATGGTTGTAATTATGTGCTGGTTATCGTTCGGGCCGTTGAGGTCGCCGAACGATACCGTCGTTGCTGTAGTGTTTGTGTGTGTATTACTTTATGATGGTAATCGTTGTATATGGTATGTGTTATGATTCTTTGTTGTGCTGAGTTGGCATCTCCGCTATGTTGTTTTGCGACGTTATGCCCCATTGTATCTAGCATTTGTATTCGGTATGTCGAGCCGAGGCGTTTCAACCGTGATGTGCCGGGACATGCACGTGTATATTGTACTCCTCGTCGGTAACACATTTCAAGTGTGGACTCGATGGACACCGAATTCAGTTTTGCGAATTGGCTACCGAGACTTTCGGAGTTCGCGCTTCAGCACAAGTATCAGAATCGGCTTTGAGAGGCCTTCGAAGGATGTTTCTGTCGGTTGCTTGTTGTGTCGTCACCTTGATTTATTTGTGAGTTGCGGGGGCGACCTTCTTTTATAAGAGGTCGAATGTAGTACCCGTGTTGTTTTTAGACTCCTGCATTTTCTCTTTCTCGATTCTATCGACTCGCTCGTGTTCGTTGATACTTACTGAACTTGTTCTGTATTTCGGTTTCATTGATCGGATGAGGTGTGATCTTGTTTTGGGTCAATCTGGTTATCGCTGTAAATTTCCGAGTTCGGTTCGATTCTTGTGAACCTTGTTCGGAAGTAACATCTTTTGGTTCTACTAGTTCTTTTATTCGAAGTGGACTGGATCTTGAACTTTTGTATTTTCGACTCTGTCGACTCGTTTATGTTCGTTGACATTTCTGAGCTTGTCCCGCCCCTTGCTTTTGTTGATCGAACGAGTGTGGTATTATTTCGGAATAACTCGTTTGTCGTTGTGACTTTTCTATTGCTATTCCCTTTCCTGTGGATCTTATATGAATGCACATCCTGTTGTTTTCACCGGATCATATATTGTCTCGAGTCGAGATGTGAACCTTGGGGTTGTTGTTTGAATTTTATTATCCTTCGTATTTCGGACATGATTGTTCGATTTTTGTTGTCTCGATCATTTATTTGTTCGGTTTTGTTCTCGTTTCGTGATTGTTGAGCGTTCAGGCTCCTTCCTAATTCCCTTAAGTTCGGGAAATTAGTCTCGTTTTCGATCTTCCAACCATTGAGCGCGGTGGAATTCCGTATTTGTTCAGCGATTGGCTCGCGTTTTGATTGATGTACCGTTGGGTTGGTCAATCGTATTGATTTCCGTTCGTTGTGTTTTGCGATTGTTCGGATAATTGACTTGATTGTATTATCCATTTGATGACGCTTGTCACTTGTTGGTTCTATTATATCCCTAACGGCGACGTTGTGTTGGTCGTCGTGGAGCGTGTTTTCACACCGTATTTTCCATTGCGTTGTTCGTAATGTTTCGCCGTCGGGCGCGAGTTTTCGGTTTTTGTGTATCTCATCGAGTCTTCCTGACAGTGGATATTGCTTCTCCCTTCTTATTTTAAGTTTCGGGACGAAACTTCTTTTAAGGAGGGTAGAATGTAATACCCGTGATTTCGATTTCCGGTAATTTCTTTTTTTTCGGCGGAAGTCCATTTTGACGACTCGCTCATGACCGTTTCGTCATTCTGAGAATGATTAATTCTGCACTTTTTGTCATCCGAGTTCGTTTCGGTGTCGTTTTGTTGAGTTCTGTGCTTTTCAGCGGTTTTTCCGCACTTGAGTTCGATTCTTGCGAATCTCGTCCGAAACTGTTGTTTCGACTTTCTCGTAAGTTCATTTAATGTTAATATTCATGTTGCGATCTTTGGCTTGGTGTTTCGATCACGTATCGTGATTTTCGGGCGTTTTGGGCCATTTTCGTAATTTCCCAAAGTTTGGGGTAATTACTTTCCGTTGTCGAATTTCGAGCCTTCGGGTGATCGGAATCGTGTGTTCTCTTAGTGATCAGATTCGTCTTTTCGAGTACTTCGTAACCGTATCTTCGATTCGTACTCAGGTTCGGGTTTCGGGGTCGTTCGGGCCATCGGAGTTGGTCCCGGCCGAGTCATGGCCGGGCATGCTCGGGCGAGCCACCACGGCGAGTAACGTGCGGTAGTGATCGGCGATTCGTCGTAAGGCGATTACGTACGTAAGTCCACGGCCGTAACGTCGTAACGTTCGGCATTTTCCAGGCGATGAAGTTCGGCCATGGCGATTACATACGTAAGCCATGGCGATTACGTCGTAACGCCCGGCGATCGGCTATTTAAGGCCTGGCAGCGTTTTCTTCAGCCATTTTCACTCGGTTTTCCTTCTCTTCCGCGGTTGGAGGTGTTGTAATCATGGAAGGATGTTGTTAGACAATCAATCCATGAAGTCTTGGAGTTCATATCATCAATCATCCATCCTATAACATCCTCCGATCTACCGAATCAGGTCAGATTTCCTAGAAATCTATTTTTGGGAAATTTGTGTGTTTTGGTTGTTTTCATCCGTTTTAATCCGATTTAACTTAGGATTGTGATGGATTGATGATTATTTAGATGTTTTATATCTTTTCCCTTGTTATTCCATGGTTGGATCGTATCGATTCGTTATTCGGGTCGAGTTCTTGACCGACGCCTTGAAGGTGTCCGGTAAAATGTCTTAGAGGGGTTTTCGGGCGTTCTACGATTATTCTTCCTCGTATGATCGATGATTTATTGATTATATATTGTTAGGGTCGAGTTTCTTGCGAAGAAACCGAGTTGAACCCTTCCGTTCGTCGTCGTCTTCCGTTTCGATAGCATCGGGTGTTTCGAAGCTTTCCGGTTGAGCCGTGTTCGTCGGAATACTTGCGTGCCGATTTTGAGGCAAGTACCTTGTCCATACAATTCTTGTTTTGTGAATATGATAATTGGTGATCGTCTTTATATGTTTGTTTGATTGTTTGAAACGAGTTTTCAAAATATTCGATTAGCCTTGTTAAAAGCTCTCTTTCAAAACGCGTGTGTTTTGTAATTGTGTGGGTTGTAAGTGACTACGTGGATATTTGGATATGTTTGGTGTTGATGTTGCGCTTGATAATACGTGTGTACGTATATTATCTCTTTTCGGTGCGTTTTGGTTTGATGTGGTGTTTTGCTAAGTGTTTGATGCCTCTGGTTGAATTGTTTGGATATCCTTGGTGTGATATGTTATTTGTGCATGATTGTTTCGCTCACCGCGGGTTGGTTCGACGGGGCCACGGCGGGAATCCATGGTAGAGCCACGGATTCACGAGTGGTGAATGTATTTTACTCACCATGGGTTGGTTCGCGGGGGCCACGGCGGGAGTCGATGGTAGAGCCACGGATTCACGAGTAAAAACTTCACGAGGTTGGTGTATATTTAGTGAATGTATTTTACTCACCGTGGGTTGGTTCGACGGGGCCACGGCGGGAGTCCATGGTAGAGCCACGGATTCACGGTAAAAACTTCACAGGTTGGTGTATATTTAGTGAATGTATTTTACTCACCGTGGGTTGGTTCGACGGGGCCACGGCGAGAGACCAATGGTAGAGCCCAGGATTCACGAGTAAAACTTCACGAGTTGATATTGATTTCTATGTCCGTTGAGGACGCGTGGCTGAGTTTTAACCTGTGGTATTGTCGGTTTTCTATTTGCGAAAATAAAACCTTTGGGTTGTGACCTGTTGATTTTGGAAAGATTAGGATTTGAAAATCCTAAATTGTTTTCTATTAAAACTCTCGATGGCATTTTAAACTGTTTTACAAATTGTTTCCCCTTAATTGTGGTCTTTCGCTTTCGGAATGTTTTACCCAAACTCTTGCCTCGGGAAGTACTTTTCATTATGTTTGGATCTTTGAGGATTCCTGGTTATTGTTATTCGTGGAATGTGAATTGTATGGCTCGTATTTTTGCACTTGTACTTTCACTAGCAAAACAGTGGAGTTTTGCTAACCCCCGAGTATTCGGGGGGTGGATGTCTATTTTTGCATTCAGGTTTTGGAGCATGGCACAGGGTCGGCACGAAGGATGATGAAAGATGAACGATACTAATCACACGAGGACCCGTTGATGTCGTATTGGTCTAGTTGTATTTTCTTTTCCGCTGCAGTATCTTTTTCCCGTTGTACGGGAGTTTATTGTATTTTGACTCCTGCGTGGGTATGTGTTTGGAATTGAGTTGTATGTTATTATTGAAAGACCAAGTCGGTCTACTGAGTCATTTTAGCCTTAAAGGCGATGTTTAGATGTTTGATTTTAGCTATCAGCCTGGTAGATCCTCGAGGAGAGGGTCTACGGCGTGTAATATCCCTGAGTGGATTGGGGGTGTTACAAATCAAGAGTCGAGAGTTGGTAGAGTTTGGTTGTATTGTTAGAGTTGATTTCAGTCTTCCACTGTATTGTGTTTCGACCCCTGTGTGGGTAATGTTTTTTAAGTCAGTTCTGTTGATTGAGTTGTGTGACCTCAACGGTCTGTGCATTCATGTGTAAGTGACCATAACGGTCTGTATTATTTTATTGTTTGACCCTGGCTGGGCAAGCATTTGGTTGTTTTGTAAGGTATAGCCTGGTAGATCCTCGCGAAAAGGGGTCTACGGCGTGTAATATTCCCACACGGGGTGTTACACTTGGTCCATTACATTATTTCTTGGGTATAGCAGTTGAACATCACCGTGGTGGCCTGTTTTTATCACAACACAAATATGCTAAGGACATCCTTCGTAGAGCCGGCTTGGATAATTGTAAACCTTCACTAACACCGGTGGACACAAAGTCTAAACTCAGTGCTCTTGGTAGCAAGCCATTCGAGGAAGTGACTTTATACCGTAGCCTCGCGGGGGGCCTTCAATATCTCACTTTCACTCGGCCGGATATTAGCTACGCGGTTCAACAAGTGTGCTTGTTTATGCATTCCCCGAAAGATGAGCATATGGCAGCCCTCAAGCGTATTCTACGCTACATCAGTGGCACCCTCACACACGGCCTTCATCTCTATCCTTCCTCGTTTGACACCCTTCAGTCCTTCACAGACGCATAATGGGGAGGATGCCCCGACACACGACGTTTAACCTCGGGCTATTGTGTATTTCTTGGGGACAATTTGATTTCTTGGTCAGCAAAAAGACAAGCAACCCTCTGCGTTCTAGTGCCGAGGCAGAATATCGAGGAGTTGCTAATGTAGTTCGGAATCCTGCTGGCTTCGTAATTTATTACTTGAGCTACATTGTCCCATTTCCAAGACTACCTTAGTCTACTGCAACAACATCAGTGCAATATACTTGTCGGGGAACCCGGTTCAACACCCAACATACCAAGCATGTTGAAATGGATTTCCATTTTATACGTGAACGAGTTTCCCGTGGGGATGTACGTGTGCTACACGTTCCGTCTCGACACCAAATTGCGGACATTTTTACGAAAGGCCTTCCATTGATACTTTTTGAAGATTTTCGTTCCAATCTAAACGTCCATCTTCCTCCCGTTTTCGATTGGGGGGAGTGTTAGAATATTAGATAATATTTGTTAATATATTAGATAATATTTGATTGTAATTGATATTTAGCATCTTATCACTTCCATAGTCAGTATAGGCGTGTGAATGTATCGATCCTTGAGTGCTAACTAATTAGTGATTAGCCGAGCTTAGTGCTAGGTGATTGGTTTGACCTCTCGTTGTATATATACTGATTGGTGATGAATAAGAAAACCAAGGAATATATTCTTTCAGTGGGTTTCTTTTAAAAGATTACATAACTTTTATTTAAATCTTGATTGGTAGAGATTAAAATTACAATCTTACCGAAAATGTTGGTGGAAACTGTTGCTACCCAAAATATTATCCGGAGATAGATATTGCTGGAATGGATGGGATAGCAAACAAATGCAAGAGCACTTCCGTGAGAAGGATAAATAACACAAGATTTGCCGGGGTTGTTAGTCCCGGGCTTGAATGCTCTCGCGAAATATTATTAATACCGATATTCGGGGATACAAGTACTAATGTAAGAATACAATTACAATGAGTGTAAAGTTTCTTGTTATCTTAGCTAGTGAGCGTGCAGATTGCCGGAAGAACCAGATTTGATGCTCTGTGAGTTCTTGTAACAAAGGTGATGAACAGTCGCGGCGGTGAGAGATCGACCGCCTCTCACGGCGAGTATTTAGTGGATGTTTGGGCTTCGGGCTTGTGAATCCCTTGGAATGCATCTAGTGGAGACTTGCTGCCTGCCGATCGTCTTACGGACGAGAGATTTGGAGAGAGAAGTCTGAGATGGATTCGGTGAGATAGGGAGCTTGATGATATGTGTGTTCTTCATATTTCCGTGGATGTATCGAATGTGAGAGAATGTGAACTTTTGGTGGAATGTATTTGGACGTAAGTCAAATGAATTCGAACCGTGTATTCGATGAATCGGGAACCGTTGAGTGAATTCGAACCGTTGGTTAAAATGAATTGAGCGAGAACCTTTTTCCGGTAGGAGGAGGTTCTCTATTTATAGGGCTTGGATCCGAGGCGATCGTCTTTCTTGCAATATAATAATCGAGCGATCGTCTTTTAGCACATGGGCTGTCCCTTCAACGTCTGCGAGGAGATCTTGGCGATCAGCTGTGCGGTCGATGGGAGCTTACACGCGTCTGAGTTCCGTCGCGGGTGGTCCCACTGACAACTTTCGGCGCGCATGCTGGTAGGTGAGGTAGGTGACAGGCTGTGGTCAAAGGTCTTGTCTGTCAGTAAAAGATCTTATCTGCTGGCGAAGATCTTGTCAGCGCCTTTGGTGGATCTGCACGTGGGTGCTTTTCTGAGATCCAGTCCTTGATGACTTTGACGGGCGATCGCCTCTGCTCGTGGCGCAGGTCGATTGCCCTTAGCTGGTTAGTAGAGTAGATCGCCAGCTGCCAAAGGGCGATCGCCCTGGGAGTCGATCGCTAGGTACCTGATGGTGGTTTGATATCTTCGACTTGGCGAGCTAGTCATGGTTTGACTGGAGTTGACTTGGTCGCTCGGCCTTATAGTCGATCGCCTGTCGGGATGAATAAATCGTGACACAACAATTGCCCCCCAGCTCGCTCATACGTTGGAAACGTGGGGTGAGGTGGCTTTCTTGGCGATCGCTGAATTTTTGACGAGCGACTAAGTGTTTTATTGAATCGCGATCGTCTTTGAGTGATATATCTCGAGTTTGGACGGCTTTGGTTGGCGCCGAAGCTGAGGAAAAGCAACGGCGGCGAAAAGTCTCCGCGCACGTGTCGGGCTTCTATTGGAGGCCAACGGTCATTAATGACTCCTCGGGCGACGCGTCCTCGAAAAGACGCGTCTGGCTGGTCTCGAGGAGTCAACCAGTGCGCCGTTTGAGATCCGACCCCGAGGTTTTCTCTTATTGCAATCGGGTCCCTGCCTTCTCCTATAAAAGGGCGCGGGGCTGCGATCTCACTCACGCGTGCTTTTTGGAGAAAGAAGGACCTTTGCCAAATTTTACGAAGATCTAAGTGCCGATCGTCGATCGATTTCACTTTAGGGTAAGAAAAATCCTTCTCTTCCTTTCTAACTCGAAAATGGCGGAACCTCATCATCGTTTGGAGCGGAACTAGTTACGCCACGGACATCGGATGCCCGGGGAGAAACTTCTTCCGTCTTCCACCGAGACGGCATTGAAGCCATTCGAGCGGAATCGACCCTACTGAAGTTGAGGCTTTGTTCAATGAGGCCGATGTTGCTAGGAGGGAGTTGGCCTGAGGAGAGACGATCGCAGATCGAGAGAGATCCGCGATCGTGGCTTACTGGGAGCAACATAGTGATTTTGGACGGGCCTATAGGGCCTTTCTGAAATAATGGAGAGATTGGCGGTCCTACTCCGCGATTCGATTTCAGGGGATATTCGGTCGCTTATCCCTATGTGCTCCCCAAGCGGTCGCAGATCGTGCCGCGGCCGATCGTTGTGGTCGCTCGCCAAATACGAGCTCGGCGACCAGGAGAGATCCGGCCGTCGGAGGACAAGATTCCATGTCCCTTCGGATGTGGACATGTTCGCGCCCGCGGAGAATGAACGAGCCGACCAGCCTCCGATGGGTATGGTCGCGATGAGTGAGGCCGTTATGGAGGCCGGCCACGCTTCCCTCGTCCTTTGCGGTCTCCCATCCGTTGGCCGCTTGGAATGTGGCGCCACTTGGTGACGCCGAACGCCCGGCTCCAAATCATCTGCACTTTCACCCTATTCGGCGGTCACCGCTGTACCGCCTCCGTCGCCGTTGGAGATGAATCATCTGTTTAAACTGACGGCTCATAGAGGGTTGGTCGGCGGTTACCATATTCAAGGCCGATCTGGCCGGGTGATTCATGGAGTTCGAATAAGATACGGGCGATCGGACGAAGTGGTTCAGGTCGCCGGCAAGTGGAGAGCTTCGGCGAGCGACAATCCCACAGCGAACCGAGATCCCCATCGAATTTCGGAGAGGAATCCGGTAAGGGTTTAGACTCTCCCTTCGTTTGGATGCGTTTTGGGTGATCTAATTTGATTGCTTTTGAGGCTTTCATATCCCGGCGATCGAGGAGCTGCCTTTCGACTTCCTCGTTGTTTGGGAGCGAATTAGGAGCTTGTCGGACGACGACCTAGACGCCACTCGGATCAACAAGGAGAGTCGCTGGTTGTCGGCTCGACTATTCCGCTTCCCGAGACATCTCGCGGTGCCAGGTATGACTTTATGCGACCTTCAATTTCTAGGCGATCGCCTTACTTGAAGATAGTGTCTGACCGTTAGTCGATCGTTCTTTAATTGCAGAGGTTCGTTTCCCTCGCTTTTTGGAGCCTCCGACGGAGATCGCTATGTCGAACCCAGGAGTCCTAGGCCGTCTTCACGCGAAGAGATCGACTCGGGTTCCACCCGTTGCATTGCCTATAGTTCCGGAGGCAGAGCCTCGCGTGGAGCCGGAGCCTCGCGTGGAGCAGGTCGTGGTTGAGGAGGAAATTCCGGAGGAGGGTCTTCGGGCGAATCGCAAGAGGCCGAGGCCGCAAGAAACTTCGTTTCCTGCCCCGGGCAATGAAGTGCCGATCGCCGCGCCTCCGATCACCATCGTTGCTCCGGAGCGCGAGCCGCCCTCTGCGGCTTTTCTGCGGGAGATGGCGATCGCGGATGCAGAGACTCCTCGAGGGAAGCCGTTTTTTGGTCGGGATCCCGAGAAGGCTGAGAGGTAGATAGCATTTCTGTGTTGACAATTGCATCTGCGTAGGAGTTGTACTAACTTAGCTGTTTTGATGCAGGATCCGTCGCGCAGATCCTTCTTGCCCACCGATGGTCGTGGATTTCCTGGCGAGCCGATCTCCTCGCCATTCCTGTGATATTCCTCCCTATGTTAGCAAGGCTTCCGCCCGCCGAAGGCGTGGACAATCGATCGGATGCGATCGCTCGGCAGCCGATCGCCGAGTTCGATGCATGCCGTTGTCGCCCTTTCTCTTGACGGCGACCATGGCCCTCCAGTGCCGCTCAGAGTTTGAGGAGGCCCTCCACTATTCGCCTTCGGAGGATCTCGAGGCGGCTCGGAAAGAGAACGCCGAGTTTGCGACAAGATCGTGGCGATGGAGAAGGACTCCTTGGAGGCGGCCAAGCGGGCGAGCCATGAGCTTGAGCCGGAGAAGAAGGAGGCGAGAAATTCCAAATGGCGGTCGACCGATTTCGGGACCAGATGCGAGTGCCGTCCGGGCGAGGAATGTTCTTGAGAGGAGGCCGATCGCGAGAAGGTGACGATCGCTCGGGCCGACAGTGGCGGAGGCGAAAGAGAAGGTTGCTGCGAGGGAGGCCGAGCTCCAGGGATCGCAGCAGGCGATGGCCGAGCTGAGAGGAGAGGTTGAGGCGACCAAGGCCGATCCCTTCCAAAACTTGGAGTATGTCAGCGAGTTCGCCTATTATTTGGCGTTCGCCGACTCGATCCGAGCGGCTAAGAAGGGAGGCTTGGAGGTCGGTCCTCTTGCCGAGAAGTTCAAGTCATATGCATTGGAGCATCCTCTCAATTCGGCTTTCTCCTTGCCGATCTTGGACCTGGCGGACATCGGTGTGGATTTGAGCAGGTATCCATCTTCGGACAGTCTTGCTCATCCCGACGCTCCGGAAGATGAGGGGACCGCGCCGGATGCTGATGGCGAAGGCCAGGCAGGGGCCTGAGGCACTTCCTTTTTTGACGCTTTTAGATTACTTGTAGTTTTGTAGTTTTCTTTTTGTAGTACTTAGGCCTTCGGGCGACCGTGTACTCTATTTTTCAAGTAATGAAATGAGCATTTGGATTTCTGACTTATCACTTGAATGAATGGTTATTTTTGAGTCTTTGTTTGACTTTGTACAAATGCGTGAGGAGAGATCGTTGCGAGGGTAGTTCCAAATGAATTGATAAACTCATAAGACAACTTTTTACAACAAGTTTGATCATTTGCACTACATCCGAAAAAATGACGATCTCCGTATGTGGTTGAATAGCGGCGATAAATCGTGTAGGTAGTCCGCACTCTTATTGCCCCTTGTTTTTATTCACTTAGTGGAAGTAAGGGGATGAAAATAGTTCCTTGAGTGAGCGGTCTTCAATTTTGTCGAATCCTCGGGGACGGTCGTCCATCTTGAGGAACCGTGCACGATCGTGGAGTTCAATGGACCGACTCCTTGATCATGTCTTGATGCGCGAAGACATTGAGTGTCTCGTGACTCACTTTATTATGAGGGTCCTCCGTTAGGCTGCGCCTCGCCTCGTATTTAAACGAAAGGCGTGCGGTCTTGGTCTAGAGGAGTCCTTGCGCGGGGCAGCGTCGGATGAATCAACTTCACGCTCGCGGCTTGTTAGCTCTGCTTCCACCTCGGCCAGCCATGGAGATGGCCGACTTCGACGGTGTACGTTGAGACGGGGTTGTGGCACGTCGCATTGTCCGGGTTCGCCATGTTAGATGATGAACCTTTGAGGGCGAGCGATCGGGTCCACTGATTTATTTTGGAGGGCCCTCAGACTACGCCGGCCTCGTATTTAAACGAAGGGCGGGCGATCTTGGCCTAAAGGGACCTTGCATGGCCTAAGCAGTCGGTTCCATCGACCACCAAGACCATGGCCGCACTCTTTCACCTTGGATCGTCATGTAGATGTCGATCTTCGACGGTGTACGTTGTGCGGGGGAGGCGATCTCGTGCCTTAGTCCATCATGTTATATGGTGAACTGTAGATGGCGATCGAGTCCTCCGGTTTCTTGAATAAGGAGGGAGATCGGGGAGACTTCCGAGGTCTCCTTTTCTTGATTGAAGCATGCAGAGACGGTCGTCGAGGTTGATCTAGGGGTCGGCTCGTATGAGCTTTCCAGCCTGTTTTGTGTTCAACTCGGACGATCGTCTAAAGAGATAGGTGGGGGCTTCGGCTAAACCAATAAGCTGTCCAGCTTGCCCTCCTCGAACAATCTCCAGAGCTGTTTGAGGAGGTCGCGGCAGTTGTTGGTGCTGTGGCCGGGACTCTTGTGGTAGGCACAATATTGATTGTTGTCCAGGTGACCGTGGTCCCTTATCGCCTTTGTCTTTTTGAGCTCTTCGTGCCCCTTGATGGCATAGAAAATATGTGCCGGAGTTCTGTTGAACGTATGGAGGAGATGGGCTTCCATGTCCTCGAAAGCCTTGAGATCTCCGGGTGCCTTGGCGATCGCCTTCTTTGCTTTGGCGATCGCTATCTTCTGGGCAAGAGGTGGCGTTTCCTCGTCTAAGCGGAGGGTGAGTAGCCTTTGCCTGGCCAGGAAGTTGGCAGCTTTAGCGCGGAAGATCGTGTAAGTCGGGGAATATCCTTGGAGAGATGTCCGAACATGGGAGAGTGACCATGGAATCCCCCATGACCGAATAGAGAGCGAGCTCATCACCGACGGGTTCGCGGTGAGGATGATTTCGTCTACCCGGCCGATGTAATCTGCGTCGGTTTCGTCCTTCCCGCTTGATTTTTATCATGCGGTGGGGGCCTTCTGGTCTGGCGACCTTGGTGGCGAAGTATGACGTGAAGTCATTCGCGATTTCTTAAAAGAGGTGACCGATCGTGGTGGTAGTGAGACGTACCACTTATGGGCCGCCGCCCAATGTCGTGGAAGATCCGGCACTGGTTGCATCGGATGCCCCACACCCGATCATGTAAATTCGGAATTTACTCGGGTGGGTTTGAGTCCGATCTCCCCTTATACAGAGGTGTTTTAGGAGGAGCGATCGTTGGTTGTATGGGGGCAAGCTCGATGTGGACCGCGAGTGGCTCGGTCGGCCGGCGATCTTCTTGCCGGTGCTTGCCCAGCGTCGAAGTGCTCTCATCTCGTCGAGCCGACGTTGCATGGCGGCCATCGCCGTGCTTTGGCATTAGCGGCTCGGCGATTGGAGCGAGGCCGAGGCGATTAGTCCGAGTCCACAGCGATCGGGCGGGAGTCGAGATGGCTGATATGCGTTGTGTGAGGTGAGTAGGCGAACTCTGGTGACGGATTCGGGTTCCGTCTTTTCAAGGTTGGAAAGCAGTGCCCGGTCGGCCGGGATGGGTCGCGTCCCAAGCGATCGAATATGGATCCGTCCGGTCGTGCGAGAGCCTTTCCTCGCGAATTGGGGCTTTGACGATCGCTCGTTCGGTAGCCCATTGAATTTCCGTTTTCCCATGCGGCGGATGATCGAGGGAGTTATCGCGGGCGCGCGCATGCTCTCCGTCGCTCCTCCAGGATGGCCATAGCCTCCTCGATCTGTTCCTCGGTTTGGAACCGATCGAGTGAGAGGTTGGGGCCATCTCTCGGATGCGGGATCGAGAGTCTCGCGTTGCCGCGGCTTCCCCGTCGTCGGGGGGTTCGATGGCCGGAAATGGTGTCCGGCGGTTCGGAGAGCAGCTTTCTTCGATGGACCGGCGGATGTCATGATTCTGGAGGTTTTCTTTGAAGTGCAGTGAGTGTCACTTCAAGTATTTGCCCCGAGAACAGTGAGTGTTCTTCGGGACGGTAGAAATAAAAATATGAGGGTTAGATGCCCCTTCTTCTAGCGCCAATTGTTGCTACCCAAAATATTATCCGGAGATAGATATTGCTGGAATGGATGGGATAGCAAACAAATGCAAGAGCACTTCCGTGAGAAGGATAAATAACACAAGATTTGCCGGGGTTGTTAGTCCCGGGCTTGAATGCTCTCGCGAGATATTATTAATACCGATATTCGGGGATACAAGTACTAATGTAAGAATACAATTACAATGAGTGTAAAGTTTCTTGTTATCTTAGCTAGTGAGCGTGCAGATTGCCGGAAGAACCAGATTTGATGCTCTGTGAGTTCTTGTAACAAAGGTGATGAACAGTCGCGGCGGTGAGAGATCGACCGCCTCTCACGGCGAGTATTTAGCTGGATGTTTGGGCTTCTGGGCTTGTGAATCCCTTGGAATCTGTCTAGTGGAGACTTGCTGCTTCTGCCGATCGTCTTCTGGACGAGAGATTTGGAGAGAGAAGTCCTGAGATGGATTCCGGTGAGATAGCCGGGAGCTTGATGATATGTGTGTTCTTCAGTATTTCCGTGGATGTATCGGAATGTGAGAGAATGTGAACTTTTGGTGGAATGTATTTCGGACGTAAGTCAAATGAATTCCGAACCGTGTATTCAGTGAACTGGGAACCGTTGAGTGAATTCCGAACCATTGGTTAAAATGAATTCAGAACTGAGAACCTTTTTCCAGTAGGAGGAGGTTCTCTATTTATAGGGCTTGGATCCGCCGGGCGATCGTCTTTACTGCAATATAATAATCGAGCGATCGTCTTTTAGCACATGGGCCTGTCCCTTCAACGTCTGCAGGAGATGCTGGCAGTCAACTGTGCGATCCAATGGGGAGCTTACACGCGTCCTGAGTTGCTGTCGCGGGTGGTCCCACTGACAACTTTCGGCGCGCATGCTGGTAGGTGAGGTAGGTGACAGGCTGTGGTCAAAGGTCTTGTCTGTCAGCAAAAGATCTTATCTGCTGGCGAAGATCTTGTCAGCGCCTTTGGTGGATCTGCACGTGGGTGATTTTCTGAGATCCAGTCCTTGATGACTTTGACGGGCGATCGCCTCTGCTCGGGGCGCAGGTCGATTGCCCTTAGCTGGTTAGTAGAGTAGATCGCCAGCTGCCAAAGGGCGATCGCCCTGGGAGTCGATCGCTAGGTACCTGATGGTGGTTTGATATCTTCGACTTGGCGAGCTAGTCATGGTTTGACTGGAGTTGACTTGGTCGCTCGGCCTTATAGTCGATCGCCTGTCGGGATGAATAAATCGTGACACAACAGAAACATCACAAGATGCTTCTTTTAAAATAATTTTGAGGTTGGTCTTCTTAGTTGTTGATGCGCAGATAGTGCATGAGAGGATATTCGTAGCACAAAACGAACCTATTTGCTTCACTTTCGAAATGTGATGTGTAATCTAAATTCTCGATGTTGATGCTACACGGTTGGTTGTCATCTTTCAGAGACCACATATGTAATAGGAGCATATGTCCGACAAAAAATCATCTTAAGAATCGAGATGATCCAATGGGGATTATCAATGTATTAAGTCAGATGGTTCTACTTCTCAACTTTTTTCGACTAAAATTCTTGTGATATTACAAAAAAGGAATATTCTGGTGGTGTAGTTTAATTATAATAATGCAAAAATAAAATCTATCTATTAGTCCCATTTGATAAATAATATTTTGAGCTAAAATTAGAGGTTTGGAGCAAATTATAGGTCCGACTTTCCAAACCTTTTGATTGAGAGTTTTTTGAGTCAGAGCCAAATCCTCAAAATTTTCAAGCTCTATTTATGAGCCTTTTCTAATTAGTTTATTCGATAAATGAATTGCAAATACATATTTTACCATACAACTAGTACTAACCCGTGGCGTTGCCACAGCATGATTTTCTTTAAATCAGTAATACGTGAAATAAAATATCATCCAAACAATAAATAATATTAAGTAGAATCAAAGGTTCAGTACATCGAAAAATATGAAAGAGAATGCAAAGTCAGCGTGTACAATCACAGTAGACATCTGAATAATCGCCAACTGCAAAACGATATCTGTACAAATCAGTAAGCAATAGCAAAATCAAATAAATGTATATTGCTACTTTAGACATAAAGTGTATTAATATGATAAAAACATACCTCAAAGTTTTGAAAACACCTCCTTGTATACAATGTTGGTGATCGTGTCGGTGGGATTGCCTTCCTCATCCAATGCTAAAATCTTGAGCCCCTTTCTGCTTGTTACTCTGGAAAATGCAACATAGAGCTGGCCATGGCTAAAAACAGACTTTGGGAGTTAGAACCCAGCATGAGATAAAGACTGTCCCTGACTCTTATTGATAGTCATTGCATAACAAACTGATATAGGAAATTGCCTTCGCTGAAATCTAATAGGAAACTTGGTAATATCAGAAGGTGAAAGTACCATCCTTGGTATGAAAACCTTCACTCCAGCGTTCTTTCCATGTATCGTCTTAGCCTCAATAACGTGCTTTCCAATCGCAGTAACAATCAATCTAGTTCCATTACAAAGCTCGGCAGACTGGTCAATATTTCTAAGAAGCATTATAGGACAACCGACCTTAAGTCGAATTATATGATTTGGTATCCCAGAAGTCCTTATAGTGTTCAGGAACTCGGCAGAATAGACATCTTCTCTATTGACGGTATCATCTTCGTCAGGGCATATGCTATCTGAACTCATGAATTCCGTGGCATCTCCAGGTAGGGGTGAGCAGAAAAACCGACAAAAACCGATAATACCGAAAATACCGAAAAAACCGAAACCGGAAAACCGAACCAATAAGATATTGGTATGGTACGGTTCATAAAATTTTGAAAACCGAATTATGCGGTTCGGTTTCGGTTTTAGATATGGATCCCGACTTTAAAAACCGAACCGAACCGATAAAACAGATGACTATTCTGTAGACTTTGTTTTTTCTTTGTGCAGGTTGTTATGAATTGATGGACCTGTGCTGAGGAGGAAATTCAAGACTTTTGTTTAATCTGATATTGGACTTTTTGAATCCTTAGTTATTATCATGTTATTGAAGTACATTTTATTTTTATTCAAGCTTTGGAGTGGATTAATTATGTATAAATCCTTCTATTTGAACTTACAATTGTCTGATTTAGCCCAAGTAGTTCAATTTGGGCCTGGTGCAAGCCCAACTTAAGTGGCCCATTTAATCAGCCCATTGACACCGAACCGCTACCGAACCGATACCGAAACCGATCACACCGAGCCGATTTAAAACCAAATCATTTCGGTACTCAAATGCTAGATACCGATAAGATACGGTTCGATATCGGTTTAAGCTAGAAACCGTACCAAACCGAACCAAGCTCACCCCTATCTCCAGGTAAAAGAGACATTATATAATCATTTACTTCCTGGACGATCTCATTAGTGGGATCAAGAATGGCCCTATCCTGAAAGTACGGACCATCACCGACATGGTCTAATATGCTCGGATATGTGCTCTTAACTATTGCAGGAATTGGTTCATCAACAGACCGAATCAGAATATCATCAGGCAGTTTGAATTCTACCTCACCATCATTATCAACACCAATTTCACCATCTCCAACCTTCAGCAGCCACTCAGCAAACTACCTGATGCTCTCGGTCTCATCATATGAGCCGCCAGACTGCAATTTAATAGCACAAAGTCAACAATTTATATACATTTAAAATAATTTATTTATATAAAAAGTAATTATCTAGCATCAAAATTTTAGAAAAGTACCTGCAGACGCATGTTCTTCGTAAGCTTCAGGACACGACAAGAACTCCAAATTGTCTTAGATGAGCAAAGGGATGCGTGGACTATTAGATTTTTGGAAGTTGAATTTTTAATTTAAGCGGAAGAGTACTGTTGATTTTTAATAAAAATCTTCCAAAAATATTGATGAACAGTACTCTATTTATTTATGATGAAAAAATTGAACGGAAATATAATAAAAAAATTTGTAAACGAAAATATTGAATTTTTAATTTAAGCAGTAGATATATAAATTATAAATACTTGGTGAATACTATTACTTGGTGAAGAGTATTGTTGATTTTTAATTTGTGCATCAAAGGTATTGTAATATTCGAACAAATAATTACAACAAATAATTATAAATTACGTACCTTTTGTAATACCCGAGATTTCTGACTTGTATTTGGAACTTGTGATATTGTAATCGCTGTACTTGATCTGAGTATTATTCTCCGTATTTCTTAATCCATTGTTGTCGAGCGTATGATTTCATGTATGTGATTTAAAAATTGTAATTCTGCGCATGTAGCGCACGCTATCGGCTATGTGTAGCGTACGCTAACATGGACTCAATAGCGCACGCTACAAAGGAGTAGTACCGCACGCTATGCGTGGTCAATTTGATTGAGACGTGCGGTAGGTGAGATCTGGCCGGGGGACCCCTGTCGGATCGTGTCGGGATGAACCTGGACGGCTTTCGGGAAAAGCCAAGTCAACGCCTTAGCGCACGCTACAGGTATATGCGTAGCGCACGCTAAGTGCTGAATACAGTTAAGTCAGTGAGCCGTTAGCGCACGCTACGAGCAGGGACTAGCGCACGCTAATAGCCATTTCTTATAAATAGGACAGCATCCTATTCGTGATTTCAGTTCTTTCTTCTCCCATAACCCGAATTCTTACACTTAGAGCATAACTTCCTTCATCCTAAACGCTTCATATCAACATCCTAGCTCGTGATTGAAGATCGTATATCGTTGGAAATTGGTGTTCAAGCCTTCGGTGTTGGATTGCTTCGCTTCCCTCCGTGTTCTTCACTACTTTGAGGTAGGTGATTCTTCACCGATGTTAGTAATGTTCTTAAGGACGTTTGATCATGTTTTGATAGCTAGTTATTTCGTTTATAATCGGTCATCACGTGTTAGAAGGATGTTTTTGACGTATCGACACTATATATCGTATGAACTCTTGAACGTTTTTAGTATATGGACTCCTAAGCATTTTCAAAACGATTTGTGATCGATGACGGATACTACCCGGTTATTACGTTTTACACATTGGAATCATGCGTTTTGGAACGTAGAATGACGGAACTTAGAATATTTCTTGAAGATCTAAGATGAATTATGATGTTGAGATGATTATCCGTATATTTGTATCTCATAAACATAGAACTTCCACAAACCTTATTAGCATGATATGCTCGAGGATGACTTGTATTATCACCATAGAATTCATGAGTTCATCACCATTCAACCCGATTTTATTAGCGATTCGCCATGCAAGATTAGCGCACACTAACATATGTAAGATAACGTGCGCAATCGGGGTTAAGTAAACGCACGATACGTGCGTAACGTCGTTATGAGATCAGCCGAGTCAAGCTGTCGCCGTGGCTAGCGCCGCGCTAGTCTTATACGATAGCGTCGCTATAACGGCGGCTTAGCGCCGCGTTACGTAGTGTACGTAGCGCACGCTAAGCAGTCCAGGCAGATTGTTTATTTTGAGCTTTTCGGCCGTAGACCGTATTGTTAGGCCATCGTTCGACTTGAGATGATTTGTATATCATTCCTTTTGTTAAGGTTCGAGCTTGTTACGTTGATCGGAGGAGGCGGCCTTCGAGTGTGTTGAGATCATTGAAGTGTTTCGTTCTTGCCATTTTCAAGGCAAGTATCATATGTCGAGTTCGATTTATATTGAAACTTTGATCATGCTTGTGGTTTTGTTCATGTTGTTGAATATGAGATATATTCTGAAATTTCTCGTGGTATTTGTTGTTATTTGTTCGTATTGATGAACATATTGAAATACATATATGTATGCATAGTTGATTGATTTATGATATAAATGATCCGAGGGGATCATGAGGATCTATGCTGAGGGCGCTGGATCGAATGTCCACCATGCGTTGGTCCGACGGGATCATCATGGGGATCTATGCTGAGGGCGCTGGATCGCTGGACGGGTTTTCCACCATGCGTTGGTCCGACGGGATCATCATGGGGATCCATACCAAGGGCGCTGGATCGCTGGATTACCCTGTACTGTGTTTATGGAATCGTGAGGATTCGCATCGTTGGATTCCGGTGGCGGAAGTCCATTTTGCATGTTTTATGATGCATTGATGATTTATGTATTACGATACTTGTACTAGCATTGTTTTGCTAACCCCTTTGGGGGTGGACATTGTTTTGATGTTCAGGTAGCCGAGGAGTGGGGAAGCAACCACGATGCAAACGGAGACGATGAAATGGCTCAGTGATGTGGTTGATGTTTATTGTTATTGTGATTTGTCTTCTTGGTCTATTTAGTACTCGAGTACGTCTGTTTTTAATAACGTCTTTTCGATATGGTTGTATAAGTTAACTCATTTGATCGGTTGAATCAAATCTGTATTTGAACTTCAGTTGTACGATTGGATTATATTTACACTCTTTTTAAATTTAGCCTTGTAAATCCTTACCTAAAGGGTTTACGGCGCTGTAATTATTCCGAATATCTCGGGGTGTTACAGAATATGGTATCGGAGCTAAGATTCATGGATATCTTGGCAGTCGGGTTAGTTAGGTCAGTTTACGTTGTTTGATTATTGATCGTTTGTAACATCACTGCTGAGCCAGCATCATCGTGTGGACCGTGGTTGTAAGTTCCTAAATCTCAATTACTACCGTTTTATTTTATTCATGTTTTGTGAACATTAATGGATGTACTTTTAGAAAGTTTGCCCTGGATATTGAGTATTTATGTTTACAGTATGTTGAGAGGAGGTCGTGGACGCGGATGCGGTCGTGGACGCGGACGTGGAAATGCGAGACAAGAAGAGTCGGTATCTACCCCAGAGATAACCGCTAGTCGAACGGATTCCCATTAGGGGACGGCGAGGATCGGCAAATAATGCAGATCCTAACGTGCTGGGAGTGCTTCAGCAGGTGGTTGCCCAGATAAACCAGTTTGCTCAAGTTGTGGATCGCATGCAGACGGCGATGGTACAGCAGTATAACGTGGATAATCGAGGAGATAGATGGCTTACGGAGGTGATCAAATTGCATCCTCCGAAATTTGACGGTTCTGCTGAGACGCTTTCTTGGGATCACTGGCTGAAGGAAGTAGAAAATATTTTTGCAGGGATTAACTGTCCCAACGATAGGAAGGTTCCGGTCGCCCAGTATCTTCTGACCGGGGAGGCTTTCGACTGGTGGGAGGCCATTCAACCGGAGGAGCACAATGTTGACTCAAATTGATGATGGAGGCGCAGTATTGCCCTCGCCCAGTTAGAGAAGCCCGAGTTCGGGAGTTTTTCTCACCACAAAATTCGGAAGCATCTGTGACGGACGTGATTAAGACCTTTAATCACCAGCTGACTTATGTGCGCCACTTGGTCAGGACCGAGGCGGAAAGAATTTTCCATTTTGACATGCGAATGAAGCCGGAAATTCAGCAATATATGTCCGGATTTGATTGTACCACCTTGCGGCGATGCTCGAGGACAAGGCGTTGGCCTATGATATGAAGGAGGCAAAGATAAAGAAATCGACGGAAGCAAAGAAAGCGAAGGTGTCCGGCAACTTCACGGAGAATAAGAGTAGCGGGCCTCGCCAAGTCGATCCTCTTTTCACTCATCCAGAGACCTCCGCATCCTTCTCGAGGTGGAAAGAAGTTCCGGCGGCACCAAGCTGTTTGACGCGAGGAGGAAGTGTTATAAGCGTGGCAAAGCGGGACATGTTCGACGTGATTGTTTCGCTGCTGTGACTGTTTGAGTGTGGACATGAAGGACATCGCGCAACATTTTGTGGGAATGCGACCCGATCTTTTGGTACTCGCACTCCGGCTCGATTCGAAGGAGACAAGTGTGAACGAGACGCAGCAGAGTGGATTTGTGAGAATGTTGGGAAGAGAGAGACATCCAGTCTGGGTCCATTCCTCGCGCTTTGTCTGAAATGAGGAAATCGATGATCGAGAACTTCTTTGTTGCATCGTGCAATTCAGATCCTTTTGCAACCGATTAGTGTTTTATTCGATTAGGAGCTACACATTCTTTTGTATCATTGAAGCGTGTAAATCGTTTGAAAATCTCGTGCTTATTTGATTGTGAACCATATGTTGTGGGTTTGCCGAGTGGAGAGAGAATTGTGGGAACCCTAGAGGCTAGAGATTTTCCAGTAACTATAGGAGGGAGAGATTGGCTATCGAACCTTATTGTGGTTGACATCTACGGTGACGATTTAATTCTCGGAGACGATTGGCTCAACCGTTATGGAGCTATTCTGAACTACCGAGAGAGAGTCATTTCCATCATTGCTGATGACGGATCTGAACACTTATTCCGAGGATGGAGACCAGGAAGCTCGGGAAAATTGATCAAAGCAATGAAGGCCGTGAAATTACTGAAGCAGGGACGTCACGGACTTTGGTGCTATGCCATGAGGAAAGAGGAAGGAGTAGAGCTCTCATCCATTTCAGTTGTGAATGAGTTCTCAAATGTATTTCCTGACGAACTACCTCCACAGAGAGAAGTGGAATTCACTATCGAATTAGAGCACAGGCGACTCTATTTCCGGGGCACCATACCGCATGGCGCCAACCGAGATGTATGAACTCAAGAAGCAAGCTGGAGGAATTGTTACAAAAGGGCTATATCCAACCTAGTGTTTCTCCTTGGGAGCGCCGTTCTCTTTGTCGGAAGAAAGACGGATCCCTCCGTGTGTATTGATTACGGGAGCTCAATAAGATGACGATCAAGAATAAGTACCCTATACCTCGGATCAACGACTTGTTTGATCAAGCGCAAGGCGAGGTATTCTCGAAGATTGACTTGCGATCGGGATACCACGGTTGAGAATTAAGGAATCGGATATACCGAAGTACGCTTTCGGGTCGATGCGGGCATTATGAATTCGTAGTGATGCCGTTTGGACTTACCAATGCTCCTGCAGTGTTCATGCAATTGATGAATCGGGTATTCTTGGAATACTTGGATAAATTTGTAGTCGTCTTCATTGATGACATCTTGATATATTCAAGGGACGCAGAGGAGCATGCCGAACATTTGCATGTGGTTTTGAGCACTTTGAGGAAGGAACAGCTGTATGCAAAGCTTTCAAAATGCAAATTCTGGCTTAAGGAAGTAACTTTTCTTGGGCATGTGATATCAGCTGACGGAGTTCAGGTGGACCCGAAGAAAGTCGAAGCAATCTTGGAATGGGAAGTTCCTAGTAACGTGAAAGAAGTCCGGAGTTTCTTAGGACTTGCTGGATATTATCGCCGCTTTGTAGAGGGATTTTCCAAGATCTCTCATCCGCTCACTCAGCTGTTACAGAAAACTCAAAAGTTTAAGTGGGATGAGAAATGCCAGGCTGGTTTTGATGAACTTAAGAAGAGACTGACGACAGCACATATTTTAGCTTTGCCAGATGGAACTGATGGATTCATGGTATACAACGACGCTTCGAATCAGGGTCTGGGTTGTGTATTGATGCAAAAGGATAAGGTGATTGCTTATGCTTCTCGGCAATTGAAACCATACGAGGTTAACTACCCGACTCATGATCTGGAGTTAGCAGTTGTGGTCTTTGCACTGAAAATTTGGCGACATTATTTGTACGACACTCATTGTCAGATCTTTACAGACCATAAGAGCCTCAAGTACATTTTCAGTCAGAAAGAATTAAACATGAGGCAGAGAAGGTGGCTGGAATTGATCAAGGATTATGACTTGGAGATTCTCTATCATCCGGGGAAAGCAAACGTAGTAGCCGATGCACTGAGCCGTAAACCTGTTTCTCTTCGAGTGTTGGAAGCACTTACATCCCAAACCAGTATTCGACGAGAACTGATCCGCGAGGGGATTGAAATGGGCACCAGGAATCCAAGGGCAACTTTATGTGATGGAACTGACTTCATCACTAGTCGAGGAGATCAAGTCTAAGCAGCTGGACGATTCTCTGATCCTTCGATTATGTGACGAAGTAAAGAAAGGAAAAGCCCCAGGATTCGTGTTACAAGACGATGGAGTTCTGAGATTTCAGAATCGACTTTGCGTTCCCGATGATGGTGATTTGAGACGGACTATTCTGAAGGAAGCTCACAGCGCGCCCTATTCTATTCACCCGGGCAACAGTAAGATGTATAAGGATTTAAAACAAAACTTCTGGTGGGGGAATATGAAGAAGGACGTAGCAGATTATGTTTCGAGGTGTTTGACGTGTCAACAGGTTAAGATTGAACATCAGCGACCTTCCGGAATGTTAAAGCCGCTTCCGATCCCCGAATGGAAGTGGGAGGACATCTCGATGGATTTCATCACTAGTATGCCAAGGACTAGAACGGGAATGAACATGATTTGGGTTGTAGTTGATCGACTAACCAAGTCGGCTCATTTCCTAGGAATTAAAGATACATGGGGACCCGAGAGATTGGCGCGAGTATATATTGCGGAGATAGTCAGATTGCATTGGACGCCGAAGACCATTATTTCGGATCGAGATGGTCGTTTCGTGTCACACTTCTGGAAAGCAGTTCACAAGACTTTGGGGACTGAGCTCAACTTTAGCACGGCTTATCATCTCCAAACGGACAGTCAGTCCGAAAGGACTATACAAACAGTAGAAGACATGCTTAGAGCTTGTGCATTAGATTGGTCAACTGATTGGGAAGTTCACTTGCCCTTGATTGAATTCACTTATAATAATAGTTGGCATGCTTCTATCAAAATGGCACCATTTGAAGCTCTGTACGGGAGAAGATGCCGATCACCCCTGTGTTGGGATGACTCTTCAGATTTGATCGGGACGGAACCGGAATTGATTATCCAGACTCAAGAGAAGATAGCTTTGATTTGAGCAAGACTGTTGACTGCCCAGAGTCGACAAAAGTCTTACGCAGACGTACGTCGTCGTCCTCTAGAGTTCGATGCTGGGGACCATGTGCTATTGAAGGTGTCTCCTACTCGAGGGATTTTCCGTTTTGGGAAGAGGGGCAAGCTTAGTCCTAGATATATCGGACCATTCGAGATCCTCGAGAGGCTTGGAGATTTGGCATACAGGTTGGCCTTACCGCCATCGCTGAGTCACGTTCACAATGTATTTCACGTATCCCAATTGCGGAAGTATGTACCGGACCCCAGTCACGTCATTGATTTCGACGAGATCGCGATAGCTAATGATGACACCTTCGAAGAGAGACCAATCAAGATACTTGAGAGTTGGATCAAACAATTGAGGAATAAACCAATACACTTGGTTAAAGTACAATGGTCACGACACGGAGTCGAAGAGGCCACTTGGGAAATGGAGGACAGTATGAAGGCTAGATATCCAGAGTCGTTTTCATCTTAAGTTTTGGGACGAAACTTCTTTTTAGGGAGGAAGGATGTAATACCCGAGATTTCTGACTTGTATTTGGAACTTGTGATATTGTAATCGTTGTACTTGATCTGAGTATTATTCTCCGTATTTCTTAATCCATTGTTGTCGAGCGTATGATTTCATGTATGTGATTTAAAAATTGTAATTCTGCGCATGTAGCGCACGCTATCGGCTATGTGTAGCGTACGCTAACATGGACTCAATAGCGCACGCTACAAAGGAGCAGTAGCGCATGCTATGCGTGGTCAATTTGATTGAGACGTGCGGTAGGTGAGATCTGGCCGGGGGACCCCTGTCGGATCGTGTCGGGATGAACCTGGATGGCTTTCGGGAAAAGCCAAGTCAACGCCTTAGCGCACGCTACAGGTATATGCGTAGCGCACGCTAAGTGCTGAATACAGTTAAGTCAGTGAGCCGTTAGCGCACACTACGAAAGGTGGACTAGCGCGCTAATAGCCATTTCTTATAAATAGGACAGCATCCTATTCGTGATTTCAGTTCTTTCTTCTCCCATAACCCGAATTCTTACACTTAGAGCATAACTTCCTTCATCCTAAACGCTTCATATCAACATCCTAGCTCGTGATTGAAGATCGTATATCGTTGGAAATTGGTGTCAAGCCTTCGGTGTTGGATTGCTTCGCTTCCCTTCGTGTTCTTCACTACTTTGAGGTAGGTGATTCTTCACCGATGTTAGTAATGTTCTTAAGGACGTTTGATCATGTTTTGATAGCCAGTTATTTCGTTTATAATCGGTCATCACGTGTTAGAAGGATGTTTTTGACGTATCGACACTATATATTGTATGAACTCTTGAACCTTTTTAGTATATGGACTCCTAAGCATTTTCAAACCGATTTGTGATCAGTAGACGGATACTACCCAGTTGTTACGTTTTACACATTGGAATCATGCGTTTTGGAACGTAGGACGAACGGAACTTAGAATATTTCTTGAAGATCTAAGATGAATTATGATGTTGAGATGATTATCCGTATATTTGTATCTCATAAACATAGAACTTCCACAAACCTTATTAGCATGATATGCTCGAGGATGACTTGTATTATCACCATAGAATTCATGAGTTCATCACCATTCAATCCAGTTTTCTGTTAGCAGTATTCTGCCATGCAAGATTAGCGCACGCTAACATATGTAAGTTAACGTGCGCTATCGGGGTTAAGTTAACGCACGATACGTACGTAACGTACGTTATGAGATTAGCCGAGTCAAACTGTCAGTCTATGGCTAGCGCACGCTAGTCTTATACAATAGCGTACGCTAACAGGACGTCTTAGCGCACGTTACGTAGTGTACGTAGCGCACGCTAAGCAGTCCAGGCAGATTGTTTATTTTGAGCTTTTCGGCCGTAGACCGAATTGTTAGGCCATCGTTCGACTTGAGATGATTTGTATATCATTCTTTTTGTTAAGGTTCGAGCTTGTTACGTTGATCGGAGGAGGCGGCCTTCGAGTGTGTTGAGATCATTGAAGTGTTTCGTTCTTGCCATTTTCAAGGCGAGTATCATATGTCGACTTCGATTTATATTGAAACTTTGATCATGCTTGTGGTTTTGTTCATGTTGTTGAATATGAGATATATTCTGAAATTTCTCGTGGTATTCGTTGTTATTTGTTCGTATTGATGAACATATTGAAATGCATATATGTATGCATAGTTGATTAATTTATGATATAAATGATCCGAGGGGATCATGAGGATCTATCTTGAGGCTGGATCGAATGTCCACCATGCGTTGGTCCGACGGGATCATCATGGGGATCTATCTTGAGAACCTTTGGATCCTTTGGATGGGTTTTCCACCATGCGTTGGTCCGACGGGATCATCATGGGGATCTATACCAAGGGCGCTGGATCGCTGGATTACCCTGTACTGTGTTGATGGAATCGTGAGGATTCGCATCGTTGGATTCCGGTGGCGGAAGTCCATTTTGCATGTTTTATGATGCATTGATGATTTATGTATTACGATACTTGTACTAGCATTGTTTTTCTAACCCATTCGGGGGTGGACATTGTTTTGATGTTCAGGTAGCCGAGGAGTGGGGAAGCAACTACAGTACCGACAGGACGATGAAATGGCTCAGTGATGTGGTTGATGTTTATTGTTATTGTGATTTGTCTTCTTGGTCTATTTAGTACTCGAGTACGTCTGTTTTTAATAACGTCTTTTCGATATGGTTGTATAAGTTAACTCATTTGATCGGTTGAATCAAATCTGTATTTGAACTTCAGTTGTACGATTGGATTATATTTACACTCTTTTTAAATTTAGCCTTGTAAATCCTTATCTAAAGGGTTTACGGCGCTGTAATTATTCCGAATATCTCGGGGTGTTACACCTTTGATGACAACTAACTCTTTGAGACCGGTGTCTTGATTTTATGTTCTAAACTTTGATACAATCTGTGATAGACAGTAAAATAGAAGTAAGAGTTAAACATTTAATAATCAAACAATACATAAGATAAGATAGAATTGCTTATAACAATTCATTACCTTTGCTGTTCTTTCGTGAATAATATTAGTCTGCCTATAACGATGATTGGCCGATGATGAATAGAATTTGAAAGATCAGTTGAATGATCAGTAGTGGGGTATTAATTCGTAGGATGTATGTATAATGGATGCGTTCTTGATATATTTTAAACTGGCTGTCTGGTTATTATTTATACTGAATATGGTATGCTTTATAGGATAAACCCAAATATCTCGATTTCTAAAATCATCGGATTAATAGTTATCCAATCTGTTTACAATTCTTAGTTTGTTAAGATAATTATGTAGATTATTATTATCCGATGAAAATACATATTTGCACTCATATTTAATAAATCGATTTTCAAGATTATTCCATAATTTTAGCTAACAAATCAATATCTAAATTCACAAATTGATTATCTGTTTATTATTTATATTGAATATATTATGCTAGATAGGATAAACTCAAATATGTGGATTTTCAAAATCTTAAGAATAATAGATATCCAACTCGTATTAAATTCTAGATTTGTTAAGATAATTATAAAAATTATTATTATCTGATCAAAATATACCACTAAATTGTTTCCTGAAAATGACAGCAATTAAATTACGTCCAACAATACAGGACTTGGAGTTGTTCATATCATGCTGAAAAGTTGGATATGCTGGACTCGAATTCGTTACAAACTTTATTCCAATATGTATTATTCAAATCTAGAATGTAATTTGGCAGGCTGTGATTGTAAATAAATATTTATATGTAATTTATTTATCGTAACGAATTCGAGTCTGGAAATCGCTCAAGATGTATGCATGAGGTCCTGAAATCGCCAAATCCGTATGCATGAGGTATATCTCTTTCTAAGTCACTTGTATGGATTGTATGTATATAATTGTTAAGTTATAGTTCTCACTTTAAAAATAGATTTGATTAGGCTCCTTAACTTGAATATTACAAAATAAAATTATAGAGTTATGGATAAGTTTGTATTTAAGGCAATCATAGAAAATAAAGCGCAATTGATCATTATATGAAGACAATCGAAGAAAACAAAATGCAATTAATCATTAAGAAATTACTAATAAAGGTCCCAAATATCAAAATAGTGTGATGAACGGAATCAAAACATAAAACAAAATAAAAGATATCTAAAAAAATAAATTATACTGTTCCAAAATGCCCCAAATTATGGAATACTTTTCTCCTTCTTTATCACCACTTTAGTTGAAGAGCTTTGCAGTCCTATAATACTGACTTCTTCATCAATTTCAATCTCTCTGCCACGCTTAGCAGGAGTAAGTGTTGTCTCGAAAATATCGTTAGAACCCTGATCATTAAATTCACTGTCAACTTTTTCTTTTCCCTTTCCAACATATTTCTTTTTGGCACCTTCAACCAACCTCTTGGACTCCGATGCAACCTCCTAAAATAGTTAGTTATAATATGTTAATGGTCTGATAAATAATGATATTAATTTTAAATGTAAAAATATAATAGGTACAGTAATCTCACGTTCATTGCTAGACCACAATATTCACCAATGATTTTCTCATCAGTTGTTAGATGTTCCACACTGTAGTCATTATAACCCTTTACAATGTTATATTCCCTTGACACACGGATTCTTATCAAATAATATTTGAAAAGTATTGGTTGAAAGTCCATGGATAGTGCTTCTTCATCTCCTTCCTGTAGTGAGGAAAAAAACATTGTCAGAATAGTAATTTCCTAGCAGTTTATATATAATGAAACTTATTGAAACAGAAAATACCTCAATGAGGGAAGCAAGAACGGCAACAGCTGATTTGCCTATAAGGTTTGCAACCATATCCTCAAATAAAACAACGGTAATATCATCGTTTGATTTTGAATCTGTTGCTATAACCTTGAGCCTGAACCTGTTTTATCAATCGCTAAGAAACGTATCTAATATCAAGTATAAATGACTTAAATTGACCTGATTACCTAGGTACAATCGAGTCCATTTTACGTCCACACTTTATATTCGGACAGATGTCTTCAGCCTTTTTGTCTCCGATCTTTGTTTTGCAATGCACGCACGAATTGTAGTACCATGTATCTCCAATGTCAGTGAACTTGACAAAGATAATATATGACCCAGGCTGGAAAATATTAAATATACATTAATTAAATTGAATCAAAGATATTATAAATCAAATAAAGTAGATTTATTTACCTCGCTTTCTTTCTTGATCTGAGAAGTTGTCCTGTGTTTGTCCATGTTCAACCATTCCTCTGATTTCAGTGTACGAATGTCACTCCGTAATGTGATTGATCTACTAACTGAATCATTTCCGGACATCTTCTTCCTATAAAATGGCGAGCTGAGTTAAAAAAAATAATGTTTTGTCTATAAAAAACATAAAACGATAATTAAAAAACACTTGTATAATAGACTGCTCTGCAGTACTTCATATTGAAGTCCTCAAACTCCGGTAAATCTCCATTTATGAGCATCTTGGTGGCATGCATAGTAGATTGCACACGTAGCTCTTCTGTTAAAATGTGCGTGATTTTATTAGTATGTGTTTAAAATAATGAAATGTACTTTAAAATTAGTATGAAATGCTGATGACCTTGCCAAATAGACTTGTGTGCAAACTGCAGTGCTATAGTAAGCCCGTCTTCAAGCTTATCGTTGGTAGGTGCTATTTCTAGCAGCTTGTCCGCGTACGACTCCCATAGCACTACCTTTAGGCTAACATTCCTACATTAATGTTAAACAGTCTAAGGTAAAATGCAATATTAAAAATAACTATTCAAATTAGAAAAAACATCGAAATTAAGTCACCTTTCATCTTGAATTTCGATGTCTAACTTTCGAGCATGTGCCTTATCGACATAAATAATGTTGCCAATTCATATAACGCGTCCTATTACGTCTGAAAAATATTGATAATATATCAGCATAATAATATTTATCAAGAGATCATAAAAATACAATAACATACAACCTACCAATAAAATATTCTCCATTAAAGGAAGGAATGTCATCAAAAGGATTCAGTTCGAGTCCATTTGACTGAATCCACATGTCGGGCTTACACTTGGCCACTTTTGTAATATAGTTGAATATCAATTTTACTGAGCATTTTACTCTGGCCTTGTTCCATTTGCTTTGGTGGTTGTCCTCAACACCAAAAGCAGAAATACTCACTGTATCTCCTTCGGTTAATTGCTTTTTGAAATTTGATAGTAAACCTCTTTTCACGTAAGCTGGTATTTTGGATCTTTATGATACATAGCGGTTTAGTTTATGATGAAAATATTGAATGGAAATAATAAAAAATTTGTGGAGTCCTTATACCTCGCTGTCCATAAGAATTGCCTCGATCGAAACTGGTTTCTTTTGTTGGTCAGTTGGAATCCATAAACGCAATATCTTCACTGTGATGGTCCTGTTGCTGGTCTACTTGTTAATTCCTCGAACAAATATATTTGACATGTTTATAAGATCTGGAATATTTTCTTTGTAGTGTGTTATTAAAACCTAAATGTACTATGTTATTTATAGTGTAGTACAGGCCCTTGCCTCGAGTGACTGTATTTTGTAGGAGTCTTAATTTGGAACAGATCTTAATTTATGTCTATTAAAAAGACGACCCATTGAATTTTCTGTCGTTATCCGAAAATATCAAAACAGTCCATCTTTTTCAAAAGACTTGATTATCTCGACTTGAAATAAAATAAAATCGGATTGATGATAGATATTTTATTATCTAAGTCATTATAATCGAGTGGTTTAAACTTGTAGGGTTATTAGGATATGGTTTTCAATGATTTAGATTACCTGAATTTTTAGTTCTCTAGAAAGTTGATTCGGTGGAAGACTTTAGGATATGGTTTTCAATTATTGTTGTGATTATCCGAATTTTAGTTATTTAATTTTCAATTTGATGTGGTCTTTTAAATTATCATAAAACAGTGTGTTTTAACTTTCTAGAGTTTTTAGGATCTTGGTCTCAATTGTTAAGATTATCCGAATTTTAGTTATTTAAATAAAATAAAATCGGATTGATGATAGATATTTTATTATCTAAGTCATTAAAATCGAGTGGTTTAAACTTGTAGGGTTATTAGGATATGGTTTTCAATAATTTAGATTACCCGAATTTTTAGTTCTCGAGAAAGTTGATTCGATGGAAGACTTTAGGATATGGTTTTCAATTATTGTTGTGATTATCCGAATTTTAGTTATTTAATTTTCAATTTGATGTGGTCTTTTAAATTATCATAAAACAGTGTGTTTTAACTTTCTAGAGTTTTCAGGATCTTGGTCTCAATTGTTAAGATTATCTGAATTTTAGTTATTTAAATAAAATAAAATCGGATTAATGATAGATATTTTATTATCTAAGTCATTATAATCGAGTGGTTTAAACTTGTAGGGTTATTAGGATATGGTTTTCAATGATTTAGATTACCCGAATTTTTAGTTCTCTAGAAAGTTGATTCGGTGGAAGACTTTAGGATATGGTTTTCAATTATTGTTGTGATTATCCGAATTTTAGTTATTTAATTTTCAATTTGATGTGGTCTTTTAAATTATCATAAAACAGTCTAAAGTGTTTTAACTTTCTAGAGTTTTCAGGATCTTGGTCTCAATTGTTAAGATTATCCGAATTTTAGTTATTTAAATATCAATTTAAGCCGGTATTTTAAAATATCTTAAAACAATCTGAAGTGGTTTAACTTTCTAGAGTTTTCAGGATCTTGGTCTCAGTTGTTAATATTATTCGAATTTTAGTTATCTAAATATCAATTTGATGTGGCCTTTTAAAATATTATAAAACAGTCCGAATTGGACTTTCTATAATTTGTAGGATACATGTATCAGTTGTTAAGATTACGCGAATTTTAGTTATTTGAATTTCAATTTGATCTGCTTTTTGAAAATATAACAAAAAAATCGGAAATGGTTCAACTTTCTAGAGTTTTTAGGATCTAGGTTTCAGTTAAGATTATCCGAATTTTAGTTATTTAAATATCAATTTGATATGATCTTTGACAATATTATAAATCAGTCCTTCTGTGCGCGTTAAAAGATCGAACAAATTAGAATTAAACGAACATTGTTTTGATTATATAGTAGATATCTTATTAGCTAAAAAGCTTATTTGTAACCTTTTATTAATGTAAGATGCTTATTTTTGTAGAGTTGTTAGTATGTCAGTTTCTATTAAATATTAAAACAGTCCTTATCTTTTGAAAGACTGTTAATAATTTTGATTAGATTAATTTACAATTTGATTCGAGCATTTAAAATATTCAAGTCATTATCTATAAAAATAATTGATTCGGTTTTTTTATTTAGTTATAATTAAATAAAAATAATTATAGAAACATGGGAATTATCTAATACAGGTAATTTATAACTTTTATAAATATAAGTTATTTATCTTGATATAGTTGTTAGGATCTTGGTTTCAATTATTTATACAAATTCAATTATCTATTAGATATCTAATTGTCAATGTTATACGCTCCCAGGAGAATCGGTTAACATGTTTGAAATAATAGAAACATGCATGAAATGAAAAGTGAGAATTTGAAACCCAAGATAAGTGAATATGATTCACAAATATAAGTTGTTTTAGTAATGTGAATCGAGACAATTGCAACGATATTGAAATACTCCTAGGTTTTGGCGTCGTGCTCGCATGTACTTATAGCATTCATATAGACCACTTCAATATCAGCAACACATCTAGGGCACTGGTTGTGCGGAAGTTGTCTTTCTAGATGCGATAGAAATTCTTCGTCACTTGAATTACAGAATAGTGGAACACCAAGGTAGTTAGGAAGCTTAAATTTCATTTTTGAAAGTCTTTTTTTAAGTTGCCATCTGCATGATGTCACATAGTATGCGCTCTTAGAATTATCCTCCTGTAATATCCGGAATTTCTACTACTGTTGTTTGATATTATTTTATCCGAGTTATATTGTACAGCGTGGAATCTGTACAGTATGGATAAAATAAATAAATAAAGGACTGAGATGTCAGTATCGGTATAATTGTCGTATCTGGTCGACAGTTGCATTTGAGGATATTGTGTATCAGGTTATCGTACTTTCGATATAGAGTATATCGTATAAGGATGTTATTGGATTCAGTATATGTATTCAGTAAGTGTATATGTGTTTTCGGTATGTCGAGACAGGCGGTAACAGTTGAAATTGGCTAAGTATAGAATACTTAGCGTACGCTAATGTTGAAGACTTACGTATGCTAAATCACAAGAGTTACGTACGTTATGGCCGAGACATTACGTACGTAACAAGAGGAATCGGACAGTTGGGCCCGGTGTCGGCGGCTTTCGGCGCAGATGTGGACAGGTGAGTCAACGGATGGAGTTACGTACGTTATACAGGGTGTATTACGTACGTAATACGAGTATAATACTGTAGCAAGTCAACGTACGTGTAACGTACGCAACGGAATAAGTGTTACGTACGTTACGGGCGGCTGGCCGAGTCGTGGCCGAGATGACCTGGATGGCCGAGCATGGCCGGTCGTGACTCGTTGGAATGGCCGAGCATGGTCGACAGTGACTCGTGGGGGTGGCCGATCACGGTCGGCAGTGACTCGCAGGGATGGCTAGGACTGGCCGATTACGTACGTAAGGCAGTGGCGATTCTGGCCGTTAGGAGCGATTACGACGTAATCCAGTGCGATTACGCACGTAAGGGTGCCGAGCAGTCGGGCGATGTGAGGCCATGGCGATTACGTACGTAAGGCGGTGGCGTAACGCACGTAATGTGCGGCGAGTCTCGGCTATATAAGGCACGGACCGAGTCACCCTTGTCATTTTCATTTTTCTTCGTTTCTTTCGCGATTTCTTGACAAAGTTGATGGATTTGAGTAAGAACATCATGTAGCAACATGTTTTGGAAGTTGGAATCATGGAATAACATCATCTTCCATCCGGATCGAAGGTAAGAACACCTAAACACTTGGTTTTGGATATTTTTGGAGTTTCTTGATGATTTGGCCGAATTGATTCGTTTTAACTCAGATTATTGATGGAACCTTGTTGTATTCTTGAGATTATACATTATCCTTGAAGTTTTGTGGAACGAATTCGAGTATTTCTTCGTTAAAATAATTGAATTGGATTATGCCTTCATAGTGTTCGATGAAATGCCTCAATGAGTAGAACTTGGGAAATTCTACATGTTTTCGTATGAATGGTGATGGAATTGATTGTGTTATGATTATTCTTGGTAATTATGAGAATTTTGTTAAGGGAAGATAATGAATTGATGATCAAATGTCTTGATTATGTTATGATGATTATGGAATCGTAGTATTCTCGATGTTCTTGATAGTTTGTTGCAATCCATGACGTTATGAGAAGTATATATGTTGAAGAACATGATTACATACACCTTGAATTGTGAATAAGGATTGTTTAGATGTTAGAACACATCGGATTATGCCGTTTGGGGACTTTGAATGTGATTTCGGAATAAGTTGTGGAACTCTTGGAATATGATTATCTATAATTAATTGGATTGGATTGATGATGATAATCGATAATTGGTTTTATTACGAATATACAAGGAGGAAACTTGTAAGTATTTAAGATTGAATGTGGAATCGTAGTGTTGTCTTGAATTCGTGTTTGATTGGTTTGAGTTGTATTGTTTGGTTTTGTGTATGATCGAGGTATTGTTGAGCCGTTGAGTTTGATCGGTTGGCTATGTCGGTCATTGATTATTATCGGATTTAATGTTAATCGATTATTTCAATAGGTTGAGATTATCGATCGGTGAGTATAACCGTATGTTGCGGCCATGTTCGAGTATGTTCGTGAATTGCTTCGGTCGGGGCCGAGGAGCCCGTAGATGAAGGCAATGTGACTGGTAGCAGCTTCATCATCGTATCGGTATCGAGGCAAGTTATTACTTGCTCAGTTTATAATATTTAATGAATGGTTTCAATTTCATTCGTTTATAATTCGTATAGCAATGTTCATAATCGTAATCACAGGAGATTTGGAATTATAGGTTGTATTCGAGTTTTGGGAATTTAAATCATAATGTATATGATTTACAGTTGTCGTTGGTATACTTGTTATCGAGGATACATCATGGTATTGACAAAGCGTGAATTATCTACCGTCCGTGATGTTTTGGATCGGTGAATATTCAGAATAATGGTTAGTGATGGTTTAGATATCAAGATTGCTCTCGAAGGACTCGGAGCAAGTATTTTAATCATTTCTGTCATTTGTGTCGATCATGTCGTGATACATTCGTGTATCATTGTTGTCATGTATTTGTGCATTGTTGTTGTCATGTATTGTGCACTGTTGATCTGTGCAGTTGTGCATTGTTGTCATATGTCCACCATGCGTTGGTCCGACGGGATCATCATGGGAATCTATAGCTGTGTGCGCTGGATCGTTGGACAGGTAATGCCACCATGCGTTGGTCCGACGGGATCATCATGGGAATCTATAACTGTGTGCGCTGGATCGTTGGATTACCATATGTTGTTGTTATTGTGCATATGTATATTATGGGTTGCCATAATTATACATTGTCGTTATTGTTGTGATCATATTGACGTTGTCATATGAGTATGCATTTGTAGGTCTTGTGTTAGGACCATGTCCGTATGTTGTGTTGATCTGATCTCGGATTAGACTGACGTGATGGTAATGGTATTTCGTATCTTGAGGTATGTTCCGTATTTCCTTGATACTTGTCTTTGATTGGCAATTGATTATCGTATTGGAAATGTCGACGTTATCCGATGGATTGAATTGGCCAGAGTTGGTAAAATTTCCGTATCCCGAGTTATGATAATGTTTTGAGAACCTTGAGTATTATTGAGATACCGTACAGATATTTTGGTATTATCTTAATGTGTTGTTAAGGATACGAATCGTGGATTCTCGTAAAGTTACGACGGTAAGATTACATTGGTCGTATTCTTACTTAGTATTTCCATTGATATGTAATTATTGACGAGATGTGATGGTTATCATTGTTGGATATTATGGCTGACCCCGTCGTGGGCTTTCTTTTTAGGTTCTTGGATTATCAAGCTTGTAGCGGTCGTGGAGAGATGAACTTCCGGAGGATACCGGCTAGTGCATGTACTTGTTTATTGAGTTCCCTGAACAGTTTTTGTATTTCCTCTGCTAGAGTATTTTAATTGTTTGTCTATATCCGTTGCGTGAGTATTTTTAAAATGACCTATTGGTATCTGGTAACTTAGGTTACTTTGGGAAATCGTTTTCTAAATTTGTTACGTCAAGACGTGTAGCGATAGCTTAACGTATGTTTTTAAACTGTTGAGTTTTGGCATTTTGGGCCTTGTGGTTTCAAATGAGTTTTTACGACGGTTTGATAAACGAGTTTTATAAATCTTCGAATGTTTTTAATAGATAATACCGTCGTTAGCCTCTTGGGCGTTTGTAAATGTTTTCGAAAATTTCCTTCAGCCTTGTGGGTTCCATCTCGGGGCCACGGCGTAATATTCCGGTCGGATCCGGGGTGTTACAGAATATGGTATCAGAGCTTAGGTTGTGAAAACCTAGGCAGTCGGGTCGAGTTGGGTCGTGCTTTTGTCATGTCATTTGAGTTGTCGGTTGACAAGTGTTTGAGCTCTGGGTTTTTGTTGTTCACTCGGGCTTGTGCGTTATGTGATTTACCAGTGTGGTACTGGGATTGTTGTAACTTTTTCAAATGGTGTTAACGTGTTTCTTCAGATAGAGCTGTGTTGTTTTCTCGAGTTGAACTGAGTTTGCAAAATGTGTGTTTTGAAAATATCTGTGTCGAGTATTTTCTTGAGTCGAGACATGTGCCAGTATCACGGGGAATCGTCGGCTTCACGATCTGTAAGTATTGGATTTTTGAATTGCATTGAGATTTATTGCCGTTCTAAGTTGATATGTTCTGAGGTTCAGAAAGATATTATGCGTTACAGTATAAGATGACAGATTTGGGACAGGATTGATGATCTTGAGAAACTATGATTTTGGAAATCAGTATGTTGAGTAGATTTTGGAACGGAATTGTGCATTTGGGAGAAGGTTGTGGATGGTTGAGAAAAACATGTAGTCATGGTAGATCATTTTGTGATACATGAAACTGCTTTTGAGCATTTGAAAATGATACTTTTCAAAATGAATGTCTTACTGATGTTTTATGGAAAATGATTTTGGGCCGAGACCCAATCGATTTTGAAATGGTTTTATAACTCAGGACTTGGGGTCCGAAATGAGTTTTTTTTTTTACTTTTTAAACTTATTGTAATGTGGAATGAGATACGGGCTGAGACCCTAATGTTTCAAAAGACTTTCCTGTTTTCTAAAACTCCCGAGATTTGTAAAACACGTTATCAATTGTTTATCTACTTTATCACTACCTTTCGGGGTTTTGATTTATTGGTTCAAATGGAAATTCTCGGGAAGTCTTTCGCCGTGTTTGATTTGTTGAATTGTTTCAACGTTTTGTCATATCATATTTGAGGTGATCCAGGATGGATTAAAGATTGACGTTGCGAGTAGTAGGTGGAGGAGGACTTTTTATCAGAGTCTATATATTGAGATTTTGGAATTTCATCGTGTGGTTTTCCGATGGAATATCAGTGAATTTGGTGACGAGCTGAATTGGTATACAGGAGTATGGATATGGTCAAGCATTTTCATAAATCCCATTTTATTTAATCGTGTGTATTTGAAAAGAATTTTTATCGAGAACTTGACACGAGCGAGCCGGTTGGTTCGAAAATTGATTTTGTGGTCTTACGAAAATTTATGTTTTGAGTTTTCAAAATTTTGAAAGAATTTTCGAAAATTTGTCTTTTGACAAGACTATATGATTTCAAACTAGTTTTGAAAATGTGATTGATAACCATACGCATTTAGTGTATATTCCATATCATGGTGAAGTTGTGAGTGTGACTCACGAACTGGTTATGACATTCCTATGGTGCGATGAATAGGGATCCGAACTTTGGTATGGTCATTTGGTTATGCAAGGATGATCGATTGATTTATCGGATAAGAGAAATATGCCGTATGTTGTAGAATCATGCATATATTATAATTTTGGAACTTTGGATTTTGTGAAACTGGGGCATATGTGCTATGTGATTCCATTGGTATGGTAATATTGTGACTTTACCATAATGATTTTGAATGATTTCTTTTGTAGATTTGGGGATGGTGACCCCATGTTGGTTGTTTTAGATGTCGAGCGGTCGTTTCCACTCCAGGTATGATTGGTTATTTTCGTCGACTTGATTGGTTGTTCGTATGCCGAGGAGTATGCTCACCAGTCGAGTATGTTTATTGAGATCCACGGTATGTGATTAGTGTGTCGTTTTGAGAACTTTATTCGTCCGTATATATGTCTCTATGGTTCTGTGTGTATCGTGTTGGAATTTATCGTGTGAGTGTATTCCTGATTATTATTGCTCCTTCGTTGGTCATATTAGAGTTTATCATGTTGATGATATACTCGATTGTGCTTTGACCTCTGGTTGGTCATATTGGAGTTGATCATGATGATGATATTCTCAGTTATGTTTTAACCATTGGATTGGTTGTATTGGAATTTATCATGTCGATGGTATTCTCAGTTAATTTGTTGGTTGATCATTGTTGATGATCGTATAAGTGTTCGAATTTTGTGTCGATGTTTCGAGCTTGGTTGTCATTATTTTGGACAGTTGTTTCACAGATATATCGGATATTATTCATCTTATCAGAATTGGAACTTGATCATGCGATCACGCAAGCAGGACTTGTCACGGATAGATTATTTCATCTGACGATGATATAATTTTGTTGAGACTCAAGAAATTGTGATTGTAAGCGTATTGGGACTGTACAGTGAGATCGCTTGCTAGTATCTCAGGAGATCGTCGACCTGCGTATTTGTAAGTGTACTCTTTTGATTATTCAGTAATGATGATGATTGATCGTTGTCGTGATGGTTTTGGGATATTTTAGTTGAACGGTTTGTTTCTTTTATGACGGATTTCAAGTTTCGAGGACGAAACTTATTTTAAGTGGTGTAGTATGTAATATCCGGAATTTCTACTACTGTTGTTTGATGTTATTTTATCCGAGTTATATTGTACAGCGTGGAATGCATGCAGTATGGATAAAATAAATAAATAAAGGACCGAGATGTCGATATCGGTATAATTGTCGTATCAGTCGTGATTGCATTTGAGGATATTGTGTATCGGTTATCGTACTTTCGATATAGAGTATATCGTATAAGGATGTTATTGGATTGATATATGTATTCGGTAAGTGTATATATGTTTTCGGTATGTCGAGACAGCAGTATGATTGAAATTGGCTAAGTATAGAATACTTAGCGTACGCTAATGTTGAAGACTTACGTATGCTAAATCACAAGAGTTACGTACGTTATGGCGAGACATTACGTACGTAACAAGAGAATCGGACAGTTGGGCCGGTGTCGGCGGCTTTCGGCGCAGATGTGGACAGTGAGTCAACGGATGGAGTTACGTCGTTATACGGTGTATTACGTGCGTAATACGAGTATATCTTGTAGCAAGTCAACGTCGTGTAACGTGCGCAGCGGAATAAGTGTTACGTGCGTTACGGGCGGTGGCGAGTCGTGGCGAGATGACTGGATGGCCGAGCATGGCGGTCGTGACTCGTTGGAATGGCCGAGCATGGTCGATAGTGACTCGTGGGGTGGCGATCACGGTCGCGGTGACTCGCGAGGATGGCTAGGGCGGCCGATTACGTCGTAAAGGCGGTGGCGATTCACGGCCGTTAGGGCGATTACGTCGTAATCCAGTGCCGATTCGTACGTAAGGGTGCGAAACAGTAGGCGATGGCGAGGCCATGGCGATTACGTCGTAAGGCGGTGGCGGTAACGCACGTAATGTGCGGCGAGTCTCGGCTATATAAGGCCTGGACCGAGTCACCCTTGTCATTTTTCATTTTTCTTCGTTTCTTTCGCGATTTCTTCAGCAAAGTTGATGGATTTGAGTAAGAACATCATGTAGCAACATGTTTTGGAAGTTGGAATCATGGATTAACATCATCTTCCATCCGGATCGAAGGTAAGAACACCTAAACACTTGGTTTTGGATATTTTTGGAGTTTCTTGATGATTTGGCCGAATTGATTCGTTTTAACTCAGATTATTGATGGAACCTTGTTGTATTCTTGAGATTATACATTATCCTTGAAGTTTTGTGGAACGAATTCGAGTATTTCTTTGTTAAAATGATTGAATTGGATTATGCCTTCATAGTGTTCGATGAAATGCCTCAATGAGTAGAACTTGGGAAATTCTACATGTTTTCGTATGAATGGTGATGGAATTGATTGTGTTATGATTATTCCTGGTAATTATGGGAATTTTGTTAAGGGAAGATAATGAATTGATGATCAAATGTCTTGATTATGTTATGATGATTATGGAATCGTAGTATTCTCGATGTTCTTGATAGTTTGTTGCAATCCATGACGTTATGAGAAGTATATATGTTGAACAACATGATTACATATACCTTGAATTGTGAATAAGGATTGTTTAGATGTTAGAACACATCGGATTATGCCGTTTGGGGACTTTGAATGTGATTTCGGAATAAGTTGTGGAACTCTTGGAATATGATTATCTATAATTAATTGGATTGTCCGGATTGATGATGATAATCGATAATTGGTTTTATTACGAATATACAAGGAGGAAACTTGTAAGTATTTAAGATTGAATGTGGAATCGTAGTGTTGTCTTGAATTCGTGTTTGATTGGTTTGAGTTGTATTGTTTGGTTTTGTGTATGATCGAGGTATTGTTGAGCCGTTGAGTTTGATCGGTTGGCTATGTCGGTCATTGATTATTATCGGATTTTATGTTAATCGATTATTTCAATAGGTTGAGATTATCGATCGGTGAGTATAACCGTATGTTGCGGCCATGTTCGAGTATGTTCGTGAATTGCTTGGTCGGGCCGAGGAGCCCGTAGATGAAGGCAATGTGTGGTAGCGGCTTCATCATCGTATCGGTATCGAGGCAAGTTATTACTTGCTCGATTTATAATATTTAATGAATGGTTTGATTTCATTCGTTTATAATTCGTATAGCAATGTTTATAATCGTAATCACAGGAGATTTGGAATTATAGGTTGTATTCGAGTTTTGGGAATTTAAATCATAATGTATATGATTTACAATTATCGTTGGTATACTTGTTATCGAGGATACATCATGGTATTGACAAAGCGTGAATTATCTACCGTCCGTGATGTTTTGGATCGGTGAATATTCAGAATAATGGTTAGTGATGGTTTAGATATCGAGATTGCTCTCGAAGGACTCGGAGCAAGTATTTTAATCATTTCTGTCATTTGTGTCGATCATGTCGTGATACATTCGTGTATCGTTGTTGTCATGCATTTGTGCATTGTTGTTGTCGTGTATTGTGCACTGTTGATCTATGCAGTTGTGCATTGTTGTCATATGTCCACCATGCGTTGGTCCGACGGGATCATCATGGGAATCTATAGCTGTGCGTATTTGGATCGCCGGGATGTAATGCCACCATGCGTTGGTCCGACGGGATCATCATGGGAATCTATAACTGTGTGCGTTGGATCGTTGGATTACCATATGTTGTTGTTATTGTGCATATGTATATTATGGGTTGCCATAAGTATACATTGTCGTTATTGTTGTGATCATATTGACGTTGTCATATGAGTATGCATTTGTAGGTCTTGTGTTAGGACCATGTCCGTATGTTGTGTTGATCTGATCTCGGATTAGACTGACGTGATGGTAATGGTATTTCGTATCTTGAGGTATGTTCCGTATTTCCTTGATACTTGTCTTTGATTGGCAATTGATTATCGTATTGGAAATGTCGACGTTATCCGATGGATTGAATTGGCCAGAGTTGGTAAAATTTCCGTATCCCGAGTTATGATAATGTTTTGAGAACCTTGAGTATTATTGAGATACCGTACAAATATTTCGGTATTATCTTAATGTGTTGTTAAGGATACGAATCGTGGATTCTCGTAAAGTTACGACGGTAAGATTACATTGGTCGTATTCTTACTTAGTATTTCCATTGATATGTAATTATTGACGAGATGTGATGGTTAGCATTGTTGGATATTATGGCTGACTCCGTCGTGGGGTTTCTTTTTAGGTTCTTGGATTATCAAGCTTGTAGCGGTCGTGGAGAGATGAACTTCCCGGAGGATACTGGCTACGGCATGTATTTGTGTATTGAGTTCCCTGAACAGTTTTTGTATTTCCGCTGCTAGAGTATTTTAATTGTTTGTCTTTATCCGCTGCGTGAGTATTTTTAAAATGACCTATTGGTATCTGGTAACTTAGGTTACTTTGGGAAATCGTTTTCTAAATTTGTTCTGTCATTACGTGTAAGCGATAGCTTAACGTATGTTTTTAAACTGTTGAGTTTTGGCATTTTGAGCCTTGTGGTTTCAAATGATTTTTTACGATGGTTTGATAAACGAGTTTTATAAATCTTCGAATGTTTTTAATAGATAATACCGTCGTTAGCCTCTTGGGCGTTTGTAAATGTTTTCGAAAATTTCCTTCAGCCTTGTGGGTTCCATCTCGGGGCCCACGGCGCTGTAATATTCCCGGTCGGATTTGGGGGTGTTACACCTCCAACATCGACAACCCGTGAATTCCCTCTTCTCTGTGTTTTTCATCACCACTAAACAACTTCATGAAGTTTAAACAGTATGAGGCTTCATGGTGATTGAGGTTTAGGGCGATAATCATTAATTCAAATGCTTCGTATTCATTTTCTTCGACGAAGAACTTTAACTACAAAAAAATGAGATAGTAATAAAATTAGGAGAAGATGAGATAAAAATAATTAGTAACTAATTAGATATTAATGTACCAATGATTTTCTGAACAGTGCTTCAGCATTTTTAGAAGCCATCAGTTTATCTAACATTGGAGGAGAAACATCATGTTGCATGTCAAAACTAAGCTGCTGCAAAATGCTTGTTGTGTTACCCAACTCATCGAAGAGCCGACAGCTGGGAAACGTAGTATTGTTTGTAGTTAGAAAATAATAATTATATATATATACTGTAATATCTGGGGGTAATTTTTTTTTCGTGTTACTGTTGGGTTGTACGTATTCATTTGGAATTGTACAAATGTTGTTGTTTGGACCGATACAATCTATATTGTATTAGAATATTTCGGGATCGAAATATTTATACTGGTCGACGGTTTGGTTTCGTCGTTTGGTTGTTGCTTGGCGAGTTTAGAATTTTGGCTAAGTTTATAGCCATAGCGTACGCTACCTATGTAGCATTACGTACGCTAATTTATTGCGATTACGTACGTTACACCCTGAGGTTACGTACGTAATGCGTGGTAGGTGGTGGGAACCTTCCTCGTGGTCAACTTTCGAGGCAAAGGTATCTTTGGGAGATTATTTATTTATATATATATATATATATATATAAAAATTATGTTATCATCACTTTTGTCATCTCTCTCTCCCTCACCTTCTCACGTTTTATATATATATTATATATATATATTATATCATCTTACCTCACCTCCTCACCTTACTCTCTCTCGTCCCTTTCCTCTCTCTCTCTCTCTCATTCTCACTTTCTCTCATTTTTTTCTCCCTCCTCTCGTCACCTCTCTCTCTCTCGCCATCCTCTCTCTCTCTCCTTCTGTCTCGTTTTTTTCGACGAGGTAGAGTTAGGATTGGCAGCCGGCTTCTTCATTTCCGGCGACGGACTGGAGTTGACAACCGGAGTTTTCCGGCGACGACCAGAGCTCGGCGGCGGCCGATCGGAATTTCCGGATCGGAAGGCACTGCAAATCCGGTCGAGCTGTTCCGGCATATTTTTTCTTCTGGCGAGATGGAGCTCAGGCGCCAGTTCTTCATGGTTTCCGACCATGGACGCTTCTCCATTGTTTCTGGCGACCGGAGGTAGTTTCTGTCCGGAACGGACAGCGGAACGGAGGCTTGACAGATTTCCGGCGAGGAATTACATGCGGAGATGGAGTTGGGTGAATACCGGTTATGGACGGGAACGGACTGGAGTTAGCGAGGTCCGGCGGTCAGTTTTCCGGCGGCCAAGTTCCAGTAGGAGTTGTTTTATGTCCTGGTTCCGGCGAGGTTGCTCGGCCGATCGACTTTTCTTTGGTAAGATGTGTGTGTAGATATATTTATAAATATCTATATATATATATATATTGTATGTACTGTGTTATATATATATATATATACACACGTACTGTTATATATATATACTGTGTGTGTGGTGTGTGTTGTACATATATATATATATATATATATATATATATATATATATATATATATATAAATTGTGAAGTGTGTGCATGTGCAGTAAAGTGTGTGGTGTAAATATATATATATATATATATATATATATAACGTGTGGTGTGTGTGTGTGTGTTGTATATATATAGTGTGCAGTGTGTGTTGTAGTGGTAAGTAGTGTGTGTAAGTGCACAGTGAGTATATTTATATATATTGCAGGTATATATATATATATATATAGATATTGTGGGTTGTATTGTATATATATTATATATATGTGATGTATGTATATTATATATATGTGTGTGTATACGGATAAATACGAGTATAGTATGTGTTCGTGTTGGAATCGGAATTATCTATTGTGTTGTTTTCGGTCGATATCGTGTTATCGAATGAATTGTATTTCATTCAAGGTTGTTCGAGTGCTTGTGATTGTCGGAGGACGCGTTGATCGATTCGTGGTAGGACGTTGATCGTGGAAGGACTTTCTCGCCTTCGGTTTGAGGCAAGTTTTATACTTGTACTGGTCAATGAGATTAATGTTATCATGTATGTGTATGAATGTGTGTATCATTTCGAGACTTGGTCTCTTTATGATTTTTTTGATATCAGGGATTGTTTGATACGATACCCTTCGGCAAATTATGCCAAATATTATTGTTGTTCGTAAATGGCCGATTTAAGGCATTGCGATACTTGTTGGTAATATATTTGTCGATAGCCGGTTTGCGGTATCGACATATCGATTGTTATTGTTGATTGATGTTCCTTTGAGATATTGTTGTTGATAGCCGGTTCGCGGCATCGACGTATCGATTGTTGTTATTGATTGATGTTCCATCAAGGTATTTTTGTGAATCGTCGTTATTGATATCAGTGTTTTTCTATTGATGTCGTTTTGGCCGATTGAAGGCATTGACGTATTCGATTATCATCTTCGTTATCGGTAACCGATTAAAGGTGCCGAGACATCCATTGTATAATTGTTATCGGTTAACCATTCTGAAGGTAATCGATATATTGAATTGGGATTATCAAAGATAATTCCCATCCGTTGTATAATTATTATCGATTGTCCGCTCTAAAGGTAATCGGTATATTGAATTGGGATTATCAAAGATAATTCCCATCCGTTGTATAATTATTATCGATTGTCCACTCTAAAGGTAATCGATATATCGAATTGGGATTATCAAAGATAATTCCCATCCATTGTCAAAAAGATAATTCCCATCCGTTGTATAATTGTTATCGATTGGTCGTTCTACGGTAATCGAAGTATTGAATTGGGACTGTCGAGGATAGTTCCCATCAGTTGAATTATTATTGTCGTGTTGACCGATTCAAGGCAGCACACTATTATTCTTGTGAACTCTGTAATTTTGTGATCGTTGAAGGTTGAGGATTTCCCGAACTGTTGTGTTGTGATCGTTGCTCGTGTTAATCGGTCCTTAGGGATTTTGATCCCAGGATGGTTGTTTTGAATATTGTTGGTCGTGTCGATCTTTCATTATTCGTCTGTCATCGTTCACTTGGTGAGTCGTATGATCTGTATTGGATGTGTTATCCTTTGAGTTTCGTTGTCATGTTGTGTATCGTGACATATCCAGAATCATATCTGCGTTCCGATTGGTTATTGTGTAGGATTTTTAGCCAGGCACATATATAGTCATGCGTGGATATTATTCCGCATTGGACTGTGCACACGAGACGTAGTTTCGTGAGGCTAATTAGGTACATTGTCCCACGTATATTCTGGATTCCGTATACGGGGCGGACATGTGCACGGACACATTTCCGGATCGGGCGTACTGTGATGTCCATCTTTGAGCCGTACAACTTTGATCGTCTATAGTATTGGATGAGTTCGACATTTTGTGATTGAGCGTTCATACACCAGAGGGGTATGTTCGACAGTCAGGTTTGTTTCTTTGAGATCTGTATTGTGATGATTTACGACTTGGCCATTCGGCTTCGTGCCATCGTGATATTTTGGCGGCTTGGTGTTCGGCTTTCAAGCCATCGTGATATTTTGGCAGCTTCGGCTGAGGGCTTTCAGGCCATTGTGATGTATCGGTATTTCCGTTGGAGCCTTCGGGCATTGTGATTCTTATTTATTTCAGCGTTGGTTTGGTTTACCTTCGGGTAATGTATTGTTATGTTCTATATTGATGATTCGCCGTTGGGCACTTATGTTCTAACCTATTGAGCAGGTATTGATCGTAAGCCATGGGCATAGTGTTCCACGAATGCTCGATTCTTACTTTGGTTTGTGAGCATCTCGTATTACCATTGTTGTACTGTTTATTCTGTCTTTGGATGCATATCATGTTGTGCATGTATTTGATATTCATTATTCTGGATGACTGACCCCGTAGGGGCGGAACATGTTTTCATGTTTTAGGTGCTTGCGAGGAGAGAGTTGAGACACAGGGGCATGACGATGGCGACGAGGCATTCGAGCGATACTAGTCCGAGATATTTTGGTGTTCATGTTGGTCAGACAGTTTGGAGTACTCCAATTTTGTTCAGTCGTTGTCGTTTTGTATTATCCGAGCAAGGCTCGTGTATGTTGTTGTATTTTATTTTGGCCATGTAGGCCCATCCTTGTCGTTGAAATTCCATATCGGAATAGTATGTCGGACATCATAGTAGGGTCTGTGATTTCCTATTTTGGTCAGTTTGTTGTATTTTAGTCGTGTTCGCCTGGTGGATCACCTGGTGTGGGGTCCACGACACTGTAATAACCCAATGGGATTTGGGGGTGTTACAGAAGATGGTATCAGAGAATTGGGTTGTGAAATACCCTGGCTTGTGTGTTATGTGGCTCTACCAAGGCGGTAGTAGCGGGGCTGTCAGGTTATGACAATCTGGATAGTCGGGTTTTGTGAGTCGTGATAGTTGGACGACTGTATGAGTCATTCTTTCATCGAGTCGTCGTCAGTGAAGACTAGTATCGCAAGACCTCGAAGCTTCGTATGACCTGTGTAAGGACTCTATTCTCTTTTATGTGCATACATTCATTATGTCATTGATTAAACCTGTTTTGTTGACACTTGTATATGACGATCGGGTGCGATTAATTTATGATTATTTGCTTTGGAGCGTGTGGGCTCTGTATCGGCTATGATTAGCGCGATCGATGTGATCCTTTATCTGTTGAGTATGTATACTCGTGTTTTGCGTTGACCTAGCATTCTGGCCGTTGAGGCGTATTTGAGCTATGGTCATGATTGAACGTTATTCTTTCAGTCTGGAAAGAGGACGTGACAGAGGGGGTAGAAGCCGCAGAGTGGGCCGACACCCGAAACCTCGTACCAATAATTTGGTGGCTGACGAATCATTTTCGGAGTCGTGCTCGAGAACCCACCGATCGTGATTGTGTTTGGATCGAGTTCAAGACTCTCATGTTAGAGAGGTATTATCCGGCTCCACTTCGTGAAGCCAAGTTATCGGAGGTTTTGAACCCCGAATCCGTCGAGGACGAGGGTGTTATTGTTATTGCTGAGAAGTTTCAAGGACTTTTTCAGTTTACTTCATCTGTTATCCGTCCTGAGGCGGATAAGATCAAGTATTTTAACAAGAGGTTGAACCCGCGGTTGAGGATGCAGTTGTTCAATCACAATTGTAACTCACTTGGCGAATTCATCGAGAAGGCTCTTGGAGCAGAGCTTTCGATCAAAGAGCTTACTCAGAAGGATCCTTCAATTTCTTCTGGTGAGAGGACTTGGATGCCTATTCATTCATAGGGACATCGAGCTCCGACGTCCAAGAGGTCATTTTCTAGTCGGCTTCGTGCTGGGAAAGCATCTTCTTCTTAGGCGACGAGTTCGACTGTTGTTTGTTTTAACTGTGATTCAGCGGGGCATGTGAGTACTTGATGTACGATGCCAGCTATTATTTATTTTCTGTGTGGGAGGTAGGGACACCTTCAGAATACTGCAGGAGTTCTAGTGCCAGTAGGTATCTAGAGAGCTCATGGGCCTCGAGAGATTTTGTTACTTGAGTCCGTACTTATCCAAGGGGTCATATCGGGCTTCGGGAGCCAGAGTTATGGACACCCGAGGGGAAGTAGCGAGTTCAGATTAGGGTCTTCCTCGAGTCGATGAGATCGAGGAGCTCGATGATCTGGAGGATGTTGATTTCGGGTACATTTGAGATGTAACCTTGATTTGTATTTTCCTTGTCTTTCGAATTGATGTTTGACTTGGTCTGTATTTTAGTATTGTGGTTGCGAACCATTTATGGTTGATCTATCTTGTAATCATTGTATCTGAGAATCTTGACACTTGAGTCATTTGATGTGATTTTCTTTCCTTTTGGTCCTGTACCCGAGATTTTTGTGATGATCTGGATAATCGTTCATTGTGATTCGAGACGTCAAGTCGTGAGGACTTGGGCGTGCCTTCGATATGGTCCCAAGGATTGTTCGTGCATTGTTATTTTCTTTTGTGGTACGATTCCGTGATTGCATGGGCGCCCGATGCTGATGAGAACGGGGGAGTGTACACCGATGATCGTAGACATGTACAATGGGCGGCACCCGCGGGGTGTGTATGCCGGTGTTACGAGTCTTGCGGGTGGTGCGACTTCCTGGCTGATCTCTGGCGGAGGAGTCATGATTCGGCTAATCTCGCATTTGGTTGAGTGTCTTTATCACTTGATTTTTTTCGCCTTGTTCAGGCAGAGGAGACGTGGGAACCCGTGGGGTCGGCCCAGTTGCTCAGGCGGAATTGCTCGTATTGAGGAGTATTCCTGGAGATGTTGTTTTCTTATCCTGATGAATATTCTGTGTCCGACTTGTGCACCCTGAGTTTCGGGGACGAAACTCTTTTTAAGGGGGGGAGTATGTAATATCTGGGGGTAATTTTTTTTCGTGTTACTGTTGGGTTGTACGTATTCATTTAGAATTGTACAAATATTGTTGTTTGGACCGATACAATGTATATTGTATTAGAATAATTCGGGATCGAAATATTTATACTGGTCGACGGTTTGGTTTCGTCGTTTGGTTGTTGCTTGGCGAGTTTAGAATTTTGGCTAAGTTTATAGCCATAGCGTACGCTACCTATGTAGCATTACGTACGCTAATTTGTTGCGATTACGTACGTTACACCCTGAGGTTACGTACGTAATGCGTGGTAGGTGGTGGGAACCTTCCTCGTGGTCAAATTTCGGAGCAAGGGTATCTTTGGGAGATTATTTATTTATTTTTATATATATATATATATATAAATTATGTTATCATCACTTTTGTCATCTCTCTCTCCCTCACCTCCTCACGTTATATATATATATATATATATATATATATATATATTATATCATCTTACCTCACCCCCTCACCTTTCTCTCTCTCCCTTTCCTCTCTCTCTCTCTCATTCTCACTTTCTCTCATTTTTTTCTCCCTCCTCTCGTCACCTCTCTCTCTCTCGCCATCCTCTCTCTCTCTCCTTCTCTCTCGTTTTTTTCGACGAGGTAGAGTTAGGACGGGCAGCCGGCTTCTTCATTTCCGGCGACGGACTGGAGTTGACAACCGGAGTTTTCCGGCGACGACCAGAGCTCGGCGGCGGCCGATCGGAATTTCCGGATCGGAAGGCACTGCAAATCCGGTCGAGCTGTTCCGGCATATTTTTTCTTCTGGCGAGACGGAGCTCAGGCGCCGGTTCTTCATGGTTTCCGGCCATGGACGCTTCTCCATTGTTTCTGGCGACCGGAGGTAGTTTCTGTCGAACGGAGCTGAACGAGGCTTGTGATTTCCGGCGAGGAATTACAGGCGGAGATGGAGTTGGGTGAATACCGGTTATGGACGGGAACGGACTGGAGTTAGCGAGGTCCGGCGGTCAGTTTTCCGGCGGCCGAGTTCCAGTAGGAGTTGTTTTATGTCCTGGTTCCGGCGAGGTTGCCCGGCCGATCGAATTTTCTTTGGTAAGATGTGTGTGTAGATATATTTATAAATATCTATATATATATATTGTATGTACTGTGTGTTATATATATATATATATATACACGTACTGTTATATATATACTGTGTGTGTGGTGTGTGTTGTATATATATATATATATATATATATATATATATATAAATTGTGAAGTGTGTGCATGTGCAGTAAAGTGTGTGGTGTAAATATATATATATATAACGTGCGGTGTATGTGTGTGTGTGTGTTGTATATATATAGTGTGCAGTGTGTGTTGTAGTGGTAAGTAGTGTGTGCAAGTGCACAGTGAGTATATTTATATATATTGCAGGTATATATATATACATATATATATATATTGTGGGTTGTATTGTATATATATTATATATATATATATGTTGATGTATGTATATTATATATATGTGTGTGTATACGGATAAATACGAGTATAGTATGTGTTCGTGTTGGAATCGGAATTATCTATTGTGTTGTTTTCGGTCGATATCGTGTTATCGAATGAATTGTATTTCATTCAAGGTTGTTCGAGTGCTTGTGATTGTCGGAGGACGCGTTGATCGATTCGTGGTAGGACGTTGATCGTGGAAGGACTTTCTCGCCTTCGGTTTGAGGCAAGTTTTATACTTGTACTGGTCAATGAGATTAATGTTATCATGTATGTGTATGAATGTGTGTATCATTTCGAGACTTGGTCTCTTTATGATTTTGTTGATATCAGGGGATTGTTTGATACGATACCCTTCGGCAAATTATGCCAAATATTATTGTTGTTCGTAAATGGCCGATTTAAGGCATTGCGATACTTGTTGGTAATATATTTGTCGATAGCCGATTCGCGGTATCGACATATCGATTGTTATTGTTGATTGTATATTTATATATATTGCAGGTATATATATACATATATATATATATTGTGGGTTGTATTGTATATATATTATATATATATATGTTGATGTATGTATATTATATATATGTGTGTGTATACGGATAAATACGAGTATAGTATGTGTTCGTGTTGGAATCGGAATTATCTATTGTGTTGTTTTCGGTCGATATCGTGTTATCGAATGAATTGTATTTCATTCAAGGTTGTTCGAGTGCTTGTGATTGTCGGAGGACGCGTTGATCGATTCGTGGTAGGACGTTGATCGTGGAAGGACTTTCTCGCCTTCGGTTTGAGGCAAGTTTTATACTTGTCCTGGTCAATGAGATTAATGTTATCATGTATGTGTATGAATGTGTGTATCATTTCGAGACTTGGTCTCTTTATGATTTTGTTGATATCAGGGGATTGTTTGATACGATACCCTTCGGCAAATTATGCCAAATATTATTGTTGTTCGTAAATGGCCGATTTAAGGCATTGCGATACTTGTTGGTAATATATTTGTCGATAGCCGGTTCGCAGTATCGACATATCGATTGTTATTGTTGATTGATGTTCCTTTGAGATATTGTTGTTGATAGCCGGTTCGCGGCATCGACGTATCGATTGTTGTTATTGATTGATGTTCCATCAAGGTATTTTTGTGAATCGTCGTTATTGATATCAGTATTTTTCTATTGATGTCGTTTTGGCCGATTGAAGGCATTGACGTATTCGATTATCATCTTCGTTATCGGTAACCGATTAAAGGTGCCGAGACATCCGTTGTATAATTGTTATCGGTTAACCGTTCTGAAGGTAATCGATATATTGAATTGAGATTATCAAAGATAATTCCCATCCGTTGTATAATTATTATCGATTGTCCGCTCTAAAGGTAATCGATATATTGAATTGGGATTATCAAAGATAATTTCCATCCGTTGTATAATTATTATCGATTGTCCGCTCTAAAGGTAATCGATATATTGAATTGGGATTATCAAAGATAATTCCCATCCGTTGTCAAAAAGATAATTCCCATCCGTTGTATAATTATTATCGATTGGCCGTTCTACGGTAATCGAAGTATTGAATTGGGACTGTCGAGGATAGTTCCCATCCGTTGAATTATTATTGTCGTGTTGACCGATTCAAGGCACTATTATTCTTGTGAACTCGGTAATTTGTGATCGTTGAAGGTTGAGGATTTCCCGAACTGTTGTGTTGTGATCGTTGCTCGTGTTAATCGGTCCTTAGGGATTTTGATCCCAGGATGGTTGTTTTGAATATTGTTGGCCGTGTCGATCTTTCATTATTCGTGTGTCATCGTTCACTTGGTCAGTCGTATGATCTGTATTGGATGTGTTATCCTTTGAGTTTCGTTGTCATGTTGTATCGTGACATATCCGGAATTATATCTGCATTCTGATTAGTTATTGTGTAGGATTTTTAGCCAGGCACATATATAGTCATGCGTGGATATTATTCCGCATTGGACTGTGCACACGAGACGTAGTTTCGTGAGGCTAATTAGGTACATTGTCCCACGTATATTCTGGATTCCGTATACGGGGCGGACATGTGCACGGACACATTTCCGGATCGGGCGTACTGTGATGTCCATCTTTGAGCCGTACAACTTTGATCGTCCATAGTATTGGATGAGTTCGACGTTTTGTGATTGAGCGTTCATACACCAGAGGGGTATGTTCGACAGTCAGGTTTGTTTCTTTGAGATCTGTATTGTGATGATTTACTGACTTGGTACATTCGGCTTTCAGGCCATCGTGATATTTTGGCAGCTTCGGGTTGTTCGGCTTTCAAGCCATCGTGATATTTTGACAGCTTCGGGTGAGGGCTTTCAGGCCATTGTGATGTATCGGTATTTCCGTTGAAGCCTTCGGGCATTGTGATTCTTATTTATTTCAGCGTTGGTTTGGTTTACCTTCGGGTAATGTATTGTTGTGTTCTATATTGATGATTCGTCGTTGGGCACTTATGTTCTAACCTATTGAGCAGGTATTGATCGTATGCCATGGGCATAGTGTTCCATGAATGCTCGATTATTACTTTGGTTTGTGAGCATCTCGTATTACCATTGTTGTACTGTTTATTCTGCCTTTGGATGCATATCATGTTGTGCATGTATTTGATATTCATTATTCTGGATGACTGACCCCGTGGGGGCGGAACATGTTTTCATGTTTTAGGTGCTTGCGAGGAGAGAGTTGAGACACAGGGGCATGACGATGGCGACGAGGCATTCGAGCGATACTAGTCCGAGATATTTTGGTGTTCATGTTGGTCAGACACTTTGGAGTACTCCAATTTTGTTCAGTCGTTGTCGTTTTGTATTATCCGAGCAAGGCTCGTGTATGTTGTTGTATTTTATTTTGGCCATGTAGGCCCATCCTTGTCGTTGAAATTCCATATCGGAATAGTATGTCGGACATCATAGTAGGGTCTGTGATTTCCTATTTTGGTCAGTTTGTTGTATTTTAGTCGTGTTCGCCTGGTGGATCACCTGGTGTGGGGTCCACGGCACTGTAATAACCCAATGGGATTTGGGGGTGTTACATATACAATAACGCGTAGTGAATGAAGAGCCTATGAAACCTGCAAATTACCTGGCGATAGCGTTTGCCCAGCCGTTGGCTGATTGACGTGCAAGCTTTTCCATAATGCACATGATTAAATCATGTGGCAGATTTGTAATTGCGTAGTTATGGATAATCATCCTTCTTTTCGAATCAAGCATTTTGAGATAATCAAACATTTCGAATCGTTTATATAGCACTCGGTTTTTCTTGTGACAAATATTCTGCTCCCAAGAAATCTCATAAATCTAACTGAAAGTTGCCCTCGGGCCCCTATTTGTAGCTGAAATATTTTTAAATCAATTAAGTTTCTATAGGATTTATGATGACTATTGGTGCCCTACAAAATCTTATAAATCTAACTAACTAATGGATAATATGATAAATATTATAAATAACTAAAATTGTGGCAGAATATAAATTGAATTGTTTTTATATACGAAATAATATTAGATAAATCTAATGAAAGTTGCCCTCGGGTCCTTATTTGTAGCTGAAATATTTTTAAATCAATTAATTTTCTATAGGATTTATGATGACTATTGATGCCATACAAAATCTTATAAATCTAACTAACTAATGGATAATATGATAAATATTATAAATAACTAAAATTGTGGCAGAATATAATTTGAATTGTTTTTTATATACGAAATAATATTACACCATTTTTTTTTCTGCTGGAATTTGCCACATAAGATTTTGGCAAAAAATGTGGAAAACTCAACAAACTATTTTGAATGGCAAAATATAATTGAAATCATTTTAAATCATTTATTTTTTGCTGGAATTCGCCACCTAGGATTTTGTCCCATGTAGCATGTCTCTCCTTTCATTTTCATCACCACTTTTCATATATATATTGATTCAATAAAATCACAATACCTCACTTTGTTATAACTCTAAAGAAAAAAATTCAATTAATAAACTAAAATAACATGAATATAAATATGTTTATGCATTAAAAATAACTAGTAAAAGACCAGAAATGTAAGAACATACATCCATGGTGGAGCTATTTTACCATCTCAATTTTATAAAGTTATACTTTTAAAATAGTATTTTTATTATTTCATTATTTCTATATTTAAAATAGATATTAGAGGAACATTTTATATTCCTGAAAAACTAGAGTCAATTTTAGTTTTTCCTATGTAAACTAGATTTTGTTCAAGTTGAATGATTTTTTCATTTTAAAAATTAATTTAGTTAAATAAAATATGTAAATTAAATTTATATATAAACTAAAATATGAGTGTACCGAAGATAAAAACTTAAAAAATGAATGACATTTAAAGTCGTGAAAACAATGATATAAATAAATCAATGTCTTTGTTGACAATTTAAAATAAAAAAATATTTATAATTTATCAATTATTTACCGATCCGTTAAGTTAATTTACTTCCATGGGAAGCTAAAATTATTTAGCACTAAAATTTATTTACTCAATTACGCTCCCAAAAAAATTAATCTCGCCCACCGTGGGGCTCGAACCCACGACCACAAGGTTAAGAGCCTTGCGCTCTACCGACTGAGCTAGACGGGCTTGCTGTAAATTTTCACACCAATCACCTATATCATGGACTACTTGTGAGTTGAATAATCATAGTCTGTTAAAACCAACAACCAATCTGCTCAACCAACCCGACCCTTGACCAAACAACCAAGTTAGAAATAGAAACACCCAAGTCTTGAATCAACACTTCCAGAAAAAAAAAAAAGATATAGTTCTACTTCACAGAGGTCCTACAGTCAAGCCATGTAATAATATCATTAAGAACATCCATAATTCTATCATCAGGTTCCCCTTCCAGAATACAATGAAAACCTCCTTCATAAAGCTTCAGTGTTTTATCCTTGCTAGAAGCATTTTCATACAGATACTGGCTCACACGAGGATCGGTCACCTTATCAGCAGCCCCATGAAGAATCAGCATTGGTGATGCAATCTGGAATATATAAAATCCCACAATGTTTGATTGTTACTACTGAATACTATTAATTTTCTCTCTCCCCCAAATAAAAATAAAAAAAAAGAAATCGAATAAAATGCATCGTAATTCATTTGGGACGTAAAATACTACACTAACCTTCTCCACCTGTGATTCTATATACTTTGTAGCGTTCAAGAGTTCCACAGCAGTTTTTAGCCGTGTCTGGTCCGAATAACTTACCACATTGTACGGAGCCTAGAAAAAAGGACGTTGGATTAATACCGAAAACCAAAATTAAACCATAACTAATCCATTGGATTATAAATAGTGCAGCATTCTTGGGATGGATGGAGTAAGATTTTTTTCAACTAAAAGTTGAGAATCACTTTTTTTTTTTAAGTGTTTGCAAACATTCTCGATATCCATCTTTTCCTTCTCTTTTCAAAACTCCAACACTACTATATACGTTAGACGAAAGGAAAAAATGCATTGAATTGTGGTAGAAAACATGAATATATTGAAACGAACAGATAGATTAAAACACGAACCATTTGTTTCTTGTTCGACTCTCTGAACGCCATATCTGCCAAGTCTTTCTGTGGGACTAGCTTGGCTTGTGGCAAAAGGTTAGATAGAAAGATTAGTACTTTCTGTAGTGGAACAGGGGGCACCATTTCATCCGAGATCTAAGTACATTTTTTTTTAAATTAAATACGGTTATTTTCATAAGCAAGAATTGCCAAAAGAATATACGTGTTATATCTTAATTTTTGTCAATTTGGAAACTCTCAAGAAAAAAAGCACTAGTAATTTACTTTACACATGGGGGCGACAAGCACAATGCCGTCCCATTCACTTGGTGCCTTTAGAAGTGCTTCCAAAGCAATCGCTCCACCCATAGACTGACCAAATATGAAACGGGGCACTCCTCGAGTCTCTGGCCTTCCTGTGTGTCAAAAACACAGAAATTGGTGTTGGAAGGAAATTAAGGGAGTGTTTGCTGCCGCTTAAAAGGAAAAAAAAAAGTGATTGTCAGCTTTTTGTCGGGAAAAAACAACAATATATATATATTTCTGCTTCTGATTACACATAATTTAGTTGAATGGTGTTTTAGATTTCTGATTCTGCTACTGGTTTGGCTTATTCAACGTTCAACTTCTGTTCGCAAACACTATAAATGTTATATTCTCGATTATGTTTTCACTTATGCTACAATCAACGGAAATGGAGGATGCTGGCTGGTATTTTGGAGGGGGTATTCCCAGATCAATTACTTGTGCAATAATAAGACCACCTTTCATTATCGTGAACTGTTCGATGACATTATCGACAATGCCACCAAAAGAGGGGACATAGCCATGCAATCCTTCAGAAAGACCAAAACCCGGATGGTCAATAGCGTATACACCATACCCGGATGCAGCTATGTGTTTGGCAATGCCTGAAAACTCGAAAAATATATACATGTATATAAATAATGATCCAATGCTTAAGATGGCAAGAAAAACTACACTTCAAATGACGACTAACTTTAAGTGGAGCACAAGGAATGTAGGAGATACAAACCTTCGAAGAAAAACGTGCACGTATCACCATATCCATGGCAAAAACACAAAGCGCCTTTGATTCGTACCCCGGGCTTCGGCAACCAGCTTTTGCAGAAAATTTCTTGTCCATTCGAATTTATCTCATACCACTATCAAATAAAATGAAATATATAGAATTAGGGAATTCATTGGCCACTATCAAACAGGGAATTTCTTCGGCAAAAATTGAACCATGAACTGGTCCATATACGACCGATACCCGTTTTTTCGGTTACCCATAAAATCGGTTAGGGTAGGCAGGGTACCCGATACTGTCCATCATAATAAAATTATTTTTTTAAATAAAAAATATAAAATATCACTAAGTTTTATATAATATTTTTTTAAAAAATTTAACATGATAGACGGAATTAAATTCAAGTTTTTATTATATCTCCAATCAACAATAACACAATAACATCGTAAAAAACAAAATAAGAATTTTTTTAGTGTTATCCATAGAAAAAGAAATATAAAAATACCCCTATAAATGGACCGGTTCGCGTACCAGCCGGTTCACAAAAATGAGAATCGACAGGTCCACTACAATGTGTACCTTCCCCTGCTCCCGCTTCCTCTAAGCAGTTCGTTTACCCATTTTTGCGGTTCAGACCGGGTCGTTTTTCTCGATTTTTTGGTTTTTCGTTTTCTTAGCAGTCCTCCCCCGGATAGCGCGACGTTCTCATATGAGTTTTTGCCAAATAACAATATAGATTTTGTTTTTGCAGGTGCACAGTGGTCCAAAAAAACATGCATTTGATTTACAATAGCGAAATAGCTCTACTAGGGACTAAAGTTTGGCATTTTTAAACTTTAAAGTGTATGAAAGTAGGGACTCAAGTTTATTCCGTTATACCGTTAGGGCCTGCATTATTTTTAATCCGTTAAGTTTTAACGGATTGCTGACATGGCCGTTAAGTGCCACATGTGAGTATTTTATTGGTCGGTATTTATGACATGGCAATGACATGGAATCTGACTAGGTACATTTATTAAATTAAAAAAATCTGGAAATTTTAAAAAACCCGCCACTTTAATTTTTTTTTTAAAAATCTGGAATATTAATATTAAAAATCGGATGTTTTTATTTAAAGTTCAAAAATAAAAAATTAAAAATTAAAATATTTGGATCTGATTTATAATTAATCTTTAATTTGTTTTTTTTTTTAGATTTTTAGATTTTTTTGTAAAGTTTTTTTTTTATGAAAACTAAAAATTTTTTACAAAAACAAAAACTAGCATTTTTTTTTTTAAAAAAATATAACAATTCAGTTTTTTATTTATTTATGAAAAGTAATATTCTAGTTTTTTTCCAAAAAAAAACAGTTAATAAATTAGGTCCAGATTTTATAATTTTTTATTTTTATTTTCAAACTTTAAGTCAAGACATCCGATTTTAAATATTAGTATTCCAGATTTAAAAAAAAAAAGTTCTAATTTTTTAAAAAAATTCCAGATTTTTTTATCTTTTATAGTTTTTTAGATTTTATATTTTTTATTATTTTATTATTATTACAAAAATCTGGAAATTTTTATTATTATTACCGACCAATAAAATGCTGATACGTGTCACTTAACGACTATGTCAGCAATCCGTTAAGACTTAAGAGATTAAAAATAACGGAGGCCTTACCGTGTATAACGAGAATAAACTTGAGTCTCACTTTAAAATTTAGTCCCTCTAATAGAGCTATTTTGACAATCAGTATTCCAAACTCTAAAACTTCCACAAAACAAAAGAGGGTATTTCAAGCACTGAAAAAACTCACCTCCTCTGTTCTGATCCCAGCTGGAACCATCTGATCATCATAATATACAGAGCCAGAAAAAAAAAAAGTCAACAAAAAAACAAATATATATATATGAAAAAAAACAGGAATTATCCTTAATCAGAATTATGAAAAAGAAAAAAGACAACAGATGGAGGAGCAATACCTTAAATAAAATATGATCAAGCTGCTGTTGAACATTAGCAAAAGCTGATCTCACCCTTCTGCGAGCAGAGGCGTGGTCCAAATTCTGCGATGCGATTGAGTTCAGCTCATCGCTTACACCGTCGATTTTCGGTTTTCTCTGCGCCATTACAACCGTTGTTCGTCTAGACGAATTTGGTTTTGAACTCAGCTGTCGGGAAAGGGACCCGTAGAGATCCCAGCGAAAGTAAGAATATTCCGGCGGTGAAAAGGGCCGGAAAGTTGAGGTTAGACAAAGATCCATCCGGAATCTTGGTTGGTGGAAAGGTTGAAAGGCGAGTGCTTTTCCGTGGTGTGTGTAAAACAGTCAAATGCGTATCAGAACTGTGTTGTGTAAACATGGATTACAGTTGTAATAAGATATTCGTCTTGTCTTTTTTAAGTTATTCGATAATTTTTTTTAACTTTTTCTTATGTCTATAACTCAATTTTTTGTATCTGTTATTATAATTAACAAACGACTTTTAATTAAAAGTATGTACTTTTTTATTTTATTTCATTATGCAAGGTCATACAAAAGAGCGTAAATATTGATTTCTCACTAAAAAAATTTGTGGGTTATTAGTAAAAAATAGAAAATGACAAAGTAATACTAATGAACTAAATTTTATTTCAAGCCAAAATTTCTGAAAACCCATAAAATGATAGAAGCGACTGCACTTATTAAACCATCAACATTGATGTGAATAATGTCCGCATGTGTTGGCAATTTTTATCTAAATATTTTTCATGATTTGTATTCATCTTTGTTTGTAAAAACCTTCTTGTAATATATGAAGCTCTCTTGTCTAATTATTTTCTTTTGTTGTTCAATGTACAACACTCCCTGTAAAATATCCATTAATATCAGTGAACTAATATTATTTTCTTTTGAATTAGTATTGTTTTCGTTTGTATTAATATTGTTTGATATGCAAAGCAAACTATTTATACACACAATATATAGTATGTAACCTTCCATAAGGATATGAACGGTCTATTTTAATTACTTGCAAAATGAAGCTATTTATGAAAGAGAGTTAATAAATGAGTCTAAAGAATTTTGCCACCGTTTGGGTTTTGTTTGGGTTTTAGTATAAATACTAATAAAGTTTTAATGAAGTTGTTTGTAAAAGTTCAGAAAATTAACTTATTGCTATAGTTATGGCAAATGTTATTACAAAATTCATAAAGATTTAAATCATGAATACTCAGCTTAATTCAATTAGTTGGACAATAAAATGAGATGAAGCCAAAAAGGTTTGTAACGATTTTTATAAAAATGAAGTGATGGGCATTCAAGTTCATTCAAGTAAAGGAATTTAAGTTGTAAAGATTTAATATGAAACTCAATTTTTAAATAAATGGTAGCTAATTGAATTATAGGATTTTAATTAATACTTTAAGACATGAAACATTTAAGACATTGATTTAATACTTAATATTATTTAATAGATTAAATTAGAGGAAATAATTTAATATGAACTAATATTAAATGTAAAAATATTCATTAATTAATATCATTAAGACTCCACAATAAATTTAAGGACTCAATCTTTATATATATAAGATTTACTGGATTACTAAACACCGCCTTAAATTACTAGTCACCGCCCTTAAAAATTACATTTTTGCCCTTCATTACTATTGAACCTCTCTCTCTTCTCTCTCAGTATTTTTCTCTCTCAGTACTGTATCTTACTTCTCTCTACTTGCCATTATCACCGCCACACCGCCGCCGCCGCCGCCGTGCAGTCGCACCACCACTGCCGTGCCGTCGCATCGCCACACTACTCCCACTTCGGTGAAATTGACGCAGGCGTCTGGAATTTCCGCCTGCACCATGGTGCAGGTGTCTGGAATAGACGCCTACACCATGGTGCAGGCTTCTACAATAGACGCCTGTACCATGGTACAGGCGGAAATTCCAGACGCCTGCACCATGGTACAGGCGGAAATTCCAGACGCCTGCACCATGGTGCAGGCGGAAATTCCAGACGCCTGCGTCAATTTCACCGAAGTGAGAGTAGTGTGGCGGTGCGACGGCACGGTGGTGGTGGTGCGGCGACACGACAGCGGCGGTGCGGCGATGGCGGGTAGAGAGAAGTGAGAGATAGTAGTGAGAGAGAAAATTAGTGAGAGAGAAGAGAGAGAGGTTCAATAGTAATGAAGGGCAAAAATGTAATTTTTAAGAGCGGTGACTAGTAATTTAGGGCGGTATTTAGTAATACCTGTGGGAATAGATGACTATTTTTTCTCCCAAGTTAAATATTAATTTTTTTGATATTCAAATTATTCAATTTAATATTTACTCGAATACATTTGAGTCATGTATAGTGTATTGCACTTTCGAGTAACAGGAATTCGAGTAATCTTAAAAAAATATACAATATCGAGTAAGATCATCATTCGACACGATTGAGCCATTCGAGTAACACGAACGAAGACTTGAATAGCAAATCGAGTAACACGAGTATACTAACTCTGATAGGTACACGAGTTGACAGACGAGTTACTCGAATAAGCGAGTAACTCGACAAATAGCAGTGTCTCTCGAGTGAGGCGAATCATTCGGACAATCAAGCTTTTGAATTTCACGAGTAAAAAATTGAGTAACCTCAAATCTTTCACGTAACTTCTTTCTCGATAGCAATTTCGACTTCCCCGAACGTGAGACGTTTCCCAGATGGCGCCGCCGACTCCGTCGCTAATGTCGCTGCCGATTCCGCCGCTAAGGCCGCCGCAATCACCACCGCTAACTCCACCACAGGATCTGCCAGAAATCAGATAACACGAATTCTAACTCGAATAACCTAGTTTATGAATAGGATTACCCGAATATGAATAGTTTACTAGAATTCATAAAACGAATATAATTTACTTGAATAACCAGTGTTACTCAACTTCGGTGTTACTCGATTTAAATCAATGTTACTCGAATATGAATAGTTTACTAGAATTTATAACACGATAGGATCACTCGAATAACTAGTGTTACTCAATTTCAGTGTTACTCGATTAAAATCAATGTTACTCGAATATGAATACACTAATATGATTTCTCGAATAACCAGTGTTACTCGATTTCTGTGTTACTCTATTAAAATCAATGTTACTCGAATATGAATAGTTTACTAGAATTCATAACACAAATAGGATTACTTGAATAACCAACTCGAAGTAGTCTCAGTGTTACTCGAACGATTCAGTGTTATCGTGACTCGATTATTATTTACATAATGCTTCATTCATATCATCATCAGCTCCAGAAGGTGACATATATGAAGGTCTGCCTGAAAATTTTCACCCAGAACCGGAGGGAGGAGCTGGAGCACCTTCTTCATCGAAATCAAAGCGTCTCCATTCTGGTTTTGGTTTTGCTTTTTTTCCAAATCTATTGTTAAACATACATTTTTTCTCACAATATTGCGAAAAATCCCAAACAAATATTTCTGAACCTCGGCATCTTCAAGATCGATAACATCAATTTATATGTCTTCATTATCATCGCCACCACAACCAACATCAGCACTACCACCACCACCACCATTACCACCAACATCACATACATTATTTGAAGGAGCGCGACCATCAAATTGAGAACCATCAAATATTATGAATACATTTAAGATTTTGATGATATCATCATGTATTCGAAGTTTAATTCAATTGTATCTTATAAGTACTTGACATTGTAAAGATGAACCAAATGAGTATCTTCTATAGGACTTTAAAGTTAGGCTAAGTATTGATCAAATAGTTTTTTAGTTAAGTTCGTTCAGCTGAGTTTGGCCAAAACAAAATATTAGTTGAGTTTGCCCATGACAAAATATCAGCTAAGTATCGCCAAGTCAGAATATCAGTTGAGTGTGGCCTAGACAAAATATCAGCTGAGTTTGTCCAAGACAGAATATCAACTGAGTATAGCCAAGACAGAATATCAGCTGAGTGTAGCCAAGAGCTGAGTATAGCCAAAACACAATATATGTAACACCCCCAAGACGTTGAGAGCATATTACAGCGCCATAGACCCCACTGTTGGAATCCACCAGGCTAACTCACAAACTCGATATGACAACGGTGCTAGACACCATCAACATACGAACGACTTCTCAATCCAAGACATACAAAATACGTAGACCGAACTCAACAGTGCAATTCAATCACCAAATCAACCCAAATCGGGTACATAACAATTACAATGTTCAAGGGAAAGAAGTACTCGAGTACTGAAACAAATAACATGATTAATAAAATGTAAACGACATGACAACAACGAACGACCATTGAACAGAGTCACTATTGCCCATCATCCTCATACTGCCTCCATGCTCGTTCGCCTCCGAGACCTGTACCTGAAATACAAAAGTATTTCCCCCATTTAAGGGGTTAGCGACAACTGCTAGTGCAAGTACAATCCATTTGAACTACCATTCTAATCAGATGAAATATGCGCCAAAATCATTTTAGAAAACATTTATTTTCCAGAATATTAAGATGCAACAATCACAAAACACAGTTCTCCAACAAAACATTTCAAAGGTTCACCGTTGGTACGAGACTCACGACCACCACACCCCGCAGAGGCCCTGTCGGACCATCCCTGGGTGGTTAACCCCAGTTCACGATATGCATACACACGGCACTATGTATCCCCAGAGGGCCCGTCAGACCATCCCTAGATGAATATACGCATTCACATCCACAACATACATGGGAAGCCATAAATCAAATACTAGAATATGCAAACAAATGTAAAGTACTTGCCTTTGAGACATCTTCGATGAAACGAGAACGAACAACGACTAGGAATGACCCGGAGGGAATACGACCGTTCCTAAACGAGAGATTAACATAACTCAGTCCTAAACGATAACAATAATCGAACAGAATACGCCCACAACCTCGATTAACAATCATTAATACACACGGACGACGAATACGGGTGAGGGTTTCACAAAACATCCCCAAATCAACAATTCACGGATTAAACACGACGGAAACGGATTGGGAATCACCCAGCAATAATAATCGATAAGAAATATCACAACATAAACAAGAAAATCGAGTTCAATCTAGACAAATCCCGAAAACCCCCCAAAATGGATAAAGGTAGGGTTCTAAGCCAAATACATTGGATTCGGATGGAGGAAGATGATTACGATGATGATAAACTTCACTTGGAACACAATAATCGATCTCTCAAGGAACTCCACGGACAAATCTTGAAGAATCGCTCAAATCGCCTCTAAGAACTCTCACCGTGGACGAAGAAGGAAAAAAAGAAAGTATGACGCGAGGAAGGGCTGCTAAGGGTTTATAAAACCTGACCATTCATTACGAGTGTTACGTACGTAACACTCAGGTGTTAGCGTACGTAATGGCTCGGCAGAATCATCTGCCCAATTTGCCGAGGCTGATAGTGTATGTTACGCCAAACAGTTAGCGTACGCTATGAGGAGCTTACATACGTAACACTCACTAGTTAGCGTACGTAAGCACCTGGCAAAAATTGGGCAGAACCCACTGTCCAAAACGCTGGGGGACCATAACGTATGTTATCACAAGGGTGTAACGTACGTTATGCAGGCATCGATAGCGCACGCTATAAAGCATGAATAACATACGTTATTCATGCAGCAGTTTAACACTACTGAATGCAGTTAACTGCATAGGGCGGTACGAAGTCGAGACGCAATACAAGGACAGAACCAAAAAACGTGGATACAAAATATTCACGACGACGAAGCTAAGTGCTGAAAGAAAATACAATTCCGACTACCGGGGAATCCGAAATACGACAAAGAAGATAAAATTCCCTAAACTTAGAGGAAATTACAAAACGGCCAAAACTTCCGAAATCGCGATACAACGTCGGATTAACAACCGAAACTCACAACAAGAATAACTCAACCATACGGAATCAAGGAACCAAAGAAACAACGATATCGAACAAGTTTTATGAGAATCGAACATACATGCGACAAAACATAACATAAAATGAAATTACGTAAAAACATCTCCGAAACTCATTCAAATGGAAAAACTCCAAGAACAAAATAGATTAAAAACGTCGAAATAGTTACAAGCGAGTCGATAAAAATAGACAAGCGTCAAAAATGAAAATTTCTAAAAATGGAAAGGTATAGATATTACATTCTCCCCCTCTAAAAAGAAGTTTCGTCCCGAAACTTAAGAATAAAAAAGCTCGGGGTGTCTCGCACACATATCCTCCTCCAATTCCCATGTCGCTTCCTCCACTCCATGCCTCGACCATTGCACTTTAACCAAAGGGATGATTTTGTGCCTTAATTGATTATCCCGACGTTCCAAAATCCTCACTGGCCTCTCCTCAAACGTAATGTCCTTCTCGATCTCCACATCCCGGAAGTCGATAACGTGAGTCGGGTCTGGAACATACTTCCTCAACTGATAAACATGAAATACCCTATGCACATGGCTCAACGACGGGGGTAATGCCAAACGGTAGGCCAACTCTCCAACTCGTTCCAATATCTCGAAAGGTCCAATATACCTTGGACTAAGCTTCCCCTTTTTTCCAAAATGGAAAACTCTTTTCGATGGAGACACTCTCAACAAAACATGATCCCCTACCTCAAACTCCAAGGGCCGACGCCTAACATCTGCATAAGACTTTTGTTGACTCTGAGCCGTCAACATTCTCTCTCGAATAAACTCGACTTTCTTCCTCATCTCCAACACAAGATCTGTCTCGGTGCCAACTAAATCGGACGGCTCTTCCCAACATATCGGTGATCGACACCGTCGGCCATAAAGCGCCTCATACGGTGCCATCTTAATCGACGCATGCCAGCTATTATTATAAGTAAACTCGATTAGGGCTAGATGCTCCTCCCAATCACTACTCCAGTCTAGCGCACACACGCGCAACATATCCTCAAACGTCTGCATGTTATGCTCGGACTGTCCATCGGTCTGCGGATGGATAGATGTACTCAAATGCAAACGTGCCCCCAATGCATTATGTACCGCCTGCCAAAAATGCGATACAAACCGACCATCTCTGTCCGAAATAATAGTCTTCAGCATACCATGAAGTCTCACGATCTGCGCAATAAAAATACGAGCCAAATTTTCTGGACCCCAAGTGTCCTTGATGCCCAGAAAATGTGCCGACTTAGTCAGTCGATCCACAATCACCCACACCATATTCATTCGGATCTTCGTCCTCGAGAGATTTGTGACAAAATCCATAGAGACATCCTCCCACTTCCATTCCGGGATGGGGAGTGATTTCAACAACTCGGCTGGCTGCTGATGCTCGATTTTGACTTGATGACAAGTCAAACACTTAGCCACAAACTGCACTACCTCATTCTTCATGTCATTCCACCAGAAATTCTTCCTCAAATCCTTATACATTTTACTCGAGCCCGGATGGACTGAGTAAGGTGATGCATGAGCCTCTCGCATAATACCCTGCCTCAATTCCAAGTCGTTCGGAACACGCAGCCGACCTTGGAATATCAATAAACCATCCTCATGAATCATGAATCCCGGGGACTTCCCCTTCACCACATTCTCACGGAGTTGAATAAACATCGGATCCTCTAACTGTCTCGATTTAATATTATCGACCAGAGACGAAGAGATCTCAAGAGCACACAACTGCCCAGCACTCTCTGGTAGCACAACCTCAATACTCATCCCCATCAACTCTCTCCAGAGCCCTGGCTGGGCCCTGAGTAACTCAAGTGCCCGAAGTGATACCGATTTCCGACTCAAGGCATCTGCCACCACATTTGCCTTGCCCGGATGATAAAGGATTTCGAGATCGTAATTCTTAATTAACTCCAGCCACCTTCTCTGTCCCATATTCAGTTCTTTCTTTGTGAAAATATACTTCAGGCTCTTGTGACCGGTGAAAATCTGGCACGATGAGCCATACAAGTAATGACGCCAAATGTTCAACGCAAACACAACTGCGGCCAACTCCAGATCGTGGGTAGGATAATTCAACTCGTACGACTTTAGCTGACGGGAAGCATAGGCAATCATCTTCCCGTGCTGCATGAGTACACATCCAAGCCCTTGGCCTGAGGCGTCGCTATAAACTGAGAAACCCTTATTACCGCTCGGTAAAGCCAAGACGGGAGCGGTAGTCAACCGCTTCTTCAACTCCTCAAAACTATTCTGCCTATCGTCGGTCCACACAAACTTCTATGACTTCTGCAACAACTGAGTAAGCGGTCAAACGAGTTTAGAGAACCCCTAGACAAACCTACGATAATACCCGGCCAAACCCAGAAAATTACGGACCTCTTTCACATTCTTGGACGGCACCCAATCTAACACTGCCTCTATCTTGTGTGGGTCCACACGAACACCCTCGGCCGAGATCACACTACCGAGAAACATAACCTCTTGCAACCACAACTCACACTTTGAGAACTTTGCATAAGGGCATTGAGTTCTCAAGATTCCCAACACGATATGTGAATGACGTGCATGCTCCTCCTCGCTCCTCGAGTAAATCAGGATATCATCGATAAAGACAACTACACACTTATCGAGATATTTGATAAAGACCTTGTTCATTAGCTGTATGAACACGGCTGGGGCGTTGGTTAGCCCAAAAGGCATAACCACAAACTCGTAATGGCCGATCTCGTCCAAAAGGTCGTCTTCGGAATATCGGAATCCTTCACTCGGAGCTGGTAATAACCCGACTTCAAATCAATCTTCGAAAACACGGTTGCGCCCTGCAATTGGTCAAACAAGTCGTCAATCCTCAGGAGCGGATACTTGTTTTTGATGGTCACCTTGTTCAACTCGCGATAGTCGATACATAGACGAAGTGACCCATCCTTTTTCTTCACAAACAAGACTGGGTGCGCCCCAAGGTGAAGCGCTCGGTCGAATGTAACCCATGTCTAGCAACTCTCCCAATTGTTTCTTCAACTCAAGCATCTCAGCAGGCGCCATGCGGTACGACGTCTTCGAAATTGGAGCCGCACCCGACTCTAAATCAACAGTGAACTTAACCTCACGGTCTGGTGGCAAACCCGACAACTCATCTGTAAAGACGTCAGGATACTCACTCACTACCGGAATAGACGAGAGCTCAACTCCCTATTCTTCTGACCTCAAAGCATAACACCAGTAACTAATGCAACCTCCTCGAAGAAGTCTCACCGCTTTCATAGCGCCGATAAGAAATCTCTGACTACTCCGCTTATGTCCCACAAAAGAATGCTCAGTACTGTCAGAGGCTAACATCGAAATGGTTGTCGCTATATAATTCATGATCGCCCCATGTCGATCTAGCCACTCCTCACCCAGAATCAAATCCTCATCCTTAATGCCTACCGCAATCAGATTAGAAGACCAATCCCTCCCCGCGATACTCACCGTAAAATCTCTAACCTCACGGTCCCCCACAATACTATCTCCACTAGGCAGTTTAACAACAAACGGTTCACATGCAAATAGACAATCAACATGCAGATGACGCACACAATCCAAGGAGATGAAAGAATGCGTAGTACCAGAATCGAATAACACGAAAACAGGATGGTCAAGGATGTGAATGGTACCTGTAGCTACCGTCGCGTAGGATCTCCAGCTCGTCTATCTCGTACACACAGGGCGGAACAGACCCCGCACTAGAAGCTCCCCCTCTAAACGGCTGCCCACATCCTCGACCTCTGTCAAAACTCTGCTGGGGCTGACTAGCTGTCGGCGCCTGATTCACGCTCGGCTCTGCCACAGCTGGGGCTAACACCTGAGTAACTAGTGCCCAGCTCGCATATCCACAATACTTAGCACGATGCCCCATACGACTGCAAGTAAGACACTATAACAGCGGCTTGTCACACTCACTTATCATTTGTCCCGGACTACTATAATTAAAACAAGTGTGGCCACGAGCAGGAATAGCTGGAGCAGACTTAGAACCATTTTCTTGCCCAAATGATGGGGACTGATTCCCGAAGACTCGCGAACTGGAGTGAGCCTTTTGATGCCCGCCAAACTTACCTCCCGAAAACCGACTGAAGGTCTTCTGTTTCTTACCCTCTGTTGCCATCTCTGTCGCAGAAAATGACATCTCATAGGCCATCGACTTGTTCTGATAATCCTTCAAAGTTGTACACCCAAGACCAGACACGTAGTGGCGGACCCTCGGCTTCATCCGCATGTTGAAGTGGCGGATCTTATCTAGCTCATCTCGGACCTGATTTCCTTACATAATGTAGCTGCTGATTGTAGTCCTTGATCGCCTGCGAAATGGGAACGTCCTGGGGTTTTGCTTCAAAGAAGGCTCGAATTATTCCCTCTTTCACCGGCCACGGACAATATTCATCCTCCATCAATTCTTGGAACTCGTCCCACGTAGCTGCCCGATCACGCGGTTTCACTGCTTAACACCATGTCACCGCCTCCTTGGCGTGGAAGTACTGAGCGATTGGTACTTTCCTCTCTCCGGATCAGTCAGCCGCCTCGAACACCTTCTCCATCTCGAATAACCAACTCTCCCAATCAGAAGGGTCGGAAGTGCCATCGAACTACGTAGGACGCATACGAATCACGTCCTGAAGTAGCTTGTTGGTTCCGGAACTAGTAGGCGGAACCGGGTTAGCATTAGCTTGGTTGAACAAACCTGCTTGAGTCAGTAGCGTCATCTGATTCGCTACTTGCTGCAGAATATTCGCTACTCCAACGTTTTGCCGAAGCTAGCAGATTGATCCTGCTGGCCCTTGGCGCTAAGCGGGACACTGTTCGGCAAAGAAGGCGTTGCCGAACCAGCCCCTGAGCTATCGAACATGGCCGCCCCACTGGCTGTGCCACGTCCCCTACTGCGTCCGCGACCGCGTCCTCTACCAGCAGGCATTCTGAAGAAGTAACGGGTGAGTACAATTCAAACGCAAAACACATCACGAGATTAAGAAAGGAACAACACAAGATAACGCAACGAGTCAAGTCAGGAAAAACTTACGAGCACCGACTTACTGAGATGATGGCGTAGTAGTGATACTGTTAAAAAATGACACTCGACTAGACCCAAATAACCGATAGTCAAGGTATCCATAAACCTAAGCTCCGATACCATATTCTGTAACACCCCCAAGACGTTTAGGGTATATTACAGTGCCGTGGACCCCACTGTTGGAATCCACCAGGCTAACTCACAAACTTGACATGACAACAGTGCTAGACATCATCAACATATGAACGACTTCTCAATCCAAGACATACAAAATACGTAGACTGAACTCAATAGTGCAACTGAATCACCAAATCAACCCAAATCCGGTACACAACAATTACAATGTTCAAGGGAAAGAAGTACTCGAGTACTGAAACAAACAACATGATTAATAAAATCTAAACGACATGACAACAACGAACGACCATTGAACAGAGTCACTCTTGCCCATCATCCTCGTACTGCCCGCATGCTCGTTTGCCTCCGAGACCTGTACCTGAAATACAAAAGTATTTCCCCCATTTAAGGGGTTAGCGACAACTGCTAGTGCAAGTACAATCCATTTGAACTACCATTCTAATCAGATGAAATATGCGCCAAAATCATTTTAGAAAACATTTATATTCCGGAATATTACGATATAACAATCACAGAATACAGTTCTCCAACAAAACATTTCAAAGGTTAACCGTTCGTACGAGACTCATGGCCACCGCACCCCTTAGAGGCCCCGTCGGACCATCCCTGGGTGGTTAACCCCAGTTCGCGATACGCATACACACGGCACTATGTATCCCCATAGGCCCCGTCAGACCATCCCTGGGTGAACATACACATTCACATCCACAACATACATGGGAAGCCATAAATCAAATAATAGATATGCAAACAAATGTAAAATACTTGCCTTTGAGACATCTTCGACGAAACGGGAACGAACAACGACTAGGAATGATCCGGAGGGAACATGACCATTCCTAAACGAGAGATTAACACAACTCAGTCCTAAACGATAACAATAATCGAACGGAATACACCCACAATCCCGATTAACAATCATAAACACACACGGACGACGAATACGGGTGAGGGTTTTCACAAAACCTCCCCAAATCAACAATCCACGAATTAAATATGACGGAAATGGATTGGGAATCACCCAACAACAATAATCAATAAGAAATATCACAACATAAACGAGCAAATCGAGTTCAATCTAGACAAATCCCGAAAACCCCCCAAAATGGATAAAGGTCGGGTTATAAGCCAAATACTTTGGATTCGGACGGAGAAAGATGATTACGATGATGATAAACTTCACTTGGAACACAATAATAGATCTCTCAAGGAACTCCACGGACAAATCTTGAAGAATCGCTCAAATTGCCTCTAAGAACTCTCATCACGGACCAAGAAGGAAAAAAAGAAAGTATGACGCGAGGAAGGGCTGCTAAGGGTTTATAAAACCTGACCATTCATTACGTACGTTAACATGCTGATGTAAATGTACGCTACGCCTGTTATGTACTTAACACTCAGGTGTTAGCGTACGTAATGGCTCGGCAGAACAATCTGCCCAATTTTCTGAGGTCGATAGCGTATGCTACACCAAACAGTTAGCGTACGCTATGAGGAGCTTACGTACGTAACACTCGCTAGTTAACGTACGTAAGGACCTGGCAAAAACTGGGCAGAACCCACTGTCCAAAATGCTGGGGACCATAACGTACGTTCTCACAAGGGTGTAACGTACGTTATGCAGGCATCGATAGCACACGCTATTAATCATGAATAACGTACGTTATTCATGCAGCACTAACAACTTCTTGAATGCGATTAAGCGCACTGGTGATGCAGTCGAGACGCAATACAAGGACATAACCCAAAAACGTGGATACGAAATATTCACGACGGCGAAGCTAAGTGCTGAAAGAAAATACAATTCCGACTACCGGGGAATCCAAAATACGACAAAGAAGATAAAATTCCCTAAACTTATAGGAAATTACAAAACGGTCCAAACGTCCGAAAATCGCGATACAACGTCGGATTAACAAACCGAAACTCACAACAAGAATAACTCAACCATACGGACTCATGGAACTAAAGAAACAACAAGATCGAACGAGTTTTACGAGAATCGAACATACATGCGACAAAACATAACATAAAATGAAATTACGTAAAAACATCTCCGAAACTCGTCCAAATGGAAAAACTCCAAGAACAAAATAGATTCAAAACGTCAAAACGGTTACAAGCGAGTCATTAAAAATAGACAAGCATCAAAAATGAAAAATTGCTACAAATTGAAAGGTACGGATATTACAATATAAGTCGAGTATTGCCAAATCTTCAGTCAAGTATGATCAAGACAATTTAGTCAGCTAAGTATGTACATCAAACTACTTGGACAAAATTCAGCAAGTATTTATCATCTATGTCCACGTCAGCAAATATTGAAAAGTAAAAAAAGATGGAAAATCACATGCAGACATAAATAAAGTGAAGGATACAATCTAAATGATTCCCGTAAGTTGAGGAATAGAATATTCCTGTAGATTCGCCCCCTGAATACTTCTTATTAGGAAAATCAAAGAAAATAGTGCAGACAACTGTATATGTTCAAACGGTCAGATGTGAAGAAAGAATCAAGTCGTGCAAAAGAGGTGAAAAGAAAAAACAAAGAAGTCAACTCTCCAACGGACCAATTTATTTCAATGTATGCAATGGCTATAAAGAGCTCAAATAAAGTACTATAACTATTTGAAGAAATCTTGAGCATAAGTACGATGCAATTAACACTTACAAGCGATCAGAGCAAACAAAAGCAATATACTCTACAAGCATCGTGATGAGCTAAGATTATAAGATTCAAATACTAGGAAGCTCCTAAAAGTTGGAGAAAACAAACACTCCTATCTTAAAGATTTGAGTAGGGGTACTTTCTTGAGCGATGTTCTTAAAAGTTGAGGTTATGCGACATCCACGGGTTCTTAATTGGCAGGTGATAAGCAACTTGAGAGTTGTGAGAAAATTGGACTAGTAGAGGATTACCCCACATCTGAAACCACTATAAGTGCTGTGTTATTACTGTTTTAAGCATCATACTTAACCGGTGCATCCATCTTAACTATTGCATTAAAAATGTCAGCTAAGTATTCGGTACATTATTTTCAGCTGACTTACCTAGCTGAGATTTCAGCTAAGTCTAAAGATCAGCTAAGTTTACCTAGCTGCATACATCACAGTTGAGTTTCTTAAATCAGCTATTTCAGCAAAGTGTTTTAAAAGTCTATCCACCCCTCCTCTAGACTTTTACTATACGTACTTGTGACCTACAAGTGGTAACAGAGAGGTTGGTTCATAGACCTCATATTTGGTAGTCAAATATCTAACATTAAGATGGAGCACATGCACTCTAGACTCCCTGTTTTCTCTGTTGATGATTATGATATTTGGAAGATAAAAATGCATGCACACCTATCATCTATCCACGACTACATGTGGAGCATTGAAAAAGGTCCTATCATCTACATGAAGGACAACACTGCTGAAGAAATCACAGCTGGAAAAACAAAGCAGATTCCCAGGACCAGATCAGAGCTGACCACTGATAAAAGGAAGCTGGCCAATCTTGACAATCGGGCCACATATCTCTATATCAAACCCTTGATGAATCCACCATGGTGAAGATTAAAAATTGCAGAAATGCCAAAGAAATATTGGACACATTGGCAGTAATGTGTGAAAGAATAGAATTGATCAAGGAAAACAAGTTATCAGTTGCTACACAAAAGTTTGATAATTTCAAAATGAATGATGGAGAAACCATAGACATTGTGGATAGATTCACAGAAATCATGAATGAGATCAATTATCTTGGAAAAACTTATGGCAACCGGGAGATGGCACTGAAGGTTCTAAGGTCTCTTACGCCATAGTGGAACATGAAGGCCATAACTATAAGGGAATCAAATGATCTTAACAAAATAAAGATCCAAGAGCTATTCTCAGACCTCAAGGCATTTGAGTTTGAGTTATATGTGTCGCTACCTGTTGCAATATAGTAGCAACACCGATGCCAATGCCATCCCCGACAATATTCTCTTGGTCATGCATCTGATCTCCATGGTCATCTGTAACACAGTCATGACCACAACCTCTGCCCCTCGGCATACTGAACAAGTACCCACTCAGCACGATTAAACACAACATCGCAAAATAATATACCAAAAATACCAACTCAGCACAACATATCAACAAAAGGAAACAAATAGCAACACGATAAGAATATCCACCCCGGATAATTACACAAGTACAAAAATTACTACTGCAATAAATGGAACTTACGGTCATAACTAACAGATCACATATTCGTATCAACTGAAAACTTACAACCCATACCGTCACAAACACGGTCGCAACAAACTACATATCGTTGTAGCTAATTATTGATGACATCCTGTTTAAAACTCCATGAGGTATTCGTTTAAATAGTAATATTTTAAGATCCTTGAATTCGTTTAATTTTCTAAAATAAGATTTGAAAATATTTTTGATACCTCAGATGTTTTACCAAAACTGTAAACAATAGATCTTAACCGTCTCATTTTGAAATCATTTGCAAAACAATATTCTGAAATATCGAATTTCCTCGTAAAACAACATGTCGCTACGTATCATCATCACCATTAAAAACACACAAGGTAACCACGTGTTACCACATAGCACCATCACAAATAACAATACACAAGGTAACCGGCAACCATGCCCCTTAGCATCAACCCCCAGAGGTTCCGTTGAACTACTCCTGGGTGGACAAACCATTCATACATGAACCAAACATATCCACCGATCAACAATCATATTGGAATAACATCATACAAACCATAAGGCATATCCAAACCATGCAACATAACATGTGGGTACATAACTAAAATGTAACACTCCTAAATCCCATTGGGTTATTACAGTGCAGTGGACCCCACACCAGGAGATCCACCAGGCAAACACGACTGAAATACATCGAATTAACCAACAAGGGAAATCAGAGTCCCTACTATTATACCCGACATAATATTCCGATAAGGAATTTCAATGACAATGATGGGCCTACATGGCCAAAATAAAATACAACAACATCCACGAGCATCTGCTCGGAGGATACATAATGACAATGACTAACAAACTGGAGAACACTTCAACTGACTGACTAACATGAATAAATCGGACTAGTATCGCTCGAATGCCTCGTCGCCATCGTCATGCCCCTATGTCTCAACTCTCTCATCGCAAGCACCTAAAACATGAAAACATGTTCCGCCCCCACGGGGTCAATCATCCAGATAATGAACATCAAATACATGTATAACATGATATGCATCTAAAGGCAGAATGAAGCGGTACAATGATAATAATAATAGAGATGCTCACAAACCAAGGTAAGAATCAAGCATTCGTGAAACACTATGCCCACGGAATACTATTAATACCTGTTCAACAGGTTAGAACATTAGTGCCCAACGGCGAATCATAAGTATAGAACACCACGATGAATTGTACGAATATGAACTAAACCAAAACTGAACTAAATATGAATCACAATGCCCGAAGACTCCAACGGAAATACCAAGACATCACAAAGGCCTGAAAATCCACTCAGCCGAAGCTGTCAAACAACACAATTACCTGAAAGTCACTCAGCCGAAGCTGTCAAATATCACAATGGCCCGAAGCCAAAACAGCCCGAAGCTGTATCAATGAGGGCCGAAGCCACAACATGAAGCCGTATCACAATGAGGGACGAAGCCACGGCACGAAGCCGTATCACAATGAGGGCCGAATCCACGGCACGAAGCCGTATCACAATGAGGGCCGAAGCCACGACACGAAGCCGTATCACAATGAGGGCCGAAGCCACGGCATGAAGCTGTATCACAATGAGGGCCGAAGCCACGGCACGAAGCTGTATCACAATGAGACCATCCAATGGCCATGACCTACTGAATTGTAGGTGTTGGGAAACCAAACGCGAAGGTTCAAGCCCCAAACTTACCCATAATGAGCACTAGCCAAGACTAGCCTCTAAAACATAATTAATCACAAACGGCACCGATCCCAAGGTTACCGAATTCACAAGAATGACAGTGTACTGCCTTGAGTCGGCCAACACGACAATAGTAACTCACGGATGGGCACCGTCCTTGACAGTCCCAATTCAATACCTCGATTACCTTAGAACGTCCAATCGATAATAATGAACAACAGATGGAAGCTATCCTCGACAGTCCCAATTCAATACCTCGATTGCCTTAGAATGGCCAACCGATAACAATGATGCATCGGATGATTCAATACCTCGATTGCCTTAGAACGGCCAACCGATAACAATGATATAACAAACAATTCAATACCTTGATCGCCTTAGAACGGCCAACCGATAACAATGATATAACGAATGATTCAATACCTCGATTGCCTTAGAATGGCCAATCGATAACAATGATATAACGAATGCCTCGGCACCTTTAATCGGTTACCAATGACAAAGATGAGAAACGAACACGCCAATGCCTTCAATCGGCCAATACAACATCAATGACAAAATACCAACATCAATAACAATTATTACAACGATGTCTTAGATCGACATCAATATCAACAACAACAATCAATACATCGATACCGAGAGCCGGCTATCGACAATGATATTAACAACGAGTATCCCAATGCCTTGAACCGGCTATTAATGAACAATACTACATTTGGCATAATTTTCGAAAAGTATCGTATCGAACGATCCCTTAATATCAATGAACTCATGAAGAGACTAAGTCTCGGAATGATACAACACATTCATACACATATATGATAACATTAATCTCATTGACTAGTACAAGTATAAAACTTGCCTCAAACCGACGGCGAGAAAGTCCTTCCACGATCAACGTCCTTAAAGGGATTATCGGCCGCTCGAACAACCTTGAATAACACAATTACGAATGATACGCTTAATATACGAAGCAAGCATGATCACAACCAACTCAAAAGTCGATACAACACTACCCAAACTCATTGAGGCAATTTAACAAACACGTTGTAAACAACCTCCCATTGTTTACAATCAATCCCAATTATATCGATACCAAAACTCCAATGAATGATTCAATCCAACAAAACGTCATTAATACCATTAATAATCCAATAGGAATACTCCATTCGAGATTACGACAATATCTAGTCGAAACCCCCAAGATTCCAAAGTCAACACCCAAGGTGTTCTTGAACAAAACCCCAAATATTCAAAAATTCCGAAAATTACATCAATGAATCCGTAAGAATACAAGTATCCAAGGTAGATAATCCATATTAAACATATTCCAACATGATAGCAAGCTAACTCGAAGAGATCGGGAAGAAAACCTTCAAATCCTGAAATTCAAGATTCAATGAAAAGTTACCTTGATTTGGAGTGATAGAGCGGATTAAATGTTGATTAATATGAACTAAGAGCTTGAAGATGATACTAGATGATTTCAGCTCGGAAAGATCTACGCAAATCGCCCAAAATCGCCTGGAATGGTTGAGAAATGAAGAAATGACGGAATGAAGAGTGAAGTGTCCTATTTATACAAATCACAGCTTAGCGCGCGCTATCTCCTGTGATTAGCATGCGCTAGCGGGTTCACCGAGTAGTCCAGTACCCATTACCTGCATCGTTAGCATGCGCTACATACTTGGTAGCGTGCGCTAATGCCTCATCTTTAGCGTACGTTAACCTTATGTTAGCGTGCGCTACCTGATAGTTGATGTCCAGAATATAGGAGTCCAGAACCTACTGTCCTCTTCCCTGTTCGAGCCTTAGCGCGCGCTACACTGAATGCTTAGCGTGTGCTACCAATACACAACTAGCGTATGTTATTTTCCACTCATAGCGTGAGCTACGAATTTCCAATTTCAGTCCAGTACCTACTGGACTGTTTGCCTCAATTGTGCTAGCGTGCGCTAATGCTGATGCCTAGCGTGCGCTAGCCGTACTCCATTAGCGCGCGCTAACAAGAGTACGTAGCGTGCATTATCTCACACACAGACTACCAAAATATGATGATGATGATGACAATATTCTCGTCTCGATCTCAAACGGTGATGAATGACGAATAACAACTGATACACGATTCTAAAGTACGCCGAACGGTGAACACAAATGAATGAATATGAATGATGAATGATTATTACTGAGTGAAAAATTTCTGAGTGACAATTACTGAATGATAATAAATGAATTCACAACCGGGTATTACATACTCCCCCCTTAAAAAGAGTTTCGTCCCCGAAACTAAGGGTACACAGCTCGGGATATGAACTATCCATCAGGATCTGAAAACAACATCACCAGGAATACTCCTCAACGCGAAACACTCCGCCGGAGACCAGCCAGAAAGTCGTACCAACCGCATGATTCGAAACACCGGCGCACACATCCCGAGGGAGCCACTCATTGTACATGTCTACAATCCATCGGTGTACACTTCCCCTTCCTCATCGGCGTCGGACACCCATGCAAGCATTGACTCGCGCCTCAAATGAAAAGCAACAACGCCCATATAGTCCTCGGAACCATATCAATCGTACGCCAAAGTCCTCATGACTTGACGTCTCGAATCACAATGAACAATTACTCAGATTATCATGAAATCTCGGGTACAACACCAAATGGAAGAAATCCGAACCAATGACCCAAATCTCAAGATTCTCAAATACTATAGTTACAAGATAAATCAACAACAGATGGTTCACAACCACAATACTACGATGCAGATTAAGTTAAACAGTAATCCGGAAAACAAGGCCACATCTCAAATATACCCAACATCGATATCCTCCAGATCATCGATCCCCTCGATCTCATCGATTCAAGGAAGACCTAAATCTGAACTCACCGCTTAATATGATTCCGAAAGGTCACAAGAACGAGAGTGACTACGATGAATGATAAATGACTAGAAATCCGAAAAGGATCAAGAATGACTCACCAAGGTGAACTAATAACGCAATGAGTGATAGCTCAAATGAAGTGATTGGAACCGTTGTTCCTCGTGAATTGAATGATTAGTTTGATAATTACAAATCTCAACATTATTGATGTATGATGAATGAATTATATGAATGAATGAATGACAATGAAATGAATGATTATCTTATTACCGAGTAAGAATTAACTTGTTCAAAACCGGTGATGAATGTCCTTAATGTTGGCTCGCGGAGCCTAATAGGACCCCTTGGATGATGCACGGGCTGGAGTAACAAAATCCCTCGAGTCTTGTGATCCCTCTCGAGATCTACCGGCACTAGAATTCCCGCAGTATTTCCGTAGGTGTCCCTACCTCCCACACAGAAAACAAACAATAACTGGCACCATACACCGAGTACTAACGTGCCCTGCTGAATCACAGTTAATGCAAAAAACAGTCGAACTCGTCGTCTGATAGAAAGATGCTTCCCCAGCATAAAGACGACTATAAAATGACTTATTGGGTGCCGGAGCCCGATATCCCTCTGAACGAACCGACATCCTCCCACCAGAAGAAGCTGAAGGATGCTTCCGAGTAAGCTCCTTGATCAAAAGCTCTGCTCCAAGAGCCTTCTCGATGAACTCACAAAGTGAATTACAATTGTTATTGAACAACTTCATCCTCAACTATGGATTTAGCCTCTTGCTAAAATATTTGATTTTATCCACCTTAGTACGGATAACAGACGAAAAAAACTGAAGAAGTCCCTGAAACTTCTCAACAATGAGAATAACACCCTCGTCCTGGATGGATTCGGGGTTCAAAACCTCTGACAAATTGGCTTCACGAACTGGAGATGGATAATACCTCTCTAACATGAGAGTCTTGAACTCACCCCAAACATAATCACGATCGGTGGGTTTCACAGAAATCCACCAAGAATAAGCACCCTTACTCAAGTAGTAAGCCGCTACTGCCACCTTACTCTCTTCCGGACACTGAACCATGTCGAAGAGTTTATCAAAATGCTCATGCCAATGAACAATATCAGCTGGTTCCGACGAACCCTCAAAATTAGGCGGCCTCTGACGAGAGATATCGCCAACAATCTGACTCACTCCTCCAGTTCGTCCATAAAACGACACCTGGAATCCCTGCTGTGGTGGACCACGAACCATCGAGGTCTGTATGGTCTCCATCAGACGTGCCATCTGAGTCATCTGGGCCATTATGCCCTGCATACATATGAATGGGTCCACCCGAACACCTTCCGATTGAGCTGCATCTCGGGTCCGACTCCCTGACAGTGAATGATTATCTGACGGTGAATGAGTAGCATCGCCACCTGTTGAACTAATGTTATCCCTCGCGTTCGTGCGGGTATCCACAAGATATCCCGGGTTTCGGCCCGCACTGCGGCCTCTTCCACTGCGTCCTCTGATAGTTCTATCCATACTGAAGCAGGAAAGTCACATGATGATTATAAATCCCGCATGAATATCGCATTATGATTACGTTATGGAATGATAATAATGAGCATACACGCTATCACATTGAATGCATTAATAATGCTGTAAAATGATTATCAACATGACGCCAGAATATGATAAGATCGCATGAAAGGTCAAGTGCGGTGACATGATTATCTGATGAAATTCCTGAAATGATTATCTTGAACAGGTTAACAAGGTTGATAATTCGATCCACAAGATCACAACTGAGCAATGAGACTGACTGAGTGATTAATAAATTAACATGATCGACAAGATCAAAAATGATGATTGAGGATTGTTGACTGATGAATGAGTTGATCCTTATCGCTTGCACATGTCACACGTGCTCCAAAACAATTAGTCATGAATCAATCGTAACACTAATATCACATATAAGTTTCAACAAAGCATGTATAATTAATGACATGATGAATGTATGAACATAAAGAGAATCGAGTCCTTACACAGGTCATACGAAGCTTCGAGGTCTCACGATACTAGTCTCCACTGACGACGACTCGATGGATGGATGACTCATGCAGTCGTACAAATTTCACGACTCACAAAACCCGACTGTCCAGATTGTCATAACTTGACAGTCCCACTACTACCGCGTCGGTAGAGCCACATAACTCACATATCAGGGTATCTCACAACCCAAGTCTCTGATACCATCTTCTTTAACACCCCGAAATCCCATTGGGTTATTACAATGCCGTGGACCCCACACCAGGAGATCCACCAGGCGAACACGACTGAAATACATCAAATTAACCAACAAGGAAAATCACAGTCCCTACTATGATACCCGACATAATATTCCGATAAGGAATTTCAATGACAATGATGGGCCTACATGGCCAAAATAAAAATACAACAACATCCATGAGCATCTGCTCGGAGGATACATACTGACAATGACTGACAAACTGGAGAACACTCCAACTGACTGACCAACATGAACAACTCGGACTAGTATCGCTCGAATGCCTCGTCGCCATCGTCATGTCCCTGTGTCTCAACTCTCTCCTCTCAAGCACCTAAAACATGAAAACATGTTCCGCCCCCACGTGGTCAGTCATCGAGATAATGAACATCAAATACATGTATAACATGATATGCATCCAAAGGCAGAATAAAGCGGTACAATGATAATAATAATACGAGATGCTCACAAACCAAGGTAAGAATCGAGCATTCATGAAACACTATGCCCACGGCATACTATTAATACCTGTTCAACAGGTTAGAACATAAGTGCCCAACGGCGAATCATAAGTATAGAACACCATGATGAATTACACGAATATGAACTAAACCATAACTGAATTAAATATGAATCACAATGCCCGAATGCTTCAATGGAAATACCAAGACATCACAAAGTCTTGAAAAGCCACTCAGCTGAAGCTGTCAAATAACACAATCACCTGAAAGTCACTCAGCCGAAGCTGTCAAATATCACAATGGCCCGAAGCCAAAACAGCCCGAAGCTGTATCAATGAGGGCCGAAGCCACGGCACGAAGCCGTATCACAATGAGGGCCGAAGCTACGACACGAAGCCGTATCACAATGAGGGCCGAAGCCACAGCACGAAGCCGTATCACAATGAGGGCTGAAGCCACGGCACGAAGCCGTATCACAATGAGGGCCGAAGCCACGGCAAGAAACTGTATCACAATAAGGGCCGAAGCCACGGCACGAAGCCGTATAACAATGAGGGCCGAAGCCACGACACGAAGCCATATCAAAATGAGACCATCCAATGGCCGTGACCTACTGAACTGTAGGTGTTGGGAAACCAAACGCGAAGGTTCAAGCCCCAAACTTACCCATAATGAGCACTAGCCAAGACTAGCCTCTAAAACATAATTAATCACAAACGAAAACGATCTCAAGGTTACCGAATTCACAAGAATGATAGTGTGCTGCCTTGAGTCGGCCAACAGGACGACAGTAACTCACGGATGGGCACCATCCTTGACAGTCCCAATTCAATACCTCGATTACCTTAGAACGGACAATCGATAACAACAAACAACGGATGGGAGCTATCCTCGACAGTCCCAATTCAATACCTCGATCGCCTTAGAATGGCCAACCGATAACAATGATGCAGCAGATGATTCAATACCTCAATTGACTTAGAACAGCCAACCGATAACAATGATATAACGAACGATTCAATACCTCGATCGCCTTAGAACGGCCAACCGATAATGTAACACCCCCAATATATTCAGGGATATTACAGCGCCGTAAATCCTTTACATAAGAATTTACAAGGCTAAAGAAATGAAAAGACAATAACAGATACCAACTTATGAAATCTATGAAATAAAATACAACAGTTCTGGTTCAATAACGAGAATATAAATATCCAAATGAAGAGTTATTAATACATCACAAAAATCCAAACATCACAAACTGACGATGTACTCGAGTACTTATTAAAACTAAACAAACACATACAATTAAACCCGGCCGGAACATCACTCTGCACCCTCGTCGTCATGCAACTCCAGTGGTTGTTTCCCCGCTCTCCTGGATCCTGAACATAAATAAATGTTCACCCCCGAAGGGGTTAGCACAACGATGCTAGTACAAGTACAATAATCATACAACAGTGATATAATCAACAATTATATCATAACAAGTTTCTCCAACGAGAAATAACAACACATATCACATCATAATAGTCTCAACATACTGATGGCATTCCAATGATCCAGCGCACACAGCTATAGATTCTCATGATGATCCCGTCGGACCAACGCATGGTGGAACTACCTGTCCAACGATCCAACGCACACAGCTATAGATTCCCATGATGATTCCCGTCGGATCAACGCATGGTGGACATTTAATCACAACACATAATACACAATACAATCAAAATATAGCTGTCATAAAACAATTCTAATTAGAGTACTTGCCTCGATTCGAAGACAAGAACAATACTTCCACGAAAAACAAAATACTCGAAGGTCGCCCCTTCGATCAATCACGTAGCAAGCTCGAACCTTAACAAAAGAAATAATATAGAATTCATCTCATGTCGAACGAACATCTAACAATCCAAAAATACGGCCGGAAGTTCTTAAAAGAAATCTGTCTGTTTTGCTTAACGCACGCTACGCATCCTATGTAGCGTACGTTAAGGCTACTCGTTAGCGCACGCAATTACACATAGCCTAGCGTACGCTAACCATGCACGGTCAGTACCTCGCTGATCAGCCGACTGACTCGCCTGATGACTTAATGCACGCTAAGTTTCAATCGTAGCGTACGCTAAATATGCCCGTTAGTGTACATTAATTTACATAGCTTAGCGCACGCTAAGCGTGCATGACAGTTCACTGTTGGGCAGCAGACTAGTTCTAACGGTGATGAAATTTACGAACTCTTCAGCGATTAACGTGTAATAGTTCACTTCTCCAGATAGGATATCTATCACTATGCATTTCCAAATGGTGAAGACTACTAGATTCTTCTCATCACAAAAGTGACTTATGCTCAAAAGATTATACTTGAGTCCTTTAACATAATGAACTTTAGATATAGTGATATTTCCTCTATGCAGATCTCCAAAACCTTTGGTCTGACCTCTAGAGCTATATCCAAAGGTTACGTCTGGGCCCTTTTCTTTGGTATAATTTGTCAGCACCTTCTTGTTTCCGGTCATGTGCCTTGAGCATCCGAAATCTACACACCATTCTTCACCTCTAATGTTTGAATTTGTGGAGATGTGGTAGTAGTCCTTCCACCTTTTCTGCAATCAGAAAAGCAGAGATTTAGGTATCCAAATCTGTGTGGGTCCTAGGGGGTTAGTTGGTTTCCTGGAGAACTGGTTTCTCTTGGGATTGTGAAAGTTGCTGTTATTACCCCTAAAAGGTGTGTATTGTTTGGGTCTATATCCTCTGTTAGGATTGTGTACCAGATATGCCTCATAAAACTGATGGTGTGGGCCATGCCTAAATCTTGGCTGAGACCATTTATTAAATCTTTGAGGTCTCCACATCTGTTCATTTTGAAAATTAGGATAACCTTGAGGTTTCCATTTGCCCCTCCCATTTTGAAATCTGTTTTTGGGGAGTTTGATAATAATGAGCATGTTGTCTGGGCTGCTGCTTCTGCCTTGGCCATTGCCTAGTCTCATGTCTAGGTGGCTGCCTTGTATACCTTGGATGCAACCTAGACATGTGATTTGGTTGTTGCCTATTTTGAAATACAGGTTTATATATTGGCTCAGCAGACGAGACAATTGTTTCTCCCTTGATGAAAGTGGTTTTAGAACTAGAGGGAGTGTAAGGGTCATATCCAAGGCCTGATCTGGAATATAATGGCCTTTTATTCGTACACAATTCATCCAGGGTTAGAGATGCCTTCAGTGAGGTTATTTCCTTTGCCTGAGTTTTACTTAGCTGAGTCAGTTTTGCAAACTCAGCTTTAACATGAGCAAGTGCAGCTGATTTTTCACTATTCAAAATAGTTAATCGTTTTATCTCAGCTATGGTATTATCATCCTGGTTTGTAGAGTTGTCTGCAGCCTTTTTTTTCAAGATCAGCTTTGGTTTTATTTAGTTCTAGGCTGAGTTTTTCAAAATCATTTTTCAGCTGCCCATTCTCATCTTGCAGCTGGGTCCTCTCGGCTGATACAGTTTGGTGTGTAGATTTTAATCTCTTAAAATCTTTGAGAAGCTGATTTATAGACTCGTGTAAGTCCATGTCTTGTGACATGTCTGAGCTGTTATTATTTGAAACTGAGGGTTTAGATGTTACCCCTTCATCAGCTAGGTTGGCCATCAGACAATCATATTCTTCATCATCATCAGAGAAGAATCCACTGCTTGATTCTACTCGCTCTTGGTCTTCTCCAATGAGGGACTTCCTTCGGTTTTCTTTTCTTCTCACCTCCTTCTTGCTCTCGTCCTTCTTGAGATCAGGACAGTCGATTTGGATGTGTCCTGTCTTGTGGCAATTATAACACTCCACCTTCTAGCTTCCAGCTTTTTGATTTCTCCTGGGGTTCTCCTTATAGTTCTTCTTGTATTTGGAGTAATTCTTTCTGAAGTTGTTGAACCTTTGCATTATGAACGCCATTTCTTCCTCGAAATTGAGTCGATTTGGAGGTTTGACATCAAATAGGTTCTTTGCGGGGGACTCGGCTGCAAAGGCTATTCCCTTATCTGCAGGCTCGGTTGATGATGAACTTGGGAGTTCGAATTCATAAGCCTTTAGATCGGAGAATAGCTCCTGGATCTTTATTTTATTGAGGTCTTTGGATTCCCTCATGTCCACCGCCTTCATACTCCATTCGGGACTAAGAGATCTTAGCACCTTCAAGGCCATCTCCATGTTGCCATAGTTTTTACCAAGGGAGTTGATTTCATTGATGATCTCTGTGAACCTTATGTCCACCTGGTCTATGGATTCTCTGGACTTCATTGTGAAGTTGTCAAATTTCTGGGTAGCAATTGACAACTTGTTTTCTTTGATCAGCTCTGTACCCTCACACATCACCGCAAGGGTGTCCCAAATCTCCTTGGCATTTCTGCAGTTCTTGATCTTGACCATTGTTGATTTATCAAGAGTTTGATACAGCACGTCTCTGGCCCGGTTGTCAAGGTTGGCCAGCTTTCTTTCTTCAATGGTCAGCTCCATCCTCTTCTTTAGGATCTTCTCTGGCTTCCCGGCTGCAATCTCCTCAGGAGTATTGTCCTTCGCGAATATGAAAGGACCATCCTCTATGATGCACCACATGTCGTCATGGATTGAAGATAAGTGTGCCTGCATCCTTATCTTCCAAAGATCATACTCGTCAACTGAAAAGACAGGTAATCTAGAATGCATGTGTTCCATTTCTAAAACGAGCTTAAAATATATATCCTCGATATATGGATCTGATTCTTGAAATATTGAACCAACCTGTCTTCGATACCACTTGTAGGTCACAAGTCGTCCAGGAATAAGTCTAGGGGGGTGAATAGACTTATTGAAACTCTTTTCCACAAAGTATGAGTTTCTCAGCTGATGGTACAGATGACTTAGAGTCTTCTGTAGTCAATGTAAGTGAGGAAGTCAGCTGATGGCGAATACATAAATAATCAATGGAACACTTAAGTATGAATGCAACAGTTAAGTATGATGCTAAAAATAATAAAGTGCGCAGGCAGTTTATAGTGGTCTCAGAGGTGGGGTAATCCTCTACTAATCCACTTTCTCCAAACCAATTGGAGATGAATCCACTATAATTCTCAACCAGTGATAAATATTACAGTGATTCTACAACATATCTACAACAACTTCCAACCAGTGGAAATCCTGTCATTGCAACTCCTTTCTGACTGCCTAGCAACACTCGATTCTTCAAATCCTTGGATGCCTATCAGTCGCGAAACTTCAACCACTGAAGTACCCCTTACTCAGGTTTTAAGACAAGAGTGTTTTGTCTTCTCCAACTAAAGAGCTTTCTTCGTGTATGAACTTAGAGTACTGCTCTTTCATGATGCTATAGTTTTCTGATTGCTTTTAATTGCTTTGATTGCTCGAGAGTATTGTTCGCATCGTACTGCTCAACTTCAAATCTTCGGATATATATAGGTGTCGATCCTTTGAGCTTTTCTTCATAGCCATTGCAAATCTGTAACAAATCCGTCCATTGGAGAAATAGACTTCTTTGTTTTTCTTTCTGAACGTTGCAAGGCTGGATTCCCATATTTTAATACAATTCCGACCGTTGTAAAGACTTCCATGTGATGGCGCCGAATATTTTGAATATAATAAGATTAAAGTCTTCAGTGGTGGGTCTGGATGAATTACTTAATTCATTTCCTTTCCGGGAATCTCTCCAATCTGTATCTAATCGCCCGCATGTGACTTTCCGTAAATATTGAATATTCAACGCAAGCTGACGTGGACTGGTTTACTTGGCTCATCACTTAACTGATCTCTCTGTGGTCAAACTATATGATGTGCAGTCAACCTTCTCTGATATCGACTTCTCTGATGTGCCGACTTGTATGTAGTCTTCTGGCCTGATTGAACTTGACTGATCTGATGGTCATACTTCAGATGACTTGAATTTTCTTCTAGGCTGAAGTCTGGTCCAACTTCGCTGATTAAATTGTTTGACCAGGACTTCTCTGATAAGGGTTGCCTGATATAGCTCGTCTGTGGTCAACCTTATCTGAACAGTTGAGTTTGACCAAGACTCGGCTGATAGATACTTATCTGATTTGTACTTAGCCGATTTAAAGCCTAACTTATATGGCCTATAGAAGATACACATTTGGTTCTTCTTTATATTTTTCCAAGTATTTATCTTAACACAATTTGGCCTATGGAAGATACTCATTTGGTTCTTCCTTACATTTTGCCAAGTAATAAGCATACATTTGAATATATAAAGATGACATCATTAAAATCTAATAAGTATTCCTAACAGATGGGACCAGTGGTTTAGCCCCGGTCCTAGGTAAATTGATTATTGACTATTTGTTTTTAGGGAAAAGACATGTCTTGATTTTATTTTGAACGTTTTGATGCATGTAGTATGAGATGTGTAAGCGAATGGTTTGCCTTGATTACTTGTACTAGCGTAATTGCTAACCCCTTTGTGGACCCGTTTGGGGAAATTCGTGTTATGAATTTCAGGCAACGTTCAGCCGGTCGAGCGGGAACTGGAGTAGTACGAGGATGCTGGCCAGAGTGGTTGACGTGTGCAAATCAGTCCCTTTATTTCAGTTATCCATTTTAAAACGTTTGTTTTCAAACTTGTGAACTAATAGATGTTACTCACGAGTACTTAGGCGTTTTAAATTTGGAAGATGGATTGTATACTAAATTTTATGTGTGATTTTCGATGATGTCTAGTTTACCAGTTGTACCAGGTGTTTTATTTAATTTGCGTCTTGGTGATGTGTGTTTTCCCGTTAACCGTGATGGTTAGACGAGCGGTATAAATTAGTTAGCCTGGTGGGTTCCACGTAGGGGTCCACGGCGCTGTACTATACCCTGAATATCTTGGGGGTGTTAAGAAAATGGTATCAGAGCAAGGTTTATGGATACCTAGGCTCGTCATTTAATTGGGTGTAGTTGTGTTTTATTTTGCACATCGTCATCACGCTGCCATCATCTCGGTACTTCCAGTGTTTGTAAGTTTTCCTTACTCGATTATTTTGCTTTCTCGTATCGTACTTCCATTTCTTGAACTGTCATTGTTTTATCTCGTACTGATCATCGAGATGCTTTCACTACCTCTTATCTTCAGTATGGATGCTGGGAGAGGTCGAGGTATAGGTCGTGGATGCAGCCGGGTACGTGGGGCAGCAGTAGGGCGGCCACGTCACACTCTTATGGAGCCGGCAGTACTGATGATCGTCAGGGCCATACTGCTACTCAAGATGGCGCAACTGGTAATGGCGCCGACTTGGGTGTTGCAGCTGTGATGCAACAAACGGTGAACCAAATGGATGCGATAGCCCAGGCGGTCCAAAACCCGTCTCTGGCTCGTACTGATCGGGCCGGCGCGGATCATTGGCTTCAGGATGTCACCAAGATGCGTCCTTCTCAGTTTTCTGGGGCTTCAGACCCTGTTGGTTGGGAGGGGTGGATCAAAGAGATGTCCAAGGTCTTTGTCGCCACTAACTGTCCTGAGGATCGCAAGGTCCCAATCGCCCAGCATTTTCTCACTGAGGATGCTGCTGATTGGTAGGAGGCTGTCGAGCCTCAGGATCATGATGCTTCGTGGGCCGAGTTCAGAGACCTTATGGAAGCTGAGTACTGTCCGTGGCCAGTTCTTCAGGTGTGGGTCCATGCTTTTTATGATGCTTAGCCTTGGGATATTCTGGTTTCTCAGACCATTGTAGATTTCAACTGGGAATTGGGCTTCGTGAAGGCCCAAGTTAAGGAGGAGAGTGACAAGATTTGCCACTTCTCTAGGCGAATGAAACCGAGGATTCGTGATTACATGTTTGGACTCGCCTGCACCACCCTAAAGGACTATCAAAGTAGAGCTCTTTCTTATGATATGTCCTTGACGGCCAGGGAGGCGGCTCGAGAAAGTAAGAAACAGAAATCCATCGGTAACTTTTCGGGTCACAAGGGCGGAGTTCAGCAGAAGTCTCAGCTTGCTAACATTCCTGCGGGCTATTCGGCTCATTTTTCTAGGGGCTTCCGAGGTACTACCAGTGCCCCAACTCATGGATTCAGATGTTTCAACTGTGGCCAACCGGGCCATTGGAACCGGGAGTGTCCCCATCCACCGTGACTTGTCATACTTGTGGCCAGGTAGGCCATAAGGCTTCCTTCTATGATCATTCAGAGCAGACTCTTGGTGCGCAATATTCTTTTCCAGCGCCTAAGGAGCCGAGTGTGAACCAAGGATCATTTTGCTCTGCAGTCTCCGCATAATGTCAGCCGAGGGAGAGGTCGGGGCTAGCCGGCTAGAAGGGGAGCTTCCAGTGTCGGCTCCGCTCATCCGCGTGTATATGAGTTGAGGAGGGCCGATGATCCAGCGGATACCTTGGCTACAGGTACCGTTCATATTCATTCTCATCCTATTAGTGTGCTTTTCGATTCTGGTGCTACGCATTCGTTCGTCTCTCTAGAGTGTGTGCGCCATTTAAGTCTTGACTGTTTGTTGTCTTGTGAACCTTTCATTGTTAAACTTCCTAGTGGTGATAGGATTGTTGGTGATCGAGAGATCCGAGACTGTTATGTGGTTATTTGCGAGAGGGATTGGTTCTCAAATATTATTATTGTGGGTATTGAGGGTGAGGATTTGATTCTCGGGGATGATTGGCTCGAGCGGCATGGTGCGATCATGAACTACCACACGAGGATCATCACCATATTAGCCGAGCATGGTACCGAGTACTCTTTCGTGGGGTGAAATAGGGGAAACCAGCACTTCGTAATTAATGCCTTGAAGGCGATGAGACTCCTGCGGAAGGGGTGTACTGGTTATTGGTGTTACGCCTTGAAGGCGGAGGATGGTTGTTGCGATTTTTCTTACACGCAAATGCACGTTATCGTTTACAAGTAATAAAGTGATAAGTAGAGTATCGTTCCCACGAGGACTGAATCTCTAACTACCGATTTTTATGTATTCCAGTTTTATTTGAACAATCGAATTTGGGTTTTGCAATTAATAACTAAAAGAATTAATAAAAGATTAAACAGTAGAAAACGATAGCTGGAATAAAGGGAAATCAAATGATGAATAAGTCTAGGATTCTGAATCCACCTCGGTTTATCCGAATTTACTCTCGATTATCCATAATAAATAATTTTCCCAATTTATTGAAGGCGGAGATTGCTAATATATTCTACCGCCTCTCCCGAGGTCAATAGATTTGTATAAAGGTGAATAACGCACTCTATCCCTAGGTGAATTAATTCATCAATAGGCGAAAAGCATAAAATCTCCAAAAGGCCACGTAGTTCCTATGAGTATATTCCTATCTCACAGAATAAAACGGTCCTCACCAATAGTTCCTCACCAATTCTCCTCTCCCGATTCGAATTGAATGATTAAATCAATACAACTATTGGCCAGATAATTGCAAGCATTAAACACAATTGGGAAAACTCAACAAAAAGGTAATTAATTGGATAATCTCAAGCAATTCGTCAAAACATAGGTTTCATCAAAACCCTAGATTAGGTCTTTAGCCTGACATACTAATAATTGAAAATACAGAATAAATGAATGAAAGCATAAAAATCAAACGCAGGTGAAGCTCGTATTCCTCCGTTCTTCGGCTTCCGCCTCGCCTCTTGAAGTCTTCGCTTCCTCTTCTTCGCTGCTCCAAGCTTAAGCTCCAAAAGATCCAAGATTCCAAAGATCCCCGATAATTAATTAGGGTCTTAAACCCTATTTATAGCTCAGCACATCCTCCAAATCGCGTCCGTATGAGTAGGTCGAAAACTGGCTTCGAAACGGCCCAAATCCGCGGACATACAAAACCGCCAAGTGTGCCGCGCGCACTAAACTGAGCCGCGACATCGCCTTGATTGGATGTCCGGCGTCCTTAAATTCTTACGTGCCGCGGCTCACTGGATCAGGCCGCTGCACAGTCGCTTTACTCTGCGCTCGGCTGGGTGTCTTCCTGTCCCGCGGCCCTGCTTCCTTGTGCCGCGGCTCATAGCCCAGATTTGCCGTTTTTGCCCGTTTTGCCTCGTTTTAGCTTCCGGACTTCAATTTCCTGACAAACATACAAAATTAAGGCATTAAAGGCTCATTTAAACAATTTCACTCTCCAAACTAATACAAAATAATGATAAATAAGCGTATAAAAATACGCCTAACAAAACCCCCAAACTTAAGCCTTTGCTTGTCCTCAAGCAAAAAGAATTAATTTCAATGAAAGAATGTCGTGAATCATCGTGCGACTCGTAGAGTTCAACCTAATCAATACTATCCTGTAATTCTCTCTGAATAATACGAGTGTCATAATAGCGAGTTGCACTCAGAACACTAATCCCACAAAGTAATCAAGTTCAGTCCTAATCACTCGTTCATGAAGAAAATCCAGCTCAAAGATTAACAAAACGTGAATCAAATCGACCGTCAATATTAAAGGCTAAAATAAACAAGCTAGTTCGTCCCGTTCCACAGTCTAATGGCCAAATTTTCACGAGTTTCATAAAAATAATCCTCGGACAGTATTCCCTTATATATATACTCAAGAATTTGATTCGAGTTGACCACTAGGTTCGGATCTCGGGATGTTTCATCGGGATAATCCTAGGGTGGAACTTCCATTCTCATGTATTGGGAAACCGTTTTACGTAAAAGACACTCATGGGGCACATGGATGCTTCTAGTTACTAAGTTCCCTTCTACAACGGAGAAACAACTCGAATATATAATTTCCGCATGTCCGAATCAAGGTCGCCGTTTTACGCGAGAGTAAACAGCGGGTCACGCGAATACCCCTGGTTACTAGGCTCCCTATCATCGGTATGTGAAATATCTAAATCACTAGTCTAATCAGGGTCGTCGTTTTACGCGAGAGTAAATAACGGGTCACGCGAATACCCCCGGTTACTAGACTTCCCCTCATAGAACAAAATTATCTCGATTTTTGGGAAAAAACTGACCGACTCTAAACTCAATCTAAGTGCCAACACGACTAATGTAACTGTACGACTCACTAATCGGAAAATGTAACCAAACGTATCGACGGTGATTTTAAAACAAGTATGTATCCTCTCTTATCCGCTAAGACCTCTACAATCACAAAAAATTTCGGACCTAAATGAATACTAAGCAGAAACCGAAATTACTGACTACAACTCGACTAAAACTCGCCCGTTTCTTCAGAGAGAAAAACAGTGTCGTAACATCAGTATTACACAAATAGAAGCACGAAAAATTCACGAATAGAGAAAATTAAGACAAGCAAGGCTATCGAAAAAATTAACGCAACGTAATGAAAAGTGCAACGAAATAAAATACAGCAATGAATGTAGCGACAGAAAGTAAACCCCCCCAAACTTAGGACGTACATTGACCTCAATGGACTAAATATGATATGCAATAAGAGATAAAAGGTCAAGTACTCCCCTCCAGTCCTCTCACGAGATGGTGCCGGCATCATCCAGTGAGCTTGCACGCTTCTTGCCCATATCATGCGGAGTGTGAATAATTGAGCTTGCATCATCAAAAAGGAAGTTAAGTACGAGCTCTCAAGTTTAACATGATGTAAGGGTTGGGGATAATGTAATTTGATAACACGATTCATTGCATATAATTTGAAAAAGCCTGGCTTACCAATTTTTCATTGCTGCAATTTATCAAACACTTTGTGTGCACACGTTAAAATGAAAAACAAAAATTTTGATGGTTAACTCCAAATCCCAAAAATAATAACACAGATAATAACCCTGAATAACGACAACTATCATCACCAATTCGTTCATAAATATCAATTTCATCACAATAACAAATTCCCCATATTCCAACTCCATTTTAGAAACAACATTGAAGAACAACTAGCAATATAACTTCAATTCTTTTCAAATCAAGTATCACTTATGATTAAGAAATCAAGAATTACCTGAATAATTTGAGAGGGAGACAAAGAGAAAGTTATCGAGTGACCTTATTTTGCCGTGAAAAATCCGAGGGAAGGGTCCCTAGAGCTGGCCGATCAACTGAAAGAAGCATACCTGGCCATTCTTATAATGTGACGGGGGCCGCGGCACAACATAAGTGAGCCGCGGCCCAGAGTACAGTCGGCCTGGGGCGCATTCGTCATACTTCCGTGTGCCGCAGCTCAGTTTGGGCATGCCGCGGCTCAACGTGTTAGTGTGCCGCGGCTCATTTGCCCCGTGCCGCGGCACAAAGTACAGCCTCCTGGGCGTTTCTTGGACATTTGGTGTGCCGTGGCTCAGGGTATGTGTGCCGCGGCTCAGTGACCTGGTGTGCCGCGGCTCAGTAAGATCGTGCCGCGGCACCGAGTACAGATTGTTCGGCCATGTTTCATCAGCTGGTGCGTGCCGCGGCTCACTTTTGTTGTGCCGCGGCCCATCATTGAATTCCTCCCCTTGGCTGATTCCTGCACAGAATTTTTACACGAAAACATCAAGACGAGAGGGAAGGACGGATCAAAGAAGGATGATGACAAAGAAAGACTATAAAAATGCAAGAAAACAATAAAGAATCTACAACTAATACTCGGGTTGCCTCCCGAGGAGCGCTAAGTTTATAGTCTTCAGCCGGACTTTTCTCGCATTCATCCGGCGGTGGATAAGGCGACGCTCGTTTTCTGCGTGTCTATTGGATTTCCCAAGTATGCCTTAAACCGTTGTCCATTAACTTTGAATTTTCGGGCATCTTTTTTGTACTTCTACTGCACCATGTGGAAACACTTGAACTACGGTGAACGGTCCCGACCATCGTGAACGAAATTTCCCGGGAAATAACTTTAAGCGAGAGTTAAATAGCAACACCTCTTGTCCCGGGACAAATTCTCTCTGCGTGATGTGCTTATCATGCCAAATCTTTGTCCGCTCCTTATAAAGTTTCGCATTTTCGTATGAGTCGTGGCGAATTTCTTCCAACTCGTTCAGCTGCAAACAACGCTTTTCACCAGTGGATTTCAGATCAAAGTTTAGTTTCTTTATCGCCCAGTAAGCACGGTGTTCCATCTCTACGGGTAAATGGCAACCTTTCCCATAGACCAATCTGTAGGGCGACATTCCGATAGGTGTTTTATACGCGATCCAGACGCCCAAAGTGCATCATCGAGTTTAAATGACCAATCTTTTCGAGACAAGCTGACCGTCTTTTCTAGAATCCACTTCAGCTCTCGATTTGATATCTCGACTTGACCGCTCGTCTGAGGATGGTATGCTGTAGCAACACGATGAGTGACTCCATATTTTCTCAAAACCGCATCAAGAAATTTGTTGTCGAAGTGTGACCCACCATCACTGATAATAGCACGTGGAGTCCCAAAGCGTGTGAAGATATGTTGTTTAATAAACTTGATTAAGACATTGGACCCATTCGTAGGTAGTGCCACCGCTTCAACCCATTTTGAGACATAATCTACGGCCACCAAAATATAGAGATTCTTGTTTGATGGAGGAAATGGACCCATGAAGTCGATCCCCCATACATCTAACAATTCAACTTCAAGTATGGTGTTCAGCGGCATTTCGTGTCGTCTTGAGATGTTTCCCATCCGTTGACACCGATCACACGCGGACACAAATGAGTGAGCATCTTTGAATAAGGACGGCCAATAGAATCCCGATTGTAAGACTTCGCCGCTGTTCTATTTCCACTAAAATGTCCACCGTAGGGTGATGCATGGCAATGGTTCAGCACACTGTGGATTTCCTCATCCGGAATGCATCTACGGATAATTTGATTGGGGCATCGCTTGAAAAGAAAAGGATCGTCCCACAAATAGTACTTAGCATCCGAGATTAGCTTCTTCTTTTGATGGCGTGAGAGGTCGTTCGGAATTGTTTTACTTGCCAAGTAGTTCACTAGATCAGCATACCAAGGCGCGTGTTTTGAATCCAACTTGTAGAGCTACTCGTCGGGGAAGGTTTCTATAATTTGTGGCTGACTTTCTTCCTTCTCGAGGGGACTCTCTAATCGTGAAAGGTGATCGGCTATAACGTTTTCCGTCCCTTTCTTGTCCCGAATCTCCAAGTTGAATTCTTTAAGGAGTAGCACCCACCGAATCAACCTTGGTTTGGCATCCTTCTTCTCCAAAAGGTATTTTATTGCTGAATGGTCGGTCCACACTATCACTTTCGTTCCTAGTAGATAAGCCCGGAATTTATCAAATGCAAAGATCACCGCCAACAATTCCTTCTCCGTTGTGGCATAATTTCTTTGGGCGTCGTCGAGTGTTCGGCTCGCATAGTATATGACATGGAACACCTTTCCTCGTCTCTGCCCCAAAACAGCCCCAATGGCAAAGTCGCTAGCATCACACATTAACTCGAACGGAAGGTCCCAATCCGGAGCAACTATCACCGGTGCCGTGCTTAGAGCTTTCTTCAACAATTCGAAACTTTCTTTACAAGACTCGTCAAAAGCAAAGGGAACATCCTTCATGAGTAGATTGCACAGCGGCTTCGTGATCTTCGAAAAATCCTTAATAAATCGGCGATAGAAACCGGCATGTCCCAAAAAACTTCTAATCCCCTTGACCGAAGTGGGTGGAGGCATCTTCTCAATTGTTTCAATTTTCGCTCGGTCGACTTCAATCCCATGTGAGGATATTCGATGGCCAAGCACAATGCCCTCCTGCACCATAAAATGACACTTCTCCCAATTCAAGACCAAATTTGTCTCTTCGCATCTTCGCAAGACTTTCTGCAAATTTTTCAAACAAATGTCAAACGAATCTCCAAAAAAAGAAAAATCATCCATAAAAATCTCAATACACTGCTCTACCATATCAGAAAAAATAGCCATCATACACCGTTGAAAAGTAGCCGGCGCATTACACAATCCAAAAGGCATGTGCCTATAAGCGAAAATGTCGTAAGGACATGTAAACGTCGTTTTCTCTTGGTCTTCGGGGGCTATGTAAATCTGATTATACCCCGAGTAACCATCGAGAAAGCAATAGAAATCGTGTCCGGCTAATGTATCTAACATCTGATCAATAAAAGGCAAGGGGAAATGATCTTTTCTAGTGGCCTTATTTAATTTCCTATAATCTATGCACATACGCCACCCCGTAACAATCCTAGTGGGAATTAATTCATTATTATCGTTTTGAACAACTGTTATCCCACCCTTTTTCGACACAACTTGGACCGGACTTACCCACTTGCTATCAGAAATTGGAAAGATCATACATGCGTCGAGGAGTTTTAAAACCTCGACTTTTACCACCTCCTTCATGTTAGGATTCAGCCGGCGTTGACGCTCCACGGATGGTTTGTAGTCTTCCTCCATCAAAATCTTGTGCATGCAAATTGACGGGCTGATCCCCTTAATATTCGCAATAGACCATCCAAGAGCAGATTTGTACTCCCTCAAAACTCTTAATAATTTCGCCTCTTGATCTCCCGCTAAAGTGGCCGAAGGAATAACTAGAAGGGAGTTGTCGGGCCCCAGGAATGCATATTTTAAATGAGGCGGCAGCTTCTTGAGTTCCAACTTTGGAGGTTTTTCGATCGATGGGGTTGGTCGAGTTAGTGAACTTCCGAGCTCCTCGAATGGTTTACGAATAAAAATTGGCGGGGAAGCATCCATGTGTCGTACGTAGGCTGCATGCTCTCCATTTAGTTCGGAAACAGCCCCAATCAAAACGGATTCCAATGGATCGGGTGGATAATTTTCTCGAAAAGTTCTACTCACGCACGAGTCAATGACGTCAACTTGGAAACAATTTTCAGCGTCACTCGGATATTTTATTGAATGTTACTTGCTCCTCTTGAACACGTAGAGTAAGCTTCCCCTTTTCCACATCGATCAAAGTTCGGCCGGTCGCCAAGAACGGTCTTCCCAAGATAATCGGGATATCTTGATCTTCCTCCATATCGAGCACAATAAAATCCGCTGGAAAGATAAATTTGTCAACCTTTACTAACACGTCCTCTATTACTCCCCTTGGATATTTGATAGATCGATCCGCTAATTGCAAGGAGACCGTCGTCGGCTTGGCTTCCCCAATGTCCAGCTTTTTAAAAATAGAAAGGGGCATAAGATTTATGCTGGCCCCGAGATCGCATAGGGCTCTTCCAAAAGACGAATTTCCGATGATACAAGGGATGGTAAAACTTCCCGGATCTCTCAATTTAGGTGGGAGCTTCTTTTGTAAAATAGCGCTGCACTCCTCCGTTAAAGCGACCGTCTCATATTCCTAGAGCTTTCTTTTGTTGGACAAGACTTCTTTCATGAATTTCACATAACTCGGCATTTGTTCCAACGCGTCGGCAAATGGAATGTTTATGTGTAATTTCTTGAAGACGTCGAGGAATTTTGAAAACTGCTTGTCCAGTTTTTGCTTTTGGAAACGCTGTGGGAATGGAATTTGAGGAGTGGGCTGAGTAGTCGATACTTCCTTTGGCTTGGGTGCCTCATCCTTTTCCTTCTCGTTCTGATCGATCGGCTGCTCTTTGTTATTAATAGGCTGCCCTTTCAACTCCTTTCCACTTCGTAATTCGATCGCTTGCACATTTTCCTTGGGTTTCACTTAGGCTGCGCTGGGCGATGCACCTTGAGACCGAGAAGACAATAAATTAGCAATCTGCCCCATTTGTGTTTCTAGATTTCGGATGGAGGTAGAGTGATTTTGGAGGGTCGTCTCGGTGCGGGTCATGAATTGGCTCGTGTTAGCCGCCAATTGAGCAAGAACATCTTCCAATGATACCTTTGGTGATTGAGGGGGCTGCTGTGGGGGCTGCGCGAAGTGAGCTTGTGGAGGTTTCAAAGCTTGCCCGTTCCTCCACGGAAAATTTTGTTGATTTCGCCACCCTTGATTATAAGTGCTGGGGTAAGGATTATTGTAATACCTCCGGTATTCCATGCTTGATTACTTTGTACTGTGTGAATGTTTGGTAATGTGACGTCATTTCTATTTATGTATTCCATTGAGTGCTATATAATTGTACGATGTGAATGAAACGGGGGTGACACACCTTGACGCCATGGGACGATCGTCGGTGCGAATATGACGGTGGCCAACGTCTTGTTCCCCGATAATTGTTGACGAGTGGAAGGGATGGTCACCCCAAGATGGTTAGAATGTGGTTTGGGGCTAAAAAGTTCTGTCTAACGCGCACTATAACCCATGCCTAACGTACGCTATATTTCGATCGTTACGTACATTAAGGCAGCTACATTACGTACGTAACGGTTGGGTCGGTCTCCCGACCAGAATCTTTCTTTTGACACGGACAGAGCTACTTTCGGCGGGCTAGAGGACAAACGAGTCAATTGTTCGTTACGTACGTTATGTCCCAAATTTAACGTACGTAACACTTGGGCACATTTCGGGCAGTGAGTTCTTTACGTACGTTGTCATCACACTGTTACGTACGTAATACACCTTACGTACGTAACACTCTTATCGTTAACGTACGTTATCAAAACCAAGTTTTATAAAATGATAGTTCCCTTCTTCATTTGCACGACCCAACATCACAAACTACCACCCTTGGAGAAATTCCTAGCCCTATACCCGGTTCTTAAGCCTCCTAAACACTTGAATTAACATTGAGGAGGTGGATTCTTGAGCTTCGGTGAAGATTATCCAAGTCGTTCAAGTCACTTCTCGTTCTCCTCGTAGTTCTTGTGAATCCGTCAACTATCTTCATTATTCTTCTTCCAATAAGGTAAGCCACCAATCCCTGGAGTTATATCTTCGATGTTTTCTTATTTATACTTATTATATTGCGGGTATTGGGTAGATTTTGCTAAACTTCGTAGACAATCTTGTCGGATGAAATTGTAGTAACCGGGAATTCCGTTTCTCATATGTTTTGTTTCATGCAAATGAAATTTCACTTCAAATCATCACTAGGAATGTAAAATTTGACGAATCAATTGTGGGGAAATTCGTAGTAATCCGTCACCGTATGTTCCATTGTTCGTAGCCACCCTTACCTTGTGATTTTTGACACTTAGCAAACTAAGGAAAAATAATTCGATAGTATAATCAAAATTGGTTGTCAAACCACCGAAGTTATTGTGCAATAAAATCCATCGATTGTAGTATTCGGAATATAGAATTGTATTAGAAAGCATAAGATTCGATTTCGCAATAATAATTCGTTGACAACCGAAGAATGATAGGATTATCTTCTTGAGTAAATCGATATACCTAATGTTAATTATAAGATTGAATGAGATAATGGTTCACAACACTTGAAAACTTAGAAACGATACTCATACCGACAATTAAAACTACACTAGGAATCCGGTTAGGAAAGGAAGACTAGTTTTATTCATTATAATCCGTACGAGGTGTTAATCGGATGTTTCGTGGCTAGGTTAAGCTCGAGCGGGCGTGGGGACTTCGTTATCATAAAGCACCTACTATAGGATCACAGGCAAGTGAAATCTTGCTCGTGAAGTTTCTAATATCAATGTTATACCGTATGTGTGTACGTGCCATTTTGATAAAAACCGACGTTTGTCTTTCTCTAAAGATGTTATAAATGGGCCGATGTGTTGGGGATAAAACCTGTATGGTACCCGTGTGGAAATGTGTTAGGGGGTAAGACCCGAATTGGGCACCTATGTTCCGAGGTATTCCCGTGTGGATACTTCCGTGACTCTTGGTTGCGACCTTGGGGGCTTATGTGATAAAGAGAGAGATTCGTCGGTTGAGTGATGAAATATTCCTGTGATTACTAGGTACTGTGATTATAAAGATGTCGTATATCGTTGTTAGTAGTTGTTATTTGGTATGCATTCTCTGACCCTGGTTACCTGGTATGACTCGTCGTACCAGGTAAAATTGTTCATCATGTGCAGGACATTCCCGAGGGGTCCGGTCAGACTTGAGCGGTGTTGGAATTATCTCTAGCCGCTGCTTTAATTGGAATAAATTGTTTTCTTTGGAAAAACCTTTGTTGTGTAATAATTGGACTTCAAATTACATTTTTCCGTAAATCTTTCGATTCACGTTATGTAATCCTTGAATTTAAGGTTTTATCGCGATTTTCTTAAAATGCCTATTTTTCTAACTAGCCTTGTGGGTCCTACGTGGGATTCATGGCACTGTAATACCTCGGGATATTTTGGGGGTGTTACAATTATTCTGCCGATTTCCATTTCCCACGAATTGAGCTTGCTCCATCTGATGTTGCTCGAATGGATTTCCGACTTGACACTCCGCGCTCGGGTGGGATCCGTTACACCAATTGCATGTCTCAATGGTAACGGGGGAAGGTGCGTGCGAAAATGCTTGGAGCTTCTGAGTCAAGGCGGCGACTTGAGCAGACAATGTGGAAATCGGATCATTGCTAGAAACTTCCATAACTCGCTTCGGCGTCAATCTTTCCGATGGCCATTGATATGCGTTTGCGGCCATAGCTTCCAACAGCGAGTGTGCCTCGGCCATAGTCTTCCCCATCAAAGCCCCACCGGCGGCTGCATCCACGAGAGTGCGTGTAGAGGCACTCAACCCATTGTAGAACGTCTGAATCTGAAGCCAATCAGGAAGGCCGTGATGAGGGCATCTCCGTAACAAATCTTTATATCGCTCCCAAGCCTCGTGGAGCGATTCCATGTCATATTGACCAAAGGTGGTTATCTCGTTTCTCAACCTCGCCGTCTTAGAAGGTGGGAAGAATTTGGCAAGGAAGGCTTGCGCTAACTCTGCCCATGTTGTGATCGACCCCGGCGGTAAGGAATTTAACCAAAATTTCGCTTTATCCCTCAAAGAGAAAGGGAAAAGCCTCAATCGGATCGCATCGTCGGTGACACCATTAGTCTTGAAAGTGTCACAAATTTCCAGAAAAGAAGCAATATGAGCGTTTGGGTCGTCATTCGGCAGTCCACAGAATTGGCTCGCCTGCACCATCTGAATAATAGCAGGCTTGATCTCAAAATTATTGGCTTGGATAGTGGGACGCCGAATTCCCGAAAAATTTGCGTTTATCTGCGGCATGGCATAGTCTCGAAGAGCTAGTTCCGGTTGAACTTGCCGCACATGGTTATCTTCTCCTTGGATTTCGATATTTTCGGCTATGTTGATCGTCGTCTGCAACTCTCTTTTCTCTTTCTTGCTCCTTCGAAGAGTGCGCTCGAGCTCGGTATCCAAAGGTAGTAGGCCTTCGTTACCGAGTTTTCTCATGCACTACACGAAAGGTCCTGAAAGGAAAACAAATAAACGAAATTAAATACTCAAAAATAAAAATAAAAACGTTCAAACTAAGACTAGAAATACTGAAATTGATATTAGAAAATTTCAGTCCCCGGCAACGGCGCCAAAAACTTGTTGCGATTTTTCTTACACGCAAGTGCACGTTATCGTTTACAAGTAATAAAGTGATAAGTAGAGTATCGTTCCCACGAGGACTGAATCTCTAACTACCGATTTTTATGTATTCCAGTTTTATTTGAACAATCGAATTTGGGTTTTGCAATTAATAACTAAAAGAATTAATAAAAGATTAAACAGTAGAAAACGATAGCTGGAATAAAGGGAAATCAAATGATGAATAAGTCTAGGATTCTGAATCTACCTCGGTTTATCCGAATTTACTCTCGATTATCCGTAATAAATAATTTTCCCAATTTATTGAAGGCGGAGATTGCTAATATATTCTACCGCCTCTCCCGAGGTCAATAGATTTGTCTAAAGGCGAATAACGCACTCTATCCCAAGGTGAATTAATTCATCAATAGGCGAAAAGCATAAAATCTCCAAAAGGCCACGTAGTTCCTATGAGTATATTCCTATCTCACAGAATAAAACGGTCCTCACCAATAGTTCCTCACCAATTCTCCTCTCCCGATTCGAATTGAATGATTAAATCAATACAACTATTGGCCAGATAATTGCAAGCATTAAACACAATTGGGAAAACTCAACAAAAAGGTAATTAATTGGATAATCTCAAGCAATTCGTCAAAACATAGGTTTCATCAAAACCCTAGATTAGGTCTTTAGCCTGACATACTAATAATTGAAAATACAGAATAAATGAATGAAAGCATAAAAATCAAACGCAGGTGAAGCTCGGATTCCTCCGTTCTTCGGCTTCCGCCCTCTGCCCTTGAAGTCTTCTGCTTCCCTCTTCTTCTGTCGTCTCCAAGCTTAAGCTCCAAAAGATCCAAGATTCCAAAGATCCCCGATAATTAATTAGGGTCTTAAACCCTATTTATAGCTCAGCACATCCTCCAAATCGCGTCCGTATGAGTAGGTCGAAAACTGGCTTCGAAACGGCCCAAATCCGCGCGGACATACAAAAACCGCCAAGTGTGCCGCGACGCACTAAATCTGAGCCGCGGCACATCGTCTTCAGCTGGATGCCTGGGCGTCCTTAAATTCTTCTGTGCCGCGGCTCACCTGGACTGTGCTGCGGCACAGAGTACAGTTTACTCTGCGCTCGGCTGGGTGTCTTCCTGTGCCGCGGCCCTGCTTCCTTGTGCCGCGGCTCATAGCCCAGATTTGCCGTTTTCACCCGTTTTGCCTCGTTTTAGCTTCCGGACTTCAATTTCCTGACAAACATACAAAATTAAGGCATTACAGGCTCATTTAAACAATTTCACTCTCCAAAATAATACAAAATAATGATAAATAAGCGTATAAAAATACGCCTAACAATGGTTGGGTCGAGTTTTCAGCGATTCCAGTCATTAGTGAGTTCCCAGATATCTTTCCTGACGAGTTGTCGGGGTTACCACTAGACCGTGAGGTTGAGTTTGCTATTGAGTTAGAGCCGGGTGCATCTCGATTTCGAAGGCGCCGTCGCATGGCACCTTCCGAGATGGCTGAGTTGAAGAAGCAGTTGAGTGAGCTTCTTAAGTCGGGGTATATTCGACCGAGCGCTTCGCCTTGGGGCGCACCGGTCCTATTTGTGTGGAAGAAGATGGTTCACTGCGTTTATGTATCGACTATCGTGAGCTAAACAAAGTAACCATCAAGAATAAGTATCCCTTGCAGAGGATTGATGACTTGTTTGATCAGTTGCAGGGGGCTGCTCGAATTGAGATCGGGATACTATCAGCTTCAGGTGAAGGAGTCCGATGCCCAAAAATAGCTTTTCGGACGAGATACGGACATTATGAGTTTGTGGTTATGCCCTTCGGGCTAACTAATGCTTCGTAAGTGTTCATGCATTTCATGAACAAGGGTTTCATCGAGTATTTGGATAAGTGTGTCATTGTCTTCATTGATGACATCCTTATCTACTCTAGGAATGAGAAGGAGCACGCGCATCATCTGCATGTGGTGTTGGACGTTTTGAGGACCGAGCGACTCTATGCGAAGTTCTCGAAATGTGAGTTTTGGCTGAAGAAAGTGATGTTTCTGGGTCACGTGATTTCAGCCGAGGGGGTCCGTGTGGATCCACAGAAGATTGAGGCAGTGCTGGATTGGACACCGCCTAAGAATGTGAAGGAGGTCCGTAGTTTCTTGGGTTTGGCTGGCTACTATCGTAGGTTCGTCGAGGGGTTCTCAAAACTGGCTCGGACACTTACACAGTTGCTTCATAAATCTGAGAAGTTCGTCTAGAATGACGAAAGGCAGTCGAGTTTTGAGGAGATGAAGAGGCGTTTGACTTCAGCCCCGATTTTAGCGTTGCCGTGTGGCAACAAGGGTTTTGCTGTTTATAGCGATGCGTCGGGTGTTGGAATATAAAACGCAGCGGAAGCTAGTTGGTGAAAATATTTTATAAACGGTTTTATAAACTAACCAACATAAAACCCAGTTTTATTTAGGCTTGTCAATTAATTAACTAAAGATATAATAAACAATCAAATAAATATATTTATGCATGGGAGTCGGTAATTAATACCTTTGACGCGAAGTGGTAGAAAATTCTTTCCTTGGATCGATCGAACACCTCCTTGTATTCTTCCTTGATCTACTTGTATTTCTACCTCAAAGTCTTCTAGAGTATATCCCACCTATTATCCGGATATCGTGTGGGCAATAATCTACCGGACTACTTGGACAGCAACAGGGATCGACCGAATTGTTCTTCCAAAATTCCTTTCGATTTTCTCTCTATTTTTTCATGAATATTTGTGGTATTTTAGAAAAATATTGTGTTAACTAAATTATAAAATCCAAGACACAAGTCAAGATCCACAATTAAACAGACACAAAAAATTGAAAATTTTGGCTCAAATTATGATGATAAAATCGGCCACCCCATACATTCTATTTATAGGTATTTTGGGCTACTCTAGGCACCTTAAGGAGGATATGGTAAGGACTCTTAATAGATGTCATCTGCCTATATTAGATCTCTTCCTAATATAATGACTCTATTAAATATCAACTTAGTCCACTAAAAAATTGATATTGCACTTTCTACCAAAATCCCAAATTACGAAATTGGGCTCCTTTTTGAATTAATTATTTCCCGTGTTTAAGATATTCTATGTCCATTAATTAATTTAAGCTACCGATAGCTTTTAATTAATTAATGTGTTATACATGAGTATACCACTCAACCTTTATTATTATATCGGAAAAATTAATTCTACCTGCATGGTTTAATATAATAATCCTTTCGAGTGCCTCAAGGGACATGACCAACCCGACTGGTCGGGACACAATTTCTATCTATAATATTAATTATCATATAAATAATAATATTGCCCAAAATATTGAGCATATTGAGTCAATCATTGTGGCTCTCACCCATGATAAATCAAAGCAATAAATATTAAATATATATAATTAAATATTAATCACTAGAATTAAGAAATAATAATTGTCCGAGATGTACGTTCTTCTTATAGTCAGTACAGAAGAATCCATCTCACCTCGATCCTGTTCAACGTATACCGAATATGCTAATATATGCTAATGGTCAAGACCAACCAATCTCAAGCACATACTACAACCTCTCACATAACGGTCTAATATTATATGGATTGTGAACTAAATATTACTATATAAGGAACCGATAATGTGATCTTATGTGTAACACGACACACCACATTATCTATAATATAAAGTAATTTAGACTATATTTGCATAACCATAGCGTGAATAAATATGCAAAACATGTGATAAATGAATTAAATATTCTCATAGGTAAAGACCGGGAAATTAGGTAATACAAGCATAAAGTATGCTTTGATGTATACAACCCTAACAATCTCCCACTTATACTCAAAGCATGCTTTTGAAGTATACTATCTAGACTATGTCTATCTATCTCCCACTTATACTAAAAGCAATGCTGCCATACATCTCAACCACATTCCTTCCACATGCCCTTCAAATGACTTTGAGGGCAATCCTTTCGTGAAAGGATCAACTAGGTTGTCTTCAGAAGCTATCATGGAGACAATAATCTTCCTTTTATTCATTAAATCTCGAATGATATGATATTTGTGCTTGATATGTTTGATTGATTTGTGTGTAACACCCCGAGATATTCGGAATAATTACAGCGCCGTAAACCCTTTATTTAAGAATTTACAAGGCTAAATTAAAGAAATGCGGAATAATACAAAAATACCATAAAAATTTAGTAGTTCGGCAACTGGGTCAACAACCCAAATGAATCCAATTATTACAACATTTCAAATCATTAACAAGACACACGTACTCGAGTACTGTAAATAACACTAGAATAATAAGACAACACGACGAATAACATCACTGAGCCCCTTCGTCATCATGTCGGTACTGTGGTTGTTTTCCCACTCCTCGGCTAACAAATGTCCACCTCCGAAGGGGTTAGCATTACGATGCTAGCACAAGTATCATAATATACAAACTCAGATATGCAAAAACGATGCATGGCAAAATACATAACACGGACTTCCGCTACCGGAATCCAACAATGCGAATCCTCATGATTCCATCAACACAACATGGGTAATCCAATGATCCAGCGCCCTCAGCATAGATCCCAAGATGATCCCGTCGGACCAACACGAGGTGGACATTCGATCCAGTGCCCTCAGCATAGATCGCTCGATCCCTTCGGATCAACACAACATACGCTAACACAACTATGCATACACATATGCAAAAAATCGATATGTCCATCAACATGAACATACAACGGAAATAATCTCATGCTCAACAACATGAATAAACGGTATGCATGATCAAAATTACCAATATAAAACCAACTTCAAAATATGATACTTGCCTTAGAAAGATGGCAATAATGCAAATACTTCAATGATTTCAACAAACTCGAAGGCTGCCTCCTTCGATCACCCGTTCGCAACGCTCGGCCCTCTAAACAAATAGGAAAATAACGACAACTCAAAACAAATTAAACGTACGAACATCTTACGTCTACTACGGCTGGGTCAACACTCTAAGTTAGCTGGCTCACGGTTCAAATCACCCGACGAACGTTCGATCGAGCTAGAGACATTCAAATCATCATAAATTCGTACTTCGATTCCTGATTACCGATTCCATTACCAGGTTCTGTTATAACACCTTTCAATCCGAGTTTAAGGTTAATTCATCCCTACACTTCGTTCTTCTACAAGCTATCTTCTTTGCCAAGGTTTTACGTTCATGGTAATTGTTACCAATCAACACCCTTCATTCTAATTATCAATATGAAGATAAATATGTCCAGAAATCATTACGAGTCATGAATTACGTTGAAGATCACCTCATACTATCCAGGGATTATTTCTTAGTGACCACTCTAAGAATTCATCTTCTTGCAAAATCCCAATCTAGGTGATGATAATAACAATACACCGGCATACAAGTGATTCGGAAAAGACAACCTAAAATATGCAACAATCACATAAATCAAATCTTAGATTTAACTCAATAAGGTTCGGTTACGATCTTCTTACTCAAAGGATTTCTACATGATTACTTCAAATTCTTAAGGTATGGTGTTCAACTTAATGGGTTATCAACAACCTTAATAGTTCCAGGAGAAAGGTCATAATCCGAATAAGAACATGAATTCTAAGCTTGGGCATTAACACATACCCTATACGGAAAGAAAAGATGAAAACACTTGATGAACTCAACGTTAGACGCTTGAACACAAGTCCTCAAAGCTCCTTGCCTTCAATGATATGTTAGGAGGGTGATATGAGGGTTGAAGATGGAGAGGGTAACTCTTAAAGTCGCGGAAATTGAGTGGGGGTTGAAGTGGCATCTGAAAAATGAAAGGAGGTGCTGTCCTATATATAGAAAATGGTTATTAGCGCGGGCGGCTCTTTATTAGCGTGCACTAACGGGCTTGCAGTCTACTAACTCTGTCTGATCTCGATTTAGCGTACGCTAAACAGCCTTAACGTGCGCTAAAAACCGACAGTTAGCGTACGCTAATGCTATTATAGCGTGCGCTAATGGCTGAACGAAAGTTTACTGACCTCAGTGTACTCAGCTTAGCGTGCGCTAGCCTCAAGCCCTTAGTGTGCGCTAAGCACCGTTGACTCAAATTTTCCAAAAGCCGTCTAAATTCATCCCGACATGTTCCCAACAAAATCCGAGGCCTGATCTCACCTACCAACCTGTCTCAATCAGGCTGACCACGTATAGCGCGCACTAAGTCTCATCCTTAGCATGCGCTAGCTTACACAATTAGCGCGCGCTACACTTAAACGTTAGCGTGCGCTACATGTGCACAAATACAAGCATGAGACAGCATCTATGAAATTATACGCTCATCAATACAGGATCAAGAAATACGGAGGTTTATACTCAATTCGAAGTACAACATGCTATGCCACAATGTTCAAATACAGATAAAATACACAATAATTATCTGGGCATTACATACTACCCCTCTAAAAAGAAGTTTCGGCCCGAAACTTAAAACGAAAATAAATCCGGGTATCTCGACTTCATACAATCTTCATTCTCCCAGGTTGCTTCTTCGACTCTATATCAAGACCACTGAACCTTTACCAAGGAGATCGGTTTATTCCTCAATTGTTTGATCCGACTCTCGAGTATCTTGATTGGTTTTTCTTCAAACGAGCCATCATTAGCCACTTCAATCTCGCCAAAATCGATGATATGACTGGGATCCGGTGCATATTTCCTTAATTGGGATACGTGGAATACATTATGAACGTGACTCAGCGTTGGCGGTAAGGCCAACCTGTATGCCAACTCCCCAACTCTTTCAAGGATCTCGAATGGTCCGATATATCTCGGACTCAGTTTCCCTCTCTTCCCAAAATGAAAAATTCCCCGAGTAGGAGAAACCTTCAATAGCACATGGTCCCCAACCTCGAACTCCAACGGGCGACGACGCACGCCTGCATAAGACTTCTGTCGACTCTGGGCAGTCAACAGCCTTCCACGAATAAGCGCTACCTTCTATTAAGTCTGAACTATCAACTCTAGTTCAGTCCCGATCAAATTAGAAGAATCAGTCCAACACAGGGGCGATCTGCATCTTCTACCGTACAACGCTTCAAATGGTGCCATCTTAATGGAAGCATCCAACTATTGTTGTAGGTGAATTAAATCAACAACAAATGAACCTCCCAAACGGTTGACCAATCCAAGGCACAAGCTCTTAGCATATCTTCTAATGTCTGTATAGTCCTTTCGGATTGTCCGTCCGTTTGAGGATGATAAGATGTGCTAAAGTTCAGCTTGGTTCCCAAGGCCTTATGAACTGCCTTCCAAAAGTGTGACACAAAGCGACCATCCCGGTCCGAAATAATGGTCTTCGGTGTACCGTGCAATCGGACTATTTCTGCAATAAACACTCGTGCTAACTTCTCCGGTCCCCAAGTATCCTTAATCCCTAGGAAATGAGCCGACTTGGTTAGGTGATCCACTATCACCCAAATCATGTTCATCCCTGACATGTTCCTCGACATATTAGTGATAAAGTCCATCGATATATCCGCCCACTTCCACTCAGGAATCAGAAGTATCTTCAACATTCCGGCAGGTCGTTGATGTTCAATCTTAACCTATTGACAAGTTAAACACTTTGAGACGTATTCTGCTACGTCCTTCTTCATATTTCCCCACCAGAAACTTTCCTTTAGATCTTTTTACATCTTATTGGTGCTCGGGTGAATAGAATAGGGCGCGCTGTGAGCTTTCTTCATGATCGTATGTCTCAAAACATCGTCATCGGGGATGTAAAGTCGACTCTAGAATATCAGAACTCCATTATCATGTATCACGAATCCCAGGGCCTTTCCTTTGTTTACTTCATCACGTAACCGAACAATTAGAGAATCATCTAACTGCTTAGATTTGATTTCTTTGATTAACGACGAAGTTAGTTCCATCATACACAGTTGCCCTTGGACTCCTTGTGACCATACTTCAATTCCTTTGCGAATCAGTTCTCGTTGAATGTTGGGTTGGGACGTAAGCACTTCCAACACTCGAAGAGAAACAGGTTTGCGGCTCAGTGCATCAGCTACCACGTTCGCTTTGCCTGGATGATAAAGAATTTCCAGGTTGTAATCTTTGATCAGTTCCAGCCATCTCCTTTGTCTCATGTTTAATTCCTTCTGACTGAAAATATACTTGAGGCTCTTATGATCGGTGAAGATATGACAATGAGTGCTGTACAAATAATGTCGCCAAATCTTCAGGGCAAAGGCGACAGCTGCTAACTCTAAATCATGAGTCGGATAGTTAATCTCGTACGGTTTCAACTATCGAGAGGCATAGGCAATCACCATATCTTTCTGTATCAACACACAACCCAGACCCTGATTTGAAGCATCGCTATATACCATGAATCCATCGGTCCCATCTGGTAATGCTAGTATAGGCGCCATTGTCAGTCTTCTCTTAAGTTCATCAAAACTAGCCTGACATTTCTCATCCCACATGAATTTCTGAGTCTTCTGCAACAGCTGAGTGAGCGGACGAGCAATTTTGGAAAATCCTTCCACAAAACGACCTTAATATCCAACAAATCCTAAGAAACTTCGGACTTCTTTCACGTTCTTAGGAGATTCTCATTCCAAGATTACCTCGAATTTCTTCGGGTCTACTTGAACTTCGTCAGTTGATATCACGTGCCCAAGGAACGTTACTTCCTTAAGCCAGAACACACATTTAGAAAGTTTCGCATAAAGCTGTTCATTCCTCAAAGTATTCAAAACAATACGCAAATGCTCTGCATGCTCTTCCGGATCCTTCGAATAAATTAAGATGTCATCAATGAAAACGACCATGAATTTATCCAAGTATTCTAAGAATACCCGATTCATTAATTTCATAAACACCGTAGGAGCATTAGTAAGTCCAAATGGTATCACCACGAACTCATAGTGCCCGTATCGGGATCTGAAAGCAGATTTCGGTATGTCAGACTCCTTAATCCTCAACTGATGGTATCCTAATCTCAAGTCGATCTTCGAGAATACCGTTGCCCCCTGCAGTTGATCAAATAAATCGTCGATCCACAGTAATGGGTATTTATTCTTGATTGTCACCTTGATTAGCTCCCTATAGTCAATACACAATCGGATGGATCTATCTTTCTTCCGGACAAACAGAACGGGTGCTCCCCAAGGAGAAATGCTAGGTTGAATGTAACATTTCTGTAACAATTCCTCAAACTATTTCTTTAGCTCGTACATCTCAGTTGGCGCCATCCGGTATGGTGCTCTGTAAATAGGTGCGGATCCAGGCTCCAATTCGATATTAAACTCTACATCTCTCCACAGAGGTAACCCAGGTAGCTCGTCAGGGAATACGCATGAGAATTCGTTCACAACCGGAATGGATGAGAGCTCTACTCCTTCTTCCTTCTTCATGGCATAACACCAAAATCCGTGACAACCCTGCTTTAGCAATTTAAATACTTTCATGGCTTTGATTACTTTCCCTGAGCCTCCTAGTCTCCATCCTTCGAATACGTGTTCAGACCCATAATCAGCAATAATCGAAATAACTCTCTTTCGATAATTCAAAATAGCCGCATATCAGTCGATCCAATCATCTCCGAGAATTAAATCGTCACCTTGAATGTCGACCACGATAAGATTTGACGGCCAATTTCTCCCTCCTATAGACACAGGAAAATCTCTAGCTTCTAGAGTTCCCACAATTCTCTCCCCACTCGGCAAACCCACAACATAAGGTTCACAATCATGTAAACACGAGATTTTCAAACGATTAACACAGTTCAAAGATATGAAAGAATGTGTAGCTCCTGAATCGAATAAGACACTAACTGGTTGCAAAAGGATCTGAATCATACCTGATGCAACAGTAGTGTTCTGATCATCTGACCTCCTCATCTCGTACAGGCGCGGAACGGACCCAACACTGGACGCCTCTCTTTTCCCGGCATTCTGCTGCTGAAAACCACTTTGCTGTGTCAGGTTCACACTTGTATCTTTCGGAACTTGTGCTGGAGTGCAAGTACCAACGGATCTAGTCACATTACCGTAAAAAGTCGCACGGTGCCCTTTCTGCCCACATTCAAAACAGGTCAGAGAAGGAGCGGAGCAATCACGCTGAACATGCCCTGCTCGACCATAGTTATAACACTTCTTCGATGCGTTTGAAACCATTGATGCTGTCCGGAACTTCTTTCCACCTCGAGAAGGATACGGAGGTTTCTTGGATGAATGAAATGAAGACTGGCCCTTGGAGGGCCCACTACTCTTGTTCTCAGTGAAGTTGCTAGACACTTTCTGCTTCTTTGCTTCAGCAAATTTCTCCACCGCTGCCTCTTTCATCTCGTAGGCCATTGCCTTGTCCTGATACTGCCGCAGAGTAGTACATTCATATCCAGACATATACTGCTGAATCTCCGGATTAATCCGCATGTCGAAATGAAAAATCTTTTCCGCCCCGGTCCTGACCAAATGGCGCACGCAGGTAAACTGGTGATTAAAAGTCTTGATTATGTCTCTCACAGATGCCTCCAAATTCTGCGGTGAGAAAAACTCTCGGACTCTAGCTTCTCTAACTAGACGTGGGCAGTACTGAGCTTCCATCATTAACTTGAATTCTGTCCAGCCAGCATGATGATCCTCGGGTCGATTGGCCTCCCACCAGTCGAAAGCCTCCCCAGTCAGAAAATACTGAGCGATCGGAACCTTTCGGTCATCGGGATAGTTAATCCCCACAAATTTCTTCTCTAACTCCTTCAGCCAGTGATCCCAAGTAGGCATCTCTGCAGAACCATCGAATATTGGTAGGTGTAATTTGACCACTTCCGTAATCCACTTGTCTCCCCGATTGTCCTTGTTGCGCTGCTAGCCCATCGTTGTCTGCATGCGGTCAACCACCTGAGCAAACCGGGTCATCTGAGCGACCACCTGTTGAAGCACTCCCGACATGTTAGGATTTGCGTCATCATTTACTAATTCCTGTTGTCCTCCAGAATGGGAATCAGTTTGATTAGTCGATACATCCGGGGTAGATGATGAATCTTCCTTCTCGCATTACCACGTCCGCGTCCACGACCCCCTCTCAACATACTGTAAACACAAATACTCAATATCCAGGGCAAAATCTTCTAAAAGAAAATCCGTCAATATCCATGAAACACAAAATAATTAAAACGCTAGTATATGAGGTTAGAAAACTTACAAACACGGTCCATATGACGACGCTGGCTATGCAGTGATGTTATAACGACCAATAAATCGGACGACATAAACAGACCCAACTTAACCCGACTGCCAAGATATTCATGAATCTTAGCTCCGATACCATATTCTGTAACACCCCGAGATATTCGGAATAATTACAGCGCCGTAAAACCTTTATATAAGAATTTACAAGGCTAAATTAAAGAAATGCGGAATAATACAAAAATACCATAAAAATTTAGTAGTTCGGCAACTGGTTCAACAACCCAAATGAATCCTATTAGTACAACATTTCAAATCATTAACAAGACACACGTACTCGAGTACTGTAAATAACACCATAATAATAAGACAACACGACGAATAACATCACTGAGCCCCTTCGTCATCATGTCGGTACTGTGGTTGTTTTCCCACTCCTCGGCTACCTGAACATTAAAACAAATGTCCACCCCGAAGGGGTTAGCAAAACGATGCTAGTACAAGTATCATAATATACAAATTCAGATATGCAAAAATGATGCATGGCAAAATACATAACATAGACTTCCGCTACCGGAATCCAACGATGTGAATCCTCATGATTCCATCAACGCAACATGGGTAATCCAATGATCCAGCGCCCTCAGCATAGATCCCAAGATGATCCCGTCGGACCAACACGAGGTGGAAATCCAATGATCCAGCACCCTCAGCATAGATCCCAAGATGATCCCGTCGGACCAACACGAGGTGGAAATCCAATGATCCAGCTCCCTTAGCATAGATCGCTCGATCCCTTCGGATCAACACAACATACGCTAAGACAACTATGCATACACATGCAAAAATCGATATGTCTATCAACATGAACATACAAGTAGTCGATAACGAATATAATGACAATTCAACGGAAATAATTTCATGCTCAACAACATGAATAAACGGTATGCATGATCAAAATCACCAATATAAAACCAACTTCAAAATACGATACTTGCCTTAGAAATATGGCAAGAATGTAAATACTTCAATGATTTCAACAAACTCGAAGGCCGCCTCCTTCGATCACCCGTTCACAATGCTCGGCCCTCTAAATAAATAGGAAAATAACGACAACTCAAAACAAATTAAACGTACGAACATCTTACGTCTACTACGGCCGGGTCAACACACTAAGTTAGCCGGCTCACGGTTCAACTCACCTGACGAACGTTCGGTCGAGCTAGAAATATTCAAATCATCATAAATTCGTACCTCGATTCCTGATTATCGATTCCATTACCAGGTTCGGTTATAACACCTTTCAATCCGAGTTTAAGGTTAATTCATCCCTACACTTCGTTCTTCAACAAGCTCTCTTCTTTGCCAAAGTTTTACGTTCATGGTAATTGTTAACAATCAACACCCTTCGTTCTAATTATCAATATGAAGATAAACATGTCCAGTGTTATGAATTTTTCGTTTAATGCAAGTGCACGTTATCGTAGACAAGTAATAAAATGATGAGTAAGATATCGTTCCCACGAGGACTGAATTACTAATTACCGATTTATATGTATTCCAATTGTATTTGAACTGTCGAATATTGGGATGCAAGTAATAACTAAAGAAAACCAATAAAAGAATAAACAGTAAAAATGATCGCTTGAAGAAAGAAAATCAAATAAGAATAAATCTAGGATTGTGAATCCACCTCGGTTTACTCGAATTTACTCTCGATTATCTAAAGTTAATGATTTCCCAGTTTATTGAAGGCGAAGGTTGCTAAAGTACTCTACCGCCTCTCCCGAGGTCAGTAGATTTTTCTAAGGCGAATAATATACTCTATCCCTAGGTGAATTAATTCAACAATAGGCAAAAGGCACGGAATCATCAAAAAGCCACGTAGTTCCTATGAGTATATTCTTATCTCATAAGATAAAACGGTTCTCACCAATATATCCTCACCAACTCCCCTCTCCCGATTCGAGTTGCGTAATTAAAACAATTCAATTATAGGCCACACAATTGAAAGCATTAAAAAGAATTGGGAGAACTCAACGGAAAAGGGAATTATATTAATAATCAAAAGTAATTCATCAAAATCTCGGTTTCATCAAAATCCTAGAACAGGGTTTTAGCCTGACATGCTAAAGAATAAAAATACAGAAATAATTAACGAAAGCATAAAGATCAAACGCAAGTGAAGAGCTCGGATTCCTTCGTTCTTTTGGCTTCCGCTCTCTGCTGCTTGGTGTTTCTGCTTCTTCTCTTGATAATGATCGGTCCTCCGATGATCTTCCTATCCCTTATGACCTTAAACCCTTATTTATAACTCTCATCAGTCTCCAAAACGCGTCCGTGTGATTAGGTCGAGAACAGGCTCCAAAACGGCCCAGAAACGCAGCAATTTCTATCAACACCGCCCCGTGGGCCGCGGCTCACCCTGTCTTCAGCGCATACCTGGGTGCCTTTTTTTCTTCCCGGGCCGCGGCTCAGCATCCTTGTGCCGCGGCTCAGGGTACAGTCGGTTCGGCACTTTCAGGTCACCTTCGTGTGCCGCGGCTCACTTGGTTCGTGCCGCGGCCCCAGGCCAAAAATCATCGTTTTCGCCCATTTTTCATCGTTCGAGCTTCCGGACTCCAATTTCCTGCCAAACATAAAAGAACAGTGCATTAAAAGCTCATTTATGTAGATTTAATCATAAAAAGAATACAAAATAATGATAAATAAGCGTATAAAAATATGCCTAACAAATACCCCCAAACTTGAGCCTTTGCTTGTCCTCAAGCAAAAATCAATTTAAAACAAAATGTATCGTGAATAATCGTGCAAGTCCATAGTGCTCAACTTAATCAATACTACCCTGAAAATCTCAAAGAATAGTACAAGTATCGTAATAGTGAGTCACATCCAGGACACTGATTCTACTAAGTAACCAATTTCAGTCCTAATCAATCGTTCATGAAGAAAATCAAGCTCAAAGATTAACAAGCGTGAATTTAACCGACCGCCAATATGAAGGGTTAAAATAAACAAGCTACGTCGACCAGTCCCACAGTCTAGTGGCAAAAATTTCAAGAGATTCATAATCAAAAATAACCCTCGGACAGTATTCCCTTATATATGCTCAATAAGATGATTCGAGTTGACCACTAGGTTCGGATCTCGGGATGTTTCATCGGGATAATCCTAGGGTGGAATTCCATTCTCATGTATTGGGGAACCGTTTGACGTAAAAGACACTCGTGGGGCATATGGATGCTTCTAGTTACTAAGTTCCCCTCCACAGCGGAGAAACAACTCGAATAGCTATTCCCGCATGTCTGATTCAAGGTCGCTGTTTTACACGAGAGTAAACAACATGTCACGCGAATACCCCCGGTTACTAGGCTCCCCATCATCGGCACATGCGAAATCTCTAAACCACTAGTCTAATCAGGATTGTCGTTTTATGCGAGAGTAAACAACGGGTCACGTGAATACCCCCGGTTACTAGACTTCCCATCATAGAACAAATAATATCTCAACTATTTGGGAAAAACTGTCCGACTCTAAACTCAAATCAAGTGCCAAAACGACTCATGTTACTGTACTACTAGCTACGCGAAAAGTGTAACCAAACGTATAGACGGCGATTTGAAAAACACGTATGTCTCCTTTCTTATCAGCTAAGATTTCTACAAAAACAAAAAAAATTCGTACCTAAATGAATACTCAACAGAAACAGATATCATTGACTACAACTCGACTAAAACTCAACTGAGAGAAATCTGTATCGTAACATCAGTTTTACACAAAAAGAAGCACGAAAAATTCACGAATGCAACTAAAGACAAGACAAGTAAGGCTAGCATCAAAAATAACCAAAAATAACGAAAAATGTAAACGAATAAGTACAACAACAAAAATCAAACCCCCCCAAACTTAGGACGTACATTGACCTCAATGGACAAGAATAGTAAAATGCAATAAGAGACAAGGTCAAGTACTCCCCTACTGTCCGCTCATGAACTGGTGCCGGCGTCGTCCGGCGAGGAGGGTGGTGTGGCTGGCCGAACTGGTGGAATGAATGGCCCGTCCGGGTGAATGATATGGCTCGTCCACGCAGTAAGGTAATCCTGGTGGAAAGCATCCCTCGCTGCCTAGCGCCTCGTCTCACGTCGGTTGGCCCGGCGGGCCTGCTCTCTCATCTCATCTCGGACGGCTGCGAGGATGCTCTCTCTCTCCGTCCGCATCTCCTCTCTCCATGCAGCCAGATGGCTCTCTCTCTCTCTCTCCTCATCTCCTCTCTCAAGCCGTCGAACATCGCCTGAAAGTGCTCTCTGTCGGGCGGCGGGCTGGACTCTGCCTGCCCATGCGTCAGAAGAAGGGGCTCGGGGGACTGCTCGTGTGCCTCATCAAGAATAAATCCTCGCCCCCGAGCATGTGCCGGTGCTCCTCCCCACTGGTCGAAGTGCGAAATGATGCGATGATCAATCGGACCCTGGGGGGCTAGCATCCGCTCATCATCCGACCACATCATGCCCGACTGCCGGCATAGAGCGCAGATAAGAGAGGGGTGCTTCAGCCCCGTCTTGGCCCCTCCCTGAATACACTGGAAGATAGATCGGACCAGAAGAGGGGCCACATCGAATCTGACCCCAGAAGTGATAGCATATAATGTACGGGCACGAGAGAGTAAAACAGAGCGGATATGCGAGGTAGGATCAATACGTGCGCAGATGAAGTACAACCAGGCTCGCCCTAGCCGACTGAGGCGCGAGCTCTTAAAGTAGAAGGCCGAGGAGCCCAGGGCGCGCATCTCCCAGACGGAGCCGGGCTATGTAAGTGTCTCGAGCAGGGCCTCCCTCGTGAGGCCACTCATAGCTCGCGTATATGCCGTCTCGTCAACCACATGCAGCTCGAATAATCTCCGGATGGCGGCTACTGAAAAATCCACCGTAATGCCTCGGACAACGAGCTGCGTCCGAGTATCCGACTGCGGTATCATCTGCCCCGCTCGGATATGCTTCAGCAGAGCGCTAGCATAAAACTCCTGTACAATGGAGATCACCGCCGGCTCGGGAGGTGCAGCGAAATGGGCCCACCCCATCTCATCGATCATCATCAGAAGCTCCCCGTCCTGGGGGGCTGGAGTGAATCCCCGCTCCGGAATCAAAGGTCAAGGACGAATCTTTTCATTGAATATTTTATAGATTTCCGGGTCGGAGAATTGGTGCGACTCCAACTCGGCTCGGCTTTGTGAAGTTTCCCCTCGTGTGGGGGACGATTGCGTCCTAGCCCTTGTGCTAACCTTTCTCTTTCTGGCCATGGCGAGCTCCTGAAAAGATAAACAACAGAAACTACTTAAGTTGTAAGGAAAACAACACCACTTGACTAACAATATGCAAAACGTGAATAAAGAGTTGAACGAGCGTGCATCGTCATGAGAGAAAATTAAAATTAAGCTTTCACGTTTAAACTTGACGTAAGGGTTGGGGTGTGCTGTAAATCCATAAACAATTTCGTTTGCACATAGTTTCAAAACGTTTGCTTAACAAAGACAAATTTTCTTTCATGCATTTCATCGAACACCTTGATTGCATGAGTTCCAATGAAGAACAAACATTGTAATAGCTTGATTCAATCCCCCAAAATAACATCCTCAAATCTATCATCATGACAAACGATATATAACATACACAATTCATTCATAATCGACAGATAACATCCATAATCAATCAAAAACTTCCGATTCCCAACTCAATTCTTGATAGGACTTTGAAAAAGAAAAACTAACAATATAATCATAACCATACCTTACTTCTCAAATCATGTATGAATAAGGATTAAGGGATTGAGGATTACCTGATTTGGATTATAGTATGCAAGAGGAAGAAGAAGATGAGAAGATGTTCTCGGCCGATCGCTTGTGCAAAGAAAGGGAGAAGTTTACCTGGTGTGTCGGCCAATTCATGTTATAAAGGTACCTGGGCTTTTGAACTTCCGAACAGGGGCCGCGACACAGCTTAAGTGAGCCGCGACCCAGAGTACAGTCCGCCTCGGTGTGTATGCTATGTCGCCATGTGCTGCGGCTCGGAAAGCGAGTGCCGCGGCTCAACATGTTAGTGTGCCGCGGCTCATTTGGTCTGTGCCGCGGCACGGAGTACAGCCTCCTTAGCATTTCTTGGACATTTGGCGTGCCGCGGCTCAGTGCATATGTGCCGTGGCTCAGGGACTTGGTGTGCCGCGGCTCAATAAGGTCGTGCCGCGGCACAGAGTACACTTTGTTTGGCCTTTTTCCTTCAACTGGTGTGTGCCGCGGCTCACTATTCTTGTGCCGTGGCCCATAGTTGATTTCTTCCCCTGGGGTGATTCCTGCACAGAATTTTCAAAGGAACACATCGAGAGTTTAAGAGATAAGCATATCCAAGCTAAAATGACGAAAAATAAAGATCCAAAAATGCAAGAAAATACTGAAACACAAAAAAATCTATGACTAATACTCGGGTTGCCTCCCGAGAAGTGCTAAGTTTATAGTCTTCAGCCGAACTTTTTGAAAATCAGTTCGCTTTTCGCAAACACCATTTGAACTCCGCCCCGTCCATCGAACCGTTAATGTGTGTTTTAAATTTTTGACCATTGGTCTTTAACAATCCGATTTTCGGTTTGGGCACCCAATGTTCTTTACGAAAAGATTTTAATAAAAACAACTTTCCGAAACACCCTTTTTGCACTTGACTTGGCACCCGTTTTACTTCCGGCTTATTCTCCTTTTTTTCAAATGAACTTATGACAGCATTAGGATTTTTCATTGGTGTATGAATGGTTGATGAAGACGACATGTTCAAATGCCTAAGATATGCGACTTGCTCTTCATTCTTATTAGGCGTCGGGGAAGCTGAAACGGATTCTGAATTTTTCGACCGACAATTATTCTGGTGTGTGTCCTTCGCAAAGGTATCTACACTTTCAATCTGCGAACTCTTCTCAACGCTACTTGGACACGGATAGGGTTGAAACACTTGGAAAGTGACATGCTCATCCTGAACCCGTAGAGTTAGTTTCCCTTTTTCCACATCTATGAGAGTTCGGCCTGTCGCTAAGAATGGTCTTCCCAGAATAATTGGGATGTCTTGATCCTTCTCCATATCGAGCACAATGAAATCAGCTGGAAAGATGAACTTATCTACATTGACTAAAACGTCTTCTATTACCCCCCTCAGGTACTTGATAGATCGATCCGCTAATTGCAGCGAGATTGTCGTCGGCTTTACTTCCCCAATGCCTAGCTTCTTAAATATAGAAAGGGGCATCAGATTAATGCTAGCGCCGAGATCGCACAATGCCCTATCAAAAGAGAGGTTTCCTATGGCGCACGGTATATTGAAGCTTCCTGGATCCTTCAATTTTGGCGGAAGCTTTTTCTGTAGAATCGCGCTGCACTCTTCAGTCAGTGCCACCGTTTCATGTTCCTCAAGCTTCTTTTTATTTGATAAGATTTCCTTCATAAACTTCACATAGCTCTGCATTTGTTCCAAGGCATCAGCAAATGAAATATTTATATGCAGTTTCTTGAAGACGTCAAGAAACTTGGAAAATTGCTTGTCCAATTTCTGCTTTTGCAAACGTTGTGGAAACGGAACGGGTGGCACATATGCCTTTGGATTGTCAGGAAACAGTATCGAGGGTCTCGAATTTTGTGATTCCTCATTCACCGAGTTTTTCTTTTCCTCATCCTCACTTCTCTTCTCGTTCCTCTTGGGCTGGTTACACACTTCTTTCCCGCTTCTCAAACTGATGGCATTTATACTCTCTCTGGGGTTTGTCTCGGTCGTACTTGGAAAGGTACCCTCCAGGCGAGCTGTTAATACATTAGCAATTTGGCCCAATTGGACCTCCAAGTTGCGAATAGAAGCGGAATGGTTTTTCAAGGTTGCCTCCGTGCAGGCCATGAACTGACTCGTGTTTGCTGCCAATTTCGCCATTGCTTCCTCTAGAGAAATTTTTGGAGCGGGAGGAGGTTGTTGTTGGTGCTGAGCAAACGGAGGTTGGTTTAAATTTTGTCCGTTCTTCCATGAAAAGTTGGGATGATTACGCCATCCCGGATTATAAGTGTTGGAGTACGGATTATTTTGCCGGTTCCCGTTCCCCACAAACTGAGCTTGTTCCATCGGAGGTTGCTCGAAAGGGTTTCCGACTTGGCACTCTGCGCTAGGATGAGATCCATTGCACCAATTGCACGATTCAATGGTAACGGGGGAAGGAGCATGTGAAAAGGCTTGAAGTTGCTGAGTTAATGCGGTGACTTGAGCTGATAATGTAGAGATCGGATCGTTATTCGAGATTTCCATAACTCGTTTCGGGTTTACTCGTTCGGAAGGCCACTGATAAGCATTCGCAGCCATCGCTTCCAATAGAGAGTGTGCTTCAGCCATCGTTTTTCCCATTAAGGCGCCTCCAGCGGCTGCATCAACAAGAGTGCGTGTAGAAGCACTCAATCCATTATAGAACGTCTGAATTTGTAGCCAGTCCGGTAGGCCGTGGTGTGGGCATCTCCTCAGTAAATCCTTGTATCGCTCCCAAGCTTCGTGAAGCGACTCCATATCAAATTGCCCGAAAGTAGTGATCTCGTTCCTTAAGCTCGCCGTCTTCGATGGTGGGAAGAACTTATCCAGGAAGGCTTGCGCTAATTCCGCCCAAGTCGTGATAGAGCCCGACGGTAAAGAATTTAACCAAAATTTGGCTTTGTCTCTCAAAGAAAAAGGGAAAAGCCGCAGACGGATCGTATCATCGGTGACACCGTTGTTCTTGAAGGTGTCACAAATCTCGAGAAATGACGCGATATGCGCGTTGGGGTCATCGTTCGCCAATCCACAAAACTGGCTTACTTGCACCATCTGAATAATAGCCGGCTTGATTTCGAAATTGTTCGCTTGGATGGTTGGACGCCGAATTCCCAAAAAGTTCGCATTGATTTGCGGCATAGCATAATCGCGGAGTGCTAATGCCGGTTGAGCTTGCTGAATGGGGTTGTCTGCTTCGTGATTTCCCGTGTTATCGGCCATGGTGACTTTTGCTGGTAGCTCTCGTTTCTCCTTCTTGCTTCTCCGAAGAGTGCGCTCAAGTTCGGTATCTAAAGGTAGCAGGCCTTCGTTACCAAATTTTCTCATGCACTAACCGGAAATTCCTGAAAGGAAAAACAAATAATTAAAATTACACAAGGATAAAATAAAATGTTCAAACTAAGACTAGAAATACTGAAATCGATATTAGTAAAAATAATCAGTCCCCGGCAACGGCGCCAAAAACTTGTTGCGAATTTTTCGTTTAACGCAAGTGCACGTTATCGTAGACAAGTAATAAAATGATGAGTAAGATATCGTTCCCACGAGGACTGAATTACTAATTACCGATTTATATGTATTCCAATTGTATTTGAACTGTCGAATATTGGGATGCAAGTAATAACTAAAGAAAACCAATAAAAGAATAAACAGTAAAAATGATCGCTTGAAGAAAGAAAATCAAATAAGAATAAATCTAGGATTGTGAATCCACCTCGGTTTATCCGAATTTACTCTCGATTATCTGAAGTTAATGATTTCCCAGTTTATTGAAGGCGAAGGTTGCTAAATTGCTCTACCGCCTCTCCTGAGGTCAGCAGATTTTTCTAAGGCGAATAATACACTCTATCCCTAGGTGAATTAATTCGACAATAGGCAAAAGGCACGGAATCTTCAAAAAGCCACGTAGTTCCTATGAGTATATTCCTATCTCATAAGATAAAATGGTTCTCACCAATATATCCTCACCAACTCTCCTCTCCCGATTCGAGTTGCATAATTAAAACAATTCAATTATAGGCCACACAATTGAAAGCATTAAAAACAATTGGGAGAACTCAACAGAAAAGGGAATTATATTAATAATCAAAAGTAATTCATCAAAACCTCGGTTTCAACAAAATCCTAGAACAGGGTTTTAGCCTAACATGCTAAAGAATAAAAATACAGAAATAATTAACGAAAGCATAAAGATCAAATGCAAGTGAAGAGCTCGGATTTCTCTGTTCTTCTGGCTTCCGCTCTCTGCTGCTTGGTGTTTCTGCTTCTTCTCTTGATAATGATCGATCCTCCGATGATCTTACGATCCCTTATGACCTTAAACCCTTATTTATAACACTCATCAGTCTCCAAAACGCGTCCGTGTGATTAGGTCGAGAAAAGGCTCCAAAACGGCCCAGAAACGCAGCAATTTCTATCAACACCGCCCCGTGGGCCGCGGCTCACTTAATCTGTGCCGCGGCTCACCCTGTCTTCAGCGCATACCTGGGCGCCTTTTTTTCTTCCTGGGCCGCGGCTCAGCATCCTTGTTCCGCGACTCAGGGTACAGTCGGTTCGGCACTTTCAGGTCACCTTCGTGTGCCGCGGCTCACTTGGTTCGTGCCGCGGCCCCAGGTCAAAAATCACCGTTTTCGCCCATTTTTCATCGTTCGAGCTTCCGGACTCCAATTTCCTGCCAAACATAAAAGAATAGTGCATTAGAAGCTCATTTATGCAGATTTAATCATAAAAAGAATACAAAATAATGATAAATAAGCGTATAAAAATACGCCTAACATCCAGAAATCATTACGAGTCATGAATTACGTTGAAGATCACCTCATACTATCCAGGGATTATTTCTTAGTCACCACTCTAAGAATTCATCTTCTTGCAAAATCCCATTATAGGTGATGATAATAACAATACACCGGCATACAAAAGATTCGGAAAAGACAACCTAAAATATGCAACAATCTCAGAAATCAAATCTTAGATTCAACTCAATAAGGTTCGGTTATGATCTTCTTACTCAAAAGAGTTCTACATGATTACTTCAAATTCTTAAGGTATGGTGTTCAACTTAATGGGTTATCAACAACCTTAATAGTTCCAGGAGAAAGGTCATAATCCGAATAAGAACATGAATTTTAAGCTTGGGCAGCAACATATACCTTATACGGAAAGAAAAGATGATAACACTTGATGAACTCAACGTTGGATGCTTGAACACAAATCCTCAAAGCTCCTTGCCTTCAATGATATGTTAGGAGGGTGATATGAGGGTTGAAGATGGAGAGGGTAACTCTTAAAGTTGCGGAAATTGAGTGGGGGTTGAAGTGGCATCTGAAAAATGAAAGGAGGTCCTGTCCTATATATAGAAAATGGTTATTAGCGCGCGCTACGGCTCTTTATTAGCATGCGCTAACGGGCTTTCAGTCTACTGAATCTGTCTGATCTCGGTTTAGTGTATGCTAAACAGCCTTAACGTGCGCCAAAAACCAACGGTTAGCATACGTTAACGCTATTATAGCGTGCGCTAACGGCTGAACGAAAGTTCACTGACCTCACTGTACTCAGCTTAGCGTGCGCTAGCCTCAATCCCTTAGCGTGCGCTAAGCACCGTTGACTCGACTTTTCTAAAAGCCATCCAGATTCATCCCGACATGTTCCCAACAAAATCCGCGGCCTAATCTCACCTACCAACCTGTCTCAATCAGTCTGACCACGTATAGCGCGCGCTAAGTCTCATCCTTAGCGTGCGCTAGCTTACACAATTAGCGCGCGCTACACTTAAACGTTAGCGTGCGCTACATGTGCACAAATACAAGCATGAGACAGCATCTATGAAATTATACGCTCATCAATACAGGATCAAGAAGTACGGAGGTTTATACTCAATTCGAAGTACAACATGCTATGCCACAATGTTCAAATACAGATAAAATACACAATAACTATCTGGGCATTACATTGTGGGCCCGTGGTTCCTTCGAATTTGCAACCGCATCGGTATTATTACAATAAAGTGTAATACTCCTAGGCAAATTAAGAATCACACCCAAATCCTTTAGGAAGTACTTGAGACATACCGCCTCTTTAGCTTCCTGTGAGGCTGCTACATACTCGGCTTCCCTGGTAGAGTCCTCTATGCATTTCTGCTTCACACTCCTCCAACTAATGGCTCCACCTCCCAAAGTGAAAACATATCCGGAAGTTGATTTCAACTTTTCTTTGTCCGCACTGAAATCTGAGTCAGTGTAACCCAAAGCACAAAGTGTATCCGATTGATATACAAGCATATGCTCCCTAGTCCTTCTCAAGTAATTGAGTATATGCTTGACAGCAATCTAATATCCTGGTCCTGGGTTCGACTAATATCTCGCCACCATGCCTACAGCATAACAGATATCAGGCCTAGTGCAAAGCATAGCATACATGAGGCTTCCCACTGCCGAAGCATAAGGGACTAGCTTCATGTCATCTATCTCCTTATGTGTCTTAGGACACATAGCCTTAGATAGCTGAATTCCATGTCTGTAAGGTAAGAAACCTTTCTTGGAATTATCCATGCTGAACCGCTTTAGCACCGTATCGATATAGGTTGCCTGAGATAAGCACAATATCCTTTTCTTGCAATCTCGAAAGATCTTAATACCAAGGATGTGCCCAGCTTCTCCCAAATCCTTCATATCGAATTGCTCAGACAGCCATACCCTTATGTTTGATAATACCTTCACATTGTTTCCAATTAGAAGTATATCATCTACGTACAGTACAAGAAACACCAACACGTTTCCATCGCACTTTTTGTATACACAAAACTCACTAGGACACTGTTCAAAACCATACGATCGAATGACCTCATCAAATCGCATGTTCCAAGACCTTGGTGCTTGCTTGAGACCATAAATGGCTCTTTTAAGTTTGCACACTAAATGCTCCTCTCCTTCAACAATGAATCCCTCAGGTTGGCGCATGCAGATTTCCTTATCAAGACTCCCGTTCAAGAACGCAGTCTTGACATCCATCTGCCAAATCTCCATATCCAAATGCGCAGCTATAGCTAAGAGAATCCGGATCGATTTAAGCATGGCTACTGGCGAAAAGGTCTCATCGTAGTCGATGCCCTCCTTCTGAGTGTAACCTTTCACAACAAGCCTTGCTTTGAAGGTTTCAACATTCCCTTTTGATCCTCTCTTACGCTTGTAGACCTACTTACTTCCAATGGGTTTTACCCCATTGGGTAGCTCTACTAGCTCCCATACTTGATTAGAATCCAAAGATCCCATTTCGGATCCCATTGCTGTTTGCCAGGATTCAGCATCCTCGTCTTGAACTGCCTGTTTATACGTACATGGATCCGTTTCATCCTAGTCCGGGGAGTGGTCCGAAGATGCTCCCACGCCGATGAAACGTTCAGGTTGACGAACAACCCTCCCACTACAACGAGGCATGTCCTTGGTTTGCATATCCATAATGGTGTCGATATGTGGTACACTAGGTGTTTGTACAACTGGTATTGTCGAAATCTCGCCCCTAAGTTCTTCTAGAATGACCTCACTCCTAGGCTTGTGGCTTATTACATAGTCCTCCTCTAAGAACCGGGCATTGGTGCTAACAATGACCTTCTGGTCTTTAGGACTATAGAATAAGCCACCCTTCATTCCTTTCGGATATCCTACAAACACTCGTACTTCTGTACGAGATGCCAACTTATCAGCTTCCTTATTCAGCATGTGTGCTGGTGAACCCCAAATCTGAACATGTCCTAGACTGGGCTTGCGCCCACCCCACAGTTCTTTGGGTGTTTTTGGAACTGATTTCGAAGGCACCAAGTTTAGAATGTACGCCGCTGTTTCCAAGGCGTATCCCCAAAACAAAATAGGCATATCAGAATAACTCATCATTGACCTAACCATCTCTAATAAAGTACGATTCTTTCGTTCAGCAACACCATTCTGTTGTGGTGTAACAGGCGCTGTGAGCTGGGAAGTAATCCCCTCATGTGCCAAGAAATCCAAAAACTCTCCACTAAGGTACTCGCCACCACGATCAGATCGTAGTGACTTGATACTCTGTCCATGACGCTTCTCCGTTTTGTAACACCCCAATTCACAAATGGGATATTACATGCCGTAGAACCCTCGTGAGGTCTACCAGGCTAACTCATGACATATAAACCACAATGAAATCCCAACAGATGCACTCAAAAAGTAAATAAGGTCGTGGCCTCGGCCAAGACATTTTAACGGAGTACATGAAACATAAGTTAAATATCAATTCATTGCCCACGCAGGGGACTTAAACCAAGTTTAAAAGTAATCAGTCTAACTCCAGTACTCGACAAATGCAATGACAAAGCATAAAAATACAGACTCGAGCCACATCATCATGCCAGCCCATCCTTTGCGTGCGCATCCCGTGCCAACTCCTCAGCTCGACCAGTACCTGAAATGCATAAGACGCATTTCCTCCATTTAAGGGGTTAGCATTCGAATAGCTAGTGCAAGTACACGATTACACAACACTATATACGTACGAGATTCAATGCAAACAAACCATTTAGGGAAAACATTTGCAATCAATATTCCGGAATATCACATTTACATTTAAAAACAGTATATCCTCAAATTTCTGCACCAAAACCATAAACGCTTGGTAACTGACACGTTGTTAGTGTAACTATCGCAAGTGCATGATATCGTATCAAGTAGTAAAGTGGACTTTTTGAGTCCGGTTTATCGATCACACGAGGAAGTTTGGTTATAATTTGAATTATACACTATTAGTCTATTTTTATAGATACTAAGATGAATGAAACACACAATTAAAGAGTTTGGTTCAATAGTTGCAAAGTAAATGCAATAATAGTTCTAATATTTTAAGGAAATAAAAAGATAGCAATAATAATAGATTGATTAACGATAAAATGAAATAGTTGGGATTACAAACTTAGTTCGTCATTAGTTATAAAAGATGTATAGGAGATCATAAGATGAATTTACTTATTATGTTGTGTAGATTCGATTTTCCTTAAAAAGACGGTTTCTCTTTCGAACTATAAAACGCCCCTTAAATATTGAATCAATCCACTATATTTTTATGTTGATTGGCTTCAATACATAGTATTAGGATTTATGAAAATAACTCAAAGAATCATCTAAGGACTAGAGGTATATTTCTATCCCCTAGAACAACTTAGAGTGAAGATCATTTGATCTAATCAAACATATTTTCTTTCGAAACATATGAAGACCATAAATATCGTCATTTATTGGCCAAATAAATAAAGATTGTTAAAACAATGAAAATCACACACAATAATAAGTAATTCACAATAGATCTTTTATACAAACATAAATAACATGACTAACCTTGTTTATAATCCCAACTAAAGGTTACTTAGCCCATGAAGGGTTTATTATACATATTACAAGCTTTGGTGGTCATTATTAGTTGAATCAAGAGAAAGAATTGATCCTAACTCCCTTAGTAGATAAAGGAGATAGAAGCAATAAACTCTCTGAACAAGATATGCTATACCAAACTTACAAATATCACTCAAGAACACAAGTGTGTTCTTCACACAAAAAGAAAAGTTTACAAAAAATGGAAAATTATAAGATGAATGATGAATGATGAAGGATCTAAGGGGTCTATTTATACACCTAAAGTCATCTAATAGCTCTAAAACTCCAGCATTATTACAATAGATCGGATCAATGCCACCATCCCCTCAATAATACACAAAAAGTATAAAAAATTAGACAAATCATAACAATCTGTCAAGAGTTACGGCCGTAAAATTAAGGAGTTACGGCCGTAACTTGGCTTCGTAAATTTGTTCACTGGTTGCTTTGAAAGTTACGTTTTCAGCCCAGAATTTCTCAGACTTTGCGTTCTTGCCCCAAATCTTCTTCGGATGATAACTTATGATATATAACTCTGATTTTGAATCCGGAAAGACTGCCGAATTCGTCTCGGAAAGCCCTACAACATGAATATATCAAAATTCAACAAAGAGAATATTTAATAAACATGTTATTTCTTGAGTAAATCAGTTATTTAATCCGATCATCATCCGATAAAAATAAAATTATTAAAACTAATTAATTAAAAGCAAAAAATGAGTAGACTAGCTCAATTATGGGTGAATTTTATCGATACAAACCATGGATAAGTGTAAAAAACTGACACTTATCACACCCCCAAACTTGAATTCTTGCTAGTTCCGAGCAAGACTCTTTATTATTCATGCTCCAAAAATAAAAATAAGAAAAATTAATACACATATAAATTAAAATATAAAAAGAGAAAAGGAGATCAAAATGCCATTAATACACAACAACCAACTTTATACAGTAGATAGAAATGAATCAAGATTCAAAATAAATCTACTAATGATTTTGAAGTTAAAACACGATTTTTATTTTGTATTTCCAAATTCAAGGTTTTCCCCCCAAAAGGTTGATTATTTCTTTCCCACTCGTGATACACACGACTCCCTTTAATGTTTGCTCTCGATCACTCGTTTATTTTTCAACTCAATATGAAGAAGAATTTCATTGGCGTCATCAAATATTGTGATTTTTCACGAAATTGAGTGTATTGAAATTCAGCCGCTAATTAATTCAAATCTGCTCATAAACTACATCCCTTAGTGATAGCTTTCGCACCGTTATTTGCTAACGTGTAGCTCTTTTCACTAACACAATTTCTATCTCTTTTTTTTTTTAAAAAAAGTGATAGCTTTCACACCGTTATTTGCTAACGTGTAGCTCTTTTCACCAATTTTTCTGAGACGGCAGCTACGCACCAACAATGGTTAGTCCTTTATTTTTCGCAAAACTTAAGACCTTCAAAATTAGGCAGCTCTTGCTGCTCAACACTTCTCCTTTTCGTCATTTTTTTTAGGTGATAGCTTTCACACCGTTATTTGCTAACGTGTAGCTCTTTTCACCAATGACTCCTTTTTTTAGGGAATAGAATTTTTTGCAGAAAATCATTTCTTAGTTTAAGCATGAAAAATCAAAAACTCCACAAATTAAGTAAATTTTAGTTCTATTTTTCATCAACCGATTGATTCTTCTTTTCTCAAGATAACGAATGGCTCGGTTTTATATGATAACTACAAGGCTTGGAAAGAGAGATTAAGGCTCAAAAATTTTGGAATATACAAAATTTTTTTACCGGTTAAAACGATTTTAGAAGCTTGTATATAGCTAATTTATTGGTGTTATGGCCAGATCTAGAAATCTCATAAATCAAAATACTATAAATATATATTCACTAAACCTAATCAATGCCAAATAATAAAAACACACCACACACTACACTAATTAAAATATACCACAATCAAAATCAAAATAAACATCATAGTTCAAAAACCAACAAAATAAACACACAAGTATGAAAAACACACAAGTATGAAAACACCCACAAACTTATAAGTAAAACTGTCCCGAGTTTTTTTTTTAGAATTTAAAAGCACGTGAGAAAACAGAAAACTCCCTGAAATTTTTAGCTTTTTGATCCTCCAGGTGTCTCGTCAGGGATGTTTAGAAAACGGAAAAGCTTTTCAAAGCACTTCTCCGTTTCTAATTGTCGCTCGATTATTTCATTCTGATTTCTCAAAATTCCAGCCTGGGATGTTTCTAATCCCCAAACTCTTTCAAGCGAATTTTCCTCAAAAGGCGTCAAGTCATCACCGGCATCCTCCTCGGCCTCATCTTCCTCCTCGTAGCTACTATCCTCTTCCGGTTCCAAACGTGCCCGTTTGCTCCTCAACTGAGTACTTCGAAAAATACTACTCCGGCCGTTCAGTCGATCCCCATGTGTTAGTATATCACCTCCCGCCGAAATTTTTACTCTCTGGCTCCTGCAAATACCGGTGATAAGGCAGGGGTATGGTATCTTTTGCCTAGTCGGGACCATGCCGGCATAGTGACAAATCGCTGTATAAATGTGAGTACCCAAATCCATTTTTACCCCTCGACGGATAGCAAATAAACATCGCAGGTGGCCAATGGAAACCGTCGTCAGAGTCGAGGTCGGGTAAATACTCCCGGCTGCCCACATCCATAAGTACCAAGCATCATCAATTAGGTCCGCCTGGTTGTATCGGGGTTTGATCATCCCAATACTGTCATGCAGCTCGCTCACTAACGCCCAGCGTAAAACCCTATCATCCGGCACCTCTTCATTAGTTAAGATAGAAATGTCAACCGCGTTAGTTCCATATATACTCCATAGTCCTGCCACAATTTGCTCCACACACACACGCCGCCACTTCAACCTCCAACTGCAACCCCGTCCGGCCATCTTCTCCGGCCAACTCACCCTCCAATCCGATATCACGACAGCAAGTCGAACACACCAGCTATACAAATTCATGTTCGCCGGCACTGTCTCCGGCGACTAAGAAGCCGCATCCATGATAAAGAAAAAACGGGCGTCGCGGATGCCCGACAAATCACCTACCGTGACTAACGCCCAGCAAAACATTTTGCATCACAGGCCGGGTCCGTCGTCGGCAAAAGAAAAAAGTAAGTCAGAAGAAGAAAAAAGAAAGTCGGAAGAAAAAATGAAAGAAAAAACGACGTCGCCATCGACTCCGCCGTCTGCTTCGCGTTCGCCGTCGCCACAGAAATCTTCCCGACACCTAAGAGTTTCGCCTGCTCGCTCCGTCGCGTCTCCCCGTAGCAAAGGTTTCCCTATCACTAGTTCTCATGGAGACGTCGCTCCGATCAATATCCAGGTCCGAGCACCCGCGCCGGCGGTTTCTCCAAAAACCCTAGCTGTAAATTCCGCGCCGCTCGTAACCCTAACGGCGGAAGAACTAAACCTTATAAAGGTTTCATCTGTTGAAAGTGAACTGTCGATCCTAGGGCCATTTCCCTCCAGCGGCTCAGATCTACCGGGCCATGCACAGGAGTCCATCGCAGCAGCCCAAGCAACTAAGGTACGGACCACTATCCCTAACCATACTGGGCCAGCCACTATTTGGCCCACCTCCTACATGCAAGCCAGCCCAACCCATGCACCAAATATAAGCCCAGATATAATTGTCGGCCCATTCAATTTTAACCCTTCCCAATTAATCCCGGCGCAGCTTTCGGTCCACCCACCCAGTTTTAACACCCAACCCAACATTATTGACCCCAAGCCCAAACAATCCACTAAGCCCAATTCTATACTTAACTATTTTCTACCCATTATTAAAAGCCATACAGCCCAACCCAAATACAACCCTCTAAGCCCTAGTAAAACAAACAGCCCATCTACACTTAACACAACCCAACCCATCCTATCTAATCACCCCAGCCCACCCGCTATGGCCCCTTCCCATGCATCCCAGCCCAACCCTACCAAACACTACCTGACCCAAAATCCTTCTCTGCCCCCAGAACCAATATCGACCTCTCCAGCAAACCAATTCCGAGCAGCACCGATTCAGGCAGCTCCAGTTCTAGCTGAACCAATCGGCCGACCCACTAACAACACTCAAGATCCTCCCGCCGACCAAGTTCGACCGAAATCCTACGCCCAGATGGTGAATAATTCATCTGGCTCGGCACAGCAGCCCGGTTTAGTCCAGAATACCGGGTCGACAGTTAAAAGTTTCAATTTCGACGGAGCGAAGGTATGTCCTTTTGGTACTCTTTCCTCCGTAAATGAGAAGACGCATATTACATTTTCTTCTTCTGATATGATTACTCTTGCCGCGTCATGGGAACGCACTTTGATTCTTAAATTTTCACATGATATTCCCACCCCTCGAGATGTGTCTTCGGGATTGATTGACATGAAACTGAGGGGTAAATTTAGTTGGAGTTGGTTGAACTATTGTCATGTAGCAGTTAGGTTAGATAATGATGAGGACTTTAGACGTATTTGGTTAGGTTCTACCTGGAATTTTTCTGGATGCCCTGCACGAGTATTTAAGTGGTCACCGAGTTTCTCGGTTAGGACAGAGACTTCTATTTGTCCGGTCTGGATTAGACTTCCGGGTCTACCTCTACATTTAATTCATCCACGTGCATTATACACGATTGCCAAGGCTGTTGGCAATCCCATTTTAGTTGATGCCCCGACGGCCACACATTCACGACTATCAGTCGCCCGTGTGTGCGTCGAGATTGACCTTCTAGCACCCAGAGTGCCTGAGATCGAGGTTGAGTTTGGCGATCAGGTTATTACGCAGCGCATTATTTTCGAGAAAGTGCCACTATATTGCTCTCTTTGTTCTCACGTGGGGCACGAGCCGTCCAGTTGCTACATAGTTGGCAACAAAGAACGGCCTCCACCGCCCCAGCGTAAGAAACCTCAGGCTGCCCCTTATCGTCAGCAGAAGACGCAGCTAGCTCCTCCTAAAGCCACTAAGGCTAGTACTTCCCAGGCAGCCCCTAAAGGCAAGGATCCTGCCGTTTGGCAAGTGGTTGCCAAAAAAGGGCCCAAGGAGACGGGATTGATTCCCAAGGGCATAGCTGCTACTGGCCAGCACTCTTACTTTGCATCTTTGGACTCCTCTGCTAGAGAGGAGGATGATTTAGTTGGCACTGACGATATCATTAGTGTGGGTGATAAAATTAGTGTGTCAGGTAGCGACTGTAGTGGTCACGAGATTCATGACGATCATTTTTTAGAGGATGACACAGAGTCCTCTACCGTCCCTCACTCTTCTAGACTCTTTGAGTCTACATTCCCCCACCATGATGGTGACGGCCGCATCGACGACCAGATCGTCGTTCAGCCCGAGTCGTTGGCCTTGGTGGTTTACGAGCCTCCCCCTCCCCCCCTTCTTCTCTTCCCTCTCTCTCTCAGACTGAGTGCGGTCTTAAACGCACTCAATTTGAGATCTCTGAGTCCAGTCTCTCTTCCTCGGCGATGGTGCCTCTCACGTCGGCACCAAAACCCCCGGTTAAGAGACGTTTGATGTCTACTACTGCTGCCCCTGGTGTCACGACTAGGGGCAAAGCTGCTTCTGATTCCACGATTTCCACACGAGGAAGAGCAGCTTCTCGCGGACCTTATTCCTCCTCTAAGGGGCGATGAAGTCTGCCCGGCAGGATACTCCTCGGAGACGGGGCCGCTCCAGTCAGCGTCCTAGGTCTTCGTCTGAGTTGGTGTTTTAGTTTATGTCGATACCCATTCTTACATGGAACGCTCGTGGTCTGGCTAACACCGGAGCACAGAAGCGCATTCGACACCTCAACCGTGTTCATAGATTTTCTTTTATTGGCATTTTAGAACCCATGGGTTCTAATGCTAATTTTGATTTTTATATTCGTTCTTTAGGTTTTGCGTCGGGACTTTATAATCGGTCTAACAAAATTTGGTTCTTTTCTTCCACTCACTTTCAGCACCAAGTTTTGTTGGATACCGATCAAGTCCTTCATCTTTCTATTTCTTCTTCCCTTCTTCCTCAGTTGATTTACGTCACTTATGTCTATGCCAGCACTAACCGTGTTGGTCGTTACGCCCTTTGGGACACCCTCCGTGAGATTGCTTTAGAAGTAGAGGGGTTGCCGTGGCTAGTCAGTGGTGACTTCAACATCTTCTTGCATTCACATGAGCGCGAGGGTAGTACCACTGACCGTTCTCCAGAGATTCTGGACTTCGCACAGGCTATTGTTGACTGTGAGTTGATTGACGCGGGCTGCGAGGGCGATATTTTCACTTGGGAGCGCAATGGTTTGAGGGAAAGGCTGGATCGTGCTTTATTTAATGAAGCATGGTCGAACGTGTTTGCGGTCTCTACAGTCACTCACCTACCTCGACTTCGGTCTGACCATGCGCCTCTTCTTATCCAGTGTCACTTCTCCGCGACTCGACACAAGTCGTCATTCCGTTTCCAGAGTATGTGGGTCCGGCATCACACATTCCTCGACACTGTTAGGGATGTCTGGCTTACTCCGACTGGATTATCTGGCATGTGTAACCTACAGGCCAAACTCCTTAGGGTTAAGCATAGACTAAAACAGTGGAACTGGTCTGTTTTTGGTAATCTTCATACGAAGTTGGATGAGGCCTTGAGGGCTGCTGACGAGGCCGAGCGGCGATATGATTCGGATCCTACTCCGGAGAATAGAACCGCTATGCACCATTTTCATGCTGAGTACCATCTTCGTCTCTCTATGGAAGAAGATTTCTGGAAACAGAAGGCAACAGTTCGTTGGGTTTCTGAGGGCGAGCGCAACACCCGGTTTTTTCAGGGTTTTGCGAAGCAGAAGCGTTGTCAGTCGTATATTCACAGCATTGAGGATGGTGGTACGACGATCGCTGTAGAGTCAGACATCCGATCATCCGCTGTGAATTTCTTTAGGACTCTGCTTACATCCGATGGTGATGTTCTCGTCCCCCCGGATGACACTTGTTTTCCCTCTATCCCCTCTTCTTTTGATTCTGATAGTTTGTGTGTCCCACCCTCTCCCCAGGAGATTCGTGTTGCGGTATTTGATATCGATCCTCACAGCGCTTCTGGGCCTGACGGGTTCTCGTCTTTGTTTTTTCAGCATTGTTGGGAGATTGTATCTTCCGACGTGGAGGGGGCTGTGCTCGAGTTTTTTGAGGGTCATCCTATGCCTCCGGCTTTCACGGCGACTATGGTCGTCTTGATCCCGAAGAAGCCTGTTCCGAGCAGTTGGTCAAATTACCGGCCCATTAGTCTGTGTAATGTGACCAATAAGATTATCACGAAAATCCTTAACGCTCGGCTTGCTCCTCTCCTCCCTCTTATTATCTCTCCGAACCAGAGCGGATTTGTTCACGGGCGGGTCATTTCTGATAATATCCTTTTGGCCCAAGAACTTATTCACGACCTCCACGTCGCGGACATTCATGGTGTCCCGAACCTTGCGCTGAAGCTTGATATGGCTAAGGCGTATGATAGGGTTCACTGGCATTTTTTACGTGAGGTCCTGGTGAGGATGGGATTCCCGGCTAGATGGATTTTGTTCATCCATCATTGTGTCGAGAGTTGCACGTTCTCCATTTTGGTGAACGGAAGTCCGGCCGGCTATTTTGCCTCTAGCAGGGGTTTGCGTCAGGGCGACCCTATTTCTCCTTCACTCTTCGTGCTTGCTGCTGATTATTTATGGCGCTGCTTGGATCGATTCATTCGAGATCATCCTTTGATGAGGTATAGGACGGCTGTACGGCCTTTCCCCATCTCGCACTTATCCTACGCCGATGACATCATTATATTCACACGGGCTGTGGATGATGGTCTTGTTGATCTTATGCGTCTCCTGGATCACTACTCTATGGCTTCGGGCCAGATGGTTAGTATCCCAGAAGAGCACTTTTATCCTCGCTCCCAAGCATGCGCCTCGTTGGCATCAGAGAGTTCACGATCTTACTGGTTTTCTCCAGGGCGATCTCCCCATCACCTATCTAGGTGTACCCCTTTACAAAGGCTTTAAGAGACGTGAGCTCTTTGCTGGGGTGAAGCAACGGATGTTGGATAGGATCTCTGGTTGGTCCCATCGCCACCTTGCTTTTGGGGGTCGCTTGGCTCTTATTAAGAGCACTCTCTGCACGATTCCTCTTCACCTGCTTCAGGTTTTGGATCCCCCACAGTACGTTATACATGATCTCGAGCAGATCATTGCGAGATACTTCTGGGGTGCTGTTGGTCCAAAGAGGAAGATGCACTGGGTCCGTTGGCGGCAGATTTGTCGTCCGGTCTCCGAGGGAGTCCTCGGGATTCGGAGCCTTTCGGATATGGCGAGAGCTTTTAGTTATAAGCTCTGGTGGCGCCTTCGCGCGGGCACGTCTCTGTGGGCGCAGTTTATGCTCCGCAGAAACTGCTCTGCTGGCCTTTATACGCCTATGCGTACTGCTCTTAAAGCTCGTGCCATCCACCCTTGGTGCCGTCTCCTCTGCGTGGGTATTGAGGCTCAGGAGTTCATTCGCTGGACTCTTGGTCGTGGCTGCGGGGAGGTCAGCTTTTGGGACGATACTTGGATAGGGGATAGGCCGATTTCTTCTTACTGTCAGGTTTCTGGTAGACCCCTCCTTAGGATTAATGAGTTATGGGTTGATGGGTCTTGGGACATGGGTAGGTTGGAGACTATTGTTGGTGAGGAGCTAGGATTTACCCCTCAGTTCATCCAGGAGATCTCCGCGATTCACATCGCCGAGGAGGATTCGGATAGTATGTGCTGGACTCTTACCTCTTCGGGTGCGTTCTCATTATCATCGGCTTGGTCTCACACCAGGGTGAGGGGTCAGGCTAATCTTATTTACGGGGCCATCTGGACAGCCTTACTCACACCGACCATTTCGGTGTTTATTTGGCGACTTCTCATGCGACGGATTCCGACTGATGACATCCTTTAGAGGAGGGGCGTTTCATTGGATTCTAGATGTTTATGCTGCTCGCATACCCTTATCCAGACCTACCATACCGAGACCATTGCCCACCTTTTCTTGGAGAGTGATGTGGCTCGTGACGTGTGGGAGTATTTTGGCGCATGGACTCATTTATCCCTGCCCCATACTCAGAATATTTTTGAGCTCCTGAGTTTTTTCGCACACGGCACACACTTTAGGCACGCGACTTTCATTATTCCTTGTCTGATCCTTTGGTTCATCTGGACAGAAAGGAATAGTGCAAAACATAGGGCGGTTACTTTTGTTTCCTCTCATGTTATTGTGCAAGTGGAGCGCCATGTTGCTTTATTGGCTGCTGCGGGACTTATTTGCTCTGAGTTCTGGGTGGGTTGCTCGCCGCCTGATCGCTTCTAGCGAGCTACATCTTCCCCTGCTCAGACACGTCGCCCCGTCCTGGTGGTTTGGCTTCGACCCGAGACCCCTTGGATCAAGCTGAATACGGATGGTTCGTTCGATAGAGACACACAGATTGCGGGTGGGGGAGGTCTGATTAGAGATCATCACGGAGAGCTCCTTCTTGCTTTCCATTCCTCTTTTCAGGCGTCTTCGAGTTTTGATGCTGAGGTCCAGGCGTTGGCGATTGGATTGATTCTAGCTTCCCAGAGATCGAGACATGTTTGGATTGAGCTTGATGCTGCTGCTGTGGTGACCCTGCTATCATCTGGCCATCGGGGCTCTTGGCAGGTTTGTCACACTCTTATGCGTATCCGACACATTCTCAGAGATATTCAGTTCAGAGTCACTCATATTTTCCGGGAGGGCAATAGGCCGACCGACTATCTTTCTGAGCTCGGCATGTCGTCCCTCGGCATTCAGACCTATACTTACGATACTGCTCCTCCGTTTCTCCTCTCCCTTATACGGATGGATCAGCTTGGTTATCCGTCATTTAGATTTAGATAGGTTTTATTTTTATCGATTGCTTGATTGCCTATTGTCCGCACATTAGCCCACAGTTTTAGTGGTGCACCTTGTACTGATCTAGCGGGCAGTAGGCACTTTAGATTTTAGGTTCCCGATTATGGCCCATTTTTGGTCATAATTCGGGGTTGAGTTATTTTGTTCTACAGGTCCGCACATTAGCCCACGATTTGTGGTGCACTTTGTAGTTATTTAGCGGGCCGTAGATTTCTCCGATGTTTGGACCCGAATTATGGCCATTTTTGGTCATAATTCGGGATTGATACTTTGTATTTCATGATTTTCTTATCTACAGGTTGGTGGGTCCCGCCTCAACCCCCCGTCCACTCTGGATGTTTTTTTTTTTTAAAAAAAAAAACCGCGTTAGTACAATTAACCCCCAAATACTTGTTAATGACATCCGGTGAAAAATTAATCGATTTCCCATTCACAGTAGTCTGATGATAAGTAGGCGACCCTACCTGCCCAATGAACTTGTTGAAAGAATTGTAAAAGTTTAGGGTCAAGGTCGGGTTACCATTTGGGAGATTGGAAACGAATTTTTCCCAGCCGTTGTCTATGAATTTTTGGATGAAAGGGCTAGTGATAGTGTCTCTATCCGAATCGCCAATGAAATCATCAAGATTGAACAATCTTTCCTTAATGCACTTTGTGTTTTGATTTCTTTGCGGTGGTGCCGGACCTTGAGATGACGAACCGACCTTTTCTTTTCCTTTTGACGATTTCTTCGGTGCCATCCCTGAAATTTAACAAAATCAACTTCCTTTTCATCACACGACTATAATCATCAAGCAAAACCAATAAAAACATAAAAAAAATTCAAAGATTTTCGTTGTGGCATTTCGTCGGACACCTTGAGTTCATAGTTTTTTAACAAGTTTTTTTTTTCATTCAAACTCAAATCCATAAAGTCACCACAAATCAATGAATCAAATAACCACACAAATATCAACAATACTAACAAATAAACAAGATTTAATCAACGAATCATACGGAAATAAGAATCGAAAAATAAATATGAAGTGAAAAACTAAAAACTAAAACTCAAAAATATATAAATTGAAACAAGGATTGAAAGAGAACCTGATGATTATGTGTTAATGTTGATAAGATAATGAATTGTATTGAGGAATTTGAGTTTTTAGAAAGTAGGGATTGAGAGGGGGAAAACAAAAAAAAAAATTCGCACTGCCGGCCGCTTGGTGTCTCGTCTGGTTTGTGAATGTGTTGCAAAGTCCTTTTTTTTAATACAGACGAGTAGTTATGGCCGTATGATGCTTTCGTTTTTCTAACAGGTTTTTAAGTTACGGCCGTATCTTTCCAGACTTACGGCCGTATGATGCATTCGTTTTTCGGACCTTGTTTTAAGATACGGCCGTAAAATGCAATAGTTACGGCCGTAAGGTGCTTTCGGGAAAAATATAATGGAACAACATACGGACGTAAGATTTATAACTTACGGCCGTATTTATTTATTTATATTTTTATTTTTAAGTTTTTAATATGGTTTTTAAGAAAATTATAATTATTATATGTGTGAGAATAATGAAGGAAAGACTACCTGGATGATATGATCCTTGCTCTTATTGTTGAATCTTTCCGTGTTACCCCCAAACTTATTTTGCGAAATAATAGAGATTGGGTTGCCTCCCAATAAGCGCTTTGTTTAACGTCCTTAGCTTGACTTCTCGTCAGATTAATTAGGTATTTCCAGCATTATGATTGACTTTGCTGTCGAGAATTCTCCTCCCAGATATGGCTTTAACCGTTGGCCGTTTACTTTGAAACTCCCATCGATTGTATTATAAATCTCCACATCTCCATGAGAAAACACCTCTTTGATCTTGTAAGGGTCCGTCCATCGTGATCGCAGCTTACCCGGAAACAGACGCAGTCGTGCATTAAAAAGGAGAACTTGGTCTCCTGCTTTAAAATCTCTTCTTTGAATTCTGCTGTCATGCCATCTTTTTGTTTTTTCTTTGTAGATTTTGGCATTTTCATATGAGTCGAGTCAGATTTCATCCAACTCATTTAACTGCAGCAACCTTTTCTTTCCACCCAATTGTTCGTCAAAGTTTAATTTTTTATAGCCCAAAAGGCTCGATGTTCAAGTTCTACTGGCGGTGTGAGCTTTTCCAAAACTGCATTTAAATGGAGACATGCCTATCGGTGTCTTATAAGCTGTTTTGTAAGCCCAAAGCGCATCATCCAGCTTTTTCGACCAATCTTTCCGAGATGAGTCGACTGTCATCTCAAGTATACGTTTTAGTTTGCGATTGGAAACCTCGACTTGTCCACTGGTTTGTGGGTGATAAGAGGTAGCGACACGGTGTTTTACTCCGAATTTGGTCAATAGAGCCTTAACCTGGTGATTGCAGAAATGAGATCCGCCATCACTGATAATAACTCTCGTAGTTTCGAAGCGAGTGAATATATTTTTCTTTAGAAAATTTACCACGACCTTAGCTTCGTTTGTTGGTAATGCAATAGCCTCCACCCATTTAGATACGTAGTCCACAGCTACAAGGATGTATTTATTAGAGAACGATGATGGAAAGGGTCCCATGAAATCAATTCCCCAAACATCGAAGATTTCAACTTCAAGGATGAAATTCATTGGCATTTCATTTCTTTTTGACATGTTTTCATGTCTTTGGCACCGGTCACACTTTGAGACAAGTGTATGTGCATCTTTGAACAGAGTGGGCCAATAGAATCCTGCTTCAAGAATTTTTGCTGCTGTTTTTGAACCCCCAAACTGTCCTCCATAGTGAGAGGAATGACATCTTTCTAATACCTTCTCCATTTCTTATTCCGGTATGCATCTCCGGATGATTTGATCAGGTCCTCGTCTGAACAATAGAGGATCTTCCCAGTAATAGTATTTCAACTCGGAGAAGAATTTTTTCTTTTGATGATGGGAAAAATTTGGGTGAATTATTCCACTAACAAGGAAATTAACGATGTCAGCATACCATGGTGCATTTTGTTTTTCCTGGATATTAGAGATTTGGAACAGTTGTTCATCCGGAAATACTTCATTTATTTCCTTCTATTGAACATTGTTTTGGTCTAGTCTAGAGAGATGATCCGCCACTTGGTTTTCTGTTCCCTTTCTGTCTCTAATTTCTATGTCGAATTCTTGCATAAGTAGAACCTATCGGATTAGCCTTGACTTTGCATCTTGCTTTGTCATTAAATATTTCAAAGCTGAATGATCAGTGTAGACAATGACCTTTGATCCCAATAAGTAGGATCGAAATTTGTCAAAGGCATAAACCACTGCAAGCATCTCTTTTTCAGTTGTTGTGTAGTTCAGCTGAGCATCATTCATAGTCCTGCTAGCATAATGGATCACTTGCATCATTTTGTCCTTCTTCTGGCCCAGCACGGCCCCCACGGCATAATCACTTGCATCGCACATCAAAATGAATGGAATAGTCCAATCTGGAGAAATGATGATTGGAGCTGATGTAAGCTTATCCTTCAAAGTTGCAAAGGCCATGTGGCATTCATTTGTGAAAAGGAATGGTGTATCTTTCTCAAGCAAAGAACAGAGAGGTTTTGCTATTTTTGAGAAATCTTTTATGAACCTCCGATAAAATCCTGCATGTCCGAGAAAACTCCTTACTCTTTTCACCGAAATTGGTGGAGGAAGTTTTGCAATCACTTGGATCTTTACCTTATCGACTTCAATTCCATGTTGTGAGATTCTATGGCCAAGTACGATTCCTTCCTGGACCATGAAGTGACATTTCTCCCAATTGAGAACTAGATTTGTGTCTTCACATCTTTCCAAGACCATGCCTAAGTGATTTAGGCATTTATCAAATGAATCTCCAAAAACCGAGAAATCGTTCATGAAAACTTCAATGAATTTTTCAACCATGTCTGAGAATATTGACATCATGCATCTTTGAAATGTGGCTGGAGCATTGCACAATCCGAATGAGATTCTTCTATAGGTAAATGTTCCATAAGGGCATGTGAATGTTGTTTTCTCTTGGTCTTCTGGGGCTATTACGATTTGGTTGTACCCTGAATAGCCGTCGAGAAAAAAGTAGTAAGAATGTCCCGCCAATCTATCAAGCATCTGATCAATAAATGGGAGTGGAAAATGATCTTTTCTTGTCGTCTAGTTTAGTTTCCTGTAATCAATGCACATTCTCCATCCTGTGATCGGTCGTGTCGGTATAAGTTCATTGTGCTCGTTCTCTATTATCGTGATTCCACTCTTTTTGGACACCATATGTACAGGGCTCACCCATGGACTATCTGAGATTGGATAAATGATTCATGTGTCAAGTAATTTAAGAATCTCTGCCTTCACAATTTCCTTCATATTTGGATTTAAACGTCGTTGATGCTCAATTGAAGGTTTACAGTCATCTTCCATCAAAATTTTGTGAGTGCATATAGAGGGGATTATTCCTCTAATGTCCGCAATAGTCCATCCAATTGCTCTTTTGTGATTCCTCAATACCCTTAGTAATTTCCCTTCTTCAAGTTCGGTCAATATGTTAGATATGATGACCGGAAGTGTAGAGGAAACGCCCAAGTAAGCGTATCTCAAATGTGTGGGTAGAGGTTTGAGATCAAGTATTGGAGCTTTTTGTAAAGAAGGGAGGGGTTTAGCGGAGCTTGTCCCCAATTCTTCAAAATGTGAATGCCTTCTTAAGGGTGGTAGTGCTTCTAGATAGTTAACTGTTTCGGCCAAGTGATATTCTTCTTCTATGCTGGTTAGAGAATTTGCTATACATGTCTCAAGAGGATCTTTAGATAGAATTTTCTCTAAAGACTTGTTCACCATAGCTTCAATTGCGTCTATTCTTAGACAATACTCATCTGTGGAGGGTTGATTCAAAGTTTTTAGGACATCGAAGATGATATGTTCGTCTTCCACTCTGAGAATTAGCTTTCCTTCATAGACGTCAATAAGAGCACGTCCGGTTGCGAGAAATAGTCGTCCCAAAATAATGGGAATATCCTGATCTTCTTCCACGTCAAGGATGATAAAATCTGCTGGAAATATGAATTTATCAACCTTGACGAGCACATCTTCTATTATCCCACGTGGATATTTGATTGACCGATCGGCTAATTGTAGTGAAACTGTTGTTGCTTTTGCTTCTCCCAAGTTCAATTTGTTGAAAATTGACAGGGGCATCAAGTTGATACTTGCCCCTAAATCACAAAGAGCTTTGCCAAAATTCACTTCACCAATTGTACACGGGATTGTGAAAGTTCCCGGATCTTTTAGCTTGGGTGGCAACTTCTTTTCTAGTATTGCGCTACATTCCTCTGTTAGCATTACAGTTTCGTATTCTTCAAGCCTTCGTTTGTTGGAAAGAAAATCTTTCATAAATTTGGCATAGATTGACATTTGTGCTAGAGCATTGGCAAAAGGAATGTTGATGTGTAGCTTTTTGAAAATTTCCAAGAATTTCCCGAATTGAGCATCGAGATTGTGATTCTTCAACCGTTGAGGAAATGGGATAGGTGGAACATAAGATTTTGTAGCAACTGGACCTTTTTGAGATGAAGGTCCTGTATCAGATTCTTTTTCTGATTCTTGATTTTGTTTATTTTTTTTGTTTTTCCAGATGATTTTTCATAGAAATTTCGGGCAACTGCACTCCACTTCTTGTTGTGATAGCTTGGACATTTTCCCTTGGATTTACCTCGGTATTTCTAGGTAACATGCCATGAGTTCTTTCTGAAAGTATTTTGGCCATTTGGCCAACTTGTGTCTCCAGATTTTTAATTGAAGCATCATTGCGTTGTTGATACTTCAGTTGTTGTTCAGCTAGCTTCGTGATTGCTTCTTCCCATCCGGGCTTCTTTTCTTGATGCGTTGGATTCAACACATTGTTGTTGTTTGCATAAGAAAAATTTGGATGATTTTTGTACCCTGGATTGTATGTTGGCTCGTAAGGATTGTATGCTTGCCTTTGGAAATTCTGAGCATACGCCACTTGTTCTGGTGGTGGTGGTGACTACTCCTGTTGCACTAAGGGACAAATAGTGCTGTTGTGAGTTGCTCCACAAATTTCACATGAAAAAGCTGAAATTGTGGAGTTTGCACCGTCTTCACAGATTGAGGAGTTGAAAAAGACATTTTCCTCGACTTTCTTTGATAGAGCTTCAATTTTTGCCAACATAAATGAATAAGAATCCACTTCAAAAACACCATTTGGTTTCTTTTGGATATTTCTGTCTGGCCATCTTGCACTTTGTTCACTTATAACCTCAAAAAGATTATAAGCCTCTTTCATAGTTTTGTTGCCCAGTGAGCCATTTGATGATGAATCGACATTGGCTCGGCATGAAGGTAAAATTCCAGAATAGAAGTAATTGACTTGTGCTCCCAAATTGAAACCATGGTTAGGACATTTTCGTAGCATATCTTTGTATCTCTCCCATGCTTCGTGGAATGATTCTGAATCTTATTGACGAAATGTAGAGATTTCGTATTTGAGTTTCGCCACTTTATTGGTGGAAAGTATTTAGTGGTGAATTTTTGGACAAATTCGGGCTAAGTTGTTATGCTTTGTGGTGGCAAAGTATCTAGCCACTCTCTTGCTCTGTCCTTCAAAGTGTTCACGAAAAGTCTCATTTTGATCGCCTCGTCATTTACATTTGGATATTTGAAATTTCCACAAATCTCCACAAAACGGTTAATATGGAGATATAGATTCTCATCGGTTCTTCCATAGAATGAGTTGTTGTTGGAGAAGAGATTGATGACATCAGAGCGAATTTGAAAATTGTCCACTCCAAATGGTGGATAGATTACACTTGATTGAACGCTCAAAGATGGGGGGTTCATGAATTCCCCAAAGAGCATGTTGTCTTCATCTATTTCCGGCACAATAGGATATTGTTGATGTTGAATGTTTTGAACATTAGGTATTCCCCCCACCGGAGGAATTCTTTCGTTATCATTTCCTTAGGGGAGATGTGGATTTAGTTCGTCCGCTATTGATGGTGAAGAAATAATGTTTTTCTTTTGTTCTCTTCGCCTTCTTCTGAATGTGGCTTCGATCTCGGGATCTAGTGAAACTAAATCGCGATTGTACGTCCTTCGCATAGACAAGAGAATCTACAACAAAGAAAAAGTTGTATTTATAACAATAGTTAATAATGTAATTTTTCAAATATAACTTATACTTCCCCGGCAACGACGCCAAAAACTTGACACGTTGTTAGTGTAACTATCGCAAGTGCATGATATCGTATCAAGTAGTAAAGTGGACTTTTTGAGTCCGGTTTATCGATCCCACGAGGAAGTTTGGTTATAATTTGAATTATACACTATTAGTCTATTTTTATAGATACTAAGATGAGTGAAACACACAATTAAAGAGTTTGGTTCAATAGTTGCAAAGTAAATGCAATAATAGTTCTAATATTTTAAGGAAATAAAAAGATAGCAATAATAATAGAGTGATTAACGATAAAATGAAATAGTTGTGATTACAAACTAAGTTCGTCATTAGTTATAAAAGATTTATAGGAGATCATAAGATGAATTTACTTATTATGTTGTGTAGATTCGATTTTACTTAAAAAGACGGTTTCTCTTTCGAACTATAAAACGTCCCTTACATATTGAATTAATCCGCTATATTTCTATGTTGATTGGCTTCAATACATAGCATTAGGATTTATGAAAATAACTCAAAGAATCATCTAAGGACTAGAGGTATATTTCTATCCCCTAGAACAACTTAGAGTGAAGATCATTTGATCTAATGAAACATTTTTTCTTTCGAAACATATGAAGACCATAAATATCGTCATTTATTGGCCAAATAAATAAAGATTGTTAAAACAATGAAAATCACACACAATAATAAGTAATTCACAATAGATCTTTTATACAAACATAAATAACATGACTAACCTTGTTTATAATCCCAACTAAAGGTTACTTAGCCCATGAAGGGTTTATTATACATATTACAAGCTTTGGTGGTCATTATTAGTTGAATCAAGAGAAAGAATTGATCCTAACTCCCTTAGTAGATAAAGGAGATAGAAGCAATAAACTCTCTGAACAACATATGCTATACCACACTTACAAATATCACTCAAGAACACAAGTGTGTTCTTCACACAAAAAGAAAAGTTTACAAAAAATGGAAAATTATAAGATGAATGATGAATGATGAAGGATCTAAGGGGTCTATTTATACACCTAAAGTCATCTAATAGCTCCAAAACTCCAGCATTATTACAATAGATCGGATCAATGCCACCATCCCTCAATAATCCAAAAAGTATAAAAAATTAGACAAATCATAACAATCTGTCAAGAGTTACGGCCGTAACATTAAGGAGTTACGGCCGTAACTTGGATGACTTACGGCCGTAACATTCTGTAGTTACGGCCGTAACTTGGCTTCGTAAATTTGTTCACTGGTTGCTTTGAAAGTTACGTTTTCAGCCCAGAATTTCTCAGACTTTGCGTTTTTGCCCCAAATCTTCTTCGGATGATAACTTTTGATATATAACTCTGATTTTGAATCCGGAAAGGCTGCCGAATTCGTCTCGGAAAGCCCTACAACATGAATATATCAAAATTCAATAAATAGAATATTTATTAAACATGTTATTTCTTGAGTAAATCAGTTATTTAATCCGATCATCATCCGATAAAAATAAAATTATTAAAACTAATTAATTAAAAGCAAAAAATGAGTAGACTAGCTCAATTATGGGTGAATTTTATCGATACAAACCATGGATAAGTGTACAAAACTGACACTTATTAGTAACTCGCGACCGTACCCATTAGTATCGGTCCCAGAGGTCCCGTCGAACCGTCCCAGGTGAGAAACTACTTCCACGGCCGTACCCATTAGTATCGGCCCCCAGAGGTCCCGTCAAACCGTCCCGAGGTGGTAGAACATCAACACACGCACCCAAGTCCACTTCTGTGGCCGTACCCATTAGTATCGGCCTCCAGAGGCCACATGCCATCCCCGGGTGGAAGAGCAACAATCACATTCATTCAATAATATCATTTACATCATTCGCATCAAAACCATACACACATAACAGAATGTAATACATGAACTTTCCTTGGATAACACGATGCGAAGAAAATGCTGGAAGGAAAAGGTTTTGGTCCGAACAATCTTCACAAATCCGATCCTAACAACAATAGAGACTCAATCAACTACAATTCCACTGAGAAATCACGAATTAATCGGCGTTCTACCCTAAGGGACAATACGCCGAATACTATGAAGGCACAAGGTTCAAATTCGATCAACGAAGGGAAAAACTTGGAATTGATCCGCTAAAGTTCTAGGAAAACATAACACCACGATTACCCAACTAGAATTCATCATCAATCGAAGCAAAAACGAAAGGAAAAACGAATAATATCCAAGAACCCTAAAATTAGGTATAATGTCCAATTACCTCATTTCAACGATGGAATGGTGGAAGGAAGATGATTGATTCGTGTTATAACCTCTAATTCCGAGTTATATGGTGATAGAACGAAATATCCGGATGAAATAGCCCAAAATCGCCAAGAAGGAGTAGAGAGCCGAGAGGAAAAGGAAAAATGGGGTTAAAACCCGTGTATGTCCTATATATACTGAACAGAACACGGTGCAACAAACGGCCCAAATGGCGCCGTGTTCAGCACCGTATTGCGGGTCAGCGGGCGACCCCTATGCGACACGGCGCAAAATGCCGCGGGTCTTGCGCCGTTTCGCAAGGCAGCGGGCACCACTGGGCAACACGGCGCACAGATACGGCGCAGAATGCCGCGTGTCTTGCGCCGTTTTGCACAGGTCAGGCCAGACAGCCTCTTGACACAAGACGACGCTACCAAAACTGAAAAAGACGATAAACCAAAACACGATATACCGACCCAACGGTCCGAGAAAATTACATATAACAAAAAATAACATCCAGTAACTCGAAACGGTCCGAGGCACACAACCAAAATCGGACAAGGAACAAATTCCCTAAACTTATAGGAATTTAGAAAACGGCCCAAACGTCCGAAATTCACGATACAACGTCGGATTAACAATCTGAAACTCACAACATGCGCAACTCAACCAAACAAACATGTGGAAACAGAGAAATAGTGAATTCAAACGAGTTTTACGAGAATCGAGCGTACATGCAATAAAACATAGTTCGAGACGAAAATACGCAAAAACATCACCGAAATTCATCCAAATGGAAAAAGTCAAAGAACAAAATAGATTCAGAATCCCAAAAAAGTGACAAGCGAGTCGTCCGAAACGAACATACACCAAAAACAGAAATTACCAAAAATAAAAAGTACGGATTTTACATTCTCTCCCCCTAAAAATAAGTTTCGTCCCGAAACTTACAACACGAATAACTCGGGGTATCTCGACCTCATACTCTCTTCCGTCTCCCACGTGGCTTCCTCGGATCCATGTCTCGACCATTGCACTCTAACCAAAGGAATGGTTTTGTGCCTGAGTTGCTTCACAAGATGCTCTAAGATCTGAATCGGCCTCTCCTCGAAGGTAATGTCGGGCCCCAACTCGATCTCTCCAAAATCGATAATATGGCTAGGGTCCGGTACGTACTTCCTAAGCTGGGAAACATGAAATACATTATGCACGTGGCTCAGGGACGGCGGCAAGCCTAACCGATATGCAAGCTCTCCAACTCTCTCTAGAACCTCGAATGGCCCAATAAATCTCGGACTAAGCTTACCCTTACGACCGAAGCGGTAAACTCCCCGTGTCGGCGACACCTTAAGCAACACATGGTCTCCCACCTCAAACTTCAACGGACGGCGACGTGTATCGGCATAAGACTGCTGTCAACTCTGGGCCATCACCTTCCTATCGCGGATCAGAGCAATCTTCTCTCTCGTCTCAACTATCATATCAGGTTCGGTGCCAATTAGCTCGGATGTATCATCCCAACACAACGGCGATCTGCACTTCTTACCATACAGTGCCTCAAATGGTGCCATTTTGATCGAGGCGTGCCAACTATTGTTGCACGTGAATTCGATCAATGGCAAGTGCGACTCCCAATCATCCTTCCAATCTAAAGCACAAGCTCACAACATATCCTCCAGCGTCTGTATCGTCCACTCATACTGTCCGTCTGTCTGAGGGTGGTAGGATGTACTGAGTCTCAACTCGATCCCCAAGGCTCTATGAACGGCCTGCCAAAAATGTGATATAAACCGGCCATCACGATCCGAAACAATACTATTAGGGGTCCCATGCAACCTCACGATCTCCGCAATGAGCACTCGCGCTAGTCTCTCTGGCCCCCAAGTGTCCTTAATACCCAGAAAATGAGCTGATTTGGTTAGTCGATCGACAACCACCCAAATCATGTTCATTCCAGTCCGAGTCTTAGGCATACTGGTAATGAAATCCATAGAAATATCCTCCCATTTCCACTCCGGGATAGGAAGTGGTCGCAAAAGCCCCGCGGGTCGCTGATGCTCGATCTTAACCTGTTGACAGGTCAAACACCTCGACACAAACTCACTAACGTCTGTCTTCAAATTACTCCACCAGTAGTTACTCCTCACATCCTTGTACATTTTGCTCGTACCAGGATGTATGGAGTAAGGTGTGGCATGAGATTCACTCAAGATCTTCTATCTCAGCTCAGTAACACTCGGTACACATAGTCTGCCGCGAAATCTCAAAACTTCATCGTCCTGAACCACAAATCCAGGGGCTTTCCCCTTCCTCACATCCTCCCTCAACTGGACCAAAAACGGATCATCACACTGTTTCGCCTTGATATCATCAGTCAAGGACGAAGTGATCTCCAACGCACATAACTGACCCTGAACTCTCTGAACCCAAACCTCGATATTCTGGCAAATAAAATCCCGCTGGATCCTGCTCTGTGGTGTAAGTACCTCTAACATCTGTAACACCATCGGCTTCCGGCTCAACGCATCAGCCACTACGTTAGCCTTACCCGGTTGATAAAGTATCTCGAGGTCATAATCTTTAATTAGTTCCAACCACTTACGCTGTCTCATATTCAACTCTTTCGGACTGAAGATATACTTCAAACTCTTGTGATCCGTAAAAATCTTACACGACAACCCATAGAGATAATGCCTCCAGATCTTTAAGGCGAAAACGACCGCATCTAACTCCAAATCGTGCGTGGGGTAATTCACCTCATAAGGTTTCAACTGGCGGGACGCATAAGCAATAACACTATCTCTCTGCATCAAAACACATCCGAGCCCATGTCCCGAAGCGTCACTATATACCACGAAATCTTCGTTCCCCTGAGGCAATGCCAACATGGGTGCGGTAGTTAGTCGTCTCTTTAACTCATCAAAACTACCCTGTCTGTCTGCGGTCCACTCGAATTTCTGAGTCTTCTGGAGCAACTGAGTGAGTGGTCTAGCGATCTTAGAAAATCCCTCAACAAATCTACGGTAATAGACGGCGAGACCTAGAAAACTCCTCACCTCCTTCACATTCTTAGGCGGCTCCCAAGACATCACTACCTCTATCTTCTGCGGATCTACCCGAACTCCCTCTGCTGAAATCACATGCCCGAGGAACATCACTTCCTCGAGCCAAAACTCACACTTAGAGAACTTCGCATACAACTGCTCAGCTCTCAAAATGTCTAATATAATCCGGAGATATAAGGCGTGCTCCTCCCGACTCCGTGAATAGATAAGAATGTCATCGATAAAGACGACTGTGAATTTGTACACATACTCAATAAAAACATTGTTCATCAACTGCATGAACACTGCTGGGGCATTGGTTAGCCCGAAAGGCATAACCACAAACTCGTAATGGCCATATCTCTTCCGAAAGGCAGCTTTCGGTATATCGCTGTCCCAAATCCTCAATTGGTAGTAGCCCGATCGTAAATCAATCTTCGAAAAGACTGTCGCTCCCTGAAGCTGATCAAACAAGTCGTCAATCTGGGGCAAAGGGTATTTATTTTTGATGGTCAACTTGTTTAATTCTCGATAATCGATGCATATACGAAGCGATCCATCCTTCTTCTTAACAAAAAGTACAGGCGCACCCCAAGGCGATGCACTCGGTCGAATATACCCTTTTTCTAACAACTCTCCCAACTGCTTCTTCAACTCTAACATATCCGATGGTGCCATACGGTACGGTGCTCGAGAAATAGGGGCCGCATTCAGCTCTAGATCAATAGGAAACTCCACCTCTCGCTGTGGTGGTAATCCCGACAAGTCATCCGGAAATACGTCGGGATATTCACTAACAACTGGAATTGACGACAAATCAACTCCACCATCTTTCGCCTTCAGAGCATAACACCAGTAGCCGACACAACCCTGGTTCAGAAGTTTCATCGCCTTCAAGGCGCTAATCACACTCCCCGATCTACCCGGCTTACAATCTACGAGAGTATGCTCGGTGCCGTCCTCGGCCACTATCGAGATGGTACGAGTCCGGTAGTTCATGATAGCACCGTGACGATCCAACCAATCGTCCCCGAGGATCAAATCCTCACCCTTAAGGTCTATAACAATGAGATACAAGGGCCAATCCTGGCTCCCAATCCTCACTGGGCAATCCCTAACTTCCCGGTCCCCAACCATACGATCCCCGCTAGGCGTACTCACTACAAACGGTTCACACTCAAATAAGCAGTCAAAGCCAATACGACTCACACAATCCGAAGCAATAAAGGAATGGGTAGCACCCGAATCAAAAAGCACTGAAACTAGATGAGTAAGGATCTGAGTGGTACCTGATGCCACCGGAACGTCTGCCTCCTCTGTGCGCCTCATCTGATACAATCGGGGGTGAATTGAACTCGAACTAGACACTGTACGGTGATCCGGATGACCCCGACCCCTACCACAGCCCGAACTCTGTGGAACATGAGTAGCTGGGGTGTTGTGTTCCCTCTGATCGGCAGTGGTAGTCGGAACTCTAGCCGCCCTGGTGGCCCTCTCACAATGAGCTGCCCGATGCCCGGTCTGTCCGCAAGTAAAGCAAGTAACTAACGGAAATGGGCAATCCTTCATCACATGTTCGGGCTGACTGCAATTAAAACAAACTCTCCCGCCAGGTGCAACAGACTGGACTGAACGGCTACCCTGAGATCCACCGGCCTGATGAAACGGCCTCTTCCCAGATGTAGGAGCAGACCGAGACCTCAAAAACTGACCACCCTTACCGGCCGAGAATACGCCAATAGTCTTCTGCTTCTTAGCTTCCGAAACTGACTCTAATTCTGGGATGGCCATCTCGATCGCTAGAGCACGATCCTGATATTCCTTCAAAGTGGCACACATGAGTGGTGCCATACTCTGCCTGATATGCGGCTTCATGCGCATATTAAAGTAATGGATTTTATCAGCCTCAGTCCTCACCTGATCTTTCACGAAACCCAACTGCTGATTGTAAGAGATAATAGCCTGAGAAATCGGCACATCCTGGGGTGTGGCAGTGAAGAACTACACAATCCTGCGTTCTTTGACTGGCGGCGGATAATATTCTGCTTCCATAGCAGCCCCGAATTCCTCCCAAGTGGCTCGACGTTCTCTGGGCGCCATGGCCTTCCACCATTCCGCGGCTTCCTTATCCAGGAGGTACTGGGCAATATGTACCCTTCTGTCTTCGGGACAAGCTACGGCGTCGAAGGTCCTGGACAACTGAAAGAGCTAATTCTCCCAACCGAGGGAGTCAGAAGATCCGGAGAAACGAGGAGGGTGCATTTTAGTCACCGTCTGAAGCCACTTACTAGCTTCCTCTTCAGGTGTCGGGGGCGGATTCTGGCGTCCCCTGAGCTATCTGAGTAAGCTGGGCTACTAACTGCTGAAGTACGACAGTAGCCCCGGCATCGGCATTATTACCCGACGGCACTGAGTGAGAGGCTGAGTCCGCAGAGGACTGAGAAAGTGAGCCCTCTTCATTATTAGCACCCTGACCACGGTCTCGACCGCGTCCCCTAGCCGGTCTACCACGACCTCTCAACATACTGAAGAAAATATAAAAAGAACAAGATCAGAAAGATTCACAATCTACAAGGTTGGTATCACAATTCTCAATTCTGAACAACGCAAGAAAACGAATTCTAGAAGTATAAGAGTTTGTGGAGACTTACAGTCACGGGTCGCACGAAAATACGGTAGCATGATGATATTAGGCTCAACTACTGACTCTAACGACGCAACTGACATACCCAAAATTAACCGACAACCTAGGCATTCAAAACCTAAGGCTCTAATACCATAAATGTAACACCCCAATTCACAAATGGGATATTACACACCGTAGAACCCTCTTGAGGTCTACCAGGCTAACTCATGACACATAAACCACAATGAAATCCCAACAGATGCACTCAAAAAGTAAATAAGGTCGTGGCCTCGGACAAAACATTTTAACGGAGTACATGAAACATAAGTTAAATACCAATTCATTGCCCACGCAGGGGACTTAAACCAAGTTTAAAAGTAATCAGTCTAACTCCAGTACTCGACAAATGCAATGACAAAGCATAAAAATACAGACTCGAGCCACATCATCATGCCAGCCCATCCTTTGCGTGTGCATCTCGTGCCAACTCCTCAGCTTGACCAGTACCTGAAATGCATAAGACGCATTTCCCCCATTTAAGGGGTTAGCATTCGAATAGCTAGTGAAAGTACACGATTACACAACATTATATACGTACGAGATTCAACGCAAACAAACCATTTAGGGAAAACATTTGCAATCAATATTCCGGGATATCACATTTACATTTAAAAACAGTATATCCTCAAATTTCCGCACCAAAACCATACACGCTTGGTAACTCGAGACTGTACCCATTAGTATCGGTCCCCAGAGGTCCCGTCGAACCGTCCCCAGGTGAAAACCACTTCCGCGGCCGTACCCATTAGTATCGGCCCCCAGAGGTCCCATCGAACCGTCCCCAGGTGGAAGAACATCAACACACGCACCCATGTCTACTTCTGTGGCCGTACCCATTAGTATCGGCCCCCAGAGGCCACATGTCATCCCCGGGTGGAAGAGCAACAATCACATTCATTCAATAATACCATTTACATCATTCGCGTCAAAACCATACACACATAACGGAATGTAATACCTGTACTTGCCTTGGATAACACGATGCGAAGAAAACGGTGGAAGGAAAAGGTTTCGGTCCGAACAATCTTCACAAATCCGATCCTAACAACAATAGAGACTCAATCAACTACAATTCCACTGAGAAATTTCGAATTAATCGGCGTTCTACCCTAAGGGACAATACGCCAAACACTATGAAGGCACAAGGTTCAAATTCGATCAACGAAGGGAAAAACTTGGAATTGATCCGCTAAAGTTCTTGGAAAACATAACACCATGATTACCCAACTATAATTCATCATAAATCGAAGCAAAAATGAAAGGAAAAACGAATAATAGCCAAGAACCCTAAAATTAGGTATAATGTCCAATTACCTCAATTCAACGATGGAATGGTGGAAGGAAGATGATTGATTCGTGTTATAACCTCCATTTCCGAGTTATATGGTGATAGAACGAAATATCCGGATGAAATAGCCCAAAATCGCCAAGAGGAGTGGAGAGCCGAGAGGAAAAGGAAAAATGGGTTTAAAACCCGTGTCTGTCCTATATAAACTGGACAGAACACGGCGCAACAAACGGCCCAAATGGCGCCGTGTTCAGCGCCGTATTGCGGGTCAGCGGGCGACCCCTGTGTGACACGGCGCACAGACACGGCGCAAAATGCCGTGGGTCTTGCGCCGTTTCGCATGGCAGCGGGCACCACTGGGCAACACGGTGCACAGACACGGCGCAGAATGCCGCGGGTCTTGTGCCGTTTTGCACAGGTCAGGCCAGACAGCCTCTTGACACAAGACGACGCTCCCAAAACTGAAAAAGACGATAAACCAAAACACGATATGCCGACCCAACGGTCCGAGAAAATTACATATAACGAAAAACAACATCCAATAACTCAAAACGGTCCGAGGCACATAACCAAAATCGGACAAGGAACAAATTCCCTAAACTTATAGGAATTTACAAAACCGCCCAAACATCCGAAATTCACGATACAATGTCGGATTAACAATCTGAAACTCACAACATGCGCAACTCAACTAAACGAACATGTGGAAATAGAGAAATAGTGAATTCGAACGAGTTTTACGAGAATCGAGCGTACATGCGATAAAACATAGTTCGAGACGAAAATACGCAAAAACATCACCGAAATTCGTCCAAATGAAAAAACTCAAAGAACAAAATAGATTCCGAATCCCAAAACAGTGAAAAGCGAGTCGTCCGAAATGAACATACACCAAAAACAGAAATTACCAAAAATAAAAAGTACGGATATTACACGTTTCAGCCTTGAATTCTTTGAACTTATCAAAATATTCAGACTTACGTCGCATCAAATAGATGTATCCATATCTCGAATAATCATCTATAAACGTGATGAAGTATTCGAAACAACCCTTAGCTTGGATGTTCGTTGGACCACATACATCGGTATGAACCAATTCCAACACATTTTGTGCACGATCTCCTTTGCTTTGAAATGCCCTTTTAGTCATTTTACCTTCTAGACAGGATTCGCAGGTTGGAAATGACTCAACTTGGAGTGAATCCAATGGGCCATCGCTCACCAATCTTTGAATCCTTCTAAGGTTAATATGACTCAATCATAAATGCCACAAATATGTTTGATTTATACTCGAAGGCTCTTTCATTTATTAGGATTAGTCAAAGAATTAAGCGATTTATGCAAGGGAGTTGGTGCAGCGTTAATGATGTAAAGTCCTTCATTATAAGTACTCGTGCAAACATATTCACTATTTCTTTTAATAACTGCATTATCTTCAAAAGAAACTGAATATCCATCATGACGCAATTTAGAAACTGAAATTAAATTTATTCTAAAATTGGGTACTAATAACATATTATTTAGGACTAGAATCCTATCATCAACTTTTAGCTGCGCGACTCCCACTGCAACAGCCTTCAGCCTGTAATAGTCGCCCCAGCTAATAGTAATCTCATCCGCACTAAGTACCTTAATTACTTGGAACCCCTGCGAGTCATAACAAACATGATCAGTGGAGCCCGAATCCACTATCCACGAAGTGATAGAACAGGCAGCCAAACATGTTTTGACTACTAGTGCATGAGACATACCTTTCTTAGGGCAATCACTCTTGAAATGCCCTTTCAGACCGCAATTGAAGCACTTGCCCTTCGGCTTTTTGTTCGCCTCGGACTGAGGAGGCTTTGACTTAGGAGCCTTCCCCTTAGATTTGAAGGTTGCCACCTGCTTCTGGCCAACCTGGTTTTTCTTCTTTCCCCATTTGGGTTTTGAAGAAGCAGCACCGGTTGCCGCAAGAATTTGATGATAACCTTGTTTGAAGAGACCTTCGGCAGACTGAAGCTCTGTTAGAAGTTCCGCCAATGTGTGAGTCCTACTATTCATATTGTAGTTGAGGCGGAACTGCTCAAAGCTTCTTGGTAAACTGCCCAAGATAATATCGACCTACGACTCCGCATCGATAGTGGCCCCCAGTATGCTCAGTTCGTTCAAATGAGACATCATTTTAAGAACGTGATCCCTTACTGGGGTCCCTTCAGACATTTGGGTTGTCATCAAAACACTCATTGCATTTTTCCTAGCCGCCCGGTTCGGATAACCAAACATCTCACTGAGATTTTTCATCATTTTCGTGGCCGAGCCCATCGTCTGATGCTGATGTTGCAATATATTTATTAGTGAAGCCAAAATGTAACAGCGAGAGATCTCATCAAACCTTTTCCATTTCCGGAATTCATCCAACTCTTCATGAGTGGCATCCGTTTCTGTTTCCAAAGGGCTCTCCTCAGTTAAAACAATTTTATGCCCCTCGGCGGTCAAGACAATATCAAGATTTCTTTTCCAGTCGGCAAAGTTAGTGCCATCAAGTTAGTTTTTATTGAGAATAACATCTAGTGGATTGAAAAACATCTGAAAATAAAATTAAAAACACCATTCATCATATAATCCGACGCAAAATATATTGAAAAACCTTAAAACACAATATATATGCAATCAACCAACACCTTGAAAAACCACACATGCAAGCCACGATAGTGTGGACGTTTACACATACATTTTCAAGTAGATTTTAACGTCTTTAATTTTACTATCTAGCCAAGATGCGTTTCGACAAGTAAAATTAATAGTTGGTTACTCTTGGCCATGTGTTTAATTAACATAGACTCCGATGGGGAGCTTATTAATCAATACACCTAAGTGAACACCATAATTTAACAAACCTTAGAATATCATTTAATGACAATAGTCCTACAGATGGAGAAGTCCTATCATAAAAAACAATATTCACCTTTTTGTTATCAAATTTGAAGTTTAAAACTAGTGACCCAATAATTAGCACATCCGATGTGGAGGAAGACTCTAATGTCAATGCACATGCAAATTATTTCACAATTTAAACTAATTATGAAGGCCAATTTGATTTTGAAAAATCAATTTAAAATCACTCAGTTATTTTGAAAAAAATAAGGTTTTTAATTTTCTCGTTCTAACATGCAAGGAAACATATCACGCATACATCCATACATGCCATACATCAAAACAATAAAAACCAACAAAATAAAAAATGGATAATTAAATCCAATTATCATGGCTTTTATTCCTCGTTTTGAATAACGAGAAAATCTTTGGCTCGTTTGCTCCCACTGCTTCAAGCATCTCGCGGAAAAACGAATCGAACGACCCGAATCTGGACAACTTGACCCGCTGGCCGCTGCCCGACCTGCTGCCCGCTGCCCGACCATTGCCCATTGCCATTGCCCAGGCCAGCCTTTGGCCGAGCACATTGCATCTGTTCGGCCGAGGCGACTCTGCCGAGTCTCGATCGACAGCCTGCTGCATCCGGTTCGTCCGATCGGGACTCCTCTTCGCGCTAGACTTCTTTCTCTTCCGTACTTTGTGTGTTCCAATTCGATTACAATTTTATTCGAAATAAAATACATCAAATTTATAGCAAATTACAAGAAAAATAAATCCTATTCTACCCGTGGATTTTTTCACGGGAAAAACTTATACATGCCTAAAAACCGGGCCAAATTACCAAAAATGCATAAATAGATAAAAAAAAACATCACATAGCCATGATAATTGGATCATATTCTCCTGCAAGACAAATTCTAGCAAAATATTCCAAAAATCATACTATATGAATATTTAATTGCTAGCATATTAATCACCAAATTAATTAAATTGAACAGAACCTAAAGACCGGATCCGATACCAATTGTTGGAATATAAAACGCAGCGAAAGCTAGTTGGTGAAAATATTTTATAAACGGTTTTATAAACTAACCAACATAAAAATTGGATCTATTTAGGCTTGTCAATTAATTAACTAAACAGAATAATAAACAATCAAATAATTATATTTACGCATGGGAGTCGGTAATTAATACCTTTGACGCAAAGTGCTAGAAAATTCTTTCCTTGGATCGATCGAACACCTCCTTGTACTCTTCCTTGATATACTTGTATTTCTACCTCAAAGTCTTCTAGAGTATATCCCGCCTATTATCTGGATATCGTGTGGGCAATAATCTACCGGACTACTTGGACAGCAACAGGGGTCGGCCGAATTGTTCTTCCAAAATTCCTTTCGATTTTCTCTCTATTTTTCTTGAATATTTGTGGTATTTTAGAAAAATATTGTGTTAACTAAATTACGGAATCCAAGACACAAGTCAAGATCCACAATTAAACACACACAAAAAAATCGAAAATTTTGGCACAAATTATGATGATAAAATTGGCCACCCATGCATCCTATTTATAGGTATTTTGGGCTACTCTAGGGACCTTAAGGAGGATATGGTAAGGACTCTTAATAGATGTCATCTTCCTATATTAGAACTCTTCCTAATATAATGACTCTATTAAATATTGCACTTCCTACCAAAATCCAAAATTACGAAATTGGGCTCCTTTTGAATTAATTATTTCCCGTGTTTAAGATATTCCATGTCCATTAATTGATTTAAGCTACTGACAGCTTTTAATTAATTAATGTGTTATACATGAGTATACCACTCGACCTTTATTATTATATCGGAAAATTAATCCACCTGCAGGGTTTAATATAATAATCCTTTCGAGTGCCTCAAGGGACATGATCAACTCGACTGGTCGGGACACAATTTCTAACTATAATATTAATTATTATATAAATAATAATATTGCCCAAAATATCGAGCATATTGAGTCAATCATTATGGCTCTCACCCATGATAAATTAAAGCAATAAATATTAAATATATATAATTAAATATTAATCACCAGAATTAAGAAATAATAATTATCCGAGATGTACGTCCTTCTTATAGTCGGTACAGAAGAATCTATCGCACCTCGATCCTGTTCATCGTATACCGAATACGCTAATATATGCTAATGGTCAAGACCAACCAATCTCAAGCATATACTACAACCTCTCACATAACGATCTAATGTTATATAGATTGTTAACTAAATATTACTATATAAGGAACCGATAATGTGATCTTCTGTGTGACACGACACACCACATTATCTACAATATAAAGTAATTTAGACTACATTTGCATAACCATAGCGTGAATAAATATGCAAAACATGTGATAAATGAATTAAATATTCTCATAGATAAAGACCGGTAAATTAGGTAATACAAGCATAAAGTATGCTTTGATGTATACAACACTAACATCGGGTCAGGGTCTTGGGTGTATGTTGATGCAGCATGACAAGACTATTGCTTATGCGTCGAGACAGTTGAGGCCATATGAGCTCAACTACCCTACTCACGACTTGGAGTTAGCGGCAGTTGTTTTTGCACTCAAGATTTGGCGTCATTATCTATTTGGCTCTGCATGTCAGATTTTTACCGATCATAAAAGTCCGAAGTACATATTCACTCAGCGGGAGTTGAATATGAAGCAGAGGAGGTGGTTGGAATTGATTAAGGATTATGACCTTAAAATCCTTTATCATCCGGGCAAGGCGAACGTCGTGGCAGACGCCTTGAGTCAGAAACCAATTATGTTACGGATGCTCGAGATACTTGCGTTCAATCTGAGCTTCAGCGTGATTTGATTGAGTTGAGTGTTGAGATTTTGTTTCCAGGAGTTGTCGGGCAACTTTGTGCTTTAGAAATTTCGTCGTCGCTAATCGATGAAATTAAACTGAAGCAGCTGGAGGATCTGAAGATTACCCAAATCCGAGAGAATATTCTTAAGGGGAAGTCTCCTGGGTTTGTGATTCATGAGGATGCTGTGTTGATATTTCAGAGTCGGTTTTGTGTACCGAACGACTTGGATTTGAGGAAGAGTATTTTGCATGAGGCCCATGCTACGCCTTACTCGGTTCATCCTGGTTCGAGTAAGATGTACAAGGATCTAAGGAGGAAATTTTGGTGCAATAATATGAAGGAGGAGGTCGCACAATTTGTAGCGAGGTGTTTGACTTGTCAGCAGGTCAAGATCGAGCATCAGCGACCAGCCGGGTTGTTGCAGTCGCTTCCCGTTCCGGAATGGAAATGGGAAGATATTTTGATGTACTTCGTCACGAGCTTGTCGAGATCGAAGTCTGGTATGAGTATGGTTTGAGTGATTGTGGATCGTCTGACCAAATCGGCACACCTTCTGGGCATCAAGGATACTTAGTGTAGCGACCACTTTTCAAAATATCATTTTCTAATAATTTCAAGGGAGACCAAATGTCTTAAAGAAACAAATGATTAAATAATCGCAGCGGAACTTGAAATAAAGTCAACTATTTGCAAGTAACTAAATACTAAATTATCAATATTTTCAAAACATCCATAATTTTCAACCATGACATTAAAAATAAAGTTAAACTTAAATAAACGAAGAAGTAGATAAATATTATTATCATGCCACGCCATTGCCCGCCACATCAGACTCCTTAACCTGAAAGGTTTAAATAATGCGATGAGCTTTCAACTCGCTCAGTGAGGAGGGTACACATTGTTAAATTTTATTACATACATATTGACAAGTACACATATATGCCTACACACGTTGGTTGTCCGAAGGCCATAATTATGCACAATTAAGCGCAAGTAGTTGCCCAGAGAGACTTGTAGTTGCTCAGAGAGACTTGTTGTTGCCCAAAGGGACTTGTAGTTGCTCGAAGAGACTTGTAGTATAGTTGGTATAGAACATACACATATATAAGCAACATGTACATAATTAAATAAAACAAGCGTGTCGAACGGTGGTAACTGATTTTGAATGAGATTGATGATTATGCTCGACGCAATAGTACTAGACCCGAAAATCTTTGTTATACGAATTAGTCTGGAAGGGGAGTTCTAGGGTTATGGGTTTGGGTTGAACGGTGGTAACTGATTTTAGATAAAACATAGAGTAGAAATTAGTCACAAGATATATTATATTATTGGAATAATTCAAGTCTCCATTAGCTATAATAGATGAACTATTTATAGGATGCAAAAGACTCTTCAAAATACAGATAAATATAAATAGAAATAAATGAAAAGACTCTTCATAACATCAACATTAAATTTGACTCTTTAAATTATGTATTATATATAAACGTTGATAACTCCTTGAATACTTGGAATCTGAAGGTGGAATATATTGTTTTGAGGACAATTGAGTTGACTTACCAATGCCACAAACCACACATGAAATAAATATTTATAGAAATAGTTATGATGAGAACAAGACAAAATGCCACTTCAGAAACTGTATAAATTTCTATAGGTTTTATGTGGGGTGTTACGTCTACTATAAATTTTGTTTGTAGAAGATAGAAAACGACATAAATTAATTATGTCTTAATTATATTTATAAATGTTGGTGGTTCCGGCCAGGATTTTATATTTCTGATTCCGGCAGCTGGAAGAATGGTTCTTGTCGTAAAAAGAAAATCGTAATGGTTGAAGAGCAATAGTTGTTGTAGCTTAAGGGAAAAGACTGGAGATGAAAATAGTTTCACGATATTGTGAAATCAAAAACGAATTGTACAGTGAGTTATATGTTAAGAATTAAGAAACTTCATGGTGTTGCTACTAAAATGTTTGAAATAAAAAGTAATGATCAATTGACATATAGCAGATAAAAAAAAATTCATTAGACTTACCTTATTTTAGTTCTAATAATTTTATTCTCTCTCCCTTTTTTTCTTTTGGTTATATAGTATGTAAAATTTTAACTGTTATAATATGATCCCAAATAAATACAATTTAATGTGTGAAACCTAAGTAATGAAGGTGTTTAATTCTTTTTGTTTTTGTTTTTATAAATCCATAATTAGATATGAATTGTATGAACGTAAATGTTACAATTGAAAGGTCAATTTGATTAATGATTTAATGCTACAAAATTTGAAAAATTGGGCTTGTATTTTAATAATTAATTATTATAATATTTAAATCTAGATATAAATAAAAATATGGTACATGGATGACCATAAATTTTAATAGATATATATTTAATAATTAACTATTAGACTGAGTATTGCTTGAGGTTAAATAATTTTCTAGACCAAATATGAATTTGGGCTTAAAAAATTAATTTGGTTAAAATAAAAGAATTTAATTTGGAAGTTACTAAAAAGAATAAAAATTATTAAACCTCAATATGATTGGGCTAAATAATTAGGATTAATAAATTTTGAAGATTAAATTTGGGTCTAGAATTGATAAGTTACATATGACAAAAATTAATTTGACATGTTCATGAAAACAAATAAAGCAAATTATGATATATAAAATATAATTCATAAATACATTATTGGACATTTAAAAGTATGCATGTGCTTTCATTTTTTTTTTTAAAATAGCGCGTTACAACCTACCCCCCTTAAATAAATTTTCAACCTCGAAAATTAGATTATGTACCTTCAATGGCGAACGTCGGATACTTAGAACGGATCTCCTCTTCACGTTTCCAAGTTGCCTCATTCAGACCATGACGACTCCACTGAACTTTCACTAGCTTAATCTCTTTATTTCGGAGTCGATGTACCTTTCGCTCCAAAATAGTTATAGGTACTTCCTCGTGTGTCAAATTTCCTGCTACTTGAAGTTCCTCGTAATTGCAAACGCGCCCAGGCTCGTGCACATACTTTCTAAGCATGGAGACATGAATGACAATGTGTACTGCAGACAACGCTGGTGGTAAAGCCAACTGATAAGCTAAATCACCAATAAGACCTAAAATTTCGAATGGTCCGATAAATCGAGGTTGAAGCTTCCCTTTTTTATCAAATCATAACATTCCTTTTATTGGTGACACTTTCAAGAACACCTTCTAACCAATCTCGAACTTAATATCTTTCATTCGTTTATATACATAAGACTTCTGCCGATCCTGGGCAGTTTTAATTCTACTTCTAATTTTGGCTATTTTCTCTACAGTCTGCCCAATCAATTCTGGACCCAAAATCTTTCCTTCCCCAACGTCACTCCAATAAAGGGGCGATCGAAATTTCCTTCCATACAGTGCTTCATATGGAGCCATTTGGATGGTCGCTTGATAACTATTGTTATAAGCGAACTCTACTAACGGTAAAATGTTCTCCCAATTCTCACCAGTATCAAGTACACACGCCCTTAATAAATCCTCAAGTGTCTTGATAGTCCGCTCACATTGACCATCAGTCTGCAGATGCTATGTTGTACTAAAGTTCAACTTAGTACCCAGTGCACTATGTAGACTCTTCCAGAACTTCGATGCAAAGCGCGGATCTTTGTCTGATACAGTAATATCTGCATTTTTCTTTCCCTTGTATTTTTATTTTTTTGGTGTATTTCTCGATCATAGTGACCCTCGTGTATCTTTCAGTGTATCCTTCCTGTCATCTGTTGAACGGTATTCTCGTTATTATTGTGCGGAACCGCCATTTCGGGGTTGTCATGGATCCATTTCGTGTTATTGGTTCCCAAATATCGATTCCTATTGTTTTTATTCTCTTCCCGGATCATTTTTCATCATTTAGGACCCAAAGGGGGGTGTGGGCCGCGGCACAAGGAGTGTGCGCCGCGGCACACACATTTCTTCAGTTGTTGGCCGAGCGGATCGTGTCATGTGCGGCACACCCGTCCCGTCTTTGTGGCACAGTGCCGAGTCAGTGCCGCGCCACACGCCGGCTGAGCCGCGGCACACTCGTGTGGCATTTTCGGCTAAAACCCGACTGTACCGGGTGCCGCGGCACACGCCGGCTGAGCCGCGGCACACTGCCGAACCCTGGGAGAAAATTTTTGTCCTGTGCCGCGGCACACCTCAGCTGAGCCGCGGCACACAATGCGGTCAACCCTCTATAATTGTGTTGTTTTGAGCGTGAACAGCTCATTTCCTTCTTCTTCTTCTTCCATTGACGCGAGAGAGAGTGAGAGAGGAGGAGAGATTCTCATCATTCATCAATTGGGGGTGGATTTTCATCATTCTTCTTCGGTTGTGAAGCCCGGATAATCAATCTAACGCGTGTTCTACGAATCTAAGTACTTGAATCTTCAAGGTAATGTCTCTTGGAACCCTACCTTTTGGTTAATTGGGGATTTTGGGGTTTTTGTCCGATTCTTTCCGTTTTGTTGGTGGATTCTTGATGAATACGATTAATATTGTTAGTATCATTAACTTTCCTAAGGATTCATGGTATATTTTGTGATTTTTACGGAATCGAGAGGGTTTGGTTGTGGTCCGCCCTCGTTGTTATTTTTGTACGAATATACATGAATCGTAGGCGGGTTCTCGGGGGTATTCCATTTCCGTATTCGTCTAGAGTTGGTTGTGATTATGTTCTTCAAATCGTTAGGTTCGGTTCCGTTGGTTCTTAGCGTTCGTCAGTGATTATCCTTTCCGTTCGTTGCGTCATCAATTACTCAAGGCAAGTATTTTTGGAAACCTTTATGCTTAACGTGGAATGGTAATGTATTTTGTGTGTGATTTGCTCACCTCGTGTTGGTCCGACGGGATCAAGGAGGGAATCCAAAGGGTTGAGTCCTGGATTCATGAGTTTGTATAACTAGCCAGTTCGGTAGGGTCCTTAGAGGCCTCGGGCGGGAATCTATGATATTACTCTGTTCCCAAGGCGATGCATGTGCGTGTTTTGTTTTATAATGTGGCCAGCTCGGGAGGGTCCTTAGAGGCCTCGGGCGGGAATCTATGATATTACTCTGTTCCCAAGGCAAATTGTTTGACTGTTTGTTTCCTGAAAAGACATGTCTGGTTTTGGCTTTTGAAGTTGATATTGGTGCATGTACTATGAAATGTGTAAGCGATTGGTTTGCCTTGATTACTTGTACTAGCGTAATTGCTAACCCCTTTGGGGGACCCGTTTTGGGGAAATTCTTGTTATGGATTTCAGGTTATGATTATCCGGACGAGCGAGCACCGGGACGATACGAGGATGTCGGCGTGGTCGTTGACATGTGCATTTCGGTCGTCTTGTTTCCTTTGTCTAATTCGATATGGTTGTTTCCTATATTTATAAACTGATAGACTGTGCTCGCGAGTACTTAGGCTTTTCAAATTCAAACTCCGTGTTGTATTATTTTAAATTTGCTATATTGTCGATTGTTACTCACTTAGTCGGTTGTTTCGGGTGTGTTTTCATGTGATGTTCTATTTGATTGCGTTTCCTCGCTAACCGAGATGGTTAGTCGAGGGGTGTTCGTTGTTGTAGCCTGGTGGGTCCCATGTAGGGGTTCACGGTGCTGTAATATACTCCGAATATCTCGGGGTGTTACAGAAAATGGTATCGGAGCTCTAGGTTTATGGATACCTAGGCTTGTCGGTTATTTGGGTCTAGTCGTGTTTTGTTTTGCACATTGTCACACCGCTGCCGGCGTCTCAGTACTTCCAGTGTTCGTAAGTTCCCTTACTCGATTCTTTATTTTTTTTGTACTGTATTCCGTTTCCTGAACTATGGTTATTCTTCCTCCTTTGCTTATCATCGTAGTTGCTTTTCCTTCCTTACTCATCCTCGATATACTTCTGTTATCTCTTAACACCAGTATGGATGCCGGAGGAAACCGTGGTCGTGGTCGTGGACACGGCCGAGGACGTGCGGCAGCCGGTGGGGCGGCCACGTCGCATTCTTCGAGGCGCGATGCGGCGACCGTCGATCATGCTTCTTCTCAGGAGCGCGCCGACCTTGGTATTGCGGCCGTCATGCAGCAAATGGTTAACCAAATGGCGGCTATAGCTCAGGTGGTCCAGAACCCCGATCAGGCCCATGCTAATCGGGGCGGAGCAGATCGCTAGCTTCAGGATGTCATCAAGATGCATCATCCTCAGTTTTCGGGAGCTTCGAACCCGATCGGCTGGGAAGGGTAGATCAAGGAGATATCCAAAGTCTTCACTGCTACCAACTGCCCCGAGGACCGTAAGGTCCCTATTGCTCAATACTTTCTCACGGGAGACGCTACGGATTGGTGGGAGGCCGTTGGGCCCAAAGATCATGTTGCTTCGTGGGCCGAATTTCAGGAGTTGATGGAGACCGAATATTGTCCGTGGCCGGTCAGACAGGCACGAGTGCATGCTTTCTATGATGCTCAACCACGGGATATTCCTGTATCCCAAGCTATTGCCGATTTTAATAAGGAGTTGGGTTATGTGAAGACCCAAGTTGTCGCTGAGAGCGACAAAATTTTCCATTTTTCCAGGAGGATGAAACTGTCCATTCGGGACTACATGTCTGGACTCGTCTGCACTACCTTGAAGGATTATCAGAGTAGGGCCCTCGCTTATGATATGTCAGTGACGGCTAGTGATTTGGCTCGTGAAAGCAAGAAACAGAAGTCGGTCGAAAATTTCTCTGGTCCCAAGAGTGGAGGCCAGCAGAAATCTCAAGCTGCAAATATTTCTACGGGCAGTTCGGCTCGTTTCTCTGGGAGCTTTCGGGGTGCCGCCGGAACCTCCGCTCGTGAACCCACATGTTTTAACTGTGGTGTGCAGGGCCATAGGAGCCGGCAGTGTTCTCGTCCGAAGTTTACTTGTCATACTTGTGGACAGCTGGGCCACAAGGCCCCCTTTTGTGAGCAGATCAAACAGATTCGCGAAGCCCGTTCTTCTCAACCAGTACCTCTGGAGCCGAGTGTGAACCAGGGCTCGTTTGCTCCGCCGCCTCCACCGAGTGCCGGCCGCGGTAGGGGTCGGGGTCAACCCGCTAGAGGAGGAGCTTCCAGTGTCGGCTCCGCCCAACCGCGTATATACGAGATGAGGAGGGCCGATGACCCAGCAGCTACTGTGGCGACAGGTACCGTTCATATCCATTCTCATCCTGTCGGTGTGCTTTTTGATTCGGGTGCTACGCATTCATTCATTTCTCTAGAGTGTGTGCGCCGTCTGAGTCTCGACTGCTTGTTACATTGTGAGCCTTTCGTTGTTAAACTTCCTAGCGGTGATAGAATTGTCGGTGATCGAGAAGTCCGAGACTGCTCTGTGTTTATTTGTGAGAGAGCTTGGCTCTCTAATCTTATTGTCGTTAATATTGTGGGTGAGGATTTGATTCTCGGGGATGATTGGCTCGAACGGCATGGCGCAATCATGAACTACCACACGAGAATCATCACTATGTTAGCCGAGGACGGCACCGAACACTCTTTCGCAGGGCGAAAGAGGGGAAACCAGAAGTTCGTTATTAATGCCTTGAAGGCGATTAGTCTCCTGCGAAAGGGGTGTACTGATTATTGGTGCTATGCCTTGAAGGCGGAGGATGGTGGAGTCGAGCTTTCGTCGATTCCAGTCGTTAGTGAGTTTCCTGATGTATTTCCTGACGAGTTACCGGGATTGCCACCGGATCGTGAGGTTGAGTTTGCTATAGAGTTAGAGCCGGGTGCGGATCCGATTTCGAAGGCGCCGTATCGCATGGCACCTTCAGAGATGTCAGAGTTGAAAAAGCAGTTGAGCGAGCTTCTTGAGTCGGGTATGTTCGACCGAGCGCCGCCTCGGGGCGCACCGATCTGTTTGTGCGGAAGAAGGATGGTTCACTACGTTTGTGTATCAACTATCGCGAACTAAACAAGGTGACCATTAAGAACAAGTATCCTTTGCCGAGAATTGATGACTTGTTTGACCAGTTGCAGGGAGCTGCGGTATTCTCGAAGATTGATTTGAAATCGGGGTACTATCAGCTTCGGGTGAGAGAGTCCGACGTGCCGAAAACAGCTTTTCAGACGAGATACGGACATTACGAGTTTGTAGTTATGCCTTTCGGGTTAACTAATGCGCCGGCGGTGTTCATGCAATTGATGAACAAAGTCTTTATCGAGTATTTGGATAAGTGTGTCGTCGTCTTCATTGACGATATTCTTATCTATTCGAGGAATGAGGTAGAGCATGCCCATCATTTGCGGATAGTGTTAGACATTTTGAGGACCGAGAAACTCTATGCGAAGTTCTCGAAATGTGAGTTCTGGATGAAGGAAGTGATGTTTTTGGGTCACGTGATTTCAGCCGAGGGAGTTCGTGTGGATCCGCAGAAAATTGAGGCAGTGTTGGATTGGGCACCGCCCACAAATGTGAAGGAGGTCCGTAGTTTCTTGGGTTTGGCTGGCTACTACCGTAGGTTCGTCGAGGGTTTCTCAAAACTAGCTCGGCCACTTACACGATTGCTCAGAATCAGAAGTTAAATGCGGAATGACGAGAGACAGTCGAGTTTTGAGGAACTGAAGAAGCGTTTGACTTCAGCCCCGGTTTTGGCGTTGCCATGTGGCAACGAGGGATTCGCCATTTATAGCGATGCTTCGGGTCAGGGTCTTGGGTGCGTATTGATGCAGCACGGCAAGACCATTGCCTTTGCGTCGAGACAGTTGAGGCCGTATGAGCTTCACTACCCTACTCATGATTTGGAGTTAGCGGCAGTCATTTTTGCGCTCAAGATTTGGCGTCACTATCTTTTCGGCTCTGTATGTCAGATTTTTACCGATCATAAAAGTCTGAAATATATATTTACTCGGCGGGAGTTGAATATGAGGCAGAGGAGGTGGTTAGAGCTGATTAAGGATTACGACCTCGAAATCCTTTATCATCCGGGCAAGGCGAACGTCGTGGCCGACGCCTTGAGTCGGAAACCGATTGCGTTGCGAACGCTTGAGGTCTTTACGTCTCAGTCTGAGCTTCGGCGGGCTTTGATCGAGTTAGATGTCGAGGTTTTGTTGCCTGGGGCTGTCGGGCAACTTTGTGCTTTAGAGATTTCGTCGTCTTTGATCGATGAAATTAAGCTGAAGCAATTAGAGGATCCGATGATCAATCAAATCCGAGAGAACGTTCTTAAGGGAAAGTCTCCTGGGTTTGTGATTCACGGAGATGGTGTTTTGAGATTTCGAGCCGACTTTGTGTGCCGAACGACTCGAGTTGAGACAGAGTAATTTGCGTGATGCCAAAGCTACACCTTATTCCGATCATCCTGTTTCTAGTAAGATGTACAAGTACCTCAGGAGGAATAGCAGGTGTAATGAAATGAATGAGGAGGTCGCACGCTTGTAGCGAGATGTTTGACTTGTCGTGAGTCAAAATCGAGCATCAGCGACCGGCCGGGTTATTGCAGTCACTTCCCATTCCAGAATGGAAATGGGAAGATATATCGATGGATTTCGTTACGAGTTTGCCGAGATCGAGGTCGGGCATGAATATGGTATGGGTGATTGTTGATCGTCTGACCAAGTCGGCACATTTTCTGGGCATCAAGGACACTTGGGGTCCAGAAAAGTTGGCTCGTGTATTTATCACACAGATTGTGAGGCTTCACGGTACTCCGAAGTCTATTGTTTCGGATCGTGATGGCCGTTTCGTATCGCACTTTTGGCAGGCGGTGCATAAGGCGTTGGGTACCCATTTACATTTGAGTACCTCTTTTCATCACCGCCGATGGATGGGCCGAACGCACTATCCAGACGTTCGAGGATATGTTGCGTGCGTGCGCTCTCGATTGGAGCAGCGATTGGGAGGAGCATTTGCCATTGATCGAATTCACATACAACAATAGTTGGCATGCGTCGATTCGGATGGCACCGTATGAGGCACTTTATGGGCGGCGTTGTCGATCGCCGATTTGTTGGAATGAAGGGTCCGACTTGGTCGGGACCGAACCGGATGTCGTTTTAGAGACGAGGCGGAAGATAGAATTGATTCGGGAACGGATTTTAACTGCCCAGAGTCGGCAGAAGTCTTATGCCGATGTCCGTCGTCGACCTTTAGAATTCGAGGTGGGAGACCACGTTTTGCTGAAGGTGTCGCCGACGAGAGGAGTTTTCCGTTTCAGGAAGAAAGGGAAGTTGAGTCCGAGATTTATTGGACCCTTCGAGATTCTCGAGCGAGTCGGTGGGTTAGCATACCGTTTGGCGTTACCCCCGGCCCTGAGTCATGTTCATAGCGTTTTCCATGTTTCCCAACTGAGGAAATATGTCCCGGATCCGAGTCACGTCATCGATTATGGTGAGATTGATGTCTCCGAGGATATTACTTTTGAAGAACGTCCCTTGAAGATTTTGGAGCATCGTGAGAAACGATTTAGGCATAAGACCATCCCCTTAGTCAAAGTGCAGTGGTCGAGACACGGTGTCGAGGAGGCAACTTGGGAAACCAAGGTTAGCATGCGTGCTAGGTACCCTGAGTTGTTTGTTTCTTAAGTTTCGGGACGAAACTTGTTTTTAGAGGGGTAGAATGTAATATCCGCATTTTTATTTCCCTTGTATTTTTATTTTTTGGTGTATTTCTCGATCGTAGTGACCCTCGTGTATCTTTCAGTGTATCCTTCCTGTCATCTGTTGAACGGTATTCTCGTTATTGTTGTGCGGAACCGCCATTTCGGGGTTGTCATGGATCCATTTCGTGTTATTGGTTCCCAAATATCGATTCCTATTGTTTTTATTCTCTTCCCGGATCATTTTTCATCATTTAGGACCCAAAGGGGGGTGTGGGCCGCGGCACAAGGAGTGTGCGCCGCGGCACACACATTTCTTCAGTTGTTGGCCGAGCGGACTGTACTGTGTGCCGCGGCACACCCGTCCGGTGTCGTGGCACAGTGCCGAGTCAGTGCCGCGGCACACGCCGGCTGAGCCGCGGCACACTCGTGTGGCATTTTAGGCCAAAACCCGATCAGGTGCCGCGCAGACACGCCGAGCCGCGGCACACCGCCGAACCACAGGAGAAAATTTTTGTCTGTGCCTCGGCACACCTCAGCTGAGCCGCGGCACACAATGCGGTCAACCCTCTATAATTGTGTTGTTTTGAGCGTGAACAGCTCATTTCCTTCTTCTTCTTCCATTGACGCGAGAGAGAGTGAGAGAGGAGGAGAGCTTCTCATCATTCATCAATTGGGGGTGGATTTTAATCATTCTTCTTCGGTTGTGAAGCCCGGATAATCAATCTAACGCGTGTTCTACGAATCTAAGTACTTGAATCTTCAAGGTAATGTCTCTTGGAACCCTACCTTTTGGTTAATTGGGGATTTTGGGGTTTTTGTCCGATTCTTTCCGTTTTGTTGGTGGATTCTTGATGAATACGATTAATATTGTTAGTATCATTAACTTTCCTACGGATTCATGGTATATTTTGTGATTTTTACGGAATCGAGAGGGTTTGGTTGTGGTCCGCCCTCGTTGTTATTTTTGTACGAATATACATGAATCGTAGGCGGGTTCTCGGGGGTATTCCATTTCCGTATTCGTCTAGAGTTGGTTGTGATTATGTTCTTCAAATCGTTAGGTTCGGTTCCGTTGGTTCTTAGCGTTCGTCAGTGATTATCCTTTCCGTTCGTTGCGTCATCAATTACTCAAGGCAAGTATTTTTGGAAACCTTTATGCTTAACGTGGAATGGTAATGTATTTTGTGTGTGATTTGCACACCTCGTGTTGGTCCGACGGGATCAATGAGGGAATCCAAAGGGTTGAGTCCTGGATTCATGAGTTTGTATAACTAGCCAGTTCGGGAGGGTCCTTAGAGGCCTCGGGCGGGAATCTATGATATTACTCTGTTCCCAAGGCGATGCATGTGCGTGTTTTGTTTTATAATGTGGCCAGCTCGGGAGGGTCCTTAGAGGCCTCGGGCGGGAATCTATGATATTACTCTGTTCCCAAGGCAAATTGTTTGACTGTTTGTTTCCGGAAAAGACATGTCTGGTTTTGGCTTTTGAAGTTGATATTGGTGCATGTACTATGAAATGTGTAAGCGATTGGTTTGCTTTGATTACTTGTACTAGCGTAATTGCTAACCCCTTTGGGGGACCCGTTTTGGGGAAATTCTTGTTATGGATTTCAGATTATGATTATCCGGACGAGCGAGCACCGGGACAGTACGAGGATGTCGGCTAGGGTCGTTGACATGTGCATTTGGGTCGTCTTATTTCCTTTGTCTAATTCGATATGGTTGTTTCCTGTATTTATAAACTGATAGACTGTGCTCGCGAGTACTTAGGCTTTTCAAATTCAAACTCCGTGTTGTATTATTTTAAATTTGCTATACTGTCGATTGTTACTCACTTAGTCGGCTGTTCCGGGTGTGTTTTCATGTGATGTTCTATTTGATTGCGTTTCCTCGCTAACCGAGATGGTTAGTCGAGGGGTGTTCGCTGTTGTAGCCTGGTGGGTCCCATGTAGGGGTCCACGGCACTGTAATATACTCCGAATATCTCGGTGTGTTACAGAAAATGGTATCGGAGCTCTAGGTTTATGGATACCTAGGCTTGTCGGTTATTTGGGTCTAGTCGTGTTTTGTTGTGCACATTGTCACACCGCTGCCGGCATCTCAGTACTTCCAGTGTTCGTAAGTTCCCTTACTCGATTCTTTATTTTTTTTTGTACTGTATTCCGTTTCCTGAACTATGGTTATTCTTCCTCCTTTGCTTATCATCGTAGTTGCTTTTCCTTCCTTACTCATCCTCGATATACTTCTGTTATCTCTTAACACCAGTATGGATGCCAGAGGAAACCGTGGTCGTGGTCGTGGTCGTGGACACGGCCGAGGACGTGCGACAGCCGGTGGGGGGGCCATGTCGCATTCTTCAGGGGCCGGCAGTACCGGCGACCGTCACAGTCATGCTTCTTCTCAGGAGCGCGCCGACCTTGGTATTGCAGCCGTCATGCAGCAAATGGTTAACCAAATGGCGGCTATAGCTCAGGTGGTCTAGAACCCCGATCAGGCCCAGGCTAATCGGGGCGGAGCGGATCGCTAGCTTCAGGATGTCATCAAGATGCATCATCCTCAGTTTTCGGGAGCTTCGGACCCGATCGGCTGGGAAGGGTGGATCAAGGAGATATCCAAAGTCTTCACTGCTACCAACTGCCCCGAGGACCGTAAGGTCCCTATTGCTCAATACTTTCTCACGGGAGACGCTACGGATTGGTGGGAGGCCGTTGGGCCCAAAGATCATGTTGCTTCGTGGGCCGAATTTCAGGAGTTGATGGAGACCGAATATTGTCCGTGGCCGGTCAGATAGGCACGAGTGCATGCTTTCTATGATGCTCAACCACGGGATATTCCCGTATCCCAAGCTATTGCCGATTTTAATAAGGAGTTGGGTTATGTGAAGACCCAAGTTGTCGCTGAGAGCGACAAAATTTTCCATTTTTCCAGGAGGATGAAACTGTCCATTCGGGACTACATGTCTGGACTCGTCTGCACTACCTTGAAGGATTATCAGAGTAGGGCCCTCGCTTATGATATGTCAGTGACGGCTAGTGATTTGGCTCGTGAAAGCAAGAAACAGAAGTCGGTCGGAAATTTCTCTAGTCCCAAGAGTGGAGGCCAGCAGAAATCTCAAGCTGCAAATATTTCTACGGGCGGTTCGGCTCGTTTCTCTGGGAGCTTTCGGCGTGCCGCCGGAACCTCCGCTCGTGAACCCACATGTTTTAACTGTGGTGTGCAGGGCCATAGGAGCCGGCAGTGTTCTCGTCCGAAGTTTACTTGTCATACTTGTGGACAGCTGGGCCACAAGGCCCCCTTTTGTGAGCAGATCAAACAAATTCGCGGAGCCCGTTCTTCTCAACCAGTACCTCTGGAGTCGAGTGTGAACCAGGGCTCGTTTGCTCCGCCGCCTCCACCGAGTGTCGGCCGCGGTAGGGGTCGGGGTCAACCCGCTAGAGGAGGAGCTTCCAGTGTCGGCTCCGCCCAACCGCGTATATACGAGATGAGGAGGGCCGATGACCCAACAGCTATTGTGGCGACAGGTACCGTTCATATCCATTCTCATCCTGTCGGTGTGCTTTTTGATTCGGGTGCTACACATTCATTCATTTCTCTAGAGTGTGTGCGCCGTCTGAGTCTCGACTGCTTGTCACATTGCGAGCCTTTCGTTGTTAAACTTCCTAGCGGTGATAGAATTGTCGGTGATCGAGAAGTCCGAGACTGCTCTGTGTTTATTTGTGAGAGAGCTTGGCTCTCTAATCTTATTGTCGTTAATATTGTGGGTGAGGATTTGATTCTCGGGGATGATTGGCTCGAACGGCATGGTGCAATCATGAACTACCGCACGAGAATCATCACTATGTTAGCCGAGGACGGCACCGAACACTTTTTTGCAGGGCGAAAGAGGGGAAACCAGAAGTTCGTTATTAATGCCTTGAAGGCGATTAGTCTCCTGCGAAAGGGGTGTACTGGTTATTGGTGCTATGCCTTGAAGGCGGAGGATGGTGGAGTCGAGCTTTCGTCGATTCCAGTCGTTAGTGAGTTTCCTGATGTATTTCCTGACGAGTTACCGGGATTGCCACCGGATCGTGAGGTTGAGTTTGCTATAGAGTTAGAGCCGGGTGCGGCTCCGATTTCGAAGGTGCCGTATCGCATGGAACCTTCAGAGATGTCAGAGTTGAAAAAGCAGTTGAGCGAGCTTCTTGAGTCGGGGTATGTTCGACCGAGCGCCTCGCCCTGGGGCGCACCGGTCCTGTTTGTGCGGAAGAAGGATGGTTCACTACGTTTGTGTATCGACTATCGCGAACTAAACAAGGTGACCATCAAGAACAAGTATCCTTTGCCGAGAATTGATGACTTGTTTGACCAGTTGCAGGGAGCTGCGGTATTCTCGAAGATTGATTTGAAATCGGGGTACTATCAGCTTCGGGTGAGAGAGTCCGACGTGCCGAAAACAGCTTTTCGGACGAGATACGGACATTACGAGTTTGTAGTTATGCCTTTCGGGTTAACTAATGCGCCGGCGGTGTTCATGCAATTGATGAACAAAGTCTTTATCGAGTATTTGGATAAGTGTGTCGTCGTCTTCATTGACGATATTCTTATCTATTCGAGGAATGAGGTAGAGAATGCCCATCATTTGCGGATAGTGTTAGACATTTTGAGGACCGAGAAACTCTATGCGAAGTTCTCGAAATGTGAGTTCTGGCTGAAGGAAGTGATGTTTTTGGGTCACGTGATTTCAGCCGAGGGAGTTCGTGTGGATCCGCAGAAAATTGAGGCAGTGTTGGATTGGGCACCGCCCACAAATGTGAAGGAGGTCCGTAGTTTCTTGGGTTTGGCTGGCTACTACCGTAGGTTCGTCGAGGGTTTCTCAAAACTAGCTCGGCCACTTACACAGTTGCTCCAGAAATCCGAGAAGTTCGTCTGGAATGACGAGAGACAGTCGAGTTTTGAGGAACTGAAGAAGCGTTTGACTTCAGCCCCGGTTTTGGCGTTGCCATGTGGCAACGAGGGATTCGCCATTTATAGCGATGCTTCGGGTCAGGGTCTTGGGTGCGTATTGATGCAGCACGGCAAGACCATTGCCTTTGCGTCGAGACAGTTGAGGCCGTATGAGCTTCACTACCCTACTCATGATTTGGAGTTAGCGGCAGTCGTTTTTGCGCTCAAGATTTGGCGTCACTATCTTTTCGGCTCTGCATGTCAGATTTTTACCGATCATAAAAGTCTGAAATATATATTTACTCGGCGGGAGTTGAATATGAGGCAGAGGAGGTGGTTAGAGCTGATTAAGGATTACGACCTCGAAATCCTTTATCATCCGGGCAAGGCGAACGTCGTGGCCGACGCCTTGAGTCGGAAACCGATTGCGTTGCGAACGCTTGAGGTCTTTACGTCTCAGTCTGAGCTTCGGCGGGCTTTAATCGAGTTAGATGTCGAGGTTTTGTTGCCTGGGGCTGTCGGGCAACTTTGTGCTTTAGAGATTTCGTCGTCTTTGATCGATGAAATTAAGCTGAAGCAATTAGAGGATCCGATGATCAATCAAATCCGAGAGAACGTTCTTAAGGGAAAGTCTCCTGGGTTTGTGATTCACGGAGATGGTGTTTTGAGATTTCGGAGCCGACTTTGTGTGCCGAACGACTCAGAGTTGAGACAGAGTATTTTGCGTGAGGCACATGCTACACCTTATTCCGTTCATCCTGGTTCGAGTAAGATGTACAAGGACCTGAGGAGGAATTTCTGGTGGAATGATATGAAGGAGGAGGTCGCACAGTTTGTAGCGAGATGTTTGACTTGTCAGCAGGTCAAAATCGAGCATCAGCGACCGGCCGGGTTATTGCAGTCACTTCCCATTCCAGAATGGAAATGGGAAGATATATCGATGGATTTCGTTACGAGTTTGCCGAGATCGAGGTCGGGCATGAATATGGTATGGGTGATTGTTGATCGTCTGACCAAGTCGGCATATTTTCTGGGCATCAAGGACACTTGGGGTCCAGAAAAGTTGGCTCGTGTATTTATCACGCAGAGTGTGAGGCTTCACGGTACTCCGAAGTCTATTGTTTCGGATCGTGATGGTCGTTTCGTATCGCACTTTTGGCAGGCGGTGCATAAGGCGTTGGGTACCCATTTACATTTGAGTACCTCTTTTCATCCCCAGTCAGATGGACAGTCGGAACGCACTATCCAGACGTTCGAGGATATGTTGCGTGCGTGCGCTCTCGATTGGAGCAGCGATTGGGAGGAGCATTTGCCATTGATCGAATTCACATACAACAATAGTTGGCATGCGTCGATTCGGATGGCACCGTATGAGGCACTTTATGGGCGGCGTTGTCGATCGCCGATTTGTTGGAATGAAGGGTCCGACTTGGTCGGGACCGAACCGGATGTCGTTTTAGAGACGAGGCGGAAGATAGAATTGATTCGGGAACGGATTTTAACTGCCCAGAGTCGGCAGAAGTCTTATACCGATGTCCGTCGTCGACCTTTAGAATTCGAGGTGGGAGACCACGTTTTGCTGAAGGTGTCGCCGACGAGAGGAGTTTTCCGTTTCGGGAAGAAAGGGAAGTTGAGTCCGAGATTTATTGGACCCTTCGAGATTCTCGAGCGAGTCGGTGGGTTAGCATACCGTTTGGCGTTACCCCCGGCCCTGAGTCATGTTCATAGCGTTTTCCATGTTTCCCAACTGAGGAAATATGTCCCGGATCCGAGTCACGTCATCGATTATGGTGAGATTGATGTCGCAGAGGATATTACTTTTGAAGAACGTCCCTTGAAGATTTTGGAGCATCATGAGAAACGATTGAGGCATAAGACCATCCCCTTAGTCAAAGTGCAGTGGTCGAGACACGGTGTCGAGGAGGCAACTTGGGAAACCAAGGTTAGCATGCGTGCTAGGTATCCTGAGTTGTTTGTTTCTTAAGTTTCGGGACGAAACTTGTTTTTAGAGGGGTAGAATGTAATATCCGCATTTTTATTTCCCTTGTATTTTTATTTTTTGGTGTATTTCTCGATCGTAGTGACCCTCGTGTATCTTTCAGTGTATCCTTCCTGTCATCTGTTGAACGGTATTCTCGTTATTGTTGTGCGGAACCGCCATTTCGGGGTTGTCATGGATCCATTTCGTGTTATTGGTTCCCAAATATCGATTCCTATTGTTTTTATTCTCTTCCCGGATCATTTTTCATCATTTAGGACCCAAAGGGGGGTGTGGGCAGCACAAGGAGTGTGCGCCGCGGCACACACATTTCTTCAGTTGTTGGCCGAGCGGACTGTACTGTGTGCCGCGGCACACCCGTCCGGTGTCGTGGCACAGTGCCGAGTCAGTGCCGCGGCACACGCCGGCTGAGCCGCGGCACACTCGTGTGGCATTTTCGGCCAAAACCCGACTGTACCGGGTGCCGAGGCACACGCCGGCTGAGCCGGGGCACACTGCCGAACCCTGGGAGCAAATTTTTGTCCTGTGCCGCGGCACACCTAAGCTGAGACGCGGCACACAATGCGGTCAACCCTCTATAATTGTGTTGTTTTGAGCGTGAACAGCTCATTTCCTTCTTCTTCTTCTTCCATTGACGCGAGAGAGAGTGAGAGAGGAGGAGAGCTTCTCATCATTAATCAATTGGGGGTGGATTTTCATCATTCTTCTTCGGTTGTGAAGCCCGGATAATCAATCTAACGCGTTCTACGAATCTAAGTACTTGAATCTTCAAGGTAATGTCTCTTGGAACCCTACCTTTTGGTTAATTGGGGATTTTGGGGTTTTTGTCCGATTCTTTCCGTTTTGTTGGTGGATTCTTGATGAATACGATTAATATTGTTAGTATCATTAACTTTCCTACGGATTCATGGTATATTTTGTGATTTTTACGGAATCGAGAGGGTTTGGTTGTGGTCCACCCTCGTTGTTATTTTTGTACGAATATACATGAATCGTAGGCGGGTTCTCGGGGGTATTCCATTTCCGTACTCGTCTAGAGTTGGTTGTGATTATGTTCTTCAAATCGTTAGGTTCGGTTCCGTTGGTTCTTAGCGTTCGTCGGTGATTATCCTTTCCGTTCGTTGCGTCATCAATTACTCAAGGCAAGTATTTTTGGAAACCTTTATGCTTAACGTGGAATGGTAATGTATTTTGTGTGTGATTTGCTCACCTCGTCTTGGTCCGACGGGATCAAGGAGGGAATCCAAAGGGTTGAGTCCTGGATTCATGAGTTTGTATAGCTAGCCAGTTCGGGAGGGTCCTTAGAGGCCTCGGGCGGGAATCTATGATATTACTCTGTTCCCAAGGCGATGCATGTGCGTGTTTTGTTTTATAATATGGCCAGCTCGGGAGGGTCCTTAGAGGCCTCGGGCGGGAATCTATGATATTACTCTGTTCCCAAGGCAAATTGTTTGACTGTTTGTTTCCGGAAAAGACATGTCTGGTTTTGGCTTTTGAAGTTGATATTGGTGCATGTACTATGAAATGTGTAAGCGATTGGTTTGCCTTGATTACTTGTACTAGCGTAATTGCTAACCCCTTTGGGGGACCCGTTTTGGGGAAATTCTTGTTATGGATTTCAGGTTATGATTATCCGGACGAGCGAGCACCGGGACAGTACGAGGATGTCGGCCAGGGTCGTTGACATGTGCATTTGGGTCGTCTTATTTCCTTTGTCTAATTCTATATGGTTGTTTCCTATATTTATAAACTGATAGACTGTGCTCGCGAGTACTTAGGCTTTTCAAATTCAAACTCCGTGTTGTATTATTTTAAATTTGCTATACTGTCGATTGTTACTCACTTAGTCGGTTGTTCCGGGTGTGTTTTCATGTGATGTTCTATTTGATTGCGTTTCCTCACTAACTGATAAGTGGTAATTTTACCACTTATTTCTAGGATTTTATACTGGGTTTTTATCTCGTTTCGCGATTAATGTGCTCGTATTTGGCTTATTTATGATTAGTCGAGCCGTATTACGCGTTTGGGTTGGTTTTAGTGTGTTTGCAGGTTTTTAGAGCCAAAAGGACCCAAAACGAGACAAAGGACCAAGAGTCGAGTCACGGACGGAAAAGACGGAATTTTGCGAGAGACAGACCACCCTATCGGCCCAGCCTATCGGCCGATAGGTGTGCCCGAAAGGAATCCCTGCCCTGCCGAGTGAAGAGAATGACGAAGCAACTATCGGCCGATAGGCCAGGCCGAAAGGCTTCCCAGCGGACTCTCGTTTTTTGACGGATTTTGACTCTTTTAGATAGATTTTATTTCCTAGATTAGGGCTAATCGGGAATGTAACCCCCTTAGGCTATAAAAACACCCTTCTAGACCTAGTTTGAGTATTCTCAATCAGCTTTTATCATATTGGATCATTCTTTATCATTCTTTTTCATCTTTTACAATTTTTAGATCTTCTTAGCAAGATTAATTTCTTTGATGCAAGAACTTTTTGGAGGAGAATTATTATTGTTTTTGGGAGATTGAAGACTCGGAGTTCATCCATAAGGGTTGTAATCTCTCTTTTCATATTAATAATATGCATTCTTCATCTATTTCTTGTCTAATTTCAATTATGTCTGGCTAATTCCTTTGATTGATTCTAGGGTTAGTAATTTTAATTGATGATGACATGATATTCCTTTGATTACCTTTTGACCTTTCATCCTAGGCTTGTGTTCAAGTTGTGTTAAATCTCATGCTAGATTAAAGGGCCCTTAATTGATGCATGTTAGCTAATTAATTTTGTCCGGAAGGAGTAATTGATTAGTGGAAATACTTGACACACAATATGATTTTATCTTGAGACCTAGCGGAGAAAGATAAATCATAGATAAATAAGTTGGTGTTTTTTAAGTGATTTTAATTCTTTGAGCCCTGGCGAAAAGGGTTTTAATTAACTATCTTTCTAGGTTGCCTTGACAGGAATTCTAGATCGACCGAGTGATTATTTCTAGGATTGAATTAAATTTTGGTGAGAAGGAATCAAGTGAATGGATTGTGTGAACTCAATTAGATGATACTACCCTAGGATCAATTACCTTTCGACTTGTGATTTTATCTTGTTAATTTGCTTTATTTGCTTAATTTAGATATTTCATCTTTTATTTATATTTTTATTTTTTCGATTTTTAAATTTAGATAATTAGAAGCAAACAAATTTTCGGATTCCTAAATAGCAGTCGAATTTTGAGTAGAGTTACTTCTTTTATTTTCGACACATCAATTCCCTTGGGTTCGACACCTTGGAAATACTCCGAGGTTTTACAAATTTTAAAATTGATCGGATTTGAAAACCATACTACGCGAATCCCAGCGATCAATTTTTGGCGCCGTTGCCGGGGAATTGAGAGAAAATTTAAGGGAATAATTCGAAAAAGAAGAGATTGTTACTTTAGGTAGTTTACTTTTATTATTAATATTCGATCTCGTTTCCTCACATCTTGTTTTCTTTTCCTTGTAGGCGGTGCATGATCACGAGATCCCAAGGAAAGAACTTATTTCCTTTGGATCCGGAAATCGAGAAGTCTTTGAGGAGGAAGAAGCAAGAAGCGAGAACCGAGACTATTACTATACCTTTCGTTGATACCATGGCCGGCATTGTTGACCAACCACGAGAACTCGCTCGTCCCGAGAAGATCCCTTTGAATGCCCGCTTCCGACCGAAGCTGGACGATTATCAAGAAGGAGGTTGGGGAAAGATTGATGCCAACAACTTCGAGCTTAAGCCGTCCCTCATTGCTACAGTGAAGTCTCAAACATACGGAGGGGGAGTGAATGAAGATCCAAACGCTCATCTTGAGTCGTTTTTGGACATATGTGCCACCATCAAGCAAAACGGAGTGCCTCCAGATGTCATTAAGCTCCGCCTATTCCGGTTTTCTTTAGAAGACGATGCGCTAGATTGGTACAAGAGCCTAGATCGGAAGGAAATTGGTACTTGGAGAGAGATGACCCGGTTGTTCTTAGCACAGTTCTATCCTCCCTCGAAGGTGCAAAAACAAATCAACGATATCTTGCAGTTCGAGCAATATGAGGATGAATATTTATACGAGGCATGGATCCGATTCAAGAAGCTACTTCGCAAATGCCTGACATGGAATTGACAAAGAGGAGATCTATATTCGGTTTTATCGGGGTTTGACGAGGAAGGCTAGAAGAGAGTTGGACTACTCATCGAAAGGGGGATTTCTGGCTAACGATTATGAAGAGGCCAAGAATCTCATTGAGCTAGCGGTCAACAATGATTACGAGGAGGTGACCGATAGGAAGATGACGAGAAGAAAGGTTCCATCCGGTGACGAGGACGCCTACGGTGATTTAAAGGCAAAATTTGAAAAACAACAAAAAAAGCTCGAGATGCTAAGAAAGAATACTTTGGGAGTCAATTCAGTTTTTGAAGAGTTAAACGAGCCTATTGCAGTTAAGGAGGATGTGAACTACATGCAAGGAGGAAACTTCCGGCAAGGGGGAAATTGGGGGAACTCTTATCCGAACAATCGAAACCACCCTAATTTCTCCTATGCCAATCCGAACAATGCTCTCCAGCCACCACCGGGATTTAACGTGAAAAATGGGGTTATTCAAAAGCCGATTGCTAAGACACCTATGGAAGAGATGTTGGAACGATTAGAGGCAAGCCAAAAAGATTTTATTTATAAAGTAGACAAGAGGTTCGGAGCTCTCGAGCATAGTGTGACATCTATTGGAAACTCAGTGATAGCCTTGACAAAGCAGATGTCGATGGTGGAGACCCAAATGAGTCAAATGGCGAACGCCCAAGCCAGATTTCACAAGCCGGGCCATTTTCCGAGCAGCACCGAGACCAACCCGAAGACTCAACAATGCAACGCAATCGAGCTTCGGAGTGGGACAAAGTACAGTAATCATGGGGCTGGAGTTAAGGAATCTGGAAACGAGGAGGTATTAGAAACGGGAGCAGAAAACAAGAAAGAAGATGAAATGCAGCAGGACCATCGGCCAAGCCTATCGGCCGATAGGCCCAACCGATACCCATACAGCATGCCGGCAGTGAAGCCTATCGACCCACCTATCGGCCGAAAGGCTCCTGGAAGTTCGAATATGAAAGATTTTGAGGAAAAAGCTCCATTTCCACAGCGTTTGGCCAAGTCGAGATATGATGAAAAGCTTCAACAATTTATCGACATGTTTCAAAAGGTGAATATCAACATTCCACTTCTAGACGCTTTGAGAGACATGCCGGGTTACGTGAAATTCTTGAAAGACGCTGTGGCAAGCAAGAGGAAGTTGAGGAAGTTTGAAACAATAAATATGACAGAGGAGTGTAGCGCTATCATTCAAAACAAGCTCCCGCTCAAGCAGAAGGATCCGGCACGTTTTACTTTGACATGCATGATTGGCGACCAAACGTTCCGTAATGGGTTGTGTGATCTCGGGGCAAGCATCAATCTTATGCCTCTATCCATCTTTAAGAGGTTGAAGATTGGGGAGATGAAGCCGACTACCATTTCTCTACTCATGGCGGACCGGTCGATCACTTATCCGAGGGGAATTGTGGAGGATGTGCTCGTTAGAGTCCAACACTTGGTCTTCGGCCGATTTCGTAGTTCTTGATATGCCCGAGGACGAGAATCAACCACCGATATTTGGGAGACCGTTTCTAGCAACGGGGAGAGCACTTATAGGCGTCCGGGAGGGTGATCTTACTTTCCGGGTTAACGATCAAAATCTGAAAATTTCCATCTATGACGCGATGAAGAAGCCCGACGATGCGCCCGAGGAATGTTTTGAAATTGAGTCTATTATGCCACCCCCGACCGACTTGTTGGAGCATTGTATTTCACACTCCATTTACTCACATTCGAGGTTGATGAAATTTCCGAGGATTTGCCGGAGTATGTTCGAATGTTGGAGGCGAACGAGTCTCGACCTAATGAGAGGAGCGTGTGCTATCTTGATATCAACAAACCCGTTCAAGGGGGAGTTGTCACTGAAGATCCGGGTTGAATGAGGTATCGTCTAGCTAAAGACGTTAAACGTAGCACTTGTTGGGAGGTAACCCAACGTATGTATGTATATTAGTTCGTTTTATTCATTTATTTTCGATTTTTCGTTTGCGTGATTTTTGTAGTTTCTAGTTTCGTAGTAGCTTTGCTAGTTTTTGTTAAGTTCTAATCCATGCACGCCGAGTTTTGAATACTTGCAGGTCTTTAATCGCCATACCCAAGCAAAAACGGGACCAATTATGCGAAAGAGAAAAAGCTGGAAAATTTTTTGAGACAGAAAATCCTATCGGGCGAGCATATCGGCCGATAGGCTGAGGAAAATAAAAAAAATTTATTGTTGCAAGCAGTGGTCGACAGGAATTCCACATCGACCGATATCCCGCCCGATATGAGCATGGTATGAGACAGAAGTTCCTATCGGCCCAGCCTATCGGCCGACAGGCCTGGCCGATAGGACATACCCGGCCCAGTATACACTACGAGCTCGCCGACAAACCCGCCATTTCAGCCACAGTGATCAGGTACTCCATTAACAAAGCCACTCCTTTCTCTTTTCAAACTTATTCCTCCTTTGGGATGCGAAATAAGTTTGGGGGGAGGGAGAAGTGCGGCTTTGTTAATTTCTTTACGTGTGAGTACCTTGTTTGCCTTGTATCTTCATTTGCTTGTGTTGGTGCCCGTTGTTTTTATTTGTGCTTATCATCTTGGTGTTGCATGGTTTTGGCTTTTTGTTGCTTAGTTTTTTTTTTAGATTTTTTTTGTTCATTTTCGTTCGGTGTGTTTGCTAGTTTCTATTTTCTATTTTTTTGGTCGTAGTAGTTTTTTTTTTTAGATTTCGTGTTTGCTTTTATTTGCTTTTCGTTGTTTGTTTTTAGATAGCCTTGCTTGTCTTTAGTTTTTCCTTATTAGTGAATTTTTCGTGCTTCTATTTGTGTGATACCGATGTTACGACACTGTTTTTCTCTCTGAAGAAACGGTCGAGTTTTAGTCGAGTTGTAGTCAGTTATTTCTGTTTTGCACAGTATTCATTTAGGTCCAAAATTTTTCGTGATTGTAGAGGTCTTGGCAGATAAGAGACGATACATACTTGTTTTAAAATCACCGTCAATACGTTTGGTTACATCTTCCGGATAGTGAGTCGATCTTGTTTCGTCGATCGTGTTGGCACTTAGATTGAGTTTAGAGTCGGTCGGTTTTCCCAAAAGTTGAGATAATGTTGTTCTATGAAGGGAAGTCTAGTAACCTGGGGCAATAGCGTGACCCGTAGATTACCATCGCGTAAAAAGACGACTCTGATTAGTATAGTGATTTTGATATTTAACATGTGCCACTGATAGGGAACTTAGTTACCGGGGGTATTCGCGTGACCCGCTGTTTACTCTCGCGTCAAACGGCAACCTTGATTAGGTCATGCGGAAATTATGTATTCGAGTTGTTTCTCATTGTAGACAGGGAACTTAGTAACTAGAAGCATCCATGTGCCCCATGAGTGTCTTTTACGTCAAACGCGGTTTCCTAATACATGAGAATGGAAGTTCCACCCTAGGATTACCCCGATGAAACATCCCGAGATCCTAACCTAGTGGTCAACTCGAATCAAATTTTTGAGCATATATATAAGGGAATACTGACCGAGGTTTATTTGTTATGAAACTCGTGAAAATTGTGCCACTAGACTGTGTAACGGGACGAACTAGCTTGTTTATTTTAGCCTTTCATATTGACGGTCGATTTGACTCACGTTTTGTTAATCTTTGAGCTGGATTCTCTTCATGAACGAATGATTAGGACTGAACTTGACTACTTTGTGGAATCATTATTCTGAGTGCAGCTCGCTTTTACGACACTCGGATTATTTAGAGAGAATTACAGGGTAGTATTGATTAGGTTGAACACTATGATTTGCACGATGATTCACGACTTTCTTTTTCTTTTCTTTTTGTTGTTCGGGTCGAACAAGGCTTAAGTTTGGGGGGGTTTGATAAGTGGTAATTTTACCACTTATTTCTAGGATTTTATACTGGGTTTTTATCTCGTTTCGTGATTAATGTGCTCGTATTTGGCTTATTTATGATTAGTCGAGCCGTATTACGCGTTTGGGTTGGTTTTAGTGTGTTTGGTGTTTTTAGAGCCAAAAGGACCCAAAACGAGACAAAGGACCAAGAGTCGAGTCACGGACGGAAAAGACGGAATTTTGCGAGAGACAGACCACCCTATCGGCCCAGCCTATCGGCCGATAGGTGTGCCCGAAAGGAATCCCTGCCCTGCCGAGTGAAGAGAATGACGAAGCAACTATCGGCCAGCCTATCGGCCGATAGGCCAGGCCGAAAGGCTTCCCAGCGGACTCTCGTTTTTGGACGGATTTTGACTCTTTTAGATAGATTTTATTTCCTAGATTAGGGCTAATCGGGAATGTAACCCCCTTAGGCTATAAAAACACCCTTCTAGACCTAGTTTGAGTATTCTCAATCAGCTTTTATCATATTGGATCATTCTTTATCATTCTTTTTCATCTTTTACAATTTTTAGATCTTCTTAGCAAGATTAATTTCTTTGATGCAAGAACTTTTTGGAGGAGAATTATTATTGTTTTTGGGAGATTGAAGACTCGGAGTTCATCCATAAGGGTTGTAATCTCTCTTTTCATATTAATAATATGCATTCTTCATCTATTTCTTGTCTAATTTCAATTATGTCTGGCTAATTCCTTTGATTGATTCTAGGGTTAGTAATTTTAATTGATGATCACATGATATTCCTTTGATTACCTTTTGACCTTTCATCCTAGGCTTGTGTTCAAGTTGTGTTAAATCTCATGCTAGATTAAAGGGCCCTTAATTGATGCATGTTAGCTAATTAATTTTGTCCGGAAGGAGTAATTGATTAGTGGAAATACTTGACACACAATATGATTTTATCTTGAGACCTAGCGGAGAAAGATAAATCATAGATAAATAAGTTGGTGTTTTTTAAGTGATTTTAATTCTTTGAGCCCTGGCGGGGAAAAGGGTTTTAATTAACTATCTTTCTAGGTTGCCTTGACAGGAATTCTAGATCGACCGAGTGATTATTTCTAGGATTGAATTAAATTTTGGGGAGAAGGAATCAAGTAAATGGATTGTGTGAACTCAATTAGATGATACTACCCTAGGATCAATTACCTTTCGACTTGTGATTTTATCTTGTTAATTTGCTTTATTTGCTTAATTTAGATATTTCATCTTTTATTTATATTTTTATTTTTTCGATTTTTAAATTTAGATAATTAGAAGCAAACAAATTTTCGGATTCCTAAATAGCAGTCGAATTTTGAGTAGAGTTACTTCTTTTATTTTCGACACATCAATTCCCTTGGGTTCGACACCTTGGAAATACTCCGAGGTTTTACAAATTTTAAAATTGATCGGATTTGAAAACCATACTACGCGAATCCCAGCGATCACTAACCGAGACGGTTAGTCGAGGGGTGTTTGCTGTTGTAGCCTGGTGGGTCCCATGTAGGGGTCCACGGCGCTGTAATATACTCCGAATATCTCGGGGTGTTACAGATACAATCGACACTGGTACACCATGCAATCTCACAATTTCCCGAATATAAACCTTTGCATAGTGATTCATACTAAAAGTCATCCTTACAGGCAGAAAATGAGACGAATTTGTCAAATGGTCCACTATCACCCAAATGGCGTCATTTTTCCTCAAGTTTCGCGGCAAACCCACCACGAAATCCATTGTAATATGTTCCCATTTCCACTCTGGTATATCCAACGGCTGAAGTAAACCTCCTGGCCTTTGTCGTTGTGCCTTCACCTATTGACATATTATGCATTTCTCTACAAATGCACCAATATCCCGTTTCATTCCGCTCCACCAAAATAACTTCTTGAGATCTTGGTACATCTTTGTACCTCCCGGATGAGCTGAGTATGGTGCATTGTGTGCCTCATCAAGAATCTCCTTCCTAAGGAATTGATCTTTAGGAACACAAATCCTTCTATCATAAATCAATACCCAATCTGCGGTAACCGCAAATCCTTTAATACTTCCAACTTGTGCTCTCTCTCTCATCTTGCATAATAACTTATCATGCAGTTGAGCCTCCTTAATATTATCTCTCAAATTTGGTTGTACAACCAATGATGATAGAATCGCCTTCGCACTCTTTGGAGGCACAACTACTTCAATCTTTAACTGAGAGAATTCTTTTATTAGTCGCTTCTGACTAGTGAGCAAACAAGTTAACTCACCCCTGGTCTTTCGGCTCAAGGCATCAACTACTACATTAGCTTTACCCGGATGGTAGTGAATGGTACAATCATAATCTTTAACCAATTCTAACCATCTTCTTTGCCTCATATTAAGCTCTTTCTGTGTGAATGGATATTTTAGACTTTTATGGTCCGTGTATATATCGCACTTACTTCCGTAAAGATAGTGACGCCAAATCTTCAACGCATATACTACAACAGCCAATTCAAAATCATGTGTTGGGTAGTTCAACTCATGTGGCTTAAGATGTCTCGATGTATATGCTACTACTTTACCATGCTGCATCAGAACACAACCTAATCCATGCTTTGAGGCATCACTATAGATAATAAAATCTTTTGTCAGATCAGGAATCGTTAATACCGGTGCGGAGGTTAGTCTATTTTTGAGCTCTCGAAAACTTTCTTTGCATTTTTGATTCCAATCAAACTTCACTCCTTTCCTTGTTAACTGAGTCATAGGCGTAGCTATTTTCGAAAACCCCTCAATGAATCTTCTATAATAGCCAGCCAAACCTAGAAAACTTCGAACTTCACTCGCATTCTTAGGGGTATCCCAATTGTTTACTACTTCAAATTTCTCAGGATCCATCTCGATTCCCTGTGCGGTGACTACATGTCCAAGAAAACCAACTCGATCTAACCAGAACTCACATTTCTTGAACTTCACGTACAACTTCTCTTTGCGAAGTGTCTCCAGTACCATCTTCAAATGTTCTTGGCGTTGTTCTTTATCTTTAGAATACACCAAGATGTCATCTATGAAGATAATCACGAATTTATCTAAGTACGGGTGGAACACCATATTCATTAAGTCCATAAAGACAGCGGGCACATTGATTAGACCAAACAGCATTACCACAAACTCGTAGTGTCCATATCGGGTCCTGAATGCCGTCTTTAGAATATCACTTTCCTTGATTTTCAATTGATGGTACCTAAACCTCAAATCTATCTTTGAGAAGGTTCCAACTCCTCTCAATTGATCAAATAGATCCTCAATCCTCGGTAGTGGGTACTTATTTTTCACAATGAGTCGATTCAGATCCCTATAATCAATACATATTTGTAAGGTTCCATCATTTTTCTTCACAAATAAGACTGGTGCACCCCAAGGTGACACACTAGGACGGATAAACCCTAATTCCAGCAATTCTTGTATTTGTACCTTCAACTCTTGCATCTCTTTTGGCGCCATTCTATATGGTGCCTTAGATGTTGGGGCTACTCCAGGTTCCAAATCAATACTGAACTCCACTTGCCGGTTGGGTGGAATTCCTGTAAACTCTTCTGGAAACACGTCCAAATATTCTTGTATTAAAGGGACATCGGTAGGGGGCATCTTAACTTTCTGAGTGTCCAAGAGACTTACTAAATATCCCTGACAATTCCCTTTCTTCAAACTTTTTAATGCACTCATAACAGTGATAACACTTGGTATAGATTTACTTTTTGTACCATAGAACTTAACCGTCTCATTTCCGGACGACTGTAGTGTCACTTCCTTCTTTCGACACTTGATGTCTGCATCGTGTTTATCCAACCAATCCATGCCAATGATCACGTCAAAATCCATTGCGTTGATTAAATATAAGTTAGCACTAAATTCTTTACCTCCTATCTCGATTTTCTCATCAACCATTCTATCAGTGAGGATAGTATTTTCTGATGGTAAGCTAACTTCAAGGGGTTCAATAATTTTAACACTTCTATGATCAATGGCATGTTAAATTTGGCAGACATAAATGAGTGTGTGGCACCAGTGTCAAATAAGGTAAAAGTAGGCACATTGGATATCATTAGCATACCTGACACCGTACCGAGATTCTCATCTGTCTAGCTTATAGAGTAGACTCGAGCTTTGCCTCCCGAGGCTTGTCCCTTGTCTGTCTGCTGTGGACAGTGTTGGAAATTATGCCCCGTCTGCTTACAACGATAACACACACATTTTCCGAATAAACATTCACCACTATGATTCTTTCCACACTTAGGGCATGCGGGTTTAGCATTCGGTGTACTCGGTCCAGATTTGTCATTAACTTTCTTCTGCTTGTTCGACTTTGAGTGGTTCTTATTCCAATTTCTTCTCCCAGTAGAGGACTTGGCAGATGGCTGAAAACTCAAATTCTGGATGGCCTCAACCTCTTGAGCTCGGAACACCATATCTACATAAGGTAACACTCCATGACCAGCTACAATGTGGCGAATATTCGGACGCAATCCACTACGGTACTTAAGGGATCGCTTGCGGTGAGTATCCACCATATGCTCCACAAAAAAACTGATTTGGTTGAATTTTCTCTCATATTCTTCGACTGATAAACTCCCTTGTTCGAGATTCCAAAAATCTCTCGCCATCTATTCACGGTAGTGCTGAGGATAATACTGCTCCTTGACCAATTCCTTGAATCGGTCCCAAGTCAAAGTGGCACGCTCGGATGCTGGCCTCAATCTCCAATAACTCATCCACCAGTGCCCAACATCTTCTACCATCTGATATTGTGCGCATAAGATTCTCTGAGTATTCGTGCACCCTATGAGTTAGAAAGTGCGCTCTAGTGACATGAACCACTCATCGACAAAAGCTGGTCCTTTTCGACCGTTGAACATAGGAGGGGTGAAGCGATGGAACTGCTCCACTACTTGTGTCTGGTTAGGGACTGGCACATCATTATTATGGTCATCCTGACCTCCGTCATCACCAGCACAAGCATTCAGGTTGGCACGATTAATTAGGCGGCCACGAGCCATAGCCTAAGGCATTTATAACCATCAACTCCTTAGTATTTGATAATTCATGTAGGTCTTTTGACCTCCCGTAGTCTTACTATTGATGATAAGGTTACGCATCTATTATATATTTATAAATTTTTAAGGAAGCAATAACATGTCCAACATTTATCATGAATCTCATTTACTTATAATTTGCAGAAAAGTAGAGACAATAGCGCAACACGAATCATTATTGAGTTCAACTTCGTAATGTAAAATTTGATACAGTTTCAATGTAAACATAGATTGAATATGTACCTTGGAGTCGACGTGGAGCGGCGAGTCTGGCTGATAATAATCATAGATGCCATTAAAATTTTTAACTACTTGCAAAAATGAAATTTTAGTTTAAAAAAAAATCATTTTAACGAGTCTACAGAACCGTAGACCCGCTCCGATACCACTTATGTAGCGAACACTTTTCCAAATATCATTTTCTAATAATTTCAAGGGAAACCAAATGTCTTTAAGAAAAAAATGATTAAATAATCGCAGCGGAAATTGAAATAAAGTCAACCATTCGCAAGTAACTAAATACTAAATTCTCAACATTTTCAAAACATCCATAATTTTCAACCATGTGAGGAGGGTATACATTGTTAAATTTAATTACATACATATTGACAAGTACACATATATGCCTAGACACGTTGGTTGCCCGAAGGCCATAATTATGCACAATTAAGCGCAAGTAGTTGCCCAGAGGGACTTGTAGTTGCTCAGAGAGACTTGTTGTTGCCCAAAGGGACTTGTAGTTGCTTGAAGAGACTTGTAGTATAGTTGGTATAGAACATACACATATATAAGCAACATGTACATAATTAAATAAAACAAGCGTAAAATTCCCCACCTGGATAATTTCAGTGAATGAGATTGATGATGATGATGCTCGACGCAATAGTACTAGACCCGAAAATCTTTGTTGTACGAATTAGTCTGGAATGGGAGTTCTAGGGTTATGGGTTTGGGTTGAACGGTGGTAACTGATTTTGGATAAAACATAGAGTAGAAATTAGTCACAAGATATATTATATTAGACTATTTATAGGATGCAAAAGACTCTTCAAAATACAGATAAACATAAATAGAAATAAATGAAAAGACTCTTCATAACATCAACATTAAATTTGACTCTTTAAATTATGTATTAAATATAAACGTTGATAATTCCTTGAATACTTGGAATTTGAAGGTGCAATATAATGTTTTGAGGACAATTGAGTTGACTTACCAATGCCACCAACCACACATGAAATAAATATTTATAGAAATAGTTATAATGAGAATAAGACAAAGTGCCACTCCAGAAACTGTATAAATATCTATAGGTTTTATATGGGGTGTTACGTCTACTATAAAGTTTGTTTGCAGAAGATAGAAAACGACATAAATTAATTATGTCTTAATTATGTTTATAAATGTTGGTGATTCCGGCCAGGATTGTATATTTCTGATTCCGGAAGCTGGAAGAATGATTCTTGTCGTAAAAAGAAAATCGTAGTGGTTGAAGAGCAGTAGTTGTTTTAGCTTAAGGTAAAAGACTGGAGATGATAATAGTTTCACGATATTGTGAAATCAAAAACGAATTGTGCAGTGAGTTATATGTTGAGAATTAAGAAACTTCATGGTGTTGCTACTAAAATATTTGAAATAAAAAGTAATGATCAATTGACAAATAGCAGATAAAAAAAATCATTAGACTTACCTTATTTTAGTTCTGATAATTTTTATCTCTCTCCCATTTTTTTTCTTTTGGTTATATAGTATGTAAAATTTTAACTGTTATAATACGATCAATCCCAAATAAATGCAATTTAATATGTGAAACCTAAGTAATGAAGGTGTTTAATTCTTTTTGTTTTTGTTTTTATAACTCCATAATTAGTTATGAGTTGTATGAACGTAAATGTTAAAATTGAAAGGTCAATTTGGTTGATGATTTAATGCTACAAAAGTTGAAAATTTGGGCTTGTATTTTAATAAATAACTATTATAATATTTGAATCTAGATACAAATAAAAATATGGTACATGGATGACCATAAATTTTAATAGCTATATATTTAATAATTAACTATTAGATCGGGTATTGCTTGAGGTAAAATAATTTTCTAGACCAAATATGAATTCGGGCTTGAAATATTAATTTGGTTAAAATAAAAGTTTAATTTGGAAGTTACTAAAAAGAATAAAAATAATTAAACCTCAATATGGTTGGTGTAACACCCCCAATCCGCTCAGGGATATTACACGCCGTAGAATCTTTCCTCAAGGATCTACCAGGATGGTAACAACATAAGACATCTCGACAATGCCTTTAAGGCTAAAATGACTCAGTAGACCGATTTGGTCTTTCAATAATAACATACAACTCAATTCCAAACACATACCCACGCAGGGGTCAAAATACAATAAACTCCCGTACAATGGGGAAAAGATACTGCAGCGGAAAAGAAAATACAACTAGACCAATACGATATCAACGGATCCTCGTGTGATTAGTATCGTTCATCTTTCATCATCCTTCGTGCCGATCCTGTGCTATGCTCCAAAACCTGAATGCAAAAATAGACATCCACTCCCCCGAATACTCGGGGGTTAGCAAAACTCCACTGTTTTGCTAGTGCAAGTACAAGTGCAAAAATACGATCCATACAATTCACATTCCATGAATAACAATAAACAGGAAATCCTCAAAGATTCAAACGTAACGAAAAGTACTTCCCGAGGCATGAGTTTGGGTAAAACACTTCAAAACCGAAAGATCACAAATCAAGAGAAAACAATTTATAAAACCGTTTAAAGTGCCATCGAGAGTTTTAATAGAAAAAAATTTAGGATTATCAAATCCTCCTCATTCCAAAATCAACAGGGTCCTCGACCAATAGGCGGAAAGCAATTCGCAAGAAAACCATTCAATCAACACAAGCGAATCTTCACAAATATTTCCCACGGGGTTCTCGACCCAATCCAAATAATATCAACACGAGATCAAACATCTCAACATCACACGGGGTCCTCGACCCAAAATACAAAATGTCAACACAGTATAATCAAGGACACAGCCTTTCGTCCACCCAAAAACTGCTCAAGACCCCTGATTAATTAACCCTCGGAGATCTCGTCAAATGTCCGTGGGTAATTAACCCTGATACCAACATTTTAAAACAAGTTGAAACACACTTTCAGAAAACATGAATCACGGTCTATATCGAGACCAGCATTTAAAAAGAGTTGAAATAATTTGAAATACGATAATCGTTCGGTAACGGGGTCTTAGCTAAATACTCAAATATCCGTTACCAATAAGCCTGCGAGGCGCCTCCACTGAAACACCTGTGCACCGGCGTTCACTCCACATGTCAGCCGCACATTGTCCGTGTCACCACGCCGGCGTCACTCCCATAAGAGCCGCCCCTTGCACGCGCATCAGGTAAACACCGGCGTTCACCAACCATATGGAGCCGCACATTGCAGCGTACACCAGGTCGGAGATCGCACGCCCCGCCCTTAGAGGCTCCCGGATATGACGTCTCTCACAACAAGTATTCACATTGTCACAAACATCAAGTACACAGTCATCGTCGTAACAATTATCAAATCAATACACCAATTCACATAATTCATCCGTCAGTCCACGACCACATGAATAAATAACAACACGCACATCAACCATAACGCAACGGAAAGAAGCAATATATGTACACACGCATTATCAAGCGCAACATCAACACCAAATATATGCAAAGGATTCACGTAGTCACTTACAACCCACACAATTTACAAAACACACGCGTTTTGAAAGTGAGCCTTTAACGAGGCTAGCCGAATCTTTTGAAAACTCATTTCAAACAAATAAAAAAACACCAAGATGATCACCAATTATCATATCCACAAAACAAGAATAGTATGGACAAGGTACTTGCCTTGAACAACCACAACGCGGAGAATCGACCGAAGTAGGTTGGCACGAATCGACTACGAACCTGCCGACTCCACCGAACGCCAACTCACGATAATAAACTACGGAGGACAATAACAACAATGAAAATGAATTCCATAGCATGACTCAAAGCCGTTGAATTCAAAGAACGAACGATGAATGTTCAAGTGTTTTCCCCAAAATGGCCAAGAACACGATTCGTCCCGACAAAACACGAAAACGGAATTCCAAGTTGAAATATGGATATACAATCCATAGAATATGTTTAACAACATCATTTAACCACAATCGATCCATCAAAAACGGATGGAAAATGAGATCGAGAACAAATCCCCCGAAAAGTCGATTCGAAGGAAATCAAGAAATATACTTCGATTCGACGAAGAACAATGGATTAAATGATGTTAAACACAAGAATACTACCAAGATTAATCATACCCATCATGAATTAATCAAAAACACGGAACGAATCGGACAAAAATGCAAAAACCCCCAAATTCACGAAATTAGGGTTCTAAGGAAGATTACCTTGATTCGCTGGATCAAAGGATGATAACGGGTGATTGATTGATGATATAACCTCAAGAACTTCATGGATTTGTTGTTAAACAACATGGCTCTAAGATCTCCAAGTCTCGAGCCGCGGAAGAGAAGGAGAGGAAATGAAAAACGAGAGGAAATGTGACTGCTCTGTCACATTTATACTGGGCCGGACTAGCGTGCGCTAGGCTGCCGAGCTAGCGTATGCTATCGGCCCAGGCCGCAGTCCAGAGACACTGCTCGGCCAGGTAGCGTGCGCAGCCTTCCGGCCGTAGCGTGCGCTACCCGCCGGTTGTAGCGTGCGCAGTGTCCGGCAGTAGCGTGCGCTACCTGCCGATCCACCCGACTCCAGTACCTTTGCTCATCGCCTCGGCCGCCACAGGCGCAGCTGGCCGGTCAGAAGGCGTGCGTTACCTCCCGGCCGTAGCGTGCGCTACCTTCCGGCCGTAGCGTGAGCTACGCCGGTTCCTGCCGCACCCGTCCGGACGGTGCCCGCAATCATCCGGCCAGTCCCGCAATCGTCCGGCCAGTGCCCGACCACCAGGGCCCGACGACTCGATTTCCGAAAACGTACGGAACGAACGCGACGAAAAGTTCGCGGACAACATCAATGACCCGAAATGAAAACATAATACCATAATTAATCATACGCGACCAAGAAACGGGTCGAGATAACAATTACAGATACGGATACCCGTAACTTTGGGTAAATTACAAAATGGCCCAAACCGCCCGAAAATCACGATACGTGATCGAATAACCAAACCGAAGTTCACAACACGTATAACAAAGTTAAACGAACTTACGGAAAACTCAAAACAGCAGTTTCGACCGAGATTCGCAAGAATCGAACTCAAGTGCGGAAAAGTCGCTAAAAAGCACGGAACTCAACAAAACGACACCGAAACGAACTTGGATGTCAAAAAGTATAGAATTAATCATTCTCAGAATAATGAAATGGTCATGAGCGAGTCATCAAAACAGACTTCCGCCGAAAAAAAAAGAAATTACCAAAAATCGAAATTACGGGTTTTATAGTTGGGCTAAATAATAAGGATTAACAAATTGTGAAGATTAAATTTGGGTCTAGAATTGATAAGTTACATGAGATAAAATGACAAAAATTAATTTGACATGTTCACGAAAACAAATAAAGCAAATTATGATATATAAAATATAATTCATAATTAGATTATTGGACATTTAAAAGTCTGCATGTGCTTTCAATTTTTTTTAAATAAATATTAATACGTAAATAGCGCGTTACACTTGGGGTCCGGAAAAGTTAGCTCGTGTATTTATTGCGCAAATTGTTAGGCTTCACGGTTCTCGGAAGTCTATTGTTTTGGATCATGACGGCCATTTTGTATCGCATTTTTGGCAGGCGGTACATAAGGCGTTGGGTACTCGGTTGCGTTTGAGTACTTCTTTTCATCCTCAGACGGATGGGCAGTCAGAGCGCACTATCCAAACATTTGAGGATGTGTTGCGTGCGTGTGCTCTCGATTGGAGGAGTGATTGGGAGGAACATTCGCCGTTGATCGAGTTCACGTACAACAATAGTTGGCACACATTGATCAAGATGGCACCGTATGAGGCGCTTTATGGGCGGCGATGTCGATCACCGATTTGTTGGAACGAGGCGTCCGATTTGATCGGGACCGAACCGGATATCACTTCGGAGATGAGGAAGAAGGTGGAATTGATTCGGGAGAGGATGTTGACTGCTCAAAGTCGACAGAAATCCTATGCTGATGTTCGTCGTCTGTAACACCCCCAGAATACGTCCGGAAATGTTACACGCCGTAGGCCCTTCTCACAAGGATCTACCAGGCTAAACTCCACTAGACTACACAATGATTGACCGACCGGGGTCAATCTAAATACAACGCAGACCGACAAGGTCATTATACAATTCAGAAACTAATGAATTTTACATCTCAATGACAAAAATAAACTTTCACACAAAAAGGGATGACGACTCCATTCAATAAATGAAAACTACACCCGTGCAAGGGTGAATACTTAACCAAATGGGAAAAATACCGACCAAGATGAAACAAAAGAAAAGACTCTAACTCTGGTGTGATTAGCATCGTTGTCCTCCATCTCCTTCCAAGCCAATCCTGTGACTGCTCCCGAGCTGCCAAAACCTGAGCGCATAACAGGCACCCACCCCCCGAAAACTCGGGGGTTAGCAAACTGGAATTTTGCTAGTGCAAGTACATAATGTTCAAGATATACGAATAATAACAACACAAAACTCAACAGCCGCGAAGCCTTAACACAAGCCATACATTCCCATAGTCAACACAGTATAGCACTCGCATACACAAGGTGAGAAATAATCACATAGTCATATTCTCTATATGGAACGTAACACCAATTAAACTTTAAACGAACCCAAGGAGTCAAAAGATCTACTTTGTAAATCTATTCTTATAAAGGGAAAAGTATTTTGATAAGATAGTTTGAAAACATTATTAATGACTCGGGTCGTCTTGGGGTTTTAAACAAAAATCGAATGGGAATGCTTTTAGAAAATAATTTCAAGAGCTCTCGGGTTCTCGACCCAAGAAATGGAAAATGATTGCACGAAAATATGTCAACATTATTCAGGATCCTCAATCCAATTTATAGAACACAGTCACAACGAAATCATCACAACATCTCACGGGTTTCTCAACCCAATCCAATTAACATCATCACGAGATCAATCATCTCAACGTTTCACAGGGCCCTCGACCCAATACTCAGAATATCACCACAATACAATCAAAGGCACCATCTCTCATTCGACATATCCTGCTCAAGACCCCCGATTAATTAACCCTCGGAGATTTCGTCAAACCTCCTTGGTTAATTAACCCTGATACCAACGCTTTAAAAACAAGTTGAAACAAACTTTTCAAAACGCGAATCGCGGTCTATATCAAGACAAACGCGTTTAAGAGAGAGAGTTTGAAAGATTTTAGATACGAACATCGTTCGCAACGGGTCTTAGCTATCACTCAAATACCCGTAACCAATAAGCTCGCCAGCGCCTCCCTTGCGCACTTTGTACCGGCGTTCACTTCCATCATGTTGGCCGCTCATTGAACATGTCACCGCACCGGTGTCACTCCCGCGAGCCGCCCTTGCGCGCGCATTAGGTGACATCGGCGTTCACCACCCATATGGAGCCGCACATTGCGGCATACACCAGGCCGGAGTGCACGCCCGCCCTCGAGGTTCCCGGATACGACGTTTCTCACAACAAGTATCCACATTATCACAAACATCAAGCACATAGACAAACGTCACAACAATTTTCAACTCGGTACATCAAGTTACACAATTTTCTCCGCCAGTCCATAACCACACAAATAAACAATAACACGCACGTTATCAATCAAACTCAATCACAATAAGCCTTCAAGCATAACCAATCAACACCGCACATATATCCCTATATTGCGACTCAACCGAATATATATATATATATATATGTATATATATGTATATAACCTTACTATATTATAAGAGTAAATATAGTTTACCCATCAATCCAAGTCGAGTACGTCATCTAGTGTTAGTATTCATCACTCGTCATTCACCAATATAGGCGCTTATATCAATATATGTATATACATACATATATTTAACATATAAATATATATACATATATAAAACTAGATATATATATACATACACACACATATATATATATACACACACATTTATACATCCGTATAAATTCATACACTTCGACAACAATGATTTCACGCAGTTACAATTCGTATATCAAGGTACTTGCCTTGGAAATCTCTCACGAATACTTCAGAAAATGCGGTTGATTGGAGAAATCCGGAACTCCAATGAAAACGGCGATCGGAAAGGCTCAACACTAGATTTTTGTAGGGAATTCGTCCCTAGTATCCTATCATCAAATAAACAACAAATCACACGAGGAAAACATCGCAAAACGACCAATTATCTCTCTGCGGCATTTTCCCGGACACCTTGAAGGCGTCAAACGAACACAAAAGGGGATGACGACTCCATTCAATAAATGAAAACTACACCCGTGCAAGGGTGAATACTTAACCAAATGGGAAAAATACCGACCAAGATGAAACAAAAGAAAAGACTCTAACTCTGGTGTGATTAGCATCGTTGTCCTCCATCTCCTTCCAAGCCAATCCTGTGACTGCTCCCGAGCTGCCAAAACCTGAGCGCATAACAGGCACCCACCCCCCGAAAACTCGGGGGTTAGCAAACTGGAATTTTGCTAGTGCAAGTACATAATGTTCAAGATATACGAATAATAACAACACAAAACTCAACGGCATGAAGCCTTAACACAAGCCATACATTCCCATAGTCAACACAAGATAGCACTCGCATACACAAGGTGAGAAATAATCACATAGTCATATTCTCTATATGGAACGTAACACCAATTAAACTTTAAACGAACCGAGGAGTCAAAAGATCTACTTTGTAAATCTATTCTTATAAAGGGAAAAGTATTTTGATAAGATAGTTTGAAAACATTATTAATGACTCGGGTCGTCTTGGGGTTTTAAACAAAAATCGAATGGGAATGCTTTTAGAAAATAATTTCAAGAGCTCTCGGGTTCTCGACCCAAGATATGGAAAATGATTGCACGAAAATATGTCAACATTATTCAGGATCCTCAATCCAATTTATAGAACACAGTCACAACGAAATCATCACAACATCTCAAGGGTTTCTCAACCCAATCCAATTAACATCATCACGAGATCAATCATCTCAACGTTTCACAGGGCCCTCGACCCAATACTCAGAATAGCATCACAATACAATCAAAGGCACCATCTCTCATTCGACATATCCTGCTCAAGACCCCCGATTAATTAACCCTCGGAGATTTTGTCAAACCTCCTTGGTTAATTAACCCTGATACCAACGCTTTAAAAACAAGTTGAAACAAACTTTTCAAAAACGCGAATCGCGGTCTATATCAAGACAAACGTTTAAGAGAGAGAGTTTGAAAGATTTTAGATACGAACATCGTTCGGTAACGGGGTCTTAGCTATCACTCAAATACCCGTAACCAATAAGCCTGCCAGGCGCCTCCCTTGCGCACCTGTGTACCGGCGTTCACTTCCATCATGTTGGCCGCTCATTGAACATGTCACCGCACCGGCGTCACTCCCGCGAGAGCCGCCCCTTGCGCGCGCATTAGGTGACATCGGCGTTCACCACCCATATGGAGCCGCACATTGCAAAGATACACTGTGCCGGAGTGCACGCCCCGCCCTCAGAGGTTCCCGGATACGACGTTTCTCACAACAAGTATCCACATTATCACAAACATCAAGCACATAGACAAACGTCACAACAATTTTCAACTCGGTACATCAAGTTACACAATTTTCTCCGCCAGTCCATAACCACACAAATAAACAATAACACGCACGTTATCAATCAAACTCAATCACAATAAGCCTTCAAGCATAACCAATCAACACCGCACATATATCCCTATATTGCGACTCAACCGAATATATATATATATATATATGTATATATATGTATATAACCTTACTATATTATAAGAGTAAATATAGTTTACCCATCAATCCAAGTCGAGTACGTCATCTAGTGTTAGTATTCATCACTCGTCATTCACCAATATAGGCGCTTATATCAATATATGTATATACATACATATATTTAACATATAAATATATATACATATATAAAACTAGATATATATATACATACACACACATATATATATATATATACACACACATTTATACATCCGTATAAATTCATACACTTCGACAACAATGATTTCACGCAGTTACAATTCGTATATCAAGGTACTTGCCTTGGAAATCTCTCACGAATACTTCAGAAAATGCGGTTGATTGGAGAAATCCGGAACTCCAATGAAAACGGCGATCGGAAAGGCTCAACACTAGATTTTTGTAGGGAATTCGTCCCTAGTATCCTATCATCAAATAAACAACAAATCACACGAGGAAAACATCGCAAAACGACCAATTATCTCTGCGGCATTTTCCGGACACCTTGAAGGCGTCAAGCGAAAGTTCATATAAGCAGCGAATCGGAAATGGTAAAACCGTGGAAAGATGATAAAAATGATAGAATACTACTTAATCTACAATTATCCATCGAAATATGAGTTAAAGCGATCAAATCGGACAAAATCAACTAAAACCCCAAAACTAGATTTTAAGAAAACTTGCCTTGATTAGGTCGATCGGAGCAAGTTATGGAAGGATTAATCGATGTTATGAACTCCAAAACTTCATGGATTTAACCCCTAACAACATCCCTCCATGATCATGAAATCTCCGGCCCGGAAGGGTATGAAACGAGTGATAAAAATGAAGAAAAACCCGATCGCTCTGCCATATTTATACCTGCCGGACACGGCGCAAAGCAACGCCTGCAGCGCCGTGTGTCTCGGCCGTGTCTCAGCTGGCCGCTGGCCGACCCGGCGCAGACACGGCGCCTGGCAGGCTGCGTTTTGGCCGTGTTGCACAACTGGCAGGCCCCTACAAGCGGAAAATTACGTCCGAACGACCCGAAACCCGAACACGAATACGAATCGGGTTACGGTTACGAAGTACTCGCAAAGACGAATCTAAGAGCTAATAGAACACACGATTCCGACCACCCGAAGGCTCGGAATTCGACAACGGAAGTAATTACCCAAAACTTTGGGAAATTACGAAAATGGCCCAAAACGTCCGAAACTCACGATACGCGATCGAAACACCAAACCAAAGCTCGCAACATGAATAATATCATTAAATGAACTTACGAGAAACTCGAAACAACAGTTTCGGACGAGATTCGCAAGAATCGAACTCAAGTGCGGAAAAGTCGCTAAAAAGCTCGGAATTCAACAAAACGATACCGAAACGAACTCAGATGACAAAAAGTGCAGAATTAATCATTCTCGAAATGACGAAACGGTTATGAGCGAGTCGTCAAAACGGACTCCGGCTGAAAAAAGAAATTTACCGAAAATCGAAAATTGCGGATATTACATTCTACCCTCCTTAAAAGAAGTTTCGTCCCGAAACTTAAAGCAAGTAGGAAGAAGCAATATCCCGCCAGGAAAACTCAACAAGATACGCAAGGAAGCGCGTAACTTACGCCCATCGGCGAAACGTTACAAGTAACGCAAAGGAATATACGGCGTGAAAACACGCCCCACGACGACTAATGCAACGCCACCGACTATGTTTCAAACAATAACGAGCAATTAACGACGCATCACATACCACATCACATGCACACATTTAATCGAAGAAACGTACGCTACAACAAGTCGCACCCGACTAAAACGGCTATGCGATAGAAACAAGTACGGGTAACAATTGAATTACCAACAATGAAAGGTCACACAATACTGAAAATATCAAGAAAAGTACGGGTAACACATTCCCACATACTAAAAAGATATTACGATCCCGAAACTTAGAACAACAAGGGTTGGAAACGTAAAGCAATGAAACGAAATACGATCGAAGTCACGATTGTTTGAAACAGCAACGTTTAAGACATAGTACAAAATCTTCATTCTCCATGCTAGGATCTTCAGAAGGAAACATAGGGTTTCGGGACACTTCCCGATCACTAGCTCTGCTCTCTCTCAGGCGGCATTCTTTGCCAATTCGGAAACTGTCTCACAGTGTTTCTCCCGATGACCTTCACACCCACACCGGTAACAAGTCAAGAGTGGAGAGGGACAATTTGCACGAACATGTCCCCACGATTCTGATTGAAACATCTTCTCTTCTTACCGCGAGTCACCGTCTTTGGTTTGGGATTTCAGCGTTCACTCCCGACCGCGAAGATGACGCTTTCGAGCAGCGTGAGGGCTTGGGAGCCTTAGTCTCTTCACCGCCCAGAAATTTTCCCGATATCCTCGGTCTCTTTGCTTCGCTCGTGGGCTCGATCACTGAGGAGATTTCATAGGATATCGTTTGATCTCGATACTCCTTCACTGTAGCATGGATAGTTGTCGTACGAACCACCTTGTCGTTTCCACTTCCGTCATCACACTTACGTACGCCAAGGCTCAACATACTAATACAGATAGTACCATTCAGCATTATCAAATAATCAGTCGTACAGTATACCACACTTATCAACACAAGGTTTAGTTAACATCTATAGAATAACGGTAATATCGTAAAGCATAAAGTTTTATGAAGTTAACTCCGGTCCTTCGACTAGGATGATCATTACATATATATATGTGCTTAATAAAAACAAATTTTTGAAAAAGAGAGCGAGTCACGTTACGCCCAAAGCTTGTAAATACTGTCCTTTATTTCAGAAGAGGAAGTTTATACAACGACTCTAAAATTTATTTTCGAGTGATGTATAAAAGAAAATTGGAAATGAATTGTAACTAATTTGAAGTATTTCAAAAGTGTTGATTCCCAAATACCACAATTTTGAAAATCTACCCTCTCCTACCAAAACGTTTATTTTGAAAGAATTTTCCACCGAGATACGTGACGAATTGACATGACGACATTAAATCATGGCTTTCCACAACGTTAGGAAATTGCAAAGCACCACTTTAAAATATTCGTGATACTACGGTAGCCGTGGGCCGTCTAGGAACCCACTGTGCTAAAAATCATTTAAAAAAAAATGTTCAAAATGCCAAAAAGGCCGATGTCGGTAATATTCTCAAATACTCACAAAAGTCATTTATAAAATATCAAATACCATCATAAGAATACAATCAAAACGTGCAAAAATCAAAATATCAAAACTCGGTTTGCAAGACACCAAAAGCCATCTCAAAATATTCACGCAGCGGATAAATTTAACATTCATAAATTTATTCTAATAAAGTGCAAGAACAAATAAATATGCTCGACTACCGAAGCATATTACATAACCATTTTTACTCGGACCGCATACGCATGTTATATCTTAAAACAATAATATCACCAACAAGTTCCAATTCCTAGTTCACATTAAACATATTAGCACAATATAATCAAATACGTATATAAAAGGACTTACGATCGGGAGGCTTACCATCACGGATTGCCGGAAGATGATGTCGGAACCACGATACTAATCACAACTCTGATGCGCGCGACTTACACCGGACATGGACTTGACCCAACGGCCTAGGTTTTTCGCAAACCTAAGCTCTGATACCATAATTGTAACACCCCCAGAATACGTCCGGAAATGTTACACGCCGTAGGCCCTTCTCACAAGGATCTACCAGGCTAAACTCCACTAGACTACACAATGATTGACCGACCGGGGTCAATCTAAATACAACGCAGACCGACAAGGTCATTAAACAATTCAGAAACTAATGAATTTTACATCTCAATGACAAAAATAAACTTTCACACAAAAGGGGATGACGACTCCATTCAATAAATGAAAACTACACCCGTGCAAGGGTGAATACTTAACCAAATGGGAAAAATACCGACCAAGATGAAACAAAAGAAAAGACTCTGACTCTGGTGTGATTAGCATCGTTGTCCTCCATCTCCTTCCAAGCCAATCTGTGATGCTCCCATTTGCCAAAACTGAGCGCATAACAGGCACCCACCCCGAAAACTCGGGGGTTAGCAAACAGGAATTTTGCTAGTGCAAGTACATAATGTTCAAGATATACGAATAATAACAACACAAAACTCAACAGCCGCGAAGCCTTAACACAAGCCATACATTCCCATAGTCAACACAGTATAGCACTCGCATACACAAGGTGAGAAATAATCACATAGTCATATTCTCTATATGGAACGTAACACCAATTAAACTTTAAACGAACCCAAGGAGTCAAAAGATCTACTTTGTAAATCTATTCTTATAAAGGGAAAAGTATTTTGATAAGATAGTTTGAAAACATTATTAATGACTCGGGTCGTCTTGGGGTTTTAAACAAAAACCGAATGGGAATGCTTTTAGAAAATAATTTCAAGAGCTCTCGGGTTCTCCACCCAAGATATGGAAAATGATTGCACGAAAATATGTCAACATTATTCAGGATCCTCAATCCAATTTATAGAACACAGTCACAACGAAATCATCACAACATCTCACGGGTTTCTCAACCCAATCCAATTAACATCATCACGAGATCAATCATCTCAACGTTTCACAGGGCCCTCGACCCAATACTCAGAATAGCACCACAATACAATCAAAGGCACCATCTCTCATTCGACATATCCTGCTCAAGACCCCCGATTAATTAACCCTCGGAGATTTCGTCAAACCTCCTTGGTTAATTAACCCTGATACCAACGCTTTAAAAACAAGTTGAAACAAACTTTTCAAAAACGCGAATCGCGGTCTATATCAAGACAAACGTTTAAGAGAGAGAGTTTGAAAGATTTTAGATACGAACATCGTTCGGTAACGGGGTCTTAGCTATCACTCAAATACCCGTAACCAATAAGCCTGCCAGGCGCCTCCCTTGCGCACCTGTGTACCGGCGTTCACTTCCATCATGTTGGCCGCTCATTGAACATGTCACCGCACCGGCGTCACTCCCGCGAGAGCCGCCCCTTGCGCGCGCATTAGGTGACATCGGCGTTCACCACCCATATGGAGCCGCACATTGCAGCATACACCAGGCCGGAGTGCACGCCCCGCCCTCAGAGGTTCCCGGATACGACGTTTCTCACAACAAGTATCCACATTATCACAAACATCAAGCACATAGACAAACGTCACAACAATTTTCAACTCGGTACATCAAGTTACACAATTTTCTCCGCCAGTCCATAACCACACAAATAAACAATAACACGCACGTTATCAATCAAACTCAATCACAATAAGCCTTCAAGCATAACCAATCAACACCGCACATATATCCCTATATTGCGACTCAACCGAATATATATATATATATATGTATATATATGTATATAACCTTACTATATTATAAGAGTAAATATAGTTTACCCATCAATCCAAGTCGAGTACGTCATCTAGTGTTAGTATTCATCACTCGTCATTCACCAATATAGGCGCTTATATCAATATATGTATATACATACATATATTTAACATATAAATATATATACATATATAAAACTAGATATATATATACATACACACACATATATATATATATACACACACATTTATACATCCGTATAAATTCATACACTTCGACAACAATGATTTCACGCGATTACAATTCGTATATCAAGGTACTTGCCTTGGAAATCTCTCACGAATACTTGTAAAAATGCGGTTGATTGGAGAAATCCGAACTCCAATGAAAACGGCGATCGGAAAGGCTCAACACTAGATTTTTGTAGGGAATTCGTCCTAGTATCCTATCATCAAATAAACAACAAATCACACGAGGAAAACATCGCAAAACGACCAATTATCTCTCTGCGGCATTTTCCGGACACCTTGAAGGCGTCAAACGAAAGTTCATATAAACGATTTAATCGGAAATGGTAAAACCGTGGAAAGATGATAAAAATGATAGAATACTACTTAATCTACAATTATCCATCAGAAATATGAGTTAAAGCGATCAAATCGGACAAAATCAACTAAAACCCCAAAACTAGATTTTAAGAAAACTTGCCTTGATTCGGTCGATCGGAGCAAGTTATGGAAGGATTAATCGATGTTATGAACTCCAAAACTTCATGGATTTAACCCTAACAACATCCCTCCATGATCATGAAATCTCCAGCGGAAGGGTATGAAACGAGTGATAAAAATGAAGAAAAACCCGATTGCTCTGCCATATTTATACCCCTAGGACACGGCGCAAAGAAACGGCCCAGCAGCGCCGTGTCTCGGCCGTGTCTCGGCAGGCTACCGATCTGGCCGACCCGCGCGCAGACACGGCGCACAGGCTGCCAGGGGCCGTGTTGCACGCACTGGCAGGCCCTCCCGACACCAAAATTACGTCCGAACGACCCAAACCCGAACTGAATACGAATCGGTTACGGTTACGAAGTACTCGCAAAGACGAATCTAAGAGCTAATAGAACACACGATTACCAATTCAAGGCTCGGAATTCGACAACGGAAGTAATTACCCAAAACTTTGGGAAATTACGAAAATGGCCCAAAACGTCCGAAACTCACGATACGCGATCGAAACACCAAACCAAAGCTCGCAACATGAATAATATCATTAAATGAACTTACGAGAAACTCGAAACAACAGTTTCGGACGAGATTCGCAAGAATCGAACTCAAGTGCGGAAAAGTCGCTAAAAAGCTCGGAATTCAACAAAACGATACCGAAACGAACTCGGATGACAAAAAGTGCAGAATTAATCATTCTCGAAATGACGAAACGGTCATGAGCGAGTCGTCAAAACGGACTCCGGCTGAAAAAAGAAATTTACCGAAAATCGAAAATTGCGGATATTACATCGTCGACCTTTGGAATTTGAGGTGGGAGACCATGTTTTGCTAAAGGTGTCGCCTACGAGGGGAGTTTTCCACTTCAGGAAGAAGGGAAAGTTGAGTCCGAGATTTATTGGGCCCTTTGATATTCTCGAGAGGGTCGGCGAGTTGGCATATCGTTTGGCGTTGCCTCCGGCTTTGAGTCACATCCATAGCATTTTTCATGTTTCCCAGGTGAAGAAATATGTTCCGGATCCTAGTCATGTCATCGACTATGGTGAGATCGATATCTCTAAGGATATTACCTTCGAGGAGCGTCCCATGAAGATCTTGGAGCACCGTGAGAGGCGACTAAGGCAAAAGACCATTCCATTAGTCAAGGTGCAGTGGTCGAGACATGGTGTCGAGGAGGTAACATGGGAAACCTAAGGTAGCATGCGTGCTAGGTACCCCGAGTTGTTTGTTTCTTAAGTTTCGGGACGAAACTTGTTTTTAGAGGGGAGAATGTAATATCCGCATTTTTTTCCTTTTTCTGGTATTTTTCATTTTGGTGTAATTTTCATTTTTAGTGACTCATTTGTAACCTTATTGATATTTCGAGAATATTTAGTACAGGACTTTTTGTCATCCGAGCTTGTTTCGGAGTTGTTCTACTCAATTCCGTATTTAATGTCACTTTTGTCGCGATTTGATTCGATTCTCGTAATCGTTGTTCGGAACCGCCGTTTCGGGGTTGCCATAAATCCATCTTATATTATTATGCATGTTGTGAGCTTTTGTTTGGTTTTTCGATCGTGTATCGTATATTTTGGACGTATTGGGCCATTTTATAATTTCCCAAAGTTATGTGGTAATTACTAACATTGTCATTTTCCAAACCTTTGGGTAGTCGGAATTGTATTTTATTTTAGTACTTTAGTTTCTGACTCGAACCCATCGTGCGTGTGTCTTCTTCAGTTCGTGGTCTAGTGTCGGGTGCGCGTTGTTTTCATCCGGGGTAGAATTCGTCGTTTTCCAACTTTGAGTGTTGTCTGTTCTGCTATTTGCACTCATTAGCGCACGCTAATTTCGTTGTGTAGCGCATGATATATTCGTTGAGTAACGCGCGCTAACTTCGCCAGTAGCACGCGCTAATGATTCGAGTACAGCAGTGGCAATAGGTTGTTTCTGCTCTCTGGACGAGCAGTTTAGCGCACGCTAAGTCTGTAGATTAGCGCACGCTATGGTTGAGACTTAGCGCATGCTATATGTGTGGAAGCGTGCGCTAATTCGCTATTCCAGTTGAGGCAGAATGTTTCTGGACTCTGGAGACGAACAGGTAGTGCACGCTATAGGTCGATAGCGCGTGCTAACGGGGGGCTTTTAGCGCACATTAATGATCGGGTAGCGCATGCTAACGGGTCAGAACCATAGGTTCTGGGCCAGGGTTGGATGGTTAGCATATGCTAACCATAAGCCGTTAGCGCATGCTAAACTGTCTGGTTATATATACCTGAGAGTTGACCTCAGACGCGTCTATTTCTCATTTCATCTCCTTCCCCGCGGCTTGTGCGAACCAGAGGCGACCTGAGACGATTTCTTCTCGCAATCATCTCAGCTATCATCTTCCTTGAATCCTTGGTGTAGATTAACAACATTTACTTGTGTTCTTCGTCTTCAATCTAAGGTAATCTCTTAGAACCTTAATTTTGGGGAATTTGGGGGTTTTCGATTTAATGTCCGATTTGTTCTGTATTGTTGATTAATCCATGATGTATGTGATTAATCTTAGTGGTATTCATATTTTCCCTACGAGTTCATGGTAAATTTCGTGGTATTTGTGAAATCGAGAGGGTTTGGTTGCGACTCGCCCTCGTTGTTGTTTTTGTACGGATTTACATGAATCGTAGGTGGGTTTTCGGGTGGCTTCCATTTTCGTATTCGTGTAGAATTAGTTGTGATTATATTCTTCGAATCGTTAGTTTCATGGTTGTCGGTTCGTAGCAAGCGTAGTTGATTTTCCATTCATTCCGTCGTCAACTTCTCAAGGCAAGTATTCTTGTGAAACCCTCACGCTTAACATGGAATGGTAATGTATATGTGTGTGCTTTGCTCACTCCGGGAGGGTCCGACGGGCCTCGGAGGAATCTGTGATTTCGCTACTAATTCACGAGCTTGTTTGGATAGCCAGTCCGGGAGGGTCCATAGAGGCCTCAGATGGGACCAGTGGTTTAGCCCCGGTCCTAGGCGAGTCATGTGTGTGATTTTTAACTATAGCCAGTCCGGGAGGGTCCATAGAGGCCTCAGATGGGACCAGTGGTTTAGCCCCGGTCCTAGCCAAATTGATTATTGACTGTTTGTTTTCCAGGAAAAGACATATCTTGATTTTATTTTGAATGTTTTGATGCATGTACTATGAGATGTGTAAGCGAATGGTTTGCCTTGATTACTTGTACTAGCGTAATTGCTAACCCCTTTGGGGGTCCGTTTGGGGAAATTCGTATTATGAATTTTAGGTTACGTTCAGCCGGTCGAGAGGGCACTCGAGTAGTACGAGGATGCTGGCCAGGGTGGTTGACGTGTGCAAATCAGTCCCTTTATTTCAGTTGTCCATTTTAAAACGTTTGTTTTCAAACTTGTAAACTGATAGATGGTACTCGCGAGTACTTAGGCGTTTTAAATTTGGAAGATGGATTGTATACTAAATTTTACCTGTGATTTTCAATGATGTCTGGCTTACCAGTTGTGCCGGGTGTTTTATTTAATTTGCGTCTTGGTGATGTAATATCCACATTTTCTTTTTCTCGATATTTTTCATTTCGGTGTATTTTTCATTTTTAGTGACTCGTTTGTAACCGTATCAGTATTTCGAGAACATTTAATACTAGACTTTTTGTCATCTGAGCTTGTTTCGGACTTGTTTTACTCAATTCCGTGTTTAATGTCTTTTTCGTCGCTATTTGGTTCGATTCTCGTAATCGTTGTTCGGAACCGCCGTTTCGGGATTGCCGTAAATCCATCTTATGTTATTATGCACATTGTGAGCTTTCGTTTGGCGTCTCGATCGTGTATTGTGTGTTTCGGATGTTTTGGGTCGTTCTGTAATTTCCCAAAGTTATGGGGTAATTACTATCCTTGTCGTTTCGGAACCTTTGGGTAGTCAGAATCGCGTTTTCTTTTAATGCTTTAGTTTCTGTCTCGAACTCATCATGAGTGTATCCGTTGTTACACATTTGTATCTGTAGGTCACAAGTCGTCCAGGAACAAGTCTAGAGGGGGGGGGGGGTGAATAGACTTGTTGAAACTCTTTGAACTCTTTTTCACGAAGAGTGAGTTTCTTCAGCTGATAGTCAAACAAATGACTTGTAGTCGTTTGTTCTTGGATATGTGCGGAAGTCAGCTGATGACGAATAGAAATCAACTCAATGAAACACTTAACAATGTATGCAGCAGTTTAAAGTATGATGCAGTAAAACAGTAAATAACACAGGCAATTATAGTGGTCTCAGAGGTGGGGTAATCCTCTACTAATCCACTTTTCTCCAATCCAGTTGGAGATGAATTCACTATAATTTTCAACCAGAGATAAATATTACAGTGATTTAAACCACACTACAACAGCTTCCAACCAGTGAAAATCCGTGCCGTTGTACACACACTTGACTGCCTTGCACCTCTTGATCCTCGATCCTCGGATGCCTTTACAGTCTCTTACTTCAACCAGTGAAGTACCCCGTACTCAAGATTATAGACAAGAGTGTTTGTCTTCTCCAACTTAAGAGCTTCCTTAAGTATGAACTTTTAGATCTGCTCTTTTCACGATGCTATTTGATTGCTTGAGATTGCTTGATTGCTTTGATCGCTAGAATGTATGTTCGCACCGGTGGTTGCTCAGTTTCAAATCTCTGGATATATATAGGTCAGATCTCTGAGCTTCTTCCTTGTAGCCGTTGCAAATCTTTGAACAAATCCGTCCGTTGGAAAGAGACTTCATTGTTTAATCTTTTCTGAACGTTGCAAGGCTGGATTCCCATTATTTTATTTTATCTTCCGACCGTTGTGAGGACTTCTGCATGTGAGCGCCGAATCTTTTGATTATAAAAGGATTAAAGTCTTCACGGTGGGTCAGGATGATTTAATTAAATCATATCTCTTGCGGGAATCACTCCAATTTGTCTCTTCACGTTGCATGTGTGCTTTCCGTAATATTTGACTTTTCAAAGCATGCTGACGTGGACTTGGAGTACTAGGCTGTAGTCGAGTAGGCTGATATGCAGCTTACATCTCTGCAGGTAGGTCCTCTCTACTGCTCATTGTTTGTGACTTGTTTGGTCGGTGACTTCCCGAGGTACCTCGGTGTGATCTGGTCAAACTTCTCTGATAAATTTAGTTGACCAGGGCTACTTTGACTGGAGTCGGCTGCTCCTCTCTGATGGACTAGGCTGTACTTAGTACTTAGCAGTTTTTCAGCCTAACTAACTTTTGGCCTACAGAAGACACTCATTTGGTTCTTCTTTACATTTTGCCAAGTTTTATACTTAACATATTTTGGCCTATGGAAGATACTCATTTGGTTCTTCCTTACATTTTGCCAAGTTATAAACATTTGATTTTATATTAATGACATCATCAAAATCTAACAAGTATTCCTAACAAATTCCCCCTATTTTGATGATGGCAAAACTAAGTAAGAAATCAAATGACCAAGTCTGCACTTAAGTGCGAGACAAAAACTGAAATCAGCCTAATATTGAGACAACTGGAAATTGTCATTCAACAGACTGTTCATAAAATTTTCTGACTTATCATTGAAATTTTACAAGAATGTTTTAAGTACAGAAAATAAAATTACAAGTAAGAGAAATAACTAAGGTCATCTGCCTCTTCCTCTGCCTCTTCGAGTAGGCTGCTTGGCAGGCTTGAATAGTTTGGCTCCGATAGGTCTTACCTTGACTGGAGCAAGGCCATATTTTCTTTTCACAACAAGTGGTGCGAAGTCCTGTTCTTGCTGAGATCTGAATCTGTTCTCAAGACACACTAGCTTGATTTCCCTATGAAGTGCTAACTCATCAAGTTCACCGTCCATACGGATTGGTGCTTCTTCAGCTCTGAATGAGGGAATCATAGGAAAAGCATTTTGCTCTTTAGCGTGCTTCTTCAAAACAGCCCAAAGCTTCGGATGGATTTCTTCCATGAAGTTTATGAAAATTTCTTGTGGGGAGAGTTTGTCATCATGGAGTAGTTCCCAGACATAATAGTCTCTGATGAATCTCTTCTTAGCCGCTCCCCACATCTCAAGAGCTTCAAATGGAATGAAATCCTCAACAAACCATAGCTCCTTCCCTTCCCATTCTAGGGTAGGTCCAAAGCCACCTCTAGTTCTTCTTCTCTTCCCTTCAGGCTGGTCAGCCTGGTCTTCTGGATCTACAGGTTCCCTTCTTTTCAGACTGGAGCGTCCTTCAATCTGAGGGACATCCTGCTTCTTCTTGCTTCTGATTTCTCTTCCTTCCCTCTGAATTCTCTCTTCCCCCTTTTTGCCAGCATCAATAAGGGTAGTCAACTGCTGTTCCATGCGGCTCATCCAATCAGACATGCCAAATGGCATTCTGTTGTTGGTAGGGGGAGGGGGCTGAGGGATCTCTCTCTGAAGAAGGGTGTCAATCTTGGCATTTATTGTCTGAAGGTCAGGAGTGACCTGAGTTGATAGCAGCTCCCCAATAGTGTCTCTGACAATTTGCTTGATCAGCTCAGTCATGGTAGGGGATAACTGAGCTGATGGAGAGTGCTCTCCTGATCCTTCTGCAAGGGAACCACTGGACTGCAGGCTCCTGTCTGCAGCTGGTAGGTCAGAGTGGGTTTTCTCCGGGGTCCCTGACCTGGAGTCTTCAGCTAGCTCTGCGTCTAGGCTGGTGTACCTGGCATGTACCACAGACCTATCTGCAGCTTTGTGAGTAGGCTCTGGCTCCGGCTCTTGTTCTGGCTCCTTGTCTCCTTCTCTCTCTCCCTCTTTCCCTTCTTCTTCTCGAGATTTTTCTTTTTCTTCTCCCTTATCTTTTTCCTTTTCATTTTCCTTCTCTGCTCCTGCTTCTCCTCCATCATCATTATCGTCATCATCATCATCATCATCCTTATCATCATCCTTCTCCTTCTCTTCTCCTTCATAATCCTCATCCTCCTTTTCTTTTTCATATTTTTCCTGATCTACCTCCTCTCCTTCTTCTTCATCTCCTTCATCAGCCACTTCTTCTGTCTTCTCAATCTCCTATGGCTGTTTTTCAACTGGTATATTTTCTTCTGATTTTCTCTCTTCTTCATCTTCTTCAGCCACCAAATCAATAAATTCATTGTCTCCATCTATTTCTTCAATCCTTATCTCCTTTCCAACTTCTTCCTCCTCTTCTTCTCCAAAAACACCATCAAAAATACTGAGCATGATAGAATGGATAAAGTGGTCCATGTTTGTTTTAAAATGTGACATGAACCAATTATCCTGGAGGAGTAATGCCAAGTCTGATTCTTTGCAAAATTCAATCAGAACCTCCTCAGTGGCTTGGGGATATTCCCAACCACTAGTTGCAATGAAAGTTTGAAGATTTGTAAAAGACATGGTTTTGAGAGATTTCCACTCTTTAAAAATATGTACAAAAGAGTGTTTTTCTGCTTGTGGTTTAACAAGCTGAAGTTGTTCAATAGAAAGATTGAAGGTATTATTTTCTAATAGGTTAAAAGTATAGTCTCGCTGTGGATAGAGATTATTAGACACTTTCCTCTTCTTCGGATATGTAGACTGCATGTGTTATAACAGGTACAATCCGAGTTTCGGTGTCGGTGCAAGTGTGTCCGATGAACCGTGATCGAACTGATGGCCGGGCGTGATGCTCGATCGCTTCCTCGCTGAACTGCAGCTTCCTAGGCCTCTTAGGAGAGGGTTCCGGTGATGACTGCAGGTTAGAGGGTCCTTCTGGGGCTGGTCCCCGTCTCTTGAATCTGATAGCAATTGGTGTCTCGTCAGACTCGTTGTCGGACTCGACTGCAGTTCCGATCTCAGCTGCAGGTCTGTTCAATTCCTATGATAAATCGTATCTTGGATATGACCTTGAGTCCGGCAAATCCTTCAACAACTGGGCTGCTTTCCCAGTGCCTCCGACTTTCTTCTTGTCATGGTCCATATGACCTAGCCTCTTATTTGGGTGGAAAGGGTCAATGTTTCCCTTAGCCACTCCGGTTTTCTCCAAAAACCAACTAAGATGCGTTCCGAACGCCAACTTAGTCTTGAACTTCTTCTCATCTTCAAGCCACTCGACCTTGTTCACCTCGCGCACGAGTTGCTTGAAGATATAGTCCGCCCAATCGACTTCCTCTTCTTGAATCAACGCACCCAACACCATAAATTTCGAAGATGACAGTTGGTCATAGCTGCCCGCCATACCCATGACTATCTTGTTGGTGATGTCCAACGCAACTCGGTAAATCCTTTTTAACTCATTCCTCTTGGCTGTAAACTTTAATTTCTCTGGGATATTTTCGGCTTTAATCGTTTTCCAGGTTTCGGCGGGTGATTGTTTAAGGGCTTCGACCGCCAAACCACGATGTTTCATCCCGAATACAGAACGAATCTTCTCTGAATCTATGCTGACACGAACTCCGCCGACTGTGCTGTGAATCCCGTGCTGAATCAGATAAGCATTGCGATAGAATTCAACAACATCTTCCTTGAACAAATGTTGCGGGTTGATGTCGAGAAACGGGTAAATCCCATTAAGCTTCATCGCCCGGATCAAATTGAGCATATCAAGGTCTTCCAGATTTGCTTCTAGTAAACCTTCGAAGTCGACAACCATGGAGAAGATGACCTGGTCCTTCACCGCCTTCAAGTTCACTCCTTCAAAAGATGTCATTTCTGCAAAAAGGATTTTAGGATTTTTAGTGTATAATTTTGCTCTGTAAATTCTAGGGTTTCTGTAAGCGTAAAGAGTAAAGTGAAAGGTTTTCTTTCCTTATAAAGAAGATGAAAAGACGTTTGTATTAGTTTATTATATATTTGAACGATGGTACACCTTTTGATATTCTTTTGAATTTCAAATTTGAATCGGTGGCCTAATTTAAAATTCGACGGTTGATTCTAATTGGCCATCGTAGAGGTTAATTAAATAGGCGTTTGACGCGTGTATTAAAATTGCCACTTGGCTTATAAAATGTATATTTTGAATGCCATTTCGTTAGCCAAAATAATACTATAAATGTGGCAGATAATAATAAAAAATAGAGATCAGTTTAGAGAACTTCGCTGGTTCGTTTCGTTGACTGTTGACCACTCTGCAACAGGTGAGTTTGACTTCTCGCTTGGTATTCTGTACAGCTAAGTTGCTTCGTCTGGCCTTCGTCTTCTCGCCGCATCGCCTTAGTCGCTTTCGAGGGTCCGTCCTTCCTTTAACTTGCTTCAGAACTAGATTCCCAATCTAGTAATCCAAGGTCTCTGCTCAGCTCTAGGAATCTTTCTTCTGGCAATGGTTTAGTGAAGATGTCAGCTATTTGGTAGTCTGTGCTGACTCTTTCAACTCTAACCCTTTTGTTAAGCACATGGTCTCTAATGAAATGGTGCTTAACGTCAATGTGCTTCGTCCTTGAGTGCAAAACCGGATTGTTGGTTATTGCAATAGCACTATTGTTGTCACACCAAATAGGAACTTCGTTGGCAATAATATTATAGTCCCTTAACTGTTGTCTGATCCATAGAATATGTGCACAATACCTACTGCAAACTAGGTATTCGACTCAGAGTGGAGATAGAGTTAGAAACTCCGCTTCTTGCTAAACCAGGATATCACCGGTTCCTAGGAATTGACACGCCCACTAGTGCTCTTCCCGTTAATTTTGCATCTGCGAAATCCGCATCCGAGTATACCGATAGCTCAAGTTGTCATCCTTGGGATACCATAGTCCAACATTAATTGTAGACTTTAGGTACTTAATTATTCTCTTGGCCGCATCTAGGTGTGATTGCTTCATTGGACTGAATCTTGCACAAACTCCAACGGCATATGATATGTCCGGCTGCTTGCGGTGAGGTACGAAGAGATCCGATGAGTCCTCTGTAGTGAGTTGAGTCCACCGATATGCCCGCCTGCCTCGCATCCAGTGAGTACTTGTGCTCATTGGAATTCTTGCGGGTTTGGTGATTCCATTCCATATCTCTTGATAAGATCTACGGTATACTTTGCTTGGTTGATGAAAATTCCTTTTCCATCTCGCTTAACTTGTAATCCGAGAAAGAAGTTAAGCTTTCCCATCATACTCATCTCAAATTCTCCTTGCATGAGGTTGGAGAATTTCTCGCATAGTTCGGATTGGTTGACCGAATATGATATCATCCACATAACCGACTATTAATATGTGGCCTTCGTGCTCTACTCGAATAGGGTCTTGTCCACTTTCCCTTTGCAAAATCCATTTTTCTCAAGAAATACAGATGGTGTTTCATACCATGCTCTCGGTGCTTGCTTGAGTCCATACAGAGCCTTCAATGCCTTATAGACTTTGTCTCCTTTGACAAAACCTCGGGGTTGCTCTACATAGACTTCTTCTTCTAGGATTCCGTTCGAAACGCACTTTTTACATCTATCTGGTAGACTTCAAAGTCCTTGAATGCAGCATATGCGAGGAATAGTCTGATGGCCTCTAGTCTTGCAACAGGTGCATAGGTTTCATCAAAATCTATTCCCTCACACTGTGCATAACCTTTTGCTACGAGTCTGGCTTTATTCCTAACAACAACTCCGTCTTCATCACTCTTGTTTTTATACACCCATTTGGTGCCAATAACTTTCTTGTGATCGTGTCTGTCTGTTAGTTCCCAAACTTTGTTTCTATCAATGTGCTCCAATTCCTATTTCATTTTATTAATCCATGAATAATCTTCCAATGCTTGTTCTCGTAGTCTTGGGTTTAATTTGCGACATGAAACATGAGAACATCGCCATTCCTCGCCGGTAGAGTTGACTGTCTTGTCTTGACTCCATCACCAACCTTCCGATAATTTGCTGAATTGGATGATCCTTGAGCCATTTGGGGATCTCGTCCTCTTCCGGGTTTGTTCCCCTGTTGGATTGCTCTGGTGGTTATCTGCATCATTTGGGCTCGTGCCAGAATGGATCGGCTACCGCCTTGTCATCTGCACTTGGTTCGAATCTGAGATGAGTCTTTGTCGCCTTAGTGGGTCTTCTTCCGCAGAATCGGATCGGATAGGTTTGGTGATCTGTCTCGATCTGCATTGGGTCTTCGTCACTGCAGGTTGGGTCATCAGCCGATCTGCAGTGAGTCCACCATTCCAGTGTCATGTATAATGACTTCTTCAGGTTCTTGACTTGAGCTTGTTCTTAATTTGCTCAAGTTGTTTCCTGTACTCAACGGTAGATTCATCAAAAACAACATGGGGTGTTTCCTCCACAACTAAGGTTCCTTTATTAAAAACTCTATATGCCTTGCTTCTTTGGGAATATCCCATAAATAGACCATCATCGCTTTAGCATCAAAGGCATTTAGTCATGTTTTACCGTTGTTGTGGATGAAACACTTACAACCAAAAACATGAAAGTAAGCAACAGAGGAGTTCTATTATTCCAAACCTCATAGGAGTTTTGCCATGTCTCCCTACTATCATACTCCCTCGGGTGTGGCAGTGTGTTGACTTGACCCGAACCTTTGGGTAGGTCCGCTTCTGCAATCATGGACCTTGCTGCTTCCTTCAATGTTCTGTTCCTTCTTTCAGCAACACCATTCTGCTGGGGCGTCCTGGCTGCAGAGAGCTCATGCTGGATCCCATTCTGATCGCTGAAATCAGTTATCGCCTTGTTGAGAAACTCTCCTCCTCTATCTTATCTGATCTTGATTATGGAGAGGGATTTCTCATTCTGGATTCTTCTCAGCAGCTCAGGTAACTTGGTCAGGGTTTCACTCTTCTTATACAGGAAGATAATCCAAGTGTACCTTGAATAATCATCTACTATTACAAGTGCATGCTTTCGGCCGCTCAAAGTCCTTGGTTTGATAGGACCAAATAGATCCATGTGGAGTAGATCTAAGATCCTTGTTGTGAGCGTTGTAGGCTGAACTGGTTTGAACGATGCTTTAGTCTGCTTTCCCTTCTGACATGCATCACAGAGTGCTTCCTTTTTGAATGCTTCATTTGGAAGTCCTCTGACCAGCTTCTGAGAGCTAATCTTGTTGATGGCTTTGAAGTTCAGGTGACATAGTCTTTTGTGCCACAGCCATCCATTCTCGGCCTACGATCTTGGATAGAAAACAGGAGTTAGGTGTTCCTGTGTTCCAATCAATCATGTAGACATCTCTTCTTCGGAAACCTTGTAGCTTTATTTCTCCAGATAAGATGTCTATCACCATACACTTCAAGATGGTGAAGACTACTAGATTCTTCTCGTCACAGAACTGGCTTATGCTCAGGAGGTTGTACTTGAGCCCTTTGACATAATGAACTTTGGATATGACAATGTTTCCTCGGTGCAGCTCTCCAAAGCCTTTTGTCTGTCCTCTAGAGCTATCTCCAAAGGTTACATCGGGACCTCTTTCTTTGATGTATTTGGTCAGCATCTTCTTGTTCCCGGTCATATGCCTCGAGCATCCAGAGTCTACAAACCATTCTTCACCTCCAAAATTTGAGCTTGAGGAGATGTGGTTGTAGTCCTTCCACCTTTTCTGCAATTAAATAAGCAGAGATTTTGGTACCCAAATTTGTGTGGGTCCTTTGGGGTTAGTTGGTTTCCTGGAGAATTGATTTCTCCTTGGATTATAGGAATTATTATTATAACCCTTATAAGGTGTCTGTGGTCGAGGTCTAAATCTCCTGGTTGGATTGTATACCGGATATTCCTCAAAATTTTGATAGTGTGGGCCATTTCTAAATCTAGCCGAGACCATTTATTAAACCTTTGTGGTCTCCACACTTGTTCATTTTGGTAATTAGGATAACCTTGAGGTTTCCATCCGCCCCTCCCATTATGAAATCTATTTTTGGGAGTTGTTGGTAATAGTGGGCATGTTGTCCTTTGCTTTTGCTGGGCCACTGCTAGTCGTCTGTCTAGGTGGTCATGCGGTGTAACATTTGACCTAAGCGTTTGACTTGGCCATTGCCTGTTTTTGAATATCGGTTTATACACGTGCTCGTGATGAGACTATTGTTTCTCCCTTGATAAACTTGGTTTCGTAACTAGAGGGAGTGTGAGAATCATATCCAAGGCCTGATTTGGTATATAGTGACCTTTATAAGTACACAATTCGCCTGAGTTGAAGACGCCTTCAGGAGGTTATTTCGCACTCCGAGTTTTATTTATCTCGTGCGCTTTAGTAAACTCAGCTTTGGCATGAGCAAGTGCAGCTGATTTTTCTTTAAGTAAAATGTTTAGCCGGTCTATCTCAACTGTATTGACACTTGCCTGGTTTTTAAAATCAGATGTAGTTGTCTCAACCTTATTTAAATCTATGCTGAGTTTTTCGAAATCATTTTTCAGCTGCCTATTCTCATCTTGCAGCTGAGTCTTCTCTGCTGATACAGCTTGGTGTGCAGATTTGAGTATTTCAAAATCTTTGAATAACTGATTTACCGATTCATGTAGATCCATATCTTGTGACATGGCTGAGCTATTATTTGAACCGGTAGGTTTAGAAGTTACCTCTTCATCAGCTAAGTTTGCCATCAGGCAATCATACTCCTCGTCTTCATCAGAAAAGAAACCGCTGCTTGATTCGACATGCTCCTGGTCTTCTCCGATGAGAGCTTTTCTTCTGTCTTTCTTTCTGCCCACCTCCTTCTTGGTTTCTTCCTTCTTGAGCTCGGGACAATCCATTTGGATGTGTCCAATTTTGTGACAGTTGTAGCATTCAACTTTCCAGCTTCCAGCCTTCTGGTTCCTTCTTGGGTTCTCTTTGTAGTTTTTCTTATACTTGGAGTAGTTCTTTCTGAAATTGCTGAATCTTTGCATTATGAAAGCCATTTATTCCTCAAAATCTAGTGGATTTGGAGGTTTCACATCAGACAGGCTCTTAGGAGGGGACTCGGCTGCAAATGCGATTCCCTTCTCTGCAGGCTCAGTTGAGGATGAGCTTGGAAGCTCGAACTCATAAGCCTTTAGATCAGAGAATAGCTCCTGAATCTTTATCTTATTCAGGTCTTTGGACTCTCTCATGGCTACAGCCTTCATGCTCCATTCGGGATTGAGAGATCTAAGGACCTTTAGTGCCATTTCCCTGTTGCCATAGGTTTTGCCTAGGGAGTTGATCTCATTGATAATTTCAGTGAACCTTGTGTCCACTTGGTCTATAGATTCACCATTCTTCATTTTAAAGTTGTCAAATTTTTGGATAGCAATTGACAACTTGTTTTCCTTTATCAGCTCCGTTCCTTCACACATTAGAGCTAATGTGTCCCAAATTTCTTTGGCATTCTTACAGTTTTTGATCTTGACCATGGTGGATTTGTCAAGAGTTTGGTATAACACATCTTTGGCCCTGTTGTCAAGATTGGCCAGCTTTCTTTCTTCGGGGGTCAGCTCCGTTCTCTTCTTAGGAATCTTTTCGGGCCTCCCAGCTGCGATTTCCTCGGCTGTGTTGTCCTTCTCAAAAATGAATGGACCGTCTTCAATGATGCACCACATGTCGTCGTGAATTGAAGATAAGTGTGTCTGCATTCTTATCTTCCACAGATCATACTCGTCAACTGAAAAGACAGGGAGTCTAGAGTGCATGTGTTCCATTATAAAGTGAGAGTTAAGATGTATATATCTAATATAGATCTGGTTCGTGAAAAAAAATGAACCAACGTCTCTGATACCACTTGTAGGTCACAAGTCGTCCAGGAACAAGTCTAGAGGGGGGGGTGAATAGACTTGTTGAAACTCTTTGAACTCTTTTTCACGAAGAGTGAGTTTCTTCAGCTGATAGTCAAACAAATGACTTGGAGTCGTTTGTTCTTGGATATGTGCGGAAGTCAGCTGATGACGAATAGAAATCAACTCAATGAAACACTTAACAATGTATGCAGCAGTTTAAAGTATGATGCAGTAAAACAGTAAATAACACAGGCAATTATAGTGGTCTCAGAGGTGGGGTAATCCTCTACTAATCCACTTTTCTCCAATCCAGTTGGAGATGAATTCACTATAATTTTCAACCAGTGATAAATATTACAGTGATTCAAACCACACTACAACAGCTTCCAACCAGTGGAAATCCGTGCCGTTGTACACACACTGACCGCCTTGCGCCTCTTGATCCTCGATCCTGATGCCTTTACGCCTCTTACTTCAACCAAAGAAGTACCCCGTACTCAAGATTATAGACAAGAGTGTTTGTCTTCTCCAACTTAAGAGCTTCCTTAAGTATGAACTTTTAGATCTGCTCTTTTCACGATGCTATTTGATTGCTTGAGATTGCTTGATTGCTTTGATCGCTAGAATGTATGTTCGCACCGGTGGTTGCTCAGTTTCAAATCTCTGGATATATATAGGTCAGATCTCTGAGCTTCTTCCTTGTAGCCGTTGCAAATCTTTGAACAAATCCGTCCGTTGGAGAGAGACTTCATTGTTTAATCTTTTCTGAACGTTGCAAGGCTGGATTCCCATTATTTTATTTTATCTTTCGACCGTTGTGAGGACTTCTGCATGTGAGCACTGAATCTTTTGATTATAAAAGGATTAAAGTCTTCACGGTGGGTCAGGATGATTTAATTAAATCATATCTCTTGCGGGAATCACTCCAATTTGTCTCTTCACGTTGCATGTGTGCTTTCCGTAATATTTGACTTTTCAAAGCATGCTGACGTGGACTTGGAGTACTAGGCTGTAGTCGAGTAGGCTGATATGCAGCTTACATCTCTGCAGGTAGGTCCTCTCGGTTGTTCACTGTTTGTGACTTGTCTGGTCAGGTGACTTCTCTGAGGTACCTCGGCTGCAGTCTGGTCAAACTTCTCTGATAAATTTAGTTGACCAGGGCTACTCTGACCGAGTCGTTTGCTCCTCTCGATGGACTAGGTCAGATTTTAGTACTTAGACGTTTTTCAGCCTAACTAACTTTTGGCCTACAGAAGACACTCATTTGGTTCTTCTTTACATTTTGCCAAGTTTTATACTTAACATATTTTGGCCTATGGAAGATACTCATTTGGTTCTTCCTTACATTTTGCCAAGTTATAAACATTTGATTTTATATTAATGACATCATCAAAATCTAACAAGTATTCCTAACAGTATCCTCCGATCGATCTTCCTCGAGGCATCGTGCATATCTGGCCTGCTGCCAGATGCACATTACGGCCGTAAGCTAAGGCTGTTACGGCCGTAATGTTCAACAGTTACGGCCGTAACTTCTTCTTTGTACGGCCGTAATCAAGCTTCGTTTTTCTCTCTGCATTGATCCAGTGGGCGACTTACGGGCGTAATATTCATGAGATTACGGTCGTAAGGATTGTTACGACCGTAACCTTAGATTTATATGGCCGTAAGTGGGTTTCGTTGTCTTGTCCAGGTCCTTCCCCAGGTCCAGTTACGGCCGTAATGTTCAACAGTTACGGCCGTAATGTTCATAAATTACGGCCATATGTAAGTGGTGTTATGGCCGTAACATCCGTCAGTATATAAACTGACAGCGGCCGATTTTTCTTCATTTTTCATCCTTCTCTCTTCTCTTTGCGACGAGAGCGACCCTTGGAGCTAGGGTTCGTCCGATTTTCACTCAAAATCCATTGGAGAAGTATATTCAAGCATTATAACATGAACCTATCACTAATCATCCATTTTTTATCTTTAAATCAAGTTAAAATCTCTTAGAACCCTACTTTTGGGAAATTGGGGATTTTTGATTTAATGTGCGTTTCATTTCGTGTTGTTGATTAATCCATGATGTATGTCATTTAATGGTATTCATATTTTCCCTACGAGTTCATGGTAAATTTCGTGGTAATTGTGAAATCGAGAGGGTTTGGTTGCGATCCGCCCTCGTTGTTATTTCTGTACAAATTTACATGAATCGTAGGTGGGTTTCCGGGTGTAATTCAATTTCCGTACTCATTTAGAAATGGTTGTGATTGTATTCTTTGAATCGTTAGGTTCGAGTTTGTCAGTTCCTAGCGATCGTGGTTGATTTTCTTTTTCGTTCGTGTTGTCGTCAATTACTCAAGGAAATTATTCTTGGAAACCCTTATGCTTAACATGAAATGGTAATGTATATGTGTGTGCTTTGCTCACTCTGGGAGGATCCGACGGGGCCTCGGGGGAATCCGTGACTTCACTCTGGATTCACGAGCTTGTTCGCTAGCCAGTTCGGGAGGGTCCTCAGAGGCCTCGAATGGGATCAGTAGTTTCACCCCGGTCCTAGGCGATGCCTGTACGTGATTTGATTTATGATTATGGCCAATTCGGGAGGGTCCTTAGAGTCCTCAAATGGGATCAGTGGTTTCGCCCCGGTCCTAGATAAATTGATTATTTGACTGTTTGTTTTTTGGGAAAAGACATGTCTGGTTTTGGATTTTGAAATTACTCGATGCATGTACTATGAAATGTGTAAGCGAATGGTTTGCCTTGATTACTTGTACTAGCGTAATTGCTAACCCCTTTGGGGACTCGTTTTTGGGAAAATTCGTGTTATGAATTTCAGGTTATATTCAGCCGGACAAGCAGGCACTGGAGCAGTACGAGGATACTGGATGGGGTTGTTGACATGTGCAATTGAGTCCCTTTATTTCCATTGTCCATTTTGACATGTTCGTCTTCCAAACTTGTGAACTTATAGATAGTACTCGCGAGTACTTAGGCATTTTAATTTGGGTTTTGGTTTGTATACTAAATCGTATTTTGTGTTTGTGGTGAAGTCTGGTTTACCGGGTGATTTTATTTATATATTGTTGTGGTGTTGTGTGTTCCTCGCTAACCGAGATAGTTAGACGAGCGGTATTATTTGTTTAGCCTGGTGGGTCCCACGTAGGGGTCCACAGCGCTATAATATACCCTGATTATCTTGAGGGTGTTACAGGTGATGTGTGTTTTCTCGCTAACTGTGATGGTTAGATGAGCGGTAAAATTAGTTAGCCTGGTGGGTTCCACGTAGGGGTCCACGACGCTGTAATATACCATAAATATCTTGGGGGTGTTAAACAGTGCTTTATAAAATTATATCAAAAGTCTTGGCTAATAGACTGCAAACAATGCTAGGGCAACTGATCTGTTAAACACAATTTTCTTTTGTTAAATGGAGATCTATATTTGACAATATTCTATTGAGTCACGAGTTGATAAATGGCTACAACAGAAAAAGAATATTACCAAGGTGCATGGTGAAGATTGACATTCAGAAGTCCTATGACTCAGTAGAATGGCCATTCCCAAAGCATCTATTACTTGAGATGGGATTTTCTCAGGAATTTGTGACTTGGATTATGGCTTGCCTATCTAGTGTGACATATGTGGTCAATGTAAATGGGGAAACTACTTTCACCATTTGAAGCAAAAAGAGGACTGAGACAAGGGGACCCCATTTAACCATACTTATTTGTATTGTGTATGGAATATCTACATAAGAGTCTGTTGGAATTAAGAGACAAATGCAGAGTTTAAATTTCACCCCAGATGTAAAATATTTGATTTGATTCAGCTATGTTTTGCGTATGATCTTCTTCTTTTCACCAAAGGGATATCAATTCATTCAGACAATTGATGAAGGTGTTTGGAAGATTTTCAGAAACCACTGGGCTCAAAGCTAATCAATCTAAGCGTTATATTGACTTTGGGGGGGGGGGTGTCACAAAGTGTTCAGGAAACAATGTTGGTAGAATTTGTTATGGTGAAAGGAGAGTTGACTTTTAGATATCCGGGGGTACCCTTATCTTCTAAAAAACTCTCAGTTATGTAGTGCCAGACTCTGATCAAGAAGATACTAGATAGAGTTTTGTCAAATTGCATCAGCAATCGCCAATCGCGCTTCACTATTCAATGATGTTGGAAGATGAAAAAAGGTCACAACCAACATACTTAAAATAAACATGATATTGGAGTACTTTAGATTAGTTGTGGGCCCAACATATCACAAAATTGTATTGATACTTCAGGAATTATTTGCAGTGGTATAAGAGCAAGTTGTACCTCGGATTGCAGGGTATGAAAATAGCCATTTACAGCAAATTTGGAGGCAGAGTACACGACCTGACCAGGTGCAGGTCTCTTTCCTGTTGCACTGCTCATCTACATATAGCGAATCAGAGTGGATTGCTGGTCTTCAAAACTACTCTCATATGCAGCCTGAATTCAACTAATAAAATCTGTCTTATTTGGAATGTAAGATTTTTGGTGTCAGGTATTCTTAATTCCAGAGAAAATGATCAAGCCTATACAATCTGCATGTAGGACCTTCTTGTGGATTGGGAGGTCAAGTGTTTCTGAAAGAGCTTTAGTGGCTTGGGATCAAATCCAACTTCCAAAAACTGCAGGTGGATGGGCATAACAAACATGAGAATCTGGAACCAAACACGAGAATCTGGAACCAAACTGCTATATGCAAACTGCTGTGGTGTACCAAACTGCTATATGCAAACTGCTGTGGTGTTTAGCTCAAAAGAAGGAGAGAACTTGGGTAAAATGGATACGATCGATATTATATAAAGTAACAAAATATCATGTCCATGTCAATCCCTCAACAAAAGAAATATTATGAGTATAAATAATTTTTCTGAGTTACCAACCTAAATGTCTTATCAAAACAAAATCCTATCTTTTTTAACTCATAGTGGTTTTGAGTCTCCCACAAGACACGCCCCCAAGTAATTAGCTATATCGTTTTTATTGTTGATGGGTCTTCAGAACTTGTTTTTACACTTAGCCCTGATCCCGCAATTCATAATTTTAAGTCAAGTTTGATAGCTAATTCAAGTCTGGTAGTCATCAAAATCAGGATCAAGCAATCGTGCGCAATCCCTGAATGCCGTTAACAGAGGATGACTTTTCTAATCACTTTATATAGATGTACTACAATACAAATGGTCATTAATTTATTTTGAAATAAAAATCCTGTCAAAAACTAATTTGTATCTTACTCATATATAATTATAGAAATGTCTAAATTTTTGAAACTTTAAAACAAATAAAACTACTGTCAATATATATGGAATAAATACATATTTCACCCATCATAAATGACTCCGAATTAAATTAGTACCCACGATTTGAATATTTCTAAATTCGTCCAAAAGTCAAATATTGGAGGTGAGATTGGAGTGTGGATGTAGTTGTTCAAACAAGCATTCACGTTAGCAAGCAGTTTGAACAATTACAAATTCGTACAAAAATCAATACTAAAAATAAAATTTAATGTAAATGTAATTGTTAAAATTATGAATATTAATATATAATTAGTTCAAATAATAAAAATATTTTTTGTAATTCGCCCAATGGTTTCACCTAAACCTTATAAACGAGGAAAAATTTGTTGCACTTAATTAACACACACACACACTTTTATATCAAGACACATGTTAGTACCTCAGACACGTGTTTGATGCATAAGTATTGTCACTTACCTGTGTCTAAGCGATCTAAGCTTCACGACTCATAAAGCTTTCTTCGCATCCACTATACTCTCTACATATGCAAGGAAGATAAAAAAAAGGTTAGTTCTCTGTTTTTATGGTTTGCCAAGAATTTTCACTTAGAAGTTACTGTATTCTATCTAATATTCTATAGTATCTCAATGGTTTCTGCGGTTATTTCTGTACTTCATTTTTCAATCTGATGTAGATCATCCCTTAATTAGTTTACACTCGAGGCAATGTCGGGGACTCGTCCTTCTCATGAGGTATTTAACGGCGCATTGTTTCTCCATTTAAATGAGTTATTTACTCCTGTATAAATTAAATAAGTTGATTAATCCAGTTGTTTTTTAAAATAAGTTAATTACCCCATGAGAAAATTAAATAGGCACATCAGCCCTTTATTCTCAAGAAGTTGCAGAAGTTGCAATCAATGTCATGTGTGTGTTTTATGTGGACGTTGCAAATCATCGCCTCATGCACTATCACTATGATTGTGAGGGGGCACGGCCCATATTTTTGAAATTACATGGAGTAACATGCATATTTATTTAAACGGTGGGTGATTGGTCTATGTTTAAAAACACATAGCGTAATCGACCCATTTACTCTATCCAGTGAGGTAACTGGCTCATTTTGTAAAACTCACCGGGTGGTAATGTGGCAAAAACCACTATATAGTCTATATAAATTAAAACCCCTATATAGTCTATATAAATTATACTAGATCATACTTTTCCTAGAAACACATGAGCATTTTATATCTTGGGTTCGATGGTTACTAATTGATTTATGTTGTTGTTAGAGAAATGATTGTTCAAATGTACTACACCATGCACGGTTGGAGCTAAAAGATGCTTATTCCAGCATTCTCAAGATTATGGATCAGCTGAAGGTTTGTTTATATAGTGTGTTAGCGCATGCAATAACCCTATCGTCAGCTAGGCTCTCTATGAGTGTGTGCAAAGTGTAGAGATCTTGAGGCCCTCAATATATTTTATATTTTATTTATATATTATTTGTCCCTAAGATTATAAAAAAATAACTAATTGGAGTTGTCAATGTCTTTTTTATCAACCAGGATGCTGAAGAGCAAAATGAATATCAGGAATCTATGATAAATGCACTTACTGTTGAGAACTGTCAGCTTAAAGAAGAGAATGGAGCTGCTAAAAAGCTGCTCATTTCGGTATGTTTCTCTGGTTTATTATTTGCTTCAACATCTGTATCCTGCTGATATCTGTTTCTGTTATTCGTTTCGTTAATTTGATAGAATCTGCCCGAGTATTTCGGCGGGGAGTATGGCATAGAGATCAAACTTGTGGGAGAGATAGATATCTCTCCTTTTACTAATATCATTCCTTTTATTAACATCTATTCGAGAAGACAGTCAGCCGTGCTGTCCAATGATGCCAAGATAACGAAAGCTACCCAGCTCTGTACCCATTGGCAGCAAAAATTGAGGAACCCTGCTTGGTCCCCTTTTAAAAAATGCAAGGAAGGAGGAATTGAGAAAGTATGATTCTACTACAGCAGTGTAATTCTAGGCAAAATTGCAAAATGCATCCACCAACTTTCAACGATTTATGTCCATGGTTTGGTCCTGGTGGCTAATTTATTCTTCATGTCACGTCCTAGAACTGCTTAGGTGGCTGGTGATGTGGAAATATCGATTTTTTTAAATAAAAAATAGCAGAAGGTGGGAGTAAATGAGCGGATCGCCGATTTTTATTTTTATTTTTTTAATTTTTAACCAGATTTTTTTTTTAAAATTGGATATTTTCCATGTCATCAGCCACCTGGGCAGTTCTACGACGTGGCGCATAGATTTGGCTTGTAAATTGGCCGCACTACCATGAACACTGTGTATAATTCTGAAATATTACTAGCTTCTGAAAATTGATGGATGGTATATGTACGTATATGCGTGCAGGAGATAGTGGATGACGATGACGCCGAGCTAAAGAAGCTGAGGAAAGAAATGGGAATATCGGTTTTTAAAGCTGTTAAGAGGGCTTTAGAGGAAATCAATGAACATAACCCAAGTGGACGCTATCCTGTTGCTAAGCTGTGGCATGTGAAAGATAACAGGGAGGCAAGACTCGATGAGATCGTGGACTGTATGATGAAGAAAACGACTCCCAAGCGCAAAAGGACTGATAACACTACAAATCCATGTCCACCTTCTACCAAAGGTAAGTGCTAGGTGGATACAAGTGAGGAAGTTCAAGTTTTGGTTTGATGCTGAGTGAATCAAGAAGAGAGCATCCAGCAGTGGTTTGTGCATGTGTTCATTTGATGTATATTTTGGGTGATGTGTTCATTTGATGTATATTTTTGGGTGCTGCATGAAACAAGTGACTTTCTGTTTTGGTAATGTGTACTATATATCTCGTTTGTAGCCACAATCATATGAAATATATTTATAACATCTAATGTTTAGATTTGTTACAACTTCAGAAAATTACATCTCGCCCCTTAAAACACCCTTCACTTATTCAGCTCCCTAACTGTTTAACAATAACAAATTGGCCCATTTTTTTGCCAATTTTGGTCATTTTTTTGGACCATTCTGTAATTGATTTGAGCATTTTTTACAGTTTTTGAATTATTATTTTATTGTTGAAAAGTTAGGAGTAATGTTATTATGAAATTTATTAAGGAGACCACATGAAATTTGCCCTTACAACTAGCTAGCAAGCCGCCCCGAAAAGAAATATTTTTCCAACAGTCCCGTTTGAATCTATATGGTGTGCGACGGTAAATGAGTTGACGACATGTCTTCAATTAAGGTTGTGCAAATGAAATCGAAAAAGAGAAACCGAATTGGAAAACCGGAAAAACAAATCGAAAAAAAAAACATAAGACATGTCTTCAATTAAGGTTGTGCAAATGAAATCGAAAAAGAGAAACCGAATTGGAAAACCGGAAAAACAAATCGAAAAAAAAAAACATAAGAAATGAAACCGTTCAAGGAACAGTTTAATGGTTACGGTTTTATCCGAATTGCTTATATATATACATGAATCCCCCAACACCTAAGGTCCTTCAATGATCAGCTCAGTGTCTACATAAAATGACGCGATGGCAAAAGAACCACTTTAACAGTGTAAAAATTCACAGCTAACAGCTAACAGCAGTCATAAAGAATGCGTTAAAAATTCACAGCTAAGAGCAGTCATAAAGAATGCGTTAAAAAATGAACAATTATCGGAAGGTACTTCAGGGAAAGAGTGGTGGAATACAGGGTTAGAAGAGAAGTGGAGATCTCAGAGAACCAATTTGGCTTCATGCCGGGGAGGTCCACGACTGAGGCCATTCATCTCGTCAGACGCCTTATGGAGAAGTTTAGAGAGCGGCGTAAGGACCTCCATATGGTGTTCATAGATCTAGAGAAGAACATGATAGCATTCCGCGCGATGTTATTTGGAGGAGCCTAGTAGAGAGGAGGGTGTCGTTGCCGTTCGTTAGGGCGATCCAAGACATGTACTCCCAAGCTAGGACGTGCGTTAGGACCCCAGTTGGTGACACCCAGTATTTTCCGGTTGAGATAGGGCTACACCAGGGGTCGGCGCTAAGTCCTCTTCTCTTCGCTCTAATCCTTGACGTCATTTCGCGAGGGATTCAAGATGGCATCCCGTGGTGCATGCTTTTTCTTGTGACATTATGTTAGTGGCGGAGTCGAGGAGGGAGGTGAACTCGAAGTTGGAGCTTTGGAGGGCTAAGTTAGAATCCCAGGGCTTGCGTGTGAGCCGGTCTAAGACCGAGTATCTCTGGTGTAACTTTAGTGGTGAGGCCAACGAGGAAGATGTTGAGGTAATGATTGCGGATCAGATCGTACCCCGTACGGATAAGTTCAAGTATTTGGGTTCGATCATTCAGAAGGAAGGTGAGTGTGAAGATGATGTCACGCATCGCATCAAGGCGGGGTGGCTAAGGTGGAGAGCAGCGACTGGGGTCCTGTGCGACAAGAAATTCCCTCTAAAGTTGAAGGGTAAATTCTATAGAGCGGCAATCCGACCTGCAATGTTGTATGGCTCCGATTGTTGGGCGATGAAGAAGTCGCTTGAGAGCAAGTTGGAAGTGGCTGAAATGAGAATGTTACGTTGGTCGTGTGGTCGCACAATGTTAGATAGAATTGCGAACGGGGTTTTCAGGAATGCGCTGGAAGTGGCGCCCATTTCAGCGAAAGTTAGGGAAGGGAGATTGAGATGGTTTGGCCACGTCCGCAGGAGGCAGACATCTGCTCCGGTGAGGAGGGTCGAGAGTTTAATGGTTGTCGGGGAGAGGAGGAGAGGCAGACCGAGGAGGACGTGGGAGGAGCAACTGAGATTAGATTTGAAGGCCTTAAACCTTTCCGAGACCATGACTGTTGATAGGTACGCTTGGAGGCGCCAGATCAGAGTTGTGGATTCTTTTGTAGGGAGCGGTGCTGTAGTTGAGAGCCTTAGGGTTGGGTTGTCTCGGTTAGCTTTGACCTAGAGCATTGCATTTTTACTTTTATTGTATATTTTATCCTATTGTCTTTGCGTGTGGTGTATTTTTGACAGGGAGCTGTGCGCAGAGCCAACCTCTCTTTTGTTAGAGCAGCGTTCATCGGGAGTGAAGTAGCCAAATTCCGCTTAGGTAAGTCCCATGTGGATCAAGCCATGGGCTCAGGTATGGTCTCGAGCTTTTTTGAATCATTTGTTATTCTTTATATTTATCACACAAGATTCTGCTGTGCACTAAGCTGGGGGTCTTCACGGAAACAGCCTCCCTACCGTAATAAGTAGGGGCATGGTCTGCGTACATCCTACCCTCCCCAGACCCTGCTCTGAGTGGGATATACTGGATATGTTTGGTTTGGTTTGGTTTTACTTCAGGGTTTAGGGTTTACTCGGATGTTATAAAGGAACTGTTGCATTGTGTTATTATTTTGGCCCAATCAGCCCAAATATATATATCACCTATACCACTACCAAGCTGGCCCAGCTCATTGGCAGTTCTTTTAATAGAAACTGTCCGATCAAGATGTATTAAGATACATCTAATATGGACCGTCCATCTTATCCTATTAATACTACCTAACCCTAACCTCTCCCTCATTCTCACCGCCTCCATTCTCTCTTCTCACCCCTTCTCTCCCGTGAGCTCTCCCTTCTCGGTCAAATTCCGACAGTGTTCTCGATTCTCCCTACCTCCCCTCCCCCGTGAGCTTTTGAATATAACAATGGAATTCCGTGACCGATTCCATCCTTGTGTGTATAAAAAGCTCCGCCGGGGACTGGAGTTCATCAACCGAAAAATTAAACACCGAGAGAAAAACCGATTTGTGCCTTGAGAATCCGAGTGAAAACGAGAGTAATCTCTTGTTGGGAATAGTGCCCTAGGACATTCGATGTGCCTAGATTTGTAATTGTCACATTTAAATAAAGTTATTTGATATCATTTATTTCTCGTTGATTATTATAATGTGTGCATGTTTTAATATTATAATAATCGAATAATAGTTATTCACGAATAATAAGATTATTCAAATGTCCCTGGTAAAATCGCGTTGAGTAGAGACTCAAGTGATTAATATACTAGTATAAGTTTGATTGATAATCATCGGATGATTATGCGTATGGTACGGATCAATCTTATGGGTATTGGTTGGAGAACTAATCTTGGACCGACCGCATTGAGATCACCGCATGGAAATGTCATAAGTGAATCTCAATACGGTATGTCAATAAATCCTTGAACCGAGATTATCATAGAGTCCAACATGATAATCGCTATGCCTTGACGTAATCCAACGTCATCCGAAACATGGTGATCATAAAGGTTAGCGATCGGGATTAGTGGGAGTCATGTAGAGGGCAATGAATAATCAAGATGGGGATTTGTCCCTCTCTTAAGTGAGAGAGATATCTCATTGGGCCCCTCGATAAGTAGGATCAAGGAAATGCATGGCCATGCTCAAATGAAGAGTCATTTGATTGATCGATCTACTTAAGATCAAGAAAGCATTTGAACATAAATAAGTATGACAGACTCCATGACTTAGTTCAAATATGATATCGCGTGACAAAGGGATTTGACACGTTAAAAGGTTTAATGGACTATTAACTTATATTATTTGGGTAATCATAATGTCTTGCTAGAGGCCGCTTATGATTTATTATTTAATAAGGTATTAAATAATTGCCAACATAATATAAGCCTTTTGGGTCGCACATACGACAATTATAGAGAAGTAGGAATAAATATCAATCGGGAATAATAAATATAATATTGGATATTATATTTATAAGGAGATTAAATAATAAAGTAATATATATAATATCGATATTATATATATTGTATTATTTAATAAGTTGAGGGCAACTAAGCAAATACTAGATTATTGAATCTAGGGTTTACTTAGTATAAATATAAGGTCTTGGACAAGGAGTTGTAACTTAAAATAAGACCTAAAATCGGCCCTTCAAGAAGAAGAAAAATCGGCCATCTACATTATACCGTAGGAGAACTGAGTCGGTCGTTCCTCTTCCCTTAGTTGATCTTGATCAATAGTACAATCCTTCTAGTAAGGAATTTGTGTTGTACTATTTATCAATATTATTCGTAATGGATCTAGCAATCCGGCTTGTGGAATTGTTCGTGTGGATCACCGTAAGAGGAAGGAGATATTCATCCGCTTCTAGTCCGGATCTAGATTTGTTCAATCGGATTAAGGTAATTCGATTAACTCTTTAATTAAACAATTAAATTACTGCATGCGATCCTAAATTGGGTTTTCACTTTTATTGTTCCGCTGTGTTTTTACTCCGATTATTTTGTATTCGATACATAGAAAACCCAACAGCGGTATCGGAGCCAACTTGCATGTAATTTAATTGTTTATGTAGAACATATTTATGTGTAAATTATGTTCCCGATTATGTTTATAAAATATAGATTTTATAAAATATTTTTTCCGGTTTAATTTGATTAAATCGGATCGTCAAAAATAATTTTACGGATCAATTTTCGCAAAAGCTGCTGTCGAAGCTGATGGAAACAGTGTAGTCGGGCGATTCGGGTCCGGTCCGGGTCGGGTCGGGCCTGGACCCGCTGGTTGTATTAATTAGCAAAAATATGATTTTGCATCACCAGGGGTTCGAACCACGGAGGTCCAGGGCGCGGCCTAGCGACTTACCATGTGCGCTGCGAGTTTGTTTTGGAAATAATACGGAAGGTTTTATTAAAGGCAAATAAATCTGTTTTAAATATTGCAAAAATACTTCCGCAAAAGCGGGATTCGATCCGCGCTATCGGCTATCCTTCACACCACTTTCCATCTCTACTGGATCTTGTTTTGGTAACTTTTCGTAGTTCCTTTTATAAGTCCTTTTGTTATAAAAGTAAATTTGGAAATAATAGTTGCAAAATGTTGCAACCGCAACCGCCGGGTTTCGAACCCGGGCAAACCCGTGCCCAGATCTCGCCGCGGCCATCTCGGCGAGTCGATTCATTCATGAGATGACACAAATTTTAATTATTGTCGATTGTCGATAAATTGATTATTTAGTATATTACATGCTTTATTAATTATTTGATAATTATTTATGGTATGTGTGTGGTGTATGACATGACCATAAATTGACCAATGTGATTGGATAATTTAATTTCTTATGGGTTGGTTTTTACGGCTGCGTGTCGCTTAATTATAATTGGTTTTACGGCTGCGAGTCGTCTATTTAAATTGTTTATTATTTTACGGCTGCGTGTCGTTTGTACTTCTTGTAATTTAATTTATTAGTGTAGTATTAAATTTCATTAATGTAATGAAGACAAGAAGGACGAGATAGATGGACTCGAGGAGCAAATTGATCGCGTATGACGTTCCAAGGAGTTGGAAGATCAATGAAGACCATATTTAACCCTTTAGATGACCTTTGTGATTTTCATGTTGGCTCATGAAAATCACGTTAGATTATGGTCATGCTATACACGGTCCTATGCTTTATTGTCATGTGATGCGATGTATGTTTAAATTTATGCATGTATGTGATGCTATGTATGTTTAGATGTATGTTAGCAAACATAGACATTAACATAGGATAAAAATCCTCGTTAAAATTTTAATGCCGTTCATTTGAAAAACACCTATCAAGACTTCGATCATCATGAGTGGGTCATGCCAAAGTGGGCACTCGGATTATCTTAGTAAGGTAGGATAGGTAATGGTGATACCTATACGTTTAATGAATTTGGAAATCAAAATAGTTTTGAACCTTAAGGCATAAGATGGGATTATAACATGCTTGGGCATACGATGCCAAATCCCATGACATAATCTAAGAGTTACATATGATGTAATCGATAAAGAGTTATCCACCTAAAGTAGTTCAATTCTAGGCGTCATGCCAAAGCCGAGTTTAGGATTGTGCGAAATGGGATCTTAGCCCACTAAAATTACAAATGTTGTAAATTGAGGGTACTTTGTTTTAGTGGGAGTATTTTTCGAGAAATAAAATAATGTGACTAAATATTTTGCATATTGAATTTTGTAGAATGGCATCAAACAACACATCCACCATTTCATCGCGATCCGTCCTTGAGAAGGACAAGTCGAAAGAAAATGGCAAAGAACTATCTGGATTGGATCCTGAGCCCGAGAATAGTTCTCAAGCAAGAAAGAAAGCTGTATGTTCTTGATGAAGAAATTCCCGAAGAGCCAGCTGAAAATGCAAATAAAGCAACAAAATACAAATGGAAGAAACATTGTGATGATTCCATTGATGTCGGTTGTCTTATGTTGGCCACCATTTGTCCGTAACTTGAAAGAATCTGGAGGAAATGGAAGCTTATGAGCTATATGCTCACGTCAAGGAAACTTTCTCGAAGCATGCTAGGCTAGAGAGGTATGAGACCTTTCAAGCCTTGTATACTTGCAAGATGGTTGAGGGGACATCTGTCAGCGCTCACGTGCTCAAGATGAAAGGATATATTGATCATCTTGAAAGGCTTGGTTTTCCACTTTCTAAGGAGCACTCCACGGATGTGATCCTAAACTCATTGCCCGAAAGTTTGGTCAGTTCATTATGAACTATAATATGAATGAGATGGAGAAGTCCATTCTTGAGTGCATGGGATGCTTAAAGCGAAAGAGAATATTAAGAAGAAACCAAACCATGTGTTGATGGTCAAAGGGAAATCCTTTAAGAACAAAGGCAAGGGCAAGGGTAAGGCAAAAGTTGCCAAATCTAAAGACCCTACTAGGCCGGGTTTCAAGGCTAAAGCTCCCAAAGATGGAAATTGCCATCATTGCAATAAACCAGACATTGGAAAAGAAATTGCAAGATTTACTTGGAAGAGCTAAAGCGTACCAAAGGCGTGAGACCGCATGGTATATTTGTTATAGAAGTTAACTTATCTACCTCTAACTCCCGGGTATTAGATCTTGGATGTGGATCTCACATTTGTACAAATGTGCGGGGGTTGAGAAGCGAGAGAATCGAAGAAAGGGAAGTAGATCTAAGAGTCGGCAATGGAGCAAGAGTTGCCGCACTAGCCGTAGGAACTTATGATCTAGTTTTGCCCAATGGGCTTTTGTTAGTTTTGAACAATTGCTATTATGTTCCCGCTATGAATAGGAATATTATTTCGCTTTCTACATTAGATTGTGAAGGTTACAGTTTTCTTATTAAGAATAAGATCATTCGTATTTTCTTTGATGACTTGCTTTATGGTCTGCAAAGTTATATAATCGCCTTTACAATATTGATCTAGATGAGTCCGACACTTTGGAAGTCTATAACATTGCATCCAAGAAACCTAAGCTCAATGATTCTAATCCGACTTACTTATGGCATTGTCGACTTGGTCACATAAACGAACGCATTTCTAAACTCCATAATGATGGACTTTTAGACTCTTTTGACTATGAATCATATGGGACATGCGAATCTTGTTTATTGGGCAAGATGACGAAGAATCCTTTCACCGGTCATGGAGAAAGGGCTAGTGATCTATTAGGCCTAATACATACGATGTGTGCGGACCTCTTAGCACTCATGCCGAGGCGGATACCAATACTTCATTACATTCACCGATGATTTTAGCCGATATGGATATGTTTATCTTATGAAGTATAAACATGAATCTTTTGAAATGTTCAAAATATTCCGAATGAAGTACGTAATCAACTTGGCAAGACAATTAAAGCCCTTCGATCGGATCGAGGTGGGAATACTTGAGCCAAGAATTCGATGATCATCTTAGGAGTTGTGGAATTGTTTCGCAACTTACTCCTCCCGGCACACCTCGGCATAACGGAGTGTCCGAGAGGAGGAATCGAACTTTATTAGATATGGTTCGATCCATGATGAGTCGAACAGCTTCCATTATCATTTTGGGGCCACGCCTTAGAAACAGCAGACATTCACCCTTAACCGTGTTCCATCTAAAGCGGTTGAAAAGACACCATTTGAGAAATGGGTAGTAAAAGACCAAACTTGTCTTTTCTAAAGATCCGGGGTTGCGAAGCGTTCGTAAGGCGCCAAGTGTTTGACAACCGGCAGCCAGATCCGAAAGATGTTTATTTGTGGGATATCCTAAGGAAACTAAAGGATATTACTTTTACAAGCCCGCAGAGAACAAAGTGTTTGTTGCTCGAAATGCTGTATTCTTAGAAAGGGAATTTATTTCCAAAAGAGACAGTGGGAGAAGAGTAATTCTCGAGGAAAATCGAGAACCACAAGAAGACATCGCTTCACCGATGGAAACCGAACAAGCTCAACAAACAGTTGAAGAGCCCATTCAAAGTACACAAGTCCCACGCAGATCTGATAGGATGCGACATGAACCTGAGAGATATGGTTATCTCGTAACGGAGGATGATGATGCATCGCTCATAGATGATGAGCCTAGTACCTATACAGAAGCTGCTTCAGGACCAGAGTCCGAGGAATGGCTAGAAGCCATGAAGTCTGAGATGCAATCCATGTATGACAATCAAGTTTGGAACTTGATAGATCCACCTGAGGGTGTTAAAACCATTGGGTGCAAATGGGTCTATAAAAAGAAGAAAGACATGGATGATAATCTGCAAGCCTATAAAGCTAGACTAGTGGCAAAAGGTTATAGACAGATTCATGGTGTTGACTATGATGAGACCTTTTCGCCATAGTCATGCTTAAATCAATTAGAATTTTATTTGCCATTGCCGCATACTATGATTATGAAATATGGCAAATGGATGTCAAAACAAAGATTCCTTAATGGAAACTTACTCGAGGATGTGTATATGACACAACCCGAAGGTTTTGTTCATCCGTAAAATTCTAAAAAGGTTTGCAAGCTTCAAAGATCCATTTATGGGTTGAAGCAGCTTCTGAGTCGGAATCTTCGTTTTGATGAAACTCACAAAGAGTTTGGGTTCATTCAAAATGAAGATGAACCTTGTGTGTACAAGAAGGTTAGTGGGAGAATAGTTGTTTTCTTAGTCTTATATGTAGATGACATATTACTCATTGGAAATGACATTCCCACCTTGCGACAGTCAAGACTTGGTTGGGAAGTTGTTTCTCAATGAAAGACTTAGGAGAAGCGCTTATATTCTTGGGATAAAGATCTATAGAGATAGATCAAAGAGATTGATTGGTCCGAGTCAAAGTACATACATTAATAAAATATTGAAGAGGTTCAATATGCAAGACTCCAAGAGAGGACTCTTGCCAATGTCACATGGCATTCATCCGAGTGAGACTCGAGTCCTAAGACTCGATGAGCGAGCCCGTATGAGCAAGATACCATACGCCCGGCTATTGGATCGATCATGTATGCCATGATTTGTACTCGACCAGATGTATCGTTTGCTCTTAGTATGACAAGTCGATACCAATCGAATCCAGGTGAAAGTCATCGATGGAAGTGAAAACCATCCTAAAGTACTTGAGAAGAACTAAGGATGATTTCCTAGTTTATGGAGGGTGGGAACGAAATGTCAGAAGAGGTTACGCCGATGCAAGTTTCGAAACCGACAGAGACGATTTCAAATCGCAAACTAGTTATGTGTTTGTATTGAATGGAGGTGCCGTGAGTTGGAAGAGTTCCAAGCAAAGCACGATTGCCGATTCTATTATGTGAGTACTGCGACATCGGATGCGGCTAAGGAAGCCGTATGGATCAAGAAGTTCGTTACCGAACTAGGAGTGGTGCCAACCATCCGGTCCCATAAGCCTTTATTGTGACAATAATGGTGCTATTGCACAAGCTAAAGAGCCTAGGTCCCATCATAATTCCAAACATATACTCGTAAAATATCACCTAGTCGGAGAGATCGTCGACGAGGAGATATTACAATATGCAAAGTAGCAACAAGAGAATGTTGCATCCACTTACCAAGCCTCTCTCACAAGGAAAGCATGTTGAGCATGCTAGAGCGATAGACTAAAAGTCATGTATGAATGGTCCTAGTGCAAGTGGGAGATTGTTGGGAATAGTGCCCTAGGACATTCGATGTGCCTAGATTTGTAATTGTCACATTTAAATAAAGTTATTTGATATCATTTATTTCTCGTTGATTATTATAATGTGTGCATGTTTTAATATTATAATAATCGAATAATAGTTATTCACGAATAATAAGATTATTCAAATGTCCCCTGGTAAAATCGCGTTGAGTAGAGACTCAAGTGATTAATATACTAGTATAAGTTTGATTGATAATCATCGGATGATTATGCGTATGGTACGGATCAATCTTATGGGTATTGGTTGGAGAACTAATCTCGACCGACCCGCATTGAGATCACCGCATGGAAATGTCATAAGTGAATCTCAATACAAGATGTCAATAAATCCTTGAACCCGAGATTATCATAGAGTCCAACATGATAATCGCTATGCCTTGACGTAATCCAACGTCATCTCAAACATGGTGATCATAAAGGTTAGCGATCGGGATTAGTGGGAGTCATGTAGAGGGCAATGAATAATCAAGATGGGGATTTGTCCTCTCTTAAGTGAGAGAGATATCTGCTGGGCCCCTCGATAAGTAGGATCAAGGAAATGCATGGCCATGCTCAAATGAAGAGTCATTTGATTCAATCGGCCTACTTAAGATCAAGAAAGCATTTGAACATAAATAAGTATGACAGACTCCATGACTTAGTTCAAATATGATATCGCGTGACAAAGGGATTTGACACGTTAAAAGGTTTAATGGACTATTAACTTATATTATTTGGGTAATCATAATGTCTTGCTAGAGGCCGCTTATGATTTATTATTTAATAAGGTATTAAATAATTGCCAACATAATATAAGCCTTTGGGTCGCACATACGACAATTATAGACAAGTAGGAATAAATATCAATCGGGAATAATAAATATAATATCGATATTATATTTATAAGGAGATTAAATAATAAAGTAATATATATAATATCGATATTATATATATTGTATTATTTAATAAGTTGAGGGGCAACTAAGCAAATACTAGATTATTGAATCTAGGGTTTACTTAGTATAAATATAAGGTCTTGGACAAGGAGTTGTAACCGAAAATAAGACCTAAAATCGGCCCTTCAAGAAGAAGAAAAATTGGCCATCTACATTATACTGTAGGAGAACGGAGTCGGTCGTTCCTCTTCCCTTAGTTGATCTTGATCAATAGTAAAATACTTATAGTAAGGAATTTGTGTTGTACTATTTATAAATATTATTAAGGATCTAGCAATCCGCTTGTGGAATTGTTCGTGTGTGGATCACCGTAAGAGGAAGGAGATATTCATCTGCTTCTAGTCCGGATCTAGATTTGTTCAATCGGATTAAGGTAATTCGATTAACTCTTTAATTAAACAATTAAATTACTGCATGCGATCCTAAATTGGGTTTTCACTTTTATTGTTCCGCTGCGTTTTTACTCCGATTATTTTGTATTCGATACATAGAAAACCCAACATCTCTTTGGTGAGAACCGTGAGTAAGATTGAGGCTTGGTTCTCTGAGTTTTCTGGGTTTGGTGAAGGAGCTACCGGGCTGTTGGCCGGTCGGAGGTGGTTCGGGCAAGTCCTCTGTGGACAATCGTTCGTATCGGTGTCAATTGCTAGGGTTTTCGGAAGATCTGAGCCTACACATCACGTTCTGAAAAAAGGGTTTTCTTGATCTTAATTTATCTCCGTTTCACTGTTTTAAATAGCATTTCGTAGCGTAGGCTATAGCGCGCTATAGCGCAAAAATTGACTGTAGCGCTACGTAGCGTATCCAAAATAGCGTTTTGAACAAATAACGTAGGATTTTTGATGACGTGGCACGCTTTTATTCAAATAGCGCAAATAGCATAGGCTATTTGAGCTATAGCGTAAATAGCGTGGGCTATTTGAGAAAATTTGATTTTTATAATATTTTTTATTTTAATTATAAATTTTTATTTTAATTACAAATATTTTTTAATTATTATTTTATTACTTTTATATCTATATAAACTATAAAGTTCTGTTAAATTTATTACAAAATATAGTTTTTTTTAATAATTTTTAGATATATGTAGTGTCAAAGATAATGACAAATAATCAATGATAAATAACCGATAGGAAAACTTGCTGATGAGTTCACTAAAAAAACGATGGATTGTAATTATGATATATATACATTCATTTTCATATATTCTTATTTTAAGTGTTGCTAGTTATAATTTTAACTTGATTTATATTAACTTATGATAAAGAATTATATATTATATAGATATATTTTATTTTTTATATAAAATAGTAGGAACGTTAAACCTACGCTATACGCTACGCTATTTGCGCTACGCGCTATCAAGACAAAAACGTTACATATCAACGCTGCTTTATTTAAAACACTGCTCCGTTTATATTGCTTTTCTTGGTGATTTTGTGCAATATATTATACATATATATATATATATATATGTTATATATATATATTTTCAGTATAATTCCATATATATATTATATATTTATTTGTTATATATGTATATAAATATAATATATTCTGCATTATTGATGCTTTAATTGCTTGGTGTATTTCCGATTCGTATTATCGTTATCACTGCTAACTGAATTGGATCTCTGTGGTTTGCAGATTCGTTCTGGACGATTAGTACTCATTTTCGTCAGCTTGATTGTCGGGTTTATTGCAATAATTATATTGGTTATAATTATAGGTTTATTTAGTTGACCTGTAATCCTTAAACCCTATTCCGTAAAATATAAACTGTAATTGTTATATTCGTTTAATCCGACCCGATACCCAACACATTGAAAATGACAATGAGAAGCGGTTCTAAAGGAACCGTCGTTACATGGAACGCTTTGTAAAGATATTAAATGAAACACAACGGTTTTTTCGTAACCATAATTTTTTTAAACTATAATTTATTATATATTATAATATCTATGTTATATTATATTATATAACAATTTATTATATAATATAATTATAATACGATAATTATTATACATATAATTTTTAATATATATTATCTAATATTATATATGGTTTATAACATTATATTATATGATTATTTCTAGTGTAATTAAATTTATTATATATTATATATTGTCAAATAACTTTATTATAATACATAATATATATTGTACAATAGATCTTATGTAATTTATCGTCAGTGACATTAAATACATTATATAATGTACATTACAAAAATGACAATTTAATATATATTATAATTTATTTTATATGAATATTATATTATGTATTTTATTATCAGCGGTATTAAATTTATGAAATAACAAACATTGTAAAATAATTAATTTACTATTCATTATAATTTTTAACTTATATCATATAATATATATTATATAATTCTGTATTATATAGTCTATTGCTCTCATTAATATCCCACAATTAAAATTTAACTACAATACATACACACAAAATAAGGGCATAACTACAGTAAACACTCACGCCATATTTGACAAATGGGTCTCTCAAAATTCTTATAAAAATCACACGGTTATTCAAAAAAAAGAAGTTGATGTTCAAATAGGACTGTCGGTTCGTGCTTCTGGGTTCATAAAGAAGGTACGCAGCTATATTTTATCGTAGGAAGAAAAATTACGAGTTCTTCTCCACGTGATCGCTGCAAAAGATAGCAAGCAACCGTGTGCAGCGGTCGTGTCCAATGGCAAGGACTGCCCTTGATCTTTTGTGTGCACAACTAACATGCCCACGATCATTACACACAATCGCTCACAATCGTGTACAGTGATCGTGTTCAAGGCCATTTCACGGCCAAGAAACTTGCCCACGATCGCTGCACACGGTAACATCGGACCGTATGCATCGATCATGTCCAAGACAGCGACCGTGTGCTAGAACATTGTTCGATCAGTTTTCTGATAAGTTATTCATCTTTTTGTGAATCTCATATGTCGTAGCAGCGTATTTCGATACATCATGGTGGTCATTGGAGCGATTGACGTATGTAAGTGACCGTGTGTGACTGAATTACACCAATTTTCAAAGCCCAAACTTTTAAATAATGCTATCTAACTCATACAATCATATACATCTATAATTATGCATATACAAAGACATATTTTAAAAGCTTAAATTTTCAAAAAAAAAAAATAACAAACTCAGGGCACTAACCGGCGGCTCATTAACGAAGGCCTCTTCAGATTCAGTATCGCTATCGTGTGAGGACCTTCTATCATGTTCGGATTCTCTGTCGGAGTCGGAGTCAGTCATGTTCTTGCCGGCGATGGATTTATGAGTGGGACCGTCGGGTTCTTACGGGAGAGAGAGAGGGAGAGAGAAAAGTTTTTTTGAAGGGGGAGAAAGGGTGGGTAGTGGGACCATTTAGTTAGATTATATTATTTTATTAGTTTTTTATCTTTTTTATCTTTTAGTGGTAGACTTAAGGTTGCTTATGTCTTTTAACACATTTTGATATCAATAACTTATACGCTTATGAATGAAGATATATAACTTGTTAATAGTATGGTTTGGTATTAAAAAAATAGGGCCCTAGATTTATTATGTAATTACCAAGTATAATTATATTATAGGAATAATTATATATTCGCCCTAGATTATAGGAATAATTACATATTATGGGAATATTTACATATTTTGTTGGGAATAGTGTCCTAGGACATTCGATGTGCCTAGATTTGTAATTGTCACGTTTAAATAAAGTTATTTATCGTATAAATTTCTCGTTGATTATTATAATGTGTGCATTTTTTTTAATATTATAATAATCGAATAATAGTTTTTCACGAATAATAAGATTATTCATATGCCCTGGTCAAATCACGTAAAGTGGAGGCTCGAGTGACTAATACACTAGTATAAGTTTGATTGACAATCATTGGATGATTATGGGCATGGTACGGATCAAATTTTTGTGTATTGGTTGGAGAACGCAATATTGGACAAACCCACATTGAGATCACTGCATGGAAATGTCATAAATGAATCTCAATATAACAGCATGTCAATACATCCTTGAAACTTAGATTATCATAGAGTCCAACATGATAACTGCTATGCATTGACATAATCCAACGTCATCTGAAATATGATGATCATAATGATTAGCGATCGGGATTAGTGGAAGTCATGTACAGGACAATAAATAATCAAGATGAAGATTTGTCCCTCTCTTAGGGAGAGAGATATCTGTTGGGCCCCTCGATAAGTAAGACTGAAGGAAATACATAGCCACGCTCAAATGAAGGGTCATTTGATTCAATCAGTCTACATAAGATCGAGAAAACATTTGAACATAACAAGTATGACAGTTTCCATGACTTAGTTCAAATATGATATTGCGCGATAAAGAGATTTGACACGTTGAATGGTCTAATGGACTATATACTTATATTATTTGGATAGTCATCATGTCTTGCTAGAGATCGTTTATGATTTATTATTTAATAAAGTATTATTTGAATGGTCTAAAGATCGCTTATTCCTATTTGCTTAGTACGTACATGGTTTTGCAATGTATACTTGATAAATCACAATTATGAAATCAGTAAAGACAAAAGGTAAATAATACACAATTTAAAGTGGTTTGAGGTAAACTCCTCTACGTCCACTGGTACTCCACACAGGAGTAAAACATTTATTATAATCACTGCGTACACAACTACGTGACTATGACTAAACCTATCACTGTATCGTTCACACAGAATGATACAGGGACCAAAGCTTTTTGCCGCTCACACAGATTGGCTTGAGCTCTTTCTTGACTCGCTTCTTCACACAGTTTGAAGCATTGTCTGCTATTCTTCCCACACAAGTTGGAATACGCAAGGATCTTCAGTCCACACAGGTCTGATGATTATCTCGACGGTGAAGGTATCAAACAGCAGCTATGCCAGGTAGTAATCTGAAATCATCTCACGACAAAATTGACTCTCCCATTGAATCAAGACTTCGATACTCTGGGGGTTCGTGACCTCAAGAACGAAATGTTCTTCCTCATTCCACTCTTACCAGTTGTACAGATCGTCGTACGGGGCGACCCTGTATGATTTCAAAGTTACAAAGCGCTCGTAGGCTTATTCAACTTGCACATGGAGAAGAGTTTCACTGATTAGAACTGATGGGGAGGGACTCCTTACAGTATTTGGGTCTACTAGATGGATAGGATCTGCAACAGGTATGGGAGCCTGTATTGGAGAGGGATCCCTAACAGGGCATGGTACCCTCATGGGAGAGGGATCCTGTATGGGTGTGGGTTCCCTTACAGGACAGGTGGCCTTTGGCTCTGTGGGGGAAGCCGACTCGCCAGAGCCCTCTAGTTTGGCAAATAGTTGTTCATCCGTCATAGCCGCCATTGGATCGGGATCTGCTATTTGTGCAGCAACTATTTCTTCCGAAGGGGTTGTGCCCTTTGGGATTTGTATAGCGGGTTGAACCGTTGGGACATCTACAGTGACCGCTGTAGCCAATGTAGCCTTACCCTTAGAAGCTTTATTTAGCTTATTCTTCACCTTCTCTGCATCATGTGGTGACCTGTTGTCAGCAGTGTTCTAAGAATCTCCGCCTAGTCCGATTAATCCTCTGATTAATCCCTAGAAGGTCCTCTACCGTTCCGATTATGGGCTAGGCGCTTGTACTGGGCGTCTGGGTGATTAATCGGTCGTCTAAGCTGGATGGAAGGGGCCTATGAAGGCAAGCTAAGATACTATGGATATTATGGATTATTTTATACTTATATCAGTATTTCAAATTTCCTAGCTACGTAGGCGACTAGGCTGCTACCTAGGCGATTATACTTTTTTGTTTTTTGAATTTGTTCTAATAGTACTGTAAATTCTTAAACTGAGATATTATGAATATTATGGACTCCTTGATATCTATATCAATATTTCAAATTAAATTTATAATTAATTATATATCTGTTTAAATGGTTAAATTTTAATTATTTTACATATATATAATTATATATATATATATAAATAATTAAAATAATAAAATTAAATCTGCCTATTTCGATTAATCCCCGATTAATCCACGAATAAGCCTGTGGATGCTATGCGTCAGCAATCCGAATATCTACCGCCTAGCGTTTTTTAGAACTATGGATGTCAGAGATACTTCTGTTTCTCTTCTTCTTCTCTACACGCGCAGCCTTGATAGTAACATCCCTGGAGTCATCAGAAATGGGCATAAGCCTGGGATGAGGCCTGCTAGAGATCAGTCTGTCTTTGTTGTAGACAGTGGGCTTGCTCCCACTTATAAACTTTCCTGGGCCAATCTTCTTGGCACTACGAGACTGCGGCCCACCATACTGAGTGAGAATGTAATTGAGGATGAGGCCGAAAGATTTCTTCTGAGTTCCCATCTTGGCGTCCTCTTCCTATATCTTTTCAACACAATTTGGCACCAGTTCACCGTTTCGCCGGACATGATGTAATATCCAGATAATTATTGTGTATTTTTACCGGTATTCAAAACTTGTAGCATTTGATTATGTGTATTAATAATCAACGTGTGATTTCCCGTATTCGTATTCCTACATTTTTGAGTTTCCTATTAATACATGCATGCATCTGCACGTCATAATGTACGCTAGCTGTTGAGCATAACGTACGTTAAGAGCTGAAGATAACGTATGTTATAGTCGAAGCGTAACGTACGTAAGCAGCAATCAAAGGCAGATCAGATAAGGTCGGCGTGTGGAGCCAGGGGGAGATATGTCGGATTTTCCCCACATGAACCTGGACATTTTTTTAATAAAGCGGGTCAACGAGACTTAACGTACGCTATACATGGCCGATAACGTACACTATGTTGATGATATTACGTACGTAGAGGGTGTTGTTAACGTACGTAAGAGAGACCAAGATCGAGGCAGTAAGCTACTGTCGGACATTAACGTACGCTATGGACAACATATAGCGTACGTTAAGACGATAACGTACGTAATGCTTTGAGTATAACGTATGTAAATTTCAGAACATTATAAATGGGACAGCACCCCATTTCATTTCACCTCTTTATTTTTCACCCCTTGTCCGATTTCTGCAAGACCAGAGAGCTTTTCCCCTCACATAAACCTCATTTTATCATCTCTACTTAGTTGTTGAAGTTGGGAAGCATCTTGGATTGGTACTCAAGCTTCATGAGTTGGGTTTTCATCAAGTAATTTCGTCATTTCCTCCCGTAGTAAGGTATGTGATACTCTAACCATCTGGAATTCATGTTCTTAGGAATGTTCATGAATAGATTACTGAGGTTATTGAGCTTGTTATGAACTATACGATCGAACAACACGTATAGGGGAAGTAGATGGATGGAACTTAGGGATTATCCATTATAGAAGAAGATGATGATCATGTTGAACCTAGTAACGAGTTTTATATGATGATTATGATGTTTTACAAGTTAATTCTGAAATCATATTGCGTTGGATTGTTGATGGGTATGGTTATGATCATTGTATGACAAGCTATCATGAGATATAATTGTAGAATTAAAACGAAAGATGTGTTTAGTCTTGATTAGAACATTATGAGATTATTGTTCGGATAAGAATTGTAGTGATGATTCGACCAGTAGGGCTTGGGGCAGATTAATGTGTTTATCATAATCGGATAGATTATGTCTTTTCATATTCGTATATTGTTTAGAAGCGATTGTCCGGAATCGTTAGTTATATTGGTCTTATTGTATAATTAAGGTTTGGATTTTGTGAATTGATCGAGTGAGAGTTCTTCGATCGGGTTGAAGATTATTTGAAGTATCGATCCTTGTCGTCATCTCTGAGGCAAGTACCTTAATTTGATTTTGGTTTAATGTTGATGATTTTGATCATGCATATTGTCATTCATGTTGTTGAACATAAGGTCGTCCAAGTTGATTTGTCATAATGTCGTTCATGTTATGCTTCATAGGTTGTTCATGTTGATGAACATATTGATTTGCATATGTGTATGCATAGTTGTATTGTATATATTGTACTGATCCGATGGGATTGTGTGATCTATGATGAGGGCGCTGGATCAGTTTTCCACCTCGTGTTGGTCCGAGGGGATCATCTTCGGATCTATACTGAATTCGTTGGATCATTGGACGGATTTTCCACCTCGTGTTGGTCCGACGGGATCATCTTGGGATCTATGCTAAGGGCATTGGATCGTTGGATTACCCTGTGTTGTGTTGATGGAAATAGGTGGATTCGCATCGTTGGATTCCGGTAGAGGAAGTTCGTGCTTTGTGTTTTGTTATGCATTATTATTGTATATCTGATTTCGTATAATTATTGGTACTTGTACTAGCATCGTTTTTGCTAACCCCTGCGGAGATGGACATTTGTTTAATGTTCAGGTAGCCGAGGCGCGGGGAAGCAACCACAGTGTCGGTATGATGACGAAGGGGCACAGTGATGTTAACCGTCTGAATTGTTTTGGTATTCTATTTTTTGTAATAAGTACTCGAGTACGCATGTTCTTTATGGTGACTTGAGAACTTTGTATAATGGGTTGTTTTGGATGATTAAATCGGTTATTAAATTACATACTATTGGCGGTATTATTTGTATTGATCAGTTTTTCTTTTAATTTAGCCTTGTAAATTCTTATATAAAGGGTTTACGGTGGAGGTTGGGTTTAGTTAGGTCTGTTTATGTCGTTTGATTTGTCGGTCGCGCATGACATCACTATACAGCCAGCGCCATCGTATGAACCATGGTTGTACGTTTTCTAATCTCAGATACTATCATTTTAATTTTTGCGCATTTTGTGGATATTGACAGAATTTTTGGAGATTTTGCTCTGGGTATTGAGTATTTTTGTTTACAGTATGTTGAGAGGAAGATGTGGACGTGGACGCGGTCGTGGACTCGGACGTGGCAATGTTAGACAGGAAGATTCTTTGTCTGTCCCGGATTCGTTGTCTAATCACACTGATTTCAGTTCTGGCGACAACAGGAATCAGTTAATAATGACCGAGCACGAACTAAGGAAGCTGATGCAAATCCTAACATGCGTGAAGTGCTCCAGCAAATGGTCACTCATATGACTCAATTTGCTCAAGTGGTTGACCGCATGCAAATGACGATGGGCCAACAGCGTGACAAAGTAAATTGAGGGGACAAGTGGCTTTCATAAGTGGTCAAATTACACCCACTAAAATTTGACGGTTCTTCAAAGATGCCTACATGGGACCACTGGGTGAAAGAACTGAAGAAGGTATCTGCGAGAATTAATTGTCCCAATGACCGAAAAGTTCTTATCGCTCAGTATTTTCTGACTGGGGAAGCTTTCGACTGGTGGGAAGCCATTCGACCGGAGAATCATAATGCTGGCTGGACAGAATTCAAATTAATGATGGAAGCATAATATTATCCTCATCTAGTTAGAGAGGCTAGAGTCCGAGAGTTCTTCTCACCACAAAATCTGGAGGCATCTGTGACAGATATAATTAAGACTTTTAATCACCAGCTGATCTTTGTGTGACATCTGGTCAGAACCGAGGCAGAAAAGATTTTTCACTTCGACATGAGGATGAAGCCGGAGATTCAGCAATATATATATATATATCGAGATTCGAATGTACTACTCTCCGATAGTATCAGGATAAAGCCCTAGCTTATGAGATGAAAGAGACAGAAGTGGAAAAAATTGCGGAATTGAAAAAGCAGAGAGTGTCTGGTAACTTTACTGAGAGCAAGAGTAGTGGGCCCAGCAACGGCCTGTCCTCATTCCATTCATACAAGAGGCCTCCGTACCCTTCCCGAGGCGGAAAGAAGTTCAGAATGACATCGATGATTTCAGATGCAGTGAAGAAGTGTTATAACTGTGGACGACCAGGGCATGTTCGGCGTTACTGTTCCGCTCCTTCTGTGACCTGTTTTGAATGTGGACAAGAAGGGCATCGTGCGACATTTTATGGGAATGTGATTAGATCGTTTAGATCTCGTACTTCAGTGCAAGTTCCAAAAAGACGAGTGTGAACCTGACACAGCATAGTGGTCTACAACAGCATAATCTTGGAAAAAGAGAAGCATCCAGTGCTGGTCCGTTCCTCCACGCCTTTATGAGATGAAGAGGTCATATGATCAGAACACTGTTGTTGCATTAGGTACAATTCAGATTATTTTGCAACCAGTTAGTGTCTTATTCGATTCAGGAGCTACACATTCTTTCATATCACTGAACTGTGTTAATCGTTTGAAAATATCATGTTTACATGATTGTGAACCTTATGTTGTGAGTCTGCTGAGTGGAGAGAGAATTGTGGAAAATCTAGAAGCTAGAAATTTTCCTGTGTCGATAGGAGGGAGGAATTGGCCATCAAATATTATTGTGGTCGATATCCATGGTGACGATTTAATTGTTGGAGACGATTGGCTCAATCGTTATGGGGCTATTTTGAATTATCGGAGGAGAGTTATCTCGATTATTGCTGATGACGGATCTGAGCATTTATTCGAAGGATGGAGACCAGGAAGCTCAGGGAAAGTGACCAAATCCATGAAAGAAATTAAATTGCTGAAACAGGGTTGTGCCGGGTTTTGGTGTTATGCCATGAAGAAGGAAGAAGAAGTAAAGCTCTCATCTATTCCAGTTGTGAACGAATTCTCAGATGGATTCCTTGACGAACTACCTAGATTACCTCCGCGTAGAGCTGTAGAGTTTAATATTAAATTAGAACCAGGAGCCGCTACTATTTCCAGAGCACCATACCTTATGGAGCCAAGAGAGATGTATGTGTTAAAGAAATAGCTTGAAGAATTGTTGTAGAAGGGTTACATTCAACCTAGTGTTTATCCTTGGGGTGCGCCCGTTCTTTTTGTTCTAAAGAAAGACGGATCACTCCGATTGTGTATAAATTACAGGGAGGTAAACAAGGTGATGATCAAGAATAAATACCAATTGCCTCAGATTGATGATTTGTTTGATCAATTGCAGGGAGCGACGGTATTCTCGAAGATAGATATCTGATCAGTATACCATCAGTTGAGGATTAAGGAATCTGATATATCGAATTCCGCATTCAGATCTCGGTATGGGCACTATGAGTTTATAAAATGCCATTTGGTCTTGCTAATGCTCCTGCTGTGTTTATGCAATTGATGAATCGAGTGTTCTTACAATACTTGGATAAATTCGTGGTTGTTTTCATTGACGACATCTTGATTTATTCAAAGAATCCATAAGAGCATGCAGAACATTTACTTATTGTTTTGAAGATTTTGAGAAATGAACAGCTTTGTGCAAAACATTCCAAATGTGAGTTTTCGCTTAAGGAAGTAACGTTCCTTAGGCATGTGATATCAGCCTACGGAGTGAAAGTAGACCCGAAGAAAGTTGAGGCAATCTTGGAGTGGGAATCTCCTAATAACGTGAAGGAAGTCCGAAGTTTCTTAGGACTTGTTGGGTATTATCGTCGTTTTGTGGAAGGATTTTCCAAAATTGCTCGTCCGCTTACTCAGTTGCTTCAGAAGACTTAGAAATACATGTGGAACGAGAAATGTCAGATTAGTTTTGATGAACTCAAGAGGAGACTGACAACGTCACCAATATCAGCACTACCAGATGGAACTGAAGGGTTTGTAGTTTACAACGATACTTCAAATCAGGGTTTGGGTTGCGTATTGATGCAGAAGGATAGGGTGATTTCCTATGCGTCTCGACAGTTGAAACCGTACGAGGTTAACTACCCGACACATGATTTAGAGTTAGCAGTCGTTGTCTTTGCTCTGAAAATCTGGCGACATTATTTGTATGGGACTCACTATCAGATCTTCACAGATCATAAGAGTCTCAAATATATTTTCAGTCAGAAGGAACTAAATATGAGACAGAGGAGATGGCTGGAATTGATTAAAGATTATGACTTGGAAATTCTTTATCACCCACGCAAAGCTAACGTGGTAGCTAATGCACTAAGCTGCAAACATGTTTCTATTCGAATGTTGGAAACGCTTACGTCCCAGTCCAGCATTCAACGGGAGTTGATTCATGAAGGAATTGAAGTATGATTACAAGGAGTCCAAGGGCAACTGTGTGTGATGGAATTAACTTCCTCATTAGTCGAAGAAATCAAATCTAAGCAATTGCATGATCCTATGATGATTCGGTTACGTGATAAAATGGACAAGGGAAAGGCCCTAGGATTCGTAATATATGATGATGGGGTCTTGAGATTCCAGAGTCGACTTTGCATCCCTGACGATGATGTGTTGAAACAGACAATCATGAAGGAAGCTCACAGTGCGCCCTATTCTATTAACCCGGGCACAAGTAAGATGTATAAGGATCTAAAGTAGAATTTCTGGTGGGGAAACATGAAGAAGGACGTAGTGGAATACTTCTCGAAGTGTTTAACTTGTCAACAGGTTAAGATTGAGCATCAGCAACCTGCCGGAATGTTGAAGCCACTTCTGATTCCCAAATGGAAGTGGGAAGATATATCGATGGACTTTATCACCAATATGCCAAAGACCAGAATGGGGATGAATATGATTTGGGTGATAGTTGATCGTCTAACCAAGTCGGCTCATTTTCTGGGCATTAAGTATACTTGGGGACCAGAGAGGTTGGCACGCGTATTTATTGTGGAGATAGTTCGATTGCATGGTACACCGAAGACCATTATTTCAGATCGGGATAGTCGCTTTGTGTCACACTTTTGGAAGGCGGTTCATAAAGCCTTGGGAACCAAGCTGAACTTTAGCATAGCTTATCATTCTCAAACTGACGTACGGTCCTAAAGACTATTCAGACAGTAGAATATATGCTGAGAGCTTGTGCCTTAGATTGTTCAACTGATTGGGAAATTCATCTGTCGTGGATTGAATTCACTTACAATAATAGTTGGAATGCTTCCATTAAGATGGCACTTTTTGAAGGGTTATATGGGAGAAGATGTATATCACCCCTATGTTTGGATGATTCGTCTGACTTGATCGGGACAGAACCGGAGTTGATAGTACAGGCTCAAGAGAAGGTAGCTTTGATTCGTGAAAGGTTGTTGACTGTCCAGAGTTGACAGAAGTCTTATGCAGATGTGCGCCATCGGCCGTTAGAGTTTGGAATTGGGGACCACGTGCTTTTAAAGGTTTTTCCTACTCGGGGAATTTTTCGTTTGGGAGGAAAGGAAAACTGAGTCCGAGATAGATCGAACCATTCGAGATTCTTGAAAGAGTTGGGGAGTTGGCGTATAGGCTGGCCTTGCCGCCATCGCTGAGTCACGTTCATAATGTGATTCACGTATCCCAGTTACGGAAGTACATACTAGATCCCAGTCATGTCATCGATTTCGGCGAGATCAAAATATCTAAGGATGGCATGTTTGAAGAGAAACCAATTAAGATACTCGAGAGTCGAGTCAAGAAATTGAGGAATAAACCATTATCCTTGGTTAAAGTTCATGGTCTCGACATGGAATTGAAGAAGCAACTTGGGAGACTGAAGATAGTATGAAGTCGAAATACCCGGAGTTGTTTTCGTCTTAAGTTTCGGGATGAAACTTCTTTTTAGAGGGAGAGTATGTAATACCCAGATAATTATTGTGTATTTTTACCTGTATTCGAAACTTGTAGCATTTGATTATGTGTATTAATAATCGAAGTGAGATTTTTCGTATTCGTATTCCTATGTTTTTTAGTTTCCTATTCATGCATGCATGCATCTGCACGTCATAACGTACGCTAGCTGTTGAGCATAACATACGTTAAGAGCTGAAGATAACGTACGTTCTAGTCGAATCGTAGCGTACGTAAGCAGTAGTCAAAGGTAGATCAGACAAGGTCGGCGTGTGGAGCCAAGGGGAGATATGTCGGATTTTTCCCGCGTGAACCTGGACGGATTTTTACTAAAGCAGGTCAACGAGAATTAACGTACGATATACATGGCCGATAACGTACATTATGTTGATGATATTACGTACGTAGAGGGTGTTGTTAACGTACGTAAGAGAGACCAGGATTGAGGCAGTAAGCTACTGTCGGATGTTAACGTCCTAAGGATAATAGATAGCGTACGTTAAGACGATAACGTACGTAATGCTTTGAGGATAACGTACGTAAATTTTAGAACATTATAAATGTGATAGCAACCCATTTCATTTCATCTCGTTATATTTCACCCCTTGTCCGATATCTGCAAGACTAGAGAGCTTCTCCCCTGACATAAACCTCATTTTATCATCTCTACTTAGTTGTTGAAGTTGGGAAGCATCTTGGGTTGGTACTCAAGCTTTTGGAGTTGGCTTTTTATCAAGTGATTTCGTCATTTCCTCCCGTAGTAAGGTATGTGATACTCTAACCGTCTGGAATTCATGTTCTTAGGAATGTTCATGAATAGATTACTGAGGTTATTGAGCTTGTTATTGTAACACCCCCAATCCACTCAGGGATATTACACGCCGTAGACCCTCTCCTCGAAGATCTACCAGGCTGGTAACAACATTTAACATCTCGACAATGTCTTCAAGGCTAAATGACTCAGTAGACCGATTTGGTCTGTCAATAAAAATATACAACTCAATTACAACATATACCCACGCAGGGGTCAAAATACAATAAACTCCCGTACAACGGGGAAAAGATACTGCAGCGGAAAAGAAAATACAACTAGACCAATACGACATCAACGGATCCTCGTGTGATTAGTATCGTTCATCTTTCATCATCCTTCGTGCCGACCCTGTGTTATGCTCCAAAACCTGAATGCAAAAATAGACATCCACCCCCCGAATACTCGGGGGTTAGCAAAACTCCACTGTTTTGCTAGTGCAAATACAAAGTGCAAATACGAGTCATACAATTCACATTCCACGAATAACAATAACAAGGAATCCTCAAAGATCCAAACGAAACGAAAAGTACTTCTCGAGGCAAGGGTTTGAGAAAAACCTTTAAAAATCGAAACACCATAAATCAATGGAAATAATTTATAAGACGGTTTAGAATGCCATCGAGAGTTTTTTAATAGAAAACCATTTAGGATTATCAAATCCTACTTTTCAAAATCCACAAGACAAAAGGGGTCACCGCCCCGAATCTTTACTTTCCGAAAAATGACATTTACAAAACCATTGGGATTTTAGCCCCAAATCTCATCAACTCACAGTACACAAGAACGACCACAAGGTTCGTCTCCCAACATCAAAATCCACAAATAAAGGATTTAAAACAAACAACAAAATACTCTTGTGCCATCCTAGCCAAGTAAGCCAAACGAACAACTTACCTCTTACACACTTAGTCGATGCATGCAATCATGAAAACCGTTCAAAAGCGCTCATTTCCGGAAATGCCAATATCAAATCACATTTGTAAAATTCACCATAATTAACCGTCGATCCACACCTCCGTGGACCCCTACCGAGACCCCGTCGGATCTAACCCGTAGTGGTTAAAAGCAAAGCTCGTCGATCCACACCTCCGTGGACCCCTACCGAGACCCCATCGGATCTAACCCGTAGTGAGCATACACACACACACACACGTTACTCATGCAATACTAATATACTAAGAATGTAAGTTCATTAAGAATACTCACTAGAGATGGCCATTAACTCGACACCATTATCAAACTCTTCAAAACACAATAACAAGATTAATTACGGAATACACGATTCCATAACTTTAAACAATAGGAGTATCATCATCAAATCCTTCAACGTTCAAAATAATCAAATCATAATCAATTCCAAAAACACGCCGTTCACAATACACACACGCATTTTGAAAGAAAGCCTTTAACGAGGCCAAACCAAAATCTTTTGGAAACTTCGTTTCAAACAACCAAACAAACACACTAATACGATCACCGATCATCATATCCACAAAATAAGAAAAGTATGGGCAAAGTACTTGCCTCGATACCACGAGCACGGAACCACGAACGGATACGACTCAACCGGGAAGCTTCGGAACGCCCGATGCTAACGAAAAGGGAGACGACAACGAACGGAACAGAAGAATCAAGTACGACCGCGAGGAACCGACGAAAATGAACCTAACGATTCGAATAGCACAATCACAACCACTTCTAAACGATTACGGGAAATGGAATACACCCGAAAACCCGCCTACGATTCATGTATATTCGTACCAAAAATAACAACGAGGGCAGACCACAACCAAACCCTCTCGATTCCGTAAAAATCCACAAAATATCCATGAATCCGTAGGAAAACTAAAGATACTAACAATATTAATCGCATACACCATGAATCTACCAACAAAACGGAACGAATCGGAAGAAAATCCCAAAACCCCCAATTTAGTCGAAAATAGGGTTCTAGAGATATTACCTTTGGAGATTCAAGTACTAAGATCCGTAGAACACGCATTGGATTGATTGTCCGGGCTTCACAACCGAAGAAGAATGATGAAAATCAACTCCCCAATCGATAATAATGAGGAACTCTCCCCCTCTCTCTCACTCTCTCGCGTCGCAGGAAGAAGAAGGAGGAAATGAGCAGATTACGCTCAAAACAACGCAATTATAGGGGGTTGACCGCATTGTGTGCCGCGGCACAGGCCAAAAAATTACTCCCAGGGTTCGGCAGTGTGCCGCGGCACGGCCTGCGTGTGCCGCGGCACCCGGTACAGGCGGGTTTTGGTCGCAGATGTCACACGGGTGTGCCGCGGCACCGGACGGGTGTGCCGCGGCACTGACTCGGCACTGTGCCGCGGCACCGGATGGGTGTGCCGCGGCACACGGTACAGTTCGCTCGACCAACAACTGAAGAAATTTGTGTGCCGCGGCACACACATCTTGTGCCGCGGCCCACACCCCCTTTTGGGTCCCAAAATGAAGAAAAAGATCCGGAAAGAAAATAAAACGATAGGAATCAATATTTGGGAACCAATAACACGAAATGGATCCGCGGCAACCCCGAAACGGCAGTCCGCACAACAATAACGAGAATACAGTTCAACAGTTGACAGGAAGGACGCACTGAAAGGTACACGAGGGTCACTACGATCGAGAAATACACCAAAAAAAGAAAATTACCGAAATTCGAAATTGCGGATATTACATTCTACCCTCCTTAAAAGAAGTTTCGTCCCGAAACTTAAAACAAGTAGCGAGAAGCAATATCCCTGCCAGGGAAAACTCAACGAGATACACAAGAAATGCGTAACTTACGCCCATCGGCGAAACGTTACAAGCAACGCAAAGGAATAAACGGCGTGAAAACACGCTCCAGGACGACAAACACAATGCCACCGGTAGAGACATAATAAAATCAACAAGTGACAAGTGTCATCAGACAGATAACACAATCAAGTCGATTATCCGAACAATCACAAAACACAACCAACGAAAATCAATGCGATTGACCAACCCAACGGTATATCAATCAAAACATGAGCCACACGCTGAACAAATACGGAATTCCACCGCCCAGGGGTGGGAAGATCGAAAACGAGACTAATTTCCCGAACTTAAGGAAATTTGGAAGGAGTCTGAATGTTCAACAATCACGAAACGAGATCAACAAAAACCGAACAATCAAACGATCGAACCAAAAAAGATCAAGACAACAAAAATCAAACGATCATGTTCGGATCACGAAGAACAATAAGGTTCAACCGACAACTCCGAGGTTCACACCTCGACTCGAGACAAAACATGATCCGGTGAAAACAACAAGATGCACACTCGCATAAGATCCACAGGAAAGGGAATAATGATTGAAAGGTCACAACGACGAACGAGTAATTCCGAAATACCACCCTCGTTCGATCAACAAAAGCAAGGGGCAGGACAAGCTCAGAAAATGTCAATGAACATGATGAGTCGACAAAGTCGAAAACACAAGAGTTCCAAATCCGATCCACTTCGAATAAAAGAACTAATAGAACCAGATGATGTCACTCCCGAACAAGGTTCACAAGAGTCGAACCGAACCCGAAAAAGTCACAGCGATAACCAGATCGACCCACAACAAGATCACGGCTCGTTCAGACGATGAAATCGAAATACAGAACAAGTTCAGAAAGTATCAACAAACATGAGCGAATCGATAGTCTGGAGAAAGAGAAAATACCGAAGTCAAAATAGTACGGGCATTACCTCCGACCTCGTCCACGAAATTCACAAAAACAGGAGCAAGGTAACAAGACATTAAACAACCGACACATAACGGAACGATCACCGATGCACACGGTCATACCAAACCAAGCTCTAACAGCTCGCACATGCGCGACAACGCAGAAATCACCACGAGGCGACAACATTCAACACCAACATTCCACCTCTCACAGAGGGCTAACACAACAAATGTGTGGAAAACGACTCAACGCTCACACCGCTAATTCGGTCATACTCGGGAGCAAACATCAATATGACAATGCGAACATCATACATATATACCCAGCCCTCAAACGGGAATGGATAGGTTTTAAAAACGAAAACCTCATTTTGAAAATAATTTAGAAGAACACCGATTGATCTTGAGTATCACCTTTCAAAAAGTACAAACGTGAAACATCGTTATCGAGACTTTGGAGAACCGTTTCGCATTTGAAAAAAAAAAATGAGGACACTTTCTCTTAGTGAAAACTTTCAGAATATTTGACCCTCGGGTCTAAATAAAAGTGTTTCTAAAACATTGAAAATATCTCAAAACATTTTGGTCCTCGAGGCAGAAAAATTTTGGAATATATTGTGGCACCTGGATGTACCACAAGAAAATAACTCATTTGAAAAAAATATGTCTCGAAATTTATTTCTAAGATACTCAAGTTTTCGAAAATAATTCAATGCCAAAAAGGACGATGCCAAAAAGGCTAGAATGCCCAAAAATTTCAGGTAATCACACGGAACATCCTAGCACTGTGGGTCCCGCGTCGGAACCCCAGGCTAAAAACCATTTACAAAAATGCCAAAAAGGCTGATGACGGTAATATTTCAAAAACTCACGAAAGCCATTTACAAAATACTAAATACCGTCACAAGAATTTCGCCAAAGCGATCAAGGCCATAATGCCAAAAACTCGGTTAAGGGAAGCGGTTATCGAAATAAAACTCGGTCGGTAAAATACCGAAAGTCATTACAAAAGAACTCACGCAGCGGATAAAAGAAATACAGTTCAACATGCACAATCCAGCAACACTACTCCTCATAAGAATAAAATATTAGAGTCAAATAACCACATTCAGAACAAAACCACTGGCCCCATTCGAGGCCTCTAAAGACCCTACCGCACTGGCTAGTGAGCAAGTCGAACGTGTATAAGCACAAAACTTCCACAAGAGAACTTGTAAAACGTGCAAATCGATTCGAAAATCATCACCAACGGACAAAAACAACAATAAAAAGACATCACAAGAGACGACACTCCTCGTATAAATCAAATACGAGAGTCGATTAAATACATATCGTGAAATCAAAATCCACATAAGGATTCCATCACTTAACAAATAATCATAAAATAGCTCGTGTCACACGAGGCACAACACAAAGAAGGGAGACTTACTTCCACAGGTCGCACGAAGATGATGATCGCCCCACGATACTAATCACGACCAACAAACTCAAACGACGCATCGCGACACGACTCAGTCAGATAAAATCCGACGAAACAAGACTCAAACAACACGACTTGACCCGACAGCCTAGGTTTCCTAAACCTAAGCTCCGATACCATTTATGTAACACCCCCAATCCACTCAGGGATATTACACGCCGTAGACCCTCTCCTCGAAGATCTACCAGGCTGGTAACAACATTTAACATCTCGACAATGCCTTCAAGGCTAAATGACTCGATGACCGATTTGGTGCACAATAAAAATATACAACTCAATTACAACATATACCCACGCGGGGTCAAAATCTGATAAACTCCGTCTGGCAGGAAAAGATCTTGCGGCGGAAAAGAAAATACAACTAGACCAATACGACATCAACGGATCCTCGTGTGATTAGTATCGTTCATCTTTCATCATCCTTCGTGCCGACCCTGTGTTATGCTCCAAAACCTGAATGCAAAAATAGACATCCACCCCCCGAATACCCGGGGGTTAGCAAAACTCCACTGTTTTGCTAGTGCAAATACAAAGTGCAAATACGAGTCATACAATTCACATTCCACGAATAACAATAACCAGGAATCCTCAAAGATCCAAACGAAATGAAAAGTACTTCTCGAGGCAAGGGTTTGAGAAAAACCTTTAAAAATCGAAATACCATAAATCAATGGAAATAATTTATAAGACGGTTTAGAATGCCATCGAGAGTTTTTTAATAGAAAACCATTTAGGATTATCAAATCCTACTTTTCAAAATCCACAAGACAAAAGGGGTCACCGCCCCGAATCTTTACTTTCCGAAAAATGACATTTACAAAACCATTGGGATTTTAGCCCCAAATCTCATCAACTCACAGTACACAAGAACGACCACAAGGTTCGTCTCCCAACATCAAAATCCACAAATAAAGGATTTAAAACAAACGACAAAATACTCTTGTGCCATCCTAGCCAAGTAAGCCAAACGAACAACTTACCTCTTACACACTTAGTCGATGCATGCAATCATGAAAACCGTTCAAAAGCGCTCATTTCCGGAAATGCCAATATCAAATCACATTTGTAAAATTCACCACAATTAACCGTCGATCCACACCTCCGTGGACCCCTACCGAGACCCCGTCGGATCTAACCCGTAGTGGTTAAAAGCAAAGCTCGTCGATCCACACCTCCGTGGACCCCTACCGAGACCCCGTCGGATCTAACCCGTAGTGAGCATACACACACACACGTTACTCATGCAATACTAATATGCTAAGAATGTATGTTCATTAAGAATTCTCACTAGAGATGGCCATTAACTCGACACCATTATCAAACTCTTCAAAACACAATAACAAGATTAATTACGGAATACACGATTCCATAACTTTAAACAATAGGAGTATCATCATCAAATCCTTCAACGTTCAAAATAATCAAATCATAATCAATTCCCAAATCACGCCGTTCACAATACACACACGCATTTTGAAAGAAAGCCTTTAACGAGGCCAAACCGAAATCTTTTGGAAACTTCGTTTCAAACAACCAAACAAACACACTAATACGATCACCGATCATCATATCCACAAAATAAGAAAAGTATGGGCAAGGTACTTGCCTCGATACCACGAGCACGGAACCACGAACGGATACGGCTCAACCGGGAAGCTTCGGGCGCCGATGCTAACGAAAGGAAGACGACGAGCGGAGCGGAAGAATCAAGCACGACGCGAGGAACCGGCGAAAATGAACCTAACGATTCGAATAGCACAATCACAACCACTTCTAAACGATTACGGGAAATGGAATACACCCGAAAACCCGCCTACGATTCATGTATATTCGTACCAAAAATAACAACGAGGGCGGACCACAACCAAACCCTCTCGATTCCGTAAAAATCCACAAAATATCCATGAATCCGTAGGAAAACTAAAGATACTAACAATATTAATCGCATACACCATGAATCTACCAACAAAAGCGGAGCAGATCGGAAGAAAATCCCAAAACCCCCAATTTAGTCGAAAATAGGGTTCTAGAGATATTACCTTTGGAGATTCAAGTACTAAGATCCGTAGAACACGCATTGGATTGATTGTCCGGGCTTCACAACCGAAGAAGAATGATGAAAATCAACTCCCCAATCGATAATAATGAGGAACTCTCCCCCTCTCTCTCACTCTCTCGCGTCGCAGGAAGAAGAAGGAGGAAATGAGCAGATTACGCTCAAAACAACGCAATTATAGGGGGTTGACCGCATTGTGTGCCGCGGCACAGCTGAGGTGTGCCGCGGTACAGGCCAACAAATTACTCCCAGGGTTCGGCAGTGTGCCGTGGCACGGCCTGCGTGTGCCGCGGCACCCGGTACAGGCGGGTTTTGGTCGCAGATGTCACACGGGTGTGCCGCGGCACCGGATGGGTGTGCCGCGGCACTGACTCGGCACTGTGCCGCGGCACCGTATGGGTGTGCCGCAGCACACGGTACAGTTCGCTCGACCAACAACTGAAGAAATTTGTGTGCCGCGGCACACACATCTTGTGCCGCGGCCCACACCCCCTTTTGGGTCCCAAAATGAAGAAAAAGATCCGGAAAGAGAATAAAACGATAGGAATCAATATTTGGGAACCAATAACACGAAATGGATCCACGGCAACCCCGAAACGGCAGTCCGCACAACAATAACGAGAATACAGTTCAACAGTTGACAGGAAGGACGCACTGAAAGGTACGTGAGGGTCACTACGATCGAGAAATACACCAAAAAAAGAAAATTACCGAAATTCGAAATTGCGGATATTACAGTTATGAACTATACGATCGAACAACACGTATAGGGGAACTAGATGGACGGAACTTAGGGATTATCCCTTGTAGATGAAGATGATGATCATCTTGAACCTAGTAACGAGTTTTATATGATGATTATGATGTTTTACAAGCTAATTCCAAATCATGTTGCGTTGGATTGTTGATGGGTATGGTTAGGATCCTTGTAAGACAAGCTATCATGAGGTATAATTATAGAATTAAAACGAAAGATGTGTTTAGTCTTGATTGGAACATTATGAGATTATTGTTCGGATAAGAATTGTAGTGATGATTCGACCAGTAGGGCTTGTGGCAGATTATTGTGTTTATCATAATCGTATAGATTATGTCTTTTCATGTTCGTATATTGTTTAGAAGCGATTATCCGGAACCGTTAGTTATATTGGTGTTATTGTATAATTAAGGTTCGGATTTTGTGAATTGATAGAGTGAGAGTTCTTTGAGCGGGTTGAAGGTTATTGGAAGTGTCGATCCTTGTCGTCATTTCTGAGGCAAGTACCTTAATTTGATTTTGGTTTAGTGTTGATGATTTTGATCATGCATATTGTCATTCATGTTGTTGAATATGAGGTCGTCCAAGTTGATTGTCATAATGTCGTTCATGTTATAATTCATAGGTTTTTCATGTTGATTAACATATTGATTTGCATGTGTATGCATAGTTGTATTGTATATGTTGTATTAATCTGATGGCATCGTGTGATCTATGCTGAGGGTGTTGGATTAGTTGTCCACCTTATGTTAGTCCGACGGGATCATCTTGTGTTCTATGCTGAGGGCACTGGATCATTGAACGGGTTTTCCACCTCGTGTTGGTCCGATGGTATCATCTTGGGATCTATGCTGAGGCCGCTGGATCGTTGGATTACCCTGTGTTATGTTGATGGAATTAGGTGAATTCGCATCGTTGGATTTCGGTAAAGGAAGTCCGTGCTTTGTGTTTTGTTATGCATTATTGTTGTATATATGATTTCGTATAATTATTGGTACTTGTACTAGCATCGTTTTTGCTAACCCCTGCGGGGGTGGACATTTGCTTAATGTTCAGGTAGCCAAGGAGCGGGGAAGCAACCATAGTGTCGGCATGATGACGAAGGGGCACAGTGATGTTAACCGTCTGAATTGTTTTGGTATTCTATTTTTTGTATACTCAAGTACGCGTGTTCTTTATGGTGATTTGAGAACTTTGTATTAATGGGTTGTTTTGGATGATTAAATAGGTTATTAAATTACACACTATTGGTGGTATTATTTATATTGATCAGTTTTTCTTTGAATTTAGCCTTGTAAATTCTTATATAAAGGGTTTACGGCGCTGTAATTATTCTGAATATCTCGGGGTGTTACACATGATGGCTACCATCATCCAAAAGTGAAGGTTCGTGCACATTTCTAATGCTCCAGTTCGGTTCTCAATAACCCGACAGCAAAAATCATGGAGATAAATGTACGGTAGGCAAAACTTCTTCTTGTGGCATGACGGGTGGACGTTCTTATCCGAACCATCGCCTGTGAACAGCCCCCAGTAGGCCGTTAACAGTTCTTCCGACCCGAAGGTTTAAAGTTCCTCTATTTTCAGGCCATCGGACGGCAGCCTGAATAAGCTTTCCAGTAACTCCTGATTCACAGTAATCTCAATTCCTCGAACGGTAGCAGTGATGTCAGAAAAATACCTCTTTTTTTTCAGAGAAAAGAACTTGATAGAGGCATCCAAATAGAACTCTTCAACAATACGCTCATCGTAGAGCTTAGGATGCTGACTTCCAAGGCGGTACAAGCTTTGTTGCCTGATTCTGGATACAACCAGTTCCATTCCGTCAACGTCATCAGTTTCAAGGTTAATTCTCTACATGACGATAGATCTGCAAAGATTCTCCCATCAATGATTGGTTCCTTCTTCTTCAGGACAGAGAGGAAGTCTGTGAAGTTGCCATTTGATTTGCAGAAAAAGATTTGAAGAAACAAAGAAAGAATGCAGTAAATTTTGAAGAAAGTTTGTGGGCTGTTTGCTCTTGATTCGTTTAATATTGCAGAAAGCGTAAAGAGTCAAAGGGAGCAAGATAAAGTCCTTTTATAGTGTGAAGGGATGATTAGGGTTACATACAGTGAACGGTCAGATTTAAAGAATGGGAACCATCTTTTAAAAGAACGAACATGATGAACTTAGAGTAACTTGTACGTCTTATCCATCTGTTTTTGAAATAATAACCAGTCCCACTTCTGACATTTCATCTTCCATCATTGCATGAAACAACAGTTTTGAAATCATTAACATCGCGATGTTTGAGTTAATAAAGTCCAGATGTCGTTTAAAGCATTAAAGAATAAAATATTAGAATTTTAAAACAGGGCGCGTGGACAAAAAATATTTTCAGTACAAATAGAATAATAATATAAGGTTAATTGATGTCCCACAGTGTATGTGCTGTATCCGTGAATAATACAGCGTTCCCCCTTAAAAGGTACATGCAGGATTCAATTTTTACAGCAATGTTTGGACTAATACTGCATTCATGGGTCGTATTGTATTCCCATTTTAATCAATGCACACGTCAGCTGTATGAAGGTTTTGTACCTTTTCTTACAGTAAGATCTGACTTGTTTTTAGTGTACAATTAATTAACGATGAATATTGTATTCTTGGGTCTTACAGCATTCCCCCTCAATTGATGAGTAAGAGCGTAAAAACTTACAGGGAGTCAGGCTGCAGCATTCCCAATTCTTGTCGAAGCATACAGAATCTTGTTGTACTGAGAGGTTTTATAAAGATGTCGGCTAACTGGATGTCTGTATGAACCTTCTCGATCCGAACATCCTTATTCTCAACATGATTCCTGATGAAGTGATGCTTCATATAAATATGCTTAGTTCGCGAGTGCAATACAGGATTGTGCGTTATTGCAATTGCACTCATGCTATCGCACATGATCGGTGTTTCTCTGGCACTGATTCCATAATCTGATAACTGTTGTTGCATCCAGAGAATCTGCATATAGCAACTTCCAGCGGCATGGTATTCCGACTCAGCTGTAGAAAGCCAGTTGGCCAATTGCTTCTTACTGAACCATGACACAAGTCTTGGTCCAAGAAAGTGACACATACCACTTGTACTCTTCCTATCCAACTTATAGCCTCCAAGATCCGAGTCGCTGTAGCCAACCAAATCAAATCCTCCTTCATTTGGATACCACAATCCTACATCAACTGTTCCTTTGACGTACTTAAGGATCTATTTGGCTATCGTGAAGTGTGGCTCCTTAGGTTCTACTTGATACCGAGCAAACACTCCTACATCAAACTGGATATCGGGCCTGCTAGCCGTTAGGTACATGAGTGAGCCAATCAGCTTCCTGTAGAGTCATTGGTCAACTGGCTTCCCAGCTTCGTGAGCACTAATTTGCACGGAAGTGCTCATGGGGTTGACGAGGATTTGGAGTTGTTCATCCCAAATTTGTTGAGTAGCTCCTTGTTGTACTTCTTCTGGTTGATAAAGATTCCTGTAGGCAATTGCTTCACCTGCAATCCTAGAAAATAACTAAGTTCTCCCATCATACTCATTTCAAATTTACTTTGCATAAGATGAGAGAACCTTTGACAAAGCAAGGTTAGTAGAACCAAATATAATATCATCGATATATATTTGTACCTTTAGCAGGTCATCGCCTTCCTGTATCTTAAATAGAGTTTTGTCCACAGCACCTTTCTCAAATCCGTTATCGGTAAGGTACAGGGACAGAGTTTCATACCACGCTCTAGTTGCTTTCTTAAGTCCATACATAGCTTTCTGTAGTTTGTATACAAGATCTTCACTTTCAGTATTGACAAACCTTGGTGGTTGTTCAACATAGACTTCTTCGGCTAGGTCTCCATTCAGGAATGCGCTCTTAACGTCCATTTGATATATTATAAAGCACTTATGGGCGGCAAAAACTAGAAATATCCTGATGGCTTCTAATCTGGCTACAGTGGCAAATGTTTCATCTTAGTCTATGCCTTCTTCCTGTATGTAGCCTTGTGCGACTAGACGCGATTTATTCCTAATAACAAGTCCATTCTCATCCTTCTTGTTTCTAAATACCCATTTGGTTCCAATTACATCTTGATGTTCATGTCTGGGTACTATATACCATACATTGTTTCTTTCGAAACCATTAAGTTCTTCTTCCATAGAAGTTATCCAGTGAGAATTATTCAAAGCTTTATTGGTAGAAACAGGTTAGGATTGAGCTAATAATACAACTTAGGTGCCCATGGCCAGTCTCATAAGTTCAGCTTGAGTTTTCCATAATGGAAATGGGGATATCTCAGAATCTGATTCTTCTTGCACACACAGTACAATTCCTTGTGTACTCTGTATTCTTCTTCGGGTAGACACACCAGCATCAATGTTTCCTATGATTAACTCCTGATGGTGATCTCTAAGCCATCTCCTATCGGGTTCTAGTTCTGCGTCCCGTACTATTTCTTATGGTGTTGTAGTTTCGGATTCAGCTTGTACAGCATCAGCTTCAACTACCTCTGTTCTTACAGCTGCGGGGTTGATCTCTAAGTCTACGACAGGCTCTGTTGGAGTTTGAGGGTCATTGATGGAGAGTGTTTGGATATTCTCGGTTAAGTCTTCTACTCATGTAGGATCATGGTGAGGTTCATCAAACACTACATGTACAGATTCCTCGATTGTCAGCTTCCTTTTGTTAAAGATTCTGAAAGCCTTGCTGACAAAGGAATATCCTACAAATATCCCTTCATCTGACTTTTCGTTAAAAGTCTTGAGTTGATCTTTTCCATTATTCAGAACATAACACTGACATCTAAAGATGTGAAAATATAAAACTAACGGAGTTCTATTATTCCGTACCTCATAAGCTATTTTGTTGTGATGCTTGTTGATAATACAGCGGTTTGTGTATAGCACGCTGTATTTGTTGCTTTGCCCTAGAACTGCTGCGGCAACTTGCTTGCGGCGATCATGGTTCTTGTGGGTTCCTTGAGCGTCCTATTCTTTCGCTCGGCAACACCATTTTGGTGAGGAGTCCGGGATGCTGAGTATTCGTGCTGTATTCCATTGTCCGAATAGTATTTCTCTATAAAGCGGTTAGTGAATTCAGTACACCTGTCAGAACGAATGGACACGATACTCATCCTTTCTCATTCTTAAGCTTTCTTAGGTGCTCAGGCAAATTTGTTGTGACATCCTCTTGTGCCATATCCAGCTTTGATCTGCAGTACCTTTGGCAATGAAACAAGGAATAGTGGAGCTCGTAGATTTTCAGTCAGCAATATACATATTACCTGACCTGTTTCCTGTGAGAACAACTTCTTTGGTCAAGATTTCTTCACTCTACATTGATCTATATAGAATTTCACCAAGAAGTGTTTTTCACAGAACTGGCTAATACTAAGTAGATTGTACTGTAAGCCTTCAACATAAGCTATGTCGGTGACTTTGAACTTTACTACAAGCAGGGTTCCCTTCCCTCTTGTTCTTCCTTTGGACTTGTCACCGAAGCGCACTTTTGGACCGCGACCTTCTACATAGTCTGATAGCTTGCTGATATCTCCTGTCATGTGCCGAAAACATCCGCTGTCAAAGTACTAGATGTCACTCTCCTTGATATCCTGTAAGCACAGAATTTAAGTAGATTTAGGTCTCCTTTGATTGTTGGGTCCATGAATGTTAGTGCCTTTTGGTACCCAAATTTGCCTAACAACAATTGGTTTACTGTAGGTTACTTATGGTCCAGATTTACAATGTCTACGTGCAGCAGGTGCGTAGTCGCTGTAACCTTGATTATTATGCATGTAAAATCGAGGGTTATTATTATTATTCCAGTACGATTGCCATCTCGGAGGTGGAGCCATTTTCTTAGGCCTTACAGCCTGCCTCCTTGGTCTCCAGTTGGATTCCCAGAGCTGTTGATTATACTGTGGCGAACTACTTTCTGGATGGATACTGGGGCTCTTGTATCCAATATCTATGTGCAATGTACTGTTGGAAGTACTGCCGCGTAGGCCTTTGATATTTAGATACAGAATTCTTTCTGAACGGATGTTGGCACTTTTGATATGCTCGGGGAGCATGTTGTTGGTTACGCCTTACAGGTCCTTGAGGCTGAGGGTTCCGATGTCGATGATATGACATTGGTGGTGGAATGGCAGTCTTTGTTGTACGCGGGGCAACTATTACCTTTACGGGACTCGAGGTCTCTTTACGTACAGGAATGGGTTCCACACCCCTGAAGAGCATCGTACTATCCCTTTGTTGGAGAATGAGTTATATCCTAATCTACTTTTATCATGCACATGTTGCCCAGTGCTTAGAATTTATTCCATCCGTTTATAGGATTTCTCGAATGATTTCAAAATGGTCTCTAATTCTCCTTCTCGCTTTTCGAAAGATTTTACTTTGGCTTCGACCAAAGCATAATTATTTGTCTTGCTTTCATTATAAGACTTGGTCTCATTAGATCTTTAGCAAGTTGATGATTGCTTTCAATGAGTTTTTCAAATGTGACCTTGCTGTTTTCGTAATCAGTAGACATATTTTCGAAGTTATTTTTCAGTAAGGCATTTTCTTCTTTCAGCTCTAAGTTTGAAAGTTCGAGCTGTATATTTTCTCGTTTCAGAGTCTCATGGGCCTTTTGAATGTTTTTGAATTCATTCATCATATTTTCATTATGTTGAGCTTACCTCATCACGATGTCTTCGTCGTCCTGTATTTCTTTGGCCATAAAGCACATATAGGCTTTATCTTCGATCTCATCATCGAATGAGTCACTATCAATGACTACCTGAAGGCACTCCTCGATTTTGGTTGATGCGAGCGAGGCTTCTGATTCACCAATCATGGTCTTGAGCTTGTTTTTACAGACACGCCTTCTTTCATCCTTTTATTGTTGCTCGGCTTCTGGTAACTTTTGCACTTTAGGGTGCGGACACTTATTTGCATAGTGCCCGGTTTCCTACAGTTGTAGAACAAGTTAGAATCACCAGAAGGAGAAGATTTGGAACTTACCTTGTGAAATGGCTTGGGCCTTAAGGAAGTATTTTCAGACTGTTTGATGAACTTTTTGAATTAATGCATAAGAAGGGCCATTTCATCTTGTGACAGGATATCATCATCACTGTCAGCAGTCTTGTGGGTGGACTTGGACATGCTAGGTGTAGAGCTGTGTCTCCTGTCAGATACAACAGCCAGTGCTATAGTCTTGGCAGGTGACTCTTCGGCCTTATCTCTTCCGTCAATATCCTACTTGAAAGCTTTAAGGTCAGAGAATAGGTCAAATGTAGAAATATCATTAAGATTACATGACACACGCATAGTTGTAGTCTTAATGTCCCATCAGGCAGGGAGTGATCTAAAGATTTTCAAGTTTTTCTCCTTTTGGGTATACACTTTACCCAATGCTTCAAGTTCACTGATAATGCCAGTGAATCTGAGGTCAAGCTCCTCAAGCGTTTCAGAAGATTTCATTTCAAAGGATTCAAATTGATGAGTAAGTTTTGAAATTTTATTTTCTTTTGAGAGATCAGTTCCCTCGCAAATCATCTTGAGTTTCTCCAAGATTTCCTTAGTTGTCTTACATCTCTTTACTTTCGAGAATGTGCCTTTGTCAAGAGTGACAAACAGCGCATTCTTAACAATATTGTCGAGGTTCACACACTTGTGATTGTCTGCAGTCCATTGCTCGCGCTCCTTCTCGAGCATTTCAGCATGAGGTTGTCCTTCTACCCTTGCGGCAGGATTAACCTTCATTATCTTTATTGGAGATTCATGGATGACAAATATCATCTCCTCGTGCATGGCAGCAAGATGGGCTTCCATCCTGATTCTCCAGTCATCAAACTCGTTAATCGAAACATAGGAACCTTTTTATCATTGAGGTATCCATTAGAGAAAATAGGAAAGATAAGACTGTTTTCAAAAATAAGTGATTTTTGGATCTGATTCGGTTAAAAATACGGCTGATTCTTTTTAGAATCAACATCTCCTATACCACTTGTAGGCCACTAAGTACACTAATGACAGCTTAGAATATAGAAGCACAATAAGCTGTACGATTTTTGAAGTTAGTTTGCATAGCGAAGTTTAGGTGTGAGTTGCTGTAAATACAGCAACTAGGCGTTCTCCTGTTTGCTTAGTGAATATAGGATTTTGCAATGTATACTTGATAAATCACAGTTATGAAATCAGTAAAGACACAAGATAAATAACACACAATTTAAAGTGGTTCGAGGTAAACCCCTATACATCCATTGGTCCTCCACACAGGAGTAAAACGTTTATTATAATCCCTGCATACACAACTACGTGACTATGACTAAACCTGTCTCTGTATCGTTCACATAGATTGATACAGGGACCAAATCTTTTTTTCGCTCACATAGATTGGCTTGAGCTCTTTCTTGACTCGCTTCTTTACACACAGTTTGAAGCTTCGTCTACAATGCTATTCTTCCCACACATGTTGGAATACGCAAGGATCTTCAGTCCACACAAGGCTGATGATTATCTCAACAGTGAAGGTAGAACAAATCTCAAACAACAGCTATACTTGTTGTATGCCGTGCTGTTTGCGTTGAGGACTTGTATATTTCTTCGCTTGAATACTTGTTGTAGGCTCACGAAATATACTATGTTGTAATCCCTATAATGTCAGAGTGATCTGTCAGAGCTTTTTGCGATATATATTCGTTGTATGTATGTGTGTATGTTAAGTCCTCTAGCTAGGGAGTATTTATAACTTTTGGAAAATGCATCCGTTATAAATATATTCGTTGCAGGTAGGTGAGATGTTGACGTCTCTGATTGGCAGCTTGCTGAATATTCAAATTAAAGCAGATCGCATTTAATGCTTCAGATATTCTTTTTGACTCCGCATTAAATGCTATTCAATGCGTTTAGACTTGTCTCACTCCGGTTACATTCAATGATGTCCTACCAGCAATAAAAACTGCTTTAACCGTGAATACTTTATGAATAAATAATGTTTATCTCACAATGATTTAAAGCATTCTTTAATCAGGACTGTCAGATGTGTTTTATTTTTTCCAAGTAAAACATCTTACAGCCTGACTGCTGTATCCGACGCATTGTCTTTTCCTGTACTTGTAGGCTTTGCAGGATAGATGTAACACCCTCAATCCGCTCAGGGATATTACATGCCGTAGACCCTTTCCTCAAGGATCTACCAGACTGGTATACAACATCGAACATCTCAACAATGCCTTTAAGGCTAAAATGACTCAGTAGACCGATTTGATCTTTCAATAAATACATACAACTCAATACATGCCCATGCAGGGGTCGAATACAAAATGCTCCCATACAACGGGGTAATTATACTGCAGCGGAAATAAAATATGACTGAACTAATACAACAACGTACGGGTCCTCATGTGATTAGTATCGATCATCTTTCATCATTCTTCGCGCCGACCCTGTGTTATGCTCCCAAAACCTGAATGCAAAAACAGACATCCACCCCCCGAATACTCGGGGGTTAGCAAAACTCCACTGTTTTGCTAGTGCAAGTATAAAACAGAAATACGAGCCATACAATTCACATTCCACGAATAACAATAACCAGGAATCCTCAAAGATCCAGACATAACGAAAAGTACTTCCCGAGACAAGAGTTTGGGTAAAACATTCCAAAACTGAAAGATCGCAAATCGAGAGGATAATTTATAAAACCTTTTAAAATGCCCTCAGGACTTTTAAACGTAAAACTATTTAGGATTATCAGATCCTTCTCTTTCCAAAATCGACAGGGGTCACAGCCCAAAGGTTTCGTTTTCACAAATAAAACCAACAACAATACACAGAGTCAGAGCCCACATCACGTGCCCTCAACGGACATAAAAATCAACACAATATAATCACATACAGGCATCGCCTAGGACCGGAATGAAGCCATAAATCCCACCCGAGGCCTCTAAGGACCCTCCCGAGCTGGGTAGCAAAACAAATCACACACAGGCATCGCCTAGGACCGGGACGAAGCCACAAATCGCACCCGAGGCCTCTAAGGACCCTCCCGAACTGGCTAGCGAAACAAATCACATGTCTCCATGACACGAACATCACAACCAAATCACAACCATAAGTTATCCCGGCATCGCACTAACAAGCCACAAACCTCGTAGTCCCCGCAAGACATACCCGATGGATAACCACACAAGTTATCCCCGGCATCGCGCTAACAAGCCACGAACCTCGGAGTCCCTGCAAGACATACCTGATGGATAACCCTACGGTCACGCCCGACCCATACTAGCAAGTATGGATCCCGGAGATTCAACGATCCTACCCGGAGGCACATCACATACAACAAGCACACAACAATAATCAACTATCAAGCCAAGCAACATTAAGCATCACAACCTCCTTTCAAAGGAGTAACAACCAATATCACCTGTCACGTATTCGCCGAACAAGCACACATAACAACACCAAATCCTCGGTAAATGATTACAGTTTATTACATTCACTAAATGTGATCATAAGTCTTTCAACCAATGAAGTTAAAACACATAGGCCAAAAATACACTTATTCACGAAGCATCCAAGTTATCGTTGAAAGACAACATTTATCGAGAACATACCGATACTTTTTAACATTCATTAAACCTCCGGATTTACATAAAATCATTTACCAACAATCATACCTACGAAACATGAAACGTATGGGCAAGATACTTGCCTAGAAATTGGCACGCAAGTATTCCGACGAACACGGCTCAACCGGGAAGCTTCGAAACACTCGATGCAATCGAAAAGGAAGATGACGATGAACGGAAGGGTTCAACACGGGTTCCTCGCAAGAAACTCGACCCTAAAATCATATAATTAATAAGTCAACGATCATACAAGGAAGAATAATCGTAGAACATCCGAAAACCCCTCTATGACATTCTACCGAACACCTTCAAGGCGTCGATTAAGAACTCAACCAAAACGACGAATACATATGATCCGGCCATGGAATAACAAGGGAAAATATATAATACATCTAAATAATCATCAACCCATCACAATCCTTAGTTAAATCAGATTAAACGGACGAAATCAAACAAAATACCCAAATTCCCCAAAACTAGATTTCTAGAAAATCTCACCTGATTCGCTAGATCAAATGATGTTATAGGATGGAAAATCAATGATATGGACTTCAAGACTTCATGGATTCATTGCATAACAACATGCCTCCATGTTCATGAAACCTCCAACCGCAGAAGGGAAGGAAACGAGTGAGAAAATGGGTGAAAAACCCGTCTATGGGCCTTATGTAGGCAGCCTGCCGGCCGCCTTACGTACGTAATCGGCCATGGCTTACGGCCGTAACCGGCCATGGCCGAGCCTTCTGCCCAAAAATGCCGGCAGCGTTACGTACCTAACCGGCCAAGGCTTACGCAGGTAACCGGCCTTACGGCCGTAACTGCCGGGCCCTTACGGCCCTAACTCGGCCAGGGGTGGCCTGGCCCCAAAATGCCCGGCCATGACTTGGCCGGGGCCAACTCCAACGGCCCGGACGACCCTGAAACCCGAACCTGAATACGAATCGAAAATACGGTTATGAAGTACTCGCAAAGACGAATTCGAGCACTAAGAGAACACATGATTCCGACCACCTGAAGGCTCGAAATTCGACAACGGAAAGTAATTACCCCAAACTTTGGAAAATTACGAAAATGGCCCAAAACATCCGAAATACACTATACACGGTCGAAACACCAAGCCAAAGCTCGCAACATGAATAATAACATTAAATGAACTTACGAGAAACTCGAAACAACAGTTTCGGACGAGACTCGCAAGAATCGAACTCAAGTGCTGAAAAACTGCTTAAGAACACGGAACTCAACAAAACGATACCGAAACGAACTCGGATGACAAAAAGTGCAGAATTAAATACTCTTGGAATGACGAAACGATCACGAGCGAGTCGTCAAAATGGGCTCCCGCTGAAAAAAAAAAAGAAAATCACCGAAATCCGAAATTGCGGATATTACATTCTACCCTCCTTAATAGAAGTTTCGTCCCGAAACTTAAAAGAAGTAGGGAGAAGCAATATACCACCAGGAATATTTCAATGAGATACACAAGAATGCGTAACTAACGTCCAACGGTGAAACGTTACAAGCAACGCAAAGGAATATACGGTGTGAACACACGCTCTATGACGACCAACACAACGCCACCGATAGAGACATAATAAAATGAACAAGTGACAAACGTCATCAAACAGATAATACAACCAAGTCGATTATCCGAACAATCACAAAACACAAAGCACCTATTACAAGGAAACACGCACAATCAAGAAAACAGGAATAAACACACAAACGATCCACAAGGACAATCACAAACAATTCGGACTACGCCGAAATCCTCAAAACCACACTAGGCATCTACATGTCCCTTCGGAGCAGAGACGCAACTCGATCCTCCAACCTCTCAGCTGCCATCTCGCAGTGCACGGCTCAGTGACCCACCTGGCCACATTTGAAACAGCTGACTAACGGTGCGTGACAATTCTTCGCAGTACGAGACCAGACAGTAACAATCGGACAACCACGACTGAACAATAATAATCGAACAACAACTACCGAATATCAACAGTCAAACAACGACTCTGAAGTTCACACTTCAACTCAAGATATTAAAAGAACTAGTAGAAAGTAAAAGATGTTACTTTCGAACAAGGTTCACAAGAATCGAACGGAACTCGGAAAAGTCACAATGATAAATAGATCGATCTGAAACAAGGTCATAACCCGTTCGAACGATGACAACCGAGACATCAAACAAGTTCAAAAAATATGAACGAACACGCGCAAGTCGATAGAATTTAGAAGGACAAACTGCAGAAATCAAAAATAGTACGGGTATTACATCTGACCTCTAATTAAAGAAATGTCGTCCCCGCAACTCATAACAACGGAAACAAGGTAACAACACAAAAAGCAACCGACAGAAAAATGTCCCATGGGCCTCTCAGAGCCGATCCTGATATCTGTGCTGAAGCGCGAACTCCGAAAGTCTCGATAGCTAATTCACAAAACTGAATTATGTGTACCTCAAGTCCGCACTTGAAATGCGTTACTGACGAGAAGGACAATTTACACGTGCATGCCCCGGCACATCACGGTTGAAACACCTCGGCTCGGCATACCGAAAATACAAATGCTAGATACAATGGGGCATAACGTCGCAAAATAACATAGCGGAGATGCCAACTCAGCACAACAGAGAATCATAACACATATCATATACAACGATTACCATCGTAAAGTCATACACACACAAACACCACAGCAACGACGATATCGTTCGGCGACCTCAACGGCCCGAATGACAACCAGCACGTAATTACAAACATCATGAAACAATCACACACGTACACAAACGTACAAACCCAAGCTTTAACAGCTCACACATGTTGGTATAAAATCGGATATTTGCGCCGTTTGTGTGGAAGCGTAAATGAATTGCAGAAAATAAATCACACAAGAATTTATAGAGGTTCGTCTATTAACGAAGCCTACGTCCTCTCTCGGTGTATCTTTTTCTATAGGATAAGATCAAAGCCTATACGCCTCTCTTCTATAGGTCGAGGGATTACCGTTACAAGATCGTCTTCTATCGGTCCGAGTAAAACCGTTTTTCCTTTTCTTTTGGACAAGGAATCAACCACTCTAGCTTTCTATCGGTACTAGATAAACCTCACTTAGATATCGATTGTGATTCTAATAATGCCAGATCCTTGATCCTAATTAACACCGAATCCAATCGTATCTTTTCTTTTACCTCTCGTGTATAATGTTGAATGTATAAACACTCAAACTAAAAATATAAGCTCAATATCACAACAACAATGTAAGTATATGAATGTAAGATCAATGTCTTGATTGCTTGGAGTTGTTGTATGGAATAATACCAAAGATGTGGTATTTATAGCCTTCATCCACCAAGCTAGCCGCTGGTCTGTTTTGACTAATTAGCGTGCGCTAGGCTTTCTCTTTAGCGTGCGCTATCGCGTGTAGCGTACATGTAGCGTGCGCTAGACTGTTCCCAGTTTCAGTCCAGTAGCTTCGTTTCTTCTCTTACGTACGTTATGTCTTACGTACGTTATACTCTTGATTTAACGTGCGTTAATAATACATTATAGCATGCGCTAAGCAATATATCCGTTGCCTTCATCTGTCAAAGTATCCGTTTGATATGCTGACTTTGACCTGCTTTTACCAACGTTCTGATTGACTAGAATTCAAACTGATATTTAGCGTGCGCTAAATATCATTCCTTGCGTGCGCTAATACTGACTTTATTGCATACGTCATTCTGTGTTTGAATGTCTTCACAACGGTAACAGTCCTTCGATACCGTGCGTTAATGACTATTTGTAGTGTGCGCTACCTCATCAGCTAACTTCACTTCAGGTAACTTCGAACTTGGCTGATATGCAGAGAACTTCCCGTTAGCGTGCGCTAACGTGTGATGACTTGTGTGCGCTAATACTGTCCAGATTGCAACTTTTTGCGTCTTCGTCTGCTTCATCGTTTTGCTTCGCCTTTATGTTGTTTTATTTTGTTTAGCAACTTAATCATCAAAATATAATTTACTACTATGTGGAATAAATATTCCAACAATCTCCCCCTTTTTGATGATTATAAAATAACTCTTGAATTGGATAAATCTGAAAGGTAAAAATATATCTATATGTATATTTATACGAATCAAAGTTTTTGTTTTTGATCGTTTCGTTAGTTTCTCCAATCCTTTTCTTTTTCTGTCATTTTCGACTACTTTGCATTTCATTTTTCAATTTTTTCAACTCCTTCGTTTCTCCCCCTTTTTGTATGCTTTCTTCTCCTTTTCGACTTCTTCGATTTTTATTATTTTCCTCCTTTCATTTTATCTAATTCAACCTCTTCTCCCCTTTTTGTATTCAGCAAAAAGTAAAAAAAATATATAGAGGATACTAATTGAAAATATGCAATAAATAATATGCATGATTCGGGTAAAACTCCCCCTGAAAATATTATCTCCCCTTTAAAAAAATACCGATTGTTGAAAATTAATTTTTGGGGACCCAACCTATAGTTGGTTTTTGTTTTGAAATATGGACAATATTAGGAATAACGGTTCCTTTTGGAATCCAAATCTTTTTGATTTTTATTGTCCGTCTTGGGATTTTGCAATTTGAAATGTGATGCTCAATTTTTAAATATTTTTCACAATGGGGTATTTTGAAATTTGCGGATTCATTTTTAGAACGTGGTTTGAATCATAACCCCTCTTTATTTAACGTGTATTTTTGAACCGAGAGCATATTTTCAAATTTCTCGTTTCCGAGAGAAAATTTCTTCGTTAAATTTTTGAGCTTGGTTTGAACTTTAACAAGATCATTCTTTAAAATATTCTCGTTTTTAACGCATTTTGAATGATCGATCTCAATAAATTTTCCCTTTTCTAGAATTTTGGAATTTTCAATTTCCAAAGATTTATTTTTAAATTGAAAGGATTTAATTTCTTTTAAAGCATTTTGATAATCGGTATGTAATAACTCGAATGCTTCAAAAAGTTCATCGTAAGAATTACTTACTTGGCTTACGAGGTCGCTGTCGTCGAATGAACTCCGGGCCATGAGTGCGAGATTATTTTGATTCATGAAATCATCATCGGGATCTTCGTCACTCCATGTTGCAACTAAGACTTCCTTTTGTTTTACACGACAGTTCTTAGCAAAGTAGCCTGGTTTACCACATAATCGACAAGTCTTGTCGAATTTCTTCGATTTGCCCTTTTGGATGTCCTGCTTCCTCCGGTTTAATAAGTGTTGGAACTTATTAATATTCTTGGCATAATATGTCGATTCTTCGTCGCTTTCGTCCACCTGGATTTCTTCTTTCTTTCTCGACATTTTAGCCTTCATGGCTATCGACCTCTCCTTCGGTTTCGGTTTGGCATTTCGAGATTTTAGAACAATCTCATAGTTGATAAGAGAACCAACGAGAGCACTAAAATCAAGAGTATTTAAATCTTTTGATTCCATTATAGCCGTCACCGTACCGTCCCATTCTCGAGGTAGTGATCGGAGAATTTTTTTCACTTTCTCACTACTCGAAAGTGATTTCCCGAAACATGCTAATCCATTTGTGATAACCAAAAATCGATCGAGCATTATAGTGATGGATTCGTCGTCCTTCATTTGGAATAATTCGTACTCGTGAAGGAGCATGTTAATTTTCGTCTCCTTGACTTGAGACGTACCTTCGTGTGTTACCTCAAGCATTTTCTAAATTTCTTTGGCACTATCACACAACGATATCCGGTTGTGTTCTTCCGGATTTAAGGCACAATGAAGAAGTTGAGTTGCCTTACAATTGTAGTGGTCGTTTTTTCAATCGGAATCGTCATATTCTTCGAAAGTTTTAAGCGTACCGTTGGAATTCGTTGAAATTTTCGGACCAAGACAAATCACCTTCCAAAGCTCGATGTCATAAGCTCGGATGAATATTGACATCTTTTTCTTCCACGTCATGAAGTTTGAGCCATCAAAAAATGGTGGTCGGTTGAGAGCAAGGCCTTCGACGGGAGCAAGTTGAAATGCCATTGGATCTTTTCTCCTCGGATGTTAAGCCGCGTATTAGAGTACCGCTCTGATACCAATTGTTGGTAATAAATCGGATATTTGCGCCGTTTGTGCGGAAGCGTAAATGAATTGCGGAAAATAAATCACACAAGGATTTATAGAGGTTCGGCTATTAACGAAGCCTACGTCCTCTCTTGATGTATCTTTTTCTATAGAAATAATATCAAAACCTCTACGCCTCTCTTCTATCGGTCGAGGGATTACCGTTACAAGCTCGTCTTCTATCGGTCCGAGTAAAACCGTTTTTCCTTTTCTTTTGGACAAGGAATCAACCACTCTAGCTTTCTATGGGTACTAGATAAACCTCACTTAGATATCGATTGTGATTCTAATAATGCCGGATCCTTGATCCTAATAACACCGAATCCAATCGTATCTTTTCTTTTACTACTCAAACTAACAATATAAGCTCAATATCACAACAACAATGTAAGTATATGAATATAAGATCAATGTCTTGATTGCTTGGAGTTGTTGTATGGAATAATACCAAAGATGTGGTATTTATAGCCTTCATCCACCAAGCTAGCCGTTAGTCTGTTTTGACTAATTAGCGTGCGCTAGGCTTTCTCTTTAGCATGTGCTATCGCGTGTAGCGTGCATGTAGCCTGCGCTAGACTGTTCCCAATTTCAGTCCAGTAGCTTCGTTTCTTCTCTTACGTACGTTATGCCTTCTTCCTCACGTACGTTATACTCTTGCTTTAGCGTGCGTTAATAATACATTATAGCGTGCGCTAAGCAATATATTCGTTGCCTTCATCTGTCAAAGTATCCGTTTGATATGCTGACTTTGACCTGCTTTTACCAACGTTCTGATTGACTAGAATTCAAACTGATATTTAGCGTGCGCTAAATATCATTCCTTGCGTGCGCTAATACTGACTTTATTGCATATGTCATTCTGTGTTTGAATGTCTTTACAACGGTAACAGTCATTCGATAGCGTGCGTTAATGACTATGTGTAGCGTGCGCTACCTCATCAGCTAACTTCACTTCAGGTAACTTCGAACTTGGCTGATATGCAGAGAACTTCCCGTTAGCGTGCGCTAACGTGTGATGACTTGTGTGCGCTAATACTGTCCAGATTGCAACTTTTTGCGTCTTCGTCTGCTTCATCGTTTTGCTTCGCCTTTATGTTGTTTTGTTTTGTTTAGCAACTTAATCATCAAAATATAATTTACTACTATGTGGAATAAATATTCCAACAATCTCCCCCTTTTTGATGATTATAAAATAACTCTTGAATTGGATAAATCTGAAAGGTAAAAATATATCTATATGTATATTTATACGAATCAAAGTTTTTGTTTTTGATCGTTTCGTTAGTTTCTCCAATCCTTTTCTTTTTCTGTCATTTTCGACTACTTTGCATTTCATTTTTCAATTTTTTCAACTCCTTCGTTTCTCCCCCTTTTTGTATGCTTTCTTCTCCTTTTCGACTTCTGCGATTTTTATTATTTTCCTCCTTTCATTTTATCTAATTCAACCTCTTCTCCCCTTTTTGTATTCAGCAAAAAGTAAAAAAAAAAATATAGAGGATTCTAATTGAAAATATGCAATAAATAATATGCATGATTCGGGTAAAACTCCCCCTGAAAATATTATCTCCCCTTTAAAAAAATACCGATTGTTGAAAATTAATTTTTGGGGACCCAACCTATAGTTGGTTTTTGTTTTGAAATATGGACAATATTAGGAATAACGGTTCCTTTTGGAATCCAAATCTTTTTTATTTTTATTGTCCGTCTTGGGATTTTGCAATTTGAAATGTGATGCCCAATTTTTAAACATTTTTCACAATGGGGTATTTTGAAATTTGTGGATTCATTTTTAGAACGTGGTTTGAATCATAACCCCTCTTTATTTGACGTGTATTTTTGAACCGAGAGCATATTTTCAAATTTCTCGTTTTCGAGAGAAAATTTCTTCGTTAAATTTTTGAGCTTGGTTTGAACTTTAACAAGATCATTCTTTAAAATATTCTCGTTTTCAACGCATTTTGAATGATCGATCTCAATAAATTTACCCTTTTCTAGAATTTTGGAATTTTCAATTTCCAAAGATTTATTTTTAAATTGAAGGGATTTAATTTCTTTTAAAGCATTTTGATAATCGGTATGTAATAACTCGAATGCTTCAAAAAGTTCGTCGTAAGAATTACTTACTTGGCTTTCGAAGTCGCTGTCGTCGAATGAACTCCGGGCCATGAGTGCGAGATTATTTTGATTCATGAAATCATCATCGGGATCTTCGTCACTCCATGTTGCAACTAAGACTTCCTTTTGTTTTACACGACAGTTCTTAGCAAAGTAGCCTGGTTTACCACATAATCGACAAGTGTTGTCGAATTTCTTCGATTCGCCCTTTTGGATGTCCTGCTTCCTCCGGTTTAATAAGTGTTGGAACTTATTAATATTCTTGGCATAATATGTCGATTCTTCGTCGCTTTCGTCCACCTAGATTTCTTCTTTCTTTCTCGACATTTTAGCCTTCATGGCTATCGACCTCTCCTTCGGTTTCGGTTTGGCATGTCGCGATTTTAGAACAATCTCGTAGTTGATAAGAGAATCAACGAGAGCACTAAAATCAAGAGTATTTAAATCTTTTGATTCCATTATAGCCGTCACCGTACCGTCCCATTCTCGAGGTAGTGATCGGAGAATTTTTTTTCACTTTCTCACTACTCGAAAGTGATTTCCCGAAACATGCTAATCCATTTGTGATAACCGAAAATCGATCGAGCATTATAGTGATGGATTCGTCGTCCTTCATTTGGAATAATTCGTACTCGTGAAGGAGCATGTTAATTTTCGTCTCCTTGACTTGAGACGTACCTTTGTGTGTTACCTCAAGCATTTTCTAAATTTCTTTGGCACTATCACACAACGATATCCGGTTGTGTTCTTCCGGATTTAAGGCACAATGAAGAAGTTGAGTTGCCTTACAATTGTAGTGGTCGTTTTTTCAATCGGAATCGTCATATTCTTCGAAAGTTTTAAGCGTACCGTTGGAATTCGTTGGAATTTTCGGACCAAGACAAATCACCTTCCAAAGCTCGATGTCATAAGCTCGAATGAATATTGACATCTTCTTCTTCCACGTCATGAAGTTTGAGCCATCAAAAAATGGTGGTCGGTTGAGAGCAAGGCCTTCGACGGGAGCAAGTTGAAATGCCATTAGATCTTTTCTCCTCGGATGTTAAGCCGCGTATTAGAGTACCGCTCTGATACCAATTGTTGGTAATAAATCGGATATTTGCGCCGTTTTGTGCGGAAGCGTAAATGAATTGCGGAAAATAAATCACACAAGGATTTATAGAGGTTCGACTATTAACGAAGCCTACGTCCTCTCTCGTTGTATCTTTTTCTCTAGAAATAAGATCAAAACCTCTACGCCTCTCTTCTATCGGTCGAGGGATTACCGTTAGAAGCTCGTCTTCTATCGGTCCGAGTAAAACCGTTTTTCCTTTTCTTTTGGACAAGGAATCAACCACTCTAGCTTTCTATGGGTACTAGATAAACCTCACTTAGATATCGATTGTGATTCTAATAATGTCGGATCCTTGATCCTAATAACACCGAATCCAATCGTATCTTTTCTTTTACCTCTCGTGTATAATGTTGAATGTATAAATACTCAAACTAACAATATAAGCTCAATATCACAACAACAATGTAAGTATATGAATATAAGATCAATGTCTTGATTGCTTGGAGTTGTTGTACGGAATAATACCAAAGATGTGGTATTTATAGCCTTCATCCACCAAGCTAGCCGTTAGTCTGTTTTGACTAATTAGCGTGCGCTAGGCTTTCTCTTTAGCATGCACTATCGCGTGTAGCGTGCATGTAGCGTGCGCTAGACTGTTCCTAGTTTCAGTCCAGTAGCTTCGTTTCTTCTCTTACGTACGTTATGCCTTCTTCCTTACGTACGTTATACTCTTGCTTTAGCGTGCGTTAATAATACATTATAGCGTGCGCTAAGCAATATATTCGTTGCCTTCATCTGTCAAAGTATCCGTTTGATATGCTGACTTTGACCTGCTTTTACCAATGTTCTGATTGTCTAGAATTCAAACTGATATTTAGCGTGCGCTAAATATCATTCCTTGCGTGCGCTAATACTGACTTTATTGCATACGTCATTCTGTGTTTGAATGTCTTTACAACGGTAACAGTCCTTCGATAGCGTGCGTTAATGACTATGTGTAGCGTGCGCTACCTGTTAGGCGTATTTTTATACGCTTATTTATCATTATTTTGTAGTGTTTTGGTGAGTGAAATTGTCTAAATGAGCTTTTAATGCCTTAATTTTGTATGATTGACAGGAAATTGAAGTCCGGAAGCTAAAACGAGGCAAAACGGGCGAAAACGGAAAAACTGTACTCTGAGCCGCGGCACAAGGAAGCTGAGCCGCGGCACAGGAAGACACCAGCCGAAGGGCAGAGTAACCTGTACTCTGTGCCGCGGCACAGCCCAGGTGAGCCGCGGCACAGAAGAATTAATTAACTCCCAGGCATTCAGCTGAAGGCGATGTGCCGCGGCACAGGTTTAGTGAGCCGCGGCACACTTGGCGGTTTTTGTATGCCCGCGCGGATTTTGAGCTGTTTCGAAGCCAGTTTTCGACCGACTAATACGGACGCGATTTGGAGGATATGTGGAGCTATAAATAGGGTTTAAGACCCTAATTAAATAATCTTGGAATCTTTGGATCTTTAACCTTTGAGAGCTTAAGCTTGGAGACGGCAGAAGAAGAGGAAGCGAGAAGACTTCAAGGGCGAGGCGGAAGGCTGAAGACGGAGGAATCCGAGCTTCATCTGCGTTTGAATTTTATGCTTTCGTTTCTTTATCTCGTATTTTGATTTTTAGTATGTCGGGCTAAAGCCCTAATCTAGGGTTTTGATGAAACCTTTGTTTGTGAATTGATTAAGATTATCGATTTATTACCTTTTATTGAGTTTTCCCAATTATGTTTAATGCTTGCAATTATCGGCCAATAGTTGTATTGATTTAAGCATTCACTTGAATCGGGAGAGGAGATTTGGTGAGGAACTATTGGTGAGGACCGTTTTATTACTGAGATAGGAATATACTCATAGGAACTACGTGGCCTTTAGGAGATTTCATGCTTTTTGCCTATCGACGAATTAATTCACCTAGGGATAGAGTGCGTTATTCGCCTTTAGATAAATCTATTGACCTCGGAGAGGCGGTAGAATATATTAGCAATCTCCGCCTTCAATAAATTGGGAAAATTATTTATTACGGATAAACGAGAGTAAATTCCGATAAACTAAGGTGGATTCAGAACCCTAGACTTATTCATCATTTGATTTATTTTATTCAAGCCATCGTTTTATACTAGTCTTTTAGTAATTCTTCTAGTTATTAATTACAAAATCCCAAATTCGATTGTTCAGATAAAATTGGAATACGAAACAATCGGTAGTTAGAAATTAAATCCTCGCGGGAACGATACTCTACTTATCACTTTATTACTTGTAAACGATGACGTGCACTTGCGTGTAGGAAATATCGCAACAAGTTTTTGGCGCCGTTGCCGGGGATTGAAATTTTCTAATATCGATTTAAGTATTTCCAGTCTTAATTTGAACGTTTTATTTTTATTTTTGTGTATTTAATTTCGTTTATTTGTTTTTCCTTTCAGGACCTTTCGTGTAGTGCATGAGAAAACTCGGTAACGAAGGCCTACTACCTTTGGATACCGAGCTCGAGCGCACTCTAAGAAGGAACAAAAAGGTGAAAAGAGAGTTGCAGACGACGGTCAACATGGCTGATAATATCGAAGTCCAAGGAGAAGATAACCAAGTGCGGCAAGTTCAACCGGAACTCGCTCTTCGAGATTATGCCATGCTGCAGGTCAACGCTAATTTTTCGGGAATTCGGCGTCCCACTATCCAAGCTAATAATTTTGAGATCAAGCCCGCCATTATTCAGATGGTGCAGGCGAGCCCATTACGTAATTTGCCGAAGGACGACCCGAATGCCCATATTGCTTCTTTCCTTGAGATATGCGACACATTCAAGACTAATGGTGTCACCGACGATGCCATCCGATTGAGGCTTTTCCCTTTCTCTTTGAGGGATAAAGAAAAGTTTTGGTTAAATTCCTTACCGCCGGGGTCGATTACAACATGGGAGAGGTTAGCGCAAGCCTTCCTTGCCAAATTTTCCCACGACTAAGGCGGCAAGGTTGAGAAACGAAATAACCACCTTTTGTCAGTACGATATGGAATCGCTCCACGAGGCGTGGGAGCGATATAAAGAATTGCTACGAAGATGCCCTCATCACGGCATTCCTGATTGGCTTCCGCTTCATACGTTCTATAATGGTTTGAGTGCTTCTACACGCACTCTCGTGGATGCGGCCTCTGGTGGGACTTTCATGGGAAAATCTATGGCCGAGGCACACGTGCTTTTGGAAGATATGGCAGCATACCAATGGCCATCGAAAGATTGACACCGAAGAGAGTCATGGAAGTTTCAAGCAATGACCCGATTTCCACTTTGTCGGCTCAAGTCATTGCTTTGACACAATGACTCGAGCATTTTTGCACTTTTGACCCCGTTACCATAGAGACATGCAATTGGTGTAACGGATCACATCCAGCGGAATGTCAAGTTGGAAATCCGTTCGAGCAAAATCGGATGGAGCGAGGCTAAATTTGTGGGAAGTGGGAATCGGCCGAATAACCCGTACTCAATACTTATAATCCGGGGTGGCGCAATCATCCTAACTTTTCATGGAGAAAGCAGGCGAGAACTCACACCGGCCCCGTTCGCGGAATCAGCCGGCCCCTCCGCTCCCAAAGTGTCTCTCGAGGAAGCACTTGCAAAATTGGCGGCAAATACGAGTCAATTTATGACCGTCTGGAAGCTACATTACAAAATCATTACGCTTCCATTCGGAACTTGGAGGTCAGTGGGCCAATCGCTAATGTGTTGACGGCTCGTCCGGAGGAGCATTGCAGTACAACAGAGACAAATCCTAGAGAGAGTCTAAACGTAATTAGCTTGAGAAGCGGGAGAGAGGTCTTGGATCAGCCCGAGCGGGGTAAAGAGAAGAAGGAGATTGAGGAAGAGAAGGATTTAAAGCCGAGGAGTCGAAGGATTTGAAGCCGGATAACTCGAAGACATGTGTCCCCACCGTTCCGTTTCATGAGACTACAAAAAGAAGGGCGGACAAACAATTTTATAAGATCCTTGATGTGTTCAAAAGCTTCACATAAATATTCCATTCGCCGACGCATTGGAGCAGCTGCCGAGTTTTTTCAAGTTCATGAAAGAGATATTATCGAAGAAGAGAAAGCTTGAGGAGTTTGAAGCGGTTGCCTTGACAGAGGAGTGCGGTGCAATTCTTCAAAAGAAGCTCCCACCTAAATTGAAAGATCAGGGAAGCTTCAACATACCGTGCACCATGGGAATCTTTCATTTAATAAGGCACTATGCGATCTTGGTGCAGTATCAACCTCATGCCTCTATCGATTTTCAAAAGTGAATATTGGGAAGCCAAGCCAACAACAGTCTCCTTACAATTGGCGGATCGATCGATAAAGTATCAGGGGATTAATCGAGGATTTTAGTTAAAGTTGATAAGTTCATCTTTGGCCGATATCATCGTACTCGACATGGAGGAAGATGAAAATATTCCAATCATCTTGGGACGACCATTTCTAGCGGCGGGCCGAACCCTTATAGGCGTGGAAAAGGGAGTTAACTCGAGGGTCCAAGGCAGCAAGTTACTTTTCAAGTATTCAAATCGTTCCCATGTCCGGAAGTCTGATAAAGGGTCACAAATTGAAAGTGTGGATGTTGTTGAAAGAGGAAAGCACCGAAAAAATCGTCGTTGGAAAAATTGATTTTGTGTTAAATGGTCCAAGTCTTAAAAGGATGTAGACCGAGTGGCGTTCCTCGAGCATGAGGAAAAATGCTGCTGATCTTGAATGCGTTTGTGAAGGAGGAGAGTGAGCCGCAAGCCAAGCGGACAATTAGTCATGGAGAAACCGGGTGTTTCGGGAAGTTATTCACGTCGAAACCTTTTCGCAAACAACATTTGATGACCGAACCGAAAGTCGAACCGCTGATGACCAATGGTCATAATTTTAACAAAAATATGAACGGTTCGATGAGCGGGCGGAAACCAAATGGAGTTTGCAGCGAACTAATGTTTTCCAATAGGTCCGGCTGAAGACTATAAACTTAGCGTTTCTCGGGAGGCAACCCGAGTTCGTAGTTGTAGATTTTTTGCATTTCTTTATTTTTCTTGTATTCGTGATTCTTATTTTTCATCATTTTTGTGCTTCAATTTGCCTCTTGTTTTTAACGTATTCTTCTCTATATTCTGTGCAGGTTAGTCCCAGGGAAGATACTGAAGTATGTGCCGCGGCACAGGTATTTTGAGCCGCGGAACACATGAATCGCAAGGAGGCCAAACCAACTGTACCCTGTGCCGCGGCACGGCTTAAGCGAGCGCGGCACACTTGAGCGAGCCGCGGCACACGAAACTTGAGCGCGGCACACGACAAAACGAGAACACAGGCAAAAGGCGTACACGTGCGCGGCTCACTATATCTGTGCCGCGGCACACTATGCGGAATCCGAAAGGCCAGGTAGCATATAACACGCATTCGGCCGGCATTACCAGGTACGCCTTCCTTCTCCTTCTTCTTCCCTCCCCAGCTCGCGACCGGCCGAATCATTCTTCCATTGTTTTTCCTGCGATTTTTCTTGCAATCTTCAAAAGGTATGTTTCAATCTTTAATCTTTACTTGCTTATGGTTTATATTTGGAAGTTGTGTATGCTTTGGATGAATGGAACATGCTTATTCTCCTTCGAAAGTTTTAGGATTGTTTAGAGAATAACATGGTAGTTTTATCGAATTTTCATGGTTAAATCGGAATATCAATGAGTTGAATGTGTTGAGTTGATGATGATTGAATTATGTTTTGATTTTTGAGGGTTGAATCGAGCTATAACTATGTTTATTCTTCAAGTTAACTTGTGCACCCAAGGTGTTTGATAAATTGCAGCAATGAAAAATTGGTAAGCTAGGCATTTTCAAAATTATATGCAATGAATCATGTTGTCGAATTACATTATCCCCAACCCCTACATCATGTTCAACTTGAGAGCTCGTACTTAACTTCCTTTTTGATGATGCAAGCTCGTTTATTCACATTCCGCATGATGTAGTCAAGAAGCATGCAAGCTCACCGGACGATGCCGGCACCAGCTCTGAGCGGTGGAGGAGTACTTGACCTTTTACTTTTATTGCATATCATTTTTGTCCATTGAGGTCAATGTACGTCCTAAGTTTGGGGGGGGATTTACTTTCAGTTTCTACATTCATTGCTGTACTCTATTTTATTGTTGTACGTTATTTCGTTGCACTTTTCATTACTTTGTGTAAAAAATTTTTTTAGATAGCCTTGCTTGTCTTAGTTTTTCTTTATTCGTGAATTTTTCGTGCTTCTATTTGTGTGATACTGATGTTACGACACTGTTTTTCTCTCTGAAGAAGCGGGCGAGTTCTAGTCGAGTTGTAGTCGATTATTTACATTGCCTTAGTATTCAATTAGGTCCGAAATTTTTCGTGATTGTAGAGGTCTTGGCAGATAAGAGACGATACATACTTGTTTTTAAATCCCCATCAATACGTTTGGCTACATTTTCCGGGTAGAGAGTCGTACTGTTTCTTTAGTCATTTTGGCACTTAGATTGAGTTTAGAGTCGGTGAGTTTTTCCCTAAAAGTCGAGATAATGTGTTCTATGAAGGGAAGTCTAGTAACCGGGGGTATTCGCGTGACCCGCTGTTTACTCTCGCGTAAAACGACAACCCTAATTAGACTAGTGATTTAGATATTTCACATGTGCCAATGATAGGGAGCCTAGTAACCGGGGGTATTCGCGTGACCCGCTGTTTACTCTCGCGTAAAACGGCAACCTTGATTCGGACATGCGGAAATTTTATATTCGAGTTGTTTCTCCGCTGTAGACGGGAACTTAGTAACTAGAAGCATCCATGTGCCCCATGAGTGTCTTTTACGTCAAACGGTTTTCCAATACATGAGAATGGAGTTTCCACCCTAGGATTATCCCGATGAAACATCCCGAGATCCTTACCTAGTGGTCAACTCGAATCAAATTCTTGAGCATATATATAAGGGGATTCTGTCAGATGTTTATTTGTTATGATACTCGTGAAAATTGTGCCTTTCATTGTGGAGCAGGACAAACTAGCTTGGTTGTGTTAGCCTTTCATATTGTGGTCGATTAGACTCACGTTTTGTTAATCTTTGGTGGAATTTCTTCATGAGCAGTGATTAGAATTTGAATTTGATTACATTGTGGAATCATTATTCTGAGTTCAGCTCGCTTTTATGACACTCGTATTATTTAGAGAGAATTACAGGATAGTATTGATTAGGTTGAACACTATGAGTTGCACGATGATTCACGACATTCTTTTATTGAATTTAATTCTTTTTGCTTGAGGACAAGCAAAGGCTTAAGTTTGGGACTATTTGTTAGGCGTATTTTTATACGCTTATTTATCATTATTTTGTAGTGTTTTGGTGAGTGAAATTGTCTAAATGAGCTTTTAATGCCTTAATTTTGTATGATTGACAGGAAATTGAAGTCCGGAAGCTAAAACGAGGCAAAACGGGCGAAAACGGAAAAACTGGACTCTGAGCCGCGGCACAAGGAAGCTGAGCCGCGACACAGGAAGACACCAGCCGAAGGGCAGAGTAACCTGTACTCTGTGCCGCGGCACAGCCCAGGTGAGCCGCGGCACGGAAGAATTAATTAACTCTCAGGCATTCAGCTCAAGGCGATGTGCCGCGGCACAGGTTTAGTGAGCCGCGGCACACTTGGCGGTTTTTGTATGCCCGCGCGGATTTTGAGCTGTTTCGAAGCCAGTTTTCGACCGACTAATACGGACGCGATTTGTAGGATATGTGGAGCTATAAATAGGGTTTAAGACCCTAATTAAATAATCTTGGAATCTTTGGATCTTTAACCTTTGAGAGCTTAAGCTTGGAGACGGCGGAAGAAGAGGAAGCGAGAAGACTTCAAGGCGGAGGCGGAAGTCAAGAACGGAGGAATCCGAGCTTCATCTGCGTTTGAATTTTATGCTTTCGTTTATTTATTCTGTATTTTCGGTTTTTAGTATGTCATGCTAAAGCCTAATCTAGGGTTTTGATGAAACCTTTGTTTTTGAATTGATTGAGATTATCCATTTATTACCTTTTTATTGAGTTTTCCCAATTATGTTTAATGCTTGCAATTATCGGCCAATAGTTGTATTGATTTAATCATTCACTTGAATCGGGAGAGGAGATTTGGTGAGGAACTATTGGTGAGGACCGTTTTATTCTGAGATAGGAATATACTCATAGGAACTACGTGGCCTTTAGGAGATTTCATGCTTTTTGCCTATCGACGAATTAATTCACCTAGGGATAGAGTGCGTTATTCGCCTTTAGATAAATCTATTGACCTCGGGAGAGGCGGTAGAATATATTAGCAATCTCCGCCTTCAATAAATTGGGAAAATTATTTATTACGGATAATCGAGAGTAAATTCGGATAAACTAAGGTGGATTCAGAACCCTAGACTTATTCATCATTTGATTTATTTTATTCAAGCCATCGTTTTATACTAGTCTTTTAGTAATTCTTCTAGTTATTAATTACAAAATCCCAAATTCGATTGTTCAGATAAAATTGGAATACGAAACAATCGGTAGTTAGAAATTAAATCCTCGTGGGAACGATACTCTACTTATCACTTTATTACTTGTAAACGATGACGTGCACTTGCGTGTAGGAAATATCGCAACACTACCTCATCAGCTAACTTCACTTCAGGTAACTTCGAACTTGGCTGATATGCAGAGAACTTCCCGTTAGCGTGCGCTAACGTGTGATGACTTGCGTGCGCTAATACTGTCCAGATTGCAACTTTTTGCGTCTTCGTCTGCTTCATCGTTTTGCTTCGCCTTTATGTTGTTTTGTTTTGTTTAGCAACTTAATCATCAAAATATAATTTACTAATATGTGGAATAAATATTCCAACAACACAGGTGCGATAACACGCAAACCACCACGAAATGACAACATTAAAGATCATCATCACACCTCCCACAAAGGGCTAACAAAACATATGCGTGGCGAACGACTCAACATTCACACCACCAATTCAATTAAAACTCGGAGGGCTCACACCCTAATGACAATAGTAACATCATACACACCTTCTCAGACCACAAGCAGGAAGTGATAGGTTTTAAAAACAAAACCACCTTTTTGAAAACAATTTGGAAACACCGGTAGATCTTGAGCATCACCTTACAAAAAGTAGTACAAACACCATTATCGAGACTTTGAAAACCATCTTGCGTTTGAACAAAAATGAGGACACTTCTTTTAGTGGAAAACTTTCAGAAATATTCGACCCTCGGGTCTAAGCAAAGCATTTCTAAATAATTGAAAATATCTCAAAATATTTTGGTCCTCAATCAGAATAATTTTGAAACATATTGCGGCACTGGAAGGCACCTTGAAAGTATCGCGAGAAAATAATTCATTTTAAAATGTACGTCTCGAAATTTATTTTCTAAGATACTCAAGATTTTCAAAAATTCAATAGACCAGAATGCCCAAAACTCACAAAATCCTTTATCAAACCGTCATAAAACATTCAAGGCCAAAATGCCCAAACTCGATTTAGGGAATCGGTTTTACGAAATAAAACTCAGTTTGCAAAATACTGAAAGTCATTTTGAAAGAACTCACGCAGCGGATAAAATACAGTTCGAAAATACATTAGCAGCGACACCTCTCCTCATATAATAAAATATGAGAGTAGAATACCCACATATCACGGAATCAAAATCCACAGAAGGATTCCAACACTTAACGATATAATCATACAAGCAGCTCATGTCACACGAGGCACCACACAAAGAAGGGAGACTTACGTCCACAGGTCGCACGAAGATGATGATCGCCCCACGATACTAATCACGACCAACCAATTCAGACGACGCGTTGGGACACGACTCAGTCACACAAAATTCGAAGAGACAAAACTCAACAGACACCACTAAACCCAACAACCTAGGTTTCTACAACCTAAGCTCCGATACCATTTATGTAACACCCCCAATCCGCTCAGGGATATTACACGTCGTAGACCCTTTCCTCAAGGATCTACCAGGCTGGTAAACAGCATCGAACATCTCAACAATGCCTTTAAGGCTAAAATGAGTCAGTAGATCGATTTGGTCTTTCAATAAATACATACAACTCAATACATGCCCACGCAGGGGTCGAATACAAAATGCTCCCGTACAACAGGGTAATTATACTGCAGCAGAAATAAAATATGACTGAACTAATACAACAACGTACGGGTCCTCATGTGATTAGTATCGATCATCTTTCATCATCCTTCGCGCCGACCCTGTGTTATGCTCCCAAAACCTGAATGCAAAAACAGACATCCACCCCCCGAATACTCGGGGGTTAGCAAAACTCCACTGTTTTGCTAGTGCAAGTATAAAACAGAAATACGAGCCATACAATTCACATTCCCCGAATAACAATAACCAGGAATCCTCAAAGATCCAAACATACCGAAAAGTACTTCCCGAGGCAAGAGTTTGGGTAAAACATTCCAAAACCGAAAGATCGCAGATCGAGAGGATAATTTATAAAACCTTTTAAAATGCCCTCGGGACTTTTCAACGTAAAACCATTTAGGATTATCGGATCCTTCTCTTTCCAAAATCGACAGGGGTCATAGCCCAAAGGTTTCGTTTTCACAAATAAAACCAACAACAATACACAGAGTCAGAGCCCACATCACGTGCCCTCAACGGACATAAAATCAACACAATATAATCACATACAGGCATCGCCTAGGACCGGGACGAACCCACAAATCCCACCCGAGGCCTATAAGGACCCTCCCGAGCTGGCTAGAGAAACAAATCACACACAGGCATCGCCTAGGACCGGGACGAAGCCACAAATTGCACCCGAGGCCTCTAAGGACCCTCCCGAGCAGGCTAGCGAAACAAATCACATGTCTCCATGACACGAACATCACAACCAAATCACAACCATAAGTTATCCCGGCATCGCACTAACAAGCCACGAACCTCGGAGTCCCCGCAAGACATACCCGATGGATAACCAGACAAGTTATCCCCGGCATCGCGCTAACAAGACACGAACCTCAGAGTCCCCGCAATACATACCCGATGGATAACCCTACGGTCACGCCCGACCCATACTAGCAAGTATGGATCCCGAAGATTCAACGATCCTAACCGGAGGCACATCACATACAACAAGCACACAACAATAATCAACTATCAAGCCAAGCAACATTAAGCCTCAGAACCTCCTTTCAAAGGAGTAACAACCAATATCACCCGTCACGTATTCACCGAACAAGCACACATAACAACACCAAATCCTCGGTAAATGATTACGGTTTATTACATTCACTAAATATGATCATAAGTCTTTCAACCAACGAAGTTAACACACATAGGCCAAAAACACACTTATTCACGAAGCATCCAAGTTATCGTTGAAAGACAACATTTATCGAGAACATACCGACACTTTGTAACATTCATTAAACCTCCAGATTTACATAAAATCATTTACCAACAATTATACCTACGAAACATGAAACGTATGGGTAAGATACTTGCCTCGAAATCGGCACGCAAGTATTCCGACGAACACGGCTCAACCGAGAAGTTTCGAAACGCTCGATGCTATCGAAAAGGAAGATGACGATGAACGGAAGGGTTCAACACGGGTTCCTCGCAAGAAACTCGACCCTAACATCTTATAATTAATAAATCAACGATCATACAAGGAAGAATAATCGTAGAACGTCCGAAAACCCCTCTATGACATTCTACCGGACACCTTCAAGGCGTCGATTAAGAACTCAACCAAAACGACGAATATATATGATCCGACCATGGAATAACAAGGGAAAATATATAATACATCTAAATAATCATCAACCCATCACAATCCTTAGTTAAATCAGATTAAACGGACGAAATCAAACAAAATACCCAAATTCCCCAAAACTAGATTTCTAGAAAATCTGACCTGATTCGCTAGATCAAAGGATGTTATAGGATGGAAAATCAATGATATGGACTCCAAGACTTCATGGATTCATTGCCTAACAACATGCCTCCATGTTCATGAAACCTCCAACCACAGAAGAGAAGGAAACGAGTGAGAAAATGGGTGAAAAACCCGTCTGCTGGGCCTTATATAGGCAGCCTGCCGGCCGCCTTACGTACGTAATCGGCCATGGCTTACGGCTGTAACCGGCCATGGCCGAGCCTTCTGCCCAAAAATGCCGGCAGCGTTACGTACCTAACCGGCCAAGGCTTATGCACGTAACTGGCCTTACGGCCGTAACGGCCGGGCCCTTACGGCCGTAACTCGGCTAGGGGTGGTCTGGCCCCAAAATGCCCGGCCATGACTCGGCCGGGGCCAACTCCGACGGCCCGGACGACCCCGAAACCCGAACCTGAATACAAATCTAAAATACGGTTACGAAGTACTCGCAAATACGAATTCGAGCACTAAGAGAACACACGATTCCGACCACCCGAAGGCTCGAAATTCGACAACGGAAAGTAATTACCCCAAACTTTGGAAAATTACGAAAATGGCCCAAAACGTCCGAAATACACGATACACAATCGAAACACCAAGCCAAAGCTCGCAACATGAATAATAACATTAAATGAACTTACGAGAAACTCGAAACAACAGTTTCGAACAAAATTCGCAAGAATCGAACTCAAGTGCGGAAAAATCGCTTAAGAACACGAAACTCAACAAAACGATACCGAAACGAACTCGGATGACAAAAAGTGCAGAATTAAATACTCTCGGAATGACGAAACGATCACGAGCGAGTTGTCAAAATGGGTTCCTGTCGAAAAAAAAGAAAATCACCGAAATTCGAAATTGCTGATATTACAATAGACTGGATGAGATCTTCAATGCTGTATGGAAGGGCTGGATGGAGATTCCAGACAGCTTCCACACTTGGCGGCATTTTGACTCTTTCGACTTCTTTGCTGTATGATGGCATTTATCAAAATAATATTGTTTATCCCAATAATTATATCAACTGAGAATAGTAAATATAATATTAGATATTATATTTATTAAGATTAGATAAGTAATATATATAATATGAGATATTATATATATTGTATTATTTAATAAGTTGAGGGGTAACTAAGGAAATACTAGAGTTTTGACTCTAGTGTTTACTTAGTATAAATAAGGAATTTATGACAAGGAGTTGTCATAGAGACAAGCAAAGCAAAAATATCGACTCCTCCCCTTCTGACAAGGAACATCTGTTGTACTGTTTGTCAATATTATTTGTAAGGATCTAGCAATCCAGCTTGTGCAATTATTCGTGTATCACCGAAAGAGAAAGGTGATTTTCATCAGCTTCTGGTACGAATCTAGATATGTTCTTCGAATTAAGGTAATTCGACGAATCCTTTAATTAAATAATTAAATTACTGCATGAAATCCTCATATCGGGTTTTTACTTTTTATTCCGCTGCGCTTTTGCTCATATTCATTGTATTAGATACATAAAAAAAACATATTCCATCTCTATATTTAAATTTATTGTATTCATTTGCACTTATATATTTAAACATTTCAGTTAGAAAATTCAAAACCAAAAACAAATTAGAATTTCAAATGAAATTCAATATACTCGAATTTTATTTACAAAGTCGAATCCAGTCACATTTGAATGTCTTCTTCAACTTATAAAAATAATTTTAGTTAAGTAAAATTTAATCAATAAAAAATAGTTTTGAACATAAAAAGTCAGCTTTAATTAATATATTTAGTTCAAATCAATAAAATTCAGTTCAAAATAGTAAAATCAGCGACTTCTTATAATAATAGGTTGCTTTGTAAACACACTCATTCTTGTTATTATACACATGGTGCACTTTTACTATTTTTAACTCATTTTTAATATCAAAAACTAATAAAATATACTTATAATATATAACTAAAAACTTTAAAAAAGTTGGTCTGGGTGTGTTATTAAAAAAATATGGTGTGCTAATAATACAAGGATCTCTCTTTTTTGATACCAAAGCATAAAAGTTATATATCCCCATTCATAAAACTATAAGTTTTTGATACCAAAATGTGTTAAAAGACTTTATTACCTTTAAAGTCTACCACTAAAAGATAAAAAAACATAAAAAAAATATAAGATTATTAAAAGCAAACAATAATAAAAAATAAAAATTATTAAAAGCAAACAACAATAATCTAAACGGTCCCACAACTCAATATTTTCCTAAGCAAAAAAACTCTCCTTATCTCTCTGCAAAAAAACTCTCCCGTCGTGAAACCCTTCACCGGCCAGAAAATGTCGAACTCCGACTACCACAGAGAATCTGAAGACGCCAGAAGTTCCGCTAGTGACACTCCATCTGAAGAGGAATTCGTCAATGAGCCGTCGGTTAGTGTATTTTCATTCACACACGATCGTGCCACGACGGTTGTTCATCGTCCCACGATGGTGCTGAAGAAGATGACACCATCGTGTACACGATGGTCTTTCGTGGGCACGATGGTTTACACACGACGGTCGTCGATCGTGTGTGCCGTCGTGTGCTAGAAGACAAAAGGCTCCTGCCCTGCACACGATCGACGCCCGTCGTGTGAACCGTCGTGTGGCACACAATGGTCTTCACACGACGGGCGTCGATCTTGTGCAGGGCAGAATTTTTTTTTCGTTCTCTTAAGCATTCTATCATATTCTTATGAGTTGTATGTCTATATTGCAGACTGGTTGCGTATGGAAGAGACCTACATTGCATTTTGTTACACGTCAAGTGAATCTTTACATACGGGAGGCAGTATTTAAAGAGATCATTGAGACACTAAGAAGTATGGGCCGCAATTCATGATTCTTGATCGAGCTATCGAGAGCTTGACCGAGGGGGTCCTGGGGCGTTTGATTAAAGTTAGGAGAAATGGGAGTTCAAATACTGCCCTACATCACTTGATTGCCCGTCAATTGGAGGGTGATCAAATCCCCCCGGATGAGTCGTGGTTCCAGGTTTGCGGGAGGACCATTCGTTTTACGGCCCGTGATTTTGCCATGATCACTGGACTCCATTTTGGAAACTCTACCTTCCATCCACAGGACGACCATCTCCTTCCGTCTGACGGTATTTTCCACAGAATACTCCATGGCAAAAATATTAAGGTTAGTGTTCTGCGGAAGAGGTTCAATGCTCGATATTTTGGTAGAGACATAAGAGATTATGTGAAGGTTGCCAATTTGCTTATATGCTACTACTTTATCCTATGCCGTGACGACATGATGGTCGAGACATGGGCATGGGCATTAGTTGAGGATTTCGAGCAGTGGGATATGTTTTCTTGGGGTGCTTATGCCTTTGGGGTTTTATCTTATTACATAGGCAACGTTGCCATGAAGGAGGGACAAGAGCACAAGGACTATCACTTCTATGGTCCTGTTTGGGCTTTACAGATATGGTCGTATGAGATGATTCCTTCATTGGGAGCATTGTGTGGTATTCAAGATAAATTTGTCCAAGTCCCCCGGTGTTTGATGTGGACTACGAGGAAGATGTTTTGTGATTTCACTCATTTCTTCGAGGATAAGGTACATAAATTTGTAAACGTATTTTCTCCTGACTTCATCTCTTCAACGTTATGTGATTGCCCATCTAATGGTATGCTTTAATGACTAATTTTGCAGCACAGAGTACTTCCCTCTTTACCGCATCTGGAGGAGGATGAGGCTGAGTACTACTACCTGAGCTTTGAGAATGGCTCGCTATATGACGTTAAGTTCATTAAGCCTGTAAGAATAGCTGTGCAGCACAAAGAGGATGAGCCTGCGCTGATTCCGAGAAAGAAAGTTATGGATAGGTTGAAGAAGGCTGCTGGGAAATTGATTACATATGAGCCGGCATATAAAGTGTCGAAGCGACGCCGACAGAGTACCCCACCAGTAGATGGTGCAGAGACATCGGACCGAGAGAGGCAGCCAGAGAGGGTATGTTGTGTCCACGGACTTCCTTGTCCGGACCACACCCAGGACACGAGCAGGGATGAGTACTTCGATCGCCGTTTGAAGGCGATCTTGTACGACGATTCTGAGTCCGGATTTATTGCTCGAGTTTCTCGCCGGGTGCTTTCTGGGATCGTGGATTTCTTCGGACCTATGCATAGACGTTCTAGGAACCCGGTGCACTACACAGCTAGGAGCCATGAAAGGTTTCCCGATAGGCCTCGTCATTCTGCATCTGTTAGCAGCGCCCAGCAGAGGATTCCTGACTCTCCACGTCACTCAGTCTCTGGTGCAGCCCACATTCACCATTCTCAGCGTCAGCTTAGTCATCATTCTCAGCGTCAGCCTAGTCACCATTCTCAGCGTCCGCCTACCCACCATTCTGAGGTCCAGCACAGTCACCATTCTGAGATCCAGCACAGTCACCATTCTCAGATTCATCATTCTTTTGAGCGGACTCAGCAGCCCCTTGATTACGAGCATCAGTATGAGCCATTTGAGGCGCCGTTTCAGCAGTATGGGACGATGTTCGACTGGTTTCAGGACGAGCATCATTATAGTGCGATGTTTCGATGTGAGGGTGGTGGTCCTGAGCAGCAGCCTCCATTTTAGATCGAGCAGCCAATTTTTGAGATCGAGCAGTCCGCTGTACAGCTCTCTGATCGTTATTGTAATATCCGCATTTTTCCCTTCTCTTATTATTCTCATTTTGGTGCATTTTCGTTTTTAGCAACTCGCTTGTAACCGTATTGACATTTTGAGGATATTTAATATTGGACATTTTGTCGTTTGAGCTTGTTTCGGACTCGTTTTACTCGATTCGGTGTTTCACGTTGTTTTCATCGCTATTTGGTGTATTAGCGTAATCGTCGTTCGGAACCGCCGTTTCGGGGTTGCCGAAGATTCATCCCATGTTATTATGGGCGTTGTGAGCCTTTGTTCGGCATTTCGACCATGTATCGTACATTTCGGACGTTTGGGCCGTTTTGTAAATTTCCCAAACTTTTGGGAAAATTGCGTTTGTTGTTGTTTTTCTGAACTTTTGAGTAGTCGGGAATATGCTTTCCTTCGACACGTAAGTTCGTCGTTTCAGGTCCCTTACGTCTGTACCATCGTGAATTGTTCACCGTTGTATTTCGATTCTTTTTCGGTACCTCCCTCATTCCTTCTGGCCTGTACTCCCCAGAAAGGAATGTTACGTACGTAACATGTAATACCACCAGTATTACATGCTTTTTCACTTTGGGCGCTCACGTCTATTTCTCCTGTTTGATAAATAAATGTACTCCATTACAATAAAACATATTTTGTATAATATTGTTGTACGGTATCGCATCTATTATTCGTGTATTGTGATGGTATGATGATTGACGAACTTTCAGTGACATACCTCGATGTCGTTAGGTAATTATCGGTGCGAATATGACGGTGGCCAACGTCTTGTTCCCCGAGAGATTTCCAGACGACATGGAGAGGGAGTCGTGTCATAAGAAATTAATGTGATGATAATTTGGCAAACAAAACTGTCCTTTACGTACGTTATACTCCGACTCATTACGCACACTATATCTGAGCCATTACGTACGTTAAATATCGGCCCTTACGTACGTAACATCGGTCTTCGGTCTTCGGACAAGAATCTTCGTCCGGTAGTACGCGTGCCGACCAACTTTCGGCGTGATTGCGACAGGCAAGTCAACGAGGTGTTACGTACGTTAACCCGCTTTCGTTACGTACGTAACGATGTGAGTGAATCGTTCCAGCGAGTTCCTTACGTACGTTAAGTATTTTGCCATAACGTACGTAAAGCCTCTTACGTACGTAAACCCTAAGGCATGACGTATGTAAGGGCAATCTGAGTTTATAAAAGAACACTTTGCCTTTCATTTCTTCCGTTCCAAAAATCATCCCTCTTCCTTGTACACTACTCTCCACCATCATTGAACCAATTCTAACCTCCCAATTCAAGTGCTATCCTATTAGAGTACGATAATCAAGCTTCGGGGAAGGTCTTGAAGGTGTTATCCTCTCGTTCTCCTTCGTCCACCGTCGTTCTTCATCATCTTTTGTCAGTAAAGGTAAGTTTATCCAACCTTGAACTCATTTCAGTATTGTTTAGTAAGTTTTAGTAAACCTCGGATGCCTTGGGTAGCTTAGAACCCTCGTAATAATCGAAGTATATAGCTATCGCAATTGTTAATCGATATCCATCAAAGCTTGAAATTGGAATGAATAATGGTAGAACTCATAATCATATTGCTAATCACCAACTTCTCGGAATCATCTTGAAGGATTTCATGTATAACCGTATTATCATGTTGAATAAAACCGTTAATGAATCCTTGATGAAGTTACCAACAATTTCTAGCCTAATAGATACGAAACATGTTAAGATGATGGATTAATCGTTCTAGACTTGCATATTAAGACAACGATGAAATCTTGATGATTGTTGGTTATCATTAACTAGGAATGTTGTGTTAGAACACTATTGTTTAGCGGAAGGATAACTTATAAAGAATGTTGCCGAACCTAAAGAAATTAATGGCATTATGGATAAAAATGGAGAAATTCGATTCGACATCATAAGCAACTAGGATAGGGCCCTAACAGACGAGAGGGGAGGAACGTCGTTGATCAGTATTATCATAAGATGTTAATCGACAAACATGTAATAGGTCGGATTTCCAAGTGCGATCGTTCGCCGTTGCCTTGTGAAGAAATAACTCGCGTCGGATTTGAGGCAAGTGAATCTTGCTCGGACTTTACGTCTTATAATTTTAGACATAGTAAATGTTACTATTGTGGAATGGTGCTCTTACGATTATCTTGTCGGAGTATTCCCGAGTAGATACTACCGTGACCCTTGCCGCGGCCTTGGGAGTTTTCTTGTTGAACCGTGTTGTGGATAAAACTGAATGGTACCCACATCCGGAGTAGTCCGTAGATACTTCCGTGACCCTTAGTTGCGACCTTGGGAGTTTATGTCTTGATAAGAGGAATAACATGGAACATTCGGTGACAACTTTATTCCTTGAAATTATTAGATTTTACCTTTGAGTTTGGTTTGGATTGTTTCGACCTAGGTTCGGCACGACATGTCGTGCAGTAAATTTGTTGAATATGTGCACCCAGAAGGTTACGGCCGGAGCATGAGGTGTGTTGGAAGAAGGCACATTAATTTCTTAAATAATTTGAACATTCCACGTTGTGTAATAACCGTATGTACGGACACTATTTGCTTTTGGTGCTTTGGGTTGTACGAAGACTTTCTTAATTACTTCCGTATATTACCACTGTTAAATAAAATATTTTCAAAAACTTGCCTTGTGGGTCCCTCATGGGATCTACGGCACTGTGGCGACCCGGTTCATTTTGGGGGCGTTACAGAAAATGGTATCAGAGCCTAAACACTCACGTGGAAAGTTTTACCAAAAATATTTTGAAAACGTTTTGCCTTCAAAATCCAACACTTATGACGACCGTAACTCCTCGAGGGATGTCGAGGTAAAATACATGTAAATTCTTAAGGATCAAGTATGATGTTTGGATTCAGTAAGAACTCAGAGAATGTTTGCATTAAACTAACCTGTTAGATTGAACGAACATCACCAATGGCACGTCGAGGAGCTAGAAGAAACGTAAATGACGCACAAGTTTCCGCTATGAACCAGGCGGGAAGACGAAACACTTGGAGAAACTAATCCGTGGAAATCAACCACCACATTAATCGAACGAGCAGAGCGTAAAACCGAACAACGGGGATTTGATCCGGCCTTCGTTCGAGACTCTCGCTTGAGCCATTGCCATGTGAATCGCTCAGTCAACCGGCGAGAACAAGTACCGATCATTAACATAGAAGAGAACAGGAAAGGACCGTTGGGTGGGAGAAATCTTGAAGGCAGGACCGCCATTATTCGGCAGTGCAGGGATAAGCACGTGGACGATTGGATCTCGGAAATGGAGGCGCGCCGAGGTGATCGGCTGCCCAGAAACCGAAAAGTGCCACTCGGGATCAACCACTCCGTGACACCGCGGCCGATGGTGGAGGACCTATAAGCCGAGGACATAATAGTCGGATGGCCCGAGTTTTCCAAACTATTGAGAGGCAATCATCCCCGATCAGTTCAAACCGCACGAGCGGAGTTTCTTGGCGAGAGCCCTCGAAATTTGCCAAGTACAAGAAATCATTCGGGCATACGGGACCGAGCTAAGCTATGTCGCATGAGATGGTTCCATCCGAAGACGGCCAATTTGTCACCTTGCTCAATGGTTGCGGAGGATGTTCAACGCTACGCGGCGGGGTTTCATTGCACCACGTTGAGGGCATATGAGGACGTAGTCACGGCATACGCCCGATACGGTTGTCGATTCGGATGCGGGCACAACCAAAAGAAGCGAAGACCGCAAATCAGTCAGGAGCACCGGCGAGTGAATTTGGGAATTGGGTTCCCCTCCAAATCAGCAGCTTCGTCCCAACAGAAAGGAACATCTGACGGGCCTTCTCGCCGTAGCTGTTTCAATTGTGGCATAGCAGGGCATACCATGAGTCAGTGTCGTAAAGCATCGACAAAGTGCTTTTCATGCGGAAGGGGTGGGCACATGTCTCGTTACTGTTCTCGGATCAAACCTACACCAAACCCAGCTCCTCAGAGTCAACAAGGCTCGGTACAGACATCCAGAGCGTCTGCCATGTCCGACTACCGATCTCCACCTCACCAGTCTCCTCTACACGGTGCTGGAAGAGGACATGGTCGCGGGGGAGGTACTGCACCCTCCTCGGGGACACTGCCGTCCCGCTTGTTCGAACTAAGGGCTACTGACGAGCAGACCACTCCTCCTGTCTAAGGTACACTCCTTATTAAATCTCAGCCTGTTCGTGTACTGTTTGATACTGGAGCAACCCACTCGTTTATATACGTAGAATGTGTTAACCATTTGCATCTCCCTTGTGTACCCTGTGAGTCCTTTAATGTTAAACTACCCGAGGGCAGCAGGGTGGAGGGTAATTTGGAAGTTCGAAATTGTCCGCTTCGTATCAATAATCTGGGCTGGACAACCAATCTCATGGTCTTTCCACTCCAAAACGAAGATGTGATTTTAGGTATGGACTGGATGACGACGCACAAGACGGTATTCGATACCTATCACCTAACCGTTTCTATTACGACCCATGACGGTGCCACTCACACAATTAGAGGCCGAGAGAACTTCAGCACAAAAGGGTCCCTCAGTCTCCTTTCAGCAGTAGCACCTCGTGATGATCGAGGAGCGTATTACTGGTGCAATATTCTTCAGGAGGGCACGTCACAATTGTCGGTTGCTAATATTCCTGTAGTGAACGAATTTACGGACATATTCCCCGACGAACTACCTGGATTGCCACCACAAAGGGAGGTCGATCTCTCAATCGAACTTGAGCCAGGAACGACGCCTATCTCCAAGGCACCATACAGGATGGCACCAGCCGAAATGAAGGAACTAAAGTCACAACTCGAAGAATTTCTAAGGAAGGGGCTCATTCGTCCAAGTACTTCGCCATGGGGTGCGCCAGTTCTTTTTGTGAAGAAAAAGGACCGCTCTCTGCGCCTGTGTATCGATTACAGGGAACTTAATAAGGTCACTATTAAGAACCGTTACCCACTTCCAAGGATTGATGATTTACTGGACCAACTGCAAGGGGCGACTGTGTTTTCAAAGATCGACTTACGTTCGGGATATCACCAATTGAGAATTCGAGAGGATATTCCTAAGACCGCATTTCGATCGAGATATGGGCACTACGAGTACATGGTGGTGTCGTTTGGCCTGACTAATGCTCCAGCTGTTTTTATGGAATTGATGAACAGGGTTCTGACAGAGTTTCTCGATAAGTGTGTGGTGGTTTTCATTGACGATATTTTAATTTATTCCCGAAGCCGATGGGAGCATGAGGAACACTTGAGGCAGGTGTTGAGCGTTTTAAGACAACATCAACTGTATGCTAAACTTTCTAAATGCGAGTTCTGGATGCCAGAGGTAACCTTTTTGGGGCATGTGATTTCAGCAGGAGGCGTTAAAGTAGACCCCGGAAGATCGAGACAGTTATGAATTGGGAACCACCTAGAAATGTCAAAGAGGTGAGAAGTTTCTGGGGTTGGCGGGATATTATCGACGGTTCGTCGAGGCCTTCTCTGTGTCGCTCGGCCATTAACAAATCTGCTTAGGAAGAACACCAAGTTTGTCTGGACAATGATTGTCGAAAGTTTCGGCGAGGCTAAAAGGAAGCTTACTACCGCCCAGTGTTGGTACTACCGCGAGTACGGAGGGATTCATAATATGCACCGATGCGTCTAAGCACGGGTGGGATGTGTGTTCATGCAAAATGACGGGGTTATCGCTTACGCCTCTCGTCAACTTAAACCTTATGAGGTGAACTACCCGACACATGACTTGGAACTAGGCTGCAGTGGTCCACGCTCTTAAGATTTGGAGACATTACCTATATGGGGTTACAGTAAGATCTTTACGGACCACAAGAGTTTAAAGTACATTTTCACGCGAAAGAGTTAAATATGAGACAGGCGTTGGGTGGAGTTAATCAAGGATTACGATGTAGAGATTCTATATCACCACAGGAAGGCCAACGTCGTAGCGAGGCCTTGAGTCGGAAAAGCTGCGCAGGAGGTGACACTATCTGGTTTGTGATGCAGTGGAGTTGCAGCAAGATCTCCGGAAAAATGACATTGAAGTGTGGATACAACACCGCCAGGGACAGTTGTGCTCGATTGATATTCGCTCGTACCTGCTGGACGAGATACGCCTAGCACAGATGGAGGATCCAGAACTTCGTGCGATCAGTGCAAAGGCCGAAGGGGGAGTTATTTCAGACTACAGGATCCAAGGGGGCTTAGTTGAATTCAAGAACAGGATTTGCATTCCACCTAAAGACGAGCTTAAGCAAACTATACTCAAGGAAGCTCATTCTACTCCCTATTCGATACATCCCGGGGCGAGCAAAATGTACAAAGACCCGCGAAAGAGTTTCTGGTGGAAGAATATGAAGCAAGAGGTAGCAAGGTTTGTCGCTCGATGTATGATATGTCAACAGGTGAAGATTGAACACCGTAGACCGGCCGGAATCATGCAGCCCTTACCCATTCCGGAATGGAAATGGGAGAGCATATCAATGTACTTTATCACCAAGTTACTAGTGACGGCGGGGGGAAAGGACACGATATGGGTTATTGTAGACCGACTGACAAAGTCGGCACACTTCATTCCAATTCAGGAGGCCATCGGAACAGAACAGCTGGCTACCATCTTTGTTCGGGAAATCGTGAGGTTACATGGCGTTCCCTCGGGGATTATTTCGGATAGAGACACTAGATACGTGTCCCGCTTCTGGAAGGTCATCCACTGTGCCATGGGTACTCAAGCGCATTTCAAGATCGCCTATCATCCTCAAACGGATGGACAAACGAACGCACCATACGGACCACGGAAGATATGTTGAGAGCATGTGTACTTGATTGGGGCAAGGATGGGCTAAACACCTCTGCAGCGGAATTTTCGTACAACAACGGTGGCATGCAAGCATAGGCATGGCCCCTTTGAGGCCTTGTATGGTAGAAAGTGCAAGTCTCCCCTATGTTGGGACGATGCATCCGATGTCATCGCCACCGAGTTGGATCTAATCCAGAATCTATTAAGAAGATATCCATTGTTCGAAAACACATGTTGGCGTGTGAGTCGCCAAAAGTCTTACGCTATGGACCGGCGGACCGTTGGAATTTATGGTTGGGGATCATGTTTGGGTTAAAGTGTCGCCAATGCGGGGCATTCGACGCTTCGGCCGGAAGGGCGACTAAGCCCGAGATTTATTGGCCCGTTCGAAATACTGGACCGAGTCGGTAGACTCGCTTATCGGCTAGCATTACCACCATCGTTAGACGGAGTGCATAATTTCTTCCACGTCTCCCAGCTGAGAAAGTACGTGTACGATCCTAGCCACAAGATCAACTTCGAGGAAGTAGAGATTTCCAATGATGCTACCTTTAGGGAAGTTCCAACAGCGATTTTGGATCGACGCGTAAAGACACTAAGGAACAAGAACATACCCCTTGTTAAAGTTCAGTGGTCGCACCACGGTACGGAAGAAGCGACTTGGGAGATCGAGGCAAGCATGAGAGAGAATCATCCCGAGTTATTTTCTTAGTTTCGGGACGAAACTATTTTTAAGGGGGGTGGTATGTAATACCACCAAGATTACATGCTTTTTCACTTTGGCGCTCACGTCTATTTCTCTGTTTGATAAATAAATGTACTCCATTATAATAAAACATATTTTGTATAATATGGTTATGCAGTATCGCATCTATTATTCGTGTATTGTGATGGTATGATGATTGTGAACTTTGTTGACATACCTCGATGTCGTTAGGTAATTATCGGTGCGAATATGACGGTGGCCAACGTTTTGTTCCCCGAGAGATTTCCAGACGACATGGAGAGGGAGTCGTGTCATAAGAAATTAATGTGATGATAATTTGGCAAACAAAACTGTCCTTTACGTACGTTATACTCCGACTCATTATGCACACTATATCTGAGCCATTACGTACGTTAAATATCGGCCCTTACGTACGTAACATCGGTCTTCGGTCTTCGGATAGGAATCTTCGTCCGGTAGTACGCGTGCCGACCAACTTTCGGCGTGATTGCGACAGGCAAGTCAACGAGGTGTTACGTACGTTAACCCGCTTTCGTTACGTACGTAACGATGTGGGTGAATCGTTCCAGCGAGTTCCTTACGTACGTTAAGTATTTTGCCATAACGTACGTAAAGCCTCTTACGTACGTAAACCCTAAGGCATAACGTACGTAAGGGCAATCTGAGTTTATAAAAGAACACTTTGCCTTTCATTGCTTCCGTCCCAAAAATCATCCCTCTTCCTTGTACACTACTCTCCACCATCATTGAACCAATTCTAACCTCCCAATTCAAGTGCTATCCTATTAGAGTACGATAATCAAGCTTCGGGGAAGGTCTTGAAGGTGTTATCCTCTCGTTCTCCTTCGTCCACCGTCGTTCTTCATCATCTTTTGTCAGTAAAGGTAAGTTTATCCAACCTTGAACTCATTTCAGTATTGTTTAGTAAGTTTTAGTAAACCTCGGATGCCTTGGGTAGCTTAGAACCCTCCGTAATAATCGAACCGGTATATAGCTATCGCAATTGTTAATCGATATCCATCAAAGCTTGAAATTGGAATGAATAATGGTAGAACTCATAATCATATTTCTAATCACCAACTTCTCGGAATCATCTTGAAGGATTTCATGTATAACCGTATTATCATGTTGAATAAAACCGTTAATGAATCCTTGATGAAGTTACCAACAATTTCTAGCCTAATAGATACCGAAACATGTTAAGATGATGGATTAATCGTTCTAGACTTGCATATTAAGACAACGATGAAATCTTGATGATTGTTGGTTATCATTAACTAGGAATGTTGTGTTAGAACACTATTGTTTAGCGGAAGGATAACTTATAAAGAATGTTGCCGAACCTAAAGAAATTAATGGCACGCATTATGGATAAAAATGGAGAAATTCGATTCCGACATCATAAGCAACTAGGATAGGGCCCTAACAGACGGGAGGGGGAGGAACGTCGTTGATCAGTATTATCATAAGATGTTAATCGACAAACATGTAATAGGTCGGATTTCCAAGTGCGATCGTTCAAGCCGTTGCCTTGTGAAGAAATAACTCGTGTCGGATTTGAGGCAAGTGAATCTTGCTCAGACTTTACGTCTTATAATTTTAGACATAGTAAATGTTACTATTGTGGAATGGTGCTCTTACGATTATCTTGTCCGGAGTATTCCCTAGTAGATACTACCGTGACCCTTGGCATGACCTTGGGAGTTTTCTTGTTGAACCGTGTTGCGGGATAAAACCTGAATGGTACCCACGTCCGGAGTAGTCCTGTGTAGATACTTCCGTGACCCTTGGTTGCGACCTTGGGAGTTTATGTGCTGATAAGAGGAATAACATGGAACATTCGTTGACAACTTTATTCCTTGAAATTATTAGATTTTACCTTTGAGTTTGGTTTGGATTGTTTCTGACCTAGGTTACTGGCACGACATGTCGTGCCAGGTAAATTTGTTGAATTTGTGCAGGACACCCCCCAAGGTTACGGCCAGGCATGAGCTGTGTTGGAAGAAGGCCTGTTAATTTCTTAAATAATTTGAACATTCCACGTTGTGTAATGACCGTATGTACGGACACTATTTGCTTTTGGTGCTTTGGGTTGTACGAAGACTTTCTTAATTACTTCCGTATATTACCACTGTTAAATAAAATATTTTCAAAAACTTGCATTGTGGGTCCCTCATGGGATCTACGACACTGTGGCGACCCGGTTCATTTTGGGGGCGTTACATAACACCCTTTTGGTAACGTACGTAACGTCCTAGTGTATTTCGGTACAGGCGTTTCTGCCTTTTTGGTTACGTACGTAACACCCTTTTGGTTACGTACGTAACGCCCTAGTGTATTTCGGTCCAGGCAATTCTGCCTTTTTGGTTACGTACGTAAGGCCCTTATGGCTTACGTACGTAATACAGCTTACGTACGTTAGCATGTGGTGGCTAACGTACGTAACGAGGTCTGGGTTTATAAACCCAGGAGTTGACCGATTTCGGTCATTTTTCATCCCTCTCCTTCCCATCCGACTCCTAGGCGATCTTCTTGGCATTTCCGGCGATTTGAAGCTTTGTAACTCCGAGCCATCATCTTCTTCGATTTTTTGGAGTATATTATCAACATCTAATCGTGTTCTTCATCATTTTTCAAGGTAAACTCCTAAAAACCTTGTTTTGGGTAAATTGAAGGGGTTTTCATGTTTCGTCCGATTCGTTCCGTATGTTAGATTAATTCATGATGTACATGATTAATCTCATTGGTTTTGTTGGTTTCCCTACGGATTCATGCTATATTTCGTAGTAATTTTGTAATCGAAAGGGTTTGGTTGAGGTCCGCCCTCGTTGTTGTTTTTATACGAATATACATGAATCGTAGGCGGGTTTTTGAGTGTTTTCCAATTCCGTATTCGTTTAGAATTGGTTGTGATTGTGTTCTTCGTATCGTTAGGTTCGTGATTATCGGATCCTAACGTCCGTCGGTGTCTCCCTTCCGTTCGTAGTGTCGTCTATTATTCAAGGCAAGTATTTTTGGAAACCTTTATGCTTAACATGAAATGGTAATGTATATTGTGTGTGATATACTCACCCTAGGAGGGTCCGACGGGGCCTCGGGGGAATCTATGACTTCACTCTGGATTCACGAGTTTGTTTCTCTAGCCAGCTCGGGAGGGTCCGTAGAGGCCTCGGGTGGGATTCATGGTGGCGTCCTGGTCCTAGGCGATGCCTGTGCGTGATTTGTTTTATAAAGTGGCCAGCTCGGGAGGGTCCTTAGAGGCCTCGGGTGGGATTCATGGTGGCGTCCTGGTCCTAGGCAAATTGATTATTTGACTGTTTGTTTCCGGAAAGGACATGTCTGATTTTTAGTTTTGAAATGATATTGGTGCATGTACTATGAAATGTGTAAGCGATTGGTTTGCCTTGATTACTTGTACTAGCGTAATTGCTAACCCCTCTGGACCCGTTGTGGGGAAATTCTTGTTATGTATTTCAGGTTATGTTCTTCCGGACGAGCAGGCGCTGGGACAGTATGAGGAGGCTCGCCAAGGTCGTTGACATGTGAATTTGGGTCTTCTTATATATTTTGCTTACTTCTATATGGTTGTCCCCCACATTTATAAACTTATATATTGTACTCGCGAGTACTTAAGTTTTCCTTTTCGAACTCCGTTTTGTATTACTTTAAATTGTTACATTGTCGGTTGTTGCTTATTTCGCCGGTCGCTCTGGGCCTATTTTATATGTGTTGTATTGTTTAAATGTGTGTCCTCGCTAACCGAGATGGTTAGTCGAATGGTGTTTTTCTTATTGTAGCCTGGTGGGTCCCATGTAGGGGCCCACGGCGCTGTAATATACTTCGAATATCTCGGGGTGTTACAGAAAATAGTATCAGAGCTCTAGGTTTATGGATACCTAGGCTTGTCGGTTATTTGGGTCTATTTGTGTTTTGTTTTGCATATTATCACACCGCTGCCAGCATCTCGGTACTTCCAGTGCTCGTAAGTTTTCTTATTCGGCCCTTTTGTTTCTTGCATTGTATTTCCATTTTTTTTAATCATAGTTGCTTTTCCTCCCTTACTCATCATCGATATACTTCTGTTATCTCTTAACACCAGTATGGATGCCGGAGGAAACCGTGGTCGTGGATGTGGTCGTGGTCGTGGACGCGGCCGAGGACGTGGGGCAGCCGGTGGGGCGGCCACGTCGCATTCTTCGAGGCCGCGATGCGGTGACCAGCATAGCCATGCTTCTTCTCAAGGTGGCGCTGACCTTGGTGTTGCGGCTGTTATGCAACAGATGGTAAACCAGATGGCGGCGATTGCCCAGGCGGTCCAGAACCCGGCCCATGCTGCTCGGGACGGAGCTGACCGTTGGCTCCAGGATGTTATCAAGATGCATCCTCCTCAGTTCACGGGAGCCTCTGACCCGATTGGCTGGGAAGGGTGGATCAAAGAGATATCCAAAGTCTTTGTTGCCACCAACTGTCCCGAGGACCGTAAAGTTCCTATCGCCCAGTACTTTCTCACTGGGGACGCCACAGATTGGTGGGAGGCCGTTGGGCCCAAGGATCATGTTGCTTCGTGGGCCGAATTTCAAGAATTGATGGAGACTGAATATTGCCCATGGCCAGTTAGACAGGCTCGAGTGCATACTTTCTATGATGCTCAACCACGGGATATTCCCGTATCCCAAGCTATTGCCGATTTTAACAAGGAATTGGGTTATGTGAAGACCCAAGTTGTCGAGGAGAGCGACAAAATTTTTCACTTCTCTAGACGGATGAAACTGTCGATTCGGGACTACATGTCCAGACTTGTCTGCACTACCATGAAGGATTATCAGAGTCGAGCTATTTCCTATGATATGTCAGTAACGGCCAGTGCGGCGGTTCGAGAGAGTAAGAAACAGAAATCCACTGGAAATTTCTCGAGTCACAAGGGTGGAGGTCAGCACAAATCTCAGTCTGCGAATATTCCTGGTGGTAATTCGGCTCGTTTCTCTGGGAGCTATCGAGGTACTGTCAGTGCCTCTGTTCGGGATATCAAATGCTTTAATTGTGGCGAGCCGGGCCATCGGAACCGGGAGTGTCCTCGTCTGCCTCTGATCTGTCATACTTGTGGTCAGTCGGGCCACAAGGCTTCCTTTTGTGAGCGGGCAAGGCGACTTCTTGGTGCTCAGACTTCTTTTCCAGCACCTATGGAGCCGAGTGTGAATCAGGGCTCTTTTACTCCGCAGCGTCCACCGGGTGCCGGTCGAGGGAGAGGTAGGGGTCAGCCCGCTAGAGGGGGAGCTTCTAGTGTTGGCTCCGCCCCTCCACGTATCTATGAGATGAGAAGGGCCGATGATCCAGCAGCCACTGTGGCGACAGGTACCGTTCATATCCATTCACATCCTGTCAGTGTGCTTTTTGATTCGGGTGCTACGCATTCATTCATTTCTCTAGAGTGTGTACGCCGTTTGAGTCTCGACTGCTTATCACCTTTCGAGCCTTTCATCGTTAAACTTCCTAGAGGTTGTAGAATTGTCGGTGATCGAGAGGTCCGGGACTGTTCTGTGTTTATTTGTGAGAGAGCTTGGCTCTCTAGTCTTATTGTCGTGGGTATTGAGGGTGAGGATTTGATTCTCGAGGATGATTGGCTCGAGCGGCATGGTGCAATCATGAACTACCGCACGAGGATCATTACCATGCTAGCCGAGGACGGCACTGAACACTCTTTCGCGGGGCGAAAGAGAAACCATAAGTTTGTTATTAACGCCTTGAAGGCGATGAGACTCCTGCGGAAAGGGTGTCTTGGTTTTGGTGCTATGCCTTGAAGGCGGAGGATGGTGGAGTTGAGCTCTCGTCGATTCCAGTTGTTAGTGAGTTTTCTGATGTGTTTCCTGACGAGTTTCCGGGATTGCCACCGGACCGTGAGGTTGAGTTTGCTATAGAGTTAGAGCCGGGTGCGGCTCCGATTTCGAAGGCGCCGTATCGCATGGCACCTTCAGAGATGTCAGAGTTGAAGAAGCAATTGAGTGAGCTTCTTGAGTCGGGGTATATTCGACCGAGCGCCTCGCCTTGGGGCGCACCGGTCCTGTTTGTGCGGAAGAAGGATGGTTCACTGCGTTTATGTATCGACTATCGCGAACTAAACAGAGTGACCATCAAGAACAAGTATCCTTTGCCGAGGATTGATGACTTGTTTGATCAGCTGCAGGGAGCTACGATATTCTCGAAGATTGATTTGAAATCGGGGTACTATCGGCTCGGGTGAGGGAGTCGATGTGCCGAAAACAACTTTTCGGACGAGATACGGACATTATGAGTTCGTAGTTATGCCTTTCGGCTTAACTAATGCGCCGGCGGTGTTCATGCAGTTGATGAACAAAGTCTTTATTGAGTATTTGGATAAGTGTGTAATCGTCTTCATTGACGATATTCTTATCTATTCGAGGAATGAGGAAGAGCATGCCTATCATTTGCGGATAGTGTTAGACATTTTGAGGACCGAGCAACTCTATGCGAAGTTCTCGAAATGTGAGTTCTGGCTGAAGGAAGTGATGTTTTTGGGTCACGTGATTTCAGCCAAGGGAGTCCGAGTGGATCCGCAGAAGATTGAGGCAGTGTTGGATTGGGCACCGCCCAAGAATGTGAAGGAGATCTGTAGTTTCTTGGGTCTGGCCGGCTACTACCGTAGGTTCGTCGAGGGTTTCTCGAAACTGGCTCGGCCGCTTACACAGTTGCTCCAGAAGTCCGAGAAGTTCGTCTGGAATGACGAGAGACAGTCGAGTTTTGAGGAGATGAAGAGACGTTTGACTTCAGCCCCGGTTTTAGCGTTGTCGTGTGGCAACGAGGGTTTTGCTGTTTACAGTGATGCTTCGGGTCAGGGTCTTGGGTGTGTATTGATGCAGCACGGCAAGACCATTGCATATGCGTCGAGACAGTTGAGGTCGTATGATCTTAACTACCCTACTCAGGATTTGGAGTTAGCGGCAGTTGTTTTTGCACTCAAGATTTGGCGTCACTATCTTTTCGGCTCTGCATGTCAGATTTTTACCGATCATAAAAGTCTGAAATACATATTTACTCAGCGGGAGTTGAATATGAGGCATAGGAAGTGGTTAGAGCTGATTAAGGATTATGACCTCGAAATCCTTTATCATCCGGGCAAGGCGAACGTCGTGGCCGATGCCTTGAGTCGGAAACCGATCGCATTGCGAACGCTTGACGTCCTTATGTCTCAGTATGAGCTTCGGCGGTCTTTGATCGAATTAGATGTTGAGGTTCTGTTGCCTGGAACTATCGGGCGACTTTGTGCTTTAGAGATTTCGCCGTCTTTGATCGATGAAATCAAGCTGAAGCAGTTAGAGGATACGATGATTACTCAAATCCGAGAGAACGTTCTTAAAGGAAAGTCTCCTAGGTTTGTGATTCATGAGGATGGTATCTTGAGATTCCAGGATTGGCTTTGTGTGCCGAACGACTCAGAGTTGAGACAGAGTATTTTGCGGGAGGCCCATGCTACGCCTTACTCTATTCATCCTGGTTCTAGTAAGATGTACAAGGACCTGAGGAGGAATTTCTGGTGGAATAATATGAAGGAGGAGGTCGCACAGTTTGTAGCGAGATGTTTGACTTGCCAGTAGGTCAAAATCGAGCATCAGCGACCAGTCGGGTTATTACAGTCACTTCCCGTCCCGGAATGGAAATGAGAAGACATATCTATGGACTTCATTACGAGTTTGCCGAGATCGAGATTGGGCATAAATATGGTTTGGGTGATTGTTGATCGCCTGACCAAGTCGGCAAATTTTCTGGGCATCAAGGATACTTGGGGCCCGGAGAAGTTGGCTCGTGTGTTTATTGCACAGATTGTGAGGCTTCACGGTACTCCGAAGTCTATTGTTTCAGATCGTGATGGCCGTTTTGTATCGCATTTCTGGCAAGCGGTGCATAAGGCGTTGGGTACTCGGTTGCGTTTGAGTACCTCTTTTCATCCTCAGTCAGATGGACAATCAGAACGCACTATCCAGACGTTTGAGGATATGTTGCATGCTTGTGCTCTCGACTGGAGTAGCAACTGGGAGGAGCATTTGCCATTGATCGAATTCACGTACAACAATAGTTGGCACGCGTCGATCCGGATGGCACCGTATGAGGCGCTCTATGGGAGGCGTTGTCGATCGCCGATTTGTTGGAATGAAGCGTCCGATTTGGTCGGGACCGAACCGGATATTGTCCTAGAGACGAGGCGGAAGGTGGATTTGATTCGAGAACGGATGTTGACCGCTCAGAGTCGACAGAAGTCATATGCCGATGTCCGTCGTCGACCTTTAGAATTCGAGGTGGGAGACCACTTTCTACTAAAGGTGTCGCCGATGAAGGGAGTTTTTCGCTTCGGGAAGAAGGGAAAGTTGAGTCCGAGATCTATTGGACCCTTTGAGATTCTCGAGCGAGTCGGTGAGTTGGCATACCGTTTAGCGCTACCTCCGGCCTTGAGTCACGTTCATAGCATTTTTCATGTTTCGCACTTAGGAATTATGTTCGGATCCTAGTCATATCATCGACTTTGGCGAGATCGATATTGCCGAGGACATTACCTTCGAGGAGCGTCCCTTAAAGATTTTGGAGCACCGCGAGAAGCGACTGAGGCATAAGACCATTCCTTTGGTCAAGGTGCAGTGGTCGAGACATGGTGTCGAGGAGGCGACTTGGGAAACCGAGGATAGCATGCGTGCTAAGTATCCCGAGTTGTTTATTGCTTAAGTTTCGAGACGAAACTTGTTTTTAGAGGGGTAGAATGTAATATCCGCATTTTTCCCTTCTCTTATTATTCTCATTTTGGTGCATTTTCGTTTTTAGCAACTCGCTTGTAACCGTATTGATATTTTGAGGATATTTAATATTGGACTTTTTGTCGTTTGAGCTTGTTTCGGACTCGTTTTACTCGATTCGGTGTTTCACGTTGTTTTCGTCGCTATTTGGTGTATTAGCGTAATCGTCGTTCGGAACCATCGCTTCGGGGTTGCCGAAGATTCATCCCATGTTATTATGGGCGTTGTGAGCCTTTGTTCGGCATTTCGACCATGTATCGTACATTTCGGACGTTTGGGCCGTTTTGTAAATTTCCCAAACTTTTGGGAAAATTGCGTTTGTTGTTGTTTTTCTGAACTTTTTAGTAGTCGGGAATATGCTTTCCTTCGACACGTAAGTTCGTCGTTTCAGGTCCCTTACGTTCGTACCATCGTGAATTGTTCACCGTTGTATTTTGATTCTTTTTCGGTACCTCCCTCATTCCTTCTGGTATGTACTCCACAGAAAGGAATGTTACGTACGTAACACCCTTTTGGTTACGTACGTAACGTCCTAGTGTATTTCGGTATAGGCGTTTCTGCCTTTTTGGTTACGTACGTAACACCCTTTTGGTTACGTACGTAACGCCCTAGTGTATTTCGGTCCAGGCAATTCTGCCTTTTTGGTTACGTACGTGAGGCCCTTATGGCTTACATACGTAATACAGCTTACATACGTTAGCATGTGGTGGCTAACGTACGTAATGAGGCCTGGGTTTATAAACCCAGGAGTTGACCGATTTCGGTCATTTTTCATCCCTCTCCTTCCCATCCGACTCCTAGGCGATCTTCTTGGCATTTCCGGCGATTTGAAGCTTTGTAACTCCGAGCCATCATCTTCTTCGAGTTTTTGGAGTATATTATCAACATCTAATCGTGTTCTTCATCATTATTCAAGGTAAACTCCTAAAAACCTTGTTTTGGGTAAATTGAAGGGGTTTTCATGTTTCGTCCGATTCGTTCCGTATGTTAGATTAATTCATGATGTACATGATTAATCTCGTTGGTTTTGTTGGTTTCCATACGGATTCATGCTATATTTCGTATTAATTTTGTAATCGAAAGGGTTTGGTTGAGGTCCGCCCTCGTTGTTGTTTTTATACGAATATACATGAATCGTAGACGGGTTTTGAGTGTTTTCCAATTCCGTATTCGTTTAGAATTAGTTGTGATTGTGTTCTTCGTATCGTTAGGTTCGTGATTATCGGATCTAACGTCCGTCGGTGTTCCCTTCCGTTCGTAGCGTCGTCTATTATTCAAGGCAAGTATTTTTGGAAACCTTTATGCTTAACATGAAATGGTAATGTATATTGTGTGTGCTATACTCACCACAGGAGGGTCAGACGTGGCCTCGGGGAATCTATGACTTCACTGGATTCACGAGTTTGTTTCGCTAGACTCGGAAGGGTCCGTAGAGGCCTCGGGTGAGATTCATGGTGGCGTCTGGTCTGGCGATGCCTGTGCGTGATTTGTTTAATAAAGTGGCCAGCTCGGGAGGGTCCTTAGAGGCCTCGAGTGGGATTCATGGTGGCGTCCTGGTCCTAGGCAAATTGATTATTTGACTGTTTGTTTCCGGAAAGGACATGTCTGATTTTTAGTTTTGAAATGATATTGGTGCATGTACTATGAAATGTGTAAGCGATTGGTTTGCCTTGATTACTTGTACTAGCGTAATTTCTAACCCCTCTGGGGACCCGTTGTGGGGAAATTCTTGTTATCGATTTCAGGTTATGTTCTTCTGGACGAGCGGGCGCTGGGACAGTATGAGGAGGCTGGCCAAGGTCGTTGACATGTGCATTTCGGTCTTCTTATTTATTTTTCTTACTTCGATATGGTTGTCCCCCACATTTATAAACTTATATATTGTACTCGCGAGTACTTAGGTTTTCCTTTTCGAACTCCATTTTGTATTACCTTAAATTGTTACATTGTCGGTTGTTGCTTATTTCGCCGGTCGCTCTGGGCGTATTTTATAGGTGTTGTATTGTTTAAATGTGTGTCCTCGCTAACCGAGATGGTTAGTCGAATGGTGTTTTTCTTATTGTAGCCTGGTGGGTCCCATGTAGGGGCCCACGGCGCTGTAATATACTTGGAATATCTCGGGGTGTTACAATTATAGTTGTGAGAGGGATGCTGAGGGTGATGAAGATGGTGAGAGTGTCGGAACGCAGCATTTGGGTGAGCGTAGTCTTCCACCGCGAGTGAGTCGACCATCTGCTGCTCTTCGGGAGCCTTTTGTGGTTGCGCCTCCAAGAGATAGCGAGGCTCTGAAGAAGTTGTACCTACACTTTATGAGGGAGCAGCCACGTGATGCTATTGTCCGGTGTTTGGAGACTGGGCATGCTCTCACCCAGGTGTTATTTGACCGGATAGAGTCTAGCCGTGAAGACTTTGATGCCGAGGTGATAGACTGTTATGTGCTTGCGACTCGAGCGAGGCTTCGGAGGGGAGTCCGTAGTGTTGGTGTCGGTAGAGTTGGCACTGTACTTGCCGGCTCCCAATTTTACGTAAGTTCTATAACCTACTCGTTTGTATATCATTGGTGTGATGTGGATTTTTTTTAATTTTGTGGTTTGGCTTTTTGTAGTTAGTTTTGGCCAACGAGTTTGCAAGACTCCATCCGGATGATCTAATTGGAATCAAGGTGACAGAGAAGCCGGTTTACAAGGATTGGAAAATTCCTAAATGCATCGAGGACTACATGACAGGTCTTGATACACCACATGCGGTTCCATGGTTAAATTGCAACGAAGTAAGTTTGAAATTTATATTTATAAATGATTCGCTATGTTTGATGTGATGATCTTATATGATTACATATTTTGTTTCAACAAATCATTGCCATTTGTTGCCTCGACCAGAGCCACTGGGTGACTATCAAGATTGACAGCATAACATGGACCGTGGAGTTGTACGATTCCTTGTCACACCACCACGAAGATGGTCGATACCGATTCAACCAACTGCGACTGATTATGCGTCTGATGCCTCGTGTGCTAGCTCAATCCGGGTATTGGCTGAACAACCAATCGAAGAAGAAGTATGACACGGAGATGAGTTTCAAAATTATGCCACGAGAGCTACAGTTCATACAATACGACAATCACAGTTGTGGCCCCTTCGCGTGCATGTACTTGGATCGACTCGTCTCTGCAAACCCAGGAGCAAGGCACCAAATCAAGGAACTTAATGAGAAATATATTAAGAAATATCGATATGGTTTAGATGCTAAAATCTTTATGTTGTCTTTAGACATGTAAAATGGTTTATGGTGTGTTGTGTTGTGGCAAGATTAATGTGTCGTGTTGTTAAATATTTATGTTGTATTTAGACAGTTTTGGCAATATGAATGTGTCGTGTTGTTAAATATTTATGTTGTATTAAGACAATTTTGGCAATATGAATGTGTCGTGTTGTTAAATCTTTATGTTTTGGCTCTGTGTTACACACGATGGATGAACATGATCGTGGCCATCGTGGGTCACGATCGTGTTGTGTTGTTAAATATTTATGTTTTGGCTCTGTGTTACACATGATGGATGCACACGATCGTGGCCATCGTGGGTCACGATCGTGTGCAACCTACCCACGGTCATGGGTTGATGATGTCGTGTGCGCACGATGGCTACCATGACCGTGTGCACACGACCGTGGGTCCCATCGTGGGCACGGCCGTGCACACGATCGTGTGTCCCATCGTGGACACGACCGTGTGTCCCATCGTGTGCATATAAACTTTTGGTATTTTTGCCAATTTGATTTATTGTGTTATCTAGAAGGATGTTTTGTGAATAAAAAATTGCTTGTTCAAACATTAATTACTATATAGCTTCTTATACAAACTCGTATTTGTCATTTCGTTATAATTCATTAGTATATGAGATATTTCATCCAGATGATGAACTTATCCGTACGAACTAATACACTGAGAACAGATAGACTACACATGATATGCAATATATTATGTTAATTCAATCAATAACTTTTTAAATAAGTGTATCGTTAACAAATAATTGTTAATATATAAGTAACAACACCTAAATTGACGAGTAATTTGAGAAATTGGTGAAAATTTTTGATGTTCTTGTGCACACGATCGTGTGTCCCATCATGGCCACGACCGTGTGTCCCATCGTGTGCATATAAACTTTTGGTATTTTTGCCAATTTGATTTATTGTGTTATCTAGAAGGATGTTTTGTGATTCAAAAACTGCTTGTTCAAACATTAATTACTATATAGCTTTTTATATAAACTCGTATTTGTCATGTTGTAATTCATTAGTATATGAGATATTTCATCCAGATGATGAACTTATCCGTACGAACTAATACACTGAGAACAGATAGACTACACATGATATGCAATATATTATGTTAATTCAATCAATAACTTTTTAAATAAGTGTATCGTTAACAAATAATTGTTAATATATAAGTAACAACACCTAAATTGACGAGTAATTTGAGAAATTGGTGAAAAAATTTTATGTTCTTGTGCACACGATCGTGTGTCCCATCGTGGACACGACCGTGTGTCCCATCGTGTGCATATGTGGATACAGTGCCAATTTGACACCATAGACAACGTGACACCTGGTTGCCAACGTGTCACACGATCGGAGCACACGATCGTGCCAATCGTGTGCACCATCGTGTGTACTGCAAAGGGCAACATCAAATTATTTTATTATAAAATCCCATCGTGGGTCCCCCCTTTCAATATAAGCCCATCTTCATTGACTGAGAGTGAAATACATGAACCGTAGCCCCCCTTTTCACTACAAACCCTAATCAATTAACATCAGCTATAATCCATTAAAATCAAATACGCGAAATGAGCGGCCGATTACGAGAAAGCGATTTAGGAGGAATCGAAGCACCATCACCAAAAATAAGAAGGAGGATACCTCCTCCCAACCCACCATACAGAACTAGGCCGAGAGGAAGATACTCAATGCTCAGAGTAAGTTTTTTGATTTTGTTGTATGTGTAGTGTGTACTGCGAATTAATGTGTTTCATGAAACAGGGCCTATTTAAAAACACTGCGAGCACTCCAGTCATACTAGATGGTGATGATAATAATGATTTGGAGATTTCTGAGAAGACAAGCAAAGAAGTTATTTTAGAAGAGGAAGTTCATGAAGATGGTGATACAAGACTAAAGATACGGCAGAGATGGGGAAAAGGGATCCAATTGATTGTGGTTTTTAAGTTATTATTAGATATTTTGGTGTGATGGTGATGAACTTTTGTTTTGTAAAGTTATATGCTTTGGATATCCCTTTGCTGTAAACTATTGCTCTTTAAAGTGAGCTACTTTGTTATGGTTAATGTTTGGCTCCATAATCACCTTTATTTGCTTTACATCACTGAACACTTAAATTTCAATTCAAAGATAAATAAAATAAACACAAAATTATGCATTTCAACTAATAATCAGAATACTGAATCAATACATGGTCCATCGAGGATCAAAATATCACCATATGATTGTTTCTAGTAAGTCACAAAATATAAAAATACATAAGCAATTTAAGTTTTATGGTATGGACATCCCCTTATGTCATGGTCATCATTACGGCAAATGCTACACCTCTTCTTCTGCCAGCGCCTTTGCCTCGTTTGTTCATCCATTCCTTGAGTTTCTTCAGGGATATTCAAATCCACACCACCTATGGGAATGAATGCTTTGCAAGATTTTCTATTGTGGCCGGTTCCTTTACACCTACCGCACACCTGAGGCCGTCCACCTGCGGGCAAATTTTCAATAGCGGACCGTGCGCGACTCATCCTTGGTCGGTCGGCTTGTCGTACCCCCTCTGGAGGTACGCAAATGATGGATGAGATCTCCGGTGGGACATTCCACTCATCAGAATGTGGGATGGGACTAATATGCTCCTTATAAGTCTCTCTAAGGCCTTATTGCTTGAAATAACGACTAACAAAATCATACACGGACAAACCATTGCCGGCGCGCCTGTTACAATAAGCAATTATGTCAAGGATGTTGTATAGGATAATGTATTTTTCATATTGATAAGGTGTAGGATAAATCCAGACCAGCCCTGTTTTGCACATGATGGCAGAACACGATCGTGCCGATCGTGGGTTACGACCATGGCGATCGTGGCGATCATGGGTTACGATCATGGCGATCGTGTGTTAGGATCGTGCCCATCGTGGGTTATGATCGGGCCCATCGTGGGTTATGATCGGGCCCATTGTGGATTACAATCGTGCCATCCGTGGGTTACGATCGGGCCCATCGTGGGTTACGATCGTGCCCATTGTGGGTTACGATCGTGCCCATTATGGGTTACGATCGTGCCCATCGTGGGTTACGATCTTGCCGATCGTGGGTTACGATCGTGTGCATTCTGCCATGACCGTGGGCACGAGCGTGAGCATCCAACAGCACCCACATGCCCACGGCCATAAACGTGTGCACACGACAGCATAGACAAAAACATTGAATGGCCATGACCATGTGCACACGACAGCATAGACAATTACCTTATAGCGGCAACGGCATGACGACATGAAATCTGATCCAAATCAAACTCACGACAACAACATGTCCATGTTCGAAGGTCGACCTCATAAGAAACTTTGTTTTCTTCGACTTTATAAACAAGTGGGGTGGTAGCTCGAACGGTAAGAGTCAGACTGGCTTGCATAGAGTTAGAAAGCTTTTCAAAAGTGTGCATTGTCAACTCATGGTCTCTTGATGTAGCTTCTCCCCGCTTCTCATCCAACCAATTCTCTAAAATTAGGCGAAATATCTCAAGTAACGAGCAAACAGGTAAACGCCTCACCCACAACATACGATTATTAAATCATTCAACAGCATTGGATGTCAAGAAGTTATAGCGTCGTACCAGACACTTCGACCAAGCCCACCTCTCTGGCCCAATTTCAGAAAGGCGCCTGTGAGCCCCATTAGGGCTTTCGATATGTAGTTTCGAAAAGTAGTTTTCAAAAACTTATTCACGATGCGTGTAGGCAGCAGTTCTAAAGAGTCCTATAGCATGCGCACCGTAGGAGGTCAGATTTTTTGAAAGATGGTGATAGCACAACCCGTGGAATGCATTCGGATAGACGACTCGAACAGCATTCTGAATGCTCTTATGTTGGTCACTCACAATCAGTAAATCTTCCATCGGATTGTAGCATCTGCGCAGGTTATACAGAAAATAAGTCCATGACTCGTCGTTCTCTATCGGACCGAGACCAACTGCAAGAGGAAATACTTGCTCGTTCCCGTCAAATGTGACGGCCGCAAATAGAGTTCCTTTATTCCTTCCCTTCAGGTGCGTCCCATCAACTATAATCACCGGTTGAAGGCACGTATCAAATGCCCTAATACTCTGTCTGAGTGCAACGAACATGTGGCAATACACTCCCTCACGAGTCGTATGCAAATCATAAATTGTCCCTGGATTATGCTGTTTTAACAAATACAGATAAGATGGGAGCCTCTGATACGACTCATCAAAGCCGCCATATGTATTCTCTATCGCTATATTCCTCGTCCGGAGAGCAAAACTGTATAGCATGTCAATGCCGTACTCCCTACACATCTCTGCAATCATCTCCTTTGGCCTCAAAGTGACCCCCTCACCGGTCAATCTTTTAGCAAAATAATGGGCGGCAACCTCAGAAGTGACCGATCGTGTGGCAGCACGGTTCAAATCAGGGTGACAGTTGTGCTCCAATGTCAACTTAGTAATTCTCCAAATAGTTGCACCCTCAATAGCACACAACCTAAACTGACAATTTTTTCACCCACTCTTACAGACAAATACTATACGTTTATCGGCGGAACGATCAGTGATACACTGTAGTATGTTTTCCAAATGATACATTCCTACGGTTATCCTCAACTCTGTCTTGGAACGAAAGATGGACCCACTCTAGTGGCCGTGTCGGTGGAGGTGCTCGACCCAACCCAAAGTCCGGTACTACCGGGCTCAGAAAATGGAATGATCCAGTTACGCATTGATTGTAGATGCTCATGCACGCTCGCAGATTGATGGTCGGATGAGAAGTTCCGACGACTCATAATCCTATCCATTTGGGCCGGTTGGCGAACCCAAGCAAGAAATTCCACAGATAGTGACTCAAGCAAGTCTTTACAACAATCTTCATCTTCGGATGTATGCACCTCCTCATCTTCCTCGTCTTCCTCATCTTCCTCGTATTGATACTCTTTGGAAGGCATGTCATAATTTATGTTGCGGGCTCTACTCTCATTGCTACATCCCATATTAACCTCGGGAGTGGAGGAGATGTTGTTCTCAACATAGACCTCAGGATCCTCCTTGTATTCTACTAGTAATCGAAGTATCTCGGTATCGCCCCATAATAGGACTTTTACTTTGTTTCCCTTGGCCATGTGTGTCAAGTACCATAATTTGTAATTGGACTCATTTGGACCACCCAAACCCTCTCTGATAACCCCCACGAGGTTTGCATGACTAACTTTGCTCGTGTTGATATAGACAAAAAAGGAGTCCCCGTCTGCATATGTCGATCGCTCCCAATGACCACCGTGATGTATCAAAATATGCTGCCACGACATCTGATTACACAAAGATGAATAACTATTCAGAAAACTGAGCGAACAATATTATAAAACGGTCTGCCTTGGACACGACCGATGCACACAGTCGTATACTACCGTGTGCAGTGATCGTGTGCAAGTTTCTGGCCATGAACACGATTGCTGCACACGATTTTAGACAATCGTGTTAAACGATCGTGAACACGTTAGTGGTGTGCACGATGTCAAGGTCGTTGGACACGACCGTTGCACACGATCGTTGCACACGGTGGCTTCCCATCGTGTGCAGCGATCGTGTTCGTAAGAATAGATCGGGAATTTTTTTTTTCCATCAGTCAAATACTGATGCATACCTTCTTTATGAACTCAGAAGCACGACAAATGAAGTCCTATTTCAATGTCAACTTTTCTTTTCGAATAATCTTGTGATTTCTATAAGATTTTTGACAGACCCTTTGTCAAAAATAGTTGTGTTGTTTTGATGTATATGTTTGTAGTTAAATTTTGGTTGTTGGACATTAATATCGATCGGAGCAGATGAGGAAAGTAAAAAAAAGAGAAGAAACGTAGTTTAAATTAAATAAAATAAAAAAAAGTGAGAAGTCAACATTACAACAAAAGAGAGGACATTTTAGTCTTTTTAATTAAAATGGTACTAAAAACTTATAGTTTTATGAATGAGGATATAAAACTCATCAATTTTATGATTTGGTATTAAAAAATTGATTCCCACAACCCATGATAAAATATAATGTGAATTAGAAAAATCAATTTCAATCACTAAGAAATAATTTTAATCAACTAAAATATAATATTTAATGAATATAAGTTCAATTTATTATAAATAAAAATGAAGATAACATGGAGTTAGACTCTCTTCTTTTGAGCTGAATTTTGCTGAACTGATCTGAACTTAACTTAACTGAATTTTACTAAACTGAACTGAACTGAACTAAAATTACAATATAATAATAATAATCAATAATAATAATTAGTATTGTTATTATTATTAGATAACAAATATATCCCAACAACAATAATAATAATAATATATATTAGAACAATAATAATCACAATAATAATAACTAACAATAATAACAACAACAATAATAATTATAATAATAATGATAATATATATTATTATCGATAATATTGATATAAAATAATAGTAATATAACATAGAAAAAATACAACAAAAAAATATTTGTATTACAACAACAATAGTAGTAGTAATAATAATAATAATAATAATAATAATAATAAATCTATTCATAATACTACAAATTATATGTAATACTATTGCTAATATTGATATCAACAATAATAATAATAATAATAATAATAATAATGTAATCTTGTTAGTACTAGAAACTTATAGATAACACTATAGATAATATTAATATTAAGTGAGATAATAGTAATAGATAATAATAAAATTAGATAACAATGTATACAATAATAATAATTGTCATTTATATTACAACAACAAAACAATAATAATATAATAATAAGATTGATAATGATAATTATTATATATAATATTGGTGATAATATTAATTAATATCACTAACATTCCTAGTAATTAATCATATTAATAATATATACAACAATAATAATTATTATTTATATTACAATATTGAAATAATAATAGTAATAATACTAAAATAAACAATTATAATAATTATTATATATAAAATTGTTGATAATAATAATATTAATAATTAATAATATTGATTCTAAGACTCTTTTCTTTTGAGCTAAATTTTATTGAACCGAACTGAACTGAACTGAACTGAATTGTGCTGAACTAAACTAAAGTGAACTTAACCAAACTCAAATTATTGAATAATAATACCAATTATTATTATTGTTACTATTATTATTAATATTAATATTAGATAACGAATATATATAAAAACAATAATAATAATAATATATAGTAAAATAATAATAATAAAAATATTTAAATCTCCTACCCCCGGTATTATTTCCCGGATGAAAGTGTCCTGCTGGATAAGAAGACCTAATAATAATAATAATATAAATAAATATAATAGTAACACTATAATAATAATGAAAAAAATATATAATTATTCATAATTTTAATATAAATAATAATAATAATTATAATAATAATAACATCACATAAAAATAAGTGAGAATCAATTTTTTAATACCAAACCATAAAATTGATAAGTTATATATCCTCATTCATAAGAGTGTAAGTTAGAAATTACATTTTTCAAGCGAAGGAAAATGTATATTTGAATTATAAGTTTGTACTTATTGTTAAATCTGTAGGGGAATAGTGAGATTGATTTCAGAATCTATTCCCTGAATTTCTTGGAATTAAAATACTCACTAAAAATAAATATAGCAACAAGAAAGTTAATTATATTACAACCACAACAATAATAATAAAATAATTATAATAATAAAATTATTCATAATACTGCAAATTATATGTAATATTGTTATTGATATCAATAATAATAATAAAATTATTAATAACACTAAATATTATATATATAATATTATTGATAATATTGATATTAATAATAATAATAATTAATAACAAAATTAGATAATAATGTATACAACAATAATAATTATTATTTATATTACAACAAAAGCAAAAACAAAAATAATAATAATAAGATTAATATTAATAATAAATATTACATATAATATTATTTATAATATTAATTAATATCAATAATACTCCTAGTAATTAATCGTATTAAAAATAATAATACCAAAATACTATATATTATCTATACAAAAATAATAATAAATACTAAAATAAATAGTTATAATAATTAATATATAATATTATTGATAATAATAATATTGGTTCTAAAGCTGAACTCAACTGAAGTGGTAGATTAATCGAATTGTGTTGGGTAGGCCCAATCGAAGTTTGTTGAAGTGAATCGAATCTGAAATATGTTGAAATTAAGCCTAAAGGCTGAATCAGGCAATCAATTGAGTTGGAGAGAATCTTGCTTTGGGCCAAGTGAAGGCTGAAACATGCTAAAATAAAGCCTCAAAGAACAGAGCCTTTAGTAGGAGGTAGAGCATTAGCGGTCCAAGTATACTCGAGAACCGCCGAGAACCGTCAGATAATACCGGGACCGGTACTCACCGAAACATTAGCGGTCAGGATCTTGGTATGGAAGTTAGAACCAAACCGATAAGGACCGAAAGTTAACCGGTAAAAAACCCGGTAATTTTTCGTAAACATACATTGTACAAAATATTGTATAAGGTACTAGTACATATAGAAAAAATAAGTTTAAAAGACCTTATCTCTTAATTTCCTTAGCATACATTTGAGAAAAACCCTCCATTCTTATTTCGATTATGAGGTTTTGGTGATTAGGGCTTTTAATGATGCAAGATACCCGAGAACCCGCCGAAATACCGGGACCGATACTCACCGAAACATTAGCAGTCGGATACAAGTATCGAAGTTGGGACCCGAAACCGGTAAGGACCGAAACCGGTAATACTCGATACCTTAACGGTCCAGACCCGGGAAGACAATACTCGGACCGAACCGGACCGAGAACAGCCCTAGTAGGAGGAACAAGCATTATACTTGGAAATTATTAAAGAAACTTTCTGACAGTGCAATTTTTGACATTAAATTAAGGGTGAAAACATGCAGTGCCCATTTAAATATAATGAAATTCTTTTATGCCCTAAAGTTAACAACCCTTTTGATATCCAAATTTATCGAATTAACTTTACTTGAATGTGTTCGAGTCATATATTGCACTTTCAAGTAACAGAAATTTGAGTAATTTTGCTAAAATATATAATATCGGGTACGGATAACAATTGAGTAATACGAGTTGGACAATCGAGTAACATAATTGAGCAATTTGAGTAACACGATTGAGAAATTCCAGTAACACAATTGATCATCGGATTAACTCAATTGAGAAAGTAGTGTAACTCGAAGAGTAACTCGAGTTACTCAAAGAGTAACTCGAGTAACTCGAAGGAGTAAATCGAGTAACTCGAATGAGTAACTCGAGTAACTCGATTAGTAATTAGAGTAACACGACTACGTAACACGACTAGTAACTCGAGTAACTCGACTAGTAACTCGAGTAACTCGGCTAGTAACTCGAGTAACTCAACTAATGTTCGAGTCACCATTTTTGAGTCAGTTTTTGAGTCATTTTGTTGAGTCAAATAGCGAGAGACCATTCGTGTCACAAATCGAGTCACATTTCTAGTCAGTTTTGAGTCAATTTTCCAGTCATATATTACCACGAGTGTTATTCGAGCAAGCTTTTGAGTCTATGTTTACCAATCGTGTAATACTGTTTTTCTGTTAATATATCATTGCCATATTCGATTAACTAGACACAGCAAGCGGGTCGGGCAAGAAACAGGCGGGCTTTTTGGGCCTAAAATATTAGGCCCGTGGCCGCCAGGCGGGCTGGACCGGCCCGCGGGCCTTAAGTTTTTTTAAAGAAAAATAAGAAATATAATATTCTGAATAAATGTACGAAAAATTTTAGATCATTAATCATTATATTATTCACTACACTATCATAATCAAAAAAATAAATATACAACTATTTTTATTTTATAATTACATTATTTACTACACTACCATAATCAAAAAATAAATATACAAATATTTTTATTTGATCATTATATCATTTATTTAATATTTTAAAAAAAATCATAAACTAATAGTATATATTGATGTGATATACTACAAAGTAATCACAAAGTCACATAAAAAAATAAAATTACATAAATAATTAACATATAGATGTAATATAATCTAATAAAATACATAAGAAAAAAATTTAAATATTATAATTACTCATAATTATAAAAAAAAAAAAAACTGGGCCGGGCGGGCAGCCCGCGGGCTGGGCCTGATTGGGCGGGCAAAAACTGGACCGGGCTAAAAAGGCCCGTTTTTTTTTTGGGCCACAAATGTGGAGCCCAATGCGCCCAAAAGCAGGCGGTGGCTTTCCAGCGTGCACAGGCCTATTTCTTAGGGTCTACGAGTAACTCACTACATTCATTCGACTGTTTCTCATCAATATTTTTACCCTGACAAATTATCTCACATCAGGAGTTTTCTCTCACCTCGAAGAACAAGGATTATTTCGACTGCAAAAAATAAAAGGTATATCCGCAGCTTAATTTCAAATAATACTTCTACTTGAAATATCAGAAAATATAATACTAATTAATCTGTGTAAATATTATAACTTTTGATTTCATTTAATATAATTTAAAATTTTCAAATTTATTTGACATATGAGTTTTTATAAAAAGTTACCTTCGTTTTAATGGAAAGTGGCAAGATTTAGACTATCGCGGTGGAGAAGAAAAAATGTTACTTGTGCCCATTCGTGTGAGGTATGTAACATTTAGATAATGTTCTCTGTATTACTGAAGCTGGTAGAACAAATATGTTTATGTTATATTCTCAATTGGTTGTGATGGGAAAAAAAGAAGAAAAATAAAGATAAAGAATGATTAGGATGTAAATTACTTGTTCCAATTTAATGCATAGCTAGTGATTTTTGTTAGCTTTCAGATTGCAACTATCAATTGTAATAACATCCAGTTCAAAAATACTACTGCTAATTTTTCCCAGATCCAAAATGTTCCTCCAACAGTTTCCTCATTTGCTCCAAAGTTTGACATACTTCGATCTAGCTTACAATTCTAATCGTATTAATTATATGACCGACTGGAGTTCAAGCATGCGAATCCCTTATGAAATTGATGTAGGTCACAAATACATAAATATCCCTTCTTCTGTAGCCTTGTAGTTTCACTTCTCCAGCTTGGAGGTCAGTCACCATATGTCTCCATTTGGTGAAGACTACTAGGTTGTTCTCATCACGGAAACTGGCTTTTGCTTAGTAGATTGTACTTGAGTCATTTGACATACTGCACTTTTGTTATGGCAATATTTCTTCTGTGCAGCTTCCCATGTCCTTTGGTTTGACCACATGAGCTATCTCCAAAATTTACATGTGCGCCTCTTTCCTTGGTATAACATGACAATATCTTTATATTTGCAATCATGTGTCTCTCTCCAAATTCTTCACTTCCTATTGGTGATTTTGTGGCTGCTGCACAATAATCCTCCCACCTTTTCTGCAATCATGTAAAAGAGATTTAGGTACCTTGATCTGGATGGGTCCTCTAGGTTTAGTGGATTTTTGGAAGAATTTCTTTCTTCTTTGGTTATGAGAGTTGATCAGATATCTATTATAATGTGTATAGTTTTGGTTCTTGTATTTGGATTGTGCACATGATAATGTATATGGTATGCTTGGTGTGATTCATGATTAAATCTTGGCTGAGACCAATTATTAAAGTTTTGAGGTCTCCACACATTGTGACTTTGAAATCTTGGAATACTTTGAGGTTTCCATCTACCTTCCCTTTGTGAAGTCCGTTTTATGGGAATTTTTGGTAATAAAATATTTTGTAAGTATCTAGGCTGTTGATGTTGATTTGGCCATTGCCTAGTCATTTGTCTTAGTTCTTTGCCTAGACTGTCTTGGTTGTTGCCTAAACATTCTTGATTATTACCTAAACTTTTGAATTGTTCTTGCCTAATTTGCAAAGTCTCGTGATCTGTACCTGGTTTCTCTCTTTACAAAAGTAGTTTTGAAATTGATGGAGTATTAGGATCATATCCAAGACACGGCTTTAATGATAGTGATCTTTGGTTTATACATTGAACTTAGGTTATGGATGCCTTTAGGGATGTTATTTCTTAGCTTGTATATTATTCAGCTGTGTGAGCTTTGAAAGCACAGTTTTAGTATGGGTGAGTGCAGCTGACTTTTCATTGTTTAAAATTGTCAACCGGTTTATCTCAGTCATTGCTATGTTATTTTCATCCTGACTGTTTTTGAAGTTAGCTGTATCTTGGTGAGTTTGTCTAAATTATTTTCGGTTGTGCGTTCTCATTTTTCAGCTGAGTATTCTCATCTCACACAGCTTGGTGTTTTGTTTTTAAATTTTGAAAGTTTTTTTATTAATTGATTGAGGTACCTATGAAAATCAAGATCTTTAGATATATCTCATCTAATAAATTCTGAAGATTGCAGTTTAGATGATACCTCTTCATCAACAGTATTGGCCATCGTGCGATTGTAGTCATCTTCATCTTTTGAGAATAATCCACCAATTGATTCCACACTCTCGGGTGTATGGTATTCTCCAATTAGAGCTTTTCTTTTGTCTTCCCTTCTCCATATATCTCTCTTTTCTTCTTCTTTCTTTAGGTTAGGACAGTCATATTGAATGTGACTGTTTTATGGCGATTGTAGCATTAGCCTTCCGATTCCCACTTTTTGGCTTCATTTGGGATTCTCCTTGTACTTCTTCTTATATTTTGAGTAATTCTTTCTGAAGTTTCCAAATCTTTGCATTATGAATGTCATTTCTTCCTCAAAGGTCATAGGACTGTGAGGAATAAATTCAGCTAGGTTTCTTGCAGGGGACTCAGCTGCAAAGGCAATTCCTTTCTTAGCTGGATCATTGGATGATGAGCAAGGAAGTTCGAACTCAAATGACTTGAGGTATGAGAATAGCTATTGGATCTTTATTTTGTTAAGATCCTTTGATTCCCTCATAGTTGCGGCCTTCATGCTCCACTCTGGGGTAAGATGTAATACCCGTATTTTTTTCATTTATTTACTTTTCAATTCTAGTGACTCGCTTGTGTTCATTGACACATTTTGGACATGTTTTGTTTGGCACTTTTTGTCATTCGAGCGAGTTTTGATATTATTTCGGACTAATCGGCATATTATTGCGACTTTTCCGTATTTGGGTTCGATTCTTATGAATCTTGCTTGAAACTGTTGTTCTGTTGTTCCTATAAGTTCATTTAACATTTTTGGTTGTGTTGTGAACTTAGGAATTGTTATTCGATCTCGTATCGTGATTTTTCATACATTTGGGTCATTTCGTAATTTCCCAAAGTTTTGGGTACTCGCTTATGTGCTCATTTTTACCTACCTTCGGGTTGTCACAATCGCATGTTTGTTTGGCACTTTCGTTCATTGTTGAGAATCCTTTGTAAGCGTTACGTCGAATTTTCCGAGTCATCGCATTTTGCGGTCGTTCGGGACTGATCAGAAAGCAGAATGGAATCTGCTGCCAGAATGCAGGTTACGGCCATAACCTGTAATATGTTACGGCCGTAAAGGCCTGTGTGTTACGGCTGTAATGTCCATAATGTTACGACCGTATGAAGGCTTCGTTTTAATGACCCGAGTTGCGGGTTTTCAGAGCAGTTTTGCTCTTTTATTTCCTCACGCGACGGGCAGAGTTCTTGAAGCAATTTCGAGGCGATTCTTCACGAAAGTTCATCAATCTTTCATCCTGTAACATAATCATCAAGGTATTGGTTTGTATTAACAACATCAAATCATCATTTTCCGTTGAATCAAGGTAATCATCCTAGAACCCTATTTCGGAAATATTTGGGGTATTTTCTTGGTTTCATAATCCTAATACGAGATTGTTGGTTACATTATTTTTATCTAGCCTTGCTGATCATATCCATAGATTGAATTCCATTTTTCATGAGTCTAGGGTTGATTAGTGTTCTTGACCATTTTGGGAAAACCCTTGAACTTTAGTTGTTCATTTCTTTGGTGCAGCGGGTTTACGTTGCGTTGGGGGATTTATTCTCATTGTTGTTATCATCATTCGTAGTAATTATCGCGTGTTGGTGCTCGGCGGAGCCGAGGATTCATAGACGATTCATGCCAACTTACTACGACCGGTTTTCTGTACTGTGCCCATACATTTCGTACTTCATAGATATAATATCTGGTAATCGACTATGTGCGTCTACTTGGGTGCTTAGAATGGACTTTCTAAATAATCAACATTCAAATAAATGATTCCTTTCAAGGCACTTATGTGCTTTGGGAATAAATCAGTTCTATAGATATGTTGTAATGTGGTTGTGAACTGAAATACGTTGTCTTCGTATTGGGTGGTTATAAAAGCTCTCTTACCTTGTTCTAGGGTTGTGTGTTGGAATGTGTATTTCTTTGCGTGACTGTTGTCGGCTGATGTGTGATTCCGTTAGCTTACCATTGTTTATTCAATTGGGTATGCATGAGAAAACTCCGTTGTTCATGCTTGCTAGCATGGAACGGGAATAACCCTTGGGCGTATGTTGATGTGGATGTTTAGGTCGTGGACCCCATAATTCATTTTCAGATTAGTGTTTTGGGAAAATAAATCTTTTGGTTTGTGACCGTAAGAAATTTTGAAAAGATGAGGATTCCTCGATCATGAATGTTTTTCTCAAAAACTCCTGAGATCTTAAAAACGTTTTACCAGTTGCTTACTTATTTTATTAAAGCCTTCCATGGTTTGTGGATTATATTATCAGTCTCTATTGTGTCTGATTGTGGAGGCCATTCTAGCAAGTACTTTGTTTTTATGTTTTATAGGTCCTTACATTGGAAGTCTTGCATTCTTTTGAGTGAGAGTGTATACGTTCACTCCGGGAGGATCCGACAAGGCCTCGTAGGGATCCGCGCATGGTTGGATCCTCGAACATTGGGGTTACCCACTCCGGTGGGGTCCGACAGGGCCTCAGAGGGATCCGTACATGGTTGGGCCCACGATTAATCATGAACATTTTTGTAACTTGGTGATATGTTCGGAATTTCACAATGTTTTGACTTTCCATAATTCTTGGGATATTATACATACTTATAAGAGGTACGTTGGCTAGAATGGCAATAAGATTGTATGATATGGCGAGAGTTGGAATTGTTTCTTAAGCGAAAATATCTCGGGAAGTCTTTCCCCGTGTTTGATTCGTTGATTATTCAAGATCATTATATCCTTAGAATATGATGTGTATGGCTCGTATTTGCACTTTATACTTGCACTAGCAAAATTCTAGTTTGCTAACCCCCGAGTAATCGGGGGGTGTATGCCTTTTATTGCATTCAGGTACATGCAGGTTCTTGGGGAGCAAATCACGAGATCGGTACGAAGAATGATGGAAGACAGATGATACTAATCACATGAAGACTACTACTTGGTATTGTTAGTTGAATTGTATTTTCCTTTCCGCTTTTCCCGTCGTATGGGAGTGTTGTTGTCTTTTGACCCATGTGCGGGTATGGGTTTTGAAGTAGAGATGTATATGAAGTTTAAATTATACGTTCTTGATGAAAGACCAAATTGGTCTGCGGATTTGTTATTCAGACATGTTGGCATTAATGTGATGTCTTGTTTTGGTATCTCGCCTGGTAGATCCTCATGGAGAGGGTCTGCGGCGCTGTAATATTCCTGAGTGGATTGGGGTGTTACAGAATATGGTATCAGAGCTTAGGTTGCTGAAACCTAGGTTGTTGGGTCAAGTCGTGTATTGTCGAGTCTTATCTTGTTGGATTGTGTACGGCCGAGTCGTGTCGCGACGCATCGTGCGAGGTGTCGATCGTGATTAGTATCATGGTGCAACCATCATCTTTGTGCGACTGTGGATGTAAGCCTCCTCTAGTATATCTTGTGTTTAATGACTTTACTACATGTGTGTCGTAAGATAGAATTCGTATTTGATATTTGTGGATGGATTGGACATCGAGTGGTGTAGTGTGTTATGAACCTTGAACATTGACGTGTTCTAGAAAGTGTATCGACGGTAGAGTTTGTTGAGAAACTCATATAGATGATTTTGACTATGTGTCCAAATTTGGTGTGCATGAGTTGTGTTTGGTGAATTGGTGATTTTGAATGCCGTATAGGCATGTGTTTGAAAATTGATTATTTTGGCTAATTGTTATTATATGCTACAAACTTGTTCACATTAATAATTATGTCTGCTGCGTGCGTGTTTGAAAATGCTTTTCTGGTTTTCTGAAAATTTCATAGACTTGAGTAAGTTTGTGGAAAACCAAATTTCGAAAACCTTTTGACAGTGTAGTTAAACGGAGGGTTCGTGTGGATTTTGAAATTTTTTTGAATTTGGTGACCCGGCCTTGTATTCTCAAATGAAACCCTACGACGATATTTGAAAAATGTGTTTTGAAGTATTTTGGACACTTCGTGAAATATTACCGCCGTTGATCTTTTGTTGTGTTTGGGAGATTTTTTTTTTTGGAAATGATTTCAAACGTATTGGTTTTGTTTTCAAATAATTCGAGTAGATGATTTTAAAAAAAAATCACATCATAAAATTTTTATATTCCAAAACAAAAATGTGATTTTTACTTTCAAAAATAAATAGTGAAAGATGAAAAATCTTACTCGGCTAAACTTTCAACTCGAATTCAAAAAAAATTATGTACTGAACCAGTAATGCACACTAATCTTATCGTTAACGCACGCTAATTGTGTACTTAAAGCACATAATTTGCAGTGTATGCATAATATGGATCTGTTGTTTAAGGCGATAGGCTAGAGCTAGGGGATTTTATGTAATACTCGGTTGTGAATTCATTTATTATCATTCAGTAATTATCACTCAGAAATTTTTCACTCAGTAATAATCATTCATCATTCATATTCATTCAGTTGTGTTCACCATTCGGCGTACTTTAGAATCATGTATCAGTTGCTATTCGTCATTCATCACCGTTTGAGATCGAGACGAGAATATTATCATCATAATTATCATATTTTGGTAGTCTGTGTGTGAGATAGCGCACGCTACGTACTCTTGTTAGCGCGCGCTAATGGAGTACGGGTAGCGCACGCTAGGCATCAGTATTAGCACACGCTAGCGCAATTGAGGCAGACAGTCCAGTAGGTACTGGACTGAAATTGGAAATTTGTAGCGCACGCTATGAGTGGAAAATAGCGTACGCTAGTTGTGTATTGGTAGTGCACGCTAAGTATTCAGTGTAGCGCGCGCTAAGGCTCGAATATGGCATAGGACAGTAGGTTCTGGACTCCTATATTCTGGACATCAACTATCAGGTAACGCACGCTAACATAAGGTTAACGTATGCTAAAGAGGAGGCATTAGCGCACGCTACCAAGTATGTAGCGCACGCTAACGATGCAGGCAGTGGGTACTGGACTACTCGGTGAACCTGCTAGCGCACGCTAATCACAGGAGATAGCGCGCGCTAAGCTGGGATTTGTATAAATAGGACACTTCACTCATCATTCCATCATTTCTTCATTTCTCAACCATTCCAGGTGATTTTGGGCAATTCGCATAGATCTTTCCAAGCTGCAATCATCTAGCATCATCTTCAAGCTCCTAGTTCAGATTAATCAACATTTAATCCGCTCCATCACTCCAAATCAAGGTAGCTTTTCATTGAATCTTGAATTTCGGGATTTAAAGATTTTCTTACTGATCTCTTCGAGTTAGCTTTCTATCATGTTGGAATATGTTGAATATAGATTATCTATCTTGGATACTTGTATTCTTTTGGATTCATTGATGTAATTTTGAATTTTTGAATATTTGGGGTTTTGTTCAAGAACACCTTGGGTGTTGACTTGGGAATTTTGGGGGTTTCGACTAGATGTTGTCGTAATCTCGAATGGAGTATTCCTATTGGATTATTGGTGGTATTAATGACGTTTTGTTGGATTGAATCATTCATTGGAGTTTTGGTATCGATATAATTGGGATTGATTGTAAACAATGGGAGGTTGTTTACAACATGTGTGTTAAATTGCCCCAATGAGTTTGGGTAGTGTTGTATCGACTTTTGAGTTGGTTTTGATCATGCTTGCTTCGTATATTAAGCGTATCATTGGTAATTGTGTTATTCAAGGTTGTTCGAGCCGATAATCCCTTTAAGGACTTTGATAGTGGAAGTACTTTATAGCAGTCGGTTTGAGGCAAGTTTTATACTTGTACTAGTCAATGAGATTAATGTTATCATATATGTGTATGAATGTGTTGTATCATTCCGAGAGTTAGTATCTTCATGAGTTCATTGATATTAAGGCATCGTTCGATACGATACTTTTCGGCAATTATGCCAAATGTCTATTATTATTCATTAATGGCCGGTTCAAGGCATTGGGATACTCATTGTTGATATCATTGTCGATAGCCGGCTCGCGGTATCGATGTATCGATTGTTGTTATTGATGTCGATCTAAGACATCGTTGTAATCATTGTTATTGATGTTGGTGTTTTGTCATTGATGTTGTATTAGCCGATTGAAGGCATTGGCGTGTTCGTTTCTCATCTTCGTCGTCGGTAACCGATTAAAGGTGTTGAGGCATTCGTTGTATCATTGTTATTGATTGGCCGTTCTAAGGCAATCGAGGTATTGAATCATTCGTTATATCATTGTTATCTGTAATATCCGGATTTATTATTATGTATTTCATCTGTATTCGAACCCTGTATTATTCGGATTTGTGATCTCGATAATTAGAGTATGATATTTCTCACACTGGTATCTTTGTCCATAAGTATATCATCATGCAAAATTTCTCATGCAGACTCGTGATAGCGCACGCTAAGAATGTAGCTTAACGCGCGCTATCGGCTACAACTAGCGCACGCTACGAATGTAGGATTTGCGTGCGCTAGGCAGTCAATTATTGAGCTAGGCGGCTAGCACATGCGCCAGCCGGGACATGGGTCCAGATAAGACTCCCGCGGATGAACCTGGACAGATTTGGAGTCAACGCTTATTAGCGTGCGCTAAGAATGGTATGTAGCGTGCGCTAATCAGCTATTGTGCAGAAACTTTATTTAAAGGACAACACTCCATTTCTACCTATTCCCTTCATTTGTTCTTCATCCCTTGGAAGTCCAGAGAGTTTTTCCTACTCCTTAAGCACATACAAATCCGTTGTACTTGATCATTAAATAGTAAAGAGTGCTTATACTTGATCATTGAAGAAGAATTCACTTTGAAGTGACACTCAAGCAACCAGAGCTGGATTCTACCTTTTTGGATCAGTGATTTCTTCATTAAAGGTATGTTAATTCAACCTCCAACTTTAGATTCGTGTTATGAAGAATAAGATGATCATGCTAGCAAGATATTGAGTTCCATTGGTGAATTATTCAACAAACATCATGTTTAGAAGATTGGAATAATTACACTTATGATATTATCGTTGGAACCTCGTAGTTGGAATCCTAGTACTTCAAATGATGAGAGGAACATTCTGAAGTTGATTATCCGTATGATTTATGTTGTCTTATTGATCATAAAATTGGAGGTGATATCATTTTTGGTCATAAGGACTTAAGGGAAGAATCATCTTAGGAAGTATCATTTCGTATAAGTTGGAATTGTTAGTTCACCTTCAAGATGAAGTCTGAATGTGAATAATGATAATAGAATCTAGTGCACCAACCGGAGATCACCGAAATTCGCATGAGAATGATTATCATGTTCGAATATAAGAATTGTGATGATATTCTTTTCCTTGAAACCTCAAAGATGATTAAACCCAAAAGATCATTCATAAGTTTATGAATATGACATGTAGATGGATATTACACGTTAATCGATGAAGAGTTCATAAATTTCATCACCGTTAGAACTAGTCTGCTGCTCAACAGTGAACTTCCATGCACGCTTAGCGTGCGCTAAGCTATGTGAATTAACGTACGCTAACGGGCATATTTAGCATACGCCACGATTGAAACTTAGCGTGCGTTAAGTCATCAGGCGAGTCAGTCTGCTGATCAGCGAGGTACTGACCATGCATGGTTAGCGTACGCTAGGCTGTGTGTAATTACGTGCGCTAACGAGTAGCCTTAACGTACGCTACATAGGATGCGTAGCGTGCGTTAAGCAAAACAGACAGATTTATTTTAAGAACTTCCGACCATATTTTGGGATTGTTAGATGTTCGTTCGACATGAGATAAATTCTATATTATTTCTTTTGTTAAGGTTCGAGCTTTCTACGTGATTGATCGAAGGGGCGACCTTCGAATATTTTGTTTTTCGTGGAAGTATTGTTCTTGTCTTCGAATCGAGGCAAGTACTCTAATTAGAATTGTTTTATGACAGCTATATTGTGATTGTATTGTGTATTATGTGTTGTGATTAAATGTCCACCATGTGTTGATCCGACGGGAATCATCATGGGAATCTATAGCTGTGTGCGCTGGATCGTCGGACAGGTAGTTACACCATGCGTTGGTCCGACGGGATCATCATGGGAATCTATAGCTGTCTGCGCTGGATCATTGGAATGCCATCAGTATGTTGAGACTGTTATGATGTGATATGTGTTGTTGTTATTTCTCGTTGGAGAAACTTGTTATGATATAATTGTTGATTATATCACTGTTGTATGATTATTGTACTTGTACTAGCATCGTTGTGCTAACCCCTTCGGGGGTGAACATTTGTTTATGTTCGGGATCCAGGAGAGCGGAAACAACCACTTTGGAGTTGCATGACGAGGGTGCAGTGATGTTCGATCGGGTATAATTGTCTGTGTTTGTTTATTTTTAATAAGTACTCGAGTACGTCGTCCGTTTGTGATGTTTGGATTTTGGTGATGTATTAATAACTCTTCATTTGGATATTTGTATTCTCGGTATTGAACCAGAATTGTTGTATTTTATTTCAGTGATTTCATAAGTTGGTATACATTATTGTCTTTTCATTTCTTTAACCTTGTAAATTCTTATGTAAATGATTTACGGTATTGTAATATCCTGAATATATTAGGGGTGTTACAGAATATGGTATCAGAGCTAAGATTATGGATATCTTGGCCATTGGGTTAAAATAGGGGTCATATACGTCTTTTGAAGTAACCGGCCATGAATGACATCACTATACTGCCTACGTCTTCATGCGAACGGTGGTTGTAAGTCCCTAAACTCTATCTCGTTCTTTACATCTTGTATTTCTTTAGACTTGAACATTCGAACGATATTGTTTCATGTATATTAAGTATTTATGCTTATAGTATGTTGAGAGGTGGACGCGGACGTGGTCGCGGTCGCGGACGCGGATGAATGAATGCTGAAAGAGAAGCTTCGCCTTCTAATCACGCCAGCCACAGTTCAGGCGAGCCACAGAGATCTATCAATAATGAACCGGAACCTGTTGTGCCTGAAATCCTTCGTCAAGTGGTGAACCAGATGACTCAGTTCACCCAGGTCGTGGACCGAATGCAAGTGGCGGTGGGATTACAGCAGGGAGAGAGACAGCAAGGGATCCAAAACATGGGAAATTGAGGTGACCGATGGCTGCAAGAGGTGGCAAAGATGCAACCACCCAAATTCGATGGCTTTTCTGAGACTCCCTCATGGGACCATTGGTTGAAAGAATTGTAGAAAATTTTTGATGGAATTAATTGCCCAGACGACCGGAGAGCCTCTATTGCTCAGTACTTTCTGATAAGGGAAGCATTCGAGTGGTGGGAAGTGTTGGGAAAACAAGAACCCTGTATCGAAACAGCAGGGATATTCAATCCCTGTATCGAATAGTATTTGATAAGAGATTTTGACATATATGCCAATCCGCATACAGTAAAGGAAACTGTATCGAAGTGTTGAGGCATCAACCTGTATCGGAGACCTGTCTCGAATCCAGCATATAGTGGAACCCTTCAGTACAACAAAGAAGTCTTATAGACCAAGTATGGAAACTGTCTGGAATCACCAATACAGTTATCTTCCATAAAGCTTTCAATAGGACAAGAAGGAATCTTCAGAAGTCAAGTCCCGTTGAATAAAGAAGTATTTAAATACTCATCAGTCAAGAGATCTTCAAATCCCGCTAAATCCGGATCGTGCTTTTTAATCCCGTTGGAATGGAATCTTGCTCAACGGATACATCTCAACGGATATATATTTCAGAGACTATATATATCTCATGAAGGCATTGAAGATCAGTTACCAAAAACCGAAATCATTCAAAGCTATTAAGTTATCATCAGAGTAAAATATATCTCCAAGCTTACTGCAACTCAGATAAAAGAGATATACAGTGCTCATCATCTTGAACAACACTTCATCAGCTACAAGCTCATAAAGTCAAAGTTGTTGTTCACACTCTGTTCTATACTTTGAACAAACCTAGATCAGCCCTATGTGGACTGAGGAAGACGAAGCTTCAGAACTCTGTGTGAAGAAGTCAGTCAAGCTTTAGCTCAAACCAATCTGTGTGAACGGTTGAAGCTAAGATCTTTATATTAATCCGTGTGAACGATATATTAATTGTATAACTGTTATAATTACGTAGTTGTGTACGTAGTAATTATGATAAACATTTTACTCCTGTGTGGAGGATCAGTGGACATAGAGGGGTTTACCTCGAACCACTTTAAATACTGTGTTATTTACCTTCAGTTTTCTTGTTTTATTTCTTGTGATTATTTAAGTATACCTGTACACCTAGTTGTTGTATCCACATCAACTTACTGTATCTAAGACTTCCGCTATGCTCTAAGATTTGAAATCGATGCACTTGTTGTTTAAACTACTTCCCAAGTGTATCCGGTACACTTAGTGACCAACAAGTGGTATCGGAGAGGTTGATTCTAAAAAGAATCAGTCGTATTTTTAACCGAATCAGATCCAAAATCACTTACTCTTTAAAAACAGTTTCTTTCATTTCCTTACTTTCACATGGATACTTCTGTGATCAACAAAGTGCCTATGTTCTCTATTAACGAATTTGATGATTGGAGAATTAGGATGGAGGCTCATCTTGCAGCAATGCACGAAGAGATGATTTTTGTGATACAGGATGGCCCTATCGAGATCATGAAGGTAAACATAGCCGCAAGGATTGAAGGCCAAGCCCATACTGAGATGCTCGAGAAGGAGCGCGAGCAATGGAAAACAGATGAAAGAAAGCGAGCCAATCTCGACAATGTGGCTAAGAACGCGTTATTTGTCACCCTTGACAAAGGCACGTTCTCAAAGGTAAAGAGCTGCAAAACAGCCAACGAAATCTGGGATAAAATCAAGTTGATATGTGAGGGAACTGAGCTCTCAAAAGAAAACAAGATTTCAAAATTGACTCAGCAATTTGAATCTTTCGAAATGAAACCAACTGAGACACTTGAGGAACTTGACCTCAGATTCACTGGTATTGTTGGTGAACTTGAAGCGTTGGGCAAAATTTATACCCAAAAGGAGAAGAATTTAAAAATTTTCAGATCTCTCCCATCCCGATGGGACATTAAGACCACAGCTATGCGTGTGTCTTGAAATCTTAATGAAATAACTACTTTTGATCTCTTTTCTGACCTCAAAGCTTTTGAGTATGATATTGACAGAAGAGGGAAAGCTGAAGAATCTCCTTCAAAGGTCACAACACTAGTCGCTGTATCGAGCCGTCGACACAGCATGCCCAGCTCGTCGAAGCCTAGTCACAAGAATGCTGACAATGACGACGACATCCTGTCTCAAGATGAAATGGTGCTTCTCATGCACAAATTCAAAAAGTTCATCAAGCAGACTCCCTACAGGCCCAAACCTTCCCAAAAGGTAAGTACCGAAACTTCATCCGGTAATTCTAACCTGTGCTATAATTGCAGGAAACCAGGGCATTATGCAAATAAATGTCCTCATCCCAAAGTTCAAAAGATGCCGGAGGCCGAGCAACAAGAGAGAGATAAAAGACGACGTGCTTGGAAAAACAAGCTCAAGGCCCTGATTGGAGAATCAGAAGCCTCCCCCACACCATCCAAATATGAAGAATGTCTTCAGATGGTCACCGAAGTGATTCATCTGATGATGAGTTCGATGATAAAGCATATATGTGCTTTATGGCCAAAGACATTCCTGATGGTGAAGACAGCGATGATGAGGTAAGTTCAACCTCAGCTATTTCATCAAATGCATCTCATACCTTTGAAAACATGATGAATGAATTTAAAAACATTCAAAAAGCCCAAGAGACATAGAAAACGAGAATATACTGCTCCATTTGTCTAACCTAGAGCTGAAGATGAAAACGATTTGCTGAAGATAAATTATGAAAATATGTCTCTTGACTGTGAAACCAGCAAAGTCGATTTTGAAAAACTCATGGAGAGCAATCATCAACTTGCTCATGAACTAAGTGAGGTTAAAACTCACAACGAGAGCAAGACAAATGATTTGGTTCTACTTCAAGCCAAAGTCACAACTCTCGGAAAACGAGAAATTGAACTTGAGACCACTCTGAAATCGTTCGAGAAATCGTCCAAAAGAATGGAAGAAATTCTGAGCACTGGGCAACATGCTCATGACAAAAGTGGCTTAGGATACAGCTCATGTTCAAACAAAGGAAAAACTAGTACAGTGTTTGTCAAGAGTGTGGAACACATTCCAGTATCAAAAGATACCCCTAGTCCTGTGAAGGAACCTGCTGCACCGAGAAAACCTAAGGCTGCCATTCCGCCCCCGCAATGCTATTCCAGACAACGGAATCATAAGCCGTTCCAACCTGTGAGGCGCACTCAACAGCATGCTCCCCGAGCATATCAACAGCGCCAACAGCCGTTCAGAAGGAAGGCTGTATCCAACTACCAAAGGCCCGCACGGCAGTACTATCAGTACAACACGCCTATGTATTGGATACAAGAGCCCCGTTATCCCTCGAGATAGCAAGTGCCCGCTCATTATCAACAACAGCGTTGGGAATCCAACTGGAGACCCAGAAGACAAGCTGTTAGGCCAAAGAAAATGGCTCCACCTCCAAGACAGCACTCGTACTGGATTAATAATAATAACCCTGAATTTTTCATGTATAATAATTATCATGGTTATAGCGACTACGGATATGCCCCACGTAGATATCGCAACACTGTACCGAGTATGACCTACAGTAAACCAATTTCTTCCAGGAAAACTTGGGTACCTAGAGGAACTAACATACATGGACCCAAAATGAAAGGGGACCTAAATCTACTTAATTTCTTTGCTACAGGACATTCTAGAGGAGGATACCTGGTACTTTGATAGTGGATGCTCTCGACACATGACCAGAGATAGAAGCAAGCTATCAGATTTTGTAGAAGGTCGAGGTCCCAAAGTTCGTTTAGGTGATAAACCTAAAGGAAGAACAAGAGGGAAAGGAAACCTACTTGTTGGAAAATTCAAAGTCACCGATGTTGCATATGTTGAAGGCTTACAGTACAATTTACTTAGTATTAGCCAGTTCTGTGATAAACAGTTCTCGGTGAAATTCTATATAGATCGCTGTAGAGTCAAGAACATCCAAACCAAGGAAGTTGTGCTTACAGGAAGCAGATCAGGTAACATGTATATTGCTGACTGGAAGCCTATGAGCTCCTCAATTCCATGCTTTGTTGCCAAAGGCACTGCATATCTTAGCTAGTTATGGCATAAGAGGATGTCTCACATTAACTTCAAGACGATCAACAAGCTCTCAAGACAGGGAATGGTTAGAGGATTGCCAAATGTGTCGTTCAAGAAGGACAGCGTCTGCGGACCATGTCAGAAAGGCAAGCAAATCAAGTCAACCCTGAAGAGAAAATACGACCTTTCAACCCAAAGAGTGTTGGAAATGCTACATATGGATCTCTACGGTCCTGTAGACCCGTAAGTTTGGGAGGTAAGAAATCGCATGGTTGTTGTTGATGATTATTCCGGTATGCTTGGACAATTTTCCTTAGCAAGAAGAAGGAAACAACATCAAAGTGCCCGAGCTCTGAGAAAGTTGCAAAATGAAAAGGCATTGAGTATCGTGTCCATTCGTTCCGATAGAGTACAGAATTTACTAACCGCTTTATAGAGCAATCATTCGAGAAAATGGGATACAACACGAATACTCAGTTGCCCGTACACCTCAACAAAATGGTGTTGCCGAGCGAAAGAATAGGACGTTGAAAGAAGCAACAAGGACAATGATCGCCGCAAGCAAGTTGCCACAGCATTTCTGGAGTGAAGCAACCAATACAGCATGATACACTCAAAACCGATGTATCGTCAACAAGCACCACAACAAAACAGCATATGAGGTATGGAATAACAAAACTCCATTAGTTTCATATTTTCACATTTTTGGATGCAGGTGTTATGTGTTAAATAATGGGAAGGACCAACTTAGAACCTTTGATGAGAAATCAGATGAAGGAATATTAGTAGGATACTCCTCCTTCAGCAAAGCTTTCAGAATCTTTAATAAAAGAAAGCTGACGATCGAGGAATTAGTTCATGTAGTGTTCGAAGAACCTCACCATGACCCTGCAGGAGTAGAAGATGTTACCCAAAACATCCAACAACTCTCTATCTTGGATCCTCCAACTCCCATAGAACCTGTCATTGATTTAGAAATCAACCCCGCAGCTGTAAGAATCGACGTGGATGAAGCCGACGTTGTACACGCCGAAGCCGTATCCATGAATCTCTCGTCTGATGCGGGACCCTGAATTAGAACCCGACCGAAGATGGTTGAGAGATCACCCGCAAGAGCTGATCATTGGAAACATAAATCTTGGTGTTTCTACTCGTAGGAGAATACAGAGTACACAAGGAAATGTACTTTGTGCACAAAAAGAGCCAGATCTTGAGATATCACAATTTCTTGAATGGAAATCCCAATCCGAGCTTAGAAGACTCAATATGTGCACTATAGTGTATTCTTAGCCCAGTCCGAACTGTTTCGACCATAGACGCTCTTAATAATTCTCATTGGATAACATCTATGGAAGAAGAGCTTAACAGTTTCGAAAGAAACAATGTATGGTATCTTATACCCAGACCTACACATCAATCGGTTATAGGAACCAAATGGGTATTTCGAAACAAAAAGGATCGAAATGGACTTATTATAAGGAATAAATCCAGACTAGTCGCACAAGGCTATAGTCAGGAAGAAGGCATAGACTATGATGAAACCTTCGCCCCTGTAGCGAGACTAGAAGCCATTAGGATATTTTTAGCCTTTGCCGCCCATAAGAGCTTTATTGTATACCAAATGGACGTCAAGAGTGCATTCCTAAATGGAGACCTTGCCGAAGAAGTTTATGTTGAACAACCACCAGGGCTTGCCAACACAGACGGTATCGACTTAGTATACAGACTAAGGAAAGCGCTGTATGGACTTAAACAAGCCCCTAGAGCCTGGTACGAAACCTTGTCCCAGTATCTAACTAACAATGGATTTGAGAAAGGTGCTGTGGACAAGACCTTGTTCAAAATACAGGAAGGTGATGACCTTCTTATGGTGCAAATCTATGTAGACGATATAATTTTTGGTTCAACTAACCTTGCTTTGTGACAAAGGTTCTCTCATCTCATGCAAAGTAAATTTGAAATGAGTATGATGGGGGAACTTAGTTATTTCCTAGGATTGTAGGTAAAGCAGTTGCCTACAGGTATATTCATCAACCAGGAAAAATACAGCAAGGAGCTTCTCAACAAATTTGGAATGAAAAATTCCAAATCATCGTCAACCCCCATGAGCACTTCCGTCCAAATTAGTGCTGATGAAGCCGGAAAGCCGTTTGACCAATCACTCTACAGGAATCTCATTGGTTCGCTCCTGTACCTAACGGCTAGCAGGCCCGATATCCAGTTTGCTGTTGGAGTGTGTGCGAGGTATCAAGTAGCACCTAAAGAATCACACTTTAATACAGCTAAATAAATCCTGAAGTACATTAAAGGAACAGTCGATGTAGGACTATGGTATCCTAAAAAAGGAGAATTCGATTTAGTTGGGTACAACGACTCGGATCTCAGAGGCTTCAAGCTAGATAGGAAGAGTACAAGTGGAACTTATCACTTTCTTGGACCTAGACTCGTTTCTTGGTTCAGTAAGAAGAAATTGGCTAACTCTCTTTCCACGGCTGAATCTGAATACTATGCTGCTGGTAGTTGCTATATGCAGATCCTTTGGATGCAGCAACAGTTGTCAGATTATGGAATTGAAGCCAGAGAGACTCCAATCATGTGTGATAGCACGAGTGCAATTGCTATAACGCAAATCCTGTCCTGCACTCGCGCACTAAGCATATCAACATGAAGCATCATTTTATAAGGAATCACGTCGAGAACAAAGATGTTCGCCTTGAAAAAGTTCATACAGACATTCAGTTGGCCGACATCTTCACCAAGCCGCTCGACACAGCCAGATTCAACATGCTTAGACAAGAATTGGGAATGCTACAGCCCGACTCCCTGTAAGTAATTTACTGTTTTTACTCAACAATTGAGAGGGAATGCCGTAAGACCCAAGAATACAGTATCCAACATTAATTATCTGTACACTCAGAACCGCAATACAGCACTGTAGTGAGCAAAGACATATCAATCCTACAGCTGACGTGTGCAATAATTAAGGGGGAATATTGTAGGACCCATGAATACAGCATTAATCCAAAAATTGCTGTTTGGAATTTAAAATATATAAGTACCTTTTTAAGGGGAACGCTGTATCGACGCGGACACAGCACATACTATAGGATTTCGATTCAGTATATATATTATATTATATCATTTCATTTTAAAATGATTTTTATCTACGTGCCCTATTTTTATGTCAAACGTCATGTACATTAAATGCCTTACACGACATCTGGACAACTGAATCTCAAAAGCCGCGATGTTTTAAATTGTTTATTGTTTTAAAAATCGCCATTTCAGGCATTTAGGGTGACACAAATGTCAGAAGTGGGACCCATTTATATTTTAAATATTTTAATGGATTAGTGTACCAGTTACACTCAGTCCATCTTAACCGTCGATTTCAAAAACCGGTTCCCATACCTTAAAATCTGACCATTCGTACTCTGCAAAACCCTATTTTGCCGCCCAACTATAAAAGGACTGATACTGCCATTAGAGACTCTTTACGCTTTCTGCAAAAATTAAGAGTTCTCAAGAAAAAACAGCCTACACAGCTTTCTGCATTTTACTGCATACTTCGAATATCTCGGGGTGTTACAGAAAATAGTATCAGAGCTCTAGGTTTATGGATACCTAGGCTTGTCGGTTATTTGGGTCTATTTGTGTTTTGTTTTGCATATTATCACACCGCTGCCAGCATCTCGGTACTTCCAGTGCTCGTAAGTTTTCTTATTCGGCCCTTTTGTTTCTTGCATTGTATTTCCATTTTTTTTAATCATAGTTGCTTTTCCTCCCTTACTCATCATCGATATACTTCTGTTATCTCTTAACACCAGTATGGATGCCGGAGGAAACCGTGGTCGTGGATGTGGTCGTGGTCGTGGACGCGGCCGAGGACGTGGGGCAGCCGGTGGGGCGGCCACGTCGCATTCTTCGAGGCCGCGATGCGGTGACCGGCATAGCCATGCTTCTTCTCAAGGTGGCGCTGACCTTGGTGTTGCGTCCGTTATGCAACAGATGGTAAACCAGATGGCGGCGATTGCCCAGGCGGTCCAGAACCCGGCCCATGCTGCTCGGGACGGAGCTGACCGTTGGCTCCAGGATGTTATCAAGATGCATCCTCCTCAGTTCACGGGAGCCTCTGACCCGATTGGCTGGGAAGGGTGGATCAAAGAGATATCCAAAGTCTTTGTTGCCACCAACTGTCCCGAGGACCGTAAAGTTCCTATCGCCCAGTACTTTCTCACTGGGGACGCCACAGATTGGTGGGAGGCCGTTGGGCCCAAGGATCATGTTGCTTCGTGGGCCGAATTTCAAGAATTGATGGAGACTGAATATTGCCCATGGCCAGTTAGACAGGCTCGAGTGCATACTTTCTATGATGCTCAACCACGGGATATTCCCGTATCCCAAGCTATTGCCGATTTTAACAAGGAATTGGGTTATGTGAAGACCCAAGTTGTCGAGGAGAGCGACAAAATTTTTCACTTCTCTAGACGGATGAAACTGTCGATTCGGGACTACATGTCCAGACTTGTCTGCACTACCATGAAGGATTATCAGAGTCGAGCTATTTCCTATGATATGTCAGTAACGGCCAGTGCGGCGGTTCGAGAGAGTAAGAAACAGAAATCCACTGGAAATTTCTCGAGTCACAAGGGTGGAGGTCAGCACAAATCTCAGTCTGCGAATATTCCTGGTGGTAATTCGGCTCGTTTCTCTGGGAGCTATCGAGGTACTGTCAGTGCCTCTGTTCGGGATATCAAATGCTTTAATTGTGGCGAGCCGGGCCATCGGAACCGGGAGTGTCCTCGTCTGCCTCTGATCTGTCATACTTGTGGTCAGTCGGGCCACAAGGCTTCCTTTTGTGAGCGGGCAAGGCGACTTCTTGGTGCTCGAGACTTCTTTTCCAAAGACCTATGGAGCCGAGTGTGAATCGGGGCTCTTTTACTCGCGGCGTCCACCGGTGCCGGTCGAGGAGAGGTAGGGTCGGCCGCTAGAGGGGAGCTTCTAGTGTTGGCTCGCCCCTCCACGTATCTATGAGATGAGAAGGGCCGATGATCCAAAGACGCTGTGGCGGCAGTGCACCGTTCATATCCATTCACATCCTGTCAGTGTGCTTTTTGATTCGGGTGCTACGCATTCATTCATTTCTCTAGAGTGTGTACGCCGTTTGAGTCTCGACTGCTTATCACCTTTCGAGCCTTTCATCGTTAAACTTCCTAGAGGTTGTAGAATTGTCGGTGATCGAGAGGTCCGGGACTGTTCTGTGTTTATTTGTGAGAGAGCTTGGCTCTCTAGTCTTATTGTCGTGGGTATTGAGGGTGAGGATTTGATTCTCGAGGATGATTGGCTCGAGCGGCATGGTGCAATCATGAACTACCGCACGAGGATCATTACCATGCTAGCCGAGGACGGCACTGAACACTCTTTCGCGGGGCGAAAGAGAAACCATAAGTTTGTTATTAACGCCTTGAAGGCGATGAGACTCCTGCGGAAAGGGTGTACTGGTTTTTGGTGCTATGCCTTGAAGGCGGAGGATGGTGGAGTTGAGCTCTCGTCGATTCCAGTTGTTAGTGAGTTTTCTGATGTGTTTCCTGACGAGTTTCCGGGATTGCCACCGGACCGTGAGGTTGAGTTTGCTATAGAGTTAGAGCCGGGTGCGGCTCCGATTTCGAAGGCGCCGTATCGCATGGCACCTTCAGAGATGTCAGAGTTGAAGAAGCAATTGAGTGAGCTTCTTGAGTCGGGGTATATTCGACCGAGCGCCTCGCCTTGGGGCGCACCGGTCCTGTTTGTGCGGAAGAAGGATGGTTCACTGCGTTTATGTATCGACTATCGCGAACTAAACAGAGTGACCATCAAGAACAAGTATCCTTTGCCGAGGATTGATGACTTGTTTGATCAGCTGCAGGGAGCTACGATATTCTCGAAGATTGATTTGAAATCGGGGTACTATCAGCTCCGGGTGAGGGAGTCCGATGTGCCGAAAACAACTTTTCGGACGAGATACGGACATTATGAGTTCGTAGTTATGCCTTTCGGCTTAACTAATGCGCCGGCGGTGTTCATGCAGTTGATGAACAAAGTCTTTATTGAGTATTTGGATAAGTGTGTAATCGTCTTCATTGACGATATTCTTATCTATTCGAGGAATGAGGAAGAGCATGCCTATCATTTGCGGATAGTGTTAGACATTTTGAGGACCGAGCAACTCTATGCGAAGTTCTCGAAATGTGAGTTCTGGCTGAAGGAAGTGATGTTTTTGGGTCACGTGATTTCAGCCAAGGGAGTCCGAGTGGATCCGCAGAAGATTGAGGCAGTGTTGGATTGGGCACCGCCCAAGAATGTGAAGGAGATCTGTAGTTTCTTGGAGTGCAGCCGGCTACTACCGTAGGTTCGTCGAGGTTTCGAAAGCGGCTCGGCCGCTTACACGATTGCTCCAGAAGTCAGAAGTTAAATGCGGAATGACGAGACAGTCGAGTTTTGAGGAGATGAAGAGACGTTTGACTTCAGCCCCGGTTTTAGCGTTGTCGTGTGGCAACGAGGGTTTTGCTGTTTACAGTGATGCTTCGGGTCAGGGTCTTGGGTGTGTATTGATGCAGCACGGCAAGACCATTGCATATGCGTCGAGACAGTTGAGGTCGTATGATCTTAACTACCCTACTCAGGATTTGGAGTTAGCGGCAGTTGTTTTTGCACTCAAGATTTGGCGTCACTATCTTTTCGGCTCTGCATGTCAGATTTTTACCGATCATAAAAGTCTGAAATACATATTTACTCAGCGGGAGTTGAATATGAGGCATAGGAAGTGGTTAGAGCTGATTAAGGATTATGACCTCGAAATCCTTTATCATCCGGGCAAGGCGAACGTCGTGGCCGATGCCTTGAGTCGGAAACCGATCGCATTGCGAACGCTTGACGTCCTTATGTCTCAGTATGAGCTTCGGCGGTCTTTGATCGAATTAGATGTTGAGGTTCTGTTGCCTGGAACTATCGGGCGACTTTGTGCTTTAGAGATTTCGCCGTCTTTGATCGATGAAATCAAGCTGAAGCAGTTAGAGGATACGATGATTACTCAAATCCGAGAGAACGTTCTTAAAGGAAAGTCTCCTAGGTTTGTGATTCATGAGGATGGTATCTTGAGATTCGAGATTGGCTTTGTGTGCGAACGACTCGAGTTGAGACAGTATTTTGCGGGAGGCCCATGCTACGCCTTACTCTATTCATCCTGGTTCTAGTAAGATGTACAAGGACCTGAGGAGGAATTTCTGGTGGAATAATATGAAGGAGGAGGTCGCACAGTTTGTAGCGAGATGTTTGACTTGCCAGTAGGTCAAAATCGAGCATCAGCGACCAGTCGGGTTATTACAGTCACTTCCCGTCCCGGAATGGAAATGAGAAGACATATCTATGGACTTCATTACGAGTTTGCCGAGATCGAGATTGGGCATAAATATGGTTTGGGTGATTGTTGATCGCCTGACCAAGTCGGCAAATTTTCTGGGCATCAAGGATACTTGGGGCCCGGAGAAGTTGGCTCGTGTGTTTATTGCACAGATTGTGAGGCTTCACGGTACTCCGAAGTCTATTGTTTCAGATCGTGATGGCCGTTTTGTATCGCATTTCTGGCAAGCGGTGCATAAGGCGTTGGGTACTCGGTTGCGTTTGAGTACCTCTTTTCATCCTCAGTCAGATGGACAATCAGAACGCACTATCCAGACGTTTGAGGATATGTTGCATGCTTGTGCTCTCGACTGGAGTAGCAACTGGGAGGAGCATTTGCCATTGATCGAATTCACGTACAACAATAGTTGGCACGCGTCGATCCGGATGGCACCGTATGAGGCGCTCTATGGGAGGCGTTGTCGATCGCCGATTTGTTGGAATGAAGCGTCCGATTTGGTCGGGACCGAACCGGATATTGTCCTAGAGACGAGGCGGAAGGTGGATTTGATTCGAGAACGGATGTTGACCGCTCAGAGTCGACAGAAGTCATATGCCGATGTCCGTCGTCGACCTTTAGAATTCGAGGTGGGAGACCACTTTCTACTAAAGGTGTCGCCGATGAAGGGAGTTTTTCGCTTCGGGAAGAAGGGAAAGTTGAGTCCGAGATCTATTGGACCCTTTGAGATTCTCGAGCGAGTCGGTGAGTTGGCATACCGTTTAGCGCTACCTCCGGCCTTGAGTCACGTTCATAGCATTTTTCATGTTTCGCAGCTTAGGAATTATGTTCCGGATCCTAGTCATATCATCGACTTTGGCGAGATCGATATTGCCGAGGACATTACCTTCGAGGAGCGTCCCTTAAAGATTTTGGAGCACCGCGAGAAGCGACTGAGGCATAAGACCATTCCTTTGGTCAAGGTGCAGTGGTCGAGACATGGTGTCGAGGAGGCGACTTGGGAAACCGAGGATAGCATGCGTGCTAAGTATCCCGAGTTGTTTATTGCTTAAGTTTCGAGACGAAACTTGTTTTTAGAGGGGTAGAATGTAATATCCGCATTTTTCCCTTCTCTTATTATTCTCATTTTGGTGCATTTTCGTTTTTAGCAACTCGCTTGTAACCAACCGTATTGATATTTTGAGGATATTTAATATTGGACTTTTTGTCGTTTGAGCTTGTTTCGGACTCGTTTTACTCGATTCGGTGTTTCACGTTGTTTTCGTCGCTATTTGGTGTATTAGCGTAATCGTCGTTCGGAACCATCGCTTCGGGGTTGCCGAAGATTCATCCCATGTTATTATGGGCGTTGTGAGCCTTTGTTCGGCATTTCGACCATGTATCGTACATTTCGGACGTTTGGGCCGTTTTGTAAATTTCCCAAACTTTTGGGAAAATTGCGTTTGTTGTTGTTTTTCTGAACTTTTTAGTAGTCGGGAATATGCTTTCCTTCGACACGTAAGTTCGTCGTTTCAGGTCCCTTACGTTCGTACCATCGTGAATTGTTCACCGTTGTATTTTGATTCTTTTTCGGTACCTCCCTCATTCCTTCTGGTATGTACTCCACAGAAAGGAATGTTACGTACGTAACACCCTTTTGGTTACGTACGTAACGTCCTAGTGTATTTCGGTATAGGCGTTTCTGCCTTTTTGGTTACGTACGTAACACCCTTTTGGTTACGTACGTAACGCCCTAGTGTATTTCGGTCCAGGCAATTCTGCCTTTTTGGTTACGTACGTAAGGCCCTTATGGCTTACGTACGTAATACAGCTTACGTACGTTAGCATGTGGTGGCTAACGTACGTAACGAGGCCTGGGTTTATAAACCCAGGAGTTGACCGATTTCGGTCATTTTTCATCCCTCTCCTTCCCATCCGACTCCTAGGCGATCTTCTTGGCATTTCCGGCGATTTGAAGCTTTGTAACTCCGAGCCATCATCTTCTTCGAGTTTTTGGAGTATATTATCAACATCTAATCGTGTTCTTCATCATTATTCAAGGTAAACTCCTAAAAACCTTGTTTTGGGTAAATTGAAGGGGTTTTCATGTTTCGTCCGATTCGTTCCGTATGTTAGATTAATTCATGATGTACATGATTAATCTCGTTGGTTTTGTTGGTTTCCATACGGATTCATGCTATATTTCGTATTAATTTTGTAATCGAAAGGGTTTGGTTGAGGTCCGCCCTCGTTGTTGTTTTTATACGAATATACATGAATCGTAGACGGGTTTTTGAGTGTTTTCCAATTCCGTATTCGTTTAGAATTAGTTGTGATTGTGTTCTTCGTATCGTTAGGTTCGTGATTATCGGATCCTAACGTCCGTCGGTGTTTCCCTTCCGTTCGTAGCGTCGTCTATTATTCAAGGCAAGTATTTTTGGAAACCTTTATGCTTAACATGAAATGGTAATGTATATTGTGTGTGCTATACTCACCCTGGGAGGGTCCGACGTGGCCTCGGGGGAATCTATGACTTCACTCTGGATTCACGAGTTTGTTTCGCTAGCCAGCTCGGAAGGGTCCGTAGAGGCCTCGGGTGAGATTCATGGTGGCGTCCTGGTCCTAGGCGATGCCTGTGCGTGATTTGTTTAATAAAGTGGCCAGCTCGGGAGGGTCCTTAGAGGCCTCGAGTGGGATTCATGGTGGCGTCCTGGTCCTAGGCAAATTGATTATTTGACTGTTTGTTTCCGGAAAGGACATGTCTGATTTTTAGTTTTGAAATGATATTGGTGCATGTACTATGAAATGTGTAAGCGATTGGTTTGCCTTGATTACTTGTACTAGCGTAATTTCTAACCCCTCTGGGGACCCGTTGTGGGGAAATTCTTGTTATCGATTTCAGGTTATGTTCTTCTGGACGAGCGGGCGCTGGGACAGTATGAGGAGGCTGGCCAAGGTCGTTGACATGTGCATTTCGGTCTTCTTATTTATTTTTCTTACTTCGATATGGTTGTCCCCCACATTTATAAACTTATATATTGTACTCGCGAGTACTTAGGTTTTCCTTTTCGAACTCCATTTTGTATTACCTTAAATTGTTACATTGTCGGTTGTTGCTTATTTCGCCGGTCGCTCTGGGCGTATTTTATAGGTGTTGTATTGTTTAAATGTGTGTCCTCGCTAACCGAGATGGTTAGTCGAATGGTGTTTTTCTTATTGTAGCCTGGTGGGTCCCATGTAGGGGCCCACGGCGCTGTAATATACTTGGAATATCTCGGGGTGTTACAATTATAGTTGTGAGAGGGATGCTGAGGGTGATGAAGATGGTGAGAGTGTCGGAACGCAGCATTTGGGTGAGCGTAGTCTTCCACCGCGAGTGAGTCGACCATCTGCTGCTCTTCGGGAGCCTTTTGTGGTTGCGCCTCCAAGAGATAGCGAGGCTCTGAAGAAGTTGTACCTACACTTTATGAGGGAGCAGCCACGTGATGCTATTGTCCGGTGTTTGGAGACTGGGCATGCTCTCACCCAGGTGTTATTTGACCGGATAGAGTCTAGCCGTGAAGACTTTGATGCCGAGGTGATAGACTGTTATGTGCTTGCGACTCGAGCGAGGCTTCGGAGGGGAGTCCGTAGTGTTGGTGTCGGTAGAGTTGGCACTGTACTTGCCGGCTCCCAATTTTACGTAAGTTCTATAACCTACTCGTTTGTATATCATTGGTGTGATGTGGATTTTTTTTAATTTTGTGGTTTGGCTTTTTGTAGTTAGTTTTGGCCAACGAGTTTGCAAGACTCCATCCGGATGATCTAATTGGAATCAAGGTGACAGAGAAGCCGGTTTACAAGGATTGGAAAATTCCTAAATGCATCGAGGACTACATGACAGGTCTTGATACACCACATGCGGTTCCATGGTTAAATTGCAACGAAGTAAGTTTGAAATTTATATTTATAAATGATTCGCTATGTTTGATGTGATGATCTTATATGATTACATATTTTGTTTCAACAAATCATTGCCATTTGTTGCCTCGACCAGAGCCACTGGGTGACTATCAAGATTGACAGCATAACATGGACCGTGGAGTTGTACGATTCCTTGTCACACCACCACGAAGATGGTCGATACCGATTCAACCAACTGCGATCGATTATGCGTCTGATGCCTCGTGTGCTAGCTCAATCCGGGTATTGGCTGAACAACCAATCGAAGAAGAAGTATGACACGGAGATGAGTTTCAAAATTATGCCACGAGAGCTACAGTTCATACAATACGACAATCACAGTTGTGGCCCCTTCGCGTGCATGTACTTGGATCGACTCGTCTCTGCAAACCCAGGAGCAAGGCACCAAATCAAGGAACTTAATGAGAAATATATTAAGAAATATCGATATGGTTTAGATGCTAAAATCTTTATGTTGTCTTTAGACATGTAAAATGGTTTATGGTGTGTTGTGTTGTGGCAAGATTAATGTGTCGTGTTGTTAAATATTTATGTTGTATTTAGACAGTTTTGGCAATATGAATGTGTCGTGTTGTTAAATATTTATGTTGTATTAAGACAATTTTGGCAATATGAATGTGTCGTGTTGTTAAATCTTTATGTTTTGGCTCTGTGTTACACACGATGGATGAACATGATCGTGGCCATCGTGGGTCACGATCGTGTTGTGTTGTTAAATATTTATGTTTTGGCTCTGTGTTACACATGATGGATGCACACGATCGTGGCCATCGTGGGTCACGATCGTGTGCAACCTACCCACGGTCATGGGTTGATGATGTCGTGTGCGCACGATGGCTACCATGACCGTGTGCACACGACCGTGGGTCCCATCGTGGGCACGGCCGTGCACACGATCGTGTGTCCCATCGTGGACACGACCGTGTGTCCCATCGTGTGCATATAAACTTTTGGTATTTTTGCCAATTTGATTTATTGTGTTATCTAGAAGGATGTTTTGTGAATAAAAAATTGCTTGTTCAAACATTAATTACTATATAGCTTCTTATACAAACTCGTATTTGTCATTTCGTTATAATTCATTAGTATATGAGATATTTCATCCAGATGATGAACTTATCCGTACGAACTAATACACTGAGAACAGATAGACTACACATGATATGCAATATATTATGTTAATTCAATCAATAACTTTTTAAATAAGTGTATCGTTAACAAATAATTGTTAATATATAAGTAACAACACCTAAATTGACGAGTAATTTGAGAAATTGGTGAAAATTTTTGATGTTCTTGTGCACACGATCGTGTGTCCCATCATGGCCACGACCGTGTGTCCCATCGTGTGCATATAAACTTTTGGTATTTTTGCCAATTTGATTTATTGTGTTATCTAGAAGGATGTTTTGTGATTCAAAAACTGCTTGTTCAAACATTAATTACTATATAGCTTTTTATATAAACTCGTATTTGTCATGTTGTAATTCATTAGTATATGAGATATTTCATCCAGATGATGAACTTATCCGTACGAACTAATACACTGAGAACAGATAGACTACACATGATATGCAATATATTATGTTAATTCAATCAATAACTTTTTAAATAAGTGTATCGTTAACAAATAATTGTTAATATATAAGTAACAACACCTAAATTGACGAGTAATTTGAGAAATTGGTGAAAAAATTTTATGTTCTTGTGCACACGATCGTGTGTCCCATCGTGGACACGACCGTGTGTCCCATCGTGTGCATATGTGGATACAGTGCCAATTTGACACCATAGACAACGTGACACCTGGTTGCCAACGTGTCACACGATCGGAGCACACGATCGTGCCAATCGTGTGCACCATCGTGTGTACTGCAAAGGGCAACATCAAATTATTTTATTATAAAATCCCATCGTGGGTCCCCCCTTTCAATATAAGCCCATCTTCATTGACTGAGAGTGAAATACATGAACCGTAGCCCCCCTTTTCACTACAAACCCTAATCAATTAACATCAGCTATAATCCATTAAAATCAAATACGCGAAATGAGCGGCCGATTACGAGAAAGCGATTTAGGAGGAATCGAAGCACCATCACCAAAAATAAGAAGGAGGATACCTCCTCCCAACCCACCATACAGAACTAGGCCGAGAGGAAGATACTCAATGCTCAGAGTAAGTTTTTTGATTTTGTTGTATGTGTAGTGTGTACTGCGAATTAATGTGTTTCATGAAACAGGGCCTATTTAAAAACACTGCGAGCACTCCAGTCATACTAGATGGTGATGATAATAATGATTTGGAGATTTCTGAGAAGACAAGCAAAGAAGTTATTTTAGAAGAGGAAGTTCATGAAGATGGTGATACAAGACTAAAGATACAGCAGCAGATGGGGGAAAAGGGATCCAATTGATTGTGGTTTTTAAGTTATTATTAGATATTTTGGTGTGATGGTGATGAACTTTTGTTTTGTAAAGTTATATGCTTTGGATATCCCTTTGCTGTAAACTATTGCTCTTTAAAGTGAGCTACTTTGTTATGGTTAATGTTTGGCTCCATAATCACCTTTATTTGCTTTACATCACTGAACACTTAAATTTCAATTCAAAGATAAATAAAATAAACACAAAATTATGCATTTCAACTAATAATCAGAATACTGAATCAATACATGGTCCATCGAGGATCAAAATATCACCATATGATTGTTTCTAGTAAGTCACAAAATATAAAAATACATAAGCAATTTAAGTTTTATGGTATGGACATCCCCTTATGTCATGGTCATCATTACGGCAAATGCTACACCTCTTCTTCTGCCAGCGCCTTTGCCTCGTTTGTTCATCCATTCCTTGAGTTTCTTCAGGGATATTCAAATCCACACCACCTATGGGAATGAATGCTTTGCAAGATTTTCTATTGTGGCCGGTTCCTTTACACCTACCGCACACCTGAGGCCGTCCACCTGCGGGCAAATTTTCAATAGCGGACCGTGCGCGACTCATCCTTGGTCGGTCGGCTTGTCGTACCCCCTCTGGAGGTACGCAAATGATGGATGAGATCTCCGGTGGGACATTCCACTCATCAGAATGTGGGATGGGACTAATATGCTCCTTATAAGTCTCTCTAAGGCCTTATTGCTTGAAATAACGACTAACAAAATCATACACGGACAAACCATTGCCGGCGCGCCTGTTACAATAAGCAATTATGTCAAGGATGTTGTATAGGATAATGTATTTTTCATATTGATAAGGTGTAGGATAAATCCAGACCAGCCCTGTTTTGCACATGATGGCAGAACACGATCGTGCCGATCGTGGGTTACGACCATGGCGATCGTGGCGATCATGGGTTACGATCATGGCGATCGTGTGTTAGGATCGTGCCCATCGTGGGTTATGATCGGGCCCATCGTGGGTTACGATCGGGCCCATTGTGGATTACAATCGTGCCATCCGTGGGTTACGATCGGGCCCATCGTGGGTTACGATCGTGCCCATTGTGGGTTACGATCGTGCCCATTATGGGTTACGATCGTGCCCATCGTGGGTTACGATCTTGCCGATCGTGGGTTACGATCGTGTGCATTCTGCCATGACCGTGGGCACGAGCGTGAGCATCCAACAGCACCCACATGCCCACGGCCATAAACGTGTGCACACGACAGCATAGACAAAAACATTGAATGGCCATGACCATGTGCACACGACAGCATAGACAATTACCTTATAGCGGCAACGGCATGACGACATGAAATCTGATCCAAATCAAACTCACGACAACAACATGTCCATGTTCGAAGGTCGACCTCATAAGAAACTTTGTTTTCTTCGACTTTATAAACAAGTGGGGTGGTAGCTCGAACGGTAAGAGTCAGACTGGCTTGCATAGAGTTAGAAAGCTTTTCAAAAGTGTGCATTGTCAACTCATGGTCTCTTGATGTAGCTTCTCCCCGCTTCTCATCCAACCAATTCTCTAAAATTAGGCGAAATATCTCAAGTAACGAGCAAACAGGTAAACGCCTCACCCACAACATACGATTATTAAATCATTCAACAGCATTGGATGTCAAGAAGTTATAGCGTCGTACTGGACACTTCGACCAAGCCCACCTCTCCGGCCCAATTTCGTAAAGGCGCCTGTGAGCCCCATTAGGGCTTTCGATATGTAGTTTCGAAAAGTAGTTTTCAAAAACTTATTCACGATGCGTGTAGGCAGCAGTTCTAAAGAGTCCTATAGCATGCGCACCGTAGGAGGTCAGATTTTTTGAAAGATGGTGATAGCACAACCCGTGGAATGCATTCGGATAGACGACTCGAACAGCATTCTGAATGCTCTTATGTTGGTCACTCACAATCGCAAATCTTCCATCGGATTGTAGCATCTCGCAGTTATACGTAAAATAAGTCCATGACTCGCGTTCTCTATCGGACCGAGACCAACCGCAAGAGGAAATACTTGCTCGTTCCTCGCCAAATGTGACGGCCGCAAATAGAGTTCCTTTATTCCTTCCTTCAAAGGCCCCATCAACTATAATCACCGGTTGAAGGCACGTATCAAATGCCCTAATACTCTGTCTGAGTGCAACGAACATGTGGCAATACACTCCCTCACGAGTCGTATGCAAATCATAAATTGTCCCTGGATTATGCTGTTTTAACAAATACAGATAAGATGGGAGCCTCTGATACGACTCATCAAAGCCGCCATATGTATTCTCTATCGCTATATTCCTCGTCCGGAGAGCAAAACTGTATAGCATGTCAATGCCGTACTCCCTACACATCTCTGCAATCATCTCCTTTGGCCTCAAAGTGACCCCCTCACCGGTCAATCTTTTAGCAAAATAATGGGCGGCAACCTCAGAAGTGACCGATCGTGTGGCAGCACGGTTCAAATCAGGGTGACAGTTGTGCTCCAATGTCAACTTAGTAATTCTCCAAATAGTTGCACCCTCAATAGCACACAACCTAAACTGACAATTTTTTCACCCACTCTTACAGACAAATACTATACGTTTATCGGCGGAACGATCAGTGATACACTGTAGTATGTTTTCCAAATGATACATTCCTACAGTTATCCTCAACTCTGTCTTGGAACGAAAGATGGACCCCAGCTCTAGCTGACCGGTAATCGGTGGAGGCTGCTCGACCCAACCCAAAGTCCCGGTACTACCGGGCTCCGAAAATGGAATGATCCAGTTACGCATTGATTGTAGATGCTCATGCACGCTCGCAGATTGATGGTCGGATGAGAAGTTCCGACGACTCATAATCCTATCCATTTGGGCCGGTTGGCGAACCCAAGCAAGAAATTCCACAGATAGTGACTCAAGCAAGTCTTTACAACAATCTTCATCTTCGGATGTATGCACCTCCTCATCTTCCTCGTCTTCCTCATCTTCCTCGTATTGATACTCTTTGGAAGGCATGTCATAATTTATGTTGCCGGGCTCTACTCTCGAGCTGCTACATCCCATATTAACCTCGGGAGTGGAGGAGATGTTGTTCTCAACATAGACCTCAGGATCCTCCTTGTATTCTACTAGTAATCGAAGTATCTCGGTATCGCCCCATAATAGGACTTTTACTTTGTTTCCCTTGGCCATGTGTGTCAAGTACCATAATTTGTAATTGGACTCATTTGGACCACCCAAACCCTCTCTGATAACCCCCACGAGGTTTGCATGACTAACTTTGCTCGTGTTGATATAGACAAAAAAGGAGTCCCCGTCTGCATATGTCGATCGCTCCCAATGACCACCGTGATGTATCAAAATATGCTGCCACGACATCTGATTACACAAAGATGAATAACTATTCAGAAAACTGAGCGAACAATATTATAAAACGGTCTGCCTTGGACACGACCGATGCACACAACAGATACTACCGCGGTGATCGTGTGCAAGTTTCGCCATGAACACGATTGCGCATACGATTTTAGACAATCGTGTTAAACGATCGTGAACACGTTAGTGGTGTGCACGATGTCAAGGTCGCTGGACACGATCGTTGCACACGATCGCTGCACACGGTGGCTTCCCATCGTGTGCGCGATCGTGTTCGTAAGAATAGATCGAATTTTTTTCCATCACCAAATCGATGCATACCTTCTTTATGAACTCAGAAGCACGACAAATGAAGTCCTATTTCAATGTCAACTTTTCTTTTCGAATAATCTTGTGATTTCTATAAGATTTTTGACAGACCCTTTGTCAAAAATAGTTGTGTTGTTTTGATGTATATGTTTGTAGTTAAATTTTGGTTGTTGGACATTAATATCGATCGGAGCAGATGAGGAAAGTAAAAAAAAGAGAAGAAACGTAGTTTAAATTAAATAAAATAAAAAAAAGTGAGAAGTCAACATTACAACAAAAGAGAGGACATTTTAGTCTTTTTAATTAAAATGGTACTAAAAACTTATAGTTTTATGAATGAGGATATAAAACTCATCAATTTTATGATTTGGTATTAAAAAATTGATTCCCACAACCCATGATAAAATATAATGTGAATTAGAAAAATCAATTTCAATCACTAAGAAATAATTTTAATCAACTAAAATATAATATTTAATGAATATAAGTTCAATTTATTATAAATAAAAATGAAGATAACATGGAGTTAGACTCTCTTCTTTTGAGCTGAATTTTGCTGAACTGATCTGAACTTAACTTAATCAATTTTACTAAACCGAATCGAATCAACTAAAATTACAATATAATAATAATAATCAATAATAATAATTAGTATTGTTATTATTATTAGATAACAAATATATCCCAACAACAATAATAATAATAATATATATTAGAACAATAATAATCACAATAATAATAACTAACAATAATAACAACAACAATAATAATTATAATAATAATGATAATATATATTATTATCGATAATATTGATATAAAATAATAGTAATATAACATAGAAAAAATACAACAAAAAAATATTTGTATTACAACAACAATAGTAGTAGTAATAATAATAATAATAATAATAATAATAAATCTATTCATAATACTACAAATTATATGTAATACTATTGCTAATATTGATATCAACAATAATAATAATAATAATAATAATAATAATGTAATCTTGTTAGTACTAGAAACTTATAGATAACACTATAGATAATATTAATATTAAGTGAGATAATAGTAATAGATAATAATAAAATTAGATAACAATGTATACAATAATAATAATTGTCATTTATATTACAACAACAAAACAATAATAATATAATAATAAGATTGATAATGATAATTATTATATATAATATTGGTGATAATATTAATTAATATCACTAACATTCCTAGTAATTAATCATATTAATAATATATACAACAATAATAATTATTATTTATATTACAATATTGAAATAATAATAGTAATAATACTAAAATAAACAATTATAATAATTATTATATATAAAATTGTTGATAATAATAATATTAATAATTAATAATATTGATTCTAAGACTCTTTTCTTTTGAGCTAAATTTTATTGAACCGAATCGAATCGAATCGAATCGAATTGTGCTGAACTAAACTAAAGTGAACTTAACCAAACTCAAATTATTGAATAATAATACCAATTATTATTATTGTTACTATTATTATTAATATTAATATTAGATAACGAATATATATAAAAACAATAATAATAATAATATATAGTAAAATAATAATAATAAAAATATTTAAATCTCCTACCCCGGTATTATTTCCTGGATGAAAGTGTCTATTTGGATAAGAAGACCTAATAATAATAATAATATAAATAAATATAATAGTAACACTATAATAATAATGAAAAAATATATAATTATTCATAATTTTAATATAAATAATAATAATAATTATAATAATAATAACATCACATAAAAATAAGTGAGAATCAATTTTTTAATACCAAACCATAAAATTGATAAGTTATATATCCTCATTCATAAGAGTGTAAGTTAGAAATTACATTTTTCAAGCGAAGGAAAATGTATATTTGAATTATAAGTTTGTACTTATTGTTAAATCAGAGGGGAATAGTGAGATTGATTTAATCTATTCCCGAATTTCTTGGAATTAAAATACTCACTAAAAATAAATATAGCAACAAGAAAGTTAATTATATTACAACCACAACAATAATAATAAAATAATTATAATAATAAAATTATTCATAATACGCAAATTATATGTAATATTGTTATTGATATCAATAATAATAATAAAATTATTAATAACACTAAATATTATATATATAATATTATTGATAATATTGATATTAATAATAATAATAATTAATAACAAAATTAGATAATAATGTATACAACAATAATAATTATTATTTATATTACAACAAAAGCAAAAACAAAAATAATAATAATAAGATTAATATTAATAATAAATATTACATATAATATTATTTATAATATTAATTAATATCAATAATACTCCTAGTAATTAATCGTATTAAAAATAATAATACCAAAATACTATATATTATCTATACAAAAATAATAATAAATACTAAAATAAATAGTTATAATAATTAATATATAATATTATTGATAATAATAATATTGGTTCTAAAGTCAACTCAATCAAGTGAATCAATTGAATCAATTGTGTTGGATCGAATCAATCAAGTTTGTTGAAGTGAATCAATCGAATCAAATATGTTGAAATTAAGCCTAAAGCTGAACTGAACTGAACTGAATTGAGTTGGAGAGAATCTTGCTGAACTGAAGTGAACTGAACTGAAACATGCTAAAATAAAGCCTCAAAGAACAGAGCCTTTAGTAGGAGGTAGGGCTGTTAGCGGTCCAAGTATACTCGAGAACCGCCCGAGAACCGTCCGATAATACCCGGGACCGGTACTCACCCGAAACATTAGCGGTCCGGATACTGGTATGGAAGTTAGAACCGAAACCGATAAGGACCGAAACCGTTAACCCGGTAAAAAACCCGGTAATTTTTCGTAAACATACATTGTACAAAATATTGTATAAGGTACTAGTACATATAGAAAAAATAAGTTTAAAAGACCTTATCTCTTAATTTCCTTAGCATACATTTGAGAAAAACCCTCCATTCTTATTTCGATTATGAGGTTTTGGTGATTAGGGCTTTTAATGATGCAAGATACCCGAGAACCCGCCCGAAATACCCGGGACCGATACTCACCCGAAACATTAACGGTCCGGATACAAGTATCGAAGTTGGGACCCGAAACCGGTAAGGACCGAAACCGGTAATACTCGATACCTTAACGGTCCAGACCCGGGAAGACAATACTCGGACCGAACCGGACCGAGAACAGCCCTAGTAGGAGGAACAAGCATTATACTTGGAAATTATTAAAGAAACTTTCTGACAGTGCAATTTTTGACATTAAATTAAGGGTGAAAACATGCAGTGCCCATTTAAATATAATGAAATTCTTTTATGCCCTAAAGTTAACAACCCTTTTGATATCCAAATTTATCGAATTAACTTTACTTGAATGTGTTCGAGTCATATATTGCACTTTCAAGTAACAGAAATTTGAGTAATTTTGCTAAAATATATAATATCGGGTACGGATAACAATTGAGTAATACGAGTTGGACAATCGAGTAACATAATTGAGCAATTTGAGTAACACGATTGAGAAATTCCAGTAACACAATTGATCATCGGATTAACTCAATTGAGAAAGTAGTGTAACTCGAAGAGTAACTCGAGTTACTCAAAGAGTAACTCGAGTAACTCGAAGGAGTAAATCGAGTAACTCGAATGAGTAACTCGAGTAACTCGATTAGTAATTAGAGTAACACGACTCTGTAACACGACTAGTAACTCGAGTAACTCGACTAGTAACTCGAGTAACTCGGCTAGTAACTCGAGTAACTCAACTAATGTTCGAGTCACCATTTTTGAGTCAGTTTTTGAGTCATTTTGTTGAGTCAAATAGCGAGAGACCATTCGTGTCACAAATCGAGTCACATTTCTAGTCAGTTTTGAGTCAATTTTCCAGTCATATATTACCACGAGTGTTATTCGAGCAAGCTTTTGAGTCTATGTTTACCAATCGAGTAATACAGTTATTCAGTGAATAGATCAATGCCATATTCGAGTAACTAGACCTGGCAAACGGGTCGGGCAAGAAACAGGCGGGCTTTTTTTGGGCCTAAAATATTAGGCCCGTGGCCCGCCCAGGGCGGGCCTGGACCAGCCCGCGGGCCTTAAGTTTTTTTTTTAAAGAAAAATAAGAAATATAATATTCTGAATAAATGTACGAAAAATTTTAGATCATTAATCATTATATTATTCACTACACTATCATAATCAAAAAAATAAATATACAACTATTTTTATTTTATAATTACATTATTTACTACACTACCATAATCAAAAAATAAATATACAAATATTTTTATTTGATCATTATATCATTTATTTAATATTTTAAAAAAAATCATAAACTAATAGTATATATTGATGTGATATACTACAAAGTAATCACAAAGTCACATAAAAAAATAAAATTACATAAATAATTAACATATAGATGTAATATAATCTAATAAAATACATAAGAAAAAAATTTAAATATTATAATTACTCATAATTATAAAAAAAAAAAAAAGCGGGCATGGCGGGCCTCGATTAGGCGGGCAAACTGGACCGGGCTAAAAAGGCCCGTTTTTTTTTTGGGCCACAAATGTGGAGCCCAATGCCCGCCCAAAAACGGGCGGGCTGGCACGGCCCGCGTGCCTGGGCCTATTTTGCCGGGTCTACGAGTAACTCACTACATTCATTCGACTGTTTCTCATCAATATTTTTACCCTGACAAATTATCTCACATCAGGAGTTTTCTCTCACCTCGAAGAACAAGGATTATTTCGACTGCAAAAAATAAAAGGTATATCCGCAGCTTAATTTCAAATAATACTTCTACTTGAAATATCAGAAAATATAATACTAATTAATCTGTGTAAATATTATAACTTTTGATTTCATTTAATATAATTTAAAATTTTCAAATTTATTTGACATATGAGTTTTTATAAAAAGTTACCTTCGTTTTAATGGAAAGTGGCAAGATTTAGACTATCGCGGTGGAGAAGAAAAAATGTTACTTGTGCCCATTCGTGTGAGGTATGTAACATTTAGATAATGTTCTCTCAGACATCAAGCCGGTAGAACAAATATGTTTATGTTATATTCTCAATTGGTTGTGATGGGAAAAAAAGAAGAAAAATAAAGATAAAGAATGATTAGGATGTAAATTACTTGTTCCAATTTAATGCATAGCTAGTGATTTTTGTTAGCTTTCAGATTGCAACTATCAATTGTAATAACATCCAGTTCAAAAATACTACTGCTAATTTTTCCCAGATCCAAAATGTTCCTCCAACAGTTTCCTCATTTGCTCCAAAGTTTGACATACTTCGATCTAGCTTACAATTCTAATCGTATTAATTATATGACCGACTGGAGTTCAAGCATGCGAATCCCTTATGAAATTGATGTAGGTCACAAATACATAAATATCCCTTCTTCTGTAGCCTTGTAGTTTCACTTCTCCAGCTTGGAGGTCAGTCACCATATGTCTCCATTTGGTGAAGACTACTAGGTTGTTCTCATCACGGAAACTGGCTTTTGCTTAGTAGATTGTACTTGAGTCATTTGACATACTGCACTTTTGTTATGGCAATATTTCTTCTGTGCAGCTTCCCATGTCCTTTGGTTTGACCACATGAGCTATCTCCAAAATTTACATGTGCGCCTCTTTCCTTGGTATAACATGACAATATCTTTATATTTGCAATCATGTGTCTCTCTCCAAATTCTTCACTTCCTATTGGTGATTTTGTGGCTGCTGCACAATAATCCTCCCACCTTTTCTGCAATCATGTAAAAGAGATTTAGGTACCTTGATCTGGATGGGTCCTCTAGGTTTAGTGGATTTTTGGAAGAATTTCTTTCTTCTTTGGTTATGAGAGTTGATCAGATATCTATTATAATGTGTATAGTTTTGGTTCTTGTATTTGGATTGTGCACATGATAATGTATATGGTATGCTTGGTGTGATTCATGATTAAATCTTGGCTGAGACCAATTATTAAAGTTTTGAGGTCTCCACACATTGTGACTTTGAAATCTTGGAATACTTTGAGGTTTCCATCTACCTTCCCTTTGTGAAGTCCGTTTTATGGGAATTTTTGGTAATAAAATATTTTGTAAGTATCTAGGCTGTTGATGTTGATTTGGCCATTGCCTAGTCATTTGTCTTGGTTGCTGCCTAGACTGTCTTGGTTGTTGCCTAAACATTCTTGATTGTTACCTAAACTTTTGAATTGGCTGCTGCCTAATTTGCAAAGTCTCAGCAGTCTGTACACTGGTTTCTCTCTTTACAAAAGTAGTTTTGAAATTGATGGAGTATTAGGATCATATCCAAGACCTGGCTTTAATGATAGTGATCTTTGGTTTATACACAGCCCAACTTAGGTTATGGATGCCTTTAGGGATGTTATTTCTTAGCTTGTATATTATTCAGCTGTGTGAGCTTTGAAAGCACAGTTTTAGTATGGGTGAGTGCAGCTGACTTTTCATTGTTTAAAATTGTCAACCGGTTTATCTCAGTCATTGCTATGTTATTTTCATCCTGACTGTTTTTGAAGTTAGCTGTATCTTGGCTGAGTTTGTCTAAATTATTTTTCAGTTGTGCGTTCTCATTTTTCAGCTGAGTATTCTCATCTCACACAGCTTGGTGTGTTGTTTTTAAAGTTTCAAAGTTTTTTTATTAATTGATTGAGGTACCTATGAAAATCAAGATCTTTAGATATATCTCAACTAAAACATTCTGAAGATTGCAGTTTAGATGATACCTCTTCATCAACAGTATTGGCCATCAGGCAGTTGTAGTCATCTTCATCTTTTGAGAATAATCCACCAATTGATTCCACACTCTCAGGTGTATGGTATTCTCCAATTAGAGCTTTTCTTTTGTCTTCCCTTCTCCATATATCTCTCTTTTCTTCTTCTTTCTTTAGGTTAGGACAGTCATATTGAATGTGACCTGTTTTATGGCAGTTGTAGCATTCCGCCTTCCGATTCCCAGCTTTTTGGCTTCATTTGGGATTCTCCTTGTACTTCTTCTTATATTTTGAGTAATTCTTTCTGAAGTTTCCAAATCTTTGCATTATGAATGTCATTTCTTCCTCAAAGGTCATAGGACTGTGAGGAATAAATTCAGCTAGGTTTCTTGCAGGGGACTCAGCTGCAAAGGCAATTCCTTTCTTAGCTGGATCATTGGATGATGAGCAAGGAAGTTCGAACTCAAATGACTTGAGGTATGAGAATAGCTATTGGATCTTTATTTTGTTAAGATCCTTTGATTCCCTCATAGTTGCGGCCTTCATGCTCCACTCTGGGGTAAGATGTAATACCCGTATTTTTTTCATTTATTTACTTTTCAATTCTAGTGACTCGCTTGTGTTCATTGACACATTTTGGACATGTTTTGTTTGGCACTTTTTGTCATTCGAGCGAGTTTTGATATTATTTCGGACTAATCGGCATATTATTGCGACTTTTCCGTATTTGGGTTCGATTCTTATGAATCTTGCTTGAAACTGTTGTTCTGTTGTTCCTATAAGTTCATTTAACATTTTTGGTTGTGTTGTGAACTTAGGAATTGTTATTCGATCTCGTATCGTGATTTTTCATACATTTGGGTCATTTCGTAATTTCCCAAAGTTTTGGGTACTCGCTTATGTGCTCATTTTTACCTACCTTCGGGTTGTCACAATCGCATGTTTGTTTGGCACTTTCGTTCATTGTTGAGAATCCTTTGTAAGCGTTACGTCGAATTTTCCGAGTCATCGCATTTTGCGGTCGTTCGGGACTGATCAGAAAGCAGAATGGAATCTGCTGCCAGAATGCAGGTTACGGCCATAACCTGTAATATGTTACGGCCGTAAAGGCCTGTGTGTTACGGCTGTAATGTCCATAATGTTACGACCGTATGAAGGCTTCGTTTTAATGACCCGAGTTGCGGGTTTTCAGAGCAGTTTTGCTCTTTTATTTCCTCACGCGACGGGCAGAGTTCTTGAAGCAATTTCGAGGCGATTCTTCACGAAAGTTCATCAATCTTTCATCCTGTAACATAATCATCAAGGTATTGGTTTGTATTAACAACATCAAATCATCATTTTCCGTTGAATCAAGGTAATCATCCTAGAACCCTATTTCGGAAATATTTGGGGTATTTTCTTGGTTTCATAATCCTAATACGAGATTGTTGGTTACATTATTTTTATCTAGCCTTGCTGATCATATCCATAGATTGAATTCCATTTTTCATGAGTCTAGGGTTGATTAGTGTTCTTGACCATTTTGGGAAAACCCTTGAACTTTAGTTGTTCATTTCTTTGGTGCAGCGGATTTATGTTGTGTTAGGGGATTTATTCTCATTGTTGTTATCATCATTCGTAGTAATTATCGCGTGTTGGTGCTCGGCGGAGCCGGAGGATTCATAGACGATTCATGCCAACTTACTACGACCGGTTTTCTGTGCCTGTGCCCATACATTTCGTGTTTCATAGATATAATATTTGGTAATCGACTATGTGCGTCTACTTGGGTGCGTAGAATGAACTTTCCAAAGAATCAATATAGTTTCGAATAAAGGATTCCATTCAAGACACTTATGTGCTTTGTGAATAAATGAGTTCTATGGATATGTTGTAATGTGGTTGCGAACCAAAATACGTTGTCTTCATATTGTGTGGTTATAAAATCTCTCTTACCTTGGTCTAGGGTTGTGTGTTGGAATGTGTATTTCTTTGCGTGACTGTTGTCAGGCTGATGTGTGATTCCGTTAGCTTACCATTGTTTATTCAATTGGGTATGCATGAGAAAACTCCGTTGTTCATGCTTGCTAGCATGGAACGGGAATAACCCTTGGGCGTATGTTGATGTGGATGTTTAGGTCGTGGACCCCATAATTCATTTTCAGATTAGTGTTTTGGGAAAATAAATCTTTTGGTTTGTGACCGTAAGAAATTTTTGAAAAGATGAGGATTCCTCGATCATGAATGTTTTTCTCAAAAACTCCTGAGATCTTAAAAACGTTTTACCAGTTGCTTACTTATTTTATTAAAGCCTTCCATGGTTTGTGGATTATATTATCAGTCTCTATTGTGTCTGATTGTGGAGGCCATTCTAGCAAGTACTTTGTTTTTATGTTTTATAGGTCCTTACATTGGAAGTCTTGCATTCTTTTGAGTGAGAGTGTATACGTTCACTCCGGGAGGATCCGACAAGGCCTCGGAGGGATCCGCGCATGGTTGGATCCTCGAACATTGGGGTTACCCACTCCGGTGGGGTCCGACAGGGCCTCAGAGGGATCCGTACATGGTTGGGCCCACGATTAATCATGAACATTTTTGTAACTTGGTGATATGTTCGGAATTTCACAATGTTTTGACTTTCCATAATTCTTGGGATATTATACATACTTATAAGAGGTACGTTGGCTAGAATGGCAATAAGATTGTATGATATGGCGAGAGTTGGAATTGTTTCTTAAGCGAAAATATCTCGGGAAGTCTTTCCCCGTGTTTGATTCGTTGATTATTCAAGATCATTATATCCTTAGAATATGATGTGTATGGCTCGTATTTGCACTTTATACTTGCACTAGCAAAATTCTAGTTTGCTAACCCCCGAGTAATCGGGGGGTGTATGCCTTTTATTGCATTCAGGTACATGCAGGTTCTTGGGGAGCAAATCACGAGATCGGTACGAAGAATGATGGAAGACAGATGATACTAATCACATGAAGACTACTACTTGGTATTGTTAGTTGAATTGTATTTTCCTTTCCGCTTTTCCCGTCGTATGGGAGTGTTGTTGTCTTTTGACCCATGTGCGGGTATGGGTTTTGAAGTAGAGATGTATATGAAGTTTAAATTATACGTTCTTGATGAAAGACCAAATTGGTCTGCGGATTTGTTATTCAGACATGTTGGCATTAATGTGATGTCTTGTTTTGGTATCTCGCCTGGTAGATCCTCATGGAGAGGGTCTGCGGCGCTGTAATATTCCTGAGTGGATTGGGGTGTTACAGAATATGGTATCAGAGCTTAGGTTGCTGAAACCTAGGTTGTTGGGTCAAGTCGTGTATTGTCGAGTCTTATCTTGTTGGATTGTGTCTGACCGAGTCGTGTCGCGACGCATCGTCTGAGGTGTCGATCGTGATTAGTATCATGGTGCAACCATCATCTTTGTGCGACCTGTGGATGTAAGCCTCCTCTAGTATATCTTGTGTTTAATGACTTTACTACATGTGTGTCGTAAGATAGAATTCGTATTTGATATTTGTGGATGGATTGGACATCGAGTGGTGTAGTGTGTTATGAACCTTGAACATTGACGTGTTCTAGAAAGTGTATCGACGGTAGAGTTTGTTGAGAAACTCATATAGATGATTTTGACTATGTGTCCAAATTTGGTGTGCATGAGTTGTGTTTGGTGAATTGGTGATTTTGAATGCCGTATAGGCATGTGTTTGAAAATTGATTATTTTGGCTAATTGTTATTATATGCTACAAACTTGTTCACATTAATAATTATGTCTGCTGCGTGCGTGTTTGAAAATGCTTTTCTGGTTTTCTGAAAATTTCATAGACTTGAGTAAGTTTGTGGAAAACCAAATTTCGAAACCTTTTGACAATGTAGTTAAACGGAGGGTTCGTGTGGATTTTGAAATTTTTTGAATTTGGTGACCCGGCCTTGTATTCTCAAATGAAACCCTACGACGATATTTGAAAAATGTGTTTTGAAGTATTTTGGACACTTCGTGAAATATTACCGCCGTTGATCTTTTGTTGTGTTTGGGAGATTTTTTTTTTTGGAAATGATTTCAAACGTATTGGTTTTGTTTTCAAATAATTCGAGTAGATGATTTTAAAAAAAAATCACATCATAAAATTTTTATATTCCAAAACAAAAATGTGATTTTTACTTTCAAAAATAAATAGTGAAAGATGAAAAATCTTACTCGGCTAAACTTTCAACTCGAATTCAAAAAAAATTATGTACTGAACCAGTAATGCACACTAATCTTATCGTTAACGCACGCTAATTGTGTACTTAAAGCACATAATTTGCAGTGTATGCATAATATGGATCTGTTGTTTAAGGCGATAGGCTAGAGCTAGGGGATTTTATGTAATACTCGGTTGTGAATTCATTTATTATCATTCAGTAATTATCACTCAGAAATTTTTCACTCAGTAATAATCATTCATCATTCATATTCATTCAGTTGTGTTCACCATTCGGCGTACTTTAGAATCATGTATCAGTTGCTATTCGTCATTCATCACCGTTTGAGATCGAGACGAGAATATTATCATCATAATTATCATATTTTGGTAGTCTGTGTGTGAGATAGCGCACGCTACGTACTCTTGTTAGCGCGCGCTAATGGAGTACGGGTAGCGCACGCTAGGCATCAGTATTAGCACACGCTAGCGCAATTGAGGCGCATGTCCAAAGAGGTACCGGTGAAATTGAAATTTGTAGCGCACGCTATGAGTGGAAAATAGCGTACGCTAGTTGTGTATTGGTAGTGCACGCTAAGTATTCAGTGTAGCGCGCGCTAAGGCTCGAATATGGCATAGGACAGTAGGTTCTGGACTCCTATATTCTGGACATCAACTATCAGGTAACGCACGCTAACATAAGGTTAACGTATGCTAAAGAGGAGGCATTAGCGCACGCTACCAAGTATGTAGCGCACGCTAACGATGCAGGCAGTGGGTACTGGACTACTCGGTGAACCTGCTAGCGCACGCTAATCACAGGAGATAGCGCGCGCTAAGCTGGGATTTGTATAAATAGGACACTTCACTCATCATTCCATCATTTCTTCATTTCTCAACCATTCCAGGTGATTTTGGGCAATTCGCATAGATCTTTCCAAGCTGCAATCATCTAGCATCATCTTCAAGCTCCTAGTTCAGATTAATCAACATTTAATCCGCTCCATCACTCCAAATCAAGGTAGCTTTTCATTGAATCTTGAATTTCGGGATTTAAAGATTTTCTTACTGATCTCTTCGAGTTAGCTTTCTATCATGTTGGAATATGTTGAATATAGATTATCTATCTTGGATACTTGTATTCTTTTGGATTCATTGATGTAATTTTCAGAATTTTTGAATATTTGGGGTTTTGTTCAAGAACACCTTGGGTGTTGACTTGGGAATTTTGGGGGTTTCGACTAGATGTTGTCGTAATCTCGAATGGAGTATTCCTATTGGATTATTGGTGGTATTAATGACGTTTTGTTGGATTGAATCATTCATTGGAGTTTTGGTATCGATATAATTGGGATTGATTGTAAACAATGGGAGGTTGTTTACAACATGTGTGTTAAATTGCCCCAATGAGTTTGGGTAGTGTTGTATCGACTTTTGAGTTGGTTTTGATCATGCTTGCTTCGTATATTAAGCGTATCATTGGTAATTGTGTTATTCAAGGTTGTTCGAGCGGCCGATAATCCCTTTAAGGACGTTGATCGTGGAAGGACTTTCTCGCCGTCGGTTTGAGGCAAGTTTTATACTTGTACTAGTCAATGAGATTAATGTTATCATATATGTGTATGAATGTGTTGTATCATTCCGAGAGTTAGTATCTTCATGAGTTCATTGATATTAAGGCATCGTTCGATACGATACTTTTCGGCAATTATGCCAAATGTCTATTATTATTCATTAATGGCCGGTTCAAGGCATTGGGATACTCATTGTTGATATCATTGTCGATAGCCGGCTCGCGGTATCGATGTATCGATTGTTGTTATTGATGTCGATCTAAGACATCGTTGTAATCATTGTTATTGATGTTGGTGTTTTGTCATTGATGTTGTATTAGCCGATTGAAGGCATTGGCGTGTTCGTTTCTCATCTTCGTCGTCGGTAACCGATTAAAGGTGTTGAGGCATTCGTTGTATCATTGTTATTGATTGGCCGTTCTAAGGCAATCGAGGTATTGAATCATTCGTTATATCATTGTTATCTGTAATATCCGGATTTATTATTATGTATTTCATCTGTATTCGAACCCTGTATTATTCGGATTTGTGATCTCGATAATTAGAGTATGATATTTCTCACACTGGTATCTTTGTCCATAAGTATATCATCATGCAAAATTTCTCATGCAGACTCGTGATAGCGCACGCTAAGAATGTAGCTTAACGCGCGCTATCGGCTACAACTAGCGCACGCTACGAATGTAGGATTTGCGTGCGCTAGGCAGTCAATTATTGAGCTAGGCGGCTAGCACATGCGCCAGCCGGGACATGGGTCCAGATAAGACTCCCGCGGATGAACCTGGACAGATTTGGAGTCAACGCTTATTAGCGTGCGCTAAGAATGGTATGTAGCGTGCGCTAATCAGCTATTGTGCAGAAACTTTATTTAAAGGACAACACTCCATTTCTACCTATTCCCTTCATTTGTTCTTCATCCCTTGGAAGTCCAGAGAGTTTTTCCTACTCCTTAAGCACATACAAATCCGTTGTACTTGATCATTAAATAGTAAAGAGTGCTTATACTTGATCATTGAAGAAGAATTCACTTTGAAGTGACACTCAAGCAACCAGAGCTGGATTCTACCTTTTTGGATCAGTGATTTCTTCATTAAAGGTATGTTAATTCAACCTCCAACTTTAGATTCGTGTTATGAAGAATAAGATGATCATGCTAGCAAGATATTGAGTTCCATTGGTGAATTATTCAACAAACATCATGTTTAGAAGATTGGAATAATTACACTTATGATATTATCGTTGGAACCTCGTAGTTGGAATCCTAGTACTTCAAATGATGAGAGGAACATTCTGAAGTTGATTATCCGTATGATTTATGTTGTCTTATTGATCATAAAATTGGAGGTGATATCATTTTTGGTCATAAGGACTTAAGGGAAGAATCATCTTAGGAAGTATCATTTCGTATAAGTTGGAATTGTTAGTTCACCTTCAAGATGAAGTCTGAATGTGAATAATGATAATAGAATCTAGTGCACCAACCGGAGATCACCGAAATTCGCATGAGAATGATTATCATGTTCGAATATAAGAATTGTGATGATATTCTTTTCCTTGAAACCTCAAAGATGATTAAACCCAAAAGATCATTCATAAGTTTATGAATATGACATGTAGATGGATATTACACGTTAATCGATGAAGAGTTCATAAATTTCATCACCGTTAGAACTAGTCTGCTGCTCAACAGTGAACTTCCATGCACGCTTAGCGTGCGCTAAGCTATGTGAATTAACGTACGCTAACGGGCATATTTAGCATACGCCACGATTGAAACTTAGCGTGCGTTAAGACATCAGGCGAGTCATCACGATCACGAGGTACTGACCATGCATGGTTAGCGTACGCTAGGCTGTGTGTAATTACGTGCGCTAACGAGTAGCCTTAACGTACGCTACATAGGATGCGTAGCGTGCGTTAAGCAAAACAGACAGATTTATTTTAAGAACTTCCGACCATATTTTGGGATTGTTAGATGTCTGCTCGACATGAGATAAATTCTATATTATTTCTTTTGTTAAGGTTCGAGCTTTCTACGTGATTGATCGAAGGGGCGACCTTCGAATATTTTGTTTTTCGTGGAAGTATTGTTCTTGTCTTCGAATCGAGGCAAGTACTCTAATTAGAATTGTTTTATGACAGCTATATTGTGATTGTATTGTGTATTATGTGTTGTGATTAAATGTCCACCATGTGTTGATCCGACGGGAATCATCATGGGAATCTATAGCTGTGTGCGCTGGATCGTCGGACAGGTAGTTACACCATGCGTTGGTCCGACGGGATCATCATGGGAATCTATAGCTGTCTGCGCTGGATCATTGGAATGCCATCAGTATGTTGAGACTGTTATGATGTGATATGTGTTGTTGTTATTTCTCGTTGGAGAAACTTGTTATGATATAATTGTTGATTATATCACTGTTGTATGATTATTGTACTTGTACTAGCATCGTTGTGCTAACCCCTTCGGGGGTGAACATTTGTTTATGTTCAGGATCCAGGAGAGCGGGGAAACAACCACTGGAGTTGCATGACGACGAGGGTGCAGAGTGATGTTCCGATCGGGTATAATTGTCTGTGTTTGTTTATTTTTAATAAGTACTCGAGTACGTCGTCCGTTTGTGATGTTTGGATTTTGGTGATGTATTAATAACTCTTCATTTGGATATTTGTATTCTCGGTATTGAACCAGAATTGTTGTATTTTATTTCAGTGATTTCATAAGTTGGTATCTGTTATTGTCTTTTCATTTCTTTAACCTTGTAAATTCTTATGTAAATGATTTACGGCGCTGTAATATCCCTGAATATATTAGGGGTGTTACAGAATATGGTATCAGAGCTAAGATTATGGATATCTTGGCCATTGGGTTAAAATAGGGGTCATATACGTCTTTTGAAGTAACCGGCCATGAATGACATCACTATACTGCCTACGTCTTCATGCGAACGGTGGTTGTAAGTCCCTAAACTCTATCTCGTTCTTTACATCTTGTATTTCTTTAGACTTGAACATTCGAACGATATTGTTTCATGTATATTAAGTATTTATGCTTATAGTATGTTGAGAGGTGGACGCGGACGTGGTCGCGGTCGCGGACGCGGATGAATGAATGCTGAAAGAGAAGCTTCGCCTTCTAATCACGCCAGCCACAGTTCAGGCGAGCCACAGAGATCTATCAATAATGAACCGGAACCTGTTGTGCCTGAAATCCTTCGTCAAGTGGTGAACCAGATGACTCAGTTCACCCAGGTCGTGGACCGAATGCAAGTGGCGGTGGGATTACAGCAGGGAGAGAGACAGCAAGGGATCCAAAACATGGGAAATTGAGGTGACCGATGGCTGCAAGAGGTGGCAAAGATGCAACCACCCAAATTCGATGGCTTTTCTGAGACTCCCTCATGGGACCATTGGTTGAAAGAATTGTAGAAAATTTTGATGGAATTAATTGCCCAGACGGCAATAGGAGAGCCTCTATTGCTCAGTACTTTCTGATAAGGGAAGCATTCGAGTGGTGGGAAGTGTTGGGAAAACAAGAACCCTGTATCGAAACAGCAGGGATATTCAATCCCTGTATCGAATAGTATTTGATAAGAGATTTTGACATATATGCCAATCCGCATACAAGAAAGGAAGCGTATCGAAGTGTTGAGGCATCAACCTGTATCTGAGACCTGTCTCGAATCCAGCATATAGTGGAACCATTCAGTACAACAAAGAAGTCTTATAGACCAAGTATGGAAACTGTCTGGAATCACCAATACAGTTATCTTCCATAAAGCTTTCAATAGGACAAGAAGGAATCTTCAGAAGTCAAGTCCCGTTGAATAAAGAAGTATTTAAATACTCATCACCAAGAGATCTTCAAATCCCGCTAAATCCGGATCGTGCTTTTTAATCCCGTTGGAATGGAATCTTGCTCAACGGATACATCTCAACGGATATATATTTCAGAGACTATATATATCTCATGAAGGCATTGAAGATCGATTACCAAAAACCGAAATCATTCAAAGCTATTAAGTTATCATCGAGTAAAATATATCTCCAAGCTTACTGCAACTCAGATAAAAGAGATATACAGTGCTCATCATCTTGAACAACACTTCATCAGCTACAAGCTCATAAAGTCAAAGTTGTTGTTCACACTCTGTTCTATACTTTGAACAAACCTAGATCAGCCCTATGTGGACTGAGGAAGACGAAGCTTCAGAACTCTGTGTGAAGAAGTCAGTCAAGCTTTAGCTCAAACCAATCTGTGTGAACGGTTGAAGCTAAGATCTTTATATTAATCCGTGTGAACGATATATTAATTGTATAACTGTTATAATTACGTAGTTGTGTACGTAGTAATTATGATAAACATTTTACTCCTGTGTGGAGGATCAGTGGACATAGAGGGGTTTACCTCGAACCACTTTAAATACTGTGTTATTTACCTTCAGTTTTTACTGTTTTATTTACTGTGATTATTTAAGTATACACTGTACACCTAGTTGTTGTATCCACATCAACTTACTGTATCTAAGACTTCCGCTATGCTCTAAGATTTGAAATCAGTACAGCTTGTTGTTTAAACTACTTCCCAAGCTGTATCCAGTACACTTAGTGACCAACAAGTGGTATCGGAGAGGTTGATTCTAAAAAGAATCAGTCGTATTTTTAACCGAATCAGATCCAAAATCACTTACTCTTTAAAAACAGTTTCTTTCATTTCCTTACTTTCACATGGATACTTCTGTGATCAACAAAGTGCCTATGTTCTCTATTAACGAATTTGATGATTGGAGAATTAGGATGGAGGCTCATCTTGCAGCAATGCACGAAGAGATGATTTTTGTGATACAGGATGGCCCTATCGAGATCATGAAGGTAAACATAGCCGCAAGGATTGAAGGCCAAGCCCATACTGAGATGCTCGAGAAGGAGCGCGAGCAATGGAAAACAGATGAAAGAAAGCGAGCCAATCTCGACAATGTGGCTAAGAACGCGTTATTTGTCACCCTTGACAAAGGCACGTTCTCAAAGGTAAAGAGTCGCAAAAGCGACCAACGAAATGCAGGATAAAATCAAGTTGATATGTGAGGGAACTGAGCTCTCAAAAGAAAACAAGATTTCAAAATTGACTCAGCAATTTGAATCTTTCGAAATGAAACCAACTGAGACACTTGAGGAACTTGACCTCAGATTCACTGGTATTGTTGGTGAACTTGAAGCGTTGGGCAAAATTTATACCCAAAAGGAGAAGAATTTAAAAATTTTCAGATCTCTCCCATCCCGATGGGACATTAAGACCACAGCTATGCGTGTGTCTTGAAATCTTAATGAAATAACTACTTTTGATCTCTTTTCTGACCTCAAAGCTTTTGAGTATGATATTGACAGAAGAGGGAAAGCTGAAGAATCTCCTTCAAAGGTCACAACACTAGTCGCTGTATCGAGCCGTCGACACAGCATGCCCAGCTCGTCGAAGCCTAGTCACAAGAATGCTGACAATGACGACGACATCCTGTCTCAAGATGAAATGGTGCTTCTCATGCACAAATTCAAAAAGTTCATCAAGCAGACTCCCTACAGGCCCAAACCTTCCCAAAAGGTAAGTACCGAAACTTCATCCGGTAATTCTAACCTGTGCTATAATTGCAGGAAACCAGGGCATTATGCAAATAAATGTCCTCATCCCAAAGTTCAAAAGATGCCGGAGGCCGAGCAACAAGAGAGAGATAAAAGACGACGTGCTTGGAAAAACAAGCTCAAGGCCCTGATTGGAGAATCAGAAGCCTCCCCCACACCATCCAAATATGAAGAATGTCTTCAGATGGTCACCGAAGTGATTCATCTGATGATGAGTTCGATGATAAAGCATATATGTGCTTTATGGCCAAAGACATTCCTGATGGTGAAGACAGCGATGATGAGGTAAGTTCAACCTCAGCTATTTCATCAAATGCATCTCATACCTTTGAAAACATGATGAATGAATTTAAAAACATTCAAAAAGCCCATGAGACATTGAAAAACGAGAATATACAGCTCCAACTGTCTAACCTAGAGCTGAAAGATGAAAACGATTTGCTGAAGATAAATTATGAAAATATGTCTCTTGACTGTGAAACCAGCAAAGTCGATTTTGAAAAACTCATGGAGAGCAATCATCAACTTGCTCATGAACTAAGTGAGGTTAAAACTCACAACGAGAGCAAGACAAATGATTTGGTTCTACTTCAAGCCAAAGTCACAACTCTCGGAAAACGAGAAATTGAACTTGAGACCACTCTGAAATCGTTCGAGAAATCGTCCAAAAGAATGGAAGAAATTCTGAGCACTGGGCAACATGCTCATGACAAAAGTGGCTTAGGATACAGCTCATGTTCAAACAAAGGAAAAACTAGTACAGTGTTTGTCAAGAGTGTGGAACACATTCCAGTATCAAAAGATACCCCTAGTCCTGTGAAGGAACCTGCTGCACCGAGAAAACCTAAGGCTGCCATTCCGCCCCCGCAATGCTATTCCAGACAACGGAATCATAAGCCGTTCCAACCTGTGAGGCGCACTCAACGGATGCTCCCGAGCATATCAACAGCGCCAACGGCCGTTCGAAGGAAGGCTGTATCCAACTACCAAAGGCCCGCACGGCGATTTATCGACAACACGCCTATGTATTGGATACAAGAGCCCCGTTATCCCTAGATATATCAAGTGCCCGCTCATTTTCTACAACTGCGTTGGTAATCCAACTGGAGACCAAGAAGACACGCTGTTAGGCCAAAGATAATGGCTCCAGCTCCAAGACAAAGACTCGTCTTGGATTAATAATAATAACCCCGAATTTTTCATGTATAATAATTATCATGGTTATAGCGACTACGGATATGCCCCACGTAGATATCGCAACACTGTACCGAGTATGACCTACAGTAAACCAATTTCTTCCAGGAAAACTTGGGTACCTAGAGGAACTAACATACATGGACCCAAAATGAAAGGGGACCTAAATCTACTTAATTTCTTTGCTACAGGACATTCTAGAGGAGGATACCTGGTACTTTGATAGTGGATGCTCTCGACACATGACCAGAGATAGAAGCAAGCTATCAGATTTTGTAGAAGGTCGAGGTCCCAAAGTTCGTTTAGGTGATAAACCTAAAGGAAGAACAAGAGGGAAAGGAAACCTACTTGTTGGAAAATTCAAAGTCACCGATGTTGCATATGTTGAAGGCTTACAGTACAATTTACTTAGTATTAGCCAGTTCTGTGATAAACAGTTCTCGGTGAAATTCTATATAGATCGCTGTAGAGTCAAGAACATCCAAACCAAGGAAGTTGTGCTTACAGGAAGCAGATCAGGTAACATGTATATTGCTGACTGGAAGCCTATGAGCTCCTCAATTCCATGCTTTGTTGCCAAAGGCACTGCATATCTTAGCTAGTTATGGCATAAGAGGATGTCTCACATTAACTTCAAGACGATCAACAAGCTCTCAAGACAGGGAATGGTTAGAGGATTGCCAAATGTGTCGTTCAAGAAGGACAGCGTCTGCGGACCATGTCAGAAAGGCAAGCAAATCAAGTCAACCCTGAAGAGAAAATACGACCTTTCAACCCAAAGAGTGTTGGAAATGCTACATATGGATCTCTACGGTCCTGTAGACCCAGTAAGTTTGGGAGGTAAGAAATACTGCATGGTTGTTGTTGATGATTATTCCAGGTATGCTTGGACAATTTTCCTTAGCAAGAAGAAGGAAACAACATCAAAGCTGCCCGAGCTCCTGAGAAAGTTGCAAAATGAAAAGGCATTGAGTATCGTGTCCATTCGTTCCGATAGAGGTACAGAATTTACTAACCGCTTTATAGAGCAATACTGTTCAGAAAATGGGATACAACACGAATACTCAGTTGCCCGTACACCTCAACAAAATGGTGTTGCCGAGCGAAAGAATAGGACGTTGAAAGAAGCAACAAGGACAATGATCGCCGCAAGCAAGTTGCCACAGCATTTCTGGAGTGAAGCAACCAATACAGCATGATACACTCAAAACCGATGTATCGTCAACAAGCACCACAACAAAACAGCATATGAGGTATGGAATAACAAAACTCCATTAGTTTCATATTTTCACATTTTTGGATGCAGGTGTTATGTGTTAAATAATGGGAAGGACCAACTTAGAACCTTTGATGAGAAATCAGATGAAGGAATATTAGTAGGATACTCCTCCTTCAGCAAAGCTTTCAGAATCTTTAATAAAAGAAAGCTGACGATCGAGGAATTAGTTCATGTAGTGTTCGAAGAACCTCACCATGACCCTGCAGGAGTAGAAGATGTTACCCAAAACATCCAACAACTCTCTATCTTGGATCCTCCAACTCCCATAGAACCTGTCATTGATTTAGAAATCAACCCCGCAGCTGTAAGAATCGACGTGGATGAAGCCGACGTTGTACACGCTGAAGCTGTATCCACAGAATCTCTCGATACAGTACGGGACCCTGAATTAGAACCCGACCGAAGATGGTTGAGAGATCACCCGCAAGAGCTGATCATTGGAAACATAAATGCTGGTGTTTCTACTCGTAGGAGAATACAGAGTACACAAGGAAATGTACTTTGTGCACAAAAAGAGCCAGATACTGAGATATCACAATTTGCTGAATGGAAATCCCAATCCGAGCTTAGAAGACTCAATATGTGCACTATAGCTGTATTCTTAGCCCAGTCCGAACCTGTTTCGACCATAGACGCTCTTAATAATTCTCATTGGATAACATCTATGGAAGAAGAGCTTAACAGTTTCGAAAGAAACAATGTATGGTATCTTATACCCAGACCTACACATCAATCGGTTATAGGAACCAAATGGGTATTTCGAAACAAAAAGGATCGAAATGGACTTATTATAAGGAATAAATCCAGACTAGTCGCACAAGGCTATAGTCAGGAAGAAGGCATAGACTATGATGAAACCTTCGCCCCTGTAGCGAGACTAGAAGCCATTAGGATATTTTTAGCCTTTGCCGCCCATAAGAGCTTTATTGTATACCAAATGGACGTCAAGAGTGCATTCCTAAATGGAGACCTTGCCGAAGAAGTTTATGTTGAACAACCACCAGGGCTTGCCAACACAGACGGTATCGACTTAGTATACAGACTAAGGAAAGCGCTGTATGGACTTAAACAAGCCCCTAGAGCCTGGTACGAAACCTTGTCCCAGTATCTAACTAACAATGGATTTGAGAAAGGTGCTGTGGACAAGACCTTGTTCAAAATACAGGAAGGTGATGACCTTCTTATGGTGCAAATCTATGTAGACGATATAATTTTTGGTTCAACTAACCTTGCTTTGTGACAAAGGTTCTCTCATCTCATGCAAAGTAAATTTGAAATGAGTATGATGGGGGAACTTAGTTATTTCCTAGGATTGTAGGTAAAGCAGTTGCCTACAGGTATATTCATCAACCAGGAAAAATACAGCAAGGAGCTTCTCAACAAATTTGGAATGAAAAATTCCAAATCATCGTCAACCCCCATGAGCACTTCCGTCCAAATTAGTGCTGATGAAGCCGGAAAGCCGTTTGACCAATCACTCTACAGGAATCTCATTGGTTCGCTCCTGTACCTACGGCTAGCGAGCCCGATATCGATTCTTTGTTGGAGTGTGTGCGAGGTATCAAGTAGCACCTAAAGAATCACACTTTAATACAGCTAAATAAATCCTGAAGTACATTAAAGGAACAGTCGATGTAGGACTATGGTATCCTAAAAAAGGAGAATTCGATTTAGTTGGGTACAACGACTCGGATCTCAGAGGCTTCAAGCTAGATAGGAAGAGTACAAGTGGAACTTATCACTTTCTTGGACCTAGACTCGTTTCTTGGTTCAGTAAGAAGAAATTGGCTAACTCTCTTTCCACGGCTGAATCTGAATACTATGCTGCTGGTAGTTGCTATATGCAGATCCTTTGGATGCAGCAACAGTTGTCAGATTATGGAATTGAAGCCAGAGAGACTCCAATCATGTGTGATAGCACGAGTGCAATTGCTATAACGCAAATCCTGTCCTGCACTCGCGCACTAAGCATATCAACATGAAGCATCATTTTATAAGGAATCACGTCGAGAACAAAGATGTTCGCCTTGAAAAAGTTCATACAGACATTCAGTTGGCGACATCTTCACCAAGCCGCTCGACACGGCCAGATTCAACATGCTTAGACAAGAATTGGGAATGCTACTGCCATACTCCCTGTAATTAATTTTCTGTTTTTACTCTTCAATTGTGAGGGAATGCCGTAAGACCCAAGAATACGGTATTCAACATTAATTATCATGCACTCGGAACATGTCTGACCTTTGTAGTGAGCAAAGACATATCAATCCTACGGTGGCGTGTGCGATAATTAAGGGGGAATATTGTAGGACCCATGAATACAGCATTAATCCAAAAATTGCTGTTTGGAATTTAAAATATATAAGTACCTTTTTAAGGGGAACGCTGTATCGACGCGGACACAGCACATACTATAGGATTTCGATTCAGTATATATATTATATTATATCATTTCATTTTAAAATGATTTTTATCTACGTGCCCTATTTTTATGTCAAACGTCATGTACATTAAATGCCTTACACGACATCTGGACAACTGAATCTCAAAAGCCGCGATGTTTTAAATTGTTTATTGTTTTAAAAATCGCCATTTCAGGCATTTAGGGTGACACAAATGTCAGAAGTGGGACCCATTTATATTTTAAATATTTTAATGGATTAGTGTACCAGTTACACTCAGTCCATCTTAACCGTCGATTTCAAAAACCGGTTCCCATACCTTAAAATCTGACCATTCGTACTCTGCAAAACCCTATTTTGCCGCCCAACTATAAAAGGACTGATACTGCCATTAGAGACTCTTTACGCTTTCTGCAAAAATTAAGAGTTCTCAAGAAAAAGCGACTACCATGACTTTACGCATTTCTTTGCATATTTCGTGTTTTCTTCTTCACTTTTTCTTGAAAAATCATCAATGGCTGGACAAACATCTTCGCCCGCTCTCAAGAAAACCGCAAACATCATCAATGGACGGATCTTCCCAAGATCTGTTGTCATTGAACGCATTCTCGCTGAAACCAATGATGTCGAACCCATGGAGTACATCATCACTCGTCTTCGTCAACAAGGCCTCTATCGCCTTGGAAGTCAAACTGCTGACAAGTATGATGTTCATCTGGTTGAGGAATTTTACCTCAACGCCGCCGTACGCTTTTTGTCGCTGGCCCAAGGAGGTCACGTTGCTGACATAACCGCTACCATTCAAGGAGTTGAGATCTGTGTTGATAGCGATCTGCTCCAGAATATTTACAGGCTACCTGCTGACGACCTGACAATGGAACAACTTGAGACGTTTGGGTCTCAAGAGCTTATAACTAAGTTTTATGGGCTGTTCACCGGCTCAACTGTTGTTGACATGGTTCAAACCACCTAACACAAAAAGAATTTTTGTCTGCCTTATGTATATTTGCATGATTTCTGCTGCAGGATCATTGAGAATCGAACTGGTGCGTTTGAAATGTGTACTAATCTGAGGTTCAGGATGATGGTGGAAATTGTGACCTGTGAAAAAGTCAACTGGTGCCAGATAATCCTGAAGCGCTTGCAAGAGGAAGTATGCAAGCCCGCCACCCAGAAGAAGTCATTTGGTTTAATGTTAAACCATATCTTGACGAAATGCGGACTGTCACAATCTGCTGATGCAAAGAAGAATAGCTCCAGGATATACCTAGGAGGCGTCAAGCCTGCTGCGTATAACCAAAGCACTATAGTCTGCAACCACCCGAAAACCAAATCTATGCCAGTTTCTGCAAACCCAATAGATGAGTCTTTGAAGTCCCAGGAAGTGGAGTCTTCAAAGAAGAGGAAAAGATCTCACAGCAAGAAACCCATTGCTGGTGAGAAGCCTAAGAAGAAGCTTATGAGGCTTTCTAAATCCACCAAGCCCTCCGAAGCAGTTTCTACAGTGGCGCAACCCACCGAAGAACAACCCCAGGTCCCAACCCCTGTGGAAGAGGTGTCCACTACTGTATCGACAGTAGATCCTGAGCCTTTGGTAGCTAGGACGGATGATGGGACATCTGCCAACGAAAAAGACTCTAGCGAGTCGGCTGCCCCTACGGAGCCAAACGTTACTTCTCCTATGCGGGATTCCACACCCGTACAGGATCAATCTTCCTTCGGGGCACCATCCCCTGTAAGGAATCCCACTTCCCTACAGGATCCCACGCCTGTAGAGGAACCCCTCGCTACAGCGGATCTAGACGTTGTATGCAGTCCCTCCCCTGATACTATTATTCACAAAACCCTTCTCTCTGTTCAGATCGACCATGTTTATGAAAGATTTCTGAAATGGAAAGGCTACATGCTAGCTCCGTATGAAACATTGTACAACTGGAGCGAATGGAGCCAAGAAGAAAAATTTGTATCAGAAGTGACGGACTCAATGGAAATTGAGGCCCTAATCCGATGGGACAATCCCTTCTGCAAAGAACTGATTGAAAGCCATCTTCTGCAGAAATCTGACGCAATGAGGAAAGGTAAAGATAAGTCAGAGGACTCTCCCTCAAATCCAAAAGACGATGATGACAATAACTCAGACGACGACGACAATGCTTTACAAGCTGGTCTGAGAATGAGTCGTGAAGAGGCTCAAGATAGAGACGCCTCTCCACCAAAGGATGACGAAGGGCCGTCAACTCGAAGCAAGCCCCCTTCGCCACAGCAAGAAAACATTCCCGGCGAGGAGGAATCAGTCCCTCAAGTCGAGGAAGTAGGAACAGTTTTGCAACAGGCACCCGAGCCTACCGCCGCTCAAGACGAAGAAGTTGCCCGTGCCATCCAGCAAGAGGAATCAGTCCCTCTACCGGAACAGGCGGAAGCTGAGAGACAACAGGAGGAATCAGTCCCTCCTGTATCCATGTCTACCGACGAACCTTCGCAATAGGAGGACACATAACCCCCTGCCGCCGAACCAGAACAAGCTGCTCCTGCCCCTTCAACTGTGGAATCTGAGGACGGTAATGCACTTGAGGATATCCAACTCAATTTACGCCCAACCGTAAATCTGAGGAGGTTGAATAGTGTCCAAGATTTTGCTCAACCAGATTCTCCGATTTCTGCCGCTAGGAAAGAGCGCCTGCGCGCTCTTGGTCTTCAAACTGTATTCATCCAGGATGCAGTGAATGCTCTGTCTTCAGTTGAAAAAGCCTTGAATTGGATGCATACTTCTGCCGTGGAAGAGATGACCACATTACAGCATGAAGTTTCTCGAGTAGTCGAGGCCTTCATTATTTTGCCAGAAGTATTCAAACAAGCACTGAAAATCATGGAACACAAGTAAGAGCTGTAATACCCACGATTTTTGTTCCGGTTACTTTGGATTTTTCCGGATATTTCCCGGTTGTCGAGTTCCGGTATTATTTTCTCGACAACTGATTTTGGCGTTTAAGACCATAGGTGATGATTTGTTATTCGTTGCTTTCATTTCGGACCGATGAGGTTGTCCCCGAGTATTTTGTCGTGTTCGTTCCGTGCGATTTCGGAAAATCGAGTCGTCGAATCATGGTGGTCGGACACTGGCCGGACGGTTGGGGACGGTGGCCGGACGGCTGCGAGCCTTGGCCGGACGAGTGCGAGGCCGGGCGGTTGCGGCGAGAACCGCGTAAGCGCACTTCTGGCCGGAAAGTAACTGCCTACGGCCGGGAGGCGGCGCACGCTATGGCGAGTTAGGCTGCGCGCTAGTCGGCCGAGGCGATAGGCGCGAAGGTTACGGGTGGGGAGATCGGAAGGTAGCGCCGCGCTCTTTGCCGGACAACTGCGACGCCCTTCTGGCCGGCCGGTAGCGCCTTCTGGCTTTGAAGGCTGCACGCGCTACTGGCCGAGCAGAAGTCTCTGGATTGTGGGTGGGCCGAGCGCACGTGTTCAGCACATGATGGCGGGCCCGGCCGAACATTCTCGACCATGACCGCCGCTAGCGCACGCTAGCTCGGCGATCTAGCGCACGCTAGCGCACGATATAAATATTACCGAAGCGATCCTGTTTGCACTCATTTTCATTTTCTCCCTTTCTCTTCCATTTGGTCATTGGAGATCATGAAGGCATGTTATTATACAACTAATCCACGAAGTTTTGGAGCTTATATCATCGATTAATCACTCCATAACATCCTTCAATCCAGCGAATCAAGGTTAGTTTTCTTAAAATCCTAGTTTTGGGAAAAATTGGGGATTTTGTTGATTTCGTCCGTTTGATTCGTTATATCTTATAATAGTGAGGGATTGATGATTATTAAGTTGTTTTATACCAATTTCCTTGTTGATCCATGGTTCGATTGTTATAGATTCTTCGTTTTGTTGAGTTCCTAATCGGTGCCTTGAAGGCCCGGTGAAAATCCTTAGAGGGGGGTTTTGGGCGTTCTACGATTATTCTTCCTCGTAAGATCGTTGATTTTGACGGTATTATGTTAGGGTCAGGTTCCTTGCGAAGAACTTGAGTCGGAACCCTTCCGTTCGCCGTTTCCCGATCGGTTATGTTACCGTCGTTTCCGCCGGAGGGTTGTGGGCATTCGAGGTTTCCTGGTTGAGCCATGTTCGTCGGAGTGTCCGGTATCGACTATCGAGGCAAGTATCTTGCCCATACATTACGTGTTTTGTGAATATGATGGTTGAAAGTTGACGAGACGTGCTAAACAAATTATTTACAACCATTTTTCTAAAGAATCGTTATAACTATAATCATGGTTTTAATTAAAGAGGATTCTTGTGTTCGGGAATTAATGTGCTTAATTGACTATACGTATTGGTGTCGAGTATAGGATCACATTATTTTCGAGTGATGCCATTATGTGTGATTTTGTTGGTGGTAAGTTAAAGTTCAATCATTTTGTTAAGAATTTGTGTGGAGTCATGCGGATGTGTGTGAATGTGTGAACTCGTGTGATATTGGTTGTGTCGATTGGTGCTGTTTAGATGGTGTGTTTCTTTGTGGATAGTATAAATTTTGGGTCGTGAGTATGTGTTGGATAATATGGCCATTTTAGCAAAATACCTCGACTATATATATTGTGATTGACTCTTGAGGATTGCGGTTTTGGAAATGTGAATTGATGAGAGTTGTAAGGTTTTTCTCGGGTACTCTCACTCGGGGATTGACTCGACGGGGTCACACGGGGACCTGGTGGCTTAGCGGCTGGACCGGGTCGTGAGAGTTACTTGCCAGTGGGCATTCTCACTGAGGGATTGCTCGGCCAGGGCACACGAGGACTTGGTGGCCTTACGGCGGGACCGGAGGAGGCTGGACCGGGTCGCGAGAATTGCCGGAGTGTTTGTACTGTTGATTAATTGTGATATGTCCGGAGTATCACAATGCTTGTTGCCCGGAGTCGAGAGACATTATATATCGAGTCTTGGTGTTTGGCTAAAATGGCATAAACATAATTTGTTATGTGTAATGTATTTTTGGGAAGTGAATTGAAGTGAATGAACGGGTCGTGGACCCTGTGTTGGTGATCGAAATGGTTGGGTCGTGGACCCTGTGTTTTGTGACTGGAATGAATTGGGTTGTGAACCCCGTGTTTTGTTAATCGGATTTGCATTTTTGGAAAATGAATATTGGGGCGGTGACCCTAAGTGGCTTTTGAAGAATTAGGAACTTTACTATCGCAAATGTTTTCGAAAACTCCCAAGATTTGAAAATGTTTTCAAAGTGCTTTCTTGTTTTGGTTTCTACTTTCAAGACTTGAACTATTTCAATTATCAAATAGCTCGGGAAGTCTTTTGTTGTATTCTCGGAATGTGTTTTGTATGGCTCGTATTTGCACTTTATACTTGTACTAGCAAGACAGTGGAGTTTGCTAACCCCAGTATTCGAGGGGTGGATGTCTGTTTTGCATCCAGTGCGTGCGGGTTTGGGAGCAAAACACGGGATCGGCGCGAAGGATGATGGAAGGCGAACGATACTAATCATACGAAGGCGGTGTTGGATACTGATCGGTCGAGTTTGTGTATGGTCTTTCTTCCGTCGTACTTTTGGTTTGTGAGTGTATTTTACCCTTGTACAGTGCAGTCGAGAAGGAAATGTGTATTTTTAACTTGTATGTTAGTGACGAAAGACCAAGTTGGTCTACGGTTTGGTATTTTATCATGTCGGTATGTAATTTATTGTGTAGTTTTGATGTCTAGCTTTGGTGGATCCTCACGGAGAGGGTGCGGCGTGTAATATTCCGGTTTGATTCGGGGTGTTACATTTATGGTATCGGAGCTTAGGTTGCGGAAACCTAGGTGCCGGGTCGATCGGGTATTGTCATGTCTTGTTGCTGATTGTGTTTGTCTAAGTCGTGTCGCGACGCGTCGTCTGTGATGTCGGCCGTGATTAGTATCGAGGTGCGACCATCATCTTCGTGCGACACTGTGGATGTAAGTCTCCCTACTATATTGTGCCTTGTGATATACGAGCTTGTATGATTTTTTGTTATGATGTGGAGTTAAAGGTGATTTGTGAGTATGTGGCCTATGTTGTTTCATTTTCGTATGATGACCTCAAGGTCAAAATTTTTAGAGAAATCCAACTACCGATATTTTATTTTCATTTGATATTATAAGTTTTCAAAACACGATTTTTGAATCCAAGTGAAGTTTACAAAACGTAGACAAGACGTGACTCTCGTTTTCAACTTATCGGTTTTATGGCTGTTAGTCGAGAAATACGTGATGATGTTCCTTTTGTTCGGGCAGTGATGCCAGTTTTAGATTAAAACAGTGATGTGAATGCTAAGTCGTTCGGTATGAGTTAAGATAGCTCTCGTTATTAATAGACGGGATTTCGATCCTGGATGACAGTTGTCCTTTGATGGTTGCTCACGAAGTGTTGTAAGCTTGTGAATCGATGGCATTTAGATTCGTATGATGTCGTTGTTCATTTGTAACTGTCGGTCCTAATAATGTCGTATAAATGTTCGTAATCACGTGCTAAATTTGAGCTGTTAGCGCATGCTAAGTACAAGGCAAGCGCGCGCTAATGTGGCATGAGTAGCGCACGCTAAAGTTGTTGTAACGCGCGCTAATACAGCATGAATAGCGCACGCTAACTAATTATTGTAGCGTGCGTTAGTTAGCTGGGACAGAGGATGTGAAACCGCATTTTAGCCGTTAGGTCTAACTTTCTACAGTCAGTCGTCTGTGACTGTATTCTATGTGCGTTGTCTAGTGATGACAACCGTTTGATGTGGACGAGTGTTGTGACCTTTTATTCGCGCTAAGTGATAATTGATTTTGTTCGATGAGTTGATAAATTATGTCTGCTGTGTGTGTGTTCGAAATGTTTTCCTAAAACTTTCATAAGTTTGTGCAAGTTGCGGAAATCAATTTTTGAAACTAATTTGACGTTGCGATTATGCCGGCTTTGTATGAACTTTGGAAATTGTTTGAAATTTGCGAGCCGGCCTAGGATTCTCAAATAAAACCTCGACGGTATTGAAAGAGTTGTTTTAAAATACCTTGAACATTTTGTAAAATGTTAAATCGTTGATTCTTGTGTAGTGTTGGGAGAATTTTCAGAAATGACTTTAACGTACTATTGTATTTTGAATAATTCGAGTACATGATTTTCAAAAATCTTTCACATCATAAAACATTTTTTCAAAAACCAATACGATTTCTTTTTCAAAATATATAGTGAAAGATAAAAAATCTCACTCGATGTAAAGTTCAAACTCGGAATTGGAAATGTTAGAGTATGTAGGAATGGTTTGATGATCTTGCATGGTTAACTTGTTGGTTGTTAACGGTGATGGTGATGAGTAAAGGCATGACGATTTTGATAACGCCGGTTACAAGGAATTGTTATTTTCGCAAATGATTTCAAATGAGGCGGTTAGAGTATGTTGATTACAAGTTTTGATGAAATAACCCGAGGTACCAAAAGTAATTTTAAAGTTTATTTTGAATAACATACAAAGCCAATGATTTTCAAAAGATTTTCTTTAAAGGGATACCTCGTGGATTTTCTTTCCGAGTTGTTATTGGTTACCTTATGTGATATGTCATGCTAAGTTGGTACTTTAGTATAGTTATTTTTGCGAAGTGGTGCAATCGTATTGAGTGAGAATCCGCTTAGTATGCCGAGGGACATAGGACGCGACCGTGACCATGGTACAGTTGGTTATGGAGATTAGATGCGGGACCAAGAGGATATGGCCGGGAAGGTTGGTATTCAAGCACTTCGTTTTCGTTATTAGGTTTCGGGGATGAAACCTCTTTTAAAGGTGATATGATGTAATGCCCGCATTTTTTTTTCTTCTTCTAGTTTCCGTTTCGTTCGACCGTATTGAGGCGATTGTGTTCGCTAATGCTCCTGACCTTGTGTTGTTTCTCTCATTTGTCATTCGAGCGAGTTCTGATATTGTTACAAATTGATGTGCATATCGTTGTGATCTTTCCAAGTTCGGACCGATTTCTTGTGAACCGTGTTCGAAACTAACACCTCATGCTTCCTACAAGTTATTGATGTCTTGATTTGAGATATGAACTTCAAAGGTTATCGTTGTTGTTCGATCATTGCTATTCGTTCGTTGTTGTCCAATCATTATCGTTTGACCTCGAAACCGTGATTATTGAACATCTGGCCATTTTGCGATTTACATAAGTGTTGGAAAATTGTTTTCGTATTTGATCTTCCAAATCTGTGAGTTATTGGAATTGCATACCTTTCAGCATTGGAATCGTGATTCGATTTTTGTATTGCTCGGTTTTATCAAACGCAGCGATTCATGCTCGTTACTTTTTATAAGCATTCTTGCGTATTGAATCGGATCGTAGTGGCTTTATACTGCCTGGAGTTCTGGTGTGTTGTCGAGAGTCGCCTTGCTTTTGTTTTAAGTTTCGGGACGAAACTTATTTTTAGGGGGGTAGAATGTAATACCCACGATTTTTGTTCCGGTTATTTTGGATTTTTCCAGATATTTCCCGGTTGTCAAGTTCCGGTATTATTTTCTCGACAACTGATTTTGGCGTTTAAGACCGTAGGTGATGATTTGTTATCCGTTGCTTTCATTTCGGACCGATGAGGTTGTCCCCGAGTATTTTGTCGTGTTCGTTCCGTGCGATTTCAGAAAATCGAGTCGTCGAATCATGGTGGTCGGACACTGGCCGGACGGTTGGGGACGGTGGCCGGACGGCTGCAGGCACTGGCCGGACGAGTGCAGGCACTGGCCGGGCGGTTGCGACAGGAACCGGCGTAGCGCACGCTACGGCCGAAAAGTAGCGCACGCTACGGCCAGGAGGCAGCGCACGCTATGGCAGGTTGGCTGCGCGCGTTAGTCGGCAAAGCGGTAAGGCGAAGGTTACGGGTGAGGGAGATCGGCAGGTAGCGCACGCTAGTGACGGACACTACGCCTTCTGGCCGGCCGGTAGCGCCTTCTGACTTTGAAAGGCTGCGCCACGCTACTGGCGAGCAGGTAGTCTGGATTGTGGGCCGGCGGTGCACGTGTTCAGCACATGATGGCGGGCCGGCGAACATTCTCGACCATGACCGCGGCTAGCACACGCTAGCTCGGCGATCTAGCGCACGCTAGACCGCACGATATAAATATTACAAGCGATCCTGTTTGCACTCATTTTCATTTTCTCCCTTTCTCTTGGCGGTTAGGTCATTGGAGATCATGAAGGCATGTTATTATACAACTAATCCACGAAGTTTTGGAGCTTATATCATCGATTAATCACTCCATAACATCCTTCATCCAATGAATCAAGGTTAGTTTTCTTAAAATCCTAGTTTTGGGAAAAATTGGGGATTTTGTTGATTTCGTCCGTTTGATTCGTTATATCTTAGAATAGTGAGGGATTGATGATTATTAAGTTGTTTTATACCAATTTCCTTGTTGATCCATGGTTCGATTATTATAGATTCTTCGTTTTGTTGAGTTCCTAATCGGTGCCTTGAAGGTGTCCGGTGAAAATCCTTAGAGGGGGGTTTTGGGCGTTCTACGATTATTCTTCCTCGTAAGATCGTTGAGTTTGACGGTATTATGTTAGGGTCAGGTTCCTGCGAAGAACTTGAGTCGGAACCCTTCCGTTCGCCGTTTCCCGATCGGTTATGTTACCGTCGTTTCCGCCGGAGGGTTGTGGGCATTCGAGGTTTCCTGGTTGAGCCATGTTCGTCGGAGTGTCCGGTATCGACTATCGAGGCAAGTATCTTGCCCATACATTACGTGTTTTGTGAATATGATGGTTGAAAGTTGACGAGACGTGCTAAACAAATTATTTACAACCATTTTTCTAAAGAATCGTTATAACTATAATCATGGTTTTATTTAAAGAGGATTCTTGTGTTCGGGAATTAATGTGCTTAATTGACTATACGTATTGGTGTCGAGTATAGGATCACATTATTTTCGAGTGATGCCATTATGTGTGATTTTGTTGGTGGTAAGTTAAAGTTCAATCATTTTGTTAAGAATTTGTGTGGAGTCATGCGGATGTGTGTGAATGTGTGAACTCGTGTGATATTGGTTGTGTCGATTGGTGCTGTTTAGATGGTGTGTTTATTTGTGGATAGTAGAAATTTTGGGTCGTGAGTATGTGTTGGATAATATGGCCATTTTAGCAAAATACCTCGACTATATATATTGTGATTGACTCTTGAGGATTGCGGTTTTGGAAATGTGAATTGATGAGAGTTGTAAGGTTTTTCTCGGGTACTCTCACTCGGGGATTGACTCGACGGGGTCACACGGGGACCTGGTGGCTTAGCGGCTGGACCGGGTCGCGAGAGTTACTTCGAGTGGGCATTCTCACCTGGGGATTGCTCGACGGGGCACACAGGGACTTGGTGGCCTTACGGCGGGACCGGAGGGCTGGACCGGGTCGCGAGAATTGCCGGAGTGTTTGTACTGTTGATTAATTGTGATATGTCCGGAGTATCACAATGCTTGTTGCCCGGAGTCGAGAGACATTATATATCGAGTCTTGGTGTTTGGCTAAAATGGCATAAACATAATGTGTTATGTGTAATGTATCTTTGGGAAGTGAATTGAAGTGAATAAACGGGTCGTGGACCCTGTGTTGGTGATCGAAATGGTTGGGTCGTGGACCCTGTGTTTTGTGACTGGAATGAATTGGGTTGTGAACCCGTGTTTTGTTAATCGGATTTGCATTTTTGGAAAATGAATATTGGGCGGTGACCCTAAGTGGCTTTGAAGAATTAAGAACTTTACTATCGCAAATGTTTTGAAAACTCCCAAGATTTGAAAATGTTTTCAAAGTGCTTTCTTTTTTGGTTTCTACTTTCAAGACTTGAACTATTTCAATTATCAAATAGCTCGGGAAGTCTTTTGTTGTATTCTCGGAATGTGTTTTGTATGGCTCGTATTTGCACTTTATACTTGTACTAGCAAGACGGTGGAGTTTGCAAACCCCGAGTATTCGGGGGTGGATGTCTGTTTTGCATCCAGTGCGTGCGGGTTTGGGAGCAAAACACGGGATCGGCGCGAAGGATGATGGAAGACGAACGATACTAATCATACGAAGGCCGGTGTTGGATCTGATCGGTCAGGAGTTTGTGTATGGTCTTTCTTACGCCGTACTTTTGGTTTGTGAGTGTATTTTACCCTTATGCAGTGCAGTCGAGAAGGAAATGTGTATTTTTAACTTGTATGTTAGTGACGAAAGACCAAGTTGGTCTACGGATTTGGTATTTTATCATGTCGGTATGTAATTTATTGTGTAGTTTTGATGTCTAGCCTGGTGGATCCTCACGGAGAGGGTCTGCGGCGTGTAATATTCCCGGTTTGATTCTGGGGATGTTACATTTATGGTATCGGAGCTTAGGTTGCGGAAACCTAGGCCGGGGTCGATCGGGTATTGTCGTGTCTTGTTACGCCGATTGTGTTTGTCTAAGTCGTGTCGCGACGCGTCGTCTGTGATGTCGGCCGTGATTAGTATCGAGGTGCAGCCATCATATTCGTGCGACCTGTGGATGTAAGTCTCCCTACTATATTGTGCCTTGTGATATACGAGCTTGTATGATTTTTTGTTATGATGTGGAGTTAAAGGTGATTTGTGAGTATGTGGCCTATGTTGTTTCATTTTCGTTTGATGACCTCAAGGTCAAAATTTTTAGAGAAATCCAACTACCGATATTTTATTTTCATTTGATATTATAAGTTTTCAAAACACGATTTTTGAATCCAAGTGAAGTTTACAAAACGTAGACAAGACGTGACTCTCATTTTCAACTTATCGGTTTTATGGCTGTTAGTCGAGAAATACGTGATGATGTTCTTGTTGTTCGGGCAGTGATGCCAGTTTTAGATTAAAACAGTGATGTGAATGCTAAGTCGTTCGGTATGAGTTAAGATAACTCTCGTTATTAATAGACGGGATTTCGATCCTGGATGACAGTTGTCCTTTGATGGTTGCTCATGAAGTGTTGTAAGCTTGTGAATCGATGGCATTTAGATTCGTATGCTGTCGTTGTTCATTTGTAACTGTCGGTCCTAATAATGTCGTATATATGTTCGTAATCACGTGCTAAATTTGAGCTATTAGCGCACGCTAAGTACAAGGCGAGTGCGCGCTAATGTGGCATGAGTAGCGCACGCTAAAGTTGTTGTAACGCGCGCTAATACAGCATGAATAGCGCACGCTAACTAATTATTGTAGCGTGCGTTAGTTAGCTGGGACAGAGGATGTGAAACCGCATTTTAGCCGTTAGGTCTAACTTTCTACATCGATGCATGTGATCAGTATTCTATGTGCGTTGTCTAGTGATGACAACCGTTTGATGTGGACGAGTGTTGTGACCTTTTATTCGCGCTAAGTGATAATTGATTTTGTTCGATGAGTTGATAAATTATGTCTGCTGTGTGTGTGTTCGAAATGTTTTCCTAAAACTTTCATAAGTTTGTGCAAGTTGCGGAAATCAATTTTTGAAACTAATTTGACGTTGCGATTATGCCGGCGGCTTTGTATGAACTTTGGAAATTGTTTGAAATTTGCGAGCCGGCCTAGGATTCTCAAATAAAACCTCGACGGTATTGAAAGAGTTGTTTTAAAATACCTTGAACATTTTGTAAAATGTTACCGTCGTTGATTCTTGTGTAGTGTTGGGAGAATTTTCAGAAATGACTTTAACGTACTATTGTATTTTGAATAATTCGAGTACATGATTTTCAAAAATCTTTCACATCATAAAACATTTTTTCAAAAACCAATACGATTTCTTTTTCAAAAATATATAGTGAAAGATAAAAAATCTCACTCGATGTAAAGTTCAAACTCGGAATTGGAAATGTTAGAGTATGTAGGAATGGTTTGATGATCTTGCATGGTTAACTTGTTGGTTGTTAACGGTGATGGTGATGAGTAAAGGCATGACGATTTTGATAACGCGGTTACAAGGAATTGTTATTTTCGCAAATGATTTCAAATGAGGCGGTTAGAGTATGTTGATTACAAGTTTTGATGAAATAACCCGAGGTACCAAAAGTAATTTTAAAGTTTATTTTGAATAACATACAAAGCCAATGATTTTCAAAAGATTTTCTTTAAAGGGATACCTCGTGGATTTTCTTTCCGAGTTGTTATTGGTTACCTTATGTGATATGTCATGCTAAGTTGGTACTTTAGTATAGTTATTTTTGCGAAGTGGTGCAATCGTATTGAGTGAGAATCCGCTTAGTATGCCGAGGGACATAGGACGCGACCGTGACCATGGTACAGTTGGTTATGGAGATTAGATGCGGGACCAAGAGGATATGGCCGGGAAGGTTGGTATTCAAGCACTTCGTTTTCGTTATTAGGTTTCGGGGATGAAACCTCTTTTAAAGGTGATATGATGTAATGCCCGCATTTTTTTTTCTTCTTCTCGTTTCCATTTCGTTCGACCGTATTGAGGCGATTGTGTTCGCTAATGCTCCTGACCTTGTGTTGTTTCTCTCATTTGTCATTCGAGCGAGTTCTGATATTGTTACAAATTGATGTGCATATCGTTGTGATCTTTCCAAGTTCGGACCGATTTCTTGTGAACCGTGTTCGAAACTAACACCTCGTGCTTCCTACAAGTTATTGATGTCTTGATTTGAGATATGAACTTCAAAGGTTATCGTTGTTGTTCGATCATTGCTATTCGTTCGTTGTTGTCCAATCATTATCGTTTGACCTCGAAACCGTGATTATTGAACATCTGGCCATTTTGCGATTTACATAAGTGTTGGGAAATTGTTTTCGTATTTGATCTTCCAAATCTGTGAGTTAATGGAATTGCATACCTTTCAGCATTGGAATCGTGATTCGATTTTTGTATTGCTCGGTTTTATCAAACGCAGCGATTCATGCTTGTTACTTTTTATAAGCATTCTTGCGTATTGAATCGGATCGTAGTGGCTTTATACTGCCTGGAGTTCTGGTGTGTTGTCGAGAGTCGCCTTGCTTTTGTTTTAAGTTTCGGGACGAAACTTATTTTTAGGGGGGTAGAATGTAATACCCACGATTTTTGTTCCGGTTATTTTGGATTTTTCCGGATATTTCCCGGTTGTCGAGTTCCGGTATTATTTTCTCGACAACTGATTTTGGCGTTTAAGACCGTAGGTGATGATTTGTTATCCGTTGCTTTCATTTCGGACCGATGAGGTTGTCCCCGAGTATTTTGTCGTGTTCGTTCCGTGCGATTTTGGAAAATCGAGTCGTCGAATCATGGTGGTCGGACACTGGCCGGACGGTTGGGGACGGTGGCCGGGCAGGCTGCAGCCTTGGCCCGGACGAGTGCGAGCACTTGGCCGGGCGGTTGCGACAGAACCGGCGTAAGCGCACGCTTCTGGCCGGAAAGTAGCGCCTTCTACGGCCGAGGCGGCGCACGCTATGGCGGGTTGGCTGCGCGCGCTAGTCGACCGAGGCGATGGCGCGAAAGGTTACGGATCGGGAGATCGGCGGAGTAGCGCACGCTGCTGCCGGACACTGCGCTGCCTTCTGGCCGGCATTAGCGCGCCTTCTGACTTTGAAAGGCTGCGCACGCTTCTGGCGAGCAGGTAGTCTGGATTGTGGTCGGGCCGACAGCGCACGTGTTCGGCACATGATGGCGGGCCGGCCGAACATTCTCGACCATGACCGCCGCTAGCGCACGCTAGCTCGGCGATCTAGCGCACGCTAGATCGCACGATATAAATATTACCGGCGATCCTGTTTGCACTCATTTTCATTTTCTCCCTTTCTCTTCCGCTGGTCATTGGAGATCATGAAGGCATGTTATTATACAACTAATCCACGAAGTTTTGGAGCTTATATCATCGATTAATCACTCCATAACATCCTTCATCAATGAATCAAGGTTAGTTTTCTTAAAATCCTAGTTTTGGGAAAAATTGGGGATTTTGTTGATTTAAATCCGTTTGATTCGTTATATCTTAGAATAGTGAGGGATTGATGATTATTAAGTTGTTTTATACCAATTTCCTTGTTGATCCATGGTTCGATTATTATAGATTCTTCGTTTTGTTGAGTTCCTAATCGGTGCCTTGAAGGTGTCGGTGAAAATCCTTAGAGGGGGTTTTGGGCGTTCTACGATTATTCTTCCTCGTAAGATCGTTGATTTTGACGGTATTATGTTAGGGTCAGGTTCCTTGCGAAGAACTTGAGTCGGAACCCTTCCGTTCGCCGTTTCCCGATCGGTTATGTTACCGTCGTTTCCGCCGGAGGGTTGTGGGCATTCGAGGTTTCCTGGTTGAGCCATGTTCGTCGGAGTGTCCGGTATCGACTATCTAGGCAAGTATCTTGCCCATACATTACGTGTTTTGTGAATATGATGGTTGAAAGTTGACGAGACGTGCTAAACAAATTATTTACAACCATTTTTCTAAAGAATCGTTATAACTATAATCAGGGTTTTATTTAAAGAGGATTCTTGTGTTCGGGAATTAATGTGCTTAATTGACTATACGTATTGGTGTCGAGTATAGGATCACATTATTTTCGAGTGATGCCATTATGTGTGATTTTGTTGGTGGTAAGTTAAAGTTCAATCATTTTGTTAAGAATTTGTGTGGAGTCATGCGGATGTGTGTGAATGTGTGAACTCGTGTGATATTGGTTGTGTCGATTGGTGCTGTTTAGATGGTGTGTTTCTTTGTGGATAGTATAAATTTTGGGTCATGAGTATGTGTTGGATAATATGGCCAGTTTAGCAAAATACCTCGACTATATATATTGTGATTGACTCTTGAGGATTGCGGTTTTGGAAATGTGAATTGATGAGAGTTGTAAGGTTTTTCTCGGGTACTCCCACTCGGGGATTGACTCGACGGGGTCACACGGGGACACAGTGGCTTAAGCGGGTGGACCGGGTCGTGAGAGTTACTTGAGTGGGCATTCTCACCGGGATTGCTCGGCCAGGGCACACAGGGACTTGGTGGCCTTACGGCGGGACCGGAGGGCTGGACCGGGTCGCGAGAATTGCCGGAGTGTTTGTACTGTTGATTAATTGTGATATGTCCGGAGTATCACAATGCTTGTTGCCCGGAGTCGAGAGACATTATATATCGAGTCTTGGTGTTTGGCTAAAATGGCATAAACATAATGTGTTATGTGTAATGTATTTTTGGGAAGTGAATTGAAGTGAATGAACGGGTCGTGGACCCTGTGTTGGTGATCGAAATGGTTGGGTCGTGGACCCTGTGTTTTGTGACTGGAATGAATTGGGTTGTGAACCCCGTGTTTTGTTAATCGGATTTGCATTTTTGGAAAATGAATATTGGGGCGGTGACCCTAAGTGGCTTTTGAATAATTAAGAACTTTACTATCGCAAATGTTTTCGAAAACTCCCGAGATTTGAAAATGTTTTCAAAGTGCTTTCTTGTTTTGGCTTCTACTTTCAAGACTTGAACTATTTCAATTATCAAATAGCTCGGGAAGTCTTTTGTTGTATTCTCGGAATGTGTTTTGTATGGCTCGTATTTGCACTTTATACTTGTACTAGCAAGACAGTGGAGTTTTGCTAACCCCCGAGTATTCGGGGGTGGATGTCTGTTTTGGCATCCAGGTACGTGCAGGTTTGGGAGCAAAACACAGGATCGGCGCGAAGGATGATGGAAGACGAACGATACTAATCATACGAAGGCCAGTGTTGGATACAGTCAGTCCGAGTTTGTGTATGGTCTTTCTTCTGTCGTACTTTTGGTTTGTGAGTGTATTTTACCCTTGTACGGGTACGAGTCGAGAAGGAAATGTGTACTTGTATGTTAGTGACGAAAGACCAAGTTGGTCTACGGATTTGGTATTTTATCATGTCGGTATGTAATTTATTGTGTAGTTTTGATGTCTAGCCTGGTGGATCCTCACGGAGAGGGTCTGCGGCGTGTAATATTCCCGGTTTGATTCTGGGGGTGTTACAAGAGCAACTCCTGAAGGAAGAGGCAACCAAAACACGCATCGCTGAAGCCAAGACCGCATGTGCAATGATCGAAAACAGTTCACAATTACGAGCCCACGACAAATGTATTAAGGACATGTCGTAGGCACTTTCCTCCCTTGTAGAAAGAATGACTAACATCGAGATGAAACAGGATGCTGCATTAGAGATCCTAGAACGTCTTGATGACGCCAAAAAGGGGGAAGAAGCAAGAGAAGCTGCAAGGAGAATCAGGTTACAGCATGAAAGGGAATTTGAGGCCGCTCAAGATAGCATCTCTGCTGAGTTAAACAAGCTATCCCCTCCCTCTCAGAGTTTTAAGATTTCAGGCTCCCGACCAGAATTTCATGATCCAAATGTTCCGTGGCAAAACTTAATCTAGAGACCTTCTGAAATTCATCTGCCGACCAACCGCTATCCTACTGCCGATGAGGTGAAGCAATAGAGGAAGAACGAACTGATGAGATACTTTGTTAAACTCATCAGGGAATCCGCCATCTTCAAGAGCTATAAGACTTTAGCGGAGGCCGCAGACAAATTTACGAAGATGCTAGAAGATGGAAAACTCCCTCTCCAGCTAGATATGAAAAGCAAGCACAAAAGAGGAGATCGGATCACCCATCCAGAAGACTGGATTCTTGCCTTTGATAGATCCTATGAAGGAAGAGCTATATACCAGGATCGAGGCAACGATTCCCTACAGAACAGGTGGCGTGGTACCAAGAATGATCCAGGGAGAAAACCATGGAGACATGCGGACTACAGATAGGAGCTGAAATCCTTGTATATTATTTTTGTTTTGTAATTTCTCTTCGAAACAGCAAACCATGTACTCAATTTGTTTTGAATATCAATAAAAATGGTTGTTTGTCTTGAAAGATTACAACTCGTAATCTACTGTGTTGATATATGATTACTTAAATTATTTGATAACAATCTCAAGTATAGAAACTTGATTTAAAATTAAGCTATACGAACTTGTCTACGAACAGTTCATAATTTCAGTTGTATGCTTAGAATACATTGTAAGATTGTGCCTGCGCGCCAATCATAAGCTTAAGTTGTAAAAACTCTTAGTTGTATCGAACTCGCCTGCGAGCAGTTCATTAAATAGACTAAGTTGCTGAAAGACAGACCTTTTGACAAAAAGACCAAGAAATCTGCCAGAAGTCATCAAAGAAGATTATTTCATGAAGAAGGTTTTGGCATCATCAAGAAGACTTGAATGTTAGAAAGTTAAAGTCTTGGCAAATTGTCAAAAAGGGGGAAATTGTTGGGAAAACAAGAACCCTGTATCGAAACAGCCGGGATATTCAATCCCTGTATTGAATAGTATTTGATAAGAGGTTTTGACATATATGCCAATCCGCATACAGTAAAGGAAACTGTATCGAAGTGTTGAGGCATCAACCTGTATCGAAGACCTGTCTCGAATCCAGCATATAGTGGAACCCTTCAGTATAGCAAAGAAGTCTTATAAAGACCAAGTATGGAAACTGTCTCGAATCACCAATACAGTTATCTTCCATACAGCTTTCAACAGGATAAGAAGGAATCTTCAGAAGTCAAGTCCCGTTGAATAAAGAAGTATTTAAATTCTCAAAAATAAAGTATTTAAATACTGTCAGTCAACAGATCTTCAAATCCCGCTAAATCCGGATCGTGGTTTTTAATCCCGTTGGACCGGAATCTTGCTCAACGGATACATCTCAACGGATATATATATTTAAGAGACTATATATATCTCATGAAGGCATTGAAGATCAGTTACCAAAAACCGAAATCATTCAAAGCTATTAAGTTATCATCAGAGCAAAATATATCTCCAAGCTTACTGCAACTCAGATAAAAGAGATATACAGTGCTCATCATCTTGAACAACACTTCATCAGCTACAAGCTCATAAAGTCAAAGCTATTGTTCACACTCTGTTCTATACTTTGAACAAACCTAGATCAGCCCTGTGTGGACTGAGGAAGACGAAGCTTCAGAACTCTGTGTGAAGAAGTCAGTAAAGCTTTAGCTCAAACCAATCTGTGTGAACGGTTGAAGCTAAGATCTTTATATCAATCTGTGTGAACGATATGTTGATTGTATAACTGTTATAATTACGTAGTTGTGTACGTAGTAATTATAATAAACATTTTACTCCTGTGTGGAGGACCAGTGGACGTAGAGGGGTTTACCTCGAACCACTTTAAATACTGTGTTATTTACCTTCAGTTTTTACTGTTTTATTTACTGTGATTATTTAAGTATACACTGTACACCTAGTTGATGTATCCACAGCAACTTACTGTATCTAAGACTTCCGCTACGCACTCAGATTTAAAATCAGTACAACTTGTTGTTTAAACTACTTCCCAAGCTGTATCCAGTATACTTAGTGACCAACAGGAAGCCATCCGGCCCGCAGATCATGATGCTGACTGGACAGAATTTAAATTAATGATGGAAGGTCAGTACTGCCATCGTCCTGTGAGGGAAGCCAAAGTTCGGGAATTTTTCTCCGCACAGCCATCAGATGAACCCGTATCCCAGACAATTAAGACATTTAACCAGCAACTGGCATTTGTTCGACATCTGGTCAGAACAGATGCAGAAATGATGATCTATTTTGATATGAGGATGAAACCAGAAATCCAGAGGTACATGTCTGGTTTTGAATGTACCACTATCCGTCAATACCAGGATAAGGTGTTGGCGTACGAAATCAAGGAAGCAGCAATGGAGAAGTTTACGGAGTCCAAGAAGCAGAAAGTCTCTGGTACTTTTACAGAGCACAAGAGCAGCGGGCCCCGCAAGACCCAGTCATCTTTTCATTCTTTCAAGAAACCTCCACACCCATCTAAGAGCGGAAATAATTTCGGAACAATATCAGCCACGACGGATACAGCTAAGAGGTGATTTAACTGTGGTCGCCCAAGTCACCTTTGGCGTGATTGTTTGTGCACTCTAGTTACATGTTTTGATTGCGGACAGGAAGGGCACCGTGCGACGTTTTGCAAGGATGCCACCAAGTTCAATGGAACCCGTACATCGCAACCAGTTCAGAAGGAAGCTAGTATCCAACAAACGCAGCAAAGTGTTCAGATGCCTCAGAATTTTGGCCGCGTACGAGGCAGAGGACAATGGGACCGAAAGGGGACATCGAGTGCCGGATCTGTTCCCCCATGTCTGTACGAGATGAGGAGGATGGACGATCAGGATGCTGCTATCGCATCAGGTACTGTTCAGATCCTTTCCCAGCCAGTTAGCGTTTTATTCGATATAGGAGCTACGCATTCATTCATATCCTCATCTTGTGTAAATCGTTTGAATATTTTAGGTTTTCATTACTGTGAACCTTATGTTGTTGGTTTACCGAGTGGAGAGAGTATTGTTGGGAACTTAGAAACTAGAGATTTCCCTATATCATTTGGAGGTAGAGAGTAGCTCTCAAATCTAATTGTGATAGAAATGTAAGGAGACGACCTGATACTTGGAGATGATTGGCTTAATCGATATGGAGCTATTGTAAACTACCGAAGGAGGAATATCTCGCTTATCGCTGACGATGGCTCCAAAATACTGTTTGAAGGATGAAAACCAGGAAGCTCATGAAGGTTGATCAAGGCAATGAAAGCTGTCAAATTGTTGAAACAGGGCTGTACCGGATATTGGTGTTATACAATGAAGAAAGAAGACGAAATTGTGGAACTTTCATCCATTCATGTTGTGAACGAGTTTTCGGATGTATTTCCTGACGAGTTACCTGGACTACCTCCACGACGGGATGTAGAATTCACCAGTGAGTTGGAACCCGGAGCTACACCAATTTCTAAGGCGACGTATCGTATGGCACCTACTGAGATGTACGAACTGAAGAAGCAGCTAGAGGAGTTACTGGACAAAGGCTATATCCAGACAAGCGTTTCGCCTTGGGGAGCGCCAGTTCTTTTTGTCCGTAAGAAGGATGGATCGCTTCGACTGTGTATTGACTATCGAGAACTGAACAAGATGACGATTAAGAACAAGTATCCGTTACCACAGATTGATGATTTGTTTGACCAGTTACAAGGAGCAACAGTATTTTCTAAAATCGATCTGAGATCAGGATATCATCAGCTGAGGATTAAGGAATTTGATGTTCCGAAGTCAGCATTCAGAACTCGCTACGGCCATTATGAGTTTGTAGTGATGCTGTTTGGTCTCACTAATGCACCTGCTGTATTCATGCAATTGATGAACCGAGTGTTCATCGAATATTTGGATAAATTTGTGGTCGTGTTCATTGATGACATTCTGGTGTATTCTAAGAGCTCGGGAGAGCATGCACAGCATTTGCGGATTGTATCAGAACTTTTGAGAAGTGAGCAATTGTATGCCAAACTTTCTAAGTATGAATTCTGGCTAAAGGAAGTAATGTTCCTCGGCCATGTGGTATCAGCTGAAGGAGTCTGAGTAGATCCTCAGAAGATCGAAGCAGTTATGGATTGGAAGCCTCCAAAGAATGTGAAAGAAGTCCAGAGTTTCTTAGGACTTGCTGGGTATTATCGTCGATTCGTGGAAGGGTTTTCTAAAATTTCAGGCCCACTTACTCGACTCCTGCAGAAAACTCAAAAGTTTGAGTGGAACGCATTGTGCCAGAATAGCTTTGATGAATTGAAGAAGAGATTGACGACAGCACCGATTTTAACACTTCCACAGGGGACTAGAGGATTCATAGTTTACAGTGATGCTTCGAACCAAGGACTAGGATGCGTATTGATGCAGAATGATAAGGTGATCGCTTATGCGTCACGACAGCTGAAACCTTATGAAGTGAATTACCCAACGCATGATTTGGAGCTAGCGGCAGTAGTTTTTACTTTGAAAATCTGGAGGCATTACCTGTACGGGACTCACTGTCAGATCTTTACGGATCACAAGAGTCTCAAATACATCTTCAGTCAGAAAGAGTTGAACATGCGGCAAAGAAGATGGTTAGAGCTGATTAAGGACTATGACTTGGAGACTTTGTATCATCCAGGCAAAGCGAATGTAGTGGCAGATGCACTTACCCGCAAGCCTGTTTCTATTCCCAACTTAGCCTTCAACGAGAGATGATTCGAGAAGGAATTGAAGTATGGTTACAAAGAGTCCAAGGACAACTGTACGTGATGGAAATAACTTCATCATTAATCGAAGAAATCAAATCTATGCAAACAGATGATCCTCTGATGATTCGGTTACGTGAAGAAGTGATCAAGGGGAAGGCCCCCAGATTCATAATTCATGATGATGGAGTTTTGATATTTCAGAGCCGACTCTGTGTTCCCGATGTCAATGTTCTGAAACAGACGATTATGAAGGAAGCTCACAGCTCGCCCTATTCTATCCACCCAGGCACCAGTAAGATGTACAAGGACTTGAAGCAGAATTTCTGGTGGGGCAACATGAAGAAAGATGTAGCAGACTATGTTTCGAAATGCTTGACTTGTCAGTAGGTTAAGATCGAGCATCAAAGACCTACCGGAATGTTGAAGCCGCTCCCGATTCCTGAATAGAAGTGGGAGGACATATCGATGGACTTTATCACTAGTATGCCGAGAACCAAGATAGGAATGAACATGATTTAGGTGATAGTTGATCGTTTAACCAAGTCAACTCATTTTCTAGGCATTAAGGACATGTGGGGACCAGAGAGGTTGGCACGAGTATTTATTTTAGAGATAGTTCGACTGCATGGTACGCCGAAGACCATTATTTCTGATCGAGACGGCCATTTTGTGTCTCACTTTTGGAAAGCAGTTCATAAGGCCTTGGGGACCGGGTGAACTTCGGACGGCTTATCACCCGCAGACTGACGGACAATCCGAGAGGACCATTCAAACAGTGGAAGACATGCTAAGGGCCTGTGCCTTAGATTGGTCAAACGATTGGGAAGTTCATCTACCGTTGATTGAATTTACCTACAACAATAGTTGGCATGCTTCAATTAATATGGCACCGTTTGAGGCATTATGCGGGAGGAGATGCAGATCACCCTTATGTTGGGACGATTCATAAGACTTGATCGGGACTGAACTAGAGTTGATCGTACAGACTCAAGAGAAAATAGCCTTGATTCGTGAAAGGCTGTTGACCGCCCAGAGTCGACAGAAATCTTATGCAGACGTACGTCGTCGCCAATTGGAGTTCAGCACTGGAGACCACATACTTTTAAAGGTTTCTCCTACTCGGGGAATCTCTCATTTTGGAAGGAAGGGAAGGCTGAGTCCGAGATATATCGGACCATTCGAGATCCTTGAGAGAGTTGGAGAGTTAGCATACAGATTGGCATTGCCGCCGTCATTGAGCCATGTTCATAATGTGTTCCACGTATCCCAGTTACGGAGATATATACCGGATCCTAGTCATGTCATTGATTTCGGTGAAATCGAAGTCGCTCAGGATGGAACGTTTGAAGAAAGACCAGTCAGGATACTCGAGAGTCGAGTTAAGCAGTTGAGGAACAAACCAATCGTTTTGGTCAAAGTTCAGTGGTCACGCCATGGAGTGGAAGAAGCCACATGGGAAATGGAAGATGGCATGAAGTCCAGATATCTAGAGTTATTTTCGTCTTGAGTTTCAGGACGAAACTCCTTTTTAGTAGGAGAGTATGTAATATTCAGATTTATTATTATGTATTTCATCTGTATTCGAACCCTGTATTATTCGGATTTGTGATCTCGATAATTGGAGTATGATATTTCTCACACTGGTATCTTTGTACATAAGTATATCGTCATGCAAAATTTTTCATGCAGACTCGTGATAGCGCACACTAAGAATGTAGCTTAACGTGCGCTATCGGCTACAACTAGCGCACGCTACGAATGTAGGATTTGCGTGCGCTAGGTAGTCAATTATTGAGCTAGGCGGCTAGCACATGCGCCAGCCGGGGCATGGGTCCAGATAAGATTCCCACGGATGAACCTGGACAGATTTGGAGTCAACGCTTATTAGCGTGCGCTAAGAATGGTATGTAGCGTGCGCTAATCAGCTACTGTGCAGAAACTTTATTTAAAGGACATCACTCCATTTCTACCTATTCCCTTCATTTGTTCTTCGTCCCTTGGAAGTCCAGAAAGTTTTTCCTACTCCTTAAGCACATACAAATCCGCTGTACTTGATCATTAAATATTAAAGAGTGCTTATACTTGATCATTGAAGAAGAATTCACTTTGAAGTGACAATCAAGCAACCGGAGCTGGATTCTACCTTTTTGGATCTGTGATTTCTTCATTAAAGGTATGTTAATTCTACCTCCAACTTTAGATTCGTGTTATGAAGAATAAGATGATCATGCTAGCAAGATATTGAGTTCCATTGGTGAATTATTCAACAAACATCATGTTTAGAAGATTGGAATAATTACACTTATGATATTGTCGTTGGAACCTCGTAATTGGAATCCTAGTACTTCAAATGATGAGAGGAACATTCTGAAGTTGATTATCCGTATGATTTATGTTGTCTTATTGCTCATAAAATTGGAGGTGATATCATTTTTGGTCATAAGGACTTAAGGGAAGAATCATCTTAGGAAGTATCATTTCGTATAAGTTGGAATTGTTAGTTCACCTTCAAGATGAAGTCTGAATGTGAATAATGATAATAGAATCTAGTGCACCAACCGGAGATCACCGAAATTCGCATGAGAATGATAATCAAGTTCGAATATAAGAATTGTGATGATATTCTTTTCCTTGAAACCTCAAAGATGATAAAACCCAAAAGATCATTCATAAGTTTATGAATATGACATGTAGACGTGCAAGGATTCAGAAGAAATGTCTATATGATAGATTGGAACACAGGAACTCATAATACCTGTTTTCTATCTAAGACAATAGTTGAGAATGGATGGTTGTGGCACAAGGGACTATGTCACCTAAATTTCAAAGCCATCAACAAGATTAGTTCTCAGAAGATGGTCAGAGGACTTCCAGAAGAAGTATTCAAGAAGGAAGCTCTCTGTGATGCGTGCCAGAAAGGGAAACAAACTAGAGCATCATTCAAGCCAGTTCAACCTACCACTCTCACAACAAGGATATTAGATCTACTTCACATGGATCTATTTGGTCCCATCAAGCCAAGGACCTTAAGTGGCAGAAAGCACGCTCTAGTAGTTGTAGATGACTACTCAAGATTCACATGGGTTATTTTTCTCTATAAAAAGAGTGAAACACTAACCAAGTTACCTGAGCTACTATGGAGGATCCAGAATGAGAAATCTCTCTCAATCATCAAGATCAGATCAGATAGAGGAGGAGAATTTCTCAACAAGGCAATCACTGATTACAGTGATCAGAATGGGATCCAGCATGAAGTCTCTGCAGCCAGGACCCCTCAGCAGAATGGTGTTGCTGAAAGAAGGAACAGAACCTTGAAGGAAGCTGCCAGCTCCATGATTGCAGAAGCAGACCTGCCCAAGAGGTTCTGGGCTGAAGCTGTCAACGCAGCATGTCACACTCAGAACAGGAGTATGATAGTAGGGAGACATGGCAAAACTCCCTATGAGGTTTGGAATGGCAGAACACCAACTATTGCATATTTTCATATTTTTGGTTGTAAGTGTTTCATCCACAACAACGGTAAAATCAACTAAATGCCTTTGATACTAAAACTGATGATGGTCTCTTTATGGGATACTCACAAAGAAGCAAGACATATAGAGTTTTTAATAAAAGAACCTTAGTTGTGGAGAAAACACCTCATGTTGTATTTGATGAAACTACTGCTGAGTACAGGAAAATGGTGGAGCTAATAGAGAATAAGCTCAAATCTGCCACCCTAGAAGAAGTAATTGTCCATGACACAGGAATGGTGGACTCACCTACAGACCAGTCTGAAGACCCAACTGCAGATCAGATAGGACCACAAAACCTACCTGATCCAGTTGCTGCTGATGAAGACCAATCTGTAGCTAATAAAGACCCATCTGCAGATCAGATAGGACCCCCACCTGCAGATGACAAGATGGTAGCTGATCCAGTTGCAGACCAAGGAGATCAGAACCAAGCTGATGCAGAGAGAGAAAAACCCACCAAAGCAAATCTACAGGGGGAACAGACCCTGAAGAATAAGACATTCATAAGTGGCTCAAAGTCATCCTATCCAACAGATCATTGGGAAGCTAACGGATGGAGTCAAGACAAGACAGTCTACTCCACCCATAGGAATGGCAATGTTTTCATGTTTTATATCTCAAATAGAACCCAAGACAACAGAGCAAGCCCTGGAAGACTACTCATAGATCAATGCAATGTAAGAAGAGCTTAACCAGATGGAAAAGAACAATGTTTGAGAACTAACAGACAGACCGGATCATAAGAAGGTTATTGGCACCAAATGGGTGTACAAGAACAAATGCGATGAAGATGGAGCTGTTGTTAGGAATAAAGCCAGACTTGTTGCTAAAGGCTATGCATAATGCGAAGGGATAGTATGCACCTGTTGCAAGACTAGAAGCCATCAGACTATTCCTTGCATATACAGCATTCAAATATTTTATAGTCTACCAGATGGATGTAAAGAGTGCCTTTCTTAATGGAATTCTAGAAGAAGAAGTCTATGTGGAGCAACCCCCTGGATTTGTCAAAGGAGACAAAGTCTACAAGCTTCTAAAGGCTATATATGGACTCAATCAGGCACCAAGAGCATGGTATGAAACATTATCTATGTTTATAGAGAAAAATGGATTCAGCAAAGGCAAGGTTGATAAGACCCTATTCAGAGTGGAGCTTGAAAACCACATATTGTTAGTTCAAATATATGTGGATGATATCATATTTAGCTCAACCAATCCAGAGCTATGTGAGAAGTTCTCAAATCTCACGCAAGGAGAGTTTGAGATGAGTATGATTGGCAAGCTTAATTTCTTTCTAGGACTGCAAGTTAAGCAGATGGAAAATGGAATTTTCATCAACCAAGCCAAATACACCAGAGATCTAATCAAGAGATTTGGAATGGAATCAGCCAAATCAGCAAAAATTCCAATGAGCACAAGCACACACCTAGATGCAGATGAAGAAGGCATATCAGTGGACTCAACCCACTACAGAGGACTCATTGGATCACTTCTTAATCTGACTGCAAGCAGGCCAGACATTTCATATGCTGTAGTAGTATGTGCACGATTCCAGTCTAAACCCAAGCAGTCACACCTGGAAGCAGCTAAGAGGATCATTAAATATCTTAAGTCTACCATTAATGTTGGATTATGGTGCCCTAAAGATGACAACTTTAAGCTGTAAGGATATTCAGATGCAGATTTTGCAGGATGTAAGATTAATAGGAAAAGCACTAGTGGAACGTGCCAATTCCTAGGAGCCAGACTGATATCCTGGTTTAGCAAGAAGTAGATATCTAACTCTATATCAACAATAGAGTCAGAATATCTAGCTGCAGGTAGCTGTTGTGCCCAGATCTTTTGGATCAGACAATAGCTAAGGGATTACAACAAAATTGCAAATGAAGTCCCAATTTGGTGTGACAACAATAGTGCAATTGCAATCACCACCAACCCGGTATTGCACTCAAGGACGAAGCACATTGATGTTATGCACCATTTCATAAGAGACCACGTGCTTAACAAGAGAGTCAGAGTTGAAAGAGTCAGCACAGAATACCAGATTGCTGACATTTTCACCAAACCTTTACCAGAAGAAAGGTTTTTGGAGCTGAGCAGGGATCTTGGATTACTAGATTGGGAATCTAGTACAGACGAGAAAGCTACCTGAAGACCAGATCAGGCGAGCGAAGGAGGATACCTGATCAGACCATACGAAAAGACGAAGGACAGACTAGGCTGACCACAGGCATCAGTACCTACCTGAAGCAGACAAGAAGAGTTACTTGATGCAGAGCAGTCAAAACAGTCAAACAGTCAATGATTGACCAGCTAAGTTTTCTAATTTTGACCGACTCCTGAATATTTTATTATTATTTATTTACACGTGGAAATCTCACGTTCACATGTTTACACGTTGGCATGCTTGCATGTTCACACTTTCACACGACCCCACTAATTCAAATTTGAACCGACTCAAAATTAATTTAACATTAAAACCAAACGTCGCTTCAATTTCTTTTTAAAGATGGAAAAGTCATTTCGCTTTACCTTCCTCAAGCTCACAAACCCTAGTTTTCACAGAGCAAAATCCTTTCGAATTTTCATACACTCAGAGAATTTTTCTTGCGCAGAATGGAATCCTACTTCAACGGAATTGCTCAATTTTGTTACTCGATTGTCTTTGTAGCCGAGTCCCCTGCAAGAAGCCTAGCTAAAGTTATTCCTCCAAGTCATCTGAACTTTGAGGAAGAAATGACATTCATAATGCAAAGATTTGGAAACTTCAGAAAGAATTACTCAAAATATAAGAAGAACTACAAGGAGACAAAAGAAGCCAAAAAGCTGGGAATTGGAAGGTGGAATGCTACAACTGCCATAAAACAGGTGACATTCATATGACTGTCCTGACCTGAAGAAGGAAGAAGAAAAGAGAGATATAGGCAGAAGGGAAAACAAAAGAAAAGCTTTAATTGGAGAAGACAAAACACCTAAGAGTGTGGAAACAAGTGGTGGATTCTTCTCAAAAGATAAAGATGACTACAACTGCTTGTTGGCCAATATTGTTGATGAAAAGGTATCATCTAAACCACAATCTTCAGAATGTTTTAGTTCAGATATATCTGAAGATCTTGATTTGCATAGGTCTCTCAATCAATTAATAAAAGACTTTGAAACTTTAAAACCAACACACCTAGCTGTGTCAGCTGAGAATACTCAGCTAAAAAATAATTTAGACGAACTCAGCCAAGATACAACTAACTTCAAAAACAGTCAGGATGAAAATAACATAGCCATGACTGAGATAAACCAGCTGTTGTGAGGAAATCCCTCACATTATGCCGCAAGTGCACGGTGTCAACAAGTAATAAAGTGATAAGTAAGATATCGTTCCCTCGAGGACTGTTTTAACTAAGTACCAAAATATAGTCAACTCGTAATTTTATTTGAAGAACAATCATATAGAATTTATTTCTAAACTAATTGTAGAAAAATAAATAATAGTAATAATAATAATAATAAAAATAAGGGCGTAGGATTATGATTTTCACCTCAAACAATCAGGAATGATTTTTATTTAATTCAACTCACTTTTATTCAATTGATTGTAAGCCAGGAATTCCTAAATTATTCTAAAGTCTTTCCCAAGATCGATAGAAAATACTAAGAATTATTAACTTGATATATCCCTATTCGGATTAGATAATTAATAGCTAAAACAGTTCATGAATTCCCACAGTAAACAGGCTTCACAATTCCCATGAGTATATCCCTATCTCACGAAAATCATGATTTTTATCACAAGAACTATGCCTAAATTTCATCTCCCGAATCCATAAAGACATTCAAATCTATTCAACTATTGGCCAGACAATTGAAAGCATTGAGAACAGTAAGAAGAATCCAATTCAATACGAATAACGAGTGAATTGAAATAAAAATAAATAAATTAATCCGTCATGTAATCGGATACAATCACAATCCTACTCGAATAGATCTAGAAAATAAGATGCGGAAAAGTAAGAAAAACCATAAGGGATCCGTGGTCTTGTCGTCGCCTACGTATCTCCTATTCTTGTGTTCTTCGATCCCTCCTTCGATGTCTCCCCCTTTTTCTGACCTTCACTGTTTATTTATAGCTATCGTTAGCCTCCAAAACACGTCCGGGAATTAGGTTGAAACGGGCTTCAGAAACGGCCCAGAAATGCGGAAGACTCAGCAAAACCGCCCCGTGGGCCACGGCTCACTTAATTTGTGTCGCGGCCCCAACGTTCAGCGCAGATGCCTGGGCGCCGTTTCTTCTTCCTGGGCCGCGGCTCAGCATACTTGTGCCGCGGCTCACAGTACAGTTCGCTCGGCACTTGTTAGTCACCTTCGTGTGCCGCGGCCCGCTTTCCTTGTACCGCGGCTCATGACCAGAAATTGCCGTTTTGGCCCGTTTTTCGCCGTTCGAGCTTCCGGACTCCAATTTTCTACAAAACATATAAAGATAGTGCATTAAAAGCTCATTTATGCAGATTTAGGCTCAAAATGGATATAAACTAATGATAAATAAGCGCATAAAAATACGCCTAACAAATACCCCCAAACTTGAGCCTTTGCTTGTCCTCAAGCAAAAATCAATTTTCAAATAAAAAGTATCGTGAATGATCGTGCAAATCCATAATGCTCAACTTAATCAATACTACCCTGAAAATCTCAAAGAATAATACGATTATCGTAATAGTGAGTCAAATCAAGGACACTGATTCCACAAAGTAACCATTTTTAGTGCTAATCGATCGCATGCGGAAAATCAAGCTCAAAGATTAACAAGCGTGAATTTAACCGACCGCCAATATGAAGGGTTACAGTAAACAAGCCAACTCGCCCAGTCCCACAGTCTAGTGGCAAAATTTATAAGAGTTTCAGCATCAAAATTAAACCTCGGACAACATTCCCTTATGTATGATTAATAATATAATTCGAGTTAACCACTAGGTTTCGGATCTCGGGATGTTTCATCGGGATAACCCTAGGGTGGATTTCCATTCTCATGTATTGGAGAACCGTTTGACGTAAAAGACACTCATGGGGCACATGGATGCTTCTAGTTACTAAGTTCCCCTCCACAGCGGAGAAACAACTCGAATAGCTATTCCCGCATGTCCGATTCAAGGTCGCTATTTTACGCGAGAGTAAACAACGGGTCACGCGAATACCCCCGGTTACTAGGCTCCCTATCATTGGCACATGAGAAACCTCTAAACCACTAGTCTAATCAGGGTTGTCGTTTTACGCTAGAGTAAACAACGGGTCACGTGAATACCCCCGGTTACTAGACTTCCCATAATAGAACAAATAATATCTCGACTTTTTCTTGGGAAAAAAACTGTCCGACTCTAAACTCAATTAAAGTGCCAACATGACTCATGTTACTGGACAACTAGCTACGCGAAAAGTGTAACCAAACGTATAGACGGCGAGTTGAAAACACGTATGTCTCCTTTCTTATCTGCTAAGATTTCAACAAAAACGAAAAAATTTCGGACCTAAATGAATACTCAACAGAAACAGATATCGCTGACTGCAACTCGACCAAAAGTCAACCGTTTCTTCAAAAAGAAATCAGTATCGTAACATCAGTTTTACACACGGAAGCACGAAAAATTCATGTTTTTGGCAAGAAAAATAAAGCAATGATGAAATCGCAATTTATAACCAAGAAAAATTAAGAAAATATCGCATGCTTCAATTTATTCCACTACACATAAAATCATTAACAATAAAACTCATGTGAAAATAAAAGAGATAAGGAAAAGTGAATCTTATTCCAAATGTCTTCTTGGACACCAGCACATGTCTGAGTGGAATCGTCTGTCAATCCATACTTCAAGTAATGCACAACATCACCAGGGACCCCCAAACTTAGGCTCTAGTCATGAAATAACTATAGACATTAAGTCAAGATGGATTTAGGAAAAATTATCCGTGGCACCGTTAATAAAATTTTAGGGACAAAAGTGTTCACCTTATTATTCGAAGTTTGATAACAATTTAATGGAATTTCTTTGGAAACATCATCAATGGTAACTTCTTCTACAAGCTCATCACACTTAATGTAATTATCAGGTGCTGGGGGATCGACCCTAAAACTCAGCATGTCTTTCTTCTCAACCTCCCCCTCAACTTCACTACTAAATCGAAGAGCTGGAAAATAACCATAGTGAATCTCAAGACCACGACTTGCATATTCTCGCTCAAGAGGGGTACTATCAGGATTTTTGAGAGTGTCTACACAATGTTCAAGCATGGTCTTTTGTTTTGGGGGAGGGGGCTGACTGGCCCTATTAGGCAAATTATTAAGATCATCGAAATTTATGAAATGACAAGGGTCACGATAATCAAAGGAAAACATAATGAAAAGATTAAGAAAAAAAAATATAGAAACTAAATAAAAAAAACTTCAAATTAAAATTAGAGTTTCTTGGTGATGATATTAGCGGAAAAATCAGTCCCCGGCAACGGCGCCAAAAACTTGTTGTGAGGAAATCCCTCACACTATGCCGCAAGTGCACGGTGTCAACAAGTAATAAAGTGATAAGTAAGATATCGTTCCCTCGAGGACTGATTTCACTAAGTATCAAAATATAGTCAACTCGTAATTTTATTTGAAGAACAATTATATAGAATTTATTTCTAAACTAATTGCAGAAAAATAAATAATAGTAATAATAATAATAAGGGCGTAGGATTATGATTTTCACCTCAAACAATCAGGAATGATTTTTATTTAATTCAACTCACTTTTATTCAATTGATTGTAAGCCAAAAATTCCTAAATTATTCTAAAGTCTTTCCCAAGATCGATAGAAAATACTAAGAATTATTAACTCGATATATCCCTATTCGGATTAGATAATTAATAGTTAAAACAGTTCATGAATTTCCACAGTAAACAGGCTTCACAATTCCCATGAGTATATCCCTATCTCACGAAAATCATGATTTTTATCACAAGAACTATGCCAAAATTTCATCTCCCGAATCCATAAAGACATTCAAATCTATTCAACTATTGGCCAGACAATTGAAAACATTGAGAACAGTAAGAAGAATCCAATTCAGTACGAATAACGAGTGAATTAAAATAAAAATAAATAAATTAATCCGTCATGTAATCGGCTACAATCACAATCCTACTCGAACAGATCTAGAAAATAAGATGCGAAAAAAGTAAGAAAAACCGTAAGGGATCCGTGGTCTTGTCGTCGCCTACGTATCTCCTATTCTTGTGTTCTTCGATCCCTCCTCCGATGTCTGCCCCTTTTCCAGACCTTCAATGTTTATTTATAGCTATCGTTAGCCTCCAAAATGCGTCCGGGAATTAGATTGAAACGGGCTTCAGAAACGGCCCAGAAACGCGGAAGACTCAGCAAAACCGCCCCGTGGGCTGCGGCTCACTTAATTTGTGCCGTGGCCCCAATGTTCAGCGCATATGCCTGGGCGCCTTTTCTTCTTCCTGGGCCGCGGCTCAGCATACTTATGCCGCGGATCACAGTACAGTTCGCTCGGCACTTGTTAGTCACCTTCGTGTGCCGCGGCCCGCTTTCCTTGTGCCGCGGTTCATGACCAAAAATCGCCGTTTTGGCCCGTTTTTCGCTGTTCGAGCTTCCGGACTCCAATTTTCTACAAAACATATAAAGATAGTGCATTAAAAGCTCATTTATGCAGATTTAGGCTCAAAATGGATATAAACTAATGATAAATAAGCGCATAAAAATACGCCTAACACCGGCTGACAATTTTAAACAATGAAAAGTCAACTGCACTCGCTCATACTAAAACTGAGCTTTCAAAACTCACACAACGGAATAATATACAAGCTAAAGAAATAACATCCCTAAAGACATCCATAACCTTGGATGGACTGTGTATAAACCATAGACCACTATCTTTAAAGTCAGGTCATGGATATGATCCTAATACTCCATCAATTTCAAAACTACAAAATGAAAAACCAATGTACAGACTGCTGAGACTTTGCAAATTAGGCAGCAGCCAAGTCAAAAGTTTAGGCAACAACCTAGAATGTTTAGGCAACTGCCAATATAGTCTAGGAAGCAACCAAGACAAATGACTAGGCAATGTCCAAATCAACATCAGCAGCCTAGACACTTTCAAAAAATATTTTACTACCAAAAATTCCCACAAAACAGACTTCAAAATGGGAAAGGTAGATGGAAACCTCAAGGTATTCCAAGATTTCAAAGTCACAAGGTGTGGAGGCCTCAAAACTTTAATAACTAGTCTCAGTCAAGATTTAACCATGATTCACACCAAGCATACTATATACCTTATCGTGTGCATAATCCAAATAGAGGATACAAGAATAAAAACTATGCACATTATAATAGATATCTGATCAACTCTCATAACCAAAGAAGAAATTTTTTTCCAGAAATCCACTAAACCTAGAGGACCCGTCCACATCTAGGTACCTAAATCTATTTTATATGATTGCAGAAAAGGTGGGAGGATTACTGTGCAGCAGCCACAGAATTAGGAAGTGAAGAATGGTTTATGGACTCTGGGTGCTCAAGACACATGATTGGAAACATAAAGTTATTGTCATGTTATACCAAGGAAATAGGCCCAGAGTGTAACTTTTGGAGATAGCTCATGTGGTCAAACCAAAGGACATGGGAAGATGCACAGAGGAAACATTGTCATAACAAAAGTGCAGTATGTCAAAGGACTCAAGTACAATCTACTAAGCAAAAGCCAATTGCGTGATGATAACAACCTAGTAGTCTTCACTAAATGGAAACGTATGGTGACTGACCTCCAAACTGGAGAACTGAAACTACAAGGCTACAGAAGAAGGGATGCGTATATACTTGTGACCTACATCAAATTCCTAATGGATTCGCATGCTTGAAATCCGGTCAGTCATATAATCCATACTATTAGAATTGTAAGCTAGATCGAGGTATGTCAAATTGTGGAGCAAATGAGGGAACTGTTGGAGGAATATTTTGGATCAGGGAAAAATTAAAATTAGCAGTAGTATTTTTGAACTGGGTGTTATTACAATTGCAATCTGAAAGCTAACAAAAATCACTAGACCTGCATTAAATTGGAACAAGTAATTTATATCATAATCATTCTTTATCTTTATTTTTCTTCTTTTTTTCCCATCACAACCAATTGAGAATAGAACATAAACATATTTTGTTCTATCTGCTTCAATAATACAGAGAACATTATCTAAATGTTACATATCTCACACAAATGGGCACAAGTAATATTTGATCTTTTCCACCGCGATAGTCTAAATCTTGCCACTTTCCATTAAAACAAAGGTAACCTTTTATAAAAACTCATATGTCAAATAAATTTGAAAATTTTAAATGATATTAAATGAAACCAAAAGATATAATATTTACACAGATTAATTAGTACTTATATTTTCTGATATTTCAAGTATAAATATTATTTGAATTTAAGCTACAGATATACCTTTTATTTTTTGCAGTCGAAATAATCCTTGTTCTTTGAGGTGAGAGAAGACTCCTGGTGTGAGATAATTTGTCACGGTAAAAATATTGCTGAGAGACAGTCGAATGGATGTTATGAGTTACCCGAGTATGGCATTTATCTATTCACCCAATAATTATATTACTCGAGTGGTAAACATAGACTCGAAAGCTTCCTCGAATAACACTCGTGGCAATATAAGACTCGGAAATTGACTCAAAACTAACTAGAAATGTGACTCGATTTGTGACACGATTGGTCTCTCGCTATTTGACTCGACAAAATGACTCAAAAACTCACTCAAAATGGTGACTCGAACATTAGTTGAGTTACTCGAGTTACTAGTCGAGTTACTCGAGTTACAGATGTTGGGATAACAAATACCCTGTATCGAAATTGTTGGGATAACAAATACCCTGTATCGAAAATTGTTGGGATAACAATATCCGGTATCGAAACAGCAAGGATAAATCAAACCCTGTATCGAGATGTAGTGTTATGATGTTTTGACAATATGCCAATCCAGAATACAGTAAGGAAACTGTATCGAAAAGCTGAAGTGTCAACATGTATCGAAGACCTGTCATAGATCCAGCATACAGTGGAACCTTTCAGTACAACAAAGAAGTCTCATAAAGACCAAGTATAGAAGCTGTCTCGAATTGTCAATACAGTGATTCTTCCATACAGCTCTCAACGGGACAAAAAGGAATCTTCAGTATTCACTAGAAGTCAAGTCCCATTGATAAAAAAGTATTTAAATACTAAAGGATAAAGTATTTAAAAACTATAAGTCAACATATCTTCAAATTCCACAAAATCCGGATCGTGCTTTTCATCCCGTTGGAACGGAATCTTGCTCAACGGATTTATCTCAACGGATATATTTTCAGAAGACTATATATATCTCATCAAGGCGTTGAAGATCAGTTATGAAGTGACAAAGTTATTATTATATACATCAGAGCAAAACATATCTCCAGAAGCATACTGCTATTCAGATACAAGAGATATACAAGTGCTCAAACTGTGAACAACACTTCATCAGCTAGTAGCTCAGAAAGTCAAAACTGTTGTTCACATATTGTTCTAATCCTTGAACAAACCCAGATCAGCCCTGTGTGGACTGAGTAATCTTTGCTACTCCGGAACTGTGTGTGAAGGAATTGCATTGAAGAAGACCAAGCTTCAGAACTATGTGTGAAGAAGCCAGTCAAGTGTTAGCTCAAACCAATCTGTGTGAACGGTTGAAGCTAAGATCTTTATATCAATCTGTGTGAACGATATATTGATTGTGTGTTGTTATAATTAGGTAGTTGTGTACGCAGTAATTATAATAAACTTTTTACTCCTATGTGGAGGACCAGTGGACGTAGAGGGGTTTACCTCGAACCACTTTAAATACTGTGTTATTTACCTTCTGCCTTACTTGTTTTAATTACTGTGATTATTTACGTATACTCTGCATATCGAGTTGCTGTATCCACAAAAACTTACTGTATTTAAGACTTTCGCTACGCACTCAGATTTAAAACCGTACAGCTTATAGTTTAAAACACTTTCCAAGCTGTATCCAGTATATTTAGTGGCCAACAAGTGGTATCGGAGCGGTTGATTCTAAAAAAAATCAGTCGTATTTTTAACCGAATCAGATCCAAAATCACTTAGTTTTTAAAACAGTCTTTTTCATTCCTTTATTCTCACATAGATACATCTATGATCAACAAAGTGCCTATGTTCTCTATTAATGAATTTGATGATTGGAGAATCAGGATGGAGGCTCATCTTGCAGCAATGCACGAAGAAATGATTTTTGTTATACAGGATGGCCCTATTAAGATCATGAAGGTAAACATGGCCGCAAGGATTGAAGGCGAAGCTCATGCTGAGATGCTCGAGAAGGAGCGTGAACAATGGACCACAGATGAAATAAAGCGCGCCAATCTCAACAATGTGGCTAAGAACGCATTATTTGTCACTCTTGACAAAGGCACGTTCTTAAAGGTAAAGAGCTGTAAAACAGCCAAGAAAATCTGGGATAAACTCAAGTTGATTTGTGAGGGAACTGAGCTCTCAAAAGAAAACAAAATTTCAAAACTGACTCAGCAATTTGAATCCTTTGAAATGAAACCAACTGAGACACTTGAGGAACTTGACCTCAGATTCACTGGTATTGTTGGTGAACTTGAAGCTTTGGGCAAAATTTATACCCAAAAGGAGAAGAATTTAAAAATTTTCAGATCTCTCCCTGCCCGATGGGACATTAAGACCACAGCTATGCATGTGTCATGTAATTTAAATGAAATATCTACTTTTGATCTCTTCTCTGACCTCAAAGCTTTTGAGTATGATATTGACAGAAGAGAGAAAGCTGAAGAATCTCCTTCAAAGGTTACAGCACTAGCCGCTGTATCGAAACGTCGACACAGCATGGCCAGCTCGTCGAAGCCTAGTCACAAGAGTGTTGAGAGTGACGACGCCATCCTGTCTCAAGATGAAATGGCGCTTCTCATGCACAAATTCAAAAAGTTCATCAAGCAGTCTGGAAAGACTCCTTACAGGCCCAAACCTGTCCCCATGGTAAGTACCGAAACTTCATCCGGTGATGCTAACATGTGCTATAATTTCAGGAAACCGGGACATTATGCAAATAAATGTCCTCATCCCAAAGTTCAAAGGTTGTCGGAGGCCGAGCAACAAGAGAGAGATGAAAGAAGACGTGCTTGGAAAAACAAGCTCAAGGCCCTGATTGGAGAATCAGAAGCCTCCCCCACACCATCCAAATCCGAAAAATGTCTTCAGGTGGTCACTGAAAGTGATTCATCTGATGATGAGTTCGATGATAAAGCATATATGTGCTTTATGGCCAAGAAAATTCCGAAAGGTGAAGACAGCGACGATGAGGTAAGCTCAACCTCAGCTATTCCATTAAATGCATCTCATACTTTTGAAAACATGATGAATGAATTTAAAAACATTCAAAAGGCCCATGAGACATTGAAAAATGAGATTATACAACTCCAACTGTCTAACCTAGAGCTGAAAGATGAAAATGACTTGCTGAAAATAAATTATGAAAATATGTCTATTGATTGTGAAACCAGCAAAGTCGATTATGAAAAACTCATGGAGAGCAATCATCAACTTGCTCATGAACTAAGTGAGGTTAAAACTCACAATGAGAGCAAGACAAATGATTTTGTTCTACTTCAAGCTAAAGTCAAAACTCTCGAAAAACGAGAAGATGAACTTGAGACCATTCTGAAATCGTTCGAGAAATCGTCCAAAAGAATGGAAGAAATTCTGAGCACTGGGCAACATGCTCATGATAAAAGTGGCTTAGGATACAGCTCATGTTCAAACAATGGAAAAACTAGTACAGTGTTTGTCAAGAGTGTGGAACACATTCCTGTGTCGAAAGAAACTTCGAGTCCTGTGAAGGAACCTGTTGCACAGCGAACAGCAAAGGCTGCCATTCCGCCCCCGCAATCCTATTCCAGAAAGCGGAATCACCAGCCATTCAGACCTGAAAGGCGCACTCAACAAAGATGCTCCCGAGCATATCAACAAATAACAAATGCTCAGAAGGAAGGTCGTATCCAAATATCAAAGGCCCGCACGGCAAGCATTTATCAAGACAAAGACGCCTAGGTATTGGATACAGGAGCCCCGTTATTCCTCGAGACAGTAGGTGTCCGCACAGTATCAACAACAGCGTTGGGAATCCAACTGGAGACCCAGAAGGCAAGCTGTTATGCTAAAGAAAATGGCTCCACCTCCGAGACGGCACTCGTACTGGACTAATAATAATAACCCTGAACTTTACATGCATAACAATTATCATGGTTATAGCGACTACGTTTACCGCAACACTGTACCGAATGTGACATACAGTAAACCAATTGCTGTCAGGAAAATTTGGGTACCTAAAGGCACTAACATTCATGGACCTAAAAATCAAAGGGGACCTAAATCTACTTAATCTCTTTGCATACAGGACATCCTAGAGGAGGACACCTGGTACTTCGATAGTGGATGCTCTCGGCACATGACCGGAGATAGAAGCAAGCTATCAGATTTCGTAGAAGGTTGCGGTCCAAAAGTTCACTTCGGTGATAAATCTAAAGGAAGAACAAGAGGGAAAGGAAACCTTCTTGTAGGAAAATTGAAAGTCACTGATGTTGCTTATGTTGAAGGCTTACAATACAATCTACTTAGTATTAGCCAGTTCTGTGATAACAGTTCTCGGTTAAATTCTATATAGATCACTGTAGAGTCAAGAACATCCAGACCAAAGAAGTTGTGCTTACAGGAAGCAGATCAGGTAACATGTATATTGCTGACCGGAAGCCTATGAGTTCCTTAATTCCATGCTTTGTTGCCAAAGGCACTGCAGATCTAAGCTGGTTATGGCACAAGAGGATGTCTCATGTCAACTTCAAGACGATCAACAAGATCTCAAGACAGGGAATGGTAAGAGGATTACCAAACGTGTCATTCAAAAAGGACAGCGTCTGCGGACCTTGTCAGAAAGGCATGCAAATCAAGTCAACCCTGAAGATCAAATCCTACCTTTCAACCCACAGAGTGTTGGAGATGCTACACATGGATCTCTACGGTCCTGTAGACCCAGTAGGTTTGGGAGGTAAGAAATACTGTCTTGTTGTTGTTGATGATTACTCCAGGTATGCTTGGACAATTTTCTTAAGCAAGAAGAAGGAAACAACATCAAAGCTGCCCGAGCTCCTGAGAAAGCTTCAAAATGAAAAGGCATTGAGTATCGTGTCCATTCGTTCTGACAGAGGTACAGAATTTACTAACCGCTTTATAGAGCAATATTGTTCGGAAAATGGGATACAACACGAATACTCAGCTGCCCGTACACCTCAACAAAATGGTGTTGCCGAGCGAAAGAACAGGACGTTGAAAGAAGCAACAAGGACAATGATTGACGCACGCAAGTTGCCACAGCATTTCTGGGGTGAAGCAACCAATACAGCATGCTATAGTCAAAACCGCTGTATCGTCAACAAGCACCACAACAAAACAGCATACGAGGTATGGAACAACAAAACTCCGTTAGTTTCATATTTTCACATTTTTGGATGCAGTTGCTATGTGTTAAATAATGGGAAGGATCAACTTAGAACCTTTGATGAGAAATCAGATGAAGGAATATTTGTAGGATACTCCTCCGTCAGCAAAGCTTATAGGATCTTTAATAAAAGGAAGCTGACAATCGAGGAATCAGTTCATGTAGTGTTCGACGAACCTCACCATGACCCTACAGGAGTAGAAGATGTTATTCAGAATATTCAACAACTCTCCATCTTAGATCCTCCAACTCCCATAAAACCCGTTGTTGACCTAGAAATCAACCCCGCAGCTGTAAGAATCGACGTAGATGAAGCCGACGCTGTACAAGCTGAAGCTGTATCTACAGAAACTCTCAATACAGTACGGGACCCTGAATTAGAACCCGACCGAAGATGGTTGAGAGATCACCCGTAAGAGCTGATCATTGGAAACATAGATGCTGGTGTTTCTACTCGTAGGAGAATACAGAGTACACAAGGAAATGTACTTTGTGCACAAGAAGAACTAGATACTGAGATATCACCATTACCTGAATGGAAATCTCAATCCGAGCTTAGAAGACTCAACATGTGCACTATTGCTGTATTCTAAGCCCAGTCCGAACCTATTTCGACCATAGATGCTCTTAATATTCTCATTGGATAACATCTATGGAAGAAGAGCTTAACGGTTTCGAAAGAAACAATGTATGGTATCTTGTACCCAGACCTACGCATCAATCGGTTATAGGAACCAAATGGGTATTTCGAAACAAGAAGGATCTAAATGGACTTATTATAAGGAATAAATCAAGACTAGTCACACAAGGCTATAGACAGGAAGAAGGCATAGAATATGATGAAACGTTTGCCCCTGTAGCCAGACTAGAAGCCATTAGGATATTCTTAGCCTTTGCCGCCCATAAGAGCTTCATTGTATATCAAATGGACGTCAAAAGTGCATTCCTGAATGGAGACCTTGCCGAAGAAGTTTATGTTGAACAACCACCAGGGTTTGCCAACACAGACGGTATCGATCTAGTATACAGGCTAAGGAAAGCACTATATGGACTTAAGAAAGCCCCTAGAGCATGGTATGAGACCCTGTCCCAGTATCTAACCGATAATGGATTTGAGAAAGGTTCTGTAGACAAGACCTTGTTCAAAATACAGGAAGGCGATGACCTTCTGATGGTGCAAATCTATGTAGATGATATAATTTTTGGTTCAACTAACCTTGCTCTGTGTCAAAGGTTCTCTCATCTCATGCAAAGTAAATTTAAAATGAGTATGATGGGAGAACTTAGTTATTTCCTAGGTTTGCAGGTAAAACAGTTGCCTACAGGGATCTTCATCAACCAGGAAAAATACAGCAAGGAGCTTCTCAACAAATTTGGAATGAACACTTCCAAATCATCGTCAACCCCCATGAGCACTTCCATGCAGATTAGTGCTGATGAAGCCGGAAAGCCGGTTGACCAATCACTCTACAGGAAGCTTATTGGCTCGCTCCTGTACCTAACAGCTAGTAGGCCCGATATCCAGTTTGCTGTTGCAGTGTGTGCGAGATATCAAGTAGCACCCAATGAATCACACTTCAAAACAACTAAACGAATCCTGAAGTACATTAAGGGAACAGTCGATGTAGGACTGTGGTATCCTAAAGAAGGCGGATTCGATTTAGTTGGATACAGCGACTCGGATCTCGGAGGCTGCAAGCTAGATAGGAAGAGTACAAGTGGAACTTGTCACTTTCTTGGACCTAGACTTGTTTCTTGGTTCAGTAAGAAGCAATTGGCAAACTCACTTTCCACGGTTGAATCAGAATACTATGCTGCTGGTAGTTGTTGTATGCAAATCCTTTGGATGCAGCAACAATTGTCAGATTATGGGATCGAAGCTAAAGAGACGCCGATCATGTGTGATAGCACGAGTGCAATTGCAATCACGCACAATCCTATCCTGCACTTGTGCATTAAGCATATCAACATGAAGCATCATTTTATAAGGAATCATGTCGAGAACAAGGATGTTCGGATCGAAAAAGTTCATACAGATATTCAGTTGGTCGACATCTTCACCAAGCCTCTCGACACAGCAAGATTCAACATGCTTAGACAAGAATTGGGAATGCTACAGCCCAACTCCCTGTAAGTAATTTGCTGTTTTTACTCAACAATTGAGGGGAAATGCTGTAAGACCCAAGAATACAATACCCACCATTAATTATCTGTACACTCAGAGCCTTCAATACAACACTGTAGGGAACAAAGATATATGAATCATCCTACAGCTGTCGTGTGCAATAATTAAGGGGGAATACAGTATGACCCATGAATACAACATTAATCCAAAAGTTGCTGTATGGAGTTAAAACCTATATGTACCTTTTAAGGGGGAACGCTGTATCGTCGCGGATACAGCACATACTATAGGATTTCGATTCAGTATATATATTATATTATATCATTTCATTTTAAAAATAATTTTGGTCCACGTGCCCTATTTTCATGTCAAACGTCATTTACATTAAATGCCTTACACGACATCTGGACAATCAAATCTCAAAAGCCGCGATGTCTTTAAATTGTTTAATGTTTAATTCCGCCGTTTCAGACATTAAGGGTAACAACAAATGTCAGAAGTGGGACCCGCTCATATTTTAACATTTTAATGGATAAGTGTACCAGTTACACTCAGTTCATCTTGACCATTCATTTCAAAACCCGGTTCCCATCCCATAAATATGACCATTCGTTCTCTGAGAAACCCTTCTTCGCCGCCCACTATAAAAGGACTGAAACTGCCATTTGAGACTCTTTACGCTTTCTGCAAAATTTAAGAGCACTCAAGCAAATACAGCCTACAAGTTTTCTTTGCGTTTTACTGCAAATTTCTCTTAATCTCTTTCATATTTTCTTGAGAATCATCAATGGCTGCTCAGACATCTTCCACCGCCCTCAAGAAAGCCTCAAACATCATTGACGGACGGATCTTCTCCAGATCTGTCGTCATTGAACGAATTCTCGCTGAAACAAATAACGTCGAACCAATGGAGTTCATCATCACTAGGATACGTCAGCAAGGCCTCTACCGCCTTGGGAGCCATACCACCGAGAAATACGACGTTCATTTGGTTGAGGACTTCTACCTCAATGCTGCCGTTCGCTTTCTGTCGCTGGCCCAGGGAGGCCACATTGCTGACATCACCACTGTTATTCAAGGAGTGGAGATCTGCATCGACCAAGATCTTCTCCAGAAAATCTACAGGCTGCCCGCTGATGGCCTGACAATGGAAGACCTTGAAACTTTTGGGTCTCAAGAGCTATTGACCAAGTACTATGGCCTGTTCACAGGATCAGCTTCAGTTGAATCTGTTCAAACTACTTGTCACAAGAAAAATTTCTGCTTGCCATACGTCTACTTGCATGACTTTTGTTGCATAATCATCGAGAATCGAACTGGTGCCTTTTGGATGTGCACAAATCTGAGATTTAGGATGATGGTAGCGATAATGACCTGTGAAAAGGTCAACTTGTGTCAGATAATTCTGAAGCGTCTGCAGGAAGAAGTCTCAAAACCTGTGTCGCAAAAGAAATCATTTGGTCTATTTATAAACCACATTTTGATGAAGTGCGGACTTCCACTATCCGCAGATGCTAAGAAAATAAGCTCCCGGATTTACTTAGGTGGCGTCAAGCCTTCAGCATATAACCAGAGCACCCTGGTCTGCAACCATCCATCCGTCCGCAGTATGCCCGTTTCTGAAGATCCAAGGGATGTTTCTTCGAAATCCCAGAGTGTGGAATCTTCCAAGAAACGCAAGAGATCTCACAGCAAGACACCAACTGCTGCTGAGAAGCCGAAAAGGAAGCTAAGGAGGCTTTCTAAAGCTAAATCCACAAAAACCTCTGAGGATGCTTCTATAGTGGCGCAACCCACTGAGGAATTACCCCAGGGCCCAACCCTTGCAGAAGAGATGCCCGTTACTGTATTGACAGTAAATCCCGAGCCTTTGGCGGCAACGATGGATGAAAGGACATCTGCCAACTTAGAAGACTCTAGCGAGTCGGTTGCCCCTATGGAGCCAACAGCTAACTCTCCTATGCGGTATTCCACACCCGTACATGATCCACCTTCATTCGGGGTACCATCCCCTGTAAGGAATCCCTCTTCCATACAGGATCCCATACCTGTAGAGGAACCCCTCGCTACAGCGGACTCAGACGTTGTACGAAGTCCCTCCCCAGACACTATTATCAACAAAACCCTTCTCTCTATGCAGATTGATCATGCTTATGAAAGATTCCTTCAATGGAAAAGCTATCGGCTAGCTCCATACGACACCCTATACAACTGGAGCGACTAGAGCCATGAAGAAAGATTTGTATTGGATGTGACAGACTCGACAGAAGTTGAAGCCCTGATTCAATGGGACAATCTCTACTGCAAAGAATTGATTGAAAGCCATCTTTTGCAAAAATCAGATGCCAGAAGAAAAGGAAAAGATAAGTCCGAGGATTCTCCCCAAGATCCAAAAGAAGACCACGACTGAGACAATGACGACGCCTTACAGGCAGGTCTGAGAATGAGTCGTGAGGAGGCTCAAGAAAAAGAAGCCTCTCAAACCAAGAATGACGAAGGGCCATCAAGCCGAAGTGAGCCCCCTTCGCCACAGCAAGAACATAATCCTGCCAATGAGGAATCAGTCCCTCAAGTCGAGGAATAAGAAATTGTTTCAGAACAGGCACCCGAGCCTGATGCCGCAGAAAAAGAAGAAGTTTCACGCGCCGTCCAGCAAGAGGAATCAGTCCCTCTGCCGGAACAGGCGGAAGCTGAGAGACAACAGGAGGAATCAGTCCCTCCTGTACCCATGTCGTCTACAGAAACCTCTTCGCAACAGGAGGATACAGCACCTTCTGCCGCCGAACCCACAACAGCTGCTCCCGCCCTATCAACCGTGGAATCCGACGACGGTACTACACCTAAGGATGTCCAACTCAATTCACGCCCTACCGTGAATTTGAGAAGGTTGAATGGAGCCGAAGATTTTTCCAAGTCGGATTCTCCCAGCACTGCTGCTAGGAAAGAGCGATTGCGTGCTCTTGGCCTTCAAACCGTCTTTATCCAGGATGCAGTTAATGCCTTGTATTCAGTAGAAAAATCTCTAAACTGGATGCACACATCTGCTGTCGACGAGATGACTGATTACAGCATGAAGTCTCTCGAGTAGTCGACGCCTTTGCTGTATTGCCAGAAGTCTTCAAGCAAGCTCTGAAGAATTTGCAAGAAAAACAAGAGCAACTCCTGAGAGAAGAGGCATCCAAAACTCGCATATCTGAGGCCAAGACAGCAGCAGCCATGATCGAAACAACTTCTCATCTTCGAGCCCACGACAAAAGTATCAAAGATATGTCACAGGTGCTCGCCACCCTTGTCGAGAGAATGACAAACATTGAGATGAAACAGGATGCCGCACTGGAGATCCTAGGATGTCTTGATGACGCCTAAAGGGGGAAGAAGCGAGAGAAGCAGCAAGGAGAACAAGGCTCCAGCACGAAAGGGAATTTAATGCTGCTCAAGACAGCATTACTGTCGAGCTGAACAAACTAGCCCCTCCCGCACAAAGTTTCAGGATTTCAGGTTCTCGACCTGAGTTTCATGATCCCAGCGTCCCATGGCAAAGCTTAATCCAAAGACCTTCTGAGATTTGTCTGCCAACCAACCGCCATCCCACTGCCGAAGAAGTGAAGCAATGGAGGAAAAATGAACTGATGAGATATTTTGTTAAACTCGTCAGGGAATCCGCCATCTTCAAAGGTTATAAAACATTAGTGGAGGCTGCAGACAAATTTACGAAGATGTTAGAAGAAGGAAAGCTTCCTCTCCAACAGGAAATGAAATCCAAGCATAGAAGAGGAGATCGGATCACCCATCCAGAAGACTGGATTCTTGCCTTTGACAGATCATATGATGGTAGAGCAATCTATTTAGATCGAGGAACGATTCCCTACAGCACTGGTGGTGTGGAACCGAGAATGATCGAGAGAAAAGGCCATGGAGATACTCGGACTATAGGAGCTGAAATCTTTAGTATATTATTTTTGTTTGTAATTTACTTTCAAAACAGCAATTCTTGTACTCTATTTCGAATATCAATAAAATATTTGTTTGTCTTGAAAGATTACAACTCGTAATATACTGTGTTAATGTATGATTACATAACTTAAATTGTTGGGATAACAATCACAAGTATATAAACTTGTTTAAAAATTAAGTTGTACGAACTTGTCTACGAACAGTTCATAGATTCAGTTGTATGCATCTAGAATACATTGTAAGATTGTGCCTGCGCGCCAATCATAAGTTTAAGTTGTACAAATTTCTTAGCTGTATCGAACTCGCCTGCGAGCAGTTCATAAATTAGACTAAGTTGCTGAAAGCCAGATCATTCGACAGAAGACTAAGATATCTGCCCGAAGTCATCAAAGAAGGTTATTCGCTTCATGAAAAAGGTTTTGGCATCATCAAGAAGACTTGAAAGATTTAAGTCTTGGCAAATTGTCAAAAAGGGGGAAATTGTTGGGATAACAAATACCCTGTATCGAAATTGTTGGGATAACAAATACCCTGTATCGAAAATTGTTGGGATAACAATATCCGGTATCGAAACAGCAAGGATAAATCAAACCCTGTATCGAGATGTAGTGTTATGATGTTTTGATAATATGCCAATCCAGAATACAGTAAGGAAACTGTATCGAAAAGCTGAAGTGTCAACCTGTATCGAAGACCTATCATAGATCCAGCATATAGTGGAACCTTTCAGTACAGCAAAGAAGTCTCATAAAGACCAAGTATGGAAGCTGTCTCGAATTGTCAATACAGTGATTCTTCCATACAGCTCTCAACAGGACAAGAAGGAATCTTCAGTATTCACTAGAAGTCAAGTCCCGTTGATAAAGAAGTATTTAAATACTAAAAGATAAAGTATTTAAATACTATAAGTCAACAGATCTTCAAATCCCGCAAAATCCGGATCGTGCTTTTCATCCCGTTGGAACGGAATCTTGCTCAACGGATTTATCTCAACGGATATATTTTCAGAAGACTATATATATCTCATCAAGGTGTTGAAGATCAGTTACGAAGTGACAAAGTTATTATTATATACATCAGAGCAAAACATATCTCCAGAAGCTTACTGCTATTCAGATATAAGAGATATACAAGTGCTCAAACCGTGAACAAGACTTCATCAGCTAGAAGCTCGGAAAGTCAAAACTGTTGTTCACATATTGTTCTAATCCTTGAACAAACCCAGATCAGCCCTGTGTGGACTGAGTAATCTTTGCTACTCCGGAACTGTGTGTGAAGGAATTACATCGAAGAAGACGAAGCTTCAGAACTGTGTGTGAAGAAGCAAGTCAAGTGTTAGCTCAAACCAATCTGTGTGAACGGTTGAAGCTAAGATCTTTATATCAATCTGTGTGAATGATATATTGATTGTGTGTTGTTATAATTACGTAGTTGTGTTCGCAGTAATTATAATAAACTTTTTACTCCTGTGTGGAGGACCAGTGGACGTAGAGGGGTTTACCTCGAACCACTTTAAATATTGCGTTATTTACCTTCTGCCTTACTTGTTTTAATTACTGTGATTATTTAAGTATACTCTGCATATCGAGTTGCTGTATCCACAGCAACTTACTGTATTTAAGACTTCCGCTACGCACTCAAATTTAAAACCGTACAGCTTGTAGTGGCCAACAACAGAGTCGAGTTACTCGAATTACTAATCGAGTTACTCGAATCACAAAGTCAAGTTACTCGAATTACTAATCGAGTTACTCATTCGAGTTACTCGATTTAATCCTTCGAGTTACTCGAGCTATTCTTTGAGTAACTCGAGTTACTCTTCGAGTTACATTACTTTCTCAATTGAGTTAATCCGATGACCAATCGCGTTACTCAAATTGCTCAATTTTGTTACTCGATTGTCCAACTCGTATTACTCGAATGTTAACCTTACGTGATATTATATATTTTTGCAAAATTACTCAAATTTCTATTATTTTAAAGTGCAATATATGACTCGAACACATTCAAGTAAAGGTTAATTTGATAATTTGGGTATCGAAAGGGTTGTTAACTTTTGGGTATAAAAGAAATTCATTATATTTAAATGGGCACCGCATGTTTTCACCCTTAATTTAATATAAAAAATTGCACCGTCAGAAAGTTTTTTAATAATTTCCAAGTATAATGCTTGCTCCTACTACTAAGGCTCTGTTCTTTTGGGCTTTATTTAAGCATATTTCAGTTCATTTCACTTCAGTTCAGGAAAATTCCCTCCAGTTCAGTTCAGTTCAGTTCAACTTTAGGCTCTGTTTTTTTGGGCTTAATTTCATTATATTTCAGTTTAGTCCAACACAGTCCAGTTCAGTTCAATCAGTTCATTCAGCTTTAGAATCAATATTATTATTATAAATAATAATATATATTAATTATTGTAACTATTTATTTTAGTATTTATTATTATTTTTGTATAATTGATAATATATACTATTTTGGTATATATTATTTTTTAGTACGATTAATTACTATGAGTATTATTGATATTAATTAATATTACCAATAATATTATATATAATTATTATTAATATTAATCTTCTTATTATTATTGTTGTTTTGTTGTTGTTGTAAAATAATAATAATTATTGTTGTATACATAAGTATCTAATTTTGTAATTAATTTTTATTATTATTAATATTAATATCAATATTATAATAGTATTATATATAATTTGTAGTATATTAATAAATTTATTATTATTGTTATTATTTTTATTATTGATATCAATGACAGTATTACATATAATTTGCAGTATTATGAATAATTTATTATTATAATTATTCTTTTATTATTTATGTTGTTGTTGTTGTTGTAATATCTTGTTGCTATATTTATTTTTATGTGATGTTATTATTATTATTATTTATATTAAAATTATGAATAATTATATATTTTTTCATTATTATTATAGTGTTATTGTTATATTTATTTTTATTATTATTATGTCTTCTTATCCAGCAGGACACTTTCATCTGGGAAATAACACCGGAGGCTAGGGCTGTTCATAACTGGGTACCCGAATTTTTGGGTACCCGAATTTACAGATACCCGATTATGCGGGTAACGGAAAATTCGCCCTTGACCCGAGCCTAAAAAGTCGGGTACCTGCTTTTTGGGTACCTTAATTTTTTGGGTCGGGTCATAGGGTACCCGGCCCAAAATTTAATACCACTAATTTTAAATTTTATATACATAATTTGTAAATTTAATATAAATTTATTCTAAAACATATTACATAAATTAATTTCACAAGTACTAAATACATTGTAAATATTTTCTGTACAATAAGTAAATGTTAAAATAACAAAAAATTTCTATGCATATCATTTCTTTTTTATTATATAATCATGCTTAATTCAATATTCAATTATATGTAATAGAGAATATATTATTTCTTATTTAACGATTTTATCTTCTTGTAAATTTCCAAACTAGTTAGAATAAATATCATTACTGAAAATACATTAACATGAATTCTCATATTAAATATAATTCATATTATTTGAAGTTTCATACACTTATAAATTAAATAGTTAAATTTATTAAAAAATAACTATTAAAAGGATTTTTGGGTACCCGAATTTACGCAACAAGTCTTGCCCATGACCCGGACCGATTATATGACTTTTTTGTCGGGTCGGGTACCCGTCCCGAATTTTTTTTAAAAAATATAAAAACAAGTAGGAAAGTCAAACAAATTAATCAGCGAAGTTGGACCAGACTGCAGTCAAGAAGGAAAGTCAAGTCGTCTGTAGTCTGACCATCAGATCAGTCAAGTTCAAATCAGGTCAGAAGACTACAGACAAGTCGGCACATCAGACAAGTCGACACCAGAGAATATTGAATGCACATCAGTCTAGTTGACCACAGAGAGGTCAGCCAAGTACTCCACTCCATGTCAGCATGCGTTGAGTAGTCAAGATTTACGGAAAGTAACATGCGGGTGATTAAAGATAGATTGGAGAGATTCCCGGAAAGGATATGAATTAAGTGATTCATCCAGACCCAAAATTGGAGACTTTAATCTTATTATATTCAAAAGATTCGGCGCTATCACATGGAAGTCTTCACAACTGTTGGAATTGGATTAAAATATGGGAATCCAGCCTTGCAACGTTCAGAAAGAAAAACAAAGAAGTCTATTTCTCCAACGGACGGATTTATTACAGATCTGCAACGGCTATGAAGAAATGCTCAAGGATCGGCACCTATTTATATATAAAGATTTGAAGTTGAGCAGTACGATGCGAACAATACTTACAAGCAATTAAAGCAAACAAAGCAATCAAGCGAACAATAGCATCGTGAAAGAGCAAAAGTTCTAAAGTTCTTATTTGAAGAAGCTCTTAGTTGGAGAAGACAAACACTCTTGTCTTTAAAACCTGAGTTCGGGGTACTTCACTGGTTGAAGTTGAGAGACTGTATAGGCATCCAAGGATCGTAGATCAAGAGGTGCAAAGGGAGTTGCAACGGCAAGGAATTCCACTGGTTGGAAGCAGTTGTAATTGGTTGGATCACTGTAATATTTATCACTGGTTGAGAATTATAGTGAATTCATCTCCAACTGGTTTGGAGAAAAGTAGATTAGTAGAGGATTACCCCACCTCTGAGACCACTATAATTGCCTGCGTGTTTTACTGCTTTCATTATCATACTTACCTGCTGCATACATACTTAACTATTCCATTGACTATTTCTGTATTCGTCATCAGCTGATTTCTGCACTTACATTGACGACTCTAACTCATCTACTATCAGCTGAGAAACTCATCCTTTATGGAAAAGAGTTTCAATAAGTCTATTCACCCCCCTAGACTTATTCCTGGACGACTTGTGACCTACAACATGTTCTCAACCATCCACAACATTTCTCCCAAATGCACAATTTCGTTCCAAATCTACCCAACATACTGATTTCCAAAATCATAGTTTCTCAAGATCATCAATCCTGTCCCAATCTGTGACCTTATACTGTAACACATAATATCTTTCTGAATCTCAAAACGTATCAACTTAGAACGACAATAAATCTTAAAGCAACTCAAAAATCCAAATACTTACAGATCGTGAAGCCGACGATTCCCCGTGATACTGGCACATATTTCGACTCAAGAAAATACTCGACACAAATATTTACAAAACACACGTTTTGCAAACACAGTTCAACTCGAGAATGCAACACGGCTCTATCCAAAGAAACACGATAATACCATTTGGAAAAGTTTACAACAACCCCAGTAATACACTGGTAAATCACATAACGCACAAGCCCGAGCGAACAACAAAAACTCAGAGCTCAAGCACTTGTCAACCCCAACTCAAATGACATGACAAAAGCACGACCCAACTTGACCCTACTACCTAGGTTTTCTCAACCTGGCTCTGATACCATATTCTGTAACACCCCAGATTTAACCGGGAATATTACAGCGTCGTGGGCCCCGACATGGAACCCACAAGGCTAAAAGAAATTTTTGCAAACATTTACAAAAGCCCAAGAGGCCAACGACGGTACTATGTTTAAAACATTTGAAGACTATATAAAATCTATTTATCAAAACCGTCGTAAAATCTCGTTTGAAAGGACAAGGCCTGGAATGCCAGAACTCAACAGTTTAAAAACATACGTTAAGCTATTGCTTATACGTACCGATAAAATAGTTTAGAAAACGGTCGCCAAAGTAACCTAAGTTACCAGATACCAAAAGGCCATTTAAAAATACTCACGCAGCGGAAAAAGACAAACAATTAAAATACTCTAGCAGTGGAATACAAGAACTGATCAGGAAACTCAATACACAATTACATGCCCTTGCCAGTATCCTCTGGGAAGCTCATCTCTCCACGACCGCTACAAGCTCGATATCTCAAGAACCTAAAAAGAAAGCCCACGATGGGGTCAGCCATAATAACCAACAATGATAACCGTCGCATCACATTAATATTTACATACCAACGAGAATACAAAATAAGAATACGACCAATGTAATCTTATCGTAGTAACTTTACTTACTCAAATAATTCTCAACAGAATAACCATTATCACATTTCACATCTCGTACTCGATTAACCAATAAACTCGAACATAATATCTGTATTGTACCTCAAACAATAATCAATATTCTCAAACTATCATCACCAACTCACGATACGGAAATATACCAGTTCTGACCAATAAGATCCATCGGATAGCATCATCAAATCCCAAGACGATAATCAATTATCCATCAAGAGACAAATACCAAAGGAAATACGGAACATACCTCAAGATATGAAATGCCACGACAATCATGTCAGTCTAATCCGAGGTCAGATCAATACCACACACGGACATGGTCCTAACACATGACCTACAAATGCATACTCATTTGACAACGTCAATATGCTCACATCAATAACGACAATGTATACTTATGGCAAACCCATAATATACATATGCACAATAACAACACATGATAAAATCAATGATGCGAATCCACATGATTCCATCAACACAACACTGGGTAATCCAACGATCTAGCGCCCTCAGCATAGATCCCCATGATGATCCCGTCGGACCAACGCATGGTGGAAAACCTGTCCAACGACCCAGCGCCCTCAGCATAGATCTCCATGATGATCCCGTCGGACCAACGCAAAGTGGACATCCGATCCAGCGCCCTCATCATAGATCACATGATCTCACCAGATCAACACAACATAAACAATACAGTTATGCATACACATATGCAACTCAATATGTTCATAAACATGAACAACATATGAATCAAAACATGAACGACACTATGATGAAACAACTAGGACGACTTCATGTTCAGCAACATGAATGACAACCTGCATGATCAACAACATCAACACTAAATCGAATCAAACTAAGATACTTGTCCCGAGTCCTTCAGGAGAAATCTCGATGTCAAATCATCACCGACGATTATCCTCAATGCTCGGCGATCCAAACGTACCATTGACTATAGATACTCATATCCTCATTTTTATCGCAACGTAACCTTGATACCCGAATATGCCAATAACTGAGATAAAGCATATATATTATGATTTAACTCCCAGAATCAACATATAATCCAAATCTCCAGAATTTGTAGTAATAATCATTGCTATATGCATTATAAACGAAATGAGACTGAAACCATTCATTAAACATTATAACTGAGCAAGTAACAACTTGCCTCGATACCGATACGACGATGATGAAGCCGCTACCAATCTCATTACCTTCGTCTACGAGCTCCTCGGCCCTGACCCATGCAATTCACGGACATACTCGAACACGACCGCAACATACGGTTATAATCACCGATCAATAATCTCAACCTATTGAAGTAATCAAATAGCAACGATTCGATAACAATCAATAACCGGCATAGCCAACCAATCAAACTCAACGGGTCAACGATACCTCGATCATATGTAAAACCAAATAATATACTCAAGCCATTTTACGAATTCATATCCATCATATGAACCGATATCCGATAATTACTAATCAATATAACCGATCGACAAACTCAACGATTTCATAATATCTCTATTAAACATAAGTCCGAACCATCCAACTCAACAATTATGAATTCATAACCAAAATATGATTACGGATACGAATGTAAAGGAAATCATATTCGGTGATCAATCACACTCTTTCCGGATTCCAAATTGATATCATGAGTCGTATTTCATCAAAAACATACGAATTCTACCACTACAATCAACGAACATTCGATCTTCATATCTAAAAATACCGATAATTCAACATACGATCGTCTTGCTATGTTAAATTCATCAAGGAGTTTCTCAAGAACACTAAATGATTCGAAACCTTGTTCATAGCCATCAAAACAATGTAATTTGATATCCTCTAACATCTAAACAATCCTCATTCATAATTCAAGGTGTATATTATCATATTTTTCCAATATATGATCCTCCTAACATCAAGAATCGAAACAATTCTACCAAGAACACCAAGAACACTATGATTCTATAATCATAACCAACATAATCAAAACATAAACCAACATATCCTTCAACATATAGTTCATATAGCCTCAAGAATCGTAACAACAATACCATAATCATCTTTATACGAATTATTCATCAACAATAACATTAAAATCCGAATTCAAGGTGTAGAGTTCATCAACATACCTCAACAACATGAATAACCCAATCAAACTCTTCAAGAACCATTGATATCTTCACATCCAAGCCTCTAATCCATGCTTTCAATCTTATAATCAAGTTAGAAGAAGTTTATTCTCACTAACACCCTCAGAAGGACGAACTTTGGAGGAAGAAATGATTTTCTCTCGTGAAGAAATGAAAGACCGATCTTTATTTTATAAACTGCATCGATCATTACGTACGTTATCCATCATCATTAACGTACGTAATGCCGCCTAGCGTACGCTAAGTGTCCTTCATAGCGTACGTAACATCATTCCAGAACTTACTGATGTAATACCCGTACTTTTTATTGACTGTTTGACCTTGCCGTCCTTCTTATTTTGTCGCTCTGTAAACTCTTGGTGATGTTGTTGATATTGTTATAGAGTTTCGTATCTTGTTTGGATCACGATCGTGTTGTTTAGACCTTTCGAAAGTGTTTTGGGTCAGAGAAATAGCGTACGCTAGGCGTAGGCTAACGCACGCTAATTTTATTTGAGTAGCGCGCGCTAGCTTTGAGCCGTAACGCGCGCTAAGGGACCAGTCAGGTCAGAACCAGAAACTCGGACTTCTCTCTGGACTGGCAGTTAATGCGCGCTAGAAGTTCGTTAGCGCACGCTATTTGTGGTTAGTAGCGCACGCTAACATCCGTCCGTAGCGCATGCTAACGGGCTGGTTGGCAGAGGCAGTGAGGTTGTCAGGTTTTCTGGACTATCAGGTAACATACGCTAGGCTTCGGCTAGTGCATGCTACAAGAGTTGCATAACGCACTTTAAGCCATAGCGGTAGCGCATGCTAAGACTTGAGCAGGGCAGAGGACAGTAGGTTTTGGACTCCAGTTACTGGACACCACTTTTTGGCTAGCGCACGCTAAAGAAAGGAGATTAGCGCACGCTAACGGGGCTGGCAGAAGCCACTGGACTACCCGGTGACCTCGCTAGCGCACGCTATTAAAGAAGGCGTAGCGTGCGCAAGACTGGGCGAGTATATATTGGATAGTTGACTTCCATTTCGTCATTTTTCATTCTCTTCACTCAGTTTCGACGGGAGAAGCTCGGGAGAGACAATTTTGGGCGATTGGAAGCGATCTATCTTAAAACAACAGCATATTTGGTCGGAGAACAAGGATTTCACAACATCTAATCCACCATAACGTCCAAATCAAGGTAAAAATCCTTAGAACCCTATTTTTGGGAATTTTGGGATTTTTCCTAGATTCGTCCGATTTATCCATTTTGAAGCTTGAGAACCTTGATATTATGATGTATCTATTCCATATACATGCTTTTACTATGATTTTACGGATTGGATTATGCCGTTTTCAGACTTGTGAGAGTTTGGGCGATTTTCCAACATCTAGTTGTTTGTCCGTGTATTTTCGTGAATCGTAGATGGGTTTCAGGAGTTTCTTCGTGTAGTTTGAGTATGGATTATTGATTATCATGTTCCTTGCAAATCGTTTAGGTGTCGGAAGCGCATTCTTGGACCTACCGAACTCATACTCTTTTCTGTTCAATTTCTTGATGTCTCAAAGGCAAGTATATATTTATGATTATACGTTCTCGACTTTGAAAGTAAGATATATGAATGGAATGTTTATTTATATCCACTATGGCATGGGCCGACAGGTCCCCTGACGGTTTTGTAGCCTTTGGTGCGATTCCACGGATAATTTGGGTTAACCACTCTGGGGCGGGCCGACGGGTCCCCTGAGGGTTCCGTAGCCTCTAGGTGCGGTTCCATGGTTGATCATGTATGCATTGTTGTGATGCTATGAGATTTAGTTATTCCGGAATACTAGTGTTGAGTTGATGAATTGACGGTTACCTTTACTTTATTGTCGAGGAGTATTGTGTTTCATACTTGATATACTTGCACTAGTTATTCGACGGCTAACCCCTTTATGGGGGAAATACTTTTTATGTATTTCAGGTTCCAGGAGAGCGGACAGGCAGGTATCGGGTCGGCATGAAGATGATAGGCAAACGTGATACTGTGTTTTATCTCCGGTTATGTTTTGTGTTCCTCCATTCAGTGTTGTTGTACTCAAATGGTTATTGAATACTCGAGTATTGATTGTTTTCAGTCTTTCTTGATATTCCGGCCTGTGTTGCCGAGGTCTTGATTTTATACTGTGATGTATTTGGATACATTGGACATGGTTTGAATACCCTTTGTATCGTTTTTAATTTCATTGTATTTGGACCTTCTCGGTCATGTTTTATAGTTCCATGTATGATTAGCCTTGTGGGTCCCACGGTGGGTTTCACGGCGCTGTAATATACCCTGAATAACTTGGGGGTGTTACAAAATATGGTATCAGAGCTTAGGTCTATGAATACCTAGGCTGTCGGTCTTTTGGGTCGATTGAGTCATCATTTGTCCACAGTATCACTACTCCGCCATCATCACGGTGCGACCGGTACTTGTAAGACCTCTTACTCTTCTGGTGTTTCCTTATTCGTTTTGCTTCTATTTTGGTATTCTTGAGAATAGGTCACTTCGATGGCGTGCAATTGAATTGTACTTACGTGCCTTGTGTGTTCTTCAGTATGTTAGCTGGTAGGGTCCGTGGCCATGGTCGTGGCCGTGGACGTGGATGAGGATGTGGCGCGGCCGTTTCCCTCAGTTCTGTTGCGGGGTCAACCAACCCCAGTTTGTCGAACTCGGTACATCCTGACACCGAAAGTCAGCACGATCAGTCGACTGGCCAGGGGAACAACGCGGATGTTGGAGTTGCGAATGTACTTAAACAATTGGCTACCCAGATGACTATTTTAGCCCAAACCGTTCAGCTGAATAATCCAAACCCGAACGCGGATGCCTTGCTTCAGAATGTAATCCGTATGCACCCTCCACAGTTTGGCGGTGCCACAGACCCGTTAGGTTGGGAAGATTAGCTAGCGGAGTTGGAGAAAATTATTGAAGCAGTTGATTGTCCCGAAGTGAGGAAAGTACCGATTGCTCAGTATTTCCTCACCAAGGAGCCTGCTACGTGGTGGAAAGTCATCAAGCCACAAGATCGTGTTGCTACGTGGGATGAGTTCAAAGAACTTTTGGAGGCCGAGTTTTGTCCTTGGCCGGTATGAGAGAGCCGAATTCGAGCCTTTTTCGAGGCTAAACATCATAATATCCCCGTTTCGCAAGCAATTGTAGAGTACAACCAACAATTGATCCACGTGAAGGATCAAGTGCGAGAAGAACGTGATAAGATCCGTTATTTTGATATGCGGATGAATATAGACTTACGGCGGTACATGGCCAGATTTGCTTGCACCACACTAAAGGAATATCAGGACAGAGCTTTAGCCAATGATATGTTAAGCCCCGACAACGATACCACTGAAGAATAGAAGAAGCAGAAGATCGCGGGAAATTTTTCTGGCTCTAAGAGTGGCAACTTCCAGAGGTCACAGATGACTAATCGTTCTGCCGAACAGTCGTCACGTTCTGCTAAAGGAAAGAGGGGTTTTCGTTTTGCCCCGGGCACCACAACTCGCACGATGACTTGCTATAATTGTGGCCGCATGTTGCGATATTCCTTACACGCAAGTGCACGTCATCGTTTACAAGTAATAAAGTGATAAGTAGAGTATCGTTCCCACGAGGACTGAATCTCTAACTACCGATTTTTTCGTATTCCAATTTTATTTGAACAATCGAATTTGGGTTTGTGCAATTAATAACTAAAGGAATCACTAAAAGACTAGTAGAAAACGATAGCTTGAATAAAAGAAATCAAATGATGAATAAGTCTAGGGTTCTGAATCCACCTCAGTTTATCCGAATTTACTCTCGATTATCCGTAATAAATAATTTTCCCAATTTATTGAAGGCGGAGATTGCTAATATATTCTACCACCTCTCCCGAGGTCAATAGATTTATCTAAAGGCGAATAACGCACTCTATCCCTAGGTGAATTAATTCGTCAATAGGCAAAAAGCATGAAATCTCCCAAAGGCCACGTAGTTCCTATGAGTATATTCCTATCTCACAGAATAAAACGGTCCTCACCAATAGTTCCTCACCAAATCTCCTCTCCCGATTCGAAGTGAATGATTAAATCAATACAACTATTGGCCAGATAATTGCAAGCATTAAACACAATTGGGACAACTCAATAAAAAGGTAATTAATTGGATAATCTCAAGAAATTCGTCAAAACAAAGGTTTCATCAAAACCCTAGATTAGGGCTTTAGCCTGACATACTAATAATTGAAATTACAGAATAAATAAATGAAAGCATAAAATTCAAACGCAGATGAAGCTCGGATTCCTCCGTTCTTCAGCTTCCGCCCTCTGCCCTTGAAGTCTTCTGCTTCCCTCTTCTTCTGCCGTCTCCAAGCTTAAGCTCCAAAAGATTCCAGATCCAAAGATCATTAATTAGGGTCTTAAACCCTATTTATAACTCAGCACATCTCCAAATCGCGTCCGCATCAGTCGGTCGAAAACTGGCTTCGGAACGGACCAAAATCCGCGCGGACATACAAAAACCGCCAAGTGTGCCGCGGCGCACTAAACCTGTGCCGCGGCACAGAGCCTTCAGCTGGAAACCTGGGCGCCATCAATTTCTTCGTCGTGCGGCTCACTGGTGTGCCGCGGCACGTAGTCTGATTTACTCGCCTTGGTGGGTGTCTTCTGTGCCCGGCCGCTTCCTTGTGCCGCGGCTCGAGTCCAGATTTGCCGTTTTGCCTCGTTTTAGCTCCCGGACTTCAATTTCCTGTCAATCATACAAAATTAAGGCATTAAAGGCTCATTTAGACAATTTCACACTCCAAAATACTACAAAATAATGATAAATAAGCGTATAAAAATACGCCTAACAAATACCCCCAAACTTAAGCCTTTGCTTGTCCTCAAGCAAAAAGAATTAAATTCAATAAAAGAATGTCGTGAATCATCGTGCAACTCATAGTGTTCAACCTAATCAATACTATCCTGTAATTCTCTCTAAATAATACGAGTGTCATAAAAGCGAGCTGCACTCAGAATAATGATTCCGCAAACACATCAAGTTCAGTCCTAATCACTCGTTCATGAAGAAAATCTAACTCAAAGATTAACAAAATGTGAGTCAAATCGACCGTCAATATGAAAGGCTAAAATAAACAAGCTAGTTCGTCCTGTTCCACAGTCTAAAGGCACAATTTTCACGAGTTTCATAACAACTAAACCTCGGACAGTATTCCCTTATATATATGTTCAAGAATTTGATTCGAGTTGACCACTAGGTTAGGATCTCGGGATGTTTCATCGGGATAATCCTAGGGTGAAACTTCCATTCTCATGTATTGGGAAACCGTTTGACGTAAAAGACACTCATGGGGCACATGGATGCTTCTAGTTACTAAGTTCCCGTCTACAGCGGAGAAACAACTCGAATGTATAATTTCTGCATGTCCTAATCAAGGTCGCCGTTTTACGCGAGAGTAAACAGCGGGTCAGGCGAATACCCCCGGTTACTAGGCTCCATATCATTGGCACATGTGAAATATCTAAATCACTAGTCTAATCAGGGTCGTCGTTTTACGCGAGAGTAAACAACGGGTCACGTGAATACCCCCGGTTACTAGACTTCCCATCATAGAACACATTATCTCGACTTTTTGGGAAAAACTGACCGACTCTAAACTCAATCTAAGTGCCAACACGACTAAAGAAACAGTACGACTCACTATCCGGAAAATGTAGCCAAACGTATTGACGGTGCTTTTAAAAACAAGTATGTATCGTCTCTTATCTGCCAAGACCTCTACAATCACGAAAAATTTTGGACCTAAATGAATACTAAGCAGAACAGAAATAACTGACTACAACTCGACTAGAACTCGACCGTTTCTTCAGAGAGAAAAACAGTGTCGTAACATCAGTATCACACAAATAGAAGCACGAAAAATTCACAAATAAAGAAAAACTAAGACAACAAGCAAGGCTATCTAAAAAAAATTTTACGCAAAGTAATGAAAAGTGCAACGAAATAAAGTACAGCAATAAAATAAAGTACAACAATGAATGTAGCAACTGAAAGTAAATCCCGCCCCCCCCAAACTTAGGACGTACATTGACCTCAATGGACAAAAAATGATATGCAATAAAAGTAAAAGGTCAAGTACTCCCCTCCAGTCTGCTCAGTAGCTGGTGCCGGCATCGTCCGGTGAGGAGGGTGGTGTGGCTGGCCGGGCGGGCACAATAAATGGCCCGTCGGGATGCATGATATGGGCCATCCATGCGGCGAGGTGCTCCTGATGATAAGCATCCCTCGCAGCAAGACGCCTCGCCTCTCGTCGGCTGGCCCGGCGGGCCTGCTCTCGCATCTCGGCTTTGACGGCAGCAACAACGCTCTCCCGCTCCGTCCGCTGCTCCTCCCGCATGTCAGCCATCAAGCTCTCCCTCTCTCTCCTCATCTCATCTCTCTCTCCTCGTCTCCTCTCTCAGCTCCTCTCTCTCTCTCTCCTCAGATCCTCTCTCTGCTCCTCTCTCTGTCTCCTCAAATCCTCCCTCAGCCCATCAAACAACTCCTACAACCTCGCTCTGTCGGGTGGCGGGCCGGCATCTCCATGTGTCAACAAAAGCGGCTCGGGGGACCCCTCGTGGGCCTCCTCTAGCAGAAATCCTCTCCCCCGAGCGTGCGTCGGCGCTCCTCCCCACTGGTCAAAGTGCGATATGATGCGGTGGTCGATCGGGGCCTGGGGGGCAAGCATCGGCTCGTCGTCTGACCACGTCGGCCATCACGGCATAAAGCACAGATGAGAGAGGGGTGCTTCAACCCCGTCTTGGCCCCCCCTGGATACACTGGAAGATAGAACGGACCAGGATGGGGGCCACATCGAAACACAACCCGGAAGTGATAGCATAAAGTGTCCAGGCGCGGGAGAGAAAGACAGTACGGATCTGGGAGGTGGGGTCAATGCGTGCGCAGATGAAATAAAGCCAGGCACGCCCGAGCCGGATGAGGCGCGAGCTCCTGAAGTGGAAAGTGGAAGAACCCTGTGCTCGCTGCTCCCAGTCGGTATCGGGCTGTGCAATGGTCTCGAGCAGGGCCTCCTTCGTGAGGCTGGTCATCACTCGGTCATAGGCCGACTCATCAACCACCGGAAGCCCAAACAGCCTCCGAATAGCAGCCGTGGAGAAATCAACTGTAACCCCTCAGACATCGACCTGAGTCCGAGACTCTAATGACGGCAACGTATGCCCTGCCCGAATGTGCTTCAGCAGTGCGCTGGCGTAAAACTCCTGCATAATCGAAATAACTGCTGGCTCGGGGGGTGCAGCAAATCTGGCCCACCCTATCTCATCAATCATAGTGAGCAATTCCCCGTCCTGAGGAGCTGGAGTAAAACCCCTCTCTGGAATAAGTGGTCTTGGCCGGATCTTTTCATTGAATATCTTGTAAATTTCAGGGTCCGAAAATTGGTGCCCCTCCGCCTCGGCCCGACCACGAGAGGTCTCCCCTCGAGTAGGGGATGACTGGGTCCTAGCTCGCTTGCTCAGTTTCTTTGTTCTCGCCATAATCAGTCCTGAAAAGTACAACACGAGGGTTTATTCACGCAAACAATAATAACAATGATCTACGCTCGGCTAAGGATGTCCAGCCAGAAATCCCGAATTTAACAAAATAGCGCATTCATGAGAGAAGAATGAAATTGGACTTAAACGTTTAACCTGGATGTAAGGGTTGGGCTTGCTGTAAATTCAAAACGTATACGTTGCACGAAAATTCAAAAGATTGCTTTTCCAAAGAAAAATTTTTTCACTTAGGCAATTTATCAAACACCTTGAGGGCACAAGTTTACTTGAAGAATAAACATGGCTATAGCTCGATTCAACCCCCAAGAACAGAAACATAATTCAATCATCATCAACACAACACACTCAACTCATTCACATTCCAAACTAACCATGAAAAATTGATTAAAACTACCATGTTATCCTCTAAACAATCCTAAAACTTTTTGAAGGAAAAATAACATGTTCAATCCATTCAAAGCATAAACAACTTCAAATCTAAACCATAACCAAGTAGAGATTAACGATTTGAACATACCTTTTTGGTTTTGTGAAGAATGCAAGAAGAAATCACAAGATAATTTGGAAGACAACGTCGGCCGGATCGCGCGCTGGGGAGGGAAGAAGAAGGGAAGAAGAAGGATATACCTGGGAGTTCGGCCGATTGAAAGTTATAAGGTACCTGGCCCTTCAGATTCCGCCTAGTGTTCCGCGGCACAGCTAAAGTGAGCCGCGGCACAGGGTACAGTCCCTTTACCTGTGTTCTCGTTTTGTCGTGTGCCGCGGCACAGATTTCGTGTGCCGCGGCTCAGTGATCAAGTGTGCCGCGGCTCATTTATGCCGTGCCGCGGCACAGGGTACAGTTGGTTTAGCCTCCCCTTACGATTGATGTGTGCCGCGGCTCACAATACCTGTGCCGCGGCTCAGACTTCAGTTCCTTCCCTGGGACTTTTCTGCACAGAATTTTGAGCAGAACTCGTTAAAAGCGAGAGGCAGAAGCAAATTGAAGCACAAAAATGAAGAAAAAATAGAAATCAAAGATGCAAGAAAAATAAAGGAACGCAAAAATCTACAACTACGAACTCGGGTTGCCTCCCGAGAAGCGCTAAGTTTATAGTCTTCAGCCGGACCTATTGGAAAACATTAGTTCGCTTTTCGCAAACTCCATTTGGTCTCCGCCCCGTTCATCGAACCGTTCATATTTTTGTTAAAATTATGACCATTGGTCGTTAGCGATTCGACTTTCGGTTCGGTCATCAAATGTTGTTTGCGAAAAGGTTTCGACGTGAATAACTTCCCGAAACACCCGGTTTTTCCATGACTAATTTTCCGCTGGGCTTTCGGCTTACTCTCCTCCTTCACAAACGCACTCAAGACTGCAGCAGATTTGTCCTCATGCTCGAGGAACGCCACTCGTTCTACATCCTTCTTAAGACTTGGATCATTTAACACAAAATCTGAATTTTCCAAACGACGATTTTTTCGGTGCTTTCCTCTTTCAACAACATCCACACTTTCAATTTGTGACCTTTTATCAACACTTCCGGGACATGGAAACGATTTGAATACTTGAAAAGTAACTTGCTCGTCTTGGACCCTCAGAGTTAACTCCCCTTTTTCCACGTCTATAAGGGTTCGGCCCGTTGCTAGAAATGGTCGTCCCAAGATGATTGGAATATCTTCATCTTCCTCCATGTCGAGTACGATGAAATCGGCCGGAAAGATGAACTTATCAACCTTGACTAATACATCCTCGATCACTCCCCTCGGATACTTTATCGATCGATCCGCCAATTGTAAGGAGACTGTTGTTGCTTGGCTTCCCCAATATCCAGCTTTTTGAAAATCGACAGAGGCATGAGGTTGTACTAGCACCAAGATCGCATAGTGCCTTATTAAACGAAAGATTCCCCATGGTGCACGGTATGTTGAAGCTTCCCGGATCTTTCAATTTAGGTGGGAGCTTCTTTTGAAGAATTGCACTGCACTTCTCTGTCAAGGCGACCGTTTCAAACTCCTCAAGCTTTCTTTTCTTCGATAATATCTCTTTCATGAACTTGACGTAACTCGGCATCTGTTCCAATGCGTCGGCGAACGGAATGTTTATGTGAAGCTTTTTAAACACATCAAGGAACTTAGAAAATTGTTTGTCCGCCCTTCTTTGTTGTAATCTCTACGGAAACGGGACGGGGGACACACATGTCTTCGAGTTGTCCGGCAACTTTATTGAAGGTTTCAAATCCTTCGACTCCTCTGGATTTAAATCCTTCTCTTCCTCAATTTCCTTCTTCTTTTCACACCGCTCGGGCTGATCCAGCACCTCTTTCCCACTTCTTAAGCTTATTGCGTTTAGACTCTCTCTAGGATTTGTCTCTGTTGTACTCGGCAATGCTCCCTCCGGACGAGCTGTCAACACATTAGCAATTTGGCCCAGCTGGACCTCCAAGTTCCGAATGGAAGCGGAATGATTTTGCAATGTAGCTTCAGTACGGGTCATAAATTGACTCGTATTTTCCGCTAATTTTGCAAGTGCTTCCTCGAGAGACACTTTGGGAGCTGGAGGGGGCTGCTGTTGATTTTGAGAGAATGGGGGCTGGTGTGAGTTCTGTCCGTTTCTCCATGAAAAGTTGGGATGATTGCGCCACCCCGGATTATAAGTGTTGGAGTACGGGTTATTCGGCCGATTCCCATTTCCCACGAATTGAGCCTGCTCCATCTGATGTTGCTCAAACGGATTTCCAACTTGACACTCCGCGCTCGGGTGTGATCCGTTACACCAATTGCATGTCTCTATGGTAACGGGGGCTCGTGCGTGCGAAAATGCTTGGAGCTGTTGGGTCAAAGCGGTGACTTGAGCTGACAAGGTGGAAATCGGATCATTACTTGAAACTTCCATGACTCTCTTCGGTGTCAATCTCTCCGATGGCCATTGGTACGCATTTGCGGCCATATCTTCCAAAAGCAAGTGTGCCTCGGCCATAGACTTTCCCATCAAGGCCCCACCAGCGGCCGCATCCACTAGAGTGCGTGTAGAAGCACTCAAACCAAGATAGAACGTCTGAATCTGAAGCCAATCAGGAATGCCGTGATGAGGGCATCTTCGTAGAAAATCTTTATATCGCTCCCACGCCTCATGGAGCGATTCCATATTGTACTGACCAAAGGTGGTTATTTCGTTTCTCAACCTCGCCGTCTTAGCAGGTGGGAAGATTTTGGCAAGGAAGGCTTGCGCTAACCCCTCCCATGTTGTAATCGACCCCGGCGGTAAGGAATTTAACCAAAATTTCGCTTTATCCCTCAAAGAGAAAGGGAAAAGCCTCAATCGTATGACATCGTCGGTGACACCATTAGTTTTGAACGTGTCGCATATCTCAAGGAAAGAAGCAATATGGGCATTCGGGTCGTCATTCGGCAGTCAGAAATTGGCTACTTTGCACCATCTGAATAATAGCAGGCTTGATCTCAAAATTATTGGCTTGGATAGTGGGACGCCGAATTCCTGAAAAATTAGCATTGATCTGCGGCATGGCATAATCTCGAAGAGCTAGTTCCGGTTGAACTTGCCGCACTTGGTTATCTCCTCCTTGGACTTCGATATTCTCGGCCATGTTGACCGTGTAAATGCGCAACTCTCTTTTCTCCTTCTTGTTCCTTCTTAGAGTGCGCTCGAGCTCGGTATCCAAAGGTAGTAGGCCTTCGTTACCGAGTTTTCTCATGCACTACACAAAAGGTCCTGAAAGGAAAAACAAATAAACGAAATTAAATACACAAAAAAAAAACGTTCAAATTAAGACTGGAAATACTTAAATCGATATTAGAAAATTTCAGTCCCCGGCAACGGCGCCAAAAACTTGTTGCGATATTCCTTACACGCAAGTGCACGTCATCGTTTACAAGTAATAAAGTGATAAGTAGAGTATCGTTCCCACGAGGACTGAATCTCTAACTACCGATTTTTTCGTATTCCAATTTTATTTGAACAATCGAATTTGTGTTTGTGCAATTAATAACTAAAGGAATCACTAAAAGACTAGTAGAAAACGATAGCTTGAATAAAAGAAATCAAATGATGAATAAGTCTAGGGTTCTGAATCCACCTCAGTTTATCCGAATTTACTCTCGATTATCCGTAATAAATAATTTTCCCAATTTATTGAAGGCGGAGATTGCTAATATATTCTACCGTCTCTCCCGAGGTCAACAGATTTATCTAAAGGCGAATAACGCACTCTATCCCTAGGTGAATTAATTCGTCAATAGGCAGAAGCATGAAATCTCCCAAAGGCCACGTAGTTCCTATGAGTATATTCCTATCTCACAGAATAAAACGGTCCTCACCAATAGTTCCTCACCAAATCTCCTCTCCCGATTCGAAGTGAATGATTAAATCAATACAACTATTGGCCAGATAATTGCAAGCATTAAACACAATTGGGACAACTCAATAAAAAGGTAATTAATTGGATAATCTCAAGAAATTCGTCAAAACAAAGGTTTCATCAAAACCCTAGATTAGGGCTTTAGCCTGACATACTAATAATTGAAATTACAGAATAAATAAATGAAAGCATAAAATTCAAACGCAGATGAAGCTCGGATTCCTCCGTTCTTGACTTCCGCCCTCCGCCCTTGAAGTCTTCGCTTCCCTCTTCTTCTGCCGTCTCCAAGCTTAAGCTCCAAAAGATTCCAGATCCAAAGATCATTAATTAGGGTCTTAAACCCTATTTATAGCTCAGCACATCTCCAAATCGCGTCCGCATCAGTCGGTCGAAAACTGGCTTCGGAACGGCCCAAAATCCGCGCGGACATACAAAAACCGCCAAGTGTGCCGCGGCGCACTAAACCTGTGCCGCGGCACAGAGCCTTGTTGAAACACAGGCGCCATCAATTTCTTACGTGCGCGGCTCACTGGGCCGCGGCCTGCAGTCTGATTACTCGCCTTGGTGGGTGTCTTCTGTCTTGCGGCGCTGTATCCTTGTGCCGCGGCTCAGAGTCCAGATTTGCCGTTTTCGCCCGTTTTGCCTCGTTTTAGCTCCCGGACTTCAATTTCCTGTCAATCATACAAAATTAAGGCATTAAAGGCTCATTTAGACAATTTCACACTCCAAAATACTACAAAATAATGATAAATAAGCGTATAAAAATACGCCTAACACCGCATAGGCCACGTTAATTTGGAATGCAATTTTCCACCATTGAAGTGTCACACTTGCAGACATATGGGACATTGGGCGGCTTATTGTTCCGAGCCAAATCAGACTTTGGACACTCGGGCTTCTGCCCCAGCGCCATTTGATCAAGGCGTGAATCAGCGGCAATCTTTTGGTCAGTCTCAACAGAATTACGACAGGGGCCGGGGAAGGGGTCAGAATGTTGGAGGGGGAAACTCTAGCATCGGTTCGGTACAACCACGGGTCTATGAGATGCGTCGAACAGACGAACCCGATGCGGCGGTGGCTTCAGGCACCATTCATATTTTATCTCATCCAGTCCGTGTGCTTTTTGATACGGGTGATACACATTCTTTTATTTCCTTGGAGTGTGTACGCCGTTTGAATATAACTTGTATGACTGCTTGCGATCCCTTTATTGTGAAACTACCTAGCGGGGATAGAATTGTGGGGAACCAGGAGATTAGAGGTTTTCTGGTGATTATATCCGGTATGGATTGGTTATCGAATCTGATTGTACTTGATATGGTAGGCGAGGACGTGATCCTCGGCAAGGATTGGCTTGATAGTCACCAGGCAATTATGAATTACCATACCAAGGCTATCACTATGATGACTAAAGACGGATCTGAGTACTCATTTTTGGGACGTAAGTCGGACCGATCCAAGTTACTTATCAGCGCCATGAAGGCCGTAAAACTTTTGCATAAAGGTTGTACGGGCTATTGGTGTTACGCCTTGAAAACGGCAGGGGACGAAGTCGATTTCTCTTCGATTCCAGTTGTTAATGAGTATCCCGACGTTTTCCCAGACGATCTCCCGGGATTACCGCCAGATCGGGAGATAGAATTTTCTATGGACTTAGAGCCAGATGTGGCTCCAATTTCTAAAGCACCTTATCGAATGGCACCTTCCGAGATGCAAGAATTAAAGAACCAGTTGGGAGAACTTCTGGAAAGAGGGTACATTAGACCGAGCGCTTCGCCTTGGGGCGCGCCTGTTCTTTTTGTGAGGAAGAAAGATGGTTTACACGTTTGTGCATCGACTACCGTGAGCTAAACAAAGTGACCATCAAGAACAAGTATCCTTTGCCTTGTATAGACGATTTATTTGATCAATTGCAAGGGGCTGCAGTTTTCTCGAAAATTGATTTAAGATCAGGGTATTATCAACTCAGGGTGAGAGAGTCCGATGTTCCGAAGACGGCATTTCGGACGAGATATGGGCATTATGAATTTGTAGTTATGCCTTTTGGGTTGACTAATGCACCGGCAGTATTCATGCAATTAATGAATAAAATTTTCATCGAGTATCTCGACAGATGTGTTGTCGTCTTTATTGACGACATTTTGATCTATTCTCGAGATAAAGAGGAACATGACTGACACTTACGTTTGGTACTAGATATTTTGAGAACCGAGCACCACTATGCAAAATTCTCGAAATGTGAATTCTGGTTAGAAGAAGTTATGTTTCTCGGCCATGTGATTTCGGCCGAAGGGGTTCGTGTAGACCCGCAGAAGATTGAAGCAGTGCTAGATTGGGCACCGCCTAAAAATGTTAAGGAAGTTCGTAGCTTTTTGGGCCTTGCTGGGTATTACCGTCGGTTTGTTGAGGGGTTCTCGAAACTCGCTCGGCCGCTTACGAAATTACTCCAGAAGACCGAAAAGTTTGTTTGGTCGGATGAGAGGCAACAGAGCTTCGATGAGTTGAAGAGACGTTTGACTTCAGCGCCGATCTTAACCTTACCACATGGTAGTGAGGGCTTTGCAGTTTATAGTGACGCTTCGGGTCAAGGTCTTGGTTGTGTGCTTATACAGCATGATAAGACGATAGATTTTGCGTCACGACAATTAAAGCCATATGAGATGAATTATCCTACTCACGATTTGGAATTGGCCGCAATTGTCTTCGCACTCAAGATTTGGCGGCATTATTTGTTTGGTTCTCTGTGTCGGATTTATACCGATCACAAGAGCCTGAAGTATATTTTCAGTCAGAAGGAGCTGAATATGAGACAGAGACGTTGGTTAGAGTTGATAAAGGATTACAATTTTGAAATTCTTTACCACCCCGGAAAAGCCAACGTCGTCGCGGATGCTTTGAGCCGCAAATAGGCATCTCTTCAAATGCTCGAGGTTCTTACATCTCAGACGAAAATTCGTTAGGATTTAATTGAGCAAGGGATAGAAGTTTGGCTTCAACGAGTACAGGGACAGTTGTGTACTCTCGAAATTACTTCGTCCTTGGTTGACGACGTCAAAGGGGAACATTGGAGTGACCCGATGATTTCTCAATTGAAGGAAGATGTAATTAAAGGAAAAGCTCCTGGTTTTATGATTAACGAGGATAGTATTATGAAATTTCAGGGCAGGCTTTGTGTTCCGAATGATCTAGAGTTGAGGCAGAGAATTTTTCAAGAAGCCCATGCTACGCCTTACTCAATCCACCCCGGGATGAGTAAGATGTATAAGGACTTGAAACGAAATTTTTGGTGGAACAACATGAAGAAGGACGTCACGGAATTTGTACTACGGTGCTTGACGTGTCAATAAGTCAAGATCGAATATCAATAACCAGCGGGGTTGTTGAAGCCACTTCCCATTCCCGAGTGGAAGTGGGAAGACATCTCTATGGATTTCATCACTCGCATGCCGAGAACTCGGGCCGGAATGAATATGATTTGGGTAATTGTCGATCGGTTGACCAAGTCTGCACACTTCTTGGGTATTATGGATACTTGGGGACTGGATAGATTGGCTCGAACTTTTATAGCTGAGATCGTAAGGTTGCACGGTGCCCCCAAGACCATTGTTTCTGATTGAGAAGATCGTTTCGTATCACATTTTTGCCATGTCGTTCATCAGGCTTTGGGTACTTAGTTGAGATTGAGAACTTCCTTTCATCCTCAGTCGGACGGTCAGACAGAGAGGACGATTCAGACGTTGGAAGATATGTTGCGAGCTTGTGCCTTAGACTGGAGTAATGATTGGGAACTTCACTAACCGTTGATCGAGTTTGCCTATAATAATAGTTGGCATGCGTCGATCAAAATGGCACCATTCGAGGCACTTTATGGTAGGTGATGTAGGTGGCCATTATGTTGGGACGAGGCTTTAGAGGTAATTGGAACGGAACCGGATATGTTGATGGAGACTAAGGAAAAGATTTCTATTATCCGGGACCGATTGCTGACTGCCCAGAGCCGTCAGAAATCTTATGCTGATACTCGTCGTCGACCCTAGGAGTTCAAAGTGGGGGATCATGTCTTACTCAAGGTGTTGCCTACCATAGGGGTTTTCCGCTTCGGGAAAAAGGGGAAACTTAGTCCGAGGTATATCGGACCTTTCGAGATTTTGGACAGAGTTAGAGATTTAGCTTATCGCTTGGCGTTGCCTCCATCTTTGAGTCACGTCCATAGTGTTTTTCATGTGTCTCAGTTGAGAAAGTACGTGCCGGATCCGAGCCACGTTATCGACTACAGTGAGATTGACATAGCCGAGGATATTACCTTCCCGAAAAGACCCGTGAAGATCCTTGAGCGTCGCGAGAAACAACTTCGGCATAAGACCATTCCACTGGTTAAGGTCTATGTAATTACCCTTTCTCTAAGCCGGTTAGGGGAAGAGTGGTCGAGACATGGAGTCGAGGAGGCGACTTGGAAAACGGAAGAGAAGATATGGTCGGAGTAGCCCGAACTTTTTATTTCTTAAGTTTCGGGATGAAGCTTCTTTTTAGAAGGGGAGAATGTAATACCCGTACTTTTTATTGACTGTTTGACCTTGTCGTCCTTCTTATTTTGTCGCTCTGTAAACTCTTGGTGATGTTGTTGATATTGTTATAGAGTTTCGTATCTTGTTTGGATCACGATCATGTTGTTTAGACCTTGCGGAAGTGTTCTGGGTCAGAGAAATAGCGTACGCTAGGCCTAGGCTAATGCACGCTAATTCTGTTTGAGTAGCGCGCGCTAGCTTTGAGCCGTAGCGCGCGCTAAGGGACCAGTCAGGTCAGAACCAGTAACTCGGGCTGCTCTCTGGACTGGCAGTTAACGCGCGCTAGGAGTTCGTTAGCGTACGCTATTCGTGGTTAGTAGCGCACGCTAACATCCGTCCGTAGCGCACGCTAACGGGCTGGTTGGTAGAGGCAGTGAGGTTGTCAGGTTTTCTGGACTATCAGGTAACGTACGCTAGGCTTCGGCTAGCGCACGCTACAAGAGTTGCATAACGCACTCTAAGCCATAGCGGTAGCGCACGCTAAGTCTTGAGCAGGGCAGAGGACAGTAGGTTTTGGACTCCAATTACTGGACACCACTTTTTGGCTAGCGCACGCAAAAGAAAGGAGATTAATGCATGCTAACGGGGCCGGCAGAATCCACTGGACTACCCAGTGACCTCGCTAGCACACGCTATTAAAGGAGGCGTAGCATGCGCTAGACTGGGCGAGTATATATTGGACAGTTGACTTCCATTTCGTCATTTTTCATTCTCTTCACTCATTTTCGATGGGAGAAGCTCGGGAGAGGCGATTTTGGGCGATTGGAAGCGATCCATCTTCAAACAACAGCATATTTGGTTGGAGAACAAGGATTTCACAACATCTAATCCATCCTAACGTCCAAATCAAGGTAAAAATCCTTAGAACCCTATTTTTGGGAATTTTGGGGTATTTCCTAGATTCGTCTAATTTATCCATTTTGAAGCTTGAGAACCTTGAGATTATGATGTATCCATTCCATATACATGATTTTCCTATGATTTTACGGATTGGATTATGCCATTTTCGGACTTGTGAGAGTTTGGACGATTTTCCAACCTCTAGTTGTTTGTCCGTGTATTTTCGTGAATCATAGACGGGTTTCGGGAGTTTTTTCGTGTATTTTGAGTATGGATTATTAATTATCATGTTCCTTGCGAATCGTTTAGGTGTCGGAAGTGCGTTCTTGGACCTACCGAACTCATACTCTTTTCCGTTCAATTTCTCGATATCTCGAAGGCAAGTATATATTTATGATTATACGTTCTAGACTTTGAAAGTAAGATATATGAATGGCATGTTTATTTATATCCACTCTGGGGTGGGCTGATAGGTCCCCTGAGGGTTTCGTAGCCTTTGGTGCGATTCCACGGATAATTTGGGTTAACCACTCTGGGGCGGGCCGACGGGTCCCCTGAGGGTTCCGTAGCCTCTAGGTGCGGTTCCATGGTTGATCATGTATGCATTGTTGTGATGCTATGAGATTTAGTTATTCCGGAATACTAGTCTTGAATTGATGAATTGATGATTACCTTTACTTTATTGTCGAGGAGTATTGTGTTTCATACTTGATATACTTACACTAGCTATTCGATGGCTAACCCCTTTATGGGGGAAATACTTTTTATGTATTTTAGGTTCCAAGAGAGCGGACAGGCAGGTATCGGGTCGGCATGAAGATGATGGGCAAACGTGATACTGTGTTTATCTCTGGTTATGTCTTGTGTTCCTCCATTCAGCGTTGTTGTACTGGAATGGTTATTGAATACTCGAGTATTGTTTGTTTTCAGTCTTTCTTGATATTCCAGCCTGTGTTGCCGAGGTCTTGATTTTGTACTGTGATGTATTTGGATACATTGGACATGGTTTGAATACCCTTTGTATCGTCTTCATTTCATTGTATTTGGTCCTTCTCGGTCAAGTTTTATAGTTCCGCGTATGATTAGCCTTGTGGGTCCCACAGTGGGGTTCACGGTGCTGTAATATACCCTGAATAACTTGGGGGTGTTACAACTAACCTGTTTCGTTCACTCGCTTCCGTACGTAATATTTCCTCCATAACGTACGTAATACGTACGTTGACTTGCTACAGTAATATACTCATTAACGTACGTAATAATCCGTCCTTAGCGTACGTAATGGTCGGGGTTGACTCGCCTGTCCACTTCCGCTGCCGACACCGGGTCCCACCTACCGACCATGACTCGGTCCTGTCTGATTCCTCTTGTTACGTACGTAATTCCTTGGCCATAACATACGTAACATTAGCAACTTAGCGTACGTAAGTCCTTAAGCTTAGCGTATCTTAAGGGCTCTATACTTAGCCAAATCCAACTGTTCCGGTCCGTCTCGACATACTGGATACGTATACTGACTACGTATACTCAACACATTATATCCTCAAATGTAATTGTCGACCAAATATGACAATTATACCAATACTGACATCTCAGTCCTTAATTTATTTTATCCCTACTGTACAGATTCCACGCTGTACAATATCACCCGGATAAAATAATATTAAACAATAGTAGTAGAAATTTTGGATATTACATACTACAAAACTTAAAATAAGTTTCGTCCTCGAAACTTGCAATCCATCATAAAAACAAACAAACAAACCGTTCAACCAAAATATCCCAAAACCATCACAACAACGATCAATCATCATCATTATCGAATAGCATACTTACAAATGCATAAAGCCAACGATCTCCTGAGATACTAGCAAGTGACTTCACTGTAAAGCCTCAATACGCTTACAATCACATTCCATGAACCTCAACAAAAAAAATATATAATCTTCGGATGACATAATCTATCCGTGTCAAATCATGTCTGCCTGATTACACAATCAAGTCCAAATCCTGCTAAAAATCAATAATACATGATACATCCGTGAAACCACTGCCCAAATCAACGACACAAATCCCGAAACATTAGCACAAAATTCGAACGCTCATATGATCATTAACAATGATCAACCAACAAATTAACCGAGTATATCATCGACATGATAAACTCTAATATGAGCAATCTAAAGGTCAACACGTAACTGAGAATAACATCAACATGAAAAACTCCTATATGACCAACCAGAGGTCAAAACACAATCGAGAATATCATCAACATGATAAACTCCAATATGACCAACCAGAGGTCAAAACACAATCGATAATATCATCAACATGATAAACTCCAATACGATCAACACAGAACCACAGAAACCGATATACGAACGACCAAAATTCTCAAAATGACACATAAATCACATAAAGTGGATATCAATAAACATACCCGACTGGTGAACATACCCCTCGGCATACGAACAACCAATCGCAAATCGACGACATACCAAATCATACATGGAGTGGGAATGACCACTCAATATCCAAAACAATCAGCATAGGGTCGTCATCCCCAAATCTACATTTACAAATAAATCATTCAAAGTTATTATGGTAGAAATCGTACTACTACCATACTAATGGAATCACATAGCACATATGTCCCGGTTTCATAAAATCCAAAGTTCCAAAATCATATTCTGTACCCGAATCTACAATACGCAGCATATTTCTCTTGTCTGATCAATCAACCGATCATCCTTGGATAACCAATATATCATACTATAGTTCGGATCTCTTTTCCTCATACCATTAGCGTGTTATCCAGTTCATGAGTCACACTCATATTTTCTCCATGATATGCACTACGCACTAAATGCGTATGTATATCAATCACATTTTCCAAAATAGTTTGACATCACATAGTCTCGTCAAGAAGACAAATTTTCGAAAGTTCTTTCAAGAGTTTGAAAACTCAAAACGTAAATTTTCGTAAGACCTGTAAATCAATTTTCGAACAATTAAATCGGTTTGCTTACGTCAAGTATTCAATAACAGTTTCCTTCGAATCCACGTGATTTTGAAGTTTTTAAAATAAAAACTATGCAAATGATTGACCACATTCATACTCCTGTATACCAATTCGGGTCTTCACTAATATCCACTGATATTCCATCGGAAAACCACACGATAAAGTTCCACAATCTCAATGTATAGACTCCGACAAAAACTCCCTTTCCACATATGACTCGCAATGTCAACTATTAACCCATCTTGGGTCACCTCAAATATGCTATGACAAAACATTGAAATAAATCAACACAGCGAAAGACTTCCCGAGAGGTTTCATTTGAACGAGTAAATCAAAACCGTGAAAGACAGAAACGAAACACATAAACAATTGATAAAGTGTTTTACAAATCTCAGGAGTTTTAGAAAACAGAAAAGCTTTCTTTTGAAACATTAGGGTCTCAGCCCATATCTCGTTCCACATTACAAGAAGTTTATAAAGTATAAAACCCTTTTTCGGACTCCAAGTCCTGAGTTACAAAACTATTTCAAAATGGATTGGATCTCGGCCCAAAAATAATTTTCCGTAAAACATCCGTAAGACGTTCATTTTGAAAAGTATCATTTTCAAATGCTCAAAAATAGTTCATATATCACAAAATGAACTAACATGACTACATGTGTTAGGAATACTTTTTAGATTTTGATGATGTCATCTTTATATTCAAATGTATGTTTTAAATTACATGGCAAAATGTAAGGAAGAACCAAATGAGTATCTTCTATAGGCCAAATAATAATAAGTTAGATACTTGGCAAAATGTAAAGAAGAACCAAATGAGTATCTTCTATAGGCCACATAAGTTAGGCTTAAAAATCGGCTAAGTTCATATCAGCCGAGTCTTGGTCAACTCACCTGTTCAGATAAGGTTGACCACAGACAAGTCATATCAGGCAACCTATCAGAGAAGTTCTGGTCAAACAAATTAATCAGCGAAGTTGGACCAGACTGCAGTCAAGAAGGAAAGTCAACTCATCTGTAGTCTGACCATCAGATCAGTCAAGTTCAAATCAGGTCAGAAGACTACAGACAAGTCGGCATATCAGACAATTCTACACCAGATAAGTTTGAATACACATCAGTCTAGTTGACCACAGAGAGGTCAGCCAAGTACTCCAGTTCACGTCAGCATGCGTTGAATAGTCAAGATTTACGGAAAGTCACATGCGGGTGATTAAAGACAGATTGGAGAGATTCCCGGAAAGGATATGAATTAAGTAATTCATCCAGACCCACCATTGGAGACTTTAATCTTATTATATTCAAAAGATTCAGCACTATCACATGGAAGTCTTCACAACGGTTGGAATTGGATTAAAATATGGAAATCCAGCCTTGCAACGTTCAGAAAGAAAAACAAAGAAGTCTATTTCTCCAATGGACGGATTTGTTACAGATATGCAACGGCTATGAAGAAAATGCTCAAGGATCGACACCTATTTATATCTGAAGAAGCAGTACGATGCGAACAATACTTACAAGCAATTAAAGCAAACAAAGCAATCAAGCGAACAATAGCATCGTGAAAGAGCAAAAGTTTTAAAGTTCTTATTTGAAGAAGCTCTTAGTTGGAGAAGACAAACACTATTGTCTTTAAAACCTGAGTTCGGGGTACTTCACTGGTCGAAGTTGAGAGACTGTAAAGGCATCCAAGTATCGTAGATCAAGAGGTGCAAGGCAGTCAAAGGGAATTGCAGCGGCAAGGAATTCCACTGGTTTGAAGCTATTATAATTAGTTGGATCACTGTAATATTTATCACTGGTTGAGAATTATAGTGAATTCATCTCCAACTGGTTTGGAGAAAAGTGGATTAGTAGAGGATTATCCCACCTCTGAGACCACTATAATTGCCTGCGTGTTTTACTGCTTTCATTGTCATACTTACCTGCTGCATACATACTTAACTGTTCCATTGACTATTTTTGTATTCATCATCAGCTGATTTCCGCAATTACGTAGACGACTCTAAGTCATCTACTATCAGCTGAGAAACTCATCCTTTGTGGAAAAGAGTTTCAATAAGTCTATTCACCCCCCCCTCTAGACTTATTCCTGGATGAGTTGTGACCTACAAGTGATATTAGGGCGGTTGGTTCAATATTTCAAGAACCAGATCTATATATCGAGGATATATTTTAAGCTCATTTTAGAAATGGAATACATGCATTCTATACTACCTGTTTTTTCAATTGACGAGTATGATCTTTGGAAGATAAGGATGCAGGCACACCTATCTTCAATCCATGACGACATGTGGTGCATCATAGAAGACGGTCCCTTCATCGTCGAGAAGGACAACACTCCTGAGGAGATTGCAGTCGGGAAGCTAGTGAAGATCCCAAAGAAGAGGACAGAGCTGACCACTGAAGAAAGAAAGCTGGCCAATCTTGACAACCGGGCCAGAGACGTGCTGTACCAAACTCTTGACAAATCAACAATGGTCAAGATCAAGAACTGTAAAAACGCCAAAGAAATCTGGGACACATTAGCCTTAATGTGTGAGGGAACCGAGTTGATAAAGGAAAACAAGTTGTCAATTGCTACTCAAAAATTTGACAACTTCAAAATGAAGAATGGCGAATCCATAGACCAAGTAGACACAAGGTTCACTGAAATCATCAATGAAATTAACTTCCTGGGAAAATCATATGGGAACAGGGAGATGGCGCTGAAGGTCTTAAGATCTCTCAATCCTGAATGGAGTATGAAGGTAGTGGCCACGAGAGAATCCAAAGATCTTAACAAAATAAATATCCAATAACTATTCTCTGATCTAAAGGCTTATGAGTTTGAGCTTCCAAGTTCATCATCAACCGAGCCTGCAGAGAAGGGAATAGCCTTTGCAGCCGAGTCCCCCGCCAAGAGCCTACCTGATGTAAAACCTCCAAATCCACTTGATTTTGAGGAAGAAATGACGTTTATAATGCAAAGATTCAGCAACTTCAGAAAGAACTACTCCAAATACAAAAAGAATTATAAGGAGAACCCCAGGAGAAATCAAAAGGCTGGAAGCTAGAAGGTGGAGTGTTATAATTGCCACAAGACAGGACACATCCAAATTGACTATCCTGATCTCAAGAAAGACAAAAGCAAGAAGGAGGTGAGCAGAAAAGAAGACCGAAGGAAGGCCCTCATCGGAGAAGATCAAGAGCGAGTAGAATCAAGCAGCGGATTCTTCTCTGATGATGATGAAGAATATGATTGTCTGATGGCCAATCTAGCTGATGAAGAGGTAACGTCTAAACCCTCAATTTCAAATAATAACAGCTCAGACATGTCACAAGACATGGACTTACACGAGTCTGTAAATCAGCTTCTCAAAGATTTTGAGAGATTAAAATCTACACACCAAACTGTATCAGCCGAGAGGACCCAGCTGCAAGATGAGAATGGGCAGCTGAAAAATGATTTTGAAAAACTCAGCCTAGAACTAAATAAAACCAAAGCTGATCTTGAAAAACAGGCTGCAGACAACTCCACAAACCAGGATGATAATACCACAGCTGAGATAAAACGATTAACTATTTTGAATAGTGAAAAATCAGCTGCACTTGCTTACGTAAAAGCTGAGTTTACTAAACTGACTCAACTAAGTAAAAATCAGGCGAAGGAAATAACCTCCCTGAAGGCATCTATAACCCTGGATGAATTGTGTACAAATAAAAGGCCATTATATTCCAGATCAGGCCTTGGATATGACCCACATATTCTCTCTAGTTCTAAAACCACTTTCATCAAGGGAGAAACAATTGCCTCGACTGCTGAGCCAATATACAAACCTGTATTTCAAAATAAGCAATAGCCAAGTCATAGGTCTAGGCTGCAGCCAAGGTATACAAGGCAGCCACCTAGACATGAGACTAGGCAATGGCCAAGGCAGAAGCAACAGCCCAGACAACATGCCCACTGTTATCAAAAACTCCCCAAAAATAGATTTCAAAATGGGAGGGGCAAATGGAAACCTCAAGGTTATCCTAATTTTCAAAACGAACAGGTGTGGAGACCTCAAAGATTTAATAAATGGTCTCAGCCAAGATTTAGACATGGCCCACACCATCAGTTTTATGAGGCATATCCAGTACATAATCCTAATAGGGGATATAAGCCCAGACCTTACACACCTTATAGGGGTAATAACAGCAACTTTCACAATCCCAGGAGAAACCAGTTCTCCAGGAAACCAACTAACCCCCAAGGACCCACACATATTTGGGTACCTAAATCTCTACTTGTCTGATTGCAGAAAATGTGGAAGGACTACTACCACATCTCCACAAATTCAAACATTAGAGGTGAAGAATGGTTTGTAGATTCCGGATGCTCAACGCAAATAACCGGGAACAAGAAGGTGCTGATGAATTATACCAAAGAAAAGGGTCCAGATGTAACATTTGGAGATAGCTCTAGAGGACAGACTAAAGGTTTTGGAGAGCTGCACCAAGGAAACATCACCATATCCAAAGTTTACTATGTCAAAGGACTCAAGTATAATCATTTGACCATAAGCCAGTTTTGTGATGAAAAGAATCTAGTAGTCTTCACCATTTGGAAATGCATGGTGATAGATATTCTATCTGGAGAAGTGAAGCTACAAGGATTCAAAAGAAGGGATGTCTATATGATAGACTGGAATACAGGAACTCCTAATACCTGTTTTCTATCCAAGACAATAGCTGAGAATGGATGGCTGTGGCACGAGAGACTATGTCACCTTAATTTCAAAGCCATCAACAAAATTAGTTCTCAGAAGCTGGTCAGAGGACTTCCAGAAGAAGTATTCAAGAAGGAAGCTCTTTGTGATGCATGTCAGAAAGGGAAGCAAACAAGGGCATCATTCAAGCTAGTTCAACCTACCACTCTTGCAACAAGGATCCTAAAACTTTTACACATGGATCTATTTGGTCCCATCAAGCCAAGGACCTTAAGTGGCAGAAAGCACGCTCTAGTAGTTGTAGATGACTAATCAAGATACACATGGGTTGTTTTTCTCTAAAAAAAGAGTGAAACACTAACCAAGTTACCTGAGCTGCTAAGGAGGATCCAAAATGAGAAATCCCTCTCAATCATCAAGGTCAGATCAGACAGAGGAAGAGAATTTCTCAACAAGGCAATCATTGATTACAGCGATCAGAATGGGATCCAGCATGAAGTCTCTGCAACCAGGACCCCTCAGCAGAATGGTGTTGCTGAAGGAAGGAACAGAACCTTGAAGGAAGCGGCTAGGTCAATGATTGCAGAAGCAGACCTACCTAAGATGTTATGGGCTGAAGCTGTCAACGCAGCATGTCACACTCAGAACAGGAGTATGATAGTAGGTAGACATGGCAAAACTCCCTATGAGGTTTGGAATGGCAGAACACCAACTGTTGCATATTTTCATATTTTTGGTTGTAAGTGTTTCATCCACAACAATGGTAAAATCCAACTAAATGCCTTTGATGCTAAAACTGATGATGGCCTCTTTATGGGATATTCACACAGAAGCAAGGCATATAGAGTTTTTAATAAAAGAACCTTAGTTGTGGAGGAAACACCTCATGTTATATTTGATGAAACTACTGCTGAGTACAGGAAAAAGGTGGAGCTGATAGAGAATAAGATCAAATCTGCAACCCTAGAAGAAGTCATTGTCCATGACACAGGAATGGTGGACTCACCTGCAGATCAGCCTGAAGACCCATATGTAGCTGATGAAGACCTAACTGCAGATCAGACAGGACCACCAAACCTACCTGATCCAGTTGCTGCTGATAAAGACCAAACTGTAGCTGATAAAGACTCATCTGCAGACCAAACCAGATCCCAACCTGCAGATGACAAGACGGTAGCTGATCCAGTTGCAGACCAAGGAGATCAGAACCAAGCTGATGCAGACAGAGAGGAAATCCACCAAAGCAAATCTACAGGGGGAACAGGCCCTGAAGAAGAAGACATTCCTAAGTGGCTCAAAGATCACCCTATCCAACAGATTATTGGGAAGCTAACTCATGGAGTCAAGACAAGACAGTCTACTCTACCCATAGGAATGGCAATGTTTTCATGTTTTATGTCTCAAATAGAACCCAAAACAACAGAGCAAGCCCTCGAATACTACTCTTGGATCAATGCAATGCAAGAAGAGCTCAATCAGATGGAGAGAAATAATGTTTGGGAACTAACAGACAGACTAGATCATAAAAAGGTTATTGGCACCAAATGGGTGTACAAGAACAAATGCGATGAAGATGGAGCTGTTGCTAGGAATAAAGCCAGACTTGTTGCTAAAGGTTATGCACAATGCGAAGGGATATATTTTGGTGAAACTTATGCACCTGTTGCAAGATTAGAAGCCATCAGACTATTCCTTGAATATGCAGCATTCAAAGATTTCATAGTCTACCAGAAGGATGTAAAGAGTGCCTTTCTCAATGGAATTCTAGAAGAAGAAGTCTATGTGGAACAACCCCCTGGTTTTGTCAAAGGAGACAAAGTCTACAAGCTTTTAAAGGCTCTATATGGACTTAAGCAATCCCCAAAAGAATGGTATGAAACATTATCCGTGTTTCTTGAGAAGAATGGATTCAGCAAAGGTAAGGTGGACAAGACCCTATTCAGAGTGGAGCATGAAGACCACATATTATTAGTCCAAATATATGTGGATTATATCATATTTGGCTCAACCAATCCAGAGCTATGTGAGAAGTTCTCAAATCTCATGCAAGGAAAATTTGAGATGAGTATGATGGGCAAGCTTAATTTCTTTCTAAGACTGCAAGTTAAGTAGATGGAAAATAGAATTTTCATCAACCAGGCCAAATACACCAGAGATCTAATCAAGATATTTGGATTGGAATCAGCCAAATCAGCAAAAACTCCTATGAGCACAAGCATACATCTTGAAGCAGATGAAGAAGGCATATCAGTGGACTCAACCCACTACAGAGGACTCATTGGGTCACTTCTTTATCTGACTGCAAGCAGGCCAGACATTTCATATGCTGTAGGAGTATGTGCAAGATTCTAGTCTAAACCCAAGCAGTCACAACTGGAAGCAGCTAAGAGAATCATCAAATATCTTAAGTCTACCATAAATGTCGGTTTATGGTATCCTAAAGATGACAACTTTGAGCTATCAGGATATTCAGATGCAGATTTCGCAGGATGCAAGATCAATAGGAAAGCACTAGTGGAACGTGCCAATTCCTAGGAACCAGACTGGTATCCTGGTTTAGCAAGAAGCAGATATCTAACTCTATCTCAACAACAGAGTCAGAATATCTAGCTGCAGGTAGCTATTGTGCCCAGATTTTGTGGATCAGACAACAGCTAAGGGATTACAATATAATTGCAAATGAAGTCCCAATTTGGTGCGACAACAATAGTGCAATTGCAATCACCAACAATTCGGTATTGCACTCAAGGACAAAGCAAATTGATGTTAAGCATCACTTCATTAGAGATCACGTGCTTAATAAGAGAGTCGGAGTTGAAAGAGTCAGCACAGAATATCAGATTGCTGACATTTTCACCAAACCTTTACCAGAAGAAAGGTTTTTGGAGCTGAGTAGGGAACTTGGACTACTAGATTGGGAATCTAGTATAGACGAGAAAGCTACCTGAAGACCAGATCAGACGAGTAAAAGAAGTTACCTGATCAAACCAGTCGAAAAGACGAAGGACGGACTAAGATGATCAGAGGCATCAGAACCTACCTAGAGCAGATAAGGAGAGTCACCTGATGCAGAGTAGTCAATCAGTCAACGGTCAACCAGCTAAGTTTTCTAATTTTGACCGACTACTGAATAATTTATTATTATTTATTTACACATGGCAATCCCACATTCACAATTACACGAGGACAATATAGCACACTTAGACGTTCACACGACCCCACTAATTCAAAATTTGAACCGACTTAAAATTAAATTAATATTAAAATCCAAACGTCGCTTTAATTTCTCTTTAAATACGAAAAGGTCTTTCACTTTCTTCTTCACGACTACGAACCCTAATCTCTCACAGAGCAAAAACCCTTTTTTGAATTTTCATATACTAAAAAAAAAAACTTTCTTGCGCAGAAATGGAAGCATACTTCAATGGAGTCAACCTTAAGGCGGTGAAGGACCAGATCATTTTCTCACTGGACGTCGATTTCGAAGGACTCCTAGAGGCAAATCTGGACAACAACGAAGTGCGCAACCTCATCAGAGCAATGAAGACAAATTGGATCTACCCATTTTTGGATATCAGCCCCAAACATCTGTTCAAGGAGGCTGTTATTGCCTTTTACCGAGAGGACAGAGTGCTCGAATCTGGGATAAGGAGTTCTATCTGTGGAATCCAAGTGGATATTACCCCAGAATCGGTCGGGAAAATCTTCGGGATGAAATCCCACGGCATGGCGGTCGAAGCCCTAAAGCATAACGCAGCCGACACATGGCTGAAAATCAAGGTTGTCGACCAACCGGAAAAATTGAAGCTGACCGCCAAAAGGAGCGAATTGAAGAAAGAATACTATTATGCGTTGGATATAACCAACAAAATAGTGATCGGGATGGCGGGCAGCTACGACCAATTGTCGTCAGCCAAGTTCATGGTGCTGGGAGCACTTATTCAAGACGAACGAATTGACTGGGCTGATTACATCTACAGGCAATTGGTGCGTGAGTTTAACAAAAACGAGTGGCTTGATGAAGAAAAGAGATTCAAATCCAAGCTGGCGTTCGGAACACAGCTCAGTTGGATGTTGGAGAAGCTTGGTGTGGCAAAGGGAAACACTGACCCCTTCCACATCAATAAGAGACTTGGTCATTTAGACCAAGAAACGCTGATGAAGCAAGGAGGTGAAAGGAGAACAGCTCAGATTCTAAAGGAGATGTCTGAAGAGCGAACCCCCTACAGATATCCTTTGACCTCAGATGAGTTCGACCAAGCTGTAGCTACAGACCAGTCTGAGACAGAGTCAGACAACACCCCAATCACCGTCCGTTTTAAAAGAAGGGGACCAGCCCCTGGTGAGCGTTCCATAATCCACTCCTCACCGGAACCTTCTCCCAAACGAACCAGGCGCTTATTTGATGAGGAGGAGCATCCAGATCAGTTTACTACACCAGAACCCATTCACATGGAGGATCAGCCTGCTCCTTCCAGCCTGGAGACCCAAATGGTTCATGTTCTAACCCCTCATTTTGCATCTGAGGAAGAAGAAGCAAGTTTAATTATCCTGATTCCAGAAGCAAATTACTCCTTTAATCTGCTTGAACATAATTCTTTTAACCTGTCTATAGAGCAACTTTTACTTGTCAAAACTCATGCTCTAAAACATTCCTTTATTGAAATTTTTTAGGAATGGAAAACCCTTAAAACTGCTCCATTTACTCAGCTTCAAGATTTAATTGAAGGGAGTAGCTGGGAATATTCCCAGGCTACAGAGGATCTGCTCACACATTTTTGCAATGAGACAGATCTGCTTTTACTCCTTCAGGAAGGCTGGTTCATGTCCAATTTTAAAACAAACATGGACCAGCTCATCCATGTCATTATGGCAAGTGTTTTTTATAGTACTTTAAATGGAGATGGGGAGGTAGTTGAAAAGGAAATAAGAATCGAAGAAGTAGTGGAGGAAGATGAAGAGGAAGTTAAAAAAGAAGAAATTATTGTGATAGAAGATGAAGAGGAGGGACAGGAGAAAGAAGAAAAAAGAAAAAGAAGAAGAAAATATTCTAGTTGAAAAACAGTCTAAAGAAAAAGAGATAGAAAAAACTAAGGAGTTGGTGGATGAAGGAGATGAAGAAGGAGAGGGAGTTGATAAAGAGGAAGAAGAAGAAGAAAAAGATGATGATAATGAGGAAAAAGAGAATAATGATGATGATGAGAATGATGATGATGATGATGATGATGATGATGATGATGAAAAAGGGGATGAGAGAGAAAAGAGAGAGGATGAAGAGAAGGATGAGGAGCAGGAAGATGAGAAGGATGAAGAAAAGGAAGGAGAGAAGGAAGAAGAAAAAGAAGAAAAGGAGAAGGAAGAAGGAGAAAAAGGAGAAAATGAAGGAGAGAAGGAAAAAGGCCAAAATGAAGATAAGGCTGGGGCTCCTGCCCGATACACCAGCCTTGATACCAGCCTTGCTGAGGAAGATGACAGGTCGGGGACCCGTGAGCAGACCCCACCTGATCAGCCGCCTGCAGACAGGAGTCTGCACACAGGTAGGTCCACTGCAAACCTACATGCAGGCACTGAGAGCGTAGGTGAGCACTCACCTCAGTCATCACCAATCTCCCCTGTAATGACTGAGCTGATCAGAAACATTGTCAGAGAATCCCTTGAAGAGCTGCTTGCCGCCAGAGTGACACCTGACCTGCAGTCAATTAATACAAAGATTGACACCCTTCTGCAGAGGAATGTCCCTCAGCCTCCTCCTCTCAACAATTCCAGAATGCCTCTTGGCATGTCTGACTGGATGCATAGAGTGGAGCAGCAATTGACCATCCTGGTTGATGCTGGCAAAAAGGGGGAAGAGAGGTTACAGGGGGAAGGAAGCAGGCAGGGGGAAGTAAGAGAAGTTCAGGAGGTGAGGACGAAGAGTAAGCAAGATGTCCAATTAATTACAGCTGGGACATCAACTGCAAAGAGGAAAGAAGAAGCTGACCAAGAGCAGACTAATGATCAGCCTGCAGCCAAGAGAATGAGGACCAGACTTGGGGACGAGCCTACACTAGAATGGGAAGGAAAGAAGTTGTGGTATGTTGAAGATTTCCTTCCTGTCGAAGCTGCACCAATGTGGGGATCTACTAAGAAAAAGTTCATTAAAGATTTTTATATCTAGGAGTTACTCCAGGATAAAAATTGCTCCCCACAGCAGACTTTTATTAACTTTATGGAATCAACACATCCAAAGCTCTGGGCCGTCCTACTAAAACATGTAAAGGGGTGTAATGCATACCCCATGATTTCTCCCTTCAGGCCTAAAGATCCTCCCACCTTACCAAATAATGAATTGGATGAGTTAGCACTGGAAAAGAAGATAAAAAAGCTGTGTGACGAGCATAAGTTCTCTTCCCGAGAAGAACAAGACTTTGCTGCCCTCGTTGTCAGGAGGAAATACGGCCTGGCCCGCATCAGGATAAGGCCAATTGGAGCTAAGCTTCTCAGACCTGCCAAGCAACCTGTCCGCAGAGGCAGATAGGATTTATTTGTACTTGTATTTTTTTCTTGTAATTTTGATTTTTGAAAAATTTGTAACTTCTCTGTACTTTTTATTCATTTAAAGCGATGTACTTGTAAACAAACGGAACAAATATATAAACAGTCATTTGAATGACAAGTTCTAGTTGTCTCAAAACAAGACTGATTTTAGTCTGTGTCTTGCACCTATGTGCAGACCTGTTCATTTGAATAACTGCTTAAGTTTTCCATCATCAAAATAGGGGGAATTTGTTAGGCATACTTTTTAGATTTTGATGATGTCATCTTTATATTCAAATGTATGTTTTAAATTACTTGGCAAAATGTAAGGAAGAACCAAATGAGTATCTTCCATAGGCCAAATAATGATAAGTTAGATACTTGGCAAAATGTAAAGAAGAACCAAATGAGTATCCTCTATAGGCCACATAAGTTAGGCTTAAAAATCGGCTAAGTTCATATCAGCCGAGTCTTGGTCAAATCACCTGTTCAGATAAGGTTGACCACAGACAAGTCATATCAGGCAACCTATCAGTGAAGTTCTGGTCAAACAAATTAATCAGCGAAGTTGGACCAGACTGCAGTCAAGAAGGAAAGTCAACTCATCTGTAGTCAGACCATCAGACCAGTCAAGTTCAAATCAGGTCAGAAGACTACAAACAAGTCGGCACATCAGACAAGTCGACACCAGAGAAGGTTGAATGCACATCAGTCTAGTTGACCACAGAGAGGTCAGCCAAGTAATCAGCCAAGTACTCCAGTCCACGTCAGCATGCGTTGAATAGTCAAGATTTACGGAAAGTCACATGCGGGTGATTAAAGACAGATTGGAGAGATTCCCAGAAAGGATATGAATTAAATAATTCATCCAGACCCACCATTAGAGACTTTAATCTTATTATATTCAAAAGATTCGGCACTATCACATGGAAATCTTCACAACGGTTGGAATTGGATTAAAATATGGGAATCCAGCCTTGCAACGTTCAGAAAGAAAAACAAAGAAGTCTATTTATCTAACGGACGGATTTGTTACAGATCTGCAACGGCTATGAAGAAATGCTCAAGGATCGACACCTATTTATATCTGAAGATTTGATGTTGAGCAGTACGATGTGAACAATACTTACAAGCAATTAAAGTAAACAAAGCAATCAAGCGAACAATAGCATCGTGAAAAAGCAAAAGTTCTAAAGTTCTTATTTGAAGAAGCTCTTAGTTGGAGAAGACAAACACTCTTGTCTTTAAAACCTGAGTTCGGGGTACTTCACTGGTTGAAGTTGAGAGACTGTAAAGGCATCCAAGGATCGTAGATCAAGAGGTGCAAGGCAGTCAAAGGGAGTTGCAACGGCAAGGAATTCCACTGGTTGGAAGCTGTTATAATTGGTTGGATCACTGTAATATTTATCACTGGTTGAGAATTATAGTGAATTCATCTCCAACTGGTTTGGAGAAAAGTGGATTAGTAGAGGATTACCCCACCTCTGAGACCACTATAATTGCCTGCGTGTTTTACTGCTTTCATTATCATACTTACCTGCTGCATACATACTTAACTGTTCCATTGACTATTTCTGTATTCGTCATCAGCTGATTTCCGCACTTACATAGACGACTCTAAGTCATCTACTATCAGCTGAGAAACTCATCCTTTGTGGAAAAGAGTTTCAATAAGTCTATTCACCCCCCTCTAGACTTATTCCTGGACGAGTTGTGACCTACAACATATTCTCAACCATCCACAATATTTCTCCCAAATGCACAATTTCGTTCCAAATCTACCCAACATACTGATTTCCAAAATCATAGTTTCTCAAGATCATCAATCCTGTCCCAATCTGTCACCTTATACTGTAACGCATAATATCTTTCTGAATCTCAAAACGTATCAACTTAGAACGGCAATAAATCTTAAAGCAATTCAAAAAGCTAAATACTTACAGATCGTGAAGCCGATGATTCCCCGTGATACTGGCACATGTTTCGACTCAAGAAAATACTCGACACAGATATTTACAAAACACACATTTTGCAAACACAGTTCAACTCGAGAATGCAACACGGCTCTATCCGAAGAAACACGATAATACCATTTGGAAAAGTTTACAACAGCCCCACTAATACACTGGTAAATCACATAACGCACAAGCCCGAGCGAACAACAAAAACTCAGAGCTCAAACACTTGTCAACCGAAAACTCAAATGACATGACAAAAGCACGACCCGACTGCCTAGGTTTTCTCAACCTGGCTCTGATACCATATTCTGTAACACCCCCAGATTTAACCGGGAATATTACAGCGTCGTGGGCCCTGAGATGGAACCCACAAGGCTAAAAGAAATTTTCGCAAATATTTACAAAAGCCCAAGAGGCCAACGACGGTACTATCTTTAAAACATTTGAAGACTATATAAAATCTATTTATCAAAACCATCGTAAAATCTCGTTTGAAAGGACAAGGCCTGGAATGCCAGAACTCAACAGTTTAAAAACATACGTTAAGCTATCGCTTATACGTACCGATAAAATAGTTTAGAAAACGGTCGCCAAAGTAACCTAAGTTACCAGATACCAAAAGGCCATTTAAAAATACCCACGCAGCGGAAAAAGACAAACAATTAAAATACTCTAGCAGCGGAATACAAGAACTGATCAGGAAACTCAATACACAATTACATGCCCTTGCTAGTATCCTCCGGGAAGCTCATCTCTACATGACCGCTACAAGCTCGATATCTCAAGAACCTAAAAAGAAAGCCCACGACGGGGTCAGCCATAATATCCAACAATGATAACCGTCGCATACATTAATAATTACATACCAATGAGAATACAAAATAAGAATACGACCAATGTAATCTTATCGTAGTAACTTTACTTACTCAAATAATTCTCAACAGAATAACCATTATCACATTTCACATCTCGTACTCGATTAGCCAATAAACTCGAACATAATATCTGTATTGTACCTCAAACAATACTCAATATTCTCAAACTATCATCACCAACTCACTATACGGAAATATACCAGTTCTGACCAATACGATCCATCGGATAGCATCATCAAATCCCAAGACGATAATCGATTGTCCATCAAGAGACAAATACCAAAGGAAATACGGAACATACCTAAAGATATGAAATGCCACGACAATCATGTCAGTCTAATCCGAGGTCAGATCAATACCACACACGGACATGGTCCTAACACAAGACCTACAAATGCATACCCATATGACAACGTCAATATGCTCACATCAATAATGACAATGTATACTTATGGCAAACCCATAATATACATATGCACAATAACAATACATGATAAAATCAATGATGTGAATCCACATGATTCCATCAACACAACACTGGGTAATCCAACGATCCAGTGCCTTCAGCATAGATCCCCATGATGATCCCGTCGGTCCAACGCATGGTGGAAAACATGTCCAACGATCCAGTGCCCTCAGCATAGATCCCCATGATGATCCCGTCGGACCAACACATAGTGGATATTCGATCCAGCGCCCTCAGCATAGATCACATGATCTCACCGGATCAACACGACATAAACAATACAGTCATGCATACACATATGCAACTCAATATGTTCATCAACATGAACAACATATGAATCAAAACATGAACGACACTATGATGAAACAACTAGGACGACTTCATGTTCAGCAACATGAATGACAACCTGCATGATCAACAACATCAACACTAAACCGAATCAAACTAAGATACTTGTCCCGAGTCCTTCAGGAGAAATCTCGATGTCAAATCATCACCGGCGATTATCCTCAATGTTCGGCAATCCAAACGTACCATGGACTATGGATACTCATATCCTCATTTTTATCGCAACGTAACCTTGATACCTGAATATGCCAATAACCGAGATAAAGCATATACATTATGATTTAACTCCCAGAATCAACATATAATCCAAATCTCCAGAATTTGCAGTAATAATCATTGCTATATGCATTATAAACGAAATGAGACTGAAACCATTGATTAAACATTATAACTGAGCAAGTAATAACTTGCCTCGATACCGATACGACGATGATGAAACCGCTACCAATCTCATTGCCTTCGTCTATGAGCTCCTCGGTCCTGACCCATGCAATTCACGAACATACTCGAACACGACCGCAACATACGGTTATAATCACCGATCAATAATCTCAACCTATTGAAGTAATCAAATAGCAACGATTCGATAACAATCAATAACCGACATAGCCAACCAATAAAACGCATACCTCGATCATATGTAAAACCAAATAATATATTCAAGCCATTTTACGAATTCATATCCATCATATGAACCGATATCCGATAATTACTAATTAATATAATCGATCGACAAACTCAACGATTTCATAATATCTCGATTAAACATAAGTCCGAACCATCCAACTCAATAATTACGAATTCATAACCAAAATACGATTACGGATACGAATGTAAAGGAAATCATATTCGGTGATCAATCACACTCTTTCCGGATTCCAAATTGATATCATGAGTCATATTTCATCAAGAACATACGAATTCTACCACTACAATCAACGAACATTCGATCTTCATATCTAAAAATACCAATAATTCAACATACGATCGTCTTGCTATGTTAAATTCATCAAGGAGTTTCTCAAGAACACTAAATGATTCGAAACCTTGTTCATAGCCATCAAAACAACGTAATTCGATATCCTCTAACATCTAAACAATCCTCATTCATAATTCAAGGTGTATATTATCATATTTTTCCAATATATGATCCTCCTAACATCAAGAATCGAAACAATTCTACCAAGAACACCAAGAACACTATGATTCTATAATCATAACCAACATAATCAAGACATAAACCAACATATCCTTCAACATATAGTTCATATAGCCTCAAGAATCGTAACAACAATATCATAATCATCTTCATACGAATTATTCATCAACAATAACATAATCCGAATTCAAGGTGTAGAGTTCATCAACATACCTCAAAAACATGAATAACCCAATCAAACTCTTCAAGAACCATTGATATCTTCACATCCAAGCCTCTAATCCATGATTTCAAGCTTATAATCAAGTTAGAAAAAGTTTATTCTCACTAACACCCTCAGAAGGACGAACTTTGGAGGAAGAAATGATTTTTTCTCGTGAAGAAATGAAAGACCGATCTTCATTTTATAAACTGCATCAATCATTACGTACGTTATCCATCAGTATTAGCGTACGTAATGCCGCCTAGCGTACGCTAAGTGTCCTTCATAGCGTACGTAACACCATTCCAGAACTTATTGACCTGTTTCGTTCACTCGCTTACGTACGTAATATTTCCTCCATAACGTACGTAATACGTACGTTGACTTGCTACAGTAACATACTCGTTAACGTACGTAATGATCCATCCTTAGCGTACGTATTGGTCGGGGTTGACTAGCTTGTCCACTTCCGCTGCCGACACCGGGTCCCACCTGCCGACCATGACTCGGTCCTGTCTGATTCCTCTTGTTACGTACGTAATGCCTCGGCCATAACGTACGTAACATTAGCAACTTAGCGTACGTAAGTCCTTAAGCTTAGCGTACGTTAAGGGCTCTATACTTAGCCAAATCCAACTGTTCTGGTCCGTCTCGACATACTTGATACGTATACTGACTACGTATACTCAACACATTTAATCCTCAAATGCAATTGTCGACCAAATACGACAATTATACCAATACTGACATCTCATATCCCTACTCTACATATTCCACGCTGCACAATATCACCCGGATAAAATAATATTAAACAACAGTAGTAGAAATTTCGGATATTATAGGTCGGGTATTTTTTAATACCCCTACAGGGGGGAGGAGATTTAATTATTTATTATTATTATTATTTTAATATATATTATTATTGTTATATATTTTTATCTAATATTAATGATAATAATAGTAATAATAATAGTAACTGTTATTATTATGCAGTAATTTGATTGATTGATTCGATTTACTTCAAAGACAATTGATTCAATTCAATTCAATTGAAGTTGACTGTCACTTTAGTTCAAAGAAAATTCCACTCAAAAGAAAAGAGCCTTAGAATCAATATTATTAATTATTAGTATTATTATTATCAACAATATTATATATAATAATTATTATAGTTGTTTATTTTAGTATTATTACTATTATTAGTTTCTTATTGTAATATAAATAATAATTACTATTGTCGTATATATTATTAATATGATTAATTACTAGGAGTGTTATTGATTTTAATTAATACTATCACCAATATTATATATAATAATTATTATTGTCAATCTTATTATTATATTATTATTGTTTTGTTGTTGCTATAATATAAATGATAATTATTATTATTGTATACATTGTTATCTAATTTTATTATTATCTATTATTATTATTATTAATATTAATATTATCAATAGTGTTATCTATAAGTTTTTAGTGCTAATAAGATTACATTTTTATTATTATTGTTGTTGCTATCAATATTAGGAATAGTATTACATATAATTTGTAGTATTATGAATAACTTTATTATTATTATTATTATTATTATTATTATTATCATCATTATTATTATTATTATTGTTGTAATACAAATAATTTTTTGTTGTATTTTTTCTATGTTATATTATTAGTTTTATATCAATATTATCGATAGTAATATATATTATCATTATCATTATTATTAGTGTTGTTATTATTATTATATTTATTACTATTATGATTATTATTGTTATAATATATATTATTATTGTTGTTGTAATATATTTGTCATCGAATAATAGTAAAAATACTGATAATAATAATAATTATTATTGATTATTATTATTATTATACAGTAATTTCAGTTCAGTTTAGTTTAGTTCAATTCAGTTCAGTTTACTAAAATTCAGTTCAGTTAAGTTCAGCTCAGTTCAACAAAATTCAGCTCAAAAGAAGAGAGCATAATTCCATGTTATCTTTATTTTTATTTATATTAATTTGAAATTATATTCATTGAATAAATTATATTTAATATTAAAATTATTTCTTAGTGGTTGAAATTGATTTTTCTGATTCACATTATATTTTATTATGGATTGTATTATTAACACATCCTATTCTTTTAATAACACACCCCAAACCAACTTTTTTAAAGTTTTTAGTTATATCTTATAAGTATATTTTATTAGTTTATGATATTAAAAATGAGTTAAAAATAGTAAAAGTGCACCACGTGTATAATAACAAGAATGAGTGTTTACAAAGCAACCTTTTATTATAAGTAGTCGGTGACTTTTACTATTTTGAAGTGAATTTTATTGATTTGAACTGAATTTATGAATTAAAGCTGACTTTATGTTCAAAGCTATTTTTTACTGATTAAATTTTACTTAACTAAAATTATCTTTATAAGTTGAAGAAGATACCCAAATGTGACCGGATTCGACTTTGTAAATAAAATTCGAGTATATTCAATTTCATTTGAAATTCTAATTTGTTGTTGGTTTTGAATTTTCTAACTGAACTGTTTAAATATATAAGTGCAAATGAATACAATAAATTTAAATATAGGGGTGGAATATGTTGGGTTTTTTATGTATCTAATACAATAAATGTGACCAAAAATGCAGCGGAATAAAAAGTAAAACCCAATATGAGGATCTCATGCAGTAATTTAATTATTTAATTAAATGATTCGTCGAATTACTTTAATCCGAAGAACATATCTAGATTCGGACCAGAAGCTGATGAAAATCACCTTCCTCTTTCGGTGATCCACGAATAATTGCACAAGCCGGAATGCTTGATCCTTACAAATAATATTGACAAACAGTACAACAGATGTTCCTTGTCATAAAGATTGTACTGTTGATCAAGATCAACTAAGGGAAGAACACGGGATGGTCGAACTGGAATTTCTTGACAGGAAGGGGGCGGGTGGACTATAGAGGGAAGGATTCAATTTTTGCTTTGCTTGTTTCTATGACAACTTCTTGTCATAGATTCCTTATTTATACTAAGTAAACCCTATAGTCAAAATTATAGTAGTTGCTTAGTTACCCCTCAACTTATTAAATGATACAATATATATAATATCTCACATTATATATATTACTTATTTAATTTTTTAATAAATATAATATCTGATATTATATTTACTATTCTCACTTGATATAATTAAATAATATAATATATAATATCTTATATTATATATTACTCATTATTTAATTTCTTAATAAATATAATATTCAATATTATATCTATTAATTATTCATGCTTGTCTTTAATTATCGTATGTATGATCCAAAAGGCTTATATTATGTCGAAAATTATTTAATATCTTATTGAATAATAAACCATAAGCGATCTCTAGCAAGACATTATGACTACCCAAAAAATATAAGCTTATAATCCATTAAACCATTCAACGTGTCGAATCCCTTTGTCACACGATATCATATTTGAATTAAGTCATGAAAACTGTCATACTTATTATGTTCAAATGCTTTCTCGATCTTAAGTAGACTGATTGAATTAAATGGCTCTTCATTTGAGCATGACCATGCATTTCCTTCAGTCCTACTTATCGAGGGCCCCAACAAATATGTCTATCCCTAGGAGAGGGACAAATCCCCATCTTGATTATTCATTGTTCTCTATGACTTCCACTAATCCCGATCTCTAATCTTTATGATCACCATATTTCTGATGACGTTGGATTACGTCAACGCATAGCAGTTATCATGTTGGACTCTATGATAATCTAAGTTTCAATGATTTATTGACATGCTGTTATATTGAGATTCTTTACGATATTTCCATGCAGTGATCTCAATGTGGGTTTGTCCAGTATTGTGTTCTCCAACCAATACCAATAAATTTGATCTGTACCATGCCCATAGTCATCCAATGATTATCAATCAAACTTATACTAGTGTATTAGTCACTCAAGTCTTCATTTTACGTGATTTGACCAGGGCATATGAATAATCTTATTATTCGTAAATAACTATTATTCGATTATTATACTATTAAGACATGCACACATTATAGTAATCAACCTGTAACGCCCCCGTGATTTACCGAGATATTACAGTGCTGTAGATTCTTTTTGGAGAACCTACCAGGCTGAGACCAACATAAATCCACACATACATTGACAATACTCAACTTCAAACCATTTACATTACAACACTCAACAATACATTGTTCTGTGGGACTCCAACTTCCATAATAACACCATCAAAATGACTGAACCACAAACAACCCACATTACCCGAAAGTACTCGCGCGAGCACAAGGCAAAACACGACTCGGTTCACAACAGGACGACCACATACTCAAAATAGTGCATGATATCAGCGTTGCTCGCCATCCTCGTGTCCTTCCTGCGCTGGTTCGCCACTAAGACCTGCACCTGAATACACAGCAAGTATATTCACCCCAGAAGAGGACAACAAACAGCTGGTGCAAGTACAAAGATTCATGAATATGTACCACAAGTGAATAAACAACCACATCACAGTGCCATCATATATATTATGGAATACAATACCACAATCATCAATATTTTATGTGCAATGCGATGCAATTCCCATGCATGCCATGACTCACGCACACGGGCCCATTTCGCTCGGCTCTTTTGGCCAACCCAAGTCGCTTACTTGGATTTTTCGCTTTTCGCTTCACAATGCATGTTCATGACATATTATTTCATGTCAATGCGCAATGATACTGAATATTTGCAAATTCACACTTCCGCTGATTACACATGTCACAACCCACAGAAATCACCACTTTCTGAAATCATATTTTCTGATATTCCCACATTTCACAGAAAACACATTTTTCACATATTCATTCACACGAAGTACATCGAACGTAATCAAAGTACTTGTCTGGCATTCCAGCTAATGGAAAAGGTTCGATTGACAAGGAAATTAGACTGAGCGATTAGCCAGACCTTCAACCTAAAACGGGTCATATTATATGATTAACGGGTTAAGATTTATACAACCATTAGAGCTCTACATTCTAATTTAGCCGAGTCTGGGTGAGACATAATTACGGACACACATTGCGTGTTATTGGGGCGTAAGAATATTGTGTTTCGAATTAGGAGCCATTTGAAATTCGTTTGACCCATTTTGGATTGAAACCAAGAAGGTTATACAATTTTAAAGAAAAATATTAAAGTATTGGGTCAAATTGAAGATTTAGAAAACTTCAATCAAGTCCAACTTTATCTCAAATTCCCAAAGGGCATAGCCCTAGGCTTCCAGAATTTATGTTTTCCACCCCAAAACTTTATATGACTATCTAATAGTCGTTTTTACGTCTCCCGTCTATCGTAACCTTACCGGAAGCTTCTTTAACATCAACTAACGGTATTTTTACACGTAAAAACACATCGAGGCCTTGAATCGGCAAGGTCCATAATCACACCCATTTTCATCACACATACTCACGGCTCACACCCACACACATCACACACCAGCACACACGCACACGCACACAACGCACACACTACACACAGGCAACACATACCCAGCACACACATACACACATACACTATACGCACGCCATAATACTCAACCGAATCCAGAAACTAAAACTAGAAGGATGTAGCTCGTCAAGAGGGCTTCCTAACGGTATAAAAGGTTTTAAGTTCCGGCAGCCCGAATAACCGTACGGGAGGCCGACACCGAGCAGTAATTTCGCCCCTGTTCCAGCTATTCCGGTCTCGGTTTGTAATAATCGACGGATGTTTGTGACCTACTCACTGAGACGATCAAAACGATATAAAGTTTGCAAAGTTTCGACAACCGGAGAGTCCGTATGGGCAAGTCGATGGCAATACCATTTTTTCCCCGTCCGGATAAATCCGATATCGGTTTGAAAATCTAAATATATATTCACGATCTACTCGTCAATACGAACAAATCGATATATAGATTGTGAAGTTTTACCGTAGAAATATCCTTGGCGGCGGAACCATTCTCGGGTATCTCTCTCCTGCTCCTTCTCTCTCTCTCTCTTTCTTTCTTATCCTGTTTCTGCACTTCGTTTTTTTTCTCTCTCTCTCTCTTTCTTCTTCTTCTTCCTTGTTGCGGGTTCACGACCCTTCCTTTATTCTTATCTCTTCTCTTTCTCTTCTTATCCCTTATTATATATATATATATATATATATATAGATATAGATATATATATATATATATCATTATAACTATTCGAATTATTATCTCTATCTCATCCCAATGAATGTTGACACGGTAGTGACAAAAAACATTATGTATGAAATATATAGTACCACCCCGTAATTACAAAATTCACGTTCGTCGCTCTAAACAACACGAGCGATATTATTCTCAACTCCGACACGATGACCGAATCATTCGACGGTTCACAGAATATAAAATCACCCGGTTTATTTACTACGGGGTATCACATAACCAGAAAGAGATGTCATAAATAACTTTATTTAAATGTGATAATTACAAATCTTGGCACATCGAATGTCCTACGGCACTATTCCCAACAAAATATGTACTTATTCCTATAATATAGGGCGAATATCTAATTATTCTTATAATATAATTATACTTGATAATTATATAATAAATCTAGGGCCCACTTTTTTTAATACCAAACCATACTATTAACAAGTTATATATCCCCATTATAAGTGTATAAGTTATTGATCAAAATGTGTTAAAACACATTAGCAACCTTAAGTCTACCACTAAAAGATAAAAAAGGGAAAAAAATAAAAATAAAATAAAATAACATAGTCTAATTATATGGTACCACCACCCACCCTTTCTCTCTCTTAAAAAAAAAGATTTCTTCTCTCTCATAAGAACCCGACGGTCCCACCCAGAGATCCATCGCCGGCAAAAAAATGTCTGACTCCGACTACGATAGAGAATCCGAACACGATAGAAGGTCCTCATACGTAGCGATACCGAATCTGAAGAGGACTTCATTACTGAGAAGCCGGTTAGTGACCTGAGTTTGTTATTTTTTTTTTTGAAAATTTAAGCTTTTAAAATATATCTTTGTACATTCTTAATTATAGATGTATATGATTGCGTGAGTTTAGGTAGCATTATTTAGAAGTTTGGGCATTGATAATTGGTGTAATTCAGTCACACACGGTCACTTACATAAGTTGATCGCTCCCAATGACCACCATGATGTATCAAAATTCACTGCCACGACATCTGAGATTCACAAAAAGATGAATAACTTATCAGAAAACTGATCGAACAATGGTCTAGCACACAATCGCTGCCTTGGACATGATCGATGCATACAGTCGGATATTACAGTGTGCAACGATCGTGGGTATGTTTTTTGGCCATGAAATGGCCTTGAACACGATCATTGTACACGATTGTAGGCGATCGTGTGCAACGATCGTGAGCATGTTAGTTGCGCACACAAAATATCAAGGGCAGTCCCTGCTGTAATACCCGGATAATTATTGTGTATTTCATCTGTATTTGATGCTTGTAGCATTTGATTATGTGGTATTAATAATCAAAGTGTGATTTTTCCGTATTCGTATTCCTACATTCATGAGTTCACAAAACATGTATGCATGCATGCATCTGCACATCATAACGTACGCTAGCAGTTGAACATAACGTACATTAAAAGCTACAGATAACGTATGCTATAGGCGAGGCATAGCATATGTAACAGGCAGTCATAGACAGATAAGTCTGGTCGGCGCATGAGGCCAGTTAGGATATTGTCGGGTAAGGACTCCCCACGTGAACTTGGACAGCTTTTGATAAAGCAAGTCAATGAGGCATAGCGTACGTTAAAGGAGTACAATAACGTACGCTACACTGAATATATTACGTACATAAATTGATTGTTAACGTATGTTAAGGAAGTCATAAATGAGACAGTGAGCTACTGACGAACGTTAATGTACGTAAGGAGTTGCCTATAACGTACGTTAAGGCGATAGCATACACAATGTATTTTTTCTAACGTACGTAAAGATCATAATCTTATAAATAGGACATCAACCCACTTCATTTCTCACTTTTTCTTCTTCGCTCCTTGTCCGAATTCTGTAAATCTAGAGATCCCCTTCCATAACATAACCCTTGATTTAGCCTCTCTACTTAGTGGTTGAAGTTGGGAAGCATCTTGGATTGGTGTTCAAGTTCCCGGTGTTGAGTTCCGCCGAGTGTTTCATTGTTCTCCTCCGCAATAAGGTATGTGATGCTACCCTAGCCTAGAATTCGTGTTCTTATACTGATTATGACCATTACTACTGGAGCTATTAAGGTTTATTGATAACTCAAAGAATCGAACACCATGTTTTAGGAGGATTGGAAGAATTTACACTTAGGATTTCCATTGTTAAGACGAATTAGAGTTGAGCCTTGAGTTTGTTAACATCGAGATGAAGTTTTGCTAATCGTAACATGCCTTTGACGATGAATTTGGAACATTTTTTTTGAGGAGCGATATGTTAAGGTTATCACGTGTGTTAGATGAATTCAAGAAGATAAATGTAGAGGGTGTCCTTCATGTATATTTCATGATTTGTAAAGGTTTCTTGATGTGATAATCTTCATATTGATGGATAGAACGAAGTGATTAGTTTGGCGATAATTGTTTTGAACTTAAAACTTTGACAAGAATGATTTCGTGTGGAAGAACGAAAAATCGTAGAGATTAACTAATCTAGAACTCGGTCGAAATGTGTTAAATAACCGAACCAATTATTGGAAATGATAATCAGAATTGGAGTGCGGATTTGTGATGATTTGAATATCCCTGAATTCGTAGACGTCGACATTTCATCTCCGTTATGGTCATTTGATTCGCATGAAGTATGTCATTAGTTCGACTTAGCGTTCGTCGAGTAGTTGGACCATGAACCGTCTATACGTAGATGTTAACTCGGACATAACTTAAGACATTAGGTGTTTGTACGTTAGCTATGTGACGTAAGTTGAACTCTGTTGTTGCCCAAAATATCTATCCGAAGATTAAATACTGCTGGAGACGGACAACAAACAACAATTGCGGGAGCACTTCCGAGAGAAGATAAATAAAACAAGATTTGCCGGGTTTGTTAGGCCCGGGCTTGAATGCTCTCGCGAGATGTTATTAATACAAATATTCGTGGATACAAGTATTAATGAGAGAAATCTAAATACAATGAGTGTAAAAAGACTCTGTTAATCCGGCTCTTGAGCGAAGCTTGGTGTTCTTCGTCCCCGCCGATAATCTGCTGGATGAGATAGGCCGGGAGAAGTAAGACCGAAAGATAGTGTTGCCAAGAGTTGGATGTTAGCCAAGTGGTGTTTATTGTTTATGTATTGTGTGCTTGTATGTCTTTATTGCGGAAGGAGTGTCCAAGTGCAGGGTGCCTTGCTTATATAGGGACAGTCGGGTCCTGTCCTGTAGTGGCCGATCGCCTGCCGGCCAGTATAATAATGTGCCGATCGCCCGCCGGCCAATATTATAATGGGGCGATCTCCTGGGCTGTCGGGCTAAAGTCCAAGGAAGATCCGGGTGTCGGGCTAAAGTCCAATGCAGTGACTGGCGCACAATGGGCGGTCCAATTAGGAGCCATCACGTGTCCGGAATCAGTCAACATGTGGCCCTACTGACAAGATTTCGGCGGCTTGTCGGCTGATGGAGAGAATGCACGATCGTGGTCAATGGCCCGTGATTCGCGGATCTTGTCCCGGATCTTGCACGTGGTGTCAGTCTTGAGGCTCGGTCTTCGCCGACTGGATGGCCATCGGTGGAGATCGACATGAGGCGGTCGTCTCTAGCTGATCATCAGAGGTCGCCATCGGCCAGTGGATGAAGGTCGGCAATGGTCGGTCTCCAAGGGTAGGTCGGCAAGATGCCGAGAGAGGATCGCCCGCTTGTCGGTCGCCAGAGTTTGGCCGAGTACCGAGAGGGGATCGTCCATTAGTAGATCGCCAGGAGTCGGTCGCCGAGTATCGAGAGGCGAACGTATCAGAGGTTGATCGCTCGATACCGCGACATGTCCTGGGGCCTTAGGTTGGCTGATCCTAGCATGTCCGGGTCAAGGCTTGGTCGCACAGTCGCTGATCGGCACTGCCTTGACGATCGGCGATGACTCGGTCGCCCGACCTCCGAGGCGATCGCCGGTCGGAAGGTGTTAATTCTTGACACAACAATTGCCCCCCAGCTTGCTCCTATGTTGAAGACATGGGGCGAGGTGGTTCTTGCTGGTGATCGTGTATGGATGAGGACGGGCGATCTTCCTGAGCTGACTTAGGATTCGGACTTGGGCTATCATAGTCATTTGGCTAGCTATCTTTCGGTCATGTACCTGCAAAAAACAACATTGGCCGATCCCCCATGGAAACTTTGGTGGTTTCGCTTTGTTTGAGGAATCGTGCACAGTCGCGGAGATCGATGGACCGACTCCATGACCGTGTCTTGGTGCGCGAAGACATTGAGTGTCTCGTGACTCACTTTATTATGAGGGTCCTCTGTTAGGCTGCGCCTCGCCTCATATTTAAACGAAGGGTGTGCGGTCTCGGTCTAGAGGAGTCCTTGCACGGGGCAGCGTCGGATGAATCAACTCCACGCCCGCGGCTTGTTAGCTCTGCTTCCACCTCGGCCAGCCATGGAGATGGTCGACCTCGACGGTGTACATTGAGACGGGGTTGTGGCATGTGTCCACTGATTAATGTTGGAGAGCCCTTAGACTACGCCGGCCTCGTATTTAAACGAAGGGCGGGCGATCTCGGCCGAAAGGGACCTTGCATGGCCGAAGCAGCCGGTTCCATCGACTGCTAGGACCATGGCTTTATGATGTGCGGTGGAGGCGATCATATGCCTTAGTCCGTCATGTTATATGCTGGACTGTAGATGGCGGTCGTGTCCACCGGGTTGCTGATGATGTAGCGATCTGGCCGGAAGACTGGCGATCGTCGCTCGGTTGCCGATCGCTCAATTCGTAGGTCGATATTGGCGATCGGGCGGCAGCTAGTCCCTCATTTAAAATGGACTGTAGGTGGGGATCGAGTCCTCCGGCTCTGCTGGGTAGTAGCGATCGGGCTGGGAGACTGGAGGTCGTCGTACGGGCGCCGATCGCTCTACTCCTAGGCTGAGAAGAAGCCTTTGCCTGGACAGGAAATTTGCGGCTCTAGCCCGGAAGGCTGCGTAGGTCGTAGGTAGGGTCTTCGTGAGATGCCTGAACATAGGCGAGAAGCCCTGAAAACCTCCTAGGACCGCGTAGAGGGCGGTCTCATCGCTTACGGGCTCGCCGTTGAGGATGATCATGTCAACCCGGTCGATCAAGTCCAAGACGGACTCCTCTTCCCCTTGCCTGATCCGCCACATGCGATGGGGACCTTCTGGCCGAGCGGCCCTGGTGGCGAAGTATTCTGTGAAGACGTGCGCCAGCTCGTTAAAGGAGCCAATGGACCGAGGTGGCAATGAGGTGTACCACCGGTGGGCGAGGTCGTCTAGTGTCAGAGGGAACATTCGGCACCTGGTCGCGTCCGATGCCCCACACCCGGTCATGTAGATGTTGAACTTGTGCAGGTGTGTTTGGGGGTCCGATCGTCCTAGGTACACGGGTGTCTGAGGAGGAACGATCTTGTGCTGCACGGGGGCGAGCTCGATGTCGATCGCGAGCGGCTCGCTCGGCTCGGCGATCGTCTTCACGGCGCTTGCCCCGGATTGCAGGAGCGCCTTCACGTCGTCGATCTGACGTTACATTGCGGCAATCGCCGCGGCTCGGCTGCTTGCGGATCGGCTTTGGGAGCGGGGGCCGAGGCGATCGTGTACCGACCTCCGGACCTCGCTGCTGCCGACCTCGGGAATCTGGCGAGCGGGATCCAGGCGGCTGGATCGCCTTGTGGGAGCCGGGTAGGCCGAGCTCCTGGTGACGGATTCAAACTCCGTCGTCTCGTAGCTGGGGCCGGACTGCCCCGGTCGCTGAGTCGGGTCACCGCCTGTGCGATCGAAGACGAGGTGCCTGGCCGCCGAGCGCCTCTTCTTGCGGGCGAGAGCCTCTGGCGTCGCTCGGCGATAATGCCTTGTGCTTCGCTTGGATTTCCGGCGGGCGGCCGAGGGAGTGATAGCAGGAGGCGCGTCGAGAGCACTCCGTCGTTCTGAAGGGCGGCTATGGCCTCTTCGATCTGTTCATTGGTCCGAATCGATCGAGCGAGAGGCTCGGGCCGCCCCGGACGGATCGAGCGTCTCGATCGCGGCGGCTACCCTCCACCATCGGCCGCGGCTCGGATTGGGACGGAGCAGGGGTCCGCCGGCCGGCCGGGCCGCTTTCTTCGACGCGGAGGCGGAAGACATGATTTCTGAAGGATTTCTTTGAAGTGCAGTGAGTGTCACTTCAAGTATCTGCCCCGAGAACAGTGAGTGTTCTTCGGGAAGGTAGGTGTAAAAATTCGAGGGTTGGATCGCCCTTCCACTAGCGCCAATTGTTGTTGCCCAAAATATCTATCCGAAGATTAAATACTGCTGGAGACGGACAACAAACAACAATTGCGGGAGCACTTCCGAGAGAAGATAAATAAAACAAGATTTGCCGGGTTTGTTAGGCCCGGGCTTGAATGCTCTCGCGAGATGTTATTAATACAAATATTCGTGGATACAAGTATTAATGAGAGAAATCTAAATACAATGAGTGTAAAAAGACTCTGTTAATCCGGCTCTTGAGCGAAGCTTGGTGTTCTTCGTCCCCGCCGATAATCTGCTGGATGAGATAGGCCGGGAGAAGTAAGACCAAAAGATAGCTGTTGCCAAGAGTTGGATGTTAGCCAAGTGCTGTATATTGTTTCTGTATTATGTGCTTGAATCGCGATATTGCGGAATGAGTGTCCAAGTGCAGGGTGCCTTGCTTATATAGGGACAGCCGGGTCCTGTCCTGTAGTGGCCGATCGCCTGCCGGCCATTATAATAATGTGCCGATCGCCCGCCGGCCAATATTATAATGGGGCGATCTCCTGGGCTGTCGGGCTAAATGTAGGTCACAAGTCGTCCAGAAACAAGTCTAGAGGGGGGGGGTGAATAGACTTGTAGAAACTCTTGAACTCTTTTTCTCGAAGAGTGAGTTTCTTCAGCTGATGATCAAACAAATGACTAGGAGTCGTTTGTTCTTGGATATGTGCGGAAGTCAGCTGATGACAAATATAAATTAACTTAATGAAACACTTAACAATGGATGCAGCAGTTAGAGTATGATGCAGTAAAATAGTAAATGACACAGGCAGTTTATAGTGGTCTCAGAGGTGGGGTAATCCTCTACTAATCCACTTTTCTCCAAACCAGTTGGAGATGAATTCACTATAATTCTCAACCAGTGATAAATATTACAGTGATTCACTACACACTACAACAGCTTCCAACCAGTGGAATTCCGTGCCGTTGTACACAAACTTGATCGCCTTGCACCTCTTGATCCTCGATCCTCGGATGCCTTCTGATCTGCTACTTCAACCAGTGAAGTACCCCTTACTCAAGATTTAAAGACAAGAGTGTTTGTCTTCTCCAACTAAAGAGCTTCCTTGAATATGAACTTTTGGATCTGCTCTTTTTCTCGATGCTATTTGTTTGCTTAGGATTGCTTTGTTTGCTTTGATCGCTTAGAGTATAAGTTCGCACCGGTGGTTGCTCAGTTTCAAATCTCTGGATATATATAGATCACGATCTCTGAGCTTCTTCCTTGTAGCCGTTGCAAATCTGAACAAATCCGTCCGTTGGAGAGAGACTTCATTGTTTAATCTTTTCTGAACGTTGCAAGGCTGGATTCCCATTATTTAATTTCATCTTCCGACCGTTGTGATGACTTCTGCATGTGAGCGCCGAATCTTTTGAGTATAAAAGGATTAAAGTCTTTCACGGTGGGTCAGGATGATTTAAATAAATCATATCTCTTGCGGGAATCACTCCAATTTGTCTCTTCACGTTGCATGTGAGCTTTCCGTAATATTTGACTTTTCAAAGCATGCTGACGTGGACTTGGAGTACTAGGCTGTAGTTGAGTAGACTGATGTGCAGCTTACTTCTCTGCAGGTAAGTCGTCTCGGCTGTATACTGTTTGAGATTTGTCTGATCAGGTGACTTCCCTGAGGTTCCTTGGCTGCAGTCTGGTCAAACTACTCTGACAATTTTTTAGTTGACCAGGGCTACTCTGATTGGAGTCGGCTGTACTTCTCTTGATAGACTAGACTGTACTTTAGTACTTAGCCGATTTCCAGCCTAACTAACTTTGGCCTATAGAAGACACTCATTTGGTTCTTCTTTACATTTTGCCAATTTTATACTTAACACATTTTGGCCTATGGAAGATACTCATTTGGTTCTTCCTTACATTTTGCCAATAAATAAACATTTGATTTTAAATTAATGACATCATCAAAATCTAACAAGTATTCCTAACAAATTCCCCCTATTTTGATGATGGCAAAACTAAGTAAGAAATCAAATGGCCAAGTCTGCACTTAAGTGCGAGACAAAGCGAAATCGATCTAATATTGAGACAACTGGAAAATTGTCATTCAACAGACTGTTCATAAAATTTTCTGACTTTATCATAGAATTTATACAAGAATGTTTAAGTACAGAAAATAAATTACAAGTAAGAAAATATATAAAAGGTCATCTGCCTCTTCCTCTGCCTCTGCGAATGTGCCGCTAAGTGTCCGAATGGTTTGGCTCCAATGGGTCTTACCTTGACCGGAGCAAGGCCATACTTCCTTTTCACCACTAGAGTGCGAAGTCTGCTCCTCCCGCGATCTGAATTTGTTTTCAAGGCGGACTCGCTTGATTTCCTCCAGGAGTTTTAGTTCATCAAGTTCACCATCCATGGATGGGTGCTTCTTGACTCTGAATTTAGGGATCATGGGAAAAGCTTTTGTTCTTTTGCATGCTTCTTTAGAATAGCCCAAAGCTTGGGATGAACTGCTTCCATCCAGCTTGATGAAAATCTCCTGGGGAGAGTTTGTCATCTGAAGAAGTTCCTGGACATAAAAGTCTCCGATGAACTTCTTCCTAGCAGCCTCCCATATTTCAATAGCTTCAAGTGGGCGTAAATCTTCCACATACCATAGCTCCGACCTTCCCACTCAAGAGTAGGTTCGAAGCCGCCTCTGGTCCTTCGCGCTTCCCTTCAGTCGGTCACCTTGTCTTCGAATCTACAGTGTTCCTTCCTTTTAAGGCTAGAGGGTCCTTCAAGCCGGGACATCTGCTTTTTCTTACTTCGAATTCTCTCCCTTCCCCGAATCCTCTCTTCCCCTTTTGCCGGCATCAATGAGGGTTGTTAATTGTTGCTCCATGCGGCTCATCCATGACATGCCAAAAGGCATTCTCGCTTGTAGGAGGAGGAGGAGGCCGAGGAATCTGTCTCGCAGCAGGTGTCAATCTTGGCATTAATCTGAAGGTCGAGTGACTGTGTTGACAGCAGCCTCCCAATGGTGTCTCTCGACAATCGCTTGATCGGCTCGGTCATGTTGGGAGATAACCGAGCTGATGGGGAGTGTTCTCCGATCCTTCAAGAAGGAGCCACTGACCGCAGCTTCTGTCACAGCAGGGAGGTCGATAGAGTCTTCTCTGGGGTGCGACCTTGAGTCCTCTGCGCCTCTGCATCTAGCCGGTGTACCTGGGAGGCACAACAATCCTATCTGCAGCCTTCGTTGGTAGGCTCGCTCCTTCTCCGGCTCCTTTTCTCTTTCTTCCTTTTTCCCTTCTTCTTCATCAGATTTCTCTTTTTCTTTCTCCTCATCTTTTTCTCTCTCTTCTCCAGCCGCCACACCAGCTCCTCCTTCACCTCCATCATCATGATCATCATCATCATCATCCTTAGCATCATCTTTTTCCTTCTCTCCTTCATCATCATCATCATCCTTATGTTCTTCTTCTTTTTCTTGCTCCACTTCTTCTCCTTCTTCTTCATCTTCCTCATCTTCCACTTCTTCTGTTTTTTCAATTTCCTCTGTCTCCTTTTCAACTGGTATGTTTTCTTCTTGTTCGGCTTTTGCTTCTTCATCCTCCTCAACTAAATTGATAATTTCATTCTCTTCATCAACTTCCTCTATCCTAATCTCCTTTTCTTCTTTCTCTTCCTCCTCTTCTCCAAAAGTACCATCAAAAACACTCAACATTATAGAGTGGATAAAATGGTCCATGTTAGTCTCAAAGTGTGACATGAACCAGTTATCCTGGAGGAGTAAGGTTAAATCTGACTCCTTGCAAAAATCAGTCAGAACATCCTCCGTGGCTTGGGGGTAATCCCAACCACTAGTTTCAATAAAAATTTGAAAATTTGAAAAGGACATGGTTCTAAGAGTTTTCCACTCCTTAAAAATATTGACAAAAGAATGTTTTTCTGCTTGTGGCTTGACAAGCTGTAGTTGTTCTATGGAAAGATTAAAAGTGTTATTTTCTAAAAGGTTGAATGAGTAATCTGCTTCAGGGATAGATATGACAAGACCTGCTTCCTCTTCTTCGGTCATGTATACTGGAGGAGTAATGACAGGTACAATTCTGGTTTCGGTGTCTGGTGCAGGTAAGTCTGGGTGAGCTGGAGACTGAACTGGTGGACTGGTATGCTGCTCAGGTTGCTCTCCTTCACTGAACTGCAGCTTCCTTGGCCTCTTTGGAGAGGGTTCAGGTGATGACTGCAGGTTAGAAGGTCCTTCTGGGGCTGGTCCCCTTCTCTTGAAACGGATGGCGATAGGAGTATCATCAGACTCATGCTCGGACTCGACTGCAGTTCCGACCTCAGCTGCAGGTTGGTCCGAGTCTGATAGATCGTACCTTGGGCAATAGCTTGAGTCTGGTAAGTCCTTCAATATCCTTTGCCCTCCCAGTGACTCCAACCTTTTTCTTATCATGGTCCATGTGACCAAGCCTCTTGTTCGGGTGGAAAGGGTCAATGTTTCCCTTGGCCACTCCAGTCTGCTCCAAGAACCAACTAAGATGCGTTCCGAACGCCAACTTAGTCTTGAACTTCTTCTCTCCCTCGAGCCATTCGACCTTGTTCACCTCGCGAACAAGTTGCCTAAAAATGTAATCGGCCCAATCTACTTCCTCTCGCTGAATTAGCGCACCCAACACCATGAACTTTGAGGATGATAGTTGGTCATAGCTTCCTGCCATTCCCATGACTATTTTATTTGTGATGTCCAGAGCGATTCGGTAGACTCTTTTCAACTCATTTCTTTTCGCCGTGAACTTCAACTTCTCCGGGACATTTTCAAGCTTAATCGTCTTCCATGTTTCGGCGGGTGATTGTTTGAGTGCTTCGACCGCCAAACCGCGATTTTTCATCCCGAATACAGAGCGAATCTTCTCTGTATCTATGGTGACTGGTACTCCACCGACCGTGCTCGAATGCAGTCTTGAATCAGTGCAGCGTTGCGGTAAAATTCAACCACATCTTCTTTGAACAAGTGTTGAGGGTTGATTTCGAGAAACGGGTAGATGCCGTTCGGTTTCATCGCCGGATTAAGTCGAGCATATCAAAGTCGTCAGTTGCTTCGATAATCCTTGAAATCGACGACCATGGAAAAGATAACTGGTCCTTCATCGCCTTTAAGTTTGCTCCACAATGGATGCCATTTCTGCAAAAAGATTTTAGGATTTAGTGTGTATTTTGCTCTGTAAATTTTTAGGGTTTCTGAAAGCGTAAAGAGGAAAGTGAAAGGGTTTTCTTCCTTATAAAGAAGATGAAGTGACGTTTGGATTAGTTTATTATAAGTTTAAACGGTGGTACGCCTTTTCATATTCTTTTGAATTTCAAATTTGAATCGGTGGCCCCATTTAAAAATTGACGGTTGATTCTGATTGGCCACCGTAGAGGTTAATTAAGTGGGCGTGTGACGCGTGTATTTAAAATTGCCACTTGGCTTATAAAATGTATTTTAAATGCTATTTCTTAAGCCAAAATTATATTATAAATATGGCAGATAAAATTGAAAATTAGAGATCAGTTTAGAGAACTTAGCTGGTCTGATTCGTTATTGTTGACCGCTCTGCTTCTGGTGAGTTTGACTTCTCGCTTTGGTGTTGCATGACTAAGTTGCTTCGACCGCCTTCGTCTTCTACTTTGCATCGGCTTAGCCGATTCTCGGGGTTCGTCCTTCCTTCAACTTGCTTCAGAACTAGATTCCCAATCTAGTAATCCAAGGTCTCTGCTCAGCTCTAGGAATCTCTCTTCTGGCAGGGGTTTGGTGAAGATGTCAGCTATTTGGTAGTCTGTGCTGACTCTTTCAACTCTAACCCTTTTGTTAAGCACGTGGTCTCGAATGAAATGGTGCTTAACGTCAATGTGCTTCGTCCTTGAGTGCAAAACCGGATTGTTGGTTATTGCAATAGCACTATTGTTGTCACACCATATAGGAACTTCGTTGGCAATAATATTGTAGTCCCTTAATTGTTGTCGATCCATAGGATCGTGCACAATGACTACTGACTAGGTATTCGACTCTGTAGTGGAGATAGAGTTAGAAACAGCTTCTTGCTAAACCAGGATATCAGTCTGGTTCCTAGGAATTGACACGTTCCACTAGTGCTCTTCCTATTGATTTTGCATCCGGCGAAATCCGCATCTGAGTATCCTGATAGCTCGAAGTTGTCATCTTTGGGATACCACAGTCCAACATTAATGGTAGACTTTAGGTACTTAATTATTCTCTTAGCCGCATCTAGGTGTGATTGCTTTGGCTTGGACTGAAATCTTGCACAAACTCCAACCGCATATGATATGTCCGGCAGCTTGCGATTAGGTACGTAAGAGATCCGATGAGTCCTGTAGTGGGTTGAGTCAATGATATTCCCGCCTCGTCTGCATCCGGTGAGTACTTGTGCTCATTGGAATTCTTGCGAGTTTGGTGAATCCATTCCATATCTCTTGATGAGATCTCGGGTATACTTTGCACGATTGATGAAAATTCCTTTTTCCATCTCGCTAACTTGTAATCCGAGAAAGAAGTTAAGCTTTCCCATCATACTCATCTCGAATTCTCCTTGCATGAGGTTGGAGAATTTCTCACAAAGTTCTGGATTGGTTGACCCGAATATAATGTCATCCACATAAATCAACTATTAGAATGTGGCCTTCGTGCTCCACTCTAAATAGGGTCTTGTCCACTTTTCCTTTGCAAAATCCATTTTTCTCAAGAAACACAGACAGTGTTTCATACCATGCTCTCGGTGCTTGCTTGAGTCCATACTGAGCTTTTAATGGCTTATAGACTTTGTCTCCTTTGACAAAACACAGGGGTTGCTCTACATAGACTTCTTCTTCTAGGATTCCATTCGAAACGCACTTTTCACATCCATTTGGTAGACTTCAAAATCCTTGAATGCGGCATATGCGAGGAATAGTCGATGGCTTCTAATCTTGCAACAGTGCATAAGTTTCATCAAAATCTATTCCCTCACATTGTGCATATCCTTTTGCTACAGTCCGGCTTTATTCCTAACAACACTCCGTCTTCATCACTCTTGTTTTTATACACCCATTTGGTGCCAATAACTTTCTTGTGATTAGGTGCATGCATTAGTTCCCAAACATTGTTTCTCTCCATCTGCTCCAATTCCTCTTGCATGGCATTAATCCATGAATAATCTTCCAAGGCTTGTTACATGCGTCTTGGGTTCAATTTGCGACATGAAACATGAGAACATCGCCATTCCTGCCGGTAGAGTTGATTGTCTTGTCTTGACTCCATCACCAACTTTCCGATAATTTCTGAATTGGATGATCCTTGAGCCATTTGGGGATCTCGTCTTCTTAAGGTTTGTTCCCCTGTTGGATTGCTCGGTGGTTATCGCATCTGTGGATTCAGTGCCTGAATGGATCGGCTACCGCCTTGTCATCTGCAGCTTGGTTGCAGGATGAGATGAGTCTTTGTCGGCTCATTGGGTCTTCTTGGACAAGCTGGATCGAGATAGGTTTGATGATCTGTCGATCTGCGATTGGGTCTTCATCACCGCGGTTGGGTCATCAGCTGATCTGCGGTGAGTCCACTATTCCAGTGTCATGTACAATGACTTCTTCAAGGGTTCTTGACTTGAGCTTGTTCTCAATTTGCTCAAGTTGTTTCTGTACTCAACGGTAGATTCATCAAAAACAACATGGGGTTTTTCTTCCTCAACTAAGTTTCTTTTGTTGAAAACTCTATATGCCTTGCTTCTTTGGGAATATCCCATAAATAGACCATCATCAGTTTTAGCATCAAAGGCATTTAGTTGTGTTTTACCGTTGTTGTGGATGAAACACTTACAACCAAAAACATGAAAGTAAGCAACGGTAGGAGTTCTATTATTCCAAACCTCATAGGGAGTTTTGCCATGTCTCCCTACTATCATACTCCTGCTCAGGTGTGGCAGGTGTGTTGTGACTTCAGAACCTTTGGTAGGTCCGCTTCGCAATCATGGACCTTCTTGCTTCCTTCGTGGTTCTGTTCCTTCTTTCGGCAACACCATTCTCGGGGCGTCACTGCCGCAGAGCTCATCTTTGGATCCCATTCGATCGCGAAATCGATTATCGCCTTGTTGAGAAACTCTCCTCCTCTATCCGATCTGATCTTGATTATGGAGAGGGATTTCTCATTCGATCCTTCTCGGCTCGGAGTAACTTGGTCAAGGTTTCACTTTTCTTGAATAGAAAAGCGATCCAAGTGTACCTTGAATAGTCATCTACAATCACAAGAGCATGCTTTACGCCGCTCAAAGTCCTTGGCTTGATAGGACCAAATAGATCCATGTGGAGTAGATCTAAGATCCTTGTTGTGAGCGTTGTAAGTGACCGGCTTGAACGACGCCTTAGTCTGCTTTCCCTTCGACATGCATCACAGTGCTTCCTTCTTGAATGCTTCATTTGGAAGTCCTCGACCCGGCTCGAGAGCTAATCTTGTTGATGGCTTTGAAGTTCGGGTGACATAGTCTTTTGTGCCACGGCCATCCATTCTCATTTCTGAGTCTTGGATAGAAAACAGGAGTTAGGTGTTCCCGTGTTCCAATCAATCATGTATACATCTCTTCTTGAAACCTTGTAGCTTTATCTCTCCAGATAAGATGTCTATCACCATACACTTCAAGATGGTGAAGACTACTAGATTCTTCTCGTCGCAGAATCGGCTTATGCTCGGGAGGTTGTATTTGAGACCTTTGACATAATGAACTTTGGATATTACAATGTTTCCTCGGTGCAGCTCTCCAAAGCCTTTTGTCTGTCCTCTAGAGCTATCTCCAAAGGTTACATCGGGACCTCTTTCTTTGATATATTTGGTCGGCATCTTCTTGTTCCGGTCATGTGCCTTGAGCATCCAGAGTCTACAAACCACTCTTCACCTCCAAAATTTGAGCTTGAGGAGATGTGGTTGTAGTCCTTCCACCTTTTACGCAATTAAACAAGCAGAGATTTAGGTACCCAAATTTGTGTGGGTCCTTTGGGGTTAGTTGGTTTCTGGAGAATTGATTTCTCCTTGGATTATAGGAATTATTATTATAACCCTTAAAAGGTGCCTGTGGTCGAGGTCTAAATCTCTGGTTGGATTGTATAGGATATTCCTCAAAATAGTGTGGGCCATTTCTAAATCTAGCCGAGACCATTTGTTAAACCTTTGTGGTCTCCACACTTGTTCGTTTTGGTAATTTGGATAACCTTGAGGTTTCCATCCGCCCCTCCCATTATGAAATCTATTTTTAGGGAGTTGTTGGTAATAGTGGGCATGTTGTGCAGGTTCTTTGCTTTTGCACGGGCCTTCGCCTAGTCGCTGTCTAGGTGGTATGCAGTGTAACATTTGCGGCTGAGACGTTTGACTTTGTTGCTGTTTTGAAACTTGGTTTATACATAGGCTCGTGATCGAGACCATTGTTTCTCCCTTGATGAAAGTGGTTTTAGAACTAGAGGAGTGTGGGGATCATATCCAGGCACGATCGGAATATAGTGGCCTCTTGTTAGTACACAATTCGTCCCAGAGTTAACGACGCTTTCGGGAGGTTATTTCCTGCGCTGAGTTTTATTTATACGTGCCGGCTTAGTAAACTCGGCTTTGGCATGAGCAAGTGCGGTGACTTTTCTTTAAGTAAAATATTTAGCGGTCTATCTCAATTTGTATTGGCACTTGCACGGTTTTTAAAATCACCGTATTTGTCTCGGTCTTATTTAAATCTAGATGAGTTTTTCAAAATCATTTTTCACCGCCTATTCTCATCTTGCACTTAGTCTTCTCTGTGATATGACTTGATGTGCAGATTTAAGTGTTTCAAAATCTTTGAATAATTGATTTACCGATTCATGTAAATCCATATCTTGCGACATGGCTGAGCTATTATTTGAACCGGTAGGTTTAGAGGTTACCTCTTCATCAGCCAAGTTTGCCATCAGGCAATCATATTCCTCGTCGTCATCAGAAAAGAAGCCGCCGCTTGATTCGACATGCTCCTGGTCTTCTCCGATGAGAGCTTTTCTTCTGTCTTCCTTTCGGCCACCTCCTTTTGGTTTCATCCTTCTTGAGCTCGGGACAATCCATTTGGATGTGTCTATCTTATGTGATTGTAACATTCAACTTTCCAGCTTCCAGCTTTCTGGTTTCTTCTGGGATTCTCCTTGTAGTTTTTCTTATACTTGGAGTAGTTCTTCCTGAAGTTACTGAATCTTTGCATAATGAAAGCCATTTCCTCCTCAAAGTCTAGCGGATTTGGAGGTTTCACATCAGACAGGCTCTTAGCAGGGGACTCGGCTGCAAATGCGATTCCCTTCTCTGCAGGCTCAGTCGAGGATGAACTCGGAAGTTCGAACTCGTAAGCCTTCAGATCAGAGAATAGCTCCTGAATCTTTATCTTATTCAGGTCTTTGGACTCTCTCATAGCTACAGCCTTCATGCTCCATTCGGGATTGAGCGATCTGAGGACCTTGAGTGCCATTTCCCTGTTGCCATATGTTTTGCCCAGGGAGTTGATTTCATTGATAATTTCAGTGAACCTTGTGTCCACTTGGTCTATAGATTCTCCATTCTTCATTTTAAAGTTGTCAAACTTTTGGATGGCTATTGACAACTTGTTCTCCTTGATCAGCTCCGTTCCTTCGCACATTAGAGCTAATGTGTCCCATATCTCTTTGGCATTCTTACAATTTTTGATCTTGACCATTGTGGATTTGTCAAGAGTTTGGTAAAGCACATCTCTGGCCCTGTTGTCAAGATTGGCGTTTTCTCTCTTCGGGGTCACTCGGTTCTCTTCTTAGGAATCTTTTCGGGCCTCCCAGTGCGATCTCCTCGGGTGTGTTGTCCTTCTCGAAAATGAATGGACCATCTTCAATGATGCACCACATGTCGTCATGGATTGAAGATAAATGTGCTCGCATTCTTATCTTCCAGAGATCATACTCACAACCGAAAAGACAGTAGTCTAGAGTGCATGTGTTCCATTATAACGTGAGAGATAAGATATATATCTTAAAAGATCTGGTTCGTGAAAAAATGAACCAACCGCTCGATACCACTTGTAGGTCACAAGTCGTCCGTAAACAAGTCTAGAGGGGGTGAATAGACTTGTAGAAACTCTTGAACTCTTTTTCTCGAAGAGTGAGTTTCTTCATGATGATCAAACAAATGACTAGGAGTCGTTTGTTCTTGGATATGTGCGGAAGTCACCGATGACAAATATAAATTAACTTAATGAAACACTTAACAATGGATACGTAGCTTAGAGTATGATGCGGTAAAATAGTAAATGACACGGGCGGTTTATAGTGGTCTCAGAGGTGGGGTAATCCTCTACTAATCCACTTTTCTCCAAACTTGGAGATGAATTCACTATAATTCTCAACCAATGATAAATATTACGTTGATTCACTACACACTACAAATGCCTTCTAACCGGTGGAATTCCGTGCCATTGTACACAAACTGATTGCCTTGCACCTCTTGATCCTCGATCCTCGGATGCCTTCTGATACCGCTACTTCAACCAAAGAAGTACCCCTTACTCAAGATTTAAAGACAAGAGTGTTTGTCTTCTCCAACTAAAGAGCTTCCTTGAATATGAACTTTTGGATCTGCTTCTTTTCTCGATGCTATTTGTTTGCTTAGGATTGCTTTGTTTGCTTTGATCGCTTAGAGTATAAGTTCGCACGGTGGTTGCTCGATTCAAATCTCTGGATATATATAGATCACGATCTCTCGAGCTTCTTTCTTGTAGCCGTTGCAAATCGAACAAATCCGTCCGTTGGAGAGAGACTTCATTGTTTAATCTTTTACGAACGTTGCAAGGCTGGATTCCCATTATTTAATTTCATCTTCCGACCGTTGTGATGACTTCGCATGTGAGCGCCGAATCTTTTGAGTATAAAAGGATTAAAGTCTTTCACGGTGGGTCGGGATGATTTAAATAAATCATATCTCTTGGGAATCACTCCAATTTGTCTCTTCACGTTGCATGTGAGCTTTCCGTAATATTTGACTTTTCAAAGCATCTTGACGTGGACTTGGAGTACTAGTTTGTAGTTGAGTAGATCGATGTGCGACTTACTTCTCTGCAGTAAGTCGTCTCGGTTAATATCGTTTGAGATTTGTCCGATCGTGTGACTTCCCGAGGTTCCTTGGGCATGATCTGGTCAAACTACTCGACAATTTTTAGTTGACTGTGGCTACTCGATTGAGTCACTGTACTTCTCTTGATAGACTAGACTGTACTTTAGTACTTAGCCGATTTCCAGCCTAACTAACTTTGGCCTATAGAAGACACTCATTTGGTTCTTCTTTACATTTTGCCAATTTTATACTTAACACATTTTGGCCTATGGAAGATACTCATTTGGTTCTTCCTTACATTTTGCCAATAAATAAACATTTGATTTTAAATTAATGACATCATCAAAATCTAACAAGTATTCCTAACACTAAAGTCCAAGGAAGATGCTGGCTGTCGGGCTAAAGTCCAATGCAGTGACTGGCGCAAAATGGGCGGTCCAATTAGGAGCCATCACGTGTCCGGAATCAGTCAACATGTGGCCCTACTGACAAGCTTTCGGCGGCTTGTCGGCTGGTGGAGAGAATCTGTCAGACTGTGGTCAATGGCCCGTGATTCGCGGATCTTGTCCCGGATCTTGCACGTGGTGTCAGTCTTGAGGCTCGGTCTTCGCCGACTGGATGGCCATCGGTGGAGATCGACATGAGGCGGTCGTCTCTAGCTGATCATCAGAGGTCGCCATCGGCCAGTGGATGAAGGTCGGCAATGGTCGGTCTCCAAGGGTAGGTCGGCAAGATGCCGAGAGAGGATCGCCCGCTTGTCGCCGGTGAGTCTGGCCGCCGAGTACCGAGAGGATCGTCCATTAGTAGATCGCTGGTGGCCGCCGAGTATCGAGAGGCGATCGTATCCGAGGTTGATCGCTCGATACACGGGACTTGTCCTGGGGCCTTGATTGGCCGATCTAGCATGTCCGCTGGGTCAAGGCTTGGTCGCCTGGTCGCTGATCGGCAGACCTGCCTTGGACGATCGGCAGTGACTCGGTCGCCCGACCTCCGAGGCGATCGCCGGTCGGAAGGTGTTAATTCTTGACACAACAAACTCTTTGTTATTTCTTTTTTAATAAGGTCCGAGCTGTGCAAAGTGATTGATTCAAGGGGCGACCTTCAGGCGTATAGAAAGTCGTTGAAGTATTTATATCTTGCCATCTTTCAAAGGCAAGTACTTTAATTACGTTTATCCGTGTTGATGTCGGTTATGTTGTTATGTGTCGTGCATATGTATTGTGATTGTTTTGTCCACTATGTGTTGGTCCAATGGGATCATCATGGGAATCTATAGCTATGTGCGCTGGATCGTTGGACGGGTACTTCCACCATGTGCTGGTCCGACGGTATTGATAAGTGTCAGTTTTGTACACTTATACATGGTTTGTATCGATAAAATTCACCCAGAATTGAGCTAGTCTACTCGTTTTTTGCTTTTAATTAATTAGTTTTTTTAATTTTATTTTTATCGGATGATGATCGGATTAAATAACCGATTTACTCAAGAAATAACATGTTTATTAAATATTCTCTTTGTTGAATTTTGATATATTTATGTTGTAGGGCTTTCCGAGACAAATTCGGCAGTCTTTCCGGATTCAAAATCAGAGTTATATATCAAAAGTTATCATCCGAAGAAGATTTGGGGCAAAAACGCAAAGTCTGAGAAATTCTGGGCTGAAAATGTAACTCTCAAAGAAACCAGTGAACAAATTGACGAAGCCAAGTTATGGCATTAACTACAGAATGTTACGGCCATAAGTCATCCTAGTTACGGCCGTAACTCCTTAATGTTACGGTCGTAACTCTTGACAGATTGTTATGATTTGTCTAATTTCTTATACTTTTTGTGTATTATTGAGGGGATGGATGGCATTGATCCGATCTATTGTAATAATGCTGGAGTTTTGGAGTTATTAGATGACTTTAGGTGTATAAATAGACCCCTTAGATCCTTCATCATTCATCATTCATCTTATAATTTTCCATTTTTTGTAAACTTTTCTTTTTGTGTGAAGAACACACTTGTGTTCTTGAGTGATATTTGTAAGTGTGGTATAGCATATGTTGTTCAGAGAGTTTATTGCTTCTATCTCCTTTATTTACTAAGGGAGTTAGGATCAATTCTTTCTCTTAATTCAACTAATAATGACCACCAAAGCTTGTAATATGTATAATAAACCCTTCATGGGCTAAGTAACCTTTAGTTGGGATTATAAACAAGGTTAGTCATGTTATTTAAGTTTGTATAAAAGATATATTGTGAATTACTTATTATTGTGTGTGATTTTCATTGTTTTAACAATCTTTATTTATTTGGCCAATAAATGACGATATTTATGGTCTTCATATGTTTCGAAAGAAAATATGTTTGATTAGATCAAATGATCTTCACTCTAAGTTGTTCTAGGGGATAGAAATATACCTCTAGTCCTTAGATGATTCTTTGAGTTATTTTCATAAATCCTAATGCTATGTATTGAAGCCAATCAACATAGAAATATAGTGGATTGATTCAATATGTAAGGGGCGTTTTATAGTTCGAAAGAGAAATCATCTTTTTAAGGAAAATTGAATCTACACAACATAATAAGTAAATTCATCTTATGATCTCCTATACATCTTCTATAACTAATGACGAACTAAGTTTGTAATCCCAACTATTTTATTTTATCGTTAATCAATCTATTATTATTGCTATCTTTTTATTTCCTTAAAATATTAGAACTATTATTGCATTTACTTTGCAACTATTGAACCAAACTCTTTAATTGTGTGTTTCACTCATCTTAGTATCTATAAAAATAGACTAATAGTGTATAATTCAAATTATAACCAAGCTTCGTTGTGCGATCGATAAACCGGACTCAAAAAGTCCACTTTACTACTTGATACGATATCGTGCACTTGCGATAGTTACACTAACAACGTGTCAGGTATCATCATGGGAATCTATGCTGTGTGCGCTGGATCGTTGGAATACCACAAGTATGTTGAGATTGATATGTTGTGTTGTGCATTGTCTTGTTATTGTTTCTCGTTGGGGAAACTTGTTCTTATCATTATTGATATTATTGGTATTATTGATGTTATTGTTCAGGGGTCGCTGTATAAAACACTGTTGTGTAATTATCGTACTTGTACTAGCATCGTTTTGCTAACCCCTTGGGGTGAACATTTATTTTATGTTCAGGATACAGGAGGGTAGGGAAACAACCACTAGAGCTGCATGATGACGAGGATGCAGAGTGATGTTTGTGGCCGGGAGAGTTTGTCTGTTGTGTTTTGTTTTAATAAAGTACTCGAGTACGTTGTTGTTGGTGGTTGTATTTGATGTTTATTATCGGGAGTTGTCCGATTTACATTCTCTAGACTTGTAATGTATTAATAAACTTTGCCATTGACATTTATTAATGTTGTTTTAAATTTTTTAGCCTAGTAAATCCTTACATAAGGGATTTACGGCACTGTAATAATCCTGTATATCTCGGGGTGTAAATCATAAAAGGGCATAAAGCCTTAACTAGCCGTTGGCCCATGTTGCCTCTATTACGTACGTTATATGTCCATCATTACATACGTTAGCCGCATTACGTACGTTAACTTGTATTTGTTATGTATGTTAACCTTCATTCTGATCAGTCCAGCATCCGGTCTCTTCGATTACGTACGTTAGCTCATACTATTACGTTAAGTGCATTGAGTTAACACATCATAAAAGGACATTACAGAATATGGTATCAGAGCTAAGATTATGGATATCTTGGTCGTTGGGTTAAATTAGGGTTCAGATGTGTCTTTTTGGAGTTAACCGACTGCGAATAACATCATTGTACTACCTACGTCTTCATGTGAGCGGTGGTTGTAAAGGTCCTAAACTCTATCTTGTCCTTTACGTGTTATGTCCTTTTTATAATTGAACGTTAGAACTATATTGTTTCCTGTATATTGAGTATGTATGCTTACAGTATATTGAGAGGAGGACATGGATGCGGTCGCGGTCGTGGACGCGAACGTAGGAATGCTGAGAGGGAAGCTTCACCCTCATTTCCTGATTCGCTGTCAAATCAGGCTAACTCCGGTGCTGGCGAACAACAAGAGTCTGTCAACAATGAATGAGAGCAAACCGTGGAAACAATTTCCGAACCTGCTGTTCCCGACATCCTTCGTCAAGTGGTTAACCAAATGACTCAATTTGCTCAAGTTGTGGACAGAATGCAAGTGGCGTTAGGATTTCATACGGGAGAGAGACAGCCAGGCATCCCAGACTTAGGAAATCGAGGAGACAGATGGCTACAGGAGGTGGCGAAGATGCACCCGCTGAAGTTAGATGGTTTTTCTGAGATGCCGACATGGGATCACTAGCTTAGAGAGATGGAGAAAGTATTTGCAGGGATTAACTGCCCGGACGACCGCAGAACCTCCATTGCCCAATATTTCCTGACGGGATAAGCGTCCGAGTGGTGGGAAGCCATCCGACCTATCGATCATGATGCCAATTGGAGAGAGTTCAAATGCATGATGGAAGCTCAGTACTGCCCTCGCCCGGTGAGGGAGGCTAAAGTTCGAGGGTTCTTCTCCGCACAACCGACAGACGAATCTGTAGCCCAAATGATCAATACATTTAATCAACAACTAACATTTGTTCGACACTTGGTCAGAACTGATGCAGAAATGATGATTCATTTCTACATGAGAATGAAACCAGAGATACAGAGGTACATGTCAGGTTTTGAATGCACCACTCTCCGCCAATATCAAGACAAATATGTGGCATACAAAATGAAATTAGTAGCTATGGAAAAGTTTTCTGAATCCAAGAAGCAAAAGGTCACTGGTGGGTTTTCAGAACATAAGAGTAGTGGGCCCCGCAAGACTCAGTCGTCTATCCACTCATTCACGAAACCTCCACAACCATCCAAAAGCAGAAGGAACTCCAGATCTGTACCAGCCTTTACTGATATGGCAAAACAATGTTTGAATTGTGGCCGCCCAGGACACTTGTGGCGTGACAATTTTCATTTTGGTGACATGTTACGAATGCGGACAGGAAGGGCATTGAGCGATGTTCTGCAAGGATGCCACTAAACTATTTGGATCTCGTACTTCGCATCCGGCCCAGAAAGGGGCGAGTGTCCCGCAGACGCAGCAGAGTGTCCACCCACCCCAGAGTTTTGGTCAAGGAAGAGGCAGAGGACAGTTCGATCGAAAGGGAGCATCGAGTGCAGGATCCGCTCCTCCACGTCTTTATGAGATGAGGAGGGCAGATGATCATAATGCAGTTGTAGCATCACGTACCGTTTAGATCCTTTCGCAACCATTTAGTATTTTGTTCGATATAGGGGCTACACACTCGTTTATATCCTTGTCTTGTGTTAATCGTTTGAGCATTTCTTGTTTTCATGAATATGAACCTTATATTGTGGGTTTACCGAATGGGGAAGGAATTGTGGAGAATTTAGAAACTAGAGATTTTCCTGTAACAATTCGAGTGAAAGACTGGCCTTCAAATCTGATCGTAGTAGAAATTCAAGGAGATGACCTAATTCTTGGAGATGATTGGCTTAATCGATCTGGAGCTATTATGAACTACCGGAAAAGGAACATCTCGATGATAGCCGAAGATGGATCCAAATTACTATTCGAAGGATGGAGACCAGGAAGCTCAGAGAAAGTGATCAAAGTTATGAAAGCCGTCAAACTACTAAAACCGGGCTGTACCGGATACTGGTGTTATGCGATGAAGACAGAAGAAGGAAGAATAGAGCTTTCATCTATTCCTGTCATGAATGAATTTCCAGACATGTTCCCTGATAAATTACCTGGACTACCTCCACAACGAGATGTAGAGTTTACCATCGAGCTAGAGCCGGGAGCTACATCGATTTCTAAGGCGCCGTATCGAATGGAACCTACCGAGATATATGAACTGAAAAAGAAACTGGAAGAATTGCTGGACATAGGCTATATTCAGCGAAGTGTTTCGCCTTGGGGAGCACCAGTTCTATTTGTTCGAAACAAAGATGGATCGCTTCGATTGTGCATCGACTACCGAGAGCTAATAGGATGAAGATCAAGAATAAGTACCCGTTGCCACGAATTGATGATTTGTTCGACCAGTTGCAGGGAGTGTTAGTGGTTTTGAAGATCGATTTGAGATCGGGATACCATCAATTGAGGATTAAGGAATCAGATGTCCCGAAGTCAGCATTCAGAACTCGTTACGGGCACTATGAGTTTGTGGTGATGCTATTTGGTCTCACTAATCCGCCTGCTGTATTTATGCAGTTAATGAATCGAGTATTCATAGAGTACTTAGACAAATTCGTAGTTGTGTTTATCGATGATATCTTGGTCTACTCTAAGAGTCCGGAAGAGCATGAGCAGCACTTACAGATCGTTTTGAGCCTCTTGAGGAGCGAGCAGTTATATGCCAAACTTTCAAAATGTGAATTTGGGCTAAAGGAAGTGATGTTCCTTGGTCACGTAGTATCAGCGGAAGGGATCCGAGTAGATCCCCAGAAAGTCGAGGCGATTTTGGAATGGAAGTCTTCTAAGAACGTGAAAGAAGTCAGAAGTTTCTTAGGACTTGCTGGGTATTATCGTCGGTTCGTAGAAGGGTTTTCCAAAATTACCCGTCCACTTACTTGATTACTGCAGAAAACCCAAAAGTTTGAATGGGACGAGAAGTGTCAGGCCAGTTTTGACGAACTTAAGAAGAGATTGATGATGGCTCCAATTCTAACGCTGCCACAAGGAACTGGAGGATTCATAGTATATAGTGACGCTTCAAATCAAGGTCTCGGTTGTGTATTGATGCAGAATGAGAAGGTGATAGCCTACGCTTCACGTCGGTTGAAGTCATATGAAGTTAATTATCCAACTCATGATTTAGAACTGACAGTTGTTGTTTTCACCCTAAAGATATGGAGACACTATTTGTACGGAACTCACTGTCAGATCTTTACAGATCATAAGAGTCTTAAATACATCTTCAGTCAGAAAGAGTTGAACATGCGGCAGAGGAGATGGCTGGAATTGATTAAAGACTACGATTTGGAAATTCTTTATCATCCAGGAAAAACGAATATAGTAGCTGATGCACTAAGCCGCAAACCCATTTCTATTCGAATGCTGGAGACGCTCACATCCCAGTCCAGCATTCAATGAGAGTTGATTCATGAAGGAATTGAAGTATGGTTACAAGCAGTCAAGGGACAACTATGTGTGATGGGATTAACTTCAACGTTAAACGAAGAAATCAAATCTAAGCAATTAGATGACCCTCTGATGATTCGGTTACGTGATGAAGTAGGCAAGGGAAAGGCCCCAGGATTTGTAATTCATGAAGATAGAGTTCTGAGATTCCAAAGTCGACTTTGTGTTCCCGATAACGATGTTTTGAAGCAGACAATCATGAAGGAAGCTTACAGTATGCCCTATTCTATTCACTCAGGCACCAGTAAGATGTATAAAGATCTGAAGCAGAATTTTTGGTGGGGCAACATGAAGAATGGCGTGGTAGATTATGTTTCGAAGTGTTTAACTTGTCAGCAGGTTAAGATTGGACATCAGCGACCTACCGGAATGCTGAAGCCACTTTCGATTCCTGAATGGAAGTGGGAAGACATATCGATGGATTTTATCACCAATATGCTGAAGACCAGAACTGGGATGAATATGATTTGGGTGATAGTTGATCGTCTAACCAAGTCGGCTCATTTTTTGGGCATTAAGGATACATGGGAACCCGAGAGGTTGGCACGAAAGTTTATTGTGGAGATAGTCCGATTGCATGGTACACCGAAGACCATTTTTTCAGATCAGGATGGTCGCTTCGTGTCACATTTTTGGAAAGCGGTTCATAGAGCCTCGGGAACCAAGCTGAACTTTAGCACATCTTATCATCCTCAAACCGATGGACAATCCGAGAGAACTATCCAAATAGTAGAAGACATGTTGAGCTTGTACCTTAAATTGGTCTACTGATTGGGAAATTCATCTGTCGTTGATTGAATTCACCTACAATAATAGTTGGCATGCTTCTATTAAGATGGCACCTTTCGAAGCCTTACATGGAAGAAGATGTAGATCACCCTTATGTTGGAATAATTCGTCTGTTAATCGGGATGGAACCAGAGTTGATAGTACAAACTTAAGAGAAGGTAGCTCTGATTCGTAAAAGGTTGTTGACTGCCCAGCGTCGGCAGAAGTCTTATGCCGACGTGCGTCATCGCCTGTTGGAATTTAGAATTGGGGGTCATGTACTTCTGAAAGTTTCTCCTACCAGAGGAATTTTTCGTTTTGGGAAGAAAAGAAAGTTGAGTCCGAGATATATCGAACCATTCGAGGTTCTTGAAAGAGCTGGAGAATTGGCGTACAAATTAGATTTTGGCAAGATATATCGAACCATTTGAGTCACTTTCATAATGTGTTTCACGTATCTCAGTTACGGAAGTATGTACCGGATCCTAGTCATGCCATCAATTTTGGCGAGATCGAAGTAACTAATGATGGTACATTCGAGGAGAATCCAATCAAGATACTCGAGAGTCAAGTCAAGCAATTTAGGAATAAAACAATCTCCTTGGTTAAAGTTCAATGGTCATGCCACGGAGTCGAAGAAGCCACTTGGGAGATGGAGGATAGTATGAAGTCGAGATACTCGAAATTATTTTCATCTTAAGTTTCGGGATGAAACTTCTTTTTAGAGGGAGAGTATGTAATACCCGGATAATTATTGTATATTCAATCTGTATTTGATGTTTGTAGCATTTGATTATGTGGTATTAATAATCAAAGTGTGATTTTTCCGTATTTGTATTCCTACAATCATGAGTTTCCAAAATATGCATGCATGCATCTGCACGTCATAACGTACGCTAGCAGTTGAACATAACGTACGTTAAGAGCTGCATATAACGTACGCTATAGGCGAGGCATAGCGTACGTAACAGGCAGTCATAGACAGATAGGTCTGGTCGTCGCATGGGGCTAGTTAGGATATTGTCGGGTAAGGATTCCCCGCGTGAACCTGGATAACTTTTGATAAAGCAAGTCAACGAGGCATATCATACATTAAAGGAGTATAATAACGTATGCTACACTAAATATATTATGTACGTAAATTGATTGTTAACATACGTTATGGAAGTTAGAAACGAGACAGTGAGCTACTGACGAACATATATGTAATGAGTTGCCGATAACGTATGTTAAGGCGATAGCGTACGAAATGTCTTTTGTCCAACGTACGTAAAGATTAGAATCTTATAAATAGGACATCAATCTACTTCATTTCACACTTTTTCTTCTTCGCTCCTTGTCCGAATTCTGTAAATCCAGAGAGCCTCTCCCACAACATAACCCTTGATTTAGCCTATCTACTTGGTGGTTGAAGTTGGGAAGCATCTTGGATTGGTGTTCAAGTTCCCGGTGTTGAGTTCCACCGAGTGCTTCATCATTCCCCTCCGCAATAAGGTATGTGATGCTACCCCAGCCTAGAATTCATGTTCTTATACTGATTATGACCATTACTACTGGAGCTATTAAGGTTTATTGATAACTCAAAGAATTGAACACCATGTTTTAGGAGGATTGGAAGAATTTACACTTAGGATTTCCATTGTTAAGAGGGATTAGAGTTGAGCCTTGATTTTGTTAACATTGAGATGGAGTTTTGCTGAAATTGTAACATGCCTTCGACGATGAATTCGAAACATTTCTTTTTGAGGAGCAATATGTTAATGTTATCATGCGTGTTAGATGAATTCAAGAAGATAAATGTAGAGGGTGTCTTTCATGTATATTTCATTATTTTTAGAGGTTTCTTGATGTGATAATCTTCATATTGAAGGCTAGAACGAAGTGATTAGTTTGGTGATAATTGTTTTGAACTTAAAACTTTGATAAGAAGGATTGCGTGTGGAAGAACGAAAAATCGTAGATATGAACTAATCTAGAACTCGGTTGAAATGTGTTAAATAACCGAACCAAGTATTGGAAATGATAATCAGAATTAGAGTGCGGATTTGTGATGATTTGAATATCCCTGAAATCATAGACATCGACATTTTATCTCCGTTATGGTCATTTGATTCGCATGAAGCATGTCATTAGTTCGACTTAGCATTCGTCGAGTAGTTGGACCATGAACCGGCTATAGTAGATGTTAACTCAGACATAACTTAAGACATTAGGTGTTCATACGTTAGATATGTCACGTAAGTTGAACTCTTTGTTATTTCTTCTTGAATAAGGTCCGAGCTTTGCAAAGTGATTGATCGAAGGGGCGACCTTCGGGCGTATAGATAGTCAAAGGCAATTACTTTAATTATGTTTATTCGTGTTGATGTCGGTTATGTTGTTATGTGTCGTGCATATGTATTGTGATTGTTTTGTCCATCAAGCGTTGGTCCGACAGGATCATCATGGGAATATATAGCTGTGTGCGCTGGATCGTTGGACGGGTACTTCCACCATGTGTTGGTCCTGTAATACCCCTAATCCTCTCAGGGATATTACATGTCGTAGACCCTTTCCTCAAGGATCTACCAGGCTGGTAACACAATCAAACATCTAAACATCGCCTTTAAGGCTAAAACGACACAGTAGACCGGTTTGGTCTTTCAATTAATACATACAACTCAATCTCAATACATACCCACGTAGGGGTCAAAACACAACACGCTCTCGTACAACGGGGAGAAAAGTACTGCAGCGGAAATAACTACAACTAAACCAATACAATATCGTACGGGTCCTCATGTGATTAGTATCGATCATCTTTCATCATCTTTCGTGCCAACCCTGTGTTATGCTCCCCGAAACCTGAATGCAAAACAGACATCCACCCCCGAAAAAATTCCATTATTTTGCTAGTGCAAGTACAAAGTGCAAATACGAGTCATACAAATCATATTCCAAGAATAATAATAACCAGGAATCCTTAAAGACGCAAACATAACGAAAAATACTTCCCAGGGCAAGAGTTTGAGTAAAACTTTCCAAATTTGAAAGATCACAAATCTAGGGAACAATTTATAAAATGTTTTTAAAATGAAACCATTTAGGATTTACGAATCCTTCTCTTTCCAAAAAAGCCGAAATGGGTCACAGCCCAAGATTTACTTTCTCATATAAAGACCAACAACAATTCATAGGGTTCATATCCCACGTCACGTGTCCTCGACGGACATAAAATCAACAAAACATAACCTCCCAAGATACAAAATCTCGGTAACACGTCCAAGGTACTCGACCTGGCAAAACACATCCATATTCATATACATAACACCGTGATCACATGCCACGTCATCTCACGGTTGGATCAATCACTTGTTGTCTCCTGACCACATGATCACAAGCCATGTGCCACCGCAGGTATTCTTAGGCGCTCACGGTTGGATCAATCACTTGTTGCATCCTAACCACATGATCACAAGCCATGTGTCACCGTAGTTTTTCTTAGGCTCTCACGGTTTCAATCACTTGTCGCATCCTGACCACATGATCACAAGCCATGTGTCATCGTAGACCCCGCCCATGCCCACACATTTACACACATAACACAGTACAACAAGGATATCCTAACAATTCACCCAGAGGCATCAAACACTTAGCACGACACAACGTCAAACCACAATGCACCGAAATGAGGAAATATACACACGAATTATCAAGCGCAACATCAACACCAAACATACCCATAGGATTCACTTAATCATTTACGAAACAAACCATTTGCAAAATACACACAGGTTTTGAAAGAGAGACTTTAATGAGGTTAAACAGAATCTTTTGAAAGTCCATTCCAATCAACCAAACAAATACACCAACACGATCACCAATCATCATATCCATAAAACAAGAAATGTATGAACAAGGTACTTGCCTCAAATAATCACAAACGCGGAGAATCAATCGAAGTGAGGCGACATGAACTAACAACGAATCCGACGACATCGCTGAACACCAATCCGCGACAATGAACTACGAACAACAATAACAACAATGAAAATGAATTCCATACCACGACCCAAAGCCGCTGAATTAAAGGACCAAACGACGAAAGTGCAAGGGTTTCCCCCAAAATGGCCAAGAACACGAATCGACCCGACAAAAATATGAAAATAGAATTTCAAACCGTGGGCTATGATCAACATGACTAGATAACAACTATAGAACCAACAATCTCGGATTAAAATCACGAAATCAAGACAAACCCCCGAATTTATCAAAACTAGGGTTCTGAGATTTATACCTTGATTCGGAGGAAAAAGGATGATTTGATGTTGTTAATCCGCACCAAGACCTTGATGATAATGTTGTAGGTTGAAACATTGATGAATTCCCGTGAAGATTCGCCCTAGAATCGCCTCAAGACTCTGCCCGTCGCGTGAGGGAAGAAATGAAGAAATTTGTCTAAAAACAGGAGTGCCCGCTGCCTGAAATACAGGCTCCTGTTACGGCCGTAACATCATGGCCATTACGGCCGTAATTACGGCCGTAACATGCTGCATTCTGGCAGCAGATTCCTTCTGCTGCCCGATCAGTTCCGAACGACCTTAGAATGCGATGACTCGAAAAGTGCGATATAATGCTAATGAAGGGTTCTTAACAACGGATGAATGCGCTAAACAAACATGCGATTCCGACAACTCGGAGGTAGGTAAAAACGAGTATGAAAATAAATACCCAAAATTTTGAGATATTACAAAACGGCACAAACGTCCGAAAACCACGATACGTGATCGAATAACTAAACCGAAGTTCACAACACGTCTAACAAGGTTAAACGGACATACGGAAAACACGAAACAACAGTTTAGAACGAGATTCGCAAGACCGAACTCATGTGCGGAAAAGTCGCTAAGAAGTACGGAACTCAACAAAACGACACCGAAACGAACTCGGATGTCAAAAAGTGCAGAATTAATCATTCTCGTAATGACGAAAAGGTCACAAGCAAGCCGTTAAAACGGACTCCAGCCAAAAAAAAATAAATTTACCGAAAATCGAAATCGCGGATATTACATAGTACTCTCCTTAAAAGAAGTTTCGTCTCGAAACTTAAAATAAATAGGAAGGAGCAACAGCCCACCAGGAACATCTCAACAAGATACATAACAACCGAATAACTCACACCCATCGGCGAAATGCTACAAGCAACCAAGAAACATACGGCGTGAAATCATGCTAAACGACAACCATCACAATGTCACAAGTAGAGAGATAATAAAAGCAACGAGTGTCAAGTATCACCAAACAGATAGCACAATCAAGTCAAGTATACGAACTATCACAAAACAAAGGTACCTATTACAAGAAAACACATATAGTCGAAAAAATAGAAAATAAATACACAACGATCCGCGAGGGTAACCATGAAGAACTCCGACCACGCCAAAATTCTCGAAAACCACCCTAGGCATCTCCATGTCCTTTCGGAGCGGAGATGCAAACTCGATCTTCAAATCTCTCAGCTACTCTCTCGCAATGCACGGCTCGGTGTCCCAATTGACCGCAATCGAAACAGTTGACTAACGGTGAATGACAATTCTTCGCGGTATGGCCCGCTCGACTACAGTTATAACACGTCTTCGAGCTACTCAAGTTACTCAATGCAGGGGTAATACTCCTCTTCTGTTCATGCAATCGAGGAACCTTCTTAGGATGACGACACGAAGTCCCAGCCCCAGAAGACCCACTTCCCCGATTTCCTGAAAAGTTCCCAACAATTTTCTGTCTCTTCGACTCTGACATATGCTCAGTCGTTGATATAGATAGTTCATAGGCTAACGCCCTATTCTGATACTCTCTCAATTAAGTATAAGTGAAACCCGTCATGTACTGATGAATCTCCGGCTTCATTCGCCTAGTAAAATGACAAATCTTATCTTCCTCTGTCCTTACCTAATCCTGCACATGACTGAGCTGTTTGCTATAATCAATAATAACTTGAGACAGCGGTACATCTTGCGGTTTCTCCGAGAAGAATTCATTAATCCTCTGATTTCTGATCGGTTCTGGACAAAACTCATCTCTCATGAATCTCTGGAACACTGCCCACGTGACAACACGATCTCGAGGCTTAACAGCCTCCCACCAATTTGCGGCATCTTTATCAAGGAGGTACTGAGCGACAGGCACCTTACGCTCTTCTGGAAAATCAACTACCTCGAATATCTTTTCCAACTAGAAAATCCAACCATCCCAGCCCAATGCATCTGCGGCACCAGCGAAACGAGGGGATTCATACGAACCACTTCTCGAAGCCACTGAGTTGCACCAATCTTCTCACATCTATATTATGCTGAACTCCTTGAGTCAACTGAGTCATCTGTACAGCTACCTGCTGGAAAATAGTAGCAATACCAATACCAACACCAACACCGGCAGCATGATCCCGATCATACGTCTGATCGCCACGACCACGACCTCTGCACCTCGGCATACTGAATAAGTAACCACTCATCACAACAGAAAATTATAACACATAACACATACAACGATTACCATCGTAAGGCAACACACACATGAAAATCACAGCAATGACGGCATCGTTCGGTGATTTCAATAGCTCAAACGATAACCATCAATCGTACAAACCCAAGCTCCAACAGCTCGCACAGGTACGATAACACGCAAATCACCACGAAGCGACAAACATTTAGTACCAACATCAAACCTCTCACAGAGGGCTATAACACAACAAATGCGTGGCGAACGACTCGACGCTCACACCACCAATTCAATCACAACTCGGAGGGCTAACACCCTAATGACAATGCTAACATCATACACACCTTCTCTTACTACAAGCAGGAAATGATAGGCTTTAAAAACGAAAACTACCTTTTTGAAAACAATTTTAGAAATACCAGTTGATCTTGAGTATCACCTTTCGAAAAAGTAATACAAACATCGTTACCGAGACTTTGAAAAATCGTTTTGTATTTGGTAAAAAAAATGAGGACATCTTTCTTTTAGTTAAAAACTTTAAAAAATATTCGACCTTCGGGTCTAAGCAATGCATTTTTAAATTATTGAGAATATCTCAAAATATTGTGGTCCTCAAAGTGGAATAATTTTGAAACATACAGTGGCACTAGTAGGCGCCTTGAAAATACCGCGAGAAAATAATCCATTTTAAAAGTACGTCTCGAAATTTATTCTATAACATACTCAAGGTTTAAAAAAAAAATCCATTAGGCCAGAATGCCCAAAACTCACATGTATCGACATTCGGTTATACATCTCATAGTACCCGTATCAAATCGTTCAAATTCAAAACAAGACATGTCTTTTTCCATAAAACAAACTGTCAAATATCACATTGATCCCATCCGAGGCTTTTATGGACCCTCCCGGACTGGCCATAATTATAAATCACGCACAATCATCGCCTAGGACTGGGGCTAAACCACTGGTCCCATTCGAGGCCTCTAAGGACCCTCCCGGACTGGCTAGCGAACAAGCTCGTGAATCCAGAGTGAAGTCGCGGATTCCCCCGAGGCCTCGTCTGACCCTCCTGGAGTGAGCAAATCACACACATATACATTTCTGTTCCATATTAAGCACAAAGATTTCACGAGAATACTTGCAAAACGAGGAAATCATTTTGAAAATTATTAGCAGCGGACAAAACAATAGTCGAAAAGACATAAGCAGCGACAACAGTCCTCATATAAACAAAATATGAGAGTCAAATAAACACATATCATGAAACCAAAAATCTACATGAAGATTCCATCACTTAACAAATAATCATACAAGTAGCTCATGTCACACGAGACATAATACAAAGAAGGGAGACTTATATCCACAGGTCGCACGAAGATGATGATCGCCCCACGATACTTATCACGACCAACGAACTCAGACGACGCGTCGCGACACGACTCCGTCAGACAAAATCCGACGAGACAAGACTCAACAGACACAACTTGACCCGACAGTCTAGGTTTCCACAACCTAAGCTCCGATACCATTTATGTAACACTCCCAATTATCTCAGGGATATTACACGTCGTAGACCCTTTAATCAAGGATCTACCAGGCTGGTAACAAAATCAAACATCTTAACATCGCCTTTAAGGCTAAAACGACACAGTAGACCGATTTGGTTACAACTCAATCTCAATACATACCCACGCAGGGGTCAAAATACAACCCGCTCCCGTACAACGGGGAGAAAAGTACTGCAGCGGAAATAACTACAACTAAACCAATACAACATCGTACGGGTCCTCATGTGATTAGTATCGATAATTTTTCATCATCCTTCTTGTCAACCCTGTGTTATGCTCCCCGAAAACTGAATGCAAAACAGACATCCACCCCCGATTACTCGGGGTTAGCAAAATTCCACTATTTTGCTAGTGCAAGTACAAAGTGCAAATACGAGTCATACAAATCATATTCCAAGAATAATAATAACCACGAATCCTTAAAGATGCAAACATAACGAAAAATACTTCACGGAGCAAGAGTTTGAGTAAAACTTTCCAAATTCGAAAGATCACAAATCAAGGGAACAATTTATAAAATGTTTTTAAAATGAAGGCCCTCCGGAGTTTTAACGGAAAACCATTTAAGATTTACGAATCTTTCTCTTTTCAAAGAAACTTAAAGGGGTCACAGCGCAGGATTTACTTTCTCAAATAAAAACCAACAACAATTCACAGGGTTCATATCCCACGTCACGTGTCCTCGACGGACATAAAATCAACAAAACATAACCACCCAAGATACGAAATCTCGGTAACACATCCAAGGTACTCGACCTAGAAAAACACATCACATTCATATACATAACACTGTGATCACATGCCACGTCATCTCATGGTTCGATCAATCACTTGTTGTCTCCTGACCACATGATCACAAGCCATGTGTCACCGTAGTTTTTCTAGGCTCTCACGGTTGGATCAATCACTTGTTGCATCCTGACCGCATGATCACAAGCCATGTGTCACTGTAGACCCCAACCATGTCCACACATTCACACACATAACACAGTACAACAAGGATATCCTAACAATTCACCCAGAGGCATCAAACACTTAGCACGACACAACGTCAAACCACAACGCACCGAAATGGGGTAATATCTGCACATACGCATTACCAAGCACAACATCAACACCAAACATACCCATATGATTCACTTAATCATTTACAAAACACACCATTCGCAAAATACACACGGGTTTTGAAAGAGATCCCTTAACGAGGCTAAACCGAATCTTTTGAAAGTCCATTCCAAACAACCAAACAAACACACCAAGACGATCACCAATCATCATATCCACAAAACAAGAAATGTATAACAAGGTGCTTACCTCAAAAAATCATAAACGCAGAGAATCGACCGAAGTGAGGCGACACGAACCGACGACGAATCCGACGACTCCGCTGAATACCAATCCGCGACAATGAACTACGAACGACAATAACAACAATAAAAATGAATTCCATAGCACGACACAAAGCCAGTGAAATAAAGGAACTGTTGGGTGCAAGATCGGATATTGTGCCGAGTTGCGTAAGCGTAAAATAAAATGCAGAAATTAAATGACGCATGGATTTATAGAGGTTCGGTTATAAATGAGCCTACGTGTAGGTCACAAGTCGTCCAGGAATAAGTCTAGAGGGGGGGTGAATAGACTTATTGAAACTCTTAAACTCTTTTTCACGAAGAGTAAGTTTCTTCAGTTGATAGATATGCAAATGACATAGAGTCGTTTGTACTCAATACGTGCGGAAGTCAGCTGATGACGACTACAAACAACTAATGAAACACTTAACAATGAATGCAGCAGTTAAAGTATGATGCTATAAAACAGTAAAATACGCAGGCAGTTATAGTGGTCTCAGAGGTGGGGTAATCCTCTACTAATCCACTTTTCTCCAAACCAGTTGGAGATGAATTCACTATAATTGTCAACCAGTGATAAAGAATACAGTGATTCAACCAAATTACAACAGCTTCCAACCAGTGGAAATCCTTTCTGTTGCAAATCCTTTGACTGCCTTGCACCTCTTGATCCGTGATCCTTGGATGCCTTTACAGTCTTGAACTTCAACCAGTGAAGTACCCTGAACTCCGGATTAAAGACACGAGTTTTTGTCTTCTCCAACTAAGAGCTTCTTCAAATATGAACTTTTAGAACTGCTCTTTTCACGATGCTATAGTTCGCTTTTTAATTGCTTTGAATGCTTTGATTGCTTGAGATTTTATTCGCACCAATGTATGCTCAACTTCAAATATTCAGATATATATAGGTGTTGATCCTTGAGCATTCTTCATAGACGTTGCAAATCCTGCAACAAATCCATCCGTTGGAGAAATAGTCTTCTTTGTTTATTTTTCTGAACGTTGCAAGGCTGGATTCCCATATTATAATCCATCTTTAGACCGTTGTGAAGACTTTGCATATGAGGGAGCCGAATCTTTTAAATATAATAAGATTAAAGTCTTCAGTGGTAGGCCTGGATGAATTATTCAATTCATATCCGTGCGGGAATCTCTCCATTTTGTCTTTTCACATTTGCATGTGACTTTCCGTAATATTTGACTATTCAACGCATGCTGACGTGGACTTGGAGTACTTGGCTGATCAAGTTGGCTGATGAACAGTCATCTTCTCTGCAGCTTGGACTTCTTCTGTCGGTGGCTGTTTAGGACTCGCCTGATCAGATGACTTGTCTGAAGTCACTTGACTGCAGTCTGGTCAAACATCTCTGATGATATTTGTTGACCAGTACTTCTCTTACTTGACTCGGCTGTACTTCTCTAATGTACTTAGCTGTACCTTTGTACTTAGCCGATTTGAGCCTAACTTATTTGGCCTATAGAAGATACTCATTTGGTTTTTCCTTACATTTTGCCAAGTATTTAAATTAACACAATTTGGCATATGGAAGATACTCATTTGGTTCTTCCTTACATTTTGCCAAGTAATAAACATTTGAATTATATTAATGACATCATCAAAATCTAACAAGTATTCCTAACAAATTCCCCCTATTTTGATGATGGCAAAACTTAAGCAAATTATTCAAATGAACAAGTCTGCACTTGAGTGCACGATACAAACTAAAATCAGTCTAGTTTTGAGATAACTGGGAATTGTCATTCACAAGACTGTTATAAAATTTCTGTATTGATTTACAAATACATGTCTTTCAATGATCAAAAACAATTATAGAAAATTTTACAAGTACACAATGAATATAAAACAAAAACAAATCATTTGCCTCGGCCTCTGCCTCTTCGGATAGGATGCTTGGCAGGTCTGATAGGCTTGGCTCCAATTGGTCTTATCTTGACAGGGGCAAGACCATATTTTCTTCTGACAATGAGAGCGGCAAAGTCTTGCTCTTCTTGTGAGGAGAACTTGTGCTCATCACAAAGTTTCTTTATTTTCCTTTGAAGTGCTAATTCATTCAGATCATCATCTTCCAAGGTGGGAGGATCTTTAGGCCTGAAAGGAGGGATCATTGGGTATGCATTACATTTCTTTGCATGTTTTAGAAGGACAACCCAGAGTTTTGGATGTGCTTCCTCCATGAAGTTAATGAAAATCTGCTGTGGGGAGCAACTATTATCCTGGAGTAACTCCCAGATATAAAAGTCTCTGATAAACTTCTTATTTGCATTTCCCCACATAGGTAAGGCTTCGATAGGAATAAAATCATCAACATGCCATAACTCTCTGCCTTCCCATTCTAGTGTAGGCTGGTCCCCAATTCTGATCCTCCTTCTTTTGGCTGCAGGCTGATCAGCCTGCTCTATTTCAGCTTCTCCATGCCTTTTTGCCGAGGATGTCCCAGCATTGATCATTTGGACATCTTGCCTCTTCTTGGTCCTCAACTCTTGAGCTCCTATAAATTCCCTTTGCTTTCTACCTTCCCTATGAGACCTTTCTTCCCCCTTTTTGCCAGCATCAACCAGGGTGGTCAACTGCTTCTCCATTCTTAGCATCCAGTCAGACATGCCAAGGGGCATTCTGTTGTTTGTAGGAGGAGGAGGTTGAGGGATGTTCCGCTATAGCAATGTGTCAATTTTTGCATTGATCGACTGCAGATCAAGAGTGATCTGAGAAGCAAGCATCTCTCCAACAGTGTCTTTCACGATCTGTCGGATCAGCTCTATCATCATATGAGTAATTTGTGATGTCTGTGGAGAGTGCTCGCCTGATCCTTCTGCACCTACAGGTGGGTATGCGGATGACCCACCTGACTGCAGACTCCTATCTGCAGCTGGCATACCAGATGGGGTCTGTTCTGGGGTCCCCAATCTGGAGTCTTCAGCCAAGTCTGCATCTAGTCTGGTATATCGGGCAAGTGGCCCAGCCTTCTCTGATGCAACTTTCCTCTCTGCCTCCTTTTCTGGCTCCTTCTCTTTTTCTCCTTCTTCCTTTTCCAATTCCTTCTCTCCTTCTTCCTTTTCTTCATCATTCTCCTTTTCTTTCTTAGCTTCTTTTTCTCCTCCTTCATCTTTACCATCATCATTATCATCATCATTTTTATCTTGATCATCCTTTTTCTCATTATCATCATCTTTATCATCATCCTCCTTTTCTTCTTCATCATCCTGATGAACTTCATCTCCTTCTTCTTCTTCTTCATCCACTAATTCCTCAGTTTTTTCGACTTCTTCTTCTCCAGATTATTTTTTAAATGTGATATTTTCTTTTTCTCTTTCTTCCTGTCTCCCCTCTTCATCTTCAATAATAATAATTTCTTCTTCATCCACTCCTTCTATTATTATCCCTTTTTCTTCAACTTCTTCTTCTTCTTCTTTACCAATGGATCCGTCAGAAATGCTATACATTATAGAGTGGATAAATTAGTCCATGTTGGTTTTAGAATTGGACATGAACCAAATTTCCTGAAGTAGTAAAATTGTGTTTGACACTTTGCAAAAATGTATCAGCACATCTTCTGTGGCTTGGGGATATCCCCAACCACTTGCTTCAACATAAGCTTGAAGTTGAGTGAAAGAAAGTGATTTTAAAAGCTTCCATTATTCAAAAATATGAACAAAAAAATGTTTTAGAGCATGCGGTTTAACCAACTGAAGTTGCTCTAAGGATAAGTTAAAAATGTTGTTGTGAAGCAGGTGAAAAGTATAATTTGCCTCAGGTATGTTAATTATTAAACCTGCTTCCTCTTCTTCTGAGATGAATTGTGGAGTGAGGAGAGGAACGATCTGGGTCTCCAGGCTGCCCGGAGCAGGCTGGTCCTCCAGGTGAATATGTGACCTGGCTGCAGGACTGGGAAATTGCTCTGGCTGCTCTTCTTCATTGAACTGCAATCGCCTGGGCCTCTTCGGAGAAGGTTCTGGTGAGGAATGAATGATGGAGGGATCACCAGGGGCGTGTCCTCTTCTCTTGAAACGAACAGCAATAGGCGTATTATCCGATTCCGTACCCGACTGGGCTGCAGGTGGGTTGCCTGCTGCAGCCTGGTTGGACTCGTCTGATGATTCAGGGTACTTGCAGGTCCTTGAATCAGACAAATCTTTTAAGATTCGAGCTGCTCTTCTACTGCTTCCTAGCCTCCTCAATGTCTCTTGGTCTAGATGACCAAGTCTTTTATTGATGTGGAAGGGGTCAGTATTTCCCTTTGCCACACCCAGCTTCTCCAGAATCCAACTAAGCTGCGTTCCGAACGCCAGCTTGGATTTAAACTTCTTCTCTTCAACAAGCCACTCGTCCTTGTTGACCTCGCGCACCAACTGCCTGTAGATATAATCCGACCAGTCAATCGGCTCGTCCTGGATTAGTGCTCCCAGCACTATGAATTTAGCGGACGACAGTTGGTCATAGCTGCCGGCCATGCCCATGACTATTTTGTTCGTTATGTCCAACATATAGCGATACACCTTTTTAACTTCACTCCTATTGGCGGTGAGCTTTAGCTTCCCCGGTTGGTCGACCGCCTTAATCTTCAGCCAAGTATCGGCTGCGCTCTGTTTAAGGGCCTCGACCGCCACGCCACGATCCTTCATTCAAAAACTTTCCAGATCGTCTCTGGCGATATGTCCACTTGTACTCCGCCGACGGTGCTCCTAATCCCCGCTTCAATCACTCAAGCTTCGTGGAAAAATGCGATAACGTCCTCCTTGAACAGGTGCTTGGGACTGATATCCAAAAATGGATAGATCCCATTCATCTTCATCGAGCGGATAAGGTCGAGCACATTGTTGTTTTCCAGATTCGATTCCAAGAGTCCTTCAAAATCAATGACCAGGGAGAAGATGATCTAGTCCTTGACTGCCTTCAGGTTTAGGCCTTCAAAATAAGATTCCATTTCTACAAGACAGACGATTTCTTAGTGTATTGAGAGTTCGAAGGAGTTTTTGCTCTGTAAATTAGGGTTTTGGTGAAGGTAAAGTGAAAGGGTTTTCCGTCCTTATAAGGAAAATGAAACGACACTGTAATTAAATAATCATTTATTTTAATCGGTGGTCCACCTTTTGAGATCCCTTTTTTAAAATTCAAATTTTTAATCGGTGGTCCAGGTTTTGAGTTTGAAAATGGACGGTTGGATTTTAATTTGTCACAGTGGAGGTCGATTGAACCTGTGATTGCCACGTGTATTTTTAAAACATATAGTACTGTGCCACTTGTGATCCAAAATTAATATGATACTATTTATATAAATAGGTTATTATACAAACAGGTTACTAAAGTTTACCAAAAATGACAATTTTCTTACTAAAGTTTTTTTTGTTACAAAAAGGTTACTAAAGTAAACGGGTTTGTCAACTGGGTTACTCAAAGATTAAAATCTTACACAAATGTAACTGCGAGAGTGGGCAACCGGATGATTACCGGTTCCCCTTGTCCACGTCAGCACCATAGTTTTAAATGTTACAAAGAAGTTAGTATAGTTTACGGGGTTATTAAATAGGTTACTGAATTTTACAAAAAGTTACTATGCATGTTTTTTTTCTTTTTTTTTTCTTTTTTTTAATTATTATTTTTTTTTACTTTTAAGTTTTCTTTTTCGCATGTCTTTGTATATTTTCATACATTTCTATCCGTTTTTATACGTTTATGTACGTTTTTCTCTCTTGTCGTACTTTCTTTACATTGTTTTACGTTTATGTACGTTTTTATCCAGTTTCGTACGTTTTTGTCTATTTTTGTATGTTTTCATCTGTTTTCGTATATTTTCATACGTTTTCATAGGTTTTCATAATTTTTTTATTACATTTGTGTGCGCATTTATACACTTGTGTACGTTTCATAGGTCTTTTTACGTTTTCATACTAGTTTTACGTTTTTCTACACCTTTGTATGTTTTATACATTTGTATGTTTTATACTTGTTATGTTTTATACGTATGTAAAAATGTGTATAAAAACGTGTATAAAAAGTGTGTAAAAATGTGTGAAAACGTGTAAAAACACACAAAAACGTATGAAAATGGAAAAAAACGTAAGAAAAATGTAAAAAACATCTCAAAATGAAAAAAGTAAAAAGCGTATAAAAACGTAAGAAAAACATACAAAGACGTAAGAAAAACGGACAAAACGTAACAAAAAAGGATGAAAGTGTAAGAAAATGGGCGAAAACGTATAAAAACGAACGAAAACATATAAAAACGTATTAAAACGGAAAACCCGTGAGAAAAAAGTTCAAAAAACGTAAGAAGGACGAACAAAAATGTATGAAAACCAAATTTTGGGTTAAATATAAACGGTCGTTAGGATAAAGGACTAACAGTGTAACGACAGTTAGTCTAAGGGACCATTTTTTAAATTAACGAAAAAATTAACCTGTAGTAGAAGGTTAAAACATACAGAGTAACTTATATAACTGGTTACAAAACTTGAGTAACCTCTTTGTAACAAAAAAAACTTTAGTCAGAAAATTATAATTTTTGTTAAACTTTAGTAACGTGTTTGTATAATAACCCTATATAAATAGCAGATAATAATATAATATTTAGAAGTCGGTTAGGCTTAGAAAACTTAGCTGGTTGACCGTTGACTGTTGACTGCTCTGCATCAGGTGAGTTGACTCCTTTGACTTCTCGCCTGTGGTTTTGATCAGCTAGGTTCCTTTGTCCTTCGTCTTCTTGTCTACATCAGGTAGGGTCTGATTCCTATGATCAGCTAGGTTCGTCCTTCGTCTGATCTGCTTCAGCTTGCTTTTTCTTCTATACTAGATTCCCAATATAGTAAACCAAGTTCTCTGCTCAGCTCCAAAAACCTTTCTTCTGGCAAAGGTTTGGTGAAGATATCAGCAATTTGATAGTCTGTGCTGACTCTTTCAACTCTGACTCTCTTGTTAAGCACGTGATCTCTAATGAAGTGATGCTTAACATCAATGTGCTTGGTCCTTGAATGCAATACCGGTTTGTTGGTTATTGCAATAGCACTGTTGTTGTCACACCAGATAGGAACTTCATTGGCAATAATGTTGTAGTCCCTCAGCTGTTGTCTGATCTATAAGATCTGAGCACAACAACTTCCTGCAGCGAGGTATTCCGACTCTGTGGTAGAGATAGAGTTAGAAACCTGTTTCTTGCTGAACTAGGATATCAGTCTGGTTCCTAGGAATTGGCACGTTCCACTAGTGCTTTTCCTATTAATTTTGCATCCTGCGAAGTCTGCATCTGAATATCCTAATAGCTCGAAGTTATCGTCCTTAGGATACCATAGTCCAACATTGACTATAGACTTAAGGTATTTAATTATTCTCTTGGCTGCATCTTGGTGCGACTGCTTTGGTTTGGATTGAAATCGTGCGCATACTCCTACGGCATAAGATATATCAGGTCTTCTTACAGTGAGGTATAGCAATGATCCAATAAGTCCTCTGTAGTGGGTTGAATCCACTGATATGCCTCCCTCGTCTGCATCTAGGTGAGTACTTGTGCTCATAGGAATTCTTGCTGGTTTGACTGATTCCATTCCAAATCTCTTGATGAGGTCTCGGGTGTATTTGGCTTGATTGATGAAAATTCCATTTTCCATCTGCTTGACTTATAATCCAAGAAAGAAATTAAGCTTTCCCATCATACTCATCTCAAACTCTCCTTGCATGAGGTTTGAGAATTTCTCACACAGTTCTAGGTTGGTTGAGCCAAATATAATATCATCCACATATATCTGAACTATCAATATGTGGCCTTCGTGCTGCACTCTAAATAAGGTCTTATCCACCTTTCCTTTGCTGTAACCGTTCTTCTCAAGAAACACAGATAATGTTTCATACCATGCTCTTGGTGCCTTCTTAAGTCCATATAGAGCTTTCAACAGCTTGTAGACTTTGTCTCCTTTGACAAATCCTGGGGGTTGCTCCACATAGACTTCTTCTTCTAGGATTCCATTCAGGAATGCACTTTTTACATCCATCTGGTAGACTTCAAAATCTTTGAATGCATCATATGCGAGGAATAGTCTGATGGCTTCTAATCTTGCATCAGGTGCATAGGTTTCATCAAAATCTATTCCTTCACACTGTGCATATCCTTTAGCAACAAGTCTGGCTTTATTCCTAAAAAAAGCTCCATCTTCGTCGCTCTTGTTTTTGTACACCCATTTGGTGCCAATAACCTTCTTATGATCTGGTCTGTCTGTTAGTTCCCAAACGTTGTTCCTTTCCATTTGTTCAAGTTCTTCTTGCATGGCATTGATCCAAGAATAATCTTCCAAGGCTTGTTCTGTTGTCTTGGGTTCTATCTGAGACATGAAGCAAGAGAACATTGCCATTCCTGCGGGTAGAGTGGATTGTCTTGTCTTAACTCCATCAGTCAGCTTCCCAATAATTTGTTGGATTGGATGGTCTTTGATCCACTTGGGAATATCTTCTTCTTCAGGGTCTGTTCCCCCTTGTAGATTTGCTCTGGTGGATTTCCTCTCTGTCTGCATCAGCTTGGATCTGGTCTCCTTGGTCTGCAACTGGATCAGCTACCGTCTTGTCATCTGCAGGTTGGATCTGGTCTGCAGATGAGTCTTTATCAACTACAGATGGTTCTTCATCAGCGGCAACTGGATCAGGTAGGTTTGTTGTTCCTGTCTGATCTGCAGTTGGGTCTTCAGCAGCTACAGTTGTGTCTTCAGGCTGATCTGCAGATGAGTCCACCATTCCAGTGTCATGTTTAATGACTTCTTCGATGGATGCGGATTTGAGCTTATTCTCAATTAGCTCTACTTGCTTCCTGTACTCAACAGTAGATTCATCAAATACAACATGAGGTGTTTCTTCCACAACTAAGGTTCTCTTGTTAAGGACTCTATATGCCTTGCTTCTTTGTGAGTATCCCATAAAGAGACCATCATCAGTTTTAGCATCAAAGGCATTTAGTTGTGTTTTACCGTTGTTGTGGATGAAACACTTACAACCAAAAATATGAAAGTAAGCAACAGTTGGTGTTCTGTTATTCCAAACCTCATAGGGAGTTTTGCCATGTATCCCTACTATCATACTCCTGTTCTGAGTATGGAAAGCTGTGTTGACAGCTTCAGCCCAGACCCTCTTGGGCAGGTCTGCTTCTGCAATTATGGACCTGGCTGCTTCCTTTAGGGTTCTGTTCCTTCTTTCGGCAACACCATTCTGCTGGGGGGTCCTGGTTCCAGAGAGCTCGTGCTGGATTCCATTCTAATCGCTGTAATCAGTGATCGCCTTATTGAGAAATCCGCCTCCTCTATCTGATCTGATCTTAATGATTGAGAGGGATTTCTCATTCTGAATCTTTCTCAGCAGCTCAGGTAGCTTGGTCAAGGTTTCACTTTTCTTGTACAGGAAAATAATCCAAGTGTACCTTGAATAGTCATCCACTACTACAAGGGCATGCTTTCTGCCACTTAGAGTCCTCGGCTTGATAGGACCAAATAGATCCATATGAAATAGATCTAAGATCCTTGTTGTGAGGGTTGTAGGCTGGACTGGCTTGAATGATGCTCTGGTCTGCTTACCTTTCTGACACGCATCACAGAGAGCTTCCTTCTTGAATGCTTCCTCTGGAAGTCCTCTGACCAGCTTCTGAGAACTAATCTTGTTGATGGCTTTGAAGTTCAGATGACATAATCTTTTGTGCCACAACCATCCATTCTCAGCTATTGTCTTAGATAGAAAACAAGTATTGGGAGTTCCTGTGTTCCAATCTATCATATAGACATCTCTTCTTCTGAATCCTTGTAGCTTCACCTCTCCAGATAGGATATCAATCACCATACATTGCCAAATGGTGAAGACTACTAGATTCTTCTCGTCACAAAACTGGCTTATGCTCAGGAGATTATACTTGAGCCCTTTAACATAGTGAACTTTGGATATGACAATATTTCCTCTGTGCAGCTCTCCAAAGCCCTTTGTTTGTCCTCTAGAGCTATCTCCAAAGGTTACGTCTGGACCTATTTCTTTGGTGTATTTTGTCAGCATCTTCTTGTTCCCGGTCATATGCCTCGAGCATCTAGAATCTACAAACCACTCTTCACCTCCAAAGTTTGAGTTCGTGGAGATGTGGTAGTAGTCCTTCCACCTTTTCTGCAATCATACAAGCAGAGACTTAGGTACCCAAATCTGTGTGGGTCCTCTAGGGTTAGATGGTTTCCTGGAGAATTGATTTCTCCTTGGATTGTGAAAATTGTTATTATTGTTACCCCTATAAGGTGTGTAAGGTCTAGGTCTATATCCTCTGTTAGGATTGTATACCGGATATGCCTCATAATATTGATAGTGTGGGCCATTTCTAAACCTTGGCTGAGACCATTTATTAAATCTTTGAGGTCTCCACACTTGTTCATTTTGAAAATTAGGATAACCTTGAGGTTTCCATCTGCCCCTCCCATTTTCAAATCTATTTTTGGGGAGTTTTTGATAATAGTGGACATGTTGTCTGGGCTGCTGCTTCTGCCTCGGCCATTGCCTAGTCGCTTGTCTAGGTGGTTGCCTTGTGAACCCTGGCTGCAGCCTAGACTTGTGACTTGGCTGTTGCCTATTTTTAAATACCGGTTTGTATATAGGCTCAGCAGACGAGACAATTGTTTCTCCCTTGATGAAAGTGGTTTTAGAACTAGAGGGAGTGTGAGGATCATATCCCAGGCCTGATCTGGAATATAGTGGCCTTTTATTAGTACACAATTCGTCCAGAGTTAGAGACGCTTTCAGGGAGGTTATTTCCTGCGCCTGAGTTTTACTTACCTGAGTCAGTTTAGTAAATTCGGCTTTGACATGAGGAAGTGCAGCTGATTTTTCACTATTAAAAATAGTTAGTCGTTTTATCTCAGCTGTAGTGACATCAGCCTGGTTTTTCAAGTTAACTGCAGCCTGGTTTTCAAGATCAGATTTGACTTTATTTAATTCTAGGCTGAGTTTTTCAAAATCATTTTTCAGCTGCCTATTCTCATCTTGCAGCTGAGTCTTCTCGGCTGATACAGATAGGTGTCTCAAAGTCCTTAAGTAGCTGATTTACAGATTCGTGCAGAACCATATCTTATGACATGGCTGAACTATTATTTGAACCAGAGGGTTTTGATGTTACCTCTTCATCAGCTAGGTTGGCCATCAGGCAATCATACTCTTCATCATCATCAGAGTAGAATCCGCTACTTGACTCTACGCGCTTTTGATCTTCTCTAATGAGGGCCTTCCTTCGGTCTTCTTTTCTACTCACCTCCTTCTTGCTCTCGTCCTTCTTAAGATCAGGACAGTCGATTTGAATGTGTCCTGTCTTATGGCAGTTGTAACATTCTACCTTCCAGCTTCTGACTTTTTGGTTTCTTCTGGGATCTCCTTATAATTCTTCTTGTATTTGGAGTAGTTCTTCCGGAAGTTGCTGAACCTCTGCATTATGAACGCCATTTATTCCTCAAAATCTAATAGATTTGGAGGCTTTACACCAGATAAGCTCTTGGCGGGGGACTCGGCTACAAAGGCTATTCCCTTCTCTGCAGGCTCGGTTGATGATGAACTTAGGAGCTCGAACTCATAAGCCTTCAGGTCGGAGAACAGCACTTGGATCTTTATTTTATTAAGATCATTGGATTCTCTCATGGCCACTGCCTTCATGCTCCATTCAGGATTGAGAGATCTTAGAACCTTCAGCGCCATTTCCATGTTGCCATAAGATTTACCAAGGGAGTTGATCTCATTGATGATCTCAGTGAACCTTGTGTCCACTTGGTCTATTGATTCGCCATTCTTCATTTTGAAGTTGTCAAATTTTTGAGTAGCAATTGACAACTTGTTTTCTTTGATCATCTCTGTTCCCTCACACATTAAGGCTAATGTGTCCCAGATTTCCTTTGCATTCTTGCAATTCTTGATCTTGACCATTGTATGTTTCTCAAGAGTTTGATACAGCACGTCTCTGGCACGGATGTCAAGATTGGCTAGCTTTCTCTCTTCTAGGGTCAGCTCTGTCCTCTTCTTGAGAATCTTCTCTGGCTTCCCTGTTGCAATCTCCTCGGGAGTGTTGTCCTTCTCGAAGGTGAATGGACTGTCCTCTATGATGAATCACATGTCATCATGGATTGAAGATAAGTGTGCTTGCATCCTTATCTTCCAAAGATCATACTCATCAACTGAAAACACAGGTAATCTAGAATGCATGTGTTCCATTATAATAAGAGTTTAAAAAAATATATATCCTCGATATATGGATCTGGTTCGTGAAATAAATGAACCAACCTCTCTGATACCACTTGTAGGTCAAAAGTCATCCATGAATAAGTCTAGAGGGGGGTGAATAGACTTATTGATACTCTTAAACTCTTTTTCACGAAGAGTAAGTTTCTTCAGCTGATAGATATGCAAATGACTTAGAGTCGTTTGTACTCAATACGTGCGGAAGTCAGCTGATGACGAATACAAAACAACTAATGAAACACTTAACAATGAATGCAGCAGTTAAAGTATGATGCTATAAAACAGTAAAATATGCAGGCATTTATAGTGGTCTCAAAGGTGGGGTAATCCTCTACTAATCCACTTTTCTCCAAACCAGTTGGAGATGAATTCACTATAATTGTCAACCAGTGATAAAGATTACAGTGATTCAACCAAATTACAACAGCTTCCAACCAGTGGAAATCCTTGCCGTTGCAAATCCCTTGACTGCCTTGCACCTCTTGATCCGCGATCCTTGGATGCCTTTACAGTCTTGAACTTCAACCAGTGAAGTACCCCGAACTCAGGATTAAAGACACGAGTTTTTGTCTTCTCCAACTAAGAGCTTCTTCAAATATGAACTTTTAGAACTGCTCTTTTCACGATGTTATAGTTCGCTTTTTGATTGCTTTGAATGCTTTGATTGCTTGAGATTTTATTCGCACCGATGTATGCTCAACTTCAAATCTTCGGATATATATAGGTGTTGATCCTTGAGCATTCTTCATAGCCGTTGTAAATCCTGTAACAAATTCGTCCGTTAGAGAAATAGACTTCTTTGTTTATTTTTCTGAACGTTGCAAGGCTGGATTCCCATATTTTAATCCATCTTTAGACTGTTGTGAAGACTTTGCATGTGAGGGTGCCGAATCTTTTAAATATAATAAGATTAAAGTCTTCAGTAGTAGGCCTGGATGAATTATTCAATTCATATCCTTGCGGGAATCTCTCCAATTTGTCTCTTCACGTTTGCATGTGACTTTCCGTAATATTTGACTATTCAACGCATGCTGACGTGGACTTGGAGTACTTGGCTGATCAAGTTGGCTGATGAACTGTCATCTTCTCTGCAGCTTGGACTTCTTCTGCCGGTGGCTGTTTGGGACTCGCCTGATCAGATGACTTGTCTGAAGTCACTTGACTGCAGTCTGGTCAAACATCTCTGATGATTTTTTGTTGACCAGTACTTCTCTGATTTGACTCGGCTGTACTTCTCTGATGTACTTAGTTGTACCTTTGTACTTAGCCGATTTGAGCCTAACTTATTTAGCCTATAGAAGATACTCATTTGGTTCTTCCTTACATTTTGCCAAGTATTTAACTTAACACAATGTGGCCTATGGAAGATACTAATTTGGTTCTTCCTTATATTTTGCCAAGTAATAAACATTTGAATTATATTAATGACATCATCAAAATCTACCAAGTATTCCTAACACTACGTCCTCTCTCGGTATCTTTTTCTATAGGTTGAAGAAAAACCTCTACGCCTCTCTTCTATCGGTCGAGGAATAACCGTTTACAATCACGTCATTGGTCCGTGATAAACCACTCGCACTTGTCTTTGTGTCGGTCCAAGTTAAACCATTTTCCTTTTCGTAGGACAAGGAATCAATCTCTCTAGCTTTCTATGGGTACTATATAAACCTCACTTAGATAGCGATTGCGATTCTAATAATGCCGGATCCTTGATCCTAATAACACCGAATCCAATCGTATCTTTTCTTTTACCACTCGTATATGATTTTGTGTATAACACTCAATCACTCAATGTAAGCTCAATATTACAACAACAATAATATCAATATGACTCTCTGATCAATGTATAGAATGCTTGAAATTTTTGTGCTTGAAACAATACCATAGAATGGTATTTATAGGCTCCATCAGCAAACTATTCGTTAGCTGCCAGGTCCATCATTACATACGCTATCTCTTCCACATTACGTACATAAGCTTCATTACGTACGTTAACCACCATGGGTTACGTACGTTAGCCTCTTCACAATACAGTCCAGGGACTTTCGTCATTTTGGTTACATACGTTAGCATATCATCCATTACGTACGTTAAGCCTTATATCATTGCTGACGTCATATGCCCGTTGTCGCTTTTCTGACTTTGACTCCTCCAACGTTCACTTGGTTTGAACATGTGTTACGTACGTTAATATGCATCTCTTACGTACGTTAATAGCCTTATATTACGTACGTTAATAGCCTTATATTACGTACGTTATTCTTACTCCTTTACGTACGTTAACTTTGATTTTCTCCAGTATTTTGCACTTCGTTTTCCTTCGATGCTTGCTTCGCCTCTTCGTTGTTTTGTTTTGTTTATCGACTTTAATAATCAAAACACTTTTAATTTATGTATGGAACAAAATGTTCCAACAATCTACCCCTTTTTGATAATTATAAAATAAAACTTCGTCAATGGGATTTACCTGCAAAAGTACAAATATATGTATGTGTACAGACCAAAGTTTTCGACTTTGTCCGTTTCGTTAGTTCTTCTCCCATTTATTTTTCGACTCCTTCTTTTCTTTGCTCATTGTCAAAATTTCATCGTATTTTCGATGCCTCCTCATTTCTCTTTTTCTTTTTGTTATTTTCGACTTCTCCTTTTTATTTTTCAACTCCTTCGTTTTTCTAATTTTTTTTGTATGCTTTCGACTTTCTTCGATTTTTCTCCCCCTTTCATGGTTAATCCCATTTTCGACTTATTTCTCCTTTCTCCTATCTCTCCCCCTTTTTGTATTCATCAAAAAGTGCAATAAAATACCAATTGAATAAAAATATGCAATAAATATAAAATATGCATGATACTAATAAATTCATGAGTAGGATGGAGTTTATACCCGTTTTTCAAAAATATACTCCCCCTGAAAGTATTATCTCCCATTTAACAAAAAATTATACTCTCCCTTTGTAAAATATCAAAATTAATTTTTGGGGATCCAACTAATAGTTGGTTTTTGTTTCGAGACGTAAACGATATTTGAAATAATTGTTCCTTTACGAACCCAAATTTTCTTAATTTTAATCGTTCGTCTAGGGCTTTTACAATTTGAAATATGATGCCCGATTTTTAAACACTTTTTGCAATGGGGTATTTTGAAATAAACGGATTCGATTTTCGAACGTGTTTTGAATCCTAACCCATCTTTATTCAAAGTAATCTTTTGAATACCAAGCATTTGTTCAAATTTCTCGTTTCCGCACGAGAATTTCTTTGTCAAAGATTTAAGCTCGGTTTGAATTTTAGCGAGATCATCTTTCAAAATATTTTCTTTTTCAATACACTTTGAATGATCGATTTCAACAAATTTTCCCTTCTCGATAATTTTGGAATTTTCAATTTCCAAATATTTAATTTTAGACTTAAGGGATTTGATTTCGGATAAAACGTTTTGAAAGTCCGTATGCAATAATTCAAATGCATCAAAAAGTTCATCACGGGAGGATGTACTTACTTGGCTTTCGACGTCGTTGTTGTCGAACGAACTTCAGGCCATGAGAGCGAGATTATTTTGATCAATAAATTCGTCGTCTTCGTCTTCATCACTCCATGTTGCCACGAGGACCTCCTTTTTGGGTTTAGCTCGGCAATACTTAGCGAAGTGGCCTGGTTTTCCACATAGTCGATAAGAGTTGTCGAATTTCTTCGTTTCGCTCGAGATATCCTTCTTCCTCTAGTTTAATAAGGTTTAGAATTTATTAATATTTTTGGCATAATATGCCGCTTCTTCGTCGCTTTCTTCCACCGGGATTTCTTCTTTCTTTCTCGATATCTTAGCCTTCATGGCTAACGATCGTTCCTTCGGTTTCGGCTTGACACTTCGTGATTTTAACACGATCTCATAATTAATTAGCGAACCAACGAGAGTGCTAAAATCAAGTGTGTTGAGATCTTTAGATTCCATAATCGCGGTCACGGTGCCGTTCCATTCGCTAGGTAGTGATCTTAAAATTTTCTTGACTTTTTCACTACTAGATAATGGTTTTCCGAATGACGCTAGTCCATTTGTGATGACCGAGAATCGGTCGAGCATATTGGTGATGGACTCGTCACTTTTCATCATGAATAACTCGTAGTCATGGAGAAGCATATTGATTTTCGTCTCCTTGACTTGAGTTGTCCCTTCGTGTGTGATTTCTAGAATTTTCCATATTTCTTTAGCACTTTCACACGATGAGATACGATTGACCTCTTCCGGATTTAAGGCATAAAATAGAAATTGAGTGGCCTTACAATTTAGATGGTCATTTTTCCAATCGGCATCGTCTTATTCTTCGAAAGATTTGATCGTACCGTCGGATTTGAGAGGAATTTTCGGGCCAAGGCAAATAATCATCGAAATCTCTATATCGAAGGCACGAATAAAGATCGACATCTTTTTCTTCCATGTCAAATAATTTGAGCCATCAAAGAATGGTGGTCGGTTGAGAGCAAGTCCTTCGACAGGAGCAAATTGAAACGCCATTGGATCTTTTTCTCCTTGGATGTTAAGCCGTGTATTGGAGTACCGGTCCGATACCAATTGTTGGGTACAAGATCGAATATTGCGCCGAGTTGCGGAAGCGTAAAATGAAATGCGGAAATTAAATGACGCACGGATTTATAGAGGTTCGGCTATAAACGAGCCTACGTCCTCTCTCAGTATCTTTTTCTATAGGTTGAAGAAAAACCTCTACGCCTCTCTTCTATCGGTCGAGGAATAACCATTTACAATCACGTCTTCTATTGGTCCGTGATAAACCACTCGCACTTATCTTTGTGTCGGTCCAAGTTAAACCGTTTTTCTTTTCGTAGGACAAGGAATCAACCTCTCTAGCTTTCTATGGGTACTAGATAAACCTCACTTAGATAGCAATTGCGATTCTAATAATGCCGGATCCTTGATCCTAATAACACCGAATCCAATCGTATCTTTTCTTTTACCACTTGTGTATGATTTTGTATATAACACAAAATCACTCAATGTAAGCTCAATATTACAATAACAGTAATATCAATATGACTCTGTGATCAATGTATAGAATGCTTGAAGTTGTTGTGCTTGAAACAATACCATAAAATGGTATTTATAAGCTCCATCATTACATACGCTATCTCTTCCACATTACGTACGTAAGCTTCATTACGTACGTTAACCACCATGGGTTACGTACGTTAGCCTCTTCACAATCCAGTCCAGGGACTTTCGTCATTTTGGTTACATACGTTAGCATATCATCCATTACGTACATTAAGCCTTATGTCATTGCTGACGTCATATGCCCGTTGCCGCTTTTCTGACTTTGACTCCTCCAACGTTCACTTGGTTTGAACATGTGTTACGTACGTTAATATGCATCTCTTACGTACGTTAATAGCCTTATATTACGTAGGTTATTCTTACTCCTTTACGTATGTTAACTTTGATTTTCTCCAGCATTTTGCACTTCATTTTCCTTCGATGCTTGCTTCGCCTCTTCGTTGTTTTGTTTTGTTTATCGACTTTAATCATCAAAACACTTTTAATTTATGTATGGAACAAAATGTTCCAATAGGAACAAACGACGAAAGTGCAAGGGTTTCCCCCAAAATGGCCAGGAACACGAATCGACCCGACAAAAACATGAAAATGGAATTCCAAACCGTGGGTTATGATGAACATGACTATATAACAACAATAGAACCAACAATCTCAGATTAAAATCACGAAATCAAGACCAACCCCCGAATTTATCAAAATTAGGGTTATGAGATTTATACCTTGATTCGGTGGAAAAAGGATGATTTGATGTTGTTAATCCACACCAAGACCTTGATGATAGTTTTGTAGGATGAAAGATTGATGAATTCCCGTGAAGAATCGCCCTGGAATCGCCTCAAGATTCTGCCCGTCGTGTGAGGGAATAAATGAAGAAATTTGTCTAAAAACAGGAGTGCCCGCTGCCTAAAATACAGGCTCCTGTTATGGCCGTAACATCATGGCCATTACGGCCGTAACATGCTGCATTCTGGCAGCAGATTCCTTCTGCTGCCCGATCAGTTCTGAACGACCTCAGAATGCGACGAATCGAAAAGTGCGACATAACGCTAATGAAGGGTTCTTAACAACGGATGAAAGTGTTAAACAAACATGTGATTCCGAAAACTCGGAGGTTGGTAAAAACGAGTATGAAAACAAATACCCAAAACTTTGGGAAATTACAAAACGGACCAAACGTCCGAAAAATCACGATACGTGATCGAATAACCAAACCGAAGTTCACAACACGTCTAACAAGGTTAAACGGACTTATGGGAATTACGAAACAATAGTTTCGAACGAGATTCGCAAGGATCGAACTAAAGTGTGGAAAAGTAGGTAAGAAGCACGAAACTCGACAAAACGATACCGAAACGAACTCGGAAGTCAAAAAGTGCAGAATTAATCATTCTCAGAATGACGAAATGGTCACAAGCGTGCCGTTAAAATGGACTCCTGCCAAAAAAAGAAATATACCGAAAATCGAAATCGCGGATATTACATACTACCCCCCTTAAAAGAAGTTTCGTCTCGAAACTTCAAATAAATACGAAGGAGCAACAACCCACCAGGAACATCTCAACGAGATACATAAGAACCGAATAACTCACACCCATCGGCGAAATGCTACAAGCAACGTAAGAAACATACGGCGTGAAATCACGCTAAATGACAACCATCACAATGTCACAAGCAGAGACATAATAAAACCAACAAGTGTCGATGATAACACTCATTTTTACACATATTTTTGCACCGATTTTCCGGGTTTTAAGATCCTAAAATGTGTAGAACTGTGTCGTTTATACTCATATTGTATTTATTGGACTCGATCACGCTTGGGTACGTTTTATTGATTTTATAGGTACTTTATGGACATAAATCAAGCAAGAACGAAGTCTCCAACCCCAACACATATCAAGCAATGCGGAAACGAGAGATCGGAATCAAAACGGAATCAAAACTGTGTCAAAACGAGTCAACACGAGCCCGGCCGTGTCAATTGTCACGGGCCGTGTCATTATCTCGGCCGTGCCATATTGACACGGTCGGGTTTCACATCCAGGAGCTTTTCATTTTCTAGAGGAGTTTGACATGGGCCGTGCCATTCGGCACGGTCGTGTCATTTGCTCGGCCGTGTCAATTGACACGGTCGAGTTCCCTGTCCAGCAAGAATTGGAGTTTTTAGCGTACTATGACACGGGCCGTGTCACTTTTCGGTGGAAATATCATCTTTTGACATTTTTGCAAGATTTGTGTAGAAAAAGTGATATTTTGGCTTTATAAAAAGGTCTTGGGGCTGGACTTGAGGGGAATATGATGAATTTGGGGAGATTAGAGAGAGAGAAAAACAAAAGATCAAGGGGCTTTCTTACCAAAAAAAGAAGGAGTTTTGAAGAAATTCTTGAAGAACACTTCAAGAACATTTGAAGGCTTCAACCGAGATCAATCAAGACACACCACGAGTTTTATATTCTTCCTATCTTTTATTCATTTTGTTGTTTTTAGCATGAACATGATGATTATTAATCTTCCTTTCATTACCATGTCCGGCTAAACTCTTTAGATTCCGGGCATGGGAGTACGTTGACTTGCTATGATTTTGAGGGATTGATAATTATATTTATTTAGTGTGATTTCTTTATCAAATACTTGGTTTTGATTCATGTTTAGACACTTGATCAATGTTTTTACATGTTAAACTTAATTGCTCATAATTCGAGAGAAGAGGGCATTAATAGGTTTCGAGTATTTGATGTAGTAAATTACGAGATTGAGAAATCGGTGATGAACTATGATGATATCTAATCTTATGAACATTTTGGAGTTAGATAATTTATAATATACGGAGACGTTGTTATAGGTTGTTTAATCTACGTTTTAATGCATCTCGAGAGAGACTTTAGAATATTGCTGTGATCATCGTTTTGGAAACGCACTTAGAACCTTTTGAAACCAATCCCGACTAAATTTAGTAATCAACGGAAACCTAGCCTTGGAATATACCTTTCTAAACTCTTGCAATTCGCTTACATTCGGATATTTTCAATCGTTTTCATTTATTGTGATCATTGTATGCTATTTCATTAATCATCCATTTTACCTTTCGATCGTCTAGATAAAACCGGGAACACTATAATCTAGTACTCAACACAATAAGAATATTTAGTCTCTGTGGAATACGATCTTGCTCGCCGCTTTCTACACTTACTCCGTACACTTGCGGATTGTTTAAAAATATAGCGAATAAGTTTTTGGCGCCATTGCCGGGGACTAAATTAATTTTTGTGTTGATATTACGATAAGTGTTTTTAGTCTTACTTTAAACATTTTCTTATTTGTTACTTAACTCATACAATTTCTACTCAGGGAGTGCATGAACACTCGTTCATCTCGAGTGCCTTTAGAAACTTTCATCCCGGAAGTAGAAGCATTTGCCCGAAGAACAAGTGCTACCTCAAGGAAACTAAGAAGGGATCTTTTTGAAGGCATGGAGAGAGCGGGAGACAACGTAGAAAGGGGCAACGCAAACGAGAATGCAGTAATCCAAGACAACGAGGGCAGAAGGATTGAAAATCCACCAACTAGGGTGCAATCAATTCGGGATGGATTCCGACCGAAACTAGACCGAAACTTTGGAGGAATCACTCATGTTCCCATCAACGCTCATAATTTCGAGTTGAAGCCGGCCTTGATTTCAATGGTTCAACAAAATCAATTTGGAGGATTTGCTGTCGAAGATCCACATGCCCATCTCACTCATTTCATGCAAATATGTGATACTATCAAAATGAACGGAGTCTCGGATGATGCCACATGCTTACGATTGTTTCCATTCTCTTTGAGAGATAAAGCAAGAAATTGGCTTGGAACTTTAGCTCCCGGAAGTATAAAGACATGGGAAGAATTGAGCGAAAATTTTTTGTTCAAATTTTCCCACCAAACAAGACAATGAAGCTAAAAGGTGAGATTACTAAATTTCATCACTTGGATTCCAAACCGTTAAATGAAGCTTGGGAACGTTTCAAAGATCTACTAAGGCGATGCCCTCGACATGGTTTCCCCGAAGACCAACAAATGTGTTTCTTCTACAATGGTCTTTTGGAGGAAACAAGAAATTTTATTGATGCTTCCGCGGGAGGGGCATTGCTAGCAAGAAGCGCTGAAGAAGCATATGTATTGATCGAAGAAATGGCTATGAATAGCTATCAATGGCCAATGGAAAGATCAAATATTAGAAGGGTGGCTGAGATATTCGATTCGGATCCTATAAAGGCATTAACCGCATAAATGACGATGTTAACTACTCAATTGGGGGCTCTAACAAAAGGAGGTGATTCGAAAGGAGTTTCTCAAGGAAGTTCAAGTTCACTACCATCCGATCCATTGGAGGAGTCACATTACATTAATAATCAGAGTTGCAACAATTTTCAGAATAATCCACCACCGGGCTTCTACCATCCCTCCAATCGAAATCACGAAAATTTTAGCTATGCTAATCCAAAGAATGCTTTGCAACCACCAACCAGATTCAAGGTGTCGAATGGTGAGATAATTGAAGAAGCAAAGCCGACGTCAAATCTCGAGAATATTCTAGCTACTTTCATGATGGAGACGAAAAACCGATTTGCCCGAGATGAAGAAAAACTTGATCGGATTGAAAATCATGTGACTCAATTAGCAACCACCGTTGGATCTCAAATGAGAAACTTAGAAACGCAAATCGGTCAATTGGCTAAGATTGTGGGGAGCCAATATCAAAGGGGCCAATTTCCAAGCAACACCGAAGAAAATCCAAAAGCACAATGCAATGCCATTTTTTCGTGCACCATGAATGAAGAGCTACCGAAATCGGAGAATGAAGACGAAGATGCAATCGTGTTGTCTAATAATGCTGATTTGATAGTATCCATTAATGAGGAGAAAGATCGATCCGATATTGAACATATCGAGGAGAAGAAAAATTTTGAGGTTTTCGTACAAGCCATGACGTCAAAGAAAAAGGAATTGGAGCGCCTACCGCAAAAGCTTAAAGATCCAGGGAGTTTTTCAATTCCCTGTTCTATTTCGGGTTGTTCATTAAATGATGCATTTGATCATTGCTCAAGTGTCAATATATTGCCTTTGTCTATTTTCAGGACACTTGGATTAGGAGAGTTGAGACCATCTCCAGTGATCTTACAATTCATAGATCGATCTTTAGCTTATCCAAAGGGAATTGTGGAGGATATAATTTTAAAGATTGATAAGTTCGCTTTCCCCGTTGATTTTATAGTGCTTGATGATGATGGGAAGCAAAATGGTCTAGTAATACTTGGACGTCCGTTCTTAGCCACTGCACGAGCATTAATTGATGTGGATCGAGGGGAATTAACGATTAGGACGTATAGTCAAAATGTTGTATTTTTGATGACTCCTCCCGATAAAATTGCCCGTAAATCGGATTATAAGAGCTCATTGAATGGTCCGGGATGAAGGAAATATGCGTCTGGCTGAAGACGTTAAATTTAGCGCTGGTTGGGAGGCAACCCAACACTTGCGTCCGGCTGAAGACGTTAAACTTAGCGCTAATTGGGAGGCAACCTAATGGTTCTTGTTAGTTTATTTTGTTATTATTTTCATTTTATTTCTATTTTTACTTGATGAGGAACTGACCGGTTCAACTGTAGCTGTCCAATTCGTAGAAAAAAGATCTGGAGACCAGAAGCGCACTTTCCAGGCTAGTACGACACGGTCCGTGTCACTTGACACGGTCGGGTCGGGCATACAGATGTTTTTTTGGCAAATCTGAGCAGGTGTGACACGTGGCATGTCCAACAAGGCCACTTCCTATAATATCCAGTTGTAATTCAGTCATTATCATTCAGTAATTTCATTCGGTGATTGTCACTCAGTGGATTTTCACTCATTTATAATCTTTCATCAATCATGTTCATTCACCCGTGTTCACCGTTCGGAAAAACTTCGAGTTGTGTATCGTTATTGTTCATCGTTTCAACTTTCCTCTTATGAGTTCGACTTTATTAGATCACCATTAATTTTTTTTGTAACTCCAAAAATTCTAAATCTTTGCAATATTATAGAGGATCGAGTTAGCTTTCCAATGGTTCAAACGGTGAGTCAATCGGAGTCCGGACGAGAGAGTTATGGTCGTTTTAGCTCACCCGCTCGTTATTGGCGATCAACTGCCGGACCCGACCGTGTCGTCCGACACGGCCCGTGCCGTACTCGCCGGAAATGCCGAAGTTTCTGCCGGCCGAACTCGGCCGTGTCGTCCGACACGGCCGTGTCGAACCTTCCGGATAAGCGAATCGTCTGCCGAGCACGCCCGGCCGTGTCGTGCAGCACGGTCGAGTCATGCCGAAGTCTGTCGGACGGGTCAGCTGTCGGAAGGCCCTCCGCGCGCGACCGTGTCAAGCCGGACACGGTCGAGTCCTGTCGGCCGGTATGCGACACGGCCGTGCCGGTCGGCACGCGGGCCGTGTCCGGCGACGATCAACCCTATAAAAGGCCCCTGAGACGTTTTCTTGCCATTTTCACCTTCTTCTCCTCCTCTTAGCGGTGGCGTGTTCTAAGCTTGAAGCCATGTTGTTTAACAACACATCCATGGATTTCTTGAGGTTATATCATCAATAATCCGTCCGATATCATCCCTTGATCCAACGAATCAAGGTTAGATTTCTAGAACCCTAGTTTTGGTAAAATTGGGGGTTTTCGTGTTTTTGTCCGATTCGTTCCGTTTTGTTGATTAATTCATGATGAATATGATTAATCTTGTTGGTATTCTTAGTTTCCCTACGGATTCATGGTATATTTCGTGATTTTTACGGAATCGAGAGGGTTTGGTTGTGGTCCGCCCTCGTTGTTTATATACGAATATACATGAATCGTAGGCGGGTTTTCGGGGGTTTCTTCGTGTAATTTGGATATGGATAATCGATTATCATATTCCTTGCGAATCGTTTAGGTGCCGGAAGCGCGTTCTCGGACCTACCGAACTCATACCTTTCCTCCGTTCGATTTCACGATGTCTCAAAGGCAAGTATACATTTATGATTGTACGTTCTCGACTTTGAAAGTAAGAAATATTGATGGCATATCATGAACGAACCGTTTTTACGGCATTCATAGATATATTAATTGGCATGTTATGATCGAACCGTTTTGACGGCATTCCTACATGTATCGGCGTATGAGGTGAACGAACCGTTTTGACGGCATTCACATACGTAACGGCGTATGAGGTGAACGAACCGTTTCTACGGCATTCACATACGTCTTATGAGATTTTAGTTATTCAGGAATACTAGTCTTAAATTGATGAATTGACGGATATTGATGAATTGACGGATATTGATGAATTGACGGATTACATTTACTTTATTGTCGAGAAGTATTATGTTTCATATTGTTATACTTGCACTAGCTATTCGACGGCTACCCCCTTTCTGGGGGAAATACGTTTCATGTATTTGAGTTCCAGGAGAGCGGACGGGCAGGTATCGGGTCGGCATAAAGATGGTGGGCAAGTGTGATCTGTGTCTTTCTTCCAGTTTTATTTCTTTGGGAATTCCGTTCGGTGTTGTTGTCTTGGATTGGCTATTGAATACTCGAGTATTGTTTTCCTTTTTCCTTGATGTTCCGGCTGTGTTTGCGAAGTATTGAATTGAGTTGTGATGTTTGTAAGTACATTGGTTATTTTTCGAATACCTTTGTATTGTTTTTCATCCCAATATGTGTAGACCTTATCGGTCAAAAATTATGGTTCCGCGTATGTTTAGCCTTGTGGGTCCCACGGCGGGGCTTACGGCGTTGTAATATCCCTGAATAACTTGGGGGTGTTACGAATATGGTATCGAGCCTAGGTCTATGGATACCTAGGTGTCGGTCTTTGGGTCGATCGAGTCGTTAATTGTCCACAGTATCACTACTCTGCCATCATCACGGTGCACGGTACTTGTAAGACCTCTCACTCTTCCGGTGTTTCCTTATTCGTTTTGCTTCCTTTTATCGGTATTCTTGAGAATCGGACACTTTGTTGATGCGTGATTGAATTGTGCTTACGTGACTTGTGTGTTCTTCAAGATGTCACCGGTAGGGGCCGTGGCCGTGGTCGTGGCCGTGGGCGAGGAAGAGGTCGTGGCGCGGCCGTTTCCATCGATTCGATTGCGGGGTCGACCAACCCCGGTTTGTCGAACTCGGTGCATCCCGATCTGAGAGTCGGCATGACCGGTCGGATGGTCGGGGAACAACGCAGAGACATTGGAGTGGCGAATGCACTTCAACAATTGGCTACTCAGATGACTATTTTGGCCCAAACTGCTCAAATGAATAACCCGAACCCAAACACGGATGCTCGCTTGAGAATGTAATCCGTATGCACCCTCCACATTTGGCGGTGCCACAGACCCGTTAAGTGGGAGGATTGGCTAGCGTAGTGGAAAAGATTTTCGAGGCGGTTGATTGCCCCAAGGTGAGGAAAGTACCGGTGCCCAGTATTTCCTCACTAAGGAGGCCGCTACAGTGGAAGGTCATCAAGCCACGGGATCGTATTGCCTCATGGGATGAATTTAAGGAGCTCTTGGAGGCCGAGTTTTGTCCTTGGCAGTGCGAGAGGCCGAATCCGAGCCTTCTTCGAGGCTAAACCACAAGATATTCCGTTTCGCGAGCGATTGTGGAGTATAACCAACAATTAATCCATGTGAAGGATCAAGTACGTAACGAGCGATAAGATCCGTTATTTTGATATGCGGATGAATTTAGACTTACGGTACATGGCCGGATTTGCTTGCACCACACTGAAAGAATATCGGAATGAGCTTTAGCCCATGATATGTTGAGCCCCGACAATGATACCGTTGAAGAACCGAAGAAGCAGAAAGTCGGGGGAAATTTTTCTGGCTCTAAGGGTGGCAACTTTCAGAAGTCACAGACGACTAACCGTTTTACCGGACAGTCGTCACGTTCTAATAAAGGGAAGAGGGGTTACCGTCCCACTACGGGTACCTCAAATCGTATAGTGACTTGCTATAATTGTGGCCGTCCAGGCCACTTTAGTTCGGAATGCTACTTCCCACTATTAAAGTGTCACACGTGTGGTCAGATGGGGCATAGAGCGGTTTATTGTTCCGAGCCGAACCAGACTTTGGACACTCGGGCTTCTGCCCCAACACCCCTTGATCAAGGTGTTAATCAGCGGCAATCTTTCGGTCAACCTCAGCAGAATTTTGGCAGGGGCCGGGGACGGGGTCAGAACGCTGGAGGGGGGAACTCTAGCCTCGGTTCGGTACAACCACGAGTTTATGAGATGCGTCGAACAGACGAACCCGATGCGGCGGTGGCTTCAGGTACCATTCATATTCTATCCTATCCAGTCCGTGTACTTTTTGATTCGGGTGCTACACATTCTTTTATTTCTTTGGAGTGTGTACGCCGTTTGAATATAACTTGTTTAATCGCTTGCGATCCCTTTATCGTGAGGCCCTGTGGGGATAGGATTGTGGGGAATCAGGAGATTAGAGAATTTCCGGTGGTTATATCCAGTATGGAATGGTTATCAAATTTAATTGTAGTTGATATGGAAGGCGAGGACGTAATCCTCGGCGAGGATTGGCTTAATAATCACCAGGCGATTATGAATTACCGTACCAAAGTTATCACTATGATGACTAAGGACGGATCTGAGTACTCATTTTTGGGACGTAAGTTGGGCCAATCCAAGTTACTTATCAGTTCCATGAAGGCCGTAAAACTTTTGAATAAAGGTTATGCGGGCTATTGGTGTTATGCGTTGAAAGCGGAAGTAATTGAAGTCGATTTCTCTTCAATTCCGGTTGTTAATGAGTATCCGATGTTTTAGGACGATCTTAGGGATTACCGCGATCGAGAGATAAATTTTTCCGTGGATTTAGAGTGGATGCGGCCCCGATTTCTAAAGCACCTTATCGGATGGCACCTTCCGAGATGCGAATTGAAGACTCGGTTGGGAGAACTTTTGGAAAAAGGGTACATCAGACCGAGCGCTTCGCCTTGGGAGCGCCCGTTCTTTCGTCGGGGAAGAAGGATGGTTCACTACGTTTGTGCATTGACTACCGTGAGTGAATAAAGTAACCATCAAGAATAAATATCCTTTGCCTCGTATAGACGATCTATTTGATCAATTGCAAGGAGTGCGGTTTTCTCGAAGATTGATTTAAGATCCGGGTATTATCAACTCGGGGTGAGGGAGTCCGGCGTTAGAAGACGGCGTTTGGACGAGATATGGACATTACGAATTTGTAGTTATGCCTTTTGGGTTGTGAATGCGCGGCGGTATTCATGCAATTAATGAATAAAATATTCATCGAGTACCTCGACAGGTGTGTAGTCGTCTTTATTGACGACATCTTGATCTATTCTCGAGATAAGGAGGAACATGCCCGGCACTTGCGTTTGGTCTTAGACATTTTGAGAACCGAGCATCTCTATGCAAAATTCTCGAAATGTGAGTTTTGGTTGGAAGAAGTTATGTTTCTCGGCCATGTGATTTCAGCAGAAGGGGTTCTTGTAGACCCGCAGAAGATCGAGGCAGTGTTAGGCTGGGCACCGCCTAAAAATGTTAAGGAGGTTCGTAGCTTTTTGGGCCTTGCTGGGTATTACCGTCGGTTTGTCGAGGGGTTCTCGAAACTCGCTCGACCACTAACGAAATTACTCCGGAAGACCGAAAAGTTTATTTGGACGGATGAGAGACAACAGAGCTTCGATGAACTGAAGAGACGATTAACTTCAGCGCCGATTCTAACTTTACCACATGGTAGCGAAGGCTTTACAGTTTATAGTGACGCTTCGGGTCAAGGCACTGGGTGTGTTCTTATGCGGCATGATAAGACAATAGCTTTTGCGTCACGACAATTAAAACCGTATGAGATGAATTATCCTACTCACGATTTAGAGTTGGCCGCAATTGTCTTCGCACTCAAGATTTGGCGGCATTATTTGTACGGTTCACCGTGTCGGATTTATACCGATCACAAGAGCACGAAATATATTTTGATCGAAGGAGCTAAATATGAGGCGAGGCGTTGGTTAGAATTGATAAAGGATTATGATTTGGAGATTCTTTACCACCGGAAAAGCCAATGTCGTTGCGGATGCTTTGAGCCGCAAATCGGCATCTCTTCAAATGCTTGAGGTTCTTACGTCTCAGACGAAGATTCGTCAAGATTTAATTGAACAAGGGATCGAAGTTTGGCTTCAGCGAGTACAGGGACAGTTGTGTACTCTCGAAATTACTTCGTCCTTGGTTGACGATATCAAAGGGAAACAGTGGAGTGATCCGATGATTTCTCAACTAAAGGAAGATGTAATTAAAGGAAAAGCTCCAGGCTTTATGGTACACGAGGATCGTATTTTGAGATTTCAGGGCGGGCTTTGCGTTCGAATGATTTGGAATTGAGACAGAGGATTCTCCGAGAAGCTCATGCTACGCCTTACTCAATCCACCGGAGCAGTAAGATGTACAAAGATTTGAAGCGCAATTTTGGTGGAATAACATGAAGAAGGATGTTACGGAGTTTGTACTACGGTGCTTGACGTGTCAACAAGTCAAGATCGAACATCAACGACCAGCGGGATTGTTGAAACCACTCCCCATTCCTGAGTGGAAGTGGGAAGACATCTCGATGGATTTTATCATCGCATGCCGAGAACTCGGATTGGAATGAATATGATTTGGGTAATTGTCGATCGATTGACCAAGTCTGCACACTTCTTGGGTATTAAGGATACTTGGGGACCGGATAGGCGCTCGAACCTTTATTCTTTGAGATCGTGAGATTACGGTAGCCCCAAGACCATTGTTTCCGATCGAGACGGCCGTTTCATATCGCATTTTTGGCAGCCGTTCATCGAGGCTCGGGTACGGAGTTGAGATTGAGCACTTCCTTTCATCCTCGGTCGGACGGTCGAGACGAGAGAGGACGATTCAGACATTGGAAGATATGTTACGGGCTTGTGCCTTGGATTGGAGTAATGATTGGGAGCTTCACTTGTCGTTGATCGAGTTTGCTTACAATAATAGTTGGCATGCGTCGATCAAAATGGCACCCTTCGAGGCACTCTATGGTAGGCGATGTAGGTCGCCATTATGTTGGGACGAGGCTTCGAGCTAGTTGGGGCCAGGCCGGATATGTTATTGGAGACCAAGGAAAAGATTTCTATTATCCGAGATCGACTACTGACTGCCCAGAGTCGTCAGAAATCTTACGCTGATACTCGTCGTCGACCCTTGGAGTTTGAAGTGGGGGATCACGTTTTGCTCAAAGTATCACCTGTAATATCCGCAATTTTCGATTTCCGGTAATTTTTTTTTTTTTCGGCGGAAGTCTGTTTTGACGACTCGCTCATGTCCGTTTCGTCATTCTGAGAATGATTAATTCTACACTTTTTGACATCCGAGTTCGTTTCGGTGTCGTTTCGTTGAGTTCTGTGCTTTTTAGCGACTTTTCCGCACTTGAGTTCGATTCTTGCGAATCTCATCCGAAACTGTTGTTTCGAGTTTCCCGCAAGTCCGTTTATCTTTGTTGGACGTGTTGTGAACTTCGGTTTGGTTATTCAATCACGTATCGTGATTTTCGGGCATTTGGGCCATTTTCGTAATTTCCCAAAGTTTGGGGTAATTACCTTCCGTTATCGAATTTCGAGCCTTCGGGTGGTCGGAATCGTGTGTTCTACTAGCTCTTAGATTCGTCTTTGTGAGTACTTCGTAACCGTATCTTCGGTTCGTATTCAGGCTCGGGTTTCGGTGTTGTTTTGTTGAATTCAGGATTACTAAACGACTTTTCTAAGTATGAGTTCGACTTTGTTAGATCCCCATTAATTTTTGGTGACTCCAAAAATTATAAATCTTGCAATATTATAGAACATCGAGTTAGCTTTCCAATGGTTCAAACGGTGAGTCAATCGAGTCAGGACGAGAGAGTTTTGGTCGTTTGATTTTGGCCGAGCACTTCCAGAGCCTTTCGGCCGATAGGGGGTCGATAGACTCTCTGCCGGCATTACGTATGGGTATCGGTTGGGCCTATCGGCCGATAGGGCTGGCCGATAGGTTCTGATGTGTTACACTATAAATGTGTTGTTTTGAGCGTGAAGCTCATTTCATTCCCCATTTTTCCACTTCGTCGCGAGAGAGAAGTATAGAGGGGGGGAGTTCTTCATCAGGTTGTCTATTTTCTTAATTTCTTTTCGGTTGTGAGGCTCGGATAATCAATCTAACGCGTGTTCTACGGATCTTAACACTTGAATCACTCAAGGTAATATCTCTTGAAACCCTACCTTTTTGGATAATTGGGGATTTTGGGGTTTTGTCCGATTCTTTCCGTTTCGTTGATGGATTCATGATGAATATGATTAATCTTGTTAGTATCTTTAGTTTCCCTACGGATTCATGGATATTTTGTGGATTTTTACGGAATCGAGATGGTTTGGTTGTGGTCCGCCCTCGTTGTTGTTTTCGGTATGAATATACATGAATCGTAGGCGGGGTTCCGGGTGTATTCCATTTCCATAATCTTTTTAGAAGTTGTTGTGATTGTGCTATTCGAATCGTTAGGTTCATTTTAGTCGGTTCCTCACGGTCGTGCTTGATTCTTCCGTTCCGTTCATTGTCGTCTTCCTTTTCGTTAGCATCGGGCGTTAGAAGCTTCGGTTGAGCCGTATCTGTTCGTGGTTCAGTGCTCGTGGTATCGAGGCAAGTATCTTGCCCATACATTACGTGTTTTGTGGATATATTAGTTAGTAATTTTCGATACGTGATTTATGAATGTCTATAATTAACTTTCAAAGGAATTGATTTGCTTTTCAATACTTCCTTAAAAGATGACTCGTATGATTTCGTCGTTAAATATGCTTGTCTAAGTATGTGTGGGGTATCGTTTTGTGTGATTATGACGTTGAGGATTTATAGCTTAACCTTTCCTTGAGATATGTATGGAACGTATGCCTATTGATGATCCTATCTCATTGTGTCGTTCGGCGTGGTTGGATAGGTATTTTCCTCGTTGCTATGTTATTTGTACTAGTGCATCGTTGAAATTCTAGCATGAATCGTATCATTACTTGGTCGTGAGTATATGTTGGATGAATGGCCATTCTAGTAAGGTACCTCGACTATATATACTATGATTGACCTTCGAGGCTTGTGGTTTGCAAATCGTGATTTTGAAACGTGTGTGTGTGTCGTTCCTTCCACCGGAGTGTCCGACGGGATGTCTGGGGTCGATACTAAAGTGCGGCCACGGAAGTGGACTTGGGTGCGTGTGTGGATGAACTTCCACCGGAGTGTCCGACGGGATGTCCTGGGGTCGATACTGAGGGGTACGGCCGCGGAAGTGGTTTCCCACCCGGAGTGTCCGACGGGATGTCTGGGGGTCGATACTAAGGGGTACGGCCGCGGGTTACCAGTTGTGGTTTTCATCTTGAGGATGACGTTGATGTTTTCGTTAATTGTGATATTGTCCGGAGTATCACAATGCTTTGTGCTTGGGGTCGAGAGACATTATATATATATCGAGTCTTGGTGCTTGGCTAGAATGGCATAAGAATGATGTGTTATGTGTAATGTGTCCTTGTAAGTGAATTGCAGTGGATGATCGGGTCGTAGGCCCTGTGTTTTGTGACCGGAATGGTTGGGTCATGGACCCCGTGTCTTGTTAACGAACTTGCATTTTGGAAAATGAACTTTGGGGCTGTGACCCTAAATGACTTTTGTGGAATTAAGAACTCTTCAATTTCTAATGTTTTCAAAACTCCCGAGATTTGGAATTGTTTTCAAAGTGCTTACTTGCTTCGTTTCTGCTTTCAAGACTTGAACTATTTTTAACTAAATATATCTCGGGAAGTCTTTCGTTATATTCTCGGAATGTGTTGTGTATGGCTCGTATTTGCACTTTATACTTGCACTAGCGAAACAGTGGAGTTTTGCTAACCCCAGTGTCGGGGGTGGATATCTGTATTGTGTCCGGTACATGCGAGTTTTCGGGAGCAAGACACGGGATCGGCACGAGGGATGATGAAAGACGAATGATACTAATCACACGAAGGCCAGTTTTGGGTTCAGTTAGTCGGAGTCCATTGTATTGTCTTTTCCGCTGTCTTATTGTTCGTTGTTGCAAGTATTTTACCCTTGTGTGGGTATGAGTCTGGATGAGTTTATGTATTTTGATTTGTAAGTCTGTGACGAAAGACCAAATCGGTCTATTGGTCCGTTATTTTGATTCGTCGGTATGTAATGTAATGTGTTGTTTTGATGTCTAGCCTGGTGGATCCTCACGGAGAGGGTCTGCGGCGTGTAATATTCCCGGTTTGATCTGGGGGTGTTACATTTATGGTATCAGAGCTTAGGTTGAGGAAACCTAGGCTGTCGGGTCAGTGGTGTCTGTTGAGTTTTGCTTCGTCGGATTTTATCTGACTGAGTCGTGTCGCGACGCGTCGTCTGAGTTGGTTGGTCGTGATTAGTATCGTGGGCAATCATCATCTTCGTGCGACCTGTGGCTGTAAGTCTCCCTTCTTTGTGTTGTGCCTCGTGTGACACGAGCTATATTTTTTTTATGATTATTTATTAAGTGACGGAGTCCTTTTATGGATTTTGATTTCTTGATACGTGACTATTTGACTCTCATATTTCTTTCATGTGAGGAGTAGTTGCTGGATTGTGCATGTTGGACTGTATTTCTTTTTTTTCCGCTGCGTGAGTTCCTTTGTAATAGCTTTCGGTATCTTACCGACTGAATTTTATTTCGAAAATCGATTCCTTTAACCGAGTTGTTGGCCTTGGCCGTTTTGACGGTAGTTGGGTGTTTTCAAATGATTTTGTGAGTTTTGATAAGTACTACCGTCATCGACCTTTTTGGGCATTCTAACCCATTGAATTATTTTTGAAAACCTTGAGTATCTTAGAAAATTGAAATTCGAGACGTACTTTTAAAGCGAATTATTTTCTTGCGGTGTTTTCAAGGTGTTTTCTAATGCCGCAATACATTTTAAAAATTTTCCGGTTGAGGACCAAAAATATTTTTGAGATATTTTCAAATGCAGTTGCTTAGACCCAAGGGTCGAATATTTTTGAAAGTTTTTCGCTAAAGGAAAGGTGTCCTCATTTTTGTTCAAACGCAAGATGATTTTCAAAGTCTCGATAATGGTGTTTGTATTACTTTTTGTAAAATGATACTCAAGATCGACTGTTGTTTCCAAACTGTTTTCAAACGGTGGTTCTCGTTTTTAAAACCTATCATTCCTGTTTGCGGACCGGAAATGCGTGTATGGTTTTCGAACTTTCGTTACGGTGTCAACCCCGAATTGTGATTGAATTGGTGGCGTGAGTGTCGAGTCGTTCGCCACGCATATGTTTTGTTGGCCCTCTGTGAGAGGTGTGAATTGGTGTTTACTGTTTATCGCCTCGTGGCGATTTGCGTATTGTCGCACTAGTGTGGGTTGTTAAAGCGTGGATTTTTATAAGTTATACACATGGGTGATTGTTTCATGATGTTTGTGATTGTGTAATAGCTGTCGTTCGGGATGTTGTAATCTTCGAATGATGCCGTTGTTGTTGTGATTTTTGTATGCGTTGATATGTTATGCTGAGTTGGCATCTCCGGTATGTTGTTTTGCGGTGTTTTAATCCATTGTATCGAGCATTTATATTTTCGGTATGCCGAGCCGAGGCGTTTCAATCGTGATGTGCCGGGGCATGCACGTGTAAATTGTCCTTCTCGTCGACAACACATTTCAAGTGTGGACTCGAGGGACACCGAATTCAGTTTTGTGATTTGGCTACCGAGACTTTCGGAGTTCGCGCTTCAGCACAGATATCAGAATCGGCTTTGAGAGGCCTTTGAAGGATGTTTCTGTCGGTTGCTTGTTGTGTCGTCACCTTGATTTTGCTGTTGTGAGTTGCGGGGGCGACCTTCTTTTATAAGAGGTCGAATGTAGTACCCGTGTTGTTTTTAGACTTCTGTATTTTCTCTTTCTCCAGTTTATCGATTCGCTCGTGTTCGTTGATACTGTCTGAACTTGTTTTGTATTTCGGGTTCATCATTCGAACGAGCTGTGATCTTGTTTTGGGTCAATCTGGTTATCGCTGTCACTTTCCGAATTCGGTTCGATTCTTGTGAACCTTGTTCGGAAGTAACATCTTTTGGTTCTACTAGTTCTTTTATTCGAAGTGGACTGGATCTTGAACTTTTACATTTTCGACTCTGTCGACTCGTTTATGTTCGTTGACATTTCTGAGCTTGTCCTGCTCCTTGCTTTTGTTGATCGAACGAGTGTGGTGTTATTTCGGAATAACTCGTTGTCGTTGTGACTTTTCAATCGCTATTCCCTTTCCTGTGGATCTTCGGCAATGCATGTCTTGTAGTTCTCACCAGATCATCCTGGGAGTTGTTGTTTGAACTTTATTGTTCTTTGTGATTCGTACATGATTCTTCGATCTTTGTTGTCTCGATCGTTGTGGTTTGATCGTTTGATTGTTCGGTTTATATTGACCTCGTTCCGTGATTGGCGAACATTCAGGCTCCTTCGTAATTCCCTTCAGTTCGGGAAATTAGTTTCGTTTTCGATCTTCCAGCCCTTAGGCGGTGGGATTTCGTGTTTGTTCAGCGGTTGACTCGCGTTTTGATTGATGTACCGTTGGGTTGGTCAATCATATTGATTTTCATTCGTTGTGTTTTGTGATTGTCGGATAATTGACTTGGCTATATTATCCGTTTGATGACGTTTGTCACTTGTTGGTTTTTATTATATCCCTAACGGCGACGTTGTGTTGGTCGCCGTGGAGCGTGTTTTCACGCCGTATACTCCTTTGCGTTGTTTGTAACATTTTGCCGTTGGGCGTTAGTTACGCATTCTTGTGTATCTCGTTGAGTTTTTCCTGGCGGAATATTTCTTCTCCCTACTTGTTTTAAGTTTCGGGACGAAACTTCTTTTGAGGAGGGTAGAATGTAATATCCGCAATTTTCGATTTCCGGTAATTTATTTTTTTTCGGCGGAAGTCTGTTTTGACGACTCGCTCATGTCCGTTTCGTCATTCTGAGAATGATTAATTCTACACTTTTGACATCCGAGTTCGTTTGGTGTCGTTTCGTTGAGTTACGTGCTTTTTAGCGACTTTTCCGCACTTGAGTTCGATTCTTGCGAATCTCATCCAGCTGTTTCGAGTTTCCGCAAGTCCGTTTATCTTTGTTGGACGTGTTGTGAACTTCGGTTTGGTTATTCAATCACGTATCGTAATTTTCGGGCATTTGGGCCATTTTCGTAATTTCCCAAAGTTTGGGGTAATTACCTTCCGTTATCGAATTTCGAGCCTTCGGGTGGTCGGAATCGTGTGTTCTACTAGCTCTTAGATTCGTCTTTGTGAGTACTTCGTAACCGTATCTTCGGTTCGTATTCAGGCTCGGGTTTCGGTGTCGTTTTGTTGAATTCAGGATTACTAAACGACTTTTCTAAGTATGAGTTCGACTTTGTTAGATCCCCATTAATTTTTGGTGACTCCAAAAATTATAAATCTTTGCAATATTATAGAACATCGAGTTAGCTTTCCAATGGTTCAAACGGTGAGTCAATCGGAGTCCGGACGAGAGAGTTTTGGTCGTTTCAGTTTTTGGCCGAGCACTTCCAGGAGCCTTTCGGCCGATAGGGGGGGTCGATAGACTCTACTGCCGGCATTCTGTATGGGTATCGGTTGGGCCTATCGGCCGATAGGCTGGCCGATAGGTTCTGCTGTGTTACACTATAAATGTGTTGTTTTGAGCGTGAAGCTCATTTCCTTCCCCATTTTTCCACTGCGTCGCGAGAGAGAAGTATAGAGGGGGAGAGTTCTTCATCCGGGGGTCGATTTTCATCATTTCTTTTCGGTTGTGAGGCTCGGATAATCAATCTAACGCGTGTTCTACGGATCTTAACACTTGAATCACTCAAGGTAATATCTCTTGAAACCCTACCTTTTTGGATAATTGGGGATTTTGGGGTTTTGTCCGATTCTTTCCGTTTCGTTGATGGATTCATGATGAATATGATTAATCTTGTTAGTATCTTTAGTTTCCCTACGGATTCATGGATATTTTGTGGATTTTTACGGAATCGAGAGGGTTTGGTTGTGGTCCGCCCTCGTTGTTGTTTTCGGTATGAATATACATGAATCGTAGGCGGGGTTCCGGGTGTATTCCATTTCCATAATCGTTTAGAAGTGGTTGTGATTGTGCTATTCGAATCGTTAGGTTCATTTTCGTCGGTTCCTCACGGTCGTGCTTGATTCTTCCGTTCCGTTCATTGTCGTCTTCCTTTTCGTTAGCATCGGGCGTTCCGAAGCTTCCCGGTTGAGCCGTATCCGTTCGTGGTTCAGTGCTCGTGGTATCGAGGCAAGTATCTTGCCCATACATTACGTGTTTTGTGGATATATTAGTTAGTAATTTTCGATACGTGATTTATGAATGTCTATAATTAATTTTCAAAGGAATTGATTTGCTTTTCAATACTTCCTTAAAAGATGACTCGTATGATTTCGTCGTTAAATATGCTTGTCTAAGTATGTGTGGGGTATCGTTTTGTGTGATTATGACGTTGAGGATTTATAGCTTAACCTTTCCTTGAGATATGTATGGAACGTATGCCTATTGATGATCCTATCTCATTGTGTCGTTCGGCGTGGTTGGATAGGTATTTTCCCTCGTTGCTATGTTATTTGTACTAGCTGCATCGTTGAAATTCTAGCATGAATCGTATCATTACTTGGTCGTGAGTATATGTTGGATGAATCGCCATTCTAGTAAGGTACCTCGACTATATATACTATGATTGACCTTCGAGGCTTGTGGTTTGCAACTGTGATTTTGAAACGTGTGTGTGTGTCGTTCCTTCCACCCGGAGTGTCCGACGGGATGTCTGGGGGTCGATACTAAGGGGTACGGCCACGGAAGTGGACTTGGGTGCGTGTGTGGATGAACTTCCACCCGGAGTGTCCGACGGGATGTCTGGGGTCGATACTAAGGGGTACGGCCGCGGAAGTGGTTTCCCACCCGGAGTGTCCGACGGGATGTCTGGGGTCGATACTAAGGGGTACGGCCGCGGGTTACCAGTTGTGGTTTTCATCTTGAGGATGACGTTGATGTTTTCGTTAATTGTGATATTGTCCGGAGTATCACAATGCTTTGTGCTTGGGGTCGAGAGACATTATATATATATCGAGTCTTGGTGCTTGGCTAGAATGGCATAAGAATGATGTGTTATGTGTAATGTGTCCTTGTAAGTGAATTGCAGTGGATGATCGGGTCGTAGGCCCTGTGTTTTGTGACCGGAATGGTTGGGTCGTGGACCCCGTGTCTTGTTAACGAACTTGCATTTTGGAAAATGAACTTTGGGGCTGTGACCCTAAATGACTTTTGTGGAATTAAGAACTTTTCAATTTCTAATGTTTTCAAAACTCCCGAGATTTGGAATTGTTTTCAAAGTGCTTACTTGCTTCGTTTCTGCTTTCAAGACTTGAACTATTTTTAACTAAATATATCTCGGGAAGTCTTTCGTTATATTCTCGGAATGTGTTGTGTATGGCTCGTATTTGCACTTTATACTTGCACTAGCGAAACAGTGGAGTTTTGCTAACCCCCGAGTAATCGGGGTGGATATCATTGTGTCCGTGTACATGCAGGTTTTCGGGAGCAAGACACGGGATCGGCACGAGGGATGATGAAAGACGAATGATACTAATCACACGAAGGCCGGTTTTGGGTTGAGTTAGTGAGTCCATTGTATTGTCTTTTCATTTGTCTTATTGTTCGTTGTTGCAAGTATTTTACCCTTGTGTGGGTATGAGTCTGGATGAGTTTATGTATTTTGATTTGTAAGTCAGTGACGAAAGACCAAATCGGTCTATTGGTCCGTTATTTTGATTAGTCGGTATGTAATGTAATGTGTTGTTTTGATGTCTAGCTTTGGTGGATCCTCACGGAGAGGGTGCGGCGTGTAATATTCCGGTTTGATGCAGGGGTGTTACATCACCGACTGCAAGGAGTTTTCCGGAAAAAGGAAAACTCGATCCAGTATATCGGACCTTTCGAGATTTTGGACGAGTTGGAGATTTAGCTTATCGCTTGGCGTTGCCTCGACTTTGAGTCACGTCCATAGTGTTTTCCATGTGTCCCGATTAAGGAAGTACGTACCGGATCCGAGCCACATTATCGACTACAGTGAGATTGACGTAGCCGAGGATATTACCTTTCCGGAGAAACCCGTGAAGATTCTTGAGCGCCGTGAGAAACAACTTCGGCATAAGACCATTCCACTGGTTAAAGTACAATGGTCGAGGCATGGAGTCGAAGAGGCGACTTGGGAGACGGAAGAGAAGATGCGAGTTGAATACCCCGAACTATTTATTTCTTAAGTTTCGGGACGAAACTTCTTTTTAGAAGGGGAGAATGTAATATCCAGTTGTAATTCAGTCATTATCATTCAGTAATTTCATTCGGTGATTGTCACTCAGTGGATTTTCACTCATTTATAATCTTTCATCAATCATGTTCATTCACCCGTGTTCACCGTTCGGAAAAACTTCGAGTTGTGTATCGTTATTGTTCATCGTTTCAACTTTCCTCTTATGAGTTCGACTTTATTAGATCACCATTAATTTTTTTTGTAACTCCAAAAATTCTAAATCTTTGCAATATTATAGAGCATCGAGTTAGCTTTCCAATGGTTCAAACGGTGAGTCAATCGGAGTCCGGACGAGAGAGTTATGGTCGTTTTAGCTCACCCGCTCGTTATTGGCCGATCACTGCCGGCCGGACCCGACCGTGTCGTCCGACACGGCCCGTGCCGTACTCGCCCGGAAATGCCGAAGTTTCTGCCGGCCGAACTCGGCCGTGTCGTCCGACACGGCCCGTGTCGAACCCTTCCGGATAAGCCAGAATCGTCTGCCGAGCACGCCCGACCGTCGTGCAGCGCACGGTCGAGTCATGCCGAGTCATTGTCGGACGGGTCAGCTGTCGGAAGGCCCTCGCGCGCGACCGTGTCAAGCCGGACACGGTCGAGTCCTGTCGGCCAGGTATGCGACACGGCCGTGCCGGTCGGCACGGGCCGTGTCCGGCAGCGATCGGCCTATAAAAGGCCCTGCAGACGTTTTTCTTGCCATTTTTCACCTTCTTCTCCTCCTCTTCCGCAGCTGGGCGTGTTCTAAGCTTGAAGCCATGTTGTTTAACAACACATCCATGGATTTCTTGAGGTTATATCATCAATAATCCGTCCGATATCATCCCTTGATCCAACGAATCAAGGTTAGATTTCTAGAACCCTACTTTTGGTAAAATTGGGGGTTTTCGTGTTTTTGTCCGATTCGTTCCGTTTTGTTGATTAATTCATGATGAATATGATTAATCTTGTTGGTATTCTTAGTTTCCCTACGGATTCATGGTATATTTCGTGATTTTTACGGAATCGAGAGGGTTTGGTTGTGGTCCGCCCTCGTTGTTTATATACGAATATACATGAATCGTAGGCGGGTTTTCGGGGGTTTCTTCGTGTAATTTGGATATGGATAATCGATTATCATATTCCTTGCGAATCGTTTAGGTGCCGGAAGCGCGTTCTCGGACCTACCGAACTCATACCTTTCCTCCGTTCGATTTCACGATGTCTCAAAGGCAAGTATACATTTATGATTGTACGTTCTCGACTTTGAAAGTAAGAAATATTGATGGCATATCATGAACGAACCGTTTTTACGGCATTCATAGATATATTAATTGGCATGTAATGAACGAACCGTTTTGACGGCATTCCTACATGTATCGGCGTATGAGGTGAACGAACCGTTTGTGGCATTCACATACGTAACGGCGTATGAGGTGAACGAACCGTTTCTACGGCATTCACATACGTCTTATGAGATTTTAGTTATTCCGGAATACTAGTCTTAAATTGATGAATTGACGGATATTGATGAATTGACGGATATTGATGAATTGACGGATTACATTTACTTTATTGTCGAGAAGTATTATGTTTCATATTGTTATACTTGCACTAGCTATTCGACGGCTAACCCCTTTATGGGGGAAATACGTTTCATGTATTTCAGGTTCCAGGAGAGCGGACGGGCAGGTATCGGGTCGGCATAAAGATGGTGGGCAAGTGTGATACTGTGTCTTTCTTCCAGTTTTATTTCTTTGGGAATTCCCGTTCAGTGTTGTTGTACTGGATTGGCTATTGAATACTCGAGTATTGTTTTCCTTTTTCCTTGATGTTCCGGCCTGTGTTTGCCGAAGTATTGAATTGAGTTGTGATGTGTGTAAGTACATTGGTTATTTTTCGAATACCTTTGTATTGTTTTTCATCCCAATATGTGTAGACCTTATCGGTCAAAAATTATGGTTCCGCGTATGTTTAGCCTTGTGGGTCCCACGGCGGGGCTTACGGCGCTGTAATATCCCTGAATAACTTGGGGGTGTTACACTTCCCTCTGCCCAATCAATATGACTGGTTGTAAGTATTTCTTGACCCAAAGTTTTTATTGCTTAAATACTATATCCCCTTCGTGTGTACATTCTTTAATTCAAGTTTGGGGAAGATATTGGGTCAATTATACTTATATTGTTCGCTTTTTTAACACCTTGTTTTGTTTGTTTATTTTATTATTTATTTGTTTCTATTTTTTTCGAATTTTAGTGTGAAGATTTGCTTGGATTTTGGGGTGGATTGTTGTTTTTGAACTTGGTGTGTTTTGAGTATCATGTACTTAGATGAAACTCGAAAGAATGAACTCTTATCTTGGATACCTCGGGATTTATTTTGTTATTTTGATATGCAAATCGAGGATAATTTGAAGAGGAAAAAAATTGTAGAATAATCAAAAGGGTGTGAAATTGAATAAATAGTTTAATACCTTGGAAATATGAACAAATCTAGCTTGTGAGCTTTTGAGCCTTCGTGCATCATTAAATATGCAAGTTTCATTGTCGAGTGTACCATTCATGTTTTAAGACTCTAGAACTTGCCCTGGTATCTCTTTCGAAACTACAAGTGTGTGTGCAAATTAGTGAAAGTGATTTTAGGCAATTTTTATTGGCAACCCTTCAAACCTTCTGGCCAGCCCGAAAAAAATTTTTGTTTCCCTTGTTAGCCCGATTGAGCTTAAAGCCTATTTCTTGTTAGCCACATTATGAGTTTTCCGTTCCATTATAAACTTTTGTCCCTATACTTGAGCTATTTAGAACAAATTGGTAAAAGAATGAAAAGATGCGGGGAAGCGATAGGGAAGATTGTTGGTTCAAAATGCAATGATTTATCAAAATAATTTGAAGGAAGATTGGTGTGATTTAATGATCACCACATGAAAACATAAAAATAAAAAAATTCGTGGACACATAAAGAAACAAGATGTATGGAGCAATAAGGAGGAATAAGGATTGTGATTCTCAATTTCAAAAGTGCTTAGTACAATGATATTAAAATCAAGGGGTTGAAGGAAACAAATTCTAAGGGATTATTGAGCTTCTAACTGAGCGAAGTGATTATTGAGATAATGTTCTAATTTGCTCAAGTCAAGTCACTTTAAGCCATACTTATACTACCGCGACCAAAAAGCCTACATTACAACCGATAAAGTCCTTTTTGATTCACCAAATTTGCATGCACAACTAGTGATAGAGATGTAGACGATTGGCAAGCCTATGAGGTTCTTATTTCATTGAATGAGTTTTGAGCGTAACTTATCCCATTATACACTTTGAGAGTAAGGGAATACACTTGACCGGCGAGGTTCATATTATTCAAGTATTAGCTATGATGTTAAGGAAGCACCCCCGAGATTTGAATACTTTATAGAACTCGACTTATTTATTTCTTGAGGCGTATTGATGAATTTTCAGAATGATCCTTTGAGGTATGTTGAGGGACGAGTTCCCTTAAGAGTGGTTATTTTAAAGTGCATTGCTCGGGACAATCAACGTTCAAGTTTGGGGGATTTTGATAACACATTTTTACACATATTTTTGCACCAATTTTCCGGGTTTTAAGATCCTAAAATGTGTAGAACTGTGTCATTTATACTCATATTGTGTTTATTGGACTCGATCACACTTGGGTACGTTTTATTGATTTTATAGGTACTTTATGGACATAAATCAAGTAAGAACGAAGTCTCCAACCCCAACACATATCAAGCAATGCGGAAACGAGAGATCGGAATCAAAACGGAATCAAAACGGTGTCAAAACGAGTCAACACGAGCCTGACTGTGTCAATTGACACGGGCCGTGTCATTATCCCGGCCGTGCCATATTGACACGGTCGGGTTTCACATCCAGGAGCTTTTCATTTTCTAGAGGAGTTTGACACGAGCCGTGCCATTCGGCACGGTCGTGTCATTTGCTCGGCCGTGTCAATTGACACGGTCGAGTTCCCTGTCCAGCAAGAATTGGAGTTTTTAGCGTACTATGACACGGGCCGTGTCATTTGACACGGGCCGTGTCACTTTTCGGTGGAAATATCATCTTTTGATATTTTTGCAAGATTTGTGTAGAAAAAGTGATATTTTGGCTTTATAAAAAGGTCTTGGGGCTGGACTTGAGGGGAATATGATGAATTTGGGGAGATTAGAGAGAGAGAAAAACAATAGATCAAGGGGCTTTCTTACCAAAAAAAGGAGTTTTGAAGAAATTCTTGAAGAACACTTCAAGAACATTTGAAGGCTTCAACCGGGATCAACCAAGACACACCATGAGTTTTATCTTCTTCCTATCTTTTATTCATTTTGTTGTTTTTAGCATGAACATGATGATTATTAATCTTCCTTTCATTACCATGTCCGGCTAAACTCTTTAGATTCCGGGCATGGGAGTACGTTGATTTGCTATGATTTTGAGGGATTGATAATTATATTTATTTAGTGTGATTTATTTATCAAATACTTGGTTTTGATTCATGTTTAGACACTTGATCGATGTTTTTACATGTTAAACTTAATTGCTCATAATTCGAGAGAAGAGGGTATTAATAGGTTTCGAGTATTTGACGTAGTAAATTATGAGATTGAGAAATCGGTGATGAACTATGATGATATATAATCTTATGAACATTTTGGAGTTAGATAATTTATAATAGACGGAGACGTTGTTATAGGTTTTTAATCTACGTTTTAATGCATCTCGAGAGAGACTTTAGAATATTGTTGTGATCATCGTTTTGGAAACGCACTTAGAACCTTTTGAAACCAATCCCGACTAAATTTAGTAATCAACGGAAACCTAGCCTTGGAATCTACCTTTCTAAACTCTTGCCATTCGCTTCCATTCGGATATTTTCAATCGTTTTCATTTATTGTGATCATTGTATGTTATTTCATTAATCATCCATTTTACCTTTCGATCGTCTAGATAAAACCGGGAACATTATAATCTAGTACTCAACACAATAAGAATATTTAGTCTCTGTGGAATACGACCTTGCTCGCCGCTTTCTACACTTACTCCGTACACTTGCGGATTGTTTAAAAATATAGCGAACAGTCGAGTATCACCAAACAGATAGAACAATAAAGTCAAGTATACGAACTATCACAAAACAAAGGTACCTACGCATAGTCGAAAAAATAGAAAATAAATACACAATGATCCGCGAGGGTAAGCACGAAGAACTCCGACCACGCCGAAATTCTCGAAAACCACACTAGGCATCTTCTTGTCCTTTCGGAGCGGAGACACAAACTTAATCTTCAGATCTCTCAGCTACCGTCTCGCAATGCACGGCTCGGTGTCTCAATTGACCGCAATCGGAACAGCTGACTAACGGTGAACGACAATTCTTCGCGGTATGGCCCGCTCGACTACAGTTATAACACGTCTCCGAGCTTCTCATATTACTCACTGCAGGGGTAATACTCCTCTTCTGTTCATGCGATCGAGGAAACTTCTTAGGATGATGACACGAAATCCCAGCCCCAGGGGCCCACTTCCCTGATTTCCTGAAAAATTCCCAATAATTATTTGTCTCTTCGACTCTGACATATACTCAGTCGATAATATAGATAGTTCATAGGCTTATGCCTTATTCTGATACTCTCTCAATGAAGTACAAGTGAAACCCGCCATGTACTGATGAATCTCCAGCTTCATTCGCCTAGTAAAATGACAGATCTTATCTTCCTCTGTCCTTACTTGATCCTGCACATAACTGAGCTGTTTGCTATAATCAATAATAACTTGAGACAGCGGTACATCTTGCGGTTTCGTTGAGAAGAATTCATTAATCCTCTGATTTTAATCGGTTCTGGACAAAACTCATCTCTAATGAATCTCTGAAACTCTGCCCACGTGACAACACGATCTCGAGGTTTAACAGCCTCCCACCAATTTGCGGCATCTTTATCAAGGAGGTACTGAGCGACAGGCACCTTACGCTCTTCTGGACAATCAAATACCTTGAATATCTTTTCCAACTGGAAAAGCCAACCATCCCAGCCCAATGCATATGCGGCACCAGCGAAACGAGGGGGATTCAAACGAACCACTTCTCGAAGCCACTGATTTGCACCAATGTTCTGGGTCACATCTGTATTACGCTGAACTGCTTGAGTCAACTGAGTCATCTGTGCAGCTACCTGCTGCAAAATAGTAGCAACACCGATACCAACACCATCACCGACAGCATGATCTCGATCACGCATCTGATCGCCACGACCACAACCTCTGCCCCTCGGCATACTGAATAAGTAACCACTCAGCACAACAGAAAATCATAACACATAACACATACAACGATTACCATCGTAAGGCAACACACACACACACAAAAATCACTGCAACGACGGCATCGTTCGGCGATTTCACCGGCTCGAACGATAACCAGCACACAATTACAAAACATCATGAAACAATCACATATGTACACAATCGAACAAACTCAAGCTCCAACAGCTTGCACAGGTGCGATAACACGTAAATCAACACGAAGCGACAAACATTTAGTACCAACATCGCACCTCTTACAGAGGGCTATAACACAACGAATGCGTGGCGAACGACTCAACGCTCACACCACCAATTCAATCACAACTCGGAGGGCTAACACCATAACGACAATGCTAACATCACACCCCTTCTCTGACCACAAGCAGGAAAGGATAGATTTTAAAAACGAAAACCACCATTTTGAAAATAATTTTGAAAATATCAATTGATCTTGATTATCACCTTTCGAAAAAGTAATACAAACATCGTTATCGAGATTTTGAAAAATCGTTTTGCATTTGGTAAAAAAAATGAGGACATCATTCTTTTAATTAAAAACTTCCGAAAATATTTGACCTTCGGGTCTAAGCAATGCGTTTTTAAATTACTGAGAATATCTCAAAATATTTTGATCATCAAAGTGAAATAATTTTAAAACATATAGTGACACTAGTAGACGCCTTGAAAATATCTTATGTTTGTTTTCTTTTGTTTCGATTTATTTCAATTTGTTTTTAATTTTTCAATTCAGTTTCTCTTTTCGATTTTATTTGCACAACCCCAATTGAAGACATGTCGTCAACTCATTTACCATCGCACACCATATAGTTCCAAACGGGACTGTTGGAAAAATATTTCTTTTCTTGGCTGCTTGCTAGCTAGTTGATACACCATATCATCAAAGTTGTAATGGCAAATTTCATTTGGTCCCTGATAAATTTCATAACATAAAGTTCCTAACTTTTCAACAATAAAATAATTATTCAAAAATTGCAAAAAATACTCAAATCAATTACAGAATGATCCAAAAAAATGCCCAAAATTGGCTAAAATAAATCAATCTGTCATTGTTAAAAAGTTAGGAACTAGATGAGTGGGGTGTCTAATTGGGGGCCACGTGTAATTTTCTCAAGTCCTAATAAATCTAAACATTAGATGTTATAAATATATTTCATATGATTGTGGCTACAAACGAGATATATAGTACACATTACCAAAATAGAAAGTCACTTGTTGCATGCAGCACCCAAAAATATACATCAAATGGACACCCACTACTATCTAAACTGCTGCTAATTTAAGCATGCACATACCAAAAGATGAAGTTCATATCTGCTGGATGCTCTCTTCTTGATTCACTCAGCAACAAACCAAAACTTTGAACTTCCTCACATTTGTGTCCACCTAGCACTTACCTTTGGTAGGTGGACATGGATTTGTAGTGTTATCAGTCCTTTTGCGCTTAGGAGTCGTTTTCTTCATCATATACTCCACGATCTCATCGAGTCTTGCCTCCCTGTTATCTTCCACATGCCACAGCTTAGCAACAGGATAGCGTCCACTTGGGTTATGTTCATTGATTTCCTCTAAAGCCCTCTTAACAGCTTTAAAAGCCGATACTCCCATTTCTTTCCTCAGCTTCTTTAGCTCGGCGTCATCGTCATCCACTATCTCCTGCACGCATATACGTACATATACCATCTATCAATTTTGAGAAGCTCTGAAGTAGTAATATTTCAGAATTATACGCAGTATTCATGGTAGTTCGGTCAATTTACAAGCCAAATCTATCACTACAAAAAAAACAGTGTTTACCGACGCCAAATTCCGTCGGCAAAATAAGCAGGGGCGTCGGTAAAATTAATACCGACGCCATTACCGACGCCAAAAGGGCGTTGGAAAACCGATCGACGGTAAAAAATTACCGACGCCATTTCGTGGCGTCGTTAAATTACCGACGGCTTACCGACGCCGTTCGCGTCGGGCAATCCCCGGGTGACCTGAAACTGGGACGGTTTTGCCGACGGATACCGACGCTACTACTGACGCCACGGCCGACGGAATTTACGACGCCGTTTTGCCGTCGTTAATTTTAAAATAACGACGCCGGTCCAGGCGTTGTTAAACTGAAAAATGGCGACGCCATTGCCGACGGAATTTAGCCGTCGCTAATGTACCATTGCCGACGGTCTTGCAGCCGTTGGTAAAACTGTAAATCACGACGCGTTTTACCGACGGTAAAAGGGCGTCGGTAATTTATTAACTTCTTGATTTTTCGGGAATGCCGTCGGTATTTTTGTTTCTTTGAATATTCAATTTTTAATTATTTTAATTACCTTCTTTCAATTTCTGAATAATCAAACAAACTAGTCATAAACATCAAAAACGTCTCAATGTTACACAATCGTCATAGTTATATCGTCGTACACAATCAAGAGTTGTCATCATTTCATCATACAATAAAAAAAAGAAATAAGTAGTCTAAATCAAGGTGAAGTAGAAGAGCGACTCGGAGGTGGAAAATTTTGTTGTGTTAGCATTTCTTGAATAGCTTGCAACTGTTCCTCAAGGCGCTGTCTCTTCACGCGCTCTTCTTCAATCACCTTTGCCTGGTCTTCTCTCAATCTGCGCTCTTCTTCAATCATCTTTGCTGCTCTTCTCTCGATCTGCGCTCCTCTATCACCGCTCCTCTAAGGATGTGAATCGAGTGTGGATCTCTTGGATGCGTGAAACCGTGAGGTCGTTGATCCACCGCCGCTAGAGCCTCGTGCTTATGATCTTGGGAGCTAGGCTGCCGATGCCATACATCCTGTTTTCTTGACATATTCTTTGGCGGCCTCCTTCTCCTGCGCACAGTCTTATAGATCATATTTAAATCTGCTCCCGCTCCTTGCTCTCGGCAAGTCGCTTAACCCTAGCACGAGAAGAAAAACATGCTCAATGAGAAAAACATTCCAAATGAATACAACTTTACGAAATAAATATTCTAATTACATTTAAGCATCAACAAGGAAAAAAATGGAATAATTTTAGGAATGCAGAGCAAGATTATATCTACGTATTTAGGCACAAGTTCGGACGGACAATGTCATGTTTTTCTATTTAAAAAGTGGGGTAGAAAAATATAAAATACAACGTAAATATAGTTGAAGTGAAAAATATAAAATACAACGTAAATATAGTTAAAGTACAACAAAAGGCAAAAGGAAGGCTCTGACTCAAGCAAAGAATCTAGCACTCAAAGGCATTGTTATATCGAGAATGCAAACTGAGGACACATTACAAGGTCAAAATCTCAATCAATACCAAACTCTTATGTGAGCAAAGTCAAGGAAAAGAAAGTTGCCGAGTCTATAGTCAAGTTCGATCCAGTAAATATGGCAAATCTAAACTTTGCTCCTACTTATAAAGTAATCTCAGATTGTGTGGTTGATCAAACAAAAAGGAAATGAGCAGTCACTCAAGAGAAAGAAGAAAACTAAAACATTGGTTCAAACTCGATGCAACCTCGCAATTACCGATCTTATTCTTGATAAAGTCATTAATGAGTGAAAGCTGAGTTGGAAGCTCAAATTGAGTCGAAGATGAAGCCGATCTCTACGAGGTTAAAGTTGTGAAGCCTAAGAAAGTTATCGAGATCTCGAATGGGAAATACAACTTTCAATGCTATGATAATTGGAAATATCAGAGGTAGCAGGTGCATTATGAACTCACTAGATTATTCAAGAATATATTCTCAAATAGGTCAAATCATTGACTATGAATATCTAGAAGAAAGTAAGAAGAAGTTTCCTAGTGCCCTTTCTATTGTAAAGCAAAGCAAGGAAGCCTAAACAACTTGGTTAGAAGTGCAGAACTCTTTCAAGCCTTTGAAACCAAGGACCACAGGTGGTCTTGGTCATGTTGAATCAAATAAATATGTTGGAAAGGACGTTGCACTAAAAGATTCTGCTTCTCTCACAAGAAATTCTGGTGAGCAAATTTCTTAAAAGCATCTTAATAAGTTGGTGACTGTACAGCTTGTCATTGATCACTTTGATGGAGATAAACCTGTAGAGAAGATGCTTTATTTCTTAGAAGATGGAAATGTGTTCATACTCAATGAGCAAGAACTGCTGATACAATGAAATACACAACCAGCAGGAATCACCAACTAATGAAACTAAAGCACCGCTCAGGAAGTAAATTAAAAAGACAAGCAAATGCTAATAGAAGTGAAGAAATGAACAGCAGATCAGTTCATTTTAAATAAAGGACCTTGCACTGATGGCCAGGTCAGATGTGAGTGATTCTGATGTGAGTGATTCTGATGATGAAACCGAGTACGTGAACCTTGCACTGATGTCCAGGTCAGATGAGCAGGAAGCTAGTTCAGCAAGTAATCTGGTAAGAACTACTAACATTTCTGATCTTTCTAAGTTTGATTGCAAGAACACCATTGATGAAATGTCTAATGAAATTTATAACTTTCGTGTCACTCTAAAATCATTAACCAAAGAAAATGCTAGAATAAAAGGGGCTAATGATTTATAACATTTTTCTACAATACTAAAGTTGATTATTTTATTGGACAAATAGACACACTGTTTCCATGACAATCAAAACAACAAGTGTGAATCGAATGTATTCCAAAACACCGTAGATGAATCGAATGCATATATACTTACATCAATATCCGCATCCTTCTGTGTCGTAAAAGTTCCATCTTTTTTCATGTGGATAGCTCGAAAAGAGGCATAAACACACTGCTCTAATGGAAGATTGTTCTTCGTTGCCTATTTATTAAAAAAAACTTCGAAATTATTATGATACACACTTACATATACAAGCAAAAATAATTAGATAATTACTAACCAACTCTCGAGCAAGTACGTTAACAGACTTAGAGCCTCCACTGTGCTTGCTTATCCCGGTACCAGGGCCATCCACTTCAGCCATTCGGTTGCCTCTCGCCCTCGTAGATACATCTCTCACCTCGGGAGTATCCCAGTAAGCACACAAACCTTCCCACCAATCAGTAGGGATGTGTTTCGGCCTCCCTTGATCCCTTTTCTTTTTTGCATCACTTAGGAAATTGCTGAACCTAATCCGTGCACGAGACTCCCAAAAATCATAGACTTCTTGTTCCCACTCAACAGGCCACGTGAAAAATTTCTATGAAATATTGCATATCAAGTTAATAAAACTAACTTTCCAATTGAATATAATTAGTTTACATAATGATTACAAATTACCTTAAAGAAGGTATAGTATTGGGCCTTTACGCTATTAGGAGTATCTTTCCAGTTGAAGCCTGTCGGATTGGGAACTCTTTTAAAACTCCTCGTGCACACCCTGGAAATCTGGGGATGAATCACTATATCTCTGTAACCAAAACCAAATTAATCATTTAGATCATCACAATACTTAGTTATAGCATTTAATCAACATTTGTTTTCTATTTTTCAGTACTTGTTTTCTTCTTTAAATATAAGTTAAAGGGAACGTATGAAAGTCTTACACAAGTTGGGGAAGCAATTTTTGAAATAGAAGCAACTGTGAAGGTGGTATTTGCAAATTTGTAAGATTACTTTTCTTTTTGTAATTATTCGGAAATACTTTTATACCAATTAAACAGTAAATAACTAACCCGGTTTTAGTATCTCTTTCAAGAGCAATCTTTCTACAGGAAACAACACTTGAGGCTGCCTCAGAAGCTATTATCTCTCGATCCTCATCTTCAGAAATGTGTGCACTAGTCTCCTCGTCTGCCCTGTCTCGGAGTAGAACAATCGGCGGAGTCTCGGGTAGAGCAGACGAAGACCTAACAGGACCTTCTCGTGGGGAGTCCGTAGCTTGTGAAGAGTGTCCGGGAGCTGCTCGTGAGGAGCCCGTGCTACTGCGGCGCCCGCCACCACCTCTCCCCATCGAGAACATCTAAAATTGCTTGTGTAGAAAATAAAATAAAATCAAATAAACACATAATTGGTTGTATACAACCTAGGGGGTATTTTTTGTTATGTTTTATTTTTAACTTACCATTCTATTTGTTTTATTTTTAACTTACACCATTATATTCATGTTCAACAGGTTTGTTCGGCAGAAGTTAGGGATCATGGTTAATGGGAACGAAGCTTTGTGGTTTTAGTACGATGTCTGTATTTGAAGGAAGCATGGAGTGGTTAGCTTTTTCTGCGTACTTGCTGAATTTTGTAAATCAAGTGGTTATATATTATGTAACCATTAAACTCATAATTATGTAGTAATCGTAATATGTAGTAGGTTGTCTGTATGAAACGTTGTATGTCAATGTATTTACTATTTCCTATGTTCTTTAATCCCATTATTATACATCTTTGTTTAATCTGGAGTTGTTTCCAATAAACAATGTTTATTTCATCACTTAACTCCGGAGGTGTTGATGAACTAGAAGCTGACATTGTCTAGTGACAAATAAAAATGTAAGAATAGGAGATTTAAACAACCAAAAGCATACAGATATTAAAACAAGCCTAATGGTGTTATGGTATTTATAAAACAATCAACCTAAACATAACTTCTAGTTTAATCTTGTACAAACATCTTGTAGTTAAGTTTCGATTAGACAAACAAACTTAGATACATTTTTGGCGGTAACATTCATTCTGAAAACTTAAAGAAAAGGGTTTTACATCTCATGTATTAACTAGCAAGATACGACAATCGCCAAATCAATCTATTTTCCTTCATAGGGGTCGAGAGTATCTGATCTATCGTTATTTGTACAGCAAATCATATTATTTTTCAAGTATTTATAATATTACTTTCAAACCATAACTTGAATCTGTGGCGGCTTTTACTTTTTACGGATAATCAGGGGAAGGGGTCAAAAAACACGTAATTATAGATAAACAGTGTAAATATCCATTATTATCTGCTATAGAAGCATTTGTGATTTACCGGGCTCTTATGCTTCTAAATTACTAAGACTGGCCACTTGTATCACTGACCAAGAATTTGCATCAGCTGTCAACATGCAGCTAATTTGAAACAGTAAACCATAAGATTAAAAATGCAGAGGGAGAGATATCATTAATTTGTATAAACACACATACAAACAATGATGAAAAAGCAAAACATTAGTACTTAATAAAACTGCCATCAATGAAGATACTAGATAGAACTGTTTTTTTTTATAAATTATAACCAAAGCAAAAATTACATACTTCACCAAACAACAGTCACTAGCTACTTCATCTGACCAAAGCAAAAATTACATACTTCACCAAAAATTGACATGATCGTAAAGACTATAACATATGATCAGAATCATCATCATCATTACTATCTTCCTCATCTGACGTTATTATATATCCATCATCTGATGCCTCATCCACATCATCAATATCAATAAGTCCACCTCGTGGATGCGATATTGATATCTCATCATCTACAGTAGTTTGACTACCTCTAGTCCTCATGACCACGGCATCCTCTTGAAACGGTTGATGTAATGACGAGGCGGATGGTTCACAAGCTACTTCAACTCTAGATCTAGGTGTGACCTTGCACACTCCCCACCAATCCTTCTTAGCTTGATTCATACTAGGATAGGAAGCATAATACACTTGAGTAGCTTGATTGGCTAACACAAAAGGTTCGTACTTCTTGTATTGACGGGTGTGGTTTACTGAAACCAAATTGAAATCTGTATTCACCGAAGTCCCTAGAGGTGATAAGTCAAACCACTCACACTTGAATAACACAATTGTTTTAGTAGGTTCACCATTATACTCTACCACACACACCTCCATTAATCGCCCGCAAAAATCTTGCTCATCACTATTATAAACCTCGCCCTTTATGCAGACACCACTATTCATAGTACTTTTATCTGACCCATGGTCAACCGTGTGGAACCTGTATCCATTAACTAAACACCCAGAATAAATTTGAACCCCATACAATGGCCCTTCTGCAAGGTCCTTAATGCATTGGCTTGCATTACTTGAAGGATCATTAACCTATGACAATTATTAAGTATGTTAGTTATGTAACTTTCTACATATGAAATTAGTCTATAAATAATTTGATATGAGACCCCACACTTACATATGTTTTGAACCAACTTGCAAACTCCTTTTCAACTCTTGTTTGTAAGTCATTTTCCGTTATCCCAGATTAGTTGCTCGAATTTGATCTTCAAACAATCTTCAAAAACACACGAGTTATTATATATTTAATGAATGAATATATTCTTCATTAAAATAAAATATCACGAGGGTACTCACGTCAAGTATGTCTCAAAACCTCGCACAATTGGATAAAATATATATATGTGCCGCATTATACTCTTTGGCATCAAAATATCGTGAAGGCATTTTGCCAAAAGGACGGCCATCCAATTTGAAAATTGAGAGCATATTTGGATCATCATTTTCATCGGCTCCCCCCTCATCATTTCGAGGCACACTTCTAATCTTCGTAGTCACCCAATCTTCAAAGTAGTATGAGCTAAATGTTGATGCCTCTTTCATTAAGTAGGCATTGGTGATGGATCCTTCAACTTTGGCTTTGTTCTTTACAAAATCTTTCAATGTCTTCATATACCTCTCAAATGGATACATCCATCGATATTATCTTGGACCAGCAATTCGGGCTTTGTCACCAGATGGATAACAAGATGCTCCATTGAATCAAAGAAGCTAGGCGGAAAGATACGCTCAAGTTTGCACAAAGTAACCGGAATTGTTTCATGAAGTCTACACATGTCCTCTATTTTTATTGTCCGAGATGTCAAGTCTTTAAAGAAGATACTCAACTCGTAATTGCCTTCCAAATGCTTGAGGAAGAAGTTCACGAAACGCAATAGGTAACAAGCGTTGCATGAACACATGGCATCATGACTTTTCATCCCTCTCATCTTTAGTTGTTTCTTATCCACGCATCTACTAATATTGGACATGTAGCCATCAGAAATTTAAGACGAGATATCCATTCACATATTACTCTCTTTTCATCTCTCACAAGTGAGTAACAAGCTTTCGGATACTTTCCTCGTGCCTCATTTTCTTCAATTCTGTGTCCGATGCAGAGCAATTGCAACTCGTCTCTAGACTTGGTGGTATCCTTGGTCTTTCCCGCACATTAAGCACGTTGTTGAACACATTGTCAAACACATTTTTTCAATGTGCATGACATCCAAATTGTGACGAATCGAAGTTCTTTCCAATATGGGAGATCCCAAAAGATGCTTCTTTTCTTCCACCCGCTCCTAGAATTCTTGGATATCTCTTTGTTTGTCTCATTGTAGTCCTCTGTCACTTTCACAAGACCAGTGCCTCTATTTGATTCAATATCTCGCCCGACCTTTTCTCAGTGTGTAGGTACTTCACATGTCATATTCTTTCTAAATGCTCGTCGGTTCCTCCTAAACATGTGATCCGGCTCCAAGAATTTCCGACTACAATCAAACCATGTTTGTTTACCACTCTTAGGAAGAGTAAACGCTTGATCTCATCCATGCAATGAGGGCATGCCAATCTTCCACATTACTCCATCCAGACAACATTGAATACGCTGGAAAATCACTAATAGTCCACAACAACGGTGCTCGCATTTGAAAATTTTGCTTCAATGAGATGTCAAATGTTGGAACACCCTCTTCCCACAAATTCGTCAACTCCTTTATGAGCGGTGAAGAAACACATCCATTGCATCTTAGGATTGCGTGGCCACAGTATTAAGATTGTTAGGAACATGAATTGTTCCTTCATACAGATACAAGGTTGTAAGTTATAGGTTGTGACTATAACTGGCCACGAAGAATATTGTCGCCCTGATTGTGCAAAAGGTGCAAAACCACCTAATCTCACATTTCTAGCCTCCGCAGCAAAATCTGGATAAATAGTGTCCAGGTGCTTCCATGCTGGAGAGTCTGCAGGATGACGCATAATTCCATCATTTGAACCAGAACATGAAGCATGCCACCTCATATACGCATGGTAGCATTTGACATGTATAGCCTTTGCAATCGGGAATAAGAGGAAAGTAGTACATCTTCATGGCCGCCACTTTTTTCCTCCTACGGCTTCCCGAGGCACGACACATATCTTTGTAGCGTGATGTACCACAGAATATACAACTCTCACTGTCTTTGTAATGGTCCCAATAAAGCATGCACTGTTTGGACAACAATCAATCTTCTCTACAGTAATCCCAACCCACGCAATAATTTCTTTGTACTATAGAAGTTATCGGGACATAGATTCCTTTTGGATGACTGTCTTTCATGAACTCGCAAACCGATTAAAACACTTTTCGATAAGTGGTTCTCTGCTTTCAAACTCATGAAACGAGTCATATAAGACAATTGGGAGTAATTAGCACAACCAAAGCCACAACTCTTTGTCTCCGGCATTCAACATGTCATATATTCGTTTTGTGATTTGGTGGTTCTTCCACATTCTCAACATTAAATTGTGGCCCGACATGCTCCATGACCATCGTACGGCATTTAATGGATCCCAACTCGTTGGTATCTATATTCACATCTTCATCCATATCTTCACATCCCTCATCCATTTCAATTTCGCCGTGAAAATCCAAGTTTTATACTCCCTAATGAACCCAAATTTCCCAATGTGATACTTAACTTTTTCTCGTATCATGAAACCGTATATTATCACATTTTTACATGGACATCTTATTTGGTCACCCGACATGCGGTGCGGTGACTACTTGCATACTCAATAAAGTTGTTAAGTCCAGAGAGGAATGCAGGATTCCAAGAGCCATCAAGTTTCCGGCGATACATCCACTCACGGTTGTCACCCATTCTAAAAATTGTAACAAAATGATCAAAAAAACTCAAGGTTTTTTTCATCTTATGAAGAACATTATGAAAACAAACTATATTCGAAAAGGATCGGGCAATCGGAGAACATGTCAAGACATTATTGAGGCGATTAACAATGCTACTGCTTCAAGATCATACGAGAAGTAAGAGTAGTTTCTCTGCCGTGACGCCTTATCATTTTACCCAATCAATTTATGTGAAGTAAGAGTAGTTTATTTTTCATGAAATTCACATTCCGCTCTCGCTCGTTTTATGAAGTTCATGAAGTTCGATTAATGGATCCTCCATGTTGATTTTTTCGCTTTTAATGTATGTTATGTTTCTAGTTTTTAATCAATACAAAACATTAAAGGTAAAGTGATCGAAATCTTCAAACAAATAGGTAAAGTGACTTATTCTTGTACGAAGCTACAAGAAAACTAATCCATAGGATCGAATACTTAATTGAAATAAATTGGGCAATTCTAGGTAATATTGAGAGAAATATAGTACAAGGATTCAACCTTAAACTCAAGAAATTACATCGACATCAATCCTAAATAGGTCGACCTTTGGAACAATTTGATCCTTGAGCCACATGTTAAATCAAAAATATAAATTTCGAATTCCTCAAGAAGATCAAGAATAGAGAGATGTTACCCGAATTGGGGATTTTAGGTCGCCGATTGGGGGTGTTTTGCGGAGGTGCGCGGAGGCGAAATCTCGAGATATCTCCGTCGGGAAATCTTTCACGGGAGAGAGGCGTTTACACGGGAGAGGGCGTTTTGCAGAGAGGTGCGGGGAGAGAGGGGTTTTGGGTGCGGGAGGTGAATGACTGATTTTAGGTCGAACCAGAATAGGCAGAGGGCTGAGAATATATTAAAATTTACCGACGCCAACGGGCCGTCGGTAACGGCGTTGTTAAATATAACAAATACCGACGCCGGGAGTGGCATCGTTAATTCATGTAAGTCATGCCATTTAACGACGGCAATAGTGCCGTCGGTATCTCTCCGACGACTTCCGACGTCGGTACTGGCGTCGGCAAATTTCGCGGGAAGACACCCGCGCTATGGCGTCGTTAAAGCCGTCGGTAATTGTCCAAATTCACGGGTGTCGGTAACGGCGTCGTTAAATGCCAAAAAATACCAACGCCTTTACTGGCGTCGGTAAATGGCGTCGGTAAATACTGTTTTTTTTGTAGTGTATGCGCCACGTCGTAGAACTGCCCAGGTGGCTGATGACATGGAAAATATCCAATTTTTAAAAAAAAATCTGGTTAAAAAAAAAAAAAATTGGTGATCCGCCCATTTACTCCCACCTTCTGCTATTTTTTATTTAAAAAATTCGATATTTCCACATCACCAGCCACCTAAGCAGTTCTAGGACGTGGCATGAAGAATCGACTGTTAAATTAGCCACCAGGACCAAACCATGGACATAAATCGTTGAAAGTTGGTGGATGCATTTTGCAATTTTGCCTAGAATTACACTGCTGTAGTAGAATCATACTTCCTCAATTCCTCCTTCCTTGCATTTTTTAAAAGGGGACCAAGCAGGGTTCCTCAATTTTTGCTGCCAATGGGTACAGAACTGGGTAGCTTTCGTTATCTTGGCATCATTGGACAGCACGGCTGACTGTCTTCTCAAATAGATGCTAATAAAAGGAGAGATATCTATCTCTCCCACAAGTTTGATCTCTATGCCATACTCCTCGCCGAAATACTCGGGCAGATTCTATCAAATTAACGAAACGAATTACAGAAACAGATATCAACAGGGTACAGATGTTGAAGCAAATAATAAACCAGAGTAACATACCGAAATGAGCAGCTTTTTAGCAGCTCCATTCTCTTCTTTAAGCTGACAGTTCTCAACAGTAAGCGCATTTATCATAGATTCCTGATATTCATTTTGCTCTTCAGCATCCTGGTTGATAAAAAAGACATTGACAACTCCAGTTAGTTCTTTAGTCGTCTTAATATTAGGGACAAATAATCATCATCAACAGCACCTTAATCCCAACTATGTTGGGGTCGGTGGCATGAAGATTATAGTATCGTTTAATTGTCTTAAAATTAGTTAACACCATAACTCATGCCAAGGTTCTAAAAAACGCTAGGCGCTAGGCGTTCGGATTGCTAACGCCTAGTGCCCAGAGGATTAATCGGGGATTAGTCGGTGATTAATCGGATTAGGCGGATTTATTTATTATAATTATAATAATTATTTTTATATATAAAAAATTATATGTATGTAAAGAATAAAAAACATCTAATATTTAAATATTTAAACAAACATATAATCGATCATATATTAAATTCTTAAACATTGACATAAGCATAACATAGTTCATAGTATCTCAATTCAGAAATTTATAGTACCACTAATATAAAAAAATAAAAAAAAATGTTTACCCGCCTGGGCGGGCGCCCAGCTTGTCATCCTAGGCTCCCGCCCAGCCCGCCTAGGCGGCCGATTAATTACCCGAACGTCCAGACAAACGTCCAGGGCATAATCGGAGCGCCCGGGGGCCGCCTAGCGCCTAGGCGCTGCCTAGGCGGCCGCCCAGGCCGAGTTTTAGAACACTGACTCATGCAAATAACAAAGTGGCAAAGTTTTACGATGGATGCCCTTCCTGTCGCAACCTTCATATGAAGGAGAAATAGAACGAAATTCCAAAACCGTCAACATCATAGGTTTTTCCATTTATATGGAAAATATCATGAGACGGCGATGAGTTTGAGATAATTGCTATTGTTATGTCACAATACGTGATTGATATTGTAAAATCAACACATAACTCATGGAACATGACTCATTAGGGACAAATAATATATAAATAAAATATAAAATATATTGAGGGCCTCAAGATCTCTACACTTTGCACACACTCATAGAGAGCCTAGCTGACGATAGGGTTATTGCATGCGCTAACACACTATATAAACAAACCTTCAGCTGATCCATAATCTTGAGAATGCTGGAATAAGCATCTTTTAGCTCCAACCGTGCATGGTGTAGTACATTTGAACAATCATTTCTCTAACAACAACATAAATCAATTAGTAACCATCGAACCCAAGATATAAAATGCTCATGTGTTTCTAGGAAAAGTATGATCTAGTATAATTTATATAGACTATATAGGGGTTTTAATTTATATAGACTATATAGTGGTTTTTGCCACATTACCACCCGGTGAGTTTTACAAAATGAGCCAGTTACCTCACTGGATAGAGTAAATGGGTCGATTACGCTATGTGTTTTTAAACATAGACCAATCACCCACCGTTTAAATAAATATGCATGTTACTCCATGTAATTTCAAAATATGGGCCGTGCCCCTCACAATCATAGTGATAGTGCATGAGGCGATGATTTGCAACGTCCACATAAAACACACACATGACATTGATTGCAACTTCTGCAACTTCTTGAGAATAAAGGGCTGATGTGCCTATTTAATTTTCTCATGGGGTAATTAACTTATTTTAAAAACAACTGGATTAATCAACTTATTTAATTTATACAGGAGTAAATAACTCATTTAAATGGAGAAACAATGCGCCGTTAAATACCTCATGAGAAGGACGAGTCCCCGACATTGCCTCGAGTGTAAACTAATTAAGGGATGATCTACATCAGATTGAAAAATGAAGTACAGAAATAACCGCAGAAACCATTGAGATACTATAGAATATTAGATAGAATACAGTAACTTCTAAGTGAAAATTCTTGGCAAACCATAAAAACAGAGAACTAACCTTTTTTTTATCTTCCTTGCATATGTAGAGAGTATAGTGGATGCGAAGAAAGCTTTATGAGTCGTGAAGCTTAGATCGCTTAGACACAGGTAAGTGACAATACTTATGCATCAAACACGTGTCTGAGGTACTAACATGTGTCTTGATATAAAAGTGTGTGTGTGTGTTAATTAAGTGCAACAAATTTTTCCTCGTTTATAAGGTTTAGGTGAAACCATTGGGCGAATTACAAAAAATATTTTTATTATTTGAACTAATTATATATTAATATTCATAATTTTAACAATTACATTTACATTAAATTTTATTTTTAGTATTGATTTTTGTACGAATTTGTAATTGTTCAAACTGCTTGCTAACGTGGATGCTTGTTTGAACAATTACATCCACACTCCAATCTCACCTCCGACATTGACTTTTGAACGAATTTATAATCATTCAAACCGTTGGTACTAATTTAATTCGGAGTCATTTATGATGGGTGAAATATGTAATTATTCCATATACATTGACAGTAGTCTTATTTGTTTTAAAGTTTAAAAAATTTAGACATTTCTATAATTATATAGGAGTAAGATACAAATTAGTTTTTGACAGGATTTTTATTTCAAAATAAATTAATGATCATTTGTACTGTCGTACATCTATATAAAGTGATTAGAAAAGTCGTCTCTGTTAACGATATTCAGGGATTGCGCACGATTGCTTGATCCTGAGTTTGATGACTACCAGACTTGAATTAGCTATCAAACTTGACTTAAAATTATGAATTGCGGGATCAGGGCTAAGTGTATAGACAAGTTCTGAAGACCCGTCAACAATAAGAACGATATAGCTAATTACTTGGGGGCGTGTCTTGTGGGAGACTCAAAACCACTATGAGTTAAAAAAAGATCGGATTTTGTTTTGATAAGACATTTGGGTTGGTAATTCAGAAAAATTATTTATACTCATAATATTTCTTTTGTTGAGGGATTGACCTGGACATGATATTTTGTTGCTCTATATAATATTGATGTAACCATTTTACCCAAATTCTTTCCTTCTTTTCAGCTAAACACCACAGCAGCTTGGTTCCAGATTCTGATGTTTGTTATGCCCATCCACCTGCAGCTTTTGGAAGTTGAATTTGATCCCAATCCCCTAAAGCTCTCTTAGAAACACCTGACTTCCCAATCCACAAGAAGGTCCGACATGCAGATTGTATAGGCTTGATCACTTTCTCTGGAATTAAGAATATCTCACACCAAAAAGCTTACATTCCAAATAAGACAGGTTTTATTAGTTGAATTCTGGCTGCGCATGAGAGTAGTTTTTAAGACCAGCAATCCACTATGATTCGCTATATGTAGATGAGCAATGCAGCAGGAAAGAGACCTGCACCTGGTCAGGTCGTGTACTCTGCCTCTAAATTTGATGTAAATGGCTATTTTCATACCCTGCAATCTGAGGTACAACTTGCTCTTATACAACTGCAAATAATTCCTGAAGTATCAATACAATTTAGTGATATGTTGGGCCCAGAAAGTACTCCAATATCATGTTTATTTTAAGTATGTAGGCTGTGACCTTTTTTCATCTTCCAACATCAGTGAATAGTGAAGCGCGATTGGTGATTGCTGATGTAATTTGACAAAACTCTGTCTAGTATCTGCTTGATCAGAGACTGGATAACTGAGAGGTTTTTAAGAAGATAAGGGTATCCCCGGATATCTAAAAGACAACTCTTCTTTCAGCATACCAAATTCTGCCAACATTGTTTCCTGAACACTTTGTGACACCCCCCCCCCCCCAAAGTAAATATAACCCTTAGATTGATTACCTTTGAGTCTAGTGGTTTCTGAAAATCTTCCAAACACCTTCATCAAATGTCTGAGTGAATTGATATCTCCTCTGGTGAAAAGAAGAAGATCATATGCAAAACATAGCCGAATCAAATCAAATATTTTACATCTGAGGTGAAATTTATGTAACACCCCGAGATATTCAGAGTATATTACAGCGCCGTGGACCCCTACATGGGACCCACCAGGCTATAAACAAGAAAACTCCGCTCGACTAACCATCTCGGTTAGCGAGGACACACATTTAAATGATATGACATAAAAAGATACGCCCGGAGTAACCGGCGAAATAAGCATCAATCGACAACGAAACAATTTTAAAGTAGTACAATACGGAGTTTGAAATGAGAAGCCTATGTACTCGCGAGTACAATCTAAAAGTTTATAATTGTGAGAACAACCAAATCGAAATGGACAAAGGAAATAAAGAGACCCAAATGCACATGCCAACGACCCTGGCCAACATCCTCGTACCGTCCCGGTGCCCGCTCGTCCGGATAATCATAACCTGAAATCCATAACAAGAATTTCCCCAAAACGGGTCCCCAAAGGGGTTAGCAATTACGCTAGTACAAGTAATTAAGGCAAACCAATCGCTTATACATCTCATAGTACATGCACCAATATCATTTCGAAAACCAAAACCAGACATGTCTTTTCCGGAAATAAACAGTCAAACAGTTTGCCTTGGGAACAGAGTCATATCATAAATTCCCGCACGAGGCCTCTAAGGACCCTCCCGCACTGGCTATATTATAAAGCAAAACACGCACATGCATCGCCTTGGGAACAGAGTCATATCATAAATTCCCGCACGAGGCCTCTAAGGACCCTCCCGCACTGGCTAGCTAAACAAACTCATGAATCCAGGACGAAAACCTTTGGATTCCCTCCTTGATCCCGTCGGACCAACACGAGGTGAGCAAATCACACACAAAATACATTACCATTCCACGTTAAGCATAAAGGTTTCCAAAAATACTTGCCTTGAATAATAGATGACGCAACGAACGGAAAGGATAGTCACCGACGAACACTAGGGATCAACGGAAGCGAACCTAACGATTCGAAGAACATAATTATAACCAACTCTAGACGAATACGGAAATGGAATACACCCGAAAACCCGCCTACGATTCATGTATATTCGTATAAATATAACAACGAGGGCGGACCACAACCAAACCCTCTCGATTCCGCAAAACTATAAAAATATACCATGAATCCGTAGGAAAACTAATGATACCAACAAGATGAATCATATTCATCTTGAATCCAACAACAAAACGGAACGAATCAGAAGAAAATCCCAAAAACCCCAAATTATCCAAAAGTAGGGTTCTAAGAGATTTTACCTTGATTTGACGATGAACAATGATTGATTAGAGATAGGTTGATGATATGAAGCTTGAATACACTTCTACAATGGTATTTGGGTGAAAATCGGGCGAAACCTAGCTCTCCAGGTCGTTCCGTCGCGAAGAGAAGTGAGAGAGGTGAGAAATGAGGGAAAATACATTTGCCGGTTTATATACTGGCCGGTGTTACGGCCGTAACATCCATAACATACGGCCGTAACATATGAACATTACGGCCGTAACTCACCTGCCTTACGGCCGTAACTGTTCCAGGAATGAAACTGGGCAAAATTTACGAACGACACATACGGCCGTATCAAGGCACCATTACGGACGTATCAATACTTACTACGTAACTCAAACATGATACGCCCGTAACATCGTGGATCGACCCGAGGCAAGAAACGAAGCATTGTTACGGCCGTATGAAGGAAGATTACGGCCGTAACTCCGATTATTACGATCAGAACATATACGGCTTACGGCCGTAACATGGCTCGTGGCGCAGCCATAGTCCAAACACTACCGACGAGGGATGATCGGAAATAGAACAAGAAAAATAACAACGTGTATCCACGACCAACGGATGCACTCACCACGGATTTCAGAAATCAAAACGTTACGATGAAGCGTGATTCCGAATGCCCGGAGGTTCAGGAACAACAAAGATAACAAGAATACCCTAAACTTAAGGAAATTACGAAACGGCCCAAACGTTCAAAAACTGCGATACGACGTTGGATTAACAAACCGAAACTCCCAACACGAACAACTCAACTATACGCACTCGTGAAACCAAAGAAATTACAAAAGCGAACGAGTTCCACGAGAATCGAACATCCATGCCATAATACATGACATAAAACAGAATAATATCAAAACATCACCAAGATCATACCAGATGGAGAAACTCCAAGAATAACATAGATTCAAAATGTCGACAAGGTTACAAGCGAACTACTAAAAAAATAAAAATACACCAAAACGGGAATATCGAAAAAGAAGAAAAAAGCGGATATTACATTCTACCCCTCTAAAAACAAGTTTCGTCCCGAAACTTAAGAAACAAACAACTTGGGGTATCTAGCACGCATACTATCCTTGGTTTCCCAAGTTGCCTCCTCGACACCATGTCTTGACCACTGCACCTTGACCAAAGGGATGGTCTTATGCCTTAGCCGTTTCTCGCGATGCTCCAAAATCTTCAAAGGACGTTCTTCAAAAGTGACATCCTCGGCGACATCAATCTCTCCATAATCGATGACGTGACTAGGATCCGGGACATATTTCCTCAGCTGGGAAACATGAAAAATGCTATGAACATGACTCAAGGCCGGAGGTAACGCCAAACGGTATGCTAACCCACCGACTCGCTCGAGAATCTCAAAGGGTCCAATAAATCTCGGACTCAACTTCCCTTTCTTCCCGAAACGATAAACTCCTCTCGTCGGCGACACCTTCAGCAAAACGTGGTCTCCCGCCTCGAATTCTAAAGGTCGACGACGGACATCGGCATATGACTTATGTCGACTCTGGGCAGTCAACATCCGTTCCCGAATTAAGTCTATCTTCCGCCTCGTCTTTAAAACGACATCCGGCTCCGTCCCGATCAAATCGGACGCCTCATTCCAACAAATCGGAGATCGACATCGCCGCCCATAAAGTGCCTCAAACGGTGCCATCCGAATCGACGCGTGCCAACTGTTGTTGTACGTGAATTCGATCAATGGCAAATGCTCCTCCCAGTCATTACTCCAATCGAGAGCACAAGCACGCAACATGTCCTCAAATGTCTGGATAGTGCGCTCCGACTGCCCATCTGACTGGGGGTGAAAAGAGGTGCTCAAACGCAAACGAGTACCCAATGCCTTATGCACTGCCTGCCAGAAGTGTGATACAAAACGGCCATCACGATCCGAAACAATAGATTTCGGAGTACCGTGAAGCCTCACAATCTGCGCGACAAACACACGGGCCAGCTTTTCCGGGCCCCAAGTATCCTTGATGCCCAGAAAATGCGCCGACTTGGTCAGACGATCTACAATCACCCATACCATATTCATGCCCGACCTCAATCTCGGCAAACTCGAAATGAAATCCATCGATATATCTTCCCATTTCCATTCCGGAATGGGAAGTGACTGCAATAACCCAGTCGGTCGCTGATGCTCGATCTTGACCTGCTGACAAGTCAAACATCTCGCTACAAACTGTGCGACCTCCTCCTTCATATCATTCCACTAGAAATTCCTCCTCAGGTCCTTGTACATCTTACTCGAACCAGGATGAACGGAATAAGGTGTAGCATGGGCCTCGCGTAGAATACTCTGTCTCAACTCTAAGTCGTTCGGCACACAAAGCCGACTCTGGAATCTCAAAATACCATCCTCGTGAATCACAAACCCAGGAGACTTTCCCTTAAGAACATTCTCTCGGATTTGAGCAATCATCGGATCCTCTAACTGCTTCTGCTTAATTTCATCGATCAAAGATGACGAAATCTCTAAAGCACAAAGTTGCCCGACAGCCCCAGGCAACAAAATCTCAACATCAAACTCAATTAAAGCCCGCCGAAGCTCAGACTGAGACATAAGGACCTCGAGCGTTCGCAACGCAACCGGTTTCCGACTCAAGGCGTCGGCCACGACGTTCGCCTTGCCCGGATGATAAAGGATTTCGAGGTCATAATCCTTAATCAGCTCTAACCACCTCCTCTGCCTCATATTCAACTCCCACTGGGCAAATATGTATTTCAGACTTTTATGATCGGTAAAAATCTGACATGCAGAGCCGAAAAGATAGTGACGCCAAATCTTAAGCGCAAAAACGACTGCCGCTAACTCCAAATCATGAGTATGGTAGTTCAGCTCGTACGGCCTCAACTGTCTCGACGCATAGGCAATGGTCTTGCCGTGCTGCATCAATACGCACCCAAGACCCTGACCCGAAGCATCACTATAAATGGCAGAACCCTCGTTGCCACATGGCAATGCCAAAATCGGGGCTAAAGTCAAACGCCTCTTTAGCTCCTCAAAACTCGACTGCCTCTCGTCATTCCAGACGAACTTCTCGAATTTCTGGAGCAACTGTGTAAGTGGTCGAGCCAGTTTCGAGAAACCCTCGACGAACCTACGGTAGTATCCAGCTAAACCCAAGAAACTACGGATCTCCTTCACATTCGTGGGCGGTGCCCAATCCAACACTGCCTCAATTTTCTGCGGATCCACACGAACTCCATCGGCTGAAATCACGTGACCTAAAAACATCACTTCCTTCAGCCAGAACTCACATTTCGAGAGCTTCGCATAGAGTTGCTCGGTCCTCAAAATGTCTAACACTATCTGCAAATGATGGGCATGATCTTCCTCGTTCTTCGAATAAATAAGAATATCGTCAATGAAAACGACGACACACTTATCCAAATACTCGATAAAGACTTTGTTCATCAACTGCATGAACACCGCCGGTGCATTAGTTAACCCGAAAGGCATGACTACATACTCATAATGTCCGTATCTCGTCCGAAAAGCTATTTTCGGCACATCGGACTCCCTCACCCAGAGCTGATAGTACCCCGATTTCAAATCGATCTTCGAGATTACCACAGCTCCCTGCAACTGGTCGAACAAGTCATCAATTCTCGGCAAAGGATACTTGTTCTTGATGGTCACCTTGTTTAGTTCACGATAGTCGATACACAAACGCAGTGAACCATCTTTCTTCCGCACAAACTGGACCGGTGCGCCCCAGGGCGAGGCGCTCGGTCGAACATACCCCGACTCAAGAAGCTCACTCAGCTGCTTCTTCAACTCTGACATCTCCGAAGGTGCCATGCGATACGGCGCCTTCGAAATAGGAGTCGTGCCCGGCTCTAACTCTATAGCAAACTCGACCTCACGATCCGGTGGCAGTCCCGGTAACTCGTCAGGAAATACATCAGGAAACTCACTAACGACTGGAATCGACGAAAGCTCGACTCCACCATTCTCGGCCTTCAAGGCGTAGCACCAATAACCAGTACACCCCTTTCGCAGGAGTTTCATCACCTTCAAGGCGTTATTAATAAACTTCTGGTTTCTCTTTCGCCCCGTGAAAGAGTGTTCAGTGCCGTCATCGGCTAACATGGTAATGATCCTCGAGCGGTAGTTCATGATCGCACCATGCCGCTCGAGCCAATCATCCCCGAGAATCAAATCCTCACCCTCAATATCAACAACAATAAGATTAGAGAGCCAAGCTCTCTCACAAATAAACACAGAACAGTCTCGGACCTCTCGATCGCCAACGATCCTATCACCGCTAGGAAGTTTAACGATGAAAGACTCGCAAGGCGACAAACAGTCGAGACTCAAGCGGCGCACACACCCCAGCGATATGAACGAATGTGTAGCACCAGAATCGAAAAGCACACTGACAGGATGAGAATGGATATGAACGGTACCTGTCGCCACAGTAGCTGCTGGATCATCGGCCCTCCTCATCTCGTAGATACGCGGCTGGGCAGAGCCGACACTGGAAGCTCCTCCCCTAGTGGGCTGACCTCGAACCCTACCTCGGCCGGCACTCGGTGGAGGTGGCGGGGCAAATGAGCCATGATTCACACTCGGCTCCATAGGTGCTGGTTGAGAAGAACGGGCGCTGCGAAGCTGTCTGATCTGTTCACAAAAGGGGGCCTTGTGGCCCAACTGTCCACAAGTATGACAAGTAAACTTCGGACGAGAACACTGCCGGCTCTTATGGCCCTGCACACCACAGTTAAAGCATGTGGGTTCACGAGCGGAGGTTCCGGCGGCACCCCGAAAGCTCCCAGAGAAACGAGCCGAACCGCCCGTAGAAATATTTGCCGATCGAGACCTGCTGGCCTCCACTCTTGGGTCGAGAAAAATTTCCGACCGACCGCTTCTTGCTCTCACGAGCCAAATCACTAGCCGTCACCGACATATCATAGCGAGGGCCCTACTCGATAATCCTTCAAGGTAGTGCAGACGAGTCCGGACATATAGTCCCGAATGGATGACTTCATCCTCTGGAAAAATGAAAAATTTTGTCGCTCTCGGCGACAACTTGGGTCTTCACATAACCCAACTCCTTGTTAAAATCGGCAATAGCTTGGGATATGGGAATATCCCGTGGTTGAGCATCATAGAAAGCATGCACTCGAGCACATCCGACCGGCCATGGACAATATTCGGTCTCCATCAATTCTTGAAATTCGGCCCACGAAGCAACATGATCTTTGGGCCCCACGGCTTCCCACCAATCCATAGCGTCCCCGGTGAGAAAGTACTGGGCAATAGGGACCTTGCGGTCCTCGGGACGATTAGTAGCAAGAAGACTTTGGATATCTCCTTGATCCACCCTTCCCGATCGATCGGTCCGAAGCTCCCGAAACCGAGGAAGATGCATCTTGATGACATCCTGAAGCCGCCGATCCGCTCCGCCCGATTAGCGTGGGCACGATCGGGTTCTGACCACTCGAGCTATAGCCGCCATCTGGTTAACCATTTGCCGATAATGCCCGCAATACCAAGATCGGCGCGCTCCCGAGAACAAGCATGATCGTGACGGTCACCGCACGCTGCCTCGAAGAATGCGACGTGGCCACCCCACCGGCTGCCCCACGTCCTCGGCCGCGTCCACGACCACGACCACGACCACGGTTTCCTCCGGCATCCATACTGGTGTTAAGAGATAATAGAAGTATGTTGATGATGAGTAAGGGAGGAAAAAGCAAATGCGATTCGAAAAGCGTAAATACAATGCAAGAAAACAAAGGACCGAATAAGAAAACTTACGAGCACTGGAAGTACCGAGATGCTGGCAGCGGTGTGACAATGTGCAAAACAAAACGTGACTAGACCCAAATAATCAATAAGCCTAGGTATCCATAAACCTAGATCTCTGATACCATTTTCTGTAACACCCCGAGATATTCAGAGTATATTACAGCGCCGTGGACCCCTACATGGGACCCACCAGGCTATAAATAAGAAAACTCCGCTCGACTAACCATCTCGGTTAGCGAGGACACACATTTAAATGGTATGACATAAAAAGATACGCCCGGAGTAACCGGCGAAATAAGCATCAATCGACAACGTAACAATTTTAAAGTAGTACAATACGGAGTTTGAAATGAGAAGCCTATGTACTCGCGAGTACAATCTAAAAGTTTATAATTGTGAGAACAACCAAATCGAAATGGACAAAGGAAATAAAGAGACCCAAATGCACATGTCAACGACCCTGGCCAACATCCTCGTACCATCCCGGTGCCCGCTCGTCCGGATAATCATAACCTGAAATCCATAACAAGAATTTCCCCAAAACGGGTCCCCAAAGGGGTTAGCAATTACGCTAGTACAAGTAATTAAGGCAAACCAATCGCTTACACATCTCATAGTACATGCACCAATATCATTTCGAAAACCAAAACCAGACATGTCTTTTCCGGAAATAAACAGTCAAACAATTTACCTTGGGAACAGAGTCATATCATAAATTCCCGCACGAAGCCTCTAAGGACCCTCCCGCACTGGCTATATTATAAAGCAAAACACGCACATGCATTGCCTTGGGAACAGAGTCATATCATAAATTCCCGCACGAGGCCTCTAAGGACCCTCCCGCACTGGCTAGCTAAACAAACTCATGAATCCGGGACGAAAACCTTTGGATTCCCTCCTTGATCCCGTCGGACCAACACGAGGTGAGCAAATCACACACAAAATACATTACCATTCCACGTTAAGCATAAAGGTTTCCAAAAATACTTGCCTTGAATAATAGATGACGCAAAGAACGGAAAGGATAGTCACCGACGAACACTAGGGATCAACGGAACCGAACCTAACGATTCGAAGAACATAATTACAACCAACTCTAGACGAATACGGAAATGGAATACACCCGAAAACCCGCCTACGATTCATGTATATTCGTATAAATATAACAACGAGGGCGGACCACAACCAAACCCTCTCGATTCCGCAAAACTATGAAAATATACCATGAATCCGTAGGAAAACTAATGATACCAACAAGATGAATCATATTCATCTTGAATCCAACAACAAAACGGAACGAATCAGAAGAAAATCCCAAAACCCCCAAATTATCCAAAAGTAGGGTTCTAAGAGATTTTACCTTGATTTGACGATGAACAATGATTGATTAGAGATAGGTTGATGATATGAAGCTTGAATACACTTCTACAATGGTATTTGGGCGAAAATCGGGCGAAACCTAGCTCTCCGTGTCGCTCCGCGAAGAGAAGTGAGAGAGGTGAGAAATGAGGAAAATACTACTTGTCAATTTATATCTTGCCGGTGTTACGGCCGTAACATCCATAACATACAGTAACATATGAACATTACGGCCGTAACTCACCGCTTTACTACGTAATCGCTCTGGGAATGAAACTGGGCAAAATTTACGAACGACACATACGGCCTTATCAAGGCACCATTACGGCCGTATCAATACTTACGGCCGTAACTCAAACATGATACGCCCGTAACATCAGGACTGGACTCGGAGGCAAGAAACGAAGCATTGTTACGGCCGTATGAAGGAAGATTACGGCCGTAACTCTCGATTATTACGGCCGTAACATATACGGCTTACGGCCGTAACATGGCTCGTGGCGCAGCCATAGTCTGAAACACTACCGACGAGGGGATGATCGGAAATAGAACAAGAAAAATAACAACGTGTATCCACGACCAACGGATGCACTCACCACGGATTTCAGAAATCAAAACGTTACGATGAAGCGTGATTCCGAATGCCCGGAGGTTCAGGAACAACAAAGATAACAAGAATACCCTAAACTTAAGGAAATTACGAAACGGCCCAAACGTTCAAAAACCGCGATACGACGTCGGATTAACAAACCGAAACTCCCAACACGAACAACTCAACTATACGCACTCGTGAAACCAAAGAAATTACAAAAGCGAATGAGTTCCACGAGAATCGAACGCCCATGCCATAATACATGACATAAAATAGAATAATATCAAAACATCACCAAGATCATCCCAGATAGAGAAACTCCAAGAATAACATAGATTCAAAATGTCGACAAGGTTACAAGCGAACTACTAAAAAAATAAAAATAAACCAAAACGGGAATATCGAAAAAGAAGAAAAAAGCGGATATTACAATTTAAACTCTACATGGTCTCTCAATTCCAACAGACTCCTATGTAGATATTCCATACATAACACAAATAAGTATGTGATCGGTAGAAAATATTGCATAATTATATGTGCTAAATGCATAATTATATTATATTTACTTTAGCACAACTTGATGGTTTTCTACCTATTTGATTTATTAAGGTAATTTTATTCACTAGTTAATTTTACTCATTATTTTAGGAATTTATAAAAAAAGAAGAAATCGAAATAATTACCGGACAGATAAATAAAAAAAGTCACCAGTCTAAGAAGAATTCAGGCCGAAATAAAACACAGTAGAAGAGGAAGAATCCTACTAGAATACCTCGGCCGAAGGAGAATAAAAGAAAAAGAGTCCTACTCCTACTAGGAAAAAGCGGCCGAAGTGTCCAGGAAAAAAAAAACTCCATGCTGCACATTATAAATAGAAGACAGAGTACTAATAAAAAGGATCGTCATCATCATCAGCAGAACTCACGTGAAGAAGGAAAAACAAAGAAGTTGAGCCAACTTTCATCATAAAAAAGGCACGGCTCCCGAGGCAGAAAACCAAAAAAATAAAAGGAGAAGGAGCACAGCAGTTAGAGTCTTCGGCCGAGCAGTAAAGAAAAGAACTTGATTGCCTGGTTTTAACTTTATGCTTAATCATTATCATTCTATGCTTTATTTAGCCATTATGTCCGGCTAATTTACTTTTTCCAGTTCTTAGGGATGTTTGAACCCATATCTATATTATTTATATTTTAATCCCGTAGCATATTCTTGATTTAATTCCTTTGAATTATCTTTGTGTTATTGAGTAGATTTATTTATGAGATAATTTACTTTAATTGACTTGATCAACTTAATTGAGGTTTTATATCTATTGCTAGACTTAGGGTTATAATACGTAATCATTATAATTCTAAATCACAAGTAGCAACAATTGATTTTATTCTGTTGGGTAACACAAAATCAAGATCCCTTGGATCGAGCTTGTGAACTCAATATCTTGTCTATTTCCATCGTTTTGGTTCCTAATGCATCTAACGAACAAAATTTGAAGAGCTTGTTTTGAATCATTCGTCTAGATAGGTTTAATTGAAGAGCTTGTTTTGATTAAATAAACTTAATAAACGATTGGGGTTAACAGAACTTGTTGTTGACTTCGGAGTAGGAGTTCATTAGGAATTAAGGAAAGATAAAGTACTGCATTAATTCATAAATTGAATTAGAACGAGGGATAACGGAACTAAGAACTGGATATTAATCGCAATCATTTTTCCTTACTAAAATTTTACTTCTTTTTATTTACCTACTTGTTATTTTAATTTGTTTACTTTAATTCAACCACCCCCCTTTTTTTAGTCTATCTAGTATTATTATTTTTAGTAATATTATTTAGTTAGTATTACTTATTTTATTTTACAAAAATTATTCAACTCAACAAGTACAATTAATTCAACTGTTACTCGTGGGTTTGATCCTTACTTACCGATACTACTATTTAATATAAGTGAGTCAAGGACTTTTATAAATATCTAATTTTGACGCGTCTCGACAGCGCGGTCAAAATTTTGGCGCCGTTGCCGGGGAACGGTGCGAAATTAATTTTATTTTCTGAGTTGAATTTTTATTCTTAATTTTTTTTATTTCTGAACAACAATTCATTTTTTAGAAATCATTAATAGCAAAATTTTTTTACGAGCAGATTTTTGACACTGGGTCACCCAGTGTCAGTTCTGAAAATTCATAATAATTGTCAGTTGTGTACTAATCTGTTTTGTTTTAGTATTGCATGAATACAAGGTCACTTGGAGATAAGAACTTGCAGTATTATCCAGAAATTACCAAACGGGATCGAGTTTTCAGGCGAAGAACAAAAGAAAGCAGAGAAGCACTCAGGAACTTACCGTTTTCTCTCGAAACATCACCCAGCGAATCAGAAAATAAGGGTGAAACCATGGCAGTTAACGCTGAAAAGACATTGAAGCAATTAGCCAACCCGGAGCTATCGCAACAACCGCTTTGCATCACAATCCCAGTTATTGACAACAACAATACTTTTGAATTAAAGTCGGGACTGATTCACTTGCTACCTGCATTCCACGGTTTATCTGGAGAGGATCCGCACAAGAATCTTAAGGAATTCCATGTGGTTTGTTCAAGCATGAAGCCAATGGCGTCACCGAGGAACAAATCAAGCTTAGAGCCTTTCTATTTTCATTAAAAGATTCGGCTAAAGATTGGTGATTCTACTTACCATCGGCTACTGTCACGACATGGAACGAAATGGAGATCTTATTTTTGCAGAAATATTTTACGGCCTCTCGGACAGCCAATCTAAGGAAGGAAATCTATGGTGCGAGACAAATGACGGGAGAGAGCCTGCATGAATATTGGGAGAGATTCAAACAATTGGTGGCACGCTGCCCCCAACATCGCGAGCAACTCTTGATACAATACTTTTATGAAGGATTGAACCCAACGGACCGTAGTACCATAGACGCAGCTAGCGTGGGAGCTTTGGTTGATAAGACACCAGCAGCAGCAAGGGCCCCCATCTCGAACATGGCCGCTAATTCACAGCAATTTGGTTATCGTGACAATCCCGTAAAAATGGTGAAGGAGGTACATGACTCGTCTATTGAGGATAAGCTGACCGAATTAACCTCCTTTGTCAGAACACTCGCTGTAGGAAACTCGCAGGTCATATCGTGCCGAATTTGCCAAACTACGGAGCACACCACCAAGCATTGCAAGGTACTATTGGATAAGATCGAGGCACATGCCAATGCGATCGGTACTGAAAATTTTTACGGAAGGAAATACGACCCATAATCCAAAACATATAATCCAGGGTGGAGAGATCATCCCAATTTTAAGTGGAAATCGCAGCAAGAAGAGCCTCAACAGAATAAGGGCCAATTTTACAAGTCGCCGTCGAAAAATTCAAGTCCCTCACTCGAAGAAATGATGAATACCCTCACTTAGAACACGATCCAATTGCACCAGAACATGAATCGATTTCAGCATGACACTCAATCGAGCATCAAAGTCATCGAAAATCAAGTAAGCCAACTTGGTACATTGGTGAGTCGTCTGGAAAGCCAGAACAGTGGTAAACTACCCTCCCAATCGGAAGTAAATCCTAGGAATGTGAGTGTTATTACTTTGAGAAGTGGTAAGCAGATAGAGGGACCCCAGGAACCCGAGAAAAATCTGAACGAGGAAGGCGAGAAATGAAAATCTACTCTCCAGGCCGACACTGGGTCACCCAATGTCAAACAGACACCCAATACTGAACTGCCGGGCATCAAGGTAATAACTTCTAATTCTTCCCATATTGGCGCTGACAGCATACCTTTTCCTTGCAGGGTAAAGAAGGCTGCAACGGAGAGCAAAGAGAAATAAATTTTGGATGTGTTCCGGAAAGTAGAGATCAACATTCCACTAATAGAATCGATTCAAAAAATTCCAAAATATGCTAAATTCCTTAAGGATTTGTGCACCAACAAACGAAATCTAAAAGAAACTGGAAAGGTGCTCCTGGGAGAAAATGTGTCGGCCATTCTCCAAGGAAAGTTACCACCTAAACGAGATGATCCAGGTATATTTTCCATCCCTTTTCGAATAGGTAATTCTAGCTAGCTATGTTAGACTTAGGGGCTTCTATAAATGTCATGCCACAATCTATTTATTCTTCTTTAAATTTGGGACCCTTAAAAGAAACGAGGACAATAATTTAATTAGCTGATCATAGTTATGTATATCCCGAGGGAGTTATTGAAGATGTACTTGTGCAAGTTAATGAGCTTGTTTTTCCAGCCGATTTCTATGTTTTAGATATGCAAGGCGATTCGGTAAATTTAACACCCATTTTGTTACCGCCGAAACAAAGATAGATGTTAGAAAGGGTTCCCTCACAATGGAATTTGATGGGCAAGTTATAAAATTTAATATTGATGAAGCAATGAAATTTCCTGAAGACGCGTGTTCTTTGTTTGCATTAAGTGTGATTGACCATCTCATCAAAGAAGTGTTTGAACCTGATTGCAGGAAAAAGCTTGAGGAAGATGTCTTTGGCAACACGGAGGAATTGACCACACTTATTACCAAGATTGCATATCGGAAACGCGTTGCCAAACTCATCAATCTCACAGAAAATCACAAGAAGACCCTCCCCTCCACGGAACAAGTGCCCAAGCTCGAGCTAAAGCCATTACCCGACCACCTGAAGTACGTATACTTGGGAAAAAATTATACACTACCAGTAATCAGTTCGGCCGAGTTAACATCCGTACAAGAAAAGGCCCTCATCGCCGTCCTCGAAAAGTACAAGGAAGCAATCGGCTGGACCATTGCCGACTTCTGCGGGATCAGCCCGGCCATATGCATGCATCAGATTTTGTTAGTTGAAGATGCCAAGCCTAGCCGAGAAGCCCAACGAAGACTAAACCCACCCATGAAGGAAGTAGTGAAAAAGGAGGTTCTTAAGATTCTTGACGTAGGGATGATATATCTGATTTTCGACAGTAAGTGGGTGAGTCCCACACAAGTAGTTCCAAAAAAATCAGGTATCACAGTGGTGGAAAACAAAGAAGGCGAACTAATTTCAAGTCGTGTTCAGACCGGATGGAGGGTGTGCATTGATTTTTGGAAACTAAATGCAATGACCCGAAAGGAACACTTTCCATTACCTTTCATCGATCAGATGATCGAGCGATTAGCGGAACACTCATTTTATTGTTTTCTTGATGGTTTCTCCGGTAACTTTCAGATCACAATTGCACCCGAGGATCAGGAGAAGACAACCTTCACGTGCCCCTTTGGGATGTTCGCATACCATCGCATGCCATTCGGACTGTGCAATGTACCGGCTACCTTCCAAAGATGTATGGTAAGTATTTTTCCGAATACGTAGGGAACATCATAGAAATTATTATGTACGATTTTAGTGTTTATGGGGTTTCTTTTGAGTTTTGCCTTGAAAATCTTACGCTCATTTTTCAGCGTTGTGTTGAAACGAATCTTGTATTAAATTGGGAAAAATATCACTTTATGGTTAAACAAGGCATAGTCTTAGGACATTTGGTATCGTCAAAGGGGGTAGAAGTTGATAAATAAAAAATTAATACTATCACTGCATTGCCTTACCCCGTAAGTGCGCGGGAAGTTCGTTCTTTTCTTGGTCATGCAGGATTTTATATGCGATTTATCAAGGACTTTTCCAAGATTGCCGCCCCGTTATGCAAATTACTACAGAAGGAAGTCGATTTCATTATAAACGAGGAGTGCAAGGCTGCATTCGAAAAATTGAAGCACCTCCTGACCACACCCCCCATAATTCAGCCACCCAACTGGGACTTTCCGATTGAGATAATGTGTGACGCAAGCGATTATTCCGTCGGAGCCGTCCTTGGCCAAAGAGTGGGGAGAGCAGCACATGTGATATACTATGTTTCAAGGACCTTGAATCCGACCCAAGCAAATTACTCCACTATGGAAAAGGAGCTCTTAGCTGTAGTTTTTGCATTAGAAAAATTTCGTTCATACTTACTTGGGACTAAATTTATTATTTTTTCTGATCATGCAGCACTGAAATTTTTACTTGCGAAAAAGGAGGCAAAACCACGACTTATCCGATGGATCCTATTACTCCAAGAGTTTGACCTAGAGATAAGGGACAAAAAGGGAGCTGAGAATTATGTGGCAGATCACCTAAGCCGAATAGTGCTGGAAGAAGAAAAAAACCTATGTCAGACAGCTTCCCGGACGATCAGTTACTTGCTGTATCACGACACTGGGACAATATTACCACACTAGGACTTCCAGTGTTAGATTATGCCGCACCATGGTACGCCGATTTGGTGAATTTAATTGTCTCTAACGTGTTTCCAACAGGTATGACAAGATCTTGGAAGGATAAACTCATGAGCAACGCCAAATATTATGTATGGGACGACCCATACTTATGGAAACACTGTTCCGATCAAGTGATCAGAAGATGCATCCTGGAGAGCGAATTTCAAGCAATCCTAACTTTTTGCCATGCGTACGCATGTGATGGGCACTTTGGAGCAAGGAGGGCAGCCCACAAGGTTCTTGAAAGTGTACTTTATTGGCCATCAATTTTTAGAGACGCTTTTATCTTTTGCATGTCTTGCGATAATTATCAAAGGACGGGTAACATCTCCCGATGAAATCAGATGCCGCAAAATCTAGTTTTGATTTGCGAATTTTTTGACGTATGGGGAATGGATTTCATGGGCCCATTCCCTTCGTCATATGAGAATTTATATATATATTACTCCTCGTGGACTACGTTTCTAAATGGGTGGAGGCAACGACAACCCGCACTAATGATTCCAATGTGGTGGCAAACTTTGTGAAATCGAATATCTTTTCAAGGTTCAGAATCCCAAAAGCCATAATCAGTGATCGAGGGAAGCATTTTCGAAATCAAACAATTGAAGTACTGCTAACGAAATATCATGTCATACACAGAGTGTCTACTTCCTACCATCCACAATCCAACGAGCAAGCTGAATTTCCAACCGAGAGATCAAATCAATTTTAGAAAAAACCATTCAACCGAATCGCAAGGATTGGAGTTTGAGACTCGATGATGTATTAGGGGCATATAGGACGACATATAAAACATCTATAGGAATGTCACCATACGGGCTAGTTTATGGAAAACCGTTCCACTTACCCATCGAGTTGGAACACCGAGCATTCTGGGCAGTTAAAAAGTGCAACATGAATTTTGATGAAGCCGGCATACACAGGAAACTCCAATTACAAGAACTCGAAGAAAGAAGAAACGATGCATATGAGAATTCCGCAATTTATAAGGAGAAAACCAAATCTTTTCACGATGCAAGAATCACAAGGAAGGAGTTTATCGTGGGGGAAAAGGTGCTGTTATACCACTCTAGGCTAAAGTTATTTCCCAGTAAGTTGCGATCTCGATGGGTCGGGCCATTTATCATCACCAAGTTTTTCCACACGGAGCTGTGGAAATTCGATCTTTGAAAACCTACAAGGTATTTAAAGTCAACGGACATCTGCTAAAACCATATCTCGAAGCAACACCTGATTACAACTTAGAAGAATTTGAGCTCGAGGACCCAACTACTACTTAAACAGGGAGTTCGTCGGGCCAACGACGTTAAAAAGATGCGCTTGTTGGGAGGCAACCCAATGATAGTAGTTAACTTTAAATTGCATTTTTTTCATATTTCTTTATTTTTCTTGCATTTAAATTTTTCCTTTAATCAAGTAGTTTTTTTTCTTTTTCGCAAATTTTTGTAACTCTTAAAACAAATCTTAAATTGGCCAGGACTGAAAATTTTCTCAAATAAGTTTCCGGTCCAGCTTTTCTTCTCTAGATAATTAGCATAAAATATCAGGCCATTATGTCAAATGATACAATTTTTTCAATCGGCCCAGCCTGCAAAAATTTTGAAGCCCAATAAATAGAAGAGATATAGAAAAAGGACCAATAATTGAAATTTTTTTAATCGGCCCAGACTTTTTTTAGTTCAGATTTTTCTTTGACCCAAACTCCCCGACTCTCCTTCCTCCCCCTTTGCAAAGAAAACCTTCTTCTTAATTTCAGATCTCCCTGACCCTTGCAGGACCGCCGCCGACATGTCAGAAAAAGGTAGAAGGAATGTTCACCAGTCGCTGAATCGTATTACACGGAGTGGAGGATGGAGAAACAGTCTTGGAGCGCCGACATTTTACGACCTGACCGAGCCAACTGCTCCCCCGCCATCTTCCATCGCCCTGAATGCCGAAACAACCGACGAGACTTCCATTCGGCCGAACCCAACCAGTGGAGGACTCAAGAGAAAAAGGAAACGGGCGGCTCAAGGATTGATTGGCGAACCAACCCCACCCATTTCACCAACAGGAACTCCGACCACCACTGCCCCAAGCTAGACCGCCGAAAATCCACCATCGTCTCCGGTCGCCGCGACTGAGTCAGCCCGCAACTCAACACACCCGTCCAACCCACAATCGGCAGAAGGAGAATACGTACGGGTCGGATCTCCAACTCTAAATAAACCTGCCCCGCAATATGAAACTGAACCCACCTCATCTCAACCCCCGACTGACTCGCTGCCAGAACCAGAGCAGGAAACCGAGCCGAGTCCAGATGTGACAGTACTAAGACAGAGAGGGACCAGCCTGCTCAGGGCGTCGAACCGATACAATATAAATTTTGGAACCTCCAGTCAGATAACTCGATATCAAAAGCTTACAGAAATAAAGGTACTCTCGACACTTTATTTAGATTCCAGTATTTTGCTGCATCCTGGACTATTTTATGATGTCATGAAGTTGTTACGTGTGTTGGGTTGGGAAAAATTAATGACCAGGAATTGGGAGGTGTTTGATGATTTAACGTATGAGTTCTTTAGTTCGATTCAGTTGTATGAGCGTATAGGGGTGTACGAATATTATTTCCGTTTAAATGGAAAAGGTTTTTCGTGGAAAGTGGACGAGTTTATTGAGGCTTTCGGACTCTCCCGGGAAGCCGACATCATAGGGCTGCCCAACAAGGGTGATATATGGAAAATAATTTCTCACAACGCAGCCCCATTCGTCGCCGGGAAGACGAAAGCCACTTTTATTAGAAATCCAGTGATCCGATACATTCAGCGCTTAATGGCGTACACGGTGACCGGACGTTATACGAACCGAAATGTGATTCTGATTTTGAATTAAAAACGATATATGCTATGATCACCGGCACCCGCGTCCGATGCGCCGAAGATTTAACTATGTTGTTGATGGGAGAAAATGAAACAAAGAAACCAGTTGTCATGGGAGGCCTCGTAACATGCATAGCTCGACATGTAGGTATTGATTTACGTGCCCAAATCCCTGTGGGAAAAATTGAGCTGTTGGATAAGACTGTGCTTGCCAAAATGGGGATACTTGAGAAAACCGGCCAACACTTTGTGTGGAAAATCTCAGAAAAAGAGTCGATTGCCTTGCCGATCCCCGACTACACCACGCTGGTCAGCGAAACCAATATCAAGATGACACATCCGATCTTTCCCCTCACTCCAGCAAACCCAGTACCAAACCTTGCACCACGAGCCGAGGCAAGTTCTAGTGTTGAGCTAGAGCTAAGAAGTCGGATTGAGGACCTTGAGAGAGGACAAGTTCTAGTGTTGAGCTAGAGCTAAGACGTCGGATTGAGGACCTTGAGAGAGGACACCGTGAGCTTGAAGAAAAAGTTGCTTATCTGACTGCCCTGATTGAGTCCCGACCAAACTAGCCCGGTGCACACTTTTCATTTTCCATACTTGATTTGCGCTTTATTTCCTTTTTTTCATGTTGGATTATATATGTTGCGTTTTATTCGCTAAAATTGTGTCTCCTCGTACTTTGATTTGTGATGATTGTCCTTTAGTCAATTGAGAATAGCTGGTGAGAAGCATAATGTTTTTTAGAGTTATTTGCTCATCTGGAATATTAGTTGGAATTAGCTCAATTTGTGGTTTTTAATTCCGCCTTTCTGTAAAAATTGGTTGGTTTTGTGTTAACTTTTAATGGAATATTTCTGTGAATTAGAAACATGAAAACTGCAACACTATTCGACAAGCTAGGAAGGAAGATTATTATTAAGATTTCACTTGTGATTTGTACTTAGTCATATACACTCTTCTTAAAATTTCGTTGGTTGTTGCATTTTTTTGGCTTACCGCATCCAAGGAGGCTAGTAAAAAAAAGGGAGAAGAAAAACAAAATAGAGGGAAATGTATTGGTGAAAAGAGCTACATGTTAGCAAATAACGGTGTGAAAGCTATCACCTATGAAATATGATGAAGCTTGTGGATAGTGCGTTCGCGTAAGTTTCTATCAATAAACAACCAATTGAAATAATAAGTTTAGGGAGATGATTAAAGTCTTTATCATAAGTTGAAATTTTTTTAACTATTCTTCTCTTCTTGGAACTGTTTAATAGGATTGCATTTTTATGTTTGATAATTCTAGGTAATTTTCATTAATTTTTTATGCAAAAAGTCTTCTGATTACGCAAAAGAGGCGATTATTATACCACTATTTGAGTTAACGAAGGCTAAATATTTCAGGGCAGGCAAATCATATTCTTACTTTTGTTATCGCTACGATCCAACTTATTATAAATTGCTTGAGGACAAGCAAACTTTTAAGTTTGGGGAGATTGATTGGGGAATTTGAACTTTTATTTTAAGTGATTATTTGAGCGAATTTTGGGTCGTGAATGGAGTTTAAAGTTTTATTGAGCATCGTATAGGGCGAATTTTTTTCAAATCTTTCGATATTTTGATGCTTAAGGACAAGCATTGGTTTAAGTTAGTGGAGATTTGATCGCTAGAAAATATTGCATAATTATATATGCTAAATGCATAATTATATTATATTTATTTTAGCACAACTTGATGGTTTTCTACCTATTTGATTTATTATGGTAATTTTATTCACTAGTTGATTTTTACTCATTATTTCAGAAATTTATAAAAAAATCGAAATAATTACCGGACAGATAAATAAATAAAGTCCTCAGTCCAAGAAGAGTTCCGGCCGAAATAAAAGACATAAGAAGAGGAAAAATCCTACTAGAATACCTCGGCCGAAGGAGAATAAAAGAAAAAGCGTCCTACTCCCACTAGGAAAAAGCGGCCGAAGTGTCAAGAAAAAAAAAAAGAAAACTCCATGCTGCACATTATAAATAGCATAGAGAGTATTAATAAAACAACAATGCTACATGCACAACCAATTTACACAACCAAACTTTATAACACATCATCTCACCATACATTTATTACTAAATTCATTATTTATTCCATCACCTACCCCACCACCCACATCATCAATGGTTCAAAATAAACACAACCGTTACAACGGTTGTGATTGTATCATTTTTCTTAATAAAAAGGACCGTCATCATCATTAACGTGGAAAAACAAAGAAGTTCAGCCAACTTTCATCATAAAAAAAAGGCACGGCTCCCGAGGCAATAACCAAAAAATAAAAGGAGAAGGAGCACAGCAGTTGGAGTCTTCGGCCGAGGAGCAGTAAAGAAAAGAACTTGATTTCCTGGTTTTAACTTTATGCTTAATCATTATTATTCTATGCATTATTTAGTCATCATGTCCGGTTAATTTACTTTTTCCAGTTCTTAGGGATGTTTGAACCCGTATCTATATTATTTATGTTTTAATCCCGTAGCATATTCTTGACTTAATTCCTTTGAATTATCTTTGTGTTATTGAGTATATTTATTTATGATATAATTTACTTTAATTGGCTTGATCAACTTAATTGAGGTTTTTATATCTATTGCTAGACTTAGGGTTATAATATGTAATCGTTATAATTCTAAATCACAAGTAGCAACAATTTATTTTATTCAGTTGGGCAACACAAAATCAAGATCCCTTGGGTCGAGCTTATGAACTCAATATCTTGTCTATTTCCATCGTTTTGGTTCCTAATGCATCTAACGAACAAGATTTGAAGAGGTTGTTTTGAATCCTTCGTCTAGATATGTTTAATTGAAGAGCTTGTTTTGATTAAATAAACTTAAAAAACGACTGGGGTTAACAGAGCTTGTTGTTGACTTGAGAGTAGGAGTTCATTAGGAATTAAGGAAAGATAAAGTACTGCATTAATTCATAAATTGAATTAGAACGAGGGATAACAAAACTAAGAACTGGATATTAATCGCAATCGTTTTTCCTTACTAAAATTTTACTTCTTTTTATTTACCTACTTGTTATTTTAATTTGTTTACTTTAATTCAACCAATCCCCCCCCCCCCTTTAGTCTATCTAGTATTATTATTTTTAGTAATATTATTTATTTAGTATTACTATTTTCATTTTCCAAGAATTATTCAACTCAACAAGTACAATTAATTCAACCGTTCCTCGTGGGTTCGACCCTTACTTACCGATACTACTATTTAGTATAAGTGAGTCAAGGACTTTTTATAAATATCTAATTTTGATGCGTCTCGACAGCGCAGTCAGTATGGTGAAATGGGGTCCCCTTGTCTCGGTCCTCTTTTTGCTTCAAAAGGTGTAGTTGTTTCCCCATTTACATTGACCACATATGTCACACTAGATAGGCAAACCATTATCCAAGTCACAAATTCCTGAGAAAATCCCATCTCAAGTAATAGATGCTTTGAGAATGGCCATTCTACTGAGTCATAGGCCTTCTTAATGTCAATCTTCTCCATGCACCTTGGTGATATTCTTTTTCTGTTGTAGCCCTTTGTCAACTCATGACTCAATAGAATATTGTTAAATATAGATCTCCATTTAACAAAAGAAGACTGTGTTTCACAGATCAGTTGCCCTAGCATTGCTTGCAGTGTATTAGCCAAGGCTTTTGATATAATTTTATAAAGCACTCAGCAACAAGCAATAGGACTATAGTCTTTCACTGCACTTGCATTAGTCTTCTTTGGTAACAGACACAAGAGTTGTGTTAATAGCTCTTGGGAGGAAGCACGTTCTATGAAATTCCTGCACAAATCCACACACTTCTGGTCCAATAATTTTCCAAGTTTTCTTATATATATATAGTGGCGCGTTTTATACAGTACCAATATTAGATGCAGAGTTTAGTACTAATTATGCATGAAATATATGCATTTCGTGCATCAAAATTTCAGTGCATTAAAATATGCAATATATGCATCAAAATATCGATGCATTAAAATATTAGATTATATGCATCAAATTTTTGTGAGAATTAATACATTGAAGGTGGGCATATTAAAAGTATGGCCGACCACCGAAAATCTGTCGGAGGGCCTGTCATTAAAAAAGAACTGGCCGCTCGCTAGTAGTTCGAAGGTGGTCCCATCCAAAATACTACCCGACAGGCCTGACGTAAAAAGAAAAAACTAGCAGTCCACCGGTGGTTTGTCGGCAGTCGTGGCGTCCCCTAGAGAAAAAATGGTCGATTTGCCTGGTGTCTAAAAAACATCGTCGTCATCCAGCAGCAGGCGGCGGCCCCACCGGAAGAACTGGTTGGCGGGCCTATCGTTTAAAAGGATAAAAATAAAAAACAACGGTCGCCTGCCGAAGGTCTCCCGCGGCTGTCCTGTCGGAAAAACTGACCGGCGGTCCAAGCGTACAAAAATACTAGCTGATCGCTAGCATAAAAAAAATAATAGCCAACCACCACCGGCCAGCAGTGTCTCCATTGGAAATCTAGTTGGCGGGCTTGGCATTAAAAAAAAATAGCCATCTCCAGAGGTCTGCCAGCGGCTGGCGGCAGCCCACAGAAAAAATTGGTCGGCAGGCATGTCGTTTCAAAAAACAAAATAAATAAAATAGTCGACTGCCAGAGGTCTGTAGGTGGCGGCCCTGCCAGAAAAATTTGGTTGCAGGCCTGGCCTAGAAAAAATGGCTGGTCGCCAGAGGTATGGCGGCGGCCAGTGGTCCTGCCGGAAAAACTGGTCGATTGGCGATCCACGGAGATTCCCATTAGGAAGGATTTTTTTTTGAAAATTAATTGTTTCTTTTGTATAATATTCTAAGGGTATTTCTGAAAATTTGTTGTTTTTGAATATTTAATATTATTATTAAATTCGAAATAGAGGGGAATGGAGGGGCAAATAATCTTTTCAAGTGCACGCCGCGACCAAAGTACCACCATCCTTTATATTGAGAAATAAACTAAATTCAAGTCCTTGATTGCATGTGGTGGATGGTCCGGTATTCTAATTATGTGAATATTGAGATCAAATGAAAATGATTTCTTGAGTAAAAAATAAGAATAAATCTGAACCAAGTATCTTTCTATGATCTACGGTTGAGGTTAGTTTACATATAAAATATATGCATTTCATACATCAAAATTTTAATGCATTATAATTTAGCATTATATCCATCAAAATATCGATGGATTGAAATAATGCATTCCATGTATAAGTTTATGAGAATAATTCTTCGTCATCCATTTAATCAAAATCTATGAACCATATTCATTCCTATTTCATAAGTTAAACCTCGTTCTCACTTGAACCACCCTCCCTTAAGTTACAAAATAGGAATGAATGTGTTCCATAAATCTTGAATAAATGGATAGCTAAAACTTATTCTCCGAAAAAGTAAAGAATGGAATGTAATGCATTGTTTTAATGCATCGATATTCTTATGCATATAATGCATAATTTTAATACATTGTCATTTTGATGCATGAAATACGTATATTTTATGTATACGCTAATGTGGACCGCAGATCACAAAGATCAATGATTCAAATTTATTCTTATTCCTTACTTAAAAAGATATTCTCATTTGATCCATCCTCTCTCTCTATATATAAAAATAATTTAAGATGCATATTACATACCTAAAAAAAAGTTTTGTATTGTAATAATAAAAACTATGTAAATTATAGAGAGAAATGCCCTGTTTCATAGAATATATGCTACTTCACAGTGTATAAATACATTGTTTCACAATGTATAAATTCACTGTTTCACAATATATAATTGCACTGCTTTATTGTGTATAAATGCATTGCTTCACGGTGTATAAATACATTACTTCGTAGTGTACAAAGTACTTATTAGACTTCAAAATTAAGATAAAAGTTCCTAATAAAATCGTCAACTTAAATGAATACATTATTTCATTGGATATGAAATAAAAATCGTGTCGTATACCATTGTGTTGTGCGGCGATTAATACGCCTCAACGGCGATCAGCACAAGGGCCGAGCGATCAAAATCAGCGTCAGATGAACCAAGGCAGACTTACCAAACGAAGATGCCAGACCAAGTTCAAGTGCCTAGCGCTCGTCTTACATGGCGATCGTCTCTAGTACCCGACCAAGGACGATCGTCTTATGCCACGTGTAAAGCCGAAATCCGTGAAGTCTACGAAGACTGAATCTCGGAAAGAAGGCCCACGTGCAGACCCGCAAACGGCGCCACAGGAAAAGGCTTTTTGACTCCAGCCTGTAACACCCCCAGATCAAACCGGGAATATTACACGCCGCAGACCCTCTCCGTGAGGATCCACCAGGCTAGACATCAAAACAACACATTACATTACATACCGACGAATCAAAATAACAGACCAATAGACCGATTTGGTCTTTCGTCACTGACTTAAAAACCAAAATACATAAACTCATCCAGACTCATACCCACACAAGGGTAAAATACTTGCAACAACGAACAATAAGACAGCGGAAAAGATAATACAATGGACTCCGACTAACTGAACCCAAAACTGGCCTTCGTGTGATTAATATCATTTGTCTTTCATAATCCCTCGTGCCGATCCTGTGTCTTGCTCCCGAAAACCTGCATGTACCTGGACACAATACAGATATCCACCCCCCGATTACTCGGGGGTTAGCAAAACTCCACTGTTTCGCTAGTGCAAGTATAAAGTGCAAATACGAGCCATACACAACACATTCCGAGAATATAACGAAAGACTTCCCGAGATATATTTAGTTAAAAATAGTTCAAGTCTTGAAAGCAGAAACGAATCAAGTAAGCATTGTGAAAACATTTCCAAATCTCGGGAGTTTTGAAAACATCAGAAATTGAAAATGTTCTTAATTCCTCGAAAGCCATTTAGGGTCACAGCCCCAAAGTTCATTTTTCAAAATACAAATCCGTTTAACAAAACACGGGGTCCACGACCCAACCATTCCGTCACAAAACACAGGTCCACGACCCGATCATCCACTTCAATTCACTTACAAGGACACATTACACATAACACATTAATCCTATGCCATTCTAGCCAAGCACCAAGACTCGAAATATAATGTCTCTCGACCGAGCACAAAGCATTGTGATACTCGGACAATATCACAATTAACGAAAACATCAACGTCATCCTCAAGATGAAAACCACAATCGGTAACTCGCGGCCGTACCCTTAGTATCGACCCCGGACATCCCGTCGGACACCCGGGTGGGAAACCACTTCGGCCGTACCCTTAGTATCGACCCCGGACATCCCGTCGACACTCCGGGTGGAAGTTCATCCACACACGCACCCAAGTCCACTTCGTGGCCGTACCCTTAGTATCGACCCCGGACATCCCGTCGGACACTCCGGTGGAAGGAACAACACACACACACGTTCCAAAATCACGATTGCAAACCACAAGCCTCGAAGGTCAACCACGATATATAGTCGAGGTACCTTACTAGAATGGCAGTTCATCCAACATATACTCACGACCAAGTAGTGATACGATTCACAAGGAAGCACAAGATTTCAACAAAGACCGAACGACACAACTAATATCACACAAACTCACATATTCATACACAAAAACATGACTCCAAGCACATAATTTGACAAAAGAATTACACTTTACATTTACCAACGACATAATCATACGCAATGACACCACAAGAAAGTAAGATGATTCTATACTCGACACTAGCACACACATTCAACTAAGCACATTAATTCCCGACACACACGGGTCACCTTTACAAAAAGCATGATGGTAAATATTCCGATTCTTTTGAAAAATGGTTATTAATGTTTATTTAGCACATATCGACGATTAACAACCATAATATCCACAAAACACGTAATGTATGGGCAAGATACTTGCCTCGAAATCAACTTGTGAATACTCCGACGAAAGCGGCTCGGCCGAAACAACCCCAAAATAGTCCCGAAACAGCCCCGCCAAAAGCAGTCCCGAAATAGCTCGGCCGAACCAGCCCCAAAACAGCCCCGAAACAGCCCCAAAAACCGACCACCTTCGCGAGAAATCAATAACAACACAATCACCATGAGAATAATACCGCTACGAATCAACAACACTAAACGAAATCTCAATCGACACTAAGAAACTACAAGGGTTCAAGGGTTCGTTCCAAGAAAGCCAAAATCATGTTCCGGGCGAAACGAAATCGATAAACGAGTTACTAATCCATAGATTACAACCAATACAACAAGAATTACATGACCAATTCATCATAATCGGCCCAGAATTGAAATCAAAAGGAAAAACCCCAAAATAGTTGAAAAGGGATTTTTTTGAAGAATTACCTCAATCCGACGAAGAACAATGGATTAGATGTTGTTAAACATGATCAAGACTTCAAGAATATGATGATAATCTACTCAGGGATTGAAATCCCCATCAAATCGCCCAAAAACCGAGAGAGAGAAGTGAAAATGGGCTGAAAAACGCGACTGTCCTATTTATACCACTGGACAAAACGGCTCAGAAAACGGCCCAAATTAGAGCCGTATTCCAGCGCCGTGTTATAAACGACTCAGCAAAAACGGTGCAAACAACGTCGTATTCCAGGGCCGTATTAAGCGGTGTAGACTTTGTCATTATGACCATAACTTCTCCGTCCGGACTCCGATTGACTCGCCGTTTGAACCATTGGAAAGCTAATTTGATGCTCTATCACATTGTAAAGTTTCAGAATTTTTAGACTTTATAAGCGCCGGTGGTGATATTTCAAAGTCGACCAAATGCACAAAAACGATACCCTCGACAAAACAATAATTATTCAACATGCAACGAAACACTAACGGACAACACCAACGATCCAAATCGAAACGAGCACATAAAAAAGCAAGACATACTATTAGCTCGACTTACGCAACGATAAGTCGTACCCAACGAACACCACAACACGGTACATCGTGCCGTACCCAACATAAGGGAAAATCTCAAGAAATCGCCAACAGAACAAAATGAACGGCGCAATCGACAAAAGTTCAAAAATAACTGGAACCGAGAATCTCGGGTATTACATTCTACCCTCCTTAAAAGAAGTTTCGTCCCGAAACTTAAAACATGAAACAATCCAGGCAGAGCAACTCTAGATGACACATGATTCCGCTAACTTGAAGATCTGGAAAGAGGATACGAAGGAAACCACCCCAAAATTTTGGGAAATTACAAAATGGCCCAAACGTCCGAAACATCACGATAAGACAACGTATAACCAAACCGAACTTCACAAAACGTCTAACAAGGTTAAACGGACTTATGGGGAAATACGAACAACAATTTTGAACAAGATTCGCAAGAATCAATCTCAAATGCGAAAAGTCGCCAAAAAGCACGGAACTCAGCAAAACGACACCGAAACGAACTCGGATGTCAACAAGTGTAGAATGAAACATTCACATAAGGACGAAACGGTCATAGGTGATCTGTTAAAACGGACTCCTGCCAAAAAAAAGAAATTTACCGAAAATCGAAAATTGCGGATATTACATCATATCACCTTTAAAAGAGGTTTCGTCCCCGAAACCTAAACAACGAGAACAAAATGATGGAATAGTGACCTTCTCGGCCATATCTTCTTGGTCCTGCATCTGATATCCATGACCAACTGTACCGCGGTCACGACCGCATCCTCTGTCCCTCGGCATACTAAGCGGATTCTCACTCGATACGATGCCACAACTTCGCAAAAATAACATGCTAAAGTATCAACTCAGCACGACAATATCACATAAGGTAACTACTAACAACTCGATAAGAAAATCCACGAGGTATTCTTTTAAATGATATCATTTGAAAATCCTTGGATTTGTGTGCTCTTCAAAGTAAAACTTTAAAAGTATTTTTGGTACCTCAGGTTGCTTCATCAAAACTTTTAAACAACAGACTTTAACCGTCTCATTTGAAATCATTTGAAGTCATCATACCTCTACGTATCATCATCACCGTTAACAACTAACAAGTTAACCATGCAAGATCATCAAATCATTCTTACATACTCTAACATTTCTAAATCCGAGTTTAAACTTTACATCGAGTGATATTTTGCATCTTTCACTATATTTTTTTTGTAAATAAAAATCGCATTGGTTTTTGAAATAAAATATTTTTATGGTGTGAAAGATTTTTGAAAATCATTCACTCGAATTATTTGAAAATACAACAATACGTTAAAAATCATTTTCGAAAATTCTCCCAACACTTCACAAACATCAACGACGGTAATATTTGACAAAATGTCTACATGTACTTTAAAACAACTCTTTCAAATACCATCGAGGTTTTATTTGAGAATCCAAGGCCGGCTTGCCAATTCCAAATAATTTTCAAAGTATACGGAGCCGCGGTTAATCGAACCGTCAAAACTTTGTGAAGTTTCCAGAAAGTGTTTTTGAACACACGCAGACATAATTTATCAATTCATCAAACACAATCAAATATCACCTAGCAATACGAAAAGTCTTAACACACATTCACGCACAACAATTGTTATCACTAGACACCACGTAGAGAATACAACTACGGTGATTGGCCGCAAAAGTTAGACTTAATGGCTATAATGCGGTTCCATAGCCTCCGCCCGGAGTTGATTAGCGCGTTACATAACAAAGATTAACGTGCGCTAAACACGCCACGTTAGCGCGCGTTAGGCTCGTATTAAGCTTGTGCTAACTGCTCTAATCACCAACACGATTGCAAACATATATGAGGTAATACTAGACTCGAAGGTTACAAATAAGCAACAACATACGAGTCTAAATGTCATCGATTCACATAATTATAACATCTCACAAGCAACCATCAAAAGAAAATCATCCTACAAAAACGAAAATTTTACTTCTCAATAAAGAGGATTATCTCAACACATACGTACCGATGGACTCAACATTCACGTTACTATTTTAATCATAAAATTGGCACCACTGCTCAACAACGAGAGCATCATCAATACGCATCTTCTGACCAATATTCATGAAACCGAAAAGTTACAAACGAGAGTCACGTCTTGAGTATATTTTGAAGACCTTATTTGAGTTAAAAACTCGAGTTTTGAAAACTTATAGTATGAGATGAGAATGAAATATCGATAGTTTGAAGTCTAAAAATTTTCGACCTTGAGGTCATCATACAAAAATCGAAATTTTTCCTCCCTTGGAGAACATTTTAAAAATTTACGTGGCTCCCCGGAAGCCTTCGAAACTAAAAAAAATTCCAAGGTTGTTGCTCTTGCAAGAAAAACAGTTCATACAAGGATACATTTGGCAATATCATTCTTCATTCTAACACAAAACGGGAATTAACAATTATATGTCACTTACTCACGATGCACCTTCAAATACTACTACATAACACAGAATCATACAGGCTCGTATAGCTCGTGGTACAACATGTAGTAGGGAGACTTACATCCACAGATCGCACGAAGATGATGGCTGCACCTTGATACTAATCACGGCCGACATCCTGCACGACAGCGTCGCGACACGACCAGTGAGACAAAATCGACAATACAAGACTCAACAACACATAACTCGACCCGGCGGACCCTAGGTTTCCTCAACCTAAGCTCGATACCATAAATGTAACACCCCAGATCAAACCGGGAATATTACACGCCGCAGACCCTCTCCGTGAGGATCCACGAGCTAGACATCAAAACAACACATTACATTACATACCGACGAATCAAAATAACAGACTAATAGACCGATTTGGTCTTTCGTCACTGACTTAAAAACCAAAATACATAAACTCATCCAGACTCATACCCACACAAGGGTAAAATACTTGCAACAACGAACAATAAGACAATGGAAAAGACAATACAATGGACTCGACTAATCGAACCCAAAGCGGCCTTCGTGTGATTAATATCATTTGTCTTTCATAATCCCTCGTGCCGATCCTGTGTCTTGCTCCCGAAAACTTTGCATGTACACGGACACAATACAGATATCCACCCCGATTACTCGGGGGTTAGCAAAACTCCACTGTTTCGCTAGTGCAAGTATAAAGTGCAAATACGAGCCATACACAACACATTCCGAGAATATAACGAAAGACTTCGAGATATATTTAGTTAAAAATAGTTCAAGTCTTGAAAGCGAAACGAATCAAGTAAGCATTGTGAAAACATTTCCAAATCTCGGAGTTTTGAAAACATCGAAATTGAAAATGTTCTTAATTCCTCGAAGCCATTTAGGGTCACACCCCAAAGTTCATTTTTCAAAATACAAATCCGTTTAACAAAACACGGGTCCACGACCCAACCATTCGGTCACAAAACACAGGGTCCACGACCCGATCATCCACTTCAATTCACTTACAAGGACACATTACACATAACACATTAATCCTATGCCATTCTAGCCAAGCACCAAGACTCGAAATATAATGTCTCTCGACCCTGAGCACAAAGCATTGTGATACTCGGACAATATCACAATTAACGAAAACATCAACGTCATCCTCAAGATGAAAACCACAATCGGTAACTCGCGGCCGTACCCCTTAGTATCGACCCCGGACATCCCGTCGGACACTCCGGTGGAAACCACTTCCGCGGCCGTACCCCTTAGTATCGACCCCGGACATCCCGTCGGACACTCCGGGTGGAAGTTCATCCACACACGCACCCAAGTCCACTTCGTGGCCGTACCCCTTAGTATCGACCCCGGACATCCGTCGGACACTCCGGTGGAAGGAACAACACACACACACGTTCCAAAATCACGATTGCAAACCACAAGCCTCGAAGGTCAACCACAGTATATATAGTCGAGGAAACATACAAGAAAGGCAAGATCATACAACATATACTCACGACCAAGTAGTGATACGATTCACAAGGAAGCACAAGATTTCAACAAAGACCGAACGACACAACTAATATCACACAAACTCACATATTCATACACAAAAACATGACTCCAAGCACATAATTTGACAAAAGAATTACACTTTACATTTACCAACGACATAATCATACGCAATGACACCACAAGAAAGTAAGATGATTCTATACTCGACACTAGCACACACATTCAACTAAGCACATTAATTCCCGACACACACGGGTCACCTTTACAAAAAGCATGATGGTAAATATTCCGATTCTTTTGAAAAATGGTTATTAATGTTTATTTAGCACATATCGACGATTAACAACCATAATATCCACAAAACACGTAATGTATGGGCAAGATACTTGCCTCAAATCAACTTGTGAATACTCCGACGAAAGCGGCTCGGCGAAACAACCCCAAAATAGTCAAAAACGGCCGGCAAGCAGACCCAAAGCAGTCCGAAATAGCTCGGCGAACCAAATTTCCAAACAGCCCCAAAAAACCGACCACCTTCGCGAGAAATCAATAACAACACAATCACCATGAGAATAATACCGCTACGAATCAACAACACTAAACGAAATCTCAATCGACACTAAGAAACTACAAGGGTTCAAGGGTTCGTTCCAAGAAAGCCAAAATCATGTTCCGGGCGAAACGAAATCGATAAACGAGTTACTAATCCATAGATTACAACCAATACAACAAGAATTACATGACCAATTCATCATAATCGGCCCAGAATTGAAATCAAAAGGAAAAACCCCAAAATAGTTGAAAAGGGATTTTTTGAAGAATTACCTCAATCCGACGAAGAACAATGGATTAGATGTTGTTAAACATGATCAAGACTTCAAGAATATGATGATAATCTACTCAGGGATTGAAATCCCCATCAAATCGCCCAAAAACCGAGAGAGAGAAGTGAAAATGGGCTGAAAAACGCGACTGTCCTATTTATACCACTGGACAAAACGGCTCAGAAAACGGCCCAAATTAGAGCCGTATTCCAGCGCCGTGTTATAAACGACTCAGCAAAAACGGTGCAAACAACGTCGTATTCCAGGGCCGTATTCTGACAGTGTAGACTTTGTCATTATGACCATAACTTCTCCGTCCGGACTCCGATTGACTCGCCGTTTGAACCATTGGAAAGCTAATTTGATGCTCTATCACATTGTAAAGTTTCAGAATTTTTAGACTTTATAAGCGCCGGTGGTGATATTTCAAAGTCGACCAAATGCACAAAAACGATACCCTCGACAAAACAATAATTATTCAACATGCAACGAAACACTAATGGACAACACCAACGATCCAAATCGAAACGAGCACATGCAAAAGCAAGACATACTATTAGCTCGACTTACGCAACGATAAGTCGTACCCAACGAACACCACAACACGGTACATCGTGCCGTACCCAACATAAGGGAAAATCTCAAGAAATCGCCAACAGAACAAAATGAACGGCGCAATCGACAAAAGTTCAAAAATAACTGGAACCGAGAATCTCGGATATTACACAGCCCATCACCAGCTGTTAGTGACAAGGATAGCCTCTCACCTACCGACAGACCCGCAAAAGGCGCCCTAGGTAGGACCTCCCAAGACTGCGACGTGAGGCGCGTGTTGTTTTCTCATTGGTACGTAAATTTGGCTGCCAGTAGCAGCTGCGGACTTTAAGGAAACCGACCCACGTGCTTAGACGATCGCCCGTTTAATAAACATTTAATGCAGGAAAGGCGATCGCCCGTTTGGGATTAAGACATCCCAACTACCTCCTCTTATATAAATAGGAGACTTCCAGCATTTGGAAAGGGAAACAGAATTCCCCACATAGAATTCCCCTCGAGAAATCCCAGAGATTAGAAAGACGTTCGGCAGAAACCAACACTCACTATGTTTAACCTTTGTAACAAGAACTCACAGAGCATTAACTCTGGTTCTTCTGGCAATCATCACCACTCAAGAGCTAGATAACTAGGGTCATTACACTCATAGTAATCGTACTCTAACATTAATAGTTGTACTCCAAAGTAGTATTATTATTAATAATATCTCGCGAGAGCATTCAAGTCCGGGATTAACAACCCCAGCAAATCTTGTGTTACTTTCATTCCATCGTTCGTGCTCTTGCATTTTGTTTGTTACTCACTCGTAGCCATATCCAACAAATTATTCCGAATAATATTTTGGGTAACAACAATTGCCACAAGAAGAAGGGATGAACCCGTATTTTCATTCCGACCGTTTCGAAGAACACTCACTGTTCTCCGGAATATATATTTGAAGAAACACTCACTGTTCTTCAAAGAAAAACCCCCAAAGTAATAACGTCGGCCACCACTTCGAAAAGAGTCACCTTACGGTCTGCTGGACGCCTTATTCCGGCCCAAACCGAGTCCCAACCCATGGTGGAAGGCAGCCGCGGTGACGCCAGACTCTCACTCCCGCCCCCGAGGGACGTCCCCAGCCTCTCACTCGATCAATTCCAAACCGCGGAATAGATCGAGGAGGCCATGGCCATCCTAAGGGATCGACGGAGAGCATGCGATGCGCCCACTATTACCCCCTCAGCCATCCGCCGCGCAGGCAAACAAAAGCTCAAGGGGTTATATGTCGAGCAATCGTCAGACAACCCCAATTCATGAGAAAAGGCACTCGTGAGGCGGGACAGTTCCGTCTTCAGCGGCCTAGGAAGTGATCCTTCATGGTAACCTGGGCACTCTGGCCCCAGCCATGAGACGTCGGCGTCCGAATCCGTCACCAGGAGTTCGGCATACCCGACTCCCAAAAAATAGGACAGCCATCTAGCTCCCCCTCGCCGAAAAATTGAGCTCGGCGGCAAAGACCTCATCGCCTACAATGGAGCCAGGGGATCGGTACATGATCGCCTCGGATCCCGCTCTGAGAGCCCGACCGCGAGCAGCCAGGCTACGGTGATAGCCGCAATGCAATGCCATCTCGACGATATGAAAGCGCTCCTAGAAACTGGGGCAGGCGCCATGAGAAAGGTCGTCGGACCAAGTGAGCCGCTCGTGGTCCAGATCGAGTTTGCCCCCGTGCAACCAAAGATCGCTCCTCCTCAAACACCTATGTATGAGGGGAGATTGGACCCCGAAACTCACTTAAGCAAGTTTCGGATCTACATGACCGGATATGGGACGTCAGACGCTACGAAATGCCGAATGTTCCCATTAACATTGGGCAATCTTGCCCATAGGTGATACATATCATTGCCACCGCGCTTAATTAACTGTTTTGAAAAGTTGGCGAGCGACTTCACGTCGTACTTCGCTGCTAAGGTTGCTCGGCCAGAAGGTCCCCACCGCATGATGAAGATCAGGTAGGGGAAAGACGAGTCCGATGAAGATTACATCGACCGGGTGGATGAAATAGTCCTCACCGGTGAGCCCATAAGTGACGAGCTCATCCTCTAGTCGTCCTGGGGGGTTTTGATGGTCTTTCTCCCATGTTCAGGCACCTCACAAAGGACATCCCCCCGACCTACGCGATCTTCCGCGCCAAGGACTCTGACTTTCTGGCCAGGCGGTGGTGCTACCCATCTCATATACCGTTGGTTTTCCTCCGGACATCTTCAGAAAAAGAAAGGAAAAAGAGAAGTTTCTTTTTTCTTACCCAAAAAGTCTAGTCAAACGACGCTCGGCAACACAGCTTCAAAGGAATCCAGCAATCTTTTTTCTCAGATAAAGTGCAGATAAGGTTCCCTTTTCTAGGCAAAAGCGGGGGCTGATAAGTGGTAATTTTACCACATTTTTCTAGGATTTTATACTAGGTTTTTATCTCGTTTCGTGATTAATGTGCTCGTATTTGGCTTATTTATGATTAGTCGAGCCGTATTACGCGTTTGGGTTGGTTTTAGTGTGTTTGCAGGTTTTTAGAGCCAAAAGGACCCAAAACGAGACAAAGGACCGAGAGTCGAGTCACGGACGGAAAAGACGGAATTTTGCGAGAGATAGACCACCTTATCGGCCCAGCCTATCGGCCGATAGGTGCGCCCGAAAGGAGTCCCTGCCCTATCGAGTGAAGAGATCGACGAACCATCTATCGGCCGATAGGCTGCCCAGCGGACTCTCGTGTTTTGACGAATTTTGACTCTTTTGGATAGATTTTATTTCCTAGATTAGGGCTAATCGGGATTGTAACCCCCTTAGGCTATATAAACCTCTTTTTAAGACCTAGTTTGGGGATCCATCATCTATCTTTTACGATTCTTTTTCATCTTTTATAATTTTACATCTTTTTAGCAAGATTACTTCTTGGGATACAAGAACTTTTTGGAGGAGAATTATTATTGGTTTTCAGAGATTGAAGACTCGGAGTTCATCCGTAAGGGTTGTAATCTCTCTTTTCATATTAATAATATGCATTCTTCATCTATTTCTTGTTTAATTTCAATTATGTCTGGCTAAATTCATTGATTGATTCTAGGGTTAGTAAATTTAATTGATGTTCACATGATGTTCCTTTGATTACCTTTTGACCTTTCATCCTAGGCTTGTGTTCAAGTTGTGTTAAATCTCATGCTAGATTAAAGGGCCCTTAATTGATGCATGTTAGCTAATTAATTTTGTCCGGAAGGAGTAATTGATTAGTGGAAATACTTGATGCACAATATGATTTTATCTTGAGACCTGACGGAGAAAGATAAACCATAGATAAATAAGTTGGCGCTTTTTAAGTGATTTAAATTCTTTGAGCCCTGGCGGGGAAAAGGGTTTAGATTAACTATCTTTCTAGGTTGCCTTGATCGGAATTCTAGATTGATTGAGTGATTATTTCTAGGATTGAATTAAAATTTGGGGAAAAGGAATCAAGTGAATGGATTGTGTGAACTCAATTAGATGATACTACCCTAGGATCAATTACCTTTCGACTTGTGATTTTATCTTGCTAATTTTCTTAATTTAGATAATTCATCTCTTATTTAATTTTTATTTTTCGATCTTTAAATTTAGATAATTAGAAACAAACCAATATTTCGGATTCCTACATAACAGTCAAATTTTGAGTAGAGTTACTTCCTTTATTTTCGACACATCAATTCCCTTGGGTTCGACACCTTGGAAATACTCCGAGGTTTTACAAATTTTAAAATTGATCGGATTTGAAAACCTTACTACGCGAATCCCGATCAATTTTGGCGCCGTTCTCGGGAATTGATAGAAAACTTAAGGGGATAATTCGAAAAAGAAGAGATTGTTACTTTAGGTTGTTTACTATTATTATTAATTTTCGATCTCGTTTCCTCACATCTTGTTTTCTCTTCTTTGTAGGCGGTGCATGATCACAAGATCCCAAGGAAAGGACTTATTTCCTTTGGATCCGGAAATCGAGAAGTCTTTGAGGAGGAAGAAGCAACAAGCGAGAACCGAGACTATTTCTATACCTTTCGTTGATACCATGGCCGGCATTGTTGACCCACCACGAGAACTCGCTCGTCCCGAGAAGATCCCATTGAATGCCCGCTTCCGACCTAAGCTGGACGATTATCACGAAGGAGGTTGGGGAAATATTGATGCCAACAACTTCGAGCTGAAGCCGTCCCTCATCGCTACGGTGAAGTCTCAAACATACGGAGGAGGAGTTAATGAAGATCCAAACGCTCATCTTGAGTCGTTTTTGGACATATGTGCCACCATCAAGCAAAACGGAGTGCCTCCGGATGTCATTAAGCTCCGCCTATTCCGGTTCTCCTTAGAAGACGATGCGCTAGATTGGTACAATAGCCTCGATCGGAAGGAAATTGGTACTTGGAGAGAGATGACCCGGTTGTTCTTAGCACAGTTCTATCCTCCCTCGAAGGTGCAAAAACAAATCAACGATATCTTGCAATTCGAGCAATATGAGGATGAATACTTATACGAGGCATGGATCCGATTTAAGAAGCTACTTCGCAAATGCCCACAGCATGGAATTGATAAGGAGGAGATCTACATTCGGTTTTATCGGGGTTTGACGAGGAAGGCTAGAAGAGAGTTGGACTATTCATCGAAAGGGGGATTTCTTGCTAACGATTATGAAGAGGCCAAGAATCTCATCGAGCTAGCAGTCAACAATGATTACGAGGAGGTGACCGATAGGAAGATGACGAGAAGAAAGGTTCCATCCGGTGACGAGGACGCCTACGGTGATTTGAAGGCAAAATTTGAAAAACAACAAAAAGAGCTTGAGATGCTAAAAAAGAAAACTATGGGAGTCAATGCAGTTTTTGAAGAGCTAAACGAGCCTATTGCAATTGAGGAGGATGTGAATTACGTGCAAGGAGGAAACTTCCGGCAAGGGGGAAATAGGGGGAACTATTACCCGAACAATCGAAACCACCCTAATTTCTCCTATGCCAATCCGAACAATGCTCTCCAGCCACCACCGGGATTTAACGTGAAGAACGGGGTTATTCAAGAGCCGATTGCTAAGACACCGATGGAAGAGATGTTGGAACGGTTGGAGGCAAGTCAAAAAGATTTTATATATAAAGCAGACAAGAGGTTCGGGGCTCTCGAGCATAGTGTGACATCTATTGGAAACTCAGTGATAGCCTTGACAAAGCAGATGTCGATGGTGGAGACCCAAATGAGTCAAATGGCGAACGCCCAAGCCGGATTTCATAAGCCGGGCCATTTTCCGAGCAGCACCGAGACCAACCCGAAGACGCAACAATGCAACGCAATCGAGATAAGAAGTGGGACAAGGTACATTAATCATGGGGCTGAAGTTGAGAAATCTGGAAACGAGGATGTACTAGAAACGGGAGCCGAGAACGAGGAGGAAGATGAAACACAGCAGGCCCATCGGCCAAGCCTATCGGCCGATAGGCCTTCCCGATACCCAGACAGAATGCCGGCAGTGGATCCTATCGACCCCCCTATCCGCCGAAAGGCTCCTGGAAGTTCGAATGTGAAGGATTTTGAGGTAAAAGCTCCATTTCCACAGCGATTGGCCAAGTCGAGACATGATGAAAAGCTTCAACGATTTATCGACATGTTTCAAAAGGTGAATATCAACATTCCACTTCTAGACGCTTTGAGAGACATGCCGGGGTACGTCAAATTCTTGAAAGACGCTGTGGCAAGCAAGAGGAAGTTGGCGAAGTTTGAAACAATAAATTTGATAGAGGAGTGTAGCGCTATCATTCAAAACAAGCTCCCGCTCAAGCAGAAGGATCCGGGACGTTTTACTTTTACATGCATGATTGGCGACCAAACGTTCCGTAATGTGTTGTGTGATCTCGGGGCAAGCATCAATCTTATGCCTTTATCCATCTTTAAGAGGTTGAAGATTGGGGAGATGAAGCCGACTACCATTTCTCTACTCATGGCGGACCGGTCGATCGCTTATCCGAGGGGAGTTGTGGAGGATGTGTTCGTAAGAGTCCAACACTTAATCTTCCCAGCCGATTTCGTAGTTCTTGATATGCCCGAGGACGAGAATCAACCACTGATCTTTGGGAGACCGTTTCTAGCGACGGGGAGAGCACTTATCGACGTCCAAGAGGGTGATCTTACTTTTTGGGTTAATGATCAAAATCTGAAAATTTCCATCTATGACGCGATGAAGAAGCCCGAGGATGCGCCCGAGGAATGTTATACAATTGAGTCTATTATGCCGCCCCCAACCGACTTGTTGGAGCATTGCATTTCACACTCCATTTACTCACATTCTGATGTTGAAGAAATTTATGAGGAATTGCCAGAGTATGTTCGAATGTTGGAGGCGAACGAGTTCCGATCTAATGAGAGGGATGTATGCTATCTTGATGTCAACAAACCCGTTCAAGGGGGAGTTGTCGCTGAGGACCGATCGATCGAGGTGCCAAAGTTAGAACTTAAGCCTTTGCCGGATCACTTACAATATTGCTTCTTGGGCGAGAACGAGTCTTATCCCGTGATAGTTTCTTCTTCTCTCGGACCTACTAACTTGGAGAAGCTATTACGGTCTTTGCGAAAACACAAAGGGGCAATTGGATGGACGATTTCGGACATTAAGGGAATAAGCCCTTCTATTTGTATGCACCGGATTTTGCTAGAAGACGATCATAAGCCGAGGGTGCAACCGCAAAGAAGATTAAATCCAGCAATGCAAGAGGTTGTGAGAAAAGAGGTGCTCAAATTATTAGATGCCGGGATGATATATGCGATTTCCGATAGTAAGTGGGTGAGTCCTACTCAAGTCGTCTCTAAGAAAGGGGGTATGACCGTGATCAAGGACGAGAAAGATGAATTAATCGCGACAAGGCTAGTCACGGGATGGAGAGTTTGTATCGACTACCGGCTACTTAATGCGGCGACGAGGAAGGATCATTTTCCACTTCCATTTATTGATCAAATGCTAGATCGTTTGGCCGGATACGAGTATTATTGCTTTCTGGATGGGTATTCGGGGTACAATCAAATTGCTATCGCTCCGGAAGACCAGCACAAGACCGCTTTCACGTGCCCTTATGGGGTATTCGCTTACCGGAGGATGCCGTTTGGCTTGTGCAACGCACCCGCAACTTTTCAAAGGTGCATGATGGCCATCTTTCACGGATTAGTAGAGAACATAATGGAGGTATTTATGGATGATTTTTCAGTTTTTGGTTCATCTTTCGACCATTGCTTGAAAAATTTATCTTTGGTACTTGCCCGGTGTGAGGAGACGAACCTTGTTCTAAATTGGGAGAAATGTCACTTCATGGTGCAAGAGGGAGTAGTGCTGGGGCATAAAGTATCTTCGGAAGGATTGGAGGTTGATCGAGCGAAGGTGGTTGCTATCGAGAAATTACCGCCTCCAACCAATGTTAAATCAGTACGAAGCTTCCTAGGCCATGCGGGGTTCTATAGACGGTTCATTAAGGATTTCTCAAAAATCACGAAGCCGTTATGTTCCTTGCTCGAGAAAGACACGAAATTTGAGTTTAATGATGATTGCTTAAAGGCGTTTGAGACATTGAAACAAGCCTTAATTTCGACGCCGGTCTTGATCACTCCGGATTGGGGTGCACCATTCGAGTTGATGTGCGACGCGAGCGATTGGACCGTTGGGGCCGTTTTGGGTCAGAAACGGGATAAGCTTTTCCGGGTAATTTATTATGCGAGTAAGACGATGTATTCGGCCCAAATGAACTACACCACGACGGAAAAAGAGCTGCTCGCTGTGGTCTATGCATTCGACAAATTCCGACCTTACCTAGTGGGCACTCACACTATTGTTCATACCGATCACGCAGCGATTCGCTATCTATTTGCCAAGAAGGATTCAAAGCCGAGATTAGTGAGATGGATACTCCTTCTACAAGAGTTCGACATGGAGATCCGGGATAGGAAGGGGTGCGAGAATGTTGTTGCCGATCACCTTTCCCGTCTCGAGAAGCCGGTTGAGGGAGAAGATTCGAGGGTCGAAATAAAGGAGAACTTTCCAGACGAGCATATCCTAGCCTTGGCCGATGATACACCATGGTACGCGGACTATGTTAATTTCCTTGCTATCAAGCATGTTCCAACGGGTCTTTCTTCTCATCAAAGAAAGAAATTCTTCCATGACGTTAAATTCTACTATTGGGAAGACCCTATTCTTTATCGGAGGTGAGCAGACGGGATTATTCGCATGTGTGTTCAACAAAGCGAATGGCAAAGGATAATTGAAGAATGCCATAGTGCACCGAGTGGGGGTCATTTTGCAGCAAATCGAACGGCCATGAAGGTGTACCAATGTGGCTTCTATTGGCCTTCTATTCATAAAGATTGCCAAGCTTTTGTGAAACATTGCGATAGATGCCAACGATTGGGGAACATAGCAAAAAGAGACGAGATGCCGCAGCACACTATTATGGAAGTAGAGTTGTTTGACGTATGGGGTATCGATTTTATGGGTCCGTTTGCAAAATCACGAGGCTATTCGTATATTTTACTTGCGGTCGACTACGTATCTAGATGGGTTGAGGCGATGCCGACGATTACGAACGATTCGAAGATAGTGATTAAATTCCTTAATAAGAACATTTTGACTCGTTTCGGGACTCCACGAGCTTTATTGAGTGACGGGGGGAGCCACTTTAATAATAGGTGGTTAGGAACCCTTCTTGCAAAATATGGAGTTAAACATAAGATTACGTCCGCCTATCATCCACAAGCTAATGGACAAGCCGAGCTCGCCAATCGGGAGATCAAACAAATTTTAGAGAAGACGGTCACGAACAAGAAGGACTGGGCTAAATATCTAGATGATGCACTTTGGGCTTATCGGACCGCGTTTAAGACTCCAATTGGAATGTCTCCATACCAGCTCGTCTTTGGGAAATCCTGTCATTTACCGGTGGAGCTGGAAGTTAAAGCGTATTGGGCCACTAGACGGATTAATTTCGAATTTCTTGAAGCTAGTGGATCAAGAAGAGAGAAGGTGCTGGAAATCGACGAATGGAGAAACGAGGCTTTCGAAAATGCAAGGATTTACAAGGAAAGAGCGAAAAAGTTTCACGATGATCGCATTCGGAAGAAGGACTTCGTCCGGGGAGACGAAGTGCTCGTTTTCAATTCACGGCTTCGTCTATTTCCGGGGAAGCTGATGTCAAAGTGGACTGGTCCATACACCGTCTTTCAAGTAAATCAAAATGGATCATGTGTCGTGATGAAAGAAGATGGGAACAAGTTTATTGTGAATGGATATCGGATGAAGCACTATTTTAAGCCCTTGCACCACGAAGAGAAGTATGTCACTTACCTCAAAGACCCGGAATGAATGAGGTATCGTCTAGCTAAAGACGTTAAACGTAGCACTTGTTGGGAGGTAACCCAACGTATGTATATTAGTTCGTTTTATTCTTTTATTTTCGATTTTTCATTTGCGTGATTTTTGTAGTTTCTAGTTTCGTAGTAGCTTTGCTAGTTTTTGTTAAGTTCTAATCCATGCACGCCGAGTTTTGAATACTTGCAGGTCTTTAATCGCCATATCCAAGCAAAAACGGGACCAAGTGTGCGAATTAGAGAAAGCTGAAAAAAAAAAAATTTGAGACAGAAAATCCTATCGGGCGAGCCTATCGGCCGATAGGCCCGGCCGATAGGCTGAGGAAATTAAAAAAATTTATTGTAACAAGCGTGGTCGATAAGGTGCGCTAATCGACCGATATCCCACCCGATATGAGGTATGTAAGAGACAGAAGTTCCTATCGGCCCAGCCTATCGGCCGATAGGCCAGGCCGATAGGAACATACCCGGCCCAGTATCCACTTCGACCCGGTTGATTAATACCCCTTTTAAACACCTTCACACCCGATTTTCTCACACACTTACACACTTATCGGCCGATAGAACACAAGAAAGAAAGGGGCGATTTTTTTTTTCTACTTTTCTTCCTTCAAACTCGATCAAGGTACGTAATTTCGACGCTTAATCCTCTTGTTTTTCAATTCTATACATGTTTTGAAGCACTTTGACGGATTCCTTTTGGAGTTTTGATGAAAATCAAATTGGGGATCCACTTTTTGGGGCTTTTGTTAGACTTTGATATTCTTTGAATTTTATGCCCGATTGTTGATAGAATCTTGAGGGAAACATGTTATCTATGCTTGATTGTTCATGGGTACTTCGAATTGGGGGATTAATTGATGAAATTGAACGAATTTTGAAAAAAAACCCCAATTTGGAAGAACCCTAATTTCGCAAGTTGTTGAAATTGGGTGAATTTGTTGAATTGAATGGTTAATTGGGATTGATATGAGTCAAATTGTTGATAATTAGATTGGATTGGAGAGAATTTGCCCTAATATGATCGTAGTGTGTTGTTTTGTTATTGTGGGTGGTGATTTTGATCCTTTGAATATGAAATGGGGGAGTCTAAGTTTGGGGGAGATGGTGTGATTTATAGGGGTTTTAGATGTTATTGTGGGATTATTGGATTATGTCGATGCTCGTTGAATGTTTATATTATGAGTTGCTTATTGGATTTTGATTGGATAGTTGTTTTGTAGGAACTTTGAAATGGGAAAGCAAAGCAAGAAGGCGAATCCGAGTACAGCCGGAAAGTCTAAAGCGACCACAGAGAAGGAAAAGGCTCCGACAAAGGTAGTGCCGGCTATTCCGATCCCGGCTGCGCTCGACCCGAAGAAATTCAAGCTAAGACTGATCGGGCCAGAGTCTAAAAGAAGGTGGTCGCACCTTATCGGAATGTCACACAAGCATTGCCGATTTTTGCATGAGGCGACGGCTCGGGGTATGGGAATATATGATGATATTGTGCTACTAGCGAGGCAGTGCGGGTTTGAGCAAATATTTAGGGAAAACTATCTCGCTTACCACGTGCTCACCGTGGAGTTTCTGTCCACACTTGAGGTTTTTAGGGAGAACGGGACTCCGGCATCCATTCGCTTCAACCTCGACAACATAGAAAGGGAGCTCTCGGCCGACGAAGTTAATGCCATTATCAACGGGGCCGAGGACGGGTCATTCCAGCAGGGCGATCATGCCAAAGAAAACTTAGAGCTGTGGTCCAAGATGATTTACCGCAGGGAGGAGACGCTCCTCATTTATAATCCGACATATGCCAAGGCCTCCTCGATCAGGAACCCAGTTCTCCGTTATATCCACTGGCTGTTCACCTCGACGATTTTGAGCCGTACCGACTCGGGGACGTGCTTGTCCACTGATCTTCAACTTTTATGGTCGGCCTTGAACGGTACACGGAAGCACGCCGGATGTTTTCTGATTGAGCACATGGAGAAACAAGCCCGGCTGACCGGGAAGCAGAGGATTGGGATTGGGGCGTTCGTGACCCCTATCGCGGAGCATCTTGGGGTGCACATTAGAGGAGAGTCGGTGTCCCGAGACATCTATTTGGATAAACCGACACTGCAGAGGTAAGAGATGCTTGCCTTCACCGAGGGGTTCGACTGGAAATTGCACGGTCGGAACAAAACCGTGTCCCTCTTCCGACTCCCCTCTCCGACCTTGACTTCTGTGATGGGCGACGCGCCCGATGTATATGCGAGGTGGAGTATGAGCTCCGCGGCTCATGTGGCACTTATCCGACCGTTGGATGCGTCTCGTAAGAGGCAACGCCGGGAGGTGACCATTGATGAGCCATTCTTGGAGGGATCCGGGGAGGAGATGGATGATATACCCGAGGGGGATAGCCGTGACGAGATTCCCACCGGTGGAGGTAGTAGTTTTCAGATGAGAGCTCCGGATTTTGATGATTTTGAGACGAGGTTTTTTGAGAGAGAGACAGAGATGCACGAAGAGAGTATGTAAGCGCAAGACAACTATCATTTGGCGAGTATGCGTTCTTTGACAGCTGAGTTTGGTTCTTTGGGAACTCGGCTGGGCGAGGTTGAGACTCGGGTGGGTGTTGTTGCCACTCGGGTCAATGAGTTGTACGAGCTCGTGGAGAGACGAGCCGAAGAGGACAGAGCGTGGCGACAAGAGGAGATTGCTTGGAGGGAGCAAGAGAGGTAGCGGCGGGACGAGTGGTGGGCCCAGGAGGACCACTGCCACCGAATGCTGCTCGAGATGTACCACTTTGCTCCTTTCCCGATTCACATGCCCGCTATGATCCGAGCTCGCCGACAAACCCGCCATTTCCGCCACAGTGATCAGGTACTCCATTAACAAAGCCACTCCTTTCTCTTTTCAAACTTATTCCTCCTTTGGGATGCGAAATAAGTTTGGGGGGGGGGGGGGGGGAAGAAGTGCGGCTTTGTTAATTTCTTTACGTGTGAGTACCTTGTTTGCCTTGTATCTTTATTTGCTTGTGTCGGTGCCCGTTGTTTTTATTTGTGCTTATCATATTGGTGTTGCGTGGTTTTGGCTTTTGTTGCTTAGTTTTTAGTTTTTTTTATTCATTTTCGTTTGGTGTGTTTGCTAGTTTCTATTTTCTATTTTTTTAGGTCGTAGTAGTTTTTGCTTTCGTGTTTGCTTTTATTTTCTTTTCGTTGTTTGCTTTGATGCCTTACTTGGGTAGATTTTAAATTTTTTTTTTTTTTAGATAGCTTTGCTTGTCTTAGTTTTTTTTATTTATTCGTGAATTTTTCATGCTTCTAATTGTGTGATACCGATGTTACGACACTGTTTTTCTCTCTGAAGAAACGGTTGAGTTTTAGTCGAATTGTAGTCAGTAATTTCTGTTTTGCATAGTATTCATTTAGGTCCACAATTTTTCGTGATTGTAGAGGTCTTGGCAAGATAAGAGACGAGACATACTTGTTTTAAAATCACCGTCAATACGTTTGGTTACATCTTCCGGATAGTGAGTCGTACTGTTTCGTCAGTCGTGTTGGCACTTAGATTGAGTTTAGAGTCGGTCAGTTTTTCCCAAAAGTTGAGATAGTGTTGTTCTATGAAAGGAAGTCTAGTAACCGGGGGCATTCGCGTGACCCGTTGTTTACCCTCGCGTAAAACGACGACTCTGATTAGACTAGTGATTTAGATATTTCACATGTGCCAAGGATAGGGAACCTAGTAACCGGGGGTATTCGCGTGACCCGCTGTTTACTCTCGCGTAAAACGGCGACCTTGATTCGGACATGCGGAAATTATATATTCGAGTTGTTTCTCCGCTGTAGACGGGAACTTAGTAACTAGAAGCATCCATGTGCCCCATGAGTGTCTTTTACGTCAAACGGTTTCCTAATACATGAGAATGAAAGTTCCACCCTAGGATTACCCCGATGAAACATCCCGAGATCCTAACCTAGTGGTCAACTCGAATCAAATTCTTGAACATATATATAAGGGAATACTGACCGAGGTTTATTTGTTATGAAACTCGTTAAAATTGTGCCACTAGACTGTGTAACGGGACGAACTAGCTTGTTTATTTTAGCCTTTCATATTGACGGTCGATTTGACTCACGTTTTGTTAATCTTTGAGCTGGATTTTCTTCATGAACGAATGATTAGGACTCAACTTGACTACTTTGCGGAATCATTATTCTGAGTGCAGCTCGCTTTTACGACACTCGAATTATTTAGAGAGAATTACAGGATAGTATTGATTAGGTTGAACACTATGAGTTGCACGATGATTCACGACATTCTTTTTCTTTTCTTTTTGTTGTTCGGGATGAACAAGGCTTAAGTTTGGGGGGGTTTGATAAGTGGTAATTTTACCACATTTTTCTAGGATTTTATACTAGGTTTTTATCTCGTTTCGTGATTAATGTGCTCGTATTTGGCTTATTTATGATTAGTCGAGCCGTATTACGCGTTTGGGTTGGTTTTAGTGTGTTTGCAGGTTTTTAGAGCCAAAAGGACCCAAAACGAGACAAAGGACCGAGAGTCGAGTCACGGACGGAAAAGATGGAATTTTGCGAGAGACAGACCACCCTATCGGCCCAGCCTATCGGCCGATAGGTGCGCCCGAAAGGAGTCCCTGCCCTATCGAGTGAAGAGATCGACGAACCATATATCGGCCAGCCTATCGGCCGATAGGCCAGTCCGATAGGCTGCCCAGCGGACTCTCGTGTTTTGACGAATTTTGACTCTTTTGGATAGATTTTATTTCCTAGATTAGGGCTAATCGGGATTGTAACCCCCTTAGGCTATATAAACCTCTTTTTAAGACCTAGTTTGGGGATCCATCATCTATCTTTTACGATTCTTTTTCATCTTTTATAATTTTACATCTTTTTAGCAAGATTAATTCTTGGGATACAAGAACTTTTTGGAGGAGAATTATTATTGGTTTTCAGAGATTGAAGACTCGGAGTTCATCCGTAAGGGTTGTAATCTCTCTTTTCATATTAATAATATGCATTCTTCATCTATTTCTTGTTTAATTTCAATTATGTCTGGCTAAATTCATTGATTGATTCTAGGGTTAGTAAATTTAATTGATGTTCACATGATGTTCCTTTGATTACCTTTTGACCTTTCATCCTAGGCTTGTGTTCAAGTTGTGTTAAATCTCATGCTAGATTAAAGGGCCCTTAATTGATGCATGTTAGCTAATTAATTTTGTCCGGAAGGAGTAATTGATTAGTGGAAATACTTGATGCACAATATGATTTTATCTTGAGACCTGACGGAGAAAGATAAACCATAGATAATTAAGTTGACGCTTTTTAAGTGATTTAAATTCTTTGAGCCCTGGCGGGGAAAAGGGTTTAGATTAACTATCTTTCTAGGTTGCCTTGATCGGAATTCTAGATTGATTGAGTGATTATTTCTAGGATTGAATTAAAATTTGGGGAAAAGGAATCAAGTGAATGGATTGTGTGAACTCAATTAGATGATACTACCCTAGGATCAATTACCTTTCGACTTGTGATTTTATCTTGCTAATTTGCTTAATTTAGATAATTCATCTCTTATTTAATTTTTATTTTTCGATCTTTAAATTTAGATAATTAGAAACAAACCAATATTTCGGATTCCTACATAACAGTCAAATTTTGAGTAGAGTTACTTCCTTTATTTTCGACACATCAATTCCCTTGGGTTCGACACCTTGGAAATACTCCGAGGTTTTACAAATTTTAAAATTGATCGGATTTGAAAACCTTACTACGCGAATCCCAGCGATCAGGGGCTTCTGGAAAAATAAACAAAGTCTCAAGGGCCGAAGCGCAAAGGTCGGAAAAGTCCGAATTTAATGCTGCCCTCGAGTCCCGCGTGCGCGTCGTTTCGAGGGGACGCCAGAGGATATGTCTGACAAACAGTCGGACTCCCCCAATAGTAACGCGACATGTGCCATAGTGACGTTTCAAGACAGCTTTCACTCCCCGCTCTTTTCGGCGATCGAGTAGGTCTTCCAAATTCAAAATCAAAGTCCGCTCGAGAAGACGATCATCTGTTCCATAAAGTGATGAGTCGCTCATCTTTAATTCAAACGATCGCCAGTAGAACCACCTCACCCCACGTCTTTACCATCGGAGCGAGCTGGGGGCAATTGTTGTGTGGTGATTAATACGCCTCAACGGCGATCGACACAAGAGCCGAGCGACCAAAATCAGCGTCAGATGAACCAAGGCAGACTTACCAAACGAAGATGCCCGATCAAGTTCAAGTGTCTAACAATCGTCTTACATGGCGATCATATCTAGTACCCGACCAAGGACGATCGTCTTATGCCACGTGTAAAGCCGACATCCGTCAAGTCTACGAACACTGAATCTCGGGAAGAATGCCCACGTGCAGACCTGCAAATGGCGCTGCAGGAAAAGGCTTTTTGACTCCAGCCCATCACCAGCTGTTAGTGACAAGAACAGCCTCTCACCTACCGACAGACCCGCAAAAGGCGCCCTAGGTAGGACCTCCCAAGACTGCGACGTGAGGCACGTGTTGTTTTCTCATTGGTTCACACCTTTGGCTGCCAGTAGCAACTGCGGATTTAAGGAAACCGACCCAGGTACTTAGACGATCGCCCGTTTAATAAACATTTAATGCAGGAAAGGCGATCGCTCGTTTGGGATTAAGACATCCCAACTACCTCCTCTTCTATAAATAGGAGACTTCCAGTATTTGGAAAGAGATTAGAAAGACGTTCGGCAGAAACCAACGCTCACTATGTTTAACCTTTGTAACAAGAACTCACAGAGCATTAACTCTGGTTCTTCCGGCAATCATCACCACTCAAGAGCTAGATAACTAGGGTCATTACACTGATTGTAATTGTACTCTAACATTAATAGTTGTACTTCAAAGTATTATTATTATTAATAATATCACGCGAGAGTATTCAAGCCCAGGATTAACAACCCCAGAGAATCTTGTGTTACTTTCATTCCATCGCTCGTGCTCTTGCATTTTGTTTGTTACTCACCCGTAGCCATATCCAGCAAATTATTCCGAATAATATTTTGGGTAACAACACATTGGAAAGCTAAATGCATCTAATTTCCAACAAATAGACGACACTAGAGAATATTGAGTATGAAGAGATTTATGATGCATTAAATTGAGACTGTCAGTATGCTTATTTTATAAGAATATACAAATGCGTTTCTTCATAGTTAACAAATGCACTGCTTCATAGTGTACAAATATGCTGCTTCTCGGCGTAAGTAGTACTTCTTCTTTAAATTTTGACTTATAATATATTGATTCTTAGCTTATAACTAGACTGCTTCAATGTACAAATACACTGTTTGATAGTATATAAATGCAATGCTTCATAGAATACAAAATACTGCTTCTGCTTCAAAATTTGCACGAAAATTCTACCCCGAACCGTCAACTTCAACAAATAAACTGCTTTCATTTTATATGAATTAGGAGTCATGCCATATACCATTGGAAAGTCATGAGAGTCTAGTGTTGGGCTTCAGTCCAGCATCGTGCCTGCATGAGCTTAAAAATGCGCGAGGCGCGGCTTGCGATTCCACCTGTGAGATCTGCACTAGAAAGTGGTTAAATGAATTGATTTGGACTACTCATACCAACAAGATGCATCTTCTTTTCTGGTAGCCATCTCATAGAAACTCCAAAGTTAAGCGTGCTTGGCCTGGAGTAGTTATGGGATGGGTGACCCCCTGTGTGCTCAAATCTAGTATGTTGGAACTGAGATACTGGCGCAACGAAAGTAAACAGAGCTGGAACATATGCTAATGTCAAGTGTTGGAGGACTGTGTGAATGAATCCAGCCGCTACAGGGCTGTGTGATCAAATCTAGTTCGCGGAGGTTTTCCGGACTCTGGGGCTGAGATACTGACAGGTACTGGGAGTGGGATTGTTGGGCTTCAGTCCAGCATCCTGTATGCATGAGCTTAAAAATGCGTGAGGCACGGCTTGCGATTCCATATGTGAGATCTGCACTAGAAAGTGGTTAAATGAATTGATTTGGACTACTCATACCAACAAGATGCATCTTCTTTTCTGGTTTCCATCTCATAGAAACTCCAAAGTTAAGCGTGCTTGGCCTGGAGTAGTTATGGGATGGGTGACCCCATGGGAAGTTTCTCAGGTGCGCGTGAGTGAGGACAAAGCGCGCTAGAAAAGACTTGTGTTGGTACAGTGAGGATAATCTTCATCATTCTTGGGACCAACATCTAGTTTCCAACAAGAAAAGGACACATAAAAAATATCAAGTATGTCGAGAATTATGATACTCTGAATGCCAACTGTCAGGATGCTTGTTTTATAATAATATACAAATGCACTGCTTCGTAGTGTACAAACGTAATTCTTTTTTATATATTTTGTTGGAATATTTTATTTCAAATATTCATTAATCGAGTTTTGATGATTAGTTGTTGATTAAAGGAAAATAACAAGGAAGCTAAACAAAACAACGAAGAAGTCAAAGACGCAAAAAGCTGGAAATAATATACATAACGTACGCAATGCACATAGCATAACGTACGTAATGAATCAAGCTTAATGTACGTAATGTTGTATGGTTAACGTATGTAATGAAATGTTTATGAATTCAAACAAGGAGCCATTGAAGATGACGTCATGGCATATAGGTCAGCATGCAACGGATATGAAGACTTATCATAACGTACGTAATGGATAAATTGATAACGTACGTAACGGAGACCACAGAAACTACATGACTGATTTGTGAAGAGCTTAACGTACGTAACCAAATGGTGTTAACGTACGTAATGCATCTAACGTACGTAATGGATGGGCAATAACATACGTAATGAAGGATAAAGTGGATAACGGCTAGCTGAGGCTTTGGAGCCTATAAATACCACTTCCTATGGCATTGAACCTACAGCAATGCAAAGCAATCGACTCATTGATCAGATATTGATATATATATATATATATTCTTGTTGTTGTAATTGTGCTTATATTGATTAGAGTTTGAGTGTTATACACGATAACTCATACACGAGAGGAAAAAGAAAGGATAAGATTAGATTCGGTGTTATTAGGATCAAGGATACGGCATTTTAGAATGGCAATCTATATCCACGTGAGTTTTGTCTAGTACCCATAGAAAGCTAGATAGGTTGATTCCTTGTCCGATAGAAAAGGAAAACGATTTAACTTGGACCGACAAAAAGACAAATGTGTGAATGGTTTATCTGGACCGATAGAAGACGAGATTGTAACGGTAATCCCTCGACCGATAGAAGAGAGGTGCAGAGATTGATCTTCATCCTATAGAAAAAGATACTGAAGAGGGTACGTAGGCACGTTTGGCCGAATCTCTATAAATCATGTGTCGATTTATTTTCCGCACCTTTAAATACGCTTCCACAAAATAGCGCGTATACCGAATCTTGCACCAACAATTGGTATCGGAGCGGTACCTCCTATAAGCGGCTTAACATCCGAGGAGCAGACGATCCAAATGGCGTTTCAATTTGCCTCGGTTGAACGTTTTTCCTTGAACCGACCACCATTCTTCGATGGATCTAACTTCATGATATGGAAGAATAAAATGTCAATATTCATCCGAGCTTATGACATCGAGCTATAGAAAGTGATATGTCTTGTGTAATATCCGCAATTTTCGATTTTCGGTAAATTTCTTTTTTCGGCCGGAGTCCGTTTTGACGACTCGCTCATGACCGTTTCGTCATTTCGAGAATGATTAATTCTGCACTTTTTGTCATCCGAGTTCGTTTCGGTATCATTTTGTTGAGTTCCGAGCTTTTTAGCGACTTTTCCGCACTTGAGTTCGATTCTTGCGAATCTCGTCAAAGCTGTTGTTTGAGTTTCTCGTAAGTTCATTTAATGTTATTATTCATGTTGCAAGCTTTGGTTTGGTGTTTCGATCGCGTATCGTGATTTTGACGTTTTGGGCCATTTTCGTAATTTCCCAAAGTTTTGGGTAATTACTTAGTTGTTGAATTCGAGCCTTCGGGTGGTGAATTGTGTGTTCTCTTAGCTCTTAGATTCGTCTTTGTGAGTACGTCGTAACCGTATCATCGATTCATATTCGAGTTCGGGTTTCGGAGTCGTTCGGGCCGTCGGAGTTGGCCCTCGAGTCATGGCCGGGCAATCAGGCCCAGTAGCCTTTGGCCGAGTCACGGCCGGTAGTGCTCGCGGCTCCGCCGAGTCACGGTCGCGGTGATCGGCTTCGGCCGGCGAGCCGCACCGTAGGGCGCGGCACACTCTGTAGCATTTTCGGCCAACCCGATCTGACGGTGCCGCGGCTGCCGGTGAGCCGCGGCACCGCCGACCACCGGGAGCCATTTTTGGGCTGTGCCGCGGCTGTGCGGCTATTTATGGTCCTGCACACGGGTTTTTGGCCATTTTTCTCCTTCTTCTCATTTCCTTCCGCGGCTGAGGGTGATACCAACATGGAGCCATGTTGTTTGACAACAAATACATGAAGTTATTGAGTTCATATCATCAATTAATCATCCGTTATCATCCTTTGATCCAGCGAATCAAGGTAATCTTCCTTAGAACCCTAATTTCGTGAATTTGGGGTTTTTTGCGTTTTTGTCCGATTCGTTCCGTATTATTGGTTAATTCATGATGGATATGATTAATCTTAGTAGTATTCTTGTGTTTAACATCATTTAATCCATTGTTCTTCGTCGAATCGAAGTATACTTCTTGATTTCCTTCGAATTGACTTTTTGGGGGATTTGTCCTTGATCTTGTTTTTCATCCGTTTTTGATGGATCGATTATGGTTAAATGATGTTGTTAAACATATTCTATGGATTGTATATCCATATTTCAACTTGGAATTCCGTTTTGGGTTTGTGGAGCAGATCGTGTTCTTGGCGTTTGGGAAAGCGGCAGGCGTTCGTCATTTGTTCTTTAAATTCAACGGCTTTGAGTCGTGTTATGGAATTCATTTCATTGTTGTTCTTGTCCTTCGTAGTTTATGACCGCGAGTTGGCGATCGGTGGAGTCGGTGGGTTCGTAGTCGGTTCGTGTCAACCTACTTCGGTCGATATGTTGCGATTATTCGAGGCAAGTATCTTGCCCATACATTTCATCTTTCATCGGCATAATTATTGATAAATGATTTTATGCGAAATCCAATGTTTAATGAACGTTAAAAAGGATCGGTATGTCCTCGATAAATATTGTCTTTCAACGATAATTCGAATACTTCGTGAATGGATATGTTCTCGGAATATGTGTGTTAGTTTAAATGCGTTGAGAGACGTTATAATCGCATTGAGTGAATATAATAGACCATAATTGTTTGCCGAGGATTGTGTATTGAATTGTATGTTTGTTCGGTGGGTATTCAACATGATGTGATGTTAGTCGTTACTCCTTTGAAAGGAGGTTGTGATGCTTAATGTTGCTTGTCTTGATAATCGACTATTGTTGTGTGCTTGTTGTATGTGATGTGCCTCCGGGTAGGATTGTTGAATCTCCGGGATCCATACTTGCTAGTATGGGTCGGGCGAAACCGTAGGGTTATCTAATACGGGTATGTCTTGCGGGGACTCCGAGGTTCGGGGCTTGCTAGCCCGATGCCGGGATAACTTGTGGGGTTATCATCGGGTATGTCTTGCGGGGACTCCGAGGTTCGTGGCTTGTTAGCGCGATGCCGCGATAACTTATGGTTGTGGTTTGGTTGTGATATTCGTGTCGTGGAGACATGTGATTTGATATGTTTTTCCTATTGGGTTATTCACTCGGGTTTGTTCTTCGGGAGCATCTGAGGTTCGTGGTTTGTTAGCACGGGACACGAATAATCCTTAGGAACATGTGATTTGTGATTTGGGTTACGGACCCCGTGTTTTGTGAAATGGGTTGTGGACCCTGCGTATTGTTACCGGAACTTGAATTTTGGAAAATGACTTTTGGGCTGTGTCCCTAAATGTTTTCGAAAGGTTTTAGAATTCTTATATCCCAAATGTTTTCTAAACTCCCGAGATCGTCAAATGTTTTGTAATGTGGACATTGGGTTATTTCCTACCTTTCACGTTTTGAATGGTTTGATCAAGTGAATTTTCTCGGGAAGTATATTCGCGATTATTACATTTTGTGGAGTATGATATGTATGGCTTGTTTTCGTATTTATACTTGCACTAGCAAAAAAGTGGTGTTTTTCTAACCCCAGTGTATTCGGGTTGTGTATGTCTTTTTTTGCATTCAGGTTTTGGATCATAGCACAGAGTCGGCACGAAGGATGATGAAAGATGAACGATACTAATCACACGAGGATCCGTTGATGTCGTATTGGTCTAGTTGTATTTTCTTTTCCGCTGCAGTATCTTTTCCCCGTTGTACGGGAGTTTATTGTATTTTGACCCCTGCGTGGGTATATGTTGTAATTGAGTTGTATATTTTTATTGAAAGACCAAATCGGTCTACTGAGTCATTTAGCCTTGAAGGCATTGTCGAGATGTTAAATGTTGTTACCAGCCTGGTAGATCTTCGAGGAGAGGGTCTACGGCGTGTAATATCCCTGAGTGGATTGGGGGTGTTACATCTTGGTCCAAAAATTCCAATAAAATCCGATGGTGCGCTTAAATCTTTTGAAGAATATGACGATTTGATTGGAAAAACGACCACTATAATTGCAAAGCCACGCAATTATTATATTGTGCTTTAAATCTGAAAGAACACAACCGGATATCTTCGTATGATAGTGCCAAAGAGATATGTAAGATGTTAGAAATCACACACGAAGGCACAAATCAAGTCAAGAAGACGAAGATCAATATGCTTCTCTATGACTACGAGCTATTCCAAATGAAAGACGACGAATCCATTACAATCATGCTCGACCGATTTTCGATCATTACAAATGGATTAGCTTGTTATGGAAAACCCCTCTTGAGTAGTGAAAAAGTAAAGAAGATCCTACGATCACTACCTCGGGAATGGGACGGCATGGTAACAGCGATTATGGAATCGATGAAGACGAAGATGATAATTTCAATCAAAATAATCTCGCTCTCATGGCACGAAGTTCATTCGACGAAAGCAACGTCGAAAGCCAGGTTAGTACATCATCTCAAGACGAATTATTTGACGCATTCGAGTTATTGCATACCGATTTTCAAAATGCTTTATCCGAAATTAAATCCCTTCAATCTAAAAATAAGTTATTGGAAAATGAAATTTCCAAAATTCTTGAAAAAGGGAAATTTATCGAGACCGATCACTCAAAATGCCTTGAAAATGAGAATAATTTAAAGAATGATCTTTTGAAAGTTCAAGACGAACTTAAAGGTTTAACCAAGAAATTTTCTTGTGAAAACGAAAAATTTGACAAATGTTATCGGTTCAAAAAATCACTTTGAAGAAACAGGGGTTAGGATTCAAACCAAAGTTTAAAACCGAGTCCTAAATTTAAAAATACCCCGTTGTGACAAATGTTTAAAAATTAGACACCATATTTCAAATTATAAAATCCCACGACGGACGATTAAAATTAAAAAGTTTGGATTCCTAAAGGAACCACTATTCCGAACATCGTCTATGTAAATGAAAAACGACCGACTTTCGGTTGGATCCCCAAAAATTAATTTTCATCAATTAATATTTTACTCAGGGGGAGTATTATATTTTTTCAAAAAGGGGGAAAGTTTTGTCAGGTGGAGTTTACCCTTTCATGCATTTATCATATTATTGATGTTATTATCGATTTTATTATTTATGCACCTTTTGCTGATAACAAAAAGGGGGAGAAAATAGTTGAATGGGAGAAACGAATGGGAGAAAAGAAAAAGCGTTGAGAATAATACATATATATTCTACGAATAACAAAAAGGGGAGAGAAGAGTAGAAAGAAAAGAAAAGACGAAGAAAAGTCGAAAAGGTGAAATACCGAAAAAGAAACGAAGAAGTTGAAAAATGAAAAGAAGAAGTCGAAAAGGAGAGAAAAGAAAAGATGGGAGAAGAAACTAACGAAACGGACAAATTCGAAAACTTTGATCTGTGTTTATATATATTTTATATTTTGCAGGTTTTATCCCATTCAAGGAGTTGTTTTGTAATCATCAAAAAGGGAGAGATTGTTAGAATATTTTATTCCAAATATTCATGAATCGAGTCTTGACGATTAGTTGTTGATCAAAGGAAAACAACAAGGGAGCTAAACAAACCAAAGAAGAAGTCAAAGACACAAAAAGCTGGAAATAACATACATAATGTACGCAATGCGTGTAGCATAACGTACGTAATGAATCAAGCTTAACGTACATAACGTTTTATGGTTAACGTACGTAATGAAGTGTTTATGAATTCAAACAAGGAGCCGTTGAAGATGATGTCATGGCATAGGTCAGCATGCAAGGGATATGAAGACTTATCATAACGTACGTAATGGACAAATTGATAACGTATGTAACGGAGACCACAGAAACTACTGGACTGATTTGTGAAGAGCTTAACGTACGTAACCAAATGGTGTTAATGTACGTAATGGATGGGCAATAACATACGTAATGAAGGCTAAAGTGGATAACGGCTAGTTGAGGCTTTGGAGCCTATAAATACCACTTCCTATGGTGTTGAGCCTCCAACAACGCAAAGCAATCAACTCATTGATCAGATATTGATATATATATATATATATATATATATATTCTTGTTGTTGTAATTGTGCTTATATTGATTAGAGTTTGAGTGTTACATGATAACTCATACACGAGAGGAAAAAGAAAGGATAAGATTGGATTCGGTGAAATTAGGATCAAGGATCCGGCATTATTAGAATTGCAATCTATATCCACGTGAGGTTTGTCTAGTACCCATAGAAAGCTCTATAGGTTGATTCCTTGTCCGATAGAAAAGGAAAATGATTTAAGTTGGACCGATAAAAAGACAAGTGTGTGAACGGTTTATCTCGGGCCGATAGAGGACGAGATTTTAACGGTAATCCCTCGACCGATAGAAGAGAGGTGCAGAGGTTGATCTTCACCCTATAGAAAAAGATACTGAAGAGAGGACGTAGGCGCGTTTGGCCGAACCTCTATAAATCCTGTGTCGATTTATTTTCCGCACCTTTAAATATGCTTCCGCAAAATAGCACGTATACCGAATCTTGCAACAAAATATTTGTAGTAATGTAATATGCATCTTAAATTATAGATCATAGAAATACGATTAAGTTGATATATTTTTTATTTTAAATGGATAGTAAATTAATATGTTATTGTATTTTAAATGGTGAAAATCTATTTATGAAGAGACAAAATTACTTTTCTCCTAAATTAATGCCATCTACAAATATTTATAAGTGATGACGTGACCAAATTTGGATCCTCCTTATTGATCTAATGGATAAGATTGGTTCTTGGTTATCACACTAGGACCAAATTTACTCTTGATCCATACCCCCCCCTCTCTCTCTCTCTCTCTCTATATATATATATATATATATATATATATATATATATATATATTGAAGAGATCCGGAGAGAGGAAATTTTGGGAGAGAAAGGAGAATCATTTCCAGCCTTTTGATCACAATAATCTACGGTGGATGCATCTACTTACTGGACGGATGGAGCATCTAGACACTACTAGAAATGAGCCCTTTAATAACGTTTTGTTAATGACATTTCAGTATAAATGTCATTGTAACAGGAGTTTATGACATTAAAGGTAGCAAATGTCATGGCTGCAAAATGCGGAGTAATTTTGATTAAGATGTTGGTGCATATGTAGGTGGCAGCACAATGTTGATGCAAATATTAATACTATTTGGATCTATGATGTAATTGAACATTTGGATCTGTAAGTGCAAATATTAATGCTAGTTTGACCCCTGTAAATTATAATATTTTTTTGGTACAAGGTGCATTTTTAATGACAGGTAAAAAATGCCATTGAATATCAGAAAATGATGTTTTGAAACCGTCATAATAAACATTCCATGATAAGAAATAAAAGTCACTGAAAGTATTTAATAATAATTTCGAAATGCCGTAAAACCTCGATAAATGAATATGATCGGGACCGGAGAAAAATATTCATTTAGCTGAATTATTCATTTATCGAAAGGAAATTTGAACATGTTATAAAGAGTTGGGAACGGAGAAAATTATTCATTTGGCGAGGTTATTCGTTTATCGAATATTCATTTATCGAGGTTTAACTGTGCCATTAAAATGTTTCAATGATGAAAAACAACCGTTATATAAATAATTATAATGACAAATGGCGAGTTACAATGATAGGGTAAAAATATTGTTGAAAATATTTAATAACAATGTAGAAACATCGTTATAATGTTTCAATGATGAAAAACAACTGTCATGTAAATAATTACAATGACAAACTGAGAGTTACAATGATAGGATAAAAATATTATTGAAAATATTTAATAACAATTTAGAAACATCATTATAATGTTTCAATGATGAAAAATAACTTTTATGTAAATAATTACAATGACAAACTCAGAGTTACAATGATAAGGTAAAAACGTCATTGAAAATATTTAATAACAGTTGTCAATAGATAATTCCTATGACGGAAAAAGAGTGTCATCAGAAAATATATTCCGCCCGTACAATGACATAGGCTTCAATGAAGTTTCGGACGACACACAAAAATATCAGGGCATTCTATGACATTTTCTATGTGTCATTGGAAGGGTCATTTCCGGTAGTGTGGGTTCGAATTCTGGAGGGAGCAAAAATTTTAGGATTTTAAATGCATGTTCTTTGATTTTAAGCGTCTATTCGTCTATTTTTTTTCTCCTGAAATGTCCATTTGGCCCTAGATCATAACCACACACACACACACATACACACACACACACATATATATATATATATATAGTCAAACTGATTTTCAAAACTTTATCTAAACAAACCCTAACGTCTACTTTAGTTTTAGGATTGGCCGAATTATAACTAAACCTAAATTAAACATAACGTTGGATTCGTGTATAGCCCGTTCGATGTTTACAACTCTCAAGCTTGTAAGATGAATCAAGTTTTCTAAACGCTCCCTTATATTTGTACACAAGATTTACTCTTGTATTTGAATATTTGTTCAATTTTATTTGCTTAGCCGGATTGTGACTAAGTGGGATTAGTTATTTTACTCTTAGAGGCAAACGTAGTTGTGTGCTAGGGTGGCTACGCGCCAAGGGATCCGTAGAGTTCGGGATCGTTGTATTGCCTCATTACTATAATTTATACGTACTAAACGGATTTTAACAAGCGATTCTCTATACCACATTGGTATAGGGACTTGGAAGTAGGCTACAGTTTATTCTAAACTGATTCCCTTTACTGATACCCGGCACTTGCATAAATCATTCGTCCCATTCCGAAAAGTCGCGCTTTGGATAGTTGTCCCAATTAGTGTTAATTAATCTACATTTAGATATTGTGTCGTAGGAACTTTCATTTGGTACCAGGGCAAGAACATTTGACGTGTTTGTTGATTGTATTTCAGTGATCCAATGGCACAAAATATTATTGGAGAAGAAGGTCTTTGAGATAATAAATTCCCACTCCTTCTCGGAAGCAAAAAACTACAACGAATGGAATACGCATGAAAGTTTATCTTGAAATGGATGGAAATGAATGGGATGTAGTGGAGAATGGTATCACTATTCTAGTTGATGAAAATGGCAAAAAGAAACCATTGTCTCCTGAAGGAGAGTGTGATGATGATGTCACTCATCGTATCAAAGCGGGGTGGCTAAGGTGGAGAGCAGCGTCAGGGGTCCTGTGCGACAAGAAAGTCCCTCCAAATTTGAAGGGTAAATTCTACAGAGCGGCAATCAGACCTGCTATGTTGTATGGCTCCGAATGTTGGGCGATAAAGAAGTCGCTTGAGAACAAGTTGGAAGTGGCTGAAATGAGAATGTTATGTTGGTCGTGTGGTCGCACAATGGTGGATAGAATACCGAACGGAGTTTTCAGGAACGCGGTAGAAGTGGCGCCCATTTCAGTGAAAGTTAGGGAAGGGAGATTGAGATGGTTTGGCCACGTCCGCATGAGGTAGGCTTCTGCTCCGGTAAGGAGGGTGGAGAGTTTATTGGTTGTTGGGGGGGAGGAGGAGAGGCAGTCCGAGGAGGACGTGGGAGGAGCAGTTGAGATTAGATTTGAACGCCTTAAACTTATTCGAGACCATGACTGTTGATAGTTGATCTTGGAGGCGCCAGATAAGAGTTGTGGATTCCTTTTTTGGGAGCGGTTCGGTTGTGGAGAGTCTCAGGGTTGGGTTGTCTCGGTTAGCTTTGACCTAGAGCATTGTATTTTTATTTTTATTTTTTATTTTTATTATCCTACTGCCTTTTGCGTGTGGTGTATTTTTGACAGGGAGCGGTGTGCGGAGTCAACCCCCCTTATGTTAGAGTGGAGTTCATCGGGAATGAAGTAGCCAAATTCCTCTTAGGTAAGTCCCATGTGGATTAAGCCATGAGCTCAGGTATGATATGAGCTTTTTCGAATCATATGTTCCCTTTGTATTTATCACTCAATATTTAGTTGTGCACTAACCTGGGGTCTTCACGGAAACAGCCTCCCTACCGTAATAAGTAGGGGCATGGTATGCGTACATCTTACCCGCCCCAGACCCTGCTCAGAGCGGGATATACGGGGTATGTTTGGTTTGTTTGGTTTTTTGTCTCCAGAAGAGAAAGAAGCTTTAAATCTCAGTACTCAGTGTAGTGAGCACCAATTAATAGATCGTGAAGACAGAATTGCACAAGATCCCAAATCCAGGTCTGGGTTCGAGTCTGGGTCCGTCCCGCCGGGTTCACGGGTCAGACGACTAGGACCCGGACCCCACCCATACATATGAAATGTACGGGTCCGGGTCTTCACGTGTCGGCCACGGGTCCGGGTCCGACCCGTGTTTTTTTTGTTTTTTGAAAATGTATTCTTAAAATTTTATTCATTATCATTTTATACAAGAAAAAAAAAACTAATGAACAAAGTAAATGTAATACCCAAGATTTTTGGTTTTTGTTTGTCCGAAACTATTTATCGTTTTGTGTTTAATGCTCTTTGATTTGGTGAATATTCCTTCGTTGGTTGTGTACATCGAGACGGTGTTGTCGTGTTTGGCGTTTAACATGTATTCTCTGATGTTAGTGTAATATCCGCAATTTTCGATTTCCGGTAATTTCTTTTTTTTTCGGTCGGAGTCCGTTTTGACGACTCGCTCATGACCGTTTCGTCATTCTGAGAATGATTAATTCTACACTTTTTGACATCCGAGTTCGTTTCGGTGTCGTTTCGTTGAGTTCTGTGCTTTTTAGCGACTTTTCCGCACTTGAGTTCGATTCTTGCGAATCTCATCTGAAACTGTTGTTTCGAGTTTCCCGCAAGTCCGTTTATCTTTGTTGGACGTGTTGTGAACTTCGGTTTGGTTATTCGATCACGTATCGTGATTTTCGAGCATTTGGGCCATTTTCGTAATTTCCCAAAGTTTGGGGTAATTACCTTCCGTTGTCGAATTTCGAGCCTTCGGGTGGTCGGAATTGTGTGTCCTACTAGCTCTTAGATTCGCCTTTGTGAGTACTTCGTAACCGTATCTTCGGTTCGTATTCAGGTTCGGGTTTCGGTGTCGTTTTGTTGAATTCAGGATTTCTAAACGACTTTTCTAAGTATGAGTTCGTCTTTGTTAGATCACCATTAATTTTTGGTAACTCCAAAAATTATAAATCTTGCAATATTCTAGAACATCGAGTTAGCTTTCCAATGGTTCAAACGGTGAGTCAATCGGAGTCCGGACGAGAGAGTTATGGTCGTTTTAGTTTGGGCCGAGCACTGCCAGGAGCCTTTCGGCCGATAGGGGGGCCGATAGACCCTACACGGCGATCCGTATGGCTATCGGTTGGGCCTATCGGCCGATAGGCCGGCCGATAGGGTCTTGTGTTACACTATAAATGTCTTTGTTTTGAGCGTGAAGCTCATTTCCTTCCCCATTTTCCATCGCGCCGCGAGAGAAAGTATAGAGGGGAGAGTTCTTCATCCGGGTCGATTTTAATCATTTCATATAGGTTGAGAGGCTCGGATAATCAATCTAACGCGTGTTCTACGGATCTTAACACTAGAATCTACCAAGGTAATGCTCTAAAACCCTATTTAGATTAATTTTGGGGTTTTGGGTTTTTCTTCCGATTCGTTCCGTTTCGTTGGTGGATTCATGATGTATACGATTGATATTGTTAGTATCTTTAGTTTTCCTACGGATTCATGGATATTTTGTGGATTTTTATGGAATCGAGAGGGTTTGGTTGTGGTCCGCCCTCGTTGTTATTTTTGTATGAATATACATGAATCGTAGGCGGGTTTCCGGGTGTATTCCATTTCCGTAATCGTTTAGAAGTGGTTGTGATTGTGCTATTCGAATCGTTAGGTTCATTTCCGCCGGTTCCTTGCGGTCGTGCTTGATTCTTCCGTTCCGTTCGTTGTCGTATTCCTTTTCGTTAGCATCGGGCGTTAGAAGCTTCGGTTGAGCCGTATCCGTTCGTGGTTCCGTGCTCGCGGTATCGAGGCAAGTACCTTGCCCATACTTTTCTCGTTTTATGTATATGATGATCGGTGGTCGTCTTGATGTGTTTGTTTGGTTATTTGAAATGAAGTTTCAAAAGGATTTCGGTTTGGCCTCGTTAAAGGCTTTCTTTCAAAACGCGTGTGTTTTGTGAACGGTGTGTTTTGGGAATTTATTATGATTTGATTATTTTGAACGTTGAAGGATTTTATGATGATACTCCTATTGTTTAAGTTATGGAATCGTGTATTCCGTATTTAATCTTGTTATGGTATTTTTGAAGAGTTTGATAATGGTGTCGAGTTGATGGCCATCTCTAGTGAGTATTCTTAATGAACTTACATTCTTAGCATGTTAGTATTGCATGAGTAACGTGTGTGTGTGTATGCTCACTACGGGTTAGATCCGACGGGGTCTCGGTAGGGGTCCACGGAGGTGTGGATCGACGAGCTTTGCTTTTAACCACTACGGGTTAGATCCGACGGGGTCTCGGTAGGGGTCCACGGAGGTGTGGATCGACGGTTAATTGTGGTGCATTTTTGCAAATGTGATTTGATATTGGCATTTCGGAAATGAGTACTTTTGAACGGTTTTCATGATTGCATGCATCGACTAAGTGTGTAAGAGGTAAGTTGTTCGTTTGGCTTACTTGGCTAGGATGGCCTTTGGAGTATTTTGTTGTTTGTTTTAAATCCTTTATTTGTGGACTTTGATGTTGGGATACGAACCTCCCGGTCGTTCTTGTGTCTTGTGAGTTGATGAGATTTGGGGCTAAAATCCCAATGGTTTTGTAAAAGTCGTTTTACTGGATTTGGGGCTAAAATCCCAACGGTTGGTTAATGTCATTTTTCAGAAAGTAAACCTTTGGGGCGGTGACCCCTTTTGTCTTTCGGTTTTCGAAAAGTAGGATTTGATAATCCTAAATTGTTTTCTATTAAAACTCTCGATGGCATTCTAAACTGTTTTATAAATTACTTCCATTGATTTATGATATTTCGTTTTTGAAATGTTTTCTCAAACCCTTGCCTCGGGAAGTACTTTTCGTTTCGTTTGGATCTTTGAGGATCCTCGGTTATTGTTATTCGTGGAATGTGAATTGTATGGCTCGTATTTGCACTTTGTATTTGCACTAGCAAAACAGTGGAGTTTGCTAACCCCAGTATTCGGGTGGTTGATGTCTGTTTTTGCATTGAGGTTTTGGAGCATAACACAGGGTCGGCACGAAGGATTATGAAAGATGATCGATACTAATCACATGAGGAACCGTACATCGTGTGTCGGTTCGGTTGTACTTTATTTTCATTCTTTGTATTGTTCCCGTAAATGCAGGTGTAGTTGTATTTTGTCCCTGCGTGGGCATGAGTTGTATTTGAGTTGTATGTATTTGTGGAAAGACCAAATCGGTCTCTCGAGTCATTGTAGCCTCGAAGGCATTGTCGAGATGTTAAATGTCGTTACCGGACTGGTAGATCCTTGAGGAAAGGTTCTACGGCGTGTAATATCCCTGAGCGGATTGGGGTGTTACATAAATGGTATCGAGCTTAGGTTGAGGGAACCTAGGTGTCGGGTCAAGTCGTGTTGTTTGAGTCTTGTTTCGTTGGATTTTTATCCGATCGAGTCGTGTCGCGGCGTCGTTTGAGTTTGTTGGTCGTGATTAGTATCGTGGGGCGATCATCATCTTCGTGCGACTGTGGAAGTAAGTCTCCTTCTTTGTGTTGTGCCTCGTGTGACACGAGCTATTTTTATGATTATTTGTTAAGTGGTGGAATTTTTATGTGAATTTTGATTTCACGACACGTATTTAGTCGACTTTCGTATTTGATTTATACGAGGAGTATTGTCGTTTGTGATGTCCTTTTATTGTTGTTTTTGTTCGTTGTCGATGATTTTCGAATCGATTTGCACGTTTTACAAGTTCTATTGTAAAAGCTTTGTGCTTATACGCGTTCGACTTGTTCACTAGCAGTGCGGAGAGTATTTTATCGGTGGTTTTGTTACGAATGTGGTATTTTATCGCTTATTTCCGTTTAAGGACATATATTGTCTTGATTTTAAACGTTTTGGTGCGTGTGCTAGGAGTTGTTTTAGTGAACGTCGGTATGTGTGAGTTTTGGGCATTACGGCCTATTGGATTTTTGAAAACCTTGAGTATCTTAAAAAAAAATAAACTTGAGACATACTTTTCAAATGAGTTATTTTCTTGTGGTACATCCAAGGTGCCACAATATATTTCAAAAATTTTCTACCTCGAGGACCAAAATATTTTGAGATATTTTCAACAATTTTATTTAGACAGGGTCGAATATTTTGAAAGTTTTCACTAAGAGAAAGTGTCTTCATTTTTATCAAATGCGAAATGGTTCTCCAATGTCTCGATAACGATGTTTCACGTTTGTACTTTTTTTTGAAAGATGATACTCAAGATCAATCGGTGTTCTTCTAAATTATTTTCAAAATGAGGTTTTCGTTTTTAAAACCTATCCATTCCCGTTTGAGGGCTGGGTATGTATGTGTGATGTTCGCGTTGTCCTTTTGATACTTTCTCCCGAGTATGACCGAATTGGCGGTGTGAGCGTTGAGACGCTTTCCACACATTGGTTGTGCTAGCCCCTGTGAGAGGCGGAGTGTTGGTATTGAATGTTGTCGCCTCATGGCAATTTCGCGTTGTCGCGCATGTGCGAGCTGTTAGAGCTTGATTTGGTATGACCGTGTGCATCGGTGATGGTTCCGTTATGCGTCGATTGTTTAATGTCTTGTTACCTTGCTCCGTTTTGTGAATTTCGTGGACGAGGTCGGAGGTAATGCCCGTACTATTTTGACTTGTGTTTTCTCTTCCCAGTCTATCGATTCGCTCATGTTCGTTGGTACTTTATGAACTTGTTCGGTATTTGATTTCATCGTCCGAACGAGCCGTGATCTTGTTGTGGGCCGATCAGGTTAACGGAGTGACTTAAATCGAGTTCGGTTCGATTCTTGTGAACTTTGTTCGGGAGTAACATCATTTGGTTCTACTAGTCCTTTTATTCGAAGGGATCGGATTTTGAACTTCTGTATTTTCTACTTTGTCGACTCATTTATGTTCGTTGACATTTCTGAGCTTGTCCTGCCCTTGTTTTTGTTTATCGAACGAGTGTGATATCATTTCGGAATAACTTATTTGTCGTTGTGACTTTTCAATCGCTATTCCCTTTCCTGTGGATCTTATGGGAATGCATGTCTTGTAGTTCTCACCAGATCATCCTGGGAGTTATTGTTGAACTTTATTGTTCTTCGTGATTCGAACATGATTCTTCGATTTTTGTTGTCTCGATCGTTTGTTTGTTCGGTTTTTGTTCTCGTTTCGTGATTGTTGAACGTTCAGGCTCCTTCGTAATTCCCTTTAGTTCGGGAAATTAGTTTCGTTTTCAATCTTCCATCCCTTAGGCGATGGGATTCCGTGTTTGTTCAAGCGGTTGACTCGCGTTTTGATTGATGTACCGTTGGGTTGATCAATCATATTGATTTTCGTTCGTTGTGTTTTGTGATTATCGGATAATTGACTTGGCTATAGTATCCGTTTGATGACGCTTGTCACTTGTCGGTTTTATTATATCCCTAACGGCGACGTTGTGTTGGTCACCGTGGAGCGTGTTTACACGCCGTATATTCCTTTGCGTTGTTTGTAACATTTCGCCGTTGGGCATTAGTTACGCATTCTTGTGTGTCTCGTTGAGTTTTTCCTGGCGGAATATTTCTTCTCCTACTTGTTTTAAGTTTGGACGAAACTTCTTTTAAGGAGGGTAGAATGTAATATCCGCAATTTTCGATTTCCGGTAATTTCTTTTTTTTCGGTGAGTCCGTTTTGACGACTCGCTCATGACCGTTTCGTCATTCCGAGAATGATTAATTCTACACTTTTGACATCCGAGTTCGTTTCGGTGTCGTTTCGTTGAGTTCTTGCTTTTAGCGACTTTTCCGCACTTGAGTTCGATTCTTGCGAATCTCATCAAGCTGTTGTTTCGAGTTTCCCGCAAGTCCGTTTATCTTTGTTGGACGTGTTGTGAACTTCGGTTTGGTTATTCGATCACGTATCGTGATTTTCGAGCATTTGGGCCATTTTCGTAATTTCCCAAAGTTTGGGGTAATTACCTTCCGTTGTCGAATTTCGAGCCTTCGGGTGGTCGGAATTGTGTGTCCTACTAGCTCTTAGATTCGCCTTTGTGAGTACTTCGTAACCGTATCTTCGGTTCGTATTCGTGTTCGGGTTTCGGTGTCGTTTTGTTGAATTCAGGATTTCTAAACGACTTTTCTAAGTATGAGTTCGTCTTTGTTAGATCACCATTAATTTTTGGTAACTCCAAAAATTATAAATCTTTGCAATATTATAGAACATCGAGTTAGCTTTCCAATGTTTCAAAAGGTGAGTAAATCTGAGTACGGAGGAGTGAGTGATGGTCTTTTTTGTTTTGGCCGAGCACTTCCAGGAGCCTTTCGGCCGATAGGGGGCCGATAGACCCTCACGGCGATCCGTATGGCTATCGGTTGGGCTATCGGCCGATAGGCCGGCCGATAAGTCTGGCTGTGTTACACTATAAATGTCTTTGTTTTGAGCGTGAAGCTCATTTCCTTCCCCATTTTCCACCGCGCCGCGAGAGAGAAAGTATAGAGGGGGAGAGTTCTTCATCCGGGGGTCGATTTTCATCATTTCTTTTCGGTTGTGAGGCTCGGATAATCAATCTAACGCGTGTTCTACGGATCTTAACACTTGAATCTTCCAAGGTAATGCTCTAAAACCCTATTTCGATTAATTTGGGGGTTTTGGTTTTTCTTCCGATTCGTTCCGTTTCGTTGGTGGATTCATGATGTATACGATTGATATTGTTAGTATCTTTAGTTTTCCTACGGATTCATGGATATTTTGTGGATTTTTATGGAATCGAGAGGGTTTGGTTGTGGTCCGCCCTCGTTGTTATTTTTGTATGAATATACATGAATCGTAGGCGGGTTTCCGGGTGTATTCCATTTCCGTAATCGTTTAGAAGTGGTTGTGATTGTGCTATTCGAATCGTTAGGTTCATTTCGCGGTTCCTTGCGGTCGTGCTTAATTCTTCCGTTCCGTTCGTTGTCGTATTCCTTTTCGTTAGCATCGGGCGCCCGAAGCTTCCCGGTTGAGCCGTATCCGTTCGTGGTTCCGTGCTCGCGGTATCGAGGCAAGTACCTTGCCCATACTTTTCTCGTTTTATGTATATGATGATCGGTGGTCGTCTTGATGTGTTTGTTTGGTTATTTGAAATGAAGTTTCAAAAGGATTTGATTTGGCCTCGTTAAAGGCTTTCTTTCAAAACGCGTGTGTTTTGTGAACGGTGTGTTTTGGGAATTTATTATGATTTGATTATTTTGAACGTTGAAGGATTTTATGATGATACTCCTATTGTTTAAGTTATGGAATCGTGTATTCCGTATTTAATCTTGTTATGGTATTTTTGAAGAGTTTGATAATGGTGTCGAGTTGATGGCCATCTCTAGTGAGTATTCTTAATGAACTTACATTCTTAGCATGTTAGTATTGCATGAGTAACGTGTGTGTGTGTGTATGCTCACTACGGGTTAGATCCGACGGGGTCTCGGTAGGGGTCCACGGAGGTGTGGATCGACGAGCTTTGCTTTTAACCACTACGGGTTAGATCCGACGGGGTCTCGGTAGGGGTCCACGGAGGTGTGGATCGACGGTTAATTGTGGTGCATTTTTGCAAATGTGATTTGATATTGGCATTTCCGGAAATGAGTACTTTTGAACGGTTTTCATGATTGCATGCATCGACTAAGTGTGTAAGAGGTAAGTTGTTCGTTTGGCTTACTTGGCTAGGATGGCACTGGAGTATTTTGTTGTTTGTTTTAAATCCTTTATTTGTGGACTTTGATGTTGGGATACGAACCTCCCGGGTCGTTCTTGTGTCTTGTGAGTTGATGAGATTTGGGGCTAAAATCCCAATGGTTTTGTAAAAGTCGTTTTACGGATTTGGGGCTAAAATCCCAACGGTTGGTTAATGTCATTTTTGTAAAGTAAACCTTTGGGGCGGTGACCCCTTTTGTCTTTCGGTTTTCGAAAAGTAGGATTTGATAATCCTAAATTGTTTTCTATTAAAACTCTCGATGGCATTCTAAACTGCTTTATAAATTACTTCCATTGATTTATGATATTTCGTTTTTGAAATGTTTTCTCAAACCCTTGCCTCGAAGTACTTTTCGTTTCGTTTGGATCTTTGAGGATCCTCGGTTATTGTTATTCGTGGAATGTGAATTGTATGGCTCGTATTTGCACTTTGTATTTGCACTAGCAAAACAAAGGAGTTTTGCTAACCCCAGTATTCGGGGTGGATGTCTGTTTTGCATTCGTGTTTTGGAGCATAACATGGTCGGCACGAAGGATGATGAAAGATGATCGATACTAATCACATGAGGAACCGTACATCGTGTGTCGGTTCGGTTGTACTTTATTTTCCATTCTTGTATTGTTCCCGCTGCAGACGGTGTAGTTGTATTTTGTCCCCTGCGTGGGCATGAGTTGTATTTGAGTTGTATGTATTTGTGGAAAGACCAAATCGGTCTACTGAGTCATTGTAGCCTCGAAGGCATTGTCGAGATGTTAAATGTCGTTACCAGCCTGGTAGATCCTTGAGGAAAGGTTCTACGGCGTGTAATATCCCTGAGCGGATTGGGGGTGTTACAGTTAGTTCTGTGATGATTGTATGTGTATTCGTGTTATGGTATGTTGTATGTTGTCATTATTTCGTCTTCATATCAGTTCATCGACTTGTGGAGATGTTTTTTCCAATTTTGGAGGAACATTGTGCTAAAAAAGATGCTAATTGCGCCGTGTGTTGGTCCGTTTGTGACACAGCCGTGTTTGGAGTGGGTGTTGCGCCATTTTTTGGAACACAGTGCTGAACACGCGGTATTTTGCGCCGTGTTGTGCACCGTTTTGTTCAGGTTTTTCAGTTTTTTGCCTACTGTCAGAACACGGCACTAAACACGGTGATGTTTGAGCCGTTTTGCTGGGCCGTTTTGTTGAGATGTATAAATAGGACAATCGCGTTTTTCAGCCCCATTTCACTTCTCTCTCAGTTTTTGGCGATTCAACAAGGGTTTTGAACCCTGAGCAGATTATCATCATATATTGAAGTCTTGATCATGTAACATCATCTTCGTTGATTCTTCATCCGAATTGAGGTAATTCTTTGAAAATCCATTTTTCAACTATTTTTGGGGTTTTACTCTTAAGTATGATTCTGACCCGATTTTTATGAATTGAATTGCATTATATGATGTTATTAATTGTTTTCTATGGATTGTATATCCATATTTCGAGTTTATTTAACTCGATTGATGCTTTTAGTGTTCTTGAGAAATATTGAACATTTAATGTTCGACTAAATGTTCCAGTGAGTTTCCTTCGGGTGTTGGGCGTGTTTTCCGTCGTTAGGTTTTCAAAAACCTCCCCGAATCAACAATCCACAGATTAAACACAACGGAATCAGATTGGGAACCACCCAATAACAATAATCGATAAGAAATATTACAACATAAACGAACAATCCGAGTTTAGAAAGACAAAACCCGAAAATCCCCCAAAATTGACAAAGTTAGGGTTCTAAGTCAAAATACCTTGGATTCTAATGGAGAAGGATGATTAAGATGATGATAAACTTCATTTGGATCACAACAAGCGATCTATCACAGAACTCCATGGATTTATCTTGAAGAATCGCTCGGAGTCGCTCGTAGGAACACAACTCGCGGACAAGGAAGGAAAAGAAGAAGAATGACGCGATTAAGTCTGTTCAGGTTTTTAAATACCTGACTGCATCGTTACGTACGTTAACATGGTGAGGTTAACGTACCTTATGCCTTTTACATATGTAACATTCGTATGTTAACGTACGTAAGGGCTCGACAGAAACTTGGCAGAACCTTCTGCCCAAAACGCCGAGGACAATAATGTACGTTAACTCTAAGGATTAACGTACATTATATATGCAACGATAGCGTACGCAAGAAATCATGAATAACGTATGTTATTCATGCAGCAGTTCAACACTGTTGAATGCAGTTCGCTACTCAGGAAAGTACGAAGTCGAAACGCAACAACGATAGAATCCAAAAAGATTAATGAGAAGTATTCGCGACAACGAAGCTAAGTGCTGAAAAAAGTACGATTCCGACTAATGGAAGACTCGAAATATGACAAAGGAGGTAAAATTCCCTAAACTTATAGAAATTTATAAAACGGTCCGAAATGTTCGAAAATCACGACACGACATCGGATTATCAAACTGAAACTCACAATATAAATAACTCAACCATACGGACTCATGGAAACAAAGATACAATGAAATCGAACGAGTTTTACGAGAATCGAACATACATGCGACAAAACATAACACAAAGCGAATTACGTAAAAACACCTCCGAAACTCGTTTAAATGGAAAAACACCAAGAACAAAATAGATTCAAAACGTCGAAACGGTTACGAGAGAGTCGTTAAAATTAGACATGCGCCAAAAAGAGAAACTGCTAAAAAAATATAAAGTACGGATATTACATTCTCCCCCTCTAAAAAGAAGTTTCGTCCTGAAACTTAAGGATCAAAAAGCTCGGGGTATCTCGCATGCATATCCTCCTCCTATTCCCACGTCGCTTCCTCCACTCCATGCCTCGACCATTACACTTTAACCAAGGGGGTGGTTTTGTGCCTTAACTGTTTATCCTGATGTTCCAAAATTCTCACTGGCCTCTCCTCAAACGTAACATCCTTCTCGATCTCCACATCCCCGAAGTCGATAACGTGAGTCGGGTCTGGAACATACTTCTTCAAATGAGAAACGTGAAATACACTATGCATATGGTTTAACGACAGGGGTAATGCCAAACGGTAAGCCAACTCGCCAACTCTCTCTACTATCTTGAAAGGTCCAATATACCTAGGACTAAGCTTCCTCTTTTTCCCAAAACGAAAAACTCCATTCGAAGGAGGCACTCTTAACAAGACGTGATCCCCTACCTCAAACTCCAAGGGTCAACGTCTAATATCCGCATAGGACTTTCGTCGACTCTGAGCCGCCAGCATTCTCTCTCTAATCAACTCGACATTCCTCCTAGTCGCCTATTCAAGATCCGGCTCGGTGCCAACTAAATCGGATGGCTCATTCCAACATATTGGTGATCAACATCGTCTGCCATAAAGCGCCTCATTCGGTGCCATCTTAATCGACGTGTGCTAGCAATTATTATAAGTGAACTCGATCAGGGCCAAATGTTCCTCCCAATCACTACTCCAGTCTAGCGCACACACGCGCAACATATCCTCGAACGTCTGAATGGTACGCTCGGACTGCCCATCGGTCTAAGGATGGAAAGATGTGCTCAAATGCAAATGTGTCCCCAAAGCCTTATGTACCGCTTGCCAGAAATGCGATTAAAACCGACCATCCCTGTCTGAAATAATAGTTTTCGGTGTACCATGAAGCCTCACGATTTGCGCAATAAAAATACGAGCTAATTTTTCTGGACCCCAAGTGTCCTTGATGCCCATAAAATTTGCCGACTTAGTTAGTCGATCCACGATCACCCACACTATGTTCATTCCCATCTTCGTCCTCAGCAAATTTGTGACAAAATCCATAGAGATGTCCTCCCACTTCTATTCCGGAATGGGAAGGGGTTTCAACAACCCGGCTGGCCGCTGATGCTCAATTTTGACTTGCTGACAAGTCGAACACTTAGCCACAAAGTGTAATACCTCATTATTCATGTCATTCCACCAAAAATTCTTCCTCAAATCCTTATACATTTTACTCGAGCCCGGATGGACTGAGTAAGATGACACATGAGCCTCCCGTATAATGCCCTGCCTCAATTCCAAGTCGTTCGGAACACACAACCGACCTTGGAATCTCAACACACCATCTTCATGAATCACGAATCTCGGAGCTTTCCCTTTCACCACATTCTCACAGAGTTGAATAAACATCGGATCTTCTAACTGTATCGATTTAATGTTGTCGACCACAGACGAAGAGATCTCGAGGGCGCACAATTGCCCAGTATTTCCTAGTAATACAACCTCAATACTCAACCCCATCAACTCTCGCGGGAGCCCTGGTTGAGCCATGAGTAACTCAAGTGCCCAAAGCAATACCGATTTCCGACTCAAGGCATCTGCCACAACATTTGCCTTGCCCGGATGATAGAGGATTTCGAGATCGTAATCCTTGATTAGCTCCAGCCACCTCCTCTGTCTCATATTCAATTCCTTCTGGGTGAAAATATATTTCAGGCTCTTGTGATTGGTGAAAATCTGACATGATGAGCCATACAAGTAATGACGCCAAATTTTCAACGCAAACACAACTACAGCCAACTCAAGAGTCATGAGTAGGTAATTCAACTCATACGGTTTCAACTGACAGGAAGCATAGGCAATTGTCTTCCCATGCTGCATGAGTACACATCCAAGTCCTTGGCCCGAGGCATCGCTATAAACTGAAAAGCCCTCATTACCGCACGGTAAGGCCAAGATGGGAGTGGTAGTCAAACTCTTTTTCAACTCTTCAAAACTCTTCTGCCTCTCATCGGTCCATACAAACTTCTATGACTTCTGCAACAACTGAGTAAGCGGTCGAGTGAGTTTAGAGAACCCCTCGACAAACCTTTGATAATACCCTGCCAAACCTAGAAAACTACGGACCTCCTTCACGTTCTTGAGCGGCGCCCAATCCAACACTGCCTCTATCTTGTGTGGGTTCACACGAACACCCTCGACCGAGATCACGTGACCAAAAAACATAACCTCCCGCAACCAAAACTTGCACTTTGAGAACTTCGCGTAAAGGCGCTGAATTCTCAAGATTTCCAACACAATATGCAGATGACGTGCATGCTCCTCCTCGCTCCTCAAGTAAATCAGAATATCATCGATAAAGACGACTACGATAAAGACCTTGTTCATTAGTTGCATGAACACGGCTGGGGCGTTAGTCATCCCGAACGGCATAACCATAAACTCGTAATGGCCGTATCTTGTCCGAAAGACCGTCTTCGGAATATCATAATCCTTCACTCAGAGTTGATAATACCCCAATGTCAAATCAAGCTTCGAGAACACAGTCGCTCCCTGCAATTGGTCAGACAAGTCATTAATCCTCAGAAGCGGATACTTGTTTTTTGTGGTCACTTTGTTCAACTCCAGGTAGTCGATACATAAACGCAGTGACCCATCCTTATTCTTCATACACAGTACTGGTGCGCCCCAATGTGAAGCGCTCGGTCGAATATAACCCATGTCTAGCAACTCTCCGAACTGTTTCTTCAATTTAAGCATCTCGGCAGGCGCCATGCGATACGACATTTTCGAAATTGGAGCTGCACCCGGCTCTAAATCAATGGTGAACTCAACTCACGGTCTGGGGGTAAACCCGGCAACTCGTCTGGAAAAATGTCAGGGTACTCATTTACTATCGGAATAGATGAGAGCTCAAATCCCCATTCTTCCGATCTCAAAGCATAACACCAGTAACCAGAGCAACCTCCTCGAAGGAGTTTCACTGCTTTCATAGCGCTGATCAAGAATCTCTAATTACTCCGTTTGCATCCCAGGAAGGAGTGTTCATGTACCGTCAGAGGCTAACATCGTAATGGTCCTCTATCTATAATTCATGATCGCCCCATGCCGATCCAACCAATACTCACCAAGAATCATATCCTCATCCTTAATGTCTACCACAATCAGATTAAATGACCAATCTCTCCCCGCAGTACTCACCAAAAAATCTCTAACCTCACGATTCCCCATAATACTATATCCACTAAGCAGTTTATCAACAAACGGTTCACATGCAACTATACAATCGACATGCAGACGATGCACATAATCCAAAGAGATGAAAGAATGCGTAGCACCAGAATCGAATAGCACGGAAACGGGATGGTCAAGGATGTGAACGGTACTTGTAGCCACTGTTGCGTCGGGATCTCCAGTTGGTCACATCTCATACAAATGGGGCAGAACAGACCCCGCACTAGAAGCTCCCCCTCTAGACGACTGCCCACGTCCTCGACATCTACTGAAACTCTGTTGAGGCTGATTAGCTATCAGAGCCTGATTCACGCTCGCTTCTCCCGCAACTGGGACTGATACCTGAGTAACTCACATACCCACAATACTTAGCACGATGCCCCATACGACCGCAATTAAGACACTGAAGCAGCGGCTTGTCACACTCACTAATCATATGTCCTGGATGACTACAGTTAAAACAAGTGTGGCCACGAGCAGGAATAGTCGGAGAAGACTTAGAACAATGGCCTCACCCAAATGACGGGGATTGATTCTCAAAGGATCGCGAACCAGACCGAGTCTTCTGAGGCCCGGCAGGCTTACTTCCTGAAAACTGATCGTAAGTCTTCTGTTTCTTACCCTCTGCTGCCACCTCTATCGCAGAAAAAGGCATCTCATAGGCCATCGCCTTGTTCTGATAATCTTTCAAAGTTGTACACCCAAGACCTAACATGTAGTGGCGAATCTTGGGCTTCATCCGTATGTCGAAGTGGTGGATCTTATCTTGCTCATCTCGGACCTGATTCCTCACATAATGTAGCTGGTGATTGTAATCCTTGATTGCCTGTGAGATGGGAACATCATGAGGTTTTGCTTCAAAGAAAGCTCGAATCCTTCCCTCTTTCACCGGCCATGGACAATATTCATCCTCCACTAATTCTCGGAACTCGTCCCACGTAGTTTCCCGGTCACGCGGTTTCACTGCTTGCCACCATGTTGATGCCTCCTTGGCGAGAAAATACTGAGTAATTGGTACTTTCCTCTCCTCGGAGCAGTTTGCCGCCTCGAACACTTTCTCCATCTCGAATATCCAACTCTCCCAACCAGAAGGGTCGGAAGTACCATCGAACTGCGGAGGAGGCATAAGGATCACGTCCTAAAGTAACTTGTCAGTACCCGAACTAGTAGGCGAACCGGATTAGCATTAACTTGATTAACCAGGACCCCCTGAGTTAGTAGCATCATCTGATTCGCTACTTGCTGCAGAATGTTCGCTACCCCGGCATTATCATTAGCATTAGAGAAGCTAGCAGACTAATCCTGTTGACCTTCGGCACTAGGCTGGACACTGTTCGACAAGGAAGGTGTTGCCGAACCAGCCCCAGAGCTATCAGACATGGCCGCCCCACCAGCTGCGCCACGTCCCCTATCGCGTCCGCGACCGCGTTGTTAGGCGTATTTTTATACGCTTATTTATCATTATTTTGTAGTATTTTGGAGAGTGAAATCGTCTAAATGAGCTTTTAATGCCTTAATTTTGTATGATTGACATGAAATTGAAGTCCGGAAGCTAAAACGAGGCAAAACGGGCGAAAACGGCAAATCTGGACTCTGAGCCGCGGCACAAGGAAGCTGAGCCGCGGCACAGGAAGACACCCAGCCGAAGGGCGAGTACATCAGACTGTGTCGCGCACGGCCAGGTGAGCCGCGGCATAGAAGAAATTGATGACGCCCAGGTTTAAAGCTGAAGGCTCTGTGCCGCGGCACAGGTTTAGTGCGCCGCGGCACACTTGGCGGTTTTTGTATGTCCGCGCGGATTTTGGGCCATTTCCAAGCCAGTTTTCGACCGACTGATACGGACGCGATTTGTTGATGTGCTGAGCTATAAATAGGGTTTAAGACCCTAATTAATTTATCTTTGGATCTTGAATCTTTGAGAGCTTAAGCTTGGAGACGGCAGGAGAAGAGGGAAGCAGAAGACTTCAAGAGCAGAGGGCGAAAGCTGAAGAACGGAGGAATCCGAGCTTCATCTGCGTTTGAATTTTATGCTTTCATTTATTTATTCTGTATTTTCAATTATTAGTATGTCAGGCTAAAGCCCTAATCTAGGGTTTTGATGAAACCTTTGTTTTGACGAATTGATTGAGATTATCCAATTAATTACCTTTTTATTGAGTTTTCCCAATTATGTTTAATGATTGCAATTATCTGGCCAATAGTTGTATTGATTAAATCATTCACTTCGAATCGGGAGAGGAGATTTGGTGAGGAACTATTGGTGAGGACCGTTTTATTCTGTGAGATAGGAATATACTCATAGGAACTACGTGGCCTTTAGGAGATTTCATGCTTTTTGCCTATCGACGAATCAATTCACCTAGGGATAGAGTGCGTTATTCGCCTTTAGATAAATCTATTGACCTCGGGAGAGGCGGTAGAATATATTAGCAATCTCTGCCTTCAATAAATTGGGAAAATTATTTATTACGGATAATCGAGAGTAAATTCGGATAAACTAAGGTGGATTCAGAACCCTAGACTTATTCATCATTTGATTTCTTTTATTCAAGCTATCGTTTTCTACTAGTCTTTTAGTAATTCCTTTAGTTATTAATTGCAAAAACCCAACTTCGATTGTTCAAATAAAATTGGAATACGAAAAAAATCGGTAGTTAGAGATTCAGTCCTCGTGGGAACGATACTCTACTTATCACTTTATTACTTGTAAACGATGACGTGCACTTGCGTGTAAAGAATATCGCAACAAGTTTTTGGCGCCGTTGCCGGGGACTGAAATTTTCTAATATCGATTTAAGTATTTCCAGTCTTAATTTGAACGTTTTATTTTTATTTTTTTTTGTGTATTTAATTTCGTTTACTTGTTTTTCCTTTCAGGATCTTTCGTGTAGTGCATGAGAAAACTCAGTAACGAAGGCCTACTACCTTTGGATACCGAGCTCGAGCGCACTCTAAGAAGGAACAAAAAGGAGAAAAGAGAGTTGCATTTACGGTCAACATGGCCGAGAATATCGAAGTCCAAGGAGGAGATAACCAAGTGCGGCAAGTTCAACCGAACTAGCTCTTCGAGATTATGCCATGCCGCAGATCAACGCTAATTTTTCGGGAATTCGCGTCCCACTATCCAAGCTAATAATTTTGAGATCAAGCTCGCTATTATTCGGATGGTGCAAAGTAGCCAATTCTGTGGACTGCCGAATGACGACCCGAATGCCCATATTGCTTCTTTCCTTGAGATATGCGACACGTTCAAGACTAATGGTGTCACCGACGATGCCATCCGATTGAGGCTTTTCCTTTTCTCTTTGAGGGATAAAGCAAAGTTTTGGTTAAATTCCTTACCGACGGGGTCGATTACAACATGGGAGAGGTTAGCGCAAGCCTTCCTTGCCAAATTCTTCCCACCAGCTAAGACAGCAAGGTTGAGAAACGAAATAACCACCTTTGGTCAGTACAATATGGAATCGCTCCACGAGGCGTGGGAGCGATATAAAGATTTGCTACGAAGATGCCCTCATCATGGCATTCCTGATTGGCTTCAGCTTCATACGTTATATAATGGTTTGAGTGCTTCTACACGCACCCTCATGGATGCGGCCTCTGGTGGGGCCTTCATGGGAAAATCTATGGCCGAGGCACACGTGCTTTTGGAAGATATGGCCGCAAATGCGTACCAATGGCCATCGGAAAGATTGACACCGAAGAGAGTCATGGAAGTTTCAAGCAATGATCCGATTTCCACCTTGTCAGCTCAAGTCGCCGCTTTGACCCAACAGCTCCAAGCATTTTCGCACACACCTTCCCCCGTTACCATAGAGACTTGTAATTGGTGTAACGGATAACACCCGAGCGCAGAGTGTCAAGTTGGGAACCCGTTCGAGCAACATCAGATGGAGCAGGCTCAATTCGTGGGAAATGGGAATCGGCCGAATAACCCGTACTCCAATACTTATAATCCGGGGTGGTGCAATCATCCCACTTTTCATGGAGAAACGGACAGAACTCACACCAGCCCCCGTTCGCCCAAAAAGCAGCCCCCTCCCGCTCCCAAAGTGTCTCTCGAGGAAGCACTTGCAAAATTGGCGGCAAATACGAGTCAATTTATGACCAGTACGGAAGCTACATTACAAAATCATTCTGCTTCCATTCGGAACTTGGAGGTCCAGCTGGACCAAATTGCTAATGTGCTGACAGCTCGTCCGGAGGGAGCATTGCCGAGTACAACAGAGATAAATCCTAGAGAGAGTCTAAACGCAATCAGCTTGAGAAGCGGGAAAGAGGTGCTGAATCATCCCGAGCGGTGTGAAAAGAAGAAGGAAATTGAGGAAGAGAAGGATTTAAAGCCAGGGGAGTCAAGGGATTTGAAACCTTCAATAAATTTGCCGGATAAGTTGAAGACATGTGTGCCCCCCGTTCCGTTTCCGCAGAGATTACAGCAAAGAAGGGCGGACAAACAATTTTCTAAGTTCCTTGATGTGTTTAAAAAGCTTCACATAAACATTCCGTTCGCCGACGCGTTGGAACAGATGCCGAGTTACGTCAAGTTCATGAAAGAGATATTATCGAAGAAGAGAAAGCTTGAGGAGTTTGAAACGGTCACCTTGACAGAGGAGTGCAGTGCAATTCTTCAAAAGAAGCTCCCACCTAAATTGAAAGATCCGGGAAGCTTCAACATGCCGTGCACCATGGGGAGTCTTTCGTTTAATAAGGCACTATGCGATCTTGGTGCTAGTATCAACCTCATGCCTCTGTCGATTTTCAAAAAGCTGAATATTGGGGAAGCCAAGCCAACAACAATCTCCTTACAATTGGTGGATCGATCGATAAAGTATCCGAGGGGAGTGATCGAGGATGTATTAGTCAAAGTTGATAAGTTCATCTTTCCGGCCGATTTCATCGTACTCGACATGGATGAAGATGAAGATATTCCAATCATCTTGGGACGACCATTTCTAGCGACGGGCCGAACCCTTATAGACGTGGAAAAAGGGGAGTTAACTCTGAGGGTCCAAGACGAGCAAGTTACTTTTCAAGTATTCAAACCATTTCCATGTCCCGGAAGTGTTGATAAAAGGTCAAAAATTGAAAGTGTGGATGTTGTTGAAAGAGGAAAGCACCGAAAACATCGTCGGTGGGAAAATTCAGATTTTGTGTTAAATGGTCCAAGTCTTAAGAAGGATGTAGAACAAGTGGCGTTCCTCGAGCATGAGGACAAATCTGCTGCAGTCTTGAGTGCGTTTGTGAAGGAGGAGAGTAAGCCGAAAGCCCAGCGGAAAATTAGTCATGGAAAAACCGGGTGTTTTGGGAAGTTATTCACGTCGAAACCTTTTCGCAAACATCATTTGATGACCGAACCGAAAGTCGAATCGCTAACGACCAATGGTCATAATTTTAACAAAAATATGAACGGTTCGATGAACGGGGCGGAAACCAAATGGAGTTTGCGAAAAGCGAACTAATGTTTTCCAATAGGTCCGGCTGAAGACTATAAACTTAGCGCTTCTTGGGAGGCAACCCGAGTTCATAGTTGTAGATTTTTGCGTTTCTTTATTTTTCTTGCATTCGTGATTCTTATTTTTCATCATTTTTTGTGCTTCAATTTGCTTCTGCCTCTCGCTTGTAACGTTTTCTTCTCAAAATTCTGTGCAGGAAAGTCCCAGGGAAGGAGCTGAAGTCTGAGCCGCGGCACAGGTATTGTGAGCTGCGGCACACATCAATCGCAAGGGGAGGCTAAACCAACTGTACCCTGTGCCGCGGCACGGCATAAATGAGCCGCGGCACACTTGAAGCAATGAGCCGCAGCTCACTTTAGCTGAGCCGCGGCACACTATGCGGAATCTGAAAGGCCCAGGTAGCATATAACACGCATTCGGCCGGCATTTCCAGGTACGCCTTCGTCCTTTCTCTTTCCCTCCCCAGCGCGCGACTCGGCCGAATTTATCTTCAAATTTTTCTTGCGATTCCTTCTTGCATTCTTCACAAAACCAACCAAAAGGTATGTTCAAATCTTTACTCTCCACTTGTTTATGGTTTAGATTTGAAGTTGTTTATGCTTTGAATGGATTGAACATGTTATTTTTCCTTCAAAAAGTTTTAGGATTGTTTAGAGGATAACATGGTAGTTTTAATCAAATTTTCATGGTTAGTTTGGAATGTGAATGAGTTGAATGTGTTGAGTTGATGATGATTGAATTATGTTTCGATTTTTGAGGGTTGAATCGAGCTATAACTATGTTTATTCTTCAAGTAAACTTGTGCCCTCAAGGTGTTTGATAAATTGCCTAAATGAAAAATTTTCTTTGGAAAAGCAATCGTTTGAATTTTCGTGCAACGTATACGTTTTGAATTTACAGCAAGCCCAACCCTTACATCCAGGTTAAACGTTTAAGTCCAATTTCATCCTTCTCTCACGTATGCGCTATTTTCTTAAATTTGGAATTTCTGGCTGGACATCCTTAGCCGAGCATAGATCATTGTTATTATTTTTGCGTGAATAAACCCTCGTGTTGTACTTTTCAGGACTGATTATGGCGAGAACAAAGAAACTGAGCAAGAGAGCTAGGACCGAGTCATCCCCTACTCGAGGGGAGACCTCTCGTGGTCGGGCCGAGGCGGAGGGGCACCAATTTTCGGACCCTGAAATTCACAAGATATTCAATGAAAAGATCCGGCCACGACCACTTATTCCAGAGAGGGGTTTTACTCCATCTCCTCAGGACGGGGAATTGCTCACTATGATTGATGAGATGGGGTGGGCCAGATTTACCGCACCTCCCGAGCCAGCGGTTATCTCGATCGTCCAGGAGTTCTACGCCAGCGCACTGCTGAAGCACATTCGGGCAGGGCATACGTTGCCGTCTTTAGAGTCTCGGACTCAGGTCGACGTACGAGGGGTTACGGTTGATTTCTCCACGGCTGCTATTCGGAGGCTTTTTGGGCTTCCGGTGGTTGATGAGTCGGCCTATGACCGAGTGATGACCAGCCTCACGAAGGAGGCCCTGCTCGAGACCATTGCACAGCCCGATACCGATTGGGAGCAGCGGGCACAGGGTTCTTCCACTTTTCACTTCAGGAGCTCGCGCCTCAGCCGGCTCGGGCGTGCCTGGCTTTATTTTATCTGCGCACGCATTGACTCCACCTCCCAGATCCGTACTGTCTTTCTCTCCCGCGCCCGGACTCTTTATGCTATCACGTCCGGGCTGCGTTTCGATGTGGCCCCCATCCTGGTCCGATCTATCTTCCAGTGTATCCAGGGGGGCCAAGACGGGGTTGAAGCACCCCTCTCTCATCTGCGCTTTGTGCCGGCAATCGGGGCTGACGTGGTCAGACGACGAGCCGATGCTTGCCCCCCAGGCCCCGATCGACCACCGCATCATATCGCACTTTGACCAATGGGGAGGAGTGCCGGCGCACGCTCGGGGGAGAGGATTTCTGCTAGAGGAGGCCCACGAGGGATCCCCCGAGCCGCTTTTGTTGACACATGGAGATGCCGGCCCGCCACCCGACAGAGCGAGGTTGCAGGAGTTGTTTGATGAGCTGCGGGAGGATCTGAGGAGAGAGAGAGGAGCTGAGAGAGGATCTGAGGAGAGAGAGAGAGGAGCTGAGAGAGGAGACGAGGAGAGAGAGAGATGAGATGAGGAGAGAGAGAGAGAGAGAGAGCTTGATGGCTGCCATGCGAGAGGAGCAGCGGACGGAGCGGGAGAGCGTTATAGCTGCCTTCAGAGTCGAGATGCGAGAGCAGGCCCGCTGGGCCAGCCGACGAGAGGCGAGGCGTCTTGGTGCGAGGGATGCTTATCATCAGGAGCACCTCGCCGCATGGACGGCCCACATCATGCATCCCGACGGGCCATTTATTCGCCCGCCCGGCCAGCCACACCACCCTCCTCACCGGACGATGCCGGCACCAGCTCCTGAGCAGACTGGAGGGGAGTACTTGACCTTTTACTTTTATTGCATATCATTTTTGTCCATTGAGGTCAATGTACGTCTTAAGTTTCGGGGGGGGGGGGGGGATTTACTTTCAGTTGCTACATTCATTGCTGTACTTTATTTTCTTGCTGTACTTTATTTCGTTTCACTTTTCATTACTTTGCGTAAAATTTTTTTAGATAGCCTTGCTTGTCTTAGTTTTTCTGTATTCGTGAATTTTTCGTGCTTCTATTTGTGTGATACTGATGTTACGACACTGTTTTTCTCTCTGAAGAAGCGGTCGAGTTCCAGTCGAGTTGTAGTCAGATATTTCTGTTCTGCTTAGTATTCAATTAGGTCCGAAATTTTTCGTGATTGTAGAGGTCTTGGCAGATAAGAAACGATACATACTTGTTTTTAAATCACCGTCAATACGTTTGGTTACATTTTCCGGATAGTGAGTCGTACTGTTTCTTTAGTCGTGTTGGCACTTAGATTGAGTTTGGAGTCGGTCAGTTTTTCCCAAAAAGTCGAGATAATGTTGTTCTATGAAGGGAAGTCTAGTAATCGGGGGTATTCGCGTGACCCGTTGTTTACTCTCGCGTAAAACGACGATCCTGATTAGACTAGTGATTTAGATATTTCACATGTGCCAATGATAGGGAGCCTAGTAACTGGGGGTATTCGCGTAACCCGCTGTTTACTCTCGCGTAAAACGGCAACCTTGATTCGGACATGCGGAAATTACATATTCGAGTTATTTCTCCGCTGTAGACGGGAACTTAGTAACTAGAAGCATCCATGTGCCCCATGAGTGTCTTTTACGTCAAACGGTTTCCTAATACATGAGAATGGAAGGTCCACCCTAGGATCATCCCGATGAAAGATCCCGAGATCCTAACCTAGTGGTCAACTCGAATCAAAGTCTTGAGCATATATATAAGGGAATACTGTCCGAGGTTTAATTGTTATGAAACTCGTGAAAATTGTGCTTTTAGACTGTGGAACGGGACGAACTAGCTTGTTTATTTTAGCCTTTCATATTGACGGTTGATTTGACTCACGTTTTGTTAATCTTTGAGCTGGATTTTCTTCATGAACGAGTGATTAGGACTGAACTTGATTACTTTGCGGAATCATTATTCTGAGTGCAGCTCGCTTTTATGACACTCGTATTATTTAGAGAGAATTACAGGATAGTATTGATTAGGTTGAACACTATGAGTTGCACGATGATTCACGACATTCTTTTATTGAATTTAATTCTTTTGCTTGAGGACAAGCAAAGGCTTAAGTTTGGGGTATTTGTTAGGCGTATTTTTATACGCTTATTTATCATTATTTTGTAGTATTTTGGAGAGTGAAATCGTCTAAATGAGCTTTTAATGCCTTAATTTTGTATGATTGACAGAAATTGAAGTCGGAAGCTAAAACGAGGCAAAACGGGCGAAAATCGCAACTGACTCGAGCCGCGGCACAAGGAAGCCGAGCCGCAGACAGAAGACACCACCCGAAGGGCGAGTACATCAGTACTCGTGCCGCGGCACGCCAGTGAGCCGCGCACGTAAGAAATTGATGACGCCCAGGTTTAAAGCTGAAGGCTCTGTGCCGCGGCACAGGTTTAGTGCGCCGCGGCACACTTGGCGGTTTTTGTATGTCCGCGGGGATTTTGGGCCGTTTCAAAGCCAGTTTTCGACCGACTGATACGGACGCAATTTGTTGATGTGCTGAGCTATAAATAGGGTTTAAGACCCTAATTAATTTATCTTTGGATCTTGAATCTTTGAGAGCTTAAGCTTGGAGACAGCAGAAGAAGAGGGAAGCAGAAGACTTCAAGAGCAGAGGGCGGAAGCTGAAGAATGGAGTAATCCGAGCTTCATCTGCGTTTGAATTTTATGCTTTCATTTATTTATTCTGTATTTTCAATTATTAGTATGTCAGGCTAAAGCCCTAATCTAGGGTTTTGATGAAACCTTTGTTTTGACGAATTGATTGAGATTATCCAATTAATTCCCTTTTTATTGAGTTTTCCCAATTATGTTTAATGATTGCAATTATCTGGCCAATAGTTGTATTGATTAAATCATTCACTTCGAATCGGGAGAGGAGATTTGGTGAGGAACTATTGGTGAGGACCGTTTTATTCTGTGAGATAGGAATATACTCATAGGAACTACGTGGCCTTTAGGAGATTTCATGCTTTTTGCCTATCGACGAATCAATTCACCTAGGGATAGAGTGCGTTATTCGCCTTTAGATAAATCTATTGACCTCGGGAGAGGCGGTAGAATATATTAGCAATCTCTGCCTTCAATAAATTGGGAAAATTATTTATTACGGATAATCGAGAGTAAATTCGGATAAACTAAGGTGGATTCAGAACCCTAGACTTATTCATCATTTGATTTCTTTTATTCAAGCTATCGTTTTCTACTAGTCTTTTAGTAATTCCTTTAGTTATTAATTGCAAAAACCCAACTTCGATTGTTCAAATAAAATTGGAATACGAAAAAAATCGGTAGTTAGAGATTCAGTCCTCGTGGGAACGATACTCTACTTATCACTTTATTACTTGTAAACGATGACGTGCACTTGCGTGTAAAGAATATCGCAACACGCGTCCGCGTCCTCTACCAGCAGGCATTCTGAAGAAGTAACTAGTGAGTACATACACATCATGATATTAAGAAAGGAATGACACAGGGTAACGCAACAAGTCAAGTTAGGAAAAACTTACGAGCACCGGCGTACTGAGATGATGGCGTAGTAGTGATACCGTTCGGAAACGACACTTGACTAGACCCAAATAACCGACAGCCTAGGTATCCATAAAACCTTAGGCTCTGATACCATAATCTGTAACACTCCCAAGATGTTTAGGGCATATTACAACGCCGTGGACCCAACATTTTGAATCCACCAGGCAAACATACGACTCAACCATGCTCGACCAACTACAGACATTACAAAATAAATACACTGACACGTAATGAAGATACACAATATTAAACAAACAGTTTTCATATGACATTACTCAATAAACCAAACGTCTTCCCAAACTGGGACTAAGAGTAAAACAACTCAATTAAAATGAAGGAAGTACTCGAGTACTAAGATAGACGACATAATTAATAAATTTAAAAGATAAGACATCAACGAATGACCATTGAACAGAATCGCACTTGCCTATCATCCTCGTACTGTTCGCATGCTCGTTCACCTCCATGACCTATACCTGAAATATAAAAGTATTTCCCCCATTTAAGGGTTTAGCGACAACAGCTAGTGCAAGTACAATCCATTTGAACTACCATTCTAATCAGATAAAATATGCGCCAAAAATCATTTTAGAAAATATTTATATTCTAGAATATTATGATGACATGCACAAAACACAGTTCTCCAACAAAACATTTAAAGGTTAATCGTTGGTACGAGACTCACGGCCACCGCACCCCGCAGAGGCCCCGTCGGACCATCCCTGGGTGGTTAACCCCATTTCATGATACGCATACACACGGCACTATGTATCCCCAAAGGCCCCGTCAGACCATCCATGGGTGAACATACGCATTCACATCCACAACATACACGGGAAGCCATAAATCAAATACTAGAATATGCTTATAAATGAAAAGTACTTACCTTTGAGACATCTACGACGAGATGGAAATTAAACGACGATTAGGAATGGCCCGGAGTGACAACATCCGTTCCTAGACGAAAGGTTAACATGAATCAGTCCTAAACGACATCTATATTCGAACGGAATACTCCCACAACTCCGATTACAACCATAACCATACACGTATGATAAATACGGGTGAGGATTTTCCCAAAACCTCCCCGAATCAACAATCCATAGATTAAATACGACGGAATCGGATTGGGAACCACCCAATAACAATAATCGATAAGAAATATTACAACATAAACGAACAATCCGAGTTTAGAAAGACAAAACCCGAAAACCCCCCAAAATTGACAAAGTTAGGGTTCTAAGTCAAAATACCTTGGATTCGGCTGGAGAAGGATGATTAAGATGATGATAAACTTCGTTTGGATCACAACAATCGATCTATCACAGAACTTCATGGATTTATCTTGAAGAATCGCTCGAAATCGCTCGTAGGAACTCAACTCACGGACAAGGAAAGAAAGGAAGAAGAATGACGCGATTAAGTCTGTTCAGGTTTTTAAATACCTGACTGCATCGTTACGTACTTTAACATGGTGAGGTTAATGTACGTTATGCCTTTTACGTACGTAACTTTCGTATGTTAACGTACGTAAGGGCTCGTAGAAACTTGGCAAAACCTTCTGCCCAAAACACTGAGGACAATAACGTACGTTAACTCTAAGGCTTAACATACATTATATATGCATTGATAGCGTACGCAAGAAAGCATGAATAACGTACGTTATTCATGCAGCAGTTCAACACTGCTGAATGCAGTTCGCTGCTCAGGAAAGTACGAAGTCAAAACGAAACAAAGATAGAATCCAAAAACATAAATACGAAGTATTCGCGACGACGAAGCTAAGTGCTGAAAGAAAGTACGGTTCCGACCACCAGAAGATTCGAAATATGACAAAGGAGGTAAAATTCCCTAAACTTATAGGAATTTACAAAATAACCCGAAATGTCCGAAAATCACGACACGACATCGGATTATCAAACCGAAACTTACAACATGAATAACTCAACCATACGAACTCATGGAAACAAAGAAGCAACAATATCGAACGAGTTTTAAGAGAATCGAACATACATGCGACAAAACATAACACAAAGCGAATTACGTAAAAACACCTGCGAAACTCGTCCAAATGAAAAAACACCAAAACAAAATAGATTCAAAACATCGAAATGGTTATAAGTGAGTCGTTAAAATTAGACATGCGCCAAAAATAGAAACTGCTAAAAAAATAGAAAGTACTGATATTACAAGAAACCCCCAAGTTTCCTAAAATAGGGTTCTAGCGATTTACCTCGAATCAAAGACGGAGAACACGAATTGGTGTTATTAATATACACCAAAACTCCTAGGAAGATGATAGCTTGAATGTTGAATAGCTAAAAATCATCCAAGATCGCTAAAAATCGCCAGACCGCAGAGAAGAGGAAGAATGAAGAAAAATGGACGATCTCGGTCAACTCCTGGGTATTAAAACCCGTGCATGGCTAATGTACGTAATCCATGGAGTGCTAACGTATGTTAGCTCCTTAACGTACATAATGCATCTATGCTTACGTACGTAAGGGATTGGCAGAACTGTGTGCTCGAAAATACGAAGACCCTTACGTACATTATGAAGAGGCCTAATGTACGCAAGCCATCAATGGCCTTAACGTACGTAATGCTCCCCATATAGCGTATGTAAGGCACCCCGACAGTTCACAATTGCTTAGGGCAGCTCGTCGAGTAAGAGTGCGACGAAACCATGAGATGACGAATACACAAAGCAAGGACATGCTTAGGAAGAGTTCGAGACTAAAATCCTTTAAGACATGAGCCATTAGTCGCATAAAAGTTCTAGGGGAGTTGCAATGACCAAATGGCATCACCAACCATTTATACAAACCATGTTTGGTTTTAAATGTGGTTTTCCATTCATCACCAGCTCTAATTCGGATTTGATGGTAGCCACTACGGATATCAATTTTTAGAATAAATCTTAGCTCCAAAAAGCATATCGAACATATCATCAAGTCAGGGAATGAGGAATCTATACTTGATAGTGATCTTGTTAACGGACCTACTATCAATGCACATCTCCATGTACCATCTTTTTTTGGTGCCAAAAGTGCAGGAACGGCACAAGGACTCAAAGACTCTTTAATGTGACCTTTTGCAAGCAACTCCTCTACTCGTCTTTGCAACTCATCATGTTGTTTATGTGTCATTCTATAATGAGGTATGTTAGGAATAATAGCACCTCGAATGAAGTCGATTTGGTGTTGAATGTCATGAGGTGGAGGTAGACCAGCTGGTAGTTCATCTGGGGCCAACCCTTTGAATTTTTCCAACAACTTCTCAACATCTTGAGGTATACTACCACTGCCGCCATGACTTGCTTCAACAGCCACCAAAGCATACATCACTTCCTATTTTCGAATCTCTTTGTAGGATATGAGGCCGACTTGATTGTTGTTAGTTATGCTACTTGGCGCATCTTTCAACGGGCACAAAACATACTTGATACCGTCTTTTAATACGGCATAAGTATTTCTTCTCCCATCATGCCGCACATCCCTATCAAACTTCCAAGGTCTTCCAACAAGAAGGTGACATGCATCTATGGGAAGAACATCAAAATATGATTCATCTTCATACTTACCAATAGAAAATTTGATGCGACATCATCGAGAAACTTGAACTTCCCCACCTTTCTTGAATCATGAAACCTTGTAAGGTTTTGGATGCTTCTCACAGTTCAATTCAAGCTCCTCAACCATACATTGAGACACCATATTTTCGCAGCTCCCAGAATCAATCATTAGGAGACACTTTTTTTCGCCGGATACGCAATATGTGCGAAAAATATTATGGCGAAGCCACAAATCATCTCTTTGAACAGCCATCACCCTTTGAATAACTAGACTTTAGGCATCACAATCGGGCTGACAATATTTGCCTTCTTGCTCAACTTCTTCATCAAATACAGGGGCATCATCATCTTCAATTTCGCCTTCAGCAAGGTGAATTTCAGCCTTCTTTTTTGGACACTCATATGGTTAATGATCGAGCTCTCCACATTGGAAACACGGCTTTGGTGAGGGTACCGGGGCTTTACCGCGTTCCTTACTCCATTGTCCAGCACCTTTAATGGGTGGCTTCGGCATTGATGCAACATTTTTGTTGGGAAACAAATTTCCTCGTAGAGTAGATGATTTAGAACTTTCACCTTTCTTGAATGAGTTCCATTTCGATTTCTCTTCAGACTTGAGTGCCATTTGATAAGCTTCTTCAAGAGAGTTGAGGGAAAGCAAGAAAAGCTCTACTCGAATGGTAGCTTTCAATCCAGTCACATATCGAGCAACAAGCTGGTCGTTGCTCTCACTTAGTTCAATGTGACTCATCAATTTGTAAAATTATTCAATGTAACTTGCAATAGATTGATCTAACCGTTGCCGCAATACATGAAATTTTTGGTACAACATTTGGTTGTAATCCAAGGGAAGAAACTTCTCATCCAATTTCAATTTCATTTCTGCCCAAGAATCAACTCGAGGCAGCCCTCTTCATTCTCTACTACATTGATATTGTTGCCACCAAATAAATGCATGAATTTTAAGTTTTGTAGCTACAAATTGAACCTTCCGTTGATCGGGGAGGTTCTTCCACTCAAAGAAAGCCTCAAAAGAAGCCTTCCAATCATAATATTCATCGGCGTTTAGCTTCCCATCAAAATCTGGGACAGCAACATGAATGGTTCTATCTTCTACATGAAGAAACCTAGCCAAATGCTCCAATGTTGCATCATTCTGTGTTGCAGTAGGATTTTAAAATACACTGGATGCACTTGACGAAGATTGATCTCCACCAAATATATCATCCTCATGCTTTTGGGAATTATCTCCTCTACTCCGAGCAGGAGATGCTGTCCTCCTAGCAAGAAGTTCATCCATCTTTCGTCGAAGATCTGCAATTTCTGCCTAAAGATTGATGTCCTCAATATTACGATGACGATGGGGCGGCATAGTGATAATCAGAGTTGTAATCAGCAATTGTGTGACCTGCTCTGGTACCACTTGATGTAGGGTGAAACATACAACGAAAAGGAATTGTTGAGATAGATAATTTTGACTCACTCCACCTGCGGTAGCGGACACACTCAACGCTACTAATTGCGGAATCACTCACGTAACCAAGCCTAATGCTTGTTATAAGAGGAATCACTCAACTCTCAAGCAAGAACACTTGCTAAATGATCAATTTTTATTCGTCCAAAGTCTACCGAAATCTTTGTAAAGACACTAATTTATAGACTTGTTGGAACATCCCTCCAACATAAGAAAATGAATCTAGAACAGTAGTAAAATGGTCATATCTCCTCCCACAAATTTAGGAAAATTATAATTCTTTTTTTGTTGAAAACTAGACTCAAAGGGCTTTCCAATGGTATGTGCCATGCAGTCTAGTTCGTTCTGAGTGAAGTCAGTTTTTGGCACAAACTTGACCTATGTGCATAGTCGGCTCAGACTTTGCATCAGAATGAGTGAAAAATGAGAGAAGTTGAGGGTATTTATGAGAGAGCTCTAATCTCGGCTTGTTCTACAACTAGGGCCGTAAACGAGCCGAACAGTACCGAACCTTCACTAGGTTCGGCTCGTCTCAAACTTATTCGAACCTTAGGTTCGATTCGGCTCGAAAGGGCTGAGCTTTTACTTTTGTTATTCGGCTCGAGTTCGAAGGGGTTTTTTAGCATTAACGTTCGATTCGATTCGGTTCGATTTTTTCGAACATGTTCGGCTCGTGTTAGACAAAATCTACAATATTATTTAATTTTCTCATAAATCATGAAATGGGCTTGAGCTTATTGGATCTGGAGTTCTGGACTAGTGTGTATAATTAATATAAATATGTATAATAAAATAATTTATATATATAATTTTTCCAAAAAGAAAAGAAAACGGCCAAGCCGAACATGTTCGAGCTATTCGGCTCGATTCACCGAATAGCAAAAATAAACGTTCGAATCGACTCGTTGATCACCGAATCGAACATCGAACCGAATTATGTCGAGCCGAATATGGCGAATCGAATGGAACCTTTACGTTCATTCACAGCACTATCCACAACCAAACAAATGTGGTTCATATGGCTGATTAAAAGGGACACCCTAGTCAGAATGCTAAACCCAGCTTTAAGAAGAACTCGAGGCCTGGGAATAGAAATTATAACAGACCTAGAAACACATGTGCTCCTCGCGCGTCTGCCTTAGTGCACCTCGAGGCCATGATACTTATTTCTGGTTCATATCTGACTTTGCAAGGCCTGTTTCATTTAACGAATGAAACGGGCTTTTGGCAGATTACCCAATGTTTCCAAAATAATCTACTTAATTAAATGAGCCGACTATCCATATTGTTTTTAAAAATGGGCCTGTTACTCTCTCTGTAAATTAAATAGGTACATTACCATCTGTTTTTTTAAAAGATGTGCATCCTGCCGCCTCAATCATATTGTGAACAAGGGGTGATTTGTAATGTCCTGATAAAACACATAGAGTTACTATGCAACTTTTTTATAATACAAGAGGTAATGTATTTGCTTAATCTTCACAAGAGGCTAATCATCATAAAAAGCATGGACTCGGGCCCGACGAACCGGTCACGAACAGTATTCAGCTTCCATAAGGTCTCTGAACTCGGACCATGAAGCAACATGATCCCGAGGCTCAACGGCCTCCCACCAATCAGCAGCCTCCCCAGTGAGAAAATACTGGGCGATCGGGACCTTGCGATCCTCAGGGCAGTTGGTGGCAACTAAGATCTTAGACATCTCCTTGATCCACCTCTCCCAGTCAATCGGGTCTGAAGCTACAGAGAACTGAGAAGGATGCATCTTGATGACGTCCTGGAGCCAGCGATCTGTTCCGGCCTGAGCAGCGTGAGCCATATCCGGGTTCTGAACCGCCTGGGAAATTGTAGCCATTTGGTTCACCATTTGTTACATCATAGCTGCAACACCAATGTCGGCGCCATTGCGGCTGTATCGTTTTGAGTGGAAGTATGTCCCTAACGACCATCATTACTGCCAGCTCCCGAAGAGTATGACGTGGCTGTAATAACCGTACTTTTTACTGACTGTTTGACCTTACCGTTTCTCTTATGTTGTCGCTCTGTAAATGCTTGGAGATGTTGTTAATATTGTTATTGAGTTTCGTATCTCGTTTGGTTTTTGATCATGTCGTTTAGACCTTGCGGAAATGTTCTGGGCCAGAGATATAACGCACGCTAAGCCTAGGCTAACGCACGCTAATTCTGCTTGATTAGCGCACGCTAGCTTTGAGACGTAGCGCGCGCTAAGAGGATCGACCAGTCGTAACCAAGATTTGGATCGCTTCGGATCGGCGGATTAACGCACGCTAGGAGTTGTTAGCGCGCGCTATTCGTGGTTAGTAGCGCACGCTAACATCCGTCCGTAGCGCATGCTACCGGGCTGGTCAGCAGAGGCATTGAGGTTTCCAGGTTTTCTGGACTATCAGGTAGCGTACGCTAGGCTTCGGCTAGCGCACGCTAAAGCTATTGCATAACGCACGCTAAATCATAGCGCTAGCACACGCTAAGTTTTGAGCAGGGCAGAGACAGTAAGTTCTGGACTCCAGTACTGGATGCCACATTTTGAACTAGCGCACGCTAGAGACAGACGATTAGCGCACGCTAACGGAGCCGGCAGAAGCCACTGGACTATCCGGTGACTTCGCTAGCGCACGCTAATGAAGGAGGCATAGCGTGCGCTAGACTGGACAGATATATATGGCAGTTGAATTTATTTTCGTCATTTCTCACCTTCTTCACTCCTTTTCGACGGGAATCACTCGGGAGAGACGATCTTGGGCGATTAGAAGTGATCTTCCTTCTAACAACGATATATTTGGTTGGAGAACAAGGATTTCACAACATCTAATTCATCCTAACGTCCGAATCAAGGTAAAAATCCTTAGAACCCTACTTTTGGGAATTTTGGGGTTTTTCGTAGATTCGTCCGATATATCCGTTATGAAGCTTGAGAACCTTGGGATTATGATGTATCTATACCGTATGCATACTTTTCCTACGATTTTATGGTTTGGATTGTGCCGTTTTCGGACTTGTGAGATTTTGGGCGATTTTCCAACCTCTAGTTGATTATCCGTATATCTTTATGAATCGTAGACCGGTTTCGGGAGTTCCTTCGTGTAGTTTGAATATGGATGAATGATTATCATATTCCTTGCGAATCGTTTAGGTGCCGGAAGCGCGTTCTTGGACCTACCGAACTCATACCCTTCCTCCGTTCGATTTCTCGATGTCTCAAAGGCATGTATACATTTATGATTGTACGTTCTCGACTTTGAAAGTAAGAAATATTGATGGTATGATATGAACGAACCGTTTTACGGCATTCATAGATATATTGATGGCATATTATGAACGAACCGTTTCTACGGCATTCATATATGTATTAATGGCATGTAATGAACGAACCGTTTTTACGGCATTCATACATGTATCGGCGTATGATATGAACGAACCATTTCTACGGCATTCACATATGTATCGGCGTATGATATGAACGAACCGTTTCTACGGCATTCACATACGTCTTAATGTGGCACTATGAGATTTTAGTTATTCCGGAATATTAGTCTTGAATTGATGAATTGACGGTTACATTTACTTTATTGTCGAGGAGTATTGTGTTTCATACTTGATATACTTGCACTAGCTATTCGACGGCTAACCCCTTTATGGGGGAAATACGTTTCATGTATTTCAGGTTCCAGGAGATCGGACAGGCAGGTATCGGGTCGGCATGAAGATGGTGGGCAAGTGTGATACTGTGTTTTTTCTTCCAGTTATGTTTTGAGTTTTCCATTCAGTGTTGTTGTACTGGATTGGTTATTGAATACTCGAGTATTGTTTTCCATTTTCCTTGATGTTCCGGCCTGTGTTTGCCGAAGTATTGATTCGTGTTGTGATGTCTGTGAATACATTGGTTATGTTTTTGAATACCTTTGTATCGTCTTTCTTTCCATTGTACGTAGACCTTCTCGATCAAGTTTTATAGTTCCGCGTATGTTTAGCCTTGTGTGTCCCACGGCGGGGCTCACGGCGCTGTAATATACCCTGAATAACTTGGGGGTGTTACAGAATATGGTATCAGAGATTAGGTCTATGGATACCTAGACTGTCGGTCTTTTGGGTCGAATGAGTCGTCATTTGTCCACAGTATCACTACTCTTCCATCATCATAGTGCGACCGGTACCTGTAAGACCTCTTACTCTTCTGATGTTTCCTTATTCATTTTGCTTCTTTTATTGGTATCCTTGAGAATCGATCACCTTAATGACGTGCGATTGAATTGTGCTTACGTACCTTGTGTGTTCTTCAGTATGTCAGCTGGTAGGGGCCGTGGCCGTGGTCGTGGCCGTGGACGAGGAAGAGGTCGTGGCGCGGCCGTTTCCATCAGTTCAGTTGCGGGGTCGACCAACCCCAGTTTGTCGAACTCGGTGCATCCCGACACCGAGAGTCAGAACGACCAGTCAGACGGTCAGGGGAACAATGCGGACGTTGGAGTGGCGAATGCACTTCAACAATTGGCTACTCAGATGACTATTTTGGCCCAAATTGTTCAGCTGAATAACCCGAATCCAAACACGGATGCCTTGCTTCAGAATGTAATCCGTATGCACCCTCCACAGTTTGGCGGTGCCACAGACCGGTTAGGCTGGGAAGATTGGCTAGCGGAATTAGAAAAGATTTTCGAGGTAGTTGATTGCCCCGAGGTGAGGAAAGTACCAATTGCACAGTATTTCCTCACTAAGGAGGCCGCTACTTGGTGGAAGGTCATCAAGCCACAAGATCGTATTGCCTCGTGGGATGAATTTAAGGAGCTCTTGGAGGCCGAGTTTTGTCTTTGGCCGGTGCGAGAGAGCCGAATCCGAGCCTTTTTCGAGGCTAAACCACAAGATATTCCCGTTTCGCAGGCGATCGTGGAGTACAACCAACAATTGATCCATGTGAAGGATCAAGTGCGTAACGAGCATGATAAGATCCATTATTTTGATATGCGGATGAATTTGGACTTACGACGGTACATGGCCGGATTTGCTTGTACCACGCTGAAAGAGTATCAGGACAGAGCTTTAGCCCATGATATGTTGAGCCCCGAAAACGATACCATTGAAGAACCGAAGAAATAGAAAGTCGCGGGAAATTTTTTCTGGATCTAAAGGAGGCAACTTTCAGAAGTCTCAGACGACTAACTGTTTTGCCGGACAGTCATCGCGTTCTAATAAAGGGAAGAGGGGTTACCGTCCCACTCCGGGTACCTCAAATCGCACGGTGACTTGCTATAATTGTGGCCGTCCAGGCTACTTAAATTCGGAATGCTACTTTCCACCATTAAAGTGTCACACGTGCGGACAGATGGGGCATAGAGCGGCTTATTGTTCCGAGCCGAATCAGACTTTGGACACTCGGGCTTCTGCCCCAGCACCACTTGATCAAAATATTAATCAACGACAATCTTTTGGTCAACCTCAACAGAATTTCGGCAGGGGCCGGGGCCGGGGTCAGAATGCTGGAGGGGGAAACTCTAGCGTCGGTTCGGTACAACCACGAGTTTATGAGATGCGTCGAGCAGACGAACCCGACGCGGCGGTGGCTTCAGGTACCATTCATATTCTATCTCATCCAGTCCGTGTACTTTTTGATTCGGGTGCTACACATTCTTTTATTTCTTTGGAGTGCGTACGCCGTTTGAATATAACTTGTTTGACTGCTTGCGATCCCTTCATCGTGAAACTGCCTAGCGGGGATAGAATTGTGGGGAACCGGGAGATTAGAGATTTTTCGGTGATTATATCCGGTATGGAATGGTTATCGAATCTAATTGTAGTTGATATGGAAGGCGAGGATGTAATCCTCGGTGATGATTGGCTTGATAGTCATCAAGCGATTATGAATTACCGTACCAAGGTTATCACCATGATGACTAAAGATGGATCTGAGTACTCATTTTTGGGGCGTAAGTCGGGACTACCCAAGTTACTTATCAGTGCCATGAAGGCCGTAAAACTTTTGAATAAAGGTTGTACGGGCTATTGGTGTTATGCCTTGAAAATGGAAGGAAACGAAGTCGATCTCTCTTCGATTCCAGTTGTTAATGAGTATCCTGATGTTTTTCCGGATGACCTCCCGGGATTACCGCCAGATCGAGAGATAGAATTTACCGTGGACTTAGAGCCAGATGCGGCTCCGATTTCTAAAGCACCTTACCGGATGGCACCTTCCGAGATGCAAGAATTGAAGAATCAGTTGGGAGAACTTCTGGAAAAAGGGTACATCAGACCGAGCGCTTCGCCTTGGGGCGCGCCTGTTCTTTTCGTGAGGAAGAAGGATGGTTCACTACGTTTGTGCATCGACTACCGCGAGCTGAACAAAGTAACCATCAAGAACAAGTACCCTCTACCTCGTATAGACGATTTATTTGATCAATTGCAAGGGGCTGCAATTTTCTCGAAAATTGATTTAAGATCTGGGTATTATCAACTCAGGGTGAGGGAGTCCGACGTTCCGAAGACGGCATTTCGGACGAGATATGGGCATTATGAATTTGTAGTTATGCCTTTTGGGTTGACTAATGCACGAGCAGTATTCATGCCGTTAATGAATAAGATATTCATCGAGTACCTCGACTTGTGTGTAGTCGTCTTTATTGACGACATCTTGATCTATCCTCGAGATAAGGAGGAACACGCACGACACCTGCATTTGATATTAGACATTTTGAGAACCGAACATCTCTATGCGAAATTCTCGAAATGTGAGTTTTGGTTGGAAGAAGTTATGTTTCTCGGCCATGTGATTTCGGCCGAAGGAGTTCGTGTAGACCCGCAGAAGATAGAGGCAGTGCTAGATTGGGCACCACCTAAAAATGTTAAGGAAGTTCGTAGCTTTTTGGGCCTTGCTGGGTATTACCGTCGGTTTGTCGAGGGGTTCTCGAAACTCGCTCGGCCGCTTACGAAATTACTCCAGAAGACCGAAAAGTATGTTTGGACGGATGAGAGACAACAGAGCTTTGATGAACTGAAGAAACGTTTGACTTCAGCGCCGATTTTAACCTTACCACATGGTAGTGAGGGCTTTGCAGTTTATAGTGACGCTTCGGGTCAAGGCCTGGGCTGTGTTCTTATGCAGCATGATAAGACAATAGCTTTTGCGTCACGACAATTAAAACCTTATGATATGAATTATCCTACTCACGATTTAGAGTTGGCCGCAATTGTCTTCGCACTCAAGATTTGGCGACATTATTTGTATGGTTCACCGTGCCGGATTTATACCGATCACAAGAGTCTGAAGTATATTTTCAGTCAGAAGGAGCTGAATATGATACAACGGCATTGGTTAGAGTTGATAAAGGATTATGATTTGGGAATTCTTTACCACCCCGGGAAAGCCAATGTCGTTGCGGATGCTTTGAGCCGCAAATCGGCATCTCTTCAAATGCTCGAGGTTCTTATGTCTCAGAAGAAAAGTCGTCAAGATTTAATTGAACAAGGGATAGAAGTTTGGCTTCAACGAGTACAGGGACAGTTGTGTACTCTCGAAATTACTTCGTCCTTGGTTGATGACATCAAAGGGAAGCAGTGGAGTGACCCGATGATCTCTCAACTGAAGGAAGATGTAATTAAAGGAAAAGCTCCTGGCTTTATGGTTCACGGGGATAGTATTCTGAGATTTCAGGGCAGACTTTGTGTTCTGAACGATTTAGAGTTGAGGCAGAAAATTCTCCAAGAAGCTCATGCTACGCCTTACTCAATCCACCCCGGGACGAGTAAGATGTACAAAGATTTGAAGCGAAATTTTTGGTGGAATAACATGAAGAAGGATGTTACAGAGTTTGTACTACGGTGCTTGATGTGTCAACAAGTCAAGATTGAACATCAACGACCCGCAGGGTTGTTGAAACCGCTTCCCATTCCCGAGTGGAAGTGGGAAGACATCTCTATGGATTTCATCACCGGTATGCCGAGAACTCGGGCCGGAATGAATATGATTTGGGTAATTGTCGATCGGTTGACCAAATCTGCACACTTCTTGGGTATTAAGGATACTTGGGGGCCGGATAGACTGGCTCGAACCTTTATTGCTGAGATCGTGAGGTTGCACGGTGCCCCCAAGACCATTGTTTCGGATCGAGACGGCCGTTTCGTATCGCATTTTTGGCAGGCCGTTCATCAGGCTTTGGGCACGGAATTGAGATTGAGCACTTCCTTTCATCCTCAGTCAGACGGTCAGACAGAGAGGACGATTCAGACATTGGAAGATATGTTACGAGCTTGTGCCTTAGATTGGAGTAATGATTGGGAGAATCACCTACCGTTGATCGAGTTTGCTTACAATAATAGTTGGCATGCGTCGATCAAAATGGCACCCTTCGAGGCACTTTATGGTAGACGATGTAGGTCGCCATTATGTTGGGACGAGGCTTCTGAGCTAGTTGGAACGGAGCTGGATAAGTTGATGGAGACTAAGGAAAAGATTTCTATTATCCGGGACCGATTACTGGCTGCCCAGAGTCGTCAGAAATCATATGCTGATGCTCGTCGTCGACCCTTGAAATTTGAGGTGGGAGATCATGTCTTGCTCAAAGTGTCGCCGACCAGAGGAGTTTTCCGTTTTGAAAAAAGGGGAAACTTAGTCCGAGGTATATCGGACCCTTCGAGATTTTGGACAGAGTTGGAGATTTAGCATATCGCTTGGCGTTACCCCCAGCGTTGAGTCACGTCCATAGTGTTTTTCATGTGTCTCAGTTGAGGAAATACGTACCGGATCCGAACCACATTATCGACTACAGTGAGATTGACGTAGCCGAGGATACTACCTTTCCGGAGAAACCCGTGAAGATCCTTGAACGTCGCGAGAAACAACTTTGACAAAAGATCATCCCACTGGTTAAAGTGCAATGGTCGAGACATGGAGTCGAGGAGGCGACTTGGGAGATGGAAGAGAAGATGCGGGTGGAATACCCCGAACTATTTATTTCTTAAGTTTCGGGACGAAACTTCTTTTTAGAGGAGGAGAATGTAATAACCGTACTTTTTACTGACTGTTTGACCTTGCCGTTTCTCTTATGTTGTCGCTCTGTAAATGCTTGGAGATGTTGTTAATATTGTTATTGAGTTTCGTATCTCGTTTGGTTTTTGATCATGTCGTTTAGACCTTGCGGAAATGTTTTGGGCCAGAGATATAACGCACGCTAGGCCTAGGCTAACGCACGCTAATTCTGCTTGATTAGCGCACGCTAGCTTTGAGCCGTAGCGCGCGCTAAGAGGATCAGTCAGGTCAGAACCAGTATTTGGATCGCTCTCGGGTGGCGGATTAACGCACGCTAGGAGTTGTTAGCGCGCGCTATTCGTGGTTAGTAGCGCACGCTAACATTCGTCCGTAGCGCACGCTACCGGGCTGGTCAGCAGAGGCAGTGAGGTTGCCAGGTTTTCTGGACTATCAGGTAGCGTACGCTAGGCTTCGGCTAGCACACGCTAAAGCTATTTCATAACGCACGCTAAATCATAGCGCTAGCTGATTGGTGCATAATTGATCTAAAATTCATATACAAAATATTCATTTTTCCGGGCATAATTGTACTGATTTGTGATTAAAAATATATATTTTACAGATATATCCAAACATGAGCTAAAAATGGTTATTTTACTGACATCGACATGAAGCATCAAAAAGGACGGAAAACAAGACCAAATCCAACGACGGGAATTTTTCAAGGCAAAACGACCTACAACACGGCGCAAACAAGACCGTGTTATGTAGGCCGTTTCACATACGGCGCAACAAGGGCCGTGTCTTGGGCCGTTTCACACACGGCCGGCATTTAGCGCCGTGTCCTCACGCGTATTCGGAAGAGACCGAGTCAAGACAAACGGCGCACAAACACGGGGCAACCGGGCCGCTTTTTCATCGCCGTGTTTCAGATGCCATGCAAAATTAGTCCACTTTTGACCAACTTGTGAAATCAACCACAAGATATTTTTTGGTCAAAAATCTGAAAATTCAAAGACATGGGTGAAGTGTGAACAAAGAATTAAAATGATATTACAATAGATATTTTGAATTAAATAATCAATTGTATTCTTGAAAATCACCTATAAAAGGACATGTTCACCCATTGCAAAAATCCCAACCCACATTCTTACCAAGAAATCCTCAACTTCTTGCTAAGAAATACTCCTTTCCTTTAGCAATATATTTTCCTTAGAACTTTCAATTTTAGTTTGTATTTTATTTTTGCTTTGAAGTTTTTCTTTCATTTAGTTTGTAATTGAAAAGTGCTTGATCAATAAGCACTTAGTATTTTACTTTCAATTTTTGTAAGCTTGTAACCTTTGAACAAGTTTGAAGTTATAATTTGAAGTTTATTTCTTGCACTTTGATTCATCATATTCAAGTAAGTTTTATCTATTGTCATTAAGTTCTAGTAATTAAAAGTTTCTATATATATGTTATATATATCAATTATTTCTATTATAATTTTAGTTTGTATAAACCAATGAGTAGCTAATCTTTCTTCCTAGGGGAAGGGGGATTTCTATTAGGTTATATATTGAGTATTTGATTGATTTAAACTATTTTTAGGACTAATTGGTTTAAATAGAGATTGATCATATCCTATTTTTACTAATGAAACCTTCTTGATTGATTGTTGAGTGAATTGAAAACATATCTTTTCAATCTATCAAATGTTAATCTTGTTATCAACATCTTAAGATTGCGAAAGTGGTTAAGACATCTTTGATTACGAAAGTACGGAGGTGAAAAGTTGATTACTCGATGAACGATCGTTTATCCTAAAAATAGTCAAGTTAGAGAAATGAAAGGACTAATTGGTTTAAATAGAGATTGATCATATCCTATTTCTACTAGTGAAACCTCCTTGATTGATTGTTAAGTGTATTGGAAACACATCTTTTCAATCTATCAAGTGTTAATCTTGTTATCAACATCTTAAAAAAGTGACAGCGATTAAGACATCTTTGATTACGAAAGTACGGAGGTGAAAAGTTGATTACTCGATAAATATTCATTTTTTCTTTTATATCCATATAAATCAATTCCTATACTTAATTAAATACCTAATTTAATGAACCCGTAATCCCCTAGATTTTATAAATTCCCAACTCATTTTAATTCTATTTATTTTCACTAGTTAAAAATAGTCTAATATAAATAGTCTAATATAAATAGTCTAGTATAAATAGTCTTAATATAAATAGTCTAGTATAAATAGTCTTAATAAAAATAGTCTAGTATAAAAATAGTCTTATAAAACTAGTCTTATTAAAAAATAGTTTGGTTTAAAATATAATGCATTTAGTTAATTTTTTAAAAAAACCCAAAAATATCTTTTTTTTATTTTAGTATTTATTTCTCGCAATTTGTAACAAAAAATTATACGAAGCCCTGTTGGACAATCCTCGAGAGAAAAGACCTTGGTAGAACTCACCAAAAACTACTTCTACCTCGTATATATTTGCGAGCGACTCAAGAACTCCTATTTTTAGGATAAGTTTTTTGGTCGATCAAATTTTGGCGCTGTTGCCGGGGATTGTTTTAGGCCAAATATAATTTTTCTGTCCGGTCAAGTGGCGGATAACGGTACTCCGTGACTATTAAAGTCGGATTTTTCAGTTTCCCACAACAACTGATATTTGTAGATATTTTATCGTTTTTCATTTTAATTTTTTTGGTCATGGATGAAACATTGTTTAAAATTGAAAAAAGATTTCCCTTTCTAAGCAAAAATGCAATTTTAAAAATTTACAAGACAAGGCTTGAAAGGATGAGGTTGCTTACGAATAAAAGCATACCTTTTGACATAAGATTCATTATCGAAGCCAAAGTAAGAATAGAAGGTGAATTCACGAAACACCAACTAGATTCTTACTGGGCTTGGAAAAAGTTCATATGCCTAGAAACGACGAGCAAAGATTCTAGCCGTTTGCTATAAATGTGCTAGATGGAACGTAATGCAAAATGTCGATCTTTAGGAATTCCATCTACAAACAGAGAAGATAAAATTCGGTTCATTAATGATGGTCCGAATAAGGAGAATTTAGATAATATCGAAATTTCTCTTGACACGCATCCTAGTGGACTTGTGTATTACGAATTCAATGTTTGTGGAATAAATTCAAACCGAGAATATGAACAACGTCTTGGGAATCGACGTTAAAAGACCTGTTTGCCAATTTGTAAGAAAATTGGATGGGAAGCTTCTCCCCGACTCATAGAAGGCGTTTAGGCCGTTTCGAACGTAAAATCAGAGGAAGATGTGAGCCACAATCACAACTACATACATACGCGCAAGTATCTTTTATTTTTGTCGTGTGGTGAGATTTTCTGAATAAAAAATGTGATACGCGATAAAAGCTTTCATTATTCTATTGAGTAGTTGAAGCACAATCAAATGCAATCACAAACTTGTTAAACAATTTTTCCTCATCTTTTCTTCTATAAATAACCTTTGTGCTTGTTTCTTTTATTCATCCCTCAAACTTGTACTTTTCTCTTTTTCTCTCTAAATAAAATTCTTTTCAAAAATGGAGTCATCATCTTCCACAAAAAAATTTTACACAGTCTGCATTTTTGGTGGATCTAGTTCGGAAAAGAGGCATGCTTCATCAAGACCCATGACTTAGGTCGTACCTTAGGAGAAAAATGCATTCATGTAGTTTACGGAGGAGGAAGTCTAGGATTAATGGGACGAGTGCACATTCGCCTATATGGAAGGAGTAAGAGTATTGGGAGTAATCCCAAAACCTCTGGGTGAAAGTAAGATCACCGGTCAACTATTGGAGATGAGTTTAGATCTGTGAATATGCAAGATCGCATAACTCACATGATAAATAATTACAGCGCCTTTATCGCCCTTCCCGGTGGTTTTGGCACCCTTGAGGAACTTTTTCATGTGGTTACCAGAGCTGAGCTAAATGTTCATCAAAAACCAATAGGAGTGCTTAATGTCAATGGTTTCTTTGATGGTTTACTGTCTTTCATCGACTACTCTGCCGAAAAGGGTTTTATTTCCGAGCGTGCTAAACGAATCATAGTCGTTGCAACCACACCAGAAGAACTAATCAAAAAACTCAATGAATTTGTTCCTCAACCAGATCCAGCTCTAGCTAAAATTGTCTGGGTAGAAGATTTTACAGTGAGAAAACGAAAAGTGGATTCATTCCTCTCCCTTTGATAACCCATGACGGACCTCTTGTATTTTTACTTTCTGTCGTGTGTAATAATCGTGCTAAATGATGGCAGCTTAAGGAGTTTCTTCTTGATCTCTTGACGCGCATCTATTCGCAATTTATGTATTGCTGTAATTTTTATTTCGTGTTTTGCTTTTTTTAAAAAACTTTGATGGCAGCGTAAGGCGACTCTTCGGACTTTCTTGATGCGCATCTAAAAAATTATGTTATACTTACGAGTATATTTTATTTTCTTTTGTGTGTGCCTCGTATATTTATTCTCTTGCAGATTCTAAAAGGCGTTAGGCTCAGACATCAACTTTCTTAACAGGGAGTATTCTCGCTTTTACGCATTGATTTTTATTTTTATTTTATAAAGCGAGACAGTTTATTTTCAAGTTTGGGGGTGGTTTGTTTAATAATTTTGGTGTGTTTTGATTGATTTGGTTATTTGCCTTAAATTTTTTTTTATTATATATATATTTATAGTATTTTGATTTTGAGATTTCTAGATCGGCCATAAACACCAATAAATTAACTATATACAAGCTTCTAAAAATTGTTTTAAGGTAAAAAATTGTATATTCCAAAAAAATTTTTGAGCCTTAATCTCTCTTTCCAAGCCTTGTAATTATCATATAAAATCGAGTCATTCGTTACCTTGAGAAAAGAAGAATCAATTGGTTGATGAAAAATAAAGCGAAATTTACTTAATTTGTGGAGTTTTTGATTTTTCATGCTTAACTAAAAATGATTTTCTGCAAAAATTCTATTCCCTAAAAAAAAAAAAAAAAGGAGTCATTGGTGAAAAGAGCTACACGTTAGCAAATAACGGTGTGAAAGCTATCACCTAAAAAAATAAATGACGAAAAGGAGAAGTGTTGAGCGACAGTAATTGCCTAATTTTGGAAGTCTTAAATTTTGCGAAAAATAAAGGACTAACCATTGTTGGTGCGTAGGCTAGTCTCGTAAAAATTGGTGAAAAGAGCTACACGTTAGCAAATAACGGTGTGAAAGCTATCACCTTTTTACGAAAGAAAAATAATGAGATAGAAATTGTGTTAGTGAAAAGAGCTACACGTTAGCAAATAACGGTGTGAAAGCTATCACTAAAAGGGATGTAGTTTATGAGCGATTTGAATTAATTAGCAATTGAATTTCAATACACTCAATTTTGTGAAAATCACAATATTTGATGACGCCGATGAAATTCTTCTTCATATTGAGTCGAAAAATAAACGAGTGATCGAGAGCAACCATTAAATGGAGTCGTGTGAAGTCACGAGTGGGAAAGAAATAATCAACCTTTAGGGGGGGAAACCTTGCATTTTGGAATTACAAAAATAAAAACCGTGTTTTAACTTCAAAATCGTTAGTAGATTTATTTTGAATCTTGATTCATTTTCTATCTACTGTATAAAGTTGGTTATTGCGTATTAATGGCATTTTGATCTCTTTTTATCTTTATATATAATTATTTTTCTTAAATTTGTGTGTATTATTTTTTATTTTTTATTTTGTGTCTTATTTTAATTTTTATTTCGTGTGTGATTAATAATGAGTCTTGCTCGGGACTAGCAAGAATTTAAGTGTGGGGTATTTGATTGGTGCATAATTGATCTAAAATTCATATACAAAATATTCATTTTTCCGGGCATAATTGTACTGATTTGTGATTAAAAATATATATTTTACAGATATATCCAAACATGAGCTAAAAATGGTTATTTTACTGACATCGACATGAAGCATCAAAAAGGACGGAAAACAAGACCAAATCCAACGACGGGAATTTTTCAAGGCAAAACGACCTACAACACGGCGCAAACAAGACCGTGTTATGTAGGCCGTTTCACATACGGCGCAACAAGGGCCGTGTCTTGGGCCGTTTCACACACGGCCGGCATTTAGCGCCGTGTCCTCACGCGTATTCCGGAAGAGACCGAGTCAGCACAAAACGGCGCACAAACACGGGGCAACCGGGCCGTTTTCATCGCCGTGTTTCAGAGATGCCATGCAAAATTAGTCCACTTTTGACCAACTTGTGAAATCAACCACAAGATATTTTTTTGGTCAAAAATCTGAAAATTCAAAGACATGGGTGAAGTGTGAACAAAGAATTAAAAAAATGATATTACAATAGATATTTTGAATTAAATAATCAATTGTATTCTTGAAAATCACCTATAAAAGGACATGTTCACCCATTGCAAAAATCCCAACCCACATTCTTACCAAGAAATCCTCAACTTCTTGCTAAGAAATACTCCTTTCCTTTAGCAATATATTTTCCTTAGAACTTTCAATTTTAGTTTGTATTTTATTTTTGCTTTGAAGTTTTTCTTTCATTTAGTTTGTAATTGAAAAGTGCTTGATCAATAAGCACTTAGTATTTTACTTTCAATTTTTGTAAGCTTGTAACCTTTGAACAAGTTTGAAGTTATAATTTGAAGTTTATTTCTTGCACTTTGATTCATCATATTCAAGTAAGTTTTATCTATTGTCATTAAGTTCTAGTAATTAAAAGTTTCTATATATATATTATATATATCAATTATTTCTATTATAATTTTAGTTTGTATAAACCAATGAGTAGCTAATCTTTCTTCCTAGGGAAGGGGATTTCTATTAGGTTATATATTGAGTATTTGATTGATTTAAACTATTTTTAGGACTAATTGGTTTAAATAGAGATTGATCATATCCTATTTTTACTAATGAAACCTTCTTGATTGATTGTTGAGTGAATTGAAAACATATCTTTTCAATCTATCAAATGTTAATCTTGTTATCAACATCTTAAGATTGCGAAAGTGGTTAAGACATCTTTGATTACGAAAGTACGGAGGTGAAAAGTTGATTACTCGATGAACGATCGTTTATCCTAAAAATAGTCAAGTTAGAGAAATGAAAGGACTAATTGGTTTAAATAGAGATTGATCATATCCTATTTCTACTAGTGAAACCTCCTTGATTGATTGTTAAGTGTATTGGAAACACATCTTTTCAATCTATCAAGTGTTAATCTTGTTATCAACATCTTAAAAAAGTGACAGCGATTAAGACATCTTTGATTACGAAAGTACGGAGGTGAAAAGTTGATTACTCGATAAATATTCATTTTTTCTTTTATATCCATATAAATCAATTCCTATACTTAATTAAATACCTAATTTAATGAACCCGTAATCCCCTAGATTTTATAAATTCCCAACTCATTTTAATTCTATTTATTTTCACTAGTTAAAAATAGTCTAATATAAATAGTCTAATATAAATAGTCTAGTATAAATAGTCTTAATATAAATAGTCTAGTATAAATAGTCTTAATAAAAATAGTCTAGTATAAAAATAGTCTTATAAAACTAGTCTTATTAAAAAATAGTTTGGTTTAAAATATAGTGCATTTAGTTAATTTTTTAAAAAAACCAAAAATATCTTTTTTTTATTTTAGTATTTATTTCTCGCAATTTGTAACAAAAAATTATACGAAGCCCTGTTGGACAATCCTCGAGAGAAAAGATCTTGGTAGAACTTACCACAAACTACTTCTACCTCGTATATATTTGCGAGCGACTCAAGAACTCCTATTTTTAGGATAAGTTTTTGGCCGATCAAATTTTGGATTTGATTAGTGCATAATTGATCTAAAATTCATATACAAAATATTCATTTTTCCGGGCATAATTGTACTGATTTGTGATTAAAAATATATATTTTACAGATATGTCCAAACATGAGCTAAAAATGGTTATTTCTGATTGCGACATGAAGCATAAAAAAGGACGGAAAACAAGATCAAATCCAACGACGGGAATTTTTCCAGGACAAACGACCATACAAAACGGCGCAAAATGGACCGTGTTCTGTCGACCGTTTCACATACGGCGCAAAAGAGGCCGTGTCTTGGGCCGTTTCACACACGGCCGGCATTTAGCGCCGTGTCCTCGCGCGTATTCCGGAAGAGACCGAGTCAGCACAAAACGGCGCACAACACGGGGCAAACTGAGCCGTTTTTCATCGCCGTTTTTCAGCAGATGCCATGCAAAATTAGTCCACTTTTGACCAACTTGTGAACTCAACTACAAGATATTTTTTTGGTCAAAAATCTGAAAATTCAAAGACATGGGTGAAGTGTGAACAAAGAATTAAAAAAATGATATTACAATAGATATTTTGAATTAAATAATCAATTGTATTCTTGAAAATCACCTATAAAAGGGCATCTTCACCCATTGCAAAACCCAACACACATTCTTACCAAGAAATCCTCAACTTCTTGCTAAGAAATACTCCTTTCCTTTAGCAATATATTTTCCTTAGAATTTTCAATTTTAGTTTGTATTTTATTTTTGCTTTGAAGTTTTTCTTTCATTTAGTTTGTAATTGAAAAGTGCTTGATCAATAAGCACTTAGTATTTTACTTTCAAATTTTGTAAGCTTGTAACCTTTAAACAAGTTTGAAGTTATATTTTGAAGTTTGTTTCTTGCACTTTGATTCATCATATTCAAGTAAGTTTTATCTATTGTCATTAAGTTCTAGTAATTAAAAGTTTTTATATATATATTATATATATCATTATTTCTATTATAATTTTAGTTTGTATAAACCGATGAGTAGCTAATCTTTCTTCCTAGGGGAAGGGGGATTTCTATTAGGTTATATATTGAGTATTTGATTGATTTAAACTATTTTTAGGACTAATTGGTTTAAATAGAGATTGATCATATCCTATTTTTACTAATGAAACCTTCTTGATTGATTGTTGAGTGAATTGGAAACATATCTTTTCAATCTATCAAATGTTAATCTTGTTATCAACATCTTAAGATTGCGAAAGTGGTTAAGACATCTTTGATTACGAAAGTACGGAGGTGAAAAGTTGATTACTCGATGAACGATCGTTTATCCTAAAAATAGTCAAGTTAGAGAAATGAAAGGACTAATTGGTTTAAATAGAGATTGATCATATCCTATTTCTACTAGTGAAACCTCCTTGATTGATTGTTAAGTGTATTGGAAACACATCTTTTCAATCTATCAAATGTTAATCTTGTTATCAACATCTTAAAAAGTGACGATTAAGACATCTTTGATTACGAAAGTACGGAGGTGAAAAGTTGATTACTCGATAAACATTCGTTTTTCTTTTATATCCATATAAATCAATTCCTATACTTAATTAAATACCTAATTTAATGAACCCGTAATCCCCTAGATTTTATAAATTCCCAACTCATTTTAATTCTATTCATTTTCACTAGTTAAAAATAGTCTAGTATAAAAATAGTTTTCTTAAAACTAGTAGTATTAAAAATAGTCTTAATATAAATAGTCTAGTATAAATAGTCTTAATATAAATAGTCTTAATATAAATAGTCTTAATATAAATAGTCTAGTTAAAAATAGTCTTATATAAAATAGTCTTATATAAAATAGTCTTATATAAAATAGTTTGGTTTAAAATATAGTGCATTTAGTTAATTTTTAAAAAACCCAAAAATATCTTTTTAATATTTTAGTATTTATTTCTATAATCTATAACAAAAAAATTATACGAAGCCTGTTGGACAATCCTCGAGAGAAAAGACCTTGGTAGAACTTACCACAAACTACTTCTACCTCGTATATATTTGCGGCGACTCAAAACTCCTATTTTTAGGAAAAGTTTTGGCCGATCAAATTTTAGGCGCCGTTGCGGATTGTTTTAGGCCAAATATAATTTTTCTGTCCGGTCAAGTGGCGGATAACGGTACTCCGTGACTATCAAAGTCGGATTTTTCAGTTTCCCAGAACAACTGATATTTGTATATATTTTTTTTAATTATTTTCATTGTCTTTTTATTTTTGTTTTTTTTATCATGGATGAAACATTGTTTAAAATTGAAAAAAGATTTCCCTTTCTAAGCAAAAATGCAATTTTAAAAATTTACAAGACAAGGCTTGAAAGGATGAGGTTGCTTACGAATAAAAGCATACCTTTTGATATAAGATTCATTATCGAAACCAAAGTAAGAATAGAAGGTGAATTCACAGAAACACCAACTAGATTCTTACCAGGGCTTGGAAAAAGTTCATATGCCAAGAAACGACGAGCAAAGATTCTAGCCCTTTGCTATAAATGTGCTAGATGGAACTGTAATGCAAAATGTCGATCTTTAGGAATTCCATCTACAAACAGAGAAGATAAAATTCAGTTCATTAATGATGGTCTGAATAAGGAGAATTTAGATAATATCGAAATTTCTCTTGACACGCATCCCAGTGGACTTGTATATTACGGAATTCAATGTTTGTAAAATAAATTCAAACCAGAATATGAACAACGTCTTGGGAATCTGACGTTAAAAGACCCTGTTTGCCAATTTGTAAGAAAATTGGATGGGAAGCTTCTCCCCGACTCATAGAAGGCGTTTAGGCCGTTTCTGAACGTAAAATCAGAGGAAGATGTGAGCCACAATCACAACTACTGTACATACGCGTAAGTATCTTTTATTTTTGTCGTGTGGTGAGATTTTCTGAATAAAAAATGTGATACGCGATAAATGCATTCATTATTCTATTGAGTAGTTGAAGCGCAATCAACGCAATCACAAACTTGTTAAACAATTTTTACCTTCTTTTTCTTCTATAAATAAACATTGCGCTTGTTTCTTTTATTCATCCCTCAAACTTGTACTTTTCTCTTTTTCTCTCTAAATTAATTTCTTTTCAAAAATGGAGTCATCATCTTCCACAAAAAAATTTAGCACAGTCTGCATTTTTGGTGGAGCTAGTTATGGAAAAGATGCATGCTTTACTGAAGCAGCACACAACTTGGGTCGTACTTTAGGAGAAAAATGCATTCATGTAGTTTACGGAGGAGGAAGTCTAGGATTAATGGGACGAGCTGCTGCTTCTGCTTATATGGAAGGAGTAAGAGTATTGGGAGTAATCCCAAAACCTCTGGCTGAAAGTAAAATCACCGGGTCAACTATTGGAGATGAGTTTAGATCTGTGAATATGCAAGATCGCATAACTCACATGATAAATAATTCTGGCGCCTTTATCGCCCTTCCCGGTGGTTTTGGCACCCTTGAGGAACTTTTTCATGTGGTTACAGAGCCCGACTAAATGTTCATCAAAACCAATAGAGTGCTTAATGTCAATGGTTTCTTTGATGGTTTCTGTCTTTCATCGACTACTCGCCGAAAAGGGCTTTATTTCCGAGCGTGCAAAAGCGAATCATAGTCGTTGCAACAACACCGAGAAGAACTAATCAAAAACTCAATGAATTTGTTCCTCAACCAGATCCGACTCTAGCTAAAATTGTCAGGTAGAAGATTTTACGGTGAGAAAGCGAAAAGTGGATTCATTCCTCTCCCTTTGATAACCCATGACGGACCTCTTGTATTTTTACTTTACGTGTGTGTAATAATCGTGCTAAATGATGGCAGCTTAAGGAGTTTCTTCTTGATCTCTTGACGCGCATCTATTCGCGATTTATGTATTGCTGTAATTTTTATTTCGTGTTTTGCTTTTTTTAAAAAACTTTGATGGCAGCGTAAGGGGACTCTTCGGACTTTCTTGATGCGCATCTAAAAAATTATGTTATACTTACGAGTATATTTTATTTTCTTTTGTGTGTACCTCGTATATTTATTCTCTTGCAGATTCTAAAAGGCGTTAGGCTCAGACATCAACTTTCTTAACGGGAGTATTACGCTTTTACGCATTGATTTTTATTTTTTATTTTATAAACTGAGGACAGTTTTATTTTCAAGTTTGGGGGTGGTTTGTTTAATAATTTTGGTGTGTTTTGATTGATTTGGTTATTTGCCTTAAATTTTTTTTTTTTTTTATATATATATATTTATAGTATTTTGATTTTTGAGATTTCTAGATCTGGCCATAAACACCAATAAATTAACTATATACAAGCTTCTAAAAATTGTTTTAACCGGTAAAAAAATTGTATATTCCAAAAATTTTTTTTTGAGCCTTAATCTCTCTTTCCAAGCCTTGTAATTATCATATAAAATCGAGTCATTCGTTACCTTGAGAAAAGAAGAATCAATTGGTTGATGAGAAATAAAGCGAAATTTACTTAATTTGTGGAGTTTTTGATTTTTCATGCTTAACTAAAAATGATTTTACGCAAAAATTCTATTCCCTAAAAAAAAAAAAGGAGTCATTGGTGAAAAGAGCTACACGTTAGCAAATAACGGTGTGAAAGCTATCACCTAAAAAAATAAATGACGAAAAGGAGAAGTGTTGAGCGAATAAATGCCTAATTTTGGAAGTCTTAAATTTTGCGAAAAATAAAGGACTAACCATTGTTGGTGCGTAGCTGCCGTCTCGAAAAATTGGTGAAAAGAGCTACACGTTAGCAAATAACGGTGTGAAAGCTATCACCTTTTACGAAAGAAAATAATGAGATAGAAATTGTGTTAGTGAAAAGAGCTACACGTTAGCAAATAACGGTGTGAAAGCTATCACTAAAAGGGATGTAGTTTATGAGCAGATTTGAATTAATTAGCGGTGAATTTCAATACACTCAATTTTGTGAAAATCACAATATTTGATGACGCCGATGAAATTCTTCTTCATATTGAGTCGAAAAATAAACGAGTGATCGAGAGCAACCATTAAAGGGAGTCGTGTGAAGTCACGAGTGGGAAAGAAATAATCAACCTTTTGGGTGGAAAACCTTGTATTTTGGAATTACAAAAATAAAAACCGTGTTTTAACTTCAAAATCGTTAGTAGATTTATTTTGAATCTTGATTCATTTCTATCTTGTATAAAGTTGGTTATTGTGTATTAATGGCATTTTGATCTCTTTTTATCTTTATATATAATTATTTTTCTTAAATTTGTGTGTATTATTTTTTATTTTTTATTTTATGTCTTATTTTAATTTTTATTTTGTGTGTGATTAATAAAGAGTCTTGCTCGGGACTAGCAAGAATTTAAGTGTGGGGTATTTGATTAGTGCATAATTGATCTAAAATTCATATACAAAATATTCATTTTTAGGGCATAATTGTCTTGATTTGTGATTAAAAATATATATTTTACAGATATGTCCAAACATGAGCTAAAAATGGTTATTTCTGATTCGACATGAAGCATCAAAAGGACGGAAAACAAGATCAAATCCAACGGGAATTTTTCCAGGACAAGCGACCATACAAAGCGGCGCAAAATAGACCGTGTTACGTCGGCCGTTTCACATACGGCGCAAAAGAGGCCGTGTCTTGGGCCGTTTCACACGGCCGGCATTTAGCGCCGTGTCCTCGCGCGTATTCGGAAGAGACCGAGTCGGCACAAAGCGGCGCACAACACGGGGCAACCGAGCCGTTTTCATCGCCGTTTTTCAGCAGATGCCATGCAAAATTAGTCCACTTTTGACCAACTTGTGAACTCAACTACAAGATATTTTTTTGGTCAAAAATCTGAAAATTCAAAGACATGGGTGAAGTGTGAGCAAAGAATTAAAAAAATGATATTACAATAGATATTTTGAATTAAATAATCAATTGTATTCTTGAAAATCACCTATAAAAGGGCATCTTCACCCATTGCAAAACCCAACACACATTCTTACCAAGAAATCCTCAACTTCTTGCTAAGAAATACTCCTTTCCTTTAGCAATATATTTTCCTTAGAATTTTCAATTTTAGTTTGTATTTTATTTTTGCTTTGAAGTTTTTCTTTCATTTAGTTTGTAATTGAAAAGTGCTTGATCAATAAGCACTTAGTATTTTACTTTCAAATTTTGTAAGCTTGTAACCTTTAAACAAGTTTGAAGTTATATTTTGAAGTTTGTTTCTTGCACTTTGATTCATCATATTCAAGTAAGTTTTATCTATTGTCATTAAGTTCTAGTAATTAAAAGTTTTTATATATATTATATATATCATTATTTCTATTATAATTTTAGTTTGTATAAACCGATGAGTAGCTAATCTTTCTTCCTAGGGGAAGGGGGATTTCTATTAGGTTATATATTGAGTATTTGATTGATTTAAACTATTTTTAGGACTAATTGGTTTAAATAGAGATTGATCATATCCTATTTTTACTAATGAAACCTTCTTGATTGATTGTTGAGTGAATTGGAAACATATCTTTTCAATCTATCAAATGTTAATCTTGTTATCAACATCTTAAGATTGCGAAAGTGGTTAAGACATCTTTGATTACGAAAGTACGGAGGTGAAAAGTTGATTACTCGATGAACGATCGTTTATCCTAAAAATAGTCAAGTTAGAGAAATGAAAGGACTAATTGGTTTAAATAGAGATTGATCATATCCTATTTCTACTAGTGAAACCTCCTTGATTGATTGTTAAGTGTATTGGAAACACATCTTTTCAATCTATCAAATGTTAATCTTGTTATCAACATCTTAAAAAAGTGACAGCGATTAAGACATCTTTGATTACGAAAGTACGGAGGTGAAAAGTTGATTACTCGATAAACATTCGTTTTTTCTTTTATATCCATATAAATCAATTCCTATACTTAATTAAATACCTAATTTAATGAACCCGTAATCCCCTAGATTTTATAAATTCCCAACTCATTTTAATTCTATTCATTTTCACTAGTTAAAAATAGTCTAGTATAAAAATAGTTTTCTTAAAACTAGTAGTATTAAAAATAGTCTTAATATAAATAGTCTAGTATAAATAGTCTTAATATAAATAGTCTTAATATAAATAGTCTTAATATAAATAGTCTAGTTAAAAATAGTCTTATATAAAATAGTCTTATATAAAATAGTCTTATATAAAATAGTTTGGTTTAAAATATAGTGCATTTAGTTAATTTTTAAAAAACCCAAAAATATCTTTTTTAATATTTTAGTATTTATTTCTCGCAATCTATAACAAAAAAATTATACGAAGCCCTGTTGGACAATCCTCGAGAGAAAAGACCTTGGTAGAACTTACCACAAACTACTTCTACCTCGTATATATTTGCGAGCGACTCAAAAACTCCTATTTTTAGGATAAGTTTTTGACCGATCACTAGCGCACGCTAAGTTTTGAACAGGGCAGAGACAGTAAGTTCTGGACTCCAGTACTGGATGCCACATTTTGAACTAGCGAACGCTAGAGACAGACGATTAGCGCACGCTAACGGAGCCGGCAGGAGCCACTGGACTATCCGGTGACTTCGCTAGCGCACGCTAATGAAGGAGGCGTAGCGTGCGCTAGACTGGACAGATATATATATATATGGCAGTTGACTTTATTTTCGTCATTTCTCACCTTCTTCACTCCTTTTCGACGGGAATCACTCGGGAGAGATGATCTTGGGCGATTAGAAGCGATCTTCCTTCTAACAACAATATATTTGGTTGGAGAACAAGGATTTCACGACATCTAATTCATCCTAACGTCCGAATCAAGGTAAAAATCCTTAGAACCCTACTTTTGGGAATTTTGGGGTTTTTCGTAGATTCGTCCGATATATCCGTTATGAAGCTTGAGAACCTTGGGATTATGATGTATCTATACCGTATGCATACTTTTCCTACGATTTTATGGTTTGTATTGTGCCGTTTTCGGACTTGTGAGATTTTGGGCGATTTTCCAACCTCTAGTTGATTATCCGTATATCTTTATGAATCGTAGACGGGTTTCGGGAGTTCCTTCGTGTAGTTTGAATATGGATGATTGATTATCATATTCCTTGCGAATCGTTTAGGTGCCGGAAGCGCGTTCTTGGACCTACCGAACTCATACCCTTCATCCGTTCGATTTCTCGATGTCTCAAAGGCAAGTATACATTTATGATTGTACGTTCTCGACTTTGAAAGTAAGAAATATTGATGGTATGATATGAACGAACCGTTTTTACGGCATTCATAGATATATTGATGGCATATTATGAACGAACCGTTTCTACGGTATTCATATATGTATTAATGGCACGTAATGAACGAACCGTTTTTACGGCATTCATACATGTATCGGCGTATGATATGAATGAACCGTTTCTACGGCATTCACATACGTATCGGCGTATGATATGAATGAACCGTTTCTACGGCATTCACATACGTCTTAATGTGGCACTATGAGATTTTAGTTATTCCGGAATACTAGTCTTGAATTGATGAATTGACGGTTACATTTACTTTATTGTCGAGGAGTATTGTGTTTCATACTTGATATACTTGCACTAGCTATTCGACGGCTAACCCCTTTATGGGGGAAATACGTTTCATGTATTTCAGGTTCCAGGAGATCGGACAGGCAGGTATCGGGTCGGCATGAAGATGATGGGCAAGTGTGATACTGTGTTTTTTCTTCCAGTTATGTTTTGAGTTTTCCATTCAGTGTTGTTGTACTGGATTGGTTATTGAATACTCGAGTATTGTTTTCCATTTTCCTTGATGTTCCGGCCTGTGTTTGCCGAAGTATTGATTCGTGTTGTGATGTCTGTGAATACATTGGTTATGTTTTTGAATACCTTTGTATCGTCTTTCTTTCCATTGTACGTAGACCTTCTCGGTCAAGTTTTATAGTTCCGCGTATGTTTAGCCTTGTGTGTCCCACGGCGGGGCTCACGGCGCTGTAATATACCCTGAATAACATGGGGGTGTTACAGTGGCCACCCCACTGGCTGCCCCACGTCCCCGGCCGCATCCACAACCACGACCTCGACCTCTTCCAGCATCCATACTGGAGATAAGAGGTAGCAAAAGAAACTCGATGATAAGTATGAGAGGAAAAACAGTCACACTTCAAGAAACGGAAGTACGATACGAGAAAATAAGGAATCGAAAGGAAAACTTACGAGCACTGGAAGTACCGAGATGGTGGCAGCAGGATGACGATGTAACTAGACCCAATTAACTGAAAAGCCTAGGTATCCATAAACCTCGCTCTGATACCATTTTCTGTAACACCCCCAAGATATTCAGTGTATATTACCACGCCGTAGACCCCTACCTAGGGCCCACCAGGCTAAATAAGAAATACCACTCGTCTAACCATCTCAGTTAGCGAGAAAACACACATCACCAAGACGAAAATTTAATAAAACGCTCGGTATAACCGGAAAAACAGACATCACTGAGAATCATAAATAACATTTAATAATACAAACCATAATCCAAGTTAAAATGGCTAAGTACTTGCGAGTACTATCTATAAGTTCAGAAGTTTGAAAAAAAACAACCATATCAAAATGGACAACGGAAATAAGGAACTCATTTGCACACGTCAACAGCCCTGGCCAGCATCCTCGTACTGTCCAAGTGTCCGCTCGTCCGGCTGAACAAAACCTGAAGTTCATAACAAGAATTTCCCCAAAACAGGTCCCCAAAAGGGTTAGCAATTACGCTAGTGCAAGTAATCAAGGCAAACCATTCGCTTACACATTTCATAATACATGCATCAAGTCATTTCAAAAACCAAAACCAGACATGTCTTTTCCGGAAAACAACAGTCAATAATCAATTTGTCTTGGACCGGGGTGAAGCCACTGGTCCCATTCGAGTCCTTTAAGGACCCTCCCGACCTGGCCCTAATCAGAAAACAAAATCACGCACAGGCATCGCCTAGGACCGTGGTGAAGCCACTGGTCCCATTCGAGGCCCCTAAGGACCCTCCTGAACTGGCTAGAGAACAAGCTCATGAATACGGAGTGAAGTCACGGATTCCCCCGAGGCCTCGTCAGACCCTCCCGGAGTGAGCAAAGCACACACATAATATACATCACCATTTCATGTTAAGCATAAAAGTTTCCAAGAATACTTGCCTTGAGTAATTGACGACGACACGAACGGAAAGGAAAATCAACCACGATCGCTAGGAACTGATAAATCTGAACCTAACGATTCGAAGAACACAATCACAACCATTTCTAAACAAGTACGGAAATGGAATACACCCGGAAACCCACCTACGATTCATGTATACTCGTACAAAACATCAACGAGGGTGGATCGCAACCGAACCCTCTCGATTTCACAAATACCACGAGATATACCATGAATTCATAGGGAAAACAAGAATACCACCAATATTAATCATATACATCATGGATTAATCAACAATACGGAACGAATCGGACAAAAACTCAAAAACCCCAAATTTTCCAAAAATAGGGTTCTAGGAGATTACCTTGAATTAAGGATGAAGAACACGAGTACATGTTGTTAATCTACACCAAGAACTTAAGGAAAATGATACTTGAAGTGATTGGAAGAGAAAATCGCCTCGAAATAGCCTTGGGATCGCTCGGCCGCAGGGAAGGAGAAGAAAATGAGTAAAGTGGCGAATCTGGGTCAACTCTCGGGTATATATAACCAGAGGGCTTAGCGTGCGCTAACGGCTCATGGTTAGCGCATGCTAACCAGCCAAAAACTAGTCCAGAACCTGCGATTCTAGCCCAATAGCGTGCGCTACCAGTAAATAGCGTGCGCTAACAGTCCCCCGATAACGCGCGCTATCGGGCCATAGCGTGCGCTACCTGTTCACCAACCCGAGTCCAGAATCATTCTGCCCAGTCTGGACTACCGAATTAGCACGCGCTGCCGGACACCTAGTGCGTGCTAAGTCTCAATCATAGCGTGCACTAAGCTGCTCGTCCAGAGGTCAGATAGCAGAAACAACCTACTGCCACTGCTGTGCTCGAGTCATTAGCGCGCGCTTCCAAAACGGACATAGTGTGTGCTACGCAACGACACTAGCGTGTGCTACACAACAGAAATAGCGCGCGCTAGCGAGTGCACACAGTAGTACAGACAACACCCAAAGATGGAAAACGCCGAATTCTTCCCCGGATGAAAACGACGCGCACCCGACATCAAACAACGGTCGGAAGAAGACACACGAACAACGAGTTCAAGTCATAACTGAGGTACTGAAAGAAAACATAATTCCGACTACCCAAAGGTTCGGAAAACAACAACGATAGTAATTGCCCCTCAACTTTGAAAAATTACAAAATAGCCCGAAACATCCAAAATGCATGATACCTGATCGAAACGCCCAACGAAATCTCACAGCATGCATAATAACATAAGGTGGATTTGCGGGAACCTCGAAACGGTGATTTCGATCAACGATTACGAGAATCGAACCAAATAGCGACGAAAAAGCCAATAAACGTGGAATTGAGTAAACAAGTCCGAAACAAGCTCGGGTGACCAAAAGTCCAGTATTAAGTATTCTCGAAATACCAATACGGTTACAAGCGAGTTACTAAAAATGAGAAATACAAAAAAATAAAAAATACCAGAAAAGAAAAAAAATGCGGATATTACATTACCAACGCCAAACGCCGTTGGTAAAACAGAAAATGGTGTCGGTAATTGATTTACCGATGCCATTCCCGACGGCAATCCGTCTTTGGAAAAATGCTCGATGGTAATTTTTTACCGACGCCTCTACCGACGCCATTTTTGGCGTTGTTAAATTAAAAATGAAAAATCTAAAAAAGTCAGGTCAGGACTCAAGCGGGTCACGTCCGGGCTCAGGCGGGTCAGGTCCAGGTCCGGGCTCAGACGGGTCAGGTTCGATCTTCATTCAATTTCAAATGGATGAGAAAGATTTTGGTATATAAACAACACAATACACTATTGTTTTTCCGATGTGGGATAGTGTAAAAAAAATTACCGAAGCCATTTCGGTGTCGGTAATGACATCGGTAAATATTGGTGTCGGTAAATGGCATCGTTAATTGTGAAAAAAGAAAATAAATAATAATGAAAAATTTACCAACGCCGAAATGGCGTCGGTAAACAGCGTCGTTAATTGTGAAAAAGAAAAAAATAATAAAAAAAAATTTACCTACGCCGAAATGTCGTCGGTAAATGGCGTCGTTAATTATAAAAAAAATAAAAAAAAATAAGTCTGTGAACCGGCTATCGAAAATGGGTTCATAAATTAATTAAATAACGGACGTCAGTAATGGCATCGGTAAGTTATAAGTTTAATAACAGCGGGTATGGGCGTCGGTAAAAACTGTTTTCTTTTGTAGTGGATCACGATAGGGCAGAGATGATTGAGGAAGAGGAGGCCTACGAGAGAGGGCCGGATGACGATGACGTTGAAGACATGGATCGGCCCGAGTCATCCAGATAGGCTGAAACTAGACATGCAACATCTCGTCCGAGTCTTAGAGAGGAGTTTGTGGCCTTCCGAGAGGAGACCCGACAGCAACATGACGATATGATGACTTTATTGCGACAGATGCATGAGTGGCATGTCCAGCAAGGCCGGTTGTAAGCATTTTATGACCACTTGTTTTTAAATTTTATACTTTCCTTGATACGTGTATTCTTTAATTTAAGTTCTGGGGAGAGATTGGGTAAATAAATACTTGTATTTTTCGATCTTTATATTATATTTAATTTGCATTTAGGTTTATTGCTTTAGCATATTTATTGCTTTCGTAGGGGTAATGTTTTTTTAGCATTTTAGTTTGTGTTTTGTTTGAGTATTTTGATTTTGATAAAAACTCGAAAGAATGAACTCTTGTCCTCGATGCCTCAGAATTTATTTGATTATTTTGATATACAAGTAGAGGATGACTTGACGAGGAAAAATTGTAGATAATCAAAAAGGTGTGAAATTAAATAAATAGTCTAGTTTCTTGGAGGTGTGAACACATTTTAAGTTGTGGGCTTTTGAGCCTTTGTTAGGATTCGATGCCTAAATCGAAGGCGCAGCGGAAGCAAAATGAATTTTACCGAACCCCTAAAGAGGACCGATCATGCAATGTATTTACAAATATAAAAGGACAAGAGTTAAGATATGAAAAACAGACCCTTGAAGTCCTTTGATTGAATGTTGAAGTTAATGCCGGTGACCGCAAATCCGATTTGATAAGTCCTCGATGATCCAAACGCCGGAAGCACCGCGTATCTACTAGCCACGTGCCAGGAAATGATCAGAACAACAGTTACTCAATTATCCGCTGAGGATACAGCTAGAAAAGAGTAGTAGGAAATGATTTCTCAAGTTTGTGATCACTCTAAGTGATATAATTTTGTTCTTGTTTTTCTCTCTTTCTAAGAGTGTAAGAATGTGAACAAAATGATCTCTCTCTCTCTCTCTTTCTCTTGATGATGGCCGATTTTCATGATTTGAGTGGAGGAGGATGAACTTTATTTTATAACAAAGTCCACACAAACCTCAAGCATCACACCTAAGGGTTGATAATGATAAGATCCCATCTTATCACCGTTTTGTCCTCAAGTGTTAGGAAGCAACCTCAACACATGCAACCATGAGGATAAAGTCATCATCAAGGATGCTTCAAGATGTGGGGCGGCCCTTACCATGATAGAGAAAGAATTGGTTTGTTTTGGTCCATGAAACGGATCTTCGTGTATTTAGTCCGACTGATACATCTTGGTTCGTCTCAAATAAAATTAATACAATTGATTAGTATAATTAATCAATTATATTAGAATATTATTTCTCCAAGAACTAATAATTCATGAGTTAAATTAATTACCCAGTATTCACAAGACCGATTTAATCTATCTAATCAATTAAATAAGACATCAAATGTCTAAAATTCACATTAAGAAATCAGTTCATATTATTTCCGTCGTCTCCCTAATGCGCGACTCGGTAGGTCTGTCTCAGTAAGCAATAGGAGGAACCAAAGAGTTATAGCACCACCTAGCCAGTCCCGCGGCCTACACTGTAACCTTACTGAGAATGAAAGATAGGGATCATTCAAGAACCATTCTGTCGTGAATACCAGTAAACATATAAACTCTTCTTTCAAATGTCCTGATCAAGTTGTAGGGAGACGATCAGTCAAACCCTATCTATACTTGATGCTATGTTTGAGTTTAATACAAATCGAGATCACCGAGCTCTTGTGTATCCAATACAACTAGCTCCAATGCTTTGGCCAAAGACTTATGATCTCATCTGCCAATAACCACATAGGAGATATACCTGTTCACTTATAGGAGAAAGAATCATATCTCCGTATTTAGTAGAACCTTCTACTTCTCCGTCAAGACGCACGTCGAGGTTTACCCCCACCTCTTGGTTTTCTGGGTTGAACTACTCTAGTGAAAATCTTTATGTCACAAGCACATACCAACTAAATCCTCAAGTCGAAGGTTCACGAATACCTATCACAACATTCTGATTCCGTCATTGACTGTCCCAGAGTGAAATCCGTATGACGAATCGAGGGTTAGTCGGTTCGAGTATACTAATCCCATTAGAATACCTGCTATGTGTGCTCCTACTAACCATTAGTGACGACGGTCACTCTCTAAGTCAAAGAACACGTCATATAAATCTTCACATAAACTTAATGCCCAATCAAGTTTCATCGACTTGCGAACGATTAAGTATTTGAGCCGTAAACTTCACTAGTGTCGTTCCCCTTATTTAATAAGGAGTGGAAAGTTTTCTCTCAAGTACGTGGACTAGTTTATATATATATATATATATATATATATATAAGTTAGGAATGTCAGTGACTTCCATTAAATAAAGAAACAAACAATTGCCTTCTGATAAGAGTCTACATAATAACAAGTATAATACCCTCTCTCATACATCCTTCGAGTGACATTCGAGGGCATATTCCTAATAATCTCTCACTTGCACTTAATGCCACACACTATGGTATCTAATACCCATGTTCTCCAAATGACGCTTCAAACTTGTCTGAGAAAGTGGCTTGGTCAGTGTATCAGCGACATTATCTTATGAGTTTACTCTATGCAGTACAATGTATCCTTTGCGAACAAATTCTCTCACGAGATGATACTTTCTCTCAATGTGTTTTGTACTGTTGTGAAACCTCGGCTCCTTGGACTGTGCTACAGCTCCGTTGTTATCGCACAAAATCGAAAAAAGCAGCTCAGCACATGGTGTCACTTGAAGTTCACCCAGAAACTTCTTAATCCAAAACCCTTCTTTAGAGGCCTCCGAGGCCGCTTGATACTCAGCCTGACAGGTGGAATCAGTAGTAGCGCTTTGCTTGGCACTATGCCAAGATACTGCTCTCCATTAAGAGTAAAAATGTAGCCAGAAGTAGACATATAGTCATCCTTCTGTCTTTGGAAGCCAGAATCAGTGAAGCCCGTCACGTTCAGTTCTCCACCACCGTACATAAGAACCAGATCTCTAATCCTTCTTAAATACTTGATAATGTTCTTTACGGCAGTCCAATGTTCCTTTCCTAGGTTTGCTTGAAACCTACTTACCACGCCCACCGTGTCTGTAATGTCAGGTCGCGTACACAACATAACATACATAAGGCTACCCATGACCGACCCATATGGTATATTACTCATTTATTTTTGTTGTTCCTCACTTTTAGGACACATCTTCGAGGTGAGTTTTATTCCATGTCGCATCGGAAGGAACCCTCTTTTAGAATCATCCATCTTAAATCGCTTTAAGATCTTATCTATATAGAGAGCTTGGGAAAGACCTATCATTCTCTTTTCTCTATCCCGGTAGAGTCGAATCCCAAGAATATAGGTAGCTTATACCAAGTCTTTCATGGAGAACCTACCCGAAAGCCAATATTTCACAGAACTGAGCATTCCCACATCGTTTTTTATTAGTAGAATGCCATATACATATAGTACTAAGAATGCGATCTTGCTCCCACTAACCCTCTTGTATACACAAGGTTCCTCTTCATTTTACACAAAATCAAACTCTTTGACAGCCTCGTCATAACGAAGGTTCCAACTATGCGAAGCCTACTTCAGTCCATAAATAGAACGCTGAAGGTTAAACACTTTATGAATATCGACCTCGGACACAAAGCCTTTAGGCTTGTCCATATAGATGTCCTCCTCGAGGGATCCATTAAGAAAAGCCGTCTTTACGTCCATCTGCCATATCTCATAACCATGGGAGCCAGCTATAGCAAGCATCATTCGAATAGACTTTGTCATAGCTACGGCGAGAAGGTATCGTGGTAATCGATCCCTTATTTTTGGGTATAACCCTTTGCCACAAGCCTGGCCTTATAGGTGTCAACCTTGCCAGCCCCATCGGTCTTTTTCTTGTAGATCCAGTTGTTCCAAATGGGCACTATGTCCTTGGGGCGGTCTACTAGAGTCCACGCCTGATTGGCATGTATCGAGTCTATCTCAATTTCCATAACTTCTTACCATTTCACGGAGTCTACATCCACAATCGTTTGGTCATAGGTCGCGGGTCCGGTCTCTTGGCTATCACCTAGAACCTCATGGAGATCCAGTTCCTCCAAGTGCATAAAACCATACCTCTCAGGTAATTGAGCCACCCTACTAGACCTACGAGGTGGTTTTACTTGTGTTTCAGAAGGTTTAGTTCCAACTTATTGTACAGGTATCTCCTGAGAAGTTCCGTTGTATTCTTCCAAAGAAATACTTCTACCTGCTCCACCTTCCTGAATGAACTCATCTTCCAGGAAGTGTGCTTGTAGAGCAACGATGATATTTCGATCTTCGGACTTGTAGAATATATAACCCATCGTCCCAGATGGGAATCCAATGAAACGTCCCTTCGCGGACCTTGCTTCCAACTTCTCCACCTTAGTCGTCTTGACATAGGCGGGACATCCTCAAATCCTAATATGATTAAGTTTTGGTTTCCTACCCTCACACATCTCATGTGGAGTCTTAGGAATTGACTTGGAAGGACATCTGTTCAAGATATAAGCAGCAGTAAGGAGCGCATAACCCCACAGGTAAATTGGTAAGTCGGTGTATTTAAGCATGGAATGAACCATGTCCAACAAGGTTCGGTTCCTTCTTTCCGGCACACCATTTAAATGAGGAGTTCCTGGAGGTGTGAGTTGTGATACTATTCCGTGCTCTTTTAGGAACTCATCAAACTTTGTACTCATATACTCACCATCTCGGTCCGACCATAGTGCTTTGATATGATTACCAGTTTGTTTTTCGGCTAGGGCCTTAAATTCCTCGGATTTGTGTTTCATTAAATACATATAACCATACCTAGTATGATCATCCGTGAATGTAATTAAAATACTTATATCTGTCACGTTCTGCTTCCAAAGCACCACACACGTCGGTATGGACTAATCCAAGTTTATCAGTGGCTCTTTCAAAAGTCCATGTGAAGGGGGACTTAGTAATTTTGCCTTTAAGGCAAGATTCACAAGTTGGAAAGGGATCCAATCCCAGTGGGCCCTAAGTCCATCTTTTTCCATTTTGTAAATCTTGGTCTGACCAACATGACCAAGTCTAAGATGCCATTTCAAAGCTTGATTAGTTTTATCCCTACCACGCTTCCTAGTCATATTGTTCACAATGATTTTGTTACTTAGATTTAGATGATATATTCCATTTAACAATGTAGCAGTGTCTACTAATTTATTTCCAAAATAAATTTTGCAAGTACTATTACCAATGAAAAATAAAAAGCCTTTCTGATCCATGACCGGTACGGATACAATATTTTTATGCCCCTTGGGCAAAACAAGTACATCATAATAAAGCTGGATTCTAAATCCAAAAGAAGTGATCCTATATCAGTTGCTGCGACACTATGCCCACTTCCGACAGTAATCATCACTTCTACAGCTCCAAGCTTCCTACTTTGTTCCAGATACTGATTCATGGTACAAATATGAGAACTAGCACCTGAATCCAGTATCCAAGAAGAAGAAAAAATAGTAGCAGAACAATTATTTTTCAAACTAAAAGTTTCGTACCTGAAGCGCCATAAAGGATCGGATAGTCTCTTACCTAGTGGCCCAGTTCGCCGCATTTGAGACATGCGTCCGTCTTCACCTTCTTGCTCTTAGGAACCATCAGGGCCTTGCCCTTACCCTTAAAAGCCCATCTGCTTCTTGGTCTTTTTCTTCTTATTATTAGACTTCCAAGATCCAAAAGAAATCATAAAGGCAGATTCCTTCACCCGTGGAGTCTTCATCTGAGACTGAGCGGTTACAAGTTTGTTCATAAACCCTACTAAATTGCAAGCAATTTTATTGCAGTTGAAGTTCATAACAAACTGAGATAAGGAATCAGGAAAAGATTGTAGGATAAGGTTAGTTTGGAGAGAAACATACATCCTAAAATCAAGAGCCTCCAATCTCTCGATCATATAGATAATTTTGAGGACGTGGTGCCCCACTTTCTCATCTTCTTTTATTCTGGCTCCAAAGAGTTTCTTAGATATCTCATATCTAGCAGTTCGACTATGCTCACCATAAAGCTCGGTTAAGTGAGATAAGATCTGTCTAGCATAAGTCATTTTCTCATGAGCTCTCTGAAGCTCATTAGACGTAGAGCCCATCATATAGCCACGGACTCTAGTGTTATTTAACCCACTTTTGTGGTTTTCAACATCTTCCTAACTGGCTCTGGTCCGTACTGGAGCCGCCGGAATGTCTGCCTCCAAGACGTATCCCATCACCTCCATATTGAGGACAATCATCATATTGTGGAGCCAGTCCACAAAGTTTGGTCCGGTTAAGTTGTTCTTCTCGAGAAGAATTACGAGTGGGTTCATTGTCATTATGAGAGTAGTTATTTTGTTTGTCTGCATTAAGTAAGATAGATTGATTTGTGACTCGTTTTGATTATGATCTGAGTTTAGAATTAAGGAATTTCTATTCATTTAACCCATCTCCCACTACTTTTATCGGAATAACACACTCCCTTTTGAAATCCGGAAGTATTTGTTCGCTTTACTTCATAGTGGTTATCGATTTCTTTATAAATTTTAATAGAGGACAACTGAACAGGTTTCTGGTCTATTAATCTTCATAAAGTGGTGTCCGACACCAATCCATCTAATGGATGACTCGATCTTCTTTTTCTCCTTGTTCACTCCCCTCAACCTATACGGTTTCTATAGTTCGTGAACAAGTTAAGTTTATACCATCGATGCTGATCAGTTTCACAATTGAATCTTATCCGGCACCGAACAGGTTTTTAGGGATAAAATTTGCTCCAACCAAAGGCATCCAATACACTCTCAGAGTATATCGACCCTCCCCGAATGACTACCCAGATAAGTTGGAAGCATAGCACATCAGGTTTAGATTTTAATTTTCCTAGAGCTCGATGGAGGGAAGGAAAACCTTGAAACCTTTTAAACTTAATATTTTGTCGTGGGGGAGTTTTCGCGATTAATGTTACATTTTGCACATTAATTCATTTAAGCGCGTTTATCGATATTCATACTATATGAATAAACATACACAACCTAGTTGCTACCAATATGTAGTTCATGGACCATTCCTAGAACCAAAAACATCATATCTAATTACGTGTCTTGAGTCTTGAATCTTCGTCGACCTCTCGAATGGATCTTCCTCCGGTCTTCGTCATTACATATAGATTTTACATTGAAAAATTGCATATTATATACAAATTTTTCTAGTAAAATAAATAGGCTCAAAACGGCCTTTACTACCCAATCGAATAAAAACAAACGATTCAAAAACTAGGTCCATGAATTACATCACCATTCAAATAATAATGCAACAATTACATTAAAATTAATGGAATAAATAATTAATCTAAATATTGATCCAATCAATATAAAATTAAACTATCCATAAGAATTAATCTGATTAATTCACACAACCATTAATTTTAACTTGTTCCGAACGAGAAAATATTTCATTAAATTAATTCCCTTAAGAATAAAATTACCATAATTATATCTTAGTCAAATTAAATCTAATTTAATTTGTGGAAATTTAATTTACCGAACGAAATATAAAAAATAGAGCAAAAAACACACGGACCGGGTCAAGCCCGTGGCCTCTGCCACGCGGTCCGAAAGTCAGACCGCGGTTCTTCACAAAAATGGACCGCACGGTAGTGGCCTGCTAACTCCCGGCATCCCCGAGCTACCGAGTCCGGCCACTTTTCCGGGTTGTCTTTTCGTCCTGAATCAAAAAAATATTTTTCTAATCTTTATATTACACATTTAAATTAGTTTTTTAAAAGAAAAGTAGATTTATATTGTAACATAAAATCATGTAAATATTTTTTTAGATGAACCATTAAAAATTAATGATTAAAATAATTATGATTCTAAATCATAAAAACATCCAATCAAGCATTTCAAATGCTAAATATCGTATATACGATCGCAAGACCTCGCTCTGATACCACTGTTGGGATTCGATGCCTAAATTGAAGGTGCAGTGGAAGCAAAAATAAATTTTACCGAACCCCTAAAGAGGACCGATCATCCAACGTATATGCGAATATAAAAGGACACGATTTAAGATATGAAAAACAAACCCTTGAAGTCCTTTGATTGAATGCTGAAGTTGATGTCGGTGACCGCAAATCCGATTTGATAAGTCCTCGATGATCCAAACGCCGAAAGCTCCTTCGTCTCTACTAGCCACGCGTCGGGAGATGATCGGAACAACAACGACTCAATTATCCTCTAAGGATATGGCTAGAAAAGAGTAGTAGGAAATAATTTCTCAAGTTTGTGATCATTCTAAGTGATATAAGTTTGTTCTTGTTTTTCTTTCTCTATCTAAGAGTGTAAGAATGTGAACAAAATAAACTCTCCCTCTTTCTTGATGATGGCCGATTTTCATGATTTGAGTGGAGGAGGATGAACTTTGTTTTATAATAAAGTCCACACAAACCTCCAAGCATCACACCTAAGGGTTGATAATGATAAGATCCCATCTTATCACCCTTTTGTTCTCAAGTGTTAGGAAGCAACCTCAACACATACAACCATGAGGACAAAGTCATCATCATGGATGCTTCAAGATGTGGGGCTGCCCCTACCATGATAGAGAAAGATTCGATTCGTTTCGGTCCATGAAAGGGATCGTCGTGTATTCAGTCCGACTGATACATCTTGGTTCCTCTCAAATAAAATTAATACAATTTATTAATCTAATTAATCAATTATATTAAAATATTATTTCTCCAAGAATTAATAAGTCATGAGTTTAATTAATTACCTAGTAATTTATTTAATTCACCAGGCCGATTTAATTTAGCCAATAAATTAAATAAGACATCGAATATCTAAAATTCACAATAAGAAATCCAGTTCATATTATTTCGTCGTCTCCCTAATGCGCGACTCGGTAGGTCCGTCTCAGTAAGTAATGGGAGGAACGAAAGAGTTATAGCACCACATAGCCAGTCCCGCGGCCTACACTGTAACCTTACTTAGAACGAATGATAGGGATCATTCAAGAACCATTCTGTCGTGAATACCAGTAAAAGTATAAACCCTCTTTCAAATGTCCCGATCAAGTTATAGGTTACGATTACTCAAACTCTATGTGTACTTGATGCTATGTTTGAGTTTAATGCAAATCGAGATCACCAAGCTCTCGTGTATCTAATAAAACTAGCTTCAATGCTTTGACCAACGATTTATGATCTCATCTGCCAATAACCACATAGGAGATATACCTGTTCACTTACAGGAGAAAGAATCTTATCACGGTATTTAGTAGAACCTGCTACTTGTTCGTCACGACACACAACGAGGTTGAGCGCCATCTCTCGGTTTTCTGGGTCGAACTACTCTAGTGAAAATCTTAACGTCACAGGCACATCCCAACTAAATCCTCAAGTTGAAGTTTCACGAATACCTATCACAACATTTCGATTCCGTCGTTGGCTATCCCGGAATGAAATTCGTGTGACGAATCGAGGTTGAGACAGTTCGAGTATACTAATCCAATTAGCATACCTACAACGTGTGCTTCGACTAACCATTAGTGACGACAGGCACTCTCCAAGTCAAAGAACACGTCATACAAGTCTTCACATAAACTTAATGCTCGGTCAAGTTACATCCACTTGTGAAAGATTAAGTATTTGATCCATAAACTTTACCAGTGTCGTTCCCCTTATCTAATAAGGAGTGGAATGTTTTCTCTAAAATACATGGACTAGTTTTTCTATATATATATTTACAGGTCAGGAATGTCAGTGACTTCCAGTAAATAAATAAACAAACAATTGCCTTCTGATAAGAGTTTACATAATAATAAGTACAATGCCCTCTCTCAGACATCCTCCGAGTGGCATTCGAGGGCATATTCCTAACACCTTTTGTAACACCCCCAGAATTCGACCAGGAATGTCACATGCTGTTGACCCTTATCACAAGGATCTACCAGGCTAAACTCCAAAAGTCTACTCAATGATTGACCGACCGGGGTCAAATTAATTACAAAGCAGACCGACAAGGTCAATAAACAATTCAGAAACTAACGAAATTCACATCTCAATGACAATAATAAACTAGAACACAGATAGGAATGACAACTCAATTTAATAAATAAAAACTACACTCGTGCAAGGGTGAATACTCAACCAAATGAGAAAATACTGACCAAGATGAAACAAAAGAAAAAGACTCTTGACTCTGTGTGATTAGCATCGTCGTCTTCCATCTCCTTCCAAGCCAATCCCATGACTGCTCCCGAGCTGCCAAAACCTTAGCGCATAACAGGCACCCACCCCCCGAAAACTCGGGGGTTAGCAAACTGGAATTTTGTTAGTGCAAGTACATAACATACAGGATATACGAAAAATATCAACATAAAAATCGACAGCCACGAAGCCTTAACACAAACCACATATTCTCATAGTCAACACAGAATAGTACTCGCATACACAAGGTGAAAGATAATCACATAGTCATCTTCTCTTAACAGAACATAATACTAATGAAACTTTAAACGAGCCCAATGAGTCAAAAGATCTAGTTTGAAAACGTTATTATTGACTCGGGCCGCCTTGGGGTTTTGAAAATCGAATGGGAATACTTTTAGAAAATAATTTCAAAAGTTCTCAGGTCCTTGACCCAGCATATGAAAACAATTTACAAGAAAACCATTTCAACGTTATTCGGGGTCCTCGACCCAATTTATAGAACACTATCACAAGCGAATCATTACAACATCTCACAGGGTTCTCGCCCCAATCCAACTAATATCATCACGAGATCAATACACTCAACATTTCACGGGCTCCTCGACCCAATACACAGAATACCACCACAAGATCAAAGATCTCAACATCTCATGGGGTCCTCGACCCAATACACAGAATATCATCACAGTACAATCGAGGACGCAGCCTCTCATTCGACAATTCCTGCTCAAGACCCCCTTTAATTAACCCTAGGAGATCTCATCAAATATCTTTGGTTAATTAACCCTGATACCAACGTTTAAAACAAGTTGAAACAAACTTTCAGAAACACGAATCGCAGTCTATATCAAGACCAACATTTAAAAGCGAGTTGGAAAAGCTTTGAATTACTAACATCGTTCGGTAATGGGTCTTAGCTGTCACTCGAATATCCGTAACCAATAAGCCTCTCAGGTGCCTCCCTTGCACACCTGTGCACCGGCTTTCACTCCACTATGTTGGCCGCCCATTGAACATGTCACCGCGTCGGCGTTCACTCCTGCAAGAGCCGCCCCTTGCACACGCATTAGGTAACACCGGTGTTCACCAACCATATGGAGCCGCTCATTGCAGCGTACACTAGACTGGAGTACACGCCCCGCCCTCAGAGGCTCCTGGATACGACGTCTCAACAAGTATTCACATTGTTTCAAACATCAAGCACACAGTCAATCGTGCAACAATTATCAAATCACTACACCAACTCACACAATTTATCCGTCAGTCCACAACTACACAAGTAAACAATAACACGCACGTTATCAATCAAGACTCAACACAATAAGCCTTTGGCAAAACCAACCAACACTACACATATATCCTTATATCGTAACTCAACCGAATACATTAACCTTACCATAATACCTCTATAAATATGATTCGTACTTTAATCCAAGTTGAGTACGTCAATTAGCATCGATAATAATCACCCGACATTCACCGACCTATGTATGTATATATATCCATCCACATATACACATACATATATATATATAGATATATATATATATATATGTATATCTATATACATACATATATTTAACATATAAATATATAAATATATTTATATTCATAGAGATAATTCACACACTTCGGCAACAATGATTTCAAGTAGTTATAATTCGTATATCAAGGTACTTACTTCAAATCCAAAACACGCGAAGCAATGGGAAAGCTCGAACGGAAACCCTCGATTCTTCCAACTAAGTAGAAAACAGAAGAACAACATAATCACTATAAAGTCGATCGCAAGGAAGATGCAAAACACACGAAATTCTTAACAAGAATTTGTAGAGACAAAGGATGAGACACTTGGGGCTCAATATTTTCCAATGAATATCAAGAACATCATCCGGACCCGAATATGGTAAGAAATACGAATCAAATCATGGGGAGAGAATCAATACAACCGATTGATGATATACAACAACACGATTCATGAAGAACAACCCGAATCTTGAAGATTCACGAAATATAAAGGAAGGGTTTCCAAGATGATTACCTCGAATCGAAGATGAAGAACACGGATTGATGATGTTAATCAACACTAAGAACTCAAGGAAGATGTAAAATTGGAGTTACAAGACTCCAAAATCGCCCCCAGATCGCCCACAAATCGCCACAGCCGCGGAGGAATGAAGAAAGCTGAAAAAATGACGAACACGGTCAACCCTCAAGTATTTATACCCGCAGAAGGCTAACGTACGTAAGCAATAAGTTTTAATGTACGTTAGCGAGTTTATGTATGTAAGGTACAAGCCCTTACGTACGTAAGAGTCATCTAGACTCTCCTGTACAAAATAGCGAAGACCCTTACGTACTTTATGGCAAGGACTTAACGTATGTAAGGAGCACAGTTGACGTGCGTTATGATCAACACATAGCGTGCGCTAACGAAGGCCAGAACTCAATGTATGAACTGGTAAGACCCTTACGTACGTAATGGGAAGGTCTTAACGTACGTAAGGTACATGACGATGACGTACGCTATGCTTATAGCATAGCGTACGTAAGTCACTTAGCAGTTCCAGAACTGCTAAGTTCAGCTCGTCGAGTACGAGCGTGATGAAACCGCGAAGCGACAACAACAACACAAGACAAGGACATGCATATGAAGAGTGAAGAACTACGAACTCAAATGTTAAAAGAAAATACGATTTCGACTACCTGAAGGTTCGTAATACGACAACAGAAGTAATCACCCCCAAACTTTAGGAAATTACAAAACGGCCCAAAACGTCCGCAAATCACAATATGACATCAAGAAACCAAACTGAAGCTCACAACATGCATAAAAAATCTCAACGGGCTATAGGAACATAAAACCGTAGTTTCGAACCACCATCACACGAAATGAACCAAATAGTAGAAAAAGTCGCTCAAAACAGGGATTCGGGTAAAACTGCCTCAGAACAAACTCGGATGACTAAACACGCAGAACAAAACATTATCAAAATGTCAAAATGATCGCAAGCGAGTTTCTGGAAACCAGGAAAATGCCAAAAATGAAAAATTACCGAAAAAGAAAGTCACGGGTATTACATACTACTCTCCTTAAAAGAAGTTTCATCCCGAAACTTAAAATAGAGAGCGATGGAACAGTAGTTTCAAACAAAATTTGCAAGAATCAAATTCGTATATGGAAAGGCCACAATAATCCATGGGATTTAGCAAAACAGCTCCGAAATTCGTTCGAATGATGGTAGGCTAAGTAAAACAAGGTAGTTTAAAATCGTCGAGAGGATCACAATTGAATTACCAGCAATGAAAGGTCACACAATGCTGAAAATACTAAGAAAGGTATGGGTAATACACTCCCCCATACTAAAAGACATTATGACCCCAAAACTTAGAACAACAAGAGTTGGAAACGTAAAGCAATGAAACGAAAAACGATTGAAGTCACGATTGTTGGAAACAACAACCATTAAGACATAGTACAAAATCTTCATTCTCCCATGCTAGGATACTCAGAAGGAAACATAGGGTTTCGGGACACTCTCCGGTCACTTGCTCTGCTCTCCAATAGGGGAGCATTCTTTGCCAATTCGGAAACTGTCTCATAGTGTTTCTCCCGATGACCTTCACCCCCGCACTGGTAACAAGTCAAGAGTGGAAAGGGACAATTTGCACGAACATGTCCCTGACGGTTGCAGTTGAAGCACCTCCTCTTCTTACCAAGAGTCACCGATGCTGGTTTGGGATTTCCAGTGCTCACTCCCGACTGCGAAGACGACACATTCGAACGACGTGAGGGTTTGGGAGCCTTAGTCTCTTCACCGCCCAGAAATTTTCCAGATGTCCTCGGTCTCTTTGATTCGCTCGTGGGCTCTATCACTGAGGAGATTTCATAGGATATCGTTTGATCTTGATACTTCTTCACCGTAGCATGGATAGTTGTCGTACGAACCACCTCACCGCTTCCACTTCCATCATCACACCTACGTCCGCCAAGGCTCGACATGCTAATGTAGATAGTATCGTTTAGCATTATCAAATAATCAATCGCATAGTATACCACAATTATCAACACAAGGTTTAGTTAACATCTTTAGAATAACGGTAATATCGTAAAGCACAAAGTTTTCTGAAGTCAATTCCGAGTCCTTTGACGAGGACGATCATTATATGCATGCACTTAATGAAAACAACTTTTTGAAAAATAGGGCGAGTCACGTTACGCCCAAAACTTGTAGATACTGTCCTTTATTTTGGAAGAGGAAGTTTATACATCGACTTAAAAAAAAATCGAATAATGTATAAAAAAAATCTTTTACGAATCGTGACTAATTTGAAATATTTCAAAAGTGCTGAGCTCCAAAAACCACAATTTGAAAATCTTTCCTCTTCCACCAAAATGCTTAATCGAAAGGATTTTTCACCGAGATACGTGACCATTTGACATGACGACATTAAATCATGGGTTTTCACAATGTTAGAAAATTTCAAAGCACCACTTTAAAATGTTCGTGATATTACAGCGTCGTGGGCCCCACGTCGGAACCCATCAGGCTAAAAACCATTTTTTTAAAAACGTTCAGGACGCCAAAAACGCCGATGACTGTAATATTTTCAAATAATCACAAAAGTCATTTATAAAATATCAAATACCATCATAAGAATACCGTCAAAACGTGCAAGACCAAAATGCCAAAACTCGATTTAGGGAATCGATTTTATGAAATAAAAATTCAGTTTGCAAGATACCAAAAGTCATTTCAAAATACTCACGCAACAGATAAAATTAACACTCAAAGATTTATTCTACTGAAATGTAGAAACCGATAAATATGTTCGACTTCTGAAGCATATTACATAACCATTTTTATTCGGACCGTATACGCATGTTATATCCTAAAACAATAATATCACAAACAAGTTCCAACCCCTGGTTCAACATTAAACACGTTAGCACAATATAATCAAATACATATATAATGGGACTTACGATCGGAAGACTCACCATCACGGATTGCCTGAAGATGATGTCGAAACCACGATACTAATCACAACTCTGATGCGCGCGACTTACACAGGACACGGATGTGACCCAACGGCCTAAGTTTTTCGCAAACCTAAGCTCTGATACCATATCTGTAACACCCTCAGAATTCGACCGGGAATGTTACATGTCGTAGACCCTTATCACAAGAATTTACCAGACTAAACTCTAAAAGACTACTCAATGATTGACCGATTGGGGTCAAATTAATTACAAAGCAGACCGACAAGGTCATTAAACAATTCAGAAACAAACGAGAATAACAAAACTTGAACACAGAAAGGAATGACAACACAATTTAATAAATGAAAACTACACCCGTGCAAGGGTGAATACTCAACCAAATGAGAAAATACCGACCAAGATGAAACAAAAGAAAAAGACTCTGACTCTTGTGTGATTAACACCGTCGTCTTCCATCTCCTTTCAAGCCAATCCCGTGACTGCTCCCGAGCTGCTAAAACCTGAGCGCATAACAGGTACCCACCCCCTGAAAACTAGGGGGTTAGAAAACTAGAATTTTGCTAGTGCAAGTACATAACATATAGGATAAACGAAAAATATCAACACAAAACTCGACAGCCGCGAAGCCTTAACACAAACCACACATTCCCACAGTCAACACAGAATAGCACTCGCATACACAAGGTGAAACATAATCACATAGTCATCTTCTCTTTACGGAACATAACACTAATGAAACTTTAAACGAGCCCAAGGTGTCAAAAGATCTAGTTTGAAAATGTTATTATTGACTCGGGCCGCCTTGGGGTTTTGAAAATCGAATGGGAATACTTTTAGAAAATAATTTCAAAAGTTCTCGGGTCCTTGACCCAGCATATGAAAACAATTTACAAGAAAACTATTTCAACATTATTCGGGATCCTCGACCCAATTTATAGAACACTATCACAAGCGAATCATTACAACATCTCACAGGGTTCTCGCCCCAATCCAAATAATATCATCACGAGATCAATACACTCAATATTTCACGAGGTCCTCGACCCAATACACATAATAACACCACAAGATCAAAGATCTCAACATCTCACAGGGTCCTCGACCCAATACACAGAATATCATCATAGTACAATTGAGGACACGGCCTCTCATTCGACAATTCCTGCTCAAGACCCGTGATTAATTAACCCTCGGAGATCTTGTCAAATATCTTTGGTTAATTAACCCTGATACCAATGTTTAAAACAAGTCGAAACAAAATTTCAGAAACATGAATCGCGGTCTATATCAAGACCAACATTTAAAAGCGAGTTGGAAAAACTTTGAATTACGAACATTGTTCGGTAACGGGTCTTAGATGTCACTCGAATATCCGTAACCAATAAGCCTGCAAGGCGCCTCCCTTGCACACCTGTGCACCGGCGTTCACTCCACTATGTTGGCCGCCCATTGAACATGTCACCAAGCCGGCATTCACTCCCGCAAGAGCCGCCCCTTGCACACGCAATAGGTAACACCGGTGTTCACCAACTATATGGAGCCGCTCATTGCAGCGTACACCAGGCCGGAGTACACGCCCTGCCCTCAGAGGCTCCCAGATACGACGTCTCTCACAACATGTATTCACATTGTTTCAAACATCAAGCACACGGTCAATCGTGCAACAATTATCAAATCAGTACACCAACTCACATAATTTATCCGTCAGTCCACAACTACACAAATAAACAATAACACGCACGTTATCAATCAAGACTCAACACAATAAGCCTTCGGCAAAACCAAGCAACACTACACATATATCCTTATATCGTAACTCAACCGAATACATAAACCTTACCATAATACCTCTATAAATATGGTTCGTACTTTAATCCAAGTTGAGTACGTCAACTAGCATCAATAATAATCACCCGACATTCACCGACCTATGTATATATATATATATATACACGTATATATATACATACATATATTTAACATATATATACATACATGTATTTAGCATATAAATATATAAATATATTTATATTCATAGAGATAATTCACACACTTCGGCAACAATGATTTCACGTAGTTATAATTCGTATATCAAGGTACTTACCTCAAATCCAAAGCACGCGAAGCAACGGGAAATCTCAACCGGAAACCCTCGAATCTTCCAACTAGGTCGAAAACACAAGAACAACATAATCACTATAAGGTCGATCGCAAGGAAGATGCAAAACACACAAAATTCTTAACAATAATTCGTAGAGACAAATGATCGGACACTTGGGGCTCAATATTTCCCAAAGAACATCAAGAACATCATCCGAACCTGAATACGGTAAGAAATACAAATCAAATCATGGGGAGAGAATCAATACAACCAATTGATGATATACAACAACACGATTCATGAAGAACAACCCGAATCTTGAAGATTCACGAAATATAAAGGAAGAGTTTACAAGATGATTACCTCGAATCGAAGACGAAGAACACGGATTTATGATGTTAATCAACACTGAGAACTCAAGGAAGATGTGTTGGGTACGGGGTCGGATATTTGCGCCGTTTGCGGAAGCGTAAATATAAAGTGCGGAAATTTAAAGCACAAGGATTTATAGAGGTTCGGCTATAAACGAGCATACGTCCTCTCTCAGTATCTTTTTCAATAGGCTAAAGAAAAACCTCTTCTCCTCTCTTCTATCGGTCGAGGTATAACTGTTACAATCACGTCTTCTATTGGTCCGTGATAAGCCACTCGTACTTGCCTTTGTGTCGGTCCAAGTTAAACCGTTTTCCTTTTCATAGGACAAGGAATCAACCTCTCTAGCTTTCTATGGGTACTAGATAAACCTCACGAAGATACCGATTGCGAATCTAACAATGCCGGATCCTTGATCCTAATAACACCGAATCCAATCGTATCTTTTCTTTTACCACTGGTGTATGATTTTGTGTATAACACTCAGTCACTCAATGTAATCTCAATATTACAACAACAATAATATCAATATGAAACTCAGATGATTATCTCGTATGCTTGAAGTTGTTGTAAGAATCACTACCATAGACATGGTATTTATAGGCTCCATCAACAAACTAGCCGTTTAGCAGCTGCACACTGCATTACGTATGCTATGTAACTCTGGTTATGTACGTAAGCTTTATTACGTACGTTAACCTCCATGGGTTACGTACGTTAGCCTATTCACAATCCAGTCCAGGGAGTTTCGTCATTTGAGTTATGTACGCTATCATAGACTTTGTTACGTACGTTAACATTACATCACTGATGACGTCATATATTTGTTGCATGCTTTTCTGACTTTGACTCCTCCAAAGTTCACTTGTTTGAACTGTGTTACGTACGTTATTCATCTTCCATTACGTACGTAAGCTTCCTCATATTACGTACGTTAATATAGTATTGTTACGTACGTTAGCTTTGATTTTCTCCAGCATTTTGCACTTGGTTTTCCTTCGATGCTTGCTTCGTCTCTTCGTTGTTTTGTTTTGTTTATCGCCATTAATCATCAAAACACTTTTAATATATGTATGGAACAAAATGTTCCAACAATCTCTCCCTTTTTGATGATTACAAAACAAATCTTCGTCAATGGGATTTACCTGCAAAAATACAAATATATGTATATGTGTACAGACCAAAGTTTTCGACTTTGTCCGTTTCGTTAGTTCTTCTCCCATTTATTTTTCTTTTCTCATTTTCTTTTCTCATTTTTAATTTTTCATCGTCTTTTCGACGTCTCCTCATTTTTCTTTTCCTTCATTTTCGACTTCTCCTTATTTTTGTTCAACTCCTTCATTTTTCCAATTCTTTTAGTATGCTATCGATTTTCTTCGATTTTTCTTCCCCTTTCACGGTTAATCACATTTTCGACTTACTTCACCATTCTTCTATCTCTCCCCCTTTTTGTATTCATCGAAAAATGCAATAAGGTACCAATAAAAAAAATTCAATAAATAATGAAATATGCAAAAATAAATACAAGGGTATTAACTCCCCCTGAAAATATTATCCGTTTTAAAAATTACTCCCCCTGAGTAAAATACCAAAAATCAATGTTTGGGGATCCCACCTATAGTTGGTTTTTGTTTAGAAACATAGACGATATTTGAAACGATTGTTCCTTTAGGAACCCAAATTTTCTTATTTTTTATCGTCCGTCTCGGGCTTTTGCAACTTGAAATATGGTGCCCGATTTTTAAACACTTTTCGCAATGGGGTATCTTGAAATTAACGGATTCGTTTTTCAAACGAGTTTTGAATCCTAACCCCTCTTTATTCAAAGTAAATTTTTGAACATCAAGCATTTGTTCAAATTTCTCGTTTCCGTGCGAGAATTTCTTTGTCAAAGATTTAAGCTCGGTTTGGATTTTAGCGAGATCATTCTTCAAAATATTTTTATTTTAAATACACTTTGAATGATCGATTTCAACAAATTTTCTCTTTTCGATAATTTTGGAATTTTCAATTTCCAAAGATTTAATTTTAGACTTAAGGGATTTGATTTTCGATAATGCATTTTTAAAATCCATATGTAATAACTCAAATGCATCAAATAACTCGTCACGAGAGGATGTACTTGGTTTTCGACGTCACTGTCGTCGAACGAACTCCGGGCCATGAGAGCGAGATTATTTTGATTGTTGAATTCGTCATCTTCGTCTTCATCGCTCCAAGTAGCCACGAGAACCTCCTTCTTGGGTTTAGCTCGGCAATGCTTAGCGAAATGGCCTGGTTTTCCACATAGTCGACAAGAATTGTCGAACTTCTTAGATTCGCTCGAGATGTCCTTCTTCCTCCAGTTTAATAAAGTTTGGAACTTATTAATATTTTTGGCATAATATGCCATTTCTTCGTCGCTTTCCACCGGGATTTCTTCTCTTTTAGACATCTTAGCCTTCAAGGCTATCGATCGTTCCTACGGCTTTGGCTTGACACTTCGCGATTTTAACACGATCTCATAATTGATTAGTGATCCAACAAGGGCACTAATATCCAGCGTGTTGAGATCTTTGGATTCCATAATTGTGGTCACGGTGTCGTCCCATTCGCTAGGTAGTGATCGTAAAATTTTCTTGACTTTTTCACTACTAGATAATGGTTTTCCGAATGAAGTTAGTCTATTTGTGATGACCAAGAATCGGTCGAGCATATTGGTGATGGACTCGTCACCTTTCATCATGAATAACTCGTAGTCATGGAGAAGCATATTGATTTTTGTCTCCTTGACTTGAGTCGTCCCTTCGTGTGTGATTTCTAGAATTTTTCATATTTCTTTTGCACTCTCACACGATGAGATTCGATTGAGCTCTTCCAGATTTAAGGCATAAAATAAGAGTTGAGTATCCTTACAATTTAGATGGTTATTTTTCCAATCGGCATCGTCGTATTCTTCGAAAGATTTGAGCGTACCGTTGGATTTCAGAGGAATTTTCGGGCCAAGGCAAATAATCTTCCAAATCTCTATATCGTAGGCACGAATAAAGATCGACATCTTTTTCTTCCATGTTAAATAATTTGAGCCATCGAAGAATGGTGGTCGTTTGAGAGCAAGGCCTTTGACTGGAGAGAATTGAAATGCCATTTTTGGATCTTTTCTCCTCGGATGTTAAGCCACGTATTGGAGAACCACTCCGATACCAATTGTTGGGTACAGGGTCGGATATTTGCACCGTTTGCGAAAGCGTAAATATAAAGTGCGGAAATTTAAAGCACACAAGGATTTATAGAGGTTCGGCTATAAACGAACCTACGTCCTCTCTCGGTATCTTTTTCAATAGGCTAAAGAAAAACCTCTTCTCCTCTCTTCTATCGGTCGAGGTATAACCATTACAATCACGTCTTCTATTGGTCCGTGATAAACCACTCGTACTTGTCTTTGTGTCGGTCCAAGTTAAATCGTTTTCCTTTTCGTAGGACAAGGAATCAACCTCTCTAGCTTTCTATGGGTACTAGATAAACCTCACGAAGATACCGATTGCGATTCTAACAATGCCAGATTCTTGATCTTAATAACACCGAATCCAATCGTATCTTTTCTTTTACCACTCGTGTATGATTTTGTGTATAACACTCAATCACTCAATGTATGCTCAATATTACAACAACAATAATATCAATATGAAACTCAGATGATTATCTCGTATGCTTGAAGTTGTTGTAAGAATCACTACCATAGACATGGTATTTATAGGCTCCATCAACAAACTAGCCGTTTAGCTGCTGCACACTGCATTACGTAAGCTATATAACTCTGGTTACGTACGTAAGCTTTATTACGTATGTTAACCTCCACAGGTTATGTACGTTAGCATATTCACAATCCAGTCCAGGGAGTTTCGTCATTTGAGTTACGTATGCTAGCATAGACTTCGTTACGTACGTTAACATTACATCACTGATGACGTCATATATCCGTTGCATGCTTTTCTGACTTTGACTCCTCCAACGTTCACTTGGTTGAACTGTGTTACGTACGTTATTCATCTTCCATTACGTATGTAAGCTTCCTCATATTACGTACGTTAACATAGTATTGTTACGTAAGTTAGCTTTGATTTTCTCCAGTATTTTGCACTTCGTTTTCCTTCGATGCTTGCTTCGTCTCTTCGTTGTTTTGTTTTGTTTATCGCCATTAATCATCAAAACACTTTTAATATATGTATGGAACAAAATGTTCCAACAAGATGTAAACTTGGAGTTACAAGACTCCAAAATCGCCCCCAAATCGCCCACAAATCGCCATAGCCGCGGAGGAATGAAGAAAGGTGAAAAAATGACGAACACGGTCAACCCTCAAGTATTTATACTCGCAGAAGGCTAACGTACATAAGCAATAAGCTTTAACGTACGTTAGCGAGTTTACGTACGTAAGGTACAAGCCCTTACGTATGTAAGAGTCGTCCAGACTCTCCTGTACAAAATAGCGAAGACCCTTACGTACGTTATGGAAATGACTTAACGTACGTAAGGAACACAGTTAACGTGCGCTATGATCAACACATAGCGTGCACTAACGAAGGCCAGAACTCAATGTCTGAACTGGTAAGACCCTTACGTACGTAATGGGAAGGGCTTAACGTATGTAAGGTACATGACGATGATGTACGTTATGCTTATAGCATAGCGTACGTAAGTCACTTAGCAGTTCCAGAACTGCTAAGTTCAGCTCGTCGAGTACGAGCGCGATGAAACCGCAAAGCGACAACAACAACACAAGACGAGGACATGCATACGAAGAGTGAAGCACGACGAACTCGAGTGTTAAAAGAAAATACGATTCCGACTACCCGAAGGTTCGAAATACGACAACAGAAGTAATCACCCCCAAAATTTGGGAAATTACAAAACGGCCCAAAACGTCCGCAAATCACAATATGACATCAAGCAACCAAACCGAAGCTCACAACACGCATAACAAAGCTCAACGGACTATAGGAACATAAAACCGTAGTTTCGAACCACCATCACACGAAATGAACCAAATAGCGGAAAAAGTCGCTCAAAACACGGATTCGGATAAAACAGCCCCAAAACAAACTCGGACGACCAAACACGCAGAACAAAACATTATCAAAATGTCAAAACGCTCGCAAGCGAGTTTCTAGAAACCAGAAAAATGCCAAAAACGAAAAATTACCGAAAAAGAAAGTCGCGGGTATTACACCTTTGTGGATCATTCAATATGCAAGTGTATTGTTAAGTGTACCATTCATGTCTTAGGACTCAGAAACTTGCCTTGGTAGCTTATTCAAAACACAAGTGTGTGCAAACGATTAAAAGTGATCTTAGGCGATTCTTGATTTAGCCCTTCAATCCTTTTGGCCTCTCCAATAATTATTAAATCCCTAGTTAGCCCATTGAGCCTTTAAGCCTATTTTGTAGCCACATATTCTGTTCCAAAATATCCTTTTTCCCTATACTTGAACTTTTTTAAATTAATTGGTAGTAGGACAAATGAAGAACGTGTGGAAGTGGCAATTTGGGAGGTTTGTTTTAATACCATATTTGGGTTGGTTCATATCGATTTATCAAAATAATTTGGAAAAAAAATATGTCAGAAAAATGGTGTTGTCTATTACATGAAGGGTAAAATCGGGTCTGCCCGGATAATCAGACAATATTGAATATAAAGAGCTGGCAAAATAAGGTTGCGCTTTTCACTTCTAAAATCGCTTTTGCAATAAATATAAGCTAAGGGATTGAAAGAAGCAAATTTTAAGATGTTGAGCTTCTTAAGTGTTTCATGGGTGCGAAGTGATTAATGTGATTTAGTTTTAGTTCGCTCAAGTCAAAGTCACTTAAGCCATGCCCCGACCAAAAAGCTTACATTACAACCACGAAGTCCTTTTTAATTCACAAATTTGTATGCATAAAATTGTGGTAGAGATGTAGACGATTAGCAAGTTTATGGGGATTCCTATTTCATTGAATGAGTTTTGAGTTTATACACGTCCTTTTATACACTTTGAGAGTGAGTGAATACACTTGACCAGTAAGGTTTGTATTTTCCAAGTATTAGCTATGATTTTAAGAAAGCACCCTGGAGATTTGGTAACTCTATTAACTCGGCTTATTCATTTCTTAAGAAGTATTGAAAAATCTACATAATTGTCCTTCGAGGTGTGTTGATAGTTGAGTACCCTTGGTAGTTGTGTTCGAAGTGCATTGCTCGGGACGATCAACGTATAAGTTTGAGTGATTTTGTTCACACTCATTTTTACACATGTTTTTATAGTGTTTATTCGGAATTTATTATTCTGGAATATGTCGAATTGTCTTGTTTGTGGTTAAATTGTGTTTGTTGGACTCGATTACACTTGGGTATATTTTTGTTGTTTTTAATAGGTGATTTTTAAGGCTATTATCAAGCATGATGAAGTTCCAATCCCCGACACATATTAAGCGATGTACGAATGGGAGAAAGAACTGAAGAAACGAAGCTGAATCGGACAACACAACACGGGCTGTGTCAAACGACACGACTGTGGCCGGAGCTGAATCGGACAACAAAACACGGGCCGTGTCAAACGACAGGCCGTGTCAAAATCCACGGCCGTATCAAAAGCCATGGTCGTGGCATGTTCCAATGGTTTTGAGGAAACTAAGTACGACACAGCCGTGTTATTTGACACGGCCCGTGTTGCCGGACAATGACAAATGCCTTTTGGACTTTTTGGCCACCTACTTTATACTGATTTTTGAGACTTTGGAGGATGAAATTTCCGGGCAAGGAGTAAAAATGAGAGTCTTGGGGGTGGAGAAACACTACAAAAAGGGATTTGAAGGCATTAGGAGGGGGACTGGAGAGAGAGTTTTTAGAGTGGAAAAAAAACACAAGATTAAGAGAAAGGCACACCAAAGAAAGAACAATTTGACAAGGCATCAAGAAGAATACTTGAAGGAAGAGGAAGAACACTTCAAGGCTTGAATCAAAACCGGCCAAGAAATCATCTGAGTTTTATCTTCTTCATATCTTTTACTTATTTTGTTGTTTTATTTAGCTTAAGCATGTTGAATATTATGATGATTGATCTTTTTTTATCACCATGTCCGGCTAAACTTGTTAGATTCCAGGCATGGGAGTACGTTGAATTGCTATTGTTTTGAAGGATTGATGATTATATATACTTATTGTGATTCCCTTTTCAAATACTTGGTGACATTTCATGTTGGAATACTTGATCAATGTTTTTACATATTTAACTTAATTGCTCATAATTCGAGAGAAGAGGGCGTTAATAGGTCTCGAGTATTTGACATAATTAATTGCGAGATTGAGAAATCGATGATGAACCATGATGATATTTGATCTTATGAATTTTTTGGAGCTAGATAATCTAAACTAGATGGAGACGTCATTATAGGTTGTTTAATCTATATTTTAATGCATCTCGACAGAAACTTTGAGATATTGTTGTGATTATCGTTTTGGTAAGGCACGTAGAACTCTTTTGAAATCAATTCCGATTAAACCTAGCAAGCGACGGAAAACTAGTCTTGGAATCTATCTTTTGAAACTCTAAACATTCTCTTTGATTTGATTAATATAATTTGTTTAAATTAGTTTTAGTATTTTACATTAGATAATCATTCTTCAAATTATCGATCGTCTAGATAAATGTGGAATCACTATAATCTAGTAATTAATACAATAGAAGTAATTATCTCTGTAGAATACGACCTTGCTCGCCACTTTCTACGACTACTCCGTACACATGCGGGTAGTAAAAAAATAGCGAACAAGAGCCTTATATATAATGGTAAATCTCGACATATTCGCCACGGATATATACCGTGAGACAATTGGTTCCAAATGAAATTATATCTATTGACTGCATGGGAAATGTTAATTCGATGGATCCACTCATAAAAGGTCTAAATCGCGGTGTATTTTATAACTACTAGAGGTGGGATCAATATCCACATCTTGAAAGAACGATCGTGGTAACAAACCTTGAAGATCTAGAGATCCCAGGAACATGGTTCAATGAGAAATTAAAATTGTGAAAGTTCTATCGAATATAAATTCATCCATATACAACAGTATAAGTGGCGAGTTCTGTGATTGTAGTGATGTTAAGTCATTTACACCTTAATGGTTCTTATTCGTTAGAAAGGAGAAGTATTATCGGGTACTCAAATAAGACCACCTATTTAAGTGTGAGGACATGTCGTCACAATTAAACCCTTAGGAAACCAAGATGTTGCCCATGATCAAAATGGACATAACTATGAGAATAGAAGGTATTGAGACTTTGTTGTGTGAAATCATTAACTCGGTATACACCAGGGAGGATAAGTTCAAGGCATTGCGTCCATTAAGCCGCAGGTACACCCGATAATATTTTACTATGGAATGTTCAAAGCCACAAACTATTTTTCTTCATACAGCAGTGTTTTACGGAAACAGGGTATGTGACTCCGCATTCATGCATGTACTTATTTCCACTCATATAGGGAATTATTTAAAATTAGTTTGGAAAAACTTGTTCTGCTTAAATTTGAACCAGATTAACAGTAACAAAATATTCCTGTGAATTAAATTATAAATTGAGAGTTGATTTTTGAGAAGATAAACATAGAATTTTATTTTTCTCAAAATAGATTTTCGGTGAGTGAAAAATTAAATCATTAATGTTGGCCATTTAACTGAATTTAATGGGAAGATAAAGAGTTAAAGTGGGATATGAAAAGATATCCCACATTATAAAAAGGAAGTCTTCTCGACTAATTTATTAGTAAGAAAGTGAATGGGTAATTCAACAAGCTAGTCGTCTACATTAGTGGACCCGCGCTTTGAAACCCACATATGCGCCGCCGGCGCTGCCGAATAGGCTCGGCTCAATTTGGCTTGCCGGCTTGACTCGGCTCAGTTCAGGACAAGCACAAGCGCGAGTTGTGGGCCTTGGATATTGGTCCTTGGTTCTTGACAATTGGATTTTATGATGAACTTGAACGACTTGGGCCGTAGGGCTTGGGGCCTTGGAGCTCGGCTAAAACTATAATATTTTTGCAGTCAGGCCCATGAAACACGACTCGGGCTTGATCAAGCATGAACTGACCCAGTACTGAAGACGTTCTTTTAAAACACAACTCTTTCACTCCACGAAATTAAAATGGTATGCTAAGACCACTTCGTAGAGATGACTCTTCATCAGCTCAAGGGTTACTTTCAATATCTTTCAACTCAAAAGTGAAAGTAAATTTTGTTTTAGAATTTTACAGATATACTAAGTGAGTTGAAAAATAAATTTTATAATAGAATTTTACAGATAAACTAAGAAAACTTATAACAAGGCTGATTAATCCTTATTTAAGTAAAATTTATATAAGCCAATTACAAAAGTTATTTTCTAATTAATGTATGGTGCAATTCTTTTGGAGAAAAACTATTTGTATCTTCAAAACATAAATATTGTTTTCTTGGCACGAATAGTATTGGCTTATTTGAAGATTGAAGTTCCTTTAGATGCCTTGAATATATATATATTTTTTTTGAAATTCTATAACAAAACTTATTCATATGCTGCTGTTAATGATGACATGAATCAATAGGGTCAAATACTAGTGAAGACTTATAAATGTATCCTTAATGGAAGTGTTGTTCATGTGAATCATGTCTTCACGAATTTGAAATTCTGCCAATTGTATATGATTATACACTGTATTGCTTTTGGTGCTGTTTCAAGTTTCATATCTACGCTTTAAAAAACAATTTAATTCCTTTGTGAAAAATATATACTCCTTCAGTCCATCAAAGATATATTCATTTTAATTTTGATCGATCTCTCTCAATACATCTTTGATCATTAGTAATTTTAGTTATATATAAACAAAAATTATAAGAAATAATATTTAGAGAAAATATTAAGATAAATCAAACAAGTACTTACATGATTATAATTTTTTTTATATTGATTGTAATTTATGATCAAAGTGTATGAGTTTTGATCTGTAAAAAAATATACTTTTAATAGACGGAGCGAGTAGAATTTATCATTCATGATGATTAGTTTGATCAAAGCAAGAGCATTACCTTAAAAATTTTCAAGCCACACTTAACCGCCTTACAACGAAAGTCCTAAAACCATAATCATATCTACATTTAGGCTAAAAAAGTAAAATAAAAAGTAAAAATATAATTCAACAAATCTCTTAAATTTAGAAACGGTCACGAAACTTTTACATCTATTCAAACAATTTAAAAATTTTAAAAAATATTTCCTAAATTTTTTAGTTCAATCAGAAATTCACAATTATTTGAGCTGGTTCCACCAATTACTAAAAGAAGAGAGGAATAATATATATTGGATAATATAACTATAAGATATGGGAGTGATGTATTTTTATGTAAAATAGGGGTTTGAATCATTATAAAAAATAGTTGATCACGAGCAAATTTAAGAGTGGCTTTTTATGAAATCTGTTGTGAGCAAGTCCCCAAAATTGGTCCGGGGATGAAACCATTAACCCTGCCGCCAAGTAGCGCATGTAATCCAAGCGACAATGAGAGCGATCGCTACTGGCAACCTTACCTCTAAATCGGGGGTGAGCTCGAGCCTCTTTGGGGGGTACTCAGGACAGGGGACAATCCCCCTCGTGTGCGTGTGTGGAAAATAATAAAAAAAAAAGTCCCCAAAATTGGTGCAATCCCTAAATTAATTTTCTATAATATAAAGAATATTTATCTTTTTTTATCGTTGTAGTGCGTACTTAAAAACACTAGTATATCCCTCCCGTTTGTATCAAACTAAATAATAACAAAAATTCAAAAATACTCATAACCTTCAAAAAAACTTAGAATATTAAATAAATTAAAAGGACAAACGATCTCCTATTTCTTTCATATCTGACAGAGTTCTCGAACGGATTGCCGGATGGCTGCTCGTGGGCCTCTGACGGACTCTGGTGGCCGACTGCCCACAGGCTTCTGACGGATTTCGGCAGCCAACCAATTTTTTTAATTACAACCGCTTGTCGGTCTGCGTGCCAACCGCCGCCGGCAAACCACTAGCAACCGGCAATTTTTTTTTGTGCGGCCGCTAACAGACCTTTGAGGATGGTCATTTTCTTTTTGGTGCGGCCCTTCAAGCCTGCATGCTGGCGGAGTCGACTTACATTTTTTTTCTAGCAAAGTGATCTGATAATTCTATTACTTTTTAATCTAATTATGACACAGTTGATATACAGTTATCGCACACTACCGGATTTTTTTAATTTGCTACTAATTTAGCTATAAAAATCTCAGCAAATTTCAAGATAAATAACTACCTAATTGCTAAAATTTCAAATTCAGTAGGTAAGAAATCTGGTTTTGCGATAATTGCAGAAAATAGCTACGATTTTTAATTTTATATTTTTATAAACTGATACATTATCATGGCCAAATTCAGGATTTTTTTTCTTCAAAAATAAAATCGTAAATAAATCTTAGAATCCTGATTTTAGCTATCATTATAAATGAAAATGGGTAATGCTCACCTTTAACAGATCAAAATTGGAATTAGGAGTGTTACATTTACTTGTTCTAAAAGATAACAATAACATAATTATGGCCTCTATTGCTATAAGTCAAACCCACAGTATTACTTATCAACATATTGGACTCACTTGGGAATTGGTTGGTGGTTCAGTTGTAGGACGCCTACTCTTAAAGACACTCCTTTGGGAGGTCTTGGGTTCAATTCCCACCAAGGAGGTGAAAGAGGAGGTTTTTTCTCTTTATGATCCTCTAGCTCATCGAAATTGCATTTCGGCCGCTAATCGATGTTTAATCTCGTCACAAGCGGTGTGGGAGTATTTCCTCGGGAACCCGGAGAGTGCCGACTAATCGATGGTATTCTCCCGAGAAGCTGTCTTTGAGAACCCGAGGCATTAATCGTTAAGGGCTTCTCCTTGCGCAGTGTCTGAAAAGGCATTGGGAACCCTGGAATTGCTTGAGCGACTCGCGATTTACTTCTCTCAATGGGTTAGGAGTGGGTTCATTGACGGACTAGGATTAGTCCAGCTAAGCTGGGATCACCTAGTTATCAAAAAAAAAAAAAAAAAAACATATTGGACTCACTTTTTTTCTCTCATATTGGACTAAAAAAAAAATATCCGCCCATTACGTTCAGTCATACCCCCCCCCCCCCCAACCCAAACCCCACCCAATATTTAAATACAAACCCGTCGGCCACCACTCGTCGTCACCGACCATCTTTTTTTTCCTACTATGATGTGAGATTACAATTTAATGTCCAGCCAAGTCGAGTCGAACGAAACTCAAAGCTCGAGCTCGACTTGACTAGAGTATATAATTTTGGTAAAATAGTTTGCAAGTATCTTTTTATACTATTAATAATATTATTTATTATATATTTAAATAAATTAAAATACTAAGGATACAATTATAATAATGATAAAGTTCAACTAGAGTCACGAGCCTGTCGAGTCAAGTGCAACTGAGCTCGAGTCCGACATCGACATTCACTCGAATAGTTCAACCTTGAGCTGAGCTCGATTAAGTGCGAGTTGATGGTCGTACATTTTTGGAATTGCTCCCGAATAACTCTGGAACGAGCCGACCCGATCTCACTTACGCCCCTCACTTCAACTAACAAACCTAGCACGTATCAAAACCCAAGCTCATTACGTAAGGATGGGCCGGTATCTAGAAACTACATCACAGCTGGTTTTTCTTTGCATCGCAACTTGCTAGTTTTGACTGTATATCATAGACTAATGTGTCTATATTCAAACCCTACTTATTTTTATATTAATTCAGTTAAAAACATAAAGAACCAAAGCTATCCTAGTTCAAACTAACAAGCATAAAGGTGAGCTTTGGGTCGTCGTATGAGACAGTTGTTAATGATGTCAGGAAATTCTCCGAAAAGAAACAGTCGATATTCTTAGGTGATGACTGTGATTATTTCAAAAGAAAAAGTAAACCTGAAGTAAGCATCTATTCGACTTTATTTGAGGAGTTCCGAGATATTAATCGGAAAGCGGCTATGATCGATGAGTATAATGCTCAAATTAAAAATAATACATGGGAGTTGGTTCCGAGGCAACTTAGTGTTAATATTATTCGTTCAATATGGATCTTTGCACATAAGGAGCGAGCCGAAGGTTCTTTTGAGCGGCATAAAACTCGACTTGTAGGTGATGGCTAGACTCAACAGATGGGGGTTGATTATGATGAGACGTTTAGCCCCGTGGTTAAATCAGCGGTGATTTGCACCGTTTTATCGTTAGCATTATCGAAGGCATGGTCGGTTGGAAAAGCTAGAAAATTAAATAAGGGATTTAATTCTGTAAAGCTTTTATTTGATTGTTTATTAAAAGACAAAGTATTGTGTTTTGTGAGTTGAAAAGAATCCGACGTGGAACAAACACAAATGAATTGAGCATTATAAGTGTAAGCATTTAATAACCATTAATAAACATGTGGTAGTGGAGAGACTATGTCATGTGGATGTGAGGTGGAGGTGAGGTGGCAAATCTATGCCATTTTTCACTCTCACATCACCGCTCGGCGACAGCGGCGTCCGGCTCCGGCTCCGGCTCCGGCTCGGGCTCGGGCTCGGGCTTAGAAGCTTTAGTGGTGCTTCGTAGGCGCACTTTGGCACGCGGTCACGTGGGCTCGTGGCGAGTCTGGCGAAACGGCGCGGTCCGCGGGCTTCTCACGGCGATTCTCACCAACGGTTGCGCCTCTTCAATTGGTTATTTTTGCCGTTTGAATGAAAAGTCATGTTATTTCGAAACGAACGGTTGTTTGGCCAACGGTCGGGTCGTTTGAACGAAATGGTGCTCATTTTCGCGAATAGGTGTGATTTCTTTATAAAACTGAGTTCGGTTTCAGAAATCAATACAGATTTTCGAATCAACTATTCTCATTTCCTTAAACTCTAAATCCAGAAAATTGTTCTTGTCTATTTTTTTCACTCTATCTTAGTGCAGTCCGGAATTTAGGCTTGTCGTATCCTGCGGTATTCTTGTTTGTAACCTTAAGACACGTTTCGGGGTGCAAGAAATACTATAAGCAAAGCGTTTCCATGCGTGATTCAAGACTCGACGTCTTTAATTTTGAAGAATTTTCTAACAATCTTATAATATCTGTTGCAATGGCGACCGAGGCTACTGTTTCGAGTTTGAAGGTGACGAACCAAGACTTCGTCAAGTTGGACCGCTTCGATGGAACCAACTACACTCGCTGGCAGGACAAGATGCGTTTCTTCCTCACTGCCATGAAGGTCTTCTACGTGTTGGACCTGAAGTTGAAGCCTATCCCGGAGCCAACGGAGAAAGATTCTGAAGAACTCAAGGCAGAATGGAAGCGTCAAGAGGACGAGTTGTTGTGCCGCGGCCACATTTTGAACACTCTCTCTGACCGTCTCTACAATCTCTACACTAACAATCCATCGACGATGGAGATTTGGAAGGCACTCGAGTACAAATTCAAGGCCGAAGAAGAAGGTACCAAAAAGCTCCTTGTCTCTAGTTATTTTAATTTTAAGATGTTTGACGAAGCCCATACTTGCTCAAGTACATGAATTGCAATTTATTATCAACAAATTGAGGGCCGTGAAGATTGATATTCCGGAGACTTTTCAAGTTGGTGCAATTATTGCGAAGTTGCCTAATTCCTGGAAAAGCTACCGAAGAAACTTCTTCACAATACCGAGGACTTCTCTTTAGGACAAATCCAGAAACATAATCGAATCGAGGAGGAATCGAGGATGAGAGAGAAGACGACGGATGCCGGTACTTTCAAGGCCAACGTGGTGAGCGCGAAAGGCAAGAGGAAGTGGAATGAAAAAGGAAGTTCTTTGGGTCCCAAAAAAGATTCAAAGAAATTCAAGCATTCCAGCAAAGTCAAGTCCGACTACAAGTCCGTGTCCAAGGGGTCCAACGGGGGCTGCTATGTGCGTGGCAAACCCAGGCACTATACTCGAGATTGTCGACACCGTAAGACAATGGGAAAAGAAGTCGACGCCACTATGACCGATGGGAACATAATCGCTACGGTGAGCGAAATTATGGCGGTAAAGGGCAAGGTTCTACCGTCCACGTATCCTACGATAGGGCTGCTTTCAACACCTATTATGAAGTCGACGGAGGACAAGAAGTTCAGATGGGAAACGAGCAATGCTCAAAGGTCGCCGGCATCGGAAACGTGGAACTCAACTTCACATCCGGGAAGAAGGTCACTTTGACCAATGATCTCCATGTTCTGGAAATGAGTAGGAACCTTGTTAGTGGTGATCTCCTAGGCAAACCGGGGATCAAATCTGTGTATGAGTTGGGCAAGCTTATCTTGACCCGTAATGGTGTATTTGTTGGAAAGGGCTACTCTAGTGAAGGGATGGTCAAATTATGTATTTTTGACAATGTTATTAATAAAATTTCTCCTTCTGCTTATATGATTGATTTCCTTTCTTTATGGCATAGTAGATTAGCACATATAGGATTTAGCACTATGAAAAGATTAATTAAATGTGGTTTAATTTCGTGCAGATCTGATAAATTGGATAAATGTGAAATATGTGTGAAATCTAAAATGATAAAAAAAAAACCTTTTATAGTGTAGAGAGAAATTCTAAATTGTTAGATCTTATAAATTCTGATTTATGTGAATTCAATGGGATGTTAACCCCTAGGGGAAATAAGTATTTTATCACCTTTATTGATGATTGCTCTAGATTTACATATGTGTATTTATTAAAACATAAAGATGATTCTTTTAATGCTTTTAAGATGTATAAGGCTGAGGTTGAAAATTAATTAGGAACTAAAATTAAAGTTCTTAGAAGTGATAGAAGTGTTGAATATTTTTTTAGTGATTTTTGTTGGGAAAACAAGAACCCTGTATCGAAACAGCCGGGATATTCAATCCCTGTATCGAATAGTATTTGATAAGAGATTTTGACATATATGCCAATCCTCAATACAGTAAAGGAAACTGTATCGAAGAGTTGAAGTATCAACCTGTATCGAAGACATGTCTCGAATCCAGCATATAGTGGAACCCTTCAGTACAGCAAAGAAGTCTTATAAAGACCAAGTATGGAAACTGTCTCGAATCACCAATACAGTTATCTTCCATACATCTTTCAACAGGACAAGAAGGAATCTTCAAAAGTCAAGTCCCGTTGAATAAAGAAGTATTTAAATACTCAAGGATAAAGTATTTAAATACTTCAGTCAACAGATCTTCAAATCCCGCTAAATCCGGATCATGCTTTTAATCCCGTTGGAACAGAATCTTGCTCAACGGATACATCTAAACGGATATATATTTCAGAGACTATATATATCACATCTAGATGCTGAATATCAAAGCTTACGAAATATATCTCCAAGCTTACTGCAACTCAAAGCTATCAAGTTATCATCAGAGACTACGAAATTATATTTATATAATTTCAGAGACTACGAAATTATCAAAGCTATCAAGTTATCATCAGAGCAAAATATATCTCCAAGCTTACTGCAACTCAGATAAAAGAGATATATAGTGCTCATCATCTTGAACAACACTTTATCATCTACAAGCTCATAAAGTCAAAGCTGTTGTTCACACTATGTTCTATACCTTGAACAAACCCAGATCAGCCCTGTGTGGACTGAGGAAGACGAAGCTTCAGAACTCTGTGTGAAGAAGTCAGTCAAGCTTTAGCTCAAACCAATCTGTGTGAACGGTTGAAGCTAAGATCTTTATATCAATCTGTGTGAACGATATATTGATTGTATAACTGTTATAATTACGTAGTTGTGTACGTAGTAATTATAATAAACATTTTACTCCTGTGTGGAGGACCAGTGGACGTAGAGGGGTTTACCTCGAACCACTTTAAATACTGTGTTATTTACCTTCAGTTTCTTGTTTTATTTCTGTGATTATTTAAGTATGCACTGCACACCAAGTTCTTGTATCCACAAGAACTTCATCGTATCTAAGACTTCCGCTACGCACTCAGATTTAAAATCGATCTGACTTGTTGTTTAAACTACTTCCCAAGCTGTATCCAGTATACTTAGTGGACAACAAGTGGTATCGGAGCGGTTGATTCTAAAAAGAATCAGTCGTATTTTTAACCGAATCAGATCCAAAATCACTTACTCTTTAAAAACAGTCTCTTTCATTTCCTTACTTTCACATGGATACTTCTATGATCAATAAAGTGCCTATGTTCTCTTTTAACGACTTTGATGATTGGAGAATTAGGATGGAGGCTCATCTTGCAGCAATGAACGAAGAGATGATTTTGTGATACAGGATGGCCTTATCAAGATTATGAAGGTAAACACGGCCGCAAGGATTGAAGGCCAAGCCCATGCTGAGATGCTCGAGAAGGATCGCGAGCAATGGACCACAGATGAAAGAAAGCAAGCCAACCTTGACAATATGGCTAAGAACGCGTTATTTGTCACCCTTGACAAAGGAACGTTCTCAAAGGTAAAGAGCTGCAAAACAGCCAAGGAAATCTGGGATAAACTCAAGTTGATTTGTGAGGGAACTGAGCTCTCAAATGAAAACAAGATTTCAAAACTGACTCAGCAATTTGAATCTTTCAAAATGAAACCAACTGAGACACTTGAGGAACTTGACCTCAGATTCACTGATATTGTTGGTGAACTTGAAGCGTTGGGCAAAATTTATACCCAAAAGGAGAAGAATTTAAAAAATTTCAGATCTCTCCCAGCCCGATGGGACATTAAGACCACAGCTATGCGTGTGTCTTGCAATCTTAATGAAATAACTACTTTTGATCTCTTCTCTGACCTCAAAGCTTTTGAGTATGATATTGACAGAAGAGAGAAAGCTGAAGAATCTCCTTCAAAGGTCACAGCACTAGCCTCTATATCGAGTCGTCGACACAACATGCCCAGCTCGTCGAAGCCTAGTCACAAGAATGCTAACAGTGACGACGACATCCTGTCTCAAGATGAAATGGCGCTTCTAATACACAAATTCAAAAAGTTCATCAAGCAGACTCCCTACAGGCCCAAACCTGTCCAAAAGGTAAGTACCGAAAATTCATCCGGTAGTTCTAACCTGTGCTATAATTGCAGGAAACCAGGGCATTATGCAAATAAATGTCCTCATCCCAAAGTTCAAAAGTTGCCGGAGGCCGAGCAACAAGAGAGAGATGAAAGAAGACGTGCTTGGAAAAAAAAGCTCAAGGCCCTGATTGGAGAATCAGAAGCCTCCCCCACACCATCCAAATATGAAGAATGTCTTCAGGTGGTCACCGAAAGTGATTCATCTGATGATGAGTTCGATGATAAAGCATATATGTGCTTTATGGCCAAAGACATTCCAGAAGGTGAAGATAGCGATGATGAGGTAAGTTCAACCTCAGATATTCCATCAAATGCATCTCATACTTTTGAAAACATGATGAATGAATTTAAAAACATTCAAAAGGCCCATGAGACATTGAAAAACGATAATATACAGCTCCAACTGTCTAACCTAGAGCTGAAAGATGAAAATGATTTGCGGAAGATAAATTATGAGAATATGTCTCTTGACTGTGAAACCAGCAAAGTCGATTTTGAAAAACTCATGGAGAGCAATCATCAACTTGCTCATGAACTAAGTGAGGTTAAAACTCACAACGAGAGCAAGACAAATGATTTGGTTCTACTTCAAGCCAAAGTCACAACTCTCGAAAAACAAGAAATTGAACTTGAGACCACTCTGAAATCGTTCGAGAAATCGTCCAAAAGAATGGAAGAAATTCTGAGCACTGGGCAACATGCTCATGATAAAAGTGGCTTAGGATACAGCTCATGTTCAAACAAAGGTAAAACTAGTACAGTGTTTGTCAAGAGTGTGGAGCACATTCCAGTATCGAAAGATACCCCTAGTCCCGTGAAGGAACCTGCTGCACCACGAAAACCGAAGGCTGCCATTCTTCCCCCGCAATCCTATTCCAGACAGCGGAATCATAAGCCGTTCCAACCTGTGAGGCGCACTCAAAAGCATGCTCCCCGAGCATATCAACAGCGCCAATAGCCGTTCAGAAGGAAGGTTGTATCCAACTACCAAAGGCCCGCACGGCAGTACTATCAGTACAGCACGCCTAGGTATTGGATACAGGAGCACCGTTATCCCTCGAGACAGCAAGTGCCCGCTCATTATCAACAACAGCGTTGGGAATCCAACTGGAGACCCAGAAGGCAAGCTGTTAGGCCAAAGAAAATGGCTCCACCTCCAAGACAGCACTCGTACTGGATCAATAATAATAACCCTGAATTTTTCATGCATAATAATTATCATGGTTATAGCGACTACGGATATGCCCCTCGTAGATATCGCAACACTGTACCGAGTATGACCTACAGTAAACCAATTGCTGCTAGGAAAACTTGGGTACCTAGAGGAACTAACATACATGGACCCAAAAATCAAAGGGGACCTAAATCTACTTAATTTCTTTGTTACAGGACATTCTAGAGGAGGATACCTGGTACTTTGATAGTGGATGCTCTCGGCACATGACCGGAGATAGGAGCAAGCTATCAGATTTTGTAGAAGGTCGCGGTCCAAAAGTTCGTTGGTGATAAATCTAAAGGAAGAACAAGAGGAAAGGAAACCTACTTGTCGGAAAATTCAAAGTCACCGATGTTGCATATGTTGAAGGCTTACGGTACAATCTACTTAGCATTAGCCGCCTGTGATAAACAGTTCTCGGTGAAATTCTAAATAGATAGCTGAAGACTCAAGAACATCTAAAACAAGGAAGTAGTGCTTCTGAAAGCGATCGTAACATGTATATTCCGATCGAAGCCTATGAGCTCCTCAATTCCATGCTTTGTTGCCAAAGGCACTGCAGATCTTAGCTGGTTATGGCACAAGAGGATATCTCACGTCAGCTTCAAGACGATCAACAAGCTCTCAAAATAGGGAATGGTTAGAGGATTGCCAAATGTGTCATTTAAGAAGGACAGCGTCTGCGGACCGTGTCAGAAAGGCAAGCAAATCAAGTCAACCCTGAAGAGCAAATCCTACCTTTCAACCCAAAGAGTGTTGGAAATGTTACATATGGATCTCTATGGTCCTGTAGACCCAGTAAGTTTGGGAGGTAAGAAATACTGCATGGTTGTTGTTGCTTGGACAATTTTCCTTAGCAAGAAGAAAGAAACAACATCAAAGCTGCCCGAGCTCCTGAGAAAGTTGCAAAATGAAAAGGCATTGAGTATCGTGTCCATTCGTTCCGACAGAGGTACAGACTTTACTAACCGCTTTATAGAGCAATACTGTTTGGAAAATGGGATACAACACGAATACTCAGCTGCCCGTACACCTCAACAAAATGGTGTTGCCTAGCGAAAGAATAGGACGTTGAAAGAAGCAACAAGGACAATGATTGCCGCAAGCAAGTTGCCACAGCGTTTCTGGGGTGAAGCAACCAATACAGCATGCTACACTCAAAACCACTGTATCGTCAAGAAGCACCACAACAAAACAGCATATGAGGTATGGAACAACAAAACTCCGTTAGTTTCATATTTTCACATTTTTGGATGCAGGTGTTATGTGTTGAATAATGGGAAGGACCAACTTAGAACCTTTGATGAGAAATTAGATGAAGGAATATTTGTAGGATACTCCTCCGTCAGCAAAGCTTACAGAATCTTTAATAAAAGGAAGTTGAAGATCGAGGAATCAGTTCATGTAGTGTTCGACGAACCTCATCATGACCCTACAGGAGTAGAAGATGTTACCCAAAACATCCAACAACTCTCTATCTTGGATCCTCCAACTCCCATAGAACCTGTCGTTGATCTAGAAATCAACCCCGCAGCTGTAAGAATCGACGTGGATGAAGCCGACGCTGTACAAGCTGAAGCGGTATCCACAGAATCTCTCGATACAGTACGGGATCCTGAATTAGAACCCGACCGAAGATGGTTGAGAGATCACCCGCAAGAGCTGATCATTGGAAACATAAATGCTGGTGTTTCTACTCGTAGGAGAATACAGAGTACACAAGGAAATGTACTTTGTGCACAAGAAGAACTTGATACTGAGATATCACAGTTTCCTGAATGGAAATCTCAATCCGAGCTTAGAAGACTCAATATGTGCACTATCGATGTATTCTTAGCTCAGTCTGAACCTGTTTCGACCATAGATGCTCTTAATAATTCTCACTGGATAAATTCTATGGAAGAATAGCTTAACGGTTTTGAAAGAAATAATGTATGGTATCTTGTACCTAGACCTACACATCAATCGGTTATAGGAACCAAATGGGTATTTCGAAACAAAAAGGATCAAAATGGACTTATTATAAGGAATAAACCCAGACTAGTCGCACAAGGCTATAGTCAGGAAGAAGGCATAGACTATGATGAAACCTTCGCCCCTGTAGCGAGACTAGAAGCCATTAGGATATTTTTAGCCTTTGCCGCCCATAAGAGCTTTATTGTATACCAAATGGACGTCAAGAGTGCATTCCTGAATGGAGACCTTTCCGAAGAAGTTTATGTTGAACAACCACCAGGGTTTGCCAACACATACGGTATCGACTTAGTATAAAGGCTAAGGAAAGCACTGTATGGACTTAAACAAGCCCCTAGAGCCTGGTACGAAACCTTGTCCCAGTATCTAACCAACAACGGATTTGAGAAAGGTGCTGTGGACAAGACCTTGTTCAAAATACAGGAAGGTGATGACCTTCTTATGGTGCAAATCTATGTGGATGATATAATTTTTGGTTCAACTAACCTTGCTTTGTGTCAAAGGTTCTCTCATCTCATGCAAAGTAAATTTGAAATGAGTATGATGAGGGAACTTAGTTATTTCCTAGGTTTGCAGGTAAAGCAGTTGCCTACAGGTATTTTCATCAACCAGAAAAAATACAGCAAGGAGCTTCTCAACAAATTTGGAATGAACAATTCCAAATCATCGTCAACCCCCATGAGCACTTCCATGCAAATTAGTGCTGATGAAGCCGGAAATCCGTTTGAGCAATCACTCTACAGGAATCTCATTGGTTCGCTCCTGTACCTAACGGCTAGCAGGCCCGATATCCAGTTTGCTGTTGGAGTGTGTGCGAGGTATCAAGTAGCACCTAAGGAATCACACTTCAATACAGCTAAACGAATCCTGAAGTACATTAAAGGAACAGTTGATGTAGGACTATGGTATCCTAAAGAAGGCGGATTCGATTTAGTTGGATACAGCGACTCAGATCTCGGAGGCTGCAAGCTAGATAGGAAGAGTACAAGTGGAACTTGTCACTTTCTTGGACCTAGACTCATTTCTTGGTTCAGTAAGAAGCAATTGGCTAACTCTCTTTCCACGGCTGAATCTGAAAACTATGCTGCTGGTAGTTGCTGTATGCAGATCCTTTGGATGCAGCAACAGTTGTCAGATTATTGAATAGAAGCCAGAGAGACTCCAATTATGTGTGATAGCACAAGTGCAATTGCAATAACGCACAATCCTGTCCTGTACTCGCGCACTAAGCATATCAACATGAAGCATCATTTTATAAGGAATCATGTCGAGAACAAAGATGTTCGCCTTGAAAAAGTTCATACAGACATTTAGTTGGCCGACATCTTCACCAAGCCGCTCGACACAGCCAGATTCAACATGCTTAGACAAGAATTGGGAATGCTACAGCCTGACTCCCTGTAAGTAATTTACTGTTTTTACTCAACAATTGAGGGGGAATGCTGTAAGACCCAAGAATACAGTATCCAAGGTTAATTATCCGTACACTCAGAACCATCAATACATCACTGTAGTGAGCAAAGACATATGAATCCTACAGCTGACGTGTGCAATAATTAAAGGAGAATACTGTAGGACCCATGAATACAGCATTAATCCAAAAGTTGCTGTATGGAATTTAAAACCTATATGTACCTTTTTAAGGGGGAATGCTGTATCGACGCAGACACAACACATATTACAGAATTTCGATTCAGTATATGTATTATATTATATCATTTCATTTTAAAATGATTTTTGTCCACGTGCCCTATTTTTATGTCAAACGTCATGTACATTAAATGCCTTACACGACATCTGGACAACTGAATCTCAAAAGCCGCGATGTTTTAAATTGTTTATTGTTTTAAAACCGCCGTTTCAGGCATTTAGGGTGACACAAATGTCAGAAGTGGGACCCACTTATATTTTAAATATTTTAATGGATTAGCGTACTAGTTACACTCAGTCCATCTCAACCGTTGATTTCAAAAACCGGTTCCCATCCCTTAAAATCTGACCATTCGTACTCTGCAAAACCCTATTTCGCCGCCCAACTATAAAAGGACTGATACTTCCATTAGAGACTCCTGACGCTTTCTGCAAAAATTAAGAGTTCTCAAGCAAAAACAGCCTACACAGCTTTCTGCATTTTACTGTATATTACGTGTTTTCTTCTTTAAGAGTTCTTCACTTTTTATTGAAAAACCATCAAATGGCTGGACAAACATCTTCGCCCGCACTCAAGAAAACCGCAAACATCATCGATGGACGGATCTTCTCAAGATCTGTTGTCATTGAACGCCTTCTCGCTGAAACCAATGATGTCGAACCCATGGAGTACATCATCACTCGTCTTCGTCAACAAGGCCTCTATCGCCTTGGAAGTCAAACTGCTGACAAGTATGATGTTCATCTGGTTGAGGAATTTTACCTCAACGCCGCCGTATGTTTTTTGTCGCTGGCCCAAGGAGGTCACGTTGCTGACATAACCGCTACCATTCAAGGAGTTGAGATCTGTGTTGATAGCGATCTGCTCCAGAATATCTACAGGCTACCTGTTGATGGCCTGACAATGGATCAACTTGAGACGTTTGGGTCTCAAGTACTTATAACCAAGTTTTATGGGATGTTCACCGGCTCAACTGTTGTTGACATGGTTCAAACCACCTGTCACAAAAAGAACTTTTGTCTGCCTTATGTATATTTGCATGATTTATGCTGCAGGATCATTGAGAATCGAACTGGTGCGTTCGAAATGTGTACTAATCTGAGGTTCAGGATGATGGTGGCAATTCTGACCTGTGAAAAGGTCAACTGGTGCCAGATAATCCTGAAGCGCTTGCAAGAGGAAGTATGCAAGTCTGCCACCCAGAAGAAGTCATTTGGTTTAATGTTAAACCATATCTTGACGAAATGCGGACTATAGTAATCCGCTGATGCAAAGAAGAACAGCTCCAGGATATACCTAGGAGGCGTCAAGCCTACTGTGTATAACCATAGCACCATGGTCTGCAACCACCCGAAAACTAAATATATGCCAGTTTTTGCAGACCCAAGAGATGAGTCTTTGAAGTCCCAGGACGTGGAGTCTTCAAAGAAGAGGAAAAGATCTCACAGCAAGAAACCCATTGCTGGTGAGAAGCCAAAGAAGAAGCTAAGGAGGCTTTCTAAATCCACCAAGCCCTCCCCGAAGCAGTTTCTACCGTGGCACAACACACTGAAGAACAACCCCAGGGCCCAACCCCTATGGAAGAGGTGTCCACTACTGTATCGACAGTAGATCGTGAGCCTTTGGCAGCTAGGACGGATGATGGGACATCTGCCAACGAAAAAGACTCTAGCGATTCGGCTGCCCCTACGGAGCCAAACGCTACCTCTCTTATGCAGGATTCCACACCCGTACAGGATCAATCTTCCTTCGGGGCACCATCCCCTGTAAGGAATCCCACTTCCCTACAAGATCCCACACCTGTAGAGGAACCCCTCGCTACAGCGTAGCCAGACGTTGTACGCAGTCCCTCCCCTGACACCATTATTCACAAAACCCTTCTCTCTGTTCAGATCGACCATACTTACGAAAGATTTCTGAAATGGAAAGGCTACAGGCTAGCTCCGTATGAAACATTATACAACTGGAGCGATTAGAGCCAAGAAGAAAGATTTGTATCAGAAGTGACGGACTCAATGGAAATTGAGACCCTGATCCGATGGGACAATCCCTTCTGTAAAGAACTGATTAAAAGCCATCTTCTGCAGAAATCTGACGCAAGAAGGAAAGGTAAAGATAAGTCAGAGGACTCTCCCCCAAATCCAAAAGACGACGATGATAATGACTCAGACGACGATGACAATGCTTTACAAGCTGGTCTGAGAATGAGTCGTGAAGAGGCTCAAGATAGAGACGCCTCTCCATCAAAGGATGACGAAGGGCCGTCAACTCGAAGCAAGCCCACTTCGCCACAGCAAGAAAACATTCCCGACGAGGAGGAATCAGTCCCTCAAGTCCAGGAAGTAGAAGGAACAGTTTTGGAACAGGCAGCCGAGCCTGCCGCCGCTCAAGAAGAAGAAGTTGTCACTGAGAGACAACAGGAGGAATCAGTCCCTCCTGTATCCATGTCTACCGACGATCCTTCGCAACAGGAGGATACACAACCCCTTTCCGCCGAACCAGAACAAGCTGCTCCCGCCCCTTCAACCGTGGAATCCGAGGACGGTAATGCACCTGAGGATGTCCAACTCAATTTGTAACACCCCCAATTTATTCGAGGTGTATTACAGCGCCGTAGACCCCTACATGGGACCCACCAGGCTACAATAGGAAAACTCCACTCGACTAACCATCTTGGTTAACGAGGATACACAATTAAATAATATGACATATAAAGATACGCCCGGAGCAACCGGCAAAATAGGCATCAACCAACAACGTGACAATTTAAAAACAATACAATACGGAGTTTTAAACAAAAAGCCTAAGTACTCGCGAGTACAATCTATAAGTTTAAAACTGTGGGAACAACCATATCGAAATGGACAAAGAAAATAAGTAGACCCAAATGCACATGTCAACGACCCTGGCCAACATCCTCGTACTGTCCTGGTGCTCGCTCGTCCAGATAATCATAACCTGAAATCCATAACAAGAATTTCCCCGACAACGGGTCCCCAAAGGGGTTAGCAATTACGCTAGTACAAGTATTCAAGGCAAACCAATCGCTTACACATTTCATAGTACATGCACCAATATCAATTTCAAACGTCAAAACCAGACATGTCTTTTCCGGAAACAAACAGTCAAATAATTTGCCTTGGGAACAGAGTAATATCATAGATTCCCGCACGAGGCCTCTAAGGACCCTCCCGCACTGGCTACATTACAAAATAAAACACGCACATGCATCGCCTTGGGAACAGAGTAATATCATAGATTCCCGCACGAGGCCTCTAAGGACCCTCCCGCACTGGCTAGCTAAACAAACTCGTGAAATCCAGTGGCAAAGATAGATTTCCCTCCTTGACCCCGTCGGGCCAACACGAGGTGAGTTACACACAAGTAATATACATCACCATTTCATGTTAAGCTTAAAGGTTTCCAAAAAAATACTTGCCTTGAATAATAGACGACGCTACGAGCGGAAAGGGAACACCGACGGATGTTAGGATCCGATAATCACGAACCTAACGATACGAAGAACACAATCACAACCAATTCTAAACGAATACGGAATTGGAAAACACTCAAAACCCGCCTACGATTCATGTATATTCGTATAAAAACAACAACGAGGGCGGACCTCAACCAAACCCTTACGATTACAAAGTTACTACGAAATATAGCATGAATCCGTAGGGAAACCAACAAAACTAACGAGATTAATCATGTACATCATGAATTAATCTAACATACCGAACGAATCGGACGAAACATGAAAACCCCTTCAATTTACCCAAAACAAGGTTTTTAGGAATTTACCTTGAATAATGATGAAGAACACGATTAGAGGTTGATAATATACACCAAAAGCTCGAAGAAGATGATGGCTCGGAGTTACAAAGCTTCAAATCGCCGGAAATACCAAGAAGGTCGCCTAGGAGTCGGATGGGAAAGGAGAGGAATGAAGAATGACCGAAATCGGTCAACTCCCGGGTTTATAACCCCAGTTCGTTACGCACGTTAGCCACCACATGCTAACGCACGTAGTCGATACGCACGTAAGCCATGAGGGCCTTACGACGTAAACAAAAAGGCGTAATCGCTGGACCGAAATACACTAGGCGTTACGACGAATCGAAAAGGGTGTTACGACGTAACCAAAAAGGCGTATGCTGCACCGATTTACACTAGACGTTACGTACGTAACCAAAAAGGGTGTTACGACGTAACATTCCTTCCGTGGGAGTACAGGCCAGGAATGAAAGAGGGAGGTACCGAAAAAGAATCGAAATACAACGGTGAACAATTCACGATAGTACGGACGCAAGGGGCCTGAAACGACGAACTTAAGTACCGAAGGGAAAACGTATTCCCGACTACTCAAAGGTTCAGAAAACAACATCAAACGTAAATTTCCCAAACTTTTGGGAAATTTACAAAACGATCCAAACATGTGAAATATACGAAACATGGTGAAACACCAACAAAACTCACAACGCCCACAATAACATGAGATCGATCTTGGCAACCCCAAAACGGCGGTTCCGAGCAGCGATTATGATAACACACCAAATAGCGACTAAACAACATGAAACACCGACTGAGTAAAACGAGTCCGAAACAAGCTCGAACGACAAAAGTTCAATATTAAATATCCTCAAAATGTTAATACTACATAAACGAGTTGCTAGAAACGAAAATGCACCAAGATGAGAATAATAAGAGAAGGGAAAAATGCGGATATTACATTCTACCCTCTAAAAACAAGTTTCGTCCGAAACTTAAGAAATAAACAACTCGGGATACTTAGCACGCATGCTATCCTCGGTTTCCCAAGTCGCCTCCTCGACACCATGTCTCGACCACCGCACTTTGACCAAAGGAATGGTTTTATGCCTCGCCGCTTCTCACGGTGCTCCAAAATCTTCAAAGGACGCTCCTCAAAAGTAATATCCTCGGCAACGTCAATCTCCCCATAGTCGATGATGTGACTAGGATCCGGACATATTTCCTCACCGGGAAACATGAAAACGCTATGAACATGACTCGGGGCGGGGTAATGCCAAACGGTATGCTAACCCACCGACTCTCTCGAGAATCTCGAAGGGCCCAATAAATCTCGACTAACTTCCCTTCTTCCCGAAACGGAAAACTCCTCTCGTCGGCGACACCTTCAAAGAAAACGTGGTCTCCCACCTCGAATTCTAAAGGTCGACGACGGACATCGGCATATGACTTCGCCGACTGCGGGCGCCAACATCCGTTCTCGAATTAATTCTATCTTCCGTCTCGTCTCTAAAACGACATCCGGTTCGGTCCCGACCAAATCGGATGCCTCGTTCCAACAAATCGGCGATCGACATCGTCGCCCATAAAGTGCCTCATACGGTGCCATCCGAATAGACGCGTGCCAACTATTGTTGTACGTGAATTCGATCAATGGCAAATGCTCCTCCCAGTCGCTACTCCAATCGAGGGCACAAGCACGCAACATGTCCTCGAATGTCCGGATAGTGCTCCGACCGGCCCATCCGATCGGGATGAAAAGAGGTACTCAAATGCAAACGGGTACCTAAAGCCTTATGCACCGCCTGCCAAAAGTGCGATACAAAACGGCCATCACGATCCGAAACAATAGACTTCGGAGTACCGTGAAGTCTCACGATCTGCGCGATAAACACACGAGCCAATTTCTCCGGGCCCCAAGTGTCCTTGATGCCCAGAAAATGTGCCGACTTGGTTAGACGATCAACAACCACCCATACCATATTCATGCCCGACCTCGATCTCGGCAAACTCGTAACAAAATCCATCGATATATCTTCCCATTTCCATTCTGGAATGGGAAGTGACTGCAATAATCCAAATGGCCGATGTTCGATTTTGACCTGCTGACAAGTCAAACATCTTGCTACAAACTGTGCGACCTCCTCCTTCATATCATTCCACCAGAAATTTCTTCTCAGGTCCTTGTACATCTTACTCGAACCAGGATGAACGGAATAGGGTGTGGAATGGGCCTCACGCAAAATACTCAGTCGCAACTCTGGATCGTTCGGCACACAAAGCCGACTTTGGAATCTCAAAACACCATCCTCGTGAATCACAAACCCAGGAGACTTTCCCTTAAGAACGTTCTCTCGAATTTGAGTAATCATCGGATCCTCTAATTGCTTCAGCTTAACCTCATCGATCAAAGACGATGAAATCTCTAAAGCACAAAGTTGCCCGACAGCTCCAGGCAACAAAACCTCAACATCTAACCCGATCAAAGCCCTCCGAAGCTCAGACTGAGGCGTAAGGACCTCAAGCGTTCGCAACGCAATCGGTTTCCGACTCAAGGCGTCGGCCACGACGTTCGCCTTGCCCGGATGATAAAGGATTTCAAGATCGTAATCCTTAATCAGCTCTAACCACCTCCTCTGTCTCATATTCAACTCCCGCTGAGTAAATATGTATTTCAGGCTCTTATGATCGGTAAAAATCTGACATGCAGAGCCGAAAAGATAGTGACGCCAGATCTTGAGCGCGAACACAACGGCCGCTAACTCCAAATCATGGGTAGGGTAGTTCAGCTCATACGGCCGCAACTGTCTCGATGCGTAAGCAATGGTCTTGCCGTGCTGCATCAATACGCACCCAAGACCCTGACCAGAAGCATCGCTATAAACGGCGAATCCCTCGTTGCCACATGGCAACGCTAAAACCGAGTGAAGTCAAACGCTTCTTCAGTTCCTCAAAACTCGACTGTCTCTCGACATTCCAAACGAACTTCTCGGATTTCTGGAGCAACTGTGTAAGTGGCCGAGCTAGTTTTGAGAAACCCTCGACGAACCTACGGTAGTAGCCAGCCAAACCCAAGAAACTACGGACCTCCTTTACATTAGTGGGCGGTGCCCAATCCAACACTGCCTCAATTTTCTGCGGATCCACACGGACTCCCTCGGCTGAAATCACGTGACCCAAAAACATCACTTCCTTCAGCCAGAACTCACATTTCGAGAACTTCGCATAGAGTTGCTCGGTCCTCAAAATGTTTAACACTATTCGCAGATGATGGGCATGCTCCTCCTCATTCCTCGAATAGATAAGAATATCGTCAATGAAGACGACGACACACTTATCCAAATACTCGATAAAGACTTTGTTCATCAACTGCATGAACACCGCCGGCGCGTTAGTTAACCCGAAAGGCATAACTACAAACTCATAATGTCCGTATCTCGTCCGAAAAGCCGTTTTCGGCACGTCGGACTCCCTCACCCGGAGCTGATAGTACCCCGATCTCAAATCAATCTTTGAGAATACCGCCGCTCCCTGCAACTGGTCGAACAAGTCTTCAATCCTCGGCAAAGGATACTTGTTCTTGATGGTCACCTTGTTCAGTTCACGATAGTCGATACACAAACGTAGTGACCCATCCTTCTTACGCACAAACAAGACCGGTGCGCCCCAAGGCGAGGCGCTCGGTCGAACATACCCTGACTCAAGAAGTTCACTCAACTGTTTCTTCAACTCTGACATCTCTGAAGGTGCCATGCGATACGGCGCCTTCGAAATCGAGCCGCACCCGGCTCTAACTCTATAGCAAACTCAACCTCACGATCCGGTGGCAATCCGGCAACTCGTCAGAAATACATCAGAAACTCACTAACGACTGGAATCGATGAAAGCTCGACTCCACCATTCTCCGCCTTCAAGGCGTAGCACCAATAACCAGTACACCCTTTTCGCAGGAGTTTCATCGCCTTCAAGGCGTTAATAACAAACTTGGTTTCTCTTTCGCCTGCGAAAGAGTGTTCGGTGCCGTCCTCGGCTAACATAGTGATGATTCTCGTGCGGTAGTTCATGATTGCACCATGCCGTTCGAGCCAATCATTCCCGAGAATTAAATCCTCGCCCTCGATACTCACAACAATAAGATTAGAGAGCCAAGCCTTCTCACAAATAATCACAGAACAGTCCCGGACTTCTCTATCACCGACAATTCTATCACCGCTAGGAAGTTTAACGATGAAAGGCTCGCAAGGTGACAAACAGTCGAGACTCAAACGGCGTACACACTCTAGAGAAATGAATGAATGCGTAGCACCCGAATCGAAAAGCACACTGACAGGATGGAAATGAATATGAACGGTACCTGTCGCCACGGCAGCTGCTGGGTCATCGGCCCTCCTCATCTCGTATATACGCGGCTGGGCGGAGCCGACACTGGAAACTCCACCCCTAGCGGGCTGACCCCGACCTTTACCTCGGCCGGCACTCGGTGGGGGCGGCGGAGCAAATGAGCCCTGGTTGACACTCGGCTCCAACGGAACTGGTTGAGAAGAACGGGCGCCGCGAAGCTGTTTGATCTGCTCACAAAAAGAGGCCTTGTGGCCCAGCTGTCCACAAGTGTGACAAGTAAACTTCGGACGAGAACACTGCCGGTTCCTATGGCCCTGCACACCACAGTTAAAACATGTGGGTTCACGAGCGGAGGTTCCGGCGGCACTCCGAAAGCTCCCAGAAAAACGAGCCGAACCGCCCGTAGAAATATTTGCAGCCTGAGATTTCTGCTGGCCTCCACTCTTGGGACCAGAAAAATTTCCGACCGACTTCTGCTTCTTGCTCTCACGAGCCAAATCGCTAGCCGTCACCGACATATCATAAGCAAGGGCCCGACTCTGATAATCCTTCAGGGTAGTACATACAAGTCCAGACATATAGTCCCGAATGGGCAATTTCATTCTCCTGGAAAAATGGAAAATTTTGTCGCTCTCAGCGACAACTTGGGTCTTCACATAACCCAACTCTTTATTGAAATCAGCAATAGCTTGGGATACGGGAATATCCCGAGGTTGAGCATCGAAGAAAGCATGCACTCGAGCCTGTCTGACTGGCCACGGACAGTACTCGGTTTCCATCAACTCCTGAAACTCGGCCCACGAAGCAACATGATCTTTGGGACTAACGGCCTCCCACCAATCTGTAGCATCTCCCGTGAGAAAGTATTGAGCAATAGGGACCTTACGGTCCTCGGGACAATTGGTAGCAGTGAAGACCTTGGATATCTCCTTGATCCACCCTTCCTGCCCGATCGGGTCCAAGCTCCCGAGAACCGAGGAGGATGCATCTTGATGACATCCTGGAGCGGCGATCCGCTCGCCCGATTAGCGTGGGCACGATCGGGGTTACGGACCACTTGAGCTATAGCCGCCATCTGGTTAACCATTTGCCGCATAATGGCCGCAATACCAAGATCGGCGCGCTCGAGAAGAAGCATGACCGTGACGGTCACCGTGCGCCGGCTCGAAGAATGCGGCGTGGCCGCCCCCGGCCCCACGTCCTCGGCCGCGCCCACGGCCACGACCACGACCACGACCACGGTTTCCTCCGGCATCCATACTGATGTTGAGAGATAACAGAAGTATATCGATGATGAGTAAGGGGAAAAGCAATTACGATTCAGAAGCAGAAATACAATGCAAGAAACAAAAGAGCCGAATAGGAAGACTTACGAGCACTGGAAGTACCGGGATGCTGGCAGCGGCGTGACAATGTGCAAAACAAAACACGACTAGACCCAAATGACCAACAAGCCTAGGTATCCATAAACCTAGTGCTCTGATACCATTTTCTGTAACACCCCCAATTTATTCGAGGTGTATTACAGCGCCGTAGACCCCTACATGGGACCCACCAGGCTACAATAGGAAAACTCCACTCGACTAACCATCTTGGTTAACGAGGATACACAATTAAATAATATGACATATAAAGATACGCCCGGAGCAACCGGCAAAATAGGCATCAACCAACAACGTGACAATTTAAAAACAATACAATACGGAGTTTTAAACAAAAAGCCTAAGTACTCGCGAGTACAATCTATAAGTTTAAAACTGTGGGAACAACCATATCGAAATGGACAAAGAAAATAAGTAGACCCAAATGCACATGTCAACGACCCTGGCCAACATCCTCGTACTGTCCTGGTGCTCGCTCGTCCAGATAATCATAACCTGAAATCCATAACAAGAATTTCCCCGACAACGGGTCCCCAAAGGGGTTAGCAATTACGCTAGTACAAGTATTCAAGGCAAACCAATCGCTTACACATTTCATAGTACATGCACCAATATCAATTTCAAACGTCAAAACCAGACATGTCTTTTCCGGAAACAAACAGTCAAATAATTTGCCTTGGGAACAGAGTAATATCATAGATTCCCGCACGAGGCCTCTAAGGACCCTCCCGCACTGGCTACATTACAAAATAAAACACGCACATGCATCGCCTTGGGAACAGAGTAATATCATAGATTCCCGCACGAGGCCTCTAAGGACCCTCCCGCACTGGCTAGCTAAACAAACTCGTGAAATCCAGGGCGGCAGCATAGATTTCCCTCCTTGACCCCGTCGGGCCAACACGAGGTGAGTTACACACAAGTAATATACATCACCATTTCATGTTAAGCTTAAAGGTTTCCAAAAAATACTTGCCTTGAATAATAGACGACGCTACGAGCGGAAAGGGAACACCGACGGACGTTAGGATCCGATAATCACGAACCTAACGATACGAAGAACACAATCACAACCAATTCTAAACGAATACGGAATTGGAAAACACTTAAAACCCGCCTACGATTCATGTATATTCGTATAAAAACAACAACGAGGGCGGACCTCAACCAAACCCTTACGATTACAAAGTTACTACGAAATATAGCATGAATCCGTAGGGAAACCAACAAAACTAACGAGATTAATCATGTACATCATGAATTAATCTAACATACGGAACGAATCGGACGAAACATGAAAACCCCTTCAATTTACCCAAAACAAGGTTTTTAGGAATTTACCTTGAATAATGATGAAGAACACGATTAGAGGTTGATAATATACACCAAAAGCTCGAAGAAGATGATGGCTCGGAGTTACAAAGCTTCAAATCGCCGGAAATACCAAGAAGGTCGCCTAGGAGTCGGATGGGAAAGGAGAGGAATGAAGAATGACCGAAATCGGTCAACTCCTGGGTTTATAACCCCAGGCCTCGTTACGTACGTTAGCCACCACATGCTAACGTACGTAGGCTGTATTACGTACGTAAGCCATGAGGGCCTTACGTACGTAAACAAAAAGGCAGAATCGCCTGGACCGAAATACACTAGGGCGTTACGTACGTAACCGAAAAGGGTGTTACGTACGTAACCAAAAAGGCAGAAGTGCCTGTACCGATTTACACTAGGACGTTACGTACGTAACCAAAAAGGGTGTTACGTACGTAACATTCCTTGCTGTGGAGTACAGGCCAGGAATGAAAGAGGGAGGTACCGAAAAAGAATCGAAATACAACGGTGAACAATTCACGATAGTACGGACGCAAGGGGCCTGAAACGACGAACTTAAGTACCGAAGGGAAAACGTATTCCCGACTACTCAAAGGTTCAGAAAACAACATCAAACGTAAATTTCCCAAACTTTTGGGAAATTTACAAAACGATCCAAACATGTGAAATATACGAAACATGGTCGAAACACCAACAAAACTCACAACGCCCACAATAACATGAGATCGATCTTCGGCAACCCCAAAACGGCGGTTCGAGCAGCGATTATGATAACACACCAAATAGCGACGGAAACAACATGAAACACCGACTCGAGTAAAACGAGTCCGAAACAAGCTCGAACGACAAAAGTTCAATATTAAATATCCTCAAAATGTTAATACGGTTACAAACGAGTTGCTAGAAACGAAAATGCACCAAGATGAGAATAATAAGAGAAGGGAAAAATGCGGATATTACACAATTTACGCCCAACCGTAAATCTAAGGAGGTTGAACTGCTCTGAAGATTTCGCCCAACCGGATTCTCCCAGCACAGCCGCTAGAAAAGAGCGTCTGCGTGCTCTTGGTCTTCAAACTGTATTCATCCAGGATGCAGTGAATGCTCTGTCTTCAGTTGAAGAGATGACCACCTTACAGCATGAAGTTTCTCGAGTAGTCGAGGCCTTCATTATTTTGCCAGAAGTATTCAAACAAGCACTAAAAATCATGGAAGACAAGCAAGAGCAACTCCTGAAGGAAGAGGCAACAAAAATGCGCATCGCTGAAGCCAAGACCGCATGTGCTATGATCGAAAACAGTTCTCAATTGCGAGCCCACGACAAATGCATCAAGGACATGTCGCAGGCACTTTCCTCCCTTGTAGAAAGAATGACTAACATCGAGACGAAACAGGATGCTGCATTAGAGATCCTAGGACGTTTTGATGACGCCAAAAAGGGGGAAGAAGCAAGAGAAGCTGCAAGGAGAATCAGGTTACAGCATGAAAGGGAATTTGAGGCCGCTCAAGACAGCATCACTTCTGAGTTAAACAAGTTAGCACCTCCCTCTCAGAGTTTTAAGATTTCAGGCTCTCGACCTGAATTTCATGATCCAAATGTCCCGTGGCAAAGTCTAATCCAGAGACCTTCTGAAATTCGTCTTCCGACCAACCGCCATCCTACTGCCGATGAAGTGAAGCAATGGAGGAAGAACGAACTGATGAGATACTTTGTAAAACTCATCAGGGAATCCGCCATCTTCAAGAGGTATAAAACTTTAGCGGAGGCCTCAGACAAATTTACGAAGATGCTAGAAGAAAGAAAACTCCCTCTCCAGCTAGATATGAAGACCAAGCATAAAAGAGGATATCGGATCACCCATCCAGAAGACTAGATTCTTGCCATTGATAGATCTTATGAAGGAAGATCTATATACCAGGATCGAGGCAACGATTTCCTACAGAACTGGTGGCGTGGTACCGAGAATGATCCAGGGAGAAAGCCATGGAGACATGCGGACTACAGATAGGAGCTGAAATCCTTGTATATTATTTTTGTTTTGTAATTTCTCTTCGAAACAGCAAACCATGTACTCAATTTGTTTTGAATATCAATAAAAGTGTTTGTTTGTCTTGAAAGATTACAACTCGTAATCTACTGTGTTGATGTATGATTACTTAAATTGTTTGATAACAATCTCAAGTATAGAAACTTGATTAAAAATTAAGTTGTACGAACTTGTCTACGAACAGTTCATGATTTCAGTTGTAAGCTTAGAATACATTGTAAGATTCTGCCTGCGCGCCAATCATAAGCTTAAGTTGTAAAAATTCTTAGCTGTATCGAACTCGCCTGCAAGCAGTTCATTAAATAGACTAAGTTGCTGAAAGACAGACCTTTTGACAAAAGACCAAGAAATCTGCCAGAAGTCATCAAATGAGATTATTTCATGAAGAAGGTTTTGGCTTCATCAAGAAGACTTGAATGTTAGAAAGTTAAAGTCTTGGCAAATTGTCAAAAAGGGGGAAATTGTTGGGAAAACAAGAACCTCAGATCGAAGCAATGGGATATTCAATCCCTGTATCGAATAGTATTTGATAAGAGGTTTTGACATATATGCCAATCCTCAATACAGTAAAGGAAACTGTATCGAAGAGTTGAAGTATCAACCTGTATCGAAGACCTGTCTCGAATCCAGCATATAGTGGAACCCTTCAGTACAGCAAAGAAGTCTTATAAAGACCAAGTATGGAAACTGTCTCGAATCACCAATACAGTTATCTTCTATACAGCTTTCAACAGGACAAGAAGGAATCTTCAGAAGTCAAGTCCCGTTGAATAAAGAAGTATTTAAATACTCAAGGATAAAGTATTTAAATACTGTTAGTCAACATATCTTCAAATCCCGCTAAATCCGGATCGTGCTTTTAATCCCGTTGGAACGGAATCTTGCTCAACGGATACATCTCAACGGATATATATTTCATAGACTATATATATCACATCTAGATGCTGAAGATCAGTTACCCAAGCTATGAAATTATCAAAGCTATCAAGTTATCATCAGAGCAAAATATATCTCCAAGCTTACTGCAACTCAGATAAAAGAGATATACAGTGCTCATCATCTTGAACAACACTTCATCAGCTACAAGCTCATAAAGTCAAAGCTGTTGTTCACACTCTGTTCTATGCCTTGAACAAACCCAGATCAGCCCTGTGTGGACTGAGAAAGATGAAGCTTCAAAACTCTGTGTGAAGAAGTCAGTCAACCTTTAGCTCAAACCAATCTGTGTGAACGGTTGAAGCTAAGATCTTTATATCAATCTGTATGAACGATATATTGATTGTATAACTGTTATAATTACGTAGTTGTGTACGTAGTAATTATAATAAACATTTTACTCCTGTGTGGAGGACCAGTGGACGTAGAGGGGTTTACCTCGAACCACTTTAAATACTGTGTTATTTACCTTCAGTTTTTATTGTTTTATTTACTGTGATTATTTAAGTATACACTGCACACCAAGTTGTTGTATCCACATCAACTTACTGTATCTAAGACTTCCGCTACGCACTCAGATTTAAAATCAGTACAGCTTGTTGTTTAAACTACTTCCCAAGCTGTATCCAGTATACTTAGTGGCCAACAATTTTAATGCCTTTTGTGAAGAAAATGGTATTGTTCATGAATGTTCCGTACCACCTACACCACAGCAAAACGGTTTAGCCAAACGTAAAAATAGAAAACTTCAAGAGATGATAAATGCCACATTAAAGCATTTTGAATTACCTTTTAGTTTGTGGGGTGAAGCTTTATTTTCTGCATGTCATATTTTAAACCGTATACCTTTAGAGAAAACCTAAATTTCTCCGTACAGGTATGGAAAGAGCAAAAGACGAATATTGAGTATTTCAAAGTGTGGGGGTGTCTAGCCTAGTACAAAAACATGGATCCTAAGAGGACCAAGTTGGGTCCTCGAGGGATACGAAGTGCTTTTATTGGCTATGCTACGAATAGCAAGGTATATAGACTTCTAAATTTAGAATAATGTCATAGTAGAATCCCGAGATGTGGAATTCTTTGAGTACTCTAATTCTAAGGAAAAGGAATCTCAAAATTCCACAAATGAAGAACCTCGAGAGGAGAGTTCTTCTAGGGTTGTTGTAGAACAACCAGAACCTCAGATTAGCAAGAGAGTCCGTAAGACTAAGGATTTGGGACATGATGAAATAGATTCTCAACTTAATTCCTTTTTCCTAGTAGAAGGAAATAGAGAGAATTTTGCACGAAAGACTTATAATGAAGCGGTGGCTTCTCGGGACTCCGCTTTTTGGAAGGATGTTATCCAAGATGAAATGGATTCTATTATGGAAAATCATACTTGGGAGATTGTCGATCTACCCAAAGGGTCGAGACCTATTGGATGTAAGTGGGTGTTTCGAAAGAAATACAGAGATGGTACTCTTAACGCTTACAAGGCTAGATTGGTAGCTAAAGGATTTCGACAAAGGGAAGGAATCGATTATTTTGACACATATGCACCGGTAGCAAGAACAATAACAATTAGAGTGTTGTTCGACTTGGATTCTTTGTACAACCTAAATGTTCATCAAATGGATGTCAAGATGGAATTTCTAAATGGATATCCCGGTGAGGAGATTTACATGGCGCAGCCGGAAGGCTATGTGCTTCCGGGTAATGAACAAAAAGTTCGCAAACTTGTCAAATCCTTATATGGATTAAAACAAGCACCCAAACAATGGCATCAAAAGTTTGACTCGGTCATACTTTCGAATGGATGTATTCCTAACGTTTGTGACAAGTGTTTGTACACAAAAGTGCATGGTAACCTTGTGATCTTCCTATGTCTCTATGTTGATGATATGTTGATCATTAGCAATGATATGGAAGGAAAATTAGAAACAAAGAGGTTTCTATCTTCCACTTTCAAAATGAAAGATCTTGGACAAGTTGATACTATTTTTGGTTTCAAGGTTCGTAGAACCAGTGGGGGTTATGAACTTAGTCAATCACACTATGTTGAAAAAGTGCTTGACAAGTTCAAACATTTAAAGTTCAAGGAGATGAACACCCCTTTTGATCCAAGTGTAAAACTTGAAAAGAATGATGGAAGAGTTGTGGCTCAATTGGAATATGCTAGTGATATTGGTTGTCTTATGTACTTGATGCAATGTACTCGACCATAGATAGCATTCTCCGTTAGTAAAATGAGCAGATTTACTAGCAATCCAAGTGCCGAGCATTGGAAGGCCATTGGAAGAATTTTTGGATTTCTTTTAAAACCCAAGAAACTTGGACTTCAATACGGTCAATTTCCTGCCGTACTAGAAGGATATACTGACGCAAGTTGGATATCAAGTGTCGGAGATAACAAATCTATGACAGGATGGGTATTTACACTTGCCGTTTGGCTAAACCGTTTTGCTCATTCGACCATGGAATCAGAGTTCGTGGCTCTGGCTTCCACAGGTCAAGAGGCTGAATAGTCAAGGGATCTTCTTTTAGAAGTTCCATTAGCTAAAGACAATATATCAACCGTGTCGATACATTGTGATAGTCAATCAACCTTAGCAAGAGCATACAGTGAAGTGTATAATGGAAAATCTAGATATATTAGCCTTAGATATAACTATGTGAGGAAATTGATCAAAGATGGAATCATTTCGCTCACATATGTGAGATCAAGCTTTAACATTGCTGATCCGTTCACTAAACCTCTTGCAAGAGATTTGGTAAAATCGACCTCTAGAGGGAGGGGTCTTAAACTCCTTGAGTAGTGATCCGACTATGATGGCAACCCAACTTAATGTTAGGAATTGACTAACATTAGGTTCAATGGGTAAGAACAAGTCATTGATTTGGATGTTCACAACATTATACGGTAATGTTGGCTGTTACTATTGGAGGTTGAATTTTTTCTTAACTCTTAATGAAGATCAGTCATGAGGACAAGTATCTGTAAGTAACAGAGATGTTGTACGAACTTCACCTATGTGAATTTAAGGATGGTGTCATCCCAAAGTGAGAGTTGGAGTTTCTCTCATGAAAAATTCACAAGACAGGATGAGCACATGGCCATTAATGGTGCTAAGCGTGAGATGTAGGCAAAGAACACTAAAGAGTGTATGTTGAGTAACACCGACTTTATCACAAGGAAAATAGGTTCAAAGCCTAGCTACCTAATTTTCGATAAAGTCTTGTGTTGCTTGTACTAAGGATTAGTTCAAATCGAAAGATACGTATCTGTACTAATGCTCTTTATTTTTTTTCTGGATTCTATTTTGTCTTTTCAAAACAAGTGGGGGATTGTTGGAAAAGATAGAAAATTAAATAAGGGATTTAATTTTGTAAAGATTTTATTTGATTTTTCATTAAACGACAAAATAGTGTGTTTTATGAGTGGAAAATAATTCCACATGGAACAAACACAAAGGAATTGAGCACCTTATAAGTGTAAGCATTTAATAACCATTAATAAACATGTGGTAGTATAGAGACTATGCCATATGGATGTGAGGTGGAGGTGAGGTGGCACATCTATGCCATTTTTCACTCTCACATCGCCGCTCGCCAGTATCGCCACCGGCGACAACGGCGTCCGGCGTCCGGCTCCAGCTTCAGCTCGGGCTCGGGCAAGGGCTTAGAGGCTTTAGTGGCGCTTCATAGGCGCACTTTGGCACTTTGGCACGCCAGTCATGTGGGCTCGTGGCGAGTCCGGTGAAACGGCGCGTTCCGCGGGCTTCTCGCGGCGATTCTCGCCAACGGTTGTGCCTCTTCAGTTGGTGGTTATTTTTTCTGTCTGAATGAAAAGTCATGTCATTTCGAAACGAACGGTTGTTTGGACAATGGTCACGTCGTTTGAATGAAATGGTGCTCCTTTTCGCGAATAGGTATGATTTCTTTATAAAACTGAGTTCGGTTTTAGAAATCCATACAGACTTTCAAATCAACTATTCTCATTTCCTTAAACTCTAAATCTAGAAAATTGTTCTTGTCTATTTTTCAGATTTCACTCTATCTTAGTACAGTCTGGAATTTAGGCTTGTCGTATCCTGCGGTATTCTTGTTTGTAACATTAAGACACGTTTCGGAGTGCAAGAAATACTATAAGGGAATTGTTTCCATGCGTGATTCAAGCCTCGGCGTCTTTAATTTTGAAGAATTTTCTAACATGGTATATACATCAACTTGATATTAAGAATGCCTTCTTGCATGGCCACCTTAATGAGACTATCTACATGCATCAGCAATTAAAGTTCTGATACCCTGATCGCTCGACTCGTGTGTGCCTTTTGAAAAAAATCTTTATATGGTCTAAAGCAAGCCCCTCGTGCTTGGTATACATGGTTTGCTGATTTTCTTATGACACTTGGTTTGTGTCATAGTATCTCGGATCACTCACTATTTATCTATCGACAGGGGAATGATATTTCATATTTGTTTTTATATGTTGATGATATCATCTGGACAGCTTCCTCAGATATCCTCTACTGCCATATCATTGCATCACTTAGTCGGGAGTTTGCAATGAAAGATCTCGGTCTGTTGAAGTGTCTTTTGGGTATTGCTGTTACTCGCCACTCGAGTGGATTGTTTCTCTCTCAATGAAAATATGCGTCGGAGATCATTGATCGCGCAGGCATGTCTTTCTACAAACCGAGTGCTGCTCCGGTTTATACGAAAGCAAAACTCATCACTTCTACTTCCACCCCAGTTTCGGACCCCGCCATGTATCGTAGTCTCGCAGGTGTGTTACAGTATCTTACTTTACGCGCCCTGATATCACCCATGTTGTTAAACATGTATGTTTGTTCATGCATGATCCCCAGAAGGTGCATTTAAACGCAGTCAAATGGATTCTTTGTTATATATAGGGTACGGTGGATCATGGTCTTCATCTCTACCCCTCTTGATCCACTACACCTACGGCCTACACAGATGCTGATTGGGCCGGGTGTCCGACCACATGCAGATCTACTTCGGGATATTGTGCCTTTTTAGGTTACAACTTGGCCTCGTTTTCCGCCAAACATCAACCTACACTCTCTTGATTGAGCGCCGAAGTCGAGTACCGAGCCATTGTCAACGTGGAATATGTACGACTCGAACCTGACCTCAAGACACCTTCTCGCGAACGAAATGGATATCCATTCTAATGTTCTTCGTACTCTAATGTTGTACAAGATTACCAGAAAGATAGATGACGCTCACATTGTCACAGTAAACCAAGGTAGCTTTCTAAATCGGATAATGGAACACCATCTATCTTTTTGGTAATCTTGTACAACATCAGATGACAAAGAAAATTGAAATGGATATCCGTTTCGTTCGCGAGAAAGTGTCTTGAGGTCAGGTTCGAGTCGTACATATTCCCTCCCGATTCCAGATTGCTAACATCTTTACGAATGGACTACCGCTTCTTTTATTTGAGAAGTTTCGATATAGTCTTAGTGTTCGTATTCCTCCCGCTAAGACTGCGAGGGAGTGTTGGAATAATAATATTATTGTATTATTATTATTTAATGTTGTGAAAAGGTAGAATAATTAGAAGATTTGTATTCCAATTTTATATGGAAGAGATATTTATAACTATAGAAGATATAGGGATACTCGGGAAAGATTTGGTAGTATCGTTGTATATATTGTAACCTCCTCTTTGGAAATTAATCGAGGAATTATTTCTTTTAGAATTCCCCTTATTCCTCTCATCGTAATGAATCCTATTTACATTGAAGAAAATTAAATGTGAAGCTTATATATAGACACCCTCTGTTAGTGACATAAGTACAATTGTTCTATTCATTACTCACCTTTTATTGCATTTTTTACATCTTCCTCAAATACAGGATCAGCATGTAGTCTTACAATTTCTTTTTGCAATTTCCCAAAAAAAATTAGAAACTTATGTGTTGGAATATTCTACTCTACATAATCATATATTGGTTTTGATGATGAATTAATGATGATCTAATGATGAGTTGATGATGCTATCGATCAAAGAAAATAACATTAGAACGAAGCAAAACAACAAAGAAGTTGAAGACGCTCGAGCGAGACAGAAAAGCAAAGGAGTTCATTATAACATGCCTAACGTACGTACTATACATGGTATAACGTACGTAATGAGAAGTCACCTGAAGACAGACGAGTTCAAGCTAACATGTTTAACGTACGCAACATAACGCGTATAATGTATGTAAGGAGGCGAGCTTAACATACGTAAGCTTACATGCTTAACGTACGTAATGGTTTGAATACGAATTCAAACAAGGAACCGTTGAGGATGACGTCATGGAGTAGGTCACCATGCAACAGATATTTTGACTGAAGATAACGTACGTAAAGTGTTATATAATGTACGTAAATAAGAAGACAGTTTCTACTGGACTGATTTGCACTATACATAACGTACGTAACGAAGGAGTCTTAACGTACGTAATGTGGTTAACGTACGTAATAGAGGACATATAACGTACGTAATGCAGGCAACATGGCTAACGGCTAGTTGAGGCTTTATTCCTATAAATACCAGGGCATATAGTATTATTCATAACAACAACTCTGAGAAAATCATATATACGTTTGATATCATTATATACATCATCGTTGTTGTAATTGTGCTTAATTGATAAGTGTTTGAGTGTTCATACACTAAAACATACACGAGAAGAAAGATACGAATTATAGATTAATTCGGTGTTATTAGGATTGTTGATTCGGCATTATTAAAATCATATCTAAATCCGAATGAGGTTTGTCTAGTATCCATTGAAAGCTAGATAGGTTGCTTCTTTGTCCGATAGAAAATGAAAATAGTTTACCTTGGACCAATATAAAGACAAGAGTGTAACGATTTATCTCGGACCGATAGAATACGAGATTGTAATAGTTTACCTCGGACCGATAGAAGACAAGGCGGAAAAGGTTGATCATGAGCCTATAGAAAAAGATACGGAGAGGGGACGTAGGCACGTTTGGCCGAACCTCTATAAATCTTGTGTCGTTTATCTTCCGCAATTTAATTACTCTTACGCAACGCAAAAGAGTTTGATAACTCTACTCCGCAATATAATCCACCATTCCAAGTGGGGTGTCAATCTTTTTCCAACAATTGGTATCGAAGCGGTATCTCTTGAAAGTGGCTTAACATCCAAGGAGAAGAAGATTTTATGGCATTTCAATTTGCACCTAGAGGTGTTCGGCGGTTCAAAACCCCCGGTTTTTTGAACCGCCGATTCCGGTTTGCCAAAAATCGGAACCGGAACCGCCTTATAACGGTTCACGATTATGGTTTTGAACCGTGAACTGCCGGTTCCGAACCGGAACTGAACCGGCAGTTCGGCGGTTTTTTTTTTTTTTTTGAAATTTTTAAATTTTAATTTAAAAAAAAAGTATGGGGTAAAAATTGGACTTGAGCTTAATTCAAGTATTAAAGTTTAAACTTGAATTTTGTAATTTAAAATATTTGAATTAAGCGCCTACGTATTCGATATCCGTAACTTTAGAGTTTAGGAATCAAAATCAAAGTCCTCGTAGTTTATTTTTAAATTTGGTGGGGGGGGAGGGGAAAAAACTAAAAATGGACTTGAGCTTAATTTAAATATTCAAAGTTAAAATTAAGAATTTCAAATTTAAATATTTGGATTAAGTTGCCTACGTATCCCCTTACCTTAAGAATCAAAGTCTTCGTAGTTCACTTACCTTATACTTACCTTAGGGAGCGGAGCGGAGGCGGAGAGGAAATGGTTCAATCACCCAAGTCAACCGAATCAATGCTAGATCCGGTATCATATGTATCATTGTCTTCTTGTTCATTATAATTTGGTTCTTGTTGGCGTAACTCGGCTTTCACCCAATCATTCAATAATGCTTGGGCTTCAAGATTTTGACGCATCAATCGAGATCGTCGTTCATCTAGAATATATCCTCCTACACTGAAGGCTTGTTCAACAGAAACTGTTGAGGCAGGGACAGCTAGTATTTCCTTCGCAATCGTGGCAACTACAGGAAAGATTGTAGACCTTTTTGCCTACCACTTAAGAAGATTGTTATTACCATCCGATCCACATTCTAAAGCTCCCAATTCACAAGTAGTTAAATAATTTTCAAGTTCTTGATAAGCATTACTTTGGTACCTTGTTCGTTTTCGGGATAAATCTTCTTGATAGGCATTCCATTCACTAAGATCCGGAATACCAAAACCAAAAGAAGATGTACTTCTACTAGTAGAAATGTAAACAGGAGAAGAATAACCCGTACCAAGATCAAGACTACCACTATAACTACAAGCGTATTGACGATAAAGAGTAGATAATAAATTTTTTGCATTTTGAACTAAATCGCTAGGATTTGGAGGAATAAAATTAGCAATAGGATTAGGAAATAAAGCATTATAGTAAAGTGAAAGTAATTTTAGCAAACCTTCCTCTCTAACTTGAGGATCTAAAAGTTTAGCAACTAAAAAACCCGGAGGAATGTAGGCGAAATATTTAATCCATTTGTCTCTCATTTCTTTTATACAATTAAATAACTCGGGAACTTTAATTAAAGACTTGAATACAAGTACAATTTTAACAGAATGTTCAACAATAAGTGTAGAAGTAGGATAATAAACACCGGACAAAGACTCGGTTGCCTCTTTAAGAATTTTTAAAAATGCCATTAAACTAGAGCACTTATCCCATTGAGTTGGCAATAAGCAAACGAGTACTTGTTCTTCGTTATAAAAATTGCACAATGCAATACGATATTCATAACTATCATTTAACAAATTGTAAGTAGAATTCCAACGATTTGGCACATCTTTTGAAAATTTCTTTGGATGAATATTATTTTTTATACAATATCTTTTCCATTTTCTACCTAGAGACGAATGTCTAATTAAATACAATATTTCTTCACGGCTAGGAACATATGCTTCTTGTAAAACAGCTAAACCATCTTGAACACATAAACTAAGAACATGACAAATGCACCTAACATGAAAAAATTTACCACCAAGAGATGGCTCACATATTGCAATAAGTGATTCTAAACTAGCTCTATTGGAGCTAGCATTATCAAAAGAAATTGAAAAAAAAAATGTACTAAATTATATTCAGATAAAATTGTATGGATTTTATGCGAAGTATTTTGGGCGGTATGTGCGATATTAAACTCTCTAAAACCAATTAAACGTTTTTGTATAGTTCAAGAACCATCAATCCAAATACAAGTAATTCCCATATGTGAATTTGCTTCCCAATGAGCACTTCAAGCATCGGAGCATATACAAACTTTATGATATAAGTTTAAAAACATATTAGCTAAAATTAATTTTGCCTCGATAGTAGTTTTTCGAACATCCCGAGTTACGGTAGAACATGAAATTTTTTTACTAGCGGGATTAAAACTTAGTTGAGTGAAATTTTCATACATTTGGTCGTCGGCAAAGTTAAAAGGAAGAGATTTACCACAAACAAATCTAGCTAATTCTTTTCTAGCGGTAATTGGATTAAATTTAAATAAAGAACTATTACCTTGATTGGGGGCATTAGACGACGTCGCTGTGCCTCGAAGTTGGGTTTGATTAGACTCGATGCCAACTTTTTCGGGATGTTGTCTTTGTATATGGCTATTGAGTGTCTCGTAACCTCCTCCTTTTTTAAACTTGTACATTTTATTGCAATAGTTGCACTTGGCCAAGAAATGACCGGGACCAGATGCAACGTCGTCCATTTTTGTATAATAGAGCTCAAATAATGGAGATTTGAGCTCGTATGGTTTCCTTTGTTTTGATTTGGTTGGTTGCTCATCATCTTCATGAATCGATTTTGAGGCTTCAAACATTTCGTTGATTTGTTCCTCGGTTAATTCATCGGGAACATAATCTCCAAAATTCGGACATGGAATAGAATTAGAACTCGGAGTATGAGTATGAGTACTATCACTAGCACCACCTCTTCCTCGTCGAGGAATGCCGGTGATAGCCTTTCCCTTTTCCCGGTTGAATTGACCACTTCCCATTTTTTTCAATTAAAAGTATAATACTTGAGAATTGCGAGAATAGAAATTAGAGAGAAAGTAGTGTTGGTGGGATATTGGTCGGTATCGCCATTTGGAGATAGAGTTATAAAACTCTTTCGCGTTGCGGAAGCGATTAAATAACGGTGCAAAAGATAAATCGACACAGGATTTATAGAGGTTCGGCCAAACGTGCCTACGTCCTCTCTCGGTATCTTTTTCTATAGGCTAAAGATAAACCTCTGCACCTCTCTTCTATCGGTCAAGGGATAACCGTTACAAGATCGTCTTCTATCGGTCCGAGTAAACCATTTAATCACTTGTCTTTATGTCGGTCCAAGTTAAACTGTTTTCCTTTTCTGTTGGACAAGAAATTAACCAATATAGCTTTCTATGGGTACTAGATAAACCTCACTTAGATATCGATTGAGATTCTAACAATGCCGGATCCTTGATCCTAATAATACCGAATCTAATTGTATCCTTTACTTTTTTCTCTCTTGTATGATTTTGTGTATAAAACTCAATCACTAAATAATATAATCTCAAATACAACAACTAGAATGAATACAATGATATCTCAAGTATGAATGCTTTGCTCAATGTTGTTGTATGGTTTGATACCAAATGGTTTAGTATTTATAGGCTCAAAGGCTCAACTAGCCATTATTGCTTCTGTCTCTTTAGCGTGCGCTAGCTCTTCTGTTTAGCTTGCGCTATGCTCAGTAGCATACGTGTAGCGTCTGCTACCTGTTGATCTGATTGAGTCCAGTAGCTTACCGCCAATCCGTTAGCTTGCGATAATATCTTCATGTAGCGTGCGCTAATATTGCATCACTGCATGCGTCATATATCCGTTTGTAACTCTTGACTTTACTTCAGAATCTCCCAATGGATTGATTATCTTGAATTCAAACACTTTAGCGTGTGCTATGCCTCACTCGTAGCGTGCGCTATGATTTCGTTATTGCTTGCGTCATACTGTGTTTGGAAGTCTTCACAACGGTCATATACCTTCGATAGCGTGCGTATGTTTTAGGTGTAGCGTACGCTATCTTTATCAGATGACTTTGTCTTCAGGTAACTTTGTACTCGTCTGATCTGCAGGCAGGTATCGTTAGCATGCACTAACCTTCATTACTAGCGTGCGCTAGCTTTGCATTTTGATCAGCTTTTTGCGTCTTCAACTCCTTCGTTGTTTTATTTGCTTCTTTATTGTTTTACTTTGTTTAACAACTTAATCATCAAAACTCTATAATGAATATTTGGAATAAAATATTCCAACAATCTCCCCCTTTTTGATGATTACAAAACAACACCTTGATTGGATAAAAAACCTGCAAAAGTAATATATATATATATATATATAGTGGGAATCAATTTTTTAATACCAAAGCATATAATTGATAAGTTCTATAGCCCCATTCATAAAACTATAAGTTTTTGGTACCATTTTGATTGAAAAGACTAAAATGTCCTCTCTTTTTGTGTTAAAAGTTGACTTCTCTCTTTTTTTTATATATATTTATTTTAAACTACTTTTCTTCTCTTTTTTCTTTTTTACTTTCCTCCTCCGATCGATATTAATGTCCAGAAACCAAAATTTAACTACAAACATATACATCAAAACAACACAGCCATTTTATTTTTGACAAAGGGTCTCTCAAAAAATCTTATAGAAATCACAAGATTGTTCGAAAATAAAAGTTGACGTTGAAATAGGACTTCATTTGTCGTGCTTCTGAGTTCATAAAGAAGGTATGTATCATTATTTGAACGATGAAAAAAAAATCCAGATCTGTTTACGGACACGATCGCGCACACGATGGGAAGCCACCGTGTGCAACGATCGTGTCAATCCACCGTCGCGCAACGACCTTAACATCGTGCGCAACACTAACGTGTACACGATCGTTTAACACGATCGTATAAAATCGTGTGCAGCGATCGTGTTCATGGACAGAAACTTGCACACGGTAGTGTACGACCGTGTGCATCGGTCGTGTCCAAGGCAGACCGTAATATTGTTCGCTCATTTTTCTGAATAGTTATTCATCTTTTTATAATCAGATGTCGTGGCAGCGTATTTTGATACATCACGGTGGTCATTGGGAGCGATCGACATATGTAGACGGGGACTCCTTTTTTGTCTATATCGACACGAGCAAAGTTAGTCGTGCAAACCTCGTGGGGGTTATCAGAGAGGGTTTGGGTGGTCCAAATGAGTCCGATTACAAATTATGGTACTTGACACACATGGCCAAAGGAAACAAAGTAAAAGTCCTATTAAGGGGCGATACCGAGATACTTCGATTACTAGTAGAATACAAGGAGGATCCTGAGGTCTATGTTGAGAACAGCAGCTCCTCCACTCCCGAGGTTAATATGGGATGTAGCGGCTGAGAGTAGAGCCCGGAAACATAAATTATGACATGCCTTCCAAAGAGTATCAATACGAGGAAGATGAGGAAGACGAGGAAGATGAGGAAGATGAAGAGGTGCATACATCCGAAGATGAAGATTGTTGTAAAGACTTGCTTGAGTCACTATCTACGGAATTTCTTGCTTGGGTTCGCCAACCGGCCCAAATGGATAGGATTATGAGTCGTCGGAACTTCTCATCCGACCATCAATCTGCGAGCGAGCATGAGCATCTACAATCAATGCGTAACTGGATCATTCCATTTAGGACCCGGTAGTGCCGGGACTTTGGGTTGGGTCGGCGGCCTCCACCTAAGCACGGTCGGCTAGAGGTGGGGTCCACCTTTCGTTAGAAGACAGTGTTTAGTATAACTGTTGGAATGTATCTTTTGGAATACATGCTACAGTGTATGACTTATCGGTCCGCCGTTTAACTTATAGTGTTTGTCTTTAAGAGTGGGCGAAGAAATTGTCGGTTTAGGTTGTGTGCTATTGAGGGTGCAACTATTTGGAGAATTACTAAGTTGACATTGGAGCACATTTGTTACCCTGATTTGAACCGTCTTTGCCGCACGATCGGTCACTTCGAGGTTGCCGCCCATTATTTTGCTAAAAGATTGACTTGAGGGGGTCACTTTGAGGCCAAAGGAGATGATTGCGAGATGTGTAGGGAGTATGGCATTGACATGCTATACGCTTTGCTCTCCTGACGAGGAATATAGCGATAGAGAATACATATGGCGGCTTCGATGAGTCGTATCGAGGCTCCCATCTTATACGTATTTGTTAAAACAGCGTAATCCAGGGGACAATTTATGATTTGCGGCGACTCGTGAGGGAGTGTTCCGCCACATGTTCGTTGCACTCGGACAGAGTATTAGGGCATTTGATACGTGCCTTCGACCGGTGATTATAGTTGATGGGACCCACCTAAAGGGAAGGAATAAAGGAACTCTATTTGCGGCCGTCACATTTGATGAGATCGAGCAAGTTTTTCCTCTTCTTTGTTGGTCTCGGTCCGATAGAGAACGACGAGTCATGGACTTATTTTACGTATAACTCGCAGATGCTACAATCCGACGGAAGATTTGCGATTGTGAGTGACCAACATAAGAGCATTGAGAATCTTGTTCGAGCCGTCTATCCGAATGCATTCCACGGGTTTTGCTATCACCATCTTGCAAAAATCTGACCTCCTATGGTGCGCATGCTATAGGACTCTTTAGAGCTACGCCTACACGCATCGAGAAGAAGTTTTGAAAACTACTTTTGAAACTACATATCGAAAGCCCTAATGGGGCGCACAGGCGCCTTTACAAATTGGGCCGAGAGGTGGGCTAGGTCGAAGTGTCGAGACGACGCTATAACTTCTTGACATCCAATGCTGTTGAATGCTTTAATAATCGTATGTTGTGGGCTAGACGTTTACCTGTTTGCTCGTTACTTGAGATATTTCGCCTAATTTTAGAGAATTGGTTTGATGAGAAGCGGGGAGAAGCTACGTCAAGAGACCATGAGTTGACAATGCACACTTTTGAAAAGCTTTCTAACTCTGTGCAAGCCAGTCTGACTCTTACCGTTCGAGCTACCACCCCACTTGTTTATAAAGTCGAAGAAAACAAAGTTTCTTATGAGGTCGACCTTCGAACATGGACATGTTGTTGTCGTGAGTTTGATTTGGATCAGATTCCATGTCGTCATGCCGCTGCCGCTATAAGTTAGGAGAAAATACGTTTACAAATTTATGTACCTTATCGTCGAAGAAATGAGTGAAATCACAAAACATCTTCCTCGTAGTCCACATCAAACACCGGGGGACTTGGACAGTTTTATCTCGACTACCACACAATGCTCCCAATGCAGGAATCATCTCATAGGACCATATTTGTAAAGCCCAAACAGGACCATAGAAGTGATAGTCCTTGTGCTCTTGTCCCTCCTTCATGGCAACGTTGCCTATGTAGTAAGATAAAACCCCAAAGGCATAAGAACCCCAAGGAAACATATCCCACTGCTCGAAATCCTCCACTAATGCCCATGCCCATGTCTCGACCATCATGTCGTCACGGCATAGGATAAAGTAGTAGTAGATAAGCAAATTGGCAACCTTGAGATAATCTCTTATGTCTCTACCAAAATCTCGAGCATTGAACCTCTTCCGCAGAACACTAACCTTAATGTTTTTGCCATGGAGTATTCTGTGGAAAATACCGTCGGACGGAAGGAGATGGTCGTCCTGGGGATGGAAGGTAGAGTTTCCAAAATGGAGTCCCGTGATCAAGGCGAAATCACGGGCGGTAAAACGAATGGTCCTCCCGCAAACCTGGAACCACGACTCATCCGGGGGGATTTGATCACCCTCCAATTGACGAGCAATCAAGTGATGTAGGGCAGTATTTGAACTCCCATTCCTCCTAACTTTAATCAAGCGCCCCAGGACCCCCTCGGTCAAGCTCTCGATAGCTCGATCAGCAACAGCGGAATTGCGGCCCATACTCCTTAATGTCTCAATGATCTCTTTAAATACCGCCTCCCGTATGTAAAGATTCACTTGACGTGTAACAAAACGCAATGTAGGTCTCTTCCATACGCAACCAGTCTGCAATATGGACATACAACTCATAAGAATATGATAAAATGCTTAAGAGAACGAAAAAAAAAAATTCTGCCTTGCACACGATCGCATGCACACGATCGATGCCCGTCGTGTGAAGACCATCGTGTGTCACACGACGGTTCACACGACGGGAAACGATCGTGTGCCAGCGATCGTGTGCAAGGCAGGAGCTTTTGCACTTCTAGCACACGACGGCACACACGATCGCCGACCGTCGTGTGTAGCCATCGTGCCCACGAAAGACCATCGTGTACACGATGGTCTCATCTTCTTCAGCACGATCGTGGGAAGATGAACAACCATCGTGGCACGATCGTTTGTGAATGAAATACACTAACCGGCGGCTCATTGACGAATTGCTCTTCAGATGGAGTGCCACTAGCGGAACTTCTGGCGTCTTCAGATTCATTGTGGTAGTCGGAGGTCGACATTTTCTTGCCGGCGAAGGGTTTCACGACGGGAGACTTTTTTTGCAGAGAGGAGGAGAGTTTTTTGCAATATTGAGTTGTGGGACCTTTTTTATTGTTGTTTAGTTTTAATAATCTTCCTTTTTCTTTTTAGTTTTTTTCTCTTATTGGTAGACTTTAAGGGTAATAAAGTCTTTTAACATATTTTGGTATCAAAAACTTATAGTTTTATGAATGGGGATATATAACTTGTTACTTTTATGGTTTGGTACTAAAAAAGAGAGATTATATATATATATATATTTGTACGAATTAAAATTTTCGGCTTTGATCGTTTTGTTAGTTTCTCCCATCTTTTTTCTTTTTCTCTTTCGACTTCTTCTTTTTATTTTTCAACTTCTTCGTTTTCTTTTTCGACTTTCTCCTTTTTACTTTTTATTTTTCTCGTCATTCTTCCATGACGCTTTTTATCCATTCAGCTCTGTTTTCTCCCTTTTTATTATCAGCAAAAAGTATAAATAAAGTATACCAAATTATGATAAAATGTGATATGATAAAATATGCATAAAAGGGTAAAACTCCCTCTGACAAAAATCTCCCCTTTAAAATATAAACTTCCCATAAGTAATATATTTATTGAAAAAAAATAATTTTTATTTTTGGGGATCCAACCAATAGTTGGTTTTTCTTTCGAGCCATAGACGATATTTGGAATAAAAGTTCCTTTTGGTTTTTATCGTCCGTCGTGGGCTTTTGCAACTCGTAAAATGATGCCAATTTTTAAACATTTTTCACATCAGGGTATTTTGAAATATAAGGATTTGGTTTTAGTATGTGGTTTGAATCCTAACCCCTGTTTATTCAAAGTATATTTTTGAACACAAAGCATCTGTTCAAATTTTTCGTTTCCACACGAAAATTTCTTTGTTAAAACTTTTAGTTCGTCTTGAACTTTCAAGAGATCATCCTTTAAACTATTTTATTTTCAATGCATTTTGAATGATCGATCTCAATAAGTTTTCCCTTTTCAAGAATTTTGGAAATTTCATTTTTCAATAGTTTATTTTTAGCTCGGAGGGATTTAATTTCGGATAAAGCATTTTGAAAGTCTGTATGCAATAATTCGAATGCTTCAAAAAGTTCATCGTGAGAAGATGTACTTACTTGACTTTCGACATCGCTATCATCGAATGAACTTCGTGCCATAAGTGCGAGGTTATTTTGATTGATGAAATCTTCATCCTCGTCTTCGTCATTCCACGTGGCAATTAAGACTTCCTTCTTTGAAGTGGATGCACGACAATTCTTTGTGAAGTGGCCTGGTTTACCACATAATCGACAGTTGTTGTCGAATTTCTTCATTCCGCCGGAGATGTCTTTCTTTCTCCGGTTTAATAAGTTTTGGAACTTATTAATATTCTTGGCATAATATGCCGATTCTTTATTGCTTTCGTCCACCGGGATTTCTTCTTTAGATCTCGACATCTTAACCTTCATGGCTATCGTTCTTTCCTTTGGCTTCGGCTTGGCATTCTGAGATTTTAGAACAATATCGTAGTTTATAAGTGAACCGACGAGAGCACTGAAATCAAGATTGTTTAAATCTTTTGATTCCATTATCGCCGTCACTGTGCCGTCCCATTCTCGAGGTAGTGATCGGAGGATCTTCTTGAATTTCTCACTACTCGAAAGGGGCTTCCCATAACATGCCAATCGTTTGTAATGACGGAGAATCGATCGAGCATGATTGTAATGGATTCTTCTTCTTTCATTTGGAATAGCTCATAATCGTGAAGAAGCATGTTTATTTTCGTCTTCTTGACTTGAGACGTTCCTTCATGTGTGACTTCAAGCATTTTCCATATTTCTTTTGCACTATCACAAGAGGATATCCAGTTGTGTTCTTCCAGATTTAATGCACAATATAATAATTGCGTGGCTTTGCAATTATAGTGGTCATTTTTCCAATCACCATCATCATACTCTTCAAAGGTTTTGAGAGTTCCGTTCGAGTTCGTCGGAATTTTGGGACCAAGACATATGACTTTCCCTAATTTGATATCGTAAGCTCGGATGAAAATGGACATTTTCTTCTTCCAAGTCATGAAGTTAGATTCATCGAAGAATGGAGGTCGATTTAGAGCAAGACCTTCGACAGCGGGCAAGTTGAAATGCCATTTGGATCGACTCCTTAGATGTTAAGCCGCTTCTAGAAGGTACCTCTCTGATACCAATTGTTGGTGGGATATTAGTCGGTATCGCTGTTTGGAGATAGAGTTATAAAACTCTTTCGCGTTGCGGAAGCGATTTAAATAAAGGTGCAAAAAATAAATCGACACAGGATTTATAGAGGTTCGGCTAAATGTGCCTATGTCATCTCTCGGTATCTTTTTCTATAGGCTAAAGATAAACCTCCGCACCTCTCTTCTATCGGTCGAGGGATAACCGTTACAAGCTCGTCTTCTATCGGTCCGAGTAAACCGTTCAATCATTTGTCTTTATGTCGGTCAAAGTTAAACCGTTTTTCTTTTCTATTGGACAAGGAATCACCCAATATAGCTTTTTATGGGTACTAGATAAACCCCACTTAGATATCGATTGCAATTCTAACAATGCCGGACTCTCGATCCTAATAACACCGAATTCAATCGTAACCTTTACTTTTTCCTCTCTTGTATGATTTTGTGTATAACACTCAATCACTAAATAATATAAGCTCAAATACAACAACTAGAATGAATACAATGATATCTCAAGTATGAATGCTTTGCTCAATGGTGTTGTATGGTTTGGTACCAAATGGTTTGGTATTTATAGGCTCAAAGGATCAACTAGCCATTACTGCTTCTGTCTATTTAGCATGCTAGCTCTTCTGTTTAGCGTGCGCTATGCTCAGTAGCATACGTGTAGCGTGCGCTACCTGTTGATCTGATTGAGTCCAGTAGCTTACTGCCAATCCGTTAGCGTGCGCTAATATCTTCATGTAGCGTGCGCTAATATTGCATCACTGCATGCGTCATATATCCGTTTGTAACTCTTGACTTTACTTCAGAATTTCCCAACGGATTGATTATCTTGAATTCAAACACTTTAGCGTGCGCTATGCCTCACTGGTAGCGTGCGCTATGATTTCGTCATTGCTTGCATCATACTGTGTTTGAAAGTTTTCACAACGGTCATATACCTTCAATAATGTGCGTTATGTTTTAGGTGTAGCGTGTGCTATCTTCATCAGATGACTTTGTCTTCAGGTAATTTTGTACTCGTCTAATCTGCAGGCAGGTATCGTTAGCGTGCACTGACCTTCATTACTAGCGTGCGCTATCTTTGCATCTTGATCAGCTTTTTGCATCTTCGACTCCTTCGTTATTTTGTTTGCTTCTTTGTTGTTTTACTTTGTTTAACAACTTAATCATCAAAACTCTATAATGAATATTTGGAATAAAATATTACAACAAGTAGATAGATAGTTGGTGTGAGAAAAATGAAGGATGTGAGGGGGTATTTATAGGTGTAAAAATGTATAAAAAAATTGAAGTTCTAACCGTTGGAACCGTCGGTTCCCGGTTGAACCACCTGTTCCGGTTTGTACCGCCGGTTCACAACGGTTAAAATTTAAATTTTTGAATTTTTTTTAAACCGGCGGTTGAACCACCGGTTCGCGGTTTGTTAAAATGACGAACCGGAACCGAACCGTCTTAAAACGGTTCACGGTTCCAGTTTTGAACGGAACCGCAGTCAACAGTTAACCGAACCACGGTCAACGGTTCAAAACCGCCGGTTCGCCAGTTCGAACCGTAACCTTGAACACCTCTATTTGCACCTGTCGAAGGTCTTTCTTTAAATCGACCTCCATTCTTTGATGGATCAAATTTTATGATGTCGAAGAAGAAAATGTCTATTTTCATCCGAGCCTACGACATCGAGCTTTGGAAAGTTATTTGCCTAGGTCCGAAAATTCCTACAAAACCGGACGACTCTCTAAAAAGCTTCGAAGATTATAATGATGAAGATTGGAAGAACGACCACTGTAATTGCAAAGCAACTTAATTATTATATTGTGCTTTAAATCTGGAAGAACACAACCGGATATATTCGTGCGAAAGTGCCAAAGAAATTTGAAAAATGCTTGAGGTAACTCATGAACGGACCTCTCGAGTCAAGGAGACGAAAATAAATATGCTCCTCCACGACTATGAGTTATTTATGATGAAGAGTGAAGAGTCCATTACCAATATGCTCGACCGATTTTCGGTCATCACAAATGGACTAGCTTGTTTTGGGAAACCATTAATAAGTAGTGAAAAGTTAAGAAAATCTTACGATCACTACCTGTTGAATGGGACGGGACTGTTACGGCGATTGTGGAATTTAAAGAATTAAATAATCTTGATTTTAGTGCTCCCATTGGTTCACAAATAACCTACGAGATAGTTATTAAATCTCGGAATGCCAAGCCGAAACCGAAAGAAAGAACCATAGCTATGAAAGCTAAGATGTCGAGAACGAAGAAATCCCGGTGGACGAAGATGATGAAGAATCGGCATATTATGCCAAAAATTTAAATAAGTTTCAAAACTTATTAAAACGGAGAAAGAAGGAAAGACATCAAGACGAACGAATCAAAGAAATTTGACAATAACTGTCGAAACTGTAGTAAACCAGGCCACTTTGCGAAAAAATGCTGAGGCACGAATTCCAAGAAGGAAGTTCTCGTAGCAACCTAGAGTGACGAAGAGGATAACAATGAATATACTCAAAATAACCTCGCACTCATGTCAAGGAGTTCATTCGACGAAAGCGACGTCGAAAGCCAGGTTAGTACCTCGTCTCACGACGAATTATTTGAAGCATTTGAACGTTTACATATCCATTTTCAAAATGCTTTAATTGAAATTAAATCCCTCAAATCGAAGAACAAATTATTAGACGATCAAATCTCCAAAATTCAAAAAGGGAAATTTTTTGAAATCGATCATTCTAAATATCTTGAAAATAAAAATAAATTAAAGAATGATCTTTTAAAAGTTCAAAATGAACTCAAGAATTTAACAAACAAATTTTCGTGTGGAAACAAGAAATTTGAATAAATTCTTTCTGTTCAAAGATTTTCATTAAATAAACTGGACTTAGGATTCAAACCGTATAATAAAACCAGATCCTTAAATTTTTAAATACCCTGATGTGATAAATGTTTGAAACTTGGGCATCATATTTTGATTTGCAAAAACCCAAGACGGACTATCAAAATTAAAAAGGTTTGGATTCCAAAAGGAACCATTATACCGAATATCGTCTATGTTTCAAAAAAAAAAACAACTCTCGGTTGGATCCCCAAGAATCAATATTAATATATTTCCATTAATTGGTATTTTGATAATTTATATTTTTTAACAATTGGTATTTAACTTAGGGGGAGTTATTATTTTTGGGAAATCTCTTTTTCAGGGGGAGTTTTACCCGTTAATTGTCATATTTAATATATTAATTTTTTAATTTATTATGCACTTTTTGATTATGATAAAAAAGGGAGAAAAAGTCGAGAAAAATAATAGAAGGAGAATACGAGTCATGGAAGAATAACGAGAAAAATAAAAATAATATCTCGATCATGAATGGGGGAGAAAAGACGAAGGAGAAAAAAATCGAGAAAATAAAGAAGAAAGTTGAAAAAGAAAATAATATGAAGAAGTTGAAAATAAAAAAAAGATGGGGAAATGAAACTAACGAAACGGACAAAGCCGAAAATTTTAATTTGTAATTGTTTTAATTTTGCAGGTATAAAATCTCATCGAAATTTATTTTTTTGTCATCATCAAAAAGGGGGAGACTGTTGGAATATTCTATTCCACATAATCATATATTGGTTTTGACGATGAATTGATGATGAGCTAATGATGAGTTGATGATGCTATCGATCAAATAAAACAAAGTAGAACGAAGCAAAACAACAAAGAAGTCGAAGACGCTCGAGCCAGACAGAAACGCAAAGGAGTTCATTATAACATGCCTAACGCACGTACTACACATGGTATAACGTACGTAATGAGAAGTCACCTGAAGACAAATGAGTTCAAGCTAACATGTTTAACGTACGCAACCTAACATGTATAATGTACGCAACATAACACGTACAACGTACGCAACATAACACGTACAACGTACGCAACATAACACGTATAACGTACGTAAGGAGGCGAGCTTAACGTACATAAGCTTACATGCTTAATGTACGTAATGGTTTGAATACAAATTCAAACAAGGAACCATTGAAGATGACGCCATGGAGTAGGTCAACATGCAATGGATATTTTGACTGAAGATAACGTACGTAATGAAAAAGACAGTTGCTACTGGACTGATTTGCACTATACATAACGTACGTAACGAAGGAGTCTTAACATACGTAATGGAGTACATATAATGTACGTAATGCAGACAACATGGGCTAACGGCTAGTTCAGGCTTTATGCCTATAAATACCAAGGCATATAGTATTATTCATAGCAACAACTCTGAGAAAATCATATATACGTTTGATATCATTGTATACACTATCGTTGATGTAATTTTGCTTAATTGATAAGTGTTTGAGTGTTCATACACTAAAACATACATGAGAGGAAAGATATGGATTATAGATTGATTCGGTGTTATTAGGATCGTTGATCCGGCATTATTAGAATCATATCTAAATCCGAGTGAGATTTGTCTAGTGCCCATTGAAATCTAGATAGGTTACTTCCTTGTCCGATAGAAAATGAAAACGATTTATCTTGGACTGACATAAAGACAAGAGTGTAACGATTTATCTCGGACCGATAGAAGACGAGATTATAACGGTTTACCTCGGACCAATAGAATACAAGGCGGAAAAGGTTGATCTTGAGCCTATAGAAAAAGATACGGAGAGAGGACGTAGGCATGTTTGACCGAACCTCTATAAATCTTGTGTCGTTTATATTCCGCAATTTAATTATGCTTTCGCAACGCAAAAGAGTTTGATAACTCTACTCCGCAATATAATCCACCATTCCAAGTGGGGTGCCAATTTTTTTCCAACATTATGGTGAACCCTACATTTCCGCCGCGAACCGCCTCAAACCCGACCCCCTCACGCAACAGCTCGCATCATCCAGTCGATGTAATCTCAACATCCACTGTGTTTTCATCGACATGATCATTTCCAACGCGCCCAACAATCGTTCGACTGAGCCAGTGAGCCATCCGTCGCCTGCCAATTACGAATTGCCGTCAATCTGCTACCCGAACCCCACCCACCATGAATGGTGTCCTATATCCAAGCCCGTCAGGATCCTGTCCGTCGTCAACTCATACATCCCGACCCCTGCCTCAACCCTCTAACGACCCAACTTCCAGGCTCGATTCCAGCCTTCCATCATTGCATCTAAGGCCCTTTATCCGATCCCACTGAGCAGTCTACTCCGCCCGACAACCCAACTACCCTTATCCGACCAGTTTCCCATCCTAACCTGACCCGACCAAAAAACTATCTAGCTCGGTTCTATATCTCAGCCCAATAGTCCCAACCCAATTGTGCCCATTTCACGCTGCCGCATCGATTACCAACCCATCAGTCAGAGCACACCAATAATCGCTCCATAATATGTACCCATTTTTTTTATCGAGGTAACTCTCTACAACTTGTCCCTATTTCAGTTCTCTCTTTTGGGATCTTTTTATTTTGGGGATATGGGTACTTGTACTCTTAATCTCCCTTGCTATGGTGGATGATTCCATAAGAGAAGTCGGTATCTTTTTGTTTGTTGAAGAAAATTGTGTGACTGTGCTAGAGGAGTCATGAAATCATTGAAAGTCAATACTCCGTAGTTATTTCATAAACCACATATTTGGGTGCGACTGAATGTCACGTTTTCTTGTCGATTTCATTAAATATAATTAAGAAAAGTATATTGAGTAAAAATTATGTTGTGCGCTTTTATGCATCGATTGTCACCTTTTACATAGTAATTGAAAATCCAACGTGACTGACTTCCTCTTGTTTTATTTTGTAGATGATAAAAAGCTCGAACATCCATCCAGAATCTTGTTAATTGGATTTGCTGGTGCTAGTTATCTCTCTGACCCGTGTAAAGGACGTTCCTAAACTAATTATATGTGTTGGGATAAATAATATTGTTTTGATAATTGCCAAACAACAAAAGCTTGATACAGCAAGCCCTGTATCGAAAGCCGGTTGAAATTGCAATCCTGCATCGAAGACCGTCTGATAGCACCAGCATACAGCAAACTCTCGCGCTACCAAGGTACAGCAAGAAGTCTCAGTTAAAAGCCAAGTATGGAAGCTGTCTCGAAACCTCATTACAGCGCCCTTCCATACAGCGCCTGACTATTCCAATATGGCTACAGCTCTAGTGGATACAGCATCCACATCGGATCGGGATCAAGACCGTTTGAAAAGGAATCTTTGGTATTCACTAAAGTCAAGTACCGTTTGATAAAGAAGTATTTAAATACTGAAAGGATAAAGTATTTAAATACTGAAGATGCCAGAGATCTTCAAATCCCGCAATATCCGGATCCTGGTCTATTCAAGTAAACTATCAATTTGTCACGGAATATTGCCCAACGGATCTATCTCAACGGATATATTATTAAGAAAGCTATATATATCCCCAGAGTTTGAAGATTAACATACGTATCCGAATCATCAAGAACATTTACAAGCTTACAAGCGATACTCAAAAGATCGAAAGACTGAATATTCATTATCATCGGATCAAGCTTACAAGAGCAAGTATATTTCTTTCTAGCATCAATCCATATCTGAAGAAAGAAGAAATATACTCAACATCAAGAACAGTCATCTTCAGCTCAAGAACTTCATAGTCAAAACTGCTGTTCTTACCCGGTTACCTACCTTTTTACCTTTGTGTAAAAACCGAGCTCTGTGTGAACTCAACAAAGTTATTCTGACCTGTGTGGGACGAATAAGAGGACGAAGCTTTGGAACTTTGTGTAAAGAAGCTAGTCAAGAAGGAAGCTTTAACCAATCTGTGTGAACGGTTGAAAGCGACAGTCTTTGTATCTATCTGTGTGAACGATACAAGGATAGGTTTGATTATAGATACATAGTTGTGTACGCAGTATTTATAATAAACATTTTACTCCTGTGTGGAGGACCAGTGGACGTAGAGGGCTTTACCTCGAACCACTTAAATACTGTGTTATTTACCTTTCGCCGTTACTATTTTCATAACTGTGATTTATACAAGTATACACTGCAAAACCCTGTAAGCACCAAGCTAACAGGAGAATAGACCGAGTTGCTGTATCGACGGCAACATACTATATTAAAGACTTCCACTACGCACTCAGATTCGAAAACCATACAGCCTGTTGCTTAAACATTTCCCAAGCTGTATCGAGTATACTTAAAACAAAAAGGGACCAACAATTGGTATCGGAGCAGTTGATTCTAAAAAGAATCAGTCGTATTTTTAACTGAATTAGATCCTTAAAAACACTTATTTTCGAAAACAGTCTTTGTAATTCCCATCCTCTAATATGGATACCTTTATCTCAAATAAGATATCTATGTTTCACATTAACGAGTTTGATGACTGGAGAAACAGGATGAAGAACAAACTCAAAGCCCTCATTGGAGAATCAAAAGCTCCACCTGCATCAACAAAGACCGAAGAATGTCTTGGTGGTCACTGATAGTGATTCGTCTGATGATGAGCTAGAAGATAGAGCATATGTGTGCTCTATGGCCGAAGTTAAAGAAGAAAATGAAGACGGCGATGATGATGAGGTAAGCTCTACCTCAACTATTCCTATAAATGCATCTCATACCTTTGAAAATATGCTAAATGAATTTAATAACATTCAAACGGCCCATGAGATATTGAAAGGAGAAAACATACAGCTTGAAATTTCTAACTTAGAGCTGAAAGAAGAAAATGACTTGCTGAAGAATAATTACGAAAATATGTCAGTTGATTGCGAAAACAGCAAAGTCAATTTAGAAAAACTCATGGAGAGCAATCATCAACTTGCTCATAATCTAAATGAGACTAAGTCTCATCTTGAAAGCAAGACAAATGATTTGGCTCTACTCGAAGCCAAAGTAAAATCTCTCGAGAAACGTGAAGGAGAATTAGAGACAATCTTGAAATCTTTCGAGAAATCCTCTAAAAGAATGGAAGAGATCCTAAGCAATGGGCAACATGCTCATGATAAACGTGGCTTAGGTACAACTTGTTCTCCAACAAAGAAAAATCTAGTACGGTATTCGTCAGAGTGAGGAATCCATCCTCAGTCGAAAGAAGTCCCGAGTTACGTGAAGGAACACGTTGCACCGCGAACAAAGAAAGCGCCATGCCACCCCGCAACTCTACTATTCGAGGCAGTGGAACCAATACCACTCGTATATGACTCGACAAAGATGCTCCACAAGCATATCATAAACGCCAAGAAATATTCGTAAAGAAGGTCGTATCCAACCAACAAAGGCCGTCTGACACAAAGACTCTCGGTACAGCGTGCCTAGACATTAGATACAAGAGCCCCATTATCCATCAAGAAAGCAGGTGTCCGCGCAGTATCAACAACATCGTTGGGAATCCAACTGGAGACCCAGGAGGCAATATGCAAGATCTATGAAAATGGCTCCACCTCTGAGACGACAATCGTACTGGAATAACAACTATAATTCTCGATTTTTCATGCATTATAATTATCATGATTACTACGACTACGTGCCTGCCCCACGTAGATATCGATATAATGGACCAAAAAGTAGCCTACAACAAACAAATTGTTGCCCGGCAAATTTGGGTACCAAAAGGCAATATCGCACCAGGACCCAAAGTTACTTGATATCCATGCGTCGACATGAATCGGAAACACTACAGCCAGAAATCCCTGTAAGTTTTTATGCTTTTACTCATTAAGTGAGGGGGAATGCTGTAAGACCCATGAATACAAAGATTCGCCATTAATTAACCGTACACTCGTAATACCAAGACAAAGATTGTAGGACTAAGAAGGCATGAAACCTTCCTACAGCTGACGTGTGCATTAATTAAGGGGGAATACAGTACGACCCATGAATACAGTGTTAATCCGAACATGCATGTAAGAACTGAATCCTGTATGTACCTTTTTAAGGGAGAACGCTATATTATTCGCGGATACAGTATTTTTCACTACATGACATCAATTTTTAATTGATAATTTTTATTACTGTAAGAACTCGTATACGAACAGTTCATAGGTTCAGTTGTACTCAACTAGATCACAAATGTAAGATTGTGCCTGCGCGTCAATCATAAGTTTAAGATGTAATAAACTTTCCTATCATGTTAGAAATTGCCTGCGAGCAGTTCACATTTCTTTTAGACTAAGTGCTGAAGACCAGATCATTCGAACAGAAGATCAAGAAGCCTGCTCAAGTAATTATCAAATAGAAAGGGAATCAGTGGGGATAAACATCTCCTGTATCGAAGTTGCCATCAATTGGTTATCGGAAAAGGGGAAATTGTTTTAGCTTGAAGAGGTTTTTGGTATCAAAAGCTTGGCATGATCAAGAAGTCTTGGAATCATCAAGAAGTCTTGGAAATTATCAAGAATTTTTGGAAATTATCAAAAAGGGGGAAATTGTTGGGATAAATAATATTGTTTTGATAATTGCCAAACAACAAAAGCTTGATACAGCAAGCCCTGTATCGAAAGCCGGTTGAAATTGCAATCCTGCATCGAAGACCGTCTGATAGCGCCAGCATACAGCAAACTCTCGCGCTACCAAGGTACAGCAAGAAGTCTCAGTTAAAAGCCAAGTATGGAAGCTGTCTCGAAACCTCATTACAGCGCCCTTCCACACAGCGCCTGACTATTCCAATATGGCTATAGCTCTAGTGGATACAACATCCACATCGGATCAGGACTGAAGACCGTTTGAAAAGGAATCTTTGGTATTCACTAAAGTCAAGTACCGTTTGATAAAGAAGTATTTAAATACTGAAAGGATAAAGTATTTAAATACTGAAGATGTCAGAGATCTTCAAATCCCGCAATATCCGGATCCTGGTCTATTCAAGTAAACTATCAATTTGTCACGGAATATTGCCCAACGGATCTATCTCAACGGATATATTATTAAGAAAGCTATATATATCCCCAGAGTTTGAAGATCAACATACATATCCAAATCATCAAGAACATTTACAAGCTTACAAGCGATACTCAAAAGATCGAAAGACTGAATATTCATTATCATCGGATCAAGCTTACAAGAGCAAGTATATTTCTTTCTAGCATCAATTCATATCTGAAGAAAGAAGAAATATACTCAACATCAAGAACAGTCATCTTCAGCTCAAGAACTTCATAGTCAAAACAGCTGTTCTTACCCGGTTACCTACCTTTTTACCTTTGTGTAAAAACCGAGCTCTGTGTGAACTCAACAAAGTTATTCTGACCTGTGTGGGACGAATAAGAGGACGAAGCTTTGGAACTTTGTGTAAAGAAGCTAGTCAAGAAGGAAGCTTTGACCAATCTGTGTGAACGGTTGAAAGCGACAGTCTTTGTATCTATCTGTGTGAACGATACAAGGATAGGTTTGATTATAAATACATAGTTGTGTACGCAGTATTTATAATAAACATTTTACTCCTGTGTGGAGGACCAGTGGACGTAGAGGGGTTTACCTCGAACCACTTAAATACTGTGTTATTTACCTTTCGCCGTTACTGTTTTCATAACTGTGATTTATACAAGTATACACTGCAAAACCCTGTAAGCACCAAGCTAACAGGAGAATAGACCGAGTTGCTGTATCGACGGCAACTTACTATATTAAAGACTTCCGCTACGCACTCAGATTCGAAAACCATACAGCCTGTTGCTTAAACATTTCCCAAGCTGTATCGAGTATACTTAAAACAAAAAGGGACCAACAATTGGTATCGGAGCAGTTGATTCTAAAAAGAATCAGTCGTATTTTTAACTGAATTAGATCCTTAAAAACACTTATTTTCGAAAACAGTCTTTGTAATTCCCATCCTCTAATATGGATACCTTTATCTCAAATAAGATATCTATGTTTCACATTAACGAGTTTGATGACTGGAGAAACAGGATGAAGAACAAACTCAAAGCCCTCATTGGAGAATCAAAAGCTCCACCTGCATCAACAAAGACCGAATAATGTCTTGGTGGTCACCGATAGTGATTCGTCTGATGATGAGCTAGAAGATAGAGCATATGTGTGCTCTATGGCGAAGTTAAAGAAGAAAATGAAGACGGCGATGATGATGAGGTAAGCTTTACCTCAACTATTCCTATAAATGCATCTCATACCTTTGAAAATATCTTTGAATGAATTTAATAACATTCAAACGGCCCATGAGATATTGAAAGGAGAAAACATACTGACTTGAAATTTCTAACTTAGAGTGAAAGAAGAAAATGACTTGTCAAGAATAATTACGAAAATATGTCAGTTGATTGCGAAACAAAGAAAGTCAATTTAGAAAAACTCATGGAGAGCAATCATCAACTTGCTCATAATCTAAATGAGACTAAGTCTCATCTTGAAAGCAAGACAAATGATTTGGCTCTACTCGAAGCCAAAGTAAAATCTCTCGAGAAACGTGAAGGAGAATTAGAGACAATCTTGAAATCTTTCGAGAAATCCTCTAAAAGAATGGAAGAGATCCTAAGCAATGGGCAACATGCTCATGATAAACGTGGCTTAGGGTACAACTTGTTCTCCAACAAAGAAAAATCTAGTACAGTATTCGTCGGGAGTGAGGAATCCATCCTGTATCGAAAGAAGTCCCGAGTTCTATGAAGGAACCCGTTGCATGACAAAGAAAAGCCGCCATTCCACCCCCACAACTCTACTATTCGAGACAGTGGAACCAATACCACTCGAAGGCGTACTCAACAAAGATGCTCCACAAGCATATCATAAACGCCAAAGATATTCAAAGAAGGTCAGACGAACCAACAAAGGCCCGCATGAAGACTTCCTGCACAGCGTGCCTAGACATTAGATACAAGAGCCCCGTTATCCATCAAGACAGCCGGTGTCCGCGCAGTATCAACAACATCGTAGGGAATCCAACTGGAGACCCAGGAGGCAATATGCAAGATCAATGAAAATGGCTCCACCACCGAGACGACAAACGTACTGGAATAACAACAATAAATCTCGAATATTCAAGCATTATAATTATCAAGATTACAACGACTACGTGCCTGCCCCACGTAGATATCGATATAATGGACCAAAAGTAGCCTACAACAAACAAATTGTTGCCCGGCAAATTTGGGTACCAAAAGGCAATATCGCACCAGGACCCAAAGTTACTTGATATCCATGCGTCGACATGAATCGGAAACACTACAGCCAGAAATCCCTGTAAGTTTTTATGCTTTTACTCATTAAGTGAGGGGGAATGCTGTAAGACCCATGAATACAGTATCTGCCATTAATTAACTGTACACTCAGAACAGTCAAGACAGCACTGTAGGACTAAGAAGGCATGAAACCTTCCTACAGCTGACGTGTGCATTAATTAAGGGGGAATACAGTACGACCCATGAATACAGTGTTAATCCGAACATGCATGTAAGAACTGAATCCTGTATGTACCTTTTTAAGGGAGAACTATATTATTCGCGGATACAGTATTTTTCACTACATGACATCAATTTTTAATTGATAATTTTTATTACTGTAAGAACTCGTCTACGAACAGTTCATAGGTTCAGTTGTACTCAACTAGATCACAAATGTAAGATTGTGCCTGCGCGTCAATCATAAGTTTAAGATGTAATAAACTTTCCTATCATGTTAGAAATTGCCTGCGAGCAGTTCACATTTCTTTTAGACTAAGTGCTGAAGACCAGATCATTCGAACAGAAGATCAAGAAGCCTGCTCAAGTAATTATCAAATAGAAAGGGAATCGGTGGGGATAAACAACTCCTGAATCGAATTTGCCATCAATTGGTTATCGGAAAAGGGGAAATTGTTTTAGCTTGAAGAGGTTTTTGGTATCAAAAGCTTGGCATGATCAAGAAGTCTTGGAATCATCAAGAAGTCTTGGAAATTATCAAGAAGTTTTGGAAATTATCAAAAAGGGGGAAATTGTTGGGATAAATAATATTGTTTTGATAATTGCCAAACAACAAAAGCTTGATCTGACAAGCCTGTATCGAAAGCCGGTTGAAATTGAAATCTGCATCGAAGACCGTCGATAGCGCCAAAGATACAAGAAACTCGCGCTACCAAGGTACAGCAAGAAGTCTCAGTTAAAAGCCAAGTATGGAAGCTGTCTCGAAACCTCATTACAGCGCCCTTCCACACAGCGCCTGACTATTCCAATATGGCTACAGCTCTAGTGGATACAGCATCCACATCGGATCAGGACTGAAGACCGTTTGAAAAGGAATCTTTGGTATTCACTAAATTCAAGTACCGTTTGATAAAGAAGTATTTAAATACTGAAAGGATAAAGTATTTAAATACTGAAGATGTCAGAGATCTTCAAATCCCGCAATATCCGGATCCTGGTCTATTCAAGTAAACTATCAATTTGTCACGGAATATTGCCCAACGGATCTATCTCAACGGATATATTATTAAGAAAGCTATATATATCCCCAGAGTTTGAAGATCAACATACGTATCCGAATCATCAAGAACATTTACAAGCTTACAAGCGATACTCAAAAGATCGAAAGACTGAATATTCATTATCATCGGATCAAGCTTACAAGAGCAAGTATATTTCTTTCTAGCATCAATCCATATCTGAAGAAAGAAGAAATATACTCAACATCAAGAACAGTCATCTTCAGCTCAAGAACTTCATAGTCAAAACTGCTGTTCTTACCCGGTTACCTACCTTTTTATCTTTGTGTAAAAACCGAGCTCTGTGTGAACTCAACAAAGTTATTCTGACCTGTGTGGGACGAATAAGAGGACGAAGCTTTGGAACTTTGTGTAAAGAAGCTAGTCAAGAAGGAAGCTTTAACCAACTGTGTGAACGGTTGAAAGCGGCAGTCTTTGTATCTATACGTGTGAACGATACAAGGATAGGTTTGATTATAAATACATAGTTGTGTACGCAGTATTTATAATAAACATTTTACTCTGTGTGGAGGACCAAAGGTAATGAGAGGGGTTTACCTCGAACCACTTAAATCTTGTGTTATTTACCTTTCGCCGTTACTATTTTCATAACTGTGATTTATACAAGTATACACTGCAAAACCCTGTAAGCACCAAGCTAACAGGAGAATAGACCGAGTTGCTGTATCGACGGCAACATACTATATTAAAGACTTCCGCTACGCACTCAGATTCGAAAACCATACAGCCTGTTGCTTAAACATTTCCCAAGCTGTATCGAGTATACTTAAAACAAAAAGGGACCAACAATTGGTATCGGAGCAGTTGATTCTAAAAAGAATCAGTCGTATTTTTAACTGAATTAGATCCTTAAAAACACTTATTTTCGAAAACAGTCTTTGTAATTCCCATCCTCTAATATGGATACCTTTATCTCAAATAAGATATCTATGTTTCACATTAACGAGTTTGATGACTGGAGAAACAGGATGAAGAACAAACTCAAAGCCCTCATTGGAGAATCAAAAGCTCCACCTGCATCAACAAAGACCGAAGAATGTCTTCAGGTGGTCACTGATAGTGATTCGTCTGATGATGAGCTAGAAGATAGAGCATATGTGTGCTCTATGGCCGAAGTTAAAGAAGAAAATGAAGACGGCGATGATGATGAGGTAAGCTCTACCTCAACTATTCCTATAAATGCATCTCATACCTTTGAAAATATGCTGAATGAATTTAATAACATTCAAACGGCCCATGAGATATTGAAAGGAGAAAACATACAGCTTGAAATTTCTAACTTAGAGCTGAAAGAAGAAAATGACTTGCTGAAGAATAATTACGAAAATATGTCAGTTGATTGCGAAAACAGCAAAGTCAATTTAGAAAAACTCATGGAGAGCAATCATCAACTTGCTCATAATCTAAATGAGACTAAGTCTCATCTTGAAAGCAAGACAAATGATTTGGCTCTACTCGAAGCCAAAGTAAAATCTCTCGAGAAACGTGAAGGAGAATTAGAGACAATCTTGAAATCTTTCGAGAAATCCTCTAAAAGAATGGAAGAGATCCTAAGCAATGGGCAACATGCTCATGATAAACGTGGCTTAGGGTACAACTTGTTCTCCAACAAAGAAAAATCTAGTACAGTATTCGTCAGGAGTGAGGAATCCATCCCTGTATCGAAAGAAGTCCCGAGTTCTGTGAAGGAACACGTTGCACCGCGAACAGCAAAAACTGCCATGCCACCCCCGCAACTCTACTATTCGAGACAGTGGAACCAACAGCCACTCAGAAGGCGTACTCAACAGCATGCTCCACAAGCATATCATAAACGCCAGCAGTCATTCAGAAAGAAGGCTGTATCCAACCAACAAAGGCCCGTACAGCAGCACTCTCGGTACAGCGTGCCTAGACATTAGATACAAGAGCCCCATTATCCATCAAGAAAGCAGGTGTCCGCGCAGTATCAACAACATCGTTGGGAATCCAACTGGAGACCCAGGAGGCAATATGCAAGATCTATGAAAATGGCTCCACCTCTGAGACGACAATCGTACTGGAATAACAACTATAATTCTCGATTTTTCATGCATTATAATTATCATGATTACTACGACTACGTGCCTGCCCCACGTAGATATCGATATAATGGACCAAAAAGTAGCCTACAACAAACAAATTGTTGCCCGGCAAATTTGGGTACCAAAAGGCAATATCGCACCAGGACCCAAAGTTACTTGATATCCATGCGTCGACATGAATCGGAAACACTACAGCCAGAAATCCCTGTAAGTTTTTATGCTTTTACTCATTAAGTGAGGGGAATCTCAGAAGACCCATGAATACAAAGATTCGCCATTAATTAGCTGTACACTCGTAATACCAAGACAAAGATCTGTAGGACTAAGAAGGCATGAAACCTTCCTACGGTGACGTGTGCATTAATTAAGGGGGAATACGATGCGACCCATGAATACGGTGTTAATCCGAACATGCATGTAAGAACCGAATCTGTATGTACCTTTTTAAGGGAGAACGCTATATTATTCGCGGATACAGTATTTTTCACTACATGACATCAATTTTTAATTGATAATTTTTATTACTGTAAGAACTCGTATACGAACAGTTCATAGGTTCAGTTGTACTCAACTAGATCACAAATGTAAGATTGTGCCTGCGCGTCAATCATAAGTTTAAGATGTAATAAACTTGCCTATCATGTTAGAAATTGCCTGCGAGCAGTTCACATTTCTTTTAGACTAAGTGCTGAAGACCAGATCATTCGAACAGAAGATCAAGAAGCCTGCTCAAGTAATTATCAAATAGAAAGGGAATCAGTGGGGATAAACATCTCCTGTATCGAAGTTGCCATCAATTGGTTATCGGAAAAGGGGAAATTGTTTTAGCTTGAAGAGGTTTTTGGTATCAAAAGCTTGGCATGATCAAGAAGTCTTGGAATCATCAAGAAGTCTTGGAAATTATCAAGAATTTTTGGAAATTATCAAAAAGGGGGAAATTGTTGGGATAAATAATATTGTTTTGATAATTGCCAAACAACAAAAGCTTGATCTGACAAGCTCGTATCGAAAGCGGTTGAAATTGCAATCCTGCATCGAAGACCGTCTGATAGCGCCAGCATACAGCAAACTCTCGCGCTACCAAGGTACAGCAAGAAGTCTCAGTTAAAAGCCAAGTATGGAAGCTGTCTCGAAACCTCATTACAGCGCCCTTCCACACAGCGCCTGACTATTCCAATATGGCTATAGCTCTAGTGGATACAACATCCACATCGGATCAGGACTGAAGACCGTTTGAAAAGGAATCTTTGGTATTCACTAAAGTCAAGTACCGTTTGATAAAGAAGTATTTAAATACTGAAAGGATAAAGTATTTAAATACTGAAGATGTCAGAGATCTTCAAATCCCGCAATATCCGGATCCTGGTCTATTCAAGTAAACTATCAATTTGTCACGGAATATTGCCCAACGGATCTATCTCAACGGATATATTATTAAGAAAGCTATATATATCCCCAGAGTTTGAAGATCAACATACATATCCAAATCATCAAGAACATTTACAAGCTTACAAGCGATACTCAAAAGATCGAAAGACTGAATATTCATTATCATCGGATCAAGCTTACAAGAGCAAGTATATTTATTTCTATCATCAATTCATATATGAAGAAAGAAGAAATATAATCAACATCAAGAACAGTCATCTTGACTCAAGAACTTCATAGTCAAAACAGCTGTTCTTACCCGGTTACCTACCTTTTTACCTTTGTGTAAAAACCGAGCTCTGTGTGAACTCAACAAAGTTATTCTGACCTGTGTGGGACGAATAAGAGGACGAAGCTTTGGAACTTTGTGTAAAGAAGCTAGTCAAGAAGGAAGCTTTGACCAATCTGTGTGAACGGTTGAAAGCGACAGTCTTTGTATCTATCTGTGTGAACGATACAAGGATAGGTTTGATTATAAATACATAGTTGTGTACGCAGTATTTATAATAAACATTTTACTCCTGTGTGGAGGACTAGTGGACGTAGAGGGGTTTACCTCGAACCACTTAAATACTGTGTTATTTACCTTTCGCCGTTACTATTTTCATAACTGTGATTTATACAAGTATACACTGCAAAACCCTGTAAGCACCAAGCTAACAGAGAATAGACCGAAAGGTCAGATCGACGGCAACATACTATATTAAAGACTTCCGCTACGCACTCGTATTCAAACCATACAAATGTTGCTTAAACATTTCCCAAGTCAGACGAGTATACTTAAAACAAAAAGGGACCAACAATTGGTATCGGAGCAGTTGATTCTAAAAAGAATCAGTCGTATTTTTAACTGAATTAGATCCTTAAAAACACTTATTTTCGAAAACAGTCTTTGTAATTCCCATCCTCTAATATGGATACCTTTATCTCAAATAAGATATCTATGTTTCACATTAACGAGTTTGATGACTGGAGAAACAGGATGAAGAACAAACTCAAAGCCCTCATTGGAGAATCAAAAGCTCCACCTGCATCAACAAAGACCGAAGAATGTCTTCAGGTGGTCACTGATAGTGATTCGTCTGATGATGAGCTAGAAGATAGAGCATATGTGTGCTCTATGGCCGAAGTTAAAGAAGAAAATGAAGACGGCGATGATGATGAGGTAAGCTTTACCTCAACTATTCCTATAAATGCATCTCATACCTTTGAAAATATGCTGAATGAATTTAATAACATTCAAACGGCCCATGAGATATTGAAAGGAGAAAACATACAGCTTGAAATTTCTAACTTAGAGCTGAAAGAAGAAAATGACTTGCTGAAGAATAATTACGAAAATATGTCAGTTGATTGCGAAAACAGCAAAGTCAATTTAGAAAAACTCATGGAGAGCAATCATCAACTTGCTCATAATCTAAATGAGACTAAGTCTCATCTTGAAAGCAAGACAAATGATTTGGCTCTACTCGAAGCCAAAGTAAAATCTCTCGAGAAACGTGAAGGAGAATTAGAGACAATCTTGAAATCTTTCGAGAAATCCTCTAAAAGAATGGAAGAGATCCTAAGCAATGGGCAACATGCTCATGATAAACGTGGCTTAGGGTACAACTTGTTCTCCAACAAAGAAAAATCTAGTACAGTATTCGTCAGGAGTGAGGAATCCATCCCTGTATCGAAAGAAGTCCCGAGTTCTATGAAGGAACCCGTTGCACCGCGAACAGCAAAAGCTGCCATTCCACCCCCACAACTCTACTATTCGAGACAGTGGAACCAACAGCCACTCAGAAGGCGTACTCAACAGCATGCTCCACAAGCATATCATAAACGCCAGCAGTCATTCAGAAAGAAGGCTGTATCGAACCAACAAAGGCCCGTACAGCAGCACTCTCGGTACAGCGTGCCTAGACATTAGATACAAGAGCCCCGTTATCCATCAAGAAAGCAGGTGTCCGCGCAGTATCAACAACATCGTTGGGAATCCAACTGGAGACCCAGGAGGCAATATGCAAGATCTATGAAAATGGCTCCACCTCCGAGACGACAATCGTACTGGAATAACAACTATAATTCTCGATTTTTCATGCATTATAATTATCATGATTACAACGACTACGTGCCTGCCCCACGTAGATATCGATATAATGGACCAAAAGTAGCCTACAACAAACAAATTGTTGCCCGGCAAATTTGGGTACCAAAAGGCAATATCGCACCAGGACCCAAAGTTACTTGATATCCATGCGTCGACATGAATCGGAAACACTACAGCCAGAAATCCCTGTAAGTTTTTATGCTTTTACTCATTAAGTGAGGGGGAATGCTGTAAGACCCATGAATACAGTATCTGCCATTAATTAACTGTACACTCAGAACAGTCAAGACAGCACTGTAGGACTAAGAAGGCATGAAACCTTCCTACAGCTGACGTGTGCATTAATTAAGGGGGAATACAGTACGACCCATGAATACAGTGTTAATCCGAACATGCATGTAAGAACTGAATCCTGTATGTACCTTTTTAAGGGAGAACGCTATATTATTCGCGGATACAGTATTTTTCACTACATGACATCAATTTTTAATTGATAATTTTTATTACTGTAAGAACTCGTCTACGAACAGTTCATAGGTTCAGTTGTACTCAACTAGATCACAAATGTAAGATTGTGCCTGCGCGTCAATCATAAGTTTAAGATGTAATAAACTTTCCTATCATGTTAGAAATTGCCTGCGAGCAGTTCACATTTCTTTTAGACTAAGTGCTGAAGACCAGATCATTCGAACAGAAGATCAAGAAGCCTGCTCAAGTAATTATCAAATAGAAAGGGAATCAGTGGGGATAAACATCTCCTGTATCGAAGTTGCCATCAATTGGTTATCGGAAAAGGGGAAATTGTTTTAGCTTGAAGAGGTTTTTGGTATCAAAAGCTTGGCATGATCAAGAAGTCTTGGAATCATCAAGAAGTCTTGGAAATTATCAAGAAGTTTTGGAAATTATCAAAAAGGGGGAAATTGTTGGGATAAATAATATTGTTTTGATAATTGCCAAACAACAAAAGCTTGATACAGCAAGCCCTGTATCGAAAGCCGGTTGAAATTGCAATCCTGCATCGAAGACCGTCTGATAGCGCCAGCATACAGCAAACTCTCGCGCTACCAAGGTACAGCAAGAAGTCTCAGTTAAAAGCCAAGTATGGAAGCTGTCTCGAAACCTCATTACAGCTTCTTCCACACTACCGACTATTCCAATATGGCTACAGCTCTAGTGGATACAGCATCCACATCGGATCAGGACTGAAGACCGTTTGAAAAGGAATCTTTGGTATTCACTAAATTCAAGTACCGTTTGATAAAGAAGTATTTAAATACTGAAAGGATAAAGTATTTAAATACTGAAGATGTCAGAGATCTTCAAATCCCGCAATATCCGGATCCTGGTCTATTCAAGTAAACTATCAATTTGTCACGGAATATTGCCCAACGGATCTATCTCAACGGATATATTATTAAGAAAGCTATATATATCCCCAGAGTTTGAAGATCAACATACGTATCCGAATCATCAAGAACATTTACAAGCTTACAAGCGATACTCAAAAGATCGAAAGACTGAATATTCATTATCATCGGATCAAGCTTACAAGAGCAAGTATATTTCTTTCTAGCATCAATCCATATCTGAAGAAAGAAGAAATATACTCAACATCAAGAACAGTCATCTTCAGCTCAAGAACTTCATAGTCAAAACTGCTGTTCTTACCCGGTTACCTACCTTTTTATCTTTGTGTAAAAACCGAGCTCTGTGTGAACTCAACAAAGTTATTCTGACCTGTGTGGGACGAATAAGAGGACGAAGCTTTGGAACTTTGTGTAAAGAAGCTAGTCAAGAAGGAAGCTTTAACCAATCTGTGTGAACGGTTGAAAGCGACAGTCTTTGTATCTATCTGTGTGAACGATACAAGGATAGGTTTGATTATAAATACATAGTTGTGTACGCAGTATTTATAATAAACATTTTACTCCTGTGTGGAGGACCAGTGTACGTAGAGGGGTTTACCTCGAACCACTTAAATACTGTGTTATTTACCTTTCGCCGTTACTATTTTCATAACTGTGATTTATACAAGTATACACTGCAAAACCCTGTAAGCACCAAGCTAACAGGAGAATAGACCGAGTTGCTGTATCGACGGCAACATACTATATTAAAGACTTCCGCTACGCACTCAGATTCGAAAACCATACAGCCTGTTGCTTAAACATTTCCCAAGCTGTATCGAGTATACTTAAAACAAAAAGGGACCAACAATTGGTATCGGAGCAGTTGATTCTAAAAAGAATCAGTCGTATTTTTAACTGAATTAGATCCTTAAAAACACTTATTTTCGAAAACAGTCTTTGTAATTCCCATCCTCTAATATGGATACCTTTATCTCAAATAAGATATCTATGTTTCACATTAACGAGTTTGATGACTGGAGAAACAGGATGAAGAACAAACTCAAAGCCCTCATTGGAGAATCAAAAGCTCCACTGCATCAACAAAGACCGAAGAATGTCTTGGTGGTCACCGATAGTGATTCGTCGATGATGAGCTAGAAGATAGAGCATATGTGTGCTCTATGGCCAAGTTAAAGAAGAAAATGAAGACGGCGATGATGATGAGGTAAGCTCTACCTCAACTATTCCTATAAATGCATCTCATACCTTTGAAAATATGTCGAATGAATTTAATAACATTCAAACGGCCCATGAGATATTGAAAGGAGAAAACATACTGCTTGAAATTTCTAAATTAGAGTGAAAGAAGAAAATGACTTGTCAAGAATAATTACGAAAATATGTCAGTTGATTGCGAAAAACAAAGAAAGTCAATTTAGAAAAACTCATGGAGAGCAATCATCAACTTGCTCATAATCTAAATGAGACTAAGTCTCATCTTGAAAGCAAGACAAATGATTTGGCTCTACTCGAAGCCAAAGTAAAATCTCTCGAGAAACGTGAAGGAGAATTAGAGACAATCTTGAAATCTTTCGAGAAATCCTCTAAAAGAATGGAAGAGATCCTAAGCAATGGGCAACATGCTCATGATAAACGTGGCTTAGGGTACAACTTGTTCTCCAACAAAGAAAAATCTAGTACAGTATTCGTCAGGAGTGAGGAATCCATCCCTGTATCGAAAGAAGTCCCGAGTTCTATGAAGGAACCCGTTGCACCGCGAACAGCAAAAGCTGCCATTCCACCCCCACAACTCTACTATTCGAGACAGTGGAACCAACAGCCACTCAGAAGGCGTACTCAACAGCATGCTCCACAAGCATATCATAAACGCCAGCAGTCATTCATAAAGAAGGTTGTATCCAACCAACAAAGGCCCGTACAAAGAAGACTTCCTGCATGCCGTGCCTAGACATTAGATACAAGAGCCCCGTTATCCATCAAGAAAGCAGGTGTCCGCGCAGTATCAACAACATCGTTGGGAATCCAACTGGAGACCCAGGAGGCAATATGCAAGATCTATGAAAATGGCTCCACCTCCGAGACGACAATCGTACTGGAATAACAACTATAATTCTCGATTTTTCATGCATTATAATTATCATGATTACAACGACTACGTGCCTGCCCCACGTAGATATCGATATAATGGACCAAAAGTAGCCTACAACAAACAAATTGTTGCCCGGCAAATTTGGGTACCAAAAGGCAATATCGCACCAGGACCCAAAGTTACTTGATATCCATGCGTCGACATGAATCGGAAACACTACAGCCATAAATCCCTGTAAGTTTTTATGCTTTTACTCATTAAGTGAGGGGGAGTGCTGTAAGACCCATGAATACAAGATTCGCCATTAATTAATCGTACACTCGTAATACCAAGACAAAGATCAGTAGGACTAAGAAGGCATGAAACCTTCCTACAACTGACGTGTGCATTAATTAAGGGGGAATACAGTACGACCCATGAATACAGTGTTAATCCGAACATGCATGTAAGAACTGAATCCTGTATGTACCTTTTTAAGGGAGAACGCTATATTATTCGCGGATACATTATTTTTCACTACATGACATCAATTTTTAATTGATAATTTTTATTACTGTAAGAACTCGTCTACGAACAGTTCATAGGTTCAGTTGTACTCAACTAGATCACAAATGTAAGATTGTTCCTGCGCGTCAATCATAAGTTTAAGATGTAATAAACTTTCCTATCATGTTAGAAATTGCCTGCGAGCAGTTCACATTTCTTTTAGACTAAGTGCTGAAGACCAGATCATTCGAACAGAAGATCAAGAAGCCTGCTCAAGTAATTATCAAATAGAAAGGGAATCAGTGGGGATAAACATCTCCTGTATCGAAGTTGCCATCAATTGGTTATCGGAAAAGGGGAAATTGTTTTAGCTTGAAGTGGTTTTTGGTATCAAAAGCTTGGCATGATCAAGAAGTCTTGGAATCATCAAGAAGTCTTGGAAATTATCAAGAAGTTTTGGAAATTATCAAAAAGGGGGAAATTGTTGGGATAAATAATATTGTTTTGATAATTGCCAAACAACAAAAGCTTGATACAGCAAGCCCTGTATCGAAAGCCGGTTGAAATTGCAATCCTGCATCGAAGACCGTCTGATAGCGCCAGCATACAGCAAACTCTCGCGCTACCAAGGTACAGCAAGAAGTCTCAGTTAAAAGCCAAGTATGGAAGCTGTCTCGAAACCTCATTACAGCGCCCTTCCATACAGCGCCTGACTATTCCAATATGGCTACAGCTCTAGTGGATACAGCATCCACATCGGATCAGGACTGAAGACCGTTTGAAAAGGAATCTTTGGTATTCACTAAAGTCAAGTACCGTTTGATAAAGAAGTATTTAAATACTGAAAGGATAAAGTATTTAAATACTGAAGATGTCAGAGATCTTCAAATCCCGCAATATCCGGATCCTGGTCTATTCAAGTAAACTATCAATTTATCACGGAATATTGCCCAACGGATCTATCTCAACGGATATATTATTAAGAAAGCTATATATATCTCCAGAGTTTGAAGATCAACATACGTATCCGAATCATCAAGAACATTTACAAGCTTACAAGCGATACTCAAAAGATCGAAAGACTGAATATTCATTATCATCGGATCAAGCTTACAAGAGCAAGTATATTTCTTTCTAGCATCAATCCATATCTGAAGAAAGAAGAAATATACTCAACATCAAGAACAGTCATCTTCAGCTCAAGAACTTCATAGTCAAAACTGATGTTCTTACCCGGTTACCTACCTTTTTACCTTTGTGTAAAAACCGAGCTCTGTGTGAACTCAACAAAGTTATTCTGACCTGTGTGGGACGAATAAGAGGACGAAGCTTTGGAACTGTGTGTAAAGAAGCTAGTCAAGAAGGAAGCTTTAACCAATCTGTGTGAACGGTTGAAAGCGACAGTCTTTGTATCTATCTGTGTGAACGATACAAGGATAGGTTTGATTATAAATACATAGTTGTGTACGCAGTATTTATAATAAACATTTTACTCCTGTGTGGAGGACCAGTGGACGTAGAGGGGTTTACCTCGAACCACTTAAATACTGTGTTATTTACCTTTCGTCGTTACTATTTTCATAACTGTGATTTATACAAGTATACACTGCAAAACCCTGTAAGCACCAAGCTAACAGGAGAATAGACCGAGTTGCTGTATCGACGGCAACTTACTATATTAAAGACTTCCGCTACGCACTCAGATTCGAAAACCATACAGCCTGTTGCTTAAACATTTCCCAAGCTGTATCGAGTATACTTAAAACAAAAAGGGACCAACAATATGTTCACCATTAGAAATACGACGATATCTTGGAGATCTACCAAGCATGCAATAGTTGCTACTTTCTCGAACCATAAAGAGATAATTGTATTGCACGAATTCGTAAGAGTTTGCATTTGGCTTCGGTCAATGATAGACCATATTCGGGAACTTGTGGACTTAAATCCACCACAACAACACCTACTCGCATCTTTGAGGATATTGCTGCATGCATTGAGCATATGAAGTTAGTTTCATTAAGGGCGATAACACTAAGTCATATTTCGCCCAAATCTTTATACAATCATCAACAATAAAAATTGTTGAATATCAGAGTAAAACAAGTGAGTGGTGAGAGCATTGCTGATTTGTTTACTAGGTCTTTGCCTAAATCTACATTTGAAAGACATTGGTATGTGCAGATTATCCGAGCCCCGATAATGATTACCATCGGGAGGAGCAGTTGTGTATACTTCATGGGGAGTATATTTCACATGCTTTCGGCATTTGTAATGGTTGCTTTGACTTGGAAAGATTTTTTACCGAGACAACATCTTATGCAGCATTGTTTTATTAGCGTTCGACACATGGGGAGTGTATAGGGAATTGATATTCTATCCTTGTCGTTGTTTGAATTTAAAATACTGATTAGTGGCGGATTTGACGACGAGGTTGGGAATCTGATTACCTAAATAGTGAGGATTTTAGAACCTTCTATATGTATCAGGATTTCCTTTATTCCTTTCCTTGTAGAAAATCTTATTTATAGAATCGGACTTATTGTAATGCCTATATAAAAGTCACTATGTCAGTAATATCAATACAATTGTTTATTTCTTTATTTATATTGGATTGTATTATGTACAACTTCCTTAAATATATTCTTAAGAAATGTTGGAACCCTTTGATTACCCCAACCATTTATTTTTTTATGGTTCGTGTCTTTAATAGGTGGATTCCAACCTCGGATTGCCTTGTGCGGAGAGGGATGATCCTTGATATCCCTTGTTTTTGTTGTGATAAGCTTGAAACTTTATCTCATCTACTTATTAATGACCCCGCGGCTACCAAGGTTTGGAAGGTATTCCACTCCATCGCCGGTTTCAAGAGCCCGAACACCAACAATATTGCCATGGGATTGGCGCCGTGGTTCAACAATTCGAGAGGTAAAATCCATATTTTCCACATCATCCCGATTCTTATTTCTTGGTTTCTGTGGTGTTGTAGGTATGACAAAAGGATGAAAGCCATCCCATTCACGACCGAGAGGGTGTGCGGCCGGATTTCGGGTTATCTTCGGGCGCTTAAGATTCCCGTACAGCTGCGCTGGTCTTTTTGGAAGGGGGCGGCCAATTTTGCGACACGGCTTGGAGGTGAGGCCGCCCCAAATAAATCCTTGCATTTAATTGCAGTTAGATGGGCTAAACCATGTTTTGGGTGGGTTAAATTAAATATGGATGGTGCGGCCAAGGGGAATCCGGGTTGTGCGGGTTCGGGTGGAATTGTCCGTAATCATTTTGGGGTCCCTGTCTTTTATTTCTCGGAATTTTTAGGTGACCAAACTAACATTTATGCGGAACTTTTGTAATATCCGCAATTTCGGATTTTCGGTAATTTTATTTTTTCTGCGGAAGTCCTTTTCGACGACTCGCTTGGGACCGACTCATCATTCTGAGAATGATTAATTCTGCATTTTTTGTCATCCGAGTTCGTTTCGGTATTGTTTTGTTGAGTTCCGTGTTTCTTAACGACTTTTCCGCACTCGAGTTCGATTCTTGTGAATCTCGTTCGAAATTACTGTTTCGAGTTTCCCGTAAGTCCGTTTAACTTTGTTAGACGTGTTGTGAACTTCGGTTTGGTTATTCGATCACGTATCGTGATTTTCGGACGTTTTGGGCCATTTTCGTAATTTCCCAAAGTTTGGGGTAATTACTTTCCGTTGTCGAATTTCGAGCCTTCGGGTGGTCGGAATCATGTGTTCTCTTAGTGTTCGGATTCGTCTTTACGAGTACTTCGTAACCGTGCTTTCGGTTTACGTTGTGTCCGAGTTTCGGATTTTCGGACCCTCGAACGACCGAGTCTGGCCCGGCCGGACACATGCGAAACGGCCTGAAAGCAGCGGCCTTGGCCGTGTCTTGCGCCGGTCGGCCAGGACCAAGCCCGCGAGACACGGCCGAGACACCCGGCGCTGATCTGGGCCGTTTGCTGCGCCGTGTCCGGCAGGGCTATAAATATGGCAGAGCAGTCGGGTTTTTCTTCATTTTTCTCACTCGTTTCTTCCTCTTCCGCGGCTGGAGATTTGATGATCATGGAGGGATGTTGTTAGGGGTTAAATCCATGAAGTTTTGAAGTTCATAACACCGATTAATCCTTCCATAACTTGCTCCGATCGACCGAATCAAGGCAAGTTTTCTTAAAATATAGTTTTGGGGATTTTTGTTCGATTTGTCCGTTTAATCCGTTTTAACTCAGAATATTGATGGATTGATGATTGTTAAGCTATATTATATCTAATTACTTGTTATTCCACGGTTGGATTGCCACGAATTTGTCGTTTTATTGAGTATTTTATCAACGCCTTGAAGGTGTTCGATAAAATGTCACAAAGAGAATTCGAGCGTTCTACCATTATTCTTCCTCGTATGATCGATGCTTTATTGATTACATATTGTTAGGGTCGAATTCTTGTGAAGAACTCGAGTCGGAACCCTTCCGTTCGTTGTCTTCTTCGGGGTCCGAGCTTCCCGGTCGAACCGTGTTCTTCGGAGCGTTTGGTAGCGGTTATTAAGGCAAGTATCTTATTATACGACTTGTATCTTGCGACTAGTAATTACGTATGATATGTATGATGATTTTGCTTGCCTTTGTAATTATGTTCCGTTTGAGTTGGTTGTGTTTTCCGTAATTTGAAGGCTTTGTGATAATAATATTATATTAGTATACGTGTTAGGCGTTGTGCCATTTGTGCAGGATTGCGACGTACATATGGGATGGTTGTACACTCGGTTGTGCAATGTATTGTGTACCGAACGTGTGTTATGCTGGTTATGTGTCGTTGATTGACGATAGTTGTTGCGAGTGTTGAGATTGTGTTATGTGCGTGGGATGTACGATTTTGTGGTGATCAATGTGATTGATTAATTGTGCTCATTGTTGTATGTAATGTGGAATGGCTTGATATTTGATGATTATGAGTTGTGTCGTGTCGATGTGTGTGTGTTCCGGTAGGGTCCGACGAGGCCTGCGGAGTTCGGTACATGATGTGTACGAACAAGGTGTGTAATCCAGGTAGGGTCCGACGAGGCCTGCGGAGTTCGGTACATGATGATGTGTACGAACAAGGTGTGTAATCCAGGTAGGGTCTGACGAGGCCTCTGGAGTTCGGTACATGATGTGTACGAACAAGGTGTGTAATCCAGGTAGGGTCTGACGAGGCCTCTGGAGTTCGGTACATGATGTGTACGAACAAGGTGTGTGATCCAGGTAGGGTCTGACGAGACCTCTGGAGTTCGGTACATGATGTGTACGAACGATATTTGTGGCCGGGTAGGGTCCGTTGAGGCCTCCGGAGTTCGGTACATGATGTGTACGAACAGTGTGTGTGGTCCGGGTAAGGTCCATCGAGGCCTCTGGAGTTCGGTACATGATGTGTACGAACAATGATCGTGTAGCAGTGATTATTTGGGTAACATTTTAGATATGGGTCTCGGACTCATAATGATATATTATCTAGTGTGCTTTGAAACGAGAATCGGGTTAAGGCCCTAAAGTTTTTCGAAAGGTTTTGTGAATCAGGACTTGAGGTCTTACAGTTTTTCAAAATCTAGAAAAAAATTTCCCGAGATGATAATCTTATTTTCGAATGCTTCATAGCTTATCTTCCCTTGTGAAAACCTCCCGGGAATATTTTGATACTTGATTATTATATTGGATTCACGATTATTATTTGCTTGTTACATTTCGTATGATTTGATACTTGCACTAGTAAAACGGTGGAGTTTTACTAACCCCCGAGTAATCGGGGGTGGATGTCTGTTTTGCGTCCAGGTACATGCAGATTCAGGGGAACAGTCATAGGATTGGCACAAGAGGATGACGATTTGCGATACTAATCATGAGTCGAGAGTTGTTTTGATTTTTGTTGTGTTGTCAGAGTTGATTTCAGTCTTCCGCTGTATTGTATTTCGACCCCTGTGTGGGTAATGTTATTTAAGTCAGTTTTATCGATTGGGTTGGGTGACCTCATCGGTCTGTGTATTCACGTGTAAGTGACCATATCGATCTGTATCATTTTATTGTTTGACCCTGGCGGGGCAAGCATTTGGTTGTTTATGGATGTTTAGCCTGGTAGATCCTCGTGGAAAGGGTCTACGGCGTGTAATATTCCCATATGGTTTTGGGGGTGTTACATTTATGGTATCGGAGCTTAGGTTGCGGAAACCTAGGCTGTCGGGTCGGGTCGAGTCGTGGTTTATCGAGTAATGTGTTGTCTTGTCGTTCGAGTCGTCAGGTGACAAGTTGAGTTGTGCGTAGTCACAACATGTCGGATATGTTGTCAAACGAGATTAGTATCGTGGGCGACCGTCACCTCCGTGCGACCTGTGGATGTAAGTCTCCTCCTTTATGCGTAATACCTGTGTATCTCGATTTTATCTTAGTGACTTAATTGCGGTGCATAATTTTATTTACACAGTATTGTGTAATATAGTTGTGTTTAATACTTGTGACACATAGTATGTGTATAGAACTAGGCACGTTATTGTTTTATCTTTGAACCACCGGGTGGGGTGGTAGGTTGTGAAAGTTTTAAACCTTGATGGATTTCGAATAGGTACCGACGGTAGAGTTTGTGAGAAACTCCGATGAATGATTTTGCTGTGTGTTTAAACTTGATACCACGAGATGCATTTGATTGAATTGGCGACCCTGGTTTCCATTTGAGTATATGGTTTTAAATTCATTTGTTTTGGAATGTTGTAATTTTTGTCCGCTATGGGTAAGTTTGAGAATGTTTCTGAAGGACTTTACAGTTTGAGAATTTTGTAGAAATCGATTTTTGGAAAATATTTTGGTGGTGCGGTCAAACCATGGTTTATATGGATTTTTAAAATTTGTTAAATTTTGACAAATGGGCCGTGTATTTTCAAATGACACAATCAGACGGTATTTGAAAAATGTGTTTTGAAATACTTCGGACATTGTAAAATATTACCGTCATCGACCTTTTTGGCGTTTTGTAAATGGTTTTTAGCCTGGTGGGTTCCGACGCGGGACCCACGGCGCTATAATGTTCCGTGTAATTATCTGAAATTTTTGGGCATTCTAGCCCATTGAATTATCTTTGAAAACTTTGAGTACCTTAGAAAATAAATTTCGAGACATCCTTTTAAAATGAATTATTTTCTTGTGGTATATCCAAGGTGCCACAATATGTTTCAAGATTCTTATACCTCGAGGACCAAAATGTTTTGAGATATTTTCCAATGTTTTAGAAACACTTTTACTTAGACCCGAGGGTCGAATACTTCCGAAAGTTTTTCATGAAAAGAAATTGTCCTCATTTTTATGGAATGTGAAATAGTTTCCAAAGTCTCGATAACGATGTTTCACGATTGTATTTTTATTGAAGGGTGATACTCAAGATCAATCGGTGTTTCCAAAATTATTTTCAAAAGGAGGTTTTTGTTTTTAAAACCTATCCATTCCCGTTTGAGGGCTGGGTATGTATGTATGATGTTTGCGTTGTCGTTATGATGTTTGCTCCCGAGTATGATCGAATTAGTGGCATGCACGTCGAGGTGTTGCCATGCATTTGTTGTACTAGCCCTCTGTGAGAGGTGTGAACTGGTGTTTACTGTTTATCGCCTCGTGGTGATTTGCGTGTTGTCGCACGAGTGTGAGCTGTTGAAGCTTGGGTTTGTATGTTTGTGTACATGTGTGATTGTTTCATAATGGTTGTAATTAGGTGCTGGTTATCGTTCGGGCTGTTGAGGTCGCCGAACGATACCGTCGTGATTCTTTGTTGTGCTGAGTTGGCATCTCCGCTATATTGTTTTGCGACTTTATGCCCCATTGTATCTAGCATTTGTATTTTCGGTATGCCGAGCCGAGGTATTTCAACCGTGATGTGCCGGGGCATGCACGTGTAAATTGTCCTTCTCGTCAGTGACGCGTTTCGAGGGACACCGAATTGATTTTGCGAATGGCTCACGAGACTTTCGGAGTTCGCGCTTCAGCACAGATATCAGGATCGACTCTGAGAGACCCATGGGAGATTTTCCTGTCGGATGCTTTTTGTGTTGTTACCTTGTTTCCGTTGTTGTGAGTTGCGGGGACGACATTTTTTTATAAGAGGTCGGATGTAATACCCGTAATATATTTGACTTCTGCAGTTTCTCCTTCTAAATTCTATCGACTTGCACGTGTTCGTCGATACTTTTTGAACTTGTTTGATGTCTCAGTTGCCATCATTCGAACTGGTTGTGATCTTGTTTTAGATCGACCTGTTTGTCATCGTGACCTTTCCGAGTTCGGTTCGATTCTTGTGAACCTTGTTTGGAAGTAACATCTTTCACTTTCTACCAGTTCTTTTAATGTCTGGAGTTGAAGTGGGGACTTCGGAGTCATTGTTCGACTGTTGTCATTCGATCATTGTTATTTGATCATTGTTGTTCGATCATTGTTATTTGATCGTTGTTATTCGATCGTTGTTGTTCGAACGGGGTTGTCTGACTGTTGTTGCCTGATCTCGTACTGTGAAGAATTGTCGTTCACCGTTAGTCAACTGTTTCGAGTGTGGCCAAGTGGGTCACCAAGCGGTGCATTGTGAGACCGTTGCCAAGATGTTCGGGAATTGGGTTTTCGTTCCTACTCGGGGAGTGCCTGGTGGTGTCCCGTGATGTAGTTGTGTATCGTACTTCGTGCTGTAATTCGTATAGAAATTGATATTTGTTGCGTGGACTTTTTGGTTTTGTTTGTATTCTACCATGATGTTTTATTTTAAGTTTCGGGACGAAACTTATTTTTAAATAGGATAGAATGTAATGTCCGGTATTCTCGTTTTCCGTTATCTTGAATTGTTTGTGTTTTGACGTCGGACATTTTCTTATTGATGAGAATCGGAATGATTTCTATCGTGATACTCTATTTGTTTCTATCGCATAGCCGTTTTAGTCGGGTGCAACTTGATGTAGCGTACGTTTCTTCGATTAAATGTGTGCATGTGATGTGGTATGTGATGCGTCGTTAATTGCTCGTTGTTGTTGGAAACATAGTCGGTGGCGTTGCGTTAGTCGTCGTGGGGCGTGTTTTTACGCCGTATATTCCCTTGCGTTGCTTGTAACGTTTCGCCGTCGGGCACGAATTTTTTTCGGTTCTTGTGTATCTCGTTGAGTTTTCCTGGCGGGATATTGCTTCTCCCTACTTGATTTAAGTTTCGGGACGAAACTTCTTTTAAGGAGGGTAGAATGTAATATCCGCAATTTCGGATTTCCGGTAATTTTATTTTTTCGGCGGAAGTCCGTTTCGACGACTCGCTTGGGACCGTCTCATCATTCTGAGAATGACTAATTCTGCATTGTTTGTCATCCGAGTTCGTTTCGGTATTGTTTTGTTGAGTTCCGTGTTTCTTAACGACTTTTCCGCACTCGAGTTCGATTCTTGTGAATCTCGTTCGAAATTACTGTTTCGAGTTTCCTGTAAGTCCGTTTAACTTTGTTAGACGTGTTGTGAACTTCGGTTTGGTTATTCGATCACGTATCGTGATTTTCGGACGTTTTGGGCCATTTTCGTAATTTCCCAAAGTTTGGGGTAATTACATTCCGTTGTCGAATTTCGAGCCTTCGGGTGGTCGGAATCATGTGTTCTCTTAGTGTTCGGATTCTTCTTTACGAGTACTTCGTAACCGTGCTTTCGGTTTACGTTCAGGTCTGAGTTTCGGGATTTTTCGGACCGTCGGAACGACCGAGTCCTGGCTGGCCGGACACATGCGGCTTGACCTGAAACGGCGGCGCCTGGGCCGTGTCTTGCGCCGGGTCGGCCAGGACCAGCAGCCTGCCGAGACACGGCCGAGACACCCGGCGCTGATCTGGGCCGTTTGCTGCGCCGTGTCCGGCAGGGCTATAAATATGGCAGAGCAGTCGGGTTTTTCTTCATTTTTCTCACTCGTTTCTTTCTCTTCCGCGGCTGGAGATTTGATGATCATGGAGGGATGTTGTTAGGGGTTAAATCCATGAAGTTTTGAAGTTCATAACTGTTGGCGTCAAGATTTATCCATCCCGACAGGCGATCGACTATAAGGCCGAGCGACCAAGTCAACACCAGTCAAACTATGGCTAGCTCGCCTAATCGAAGATATCAGACCACCATCAGGTACCTAGCGATCGACTCCCAAGGCGATCGCCCTTTGGCATCTGGCGATCGACTCTAGTGTCCGGCTAAGGACGGTCGACCTACGCCCCGAGCAGAGATGATCGCCCGTCATAGTCATCGAGGACTGGATCTCAGAACAGCACCCACGTGCAGATCCACAAAAGGCGCTGACAGACAAGATCTTCACTGACAGACAAGATCTTTTGCTGACAGACAAGACCTTTAACCACAGCCTGTCACCTACCTCACCTACCGGCAGGCGCGCCGAAAGTTGTCAGTGGGACCACCCGTGACAGCAATTCAGGACGCGTGCAGGCTTCTCATTGGACCGCGCGGTTGACTGCCAGCAACTCCTGCAGACTTTAAGGAGACAAGCCCATGTGCTAAAAGACGATCGCCCGATTATTATAATACAGAAAAGGCGATCGCCCGGCATATCCAAGTCCTATAAATAGAGAGCCTCCTCCTACTGGAAAAAGGTTCGGAATTCATTTCACCAACAGTTGAGAACTCGTTCACTTACGTTCCGAAAGGTTCAGAACTCATTCCGAATTCATTCACGGAAATACAAAGGAACATACATACCATCAAGCTCCTTGCTTTCTCGCCGGAATCCATCTCAGGACTTCTCTCTCCGAATCTCTCGTCCAGAAGACGATCGGCAGAGGCAGCAAGTCTCCACTAGACAGATTCCAAGAAATTCATAATCCCAGGAGCCCAAGCATCCAGCTAAATACTCGCCGTGAGAGACTGTCGATCTCTCACCGCCACATTATTCATCTCCTTTGTTACAAGAACTCACAAAGCATCAAATCTGGTTCTTAGGCAATCTACACGCTCACTAGCTAAGATAACAAGAATCCTTACACTCATTGTAATTGTATTCTTACATTAATACTTGTATCCCGAATATTAGTATTAATAATATCTCGAGAGCATTCAAGCCCGGGACTAACAACCCCGGCAAATCTTGTGTTATTTATCTTTCTCACGAAAGTGCTCTTGCATTTGTTTGCTATCCATCCATTCGGCAATATCTATCTCGGATAATATTTTGGTAGCAACAATTAGCGCTAGAAGAGAAGGGGATCTAACCCTCAAATTTTTATTCCCTCTTGTCGAAGAACACTCACTGTTCTCGGGGCATATACTTGAAGTGACACTCATGCGCTTCAAAGAAAACTTGAGAATCATGACATCCGCCGGTACATCGAAGAAAGCCGCTCTCGAACCGCGGACACCATATCCGGTTCGATCAAGACCCGACGGCAGGGAAGCGCGGCAACGCGAGACTCTCGATCCCGCATCCGAGAGATGGCCCCAACCTCTCACTCGATCAGTTCCAAACCAAGGAATAGATCGAGGAGGCTATGGCCATCCTAGAGGAGCGACGGAGAGCATGCGCGTCGCCCGCGATAACTCCCTCGATCGTCCGCCGCATGGGAAAACGGAAATTCAACGGGCTACTGAGCGAGCGATCGCCCGAAAGCCCCAATTCGCGAGGAAAGGCTCTCGCACGATTGGACGGATCCATATTCAATCGCTTGGGGCGCGACCCATCCTGGCGACCGGGGTATTCAGTTTCCAACCACGAAAAGACTGAATCCGAATCCATCACCAGGAGTTCGGCCTACCCAACTCACAGCCCGAGCAGTCGGCCATCCGACTCCGTCCCGATCGCCGGGTCGTACTCAATCGCCTCGGCACCCGCTCTGGCGCCAGCGCCGCGGCGGCCAGCCAGCGATGGCCGCTATACAACGCCACTCGATGAGATGAAAGCACTCTTGAACCTTTGGGGCAAGCGCCAGGCAAAGATCACCGGCCGACCCAGCCACACGCGGTCCACAAAGAGCTTGCCCCCAAACAACCAACGATCGCTCCACCCAAAAAACCACAGTATGAGGGGAGATCGGACCCCGAAACCCACCTGAGTAAATTCCGAATCTACATGACTGGGTGTGAGGCATCTGATGCAACCGAGTGCCGGATCTTCCCGTTAACATTGGGCGAGCTGGCCCATAGGTGGTACGTCTCACTACCACCACAATCAGTCACCTCCTTTAAGAAACTGGCGAATGACTTCACGTCATACTTCGCCAGCAAGGTCGCTAGACCAGAAGGCCCCCACCGCGTGATGAAAATCAGGCAGGGGAAAGACGAAACCGATGCACATTACATTGACCGAGTAGACGAAATCATCCACACCGGCGAACCCGTAAGTGACGAGCTCGCTCTCTTTTCGGTCATGGGGGGATTCCACGGTCACTCTCCCAGGTTTAGACATCTCTCCAAGGATATTCCCCCAACTTACGCAATCTTCCGCGCTAAAGCTGCCAACTTTCTGGCCAGGGAAAGGCTACTCACCCTCCACCTAGGCGACGAAACGCCACCTCCTGTCCAGAAGATAGTGATCGCCAAAGCAAAGAAGGCGATCGCCAAGCCACCCGGAGATCTCAAGGCTTTCGAGGACATGGAAGCCCATCTCCTCCATACGTTCAACCGCACTCCGGCACATATTTTCTATGCCATCAAGGGGCACGAAAAGCTCAAAAAGCCAAAGGCGATAAGGGACCACGGTCACCTGGACAACAATCAATATTGTGCCTACCATAAGAGTCCCGGCCACAGCACCAACCAATGCCGCGACCTCCTCAAACAGCTCTGGAGATTGTTCGAGGAGGGCAAGTTGGACAGCTTATTGGCTTAGCCGAAGCCCCTATCAATCTCTATACACGATCGTCCGAGTCGAACACAAAACAGGCTGGAAAGCTCATATGAGCCGACCCCTGGATCAACCTCGGCGACCGTCTCTACATGCTTCAATCAAGAGAAGGAGACCTCGGAAGTCTCCTCGATCTCCCTCCTTATTTAAGAAACTGGAGGACTCGATCGCCATCTACAGTTCACCATCTAACATGATGGACTAAGGCACGAGATCGCCTCCCCCACACAACGTACACCGTCGAAGGTCGGCATCTACATGATGATCCAAGGTGGAAGAGTGCAGCCATGGTCCTGGTGGTCGATGGAACCGACTGCTTAGGCCATGCAAGGTCCCTTTGGGCCAAGATCGCCCGCCCTTCGTATTAAATACGAGGCCGGCGTAGTCTGAGGGCCCTCCAAAATTAATCAGTGGACACGATCGCTCGCCCTCAAAGGTTCATCATCTAACATGGTGAACCCGGACAATACGACGTGCCACAACCCCCGTCTCAACGTACACCGTCGAGGTTCGCCATCTTCATGGTGGGCCGAGGTGGAAGCAGAGCTAAACAAGCCGCGGGCGTGGAGTTGAATCATCCGACGCTGCCCCGCGCAAGGACTCCTCTAGACCGAGACCGCACGCCCTTCGTTTAAATACGAGGCGAGGCGCAGCCTAACAGAGGACCCTCATAATAAAGTGAGTCACGAGACACTCAATGTCTTCGCGCATCAATACATGATCAAGGAGTTTGTCCATCGAACTCCGCGATCGTACACGGTTCCTCAAGACGGACGACCGTCCCCGAGGATTCGACAAAGTTGAAGACCGCTCACTCAACGAATTATTTTCATCCCCTTACTTCCACTAAGTGAATAAAAACAAGGGGGAAGAGTGCGGACTACCTATACGACGATCGTCCCTATTCAACCACATACGGAGATCGCCATTTTTCAGAAGTTGTGCAGCAATCGAATTTGTTGTAAAAGTTATCTTTATGAGTTTATCAATTCATTTGGAACTACCCTCGCAACGATCTCTCCTCACACATTTGTACAAAGTCAAACAAAGACTCAAAAATAACCATCATTCAAGTGATAAGTCAGAAATTCAAACGTTCATTTCATTACTTGAAAAGATCAGAGTACATGGTCGCCCGAAGGCCTAAATGCTACAAAAGAAAGCTACAAAACTATAAGGAAATAAGCTAAAACATCAAAAATGAAGTGCCTCAGGCCCCTGCCTGGCCTTCGCCATCAGCATCCGGTGCGGTCTCCTCATCTTCCGGAGCGTCGGGATGAGCAAGATTGGCCGGAGACGGATACCAGCTCAAATCCACGCCGATGTCCGCAAGATCCAAGATCGGCAAGGAGAAAGCTGGATGGAGAGGATGCTCCAACGCATACGCCTTGAAGTTCTCAGCTAGAGGCCCGACCTCCAAACCTCCCTTCTTAGCTGCTCGGATCGAGTCGGCGAACGCCAAATAATAGGCGAACTCGCTGACAAACTCCAAGTTCTGAAAGGGATCAGCCTTGGTCGCCTCCACCTCTCCTTTCAGCTCCGCCATCGCCTGCTGCGACCCTTGGAGCTCGACCTCCCTTGCAGCTACCCTCTCCCTCGACTCCGCCAGCTCGCTAGTCAACCGAGCTATTGTCACCTTCTGGCGATCGGCCTCCTACTCAGCAACCTTCTGCGCCCGGACGGCATTCAGCATCTGGTCCCGAAATCGGTCAACCGCCAGACGAGACAACTCGGTTTCCTTCTTCGCCAGCTCAAGCTCGTGGCTCGCCCGCTTGGCTGCCTCCAAAGAGTCCTTCTCCATCGCCACGATCTTATCGGTGAACTCGGCGTTCTCTCTACGAGCCGCCTCGAGATCCGCCTGCAGGCGAATAGTGGAGGGCCGCCCCTCAAACTCCTGAGCAGCCTGGACAGCCATGGTCGCCGTCTGGAGAGAAAGGGCGAGAACAGCCTGCATCGAACTCCCCGATCGCTGACGAGCGATCGCATCCAGATCGGTCGTCCAGGCCTTGGCGAGCGAAGCGGCCTGGCGACGTATGGAGGAATGTCGCAGGACTGGCGAGGAGATCAACTCGCTAGGAAATCCACGACCATCGGCGGGCAAGACGGATCTGTGCGACGGATCCTACATCAAAACAACAAAGTTAACACAACTCCTACGCAATTGCAAATTTCAACAAAAAAATGCAATCTACCTCTCAGCCTTCTCGGGGTCCCGACCGAAATACGGTTTCCCTCGAGGGGTCTCAGCATCCGCGATCGCCATCTCCCGCATGAAAGCCGCAGAGGGCGGCTCATTCTCCGGAGCGACAATGGTGATCGGAGGCGCGACGATCGGCACTTCATTGCCAGGGGCAGGAACCGAAGTTTCTTCTGGCCTCGGCCTTTTACGATTCATTCGAAGCCCCTCCTCCGGAACTCCCTCCTCAGCCACGACCGGCTCCACGCGAGGTTCCGCCTCCGGAACTATTGGCAGCGCAACAGGTGGGGCCCGAGATGATTTCTTGTGGCGGAGACGGCCTAGAACTCCAGGATTCGACATGGCGATCTCCGGCGGGGGCTCCAAAAAGCGAGGAAAGTGAACCTCTGCAGTTAAGACGATCGATCAACAGTCAGATACTGTCCTCAAATAAGGCGATCGACTAGAAATTGAAGGTCGCAGAAACTCATACCTGGTACCGAGAGATGTCTCGGGAAACAGAATAGCCGAGCCGACAACCAACGACTCTCCTTATTGATCCGGTTGGCGTCAAGGTCGTCGTAAGACAAGCTCCTTATCCGCTCCCAGACAACCAGGAAGTCGAAAGGCAGCTCCTCGACCGCCGGAATGTGAAAACCTTCAAAACCGAAATCAAATTAGATCAGTCCAAAACGCATCCGAACGAAGGGAGAGTCTAAACCCTTACCGGGATTCCTCTCCCGAAACTCAGTAGGGATCTCCAGCTCGCCCGAAGGATTGTCGCTCGTAGAAGCCCTCCACTTGTCGGCGACCCAGAACCACTTCGTCTGATCGCCCCGCATCTTATTCGGGACTCCGTGAATTACCCGACCAGATCGGCCCTGAATATGGTAACCGCCGACCGACCCTTTCTGAGTCGTCAGCTTGAACAAATGGTTCATCTCCAACGGCGATGGGAGGCGGTACAGGCGGTGACCACCGAAAAGAGTGAGAGTGCAGATAATATGGAGCCAGGCGTTCGGCGTCAGCTGAAGTGGCGCCACGTTCCAAGCGGCCAGCAGGTGGGAGACAGCAAAAGATAGAGGGAAGCGCAGCCCGGCGTCCATAATCGCCTCATTCACGGCGACCATACCCATCGGAGGCTGATCGGCTCGCTCATTCTCCGCAGGCGCGAACATGTCCACATCTGAAGGAACATGGAACCTCGTCCTCCAGACGGCCAGATCTTTCCTGGTCGTCGAACTCCGTATTTGGCCAAGCGACCACCCAGATCGCTGCGCAACCCGGTACTGCTACCGTTTGGCAAGCTGATAAAGGTAGGCGACCGAGTATCCCTGGAAATTGAATCTCGGAGTCGGACCGGCCAACTTCTCCATTATCTCAGCAAAGGCCTTATAGGCCCGGCCGAAAGCGCTATGCTGCTCCCAGTAGGCCCTAATCGCCAGATCTCTCTTTATCTGCGATCGTCTTTCTTCAGCAGCCGCCTCCTTAGCAACATCGGCTTCATTAAATAAAGCCTCGACTTCAGCAGGGTCGATTCCGGCCCAAATAGCCTCTGCGGCCGTCTCCAGGTGAAAGTCGGAAGAAAGTCCTCCCCGGACAGTCGATGTCCCGACGGCGGAACTGGTACCCACTCCATGTGATGATGACGTGCCGGCCATTCTCAAAGATAGAAAAGGAGAAAAGGATTTTTTCTTACCCGAAGGTGAAATCGAACGACGATCGGAACTAAGATCTTCAGAAAAATCTTCAGCAAGTCATTCTTTCTCCAGTAAGTGCGCGTGAGGACGAAGACTGCAGCACTGCGCCCTTTTATAGGAGAAGGCAGGGACTCGTTTGCAATAAGGGAAAATCTCAGGGGTCGGATCTCAAACGACGCATTAATTGACTCCCTCGAGACCCGCGTACGCGTCTTTTCAAGGACGCGTCGGTAGAGTCATTAATGACCGTTGGTATCCTCCAATAGAAGCCCGACACGTGCGCGGAGACTTTTCCACGCCCATTGCTTTTTCCCGCGCAGTTTAGCGGCCAACCAGGTCGTCCGAACTCAGGATATATCAGCTCAAAGACGATCGCCAGTTCAGTTAAACACAGAATCGCTCGTCAAAAGTTCAGCGATCGCCAAGAGAACCACCTCACCCCACGTTTCCAACAGAGGAGCGAGCTGGGGGGCAATTGTTGTGTCAAGATTTATCCATCCCGACAGGCGATCGACTATAAGGCCGAGCGACCAAGTCAACACCAGTCAAACTATGGCTAGATCGCCTAATCGAAGATATCAGACCACCATCAGGTACCTAGTGATCGACTCCCAAGGCGATCGCCCTTTGGCATCTGGCGATCGACTCTAGTGTCCGGCTAAGGACGGTCGACCTACGCCCCGAGCAGAGATGATCACCCGTCAAAGTCATCGAGGACTGGATCTCAGAACAGCACCCACGTGCAGATCCACAAAAGGCACTGACATACAAGATCTTCAGTGACAGACAAGATCTTTTGCTGACAGACAAGACCTTTGACCACAGCCTGTCACCTACCTCACCTACCGGCAGGCGCGCCGAAAGTTGTCAGTGGGACCACCCGTGACAGCAACTCAGGACGCGTGCAGGCTTCTCATTGGACCGCGCGGTTGACTGCCAGCAACTCCTGCAGACTTTAAGGAGACAAGCCCATGTGCTAAAAGACGATCGCCCGATTATTATAATACAGAAAAGGGGATCGCCCGGCATATCCAAGTCCTATAAATAAAGAGCCTCCTCCTACTGGAAAAAGGTTCGGAATTCATTTCACCAATAGTTGAGAACTCGTTCACTTACGTTCCGAAAGGTTCAGAACTCATTCCGAATTCATTCACGGAAATACAAAAGAACATACATACCATCAAGCTCCTTGCTTTCTCGCCGGAATCCATCTCAGGACTTCTCTCTCCGAATCTCTCGTCCAGAAGACGATCGGCAGAGGCAGAAAGTCTCCACTAGACAGATTCCAAGAGATTCATAAGCCCAGGAGCCCAAGCATCCAGCTAAATACTCGCCGTGAGAGACTGTCGATCTCTCACCGCCGCGACTGTTCATCTCATTTGTTACAAGAACTCACAGAGCATCAAATCTGGTTCTTCCGGCAATCTACACGCTCAGTAGCTAAGATAACAAGAATCCTTACACTCATTGTAATTGTATTCTTCCATTAATACTTGTATCCCTGAATATTAGTATTAATAATATCTCGCGAGAGCATTCAAGCCCGGGACTAACAACCCCGGCAAATCTTGTGTTATTTATCTTTCTCACGGAAGTGCTCTTGCATTTGTTTGCTATCCATCCATTCCAGAAATATCTATCTCCAGATAATATTTTGGGTAGCAACAATAACATCGATTAATCCTTCCATAACTTGCTCCGATCGACCGAATCAAGGCAAGTTTTCTTAAAATATAGTTTTGGGGATTTTGTTCGATTTGTCCGTTTAATCCGTTTTAACTCAGAATATTGATGAATTGATGATTGTTAAGCTATATTATATCTAATTCCTTGTTATTCCACGGTTGGATTGCCACGGATTTGTCGTTTTATTGAGTATTTTATCGATGCCTTGAAGGTGTTCGATAAAATGTCACAAAGATAATTCGAGCGTTCTACCATTATTCTTCCTCGTATGATCGATGATTTATTGATTATATGTTGTTAGGGTCGAATTCTTGTGAAGAACTCGAGTCGGAACCCTTCCGTTCGTTGTCTTCTTCGGGGTCCGAGCTTCCCGGTCGAACCGTGTTCTTCGGAGCGTTTGGTAGCGGTTATTAAGGCAAGTATCTTATTATACGACTTGTATCTTGCGACTAGTAATTACGTATGATATGTATGATGATTTTGCTTGCCTTCGTAATTATGTTCCGTTTGAGTTGGTTGTGTTTTCCGTAATTTGAAGGCTTTGTGATAATAATGTTATATTAGTATACGTGTTAGGCGTTGTGCCATTTGTGCAGGATTGCGACGTACATATGGGATGGTTGTACACTCGGTTGTGCAATGTATTGTGTACCGAACGTGTGTTATGCTGGTTATGTGTCGTTGATTGACGATAGTTGTTGCGAGTGTTGAGATTGTGTTATGTCCGTGGGATGTACGATTTTGTGGTGATCAATGTGATTGATTAATTGTGCTCATTGTTGTATGTAATATGGAATGGCTTGATATTTGATGATTATGAGTTGTGTCGTGTCGATGTGTGTGTGTTCCAGGTAGGGTCTGACGAGGCCTCTGGAGTTCGGTACATAATGTGTACGAACAAGGTGTGTAATCCAGGTAGGGTCTGACGAGGCCTCTGGAGTTCGGTACATGATGTGTACGAACAAGGTGTGTAATCCAGGTAGGGTCGGACGAGGCCTCTGAAGTTCGGTACATGATGTGTACGAACAAGGTGTGTAATCCAGGTAGGGTCTGACGAGGCCTCTGGAGTTCGGTACATGATGTGTACGAACAAGGTGTGTGATCCAGGTAGGGTCTGACGAGACCTCTGGAGTTCGGTACATGATGTGTACGAACGATATTTGTGGCCGGGTAGGGTCCGTTGAGGCCTCTGGAGTTCGGTACATGATGTGTACGAACAGTGTGTGTGGTCCGGGTAAGGTCCGTCGAGGCCTTTGGAGTTCGGTACATGATGTGTACGAACAATGATCGTGTAGCAGTGATTATTTGGGTAACATTTTAGATATGGGTCTCGGACTCATAATGATATATTATCTAGTGTGCTTTGAAACGAGAATCGGGTTAAGGCCCTAAAGTTTTTCGAAAGGTTTTGTGAATCAGGACTTGAGGTCTTAAAGGTTTTGAAAATCTAAAAAAAAAAATTCCCGAGATGATAATCTTATTTTCGAATGCTTCATAGCTTATCTTCCCTTGTGAAAACCTCCCGGGAATATTTTGATACTTGATTATTATATTGGATTCACGATTATTATTTGCTTGTTACATTTCGTATGATTTGATACTTGCACTAGTAAAACAGTGGAGTTTTACTAACCCAGTGTCGGGGGTGGATGTATGTTTTGCGTCCAGGTACATGCAGATTCAGGGGAGCAGTCACACGATTGGCACAAGAGGATGACGAGTTGCGATACTAATCATGAGTCGAGAGTTGTTTTGATTTTTGTTGTGTTGTCAGAGTTGATTTCAGTCTTCCGCTGTATTGTATTTCGACCCCTGTGTGGGTAATGTTATTTAAGTCAGTTTTATCGATTGGGTTGTGTGACCTCATCGGTCTGTGTATTCACGTGTAAGTGACCATATCGATCTGTATCATTTTATTGTTTGACCCTGGCGGGGCAAGCATTTGGTTGTTTATGGATGTTTAGCCTGGTAGATCCTTGTGGAAAGGGTCTACGGCGTGTAATATTCCCATATGATTTTGGGGGTGTTACAACTTTATGCGATTTGGAGGGGAATTGGGCCATGTTTGGAAAAAAAATTTGACAATATTTGGGTGGAAGTGGATTCCAAAGTGGCCATTCGGCTTATTAATGAGAATGCCACTTGTCATTGGAATCTCCAAAGTTTGGTTTTGAAAATTCGTACATTTTTGTCTAAGGCCAATATCCGTATCTCTCACATTTATAGAGAATGAAATGGTATTGCCGACATCTTAGCGAATCAAGGATGCGACCGTCGGGATTATTGGTGCTCGGATGGCCATGATCTCAAGGGCAAAGTCCTTGGTCTTATTAGGCTTGATAAAATTAGTTTTCCTTATATTAGATGTAAAAAAGTGTAATTTTTTAATTGACCTCTTTTGGGCTATGTTTCTTTTGAATTGGCCGGGGCATTAATTTGCTTTGAAGTTGTTTTGGGCATGTAGAGGGCTCGTCCTCTCTCAAACATTTGGGCGTGTAGTGGGACTCGTCCTCCTGCATTTTCTGGTCCGTTTAATATATGTCGTTTTTATTTTTAAAAAAAATAAAAAAATATATATATTTATATTTAGTTTGAAATAACGTTATACTTTCAATTTCAATTCTCGGTCATTACAATTCGGAACACTTCTGACCAAATTTATGACCAGACATTGCGCTTCTTTAATTTAATTTTCATTTGGTTTTCTTTGTAATTGCATTTAAATATGAAGATTCCTAGTCTTTTGCTCACGTCCATACGGTGAGTAATTGGATCATGAGTTGCGAAAATTTAGCAAAGACAATATTTAAGTCTGAATTATGAACATCATTTTCAAAGTTCCAGAGTAGATTTTCTTGACATTCTGTGGCCCACTTTTCAAAGTTTGTTGGTTTTTGTCCACCGGATAATTGAAGTTTTAATACAATGTCATGTGTGTTATAGTCACGGCTCTCTTTGTCCCATATTTTTAAAAATCATTACACAAAATTACCGTATTGTGATGCCTGCCCTGATCCGGGCCTTATCGGATTGATGTCGGGTATCCTGCCTATATGGGCTGCTCATGTTATTTAATTAGTCATTATCGCCTTCAATCCATCACCATCCCAAGGATACTGAGCTTGTCAAAGACCCCATTCGAGTATTTTTTATCTACCACCAGATTTGAAATTCGATCCAAATTGAAACCCATCACCTGAATTCCGTCAAATCGCCGAGCATAAGCCGAAAACCAGGAACATGATGTCTAAAATGCCTGAAATGGGACCTGGTTTCCCAACATGTAGTTAGAACTCAAACCTTAGAGCAATAACCCCATAATATAAATTTATTTATTTTATATATTTCGGATTGATCGGAATAATCTGAAAATCCGCGGATTAATCCGATCCGATCTGAAATCCGAAAATCTAAATATTCGTAATCTGAAATTCGATCTGAACCTATCGAATCGGACCGGTTCGAACGTATTTTTGGGTTTTCAAATCGAATTTTTAGATTCAGACTCGATTCACACTCCTAATGATGGCACATATTAAGTGTATTCTCTATTAATTTTCAGAAATACCTTAGCAAGTTTTGTTAGTACTATAGTTTCACTCGGCTCATTATGGACAGCGAATCGTTGCCGACTAAACTTTTACAAATTGGCCGACAATCGTTGTTTACTAAAACCTGATATTAAAAAAAAAAGTTTAGCTAAAGACTTGTGTGTTGAAGGGAAAATAACTGAGACAGAAAGTAGGGCAAAGACTGTGTATTATTCCATTGATGACATCCCTTTAAATAGGGAGAAATACATACAAGCAGACCTAATCCAACCTTAACTAGGAAAGCCCGTAAACTAACAGACTTAGGCACACATTGGGAATTATTACTTTAACACTCCCCCTTGTGCCTAGTCTACAAGCACATGTCATGTTGTCTCGTTAAAATCTCGTCAGGCAAAAACACTATGGGGAAAATGTCTTGATCGTAGGGAAAAGAGTAAAACATCTAGACACATCAAGTTTAAACTTCCACTACAAAAAAAACAATTTTTACCGACGCCATTTACCGACGCCCGTACCGCCGTTGTTAAACTTATAATTTACCGACGCCATTACCGATGCCCGTTATTTAATTGATTCACCGATGACCGGTTCGCAGACTTGTTTTTTTTCTTTTTTTTCATATTTACCGACGCCATTTTGGTGTTGGTATTTCTTTTTTTTAAATTTAGCGACGCCGTTTACGCCATTACCGACGCCATTTCGGCGTCGGTAAATTTTTTGCACTATCCCACATCGAAAAAACAGTAGTGTTTTAGGTGCTTTATAAACCAAAATCCTTCTCAACCATTTGAAATTGAATGGAGCCCGAACCTGACCCGCCCAGACCCGAACCCGACCCGGACTGGACTGGCCGACCAGCCCGCTTTGAGCCGGACCTAACCCGCTGAACCCACTTTGAGCCGGGCGTGACCACTTTGAGTCGGCGACTTTTAGATTTTTTTTTTAATTTAACGACGCCAAAAATGGCGTCAGTAAATGGCGGCGTTGGTAATGACGTCGGAAAAAAATTACCGTCGAGCGTTTTTCCAACGGTGGGTTGCCGTCGGTAATGGCGTCGATAATTTTTTTACCAACATCATTTTCTGTTTTACCAACGGCGTTTGGCGTCGGTAAAAACTGTTTTTTTTTGTAGTGTTCGTCCTTTGAATCTATCCTCTCATATGATCGTTACATTTGATCATAGCGTTATTAAGGTGACCATTCCATCGATCCCTAAAATCGTACATTTTGTTACCTCGTTAAAAACCTTTCCAAGTGATAAAAACCCTGTGGGAAAAATGATTCTTGGAAGGAAAAGAGTATAACGTACGGTGTGGATGTAAGACTCCCCCTCAAGTCTACATCTCCCTCGGATTTGTACATCAATCAAGTAGTTGTTGCCTCATTAAAAACTTCGCTAAGTAACAAAACCCAATGGGAGAAAATGAACATTGGTCAAAGAAAAGAGTACAACATATGTGATAAGTTTCTTTATAAATCATCATTTACTTGTGATTTTTACATCAATCTCGGAAGATGGAATACTCTACAGCTCCCCCTAATGCTTACATTCATATATCGTTGCCTCGTTAAAAACCTTGCCAAGTAACAAAACCCAGTGGGAAAAATGTACCTTGGTCTAAGGAAAAGAGTGCAACATATGTAAGTATGTTCCATTATATCTCGCATATTTCCCGTTATGATCATTCCATCAATCAAGGGGATTTACAAGTTACATCATGTTCATAAATGTAAGTATGCTCATTAGTGGTAGTACTTAACCACTAGTTCCTCACAAGTGTAGAATGATAGCTCTTAATCATGTACACTCACGGACTGATTCATGCAAAGCAATAATCTTGTCGTGATTCGAGGAGGTAGCCAAAAGGGGTTTGCTTAGTCGATTTCCAAGAAATAAGCAATTCATACCAACACGTACTTTGTGGTAGTTGCTTCGGCACCAGCATTTACTTTAGCATTTGCCTTTTCGTAAGCAGCTTCCTTTGCCTGCCTGTAGGAAAAGAATAGTCCCAAGTTAATGGTTTCTTTTAAGTATCAAAAGATATTCTTGATACCATTCCATTGATGTTGTGTCGATACTGAACTAAATCTAGTCAGCGAATTAACTGAGTGATATCAAGCCGTGTACATTGAGCCAAGTACAATAATGCGCTATTGCACTCAAGTAGGGAATTTCAGCTCCCAAAGCTCTTCGTCACTTTCCTTTAGACGATATGGATCTTTCCTTTGCATCCAAACGTTTGACCTATCATGGGATGCTAGTCGGGTTTACCTTATCCATATTAAAGTGCCTGAGAATCTTCTGGATATAGGCAGACCGGTGGAATAAATTCCACAAACTCGATGTTCTATTTCAATGCCTCGACAGAATTGAGTTTCCCCAAAATCTTTCATCTCAAACTCATATTTCCACTGTCCGGTGGTTTCTCTTATTTCATCAAGACTGATTATGTTCATGTCATCGGCATACATTGTGATGATCGTGAATCCGGAATTTATTTGTAAAGACACAGGAACACAGTTCGTCGTTCATATCCCTTCCCAATCAATTAGTCACTTGACAGTTATACCACATCCTTTAGGGATTGCTTCAAAACCGTAAAGTTGAGCGTTTCAATCTAAATGCAAACGCACTCCGTAGTCTAGAGTCACTTGATTTGGATAATGAAATGCCATTGGGCACTTCCATATATATCTTCATATCTAGATCTCCATAGAGATACGCAGTAACCACATCTATTTAGCTGCCTTTCCAGTCCCTCGCAAATTACTATGCTAATTAAACAGTGGAACGTGTACGTGGGAGTACATTTCCTCGTAATCAATTCCAGGGCATTGTGAGAAGCATTACTTCATGAACCTTGTACATTAGGACACTATTATTCTCACTACGCTTTACGACAAAGACTCGTTTATGTCCTACAGGCTTTACACTTGGTTAGGTTAGCACTACCTACACCAAATACCTTACTCTTTGTCAGAGACTCTAGTTCTACCTAGAATGTTTTCTCTTATAGGCCAATCAGCTCTATGTTGATTTCGTCCAACTGAGCGAGGTTCAACATCATCGTACTTTATGATTCATGACATGTCATGAAAGTGGGTGGTTGATCAGGCCACACCCTCATAATTTCATCGAGATTCTTGATTTTCTGAATCATATCTTCGGGGCGTCCCCCTCGTCATGATTCATTGACATAATAAAATCAAGCATGATCTCATGAAACGAGTTCATTGATGGTTAACATGTGATTTTGTGCCATACTCTACCTCTTTCTTGGGTGAGTATTTAGAGAACCATGAGGCTTCCACCCCTTCATTCGCAGGGAGCCAAGGCCTCAACCACACCTCCACCGGGTGCAGTTGCATCACCCGGTTCATTGGTGATGTGCCCCTTACAGGGGACTTCTAACCTTACAGGCACATTTGCAGCTGTAATGTGAGATCTTGTCACTTGAACGATATCAGTAAATGCATCAGGCATCGAATCTGCTACATCCTGAAGATCGAGTGTTCTTTATGCTTCACGGTAACAGTATGAAGTTCGGGGATCATAATGAGACAAAGTGGGGACACACCACGACAATTCCTGTCATTTCCAGAGAAATTACATTTTCTCTCCTCTCCATAACGACGGGAAGGTTGTCTCATTAAAGTGACAATCCACAAATTGTGTGATAAAGAGATCAGTGTGAAGGTTCTAAATAACGGATAAATGTCTGGAGATTCTTATCCAACGTGAATACTTAATCGTTTCTAAAGACCAATGCGTTGTGCGCAGAAGACACATATAATGCGTAACCAAATATGCACAATTGGCACTCAAGTCCGTCTGGGTCCAAAATATAAAAATCAAGTTATCCAGTTACCAACTGGTATGCATAAACTAATTGGTTAGCAAAAGGTCTAAGAATGAACGATTTAAGTAAAGTTGCATGCAATATTACACAATTCCAGGCAAAATATGCAAATTGGTGTGCATAACCAATGACATAATCACCATACATATTCTTTCGACGATGGTTTATGTGAGACCGTTTGCATATGCACATGGGACGAGATACTATTCATTCATCTCTATCATGCAATAAACATCAAGTACTTTTTGATGTGAACTCTCCAACATCATCGAGTCCTTTATATGTGATAAGGGAGGTGAGCCCTTATAAGTTATCTTGGAAGTTCTGCAGCAGTTTGAGTGGACAGAAGAGCGACATGTGACCAACATATCGGAGAATCCATCAAAATCATAAATACATAAATGGTCCGCATGTTAGGTGGATGGATCCACAAATATCTCCTCATATTCAGCGCAAGAATGGAATGCTTGCTTTTGTTTCTTTATCGTAGGAAGGTCTCGCTCCTACTTTGGCTAAAGAGCAGGCTTTGCAACATTAAATGATGGGCATTTGATATGCATCAGGTTCTTTGGATGACATAACACAATTAACATCAACATTGTTCTTTATGTCGAGTTGTTTCCACCTTTTCGCTTGAAAAGAAATGATGTTCGTACAAGTTCTTTAGTATATGAGTCATTATACTTCGATCAGGATGACCTAGTCTATCGTGCCAAAGCCTATATGAGTCTATGTCCCGAAGTACATTGTTGGTGACAACATAGGATTTTAAAAACCTAATAATAGTGGGGTACATCCACTAGATCGACTCATCAGTTATTCTAAATTGCGTATACGTCCACATTCATTAGAATTAATAAAAGAAACTCTATTCCATTCTCACAGTGGGTTTCAATCTGGAAACTATTGCTACATATATTATTGAAGCTAAGTATGGTTCGAAGGACTCTAGGTGCATACAGAGTATCGGTAACTTATAAGACTGTCGTTTAGGCATCATTGGGCATTACCTCGCCATTTGATGAGTTGGGAGGACCCAATCATCGTAGTTACCGAGGCTTGGCAGGCGACTAATTCGATGAATAGAAGCCTAATTCTAAGAACATTCAAGCTCTCCTCGATTCGTTTCTTAGAAAAGAGTGAAATTTCGAACCATAAGCATTCAAGCAATATTCAGTACTTCGGAATAAAGTTAAGAATCTAACGTAAGCAATATTAATATCTTGTTCGTGAAATAACGTTGCATCACGCCATTATTGAAAAGAAAACACCAACACAGTCGTCTTGAGGCAACTATATCAAATGTAAACGAGAAAGTAAACATAATACTAAGATTCAGTCTATATATTGTGGCTCGTATGACTTAATTCGACGATTGGTGACCGTGAAATTGACATAGGGGGACTTGTCTAGATCATATTCCTCCATATTGTGAGTTCTCCTTTCTTTGGACTCTCTATATTTCTTGTAGTGAGATACGACTTGCTTGCTTACATGGCAGTTCTTGACCATGTCCAGCATCTCCACAATGATAGCACGGTTCATTGCCAACTCGGGCCTTAGAGGCGATAGGATGGGTAGGTGCTTTTTAGTTCCCTTGGCTAGAAGATCCGGGAGTACCAAGTCTTCGTATTACATTGGAAGAATCCCCACGACTTTGACCACGAAGCCTATCATGTCCAGTCCCCTATTTATTGGGGTAGTTTCCATCCTTCACTTTGCCATAATTGGCCTTGGGAGTTTTATTTGTCCCAAGCGACCTGACATTATTGCTCACTAACACTTCGTTATGCCTCTCAGCCACTTGCAGTAGGTTGATTAGCTTACTGAAGGTAGTGATGCGTTTATTATCATACTCCAGCATATACTGGTTTGTTAGTGTAAGATCGGAAGTAGGGAAGGTGGAAAAAGCTTTATGGATCATGTCATCTTCTGTGATGTCCTTTCCACAGAAATTCACGCGTTGCCTTGAGAGAGAGCATATCTTTGTTGAACTCGTTGATCCGTCTATAATCAAGCAAGCGGATTTTATTCCACTGCATGGTCAACTCTAGGAGCAAAGTTTGTGAATGTTCCCAAATTGGCCCTTAAAGGCATCCCACAATTCTTTAGGAAATTTCAGCTGTAGATATTCCTATCTCAGGATGGGTTCGATGTGTCACCTAAGGAATATAAGTGCACTCGCTTTTATCTTATCAGACGGTACTTGGTCTATGGTGTTAAGGAGCGTACCACTATATTCCTTAGTGATAAATGTGGTCTCGACGTAGGAGATCCATCTATGGTATTCATGCTCTTTTGAGTCCAAGATATCAAATTTGAGGCGAGTTGAATAAGCTGTCTTAATACAAGAAAAGGGGAAATGATTTTTCATAGTTTACCATGAGTACTTTCCATGATAAAATTTTCAATAATGAGAACGTTATTATTTTTCGGAACCAAGATATGGTCAAAATTACTTTCGATGCTATTGAGGGTTACCAATGAAATTACTTTATCATAGTTCGAGTTAATGTAGGTAGTAGAAATAAATCCTCTAAAAGTATACTAGTGATGAAGCCTAATTTGCATGCCACATCTATATATGTATGCAAATATATGTATAATTATAGATATAATCACATAACTCTGTGAATATATCTATACACGGATATATGCAGTCCAAGAGATGTCTGTTGTTACCCAAAATATTATCCAGAGATGATATGCTGGAATGGACGAGTAACAAACAAAGTACGAGAGCACGTCCGTGAGAAAATAAATAACACAAGATTTGCTGGGGTTGTTAGTCCCGGCCTTGAATGCTCTCGCGAGATGTTATTAATATGAATACTAGAGAGTACAGATATTAATATTAGAGTACAATTATAATGAGTGTAAAGACTCTAGTTATCTTAGCTATCGAGTTTTGAAGATTGCCGGAAGAACCAGAGTTGAAGCTCTGTGAGTTTTTATTACAAAGATGGAGAGTTCTCTGTATAGTTTGCTTTTGGTGTTCTGTGTTCACGTTGTAAACTGTGTCTTTTTTAAATGTCTTCCATCGTGTGAATGTATATCACTGTCTTTTTGTGTATGAATTCCACTGTGTGAATGTATTCCACCGTGTGTTGGCCACTGCTCGAGGCCTTCTATTTATAGGAGAAGAGGTTGCTAGGTCCTCCCTGTCCATCACGGGCGACCGCCGTTTCCTATATTAAAATAAGATGGGCGATCGTCCCGGCACGTGGGACTGTTTCCTTAAAGTCCGCGGCTGCTGCTGGCATCCAGATGCGCGAGCCAATGAGAAATCTGCACGCGTCCTGAGTCGCTGTCTCGGGAGGTCCCTCTTCGCACCTTTCGGCGGGCCTGTCGGTAGGTAAGGAGATGGTGACAGGCTGGGATCAAAGGGCCTTATCCTATGGCGCCTTTTGCGGATCTGCACGTGGGTCTTCACCCGAGATTCGGTCTTTGAAGACTTTGACGGGTGTCGGATTCATACGTGATATGGGACGATCGTTTCCAGTCGGACATTAGAGGCGATCGCCAGATGCCAATAGACGATCACTTTGGATGTCGACCGCAAGGCGCTTGCCTAGCATCTGTCTTCTTTAGCTGGCTCCTGACCATTATGTCGATCGCCATCGAGGCGTATAAATCGCCGCCAACAATTGCCCCCCAGCTCGCTCCGATGTTGAAGACGTGGGGTGAGGTGGTACCGCTGGCGATCGCCGGTTTTAGACGAGCGACTCGTCTACTTATAAATCGGACGATCGTCGCTCGGATGAACTGATTTTGAATTCGGACGATCTCCTTAGGCGCTGTAAATAGCGGGAAGAGGAGGTGGGCTTTTGAAACGTCACAGGGACATGCGTCGCGCTCCTGTTGGGGGAGTCCGACGGTTTTTGTCAGACTTGTCGTCCGGCGTGCCCAGGAAACGACTCGTACGCGGGTTTCGAGGGATGCATTAAATGTGTCCCCCACCGACGGTTGCACTTCGGCCCCCGAGATTCCGCCTATTTGCACAGAAGTCCCTGCTCTCGCCTATAAAAGGGCTAGGGCTACTGGAGTTTAGATCTTTTATGCACCCTTGCCTTTAGACGAAGACTCTGCCGAAATTCCTTGAAGCTTCTTGCGCCGATCGACATTCTCTCTAGGTAAGAACAAAAATTCTCTCCCCCCTTTTCTCTTCGAACATGTCTGGAGGTGGATCTAATGTGTATGAGGCAGGTAGCTCTTCTGCCGCTGCGACTTCGCCTGCCCGGGAAGAAACCTCCACGGCTCTTCACATGGAGACGGCCGTCGAGGCCATTCGTGCGGGAATTGCACCCGAGGATGTTGAAGAGCTTTTCAACGAGGCTGACGCGGCGAGGTCGGCGGCAGTGGGGCAGAAGGGCTTGCTGGTAGACGAGAATGAGGCGGTGAGATTGTATTGGGAGCAGAATAGTGTGTTCGGCCGGGCCTTTCTGGAATTCGCCGGACTTATGGAGAGGCTGGCCGGACCATGTCCTCAGTTTGACTTTGGTGCATACTCGGTTGCCCACCCCTATGAACCCGTGAAGCAGACGTCATTCCGGGCCGCGGACTGCTCCCCATGGACCCTCGATCAGATCCGGAGTTCGGCGACCAGGAAGGACTTGAGTCGCTGGAGGGCGAAGTTCCATATCCCTTCTTATGTCTCATTATATGTTCCCTTGGAGAACGAACGCGCCGACCAACCTCCCGAGGGTATGGTCGCCGTTAACGAACTGATCCTGGAGGCCGGTTTGCGGTTTCCATTGCCGTTCGCCATGTCATACCTGCTGTCCGCCTGGAATGTCGCGCCGCTCCAATTGACGCCGAATACTTGGCTGCAGATTATCAGTACCTTGACTCTTTTTGGTGGTCACCGGCTGTACCGTCTACCTTCTGCGCTGTAAATGAACTACCTCTTCAAGCTGACGGCGCAGAAGGGTTCAGTTGGCGGCTACCACAATCAGGGTCGCATGGGCAGGGTGGTCCTCGGGGTGCCGAACAAAGTTCGGGGCAACCTGACAAAATGGTGTTGGGTCGGCGGAGCGTGGAGGTCGGCGGCGAGTGATAAACCAGAGGATGAGTTGGATATCCCCACCAGCTTTCGGGAGAGGAATCCGAGTAAGGGTTTTAACTCTCCCTTTGTTCGGATACACCTTGGACTAATCTAATTTGGTTTCCTTTTTGCAGGATCCCTTGTTCCAGTGATCGGCGACCTTCCTTTTGACTTCTTGATCATCTGGGAGTGAATCCGCGGTCTGGCGGACAACTACCTCGATGTTCGCACGGTCACCAACGAAGCTCATTGGTTGGGCGTTCGGTTGTTTCGCTTCCCCCGCCACCTGAATGTTCCAGGTATGAATTTTTACTATCTCTTTTCTCCTTTACGATCGTTTGATAGAAAGAGATGTCTAACTTGGCTGAATTTCTTCTTTGACAGAGTTCCACTTTCCCCGCTACTCCGAGCCCCCGAGAGAGATTATAATGTCGAATCCCGACCTTTTGAGTCATCTCCGCCAAGGGAAGAAGGCGGGCCATGCCCCTGCAACGAAGACCCATCCTATCCCCGAGGAGAGACCTATCATAGCGCCAGTCGTCGAGCCAGAAGCTCGGAATGAGGAGCAGCTCCAGCGCAACCGCAAGAGGCGGAGGCCGGAGGAGCCCCTGCCGACTGTTGCTGCGGAGGCATCCATTGTGGTGCCGCTGGTTGTCGCGCCTCCTATCTCCGCTGTTCCAATGGCGGAGGGGTCTTCGGCCTCAGCGGCCTTTCTAAAGGCTACGGTGATCTTTGAAGCCGAGACTCCGCGGGGCAAGCCCTACTTCGGCCGCGACCCTGAGAAGATCGCATGGTAAGACTGGTTTGATCTTTCCGAGTTAATCTACTTGTGTAGGGTGCATACTAACTCCTTCATTTTTTCGTGTCGCAGTGTCCGTCTTGCCGATCCGAACACCTTGTCGATGGTGCTGGATTTCCTGGTGAGCAAGTCCCCGTGCGAGCCTATCTTCTCTCTTCTGAAGGCTTGGACGACTGATCTGGACGCGATTGCGTGCCGGCGGTCTGGAGATGCCATGCAGGCGACACTTGCCCTGACCCTCCAAGCGGCGACGATGGCCGCTCAAGCTGTTAAATATTATGAGGGGCGGCCCTCTACTGCTCGCCTCCATTTGGATCTTGAGGCTTCTCGGAACCAGAATGCCGAGTTCGCCGATAGGATCGTGGCCATGGAGAAGGAGTATGCTGAGACGGCCAAGCGAGCCAAACAAGAGCTTGACCGGATGAGGCAGGAACTCGACCAGTCCCGGGTGGTGGTCGATCGGATGCGCGACTAGATGACGGATGCTCGTCGGTTTCATGCGGCCTCGCAGGAGGAGGTGACCGGGCTGAAGGCGGTGGTGGATCGGCTAAACGGCGAGTTGGAGTCGTCGAAGGGGGAACTGTCCGCCAAGGTAGCCGAGCTCAAGGATGCAGACAAGACAGCCGCGGGGCTGAAGGAGAAGTTGGAGGCGATCGAGACCGATCCCTACCTCAGCGTGGAGTACGTCGGCGAGTTCTCATACTACATGGCTTACGCCGACGCCATCCATGCTGCCAAGAAGGGAGGGCTCGAAGTCGGCCCTCTGATCGAAAATTTCAAAGCCTACGTGCTTGAGCATCCTTTGCATCCGGACTTCTCTTTGCCGATCCTTGACCTCACCGACCTTGGGATTGATCTGAACTGGTATCCGTCGCCGGACAAACTTGTTTATTTGGTGGCCAGTGAGGAAGCGCGCGTCGATCCGTCTGCTGGGGGCGAAGGCCAGGCGGGGGTGGCCTGAGTGAGACCGATGTCATTTTTTTTTGTAATTTTCAGTTTCTTCTTGTTTTGCCTTCGGGCGTGTATGTACAAACCATTTGAATGGAATAAAATACATTTTTTGCATCTGACTCTTTATTTGTACGATCGCCTCTCTGAATGTTTTGCATACGAATTTACACAAGTGTTTACACAATTGCACTTGTTGCCTTGTTTGAATGATCGCCTTGTCTGGATGTTCCGTATCATTTCGACTTTGCACAATTGTCTGAATAGATCTGAATGCATTAGTACATTTGAAATTCTTACTTGTAAATTTCTTGAACAAAATCGATCGTCATGTGTGTGTTTGAACAAAGCCAATCGTGTGTGGTTCCATCCTCCTGATTGCATGTATGAATAGCTCCGCTTTGCCCCTTGGTTTTTTTACTTAGCGAAAGTAAGGGAACGAAAATAATACGTTTCGTGAGCTATCTTTAATTTGTTCCTTGCGATCTTCAATTTTGTTGATTCATCGAGGGAGGTCGATTGTTTCGACCTTGAGGAACCGTGTACGGTCGCGGAGTTCGATGGACCGACCTCCATGACCGTGTCTTGTGCGTGAGGGACATTCCACCTGTTGGTCTGTCTCGCGACTCACTTTATTGTGAGGGTCCTCTGTTAGGCTGCGCCCGCCTCGTATTTAAACGAAAGGCGAGCCGTCTTGGTCTGTAGGAGTCCTTGCACGGGGCGTCTTCGGATCAATCGACTCCACGTACGTGGCTTGTTAGCACTTTTCTACCTCGGATCATCATGTTAGATGGCAATCCTCGACGGTATACGTTGTGACAGGGGTAGGGACGCGTCGCCTTGTCCGGGTCCATCATGTTAGATGATAAACCTTTGAGGGCGAGCGAGCGTGTCCACAGATTTGTTTGGAGGGTCCTTTGGCTACGCCCGCCTCGTATTTAAACGAAGGGCGAGCGATCGCAGCCCAAAGGAACCTTTTATGGACAAAGCTTTCGGTTCCATCGACCTCCAGGACCATGGCCGCACTTTTCTACCTCGGACCGTCATGTTAAATGACGATCCTCGACGGTATACGTTGTGCTTGGAGGGGCGATCGCTTGCATAGGTCCGTCAGGTTAGATGACGACCTCTTGTAGGGCGAGCGAGTCGTCCTCTTTTTTATTTGCTAGTTTTGTCGAGGCGAATCATATATAGGGGATCGGAAAATCTCATTAAACTCTTTGTAGATTCAGTAACTGAATACAGAGTTTCTATTGGTAGTATTTCTTCAAATGTACGGCATTCCAGGGACATTGGTTCGGAGTGCCGTCTGGGTGTTCGAGTTCGTAGGCTCCTCTGGTCAGCCATTTAGATATCCTGAATGGCCCCTCCCAATTCGGGCCAAATACTCCCATGTGAGTCTGGACCTTTTTGAGGACTAAGTCGCCCACCTGGAATCGCCTTTCCTTGACCTTCGAATTGAAGAATTTTTCGGATTTCCTTTTGTGGATCGTGGACTTCATTTCAGAGGTCAATCGCCGTTCTTCGAGCATATCCAAGTCGATCCGTCAGGCTACATCATTGTCCGTCGTCATTTCCTGTTCAGTTCAGTGGCTGAGGACGGCGATCTCCGAAGGGATCACTGCTTCTGTTCCGAAGGCGAGGGCGAATGGGGTTTCACCGGTTGAGTTTCGGGTTGTCGTTCGGTAGGACCACAAAACATCCGGAAGCTCGCTCGCCCATCGTCCTTGTTTGGATTCGAGTCTTGCTTTGATCGTGTGTTTGAGGATCTTGTTTACAGTCTCTACCTGCCCGTTCGTCTGAGGGTGTTAAGGGGCCGAGAACAGCTTTTTGATTCCCCATTTCTCGCAGAATTGCATGACTTCCAAACCATCGAACTGCTTCCCGTTGTCGGAGATGATAGCCTGGGGTAGACCGAACCGGCATATGATATTCTTCCAAATGAACTTGATTACTTGTTCTTGGCCGATCTTGTTGAGTGGCTCGGCCTCAGCCCATTTCATGAAATAATCGACCCCTACGATGGCAAATTTACATCCCCCTGGCGCCGTCGGCAAAGGACCGATGAGGTCGATGCCCCATTGGGCGAAAGGCCATGGACTGTACATAGAAGTGAGCTGTTCGGGGGAGAGCTTGATGTTTAGGCCTATCACTTGACACCTGTCACACGATCGGGCGTAGGCGATCGCGTCTTTTTGTAGTGTATGCCAAAAAAACCTTGCTTGGTCGTTTTGTGGATGAGAGCTCGCCCTCCAGCATGATTTCCACAGATCCCGTCATGGATCTCGGCTAAAATGAGTCGGCCTTTCTCCAGCGTAATGCACTTTAGGAGAGAAAGGCTGAAAGCTCGCTTGTAAAGCCGGTCGTCCAATAGGGTGTATCTGGTTGCACGGAGTTGAAGATGCCGAGCTTTGATACGATCGGCAGGGATCGTCCCGTCCTTCAAGTATTTAATAAATGGAGTCATCCAGTTCTCTTCGGCGATGATAACTGTGGTAATCAGTCTCCTGTCGATCGCCGGCTTTGCTGATTTTGTGATTTGGATGTTAGAGAAATCTGCTGCCCCATCTGATGATGCTAGTTTGGATAGGGCATCGGCCTGAGAGTTGTGTTCTCTTGGGACTTGTTCGATTAGTACTTCTTCAAACTTTGTGCACATTTCGGCGACTAATTCTTGGTATTTGATCATTTGTTCTCCGCGCGCCTCATATTCCCCATTGACTTGGTTCATGACCAAGAGGGAGTCCATGAAAATGTGGAGGCGGCGAACATCCAGAGCGAGTGCTAGATCGAGTCCGCCTACCAAGGCTTCGTATTCGGCTTCATTGTTGGTCGCACGGAACCCTAAACGCACAGCATTTGTGAAACTTTGGTTATCGGGGCTGATGAGGACAATCCCTATCCCTGCTCGTGAGTTGGTCGCCGAGCCATCTACGTACAATTTTCAAGCTGGGCGGCCGACCTGGGTCGAACAGGGTGGGAATGTTAATTCCACCACGAAGTCCGCCAGAGCTTGGCCTTTTATCGCCGTGCGAGGAGCGTACGTGATACCGTATTGGGCGATCTCCAGTGACCACTTGAGGAGTCGCCCGTTGGTGTCTGGCCGGTGCAGAACTTGCCTTAAGGGGAGAGTCGTTAGAACCTCCACTTGGTGTTCGAAGAAGTAGGCCCTCAACTTGCGAACACTCATGACTAATGCGTAGGCGATCTTCTCCAGAGGCGTGTAACGCGTTTCCGCGTCATGGAGTTCTTGACTAACGAAATAGATCGGCAAGTGGGCTTGCCCCTCTGCTCGCACTAAAACAACACTCAGTGCGACTTCCGAGGCCGCCAGGTAAAGGAATAGCTTTTCACCGGGGATCGGCTTCGCCAAGATTTGGGGGTTAGACATATACTCCTTGATTTTGACGAATGCTATTTGACTCTCCTTTGTCCATGCAAACTTCTTATTCTTTATGGTCGTGAAGAATGGCTTGCTTTTATCTCCGAGCCGAGAAATGAAACGGTTAAGGGCAGCTAGACAACCTGTGAGGCGTTGCACCTGTTTGACATTCCGTGGCTCCTGCATGTCGAGGATTGCCTGGATCTTGGTGGGGTTTGTCTTGATCCCTCTTTAGCTCACGATGTGCTCCAGGAACTTTCCGGAGCTTACCCTGAAGTTGCATTTCTTGGGGTTCAACTTCATGTTGAACTTCTCGAGGATGGCAAACGTCTCGGCAAGGTCATTGAGGTGATCTTCCTTTTTGAGGCTCTTGACTACGATGTCGTCAATGTAAACCTCCATGGTCTTGCCGATCTGGTTGGGAAACATCCCGTTGACTAGTCGTTGGTAGGTCGCCCCCGCATTTTTCAGACCGAACGGCATTCGGACCCAAAAGTACACGTCTTTTTCTGTGTGGGACGACGTGTGTTTTATGCCGTGCTCCGCCATTGGGATCTGATGGTACCCGGCGAAGTCATCCATGAACGACATCATCTCGCAACCTTCCGTGCTATCGACCAAGTGGTCAATATGAGACATCGGAAAGTGGTCTTTTGGACATGCCGCATTGCGGTCTGTGAAGTCGATGCATAACCTCCAGGAGTTGCTCGGCTTTTCGACGAGCATCGCGTTGGCTACCCACTGTGGCTTGTCTCTAGCTACTCCGATTAGTTTGTTGTCGAGTAGTTTTTTGACTTCTATGTCGAGCGTTGCGTACTTCTCAGGACCGAATTTCCTACGTTTCTGGTGAATAGGCTTCCTTGCTGGGTCGATCTTTAGATAGTGGCAAGCGTGTTCAGGACTTATGCCGACCATATCTTGATGCGACCAGGCAAAGACTCCGATGTTCTTACGTAGTAAACTGATCAGATCATTCTTTAACTTGAGACCGACGCTTGTGCCGATCTGCATTTCCCGCTCCGGGCGAGCCGGATCTATCGTTATACTTTCCAACTCTTCAATGGGGATGGTTGCTTCTCGTTTGGAACGATTTTCGGACTCTATCCTTGGATCGATGTTGAGGCTTGGTTCGAAACCGATCCTTGGCTGGATGTCGTCCGTCAATCGATGTGAGATGCCGTCTTCTAAGTCGGGCTGGTACGAGGTGCTTGGTTCGTCGATCTCCATCGGTTGATTGTCGATCGTCTCAATGTTATAAATAGTATGGGAAGTGTTGAAAGAAGTTAAGACACATGAGTAATTCAAACATTTCTTAGCCATTAGCTGGTCTTCTTTTACAGTACCGACCATCCCGTCGGCAGTGGGGAATTTGATACAGTAAAAGAAAGAAGAGGTGACCGCCTCGAAGGTTTATAGAAATGGGTGACCTAGGAACCCATTATAGATGCTGGGCATATCTATGATTACAAAATTGAGGTTCCTAGTGATCCTAACCTTGGGATCGTAATAGCATATTAGCTCGACAGAGAGCTTGATCCTTCCATAGGCTTGGACCGTGCTGTCGCAAAACCCTTGAAGCACGGTGTCAAATGGCTTAATGAACTTGGTCAGGTTACCGAGATGGTCAAGAGCAGATTTGAATATAATATTGCAAAAGCTCCCATTGTCGACCAGCACGCAATCGACCATTTTCCCAAGGATACATGCAGAAATTACCAATGCATCCTCTTTGGGGCATTGCACTCCCTCCTTATCCTTGTTGGAGAAAGTGATGAGCGCGTCTTTGGAGATGGTCGGTTCTGGGGGTACCACGACATGGACCCCGGCGAACGCCCTCAATTCGGCCTTCCGTTTTCTGTTCGACATGGTGGAAACCGGGGAAATACCTCCGAGGTTTCCACCTACCGACTGAAGCATATTGATCCGGCCGCCAGGGTTGATCGGAGGGATTGATTCGTCTGAGTACTCCGGCTGCTCGCTCGATCTGGCGACCGGGTGGGAGGGATCCCGCTGCTCGCCGGGCGCTCGCACCCTCCGGTCCTTTCCGCCTTAGGTTCTGGCTTGGTAACCAAGTTATCCAACTTGCCTTCCTCAAACAGTCTCCAGAGTTGTCTGAGGAGCACTGGCTGGTGTTGTGGCCGGGACTCTTGTGGTACGCACAAAATTTGCTGCGGTCTAAATGACCGTTGTCCCTCATCGGCTTTGGTTTGCTAAGCCACTCGCGCCCCATGATGCGTTGAAAATGTGGGCCAGAGACAAATTGAGGTTGCGGAGGAGGTGAACTTCTACATCCTCGAAGGCTTTGAATTCACCGGGCGGCTTTGCGACCGCCTTTCTGGGCTTGGCGACCGCCTTTTTCGGGAAGGAAGATGGTGCCTTCCCTTCCCCGGTAGATCCCTCGCCTAAGCGAAGGGTGAGCATCCTCTGCCTGGCCAGAAAATCAACGGCCCTGATGCAGAAGATCGCGTAGGTCGGGGGGATGTTCTTCGTGAGGTGTCTGAACATAGGTGAATGGCTATATAATCCCCCTAGGACCGAGTAGAGAGCGAGATCGTCGCTAATGGGTTCGCCGGTGAGGACTATTTCATCCACCCGGTCGATGTAGTCTTCGTCGGGCTCGTCCTTCCCCTGCCTGATTTTCATCATGCGGTGCGGGCCTTCTGGCCGAGCAATTTTGGCGGCGAAATACGACGTGAAATCATTCGCCAGTTTCTCAAAACAGTTTATTGAGCGTGGTGACAGTGAGACGTACCACCTATGGGCAAGATCGCCCAATGTCAATGGGAACATTCCGCACTTCGTCGTGTCCGATGCCCCACATCCGATCATGTAAATCCGGAACTTGCTCAAATGGGTCTCAGGATCCGATCTCCCCTCATATAGAAGTGTTTGAGGAGGAGCGATCTTCAGTTGTACGGGGGCGAGCTCGATCTGGGCCGCGAGCAGCTCACTCGGTCCGGCAATTGTTCTCTTGGCGCCTGCCCCAGTTTCTAGGAGCGCCTTCATTTCGTCGAGCTGGCGCTGCATGGCGGCCATCCCGTAGCCTGACTGCTCACGAATTCTCTCTCGGAGCAGGAGCCAAGGCGATCGTGTACCGATCTTCTGGCCCCATGGTAGGTGACGAGTTCTCCACCACCGAGCTCAATTCTTGGGCGAGTGGGAGCTCGTTGGTCGGCCTGTCTTCCGGGAGTTGGGTATGCCGAACTCCTGGTGATAGATTCGGACTCCGATGTCTCCCGGTTGGGGCCCGAATGCCCGGGTCGCCATGAGGGATCACTCCCTAGACGGCTGAAGACGGAATCATCCCGCCTATGAGAGCCTTTTCCTGCGGCTCGGGGCTTTTTGACGATTTCTCGACATATAGCCCCTTGAGCTTCCGCTTGCCTGCTTGACGGATGGATGATGGAGTAATGGTGGGCGAGTCGCATGCCCTCCATCATTCCCTGAGGATGGCCATAGCCTCCTCGATCTGTTCCGCAGTTTGGAACTGATCGAGTGAGAGGCTGGGACCGTCCCTCGGGGGCGGGAGTGAGAGCCTAGCGTCGCCGCGGTCGCCTTCCGCCGTAGGTTTGGATTCGGCCTGGGCCGGAATAAGATGTCCGGTAGATCGTAGGGTGGCTCTTTTTGAGGTCGTGGCAGACGTCATGTTTCTAAAGGTTTTTCTTTGAAGAACAGTGAGTGTTTCTTCAAGTATATGCCCCGGAGAACAGTGAGTGTTCTTCGAGACGGCCGGAATAAAAAATGAAGGTTAAGATACCCTTCCTCTAGCGCCAATTGTTGCTACCCAAAATATTATCTGGAGATGATATGCTGGAATGGACGAGTAACAAACAAAGTGCGAGAGCACGTCCGTGAGGAAATAAATAACACAAGATTTGCCGGGGTGGTTAGTCTCGGGCTTGAATGCTCTCGCGAGATGTTATTAATATGAATACTAGAGAGTACAGATATTAATGTTAGAGTACAATTATAATGGGTGTAAAGACTCTAGTTATCTTAGCTATCGAGTGCCGAAGATTGCCGCAAGAACTAGAGTTGAAGCTCTGTGAGTTCTTGTTACAAAGATGGAGAGTTCTCTGTATAGTTTGCTTTTGGTGTTCTGTGTTCACATTGTAAACTGTGTCTTTTTTTAATGTCTTCCACTGTGTGAATGTATATCACTGTCTTTTTGTGTATGAATTCCACTGTGTGTAACAACCCAATAAGGCGGCCATTACAGTGTTGTGGACCTCACACTGGGACCCACCAGGTGATACCCAAAATACAGATTAAATACACAATACATGTGATACCGAACCACAAAACATAGTACTTACTCCGATTAGGAGTTTACAGTAGTATGGTCAACGGCCTTATTATATACAGGATCCAAAGTATAAGTATAATCCATATGGAGATGGAATATACTTTAAATAACAATACATTTGTTCATACTTAAAATAAAGTGGAAAGATAACATTACACAGTACGAACATGACCGGACAACAAAAGACTTGGGCCCCCCCGAACTAGTATCCTTTGAACCCTTCGCCATCACCCAGATCTTCCCGTGCCTTGCCTTTTCCTCGACCTAAAATACAACACAAGTATTTCGCCCAACACAGCGTCAGATATATATGATAAATGATTCTCAAGATATTATACAATTCACATATATAAGATTTCAAGGAAAACAACCCGACTAACGAACATACCCCGCAGGCGTATGAACGCTTAGTCACAAAACGTCGAACACATCTAAATATATAAATGGACTATGAACGACTTATGATAGTACGGCTCAAGATGGACATCACAGTACGCCCGATCCGAATATGTGTCAGTGCACATGTCCACCCCGTATACGGAATCCAGGATATACCTGGGACAATGTACCTAAATAGCCTCAACGAATTACGTCTCGTGTGCACAGCCTAACACGGAAAATATTCACGCATGACTATATATGTGCCCACCTAAAAATCCTATACAATATCCAATCGGAACATAGATATGACTCCGGATATGTCACGATGCAACATGACAACGAATTCAATAATTCACAAATCCGATTAAAGATCGAGGACTCACCGAAATGACAATAAGGACAACAATATCAAGGGTTCGAAAGTGACGAATTTGGGAATACAATCCCACGATGAAAACGGAACATCATTAAGAACAACCTCACATCACAAGTCACAAGTTTATAAGTGTTTCATTTACACGAAATGCATAATCATCATAAGAATCCACACATCATTATAACCAAGCAAGATAACTTGCCTCAATACGGAGGCGAGAATAGTCCTTCCTTGTCGAACGAACGAACGGACGGCCCTCGATTCAAAATCGGTTACTCGAACAATCAACCTTGAATGAAGTATATTTTACTCAATAATACGTTCATATGATCATCTATACCAAATTTTAACGATACAACATCCTAATTCTCATTTGAGTAGTTCAACTTTTTAAGATATTGAAGTGTTACTCCAAGAACCTTATTCATACCATTCTATTCTTACAATTGATTACAAGATGTTACCAAATGTTTGCTGGATTAAGAATTGATCCATAATGTGTTAAACAATAATATCATACCCTTTAAACTTATCAAGAACATCTCAATTGATTAAAAGTAAAAAAAATATGCACTACACTCAATCACTTATGTTGAGTTAACTAGTTATAAATCCATATCATGATCATGAAGACTATCTCAAATTTAACACCATCCTTATAATCTTCTAATTAACCTGGAGATTCAAATATCATTTCTCTGAATTCACTTAGCTTAGGTTCAAGAAGATCATTTCATTCTTCTAATGATCAACAAGGGTTTCTTAAAACATTTTATGGTAATTATTCCAACAAGTTATTTACATTATAAGGAAACAAGGACTATTATTATTTCAATGGTGTTATTAGTCCAGCAAGAAGAGTGTGGTTTAACTAAACATGATCATCACCATTTAAAACACCAAGAACACATCATTACAAATCCCCTAATCATCATATTCATCATTAAGTTTGTTGAAAGCTTAACTAAAAACATGTTTAGCTTGATTAATTCATCACTAGGTGGAGTATACTTAATTACTATCATTACAATTACGAGATTATAGAGTTAAATCGTATAACATACCTTCAGAAATGAAGAACAATACACCAAAACCACAAGAACACAATCTAAGCTTCAAGAATGTCTCCAACTTCCAATCAACAAGCTCCAAAATCAAAATGTAAAGCTCAAACACAAGTTGGAAGAAGGTAAATTTGATCTAGGGATACAGGGGGATGATTATATGGGTGAAAAATCAGAGTTTGGACGTGCAGAATGAAAGACACAAGTTGTCTTTTTATAACAACACAGTTCGTTATGTACATTATCACAAGAGGATAATGTACGTTAACAGCTTTACGTACGCTACACAAAAAGTGTTACGTACGTAAGCTAAGTCCAGAGGCTACTGGACTGAAATACGAACATCATTACGTACGTTACCGCTTGAAGCATTACGTACGTAATGTAGGTCAACTAGGTTGCCTCCAAAAAATCAGATATTCGAATCACGCCCGGCCCCACACGCCGAAAGTTGAGATCGGATACGATTACACTAGTTACGTACGCAACATGTACCTCTTTACGTACGTAAAGGCCTTAAAATAGCGTACGCTATGCCTAAGGATTAGCGTACATTAGGCTCAGGTTTAATAGCTCAAAAATGCACTTATCTATACAACGCTGAAAATTCAATCATAGTGCGAGTGATCATTTTTATTAAGTCTATTATGATATATTCTAACATCAATATTCATTACACAAATGCAACAAGACTACAATAGTATTGAATTATCCGAATAATAAAACAGTAAGTAAGCATTTCCGTCGGATATTACATACTCCCCCCCTTAAAAGGGGTTTCGTCCTCGAAACTAAGGGGTAAACAATTCGGGATACCTCTCTTGAATGCTGCTCTCCGTCTCCCACGTGGCCTCCTCGACCCCGTGTCGTGACCACTGAACCTTCAGTAGGGGAATCGTTTTGTTCCGCAATTGTTTGATCCTCCTCTCAAGTATCTGTATGGGGAGCTCCTCATACGAATGATCCTCTGCTAAATCGATCTCATCAAACTGAAGTACATGACTCGGATCAGCAATGTATTTCCTTAACTGGGAGACATGGAACACGTTATGAATCCGGGTCAGGGCTGGTGGTAAAGCCAGGCGATAGGCTAAATCGCCTACTCGTTCCAAAACCTCAAACGGCCCGATATACCTCGGACTCAACTTGCCTCTCTTCCCAAAACAAAAAGCTCCTCGAGTATGGGACACCTTCATTAGTACATGGTCGCCGACCTCGAACTCAAGCGGTCGTCGGCGGTTGTCTGCATAGGACTTCTGTCGGCTTTGAGCCGTCAACAAACGACTCTTAATCAGAGCGATCTTCTCACGGGCTGCTAACAACATATCGGGTTCCGTACCCAAGGTTTCAGATGGATCGCCCCAACACAGAGGGGATCTACAACGACGACCATACAACGCTTCATAAGGTGCCATCTGGATCGAAGTGTGCCAGCTATTATTATAAGTGAATTCCACCAAAGGTAGTTGGGCCTCCCAATCATCCTTCCAATCAAGGACGCATGCCCTCAGCATATCCTCTAAAGTTTGGATAGTCCTCTCAGTCTGACCATCCGTCTGCGGGTGAAATGCTGTGTTGAAGTTCAATTGTGTACCCATCGCACGATGAACTGCTTTCCAAAAATGTGACACGAATCGCCCGTCACGATCTGATACAATACTCTTAGGGGTGCCATGTAACCTTACAATCTCTTTGATAAATAGCTGGGCCAATCTCTCGGGTCCCCAAGTGTCTTTAATCTCCAGAAAGTGGGCTGATTTGGTCAGACGATCCACAATCACCCAAATCGTATTCATCCCTCGACGACTCATCGGCAAGCTGGTGATAAAATCCATCGATATGTCCTCCTATTTCCACTCGGGGATCGGAAGCGGTTTCAGCATTCCTGCGGGTCGCTGGTGCTCAATCTTAACTTGTTGACAGTTTAGACACCTCGAAACGAACTCCGCAACTTCACGTTTCATACTTCCCCACCAATAATATTGTTTCAAATCCTTATACATTTTGCTAGACCCCGGGTGGATAGAGTACGGGGTAGCATGAGCTTCTCTCAGGATAGAATTCCTTAATTCGTCGTCTGCGGGTACACAAACTCGGTTCCTGAAGCGTATCAATCCATCCTCGTGGATCACAAAGCCAGGGGCTTTCCCTTGAGTTACTTCATTCCGAACTCGAGATAAGAACGGGTCCGTAACTTGCTTCGATCTAATTATATCCTCAAGGGACGATGAAATCTCAAGTGTATAGAGTTGTCCTTGAATACGCTGTAACCAGACTTCAATTTCTGGCCTCACCAATTCTAACTGCAATTCCCTCTGAGTTGTTAGGCGGGCAAGCATCTGTTCCTGTACTGTTTTACGACTCAAAGCGTCGGCAACTACATTTGCTTTACCCGGATGATAAAGGATCTCGATATCATAATCTTTGATGAGTTCTAGCCACCTTCTCTGCCTCATGTTTAACTCCTTCTGAGTAAAAATATACTTCAGGCTCTTATGATCAGTAAAAATCTGACAGGTAACTCAATACAGATAATGACGCCAGATTTTTAAAGCAAATACCACGGCTGCGAGTTCTAAATCATTGGTGGGGTAATTGACCTCGTAAGGTCGTAGGTGTCTCGATGCATAGGAGATCACCTTCCCGTTCTGCATTAGTACACACCCAAGGCCCTGTTTAGATGCGTCACTATACACTACAAACCCTTTCGTTCCTTTCGGTACGACTAAAATAGGTGCCGAAATCAACCGACTCTTAAGTTCATCAAAACTCCGCTGACATGCATCTGACCATAAGTACTTCTTATCCTTCCTCAGCAAATTAGTCATTGGTTGTGCAATTTTAGAAAAACCTTCCACGAACCATCGGTAATAACCTGCTAGTCCCAAGAAACTGCGTACTTCCTTAACGTTCTTTAGTGGTAGCCAGTCTCGGATAGCTTCTGTCTTCTGTGGGTCTACTCGCACCCCATCAGCTGATATCACATGTCTGAGAAAGATAACTTCACGCATCCAGAATTCACATTTAGAAAATTTTCCATAAAGCTACTCCCGCCTTAACGACTCGAGAACTGGATGGAGATGACGCTCGTGCTCTTCATGGTCACGAGAGTAGATCAGAATGTCGTCAATAAAAACGACTACAAAGCGATCCATATAATTAATAAAGACTCGATTCATCAGCTCCATGAATACTACCGGTGCATTCGTCAGTCCAAAAGGCATCACTGCGAACTCATAATGCCCATAGCGAGTACGAAAAGCGGTCTTCAAAATATCAGACTCACGAATCCTCAACTGATGGTAACCAGACCTCAAGTCAATCTTAGAAAACACAACAGCCCCTTGAAGCTGATCAAATAAATCATCAATACGCGGCAATGGATATTTGTTCTTAATGGTTACCTTGTTCAGCTCACGATAATCAATACACAGACGTAGGGATCCGTCCTTCTTTCGTACAAATAGTACTGGTGCTCCCCAAAGGGATGCGCTAGGTCTAATGTAGCCCTTCTCGGTCAAATCCTCAAGTTAGCTCTTCAGCTCCTGCATCTTAGTCGGATCCATACGATACGGTGCTTTTGAAAGCGGGGACATACTAGGCTCTAACTCAATATTGAACTCTACATCACAATGTGGAGGTAAGCCTGGCAACTCATCTGGAAATACGTCTGGGTAGTCTCGGACTACCGGAATATCGATCAATTCAATTGGTCGATCCATTGTCTTGGTCATGTAACACCAATAGCCAATACACCCCTGATTAAGCAGTTTCACTGTTTTCAAAGTGCTGATCACTCTCCCGGAACGGCTGGGATTGTCACCCTGGAAGGTACACTCAACACCATCGTCAGATGTGGCAGTCATTGTTCGCTTGCGAACACTAATTATGGAATCATGACAGTCCATCCAATCGATACCCAAGATCACATCATCTTTAGGTAAATCGACCACAATTAAATTTGACAACCACTCACAGTAGTTTATACGAATTGAGCAGTCCTGAACTTCACGATTCCCAACAATTCTTCTACCATCGGGTAGACCAATTATATAAGGTTCACAATTGATAACATGCTCTAATTGCAAACAACTCAAACAAGAAGTAGATAAAAAGGAGTGTGAATAGCCAGTATCAAAAAGAACACAGACAGGCTGAGATTGGATCTTGAGAGTACCTGCAATCATGCTGGCTTCAGGATCTTCAGCCTTCTTCATCTCGTAGACTCTGGGTTTTGCAGCCCCGGCACCAGATGTACCAGCTTGATTTACACGCCCCATCCCTTTGTTTGCCCCGGTAGTCTGATAAGAAGTGGACGAAGGCACACGGTCCTGAACTGAAGACTGTACTGGAGCATGAGGTGCTGCGGGAGTACGTCCTGGTCCACTCCTACAATAAAGAGCACGATGTCCGTTCTTCCCACAAGTATGGCATGACACGGCTGGCCTTGGGCATTTCGAATTGATGTGCCCCTGGTCTCCATAGTTATAGCACACAACAGATAGGCTGACCGCTCGAGGTTGCGATCCGGTTGGCTTCGACGCCGTAGGTTTCCGTTCAGAAGGATTTGGCACTGGTTGGGGTCTCTTGAATGTTCCCGATTCTTTCTGCATGCAGTTACGGTTCCTGAATTTCTTGTTGTTAGACTGCGGTTGCTTCCTGGAAATTTCTTTCACGGTCAATTCGTACTCCAGAGCTTTCTCAATGAACTCCGGTAGGGTCACACAATGATGGTTCAACAACTGCATTCTCATTCGGGGTTTAAGCCTTTTGAGAAAGTATTTGATCTTATCAGCCTCTGTTTGGACAATCGTCGCGGCAAAAGGAAGAAGTGCCTAGAATTTCTCGGCGATAGATAGTATGTCATCATCTTCGGATGGTTCCGGATTCAGCAATTCTGATAGTTTAGCCTCGCGGAGAGGACCCGGATAGTAACGGTCTAGCATGAGATTTTTAAATTCTTCCCAAGTATATACGCCATCAGCTGGCCTCACCGAAAGCCACCAAGTGTGGGCGCCCTTGCCCAGGTAGTAAGCTTCTACGGAGACGCGATTCTCTGCTGGACAGTCCACCATATCGAACAATTTCTCAAAGTGTTCGATCCAATGCACGATATCAGCCGGATCAGAGGAACCTTCAAAAATCGGGGGTCGCTGGCGAGAGATGTCGCTGATGATCCGACTCACCGGTCCGCCATGTACAGGAGGTGGCCCCTCATGCTGTTCGGTAGCAGATCTCTGCATAGTTTCCATTAACTGACCCATTTGGGTCATCTGAGCCATCATGCCCTGCATCACAGTGTAAGGATCGACAAGAGCATCCTCGCGTCCAGTGTGGTGCGATTGGTCCCTAGAAGGCGAATCACTGCCTGCGGAACTATGCTCTGCATTTGCACGCCTGTTGGCTCGTGGTATCGGGATTCGGCCTCTTCCGCGGCCTCATCCCCCTCTGCCACGGCCTCTCAAATTTCTTTCAATACTGAAAGAATCAATTCGTAAAGATAACCATAAGTACAGTTCATGATACCAATCAGAATTCATGCTAAGTTAATGGCAGTAGGAAATTACATATTCAAGAAAACAGTTCGTAATGAGTTATCGACACTACGATGGTCACACAAAATATCATATCGACGTTTGAGTCAAACAATTTCAATTATATAATCAATCCAGAATTTTATTCATATCATCAATCAGATAATTCCTGCCACAAACCCTTAAAATGTTAAGATCAACAAAGCGATCCATTCAGATATCAATATCATGTCAGTAATTTAATCATGATTCATAAAGTACGTACCGCATTTGGCTCGTAGGATCAGGCGCTCGCACGGGTCACACGTGACACGAAGGTCTCTTGATACTAGTTCAATACACAAAGACTTAAAAGAAAAAATAACAGCTCTCTGATACCATCTTCTGTAACACCCCAATAAGGCGGCCATTACAGTGCCGTGGACCCCACACTGGGACCCACCAGGCGATACCCAAAATACAGATTAAATACACAATACATGTGATACCGAACCACAAAACATAGTACTTACTCCGATTAGGAGTTTACAGTAGTATGGCCAACGACCTTATTATACACATGATCCAAAGTATAAGTATAATCCATATGGAGATGGAATATACTTTAAATAACAATACATTTGTTCATACTTAAAATAAAGTGGAAAGATAACATTACACGGTACGAACATGACCGGACAATAAAAGACTTGGGGCCCCCCGAACTAGTATCCTTCAAACCCTTCGCCATCACCCTAATCTTCCCATGCCTTGCCTTTTCTTCGACCTAAAATACAACACAAGTATTTCGCCCAACACAGGGTCAGATATACATGATAAATGATTCTCAAGATATTATACAATTCACATATATAAGATTTCAAGGAAAACAACCCGACTAACGAACATACCCCTCGGGCGTATGAATGCTTAGTCACAAAACGTCGAACACATCCAAATATATAAATGGACTATGAACGACTTAAGATAGTACGGCTCAAGATGGACATCACAGTACGCCCGATCCGAATATGTGTCAGTGCACATGTCCACCCCGTATACGGAATCCAGGATATACGTGGGACAATGTACCTAATTAGTCTCAACGAACTACATCTCGTGTGCACAACCCAACACGGAAAATATTCACGCATGACTATATATGTTCCCGGCTAAAAATCCTACACAATATCAAATCGGAACGTAGATATGACTCTGGATATGTCACGATGCAACATGACAACGAATTCAATAATTCACAAATCCGATTAAAGATCGAGGACTCACCGAAATGACAATAAGGTCAACAATATCAAGGGTTCGAAAGTGACGAACTTGGGAATACAATCCCACGATGAAAACGGAGCATCATTAAGAACAACCTCACATCACAAGTCACAAGTTTATAAGTGTTTCATTTACACGAAATGCATAATCATCATAAGAATCCACACATCATTATAACCAAGCAAGATAACTTGCCTCAATATGGAGGCGAGAATAGTCCTTCCTTGTCGAACGAACGAACGGATGGCCCTCGATTCAAAATCGGTTACTCCAACAATCAACCTTGAATGAAGTATATTTTACTCAATAATACGTTCATATGATCATCTATACCAAATTTTAACGAGACAACATCCTAATTCCCATTTGAGTAGTTCAACTTTTTAAGATATTGAAGTGTTACTCCAAGAACCTTATTCATACCATTCTATTCTTACAATTGATTACAAGATGTTACCAAATGTTTGCTGGATTAAGAATTGATCCATAATGTGTTAAACAATAATCTCATACCCTTTAAACTTATCAAGAACATCTCAATTTATTAAAGTAAAAAAAATCTACACTACACTCAATCACTTATGTTGAGTTAACTAGTTATAAATCCATATCATGATCATGAAGACTATCTCAAATTTAACACCATCCTTATAATCTTCTAATTAACCTGGAGATTCAAATATCATATCTCTGAATTCACTTAGCTTAGGTTCAAGAAGATCATTTCATTCTTCTAATGATCAACAAGGGTTTCTTAAAACATTTTATGGTAATTATTCCAACAAGTTATTTACATTATAAGGAAACAAGGACTATTATTATTCCAATGGTGTTATTAGTCCAGCAAGAAGAGTTTGGTTTAACTAAACATGATCATCACCATTTAAAACACCAAGAACACATCATTACAAATCCCCTAATCATCATATTCATCATTAAGTTTGTTGAAAGCTTAACTACAAACATGTTTAGCTTGATTAATTCATCACTAGGTGGAGTATACTAATTACTATCATTACGATTACGAGATTATAGGGTTAAATCGTATAACATACCTTCAGAAATGAAGAACAATACACCAAAACCACAAGAACACAATCTAAGCTTCAAGAATGTCTCCAACTTCCAATCAACAAGCTCCAAAATGAAAATGTAAAGCTCAAACACAAGTTCGAAGAAGGTAAATTTGATCTAGGGATGCAGGGGAATGATTATATGGGTGAAAAATCAGAGTTTGGACGTGCAAAATGAAGGACACAAGTTGTCTTTTTATAACAACACAGTTCGTTACGTACGTTATCACAAAAGGATAACGTACGTTAACAGCTTTACGTACGCTACACAAAAAGTGTTACGTACGTAAGCTAAGTCCAGAGGCTACTGGACTGAAATACGAACAACATTACGTACGTTACCGCTTGAAGCATTACGTACGTAATGTAGGTCAACTAGGTTGCCTCCAAAAAATCAAATATTCGAATCACGTCTGGCCCCACACGCCGAAAGTTGAGATCGGATACGATTACACTGGTTACGTACGTAACAGGTACCTCTTTACGTACGTAAAGGCCTCAAAATATCGTACGCTATGCCTAAGGATTAGCGTACGTTAGGCTCAGGTTTAATAGCTCAAAAATGCACTTATCTATACAACGTTGAAAATTCAATCATAGTGCGAGTGATCGTTTTTATTAAGTCTATTATGATATATTCTAACATCAATATTCATTACACAAATACAACAAGACTACAACAGTATTGAATTATCCGAATAATACAACAGTAAGTAAGAATTTTCGTCGGATATTACACTGTGTTATTGTATTCCACCGTGTGTTGGCCACTGCTCGAGGCCTTCTATTTATAGGAGAAGAGGTTGCTAGGTCCTCCATGTCCATCGCGGGCGACCGCCGTTTCCTATATTAAAATAAGGTGGGCGATCGTCCCAGCACGTGGGACTGTTTCCTTAAAGTCCGCGGCTGCTGCTGGCAGCCAGATGCGCGAGCCAATGAGAAGTCTGCACGCGTCCTAAGTCGCTGTCTCGGGAGGTCCCACTTCGCACATTTCGACGGGTCTATCGGTAGATGAGGAGATGGTGACAGGCTGGGGTCAAAGGGCCTTATCCTGTGGCGCCTTTTGCGGATGTGCACGTGGGTCTTCACCCGAGATTCGGTCTTCGAATACTTTGACGGGTGTCGGATTCATACGTGATATGGGACGATCGTCTCCAGTCGGACATTAGAGGCGATCGCCAGATGCCAATAGACGATCGCCTTGGACGTCGACCGCAAGGCGCTTGCCTAGCATCTGTCTTCTTTAGCTAGCTCCTGACCATTATGCCGATCGCCATCGAGGCGTATAAATCGCCGCACAACAATGTCTTATGGCACAATCTATGTTTATTCGTGTGAATTAATTTTAATCCGAGCTGTTTAAAGAAATTTGCTTTAATTTAATTGAAGTTATTAATGCATCATTCTTTTAGTTAGTTTAATTAAGCATAAATAAATTATAGAGTATAACATGCAATTAAAAATATTTAAAAGGCATCTAAAAGTGCACATTTCAGATAGTAGGGTTCGTATTGTGTACTTTACTTCGTAAATAGTGGCAGAAAAACGGACTGAAAAATAGAACTGCGGGGCGGGTCGGGCCGGGTCAGCAATCGGGTCGGGTCAGTTCAGCAACCGGGTCGGGTCTTGGTCAGCAACTAGAATCGAGTCGGGTCCTAGGTGGCAGGCGGGTCAGACCTTCTGGGTCTGGATCGCGGACCGAGTAGACTGGACGAGCGGGCCGAAATCTGAACAATAATGAAACTGGGTTGGACGTGAGCAGGCCGGACTGCTGGGTGGTCAGTGCTGGAGCCGGGATCCATGGGCAGGGGGCGTCGAGTCAGGTGCGGCTGGAACGCGGTGGCTATGGAGTAGGATTCACGGGGCAGGGGGCTTCTGATAAGTTCCGATCTAGTAGAAGGGAATGGATCTGGATGCGGGTGAACTGGAATCCGGCGAGGCTGGTGTGAGAATCGCAGGTCTGATTTCGGGAAGACGAGTTGCGGTCCGATCTGCTGTAGGTGAGCGGCGGTTGCAGATCGGAAATTGGAGGACCGACGGCTAGGGTTTTGGCCGAGGGGGAAGGTGAGGTCGCGGAAGGGCGGCGAGCCGGTCTGATAGGGGTAGCAGACAGGCGGAGATCGGGGAAGAAGATGACCGGTGGCGGCTAGGGTTTCTGGAAAAAATTGATTTTTCCCTTTTTTGTTTCGAAATATCACAGAAAAAAAACGGGAGGAATTTTTCTTGCTCAGTTGGGAACTACGTGCTGATAACGTGTTGAAGGGAAAATAACTGAGACAGAAAGTAGGGCAAAGACTGTGTATTATTCCATTGATGACATCCCTTTAAATAGGGAGAAATACATACAAGCAGGCCTAATCCTACCCTAAGTAGGAAAGCCCGTAAACTAACATACTTAGGCACACATTAGGTATTATTATTTTAACATTGTGAACATGTTCCATAGATATATGAATCTCCTTCTAAAAAATGAGAATATTTGAATTATTTCTTACTCTGCGTGATTAACTTATGCTCCCTCCGTCCGAGAATCAAATTCCCGAAGTGACACTCGCACATTGATTAAGAAAAGTGATAAAGTGGAATAATGTACGGTAAAGTTTGAGGGTATGGGTAGTGATAAAGTGGAATAAATTTATTTTTAATGGGATAAAGTTGTTTTGAGTGGGTCCACCAATGACATTTGGTGGTAAATTTGTGTAAAAGGAGAGGGTATGGTGGTACAAAAAGTGAAACAAGAATTTGATTCACGGACAAAAATTAAAAAGGAATCGGGAATTTAATTCACGGACGGAGGGAGTATCTGATATTGACATAATACATTAGAAGGGATTGTAGTTTTTCTTAGTTTACTCGACTTAATTCGACATCTATTTGGTGATCCGGTCTTTTCTCGGATCATACATATTTTAATTTATGTCTCAAAATCAAATGTATTTATGACTATACAATATAATTTCTAATATATATATATATATATATGAGTGATTTACATCTGACAACCTTTTTAGATGCCATATAAACGTTTGAGTCCCTATGTTTTCATATTTTACGACGAAGGATAAAACTTGAACTACTGAAAGTTTGTATTTACAGTTAAGGACAAAAGTCAACTTTGGTGTTGATGTCATAGGAGAGATAGGAAACTCTATTTTCTTTTCCCATTTTACCATTGGAATAAAATATTTCTCTTTTTTATTCTTTTTTGTTAACGGGAGATGTTGGTGTTAACGGGAGAAGACGGAAGAAATGGCCCGTTTCTTATTTTTTTTTTAAAAGAAATATTTTATTCAGTAATATTTAATAAACTAATTTCAAAGAAATGTTTTATTCCAAGGGTAAAATGGACTTTACGCAGAAAGTCAACCACTTGCCTGAAATTGGAGCTCATCGTTATTTTTAAAAACATAGGGACCCAAACATTTAGTAGACATCTACTAAGATGGTTGAGTGTAAAATCCCTATATATATATATATATATATATGCCAAATTAAAGTTGAATTCAACTCGAGTTCGCGGCAATTAAATTTAGTCAAGACATGTGTTATTATCTTAATTAATTTTGTAGCATTGGGGTATTTCGACCATGTATATACAGTCGAACATCTTGTCCAACTCATAAGCCTATTAGCAAAGTGATTGATTTAGACTCATTTATTTTTTTTAAAGGTCAAAATTAGTTGTTAGTTGTTAATACAATAAGCTCCTAATTACTCTAGACCACCTTATAACTCTCATAAATTCCAATTCGTTCTTAATAGGGATTGAACCTGAGTCTCCTACATAAATGGAGAGCCCAATGGCCAGGTGGGCTAAGCCACCTTGTTATTTAGACTCATTTGTAAACTTTAGTAGTTCTGAATTTGAATCTAGGTTGCTTTCGAGCGCTCGACTCAAAGGTGTGCAACTATACAAGAATAAATATCCACATGTTGATATGTTAAATTAGGGTTGAGCAAAATCGAACCTAGAAACTGAAAAAAACCAACGAAACCGAAACCAAAAAACCGAAACCGAATCAAAACAATCGGTTTGGGTTTAGAATTTTTAAAAACCGAAAACTTGGTTTCGGTTTCGGTTTATACACTAGAACTGAATCATTAAAACCGAACCAAACCGATATCATTTAATATATATGTATTTCGTAAATTTTATATGTTTATATGCATTATGAAGAATAGACAAAAATAGTATTCTGGTCTGGTGGTTAGGACGCTGGTAGTCCGCGTGTTGGTCCCAGGTTCGATTTCTATCCAATGCACATTTTAAGTTTTTTTTGAAAAATAGACAAAAATCGGTTTAGTTGGGTTTAAACCCGAAACCGACCCGTAAAAAACCGAAAAACCGAGAAATCGAACCCATTGGGTTGGTTTCGGTTTGGGTTTGATTTTTTGGAAACCGAGAAATCGAACCCATTGGATGTGCAATATATCAATTCTCTCTCTTTCCACATATATATATATATATATAAAGATGGAGCGAATGATAATAACTTTTTAAGTAAAAAATAAAAATAAATTTGAGCTATTGATCTTTGTGTTATTTATGATTCAGATTAGCGTATGCATAAACTATTACATTTCATGCATCAAAAATGTCAAAGCGTTAAAATCGTGCATTATATGCATAAGAATGTCAATGCATTAAAATAATGCATCTCATGCGAATAAATCTTAGTCATCCATCTAATTAAAAAATCCATATTTCTTAACTTAAACTTCAATTTCATTGAAACCAGACTAACTGAAATATCCGGATTTCTTAACTTAAACTTCACTCTCATTGAAACCACCATGATAGGTCGAAAATAGTGTGCAAATATTATTGTTAATTAGACCTGGCAAAAGTGGCTCAGGCCCACGGGCCAGCCCATCCCACCCATAAATAAATGGGCTTGGGCTTTACTTTTTTAGCCCATAGAAACTTGGGCCTTTTTGGCTCGCCCAGATTTTGGCCCAGCCCAGGAAGGCCTAGCCCATGGGCGCCCAGAGGTCCGTGAAAAATTTAATAACTAATAAATATTAATTAATTAGGCTAAGGTTAATGGGTATAACCTTGCACCGTAACTTATTTCAATTTAAAGTTGATTTTGTTTGGGTTAATGACGACAAAATCCACAACCTTTCATCCGATTTTCATTTTTTCCATAACCTTTTCAAAAATCCTGTAAATCCACAATCTTTGGCACTTGTTCGATTTTTCCATAATTTTGATTTAGCCCCAAATTCGGTCCTACGTGGATCCTACGTGGACGCTGTCACCGCCGAAAATTCAAACTGCGTCGTTTTAAGCTTAGGGTTAATAACGCCAAAATACACAACCTTTGATGCCCCTTTCATTTTTTCCACAACATTTGGCACTTGTTCGATTTTTCCATTAGCAGCATCTTAAAAGTTGAAAAATATTTTCAATTTTTAGTTTTTTTGCACAATTTTAAGGGCGGCTTTATAACGTAGTTCTATTATTTTTTTTTTGTTTTCCAAAAAAAATAAAAATCAGTTTGTAAAGTTCCTCTTTTTAGAGTTTTACTAGTTAGTTTTAAAGAGTTACAGATAATATTAAAACACTCATTTGTTTGTTTGCATCTCAACATAATTAGTGTTTTTTCTCTTGTGTGTGTGTGTGTGTTTTTCAGATGTCAATTGTTTGTTTGTAAGGTGATTTGGTTTCATGGCAATAAATAGGCAATAATGTTTTCCTTAATTATTTGCACTTATGTAATATAATCTGTTTTTCCCCATATTTCAACTGTTTTTTTTTTTGGGGGGGTGGTTCTGAGCTTTCACTTTTTAGGAAGTATATTGTTTTAAGATCATGATATACTAATTGGAAAACTAACTAGTCAAAATCTAAAAAGAGAAACTCTACAAACGGATTTTTTTTTTGGAAAAACCAAAAAAAAATAGAACTACATTATAAAGCCGTCCTTAAAATTGTGCAAAAAAACTAAAAAAATGAAAATATTTCAACTTTTTAGATTTTGCTAATGGAAAAATCGAACAAGTGCCAACGGTTGTGGAAAAAATGAAAGGGGCATCAAAGGTTGTGTATTTTGGCGTTATTAACCCTAAGCTTAAAACGACGCAGTTTGAATTTTCGGCGGCGACACACTCCCGACGTCCACGTAGGATCCACGTAGGACAGAATTTGGGGCCAAATCAAAATTATGGAAAAATCGAACAAGTGCCAAAGGTTGTGGATTTACAGGATTTTTGAAAAAGTTGTGGAAAAAATGAAAGTCGGATGAAAGGTTGTGGATTTTGACGTCATTAACCCATTTTGTTTAGATTTTTGTATTGATATTTTGCTATCGAATACAGATAATGGACCAACTGATGAGCTACTTTCCGTACCGCTGGTTTTAGTGCAAGAATCAACGGTTTTAATAGTATTGAAATGGATGTTTGAACTTTTTAAAATAGTTGAAAATATATTTCTATCATATTATTGATACTTTTAATATATTTTGGTTAATTAAGTTGGAAGCAAGAAAAAATATGTAGCATATGGGCTGGGCTAGGCCCGTCCAGCATGGGCCACGGGCCACAATATTTAGGCCCAAAAAATCCTGGGCCTTTTTGGCCCAGCCCAAAATTTGACCCACCCGTTGGCAGCCCAACCCATTTGCCAGGTATATTGTTAATTATTGGGTTTTAATGAATTTTATGTTGGCATACTGGGTTATTTTCTACCTATTTATATTTTGGATGCAATTTACTTTACTCTAAAGCCAATATGTCCGGCTAATTTTCTATTCTAGTTCTTAGGGAAGTTTGAAACCGTATTTAAATTATTCATGTTTTAATCCCGTAGCGTATTCTTAACTCGAAATCTCTTGAATTATTTTTGTGTTATTAATTTCATTACTATGCCATATAATTTCTTGATTTGGTTTGGCCAACTAGATTAGTGGTTTTATGTCCTATGCTAGAAATTGAGTTGTAATCCATAATTGTTGCAATTTTAATTTCACAAGTAGCAACAATTGAACTTTCTCAATTGAGTAACACAATTCCTTAAGTCGAGCTTATGAACTTAATATTTTGCTTATTTCATTATTTTGGTTTTTAATGCATCTAGCAATCGAGATTTGAAGAGCTTGTTTTGAATCCATCGCCTAGATATGTTTAATTAAAGAGCTTGTTTTATTTAAGTAAACTTAAGAAATAATTGGGGTCAACAGAGCTTGTTGTTGGCTTCAGAATAGGAGTTCATGAGAGATTAGAAGAGATAAGCGTTGCATTAAAACTTGAATTAATTCAAAACGGTGGATAACGGAACTAAGAACCAGATTATTTCTTAATTGATATTTTCGAATTTTATTTCCATTGTCTATTTTGATTTAATTTATTTCACGCAAGTTAATTGTTAGTAAAAATTAGTAAACTACAACCCCCCATCGTTTCTATTTTATTGCTAAAAGTATTTAACTCTTAAAAAGCATAATTGATTTACCGTTCTCTGTGGATCGACCCTTACATGCTGATACTACTAGTAGTAGAAATAAGCCAAGAAAAAATAAAATAACTAATTTTGATGTATCACGACAGCGCGGTCACACCATAAGAATGTCAATGCATTAAAATAATACATCTCATGAGAATAAATTTTAGTCATCAATCTAATTAAAATATTCGTATTTCTTCACTTAAACTTCAATCTCATTGAAACCAGACTAACTAAAATATCCATATTTCTTAACTTAAACTTCAATCTCATTGAAACCACTGGTGGTCAGATGCATGTCAAAAGAGCTTTGATGAGCTCAGGAGTTGGTTGATTTCGGCACCTATTTTAGCCACAAGGAGTAGAGGGATTTGGAGTATAGAGTGATATCGGGGTAATACCTTAGATATGTTGATGCAAGATGGGAAAGTCATGGCCTATGCATCGAGATAAATGTGACCTTATGAGGTTAATTACCCGACCCATGCCTTGTAGTTATTGGTCATGGTATTTGCTTTAAATCTGGCGTCATTACTTATGTGGAGTCACTTGTCAGATTTCCACTGATTATAAGAGTCTGGAGTGTATATTTACTCACAAGGAGTTAAATATGTGACAGAGATGGTGGTTAGACTTGATCAAAAATTATGATATCGAGATCTTATACCACCGCGGTAAGGCAAACATTGTTGTTCATATCTTGAGTCATAGGACAGTTCAAGAGCAAATGCTTGCTAGTCTAATGGTTCATAAAGAATTGTAGAAAGAGATTTTGGGACCACAGATCAAGGTTTGGTTATAGCGCGTGCAAGAGCAACTTTGTGCACTTGAGATTTTGTCATCTCTAGACGATACCATGAAGACGAATTAGGGATAATTATTCTTGTTGCAGATCCGGGATGAAGTAACTCAGCAGAAAGCCTTTGGATTTGTAGTCCATGAAGACGTACTTGTGCGTTTCAAGAATCATTTTTGTATACCAGGAGATGAAGAGTTGAAAAACTCGATTTTGAGAGAGTCTCATGCTACCTCATACATTGTACGTCTGAAGTCTAGCAAGATGAATAGTGGAGTAATATGAAGTGAGAAATCGCAGAGTTTGAAGGCTTGGAATCTTATCCAACATCTAGGAGAACGTTTCAATGAAATATAATGCATTTATTTCAGCATTATCATCTGGAATGAGGTATATTGGGAAGAACTCATTGTGTATGTAACACCCCCAGATCGAACCGAGAATATTACACGCCGCAGACCCTCTCCGTGAGGATCCACCAGGCTAGACATCAAAACAACACATTACATTACATACCGACGAATCAAAATAACGAACCAATAGACCGATTTGGTCTTTCGTCACTGACTTACATATCAAAATACATAAACTCATCCAGACTCATACCCACGCAAGGGTAAAATACTTGCAACAACGAACAATAAGACAGCGGAAAAGACAATACAATGGACTTCGACTAACTTAACCCAAAACTGGCCTTCGTGTGATTAGTATCATTCGTCTTCCATCATCCCTCGTACCGATCCTGTGACTTGCTCCCGAAAACCTGCATGTACCTGGACACAATACAGATATCCACCCCCCGATTACTCGGGGGTTAGCAAAACTCTACTGTTTCGCTAGTGCAAGTATAAAGTGCAAATACGAGCCATACACAACACATTCCGAGAATACAACGAAAGACTTCCCGAGATATTTTTAGTTAAAAATAGTTCAAGTCTTGAAAGTAGAAACGAAGCAGTAAGCACTTTGAAAGCATTTCCAAATCTCGGGAGTTTTGAAAACATTAGAAATTGAAAAGTTCTTAATTCCTCGAAAGCCATTTAGGGTCACAGCCCCAAAGTTCATTTTCCAAAATGCAAATCCATTAACAAAACACGGGGTCCACGACCCAACCATTCCGGTCACAAAACACAGGGTCCACGACCCGATCATCCACTTCAGTTCACTTACAGGGACACATTACACATAACACATTATTCCTATGCCATTCTAGCCAAGCACCAAGACTCGATATATAATGTCTCTCGACCCCGAGCACAAAGCATTGTGATACTCCGGACAATATCACAATTAACGAAAACATTAATGTCATCCTCAAGATGAAAACCAAAACTGGTAACCCGCGGCCGTACCCCTTAGTATCGACCCCCAGACATCCCGTCGGACACTCCGGGTGGGAAACCACTTCCGCGGCCGTACCCCTTAGTATCGACCCCCAGACATCCCGTCGGACACTCCGGGTGGAAGTTCATCTACACACGCACCCAAGTCCACTTCCGTGGCCGTACCCCTTAGTATCGACCCCCAGACATCCCGTCGGACACTCCGGGTGGAAGGAACAACACACACACACGTTCCAAAATCACAGTTGCAAACCACAAGCCTCGAAGGTCAATCACAGTATATATATAGTCGAGGTACCTTACTAGAATGGCCAGTTTATCCAACATATACTCACGACCAAGTAACGATATGATTCATGCTAGAATTTCAACGATGCAGCTAGTACCAATAACATAGTAACGAGGGAAAAATACCTATCCAACCACGCCGAACGACACAATGACACAGGATCATCAATAGGCATATGTTCATACATATCTCAAGGAAAGGTTAAGCTATAAATCTACAATGTCATAATCACACTAAACGATACCCCACACATACTTAGACAAGCATATTTAACAACGAAATCATACGAGTCATCTTTTAAGGAAGTATTGAAAAGCATATCAGTTCCTTTGAAAGTTAATTATAGACATTCATAAATCACGTATCGAAAATTACCAACTAATATATCCACAAAACACGTAATGTATGAGCAAGATACTTGCCTCGAAATCAATTTGTGAATACTCCGATGAAAGCGGCTCGGCCGAAAAAATTCAAAACAGTCCCAAAGCCCGGCCGAAATGACCCCAAAAGCAAACAAATTTCCCCAAAATAGCCCCGAAATAGCCCCAAAAACCGACCACCTTCACGAGAAATCAATAACAACACAATCACCATGAGAATAACACCGCTACGAATCAACAACACTAAACGAAATCTCAATCTACACTAAGAAACTACAAGGGTTCAAGGGTTCATTCTAAGAAAGCCAAAATCATGTTCCAGGTGAGATGAAGTCGATAAACGAGTTACTAATCCGTAGATTACAACCAATACAACAAGAATTACATGACCAATTCATAATAATCGGCCCAGAATTGAAATCAAAAGAAAAACCCCAAAATATCTCAAGAACATAAATCAACCCGATAAAAACATGAAAACGAAACTCCAAACTGGGGGTTAAGATAAACAAGACTAGATAACAACAAGGGAATCAACAATTTCGGATTGGAATCATGAAATCACGATAAACCCCAAATTATCCCGAAAGTAGGGTTTTAAGAAGAAAATACCTCAATTAAAATGGCGAAAGATGTTGGGATGTTGTTAAATCCGTACTAGGAACTCAAAGATATTGATGGGTGATGATATCAGGCCAAAATCCATGCTTATACGCCCTCAAGATCGTCTAGATCGCCGGAAGGAAGAAAGGGGAGGAAGAAATGACGAAAGTTGACCTCTGCAGTCTTATATATACTGTCAATAGTTAGCGCACGCTAAGGTATGTGTAGCGTGCGCTAACGGCTGTAAAATGCAGTCCAGAACCCTCTGCCAGATCCGTTAGCGCGCGCTAATATATGTACTTAGCGTGCGCTAATTACACACTGTGTAGTCTTTGTTGTTTCGGTCATAACTCCGTCGTCCGGACTCCGATTGACTCGCCGTTTGAACCATTGGAAAGCTAATTTGATGCTCTATGACATTGTAAAGTTTCAGAATTTTTAGACTTTATAAGCGCCGGTGGTGATCTTACAAAGTCGACCAAATGCCCAAAAATGATACTCCTCGACAAAACAATAATTATTCAACATGCAACGAAACACTAACGGACAACACCAACGATCCAAATCGAAAACGAACACATAAAAAAGCAAGACATACTATTAGCTCGACTTACGCAACGATAAGTCGCACCCGACAAACACCACAACACGGTACATCGTGTCGTACCCAACATAGGGGAAAATCTCAAGAAATCGCCAACAGAACAAAATGAACGGCGCAATCGACAAAATTCAAAAATAACCGGAACCGAGAATCTCGGGTATTACAGTGTATATATTAGGGGTTTACTTGGATTTTTCTATTTTAATTCATGAATTTATGTAGTATTACATGTTAATTCATCGTGTGTTGATATTGGGTGAATTGTTGTGTTTATATTTATGTAAAACCGAGCTTGGAAATTGATGTTATGAACAATATCTTCGTAGTATTGTATTATCTTCAATTGTTGAGATCGTAAATGGTTTTTTTTTTTTTCAGTTTTGTTGACAATGTATTGATTAAAGACATATGCATGTTAGGGTTAGTCGATTAATAGTTGGACTCAGAAACCTTACACAACCGAAGTGTTTAATTCAATTCAAGTTGGGGAAAGTACTTTTAATCACTTGTTTATCTGAATTCTTTTATAGTTTGTACATTTGTGAATGAATCATGTGGTTGAAAGGTTGAATGTTCACCTGTAGAGACTATATTGGTTCTCTTGGGATCTATATGAGAGCGCCGGATCATGAACTTATTGGTCTTCTACCTGAAGAGGGTCCGATGGGGCCTCTGGGGATTTATGCCACAGTTGATGCTGAGTCACAAAATAAGAAGAGTATATTTAATTCTGATGAACTCGTATTGTTTGTGATATTCCGTAATATTATTAGAAATTATTTTTGAACATTGAATTTATTTTTCATTTTATTAACGTACTTGCACTAGCAAATTATAATTGCTAAATCCTTATGGGATGGTCACATGATGATGTCTTTAATTTTTATTCCATATCAAGTTCTTATTGTGTTGAACTAGTACGGTTACTACTTTCATTTGTTTCCGTTCTTGTTGAACTCTTGCATGTATTTTGTGTAGATCTTGTCATGTTTTGATATTTATGATTTGATTGTGGAGATTCTCCGTGTTGTATATAATAATAAAAGTAATGTTTGTTAAATGAGTTGTGATTGTGTATATTAGGTTTGTGAACTCTAGTGATAAGGTTCACGAGACTATAATATTCAGGTATGAACATGTCTTATATATTCAGGTATCGAAGATTCAAAAAAGCAACCACAACGCCAGAATGAAGTTGACCAACTGCCTAAATATTAGTCACATGATGATGTCTTTAATTTTTATTCCATATCAAGTTCTTATTGTGTTGAACTGGTACGGTTACTACTTTCATTTGTTTCCGTTCTTGTTGAACTCTTGCATCTATTTTGTGTAGATCTTTTTTGATATTTATGGTTTGATTGTGGAAATTCTCCGTGTTGTATATAATAATAAAAGTAATGTTTGTTAAATGAGTTGTGATTGTGTATATTAGGTTTGTGAACTCTAGTTATAAGGTTCACGAGACTATAATAAGCCTCGACATCTTTGGATATTACAAATTTGAGGTAAATCAACTCAACCCCAGAAGAATGATATATAGAGATAAAGATATCGATGAACATCATAGGCGGATTTACATGTAATATGGTGGTGCACGTGTACCACCAGATTTTTTTGAGAATAAGACCCCTTCCCCGATAATATCTAATATTATCTTTCCCGTTATTATATTTTGGCAATAGTTGAATTATCGAGGAGTTTAATTATTTTTTACTCTCGAAGTTTAATAGGTAAAGTCATATATACCTATTAAATATATTTTTTGATTTTACGTAATTTATTTTGATCAAGGCGATATTAATTAAAGTGTTTAAAATTGTTTATTCAACCTTGAAGTATTTCGCAAACGCTTGCTTCTTTTGAAGAATATTTATTGTAATATGATGAAAAAATTAAGATGCACCCTTAATACAAAACTAGCCGAAGGGTTTCAGTTAACCAAATATTAGAAATTACTTTTGAAGGAAATGTTGATTTTGCCCGTAGCAACTGCAAGTGTTGAACGAGTCTTCTCAGCTATGAAGTATGTGAAGAGTGAGTTATGTAGTAAGATGGGTGATCAATGGTTAAATAATCGTCTTGTAACATTTATAGAAAAATATGTACTTAAAACTATTAGTAATGATGTTATTTTAGCACATTTTCAAGAAATGGACAGTAAATGTAAGCGATTTTCTTTGTAAATGTACGAATCCTTTATTTTTTTTTGTTTTTTTCCCCCACACACACACGAGGGGAATCGTCCCCTGTCCTGAGTACCCCCCAAGCGGCTCGACCTCACCCCGATCTAGAGGTAAATTTTCCAGCATGACATGTTCGCCTCATTGTCCCCCGCTTTGTTATTACTGACTTTCTTTATGTATTATTTGTTATCTTTAATGTAATTTTAATATATATTTTATCGTTCGACATTGTTTTTCGTGGGACGATCGGTGTACCAGTGATTTTTCGATCCTGGATCCGCCTATGATGAACATACGAAAACCAGATGGCATGTTTTATGTTAATTGAAGTATTTAGTATCATTAGGAATTTTATTATTTATTTGATTCAATATATTCTACCATAGGTAGTAATTCTATTCGCACTATAATTTTACAATAAATAGGATTTATATTGTCTTACTTTCCAAGTTTCTGTTATTAAAACTAATGTTATTTGGAGAATTAAATAATGATTAATAAAATTTGAGGTTTGTATCTCGTGTCTTATTTATATTCTTCTATATTCATCTTCTATATTCACGTATTTTCGTAGTATGTCCTTTTGGGTATTATCATAAACAATCAAATTTCTCTTTGGCTGCATCAATAAGTATGGAATTCCATATTGAATAGTATATATGTTATTTATATATATATATATATATAATTTTAGATTTTTTACTGAATAGTTGAACTAGTTCACTGATGAGATCTTTCATATTTGATCTTGTTTTGATTTGTCCAACGACTGAAAAAAGGTACTTAGATCAAAAACCGTATTAAAAATTTATATTGCACTTTAAGAAAAATTATATGCACACATAGAGAGTGATTCTGGTGAGAATGGAGTTTCAGTTAAGTAATAGGAATGAATTTGGTCCACAAATCTTGATTAAATAGATGGCAAAGATTTATTTTCACAAAAAACTTATGCATGGAATACATTATTTTAAGGCATCGATAATTGATGCATGTAATGCATAGTTGTAATGATTGGCATTTTGATGCAAGAATGCATATATTTTATGTATAAACTAATCTGGATCGTAGATCACACAAAGATCGATAGTTCAGATTTATTCCTATTTCTTACTCAAAAAGTCATTCTCAGTGGACTCAAATATGATGCTCGTATTGTTAGGAATACTTGTTAGATTTTGATGATGTCATCCCAGTATTGATAATTATTCAAATGTATGTTTTAAGTACTTGACAATTGTAAAGAAGAACCAAATGAATATCTTCTATGGGCCTCTAAACTTAGGCTAAAGACTTGATCAAATGCTGATCAGTAGAAAATCGACTAAGTATAGAACTGTGATTTATCAGAGAAGTTATCACGCAAGTTCATTATCAGAGCAGTTCTGGTCAATGCAATACATCAGAGAGGTTTGACCAAAACCTAGCTGCAGATAAGTTCTGAAGAAGGCGCTACATTAGACAAGTTTTGGTCAATGCAGAATATCAGAGAGGTTTGACCAAAACCCATCTACAGTCAAGTTATCAGATCAGAGAACATTCATTAGGTCAGAGAACTTCAGATCAGAGGACTTCATATCAGAGAACTTCAGAGCAGAGAACTTTATCTCAGAGAAGTTTACATCAGAGAAGGTTGACTGCACATCAGGCAGGTTTGACCAAGATATATCAGATAGGTTCTCAGTCAAGATATCAGCTAAGTCCAAGTAACTCAGTCCACGTCAGCAAGAGTTGAAAGTCAACAATTACGGAAAGCCACATGCAGACGTAAGGAGACAAACTGTAAAGATTCCTGGAAAGCTAGGAATAAAATATTTCTTGAGATCCGCATTCTGAAGACTTATGTTTATTCTAATCAAGAATAACGGCGCTAACAAAGAAAGTCTTTCAAATAGTCGATATTGAAAAGGGGAATCAAGCCGTGGAACGGAATGATAAAATAAACAAAGAAGTCCACTCTCCAACGGACGGATTCGTTACAGCGATGCAACGGCTATGAAGGAAGCCCAAGGATCGTACTATAAATATCTGAAGATATGAATTGAGCAAAGTACGATGCGAACAATACTTACAAGCGAACAAAGCAATCAAAGCAAACAAAGCTATCAAAGAGATCTATAGCATCGTGAAAGAGCAAAGCTTAAAACAGTCATATTTTGAGAAGCTCTTTAGTTGGAGAAGACAAAAACTCTTGTCTTTAAAGTTTGAGTACGGGGTTGCTTTCTTGAACGAGGTTTTTGAAAGTAAAGAGACTGTACATGCATCCACGGGTTCTTGATTAGAAGATGATAGACAGCTCGAGAGTTGTTGGGGCATCCACGGGTTTTCAATTTGGAGGTGCTAGGCAGTCAAGGGAGTTGCAACAGCCACGGATTTCCACTGGTTGGAAGCTGTTGTAACAAGGAATAAATTTATTGTAACCTTTATCACTGGTTAACAGTTACAGTGAATTTATCTCGAACTGGTTTGGAGAAAAGTGGACTAGTAGAGGATTACCCCACCTCTGAAACCACTAAAAGTGATTGTGTGATTTACTGCTTTACACATTATACTTAACTACTGCATTCATATTTACTGTTCCATTAGAAGTTAATTGCAGACAACATTAGTTATTTGTATCGTCATCAGATGTGTCTTCCGCATTATATGTCTGCAGACGACATTAGTCATCTGTACTTAATCACATCTGAGAAACTCACCTGACCTTCAGGAAAGATTTTAATAAGTCTATTCACCCCCCCTCTCTAGACTTATTCCTGGCGACTTGTGACCTACAAGTGGTATCAGAGAGGTTGGTTCAATTTTTACAGAACTAGATCCATATATCTGAGCATATATATTAATCTCTCATTTAGAACAGAACACATACAACACATGCACTCTAGATTACCTGTATTCTCTGTTGATGAGTATGACTTATGGAAAATAAGAATGCAGGCTCATCTGTCATCCATTCTTGATGACATGTGGTGTATCATTGAGGAAGATCCTTTCATCTTTGAGAATGATAATACTCCAGAAGAAATTGCTGCTGGGAAGCCAGAGAAGATTACCAAGAAGAGGACCGAGATGTTCCCAAAAGAGAGAAATATGGCCAACCTAGACAACCGGGCCAGAGATATCCTGTACGAGACCCTTGACACAACCATGGTCAAGATCAAGAATTGCAAAAATGCAAAGAAAATTTGGGACACATTAGCTGCAATGTGTGAGGGAACCGAGCTGATAAAAGAAAATAAGTTGTCAATTGCCACCCAAAAGTTTAACAACTTCAAGATGAAGAATGGTGAATCAATTGACCAAGTGGACATAAGATTCACTGAGATCATAAATGAAATAAACTCCTTGGGAAAGACATATGGTAAAAGGGAGATGGCCCTAAAAGTTTTAAGATCTCTCAATCCTGAATGAAGCATAAAGGCTGTGGCTATGAGAGACTCAAATGATCTCAACAAAATAAAGATTCAGGAGCTGTCTTCTGATCTGAAGGCATATGAGTTCGAGCTGCCCTGTTCATCATCTAATGAACCTGCAGAGAAAGGGATAGCATTTGCAGCAGAATCATCTGCAAAGAGCCTAGATGAAGCCAGTCCCCCCAGTCGTCTGAATTTTGAAGAAAATATGGTGTTCATCATGCAGATGTTCAGTAATTTCAGAAAGAGTTATTCCAAATACAAGAAGAACTACAAGGACAATCCAAGGAGGAACCAGAAGGCAGTCAACTGGAAGGTGGAATGTTATAACTGCCACAAAAACTGGGCATATACAATTTGACTGCCCTGATCTCAAGAGAGATGGAGCCAAGAAAATAGTGATCAGAAAAGAAGACAAAAGAAAAGCTCTCATTGGAGAAGATCAGATTGAAGAAAGAGTTGAATCAAGTGGTGGATTCTTCTCTGATGATGATGAATACAACTGTCTGATGGCCAACCTAGCTGATGAAGAGGTAACATCTAAACCCTCAATTTCTAATAATGACAGCTCAGACATATTGTAACACCCCAAACCAGGAGGATAATACAGTGTCGTAGATCCCCAACTGGGACCCACCAGGCAATTGAAAATGAATGAATTATACAGGATAAATGTAGTACCGAACTACATTACAACAATAATTACTCCGATGAGGAGTTTAGTTACAACACACCAGGACAATACCGAATACTAGTGTATTTTATATGAAGATAAAATACACCACACTGGATGAAACGGAGTATTCAAATGAAAGTCTGCAGCGGAAAATAAAGGACAATAACATGAATAACTGAAAGATCGGGGCCCCTACTAGTATCACGGACTCCTCGACATCAACTCGCTATTCCGTGCGTTTGCCTTGCCACGACACGAAAAACAAAATCCCAGTAAAATCGATTAAACAGAACAACAATCCTCAAGAGTTGAAATTACACAATCATGAATTAACGAAGTTATGAAATATTCTTAATTATGAATTACGCTGAAGAGGAGTATCATACTACGCCCGTAATGTTACGTGCAAGTGTACAACATCCGTCCGTGTACCTAATTAGTCTCACGAGACAATATGACCCGTGTGCGGTCTAATGTATCGGTGAACCCAATCTGATAACCATCGTGTGCCCGACTAAAAATTCCACACAGCCACACCCGGCCACGCAATATGAACCCAGAAGGTCATATGAACGAGAATGACCATAATGAATATCAATGAATAATAGTTAGACAAGGCCAAGAATGACTCACCGAGATGAGAGTAATAATGAAATGAATGATAGCTCAACGAAAAGATTGGAACCGTCGTTCCTTATGGTCAAGTGATTAATTGACAATAACAAGTTTTAATATGATTAATACAATGATGAATGAGTTATGATTATGAATGATCAACAACAAAAGGTATGAATATCCTTTTAACCGAGTAAGAATTAACTTACTCAACACCGGTGACAATTATCCTTCCACGAACAATGTCCTAATTGAGATATCGGTCGCTCGAACAACCTTGAACAATTCAATAACCAACAATCCGATTAATATACGTACAAACATGAATATAACGAACTCAACACGCCGATACGACTAAACCAAGTCCATTGAGGCATTAAATCAAACACGTTGCGTCAAACTCCGATTGTTTACAATCAAACCTCAATATACCAATACCAAATCCCCCAAGAAGTGATTCAAACCAACAAAACATCTTCAATACGATTAATTATCCACAACGAATATCCAAAAACGTGATTATAACAACAATTAGTCGAAAATCTCCAAATCCAACTCGATATTCAAAGTGTTCTTGAATAATCCCTCAATAATCCAATGAATCCTTATACAAACTCATAATCATACACATATCCCTTCATATAACATGATTATAACGTCCAAAACATCATATCTCAACACAAAATCGAAATCCAAGATGTTGAAGAGATTACCTCTAGAAGATCCAACCACTTCGATCCGAAGAACACGAGTTAAAACGAGTATCCGAGCTATATGATCGAATGGAAATGAAGAAACTCAAGTACACAAGTGTTTGATGAAGGAAGAATCCCTTTCCGCAAGCTCTCTCTGACAAAAAGGAAGAAGAAAGTGAAAATGAAGAAAATGAGGAAAAAGTGTCCTACAAACTATAAATACCGGAAGTTACACAGTAACTCGGCCCTCTTACGGCCGTAACTTTCCAAGTCAACGGCCTTACGGCCAGAATCGCCAACTCATACGGCCGTAACTCGGCTTCGTCAAAGCTCGCCGGCAGACTTACGGCCAGAATCGCCTCGAGTTACGGGCGTAACCCGCCTTCGTCAAAAACACCCGTCCGACCTTACGGCCGTACCGCACACCTTACGGCCGTAACTCGATGATACGGCCGTATCCGGCCAACCTTACGGCGTAACCCGCCTTCGTCAAAAATGGCGGACATCCTTCCGCAACGCACGGCCGTATCCGGCCAAGTCTTACGGCCGTACCTGCCTCGACTTACGGCCGTATGCCGCAACCCATACGGCCGTAAGTCACCCTTGGTCGACAACACCCGAAATATACGAACACTACTTACGGCCGTATCTCATCTTCCTTACGGCCGTAAATCACCTTCGGCCAAAATGCAGGTAGCTCTTTGGATCACTTACGGCCAGAATCGCCACTTACACTGCACTTCACGACTTACGGCCATAGCCCAGAACTTTACGGCCGTAACTCGATGCTGGCCAAGGTGAATCAATCCGATAATTCCGATTCCTCGCTACGACTGATGAATGATCTGACATATCATACGAATGTGGAAGTGAACAAGTCTAACACGATCCAAAGATGATACTCCCAGTACAAGGCTATCAATCACAATGAAAATGATCATACTCCCGTCTCGATCTAAAAACGGAGATAAAATGACGATCGGTAACTGATATACGATTACAACATGCCAACATTGAACGCAAAAGAGTGATTCATGAATGATGAGTGATTATTAATGAGTGAAAATTACTGAGTGATAATTACAGACTGATAATTACTGAGTGGTACAGAATGAATTATAGCCGGGTATTACACATATCTCAAGATATTGACTTACATGAATCTGTCAATCAGCTCCCCAAAGACTTTGAAAAATTAAAATTTGCACATTTGACTGTGACAGCCAAGAAAACACAGCTGCAAGATGAGAATAGGCAGCTGAAAAATAATTTTGAAAAACTCAGCCTAGAGTTGAAAAATAGGATGAAAACAAATTGGAAGACCCAACTGATAATACTACAGCTGATATTAAAAGGTTAACTATTTTAAACAGTTAGAAATCAGCTGCACTTGCTCATGTTAAATCTGAGTTTGCCAAACTGACACAACTAAGTAATACACAAGCTAAGGAAATAACATTCCTCAAGGCATCTATAACCCTGGATGAATTGTGTATGAACACGAGGCCACTTTATTCCAGATCAGCCCTTGGATATAACCCCAACACTCCCTCTAGTTTAAAAACCATTTTTATCAAGGGAGAAATAATTGTCCAAGCTGCTGAGCCTACATATAAACCCGTATTTCAAAATAGGCAGCAGCCCAGTCAAAAGTTTAGGCAGCAGCCAAGGTTCACAAGGCAGCCACCTAGACAGGAGACTAGGCAATGGCCAAGGCAAAAGCAGCAGCCAAGACATTATGCCAACTATTACCAAAGACTCCCTAAAAACAGATTTCAAAATGGGAGAGGCAAATGGAAACCTCATGGTTATCCAAATTTCCAAAATGCACAGGTGTGGAGACCCCAACGATTTAACAAATGGACTCAGCCAAGATTTAGAAATAGCCCACACCACAGATTTTATGATGCATATCCAGTACATAATCCTAACCAAGGATATAGACCCAGACAGTACACACCTTATAGGGGTAGACAACATAACTTTTACAATCCAAGGAGAAATCAATTCTCCAGGAAGCCTACTAACCCCAAAAGACCCACACAAATTTGGGTACTTAAATCTCTGCTTGTCTGATTGTAGAAAAGGTGGAAGGACTACTACCACATCTCCTCAAGTTCAACAGTAGGAGGTGAAGAATGTTTTGTAGATTCTGGATGCTCAAGGCACATAATAGGGAATAAGAAGGTGCTTTCAAACTACACCAAAGAAAGAGGTCCAGATGTAACCTTTGGAGATAGCTCTAGAGGATAGACAAAAGGATTTGGAGAGCTGCACAGATTAAATATAACCAGATCCAAAGTTCACTATGTTAAAGGGCTCAAATACAATCTGTTGAGCATAATCCAATTCTGTGATGAGAAGAATCTAATAGTCTTCACCATTTGTAAATGCATGGTGATTAATATCCTATCTGGAGAAATGAAGCTACAAGAATTCAGAAGAAGAGATGTCTGTATGATAGATTGGAATACAGGCACTTCAAACACCTGTTTTCTATCTAAGACAATTGCTGAAAATGGATGGCTATGACACAAGAGATTATGTCACCTGAACTTCAAAGCCATCAACAAGATAAGCTCTCAAAAGCTGGTCAGAGAACTTCTAGAAAAAGTATTCAAGAAAGAAGCTCTCTGTGATGCATGCCAGAAAGGCAAGCAGACTAGAGCATCATTCAAGCCAGTTCAGCCTACCACTCTCACCACCAGGATTTTGGATCTACTTCATATGGATCTCTTTGTCCCCATCAAACCAAGAACATTGAGTGGAAGGAAGCATGCCCTAGTAGTAGTAGATGACTACTCAAGGTACACATGGGTTGTTTTTCTCTATAAAAAGAGTGAAACACTAACAAAGTTACCTGAGCTGCTAAGGATGATCCAGAATGATAAATCCCTCTCAATCATCAAGATCAGATCAGATAGAGGAGGAGAATTTCTCAACAAGGCAATCACTGAGTATAGTGATCAGAATGGAACCAAGCATGAAGTATCTGCCGCAAGAACACCACAACAAAATGGTGTTGCTGAAAGAAGGAACAGAACCTTGAAGGAAGCTGTCAGGTCAATGATTGCTGAAGCTGACCTGCCCAAGAGGTTCTGGGCTGAAGCTGTCAACACAGCATGCCATACTCAGAATAGGAGTATCATAGTAGGAAGACATGGCAAAACTCCCTATGAGGTTTGGAATGGCAGAACACCAACTGTTGCATACTTTCATATATTTGGTTGTAAGTGTTTCATCCACAACAATGGTAAAACCCAACCGAATGCCTTTAATGCTAAAACTGATGATGATATCTTTATGGGATACTCACAAATAAGCAAGGCATTCAGAGTATTTAACAAAAGAATATTAGTTATAGAAGAAACACCTCATGTTGTGTTTGATGAATCGACTGTTGAGTATAGGAAACATGTGGAATCGATTGAGAAAAAACTCAAATCCGCCACCCTAGAATAAGTTATCATTCATGACACAGGAATGATGGACTCACCTGCAGACCAGCCTGAAGATCCAACTGCAGATCAGTCTGAAGACCAACTGCAGATCAGATAGGATTCCAAAACCTACCTGATCCAACTGCAGCTGATGGAGACCCAACTGCAGCTGATAAAGACGCACCTACAGAGCAGACAGAATCCCAATCTGCAGATGATAAGACCGTATCTGATCCAGCTGCAGACCAAGAAGGCCAGAACCAAGCAGATGCAGAGAGAGAAGAAGTTCACCAAAGCAACTCAACAGGGGGAACAAACCCTGAAAAAGTTATTCCTAAATGGCTCATAGATCATCCCATTCAACAAATAATTGGAAACCTAACTGATGGAGTCAAAACCAGACAATCCACAGAACCGGCAGGAATGGCAATGTTCTCATGTTTCATGCCTCAAATGGAACCCAAGGCAACAGGTCAAGCTCTGAAGGACTACTCATGGATAATTGCAATGCAAGAAGAGCTCAACCAGATGGAAAGAAACAATGTCTGGGAACTAACAGACAGACCAGATCACAAGAAAGACATAGGCACCAAATGGGTGTATAATAACAAATGTGATGAAGATGGAGCTGTTGTTAGGAATAAAGCCAGACTAGTTGCAAAAGGATATGCTCAATGTGAAAGAATAGATTTTGATGAAACTTATGCACATGTAGCAAGACTTGAAGCTATCAGACTATTCCTTGCATATGCAGCATACAAGGATTTTGAAGTCTACCAAATGGACGTGAAAAGTGCTTTTCTCAATGGAGTACTAGAAGAAGAAGTCTATGTGGAGCAACCCCCTGCATTTGTCAAATGAGACAAAGTATACAAGCTGTTGAAAGCTCTATATAGACTCAAGCAAGCACCAAGAGCTTGGTATGAGACAATATCTGTGTTTCTGGAGAAAAATGGATTGAGCAAAGAAAAGATGGACAAGACCCTATTCAGAGTGGAACATGAAGACCACATATTGCTAGTTCAAATATATGTGGATGATATCATATTTGGATCAACCAACCCGGAGCTATGCGAGAAGTTCTCAAATCTCATGTAAGGAGAGTTTGAGATGAGTATGATGGGAAAGCTTAACTTCTTTCTTGGTTTGCAAGTCAAGCAAATGGACAAATAAATCTTCATCAATCAAGCCAAGTATACAAGGGATTTAGTCAAACGAGTTGGCATGGATTCAGCCAAACTAGCAAGAGTTCCAATGAGAACATCCCTACACCTTGATGCAGATGAAGGACGCATTTCAGTGGATCCAACTCACTACACAGGACTTATTGGATCACTTCTATAGCTCAATGCAAGCAGACCTGACATTTCATATGCAGTGGGAGTATGTGCAAGATTTCAGTCAATGCCGAAGCAGTCTCACCAGGAAGCAGCTAAGAGGATAATCAGATACCTTAAGTCCATAATCAATGTTGGTCTATGGTATCTTAAGGATGATAATTTTGAGTTATCAGGCTACTTAGACTTTGTAGGATGCAAAATTGATAGGAAAGCATCAGTGGAACGTGCCAATTCCTAGGAACCAGACTGATATCATGGTTCAGCAAGAAGCAAGTATCAAACACAATATCTACAACCGAGTCAGAATACCTAGCTACAGGCAACTGTTGTGCACAAATTTTATGGATCAGACAATAGCTAAGGGATTACAACATCACTGCAAATGAAGTCCCAATATGGTGTAACAACAATAGTGTAATTGCAATAACAAACAATCCAGTATTGCACTCAAGGACAAAGCACATTGATGTCAAACATCATTTCATCAGAGACCATGTGCTAAATAAGAGAGTTAGAGTGGAAAGGATCAGCACGGAGTTCCAAATTGCTGACATATTCACTAAACCTTTACCAGAACAAAGGTTTCTAGAGCTAAGCAGGGAACTTGGTCTACTAGATTGGGAATCTAGTACAGACGAGAAAGCTACTTGATGATGAGACCAGACAGCAACAAAGCTACCTGATGTGGAGACCAGGCGACGAAAAGATACCTGCTGCAGAAAAGCTACCTGATGCAGAAAGCTACCTGATATGGAGACCAGACGAGAAAGCTACCTGATCAGACCAGACAAGAAAATGTTAGTTGACATCAACCATAGGCGACACAACTTACCTGATGCAGAGCATACAAGAAGTCAACCGGTCAACCAGCTAAGTTTCTAATTCTTAGACCAACTTAATTATTATATTACACATGGCAAACACATGATCACACTACCTCCACGACGTCCAATCAAATTCAACCGTCATTTTAACTTCTCAAAAATTGGACCGCCGCTTACTTATTTTATTATTAAATTCAAAGCGTACTTTCAAATGGCTATATAAGATGGTCGAAACCATTCCACAAAAACTTTATCATCTTCAAGCTTACGAACCCTAATTTTAAAAAGCAAGAAAAATTACTGAATATTCACTGCACTAAGTGAGAACCTCAGTTTTCTTTGCAGAAATGGACGATATCCAGTATTTCGAAGGAGTCAGCCTAAGGATGGTGAAGGACCAAATTAGTTTTAGTATTGTAGTGCATTTCGAAGGTTTGCTGGAGAGAAACATGGCGGATATTGACGAGATGCGCCATATCATCCGAATGATGAAGAAGAACGGCATCTATCACTTTCTGGACATCAACCCGAAGCAGCTGTACAAGGAAGCTATTATTTGCTTCTTCAAGGAAGCTCAAGTCACCGAGCACTGTATCACCAGTTCAGTTTTCAGAGAGGATGCCACTCTCACTTCCTAGACCATTGCGGATGCATTCAGATTACCATAGCAACCTGTAGAATCCCTAAAACAAAGCTCTGTGGAAACCTGGTACGAGACCAAATTACCAGAGCAACCCACCAAGGTCAAATTCACAGTGAAGAGAGGCGGCCTGAAGAAAAATTACAGCTATGTCATTGACATCACCAACAAGATTATCATGGGCATGGCGGGCAGTTATGACCAGCAATCATCTGCCAAATTTGTTGTGCTGGGAACTCTTATCCAGCACCAAAGGATTAACTGGCCTGAATACATCTACAGGCAGTTAATCCACAAAGTAAACAAAGCAAGTTGGATCGCAGAGGATAAAAAGTTAAAGCAAAAGCTGGCTTATGGAACCCAGATTAGTTAGATATTGGAGTTCCTAGGAAAAGCAAAAGGTACAGCAGACCCTTTCCACAGAAGCAAAAGACTTGGTCATCTAGACCAAGAAACTTTGAAGAAGTTGGGTGCTGAAAGGAAAGCAGCCAAGATCTTAATGGAGATGGCCAGTGGAACCTCTCCCTACAGAGTGCCTTCGGACTTGGATGAAGTTTGCTCTGATGCAGCAGATCATACACCCCATGAGTTACCTACAGAGGATCAAATCAACCCCATCTGCAGTGAAGAAGTCACCTGCTGTCGAAAAGTCACCTGCAGCTGATAAGTCACTTGCAGATGAATCCAACAATGACAACACTCCTATAGCCAAACTGAAAAGGAAGTTACCTGCAGAGGAAGAGGTTGTCCATCTCACCTCATCCCAAGAGCAGTCACCAAAGAGACAGAGAGGCCTAACATCTGAAGGAGGAGAAGGAGAAGCAGTGCAGGCAATAAAGTCACTTGCACCCGAGCCAATTGAAGAAACTTCAGCACAAATACAGATCATCGCTACACCTGCACCTGCTTCTGCTAAAGATCAGCCAGATCAGTCCAAGCTGATGGCTGAAGTGATTCCACTTCTGACTCCTCCGAGCATGACCGAAGAAGCGGCAGAATTGTCAATTGAAATACCAGAAGTTGGATACTCCCTAAACCTCCGAGAGAATAATCCTCTGCACATGAAAATAGATCAATTAAAACTACTAAAGCAACAATCTCTCAAATTCTCATTTATTAATATATTTGACGAGTGGAAGGATTTAAAATCTCTTACCTTCACTCAATTAAAAGAATTTGTTGATAGGAGTACCTGGGGACACCCTCAGGCTACAGAGCAACTCCTCGCGATCTTCTGTCAAGAGACAGATATTCTTTTATTACTCTAGGAGAACTGCTTCATGTCCAACTTTAAAAAAAATATGGACCAGTTCGTCCCTTATATTATGAAAGGTGTTTCAGCAGAACAAACACTTGGGGAGGAAGTTGAAAAGGAAGAAGAAAGAGAAGGATAAAAAGAAAAAGGAATCACAATCGAAGAAGTTGAAAAGTAGGATACAGAAAAAGGAGAAGGAGTCGAAAAATAAGAAATAGAAGGAGTTGAAAAGAACAAAAAGAAGTCAAGACCCTCTCCTCATTCAGGCAGGTACCTCCCATCTGAAGAGAAAAGAAGTAGCTGCACCATCTGATCCACCTGCAGCTAAGAGGAGGAGAACAAGACATGATCCAGCAATCAGATATCAATGGGAAGGAAAGGAGCTTCAATATGTTGAAGAGTTCATGCCTGCAGAGGCAGAACACGTGTGGGGGAGTGCAAGGAAGTAGTTTATAGAGATGTATTATCTCTGGGAGATGCTTCAGGACAAAGGTTGCTCCCCACAGCAGACCTTCACTAATTTTATGGATACGAACTTCCCAAAACTCTGGGCAGTCTTGAAGAAGTATACTGCCAAGAACTTCAACGCCTACCCAATAATCCCTTATTTCAAACCGAAAGAAGCTCCTACACTTATGAATAATGAACTTGATGAGCTGGCTCTTCAGGAAGAAATCAGAGAACTTTGCATAGAAAATAACTTCACAACTTCTGAGCAACAAGAGTATGCTTCATTGGTAGTCAAGAGAAAGTATGGGCTAGCCCCAGTATCTAAGAAGCCAATTGGAGCCAAACCATAAGGTCACTCCCTCCTGCAAGGCAGCAGATCAGAGGAAGAGGAAGAGTGAGAGGAAGATAATTTGTAATTTTTCTTTTGTAATTTACTTGTAATTCTGTAATACTTGTAATTTTCTTACCTGTATTTTGTTTCATTCAACTGCACTGTAATGTAAACATCAATAAAAATTTATAACAATCACTAGTTGTCTCAAAACAGACTGAGTTTTATTGTGTCTTGCACTTTATTTTGTGCAGACTTGTCTTACATTTGAAATGCTTTAGTTTTGCCATCATCAAAATAGGAGGAATTTGTTAGGAATACTTGTTAGATTTTGATGATGTCATCCCTGTATTGATAATTATTCAAATGTATGTTTTAAGTACTTGGAAATTGTAAAGAAGAACCAAATGAGTATCTTCTACAGACCCCTAAACTTAGGCTAAAGTCTTGATCAAATGCTGATCAGTAGAAAATCGACCAAGTATAGAACTGCTATTTATTAGAGAAGTTATCAGGCAAGTTCATTATCAGAGAAGTTTTGGTCAACGCAATACATCAGAGAAGTTTGACCAAAACCTAGCTGCAGATAAGTTCTGAAGAAGGTGCTACATCAGACAAGTTTTGGTCAACGCAGAATATCAGAGAGGTTTGACCAAAACCCATCTATAATCAAGTTATCAAATCAGAGAACATTCATCAGGTCAGAGAACTTCAGATCAGAGGACTTCATATCAGAGAACTTCAGAGCAGAGAATTTTATCTCATAGAAGTTTACATTAGAGAAGGTTGACTGCACATCAGGCAGGTTTGACCAAGAGATATCAGATAGGTTCTCAGTCAAGATATCAGCCAAGTCCAAGTAACTCAGTCCACGTTAGCAAGAGTTGAAAGTCAACAATTACGGAAAGCCACATGTAGACGTAAGGAGACAATCTGAAAAGATTCCTGGAAAGCTAGGAATAAAATATTCCTTGAGATCCGCATTCTGAAGACTTATGTTTATTCTAATCAAGAATAACGGTGCTAACAAAGAAAGTCTTTCAAATGGTCGGAATTGAAAAGGGGAATCAAGCCGTGCAATGGAGTGATAAGATAAACAAAGAAGTCCACTCTCCAACGGATGGATTTGTTACAGTGATGCAACGGCTATGAAGGAAGCTCAAGGATCGTACTATAAATATCTAAAGATATAAATTGAGCAAAGTACGATGTGAACAATACTTACAAGCGATTAAAGCAATCAAAGCAAACAAAGCTATCAAAGAGATCTATAGCATCGTGAAAGTGCAAAGCTTAAAACAGTCATATTCTGAGAAGCTCTTTAGTTGGAGAAGATAAAAACTCTTGTCTTTAAAGTTTGAGAACGGGGTTGCTTTCTTGAACGAGGTTCTTGAAAGTAAAGAGACCATAAACGCATCCACGGGTTCTTGATTGGAAGGTGATAGACAGCTCGAGAGTTGTTGAGGCATTCACTGGTTTTCAATCAGGAGGTGCTAGCCAGTCAAGGGAGTTGCAATGGTCATGGATTTCCACTGGTTGGAAGCTGTTGTAACAAGGAAGAAATTCATTGTAACCTTTATCACTGGTTGACAGTTATAGTGAATTTATCTCCAACTGGTTTGGAGAGAAGTGGACTAGTAGAGGATTACCCTACTAGTGAAACCACTATAAATGCTTGTGTGATTTACTGCTTTACACATCATACTTAACTGCTGCATTCATATTTACTGGTCCATTAGAAGTTAACTGCAGACAACATTAGTTATCTGTATCGTCATCATCTGTGTCTTCCGCATTATCTGTCTGCAGACGACATAAGTCATTTGTACTTAATCACAACTGAGAAACTCACCTGACCTTTAGGAAAGAGTTTAATAAGTCTATTCACCCCCCACTAGACTTATTCCTGACGACTTGTGACCTAAACGTGTATATATATATATATATATATATATATATATATATATATATGAGGTGGGACTAGAGTTTATATTAAGAAATATGAATGAAGTTGGTCTATAGATCTTGATTAAATGGATGGTCATGATTTATTGTTACGAAAACTATGCATGGAATGCGTTGTTTTAATGTATCGATATTTTGATGCATATATATGCATAACTTTAACGAATTGACATTTTAATGCATGAAATGCATATATTTTAAGCTTAAGCTAATATGGACCATGGATCATGCAAAGATCAATTTTTTTCAGAATTATTCCTATTTATTACTCAAAAGACCATTCTCATTTAAGCCATCTTTTATATATATATATATGTTAGAATTTTAGATAATCGATAAGGTTTTAGGCCTAATTTGGCATTACTATGACTTAAAAAAGACTGTTGCAAGTGTGATGTGGAAACAGAGCCGTTCCTGACAAAAATTTGGCCCGGGGTGAAACAATAAAAATGAGCCCTCATACCATTTTTTATTAAAACTGTATTATTTACTTATAATTTTTGACTTTTTCTTTAAGTTTGTATAATAGACGGATAAATATTTTGGACCCAAAACAGATATATACATGCTAAAGATAAATAAACTTGGACCCGGATAGAAATATATCACACATATATATTGTTGTTGCCCAAAATATTTATCCGAAGATTAAATACTGCTGGAATGAACGGACAACAAACAACAATTGCGGGAGCACTTCCGAGAGAATATGAATAACACAAGATTTGCCGGGTTTGTTAGGCCCGGGCTTGAATGCTCTCGCGAGATGTTATTAATACAAATATTCGTGGATACAAGTATTAATGTGAGAAATCTAAATACAATGAGTGTAAAAAGACTCTGTTAATCCAGCTCTTGAGCGAAGCTCGGTGTTCTTCGTCCCTGCCGATCGTCTTCTTGATGAGAGAGGCCGAGAGAAGAAAGAACCAAAAGATAGTTGTTGCCAAGAGTAGGAGAAAGCCAAGTGCTGTGTGAAATCTCGTGGGAATTGAAGTTCTGAAGCCTTTTAGGGAGTAAGAACTCGATGGGAATCCGAGAGCTGTCCAAGTGTAGGCTGCCTGCTATATATAGGGGCTGAGGTGCCCTGTTTTTTAGCGGGCGATCGCCTTCCGGCCATTATAATAATGGGGCGATCGTCTGCCGGCAAATATTATAATGTGGCGATCGTCCTTAAGTCACACGGGTTGTCGGCCTAAAGTCCAAGGTAGATGCTGGCAGCCAGCTGTGCGGTCCAATGAGGAGCCAGCATGCGTCCGGAGTCACTGTCACATGCGGTCCTACTGACACCTTTCGGCGGGCCTGTCGGCTGGTGGACGGATGCTGACAGGCTATGGTCAACGATCCGTGATATGCGGATCTTGTCTCGGCTCTGCACGTGGGCTCAATCCTGAGGCTCGGCCTTTGCCGACTGGATGACTATCGGCATGATGCGGTCGTCTTTAGCTGGTCACTGAGGGTCGGCATCGGTCAGTCACCAAGGGTCGGTCGGCACGTGCCGGGATATGATCGTCCGCTAGTCGGTCGCCATGAGTCGATCGCCAAGTACCAAGAGATGATCGTATTTGATGTCGATCGCTCGGCACCGGGACTTGTCCTGGGACCTTTGGTTGGCCGATTTATCTTGACTGTCGGGCTAAGGCTAGGCCGCCTGGTCGCTGGTCGGCAGTTCTGCCTCGGCTGCTCGGAAGTGTCTAGGTCGCCCGATCTCCGAGGCGATCGCCGGTCGGAGAGTATAATTCTCGACACAACAATTGCCCCCCAGCTTGCTCCGATGTTAAAGACATGGGGCGAGGTGGTTCTTGCTGGCGATCGTGTAAGGTGAGGACGGGCGACCTGTTGAGCTGACTTTGGATTCGGACTTGGGCTATCATGGTCGATTGGCTAGCTATCTTTCGGTCTTGTACCTGCAAAAAAGAACATTGGCCGATCCCCCTCAGAAACTTGATGGTTTCGTTGTTTGAGGAATCGTGCACAATCGCGGAGTTCGATGGACCGACTCCATGACCGTGTCTTGGTGCGCGAAGACATTGAGTGTCTCGTGACTCATTTTATTGTGAGGGTCCTCTGTTAGGCTGCGCCTCACCTCGTATTTAAACGAAGGGCGTGCGGTCTTGGTCTAGAGGAGTCCTTGCGCGGGGCAGCGTCGGATGATTCAACTCCACGCCGGCGGCTTGTTTAGTTCTGCTTCCACCTCGGCCCACCATGAAGATGGCGAACCTCGACGGTGTACGTTGAGACGGGGGTTGTGGCACGTGTCGCAATGTCTGGGTACATCAAGTTAGATGGTGAACCTTGAGGGCGGGCGATCGTGTCCACTGATTAATTTTGGAGGGCCCTCAGACTACGCCGGCCTCGTATTTAAACGAAGGGCGGTCGATCTTGGCCCAAAGGGACCTTGCATGGCCGAAGCAGCCGGTTCCATCGACTACCAGGACCATGGCTTTATGATGTGCGGTGGAGGCGATCTCGTGCCTTAGTCCATCATGTTGGATGGTGAACTGTAGATGGCGAACGAGTCCTCCAGTTTGGTGATGTGCTTGATGATCGGCGATTGAGCTGGAAGACTGTGATCGTCGCTCGGCTGCCGATCGCGTTATTCATAGGTTGATATCGGCGATCGTGCGGGAGATCGTCGTTCGGGCGCCGATCGCGTTGCTCATTGGTTAAGGAGAAACCTTTGCCTGGCCAGAAAGTCTGCGGCCTTAGCTCGGAAGATCACGTAGGTCGTGGGTTGGTCCTTCGTAAGATGCCTGAACATAGGCGAAAGACCATGAAATCCTCCTAGGACCACGTGGAGGGCGATCTCATCGCTTAGGGGCTCGCCGTTGAGGATGATCTCGTCTACCCGGTCGATGTAGTCTGAGTCGTACTCTTCTTCCCCTAGCTTGATTCGCAGCATGCGATGGGGACCTTCTGGCCGAGCGGCCCTGGTGGCGAAGTACTTTGTGAAGACGTTCGCCAGTTCGTTAAAGGAGTCAATGGACCGAGGTGGCAATGAGGTGTACCACCTGTAGGCGAGGTCGTCCAGCGTCATAGGGAACATTCGGCACCTGGTCGCGTCTGATGCCCCACACCCGGTCATGTAGATGTTGAACTTGCTCAGGTGTATTTCGGGGTCCGATCTCCCCTCGTACAAAGGTGTTTGCGGAGGAGCGATCTTGTGCTGCATGGGGGCGAGCTCGATGTTGACCGCGAGTGGCTCGCTCGGCTCGGCGATCGTCTTCTTGGCGCCTGCCCCGGATTCCAGTAGCGTCTTCATGTCGTCGAGCTGACGTTGCATCGCGGCCATCGCCGTGGATCGGTCGCTTGCGGATCGGCTTTGGGAGCGGGAGCCGAGGCGATCGTGTACCGATCTCCGGACTCCGCTGGTGCCGACCTCGGCTATTTGGCGAGGGGGAGCCAGACGGCTGGGCTGCCTTCTGGGAGTCGGGTAGGCCGAGCTCCTGGTGACGGACTCGAACTTCGTCGTCTCGTAGTTGGGGCCGGACTGCCCCGGTCGCCAAGACGGGTCACTGCCCCGGCGATCGAAAACAGAGGTGCCCCGGCTGGCGAGCGCCTCTTCTTGCGGACGAGAGCCTCCTGGCGATCGCTCAGCCAGTAACGCCTTGAGCTTCCGCTTGGACTTCCGGCGGATGGCCGAGGGGGTGATAGCGGGAGGCGCGTCGAGAGCACTCCGTCGCTCCTGTAGGACGGCCATGGCCTCGTCGATCTGTTCCTTGGTTCGGAGCTGATCGAGCGAGAGGCTTGGGCCGGACCTCAGGGGCGGGATCGAGCGTCTCTGACCGCGGCGGCTACCTTTCGCCATCGGCTGTGGCTCGGACTGAGACGGAACGAGGCATCTGGCGGGCTGGCCAGCGGCTTTCTTCGACGCGGAGGCGGAAGACATGATTTCTGAAAGATTTCTTTGAAGCGTAGTGAGTGTCACTTCAAGTATATGCCCCGAGAACAGTGAGTGTTCTTCGAGACGGTAGGAATGAAAATTTGAGGGTTAAATCCCCTTCCTCTAGCGCCAATTGTTGTTGCCCAAAATATTTATCCGAAGATTAAATACTGCTGGAATGAACGGACAATAAACAACAATTGCGGGAGCACTTCCGAGAGACTATGAATAACACAAGATTTGCCGGGTTTGTTAGGTCCGGGCTTGAATGCTCTCGCGAGATGTTATTAATACAAATATTCGTGGATACAAGTATTAATGTGAGAAATCTAAATACAATGAGTGTAAAAAGACTCTGTTAATCCAGCTCTTGAGCGAAGCTCGGTGTTCTTCGTCCCTGCCGATCGTCTTCTTGATGAGAGAGGCCGAGAGAAGAAAGAACCAAAAGATAGTTGTTGTCAAGAGTAGGAGAAAGCCAAGTGCTGTGTGAAATCTCGTGGGAATTGAAGTTCTGAAGCCTTTTAGGGAGTAAGAACTCGATGGGAATCCGAGAGGTGTCCAAGTGCAGGCTGCCTGCTATATATAGGGGCTGAGGTGCCCTGTTTTTTAGCGGGCGATCGCCTTCCGGCCATTATAATAATGGGGCGATCGTCTGCCGGCCAATATTATAATGTGGCGATCGTCCTTAAGTCACACGGGCTGTCGGCCTAAAGTCCAAGGTAGATGCTGGCAGCCAGCTGTGCGGTCCAATGAGGAGCCAGCACGCGTCCGGAGTCACTGTCACATGCGGTCCTACTGACACCTTTCGGTGGGCCTGTCGGCTGGTGGACGGATGCTGACAGGCTGTGGTCAACGATCCGTGATATGCGGATCTTGTCTCGGCTCTGCACGTGGGCTCAGTCCTGAGGCTCGGCCTTTGCCGACTGGATGACTATCGGCATGATGCGGTTGTCTTTAGCTGGTCACTGAGGGTCGGCATCGGCCAGTCGCTGAGGGTCGGCATCGGTCGGTCACCAAGGGTCAGTCGGCACGTGCCGGGAGATGATCGTCCGCTAGTCGGTCGCCAGGAGTCGATCGCCAAGTACCGAGAGACGATCGTATTTGATGTCGATTGCTCGGCACCGGGACTTGTCCTGGGACCTTCGGTTGGCCGATTTATCTTGATTGCCGGGCTAAGGCTAGGCCGCCTGGTCGCTGGTCGGCAATTCTGCCTCGGCTGCTCGGCAGTGGCTAGGTCGCCCGATCTCCGAGGCGATCGCCGGTCGGAGAGTATAATTCTCGACACAACATATATATATATATATATAATTGGGCCCCTTGGAAGGGTGGGCCCTAGGCCGTCGCTTATGCCGGCCACCCTCAGGCACGGCCCCGTGTGAAAATAATCAGTTGTGAATTTAAATAAATTTGTGCTTAGTAAATATTATCTTTTAAAGTGCTTTTAAGATTTAATATATTAATTTTTAGGTTTTTTGTGAAAACAATTTCTAAAAGCAACTCTAATACTGCTTCAACTCTGATATGAGTGACTCGTAAATTTAAAAAAAAATTATTTTTTTTCATCTAACCAAATATTGTCAAATTTAAAACTTCATCAACAATAATTATTTTTAAAATTAAACAATATCATATGGAGCCTTTGAAGACATGTGAACAAAATGTCAAATAAATATCGTAATGTAGGACTAGCTAGATAGTAGCCTCATGGAAAGGCTCCAGGCACTTCATGGATGGTATGATTCCATATCGTCGCTTTCAACCGAAAAAGTTCCAAGTCCAAATTAAGCCGACAATGCTAATGCTAAGGTCCTAAAAGTCAAAAAAATATGATGCCCAAAAAAAAAAAGACGGGCCAAAGCAAGAGTCATTCAAGGTAACTGGTGAACAAAGGTACACTTTTCACTGAACAATGTATTTTTTTTTTTTTATACCGAGGTTCCAAGTTTACACCTGACTAGTTCTCGAGATAACAGCTTCGGCCCCACAGTACTGCTACCAATTAAATCGCGAGATGTGTATCTGGCTCCCAAGTTCTTAAATATCCTCAACTACCGCGCACAAGGAGTCGTCCCTGCCGATTGCTCCACGTGACCCCCAAATCCAACCGCAGTGCTCACCGAGATCCTGCCTCCCACACCGCCGCCCTCAATATTTAATTGTTCCACCAACAGCATTCTGGAGGCTAGTTCTAACCCTTAGTCAAAGACTAAGGGATCATTGGACCTTGAGAAATTCAATTCCAAAGTGTTGTCACTAGGAATTGAACCCCTGACCTCCAACTAAATTGAAGGTCAGTTGAAGGTCAGGTGGCCAACTGCGCCAAGTCAGTTGGTTCTGAACAATGTATTTTTGTATATACTTAGAGCTCGTTTGATAGCCATGTCAGGATATGGCATGTTAGGATATAGCAAATTATATAAAGTGGGGATGATAGTTTGGTGTTTGGTAGGAAAAATGTACTATTTAGATTAAATTATAAAAATTACATTGTTATCCTTGTTATATTATATACTATATATATATACATGTATAAGTTTATATAAATATATGATAATTTAATATATATATAAATATATATATATATATAAAATTCTGGAATAAAAATTTTTATTGAAAATTTATTTTTTTAAAAATCTGGAATAAAAATTTAAATAAAAATTTTCGAATTTTATTTTATATTTTCGACCTAATTTTATTTTTATTTTTGAACTTTAAATAAAATTTTTTTATTTTTATTTTTTATTTTCGAAATTTAAATAAAAAATTTTGATTTTGTTCCGGGAAATCCTTCCCGTATTGGTGTCTTACCTAATACTGGTTGTAGGGGATAGAGTTATGGAAGGTTCTAGACTTTTCCATAAGTAGTAGAATCCTGTTAGATGTCTTACATTAACTAGGAATCATATGTATGGAAGGACTCTTTTTGTAATGCCTATATAAAGGCCCCTCTATTCATTGTTATCAATACAATTGATTTGCTGTCTTTTACTTTCTCCTCAAACACGTTATCAGCACGCAGCTCGAACGAAAAAAAAAAATCGGCCAGCCCTCCGCCGCCACCAGCCCAGCCGCCGCCTGCTACCACCGCCGCCGCCCGCTGCCAGCCACTGCCCAGTTGCCACCGCCGCCAAGCACCTCCGCCGCCGCTGCCACCGCCCACCGCTACCGCCAGCCGCGCCACCGCCGCCGCCAATTGCCGAGCACCGCCGTCGCCCAATCACTGCCACCTACCGCCGCCTGGGCCATCGCCGGACCACCGCTCCAAATGGAAGTTGTCGCGATCCAGCTCCAAAAGCCGCCGATCCAGTCCAGCCGGAACGTCACCGTCGGACCGCCGCCGCCAACCGCTGCCAACCGCCGCCGCCGACGACCGCCGACCGCCGCCCGCCATCTCTAGCCCAGCCAAGTCCGACCCGGTTCTGAACCTCGGACCAAAACCCGAACATCAACTTATCTTCGGAAGCCGCCAAAATTGTGCCTCCGGTTTCACGTCGTCGCATCGAGTACCAACCGGTAGATCGAAGCACACCACAAATTCAGCACGTGCCTAATTTTATAATCGAGGTAATTATCTGACTTGTCCCTATTCAATTCTCTCCTTTTGGGAATTTTTCTTTTGGGGACATGGGTCATTGGGTTTTTTATCTCCCACGCTACTTTGCGGTGGATGAGACCGCGAGAGAAGTCGGTATCTCTGCGTGTCGAAGAAAACTGTGTGACGGTCCTGGGGGAGTCACGGAATTGTTGAAAAGTCGATACTTGTGGTTGTTGCATACACCACGTATCTGGGTGCGATCTGATATCGCCGTTTTTGTCGACTTTAGTAAACAACAATTAAGGGAAGTAAATCGAGTAACGGTTATGTTACACGCTTTTAAAAGCATCGATTGTGACCATTTACATTGTCACTGAAAATCCAACAAGACTAACTTCCTCTTATTTATATCTTGTAGATGGCACAAAGCTCCAATGTTCATCCGGAGTTCGACATCCTTGACCATGATGGTAAAGAGTACCATAGGTGGGTCTCAGACGTTCGCTTGGCGTTCGTCGGTAAGAGATTTACCACCACCATCTTTTCCTCTAACGAGCCTACCGCTCAAGAACCGAGCGAGGAAACCAAGGCTAATGCACTGATGTACTTGCGTAGACATATACATCCGTTGTTGAAAAAGTGTTATATGAATTTGCAAACCCCCAAAGAACTATGGGATACACTCGAACAACGATTTAATAATGTGCATGATCAGTGCTTTCCCGAATTGCAGCTTCAGTGGGAGCAAATCCGATTTTTGGATTATGCGAATGTGGAGGCCTATAACCAATCCATCCTCGATCTTCGCGCTGATCTTGGTTTTGTGGTGTCAAGAAGTCTGATCAAGATTTGATCGAGAAGACTCTTAACACATTTCCCGTGGGAGCAAGTGTGATTGCTCATCAGCTGCGTGTTGCCTATGAGGAAGGGAGAACTAAAAACTTTAGTGACCTTATCTCCCACCTCGCGAAAAAAGAAAGGCGCCATGAGATTATTCTCAATAGCAATGCGCGCCCAGTTGGTACGAAGCCGATTCCGGAAGTGAATCAGGCTACCCACAGGAAGGCACCACGACAAAATAGATAAGGCAATGCTACTCAGTTTTTGCAAGCACCACGGGTGCATGAATCGAGCAAGCGAGGGAAAAGACGAGGTCGTCGTTCCAATGTGTGGAAGAGGCAAGGTGGCTCGGCCACGGGACCCAGTGGAACCCAACCACGTGGACCGCCTCTTGCCGCCGGGAATGGAACCACTCCAAAGGAAGGCTGGAATTGCTATACTTGCGGATCAAAGAAGCATACTTACCGCAATTGCAAGGCGCCAAAAAACATCCAAACTTACTACAAGCACTATAAACAGTACTTGACTCAAGAGTCAAATTACATGGAGGAAGATAATGAGAATACGGAGGTGAACCATACTGAGATCCCTACTGAGATCCCTCCTCTCACCATTGCGGACAAAGACCAACATATGGATGTTGCCGACTTTGACTAGATCATTGTAGTTTGACTAGTTTTACGCTTTGGTTATGTTTTGTCTTGTTTCTAGTTTTAGAGAACTACTTTGGATTTTCATGAATGTAATAAAGTTGGCCATGATGAATAAAATTCTTTTAATTGCTGTGATTGTGCAAAAACGAATTTTATTTTCCCTTCGAAAGCATGTTTGGTTTATCACAAAACAATTGCTCAGTAATGAATTGATTGGTTAAATTTGATACATTGGTGGATTTCATCAAAACTTTTGATCAAGACTAGGCGCATCCTCCTTGGTATTTGTTTATGCTTTGAAAGTTCAAACGGAATCAGTGGTTTTTAAACAGCCCTAGCTGTACCGACATTCCTACTTTCTCTGCAAGTATACCAAGTTGGAGTTACCGAAAAGATCATTAGTCGAGATATAAATCGAACACCACGATGCGTTTTGAAGTATTTAAACGCTCCTATGGCCATATTGCCATAGTATTGTATCAACAATAATGGCTTTGAAAAAGGCTTCAACCTTGCTCTATCACTCAACAATAGGGAAATACCAAAATAGCAACTTGAAATGAGCACTGAGATCTTAGTTTAATGATCCAGAAAGATGCGGAAGTCTAGTTTCCATAACAACTGACTGTTCGTCCATAGCCTTCTTAACGAAGAAGTTATTGCTGTTTTAGTGAACAAAGGTCAAGCTGCGCGGAAATTATTTCCAGCGATTGTGCTAACTTTGATCCTAACCAACTTGGTCGAATTTCCCCAAACTTGAAGTTAATGAGTTTTCGCTATGTCTTTAATCATAAGACTAATCGAGTTTATGTCTTATTGTAGATGTCTCGTGGCGGAATTGAGTGCCTTGCTGATAGTGGAACAACCCACACTATTCTTCGGAATAGGCAATTATTCAAGGATATTGTGCCATATATATCCTCTATGACAGCAATGATTGGTTCCTCCCAAGTAATACAAGGGAGAGGACCTGCTCATTTCTTGCTACCTAATGGTACGCATATTAATGTCACAAATGCTCTCTATGCCCCAAGAGCAAACCGAACCTTGCTAAGTTTTAGGGACATCCGTGCCAACGGTTATCACCTTGATACACATTGTGAGAATGGGACAGAATTTTTGTGTGTTACTCTGGCAGAATGCGGAAGACACCGCGTTCTCGAGAAACTTACGAGTCTAAGTAGTGGTTTATACCAGACTACAATAAGAGTTATTGAATCCTATGCTGTGAGTCACGAACTGTGTGATTCCGAAGCATACCAACTATGGCATGACCGACTCGGTCACCCTGGACGCGACATGATGATTCGCATTTTGAAAAACTCATATCGTCATCCATTTTTCAAGTCCAGAAAACGATTGGAAGCACCACTCGATATCGGCATTGATGTGAGTGAGCTTGATACCGTATCACCGGGACTAAAGATCGCACGCCCTGATAAGGTTGACGGTGCATCTCTCGTAAATCTCGAGGCTTCCGTGGCAATTTCTATTGCCCATAAATCGTTTTGCAAAGCCTGTTCACTAGCAAAGTTGATACCCTCTCCGTCCTTTGCTAAAGACAACATAAAACATTCGCTTCTTACAAAGAATTCAAGGGGACATTTGTGGACCTATTCAGCCAGAGTGCGGACCATTCAGATACTTTATGGTTCTGGTTGATGCATCGACGCGATGGTCACATGTCGCTCTGCTATCCACAAGAAACGCTGCATTTGCTAAACTCCTAGCACAAATCATCAAGTTACGGGCTAACCACCCCGACTTTCCAATCTCGTCATTAAGATTGGACAATGCTGGTGAGTTTACGTCAAAGTATTTTGACGACTATTGCATGTCGATTGGGATTGAAGTTGAACATCCCGTCCTCCATATTCATTCGCAGAATGGCCTTGCCGAGGCTATGATTAAGCGGTTACAGCTTATCGCCCGAGCATTGGTATTGCGCACCAACTTGCCGATTTCTGCTTAGGGTTATGCAATTTTGCATGCGGCTATACTTATTCGCTTTCGACCCATTGCCAATCAACCGTTTAGTGCGTACCAGTTGGTAACTGGATATGAGCCTGATATTTCACACTTACGCATTTTTGGTTGTGCAGTATATGTGCCAATTACGCCTCCACAGCGTATTAAAATAGGTCCGCAAAGACGATTAGGTATATATGTTGGCTATGAATCGCCTAAAATTGTCCGCTATTTGGAACCTTTGACAGGAGATCTGTTCACTGCAAGATTTGCAGACTGTCACTTTGATGAGACAAACTTCCCATCGTTAGGGGGAGAAAGGAATCGAACGATTCCATTTGAACGCCAGGAAATTGTCTGGTGTGCTCCCTCCTTGCCTCATCAAGATCCCTGCATAGCTCAATCCGAGCTAGAAGTGCAATGTATTCTCAATCTTCAGAAAGTTGCGGATTCGATGCCCGACAGCTTTACTGATACTGCGAAAGTGACAAGATCTACCATTCCCGTTGCGAATGTTCCTGCAAGGTTAGAAGTCCCAGTTATAGGGCAAGGTTCAGCCGCCCAAAGGAATGATGCCCCCGGCGTCAACCTTAGTGGTGGGACGGATGCTTCGGCTGCTTTTATCCCTACTCGAAAGAGGGAGAGGCCAGTGGGTAGAAAGGATACCGAACCTCGAAAGAGAAGAGGAACGGAGGCACAAAATCCTCTCATCATCGACACAGTGACTCCGTCACACGAGATTATCTCTGACTACGGATATGTCCTCGAATCAACAATGGAACAATCGACGGACGCGTCGGAAACTTTGTTGATGTCAGAAAATAAAGAAATCTCGATGCAATGTACGAGTGAATACATACTATTGGACAGGTCGTCCACGCTAGTCGATGATGCTTTTGCCTACTCCGTCGCTCAATAAATTATTGAAGATGACGACGCTGAGCCACGCTCGGTTGCTGAGTGTCAACAACGAGCCGATTGGCCGAAATGGAAAGATGCAATGCAGGCTGAACTAGACTCAATGGCTAAACATGAGGTATTTGGCCGTATCGAGCCAATACCCGTGGGCGTTAAACCAGTTGGACATAAGTGGGTCTTTGTTTGTAAACGCAATGATAAGGATGAGGTCATGCATTACAAAGCGAGACTAGTTGCCCAAGGCTTCTCGCAGCGCCCTGGCATTGACTACGAGGAGACGTATTCTCCCGTTATGGACATCATCACTTTCCGCTACTTAATCAGTTTGGTAGTGTCCGAAAAACTGAACGTGCAGCTTATGGATGTGGTTACAGCGTATCTTTATGGGAATCTAGATACGGATATCTATATGAAAGTCCCCGAAGGGATTTCATTGCCCAAATCATGTAGCTCTAAACCACGGAGAGCTTACGCTGTGAAATTGCGTCGTTCACTGTATGGGTTGAAACAATCCGGAAGGATGTGGTACAACCGCCTAAGTGAATACTTGGTTGGGAAGGGATACGAGAACAGTGACATCTGTCCATGCATCTTCGTGAAAAGAACAGATACAGGATTCGTGATTGTAGCCGTATATGTAGATGACATGAATGTTATCGGTACCATAAATGAGGTCAATGAAATGGTCTGCTACCTTAAATCCGAATTCGAGATGAAAGATCTGGGGAGGACTCGATTCTGCTTGGGCTTAGAGCTAGAACATCAAGATGATGGCATACTCATTCATCAGTCTGCCTATGTCCACAAAATGCTCAGGTGATTTAGTATGGACAAGGCACATCCTCTTGCTACCCCCATGATTAGTCGAAGTCTGGAAATGAACAAGGATTCGTTTCGTCCCAAAAAGGAGAATGAAGAGGTCCTTGGAGCAGAAACACCGTACCTTAGCGCAATCGGTGCGTTGTTGTATCTGGCTCAATGTACTCGTCCAGACATTGCATTCTCTGTGAATCTATTAGTGAGATTTAGCTCCGGTCCCACGATAAGACATTGGAATGGAGTAAAATACATCTTTCGATACTTGAAAGGCTCTAGTGATCTTGGATTGTTCTTTCCTATGCAAAAGAGAGCGATATTCCGAAAGGAATTGTTGAGGTTAAGACGATACATACCGATCGTCGATGTTCCTCTGATATTGCAGCTGAGCATGGTAGCTTGACTACCAGAAGTGCTAATGCGAGCAAGCTTATCCCTTATGCAGAGAATCCTAACGACACGTTAGTTGGATTTGCTGATGCCGGTTATCTCTCTGACCCGCATAAAGGACGTTCCCAAACTGGTTATGTGTTCACCATTGGGAATACGGCAATATATTGGCGATCTACCAAGCAGACCCTGGTTGCTACTTCCTCGAACCATGCAGAGATAATTACATTGCACGAATCCGTAAGGGAGTGCATTTGGCTCCGGTCAGTAATAGACCATATATGAGGAACGTGTGGATTAGATCCCACTACAGCAACCCCTACTTGCATCTTTGAGGACAATGCGGCATGCATTGAGCAGATGAAGTTAGGTTTCATAAAGGGTGAGAATACCAAGCATATTGCGCCGAAGTTCTTTTATAATCAGCAGCAGCAGAAATTGCTGAATATCAAAGTGAAACAAGTGAGTTCCGATGAGAATATCACAGACTTGTTCACTAAGTATCTGCCGAAATCTACATTTGAGAAACATGTGAGAAGCATCGGCATGTGTCGATTATCCGAGCTCAACTAATGATAGCTCGACGGAATGAGTTGTCATGTATACCTCAGGGGGAGTATACTTCACATGATTCTGGCATTTGTAGTTGGTGCGTTGCGCTCTTTTTCCTCACCAAGTCTTTGTTTTTCCCACGGGGTTTTATTTGACTTGGAAAGGTTTTTTACCGAGGCAACACCTTATGCATCATGTTTGCATTAGTGTTCGACATAGGGGGAGTGTTCCGGGAAATCCTTCCCGTATTGGTGTCTTACCTAATACTGGTTGTAGGGGGATAGAGTTATGGAAGGTTCTAGACTCTTCCATAAGTAGTAGGATCCTGTTAGATGTCTTACCTTAACTAGGAATCCTATGTATGGAAGGACTCTCTTTGTAATGCCTATACAAAGGCCCCTCTATTCATTGTTATCAATACAATTGATTTGCTGTCTTTTACTTTCTCCTTAAACAAATTTTTATTTTTTATCTTCAAACTAGTTGTATTTTTTATTTTCAAATTTTAAATAAAAAATTTTGATTTTTACTTTTTATATCGAAATTTAAATAAAAAATTTCGATTTTTATTTTTTATTTTCAAACTAATTTTTTTTTATTTTCGAACTTTAAATAAAATTTTTTGATTTTTATTTTTTATTTCGAAATTTAAAAAAAAATCGATTTTTATTTTTTATTTTCGAACTAATTTTATTATTTATTTTCGAACTTTAAATAAAAAATTTCATTTTTAATATTTATATTTCAGATTTTTTTTAAAAAAATAAAGGGGTATTTTTGGGATTATTGGATTAAAATGAGCACTGTTCAATCAAGTTAGTGGTATCTTAGGGTGAGGGGCAGTTCCAATATAGAGGAGGAATAGTGTTTTTAGCCCGGGCCTCACCTGATGCAGGAGCATAATTATAAATTTGGTCAAACATTGTTATTCATGCATCTCCTCATGCATGTATCATTTAGTCCATTCATGTATTTTTTCATGACTTTTGGTTCATTCATGCATCCTTTTATTCATGTATCTTTCCATGACTTTTGGTTGATACATGTATCTCCTCATTCATGAATGCATCTCTTCATCTTCTTTTAGCCTCCTATATAAAGGCTTGTAATGTAGTAAAAAGAGATCATCAAATTATTGAAATAAAAATCTATCTTTTATCTACTTCTTTGTGAAGTCTTTTTTTTTAACTCTTGCGAGAGTTCCATGGAATAAATTGTCGCTTCTTCAAGAGTCGTTCTTATTATTTCAAAACGCTGGTATTTATCCCTTTTATACTGCGTCAGTTGGTATCAAGAGCCAAGGTTCCCTCTTTGAGAAGAGTTATATCCAAATTCATATGGCCGCACGACGTGGAGGACGTGGATGTCGATACGCCCACAACGCACTTAATTTAGAGGAACAAGAACAATTGCAATATCAACAAGAAATTGAAGAACTACGACGACGAGTAGCGGAATTAACCATGCAGCAGAATGCAAATCGAAGTAGTCGAGGTACTCAACATGATTCCGACGATGAATCTACATTTTCTAATCCATTCCATCGTCAAGCCGAGTGCCCCAATGACTACGACTTCAAGGTGGAGATCCCAGAGTTCACCGGAACCCTCAATGCTGACGCCTTTGTCGATTGGCTGAACGAGGTTGAATGAGTCTTTGACTATCGAGTGGTGCCCGAAAATGTCAAAGTAAAATTGGTGGCTACACGACTGAAAGGACGTGCATCCATATGGTGGGAACAAGCAAAGAGACAGCGAGCCCGAGAAGGAAAGCCCAAGATCATGGAGTGGTCTAAGATGAAGAAAAGATTGAAGTCCCATTTTCTTCCATCTGGCTATACTCAAGGGTTGTTTCTACGATACCATCATCTCAAGCAAGGTATTAAATCAGTAGAAGAATACACCGAGGAGTTCTACCAACTCATGGCTCGAAATGACTTGAACGAGTCGGAGGAACAAACAACCATGCGATATATTGGAGGACTTCGTCCCAATATCCACGACGCGCTGAGTCTTTACCAACTTTGGACCGTGACCGAGGCTTACCAAAAGGCTTTAGTTGTGGAGAAGCAATTGATCCGCCGACCTACTACGAACCGAGAAGATATATCATCTCGTCGTACCCCACCGGTTACTAGATCTTCTACGACCCAACAACGTGATAAGAGTGGTCCACGTGATAAGAGTGGCCCTTCATCTTCAAATACCAGGTGTTTTCGATGTGGAGAGATAGGGCATATCTCGTCCAATTGTCGAAATAGTACCCCTCAAAGAAAGGACAAAGGATTGTTAATTGAAGAAGTTGAGGATCCTACACCCACATCCACTATTCTTCAAGATCCTATCTATGACGAAGAGAAGGAGGAATAAGAAAATTACGATGAACAAGTTGTTTATGGTGATGGCCATGAAAATTTGGTTATTCGAAAGAGTCTCCTGGTTCCGAAAAGCTCCAATAATGAAGAATGGCTAAGGACCAATATTTTTCATACCACTTGCACCATCTCCAACAAAGTGTGCAAGATGATCATTGATAGCGGGAGTTGTGAGAATGTCATTTCTGACGAGGCAGTACAAAAACTCCAACTCAAGACGGATCATCACCCTCAACCATATCGTCTCTCTTGGTTGAACAAAGAAAATGAAGTGTTGGTCAATAAGAGGTGTCTAGTTTCTTTTTCTGTGGGACAACTCTACTATAACAGTGTCTGGTGTGCCGTAGTTACTATGGACGCTTGTCACATTCTTCTTGGACGTCCCTGGCAATACGACCGAAGTGTAATTCATGACAGTCGCAAGAATACATATTCTCTTCATGTCAATGGAAAGAAAATCGTCTTAGCCCCACGAAAAGAAGTTCCAAAACCACCATCAACACCTCTGCCGCCTAAGACACTCTTGTCTAGGACTAACTTCCTAAAAGAATTCGAGAATGAATCGGTAATCTATGCCCTCGTTCCTCGTGAAGTCCCAGCAGCTAAAGAAGAAAGTGTTTTTCCTGAGAAAGTCAAACCTTTGATTAAGGAATAAAAGGATGTGCTACCCAATGATCTACCTCCTGGCTTAACACCTATGAGAGCTATCCAACACCACATTGATCTTATACCAGGTACTACTCTTCCGAATAGGGCTGCATATCGCATGAGTCCTAAAGAATCTGAAGAACTCCATAAGCAAGTAACAGAGTTGTTGACTCGAGGATATGTCCGAGAGAGTATGAGTCTATGTGCGGTCCCTGCTCTTTTGGTTCCGAAGAAAGACAACACATGGAGAATGTGTGTCGACAGTCGAGCCATCAACCGAATCACCATCAAGTCCCGTTTCCCTATTCCTCGTCTTGACGACATGCTAGATCAACTTTCAGGTTCCAAAGTGTTTTCAAAGATTGACTTAAAAGAGTGTATACCATCAGATACGAATCCGTCCTGGTGATGAATGGAAGACGGCATTCAAAACTCATCAAGGCCTCTATGAGTGGTTGGTTATGCCTTTTGGCCTATCCAATGCACCCAGTACATTCATGAGATTCATGCACCAGATTCTACGACCATTCCTGGGAAAGTTCGTGGTCGTGTACTTTGACGACATCCTCATCTACAGCCCTACCAAGGAGGAGCATCTCACCCACCTCCGAGCCGTGTTTGACACCCTTCGTGCTGAGCATCTTTATGCTAACCCTAAGAAGTGTACGTTCTTTACAACATCAGTAACTTTCTTGGGTTTCATTGTTTCAATCGATGGCGTTCATATGGATCCATCAAAAGTGAAGGCTGTAGTGGAATGGCCTCAACCTCAGAATATCCATGACATACGAAGCTTCCACGGACTTGCATCATTCTATGGACGATTCATTCGAAACTTCAGCACCCTTATTGCTCCTATTACCGAGTGCCTCAAAGGTAGTGAGTTCGTTTGGACTAGTGAAGCAATGAGAAGTTTCCAACTCGTCAAGAGAAAGATGACCGAAGCACCTGTTTTGGATTTACCCGACTTTGACAAAGTATTCAAGATAAATTGTGATGCCTCTGGAGTTGGCATTGGAGGAGTACTAAGTCAAGAAAATCGACTTATCGCTTACTTTAGCGAGAAGCTTTCTGGATCGAAAAATAATTACTCTACATATGATTTGGAGTTCTACGCCATCATCCAGTCGTTGAAACATTGGAGACATTATTTAATCCATAGAGAGTTTATTCTCTCAACTGATCATGAAGCCCTGAAGTACATCAACGGGCAACACAAGCTGAACAGAAGGCACGCTAAATGGGTCGCGTATTTACAAGATTTCACCTTCTCTCTTAAACATGTGTCTGGAAATTCTAATATTGTCGCGGATGCCCTAAGTCGAAGATCATGTCTACTATCTACCGTGAGTGCCAAGGTTATGGGATTTGATACCTTTGCTGAACTCTACCCGACAGATCCTTCTTTTGGACGTATTTATCATGAGGTTTGTGCTGGTTCACGTCATGACTTCATTTTCCATGAAGGCTATCTATTTCTAGGGGTTCGTCTATGTATCCCTGATTGTTCGTTACGACAACAAATCTTGGAAGAACTACACAATGAAGGTCATTTTGGGCGAGATAATACGTATTCGCTTGTGTCTGCCTCATTTTATTGGCCTAAATTGGGAAGCGACGTGGCTCACCTCATCCAGCGTTGTTATGTATGTCAACGAGGCAAGGGAGTGTTGACAAATGCTGGCCTCTATACACCCTTACCTGTTCCAGAAGGACCATGGCTCGATGTGAGCATGGATTTTGTTCTAGGCTTGCCAAGAACACAACGTTCGCACGATTCCATCTTTGTTGTAGTGGATCATTTTTCAAAAATGGCTCATTTCATACCTTGCCGAAAGACAATGGATGCCATAAGAATTGCTCATCTCTACTTCATGGAAATTGTTCGTCTCCATGGTGTCCCTCAATCTATTACATCTGATCGTGACACCAAGTTCATCAGCAACTTTTGGAGGAGCCTATGGGCAAAGATGGGTACTAAACTCAATTTCAGCAGCGCCTGTCATCCTCAAACCGATGGACAAACTGAAGTGGTCAATCGAAGTTTGGGAAATTTGTTGAGATGTCTTGTTGGAGAGAAGCCTAAGCAATGGGACATGGTGTTAGCTCAAGCAGAGTTCGCTTACAACCGTACAACGAATCGAACCACTGGTATGAGTCCCTTCGAAATTGTGTATGGTCGTAATCCTTCCGGCACGTTAGATTTGCTTCCTTTATCCCATCCTAGAAAGTAACATTCGAAGGTCGATGAAGTTATCTCCCATCTCCATGACATCCATGGTCAAGTGAAGGATGCTATCGAGAAGAGCAACTTAAAGTACAAATACAAGGCTGATTCTCGTCGTCGTAAGGTTGTGTTCAACGTTGGAGACAAAGTTTGGGCGGTTTTAACTCGTGATAGGTTCCCTATTGGCGAGTACAACAAGCTTAAGAGCAAGAAGATTGGACCATGCGAGATCTTAAAAAAAAATCAATGATAACGCCTATCGTCTACATCTTCCTTCGCATATGAAGACATCTGAAGTCTTCAACGTCAAGCATTTGATCCCTTACGTGGCAAATCGTGATGATACGAACTCGTGGGCGAGTTCTTTTTCACTCGGGGAGGCTGATGTAGGAGCATAATTATAAATTTGGTCAAATATTGTTATTCATGCATCTCCTCATGCATGTATCATTTAGTCAATTCATGTATCTTTTCATGACTTTTGGTTCATTCATGCATCTTTTTATTCATTTATCTTTCCATGACTTTTGGTTGATATATGTATCTCCTCATTCATGAATGCATCTCTTCATCTTCTTTTAGCCTCCTATATAAAGGCTTGTAATGTAGTAAAAAGAGATCATCAAATTATTGAAATAAAAATCTATCTTTTATCTACTTCTTTGTGAAGTCTTTTTTTTTAACTCTTGCGAGAGTTCCATGGAATAAATTGTCGCTTCTTCAAGAGTCATTCTTATTATTTCAAAATGCTAGTATTTATCCCTTTTATACTGCGTCATCACCTTTATACCGGGCCCCTGAGATAAGATATCTTAGCTACCAAATGCTTGTTTCGGCCGGTTAATATATCTAATCTGCCGAAACATGCATACCAAACAGGCCATTAAGTGATGTGAGTTAAATGAAGTTACATTACATGCAGAAATTGAAATACGGAAAATTTTGGCAGATTTTGAAAGTTTTGGTCCAGTATCGAATTTTGATAAAAGACTAAAGTTTTTAATACAGAAACGGCCTTCTGAGCAATAGTCATTGCTTTGCCATGAGCGATGACGGTTTTTGGGCGAATTTCTTCATCTTGGGGGTCAAATTTGCATTTTACTGTTTTTCGTATACTGTTTATTATGTTTGATAACTTCAAGGGTTTTTTGGTTATTTCTTAATTCTCTTAGAGTTTCACGATTAGGGTTTGCTATTTAAATAAGTTGTTAGACGTTTTGTAAGTCAATTTTTGCTTATTGAATAAAATCAGAGGTTTTCCTCATATTTGTCAATTTTTGGTACTTTTGTGAAATCAACGAATCTTGATATCGAATTCTCGATATTCTTCGTAATCAACGAGACTTTGAATTTATAGTTGACTTCTTGTCCACGCACACTGTATCATTCAGTACTGGTCGAATTTATAGTTGATTTCTATCAGTATACTCCTTACACGATAAACACAAATAACTTATACTTAAAGTTATAGTTGGATCCAGGACTCAAATTTTATTGATGCATTGATAAATGAAGAGCTAAAATCTCGGCGTATTTTAGGATATAATGTCACCGTTCTAAATTTGTACCTTCTTGAAAATCACCAGATATTTTTTAATCAAATTAATGACCACTGCAAAAAAACTGGTTTTACCATACAAAATTTACCGACGACCGCTCTGTCGTTGGTAAATACCTAAAATACCGACGGATTACCTACGACATCAATTAACTAAATTTGCTGACGGCACGTTGGCAAAATGTTGGTGCGGACTTTACCATCAAATTTACAGAGGGCATTAGAGATGGCAGAATTACTGGCGGCACGGTTGCCGTTGGTAAATATTTTTTCTATTTTTTTATATTTCAGAATTTACCGACGACATTACGGATGGCGGGAATATTTTTTTATTTTTTTTTATATTTCAGAATTTACCAACGGCATTTTCGATGACTTTACCGACAGCCAGTTGTCGTTGGTAAATTCTGAAACAAAATTATCCTGCATCGGAAAAATACCACAATATTCGTCACTTTATAAACCAAAAGCTTGCTGGATAACATTGAATGAAGACATTGGTCCTGGCCAGGCCTCGCCCGACCCCAAAAAAAGCAAGCTTTAATGCATGGTAAATTACCAACGGCCGTTGCCGTCGGTAATCTGTTGCTAAGACCATTCCTGAATTTTGAGAAGGAGAAATTTACCGAGGGACGGGGCGTCGGTAAGTCATCGGTAAATCAGCGAAGGCTCGGGAATTTTTAACCGTCGAAGGTTTTACCAACGATATCGTGTTGTCGGTAACGTCGTCGATAACAGCTTTTACCAACGGCATGCCATTTTTACCGTCGATATAAATAGTTTTTTTTTTTTTGTAGTGGACCCCTTTTAGATAAAGTTCAACCTAAATTTTAGGATTCTTTAAAATTGGTGTATTTCTATAAAATTGGTGTATTTCTATTCTAGCTTTTTCATCAATTTGTCAACACACTAACATATCATTACATTGAGGTTGGAATAATTAAAAAGAATATGATGAAAGTGAAAGAATGAATACTCAATGTTTTCTTCTCATTATAAATAATAGATATTTAGATACAATCGATTGTTATGCAAAAATAAATTTCATATAAATCGACTATATATTGTTCTATTTTCAGTGATATATATATTATGCACATATATAATTTATATATTTGCACCTGTAGTCATGGATATCTATTTTACACAATGAACTTGAAGTCAGAGATATTCAATTGATCAAATTGAACTATTTAAGTTATTAATTTAATTGCGCACTTTAGGAACAATAAGAAGACGTACTCACACAAAAAAAATCGCAAGATGTACTTGAAATAATAAAAAGATAAAGAAGTATAAATAGTTAAATGACAATATGGCAAATGCTAATAAGTAAATAAATCATTGAAAGACTTAAGCTAAATAACATGTCTAATGTGATTAGCGAAAAAACTAGTAACTCAAGTCCGTCTATGCTTCAAGTTCACTATTATTTTAGGGGTTTTGTTTGTTATTTATATTGATCTAACCAGCGAAAATATGTCCGATTTGATCTCTGCATTGCACTGTTCAAGGATCTGGTACTTTTTTGTTGGTATGTCTTGTGCTGCTAAGTTTGATGGTTATATGATAAGTTATCTGATTTTGGATGGGTGTGCTAAATCTGAGATTTGATCACAGTTGCATGTGAAATTAATTTTGAGATTTTTAGAATGTGTTCATCTTCTCTAGTTTTGAACTCTGTAGATCAGTATTGAGTGGAGATGGACGTCCAGTTGTTGGAGGACAATGCTATTTTATCGAGAATTTCGGAGTACTAGAATTTCGTTTCAAGAGAATGAGGTCAACTTTAGTAGCGGTAGTGGACTCGAAACCTATTCTAAAGAGGTTTGGAAGGAGACTAAAATAAATAAAAATGCAAAAGAAAGGAATAGCATGCTAAAACCCTAAGTCCTAACATGTTGGGGTTGGAATTATCACTGAGGCAATCAATCAAACACTAAAAACGCAGAATTCACAAAAGAGTAAACTTCGCAATTAAAAGTTCGAGGATATGGGAAATTGCCCCAATTCCAATAGGAATAGCCGGAATGATCAATTGAATCTTAATTGAATGATGTTCTCTCGAATTACATCCATCACTAATTTTGGAATTTTGGGGGAAATCGCCCTTTCGGGTCGATTTCCTTAAAATTGGTAAAAATCAATGTAATCCCCCAATTAGATTGACTCAAATGCCAATTTCCCTAAACACTATGTGAATTGGGTCAACTTGCCCCCAAATCTGTAGAATTGTGGTCTAGCCACTAAATATGTTGGAAATCAAAATCAAAAGATAAAACACATTAACAATCAAGTACCATGGAGAAATTGGGGGAGGGAGACAATCTACGAATTGACAATGATAAAAGAGTAATGTGAGCAATCTTACTTATAAACCTTGAAAATCAAGAGAAAAAAAAAAAAAGAAAAGATACACATTGCAATAAGCTTAAATTCGTAAAGGACGCAGCAACTACAAACTAATTCAAAGAGAGATTGAAAATTGATAATAAATTGAAATAGAAAAGTGAAATCCTAATTTTAGAACTAGAAAGGAAAATGGGAGAAAAATAAGAGCTTTAATGTTTCCTTTCTCTAAAATCTAACAAATGAGAGAGTCATTTTCAAGCCAGGTGGCGGCCTCCCTTGGATCCGGTGGCGGTCACCCCAAGCTTCTCGGCGGCGGTCTGACGAGACTAGGTCAGAACAGCCTGGCGTGCTCAACTGCGGTCACCTTTCGGTCGGATAAATAATGCGCAGTTGACTCGCGATGACTCGACTCTTTTGCTTGGTGGTCTCGGCTGCGACTCAGCGATCATAGGCCGATAGTCTCCTGATGATTTGCTTTTCGTGTCCTACTTGACCCGACGTCCGTACAAAAAAAATATAAAATACTTGAAATTCTAAAATGACCCTGAAACCTAAATAACTAGTAAAACCCTAAAAATAACGTAGAAATAATGCTAAAAAAACATCAAACGACTAAAATAACACTAAAACACTAACAAAAGCGACTAAAGCAACCCCCCACACTTAACCACTTGCTCGTCCTCAAGTAAACAACTATGCGACTGGATATAAACAGAAAAAAAATACCAAATTTAAATTCATAGTGTCGGTAGACTAAATTACTTGTCCTGACATCTTAACTTAAACCATATAGAAATAAATATAATGTGAAATTAGCTAGTTGAAATGCTAAGCTGAAACGTGTCGCCCTAAATATAAGTATTTGCTCTGTACCTCAAAATCACACCTTACGCTCGACTACAGTAGCATACCCACAAACACACTTTCCAAGAACCACTTATTTATATACTTGTTGTTTTGCAAAGTACGAGGTGCAATATTGGTGCCACCGTTGCACGTGATAGGGGTACACCACTAACCATTTCGTTACTTAAATGCCAACAAGCTCTCAATAAACTTTTAATATGTATGGGTCTCATTAGAGTTTTGAAGCTCGATTCCTATCAGTAGATATTTTCTCTTAAAGGCACCTCTCATGTAAGACCTCCTTCAGAAACACTCTTTTTATATTATAAGTATATTTATTTTGTGAATCCAAAGCATAGTGCATCCCTAAACACAACCACCAACAATCAAGACACAAAGTACAATCTATCACTATGTGAACACAAGCTACTTAAAGCCCCATATTAACCAACATTCACCATTGCTAATTCACATATCCACAAGTCTCAATTCTCAATAAAGTCGTAAACCAAGTAATAGTAATAAATTTCACACAGAGAGACTTAAATCCAAACACTTTTTTGAAATTAGTTCTAACACAAAAGTTAAGTTGTCAAAGACAAACTAAGTAAATTACGCACAGAATAGCATGAAAATTCAATTAAAAACTAGCAATGTCCTCATTGCAACTAAAAAGAGTAAATAAATAAATAATATGGTAAAATGAAACTCCCTTATTGTTGGCGTGGCGCATAGTCCACTTTGATCGCTTTGGGTACCAAGGCAAGGGAACATCAAAGTGAATAAGTAGGTAAAATACAAATCGGATAATAAAAAATCTACATATGATAAGCAAACAAAAATGCACCAAGCACCAAGGCACGATTAAGCGAAATAAGACAACCTTAACATAAGAAAGTACGAATAAAAGTTACAACAAAAACAACAATAACATAACACGGCAGAAAGTAAAAATGCATACAAAAGAAAGATAAAAGGAAAAAAGAAATGAATGGGGGTATGCTCATGGACGACATGAAGAAACTTCAAGAACTAAGGTGCATGATTGGCCCTTCCCAACTCCAAAAGAGAATTTAAAAACTTATATTACGTCACCATGAACTATTTAAATGAAGATTAAGTGATTCGATCGAGCGGTTTGCAAATGGGCACTCTTTGAAAAAACTAGCACTTTTTCTCACAAAAATTGCCTTGGCTGCAAGTGGGGGGTGCCGGGAGTAAATGGCTTGAAAATGCATGAAAATAATCACATTTATAAGATTTGGCCCCATGACTGAAGGGTGTGACATGGTCATGCCTGGTGGCTGGTGATCGACACGGCTGCGAGGGTAACTCGCTCATACTGACGAACGACATGGGCAAGCAGGCGAAACAGACGATACAACACTTGACACGATCGTGTCAATACCCAAAATTTTCATTTCCTTCTGTGTTGATTTATCTATCACTTTAGGTCGAATATTTCTACGATGATGATTGATTGGATTTAATCATGTGCCATGTGTCGCGAATGTGGGAATTATGTTGTGGTATTCATCGAGTGCGAATTGTCATTGCATTTGTTGTACGACTCGTGTACATGCATATATAATACGACATATTATATTTTGTTATCGTTTTGCCTCTAAGAAGGGGTTGTTGGATTGTGGTATTCTTACCTTTAGAGTCATTTGCGTTCGGGATTTTTCTGAGCTATATCGGGCTCGATTTTAGTCTTCGTGTGCAATGTACGAGTAGGCACACAAGCGGGTGCTCGTTTTATGCTCATGCAACAAACCAGTTCTCGGGCAGAGAGCAATGCACGACTAGGAACACAGTCTGGCAGACGAGCAAATGGTAGTGTTTCCGTGCTTATATAGACTATGGATATCGAGCACGACCAGATGCACGAGTAGTTGGTCGTTCGTTGGCACTCGCTCAATGCACGAGCATGGCTTCGAGATGAAAAACCTTGCTGCCAACTTAAGAATTTATGAATGATGATGGATGATTATTTTATCGTCCAATTATCCTAAATAGTTTACCTCCTCAGTATGGACCATTCCAGATTCATTTCAACACTATTATGGATAAGTGGGGAGCTAATGAACTAGCTCACAAATTGGTTGAAAAAGAGGCTAAACTAAATCATCAAGGTATTAAGATGGCTCATTTCACTCAAAGAGCTAGATATAAAAAGTTAGGAAAAAGAACAATCAAGGCCATAAAAAAGAGTCTTCTGATTAATGCTGGTTTCCTTAGGAGCTGGAGCTGACTTCTGAAACCTGGATGCCCTAGCGGCAGCCTCACAGTAAACGGCTTTATGATCACTCTGGCTACAAGTGAAACAAGTAACCGATGGTGATGGACAGTCACGATATAAATGATCAATCAAGCCGCAGCTAAAACAATTCTTTTCTATACCAGTGAAAAGAATCTGACAAAAATTCCTGGAGCCACTGCTCTAATAAATCGAACGACTAGCTAATGAATTGTCAGACTGCGATCTCGATAATCCACTATTTTTGTTTCCTGAAAACTCACTAGATGTCTTACACATTTCATTCTCAGAGCCTGACTCTACCGCAGAAATTACCATCTTTATGGCTAAAGCTCGATCCTTGTATTCTTTCAGGGTAGTGCACATAAATCCCGCCATACCCTCTCAGATTCTAGTTTTCATACGAAGGTTGAAATAACGAATATTATCCGATTTACATCTTACTTGATCCCGAACATAGTCCAGTTGTTGATTGTAGGTGATAATAACCTGAGATACCAGTACATCCTAAGGTGATGCTGTGAAGAAATTCATGATGCTGCACTCTCGGATGGGCCACCAGCAATACTCAGCCTCCATCGCAGTCTTAAACTCGACCCAGGTGGCCACACATTCTTTAGGCCTCACCGCCTCCCACCAATTGACAGCTTCCTTGTCAATGAGGTATCGAGCAATCAGTACCCTTTGCTCTTCACGATAAACCACTGCATCGAACATTCTTTCTAACTAGAAGAGCCAACCTTCCCAGCCCAAAGAATCCGCAAAACCATCAAAACAATATGGATTCATCTTCATCACTTCAAGTAGCCACTTACTCTCTCTATTATGCTCACTTGGACGATTATTACGAAACCCAAGTTGGTTCAGCTGAACCAACTATTCTGCTACTTGCTGAAGAATAGTTATTGCGAACCCCAGCTTGGTTCAACTGAACTAACTGTTCTGCTACTTGCTGAAGAATAGTAGCAACACAAATGTCGGGAGGATTACCAGTCGATAGATCCTAGCTGATAGAATGGTTCTGAAGATATTCAGAACTAACATTCATAACTAACAGGGATAGTGTCTGACCTTGTACAAGATGCCGCACCAGAAGCAGACTGAGAAGTTGTAACCTTCTTGCCAGCTATACCACGGCGACGACCTCGGCCGCCTCCACGATTACCTCTACCTCTCAACATACTAGAGAATAAGAAGAAAGGTAAACATTAGGATAATGTTCAATCACGAGTTCATTAATTGGCCCAAATGGATAAACATACACATGATAAGGAATTAACGAGAGTTTGAGAAGTCTTACAGTCATGGGTTGCATGGTATGACGGAATCACAGTGATGTTGAGATCAATGACTGACGGACCAACACAACTCAAATAGACAGACCCAACGGTCCAGCAGCCTAGATACTCACAACCTAGTCTCTGATACCATAAATGTAACACCCCCGATTCCGCACGGATTGCTACACGCTGTAGAACCTTCCATCGAGGTCTATGAGGCTTAAACAAACCATTTCACAATATTTAAAATAGACTCTAACATTCCACAACACAAATAAACTAGTTAGGTCATGGCCTCGGCCAAAACGGTTAAGTAATCAAAACAGCGTGGACTTTTCATAGTTATTCAAAACCTAACATAACTAAAATATCACGTTTTGCCCACGCAGGGGACTTTTCACACTTATTCAACAAACTCAAACATTCACGATAACTTGACAAACATAAAGACTAAAAAACATTCATTAGACTCGATCTCTTAACATCCCTGTTGACCGTCAATCCTATACTGTCCCCGTGCTGGCTTCTCAGAAGAAATGTCACCTGAAATGCATAAAAGACATTTTACCCATAAGAGGTTAGCATTCAAATAGTTAGTGCAAGTATAAAATTACATAACATTATACAACATCATTCCAAACAAGAGTTTCTCATTTTCAATATCAATTTTCAATATTCCAGAATATTCATCAAGCATTCTATTAAATCATCATCACACAATTCTCGAAGGTAATTCCCATGATCGGGCCCTTGAGCACAGATCTCTCGAGGTCTCGTCGAACCATCCCGGAGTGGAAAAATCAAGTTCATGACCAGGTCCCTTAGCACAGGTCCCGCGAGGTTTTGTTGAACCGTCCTGAGGTGGACATCTCGCATTCATATTTCACATTTTACAATTATTACAATGGAGTCAACATGTAATATAATCAAATGTAATATAAGTACTTGCCTTGATAACTTGGACATCGATGGAAATAACTAAAACGCCTAGATGGAAAGTTGCGATTCGGGTTCTTCATAAACCCCTTGACCTTAATATACAACAATACTAAAATCAACACATATGGTCGGAACTAATAGGTAATGATCCAAAACACATTGAGACACTAAATCAGACACTTTATGGGCATGCTTCAGAATAATCTATGCAAACTCAAAACAACGGATTAAAATCCCCAAAACGGTGAAATATACTCATAATTGATGAAGTTCTATCATCATTATTTATCCACAATCATTAATTCGGACTTCATAAGAACAATCTAACAAAATCCCCAATTAAAACCAACAAGATGTGTAAGGGTGACTTACCTCAATTAAACAACGAACGGTGGAAGATAGATGATTGAATCGTGATATAATCTCTAATTCCAAGATTCCAAGACAAAAATACGGAACAATCGAGTAGAATCGCCCAAATCGCCTAAGGGGTGAAAATCGAGAGAGAAAAGACAATGGGGCTAAAAAAACAAGTGTCTATATATACTCATTCGGAACACGACACAGAACACGGCTCTTCCAGCGCCTTGTTGATCGCCGTGTTTTGAAATGTCGTGCATACCTGAACGACACGGTGCAATATGTCGTGTGTCAAGTGCCGTGTTCTGACACGGCGCATCACCCGCGGCAGAAACTTGCGCGTGTGTCTCGATCATGTCTCGATTTAGAGTACAGTGGGCTCCGAGCAACAAGCGCAATCAACCGGCGCTCGGAAACACCGTTTGATAAATAGTGAACAATACGACACAAACTCAACCATGTTTATCATTGTTTTGATCAGGCGTGACCCGAAAAACTCCAGTTGTAACACCCCAAATCTCATAATGGATATTACATGCCGTAGAACCTTCAACAAGATCTACCAGGCTAGTACATCACATGCAATACACGATAATCTCTTAACAACACATTAATAATCTAAATAGGACAATGGACTCGGCCAAAATATTTTAGTTCAATTTTAGAAAAATAGAAAGTAAAATAAGTTCGTTGCCCATGCAGGGAACTTCAACGACATCCTTAAGACAATAATAAGTTTACTCGATTAACTCCGACAAACCATGTAAGCATAATAATAAAATATTCAACAAAGAATCGAGCCTCATAATCATGCTTGGCCATCCTTAGCATGCGGTTCCCGTTCTGGCTCCTCAGCTCGCCCGATACCTAAAATGCATGAAATGCATTTCCCCATTTAAGTGTTAGCATTCGAATGGCTAGTGTACGTACACAATTACACTACATTATATACATGTACGATTCAACACAGTCATCTCATTTAGAAAGTATTTGAAAACCATATTCCGGAATATCACATTTACGTTAAACATCATTTTCATAAACACTACATCAACTTATTTCATCACAACAACATCCATAATTGGTAATCCGTGGCCGTACCGGTTAGTATCGACCCCCAGAGGCCCCGTCGGACCGTCCCTGGATGGAAGAACATCAACACACATGATATCAAAATTCATAATTCGTATCAAAACCGTAACACACATAACGAAATGTAATACATGTACTTGCCTTGAATAATGTGATGTGAAAGAAACGGTGAAGAAAAGTTTTTTGGTCCGACTCCCTTCAAAGATTCAATCCTAAATCACAACGAGACATAATCAATCACAACCCTATGAAAACATAGGAACCCACCCTAAGTTCTACCCGTAGACACAATTCGTCAAATACTACGAGGGCATAATCCGAACATAATCGAATAATAGAAGAGTTCATGAATTCTATTCTCCAAAACTACAAGAATAACAAGGACTCTCGAATATACAATCCTAATCTAATAACAAACCGGCCGAATTGAAATATTAAAATGAAATCAGAAGAAAATCCCCCAATTTACCAAGACTAGGGTTCAAGCCGATTTACCTTGATTAGGATGGAGAAAGATCCTGCAATGATGTTAAATCCGCATTGGAAACTCGAAATTATTGAAGGATGATGACAACCAGTTGAAATCTGAACTACACTGCTCAAATCATCGCTAATTCGTCAAGGGAGAGGAGGAGATAGGAAAAGTGATAAAAATAACTGTTGTTGTCCTATATATACAGACAACAATTAGCGTACACTATAGGCATGCCCAACGTGCGCTATTATGGGTAACGTGCCGTCCAGAGACTTCTGTCTTCCCCGTTAGCGTATGTTAATATCAAATTAGCGTGCGCTAACAATCGTGTTAGCGTACGTTAACTACTGTCTTAGTGTACGCTAATTGATACAGCCCAGATCACTGAACCTTCTGTCCAACTCCAGGATATTCTGATTTATGAGTATTGTGATGTGTGATATTGGTTGCATTATTTTCCGACTCCTTTGTAAGTAGGTAGTGCTGTTTGGTGTTGTTCGAGAAGTACATCTCCTTGAGGTATGTGAACGTGGTGTTATTGATATGCGTTGTGGATTGTTGTGTTGATGTGTGAAACCAGGTAGGGTCCGATGAGGCCTTCGGGGTTCGATACTTGATGAGTACGAATAGTATATGTGTGGAACCAGGCAGGGTTTGATGGGGCCTCTGGGGTTCGTTACTTGATGAGTACGAACAGTATATGTGTGGAACCAGGTAGGGTACGACGGGGCCTCTGGGGTTCGTTACTTGATGAGTACGAACAGTATATGTGTGGAACAAGGTAGGGTCCGACGGGGCCTCTGAAGTTCGTTACTTGATGAGTACAAACAGTATATGTGTATACCAGGTAGGGTCCGATGAGGCCTCTGGAGTTTGTTACTTGAGGAGTACGAACCGTACTTGTGTGACGCTAGGTAGGGTCGGTTGAGGCCTCTGGAATTCGTTACTTGATGAGTATGAATAATATTTTATTGTTGGATTTGCATGACCCATGATTATATTCTAATTGTCTAGAATCGGGTAAATCTTTGTGCTGTGACCCTAAGTGATTTTTGAAAAGATAAGGACTATTTAATCCCAAAATATTTTCCCCTAAAAACTCCTGAGACCTGTAAAACGCTTTACAAATTATTTACTTACTTTATTCCTGCCTTTCATGGCTTCGGATTATTTTGCTCAAGTGAATTATCTCAGGAAGTCTTTTGCTATGTTTAACTGGTTATGTTCTCAGAGTATGTTGTGTATGGCTCGTATTTTCACTTTATACTTGCACTAGCAAAATAGTGAAATTTTGCTAACCCCCGAGTAATCAGAGGGTAGATGTCTGTATTGCGTCTAGGTACATGCAGGTTCTTGGGGAGCAAAACACAGGACCGGTACAAAGGATGATGGAAGACAAATGATACTAATCACATAAAGGCCAGTTCTGGTTGCAATTAGTCGGAGTTCATTGTATTGTCCTTTCCACTGTCGTATTTTCTGTTGTATGAGTTTGTGAGTGTATTTGACCCCTCTGTGGGTATGAGTTTTGAACGAGAGATGTATTTGAAGTTTTAAGTTGTATGTTTGTGGTGAGGACCAAATCGGTCAAATGGTTCGTTATTCAGCCATGTCGTATGTAATGTGATGTCTTGTTTCTGTATTTAGCCTAGTAGATCCTCACGGAGAGGATCTACGGCGCTGTAATATTTCCGAGGGGATCAGGGGTGTTACACGGATATTACACCAGTTACAAAATGACTCCACTACAATCCGAGAAATACGATAAAACAATAACATAACACCCTGAAACAACGTTCCAATAATATCATTTATGTAGCACGATGAAACCAACAATAAACAAGGTCCTGCAGCAGGATAATACACAAACAATAAGAATTTACGAAAGGACAACTGACCAAAAATATTATTGAGAATAATCGTGTAACACAGTCATATCAAAACAATAACGAGTCAAGACAATACACAAAATCGATACGAGGTATTACATCAAAAAATGAAAGTGCGATTATTACAAGGTAGATTTCAAAGTAACCCATGAATCGCTCATTGGAAAGCTGCAAAAAAAGTACTGCGATATCTGAAGGCGACAAGGAACTTCATGCTCACGTACAGGAAATCAGGACACCTACAGGTGACTGGTTATTCTGATTCATACTTTGCGGGATGTTCTGACACCAGATACTGCACTCTTGACTATATTTATCTATTATGTGGAGGTGCAATATCATAGAAAAGCTAGAAATCTGAGTTGCTTTATACATCTACCATGAAGGCTGCGTACGTGGCATGTTATGAGGCTTCAATTAAGAAGCATGTTGCGTAATTTCGTCTCTGAAGTTGGATTTCTGTGTTTCATCTCTGAGCCCATAACTCTCACTGTGATAATGAAACTACAACCTTTTTTCCAAGCACAATAAGGTATCTAAGGGATCAAACACATGGACCTTAAATGTCGATCACTGAAGCAAGATGTTAGATTGAAGAAATTTGTCATTGAGCTTATACGGAAAGATCTCATAGTTGCAGATATCTTTACGAATACCTCCAAATACCTTTCAAGGACATATTCATAGTATGAATTTTAAAGAGAGTTCTTAATTATTATTTCTGCATTTTCTGCACCAGTTTGACATTCTTTGAGCTCTTTTAAGCAACTCTACATTTGCTATAAATTATTTTTTTTCTTTCCATTGTGTACACTTTTATGATTGATGAATGATAAAAGAAACAATCCGTCAATATAGACATGGAAGTAATCATGTTGCAGAATGACATAAGCCCGCTATGACTCTCATGGACAACTTTATTACTCAAGACGCTTATGATATCCCACTAAAGAAGTATTTAGCATATAATGTGCGCTTTATTATCATTAAATAAAAACACTAATGAATGATACTATCAACCAATTGGGAGACTGTAAGAAAAATTGCGTACTGTAATTTGTCTTTTTCTAAAGGTAGTCGTATAGCAAATCGATTTTCATGGGATATGCTATTTGCACCTAATTCGAATTTAATTATGAGTCTTTTCAAATCAACTCAACTGTGATGGGCGGGTTGAGATTCATTCAAATCAAACCCTAATTGGATTTTCGGATACTCTTTCCACCTATATATTAAGGTTTTTTCTTCAGAAACCCTAACCTGAATGAAATACAATGCTGTACGAATTTAGACATGGAGAGAAAAATCGAGACACTATCAGTATCCCCTAAAGTTCCCTTTCTCTAATCCTTATTAAGATCATCTAGCATCAAGCAGCAATGAGGAACTTAGGATCAAGATTGGAATGCACCTATCCAGGATGACAGGAGGTACTTTCAATCACCTTAACTTTAATTATATATCGTGATCATTATGTTGTTCAAACATCTTAGGGATTACCTCAATAATGATTTAGCAATAGTTTTATATAATAAGTTGCAAAATTAGCGATTTACTATTAGGTGAAAACATTAATGGAGCTTACGACATGAACGACGATTTCTTATTTAGGTGAAAACACTTCCGCGTTGTTATAATTCAAAAATTAATGTATGAAAGGAAAAGAATTTTATTTTCAATACTAAATTTATAAATTGACAATTTTGTATTACGATAAAAAGTTGATGATAAAGAAATGACATCTACTTTCTCAGCTATCTGTTGGAAATCACTTTTGCTTTTTGCCTCCACGAAAACTCCCTTAAATTAAGGAAATTACCTTTTATTTGTATTTTATTTGACGTAATCTTAAAGTGTAACTGTTTATACTCCCTCCGTCATAGTTAAAGTGCAATATTTGGAGTAAAATTGGTGTATTTTAAGAGAATGATTGAATGTGATAGATGTATAAGTTTTGTAAGTATTGATAGTGAGTGTGTGGTGACGATGAAAAGGTAAAATGTATTTATGGTGAGTGTGGTGAAGATTAAAAACTAAAATATGATTTGTGATGGTATTTAATGAAATATTATATTTTTAAATGGACATTTTTATGGATCAAATGTTGCACTTGGGACGGGACTGAGGAAGTATGAATTACAAAATAATAAGTAAAATGTTTGTTTTCTTGGATATAGGACCTAAAGAATTTATAATAGTTGGAAATTGATTTTAGAAAAAATGACTTGACTCAATTTGAACTAACTTAATGGTTATAAAATATTTAATTCTTGAAAATTAAATGTTAAATTCTGAATCTACGTGTCGAGGAGATAAACGCATAATTTTATTTTTCTCAAAACTGATTTTCTGTGAGTGAGAAATAAATAACTAAATGTGATCGTTTAATTGAATTGGTGAAGAGTAAAAGTCGGATATAAAAGGTCACTCACATTGAAAAAATAAATTCTTCTTGATTAATTTATTAGTAAGAAGACGTATGAGTAGTTCAACAAGCTAGTAGTCTACACTAGTGGGCCAACGATGCGAAACCTACATACACGCGCGTGGACTTTGGGCTGAACTTGGGCCTTATAAGCTTGGGCGAAAACTACTCCAGCTGGCTGAACTACTGAGCAGACTAATCCTGCCTGAATTACTGAGCTGACTCAGACATGGTCTAACCCAACTTATGGAACATGACTCTTCACACTGTATAGTGTAACGTATGAATTAAATGAGACTACTTATATATGTGATCCTCCAGTTGAAGGATTACACATAATTAATAATACACTTTAATCTGCAGTAACCCCACCTTTAAGTGCATTCCATTTCCCATGACGAACAACACAACATACATCATCATATTGCAGTATATATTCCTTCCAGTTTCATAATTTTTAGCAAGCAGCTTGTCGGAACTCTGCGTTTTGGAAAGCACATAATATAGAGGCGAAAAACAGTTGTATCTTGAGGACTTATTGCCTGAGCCGTCTGTATTATACGGGCGCAAAATAGTCTTACGGAAAGAGTTTTCTCTCGCCTCTGCTTCCAGTTTATTTTTTCTCTTTTATTTTAGTTGAATTTTTAGTATGTAGTGTATTTTGTAAGGAATGTAGTGTATTTTTAGTATGTAGTGTATTTTGTATTTTCGCGTCAGATTGATTTCTTTTTAGTAAGGAATGTTTGGAGGAAAAGTTTTACTAATTGCAAGGTAATACCCGGTGAGAGTGCTGCAACACAGCATAGGGTTGTGGTGCTTGACTTTCGAGGTAAGAGGCACTTAAGAAAGAGAAGACCACAAGTTGACCCTCGAATTAAGTGGTGGAAGCTCCAAGGGGAGAGTCGACATACTTTTGTGGCTAAGATTGCTGATAGTGGTATTTGGTCTGATTGCACGGAGATGGATATAGATTCGATGTGGAACTTGTTGGAACACAACATAAAGGAAGTTGCAAAAGAAGTCCTAGGAGAATCTAAAGGAAACAGACCATCAAGTAAGGACACATCTTGGTGGAATGATGAAGTTAAGCAAGCGATAAAGACCAAACGTGAATGTTATAAGGTACTGGGTAAATGCTCGAGCGATGAGAATTATGAGAAGTACAAGAAAGCTCGAACAGAAGCTAAAAAGGCAGTGCGAAATGCCCGATCAAAGGTCAATCAAGAATTATATGCAAGATTAGATACTAAAGAAGGGGACAAAGATATCTATAAACTTGCTCGAATGAGAGAGAAGAAGACGCGAGATATTGGAAAAGTTAAATGTGTAAAAGATACTGACCAAAAAGTTTTGGTTCAAGATAAAGAGATCAAAGAGAGATGGAGGTCATACTCTGATACCCTATTCAATGGCCATCAAGAACAAGATATTGGGAATTTAAACATCCCCTCAAGTATGGTTAACCGAGAGTTTAAGAGAAGAATCCAAAAGGGTGAAGTGACAATTGCATTGAAGAAGATGGGGTCAAAGAAAGCAGAAGGACCAGATGGTATACCTATTGAAGTTTGGAGGTGTTTGGGGGAGAGAGGGATCGAATGGGTAACTATGCTTTTCAATAAGATTTGGAGAAGCAATAAGATGCCGTCAGCATGGAGGAAAAGTATTCTCGTCCCTTTGTATAAGAACAAAGATGATGTTCAAGATTGTTCTAATTATCGCGGAATTAAACTAATGAGTCATACCATGAAGTTGTGGGAACGAGTGATTGAACAAAGGATCAGGAAATGTGTGAAGATAACAGAAAATCAGTTTGGATTTATGCCTGGAAGATCGACCATGGAAGCAATTTATCTTATCCGTGATTGATGGAACATTATCGAGATAAAAGAAAGATCTGCATATGGTTTTATTGATTTAGAGAAGGCATATGATAAAGTACCAAGAGAAGTACTTTGGTGGGCCTTAGCAAAGAAGGGTGTATCGCGGAAATATATTGACATTATAAAGGACATGTATGAGGGAGCTAGTACAAGTGTACGTACTAATGTTGGGAGGACAGAAGAATTCCCTATTACGATTGGGGTGCATCAAGGATCTGCTCTTAGTCCTTTTCTCTTTGCCATAGTCATGGACGAATTGACAAGAGAAATTCAAAATGACGTTCCGTGGTGTATGATGTTCGCAGATGATATTGTGTTGATTGATGAAACGAAGGTTGGAGTGCAACGAAATTGGAACTTTGGAGGGATACTTTGGAAGCTCGAGGCTTTAGGTGAGCGAAGTAAGACCGAATATATGGAGTGTAGGTTTAGCGAAAACAGTGATAGAGAGGCGGGGATGATCACATTTAATGGGAAAGTTGTTCATGGATCCACTTTCTTTCGGTATCTTGGATCTATTATCCAAAAGGATGGAGAGCTAGATGGCGATGTGGCTCACGAGAATAAAGGCGGGGTGGTTGAAGTGGAAGAGTGCCACAGGGGTTTTATGTGATCCGGCATGCCTCATAGATTAAAGGGTAAATTTTACCGCACGGCAATTAGGCTGCTCAAGTTATATGGCACCGAGTGTTGGTCAGAAACAGTGTCACGTTCAAAAGATGAATGTGGCAGAGATGCGTATGCTACGATGGATGTGTGGTCATACAAAAAAGGATCGGCTCAGAAATGAGGTGATCAGAGAGAAGGTAAGAGTTGCGTCTATAGAAAACAAGATGATGGAGAATCGATTACGATGGTTTGGTCATGTGAGAAGAAGACCTATTGATGCCCCAGTGAGGAGGCTAGAAAGTTTGTGAGCAAGTAATGTTGTGAAAGGTAGAGGAAGACCCAAGAAAACTTGGATAAAGATGATTGAAAATGATATGCGGTTTCTTGGAATTGGAGAAAGTATGGCGATGGAGAGGCAAATGTGGCGGGAAAGAATACGGATGGTGGATGGAGTCTGATTTTTTTTTTTTTTTAATTCCTATTTTCTTTTATTTCATGTTATCTTTTTTTTTTTTCATTCATTCTCTTTTTTTATTTGCTTTTTTCTCTACTTTTTCCCTCTTTTTTTCCTTTTATGTTATTTATGTAACGATTATTGACGGTTTCAAAGTTTGATTCATGTTAGCCGACCCCAAATCATTTTGGGACTAAGGCTTAGATGTTGTTGTTGTTGTTGTAGTGTATTTTGTAATTTTATTGTAATTACATTATTGAAAATTCACAAAAACGACCATAAATTTATATCTATTATCCATGGAACTCTGGACTTGTTTATATTACAAAAGTGGAATTTCTTATTGAATAATATACATGTTGGTTCTTGTACTTAATAGGTGCAGTGATCCTGTGGATTTTTTTTACATCTAATATCACAGTTTTCATGTTTGATTTTATTTTAGTCCCCCCAACGAGATAAGTGTTGGTAGTCGATCCACCTTGGCATCTACTTAAGCGCTCCAGGCAGCCGACCAGCCGAGCAGATCCTGGAGCCGAACTGGTCATAGACCCGATTGTCTCTCGGGCTCACAAAGAACCGGACCGGACAGAGACATTAGAGACGACCCGGAAGATGACCCAGGAGGCATCCACTTAAGCGCTCCAGGCAGCCGACCAGCCGAGCAGATCCTGGAGCCGAACCGGTCATAGACCCGATTGTCTCTCGAGCTCACAAAGAACTGGACCGGACAGAGACATTAGAGCCGACCCGGAAGATGACCCAGGAGGACCGAGCAGACCCTAGATGAATACGCTCCGAACCATAATCATAACAAGACCGACCATAATAGCGGGAAGCTCGGGGTACGACCCCATAGTAGACCGACCAGAACATCGGGAAGCTCGAGGGCCGACCCCGTTGTCGGTCGAAAAAGATAAGTATTGCCAAAAGCATGAAGAACAGGCAGACAGGACAATTAAGGAGGGCTGTCATATCCCTTCCCAAAGCAAACTTAAGAAGGTGACACGCGTCGAAGAAGTCACTACACTGTGACAAATGTCATAAGCATATTCACCTGAATCTTCCAGCTGTCATCTCATGAAAGGCTAATATTAGCTATATATATGCCAGGAGAATGTACAATAAAGGGACTTTGAAAAAAGCTGGAAAAATATATATAGAGAGAGAAAAAGAGAGATAAAAAAGAGAGAAAAGAGAAAAGGATAAGACTTGTAATTAGCAAGCACCAGCAAAATGGACCGGCCAAAATATTTTCGGCCCGGCTCTACTCTTTATCAAGATCATTAATAAAATTTAATGGTCCAATACTTTTCATTCTATTTATACGTCCTGCTTATTATTTTCTACGTGGCTTCAATCCATTCGTCCAGATCAGCACACGTGACGTTGACCAAACCAGACGTCAACAGAATGGCGCTAGAAGGAGGGCGGCACCTCCGGAATCTTAAACGAGTCGCTCAAGCTATAACTACAAGTTCTAAATATAAACAGCCCGCCACAAAGAAGGGAAACCCGTTCAAGTTGGCGGAGCGCTTTGGCATACCTTGCGTTCATCCGGGAATAACCACCCTCACCAATAAGTGGTGATATGAAAGCATAGGAATCATCGTAATTATGAGTCGAAAGCATAGGAATCATCGTAATTAGGAGTTGAAAGCACAGGAGCCATTGTGACCACAAGTTCCTGCTCGACTCGGCCGACCTTTTAAAGGTAATAACTCGGGGGATATCGAGCGCAACTCAAAGCTCTAGAAGATTTCCCAAAGAATCCCCTCGTATACTTCAAATTAAAGTTGCAATCAACACCATAATATCTGCAAGCGCTTTTGGAATTCCCGTCAGATCCTCACAAAGATCCTGGTAATCCGGAAAGAGTAATCTGTTGGGATGCAGGCGAGAAAACTCAAGCCATTATTGGACAAAGATTAGGCTGAGATCAGGTGGAATCATCGGAGCCTAAGGAGTTTTTCGCATAAACGCCCGAACAGCGATGCCAACGGTGAAATATGGAATTCGATATGACGAAAAAAGGGCAGAAAGTGGAACATGTTAATAAAACTGAAATAAGCAAAGGAATAATCTTTATAAGGAAAGAGGGGCCCGACTGACCGAGTTACCAACAATCCTGCAACTGCCGACCCAAGGAGAATCTCGTTGCAATCTGCACCGCCTTCGCTTGATCGGAAAACGCAGTCCGACATCCGGACTTTCTGATGCCGAGCTCGGATACGCCCCGGTAGAGCTGGTATATGTACTCATACTAGCCCCCTGAAAACAAGCGCAGGGATGGCCCTCGCCGGCCCCAACCAGCGTTTGTTCTGCTCGACCGTTCGCTTAAGTTTTCTAGCCGCCAACTATAAAGCGGAACATGAAGCCCTCCGGGCCGATCTGGAAGTAGCAATCTCCCTCGAGTTTGCTAACCTCACTATCTTTGAAGCAATTCTCGGGTAGGGGCTGACACGAACCCAGGAAGCCCGGTTTGGTCAATTCCCTCGACCCGGCTCGGACCTGGTGGTAAGATCGTCAAGAAACTGTAACGCCCTCCGCGAACCAAGAAACAACCAAACCGACTCATCGGCAGCCGAACAACGCGAGTTGCAAGGACGGACACGGCCTCCAGTTCCATGCCCCCAGCACAGCATGGTACCTGCAAAAATTAGAACACTTCAACCTGGACCCATCCGGGTCGCCATTGAAGGAGCCCTACGCAGGGGCATCCAGTCCTGTCACTGAAAGGCTTATTCAAGTACGCCCTCAGAAAGGTGCCCAAGTAGACACACGACAACCCCTTCGGCGGCCCAACATCGGCCCACAAATCGCTTCGACTAGGATGTTACTGGTCGAGTCACAGAAAGGTGCCATTGGGCTGGGGTAAAGATACACCCGAGGCCAAACCTTCGCTTCTTAGATCCAAAACTCGTATGAAACCCACTTGTGTTTATGGCCTACCACCATTCGTCAATGGGACGATCGTCCGGGTCGGTTCCCCCATCTAGAAGATGAAGTTGAGGTAACAGTACGCGGTCGTCGCGATTGGTTATTTTGCAAAAGTGGGTTGGGGCCGAACCACTAGCGCGAACAACCGAACAAAAAACAAACAATCTTATATGAAAGTCACTCAGGACCCCTTAGTCCGTCATATCCGATATAACCACAATGACGAGGAAGAATCTCAGGCGTTCTGCGACGACCTCCATATACGGAACGACTTGTCCATGTCGCACGATTCACAATCCAACGGACAAGTCGAGGCGATTAATACAATTATGAAACAGTACCTCAAGACCCGCCTCGAAAAGCGCAAAGGGTCACGGTCTGAAGAACTCCCTGAAGACTTGGCAATGCACCGGTCCGCCACTTGAGAAATATCTTCGTAGCCTCCGGCACTGAGGCGACAACCCCGGTCGAGATTGGAGCACACGCCCATCGGAGAACCCATTTCGAAGAACAAGATCAATGTGACCCTAAAAACCTGGACCTTATCACCAAAAACAGAACCAAGCAGAAAGGCGGAATACCATCTATAAAGAAAACTCCCAAGGTTCATCATCGAAGCTTCCAGATCGAAGACCTCATTCTTAAACAAGTATTGGGGCCAGATCCGGGACCTCCTGAACCCAAGTGGCAAGGACCGTACGAAAGTAACGAAGCCCTTCAGAACGGAGTTTGCTAGCTAGAGTATCTGAATGGCCAAGGATTAATTCATTCGACGAAGGCCATGTCCTTAGAAAGGTATTATCAATGAAATTCAACTCTATTTCATCTCTAATTTAAATACACTACAAAACCGAGTTCACCTCGGCACCACAAATGATTGGCTCCTCCGGCACTATAAGACCGAGTTCGCCTCGGCACCTCGAATGACCGGCTCCTCCGGCACTACAAGACCGAGTTCGCCTCGGCACCTCGAATGACCGGCTCCTCCGGCACTATAAGACCGAGTTCGCCTCGGCACCTCGAATGACCGGCTCCGCCGGCACTATAAGACCGAGTTCGTCTCGGCACCTTGAATGACCGGCTGCTCCGGCACCATAAGACCGAGTTCGCCTCGGCACCTTGAATGACCGGCTCCTCCGGCATTATAAGACCGAGTTCGCCTCAGCACCTTGAATGACCGGCTCCTCCGGCACTATAAGACCGAGTTCGCCTCGGCACCTCGAATGACCGGCTCCCCCGGCACTATAAGACCGAGTTCGCCTCGGCACCTCATAAGACCGGCCCATCCGGCACTGTAAGACCGAGTTCGCCTCGGCACCTCATAAGACCGGCCCATCCAGCACTGTAAGACCGAGTTCGCCTTAGCACCTCATAAGACCGGCCCATCCGGCACTATAAGACCGAGTTCGCCTCGGCACCTCATAAGACCGAGTTCGTCTCGGCACCTCATAAGACCAGCCCATCCGGCACTATAAGACCGAGTTTGCCTCGGCACCTCATAAGACCGGCCCATCCGGCACTATAAGACCGAGTTCGCCTCGGCACCTCATAAGACCGAGTTCGCCTCGGCACCTCATATGACCGGCCCATCCAGCACTATAAGACCGAGTTCGCCTCGACACCTCATAAGACCGAGTTCGCCTCGGCACCTCATAAGACCGGCCCATCCGGCACTATAAGACCGAGTTCGCCTCGGCACCTCATAAGACCGAGTTCGCCTCGACACCTCATAAGACCGGCCCATCCGGCACTATAAGACCGAGTTCGCTTCGACACCGCATAAGGTCAGCCCATCCGGCACAATCAACAAATAGTAAACCAAAAAGTAAGGCAACGGCCAGACCAACAGGGCCCAAACATACAGAGAAAAGCAGCAGATGCCATAAAAAGATTTCATTCAGTTAAAATAAGCCGTTCTACATTAGAATGCAAAGGAAACCAAGGAAAAACGGCACGCAGGCCATACATGGAACAAAACAAAAATCTACTCGGCCATATCCTCCTGACCGGCCACCTGAAAAGACTGTCCTTCACCTTCGCCAGACGGAATCGACACCGGGTCTTCGACAAATTCTGCGGCCTTCGGCTCATCAGCTCCGAGAGATTCAACCTTCAGGTCGGCCGCCTGAGACTTTATATAGGCCTGGACCTCCTCAACGGTCTTCCGTTCCCTCATGAGATCCAATATCTCATAACAAGTGGAGACATAGTTAAGGTTAATCAACTCCTCGAACTCGGGTGTCTTCTGGAAAGCAGCCGCCCCGTCGGCAAGGCCCCTGGCATAACCCGCAGCTTCACAAGTATGGGCCCGCTCGGTCAGTTGCTCAAGCTGGGCCTTAGTATTCTGTAAATAGGCCTCGTGCTCGGCCATTATGTCCAGACACCGTTTCCGCGCCTTATCGGCCGCCGTGGCCATCTCGTCGGCCTTTCCTTTCCAGATATTGGCCTCGAAGGCCCGGCTCTCCAGAATCTCCATCTCACCCTTTAGAGAGGTCATCTCCTCCTCCAGAGACTTGATAAGCGAAGGGCAGAGGTGGTGCTCCTCCTGTAAGGCCTTGAGATCGGCCTCCGCCTTCTTGTGCTTCTCAACCAGGGCCATCAGCTCCCCAGTGGCCTTTACATAGGTGCACAACGCACGGCCCATCATAGCATTTCCAAACTGGATCTGCTCATCCGGACCCATGTCATTGGTCACCATCTCCATTTTCGGCGTCCAACCCAAAATGGGGACATGGCTGGACTCAACCACCGCTGGAGGGACCCGGTCGAGCATCTCGGCAGTTGGGGTGGCTGCCCAGACATAGTCAAGGAACCAACGCGGTCGCCGCCCCTTCATTTGGGCGCAAGATTCTTCCCGGTCCTTATTCACCAGGAGATAGTGGCCCTCCAAATCAATCGCGGGCTCCTTACCCTTCGCACGGCCCGTCCGTACAGGGCTTGGGGCAGGCACAACAATTTCAGGAATGGAGAAACCCTCAGCCCTGGTCACGTTATCCTCAGGCTCGGCCTCTACTCTCTTCCGCTTGCCCGTGCGTTCCCTACGCTCGGCGGCCTCAGCAGCCAACCTCGCCACCCGCTGCGCAAGCGTCTCTTTCCGTCCCGGCGAACTCCTGCCCCTAGGGACTGGATAAGGAAGACGTGTTAAAAAAAAAGGAAAGAAAAAAGAGCTACCTGATGAAGACATTCTGCTCGGATCAGTTGATCGAAGTCCCGCTGCCCAAAGGTTATCCTCAGTAACCAGAAGATGCGATTTCCTCCGATCGGCAGGAAGATCCAAGAGCTGTTCAACCCGGTCGTCAAACAAGGAGGAAGTCTCTTGAGCCGGGATACGTTCTGCACAAGCAATAAATTATAAGCGTTAGACAAAAAAGGGAACAGCAATACAAAACACGACACTTACTCATTTTAGCAGTGAAGTGTTCTGGGACCCAAAGCTCGGCGTCTATCACACCAGGCTCCCACTCCTCAACCGAGCTTCTCCACGACCCCCCTACATAGAACCACTGTTCCTTCCAACTATGGATGGTCTCCGGTGTATCCACCAATTCTTTATACATCGCATGCCGGGCTGTCAAGTAAAACCAGCCAGAGCCGGATCGGCCGACCGACCTCCATAAAAAGAGACTATTGAACTCTTCAAAACTGGGCTCGGCCCAGCCATGTTGACTGAAAAGGATCAAAAGACCCACCATCCGAGCCCAAGAATTCGGATGAATTTGGGCAATACAAAGGCCCCACTGCCTTAACCACCGGGAGAGCACCAACGGAAGCGGAAACCTCAGCCCTGACAACAGGGAGCGGTAATACACCGTCGTGCAGCCGACGGGCGGGATGTGAGGTCTCTCCTCTGGATTCGGAGCAAACATCCGCACCGCCGCGGGTATCTTAAATCGCCCCCGCCAAGCCTCCAGCTGCCCATCGGTGACCGTGCTGCGTATCGAGGCCGAATCCCACTCCGTCTCAACAAAAGGAGACGGCCGAGGCTGAATCCAGGCCCGAGTCTCACCAACCGTCGTCAACGGCGTCACCACCCCCGCATTTCCAGAATCTGCATCTCCAGAATCCGGCGATCTCGCGACCTCGCCGCTATCCTCGTCGCTCCAGTCAACAGGAACATCACCCATGGACAGATCCGCCACTCCCGTGCGGTCCGGAGACACAGTCAACTCCTCCGTCGCCGTATCCCTCCGCTCCGACATCATAAAATAAGAAAAAGAGAAAAAGCTTACTGGGAATTTCTTTCTGAAAATGGGAAAAGAACGCCGAAAAAACCTCTCTCTTCTCTGCAACCAGACACGAAAATGGCGAAGGGAGCAATAGAGAATGAGGTTTTCTATATTTATAGGATAAAAGAGGGCATTAAATGCCAAAGCACGTGAAGCGGCGATTCATAATGAATCGTCGCGAAGATCAAAGACGCGTGAAACACAACGACAAATTACGTCCCGCCACGCGTCCCCCTTATTATGACTCTTGAAGACCCCGAAGTCAAATCGACGCGGCTCTTGAAGAGACGTCCCTTCGAGAGATCTTATCCACCCCCAAGCCGGATCGGCCTCAATCTGAAACGACTCCAGCACCGGCCAACCCGGCACGGCCCTGGACTCGGGGGCCCTTGTTGGTAGTCGATCCACCTTGGCATCCACTTAAGCGCTCCAGGCAGCCGACCAGCCGAGCAGATCCTGGAGCCGAACCAGTCATAAACCCGATTGTCTCTCGGGCTCACAAAGAACCGGACCGGACAGAGACATTAGAGACGACCCGGAAGATGACCCAGGAGGCATCCACTTAAGCGCTCCAGGCAGCCGACCAGCCGAGCAGATCCTGGAGCCGAACCGGTCATAGACCCGATTGTCTCTCGAGCTCACAAAGAACTGGACCAGACAGAGACATTAGACCCGACCCGGAAGATGACCCAGGAGGACCGAGCAGACCCTAGATGAATACGCTCCGAACCATAATCATAACAAGACCGACCATAATAGCGGGAAGCTCGGGGTACGACCCCATAGTAGACCGACCAGAACATCGAGAAGCTCGAGGGCCGACCCCGTTGTCGGTCGCAACAGATAAGTATTGCCAAAAGCACGAAGAACAGGCAGACAGGACAATTAAGGAGGGCTGTCATATCCCTTCCCAAAGCAAACTTAAGAAGGTGACACGCGTCGAAGAAGTCACTACACTGTGACAAATGTCATAAGCATATTCACCTGAATCTTCCAGCTGTCATCTCATGAATGGCTAATATTGGCTATATATATGCCAGGAGAATGTACAATAAAGGGACTTTGAAAAAAGATGGAAAAATATATAGAGAGAGAAAAAGAGAGATAAAAAAGAGAGAAAAGAGAAAATGATAAGACTTGTAATTAGCAAGCACCAGCAAAATGGACCGGCCAAAATATTTTCGGCCCGGCTCTACTCTTTATCAAGATCATTAATAAAATTTAATGGTCCAATACTTTTCATTCTATTTATACGTTCTGCTTATTATTTTCTACGTGGCTTCGATCCATTCGTCCAAATCAGCACACGTGACGTTGACCAAACCAGACGTCAACAATAAGAATTTTAAATATCAAAGGTCGTAAAAAAGATTTATCGTTTCTAAGAAAACCTTTCAACGCATTTGGTTATTAGAAATCTCTTTCCTCTGTTCCACCATAATTACAATTGCAAAATGAATTTCTACTGATTTTGATGGACTCATTCACGAGATGACAGTCGTAATTGTGTTTTTTAACCAAAACAGTGTGAAATAGTTCATAATAAATTAATATTATCTCTGACTATTTCTACATAATATTTTCCAATAATAAAACATCAAGTACTATTTGTATAGAATATTACATTATATCTAGAATATATTTGAAAATAATTCATTATACACAATATTTACGATTTTATTATAGATTTTCTTATGTTTGTTCATGCAAAGAATCTCCAATATTTTCTTAGTTTTTACTATTGCTATCGCTATGTAAATTTCACCGCCACTGAATATTAATTTTGTAATACATAATCCAACATTCGATAACTTTTAATTTTGATTTTTATTATCGTCATTTCAAAATAAATCTTCAGGAAAGAATGTCTTCTTTGAAATTTAAGGGACAACCGATTCTCAAAAAGATCGAGTATCATTCTTGGTATGAAATCTTTCAGTAACGAAAATATTAAAAAGTTCGGGCGTTGGGCGAGCCATTATCATAATTGAGAACCACACTCACCGCGGTTTTGCGAGGGTGTGATGGGCGGGACGGGACAGACGAATACAATGTTGAAATATTTTTCATGTTAGATGTGGTGTGACACTACAACAAAAACCACCTCTTACAACGATGCGCGGACATTGTAGAAGGGTTTTGACAATGTTCTCAATCTCGTTGTCTAACAAGGCATTGTTAAAAGTATGACTTTTTTTGACAATGCCCTTGTGGCGTCGTACACCCCGTTGTAAATCGTATTTTCAGTATGCACAGATGTTTTGACAATATTCTATTGAAATTGTATTTCTTACATCAACAACGATACAAAGATATTGTATGTAATTCTATTACAATGGTTTGTAGAGGTGGTACACAACTAATTTACAACTTCATCACATAATTGTTTTTCCCTGATCAACAACGTTGTGATTATCTTGTAGTAAATCTATTACAACATCTTTCGGTATTGCGTTTCTTACATCAACAACTACACAAATACATTGTGGGCAACTATTTAACAATGTCCTTTAAAAGATGTAAACAATAACTTATAACATTTATATAGTACTGTCTTTCAACCATCAACAAGATCTGGAGGTCATTGTGGTTAAGTCTTTTACAATGTGTTCATTACGTGTTGTTAAGAAGTATTACAATAGTGGAAAAACATTGTGAGAAACTCCTGTAAAAAAAATTCAAATGCATACTAGCTGCAGTAGCTTGAGCAATCCCTGTGGATCAAAAAAACACATTTCCATCCTTTTAAAACATCAACATTAACATACTGAATATGTAGTCTATTACTAATATTAATATCAAACATCACAATGCAAAACATCACTGGTAATCAAAAAAAGATTTGGTACTTGATTTGTAGTCCCAACATAGAAATACTAACTAACAAACTTAAACTATCAAAGTACTATTTATAAAGTCTAAACTAAGAATTACGGAACCGGCTGAATATGGTATTTGCTCCAGGCTACTGTTGACCCTTCAGCTTGCCCAATGACCGTTGCCTCATCCGTACTCCTATATAGTTCAACATCAGGAACCAAGGCAACTTCGATCGAAACACTCCAAGCATCCAGTCCAAGGCGTCTACATTGGACTTTGGCATTAGGAACTGTATTTGCTATTGACCCTTCAGCAACAATCTCTCCCTTATTGTACCAGCTCATAATTTTGCATTTCTGTCCGAGCAGAGGCTCATTGGTGGTGCTATCATGTTGCGACTGCTGTTCATAAACGCAAATAATATATATAGTTAAATACGATAAATGAGATATTCTAAATGTCGAAATATTATGCATTTGTCTAAAATTCACCTCAGTCGTATTAACTTGTGGTGGCTGCACATTTTCTGATCCACTTCTATTTTCTCCTACCTGACCACCTTTGTTACCTCCTTGCTGGTTACCATATATTAGGAATTATGTAAATGCATACAATAACAATATCTACTTGAAGTATAAGAATTTTTAAAATAACAAATACCTACCTGAATGATTTTATCAACCTTCTCCTCCAGTGCTTCATACTTTTTTTGGAGTGCATGCATCATCTTTGTTGCATGTGCTTGGGCTTTCAATTTACCTGGTGTAACTCCAAAACCAAGTCCTACTACTGTTCTGCCAGGTTTGTCTTCACGCAATATTTGTGAGAGACCATCATCTTTCAGGCTAGATGAACTTTGAGTACGTGATTATGATTCTTTAATCTCTTGAATTTTTTTCTACATTTTAACGATGAAAATTTTAATATAAGCAACATACAAATCAGGATCTTGTAAAAAGATTGAAAAAGGAAATATTAGGATACCAAAGCGTCTAAAACATCTGCACTTGGTGTTTTTTTCCTCTTTGTTTTATGGCCTTCTGCCCATAAATCCATCCTGGGTATTTCTACACAGTTTGGCTGCTCCTTTTTCTAACAACAGAATATAAAAAAATAAAATCTCAAACTATAGTGAAGGTTTGAGTATCAATAGATCTAGAACACATAAACTAGATAAGCTAAAGTGCCTTTACCATTTTATGCTCCAATCGCGCATAACCCTGTCGACTCATCGAATGGGGCAGTTTATGAAAACCTCTTATAATCCTCATGAGATCGCTCTTAGTCTACGACAAATCATAAATTCAGAACACACAAGGTAATGAAGTTAACGAGATATTAAACCTGCCAACACAATCTGCTGATGAAGTTAAATTAGATTTGAACTTATTTTAGTTGCAAGTGAGCGTGCCCGCTTTATAAATTCCTCCCATTCCCTATATGTCATTATGTGAATGATTATAAAGGATCAAATAAGATGGTCAAAACTGTCATTTTATGAGAGCCACATTTCCATATATTTTATTCTAGTTACAACAGCCAGCAAATGGTCCGTAAAAGAGTTGAAAGTCAGATGACTAGAATTAGATATGCTAGTGAATATACGTACATAAAATTGAAATTGAGATTAAATAGGACCTCAATAGAGGAAGAACAAGAAATTTTCAGTTTAATGAAGTTCGTACCTTCAGTTTAATGGCACCTCAGGTGTGCTGCCAGGGTTCCTGCACAATAGCCACTCAGGTGTGCTACCAGGGTTCCTGCACAAAATGAAGTGTGTTGTACTAAATATAAAACTGAAGACCCGGCCTTCACCAACATGAACATTTAACTTGAGATAGAGTATAAAGAGATAGTCATTCTCATAAACAACAGCCATTCATAACGATCACCAACATGAACCTTCAGTCCTAAAGGGCATCGAAATTTTTTTTTGAAAACCAACTTTTGTTTAGTACCAATTCCTCAACTCTTTTGTTTAATTCCTCAACTCTTTTTAGGAATAGACTAGAGGTACATTTAATTTATTATTTTCTCAAGAGTACGTATTTTCTGACTTTCAATTTGATGCATTTACATGTTGTCATAAGTGGTGCATCTGCATATGTTAAAGCGGGTGGGATGTTAAAGGAAAGGAGGAGGTGTCTGTTTTGGTCCCCATATGCTGCTCATTGCTTGGATAACATGTTAAAAGATATCGGATCGCTTTCAAATCATCAAGAAACTTTTTCAAAAGAAAGGGCGTGGTGTATATACACACACACAATCACACATGGGTATTAAACTTGATGATAGAGTTTATTGGGGGAAACCTTATTAGAGCAGGAGTTACTCGGTTTGCAAGCGAGTATTTCACTTTGAAGTGTTTTTCCGATTACAAAATTGAACTCTATGCGATGTTCTCTTCAAATGAATGGCAGAGTCCACATGCAAGAAGAGAGATGGGATGAAAGGAATTAGAGTTCTTTTGATCAGGTATTAGTTAATTACATTTTATAGGATATTAAAAGAAGTACGTACATTATAACTTTATACTAATTTTGAATAGCCAAAACAAAAGGAAGAGAGGTATTTTAGTATACTATAAACTCATTAGTTGTTAGTTGACTAATATTCTTACAATATTTCCACACATACACTAACTTCATGAAACCATTGTTTAGGGCCTAGAAATTTAACTTATGAAAAGAATACCAAGGGAAAGCAAGCTATTGATCAAGGAAAAAGAGATGGAGCTGAAGATGAATCTAAGAAGTACATGAAATTGAAAATAAAGATGAAGATGGAGGAAGTGATGATGTGTTACCTGATGACGATATGAATGTCATTGATATAGATTTTGTCGACTGAACTAAACTTGAAGACACCCTTAACTTTATCTTATTTTGTTTTGTGTTTTGATAAATTGTAATGAATTAATTATACTTTTGAATTATCCATGTCTAAGGCATATTATGTAAACTTCAATGAAATATGTAGCAGCCTACTAAATAAAGTGTATCTTACGATACATTATGATACACGATCCTATTTTTTGCAAAACGATACACATCCAATACACGATATGACTACCTTGACTCCAGATCATCCAAAACCAGCCGAATATGTAATATCCGTACCTTTCTATTTTTAGCAGTTTCTATTTTTGGTGTATGTCTATTTTTATCGATTCGCTTGTAACCGTTTCGACATTTTAAACCTACTTTATTCTTGGAGTTTTTCCGTTTGGACGAGTTTTGGAGATGTTTTTACGTAATTCCATTCTATGTTATGTTTTGCCGTATGAACATTCGATTCTCGTAAAACTTGTTCGTTTTTGTTGTTTATTGGTTTGTATGAGTTCATATGGTTGAGTTGTTCGTGTTTTGACTTTCGGTTCGTTAATCCGACGTCGTACTGTGATTTTCGGACACTTGGGCCATTTTTGTAATTTCCTATAAGTTTAGAGAATTTCATCTTCGTTGTTGTATTTTGGATTCCCGAGTAAGCGGAATTGTATTTTCTTGTAATGCTTAGTTTCGTCATCGAATATACTTCGTAGCCATATTTTTGGTTCGATAAGGTGTTCGGTTTCGAGTCGTCCGAACCGTTTGACAAGAAATGCCGTAATCTTTGTCAGCAGGTGTTACGGTCGTAACACCCCATTCGTTATGGCCGTAATGTTGGCCATATTACGGCCATAATGTAGACCCTGTTACGGCCGTAACAGCCGGATGTTTTAAGACAGCGGGCAGAGTCACAAATCTTATTTCTCATCTCTCTTTTCTTTTTCTCTCGTCCAACGACATCAGAGGCGATTCCCACCAGTTTTGACCGGAGTTTTCTTCATTTTCCATCACTATTGAGTCGTGCTAACATATTATCATCAACGTAATCATCTTCTTCCGTCCAAATCCGAGGTAATTTCGTCTAGAACCCTAACTTGTCAATTTTGGTTTTTTTTTTGGGTTTCGCTTGTTAGAATCGAATTGTTCAAGTATGTTATGATATTCCTCATAGATTGTTGTTATTGGGTGACTCCCAATCCGATTTTGTCAAGTTTAATCCGTAAATTGTCGATTCGCGGAGGTTTTGCGTAAACCCTCGCCCATATCGATTGATCGTTTATTGTCATAGCTTGTAATCAGGGTTATGGGCGTTTTCCATTCGATTATTGTTGTCCGTTAAGACTGAGATATGTTGATCCTTCATTTAGGGACCGTCGTTTTCCATCCGGATCGTTCGTAGTCGTTATTCATTCCCAATTCTTCGAAGATGTCTCAAAGGCAAGTACTTTACATTTGTTTACGCGTTATAGTATTTGAATTATGGCATTTCGTGGTTGGATGGATGGATATGTATATGTTCACCTAGGGACGGTCCGACGGGGCCTCTAGGGGTACATTGCCGTGAGTTTCGTACTGCGAACTATGGTTAACCACCCAGGGATGTCCGACGGGGCTCTACGGGGTACGGTGGCCGTGAGTCTCGTACCGAGGTTAACTTTGAAATGTTTTGTTGGAGAAATGTGTTTTGTGCTTGTGCATCTTTAATATTACGGAATATAAATGATTTCTAAAATGATTTTGGCACATATTTTCATCTGATTAGAATGGTAGTTCAAATGGATTGTACTTGCACTAGCAGTTGTCGTTAACCCCTTAAATAGGAGAAATACTTTTGTATTTCGGGTACAGGTCAAGAAAGCAAACGAGCATGCGAGCCGTACAAGGATGATGGGCAGGTGTGATTCTGTTCAATGGTTGTTTATTGATGTCTTGTTTTGGGATTCCTTTATTATGTAATTGGTTTAAGTACTCGAGTAATTCTTTCTTGAATTTGTTAATATTGTGTACCCGTTTTGGGAAGTGGATTGGATGTCAGTTTGTATTGTCGTATTTCAGTCTTTGGTTTTGAATGTCGTGGATTGTGAAATTGTCGTTTTGTTGTTGATGTATGTCGTTGTCGAATGTCTTGTTGGTACGTTAGCCTGGTGGATTCCACAGTGTGAGGTCCACGGCGCTGTAATATGCCCTGATCATTTTGGGGGTGTTACAGAAAATGGTATCGGAGCTTAGGTTTATGGATACCTAGGCTGTCGATTATTTGGGTCTAGTCGAGTGTCGTTTTTGACCAGTATCACGGCTACGCCATCATCTCAGTATGCCGGTGCTTGTAAGTTTTCCTAACTTGACTCGTTACTTTGTTCTGTTCTGTTCCTATCTTGATGTCTTGTTGCGTTTTGCGTTTGAATTGCACTCACCCGTTACTTCTTCAGAATTCCTGCTGGTAGAGGACGCGGACGCGGTAGGGGATGTGGTGCAGCCGGTGGGGCGGCCATGTCCGATAACTCGGGAACTGATTCGGCGATGCCTTCCTTGTCGAACAGTGTTCCACCTAGTTCCGGAGGTCAGCAGGATCAGTCTGCTAGCTCCGGCAATGCTCATGAGAATATCGAGGTGGCTAACATTTTACAGCAAGTAGCGAACCAGATGACGCTACTGACTCAGACCGTCTTGGTCGGCCAAGCAAATGCTAACCCGATTCCGCCTACTGGATCTGGCAATGATAAGCTACTTTAGGATGTGATTCATATGCATCCTCTGCAGTTTGATGGTACTTCCGACCCTTCTGGTTGGGAGAGTTGATTATTTGAAATAGAGAAAGTGTGTGAGGCAGCTAACTGCTCTGAGGAGATGAAGGTACCCATCGCTCAGTACTTCCTCGCCAAAGAGGCGGCGACGTGGTGGCAAGCGGTGAAACCGCATGATCGGGCAGCCATGTGGGCAGAGTTTCGAGAGCTAATGGAGGACGAATTTTGTCCGTGGCCAGTCAAAGAGGGGAGGATCCGAGCCTTCTTTGAGGCTAAGCCCTCCGATTTCGCAGGCAATCAAAGAATACAACTAACAGCTTCATTATGTGAGGAACGAAGTCCGAGATGAGCTTGATAAAATCCGCCATTTTGACATGCGGATGAAGCCAAGAGTTCGTCTCTACATGTCTGGTCTCATATGTACGACACTGAAAGAATATCAGAACAAAGCGATGGCTTATGAGATGTCGTTTTCTACGACAGAGGCAGCAACAGAGGGGAAGAAACAGAAGACCTCTGGTTAGTTTTCGGGAGGCAAGTCAGGCAGGTATCTGAAGGCTCAGTCTGGTTTGCGAACCTTCGGAAATCAGTCCCCGTCATTTGGGTGAGGAAATGGTTCTAGGTCTGCTCCTACTGGTTCAGTGTGTGTTCCTAACTGCTATAACTGTGGTCGCCCCTGACACATTATGAGTGAGTGTGATAGGCCTCCGATTCAGTATCTTTCTTGCAGTCGGATGGGGCATCGTGCCAAGTATTGTACGGATGCAGCTCGGGCACCAGTTACTCAGATATCAGCCCCAACTGCGGGAGAGCCGAGCGTGAATCAGACACCGGCAGTTTCTTAGCCACAGCAGAGTTTTGGTAGAGGTCGAGGACGTGGGCAGCCTTCTAGAGGGGGAGCTTCTAGTGCGGGGTCTGTTCCGCCCCGTGTGTATGAAATGAGATGAGCTGGGGATCCCGACGCGACGATAGCTACAGGTACCGTTCACATCCTTGACCATCCTGTTTCTGTGTTATTCGATTCTGGTGCTACGCATTCTTTCATATCTATGGATTGTGTGCGTCGTTTGCATGTTGATTGCCTAGTTGTGTATGAACCTTTTGTCGTTAAACTGCCTAGTGGGGATAGCATCGTGGGGGATCGCGAGATTAGAGATTTTCCGGTGAGTATCGCGGGGAGGGATTGGCCTTCTAATCTGATTGCGGTAGATATTCGAGACGAGGATCTGATTATTGGTGAGGATTAACTGGACCGTCATGGAGCGATCATGAATTATAGAACGAGAACCGTTTCGATGTTAGCTTCTGACGGTATCGAGCATTCTTTTATGGGGCGTAAGCGGAGTAGCCAGAGTTTTCTGATCAGCGCTTTGAAAGCAGTGAGACTTCTTCGAGGAGGTTGCACGGGTTATTGGTGTTATGCGTTGAGATCGGAAGAAGGGGGAGTCAAGTTCTCGTCCATTCCAGTAGTGTGTGAGTATCCTGGAGTCTTTCCAGATGAGCTGCCGGGTTTGCCGCCAAACCAAAATGTTGAGTATACTGTTGATTTAGAGCCGGGTGCATCACCGATTTCTAAGATGCCATACCGTATGGCGCCTGCCGAGATGCTTGAGTTGAAGAAACAGTTGGGAGAGTTGCTAGACATGAGGTATATTCGACCGAGCATTTTGCCTTGGGGCGCACCGGTCTTGTTTGTGAAGAAGAAGGATGGGTCACTTCGTATGTGTATCGACTATCGAGAGTTGAACAAATTGACTATCAAAAACAAGTACCCGCTCCCAAGGATTGATGACTTGTTTGATCAACTGCAAGGGGCAATCGTGTTTTCGAAGATTGATTTGAGATCGGGGTATTATCAGCTCCGAGTGAAGGATTCCAACATTCCGAAGACGGCCTTTCGGATGAGATATGGCCACTATGAGTTCGTGGTTATGCCTTTTGCGCTAACCAACGACCCAGTCGTGTTCATGCAGCTTATGAACAAAGTCTTTATCGAGTACCTTGATAAGTGTGTAGCCATTTTTATCGATGATATCCTGATTTACTTGAGGAGCGAGGAGGAGCATGCCCATCATTTTCATATCGTGCTAGGTATTTTGAGAACTCAGCATCTTTTCGCGAAGTTCTCAAAATGTGAGTTTTGGTTACGAGAGATTATGTTTCTCGGCCCCGTGATCTCGGCCGAGGGTGTTCGTGTGGACCCACATAAGATAGAGGCAGTGTTACATTGGGCGCCGCCCAAAAATGTGAAGGAGGTCCGCAGTTTTCTGGGTTTGGCCGGGTATTATCGTAGATTTGTCTAGCGGTTCTCTAAGCTCGCTCGACCACTGACTCAGTTGTTATAGAAGTCATATAAGTTTGTGTGTACAGACGAGAGACAGAAAAGTTTTGAGGAGTTGAAGAAACGGTTGATGACCGCTCCCGTTTTGGCTTTACCGAGTGGTAATGAGGGTTTCTCAGTTTTTAGTGATGCTTCGGGCCAAGGGATCGGATGTGTACTTATGCAGCACGGGAAGATGATTGCCTATGCTTCCCGTCAGTTGAAACCGTACGAGTTGAATTACCCTACGCATGATCTTGAGTTGGCCGCAGTTGTGTTTGCGTTGAAAATCTGGCGTCACTACTTGTATAGCTCTTCGTGTCAGATTTTCACCGATCACAAGATCCTGGAGTACATTTTTACGCAGAAAGAGCTTAACATGAGACAACGGAGATGGTTGGAGTTGATTAAGGATTACGACCTCGAGATCCTTTACCATCCGTCCAAGGCAAATGTGGTGGCAGATGCCTCGAGCCGGAAATCGGTATCGATTCGGACACTTAAGTTACTTACGGCCCATCCAGGACTCCAACGAGAGTTGATGAGGTTGAGCATTGAGATTGTATTACCAGAGATTTCCGGGCAGTTGCGTACTCTTGAGATTTCTTCGTCTCTAGTCGACGACATTAAATCGGGACAGTTGGAAGACCCGATGTTTATTCAGCTTCAAGAGAATGTAAGGAAGGGGAAGGCCCCGGGATTCGTGATACATGAGGATGGTGTGTTGAGATTCTGAGGTCGGCTTTGTATTCCGAACGACTTGGAATTGAGAGAGAGTATTATGAGAGAGGCTCACGCGTCACCTTACTCAGTCCATCCGGGCTCGAGTAAAATGTATAAAGATTTGAGGAAGAATTTCTGGTGGAATGACATGAAGAATGAGGTAGTCGAGTTTGTGGCTAAGTGTTTGACTTGTCAACAAGTCAAAATCGAGAATCAGCGGCCAGCCGGATTGTTGAAACCACTTCCCGTCCCGGAATGGAAGTGGGAAGATATCTCCATAGATTTTGTCACAAACTTGCCGAGGACGAAGACCGGAATGAATATGGTATGGGTGATCGTAGACCGACTGACTAAGTCGGCATATTTTCTGGGCATCAAGGATACTTGGGGTCCAGAAAAATTGGCTCATATTTTTATCGCGCAGATAGTGAGCTTCATGGTACGCCGAAGACTATTATTTTTCATAGAGATGGCCGGTTTGTATCGCATTTTTGGCAGGCGGTACATAAGGCCTTGGGGATATGATTGCGTTTGAGTACATCCTTCCACCCTTAGACCGACGGACAGTCCGAGCATACCATTCAGACGTTCGAGGATTTCTTGCGCGCGTGTGCGTTAGACTGGAGTAGTGACTGGGAGGAGCATCTTGCCTTGATTGAGTTTACGTATAATAATAGCTGGCACGCGTCGATTAAGATGGCACCGTGCGCGGCGTTTTATGGCCGATGTTGTCGATCACCGATATGTTGGGATGATCCGTCCGATTTAGTTGGCACCGAGCCGGATCTTGTATTAGAGACGAGGGACAAAGTTGAGTTGATTAGAAAGAGAATATTGGCAGCTCTGAGTCGACAAAAGTCTTATGCGGATGTTAGGCGCCGACCTTTGGAGTTTGAGGTTAGAGATCATGTTCTGTTGACAGTGTCTCCGACGAAGGGAGTTTTCCGTTTTGGGAAAAAGGGGAAGCTCAGCCCGAGGTATATTGGACCTTTCGAGATATTGGAGAGAGTTGGCGAGTTAGCGTACCGTTTGGCATTACCTCCGTCGTTGAGTCATGTGCATAGTGTATTTCACGTCTCCCAGCTGAGGAATTATTTTCCGGACCCGTCCCATGTTATTGATTTCGGGGACGTGAAGATTGAGAAGGACGTCACGTTCGAGGAGAGGCCCGTTAGAATTTTAGAGCGTCGAGATAAACAGTTAAGGCATAAAACCATTCCTTTGGTTAAAGTGCAATGGTCGAGGCACATATTAGAAGAGGTAACGTGGGAGTCGGAGGAGGATATGCGATCGAGGTACCCCGAGCATTTTGATTCTTAAGTTTCGGGACGAAACTTCTTTTTAGAGGGGGAGAATGTAATATCCGTACCTTTCCATTTTTAGTAGTTTCTATTTTTGGTGTATGTCTATTTTTATCGAATTGTTTGTAACCGTTTCGACATTTTGAACCTACTTTATTCTTGGAGTTTTTCCGTTTGGACGAGTTTTGGAGATGTTTTTATATAATTCCATTCTATGTTATGTTTTGCCGTATGAACGTTCGATTCTCGTAAAACTTATTCGTTTTTGTTGTTTCTTGGTTTGTATGAGTTCGTATGGTTGAGTTGTTCGCGTTGTGACTTTCGGTTCATTAATCCGACGTCGTGTTGTGATTTTCGGATACTTGGGCCATTTTTGTAATTTCTATAAGTTTAGGGAATTTCATCTTCGTTGTTGTATTTCGGATTCCCGAGTAAGCGGAATTGTATTTTCTTGTAACGCTTAGGTTCGTCATCGAATATACTTCGTAGCCATATTTTTGGTTCGATAGCAGGTCCGGGTTTCGGAGTCGTCCGGAACCGTTTGGACAGCAGCTGCCCAGAACTGCTGTCCAGTAGGGTGTTACGGCCGTAACACCCCATTCGTTACGGCCGTAATGTTGGCCATGTTACGGCCGTAATGTAGACCCTGTTACGGCCGTAACAGCCCGCTGTTTTAAGACAGCGGGCAGAGTCAGAAATCTTATTTCTCATCTCTCTTTTCGTTTTCTCTCGTTCGGTGACATCAAAGGCGATTCCACCAGTTTTGACCGGAGCTTTCTTCATTTTCCATCACTATTGAGTCGTGCTAACATATTATCATCAACGTAATCATCTTCTTCCGTCCGAATCCGAGGTAATTTTGTCTAGAACCCTAACTTGTCAATTTTGGGGGGTTTTCCGGGTTTCGCTTGTTAGACTCAAATTGTTCAAGTATGTTATAATATTCCTCATCGATTGTTGTTATTGGGTGACTCCCAATCCGATTTTGTCAAGTTTAATCCGTAAATTGTCGATTCGGGGAGGTTTTGCGTAAACCCTCGCCCGTATCGATTGATCATTTATTGTCATAGCTTGTAATCGGGGTTATGAGCATTTTCCATTCGATTATTGTTGTCCGTTAGGACTGAGATATGTTGATCCTTCGTTTAGGGACCATCGTTTTCCATACGGATCCTTCGTAGTCATTATTCATTCCCAATTCTTCGAAGATGTCTCAAAGGCAAGTACTTTAAATTTGTTTACGCGTTCTAGTATTTGAATTATGGTATTTCGTGGTTGTATGTATGGATATGTGTATGTTCACCTAGGGACGGTCCGACAGGGCCTCTAGGGGTACGTTGTCGTGAGTTTCGTACTGCGGACTATGGTTAACCACCCAGGGATGTCCGACGGGGCTCTATGGGGTACGGTGGCCGTGAGTCTCGTACCAAGGTTAACTTTGAAATATTTTGTTGGAGACATGTGTTTTGTGCTTGTTCACCTTTAATATTCCGGAATATAAATGATTTCTAAAATGATTTTGGGGCATATTTTCATCTGATTAGAATGGTAGTTCAAATGGATTGTACTTGCATTAACAGTTGTCGCTAACCCCTTAAATGGGGGAAATACTTTTGTATTTCAGGTACAGGTCAAGAAAGCAAACGAGCATGCGAGCCGTACGAGGATGATGAGCAGGCGTGATTCTATTCAGTGGTTGTTTATTGATGTCTTGTTTTGGGATTCCTTTATTATGTAATTGGTTTAAGTACTCGAGTACTTCTTTCTTAAATTTGTTAATGTTGTGGATTGTGAAATTGACGTATTTCAGTCTTTGGTTTTGAATGTCGTGGATTGTGAAATTGTCGTTTTGTTGTTGATGTATGTCGTTGTCGAATGTCTTGTTTGTACGTTAGCCTGGTGGATTCCACAGTGTGGGGTCCACGACGCTGTAATATGCCCTGATCGTCTTGGGGGTGTTACGGAATACGAATTAACCAATTTTTGAACTCTGTTTAGATTCTTTAATGGCACTAAATTTCGAAATCCAATTTTTTAACTCAGTTTAGATTCTTTATGATCTAATACTAAATACTGTGATAGTGGATCCCTGAACTTGACAAATGGTCCAGGATAATTAAATTTACTAGTTCGAATATCAACAAGCGACATTGTGGAGATAAAGACTTCTCATTTTTTCTTCAAATTATAACTTAAGCAACAGAAGTCCGCATCTTCTTATCAGATAGTAATAACTGTAGGTTTCAGTTATAGTAGACTAAAAAATCTTCACTTTTCAACTGCTTATGCTCTTTCCTTTCCAACTTCAAATTTATCGAATACATATTTGCAACTACTCATCATTCACCAATACTAATAATAATAATAACAGTAATGATAATAATAACAATAATGATAAACAAAATTACTTGTACGCTTTTACAACATCCTTTATATCAAGGTCTTTTAATATGTTTCTCGCACTTAAAGAAAAATCTGCGAGAAATAATTTAACTGTTAAAAACGAAATAACAATTGTGAATACAAATAGCATGCTAGTTAACATTATCTATAATGTTTTGACCACATGCAAAAACTTAGTCCACGTTGTACTAAGTCAAATATTACAAAGCTTGGGTAGAGAAATATCAATTCAAGCTTGAAACTTCTGTCACATGAGAAATTAACTCTTGTCCCAAACTTTCTCAGCTTTCATCCAACCAACCTACCGAGCCCAGATCCAAGAAATCATAAACTATCACTACAGGTTCTGGCTTGATGTCAAAGACTGGTGTAAACTTATTATATTTTAAGAAATCAATCGCTCAGCATAACTTACGATATTTTAGGACCAAAACCAAATAACCATTCACACCAAAACCAAAATCAGAATTGATTTGGAGGTTTAAATCAAAAATCAATTTTGTTCTTAACTCTGAAAAACCCTAAAATTAGTTCTTAAAAATTCCACCAAACAAAAAAGTTAAAGCTAACCTGTTAAAATCCGTTGTTGTTCTTGTTAACAACTCCGTTCCTTTTCAGTCAATCGCCTCCTATTCCTTGTCAGTCAATCACCTCCCGTTCCTTCTTCATATGTTAGCAACTCCGTTCCTTGCCAATCAACCGCCTCCCGTCCCTCAAAAGAAGAAGGGGGTGAAAATAAAAGAAGCGGATTAAAAGAAAATGGGTGATCCCAGCGGCCAGAGAAGAAGGAGGTTAAGAGAAAATGGAATAAAAGGGTTTATCGGGACATGGGAAATAAATCTCCTAAAAAAATTTCCCCCCGATATTCCCCACAAAATCTCCCCCCTAAAATGGCTTATAGCGCCAAATCTCCCCCCAATTTTTCTCATAAAATTTTCCCCCTAAAATTCTCCCACCAATTTAGTTCGATAGGTTTGAAGACTATTTCTGTTATTCCCCCAAAAACGAAACTAAAAACATATCAGTAATGCCAAAATATCGTAGTTTTCCCTAATGAAATACAATGTAATTTGTACATTTTTTGATCAAGGGCTCATTTCTGAGTAGTTACCACAAGCCAGTTTTTTTTAAGAGATCCAAACAAGATCAGCAATTTCTTTCATTCATAGAAATAGAGCCAATACAAATAGGGACAAAATCAGTCCAAGCATTACATGAGCCTGTTAATGAAACATGCCTCTCAAGCCAGTTATTGTGCTATGCGTTTAATTCCCATGTCACCGAGCCATTTACCCTTGTGGCTTATTCTTATGTCACGTCACTAGTTACAATGATAATAACATAATACTAGGCAAATTGTAACACCCCCAATCCGCTCAGGGATATTACACGCCGTAGAACCTTTCCTCAAGGATCTACCAGGCTAGTAACAACATGAAACATCTCGACAATGCCTTTAAGGCTAAAATGACTAAGTAGACCGATTTGGCCTTTCAATAAAAACATACAACTCAAATACAACTCATGCCCACGCAGGGGTCAAAACACAAGCACACTCGTACAACGGGAAAAATATAGCAGCGGAAAATAAAGTACAACTGAACCAATAAACAATGTACGGTTCCTCATGTGATTAGTATCGATCATCTTTCATCATCCTTCGTGCCGACCTTGTGTTATGCTCCAAAACCTGAATGCAAAAACAGACATCCACCCCCCGAATACTCGGGGGTTAGCAAAACTCCACTGTTTTGCTAGTGCAACTACAAGTGCAAAAATACGAGTCATACAATTCACATTCCACGAACGATAATAATCCGGAATCCTCAAAGATTCAAATACAACAGGATGAACACTTCCCGAGGCAAGAGTTTGAGTAAAGACTTCCCAAAATTTCAAGATCAAAATATCAAGGGAAACAATTTATAAAATGATTTGAAATACCATCGGGAGTTTTAATAGAAAACAATTTAGGATTATCAAATCCTACTTTTCAAAACCCAAAAGACGAAAGGGGTCACCCCCCCAAAAGTTTACTTTCCGTAAAATAACCTTTACCAAACCGTTGGGATTTTAGCCCCAAATCCGTCAAATGACCTTTACAAAAACGTTGGGATTTTAGCCCCAGATCCGTCAAATAACCTTTATAAAAACTTTGGGATTTTAGCCCCAAATCTCATCAACTCATAGTACACGAGAACGACAACAAGGTTCGCCTTCCAACATCAAAATCCACAATTAAAGAATTTAACACAAACAACAAAATACTCTAGTGCCATCCTAGCCGAGTAAGCCAAACGAACACTTACCTCTTACACACTTAGTCGATGTATGCAATCATGAAAACATAGTTCCAAAGCACTCATTTCCGGAAATGCCAATATCAAATCACATTTGCAAAATGCACCACAATTAACCGCGGACCCACAGCTTCGTGGATCCCTACCGAGACCCCGTCGGATCTAACCCGTAGTGGTTAAAAGCAAGCTCGCGGTCCCACAGCTTCGTGGAGCCCTACCGAGACCCCGTCGGATCTAACCCGTAGTGAGCATACACACACACACGTTACTCATGCAATACTAATATGCTAAGAATGTAAGTTCATCAAGAATACTTACTAGAGATGGCCATTTATCCGACAACATTATCAAACTCTTCAAAACACAATAACAAGATTAAAAACGGAATACACGATTCCATAACTTTAAACAATAGGGATATCATCAAAGCCTTCAATACTCAAAATAATCAATTCCCAAAACATAACGTTCACAAAACACACATGCGTTTTGAAAGAGAGCCTTTAACGAGGCCAAACCGAAATCTTTTGGAAATTCATTTTAAAATAACCAACAAACACACCAAAACGACCACCGATCAATCATATCCACAAAACTAGAAGCGTATGAACAAGGTACTTGCCTCGAATAAGAACAACGCGAAGAATCGACCGAAGTAGGTTAATACGAACCGACTACGAACCCGCCGACTCCACCGATCGCCAACTTGTGTTCATAAACTACGAAGGACAATAACAATAATGAAATGAATTCCCTAACACGACTTAAAGCCGTTGAATTCAAAGAACGAATGACGAAAGTTCAAGCGTTTCCCCCAAAACGGCCAAGAACACGATTCGTTCCGTCAAAACCCGAAAACGGAATTCCAAGTTGAAATATGGATATACAATCTATAGAATATGTTTAACAACATCATTTAACCACAATCGATCCATCAAAAACGGATGAAAAACGAGATCGAGAACAAATCCCCCAAAAAGTCAATTTGAAGGAAATCAAGAAATATACTTTGATTCGACGAAGAACAATGGATTAAATGATGTTAAACACAAGAATACTACCAAGATTAATCATACCCATCATGAATTAATCAATAATACGGAACGAATCGGACAAAAACGCAAAACCCCAAAATTCAAGAAACTAGGGTTCTAAGAAAGATTACCTTGATTCGCTGGATCAAAGGACGATATAGGATGATTGATTGATGTTATGAACTCAAGAACTTCGTGGATTTGTTGTTAAGCAACATGGCTCCATGATAAGCACACCCTCAACCGCGGAAGAGAAGGAGAAGAAGGAGAAAAATGGCCAAAAAACCGTCTGCAGGGCCATAAATAGGCTGCACAGTGTGCCGCGGCCCAGCGGGAGTGTGCCGCGGCACAGGGCCAAAACTGCGCCCAGTGATCGGCAGTGTGCCGCGGCCCGGCCGACATGTGCCGCGGCACAAGGTACAGACGGTTTGGCCGAAAAATGCAACAGAGTGTGCCGCGGCCCTGCCGGCATGTTCCGCGGCCCACGGTACGGCCTGCTCGGCCAGAAGACTGCCGAGCACTACCGGCCGTAACTCGGCCAGTACCGGCCTGGGCCCAGGTTGCCCGGCCATGACTCGGCCGGGGCCAACTCCGACGGCCCGAACGACCTCGAAACCCGAACCTGAATACGAATCGAAGATACGGTTACGAAATACTCGCAGACGAATTCGAGCACTAAGAGAACACACGATTCCGACCATCCGAAGGCTCGGAATTCGACAACAGAAAGTAATTACCCTAAACTTTGGGAAATTACGAAAATGGCCCAAAACGCCCGAAAATCACGATACGTGATCGAATAACCAAACTGAAGTTCATAACACGTCTAACAAAGTTAAACGGACTTACGGGAAACTCGAAATAGCAGTTTCGAACGAGATTCGCAAGAATCGAACTCAAGTGCGGAAAAATCGCTAAAGAACACGGAATTCAACAGAACGACACCGAAACGAACTCGGATGACAAAAAGTGTAGAATTAATCATTCTCATAATGACGAAACGGTCATGATCAAGTCGTCAAAACGGACTTACGCCAAAAAAAAGAAATTACCGAAAATCGAAATTACGGGTATTACATTCTACCCTCCTTAAAAGAAGTTTCGTCCCGAAACTTAAAATAAGTAGGAAGAAGCAATATCCTCTGCCAGGAAATCTCGACGAGATACGCAAAAATCGAAAACTCGCGCCCGACGGCGAAGCGCTGCAAGGAACGCAAAGAGACATACGGCGTGAAAACACGCTCCACGACGACCAACACAACGTCGCCGTTAGGAATATAATAAAACCAACAAATGACAAGCGTCATCAAATGGATAATATAGTCAAGTCAATTATCCGAACAATCACAAAACACAATGAATGAAAATCAATATGATTGACCGACCCAACGGTACATCAATCAAAACGCGAGCCAAACGCTGAACAAATACGGAATTCCATTGCCCAAGGGTTGGAAGATCGAAAACGAGACTAATTTCCCGAACTTAAGGGAATTAGGAAGGAGCCTGAACGCTCAACAATCACAAAACGAGAACAAAAACCGAACAAACAAACGATCGAGACAACAAAAATCGAACAATCATGTCCGAAACACGAAGGATAATAAAACTCAAACAACAACTCCCAGGATGATCTGGTGAGAACTACAAGACATGCATTCCCATAAGATCCACATGAAAGGGAATAGCGATTGAAAAGTCACAGCGACAAACGAGTTATTCCAAAACAATACCACACTCGTTCGATCAACAAAAGCAAGGGGCATGACAAGCTCAGAAATGTCAACGAACATAAATGAGTCGACGAAGTCGAAAACACAAGAGTTCCAAATCCGATCTACTTCGAATAAAAGAACTAATAGAACCAGATGATGTCACTCCTGAACAAGGTTCACAAGAATAGAACCGAACTCGAAAAAGTCATAGTGATAACCAGGTCGACCCACAACAAGATCACAGTTCGTTCGGACGATGAAACCGAAATACAGAACAAGTTCATAAAGTGCCAACGAACATGAGCGAATCGATGTACTGGAGAAAGAGAAAATACAGAAGTCAAAATAGTACGGTATTACCTCCGACCTCGTCCACGAAATTCACAAAACGGGAGCAAGGTAACAAGACATTAAACAACCGACACATAACGGAACGATCACCGATGCACACGGTCATACCAAACCAAGCTCTAACAGCTCGCACATGCGCGATAACGCAGAAATCACCACGAGGCGACAATATTCAATACCCACATCCCACCTCTCACAGAGGCTAACACAACAAATGTGTGGAAAACGACTCAACGCTCACACCGCCAATTCGGTCATACTCGGGAGTAAACATCGAAATGACAATGCGAACATCATACATACATACCCAGCCCTCAAATGGGAATGGATAGGTTTTAAAAACGAAAACCTCATTTTGAAAATAATTTAGAAGAACACCGATTGATCTTGAGTATCACCTTTCAAAAAGTACAAACGTGAAACATCGTTATCCAGACTTTGGAGAACAATTTTGCATTTGATAAAAATAAGGACACTTTCTCTTAGTGAAAACTTTCAGAATATTCGACCCTCGGGTCTAAATAAAAGTGTTTCTAAAACATTGAAAATATCTCAAAGCATTTTGGTCCTCGAGGTAGAAATTTTTTGAAATATATTGTGGCACCTTGGATGTACCACAAGAAAATAACTCATTTGAAAAGTATGTCTCGAAATTTATTTTTCTAAGATACTCAAGGTTTTAAAAAATCCAATAGGCCAGAACGCCCAAAACTCACACGTATCGACGTTCACTAAAACAACTCCTAGTACACGCATCAAAACGTTTAAAATCAAGACAATACATGTCTTTAAACGGAAATAAACGATAAAATACCACATTCAGAACAAAACCACTGACCCCATTCGAGGCCTCTAAGGACCCTCCCGCACTGGCTAGGGAACAAGTCGAACGCGTATAAGCACAAAGCTTCCACAATAGAACTTGTAAAACGTGCAAATCGATTCGAAAATCATCAGCAACGGACAAAAACAACAATAAAAACACATCACAAGCGACGACACTCCTCGTATAAATCAAATACAAGAGTCCACTAAATACATATCGTGAAATCAAAATCCACATAAGGATTCCACCACTTAACAAATAATCATAAAAATAGTTCGTGTCACACGAGGCACAACACAAAGAAGGGAGACTTACTTCCACAGGTCGCACGAAGATGATGATCGCCCCACGATACTAATCACGACCAACAAACTCAAACGACGCGTCGCGACACGACTCAGTCAGATAAAATCCGACGAAACAAGACTCAAACAACACGACTTGACCCGACAGCCTAGGTTTCCACAACCTAAGCTCTGATACCATTTATGTAACACCCCCAATCCGCTCAGGGATATTACACGCCGTAGAACCTTTTCTCAAGGATCTACCAGGCTAGTAACAACATGAAACATCTCGACAATGCCTTTAAGGCTAAAATGACTCAGTAGACCGATTTGGCCTTTCAATAAAAACATACAACTCAAATACAACTCATGCCCACGCAGGGGTCAAAACACAAGCACACCCGTACAACGGGAAAAATATAGCAGCGGAAAATAAAGTACAACTGAACCAATAAACAATGTACGGTTCCTCATCTGATTAGTATCGATCCTCTTTCATCATCCTTCGTGCCGACCTTGTGTTATGCTCCAAAACCTGAATGCAAAAATAGACATCCACCCCTCGAATACTCGGGGGTTAGCAAAACTCCACTGTTTTGCTAGTGCAAGTACAAGTGCAAAAATAAGAGTCATACAATTCACATTCCACGAACGATAATAATCCGGAATCCTCAAAGATTCAAATACAACAGGATGAACACTTCCCGAGGCAAGAGTTTGAGTAAAGACATCCCAAAATTTCAAGATCAAAATATCAAGGGAAACAATTTATAAAATGATTTGAAATACCATCGGGAGTTTTAATAGAAAACAATTTAGGATTATCAAATCCTACTTTTCAAAACCCAAAAGACGAAAGGGGTCACCGCCCCAAAAGTTTACTTTCCGTAAATAATCTTTACCAAACCGTTGGGATTTTAGCCCCAAATCCGTCAAATGACCTTTACAAAAACGTTGGGATTTTAGCCACAGATCTGTCAAATGACCTTTATAAAAATGTTGGGATTTTAGCCCCAAATCTCATCAACTCATAGTACACGAGAACGACAACAAGGTTCGCCTTCCAACATCAAAATCCACAATTAAAGGATTTAACAAAAACAACAAAATACTCTAGTGCCATCCTAGCCGAGTAAGCCAAACGAACACTTACCTCTTACACACTTAGTCAATGCATACAATCATGAAAACATAGTTCCAAAGCACTCATTTCTGGAAATGCCAATATCAAATCACATTTACAAAATGCACCACAATTAACCGCGGACCCACAGCTTCGTGGATCCCTACCGAGACCCTGTCGGATCTAACCCGTAGTGGTTAAAAGAAAGCTCGCGGTCCCACAGCTTCGTGGAGCCCTACCGAGACCCCGTCGGATCTAACCCGTAGTGAGCATACACACACACACGTTACTCATGCAATACTAATATGCTAAGAATGTAAGTTCATCAAGAATACTTACTAGAGATGGCCATTTATCCGACAACATTATCAAACTCTTCAAAACACAATAACAAGATTAAACACGGAATACACGATTCCATAACTTTAAACAATAGGGATATCATCAAAGCCTTCAACGCTCAAAATAATCAATTCCCAAAACACAACGTTCACAAAACACACACGCGTTTTGAAAGAGAGCCTTTAACGAGGCCAAACCGAAATCTTTTGGAAATTCATTTTAAAATAACCAAACAAACACACCAAAACGACCACCGATCAATCATATCCACAAAACGAGAAGCGTATGAACAAGGTACTTTCCTCGAATAAGAACAACGCGAAGAATCGACCGAAATAGGTTGACACGAACCGACTACGAACCCGCCGACTCCACCGATCGCCAACTCGCGTTCATAAACTACGAAGGACAATAACAATAATGAAATGAATTCCCTAACACGACTTAAAGTCGTTGAATTCAAAGAACGAATGACGAAAGTTCAAGTGTTTCCCCCAAAACGGCCAAGAACACGATTCGTTACGTCAAAACCCGAAAACGGAATTCCAAGTTGAAATATGGATATAAAATCTATAGAATATGTTTAACAACATCATTTAACCACAATCGATCCATCAAAAACGGATGCAAAATGAGATCGAGAACAAATCCCCCAAAAAGTCAATTTGAAGGAAATTAAGAAATATACTTCGAATCGACGAAGAACAATGGATTAAATGATGTTAAACACAAGAATACTACCAAGATTAATCATACCCATCATGAATTAATCAATAATACGGAACGAATCGGACAAAAACACAAAAACCCCAAAATTCAAGAAACTGGGGTTCTAAGAAAGATTACCTTGATTCGCTGGATCAAAGGACGATATAGGATGATTGATTGATGTTATGAACTCAAGAACTTCGTGGATTTGTTGTTAAACAACATGGCTCCATGATAAGCACACCCTCAGCCGCGGAAGAGAAGGAGAAGAAGGAGAAAAATGGCCAAAAACCCGTCTGCAGGGCCATAAATAGGTTGCACAGTGTGCCGCGGCACAGGGCCAAAACTGCGCCCAGTGATCGGCAGTGTGCCGCGGCCCTGCCGGCATGTGCCGCGGCACAGTGCGGCTGCTCGGCGAAGATCGCGAGCACTACGGCCGTAACTCGGCGCACGCACAGGCCCAGGTTGCCCGGCCATGACTCGGCCGGGGCCAACTCCGACGGCCCGAACGACCTCGAAACCCGAACCTGAATACGAATCGAAGATACGGTTACGAAATACTCGCAAAGACGAATTCGAGCACTAAGAGAACACACGATTCCGACCATCCGAAGGCTCGGAATTCGACAACGGAAAGTAATTACCCTAAACTTTGGGAAATTACGAAAATGGCCCAAAACGCCCGAAAATCACGATACGTGATCGAATAACCAAACCGAAGTTCATAACACGTCTAACAAAGTTAAACAGACTTACGGGAAACTCGAAACAGCAGTTTCGAATGAGATTCGCAAGAATCGATCTCAAGTGCGGAAAAGTCCCTAAAGAACACAGAATTCAACAGAACGATACCGAAACGAACTCGGATGACAAAAAGTGTAGAATTAATCATTCTCATAATGACGAAACGGTCATGAGAGAGTCGTCAAAACGAACTTACGCCGAAAAAAAAAATTACTGGAAATCGAAATTACGGGTATTACACAAATAATCAATGCACAACCGAAATATTGCAAAAAAAAAAGTTCTTTATCATATAGCATTACTTTGCACATATTATTCGATATCAATTAATTAAGTCATCCACTTTCTCCATATAATTATGTTATGTACTTCTTAATAATTAAGAAACAACGTTAATTGTGCTATAGGTTTAAGCCCCATGTCACCGAGCCATTTACAAATGTGGCTTATTCTTCTATCATGCCACTGGTCACAATGGCAATAACATTATGCTAGGCACTTAATTAATCCACATCGAAGTATTACAATTTTAGTATCATATACTATTATCTTGCACGTACATTGTTTAGATTTTGAGACTAGATAATTTTTAGTTCTCAACTAACTCAAAAACGAACTCAACAAACTCGAAATGTGGAATAACAATTTACAGGATGACAAATGAAAATTATTGCATTATTTTTTCTTTATCATTTGCTATTATTTTGCAGGTATTGTTCTGGATTTTGGGACCCAAATAATTTTTAGTTCTCAACAAATTAAAAAAACGAACTCAACAAACTTAAGACATGAAAAAAGATATGGTGCAAATAAAAATTGATAGTGGAAAACTTAAAACTTACACATAAAAACCATTTTAGAATCTTACAATCTCGACCATGATTAAGACGTAATAATACATGTGATGGGAAGGCCATCTTCGTATGACTATATATAACATTTAGGTAATGTGTAAAAATCTAGATGTCCTTGAAATTATATCCATATATTAAAAATTTCACCATCGGAATGGAAATGGTCTAGAGACATAACGTTTACAATGTGATATGTACATCATATAACTAATTAAGACATATAGTGAAAGTTCTATAATATGACACTTACATAATGTGTGGATCACCATCACTTTTGTTTTCTTTTGTCTCGTATATTTTCTTACGCGTAATTGAGATGTAACTTTTTTTTTTCTAATGTAACGTGGTATGTATATTGTATAACTAAGGTATATGTATAGTAACCCTTACCACAACGGGATATATAGATTGTAGATAAACCTTACAACAACGTGGTGTCTAAGTTGTACAAGTACGATTAATTTATACTAATTTACAACGTCATGCTGGCATTGTCGATTATGATTTAGACAGACTAATTTACAATATTTTTATATATGTGGTCAAATGGAGCGATTACAATGTTAAAAAGTCATTGTATAATATTGGAAATTTACAACTGTGTCTGCGCATTGTCAAAAATAATTATTTGACAACAATAAAGTGTTGATGTTAAAGGTCGAATTTACATCATTTCGTCTCGTCATTGTAAAAAATATGAAGTCCAACAACATTTTAATGAAAAAACTATTTCACAATGTACCATCTACACCGTTATTTTTACAAAAGTTGTAGAAGGTCTAATTTTTTACAACATTTCAAAATATCGTTGTAGATTGTACGTTGTAAAAGGAGTTTTTTGTTGTAGTGTAAAATGGGTCTCGAGACGATACATGATGAGTGTAAAATTAATACGCACTTGCCCCGTGAATTTTCTGGAAGGCTAGATAAATTTATATTTTAAACTACATTTTTTTTGCTATTTTACAGTGTGAAAAAATGATGTTAATTGGATAATATATTCATGAAATTGATATGGAAAAATATTTACTTACAAGGAATAATTTAATTTACAAAAATAAACAAATGCAAAAGTTTTAGAGGTATGTCTGAATCAGTTAAAAGCCTCATATAAAAATTTAATTTCAATTCCTAAAAAATGATATGAAAAAATATATATTTAGAAGGAATTATTTAATTGAAAGGAATATTAAATCTTTAAATGTAATCTCAATAAACACCTTATATACTTCATCTTAAATTATAAAAATTGATATGAATAATATTTATTTAGAAGGAATAATTTAATTTGAAAAAAGCAAATGTAAGATATTAACTACAGTAGAAATTGATTTTAATTGCACTATAAATTCATAGAGTTGACACGAGAAATATTTATTTGAAAAAAATAAGTTAATTTTAAAAATGTATGTAAACTTTCGAGGTAAGTCTTAATAATTTACACGCCTCAATATAAAATTTAATTTTAATTCATAAAAGAGAATCTGAAAAAAATATATATTCAAAATGAATAATTTAACTCTCAAAACACACCTAGGATATTAATTGGAATAGAAAGTAATTTTAATTAGATAATAAACTATTAATAGCTTGATTGATTGATATGTATTAAATTAAACTTCGTAAATTAATTTTAATTCATAAGAATTGATATGAAAAAATATTTATTTAAAATAAATTATTTAATTTAGAATAATAAATATATAAAATATTAGTTAAAAAGTAATTTCAATTCATAATAAATCATGATAGCCCGATTAATTGACTTGTGTTATTACTTCATAACAATATATATGGGCATCGATGACTAACCTTCACTTTTCCCGTTTATTATTGTTATATACGCACTTAAGAAATCTGCTTTTTTTTTTTTTTTTTTTATACCGAGGTTATGAACTTACACCTGATTAGTCTTCGAGATAATAGTCAGGTCTTTTAAAACCACTACCAATTAAACAGTGAGATGTGTATCCGGCTCACAACTTCTTAAATATATTTAACTACCGTGTATAATGAGTCGTCCCCAAGTGATTGCTCAATGCTGGACCCCCACAAATCTAATTGGAAAGTCCCACCGAGATAAAGTGCCCCACACTATCGATTGAAGCCCTTAATATTTAATTGTTCCACCAACGTACTCCGAGAAGTTAGGGTATTTCTTTTAGTGGAGTCATAAATTCCTAAAAGAATTTATCCACACTCGAAAAATGAATTATGAATATCTTGATCTAGAGGTGGCCAGTGGGCTGGGTCGGCCCGACCCAGTCCGGCTCAGCCTGAATTTTCCAGGCCCGAGGGCCACGCGGGACAGTCCGGTCTCAGAATCGAGACCAGCCCACCAGAACTATCGGGCAGTCCCGGTCCCGATCCCAAACTCCCGAGCCCTGGCCCAGCCCAGCCCGGTTAGTCCACTAGCCCAGAACAGCCCGACCCCCGTCCACCCGCAGTCCGGCCCACAGTCCGCCCAGCCCGGCCCACCCATCAAGCTCACTCCAAGTCCACCTTAGCCCACCATTCATATATTAACATATTTTTCCCCTTTTCTTCCCTATTGAGTTTAATGTTAATTTTAATTCAAAATGAATTTTTTAAATGAAAATTTTTAGTTTAATGTTATTTTTTTTTAATTCAAAACAGATTTTCTAAATTGATTTTTTAATTAATAGTAACTATCTTTTTTAAAAAATCAAAACAGATATTTTCAAGTTGATTTTTTAATTTAATATTAACATATTTCTTTAAATACAAAACATATTTTTAAAAAAAAAATTAATATCCCGCCCGGACCCAGCCGAGACCGGCCCAGTGAGTCAGTGACAGCTCGGAGGCGGGCGAGCAGCGGATTGCAACCTCCCAGTCCGCCACAAATATAGGCCGGTCCTGTTCTCCTAATCCCAGCCCGGCAAGCTCAATTTGGATCGTCCCAACCCGATCCATGGCCACTATATCTTGTAGAAAAAGGCGAAATCCCTCGCCCCCAGGGCCCCCACCCCCCGGCCCGATAGGGATTGGTGGAGGAATTAAATCACATGACTAACTACCACTAGGTGGGAGGAGCAGTCGTAGTGCGCGAGCCTATCCCACATTGGATAAAACTCCACACTACGATCACAGTGACTGAAGCTTGCGTCAGATGTAATCTACCACCTAGGAACCGGTTGAGTTGCCCACGCGGATAAATAGCCTAGATAGTAGAGCACCAAGCAAATTCATGATTTTACTTCTTTATTAAATTCTATAATAATATTCAAAGTCTATGTATTCATTATATTCATAGGTGGTATGATTCATATCCTCGCTTTTCACCCGACAATGTTCAAGTCCAAGGCACTCTCTCCTAGTGTAGGCGTAACATTTGCGTAAAAGGTATTTTAGAAAAATAATTGAACGGTATATATAATTTTATTGTGTAAATATTAATAATGAATGTGTGACAAAAATTATAATTATAAGATAATAATAAAATAGGCATATATTATACTACCTACATGTAGGTAGATATTAAAATTGTAGTAAAAAATATACTAAGTACTCTTCCGTTCCGCTTAAATCATTACACTTACTTTTTTTTAACGCTTTAAAAACTTTATATTTATAACATTTACACAATCATATCAAACAACCATCTTTTACATTTTACTCTCCACCACACACTCATTAAAATTATTTAAGTACAAAAATGGAGTTAAGAAGAAAAGTAAAAAATAGAAATTTCTCATCTTATATTGATTTTTTATTTTATATAAATAAAATTCATATAAATTCTAAAATTCAAGAATAAACATGAGAAACTACAAAATAAATTCTACTAAACATAATAATATTTGAGAAAAATACAAATAGATTCTAAAAGTACAACAAATTCTATAAATAGTAAAATTAAATTTTAAAACTAATAATCAATTAAAAACTACCAAAAAATCATAAAAAGATAAATATTAAAAGATCATAAATAAATACTAAAAATTATATAGATATTTAAGATATAAATAATATACAAGCAAATTCAATACAATACAAATAAATACTGAAAATGTTATATCCTCACAATATAAATAAATTTATAAAAGTAAAAATAAGATAAAAATAGTTCTTATAAACTTGTAATAAGTTTGTAATAATTAAATAAATCCTATACTCTAAAAGATACAACTAAATTAATGAAAAATAGAAATAAATGCAAAAAATTCGTAAAATCTAAAAATAAATTAATTCTAAAATTTACAAATAAATCCTAAAAATTGGAAATAAATGGTAACATTGCTCAAAGAAATTAACATAATCATTTAAATATGTTTATTTTAATATATCTAGAAACAAACAAACAAAATGAAGAACAAAAATACAAAAATATCCTCAACTAAGTTCAAATATTATTTATAAAATATAAATACACTCTAAAATTAAAATAAATTTAGAAAAGTCAAAGAACTGCAATAAATTCTACAAAAATAACTAAAATTAATAAAATATAAATATACCTTTCAAAATAAAAATACTCTATCAATAAATCCAAAAAACGCAATGTGGTGCATGCATCCTATACTATTTGATCAACACGGTTAAAATTAAATTAAATAAAAGTGAACTCTAAATATAAAAATAATAAGAATAATTATTCCAAACATCATGCACCTACTCAAATTCTTAATATATAATGTATTTACAAGCACAACAGATATTGATTATAAATAAATTCATAAAATTCTATATAATTCTAAAAAAAATCCAGAAAATACGAATAAATTTTGAAACATTGAAGAATGCTAAAGACAAAAATAAATCTAGAAATAAAAATTAATTCTAAAAATTAAAAATAAATCTCCAAATATTACTAATTCTAAAAACACTAATTAGTTCAGTTTTTCTTTCATATTCTAGGATATATACATATTTTTCATTTTTTATTTTATCTTTTTATCTTTAATATTTTAAAATCTATTGATTTTTTTGGATTTGACTGTATTTTATATAATTTTTTTTGATTTAGATATCATAATTTTTAAGATTAGTTTTTCAACTTAAAATTAACTTGTATTTTTCGGAACTTATTTTGTAACATTTTTTTAATTTTTAGATTTATTTATATTTTGTGGTTTCAATTTTATGTAGAAAAAAAAACAAAAACAAAATTGAAATGAATGGAAATTAAAATAATAAAATATTTTTAGCTATTATATTATGATATCTCTATTTATTAATTAAAGCATTTTAAATTCTAAAATGATTTCATTTTTATTGGATTTCATACTTTCCTTAGATGATGAATACTATATGTAGTTAACTTATTTTAGAATTGAATTTTAATTATGAAGTTAATAATTATCATATAATAAATTGTAGTAAAAATCTAAGTGTATTACGGTAATTTCAAATTTGTCTGATCTTTTCAAAATTATAAATAAAAATCAAGAGTACAATATTTTTTTAACAACAATACATAATGATCAACGAACATGATTAACTCTAATTTGATTTAATGAATATAAGATGGTCCATAAAATATTTTGACTTTGCCTCATTTGATGATTGTAACTTATAAGTTTTAAGACAAAATTTGTTTTGTTCAAACGAAATATTTCGGAAAAAAAAGTTTAGTTGTGTAATCGTTTTGAAGTGGTAAATGACACTTTCTAACAAAAAAATAGGAATAATTTCTGAAATAGGTCTTCTACTTTCACCCAATTGACACCTATAGACATCAACTTATTTTTATGACACTCATGGACATGTTCGTTTGGTCGTCAGGCACGTTAGGTCGAAGGAGTAACTCCATCCTAAAAGTCAAAAAAGGAAAGATGAGCTCGCCGTCAATGCTGAGTTGGATCCACGCGTTTAGTAATACAGCCTCGTTTTGTTCTTGCGATTCTTGCTGAGAATTAAAACCTACCAAACCTACCAAATCCGTCCGTCTGACTTGATGCCAAGCATTTTGGGGGGTTTCGGATTTATCATCAATACCAAGCAATCGATCAGAAAAGGTAGTTGGTTCGCACACCATTCGTCGTTATTTTGAAGGCTTTTTGGTTGATCAGCAGTCTCTGATTTTTTGATTCCAAGCTTCTCCGATTCTATGTGATTCTCTGATTTTTTGTTATGTATGTAGATTAATGTCATCAATGAGATCAAGTTCGATGTCAAAGACATCCCCTTTCAGATGTTTCTGAGGTGAACCATCACCAGTGAGAGTTGCTCGAACAAACACAAACAATGGTAGCGAGAAGGGACACTGTGATTTTCTGAGGTGAACAATCACCAGTGAACCATCACCTGCCATGTTTCTGATAAATCGAAGAAGAAGGGACACTGTGATTTTTTTTAGTTGGGCTGATCAATTAACCACTGATAACGATGATATGCGATATGGGAATCATATGCTTGAACTGAGAAGGGAAATTGATGAACTGAAAGAAGAACTGCAGTTAGAGAGATCTTTGAAAACAGAGTATAAGGAAAAATATCTGCCGTTGAAGATAAAATTTTTGTATTTAAGTTTTGTGTTTCTGCTGTTTCTGGTTTGGGTGTATGCTAGAAATAGATATGGAGTTTAAGTTGATTGTAAGTAGACTTACATTTGTCAATGGACAACTAGACTTACATATTTTGCCCATTCATTGATTCCATGTAACAGACAATGTAACACATGGTTTCTGTAATATCCGGAACTTTTACTACCGTTGTTTAATATTATTTTATCCGAGTTATATTGTACAACGTGGAATCTGTACAGTATAGATAAAATAAATGAAGGGCTGAGATGTCAGTATCGGTATAATTGTCGTACTTGGTCGACAATTGTATTAGAGGATATAGTGCGTCATGTATACGTATCCAGTATGTCGAGACGGACGAGAAAAGTTGGAAATGGCTAAGTGTAATATTATTAGCGCACGCTAATAATCACGAGTAGCGCACGCTATCGTGCAGGTTTAGCGCACGCTGGGGACATAACTTAGCCTACGCTAGTGAAGAACAGCTCAGAGGGAATCTACGCGTAGACCAGGCCACTTTCGGCGCATGTTCTGATAAGTCAACGGATGTTATAGTGTATTGTTAGCGCACGCTAATGCATGTTGATTAGCGCACGCTAACTATATATCGGACAAAAAGGAATCTTATCCTCGTCACCATTTTCGGTGTGTGGACCAGTCTTCGGAGCATACAGACAAACGAGTCAACTGATATTGGCACACGCTAAATGCAAGGACTTGCGTACGCTAGAGAGTGTAAATTACGTACGCTAATGCATGGGCATTACGTACGTAAGCGCATGTACGAAGCCAGACAGTAGCCCCTGGACTGCGATAGTGCACGCTAACAAAGTCAGTTAGCGCACGCTAAAGCCGTAGCGCACGCTAAACATGAGATGTTAGCGCACGCTAGTAATGTATTCTATATAAAGGGACAAACGGGTGTTATGAAGCATTTCGTCCATTTCTTTCCTTTCACTCGATAGAGAGAGCTCTGGGAGGTACTTGAGGTCCAGAAACACTCCAAGATGATGATCTTTATCAAGATTAAGATAGAGAACATGGATTAAAGCCTTGTTCTTCCAGTTATTCATGGTTCTTGGAATGAAGTTCAAGTGTTCTCCTTCTTGGTTCGTCTAATCTAGGTAATTTTCGTATCCCTTTGATACTTGTTCGTTTTAAGGATGATTACATGTGAGGAACATGTTGGATAATCATGTGATGATATTATATGAGGATTAATGAAGTTATGATAAGAGTTTTCGGATGTTAACTAAGATGTCTCCATACTTTAAGAATTGTGTTTCGTTGGCTCGGCAGAACAATCTGCCCAAATCGCTGATGCCATTAGCGTACGCTATAAGATCCAGCGCACACAGCTATAGATTCCCATGATGATCCCGTCGGACCAACGCATGGTGGACATATGACAACAATGCACGACTGCACAAGACAATAGTACACAATGAACGACAACAACCGTGCACAAATGCATGACAACGACGATACACGAATGTATCACAACATGATCGACACAAAATGACAAAAATGATTAGAGTACTTGTCCCGAGTCCTTCGAGAGCAAGCTTGATGTCCAAACCATCACGGACAATTATCCGCAATACTCGGCGGTACAAAATACCACGGACGATAAATAATTCACGTCTTCATCTATACCACAATGTATCCTCGATACCATGTATACCAACAATAAATGTAAATCATATACCTTATAATTTAATTCCCAAAACTCTAATACAACCTATAATCCCAAATCCCATGTGATTACGATTATAAACATTGCTACATGAATTATAAAAGAATGAAACTGAAACCATTCATTAAATATTATAAACTGAGCAAGTAATAACTTGCCTCAATACCGATACGACGATGATGAAGCCGCTACCAATCTCATTGTCTTCGTCTACGAGCTCCTAGGCCCTGACCCATGCAATTCACGAACATACTCGAACAAGACCGCAAGATCACCGACCAATAATCTCAACCTATTACAATAATCGATAAACAACAAGTTCGACAACAATCAAAATCGATAAAACCAATTCAAAAACCCAATGGCTCAACAATATCTCGGTAAAACATAGTCTGTACAATTCAACTCGAACCAACACGAATTCATAACCACAACACGAAAATATTGCACTGTCAGTCTACTTAGCGCACATTAAACGCATAACGTAGCGTGCGCTAAGTCGCTCCCATTAGTGTGCGCTAGCCAGTAAGCTTAGCGTGCGTTAATGATGTACAGTGGCATGCGTTCCAATCATCGACTAACACCTTGCGACTATGAATCCGAATGAAAAGGAAATCATACTCCAAGATTAACAATAACTTTTCCAAATTCAATCTTATCATCATGATCCAACTTTTATCAAGAACATACGAAACTAAAATCAACATAATGTTGGTTTTAATCATCTTATCCATATTTATAATCAAAACCATTATATATCCTTATATCATCTTAACTTCAAAATCCGAAATGAAGGGAGACATAAATCTCCATATCTCTTGAAGATAAACAACACCATAACTATCACAAGGATCATATCAATGTCTCTATATCAATAACAACATCAACAATCAAGCCAACTCGATAACAAGGACCATATCATACTCAAGCCGGAATTAAATCTCATATCATGTTTTAACTAATCTAAATCGACCACTGAAATTATCAAGATTCAGAAATCCATAATTCAACCTCATCAAGTTAAACGAATCACCATTAACATGAAGAATATTAAATAACATCCGAAACTCTCATCATAATCCCATTAGGTCTCATAAAAATCACCACATGTTTATCCAACATGTTCTCTCATAAGTAATCGTCCTTAAAAACGAACTACTATCAAAGGGATACGAAAATTACCTGGATTGGACGAACCAATAAGAAGAACACTTGAACTTCATTCCAAGAACCATGAATAACTTGAAGAATAAGGCTTTAATCTATGCTCTCTATCTTAATCTTGATAAAGATCATCATCTCGGAGTGTTTCTGGACCTCAAGTACCTCCCAAAACTCTCTCTATCGAGTGAAAGGAAAGAAATGGATGAAATGCTTCATAACACCTGTTTGTCCCCTTATATAATATACATTACTAGCGTGCGCTAACATCTCATGTTTAACGTGCGCAACAACCTTATCGTGCGCTGACTGAATTTTGTTAGCGTGCGCTATCGCAGTCCAGAGGCTACAGTCTGGCTTCGTACATGTGCTTACGTACGTAATGCCCATGCATTAGCGTACGTAACCTGTTTAGCGTACGCAAGTCCTTTCATTTAGCGTGCGCTAATATCCGTTGACTTGATACAGTCTACACCTTACCACGAAGATGCTCGTGACCCACATGCCGAAACTGCTGACGAGGATAAGATTCCTTTTTGTCCAATATACCATTAGCCTGCGCTAACCTTTAGGGTTTAGAGTGCGCTACCGCTACATTACAAACATCCGTTGACTTATCAGAACGTGCGCCGAAAGTGGCCTGGTCCACACGCAGATTCCTTCCGATCTGACTGCATTAGCGTGCGCTATAATTTTACCTTTAGCGTGCGCTAACCCTGCATGGTAACGTGCGCTAAGTTTAACTATTAGCGTGCGCTAATAAGGCTATACTTAGCCATTTACACTGATCTTGCTCGTCGTCTCAACATACTAGATACGTATACATGACGCACTATATCCGTTGTCGACCAAGTACGACAATTATACCAATACAGTTGTCTCAGTTCTATAATTATTTTATCCATACTGTACAGATTCCACGTTGTACAACATAACTCGGATAAAATAACATTAAACAATAGTAATAAAAATTCCGGATATTACATACACCACTTAAAATAAGTTTCGTCCTCGAAACTTGCAATCCGTCATAAAAACAAACAAACATACCATTCAACCAAAATATCCCAAAACCATCACGACAACGATCAATCATCATCCTTACCGAATAACCAAAAGAGCATACTTACAAATACACAGGTCAACGATCTCTTGAGATACTAGCAAGTGACTTCACTGTAAAGCCTCAATGCGCTTACAATCATAATTCCATGAGTCTCAACAAAATATATCATCTTCGGATGAAATAATCTATCCGCGTCAAAACCTGTCTACCTGATCGCACAATTAAGTCCCAATTCTGATACAATCAATAATATACGATACACTGAGAAACAACTGCAAAAAACAATGACACAAATCCCGAAACATCAACATAAAATTTGAACGCTCATACGATCATTAACAATGATCAATCAATAAATTAATTGAGAATATCATCAACATGATAAACTCCAATATTACCAACGATGATCAACGATAATCGGGAATACCCTCACACAGTAAGCTCCAACATGATCAACATAAAACCGCAGAAACCGATATGCGAAAGAACAAAATTCTCAAAACATTAAACAAATCACATACAGTGAATCTCAACGAAACACAACCGACTGGTGAACATTCCCCTCGGCATACGAACAACCAATCGCAAATAGACGAATATATCAATTCATACAAGGAGTGGGAACGACCACTCAATATCCAAAACAACCAGCATGGGGTAACCATCCCCAATTTTACACTGACAAAGAAATCATTCAAAGATCACTATGGTAAAATTGCGCTACTACCGTACCAATGGAATCACATAGCACATATGTCCCGGTTTCATAAAACCCATAGTTCCAAAATTACATTATGTATCCGAACCTTCAACACGCAGCATATTTCTCTTATCCGATAAATCAACCGATCATCCCTGGATAACCAAACTACCATACTAACGTTCGAATCTCTTTCGTCGTACCATACTGATGTACTATTCAGTTCGTGATTCACACTCATAGCTTCACCATAATAGCATTATGCACTAAATGCGTATGCATATCAATCACATTTTTCAAAACCAGTTGAAATCATATAGTCTTGCCAAGAAGACAAATTTTCGAAAGTTCTTTCAAAAATTTCAAAACTCAAAACATAAATTTTGGTAAGACCACTGAATCAATTTTCGAAAAATTAAATCGGCTCGCTGGTGCCAAGTATTCGATAACAGTTTCCATCGATTCCACACGATTTCGAAGTTTAAAATGAAAACTATGCAAATGCTGGACTACATCCATACTACTGTATACCAATTCGGTTCGTCACCAATATCCACTGATATTCCATCGGAAAACCACACGATAGAGTTCCAAAATTTCAATATATAAATTCCGACTAAAAACTCCTTTTCCACATATGACTCGCAACGTCAACCATTTTCCATCCTGGATCACCTCAATTATGCTATGACAATGCATTGAAACAAATCAACACAGCAAAAGACTTCTCGAGAGGTTTCATTTGAACCAATAAATCAAAACCCCGAAAGGTAGTGATAAAGTAAATAAACGATTGATAAGTGTTTTACAAATCTCAGGAGTTTTAAGGAAAACAGAAAAGCGTTTTGAAACATTAGGGTCTCAGCCCGTATCTCGTTCCGCATTTCAAGAAACTTTAAACTAGAAAACCCTTTTTGGACCCTAAGTCCTGAGTTATAAAACTATTTCAAAATCGATTGGGTCTCGGCCCAAAATTATTTTCCATAAAACAACTGTAAAACATTCATTTCGAAAAGTATCATTTTCAAATTCTCACAAATAGTTCATATATCTCAAAATCAATTATCATGACTATATGTTCTTCTCGACAATCCACAGTCTTTCTCCCGAATACACAATTCTGTTCCAACTTAACCGACATATTGATTTCCAAAATCATAGCTTCTCAAGATCATCAATCCTGTCCCAACTCTATCACCTCATACTGTAATGCATAATACCTTTTTGAACCTCAAAACATATCAACTTAGAACGGCAATAAATCTCAATGCAATTCAAAAATCCAATACTTACAGATCGTGAAGCCGACGATTCCCCCTGATACTGGCACATGTCTCGACTCTATAAAATACTCGACACACATATTTTCAAAACACACGTTTTGCAAAACTCAGTTCAACTCAAGAACATAATACATCTCATTCCAGAGAATCTCGTTAATACCATTTGGAAAAGTTTACAACAACCTCAGTACTATACTGGTAAATCAATTAACGCACAAGCCCGAGTGAACAACAAAACTCACGGCTCTAATATTTTTTAAATCGATAACTCGAATGACGCGACAAAAACACGACCCAACTCGACCCGACTGCCTAGGTTTTCTCAACCTAAGCTCCAATACCATATTCTGTAACACCCCTAGAGCCGACCGAGAATATTAAAGCGCCGTGGGACCCGAGATGGAACCCACGAGGCTGAAGGATATTTTCTCAAACATTTACAAATGCCCAAGAGGCCAACAACGTAGTATCTCATTCGAAGACTTTATAAAACTCATTTATCAAGACCGTCGTAGTATCTCATTTGAAACCACAAGACCCAAAATGCCAAAACTCAACAGTTTAAAAACATACGTTAAGCTATCGCTTACACGTACCGACAGAACAAATTTAGAAAACGATTTCCAAAGTAACCTAAGTTACCAGATACCAATAGGTCATTTTAAAAATACTCACGCAGCGGAAAAAGACAAACAATTGAAATATTCTAGCAGTGGAATACAAAAACTGATCAGGAAACTCAATACACAATTACATGCCCTAGCCAGTATCCTCCGGGAAGCTCATCTCTCCACGACCGCTACAAGCTCGATATCTCAAGAACCTAAAAATAAAGCCCACGACGGAGTCAGTCATAATATCCAACAATGATAACCATCACATCACGTCAATAATTACATATCAATAGAAATACTAAGTAAGAATACGACCAATGTAATCTTACCGTCGTAACTTTACGAAAATCCGCGATTCGTATCCTTAACAACACCCTAAGATAATACCGAAATATCTGTACGGTATCTCAACAATACCCAAGGTTCTCAAAACATTATCATAACTCGCGATACGGAAATTATACCAACTCTGGCCAATTCAATCCATCGGATAACGTCAACAATTACAATACGATAATCGATTGTCCATCAAAGACAAATATCAAGGAAATACGGAACATACCTCAAGATACGAAATACCATGACGAAATCATATCAGTCTAATCCAAGATCAGATCAACACAACATACGGACATGGTCCTAACGCAAGACCTACAAATGCATACTCATATGACAACGTCAATATGCTCACAAAAATAACAACAATGTATACTAATGGCAAACCCATAATATACATATGCATAATAACAATACATATTGTAATCCAACGATCCAGCGCACACAGCTATAGATTCCCATGATTATCCCGTCGGACCAACGCATGGTGGCATTACCTGTCCAGCGATCCGGTGCACACAGCTATAGATTCCCATGATGATCCCGTCGGACCAACGCATGGTGGACATACGATAACAATGCATGACTGCACAAGACAATAGTACACAATGCACGACAACAACCATGCACAAATGCATGACAACGACGATACACGAATGTATCACAACATGATCGACACAAAATGACAAAAATGATTAGAGTACTTGTCCCGAGTCCTTCGAGAGCAATCTCGATGTCCAAACCATCACGGACAATTATCCGCAATACTCGGCGGTACAAAATACCACGAATGGTAAATAATTCACATCTTCGTCTATACCACAATGTATCCTCGATACCAAGTATACCAACAATAAATGTAAATCATATACCTTATGATTTAATTCCCAAAACTCGAATACAACCTATAATCCGAAATCCCCTGTGATTACGATTATAAACATTGCTACACGAATTATAAACGAATGAAACTGAAACCATTCATTAAATATTATAAACTGGGCAAGTAATAACTTGCCTCAATACCGATGCGACGATGATGAAGCCGCTACCAATCTAATTGTCTTCGTCTACGAGCTCCTCGGCCCTAACCCATGCAATTCACGAACATACTCGAACACGACCGCAACATACGGTTATAATCACCGATCAATAATCTCAACCTATTACAATAATCGATAAACAACAAGTTCGACAACAATCAAAATCGATAAAACCAATTCACAAACCCAATGGCTCAACAATATCTCGGTAAAACATAGTCTGTACAATTCAACTCGAACCAGCACGAATTCATAACCACAACATAACTCGGATAAAATAACATTAAACAATAGTAATAGAAATTCCAGATATTACATTTCCAACCCCTAAATTCTGGCAAAACCAATCCCCAGCGAGAAGCTGTTCTTTTACCTGGCAGCCTCGGAGGTCGCGCTGAGCGCAGTATTAGTGCGAGCAGAGGAACAAACCCACTTGCCGATCTACTTCGTTAGTCAAGCGCTACATGACACGGAGACACGTTACACGCCTCTGGAGAAACTCGCCTACGCACTTGTCATGAGTGTTCGCAAGCTGAGATCCTATTTCTTCGAACACCAAGTGGAGGTTCTGACGACTCTCCATCTAAGGCAAGTTCTGCACCGGCCAGACACCAACGGGTGACTCCTCAAGTGGTCACTGGGGATCGCCTAATACTGTGTCACGTATGCTCCTCGCACGGCGATCAATGCCCAAGCGCTGGCGGATTTTGTGGTGGAATTAACTTTCCCGCCTAACCCGACCCAAGTCGGCCGTCCCGCTTGGAAAGCTCGCGAGCGGGTGTGGGGATTTTCCTCATCAGCCCCGATGGCCAGAGTTTCACAAATGTTGTGCGTTTTGATTTCCGAGCGACCAACAATGAAGCCGAGTATGAGGCCTTAGTAGGCGGGCTGGATCTAGCGCTCGCTGTGGGCGTTCATCGCCTTCACATCTTCATGGACTCCCTCTTGGTCGTGAACCAAGTCAAGGAAGAATATGAGGCGCGCTGTGAACAGATGATCAAATATCAAGAGATGGTCGCCGCAATGTGCAAAAATTTCGAAGAAGTGCTGATCGAGCAAATCTCGAGAGAGCACAACTCCCAGGTCGATGCCCTATCCAAACTCGCATCGTCGGATGGGGCAGCAGATTTCTCTACATCTAAATCACTAAATTGGCAAGATCGGCGATCGAAAAAATCTTGGTTGCATTTGTTGCCATCGCTGAAGAGAACTGGATGACTCCGTTCATTGAATACTTGAAGGACGGAACGGTCCCCACAGATCGGGTCAAGGCTCGCCACTTTCGGCTCCGAGCGACCAGATACACCCTCTTGGACGATCGGCTTTACAAGCGAGCTTTCAGCCTTCCTCTCCTCAAATGCATTACGTCGGAGGAAGGCCGACTTGTTTTAGCCGAAATCCATGACGGGATATGTGGAAATCACGCGGGAGGGCGAGCCCTCATCCACAAGACGACCAAGCAATGTTTTTTCTGGCCTACCCTGCGAAAGGACGCGATCTCCTACGCCCGATTTTGTCGCAGGTGTCAAATAATGGGCCCGAACATCAAGATCTCCCCCGAACAGCTCACCTCTATGTATAGTCCGTGGCCGTTCGCCCAATGGGGCATCGACCTCATCGGTCTTATGTAATATCTGCAATTTCGGATTTCGGTGATTTTATTTTTTTCGGCAAGAGCCCATTTTGACAACTCGCTCGTAACCGTTTCGTCATTTTGAGAGTAGTTAATTATGCACTTTTTGTCATCCGAGTTCGTTTTGGCATCGTTTTGTTAGGTTCCGTGTTCTTAGGCGGTTTTTCCGCACTTGAGTTCGATTCCTGCGAATCTCGTCTGAAGCTATTGTTTTGAGTTTCTCGTAAGTTCATTTAATTTTATTATTCATGTTGCGAGCTTTGTCTTGGTGTTTCGATCATGTATCGTGTATTTCGGACGTTTTGGGCCATTTTCGTAATTTCCCAAAGTTTTGGGTAATTACTTTCCGTTGCCGAATTTCGAGCCTCCGGGTGGTTGGAATCGTGTGTTCTCTTAGTGCTCGAATTCGTATTTGCGAGTACTTCGTAACCGTATTTTCGATTCGTATTCAGGTTCGGGTTTTGGGGTCGTCCGGGCCGTCGGAGTTGGCCTCGGTCGAGTCATGGCCGGGCATTTTGGGGCCAAGCCACCCCTGGTCGAGTTACGGCCGTAAGGTCCCGGCAGTTACGGCCGTAAGGCCAGTTACGTGCGTAAGCCTTGGCCGGTTACGTACGTAACGCTGCCGGCATTTTTGGGCAGAAGGCTTGGCCATGGCCGGTTACGACCGTAAGCCATGGCCGATTACGTACGTAAGGCGGCCAGCCGCCATAACTATATAAAACAAGACGGTTTTTCACCCACCCATTTTCTCACTCGTTTCCTTCCCTTCCGCGGCTGGAGGTTTGATGAGCATGGAGGCATGTTGTTAGACAATGAATCCATGAAATCCTGGAGTTCATATCATCGATTATCCATCCTATAACATCATTTGATCGAGCGAATCACGTCAGATTTTCTAGAAATCAAGTTTTGGGGAATTTGGGTATTTTGTTTGATTTCATCCGTTTAATCCAATTTAACTTAGGATTATGATGGATTGATGATTATTTAGATGTATTATATCATTTTACTTGTTATTCCATGGTCGGATCGTATAGATTCGTCGTTTTGGTCGAGTTATTAATCGACGCCTTGAAGGTGTTCGATAGAATGTCATAGAGGGGTTTTCGGACGTTCTACGATTATTCTTCCTCGTATGATCGTTGATTTATTAATTATATGATGTTAGGGTCGATCTTCTTGCGAGGAACCCGTGTTGAACCCTTCCGTTCGTTGTCATCTTCCTTTTCGATAGCATCGAGCGTTTCGAAGCTTCCCGGTTGAGCCTTGTTCGTCGGAATACTTGCATGCCAATTTCGAGGCAAGTACCTTGTCCACACAAATTCTCGTTTTGTGGATATGATAATTGGCGATCGTCTATATGTGTTTTGTTTGGTCATTTAAATTGAACTTTCAAAGTTCGGTTTAGTCTCGTCAAAGGCTCAATTTCAAAACCGTGTGTATTTTGTGATTGTTACGTTTCGTAAATGATTAAGTGATCCCTATGAATACACGTAAGTGTTGTTGTGCTTTGATAATATATATACACATATTATCTCATTTTGGGACGTTATGATTTGACAATTATGTCGTGCTTTATGTTTGTTGACTTAAGATGAATTGTTTGAATATCCTTAGTGTGACATGTTAATTGTGTGAACGAATTCCACTCACCTTTGGAGGGTCCGACGGGATCACGAAGGGAGCCCAATGGTATAACCCTAAATTCACGAGTGGGTGTGATTATGATTTGTGAATGTATTTCGCTCACCTTGGGTAGGTCCGACGGGATCTCGAAGGGAGTCCAATGGTATAGCCCTGGATTCACGAGTTGGTGTGTATATCATTTTGTGAACGCATTCCACTCACCTTGGGAGGGTCCGACGGGATCACGAAGGGAGTCCAATGGTATAGCCCTGGATTCACGAGTGGGTGTGTTTATGATTTGTGAATTATTGCTCGTTTTATTTGTGAAAACAAATCCTATGGGCTGTGACCCCTGTCGATTTTGGAAAGAGAAGGATTCGATAATCCTAAATGGTTTTACATTGAAAACTCCCTAGGGCATTTTAAAAGGTTTTATAAATTATCCTCTCGATTTACGATCTTTCGGTTTTGGAATGTTTTACCCAACCTCTTGCCTCGGGAAGTACTTTTGGTTATGTATGGATCTTTGCGGATTTCTGGTTATTGTTATTCGTGGAATGTGAATTGTATGGCTCGTATTTCTATTTTATACTTGCACTAGCAAAACAGTGGAGTTTTGCTAACCCCCGAGTATTCGGGGGGTGGATGTCTGTTTTTGCATTCAGGTTTCCGGGGAGCATGGCACAGGGTCGGCACGGAGGATGATAAAAGATGATCGATACTAATCACATGAGGACCCGTATATTGTTCTTTTGGTTCAGTTGTATTTCTTTTCCGCTGCTGTATTTTTCCCCGTTGTTCGGGAGTTTATTGTATTTTGACCCCTGCGTGGGCATGTATTGGAATTGAGTTGTATGTTATTATTGAAAGATCAAATAGGTCTACTTATTCGTATAGCCTTAAAGGCATTATTGAGTTGTTCAATATTGTTACCAGCCTGAACCCTTGAGGAAAGGATCTACGGCGTGTAATATCCCTGAGCGGATTGGGGGTGTTACAAAAATGGTATCGGAGCCGCCAGGTTAGGTTATGAAAACCTAGGCTGTCGGGTTAGTGGTGTCTGTTGAGTCTTGTCTCGTTGGATTTTGTCTGACTGAGTCGTGTCGCGATGCGTCATCTGAGTTTGTTGGTCGTGATTAGTATCGTGGGGCGATCATCATCTTCGTGCGACCTGTGGATGTAAGTCTCCATTCTTTGTTATTGTGCCTCGTCTGATGCGAGTTACTTGTATGATTATTCATTAAGTGATGGAATCCTTCTGTGGATTTTGATTTCGTGATATGTGGGTATTCGACTCTCATATTTTATTTATATAAGGAGCGGTGTCGCTGCTAATGTATTTTCGAATGGTATTTTATCCGCTGCGTGAGTTCTTTCAAAATGACTTCCAGTATTTTGCAAACTGAGTTTTATTTCGTAAAACCGATTCCTGAAATCGAGTTTGGGTTGGCCTTGAATATTTTATGACGATTTGATAAAGGATTTTGTGAGTTTTGGGCATTCTGGCCTATTGAAATTTTGAAAACCTTGAGTATTTTAGAAAATAAATTTCGAGACGTACATTTTAAAATGAATTATTTCTTGTGGTACTTTCAAGGTGCCACAATATGATTCAAAAAATTTCCAGTCGAGGACCAAAATATTTTGAGACATTTGCAATTATTTAGAAACGCATTTGCTTAGACCCGAGGGTCGAATATTCTGAAAGTTTTTTTTCTAAAGAAAAGTGTCCTCATTTTTATCAAATGCAAGATGGTTTTTCAAAGTCTCGATAACGATTTTGTACTACTTTTGTAAGATGATACTCAAGATCAAATAGTGTTTCCAAAATTATTTTTTTTTGAAAGGTGGTTTTCATTTGTAAAACCTTTCATTCCTGTATGTGGTCCGGTAATATTTGTATGATGTTCGCACTTTCGTTAGGGTGTTAACCCCCGAGCTATGATTGAATTGGTGATGCGAGCATTGATTCGTTAGCCACGCATTTTTTATGCTAGCCCTTTGTGAGAGGTGTAATGTGGTATTTAATGTTGTCGTCTCGTAGTGAATTGCGTGTTGTCGCACATGTGTGAACTGTTAAAGCTTGGGTTTGTACGTTTGTGTACATGTGTGATTGTTTCATGATGTTTGTAATTATGTGCTGGTTATCGTTCGGGCCGTTGAGGTTGCCTAACGATACCGTCGTTGCTGTGGTGTTTGTGTGTGTATTACTTTACGATGGTAATCATTGTATATGATATGTGTTATGATTCTCTGTTGTGCTGAGTTGGCATCTCCGCTATGTGTTTTGCGACGTTATGCCCCATTGTATCTAGCATTTGTATTTTCGATATGCCGAGCCGAGGTGTTTCAACCGTGATGTACCGGGGCATGCACGTATAAATTTTCCTTCTCGTCAGTAACGCATTTCAAGTGCTGACCTGAGGGACACATAATTCAGTTTTACGAATTGGCTACCGAGACTTTCGGAGTTCGTGCTTAAGCACAGATATCAGGATCGGCTCTGAGAGGCCCATAGGAGATTTTTCTGTCGGTTGCTTTTTGTGTTGTTACCTTGTTTCCGTTGTTGTGAGTTGCCGGGACGATATTTCTTTTATAAGAGGTCGGATGTAATACTTGTACTATTTTTGACTTCTGTAGTTTCTCCTTCTAAATTCTATCGACTTGCGCGTGTTCGTTGATACTTTTTGAACTTGTTTGATGTCTCGGTTCTCATCGTTCGAACGGGTTGTGACCTTGTTTCAGATTAATCTGTTTATCATTGTGACTTTTCCGAGTTCGGTTCGATTCTTGTGAACCTTGTTCAAATGTAACATATTTTACCTTCTACCAGTTCTTTTAATGTCTTGAGTTGAAGTGTGAACTTCAGAGTCGTTGTTTGACTGTTGATGTTCGATCATTGTTGTTCGATCATTATTGTTCGATCCTTGTTGTTTGATCGTTATTGTTCGATCATTGTTGTTCGGTAGTTGTTGTTCGATTATTATTGTTCAGTCATGGTTGTCCGATTGTTGCTGTCTGGTCTCGTACTGCGAAGAATTGTCATGCACCGTTAGTCAGCTGTTTCGAATGTGGCCAGGTGGGTCACCCAGCCGTACACTACGAGATGGCAGCTGAGAGGTTGGAGGATCGAGTTGCGTCTCTGCTCCAAAGGGACATATAGATGCCTAGTGTGGTTTTGAGCATTTCGGCGTAGTCCGAATTGTTTGTGATTGTCATTGTGGATCGTTTGTGTGTTTATTTCTGTTTTCTTGATTGTGCGTGTTTTCTTGTAATAGGTGCTTTGTGTTTTGCGATTGTTCGGATAATCGACTTGGTTGTATTATCTGTTTGATGACGCTTATCACTTGTTGGTTTTATTATGTCTCTATCAGTGGCGTTGTGTTGGTCGTCATGGAGCGTGTGTTCACACAGTATATTCCTTTGTGTTGCTTGTAACGTTTCGCCGTTGGTTGTTAGTTATGCATTCTTATGTATCTCATTGAAATATTCCTGGTGGCATATTGCTTCTCCCTACTTGTTTTAAGTTTCGGGACGAAACTTCTTTTAAGGAGGGTAGAATGTAATATCCGCAATTTCAGATTTCGGTGATTTTTTTTCGGCGGGAGCCCATTTTGACGAGTCGCTCGTGATCATTTCGTCATTTCGAGAGTATTTAATTCTGCACTTTTTGTCATTCGAGTTCGTTTTGGTATCGTTTTGTTGAGTTCCGTGTTCTTAGGTGGTTTTTCCACACTTGAGTTCGATTCTTGCGAATCTCGTCCCTAACTGCTGTTTCGAGTTTCTCGTAAGTTCATTTAATGTTATTATTCATGTTGCGAGCTTTGGCTTGGTGTTTCGATCGTGTATCGTGTATTTCGGACGTTTTGGTCCATTTTCGTAATTTCCCAAGGTTTGGGGTAATTACTTTCCGTTGCCGAATTTCGAGCCTTCGGGTGGTCGGAATCGTGTGTTCTCTTAGTGCTCGAATTCGTCTTTGCGAGTACTTTGTAACCGTATCTTTGATTCGTATTTAGGTTCGGGTTTCAGGGTCGTCCAGGCCGTCGAAGTTGGCCCCGGCCGAGTCGTGGCCGGGCATTTTGGGGCTAGGCCACCCCTGGCCGAGTTACGGCCGTAAGGGCCCGGCATTTACGGTCGTAAGGCCGGTTACGTGCGTAAGCCTTGGTCGGTTACGTACGTAATGCTGCCGGCATTTTTGGGCAGAAGGCTCGGCCATGGCCGGTTACGGCCGTAAGCCATGACCGATTACGTACGTAAGGCGGCCGGCAGGCTGCCTATATAAAGCCCAGCAGATGGGTTTTTCACCCATTTTCTCACTCGTTTCCTTCCCTTCCGCGGCTGGAGGTTTGATGAGCATGGAGGCATGTTGTTAGACAATGAATCCATGAAATCCTGGAGTTCATATCATCGATTATCCATCCTATAACATCCTTTGATCGAGCGAATCAGGTCAGATTTTCTAGAAATCTAGTTTTGGGGAATTTGGGTATTTTGTTTGATTTCGTATGTTTAGTCCGATTTAACTTAGGATTATGATGGATTGATGATTATTTATATGTATTATATCATTTCCCTTGTTATTCCATGGTCGGATCGTATAGATTCGTCGTTTTGGTCGAGTTCTTAATCGACGCCTTGAAGGTGTCCGATAGAATGTCATAGAGGGGTTTTCGGACGTTCTATGATTATTCTTCCTCGTATGATCGTTGATTTATTAATTATATGATGTTAGGGTCGAGCTTCTTGCGAGGAACCCATGTTGAACCCTTCCGTTCGTTGTCATCTTCCTTTTCGATAGCATCGAGCGTTTCGAAGCTTCCCGGTTGAGCCGTGTTCGTCGGAATACTTGCGTGCCGATTTCGAGGCAAGTACCTTGTCCATACAAATTCTCGTTTTGTGGATATGATAATTGGCGATCGTCTGTATGTATTTTGTTTGGTCGTTTGAATTGAACTTTCAAAGTTTTGGTTTAGTCTCGTCAAAGGCTCAATTTCAAAACCGTATGTATTTTGTGATTGTTATGTTTCGTAAATGATTAAGTGATCCCTATGAATACACGTAAGTTTTGTTGTTGTGATTTGATAATATATACATATATTATCTCATTTCGGGACATTATGATTTGACAATTATGTCGTGCTTTGTGTTTGTTGACTTTGGATGAATTGTTTGAATATCATTGGTGTGACATGTTAATTGTGTGAACGCATTCCACTCACCTTGAGAGAGTCCGACGGGATCATGAAGGGAGTCCAATGGTATAGCCCTGGATTCACGAGTGGGTGTGATTATGATTTGTGAATGTATTTCGCTCACCTTGGGTAGGTCCGACGGGATCTCGAAGGGAGTCCAATGGTATAGCCCTGGATTCACGAGTTGGTGTGTATATCATTTTGTGAACGCATTCCACTCACCTTGGGAGGGTCCGACGGGATCACGAAGGGAGTCCAATGGTATAGCCCTGGATTCACGAGTGGGTGTGTTTATGATTTGTGAATCATTGCTCGTTTTATTTGTGAAAACAAAACCTTTGGGCTGTGACCCCTGTCGATTTTGGAAAGAGAAGGATTCGATAATCCTAAATGGTTTTACATTGAAAACTCCCTAGGGCATTTTAAAAGGTTTTATAAATTGTCCTCTCGATTTACGATCTTCCGGTTTTAGAATGTTTTACCCAAACTCTTGCCTCGGGAAGTACTTTTCGTTATTTCTGGATCTTTGAGGATTTCTGATTATTGTTATTCGTGGAATGTGAATTGTATGGCTCGTATTTCTGTTTTATACTTGCACTAGCAAAACAGTGGAGTTTTGCTAACCCCCGAGTATTCAGGGTGGATGTCTGTTTTTGCATTCAGGTTTTCGGGGAGCATGGCACAGGGTCGGCATGAAAGATGATGAAAGATGATCGATACTAATCACATGAGGACCCGTACATTGTTCTTTTGGTTCAGTTGTATTTCTTTTCTGCTGCAGTATTTTTCCCCATTGTACGGGAGTTTATTGTATTTTGACCCCTGCGTGGGCATGTATTGGAATTGAGTTGTATGTTATTATTGAAAGACCAGATCGGTCTACTGACCCCACACGGGAGTATTTGGTCCGAACTGGGAGGGCCCATTCAGGATATCCAAGTGGCTAACCAAAGGAACCTACGAGCTCCAACACCCAGACGAAACTACCAATATACCTGGAACGCCGTCCATTTGAAGAAGTACTATCAGTAAAAACACCATGTATTCATTTACTCAATGTGCAAAGTGCTTAACGATATTTTCCAATTCTCCCCAAGTGATTTGCTTCGGCAATACAAACCAAAGGCTACTGCCTGAGCAATGCCTCCAAAAAGAGGATGACTTGCTCGCCCTCTAAAGTTCGTCATCTAACATGATGGACCTAGGCAAGCGATTGCCTCCCCCAACGCAACGTATACCGTTGAGGATCACCATCTAACATGACGATCCAAGGTAGAAAAGTGCAGCCATGGTTCTGGAGGTCGATGGAACCGACAACCCGTCCATGCAAGGTTCCTTTAGGCGGAGATCGCTCGCCCTTTCGTTCAAATACGAGGTGGGCATAGCCGAAGGACACTCCAAAACAGATATGTGGACACGCTCGCCCACCCTCAAAGGTCCATCATCTAACATGGTGGACCCGGACAATGCGATGCATCCCGCCCCCATCACAACATATGCCCTCGAAGGTCCATCATCTAACATGTCGGTTTCAGGCAGAAAAGTGCTAACAAGCCACAGTCGCGAAGACAATTAATCCGACGGTGCTCCGTGCAAGGACTCCTCCAGGCTGAGATCGTCTGCCCCATCGCTACAGTGCGAGGCAAAACATAGCTTGCGTAGGACCCTCACAATTAAGTGAGTCGCGAGATGTAGACCATCATACGGAATGTCGCTCGCGCACAAGACATGGTCGCAGAGGTCGGTTCCATCGAACTCTATGACCGTGCAAGGTTTCTCTAGGTCGAGATGGTCGTCCTTCCTCGAGGAATCTGCAAAATTGAAGATCGCAAGAACTAGACCAAAGATCGCTCGCTAAATGATTTATTTTCGTTCCCTTACTTTCACTAAGTAAACAAAAATAAGGGGGAGAGAGGAGCTATACATACGACGATCGATGTCAGGTCAATGCGAGTTATTTGGAAAGACGAACATACAAACACAAGAAATCACGTAAAGAAACATTTTTTCATTTCATTTCATTTGGATCTGATGTACAAGCACGGTCGCCCGATGGCAAAATACAACAAAAGCCTAGAAAATTAAAAGTTAAAAAGCAAGAAAAATTCAGAGATCGGCGCTTGCTCCCTCATGTTCGTTATATTGTTAAACAATCCGCAAGTGTACGGAGAATATGAAGAAAGCGGCGAGCAAGGTCGTATTCCACAGAGACTAAATATTCTTATTGTGTTGAGTACTAGATTATAGTATTTCCAGTTTTATCTAGACGATCGGAAGGTAAAATGGATGGTTAATGAAATAAAATAAAATGATCACAATAAATTAAAACAATTGAAAATATCCGAATTAAAGCGAATTGCAAGATTTTAGAAAGGTAGATTCCAAGGCTAGGTTTCCGTTGATTACTAAATCTAGTCGGGATTGGTTCCAAAAGGTTCTAAGTGCGTCTCCAAAACGATGATCACAACAATGTTCTAAAGTCTCTCTCGAGATGCATTAAAACGTAGATTAAACAACCTATAACAACGTCTCCGTCTATTATAAATTATCTAACTCCAAAATGTTCATAAGATTAGATATCATCATAGTTCATCACCGATTTCTCAATCTCATAATTTACTACGTCAAATACTCGAGACCTATTAATGCCCTCTTCTCTCGAATTATGCGCAATTAAGTTTAACATATACAAACATTGATCAAGTGTCTAAACATGAATCAAAACCAAGTATTTGATAAAGAAATCACACTAGATAGATATAATCATCAATCCCTCAAAACCATAGCAAATCAACGTACTCCCATGCCCGGAATCTAACGAGTTTAGATGGACATGGTAATAAAAGAAAGATTAATAATCATCATTTTCATCATGTTCATGCTAAATAAAACAACAAAATAGATAAAATATAGGAAGAAGATAAAACTCGTAAGGTGTCATGGTTGATCCCGGTTGAAGCCTTCAAATGTTCTTGAAGTGTTCTTCAATAATTTTCTCAAATCTCCTTCTTTTTGGAGTGAAAACCCCTCAATCTTGTGTTACTCTCTCTCTAATCTCTCCAATCTTCAGCATATGGCTTCAAAAGTCTGGTCCAAGGCCTTTTATCAAGCCAAAAATGCCAAGAAATTCCATTCAAATCGTGTAAAATCTCAAAAAAATGGACTTGCACCGAAAAGTGACACGGCCCGTGTCAAATGACACAACTCATGTCATACTGTCCCAAAAAATGCAAAAACTCTCTGGACAGCAGACCCGGCCGTGTTATGTGACACGGCCCGTGTGCAGTCTGGACTGTGAAGCCGTGGTCTAGAAGCCATATCTCCTTCAATGCACCTCAGAATTTAGCGTATGACATACCGTTGCGAAGCTGATTTCATGAGGAATCCATACATATATAGTACACATCCTGATTCAAAGTAATGAATCTGGAAATTATAAAATACGACAGATAGTGCTTCAATCTTCATCGTTTTAGGCCTCGTTCTCTCGTTTCGCATTGCTTGATATGTATTGGGGATTGATACTTCGTTCTTGCTTGATAATGTCCTTAAAATACCTATAAAATCAAATAAAATGTACCCAAGCGTGATCGAGTCCAACAAACACAATATGAGTACAAACGACACAATTCTACACATTTTAGGATCTTAAAATCCGAAAAAAACCTTATAAAAATATGTGTAAAAATGAGTGTTATCAAAATCCCCCAAACTTGAACGTTGATCGTCCCGAGCAATGCACTTTAAAATACCACTCTTAAGGGAACTCATTCCTCAACACACCTCAAAGGATTATTTTAAGAATTCATCAATGCACCTCAAGAAATAAATAAGTCGAGTTCTAAAAAGTATTCAAATCTCCGGGGTGATTCCTTAACATCATAATCAATACTTGGAAAATATAAACCTCACCGGTCAAGTGTATTCCCTCACTCTCGAAGTGTATAATGGGATAAGTGACGCTCAAAACTCATTCAATGAAATAAGAATCCCATAGGCTTGCCAATCATCTACATCTCTACCACTGGTTGTGCATGTAAATTTGGTAAATCAAAAAGGACTTTATCGGTTGTAATGTAGATTTTTTGGTCGGGGTAGGATAAGTATGGCTTAAAGTGACTTGACTTGAGCAAATTAGAACATCATCTCAATAATCACTTCACTCAATTAGAAGCTCAAAATTTTGTTTTCCCTTAGAATTTGCTTCCTTCAACCCCTTGATTTCAATATAATCGCACTAAGCGCTTTTGAAAGTGAGAATCACAACCTTATTCCTCCTTATCGCTCCAATACATCTCGTTTCTTTTTTTTTTCTTTTTTTTTGTGCCCACAAATTTTTTCTTTTTATGTTTTCATGTGGTGGACAATATCATCATTATAATCACATCGTTCTTCCTTCAAATTTATTTTGATGAATCATTGCATTTGAACCAACAATCTTCCCAATCGCCTCCACACATCTTTTCATTCTTTTGCCAATTTGTTCTAATAAGCTCAAGTATAGGGACAAAAGTTTATAATGGAACGGAAAGCTCATAATGTGGCTAACAAGAAATAGGCTTTAAGCTCAATCGGGCTAACTAGGGAAATAAATTTTTGGGTTGGCCAAAAGGTTTGAAGGGTTGCCAATAAAAATTGCCTAAAATCACTTTCACTAATTTGCACACACACTTGTAGTTTCGAATAAGATACCAGGGCAAGTTCTAGAGTCTTAAAACATGAATGGTACACTCCACAATGAAACTTGCATATTTAATGATGCACGAAGGCTCAAAAGCTCACAAGCTAGATTTGTTCATATTTCCAAGAGATTAAACTATTTATTCAATTTCACACCCTTTTGATTATTCTACAATTTTTCCCCTTCAAATTATCCTCGATTTGCATATCAAAATAACAAAATAAATCCCGAGGCATCCAAGACAAGAGTTCATTCTTTCGAGTTTCATCGAAGTACATGATACTCAAAACACACCAAGTTCAAAACCAACAATCTACACCAAAATCCAAGCAAATCTTCACACTAAATTCGAAAAAAATAGAAACAAACAAATAATAAAATAAACAAACAAAACAAGGTGTTAAAAAACGAACAATATAAGTATATCTTGACCCAATATCTCAAAAAACTTGTTTGCTATATTTTTAAACAATCCGCAAGTGTACGGAGTAAGTGTAGAAAGCGACGAGCAAGGTCGTATTCCATAGAGACTAAATATTCGTATTGTATTGAGTACTAGATTATAATGTTTTCGGTTTTATTTAGACGATCGAAAGGTGAAATGGATGGTTAATGAAATAAAATAAAATGATGACAATAAAAGAAAATATCCGAATTAAAGAGAATTTCAAGAGTTTAGAAATATAGATTCCAAGGCTAGGTTTCCGTTGATTACTAAGTTTAGTCGGGATTGGTTCCAAAAAGTTCCAAGTATGTTTCCAAAATGATAATCACGATAATATTCTAAAGTTTCTCTCGAGATGCATTAAAACGTAGATTACACAACCTATAACAACGTCTCCATCTATTATAAATTATTTAACTCGAAAATGTTCATAAGATTTAAACATCATCATAGTTCATCACCGATTTCTCAATCTCGTAATTTACTAAGTCAAATACTCGAAACCTATTAATGCCCTCTTCTCTCGAATTATGAGCAATTAAGTTTAACATGTAAAAACATTGATCAAGTGTCTAAACATGAATAAAAACGAAGTATTTGATAAAGAAATCACACTAGATATATATATATATATATAATCATCAATCCCTCAAAACCATAACAAATCAACGTACTCCCATGCCCGGAATCTAACGAGTTTAGCCGGACATGGTAATGAAAGAAAGATTAATAATCATCATATTCATCATGCTCATGCTAAATAAAACAACAAAATGAATAAAAGATAGGAAGAACATAAAACTCATAAGGTGTCTTGATTGATCCCGGTTGAAGCCTTTAAATGTTCTTGAAGTTTTCTTCAAGAATTTCCTTCAAATCTCATTCTTTTTGGAGTAAAAGCCCTCAATCTTGTGTTTCTCTCTCTCTCTAATCTCTTCAATATTCAGAATATTCTCCTCAAGTCCAGCCCCAAGACCTTTTTATAAAGCCAAAATATCATCTTTTTCATGTTCAAATCTTCAAAAATGTCAAAAAGTGATTTTTCCACCGAAAAGTGACACGGCCCGTGTCACTGACACGGCCCGTGTCATACTGTCCCAGAAAATGCAAAAACTTTCTGAACTGTGAAGTCGTGGTCTAGAAGCCATATCTCCCTCAATACACCTCGGAATTTAGCGTATGATATACCGTTGCGAAGATGATTTCATGAGGAATCCATACATATATAGTACACATCCTGATTCGAAGTAATGAATCTATAAATTAGAAAATACGACAGATAGTGCTTCAATCTTCATCGTTTTAGGCCTCGTTCTCTCGTTTACGCATTGCTTGATATGTATTGGGGATTGAGACTTCGTTCTTGCTTCATAATGTCCTTAAAAAACCTATAAAATCAAATAAAATGTACCCAAGCGTGATCGAGTCCAACAAACACAATATGAGTACAAACAACACAATTCTACACATTTTAGGATCTTAAAATCCGGAAAAACCTTATAAAAATATGTGTAAAAATGAGTGTTATCAAAATCCCCCAAACTTGAACGTTGATCGTTCCGAGCAATGCACTTTAAAATAACCACTCTTAAGGGAACTCATTCCTCAATACACCTCAAAGGATTATTTTAAGAATTCATCAATGCGCCTCAAGAAATAAATAAATCGAGTTCTAAAAAGTATTCAAATCTCCGGGGTGATTCCTTAACATCATAATCAATACTTGGAAAATATAAACCTCACCGGTCAAGTGTATTCCCTCACTCTCGAAGTGTATAATGGGATAAGTGACGCTCAAAACTCATTCAATGAAATAAGAATCTCATAGGCTTGCCAACCGTCTACATCTCTACCACTGGTTGTGCATGTAAATTTGGTGAATCAAAAAGGACTTTATCGGTTGTAATGTAGATTTTTTGGTCGGGGTAGGATAAGTATGGCTTAAAGTGACTTGACTTGAGCAAATTAGAACATCATCTCAATAATCACTTCGCTCAATTAGAAGCTCAAAATTTTGTTTTCCCTTGGAATTTGCTTCTTTCAACCCCTTGATTTCAATATAATCGCACTAAGCGCTTTTGAAAGTGAGAATCACAACCTTATTCCTCCTTATCGCTCCAATACATCTCGTTTCTTTTTTTTTTCTTTTTTTTTTTGTGTCCACAAACTTTTTCTTTTTATGTTTTCATGTGGTGGACAACATCATCATTATAATCACACCGTTCTTCCTTCAAATTTATTTTGATGAATCATTGCATTTGAACCAACAATCTTCCCAATCGCCTCTACATATCTTTTCATTCGTTTGCCAATTTGTTCTAATAAGCTCAAGTATAGGGACAAAAGTTTATAATGGAACGGAAAACTCATAATGTGGCTAACAAGAAATAGGCTTTAAGCTCAATCGGGCTAACTAGGGAAATAAATTTTTGGGTTGGCCAAAAGGTTTGAAGGGTTGCCAATAAAAATTGCCTAAAATCACTTTCACTAATTTGCACACACACTTGTAGTTTCGAATAAGATACCAGGGCAAGTTCTAGAGTCTTAAAACATGAATGGTACACTCCACAATGAAACTTGCATATTTAATGATGCACGAAGGCTCAAAAGCTCACAAGCTAGATTTGTTCATATTTCCAAGAGATTAAACTATTTATTCAATTTCACACCCTTTTGATTATTCTACAATTTTTCCTCTTCAAATTATCCTCGATTTGCATATCAAAATAACAAAATAAATCCCGAGGCATCCAAGACAAGAGTTCATTCTTTCGAGTTTCATCCAAGTACATGATACTCAAAACACACCAAGTTCAAAAACAACAATCCACACCAAAATCCAAGCAAATCTTCACACTAAAATTCGAAAAAAAATAGAAACAAACAAATAATAAAATAAACAAACAAAACAAGGTATTAAAAAAAACGAACAATATAAGTATATCTTGACCCAATATCTCCCTTCAAACTTGAATTAAAGAATGCACACACGAAGGGGGTATAGTATTTAAGCAATAAAAACTTTGGGTCAAGAAATACTTACAACCGGTCATATTGATTGGGCGGAGGGAAGTGGCCTTGTTGGACATGCCACGTGTCACACCTGCTCAGATTTGCCAAAAATCGTCTGCCCACCTGACCCGACCGTGTCAAATGACACGGCCCGTGTCATACTTTCCCAGAAACTCAAAAAAACATCTGGATGGCCAACCCGACCATGTTGAATGACACGGCCCGTGTCGTACTAGTCTGGATAGTGCGCTTCTGGTCTCCGGATCTTTTTCCTACGAATTGGACACCTATAGTTGAACCAGTCAGTTTCTCATCAAGTAAAAATAGAAATAAAGTGCGAATAAGAACAAAATAAACTAACAAGAACCATTGGGTTGCCTCCCAATTAGCGCTAAGTTTAACGTCTTCAGCCGGACGCAAGTGTTGGGTTGCCTCCCAACCAGCGCTAAATTTAACGTCTTCAGCCAGACGCATGTTTCCTTCATCCCGGATCATTCGACGAGCTCTTACAATCCAGTTTACGTGCAATTTTATCGGGAGGTTCTCCATTTGTCAATCCATCAAATCGAGGGGTCATCGAAAATACAACATTTTGACTATGCATCCTAATCGTTATTACTCCTCGATCCACATCTATTAAAGCTCGTGCATTGGCTAAGAACGGACGTCCAAGTATTACTAGACCATCTTACTTCCCATCATCATCAAGCACTATAAAATCAACGGGGAAAGCGAACTTATCAATCTTTAAAATTATATCCTCCACAATTCCCTTTGGATAAGCTAAAGATCGATCTGTGAATTGTAAGCTCACTGGAGATGGTCTCAAATCTCCTAATCCAAGTGTACTGAAAATAGACAAAGGCAATATATTGACACTTGAACCATGATCAACAAATACATCATTTAATGAACAACCTGAAATAGAGCAGGGAATTGAAAAACTCCCTGGATCTTCAAGCTTTTGTGGTAGGTGCTCCAATTCCTTTTTCTTTGACGCCATGGCTTGCACGAAAACCTCAAAATTTTTCTTCTCCTCGATATGTTCAATATCTGACCGATCTTTCTCCTCATTAATGGAAACTATCAAATCAGCATTATTAGACAACATGATTGCATCTTCGTCTTCATTCTCCGATTCTGGTAGCTCTTCATTCATGGTGCACGAAAAAATAGCATTGCATTGTGCTTTTAGATTTTCCTCGGTGTTGCTCGGAAATTGGCCCTTTTGATGTTGGCTTCCTACAATCTTAGCCAATTGACCGATTTGCGTTTCTAGGTTTCTCATTTGAGCTCCAACGGTGGTTGCTAATTGCGTCACATGATTTTCAATCCGATCAAGCTTTTCTTCATCTCGGGTAAACCGACATTTTGTTTCCATCATAAAAGTAGCCAAAATATTCTCTAGATTAGAATTTGGCTTGGACTCTTCTATCACCTCACCATTCAACACTTTAAATCCCTCGGTGGTTGCAACACATTTCTCGAATTCCCGTAGCTAAGATTCTCGTGATTCCTATTTGAAGGATGATAAAACCCCGGATGAGGAATATTTCGATAGTTATTGAAATTATGGTTATTGATGTAATGAGCTTCCTCCAACGGGTCTGGTGTGCTGCACTTCCTTTTGGATTTATTTTTTCATTTGCACTCTTCGTCAGAATTCCCAAATGGTTGGTCAAAATCGACATTTGTGCAGTTAAAGCCTTTATAGGATCCGAGTCTGAAACTTCAGCCACTCTACGAATATTAGTCCTCTCGGTAGGCCATTGATAGCTATTTATGGCCATCTCATCGATCAATTCATATGCTTCCTCTGTGCTTTTGGCTAGTAGTGCTCCTCCGGCCGATGCATCAACAAAATTTCTCGTTTCTCCAGCCAACCCATTATAAAAGAAACACATTTGTTGGTCTTCCGGAAAACCATGACGAGGACATCGTCTTAACAAATCCTTGAAGCATTCCCACGCCTCATATAACATTTCTGAATCCATTTTTCGGAACTGCATGATTTCACTTTTCAATCTCATAGTCTTGTTGGGCGGGAAGAATTTGAAAAGAAACTTTTCTCCCAACTCGTCCCATGTGCGTATGCTCCCGGAAGTAAGGGTTCCAAGCCAACTACGAGCTTTCTCTCTCAAAGAGAATGGAAATAACTTCAATCTTATTGCATCGCTTGACACCCCATTTATTTTTATAGTGTCACAAATTTGAATAAAGTGGAATAAATGGGCGTGCGGATCTTCCGTGGCAAATCCGCCAAACTGATTCTATTGAACCATCGATATTAATGACGACTTCAATTCAAAATTTAGGACGTTTATAGGAATATGAGAAATTCCCCCATAATTTTAGTCAAGCCTCGGCCGAAATCCATCCCGAATCGATTGAATTGAATCATGGGTGCTCGGCACGCCTCCATTGTTTGGATTGTGGGCTATTATATTTTCATTGCCCGTGTTGGCAATCACGTCTCCCGTTCTTTCCATTTCGTCAGATAGATCTCTTTGTAATTTCCGTGTAGCAACACTTGTTCTTCGAGCAAATGCCTCTACTTCGGGAATAAAGTTTTCCAAAGGTTCTCGAGAGGAGCGGGTGTTCATGTACGTCCTACAACATGGCCAAAAACAATACGGAAGTAACAAAATAAAAGAAAAAAAGAAAAATATGTCTAAATTAAGACCGGAAACACTTATCGTAATATCAATACTAACAAAAATAAATTAGTCCCCGGCAACGGCGCCAAAAACTTGTTCGCTATATTTTTAAACAATCCGCAAGTGTACGGAGAATATGAATAAAGCGGCGAGCAAGGTCGTATTCCACAGAGACAAATATTCTTATTGTGTTGAGTACTAGATTATAGTATTTCCAATTTTATCTAGACGATCCGAAGGTAAAATGGATGGTTAATGAAATAAAATAAAATGATCACAATAAATTAAAATAATTAAAAATATCCGAATTAAAGCGAATTGCAAGATTTTAGAAAGGTAGATTCCAAGGCTAGGTTTCCGTTTATTACTAAATTTAGTCGGGATTGGTTCCAAAAGGTTCTAAGTGCGTCTCCAAAACGATGATCACAACAATGTTCTAAAGTCTCTCTCGAGATGTATTAAAACGTAGATTAAACAACCTATAACAATGTCTGTCTATTATAAATTATCTAACTCCAAAATGTTCATAAGATTAGATATCATTATAGTTCATCACCGATTTCTCAATCTCGTAATTTACTACGTCAAATACTCGAGACCTATTAATGCCCTCTTCTCTCGAATTATGAGCAATTAAGTTTAACATGTAAAAACATTGATCAAGTGTCTAAACATGAATCAAAACCAAGTATTTGATAAAGAAATCACACTAGATATATATAATCATCAATCCCTCAAAACCATAGCAAATCAACGTACTCCCATGCCCGGAATCTAACGAGTTTAGCTGAACATGGTAATAAAAGAAAGATTAATAATCATCATTTTCATCATGTTCATGCTAAATAAAACAACAAAATAGATAAAAGATAGAAAGAAGATAAAACTCGTAAGGTGTCTTGGTTGATCCCGGTTGAAACCTTCAAATGTTCTTGAAGTGTTCTTCAATAATTTTCTCAAATCTCCTTCTTTTTGGAGTGAAAACCCCTCAATCTTGTGTTTCTCTCTCTCTAATCTCTCCAATCTTCAGCATATGGCTTCAAAAGTCTGGTCCAAGGCCTTTTATCAATCCAAAAATACCAAGAAATTCCATTCAAATCGTGTAAAATGTCAAAAAAATGGACTTACACCGAAAAGTGACATGGCCCATGTCATACTGTCCCAGAAAATGCAAAAACTCTCTGGACAGCAGACCCGACCGTGTTATGTGACACGGCCCGTGTGCAGTCTGGACTGTGAAGCCGTGGTCTAGAAGCCATATCTCCCTCAATACACCTCGGAATTTAGCGTATGACATACCGTTGCGAAGCTGATTTTTCATGAGGAATCCATACATATATAGTACACATCCTGATTCGAAGTAATGAATATGGAAATTAGAAAATACGACAGATAGTGCTTCAATCTTCATCGTTTTAGGCCTCGTTCTCTCGTTTCCGCATTGCTTGATATGTATTGGGGATTGAGACTTCGTTCTTGCTTGATAATGTCCTTAAAACACCTATAAAATCATATAAAATATACCCAAGCGTGATCAACTCCAACAAACACAATATGAGTATAAACGACACAATTCTACACATTTTAGGATTTTAAAATCCAGAAAAACCTTATAAAAATATGTGTAAAAATGAGTGTTATCACCTCGCCAGCAACAGGCGCTGCACCCCCCTCCTCTGGGGCACCCAGGTGAACAAGGTTGTCTAGCAACGGATACCAGCTCAAGTCGACCCCATGATCCGAGGAGAGGTCGAGGATCGGAAGGCTGGCTATAGAGGGTGCTCAAACCCGTAGGCTTTGAAGTTATCAACCAAAGGGCCGACCTCGAGCCCTCCCTTCTTAGTAGCGCGAATTGAGTCAGCATAAGCCATATAATAGGCAAATTCGCTAACATATTCCACGTTCAAGTAGGGATCGGCTTCGGTCGCTTCCAGTTTCTCTCTCAGCCCCACAAGCATTTGGTTCGCGCCCTGGAGCTCGGCAACCTTGGCAGCCACCTCTTCCTTCGACGACGTCAGCTCGCCGGTCAACCGGTCGATGATCGCCTTCAGCTCAGCGACCTCCTTCTGTGCGTCCGCGTGCAACCTGCGGGCATCCGTCATCTTTCTAAATTACGTTGATCATGATATGAGGTTGTATTCCAGATTAAGAATGATATGATAGGATGATTATGTATAGGAGGTGTTGGTATATTTGTATCTAGAGCTAAGATATGTGCTTTGATATAATATTCGTATAAGAACACGAGTATGACTTCGAGTATGGTGATGAGATTGAATTTGGAAAAGTTATCGTTAATCTTGGAGTATGATTTCCTTTTCATTCGGATTCATAGTCGCAAGGTGTTAGTCAATGATTGGAACGCATGCCACTGTACAGCATTAGCGCACGCTAAGCTTACTCGCTAGCGCACGCTAACGGGAGCGACTTAGTGCACACTACATTATGCGTTTAACGTGCGCTAAGTAGACAGACAGTGCAATATTTTTGTGTTGTGGTTATGAATTCGTGCTGGTTCGAGTTGGATTGTACAGACTATGTTTTACCGAGATATTGTAGAACCATTGAGTTTGTTGATTGGTTATATCGATTGTTGATTATTATCGAATGTGTGTTAATTGATTGCTTCAATAGGTTGAGATTATTGATCGGTAATTATAACCGTATGTTGCGGCCGTGTTTGAGTATGTTCGTGAATTGCTTTGGTCAGGACCGAGGAACTTGTAGATGGCGGCAATAGATTTGGTAACAACTTCCTTGTCGTTATACCGGTATCGAGGCAAGTTATTACTTGCTCAGTTTATAATATTTAATGAATAGTTTCGGTTTCATTCGTTTATAATTCGTATAGCAATGTTTATAAATCGTAATCAAGGGAGATTTGGGATTATAGGTTGTATTCGAGTTTTGGGAATTTAAATCATAATGTATATGATTTACAATTGTCGTTGGTATACTTGTTATCGAGGATACATCATGGTATTGACAAAAACGTGAATTATCTACCGTCCGTGATGTTTTGGATCGGTGAATATTCAGAATAATGGTTCGTGATGGTTTAGACATTGAGATCGTTCTCGAAGGACTCGAGGCAAGTACTCTAATCATTTTTATAATTTGTGTCGATCATGTCGTGATACATTCGTGTATCGTTGTTGTCATGCATTTGTGCATTGTTGTTGTCGTGTATTGTGTACTGTTGTTTTGTGCAGTTGTGCATTGTTGTCATATGTCCACTTTGTGTTGGTACGACGGGATCATCGGGGGATCTATGCTAGCGTGCGCTGGATCATCGGACAGGTTTTCCACCTCGGGTTGGTCTGACGGGATCATCGTGGGATCTAGGCAGTGAACGCTGGATCATCGGATTGCCATGTATTGTTGTTGTGCATATGTATATTATGGGTTTGCCATAAGTATACATTGTCGTTATTGTTGTGATCATATTGACGTTGTCATATGAGTATGCATTTGTAGGTCTTGTGTTAGGATCATGTCCGCATGTTGGGTTGATCTGATCTTGGATTAGACTGACGTGATTGTAATGGTATTTTGTATCTTGAGGTATGTTCCGTATTTTCTTGGTACTTGTCTTTGATGGACAATCGATTATCGTATTGGAATTGTCGACGTTATCCGATGGATTGAATTGGCCAGAGTTGGTATAATTTCCGTATCGCGAGTTATGATAATGTTTTGAGAACCTTGGGTATTGTTGAGATACCATACAAATATTTCAGTATTATCTTATTGTGTTGTTAAGGATACGAATCGTGGATTTTCATAAAGTTACGACAGTAAGATTACATTGGTCGTATTCTTACTTAGTATTTCCATTGATATGTAATTATTGACGTGATGTGATGGTTATCATTGTTGGATATTATGGCTGACCCCGTCGTGGGCTTTCTTTTTAGGTTCTTGGATTATCAAGCTTGTAGCGGTCGTGGAGAGATGAGCTTCCCGGAGGATACTGGCTAGGACATGTATTTGTGTATTGAGTTTCTGATCAGTTGTTGTATTCCGCTGCTAGAGTATTTTAATCGTTTGTCTTTTTCCGCTGCTTGAGTATTTTTAAATGGCCTTTCGGTATCTGGTAACTTAGGTTACTTTGGCAATCGTTTTCTAAATCTATCATGTCGGTACGTGTAAGTGATAGCTTAACGTATGTTTTAAACTGTTGAGTTCTGGCATTTCAGGCCTTATCCTTTCAAATGAGATTTTACGACGGTTTTGATAAATGAGTTTTATAAAGTCTTCGAATGTTTTAAATAGATAATACCGTCGATAGCCTCTTGGACGTTTGTCAATGTTTGCGAAAATTTCCTTCAGCCTTGAGGGTTCCATCTCGGGGCCCACGGCGCTGTAATATTCCCGATCAGCTCTGGGGGTGTTACAGAATATGGTATCAGAGCTTAGGTTGTGAAAATCTAGGCAGTCGGATCGAGTTGGGTCATGTTTTGTTGCGTCATTCGAGTTGTCGATTGATCCTAGTACTAGAGCCGTGAGTTTTTGTATTCACTCAGGCTTGTACGTTATGTGATTTACCAGTGTGGTACTGGGTTTGTTGTAAATTTTTCCAAATGGTGTTAACGAGATTCTCGGGAATGAGATGTATTGTGTTCTTGAGTCGAACTGATTTGGCAAAACGTGTGTTTTGAAAATATTTATGTCGAGTATTTCCTTGAGTCGAGACATGTGCCAGTATCACGGGGAATCGTCGGCTTCACGATCTGTAAGTATTTGGATTTTTGAATTTCATTGAGATTTATTTTCGTTCTAAGTTGATACGTTTTGAGATTCAGCAGATATTATACGTTACAGTATAAGTGACAGAATTGGGACAGGATTGATGATCTTGAGAAACTATGATTTTGGAAATCAGTATGTTGGGTAGATTTTGGAACGGAATTGTGCATTTGGGAGAAGGTTGTGGATGGTTGAGAAAAAAAAATATGTAGTTATGATAGATCATTTTGTGATACATGAAACTGCTTTTGAGCATTTGAAAATGACACTTTTCAAAATGAATGCTTTACGGATGTTTTACGAAAAATGATTTTTGGCCCGAGACCCAATCGATTTTGAAATAGTTTTATAACTCAGGACTTGGAGTCCGAAAAGAGTTTTCTACTTTTTAAACTTCTTGTAATGCGGAACGAGAAACGGGCTGAGACCCTAATGTTCAAAAGAGTTTTCTGTTTTCTAAAACTCCCGAGATTTGTAAAATACTTTACCAATCGTTTATCTATTTTATTTTCGCCTTTCGGAGTTTTGGTTTACTTGTTCAAATGAAGCTTCTCGGGAAGTCTTTCGCTGTATTGATTCGTTTCAATATTTTGTCATATCATATTTAAGGTGATCCAGGATGGGTTAATGACTGAGGTTGCAAGTCATATGTGGAAAGGAGTTTTTATCGGAGTCTATATATTGAGGTTTTGGAACTATATCGTGTAGTTTTCCGATGGAATGTCAGTGGAAATTGGTGACAAGCTGAACTGATATACAGGAGTATGGATATGGTCAAGCATTTGCACAAATCCCATTTTATTTAATCGTGTGTATTTGAAAATATTTTTTTATCGAGAACTTGACACGAGCGAGCCGGTTGGTTCGGGAATTGATTTTGCAGTCTTACCAAAAATTTAGGTTTTGAGTTTTAAAATTTTTGAAGGAACTCTTGAAAATTTGTCTTCTTGACAAGACTATATGATTTCAAACTGGTTTTGAAAATGAAATTGATATACATACGCATTTAGTGCATAGTGCATATCATGGTGAAGTTCTGAGTAAGACTCAACTGGATAACACTCTAACGGTACGACGAAGAGAGATCTGAACTTTAGTATGGTAATTTGGTTATCCAGGGATGATCGATTGATTGATCAGATAAGAGGAATATGCTGCGTGATGTAGAAATCATGCACAAGATGTAATTTTGGAACTTCAGGTTTTGTGAAACTGGAACGTATGCGCTACCATAATGTTTTTGAATGGTTTCTTTGTAAGTGTAGATTTGGGGATGGTGCCCCCATGCTGGTTGTTTTGGATATTGAGTGGTCGTTCCCACTCTATGTATGATTGGGTATGTTCGTCGATTTGTGATTGGTTGTTCGTATGCCGAGGGATATGTTCACCAATCGGGTATGTTTATTCAGATCCACTGTATGTGATTGGTGTGTCATTTTGAGAATGTTATTCTTTCGTATATCGGTTTCTGTGGTTCTGTATTGACCGTGCTGGGGCTTCTCGTGTAAAGGTATTCTCGATTATCGTTGATCGTTTGTTGGTTATATTAGAGTTTATCATGTTGACGATATTCTCAATTATGTTTTGACCTTTGGATTGGTCGTATCGTAGTTTATCACGTTGATGATATTCTCGGTTAATTTATTGGTTGAACATTGTTGGTGATCATATGAGCGTTCAGATTTTGTGTCAATGTTTCGGAATTTATGTCGTTGTTTTGGGCAGTTGTTTCACAGATGTATCGTGTATTATTGATTTGTATCAGGATTTGGACTTGATTATGTAATCAGGCAGACAGGATTTGAAACGGATAGATTATTTCATCCGAAGATGATATATTTTCTTGAGACTCATGGAATTGTGATTGCTAGGATCTCAGGAGATCGTCGACTTTGCGCATTTGTAAGTGTATTGTTTTGGTTATTCGTTAATGATGATGATTGATCGTTGTTGTGATGGTTTCAGAATATTTTGGTTGAACGGTTTGCTTGTTTTTCTATGACGGATTGCAAGTTTCGAGGACGAAACTTATTTTAAGTGGTGTAGTATGTAATATTCGGAACTTCTACTACCGTTGTTTAACATTATTTTATCCGAGTTATATTGTACAGTGTGGAATCTGCACAGTATAGATAAAATAAATGAAGGACTGAGATGTCAGTATCGGTATAATTGTCGTACTTGGTCGACAATTGTATTAGAGGATATAGTGCGTCATGTATACGTATCCAGTATGTCGAGACGGACGAGAAAAGTTAGAAATGGTTAAGTGTAACATTATTAGCGCACGCTAATAATCACGAGTAGCGCATGCTATCGTGCAGGTTTAGCGCACGCTACGGACATAACTTAGCGTACACTAGTGAAGAACAGCTCAGAGGGAATCTACGCGTGGACCAGGCCACTTTCGGCGCATGTTCTGATAAGTCAACGGATGTTGTAATGTAGTGTTAGCGCACGCTAATGCATGTTGATTAGCGCATGTTAACTATATATCGGACAAAAAGGAATCTTGTCCTCGTCACCACTTTCGGCGTGTGGACCAGTCTTCGGAGCTTACAGACAAATGATTCAACTGATATTAGCGCACGCTAAACGCAAGGACTTGCGTACGCTAGAGAGTGTAAATTACGTACGCTAATGCATGGGCATTCCGTACGTAAGCGCATGTACGAAGCCATACAGTATCCCATGGACTGCGATAGCGCACGCTAACAAAGTCAGTTAGCGCACGCTAAAGCCGTAGCGCACGCTAAACATGAGATGTTAGCGCACGCTAGTAATGTATTCTATATAAAGGGACAAACGGGTGTTATGAAGCATTTCGTCCATTTCTTTCCTTTCACTCGATAGAGAGAGCTCTGGGAGGTACTTGAGGTCCAGAAACACTCTAAGATGATGATCTTTATCAAGATTAAGATAGAGAACATGGATTAAAGCCTTGTTCTTCAAGTTATTCATGGTTCTTGGAATGAAGTTCAAGTGTTCTCCTTCTTGGTTCGTCTAATCCAGGTAATTCTCGTATCCCTTTGATAGTAGTTCGTTTTTAAGGATGATTACATGTGAGGAACATGTTGGATAATCATATGATGATATTATATGAGGATTAATGAAGTTATGATAAGAGTTTTCGGATGTTAACTAAGATGTCTCCATACTTTAAGAATTGTGTTTCGTTTAACCCGATGAAAGATGGATTTCTAAATTACGTTGATCATGATATGAGGTTGTATTCCAGATTAAGAACAATATGATAGGATGATTATGTATAAGAGGTATTGGTGTATTCGTATCTAGAGCTAAGATATGTGTTTTGATATAATATTCGTATAAGAACACGAGTATGACTTCGAGTATGGTGATGAGATTGAATTTGGAAAAGTTGTCGTTAATCTTGGAGTATGATTTCCTTTTCATTCGGATTCATAGTCACAAGGTGTTAGTCGGTGATTGGAACGCATGCCACTGTACAGCATTAGCGCACGCTAAGCTTACTGGCTAGCGCATGCTAACGGGAGTGACTTAGCGCACGCTACGTTATGCGTTTAACGTGCGCTAAGTAGACAGACAGTGTAGTATTTTCGTGTTGTGGTTATGAATTCGTGCTGGTTCGAGTTGGATTGTACAGACTATGTTTTACCGAGATATTGTAGAACCGTTGAGTTTGTTGATTGGTTATATCGATTGTTGATTATTATCGAATGTGTGTTAATTGATTACTTCAATAGGTTGAGATTATTGATCGGTAATTATAACCGTATGTTGCGGCCGTGTTCGAGTATGTTCGTGAATTGCTTTGGTCGGGACCGAGGAACTTGTAGATGGTGGCAATGGATTTGGTAACAACTTCCTTGTCGTTGTATCGGTATCGAGGCAAGTTATTACTTGCTCAGTTTATAATATTTAATGAATGGTTTCAGTTTTATTCATTTATAATTCGTATAGCAATGTTTATAAATCGTAATCACGGGAGATTTGGGATTATAGGTTGTATTCGAGTTTTGGAAATTTAAATCATAATGTATATGATTTACAATTGTCGTTGGTATACTTGTTATCGAGGATACATCATGGTATTGACGAAAACGTGAATTATCTACTGTCCGTGATGTTTTGGATCGGTGAATATTCAGAATAATGGTTCGTGATGGTTTATACATTGAGATCGTTCTTGAAGAACTCGAGGCAAGTACTCTAATCATTTTTATCATTTGTGTCGATCATGTCGTGATACATTTGTGTATCGTTGTTGTCATGCATTTGTGCATTGTTGTTGTCGTGTATTGTGTACTGTTGTTTTGTGCAGTTGTGCATTATTGTCATATGTCCACCTCGTGTTGGTCCGACGGGATCATCGGGGATCTATGCTAGCGTGCGCTGGATCATCAGACGGGTTTTCCACCTCGGGTTGGTCTGACGGGATCATCGGGGGATCTAGGCAGTGAACGCTGGATTATCGGATTGCCATGTATTGTTGTTGTGCATATGTATATTATGGGTTTGCCATAAGTATACATTGTCGTTATTATTGTGATCATATTGACGTTGTCATATGAGTATGCATTTGTAGGTCTTGTGTTGGTATCATGTCCGTATGTTGGGTTGATCTGATCTCGGATTAGACTGACGTGATTGTAATGGTATTTCGTATCTTGAGGTATGTTCCGTATTTTCTTGGTACTTGTCTTTGATGGACAATCGATTATCGTATTAGAATTGTCGACGTTATCCAATGGATTGAATTGGCCAGAGTTGGTATAATTTCCGTATCGCGAGTTATGATAATGTTTTGAGAACCTTGGGTATTGTTGAGATACCGTACAAATATTTCGGTATTATCTTATTGTGTTGTTAAGGATACGAATCGTGGATTTTCGTAAAGTTACGACAGTAAGATTACATTGGTCGTATTCTTACTTAGTATTTCCATTGATATGTAATTATTGACGTGATGTGATGGTTATCATTGTTGGATATTATGGCTGACCCCATCGTGGGCTTTCTTTTTAGGTTCTTGGATTATCAAGCTTGTAGCGGTCGTGGAGAGATGAGCTTCCCGGAGGATACTGGCTAGGACATGTATTTGTGTATTGAGTTTCTGATCAGTTGTTGTATTCTGCTGCTAGAGTATTTTAATCGTTTGTCTTTTTCCGCTGCGTGAGTATTTTTAAATGGCCTTTTGGTATCTGGTAACTTAGGTTAATTTGGCAATCGTTTTCTAAATCTATCCTGTCGGTACGTGTAAGAGATAGCTTAATGTATGTTTTAAACTGTTGAGTTCTGGCATTTCAGGCCTTATCCTTTCAAATGAGATTTTACGACGGTTTTGATAAATGAGTTTTATAAAGTCTTCGAATGTTTTAAATAGATAATATCGTCGATAGCCTCTTGGACATTTGTCAATGTTTGTAAAAATTTCCTTCAGCCTCGTGGGTTCCATCTCGGGGCCCACGGCGCTGTAATATTCCCGGTCAGCTCTGGGGGTGTTACAGTTTCAGCCCTAGTTTAATTACTTGTTTGATGTTTGAGATCATGTCTTTGGATTGTATCATTTAACAATTTTTCATTGTAACAAATAGTCATGGAGTTTTAGTTGATTGTAATAGACAATGTAGCTCATGGTTTCAGCCCTAGTTTAATTACTTGTTTGATGTTTCAGATCATGTCTTTGGATTATATCATTTAACTATTCAAAGTAGCATATCAAAAAACCATTAAACTGTTCAAAGTAGCATATCCAAAAACCATTAAACTATTCAAAGTAGCATATAAAAACACCATTAAACTGTTCAAAGTAGCATATAAAAACACCATTAAACCATTACACCCCAATAAACTCCAAAAAAGTATCATATTTTCTACATTGATTCTACAGAAACAAGCTTCACTTCTTAGCAACATTTCTCTCAAAACCAGTTGTTACTTGTAGTTCTTGATAGTTGAGTAGCAATCCTTGGGTGACTTGAAATGGTTGTGAGGACTAAGTGTCATTCAATTGGATTGGCAATCCATAGCCAGGGTTCTGCATAATATAAAATAAGCATTGTATTAGGTATATAATAGAACTTTACATAAATATAAAAGTACATTAACTTTTAGAATTCTTACCCTCAAGAAAGTACTGCCAGTGTCTGGTGATATGTATATTCCAAAGCCATTTGGCACCGTTTCAGTTTGCTTCCTAACAACTTTTTTCCCATTAACCTGCTTTGATGAGGATTGTGACTTGCCATTTGTTTTTGAAGATGGGTTTGCACTGCTTGAAGCATTACCTAGCTACACAGTTTAAAACATTGTTAGTTAGTTAGTTATACAGTTTGCACAAGAACATGTGGGCTATACAGTTTGTTAACTTAAACTAGAAAATTAGTAATAATGTAACTAACCTTATACTTTATTAGAGGAACATGTGGGTTCTTGCAAGTCTTCTTGTTGTGTCCCACTTGTTGGCAGTTTGTACACCTTATTTGTCGACCAGTTCTTGGAAGTGTACCACAAGTTTTGCTTCTATGTTGCTCCTCATGCCCAGATTTTCTTCTATTCTTCTTGGGCCTTCCAGGCATCCTCGTTTGTGGAGGTGGCAGTATGGGATCACAATTGTCCTTGGGCCACATATTTTGCCCATTCATTGGTTCCATGTAGTTAGCATAGGTAGACTTACATTTGTCAACACTTAAAAATGGATCAATATAATTAACAGGATCTTCCTTGAGATAGTATATGGCAGAAATGGCATGGCTGCATGGAATGCCATTTAACTGCCACAATATGCAAGTACAAGTCCTATTCCTTGTGTCTACCACATATCCATAAATGCCCATCCTAACCTCAAATGTAAAGTTACCACAAAATGTGGTGCAAAAAAACCTATGATGGTCTATGCTCTCTTGAAGCTTAGTCATTATTCTTGGACAAAAGGTCTGGTTCCACTTACTCATTAACTCTATCCTATTTTGCATTCTCCTACTTACTTGCATTCTAATCTCCTCAAGCATATCTGTAATTGGTTTGAACCTAGAGTCCAATATTGTACCATTAAAACATTCACACATGTTTTCAACAGCATCACATTTAGAAGATATAGGAAAAAAACATCTACACCACAAAGCAGGATTGTACAAGGATTGTGCCTCCTAAGTGCCTCATAAGCATCAACATCTTCCTTTTTGATTTCTTCCATCACAGCATTAAACTCCTCTGGTGTGCTACTCTTTGCTTCTTGCCAGAACTTCTTCTTCAATTCAGAACCTTATAGCAAATACATTAACAACAAAGTTAATGTCACAAAATAGTAAAATGTCAAATAAAACAGTACAATAAAAACATTACCAGCAAACTTATTCCTAAAATTAGAGTAAATGTTCCTTGCACAACATATGTGCTTAGCGTTAGGCTGTAATTCATAAATAGCTTGTTCCAAACCCTTCCGTTGATCTGCACATTTAAGCAAAGTATCAGCAATAGTTTTTTACAGAATATACAATCTTAACTATTTAAAATATACAACAGTGTCACCTGTAATTAATGTCAATCCTGTTCCTAGCGCATGAATACCAAGATCATCCTTGAGTAATTCCAAAAACCAATACCATGAATCCTTGCACTCCACTTCAACAACAACCCATGCAAGTGGATACATCTGGTTATATGCTTGCCTTCCAACAGCTGCTAATATTTCCCCAAAACAATAACCCTTTAAGAAACAACCATCTAGTCCAATGATGGGCCTACAACCTTTTAACCATCCATTTCTTATAGCTTCAAATTAGATGTACATCCTCTTAGAGTAAGGGGATTCAGTTGGATTAGCTCTATCAACACATATTCTAACTGAGTTCCTTGGATTTGATCTTAGAACCTCATTTATATATCTCCTAAGCATGGCATAATGATCTATGAGACCATTTTCAACCTCACCTAAAGCTCTCTTCTTGGCTCTAAGGTATTGTCTATGTCCCACATGAAGACCATACTTTTCAAGCACATCTGGAATAGACTTTTTAGTTTTCCATGCGGGGTTCTTTCTGATCTTTACACCATATTTAGCTGCCAACCAAGTCTGAGTTACAATATTGAGACTGGTTTTCCTACTGCATTTATGTTCTGGCCACAAAGTCTTAATTTGGAATGATTTTTCAGTTCGCATCCAACTTGTATATAATTTCTAGGGACAACCAGTAGTACAAACTGCAAGGACAAGGTTTGGTTTGTTTCTGGTAATCCTGATAGGACACCTATTAGCAACTGCATAATCTCTAATGGCATCCTTCAGTTCTTTGGGATTACAGAACCTCATGCCCAACTCAAACACTATTTTATCAATATGGGTATTTTGACTAAAAATTGGGTATTTAATTCTTTTCTTCGATTTTTCATTTGTCTCATCATCCTCACTGCTGGGTGGACTATCATAACTTTTATCACCAACATTGTCATTATCATACTCAGTCTGTGCTTCTTCATTTACTTCTCTAGTTGCTTGTGAACCAGCTAATGGCCGGTTGGTTTTACACAAGGTCTTCTTAGCACTTTTCTTACCCTTTGCCTAGGTTCATCATGCACAACTTCACTCACATTTGGTTGACTCACCCCTATTTCTTCATTATTTTCTTCATCACTTTCACTACCATGAGACTGAACTTTCTTTAATTCCTCAAGTGTTCCCTTCATATCTAGTAGGATCTTCCTAGTAGATATAAGTTCATTATCATCTGTTACGTAATGTAAGCTATTTACACTGTCATTATCAGAATATTCATCCATTAAACGGAATACATCATTGTTTTTGTTCAGCACAACATCAACATCCTCTGTGATCTCATTACCTTCATTACTTACATCACCAGCAACACCATGACCATCATCTAAAGTATTAACACACTCATTGGTCTCATTAAGTTCCTTACTAACCCCTGAATCTCTCTCAAAGCAATGTTCCACATAAAATTGCACAATATTATTTGCTTGACATGAATTAATAATAGTGGGGACCAGGGTATCATCATACCTAAGCTTCAAACCATATTTTAAGGACATATCCGGTTGACGAAAATAGAGTTTGACATCTTCTTTATAACCTAGTTCTTTTATCATCCCAAGAATTTCAAAATAAGACAAATGGTCAATGTCCACATCTGTATATTTGCTGACCTTTCCGTTTGTGTAAGAAGTATCAAGTTTGTCTTCAAATTTGTCCCCATGGTGTATTAGAATATCAAATTTACCAACCATTTCTAACCTAATTTAACAAGAGAAATGGGAACACTTCAGCAGAAACACTTTACAGGCATAAAGAAGAATAACAGATACATAAAGCTTATACTCGAAGATTACCTCGAAGATCCATTTTTGAATTTTACAGAAAAACTGTTACGAAGCCTCAAATGGAATAATCCAACTCCTTTTGCCTATTAAATGGGTTTCCTTGTTCGGACAACTGTGAAATTGTTCTTTTCCACTCTTGGTTTTTGAAATCGCACGAAGGTTAGGGTTTCTCTGATCGCACGAAGAATCCCAAAGGTCTGATGTAATCGCAAGAATCGCAAGAACAAAACGAGGCCGTATTACTAAACGCGTGGATCCAACTCAGCAGTGACGGCCAGCTCATCTTTCCGTCTTTGACTTTTAGGATGGAGTTACTCCTTCGATCTAACGTGTCTGACGGCCAAACGTACATGTCCATGAGTGTCATAAAAATAAGTTGATGTCTATAGGTGTCAGTAGGGTGAAAGTAGAAGGCCCTATTTCAGGCATTATTCCAAAATAGGAATATGACATTTGTTATTTATCAAAAATAAAGGATAAACACTTTCGTATGATTATATTATGTGAAATGAAAATAGACTTATGACAAAAAATAAAGGATAAACAATTTCGTATATAGGATAAATACGACTCAACTAAATTAATTCTGTATGATAATTCGATTTCAAAACAACATCCTATTGCAAATATTGATTCTGATTAGTGTGTGTTTGTGTGTGTGTAGGGTGTGTGTGTAGTATATTCTAATTAGTCATGAGATTAGCGATTAATAAAATAACTAACAAACTATTAAATCATTATGGTTATCTATAAATTCCTCATATGTTCAAGGAATAATACGCAGATGCAGAGAATAACACACACAAAAAAAAAAAGAGAAGTGTTTTGAGTTTTGACTAGGGTTCCTTGTTGATTTGTTTCATGTGACGAGCCGAGCGAGCATTCATACTGCTTTTATCATCTAAAATACCAACGGCTTGGTCAAGATGTTGATGTTGAAGTCACGAGATGATTCTAAATTAGTTCTAGTTAATTATTCTTACACGCTGCTGGCCATGAATGAGGAGATTGGTCTGAAACTAGTCCATACAGATGGGAGAAAGAATAATTTAAAAAAAAAATATAGTGAAGATTAATTTGTAAACAAATGAACGAGGTGTCTAGGTTCAGGGTTGTCCAAGCATACAACTTTTTGAGGTTTTTGTAATTCCAAAATTATAATCACACCAAAAGGTGGTGCCAATTTACTTCGAACCTTGTAATTTGTGGTTATAATTGATAATCAATGACATAGACATTTTCTTTTTATATGTTTGGGGAAAAGTCACAAATGGTACGAAAGTTATATGGTCTTGGCACGCGCAGTACATTGTTCGTTGGTCATGGCAATATTAGTTCAGTTGTTTATCAAATATGACAAATTTGGTCATTTTGTCACTTGAGTGTGGCTTATCAGCATGCCACGTAATTAAAAAAATAAGTAAAACATATTTATGCCAAATGACATTGCCACATGTGTCCCGCCAAATTCAAGAATCTGGCGCCAAAAAATAAACATGAAAAAAAATCAAGAACAAATTTAAATAATAAATAAGTTCAAGAACATGGAAGCAAAAAAATCATTATTTAGTGTTGGATGATGAATTATGTCATGTTTGTATAGAGAATTTCAGGAAAAATATATAGAAAATTCCAATTCAATAATAATCCCAAATAATTATCTTACAAGCATATATATACCCTAGGGAAGTTAGAGTTAAAATTTTTAAATTAAATAACAAGCACACAAACTTTTTAAAATTTCCAATTAAGTCCCTAAGAACATAACAACGAAAAATTGAGGGCCCAAACAACATTGTTTTGACCAAAAAATAACGGGCTTCACCGCATAGTTGTGATTGCACAGTGGGTCGATTCCGATAAGAAACAACTGAGATCATCCCAAAAATCACCAACAAATAATTTAAAAGTTTTTCAAAAATGCCCTTTCTCCAAATACCGAATAGCATGTCCCTAAACTTTTTCTTTCACTTTTTCCTTCATTTGAGTTACTGCATCCTTAAGATTGGATAAGTGAACAAACGTTTTCTCACTCTTTGTGAATGTGATACTGTCGCCTATCTCATGATGAAGTTGTTTGTAGACAGATGGTCCATCTTTAAACTTCTTAGGAGTAGTAATATCCAAAATCTGAAATGCAATGATAGATCAATAAATACATAATTGTACAAGACAAAGGTTAAGTGATTGTGGTACTTACATTTGTTGAGCTTGGTTCATTTATTGATATCCCTTTGGCTTTGACAGTTTTCTTCACACTAGCTTTCTTTGGAACTTCTGACTCTTGAGTTTCATCTACCTCATGGTTTGATGGCTTCTTTACTGGCTTTGGCTTAAACTTCTTTTTCTGCAAGTAAATAAAATTCAACATAAATCAGTGAGAAAATTACATAAAATCAACAATACAAGGTTAATAAACTTCTGAATTACTTAGAGCAATTAAAGATGCAATATGAGCATCAAAAGTAAGTCGACTCAATGGATCATCCAGAACGTCTCCAAATAACTCCATCATATACTCACTGCTGTAATTGTCTTCCTCACCATCTTAACCCTCAAGCTGTTCATTTTCCATATTTCCAGGATGATCAGTTTCCATATTTTCATGTTGTCCATTTTGCTCATCATCATCTTCAGACAAAGTAGTTCTCTTGTTCCGCAGACCTAGCCTGTTAATTGGGCATCTTGTTTTATTATGTCCAACTGCTCCACAGATCCCACAATGAGCACTACCCTTGCCCTTAAGAAATGTGTAAGGGTTTCCTTGTTTTCTGCCCCCTTGCCCTTTTTTTTTGTCTTTGAGATTTTCTCTTCGTCACCTTTTCTCCTTCTTTTCTGTCCTTCCTAGTTTCTTATCTTTCCCAAAGTTTGGAGGTAATGGTGGAATGTACAGTGTCTCACCCCACAAATCAGCACCATTTATCCAATATAATGTAATATCCGTACTTTCTATTTTTGGTAATTTTTATTTTGGTGTATGTTCATTTCGAACGACTCGCTTGTTACTGTTTTGGAATTCTGAATCTATTTTGTTCTTGGAGTTTCTCCATTTGGACGAGTTTCAGAGATGTTTTTATGTATTTTTGTTTTGAGTTATGTTCTGTCGCATGTACGTTCGATTTTCATAAAACTCGTTTGATTTCGCTGTTTCCTTGTTTCCATGAGTTCATATGGTGTAGTTGTTCATGTTGTGAGCTTCAGATTGTTAATCCGACGTCGTATCGTGATTTTCGGACGTTTAGGCCATTTTGTAATTTCCTATAAGTTTAGGGAATTTCCCTTGTCATATTTCAAACCTCCCAGTAGTCGGAGTCGTACATTCGATTGAGAGATTGTGCTTGCAGGTTTTTTGTTTTCTTGTCATGTCTCGTTATTCGCTGGTACCTGTCAAACTTCGTGCCTTTTGAGTCGGGTATAGTCCGACCGAGTTCCTAACTGTACTCTGCGCAGGACAGTTAGTGCACGCTACTGTTTTCCCGTAGCGTGCGCTATGAGGGTAAAACTAGCGCACGCTAGACTTACATTTGTGTGCTAATACATCTGGGCAGAATACCCTGGAACTGGACAGAAGGTTATGTACTTCTGAACTTAACCAAGTAGCATACGCTAATTGAGTGTTAATGTACGCTAATTGCTAACCTTAGCGCACGCTAAGCATGTTTCTACGTACGCTAACAGGAGGACAGAAGTCTCTAACTGCATTCTGCACCCCGATAGCGCACGCTAATCTTTGTGCGTAGCGTGCGCTAAGCCTGTCTGATATAAATAGAGATGATGATAAGATGAAGTAAACTTGGCGAAGTTTTAGCATGAAGTGAGGAAGTATGTGAATCGTATATGCCAAGTCCTTAGAAGGTGATTCAATATCGACAAGATACTCCCTTCCGGCATGAGCAAGTTTATGATTTTTTTCAATTGGAGATCTGGATGTATTGGCATCCAAAAGACCGGCGTCAAAAAGAATATCAAGAAGATACACTACCAAAATTACCACTTTAGCCGATGTCTGGCCGGAGAACAACGCTCAGGTTGTCGGATAAGCTACTTTAGCCGACGACTTTGCTTTTGGCCATCGGCTATAGTTCTACAAGCCATCGGCTAAAGTGGAGTAGTTTAACTGACGACAACCACACTTTAGCCGACAACTTGGAGTAGTTTAGCCGACGACAACCAAATTTCAGTCGACGGCTTGTCGTCTGCTAAAGTCTTGGTGTTTTTTGGGTAGAATATCACCATCTCACATTTCGAAACACAACATTTACAACACACTCAGAAATTACACAACAAGAAGACGAAAAACAACAATTTTATCTGGTTTGATCATTCATGAAATCATATGGAAGGTATTTTATTGAACGTTGATATCAATTATTTATATTATGCATTTATATATAAATATTAAAGTTGTTTTAATGATTATGAACATGTTTAAGAATTAATTCATTTTCTTGAAGATTTCTTGGTGTATGTATAACATATATCGCTGATTATATGATCAAGTATTGGTTTTTTGAATGTATATGGATTTGACATCTTGAAGTCGAGTTATGATGGTTGAAATAGTAATTTTCGTATGTTCTTGATAAATACGAATTATGATTGTCTAGTATTGTTGTTATTTTTATTATAGGATGGATAAAAGTTGGATTGATCTGCAAAAATGGGATCCAGGAGTCATTAATGTAATGAGAGAGTTTATTCGATTTGTGAAGGAGCATAATAGTGATAGCAATTCATATTGTCCATGCAATAAATGTAAATATCGCAGCGATATGTACCATTTTACACTTTATGTTGTATGGGAGCACTTGAAAAAGAACGGATTTTAAGATAAATACACATGTTGACTTTACCACGATGAAAGATCAAATTCCCTTATTCCCCTTGACACGGAGAGTACAGTGGTAGCACATCCAATGATCCCACAAGAAGGTTGATTGGCGACGTGTTTAGTTATTATGAGAGGGACGTACCGGCTTAAGGTTAAGAATACCATATAGATGATCAACCAGTCATCCGAACCCCTACATCAATACCCGTTAACATTGTTTCTGTTGATAGATACAACAATCTAATCCATCTCTAACAGAATCTTCTTTACTCTGGGTGTCACATGACGGTCTTGATAGTGTCATGGAGACTGCAAGGGTAAAGGTGGAGAACAAGACCTCGATTAAAGTTATGGATGATTATTTGGAACTTAGATAGAAAATGCTCCAAAAAGGTCATCAGCTTCCTAGTAATCACATTAATATGAGACGTATCTTGAAAGATCTTGGGCTATTGTACATCAAGATATATGTATGCATATATGATTGTGCTTTATTTTGGGAAAAGTAATGAAGACCTAAAGAGATGTCCGGTATGTGACATATTCACTCATTCTAGTAAAGAGAAATCTATGAAGGTTCTTTGGTATTTTCCTATGAAGGATAGACTGGAGAGGCTTTTAATGTCTCCTCACACAGCCAAGGAGATGGTAGGCCGAGCCTCGCGTCAATGATGAGGATACTATGATACACCCTTCTGATGGAGGCTTGGAAGCATATAAATGTGTAGTTTACAGAGTTTTCATCAGATGTCCAAAATGTAAGACTCGAGCTCGATGATGACAGATTCAACTCTTTTGGCAACATAAGTCTTTCGCATAGTATTGTAATATCCACAATTTCGATTTTTCCAGTAATTTTATTTTTTTTCTGCGGAAGTCCGTTTTGACGACTCACTCATGACCGTATCATCATTCTAAGAATATTTAATTCGGCACTTTTTGTCATCCGAGTTCGTTTCGGTATCGTTTTGTTGAGTTCCGTGTTCTTAAACGACTTTTCCGCACTTGAGTTCGATTCTTGCGAATCTCGTCCGAAACTATTTTTTCGAGTTTCTCATAAGTTCATTTAATGTTATTATTCATATTGCGAGCTTTGGCTTGGTGTTTCGATCATGTATCGTGTATTTCGGGCGTTTTGGGCCATTTTTGTAATTTCCCAAAGTTTGGGGTAATTACTTTCCGTTGTCGAATTTCAAGCCTTCGGGTGGTCGGAATCGTGTGTTCTCTTAGCGCTTGGATTCGTCTTTGCGAGTACTTCGTAACCATATATTCGATTCATATTTAGGTTCGAGTTTCGGGGTTGTTCGGACCGTCGGAAGTGGCCACGACCGAGTCGCGGCCGCACAGTTTGGAACAGGTTCTCGCCTGGCCGAGTTACGGCCGTAAGGTGCCGATTACGGCCATAAGTGATCGGCATGCATGGCCTGACGAATGCCGGTTACGTCCGCAAGGGCCGAGATTTACGGTCGTACGGGCGCCACGCAGCTTTCAGACGAATGCCGGTTACGGCCGTAAGGCCCTGCCGGTTACGGCCGTAACCCTATCGGCCATATATAGGCTGTGACCAGCCAGACCTCATTTTTATCACATTTCTTCACCCGGGTGGCGGCTGGCGACGGAAAAATGGGAGAGTGGAGGTTTTGGTCGATTCCACTCGATTTATAAGCATTTTTGAGGATTCTTATTGATTATATCAACATCAAATCCTTGTTCTTCGTCGGATCGAGGTAATTTCTTGAAATCTCCTAGAATTTGATTTTTGGGATTTCTTCTTGATTTTCGTTGTTCGTCCGAATTTGATGAATCAGTTGTTGCTAGTGAACATTATTAATCGTGTTCTATGGATTGTATATCCATATATTCGATTCGTTCAACTCAATTGATGATTCTTAGGTTCTTGAGGAACTTTGAACATTTAATGTTCGATTAAATGTCTCAAAGAGTTTCTTTCGGTCGTTGTATTGATTCCGATTAATATTGTGTTATTCAATGAATTGTATTTCATTCAAGGTTGTTCGAGTACTTGTGTTTATCGGAGGACGCCGTTCGTTGTTCGTGGAAGGATTTCATCACCTTCGGTTGAGGTAAGTTTTATACTTGTACTAGTCAATGAGATTAATGTTATCATATATGTGTATGAATGTGTTGTATCATTCCGAGACTTAGTCTCTTCATGAATTCATTGATATTAGGGGATCGTTCGATACGATACTCTTCGGCAATTATGCCAAATGTTTATTATTGTTCATTAATGGCCGATTCAATGCAATCTAGGTACTCAATCATTCATTGTATCATTGTTATCGATTGGCCGTTCTAAGGCAATCGAGGAGTTCAATCATTCATTGTATCATTGTTATCGATTGGCCGTTCTAAGGCAATCGAGGAGTTCAATCATTCTGTATATCATTGTTATCGATTGGACATTATAAGGCAATCAAGGTACTCAATCATTCATTGTATCATTGTTATCGATTGGATGTTCTAAGGCAATCGAGGAGTTGAATCATTCTGTGTATCATTGTTATCGATTGGCCGTTCTAAGGCAATCGAGGTACTCAATCATTCATTGTATCATTGTTATCGATTGGCTGTTCTAAGACAATCGAGGTACTCAATCATTCATTGTATCATTGTTATCGATTGGCCGTTCTAAGGCAATTGAGGTGCTCAATCATTCATTTTATCCTTATTATCGATTGGCCGTTCTAAGGCAATCGAGGAGTTTAATCATTCCGTGTATCATTGTTATCGATTGGCCGTTCTAAGGCAATCGAGGTACTCAATCATCCATTGTATCATTGTTATCGATTGGTCGTTCTAAGGCAATCGAGGTACTCAATCATTCGTTGTATCATTGTTATCGATTGGCCGTACTAAGGCAATCGAGGTATTGAATCATCCGCTTCGTCATTGTTATCGGTTGGCCATTCTAAGGCAATCGAGGTATTGAATTGGGGCTGTCGAGGATAGTTCCCATCCGTGAGTTACTGTCGTCGTGTTGGCTGACTCAAGGTAGCACACTATCATTTCTGTGAATTCGGTAATCTTTGAATCATTGCCGTTTGTGGTTAATTGTGTTTTGGAGTCTAGTCTCGGCTAGTGCTCGTTGGGTAATCTTGGGGCATGAACCTTCGCGGTTGGTTTCCCAATACCTATAGCTCAGTAGGTCACGGTCATAGTTTTGATCTCATTATGGGTAAGTCTGGGGCTTGAACCTTCGTTGTTGGTTTCCCACCACCTGCAATTCAGCAGGTCACGGTCACTAGGTGATCTCATTATGGGTAAGCTTGGGCTTGGACCTTCGCAGTTGGTTTCCCAACTCCTACAACTCAGTAGGTCACGGTCATGTTTATGATCTCATTATGGGTAAGCTTGGGGCTCGAACCTTCGCGTTTGGTTTCCCAACACCTACAACTCAGTAGGTCACTGTCATGTTTATGATCTCATTATGGGTAAGCTTGGGGCTTGAACCTTCGCGGTTGGTTTCCCAACACTTACAACTCAGTAGGTCACGGTCATGTTTATGATCTCATTATGGGTAAGTTTGGGGCTTGAACCTTCGCGGTTGGTTTCCCAACACCTACAATTCAGTAGGTCACGGCCATTGGATGGTCTCATTGTGCTACGGCTTCGTGCCGTGGCTTCGGCCCTCATTGATACAGTTTCGGGCTATTTTGGCTTCAGGTGATTGTGATATTTGACAGCTTCGGCTGAGTGGTTTTCAGGCTTTTATGATGTCTTGGTAATTTCATTGGACCTTTCGGGCATTGTGATTCATAATTAATTCAGTTCTAGTTTGGTTCATATTCGTGTAATTCATTGTGGTGTTCTATAATCATGATTCGTCGTTGGGCATTTATGTTCTAACCTGTTGAACAGGTATTAATAGTATGTCGTGGGCATAGTGTTTCACGAATGCTTGGTTCTTACCTTGGTTTATAACATATCGTATTATTATTATCATTGTACCGTTTCATTCTGCCTTTAGATGCATATCATGTTTTACATGTATTTGATGTTCATTATCTGGATGACTGACCCCGTGGGGGCGGAACATATTTTCATGTTTTAGGTGCTTGCGAGTAGAGAGTTGAGACACAGGGGCATGATGATGGCGACAAGGCATTCGAGCGATACTAGTCCGAGTTGTTCATGTTGGTCAGTCAGTTGGAGTGTTCTCCAGTTTGTCAGTCATTGTCATTATGTATTACCTGAGCAGATGCTCGTGGATGTTGTTGTATTTTTATTTTTAGCCATGTAGGCTCATCGTTGTCGTTGAAATTCCTTATCGGAATATTGTGTCGGATATCATAGACTCATAGTAGGGACTCTGATCTCCCTTATTGGTTAATTTTAATGTATTTTAGTCATGTTCGCGTGGTGGATCTCCGGGTGTGGGGTCCACGGCACTGTAATAACCCAATGGGATTTGGGGGTGTTACAGAAGATGGTATCGGAGATTTGGGTTGTGAGATGCCCTGATATGTGAGTTATGTGGCTCTACCGACGCGGTAGTAGTGGGACTGTCAGGTTATGACAATCTGGACAGTCGGGTTTGTGAGTCGTGATATTTGTGCGACTGCATCAGTCATTCATTCATCGAGTCGTCGTCAGTTGAGACTAGTATCGTGAGACCTCGAAGCTTCGTATGACCTGTGTAAGGACTCGATTCTCTTTATGTTCATACATTCATTATGTCATTAATTACACATGCTTTGTTTAAACCTATATGTGATATTAGTGTTATGATTGATTCATGACTAATTGTTTTGGAGCACGTGTGACCTGTGTAAGCGTTAAGGATCAACTCATTCATCAGTTAATAATCCTCAATCATCATTTTTGATCTTGTCGATCATGTTAATTCATTAATCACTCAGTCAATCTCATTGCTCAGTTGTTGATCTTGTGGATCAAACTATCAATCTTGTTAATGTATTCAAGATAATCATTTTAGGAATTTCATCAGATAATCATGTCACCTCACTTGATCTTTCATGCGATCTTATCATATTCCGGTGTCATGTCGCCGATCATTTTATTGCATTATTAATGCATTCATTGTGTTAAAGTGTGTATGCTCATTGTTATCATTCCGTCACGTAATCATAATGTGATCTTCATGCAGGATCTATAATTATCATGTGACCTTCCTACTTCAGTATGGATAGAGCTGTCAGAGGATGAAGGGGAAGAGGTCGCGGTGCAGGCCGAAACCCGGGATCTCGTGTGAATACCCGCGCGGATGCAAGGGATATCATGTGTTCATCAGTTATCTATGCTACTCATTCACTGTTAGATAATCATTCACTGTCAGGGAGTCGTACCCGAGATGCAGCTCAATCAGAAGGTGTTCGGATGGACCCATTTATATGCATGCAGGGCATGATGGCCCAGATGACTCAGATGACGCGTCTGATAGAGACCATGCAGACCTCGATGGTTCATGGTCCACCGCAGTAGGGATTCCAGGTGCCGTTTCATGGACAGACTGGAGAAGTGAGTCAGATTATTGGCGATATCTCTCGTCAGAGGCCGCCTACTTTTGAGGGTTCGTCGGAACCAGCTGATATTGTTCATTGGCTTGAGTATTTTGATAAACTCTTTGACATGGTTCAGTGTCCGGAAAAGAGTAAAGTGGTAGTAGCGGCTTACTACTTGAGTAAAGGCGCTTATTCGTGGTGGCTTTCTGTGAAACCCACCGATCGCGATTGTATTTGGAGTGAGTTCAAGACTCTCATATTAGAGAGGTATTATCCGGCTCCACTTCGTGAAGCCAAGTTATCAGAGGTTTTAAACCCCGAACCTGTCGAGGACGAGGGTGTTATTTTCATTGCTGAGAAGTTTCAGGGACTACTTCAGTTTGCTTCGTCAGTTATCCGTACTGAGGCGGATAAGATCAAATATTTTAGCAAGAGGCTAAATCCGCAGTTGAGGATGCAGTTGCTCAATCACAATTGTAAGTCGCTTAGTGAATTCATCGAGAAGTCTCTTGGAGCAGAGCTTTTGATTACGGAGCTTGCTCGGAAGCACCCTTCAGTTTCTTCCGATGGGAGGACTAGGATGCCAGTTCGTTCTGAGGGACATCGGGCTCCGACGTCCAAGAGGTTGTTTTCTAGTCGTCTTCATGCTGAGAAAACATCTTCATCTCAGACGATGACTTCGACTGTTGTTTGCATTAACTGTGATATAATAGGACATCGCAGTACCCGGTGCTCGATGCAAGCCGTTGTTTGTTTTCGGTGTGGAAGGCAGTGACACCTTCAGAAATACTGCAGGAGCTCTAATGCCGGTAGATCTCGAGAGAGCTCGCAAACCTCGAGAGATTTTGTCACTCCAGCCCGTGCATCATACAAGGGGTCCTATCAGGCTTCGAGAGCCCGAGGTAAGGACATTCATCACCGGTTTTGAGCAAGTTAATTCTTGCTCGGTAATAGGATAATCATTCATTTCATTTGTCGTTCATTCATTCATATAATTCATTCATCATATATCAATCACGTTGAGACTTATAATTATCAAACTAATCATTCACTTCACGGGAAACAATGGTTCCAATCATTTCATTTGAGCTATCACTCATTACGTTATCATTTCACCCCGGTGAGTCATTCTTGATCCTTGTTGGATTTCGATTCATTATCATTCATTGTGATCATTCTTGTTCATTGTGATTCGAGACGTCAAGTCATGAGAACTTGGGCATCCGATGCCGATAAGAACTGAGTTTTCGGTTCTTGTGTATCTCATTGATTTGTCCTGGCGGGATATTGCTTCTCCCTAGTTGTTTTAAGTTTCGGGACGAAACTTCTTTTAAGGAGGGTAGTATGTAATATCCGTAATTTCGATTTTCCGGTATTTTTTTTGGCGGAAGTCCGTTTTGACGACTCGCTCATGACCGTATCATCATTCTGAGAATATTTAATTCTGCACTTTTTCTCATCCGAGTTTGTTTCGGTATCGTTTTGTTGAGTTCCGTGTTCTTAAACGACTTTTCCGCACTTGAGTTCGATTATTGCGAATCTCGTCCGAAACTATTGTTTCGAGTTTCTCATAAGTTCATTTAATTTTATTATTCATGTTGCGAGCTTTAGCTTGGTGTTTCGATCGTGTATCGTGTATTTCAGGCATTTTCGTAATTTCTCAAAGTTTGGGGTAATTACTTTCCGTTGTCGAATTTCAAGCCTTCGGGTGGTCGGAATCGTGTGTTCTCTTAGCGTTTGGATTCGTCTTTGCGAGTACTTCATAACCATATCTTAGATTCATATTCAGGTTCGAGTTTCGGGGTCGTTCGGACCGTCGGAAGTGGCCACGGCCGAGTCACGGCCGCACCGTTTGGAACAGGTTCTGGCTGTAACACCCCCGAGATATTCGAAGTATATTACAGCACCGTGGAGCCCTACATGGGAACCACCAGGCTAAAACAATAAAAACACCACTCGACTAACCATCTCAGTTAGCGAGGACACACATTTAAATAATACAACATATAAAGATACGCCCGGAGCAACCGGCGTAATAAACATCAACCGACAATATAGCAATTTGAGTTAATACAAAACGAAGTTCGGAGTAAAAATCCTAAGTACTCGCGAGTACAATCTATAAGTTTATAAATGTGGGAAACAACCATATCAAAAGGGACAAGAGAAATAAGAAGACTCGAATGCACATGTCAACGACCCTGGCCAACATCCTCGTACTGTCCCAGCGCCCGCTCGTCCGGCAGAACATAACCTGAAATCCATAACAAGAATTTCCCCAAAACGGGTCCCCAAAGGGTTAGCAATTACGCTAGTACAAGTAATCAAGGCAAACCAATTTGCTTACACGTTTCATAGTACAATGCATCGAATCATTTCAAAACCAAAACCAGACATGTCTTTTCCGAAAACAAACAGTCAATCACATTTGCCTAGGACCGGGACGAAGCCACAAATCCCACTCGAGGCCTCTAAGGACCCTCCCGATCTGGCCATATTATAAAACAAATCACGCACGTGCATCGCCTAGGACCGGGACGAAGCCACAAATCCCACTCAAGGCCTCTAAGGACCCTCCCGAGCTGGCTAGCTAAACAAACTCATGAATCCAGGGCTAAAACCATTGGATTCCCTCCGTGGCCCCGTCGGACCCTCCCGAGGTGAGCAAATCACACACAATATACATTACCATTTCACGTTAAGCATAAAGGTTTCCAAAAATACTTGCCTTGGATAATTGACGACGCAACGAACGGAAAGAAAAATCACCGACGAACGCTAGGAACCAACGGAACCAAACCTAACGATTCGAAGAACATAATCACAACCAACTCTAAACGAATACGGAAATGGAATACACCCGAAAACCCGCATATGATTCATGTATATTCGTATAAAAACAACAACGAGGGCGGACCACAACCAAACCCTCACGAATACGCAACAACCACGAAATATACCATGAATCCGTAGGGAAAACAAGAATACTAATCAACCACACAGAATGAATCGAAGAAAACCCCGAAAACCCCCAATTTACTCAAAAGTAGGGTTCTTAGAAGATTTACCTAGGATTAGGATGAAAGATTCGTGTTGATGTTGTTATTATACACCAAGAACTCAAAGAAGATGATGGTTGAGATGATTCGAGGAAGAAATCGCCAAGAAATCGCCCAAAATCGCCAAAGCCGCGGAGAAGGAGGTGAAATGAGAAATAGATCCATCCAAAGTCGACTCCTGGGTATTTATAGCCACACGGCTTAGCGCGCGCTAACGGCTAAGTGTTAGCGTGCGCTACCCAGTTATATTACAGTCCAGAACTAAATGTCCTGGACCGCTAGCGTGCGCTACTACTATCTAGCGTGCGCTAACGACGACTCGGTAGCGCGCACTATCGAGCTATAGCGTGCGCTACCTGGGCACATGAACAAATCCAGAACAAACTGCCCAGTACTGGACAGTCGCGTTAGCGCGTGCTACCGGACACCTAGCGTGCGCTAGTCCTCCGACATTAGCGTGCGCTAGACAACGTAGCGTGCGCTAAACCATTAGTCCAGAGGACTGGGATCAGAAATAGGTTCACTGCCACTCCCAGGGCTTAGCTCGCTAGCGCGCGCTACGAAGCAAACGTAGCATGCGCTACTAAGGACCCTAGCGTGCGCTATGCAGAAAGATTAGTGCGCGCTAGGCATGGAATATTAACAGCCCAAAACACCGGAACATGAACGAAACATCAAACGGAACATCTCAAAACTCATAATAACATAGAATGGATCCACGGCAACCCCGAAACGGCGGTTCCGAACAAAAATTACGAGAATCAGATTAATAGATGACGGAAGAACCAATAAACGTAGAACTGAATGACAAAAAGTCTCGAAACAATTATTCTAAAAAATTAATACGGTTACACGAGGGTCGCTAAAAACGAGAAATACACCGAAAAATGAAAATACCGGGAAAAGAAAATGCAGATATTACATTCTACCCCTCTAAAAATAAGTTTCGTCCCGAAACTTAAGAAACAAACAACACGGGGTACCTAGCACGCATGTTATCCTCGATTTCCCAAGTTGCCTCCTCGACACCATGTCTCGACCACTGCACCTTGACCAAAGGGATGGTCTTATGCCTCAGTCGCTTCTCACGATGCTCCAAAATCTTCAAAGGACGCTCCTCAAAAGTAATATACTCGGAGACATCAATCTCACCATAATCGATGACGTGACTAGGATCCGGGACATATATCCTCAGCTGGGAAACATGAAAAACGCTATGAACATGATGTTGTGCCGAGATTTATTCACCTCGACAGGCGATCGACTACAAGGCCGAGCGACCGAGTCCACAACCAATCATGCTACGGCGAACGCGCCTAAGCAGAGATAACAGTCCACCTTCGAGCATCTAGCGATCGACTCTCTAGGCGATCGCCTTTGGCATCCAGCGACCGTCTCTGATGACCGACCTAAGACGATCGCCCTACGCCGCGAACAAGACCTTCGTTCGTCAAAGTCCACGAGGACTGGATCTCAAAGCAGCTCCCATGTGCAGATCCGCGACAGGCGCCGCGTTTCATGGATCGTTGACCACAGCCTGTCATCACCTACTCACATACCGGCAAACCCGCCGAAAGGTACAATGTGGGACCGCACGTGACAGCGACTCAGACGCGTGCAGGCTTTTCATTGGACCGCACAACTGGCAGCTAGCGACTCCTGCGGACTTTAAGGGGACCAGTCCATGTGCTAAAAGACGATCGCCCGCTTATTATAATACAGCAAAGGCGATCGCTCGGCATGTCCCAGTCCTATAAATAGAGAACATTCAGCAACTGGAAAAAGGTCCCCCATTCTGCTCAGAAATAACTCTCAGTTCGCAATTCGTTCCAACTTCATTCACGGAAATACATACAAACATACATATTCTCAGGCTCCCGGTCCTCACCGGAATCTACTTCAGGATTTCTCTCTCAGAACCTCTCAACCAGAAAACGGTCGGCAGAGGCAAGAAGTCTCCACAGTTCAGATTCACAAGCCCCGGAGCTCAAACATATAGCTACTACACGCCGTGAGAGACTGTCAATTTCTCACGTCCGTCACAGCTCATCAACGTTGTTACAAGAACTCACAGAGCATCATATCTGGTTCTTCCAGCAATCTACATGCTCGCTAGCTAGATAACTAGAATCTTTACACTCATTGTAATAGTACTCTAACATTAATACTTGTATCCCCGGATATTCGTATTAATAACATCTCGCGAGAGCATTCAAGCCCGGGACTAACAACCCCGGCAGATCTTGTGTTATTTACTTTCTCTATGGAAGTACTCTCGCACTTTGTTTGCTATCCATCCATTCCAGTAATATCTATCTCCGAATAATATTTTGGGTAGCAAACACATGACTCAGGGCGGGGGGTAACACCAAACGGTCTGCGAACCCACCGACTCACTCGAGAATCTCGAAGGGTCCAATAAATATCGGACTCAACTTCCCCTTTTTCCCGAAATGGAAAACTCCTCTCGTCGGCGACACCTTTAGAAAAACGTGGTCTCCCACCTCGAATTCCAAAGGTCGACGACGTACATCGACACATGACTTCTGTCGACTTTGGGCAGTCAACATCCGTTCCTGAATTAATTCTATCTTCCGCCTCATATCTAAAGCGATATCCGGCTCGGTCCCGACCAAATCGGATGCCTCATTCCAAAAAATCGGTGATCGACAATGCCGCCCATAAAGTGCCTCATACGGTGCCATACGAATCGACGCGTGCCAACTATTGTTGTACGTGAATTCGATCAATGGCAAATGCTCCTACCAGTCATTGCTCCAATCGAGAGCACAAGCACGCAACATATCTTCGAACGTCTGGATAGTGCGTTCCGACTGTCCATCTGACTGAGGATGAAAAGAGGTACTCAAATGCAAATGAGTACCCAACGCCTTATGCACCGCCTGCCAAAAGTGCGATACAAAACTGCCATCACGATCCGAAACAATAGACTTCAGAGTACTGTGAAGCCTCACAATCTGCGCGATAGACACACGAGCCAACTTCTCCGGGGCCCAAGTGTCCTTGATGCCCAGAAAGTGTGCCGACTTGGTCAGAAGATCAACAATCACCCAGACCATATTCATGCCCGACCTCGATCTCGGCAAACTCGTGATGAAATCCATCAATATATCTTCACATTTCCATTCCGGAACGGGAAGTGACTGCAATAACCCGGCCGGTCGCTGATGCTCGATTTTGACCTGCTGACAAGTCAAACATCTCGCTACAAACTGTGCGACCTACTCCTTCATATCATTCCACCAGAGATTCCTTCCCAGGTCCTTGTACATCTTACTCGAACCAGGATGAACGGATTAAGGTGTAGCATGGGCCTCACGCAAAATACTCTGTCTCAACTCTGAGTCGTTCGGTACACAAAGCCGACTCTGGAATCTCAAAACACCATCCTCGTGCATTACAAACCCAGGAGACTGTCCCTTAAGAACGTTCTCTCGGATTTGAGTAATCATCGGATCCTCCAACTGCTTCAGCTTAATTTCATCGATCAAAGATGACGAAATCTCTAAAGCACAAAGTTACCCGATAGCTCCAGACAACGAAACCTCAAATCTAACTCGATCAAAACTCGTCGAAGCTCAGATTGAGACGTAAGGATCTCAAGCGTTCGCAAAGCAACCGGTTTCCGACTCAAGGCGTCGGCCACGACGTTCGCCTTGCCCGGATGATAAGGGATTTCGAGGTCATAATCCTTAATCAACTCTAACCACCTCCTCTGCCTCATATTCAACTCCCGCTGAGTAAATATGTATTTCAGACTTTTATGATCGGTAAAAATCTGACATGCAGAGTTGAAAAGATAGTGACGCCAAATCTTGAGCGCAAAAACAACTGCCGCTAACTCCAAATCATGCGTAGGGTAGTTAAGCTCATACGGCCTCAACTGTCTCGACGCATATGCAATGGTCTTGCCGTGCTGTATCAATACGCACCCAAGACCCTGACCTGAAGCATCACTATAAACAGCAAACCCCCCGTTGCCACATGGCAACGCTAAAATCGGGGCTGAAGTCAAATGCCTCTTCAGCTCCTCAAAACTCGACAGCCTCTCGTCATTCCAGACGAACTTCTCGAACTTCTGGAGCAACTGTGTAAGTAGCCGAGCCAGTTTCGAGAAACCCTCGACGAACCTACGGTAGTAGCCGGCCAAACCCAAGAAACTACGGATCTCCTTCACATTCTTGGGCGGTGACCAATCCAACACTGCCTCAATCTTCTGCGGATCCACACGAACCCCCTCGGCTGAAATTACGTGACCTAAAAACATCACTTCCTTCATCCAGAACTCACATTTAGAGAACTTCGCATAGAGTTGCTCGGTCCTCAAAATGTCTAACACTACTCGCAAATGATGGGCATGCTCTTCCTCGTTCCTCGAATAAATAAGAATATCGTCAATGAAGACGACGACACACTTATCCAAATACTCGATAAAGACTTTGTTCATCAACTGCCTGAACACCGCCGACGCATTAGTTAACCCGAAAGGCATAACTACAAACTCATCATGTCCGTATCTCGTCCGAAAAGCTGTTTTCGGCACATCAGACTCCCTCAATCGGAGCTGATAGTACCCCGATCTCAAATCAATCTTCGAGAATATCGTAGCTCCCTGCAACTGATCGAACAAGTCATCAATCCTCGGCAATGGATACTTGTTCTTGATGGTCACCTTGTTTAGTTCGCGATAGTCGATACACAAATGCAGTGAACCATCCTTCTTCCGTACAAACAGGACCGGTGCGCCACAAGGCGAGGCGCTCGGTCGAACATACCCCGACTAAAGAAGTTCACTCAACTGCTTCTTCAACTCGGCCATCTCTGAAGGTGCCATGCGATACGGCGCCTTCGAAATCGGAGCGGCGCCCGGCTCTAACTCTATAGCAAACTCGACCTCATGATCTGGTGGCAATCCCGATAACTCGTTAGGAAATACATCAGGAAACTCACTAATGACTGGAATCGACGAAAGCTCGACTCCACCATCTTCCGCCTTCAAGGCATAGCACCAATAACCAGTACACCCCTTTCGCAGGAGTCTCATCGCCTTCAAGGCGTTAATAACGAACTTCTAGTTTCCCCTCTTTCACCCCGCGAAAGAGTGCTCGGTATCGTACTCGGCTAATACAGTGATGATTCTCGTGCGGTAGTTCATGATTGTGCCATGCCGCTCGAGCCAATCATCCCCGAGAATCAAATCCTCACCCTTAATATTAACGACAATAAGATTAGAGAGCCAAGCTCTCTCACAAATAAACACAGAGCAGTCTCGGACCTCTCGATCGCCAACGATCCTATCACCGCTAGAAAGTTTAACGATGAAAGATTCGCAAGGCGACAAATAGTCAAGACTCAAACGGCGCACACACTCTAGCGATATGAACGAATGTGTAGCACCAGAATCGAAAAGCACACTAACAGGATGAGAATGGATATGAATGGTACCTATGGCCGCTGGATCATCGAACCTCCTCATCTCGTAGATACGCAGATGGGCAGAGCCGACACTGGAAGCTCCTCCTCTAGCGGGCTGACCCCGACCTCTACCTCGGCTGGCAATCGGCGGAGACTGCAGAGCAAACAAGCCCTGGTTCACACTCGGCTCTCTTGGTGCTAGAAAAGAATCACGGGACTCGCGAATCTGTCTGACTTATTCACAAAAAAGAGCCTTGTGGCCCGACTGACCACAAGTATGACAAGTCAAAGCATGTGGGATCACGAACGGAGGTTCCGGTGGCACCTCGAAAACTCCCAGAGAAACGATCCAAACCGCCCATAGAAATATTCGCAGCCTGAGATTTCTGCTGGCCTCCACCCTTGGGACCAGAAAAATTTCCGACTGACTTCTGATTCTTGCTCTCACGATCCACATCATTAGCCGTCACTGACATATCGTAAGCAAGAGCCCTACTCTGATAATCCTTCAAAGTGGTGCAGACGATCCCAGACATATAGTCCCAAATTGACAGTTTCATCCGCCTAGAAAAGTGAAAAATTTTGTCGTTCTCCTCGACAACTTGGGTCTTCACATAGCCCAACTCCTTGTTGAAATCGGCAATAGCTTGAGAGACAGGAATGTCCCGCGGTTGAGCATCATAGAAGGCATGGAATCGAGCCTGTCTAACCGGCCACGGTCAATACTCGGTCTCCATTAGGTCCTTGAACTCCACCCATGAAGCAACTTGGTCCTTAGGCCCAACGACCTCCCACCAATAAGTAGCGTCCCCAGTAAGAAAGTACTGGGCAATAGGGACCTTATGGTCCTCGGGACAGTTGGTGGCAACGAAGACTTTAGATATCTCCTTGATCCACCCCTCCCAGTCGATCGGGTCAGAGGCTCCCGTAAACTGAGAAGGATGCATCTTGATGACATCTTGAAGCCAACAGTCTGCTCCGCCCCGATTAGCATGGGCCGAATTCGGGTTTTGAACCACCTGAGCTATAGCTGCCATCTGGTTCACCATTTGCTGCATGACAGCCGCAGTAGCAAGATCGGTGCCATCTTGAGAAGAAGCATGGCTATGACGGTCACCGGTACTGCCGGCTCCCGAAGAATGCAACGTGGCCGCCCCACCGGCTGCCCTACGTCCCCGACCGCGTCCACGACCACGACCACGACCACGACCACGGCCCCTTCCAGCATCCATGATGGTGTTAAGAGGTGGCAAACAACAACTCGATGATGAGTAAAAGAGGGAAAATAACCACAATTCAAGAAACGGAAATACGTTACGAGAAAACAAAGAATCGAGTAAGAAAAACTTACGAACACTGGAAGTACTGAGATGCTGGCAGCGGTGTGACAATGTGCAAAACAAAACACAACTAGACCCAAATAACCGACAAGCCTAGGTATCCATAAACCTAGTGCTCCGATATCATTTTCTGTAACACCCCCGAGATATTCGAAGTATATTACAGCGCCGTGGACCCCTACATGGGAACCACCAGGCTAAAACAAGAAAAACACCACTCGACTAACCATCTCAGTTAGCGAGGACACACCTTTAAATAATGCAACATATAAAGATACGCCCGGAGCAACCGGCGTAATAAACATCAACCGACAATATAGCAATTTGAGTTAATACAAAACGAAGTTCGGAGTGAAAAGCCTAAGTACTCGCGAGTACAATCTATAAGTTTATAAATGTGGGAAACAACCATATCGAAAGGGACAAGAGAAATAAGAAGACTCGAATGCACATGTCAACGACCCTGGCCAACATCCTCGTACTGTCCCAGCGCCCGCTCGTCCGGTAGAACATAACCTGAAATCCATAACAAGAATTTCCCCAAAACGGGTCCCCAAAGGGGTTAGCAATTACGCTAGTACAAGTAATCAAGGCAAACCATTCGCTTATACGTTTCATAGTACAATGCACCAAATCATTTCAAAACCAAAACCAAACATGTATTTTCCGGAAACAAACAGTCAATCACATTTGCCTAGGACCGGGACGAAGCCACAAATCCCACTCAAGGCCTCTAAGGACCCTCCCGAGCCAGCCATATCATAAAACAAATCACGCACGTGCATCGCCTAGGACCGGGACGAAGCCACAAATCCCACTCGAGGCCTCTAAGGACCCTCCCGAGCTGGCTAGCTAAACAAACTCATGAATCCAGGGCTAAAACCATTGGATTCTCTCCGTGGCCCTATCGGACCCTCCCCCAGGTGAGCAAATCACACACAATATACATTACCATTTCACGTTAAGCATAAAGGTTTCCAAAAATACTTGTCTTAGATAATTGACGATGCAACGAAAGGAAAATCACTGACGAACGCTAGGAACCAACGGAACCGAACCTAACGACTCGAAGAACATAATCACAACCAACTCTAAACAAATACGGAAATGGAATACACCCGAAACCCCGCCTACGATTCATGTATATTCGTATAAAAACAACAACGAGGGCGGACCACAACCAAACCCTCATGAATACGCAACAACCACGAAATATACCATGAATCCGTAGGGAAAACAAGAATACTAACAAGATTAATCATATTCAACATGAATTAATCAACCACACAGAACGAATCGAAGAAAACCCCGAAAACCCCCAATTTACTCAAAAGTAGGGTTCTAAGAAGATTTACCTTGGATTAGGATGAAAGATTCGTGTTGATGTTGTTATTATACACCAAGAACTCAAAGAAGATAATGGTTGAGATGATTGGAGGAAGAAATCGCCAAAAATCGCCCAAAATCGCCAAAGCCGCGGAGAAGGAGATGAAATGAGAAATAAATCCGTCCAAAGTCGACTCCTGGGTATTTATAGCCACGCGGCTTAGCGCGCGCTAATGGCTAAGTGTTAGCGTGCGCTACCCAGTTATATTACAGTCCAGAACTAACTGTCCTGGACTGTTAGCGTGCGCTACTACTATCTAGCGTGCGCTAACGACGACTCGGTAGTGCGCGCTATCGAGCTATAGCATGCGCTACCTGGGCACCTGAACAAGTCCAGAACAAACTGCCCAGTACTGGACAGTCCCGTTAGAACACGCTACCGGACACCTAGCGTACGCTAGTCCTCCGACATTAGCGTGCGCTAAACCATTAGTCCATAGGACTGGGATCAGAAATAGGTTCACTGCCACTCCCAGGGCTCAGCTCGCTAGCGCGCGCTACGAAGCAAACATAGCGTGCGCTACTAAGGACCCTAGCGTGCTCTATGCAGAAAGATTAGCGCGCGTTAGACATGGAATATTAACGGCCCAAAACACCGGAACATGAACGAAACATCAAACGGAACATCTCAAAATGCATAATAACATAGAATGGATCCACGGCAACCCCGAAACGGCGATTCCGTACAACAATTACGAGAATCAGATCAATAGATGATGGAAGAACCAATAAACGTAGAACTGGATGACAAAAAATCTCGAAACAATTATTCTCAAAAATTAATACGGTTACACGAGGGTCGCTAAAAACGAGAAATATACCGAAAAATGAAAATACCGGAAAAAGAAAATGCGGATATTACTCTGGCCTGGCCGAGTTACGGCCGTAAGGTGCCGGTTACGGCCGTAAGTGATCGGCAGGCATGGCCTGGCGAATGCCGATCTGGCCGTAAGAGTGGAGATTCTGGCCGCTGGGGCAGCGGCTCCGACGAATGTCGGTTACGGCAGTAAGGCCCTGCCGGTTACGGCCGTAACCCTGTCGGCCATATATAGGCTGTGACCGGCCAGACCTCATCACCCGGGTGGCGGCTGGTGACGGAAAAATGGGGGAGTGGAGTTTTTGGTCGATTCCACTCGATTTCTATGCATTTTTAAGGATTCTTATCGATTATATCAACATCAAATCCTTGTTCTTTGTCGGATCGATGTAATTTCTTGAAATCTCCTAGAATTTGATTTTCGGGCTTTCTTCTTGATTTTTGTTGTTCGTCCGAATTTGATGAATCGGTTGATGCTAGTGAACATTATTAATTGTGTTCTATGGATTGTATATCCATATATTCGATTCGTTCAACTCGATTGATGATTCCTAGGTTCTTGAGGAACTTTAAACATTTAGTGTTCGATTAAATGTCTCAAAGAGTTTCTTTCGGTCATTGTATTGATTCCGATTGATATTGTGTCATTGAATGAATTGTATTTCATTCAAGGTTGTTTGAGTACTTGTGTTTATCGGAGGACGCCGTTCGTTGTTCGTGGAAGGATTTCATCACCTTTGGTTGTGGCAAGTTTTATACTTGTACTAGTCAATGACATTAATGTTATCATATATGTGTATGAATGTGTTGTATCATTCCGAGACTTAGTCTATTCATGAAATCATTGATATTAAAGGATCGTTCGATACGATACTCTTCGGCAATTATGCCTAATGTTTATTATTGTTCATTAATGGCCGATTCAAGGCAATCGAGGTACTCAATCATTCATTGTATCATTGTTATCGATTGGCCGTTCTAAGGCAATCGAGGTGCTCAATCATTCATTGTAGCATTGTTATCAATTGGTCGTTCTAAGGCAATCGAGGAGTTCAATCATTCCGTGTATCATTGTTATTGATTGGCCGTTCTAAGGCAATCGAGGTACTCAATCATTTATTGTATCATTGTTATCGATTGGCCGTTCTAAGGCAATCGAGGAGTTCAATCATTCCGTGTATCATTGTTATTGATTGGCCGTTCTAAGGCAATCGAGATACTCAATCATTCATTGTATCATTGTTATCGATTGGTCGTTCTAAGGCAATCGAGGTACTCAATCATTCATTGTATCATTGTTATCAATTGGCCGTTCTAAGGCAATCGAGGTGCTCAATCATTCATTGTATCATTATTATCGATTGGTCGTTCTAAGGCAATCGAGGAGTTCAATAATTCCGTGTATCATTATTATCGATTGGCCGTTCTAAGGCAATCGAGGTACTCAATCATTCATTGTATCATTGTTATCGATTGGCCGTTGTAAGGCAATCGAGGTAATCAATCATTCGTTGTATCATTGTTATCGATTGGCCATTCTAAGGCAATCGAGGTATTGAATCATCCGCTGCATCATTGTTATCGGTTGGCCATTTTAAGGCAATCGAGGTATTGAATTGGGGCTGTCGAGGATAGTTCCCATCCGTGAGTTACTGTCGTCGTGTTGGCCGACTCAAGGCAGCACACTATCATTTCTATGAATTCGGTAATCTTTGAATCATTGCCATTTGTGGTTAATTGTGTTTTGGAGGCTAGTCTCGGCTAGTGCTTGTTGGGTAAGCTTAGGGCTTGAACCTTCGCGGTTGGTTTCCCAACACCTAAAGCTCAGTAGGTCACGGTCAGAGTTATGATCTCATTATGGGTAAGTCTGGGGCTTGAACCTTCGGGTTGGTTTCCCAGCACCTGCTATTCAGCAGGTCACGGTCACTGGGTGATCTCATTATGGGTAAGCTTGGGGCTTGGACCTTCGCGGTTGGTTTCCCAACACCTACAACTCAGTAGGTCACGGTCATGTTTATGATCTCATTATGGGTAAGCTTGGGGCTTGAACCTTCGCGATTGGTTTCCCAAGACTTACAACTCAGTAGGTCACGGTCATGTTTATGATCTCATTATTGGTAAGTTTGGGGCTTAATCCTTCGCGGTTGGTTTCCCAACACCTACAATTCAGTAGGTCACGGCCATTGGATGGTCTCATTGTGATACGGCTTCGTGCCGTGGCTTCGGCCCTCATTGATACAGTTTCAGGCTGTTTTGGCTTCAGGTGATTGTGATATTTGACAGCTTCGGCTGAGTGGTTTTCAGGCCTTTGTTATGTCTTGGTTATTTCATTGGAGCTTTCAGGCATTGTGATTCATAATTAATTCAGTTCTGGTTTGGTTCATATTCGTGTAATTCATTGTGGTGTTCTATAATTATGATTCGTCGTTGGGCATTTATGTTCTAACCTATTGAACAGGTATTAATAGTATGCCGTGGGCATATTGTTTCACGAATACTCGGTTCTTACCTTGGTTTGTGAGCATATCGTATTATTATTATCATTGTACCGTTTCATTCTGCCTTTGGATGCATATCATGTTATACATGTATTTGATGTTCATTATCTGGATGACTGACCCCGTGGGGGCGGGACATGTTTTCATGTTTTAGGTTCTTGCGAGGAGAGAGTTGAGACACAGGGGCATGATAGTGGCGATGAGGCATTCGAGCGATACTAGTCCGAGTTGTTCATGTTGGTCAGTCAGTTGGACTGTTCTCCAGTTTGTCAGTCATTGCCATTATGTATTACCCGAGCAGATGCTCGTGGATGTTGTTGTATTTTTATTTTTGGCCATGTAGGCCCATCGTTGTCGTTGAAATTCCTTATCGGAATATTGTGTCGGATATCATAGTAGGGACTGTGATCTCACTTGTTGGTTAATTTTAATGTATTTTAGTCATGTTCGCCTGGTGGATCTACAGGTGTGGGGTCAACAGCACTGTAATAACGCGCGTTAGCGTATGCTACGGCCGAAAACTTGTGTACGCAACGATCACACCTTACGGCCGTAATCGGCAAAGCCTTACGGCCGTAACCGAGCATCCTAGACCACTGGACGAAATCTGCCGAATCATTACGGCCGTAACCGGATAGACCTTACGGCCGTAACCGAGTGACCCAGGCCCAGGTGTTCAGAAGCCTTACGGCCGTAATCGGCCAGTTACGGCCGTAACTCGATCCAGCCCACACCCGACCATCCGGCTCGATACTCGACGACGTCTCGATCATGCGAACGCACTGACTATGATCCAAAACAATAACGAACAGGCTACGAAACTCAACGTACCACAGTACAAGCATGCGATTACAACGACGCGGACGACAACAGTCCGCTCGACCGAAGAAAAATTTAACAAAACCGGAATGAAGATCTCGGGTATTACATTCTACCACTCTTAAAAGAAGTTTCGTCCTTGAAACTTGAAACATGGAACGAACAACACAAAACAAACTCAAACAACACAAGATATCCGTTGCCGACAACCCGCGACGACTCATATGCAGCACGCAACTGTTATTATCCAAATCGCTACACCAGATCAAAAACAAAATACAACGAACGAAAATCAATACGATTGACCAACCCAACAGTACATCAATCAAAACGCGAGTTAATCGCTGAACAAATATGAAATTCCACATCCCAAGGGTTGGAAGATCGAAAACGAGACTAATTTCCTAAACTTAAGGAAATTACGAAGGAGTTTGAACGCTCAACAATCACGAAACAAGATCAATAAAAACCGAACAATCAAACGATCGAACCACAACGATCGAGACAACAACAATCGAACAATCATGTTTGAATCACGACGAACAATAAAATTCAAACAACAACCCCAAAGTTCACATCTCGAATCGAGACAACATATGATCCGGTGAAAACAACAAGATGTGCATCCACGTCAGATCCACAGGAAATGAAATAGCAATTGAAAAGTCACAACGACAAACGGGTTATTCCGAAACAATACCACACTCATTCGATCAACAAAAGCAAGAGACAGGACAAGTTCAAAAAATGTCAACGAACATAAACGAGTCGACAGAGTCGAAAATACAGAAGTTCAAAATCCGATCCACTTCGAATAACAGAAGTTTATCTCCGAATTTCGAAACAACAAAGTAAGAAATTAATCATAACATACAACTGGTAGACCACGCCCCTCAGGGACTCCTCGGAGTCGGTCCTGATATCAGTTCTCAAGTCCGTGCCTCGGAAGGCTCGGTGACAACTCGCAAAACTGAATCCGGTGTCCCTCAAGCCTGCACTTGTAACACGTTACTGGCGGAGAAGGACAATATGCACGAACATGTCCCGACACATTGCAGTTAAAACACCTCCTGGCTTTACCAGGAGTCAGAGCAGGCGACTTGGAACTCTCAGTCCCACGCATCGAGAGATGGAGCTTCACAGCAGCAAGACTACGACGTTGCAAACTAGAAACACCAACTCCTGCACTGTCCATAAGGTCATCGGACTTCCTCTGCTTCTTTGACTCGGGCACCCGTTTGGACGATAATGAAGCTAGTTCACGGGCTAAGGCTCGATCTTGATAGTCCCTCAACAAAGTGCAAGTGAATCCCGACATATACAAGCGAATCTCTGGCTTCATCCGTTTGTCAAAGTGAAGGATCCTCTCTTCCTCGGTTCTCACCCGATCTCGCACATAACTGAGTTGTTTGCTATAATCGATGATAGCCTGCGACACCGATATATCTTGCGGTTCTGCTAAATAAAATTCACGAATCCTCTGCTCTCTAATCGGTTTCGGACAGAACTCAGCTTCCATAAATGCCTGGAACTCCGCCCACGTGACATCTAGAATTAAGAAATAATAATTGTCCGAGATGTCCGTTCTTCTTATAGTCAGTACAGAAGAATCTATCTCACCTCGATCCTGTTCAACGTATAGCAAATACGCTAATATATGCTAATGGTCAAGACCAACCAATCTCAAGCATATACTACAACCTCTCACATATGGGTCTAATGTTATATAGGTTGTAAACTAAATATTACTCCCTCCGTCCCGCCCAAAGGTTTACATTTCTATCAAAAAGTAGTCCCTTTAGTAAGTTTACATATATCACTTTTTACAATCAAATCAAACAATTACTTTTTACTTTTTAATCTCCACCACTCATTCATCATCAATACTTTTTACCTTTTAATCTCCACCACACATTTAACCATCATTACTTATACCAATCATTACCTAAAATACACCAAATATACATCCTCTGTCAACCTTTGGCTGGGACAGGGGGAGTACTATATAAGGAACCGATAATGTGATCTTCTGTGAGACACGACACACCACATTATCTACAATATAAAGTAATTTAGACTACATTTGCATAACCATAGCGTGAATAAATATGCAAAACATGTGATAAATGAATTATCATTGATAAAGACCGGGAAATTAGGTAAATCATGACTTTAGCAGATGGCCAACGGCCGTAGTCGATTGTTCTCCAGCCGGTCGTCGACTAAAGTTCGAATTTTGGTAGTAAACTGAGGTAGAAAGATTAGATGTGACGAAATAAATATTCTATGTATTTTTTTATCAGTTCATAAATATTCTATATTGCTCATTGACACAGTGAAATATATTATTATCCAAAAAAGCAAGAAAATAAATTTAAAAAAAAAACTAAAAACTAGTAAAAAGAACACATGGCTCCAAACTCCTACTTTTCTAGACTAGGATATTACTAATAAAAAAAAAAAAATTCGATTCTGAATGTACGGACAAATATAGACAGCTCGGTGGTTAGTGGTTACAAGCGAATATATTGAAAAAAAAGAAAAGGGGGTATGAATAAAACCGAACTTTCTTCTCTACGTGAAAACACATTCATCTTTTTTAAAAAAAAAAACTTTATTATAGTAGAATTTTTTTTGAACAACTTTATTATAGTAGAATTTGATAACTAAGAAATTGATCTTATCTAAATCCATCTCAAATTAAAAAAAAAATCATTTCAAAAATAAAAAAAACAGTAAATTATTTTAACTTTTGAAACATTAAAAGTTGAAATCAAACACCATATTGCGTTCTATTTTCCGCTCCGTTGGAGAAGGAGGCCAGCTGGAAAATTTATAAAATAAATATTAATTATTTAATATATTTAGATTTGTCTTAATACATATTTTTATGAATATCATTATACATTAAAAAATATAATTTTGCAACTAAATAAATGAGTGATTGAAATTTATAATTTTTATTGTACTTGGTATTTAGGATTTTCTTCTTAAGTATTTATCCCACTTTCGCTCTATTCTTTTCGTGAATTTTCTTAAATGAATCAATTGAATCAATTTCTTTGAAATGAATCGAATTGTCTTTGCTGAATTGAATTAGAATCGACCAATAATTATTATTATTATTATCATTAATATTAGATAATACACATCTATATGACAATAATAATAATATATTACAATAATTATGCATAATAATAATAATAACAATAATAGTAATTATTATTATTATAAATAATAATAATAATATCATATAAATATAAATATAACAAGATAAAAATTAATTTATATTACAACAACAATAATTATTATTAATAATAATAAAATTATTCACAATCTGCAATTATATATAATACTATTGATAATATTAATATTAATAATAATAATAAATTATTAACAATACTAAAATTATATAAAATACTATTAATATATGTTGATATTAATAGTCATAATAATTAATAATAAAATTATATACCAATATATGAAACAATAATTATTATTTATATAAGATTAATATTAATAATAATAATTATATTTAATATTATTGATAATATAAACAATACTCCTAATAACTAATCGTATCAAAAAATAATATATACAATAATAATTATTAGTTATATTACAATAATAAAATAAATAATAATTATTATTATTATATATAAAGTTATTGATAATAGTAATTATAATAATATAGTAAAATTAATTCTAAAACTGAACTGAACTGAATGGAACTGCGCTGAATTGAGCACAACCGAAGTTTGCTGAACTAAACCGAAATGAATTGAACTGACATGTGCTGAAATTAAGCCTATAAGAACAGAATCTTATACTATGTAGTAGGGGTGGCATTTCGGAACCGAAAATCCAAAACCGAACCGAAAAAACCCGAAAAAATAACCGAAAAACCGAAACCGAAGAAAACCGAACCGAAAAACAAAAAAACAGAACCGAACCGGACCGAAATGGACCGAAGTCAAACTTCAACATACTAAAATGACCTTGTTTTTGTGATTTTGGTGTGTTTCGAATTTTAGTATAATTCGTTTTCCTTTTGTAAGACCCTCATGGGTCCAAGAAGGACCGATAATATGCTCATGAATTTGTGATTCAATTAATTTAGGTTGAGAGAATGAGCTACTGTGGTTTACGATTGTTATATATTTTGAGATATTTGGAAATTGCTATGCAACTCTAGCTTTTATCTTGAACATATATATATATATATAATTCTTGTTGGCTTGTTGTTATATATAACTTATTCTCTTGCATATAATATTTGAATTTATATTGTGAAGAACCGAAAAAACATCAAACCAAATCGAAACCGAACCGAATATTTATAAAACCGAACTTAACCGAACCGAACTTCAAAAAGAACCGAACCAAACCGAAACCGGATATTTGGTTCGACTCTCGGTTTCGGTCAAAAACCGAACCGAATGGAACCGAGTCCACCCCTACTATGTAGCCTTTACTTTTTAAGATTTTAAGAATAATAAAATTACTTCAATATTATTATTTAAATATATATATATATAATACATTGTCTATCTTATTAATAGTTGGGCAAGGGTAACAATGGAAATTCAATAATGAAGGAAAATGGAAGGAAATAGATTTACCCAATTTTGTCCTATTTTTCCCATTTCATTAAATATGGTGGGAACATGCAGAAATATTTTTACAAACAAACTTCTTTTTATTTACATAATCAATACAAAAACAGTCTCCAAGCCCTAGCTGTTAATTTAATTGAATATAAAAGCAAAATAAAACACAAAAATAGATATTTACAAACTAAATCAAAGTAAAACTAAAAATAAAAATGTCAGATAAATGTTTGAAATCACTATTTTTTTTTTCTTTTATGTTGCCAAACACTCCCTAAAAATTATGGCGAGATTAGCTCACAAGTACGCGAGTATCCTTCAGCCCCCCTAGCTGGTAGTCACTAGTCACAACACTCCCTCCCTCCCCTTTGTTGTCTCCCCAAAAAAATCAAATAAACAGAAGCAAAACAAAGTCAAATTAAATTTAGCATGCGTATATGAAAACCTTACAAAACCTTTACCCAAAAAAAAAAAAAAGAAAAAACATCACAAAATAGGGGAAAAGAACAGCCAAACATGACTCACAGTCACTGAACTAAACTCTCTCTCTCTCTCTCTCTCTCTCTCTCTCTCTCTTCGTAACATAACATAACCACCAACCCTTCATCCACTCTTCGTTCCCCCTTTTGATCAGGCACCACAACATCTGTACTAGTATTCATTAACATACAAATTACACAAAACCTATACATACACACATAGGTACAGACACCCCCACCCCCACCACCCCCTTTTCGCTTATTATAAATTTGTCCGTTCTCCGCTTCCCTTAATCAGAAAATCATCACTCATCAAAACAAACCCATCATCCCTTTTTATTCTCCTGCAACAAAACCCTCTCCCTCTCCTTTTCAAAAAAAAAAAAAAAAAAAAAAAAAAAAACTTTGTTGTCCAGGTGGGCCCGCATGGCGTTCTCCACACCCTCCGCCACAAACGCGCCCCCCCGTCGCCACAAGAAAATCGTGGTCATTATGGGCCCCACCGGCTGTGGAAAATCCAAACTCTCCGTCGACCTGGCCTCTAGATTCTTCCCTTCGTCGGAAATCATCAACTCGGATAAAATCCAAATCTACCGCGGCCTAGACATTACCACCAACAAAATGCCGCTGCCGGAGCGCAAGAACGTGCCTCACCACCTCCTCGGGGACTTCGACGCGTCCGAGTCGCGCCCCGAGTTCACCGCCCTCGATTTCCGCACCGCCGCATCCTCAGCCATCTCCCAGATCGCCTCGCGCCGAAAAACACCCTTCCTTGTCGGCGGGTCGAACTCGTTCGTCTACGCATTGCTGGCTAAGACACTCAACCCAGACTGGGACGCCGTATTTGACGAGCCCAACTCGGACGACGACTCGGTTTTCTGTAAGGAGCTGAGGTACAGCTGTTGCTTCATCTGGGTCGACGCCTCGAAACCGGTGCTAAAAGAGTACCTGTCGAAACGAGTCGATGAGATGCTCGACTCGGGGATGTTCGAGGAGTTAGCCGAGTACTTCTCGAGCAACGATCTGGACCCTCCGATTCAGTGCGGGCTGAACAAGGCGATCGGAGTCCCGGAGTTCGAGAGATACTTCAAGAGGTTCGGGAGTGACGGCGTCGCCCCTGACGATGATGACAACGTAGAGAGAAAGAGAGCGTACGAGGAGGCAGTGAGGGCCGTGAAAGAGAACACGTGTCATCTGGCGAAGAGGCAGCTGGAGAAGATCATGCGGCTGAGGGACGGGGCCGGGTGGGACTTAAAGAGGGTAGACGCGACGGCGTCGTTGAGGGCGGCGATGGAGGGCGGCGGGAGGAGGAGGCTGTCGGATATTTGGGAGAGAGATGTGGTGGAACCGAGCGTGAAGATTGTGAAGAAGTTCTTGATGGAGTAGGTTTTACAGCTCTCTTGTTTGTTAGAGCGATTATTATTATATTTTCCTTTTTTTTTAACTAAAATTAATTTTGTTTTCTGTTTTCTCTTTTATTTTTCCTTTTTGTTTTTTAGAAAAATAAACCAGATGGTGGGTTTTCCTACCATCAATTGGTTAAAAGTAAAAAATAAATTATTACAACTTTTTATATTTCACTTTTTTCTTTAATTATACTAAAATTTTAGGTCTGCTCAAGTGAATTATTGATACGACAAATTTTGTGTATGCTTATGGAAAGAATGGAAAAAAAGAGGGGAGGGATAATAACGTCGTACTATATAATTGTACAAAGGTTTGCCTTTTGCTGTGTTGGCATAAAACACATCCCACCATATAGAGGACAAATGGCATAATTATCTATTTAAAAATATTCATTATATATTTTTTTTTTTCCTCAACCAAGTATTTTGCTTCATTTTTTCAGAGCTCGAAAAAAAAAAATTCATAACTTCTATTATTAGTATTAGGAATAATTACATATTTTATCACTTGTTAAACAACTCCAAATCAGATAAGTACTCACTTGACTAATTACAGATTAGTCCAAAAATTAACGTCGGAAGTGAGATTGTGGTGTTGATATAATTGTTCAAACAAACATCCACGTTAGCAAACAATTTGATCAACTACAAATTCGTCCAAAAGTCAATATCGAATGTAAAATTTTGGGTGTAGATGTAATTACTCAAATTGTGCGTACTAATATATAATTGAACCAAACAATAAAATTATTTTACGTAATTCACTATTATTTATTATTATTATTATTATCATTATCTTCATCATCTTCATATATAAATAAACAAATACCAGTAAGAGAGACTTGGTAGATTGCACGAACAGCAGTTTGAGTGAATGAGCTTTTGTGACATCAATAAATACAGTAGGGAAGAAAAGGTGGTCCTAATAAGTTCATTCTATATATACTAGCTAGTAGCAATATATTTCCGGAAAAAAAAAAAAAAAAAAAAAAAAACTCTGCAGTTTCGAAGGTGCCTTATTTTCATGCTTTTATCAGCAAAAGCCTGTTCTCCTCGTTGTCACATCAACATAACTGCGCGAACTAGATTGTGTACAGCACATTCTGCCACTATACTCATTGCTACTCCGGATTGTTGGAACTAAAAACAATATTAATCGATAATCACTGGTGCACAAGACAAACTACGAAATTGATTTTGTAGTTATGACGTATTTTCGAAGATCTTTTCATCCTATACACAAATATTAACGAAACAAATTCAATTGCAGACAAAATAACATGTAAACGTCTTGGTTGTGCCGTCCTTAGGGATAAGGGCCTAATCAGTGACCACCTCTCAGATTTTAACAATTAACATCTTAGAATCAATCTACTTGACTACTTCCAAACTCCGAAATTTCTAATTTGGAACTTCAATTTCAGAGGTAATTTATTAATTTCTGTCTTTCTTTTTATTGTATAGTTTTTTTATTTTTAATCCTAAAATTATAGTAATATCTTGATTATTAGTTCTCTAATCAGTAATCAAATAACCTAACCTAAAGAAATATGCATCATATTTGCTTGGTTTTATATTGACTTATTTGATAATTTCTGCAAAAAAAAAAAATTCAGTTGGGAACTTGTCAGAAGATTGGAATTTGGAATCCTTGATATTGATTTGGAATTGAAGAAAACAATATTGCAGACTTGCAGTACTTATTCATCTATTTATTCAGGTTCTATTGTTATGTGCCTTTCCTCTATTGCCTGTTGTTTTGGTTGGAAAAATGTTGAATAAAAAGTATCCATCTGGTAACGAGAAAAGGGAAAAATGGAGGAAGAAGAAAAAATAAAGCCATTAAAAGGATCTCTTCAAAAACTCTGGAAAAAGTTAAACTGTCGAATGATTCTATAGAAAACGAAGTGTCTGGAGTTGTAGGAAAAGAAATTCCTGATATCGCATAACCTTTTCCAGAAGATGAGGATGTAGTTAACGAAGAGCGTGAAAAAAGAGATAATTGAAGAAGAAACAGATGTGACTGAAAATGTGGCTAATGATAATGAAAATAGGGAAGAAACTAATTCTAGTGAGTCTGGTTCTCTCTCTTTGAATATTTATGATCCTAGATTGTGGGATGGATTAGATCGTAATATGAGGGATGTGCTTGTTGAAAATGGCCCTATTAGAGAAAATAATATTAAATTTTCAAAGGATAAATGCGGTAGGGGATTTTTCACTTATTATTTTGATCAAAAACTAAGAAATGAAGAACTTGAAGACAGAAAATAGTTAGTTTACTCGAAAGAACTGAATAAGGTGTTCTGTTTTTGTTGTAAAGTAGTAAAAAGAGTTTGTGCAAAAAGCAATTTAGCTAGTGTTGGAGTAGATGATTAGGTGCATTTAGGTGAAAAGCTTAAGCAACACTAAGATAGTCTTGAACATCTTATTAACCTTAGAGCATGGGCTGAATTCCAAGTTAGATTAAGAACCAATCAAACTATTGAGAAACAAGTTATGATCAGAATAATTGCCGTCGTTAAACGCCTTGCAATGGAATAATTTGGCATTCCGTGGGAAAAATGAAAAAAATATTTGAAGATTCAAATGACAATTTTCCGGGTTTTCTCGGGTTAATATCTGAGTTTGATCAAGTAATGAAACACCATTTTAGACTCATTCAAGATAAGGACATTCATTATCATTATCTTAGTCATAAAATATAAAATGATTTGATAGCAATGTTGGCATCGAGTGTGAAAAGTACAATAATAAAAAGAATCAAAAAAGATAAATATTTTTCTGTAATTCTTGATTGCACTCCTGATGCAAGCCGTATGGAACAAATGACTTTGGTGATCAGATATGTTGATGTTGTGAGTTACCCAATAAAAATAAAAGAGTATTTTTTAGAGTTTTTGCATGTAGAAAACACTTCTGGGTTGGATCTTTTTGGTGAATTAGAGGTTGCCCTTAATTCTCTTGATTTAAATATCAATGATGTGAGGGGACAAGGGTACGATAATGGTTCTAATATGAGGGAAAAACATCAAGGTGTTCAAAAAAGATTACTTGATGTTAATTCTAGAGCTTTTTATATGCCCTGTGGTTGTCATTCTCTTAATTTGGTGCTTTCTGATATGGCAAACTCTTGTGTGAAAGGAAAATATTTTTTGGAGCATGTCAAGCTATATATAATGTGTTCGCTAATTCCACAAAAAGATGGAATATTTTGCTTGAATATGTCGATGATTTGACTTTAAAATCTTTATGTGTGACAAGATGGGAAAGTCGCACTGAAAGTGTGAAAGCAATAAGATATCAAGCTCCAAAAATAAGAGATGCTTTAATAAAATTAGCTGAAGTCTCTGATAATCCAAAAATATGCTGGGGCCTGGGATGCTGAAAAACTAGCCTCAAATGAATTTTCAAGTTTCGAATTTATATTGAGTTTGATTATTTGGCATGAAATATTGTACAAAATTAATTTGGTGAGCAAAAATTTGCAATCTGAAGATATGCGTCTTGATGTTGCTATTGCAAGTTTAAAAGGGCTGGTTTCTTTCTTTGAAAAATATAGAGAAAATGTGTTTACATCAGCCATGGTTGAGGCTAAAGAGCTTGCTATTGAGATGGATATTGAACCTGTTTTTTTTTTAATAAAACGTAGGATTAAAAGAAATAGACAATTTGATGAAAATCCTGACATGGAAAGAGAATAACAATCTGCTTTAGAAAATTATAGAACAGATTACTTTCTTGTTCTTGTTGATATGGAACTTTCTCAATTGAAGATTAGATTCGAACAAATGGAACTTTTTGAGTCTGTGTTTGATTTTTTGTTTGATGATTCCCGATTGATTTCTTTGGATGACGAAGGATTGAAAGATTCTTGTTTGAAACTTAAAAAATCCTCGACACATGGTTATGATTGTGATATTGATGCGAAGCGTTTACTTTCAGAATTATAAATCTTACAGGAGATGCTTCCAAGTGCAGCATATGACTATGAAATACCATGGCATTCTCTTAAAATTTTGGAATTTGTGAAGAAGATGGACATGTTTCCAAATATTTAGTTGCTTATAGGGTTTTATTAACTATACATATCACTGTGGCATCTGCTGAACGGAGTTTTTAAAAGTTGAAACTAGTATGAGTCGAGATAGATTGAATGGATTAGCATTTTTGAGTATTGAAAAAAATATGATGAAAAATATTAACGTGGAGCATATAATTGATGATTTTGCTTCTAAAAATGCAAGAGAAGTCATTTTAGATGAGAATTGATGCCTGCCAAAGATTTTTATGCAGGTTTCGGATTTTAGAAGTCATCAAGATGAAGAAAGTGCATGATTTAGAGGCATAAAATTTTATAATATGTCATCTACTCCTGCCACTTGTTTTTGTTACCAGGATATCATTATCATGAACTCTTTTGCTATATTATATTGTGAATTTTGTCATTCTTTTATTTCTAATAATTATTTCAACAGTTCTTAGTATAAGGGCCCAAAATTTTATTCTCGCACTAGGTCAACTAAACCTCAGGGCCGGCCCAACGCGACAGATCGGTATGAATTCCTTGGTTTTAAAAACCCTCTTGATCATACATTTTACTTCGAGCTGAAATTGCAATTTGCAAGTTAAAATAAGTAAAAACCTATGTTTCCATTAAGAAGCCTTTTCAAATATGTTAACTGATATTATAAACAACGAAACTGAAATTAGAGCTGTGAAATCTGAAATGACTTGGTACACAAAATTATAAATTACCTATGTAGAGTTGGATGTGCGACAGCAAGAACTAAAAAGCCTTATTTCCGGTTGTTCGTGGAATGATATTAAAAAGCCCTAATACTAGTAATTTGAAAAACTGCTTTGAGAAAAAACTACCATAACCATAAAAATATAAATTCTACTTAAAACATAACTTGAGATCTAAAAAATTAAACTATTTATTTATCTAATTTAATATTTTGCTAAATTAAACATAATAAAAATAAAATTCTTAAGCTTGTGTTTGGAATAACTATGGGTCAAAAGATACACATTGAATGCTAAGTATTTATTTAGGTTCTACATAGTTCTATTTTAAATCGATGTGTGAATCAATATATTGAACTTTATTTATTTAGCTTATCCATCAGTTAAGTACCATTATAAATTTAGATAAATAGGAATTTTAAATTAAGAAAATATCATATAGAAAAGAGAGTTAACGTGGTACTTTAAATCCCATATATATATATATATATATATATATATATATATATATATATATATATATATAGAGAGAGAGAGAGAGAGAGAGAGAGAGGGTGGGGTTATTCTAAAAAGGGTCTTATAATAAAAAGTGTAAGAAGGATTGTGGGAGTGACATGTGTCACCTTGCCACATCATCATGACACAACATATGACCTGTGGCACCCACTCACCACCCACCCCCCACCCCCAACACCACATTAAAAAAAATTCCCGCCAAAAAAAAAATTTGTGGGCCCAAATTTTTTTTTCCCGCCAAAAACTTATAAGTGTGATGCACCATTTTTTTGGTGCATCATGGTTATAAGTTTTGGTGCATCACACTAATAAGTTTTACTGCATCACAGTTATAAGTTACTGCATCATAGTTAACAGTTAAGTGCATCAACTATGATGCAGTAACTTATAACTTTAATGCACTAAATCATAATTGTGATACATTAACCTTATAACTGTGATACAGTAATAATAAGTTTTACTGCATCGCAGTTATAAGTTACTGCATCATAGTTAACAGTTAAGTGCATCAACTATGATGCAGTAACTTATAACCTTAATGCACTAAATCACAATTGTGATGCAGTAGCTTTATAACTGTGATGCACTTATAAATTTTGGCGGGATTTTTTTTGGCGGGAAAAAAAAAATTTTGCCCCAAAAAAAAATTTTGGCAGGAAATATTTTTTTCATGGGGTGGGGGTGGGGGTGGGGGTGGCCGGGTGGGTGGGGGTGGGGGTGACACATGTCATATGATGTGGAATGGGCTCCCACAATCCTTCCTACACTTTTTATTATAAGACCCTTTTTAGAATAACCACAACCTATATATATATATATATATATTGTTCCGGGAAATCCTTCCCGTATTGGTGTCTTACCTAATACTAGTTGTAGGGGGATAAGAGTTATGGAAGTTCCTGACTCTTCCATAAGTAGTTGGATCTGTTAGATGTATTACCTTAACTAGGAATCACATGTATGGAAAGACTCTCTTTGTAATGCCTATATAAAGGCCCTCTATTCATTGTTTTCAATACAATTGATTCATTGCCTTTACTTTTCTCCTCAAACACGTTATCGCACGTACCTCGAACAAAAAAAAAAATTGCCGAGCACCACCGCCTCGGCCATCGCCATCGCCGCCGCTCCGCCGCTGCCGCCGCCGCCATGCACCACCGCCAGCCTCTGCCGCCCGCCGCCCAGAAGACCTGATCGCCACCACTGGCCGCCACCACTCACGACCGCCGCCCGCCGGACCTCCGCCGCCAGAATCGCCTAAAGCCGCCTGAAGATAGCCGCGCCAGAGCCGCCGGACCGCCGCCCGCCTCCGCCGGACCGCGCCGCCAGATCCGCCTAAAGCCGCCAAAGACAGCCGCGCCCAGAGCCGCCGGACCGCCACCGCGACCGCCGCCACATGACCGCCACCGACTCGGCCCACCCACTTAGTCCGACGGTTGCCCGACTCTCGGACCAAAACCCGAACATCAACTTATCTTCTAAGCCGCCAAAATTGCGCCTCCCGGTTTCACGTCGTCGCATCGAGTACCAACCTAGAGATCGAAGCACACCACGATTCAAAGACGTGCCTAATTTTATAATCGAGGTAATTATCCGACTCGTCCCTATTTCAATTCTCTCCTTTGGGAATTTTTCTTTTGGGGACACGGGTTTTGGGTACATAATCACCCACTCTACTATGCGGTGGATGAGACCGCGAGAGAAGTCGGATTCTCGCGTATCGAAGAAAACTGTGTGACGGTCTGGGAGTCACGGAATTGTTGAAAAGTCGATACTTGTGGTTGTTGCATACACCACGTATCCGGGTGCGATCCGATATCGCCGTTTTTTGTCGACTTTACTAAACAACAATTAAGGGAAGTAAATCGAGTAACGGTTATGTTACACGCTTTTAAAAGCATCGATTGTGACCGTTTACATTGTCACTGAAAATCCAACAAGACTAACTTCCTCTTGTTTATATCTTGTAGATGGCACAAAGCTCCAATGTTCATCCGGAGTTCGACATCCTTGACCATGCTGGTAAGGAGTACCATAGGTGGGTCTCGGACGTCGCCATGCTCGCGTCGGTAAGAGATTTACCATCACCATCTTTCCCTCTAATGAGTCTACCGCTCAAGAACCGAGCGAGGAAACCAAGGCTAATGCACTGATGTACTTGCGTAGACATATACATCCGTTGTTGAAAAAGTGTTATATGAACTTGCAAACTCCCAAAGAACTATGGGATATACTAGAACAATGATTTAATAATGTGCATGATCAGCGCTTCCCCGAATTGCAACTTCAGTGGGAGCAAATCCAATTTTTGGATTATGCGAATGTGGAAGCCTATAATCAAGCTATCCTCGATCTTCGCGCTGATCTTGGTTTTTGTGGTGTCAAGAAGTCTGATCAAGATTTGATCGAGAAGACTCTTAACACGTTTCCCGTGGGAGCAAGTGTAATTGCTCATCAGCTGCGCGTTGCCTATGAGGAAGGGAGAATTAGAACTTTAGTGACCTTATCTCCCACCTCGCGAAAAAAGAAAGGCATCATGAGATTATTCTCAATAGCAATGCGCGCCCAGCTGGTACGAAGCCGATTCCGGAAGTGAATCAGGCTTCCTACAGGAAAGCACCACGACAAAATAGAAAAGGCAACACTACTCAGTTTTTGCAAGCACCACGGATGCATGACTCGAGCAAGCGATGGAAAAGACGAGGTCGTCGTTCCAACGTGTGGAAGAAGCAAGGTGGCTCGGCCAAGGGACCTAGTGGAACCCAACCACGTGGGCCGCCTCCTGCCGCCGGGAATGGAACCACTCCAAAGGAAGGCCGGAATTGCTATACTTGCGGATCGAAGAAGCATACTTACCGCAATTGCAAAGAGCCAAAGAACATCCAAGCTTACTACAAGCACTATAAACATTATTTGACTCAAGAGTCGAATTACATGGAAGAAGATAATGAGAATACGGAGGTGAACTATATTGAGATCCAGACTGAGATCCCTCCTCTCACCATTGCGGACAAAGACCAACATATGGATATTGCCGACTTTGACTAGTTTTACGCTTTGGTTATATTTTGTCTTGTTTCTAGTTTCCGAGAACTACTTTGGATTTTCATGAATGTAATAAAGTTGGCCATGATGAATAAAATTCTTTTAATTGTTGTGATTGTGCAAAGACGAATTTTATTTTTTCCCTTCGAAAGCATGTTTGGTTTATCACAAAATAATTGCTAGCAATGAATTGCTTGGTTAAAAATTTGATACATTGGTAGGATTTCATCAAAACTTTTGATCAAGACTAGGCGCATCCTCCTTGGTATTTGTTTATGCTTTGAAAGTTCAAACGGAATCAGTGATTTTTAAACAAATTTTTTGCATCGACATTCCTACTTTCTCTGCAAGTCTACCAAGTTGGAGTTACCGAAAGGATCATTAGTATAGATATAAATCGAAAACCAAGATGCGTTTTAAAGTATTTAAACGCTCCTATGGCCATATTTCCATAGTATTGTATCAACAATAATGCCTTTGAAAAAGGCTTCAACCTTGCTCTATCACTCAACAATAGGGAAATACCAAAATAGCAAATTGAAACGAGCAATGAGATCTGAGTTTAATGATCCAGAAAGTGCACGACCTATGGACAGAAAGATACGGAAGTTTAGTTTCCAAAACAACTGACCTTTCGTCCATAGCCTTCTTAACGAAGAAGTTATTGCTGTTTTAGTGACCAAAGGTCAAGCTGCGCGGAAATTATTTCCAGCGATTGTGCTAACTTTGATCCTAACCAACTTGGTCGAATTTCCCCAAACTCGATGTTAATGAGTTTTCTCTATGTCTCTAATCATAAGACTAATCGAGTTTCATGTCTTATTGTAGATGTCTCGTGGCGAAATTGAGTGCCTTGCTGATAGTGGAACAACCCACACTATTCTTCGGAATAGGCAATTATTCAAGGATATTGTGCCATACATATCCTCAGTGACAACAATGATTGGTTCCTCCCAAGTAATTCAAGGGAGGGGACCTGCTCATTTCTTCCTACCTAATGGTACGCATATTAATGTCACAAATGCTCTCTATGCCCCAAGTGCAAACCGAACCTTGCTAAGTTTTAGGGACATCCGTGCCAACGGTTATCACCTTGATACACATTGTGAGAATGGGACAGAATTTTTGTGTGTTACTCTGGCAGAATGCGGAAGACGCCGCATTCTCGAGAAACTTATGAGTCTAAGTAGTGGTTTATACCAGACTACAATAAGGGTTATTGAATCCTATGCTGTGAGTCACGAACTGTGTGATTCCGAAGCATACCAACTATGGAATGACCGACTCGGTCACCCTGGACGCGACATGATGATTCGCATTTTGAAAAACTCACATGGTCATCCGTTTTTCAAGTCCAGAAAATGATTGGAAGCACCACTCGATATCGGCATTGATGTGAGTGAGCTTGATGCCGTATCACCGGGACTAAAGATCGCACGCCCTGATAAGGTTGACGGTGCATCTCTTGTAAATCCCGAGGCTTCCGTGGCAATTTATAATACCCATAAATCGTTTTGTAAAGCCTGTTCACTAGCAAAGTTGATACCCTCTCCGTCCTTTGCTAAAGACTCAACACAAAACATTCGCTTCTTACAAAGAATTCAAGGGGACATATGTGGACCTATTCAACCAGAGTGTGGACCATTCAGATATTTTATGGTTCTGGTTGATGCATCGACGCGATGGTCACACGTCGCTCTGCTATCCACGAGAAATGCTGCATTTGCTAAAATCTTAGCACAAATCATCAAGTTACGGGCTAACCACCCCGACTTCCCAATTCTTGTCATTAAGATTGGACAATGCTGGAGAGTTTACGTCAAAGTCTTTTGACGACTATTGCATGTCGATTGGGATTGATGTTGAACATCCCATCCCCCACGTTCATTCGCAGAATGGCCTTGCCGAGGCTATGATTAAGCGGTTATAGCTTATCGCCCGAGCATTGGTATTGCGCACCAACTTGCCGATTTCTGCCTGGGGTTATGCAATTTTGCATGCGGCTATACTTATTCGCTTTCGACCCACTGCCAATCAACCATTTAGTGCGTACTAGTTGGTAACTGGATATGAGCCTGATATTTTACACTTACGTATTTTTGGTTGTGCGGTATATGTGCCAATTACGCCTCCACAGCGTACTAAAATGGGTCCGCAAAGACGATTAGGTATATATGTTGGCTATGAATCGCCTAAAATTATCCGCTATTTGGAACCTTTGACAGGAGATCTGTTTACTGCAAGATTTGCAGATTGTCACTTTGATGAGACAAACTTCCCGTCGTTAGGGGGAGAGAGGAATCGAACGATTCCAGTTGAACGCCAGGAAATTGTCTGGTGTGCTCCCTCCTTGCCTCATCAAGATCCCCGCACAGCTCAATCCGAGCTAGAAGTGCAACGTATTCTCAGTCTTCAGAAAGTTGCGGATTCGATGCCCGACAACTTTACTGATACTGCGAAAGTGACAAGATCTACCATTCCCGCTGCGAATGTTCCTGCAAGGTTAGAAGTCCCAGTTATAGGGCAAGGTTCAGCCGCCCAAAGGAATGATGCCACCGGCGTCAACCTTAGTGGTGGGACGGCTGCTTCGGCTGCTCTTATCCCTGCTCGAAAGAGGGGGAGGCCAGTGGGTAGAAAGGATACCGAACCTCGAAAGAGAAGAGGAACGGAGGCACAAAATCCTCTCATCATCAACACAGTGACTCCGTCACACGAGATTATCTCTGACTACGGATATGTCCTCGAATCAACAATGGAACAATCGACGGACGCGTCGGAAACTTTGTTGATGTCAGAAAATAAAGAAATCTCGATGCAATGTACGAGTGAATACGCATTTATCGACAGTCGTCCACGCTAGTCGATGATGCTTTTGCCTACTCCGTCGCTCAAGAAATTATTGAAGACGACGACGCTGAGCCGCGCTCGGTTGCTGAGTGTCAACAACGAGCCGATTGGCCGAAAGGGAAAGATGCAATGCAGGCTGAACTAGACTCAATGGCTAAACGTGAGGTATTTGACCGTATCGAGCCAATACCCGTGGGCGTTAAACCAGTTGGACATAAGTGGGTCTTTGTTCGTAAACGCAATGATAAGGATGAGGTCATGCGTTACAAAGCGAGACTAGTTTCCCAAGGCTTCTCGCAGCGCCCTGACATTGACTACGAGGAGACGTATTCTCCCGTTATGGACATCATCACTTTCCGCTACTTAGTCAGTTTGGTAGTGTCCGAAAAACTGAACATGCAGCTTATGGATGTGGTTACAGCGTATCTTTATGGGGATCTAGATACGGATATCTATATGAAAGTCCCCGAAGGGATTTCATGGCCCAAATCAAGTAGCTCTAAACCACGGAGCGCGTACGCTGTGAAATTGCGTCGTTCACTGTATGGGTTGAAACAATCCGGAAGGATGTCGTACAACCGCCTAAGTGAATACATGGTTGGGAAGGGATACAAGAACAGTGACATTTGTCCATGCATATTCTTGAAAAGAACAGATGCAGGATTCGTGATTGTAGCCGTCTATGTAGATGACATGAATGTCATCGGTACCATAGATGAGGTCAATGAAACGGCCCGCTACCTTAAATCCGAATTCGAGATGAAAGATCTGGGGAGGACTCGATTCTGCTTGGGCTTAGAGCTAGAACATCGAGATGATGGCATACTCATTCATCGACCGCCTATGTCCACAAACTGCTCAGGCGATTTAGCATGGACAAGGCACATCCTCTTGCTACCCCCATGATTGGTCGAAGTCTGGAAGTGAACAAGGATCCGTTTCGTCCTAAAGAGGAGGATGAAGAGGTCCTTGGAGCAGAAACACCGTACCTTAGCGCAATCGGTGCGTTGTTGTATACGGCTCAATGTACTCGTCCGGACATCGCATTCTCTGTGAATCATTAGCGAGATTTAGCTCCGCTCCCACGATAAGGCATTGATTGGAGTAAAACACATCTTTCGATACTTGAAAGGCTCCGGTGACCTTGGATTGTTCTTTCCCTACGCAAAGAGAGCGATATTCAAAGGAATTGTTGAGGTTAAGACGATGCATACCGACCGTCGATCTTCCTATGATATTGCGGCTAAGCATGATAGCTTGACTACCGAAGTGCTAAAGCGAGCAAGCTTACCCCTTATGCAGAATCCTAACGACACGTTAGTTGGATTTCTTGATGCTGTTATCTCTCTGACCCGCATAAAGGACGTTCCCAAACTGGTTATGTGTTCACCATTGGGAATACGGCGATATCTTGGCGATCTACCAAGCAGACCCTGGTTGCTACTTCCTCGAACCATGCAGAGATAATTGCATTGCACGAATCCGTAAGGGAGTGCATTTGGCTCCGGTCAGTCATAGACCATATACGAGAAACGTGTGGATCAGATCCCACTATAGCAACCCCTACTTGCATCTTTGAGGACAATGCGGCATGCATTGAGCAGATGAAGTTAGGTTTCATAAAGGGTGACAATACCAAGCATATTGCGCCGAAGTTCTTTTATAATCAGCAGCAGCAGAAATTGCTGAATATCGAAGTGAAACAAGTGAGTTCCGATGAGAATATCGCAGACTTGTTCACTAAGTCTCTGCCGAAATCTACATTTGAGAAGCATGTGAGAAGCATCGGCATGTGTCGATTATCCGAGCTCAACTAAAGATGGCTCGATGGAATGAGTTGTCATGTATACCTCAGGGGGAGTATACTTCACATGATTCTGACATTTGTAGTTGGTGCGTTGCGCTCTTTTTCCTCACCAAAGTCTTTGTTTTTCCCACGGGGTTTTATTTGACTTGGAAAGGTTTTTTACCGAGGCAACACCGTGTGCACCATGTTAGTATTAGCGTTCGACACAGGGGGAGTGTTCCGGGAAATTCTTCCCGTATTGGTGTCTTACCTAATACTAGTTGTAGGGGATAAGAGTTATGGAAGGTTCTGGACTCTTCCATAAGTAGTTGGATCCTGTTAGATGTATTACCTTAACTAGGAATCCTATGTATGGAAAGACTCTCTTTGTAATGCCTATATAAAGGCCCCTCTATTCATTGTTATCAATACAATTGATTTGCTGTCTTTACTTTTCTCCTCAAACATATATATATATATATATATATATATATAAGAGTAAACTACACCATTCGTCCTTGTGGTATGCGTTAACCGACAAGTTTCGTCCTTTGACCGAAAAAATTGCACTGTCCATCCTTAACTGCGAAACGTTATGTACCGTTGGTCCCTCGCTCTAACTGGCATCACTAACGGTCGTTAAGCCTCTTCCACTCGAGGGTATTTTCGTCTTTTCCCACCTATAAGGACCAACGGTGCAATTTAGTCATTTTATTATTTATTTAACTTAATAAATAATAGTTTTAATCCATTTTTATTCGTTTTCGTCCGTTTTTATACGTTTTTATCCGTTTTCATCCGTTTTTATACGTTTTCGTCCGTTTTTATACGTTTTAATACGTTTTTGTCCGTTTTTATACGTTTTCTTCCATTTTTATACGCTTTCGTCCGCTTTTCTAACGTTTTCATAAGTTTTTATTCGTTTTCATCCGTTTTTATGTGTTTTGGTTCGTTTTTATCCGTTTTTACACGCTTTCGTCCGGTTTTCTTACGTTTTCATATATTTTTATCCGTATTTATCCGTTTTCATCCCTTTTATACGTTTTCGTCCGCTTTTATACGTTTTTATCCGTTTTTATGCGTTTTTATACGTTTTTGTCCATTTTTATACGTTTTCTTCCGTTTTTATACGCTTTCGTCCGCTTTTCTTACGTTTTCATACGTTTTTTGCCGTTTTCAATCGTTTTTATGCATTTTTGTTCGTTTTTATATGTTTTCTTCCGTTTTTATATGCTTTCGTCCGTTGTCCTTACATTTTTACCCGTTTTCATCCGTTTTTGTCTGTTTTTATTCGTTTTCATCCGTTTTTATACGCTTTCGTCCGTTTTTATACATTTTCGTCCGTTCTTATACGCTTTCGTCCGTTTTATCAATGTTGCAAAAAATCAGCCGATAGGCCGAATCCGTCTATATATATATATATATTAGGGTAAAAATTTTCATCCGAAAGAGTACAAAAACGGACGAAAACATTTAAAAATGGACGAAAACGTATAAAAACAGATGAAAGCGTATAAATCCGGATGAAAACATATAAAACCGGACGAAAAAGTATGAAAACAGACAAAAATGAATAAAAACGGACGAAAACGTATAAAAACGGATAAAAACGTAAGAAAACCGGACGAAAACGTATAAAACTGGATGAAAATGTATAAAAATGGACAAAAATGCATAAAAACGTATTAGAAACGAAAAAAAACGTATAAGAATGGACGAAAACGTATAAAAACAGATAAAATGGATAAAGACGGATAAAAACGTATGAAAATGTAAGAAAACCAGATGAAAACGTATAAAAACAGAAAAAACGCATAAAACGTATTAAAATGGATAAAAACGTATAAAAATGGATGTAAACGTATAAAAACGGATGAAAATGGATAAAGACAGATAAAAACGTATGAAAATATAAGAAAAACGGACGAAAACGTATAAAAACGTATAAAAACGGATGAAAACGTATAAAAACGGATGAAAACGGATAAAAAAGTATGAAAACGTAAGAAAACCGGACGAAAACATATAAAACCGGATGAAAACGTATAAAAACAGACGAAAACGCATAAAAACGGATAAAAACGTATAAAAACGGACGAAAACGTATAAAAACGGACGAAAACATATAAAAACGGATAAAAATGTATAAAAATGGATGAAAACTATTATTTATTAAGTTAAATAAATAATAAAATGACTAAATTGCACCGTTGGTCCTTATGAGTGGGAAAAGACGAAAATACCCTCAAGTGGAAGAGGCTTAACGACCGTTAGTGATGCCAGTTAGAGCGAGGGACCAACGGTACATAACGTTTCGCAGTTAAGGATGGACATTGCAATTTTTTCGATCAAAGGACGAAACTTGTCGGTCAACGTATACCACAAGGACGAATGATGTAGTTTACTCTATATATAACCTTCTATGAAGACGTTGACTCATAAATAATAACGACAATATAGGAAATGCGGTAAAAATTCTAATGTATTTTGATAATTCATCCTCATCCACAAAGGAGAAGAAAGAAGTCAGGTTGCTCACTCAGGAAAAGATGGAGTAATGATACGTCCAAATAAATATCAAAGTTAAAAGGGGGCCAAAACAAAGGCCCAACAAGTCTTGATCGGAACTAAAATTTAAGACAGAATAACTTAATACTCCCTGGTTCGTCTAAAAATTTACACTCCTGTCAATAAATAGTTTCTTTAATAAATTTATATATCTCATCTTTTACAATCTAATTTAGTAATTATTTTTTACTTTTCATTCTCCAGCACACATTTATTATCAATATTTTTTACATTTTAATTTTAATCATACATTTACCATCATTACTTATCCAGTAATTTCTTAAAATATACCAAATATATACCCCTGCCAACCTTTAGATGAGACAGAAGAAGTAGAAAATTAGACTCTATGGAGCCGTTCATAATATAAAAATATTTAAAATAAATAGTGTATATCTTTATTTGAAATATCATAAAATATATACTATATTTATTCTCTTATAATTGCAATTTTTGAACTTTCACGCTTGTTAATGAACAAATTTAAATAGTATCTTTAATTGTGTACGTATAAAAATTGGTAAAAATTTGATATTCCGAAAGCATGTTTCGAGATGAACCTAACAAGATCTGGCATGACTATATTTTTCAATACGTGTAAATCACAAAAGATGGTAAAAAAGAGAATATGAATAGTGTAATAATCAATATATTGTGGTAATAAGAGAACGGATGAAGTAATATTTTTTTCATAACAAAAAATTAAATAGGTAGTATAATGGTTGTGTTGTATCCGAAGAAAAAAAGAACACCCCATCCAAACGCAAAATCATTTAGGATATGTTTACGCTCCAATTTGTTAGGATTTAGGATTCAAAATCTTTACTTCTCTATTGTAGATTTCAAATCATGTGAAAATTGGATGATATTATATTTCATCGGATTATTTAAAGATAAAAAAGGAGAGAGTGAAGTAGTTATATATCTTAGATATAAAAAAAAGTTCTGTGAAAATAATTATACTTTTTAAATATAAGAAAAAAAAGGAATAAGTGCAATTTTTAGATATAAAAAGTAGAAAGAAAGAAATGATGTGATATAAAGTATATATATTATACATGGGTTGGGAACCTCTGCTGCATCCCAACCGTCCGATCACACACACCCGCACGGGTGTGTGTGTGTGCGTGTTCCATCCAACGCACACCAGTGCACAACAGGTGATGTGCACTGCATGGGATCCTCATCCATTATACATAACATCTGAGAATTGTTAATTGGATATCTGAAAATTTAATTCTTTAAATAAATAACAATTGAAATTCAAAATTCAAAACCTAACTTTTCGAACGTAACCTAAACACGACCTTGAAATTGGATATCGTCCATGGTACACCCTCATATAGTGCATCTCCTGCTGGATACACTACACGTGGCGTGTATGGACGGTGCAGATTGATCTATTGGATAGAGCATCGATCTGCACCGTCCATTCACGCCACGTGTAGTATATCCGATAGGGAATATAATACATGACGTGTACCATGGACCCAAACTTTGAAATTGGGTCAGGTTCTAGTCTGGTCAAATCTGATTAAAGCTTTTTAGCTTAATTTTGGGAGACGGTATTGACAATGTGGGGCCAAAGTATTTGTGTCTTGCCGGAAAGGAATAACGTCGGCTTCTTATAATTATATACTATGGAGATGCAAAGAATAATTTGCGGCTAAATACCGTAGGTTTTGATATAACAAAGTTGTCTTAAAGTTAGTTAAGCTATAGCTATCTTAAAGTTGTCTCTTGTAAGATAATTATGATGGAAAGTGGGGTGTTTCTTTCTTTCTTCTTCCTTTTCCTTTTATTCTTTCTCTCTCTTCAGACACAATCATTTATTTGCATGTAGTGTTTGATCTTAATATATATATATATATATATATATATATATAATTGCAATGTGTATGGGAATTAAATATTAATTTCCAACAAAAAAATATCTAAATTAATCTACCATTTCAATTAAGGCACGTTTATGTAGAGTTTGTTGTGCTAATTCTGATATTCATAATTTTTGAATTTCAACTAATTCTGCGAATAGTATCAGAATTTTTACTTTTCAATGTGGATGTCAATATTGGAAAAAAATAGATAAGTTTATAACTGTATTATTTTAAGATAAAATGATGAGAAAGATGACTTGAAAAAAATAGCGAAGTAGTTATATTTGTTTAAATGTAAAAAAAAGAGAGAGAGATGAAATGACATAATGTATATATGGTGTATATTTGTTTGAGTATACCGATAAACAGTATTGAAATTCAACATCTAAATTTAATATTTTGAACCCCAATATAAGCATATAGTAAAACCTCTATAAATTAATATTATTGGGATGGGAGAATTTTATTAATTTAAAGAGATATTATATAATTAATAAATTAATAAGTTATTGATTTAGAGAGGTTACGAATATACACAACTGGCCTTCAATACGAGAAGACAACGCCGCAACTCTTGGATGCGATGGGGAGATTTAAAGATGAGATCAATGCATATTTGGAGTTCAACAAAAAACAAGTAACAGTAGATTCATATTTTACTAAATTGTCTTAAAATGTTCAAGTGGATAACATATATATGGGTATTTTTAAATAATTATTAATTATAGTTTCGTCGGGACCTTATATATATAGATTTAAGATCATTTGAGGACCAAACTTTTTTTACATACCAAGGGACTAATCTCCACCCTCCATCTTTCCTCCATCTTTATTTAATCTAATGGATGAGATTAATCCCAACAATTTAAAAAACCCACCTTCATCATTTTTTTTTCAAATATCAATATCTTTCAAACCGTTAATCGTTAAGTCAAAAAAATATACCGTTACGACGAGTATTTAATTATCTTTCTATAGACGGGCACTTTGACATACTTTCGACAATTTTTTTTTTTCATATCATATATGATATATCACATGTGATTTTTTCGGCCACGAAAAAAACGTGAAAAAAACGAAAAAAAATTTTTGTCGAAAGTATATCAAAGTGTCCGTCTATAAAAAGATAATTAAATGCTCGTCGTAACGGTATATTTTTTTTGACTTAACGATTAACGGTTTAAGAGATATTTAAATTATAAAAAATGTGTGAAATATTAAATGCTTTTAATTTCAAACATTGATTTCTTTTTGGATGGATGGGGGGGATGAGTCCCTTGGTATGTAAGAAAAGTTTTGTATTTAATATAACTCTACTCATATATATATTAGGATTTCCAAAAAAAAAGTATTATCGTATTATTTAATTGATTGGGGTTTAAATTTGAACTGGTCTCAAGTTGGGATCGGACAAATTATTAATTTTATCAAAATTATTAATTTATCGAGTATTATTTTATTGAAGTTTTACTTTATACAAAAGGTTTAGTACTCACTTTAAAGGGAGAAAACTTGTTTTGCCCTTTTACATATAGTAATATTCTTTTTTGCCCCAAGTTTAGTAACAACTCTTTTGATACTCAAATTGTCGAATTTGACATTTACTCGAATATATTCGAGTCATTTGTTATAATTTCGAGTAACATATTTTCGAGTCAACCTTAAAAAAATACAATATTGAGGAAAGTTGGAATATATTCGGGTTACACGAACAAAGTGGGTGACTCGAAAGATAATTAATGAGATTCGGGTGACACGAAAAAATTCGTGTAATTAAATCGGGTCACACTAAATACATCATTGCAGGAGGGAGTTCGGAGTTCGGATTACTCAACACGAATTCGTGTGATCCGAACAGCATGAGTAACCGTGTTCGAGTGACACGAATCATATTCGTGTCACATGAATTTTATTGCCCGAAAACACAGAAGGATCGACTGAATTGCACGAGGGAGTTCGGAGTTCGGATTACACGCCAGTTCGGGTTACTCGAAAGACAATTAATGAGATTCGTGTGACATGAAAAAATTCGTGTAATTAATTCGGGTCACACGAAATACATCATTGACCGAATTGCAGGAGGGAGTTCGGAGTTCGGATTACTCAACACAAATTCGTGTGACCCGAACGGCATGAGTAATCGTGTTCGAGTGACACGAATACATGAATTTTATTGCCCGAAAACACAGAAGGATCGACCGAATTGCACGAGGGAGTTCGGAGTTCGGATTACACACCGTGTTCGGGTTACTCGAAAGACAATTAATGAGATTCGGGTGACATGAAGAGATTCGTGTAATTAATTCGGGTCACGAAATACATCATTGACCGAATTGCAGGAGGGAGTTCGAGTTCAGATTACTCAACACGAATTCGTGTGACCCGAAACATCCATAAAATTTTGAATTATAAATATCATGCTCAGCACGCCACAACATCCATTGAATTGAACTATTTTTGAGCAATATTTTCACCTTTCTTTTTTGATATTATCTCACCGATATTTTTTTCCTTTCTTCTCTGATTAATTATCTCGAGCTCTCTCACATCGAAGAAGAAGGATTATTTCGACTGCAAAAAATAAAAGGTATATTTATCGCTCAATTTCCAATAATATTTATACTTGAAATATCAAAAATAATCAAATACTATTTAATTGTGTAAATTTTTAGTTCATAACCTAAATTTTTTATATTATTTGACAGATGAGTTTTTGGAAAAAAAGTTATCATTCGTTTTAATGGCAATTGGCAAGATTTGGACTATCACGGTGGAGAAGAACAAATATTGCATGTGCCCGTTGGTGTGAGCTATGCAACATTAGTAGATAATGTCCACTCTATTGTTGAAGCTGATAGAACAAAACATGTTTATGTTCTATTTTCAATTTATTTTGATGGGAAAAAAAGAAGAAAGATGAAGATAAAGAATGATTCTGATATAAATTACTTGTTCCAATTCAATGTTGAGCTTGTGATTTTTGGTAGCCTTTAGAATGCAACTAGCATTCCTCCAAAAGCTCCCCCATTTGGTCCACAATTTGACTTACCTGGATCCAGCTCTTTTCCGGTACCGTACAATTCTAATCGTATGGATTATTTGACTGATTGGGGTTCAAACATGCAAATTCCTCAGGAATTTGATGGTTCTCAATTTGATGGTTACGGTCCTTCAAATAATGTATGTGATGTTGGTGGTAATTGTGGTGGTGGTGGTAGTGCTGATGATGGTATTAGTGATGTTGATAATAACGACATAAATATCGATGATATCGATCTCGAAGATGTCGAGGTTCAGAAATATTGGTTTGAAAAATTTTGCAAATATTGTGATAAAAAGGGCATGTTCAACAAAAGATTGGTAAAAGAAGTAGAACCAGAACCAGAATGAAGACGCTTTGATTTCGATCAATTAATAGATGAAGAAGGTGCTCCAGCTCCTCCCCCTGGTCCTGGGTGGAAAATTCCAGGTAGACCTCCATATGTGTCTCCTTCTGAAGTTGATGATGATATGGACGAGAAATTTCATCCTGCAAATATACTATCTTTACAAAGAGGGTCTGTATTTCTCTCCAAAGATAGGTTGAAAAATGCTGTTGGGCGATATCATTTGGAAAAGAAGTCTGACTATCGTATTCTAAAATCTGATAAGCAGCGCTATTCTGCCGTTTGTACAGATAAAACCTGTAATTTTTTGTTGAGCGCCTCCGGGAGGGGTGGATTTTGGAGAGTGCACTTACTGAACGAGCATACATGTCATTTTGACCCAAATCGCAAGGAACTTAAGCAGTTGCCTTCTAAGATGCTCGGTGAATACACGTCCGACAAACTATTAGTGGAAGGACAGATTATGACTCCGAAGCTAGTGCAGGCTCAACTTAAGAATGACTATTGTTTGACAGTCCATTATGGCTTGGCATTGAGCATTCGCAACCATGCTATCTCGGTGATATATGGAGACCATTAGGATTCTTTCAGAATGATCCCATCGTACTTGCATATGTTGGAGGTGACGAATCCAGGTACCATAACTGAATATATGGTTGATGCAAATACTGGAAAATTTAAATACATGTTTTATGCTTTGGGGGCTTCAGTATCTGGATTTCGTTATGCTAGACCAATTATTGTTGTTGATGGGACACACCTTTGGGGTAAGTATCGAGGAGTATTATTTGTTGCTGTTACAAAAGGTGGTAACAATCAGATATTTCCACTTGCTTTTGGAGTTGGCGACGTCGAATGCGATGAGTCGTGGAAGTATTTCATGTACAAATTGAAAGAGGCATTTGATTGTCCAAGGGACCTCCTGATTGTTTCAGACGGGCAAAAATCCATAGCAAATGCTATAAGAGAGGTATTCCCACTTGCGCATCACAGGTTATGTTGTTACCACGTTCAGAAGCATTTGGTTAAGTATGGTCAACATGTGGTTGCAATTTTCAATGCGGCAGCTTACAGCTATCGTATTGAGGACTATAATAGGCATATGGAAAGTTTAGAAATAGCATATCCAGCTGCAGCTACCTACTTGAAAGAAACTGTCGGTGAAAATAAATGGGCTCGTGTGAAGTGCCCAGTCCGGCGATTCGAGGTTATGAATTCAAATGCCGTTGAAAGCATGAACAACCGTCTTTTATGGGCTAGAAGGCTGCCCGTTTTCGCACTTCTCGAGGTATGTCGAATCATGGTAGAAGAATGGATATCTGATCGACATAAAAATACAAATGAGTGTCCTGGACCTTTAACGAATCATGCATACGAGATATTGATGAAGGCGGTCGGAGCTGGATCGAACATGAACGTTCCATTTCTTAGTGATGGGGTGTTCAAGGTGACCTCTAACAGGAAAAATTATGTTGTGGACTTGAAAGAGCAAAAATGCAGTTGTATGATGTTCCAGCATGATATGATCTCGTGCAATCATGCCGCTGCAGCTATGTTCAATTTCAATCGACTAAGTTCAAATTTCAAATTGATTAAGTTAAAATTGAATCAATTACGTTTTATTTGAACCGATTAAGTTTAATTTCAAATTGATTAAGTTTAATTTCAAATTAATTAAGTTTAATTTCAATTTGGTTAGGTTCAATTTCAAATTGGTTAGGTTCAATTTCAAATCGGTTAGGTTCAATTTGAACAGATTATGTTCAATTTCAATCGACTAAGTTCAAATTTCAAATTGATTAAGTTAAAATTGAATCTGAACCGATTAAGTTTAATTTCAAATTGATTAAGTTTAATTTCAAATTGATTAAGTTTAATTTCAAATTGATTAAGTTTAATTTCAAATTGGTTAGGTTCAATTTCAAATTGGTTAGGTTCAATTTCAAATCGGTTAGGTTCAATTTGAACAGATTATGTTCAATTTCAATCGACTAAGTTCAAATTTCAAATTGATTAAGTTAAAATTGAATCAATTACGTTTTATTTGAACCGATTAAGTTTAATTTCAAATTGATTAAGTTTAATTTCAAATTGATTAAGTTTAATTTCAAATTGATTAAGTTTAATTTCAAATTGGTTAGGTTCAATTTCAAATTGGTTAGGTTCAATTTCAAATCGGTTAGGTTCAATTTGAACAGATTATGTTCAATTTCAATCGACTAAGTTCAAATTTCAAATTGATTAAGTTAAAATTGAATCAATTACGTTTTATTTGAACCGATTAAGTTTAATTTCAAATTGATTAAGTTTAATTTCAAATTGATTAAGTTCAATTTCAAATTGATTAAGTTTAATTTCAAATTGGTTAGGTTCAATTTGAATCAATTACGTTTAATTTGATACACAATAATCATTATAAAAACGATTAAGTATCTACATCATCGCTAATCCTATCACTAATCTCTATCATCCCACCGTATAAATAAACTAGTGGGATCACACACTACAGTATCAATATCATCGCTAAACCTCCATATAGATCGGGCCATACGTCCTCTAAATGCATAAATATCCGCCTCGGTCTTTCCATGAGAGAAAGACTGCTGAACGAGAGACTCTATAGTACGTATAGAATACGCACCACAAGAGGTCGAGTCATCCTGTACATAGCATAAATCCTTCCTCGCTGTAGCAACTCGAATTGGAGTCACCGGGGTGATATCAGGGCGGCGCTCGTAAAATCCAGAACGCTGTAGAATGGTAGGAATTAAGCGATATATACCCGATGCCTGCCGCGATCTCAACTTCCAATATGCATCGTGTTCCTGCGCCAGAGAATCGTGCATGATGATGATACCCTCCTCGAGAATAATGCGGAGAACAACCCAATGTACGCTCGAGGACTCCAGAGACGTATTCCAGATGGTCAACACCTGGATTGTTCAAAAAGTACATTGTCAGCACAATATCACACGAATAAACTAATACAAATAAATAACAAAACATGCAATAAATTATCACCTCGCGTAACTCCCACCATGGGCGATGATTGCCACAAAATGGTCTCAGATCGTGAACGTAGCTGATCAAGAAATCGAGATCATCATCGTCAATACTCAATGAACCTCCCCTCCTATTGGAGTTATTCCATACATTGATACACGTAGCCTAATATAAAATAATTTTGTCAGTAACGAAGTACTCAATTAATTTGGAATAAATTTATTAATATTTTTTCATTACCAAGAAGCTCATATGAACCAAAACCCTATGAGCGGCCCAATCATCGAGCCATTGCACGCCAACAAATCCGGGATCAAACTGTATGATCCCCATATATGCATCCAGATGCTGGATATCATTTAAATTTCAAATAATTTAAACATTTTCAATAACTACACGTTTCAATAAGAGATTACGTACATATAAATTGAAAGACTTACTCATGCATCTATCAATCTGGATCCGTCCTGTAGCATCAAAAACCAGGAGGTACTAGCTTCAAATGCAGCACCAACATTGACACTACAATTTACTTTTTGTTTAAGTACGGACAATTTTAGTAAATAATATTGAATTTACAATTTAACTCACCTCTCGCCGCTATCCAACCACCTGTTATACGCGTCCTCATTCAAGTCCTTCCTCTTCCGAACTACAGTGGTCGAGAAGGGGGAATGCGGTCTGTATGACCTATACTACAGTCTAGGCACATCACACGCATTTGCTCGAATAGTAATAGGAGAGTACTCAAGCGGGACAGGGCTCAGATCCGCAGTGGAAGAGGATGGTCGAGACCTAGAGTCAATCTCTGGTGGTGTCATCAACGTCTCAGCAGGAAGAACTGGGGGGGGGGGGGTAACTGTCGGGACCGAGGCTCCATCAGCATGATGATCGAGACTCGCAGTGTGCTCTACCGGGACTGAGGCTCTATCAGAATGAGTACCGAGACTCGGAGTGTGCTCTACCGGGACTGATGCTCTGCCGGGCTTGGGACACCCACAGTCTGCTCGGCGGGAGACGATGCTCCATCCACACGAGTCTCTGTCGGCAACGATGATCCGCCAGCGTTGGGGACTCTCTCAGTCTGTTCGGGGGGAATAGGCGCTTCGTCAAATCGAGGCTCTGTCGGAATCGAGGCATGAGAAGGAAAATCGCGCATAAGATCATTAATACCTCCAAAGTCCCATGCCGGCGTATCAAGAGGAGCAGACTGGCCCACTACCTCATCAATATGTCGACATAACTTGCCCACTGTGTCATCAACATATCGACGCATCTGCTCGACCGATGAATCCATATATGCATGCATATGGGTGAAAAGAGTATCAAAATCAGTAATCGGTGCAGTCTCCTAAGTACCCCGTGCCGAAGAAGATGCAGTCTGGTGAGGACCCCATATCGGAGAACTATGGGGCGGCAAATCAGTATGCACAGGCTCACGAGGCTCTGCTGATGACTCACGTCCATGAGTAAGATATAGAGGGTCAGAAATAACCAGACTAGATGTCTGCTGCCGGACAATACGCTCTCCGGCTAGATCACCGACAGAAGCATCACCATCACAAGCCCTCCCCTTCCCATTCCCCTTCCCCCCACCCTTCTTGCATAGGGCCATCCTGTGTGTATACTGCACCCGCTCGCTCGCAGCATCACTAATGGACTGCATATACAGCTACTGCTCCTCCTCAGGTGTCGGAGATAACACCTCAAAACAATCAATCTAAATACAATTCAATGATTCATTTTCAGTAATTATTACCTTAAATATTTAAAAAAGTTTTTACGTATTGAAAACCTATAATTGATTACCTCATCATCGAAGAATGTGGTAAAATCAACATGACCCATCTTCTTCAACTTCCAGCGTGTACAACGAGGTCGCTGGATGAAAGAAGCTCCGAGCATGGTCCCACATTTGAAGCCTAACGAAGGTATAGCCTCGCCAGCCCATATCTGAAAACAATAATTGAATCCCAACATAAGAAACAATAACAATATTTATTCTGAGTTTGAGTATATAATTAAGTTAATGAATGTGAGGACGTACCATAATAGCGTATATGTTACCATAAAAATGGTAACTCGGACCCAGACCAGCGAGGACCTCAGTGGGAACATCGCTCAAATACGTAACCAAAATCTGATATGAATATAAGCCCCATGGAAAGCTCTCCCACCGAGTCTCGTCCTCAACCAACGTCCACAACCACCGGTCAGCAATACGCTTGCCACCATCCACACCGAATATCAAATAGCAAACACACAGCACCTTAGCGACCTTCAGCGCATCACCGGGATGCTCTCTAAAATATCCAGCAGCAAATCGATCACGAATACGGTCTAACATCTGCCCCTCACGACTGAGCAACGGATACCGATCATACACGCTCCCCTCCGGTGGAACATCGTCCCCGTGTATATCAAAGTCGGAGTCTCAGAATCGCAAGCCGGTGACTAACGCATACTCATATCTAGAAAATCGAATAAACCGATGACCGAGCCTAAACCAAAACTCATCGGCCTGTGCATCCGGTCTAATCACCTCGTTCGAGAACAAGGCATGAAATGCGGCATTAGATACAAACCCCCCCACTCCTCCCGGACAAAGTGTCCAAGACACGACTCTCTAAACTTCCTAATAGTGTCATCACCTACACTCCGCAGCTCAGCAACAATCGTCTTAACAATCCCTAACCTAACATACCCATTTATGGAGCATTTCGAACCTCGCATATTCGGCCTCTTTCAAACAACCTGCCGATTCAAATTTATCTTAATTTTAGCTTCATGCGGGTGTATTGAGGTAATATGTAATCGGGAAAAAGTAAGTGGACATTTCGAGTAATATTTATTCGATTTATTTCCATCGAGTTATTCTAATTCAACTTGAAACATTCTAATTCAATTTCAATCATCTAATGTAATTCGAGACATTCTAATACAATCTGAGTCATCCTAATTATAGTAGTTTTATGTCAATTCGAATAATCATAAATCAATTTGCGTCGTTCTAATTGTGGAAGGACATTAGTCTTCTAAATTAATTTGAGAAATCCTAATTGGTCAATTAGTCCAATTTGAGTAACTTATAAACTATATTCGATTAAGACAAATAAAAAAACAAAATAAACTAACTAAACGAAATAAACTAACTAAACGAAACAAACTAACTACATTCGACAAGATATCCATATTTATAACATTCCCAAATTCGAATTGAAACTCGAATACGAATTACCAAGGTTACATAAATAATCAATTCAACATGACATCAATTCAATCGATATCAGTTCATACATAAAGAATACGATATCAACACACGATAAGTATTTGGGGTTGACCGGCACTACTTAATTCCCAAATTTAAATTTCTCTATTTTAATTTATTTTTTTCATCGTGTAAATCGAATGCAAATCTTATAATTCAAATGCAAATTGTCTAAATTAAATGTAAAACGTGTAAACCGAAATCGAGTAACGAGCATACTCGAGTGACATGAAAATAAAATCTTACCTGTTTTCGGCGGCGGCGGCAGCGGCTCAGAATCGGCATTACCATCAGCGGCGCTATTCGGGGAACGCCTCAAATTCGGGGAAGTTGAATTCGCCATCGAGGAGGAGGAAATAATTCGGATTCTTGAAACTAAGATTCGTGAAACTCGAATTCGTCAGATTCGTGAAACTCGTGAAGAAGGAAGAAGACGACTGGAGTCTTGCTTGAACCTCGAATTCAGATTCGTGAAGAAGGAAGAAGACGACTCGAGTCTTTGTTTTCGTGAAACTCGTTTCGGATTCGTGAAGAAGGAAGCCAGCCTCGAGTATTGTTTTAAAGATGAACTCGAGTATTTCGAGTAATGTTCTTACCCGAATTCGGGTAATATTCTTACTCAGATTTGTGAAACTTTGTATTCGTGAAACTCGAATATTCGAGTAATGTTCTTACCGGAATTCGGGAGTAATGTTCTTACCCGGAGTCGTGAAGAAGGAAGCCATCGAGTGTATAAAGAGGAACTCGAGTACTTCGAGTAATGTTCTTACCCGAATTCGGGTAATATTCTTACCCGGATCCGTGAAACTTCGTTTTCGTGAAACTCGAATATTCGAGTAATGTTCTTACCCGAATTCAGTTTTCGTGAAGAAGGAAGCCAGCCTCGAGTATTTCGTGAAAATTTGTTTTCGTGAAACTCGAATATTCGAGTAACATTCTTACCCGAATTCGTGACACGAAGTCTGTATTCATAATTACCCGAATTCGTGTGACACGAAGTCATTCGGGTAATTATGTTCGTGTTACACGAAATAAAATATTTTATTTTTTTTAATATGACTCGAAATTTTATTACTCAAAATTAAAATAAATGACTCGAATATATTCGAGTAAATGTTAAATTCGACAATTTGAGTATCAAAAGAATTGTTACTAAACTTATGGCAAAAAAAAATATTACTATATCTAAAAGCCCAAAACAAACTATTTCTACCATATTAAATGCCAAGTTTTTTTTTGTCTGCTAAAAAAAAAAAAAAAAAGAAAAAAAAAAAAGTTTTTTTTGTCTGCTGTGCATGGAGCACTCATTGAGATTAAAAATACTCCGGAGTTGGTTTATATTTATTAAAAACGTGAGGTGCTCGATTTTTGTCGTTTAATGATTGGTTATGTAATCCTTAAAATACTTCTTGCATGCTGATGATGTAAATGATCGACTATGCTCACAGATTCAGGGTACCCCTTATGCCCATTTTTTGAATGGATTTCTCTTTTCAATATATATAAAGTTCTTAATTAAGTGACAAATGTTTACTCTAAACACTAGGATTTTTATGTTGCCCAATAACCTAATTAACATAACCGGAACCCGTATAAATGAATCATCTGATAAAATTTGGAGTTTCGGTTCAAAACTAATTAATAATAGGATGAACAGTTCATTATCTTTACATATTGAAAGCAAAATTTATTATCTTTAACTTTGAGTAGCGCGTAGTTAGAATGTCGTGAACACGTTCCGTTCAATCTTAAAATTATTACCACTAAAAAGAATAGTTCAATATCTTTATATATTGATAGCAACACTAATATTTTTCAGATTTGGAGTAACGCTTCAAAAAGATCTAATTAAATCCAATCCACTTTTGTGAACACATTAATTATTCAAGAAAAAAAAAGATAAAATATCATGTTCCGGGTAAACTACTCTCTTTATTCCGTCCGAGGTGTTTAATTTCCAAAAAATTATCTTTTTAGAAGTTTTATATTTTATTAAACACTTCTCATCATATTAAATCATATCACACTCTCCCTTTTAATTTCTACCATATGTTCATCATCAATATATACAATAATTATACATCTGTCACATTCATTAATTCTTATAAAAGTGCAATAATTTTATTCCAAATGTAACACTTAAATTCAGACGTAGCTAGGGGTAACTATTTTATCGGTTAAATCGACATGTACATAAATATGGCTCAACTTACAGCGATGCTTGTTTAAAATTAAGCTCTCGGTCACAAGAATGTTTTCAACCCTTTTTTAAGCAAGCCTTAGCCGAAGCCTCCTATGGTACTCATTCAGTTCTATTTAAAGAGCACACTATGCTTAAACTAAACACTTTTAAGTTTTATTTTTGATAAAGACATAGTATGTTATAAGTCATATATTTTCAATTATTTTGTTCATTTTAATTTTCCAATCGTCTATATTATAATTTATGTTTCAAAAAACTTTTGTTTAAGAGAAAAATTAGATAAATTTTAATTTAGTATCTTCTCTCTGTCCCTAACTAGATTACCTATTTGAATTTTTGCCGTCTCCAAGACAATACTTTTACCATAAAAATCATAATATTTTGTAAATATATTACTTGGAGAAAGTTTATTTATAATAATATCACATGATAATTTAATGTACTTTTTTATAAATATATAGTAAAAATTAAAAATAAAATAAAAAGCCAAATGAATAATCTAATTAGAAAGATGGAGTAAAATTTTATTTTGGAATTAAAATTCTTCTTAATATTTATATTCTATTTATAGTTTAAGTAAAAGTAAAAGATTGAGGAGAAATGATGACCCACAAATTACAGACCCCAAAAAATGGAAACAAGAGTGACACAGAAATATTGATAAGTGAACCTACTCAATTGTTATGTTTGACTATAGTCATTTGATGTATGTATTAGTGTTAGAAGTTATACTTCATCCGTTCTCTTAATATTGCAATGTGTTGATTATTAAATTATTCACATATTTTTTTAATCAATTTTTATAATTTATACATATAAAAATATATAGTCGTGTGAGATCTTATTAGGCTCATCTCGAAATATACTTTCAAAATATCAACTTCTTATAATTTTTAAATATAAAAAATTAAAGATATTACTATAATTAAAGTTGTACATTAGCAAGCGTAAAAGTCCAGATGCTGCAATTATAAGAGAAAGGAGGTAGTATAAGTGTACTGCTCCCTTCGTCTCATTCATATTTAATATATTTGAAATAATAGTTATTTTAAATAATGATGATAAATATGTGATAAAAATTTAAAAATAAAAAGTTTTGATAATGAATGTGTGGTGAAAATTATAAATTAAAAGGTAATTATTTGATTTGATAGTGAAAAGTGATATATATAAATTTACTAAAATGACATTATTTTGAGAGAATTATAAATGTTTAGGTGGGAAATAGGGAGTTTTTTATATGTTGGAAAGTTTAGGGTTAACATTTCTACATATTCATTAAATAAATATAATAATAGTATTTAATTTTTACAGTATATAATATCTTTAATTTTTTAATCCTACCACACATTTACTATTAATACTTAAATATTTTATTCATCCATCACCTTTGAATATACATCTAAGACTTAAAAGTACCTCAAATATAAAATTTTAGACGGAATGGAGAAAATATTATTTTGATGAACTAAGTTACCAACTTATCGAGATTGATATCTAATATGCGAGAGTTGTTATATTATAAATCGGATCTATGTAGTGTAATATGGACTCTTGGGTAATATAAAAGGTATAAATGAATAGATTGATTAAAGTATTTATATTAATTATTTATTTATTTTTGTATACGAAAGCTTCAGAAACAAGAATAAGGGCTCGTTTGGTAGTCAAGATAGAATATACTATGTTAGGATATAGCAAGTTAGATAAAGTGGGGATGATAGTTTGGTGTTTGGTAGAAAAAATATACTATTTAAATTAAATTATAAAATTATAATTTTATCCTTGTGAATAGTAAAAAAAATCTGGAATGCTAATATACTAATCTTTAATCTATTTTTTTGATTTTTAGATTATTTTGAAAAAAATAAAATAGTTTTTTATGTAAAGTAAAAAAAATTACGAAAACAAAAACTAGCAGGATTTTAAAAAAATATATATAGTAATTCAGTTTTTATTTATTTATAAAATATAATAGTCCTTTTTTTTTTTCAAAAAATTTAAATAAAAACATCAGTTTTTTATTTTTTTATGTTTGAATTTTAAATAAAAACATCCGATTTTTATTTTTATTTTCGAACCAATTTTTATTTTTTATTTTCGAACTTTAAATAAAAACATCCGATTTTTATTTTTTATTTTTGAATTTTAAATAAAAACATCCGATTTTTATTTTTTATTTTCGAACTTTAAATAAAAACATCCGATTTGTATTTTTTATTTCGAACTAATTTTTATTTTTTATTTTCGAACTTTAAATAACAACATCCGATTTTTATTTTTTATTTTCGAACTATAAATAAAAACATCCGATTTTTATTTTTTTATTTTCGAACCGATTTTTATTTTTTATTTTCGAACTTTAAATAAAAACATCCGATTCTTCTTTTTATTTTTGAACTATTTTTTATTTTTATTTTTTATTTTCGAACTTTAAATAAAAACATCCGATTTTTATTTTTTATTTTTGAATTTTAAATAAAAACATCCGATTTTTATTTTTTATTTTCGAACTTTAAATAAAAACATCCGATTTGTATTTTTTTTTTGAAACTAATTTTTATTTTTTATTTTCGAACTTTAAATAACAACATCCGATTTTTATTTTTTATTTTCGAACTATAAATAAAAACATCCGATTTTTATTTTTTTATTTTTGAACCGATTTTTATTTTTTATTTTCGAACTTTAAATAAAAACATCCGATTCTTCTTTTTATTTTCGAACTATTTTTCATTTTTATTTTTTATTTTCGAACTTTAAATAAAAACATCCGATTTTTATTTTTTATTTTCGAACTAATTTTTATTTTTTATTTTTTATTTTCGATCTTTAAATAAAATTTTTGAATTTTTAATATTAATATTTTGGATTTTAAAAAAAAGTAAGGCTAGGGGTAATTTTGAGATTATTGGGTTAACATGAACACTGTTCAATCCATGTTATTTAAACCCATCATTTTGGTGAGTTTGTAAGCCAAGCTTGAACAGTGAATAGGGAAGGGCTTGAGATTAAAGTTTGTAAACCCACGAAACAAGGCTAGCAAACGCATGTTTCGATAAGTTAATTTATCTTAACTTGTCGAAACATAGCTGCCAAACAAGCCCTGAAGCTCCCTATAAAGTCCCATAACTAGCTTCGACCCATTTTTTTTTTTTTTTTTTTTTTTTTTAATTTGCATATATATGGACACAATGTCGAACTGCCTCTTCTCGGCCTCCTTTGATAAGATTGTTGGGTCGCCTTTGACAAGACTGCATTTCTGATAGATCAACCAGCGGCCCACCACAAGTGTTCTGGATCTGGAGCCTCTCCTTATAGGGATGTTAAATGGACTCGAAGCCACGAAATTAACCCAATTTAAACAAAATATTGATTAGGTACTAATCAGGGTAGTTGACATATTTTTACAATATATATAATTTAATCATAAAAAATTATAATTTAATTATAAAAATAAACAAAGATAAGATATTTATACATATAACATATTGCCATAATAAAAGGAAAAAACTACCAACTTCATCCCTGAAAATCAATATATTCATTTAATATTAAATATTTCATACTCCGTATCCCCATTTCTCTTTTTTACCCCCTTTTTCCTCTCCTCTTTTCCTGCAAACCACTGTTCAAATATCGATTTTTGGGTTCCAGTATCGCCGGCAGCGATGCGACGAAGATGGTCGATGAAATTTGATTAACTTTATTCACACACACACACACACATAAATATATATATATATATATATGCCAAAACGTATCGGATCAGTCCTTATCCAAGCGGTTCGGATAATTTTGGCGAGTGAACTTCTTGATCGGACATACACACAAGAAAAAACGTGAACTGAGCCGGGGCTTCACCGGCGAAAGCCCTCCGGCGTGAGAGTAAGTATGGTGAATATATGGTGGAAATAAATTTAATTGACTGTATTGAGAGTCAAGAATTCTGTGTACCAGTGTAGGTGCAAGGACACCTATTATATAAACATGAATATTGCAACCCTAACTTGCGGAGAAAGTCATCGAGTCCGTGTTGGTGTTGGACTCATATATATGGGAAGTAGAATCCTGATAAGGATTGTGGATACAGTTTCCTTGTGAAAAAGAGTCCTTGTTAAGTAAGTATATCTTTATTTGTCTCTATCTGGGATTTCACCAGATTTCGCGTGCTTGAAGGATAGGACCTTCATATACCAACATGGTAGGGAAGCCGAGGGGTCTCAGCTCGTTCTGTCTCTAAGCTGAGTTGGCATGATAAGTTGGTTACGTGGTAACCATTCTCTATTTGGATCTTAGCCGAGGATGGCTGAGTTAAGGCCTAACTGACTTAAGGCCTGACGCTCAAGTCGACCTGAACATCATGCTGGGTGTTGAGCTCGTTCATGGACTTTGTACGGTTTTCGTATATGGGCCATGTTGGGCTTATGCCCCAAAATCTTAGTTCCATGTAATCACTACGGTTTATGTCGTTCAGTGGCCCCCGAGTTTCTATCTCGGCTTGCCGAGTAGGAACTCAAATCCGTCCTTTATCATTAGGGTTTTTGGTTGCTTCCATGAAGTCGACGTTATTTAGTGCTATGTCGGCCTTAGATTGTTTGGGCGCTTCACCGAATTTCAAGAGGCTGGTCATACCAATCGCTTCACTTCCTTTCATGTGTTTGGACGGCGTGTGCGTGGGAGGTGAAAGGACATTCACTCCTGGAAATCCGCGCCCATTAATGCGGCACAATTATGACACCCGCATGCCCCTCTATAAAATTAAAACCATTTCCTTTATTCTTCGGATTCCGAACAGAGGCAAGTATGCAACAGCCCAGCGACACTCCATACCGCACCATTTTCGGCCATTTTTCTGGCGATTTACTCCGACCAGTTCTTCCGGTGCTGCTTCCCATTTATTTTCATCTGCCTATCTTTGGATGAAGTCCTAGACTGCATATTTATGCATTATGTCAAGGACAAGTCTCAAGCTCGACTTCCTTTTTGGGGAGGTTTCTCCTCGGCCGAGGTGGTTGAGACGAGGGAGAAGAACACCTCATCATCTTCACAGGGCGAGTCTAATCCCTTGTCTTCTTCTACAGGTATGGCTGGGGAGAGTACTTCTGACAGGTCCATCGGGGAGTTCGACTCCGAGGTTGTCGGCTCAATACGGAGGCGAGGCAAAGACCAGATAAACCCGGGAGGCTCCTCTCGGTCTAAGCATCCCAAAGGGGGGGGGGGGGCGGGGAAGAGATGCTTGAGGAGCTTTATACCACGTATGAGGTGGATAGGAATGAATATAGACTCTACCATAGTTTGGCCACTCCTTTCGCCGATGAGCATGAAGCTAAAACTTTCTATTATAGTGATGCCTTCGTTCCGTTTTATTTCAAGCAATTCCACCTCGGCCTGAGGCTACCCTTGGACCCTTTCATTAATCTATTTTTGGAGGATTGAGAATTGTCCCAGCCTACCTCGGTGCCAATGCGGTCAGGTATCTCACCGCCTTTATTATCTTGTGTCGTGGTCTCGGCTTCGAGCCGTGCATGTTTACCTTCTATCACTTTTTCAATTCATCTTACAACTCCAAAACCAGAACCATCACCATTAAGTCTGATCCCAACAAACCCAAGCTTATGGCCTCTATTTCAAATACTGTTAATAAGGTCACAGGTTGGAACAGGCACGTGATCAAGGTTGAGAGCCGGCATGGCTGGGAATTTACAAACCTGTTAATTCACCACATCGCCCGTCGCGCGTTCATGAGCCGGACTGGAGTGCGGACTTGATTGCGAAGCTCGAGCAGTTCTCCTCCATTGCTATTCTCAACTGGGCCGAGCTAGAGACAGACTTTCGTTACCATGCTCAGGCTGGCATAATGAGGGAGCCCATAGCTGGGGTTACACCTTTGGTCGAGGTCAAAAGGGGGACTCAGTTTCCTGACTGGGTTGTCCACCCCAATTTTGTCTTCCACGAGGATTACGCGACCTGCCGTGCTGAGGACGACAAATGCTTAAAAGCCGTGGACATCGTAGGAAGTAATTTTCTTATCTTTCATTATCATTTTTCTGCCATCTCATTTTGGGATTAATATTGTTCTTGCACAGATCTCTCGATGGAGGACATCCAGAAAGTCAATGAGGAGCACATCGACCCCGTGATGGCGGCTCGAAAAAAGAGAGGTTGTCCCGATTGAGGGGAATCGAAAATAGGCATGCCGATATGGCAGCTCGGCAAAAAGAGTTGCAAGAGAAAGGGGAGTCTTCGCTTCCTAAGGAGCCGCCTATCGTTCAAGACAGGGCGTCGTCCGAACCTGAAGTGGAAGTCGAGAGGGAGCCCACCGAGGAAGCTAGCCCTACTCAAACTCATCCCCGAGGCAGAGCGTCTTCAGAGACAGAAAAGGCCGAGGGATGATGGAGGCCGAGCTCGAGAAGAGTCTTATCAGAAGAGAACCATTATTCCCTTGCCATATGGTTCATCCTCGGCTTTCGCCCTATCCGATGCCGAGATTAAAAACTTGGTCGACTCATTTGCTGCTGCGCCCATTATGTCTGGGTTTGATTCGACTGTTCAATCCGGGGCCGCCTTGAAGCTTGGGGACCAGTCATCAAGCGCGCCATGAATACATCTCATATTGAACGGCTCGTTGTTGACAAGCCAAGTTTGCTCCAACTCTTCAACAGGAAGGGTTTAATTCTTAGTGAGGTACCATTTATTCCATGCCGATTTCCCATACTTGGCAACTTCTTTTCTGCAATCTGCTTGAACTAAGTTTGTTTTCTTTTTGTAGCTCGCCTCCATAGCTCAGCACGAGTACGCCATATGCAGGCAAGTGGTGGATCTGGTGCACAAGAATGAGGTGGCGGTCAAGTCGGCTCAAGAATCTACCGTTAAGCTCGCTGAGAAGGTTGAATCTCTAGAGAAGGAGAAAGCTTCTCATGATGCCTTGGTGCACGAGGCCGTGCTGAAGGTGGAACAAGCCGAGATCACTAAAAAGTCTGCACTGGATGACTTGGAGAAATTAAAGGAGGCTTTGCTGCAATCTGAGTCTGCACGAGAGATTGCTGAGGCCAAGGCCGAGGCACAGAGGAAGAGGGCTGAGGTCTTAGTGCTGGAGAAGAATGCCGCGGATGAAAGTCTGGCCTTTCTTGAGGAGAGCTTTCCTGGAAAAAGAGGAGGCCGCCGTCGAGCGATACTGAAAGAGCAAACAGTATCAGGATGACTTGGCTGATGAAGCAGGCTCTATCTATGGCGATGCCTGGTATAATTTATCTCGGCTCCTCTACATTGACCCTGAAGTCGAGGTGCCTCTGGAGAAGCTCGCTTGACTCTTCGTCCAAGATCCTTACAGTGCCCAAGCCAGGGCAGCTCATCCTATGATCCCGTACTCTGAGAATGCTCTTAAGAACATAAGGTCTAGGGATTCTCAAGAAGGGAAGCCGGTATGGGACCCCCCGACTCCTCAAGAGAATAATTTCGACGACTTGATAGCACAGGCCTAGGAAGAAGATGGCACCTGACTTGGATAGTTCAATTCTTGTCTTTGTATTTGCATGGATTGTAAGCCGATTTGGCTAGAACAATGTACTCTTGTTTGGATACTTATAATGTTTGAGCCCGATTGTTTTATTGGGGTCTTCATGCTTTTCCTAAATTCTTCTTAACCTGATTTGGGTGTTTTCGCCATGTTTCTTTCTGTACTCTTGATATGCGGTTCATGCTCAAGTTTTCTCTCGTATTACGAGATGCTCATACTTAACCAACCACGAACTGGTTTATCGTTAGGCTGGGTAGTTGAGTTCGGCCTTCCTGAAAATGTCAGAAGGAGATCCCGCTTTACATCCGGGTAAGGACGGGATGTATACCTTAGTTTATTTATGATCACTTTGGCCAGTATGAGCCAAGTGTAGATGAGCCAGGGATCATCTGCCTGTGATCGGCGTGTCGTTTTTCAAACTTGATCTAATTGTTTACAACTGGATTTAATTTGTTCGAGTTAGATGTCTTAATCTTAACTCGGCATGCTGAGTATCATGTACTCATTTTTAAATTTGAGCGAACTAGTTGTCATAACTAGGCTCAGATTATCGAGTTAGATGTCTTAATCTTAACTCGGCGTGTTGAGTGTCATGTACTCATTTTTAAATTTGAGCAGACTAGTTGCAGAACTAGGCTCAGATTATCTGAGTTAGACGTTTTAGTCTTAACTCGGCATGTTTTAGTGTCGTGTACTCATTTTTAAATTTGAGCAAACTAGTTGTCAGAACTAGGCTCAGATTATCTGAGTTAGGCGTTTTAGTCTTAACTCGGTGTGCTTGAGTGTTGTGTAGTCATTTTTAAATTTGAGCGAACTAGTTGTCATAACTAGGTTCAGATTATCGAGTTAGATGTCTTAATCTTAACTCGGCATGTTGGTGACCAAGCATGTTATGTATGCTTTAGCCTTTATAGGAACAAGGCTTTCATCTGAATTTGCAAGAGTTGCCTTGCTTTAAATGTTTAAGTCAGGCGTTAGTGCTCCAGACTTGTTTTAATATTCAGACATTGTTATGTAATGTCTAAGCATGTACGAATTAAGTACTCGACAGAATGATGAAACGGATCTTGATAGATAAAAGGCCTTTACATCAAAAGTAAATGGCTAGCTCGGTTTAACTTTTTCTATTGGTAATACTTTCTCAAGCGTCTCGTAGCATGCTGCGAGTTCCAGGGTATCTCGACCATTGCCCGGAGGATTTCTCTTTAGGGGCTCGACCCTGTAACTTTGGTGGATTTGGTGATGGCGATGTTCTTTTCTGGTGTGTCGATTTCCATCTTATGTTTCATTTTTCTATATCTCATGACATGTTCCAAGAAGTTTTTGGGAGTCCCCAGGACACATCCTATTCCCGTTGGTGTGGGAAACTTCGCCCTTTGGTGAGGTAGGGAGGCGACCATGCCGAGTTTGCCTTGACTCGGAGAGCCCAAAATGGCATGATAATATAATATTAAGTCCACAACAATGAATGTTATAGTGGCTGAGGTTCAGAAGGGATAGTCTCCAACCTCGAGTATTAGGTCCACAGTCCCTTTCGCCTCTGCTTTATGGTTTGTGAATCCTTCTAGTCTTCCGGTGTAAGGAAATAGCATGCTGTCAGGTAGCCCCATATTTTTGAACGTTCTGTAGTATAGAATATCTTTTGCGGCCCCTGAGTCAATTAGGAGCCTCTATGATTCACATTTATCTATGATCCCTTTGATCACTAGGGGTTGTTCCCTTGTGGCTCTGTTTCCTACCAACTCATTTGGAGAAAAGCTTATTGCCTCCCCGCCCCTATGGATCCATGCTGGGATGTGATACACCTTACTTAACTCATGGATCTGCTCTTTCAATTTGGAATTTGAGGGAATTTCTTCTCTGATGACGTGCAGTTTGGCCCTGGGCGGCCTGTCTCCTTCCTCCTCTAGCCTATCGTCCCTTATACTCTTACCATCTAGCTTCTCTTTGTCGATCTATTTTTGCACCATTTTTTTTCAAGGAATAACAATTTTGCATTTCGTGCCTATTATCTTTATGGTAGGCGCAATATTTGTTGGCGTGTTTAGGGTATTTCGGGTTATCTCTGATGGGATTGGGTGGAGGCAGATCCACCAAGTTGAGTATCTCTGAGATCGACTTTGTGAGGGGGGTGAAGACCTCGGCTTTTTCTGTTCCTCTTGTTCTGTTTTTACCTTTTAAATCCTGTGCCGTTGGAGCCTCAAAAATGGGCGCCGTCACTCGGCTTGCTTTATACATCCCTATCTCGGTCCCGATCTCCTTTCTCTGACCTCTGCTTCTTCTTTACTTCAGCGAGGCCCGTGGCGTAGGCCATGTGGTATAGGTTTGCCTTTGTCGCTGGCTTCCTTATGAACATTTCATGGGTAAGGGCTTCAGATCTCTGTCCATTAGTGAAGCACATGATGATCTCCCTGTCTGTGAGCGCTCTTCTATGTAGTCGGCCAAGGTCCTGAATCTGTTGTAGAAATCCATGGTTGACTCGTTATTCCCTTGGATGGTGTTTTCTAAGTCAGACAATCATTTCTTTCTTTCTCCTGCCGTGGCGAAGTATTCCAAGAATTGTCTTTTCAATTTTGAGAATGAATTGATGCTCCTCTTCTCTAGATCCATGAACCAGGACCTGGCCGCTCCAGCCAAGGTGCTGGAGAAAGCTTTACAAAGAATGTCGTCTTGGTTAGAGATCAGGGCTATCATGCCCTCAAAGGATTGAAGATGGTCCCTGGCATCAGAAGTGCCCGAGTATTTATCCATATTGGGGAGCTTAAGATGAGGATTCGTAGGCGAATCGACAATCCATTGAGTAAAGGGACGCATAGCATCATACTCATTTCTTGGTCTACTCTGTTCCTGCTTGTTTTCCATGTTATCCATTCTCTCTTTCAATTCCCATAAGGCGCGTGCTTCCAGCCCTGAGCTACTACAGGAGCTCCTTTGCTTTTCCGCGCCTCTACCTCAACTTTTCCTTCCTCGGTCGTCTTGTTTCGCCCCTACAACTCGACTCCCCGCCGGAACCGATGGGGGCCGGATGGGGGAATTGTGATGGGGAGATGTCCATCTAGGAGTTCTTCTTAGGTCTTCCTTAGGACGCCTCTCTCCCACTATTCTGACTTCGGGATACTTGGCCTCTTGCTCTCTTCGCCTATTTAATTGATCCCTCAGATCTTCTCCTCGTCGGTCTCTTCTGTCCCACCGTCCTATAAACTAACTGGGACGATTTTGAGTTGGTTTTACCGTAGGGGGTCCGTCACGTTGATTACCCACCGGTGGGGACCTATTATTCTCTTTATGGATTCTGCCCATTGTCCTAGTTTTGGAGGGTTGAAGGGGATGTGCCATGGAATTATCTGGGTTATATTCCAGAAGGCCCCTTTGAGTTTCGGCCAACTGTTGGAGCGTTATTAAATTATGATGGAGTAAAGTCTTTCTGTCTATTGGAGGTAGCCGTGAGGGGCCATCATCATTATTCTGAGGCTGGGTCGTGTTGGTTTCCGCTCGTCTCCGACGGCCATAAATACTCGTGGTCGCTGGGGGAGAAAGTTCCCGATTGCGCAGGGTCATGTCTGCACTGTGGTAAGGTGGCGGAGGAAGTTCCGTAGTATTATTGACAATATTGACCGTGTTTTCGGCCGCGGCGACCGTGCTTTGTCAATTCGTCTGTTGAGGCGGGTTCTGGTCACCAGAGGTGATGCTGGTCTCTTGCCCGCCGTGTGGAGTTTCAGCCATGATTCGTGGTTATCCGAAAGAAATTCTTTGATGTTCCCGACAAAGGAACCAAACTGATGCTGCCAAAATGTATTGGATCAGCCCTTATCCAAGCGGCTCGGATAATTTCGACGACTGAACTTCCTGATCGGACCTACACACAAGAAAATACGTGAACTGAGCTGGGGCTTCACCGGCGAAGGCCCTCCGGCGTGAGAGTAAGTATACTGAATATATGGTGGAAATAAATGTAATTGACTGTATTGAGAGTCAAGAATTCTGTGTACCAGTGTAGGTGCGAGGACACCTATTATATAAACATGAAAATTGCAACCCTAACTTGCGTAGAAAGTCATCGAGTCTGTGTTGGTGTTGGACTTCATATATATATATATATATAGGAAGTAGAATCCTGATAAGGATTGTGGATACAGTTTCCTTGTGGAAAAGATTCCTTGTTAAGTAATGATATCTTTATTTGTCTCTATCTGGGATTTCACCAGATTCCGCGTGCTTGAAGGATAGGACCTTCATATACCGACAAGGTAGGGAAGCTTAGGGGTCTCGGCTCGTTCTGTTCTTACGCCGAGTTGGCATGATAAGTTGGTTACGTGGTAACCAGTCTTGATTTGGATCTTAGCCGAGGCTGGCTGAGTTAAGGCCTAACTGAGTTAAGGCCTGATGCTCAAGTCGACCTGAACATCATGCTGGGTGTTGAGCTCATTCCTGGGCTTTGTAAGGTTTTAGTATATGGGCCATATTGGGCTTATGCCCAAAAACCTTAGCTCCACATAATCACTACGATTTATGTCGTTCAATATATATTGTTATTATGCACTAGTTGTTTATAAAGTAAAATAAAAATTTGTGAAACATAAGTTTAAATACTAGTTTACAATGTAAAATAATCTTATACATTTTGAAAAAAAAAAGTAACAGTATCCAGTAAATAATAGTATCAACTAATTTGTAATTATGTAATCAAATATTATTTCACATGCATCTAGATACTTTTTTTTTTTTTTTTTTTAAGATCACTCTTTTATCGCATAAAGTACTTGAATAAGGCAAAGGACTTCTATTCTTAGATCCGCATGAATAAGAGCACTCCCAGCAGATCCCTTAAAACTCTATTAAGTTTGAATTTACACTAAAATAACAAAAAATGAGACAAAAACTGCATTCAGCAGATCTCCTAAATTAGGTTGGGCCCACCAAAATATTTACGTTCCCTCAAAACTAATCTCAAATTTGCGCATGTTTTGACTGAGCGTAAACATTTTCATTCTGCCTCCACAATATTTTTATCTCCCGCTAGATTATTTTCACCTCTTCCCTCCAAATTCTTTTTCATTTATCTACATCGTTCTTCTATCATTCATCCAAAAATCTGCAAATTTAGTTTCGTTGAAGAAAAAAAGAAGTAGAAGCCAATTTCAATTGACCAGATATTTTATTATTCTCGTATATTAAATTGATGATTCAAATCAAATTGCTAAGAATTTGACAACTTCACCTTTGATTTCTTTTTGCCGCAAAAGTATTCCACGCAGGGTAAAGAACTGTGATTTTTTCGTTAATTTGGGTAGTGTAAATTTAATAACATATTTTTTCATTTATCTTGTACAAATATGCTGTTTGTCATATTTTTTTCTCTGAAAGTCTGCAATCTGCAGTTTCAATTGACTGGGTATAGTGTTTTATTGCTCGATTTTTACTTGGCTGTTGTTCTTGGTCAAGTATAACAAAAAATGTATATATTTGTTTATCAATTGACTGAGTCATATTTAGTGTTTATATTTAGTGTTTATATTGACTGAAAGTTTAAACTTGGTTGTTGTTGAACGACTATTTAGTGTTTAAACTTAGTTTATATCGGATGCGGTTCTGCGATAGCCTCCTCCTCCGTTGGTACGTAGTGGTGATGAATGGAAATCGAGTTAGTGTTTTGTCCATTGCGTAAGCATTTTATGGTGTCTCTGGATTAGTAATTTGTGATTGGATATAACGGATTGTTTAGTATAAAATTCTTGAAGTTAGATGATATCTGAGTTCTGGTTTAATTTGGTTTTAAGAAGGTTAGTGAACTGGAAATTGGACATGTTCAAGTGTTGAGAGTCGGATGCCTTGTGATGTGTTTGTCATTGGACTGATGTATTTTGGGGGTTGCTTTTTTTTTTTCTTGTGTACATGGAGATGGTTTTATTATACTGAAAATTGGTCTGAATGAATTATATTTGCTTCTGACTGGATTTACTTGTGGATGACTTGCTTGACCAAGAACAACAACCAAGTTTAAACATTTAGTGTTTATATTTAGTGTTCTTGATCTGAAAGTTTTTTCTTGTTCTTGATTCAATTGACTGAATCATATTTAGTGTTTATATTTGTTTATCAATCATACTATAACAAAAAATATCAAACAATTGCTCAGATATGGAGTTTCAATCGGATGAAAATACCAATTTCACCACTCTCTTGCAACAAGACTCACAAGTGTCCATGGAGAGCGGCTCATTCTTTGATATGCCGCATGATGCTACAAAAGCAAGTTCAGCTGAAAAACGTGGAAAGAAATTTAATTCCAATGAAGATAAATTACAAGTATCGGCTTGGCTTAATACTAGTTTGGATGCAGTAGATGGAAATAACATGAAAGGGGATCGCTTTTGGAAACGAATAGAAACTTACTACACCCAACGGAAAATATTGATTGGCCTGCGCGTACTCGCAGCTCTTTAAACCATCGATGGGGTACCATCCAACATTATGTCAACAAATTATGTGGTTTCTTAACTCAAGTTGAAGCACAACATAGAAGCGGTGTTAGCAATGAAGATAATGTAAGCATAATGTTAGATTTTATGTTAATGTTTTTTCTTGTTTATTTCTTCTTGAATTGTAGTATGACTTGAATGTTTTTTCTTGTTTATATGTTATTTTACAGATCCAAGAAGCACGAAGAATGTATCTACATATTGTGAAAAGTCCATTTCGTTTCGATCATTGTTGGGTTCTTTTGAAAGATCAAGAAAAATGGAAGAAGCGCGAGCATTGTTCTGGTATTAAAAGAAAAAAGTTTCCGGAACCATCAAATCAGTCGCCTCAAGAAGCAGTGAATCTTGGTGAGGATTTTGATGAACCAAACAAAGAGAATTACAATAAACGACCGGGTGGTCGAAAAGTTGCGAAAGAAAAGAAAAAGTTGCTTGGTGATATTTCTGGATTTACAAATATCTTGTCTGAGCTTAAGGATGAAAAACAGAAAACTCGTGCTGAGAAAATCTAGAAAATGAACCTATCTATTGAACATAGGTCTGAGTTTCTTCAGCTACAAAAATCACAATTATTGGAAGCACGAGAAGCAAATCAAATTCAAAGTGAAAAACTTCAAATGCAAGCTCATCTAGAGAATGAAAAGCTTCAGTTGGAGAGAGATAGAGAAGACATGAACATCATGATGAAAGACTTGAGCTCACTGGATGCAGAACAGAAGAAATACTTTCAAATGCGTCGAATGGAGATTCTGAAACGAAAAATTGGTAATATTTGGATGCAAGTGAAACTTCGATTTTATTGGTTATTCGAATGCAGTACGTGACAGTCTGATTTGAGTTTATATTTTATATCTTATCAGGGGTGGAAGAAACTGTGTGTAACACCCCAATCCACTCAGGGATATTACACGCCGTAGACCCCTTTCCACAAGGAGCTACCAGGCGGGAGACTACAAATCAAAATCCACATGCGGTCAACTTGATCAAAACATAATACCGTAGACCGATTAGGTCTCTCAAAACACATCATAACCGTACATCTGATGAAACTAAAATACAACTCGATCACATAGTACATAAAATATCCATCCCCTCAAGGATGACAAGAACTCAAACCGACATATCACTGACAGACGACAGACTACAACTGTGACTAGTATTGCTGCATTGCATCATCCTCCGAGCCAATCCTGTGGTTGCTCACTCTCCAGTCAGAACACCTGGAATAGATAACAAAATCCCCAACGAGGGGTTAGTGATGGAATCACTAGCAAGTAACCAAGCTATACAATTATACATCAAGAATACAACCGTTATGAAAATAACATTTCGACAAGGTAGTAACACGATCCCCGAATCTAAAGTATTTTGAAAATTTATTCCTTTAAAACAAACCATGGGGATTACTCCAGAAATCACTGTAAGGGATTATTTAGAGACTTCGGGGGTCTCAGCGTAAAATCCTGAAATATGAATGTTTTTCCTTTTCAAAAGGTTTTCTTTCAAAATCATACAAATGATTTTATTCTCAACTCAAACCTCAAGACCAAAACCATATTCACCAATATAATTGGGATTCAAGATTCAAACATAAACAATTCAGAGATATCAAATCAACAGTCAAAACGTCTCCGTGGCCCCGAAGGGTCCCACCCAGATTAGCTCATCAAGAATAAACTCAAACACACCCATAAGTTATCTTGACATCGCACTCGCAAGTGACGATTCTCAGAGCCCTCTCCAGACCTACCCGATTAGATAACCTTATGGTCAAATCGTAACATCTGGACGTACTCGCAAGCACGCGCCTCCGGAGGCCTCGACGGACCCTACCCGGATAACATCATTTAAGTACGCCCATAAGTTATCATGACATCGCACTCGCAAGTGCCGATTCTCGGAGCCCTCCCCAGATCTACCCGAATTGATAACCTTATGGTCACAACGTACGTCTGGCCGTACTCGCAAGCACGCACCTCCAGAGGCCTCGACGGGACCCCTACCCGGATAACATCTCAACTCTCTACTATACACAATAACAAAGGTATAATATTCACCACAACCGCAACCACGTAACACATAGGTTAACGCATCATAACTTCAACAAGGGCACAACATTCACAGCACACCATCATTCAGGAAAAAGGCCAACGAGCAAATAATACAAGTATTACGCGATTCCACAATTCTTCGGTTAACTACTCATTTCTAGTATTTATTTTAAGCACAAAATAACATGAAGAGGTAGTTATCATTCTTCTTGAAACTAAAGTTTACGTTCGTAATTACCTTCATAAAATCACATCTTCATTTAAAGTAAGTTACGGTTAAATATACCGTCACTAACGAGTCCACGTTAAATTCACGACACATCACATTCTCAAAGTATAAAGAATATAGATGAGGTACTCGCCTCAAGTCCAACGCACGCGGAGCAACGGGAAAGCTCGACTTAATGCCCGCTACCGAACACTCCGAAGAACACGATTCAACTGGGAAGCTCGCACCCCGAAGAAGACAATGAACGGGAGGGTTCCGACTCGAGTTCTTCATAAGGATTTCGTCCCTAAGTCATACCAATGATAAATCAACAATCGTACGATGGATAATAATCATTCAACGCCCAATTCCCCCCACTAAGACCTTTTGTCGGACACCATCAAGGCGTCGACTAAGAACTCGACCAAAACAACGAATCGATAAGATCCAACCATGGAATAACAATAGAAATGATATAATACATCTAAATAATCATCAATCCATCATAATCTTAAGTTAAATCGGATTAAACGGATGAAAACCACCAAAACATCCAAATTCCCCAAAACTAGATTTCTAGGATATCTGACCTGATTCGCTCGATCAAAGGATGTTATAGGATGGATGATTGATGATATGAACTCCAAGACTTCATGGATTTAACACCTGACAACATCCCTCCATGATTATCAAAGATCCAGCCGCGGAAGAGGATGAAACGAGTGAGAAAAATGATGAAAAACCCGTTTGCAGAGCCTTAAATAGGCTGCCTGTCGGCCGCCTTACGTACGTAACTGCCGAGCACTACCGGCCGTAACTCGGCCTGGGCCCAGACTTCCCGGCCATGACTCGGCCAGGGCCCACTCCGACGGCCCGAACGACCCCGAAACCCGAACCTGAATACGAATCGAAGATACGGTTACGAAGTACTCGCAAAGACAAATTCGAGCACTAAGAGAACACATGATTCCAACCACCCGAAGGCTCGAAATTCGACAACGGAAAGTAATTACCCCAAACTTTGGGAAATTACGAAAATGGCCCAAAACGTCCGAAATACACGATACACGATCGAAACACTAAGCTGAAGATCGAAACATGAATAACAATATCAAATGAACTTACAAGAAACTCGAAACAATAGTTTCGGACGAGATTTGCAAGAATCGAACTCAAGTGCGGAAAAGCCGCTTAAGAACACGAAACTCAACAAAACGATATCGAAACGAACTCGGATGACCAAACACGAAGAACAAAACATTACCAAAATGTCAGAAAGGTCGCAAGCGAGTTCTGGAAACTAGAAAATGCCAAAAACAAAAAATTACCGAAAAAGAAAATCACGGGTATTACATTCTACCCCTCTAAAAAAAGTTTCGTCCCGAAACTTAAAAAAAAGTGAAGTCACAAACAACAAAGCATGGCCGACAAAATCTCAACGGCCCCGACGAACCGATACCGATGCCGAATCATGATTCTGGGAAACCTCATGGAATAATTCACAATACTGAACTCTGTGGCCCTCGAGTCCACAATTATAACAAGTAATCCGTTGCGAAGGACAATTAGCTTGCACATGACCCACAACGTTGCAATTGAAACACCTCCCAGTCTGACTAGGAGTCAAAGAAGACGACTTGGAACTCTTGGTTCCACCGAACGAAGAAAATGAAGGTTTCACCGAAGGACTACGCGAAACTCGACGAGAAGAAGTTCTGACCTCCACACAATCCGAAAAATCTCCAGACATCCTCTGCCTATTCGTCTCATGCAAAGGCCCAGTAGATAACGATGCCATCTCGTACGCCATAGCTCGATTCTGATACTCTCTCAAAGTAGCACAAGTGAAACCCGACATGTACTGTCGAATCTCTGGTTTCATCCGCATATCAAAATGACGGATTTTGTCTTCCTCGGTCCTCACCTGCCCCTTCACGTAAGCGAGTTGTCGACTATAATCGATAATAGCCTGCGACATGGGTACATCCTGCAGATCGGCTAGATAAAAATCTCAGATCCTCTGCTCTCGGATCGGCTCCGAACAGAACTCTACTTCCATCAACTTTTTGAACTCATCCCAAGTAACGGCACGATCCTGAGGCTCAACGGCCTCCCACCAATTAGCAGCGTCACTATCGAGAAGAAACTGAGCGATAGGAATCCTCCGTTCCTCTGGACAACCAACCACCTTGAAAATATTTTCCAATTGGAAAAGCCAACCATCCCAGCCCAAAGTATCACTTACGCCCGCAAAACGGGGAGGACGCATACGAACCACTTCTCTAAGCCACTGAGTCGATCCGACGTTCTCGGTCACGGTAGTGTTACGCTGAACCGCCTGGGTCAAATGAGTCATCTGGTCTACCACTTGCTGAAGTATGGTAGCAACACCAATACTGATGCCATCACCGGCAGCATGATCCTGATCGCGTAACTGATTGCCACGACCCCGTCCTCTGGCCCTCGACATACTAAAATAAACAACCGTTCGTTAAAAACGAGACATAACAACACGTAACATCAATCACAAAAGAGGGTCCATACAAGACACACTGCGAAGCACAGAAATATTCTTCCTAGTAAGAGTTACCATAGAGTGTTCACACAATAAACTCATATCTGATAATTCTCATATATTCGGAAAAGAATATTTCCGACAACAACATTTATCAAGTCATCACACACTAGAATCAAGCACATGAGTAAACCACTCAAAACATTCAACACATGCCCGAGGTATCAAGCGCAGCTATCACCGCATACACGACAATATCATCAAATTTCGAACCATTCTCAGCTGTTATCACTATTTTTGAAACAAAACCAAACTCATAAAATTGTCATAAAACTTCACACTAAAGTTGACCAAGCTCATCGATTTACCAATAACCAAGAACATCCCAATTCAGTTGAACTTTTGAAATTCTCAAGTCAAAATTTTCGAGTTAAAGCACTGAATTTCCCGAAGTTTATCAAAGTTCAAACCTTTTAACAAGAGTCACGAAAAATGGTTTAATGACCACAAATTCGAATACCATCAACATGAGAAATGATATTAGTCAACACACGTATCTCTCAAACATAAGTGCCAAACGTACATAAAAAAATGAAATTTCCTTCTCAAACAATAAACTGTTTGTAATTGTCGCTTCTTCGTGAAACGGATCAAGGATTTCTTATTTTGAAATTTTCGAAAATGTGTGAAAAATATTTTTAGAAGACTTGTCATTCCTCATAGAGTGGAAAGGACTCAGTCTGGAATTTTTTTTTTTTGAAATCATCAGCATCCCATTCCGTTTCGAAGCGAAACTTTCGAATCTTAGCAAAAATTTCCCAAAATCCTTTCAATCATAAACAAAATGATGGTAATAATTTACAATGTCCAAATCACTTTAAAACGCTTACTTCAGATACCGTCTGAAGGTGTCAATTGAAAATACAAGACTAACTTGTCAAAGTTTAACTGTTTTCAAAATCCATGTAAAACTATTGATTGACCGCACCATCGAAATATTTTCAAAATCGGTTCTTTACAAACATACTCAAGCTCATAAATACAATCAAGAAAATTGTTTTCAAACCTACACGCAGCGGATATAATTACAACTATTTAAAAGCAATCGAACCTTAAACTACCTGCCCAATCGGCAAACGAGATTATAAATCCAACCAAATATAATTCGCGAACACCAAGTTCAAACATACGTCAAAACTCCCCATCTGAATTCCTCATGAACTCTACCGACAATACATTCTCTGGAACACGTCAAAATTCACAGTTTTCATATTTTATTGCACCAACCGATATCCAACCGTCAATACAACACAGATTTCACCTTACATCATTACACAAACAAAATTACGAACCACAATCACCGCACATGCAGGAAATCATGAAATACCAATACCTCACATAAAGGAGGAGACTTACGTCCACAGGCCGCACAGAGATGATGGCTACACTACGATACTAATCACAGCGAATCACAATTGATCACAACGGATCACAATGATCACGCTTGTTCACAATTGCTCACCCGGGTGACACGACAAGACACGACTCCGACAAGACACGACTCGACAAGACCCAACTAGACCCAACTGTCTAGGTTTTCGCAAACCTAAGCTCTGATACCATTTATGTAACACCCCCAATCCACTCAGGGATATTATACGTCGTAGACCCCTTTCCACAAGGAGCTACCAGGCGGGAGACTACAAATAAAAACCCACATGCGGTCAACTTGACCAAAACATAATACCGTAGACCGATTAGGTCTCTCAAAACACAGCATAACCGTACATTTGATGAAACTAAAATACAACTCGATCACATAGTACATAAAATTTCCATCCCCTCAAGGATGACAAGAACTCAAACCGACATATCACTGACAGACGACAGACTACAATTGTGACTAGTATCGCTGCATTGCATCATCCTCCAAGCTAATCCTGTGGTTGCTCACTCTCCAGTCAGAACACCTGGAATAAATAACAAAATCCCCAACGAGGGGTTAGTGATGGAATCGCTAGCAAGTAACCAATCTATACAATTATACATCAAGAATACAACCGTTATGAAAATAACATTTCGACAAGGTAGTAACACGATCCCCGAATCTAAAGTCTTTTGAAAATTTATTCCTTTAAAACAAACCATGGGGATTACTCCAGAAATCACTGTAAGAGATTATTTAGAGACTTCGAGGGTCTCAGTGTAAAATCCTAAAATATGAATGTTTTTCCTTTTCAAAAGGTTTTCTTTCAAAATCATACAAATGATTTTATTCTCAACTCAAATCTCAAGACCAAAACCATATTCACCAATATAATCGGGATTCAAGATTCAAACATAAACAATTCATAGATATAAAATCAACAGTCAAAACGTCTCCATGGCCCCGAAGGGTCCCACCCGGATTAGCTCATCAAGAATAAACTCAAACACACCCATAAGTTATCTTGACATCGCACTCGCAAGTGACGATTCTCGGAGCCCTCTCCAGACCTACCCGATTAGATAACCTTATGGTCAAATCGTAACATCTGTCCGTACTCGCAAGCACGCGCCTCCGGAGGCCTCGACGGATCCTACCCGGATAACATCATTCAAGTACGCCCATAAGTTATCATGACATCGCACTCGCAAGTGCCGATTCTCGGAGTCCTCCCCAGACCTACCCGAATTGATAACCTTATGGTCACAACGTACGTCTGGCCGTACTCGCAAGCACGCACCTCCAGAGGCCTCGACGGGACCCCTACCCGGATAACATCTCAACTCACTACTATACACAATAACAAAGGTATAATATTCACCACAACCGCAACCACGTAACACATAGGTTAACGCATCATAACTTCAACAAGGGCACAACATTCACAGCACACCATCATCCAGGAAAAAGGCCAACGAGCAAATAATACAAGTATTACGCGATTCCACAATTCTTCGGTTAACTACTCATTTCTAGTATTTATTTTTAGCACAAAATAACATGAAGAGGTAGTTATCATTCTTCTTGAAACTAAAGTTTACGTTCGTAATTACCTTCATAAAATCACATCTTCATTTAAATTAAGTTACAGTTAAATATACCGTCACTAACGAGTCCACGTTAAATTCACGACACATCACATTCTCAAAGTATAAAGAATATAGATGAGATACTCGCCTCAAGTCCAACGCACGCGGAGCAACGGGAAAGCTCGACTTAATGACCGCTACCGAACACTCCGAAGAACACGATTCAACTGGGAAGCTCGGACCCCGAAGAAGACAATGAACGGGAGGGTTCCAACTCGAGTTCTTCACAAGGATTTCGTCCCTAAGTCATACCAATGATAAATCAACAATCGTACGATGGATAATAATCATTCAACGCCCAATTCCCCCCTCTAAGACCTTTTGTCGGACACCTTCAAGGCGTCGACGAAGAATTCGACCAAAACAACGAATCGATACGATCCAACCATGGAATAACAATAGAAATGATATAATACATCTAAATAATCATCAATCCATCACAATCTTAAGTTAAATCGGATTAAACGGATGAAAACCACCAAAACATCCAAATTCCCCAAAACTAGATTTCTAGGATATCTGACCTGATTCGCTCGATCAAAGGATATTATAGGATGGATGATTGATGATATGAACTCCAAGACTTCATGGATTTAACACCTGACAACATCCCTCCATGATTATCAAAGATCCAGCCGCGGAAGAGGATGAAACGAGTGAGAAAAATGATGAAAAACCAATCTGCAGAGCCTTAAATAGGCTGCCTACCAGCCGCCTTACGTACGTAACCGGCCTTACGTACGTAACTGCCGAGCACTACCGGCCGTAACTCGGCCTGGGCCTAGACTGCCGCCATGACTCGGCCAGGGCCCACTCCGACGGCCCGAACGACCCCGAAACCCGAACCTGAATACGAATCGAAGATACGGTTACGAAGTACTCGCAAAGAGGAATTCGAGCACTAAGAGAACACATGATTCCGACCACCCAAAGGCTCGAAATTCGACAACGGAAAGTAATTACCCCAAACTTTGGGAAATTATGAAAATGGCCCAAAACGTCCGAAATACACGATACACGATCGAAACACTAAGCTGAAGATCGAAACATGAATAACAACATCAAATGAACTTACAAGAAACTCGAAACAACAGTTTCGGACGAGATTCGCAAGAATCGAATTCAAGTGCGGAAAAGCCGCTTAAGAACACGAAACTCAACAAAACGATATCGAAACGAACTCGGATGACCAAACACGAAGAACAAAACATTACCAAAATGTCAGAACGGTCGCAAGCGAGTTCTGGAAACTAGAAAATGCCAAAAACGAAAAATTAACGAAAAAGAAAATCACGGGTATTACACTGTGGACACAAGAGTAGATGCCAACTAGTTTATGTGTTAAAAGTGGGCGTTTGCAATGTCTTGGAATAAGGTGTTGTAGAAGAAAATGTTCTAGTTTTGCTGTTTAAAAGTCTGATGTACTGTTTTAGCTTAAAAATGATTTTTTTCTCAATTAGAATTTTATTGATGAATTGTTTGCTGTTTGATTGTCTGCACATTATCACTTATTAAAGTTTGACTTTTGGCAATAATGGAATTAAAAATTAGACATGTTCAAGTGTTTCAAGTCTTACATTATTGTGCAGAATGTTGCCTTTGAGTTGTTGAGAGAATACCTTTTCTTGAGTTTGTTTAAGTTTTTATTTAAATATCTCTTTTTTTATCATGTTCGGTGTTATCCTTGATATTTGATATGAAATCATATTTCTCTGCATGATGTAATATTTTGATCTTGCATCATTGCTTTAAGTTCAAATCTTATACTCTGTAAGGTCTATATATATATATTGTAACACCCCCAAATCCCATTGGGTTATTACAGTGCCGTGGACCCCACACCAGGAGATCCACCAGGCTAACACGACCAAAAATATAACTAACTGACCAAAAAGGGAATCACAATCCCTACACTGACATCCAACATAATATTCCGATATGGAATTTCAATGACAACAGTGGGCCTACATGGCCCAAATAAAATACAACGACATCCACGAGCTTTGCTCGGATAATACAAAATGACAATAACTGACAAAACTGGAGTACTCCAAACTGTCTGACTGACATGAACACCAAAACATCTCGGACTAGTATCGCTCGAATGCCTCGTCGCCATCGTCATGCCCCTGTGTCTCAACTCTCTCCTCGCAAGTACCTAAAACATGAAAACATGTTCCGCCCCCACGGGGTCAGTCATCCAGATAATGAATATCAAATACATGTACAACATGATATGCATCCAAAGCCAGAATGAATAGTACAACAATGGTAAACGAGATGCTCACAAACCAAAGTAAGAATCGAGCATTCGTGAAACACTATGCCCACGGCATATGATCAATACCTGCTCAACAGGTTAGAACACAAGTGCCCAACGGCGAATCATCAATACAAAACACAACAATACATCACACGAAGGTAAACCAAGCCAACACTGAAATAGATACAATCACAATGCCCGAAGGCTCCAACAGAAATACCGATACATCACAATGGCCTGAAAGCCCCTCAGCCGAAGCTATATATCACAATAGCCTGAAAGCCGAACAGCCACAAGCTGTATATCATCACAATACCCTGAATGACACTCAGCCGAAGCTGTCAATCACCACAGTGTCCCGAAGCCAAAACAGTCCGAAGCTGTATCAATGAGGGCCGAAGCCACGGCACGAAGCCGTATCACAATGAGATCATCCAATGACCGTGACCTGCTGAATTGTAGGTGCTGGGAAACCAACCACGAAGGTTCAAGCCCCAGACTTACCCATAATGAGATCACCTAGTGACCGTGACCTACTGAACTGTAGGTGTTGGGAAACCAACCGCGAAGGTTCAAGCCCCAAGCTTACCCATAATGAGATCATTAACATGACCGTGACCTACTGAACTGTAGGTGTTGGGAAACCAACCGCGAAGGTTCAAACCCCAAGCTTACCCATAATGAGATCATTAACATGACCGTGACCTACTGAACCGTAGGTGTTGGGAAACCAACCGCGAAGGTTCAAGCCCCAAGCTTACCCATAATGAGATCATTAACATGACCGTGACCTACTGAACTGTAGGTGTTGGGAAACCAACCGCGAAGGTTCAAGCTCCAAGATTACCCATCGAGCACTAGCCGAGACTAGCCTCCAAAACACAATTAATCACAATAGTAACGCTCCCAAGATTACCAAATTCCCAAGAATAATAGCGTACTGCCTTGAGTCGGCCAACACGACAACAATAACTCACGGATGGGCACCGTCCACGGTGGTCCCAATTCAAATACCTCGACTGCCTTGGAATGGCCAATCGATCACAATAACTCAACGAGTGGAAACTATCCTTGACAGTCCCAATTCAATACATCAATTAACTTAGAACAACCAATCGATAACAACGATACAATGGATGGGAAATGTCTCTGACAGTTCCAATTCAATACATCGATCACCTTAGGATGGTCAATCGACAACACGACACAATGGATGGGAATCATCTTCACTAATCCCAATTCAATACGTCGATCACCTTAGAGCGGTCAATTGATAACGATGACACAACGGATGGGAATTATCTTCTATAATCCCAATTAATTACACCGATTACCTTAGAACGGTTAATAGATAACCAATGATACAACGGATGGGAATTATCTTCAATAATCCCAATTAAATACATCGATTACCTTAGAACGGTTAATCGATAACCAATGATACAACGGATGGGAATTATCTTCGATAGTCCCAATTAAATACATCGATTACCTTATAACGGTTAATCGATAACCAATGATACAATGGATGAGAATTATCTTCGATAATCTAATTAAATACCCCGATTACCTTATAACGGTCAATCGATACACAATGATACATTTAGAATAGATGTCCTGGCGCCTTTAACCGGCCACCGAAATAGAGATGATAACGAATATGTTAAACGCCTTCAATCGGCCGATACAACATCATAACAACAGTTCCAATTCGATAATAATGATTCAACGATGCCTCAGAACGACATTAACGTCAGCAATAATAATCGATACATCGATACCGCAAATCGGATATCGACAACATCAGTATCAACAAGAATCTCAATGCCTTAAACCGGCCGTTAACGAATAAAAATAACATTTAGCATAATTGCCGAAAGGTATTGCATCAAACAATTCCCGAATATCAACAAATCACGAAGAGACTAAGTCTCTAAATGATACAATACATTCATATACATATATGATATCGTTAATCTCATTGACGAGTACAAGTATAAAAATTGCCTCAAACCGAAGGCGAGCAAGTCCTTCCACGATCAACGTCCTGGCACGAAATGACGAACGGTGCCTCCCGACGATCACGAATGCTCGAACAACCTTGAATGAAAACGATTCATTCAAAAACACAAAATCAATAGAAAACAACGACAAGGACAAAGCCCGATTCAAACACGAATCGATCACACCGCACGAATGAATATCACTACCATCATCAAATTGGTTCTCCTACAATGATAATATCATGAACATCATCACAAACACCTCAAGAACATCATCATTCCAACAAACATGATGTCTAAACGAAAATCCTTCATCATAACCTCCTGAATTCGGATTGAGCAACAAGATTCACTCAACCATTTCCAAATTATGATAATCACCCCTTAAATCATCATAAATCCTTACTAAAATGGTTATAATCTTTCAAGAACACCACCACCAACAATAATCATCTCAAGACTATGTTAATCATATAACACTCTTAACATAATCCTTCCTAGACATGATTAAAAACCTCCAAACAATCTAAAACATCAAGAACATAATCCAACTCAAGCAATACCATCATGTTCTTCATTAAAAGTTTACCAAAACTATGAAGAATCATGATATACTCCATCAATCAAACAATACCCGAAGAAAACAACAACAACAACATCATCAAACTCGAAAATCGCTTGAAGAACAAGAGATTGAGGGAACTTACCAAAGAAGAACAAGAAAACCCTCCAAACACCAAAGGAGCACCAACAAGCTTCCAACTTCAAGATTCAATCCAAGCTAGGATGATCAAGATCGAGTTGGAAGGGGCTAAACATCAATAACAAGTCCGAACGGACAATTCTAGGGAGAGAAAATGTGTTTTGGTTCGTGAGGAAATGAAATACGAAACCAAGATAAATAAAATGACAAGTCCATTACGTACGTTATACGCCCATGCTAACGTACGTAAGGGCCTTTACGTACGCTTTGTAAAAACATTAATGTACGTAAAGCCAAATCCAGAACTTACTGAACTAAAATACGAAGGCCTTAACGTACATAAACAAAAGCTTATTATGTACGTTAACAAGACCTGCATTACGTACGTAGAGCTCATCTCTTAACGTACGTAAGGGTCCGTTTACTGCAATAGTGAGATCCGATCGGAAGATGCTCGGGACCCACCGGCCGAAAGTGACTACGAGGAAGGTTTCTACCACCTACCAAGCATTACGTACGTAACCTTACAGGCATAATGTACGTAATGTCAACGAGCTAGCGTACGCAATTCTACATTCGTAGCGTACGTTAAGGCTAGTATAATTAGCCAAAAATCCAAACTCTCCAATCAACATTCAAACGACGAAACCAACCCGACGACAAGTATAAATATTCTGATCCCGAAATATTCCAATACAATATACATTGTATCAGTCCAAAACAACAACACTTGTACAATTCCAAGGCAGAGGGACTGATTCCTCTTGCTGGACGGCGCGTGATACTTCTTCTACTTCTGTGGCAGCAGGCTCGGTTGCCTGTTCCGAAACAATTTCTTCTTCCTCAAATTGAGGGACTGATTCCTCATCGTCAGGAATATTCTATTGCTGTGGCGAAGGGGGCTCACTTCGTCTTGATGGCCCTTCTTCATTCTTGGTATGGGAGATATCTCTATCTTGAGCCTCCTCACGACTCATTCTCAGACCTGCTTGTAAGGCATCATCGTCGTCGTCTGAGTCATGGTCTTCTTTTGGATCTTGGGGAGAGTCCTCGGACTTATCTTTTCCTTTTCTTCTAGCATCGGATTTTTGCAATAGATGGATTTCAATCAATTCTTTACAATAGAGATTGTTCCATTGGATCAGGGCATCAACTTCTGTCGAGTCCGTCACTTCCAATACAAATCTTTCTTCATGGCTCCAGTCGCTCCAGTTGTATAAGGTGTCATATGGATCTAGCCTGTAGCTTTTCCATTGAAAGAATCATTCATAAGCATGATCAATCTGCACAGAGAGAAGGGTTTTGTTGATAATGGTGTCCGGGGAGGGACTGCATACAATGTCTGAGTCCGCTGTAGCGAGGGGTTCCTCTACAGGTGTGGGATCCTGTAGGGAAGAAGGATTCCTTACAAGGGATGGTGACCTGAAGGAAGGTGGATCCTGTACGGGTGTGGAATCCCGCATAGGAGAATTAGCATTTGGCTCCGCAGGGGTAGTCGACTCGCTAGAGTCTTCTAAGTTGGCAGATGTCCGATCATCCGTCTTAGCCACCAAAGGCTCGGGATCTACTGTCGATACAGTAGCGAGAACCTCTTCCACAGGGGTTGGGCCGTGGGGTAGTTGTTCAGTGGGTTGCGCCACAGTAGAAGCTTCCTCGGAGGTTTTGGTGGATTTAGCTTTAGAAAGCCTCCTTAGCTTCCTTTTCGGCTTCTCAGCAGCAGTTGGTGTCTTGCTGTGAGATCTTTTTCTTTTTCTTGAAGACTCCACATTCTGGGACTTCAAAGAAACATCCCTTGGATCTTCAGACACGGGCATACTTCGGATGGATGGATGGTTGCAAACCAGAGTGCTCTGGTTAAACGCCAGGCTTGACGCCTCCTAAGTAGATCCGGGAGTTGTTTTTCTTCGCATCTGCGGATTGTGAAAGTCCGTATTTCGTCAAAATGTGGTTTAAAATTAAACCAAACGACTTCTTTTGAGTGGCAGGCTTGGATACTTCTTCCTGCAAGCGTTTCAAAATGATCTGGCACCAATTGACCTTTTCACAGGTCAAAATCGCTACCATCATCCTAAATCTCAGATTTGTGCACATTTCAAATGCACAAGTGCGATTTGCGATGATTCTGCAACAAAAATCATGAAAGTATACGTAAGGCAAATAAAAATTCTTCTTGTGACAGGTGGTGTGAACTACGTCAACCGAAGCTGAGCCGGTGAACAACCCATAGTACTTGGTTATCAGCTCTTGAGACCCAAAAGTCTCAAGTTCTTCCATGGTCAGGCCATCAGCGGGCAGCCTGTAAATGTTCTGAAGAAGATCTCGATCGATGCATATCTCTACTCCTTGAATGATAGTGGTAATGTCAGCAACATGGCCTCCCTGGGCCAGCGACAGAAAACGAACGACGGCGTTGAGGTAAAAGTCCTCAACCAAGTGAACATCGTATTTCTCGGCAGTTTGACTCCCACGGCGATAGAGGCCTTGCTGACGGAGTCAGGTGATGATGAACTCCATTGGTACGACGTTATCAGTTTCAGAGAGAATACGCTCGATGACGACATATCTTGAGAAGATACATCCATCGATGATGTTCGAGGATTTCTTGAGCGCTGGAGAAGATGTCTGAGCAGCCATTGGTGAATCTCAAGAAAATATGAAAGAGATTAAGAGAAATTTGCAGTAAAACACAGAAAACTTTGCAAGCTGTATTTGCTTGAGTGCTCTAAAATTTTGCAGAAAGCGTAAAAAGTCTCTAATGGCAATATCAGTCCTTTTATAGTGGGCGGCGAAGTAGGGTTTACAGAGTACGAATGGTCAGATTTAAGGGATGGGAGCCAGTTTTTGAAAAGAACGGTCATGATGAACTGAGTGTAACTGGTACACTTATCCACGGAATATTAAAATATAAGCGGGTACCACTTCTGAAATTTGTTGTTACCCTAAATGCCTGAAACGGCGGTTTTAAAACATTAAACAATTTGAAAACATCACGGCTTTTGAGATTCAGTTGTCCAGATGTCGTGTAAGACATTTAATGTAAATGACGTTTGACATGAAAACAGGGCACGTGGACAAAAATTATTTTAAAATGAAATATTATAATATATATACTGAATCAAAATCCTATAGTATGTGCTGTACCAGCGACGATACATCGTTCCCCCTTAAAAGGTACATATAGGTTTTAATTCCATACAACAACTTTTGGATTAATGCTATATTCATGGGTCATACTGTATTTCCCCTTAATTATTGCACACGTCAGCTGTAGGATGATTCATATGTCTTTGTTCCCTACAGTGTTGTATTGAAGGCTCTGAGTGTACAGATAATTAATGGTGGATACTGTATTCTTGGGTCTTATAGCATTCCCCCTCAATTGTTGAGTAAAAACAGTAAATTACTTACAGGGAGTCGGGCTGTAGCATTCCCAATTCTTGTCTAAGCATGTTGAATCTTGCTGTGTCGAGAGGTTTGGTGAAGATGTCGGCCAACTGAATATCTGTATGAACCTTTTCGAGCCGAACATCCTTGTTCTCGACATGATTCCTTATGAAATGATGCTTCATGTTGATATGCTTAGTGCGCGAGTTCAATACAGGATTGTACGTGATTGCAATTGCACTTGTGCTATCACACATGATTGGCGTCTCTTTGGCTTCAATCCCATAATCTGACAACTGCTGCTGCATCCAAATGATCTGCATACAGCAACTACCAGCAGCATAGTATTCTGATTCAGCCGTGGAAAGTGAGTTAGCCAATTGCTTCTTACTGAACCAAGAAACGAGTCTAGGTCCAAGAAAGTGACAAGTTCCACTTGTACTCTTCCTATCTAGCTTGCAGCCTCCGAGATCCGAGTCGCTGTATCTAACTAAATCGAATCTGCCTTCTTTAGGATACCACAGTCCTACATCGAATGTTCCTTTAATATACTTCAGGATTCGTTTAGCTATATTGAAGTGTGATTCCTTAGGTGCTACTTGATATCTCGCACACACTCCAACAGCAAACTGGATATCGGGTCTGCTAGCCGTTAGGTATAGGAGAGAGCCAATAATCTTCCTGTAGAGTGATTGGTCAACTGGCTTTTCGGATTCATCAGCACTAATTTGCACGGAAGTGCTCATGGGGGTTGACGATGATTTGGAAGTGTTCATTCCAAATTTGTTGAGAAGCTCCTTGCTGTATTTTTCCTGGTTGATGAAAATACCTGTAGGCAACTGCTTTACCTGTAAACCTAGGAAATAACTAAGTTCTCCCATCATACTCATTTCAAATTTACTTTGCATGAGATGAGAGAACCTTTGACACAAAGCAAGGTTAGTTGAACCAAAAAATATATCATCTACATAAATTTGCACCATTATAAGGTCATCACCTTCCTATATTTTAAACAAGGTCTTGTCCACAACACCTTTCTCAAATCCATTATCGATTAGATACTGGGACAGGGTCTCATACCAGGCTCTAGGGGCTTGCTTAAGTCCATACAGTGCCTTCCTTAGCCTGTATACTAGGTCGATGCCGTATGTGTTGGCAAACCCTGGTGGTTGTTCAACATAAACTTCTTCGGCAAGGTCTCCATTTAAGAATGCACTTTTGACGTCCATTTGGTATACAATAAAGCTCTTATGGGCGGCAACGGCTAAAAATATCCTAATGGCTTCTAGTCTGGCTACAGGGGCAAAGGTTTCATCATAGTCTATGCCTTCTTCCTGTCTATAGCCTTGTGCGACTAGCCTTGATTTGTTCCTTATGATTAGTCCATTTCGATCCTTCTTGTTTCGAAAAACCCATTTAGTTCCTATAACCGATTGATGCGTAGGACTGGGTACAAGATACCATACATTGTTTCTTTCGAAACCGTTAAGCTCTTCTTCCATAGATGTTATCCAATGAGAATTATTAAGAGCGTCTATGGTCGAAACAAGTTAGGACTGGGCTAAGAATATAGCAATAGTGCACATATTGAGTCTTCTAAGCTCGGATTGAGATTTCCATTCAGGAAACGGTGATATCTCAGTATCTAGTTCTTCTTGTGCACAAAGTACATTTCCTTGTGTACTCTGTATTCTCCTATGGGTAGAAACACCAGCATCTATGTTTCCAATGATCAGCTCTTGCGGGTGATCGCTCAACCATATTCGGTCGGGTTCTAATTCAGGGTCCCGTACTGTATCGAGAGTTTCTGTAGATACAACTTCAGCTTGTACAGTGTCAGCTTCATCTACGTCAATTCTTACAGCTGTGGGGTTGATTTCTAGGTCAACAACAGGTTCTATGGGAGTTGGAGGTTCTAAGATAGAGAATTGTTGAATGTTCTGAGTAATATCATCTACACCTGTAGGGTTATGGTGAGGTTCGTCGAACACTAGATGAACTGATTCCTCGATCGTCAGCTTCCTTTTATTAAAGATCCTATAAGCTTTGCTGACGGAGGAGTATCCTACAAATATTCCGTCAACTGATTTCTCATCAAAGGTTCTAAGTTGATCCTTCCCATTATTCAACACATAACACCTACATCCAAAAATGTGAAAATATTAAACTAACAGAGTTTCGTTGTTCCATACCTCATATGCTGTTTTGTTGTGGTGTTTGTTGACGATACAGCGGTTTTGAGTGTATCATGTTGTATTGGTTGCTTCACCCCAGAAACGCTGTGGCAACTTGCTTGCGGCAATCATTGTCCTTGTTGCTTCTTTCAGCGTCCTATTCTTTCTCTCGGCAACACCATTTTGTTGAGGTGTACGGGCAGCTGAGTATTCGTGTTGTATCCCATTTTCCGAACAGTATTGATCTATAAAGTCGTTACTAAATTCTGTACCTCTGTCAGAACGAATGGACACAATACTCAATGCCTTTTCATTTTGAAGCTTTCTCAGGAGCTCGGGCAGCTTTGATGTAGTTTCCTTCTTCTTGCTTAGGAAAATTATCCAAGCATACCTGGAGAAATCATCAACAATAACAAGACAGTATTTCTTACCTCCCAAACTTACCGGGTCTACAGGACCGTAGAGATCCATATGTAGCATCTCCAACACTCTTTGGGTTGAAAGGTAGAATTTGCTCTTCAGGGTTGACTTGATTTGCTTGCCTTTCTGACATGGTCCGCAGACGCTGTCCTTTTTGAATGACATGTTCGGCAATCCTCTTACCATTCCCTATCTTGAGAGCTTGTTGATCGTCTTGAAGTTGTCGTGAGACATCCTCTTGTGCCATAACCAACTTAGATCTGCAGTGCCTTTGGCAACAACGCATGGAATTGTGGAGATCATAGGCTTCCAATCAGCAATATACATGTTACCTGATCTGCTTCCTGTAAGCACAACTTCTTTGATTTGGATGTTCTTGACTCTACAGCGATCTATATAGAATTTCATCAAGAACTGTTTATCACAGAACTGGCTAATACTAAGTAGATTGTACTGTAAGCCTTCAACATATGCAACATCAGTGACTTTGAATTTTCCGACAAGTAGGTTTCCTTTCCCTCTTGTTCTTCCTTTAGATTTATCACTGAAACGAACTTTTGGACCGCGACCTTATATGAAATCTGATAGCTTGCTTCTATCTCCGGTCATGTGCCGAGAGCATCCACTATCGAAGTACCAGGTGTCCTCCTCTAGGATGTCCTGTATGCAAAGAGATTAAGTAGATTTAGGTCCCCTTTGATTTTTGGGTCCATGTATGTTAGTTCCTTTAGGTACCCAAGTTTTCCTGACAGCAATTGGTTTACTGTATGTCACATTCGGTACAGTGTTGTGATATCTACGTGGGGAATATCCGTAGTCGCTATAACCATGATAATTATTATGTATGTAAAATTCAGGGTTATTATTATTAGTCCAGTACGAGTGCCGTCTTGGAGGTGGAGCCATTTTCTTTGGCCTAACAGCTTGCCTTCTGGGTCTCCAGTTGGATTCCCAATGCTGTTGTTGATACTGAGCGAGAACCTGCTGTATCGAGGAATAACGGGGCTCCTGTATCCAATACCTCGGCGTGCTGTACTGATAGTACTGCTGTGCGGGCCTTTGGTATTTGGATACAACCTTCCTTCTGAACGGCTGTTGGCGTTGTTGATATGCTCGAGGAGGATGCTGTTGAGTGTGCCTTTCAGGTCTGAATGGCTGGTGATTCCGCTGTCTGGAATAGGATTGCGGGGGCGGAAAAGCAGCCTTTTCTGTTCGCTGTGCAACAGGTTCCTTTGCAGGACTCGAAGTTTCTTTCGACACAGGAATGTGTTCCACACTCTTGACAAACACTGTACTAGTTTTCCCTTTGTTTGAACATGAGCTGTATCCTAAGCCACTTTTATCATGAGCATGTTTCCGAGTGCTCAGAATTTCTTCCATTCTTTTGGACGATTTCTCGAACGATTTCATATTAGTCTCAAGTTCATTTTCTCATTTTTCGAGAGTTTTGACTTTGGCTTGAAGTAGAACCAAATCATTTGTATTGCTCTCGTTGTGAGTTTTAACCTCACTTAGTTCATGAGCAAGTTGATGATTGCTCTCCATGAGTTTTTCAAAATCGACTTTGCTGGTTTCACAATCGATAGATATATTTTCATAATTTATTTTCAGCAAGTCATTTTCATCTTTCAGCTCTAGGTTAGACAGTTGGAGCTGTATATTCTCATTTTTCAATGTGTCATGGGCCTTTTGAACGTTTTTAAACTCATTCATCATGTTTTCAAAAGTATGAGATGCATTTAATGGAATAGCTGAGGTTGAGCTTACCTCATCATCGCTATCTTCACCTTTCGGAATGTCCTTGGCCATAAAGCACATAAATGCTTTATTATCGAACTCATCGTCAGATGAATCACTTTCAGTGAACACCTGAAGACATTCTTCTGATTTGGATGGTGTGGGGGAGGCTTCTGATTCTCCAATCAGGGCCTTGAGATTGTTTTTCCAAGCACGTATTCTTTCATCTCTCTCTTGTTGCTCAGCCTCCGGCAACCTTTAAACTTTGGGATGAGCACATTTATTTGCATAATGTCCTGGTTTCCTGCAATTATAACACAAGTTAGCATCATCGGATGAAGTATCGGTACTTACCTTGTGGACAGGTTTGGGCCTGTAGGGAGTCTTTCCAGACTGCTTGATGAACTTTTTGAACTTATGCATGAGAAGTGCCATTTCATCTTGAGACAGGATGTCGTCGTCTCTGTCAGCATTCTTGTGACTAGGCTTCGACGAGCTGGGCATGCTGTGTCGACGATTCGATACAGCGGCTAGTGCTGTAACCTTTGAAGGAGATTCTTCAGCTTTCTCTCTTCTGTCAATATCATACTCAAAAGCTTTGAGGTCAGAGAAGAGATCAAAAGTAGATATTTCATTAAGATTGCAAGATACACGCATAGTTGTGGTCTTAATGTCCCATCGGGCAAGAAGAGTGACACGTTTTTAGTGTAACTATCGCAAGTGCACGATATCGTATCAAGTAGTAAAGTGGACTTTTTGAGTCCGGTTTATCGATCCCACAAGGAAGTTTGGTTATAATTTGAATTATACACTATTAGTCTATTTTTATAGATACTAAGATGAGTGAAACACACAATTAAAAAGTTTGGTTTAATAATTGCAAAGAAAATGCAATATTAGCTCTAATATTATAAGGAAATAAAAAGATAGCAATAATAATAGATTGATTAACGATAAAATGAAATAGTTGGGATTACAAACTTAGTTCGTCATTAGTTATAAAAGATGTATAGGAGATCATAAGATGAATTTACTTATTATGTTGTGTAGATTCGATTTTCCTTAAAAAGACGGTTTCTCTTTCGAACTATAAAACACCCCTTACATATTGAATCAATCCACTATATTTCTATGTTGATTGGCTTCAATACATAGCATTAGGATTTATGAAAATAACTCAAATAATCATCTAAGGACTAGAGGTATATTTCTATCCCCTAGAACAACTTAGAGTAAAGATCATTTGATCTAATCAAACATATTTTCTTTCGAAACATATGAAGACCATAAATATCATCATTTATTGGCCAAATAAATAAAGATTATTAAAACAATGAAAATCACACACAATAATAAGTAATTCACAATAGATCTTTTATACAAACATAAACAACATGACTAACCTTGTTTATAATCCCAACTAAAGGTTACTTAGCCCATGAAGGGTTTATTATACATGTTACAAGCTTTGGTGGTCATTATTAGTTGAATCAAGAGAAAGAATTGATCCTAACTCCCTTAGTAGATAAAGGAGATAGAAACAATAAACTCTCTGAACAACATATGCTATACCACACTTACAAATATCACTCAAGAACACAAGTGTGTTCTTCACACAAAAAGAAAAGTTTACAAAAAAAATAGAAAATTATAAGATGAATGGTGAATGATGAAGGATCTAAGGGGTCTATTTATACACCTAAAGTCATCTAATAGCTCCAAAACTCCAGTATTATTACATTAGATCGGATCAATGCCAGCCATCCCCTCAATAATACACAAAAAGTATAAAAAATTAGACAAATCTTAACAATTGTCAAGAGTTACGGCCGTAACATCTGTGAGTTACGGCCGTAACAAGGATGACTTACGGCCGTAACTCCTGAATGTTACGGCCGTAACTTGGCTTCGTCAATTTGTTCACTGGTTGCTTTGAGAGTTATGTTTTCAGCCCAGAATTTCTCAGACTTTGCGTTTTTGCCCCAAATATTCTTCGGATGATAACTTTTGATATATAACTCTGATTTTGAATCCGGAAAGACTGCTGAATTCGCCTCGGAAAGCCCTACAACATGAATATATCAAAATTCAACAAAGAGAATATTTAATAAACATGTTATTTCTTGAGTAAATCAGTTATTTAATCCGATCATCATCCGATAAAAATAAAATTATTAAAACTAATTAATTAAAAGCAAAAAACGAATAGACTAGCTCAATTATGGGTGAATTTTATCGATACAAACCATGGATAAGTGTACAAAACTGACACTTATCACACCCCCAAACTTGAATTCTTGCTAGTCCCGAGCAAGACTCTTTATTATTCATGCTCCAAAAATAAAAATAAGAAAAATTAATACATACATAAATTAAAATATAAAAAGAGAAAAGGAGATCAAAATGCCATTAATACACAACAACCAGCTTTTACAGTAGATATAAATGAATCAAGATTCAAAATAAATCTACAAATGATTTTGAAGTTAAAGCACAATTTTAGTATTGTAATTCCAAAATGTAAGGTTTCCCCTCAGAAGGTTGATTATTTCTTTCTCACTCGTGATACACACGACTCCCTTAATGGTTGCTCTCGACCACTCGTTTATTTTTCGACTCAATATGAAGAAGAATTTTATTGGCGTCATCAAATATTGTGATTTTTCACGAAATTGAGTATATTGAAATTCAGCCGCTAATTAATTCAAATCTGCTCATAAACTACATCCCTTTTAGTGATAGCTTTCACACCGTCATTTGCTAACGTGTATCTCTTTTCACTAAACAATTTCTATCTCATTTTTTCCCTTTTTTTGTTCGTAAAAAGGTGATAGCTTTCACACCGTTATTTGCTAACGTGTAGCTCTTTTCACCAATTTTTCTGAGACGGAAGCTACGCACCAACAATAGTTAGTCCTTTATTTTTCGCAAAATTTAAGACCCCCAAAATTAGGCAGCTGTTGCTGCTCAACACTTCTCCTTTTCGTGATTTATTTTTTTAGGTGATAGCTTTCACACCGTTATTTGCTAACGTGTAGCTCTTTTCACCAATGACTCCTTTTTTTAGGGAATAGAATTTTTGTAGAAAATTATTTCTTAGTTTAAGCATGAAAAATCAAAAACTCCACAAATTAAGTAAATTTCAGTTCTATTTTTCATCAACCGATTGATTCTTCTTTTCTCAAGGTAACGAATGACTCGGTTTTATATGATAATAACAAGGCTTAGAAAGAGAGATTAAGGCTCAAAAATTTTGGGATATACAATTTTTTAACCGGTTAAAACGATTTCTAGAAACTTATATATAGCTAATTTATTGGTGTTATGGCCAGATCTAGAAATCTCATAAATCAAAATACTATAAATATATATAAAAAAAATTAAGGCAAATAACCAAATCAATCAAAACACACCAAAATTACAACACACCAAAATAATAAAACAAACCACCCCAAACTTGAAAATAAAACTGTCCTCAATTTTTTAAAAATAAAAAATAAAATAAAATAAAAATCAATGCAGAAAAACAGAATACTCCCTGTTAAGAAAGTTGATGTCTGAGCTAACGCCTTTTAGAATCTGCAAGAGAATAAATATACGAGGCACACAACAAAAGAAAATAAAATATACTCGTAAGTATAACACAATTTTTAAGATGCGCATCAAGAAAGTTCGAAGAGTCGCCAAACGCTGCCATCAAAGTTTTTATAAAAGCAAAACACGCAATAAAAATTACAGCAATAAAATAACAATACATAAATCGCGAATAAATGCGCGTCAAGAGATCAAGAAGAAATTACTTAAGCTGCCATCATTTAGCACGATTATTACACACGACCGAAAGTAAAAACACAAGAGGTCCGACATGGGTTATCAAAGGGAGATGAATGAATCCACTTTTCGTTTTCTCACGGTAAAATCTTCTACCCAGACAATTTTAGCTAGAGCTGGATCTGGTTGAGGAACAAATTCATTGAGTTTTTTGATTAGTTCTTCTGGTGTTGTTGCAACGACTATGATTCGTTTAGCACGCTCGGAAATAAAACCCTTTTCAGCAGAGTAGTCGATGAAAGACAGTAAACCATCAAAGAAACCATTGACATTAAGCACACCTATTGGTTTTTGATGAACATTTAGGTGGGCTCTGGTAACCACATGAAAAAGTTCCTCAAGGGTGCCAAAACCACCGGGAAGGGTGATAAAGGCGCCATAATTATTTATCATGTGAGTTATGCGATCTTGCATATTTACAGATTTAAACTCATCTCCAATAGTTGACCCAGTGATTTTACTTTCAGCCAGAGGTTTTGGGATTATTCCCAACACTCTTACTCCTTCCATATAGGCAGAAGCAACAGCTCGTCCCATTAATCATAGACTTCCTCCTCCGTAAACTACATGAATGCATTTTTCTCCTAAGGTACGACCCAAGTTGTGGGCTGCTTCAGCAAAGCATGCCTCTTTTCCATAACTAGCTCCACCAAAAATGCAGACTGTGCTAAATTTTTTTGTTGAAGATGATGACTCCATTTTTGAAAAGAATTTTTTTTAGAGAGAAACAGAGAAAAGTGCAAGTTTGAGGGATGAATGAAAGAAACAAGCACAAAGTTTATTTATAGAAGAAAAAGAAGGTAAAAATTGTTTAACAAGTTTGTGTTTGCGTTTGATTGTGCTTCAACTACTCAATAGAATAATGAAAGCATTTATCGCGTATCACATTTTTTTATTCAGAAAATCTCACCACACGACAAAAATAAAAGATACTTACGCGTATGTACAGTAGTTGTGATTGTGGCTCACATCTTCCTCTGATTTTACGTTCAGAAACGGCCTAAACGCCTTCTATGAGTCGGGGAGAAGCTTCCCATCCAATTTTCTTATAAATTGGCAAACAGGGTCTTTTAACGTCAGATTACCAAGACGTTGTTCATATTATGGTTGGAATTTATTCCACAAACATCGAATTCCGTAATGTACGAGTCCACTAGGATGCGTGTCAAGAGAAATTTCGATATCATCTAAATTCTCCTTATTCAGACCATCCTTAATGAACTGAATTTTATCTTCTCTGTTTGTAGATGGAATTCCTAAAGATCGACATTTTAAATTACAGTTCCATCTAGCACATTTATAACAAACGGCTATCAACTTTGCTCGTCGTTTCTTCGCATATGAACTTTTTCCAAGCCCTGGTAAAAATCTAGTCGGTGTTTCTGTGAATTCACCCTCTATTCTTACTTTGGCTTCAATAATGAATCTTATGTCAAAAGGTATACTTTTATTCATAAGCAACCTCATCCTTTCAAGCCTTGCCTTGTAAATTTTTAAAATTGCATTTTTGCTAGAAAGGGAAATCTTTTTTCAATTTTATACAATGTTTCTTCCATTAAAAAAAATAAAAATGAAAATAAATGGAGGAAATATTTACAAATATCAGTTGTTGTGGGAAACTGAAAAATCCGACTTTAATAGTCACGGAGTACCGTTATCCGCCACTTGACCGGACAAACACAATTGAGTACTAAGTTACAATGTCGAGAAAGTTGTACCTATAAAAATAGTTTACAATGTAAGATTTCAAATATAACTTATACTTCCCCGGCAACGGCGCCAAAAACTTGACACGTTTTTAGTGTAACTATCGCAAGTGCACAATATCGTATCAAGTAGTAAAGTGGACTTTTTGAGTCCGGTTTATCGATCCCACAAGGAAGTTTGGTTATAATTTGAATTATACACTATTAGTCTATTTTTATAGATACTAAGATGAGTGAAACACACAATTAAAAAGTTTGGTTTAATAATTGCAAAGAAAATGCAATATTAGCTCTAATATTATAAGGAAATAAAAAGATAGCAATAATAATAGATTATTAACGATAAATTGAAATAGTTGGGATTACAAACTTAGTTCGTCATTAGTTATAGAAGATGTATAGGAGATCATAAGATGAATTTACTTATTATGTTGTGTAGATTCGATTTTCCTTAAAAAGACGGTTTCTCTTTCGAACTATAAAACGCCCCTTACATATTGAATCAATCCACTATATTTCTATGTTGATTGGCTTCAATACATAGCATTAGGATTTATGAAAATAACTCAAAGAATCATCTAAGGACTAGAGGTATATTTCTATCCCCTAGAACAACTTAGAGTGAAGATCATTTGATCTAATCAAATATATTTTCTTTCGAAACATATGAAGACCATAAATATCGTCATTTATTGGCCAAATAAATAAAGATTGTTAAAACAATGAAAATCACACACAATAATAAGTAATTCACAATAGACCTTTTATACAAACATAAACAACATGACTAACCTTGTTTATAATCCCCACTAAAGGTTACTTAGCCCATGAAGGGTTTATTATACATATTACAAGCTTTGGTGGTCATTATTATTTGAATCAAGAGAAAGAATTGATCCTAACTCCCTTAGTAGATAAAGGAGATAGAAACAATAAACTCTCTGAACAACATATGCTATACCACACTTACAAATATCACTCAAGAACACAAGTGTGTTCTTCACACAAAAAGAAAAGTTTACAAAAAAAATGGAAAATTATAAGATGAATGGTGAATGATGAAGGATCTAAGGGGTCTATTTATACACCTAAAGTCATCTAATAGCTCCAAAACTCCAGCATTATTACATTAGATCGGATCAATGCCAGTCATCCCCTCAATAATACACAAAAGTATAAAAATTAGACAAATCTTAACAATCTGTCAAGAGTTACGGCCATAACATTCAGGAGTTACGGCCGTAACAAGGATGACTTACGGCCGTAACTCCTGAATGTTACGGACGTAACTTGGCTTCGTCAATTTGTTCACTGGTTGCTTTGAGAGTTACGTTTTCAGCCCAGAATTTTTCAGACTTTGCGTTTTTGCCCCAAATCTTCTTCGGATGATAACTTTTGATATATAACTCTAATTTTGAATCCGGAAAGACTGCCGAATTCGTCTCGGAAAACCCTACAACATGAATATATCAAAATTCAACAAAGAGAATATTTAATAAACATGTTATTTCTTGAGTAAATCAGTTATTTAATCCGATCATCATCCGATAAAAATAAAATTATTAAAACTAATTAATTAAAAGCAAAAAACGAGTAGACTAGCTCAATTATGTGTGAATTTTATCGATACAAACCATGGATAAGTGTACAAAACTGACACTTATCAGAGAGATCTGAATATTTTTAAATTCTTCTCCTTTTGGGTATAAATTTTGCCCAAAGCTTCAAGTTCACCAACAATACCAGTGAATCTGAGGTCAAGTTCCTCAAGTGTCTCACTTGGTTTCATTTCAAAAGATTCAAATTGCTGAGTCAGTTTTGAAATTTTGTTTTCTTTTGAGAGCTCAGTTCCCTCACAAACTTGAGTTTATCCCAGATTTCCTTGGCTGTTTTACAGCTCTTTACCTTCAAGAACGTGCCTTTGTCAAGGTTGACAAATAACGCATTCTTAGCCACATTGTCGAGGTTGGCTCACTTTCTTTCATCTGTGGTCCATTGCGCGTTCCTTCTCGAGCATCTCAGCATGGGCTTGGACTTCAATCCTTGCGGCCGTGTTTACCTTCATGATCTTGATGGGGCCATCCTGTATAACAAAAATCATCTCTTCGTGCATAGCTACACGATGAGCCTCCATCCTAATTCTCCAATCATCAAATTTGCTAATAGAGAACATAGGCACTTTGTTGATCATAGATGTATCCATGTGAGAATAAAGAAATGAAAAGACTGTTTTAAAAATAAGTGATTTGGATCTGATTCGGTTAACAATACGACTGATTCTTTTTAAAATCAACCACTCCGATACCACTTGTTGGCCACTAAGTATACTGGATACATCTTGGAAAGTAGTTTAAACAACAAGCTGTACTGATTTTAAATCTGAGTGCGTAGCAGAAGTCTTAAATACGAAGTTGTCCGTGATACAAAGAACTCGATGTGCAGTGTATACTTAAATAATCACAGTTAAATAAAACAAGTAAGACAGAAGGTAAATAACACAGTATTTAAAGTGGTTCGAGGTAAACCCCACTACGTACACTGGTCCTCCACACAGGAGTAAAAAGTTTATTATAATTACTGCGTACACAACTACGTAATTATAACAACACATAATCAATATATCATTCACACAGATTGATATAATAATCTTAGCTTTAACCGTTCACACAGATTGGTTTGAGCTAATGCTTGACTGACTTCTTCACACACAGTTCTAAAGCTCCGTCTTCTTCAATGCAATTCCTTCACACACAGTTCTGGAGTAGCAACGATTACTCACTCCACACAGGGTTGATCTGGGTTTGTTCAAAGGATAGAACAGGGTATGAACAATAGCTTTGACTTTCTTAGCTTCTAGCTGATGAAGTGTTGTTCAAGTTGTTGAGCACTGTATATCTCTTAGATCTGAGTTGCAGTAAGCTTCTGGAGATATGTGTTGCTCTAATGTATATAATAATAACTTTGTCACTTGGTAACTGATCTTCAACACCTTGATGAGATATATATAGTCTTCTGAAATATATCCGTTCAGATAAATCCATTGAGCAAGATTCCGTTCCAACGGGATGAAAAGCACGATCTGGATTTTGCGGGATTTGAAGATCTGTTGACTTACAGTATTTAAATACTTTATCTTTGAGTATTTAAATACTTCTATATCAACGGGACTTGACTTCTAGTGAGAACTGAAGATTCCTTCTTTGTCCTGTTGAGAGTTGTATGGAAGATCACTGTATTGTTGATTCGAGACAGCTTCCATACTTAGTATTTATAAGACTTCTTTGCTGTAGTGAAAGGTTCCACTATAAGTTGGATCTGAGACAGGTCTTCGATACAGGTTGACACTTCAACTTTTCGATACAGTTTTCTTACTGTATTGAGGATTGGCATATTGTCAAAACCTCTTACCAACAATTTCGATACAGGGATTAATTATCCTGGCTGTTTCGATATCGGATATTGTTATCCCAACAATTTCGATACAAGGTATTTGTTATCCCAACATTCAACCCTTGAAGATTGTTGTTCTGTGTAATTGACCCCGTTGGGGGATATTGTTTTCAGGTCACGGCAAGGCAAAGGCACGGGAAGAGCATGTTGACGGCGAGGAGTCCCAGTGATACTAGTAGGGGGCCCAAATCCTTTTAGTGATTCATGTTGTCGTCATTTGTTTCCCGCTGCAGATTTCCATTTGGATACTCCGTTTCATTCAGTGTTGTGTATTTTATTTTCATATAAAATATACATGTATTCGGTATTTATCTTGGGTGTGTTATAATGAAACTCCTCGTCGGAGTAATTGATGATATAATGTGGTTCGGTACTACAATTATATTATTTAATTCATTTGTTTTCATTCGCCTGGTGGGTTCTAGTCGGGGGTCCACGGCACTGTAATATCCGCCTAGTTTAGGGTGTTACAGAGTTGGTATCGGAGAGAGGTTTTGAATACTACCTTCCGAGTCATGTCTCATTTGAAATCATCGTCATCAGACTAGTATCATTGGACTTTCGCATCACGTGTGACCTGTGCAAATGCCGAGCCCATCAGGCCGAAAGAACTGTAAGACTTCTAACGCCATGGTATAATTTCTGGCAATGAAAATCATTCATTCATGATTCATTAGTTAACAATCCTCAAACATCATTTTCATTTTAATCATGTTGATCATGTTAACTCATTAATCACTCAATTCATTTCATTACTCAGTTGTTGATCTTGAAGATCATATCATTAATCTTGCTAACTTGTTCAAGATAATCATTTCAAGAATATCATCAGATGTCACCTCAGTTAATCATTCATGTAATCACTGTGTTAGAGCACATATGCTCATTTTCATCATTTCATGACGTAAATCATCATGCGGTACTCATACGAGATCTATGATTATCATGCGACCTTCCTACTTCAGTATGGAGAGAGCTGTCAGGGGACGCATGGGGAGAGGCCACGGTGTGGGCCGAAACCCGGGAAATAATCACTGACTGTCAGGAAATCGTACCCAGGACTCAGCTTGATCGGAAGATGTTCGGGTTGATCCACTCACTTTTATGCAAGTCATGATGACCCATATGCAATTGCTTAATCATCATTGCACCACTCTGGCCGAATTAATCGAGAGAACTCTCCCGTACGAGCCTGTTGCTAAAGAAATTGCTGAGAAACAACCTTTATCTATCAGTAAGAAATCAACGAAGCGTAATCAGTCCGAAGGCGGTGAGTCAACCTTCAAGAGGTCTCGAGTGGACTCTATTTTTTCTGAGCGACCTCCTACGATGCCTAATCCTGCGGGATCTCAGTCCCTAGCGGCCAGTTTGGCCATCACCTGTTTCAACTGTGGAGCACTGGGTCATTACAGCACTAAGTGTATGAAACCGTCTATCACGTGCCATAATTGTGGGATTGTTGGGCATAAGGCCCGTTTTTGCCGAAGGGACTCCAAGCCGACTCCGGCGGCATCTCAGGCCCCGAAGCAATCAGCGATTCAGAATCAGGCTGCTCTGTCAGCGTCGTTTAAGACGATGGAAGCGAATAAAGGCGGAGCTCATATTTATCAGACGGGAGCATCCGGCAAGTCCCGAATTCACGCGAGGAAGAGGATCGATGATCCGGAGGCCCAAATGATCTCAGGTATACTCATAATTCTATCTCAACCTGTGTGTACCCTTTTTGATACTGGTACATTGCATTCATTCATTTCCGAATCATGTTTGAATAGACTTCACTTGGTTAGTCCTATTAATTGTGGACCTTATATCATTGGTCTACCTGACGGTAGAAGAATTTTTGAAAATCATGAGGTTAAGAACGGACCGAATTAAGCTTAATGACCGCGATTGGTTGACGGACGTAATCGTGGTGGATTTACCTAAGGACGATGTAATATTGGGTATTAGCTGGATGGATCGTCATGATACCATCCTCAGTTTTCGTAAGCGTATGGTCACTATCATTTCAGTCGTTGGAGCTGAGTGTATATTTCAGGGAAGTAATCCCCGTTGTTCCAGAAGAATCATTAATATGATGAAAGCAGTGAAATTACTCAATCAGAGTTGTTCAATCATTCTTGGTAACACTGTTATCGATTTGCCATTCTAAGGCAATCGAGATGTTCAATCACTCATTATATCATTGTCATCGATTGACCATTCTAAGGTAATCGAGATGTTCAATCATTCATTATAACATTGTCATCGATTGACCGTTCTAAGGCAATCGAGATGTTCAATCACTCATTATATCATTGTCATCGATTGACCGTTCTAAGGCAATCGAGATGTTCAATCATTCATTATATCATTGTCATCGATTGACCGTTCTAACGCAATCGAGATGTTCAATCATTCATTATATCATTGTCATCGATTGACCGTTCAAAGGCAATCGAGATGTTCAGTCATTCATTATATCATTGTCATTGATTGGCCGTTCTAAGGCAATCGAGGTGTTCAATCATTCATTGTACCGTTGTCGTCGATTGGCCAATTCTAAGGCAATCGAGGTGTTCAACCATTTGTGGTATCATTGTTATCGACTGACGATGTACTCCCAGACGAGCTACCTAGGCTACCTCCACCGAGGGATGTGGGATTCACGATAGAGTTGGAGCCTGGTACGTCCCCGTGGGGAGCACCAGTGTTTTTGTCAAGAAAAAGGATGGTTCGTTTCGTGTGTGTATTCATTATCGGGAGTGAACAGGGTGTCGATCAAGAATAAGTATCCTCTACCCCGTATTGATGATCTCTTAGATCAATTTCAGGGAGCTTCAGTATTTTCCAAGATCGACTTAAGATCTGGATATCATCAGTTGTGAATTCGAGAGTCGGATATTGTGAGGACGGCGTTTCGATCACGCTATGGTCATTATGAGTTCGTGGTAATGCTGTTTGGGTTAACATTTGCACCTGCTGTATTCATGGAGTTAATGAATTGGGTTTTCAGTGACTTGTTGGATCAGTTTGTGGTTGTCTTCATCGATAACATTTTAATTTATTCTCATGACCGGGAGGGAGCACGAGCTTCACCTTCATCAGACGCTCAATGTGTTGAGACGAGAGCAACTTTAGGGAAAGTTTTCCATGTGCGAGTTATGGATGTCTGAGGTGTCGTTTCTCAGGCATGTAATTTCATCAGACGGTGTACGTGTGGATCCTCAGAAGACGGAGGCTATCCGAGATTGGTTACCTCTGAAGAACGTTAAGAAAATCCGAAGCTTTCTCGGAGTAGCCGGTTATTATCGGCGATTTGTGGAAGGATTTTCTAAATCGCTCAATCAATGTCGAACCTTTTGCGAAAGGATAAGAAATACACGTGGTCCGACGCGTGTCAGCGGAGTTTTGAGGAACTCAAGAGCCGGTTAATTTCAGCACCTGTCCTTTCCTTTCCACAAGGGACGAAAGGATTCGTGGGTTATGGTGACGCGTCCGGACACGGTCTTAGATGTGTATTAATGCAGAATGGGAAGGTTATTGCCTATGCTTCACGGCAATTGAGACCTTACAAGGTTAATTATCCGACCCACGGCATGGAGCTAGCAGCCGTGGTTTTCGCATTGAAGATTTGGCGTCATTACCTTTATGGCGTCACCTGCCAGATATTCACCGATCATAAGAGTTGAAGTATATATTTAATCAGAAGGGGGTAAATATGCGACAGAGGCGGTGGTTGGAACTAATCAAAGATTATGATATTGAGATCCTATACCACGCGGGCAAGGCGAATGTTGTCGCCAATGCCTTGAGTCGTAAGTCCGTTCAGGAGCAAATGCTTGCTCGTTTAATGGTTCAGAAGGAGCTTCATCAGGAATTTCTTAGACCCGAGATCGGGGTCTGGCTTCAGCTAGTGCAAGGGCAACCTTGCATGTTAGGGATTTCATTGCCACTTGAGGAGGTAATCAGAGTGAATCAGGGTTCAGACCCATCAGTGTTGCATATTCGTGAGGATGTGGTTCAAGGGAAAGCCCCTGGAATTGTGGTCCACGAGGATGGACTTTTGCGATTCAAGAATCGGTTATGCGCACCGGCGGATGACGAGTTGAAAAACTCGATTTTGAGAGAAGCTCATGCTACCCCTTATTTCCATTCATCCGGGGTCTAGCAAGGTGTACAAGGACTTGAAAAAAAATTACTGGTGGAGTAATATGAAGCGAGAAGTCACGGAATTTGTTTCTAGATGTTTGACTTGTCAGCAAGTCAAGATAGAACATCAGCAACCGGCAGGTATGCTGGAACCGCTCCCTATTCCAGAGTGGAAGTGTGAAGATATTTCTATGGATTTCATCACGAGTTTGCCGACGAGTCATCAATTTGGGTAGTTGTGGACCGTTCAACTAAGTCAGCTCATTCCCTTGAGATTAAGGATACGTGGGGTCCCGAAAGACTTGCCCAGTTGTTCATCAAAGAGATAGTGAGACTGCACAGTACTCCTAAAAGTATCATTTCCGATCATGACGGACGGTACGTGTCTCATTTTTGGAAATCAGTTCATCGTGCTATGGGAACTCAGCTTAATCTCAATACCACTTTTCATCCTCAGTCCGACGGACAATCAGAGAGGACTATTCAGACATTGGAGGACATGTTGAGGGCATGCATCCTCGATTGGAAAGACGATTGGGAAGCCAAATTACTGTTGATTGAGTTCACGTACAGTAATAGTTTGCATGCTTCGATTAAGATGGCACCTTGCGAGGCCTTGTACGGTCTTCGTTGTCGATCTCCTGTGAGTTGGGACGACTTATCAGAATCAATCGGCATCGAGCCCGATATGCTTATAGCCGCCCGTGAGAAGGTAGCTTTGACCAGGAATCATTTGTTGACCACTCAGAGTTGACAGGAATCACACACAGATCATCGTCGTCGACCACTAGAGTTCGAGACAGGTGATCACATGTTGGTCAAGGTATCCCCGAGTCGAGGTATTTTTCATTTCGGAAAATGGGGGAAGTTGAGTCCGAGATTCATTGGACCATTTGAGATTTTGGATCGAGTAGGCGAGTTAGCTTATCGATTGACCTTACCTCCGGAGTTGAGCCGAATTCATAATGTGTTTCACGTCTCTCAGTTGCGGAAGTGTGTTGCCGACCCGAGTTACATATTTCAGTTCGGCGGAATCAAGATCGCGGATGATCATTCGTATGAGGAGTGTCCTATACGAGTTTTAGAATGCCGAATCAAACAGTTGAGGAACAAGACGATTCCTTTAGTCAGGATTCAGTGGTCTAGACACGGTCGAAAAGGGTACTTGGGAAATCGAGCATAGTATGTGGGAGAGTTATCCCGAGTTGTTTGACCCTTAGTTTTGAGGACGAAACTTTTTTAAGGGGGGGAGTATGTAATACCCGGTTGTAATTCATTCATTATCATTCAGTAATTATTAGTCAGTAATTTTCACTCATTACTAATCACTCATCATTCGTGATTCATTCATTTGGGTTCATCGTTGGCATTTTGTATCCGTGTATCAGTTACCGATCATCTTTCATCTCCGTTTGTGGATCGAGATGAGAGTATCATCATTATCATCGGGAATATAGTCTCGTGTTGGAAGTATCATCTTTGGCATGTGTTGGACTTGTTTACTTTCACATACGTATGGTATGTCGGATCATTCATCAATCGTAGCGAGAAATCGGAGTTGTCGGATATTCATCATGTCCAGCAACGAGTTACGGCCGTAACTAATCATATATTACGGCCGTAACATGCTTTCGTCGGATCAAGGTTATTTTGGCCGAAGACGAGATACGGCCGTAAGGTGGGCAGGCTATGGCCGTAAGGGGTGTTCGTGATTTTCAGGATTTGTCGGATGAGAAGGACTTACGGCCGTAAGGGTTGCGGCATTCGGCCGTAATATGAGGCAGGTACGGCCATAAGGCTTGGCCGAATACAACCGTACGTTGCAGGCAGGGTTCCTGGTCAGTTTCGACAAAGGGGTCCTACGCCCGTAAGTTTGGCCGGGTACGGCCGTATCGGTCGAGTTACGTCCGTATGGCTGTCGGAAGGTGTTTTGGACGAGGGCGAGTTACGCCCGTAATACGGGTGCGAGTACGGCCGTATGGCTATCGGCAGTTTCTGGATGAAGCCGAGTTACGACCGTACGAGATGGCTGGTTACGGCCATAAGGCCGTTGACCTGGGATGTTACGGCCGTAAGTAGGCTGAGTTACGGCCGTAACGTCCGGCAGTTTATAAGGACCTGGACGGGATTTTGAGGTCATTTCTCTCATTTCTTCATCTTGTCCGAGAGAGAGAGTCTTGAGGGATATATTTTGTCATCGTCAATCACTTGTGTGTTCGGATTTCATCATCTTAATTTGTTGGGAAGCTTGGATAGTCGATTTAACACGATTTCATCGGATCAAAGTATTTGGATCTTCAAAGGTAATATTCTTCAACATCTTAGATTTCGATTTTGTGTTGAGATATGATGTTTTGGACGTTATAATCATGTTGTATGAAGAGATGTACGTATGATTACGAGTGTGTATGAATATTCATTGGATTATTGAGAGGTTATTCAAGAACACTTTGAATATTGAGTTGGATTTGGGGGTTTTCGATTAGTTGTTGTTGTAATCACGAATTTGGACATTCATATTGGATTATTGATTGTATTCAAGATGTTTTGTTGGTTTGGAACACTTCTTGGGGTTTTGATAATGCTATAGTTAAGGTTTGGGTGTAAACAATCGAAGATTGGCCACAACGTGTTTGATATAATGCCCCAATAAGTTTGGTTTAGTCGTATCGACGTTTTGAGTTAGTTATAATCGTGTTTGATTCGTATGATTGAACGGATTGTTGGTAATTGTGTTATTCAAGGTTGTTCGAGCGACTGACATCTCATTTAGGACGTTTGTTCGTGGAAGGACATTTGTCACCGGTGTTGTGTAAGTTAATTCTTACTCGGTTAAAAGGATATTCATTCATTTTGTTGTTGTTCATTCATAATCATAACTCATTCATAATTGTATTAACCGTATTGAGACTTGTAATTGTCGAATAATCACTTCATTCACGAGGAACGACGGTTCCAATCATTTCATTGAGCTATCATTCACTTCACTATTATTTTCATCTCGGTGAGTCATTCTTGACTTTATCGGATTATTATCCATTGATATTCATTATGGTCATTCTCGTTCATATGACCATCTGGGTTCATATTGCGTGCCCGGGTGCGAATGTGTGGAATTTTTAGTCGAGCACACGATGGTCATGTATTGGGTCACCGATACATTGGACTGTGCACACGGTAACGTTTACCTCCGTGAGACTAATTAGGTACAAGGACTGGTGTGTCCGGGCACTCGTCTTGTACACTTGCATAGAACATTACCGGCGTACTATGATGCTCCTCTTCAGCTTAAATTCATAACTAAGGATATTTCATAACTAAAGATGTATCATGATTGTGTTTATTTAACCCTTGAGGATTATTGTTCTGTGTAACTGACCCCGTTGGGGGATATTGTTTTCAAGTCATGGCAATGAAAAGTCAAAGTAAGAGCATGTTGACAGCGAGGAGTCCCAGTGATACTAGTAGGGGGCCCTAAATCCTTTCAGTCATTCATGTTGTCGTCATTTGTTTTCCACTGCAGATTTCCATTTGGATACTCCGTTTCATTCAGTGGTGTGTATTTTATCTTCATATAAAATATACATGTATTCGGTATTTATCTTGGGTGTGCTGTAATGAAACTCCTCTTCGGAGTAATTGATGATATAATGTGGTTCGGTACTACAATTATATTATTTAATTCATTTGTTTTCATTCGCCTGGTGGGTTCCAGTTGGGGGTCCACGGCACTGTAATATCCGCCTAGTTTGGGGTGTTACAGCTTTCCATTGATTTTATGTTATTGAATGAATCATATTTCATTCAAGGTTGTTCTAGTGCTTGTGATCATCGGAGGAGGCCGTTCGTCGTTTTGTGGGAGGACGTTGATCGTGGAAGAACTTTCTCGCCTTTGGTTTGAGGCAAGTTTTATACTTGTACTAGTCAATGAGATTAATGTTATCATGTATATGTATGAATGTGTGTATCATTTATAGACTTGGTCTCTTTATGATTTTGTTGATATCATGGGATTGTTTGACACGATACCCTTCGGCAAATTATGCCAAATGTTACTGTTGTTCGACAAAATCCGTTCAAAGCATTGAGATACTCGTTGTTGATGTTATTGTCGATAGCCGGTTCGCGGTGTCGATGTATCGATTGTTGTTGTTGGTATTGATGTCGATTTAAGGCATTGTTGTGATCATTGTTATTGATATTGGTGCTTTGCGATTGATGTTGTATTGTCCAATTGAAGGCATTAACGTATTTGATTATCATCTCTGTTTCTGGTGGTCGATTAAAGGCACCGGGACATCTGTTCTAATTGTATCGTTGTTTATTGAACAACCTTTCTAAGGTAATCGATTTATTGAATTGGGACTGTCGAGGACATTTCCCATACGTTGAGTCGTTATCGATTGACCGTTCTAAGGTAATCGATTTATTGAATTGGAACTATCGAGGACTTTCCTATCCGTTGAGTCGTTATCGATTGACCATTCTAAGGTAATCGATGTATTGAATTAGGAATGTCGAGGACATTTCCCATCCGTTGAGTCGTTATCGATTGACTATTCAAAGATAATCGATGTATTGAATTGGGATTGTCGAGGACATTTCCCATCCGTTGAGTCGTTATTGATTGACCGTTCTAAGGTAATCGATGTATTGAATTGGTACTGTCGATGACATTTCCCATCCGTTGAGTCGTTATCGATTGACCGTTCTAAGGTAATCGATGTATTGAATTGGGACTGTCGAGGGCATTTCCCATCTGTTAAGTCGTTGTCATCGATTGGTCGTTCTAAAGGTAATTGATGTATTGAATTAGGATTGTCAAGGATAGTTACCATCCGTTGAGTCGTTGTGATCGATTGGCCATTCCAAGGCAGTCGAGGTATTTGAATTGGGACCGCCGAGGACGGTGCCCATCCGTGAGTTATTATTGTCGTGTTGACCGACTCAAGGCAGCACACTATTATTCTTATGAATTCGGTAATCTCGGGATCGTTACTGTTGTGATTAATTGTGTTTTGGAGGCTAGTCTCGGCTAGTGCTCGAGGGGTAAGCTTGGGGCTTTAACCTTCGCGGTTGGTTTCCCAACACCTACAGTTCAGTAGGTCATGGTCACTGGGTGATCTCATTATGGGTAAGTCTGGGGCTTGAACCTTCGTGGTTGGTTTCCCAGCACCTGCAATTCAGCAGGTCATGGTCATTGAATTACCTCATTGTGATACGGCTTCGTGCCGTGGCTTCGGCCCTCATTGTGATACGGCTTCGTGTTGTGGCTTCGGCCTTCATTGTGATACGGCTTCGTGCTGTGGCTTCGGCCCTCATGTGATACAGCTTCGGGCTGTTTGGCTTCGGGCCATTGTGATGATTGGCAGTTTCGGCTGAGTGACTTTCAGGTAATTGTGATATTTGGCAGCTTCGGCTGAGGGGCTTTCAGGCCATTGTGATGTCTTGGTATTTTCGTTGGAGCCTTCGGGCATTGTGATTCATATCTATTTCAGCATTGATTAGGTTTACCTTCGGGTAATTTATTGTTGTGTTCGATATTGATGATTCGCTGTTGGGCACTTATGTTCTAACCTGATGAGCAGGTATTGATCGTATGCCGTGGGCATAGTGTTTCACGAATGCTCGATTCTTACATTATTTTGTGAGCATCTCGTATTACCATTGTTGTACCATTTTATTCTGCCTTTGGATGCATATCATGTTGCACATGTATTTGATATTCATTATCTGGATGAATGACCCTGTGGGGTCGGAACATGTTTACATGTTTTAGGTGCTTGCGAGGAGAGAGTTGCGACACAGGGTCATGACGATGGCGATGAGGCATTCGAGCGATACTAGTCCGAGATGTTTTGGTGTTCATGTCAGTCAGACAGTTTGGAGTACTCCAGTTTTGTCAGTTATTGTCATTTTGTATTATCCGAGCAAGGCTCGTGGATGTCGTTGTATTTTATTTGGGCCATGTAGGCCCACTATTGTCATTGAAATTCCATATCGGAATATTATGTTGGATGTCAGTGTAGGGATTGTTATTCCCCTTTTGGTCAGTTAGTTGTATTTTTGGACGTGTTAGTCTGGTGGATCTACTGATGTGGGCCCCACGGCACTGTAATGACCCAATGGGATTTGGGGGTGTTAGATTTGCCGCCTTGAAATTTTTGGGAAAGGGAGGCATTATTGTCCCAAACTCAGGTCAAACACAAAATATACACAAAACAGTTCAATTAGGGTACTCGGGTAAATGAACACACAACACCCTCCCAAACTCGCAGTCTCTCTCTCAAGCTCGCACTCTCTCTCCCTCAAGCTCGCAGTTCGATTTCTTCGCTCTCTCAAGCTCGATATCGTCCCTTGAAGCTCGATTTCATCTCTTTAAGCTAGGTTTCTTCAAGCTCGCAGTTGGTTTCAATTGGGTCTCGGAGTGAATTAGGGTTTTTACACATTCAGGTATTATTCTTAATTTGAGCTCGTAATTTAATTTTAATTGTTAATTTGTTCTACATGCATCAATTTTTACATTTATCTCTTTGATTTTGGTCTAATTTTGTATTTGTTTTCATGTTATTTCACTCTCTTGACCTCTCTCTCTGAAATAGGCCAGGTCCCCTGTTTCAATTATAATCAATATTCTTTTGGTCATAAATGTAGTGATGGAAGTCTGGATTGAACTTCCAAAGTTCAGTGAAGGATATATTAGAGGGATAAGAGCTTTTTTGTGGAGTGCATTTTCTAGATTCGTTGTAGGTGAAGAAATCATGTGCCCCTGCAAAAATTATAATAATCGCAAATAGCGTCGTGAGGATGTGATTTATGATCAACTCATCTAATAGATTTTAATAGATTTTGCCAAAAATCGGATCCATATGTTTTAGCGTCACAAGTAGAACAAGTCTTATATGTACAAGATCCCGTTGATAAGGCATGCCATAACGTTATGAAGAAATTTCCAAGGGATTAGTGTGAGGTTGAAACTGCAAATGCCAATGAAGAAAGTCAAAATGATCCGATTTTACACGATACTCATGGGGGAAATGAAGTTAATGATGATATATGGTGTAGATATGATGTCCCAATAACACAGATCCATGTTCCTCCTACCGAAGAGGAAGAAAATACTTCATAGTATTTATCCATATTATTTAACTAAGTTACTACTATTTATTGTAGTGCTTCTTAAGGAACTTTTGAGACTTATTTTTAATATATTGTTTTTTGTTTAAATGGCAATATAAATTAAACTGATAATTAATATATTGTCTAGGATTTTAAATGCAGAGTGCTTTTTGTTAGGATTTTAGTTTATTGCTTAATGTATTCAAGATTATGTTGTCTGCACTTGCATTTAATTATGTACTTTATTATGGTAATTTTAGATTACTTCTTAATATATTCACAATTATGCTCTCTGCACTTGCATATAATTAATTATGCTCTCTGCACTTGCATATTATTATGCTCTCTGCACTTGCATATAATAATTACTTCATATCTTGATTATAATATAAGTTTCTCCCTTTTTTACAGGATGAAAGATAAATATGTGCATCTCATGTTTCACCACCAGGGGAAATTTCTTAATGGTATATATGCTGGAGGACAAGAGACTTCAATTATGAATGTTGATCTTGATAAATTCTCTTACACAGTACTGCTGGAACATGTTAAAGATGACCTTGGGTACACTGAAATTGGAGTAATATATACGAGCAAAAGCAAGATGGGTGGGTGGAAATTATGTGAGAAGGATGCAAACTTGGCTGAATTGGTTAATAGATCAAAATATGGAGACTACATGAATTTTTTTATCGACAACGTAGTTGATGATAAAATAAAGCCTCTGAAACAGATGCAGCCTCATGTGATCATGCAACCGAGGCCAAATTTATTTGCATGTACTGGTTAAGTTTACGGTTGGACAAGGTTTGTGTTATCGATTTTTATGCTTTTGTTGATTTGGCTAGTTGTTATCGAATGTTGAGTTGTTTCAGACATTGCAACTCCCAGTATGAATTGTAAAAATTGGATTTACACGTGTAATTTTGTCTATGTGTAGAGGTATTTAGTAATACAAAAACCCCCATTGTCATTTAAATTGATCATACCGTATTTAATTGATCATATTGCATATATTACACGACAACATTTAACTAATTTTTTGCTTATTTTTTCACTCTTCAATTTGCTGTTTTATGCTTTGCCACGATTATATACCTTTCAGTCAGTGGTGCGGGCTAGATGGATATATGGACAATTTATTTAATATATCATTCAGTCTCCCACGATTACCTAATATTTTTTAGTGAATTGTCAGTTTATTTAATGTATCATTTAAAACATTGTTTCAGTCAATAAGATGTTACTAAATTCTTGCTGGTTTCTCTTGAATTAGCATATAACCTTTTAGATGGTCTCTAATTTAGTATAATTTTGAAACACAACCTTTTTTTGGTAATTATATGCCTTAGATAAAAGCATAATCAATCATGAATTAATGGATTGAGATGGCGTAACTGATTAATTACAAAATTTATCTAAACATACTTACCATTGGATAACTATAATACTCATAGCTGGTTGGGAGGGTTTTCTTTTTGGACCGTAGCCTTGTTTGTTTGAGTCCTAGTCCTGACATTATTTTACGTTATGTTTGTAATTTTGTGTTCAGGCCAAAGAATCAGATGGAGCGCATTTTATTAAGACTCGTAAGCTAAAAGAGGGTCGCGAGTACATGACTGATGGAAAAGTAACTAAGTTCATAATTGTAAGTGTTCTATTATTTAGTTGATCACATGCCAGGTGTATTCTTCCATTCAAGTCTATTTAATTTAAATCGCCGTGGCTTTATTTTGTAGGACAAAATTGAAAAGGTTATTGGTCCTGATTTATCAAGACCAACTGAAGGTGTCAATGAACTTCTATTGGATGGAAAAACAAATGGTCCTTCATAGATTATAGGAAGATGTGTAAAATCTGACAAATGCTCCACTTCTGGCACGACAAACTCGCAGATCAGTGACTTGACGACCAAAATCAGGCGAGAAGTTGTTGACGAAATGGAAGAAAAGCTGGAGAATAAGGTGTTGTGTCGAGAAATACACTCTCCGACCGGCGATCGCCTCAGAGATCGGGCGACCTAGCCACTGCCGAGCAGCCGAGGCAGAACTGCCGACCAGCGACCAGGCGGCCTAGCCTTAGCCCGGCAGCCAAGATAGATCTGCCGACCGAAGGTCCAAGGACAAGTCCCGGTGCCGAGCGATCGACATCTAAGACGATCGTCTCTCGGTATTTGGTGATCGACTCCTGGTGGCCGACTAGCGGACGATCATCTCCCGGCACTTGCCGACGATGACCGCCTCATGCCGCTCGAAGCCGTTAGTCATCCAGTCGGCAAAGGCTGAGCCTCCGGACTGAACCCACATGCAGATCCGAGACAAGATCCGCATATCACGGATCGTTGATCACAGCCTGTCAGCATCTTCCCACCAGCCGACAGGCCCGCCGAAAGGTGTCAGTAGGACCGCATGTAACAGTGACACCGGACGCGTGCTGGCTCCTCATTGGACCGCACAGCTGGCTGCCAGCAGCTGCTTTGGACTTTAGGCCGACAACCCGTGTGACTTAAGGACGATCGCCCCATTATTATATTGGCCGGCAGACGATCGCCCTATTATTATATTGGCCGGAAGGCGATCGCCCGCCAGAAGACAAGGCTCCGCTGCCCCTATAAATAGAAGGCAGCCTGCACTTGTCCATGGACGGAAATTCTTCTGATTCTCGCGGCTTCCCAACAAGCAATACACACACTTGGCTTTCTCCTACTCTTGGCAACAACTATCTTTTGGTTCTTTCTTCTCTCGGCCTCTCTCATACAGAAGACGATCGGCAGGGACGAAGAACACCGAGCTTCGCTCAAGAGCTGGATTAACAGAGTCTTTTTACACTCATTGTACTTAGATTCTCACATTAATACTTGTATCCACGAATATTTGTATTAATAACATCTCGTGAGAGCATTCAATCCCGGGCCTAACAAACCCGGCAAATCTTGTGTTTATTCATATTCTCTCGGAAGTGCTCCCGCAACATTGTTTGTTGTTCGTTCATTCCAGGAGTATTTAATCTTCGGATAAATATTTTGGGCAACAACAATTGGCGCTAGAAGGAGGGCATCTAACCCTCAATTTTTATTCCTACCGTCTCGAAGAATACTCACTGTTCTCTGGGGCATATACCTGAAGAAACACTCACTCTTCTTCAGAGAAAGCCTTCAGAATCATGTCTTCCGCCTCTGCGTCGAAGAAAGCCGCTGGCCAGCCCGCCAGACGCCTCTTTCCGTCTCAGTCCGAGCCACAGCCGATGGCGGAGGGTAGCCGCCGCGGTCCGAGACGCTCGATCCCGCCTCTGACGGGCGGCCCAAGCCTCTCGCTCGATCAGTTCCGAACCGCAGAACAGATCGACGAGGCCATGGCCGTCCTACAGGAGCGACGGAGTGTTCTCGACGCACCTCCCGCTATAACCCCCTCGGCCATCTGCCGGAAGACCAAGCGGAAGGTCAAGGCGTTACTGGCCGAGCGATCGCCAGGAGGCTCTCATCCGCAAGGAGAGGCGCTCGCCAGCCGGGGCACCTCTGTTTTCGATCGCCTGGGCAGTGACCCGTCTTGGCGACCAGGGCAGTCCGACCCCAGCTACGAGATGACGGAGTTTGAGTCCGTCACCAGGAGCTCGGCCTACCCGACTCCCAGAAGGCAACCCAGCCGTCTGGCTCCCCCTCGCCAAATAGCCGATGTCGGCAGCAGCTGAGTCAGGATATCGGTACACGATCGCCTCGGCTCCCGCTCCCAAAGAAGATCCGCGGGCGACCGAGCCACGGCGATGGCCGCGATGCAACGTCAGCTCGACGACATGAAGACGCTCCTGGAATCCGGGGCAGGCGCCAAGAAGACGATCGCCGAGCCGAGCGAGCCACTCGCGGTCCACATCGAGCTCGCCCCCATGCAGCACAAGATCGCTCCTCCTCAAACACCTTTGTACGAGGGGAGATCGGACCCCGAAGTGCACCTGAGCAAGTTCAAAATCTACATGACCGGGTGTGGGGCATCTGACGCGACCAGGTGCCGAATGTTCCCTATGACGCTGGACGACCTCGCCTACAGGTGGTACACCTCATTGCCACCTCGGTCCATTGGCTCCTTTAACCAGCTGGCGAATGTCTTCACAGCGTACTTCGCCACCAGGGTCGCTCGGCCAGAAGGTCCCCATCGCATGATGCGAATCAAGCAAGGCGAAAAAGAGTCCGACTCGGACTACATTGACCGGGTAGACGAGATCATCCTCAACGGCGAGCCCGTAAGCGATGAGATCGCCCTCTACGTGGTCCTAGGAGGATTCCATGTCCTTTCGCCTATGTTCAGGCATCTTACGAAGGACCAACCCACGACCTACGCGATCTTCTGAGCTAAGGCCGCAGACTTCCTGGCCAGGCAAAAGTTTCTCCTTAGCCTTTGAGCAGCGCGATCGGCGCCCAAATGACGATCGGCAGTTAACGCGATCGGCACCCGATCGCCGGTATCAACCTATGAATAACGCGATCGGCATCCGAACGACGATCACCAGTCTTCCAGCCCGATCGCCATCATCAAGCAACATCACCAAAAAACCGGAGGACTTGTTCGCCATCTACAGTTCAGCATCTAACATGACGGACTAAGGCATGAGATCGCCTCCACTGCACATCATAAAGCCATGGTCCTGGTAGTCGATGGAACCGGCTGCTTCGGCCATGCAAGGTCCCTTTGGGCCAAGATCGCCCACCCTTCGTTTAAATACGAGACCGGCGTAGTCTGAGGGCCCTCCAAAATTAATCAGTGGACACGATCGCCCGCCCTCAAAGGATCATCATCTAACATGGTGAACTCGGACAATGCGACGTGCCACTACCCCCGTCTCAACATACACCGTCGAGGTTCACCGTCCTCATGGCAGGCCGAGGTGGAAGCAGAGCTAACAAGCCGCGGACGTGGAGTTGAATCATCCGACGCTGCCCCGCGCAAGGACTCCTCTAGACCAAGACCGCACGCCCTTCGTTTAAATACGAGGCGAGGCGCGGCCTAACAGAGGACCCTCACAATTAAATGAGTCACGAGACACTCAATGTCTTCGCGCACAAGACACAGTCATGGAGTCGGTCCACCGAACTCCGCGACTGTGCACGATTCCTCAAACGACGAAACCATCAAGTTTCTGAGGGGGATCGGCCAATGTTGTTTTTTGCAGGTACAAGACCGAAAGATAGCTAGCCAATCGACCAGATAGCCCAGGTCCGAATCCAAAGTCAGCTCAACGGATCACCCGTCCTCACCTTACACGTTCGCCAGCAAGAACCACCTCGCCCCATGTCTTCAACATCGGAGCAAGCTGGGGGGCAATTGTTGTGTCGATAAATACACTCTCTAACCGGCGATCGCCTCAGAGATCGGGCGACCTAGCAACTGCCGAGCAGCCGAGGCAGAACTGCCCACCAGCGACCAGGCGGCCTAACCTTAGCCCGGCAGCCAAGATAGATCTGCCGACCGAAGGTCCAAGGACAAGTCCCGGTGCCGAGCGATCGACATCTAAGACGATCGTCTCTCGGTATTTGGCGATCGACTCCTGGTGGCCGACTAGCGGATGATCATATCCCGGCACTTGCCGACGATGACCGCCTCATGCCGCTCGAAGCCGATAGTCATCCAGTCGGCAAAGGTTGAGCCTCAGGACTGAACCCACGTGCAGAGCCGAGACAAGATCCGCATATCACGGATCGTTGACCACAGCCTGTCAGCATCTTCCCACCATCCGACTGGCCCGCCGAAAGGTGTCAGTAGGACCGCATGTGATAGTGACCCCGGACGCGTGCTGGCTCCTCATTGGACCGCACAGCTGGCTGCCAGCAGCTGCTTTGGACTTTAGGCCGACAACCCGTGTGACTTAAGGACGATCGCCCCATTATTATATTGGCCGACAGACGATCGCCCCATTATTATATTGGCCGGAAGGCGATCGCCCGCCAGAAGACAAGGCTCCGCTGCCCCTATAAATAGAAGGCAGCCTGCACTTGTCCATGGACGGAAATTCTTCTGATTCTCGCGGCTTCCCAACAAGAAATACACACACTTGGCTTTCTCCTACTCTTGGCAACAGCTATCTTTTGGTTCTTTCTTCTCTCGGCCTCTCTCATACAGAAGACGATCGACAGGGACGAAGAACACCGAGCTTCGCTCAAGAGCTGGATTAACAGAGTCTTTTTACACTCATTATACTTAGATTCTCACATTAATACTTGTATCCACGAATATTTGTATTAATAACATCTCGCGAGAGCATTCAAGCCTGGGCCTAACAAACCCGGCAAATCTTGTGTTTATTCATATTCTCTCGGAAGTGCTCCCGCAACTTTGTTTGTTGTCCGTTCATTCCAGCAGTATTTAATCTTCGGATAAATATTTTGGGCAACAACAGAAGGTCCAAGAAGAAGTAAATGCACATGTGAATAAGAAGGTGCAGGAGAACCTAACTTGGGTGCTTAAGAAATTAGGCGAAGTAAACCCAAGCATGAACATCAATTTGGTGGAATTTTGTCCCACAATATCAAGTGATAACGGCAACGGCACTCCTATTACCGGGGGAGATGCTACATCTTAGATTTTTTATTTTTTAAGTACTGTATTTCATGGATTTTGGTCGTTGTATTTAAGCTGTTTAACTATGTCCATTACATACTTTAAGACTGATAACTCTATGTGCTTGGTTAGGTATTATGGTGGATGGATGGTGTGGATGGTCTTTATTATGGTGGTTAGACTTATAACTATATGGTATGGAGGGGATTTATTTGGTTAGATATTTTGGATGGATGGATGGTATGGGTTTTATTTTGAATGGATGGATTCTTAATTGTAATGGATTGGTAATTAATATAAACAAATATTTCCTGTCAATTTTTTTGCGAAAGTGTTGCAGTAGGTGGTACATAGTGTTGCAGTTGCTTACTAAAAAGGTGTTGCAGAAACTTAAAAAGTGTTGCAAAAAAGTGTTGCAACAGGGTTCCCTAACAGGTATGGGGCCCACGGTTGGGGCCCATAGGTGGTCCCCACATGTGGGCCCCATCTGTGCATCCCTACTTTTACAGAAAATTGTCCTCTGCTGCAACACTTGTTTAATGTTGTTGTAGACTATAGTTAACGATGCCTTGCAGTCTTATGGTAACAAAAGGAGTGGTGTTACAGTAGGTGACATATGTGTTGCTATAGGGACCTACGACAGCGGTGAAAAGTGCAACACCAAAAAAGTATTGCCGTTTTTATTTTCTTATCTACAACAACGTTTTTTTTGCTTCTTGCAACATTTTGTAGGAGTTTTCGTAGGCCATTTATGGCGTAGTTGTTAGGATTGTATGCTGCAAAACATACTTTATGCTTGTATTACCTAATTTCCCTGTTACTACCTATGAGAATATTAATTACATTTAATCACATGTTTTGCATATTTATTCACGTTATGGTTATGCAAATGAAATGTCTAATTATTTTATATTGTAGATAATGTGGTGTGTTGGTGTCACACGGAAGATCACATTATCGGTGCCTTATAAAATAATATAATAGTTCACAATATAATTATTAGACAAATTATATAAAAGGTTGTAGTGTATGCTTGAGAATAGTTGGTCTTGACTATTAGCATACATTAGCGTATTTGCATACGTTGAACTGGATCGAGATGAGATAGTGTCTTCTGTACTGACTGTAAGAAGAACGTAAATCTCGGATAATTATTATTTCTTAATTCTAAGTATATAATATTTAATTGTGTATTTATAATAATTATTGCTTTGATTTACCATAGGTGAGAGTCAAAATGATCGACTCAATAAGCCTCGTATCTTGGGCAATAATATTGTTTATACGACAGTTATTATTATTACTAGAAATCGTCTCCCGACTTGTGCATGTTGATGATGTCCCCTTGAGGAGCTCGATAATGATTATTATATTAAACCCTGCAGGTGGATTTAATTTCGATATAATAATAAGGTTCGAGTGGTACTACTCTTGGATAAGATATTAATTTATTAAAGCTGTCAGTAGCTTATAATTAATTAATGGACATTCGATATCTTAAACACGAGAAATAATATATTTAATAAGGAGCCCAATTTCGTAATTTGGGATTTTGGTAGGAAGTACAATATCAACCTTTTAGTGGACTAAGTTGATATTAATAGATTCATTATATTAGGAAGAGTCCTAATAAAGTAAGATGAATTTATTGGGAGTCATTCCATAATCCTCCTTAAGATCCCTAGTAGTAGTCCAAGAGCCTATATATAGCACATAAGGGTGTTGGCCGATTTTACGTGCTTTTGTGAGGTTGTGTGATCAAATTTTTTCCTCTTGTGTTTAATTGTAGACCTAGACTTGTGACTTTGATTCTACAATTTAGATAACACAATTAATTTTCTAAGAGTGTTTATAAAATACTAGAAAGCAAAGAAAAATAAAGTGATCACATACAAAGGTGAAATCAGCCGATCCCAAAGGTTGTCCAAGAAAGATCCGGTAGCTCGTTGCCCACACAATGTCCGGGTCAAGGCGGATCATACTCTAGAAGGTCTAAAGGTAGAAATACAAGGTGATCAAGACGAAAGAAACCAATACACTTTAAAAGGTAATATCCTATGATCTTGGATCTAGATTAGGATATTTTAATTATCAACACATTTAATTAATAAATAATAAATAATATTTAAATTGCTTATTAGTCTTAGTAATTAATTAATTAGCATGCCTAAATAGATCTTATGCTCATAGATGCGTAAAACGCGATTATCATCTTTCCCAAACTTCACTTCCGTTGCGTTTTACTTTCCAACAATTGGTATCGGAGCCGGATTTTTAGGCTTTTGCTATTTTAATTAATTTTGGTGATTAATTGATAGTAATTTTAATATTCATATATTTTGACGTTGGAATATTTTGCTAGATGTGTTCTTGCAGGTGATATGATCCAATTATCATGGTTTATATGAATGGTGTATTTATTTCTTTTTATTAATTATGCAATTGTTGGTTTGGCCCGGTTTTTTGAGGCATGTAATGATTTTTCCCGTGAGAAAATTCGCGGGTAGTTCTAGGTGTTTTTCTTTTTCGTGTAATCTTGATGTAATTTCGATGTATTTTATTTTGTATAAAATTATAATCAAATTCGGAAAAGAGGGGATCACGAAGAAATAGAGCAGAATCGGATCTTTGGCGCTCGCGCCGACAAGCAAAGCAAGGCCGCCGAGTACCGCTGCCGCAGCACGGTCTCGCTGGGCCATTGTTCGGGCCGGGTCGTCCAGTTTTTGGTCCGGTCCGTTTCGCCGCCGTTCGTTGCGTCCGCTGGAGAGTCGGGATTTAAAATTAATTTTTTTATGTAATTAATTTTGCATAAAAGTGAAATTTTAATTTTGGAAATCCACGGCCCGGCCGGGGAGGAGCGACGAGATGCTTGATTCAGTGGGAGAGATCGAGTCGAAGATTTTCTCGGATTCAACTCAAGGAAGAAACCATGATAATTGGATAATTTAATTATCCATGCTTTATTTTTTGGTTTTTATTGTTTTGATGTATGGCATGTATGTTTGTATGCGTGATATGTTTCCTTGCATGTTAGGACGAGAAAAATTAAAAACCTTAAGGATAAAATAACTAAGTGATTAAATTGATTTATTTTTTTAAATAAAATCAAATTGGCCTCCATAATTAATTTAAATTGTAAAGTAATTAGCATGCGCATTGACATTAGAGTCTTCCTCCATATCGGATGTGCTAATTATAGGTTCACTAGTTTTAAATTTCAAAATGATAACATAAGGTAAATATTACTTTTTATGATAGGACCTCTCCATCTGTAGGACTATTATTTAAAAGATAATATTGTAAGGATGTTAAATTATGGTGTTCACTTAGGTGTATTAATTAATAAGTTCCCCATCGGAGTCTATGTTGATTAATACATGGCCAAGAGGAACCAACTATTAAATTTACTTGTCATAACGTAATTTGACTAGATAGTAAAATTAAAGACTAACTCTACTTGGAAAATGTGTGTGTAAACGTCCACACGATCGTGGCTTGCATGTGCGGATTTTTCGAGGTGTTGGTTGCTAGCATATATATTGTGTTTTGAGGTTTTTCGATATATTTTGCTATGCATTATGTGATGGATATTTTTAATTTTTATCTCAGATGTCTTTCAATCCACTAGCTGTTATTCTCAAAGAAAATAAACTTGATGGCACTAACTTTGCCGATTGAAGAAGAAATCTTGACATTGTCCTGACTGCTGAGGGGCATAAATTTGTCTTAATCGAGGAGAGCCCTCTAAAACCAGAACCGGATGCCACTCCCGAAGAGTTGGCTGAATTCCGAAAATGGAAAAAGTCTGATGAGATGGCTCGCTGTTACATTTTGGCTTCACTGACAAATGTATTGCAGCATCAGCATCAGACGATGGGCTCGGCCGCAGAAATGATGAAAAGTCTCACCGAGATGTTTGGTCATCAGAACCGGGCAGCTAGACAAAATGCAATGAGGGTATTGATGACAACCTAAATGTCAGAAGGGACTCCAGTGAGGGATCATGTTCTAAAAATGATGTCCCATTTGAACGAACTGAGCATACTGGGGGCTACTATCGATGCGAAAACGCAGGTCGATATTATCTTAGGCAGCTTACCTAGAAGCTTTGAGCAGTTCCGCCTTAACTACAATATGAACCGTAGGAGATATAGTTTGGCGGAACTTCTGACTGAGCTTCAGTCTGAAGGTCTCTTCAAACAAGGTTATCATCAGATTCTTGCGGCAACCGGTGCTACTTCTTCCAAACCCAAATGGAGAAAGAAGAAGAAGCAGGTTGGCAAGAAGCAAGTGGCAACCTCAAGGTGAAAAGCAAGGCTCCTCACCCCGAGGCAAACAAAAAGCCAAAGGGAAAGTGCTACAAGTGCGGTCAGAAAGGACATTTTAAAGCGGACTGCCCTACTCTTAAGAAAGGTATGTCTCATGCACTAGTAGTCAAAACATATTTGGCAGCTTGTTCTTCCACTTCGTGGATAGTTGATTCAGGCTCCACTGATCATGTTTGCTTTGACTCGCATGGTTTTCAGGTAACCAAGCAGCTTAGTGCGGGCGAGATTACCATCAACTAGGGCGATTATTCCAGGCTTATGACTGTTGCAGTGGGAGCCGTGTAGTTGAAGATTAATGATAAATTATTAGTCCTCAATAATGTATTATTAGTACTGGATTTTAGAATGAATTTAATTTCGGTTTCTAAATTAAAAGGCGATGGTTATTCAGTTTCTTTTGATGATGATACCATTATTAAGAAAAGAAGCGGTGAATATATTTGCAAAGGTATTTTTAATGATGGACTATATGTCGTTAATACTGCACAAACTCCTATGCATAAATCACTTAAATCTTTGGCTAAACCTAAAAAGAGAAAAGAACCTTCAAGCATAAACCAAAAATATCTGTGGCATTTACGGTTAGGACATGTAAACCTTGGAAGGATTCAAAGATTGGTAGATGATGGCCCATTGGATGATCTCCAAGTTGAGTCATTTCCAATTTGTGAATCCTGTCTGGAAGGTAAGATGACCAAAAGGATTTTTAAAACCAAGGGAAACCTTGCTCAGAATGTGTTAGAATTGGTTTATACGGATGTATGTGGTCCAATGAATATCCAGGCTAGGGGTGGTTTTGAATATTTCATCACGTTCATAGATGATTATTCGAGATATGGATACATCTATTTGATGCGATGTAAGTCTGAATCCTTTGACAAGTTTAGAGACTTCAAGGCTGAAACGGAGAAGCGTCATGGGAAGAGTATCAAGTCACTACGATCTGATCGTGGTGGCGAATACCTTAGTGGAGAGTTTTTGGATTTCTTGGCGAATGAGGGGATTTCATCCCAGCTCACCGCGCCGGGAACCCCACAACAAAATGGTGTGGCTGAAAGAAGGAATAGGACTCTTTTAGAGATGGTTAGATCAATGATGAGTTATTCAGATTTACCTATTTCGTTTTGGGGATACGCCTTAGAAACAGCGGCGTACATTCTAAACCTGGTGCCTTCGAAATCAGTTCCAAAAACACCCACAGAACTGTGGAGTGGGCGTAAGCCCAGTCTAGGACATGTTCGGATTTGGGGTACTCCAGCACATGTGCTAAATAAGGAAGTCGATAAGTTGGCATCTCGCATGTATACGAGTGTTTGTGGGATATCCTAAGGGAACGAAGGGTGGCTTGTTCTATAGTCCCCAGGATCAGAAGGTCATTGTTAGCACCAATGCCCGATTTCTGGAAGAGGATTATATGATTAGTCACAAGCCCATGAGCGAGATAATTTTGAAAGAGCTGAGGGGCGAGACTCCGTCTATACCAATCGTACAAGTGCCAACTAACACTGCATGACATATCGATTCTGATACTTTTACACCAACTCAGGATTTGCCTCGTCATAGCGAGAGGGTTGTTCGTCAGCCCGAATGATTCATAGGCGTGGGAAAGTCTTAGGACTCAATCCCAGGCGAAGATGAATCCGATCCCTGGACCTATAAGGAGGCAATCCAAGATAAAGATGCTGACTCCTGGCAAGTAGCAATGGAATCATAAATGGGATCTATGGATTCCAATCAAGTGTGGGAGCTAGTAGAGCTACCTGATGGTGTACAAGCCATTGGGAGTAAATGGGCTTACAAGCGAAAGAAAGGACATGACGGGAAGGTTGAAACCTTCAAAGCGAGGCTTGTTGCAAAAGGTTACACTCAGAAAGAGGGTATCGATTATGATGAAACCTTTTCGCCGGTAGCCATGCTTAAGTCAATCCGGATTCTTTTAGCTATAGCTGCGCATTTGGATCTGGAGATTTGGCAAATGGATGTCAAGACTGCATTCTTGAATGGGAGTCTAGACAAGGAAATCTATATGCACCAAGCATAGGGATTCATTGCTGAAGGAGAAGAGCACTTGGTGTGCAAACTTAAGAAATCCATTTATGGACTTAAGCAAGCATCTAGATCTTGGAACACTCGTTTTGACGAAGTTGTCCAGTCATATGGATTCGTCCAATGTCCGAGTGAGAGTTGTGTGTATAAGAAATGCGATGGAAACGTGTTGGTGTTTCTTATACTGTATGTAGACGATATCCTTCTTATTGGAAGCAACGTGAAGGAATTGTCGGATGTACGGGTATGGCTATCTGAGCAGTTCGATATGAAGGATCTAGGAGAAGCAGGACACATCCTTGGAATCAGGATCTTTTGTGATCGAAAGAAAAGGATGTTGTGCTTATCCCAGGCATCCTATATCGATACAGTGCTGAAGCGATTTAGCATGGAGAATTCCAAGAAAGGTTTTCTACCTTACAGACATGGAATTCAACTATCTAAGGACATGTGTCCTAAGACACAAAAGGAGATAGATGACATGAAGATGGTCCCTTATGCATCTGCTGTGGGAAGTCTCATGTATGCTATGCTTTGCACTAGACCAGATATTTGTCATGCCGTGGGCATGGCTGCTAGATATCAGTCAAACCCAGGACCAGGACACTGGATTGCTGTCAAGCACATACTCAAGTACCTGAGAAGGACTAGGGAGTACATGCTTGTATATCAATCAGACGACCTATTTTCGGTGGGTTACACTGACTCAGATTTTTCATCGGACAAAGAAAAGTCCAAGTCTACTCCGGGTTATGTGTTTAGCCTGGGAGGTGGAGCCATTAGTTGGAGGAGTGTGAAGCAGAAATGCATCTTGGACTCTACCATGGAAGCCGAATACATGGCATCTTCTGAGGCAGCCAAGGAGGCAGTGTGGCTCAAGTACTTCCTGCAGGACTTAGATGTGATTCCCGATTTGCCAGAGGGTATTACACTTTATTGTGATAATACTGATGCAGTCGCAAATTCAAGGTTACCACGAGCCCACCAGGCAAGTAAACATATCAACCGCAAGTACCACATCATACGACACTTCATAAAGGAAGGAGACGTAGTTGTAGCCAGGGTTGCATCGGAAGATAATCTTACTGACCCTTTCACGAAAGGCCTACCCTCAAAAGTTTTTGAAAGGCATGTGGAAGGAATGGGATTACGGTGTATGGCAGCATTGCTTTGAGTATAAGTGGGAGAAATGAGAGACTATGTAATAGAGTAGTATACTTAAAAGCATGCTTTGAGTATAAGTGGGAGATTGTTAGGATTGTATACTGCAAAGCATACTTTATGCTTGTATTACCTAATTTCCCTGTTACTACCTATGAGAATATTAATTATATTTAATCACATGTTTTGCATATTTATTCACGTTATGGTTATGCAAATGAAATGTCTAATTATTTTATATTGTAGATAATGTGGTGTGTTGGTGTCATACGGAAGATCACATTATCGGTGCCTTATAAAATAATATAATAGTTCACAACCTAAATAATTATTAGATAAATTATATAAAAGGTTGTAGTGTATGCTTGAGAATAGTTGGTCTTGACTATTAGCATACATTAGCGTATTTACATATGTTGAACTGGATCGAGGTGAGATAGTGTCTTCTGTACTGACTGTAAGAAGAACGTAAATCTCGGATAATTATTATTTCTTAATTCTAAGTATATAATATTTAATTGTGTATTTATAATAATTATTGCTTTGATTTACCATAGGTGAGAGTCAAAATGATCGACTCAATAAGCCTCGTATCTTGGGCAATAATATTGTTTATACGAAAGTTATTATTATTACTAGAAATTGTGTCCCGACTCATGTGGGTTGATGATGTCCCCTTGAGGAGCTCGATAATGATTATTATATTAAACCCTGCAGGTGGATTTAATTCCGATATAATAATAAGGTTCGAGTGGTACTACTCTTGGATAAGATATTAATTAATTAAAGCTGTCAGTAGCTTATAATTAATTAATGGACATTCGATATCTTAAATACGGGAAATAATATATTTAATAAGGAGCCCAATTTCGTAATTTGGGATTTTGATAGGAAGTGCAATATCAACCTTTTAGTGGACTAAGTTGATATTAATAGATTTATTATATTAGGAAGAGTCCTAATAAGGTAAGATGAATTTATTGGGAGTCCTTCCATAATCCTCTTTAAGATCCCTAATAGTAGTTCAAGAGCCTATATATAGGACATAAGGGTGTTGGCCGATTTTACATGCTTTTGTTTGGTTTTGTGATCAAATTTTTTCCTCTTGTGCTTAATTGTAGATCTAGACTTGTGTCTTTGATTCTACAATTTAGATAACACAATTAATTTGCTAAGAGTGTTTATAAAATACTAGAAAGCAAAGAAAAATAAAGTGACCACATACAAAGGTGAAATCGGCCGATTCCAAAGGCTGTCCAAGAAAGATCCGGTATCTCGTTGCCCACACAACGTCCAGGCGGATCATACTCTAGAAGGTCTAAAGGTAGAAATACAAGGTGATCAAGACGAAAGCAACCAATACTCTTCAAAAGGTAATATCCTATGATCTTGGATCTAGATTAGGATATTTTAATTATCAACATATTTAATTAATAAATAATAAATAATATTTAAATTTCTTATTAATCTTAGTAATTAATTAATTGGCATGCCTAAATAGATCTTATGCTCGTAGATGCGTAAAACGCGATTATCATCTTTCCCAAACTTCGCTTCCGCTGCGTTTTACTTTCCAACAGTAGTGTCTATTATGTAGGTTTTCATCTTGTAACCTCTTATTTAAAGAGGGATCTATGCAAGTTATTTTGTAATTAGCTTGGTATATCCTTGTGGAAGGGTTTATGAGGATGTAATATGCCTCGAATATCTCAGAGGTGTTTCAAAATTTCAGGAGGAGTTGCAAATGGAGCGGACTGCTCGCCTCGAGATACAGGAGCAGTTAACATCGGTGACGCATCATATGTAGCAGCTCACAGAGACGTTGCATAGACATGGCATGCCGACTCCATCACTTCATCCGTCCTTGTTAGGATAATATCATGTTTGGTATTGTTTCGTTGTTTGGACATGTTGACATACATCTATAATTAAATATTGTTATTTATTTCTGTTGACTCAAAAAGTATTTTGATGATAATTTTATTCAAAACATTTAATAAAATCAATCTCAGCACGCTGTTATATTGAAGGAGTAAAATGGACTTAGCGCACGCTACCTATGCCAAAGTAGCGCACGCTATCGATGAATATATATACAGCCTAGTCAGTCAACTGCAGTCCAGTGAAGTTACCTGATGGATAGCGCACGCAAAATCTTCAACATTTACGCACACTAAATTACTACAGTTAGCGCACTCTATACAACAATATTAATGCATGCTATTGCATCATTCAGTCAGAGAACAGTAAGGTCTGGGAAGAAAAAGGAAACGGACTTGCGCACGCTACGGACAATTATTTACGTACGCTAATACAAGGACTTAGCGCACGTTATTCTTCATTACTTGTGCACGCTACCGGATATCATGGTCAGTAGTCCAATAGCTACTGGACTCAAAATGAGAAGGGCTTTACGTACGCTACACAGGGTAACGTACGTTGCTGAAGAAAACATTTAGCGCATGCTATGATATATATTAGCGCACGCTAAATCAGTCAACAGCCTACCGTTGGATTTTCTTGGAAAAGCAGGAGTCAATGAATATCCATGAAATATGGAATAGCTGGAATTAATTAATACTAGCGCACGCTATGCATGATTGCTAGCGCAGGCTAAGTTCAAATTTAGCCGTTGGACAAAGAGACGTTGGGGAGACAAACCAACAATTTCAAAGTCAAGATTGAAGACTTGTTGACCAACCGATGACGCACGCTACGAGTACATGACTAGCGCACGCTAGCCATATTATTTTACCATTGGAACAGTTTTGTGACCGTTCAGAAAAGCCAAGTCAGAATCGATTGCGCACGCTAGAAGGAATTATTAGCGCACGCTAATAATACGATTTTCAGTATTTGAAGAATGGCTTTCACCTATAAATACCCATAGGACTTGGGCATCATTAACAGAACTTCAAGCATACAAGCATACAAGCATACAAGCATTCTTGAGCTCAAATTACTACTGATTACTACATTATACGTTGTGAGAAGAAAAGATACATGAGTGATTTTCATTGTAATATCTATTATACTTTGTATTCTTTCATTGGATTGTAAGTGTTGCATCACTTACACTTGAGTGTAAGAGAAACGAATCAAGAGTCACTAATCCGGTGTTATTAGGATCTTTGATCCGGCATTGTTAGGATTATACTCCCATATTCGTATAGTGAGGATTATCTAGTTCCTATAGAACACTAGATATACAAAAGTTTATATTGAGAGAGGTTGAGCGTGGACCGATAGAAGACAAGCAGTTGTAACAGTTGTGTACTCGAACCGATCGAAGACGAGTCAAGTTTGTGGTTGTTCTTGAGCCAATAGAAAAGGAAGTCGGAGAGAGGACGTAGGCAAGTTGACGAACCTCTATAAATCTTTGAGTCTTTATTTTCCGCACTATTTTTCATTTATTCGCAAGAAATTTCGATATTCCGCATTACCACTATTCAACCCCCTTCTAGTGGTAAATTTATCTCTTCAGTTGGTATCGGAGCGGGTCTCTTTTTAAAGGTTTAACCACCTAAGGGAAAAAGATCCGCAAATGGCACTTCTTGGCCAAATCGAAGGAAATGCTCTCAACTGTCCCCCCTTCTTCGACGATTCCAATTTCATGACATGGAAAAAGAAAATGGTTATCTTCGTTCAAGCCTACGATATTGAAATTTGGAAAGTTATTGCTCTTGGTCCGAAGCTTGCTAAGAAAGAGGATGGATCGTTGAAAAAGTTCGACGAATTCAATGACGAGGATTGGAGGAACACACACGTCAACTCACTGTAATATCCGCATTTTTCCCTTCTCTTATTATTCTCCTTTTAGTACATCTTCGTTTTTGGCGACTCGCTTGTAACCGTATCGATATTTTGAGGATATTTAATATTGAACTTTTTGTCGTTCGAGCTTGATTCGGACTCGTTTTACTCGATTTGATGTTTCATGTTGTTATTTCGGATATTATCGTAATCGTCATTTGGAACCGCCGTTTCGGGGTTGCCAAAGATCCATCTCGTGTTATTATGGGCGTTGTGAGCTTTTGTTTGGTGTTTCGACCATGTGTCGTACATTCCGGATGTTTGGGCCGTTTTGTAAATTTTCCCAAACTTTTGGGAAAATTTCGTTTGTTGATTGTTTTTCCGAACCTTTGAGTAGTCGGGAATATATTTTTCCTTCGGCATTTAAGTTTGTCGTTTCAGGTCCCTAACGTCCGTACCATCGTGAATTGTTCACCGTTGTATTTCGATTCTTTTTCGGTACCTCCCTCTTTCATTCCTGGCCTGTACTCCACAGAAAGGAATGTTACGTACGTAACACCCTTTTGGTTACGTACGTAACGTCCTAGTGTATTTCAGTTCAGGCAATTTTGCCTTTTTGGTTACGTACGTAACACCCTTCTCGGTTACGTACGTAACACCCTAGTGGATATCAATTCAGGCGATTCTGCCTTTTTGGTTACGTACGTAAGGCCCTTATGGCTTACGTACGTAATACGGCTTATGTACGTTAGCATGTGGTGGATAACGTACGTAACGAGGCCTGGGTTTATAAACCCAGGGGTTGACCGATTTCGGCCATTTCCACTCCTTCTCCTCCCCATCCGGCTCCTAGGCGATCTTCTTGGCATTTCCGGCGATTTGAAGCTTTGTAACTCCGAGCCATCATCTTCATCGAGTTTTTGGAGTATATTATCAAGCTCTAATCGTGTTCTTCATCATCATTCAAGGTAAACTCCTAAAAACCTTGTTTTGGATAAATTGAAGGGGTTTTCATGTTTTGTCCGATTCGTTCCGTATGTTAGATTAACTCATGATGTACATGATTAATCTCGTCGGTTTTGTTGGTTTCCCTACGGATTCATGGTATATTTTGTAGTAAGTTTGTAATCGAGAGGGTTTGGTTGTGGTCCGCCCTCGTCGTTGTTCCTATACGAGTATACATGAATCGTAGGCGGGTTTTCGGGTGTATTCCAATTCCGTATTCATTTAGGATTGGTTGTAATTGTGTTCTTCGTACCACTAGGTTCGTGATTATCGGCACCTATCGGTCACCGGTGTTTTTCCTTCCGTTCGTTGCGTCGCTTATTATTCAAGGCAAGTATTCTTGGAAACCCTTATGCTTAACGTGAAATGGTAATGTATATTGTGTGTGCTTTACTCACCTCGGGAGGGTCCGACGGGGCCTCGAGGGAATCTATGGCTTCGTCCTGGATTCATGAGTTTGATTCGCTAGCCAGCTCGGGAGGGTCCTTAGAGGCCTCGAGTGGGATTCGTGGCTTCATCCCGGTCCTAGGTGACGTGTGGTGCTTGGTTTGTTTTATGAATGTGGCCATCTCGGGAGGGTCCTTAGAGGCCTCAAGTGGGATTTGTGGATTCGTCCCGGTCCTAGGCAAATGTGATTGACTGTTTATTTCCGGAAAAGACATGTCTGGTTTTGATTTTTGAAATGATATTGGTGCATGTACTATGAAACATGTAAGCGATTGGTTTGCCTTGAATACTTGTACTAGCGTAATTGCTAACCCCTCTGGGGACCCGTTTTGGGGAAATTCTTGTTATGGATTTCAGGTTATGATTATCCGGACGAGTGAGCACCGGGACAGTACGAGGATGTTGGCCAGGGTCGTTGACATGTGCATTTGGGTCTTCTTACGTCTCTTGTCTATTTCGATATGGTTGTTGTCCACTTTTGAAACTTACAAATGGTACTCGCGAGTACTTAGGCTTTTCATTTCAAACTCCGTACTGTATTACTTTAATATTGTTACACTGTCGGTTGATACTTATTCGCCGGTTGCTCCGGGTGTATCTTTTTATGTCATATCATTTAAATGTGTGTCCACGCTAACCGAGGGGGTTAGTCGAGTGGAGTTTTCTTGTTTGTAGCCTGGTGGGTCCCAGGTAGGGGTCCACGGCGCTGTAATATACTCCGAATATCTTGGGGTGTTACAGAAATGGTATCAAAGCTCTAGGTTTATGGATACCTAGGCTTGTTGGTTATTTGGGTCTAGTCGTGTTTTGCTTTGCACATTGTCACACCGCTGCCAGCATCCCAGTACTTCCAGTGCTCGTAAGCTTTCTTATTCGGCTCTTTTGTTTCTTGCATTGTATTTCTACTCTTGAATCGTAGTTGCTTTTCCTCCCTTACTCATCATCAATATACTTCTGTTATCTCTTAACATCAGTATGGATGCCGGAGGAAACCGTGGTCGTGGTCGTGGTCGTGGTCGTGGACGCGGCCGAGGACGTGGGGCAGCCGGTGGGGCGGCCACGTCGCATTCTTCGGGAGCCGGCAGTACCGGCGACCGCCACAGTCATGCTTCTTCTCAGGAGCGCGCCGATCTTGGTATTGCGGCTGTTATGCAGCAAATGGTTAACCATATGGCGGCTATAGCTCAGGTGGTCCAGAACCCCGATCAGGCCCATGCTAATCGGGGCGGAGCGGATCACTGGATTCAGGATGTCATCAAGATGCATCCTCCTCAATTTTCGGGAGCTTCGGACCCGATCGGCTGGGAAGGGTGGATCAAGGAGATATCCAAGGTCTTCACTGCTACCAACTGCCCCGAGGACCGTAAGGTCCCTATTGCTCAATACTTTCTCACGGGAGATGCTACGGATTGGTGGGAGGCCGTTGGTCCCAAAGATCATGTTGCTTCATGGGCCGAATTTCAAGAATTGATGAAGACTGAATATTGTCCGTGGCCGGTCAGACAGGCTCGAGTACATGCTTTCTACGATGCTCAACCACGGGATATTCCCGTATCCCAAGCTATTGCCGATTTTAACAAGGAGTTGGGTTATGTGAAGACCCAAGTTGTCGAAGAGAGCGACAAAATTTTCCATTTTTCCAGGAGGATGAAACTGTCCATTCGGGACTATATGTCTGGGCTCGTCTGTACTACCTTGAAGGATTATCAGAGTCGAGCTCTTGCTTATGATATGTCGGTGACGGCTAGCGATTTGGCTCGTGAGAGCAAGAAGCAGAAGTCGGTCGGAAATTTTTCTGGTCCCAAGAGTGGAGGCCAGCAGAAATCTCAGGCTGCAAATATTTCTACGGGCGGTTCGGCTCGTTTCTCTGGGAGCTTTCGAAGTGCCGCTGGAACCGTCGTCCGGGACCCCAGATGCTTTAACTGTGGCAAGCCAGGCCACGTGAACCGGGATTGTCTTCGTCCACCTTTGACTTGTCATACTTGTGGTCAGTCGGGCCACAAAGCTTCTTTTTGCGAGAAGCTCAGACAGTTTCGCGGCGCCCGTTCTTCTCACCCAGCACCTATGGAGCCGAGCGTGAACCAGGGCTCATTTGCTCCGCCGCCTCCACCGAGTGTCGGCCGAGGTAGGGGTCGGGGTCAACCCGCTAGAGGAGGAGCTTCCAGTGTCGGCTCCGCCCAGCCGCGTATATACGAGATGAGGAGGGCCGATAACCCAGCAACTACCATGGCGACAGGTACCGTTCGTATCCATTCTCATCCTGTCGGTGTACTTTTTGATTCGGGTGCTACGCATTCATTCATTTCTCTAGAGTGTGTACACCGTTTGAGTCTCGACTGCTTATCACCTTGCGAGCCTTTCATCGTTAAACTTCCTAGCGGTGATAGAATTGTCGGTGATCGAGAAGTCCGGGACTGTTCTGTAATTATTTGTGAGAGGGCTTGGCTCTCTAACCTTATTGTCATGGGTATCGAGGGTGAGGATTTGATTCTCGGGGATGATTGGCTCGAACGGCATGGCGCGATCATGAACTACCGCACGAGAATTATCACTATGTTAGCCGAGGACGGCACCGAACACTCTTTCGCAGGGCGAAAGAGGGGAAACCAGAAGTTCGTTATTAATGCCTTAAAGGCGATGAGTCTCCTGCGAAAAGGGTGTACTGGTTATTGGTGCTATGCCTTGAAGGCGGAGAATGGTGGGGTCGAGCTTTCGTCGATTCCAGTCGTCAGTGAGTTTCCTGATGTTTTTCCTAACGAGTTACCGGGATTGCCACCGGATCGTGAGGTTGAGTTTGTTATAGAATTAGAGCCGGGCGCGGCTCCGATTTCGAAGGCGCCGTATCGCATGGCACCTTCAGAGATGTCAGAGTTGAAGAAGCAGTTGAGTGAGCTCCTTGAGTTGGGGTACGTTCGACCGAGCGCCTCGCCTTGGGGCGCACCGGTCCTGTTTGTGCGGAAGAAGGATGGTTCACTACGTTTGTGTATCGACTATCGCGAACTAAACAAAGTGACCATCAAGAACAAGTATCCTTTGCCGAGGATTGATGACCTGTTCGATCAGTTGCAGGGAGCTGCGGTATTCTCGAAGATTGATTTGAAATCGGGGTACTACCAGCTCCGGGTGAGGGAGTCCGACGTGCCAAAAATAGCTTTTCGGACGAGATACGGACATTATGAGTTTGTAGTTATGCCTTTCGGTTTAACTAATGCGCCGGCGGTGTTCATGCAGCTGATGAACAAAGTCTTTATCGAGTATTTGGATAAGTGTGTCGTCGTCTTCATTGACGATATTCTTATCTATTCGAGGAACGAGGAAGAGCATGCCCATCATTTGCGGGTAGTGTTAGACATTTTGAGGACCGAGCAACTCTATGCAAAGTTCTCGAAATGTGAGTTCTGGCTGAAAGAAGTGATGTTTTTGGGTCATGTGATTTCAGCCGAGGGTGTTCGTGTGGATCCGCAGAAGATTGAGGCAGTGTTGGATTGGGCATCGCCCACAAATGTGAAGGAGGTCCGTAGTTTCTTGGGTTTGGCTGGCTACTACCGCAGGTACGTCGAGGGTTTCTCAAAACTAGCTCGACCACTTACACAGTTGCTCCACAAATCCGAGAAGTTCGTCTGGACCGATGAGAGGCAGTCGAGTTTCGAGGAGCTGAAGAAGCGTTTAACTTCAGCCCCGGTTTTGGCATTGCCATGTGGCAACGAGGGATTCGCCGTTTATAGCGATGCTTCGGGTCAGGGTCTTGGGTGCGTATTGATGCAGCACGGCAAGACCATTGCCTATGCGTCGAGACAGTTGAGACCGTATGAGCTTAACTACCCTATTCACGATTTGGAGTTAGCGGCGGTTGTCTTTGCACTCAAGATTTGGCGTCACTATCTTTTCGGCTCTGCATGTCAGATTTTTACCGATCATAAAAGTCTGAAATATATATTTACTCAGCGGGAGTTGAATATGAGGCAGAGGAGGTGGTTAGAGCTGATTAAGGATTACGACCTCGAAATCCTTTATCATCCGGGCAAGGCGAACGTCGTGGCCGACGCCTTGAGTCGGAAACCGATTGCGTTGCGAACGCTTGAGGTCCTTACGTCTCAGCCTGAGCTTCGGCGGGCTTTGATTGAGTTCAATGTCGAGGTATTGTTGCCGGGGGCTGTCGGGCAACTTTGTGCTTTGGAGGTTTCGTCGTCTTTGATCGATGAAATTAAGCTGAAGCAGTTAGAGGATCCGATGATTACTCAAATCCGAGAGAACGTTCTTAAGGGGAAGTCTCCTGGGTTTGTAATTCATGAGGATGGCATTTTGAGATTCAGTCGGCTTTGTGTACCGAACGACTCGAGTTGAGGCAGTATTTTGCGCGAGGCCCATGCTACGCCTTACTCCGTTCATCTGGTTCGAGTAAGATGTATAAGGACCTGAGGAGGAATTTCTGGTGGAATGATATGAAGGAGGAGGTCGCCCAGTTTGTAGCGAGATGTTTGACTTGCCAGCAGGTCAAAGTCGAGCATCAGCGACCAGCCGGGTTATTGCAGTCACTTCCCGTTCCGGAATGGAAATGGGAAGATATATCGATGGATTTCATTACGAGTTTACCGAGATCGAGATCGGGCATGAATATGGTTTGGGTGATTGTTGATCGTCTTACCAAGTCGGCACATTTTCTGGGCATCAAGGACACTTGGGGCCCGGAGAAGTTGGCTCGTATATTTATCGCACAGATTGTGAGGCTTCACGGTACTCCGAAGTCTATCATTTCGGATCGTGATGGCCGTTTTGTATCACACTTTTGGCAGGCGGTGCATAAGGCGTTGGGTACCTGTTTGCATTTGAGTACCTCTTTTCATCCCCAGTCAGATGGACAGTCGGAACGCACGATCCAGACGTTCGAGGATATGCTGCGTGCTTGTTCTCTCGATTGGAGTAGTGACTGGGAGGAACATTTGCCACTAATCGAATTCACGTACAACAATAGTTGGCACGCGTCGATTCGGATGGCACCGTATGAGGCACTCTACGGGCGGCGTTGTCGATCGCCGATTTGTTGGAATGAGGCATCCGACTTGGTCGGGACCGAACCGGATATCGTGTTTGACACGAGGCGGAAGATAGAATTAATCCGAGAATGGATGTTGACTGCCCAGAGTCGACAGAAGTCATATGCCGATGTCCGTCGTCGACCTTTAGAATTTGAGGTGGGAGACCACGTTTTGCTGAAGGTGTCGCCGACGAGAGGAGTTTTCCGTTTCGGGAAGAAGGGGAAGTTGAGTCCGAGATTTATTGGACCCTTCGAGATTCTCGAGAGAGTCGGTGGGTTAGCATACCGTTTGGCGTTACCCCCGGCCCTGAGTCATGTTCATAGCGTTTTTCATGTTTCCCAGCTGAGGAAATATGTCCCGTACCCTAGTCACATCATCGATTATGATGAGATTGACGTCGCCGAGGATATTACTTTTGAGGAACGTCCTTTGAAGATTTTAGAGCATCGGGAGAAACGACTGAGGCATAAGGCCATTCCCTTGGTCAAAGTGCAGTGGTCGAGACATGGTGTCGAGGAGGCGACTTGGGAAACCGAGGATAACATGCGTGCTAAGTATCCCGAGTTGTTTATTTCTTAAGTTTCGGGACGAAACTTGTTTTTAGAGGGGTAGAATGTAATATCCGCATTTTTCCCTTCTCTTATTATTCTCCTTTTAGTACATATTCGTTTTTGGCGACTCGCTTGTAACCGTATCGACATTTTGAAGATATTTAATATTGAACTTTTTGTCGTTCGAGCTTGATTCGGACTCGTTTTACTCGATTTGATGTTTCATGTTGTTATTTCGGATATTATCGTAATCGTCATTTGGAACCGCCGTTTCGGGGTTGCCAAAGATCCATCTCGTGTTATTATGGGCGTTGTGAGCTTTTGTTTGGTGTTTCGACCATATGTCGTACATTCCGGATGTTTGGGACGTTTTGTAAATTTTCCCAAACTTTTGGGAAAATTTCGTTTGTTGATTGTTTTTCCGAACCTTTGAGTAGTCGGGAATATATTTTTCCTTTGGCAGTTAAGTTTGTCGTTTCAGGTCCCTAACGTCCGTACCATCGTGAATTGTTCACCGTTGTATTTTGATTCTTTTTCGGTACCTCCCTCTTTCATTCTTGGCCTGTACTCCACAGAAAGGAATGTTACGTACGTAACACCCTTTTGGTTACGTACGTAACGTCCTAGTGTATTTCAGTTCAGGCAATTCTGCCTTTTTGGTTACGTACGTAACACCCTTCTCGGTTACGTACGTAACGCCCTAGTGGATATCAGTTCAGGCGATTCTGCCTTTTTGGTTACGTACGTAAGGCCCTTATGGCTTACGTACGTAATACGGCTTACGTACGTTAGCATGTGGTGGCTAACGTACGTAACGAGGCCTGGGTTTATAAACCCAGGGGTTGACCGATTTCGGCCATTTCCACTCCTTCTCCTCCCCATCCGGCTCCTAGGCGATCTTCTTGGCATTTCCGGCGATTTGAAGCTTTGTAACTCCGAGCCATCATCTTCTTCGAGTTTTTGGAGTATATTATCAACCTCTAATCGTGTTCTTCATCATCATTCAAGGTAAACTCCTAAAAACCTTGTTTTGGGTAAATTGAAGGGGTTTTCATGTTTTGTCCGATTCGTTCCGTATGTTAGATTAACTCATGATGTACATGATTAATCTCGTCGGTTTTGTTGGTTTCCCTACGGATGCATGGTATATTTCGTAGTAAGTTTGTAATCGAGAGGGTTTGGTTGTGGTCCGCCCTCGTCGTTGTTCCTATACGAGTATACATGAAAAGTAGGCGGGTTTTCGGGTGTATTCCAATTCCGTATTCATTTAGGATTGGTTGTAATTGTGTTCTTCGTACCGCTAGGTTCGTAATTATCGGCACCTATCGGTCACCGGTGTTTTTCCTTCCGTTCGTTGCGTCGCTTATTATTCAAGGCAAGTATTCTTGGAAACCCTTATGCTTAACGTGAAATGGTAATGTATATTGTGTGTGCTTTACTCACCTCGGGAGGGTCCGACGGGGCCTCGAGGGAATCTATGGCTTCGTCCTGGATTCATGAGTTTGATTCGCTAGCCAGCTCGGGAGGGTCCTTAGAGGCCTCGAGTGGGATTCGTGGCTTCGTCCCGGTCCTAGGTGACGTGTGGTGCTTGGTTTGTTTTATGAATGTGGCCAGCTCGGGAGGGTCCTTAGAGGCCTCGAGTGGGATTTGTGGCTTCGTCCCGGTCCTAGGCAAATGTGATTGACTGTTTATTTCCGGAAAAGACATGTCTGGTTTTGATTTTTGAAATGATATTGGTGCATGTACTATGAAACGTGTAAGCGATTGGTTTGCCTTGAATACTTGTACTAGCGTAATTGCTAACCCCTCTGGGGACCCGTTTTGGGGAAATTCTTGTTATGGATTTCAGGTTATGATTATCCGGATGAGCGAGCACCGGGACAGTACGAGGATGTTGGCCAGGGTCGTTGACATGTGCATTTGGGTCTTCTTACGTCTCTTGTCTATTTCGATATGGTTGTTGTCCACTTTTGAAACTTACAAATGGTACTCGCGAGTACTTAGGCTTTTCATTTCAAACTCCGTACTGTATTACTTTAATATTGTTACACTGTCGGTTGATACTTATTCGCCGGTTGCTCCGGGTGTATCTTTTTATGTCATATCATTTAAATGTGTGTCCACGCTAACCGAGGGGGTTAGTCGAGTGGAGTTTCCTTGTTTGTAGCCTGGTGGGTCCCAGGTAGGGGTCCACGGTGCTGTAATATACTCCGAATATCTTGGGGTGTTACACTCACGAGCTACTCAACTTCTCTATTGCGCTCTTAATCCCGAAGAACTCAATAGGATATCATCCTACGAAAGCGCAAAGGAAATTTGGGAAATTCTCGAAGTCACTCATGAGGGAACCACCCAAGTCAAGGAAACCAAAATCAACATGCTACTTCATGACTACGAACTTTTCTCCATGAAAGACGAGGAAACGATCACAAATATGTTGGATGGATTTTCAGCTATAACCAATGGTCTTGCATCTTTCGGAAAGCCTATATCGAGCAACGACAAAGAAAAGAAAATTCTTCGCTCATTGCCACGAGGATGGGATGCTACGGTTACCGCGATTATGGAATCCAAAGATCTCAACAAGCTCGAGTTTAGTGTCCTCATCGGGTCACTCATAAATTATGAGATCGTTCTCAAGTCTAGAGGCACCAAACCAAAGCCTCGTGAAAGAGTAGTAGCATTCAATGTTGATAGCGATGTTGAGGAAGATGTTCCCGAAGATGAAAACGACGAGGAACTTGCTCTCTACGCCAAGAACTTTAGAAGGTATAAAAGCCTAATTCAAAAGAGGCGAAGTTTCCTTGGTCGGGATGGCAAGCCGGAGCAAAATAAGAGTGGCTATGCTCCTATAAAGAAGTTCGACAATAATTGTCGGAAATTTGGTCAAGCCGGTCACTATGCCAAAGAATGCCGAGGATCCTCTTCAAAGCCTCAAATGGAAAGATTCAAAAAGAAGGAGGTCCTAATCGCTTCGTGGAGTGATGACGAGGAGGAGATTGAAAGATCTCTAGACGCGAATCTCGCATTCATGGCACTCGACTCCGAAAGCAATATCGAGGTAAGTTCTAAACTCAATGATGACGAATATGATTCTTTTGATTTTTGTGATTAACAAGAAGTTCATCATGACGATGAGTTATTAAGTGCGTTTGAATCTTTGAACACGGAGTATGACGAGATGGTTAAATTAAATATATCTTTAAAGAGAAAAATAAAATCTATAGAACTCGAAAATTCATCCCTTCAAAACAAAGGTAAAACCATTGAGCTCGACCATACCTTAAGGAAAATGTTTTAAAAATCGAGTTGACGAAAACTCAAAAGGAGCTAAAATATATTTTGAACAAATTTACTCTCGGAAACGAGAAATTCGAAAGGTTCCTATCTATTCAAAAACCCCCTTTGCTAAAACACGGTCTTGGTTTCGATCCTTTTAAACGTGAACAATCCCTTATCAAACTTGACAAAATAAAGAAAAACCGAAACCGAGAATTCAAAAGATCCTTCCAAATGAGTTCATGATGTTAATGTTCGTTCAAAGTTGAGAACCATCAAGGTTAAACAAATATGGGTTCCTAAAGGGATAATTGTTCCAAATGTAATAAGCATAGTTAACTTTGGAGGACCCAAACGGGCTTGGGTACCGAAACAACAGAGAAACTCTATTTTTGTAGGTACCGGCACCAAGGTAAAGCAAGTGGTACATTGATAGCGGATGCTCAAGGCACATGTGCGGCTCCGAGGACTTATTTGAAGACCTCGAATATCAAGAGCAAGGACATGTGACCTTTGGGGATAATCAAAAGGGGGAAATCAAAGGCATCGGCAAAGTCAGTAAGGAACCTTCTCCCTCTATCAACAAAGTATTGTTTGTTGAAGGTTTGCATCATAATCTTCTTAGCGTTTCGCAACTTTGCGATGAAGGTTTTAAAATTCTCTTTGAGCAAACGAATTGCACGGTATTTAGAAATAATAAAATTGCATTCATCGGTTTGAGATGTGGAAATATCTATATTGTTGATCTTAATGACAAAAGTTCATTCAATGAAAAATGTCTTATTACTTTGGATGATAATGCATATTTATGGCATCGAAAATTAGGGCATACATCTTTAAGGAATCACATTTAATCCTTTGGATGATATCGATTCCAAGCTAATCCTAAGGAATCACATTTAATTGCTTGTAAACGCATTTTTCGTTACTTAAAAGGGACTATCGGACTAGGTCTATGGTATCCTTCTTGCTTGGATTTTAATTTAATTGCATATAGTGACGCCGATTTCGGCGGATGTAAAATTGACAAAAAGAGTACTAGTGGTACATGTCATTTTATTGGATCATGCTTAATATCTTGGGGAAGTAAAAAGCAAACCAGTGTAACATTGTCTACAGCTGAGGCCGAATATGTTGCTACAGGGAGCGCCTGTGCTCAGGTGTTATGGATTAAAAATTAACTCCGCGACTTTGGCATATATTTTGAAAATACCCCTATTCTATGTGATAACACTAGTGCGATTAATCTGAGTAAAAATTCTATGCTGCATAGTAGAACTAAGCATATAGACATTAGATATCACTTTCTACGCGATCATGTGCAGAAGAAAGATATCTGTTTAATCTTTGTCGGGACGAAGGACCAACTTGCTGATATTTTTACAAAACCTCTTCCCGAAGAATCATTTAATTCTATTTGTTTACATCTTGGTATGGGACATATAGACAATTTTTGAAATAAGTTTTCTACTCAAGAAATCAATATCCTTGATTCGCTTCATTCGCTAGCGCGCGCTAGCTTCACTTTTCTTAACGCACGCTAAATACTGCTTTCGATAGCGTACGCTAACCATCTCTGCCTTGCGTACGCTAATTAAAACCTTTCGTATTCCAAATCAGCTACTGGACAGTCCAGTGAGCTTCCTATTTTTACCTAACGTATGCTAACCTTATGTTTCTAGCGTACGCTAATTAAAAACTTAGTTGACTATATAAACTCCGTACGACCCAGAAACACTTTCATCCTTTCTTAACGTACGCAATCGCAAGAAAACCTCTTTCAACAAAAAACCCTAGCCGCAAAATCCGAACAATCATCTTCCGATTTTTCCCTCAAATCTTCAAATTTCTTCAGAATCATGTCTAGCAAGGGACACAAAGCCATGGAAAAATCCTACAAACGCCCTCGCAACACCGAATACGACGCGACCCGATTTGTCTCCTACACCGCATCGAAGGTGTTCTTCGATATACTTCCTCAGGAGAATCTTACCGACTGCTACTTCTTTAACTTCAGCAGTCTTGAACAAGCAAAGGTCAGTATTCGTGAGTTTTTTGAAGCTTTAGGGATAGCCCGGTTTGTTGAATGCAAAGAAATCGTTTACCCTTCTTGTGTCCGTGAATTTTATGCCAATTTGCACTTGGGTGACGGTGATGGTGGTCTTATTCTGGGTAGTCTGGTGAAAGGTACAGTGGTTAAGATTTCCTCGGAAATACTTCACGAATTATTTGGTTTATCGAAGGATGGTTATGATTGTTGTAGGAAAACTATTGCCGAAGAGTCTCTTGTGTCCGAGAGAGATGTCGCTGACTTTCTGTGCTCGAAAACGGTCATCGAGGTTATGGATGACGTTTTTGAGAATAATGATTTCGGAATTCACATTCGCTTGTTGTTGGCTGCACTAACTAAGTGCTTGATGCCGAAAGTTAATACCCAACACAAACTAGTAGGCGTTGATAAAAATGTGGTGTATCGTGTGTTGAAGGACGACAGGGTGGACTTTACCGGTATTGTGCTGAACTCGATGAAGGCGAAAGGGGACTCATTTTGCTCAAAGCATTACATGTCGAGGACTCGGAAATCAGGGCTGCCTTTTGGCTCTATTCTCACGGTGATCTTCCGACACTTTCATGTGGACTTGTTTAGTGAGGCACCCGTTCCGGTGTTTTGAGGACACGAAATAAGCGACCTCACCCTCAAAGCTATGCATTATGTTGAAACATACAATAGAGGTTGGGTGTTGTTTCCGTATCTTCGAGAAGATGATCAAGTACCGAAAGGGACGCGAATGCCAACACCGGTCGAACGTGTCACGCACCGAGGACCCTATACACTTAGGGAGATGCAAACCAGAAAATTTTTTCGCCACACGAAGACGAAAGGGAAGCGACCGATGCGAGACGCCGTCACAGAGGAAGAAGAGAGTGATCTTTGCGCTAGGATGCGGAGCATCGAGACCTCTCAAATGGAAATTCGAGGGGATGTTCGGTCTCTTCGCACGGAATTCGGGTTTCTTCGTTCGGAAGTCGGGGAAGTTCGTAGGCTGATGTCTGATTTCATTCGATACACACATCTGTCGTTCCCATTCCCATCCTCCTCTTCCGATCCAGCACCTTAGAGTCTAGGAACTTGATGCTTGATTGTAGAAACTTATCATTCGAATGGTTTTTATGTTTCATGTCTTGAAATTTTATGTATTGCTTGAACTTTGTCTTAATGGAATTTGCATTTCGCTTCATTTGGTTGGTTAAAGTTTGGCATTTGCTGTTTACGTGTATTGCTATTTACGTGATTTTGGTTCATGACATTTTTGTTGGTATTATTTGTTAAAAATGCAACAATTCTGGGGGAGTTCCTTTTTGTTTATGTCAAAAAGGGGGAGAATACTCCAAAAACCAAAATATACTAATATATCGAACAAGTTACCTTGATTCGAATCTTTTAAAAAATGTTTTTGCAGGTATAAATTAAATGTTTTGACATCATCAAAAAGGGGGAGATTGTTGACTCAAAGTATTTTGATGATAATTTCATTCAAAACATTTAATAAAATCAATCTCAGCATGCTGTTACATTGAAGGATTAAAATGGACTTAGCGCACGCTACCTATGCCAAAGTAGCGCACGCTATCGATGAATATATATACAGCCTAGTCAGTCAGCTGCAGTCCAGTGAAGTTACCTGATGGATAGCGCACGCAAAATCTTCAACATTTACGCACACTAAATTACTACAGTTAGCGCACGCTATACAACAATATTAACGCACGCTATCACATCATTCAGTCAGAGGACAATAAGGTCTAGGAAGAAAAAGGAAACGGACTTGCGCACGCTACGGACAATTATTTACGTACGCTAATACAAGGACTTAGCGCACGTTATTCTTCATTACTTGCGTACGCTACCGGATATCATGGTCAGTAGTCCAGTAGCTACTGGACTCAAAATGAGAAGGGCTTTATGTACGCTACACAGGGTAACGTACGTTACCGAAGAAAACATTTAGCGCACGCTACGATATATACATTAGCGCACGCTAAATCAGTCAACAGCCTACCGTTGGAAAAGCAGGAGTCAATGAAGATCCATGAAATCTGGAAAAGCTAGAATTAATTAATACTAGCGCACGCTAAGTTCAAATTTAGCCGTTGGACAAAGAGACGTTGGGGAGACAAACCAACAATTTCAAAGTCAAGATTGAAGACTTGCTGACCAACCGATAACGCACGCTACGAGTACATGACTAGCGCACGCTAGCCATATTATTTTACCATTGGAACAGTTTTGTGACCGTTCATAAAAGCCAAGTCAGAATCGATTGCGCACGCTAGAAGGAATTATTAGCGCACACTAATAATACGATTTTCAGTATTTGAAGAATGGCTTTCACCTATAAATAACCATAGGACTTGGGCATCATTAACACAACTTCAAGCATACAAGCATACAAGCATTCTTGAGCTCAAATTACTACTGATTACTACATTATAAGTTGTGAGAAGAAAAGATACACGAGTGATTTTCATTGTAATATCTATTATACTTTGTATTCTTTCATTGGATTGTAAGTGTTGCATCATTTACACTTGAGCGTAAGGGGAAACGAATCAAGAGTCACTAATCCGGTGTTATTAGGATCTTTGATCCGGCATTGTTAGGATTATACTCCCATATTCGTATAGTGAGGATTATCTAGTGTAACACCCCAAAAGTCGGCTATTACAGTGCCGTGAATCCCACACTGGGACCCACCAGGCGATATCCAAAACAGGTTAAATAAATATTATTTGTGATACCGAATCACAATGAATAGTCATTACTCCGATTAGGAGTTTATTAAAATATGGCCAACGGCCTTACAACACACAGGATCCGAAATACAAGTATAGACCATATGGGGATGGAAAATACTTCAAATGTCAAATACAACCAAATAACAATTTAAATGAAACAGGAAATAACATAACACGGTTTAACATAACCGGACAACAAAGACGAGGGCCCCCCGAACTAGTATCCTTCGAACCCTTCGCCGTCGACATGCTCTTCCTGTGCCTTGCCTTTGCCTCGACCTAAAATACAATACAAGTATTTCGCCCAACACAGGGTCAGATATACATGATAACCAATTCTTCCGACATTATACAATTCACATATATAGATCTCAAGAAAATCATTCCGAATATTAATCATACCCCTCGGGCGTATGAAACAATCAGTCACAAAATATCGAACACATCCAATCATACATGGACTATGAACGATTAACCATATAGCTCAAGATGGACATCACAGTACGCCCGATCCGGAAATGTGTCCGTGTACATGTCCACCCCGTATACGGAATCCAGAATATACGTGTGACAATGTACCTAATTAGCCTCACGAACTACGTCTCGTGTGCACAGTCCAATACGGAAACATCCACGTATGACTATACAAGTGCCCGGCTAAAAATCCTACACAATATCCAATCGGCACGAAGATATGATTCCGGAAATGTCACGACACAACATGACAACGAAGTTCAATGAAATACACATCCAATTAAGGGTCAAGAAGAACTCACCAAAGTGAAAGTAAGGACCAACGAGATCAACGATTCAAAACGGCGTACTTGGGAATGCAATCCCATAACGTCAAGAACAATGTCAAATCACGGCAAATGTCACATGGACAATTCATACACATGAAATATATAATCATCACAAGAATCTAATCATCATTATAACCAAGCAAGATAACTTGCCTTAATACGGAGACGAGAATAGTCCTCTTCTTGTCGGAACGAACGAACGGTCCTCGACAAATTTTACTCGAACAATCAACCTTAAACGAAATACATTTTACTCAAAACATATTCGTATAATTATCAATATAGGATTAGTAAGACGTCAACCTACAATCCTTTAGAATAGTTTGTTACTACCAATTATTGAAGCCTTATGCCAGGAGTCCTTCTAACATCAATACAACCATAAGAATCGGTTTACAATATTTACCGAATGTTCGCATGGTTCATCATAAACAAGAGTTCTTATCAAGGGTATGTTGAATAACCAATTATGATGTTAAGATCATCTTATGATGATTAACTTTCCAAAACATTAAAATGTTGAAAGGTAAAATCTGCACATTATGATCATTCTCCTCTCATCTAAATTGACTTTTAAGCTAACAACAAGTTCATAAGTTACGAGATTACACCATACTCATGAAGGTTATCAAAGTCTTTGTTTACAAGGCTGGAGGATTCATTAACATGATGGTGAGTTCACCAATTCTAGTATGATGATCAAAATATTCTAAGTTCTCAATACATTAGATTAATGAAAAGTTATTGTTGTAATATCCTTATCATTCTTCAAAGACTTGTGGCGAACAAATATGATTTGTTAAAGCTTCTAAGATTTCTGAACTAGATCATCTAATCTTATCTTTAACATGATCAAGTTCTTCTCAAGGTAAATAAATACCTAAAATGGTGTTTAAACACTATACGATATCAAGTTCTTGACTAAATCCAGTTATGATGAAGCTAACCGATCCAACAATATCCTACTGAGCTAAATTCGTCCAACAAGATGAGTATGGTAGTTACAACATGATTAAAATCACTATATCATCAAGAACACCTCCATCTCAAACCCTTATTTAACATATTCATCAAAAGTGTTAAAAAGGTTGGATTAGAACTATGTTTTACTTGCTTAATCTAACTCTAGGTGAAGTATAATTCGTCATTAATCATTAACATAAGAAAATAACGCAGAGAAGAAAACACACCAACCTCCAGAAATGAAGAACAACTTCAATGCTATGAGAGAATATATTCCAAGCTTAAAAACAACTCCAAATCTCCAAGAAAATGAGCTCCACTCCGAGATTCAAGGCTTAGAAACAAGTTGGTGAAGGTTGATATCGTTTTGGTAGTGCAGAGGTATGATATGTGAAGAGAGAAATTCGGTTTGGGTTGTGAAGAAATGAAAAAGCAGTAGTCCTATAAATAGATCTGCGAGACTTAGCGCATGCTATCGGACAGATTAGCGACGCTAATGAACTTACGACGCTATCCGGTCGATATTACGACGTAAGCGGCTTACGATGGCTCTGTCTTGAATTATCGCAGTCGTTAGCGCACGCTAATGATAAATGGGTTACGACGCTAATAAAAGTAGATTCTCACCGACACGGCTGACTCGGACTTAGATCTCATGCATGCTAACGGTTAAAAGGGTTCACGTCTTTGAAGTCAATCACGCGATTCCCTCTTAGCGTACGCAACAGAGGAAACCTTACGCACGCTAAGTCACATTATTAGCGTACGTTAATCGTACTGTGTAGCGTACGCTACATTAACAAAAATTCGAAAATGCAACACTCTAATAACATCGAATCATCACATATGAAATGAAATAACAACGATATGATATTTAAATCTATAATACCACGACATAATACTAAATGCAACGATTCATGATAATCAGATTATCCGAATAATACAATGACAGGTAAGAATGAAAAGTTACAGTCGGATATTACATCTAGTTCCTATAGAACAGTAGATATACAAAAGTTTATATTGAGAGAGGTTGAGCTTGGACAGATAGAAGACAAGCGGTTGTAACGGTTGTGTACTCGGACCGATCGAAGACGAGTCAAGTTTGTGGTTGTTCTTGTGCCAATAGAAAAGGAAGTCGGAGAGAGGACGTAGGCAAGTTGCCGAACCTCTATAAATCTTTGAGTCTTTATTTTCCGCACTATTTTTCATTTATTCGCAAGAAATTTCGATATTCCGCATTACCACTATTCAACCCCCCTTCTAGTGGTAAATTTATCTCTTCAATTTCATATATTGTATCTTATTTTATTTGGGTATATTACTTGTATGATTGTATTTAATTTGAATATTGTTATTGAAATTTTTTATGGTTATTTTGATGATGTATAGTTGTCTATATTATGTCATATGTGTATAGGTAAAAAAATATGTTCAGGTACTGTATAGAGATTCAATAGAAATTAAGAAAATTATAATTTTTAACAATGGCGACGAAAAGATCCATTGCCAATAACAAAAATGATCAAATTTACCTAAGATGATCCATCGCAAAAGTGTTCGCTCAGTTTCACAAATACGCCAGCGGTTGTGTTCCCGTCACTAAATAGCGATAAAAATATTGCCGTTAGTTAGTCGAAAAAGTATGAAATGGACGATGAAATTGGCGAAGGATAGCGTCGTCACTGATTAATGATGGACTTTTTAGTAACAAATTCTTTGCTAATTAGTAGCCACGTTTGATTTTAGACGACATAAATATGTGACGGATTTCTATAGTTTTGCAAAGGAGTATTTAGTTGCCAAATTTATCCACAACTACTGAATTTAATCGCTATATTTTAGCAACATGGTAAATAGCGATGGATTTTTTCTGTTTTGAATCCTTCACTATTTCCATTTAATGACGGATTTATGCCTTTCAGTGACCTCATTTTCCATGGTTGTTTTCTTATGGTGTAGTCCACTTCTCTCCAATCCGCTTGGAGATAAATTCATTATAACTTGATTCAGATATTACTATGAATTTTGCTACTGCATATTTTAAACAATGAAAACATGTGGCTGTTGTAACTCCCTCTGATTGCTAGCACCTCCCAAGCTGAACTGAGAACCCATGGATGTCTCACAATCTTTTCTTTAGTTGCTTATCACCTCTTTGACTGAAAATTTGTGGATTCCTCACAACTCCTCACGTTGTTTATCACATTTCAATCAAGAAACCATGGATGTCGTATAACCTTCTATATCAATAACTTCGTTCAAGAAAGAACCCCAACTCAAATCAGTTTATGATAAGAGTTTGTTTTCCTCCAAATGGATATCCTCTTCTTTCTCCATACACTTTTGAACGTCACATTACAGAGAAATATATTTCAGAGCTTCTTCAGATATTTTTTTGAGTATAGCTCTCTTAGGTGCTACTATTAATCTTTTCAGAATATTTCTTTGATTTGAATGTGTTAACAACATTTTAGTTATTTCGTTTGTTTTCTGTTGTTCTTAGCATCTTCAAATCTTTAGATATATATTGTTGATCATGGAGCCTCCGTCATAGTCTTAGCTTGAATGCAAATCGGGCGGTCGAGACAGACTTATTTGTCTATGATTACCTTCTGGTATGGCTGTCTTGTTTCATCTGATCTGACTGTTAAGATATATATATATACACACATATATATATATATATATATATATATATATATATATATATATATTTTCGATATAATAATTGGTTCGGTCGATATTCTATGACTTGTTGCATGTAATATTTATTTTCTAGATCTAGAGAAATATTTAAACTCATAATTTTCACAATCCTTGCATGCTTCATGATTCTCTCTATTTGTCAATCCTTGTTGTCAGCATTTTTCATGTTAAGGGCTGTTTGTTTGTCTTTTAATGGTTACATTAAGAGCCTACCTCTGAATCGCTAAGAGGCGAGGACTGTTTGGCAAAATAAAAATGACCACTTAATGGTTACAATAACCTCTTAACCATTAAGCATCCATACACTCTCTCAACCATTAAGAGACAAACAATTTCCAGATTTACCCCTCCTCTTAAATTAAGAATTATTATTATCATTATTATATTTTAAATGAATTTAAATAAAAAATTATTAGACATAATTATTATTATAATTTTCTAATGCATTAAATTAAAAAATATTATACATAATAATAATAATTATTATTTTAAATGAAGTAAATTAAAAAATATTATGCATAATTATTATTATTATTTCAAATGAATTAAATTTAAAAATATTATACATAATAATTATTATTATTATTATTAAATTAAATTTAAAAATATTATACATAATAATAATTATTATTATTTTAAATGAATTAAATTTAAAAATATTATACACAATTATTTATAAAAATTAGGGTTTTTATTTATAAAAATGAGAGGTTTTGGTACGCAAGGGGAGGAAAAATAGGATTTTTAATTGCTAATTTTATACAGAAGGGTAAAATGGTAATTTGTTACCATTCATAGTTACCATTCAGAACAATTACCAAACAACCAAATTTCATTCTGCACTCAACCATACAGAGCCTCTCAACCATTCTGTCCTCTCAACCATTCTGCACTAAATCATTCAGCAACTGCCAAACAACCCCTTAGTTAGTTATCCACTTAACTTACATGTAGTCGAGACATCCATCAAGTCGACAATCCATCTTTCGACCAACTGTATCATCTGTCGATGGTCTTCAAACTCGGCTGTCGCCTATCTTAAGTTAGCTTTCGCGCGGCTTGTAAATTGGTAGGACCTATAGAATATACTATTTGGTTCTTATTCACAATGACAAGTAACTTAACTTATAATTGAATCGGAATTAATACATCATGTATAAACCAAACCAAACCAAACATACCCAGTATATCCATTCGGGCGAGTGCGGAGAGGGTAAGATGTACGCACTACGCCCCTACTCTTATTCAGTAGGGATCTTTGTTTCCAAGATTCTAATACATCATGTATGATATCATCAAAGTGAGTCCCCACTCAAATATTGTATGTAATGTATCTTAAGTATATTCCTAACAATGTATGTGAATATGTGTGGTTGAATATGATTTTATGGCATTCGACTGTATTTTGTGAATTTTTTTTCTTTTATTTTTTGATATGGTTATGCATTTGTGAATTTACATAATGGGTAATATGTTTGTTTTCCATTTAATATCTGATATGCTTGACCATTTTCTAAGTAGTTATTTTTTTAACTAAATATTCAGTTTTTATGGTAGTGTTAATTATGTGCATCTAAGAATAAAAGTTCTTTAGCTTATTCAAGTATTTTTTTTATGCGATAAAAGAGGTAGTGTTAGAGCGTTCACAGTAGATCACCTATAATTTGGATCCTAAACTTGCTCCTAAACTTCACCCTATCCTAAATTTAGTCCCTATTATACAAGTGAATACAGCAGATCACCTATTTATTATTAATAATATTATACAAATAATATTCTATTCTATTTTTTTTTAATTATATAACCATTTTGGCTGCTACACAAAACAGAAACCTGTCGCCATAATCTTCATCTTCAATTCCTAAACCCTAAAATAATAAAAACTATCTCATCAATTCAAGGCTCTCAAACTATTCATATGAGTTCAAGTTCATTATCAATTTTCATTCTCTTTCACATGGTATGATTGTACTTTATTTTGCTTTTATATATATATATATATATATATATATATATATTACATATTGACGCAGTTCTTACTGATTCGAGTATGCATATATATGCTTATAAGTTGATTTTTCAGTTTTCTCAGTGTGGAGTAGATTCAATTTCCGAAAGTGACTCGTATTCAACCTCTAGTGATAGTGTTGAACTAGCAGTTGTCATTGGGGATTTTTTTTTGGAAAAATTGACAACCAGGAAAAACTCGACATCAAGCTATGGATCGATCCGTGGTGGTATCACAAAAAATCAAAACCATAAAGAAGGGCATAAAGGATTATTCCGGGATTACTTTGCGGATCCTCCTTGTTATCCAGCAAAGGAATTTAGAAGGCGATTCCGCATGAATCATGATTTATTTCTTCGTATTAAAGATGTCGTAGTAGCACATGTTTCTTATTTTCTTCAAAAACGCAATGCGACTAGAAAATTGGGATTATCTTCTTTTTAAAAGATAATGGCTGCATTTAGAATACTTGCTTTCGGAGTCACAGTTGACTTGTTTGACGAGTATATCAAAAATTGGAGAGAGCACGACAATAGAGAGTGTTAAAAGATTTGTTAAGGCTATTGTTTCTATTTTTGGCGATGAGTATCTAAGACGACCAAATAAAGTTGATACAGATAGATTGCTGGCATAGGGTGAGCATCGTGGATTTCCACGTATGTTAGGAAGTATTGATTGTATGGAATCGGAATGGAAGAATTGTCCTACTACATGGTTAGGTATGTATACTGGTCGTTGTGGTAAGCCAACAATTAAGTTAGAAGCTATTGCTTCTTCATATACTTGGATATGGCATGCGTTTTTTGGATTACCTAGATCTCATAATGATATAAATGTCTTAGAAAGATCTCCCTTGTTAAATGAGCTTGTTGATGGACAAGGTGCTCCAGTTAACTTCTCTATTAACGGTCATGCTTATAGTAGAGGATATTATCTTGCTGATGGTATATATCCTGCATGGGCGACTTTTGTCAAAACAATCCCAATTCCTGAAGGAGTGAAGAGAAAATATTTTACTGAAGCTCATGAAGCAATAAGGAAGGACATTGAGCGTGCATTCGGGGCACTTCAATCAAGGTTTGCAATTGTTCGTGGACCTGCACGTTACTATAATCAAGAGGATCTAAAACAGATAATGACACCTTGCGTTATAATGCATAATATGATAGTCGAAGATGAGAGACATTTATATTTAAATGCGAGTGATAATGAGTATGATCTTAATGGTCCACCCAGACATGAGATTTCAATGACGAAGATGGATGACGTCGCAGACTTCATAACACGGCACATAGAAATGAGAGATTCAACAATTCATACTCAACTATAAGATGATCTTGTTGAACATCTGTGGAAAGTTTAGTTAATCATAGAAGTTTGACTATATTAATGTTAATTCATTTTCTATGATTAATAGTTTATATTATGTTTGCAGGGAAAATATAATTTGAGTAGTTTACTCTTTAACTCTCTTGGGAGTTTTATTTTAACTTTGTTGTTTTATCAATGTTATACTCGTTTTGGTTCGGCTTTCATTCCTTTATATATTCGTGAGTTTATTCAAATGTTGTAACATATACTGCTCTTGATTTTTAGATGCATTTTCTGAATCTAGCAATTCATGCATCACTAGCTCACATGAAAAGAATCAATTGAGTTTACATATTTTAGCTAATAGTACTAATATGTTATATGTACTAAATATGCTTCTGAAATAATGTGATGCTCATTAATAATAAGAAATTGACTTTTTCAACCTCTACAATATTATAGTCTGAACAGAAAAGTGATGCTTAAAAGTGATCAATAAGGTTGCAAAGTTTAAAAGATTATCCATAAATTATTCGTGCTGATTTGATGCTCAACATATAGACACTACTAAAAAAGGGCTTTACTGACAGCAAAAATCTGTCACTAAACTCTTTTAGTGACACACGTAAAATGTGTCAGTAATCCGGCAGTCAAAACATGGTGACACCATTTTACGGTGTCACTAAAACTGGTGTCAGTAGTCTGTGTTACACAAATGTAACTATATTCCGATACGACAATGTCAGTACCTTTCAATAAATATTATATGTCACTACTCCGTCACACTATAGTGTGAATAGATAACGACACAATAATGTGAGAAAATAGTAATTGTATTTCAGGGTCATTAATTTCTGTATTTCTGACACATTATTGAGAGTAAATTCTGACACTTGATTATCAATAAATGCTTGACACTAAATTGATAATTTAATTAATGGTAATTTTATAATTAAATATGTACCGAAAATCACATATTAATTTATATATTAAAATGATACATATTTTTTGATGCTGCAACAATATTTGATAAAGTCTAAATATAAAATATTTTATTAACCATTAGCATCATTATCCTTAATAGTTACAAAGTACAAAATATCACATAGCAAAATCAGTTAACATTTCAAAATAACAAACAAAAAGATCACACTATTCTTCCGAAAAAGTAAAAATCTTCCATGCTTCTAACCAACATATGCAGCCCACTCGTCGCATAATCGAGAAAGGTCATCAATACACCTTCAAACAACCAACAAGAAGCAGCATAAACAGGAGTGTTAGGATCAGAAACACACACACACACACACACACATATATATATATATATATATATATATATGTAATATCCGGGGGTAATTTTTTTTCGTGTTACTATTGATTTGTACGTATTCATTTGGAATTGCACAAGTGTTGTTGTTTTGGACCGATACAATGTATATTGTATTGGAATATTTCGGGATCGAAATATTTATACTTGTCGTCGGGTTGGTTTCGTCGTTTGAATGTTGGTTGGAGAGTTTGGATTTTTGGCTAATTATACTAGCCTTAACGTACGCTACGGATGTAGCATTGCGTACACTAGCTCGTTGACATTACGTATGTTATGCCTGTAAGGTTACGTACGTAATGCTTGGTAGGTGGTAGGAACCTTCCTCGTAGTCACTTTCGGCCGGTGGGTCCCGAGCATCTTCCGATCGGATCTCACTATTGCAGTCAACGGACCCTTACGTACGTTAAGAGGTGAGCTCTACGTACGTAATACAGGTCTTGTTAACGTACGTAATAAGCTTTTGTTTACGTACGTTAAGGCCTTCGTATTTTAGTTCAGTAAGTTCTGGATTTGGCTTTACGTACGTTAATGTTTTTACATAGCGTACGTAAAGGCCCTTACGTACGTTAGCATGGGCGTATAACGTACGTAATGGACTTGTCAGTCTATTTATCTTGGTTTCGTATTTCATTTCCTCACGAACCAAAATACATTTTCTCTCCCTAGAATCGTCCGTTCGGACTTGTTATTGATGTTTAGCCCCTTCCCACTAGATCTTGATCATCCTAGCTTGGATTGAAGCTTGAAGTTGGAAGCTTGTTGGGGCTCCTTTGGTGTTTGGAGGGTTTTTCTTGTTCTTCTTTGGTAAGTTCCCTCAATCTCTTGTTCTTCAAGTGATTTTTGAGTTTGATGATGTTGTTGTTGTTGTTGTTTTCTTTGGGTATTGTTTGATTGATGGAGTATATCATGATTCTTCATAGTTTTGGTAAACTTTTGATGAAGAACATGATGGTATTGCTTGAGTTGGATTATGTTCTTGATATTTTAGATTGTTTGGAGGTTTTTAATCATGTCTAGGAAGGATTATGTTAAGACTGTTATATGATTAACATAGTCTTGAGATGATTATTGTTGGTGGTGGTGTTCTTGAAAGATTATAACCACTTTAGTAAGGATTTATGATGATTTAAGGGTTGATTATCATAATTTGGAAATGGTTGAGTGAATCTTGTTGTTCAATCCGAATTCAGGAGGTTATGATGAAGGATTTTCGTTTAGACATCATGTTTGTTGGAATGATGATGTTCTTGAGGTGTTTGTGATGATGTTCATGATATTATCATTGTAGGAGAACCAATTTGATGATGGTAGTGATATTGTGATCTTTGAGATGTTCGTTTTGATGATTTTTCTTAAGTGAATCTTGTTGAATGGATTTCACAAGTGTTAAGAACGTAACGATCATGTTAATTGATCATCGAGGTGTTGGAGGATGTTAGAATTCATAGTTGAGAACTATGATATTCATTCGTGCGGTGTGATCGATTCATGTTTGAATCGGGCTTTGTCCTTGTCGTTGTTTTCTATTGATTTTGTGTTTTTGAATGAATCGTTTTCATTCAAGGTTGTTCGAGCATTGGTGATCGTCGGGAGGCACCGTTCGTCGTTTCGTGCCAGGACGTTGATCGTTGAAGGACTTGCTCGCCTTCGGTTTGTAGCAAGTTTTATACTTGTATTGATCAATGAGATTAATGTTATCATATATGTATATGAATGTATTGTATCATTTCGAGACCTAGTCTCTTAGTGATTTGTTGATATTCGGGAATTGTTTGATGCAATAGCTTTCGACAATTATGCTAAATGTTATTTTTATTCGTTAACGGCCGGTTTAAGGCATTGATATTCTTGTTGATACTGAAGTTATCGATATCCGATTTGCGGTATCGATGTATCGATTATTATTGCTGACGTTAATGTCGTTCTGAGGCATCGTTGAATCATTATTATCGAATTGGAACTGTTGTTATGATGTTGTATCGGCCGATTGAAGGCGTTTGACATATTCGTTATCATCTCTGTTTCGGTGGCCGGTTCAAGGCGCCGGGACATCTATTCTAAACGTATCATTGTGTATCGATTGACCGTTCTAAGGTAATCGTGGTATTTAATTGGATTATCGAAGATAATTTCCATCCGTTGTATCATTGGTTATCGATTAACCATTATAAGGTAATCGATGTATTTAATTGGGATTATCGAAGATAATTCCCATCCGTTATATCATTGGTTATCGATTAACCGTTCTAAGGTAATCGATGTATTTAATTGGGATTATCGAAGATAATTCCCATCCGTTGTATCATTGGTTATCGATTAACCGTTCTAAGGTAATCGATGTATTTAATTGGGATTATAGAAGATAATTCCCATCCGTTGTGTCATCGTTATCGATTGACCGCTCTAAGGTAATCGACTTATTGAATTGGGATTAGTGAAGATGATTCCCATCCATTGTGTCGTGTTGTCGATTGACCATCCTAAGGCGATCGATGTATTGAATTGGAACTGTCAGAGACATTTCCCATCCATTGTATCGTTGTTATCGATCGATTGTTCTAAGTTAATTGATGTATTGAATTGGGACTGTCAAGGATAGTTTCCACTCGTTGAGTTATTGTGATCGATTGGCCATTCCAAGGCAGTCGAGGTATTTGAATTGGGACCACCGTGGACGGTGCCCATCCGTGAGTTATTGTTGTCGTGTTGGCCGACTCAAGGCAGTACGCTATTATTCTTGGGAATTTGGTAATCTTGGGAGCGTTACTGTTGTGATTAATTGTGTTTTGGAGGCTAGTCTCGGCTAGCGCTCGATGGGTAAGCTTGGGGCTTAAACCTTCGCGGTTGGTTTCCCAACACCTACAGTTCAGTAGGTCATGGTCATGTTAATGATCTCATTATGGGTAAGCTTGGGGCTTGAACCTTTGCGGTTGGTTTCCCAACACCTACAGTTCAGTAGGTCATTGTCATGTTAATGATCTCATTATGGGTAAGCTTGGGGCTTGAACCTTCGCGGTTGGTTTCCCAACACCTACAGTTCAGTAGGTCACGGTCATGTTAATGATCTCATTATGGGTAAGCTTGGGGCTTGAACCTTCGCGGTTGGTTTCCCAACACCTACAGTTCAGTAGGTCACGGTCACTGGGTGATCTCATTATGGGTAAGTCTGGGGCTTGAACCTTCGCGGTTGGTTTCCCAGCACCTGCAATTCAGCAGGTCACGGTCATTGGATGATCTCATTGTGATACAGCTTCGTGCCGTGGCTTCGGCCCTCATTGATACAGCTTCGGGCTGTTTTGGCTTCGGCCACTGTGGTGATTGACAGCTTTAGCTGAGTGTCATTCAGGGTATTGTGATGATATACAGCATGTGGCTGTTCGGATTTCAGGCTATTGTGATATATAGCTTCGGCTGAGGGGCTTTCAGGCCATTATGATGTATCGGTATTTCTGTTGGAGCCTTCGGGCATTTTGATTGTATCTATTTCAGTGTTGGCTTGGTTTACCTTCGTGTGATGTATTGTTGTGTTCTGTATTGATGATTCGCCATTGGGCACTTGTGTTCTAACCTATTGAGCAGGTATTGATCATATGCCGTGGGCATAGTGTTTCACGAATGCTCGATTCTTACTTTGGTTTGTGAGCATCTCGTTTACCATTGTTGTACTGTTCATTCTGCCTTTGGATGCATATCATGTTGTACATGTATTTGATATTCATTATCTGGATGACTGACCCCGTGGGGGCGAAACATGTTTTCATGTTTTAGGTACTTGCGAGGAGAGAGTTGAGACACGGGGGCATGACGATGGCGACGAGGCATTCGAGCGATACTAGTCTGAGATGTTTTGGTGTTCATGTCAGTCAGACAGTTTGGAGTACTCCAGTTTTGTCAGTTATTGTCATTTTGTATTATCCGAGCAAGGCTCGTGGATGTCGTTGTATTTTATTTGGGCCATGTAGGCCCACTATTGTCATTGAAATTCCATATCGGAATATTATGTTGGATGTCAGTGTAGGGATTGTGATTCCCCTTTCGGTCAGTTAGTTGTATTTTTGGTCGTGTTAGACTGGTGGATCTCCTGGTGTGGGGTCCACGGCACTGTAATAACCCAATGGGATTTGGGGGTGTTACAGAAGATGGTATCAGAGAATTGGGTTGTGAGATACCCTGATATGTGAGTTATGTGGTTCTACCAATGCGGTAGTAGTAAACTGTCAGGTTATGACAATCTGGACAATCGGGTTTTGTGAGTCGTGATAGTTGGACGACTGTATGAGTCATTCTTTCATCGAGTCGTCATCAGTGAAAACTAGTATCGCAAGACCTCGAAGCTTCGTATGACCTGTTTAAGGACTCGATTCTCTTGTATGTTCATACATTCATTATGCCATTGATTATACATATTTTGTTGAAACTTGTATGTAACATTATGTTACGACCCATTCATGATTAATTGCTTTGGAGCGTGTCGGCTCAGTATTGGCTATAATTAGCATGTTTAAAGCGATTGTTTATTTGTTGAGTATATATACTCGTGTTTGGCTATTGACTTAGCATTGTGGATTGGACGTTGAGGCTGTTGGCCACTAAAGTATACTGGATACAGTTTGGAAAATCGTTTAAACAACAAACTGTATGGAATCTAAATCTGAGTGCGTAGCGGAAGTCTTGGATACAGTTAGTTGCCGTGGATACAACAACGACGTATTAGGTGTATACTTAATATATCACAGTTATTTCAAACAGTAAAAACGGAAGGTAAATAACACAGTAATTTAAGTGGTTCGAGGTAAACCCCTCTACGTCCACTGGTCCTCCACACAGGAGTAAAAAGTTTATTATATAATTACTGCGTACACAACTACGTAATTATATACAAACCTATCCTTGTATCGTTCACACAGATTGATACAAAGAATGTCGCTTTCAACCGTTCACACAGATTGGTTAAAGCTTCCTTCTTGACTAGCTTCTTCACACACAGTTCCAAAGCTTCGTCCTTATTCGTCCCACACAGTCGAATAACTTGTTGAGTTCACACGAGCTCGGTTTTACAGAGGTAAAAGGTAGGTAACTGTAAGAACAATGACTTTGAATATCAAGATCTTGAGTGATGATAGTCGTTTCTTGATGTTGAGCACTGTATATCTCTTTCGTTCTAACTAGAAGTATGCTTTGGAGATATGTTTGCTCAGATGATAACTTTGATAGCTTGAGTATTAGGTTACTTGGGTTCGTTCAGTTGTCTGGTTGGTTCGTTGGTAACTGATCTTCAATGTCTTCAAGGATATATATAGCCTCTGAAGAAAGTATCCGTTGAGATGTCCGTTTGAATAAGATTTCCTTCAACGGGAATATGACATGATCCGGATTTCGCGGGATTCTGAAGATCTGAAGACTGACAGTATTTAAATACTTTATCCTTGAGTATTTAAATACTTCTTTGTTAAACGGGACTTGACTTGTGTTCTTTCTTGTCCTTTTGTGAACTGTATGGAAGATGACTGTATTTAGAGCATCGAGACAGTTTCCATACTTGATCTTTTACAAGTCTTCTTGCTGTACTGACGAGCTTCACTGATGCTGATTCGAGGCAGGTTTTCGATATAGGATAAAGCCTTGAAACTTCGATACAGTTTCCTTACTGTATAATTGGCATATATGTCAAAACCTTCTCAATAACAAATAACAATCGATACAGGGATCGGGTATCCCGGCTGATTCGATACAGGGTGATTGTTTTTCCCAACAATTTCCCCCTTTTTGACAATTTGCCAAGACTAACTTACTTCAACTCTTCGAGTCTTCTTGATGATGCCAAAACCTTCTTCATGAAGCATTCTTCTTCGATGACTTCTGGCAGATTTCTTGGTCTTTTGTCAATAGGTCTGACTTAGTGACTTAGTCTACAAAAATGAACTGCTCGCAGGCATGTTCGATACAGTTTGAGATTTATTACAACTTAAGCTTATGATTGGCGCGCAGGCACAATCTTACAATGTATTCTAAGTTTACAACTGAAACTATGAACTGTTCGTAGACTAGTTCGTACAGCTTATTTTTCAATCAAGTTTGTCTAACTTGAGATTCCTATCAAACAATTTTAAGTAATCATACATAAACACAGTAGATTACGAGTTGTAATCTTTCAAGACAAACAAACTATTTTATTGATATTCAAAATGATTGAGTACAAAGTTTGCTGTTTCGAATAGAAATTACAAAAACAAAAATAATATACATAAATTTTATCTCCTCATCTATAATCCGCATGCCTCCATGGTCTCTTTCCTGGCTCATTCTCGGTGCCGCGCCACCAGTTTTGAAGTGAATCATTGCCTCGTTCCTGGTAAATCGCTCTTCCTTCATATGAACGATCAAAGGCAAGTATCCAATCTTCTGGATGGGTGACCCGATCTCCTCTTCTATGTTTTGATTTCATTTCGACTTGGAGAGGGAGCTTACCTTCTTCTAGCATCTTTGAAAACTTATCCACGCTCCGCTAACGTTTTAAAATTTTTGAAGATGGCGGATTCCCTGATGAGTCTGACAAAATATCTCATCAGTTCATTCTTCCTCCAGTGCTTCACTTCTTCGGCAGTTGGGTTGCGGTTGGTCGGCAGACGTATTTCCGAAGGTCTTTGGATAAGATTTTGCCAAGGGACATTTGGGTCATGGAATTGTTAGGCGTATTTTTATACGCTTATTTATCATTATTTTGTAGTGTTTTGGTGAGTGAAATTATCTAAATGAGCTTTTAATGCCTTGATTTTGTATGATTGACAGGAAATTGAAGTCCGGGAGCTAAAACGAGGCAAAACGGGCGAAAACGGCAAAACTGGACGATGAGCCGCGGCGCAAGGAATCTGAGCCGCGGCACGACAGAAGACACCACCGAAGGGCGAGTAGGTCAGACTGCGTGCCGCGGCACGGCCAGTGAGCCGCGGCATAGAAGAATTTATTTACGCCCAGGTATTCAGCTTTTGGCGATGTGCCGCGGCACAGGTTCAGTGAGCCGCGGCACACTTAGCGGGTTTGGTACGTCTGCGCGGATTCTGGGCCGTTTCGAAGCCAGTTTTCAACCGATTAATACGGACGCGATTTGTGGAGGTGCTGAGCTATAAATAGGGCTTAAGACCTTAATTTAATTATCGGGGAATCATTGAATCTAAACCTAGGAGAGCTTAAGCTTGGAGATAAAGAAGAGGAGGAAAGCAGAAGAATTCAAGGGCAGAAGGCGGGAGCTGAAGAACGGAGGAATCCGAGCTTCATCTGCGTTTGAATTTTATGCTTTCGTTTATTTATTTTGTATTTCCAGTTTTTAGTATGTCAGGCTAAAGCCCTAATCTAGGGTTTTGATGAAACCTTTGTTTTGACGAATTGATTAAGATTATCCAATTTATTACCTTTTTATTGAGTTTTCCCAATTATGTTTAATGCTTGCAATTATCTGGCCAATAGTTGTATTGATTTAATCATTCACTTCGAATCGGGAGAGGAGATTTGGTGAGGAACTATTGGTGAGGACCGTTTTATTCTGTGAGATAGGAATATACTCATAGAAACTACGTGGCCTTTAGGAGATTTCATGCTTTTTGCCTATCGACGAGATAATTCACCTAGGGATAGAGTGCGTTAGTCGCCGTTAGATAAATCTATTGACCTCGGGAGAGGCGGTAGAATATATTAGCAATCTCCGCCTTCAGTAAATTGGGAAAATTATTTATTACGGATAATCGAGAGTAAATTCGGATAAACTAAGGTGGATTCAGAACCCTAGACGTATTCATCATTTGATTTCCTTAATTCAAGATATTGTTTTTTACTGCTTAGTATTTTAGAAATTCTTTTAGTTATTAATCCAAAAAACCCAACTTCGATTGTTCAAATAAAATTGGAATACGAAAACGTCGGTAGTTAGAGATTCAATCCTCGTGGGAACGATACTCTACTTATCACTTTATTACTTATAAACGATGACGTGCACTTGCGTGTAGGAAATATCGCAACAAGTTTTTGGCGCCGTTGCCGGGGATTGAAATTTTTCTAATATCGATTTAAGTATTTCCAGTCTTAATTTGAACGTTTTATTTTTTATTTTTGTGTATTTATTTTTGTTTATTCGTTTTTTCCTTTCGGGACCTTTCGTTAGTGCATGAGAAGACTCGGTAACGAAGGCTTACTACCTTTGGACACCGAGCTCGAGCGCACGCTAAGAAGGAACAAAAAGGAGAAAAGAGAGTTGCAGACGGCGGTCATCATGGCCGAGAATATTGAAATCCAAGGAGGAGACAACCAAGTGCGGCAAGTTCAACCGGAACTCGCTCTTCGAGATTATGCCATGCCGCAGGTCAACGCTAATTTTTCGGGAATTCGGCGTCCCACTATCCAAGCAAATAATTTTGAGATCAAGCCCGCCATTATTCAGATGGTGCAAGCGAGCCCATTCTGTGGATTGCCGAAGGACGACCAGAATGCCCACATTGCATCTTTCCTTGAGATATGCGATACTTTCAAAACTAATGGTGTCACCGACGATGCCATCCGATTGAGGCTTTTCCCTTTCTCTTTGAGGGATAAAGCAAAGTTTTGGTTAAATTCCTTACCGCCGGGGTCGATTACAACATGGGAGAGGTTAGCGCAAGCCTTCCTTGCCAAATTTTTCCCACCAGCTAAGACGGCGAGGTTGAGAAATGAAATAACCACTTTTGCCCAGTTCGATATGGAATCACTCCACGAGGCGTGGGAGCGATATAAAGAATTACTACGAAGATGCCCTCATCACGGTATTCCTGATTGGCTTCAGCTTCATACGTTTTATGGTGGTTTGATTGCTTCTACACGCACTTTAGTGGATGCGGCCTCCGGTGGGACATTCATGGAAAAATCTATGGCCGAGGCACACGTGCTTTTGGAAGATATGGCCGAAAACGCATACCAATGGCCATCAGAAAGATTGACACCGAAAAGAGTAATGGAAGTTTCAAGCAATGATCCGATCTCCACCTTGATGACTCAAGTCGCCGCTTTGACACAACATGACTCCAGACATTTTCGCACGCACCCGTTACCATTGAGACATGTAATTGGTGTAACGGATCACACCCGAGCGGAGTGTCAATTTGGAAATCCGTCGAGCAAAATCGATGGAGCAGGCTCAATTCGTAGGAAATGGGAATCGACCGAATAACCCGTACTCCAATACTTATAATCCGGGTGGCGCAATCATCCCAACTTTTCATGGAGAAACGGACAGACGCACACCAGCCCCCTTTCGCTCGGAATCAACGGCCCCCTTCCGCTCCCAAAGTGTCTCTCGAGGAAGCGCTTGCAAAATTGGCGGCAAATACGAGTCAATTTATGACTCGGACGGAAGCTACACTACAAAATCATTCGCTTCCATTCGAATTTGGAGGTCCAGTGGCAAAATCGCTAATGTGTTGACTAAATGCGGAGGGAGCATTGCAGTACAACAGAGACTAATCCTAGAGAGAGTCTAAACGCAGCTTAGCTTGAGAAGCGGGAGAGAGATTCTTTGGATCACCGGAGTGGGTAAAGAGAAGAAAGTGATGGAGGAAGAGATGGATTTAAAGCCGAGGAGTCAAAGGAGGTGAAGCGGTAACTTGAAGACATGTGTTCCCCTGTTCCGTTTCCGCAGAGACTACAAAGAAAGAAGGGCGGACAAACAATTTTCTAAATTCCTTGATGTGTTCAAAAGCTTCACATAAATATTCCGTTCACGACGCATTGGAGCAGATGCGAGTTATGTCAAATTCATGAAAGAGATATTATCTAAGAAGAGAAAACTTGAAGAGTTTGAAACGGTCACCTTGACAGAGGAGTGCAGTGCAATTCTTCAAAAGAAGCTCCCACCTAAATTAAAAGATCCGGGAAGCTTCAACATACCTTGCACCATGGGGAATTTTTCATTTAATAAGGCACTATGCGATCTTGGTGCAGTATCAACCTCATGCCTCTGTCGATTTTCCAAAAGTGAATATTGGGAAGCTAAGCCAACCACGATCTCATTACAATTGGCGGACCGATCGATAAAGTATCCGAGGGAGTGATCGAGGATGTATTAGTTAAGGTTGACAAGTTCATCTTTCCAGCCGACTTCATCGTACTAGACATGGAGGAAGATGACAATATTCCGATCATCTTGGGACGACCATTTCTAGCGACGGGCCGAACCCTTATAGACGTGGAAAAGGGAGAGCTAACTCTGAGGGTCCAAGACGAGGAAATTACTTTTCAAGTATTCAAGTCATTCCCATGTCCAGGAAGTGCTGATAAAGGATCACAAATTGAGAGGGTGAATGCCGTTGAAAGAGGAAAGCACCGAAAACATCGTCGGTGGGAAAATTCAGATGTTGTGTTAAATGGCCCAAGTTTTAAGAAGGATGTAGAACAAGTGGCGTTCCTCGAGCATGAGGAGAAATCTGCTGCAATCGTGGGTTCGTTTGTGAAGGAGGAAAGTGAGCCAAAAGCTGCGAAAAATTAGTCATGGAGAAATCGGGTGTTTCGGAAAATTTTTCAAGTCGAAACCTTTTCACAAACAACATTTGATGACCGAACCGAAACTCGAACCACTAATGACCAATGGTCATAATTTTAACCAAAATATAAACGGTTCGATGAACGGGGCGGAAGCCAAATGGAGTTTGCAGCGAACTAACGTTGTCCAATAGGTCCTATGAAGACTATAAACTTAGCGCTTCTCGGGAGGCAACCCGAGTTCGTAGTTGTAGATTTTGCATTTCTTTATTTTTCTTGTATTCGTGATTCTTATTTTTCATCATTTTTGTGCTTCTAATTGCTTCGCCTCTCGTTTTAACGTCTTCTTCTATAAATTCATGCGGAGAAAGTCGGGGAAGCAATTGGAGTATGAGCCGCGGCACAGATATTGTGAGCCGCGGCACACATCAATCGCCAGGGAAGGCAAAACCGACTGTACTTTGTGCCGCGGCACGGCATATATGAGCCGCGGCACACTTGAGCAATGAGCCGCGGCACACGGAATTTGAGCCGCGGTACACGAAAAACCGAGAACACAGGTCATAGGGACTGTACCTTGTGCCGCGGCTCACTTTAGCTGTGCCGCGGCACACTATGCGGAATCCGAAAGGGCAGGTAGCATATAACACGCGAGCGGCCGGCATTTCAGTCGTTTTCTACTTTCCTTCATCCCTCCCAGTAGCGACCGGCGAAGTTTTCCTTCAATTCTTCCCTGCGATTTTTTCTTGCAATCTTCAAAAAGGTACGTTTTAATCTTGCGAATTCACTTGCTTATGGTTTATATTTAGAAGTTGTTTTTGCTTTGAATGGATGGAACATGCCTAGTTTTTCCTTCAAGTAGTTTCATTATTGTTAGAGTATAACAGGGTAGTTTCATCGAATTTTCTTGATTAAATTGGAATATCAATGAATTGATTGTGTTAAGTTGTTACTGATTGAATTGTATTTCTGTTTTTGGGGGTTAAATCGAGCTAGAACTATGTTTATTCTTCAAGTAAACTTGTGCACACAAGGTGTTTGATAAATTGCAGCAATGAAAAATGGGTAAGCCAGGCATTTTCCAACTCATATGCAATGAATCATGTTGTCACATTATCCCCAACCTTTACATCATGTTCAACTTGAGAGCTATACTTAACTTCCTTTTTGATGATGCAAGCTTGTTTATTCACATTCCGCATGATGTAGTCAAGAAGCATGCAAGCTCACCGAACGATGTCGGCACCAGCTCTGAGCGGTGGAGGAGTACTTGACCTTTACTTTTCTTGCATTTCATTTTTTTGTCCATTGAGGTCAATGTACGTCCTAAGTTTGGGGGATTTACATTGATCTACATTCATTCTTTGTACTCTATTTTCTTGCTTTACATTATATTCTTTGCACTTTTCTTTTCTTTGCGAAAATTTTTTTAGCCTTGCTTGCCGTAGTTTCTCCTTATTCGTGAATTTTTGTGCTTCTATTTGTGTGATCTTGATGTTACGACACTGTCTTTCTCTCGAAGAAGCGGGCGAATTCTAGTCGAGTTGTAGTCGATTATTTCGCTCGCTTAGTAATCAATTAGGTCCGAAATTTTTCGTGATTGTAGAGGTCTTGCGGATAAGAGACGATACATACTTGTTTAAAATCCCCATCAATACGTTTGGCTACATTTTCCGGATAGTGAGTCGACTGCTTTCTTTAGTCGTGTTGGCACTTAGTTTGAGTTTTGAGTCGGTCAGTTTTCCCTAAAAGTCGAGATAATGTGTTCTATGATGGGAAGTCAGTAGCAGGGTATTCGCGTGACCGTTGTTTACTCTCGCGTAAAACAGCGAACCCGATTAGACTAGTGATTTAGTGATTTCACATGTGCCAATGATAGGAAGCCTAGTAACCGGGGCATTCGCGTGACCATTGTTTACTCGCGTAAAACGGCAACCTTGATTCGGACATGCGGAAATTATATATTCGAGTTGTTTCTCCATTGTAGACGGGAACTTAGTAACTAGAAGCATCCATGTGCCCCATGAGTGTCTTTTACGTCAAACGGTTTCCTAATACATGAGAATGGAAGTTCCACCTAGGATTATCCCGATGAAACATCCCGAGATCCTAACCTAGTGGTCGACTCGAATCAAATTTTTGAGCATATATATAAGGGGATCTTGTCCGAGGTTTATTTATTATGAGACTCGTGAAAATTGTGCCTTTAGATCGTGGAACGCGACGAACTAGCTTGTTTATATTAGCCTTTCATATTGAGTCGATTTGACTCATGTTTTGTTAATCTTTGGTGAGTTTTCTTCATGAACGAATGATTAGATGAACTTGATTACTTTGGAATTATTATTCGAAAGTGGCTTCGCTTTTATGACACTCGTAATATTTAGAGAGAATGACAGGATAGTATTGATTAGATTGAACACTATGAGTTGCACAATTATTCACGACATTCTTTTATTGACTTTAATTCTTTTTGCTTGAGGACAAGCAAAGGCTTAAGTTTGGGGGTATTTGTTAGGCGTATTTTTATACGCTTATTTATCATTATTTTGTAGTGTTTTGGTGAGTGAAATCATCTAAATGAGCTTTTAATGCCTTGATTTTGTATGATTGACAGGAAATTGAAGTCCGGGAGCTAAAACGAGGCAAAAGCGAAAACGGCAAAGCTGGACGATGAGCCGCGACGCAAGGAATCGAGCCGCACAGAAGACACCACCGAAGGGCGAGTAGTGTACTGTGTCACGCGCACAGCCAGTGAGCCGCGGCACGAGAAGAATTTATTTACGCCCGGGTATTCGGCTTTTGGCGATGTGCCGCGGCACGAGTTGATGAGCCGCGGCACACTTAGCGGGTTTGGTACGTCTGCGCGGATCTCGGGCCGTTTGGCTTGATTTTCAACCGATTAATACGGACGCGATTTGTGGAGGTGCTGAGCTATAAATAGGGCTTAAGACCCTAATTTAATTATCGGGAATCATTGAATCTAAACCTAGGAGAGCTTAAGCTTGGAGACAAAGAAGAGGAGGAAAGCGAGAAGAATTCAAGGGCGGAAGGCGGGAGTCAAGAACGGAGGAATCCGAGCTTCATCTGCGTTTGAATTTTATGCTTTTTATTTATTCTGTATTTCAGCTTTTTAGTATGTCAGGCTAAAGCCCTAATCTAGGGTTTTGATGAAACCTTTGTTTTGACGAATTGATTAAGATTATCCAATTTATTACCTTTTTATTGAGTTTTCCCAATTATGTTTAATGCTTGCAATTATCGGCCAATAGTTGTATTGATTTAATCATTCACTTGAATCGGGAGAGGAGATTTGGTGAGGAACTATTGGTGAGGACCGTTTTATTCGTGAGATAGGAATATACTCATAGAAACTACGTGGCCTTTAGGAGATTTCATGCTTTTGCCTATCGACGAGATAATTCACCTAGGGATAGAGTGCGTTAGTCGCCGTTAGATAAATCTATTGACCTCGGGAGAGGCGGTAGAATATATTAGCAATCTCCGCCTTGATAAATTGGGAAAATTATTTATTACGGATAATCGAGAGTAAATTCGGATAAACTAAGGTGGATTCAGAACCCTAGACGTATTCATCATTTGATTTCCTTAATCCAAGATATTGTTTTTTACTGCTTAGTATTTTAGAAATTCTTTTAGTTATTAATCCAAAAAACCCAACTTCGATTGTTCAAATAAAATTGGAATACGAAAACGTCGGTAGTTAGAGATTCAATCCTCGTGGGAACGATACTCTACTTATCACTTTATTACTTGTAAACGATGACGTGCACTTGCGTGTAGGAAATATCGCAACAGGAATTCCGGTCTGGAGCCAAAAATTCTAAAGCTTTGGGATTGAGGTGCTAGCTTGTTCAATTCGGCAGCGATACTGCTCTGAGCAGCCTCAAATTCCCTTTCCTGTTGCAGTCTTATTCTCCTTGCAGCTTCTCGTGCCTCTTCCCCCTTTTTGGCTTCATCAAGACTTTGTAGGATTTCAAGAGCGGCGTCCTGTTTGGTCTCGATGCTGTTTATTCTTTCAACAAGGGAGGAAAGAGTCTGCGACATTTCTTGAATGCTTTTGTCGTGCGCACGCAGTTGAGAGCTGTTCTCAATCATTGCACAGGCGGTCTTGGCTTCAGCAATTCTTGTCTTTGAAGCTTCCTCCTTGGCAGATTTCTCTTGTTTATCTTCCATGATCTTCAAGGCTTGCTTGAAAACTTCAGCGAAGGATGAATGCGTCGACAACTCGAGATACTTCGTGTTGAAGAGTTGTCATTTCTTCTGGCAGAGGTGTGCATCCATTGGTGCCTTTTCAACAGAAGATAAAGCGTTAATCGCATCTTGGATAAATACGATCGAAGGCCAAGAGCTCGCAGCGCTCTTTACGTGCGGCAGAGATAGGAGAGTCGGGATGGGCGAAGTCTTGACAGATTCAACCTCCTTACGTTCACGGATGGACGTGAAGTAAGTTGGACATCCTCGTGTTCACCGTCCTCGGATTCCAAGGTTGCGGGCGGCGGCTTCTTGTGGTACGGCGGCAGTTGGTTCGAAGCGTCTGTGGCGAAGGTTCTTCGGCAGATATGGATGCAGGAGGGACCGAATCCTCTGTTGGCTTGCAGAATGGCTTCTTCGGTCGCAATGTGCTCGGTGCCTGTTCCAAAATTTCTTGATCTTCCTCGACTGGAGGGACCGATTCCTCTGGTCGGGAATGTTCTCATTTGTGGCGAAGGTGGATTGGCTTGGTTAGAAGGTCCTTCGTCTTTTCTGGGTGGAGAGGCGTCTCGGGCTTCAGCCTCTTCACGACTCATTCTCAGACCTGCTTGAAGAGCATCGTCTTCATCGTCTGAGTCGGCATCGTCGTCAGTTTTTGGATTAATGGGAGAGTCCTCTGACTTCTTCTTTCCTTTTCTTCTGGCGTCAGATTTGTGCAGCAGGTGGCTTTCAATGAGATCTTTGCAAGAGGCGTTGTCCCATCGTAGCAGGGCCTCAATTTCAGTTGAGTCTGTTACTTCGGAGACGAATCGCTCTTCATGGCTCCATTCGCTCCAATTGTACAGTGTGTCGTACGGAGCTAGCCTATAGCCTTTCCATTGCAGGAATCTTTCGTACGCTTGTTCAATTTGAACCTAAAGAAGTGTTTGATTTATGATTGAGTCAGGGGAGGGACTTCGAATCACGTCTGGAGACGCTGTTTGAGGTATTCGATGCAGGTATGGGATCTGCACGGAAGATGGACTCCTTGCAGGGGATGGTACCGAAGGAAATTGGATCTGCACGGGTGTGGGATCCGTAGAGGAGAGGTAGCTTTTGGCTCGAATGGGCGGCCGACGTGCTAACGTCTTGAATGTTGGCGAGATGTCTCTATATCCGTCGTAGCCGCCAAAGGCTCGGGATCTACCGTCGATGCGGTAGGAGACACTTCTTCCACGGGGTTGGGCCACAGGGTTCTTGATGGGTTGGGCCACGGGCGAGACATCCTCGGAGTGCTTGGTTTTGATTTTTGAGAGCCTCCGGAGTCTCTTCTTGGACTTCTCACCAGCAGAGTGCTTCTTGCTGTGAGAACGCTTGCGCTTCTTCTTTGAGGATTCCATTTCTGGGACCTTCACGGTTACATCTCTGGGGTTGTCAGAAATAGGCATGTGCCTGGTTTGCGGATGGTTGGCATGCATGGTGCTCTAGTTATAAGCAGTGGGCTTGACGCCTCCTAAATATATCCGTGAGCTATTTTTCTTGGCGTCGGCGGATTGCATCACTCCGCACTTCGTCAGGATGTAGTTCAGCATTAAACCAAATGATTTCTTTTGGGTGGCAGGCTTGCACACCTCTTCTTGAAGTCGTTTCAAAATGATTTGGCACCAATTGACCTTTTCACAGGTCAAAATAGCTACCATCATTCTGAACCTTAGATTCGTGCACATCTCGAACGCACCGGTTCGATTTTCAATGATTCTGGAACAGAAGTCATGCAGATAAACGAAATAAAGAAGAAAATTTTTCTTGTGACTAGTGGTTGTCACCATGTCAACCACTTTGGACCCTGTAAAAAGTCCATAAAACTTAGTAATCAGCTCTTGAGACCCGAACGTCTCAAGCTGGTCCATGGTCAGGCCGTCGGCGGGCAGCCTGTAGATTTTCTGGAGTAGGTCGCTATTGATGCAGATTTGCACTCCTTGGACTGTTGCAGTGATGTCAGCAACATGTCCTCCCTGGGCTAGTGACAGAAAACGAACGGCGGTGTTGAGGTAGAATTCCTCAACCAGATGGGCGTCGTATTTGTCGGCGGTTTTGCTCCCGAAGCGATAAAGACCTTGTTGCTCAAGACGAGTAATAATATACTCCATTGGTTCGGTGTCGTTGATTTCAGAGATGATACGCTCGATGATGACAGGTTTCGAGAAGATCCGGCCATCAATGATGTTGGAGGTTTTCTTCAGAACAGGGGAAGAGGATTGACTAGCCATGGATGTTTTCTTAAAACAAAGGAGGAAGAAAACAGTAGAAATTTGCAGTGATTATGCAGAAAATATGTAGGCCGTTTGCTTGAGATCTCTTGTAATTGCAGAAAGCGTAAAGAGTCTCTAATGGCAGATCTGATCCTTTTATACTTGGGCGGCGAAATAGGGTTTTGCAGAGTACGAATGGTCGATTTTAAGGGATGGGAACCGGTTTTGAAATCGAGTCGGGATGGATTTAGTGTAATCGTACGCTAATCCATTAAAAGGTTTTAAAATACAATGGGTCCCACTTCGACATAGGTTGATTACCCTAAATGCCTAAAGCGGCGGTTTAAAAAATAATAAACAATTTAAAAACATCGCGGCTTTTGAGATTGATTGTCCAGATGTCGTGTAAGGCATTTAATGAACATGACGTTTGACATAAAAGCAGGCGCACGTGGACAAAAATTATTTTAAAAAGGAAATAATATTATATTACATCTTGAATCGAAATCCTATAGTATGTCTGTTCTCTCCGTCGATACGTTCCCCCTTAAAAAGGTACTAATAGGTTTTGAATTCCATACTGACAATATTTGGATTAATCTTGTATTCATGGGTCCTACAATATTCCCCCTTAAATATTGCACACATCACTGTAGGATTCATATGCCTTCGTTCGCTCTGATCTTGTATTGATGTTTCGAGTGTACAGATAATTAATGTTGAATCTTGTATTCACGGGTCTTACAAAGATTCCCCTCAATTGTTGAGTAAAAGCAAGAAATTTACTTACAGGAGTCCGCCGTAGTATCCCCAATCTGTTCTTAGCATGTTGAATCTTGGCCGTGTCGAGAGGCTTGGTGAAAATGTCGGCCAGCTGGATGTCTGTATGAACCTTTTCCAGGCGAACATCCTTGTTCTCGACATGATTTCTGATAAAATGATGCTTCATGTTGATATGCTTAGTGCGCGAGTGCAAAACAGGATTGTGCGTGATTGCAATTGCACTCGTGCTATCACACATGATTGGAGTCTCTCTAGCATCGATTCCATAATCGGCGATTGTTCTTTGCATCCAAAGGATCTGCATACAAGCCTACCAAAGACATAGTACTCTGATTCAGCCGTGGAAAGAGAATTTGCCAATTTCTTCTTACTGAACCAAGATACGAGTCTAGGTCCGAGAAAGTGACAAGTTCCGCTTGTACTCTTCCTATCTAGCTTGCAGCCTCCGAGATCTGAGTCGCTGTATCCAACTAAATCGAATCCGCCTTCCTTAGGATACCACAGTCCTGCATCGACTGTTCCTTTAACGTATTTCAGGATTCGTTTAGCTGTATTAAAGTGTGATTCCTTAGGTGCAACTTGGTATCTCGCACACACTCCAACAGCAAACTGGATATCGGGCCTGCTAGCCGTTAGGTACAGGAGCGATCCGATGAGCTTCCTGTAGAGTGATTGGTCAAACGGCTTTCCGGCTTCATCAGCACTAATTTGCACGGAAGTGCTCATGGGGGTTGGCGAAGATTTGGAATTGTTCATTCCAAATTTGTTGAGAAGCTGTTTGCTGTATTTCTCCTGGTTGATGAATATACCTGTAGGCAACTGCTTTACCTACAAACCTAGGAAATAACTAAGTTCCCCCATCATACTCATTTCAAATTTGCTTTGCATGAGATGTGAGTTGAACCACTTTGACATAGAGCAAGGTTAGTTGAACCAAAAATAATATCATCGACATAGATTTGTACCATTAGAAGGTCATCACCTTCCTGTATCTTGAACAAGGTTTTGTCTACAGCACCTTTCTCAAATCCGTTGTTGATTAGATACTGGGACAGGGTTTCGTACCAGGCTCTAGGGGCTTGTTTAAGTCCGTACAGGGCTTTCCTTAGCCTGTAAACTAGATCGATACCGTCTGTGTTGGCAAACCCTGGTGGTTGTTCAACATAAACTTCTTCTGTAAGCTCTCCATTCAGGAAAGCACTCTTGACGTCCATTTGGTATACGATAAAACTCTTATGGGCGGCAAAGGCTAAAAATATCCTAATGGCTTCTAGTCTCGCTACAGGGGCGAAGGTTTCATCATAGTCGATTCCTTCTTCCTGACAATAGCCTTGTGCTACTAGTCTGGATTTGTTCCTTATGATAAGTCCATTTCCATCCTTTTTGTTTCGAAATACCCATTTGGTTCCTATAACCGATTGGTGTGTCGGTCTGGGTACAAGATACCATACATTGTTTCTTTCGAAACCGTTAAGCTCTTCTTCCATAGATGTTATCCAATGAGAGTTGTTAAGAGCGTCTATGGTGAAACGAGTTCGGTGGGCTAAGAATACGGTGATAGTGCACATATTGAGTCTCCTAAGTTCGGATTGAGATTTCCATTCGGGAAGCTGTGAGACTTGACATTAGATTCTTCTTGTGCACAAAGTACATTTCCTTGTGTACTCTGTATTCTCCTACGAGTAGAAACACCGGCATTAATGTTTCCAATGATCAGCTCTTGCGGGTGATCTCTCAACCATCTTCGGTCGGGTTCTAGTTCGGGATCCGTCTTGTATCGAAAGTTTACGTAGGTACGGCTTGACATGCAGGCGTCGGCTTCATCCACATCGATTCTTACAGTGCGGGGTTGATTTCTAAATCAACTACGGGTTCTATGGGTGTAGGTGGATCTAAGATAGATAGATGGTGAATGTCTGAGTTATATCATCTACTCTGTAGGGTCATGGTGTGGTTCGTCGAACACTACATGAGCCCGATTCCTCGATCGTCGACCTCCTTTTATTAAAGATTAAAGCTTTGTGACGGAGGAGTATCCTACGAATATTCCTTCATCGATTTTTCATCAAAGGTTCTAAGTTGGTCCTTCCCATTGTTCAAAACATAACACTGCATCCAAAATGTGAAAATACGAAACTAATGGAGTTTTGTTATTCCATACCTCGTAATGTTTTGTTGTGGTGCTTGTTGACAATCTGGTTTTGTGTGTACCTGTTGTATTGGTTGCTTCACCCAAACGCTTATTGTGGCAATTTGCTTGTGGCAATCATTGTCCTTGTTGCTTCTTTCAACGTCCTATTCTTTCGCTCGGCAACACCATTTTGTTGAGGTGTACGGGCATCCGAGTATTCGTCTTTGTATTCCATTCTCCGAACAGTATTGCTCTATAAAGCGGTTAGTAAATTCAGTACCTCTGTCGGAACGAATGCACACGATACTCGATGCTTTTTCATTCTGCAACTTTCTCAGGAGCTCGGGCAGTCTAGATGTTGTTTCCTTCTTCTTGCTAAGAAAGATCGTCCAAGCATACCTGGAATAATCATCAACAACAACCATGCAATATTTCTTACCTCCCAAACTTACTGGGTCTACAGGACCGTAGAGATCCATGTGTAGAATTTCCAACACTCTTTGGGTTGAAAGGTAGGATTTGCTTTTCAGGGTTGACTTGATTTGCTTGCCTTTACGGCATGGTCATGACATTTGTCCTTTTGTATGACACATCGGCAAACCTCTAACCATACCTGTCTTGAAAGCTTGTTGATCGTCTTGAAGTTGACGTGAGACATCCTCTTGTGCCATAGCCGGCTAAGATCTGCAGTGCCTTTGGCAACAAAACATGGAATTGAGGAGCTCATAGGCTTCCGATCGGCAATGTACATATTACGATCGCTTCCTGTAAGCACAACTTCCTTGGTTTGGGTGTTCTTGACTCTACATTGGTCTATATAGAACTTCACCGAGAACTGTTTATCACGGAATTGGCTAATACTAAGTAGATTATCTTGTAAGCCTTCAACATATGCAACATCGGTGACCTTGAATTTCCCGACAAGTAGGTTTCCTTTCCCTCTTGTTCTTCCTTTAGACTTATCACCGGCGAACTTTCGGACCGCGACCTTCTACAAAATCGGATAGCTTGCTCCTGTCTCCAGTCATGTGACGAGAGCATCCACTATCGAAGTACCGTATCCTCCTCTAGAATGTCCTGTAACAAAGAAATTAGGTAGATTTAGGTCCCCTTTGATTTTGGGCCCATATATGTTAGTTCCTTTAGGTACCAGATTTTCTGACGGCAATTGGTTTACTATAGGATGTACTCGGTGCAGTATTGCGGTATCTACGGGGCATATCCGTAGTTGTTATAATCACGATAATTATTATGCATGTAAAATTCGGGGTTATTATTATGATTCGATACGAGTGCCGTCTAGGAGGTGGAGCCATTTTCTTAGGCCTAACGACTTGTCTTACGGGTCTCCGGTTGGATTCCCAATCTTGTTGTTGATCTTGACGGCATCTGCTTGTCTTGAGGGATAACGGGGCTCCTGTATCCAATACCTAGGCGCCTTTATCGAGTGTCTTGTTGTGCGGGCCTTTGGCGGTTGGATACCGTCTTCTTCTACGAATGAGTATCGGCTTTGATGATATGCTTGTGGAGCATCTTGTAGATTACGCCTTGAGTGGTTGATGGTTCCACTTGTCTCGAATAGTAGAGTTGAGGCGGAATTGCGGCTTTCGGTTTTCTCGGTACAGCGGGTTCCTTTATGGGACTAGGAGTATCTTCGATTCGGGAATGTGTTCCACACTCTTGACGAACACAGTACTAGTTTTACCTTTATTCGAACATGAGTGTATCCTAAGCCACTTTTATCATGAGCATGTTGCCCGGTGCTCAGTATTTCTTCCATTCTTTTGGACGATTTTTCAAAAGTCTTCAGTATGGTCTCAAGTTCGGTTTCTCGCTTCTCGAGTGTTGTAATTTTGGTGTGTAGTAGAGCCAAATCATGTGTCTGGCTCTCATTATGGGTTTTAAGCGCATTTAGTTCATGAGCAAGTTGATGATTGCTCTCCATGAGTTTTTCAAAATCGACCTTCTTGGTTTCACAATCAAGAGACATATTTTCATAGTTTATTTTCATAAAGTCATTTTCATCTTTCAGCTCTAGATTTGTTAATTGAAGCTGTATATTCTCGATTTTAAAGTCTCATGGGCCTTTTGAATGTTTTGAATTCATTCATCATATTTTGAAAGTATGAGATACATTAGGTGGAATAAGCGAGGTTGAGCTTACCTCATCGTCATTTGTCTTCACCTTACGGAACATCTTTGGCCATAAAGCACATGTATGCTTTATCATCGAACTCATCGTCGGATGAATCACTTCGGTGACCACGAAGACATTCTGCTGATTTGGATGGTGTGGGGAGGCTTCGATTCTCCAATCGGGGCCCTGAGCTTGTCTTTCCAAGCATGTCTTCTTTCATCTCTCTCTTGTTGCTCGTCCTCGGGCAATCTTTGGACTTTGGGATGAGGACATTTGTTTGCATAATGGCCTGGTTTCCTATGATTATAGCACGGAGTTAGCATCACCAGATGATGTTTGGTACTTACCTTGTTGACAGGTTTGGGCTGTAGGGAGTCTTTCAGGCTGTTTGATGAACTTTTGAATTTATGCATTAGAAGCGCCATTTCATCTCGTGACGGGATGTCGTCATCGCTGTCAGCGCTCTTGTGACCGGGCTTCGGCGAGCTAGGCATCTTTGTGTCGGCGGTTCGTCTGACGGCCATGACTTGTGAAGGAGATTCTTCGGCTTTCTCTCTTGTCAATGTCATACTCAAACGCTTTAAGGTCGGAGAAGAGATCAAAAGTGGATATTTCATTAAGATTACAGGATACACGCATATTTGTGGTCTTAGTGTCCCATCAGTGGGAGAGATCTGAAAATTTTTAAGTTCTTCTCCTTTTGGGTGTAAATCTTGCCCAAAGCTTCAAGTTCACCAACAATACCGGTAAATCTGAGGTCAAGTTCCTCAAGTGTTTCCGTTGGTTTCATTTCAAAAGATTCAAATTCTTGAGTAAGTTTTGAAATCTTGTTTTCTTTTGAGAGCTCGGTTCCCTCACAAATTAACTTGAGTTTATCCCGATTTCTTTGGCTGTTTTGCGGCTCTTTACCTTTGAGAACGTGCCTTTGTCAAGAGTGACAAATAACGCGTTCTTAGCCACGTTGTCGAGATTGGCTCGCTTCCTTTCATCGGTTGTCCATTGCTCGCGTTCTTTCTCGAGAATTTCGGCATGGGCTTGGCCCTCAATCCTTGCGGTGGATTGACCTTCATGATCTTGATCGGACCATCTGTATAACAAAAATCATCTCTTCATGCATTCTTTGCAAGATGAGCTTCCATTCTAATTCTCCAGTCGTCAAATTCGTTAATAGAGAACATAGGGACTTTGTTAATCATAGAAGTATCCATCTTGATAATATAGGAATGAAAGAAAGCTGTTTTGAAGATAAGTGATTTGAATCGATTCGGTTAAAAGAAATACATTGATTCTTTTTAGAATCAACCGCTCGATACCACTTGTTGGCCACTAAAGTATCTTGGATACTGATTTGGAAAATCATTTAAACAACAAACCGTATGGAATCTAAATCGAGTGCGTAGCGGAAGTCTTGGATACGATTAGTTGCCGTGGATACTGACAACGGCGTATTAGGTGTATACTTAATATATCACAGTTATTTCAAACGGTAAAAGCGGAAGGTAAATAACACGGTAATTTAAGTGGTTCGAGGTAAACCCCTCTACGTCCACTGGTCCTCCACAGGAGTAAAGTTTATTATATAATTCTGCGTACAACTACGTAATTATATACAAACCTATCCTTGTATCGTTCACAGATTGATACAAAGAATGTCGCTTTCAACCGTTCACCTGCAGTTGGTTAAAGCTTCCTTCTTGACTAGCTTCTTCACACACGGTTCCAAAGCTTCGTCCTTATTCGTCCCACACAGTCGAATAACTTGTTGAGTTCACACAGAGTTCGGTTTTACAGAGGTAAAAGGTAGGTAACTGGTAAGAACGGCACTTTGAATATCAAGATCTTGAGTTGATGATAAATGTTCTTGATGTTGAGCACTGTATATCTCTTTCGTTCTAACTAGCGGTATGCTTTGGAGATATGTTTGCTCGGATGATAACTTTGATATCTTGAGTATTAGGTTACTTGGGTTCGTTCGGTTATGCGGTTGGTTCGTTGGTAATCGATCTTCAATGTCTTCAAGGATATATATAGCCTCTGAAGAAAGTATCCGTTGAGATGTCCATTTGAATAAGATTTCCTTCAACGGGAATATGACATGATCCAGTTTCGCGGGATTACGAAGATCGAAGGCGCGGTATTTAAATACTTTATCCTTGAGTATTTAAATACTTCTTTGTTCAACGGGACTTGACTTGTGTTCTTTCTTGTCCTTTTGTGAACTGTATGGAAGATGACTGTATTTAGAGCATCGAGACAGTTTCCATACTTGATCTTTTACAAGTCTTCTTCTTTGTCTTGTGAGCTTCAACGATCTTGATTCGAGGCGGGGGTTTCGATATAGGATAAAGCCTTGAAACTTCGATACAGTTTCCTTACTGTATAATTGGCATATATGTCAAAACCTTCTCAATAACAAATAACAATCGATACAGGGATCGGGTATCCCGGCTGATTCGATACAGGGTGATTGTTTTTCCCAACAGAGGCATATTTGGTTGAGAGAAAACAGGAGGAATCAGTCCCTCCTGTACCCATGTCTACAGACGCATCTTCACAACAGGAGGATACAGCACCCCCTGCCGCCGAACCCGAAAATGCTGCTCCCGCCCCATTAACTGTGGAATCCGATGACGGTACTACACCTGAGGATATCCAACTCAATTCACGCCCTACCGTGAATCTGAGAAGGCTGAATAGATCCGAAGACTTCGCCAAGCCGGATTCTCCTAGCACTGCTGCTAAGAAAGAGCGATTGCGTGCTCTTGGCCTTCAAACCGTCTTCATCCAGGATGCAGTTAATGCCCTACATTCAGTGGAAAAAGCTCTGAATTGGATGCACACTTCTGATGTCTAAGAGATGACTGGATTTCAACATGAAGTCTATCGCGTAGTCGAAGCCTTCACTGTTTTGCCATAAATTTTCAAGCAAGCCCTGAAGAGTCTGCAAGATAAACAAGAGCAACTCCTGAGAGAAGAGGCATCCAAAACTCACATATCTGAGGCCAAGACCGCAGCAGCCATGATTGAAACAACTTCCCAGCTTCGATCCCATGACAAAAGTATTAAAGATTTGTCGCAGGTGTTCTCCACCCTTGTCGAGAGAATGACAAACATTGAGATGAAATAGGACACCGCACTGGAGATACTAGAACGTCTTGATGCCGCCAAAAAGGGGGAAGAAGCAAGAGAAGCAGCGAGGAGAACAAGGCTTCAGCACGAAAGGGAATTTAATGCTGCTCAAGACAACATTAACGCTGAATTGAATAAACTAGCCCCAACCGCACAAAGTTTCAGGATTTCAGGTTCCCGACCTGAGTTTAATGACCCCAATGTCCCCTGGCAAATCTTAATCCAAAGACCTTCTAAAACTCGTCTTCCAACCAACTGCCATCCAACTACCGAAGAGGTGAAGCAATGGAGGAAAAATGAACTAATGAGATATTTGGTTAAACTCGTCAAGGAATCCCCCATCTTCAATGGTTATAAGACATTAGCGGAGGCTGCAGACAAATTCTCGAAGATGTTAGAAGAAGGAAAGCTTCCTCTCCAGCAAGAAATGAAATCCAAGCATAGAAGAGGAGATTGGATCACCCATCCAGAAGACTGGATTCTTGCCTTTGACAGATCCTACAAAGGTAGAGCAATATACCGAGATCGAGGCAATGACTCCCTACAACACTGCTGGCGTGGAACCGAGCATGATCCAGAAAAGAGGCCATGGAGACATTCGGATTAGAGGAGCTGAAATCCTTGTAATTTTGTTTTGTTTTGTTGTTTGTAATTTTTCTTTCAAAACCGCAATCCTTGTACTCTATTTTCTGAATATCAATAAAAATGTTTGCCTGTCTTGAAAGATTACAACTCGTAATCTACTGTGTTAATGTATTATCACATAACTTAAATTGTTGAGATAACAATCACAAGTATAGAAACTTGTTTGAAAATTAAGCTGTACGAACTTGTCTACGAACAGTTCATAATTTCAGTTGTATGCATCTAGAATACATTGTAAGATTGTGCCTGCGCGCCAATCATAAGCTTAAGTTGTAAAAATTCTTAGCTGTATCGAACTCGCCTACGAGCAGTTCATAAATTAGTCTAAGTTACTGAAAGTCAGATCATTTGATAGAAGACCAAGAAATCTGCCCGAAGTCATCGAGAAAGTCATTCACTTCATGAAGAAGGTTTTGGCATCATCAAGAAGACTTAAAGTCTTCGCGAATTGTCAAAAAGGGGGAAATTGTTGGGATAACAAATACCCTGTATCGAAATTGTTGGGATAACAATATCTGATATCGAAACAGCCAGGATAATCAATCCCTATATCGAAATTGTTGGTAAGAGGTTTTGACAATATGCCAATCCTCAATACAGTAAGGAAACTGTATCGAAAAGTTGAAGTGTCAACCTGTATCGAAGACCTGTCTCAGATCCAACATATAGTGGAACCTTTCAGTACAGCAAAGAAGTCTTATAAAGACTAAGTAGGGAAGCTGTTTCGAATAAAAAATACAGTGATCTTCCATACAGCTCTCAACAGGACAAAGAAGGAATCTTCAGTTCTCACTAGAAGTCAAGTCCAGTTGATATAGAAGTATTTAAATACTCAAAGATAAAGTATTTAAATACTGTAAGTCAACAGATCTTCAAATCCCGCAAAATCGGATCGTGCTTTTCATCCCGTTGGAACGGAATCTTGCTCAATGGATTTATCTCAACGGATATATTTCAGAAGACTATATATATCTCATCAAGGCATTGAAGATCAGTTACCAAGTGAAAAAGTTATTATTATATACATTAGAGCAAAACATATCTCCAAAAGCTTACTGCAACTCAGATCTAAGAGATATACAATGCTCAACAACTTGAACAACACTTCATCAGCTAGAAGCTCAGAAAGTCAAAGCTGTTGTTCATACCCTGTTCTATCCTTTGAACAAACCCAGATCAACCCTGTGTGGACTGAGTAATCGTTGCTACTCCAGAACTGTGTGTGAAGGAATTGCATCGAAGAAGACGAAGCTTCAGAACTGTGTGTGAAGAAGTCAGTCAAGCATTAGCTCAAACCAATCTGTGTGAATGGTTAAAGCTAAGACCATTATATCAATATGTGTGAACGATATATTGATTGTATGTTGTTATAATTACGTAGTTGTGTACGCAGTAATTATAATAAACTTTTTACTCATGTGTGGAGGACCAGTGGACGTAGAGGGGTTTACCTCGAACCACTTTAAATACTGTGTTATTTACCTCCTGCCTTACTTGTTTTATTTAAATGTGATTATTTAAGTATACACTGCACATCGAGTTGCTGTATCCACAACAACTTACTGTATTTAAGACTTCTGCTACGCACTCAGATTTAAAATCAGTACAGCTTGTTGTTTAAACTACTTTCCAAGCTGTATCCAGTATACTTAGTGGCCAACATTGAATAAACACAATCATGATATATCTTTAGTTATGAAATATCCTTAGTTATGAATTTAAGCTGAAGAGGAGCATCATAGTACGCCCGTAATGTTCTGTGCAAGTGTACAAGACGAGTGCCCGGACACACCAGTCCTTGTACCTAATTAGTCTCACGGAGGTAAACGTTACCGTGTGCACAGTTCAATGTATCGGTGACCCAATACATGACCATTGTGTGCTCGACTAAAAATTCCACACATCCGCACCCAGCCACGCAATATGAACCCAGAAGGTCATATGAACGAGAATGCCCATAATGAATATCAATGAATAATAATCCGATAAAGTCAAGAATAACTCACCGAGATGAAAATAATAGTGAAGTGAATGATAGCTCAATGAAATGATTGGAACCGTCGTTCCTCGTGAATGAAGTGATTATTCGACAATTACAAGTCTCAATACGGTTAATACAATTATGAATGAGTTATGATTATGAATGAACAACAACAAAAGGAATGAAAATCCTTTTAACCGAGTAAGAATTAACTTACACAACACCGGTGACAAATGTCCTTCCACGAACAAACGTCCTAAATGAGATGTCGGTCTCTCGAACAACCTCGAATAACACAATTACCAACAATCCGTTCAATCATACGAATCAAACATGATTATAACTAACTCAAATCGTCGATACGACTAAACCAAACTCATTGGGGCATTATATCAAACACGTTGTGGCCAATCTTCGATTGTTTACACCCAAACCTTAACTATACCATTATCAAAACCCCAAGAAGTGTTCCAAACCAACAAAACATCTTCAATACAATCAATAATCCAATATGAATGTCCAAATTCATGATTACAACAATAACTAATCGAAAACCCCCAAATCCAACTCAATATTCAAAGTGTTCTTGAATAACTTTTCAATAATCCAATGAATATTCATACACACTCGTAATCATACGTACATCTCTTCATACAACATGATTATAACGTCCAAAACATCATATCTCAACACAAAATCGAAATCCAAGATGTTGAAGAATATTACCTTTGAAGATCTAAATACTTTGATCCGATGAAATCGTGTTAAATCGACTATCCAAGCTTCCCAACGAATCAAGATGATGAAATCCGAACACACAAGTGATTGATGATGACAAAATATCTCCCTCAAGACTCTCTCTCTCTCTCTCGGACAACATGAAGAAATGAGAGAAATGACCTCAAAATCCCGTCCAGGTCCTTATAAATTTCCGGACGTTACGGTCGTAATTCGGCCTACTTACGGCCGTAACATCCCAGGTCAACGGCCTTACGGTCGTAACCAGCCATCTCGTACGGCCGTAACTCGGCTTGGTCCAGAAACTGCCGACAGCCATACGTCCGTACCCGCACCCGTCTTACGGGCGTAACTCTCCCTCGTCCAAAACACCTGCCGACAGCCATACGGCCATACCCGAAAACCTTACGGGCGTAACTTGATCGATACGGCCGTACCCGGCCAAACTTACGGGCGTAGGACCCCTTCGTCGAAACTGACCAGAAACCCTGCCTGCAATGTACGGCCATATCCGGCCAAGCCTTACGACCGTAGCTGCCTCATCTTACGGCCGTATGCCACAACCCTTACGGCTGTAAGTCCTTCTCATCCGACAAATCTTGAAAATCACGAACACCCCTTACGGCCGTAGCCTGCCCACCTTACGGTCGTATCTCGTCTTCGGCCAAAACAACCTTGATCCGACGAAAGCATGTTACGGCTATAATATATGATTAGTTACGGCCGTAACTCGTTGCTGGACATGATGAAAATCCGACAACTCCGATTTCTCGCTACGATTGATGAATGATCCGACATACCATACATATGTGAAAGTAAACAAGTCCAACACATGCCAAAGATGATACTTCCAACACGAGACTATATTCCCGATGATAATGATGATACTCTCGTTTCGATCCACAAACGGAGATAAATGACGATCGGTAACTGATACAAGTATACAAAATGCCGACGATGAACCCAAATGAATGAATCACGAATGATGAGTGATTAGTAATGAGTGAAAATTACTGAGTGACAATTACTGACTGATAATGAATGAATTACAACCGGGTATTACAAAAGCAACACCAAAAATAGTCTCGATTCAATTCCAAATCGGTTAGACCCTGCAAACGAATATCATAGTTCTCAACTATGAATTCTAACGCCTTCCAACACCTCAATGCTCAATATGATCAAATGTTCTTAACACTTGTGAAAACAATTCAACAAGAATCACTTAAGAACAACACTATGCTAATCATCCCAAAATGATAATCTCACCAATGTAACACTAACACCTCAAGAACATCATCGACACCACAAACATGATGTCCAACCGATAATCCTCCAGCAATTCATCATGAATTCGGATAATCAACAAGATTAAATCAACCATTTCAAGATTATGACAATCATTACATAATTCATCATTATTCTATACCAAAATGGTTATAATCCCCCAAGAACACCACCAACAACAGTAATCATCTCAAGGCTATGTTAATCATCTAAAAATCTTAACATAACTCTTCCTAGACATGTTTATAACCTCCAAGTATTCTTAAACATCAAGAACACAATCAAACTCAAGCTATATAAACATGTTCTTCATCATAAGTTCATCAAAACTATGAAGAACCATACTATCCTACAACAAATCATCATAACACGAACTACACAACAACATCAACATAATCTCGAGTTAAACACAAAATTAACCAACATACTTCTAGAAAAATGAAGAACAACCTCAAACCATCAAGAATCCACTCCAATCTTCAAGTTCCTAAGCTCCAATCCAAGTTATGAAGCTCCAAATCAAGTTGGAAGATACAGGAAAAGACTAAGGGATGCAAAGGGATGATTTCTAGAGGAAGAAATCGAAAATGGGTCGTGAGAAAATGAAAGATGAATCATGTCTTTATAATCTGCACATCACATTACGGCCGCTATGTAGCCTCCTTAATGTACGTTATGCTCTTTAACGTATGTTAGCGCCTCTACGTAGCGTACGCTACGTAGTCTAGATCCAACTGCCACAAAACGGGGTATCCCTTACTTACATTAACAAAATTACGTATGTAACAAACCTCACCATTACGTATGTTAACCTCCCGGTATAGTGTACATAATGTACGTTAACCTGCCTGTCCCGATCAAGCCTCGGAAAAATCAACCTCACCCGGCCCCACACGCCGAAAGATAGATATGATCGGATACCCTGCGAAACGTATGTAACCTACATAGATTAGCGTACGTAGCATTCCGACCGTAATGTATGTAAAGCTGTACATATACCGTATGCTATGGCTAATATACTTGGCCAAAATTCCAAACTCAATAAGCAACATCCAAACGACGAAACAAAACCGACGATAAGTATAAATATTCCGATTCTGAAATATCCCAATACAATATACATTGTAATAGTCAAATAAAACAACACTTGTACAATTCCAAATGAATACGTACAACACAACAGTGAAACGAAAAAAAATTACCCCTGGATATTACATACTCCCCCCTTTAAAAAGAGTTTCGTCCCCAAAACTAAGGGTAAACAACTCGCGATATGAATTATCCATCGAGATCTGAAAACAACATATCCAGGAATACTACTCACTACGGACCACTTCGTCTGCGTAACAGGGCCAACCTCTCGGGTCCCCCGTGTCTCCTCTGTCTGAACACGATGAAAGTTAAGTGATAAGAATATTCAACCAAATGCGAGATCAGTCGAATCATGACTCATCAGCCAGAGACCAGCCAGAAAATCGTACCACCCGCATGACTCGTAACACCAGCATACACACCCCGCGGGAGCCGCCCATTATACATGTCTACAGAGTACAGTCATCGGTGTACACTTCCCCGTTCTCGTCGGCATCGGACGCCCATGCAAATACTGACTCACGCCACCAAAGGAAAACAACAACGCACATATAGTCCTTGGGACCATATCAATCGTGCGCCCCAGTCCTCATGACTTAGATGTCTCGAATCACCATGAACAATTACCCAGATCATCAAAAAAATCTCGGGTACGACACCAAAAGGAACGCATCAAACAACCTCAAATCTCAAGATTCTCAAATACTATCGTTACAAGATAGATCAACAACAAATGGTTCACAACCACACTACTACAATACAGATTAAGTTCAACATTAATCCGAAAAACAATAAGAAGGAAGAATACAAATTAAGGCTACATCTCAAATGTACCCCACATTAATATCCTCCATATCATCTATCTCCTCGATCTTATCGACTCGAGGAAGACCCAAATCTGAACTCGCCACTCATCCTCGGCTGTCCTTACCTCTGGCTTCCGAAGCCTGATAAGACCCCTTGGATGAAGTACATATTAGAGTAATAAAATCTCTCTAGGCCCATGAGCTCCCTCGAGACCTACTGGCACTAGAACCCCTGCAGTATTTCTAAAGGTCTCCCTGCCTCCACACAGAAAACAAACAATAGTCTGCATCAAGCACCGAGTACTGCGATTTCCTATTGTATCACAGTTAAAGCAAACAATGATCGAACTCGCCACCTGAGAAGAAGATGATTTCCCAGCATGGAGACGACTAGAAAATTACCTTTTGGATGTCGGATCCCGATGTCCCTCTGAACGAACCGGCATCCTAGTCCTCTTACCAGAAGAAACTCAAGAGTCCTTCCGAGTAAGCTCCTTGATGAATTCACCCAGTGAGTTAAAACTACAATTGAACAACTGCATGCTCAACTGCGGGTTCAGCCTCTTGCTAAAATACTTGATCTTATCCGCTTCAGTACGGATAACAGACGAAGCAAACTGAAGAAATCCTTCAAATTTTTCAGCAATGACAATAACACCCTCGTCCTCAACGGATTCGGGGTTCAAAACCTCTGACAACTTGGCTTCACTAAGTGGAGCCGGATAATACCTCTCTAACATGAGAGTCTTGAACTCGCTCCAAACACAATCACGATCGGTGGGTCTCATAGAAAGCCACCAAGAATAAGCGCCCTTACTCAAGTAGTAAACCGTTACTGCCACCTTACTCTCTTTCGGACACTGAACCATGTCGAAGAGTTTATCAAAATGTTCAAGCCAATGAACAATATCAGATGGTTCCGACGAACCCTCAAAAGTAGGCGGCCTCTGACGAGAGATATCGCCAAATATCTGATTCACTCCCCTAGTCTGCCTATGAGACGGCACCTAGAATCCTTGCTGCGGTGTATCAAAAATCATCGAGGCCTGCAAGGTCTCTACTATTTGCGTCATCTGGGCCATCATGCCCCTCATAAGCAAGAAAGGGTCAGCGTGTCCACTCTCAGTTTGATCGACTTCTCGAGCATGGCGTCCCGAAGGGAAATCGGTCACGTAAGTAACACCACCGGCCGAACTCTGATTCATCTAGGTATCCGTATACACATAAACACGAGGTTCTGGGTTCTGGCTCATTCTACAACCCTTAGTCCCTCTGCCATGTCCTCGAATTCCTCCTTCCATACTGAAAGAATAATGCTCGATCATGATCATAACTCAAATATGCCTCGACGGCCAATCCAGAATGCTAAGTCCATTGCCAAACACGAGTATACATACTCAACATATAAACAATCGGATCACTCATGCTAATCATAGCCAATACAGAGCCCGCACGCTCCAAAACAAATAATTATGAATCAATCGTAACACGAATGTTACATACAGGTTTTCAACAAAACATGTATACTCAATGACCTAAAGAATGTATGAACATAAAATAGAATCGAGTCCTTACACAGGTCATACAAAGCTTCGAGGTCTTGCGATACTAGTCTCACTGAAGACGACTCGATGAAAGAATGACTCATACAATCGTCTAACTATCACGACTCACAAAACCCGACTGTCCAGATTGTCGTAACCTGACAGCCCCACTATTACCGTATCGGTAGAGCCACACAACTCACATATCAGGGTATCTCACAACCCAAAGCTCTGATACCATCTTCTGCAACACTCCTAAATCCCATTGGATCATTACAGTGCCGTGGATCCCACACCAGGAGATCCACTAGGCGAACACGACCAAAATACAACAAACTGACCAAAAGGGAGAATCACACTCCCTACTATGATATCCAACATAATATTACGATATGGAATTTCTAAGACAAACGTGGGCCTACATGGCCAAAATAAAAATACAACAACATCCACGAGCCTTGCTCGGATAATACAAAATGACAACAACTGACAAAACTGGAGTACTCCAAACTGTCTGATCGACATTAACACCAAAACATCTTGGATGAGTATCGCTCGAATGCCTCGTCGCCATCATCATGCCCCTGTGTCACAACTCTCTCCTCGCAAGCACCTAAAACATGTAAACATGTTCCACCCCCACGGGGTCAGTCATCCAGATAATGAATATCAAATACATGTACAATATGATATGCATCCAAAGGCAGAATAAAATGGTACAACAATGGTAATACGAGATGCTCACAATACAATGTAAGAATCGAGCATTCGTGAAACACTATACCCACGGTATACGATCAATACCTGCTCATCTGGTTAGAACACAAGTGCCCAACGCCGAATCATCAATATAGAACACAACAATAAATTACCCGAAGGTAAACCAAATCAGAGCTGAAATAGATATGAATCACAATGCCCGAAGGCTCCAACGGAAATACCAAGACATCACAATGGCCTGAAAGCCCCTCATCCGAAGCTGCCAAATATCACAATCACCTGAAAGTCACTCAGCCAAAACTGCCAATCATCACAATGGCCCGAAGCTGTATCACATGAGGACCGAAGCCACGGCACGAAGCCGTATCACAATGAGGGCCAAAGCTATGACACGAAGCCGTATCACAATGAGGTCATCCAATGACCGTGACCTGCTGAATTGTAGGTGCTGGGAAACCAACCGCGAAGGTTCAAGCCCCAGACTTACCCATAATGAGATCACCCAATGACCGTGACCTACTGAACTGTAGGTGTTGGAAAACCAACCGCGAAGGTTCAAGCCCCAAGCTTACCCCTCGAGTACTAGCCGAGACTAGCCTCCAAAACATAATTAATCACGACAGCAATGATCCCGAGATTACCCAATTCACATCAATAATAGTGTGCTGCCTTGAGTCGGTCAACACGATGACAATAACTCACGGGTGGGCACCATCCTCGGCGGTCCCAATTCAAATACCTCGACTGCCTTGGAATGGCCAATCGATCACAACAACTCAACGGATGGGAACTATCCTTGACAGTCCCAATTCAATACATCGATTAACTTTAGAACGGCCAATCGATAACAACAACTCAACAGATGGGAAATGCCATCGACAGTCCCAATGCCATCGACAGTCCCAATTCAATGCATCGATTACCTTAGAACGATCAATCGATAACGACTCAACGGATGGGAAATGTCCTCGACATTCCCAATTCAATACATCGATTACCTTAGAACGGTCAATCAATAACGACTCAACGGATGGAAAATGTCCTCGACAATCCCAATTCAATACATCGATTATCTTTGAATGGTCAATCGACAACGACTCAATGGATGGTAAATGTCCTCGACAATCCTAATTCAATACATCGATTACCTTAGAACAGTCAATCGATAACGACTCAACAGATAGGAAAGTCCTCGACAATCCCAATTCAATACATCGATTACCTTAGAACGGTCAATCGATAACGACTCAACGGATGGGAAATGTCCTCGACAGTCCCAATTCAATAAATCGATTACCTTAGAATGGTTGATCGATAAACAACGATACAATTAGAACATATGTCCCGGTGCCTTTAATCGACCACCAGAAACAGAGATGATAATCAAATACGTTAATGCCTTCAATTGGCCAATACAACATCAATCGCAAAGCACCAATATCAATAACAATGATCACAACAATGTCTTAAATCGACATCAATACCAACAATAACAATCGATACATCGACACCGCAAACCGGCTATCGACAATAAAATCAACAACGAGTATCTCAATGCTTTGAACGGATTTTGCCGAACAGCAGTAACATTTGGCATAATTTGCAGAAGGATATTGTGTCAAACAATCCCCTGATATCAACAAAATCATAAAGAGACCAAGTCTCGAAATGATACACATATTCATACATACACATGATAACATTAATCTCATTGACTAGTACAAGTATAAAACTTACCTCAAACCGAAGGCGAGAAAGTTCTTCCACGATCAACGTCCTCCCACAAAACGACGAACGGCGTTCTCCGATGATCACAAGCACTCGAACAACCTTGAATGAAATACGACTCATTCAATAACATAAAATCAATGGAAAACAACACCAAAAACAGTCCCGATTCAATCCCAAATCGGTTAGACCCCACAAATGAATATCATAGTTCTCAACTATGAATTCTAACGTGCTCCAACACCTCAATGCTTAATATGATCAAATGTTCTTAACACTTGTGAAAACAATTCAACAAGAATCACTTAAGAACAACACTATGCTAATCATCCCAAAATGACAATCTCACCAATATAACACTAACACCTCAAGAACATCATCGACACCACAAACATGATGTTCAACCGATAATCCTCCACCAATTCATCATGAATTCGGATTAATCAACAAGATTAAATCAGCCATTTCAAGATTATGACAATCATTACATAGTTCGTCATAATTCTATACCAAAATGGTTATAATCCCCCAAGAACACCACCGACAACAATAATCATCTCAAGGCTATGTTAATCATCTAAAAATCTAAACATAACTCTTCCTAGACATGTTTATAACCTCCAAGTATTCTTAAACATAAAGAACACAATCAAACTCAAGCTATATCAACATGTTCTTCATCATAAGTTCATCAAAACTATGAAGAACCATACTATCCTCCAACAAATCATCATAACACGAACTACACAATAACAACATCAACATAATCTCAAGTTAAACACAAAATTAACCAACATACTCTAGAATAATGAAGAACAACCTCAAACCATCAAGAATCCACTCCAATCTTCAAGTTCCTAAGCTCCAATCCAAGTTATGAAGCTCCAAATCAAGTTGGAAGAGGCTACAAAAGACTAAGGGATGCAAAGGGATGATTTCAATAGGAAGAAATCGAAAATGGGTCATGAGAAAATGTTAGATGTATTTTTATGCGCTTAATCATCATTATTTTATACCCATTTTTAGTTTATATCTGCGTAAATAAGCTTTTAATGCATTATCTTTATATGTTTTGAAGGAAATTCGATTCCGGGAGCTTAAACGAAGAAAAACGGGCCAAAATGACATTTTTTGGTCAGGAGCCGCGGCACACAGACGCTGGGCCGCGGCACAGGAGGCGCCCAGAAGGACCCGGTACAAACTGTACCGGGGGCCATGACATGCAAGGTCTGAGCCGCGGCCCGTAAGGAGAATTTCGCCCAGGCCTGGCCGCATGAAGACAGGGGCCGCGGACCGCCGCACAGGGTCCCTATTCACAGCTCGCGATTTTAGCGGTTTGGAAGCCCGTTTCTGACCTAATTTCTGGACGCGTTTTTGAGGCAGATGAAAATGTATAAATAGGCATTGAAGGTCAGAAGATATTATCATAAAACAGAAGGAGAAAATACCGAGGAGCAGAGAGCAGAAGCCAGAGAATGGAGGAATTCAAGTTCTTCAACTGTGTTTGATTTTTCTTATGCTTTCTTTAATTATTTGTGTATTATTTTCTAGCATGTCGGGCTAGAACCCTATTCTAGGATTGTGATGAAACCGAGATTTTGACGAATTAACTTTTGATTTTGCATTATTAATATATATCTCCCTTCTTTATTGAGTTTTCCCCAATTGTTTTTAATGCGTTCAATTATGTGGCCTATGATTGAATTGTTTTGATTACGCAACTCGAATCGGGAGAGGAGAGTTAGTAGGAAAAATTGGTGAGGAACGTTTTTTTCTTGTGAGATAGGAACATACTCATAGAAATTACGTGGCCCGTCTGAAGATTTCGTACTTTTTGCCTATTGTCGAATTAATTCACCTAGGAATAGAGTGATTTATTCGCCTTAGAAAATTCTACTGACCTCGGGAGAGGCATTAGAGTATCTTAAAAATCTTCGCCTTCAATAAATTGGGAAATCACTTAATTTATATAAATCAAGAGTAATTCGGATAAATCGAGGCGGATTCTCAATCCTAGATTATTCTCCTATTTGATCTTCTCTCTTCTATTAAACGATTTTATTAATTATTCTTAGTTTATTAGTTTTCTTTAATATTCCTTGCACCACCAAATTCGATCGTTCTGATAAAATTAGAATACACATAAATTGGTAATTAGTAAGTCAGTCCTCGATGGAACCATATCTTACTTATCACTTTATTACTTGCTTACGACAACGTGCACTTGCGTTCACCGAAATACGTAACAAGTTTTTGGCACCATTGCCGGGGACTGAATTTTTTTTACTAATATCAATTTCAGTATTTCTAGTCTTAATTTGAACATTATTTTATTTTTGTGTAAATTTTTTTTATTTGTTTTCCTTTCAGGAGTTTCGTTTAGTGCATGAGAAAATTCGGTAACGAAGGTCTATTGCCTTTGGATACTGAACTCGAGTGCACTTTGCGGAAAAACAAGAAGGAAAGGCGTGAGCTGTCAACAAAAGATACCATGGCCGATAACATAGAAAATCACGGGGTGGACAACCCTATTCAGCAAGCTTAACCGGCATTGGCACTCCGGGATTATGCAATGCCTCAAATCAACGCGAATTTTTCGGGAATTCGGCGCCCAGCTGTCCAGGCAAATAATTTAGAGATTAAGCCAACCATAATCCAGATGGTGCAAGCAAGCCAATTCTGCGGATTAGCGAATGACGACCCTAATGCTCATATTGCGTCCTTTCTCGAGATATGCGATACATTAAAAAATAATGGAGTTTCTGATGACGCCATTCGTCTACGGCTTTTACCATTTTCTTTAAGGGATAAAGCCAAGTTTTGGTTGAATTCAGTTCTGCCGGGCTCTATCACGACTTGGGCGGAGTTAGCGCAAGCCTTTTTGGATAAGTTCTTTCCGCCGGCAAAGACAGCGAGACTTCGGAACGAAATAACGACCTTCGGGCAATTTGAGATGGAATCGCTTCATGAAGCTTGGGAGCGATACAAGGATTTAATAAGGAGATGCCCACATCATGGCCTACTGGATTGGCTCCAAATCCAGACATTTTATAACGGACTAAGTGCTTCTACACGCACTCTTGTTGATACAGCCGCTGGAGGAGCTTTAATGGGCAAGACGATGGCGGAAGCTCATTCTTTATTGGAAGCAATGGCTGCAAATGCTTATCAGTTGCCTTCCGAACGTGTGAACCCAAATCGAGTTATGGGAGTTTCCGACAACGATCCGATCTCTACACTATCAGCCCAAGTTGCAGCGCTGACTCAACAATTGCAAGCTTTTTTACATACCCCTTCTACCAATACCATGGAAACATGTAATTGGTGCAACGGGTCTCATCCTAGTGCTGAGTGCCAAGTCGGAAATCCTTTTGAGCAATCTCCGATAGAACAAGCTCAGTTTGTGGCGAAGGGAAATCGGCAGAACAACCCATATTCCAACACTTACAATCAAGGGTGGCGAAATCACCCAAATCTTTCATGGAGGAACGGGCAAGCTTTAAATAAACCTCCGCAAGATCAATTCGCGCAGCCCCTCAACCACCAAAGGTGTCTTTGGAAGATGCTCTTGCTCAAATGGCGGCTAATACGAGCCAATTCATGACTCGCACGGAGACTACTCTACAAAATCATTCCGCCTCTATCCGAAACTTGGAAGTACAAATGGGGCAGATCGCAAATTTATTGTCCTCTCGACCTCAAGGTGTATTACCCAGCGCCATTGAGATGAACCCCAAGGAAAATGTGCAAGCAATCGAGCTACGAAGTGGAAAGGAGCTACAAGAGCAGCCTAAGAATAGCAATGACAAGAGCAACCACAGTGAGAAAACAAAGGACGAGGATCCCAAGCCAAAAGCAGTGTTGACTACTCATCCCACTTCATCAATTCCATTCCCATAACGCCTGCAAAAGCAAAAATTGGATAAGCAATTCTCCAAGTTTCTTGACGTCTTCAAGAAACTACATATCAACATTCCATTTGCCGACGCCTTGGAACAAATGCCGAGCTATGTGAATTTCATAAAGGAGATCTTATCGAACAAAAGGAAGCTCGAAGAGTATGAGACAGTGGCATTGATGGAATAGTGCAGTGCTATTCTACAGAAGAAGCTCCCACCTAAATTGAGGGATCCGGGAAGCTTTACTATTCCATGCACTATTGGAAATTCGTCCTTTGACAGAGCCTTATGTGATCTAGGAGCCAGCATAAACCTTATGCCCCTTTCCATTTTTAAGAAGCTAGGTATTGGGGAAGCCAAGCCGACGACGGTCTCTTTGCAATTAGCTGACAGATCTATCAAGTATCTGAGGGGAGTAATAGAAGACGTTTTGGTCAAAGTCGATAAATTCATCTTTCCGGCTGATTTTATTGTACTCAATATGGAGGAGGACCATGACATCCCAATCATCTTGGGAAGACCATTCTTAACAACTGGCCGAACTTTTATTGATGTGGAAAAAGGGAAGCTTACTCTAAGAGTTCAAGAGGAGCAAGTTACTTTCAATATATTTCGATCCTTGCAATATCCTAGTGATGTTGAGAACTGTTTTCAAATTGACGTCATTAACTCATGTGTAAGTAGAGCTTTTCGGGAGAGCTATCCATCAGATCCATTGGAGTCCATTTTAGTTGGGTCTGCTTTCGAATTAAATTCTGAGCATGTAGCCTATTTACGACACATGGATGCTTCCCCACCATTTTTCACTCGTCGACCATGTGAGGAGCTCGGAAGTTCACCAACTCGACCCGTCCCATCAATCGAGAGACCCACAAAGTTGGAGCTCAAGCAGCTACCGAATCATTTAAAATATGCATTTTTAGGACCCGACGATTCCCTGCCAGTCATTCTTTCGACCACTTTGGCGAGGGATCAAGAGGAGAAATTATTGAGGGTTTTAAGGGAGTACAAATCTTCCCTTGGGTGGTCTATTGCGGATATCAAGGGAATCAGCCCGTCCATTTATATGCACAGAATTCTGATGGAGGAAGACTACAAACCATCTGTGGAGCATCAACGCCATTTAAATCCAAATATGAAAGAGGTGGTAAAAGTCGAGGTTTTAAAACTCCTCGACGCAGGTATGATCTTTCCTATTTCTGATAGCAAGTGGGTAAGTCCGGTTCAAGTTGTGTCAAAGAAGTGTGGGATAACGGTTATCCAAAACGATAATAATGAATTAATTCCCACTAGGATTGTTACGGGGTGGCGTATGTGCATATATTATAGGAAATTAAATAAAACCACTAGAAAAGACCACTTTCCTTTACCATCTATTGATCAAATGTTGGACAGATTAGACGGACACGATTTCTATTGTTTTCTTGATGGTTATTCTGGGTATAATCAGATTTATATAGCCCCAGAAGACCAAGAAAAGACGACGTTTACATGTCCTTATGGCATTTTCGCTTATAGGCGCATGCCTTTTTGTTTATGTAATGCGCCGACCACTTTTCAACGGTGTATGATGGCTATTTTTTCTGATATGGTAGAGCATTGCATCGAAATTTTTATGGATGATTTTTCTGTTTTTGGTGATTCGTTTGATATATGTTTGCAGAATTTGCAGAAAGTCCTCAAAAGATGCGAAGAAACAAATTTGGTCTTGAACTTGGAGAAGTGCCATTTTATGGTCCAGAAGGGCATTGTACTAGGCCACCGCATATCCTCCCATGGAATTGAAGTCGACAGGGCAAAAATTGAAACAATCGAGAAGATGCCTCCGCCTACTTCGGTAAAGGGGGTAAGGAGCTTTTTGGGACACGCCGGTTTTTACCGCCGTTTTATTAAAGATGTTTCGAAGATCACGAAGCCATTGTGCAATTTGCTCATGAAGGATGTTCCATTTAATTTTGACGATTCTTGTAAAGAAAGTTTCGACCTATTGAAGAAAGCTCTAAGCACCGCCCCGGTAATAGTCGCTCCAGACTGGGGCCTTCCATTCGAGTTGATGTGTGATGCTAGCGATTTTGCCATTGGGGCTGTTTTGGGACAGCTACGGGGGAAAGTATTCCACGCCGTGTATTATGCAAGCCGAACTCTTAACGATGCCCAAAGAAATTATGCCACAACAGAAAAAGAATTGTTAGCTGTGATCTTTGCTTTTGATAAATTTCGGGCGTATTTATTGGGGACGAAAGTAGTGGTGTGGACTGACCATTCGGCGATCAAATACCTTTTGGAGAAGAAGGATGCTAAACCAAGGTTGATTAGGTGGGTGCTTCTCCTACAAGAATTCAACTTGGAAATTCGCGAGAAAAAAGGGACTGAGAATGTTATTGCCGATCACCTTTCATGTTTAGAGAATCCCCTTGAGAAAGGGGAAAGTCATCCATAAATTGTGGAAAACTTCCCCGATGAACAACTCTACAAGTTGGGTTCGCAACATGCGCCTTGGTACGCTGATCTAGTGAACTATCTGGCGAGCAAAATAATTCCGAATGATCTTTCTCGTCATGAAAAGAAGAAGCTAATTTCAGATGCTAAGTATTACTTGTGGTACGATCCTTTTCTGTATAAAAGATGCCCTGATCGAATCATTCGCAGATGTGTTCCGGATGAGCAAATCCGCAGTGTGCTGAATCATTACCATGCATCACCTTACGGAGGGCATTTTAGGGGAAATAGAACAGTGGCAAAGGTCTTATAATCGGGTTTCTATTGGCCATCATTATTCAAAGATGCTCATTCCTTTGTGTCCAAGTGTGATCGGTGTCAACAAACGGGAAACATCTCAAAACGACATGAAATGCCATTGAACACAATACTTGAGGTTGAATTGTTCGAGGTATGGGGGATCGACTTTATGGGTCCATTTCCTCCATCAAATAAGAACCTCTATATTCTAGTAGCAGTGGACTACATCTCAAAGTGGGTCGAAGCGGTGGCACTACCAACAAATGGGTCTAATGTCGTGTTCAAATTTATAAAAAAATATATTTTCACGTATTTTGGGACTCCATGTGCTATTATCAGTGATGGTGGTTCACACTTCGATAACAAATTCCTTGATGCGGTCTTAAGAAAATACGGAGTCACTCGTCGTGTTGCTACAACCTACCATCCCCAGACGAGTGGTCAAGTCGAGATATCAAATCGAGAGCTAAAGTGGATCTTAGAAAAAACAGTCAGCTCGTCTTGAAAAGATTGGTCCTTTAAACTCGATGATGCACTTTGGACATACCGTACTGCGTACAAAACACCTATCGGCATGTCACCATACCATTTGGTTTTTGGGAAAAGTTGTCATTTGCTAGTAGAGATGGAGCATCGTGCATACTGGGCTCTAACGAAATTGAATTTTGATCTTAAATTTGCTGGTGAAAAGCTCTGTTTGCAGTTGAATGAGCTGGAGGAAATTCGTCATGATGCGTACGAGAATGCGAAGCTTTATAAGGAGTGGACAAAGATTTGGCACAATAAGCACATCGCACATCGAGAGTTCGTTCTGGGTCAAGAGGTGTTATTATTTAATTCTCGCTTGAAGTTGTTTCCTGGGAAATTGCGTTCACTATGGTCGGTACCGTTTAAAGTAGTTCAAGTATTTCCACACGGAGCACTGGAAGTACAAAAAGATGACCGAAAATTTAAAGTTAATGGGCAGCGGTTGAAGACCTACACGAGTAATCCAATAGACGTGCAGAAGACGAGCGTCATCCTATCCACCGCATAGTGAATGCTAGAAAAGTCCAGCTGAAGACTATAAACTTAGCGCTTCTCGGGAGGCAACCCGAGTATTAGTTGTAGATGTTAATTTTTGTTGTTTTCATTCATTCTAAGAATCTAATTTTTCATCATTTTTGCTTTGATATGTTTCTCTGTCACGTTCTCTGTGCTTTCGCTCTAAAATTTTTTGTGCAGGAGCATTCCAGGCAAGGGGCCGCGGCACATACATAGTGGGCCGCGACACACACAAGTCTAATATTCTGAAAAACTTTCTGTACTATGTGCCGCGGCATGAAGATGCTGAGCCGCGGCACACTTGCCCCAAGAGCCGTGGCACGATGAAGCCAGGCAGCGGCACGCCGAGACCCAAAATATGTGCCCAGGAGCCTGTACTGTGTGCCGCGACATGCAAGCTCTGGGCAGCGGCACACTAACCACAATGAGCCGCGGCATACGTTGAGATACCCAGCGCCCAGACTTAACTGTACTACGGGCCGCGGCTCACTTGATACGTGCATCGGCCCCTGCTGCGAATTTTAAACGGCCAGGGCAACCTTATAAACTAAGTCGGCCGAGACACAAGGTAATCTTACAATCCTTTCTTCTTCGCACGACGCAAGGATAGAATCATTCAAATCTCTTCTTCTCACCTTCTGTGATCCAACACAAGGTAATTATTATCCCTAAAACTTCATTGCAATATGGATTGAGAATTGGGGTAATATTCTTCATTGATGAACTCTCTTTTTATTTTATTTCCTAATTTTCCTTCAGAATTTGTATCAAATTATATTATGATTATTGATTGATTGATAGTGTTTTGTTGTTTTGTCATGAATTACTGTGATTATCGATCGGATTTGTTGTTGTTGGAGATTGAATTAAGCAATTATTGTTTTTGTTCTTCGTCTAAGCTAAGGCACGCAAGGTGTTCGATGAAATGCCCCAATGAAATTTTTTTGAGCTAAACATCTCCAAATTATCTGCAACGAATTCGATTATCAGATTAAATTGTGCCCCCAACCCTTACGTCAAGTTTGAGCTTAAATCTCTACCTCATTTCCCTCATACGAAAGTGCGAGTTCATTCGACGCTATATCCATTTTCCGTACGTTTTAAGTTGAGAGTGGTGTAGTTATCTTTAAAGTTGTTTAATCTATGGCGCTTATTTTTCATGAACTTCGTCATGGCTAGGAAAAGGAAGTTGAGCACGAGGGCTAGGACGCGATCATCCCCCACAAGAGGGGAGACGTCAAAAAACCGAACAGATATGGAATCCCACCAATTCTCTAATCCTGACATCCATAGAATATTCAACGAGAGAATCCGTCCTCGTCCAATAATTCCGGAGCGGGGATTCACTCCTGCCTCCCAGGACGGCGAGCTATTGGCTATGATTAATGAAATGGTATGGACTCGATTCACTGCGCCACCCGAGCTGGCGGTGATTTCTATTGTCCAGGAGTTCTACGCCAGTGCTCTATTGCGACAAATCTAGGCGGGACAGATGATGGGGGGACCAGATACACGGACTGAGTTTGTCGTCTGAGGCCAAACTCTGGATTTCTCGGTGGCCGCGATTCGGAGGCTGTACGAGCTACCAGAGGTGGACGACTCAGAGTACACACGGACTATGAGTAGCCTCACGAGGGAGGCTCTGCTGGAAGCACTTGCTCAGCCGGGTTCCGTCTGGGAGACGCGTGTCCCGGGTTCCACGCAAATCGATGCGAGGAGAAGCGCTTAGCGGCGAGGGATGCTTATCATCAGGACTATCTAGCTGCGTGAACGAGCTATATGCTCCATCCGGACGGACCCTTCATTCCACCAGTCAGGCCATCTACACCACCCCCTCGCCGGACGAGGCCGGCACCAGTTCCTGAGCTGATATTAGGGGAGTACTTGACCTTTCTCATATTGCATATTATTATCTATGTCCATTGAGGTCAATGTATATCTTAAGTTTGGGGGGGGTTACTATTAGTGTTATTCACTTTTTCGTTGTTATTTTTCGTTGTTATTGACTCTAGCCTTGCTTGTCTTCTAAAATATTCTGGACTTTATTTGCATTCGTGGATTTTTCATGTAGCCTCGTGTAAAACTGATGATATGATACTGATTTCTTTTTAAAGAAACGGTTGAGTTTTGGTAGAGTTTGCATTCTGCGATATTTGTTTCCCTTGAGTGTTCATTTAGGTCTGAATTTTTTTGTGTCATTGTAGAAATCCTAGCATATAGGAAACGAGACATACGTGTTTACGAACCGCCGTCTATACATTTGGTTACACTTTTCACGTAGCTAGTCGTCCAGTAACATGAGTCTTCTTGGCATTTAATTTGAGTTTATAGTCGGACAGTCTTTCCCAAAAATTCGTGAGATTATACATGTTCTATGATGGGAAGTGTAGTAACCGGGGGTATTCACGTGACCCGTTGTTTACTCTCGCGTAAAACGACAACCCTGAATAGACTAATGGTTCAGAAAAATCGCATGATGATGAAAAGAAGCCAAGTCACCAAATGTATTCACGTGACCCGTTGTTTACATTCGCGTAAAACAGCAACTTTGAATCGGACATGCGGTAATAGCCATTCGAGTTTTTTCTCCGCTGTAGAAGGAGACTTAGTAACTAGAAGCACTCATGAGCCCCATGAGTGTCTTTTACGTCAAATGGTTCCCTAATACATGAGAATAGATTTCCACCCCAGGGTCAGTTCATGGAACATTCCGAGAGTCGGAACCTAGTGGTTAACTCGAATCATTATAATGATTATATATAAGGGAATGCTGTCCGAGGATTATTATTTACGATGAAACTCCTGCATTTTTGCCACGAGACTGTGGGACTGGGCGAGTTGGCTTGTTTAATCTAACCCTTCATATTGGCGGTCGGTTAAATTCATGCTTGTTAATCTTTGAGCTTTGATTTTCTTCATGACCGATAGATCAGCACTAAAAATGATTGCTTTGTGTAATCCTTGTCCATAATGTGACTCATTAAAATGATACTTGTATTTTTCTTTGAGATTTCCAAGGTAGTATTAATCAGGTAAACACTATGGATTTGCACGTTTACCCACGATACTTGTCATCTCATTTGAAATTAATTTTTGCTTGAGGACAAGCAAAGACTTAAGTTTGGGGGTATTTGTTAGATGTATTTTTATGCACTTAATCATCATTATTTTATACCCATTTTTAGTTTAAATCTGCGTAAATGAGCTTTTAATGCATTATCTTTATATGTTTTGAAGGAAATTTGAGTCCGGGAGCTTAAACGAAGAAAAATGGGCCAATTTTTTGGTCAGGAACCGCGGCAGACAGACGCTGGGCCACGGCACAGGAGGCGCCCAGAAGGACCCGGTACAAATTGTACCGGGGGCCGCGACACGCAAGCTCTGACGCGGCCCATAAGGAGAATTTCGCCCAGGCCTGGCCGCATGAAGACAGGGGCCGCGGCCCGCCGCGCAGGGTCCCTATTCACAGCTCGCGATTTTGGCGGTTTGGAAGCCCGTTTCTGACCTAATTTCTGGATGCGTTTTTGAGGCAGATGAAAAAGTATAAATGGGCATTGAAGGTCAGAAGATATTATCATAAAACAGAAGGAGAAAATACTGAGGAGCAGAGAGCAGAAGCTAGAGAACGGAGGAATTCAAGTTCTTCAACTGTGTTTGATTTTTCTTATGCTTTCTTTAATTCTTTGTGTATTATTTTCTAGCATGTCGGGCTACACCCTATTCTAGGATTGTGATGAAACCGAGACTTTGACGAATTAACTTTTGATTTTGCATTATTAATATATTTCTCCCTTCTTTATTGAGTTTTCCCCATTGTTTTTAATGCGTTCAATTATGTGGCCTATGATTGAATTGTTATGATTACGCAACTCGAATCGGGAGAGGAGAGTTAGTAGGAAAAATTGGTGAGAAACGTTTTTTACTTGTGAGATAGGAACACACTAATAGGAATTACGTGGCCCGTCTGAAGATTTCGTACTTTTTGCCTATTGTCGAATTAATTCACCTAGGAATAGAGTGATTTATTCGCCTTAGAAAATTCTACTGACCTCGGGAGAGGCATTAGAGTATCTTAGAAATCTTCGTCTTCAATAAATTGGGAAATCACTTAATTTGTATAAATCAAGAGTAATTCGGATAAATCTAGGCGGATTCTCAATCCTAGATTATTCTCCTATTTGATCTTCTCTCTTCTATTAATCAATTTTATTGTTCTTAGTTTATTAGTTTTCTTTAATATTCCTTGAACCACCAAATTCGATCGTTCATATAAAATTAGAATACACATAAATTGATAATTAGTAAGTCAGTCCTCGAGGGAACGATATCTTACTTATCACTTTATTACTTTCTTACGACAACGTACACTTGCGTTCACCGAAATACGTAACAGAAAATGAAAGACGAATCATGTCTTTTTAATCTGCACATCACATTACGGCCGCTATGTAGCCTCCTTAACATACATTATGCTCTTTAACGTACGTTAGTGCCTCTACGTAGCGTACGTTACGTAGTCCAGTTCCAACTGCCACAAAAATGGGGTGTCCCTAACGTACATTAACAAAATTACGTACGTAACAAACCTCACCATTACGTACGTTAAGCTCCCAGTATAGCGTACGTAATGTACGTTGACCTGCGTGTCCCGATCAGGCCTCGGCACCCGGCCCCACACGCCGAAAGATAGATATGACAGGATACCCTGCGTTACGTACATAACCTACACGGATTAGCGTACGTATCATGCCGACCGTAACGTACGTAAAGCTGTACATATAGCGTACGCTATGGCTAATATACTTGGCCAAAATTCCAAACTCACCAAGCAACATCCAAACGACGAAACAAAACCGACGACAAGTATAAATATTTTAATTCCGAAATATCCCAATACAATATTACATCTTATCAGTCAAATAAAATAACACTTGCACAATTCCAAATGAATACGTACAACACAACAGTGAAACGAAAAAAATTACCCCCCGGATATTACAGCAAAATTGCCTCCTTTTTCCCAAATATTTCGAACAACCCCCTCCCTCACAATTTCTGAAAAAGGATTTATTACAATTTAATTTTTAAAATTTTTTAAGGGAATAAAGATTAAAAGTAGTTCTCCCTAAAATATATTATTATTTATTTTCTGAAAAAATTTCATTAAAATTTTTTTATTCACAAATTTCATCAGTTAAAAATTTATTAAATAGATATGTTATTTTTATAAAATTATTAGACTTCACGCCAATAATTAATTTTGATTTTTTTAATATGAAAATTATTTTTTTCAAACATTATTCATTTTGTGTATAATAAAAAATTTAATTTTTTTATTACATTTTGTATAAAATTGATATTATTGACTGTAATCATAAACTATCAGTTTTGAAATTTTAAATAATATATTTTTCCAATTTTAAATAATTTTACACTAAATTAAATATTTATTTTAAATTTTTAATTAAAAATATAAATTTATAGCTAAGGCAACACTCTGTAAACATCTACAACAACATCAAAAAAACAATGTTGTAGCAAGTAAAAATTTTAGAGCTACTACAATATTTTTGAGCGCAACACTAACAAAATTTGTTGCCGTAGGCCATCTATGACGTAGTGAGAAAAAACAAAACATCGACCAACAAGGTCGGACATTTAATCTGACATACATATGTCGACCGGGATGATCGAGTACATAACACGACAACTAACTACATGATCAGTGAAATATATAACACATTGACTTGGCCCACACACTGCTCTTCGAACACAACCGTGGAAGTACTCCTCAGCAGTTGAGGGGAAACTCATTGTCCCTTGAATGATTAGTATCGTTGTGGATCTCTATCTCCATGTCGATCTAGTGACTGCTCATCAGCTTCGGGGTACATGGACACACAAAATGTATCTACCCGAATGGGTCAGCAAAAAATCGCTGTAAACAATACTCAGAAACAAAATATACTTTGCATCATCATGTTTGATAAAATATTCATTATGACAGGTTCATCAAACAACCCATAACAAAGTATTATCAATACACAAGCCGATCATTTAGGCAAGTTTTTAAGAGAAATCGTTGTGAGGTTTATGAGTTTACAAAATAGTTTGGAAAAAGGTTTATCACTTTCTCTTTATATTAAAAAGAGACAGTTAAATAGTTTGAAAATATTTTGAAACCTGGGGGATTACATTTATCAAACTTTCAGAATTTCTGTTCAGTCTTTTCAAAACACATTTTGAAATGATTTAGGGTTCGAGACCCTATGGAGCATTACTTAACTTTTTTCAAATCATTTAGGATTATAAAACCCTAAAAACTATTGCTTTACACACTTGAGCCATTTTTGAGCTCCTTGACATAAAATCGTATTTCATCAAGAAAGCATTTCGTTTCAATCACAACCGTGATCTGCATCCCGTAGTCTATGGATCGATCTGCATCCCCACAGTATATGGATCCCATCAGTCAAGCAAGACCGACTTAATCAGGAGTTTACATTAACATCATACTACTGGCATCCATGACTTTCGTGTCCTAGCATCCGCACAACCTATTGGACATTGTCTATGGATCCCATCGGTCCTACAAGATCGGCTTAAATTCAACTTATTTTGTTCATAGCATATTCGGGCACATTACGAGCATTTAAAAATTCCAAGTCAAATCATAGTCAAACTTATAATCATAAATGTACAAGGTACCGAGTCAGGGTAAATGCAATATTGAACGATAATATCATATAAGCACAATGAGTCACAATGATACCAAATCATTTATGAGAGTTATACAAGCAAATAATACCACATACTTCAAAGGCTGGCCAACACAGCATACACATTCTGGATCCCACAAGAACATCACTAGTCGGGATTTAGGCGTATTTTCCATCGTGATTGGTTAATATGCTTGTAGTAATTCTTTTATTATCGTCTTCTCATTGAATTTTAGGTTTTGGGCTTTTCGATTGAACCATGTTCTTCAGAGTATTCATGTGTCGATTTTCGAGACAATTATCTAGTCTATACGATTTATATCTTGTGAATTGAAGTTGTGTAATGGATATAAGATGGTTTGTTCAATCTCGTTGATTGTGTACTATGTGATTTATTAAAAATGTTTTGTTATAGATGTCTCGTTGTGTTGATTGTGTTCTTGAGTATTCCTTACCGTGGAATTTGTATTTATTGCCATGGTTGTACAGGTATTTGATACACTTTGATGTGTATTTCTATGTGTTATGATTTATTATGTTTGTTGTGGGTTTTTTATAGTAACTCTTGTGATGTTGATGTGTGTTGTGAATTGTTGTGGCGTTGTGTTCAACCAGGTAGGGTCTAACTGGACTCCGGGGTTCGGTACTTGAGAGTACAGATCGGGAGATATTGGTGTTGTGCTCGGTTTAACCAAGTAAGGCTTGATGAGGCATATGGGATTCATTACTTGCGAGTATGAACATTGTTCGGCTATGAGTTGTCCAACCAGGTGGGATCCGATGCGATCTCTGGGGTGCGCACTTGCGAGTATGGGACTGGGATAACTTGTGGGTTGTGATGTGTTGTCGTTGGGTCGTGGGCCCTGTGGCTACTTTCCGGGCTTTGTGATATGAAACATGATTTGTGTTGAGACTCTAATGGTTTTGAAATGGTTCAGGTCCTAAAGATTTCTGTTTCTAAAAACCCCACATGATGAATTGTTTTTCAAAGACTTCTTAGGAATTTAGCTTAATGTTTGTTGTCGTTTGATTCATGACTGATGTTTACATGGTACATTCTATATGGCTAGAGTACTCCAGTCGCTAACCCTTTAAATTGGGAAAATACATTTTATGCATTTCAGGTATTCCTAGTTTGAGGGAGCAGTTACAAGGACGGCATGGAATATGACAAGCTATGATATTAATTAGTCGAGAGTTCAAGTTTTTTTTTAATGTTGAGTTGTATCCTATTTCCACTGCAGTATATTTTTACCCCTGCGTAGGTATGTATTGTAATGTAATCTTTTTCAATTTTGGTTCAGTCATGAAGTGGTGTAACCTTGCAGTAAGGTTATTGTGAGCTATAGACCTTGTCGGTATATTTTGATATGTAGTTTGATCTTGTCGTCAAACATTGAGTTGTGTTTTGGTATCGAGGTTGCTAGATCCTTGTAAAAAGGGTCTATGGTGTGTGAGATTCCTTGTGATTTCTACGGTCTTATATTTATGGTATCAGAGCTTAGGTTGATGAAACCTAGGCTATAGGGTCGACTCGAGTCGTATGCTATTGGAACATGAAGTCCATAGTCATTGTTGTGATCGGTATCATGGTGTGACCATCATCTTCGTGCGATCTGTGGCTGTAAGTCTCCCAAACTTGTCTTTCTTGCTGTCTGTATATTTGCGTGTGGAACTTGACATAGTTGCCTTGAGTTTGTGTTGTGTTGTGCCATGATTTGCTGCTATGCTTGTTCTGCTGAGTTTTTGTCTGTTTAGTATGTTGAGAGGCAGAGGTTTTGGACGCGGTCGCGGACGCGATCATGTTGAGGCGAAACCATTCACTGTCGAGTGCCGACCAGCCCTACAGAGATGGTTGTGAGGACCAATCGCTCGGTCAGAGGAAAGCATTTCGAGGTAATATTGATATTGGCGTCGCCACCATTTTTCAATGGGTGGCAGCCTAACTGGCTCAGATAAATCAAGGTGGACATCGCAATGAACCTAGTCGCGGATAACAGAGCTAGTAAGTGGCTCCATGAGGTGATAAGTATGCATTCACCTTGTTTTGCTGGTTCCTCTGATTCGTTCGGATGGGAGAACTAGATACTTCAGTTGGAAATTGTTTGAAATAAAATGCAGCAGAAGCGAAGTAGGTGAAAGTTTATAAACGCGTTTTACACATCCACGAACACAAGATCTATTTAGACATGCTAATTAATTAATTACTAAGATTAATAAGCAACTTAAATATTATTTATTATTTATTATTTATTAAATAAATATGTTGGTAATTAAATATCCTAATCTCAATCTAAAAGATCATAGGATATTTCCTTTGAAATGTAGTGGCTGCTTTGCTTCTTGATCTCCTTGTAGTTCTACCTTTAGAACTTCTAGAGTATGATCCGCCTTAACCCGAACGTTTTATGGGCAACGAGCTACCGGATCTTGCTTGGACAACAACTGAGTTGGCCGACCTCTTTGATATCTGATCACTCGATTTTTTTTACTTTATAGTATTGCATGAACACTCTTAGAAAATTGATGTGTTATCAAAATTGTAGAATCAAAGACACAAGTCTAAATCTACAATTAAACACAAGAAGAAAAATTGATCTCACAACCCTTGCATACTGTATCAAATCGGCCGAACCCCTTATGTGTCCTATTTATAGGCTCTTGGACTATTACTAGGGATCTTAAGGAGGATTAGGGAAAGACTCCTAATAGACCTCAAATTTCCTTATTAGGATCTTTCCTAATATATTGAGTCTATTAATATCAATTCAATCTACTAAAGAATTAATATTGCGCTTCCAACCCAAATCCCAATCGAAATCGGGCTCCTTATTTAAATATATTATTTCGCTTGTTTAAGATATCGAATGTCCATTAATTAATTATAAGCTACTGGCAACTTTAATTAATTAATATCTTATCCAAGAGTAGTACCATCCGCACCTTTATATCGGAATTAAATCCACATGCAGGGTTTAATATAATAATCATTATCGAGCTCCTCAAGGGGACATTATCAACCCGTATGAGTCGGGACACGATTTCTAGTAATAATAATAACTGTCATATAGATAATATTATTGCCCAAGATACGAAGCTTATAAGTCGATCATTTTGACTCTCACCCATGATAAATCAAAGCAATAAGTATTATAAATACATAATTAAATATTATATACTTAGAATTAAGAAATAATAATTATCCGAGATTTACGTTCTTCTTACAGTCAGTACAGAAGATACTATCTCACTTCGATCCTGTTCAACGTATGCAAATACGCTAATGTATACTAATAGTCAAGACCAACTAATCTCAAGCATACACTACAACCTTTCATATAATTTGTCTAATAATTATATAAGTTGTGAACTATTATATTATTTTATAAGGCACCGATAATGTGATCATCCGTGTGACACCAACACACCACATTATCTACAATATAAAATAATTAGACATTTCATTTGCATAACCATAACGTGAATAAATATGCAAAACATGTGATTAAATGTAATTAATCATAGGTAGTTACAGGGAAATAAGGTAATACAAGCATAAAGTATGCTTTGCAGTATACAACCCCAACAATCTCCCACTTATACTCAAAGTATGCTTTTAAGTATACTACTCTATTACATAGTCTCTCATTTCTCCCACTTATATGCAAAGCAATAATGCCATACACCGTAATCCCATTCATTCCACGTGCCTTTCAAAAACTTTTGAGGGTAGGCCTTTCGTGAAAGTATCAGCAAGATTATCTTCCAATGCAACACGGGTACATCTACGTCTCCTTCCTTTACGAAGTGTCGTATGATGTGGTACTTGTGTTTGATATGTTTACTTTCTTTGTGGGCTCGTGGTTCCCTCGAATTTGCGACTGCACCGGTATTGTTACAATAAAGTGTAATACCCTTTGGCAAATTGGGAATCACATCTAAGTTCTGCCGTAAGTACTTGAGTCATACCGCCTCCTTGGTGGCCACAGAGGCTGCCACGTACTCGGCTCCCATGGTAGAGTCTGAGATGCATTTCTACTTCACACTCCTCCAACTAATGGCTCCACCTCCTAGGATAAACACATAACCCGAAGTAGACTTGGACTATTCTTTGTCTGATGAAAAATCTGAGTCAGTATAACCCACCGGACATATGTCGTCTGATTGATATACTAGCATATACTCCCTATTCCTTCTCAGGTAGTTGAGTATGTGCTTGACAGCAATTCAGTGTCCTGGTACTGGGCTTGAGGCATGTAATGTCATCTATCTCCTTTTGTGTCTTAGGAAACATATCCTTAGATAGTTGAATTCCATGTCTGTAAGGTAGAAAACCTTCTTTGGAATTCTCTCGAAGGGTTTATTATACATATTACAAGCTTTGGTGGTCATTATTATTTGAATCAAGAGAAAGAATTGATCCTAACTCCCTTAGTAGATAAAGGAGATAGAAACAATAAACTCTCTGAACAACATATGCTATACCACACTTACAAAGATCACTCAAGAACACAAGTGTGTTCTTCACACAAAAAGAAAAGTTTACAAAAAATGGAAAATTATAAGATGAATGATGAATGATGAAGGATCTAAGGGGTCTATTTATACACCTAAAGTTATCTAATAGCTCCAAAACTCCAGCATTATTACAATAGATCGGATCAATGCCAGCCATCCCCTCAATAATACACAAAAAGTATAAAAAATTAGACAAATTATAACAATCTGTCAAGAGTTACGGCCGTAACATTAAGGAGTTACGGCCGTAACTTGGATGACTTACGGCCTTAACATTCTGTAGTTACGGCCGTAACTTGGCTTCGTCAATTTGTTCACTGGTTGCTTTGAAAGTTACGTTTTCAGCCCATAATTTCTCAGACTTTACGTTTTTGCCCCAAATCTTCTTCGGATGATAACTTTTGATATATAACTCTGATTTTGAATACGGAAAGACTGCCAAATTCGTCTCGGAAAGCCCTACAACATGAATATATCAAAATTCAACAAAGAGAATATTTAATAAACATGTTATTTCTTGAGTAAATCAGTTATTTAATCCGATCATCACCCGATAAAAATAAAATTATTAAAAGCTAATTAATTAAAAGCAAAAAACGAGTAGACTAGCTCAATTATGGGTGAATTTTATCAATACAAACCATGAATAAGTGTACAAAACTGACACTTATCACACCCCCAAACTTGAATTCTTGCTAGTCCCGAGCAAGACTCTTTATTATTCATGCTCCAAATAAAAATAAGAAAAATTAATACACACATAAATTAAAATATAAAAAGAGAAAAGAAGATCAAAATGCCATTAATACACAACAACCAGCTTTATACAGTAGATAGAAATGAATCAAGATTCAAAATAAATCTACTAATGTTTTTGAAGTTAAAACACGATTTTTATTTTGTAATTCCAAATTCAAGGTTTTCCCCCCAAAAGGTTGATTATTTCTTTCTCACTCGTGATACACACGACTCCCTTTAATGGTTGCTCTCGATCACTCGTATATTTTTCGACTCAATATGAAGAAGAATTTCATTGGCGTCATCAAATATTGTGATTTTTCACGAAATTGAGTGTATTGAAATTCAGCCGCTAATTAATTCAAATATGCTCATAAACTAAATGCCTTAGTGATAGCTTTCACACCGTTATTTGCTAACGTGTAGCTCTTTTCACTAACACAATTTCTATGTCATTTTTTTTTAAAAAGGTGATAGCTTTCACACCGTTATTTGCTAACGTGTAGCTCTTTTCACCAATTTTTCTGAGACGGCAGCTACGCACCAACAATGGTTAGTCCTTTATTTTTCGCAAAATTTAAGACCCCCAAAATTAGGCAGTTGTTGCTGCTCAACACTTCTCCTTTTCATCATTTTTTTTAGGTGATAGCTTTCACACCGTTATTTGCTAACGTGTAGCTCTTTTGTCTCTTCACGTTGCATGTGAGCTTTCCGTAATACTTGACTTTTCAACGCATGCTGACGTGGACTTGGAGTACTTGGCTGCCTTCGAGTAGGCTGATATGCAGCTAACATCTCTGCAGACAGGTCCTCTCGGCTGTTCACTGTTTGTGACTTATCTGATCAGGTGACTTCCCTGAGGTACCTTGGCTGCAGTCTGGTCAAACTTCTCTGATAAATTTTGTTGACCAGAGCTACTCTGACTGGACTCGGCTGATCCTCTCTGATGGACTTAGCTGTATTTGGTACTTAACCGATTTTCAGGCTAACAAATTTTTGGCCTACAGAAGATACTCATTTGGTTCTTCTTTACATTTTGCCAAGTTTTATACTTAACATATTTTGGCCTACGGAAGATACTCATTTGGTTCTTCCTTACATTTTGCCAAGTAATAAAAATTTTATTTTATATTAATGACATCATCAAAATCTAACAAGTATTCCTAACAAATTCCCCCTATTTTGATGATGGCAAAACTTTAAGTAAGTAATCAAATGACCAAGTCTGCACTTAAGTGCAAGACACAAACTAAAATCAGTCTAATATTGAGACAACTGGAAATTGTCATTCAACAGACTGTTATAAAATTTTCTGACTTGTTTTTGAAGTTTACAAGAAAGTTTTTACAGGTACAGAAAATAAAATTACAAGTACAAAGAAATAAAGTCATCTGCCTCTGCGAATAGGCTGTTTGGCAGGCCTGAATGGTTTGGCTCCAATTGGTCTTATCTTGACTGGAGCAAGACCATATTTCCTCTTCACAACAAGAGCTGCAAAGTCTTGTTCTTGCTGTGATGTAAATCTATTCTCTAGACATAACTGCTTGATTTCTTGTTGAAGCTGTAGCTCATCCAGCTCATTGTCCAGACGGGTTGGCGCTTCCTCTGCTCTGAATGATGGAATCATAGGGTAAGCGTTAAGTTCCTTAGCCTTCTTCTTCAGAATGGTCCAGAGTTTTGGGTAAGCTTCTTCCATCCAATTGATGAAGGTCTGCTGTGGGGAGGGATTATCATCATGGAGTAATTCCCAGACGTAATAATCTCTGATAAATTTCTTATTTGCAGTCCCCCACATGGGCAGGGCTTCATATGGAATAAAGTCCTCAACATACCATAGCTCCTTCCTTCCCATTCTAGAGTAGGCCCAAAGCCTCCTCTAGTCCTTCTTCTCTTTCCTTCAGGCTGGTCAGCCTGGTCATCTGGATCCACAGCTTCCTTTCTCTTCAGACTTGAGGGTCCTTCAATTTGAAGAACATCTTGCTTCTTCTTGCTTCTTATTTCTCTCTCTTCCCCCTGAACTCTCTCTTCCCCCTTTTTGCCAGCATCAACAAGGGTAGTTAATTGCTGCTCAATTTTGCTCATCCAATCAGACATGCCAAATGGCATTCTGTTGTTGGTAGGGGGAGGTGGCTGAGGAATCTCTCTCTGCAGAAGAGTGTCGATCTTGGCATTGATTGACTGAAGATTAGGAGTGACCTGAGACAATAGCAGCTCTCCAATAGTATCTTTGACGATTTGCCTGATCAGCTCAGTCATGGTAGGAGATATCTGAGCTGATGGAGAGTGCTCTCCTGAGCCTTCTGTAAAGGAACTACTAGACTGCAGGCTCCTGTCTACGGCTGGTAGATCAGAGGGGGTTTTCTCCGGGGTCCCTGACTTGGAGTCTTCAGCCAGCTCTGCGTCTAGGCTGGTGTACCGGGCAGGTACCACAGTCCTATCTGCAGCTTCGTAAATAGGCTCTGGCTCCGGCTCTGGCTCCTTTTCTTCTTCTCTCTCTTCCTCTTTTTCCTGATCCTCCTCTTTCTCTTCTTCTGCCTTTTCTCCAGACTTTTCTTTTCCTTCCTCCTCATCTTTTTCTTTTTCATTTTCTTTTTCTGCTCCTGCATCTCCTCCATCATCATCATCATTGTCATCATCATTGTCATCATCATTGTTATCATCATCCTTTTCCTCTTCTCCTCCTTCACCATCATCATCCTTCTCATCCTCATCCTCCTTTTCATCTTTTTCTTGATCTACCTCTTCTCCTTCTTCTTCATCTCCTTCATCAGCCAACTCTTCTGTCTTCTCAATTTCTTCTGGATGTTTTTCAACTGGAATATTTTCTTCTGTTTCTCTCTCTTCTTCTTCTTCTTCTTCAACCACCAAATCAATAACTTCATTTTTTCCTTCTCCATCCACTTCCTCAATTCTAATCTCTTTTTCAACTTCCTCCTCCTCTTCTCCAAAAGTACCATCAAAAATGCTAAGCATGATAGAATGGATAAATTGATCCATGTTTGTTTTAAAATGGGACATGAACCAATTATCCTGGAGGATTAATACTAAGTCTGATTCTTTGCAAAAGTGAATCAGAACCTCCTCAATGGCTTGGGGATATTCCCAACCACTAGTTGCAATGTAGGTTTGAAGATTTGTAAAAGTCATAGTCTTGAAAAATTTCCACTCTTCAAAAATATGTACAAAAAAGTGTTTTACTGCTTGTGGCTTAACGAGCTGGAGTTGTTCAATTGAAAGGTTGAAAGTATTATTTTCTAACAGGTTAAAGGTATAATCAGCTTCAGGGATAGAAATTATGAGACCTGCTTCTTCTTCTTCGGATATGTAGACTGGGGTGAGAATGTACAATCCGAAGTCTCAAGGGTGCACAGTGCAGTGTGTCTTCGGATGAATTGGTGATCTGACAGAGGGGCTGGCAAGGTGTTCAGATTGCTCTCCCTCACTAAATTGCAGTTTCCTTGGCCTCTTGGGAGAGGGTTCGGGTGATGACTGCAGAATAGAGGGTTCTTTCGGGGGCTGGTCCCCTTCTCTTGAATCTGACTGCAATGGGTGTATCGTCGGACTCGGTGTCGGACTCGACTGTAGTTGCGATATCAGCTGCAGGTCTGTCCGACACTCCTGATGAATGGTATCTTGGATATGTCCTTGAGTTCGGCAGCTCCTTCAACAACTGAGTTGCTTTCCCAGTGCCTCTGACTTTCTTCACCTTCTCATGGTCCATATGACCAAGCCTTTTATTGGGGTGGAAGGGGTCAGTGTTTCCTTTTGCCACTCCAGTCTTCTCCAAAAACCAACTGAGATGCGTTCCAAACGCCAGCTTTGTTTTGAACTTCTTCTCATCGTCAAGCCACTCGACCTTCTTGATCTCTCTCACGAGTTGCCTGAAGATGTAGTCTGCCCAATCAACTTCTTCTTCCTGAATCAGTGCTCCCAGCACCATAAACTTCGACGACGATAGTTGATCATAACTGCCCGCCATCCCCATTATTATTTTGTTGGTAATGTCCAACGCAACACGGTAAATCCTCTTGAGTTCATTCCTTTTGGCTGTGTTCAGTTTTTCCGGGATATTTTCCACCTTAATCTTTTTCCAGGTTTCGGCGGCGGATTGCTTGAGAGCTTCGACCGCTAAACCACGGTGCTTCATCCCGAAGACGGAACGAATCGTCTCTCAAGATATGCTGACTGGTATTCCGCCAACTGTGCTATGAATTCCGTCTTGAATTAGATAAGCTTCGCGATAGAACTCGACGACATCCTCTTTGAACAGGTGTTGCGGGTTGATGTCAAGAAATGGGTAGATCCCATTAAGCTTCATTGCCCGAATTAGATTAAGCATGTCGTAGTCTTCCAGATTGGCTTATAATAAGCCTTCAAAGTCGACAACCATCGAGAAAATGATCTGGTCTTTCACCGCCTTCAAATTCACTCATTCGAAAGATGCCATTTCTTCAAATAAAGGATTTTAGTATATATTTTTGTTATCTTACTCTTTTCCATTTTGTATTACGCCACATTTATAATATTATTATATTAATTTTGGCTAACGAATGGCATTTAAATATACATTTTATAAACCAAGTGGCAATTTTAATACACGCGTCAAGCGGCAACAGATACGTTTGATATTCTTTTGAATTTCAAAATTTGAATCGGTGGGCCAAATTTAAAATTCGACGGTTGATTCTGATTGGCCACCGTGGAGGTTGATTTAATAGGCGATTGACGCGTGTATTAAAATTGCCACTTGGTTTATAAAATGTAGTCTATATTTTTGTTATCTTACTCTTTTCCATTACCTACAAATTCATTTTAAGTCCCGCTCAAGACTTAACATATGGTATATAATTTAGTGCATTTTAGATGACGATTTGTACAAATAATGTTGATAAATGTATGTCGGAGATCAAAAGTAAAAAAAATTGATAGCGAGGGTGTGGTGGAGATAATTAAAAAAGTAAAATATGGTTGTTTGATTTGATTGTGTAAATGTAATAAATGTAAAAATTTTAAAGAGACAAAAAAAGATAAGTATAAAACTTTCAGCGGGACGAATGGAATACCTGAAAATCGATCATAGAAAAAGAAAATGCTGGAAAAGTTATATTTTAGTTGAAATAATTATTTTTCATTAAATGAATATTATCGTTTAAAGAAGGTTTTAATTAGTCATACAAACCTGTTCAAGTGAAAGAATTCGTGCAAAGAGATTTGTTGCTCTGAAAAATCTAGGGTTTCTGTAGGCGTAAAGAGTAAAGTGAAAGGTCTTCTTTCCTTATAAAGAAGATGAAAAGACGTTTGTATTAGTTTATTATATATTTGAATGGTGGCACACCTTTTGATATTCTTTTGAATTTCAAAATTTGAATCGGTGGGCCAAATTTAAAATTCGACGGTTGATTCTGATTGGCCACCGTGGAGGTTGATTTAATAGGCGATTGACGCGTGTATTAAAATTGCCACTTGGTTTATAAAATGTATATTTAAATGCCATTCGTTAGCCAAAATTAATATAATAATATTATAAATGTGGCAGATAATAATTAAATATTCAGAGATCAGTTTAGAAAACTTAGCTGGTCTGATTTGTTGACTGTTGACCACTCTGCAACAGGTGAGTTGACTTCTCGCCTGGTATTCTGAACAGCTAAGTTGCTTTGTCCGTCCTTCGTCTTCTCGCCTGCATCAGCTAGGTCCGACCTTCCTCTGAAATACTTTAACTTGCTTCCGTACTAGATTCCCAATCTAGTAATCCAAGGTCTCTGCTTAGCTCCAGGAATCTTTCTTCTGGCAAGGGTTTGGTGAAGATGTCAGCTATTTGGTAGTCTGTGCTGACTCTTTCAACTCTAACTCTTTTGTTAAGCACATGGTCTCTAATAAAATGGTGATTAACATCAATGTGCTTCGTCCTTGAGTGCAAAACCAGATTGTTGGTTATTGCAATAGCACTATTGTTGTCACACCAGATAGGAACTTCATTTGCAATGATATTATAGTCCCTTAACTGTTGTCTAATCCATAGAATCTGTGCACAACAGCTACCTGCAGCTAGGTATTCTGACTCTGTAGTGGAGATAGAGTTAGAAACCTGCTTCTTGCTAAACCAGGATATCAGTTTGGTTCCTAGGAATTGACACGTTCCACTAGTGCTCTTCCTGTTGATTTTGCATCCTGCGAAATCCGCATCTGAGTATCCTGACAGCTCGAAGTTGTCATCCTTGGGATACCATAGTCCAACATTAATTGTAGACTTTAGGTACTTAATTATTCTCTTGGCTGCATCTAGGTGTGATTGCTTCGGCTTGGACTGGAATCTTGCACAAACTCCAACGGCATATGATATGTGTGGCCTGCTTGCAGTGAGGTAAAGAAGAGATCCAATGAGTCCTCTGTAGTGGGTTGAGTCCACTGATATGCCTGCCTCGTCTGCATCCAGGTGAGTACTTGTGCTCATTGGAATTCTTGCGGGCTTGGATGATTCCATTCCATATCTCTTGATAAGATCTCTGGTATACTTTGCTTGGTTGATGAAAATTCCTTTTTCCATCTGCTTAACTTGTAATCCGAGAAAGAAGTTAAGCTTTCCCATCATACTCATCTCAAATTCTCCTTGCATGAGGTTGGAGAATTTCTCGCATAGCTCAGGATTGGTTGATCCGAATATGATGTCATCTACATAAATCTGGACTATTAACATGTGGCCTTCGTGCTCCACTCTGAACAGGGTCTTGTCCACTTTCCCTTTGCAAAATCCATTTTTCTCAAGAAACACAGACAGTGTTTCATACCACGCTCTTGGTGCTTGCTTGAGTCCATACAGAGCCTTCAACAACTTATAGACTTTGTCTCCTTTGACAAAACCTGGGGGTTGCTCTATATAGACTTCTTCTTCTAGTATTCCGTTCAGAAAAGCACTCTTTACATCCATCTGATATACTTCAAAGTCCTTGAATGCAGCATATGCGAGGAATAATCTGATGGCCTCTAATCTTGCAATAGGTGCATAGGTTTCATAAAAATCTATTCCCTCACACTGTGCATAACCTTTTGCTACAAGTCTGGCTTTATTCCTAACAACAGCTCCGTCTTCATCACTCTTGTTTCTATACACCCATTTGGTGCCAATAAGTTTCTTGTGATCAGGTCTGTCTGTTAGTTCCCAAACTTTGTTTCTTTCCATCTGCTCCAATTCCTCTTGCATGGCATTAATCCATGAATAATCTTTCAAGGCTTGTTCTGTAGTCTTGGGTTCAATTTGCGACATAAAACATGAGAACATCGCCATTCCTGCTGGTAGGGTTGACTGTCTCGTCTTAACTCCATCAGTCAACTTTCCGATAATTTTCTGAATTGGGTGATCCTTGAGCCATTTGGGGATATCGTCCTCTTCTGGGTTTGTTCCCCCTGTTGGATTGCCCTGGTGGTTATCTGCATCAGCTGGGTTCAGTGCAATGGATCGGCTACCGCCTTGTCATCTGCAGTTGGTTACGTCTGCGCAGATGAGTCTTTGTCACTCATTGGTCTTCTTCAGCAACAACTGGATCAGATAGGTTTGGTGATCCTGTCTGATCTGCAGTTGGGTCTTCAGCAGCTGCAGTTGGGTCATCAGGCTGGTCTGCAGGTGAGTCCACCATTCCAGTGTCATGAACAACGACTTCTTCAAGGGTTGCTGTCTTGAGCTTGTTCTCAATTAGCTCAACTTGTTTCCTGTACTCAACGGTAGATTTATCAAAAACAACATGGGGTGTTTCCTCCACAACTAAGGTTCTTTTATTAAAAACTCTATATGCCTTGCTTCTTTGGGAATATCCCATAAAGAGACCGTCATCAGTTTTAGCATCAAAGGCATTTAGCTGTGTTTTACCGTTGTTGTGGATGAAACACTTACAACCAAAGACTTGAATGTAAGCAATGAGGAGTTCTATTATTCCAAACCTCATAGGAGTTTTGCCATGTCTCCCTACTATCATACTCTGCTCAGGTGTGACAGGTGTGTTGATGACTTGACCCATAACCTTTTGGGTAGGTCCACTTCGCAATCATGGACCTTGCTGCTTCCTTGAGGGTTCTGTTCCTTCTTTCGGCAACACCATTCTGTGGGGCGTCCCGGCCGTAGAGAGCTCATCTTGGATCCCATTCGATTCCGTAATCGGTTATCGCCTTGTTGAGAAACTCTCCTCCTCTATCTGATCTGATCTTGATTATGGAGAGGGATTTCTCATTCTGGATCCTTCTCAGCAGCTCAGGTAACTTGGTCAGGGTTTCACTTTTCTTGTATAGGAAGATGATCCACGTGTACCTTGAATAATCATCTACTATTACAAGTGCATGCTTTTGGCCGCTCAAAGTCCTTGGCTTGATAGGACCAAATAGATCTATGTGGAGTAGATCTAAGATCCTTGTTGTGAGCGTTGTAGGCTGAACTGGCTTGAACGATGCCTTGGTCTGCTTTCCCTTCTGACATGCATCACAGAGTGCTTCCTTCTTGAATGCTTCATTTGCAAGTCCTCTGACCAGCTTCTGAGAGCTAATCTTGTTGATGGCTTTGAAGTTCAGGTGACATAGTCTTTTGTGCCACAGCCATCCATTCTCAGCTATTGGCTTGGATAGAAAACAGGAGTTAGGTGTTCCTGTGTTCCAATCAATCATGTAGACATCTCTTCTTCTGAAACCTTGTAGCTTTATTTCTCCAGATAAGATGTCTATCACCATACACTTCAAGATGGTAAAGACTACTAAATTTTTCTCGTCACAGAATTGGCTTATGCTCAGGAGGTTGTACTTGAGCCCTTTGACATAATGGACTTTGGATATCACAATGTTTCCTCAGTGCAGCTCTCCAAAGCCTTTTGTTTGTCCTCTAGAGCTATCTCCAAAGGTTACATCGGGACCTCTTTCTTTGATGTATTTGGTCAGCATCTTCTTGTTCCCGGTCATATGCCTCGAGCATCCAGAGTCTACAAACCATTCTTCACCTCCAAAATTTGAGCTTGAGGAGATGTGGTTGTAGTCCTTCTACCTTTTCTGCAATTAAACAAGCAGAGATTTAGGTACCCAAATTTGTGTGGGTCCTTTGGGGTTAGTTGGTTTCCTGGAGAATTGATTTCTCCTTGGATTATAGAAATTGTTATTATTATTATTATAACCCTTATAAGGTGTCTGTGGTCGAGGTCTGAATCTCCTGGTTGGATTGTTTACCGGATATTCCTCAAAATTTTGATAGTGTGGGCCATTTCTAAATCTAGGCTGAGACCATTTATTAAATCTTTGTGGTCTCCACACTTGTTCATTTTGGTAATTAGGATAACCTTGAGGTTTCCATCTGCCCCTCCCATTATGAAATCTGTTTTTAGGGAGTTGTTGGTAATAGTGGGCATGTTATGCGGATTTCTTTGCTTCGCTGGCCACTGCCTAGTCGCCTGTCTAGGTGGCTATCTGGTGTAACCTGACTGCAACCTAGACGTTTGACTTGGCTATTGCCTGTTTTTGAATATTGGTTTATATACAGGCTCAGCAGTCGAGACAATTGTTTCTCCCTTGATAAACTTGGTTTCAGAACTAGAGGGAGTGTGAGAATCATATCCAAGGCCTGATTTGGTGTATAGTGACCTTTTATAAGTACACAATTCTCCCAGGGTTGAAGACGCCTTCAGGGAGGTTATTTCCTGTGCCTGAGTTTTATTTATCTGAGCCAGCTTAGTAAACTCAGCTTTGGCATGAGCAAGTGCAGCTGATTTTTCTTTAAGTAAAATGGTTAGTCGATCTATCTCATTTGTATTGACATTTGCACGGTTTTTAAAGTCACTGTAGTTGTCTCAACCTTATTCAAATCTAGGTGAGTTTTGAAATCATTTTTCACCGCCTATTCTCATCTTGGTACTGAGTCTTCTCATTGTCTGACTTGGTGTGCAGATTTGAGTGTTTCAAAATCTTTAAATAACTGATTTACCGATTCATGTAGATCCATATCTTGTGACATGGCTGAACTATTATTTGAACCGGTGGGTTTAGAAGTTACCTCTTCATCAGCTAGGTTTGCCATCAGGCAGTCATACTCCTCGTCTTCATCAGAAAAGAATCCGCTGCTTGATTCGACATGCTCCTGGTCTTCTCCGATGAGGGCCTTTCTTCTATCTTCTTTTCTGCCCACCTCCTTCTTGGTTTCGTCTTTCTTGAGCTCGGGACAATCCATTTGGATGTGTCCGATCTTGTGACAATTATAGCATTCTACTTTCCAGCTTCCAGCCTTCTGGTTCCTTCTTGGATTCTCCTTGTAATTTTTCTTGTACTTGGAGTAGTTCTTTCTGAAATTGCTGAACCTTTGCATTATGAAAGCCATTTCTTCCTCAAAATCTAGTGGATTTGGAGGTTTCACATCAGATAGGCTCTTGGCAGGGGACTCGGCTGCAAATGCGATTCCCTTCTCTGCAGGCTCAGTTGAGGATGAACTTGGAAGCTCGAACTCATAAGCCTTCAGATCAGAGAACAGCTCCTGAATCTTTATCTTATGCAGGTCCTTGGACTCTCTCATGGCTACGGCCTTCATGCTCCATTCGGGGTGGAGAGATCTGAGGACCTTTAGTGCCATTTCCCTGTTGCCATAGGTTTTGCCCAGGGAGTTGATCTCATTGATAATTTCAGTGAACCTTGTGTCCACTTGATCTATGGATTCACCATTCTTCATTTTAAAGTTGTCAAATTTTTGGATAGCAATTGACAGCTTGTTTTCCTTGATCAGCTCCGTTCCTTCATACATTAGGGCTAATGTGTCCCAAATTTCTTTGGCATTCTTACAGTTCTTGATCTTAACCATGGTGGATTTGTCAAGAGTTTGATATAACACATCTCTGGCCCGGTTATCAAGATTGGCCAACTTTCTTTCTTCGGGAGTCAGCTCCGTCCTCTTCTTAGGAATCTTCTCTGGCCTCCCTGCTGCGATCTCCTCTGCTGTGTTGTCCTTCTCAAAGATGAATGGACCGTCTTCAATGATGCACCACATGTTGTCATGGATCGAAGATAAGTGTGCCTGCATCCTTATCTTCCACAGATCATACTCGTCAACTGAAAACACAGGGAGTCTAGAGTGCATGTGTCCCATTATAAAGTGAGAGTAAAGATATATATATCTGATATAGATCTGGTTCATGAAATAAATGAACCAACCTCTCTGATACCACTTGTAGGTCACAAGTCGTCTAGGTACAAGTCTAGAGGGGGGGTGAATAGACTTGTAGAAACTCTTGAACTCTTTTTCACGAAGAGTGAGTTTCTTCAGCTGATAGTTAAACAAATGACTAGGAGTCATTTGTTCTTAGATATATGCGGAAGTCAGCTGATGACGAATAGAGATCAACTTAATGAAACACTTAACAATGAATGCAGCAGTTAAAGTATGATGCAGTAAAATAGTAAATAACGCAGGCAATTATAGTGGTCTTAGAGGTGGGGTAATCCTCTACTAATCCACTTTTCTCCAAACCAGTTGGAGATGAATTCACTATAATTTTCAACCAGTGATAAATATTACAGTGATTCAAACCACACTACAACAGCTTCCAACCAGTGGAAATCCGTGCAGTTGTACACACTAGACTGCCTTGCACCTCTTGATCCTCGATCTTTGGATGACTTTACAGTCTCTTACTTCAACCAGTGAAGTACCCCGTACTCAGGATTATAGACAAGAGTTTTTTTCTTCTCCAACTTAAGAGCTTCCTTAAGTATGAACTTTTAGAGCTGCTCTTTTCACAATGCTATTGATTGCTTTAGATTGCTTGAATGTATGTTCGCACCGGTAGATGCTCAGCTTCGAATTTCCGGATATATATAGGTCACGATCTCTGAGCTTTTTCCTTGTAGCCGTTGCAAATCTTTTGAACAAATCCGTCCGTTGGAGGGAGACTTCATTGTTTAATCTTTCTGAACGTTGCAAGGCTGGATTCCCATTATTTTATTTTATCTTCCGACCATTGTGAAGACTTCTGCATGTGAGCGCCGAATCTTTTGAAAATAAAACGATTAAAGTCTTCAAGGTGGGTCTGGATGATTTATTTAAATCATATCTCTTGCGGGAATCACTCCATTTTGTCTCTTCACGTTGCATGTGAGCTTTCCGTAATACTTGACTTACGCATGCTGACGTGGACTTGGAGTACTTGGCTGCCTTTGAGTAGGCTGATATGCAGCTAACATCTCTGCAGACAGGTCCTCTCATTGCTCACTTGTTTGTGACTTATCCGATCGTGTGACTTCCCGAGGTACCTTGGCCGATCTGGTCAAACTTCTCTGATAAATTTTGTTGACCAGAGCTACTCTGACTGGACTCGGCTGATCCTCTCTGATGGACTTAGCTGCATTTGGTACTTAACCGATTTTCAGCCTAACAAATTTTTGGCCTACAGAAGATACTCATTTGGTTCTTCTTTACATTTTGCCAAGTTTTATACTTAACATATTTTGGCCTACGGAAGATACTCATTTGGTTCTTCCTTACATTTTGCCAAGTAATAAACATTTGATTTTATATTAATGACATCATCAAAATCTAACAAGTATTCCTAACACTTTTCACCAATGACTCCTTTTTTTTTAGGGAATAGAATTTTTGCAGAAAATCATTTCTTAGTTTAAGCATGAAAAATCAAAAACTCCACAAATTAAGTACATGAATGCATTTTTCTCCTAAGGTACGACCCAAGTTGTGGGCTGCTTCAGTAAAGCATCCCTCTTTTCCATAACTAGCTCCACCAAAAATGTAGACTGTGCTAATTTTTTTTGTTGAAGATGATGACTCCATTTTTGAAAAGAAATTTTTTAGAGAGAAACAGAGAAAAATGCAAGTTTGAGGGATGAATGAAAGAAACAAGCACAATGTTTATTTATAGAATAAAAAGAAGGTAAAAATTGTTTGACAAGTTTGTGATTGCGTTGATTGCGCTTCAACTACTCAATTAGAATAATGAATGCATTTATCGCGTATCACTTTTTTATTCAGAAAATCTCACCACACGACAAAAATAAAAGATACTTACGCGTATGTACAGTAGTTGTAATTGTGGCTCACATCTTCCTCTGATTTTACGTTTAGAAACGGCCTAAACGCCTTCTATGAGTTGGGGAGAAGCTTCCCATCCAATTTTCTTACAAATTGGCAAACAAGGTCTTTTAACGTTAGATTCCCAAGACGTTGTTCATTATCTGGTTTGAATTTATTCCACAAACATCGAATTCCGTAATGTACGAGTCCACTAGGATGCGTGTCAAGAGAAATTTCGATATCATCTAAATTCTCTTTATTCAGACCATCCTTAATGAATTGAATTTTATCTTCTCTGTTTGTAGATGGAATTCCTAAAGATCGACATTTTAAATTACAGTTCCATCTAGCACATTTATAACAAACGGCTATCATCTTTGCTCGTCGTTTCTTGGCATATGAACTTTTTCCAAGCACTGGTAAAAATCTAGTGGGTGTTTCTGTGAATTCACCCTCTATTCTTACTTTGGCTTCAATTATGAATCTTATGTCAAAAGGTATGTTTTTATTCATAAGTAACCTCATCCTTTCAAGCCTTGTCTTGTAAATTTTTAAAATTGCATTTTTGCTCAGAAAGGGAAATCTTTTTTCGATTTTATACAAAGTTTCATCCATGATAAAAAAATAAAAAAAATAAAAAGACAATGAAAATAATTAAAGAAAATATCTACAAATATCAGTTGTTGTGGGAAACTGAAAAATCCGACTTTAATAGTCAAGGTGTACCGTTATCCGCCACTTGACCGGACAAACACAATTGAGTACGAAGTTATAATGTCGAGAAATTTGTACCTATAAAAATAGTTTACGATGTAAGATTTCAAATATAACTTATACTTCCCCGGCAACGGCGCCAAAAACTTGACACGTTTTTAGTGTAACTATCGCAAGTGCACGATATCGTATCAAGTAGTAAAGTGGAATTTTTGAGTCTGGTTTATCGATCCCACAAGGAAGTTTGGTTATTATTTGAATTATACACTATTAGTCTATTTTTATAGATACTAAGTGTAACAACCCCAAAACCGTAAGGGAATATTACACGCCGTAGACCCTTTCCACAAGGATCTATCAGGCTAAACATCCATAAACAACCAAATGCTTGCCCGGCCAGGGTCAAACAATATAATAATACCGACCGTAAGGTCACTTACACATAAACACACAGACCGATGAGTTCACACAACTCTATCAACAGAACTGACTAACAACATTATCCACACAGGGGTCAAAACACAATACAGCGGAAGACTGAATCAACTTTAATAATACAACCAAACTATACCAACTCTCGACTCTTTGATTAATATCGCAGCTTGTCATCCCCTTGTGCCAATCCTGTGACTGCTTCCCTGAACCTGCATGTACACGGACCTTGAGCAGGACATCCACCCCGATTACTCGGGGGTTAGTAAAACTCCACTGTTTTACTAGTGCAAGTATAAAACAATACGAAATGCAACAAGTAAATAGCAACTACGAATTTAATATGGAAATAAATTATCAAATGTTCCCGAGAAGTTTTATTAATTTTGAACTCAAGAAAGAGATATTTGAAAAGGAACACATCATCTCGGGGATTTCTAAAGCAGAAATTCCTTTGGACCTCGAGTCCCAATTTACAAAGCCTTTTCGAAAACATTAGGGCCTTATCCCGATTCTCTTTTCAAAACACAATAGATGAGATATCATTATGGGTGCGAGACCCGTATTTAAAATGTTATCCAAACAATCACTGCTATACGACCGTTGTTTGTGCACATCATGTACCGAACTCCGGAGGCCTCGACGGACCTTACCCGGACCACACACTCTGTTCGTACACATCATGTACCAAACTCCGGAGCCTCGACGGACCTTACCCGGACCACACACTCTGTTCGTACACATCATGTACCGAACTCCGGAGGCCTTGACGGACCCTACCCGGCCACAAACATCGTTCGTACACATCATGTACCGAACTCCAGAGGTCTCGTCAGACCCTACCTAGATCACACACCTTGATCGTACACATCATGTACCGAACTCCAGAGGCCTCGTCAGATCCTACCTGGAACACACACACACATCGACACGACACAACTCATAATCATCAAATATCAAGCCATTCCACATTGCACCGAAATGTATAATCAAGTATGTAAACCAAAACAACACAATTATCATAATCATCGCAACAACTCAACAATGACCAACCATACCCGGCACAAACTTAGATAATCAACACGACCAACACAATTTCATGATGTTAGCTAAGTGAGGGTATTGTCGCTACCATCAATCATTCATAATAATTAATTCTTACGAAGCATATTCACGAAAGTAAACCAAATTCATCGCAACCATAACACGACGTACCTATTCACAAGACACAATTCGTATAGTAAAATACTTGCCTTAATAACCGCTACCGAATACTCCGAAGAACACAATTCGACTGGGATGCTCAGACCCCGAAAAAGACAACGAACGGAAGGGTTCCGACTTGAGTTCTTCACAAGAATTTCGTCCCTAAGTCATGCCAATGATAAATCAATAATCGTACAATGGATAATAATCATACAACGCCCAATCACCCTCTAAGACCTTTTGTCGGACACCTTCAAGGTGTTGACTAAGAACTCGACCAAAACAACGAATCGAAACGATCCAACCATGGAATAACAAGGGAAATGATATAATACATCTAAATAATCATCAATACATCACAAATCTAAGTTATTACGGTTAAATCGGACAAAACGAACAAAAACCCCCAATTCACCCAAAAGTAGGGTTTCAAGAATTTACCTTGGATTAATGATGAAGAACAACTGTTGGTGTTATTAATCCACACGAAGAACTTGAAGAATATGAAGTTCTCTGGGATTGATGATGCAAAAACGCCCAAAATCGCCCACAAGATCGCCCAAGAGGAGGAGGAATGAAGGAAGAGATGAAATGAGCATTCATCTCACAAAATCCGCACAAATAGGCTGTTCTGGATTGTGTGCCGCGGCCCAGCCTAAGTGTGCCGCGGCTCACGGTACAGGCTGCTCGGCCAAAACTGGAAAATGAGTGTCTGAGCTATTTCGACCATAACTCTCTCGTCCGGACTCCGATTGACTCACCGTTTGAACTATTGGAAAGCTAACTTGATTCTCTATAATATTGAAACGATTCAAAATCTTTGGAGTTTCCAAGAATTTATGGTGATTTTACAAAGTCGAACTCATACTTGGAAAAGTCGTTTAATAACACTGAACTCAAGAAAACGACACCGAAACCCGAACCTGAATACGAATCGAAGATACGGTTATGAATTACTCGCAAAGACGAATCTAAAAGCTAAGAGAACACACGATTCCGACCACCCGAAAGCTCGAAATTCGACAACCGAAGTAATTACCCCAAACTTTGGGAAATTATGAAAACGGCCCAAAACGTCTGAAAATCACGATACGTGATCGAATAACCAAACCGAAGTTCACAACACGTCTAACAAAGTTAAACGGACTTACGGGAAACTCGAAACAGTAATTCCAAACGAGATTCACAAGAATCGAACTCGAGTGCGGAAAAGTCGTTAAGAAACATGGAACTCAACAAAAGAATACCGAAACGAACTCGGATGACAAAAAGTGAAGAATTAATCATTCTAAGAATGATGAGACAGTCCCAAGCGAGTCGTCGAAACGGACTTCCGCCGAAAATAGAAAATTACTGGAAATCCGAAATTGCGGATATTACATTCTACCCTCCTTAAAAGAAGTTTCGTCCTGAAACTTAAATCAAGTAGGAAGCAATATCCCACCAGAAAAACTCAACGAGATACACAAGAACCGAAAAAAAATCGCGCCCAACGGCGAAACGTTACAAGCAACGCGAAAGAACATACAGCGTGAAAACACGCCCCACGACGACCATAACAACGCCACCGGTAATGATTCAAAACAATAACGAGCAATTAACGACGCATCGCATGCACACATTTAATCAAAGAAACGCACGCGACAACAAGTCGCACCCGACCACAACGACTATGCGGTAGAAACAAATATAGTATTATGATTGAATTCACTCCGATTCTCGTCAACAAGAAAATGTTCGACGTCAAGACACAAACAATTCAAGATAACAGAAAATGAGAATACCGAACATTACATTCTATCCTATTAAAAATAAGTTTCGTCCCGAAACTTAAAATAAAACATCATGGTAGAATACAAACAAAACCAAAAAGTTCACGCAACAAATATTAATCTCAACACGAATAACAACACAAAGTACGACCCACAACTACATCACCGGACACCACTGGGTCCTCCAAAAGTAGGAACGGGACTCCGGTTCCCTATCATCTTGGCAACAATCTCGCAGTACTGAACTCGATGCCCCTCGCGTCCACAATTATAACAAGTCACCGGCGGTTTCTTACAATGCGCACGTTCATGGCCCATAACGTTACAGTTGAAACACCTTGGAGCATTACCAGAACCCAAAGACACCGGCTCGGGTCTTTTAGATTCTCTAGCTGACCGAGAAGGTCCCATACTCGACTGATACGAGGGTCGAGGTTTAGGAATCCCAATTCCCTCACTTCCCGATGCTTCATCGGAAATCTTCTGCTTCTTCGCTACCGATACAGACTCTGTAGACATCATAGTCATTTGAAATGCTAAGGCTCGATCTTGATAGTCCTTCAGCGTTGTACACACAAAAGGGGCCATACACTGCCGAACCTGAGGTTTCATACGCATATCAAAGTAACGAACCTTATCTGTCTCACTTCGCACTTGATCTCGAACGTACCAAAGTTGTCGATTGTAATCGATTATTGCTTGAGATATCGACACATCTCGGGGCGTAGCCGAGAAAAACTTGACAATTCTACGTTCCTTAACAGGCGGTGGACAATACTCGGCCTCCATAGCAGTCTTGAATTCAGCCCAAGTAGCGGTACGATCACTAGGCGCTACGACCTCCCACCAGTCTGCAGCTTCCCTATCGAGCAGGTATTGAGCAATAGGCACTCTTCTCTCATCGGGACAAGCTATGGCATCAAATGTTCTGTCCAACTGCAAGAGCCAGTTCTCCCAACCTAACGAGTCCGAAGAACCTACAAAATGGGGCGGGTGCATTCTCATCACACCTCGTAACCACATACTAGCTCCATTATCCTCATCTGGGATCCTATCCCGGTGCATGGTCTGATTCATATGTGTCAACTGGTCAACCACCTGACGAAGGATGGTGGCGGCGCCAATGTCAGCATTTTCCCCAGTTGATTGCCTCTGCTCACGCAATTGGTCATCTCGACCACCTGTACTGAGCTCATTGGCGCTTAGCAACGAGCGAGTCGCCCTCTCATGCACCTGATTCCGACCTCTACCACGACCACGCTCTCGACCTGTACCTCTCAGCATACTAAACGGCCACCGATCAGAACAACAAAATAAATATCACATAATCAACATAGTGCAACAAACAGCAACACAATAAAGTATTCACTCCAAATCATCACACGAGTACTCAGACTAACACTGCAATAATAGACTTAAATTCATAAGTAACTCGCACGGTTACACCAACAGAGGTGCACGACTTTTACCAAAGTAAACACAGTCAAGACCACATACATGTCATTAAATTCAGGCACTTGTCACATTCTTTCAAAATAAAATTTTTCCCGAGGTATTTGTTCAAATGATAATATTTTAAAAATTGGTGAGTTCGAAAGATTTTGCAGAAATCAAATTTTGAAAACACTTTGATTAATACCTCGACCATTTAACCATATCCATGGACCCATTATCAAAACTGCTCTGATTTGAAATCACTTGCACAACAATACGTTGAAATATTAAGTCCACTCTATAACCGATGTCAGCAAAATGACCTTATTAATATCTGCCAGCACACTAATCATTACCATAGATAAGCTATCATGTCCAGGATAACGTCATAAAATAATGCAATTAAATTATACTATGCCGTCACAACACTCAAACACATAACATTTAAATTCCGAAAATTAGAGTCGTTTTGCAAAACATAATTTTCGAAAAATCCTTTCGATCGTAATAAAAATGACGGTAGTATTTTGCAATGTCCGAAGTATTTTAAAACACATTTTCCAAATACTGATTGATGGTGCTATATTAAAATACATGACCAACTTGTCACAATTCAACCGATTTGAAAATCCACACAAACCGTTGTTTAACTGTACCATCAAGATATTTTCAAAAAAAAAAATTTGATTTCCACAAAAATGCTCAAACCAGTAGAGTCTTTCAGGAAAAACGTTTTCAAACCTACCCACAGCGGGCATATTTACAACAATCCAAAATAGTCGAACTTAGAACCACGTGCCCAAACGGCAAATGGGGTCACCAATTCAATCAAATGCATCTCATGGGCATCAAGTTAAACATACAACGAAACCATCTATCTGATTCTCTCACAAACTCTACCGTCGGTACCTTCTTTTCGGAACGATCAAAGTTTACAACTTTCACATTATACCACCCCACACGGTGGTTCAACGTCAAAACGTCAATACGTCCAGTTCAATAGACATATAGTGTATCACAAGTATCAAATACAAACTCCATTACACAGCACCGTGCAAATAACATCATGCACCACAAATATCACACACATCATGAACACAGATATTATGCATAAAAGAGGAGACTTACGTCTACAGGCCGCACGGAGATGACGATCGCCCACGATACTAATCTCTTCCGATAATATAACCGACACGTTGTGACTACGCACAACTCAACTTGTCACCCGACATCTCGAATGACAAAACTACACAATACTCGACAAATCACGACTCGACTTGACCCGACAGCCTAGGTTTCCGCAACCTAAGCTCTGATACCATAAATGTAACACCCCCAAAACCGTATGGGAATATTACACGCCGTAGACCCTTTCCACAAGGATCTACCAGGCTAAACATCCATAAACAACCTAATGCTTGCCCGGCCAGGGTCAAACAATATAATAATACCGACCGTAAGGTCACTTACACATAAACACACATACTGATGAGGTCACACAACTCTATCAACAGAACTGACTAACAACATTACCCACACAGGGGTCAAAACACAATACAGCGGAAGACTGAATCAACTCTAATAATACAACCAAACTCTACCATCTCTCGACTCTTTGATTAGTATCACAGCTTGTCATCCCCTTGTGCCAATCCTGTGACTGCTTCCCTGAACCTGCATGTACCTGGACGCAGAACAGACATCCACCCCCCGATTACTCGGGGGTTAGTAAAACTCCACTGTTTTACTAGTGCAAGTATAAAACGATACGAAATGCAATAAGTAAATAGCAACTACGAATTTAATATGGAAATAAATTATCAAATGCTCCCGAGAAGTTTTATTAATTTTGAACTCAAGAAAGAGATATTTGAAAAGGAACACATCATCTCAGGGATTTCTAAAGCAGAAATTCTTTTGGACCTCGAGTCCCAATTTACAAAGCCTTTTCGAAAACATTAGGGCCTTAGCCCGATTCTCTTTTCAAAACACAATAGATGAGATATCATTATGGGTCCGAGACCCGTATTTAAAATGTTATCCAAACAATCACTGCTATATGACCGTTGTTCGTACACATCATGTACCGAACTTCGGAGGCCTCGACGGACCTTACCCGGACCACACACTCTGTTCGTACACATCAAGTACCAAACTCCGGAGGCCTCGACGGACCTCACCCGGACAACACACTCTGTTCGTACACATCATGTACCGAACTCCGGAGGCCTCGACGGACCCTACCCGGCCACAAACATCGTTCGTACACATCATGTGCCGAACTCCAGAGGTCTCGTCAGACCCTACCTGGATCACACACCTTGTTCGTACACATCATGTACCGAACTCCAGAGGCCTCGTCAGACCCTACCTGGAATACACACACATCGACACGACACAACTCATAATCATCAAATATCAAGCCATTCCACATTGCACCGAAATGTATAATCAAGTATGTAAACCAAAACAACACAATTATCATAATCATCGCAACAACTCAACAATGACCAACCATACCCGGCACAAACTTAGATAATCAACACGACCAACACAATTTCACGATGTTAGCTAAGTGAGCGTGTTGTCGCTACCATCAATCATTCATAATAATTAATTTTTACGAAGCATATTCACGAAAGTAAACCAAATTCATCACAACCATAACACGACGTACCTATTCACAAGACACAATTCGTATAGTAAAATACTTGCCTTAATAACTGCTACCAAATACTCCGAAGAACACAATTCGACCGGGATGCTCGGACCCCGAAAAAGACAACGAACGGAAGGGTTCCGACTCGAGTTCTTCACAAGAATTTCGTCCCTAAGTCATGCCAATGATAAATCAATAATCGTACGATGGATAATAATCATACAACGCCCAATCCCCCCTCTAAGACCTTTTGTCGGACACCTTCAAGGCGTTGACTAAGAACTCGACCAAAACAACGAATCGAAACGATCCAACCATGGAATTGTAACACCCCCAAGTTATTCAGGGTATATTACAGCGCCGTGAGCCCCGCCGTGGGACCCACAAGGCTAAACATACGCGGAACTATAAACTTGACAGAGAAGGTCTACATGCAATGGAAAGAAAGACGATACAAATGGTATTCAAAGCCATAACCAATGAAACCATATACATCACTGCACAAATTAATACCTCGGCAACACAGGCCGGAACATCAAGGAAACTGAAATACAATACTCGAGTATTTAAAAATCCATTCCAGTACAACAACACTGAATGGAGGATTCCAAGAAAAATAACCGGAGACAAGACACAGTATCACACTTGCCCATCATCTTCATGCCGACCCGGTACCCGCCTATCCGCTCTCCTGGAACCTGAAATACATGAACCGTATTTCCCCCATAAAGGGGTTAGCCGTCGAATAGCTAGTGCAAGTATATCAATATGAAACACAATACTCCTAGACAATAAAGTAAATGTAACCGTCAATTCATCAATTCAAGACTAGTATTCCGGAATAACTAAAATCTCATAAGACGTATGTGAATGCCGTAGAAACGGTTCGTTCACCTCATACGCCGATACGTATGTGAATGCCGTAGAAACGGTTCGTTCACCTCATACGCCGATACATGTAGGAATGCCGTAAAAACGGTTCGTTCATTACATGCCAACAATACATACATGAATGCCGTAAAAACGGTTCGTTCATAATATGCCATCAATATATCTATGAATGCCGTCAAAACGATTCGTTCATGATATGCCATCAATATTTCTTACTTTCAAAGTCGAGAACGTACAATCATAAATGTATACTTGCCTTTGAGACATCGAGAAATCGAATGGAGGAAGGTTATGAGTTTGGTAGGTCCAAGAACGCGCTTCCGGAACCTAAACAATTCGTAAGGAAATGATAATCAATTATCCATACTCAAAACTACACGAAGAAATTCCCGAAACCCGTCTACGATTCATGAAATCACACGGATAAACAACTAGAGGTTGGAAAATCGCCCAAACTCTCACAAGTCCGAAAACGGCACAATCAAGTCCGTAAAATCGTAAGAAAAACACGCATACGGCATAGATATATCATAATCTCAAGGTTCTCAAGCTTCAAATCGGATAAATCGGACGAATCTACGAAAACCCCCAAAATCCAACACAAAGTTCAAAGTGTTCTTGAAAAATCTTTCAATAATCCGATGAATACTCAAACATGTTGTTGCGATATTTCTTACACGCAAGTGCACGTCATCGTTTACAAGTAATAAAGTGATAAGTAGAGTATCGTTCCCACGAGGACTGAATCTCTAACTACCGATTTTTGTGTATTCCAATTTTATTTGAACAATCGAATTTGGGTTTTTTGCAATTCGAATTACTAAGCGACTAAACAATAGAAAACGATAGCTTGAATAAAAGAAATCAAATGATGAATAAGTCTAGGATTCTGAATCCACCTCGGTTTATCCGAATTTACTCTCGATTATCCGTAATAAATAATTTTCCCAATTTATTGAAGGCGGAGATTGCTAATATATTCTACCGCCTCTCCCGAGGTCAATAGATTTATCTAAAGGCGAATAACGCACTCTATCCCTAGGTGAATTAATTCATCAATAGGCGAAAAGCATAAAATCTCCCAAAGGCCACGTAGTTCCTATGAGTATATTCCTATCTCACAGAATAAAACAGTCCTCACCAATAGTTCCTCACCAAATCTCCTCTCCCGATTCGAAGTGAATGATTAAATCAATACAACTATTGGCCAGATAATTGCAAGCATTAAACACAATTGGGAAAACTCAACAAAAAGGTAATTAATTGGATAATCTCAAGAAATTCGTCAAAACATAGGTTTCATCAAAACCCTAGATTAGGGCTTTAGCCTGACATACTAATAATTGAAATTACAGAATAAATAAATGAAAGCATAAAAATCAAATGCAGATGAAGCTCGGATTCCTCCGTTCTTCAGCTTCCGCCCTCTGCCTTTGAAGTCTTCTGCTTCCCTCTTCTTCTGCCGTCTCCAAGCTTAAGCTCCAAAAGATGAAAGATCCAAAAAATAATTAATTTGGGTCTTAAACCCTATTTATAGCTCAGCATATCCTCCAAATCGCATCCGTATTCGTAGGTCGAAAACTAGCTTCGAAACGGCCCTAATTCGCGCGGACAACCAAAAACCGCCAAGTGTGCCGCAGCTCACCTGGACTGTGCCGCGGCACAGAGTACAGTTTACTCTGCCTTTGGCTGGGTGTCTTCCTGTGCCGCGGCCCTGCTTCCTTGTGCCGCGGCTCAGAGTCCAGATTTGCCGTTTTCGCCCGTTTTGCCTCGTTTTAGCTTCCGGACTTCAATTTCCTGTCAATCATACAAAATTAAGGCATTAAAGACTCATTTAGACAATTTCACTCTCCAAAATAATACAAAATAATGATAAATAAGCGTATAAAAATACGCCTAACACATGTCCATAATCATGCGTATATCACTTCATACACCATGATTTTAACATCCAAAACATCATTACCCAACCCAAAATCGAAATCCAAGAGGTTTGATAAAATTACCTTTGAAGATCCAAGTACTTTGATCCGGACAATACGCGATAGATCGATAATCCGAGCTTAAAAATCGAAAATAGATGAAGGAAGTCACACACTCAAGTGATAGATGAAGAAACTTCCCTCTCTCAAGCCTTCTTTCTCGTGTGAAGGTGAAGAAATGAAAAAGTATCGGTTGAATCGCACAAAAAAAACGCAGATATAGGGCTGACTGACAGGTGTGCCACGGCCCAGGCCGAGTGTGCCGCGGCACAGGCCCAAAAATATCTCCCAGGGCTCGGCAGTGTGCCGCGGCTCAGTCGAAGTGTGCTGCGGCACAGGGTACAGAAAGTTTTGGCCGAATCTGGGAAATGAGAGTGACTTAGCTAATTCGACCATAACTCCCTCGTATGGACTCCGATTGACTCACCGTTTGAACCATTGGAAAGCTAACTCGATGCTTTATAATATTGCATAGATTCAGAATTTTTGGAGTTTGTGAAAATTAATGGTGATTTAATAAAGTCGAACTCATACGTGGAAAAGTCGCTAAAGAACACGGAATTCAACAGAACGATACCGAAACGAACTCGGATGACAAAAAGTGTAGAATTAATCATTCTCAGGATGACGAAATGGTCCCAAGAAAAAGTCGTCAAAACGGACTTTCACCAACAAAGAAAATTTACCGGAATTGAATTCGCGGATATTACATTCTACCCTCCTTAAAAGAAGTTTCGTCCCGAAACTTAAAACAAATAGGGAGAAGTAAATCCCGCCAGGAAAACTCAACGAGATACACAAGAAACGCGTGACTTACGCCCAACGGTGAAACGTTACAAGTAACACACCAATACATCACCCGAAGGTAAACCAAGCTAACGCTGAAGTAAATACGAATCACAATGTCTGAAGGCTCCAATAGAAATACCAATACATCGCAATGGCTTGAAAGCCCCTCAACCGAAGCTGTATATCACGATGGCCTGAAAGCCGAACAGCCCAAAGCTGTAAATCATCACAATACAGATCTCAAAGAAGTAAACCTGACTGTCGGACATACCCCTCGGCGTATGAACAACCAGTCGCAAATCGTCGGACATATCCAATACAACATGGACTACGAACGACCAAACAATAAGGATCAACAGGGACATCACAGTACACCCGATCCGGAAATGTGTCCGTGCACATGTCCACCCCGTATACGGAATCCAAAATATACGTGTGACAATGCACCTAATTAGTCTCATGAACTACGTTTCGTGTGCACAGTCCAATGCGGAAACATCTACGCATGACCATCGTGTGCCTGGCTAAAAATCCTACACAATAACCAATCGGAACGCAGATATGATTCCGGATATGTCCCGACACAACAAGACAACGAAACTCCAAGGATAACACATCCAATACGGATCATACGACTCACCAAGTGAACGATGACACTCGAATAATGAAGGATCGACACGACCAAAAATATTCAAAACAACCATATTGGGATCAAAATCCCTAAGGACCAACTAACTCGAGCAACGATTACAAAATTACCGAGTTCACAAGAATAACAGTGTGCTGCCTTGAGTCGGCTAACACGACAATAATAATTCAACGGATGGGAACTATCCTCAACAGTCCCAATTCAATTCTTCGATTACCGTAGAATGGCCAATCGATAACAACGATACAACAGATGAGAATATCTTTGACAACGGATGGGAATTATCTTCGATAATCCCAATTCAATACCTCGATTACCTTAGAACGGTAACTCGATAATCAATGATACGATAGAATAGATGTCCCGGCGCCTTAAACCGACCACCGAAACGGAGATGATAAAAGGATATATCAGACGCCTTCAATCGGCTAACGCAACATCATAGCAACAGTTCCAATTCGATAACAAAGATTCAATGATGTCTCAGAACGACATTAATCGCGAACAATAATAATCGATACATCGATATCGCGAACCGGCTATCGACAGCAACTTTACCAACAACTATCGTAATGCCTTGAACCGGCCATTTACAAACAACAGTAATATTTGGCGTAATTTGCCAACGGTGTCGAACCAAACGATTCCCGAACATCAATAAATTACGAAGGGGCTAAGTCTCGAAATGATACAATACATTCGTACACCTACATAATAACATTAGTCTCATTGATTAGTACGAGTATAAAACTTGCCTCGATATCAATACAACGAACTGTTACCAATTCAGTTGATTTCGTCTTACGAATTCCTCAGTTCCGACCAAGCTGATTACGAACTCTTCAACCTCAACCGCAACATAACAGTCATAATCCATGATCAAACATCATATCTTATTGTAAAACGAAGGCTTAATAATCAACAGGTTCGATGACGATCAATATCAATACAACTAGGCCACAAACTCATCGGTTCCACAATATCTCGATTGAGCACGGTCAATCTGTCCAACTCGGACCCTCACGAATCCATGTCCACAATACGAGCCGAAATCCGATGATCATAATAAAGAACCAATTCGGACCAATAATAAAGGTCTAAATGTTATCGGTTCCAAACTGAATTCTTAAATACAAATTGACAAGGTTCCCTTCTCGTAAATCCGTAGTTAAAATTTTCCGATGATCATCGTTAATTCGAACCATCCAATTAGTTCAACATTATAGATAATCATATTCTAAGGTTATCAAACAATCCAATCATTCGACTTGAATATTTGCTCCATACGTATGGGCTTCCAATTTCGGAGATGAATGATAGTCTCATCAAACTCATAATCACATTTGTATTCCTATTCGAATATTATTTCAAACACATAGTTTAGCTCTATATATGAATATTCCATATTCATTTTCAAAACAATCAACACTTCTTAAAAAAAAATTTCATCACCTCGAATAATTCAAGAGTTCTTCAAGAACACGAAATATCCGAAATCCCGTTCAGAACAACATATCCGAGGTATATATCTCCATGTTACCATTTTCTTCGTCATGCCATTCATACAACCTTAAGAGTCGTAACAATACTGTCATCATCATATGAAGAAGGTCTCAATAATCATATCAACATCCGAAATCTCTTATTACAATTCCACTAAATCTCGCATAACATTATCACATGATACCATAATTGTAACACCCCCAAATCCTCCTGGGAATATTACACGCCGTAAACCCCCCTCACAAGGATTCACCAGGCTAAGCACAATTTTCCACGTCATTTCAAAAATGCTAAAAAGACCGATGACGGTAATATTTTTCAAATATTAAGAAAAAAAATCATTTTACAAATACCGTCAAAACGATCAAGGCCAAAATGCCAAAAACTCAGTTTAGGGAATCGGTTTTACAAAATAAAATTTCAGTTGGAAAAATACCAAAATCCCTTTCAAAATACTCACGCAGCGGATAAAAGTACAGTCCAAATTATGCATTTTCATTGAAATAAGACGAACATCAAAATACACGATTCCCAACATACTCTCTCCCAAGTAGTAGTCCTTAAAAAAATGAACCACTATCAAAGGGATACGAGGACTACCATGTATGGACGAACCACGAAGAAGAATAACTTGAACTCCATTCCAAGAATCATCAAAAACTTCAAGAACAATACTTAAATCCGAGCTCTCCATCTTAATCTTGTTTGAGAGAATCATCTCTCAATGTTTAGGAACTTCAAGTACTTCCCAAGGTTCTCTCTATTGACTGAAGGAAGGACAATGGACAAAATGCCTCTCAGCACTCGTCTATCCTCTCTATAAAACACATCACTAGCGCACGCTAGACCTTATATTTAGCGTGCGCAACAGGACTAGCGTGCGCTATCCTTCCTTGATAGCGTGCGCTATCGGGCAGTCCAGAAGCTACTACATTGCTTCGAAATTCATCTAACGTACGTAATGCCCATGCATTAGCGTACGCTAACAGGCGTTGACTTGATACAGTGAAATGCTCAGTAGCGTGCGCTATTGTTGGCCACTTAAGTATACTGGATACAGTTTGGAAAAAGTAGTTTAAAACAACAAACTGTATGGAATCTAAATCTGAGTGCGTAGCGGAAGTCTTGGATACAGTTAGTTGCTGTGAATACAGCAACAGAGTATTTAGTGTATACTTAATATATCACAGTAATTTCAAACAGTAAAAGCAGAAGGTAAATAACACAGTAATTTAAGTGGTTCGAGGTAAACCCCTCTACGTCCACTGGTCCTCCACACAGGAGTAAAAAGTTTATTATATAATTACTGCGTACACAACTACGTAATTATAAACATACCTATCCTTGTATCGTTCACACAGATTGATACAAAGAATATCACTTTCAACCGTTCACACAGATTGGTTAAAGCTTCCTTCTTGACTAGCTTCTTCACACACAGTTCCAAAGCTTCGTCCTTATTCGTCCCACACAGGTCAGAATAACTTGTTGAGTTCACACAGAGCTCGGTTTTTACACAGAGGTAAAATGTTAGGTAACCAGGTAAGAACAGCAGCTTTGAGTATCAAGATCTGATGATAGCTGTTCTTGATGTATGAGCACTGTATATCTCTTTCGTTCTAACTTGCAGTTTTTTCTGGAGATATGTTTGCTCAGATGATAACTTTGATAGCTTTGAGAGTTGGGTTACTTCAATAGATTTCGTGTGTCACTGATCTTCAATGTCTTCAAGGATATATATAGCCTCTGAAGAAAGTATCCGTTGAGATGTCCGTTTGAATAAGATTTCCTTCAACGGGAATATGACATGATCCGGATTTCGCGGGATTCTGAAGATTCGAAGATCGTGTATTTAAATACTTTATCCTTGAGTATTTAAATACTTCTTTGTTCAACGGGACTTGACTTGTGTTCTTTCTTGTCCTTTTGTGAACTGTATGGAAGGTGACTGTATTTAGGGCATCGAGACAGTTTTCCATACTTGATCTTTTACAAGTCTTCTTGCTGTACTGACGAGCTTCACTTATGCTGATTCGAGGCTGATCTTCGATACATGATAAATCCTTGAATCCTCGATACAGTTTTCCATACTGTATTTGGCATATATGTCAAAACCTTCTTAATAACAAATAACAATCGATACAGGGATCGGGTATCCCGGCTGAATCGATACAGGGTGTTTGTTTTTCCTAACAATTTCCCCCTTTTTGACAATTTGCCAAGTCTTATCTTAAGCTCTTCGAGTCTTCTTGATGATGCCAAAACCTTCTTAATGAAGCATTCATCTTCGATGACTTCTGGCAGGTTTCTTGGTCTCTTGTCAATAGGTCTGACTTAGTGACTTAGTCTACAATAATGAACTGCTCGCAGGCACGTTCGATACAGTTTGAGATTTATTACAACTTAAGCCTATGATTGGCGCGCAGGCACAATCTTACAATGTATTCTAAATTTACAACTGAAACTATGAACTGTTCGTAGACTAGTTCGTACAGCTTAATTTTTTTCAATCAAGTTTATCTAACTTGAGATTTCTATCAAACAATTTAAGTAATCATACATAAACACAGTAGATTACGAGTTGTAATCTTTCAAGACAAACAAACTATTTTATTGATATTAAAAAAAGATTGAGTACAAAGTTTGCTGTGTTGAATAGAAATTACAAAAGCAAAAACAAAAATAATGTACATAAATTTCAGCTCTTCATCTTTGATCCGCATGCCTCCAAGGTCTTCTTCCTGGCTCATTCTCGGTGCCGCGCCACCAGTTTTGAAGTGAATCATTGCCTCGTTCTTGGTAAATTGCTCTTCCTTCATAAGAACGATCAAAGGCAAGTATCCAATCCTCTGGATGGGTGACCCGATCTCCTCTTCTATGTTTTGATTTCATCTCGATTTGGAGAGGGAGCTTACCTTCTTCTAGCATCTTCGAAAATTTGTCCACGCTTCCGCCAATGTCTTATAATTCTTGAAGATGGCGGATTCCCGATGAGTTTGACAAAATATCTCATCGGTTCATTCTTCCTCCAAAGGCTTCACTTCTTGGCAGATGGATTGCGGTTGGTTGCGACGTATTTCCGAAGGTCTTTGAACAAGATTTTGCCAAGGGACATTTGGGTCATGGAATTCAGTGCGGAGCCCGAAATTCTAAAGCTTTGGGGTTGGGGTGCTAGCTTGTTCAATTCGGACTATCTTGCTTTGAGCACCTCAAATTCCCTTTCTGTTGAAGTCTTATTCTCCTTGCACTTCTCGAGCTTCTTCCCCTTTTTGGCCTCATCAAGACTTTGCAGGATTTCAAGAGCGGCGTCTGTTTGGTCTCGATCTTTGTTTATTCTTTCAACGAGGGAGGAAAGAGTCTGCGACATCTCTTGAATGGATTTGTCATGCGCACGCAATGAGAGCCGTTTCTCTATCATAGCACAGCCGTCTTGGCTTCAGCAATTCTTGTCTTCGAAGCTTCTTCCTTCAGCAATTGCGCTTGTTTATCTTCCATAATTTTCAAGGCTTGCTTGAACACTTCTGGCAGAAGAATGAATGCATCAACAACTCTAGATACTTCGTGTTGCAGAGTTGTCATTTCTTCAACTGCAGAGGAGTGCATCGATTGAGCCTTTTCTACGGAAGAGAGAGCGTTAATCGCATCTTGATAAATACTCGAAGGCCAAGAGCTTGCAGGCGCTCTTTGCGTGCAGCAGAGATAGGAGAGTCAGGCTGGGCGAAGTCTTCAGCACCATTTAACCTTCTTACGTTCACGGATGGACGTGAAGTAAGTTGGATATCCTCAGGTTCGTTACCGTCCTCGGATTCCAAGGTTGCAGGGGCGGGAGTAGCTTCTTGTGGAATGGCGATAGCTGGTTCAGAAGCGTCCTGTGGCGAAGGTTCTTCGGCAGATGAGGATGCAGGCGGGACTGAATCCTCCTGTTGGGTCAGGATCAAGCTTCTTTGGTCGCAGCAGGCTCGTGCCTGTTCCAAAATTTCTTGATCTTCCTCGACGGAGGGACCGATTCCTCTGGGGCGAAGGTGGATTGGCACGATTAGATGGCCCTTCGTCGGTTCCGGGGTGGAGAGGAGGCTTGGGCTTGAGCCTCTTCACGGCTTAATCTCGCACTGTTTGAAGAGCATCGTCGCCGCCGCCTCGAGTCGTGGTCGCCGTCTTTTGGATTAACGGAGAGTCCTCCGACTTCTTCTTTCCTTTTCTTCCGCGTCGGATTTGTGCAACGGTGGCTTTTAATGAGATCTTTGCAAGAAGCGTTGTCCCATCGAAGCAAAGGCCTCAATTTCTGAGTCGATTACTGAGACAAATCGCTCTTCGTGGCTCCATTAGCTCTTGTTTTACAGTGTGTAGTTCGGTGCTTGCATATAGCTTTTCCATTGATGAAATCTTTCGTACTCCTGTTCAATTTGTACTGATAGAAGTGTTTGATTTATAATTGAGTCTGGGGAGGGACTTGAATCACGTGCGGAGACGCTGCTTCGAGGATTCCAGACAGTATGGGATCCCGCACGGAAGATGGACTCCTTGCAGGGATGGTGCCCAAGGAAATTGATCACGTGACGGGTGTGGAATCCCGTAGAGGAGAAGTAGCTTTTGGCTCCGAATGGGCACCGACGTGCTAACGTCTTGAATGTTGGCGAGATGTCGCTAAATCCGTCGAGCCGCCAAGGGCTCGGATCTACCGTCGATGCGGTAGGAGACACCTCTTCCGCAGGGGTTGGCCCGGGGTGTTATATCGATGGGTTGCGCCACGGGCGAGACATCCTCGGAGTGTTTGGCTTTGATTTTTGAGAGCCTCCTGAGTCTCTTCTTCGACTTCTCATCAGAGTGCTTCTTCTTGTGAGAACGCTGCGCTTCTTCTTCGAAGATTCCAATTCGGGGACCTTCACGGTTTCGTCTCTGGGATTATCGAAAATAGGCATGTGACGTGTTCTCGGGTGGTTGGCTTGCATTGTGCTCTGGTTATAGGAGGGTTTGACGCCTCCTAAATATATTCGAGAGCTGTTTTTCTTGGCATCGGCGGATTGCTTGACTCCGCACTTTGTCGATGTAGTTTAGCATTAAACCGAATGATTTCTTTTGGGTGGCCGGTTTGCACACCTCTTCCTGAAGTCGTTTCAAAATGATTTGGCACCAGTTTACCTTTTCACAGGTCAAGATGGCGACCATCATTCTGAACCTAAGATTTGTGCACATCTCGAACGCACCGGTTCGATTTTCAATAATTCTGGAACAGAAATCGTGGAGATAAACGAAATGAAGAAGAAAATTTTTCTTGTGGCAGGTGGTTGTCACCATGTCAACCACTTTGGACCCGGTAAATAGTCCATAAAACTTGGTAATCAGCCCTTGAGACCCAAACGTCTCAAGCTGGTCCATGGTCAGGCCGTCGACGGGCAGCCTGTAGATTTTCTGAAGTAAGTCGGTATCTATGCAGATTTGCACTCCTTGGACTGTTGCGGTGATGTCAGCAACATGTCCTCCCTGCGATAGTGAGAGAAAACTAACGGCAGCGTTGAGGTAGAATTCCTCAACCAGATGAGCGTCGTATTTTTCGGCGGTTTTGCTTCCGAAGCGATAAAGACCTTGTTGTTCTAGACGAGTAATGATATACTCCATCGGTTCAGTGTCGTTGGTTTCAGAGATGATACGCTCGATGATGACGGTTTTCGAGAAGATCCGTCCATCAATGATGTTGGAGGTCTTCTTCAGAACGGGGGATGAAGATTGACTAGCCATGGGTGTTTTCTTAAAGTGAAGGTGTAAGAAAACAGTAGAAATTCGCAGTGGATATGCAGAGAATATGTAGGCTGTTTGCTTGAGATCTCTTGTAATTGCAGTAAGCGTAAAGAGTCTCCAATGGCAGATACAGTCCTTTTATACTTGGGCGGCGAAATAGGGTTTACAGAGTACGAATGGTCAGATTTTAAGGGATGGGAACCGTTTTTGAAATCGACGGTCAGGATGGATTTAGTATAACTGGTACGCTAATCCATTAAAAGGTTTTAAAATACAGCGGGTCCCACTTCTGACATAGGTTGAATACCCTAAATGCCTAAAACGGCGGTTTAAAAATAATAAACAATTTTAAAAACATCGCGGCTTTTGAGATTGATTGTCCAGATGTCGTGTAAGGCATTTAATGAACATGACGTTTGACATAAAACAGGGCACGTGGAAAAAATTATTTTAAAAAGGAAATAATATTATATTATATCTTGAATCGAAATCCTATAGTATGTCCGTTCTCCGCGTCGATACTGCGTTCCCCCTTAAAAAGGTACTAATAGGTTTTAAATTCCATACAACAATATTTGATTTATCTTTGTATTCATGGGTCCTACAAGATTCCCCTTAATTATTGCACACATCACCGTAGGATTCATATGCCTTCGTCGCTACTGATCAGTATTGATGTTTCGAGTGTACGATAATTAATGTTGAATCTGTATTCACGGGTCTTACTGACATTCCCCCTCAATTGTTGAGTAAAAGCAAGAAATTTACTTACGGAGTGGAGTGCGGTATTCCCAATTGTTTCTTAGCATGTTGAATCTTGCCGTGTCGAGAGGCTTGGTGAAAATGTCGGCCATTTGGATGTCTCAGATGGACTTTTTCCAGACGAACATCCTTGTTCTCGACATGATTCCTGATGAAATGATGCTTCATGTTGATATGCTTAGTGCGCGAGTGCAAAACAGGATTGTGCGTGATTGCAATTGCACTCGTGCTATCACACATGATGGGAGTCTCTCTAGCAACGATTCCATAGTCTGACAGTTGTTGCTGCATCCAAAGGATCTGCATACAGCAGCTACCAGCAGCATAGTATTCTGATTCAGCCGTGGAAAGGGAGTTAGCCAATTGCTTCTTACTGAACCAAGATACGAGTCTAGGTCCGAGAAAGTGACAAGTTCCACTTGTACTCTTCCTATCTAGCTTGCAGCCTCCGAGATCCGAGTCGCTGTATCCAACTAAATCGAATCCGCCTTCCTTAGGATACCACAGTCCTGCATCGACTGTTCCTTTAACGTATTTCAGGATTCGTTTAGCTGTATTGAAGTGTGATTCCTTAGGTGCAACTTGGTATCTCGCACACACTCCAACAAAGATATCTTGGATATCGGGCTGCTAGCCGTTAGGTACAGGAGCGAACCAATGAGCTTCTGTAGAGTGATTGGTCAAACGGCTTTCCGGCTTCATCGGCACTAATTTGCACGGAAGTGCTCATGGGTTAGCGAGGATTTGGAAGTGTTCATTCCAAATTTGTTGAGAAGCTCCTTGTCGTATTTCTCTGGTTGATAAATATACTGTAGGCATCCGCTTTATCTCGCAAACCTAGGAAATAACTAAGTTCCCCATCATACTCATTTCAAATTTGCTTTGCATGAGATGTGAGAACCTTTGACATAGAGCAAGGTTAGTTGAACCAAAAATAATATCATCGACATAAATTTGTACCATTAGAAGGTCATCTCCTTCCCGTATTTTGAACAATGTTTTGTCGACACACCTTTCTCAAATCCGTTGTTGGTTAGATATCGGGACGGGGTTTCGTACTGTGCTCTAGGGGCTTGTTTAAGTCCGTACAAAGGCTTTCCTTAGCCTCGTAAACTAGATCGATACCGTCTGTGTTGGCAAACCACGGTGGTTGTTCAACATAAACTTCTTCGAAAGCTCTCCATTCAGAAAGCACTCTTGACGTCCATTTGGTATACGATAAAATTCTTATGGGCGGCAAAGGCTAAAAATATCCCGATGGCTTCTAGTCTCGCTACAGGGGCGAAGGTTTCATCATAGTCGATTCCTTCTTCCCGACAATAGCCTTGTGCTACTAGTCCGGATTTGTTTCTTATGATAAGTCCATTTCCATCCTTTTTGTTTGAAATACCCATTTGGTTCCTATAACCGATTGGTGTGTCGGTCTGGGTACAAGATACCATACATTGTTTCTTTCAAACCGTTAAGCTCTTCTTCCATAGATGTAATCCAATGAGAGTTGTTAAGAGCGTCTATGGTCGAAACAGTTCGAATTTGGGCTAAGAATACAGCGATAGTGCACATATTGAGTCTTCTAAGTTCGGATTGAGATTTCCATTCAGAAATTGTGAGACTTGACAGATTAGATTCTTCTTGTGCACAAAGTACATTTCCTTGTGTACTCTGTATTCTCCTACGAGTAGAAACACTGCATTAATGTTTCCAATGATCGGCTCTTGCGGGTGATCTCTCAACCATCTTCGGTCGGGTTCTAGTTCGGGGTCCCGCATCAGATCGAAAGTTTACGTGGTACGGCTTGACATACGTCGACTTCATCCACATCGATTCTTACAGTTTGGGGTTGATTTCTAAATCAACTACAGGTTCTATTGGTGTAGGTGGATCCAAGATAGATAGATGGTGAATGTCCCGAGTGATATTATCTACTCTGTAGGGTCATGGTGTGGTTCGTCGAACACTACATGAATCGATTCCTCGATCGTCACCTCCTTTTATTAAAGATTAGAAAGCTTTCTTGACGGAGGAGTATCCTACGAATATTCCTTCATCGATTTTTCATCAAATGTTCTAAGTTGGTCCTTCCCATTGTTCAATACGTAACACTGCATCCAAAATGTGAAAATACGAAACTAATGGGGTTTTGTTGTTCCATACCTCGTAAGTCGCTTTTGTTGTGATGCTTGTTGACGATACAATGTTTTGAGTGTAGCACGTTGTATTGGTTGCTTCACCCCGTAAACGCTGCGGCAATTTGCTTCGGCAATCATTGTCCTAGTTGCATCTTTCAACGTCCTATTCTTTCGCTCGGCAACACCATTTTGTTGAGGTGTTCGGGCAGCTGAGTACTCGTGCTGTATGCCATTCTCCGAACAGTATTGCTCTACAAAGCGGTTAGTGAATTCAGTACCTCTGTCGGAACGAATGCACACGATACTCGATGCTTTTTCATTCTGCAACTTTCTCAGGAGCTCGGGCAGCCTTGATGTTGTTTCCTTCTTCTTGCTAAGAAAGATCGTCCAAGCATACCTGGAATAATCATCAACAACAACCATACAATATTTCTTACCTCCCAAACTTACTGGGTCTACAGGACCGTAGAGATCCATGTGTAGCATTTCCAATACTCTTTGGGTTGAAAGGTAGGATTTGCTCTTCAGAGTTGACTTGATTTGCTTGCCTTTCTGGCATGGTCCGCAGACGCTGTCCTTCTTGAATGACACATCTGGCAAACCTCTTACCATACCTTGTCTTGAAAGCTTGTTGATCGTCTTGAAGTTGACGTGAGACATCCTCTTGTGCCATACAGCCTAAGATCTGCAGTGCCTTTGGCAACAAAACATGGAATTGAGGAGCTCATAGGCTTCCAACAAGAATGTACATATTACCCGATCCGCTTCCCGTAAGCACAACTTCCTTGGTTTGGGTGTTCTTGACTCTACGATCTATATAGAACTTCACCGAGAAGCGTTTATCACGTAATCGGCTAATACTAAGTAGATTATACTGTAAGCCTTCAACATATGCGACATCGGTGACTTTGAATTTCCCGACAAGTAGGTTTCCTTTCCCTCTTGTTCTTCCTTTAGATTTATCACCGAATCGAACTTTTGGACCGCGACCTTCTACAAAATCAGATAGCTATAGCTTTCTCTCTGCTGCTGGTAGCTGCTGTTTTGAGGGATAACGGGGCTCCTGTATCCAATACCTAGGTGCACTGTACTGATAGTACTGCCGTGCGGGCCTTTGGTGGTTGGATACAGCCTTCCTTCTGAACGGCTGTTGACGCTGTTGATATGCTCTGGGAGCATGCTGTTGAGTGCGCCTCACAGGTTGAAATGGCTTATGATTCCGCTGTCTGGTATAGGTTTGCGGGGGCGGAATGGCAGCTTTTGGTTTTCTCGGTACAGCAGGTTCCTTTATAGGACTAGGAATATCTTTCGATTCTGGAATGTGTTCCACACTCTTGACGAACACAGTACTAGTTTTACCTTTATTCGAACATGAGCTGTATCCTAAGCCACTTTTATCATGAGCATGTTGCCCAGTGCTCAGAATTTCTTCCATTCTTTTGGACGATTTTTCAAAAGACTTTAGAATGGTCTCAAGTTCATTTTCTCGCTTCTCGAGAGTTGTAATTTTGGTTTGTAGTAGAACCAAATCATTTGTCTTGCTCTCATTATGGGTTTTAACCTCATTTAGTTCATGAGCAAGTTGATGATTGCTCTCCATGAGTTTTTCGAAATCGACCTTGCTGGTTTCACAATCAAGAGACATATTATCATAGTTTATCTTCAGCAAGTCATTCTCATCTTTCAGCTCTAGATTTGTTAATTGAAGCTGTATATTCTCAGTTTTTAGACTCTCATGGGCTTTTTGAATGTTTTTGAATTCATTCATCATATTTTCAAAAGTATGCGATGCATTGGATGGAATAACTGAGGTTGAACTTACCTCATCGTCGCTGTCTTCACCTTCTGGAACATCTTTAGCCATAAAGCACATGTATGCTTTATCATCGAACTCATCGTCAGATGAATCACTTTCAGTGACCACCTGAAGACATTCTGCAGATTTGGATGGTGTGGGGGAGGCTTCTGATTCTCCAATCAGGGCCTTGAGCTTGTCTTTCCAAGCACGTCTTCTTTCATCTCGCTCTTGTTGCTCGGCCTCCGGCAACCTTTGGACTTTGGGATGAGGACATTTGTTTGCATAATGACCTGGTTTCCTGCAGTTATAACACAGGTTAGCATCACCGGATGATGTTTCGGTACTTACCTTGTTGACAGGTTTGGGCACGTAGGAGTCTTTCATCGCTTTGATGAACTTTTGAACTTATGCATTAGAAGCGCCATTTCATCTTGTGACAGGATGTCGTCGCCGCCAAGCACTCTTGTGGCCGGCTTCGACGAGCTAGGCATCTTTGTGTCGATTGTTCGATACGGCGGAGAGTCGTGACCTTTGAGGGAGATTCTTGACTTTCTCTCTTCGTCTATGTCATACTCAAAAGCTTTAAGGTCGAGAAGAGATCAAAAGTGGATATTTCATTAAGATTACATGATACACGCATATTGTGGTCTTAATGTCCCATCGGCCGAGAGATCTCAAAATTTTTAAGTTCTTCTCCTTTTGGGTGTAAATCTTGCCCAACGCTTCAAGTTCACCAACAATACCAAGAATCTGAGGTCAAGTTCCTCAAGTGTTTCCGTTGGTTTCATTTCAAAAGATTAATTCTGAGTGAGTTTTGAAATTTTGTTTTCTTTTGAGAGCTCGGTTCCCTCACAAATTAACTTGAGTTTATCCCAGATTTCTTTGGGTGTTTTGCGGCTTTTTACCTTTGAGAACGTGCCTTTGTCAAGAGTGACAAATAACGCGTTCTTAGCCACATTGTCTAGATTGGCTCGCTTCCTTTCATCGGTTGTCCATTGCTCGCGTTCCTTCTCGAGCATTTCGGCATGGGCTTGGCCCTCAATCCTTGCGGCTGGATTGACCTTCATAATCTTGATCGGACCATCTGTATAACAAAGATCATCTCTTCGTGCATTGCCGCAAGATGAGCTTCCATTCTAATTCTCCATCGTCAAATTCGTTAATAGAGAACATAGGACTTTGTTAATCATAGAAGTATCCATACCGATAATATAGGAATGAAAGAAACTGTTTTGAAAATAAGTGATTTGAATCGATTCGGTTAAAAGAAATACGACGATTCTTTTAGAATCAACCGCTCCGATACCACTTGTTGGCCACTTAAGTATACTGGATACAGTTTGGAAAAAGTAGTTTAAAACAACAAACTGTATGGAATCTAAATCTGAGTGCGTAGCGGAAGTCTTGGATACAGTTAGTTGCTGTGAATACGACAAGAGTATTTAGTGTATACTTAATATATCACGGTAATTTCAAACAAGAAAAGGTAAGGTAAATAACACATTAATTTAAGTGGTTCGAGGTAAACCTCTACGTCCACCGGTCCTCCACACAGAGTAAAGTTTATTATATAATTCTGCGTACACAACTACGTAATTATAAACAAACCTATCCTTGTATCGTTCACACGATTGATACAAAGAATATCACTTTCAACCGTTCACACAGTTGGTTAAAGCTTCCTTCTTGACTAGCTTCTTCACACACGGTTCAAAGCTTCGTCCTTATTCGTCCCACACAGTCGAGAATAACTTGTTGAGTTCACACAGAGCTCGGTTTTTACACAGAGGTAAAATGTTAGGTAACTGGTAAGAACAATGACTTTGAGTATCAAGATACGATGATAAATGTTCTTGATGTATGAGCACCGTATATCTCTTTCGTTCTAACTTGCGCTTTTTCTCGGAGATATGTTTGCTCGGATGATAACTTTGATAGCTTTGAGAGTTGGGTTACTTCAATAGATTTCGTGTCATCGATCTTCAATGTCTTCAAGGATATATATAGCCTCTGAAGAAAGTATCCGTTGAGATGTCCGTTTGAATAAGATTTCCTTCAACGGAATATGACATGATCCGATTTCGGATTCGAAGATCTGAAGATTGACAGTATTTAAATACTTTATCCTTGAGTATTTAAATACTTCTTTGTTCAACGGGACTTGACTTGTGTTCTTTCTTGTCCTTTTGTGAACTGTATGGAAGGTGACTGTATTTAGGGCATCGAGACAGTTTTCCATACTTGATCTTTTACAAGTCTTCTTGCTGTACTGACGAGCTTCACTTATGCTGATTCGAGGCTGATCTTCGATACATGATAAATCCTTGAATCCTCGATACAGTTTTCCATACTGTATTTGGCATATATGTCAAAACCTTCTTAATAACAAATAACAATCGATACAGGGATCGGGTATCCCGGCTGAATTGATACAGGGTGTTTGTTTTTCCTAACAGCTATTCTTTGACCTTAATGCATGCTAATCGTCGCTGACTTGCTACAGTATCGTGCCCCCACATGCCGAAAGCATCCGCGATTATCGGGATTCCTTTGACCGATATGGAATTAGCGTGCGCTAATCATACGGTTTTAGCATGCGCTAGCTCTACACGACAAGCACTCGTTGACCTTATCTGGACACGCGTCGAACATGGCCGGGTCCACCCGCCGAAAGCTAAGATCCCATTATTGGCGATCTGGTGTTAGCATGCGCTAACCAACATGCGTTAGCGTGCGCTAGCTGAATATAAAAATCAATCTGGGCCTACCTGTCGGCCACCTTCCGAAACTAACCCAGCAAGTCGTTACGTACGTTAGGGGTCCTCCTTAGCGTACGTAACCGAATCTCTTAGCGTGCGCTAAGTATGCACCGTAGCGTACGCTAAGTATATGTCTTAGTGCACGCTAGGCATACCTTGTAGCGTGCGCTAACGTGGCTGTACTTAGCCATTTTCCGCTATTCTCGACCAACATCTCGACATACCAAACGATCATACGGCATAATGAATACATAAACACATTCAATAACATTGTCATACGTTCACATCATCCTCAAGAACAATTATCCATCAACGACATCCAGCATATAAATGAAAAAAATATATCTGAAAAATCGGGGTATTACACTCTACCCCCCTTAAAAACAAGTTTCGTCCTCGAAACTCGCAATCACTCGCACAAACAACATTTCAACGGGAATTCAAATTCACCAAGAATTATCGAATAATCCGAACAACATACTTACAAGTCTGTGAAGTTGAAGATCTCCCGTGATATTAGCATGCGACTCCTAAGCAAAGTCTCAACATAATACCGATACACACCAATATCGCAATTAGTAACTTAACAAAATCTCAAGGAAGGGTTCACGTCCGTAACCACAGTCACGACTTCTTCTCCTTACATCCAACATTCTAAAGGGCACACACGAGCGGAAGTATCATCCAAATCGCACCTTCTCGAAGTGACCAATTCCAAAGAATACCAAGCTAAAAACGAAACGGTCAAGAAAATACAAGAAGAGTGAGAGGACTTACAAGTACCGGTCGCACTGTGATGATGGCAGAGTAGTGATACTGTGGGCAAATGACGACTCAATCGACCCAAAAGACCGACAGCCTAGGTATCCATAAACCTAAGCTCCGATACCATATTCTGTAACACCCCCAAGTTATTCAGGGTATATTACAGCGCCGTGAGCCTCGCCATGGGACCCACAAGGCTAAACATACGCGGAACTATAAACTTGACCGAGAAGCTCTACATGCAATGGATAGAAAGACGATACAAATGGTATTCAAAACCATAACCAATGAAACAATATACATCACTGCACAAATCAATACCTCGGCAACACAGGCCGGAACATCAAGGAAACTGAAATACAATACTCGAGTATCTAAAAATCCATTCCAGTACAACAACACTGAATGGAGGAATCCAAGAAAAATAACCGGAGACAAGACACAGTATCACACTTGCCCATCATCTTCAAGCCGACCCGGTACCCGCCTGTCCGCTCTCCTGGAACCTGAAATACATGAAACGTATTTCCCCCATAAAGGGGTTAGCCGTCGAATAGCTAGTGCAAGTGTATCAATATGAAACACAATACTCCTCGACAATAAAGTAAATGTAAACGTCAATTCATCAATTCAAGACTAGTATTCCGGAATAACTAAAATCTCATAAGACGTATGTGAATGCCGTAGAAACGGTTCGTTCACCTCATACGCCGATACGTATGTGAATGCCGTAGAAACGGTTCGTTCACCTCATACGCCGATACATGTAGGAATGCCGTAAAAACGGTTCGTTCATTACATGCCAACAATACATACATGAATGCCGTAAAAACGGTTCGTTCATAATATGCCATCAATATATCTATGAATGCCGTCAAAACGGTTCGTTCATGATATGCCATCAATATTTCTTACTTTCAAAGTCGAGAACGTACAATCATAAATGTATACTTGCCTTTGAGACATCGAGAAATCAAATGGAGGAATGTTATGAGTTCGGTAGGTCCAAGAACGCGCTTCCGGTACCTAAACGATTCGTAAGGAAATGATAATCAATTATCCATACTCAAAACTACACGAAGAAATTCCCGAAACCCGTCTACGATTCATGAAATCACACGGATAAACAACTAGAGGTTGGAAAATCGCCCAAACTCTCACAAGTCCAAAAACGGCACAATCAAGTCCGTAAAATCGTAAGAAAAACACGCATACGGCATAGATATATCATAATCTCAAGGTTCTCAAGCTTCAAATCGAATAAATCGGAGCAATCTACGAAAACCCCCAAAATCCAACACAAAGTTCAAAGTGTTCTTGAAAAATCTTTCAATAATCCGATGAACACTCAAACATGTCCATAATCATGCGTATATCACTTCATACACCATGATTTTAACATCCAAAACATCATTACCCAACCCAAAATCGAAATCCAAGAGGTTTGATAAAATTACCTTTGAAGATCCAAGTACTTTGATCCGGAGAATACGCGATAGATCGATGACCCGAGCTTAAAAATCGAAAATAGATGAAGGAAGTCACACACTCAAGTGACAGATGAAGAAACTTCCCTCTCTCATGCCTTCTTTCTCGTGTGAAGGTGAAGAAATGAAAAAGTATCGGTTGAATCGCACAAAAAAAACGCAAATATAGGGCTGACTGACAGGTGTGCCGCGGCCCAGGCCGAGTGTGCCGCGGCACAGGCCCAAAAATATCTCCCAGGGCTCGGCAGTGTGCCGCGTCTCAGCCGAAATGTGCCGCGGCACAGGGTACAGAAAGTTTTGGCCGAATCTGGGAAATGAGAGTGACTTAGCTAATTCGACCATAACTCCCTCGTATGGACTCCGATTGACTCACCGTTTGAACCATTGGAAAGCTAACTCGATGCTTTATAATATTGCAAAGATTCAGAATTTTTGGAGTTTGTGAAAATTAATGGTGATTTAATAAAGTCGAACTCATACGTGGAAAAGTCGCTAAAGAGCACGGAATTCAACATAACGATACCGAAACGAACTCGGATGACAAAAAGTGTAGAATTAATCATTCTCAGAATGACGAAACGGTCCCAAGAAAGTCGTCAAAATGGACTTTCGCCAACAAAGAAAATTTACCGGAATCGAATTCGCGGATATTAGAGGAATAACAAGGGAAATGATAGAATACATCTAAATAATCATCAATACATCACAAATCTAAGTTATTACGGTTAAATCGGACAAAATGAACAAAAACCCCCAATTCACCCAAAAGTAGGGTTTCAAGAATTTACCTTGGATTAATGATGAAGAACAATTGTTGGTGTTATTAATCCACACCAAGAAGTTAAAGAATATGAAGTTCTCTGGGATTGATGATGCAAAAACGCCCAAAATCGCCCACAAGATCGCCCAAGAGGAGGAGGAATGAAGGAAGAGATGAAATGAACATTCATCTCACAAAATCCCCACAAATAGGCTGTTCTGGATTGTGTGCCGCGGCCCAGCCTAAGTGTGCCGCGGCTCACGGTACAGGCTGCTCGGCCAAAACTGGAAAATGAGTGTCTGAGCTATTTCGACTATAACTCTCTCGTCCGGACTCCGATTGACTCACCATTTGAACTATTGGAAAGCTAACTTGATGATCTATAATATTGAAAAGATTCAAAATCTTTGGAGTTTCCAAGAATTTATGGTGATTTTACAAAGCCGAACTCATACTTGGAAAAGTCGTTTAATAACACTGAACTCAAGAAAACGACACCGAAACGCGAACCTGAATACGAATCGAAGATACGGTTACGAAGTACTCGCAAAGAAGAATCTAAAAGCTAAGATAACACATGATTCCGACCACCCGAAGGCTCGAAATTCGACAACCGAAGTAATTACCCCAAACTTTGGGAAATTACGAAAACGGCCCAAAACGTCCGAAAATCACGATACGTGATCGAATAACCAAACCGAAGTTCACAACACGTCTAACAAAGTTAAACGGACTTACGGGAAACTCGAAACAGTAATTTCGAACGAGAATCACAAGAATCGAACTCGAGTGCGGAAAAGTCGTTAAGAAACACGGAACTCAACAAAAGAATACCGAAACGAACTCGGATGACAAAAGTGCAGAATTAATCATTCTCAGAATGGTGAGACGGTCCCAAGCGAGTCGTCGAAACGGACTTCCGCCAAAAAGAGAAAATTACTGGAAATCCAAAATTGCGGATATTACACTAAGATGAATGAATCACACAATTAAAGAGTTTGGTTTAATAGTTGCAAAGTAAATGCAATAATAGTTCTAATATTTTAAGGAAATAAAAATATTGCAATAATAATTGATTGATTAAACGATAAAATGAATTAGTTGGGATTACAAACTTAGTTCGTCATTAGTTATAAAAGATGTATAGGAGATTATAAGATGAATTTACTTATTATGTTGTGTAGATTCGATTTTCCTAAAAAGACGGTTTCTCTTTCGAACTATAAAACGCCCCTTACATATTGAATATCCACTATATTTCTATGTTGATTGGCTTCAATACATAGCATTAGGATTTATGAAAATAACTCAAAGAATCATCTAAGGACTAGAGATATATTTCTATGCCCTAGAACAACTTAGAGTGAAGATCATTTGATCTAATCAAACATATTTTCTTTCGAAATATATGAAGACCATAAATATCGTCATTTATTGGCCAAATAAATAAAGATTGTTAAAACAATGAAAATCACACACAATAATAAGTAATTCACAATAGATCTTTATACAAACATAAATAACATGACGGGTTTATTATACATATTACAAGCTTTTGTGGTCATTATTAGTTGAATCAAGAGAAAGAATTGATCCTAACTCCCTTAGTAGATAAAGGAGATAGAAGCAATAAACTCTCTGAACAACATATGCCATACCACACTTACAAAGATCACTCAAGAACACAAGTGTGTTCTTCACACAAAAAGAAAAATTTACAAAAAATGGAAAATTATAAGATGAATGATGAATGATGAAGGATCTAAGGGGTCTATTTATACACCTAAAGTCATCTAATAGCTCCAAAACTCCAGCATTATTCCAATAGATCGGATCAATGCCAGCCATCCCCTCAATAATACACAAAAAGTATAAAAAATTAGACAAATCATAACAATCTGTCAAGAGTTACGGCCGTAACATTAAGGAGTTACGGCCGTAACTTGATGACTTACGGCCGTAACATTCGTAGTTACGGCCGTAACTAACTTCGTCAATTTGTTCACTGGTTGCTTTGAAAGTTACGTTTTCAGCCCAGAATTTTTCAGACTTTGCGTTTTTGCCCCAAATCTTCTTTGGATGATAACTTTTGATATATAACTCTGATTTTGAATCCGGAAAGACTGCCGAATTCGTCTCGGAAAGCCCTACAACATGAATATATCAAAATTCAACAAAGAGAATATTTAATAAACATGTTATTTCTTGAGTAAATCAGTTATTTAATCCGGTCATCATCCGATAAAAATAAAATTATTAAAAACTAATTAATTAAAAGCAAAAAACGAGTAGACTAGCTCAATTATGGGTGAATTTTATCGATATAAACCATGGATAAGTGTACAAAACTGACACTTATCACTTGTATGATTGGTATAGGCGGAGTCTCTCCCCTCAACTCTTCCAGAATTATCTCTCTCATGGGCTTGTGGCTAATCATATAATTCTCTTCCAAGAATTGGGCATTGGTGCTAATAATGACCTTCTGATCCTGGGGGATATAGAACAAGCCACCCTTCGTTCCCTTAGCATATCTTACAAATACTCATACTTCTGTACGAGATGCCAACTTATCAGCTTCCTTATTCAGCACTTGTGCTGGAGTACCCCAAATCCTAACATGTCCTAGACTGGGCTTTCGCCCACTCCACAGTTACGTGGGTGTTTTTGGAACTGACTTCGAAGGCACCGGGTTTAGAATATACGCCGCTGTTTCTAAGGCTAAACCCCATAACGAAATGGGTAAATCCGAATAACTCATCATTGATATAACCATTTCTAAAAGAGTTCTGTTCCTTCTCTCAGCAACACCGTTTGTTGTGGAGTTCCCGACGTAGTGAGCTAGGACGAAATCCCCACATTTGCCAAGAAATCTAAAAACTCTCCACTAAGGTATTTGTCACCACGCTCAAATCGTAGTGACTTGATACTCTTACCATGACGCTTCTCCGTTTCAGCCTTGAAGTCTCTGAACTTGTCAAAGGCTTCAGACTTACGTCGCATCAAATAGATGTATTCATATCTTGAATAATCATCTATAAACGTGATGAATTATTCGAAACCACCCCTAGCCTGGATATTCATTGGACCACATACATCCGTATGAACCAATTCTAACACATTCTGAGCACCGTTTCCCTTGGTTTTACAAACCCTTTTGGTCATCTTACCTTCCAGACAGGATTCACAAATTGGAAATGACTCAACTTGGAAGTCATTCAATGGGCCATCATCTACCAATCTTTGAATCCTCCAATAGTTTACATGACCTAACTATAAATGCCACATATATGTTTGATTTATGCTCGAAAGTTCCTTTCTCATTTTAGGTTAAGACAAAGAGTTAAGTGATTTGTGCATGGGAGTTTGTGCAGTATTAATAACATACAGTCCATCATTAAGAATACCATTGCAAATATATTCACCATTTCTTTTCCTAATAATAACATCATCATCAAAAGAAACTGAATAACCATCGCATTTTAATTTAGAAACCAAAATTAAATTCATTCTAAAAATTTAAGGACTAATAATTTATCATTAATCTTCAACTGCACGACTCCCACTGCAAGAGCCATAAGCCTGAAATAATAGTCCCCGTTGATGGTAATCTCACCCGCACTAAGCTGCTTGGTTACCTGAAAACCATACGAGTCTAAGCAAACATGATCAATGGAGCCTGAATCAACTATACACGAAGTGGAAGAACAAGCTGCCAAACATGTTTTGACTACTAGTGCACGAGACATACCTTTCTTACGAGCAGGACAGTCCGCTTTAAAATGTCCTTTCTGACCGCACTTGTAGCCCTTTCCCTTTAGATTTTTGTTCGCCTCAGGGGGAGGAACCTTGCTTTCACCTTGAGAGTTGCCATTTGCTTCTGGCCCACTTGTTTCTTCTTCTTCCCACACTTGGGTTTAGAAGTTGAAACACTAGTAGCCGCAAGACCTTGATACCCTTGCCTGGAGAGACTGTCTGCAGCTTGAAGCTCTGTCAGCAATTCTGCCAAGGTATATTCCCTACGATTCATATTGTAGTTCAGGAAGAACTGCTCAAAGCTCATAGGTAAGCTGCCTAGGATGATATCGACCTGCGTTTCCGCATCGATAGTAGCCCCTAAGATATCAAGTTCATTTAGATGAGAAATCATCTTTAGAACATGATCCCTTACCAGGGTTCCTTCAGGCATTTGGGTCGTCATAAAGACCCTCATTACATTTTTCCTAGCCGCCCGGTTCTGATGACCAAACGTCTCGCCGAGATTTCTCATCATTTCTGCGGCCGTGCCCATACTCTGATGCTGATGCTTCAATACATTTGCAAAAGAATCCAAGACGTAACGACGAGCCATCTCATCATACTTTTTCCATCTGCAGAATTCTTTCACCTCATCGGGTATCGAATCCGCACCTGGCTCCAATGGGAATTCCTCACTTAAAACAAATTTATATTCTTCAGCAGTCAGGACAACATTAAGGTTACGTTTCCAATCAGCAAAGTTAGTGCCATCTAGTTTGTTTTCTTTGAGAATTCAGCAAGTGGATTGAAAGACATCTGGGATAAAAATTAAAAACATCCATTACATAATGTATAGCAAAGTATATTGAAAAACCTCAAAATACAATAAATATTCTAGCAACCAACACCTCGAAAAAACCGCATATGCAAGCCACGATCGTGTGTACGTTTACACACACATTTTTCAAGTAGAGTTTTACGTCTTTAATTTTACTATCTAGTCAATTTACGTTATGACAAGTAAATAGTTAGTTCCTCTTGACCATGTATTAATTAGCATAGATTCCGATGGGGAACTTATTAACTAATACACCTAAGTGAACACCATAATTTAACATCCTTAAAATATTATCTTTTAAATAATAGTCCTACAGATGGAGAGGTCCTATCATAAAAAATAATATTTACCTTATGTTATCATTTGAAATTTAAAACTAGTGAACCTATAATTAGCACATCCGATATGGAGGAAGACCCTAATGTCAACGCGCATGCTAATTATTTCACAATTTAAATTAATTATGGAGGCCAATTTGATTTTATTTTCAAAAAATAAATTAATTTTAATCACTTAGTTGTTTTAGCCTTAAGGTTTTTAATTTTCTCGTCCTAACATGCAAGAAACATATCACGCATACCTTCGTACATGCCATACATCAAAACAGTAAAAACCAAAATAAAGCATGGATAATAAGATTATTCAATTATCATGGTCTTCTTCCTTGATTTGAATCCCAGAAAATCATCGACTCGATTTCTCCCACTGGATCAAGCATCTCGTCACTCCTCCCTGGCCGGGCCGTGGATTTTCAAAATTAAAATTTTACTTTTATGCAAAATTAATTACATAAAAAAATTAATTTTAAATCCCAACTCTCCAGCGGACGCAACGAACGGCGGTGAAACGGACCGGACCAAAAACTGGACGACTCGACCCGAACCAAGCTTCCCGTGGCCCTCGATAGCAAGTCCAGTATTGCTTTCGGCGGCACCAGCGTCTTCTTGTCATGGGTATCGGCCGATCCCAATAGTCCCGGTTCTGCTCTACTTCTTTGTGATTCCATCTTTCCCGAATTCGATTACAATTTTACACAAAATAAAATACATTGATTCTACAGAAAGATTACACGAAAAAATAAAAATCCTAGATCTACCCCCAAATTTTCTCACGGGAAAAACCATTACATGCCTCAAACCTGGCCAAACCAACAATTGCATAAATAATAAAAATAAATAAATAAACCATTCACATAAACTATAATAATTGGATCTTATTTCCTGCAAAAACACATCTAGAAAAATACACCTATCATCAAACTACATGAATATTTAAATTGCTATCAATTAATTACCAAAATTAATTAAAATAGCAAAAACCTAAAATCTGGCTCCGATGCCAATTGCTGGGAATAAAACGCAGCGGAAGCGAAGTAGGTGAAAGTTTATAAACACGTTTTACGCATCCACGAGTACAAGATCTATTTAGGCATGCTAATTAATTAATTAATTAATTACTAAGATTAATAAGCAACTTAAATATTATTTATTATTTATTAAATAAATATGTTGGTAATTAAATATCCTAATCTAGATCTAAAAGATCATAGGATTTTACCTTTGAAATGTAGTGGTTGCTTTGCTTCTTGATCTCCTTGTATTTCTACCTTTAGACTTTCTAGAGTATGCTCCACCTTAACCCGGACGTTGTCTGGGCAACGAGCTACCGGATCTTTGCTCGTATAATAATGGGATCGGCCACACCTCTTTGATATGTGATCACTCGATTTTTCTTTCCTTTCTAATATAGCATGAACACTCTTAGAAAATTGATGTGTTATCTAAATTGTAGAATCAAAGACACAAGTCTAGATCTACAATTAAACACAAGAAGAAAAATTGATCTCACAACCCTTGCAAAGTGTATCAAATCGGCCGAACCCCTTATATGTCCTATTTATAGGCTCTTGCACTACTACTAGGGATCTTAAGGAGGATTAGGGAAAGACTCCTAATGGACTCAAATTTCCTTATTAGGACCTTCCTAATATATTGAGTCTATTAATATCAATTCAATCCACTAAAGAATTAATATTGCAATTCCAATCCAAATCCCAATTTACGAAATCGGGCTCCTTATTTAAATATATTATTTTCCGTATTTAAGATATCGAATGTCCATTAATTAATTATAAGCTACTGAAAGTTTTAATTAATTAATATCTTATCCAAGAGTAGTACCACTCGAACCTTATTTATTATATCGGAATTAAATCCTCCTGCAGGGTTTAATATAATAATTATTATTGAGCTCCACAAGGGGACATCATCAACCCGCACGAGTCGGGACACGATTTCTAGTAATAATAATAACTGTCATATAGATAATATAATTGCCCAAGATACGAAGCTTATTGAGTCGATCATTTTGACTCTCATCCAGGGTAAATCAAAGCAATAAGTGTAATAAATACACAATTAAATATTATATACTTAGAATTAAGAAATAATAATTATTCGAGATTTACGTTCTTCTTACAGTTAGTACAGAAGACACTACCTCACTTCGATCGTGTACAACGTATGCAAATACGCTAATGTATGCTAATAGTCAAGACCAACTAATCTCAAGCATACACTATCACTAGTACAAAATGTCACATAGGCCAAGTTTTTTGAGTTACATCCTAGCCACATTTTTGTTTTTACAGTGGCCAAAAGATGAAAATAAGCTTGTGGGCTAGTTATGGTCATCGCAGTTATTGTTTTGTAGCCATAGGGCACCATTTGGTCATGGTTTCAAATCTAGACATATAATATGTGGCCATTTATGAGGATATAGTCACATTGGAATTCAACACACAAATTAACCTGAGGCCAGAAGGCATTTTATTTATCTACTTTGGTTTGTTTGTGTGTCCAAATGTTATATTCATTTGACACTTCGATTTTGCGAGACAAAAGTGACATATATATAGCCAACTGAGATATTAATAACTTGCCATAATTTTTATTTTTATAGGGCAAAAGGATAAAAATAAGCTTGTGGGCTAGTTATGGCCACTACGGTTATTGTTTTGTCGCCATAAGGCACCATTTGGTCATGGTTTCAAATCTAAACATATAATATGTAGCCATTGATGAGGATACAGTCACATTGGAATTCCACACACTAATTAAACCGAGGTCGAAAGGCATTTCATTTAGCTACTTTGGTTTGTTTGTGTTTTCAAATGTTACGTTCATTTGACACTTCGATTTTGCGAGACAAAAAGTTGTAATATCTGGATAATTATTGAGTATTTTCATCCGTATTTGAACCTTGTAATATTCGGCTTTGTGGTATCAATGATCGAAGTGTGATTTTTCCCGTATTCGTATTCCAACCGTCATGGTCATATTAGGAAGAGTTTGCAAATTTATGCATGCAGCTACGTCATAACGTATGCTGGCAGGTAAGATCAACGTACGTTATGAGCTGAAGATAGCGTACGCTATAGACGAAGCATAGCGTACATAACAGGCAGTCAAGCAGATCAGGTTGGTCGGTGTATGGGCCAGCTCGGGATAAGGTCCGGATAAGACAAGATTCCCGAGTGATCCGGACAACTTTTTGATAAAGCAAGTCAACGAGGCATAACGTACATTAAAGGATAAAGATAGCGTGTGCTACACAGAGCGAATTACGTACATAAATGGTGATGGTTAACGTACGTTAAGGAGGTCGGAAAATGAGGCAGTAGCTGCTGGCGAACGTTAACGTACGTAAGGCGTAGCAATTAACGTACGTTAAGGCTATATCGTACGTAATATCTTGAGGCTAACGTACGTAAAGATCAGGGTTTTATAAATAGGACAGCACCCATTTCATTTCTTACATTCCTTCATTTTCTTTTTGTCCGACCTCTGCCAACTCAAGAACTACTCCCACGAATATACCCCTTATATTAGCCTCTCTACTTGGTTTGGAAGATCTTAGACATCTCGTATTGGTGTTCAAGCATACGGTGTCGAGTTCTACTGATCGTTTTCATCGTTATTTTTCGTGAAAGATATGTTACATACGATCATCTCAGCCCATATCTCGTTTCAAGAAGACTGTTCTGGACATGATGATGATATAAGGAAATATTAATCATTCTTGAACTATATATCATGATATTGGAGGATTATGATGACTAAACTTAGGTTTTCCATGTCGAAGATGATGATATGTTTACTTGTGATTACATTAAGTATTAGGATGAAATTTTTGGAAATATTCACGTCCACTCCTTGATGATTTCGAATACTTGGGACTTAGATTAGTTGGAGTTGATATTACTCATAATAGATGATTGATATGTGAGAAATATGGAATCTTTCATCTATAGTGAGAACTTTTTCATTGTAGAGGTTGACGGGTTGATTAACCCTTCTTGTATCGATGGTTAGAATGAGATGAATATGTAAATGACAAACATATAGAAAGTAAAACTATGGTAGGAAGAACTATTTCGCGGGAGAATGGGATTTTTACTAGCGAATTAACCTAGAACACGGTTGAATATGTTGTCCTTTGAAATGATGTTTTAGAATTCGTACATCTCGAATCATACCCTTGATATCAATCGTAGAATAGCCGAACAATATAATAGAGATTAGATTATGGAATTGTAATGACATGAATATCCTTGAATTGGTAAACGTCGATAATTTATCTCGATTATGGTCATTTGATTCGCATGAGGTACGTTAATAGTCCGACCAAGTTTTTGTCGAGTAGTCGAACCATGAACCAGCCATACGTAACATGTTTAACTCGTTCATAGATTAGAAACGTTAGATGATTGTGTGCTAGTTACATATACGCATGTTGAACTCTTCGTATTTCATTATTGTGTAAAGGTTCGAGGCTTGCAAGTGGTTAGACGAAGGGACGACCTTCGAGTGGTTTGGTGATTGTCGAAGTATTTAAACCTTGTCGTCATTATAAGGTAAGTACTTTAATTACATTTTATGTATTGATGTTATACATGTTGTCGTGCATATGTGTTGTTGTTATATGTCCACCTTGTGTTGGTCCGACGAGATCATCTTGGGATCTATGCTAGCGTGCGCTGGATCATTGAATAGGTTTTTCCACCTCGTATTGGTCTGACAGGATCATCTTGGGATCTATGCAGTGGACACTGATCATCGAAATTACCATGTGTATGTTGTATCATGTTATGTTTATCATGTTGCGTATGGTATTGTGAGTCTTCTCGTGGTAGAGACTCATTGTTATTGTTGTCATTGAGGATGTTGTTATTATTCTTCGTGAGATATTGAATAATCTGTTGTTGTTTAATTATCATACTTGTACTAGCATCGTTGTGCTAACCCTTCAGGGGTGGACATTTGTTTTATGTTCAGGATACAGGAGGACGGAGAAGCAACCACTTGAGTCGCATGACGACGAGGGTGCGGAGTGATGTTATGGCTGGGATGGTTTGTCATTTGCGTATTGTTTTAATAAAGTACTCGAGTACGCTATCGTTTTGTTATTCCTTTGAAATTTATATCCGGATGTTGGTCGAATTGTACTTTTCATACTCGTGATATAATAATAAACTCTACAGTTGGTATTTAATAATGTTGTTTTTAAATCCTTAGCCTAGTAAATCCTGACTTCAAGGGTTTAGGCACTGTAATAATCCTAAATATATCGGGGTATTATAGAATATGGTATCGGAGCTAAGATTATGGATATCTTGGCTGTTGGGTTAAATTAGGGTTCAGATGTGTCATTTTGAATTAACCGGCTGCAAATAACATCACTGTACTGCCTATGTCTTCATATGAGCGGTGGTTGTAAGTTTCCTAAACTCTAACTTGTCCTTTACATGTTATACTTTTTGAATGTTAGTGCGATTTTTTCCCTATATATTGAGTATTTATACTTACAGTATGATGAGAGGAGGATGTGGACGTGGTCACAGTCGTGGACGCATACGTAGAAATGCAGAAAGGGAAGCTTCACCCTCTGTTCCTGATTCACTGTCAAATAAAGCTAACTCCAATTCTGGCCAACAGCAAGAGTCCGTTAAAAATGAACAAGAACAGACGGTGGAGACAAATGCTAATCATGCCGTTCCCGACATATTATGCCAAGTGGTCAACAAGATGACTCAATTTGCTCAAGTAGTAGATAGAATGCAAGTGGCGGTAGGATTTCAGCCAAGGGAAAGACAGCAAGGCATCCTAGACTTGGGAAATCGAGGAGACAGATGGCTTCAAGAGGTGGCGAAGATGCACCCATCGAAATTCGATGGTTTTTCTGAGACACCGACATGGGATCACTGGTTGAGAGAACTGGAGAAAGTATTTGCCGGGATTAACTGCCTAGATGACCGGAGAGCCCCTATTGCCCAGTATTTTCTAACAGGAGAAGCGTCCGAGTGGTGGGAAGCCATCCGACCTGTTGATCATGATGCCGATTGGGGAGAGTTCAAACTTATGATGGAAGCTCAGTACTGCCCTCATCTGGTGAGAGAAGCTAAGGTTCGAGAATTTTTCTCCGCACAGCCTTCGGATGTGCCGATAGCTCAGGCGATTAAGACATTTAATCAACAGCTGGCATTTGTTCGACACCTGGTTAGAACCGATGCAGAAATGATTATTCACTTTGATATGAGAATGAAGCCGGAGATACAGAGGTACATGTCAGGTTTTGAATGCACCACTCTCCGCCAGTATCAAGACAAAGCTCTCGCGTATGAAATAAAAAAGCAGCTATGGAAAAGTTCTCTGAGTCCAAGAAGCAGAAAGTCTCTAGTAGTTTCATAGAACATAAGAGTAGTGGGTCCCGCAAACCCCATTCATCCTTTCATTCATTCAAGATGCCTCCGCATCCATCCAAGGGTGGGAAGAACTCCATAGCAGTATCAGCCATGACAGATGCATCCAGGAAGTGTTTTAACTGTGGTCGGACAGGACACTATCGATGTGATTGCTCACTCCCCGCCATGACGTGCTATGATTATGGATGAGAAGGACATCGTGCGGTGTTCTGTGAAGAGGCTGCAAAATATTTTGGAGCTCGTAATTTACATCCAGTCCAAAAAGAGGCGAGCGTCCCTCAGACACAACAGAGTGTTTAATAGTCCCAGAATTTTTGGCGAGGTAGAGGCAGAGGACAATATGACCGAAAAGAAGCATCGAGTGCAGGGTCCGCTCCTCCACGCTTTTATGAGATGAGAAGGGCAGACGATCAGAATGCAGCTGTCGCATCAGGTACCGTTCATATTCTTTCTCAACCAGTTAGTGTTTTGTTCGATACAGGAGCTACACATTCATTTATATCTTTGACTTGTGTTAATCGCTTGAACATTTCTTGTTTCCTTGAATGTGAGCCTTATGTTGTGGGTTTATCGATTGGGGGAAGAAGTGTGGGGAACTTATAAACTAGAGATTTTTCTATATCAATTGGAGGCAACGAGTGGCCCTCAAATCTGATTGTGATAGAGATACAAGGAGACAATCTGATTCTCGGAGATGATTGGCTTAACCGATATGGAGCTATTGTGAACTATCGAAAGAGCAATATCTCAATGATAGCGAATATGGTTCCGAATTATTATTCAAGGGATGGAGGCCAGGAAGCTCAGGAAAAATGATCAAAGCTATGAAGTCCGTCAAACTGCTAAAACAGGGCTGTACTGGATACTGGTGTTACGCGATGAAGAAAGAAAAAGGAAAATTATAGCTTTCATCCATTCCTGTTGTGAATGAATTTCTAGACGTGTTCCCCGATGAATTACCTGGACTACCCCCACGGCGAGATGTACAGTTTACCATCGAGCTAGAACCAGGAGCTACACCGATTTCTAAGGCGCCATATCGTATGGCACCTACTGAGATGTATGGATTGAAGAAACAACTCGAAGAGTTACTGGACAAAGGTTATATTCAGCTAAGTATTTCGCCATGTGGCACACCAGTTCTTTTTGTTCGAAAGAAAGATGGATCGCTTCGATTGTGTATCGACTACCGGGAGCTGAACAAGATGACGATCAAGAACAAGTACCCATTGCCATGGATTGATGATTTGTTTGACCAGTTGTAAGGATCGATAGTGTTTTCTAAGATTTATTTGAGATCGGGATATCATCAGTTGAGGATTAAGGAATCCGATGTTCCGAAGTCAGCATTCAGAATTCGCTACGGACATTATGAATTTATGGTGATGCCGTTTGGTCTCACTAATGCGCCTGCTGTGTTTATGCAATTAATGAATCGAGTGTTCATAGAGTTTTTGGACAAATTAGTAGTTGTGGTTATTGATGATATTTTGGTTTATTCCAAGAGCCCCGAAGAGCATGTGCAGCACTTATGGATCGTTTTGGACCTCTTAAGACGCGAGTAATTATATGCCAAACTTTCTAAGTGTGAATTCTGGATAAATGAAGTGATGTTACTCGGTCACGTGGTATCAGCGGAAGGAGTCCGAGTAGATCCCCAGAAAGTCGAGGCAATTATTGATTGGAAGTCTCCTAAGAACATGAAGGAAGTCAGAAGTTTCTTAGGACTTGCTGGGTATTATCGTCGGTTCATAGAAGGGTTTTCCAAAATTACCCGTCCACTTACTCGATTGCTACAAAAAAACCCAAAAGTTTGAATGGAACGATATGTGTCAGGCCAGTTTTGATGAATTGAAGAAGAGATTGACGACGGAACCAATTTTAGCATTACCACAAGGAACTGAAGGATTCATAGTTTTCAGTGACCCTTCAAACCAAGGTCTCGGTTGTGTACTGATGCAGAATGAGAAGGTGATTGCCTATGCTTCACGGCAATTAAAGCCATATGAAGTAAATTATCCAATGAACGATTTGGAACTAGTAGTTGTGGTTTTTGCCTTGAAAATCTGGATACATTATTTGTACGGGACTCATTGTCAAATCTTTTTTTTTTTTTTTGGGACTCATTGTCAAATCTTCACAGATCATAAGAGTCTCAAATACATCTTCAGTCAGAAATAGTTAAACATGCGGCAGAGGAGATGGCTAGAATTGATTAAGGACTATGATTTGGAGATTGTTTATTATCCAAGCAAAGCCAATGTAGTGGCCAATGCACTGAGCCGCAAAACTATTTCTATTAGAATGCTGGAAATGCTCACGTCCCAGTCCAGCATTCAACGAGAGTTGATTCGTAAGGGAATTGTATGGTTGCAAGAAGTCCAAGGGCAACTGTGTGTGATGGAATTAACTTCGTCGTTAATCGAAGAAATCAAATCTAAGCAATTGCATGATCGTCTGATGATTTGGTTACGTGATGAAGTGAGCAAGGGAAAAGCCCCATGATTTGTAATTCATGAAGATGGAGTTTTGATATTTCAAAGTCGACTTTGTGTCCCCGATATTGATGTTTTGAAATAGACAATCATGAAGGAAGCTCACAGTACGCCTTATTCTATTCACCCAGGTACTAGTAAGATGTATAAGGATCTGAAGCAGAATTTCTGGTGGGGAAACATGAAGAAAGATGTGGCGGAATATGTCTCGAAGTGTTTAACTTGTCAGTAGGTTAAGATCGGACATCAGCGACCCACCGGAATGTTGAAGCCACTTTCGATTCCTGAATGGAAGTGGGAAGATATATCAATGGACTTTATCACAAGTATGCTGAAGACCAGAATAGGGATGAACATGATTTGGGTGATAGTTGATCGCCTAACCAAGTCGGCTCATTTTTTGGGCATTAAGGATACTTGGGACCAGAAAGGTTGGCACGAGTGTTTATTGTATATATAGTCCGATTACATGGTACACCGAAGACCATTATTTCTGATCGAGATGGTCGCTTTGTGTCACATTTTTGGAAAGCAGTTCATAGAGCCTTGGGAACCGAGCTGAACTTTAGCACAACTTATCATCCTCAAACTGATGGACAGTCTGAGAGGACTATTCAAACAGTAGAAGACATGCTGAGAGCTTGTTCCCTAGATTGGTCGACTGAGTGGGAAGTTCATCTACCGTTGATTGAATTCACTTATAACAATAGTTGGCATGCTTCCATTAAGACGGCACTTTTCGAAGCATTATACGGGAGAAGATGCAGATCACCCCTGTGTTGGGTTGATTTGTTAGACTTGATCGGGACGGAACCGGAGTTGATAGTGTAACACCCCCAGATCCGAACGGGAATATTACAGCGCCGTGGGCCCCGAGATGGAACCCACAAGGCTGAAGGAAATTTTCGCAAACATTTACAAACGCCCAAGAGGCTAACGATGGTATTATCTATTAAAAACATTCGAAGATTTATAAAACTCGTTTATCAAACCGTCGTAAAAACTCATTTGAAACCACAAAGCCCAAAATGCCAAAACTCAACAGTTTAAAAACACATACGTTAAGCTATCGCTTACACGTACCGACAGAATAGATTTAGAAAATGATTGCCAAAGTAACCTAAGTTACCAGATACCAAAAAGGTCATTTAAAAAAAATCACGCAGCGGATAAAGACAAACAATTAAAATACTTTAGCAGCGGAATACAACAACTGATCAGAAACACAAAACACAAATACATGCCCTTGCCAGTGTCCTCCGGGAAGTTCATCTCTCCACGACCGCTACAAGCTTGATAATCCAAGAACCTAAAAAGAAATCCCACGACGGGGTCAGCCATAATATCCAACAATGATAACCATCACATCTCATCAATAATTACATATCAATGGAAATACTAAGTAAGAAAACGACCAATGTAATCTTACCGTCGTAACTTTACGAGAATCCACGATTCGTATCCTTAACAACACATTAAAATAATACCGAAATATCTGTACGGTATCTCAACAATACTCAAGGTTCTCAAAACATTATCATAACTCGCGATACGGAAATTATACCAACTCTGGCCAATTAAATCCATCGGATAACATCGACAATTCCAATACGACAATCGATTGCCCATCAAAGACAAGTACCAAGGAAATACGGAACATACCTCAAGATACGAAATACCATTACCATCACGTCAGTCTAATCCGAGATCAGATCAACACAACATACGAACATGGTCCTAACACAAGACCTACAAATGCATACTCATATGACAACATCAATATGATCACAACAATAACGACAATGTATACTTATGGCCACCCATAATATACATATGCACAATAACGACAACATATGGTAATCCAACGATCCAGCGCACACAGCTATAGACTCCCATGATGATCCCATCGGACCAACGCATGGTGGCATTACCTGTCCAGCGATCCAGCGCACACAGCTATAGATTCCTATGATGATCCCGTCGGACCAATGCATGGTGGACATATGACAACAATGCACAACTGCACAAAACAACAGTGCACAATACACGACAACAACAATGCACAAATGCATGATAACAACGATACACGAATGTATCACAACATGATCGACTCAAATGATAAAAATGATTAGAGTACTTGCCACGAGTCCTTCAAGAACGATCTCAGTGCCTAAACTATCACGAAACATTATCCTCAATACTCGACGGTCCAAAGTATCACGGATTGCAGATAGTTCATATCTCCGTTTTTATCACGATATATCCTTGATATACAAGTATACCAATAACAAAAGCAAATCATATACATTATGATTTAGATTCCCAAAACTCGAATATGATTTATAATCTCAAGTCTCCTGTGATTACGATTATAAACATTGTTATACGAATTATAAACGAATGAAACGGAAACCATTCATTAAATACTATAAACTGAGTAAGTAATAACTTACTTCGATACTGATACAATGACGAGGAAGCTGTTACCAAATCCATTGCTGTCATCTACAAGTTCCTCGGTCCCGACCAAAGCAATCAACGAACATTCTTGAGCTCGACCGCAACACACGGTTGTAATCACTGATCAATATTCTCAACCTATTACAGTAATCGATAGACAACAAGTTCGACAACAATTAACAATCGATAAAACCAATTTACAAACCCAACGGCTCGATAATATCTCGATTAAACACTAGTAGGATCAATCCTACTCAAACCAGCACGAATTTACAACCACAACACAAAAATACTGCACTTTCTGCCTTCTTAGCGCACGTTAATCACCTAACGTAGCATGCGCTAAGTTGCTCCCGTTAGCGCGCGCTAGGCCGTAAACGTAGCGTGCGCTAATGCTGTACAGATGCATGTTTTTCAGATACCGATCAACTTATGGCGATTTCAAGAATACCAAGTGATTCTGAATCATGTTCAAATCTATCAAAACAACGAAATCCGATATCCTTTAACATATAAACAATCATCCAACTTATAATCCAAGTTCTATATCCATATATCATCTTCCTCAATATCAACATCATGAAACATTAAGAACGTAACAACACTTTCATAATATATCATTACAGGGAGTAATCATCAACAATAACATCAACATCCGAAACTGAGGAGAAGGATTAATCCACTTATCTCAAGAAAACGAACAACACTATTCAAACCACAAGAATCATATCAATATCTTCATGTCAACAATAACATCATCATAATCCGGTAATCCATCTCATAATCATGCTTATCAACTTGTTTATGTAATAATCATCAACTCAAGAACATCAACATTCAATCCAAAACGAAATCCAAAGATGAAGAGTAATTACCTCTTTGAAGGAATGGATTGAATCCCAAGGTTGAATCCGTTTTCAATCACTTCCAAGTTTCAAATGTTGTTAGGAATGATCCACTCAAGTGTTTGGGACCTCAACTTCTCTCTAAGACCTCTCTCTATCGTCTGAAGGTGAAAGAATGGACGAAATGCTTCATAATACCCGTTTGTCCCTTATATAGAATACATTACTAGCGTGCGCTAAACCTTATGTTTAGTGTGCGCTACGGCCTTAGCGTGCGCTAACTGACCTTTGTTAGCGTGTGCTATCGCAGTCCAGAGGCAACTGTCTTACTGCATGAAGTGATTTACGTACGCAATGCCCATGCAATAGCGTACATAGATGCCTCTATTTAGCGTACGCAAGTGTCTTACCTTAGCGTGCGCTACTCATAGTTGACTCGTTAGTCTGTATGCTCCGAAGACTGGTCCACACGCCGAAAGTGCTGACGAGGATAAGATTCCTTTTTGTCCGATATACAGTTAGCGTGCGCTAATCAACATGCATTAGCGTGCGCTAACACTACATTACAACATCCGTTGACTTATCAGAACGTGCGCCGAAAGTGGCCTGGTCCACACGCAGATTCCTTCCGATCTGACTACATTAGCGTGCGTTATCTTATATCCGTAGCGTGCGCTAAACCTGCACGATAGCGTGCGCTACTCCTGATTATTAGGGTGCGCTAATAATGTTACACTTAGCCATTTTCAGCTATTCTTGTCCAATCGTCTCAACAGACAGAATACGAGCATACGACATACTGAATACATATACTTCTTACATCCAATTGTCGACCAAGTACGACAATTATACCAATACAGATGTCTTGGTCCTTCAATTATTTTACCCATACTGTACAGATTCCACACTGTACAACATAACTCGGATAAAATAATCTTAAACAACAGTAGTGGAAATTCCGAATATTACATACTACACAACTTAAAATAAGTTTCGTCCTCGAAACTTGCAATCCGTCATAAAAACAAACAAATCGTTCAACCAAAATATCCCGAAACCATCACGACAACGATCAATCATCATTATTACCGAATAACCAAAATAGCATACTTACATATGCGCCAAGTCGGCGCTCTCCTGAGATGCTAGCAAGTGACTTCACTGTAAAGCTTCAACACGCTTACGATCACAATTCCATGGATCTCAACAAAAATATAACATCTTCGGAAGAAATAATCTATCCGTTTCAAATCCTGTCTGCTTGATTACACAATCAAGTCCAAATCCTGATACAAATCAATAATACACGATACATCTGTGAAACAACTGCCCAACACAATGGCAACGAATCCCGAAATATCAACACAAAATCTGAACGCTCAGATGATCACCAGCAATGATCAACTCATAAATTAATCGAGAATATCATTGACATGATGAACTCTAATATGACCAATCCAAAGGTCGAAACGCAATCGAGAATATCATCACCATGATAAACTCCAACACGGTCAACACGGAACCACAGAAACCGATATAGAATTCTCAAAACGACACACCAATCACATACAGTGGATCTCAACGAAACACAACCGACTGGTGAACATTCCCCTCGGCATATGAACAACGAATCGCAAATCGACGAACATACCAATTCATACAAGGAGTGGGAACGACCACTCAATATCCAAAACAACCAGCATGGGGTCACCATCCCCAAAGTTACACTTACAAAGAAATCAATCAAAGATCACTATGTTAAAATTGCGCTACTACCACACCAATGGAATCACATAGCACATATGTTCCGGTTTCACAATATCCCAAGTTTCCAAAATAATATTATGTGTATGAATCTACAACACGCAACATATTTCTCTTATCCGATAACTCAACCGATCATCACCGGATAATCAAACTGCCATACTAAAGTTCGAATCTCTTTTCCTCGTACCATACTGATGTCTTATCCAGTTCGTGAATCTCATTCAGAACTTCACCACGATATACATTATGCATTAAATGCGTTTGTACATCAATCACATTTTCAAAACCAGTTTGAAATCATATAATCTTGTCAAGGAGACAAATTTTCGAAAGTTCTTTCAAAAATTTCAAAACTCAAAACATAAATTTTGGTAAGACCACCAAATCAATGCTCGAAAAATAAACTGGCTCGCTGGTGCCAAGTATTTGATAACAGTTTCCTTCAAATCCACACGATTTCGAAGTTTTAAAATGAAAACTATGCAAATGATTGACCACATCCGTACTCCTATATACCAATCCGGCTCGTCACAAATCCCACTGATATTCCATCAGAAAACTACACGATAGAATCCAAAATCTCAATGTATAAACTTCGACAAAAACTCGTTTTCCACATATGACTCGCAACGTCAATCATTTTCCATCCTGGATCACCTCAATTATGCTATGACAATGCATTGAAACAAATCAACACAGCGAAAGACTTCCCGAGAAGTTTCTTTTGAACAAGTAATCCAGAACCCGAAGGCGAGAACGACATAGATAAACGATTGTTAAAGTGTTTTACAAGTCTCGGGAGTTTTTAAGAAAACAGAAAAGTCTTTTGAAATATTAGGGTCTCAGCCCGTATCTCGTTCCGCATTACAAGAAGTTTAAAAAGTAGGAAACTCTTTTTCGGACCCCAAGTCCTGAGTTATAAAACAATTTCAAAAATCTATTGGGTCTCGGCCCAAAAATTGTTTACGGTAAAACATCTATAAAACATTCATTTTGAAAAGTATCATTTTCAAATGCTCAAAAACAGTTCATATATCTCAAGATGAACTAACATGATTACATGTTCTCCTGAACAATCCACAATATTCCTCTCAAATGCAAAACTCCGTTCCAAAACTTAATCGACATATTGATTTCCAAAATCATAACTTCTCAAGATCATCAACCCTGTCGCAACTCTGTCATCTTATACTGTAACGCATAATATCTTTCTGAACCTCAGAACATATCAACTTAGAACGGCAATAAATCTCAATGCAATTCAAAAATCCAATACTTACAGATCGTGAAGCCGACGATTCCCCGTAATACTGGCACATGTCTCGACTCAAGAAAATACTCGACACAGATATTTTCAAAACACACTTTTTGCAAACTCAGTTCAACTCGAGAAAACAACACAGCTCTATCTGAAGAAACACGTTAATACTATTTGGAAAAGTTTATAACAAGACCATTACTACACTGGCAAATCGCACAACGCATAAGCCCGAGTGAACAACAAAACTCACGGATCCAATATTTTTCAATCGACAACTCAAATGACGCGACAGAAACACGACCCAACTCGACCCGACTGCCTAGGTTTTCTCAACCTAAGCTCCGATACCATATTCTGTAACACCCCCAGATCCGAATGGGAATATTACAGCGCCGTGGGCCCCGAGATGGAACCCACAAGGCTGAAGGAAATTTTCGCAAATATTTACAAACGCCCAAGAGGGTAACGACGGTATTATCTATTAAAAACATTCGAAGATTTATAAAACTCGTTTATCAAACCGTCGTAAAAACTCATTTGAAACCACAAGGCCCAAAATGCCAAAACTCAACAGTTTAAAAACACATACGTTAAGCTATCGCTTACACGTACCGACAGAATAGATTTAGAAACACATTGGTTGTAAATAACAATAATTAGCCAAGTACTAACGATTTACGAACACACGCATATACGACATTCAAAAATCACCAGTTCAACAAGCGCAACTCAGAAATACTAATTTCAAGCATATGTCAAACTATCTCTTCAAGTTTAACAGCGTAACCAAAGATCACCGATTTGGACATATGTCGAAACCAGCTACGTGAGTTTCTCAACAAAATCTGCCATCAATACTTTTCCCAGAACATTTCAATGTTCAAAACTTCTACATCATACTGCACCCTTCGGTGTCCAAACCATCAGTACATTCGGCTCAACATACATTTAGTATATCGCAATTACGAAACACAGATTCCATCATACAACAAAAGACTAGAGGGTCAAGCCCTCTCACAGTATACCACGGAGCAAAACTCGGATCTTTCGATCACCAACGATCCCACCAACGCTACGAAGTTTAGCGATGGAAGGCTCGCAAAACGACAAACGGTCAAGCCCAGAACGGCGCACATACTCCAGAGAGATAAAGGACTGCGCAATACTAGAATCAAAAGTACACGAACCCGATGGATCGAAAAACAACTCGACGATAAGTACGAGAGAGGCAATCACAGTCCAAGAAGTGGAATTTCAATACGAGAAAACAAGAGAGTCGAGTAAGGAAAACTTACGAGCACTGGATGTACTGAGATGCCGGCAGCGGTGTGACAATGTGCAAAACAAAACACAACTAGACCCAAATAACCAACAAGCCTAGGTATCCATAAACCTAGAGCTCCGATACCATTTTCTGTAACACCCCCAAGATATTCGAGGTGTATTACAGCGCCGTGGACCCCTACATGGGATCCACCAGGCTAACACAAGAAAACACCTCTCGACTAACCGTCTCGGTTAGCAAGGAAACAATTGTTAACAACAAGAACATAAAACAACACGTCCGGTACAACCGGCATAATAAACATCAACCGACAAATACAGTAACTCCAACGAAGACCAATCACAATCTGAAAGGAAAAGCCTAAGTACTCGCGAGTACAATCTATAAGTTTACAATTTGGAAAACATCCACATCAAAAGAGACAGTAGGAAATAACAAGACTCAATTGCACATGTCAACAACCTTGGCCGACATCCTCGTACCATCCAGTAGCTCGTCTGGCTGAACATAACCTGAAATCCATAACAAGAATTTCCCCGACAATGGGTCCCCAAAGGGGTTAGCAATTACGCTAGTACAAGTATTCAAGGCAAACCAATCGCTTACACATTTCATAGTACATGCACCAATATCAATTTTAAAATCTAAAACCAGACATGTCTTTTCCGGAAACAAACAGTCAAATAATCAATTTGCCTAGGACCAGGACGCCACCATGAATCCCACTCGAGGCCTCGAAGGACCCCTTCCGGGCTGGCTACTTTATAACAAATCACGCACAGGCATCGCCTAGGACCAGGACGTCACCATGAATCCCACCCGAGGCCTCTAAGGACCCCTTCCGGGCTGGCTAGCGAAACAAACTCGTGAATCCAGAGTGAAGTCATAGATTCCCCCGAGGCCCCGTCGGACCCTCCCAGGGTGAGCAAAGCACACACAATATACATTACCATTTCATGTTAAGCATAAAGGTTTCCAAAAATACTTGCCTTGAATTATTGACGACGCAACGAACGGAAAGGAAAGTCACCGACGAATGCTAGGAACCAATGAAACCGAACCTAACGATTCGAAGAATACAATCACAACCATTTCTAAATGAATACGGAATTGGAATACACCCGAAAACCCGCCTACGATTCATGTATATTCGTATATAAACAACAACGAGGGCGGACCACAACCAAATCCTCTCGATTCCGTAAAAATCACGAAATATACCATGAATCCGTAGGGAAACTAAGAATACCAAAAAGATTAATCATATCCATCATGAATTAATCGATAAAACGGAACGAATCGGACAAAAACGCGAAAACCCCCCAATCTCCCCAAAAGTAGGGTTCTAAAGATCTAACCTTGATTCGCTGGATCGAAGGATGTTATAGGATGATTGATCAACGATATAACCTGAAGAACTTCATGGATTTGTTGTCCAACAACATGGTTTCGTCTCCTCCAAAACCCCAGCCGCGGACCGAAGAGAAAGGAAATGAAAAATGAATGAAAAAGTCGCTGGTGTGTCATATATATACTGGGCCGGAACAAGCGTGCGCTAGCCTTCCCGGACTAGCGTGCACTATCGGCCAGTATCGGCCGAGCACTCTCGGCCATGGCCCGCATGACCCGGCACCACCGACCAATTCTGTCGACCGTGACTGTCCGCCCGACTCCCGCTAGCGTGCGCTACGGCCGGAAGCCTGCGCGCGCTAGCCGACCTGTCCAGTAGCCTCTGGACTAACAAACTCACCCAGGTAACGTACGCTAGTCGGACGGAAGCATGCACTACCCCTGCGGGTTAGCGTGCTCTACCTGCCGATCCTGACCGAGTCCAGAACCTCAAAACCCCACTGCCCAGACCCGATAGCGTGCGTTAGGCCAGCCGATAGCGTGCGCTACACCTGCCGGTTAGCGCGCGCAGCCTTCCGGCCATAGCGTGCGCTACGCCGGTTCTGCCGCTTTGTCGGCCCGGTGCCGCAATCGTCGGCCGATCCATAGCCGTCCGGCGATGCGGACCACCAGGGCTCGACGACCCGATTTCCGAAAACGTACGGAACGAACACGACGAAAAGTTCGCGGACAACATCAACGGCCCGAAATGAAAACATAATACCATAATTAATCATATGCGACCAAGAAACGGGTCGAGACAACAATTACAGATACGGATACCCGTAACTTTCAAGAAATTACAAAATGGCCCAAAACGCCCGGAAATCACGATACGTGATCGAATAACCAAACCGAAGTTCACAACACGTCTAACAAAGTTAAACAGACTTGCGGGAAACTCGAAACAGCAGTTTCGGACGAGATTCGCAAGAATCGAACTCAAGTGCGGAAAAGTCGTTAAAAAGCACGGAACTCAACAAAACAACACTGAAACGAACTCGGATGACAAAAAGTATAGAATTAATCATTCTCATAATGACGAAACAGTCATGAGCGAGTCGTCAAAACGGACTCCGGCCGAAAAAAGAAATTTACCGAAAATCGAAAATTGCGGATATTACAATGGAACCGGAATTGATAGTTCAGACTCAAGAGAAGATAGCTTTGATTCGGGAAAGATTGTTGACTGCCCAGAGTCGACAGAAGTCTTATGCAGATGTACGTCATCGCCCTCTAGGGTTCGACATTGGGGACCACGTACTATTGAAGGTGTCTCCTACACGAGGGATTTTCCATTTCGGGAGGAAAGGTAAGCTAAGTCCGAGATATATCGGACCATTTGAGATCCTCGAGAGAGTTGGGGATTTAGCATACAGGTTGGCCTTACCACCATCGCTGAGTCACGTTCACAATGTGTTTCACGTATCCCAATTGCGGAAGTATGTACCAGACCCCAGTCACGTCATCGATTTCGACGAGATCGAGATAGCTAATGACGGTACCTTCGAAGAGAGACCAATCAAGATACTTGAGAGTCGGATCAAACAATTGAGGAATAAACCAATACACTTGGTTAAAGTACAATGGTCACGACATGGAGCTAAAGAGGCCACTTGGGAAACAGAGGGCAGTATGAAGACTAGATATCCAGAGTTGTTTTTATCTTAAGTTTCGGGACGAAACTTCTTTTTAGGGAGGAAGGATGTAATACCCGAGATTTCTGATATGTATTTGGAACTTGTGACATTGTAATTGCTGCACTTTGATCTGAGTATTATTCTCCGTATTTCATAATCCGGTGTTGTTGAGCACATAATTTCATGAATGTGATGTAAATTGTGATTCTGCGCATGTAGCGCACGCTATCGACTATGGGTAGCGTACGCTAAGTTGGATCCGTAGCGCACGCTGTGCATGAACCTTAGCGCATGCTATACGTAGTCAGCATGATTAAGACAGGGTGGTAGGTGAGATCGGCTGAGGATTTCGGTCGGATCATGTCGGGATGAACCTGGACAGCTTTCGGGAAATGCCAAGTCAACGCCTTAGCGCACGCTACTGATATGAGAATAGCGTACGCTAAGTTCTGAGTACAGTGTAGTCATTAAGCCGTTAGCGCACGCTATGGATAGGGACTAGCGCGCGCTAATAACCATTTCCTATATATAGGACAGCATGCTTTTTCATTTTTCAGATATTTTCACTTCCCCTAATCCGAATTTTTGAGCTCAGAGAGTTACTTCCTCCCTCCTCAACCTCTCATATCATCCTCCTAGCACGAGTTGAAGATTGTAGATCATTAGAGATTGGTGTTCAAGCTCTCGGTGTTGGATTTTCTTCTAGTTCCTTCGTGTTCTTCGTTACTTTGAGGTAGGTGATTCTTCACCAATATTAGTAGTATTCTGAAGGACGTTTTGATGATGTTTTGGGATTACCTAGTCAGTTAATTCGTAAGTAGTCGAACATCATGTGTTAGTAGGATACTTTCGATGTTTCGGTACTTATTCATCGTATAAACCATTGATCCTTTTAATGTTTGAACTCCTTGCATATCCTGAAGCCTCAAAACCGATTATGACCAGTAGATGGAGATCACCAAGTTTTTATGTCTTTACATAAAGGAATCATACATTTTGAGACATGTAACGGATTGAACTTAGGATATTCCTTGAAGATCAAAGATGAATTATGGTGTTGTGATGATTATATGTAACCTTGTATCTCGTAGTCGTTTAATCCATATAGAACTTTCACAAACCTTATGAGCATGATGTGCACGGGGATGACATGTATTATCACCATAGAATTCCTGAATTCATCACCATTAGATTAAGTTTTCTGCCAGCAGTAATCTGCCATGCACGGTTAGCGCACGCTAACATATGTAAGTTAACGTGCGCTAGCGGGAATAAGTTAACGTACGCCACGTTTGGTACGTAACGTACGTTATGTCATGAGTCAAGTCAGTCGGCTGATCAGAGAGAACTGGCAATACGTGGTTAGCGTACGCTAGACTTAGAGGATAGCATACGTTAACAGGCAGGCTTAGCGCACGTTACGTAGAGTACGTAGCGTACGCTAAGTGGTTCAGGCAGATTGCATATTTAGAGCTTTTAGCCGTAGACCGGATTGATAGGCATTCGTTCGACTTGAGATGAATTTTATATCATTTCTTTTGTTAAGGTTCGAGCTTGCTACGTTGATCGAAGGAGGCGGCCTTCGAGTGTGTTGAGGTCATTGAAGTGTTTCGTTCTTGCCATCTTCGAGGCAAGTATCGTAATGTGTTAAAATTGGTATTTTGAGCATGTTTGTGGTTTATTCATGTTGTTGAACATGGAAATTATTTTGTTGAATTGTAATGATATTCATTATCTAGTGTTTGTATGTTCATGTTGATGGACATAATGATTTGGCATATGTGTATGCATGAGTTGTGTTTGTGTACGTTGTACGATCTATGCTGAGGGCGCTGGATCGGATGTCCACCTCGTGTTGGTCCGAAGGGATCATCTTGGGATCTAGGCTGAGGGCGCTGGATCATTGGACGTGTTATTTCCACCTCGTGTTGGTCCGACGGGATCATCTTGGGATCTATGCTGAGGGCGCTGGATCATTGGAATACCCTTGCTGTGTTAATGGAATCTTGTGGATTCTCATTGTCGGATTCCGGTAGCGGAAGTCCGTGTGGTGTATCTTGTTATGTATTGTTGATGCATATTCGATTTGTTTAATATGACACTTGTACTAGCATCGTTTTGCTAACCCCTTCGGGGGTGGACATTTGTTTTGATGTTCAGGTAGCCGAGGAGCGGGAAAACAGCCACAGTACCAACGACGAAGGGGTTCAGTGATGTTTGTCGTTGCTTTTGATTGTCTTCTTGATTCATTTCAGTACTCGAGTACGAATGTCTTATTAGTATCATTTCGATATGGTTGTATTAATTACTCGTTGAACCAGTTGGATCGGTTTTGTAAACTTGAATTTCCGTGGTATTGATGTCTTATATTTACATTTCTTTTATTTAGCCTTGTAAATCCTTTCTTAAAGGGTTTACGGCGCTGTAATTATTCCGAATATCTCGGGGTGTTACAGTCTCGATCTGAGTTTCAGCGGGATTTGATTGAGTTGAGTGTTGAGATTGTGTTGCCAGGAGCTGCCGGGCAACTTGGCGCTTTGGAGATTTCGTCGTCGTTGGTCGATGAAATTAAGTTGAAGCAGATGGAGGATATGATGGTTACTCAAATCCGAGAGAATGTTCTTAAGGGAAAGTCTCCTGGGTTTGTGATTCACGAGGATGGTGTGTTGAGATTCCAGAGTCGACTTTGTGTACCGAACAACTTGGAATTGAGGCAGAACATTTTGCGAGAGGCCCGTGCTATGCCTTACTCAGTTCATCCTGGTTCGAGTAAGATGTACAAGGACCTGAGGAGGAATTTTTGGTGGAATGACATGAAGGAGGAGGTCGCATGGTTTGTAGCGTGATGTTTGACTTGTCAGCAGGTCAAAATCGAGAATCAGCGGCCAACCGGGTTATTGCAGTCGCTTCCCGTTCCGAAATGGAAATGGTCGGCACACTTTCTGGGCGTCAAGGATACTTGGGGTCCGGAGAGGTTGGCTTGTCTGTTTATCGCGCAGATTGTGAGGCTTCACGGTACTCCGAAGTCTATCGTTTCGGATCGTGATGGCTGACACGTCTTTTGTGTAACTATCACAAGTGCACGATATCGTATCAAGTTGTAAGTGGACTTTTTGAGTCTGGTTTATCGATCCCAGGAGGAAGTTAGATTATATATTGAATTATATACTATTTATCTATTTGTTATAGAGATTTAGATGAGTGAAACGCACAATTTAAGAGTTTGGTTTGACAATTGCAAGGAAAACGCAATAATAGTTCTAAAATTTAAGGAAATGAAAGAGTGCACTAATATTAGATTAATAAAAGGGTAAAATGAAATAGTTGGGGTTACAAACTTAGTTCATCATTATTTATAGAAGATGTATAGGAGATCATAAGATGTATTTACTTATTATATTGTGTAGATTCGATTTTCCTTAAAAAGGCGGTTTCTCTTTCGAATGTCAAAACGCCCCTTATATTGAAGCAATCCACTATATTTCTATGTTGATTGGCTTCAATACATAGCATTAGGTTTTATGAAAATAACTCAAAGAATCATCTAAGGTCTAGAGGTATATTTTTATCCCCTAGAACAACTTAGAGTGAAGATCATTTGATCTGATCAACATATTTTCTTTAAAAACATATGAAGACCATAAATATCATCATTTATTGGCCAAATAAATTAAGATTGGTAAAACAATGAAAATCACACACAATAATAAGTAATCCATAATAGATCTTTATACAAACTTAAATAACATGACAAACCTTAATTATAATCCCAACTAAGTATAACTTAGCACATGAAGGGTTTATTCAACATATTACAAGCTTGAGTGGTCATTATTAGTTGAAAAGGAGAAAGAATTGATCCTAACTCCCTTAGTAGATAAAGGAGAAAGAAGCAACAAACTCCCTCAACAACATAAGCTAAACCACTATTACATAAATCACTCAAGAACACAAGTGAGTTCTTCACACAAAGAAAAATATTACAAAGTATGAAAAATATAAGATGAAGGATGATAAATGATGGATTAAGGGGTCTATTTATACACCTAAACTCATCTAATAGCTCCAAAAATCCAGCATTATTACATTAGATCGGATCAAGGCCAGCCATCCCCTCAATAATAGACTAAAAGTATAAAATATATAAAAATGATCATACATCTGCCAAGAGTTACGGCCGTAACTTTCAGATGTTACGGTCGTAACTATGAGGACTTACGGCCGTAACTTTCAGATGTTACGGCTGTAGCTTTGCTTCAGCTTTTTGCAAATTAGTTGCTGTGTGAGTTATGGCCGTAACTTTCAGATGTTACGCCCGTATGGAGTTTCAGACTTCGTTTTCAGCCCAGAATTTCTTAGACTTTTGCGTTTTCGTCCCAAATCTTCTTCGGATGATAATTTTTGATATATAACTCGGATTTTGAATCCGGAAAGATTGCCGAACTCATGTCGAAAATATCTAAAACATGAGTACATAAAAACTAAATAAAGAGAACATTTTATAAACATGTTATTTCTTTAGTAAATCTGTAATTTAATCCAATTAAGGCTAAATTTACATCTTCATCCTATAAAAATAAAATTATTAAAAGCTAATTAATTTAAAGCAAAAACGAGTAGCTTAGCTCATAATTATGGGTGAAACATATCAATACTAATCACGGATAAGTGTATAAAACTGAAACTTATCACACCCCCAAACTTGAATTCTTGCTAGTCCCGAGCAAGACTCTTTATTATTCACAGTCAATGTAAAAAATAAAAATTGCACATAAATTAATTAAACACACACAAATTAAGAAAAATACTTATATATATATAAAGAGAAAAAGAGATCAAAATGCCATTTACACAACAACCAGCTATATACAGTAGATAGAAAATGAATCAAGATTCACAATAAATCTACTAATGATTTTGAAGTTAAAATACGGTTTTATTTTTGTAATTTCAAAATGCAAGGTTTCCCCCCAGAAGGTTGATTATTTCTTTCCCACTCGTGACACACACGACTCCCTTTAATGGTTGCTCTCGATCACTCGCTTTTTTTTCGACTCAATATGAAAAAGAATTTCATCGACGTCATCAAATATTGTGATTGTTCACGAGTGTATTGAAATTCACCACGAATTAATTCAAATATGCTCATAATCTACATCCCTTTTAGTGATTGCTTTCACACCGTTGTTTGCTAACGTGTAGCTCTTTTCACCAACATATTTCTCATCTTTTTTTTAGGTGATAGCTTTCACACCGTTATTTGCTAACGTGTAGGTCTTTTCACCAACACATTTCCATCTTTTTTTTAGATGATAGCTTTCACACCGTTATTTGCTAACGTGTAGCGCTTTTCAACAATAATTTTTTTCTCCGTGTGAGACGGAAGCTACGCACAAATAATGGTTAGTCCTTTATTTTCGCAATATTTTAGGACCCCCAAAATTAGGCAGCTGTTGATGCTCAACACTTCTCCCTTTTTTTTCAACTAACCTCCTTTCATCAATGACTTTTTTTTAGGGAATAGAATTTTTTGCAGAAAATCGTTTATTAGCTAAGCATGAAAAATCAAAAACTCCTCAAATTAAGTAAATTTCAGTTCTATTTTTCATCAACCGACAGATTATTCTTTTCTCAAGGTAACGAATGACTCGATTTTACATGATAACTACAACGCTTGGAAAGAGAGATTAAGGCTCAAAAATTTTGAAATATACAATTTTTTTTACCGGTTAAAACGATTTTAAAAGCTTGTATATAGCTAACTTATTGGTGTTATGGCGAGATCTAGAAATCTCATAAATCAAAATAAACAATATATATATATATATACACTAAAAAAATCAAATTCAAATAACAAAAATAATCAAAACACACCACAATAATCAAAGCTAAACAGACCAAAATACCAAACACACCAAAATAATCAAAATACACCACACACCCCAAACTTGAAAAAGAAGTTGTCCTCAGTTTAAAAATAATAATAATAAAAAGCAAGGGAGAAAAGCAGAATACTCCATGTTATGAAAGTTGATGTTTGAGCTAACGCCTTTTTGGATCTGCAAGAAAAAAAATACGTGGGAAACAATAGAAGAAAAAAATAAAAATAAAATATACACGGAAGTATAACATATTTTTTTAAGATGCGCTTCAGGAAAGTCCGAAGAGTCGCCTTACGCTGCCATCAATGCTTTTATTAAAAACAAATAAAAAAAATTACAGCAATAAAAATAACAATATATAAATCGCGAATAGATGCGCATCAAGAGATCAAAAAGAAACTCCTTAAGCTGCCATCATTTAGCACGATTTTTACACACGACAGAAAGTAAAAATAACAAGAGGTCCGATATCGGTTATCAAAGGGAGAGAAATGAATCCACTTTTCGTTTTCTCATAGTAAAATCTTCCATCCAGACAATATTAGCTAGAGCTGGATCTGGTTGAGGAACAAATTCTAATGAGTTTTTTTGTTAGTTCTTCTGGTGTTGTTTCAACGACTATGATTCGTTTAGCACGCTCGGAAATAAAACCTTTTTCAGCAGAGTAGATGAAAGATAGTAAACCATCAAAGAAACCATTGACATTAAGTAGGCCTATTGGTTTTTTATGAATATTTAGCTGGGCTCTGGTAACCACATGAAAAAGTTTCTCAAAAGTGCCAACACCACCGGGAAGGGTGATAAAGGCGTCAGAATTATTCATCATGTGAGTTATGCGATCTTGCATATTTAAAGCTCTAAACTCATATCCAATATTTGTCCCAGTGATTTTACTTTCAGCCAGAGGTTTTAGAATTATTCCTAACACTTTTACTCCTTCCATGTAGGCGAAACCAGCAGCACGTCCCATTAATCCTAGACTTCCTCCTCCGTAAACTACATGAATGCATTTTTCTCCTAAGGTACGACCCAAGTTGTGGGCTGCTTCAGTAAAGCATGCCTCTGTTCCATAACTAGCTCCACCAAAAATGCATACTGAGTTAAATATTTTTGTGGAAGATAATGATTCCATTTTTGAAAAGAAACTAATTTGAGAGAAAAAGAGAAAAGTACAAGTTTGAGGGATGAATAAAATAAGCAAGCACAATATTTATTTATAGAAGAAAAATAAGGTAAAAAATTTAAAAAATATGTGATTGCGTTAATTGCGCTTCAACTACTCAATAGAATAATGATTGCATTTATTGCGTATCACTTTTTTTTATTCAGAAAATCTCACCATACGACAAAAATAAAAGATACTTACGCGTATGTACAGTAGTTGTGAATGTGGATCACATGTTCCTCTGATTTTACGTTCAGAAACGGCTTAAACACCTTCTATGAGGCGGGGAGAAGTTTCCCATCCAATTTTCTTACAAATTGGCAAACATGGTCTTTTAACATCAGATTCCCAAGACGTTGTTCATATTCTGGTTTGAATTTATTCCACAAATATCGAATTCCGTAATGTACGAGTCCACTAGGATGCGTGTCAAGAGAAATTTCGATATTATCTAAATTCTGTTTATTCAGACCATCCTTAATGAACTGAATTTTATCTTCTCTGTTTGTAGATGGAATTCCTAAAGATCGTCATTTTAAATTATAGTTCCATCTAGCACATTTATAGCAAACGACTATTATCTTTGCTCGTCATTTCTTGGCATATGAACATTTTCCGAGCCCTGGTAAATATCTAGTAGGTATTTCTGTGAATTCACCTGCAATTCTCACTTTGGCTTCAATAATGAATCTAATGTCAAAAGGTATGCTTTTATTCATAAGCAACCTCATCCTTTCAAGTCTTGTCTTGTAAATTTTTAAAATGACTTTTTTGCTAAGAAAGGGAAATCTATTTTCAATACTATTCAAAGTTTCTTCCATGATAAAAATAAATAAAATAAAAATAAAAGAGGAAAATATCTACAAATATCCGTTTTTGTGGGAAACTGAAAAATCCGACTTTAATAGTCACAGAGTACCGTTATCCGCCACTTGACCGGACAAACACAATTGAGTACTAAGTTACAATGTCGAGAAATTGTATCTATAACAATAGTTTACAATGTAAGATTTCAAAAATAACATTAATACTTCCCCGACAACGGCGCCAAAAACTTGACACGTCTTTTGTGTAACTATCGCAAGTGCACGATATCGTATCAAGTAGTAAGTGGACTTTTTGAGTCCGGTTTATCAATCCCACGAGGAAGTTAGGTTATATATTGAATTATACACTATTTATCTATTTGTTATGGAGATTTAGATGAGTGAAACGTACAATTTAAGAGTTTGGTCTGACAATTGCAAGGAAAATGCAATAATAGTTCTAAAAGTTAAGGAAATGAAAGATTGCACTAATAATAGATTAATAAATGGGTAAAATGAAATAGTTGGCATTACAAACTTAGTTCATGATTAGTTAGAGAAGATGTATAGGAGATCATAAGATGTATTTACTTATTATGCTGTGTAGATTCGATTTTCTTTAAAAAGACGCTTCCTCTTTCGAATGTCAAAACGCCCCTTATATATTGAATCAATCCACTATATTTCTATGTTGATTGGCTTCAATACATAGCATTAGGTTTTATGAAAATAACTCAAAGAATCATCTAAGTGTGTTCTATCCACTAGAACAACTTAGAGTGAAGATCATTTGATCTAATCAACATATTTTCTTTCGAAACATATGAAGACCATAAATATCATCATTTATTGGCCAAATAAATAAAGATTGGTAAAACAATGAAAATCACACACAATAATAAGTAATCCATAATAGATCTTTATACAAATTTAAATAACATGACAAACCTTGTTTATACTCCCAACTAAGGATAACTTAGCTCATGAAGGGTTTATTCAACATATTACAAGCTTGATTGGTCATTATTAGTTGAAAAAAAAGAAAGAATTGATCCTAACTCCCTTAGTAGATAAAGGAGAAAGAAGCAATAAACTCCATCAATAACATAAGCTAAACCACTATTACATAAATCACTCAAGAACACAAGTGTGTTCTTCACAAAAAGAAAAATATTACAAAGTATGAAAAATATAGATGAAAGATGATAAATGATGGATCTAAGGGGTCTATTTATACACCTAAACTCATCTAATATTTCCAAAATTCCAGCATTATTACATCAGATCGGATCTGTAACACCCCCAAGTTATTCAGGGAATATTACAGCACCGTAAGCCCCGCCGTAGGACCCACAAGGCTAAACATACGCGGAACTATCAATTTTGACCGAGAAGGTCTACATACAATGGAATGAAGAACAATACAAGGGTATTCAAAACATAACCAATGTATCCACAGATATCACAACACGAATCAATACCTCGGCAAACACAGGCCGGAACATCAAGGAAAATGGAAAACAATACTCGAGTATTCAATAACCATTCCAGTACAACAACACTGAATGGAAAACTCAAAACATAATCGGAGGAAAGAAACAGTATCACACTTGCCCACCATCTTCATGCCGACCCGATACCTGCCTATCCGCTCTCCTGGAACCTGAAATACATAAAAAGTATTTCCCCCATAAAAGGGGTTAGCCGTCGAATAGCTAGTGCAAGTATATCAAGTATGAAACACAATACTCCTCGACAATAAAGTAAATGTAACCGTCAATTCATCAATTCAAGACTAGTATTCCGGAATAACTAAATCTCATAGCATCACATCAATATATATGAATACCGTGGAACCGCACCAGAGGCTACGGAACCCTCAAAGGACCCGTCGGTCCATCCCGGAGTGGTTAATTCATATTATCCATGGAATCGCACCACAGGCTACGAAACCCTCAGAGGACCCGTCGGTCCATCCCGGAGTGGATATACATAATCATGCCATTAATATTTCTTACTTTCAAAGTCGAGGAAGCACATTCATAAATATATACTTGCCTTTGAGACATCGAGAAATCGAACGGGAAAATGGTATGAGTTCGGTAGGTCCAAGAACGCGCTTCCGGCACCTAAACGATTCGTAAGGAATATGATAGTCCAAAATCCATACTCAAATTACACGAAGAAATTTCCGAAACCCGTCTACGATTCACGAAAATACACGGGTAAACAACTAGAGGTTTGAAAATCGCTCAAACTCCCAAAAGTCCGAAAATGGCACAATTAAGTCCGTAAAATCGTAGGAAAATCATGCATACGGTATAGATACATTATAATCTCAAGGTTCTCAAGCTTCAAATCGGATAAATCGGACGAATCTACGAAAAACCTCAAAATCCAACACAATATCAAAGTGTTCTTGAATAATCTTTCAATAATCCGATGAATAATCAAACATGCCCATAATCATGCGCATATCACTTCATACACCATGATTTTAACATCCAAAACATCATTACCCAATACAAAATCGAAATCCAAGATGTTGAAGGAATTACCTCTTGAAGATCCAAGCACTATGATCCGAAGAATACGCGATAGATCGATGATCCGAGCTTCCCAACCGAATGAAAATGATAAAAATTCAATACTCAAGTGATAGATGATGCAAAGTTCTCTCCTCAAGCTCTCTCTCTCGTGTGGGTTGAAGAAAAAGAAGGAAATGAGCTGCATCTCGCTCAAAAATCATAATTATACAGTTGACTGCATCGTGTGCCGTGGCTCAGCGGAAGTGTGCCGCGGCACAGGCCCAAAAATTGCTCCCAGGGCTCGACAGTGTGCCGCGGCACAGGGTACAAACGGGTTTGGCCGAAATGCAGCACGAGTGTGCCGCGGCCCGGACGGGTGTGCCGCGGCAGTGTGCCGCGGCCCTGCCGGCATGTGCCGCGGCACAAGGTACAGGCTGCTCGGCCAGGTCTAGAAATTGTGTGTGCCGCGGCGCACAACCCTTGTGCCGTGGCGCACACCCCCCTTGGGTCCTAAAATGATGAAAAATGACCCGGGAAGAGAATAAAAGCAATAGGACTCAATATCTCGGAAACAATAACACGAAATGGAAGTACGGAAACCCCAAAACGGTGGTTCCAAGCAATGATTACAAGGGTTCGCCCAACAAAACACAATTCGCACAATGAAGTGATTTGAAATGACATGAATTTTAACCGGGTATTACAGGATCAAGGCCATCCATCCCCTCAATAATAGACCAAAAGCATAAAATATTTAAAAATGATCATACATCTGCCAAGAGTTACGGCCGTAACTTTCAGATGTTACAGCCGTAACTATGAGGACTTACGGCCGTAACTTCCAGATGTTACGACCGTAACTTTGCTTCGGCTTTTTGCGCATTAGTTGCTGTGTGAGTTACGGCCATAACTTTTAGATGTTACGCCCGTATGGAGTTTCAGACTTCATTTTCAGCCCAGAATTTCTTAGACTTTTGCGTTTTCGCCTCAAATCTTCTTCGGATGATAACTTTTGATATATAACTCTGATTTTGAATCTGGAAAGACTGCCGAACTCCTCGCGTAAAGCTCTACAACATGAATACATAAAAATACAATAAAGAGAATACTTTATAAGCATGTTATTTCTTGAGTAAATTAGTAATTCAATTCGATTAATGCTAAAATTACATCTTCATCCTATAAAAATAAAATTATAAAAAAAACTAATTAATTTAAATAAAAAATGAGTAGACTAGCATAATTATGAGTGAAATATATCAATACAAATCACGTATAAGTGTATAAAACAGACATTTATGAATGGCCGTTTTGTATCGCATTTTTGGCAGGCAGTACAAAAGGCATTGGGAATTCGGTTGCGTCTGAGTACTTCTTTTCATCCTCAGTCGGATGGGCAGTCGGAACGCACTACTCAGACATTTGAGGATATGTTGCATGCTTATGCTCTCGATTGGAGCAGTGATTGGGAGGAGCATTTGCCATTGATCGAATTCATGTTGTTGGCCACTAAGTATATAGAAAAGAGCTTGGTAAACTGTTTAAGCGACAAGCTGTACGATTTCAGATTAGAGTGCGTAGCGGAAGTCTTGTTAAAGTAAGTTGCTGTAAATACAACAACTAGATATGAAGTGTATACTTAAAATAATCACAGATATTAAAACAGTAAATGCAGAAGGCAATTGACACAGTAATTAAAGTGGTTCGAGGTAAACCCCTCTACGTCCACTGGTCCTCCACACAGGAGTTAAAATGTTTATTATAAATACTACGTACACAACTACGTATTTATAATCAAACCTATCAATGTATCGTTCACACAGATTGATACAATGATTGAAGCTTTCAACTGTTCACACAGATTGGTCAAAGCTTTCACTTGACTAACTTCTTCACACACAGTTCCGAAGCTTTGTCTCTTCAATGCAGATCCGTCACACACAGTTCATGAAAAGCAAGGCTTTCTCAGACCACACAGGGCTGTTGGGTTTGTTCAATGAAAGAACGATGGTTTGAACAACAACTGACTTTCTTGAGCTTGAGCTGATGATGTGTTGTTCAAGGTTGAGCACTTGGATATTTCTTATCTCAGAATATACAGTATACTTGAAGAAATATGTTTGCTCAGATATATTCGTGTTAATGCTTCTGGTTACTTGTTCGTTGTTATATATGGTCGTTATTGATCTTCAAACTCTTGGGGATATAAATAGCCTTCTGAATAGATCCGTTGAGAAAGATCCGTTGAGTAAAAGTCCGTGACAACTGGATGGTTGACTTATATAGATCAAGATCTATGTTGGTTTTAGTATTTAAATACTTTATCCTTTCATTATTTAAATACTTTATCAAACGGGACTTGAGTTTAGCGAATAACAAAGATTCCTTTTCAAACGGTTTTCAGTCCTGTTTTGATAAGTATTGAGAATGATGTATCCATTTGTGTTGTAGGCTATAAAGAAGAATTCACTGTATGGAGTGTTACTGTATGAAGAGACAACTTCCATACTTGGCGCTTTTAGACTCTGTTGCTGTATGATGGCATTATGAGAAGTCTTCGATACAGGATCAGCAACCTTCGATCAGACTTTCGATACAGCAGCTTGTTGTATGCTGGATTGGCACATTGTCAAAATACTTTATCAAAGCCTCGATACAGGGATTGTTATCCCAATAATTTCCCCTTATTTGATAATTTTCCATGTCTCCTCTAAATCATTTTTTATGTTTTCCAAACATCCTTGATGATGCCAAAACCTTTAACACTTAACATCTTGAAGGAGGGTAGATTTCTTGGTCTTCTGTTCGAATGTTCTAGCCTTCAGCAATTAGCCTAACACTAAGAACTGCTCGCATACAAGTTCAACTTTATCAAAAGAGTATTACATCATTAAACTTATGATTGGCGCATAGGCACAATCTTACAGTGTTATCTAGATATATACTACTGAATCTATGAACTGTTCGCAAACAAGTTCGTACAGCTTTATATTTAACAAGTTTTTATACTTGTATTAATTCAACAAATGGATTGAATATCGTAATCATGCAAGAACACAGTAGATTACGAGTTGTAATCTTTTAAGAGAAAAATATTTTATTGATATTGAACAAAGATTACAAAGTTTTTGTTATCTCAAAACAAATAAGAATACAGGATGAGAATACAGGAGGGAATCTAGCTCCTATAGTCAGAATGCCTCCAAGGCCTTTTAGGGTCATTCTTGGTACCCTTCCACCAATTTTGATGAGCGTCCCTGTTTAGATTTAGGTATATAGCTTGACCTTGGTAGGATTTATCGAAAACCAGGATCCAATCTTCTGGGTGGGTAACCAAGTCACCTTGCTTGTGCTTGGACTTCATCTTCTGCTGGAGCGGGAGCGTTCCTTCATCCAACCTTGTCTTAAAATCCTCTGTGGCTTTCTGCACCGTCTTGCAACTATTGAATATGGTGGAGTCCCTGATAAGAATAATGAAGTATCTTAGCAGTTCATTCTTCCTCCAGTTCTTGATCTCTTCTGCAGTTGGCTGTCGGTTGGCCGGGAGGTTTATAGCTTGCGGTTTTTATACGAGTTTCTTCCACGAAAAATTAGGGTCGTGGAATTCTGGACGATCTCCCTGTATCCTGACGTTGGGAGTAGGAGAGGATAAACGAGAAATAGCAGCAGTGATGCTGTCTCCAAATGTAGCTTCCATCTCCCTCTCTTGCTCGAGCCTTGACCTCCTTGCATCTTCCCTTGCTTCTTCACCCTTTTTGGCGTCATCAAGGTAGGACACCTTTTCATCAAGACGTTCAAGGATCTGCATAGCAGCATCCTGTTTTGTCTCAAAACTTGTCATTTTATTCACTAGGTAGGTGAGCACCTGCGACATATCTTGAATTTACTTGTCGTGTACTCGAAGCTCGGAACCAGATTCAATGAGAACGGATGTTGTCTTGGCCTCAAATACACGAAGCTTTGATTGTTCTTCCATCAGGATTTGCTCCTGACACTGTTGTAATTGGCTAATGGCCTACTTGAAGACGGTAGGCAGGATGCGGAAGGCTTCTTCAACTTGAGAAACTTCATGCCTCATGCCAGTCATTTCTTCAATGGCTGACTGATGTAACCAATTAATCTCTTTTTCAACAGCATGCAGGGCATTCACGGCATCCTGCAAGAAAACAGTTTGGTGGCCAAGAGCATGCAATTGCTCTTTCTTCTCGGCAGTTCGTGGAGAGTCTGGCTTGGCAAAATCTTCAACTCCATTCAATTGTCTCAAGTTCACATTAGGACATGAATCGAGGTGGACATCCTCAGGTATCATACCGTCGTCGGATTCCAAAATAGTTGAAGTTGCGGGAGCATCCGATGTGGGCTCGAAAACAGGGGTTGCTGTATTCTCCTGTTCTGAAATAGGTTATGAAGACATAGGTATAGGAGGGAATGATTCCTCCTGCTTTCTGCTCCTGCAGAGGGACTGATTTCTCGTGTGGGATGGCACTGGTCTGGTCGTCTGTGGTGACAGGCTCGAGTGCCTTTTCAGCGGTTGGTTGTTTCTCTGCTACAGGAGGGACTGAATCCTCGCTGTTGGGAACATTATTTTGGCTTGAGGTCCCTTGATACTGTTAGTGTTGAGGTTCCTCACGACTCATTCTCAGACCTTCCAGTAGGGCGTCATCTTCATCGTCCGAGTCATGATCTGATTTGGGACTGTGGGGATCAGAGCCAATGGATTTTGCTTTTCCTTTCTTGCGGGCATCTGCCTTGTCCATCAGGTGGCTGGTGATAAACTCTTTACAGCACACGTTGTCCCATTGGATCAGGACTTCAACATCTTGAGACTCCATCACTTCCAAGACAAACCTTTCTTCTTCGCAACAATCGCTCCAGTTGTACAAAGTGTTGTATGGAGCGAGCCTGTAGGCTTTCCACTGGACAAAGCGTTCAAAGCCTGCTCTATTTGCACAGAAAGAAAAGTCTTGTTGATTATGGTGTCTGGGGAGGGGCTGCGTGTAACACCCCGAGATATTCGGAATAATTACAGCGCCGTAAACACTTTAGATAAGGATTTACAAGGCTAATTTTAAAAGAAGTGTGAAAGTAATCCAATCGAACAACTGAAGTTCAAATACAGATTTGATTTAACCGATCAAATGAGTTAACTTATATAACCATATCGAAATGACCTTATTAAAACAGACGTACTCGAGTACTAAATGAACCAAGAAGACAAATCACAATAACAATAACATCAACCACATCACTGAGCCATTCCATCGTCACCGATGCTTGTGGTTGCCTCCCGCTCCTCGGCTACGAACATCAAAACAATGTCCACCCCAGAAGGTTAGCAAAACAATGCTAGTACAAGTATCATCATACAATAAATCATCAATGCATCATAGAACATGCAAACGGACTTCCGCCACGGAATCAGCGATGCGAATCCTCACGATTCCATCAACACAATACAGGGTAATCCAGCGATCCAGCGCCCTTGGTATAGATCCCCATGATGATCCCGTCGGACCAACGCATGGTGGAAAACCCGTCCAACGATCCAGCGCCCTCAGCATAGATCCCCATGATGATCCCGTCGGACCAACGCATGGTGGACATTCGATCCAGCGCCCTCAGCATAGATCCTCATGATCCCCTCGGATCATTTATACCATAAGTCAATCAACTATGCATACACATATGCATTTCAATATGTTCATCAATACGAACAAATAACAACGAATATCACGAGAATTTTCAGAAATACATCTCATATTCAACAATATGAACAAAACCACAAGCATGATAATTCGAACTCGACATATGATACTTGCCTCGAAAATGGCAAGGACGAAACACTTCAATGATCTCGACACCCTCGAAGGCCGTCTCCTTCGATCAACGTAATAAGCTCGAACCTTAACAAAAGGAATGATATACAAATCATCTCACGTCGAACGATGGCCTAACAATTCGGTCTACGGCCGAAAAGCTCAAAATAAACAATGCACTGGGCGCTTAGCGTGCGCTCGTACTCACGTAACGTGCGCTAAGCCATTTATTAGCATCGCTATCGTGGAAGACTAGCGTGCGCTAGCCACGAACTGACAGTTCGAATCGGCTGATACATAACGTACGCTACGTACGTATTGTGCGTTAACTGAACCCCGATAGCGCACGTTAACTCACATATGTTAGCGTGCGCTAACCTTGCATGGCAGAATACTGCTAACGGAAAAACTGGGTTGAAAGGTGGTGAATTCATGAATTCTATGTTGATACAACAAGTCATCCTCAAGCATGTCATGCTAATAAGTTTTGTGGAAGTTCCATGATCATGAGGTACAAATATACGGATAATCATCTCAACGTCATATCTTATTTTTGATCTTCAAGAAATATACCAAGTTCCGATTATTCCAAGTCCCAAAACATATGATTCCTTACGTAAAACATACGAACTAGGTAATTTTCATATACTGGTCGATTGGTTTTGAAGATATATAACATGCTCAGGAATCCACATACTAAAAGGTTCAACGGATCATACGATGAATAAGTGTCGAAACGTCGAAAATATCCTTCTAACACATGATGTACGACTAATAATGAATCTAACTGACTAGATGAACATGATCAACATCCTATAGAACACTACTAGTATTGGTGAAGAATCACCTACCTCAAGGTAGTGAAGAACACGGAGGAAATTGAAGCAATCCAACACCGAAAGCTTGAACACCAATCTCCAATGATATACGATCTTCAATCACGAACTAGGATGTTGATATGAAGTGTTTAGGATGAAGGAAGTTATGTTCTAAGTGTAAGAATTCGGGTAATGGGAGAAGAATGAACTGAAATCACGAATAGGATGATGTCCTATTTATAAGAAATGGCTATTAGCGCGCGCTAGACCCTGCTCGTAGCGTGCGCTAACGGCTCACTGACTTAACTGTACTCAGCACTTAGCATGCGCTACGCATATACCTGTAGCGTGCGCTAAGGCGTTGACTCGGCTTTTCCCGAAAGCCATCCAGGTACATCCCGACACGATCCGACAGGGGTCCCCCGGCCAGATCTCACCTACCGCACGTCTCAATCAAATTGACCACGCATAGCATGCGCTAATGACCCTCAGTAGCGTGCGCTATGAATACACGTTAGCGCACGCTAAACATAGCTGATAGCGTGCGCTACATGCGCAGATTTACAATCTTTAAATCACAAACACGAATTTAAACGCTCGACAACATCGGATTATGAAATACGGAGAATAGTACTCAGACAAAACTACAATCATTACAATATCACAAGTTCCAATTACATAACAGAAATCTCGGGTATTTCACTGCGTACAGCGCTTGGGTCCGCTGTATGCACGGGTTCCTCGACAGGCATGGGTTCCTGTGTTGGAGCTGGATCCCGAACAGGGGTTGATACCCTGATGGGAGAAGGATCCTGAACGGGTGTGGAATCCTGAATAGTAGATGTGGATATTGGCTCCAAAGAGGCAGCCAACTCGCCAGAGTCTTTTAAGTTGGCAGATGTCTGAGTATCTGTCATAGCCGCCAAAGGCTCGAGATCTACTGTCGCGACAGTAGCGGTCATCTCTTCCGCATGGGTTGTGCCCTGGGGGCTCGATATAGTGGGTTGAACCATTGAAGGAGCATCCTTGGAGATTTCTGTAACTGTAACTTTTGTGAGCCTCCTTATCTTCCTTTTCGGATTCTCACCAGCAACGGGAGTTTTGCTGTGAGATCTCTTCCTTTTCTTCGAGGTCTCCTCGCTCTGGGACTTCGAAGGCATGTCCCTCGGATCGGCAGAAAGTGGCAAAGTTCGGACAAAAGGTCTATTCGTAATAAGGGTTTCTTTGTTAAAGACAAAGGGCCTGATGCTTCCTATGTATATCCGAGAATTGATCTTCTTTGCTTCGTTGGCTTGCGGAACACCGCATTTTGTTAGAATATAATTCAGAAGCAAACCAAAGGACTTCTTTTGAGAGGCAGGTTTGGATACTTCTTCCTGCAACCTCTTTAGAATAATTTGACACCAGTTGACCATTTCACAGGTCATGATGGTGACCATCATCCTAAATCTCAAATTGGTGCACATCTCGAATGCACCTGTTATATTCTCAATGTCACGACAACAAAAATCGTGTAAGTAAACAAAAGGTAGGCAAAAATTTCTCTTGTGGCAAGAAGTGTGAATCCTTTCAACCGATGCTGAACCGGTGAATAATCCATAGTATCTGGTCAGGATTTCTTGGGACCCAAAGGTCTCAAGATCTTCCATGGTCAGGCCATCAGCAGGTAGCCTATAAATATTCTGAAGAAGCTCTTGGTCAACATGGATCTCCACTCCGCGAATGACAACAGTCATGTCAGCAACGTTTCCTCCATGTGCAAGAGAAAAGAAACGAACATCAGCGTTGAGGTAAAATTCCTCAACCATTTGAGCATCGAAACGCTCAGCGGTGTGACTCCCAAGGAGATAAAGGCCTTTTTGATGAATCCTCGTAATGATGTACTCCATCGATTCGACGTCATCACCTTCAGTACGAACATGTTCAACCACTACAGATATAGCAAAGATCCGTCTGTCGATGATGTTAGAGGTCTTCTTGAGAGAGAGAGAGAGAGAGAGAGAGAGGAAGTCTGAGAAGATGCCATTGTTGATTCTTGAAGAAAAGTGACTAAGATTCAAAGAAAATTGCAGTAAAAGCAATAAAACTTGTAGGCTGTATGCTCAAAGACTCGTTCAATATGCAGAAAGCATAAAGAGTCTGAAGAGGCATTAACAGTCCTTTTATAGTGGGCGGCGGTGAAGGGTTTTTAGATAATGAACGGTCAGATTTAAGGGATGGAAACCGTTGTTTAAAATGGACGACCATGATGGACTGAGTGTAACCGGTACAACTTATCCATCTAATTTTAAAATAAGAGCGGGTCCCAAATCTGACGTATCAGTTTCCCTTATTGCCCTAAATGGCGGTGTGAAATTAATAACATAATTTGAAACATTGCAGCTTTTGAGATACTAATGTCCAGATGTCATGTAAAACATTTAATGCACAAGAATTTTTAATTATAACAGGGCACGTGGAAACAATAATAGTTTTAAAATAAATAATATATTAATTGATTTCCCATAGTATGTGCTGTATCCGCGAAAATACAGTGTTCCCCCTAAAAAGGTACATACGGGTTTCAATTCCATACAGCAACTTTCGGATTAATGCTGTATTCGTGGGTCATACTGTATCCCCCCTTAATTATTGCACACGTCAGCTGTAGGATAATTCATATTGATTTGTTCCTACAGTGATGTTGTGATTGTCTGAGTGTACAGATAACTAATGGTGGATACTGTATTCTTGGGTCTTACAACATTCCCCCTCAATTGTTGAGTAAAAGCATTAAAAACTTACAGGGAGTCAGGTTGTAGCAATCCCAATTCATGTCGAAGCATGCATAATCTTGCTATGTCGAGAGGTTTGGTAAAGATGTCGGCTAACTGGATATCTGTATGATCTTTTTCCAGCCGAACATCCTTGTTCTCAACATGATTCCTGATGAAGTGATGCTTCATGTTGATATGCTTAGTACGCGAGTGCAATACAGGGTTGTGCGTTATTGTAATGGCACTCGTGCTATCGCACATTATCGGTGTTTCTTTGGCTTCAATTCCATAGTCTGACAGCTGTTGTTGCATCCAAAGGATCTGCATACAGAAACTTCCAGTAGCATAGTATTCTAATTCATCTATGGAAAGCGAGTTTGCCAATTGTTTCTTGCTAAACCAAGACACGAGTCTAGGTCCAAGAAAGTGACAAGTTCAGCTTGTACTCTTTCTATCTAGATTGCAGCCTCCGAGATCCGAGTTGCTGTAGTTAACTAAATCGAATCCGCCTTCTTTAGGATACCACAGTCCTACATCGACTATTTCTTTGACATATTTCAGGATTCGTTTGGCTGTTGCGAAGTGTGATTCTTTAGGTGCTACTTAATATCGCGCACACACTCCTACAGCAAACTGGATATCAGGTCTGCTAGCCGTTAGGTACAGAAGTGAGCCAATAAGCTTCCTGTAGAGTGATTGATCAACCAGCTTTCCAGCTTCATCAGCACTAATTTGCACGGAAGTGCTCCTGGGGGTTGATGATGATTTGGAAGTATTCATTCGAAACTTGTTGAGAAGCTCCTTGCTGTATTTTTCCTGGTTGATGAATATCCCTGTAGGCAACTGCTTTACCTGCAATCTTAGGAAATAACTATGTTCTCCCATCATACTCATTTCAAATTTACTTTGCATGAGATGAGAGAACCTTTGACACAGAGCATGGTTAGTTGAACCAAATATTATATCATCTACATAAATTTGAACCATCAGGAGGTCATCACCTTCCTGTATTTTAAACAAGGTCTTGTCCACAGCACCTTTCTCGAATCCATTATCGGTTAGGTACTAGTACAGAGTCTCATACCATGCTCTAGGGCCTTGCTTAAGTCCATACAACGCTTTCCTTAGCCTGTATACGAGGTCTCTGCCTTCTGGATTGACAAACGCTAGTGGTTGCTCAACATATACTTCTTCGGCAAGGTCTCCATTCAGGAATGCCCTCTTGACGTCCATTTGATATACAATGAAGCTCTTATGGGTGGCAAAGTCTAAAATATTCTAATGGCTTCTAGTCTGGCTATAGGGGCAAATGTGTCATCATAGTCTATGCCTTCTTCCTTTCTATAGCCTTGGGCGACTAGTCGGGATTTATTCCTGATAATGAGTCCATTTCTATCCTTCTTGTTTCTAAATATCCATTTGGTTCCAATTACAGATTGATGCATAAGTCTGGGTACAAGATACCATATGTTGTTTCTTTCGAAACTGTTAAGCTCCTCTTCCATAGATGTAATCCAGTGAGAGTTGTTGAGAGCTTCTTTGGTAGAAACAGGTTCGGATTGGGCTAAGAATACGGCAATAGTGCACATGTTAAGTCTTCTAAGCTCGGATTGGGATTTCCATACAGGAAATGGAGATATCTCAGACTCGGGTTCTTCTTGCGCACATAGTATATTTCCTTGTGTACTCTGTATTCTCCTTCGGGTAGAAACTCCAGCATCAATATTTCCTATGATCAACTCCTATGGGTGATCTCTCAACCATCTTCTGTTGGGTTCTAATTCGGGGTCCCATACTGTATCTTGAGTTGCTGTAGTTTCGGCTTCATCTTGTACAGCATCGGCTTCATCTACTTCAGTTCTTACAGTTGCGGGGTTGATTTCTAGGTCAACGACAGGCTCTATAGGAGTTGGTGGATCAATGATGGAAAGTTGTTGGGTGTTCTGAGTAATACCTTCTACTCCTGTAGGATCATGTTGAGGTTCGTCGAACACTAGATGAACTGATTCCTCAATTGTTAGCTTCCTTTTGTTAAAGATCCTATAAGCTTTGCTAACAGAGGAATATCCTACAAATATCCCTTCATCCGATTTCTCATCGAAGGTTCTAAGTTGATCCTTCCCGTTGTTCAAAACGTAACACCTGCATCCAAATATGTGAAAGTACGAAACTAATGGAGTTTTGTTGTTCCATACTTCGTATGCTGTTTTGTTGTGGTGCTTGTTGATGATACATCGGTTTTGTGTATAACACGCTGTATTGGTGGCTTCGCCCCAGAAACGCTGTGGCAACTTGCTTGCGGCAATCATTGTCCTTGTTGCTTCCTTCAGCGTCCTGTTCTTTTGCTCAGCAACACCGTTTTGTTGAGGTGTGCAGGCAGCTGAGTATTCGTGTTGTATCCCATTTTCCGAATAGTATTGCTCTATAAAGCGGTTAGTGAATTTTGTACCTCTATCAGAATGAATGGACATGATACTCAACCCTTTCTCATTCTGAAGCTTTCTCAGGTGCTCGGGCATCTTTGATGTTGTTTCCTTCTTCTTGCTTAGGAAGATTGTCCAAGCATACCTGGAAAAGTCATCAACAATAATGAGACAGTATTTCTTACCTCCCAAACTTACTGGGTCTATAGGACCATAGAGATCCATGTGTAGCATTTCTAGAATTCTGTGAGTGGAAAGGTTGGATTTGCTCTTCAGGGTGGTCTTGATTTGCTTGCCTTTCTGACAGGGTCCACAAACACTGTCCTTTTTGAATGACACATTGGGTAATCCTCTAATCATTCCCTATCTGGAAAGCTTGTTGATAGTCTTGAAGTTGACGTGAGACATTCCTTTTGTGCCATAGCCAGCTTAAATCTGCAGTGCCTTTGGCAACAAAACAAGGAATTGTGTAGCTCGTAGGCATCCAGTCAGCAATATACATATTACCTGATCTGCTTCCTGTGAGCACAACTTCTTTGGTCAGGATATTCTTGACTCTACAGTGATCTGTATAGAACTTCACCGAGAACTGTTTGTCACAAAACTGGATAATACTAAGTAGATTGTACTGTAAGCCTTCAACATAAGCTACATCGGTGACTTTGAATTTTCGGACAAGCAGGTTTCCATTCCCTCTTGTTCTTCCTTTAGATTAATCACCAAAGCACACTTTTGGACCGTGACCTTCTACGTAATCTAACAGCTTGTTTTTATCTCCTGTCATGTGCCGAGAACATCCGCTGTCAAAGTACCAGATATCCTCCTCTAAGATGTCCTATATGCAAACAAATTAATTAGATTTAGGTCCCTTTTGATTGTTGGGTACATGGATGTTAGTGCCTTTAGGTACCCAGATTTTCCTGACAACAGTAGGTTTACTGTAGGATGGTTTAGGTCCGTAGTTGCGATGTCTGTGTGGGGCATATACGTAGTCGCTATAACCATGATAATTATTATGCATGTAAAATTCATGGTTATTAATCCAGTACGAATGCCGTCTTGGAGGTGGAGTCATTTTCTTCGGCCTTACAGCTTGCCTTCTGGGTCTCCAGTTGGATTCCCAAAGTTGTTGTTGATACTGTGCGGAAACTTGCTTTCGCGAGGGATAATGAGGCTCCTGTATCCAATACCTAGGTGTGCTGTACTGAAAGTACTATCGTGCAGGCCTTTGATATTTGGATACAACCTTCTTTCTTAACGGCTGTTGGCACTGTTGATATGCTCATGGAGCATGCTATTGAGTACCCCTTACGTGTCTGAATGGCTGGTGATTCCGCTATCTGGAATATGACTGTGGTAGCGGAATGGCAGCTTTTGCTGTTCGCGATGCAACGGGTTCCTTCACAGGACTCGGAATTTCTTTCGAGATAGGAATAGGTTCCACACCCCTGACGAACACAGTACTAGTTTTCCCTTTATTAGAAAATGAGTTGTATCCTAAGCCACTTTTATCATGAGCATGTTGCCCAGTGCTTAGAATTTCTTCCATTCTTTTAGATGATTTCTCGAAAGATTTCATAATGTTCTCAAGTTCTCCTTCTCGTTTTTCGAGAGTTTTTACTTTGGCTTGAAGCAGAACAAAATCATTTGTCTTGCTTTCGCTATGAGATTTAGTCTCACTTAGTTCATGAGCAAGTTGATGATTGCTCTCCAAGAGTTTTTCAAGATCGACTCTACTGTTTTCACATTCCGAAAAATATGCAGCTCCGACTTTCTAACCTAGAGCTGAATGTTGGAGCTGCATATTTTTATTTTTCAAAGTATCATGGGCCTTTTGGATGTTCTTAAACTCATTCATCATGTTTTCAAAAGTATGAGATGCATTGGTAGGAAAAGCTGAGGTTGAGCTTACCTCATCATCGCTATCTTCATCTTCCGGAATGTCTTTGGCCATAAAGCACATATAGGCTTTATCTTCGAAATCATCATCAGATGAGTCACTGTAAGTGACTACCTAACGACATTCTTCGGACTTTGATGGTGAGGGGGAGGCTTCTGATTCACCAATCAGGGCCTTGAGTTTGTTTTTCCAAGCACGTCTTCTTTCATCTTTTTCCTGTTGCTCGGCTTCCGGCAACCTTTGAACTTTAGGATGAGGACATTTATTTGCATAATGTCCTGGTTTCCGGCAATTATAACACATGTTAGCATCATCAGAGGAAGTTTCGGTACTTACCTTGTGAACAGGCTTGGGCCTGTATGGAGTCTTTCCCGAATGCTTGATGAACTTCTTGAACTTATGCATGAGGAGCGCCATTTCATCTTGTGACAGCATGTCGTCACTGTCAGCATTCTTGTAAATGGGCTTTGATGAGCTCGGCATGCTTTGTCTTCGGTTGGATACAGCCGCTAATGCTGTAGTCCTTGCGGGAGATTCTCCAGCTTTCTCTCTCCTTTCTATATCATACTCAAACGTAGGGGTGTATTTCGAACGGAACGTTCGTGAAAATTTCACGAAAATGTTCGGTCAACGTTCAGTTCGTGTTCGGTTCGGTCAAATTTGAACAGCTTGCGAACATGTTCATTACATACACAAACCGAATACGAACAAAATAATATATGTTCGTTAGTTCACGAACAGTTCGCGAACAAAGGTTTTTTATATATTTATTAATAATTTTATAATAATTAATAAATATATATGCAAAATAAAACCTACCATTCCAAAATCCTTAATTTCTAAATCTATCTTCTCTATTTATTTTATTAATTATTATTGCTTGTACTTTAGTTTTTTTTTCTATTTTTTGAACACAAACGAACAAACGAACGATCAAAACGAACGAACAATCGAACGCTAACGAACGAACACGAAATATGTGAAATTTTAATGAACCGAACACGAACAAGTGGTTTGCAATTTTACCGAACACGAACACGAACCGAACGAACCGAATTCTTAACGAACGAACGTTCGTTAAAGTCACTGTTCAGTTTGTTTGGTTCGAAATACACCCCTACTCAAACGCTTTGAGGTCAGAAAAGAGATCAAAAGTAGATATTTCATTAAGATTACACAATACACGCATTGCTGTGGTCTTAATGTCCCATCGGGCAGGGAGAGATTTGAAAATTTTTAGGTTCTTCTCCCTTTGGGAATAAATCTTGCCTAATGCTTCAAGTTCACCAACAATGTCAGTGAATCTGAGGTCAAGTTCCTCAAGTTTTTCAGTTGGTTTCATTTCAAAAGATTGAAATTGGTGAGTTAATTTTGAAATTTTGTTTTCTTTTGAGAGCTCAGTTCCCTCACAAATTAACTTGAGTTTATCCCAGATATCCTTGCCTGATTTACACCTCTTTACCTTAGAGAACGTGCCTTTGTCAAGAGTGACAAATAATGCGTTCTTAGCAACATTGTCGAGGTTGGCGCGTTTTCTATCATCAGAAGTCCATTGTTCGCGCTCTTTATCGAGCATCTCTGAATGATCCTGCACTTCAATCCTTGGGGCCGGATTTCCCTTCATGATCTTTATGGGGCCATCCTGTATAACAAAAATCATCTCTTCATGCATTGCTGCAAGATGAGCCTCCATCCTAAGTCTCTAGTCGTCAAACTCGTTAATAGAAAACATAGGGACTTTATTGATCATTGATGTATCCATATGAGAATATAGGAAAGAAAAAGACTATTTTACAAAGATAAGTGATTTAAGAATCTGATTCGGTCAAAAATACGACTGATTATTTTTAGAATCAACCGCTCCGATACCACTTGTTAGCCACTAAGTATACAGAATACAGCTTGGTAAAATGTTTAAGCGACAAGCTTTACGATTTCAAATTAGAGTGCGTAGTGGAAGTCTTGTTAAAGTAAGTTGCTGTAAATACAGCAACTAGATATGAAGTGTATACTTAAAATAATCACATATATTAAAACAGTAAATGCAGAAGGTAATTGACACAGTAATTAAAGTGGTTCGAGGTAAACCCCTCTACGTCCACTGGTCCTCCATACAGGAGTTAAAATGTTTATTATATATACTACGTACACAACTACATATTTATAATCAAACCTATCAATGTATCGTTGACACAGATTGATATAATGATTGAAGCTTTCAACCGTTCACACAGATTGGTCAAAGATTTCACTTGACTAACTTCTTTACACACAGTTCCGAAGCTTTGTCTCTTCAGTGCAGATCCGTCACACACAGTTTGTGAAAAGCAAGGCTTTCTCAGACCACACAGGGCTTATGGGTTTGTTCAATGAAAGAACGATGGTTTGAACAACAACTGACTTTCTTGAGCTTGAGCTGATGATGTGTTGTTCAAGGTTGAGCACTTGGATATTTCTTCTCTCAGAATATAAAGTATACTTGAAGAAATATGTTTGCTCAGATATATTCGTGTAAGTGCTTCTGGTTACTTGTTCGTTGTTATATCTGGTCGTTACTGATCTTTAAACTCTTGGGGATATAAATAGCCTTCTGAATAGATCCGTTGAGAAAGATCCGTTGAGCAAAAGTCTGTGACAACTGGATGGTTGACTTGTACAGATCAAGATCTAGATTTTGCGTTGTTTGAAGATCTATGTCAGTGTTAGTATTAAATACTTTATCCTTTCAATATTTAAATACCTTATCAAATGGGACTTGACTTTAGCGAATAACAAAGATTCCTTTTCAAACAGTCTTTAGTCCTGTTTTGATAAGTATTGATGATCTCAATACTTTAGAGCTTGAATGTTGTATCCATTTGTACTGTAGGCTATAAAGGATGAAGAGGCAGATTCCATACTTGGCGCTTTTAGACTCTGTTGCTGTATGATGGGATTATGAAAAGTCTTCGATACAGGATCAGCAACCTTCGATCAGACTTTCGATACAGCAGCTTACTGTATGCTGGATTGGCACATTGTCAAAACACTTTATCAAAGCCTCGATACAGGGATTGTTATCCCAACACACATACAACAATAGTTGGCACGCGTCGATTCGAATGGCACAGGCGCTTTATGGGTGGCAATGTCGATCGCAGATTTGCTGGAACGAGGCGTCCGATTTGGTTGGGACTGAACCGGATATCGCTATGGAGACGAGGAGGAAGGTGGAATTGATTCGGGAGAGGATGTTGACTGCTCAGAGTCGACAGAAGTCATATGCTAATGTCCGTCGTCGAACTTTGGAATTCGAGGTGGGGGACCATGTTTTGCTAAAGGTGTCGCCGACGAGGAGAGTTTTCCGCTTTGGGAAGAAGGGAAAGTTGAGCCCGAGATATATTGGGCCCTTTGAGATTCTCGAGATAATCGGTGAGTTGGCATACCGGTTGGCATTGCCTCCGTCCTTGAGTCACCTTCATAGCGTTTTCCATGTTTCCCAGCTAAGGAAATATGTTCTGGATCCTAGTAACGTCATCAACTATGGTGAGATTGATATCGCCGAAGATATTACCTTCGAGGAACGCCCCTTGAAGATTTTGGAGAACCGTGAGAAGCGACTGAGGCATAAGACCATTCCTTTGGTAAAGGTGCAGTTGTCGAGGCATGGTGTCGATGAAGCAACTTGGGAAACCGGGGATAGCATGCGTGCAAGGTACCCCGAGTTGTTTGTTTCTTAAGTTTCGGGATGAAACTTATTTTAGTGGGGGTAGAATGTAATATCCGCATTTTTCTTTCCCGGTATTTTCATTTTTTTTTGGTATATTACCGTGTTGGTATTTTGGGAACACTTATTTCTAGAATGTTGTCATCCGATTCTCATAATTGTTATTCGGAACCACCGTTTCGGGGTTGCCGTAAATCCATCCTATGTTATTATGCTTATTGTAAGTTCCGTTTGATGTTTCATTCGTGTTTTGGTGTTTTGAGGCCATTGTTATCTTGTGCCTAGCGTGCGCTATCATTTTTGTATAGCGCACGCTAAGCATCATTTTGTAGCGCACACTACGTTTGCTTCGTAGCGCACGCTAACGAGTCGAGCTCAGCAGTGGCAGTAACTTGTTCCTGCTCTCTATTCTCTGGACGAGCAGCTTAGCGCAAGCTAAGATTTTGTTTTAGCACACGCTATTGCTGAGGCCTAGCGCACGCTGAGTGTCCAGTAAGGCACGCTAATCCGACAGTCCAGTACTGGGCAGATTGTTTCTGGACTCGGTTTAGTGTCCAGGTAGCGTACGCTATGGCCCGATAGCGCACTCTATCGAGAGACTGTTAGCACACACTATTCTTTTGTAGCGCACGCTAACGTTCCAGAACCATAGGTTTTGGACTGGATTATGGCTGGGTAGCGCACACTAAAGCTCCCTGGCTATAAAAACCAGGGAGTTGACCCAGACTCTCATTTTTCTCTCCCACTTCTCTCTCTCCGGTTTTGGGCGAACCTTGGGCGATTTCTGAGCGATTTGAAGCGTTGCGATTCCTAGCCATCATTTTCTTGTGTTCTTGGTGAAGATTAACAACAGCAACACTTATTATTGCTCCTTAATCCAAGGTAATCTCCTAGAACCTTATTTCTGGGAAATTTTGGGCGGGGGGGTTTGAGTTTTTGTCCGATTCGTTCTGTATTATTGATTAATCCATGATGTATATGATTAATCTCTGTAGTATTCTTGTTTTCCCTACGAGTTCATGGTAAGTTTCGTTGTTTTTGTGAAATCGAGAGGGTTCGGGTGTGACCGGTCCTCGTCGTTGTTTTGTACGAACTTATATAAATCGTGGGTGGATTTTTGGGTGTATTCCATTTTCGTAATCATCTAGAAATGGTTGTGATTGTATTCTTCGAATCGTTAGGTTCGGGTTCGTTGGCTCCTAGCGGTCGTGTTGATTCTTCCTTTCCATTCGTGTCGTCATCTATTGACCGAGGCAAGTACTCTCATGAACTTACACTCTTAACATGATAGTGTTGCATGAGTGATGAGTGCGTGTGTTTGCTCACTACGGGTTAGATCCGACGGGTCTCGGTAGGGGTCCACGGGGGGGTGGATCGACGAGCTTTGCTTTTAACCACTACGGGTTAGATCCGACGGGGTCTCGGTAGGGGTCCACGGAGGGGTGGATCGACGGTTAATTGTGGTGCATTTTTACAAATGTGTTTTGGATTATGGCGTTTCCGGAAATGTGTGTTTCAACTGATGTTTTTTTGAATTGCATGCTTGACTATATGTGTAAGGTGTAAATCGTTCATTTGGTTACTTGTACTAGCGTAATTGCTAACCCCTTTGGGGACCCTTCTTGGGGAAATTCGTTTTATGAATTTCAGGTTATGTTCAGCCAGACGAGCGGGCATTGGGACGATACGAGGATGCTGGCCAGGGTTGTTGACATGTGCAAGCGAGTTCTTTATTTTTCATTGTCCATTTCAATATGGTTGTTTTCTCAACTTGTGAACTAATAGACGTACTCGAGTACTTAGGAGCTCTTGATTTTCTTTGAAAAATGTATTGGGTTGTCCGTTATGTTTTCATTGGATTATTGTGTTGCTCGAATGACCGGTCGAACCGGGTGGATTTTATTGTTTTGCGTCTTTGTGATGTGGTGTTTTTGCATCGACTCCATGTGCCGATGAGTGAACTTGGTTACCTAGGCTGGTGGGTCCCATGTAGGGGTCCACGACACTGTTACATTCCCGGGATTTCTTGGGGGGTGTCACACGAGGAGCCAAAGAAGATGACTTGGGACTCTTGATTCCACCAAACAAAGAAAGGGAAGGTTCCGCTGTAGGACTACACGAAACTCGATGAGAAGAAGTTCCGACTATCACACTATCCGAAAAATCTCCAGACGTCCTCTGTCTCTTCGACTCATGCAAAGGCCCAGTGGATAATGATGCCATCTCGTACGCCATGGCTTGATTCTGATACTCTTTCAAAGTAGCATAAGTGAAACCCGACATGTACTGTCGAATCTCTGGTCTCATCCGCATATCAAAAGATGGATTTTGTCTTCCTCGGTCCTCACCTGCCTCTTCACGTAAGCGAGTTGTCAATTATAATCGATAATAGCCTGTGACATGGGTATATCCTGCAGCTCGGCTAGATAAAAATCTCGGATCCTCTGCTCTCAGATCGGATCCGGACAGAACTCCGCTTCCATCAACTTCTTGAACTCTTCCCAAGTAACAGCATGATCCTGAGACTCAACGGCCTCCCACCAATTAGCAGCTTCGCTATCTAGAAGGAACTGAGCGATAGGAATCCTCTGTTACTCTGGACAACCAACCGCCTTGAAAATCTTCTCCAATTGGAAAATCCAACCATCCCAGCCCAAAGTATCACCCATGCCTGCAAAACGAGGAGGATGCATACGAATCACTTCTCTAAGCCATTGAGTCGACCCGACGTTCTCAGTCACGGTATTGTTACTCTGAACCGCCTGAGCCAAATTAGTCGTCTGGTCTGCCACCTGCTGAAGTGTAGTAGCAACACCAATACTAACGTCATTGCCGGCAGCATGATCCTGATCGCGCGACCGATTGCTGTTAGCAATAATTGTTAGATTTTGATGATGTCATTATTGTAATTCAAACATTTATTACTTGGCAAAAATGTAAGGAAGAACCAGATGAGTATCTTCCATAGGCCAAATTATGTTAAGTTAAATACTTGGCAAAATGTAAAGAAAAACCAAATGAGTATCTTCTATAGGCCATTTAAGTTAGGCTCAAAATCGGTTAAGTACAAAAGTACAGATAAGTACTTCATAGAAGTGTAAACCAAATGTTGCAGTAAAGCCGAAGTCACAGTCAAGTCTAAATCACAGAAACAAATTCATCAATGATGGTTGACCAGACTGCAGTCAAGTGATCAGCGGACCAAGACATCTGAAGTTTGACTAACAGATAAGTCAAAATTCATCAAGACAGAAGACTTCAGACAAGTCATCTAATCAGGCAAGTCTCAACAGGACATCAGAGAAGTCATCGGCAGAGAAGTCCAAACTGCAGAGAAGTTGACTGGACATCAGACAGCTTGACTTATAAGAGATCAGCTAAGTACTCCAAGTCCACGTCAGCATGCGTTGAATAGTCAATACTTATGGAAAGTCACATGCAAGCATGAAGGGACAAATTGGAGAGATTCCCGCAAAGGATATGAATTAAATAATTCATCTAGACCTAACCACTGAAGACTTTAATCTTATTATATTCAAAAGATTCGGCGTCTCACATGCAAAGTCTTCACAACAGTCGAAAGATGGATTAAAATATGGGAATCCAGCCTTGCAACGTTCAGAAAAATAAACAAAGAAGTCTATTTCTCCAACGGACGGATTTGTTACAAGATGTGCAATGGCTATGAAGTATGCTCAAGGATCGACACTTATATATATGCAAAGATTTGAAGTTGAGCTGTACAATGCGAGCAAAACTCTCAAGCGATCAAAGTTATCAAAGCAATCAAAGCAATCATATAGCATCGTGAAAAGAGCAGTACTTGAAGTTCTTATTTGAAGAAAGCTCTTGGTTGGAGAAGACAAACATTCTTGTCTTAATGGTTGAAGTTGCGAGACTGATAGGCATCCGAGTATTTGAAGAATCAAGTGGTGCTAGGCAGTTAAAGAGGAGTTGCAACGACGGGATTTCCACTGGTTGGAAGTTGTTGTAGCTAAGTAAAAGAATCACTGTAATATTTATCACTGGTTGAGAATTATAGTGGATTCATCTCCAACTGGTTTGGAGAAAGTGGATTAGTAGAGGATTACCCCACCTCTAAGACCACTATAACTGCCTGCGTGTTTTACTGTTTTCAGCATCATACTTAACTGTTGTATTCATACTTTACTGTTCCATTGATTATTTTTGTTTTCATCATCAGCTGATTTCCGCATATCTATCAACTGAGAAACTCACTCTTCGAAGAAAAGAGTTTAAGAGTTTCAATAATTCTATTCACCCCCCCTATAGACTTATTCCTGGACGACTTGTAACCTACAAGTGGTATCGGAGAGGGTGGTTCAATATTTCAAGAACCAGATCCATATATCGAGGATATATTTTAAGCTCATTTTTAGAAATGGAACACATGCATTCTAGATTACCTGTTTTTTCAGTTGAAGAGTATGATCTTTGGAAGATAATGATGCAGGCACACTTATCTTCAATCCATGACGACATGTGGTGCATCATAGAAGACGGTCCGTTCATCTTCGAGAAGGACAACACTCCTGAGGAGATTGCAGCCGGAAAGCCAGAGAAGATCCCAAAGAAGAGGACGGAGCTGACCATTGAACAAAGAAAGCTGGCCAACCTTGATAACCGGGCCAAAGACGTGCTGTACCAAACTCTTAACAAATCAACAATGGTCAAGATCAAGAACTGCAAAAACGCCAAAGAAATATGGGACACATTAGCCTTAATGTGTGAAGGAACGGAGCTGATAAAAGAAAACAAGTTGTCAATTGCTACCCAAAAATTTGACAACGTCAAAATGAAGAATGGCGAATCCATAGACCAAGTGGACACAAGGTTCACTGACATCATCAATAAGATTAACTCCTTGGGAAAATCATATGGGAACAGGGAAATGGCGCTGAAGGTCTTAAGATCTCTCAATCCTGAATGGAGTATGAAGGCAGTAGCCATGAGAGAATACAAGGATCTTAACAAAATAAAGATCCAAGAGCTGTTCTCTGATCTAAAGGCTCATGAGTTTGAGCTTCCAAGTTCATCCTCAACCGAGCCTGCAGAGAAGGGAATAGCCTTTGCAGCCGACTCCCCCGCCAAGAGCTTATCTGAAGTAAAACCTTCAAATCCACTTGATTTTGAGGAAGAAATGGCGTTCATAATGCAAAGGTTCAGCAACTTTAGAAAGAATTACTCCAAATACAAAAAGAATTATAAAGAGAACCCCAGGAGAAATCAAAAAGCTGGATGTTGGATGGTGGAATGTTATAATTGCCACAAGACATGACACATTCAAATTGACTGTCCTAATCTCAAGAAGGACAAGAGCACGAAGGAGGTGAGCAGAAAAGAAGACCGAAGGAAGGCCCTCATCGGAGAAGATCAAGAGCGAGTAGAATCAAGAAGTGGATTCTTCTCTAATGATGATGAAGAATATGATTGTCTGATGGCCAACCTAGCTGATGAAGAGGTAACATCTAAACCCTCAGTTTCAAATAATAACAGCTCAGACATGTCACAAGACATGGACTTACACGAGTCTGTAAATCAGCTTCTCAAAGATTTTGTGAGATTAAAAACTGCACACCAAACTGTATCAGTCGAGAGGACCCAGCTACAAGATGAGAATGGGCAGCTGAAAATTAACTTTGAAAAACTCAGCCTAGAATTTAATAAAACTAAAGCTGATCTTGAAAAACAGGCTGCAGATAACTCCACAAACCAGGCTGATAATACCACAGCTGAGATAAAACGATTAACTATTTTAAATAGTGAAAAATCAGCTGCACTTACTAATGTAAAAGCTGAGTTTGCAAAACTGACTCAGCTAAGTAAAAATCAGGCGAAGGAAATAACCTCCCTGAAGGTATCTCTAACCCTGGACGAATTGAGTACAAATAAAAGGCCATTGTATTCCAAATCAGGCCTTTGATATGACCCACACACTCCCTCTAGTTCTAAAACCACTTTCACCAAGGGAGAAACAATTGTCTCAACTGCTGAGCCAATATACAAACCTGTATTTCAAAATAGGCAACAACCAAGTCACAGGTCTAGGCTGCAGCCAAGGTATACAAGGCAGCCACCTAGACATGAGACTAGGCAATGTCCAAGGCAGAAGCAGCAGCCCAGACAACATGCCCACTATTATCAAAAACTCTACCTACTATAGTGAAGACTATAAAGTCATCCTGGATAGCTTTGAAGAAAGAAGTAGAAAGGTGATGATTGACTTGATCAGTATGATAGAAAGACTTGTGAAACAAGAGAAGAAAGCCAAAACTGTTTACTTCCACAACTTCTCAAGATTTGATGGAATTTTCTTGCTTAAGCACCTTGCTTGTCATCACCCTAAATACAAGATTCAACCACTTATTCGGAACAATAGGCTTTATGAGTTATCAGTCTATTCAGGTAAAGTGATGTTATTCCACTTCAGGGATTCCTTGAATCTACTCCTGGTACGCTTCAGAACCTAACAGATTTCAAAATGGGAGGGGCAAATGGAAATTTCAAGGTTATCCTAATTTTCAAAATGAACAGGTGTGGAGACCTCAAAGATTTAACAAATGGTCTCAGCCAAGATTTAGGCATGGCCCACACCACCAGTTTTATGAGGCATATTCGGTACACAATCCTAACAGAGGATATAGGCCCAGACCTTACACACCTTATAGGGGCAATCAATCTAGTTTTCACAATCCAAGGAGAAATCAATTCTCCAGGAAACCATCTAACCCCACAGGACCCACACAGATTTGGGTACCTAAATCTCTGCTTGTATGATTGCAGAAAAGGTGGAAGGACTACTACCACATCTCCACAAATTCAAACATTGGAGGTGAAGAATGGTTTGTAGATTCCGGATGCTCAAGGCACATGACCGGGAACAAGAAGGTGCTGACAAAATATACCAAAGAAAGAGGTCCAGACGTAACATTTGGAGATAGCTCTAGAGGACAAACAAAAGGCTTTGGAGAGCTGCACCGAGGAAATATCACTATATCCAAAGTTCATTATGTCAAAGGGCTCAAGTATAATCTCTTGAGCATAAGCCAGTTTTGTGATGAAAAGAATCTAGTAGTCTTCACCATTTGGAAATGTATGGTGATAGATATCCTATCTGGAGAGGTGAAGCTACAAGGATTCAGAAGGACACACGTATACATGATAGATTGGAACACAGGAACCCCTAATACCTGTTTTCTATCTAAGACAATAGCTGAGAATGGATGGCTGTGGCATAAAAGATTATGTCATCTAAATTTCAAAGCCATCAACAAGATTAGTTCTCAAAAGCTGGTCATAGGACCTCCAGAAGAAGCATTCAAGACGGAAGCTCTCTGTGATGCATGCCAGAAAGGAAAGCAGACCAGAGCATCATTCAAGCCAGTTCAGCCTACAACTCTCACATCAAGGATCTTAGATCTACTTTATATGGATCTATTTGGCCCTATCAAGCCAAGGACTCTAAGTGGTAGAAAGCATGCTCTAGTAGTACTGGATGACTACTCAAGGTTCACATGGATTATCTTTTTGTATAAGAAGAGTGAAACCTTGACCAAGTTACCTGAGCTGCTGATAAGGATCCAAAATGAGAAATCCCTCTCAATCATCAAGATCAGATCAGATAGAGGAGGTGAATTTCTCAACAAGGCGATCACTAATTACAGCGATCAGAAGGGAATCCAGCATGAGCTCTCTGCAGCCAGGACTCCCCAGCAGAATGGTGTTGCCGAAAGAAGAAACAGAACCTTAAAGGAAGCAGCCAGGTCCATGGTTGCAGAAGCAGACTTGCCCAAGAGGTTCTGGGCTGAAGCTGTCAACACAGCATGCCACACTCAGAACAGGAGTATGATAGTAGGGAGACATGACAAAACTCCCTATGAGGTTTGGAATGGCAGAACACCTACAGTTGCTTATTTTCACATTTTTTGTTGTAAGTGTTTCATCCGCAACAATGGAAAAACCTAACTAAATGCCTTTGACACTAAAACTGATGACGGTTTCTTTATGGGATATTCACAAAGAAGCAAGGCATATAGAGTTTTTAACAAAAGAACCTTAATTATGGAGGAAACACCTTATGTTGTATTTGATGAATCTACCGTTGAGTACATGAAACAAGTGGAATTAATTGAGGATAAGCTCAAATCCGCAACCCTAGAAGAAGTCATTGTCCATGACACAGGAATGGTGGACTCACCTGTAGATCAGCCTGAAGACCCATCTGTAGCCGATAAAGACCCAACTGTAGATCAGATAGGACCACCAAACCTACCTGATCCAGTTGCTGCTGATAAAGACCAAACTGTAGCTGATAAAGACTCATCTGCAGACCAGACCAGATCCCAACCTGCATATGACATGACGATAACTGATCCAGTTGCAGACCAAGGAGATCAGAACCAAGCTGATGCAGACAGAGAGGAAATCCACCAAAGCAAATCTACAAGGGGAACAGACCCTGAAGAAGAAGACATTCCTAAGTGGCTCAAAGATCACCCTATCCAACAGATCATTGGGAAGCTGACTGATGGAGTCAAGAAAATACAGTCTACTCTACCCATAGGAATGGCAATGTTTTCATGCTTTATGTCTCAAATAGAACCCAAGACAACAGAGCAATCCCTGAAAGACTACTCTTGGATCAATGCAATGCAAGAAAAGCTCAATCAGATGGAAAGGAACAATGTTTGGGAACTAACAGACAAACCAGATCATAAGAAGGTTATTGGCACCAAATGGGTGTACAAAAACAAATGCAACGAAGATGGATCTGTTGTTAGGAATAAAGCCAGACTTGTTGCTAAAGGATATGCACTGTGTAAAGGAATAGATTTTGATGAAACCTATGCACCTATTGCAAGATTAGAAGCCATCAGACTATTCCTCGCATATGCTGCATTCAAGGATTTTGAAGTCTATCAGATGGATGTAAAGAGTGTTTTTCTTAATGGAAGCCTAGAAGAAGAAGTCTATGTGGAGCAACCCCCAGGATTTGTCAAAGTAGACAAAGTCTACAAGCTATTGAAAGCTCTATATGGATTCAAGCAGGCACCAAGAGCTTGGTATGAAACCTTATCTGTATTTCTTGAGAAGAACGGTTTCTGCAAAGGGAAAGTGGACAAGACCCTATTCAGAGTGGAGCACGAAGGCCACATATTACTAGTTCAGATATATGTGGATGACATCATATTTGGCTCAACCAACCCAGAGCTGTGTGAGAAATTCTCAAATCTCATGCAAGGAGAATTTGAGATGAGTATGATGGGAAAGCTTAACTTCTTTCTTGGATTACAAGTCAAGCAGATGGAAAATGGAATTTTCATCAATCAAGCCAAATATACCCGAGATCTAATCAAGAGATTTGGAATGGAATCAGCCAAACTAGCAAGAATTCCTATGAGCACAAGCACTCATCTAGATGCATATGAGGGAGGCATATAAGTGGACTCAACCCACTACAGAGGACTCATTGGATCATTGCTATACCTCACTGCAAGCACACCAGATATATCTTATGCCGTAGGAGTATGCGCAAGATTTCAATCCAAGCCAAAACAGTCTCACCAAGACGCAGCCAATAGAATAATCAAATACCTTAAGTCTACAGTCAATGTTGGACTATGGTAACCTAAGGATGATAACTTCGAGCTATCAGGATACTCAGATGCATATTTCACAGGATGCAAAATAAATAGGAAAAGCACTAGTGGAATGTGCCAATTCCTAGGAACAAAACTGATATCCTGGTTTAGCAAGAAGTAGGTTTCTAAGTCTATCTCCACAACAGAGTCAAAATACCTAGCTGCAGGTAGTTGTTGTGCCCAGATCTTATGGATCAGACAACAGCTAAGGGACTACAACATTATTTCCAATGAAGTTCCAATTTGGTGTGACAACAATAGTGCTATTGCAATAACCAACAACCCAGTATTGCATTTAAGGACAAAGCACATTGATGTTAAGCATCACTTCATAAGAGATCACGTGCTTAACAAGAGAATCAGAGTTGAAAGAGTCAGTACATACTACCAAATTGCTGACATTTTCACCAAACCTTTGCCAGAAGAAAGGTTTTTGGAGCTGAGCAGGGAACTTGGATTACTAGATTGGGAATCTAGTACAGATGAAAAAGCTAGCTGAAGCAGATTAAGCGAAGGACGGACTAAGCTGATCACAAGAATTAGCCCCTACCTGATAATGACAAGAAGACGAAGGACAGACGAAGGAACTTAGTTGATCAAACCACAGGCGAGAAGTCAAACGAGTCAACTCACCTGATGCAGAGCAGTCAAGAGTCAAACAGTCAACCAGCTAAGTTTTCTATACCTGACCGACTTCTGAATATTATATTATTATCTGCTATTTGTATAATATCATATTACTATTTGGATGACAAATGGCATAGTACTATATGTTTAAAATACACGTGGCAACTACGAATTCAATCAACCTCCACTGTGACCAATTAAAATCCAACCGTCCATTTTCAAATATTCAAAACCTGGACCACCGATTACTAATTTGAATTTTAAAAGCCTCAAAAGGTGGACCACCGTTTAAAATAAATGAATATTTAATTGCAAACGTCGTTTCATTTTCTTTTTAAAGACGGGAAAAGCCTTTTCACTTTACCTTCTTCAATCTCGCAAACCCCTAATTCTTCAGAGCAGAAATTCGTACGAACTCTACATACACTCAGAAATCTCTTACTGTGCATAAATGGAATCTTACTTTGACGGAGTGAACCTCAAGGCGGTGAAGGACCAGATCATCTTTTCACTAGTCGCCGATTTCGAACGACTCCTAGAGACAAATCTGGACAACAATGACGTGCTACACCTTATCCAAGCGCTGAAGACGAATGGGATCTACCCATTCCTGGATATCAGCCCCCAACATCTCTACAAGGAGGCTGATATCGCTTTCTATAGGGAAGCCATAGTTCTCAAATCGGGCATTCAGAGCACAATATTTGGAGGTCAAGTGGATATCACGCCGGGGACAATCGGAAAAATCTTCGGAATGAAATCCAGCGGCATGGCTGTTGAAGCCTTGAAACAGAATGCAACCGACATGTGGCTGATAATGAAAACCATCAAACAACCCTCTAAATTGAAGCTGACTACCAAAAGGAACGAATTGAAAAAGGAATATCGCTATGTGTTGGACATCGCCAACAAAATAGTGATGGGGATGGCAGGTAGCTACGATCAATTATCATCAGCCAAGTTCATGGTGCTGGGAGCACTAATTAAAGATGAGCCAATTGACTGGGCTGACTACATTTTCCATCAATTGGTGCGGGAAGTGAATAAGGCTGAGTGGCTAGTCGAGGAGAAGAAGTTCAAATCAAAGCTTGCGTTCGGGACGCAGATAAGTTGGATGCTGGAGAAGCTTAGTGTGGCAAAGGGAAGTGCAAACCCTTTCCACATCAATAAGAGACTTGGTCAATTGGACCAAGAAACCCTAAGGCGATTGGGTGGAGAGCGGAAAGCGGCTCAGCTATTAAGACAAATGTCTGAGAAGCCGTATACCTACAGATACCCTGAGAGCTCAGACGAGTCGGAGGATCACCAAGCTGCAGCTCGCAACTCGATTGCGATCGCAACTCAAGCTGCGGCCGCAACTCACTGCTGAGTCTGGCCTCAGTCGAGACAACACCCCTATCGCCCTCCATTTCAAAAGAAGGGGACCTGCCCCTGGAGAACCATCAATCATTCACTCTTCACAAGAACCCTCTCCCAAGAGGCCCAGATGATTGGAATTTGATGAAGAAGAGCAGCCTGAGTCCTTATCCACTCCTGAACCGATTCATATGGAAGACCAACCTACTCCTGCCAGCCTGGAGACCTAGATTGTCCCTCTTCTGACTCCCCAGTACATGTCAGAAGAAGAAGAAGCAGGGTTGATAATTCACATACCTGAAGCAGACTACACCTTCAACCTGCTTGACAACAATATCTTCAACCTGTCCATAGAGCAGCTCAAATTGGTAAAACCCCTTGCTCTAAAACATTCCTTTGTACATATTTATGAGGAATGGAAAATTTTAAAATCATTTTCTTTCACTCAACTACAATATTACGTTGAGGTGAGTAGCTGGGAGTATCCCCAGGCTACTGAATAAGCGCTGATGCACTTTTGCAATGAGTCAGACGCGATTTTGTTACTTTAGGAAAATTGGTTCATGTCCAATTTTCAAACCCACATGGACCAATTTATCCATACTATTATGTACAGTATTTTTGATGGATCTATTGATAAAGAAGGAGAAGTTGAAGAGAAAGAGATAAGGATAGATGAGTTAGTGGAGGAAGAAGTTGAAAAAGAAGAATTTATTATTGTTGAGCATGAAGAGGAGAGACAGGAAGAAAGAGAAGGAGACAATATCTTAGTTGAAAAACAATCTGGAGAAGAAGGAGTCGAAAAAACTGTGGAATTGGTGGATGAAGAAGAAGAAGGAGAAGAAGTTGATCAGGAGGATGAAGAAGAGGAAAAAGAAGATGATGATAAAAATAATGATAAAAAGGATGATGATAAAAAGGATGATTATGAAGACAAAAATGATGATGATGATGATGATGGTAAGGATGACGGTAGAGATAAGGAGGCTGAGAAAGAAAAGGAGAAAGATGAAGAGGAAGAATAGGAAGAAGAAAAGGAGGAAGGAGAAAAAGAGGAGGAAAAAGAGAAAGAGGCAGAAAAAGTCATCAGAGCTGAATCAGACAAGGCTGGGGCACCGGACCGCTATACCAGCCTAGACGCAGATCTAGCTGAGGATGACAGATCGGGGACCCCAGAGCAGACCCCATCTGGAAAGCCACCTACAGACAGGAGTCTACAGACAGGTGGGTCATCCGCACACCTACCTGCAGGCGTCGAAGGCTCAGGTGAGCACTCTCCGCAGACATCACACATTTCCCCTGTGATGACTGAGCTGATACGGCAAATTGTGAAAGACACTGTTGGAGAGCTGCTTGCCACACAAATCACTCCTGACCTGCAGTCCATTAATGTCAAGATAGATACCTTGCTGCAGCGGAATATCCCTCAACCACCTCCTTTTACAAACAACAGAATGGCCCTTGGCATGTCTGACTGGATCCACAGAATGGAGCAGCAGTTAACTTTATTGGTTGATGGTAGCAAAAAGAGGGAAGAGAGGTTACAAGGGGAAGGAAGCAGGCAGGGGGAAGTAAGAGGAGTTCAGGAGCTGAGGATAAAGAGGAAGCAAGATGTCCAATTAATTATAGGTGGGACATCATCTGCAAAGAGGAAGGAAGAAGCTGACCAAGAGCACACTGATGATCAGCCTACAGCCAAAAGAAGGAGGACCAGAATTGGGGACGATCCTACACTAGAATGGGAAGTCAAAGAGTTGTGGTTTGTTGAAGATTTCCTTCCTGTCGAAGCTGCACCTATGTGGGGATCTGCAAAGAAAAAGTTCATCAGGGATTTTTATATCTGGGAGTTACTCCAGGATAAAAATTGCTCCCCACAGCAGACTTTTATTAACTTCATGGAAACAGCACATTCCAATCTCTGGGCCATCCTACTAAAACATGCAAAGGGATATAACGCATACCCCATGATTCCTCCCTTTAGGACTAAAGATCCTCCCACCTTACCAAATAATGAATTCGATGAGTTAGCACTGCAGATGAAGATAAAGAAGGTGTGTGACGAGCATAAGTTCTCTTCACAAGAAGAATAAGACTTTGCTGCCCTCGTTGTCAGGAGAAAATACGGCCTAGCCCCCATCAAGAGAAGGCCAATTGGAGCTAAGCCTCTCAGACCTGCCAAGCAGCCTATCCGCAGAGGCAGAGGCAGAGGCAGATGATTTGTTTGTACTCATATTTTTATGTAAATTTTGCACTTGTAATTTTCCTGTATTTGTTTTGATCATTGAAAGCCATATACTTGTAAAACAATACAGAAAAATTAATATAACAGTCTTTTGAACGACAATCCCTAGTTGTCTCAAAACTAGACTGATTTTAGTTTGTGTCTAGCACTCAAGTGCAGACCTATTCATTTGAATAATTTGCTTAAGTTTTGCCATCATCAAAATAGGGGGAATTTGTTAGGAATACTTGTTAGATTTTGATGATGTCATTATTGTAATTCAAATGTTTATTACTTGGAAAAAATGTAAGGAAGAACCAGATGAGTATCTTCCATAGGCCAAATTATGTTAAGTTAAATACTTGGCAAAATTTAAAGAAGAACCAAATGAGTATCTTCTATAGGCCATTTAAGTTAGGCTCAAAATCGGCTAAGTACAAAAGTACAGATAAGTACTTCAGAGAAGTGTAAACCAAACGTTGTAGTAAAGCCGAAGTCACAGTCATGTCTAAATCACATAAACAAATTCATCCGTGATGGTTGACCAGACTGCAGTCAAGTGATCAGCAGACCAAGACATCTGAAGTCTGACTAATAGATAAGTCATAATTCATCAAGACAGAAGACTTCAGACAATTCATCTCATCAGGCAAGTCTCAACAGGACATCAGAGAAGTCATCGGCAGAGAAGTCCAAACTGCAGAGAAGTTGACTGGACATCAGACAACTTGACTTATAAGAGATCAGCCAAGTACTCCAAGTCCATGTCAGCATGCGTTGAATAGTCAATACTTACAGAAAGTCACATGCAAGCGTGAAGGGACAAATAATTCATCCAGACCTACCACTGAAGACTTTAATCTTATTATATTCAATTGATTCGGCGCCTCACATGCAAAGTCTTCACAGCAGTCGAAAGATGGATTAAAATATGGGAATCCAGCCTTGCAACGTTCAGAAAAATAAACAAAGAAGTCAATTTCTCCAACGGACGGATTTGTTATAAGATTTGCAACGGCTATGAAGTATGCTCAAGGATCGACACTTATATATATCCGAAGATTGGAAGTTGAGCTGTACGATGCAAACAAAACTCTCAAGCAATCAAAGTTATCAAAGCAATCAAAGCAATCATATAGCATCGTGAAAAGAGCAGTACTCGAAGTTCTTATTTAAAGAAAGCTCTTAGTTGGAGAAGACAAACACTCTTGTCTTAAAACCTGAGTTCGGGGTACTTCACTGGTTGAAGTTGCGAGACTGATAGGCATCCGAGTATTTGAAGAATCAAGTGGTGCTAGGCAGTCAAAGAGGAGTTAAAATGACAGGATTTCCACTGGTTGGAAGTTGTTGTAGCTAAGTAAAAGAATCACTGTAATATTTATCACTGGTTGAGAATTATAGTGGATTCATCTCCAACTGGTTTGGAGAAAATGGATTAGTAGAGGATTACCCCACCTCTGAGACCACTATAACTGCCTGCGTGCTTTACTGTTTTCAGCATCGTACTTAACTATTGCATTCATACTTTACGGTTCCATTGATTAGTTTTGTTTTCGTCATCAGCTGATTTCCGTATATCTATCAGCTGAGAAACTCACTCTTCGAAGAAAAGAGTTTAAGAGTTTCAATAAGTCTATTCACCCCCCCTCTAGACTTATTCCTGGACGACATGTGACCTACAATTGCCACGACCTCTCGGCATACTGAACTGACAGTCGTTCAGAACGACAAAACAAACACCACATAATCAACATAGGACAACAACGATAACACAATAAGATACTCACTCTGAGTCATTATACGAATATACGAACTATCACTGCAACAATAGAATTCAGATTCATAAGTAATTCACCTGGCTACATTAACAAAAACGTACGACCTTTACCAAAACAATCACGGTCAAGACCACATACATATCATTGTGGTCAAACATGAGTAATATTTTTAAAAACAAAAATTTTCGAGGTACTTTTCCAAATGATAATATTTTAAAATTCCTGAGTTTTAATGATTTTGCTGAAATGAGTTTTTGAGAAGAAATATTTTCAATACCTCGGTCGTTTGATCAAAACTATGAACCCATTTCATAACTGTTTCGTTTTGAAAGTCATTTGCAAAACAACATTTTGAAACATCAATCTACTCGATAAACGATATCATCAAAATTACCTTATCAATATATATCATCATTACCACCGATCAACTATCACATCCGGATAACGTCATAGATAAATATAATTAAACCAAACTATGTAGTCGTAACATCTAGGTGTACAACCAAAATTTGCTAACAAGAAAGGTAACGATTAATAATACGTCAATAATATCCATACAGGATAAACAATTGAGTACAACATTACTGATACAACAGTTAAAGTTCACAATCGTCATGGATGGACCATACTGTTGGAATATAAAATGCAGCGGAAATGAGATTGATGAATGGAATAGATTTGGTTTTATAAACTAACCAACAAAATTGCGGATCTATTTAGGCTTGTCAATTAATTAATTAAACAGACTAATTTAACAATTTAAATATACGTATTTATGCATTAGAATTGGTACTTCGTACATTTGGAGCGAAGTGGTAGAAAAATCCCTTTGGGTCGATCGAACTCCTCCTCGTACTCTTCCTTGATCTTCTTGTATTTCTACCTCAAGATCTTCTAGAGTATATCCCGCCTATGTCCGGATGTCGTGTGGGCAACAATCTACCGGACTACTTGGACTGTAATATGGATCGGCCGAACCACTTTTTCTTCCAAAAATTAGCTTACAAAGTTACTCTCTATTTTTCTTTAATATTTGTGTATTTAGAAATATATTGTGTTAGCTAAGTTGTGGAATCCAAGACACAAGTCAAGATCTACAATTAAACACAAAATTAGAGAAAAAAATCGAAAATTTTTGTGCCAAGAAGAGTGAAAAAATCCGGCCACCCATCAAGTCCTATTTATAGGTTTTTTGGGTGGGCTACTCTAGGGACCTTAAGAAAGACAAGGTAAGGAATCCCAATAGATTTTATCTTACCAATATTAGGATTCTTCCTAATATAATGAATCTCTTAATATCAACTTAGTCCAATAAAAGGCTGACATTACACTTCCTACCAAAATCTCAAATTATGAAATTGGGCTCCCTTTTGAGTTAATTATTTCCCGTGTTTAAGATATCACATGTCCATTAATTAATTTAAGCTACTGACAGCTTTTAATTAATTAATATGTTATACATGAGTATACCACTCGAGCTTTATTATTATATCAGAAAATTAATTCCACCTGCAGGGTTTAATATAATAATCGAGTGCCTCAAGGGACATGATCAACCCGACTGGTCGGGGCACGATTTCTAGCTATAATATTAATATATAAATAATAATAATGCCCAAAATATCGAGCATATTGAGTCAATAATTTTGGCTCTCACCCATGATAAATCAAAGCAATGAAGATTAAATATATATAATTAAATATTAATCACTAGAATTAAGAAATAATAATTGTCCGAGATGTACGTTCTTCTTATAGTCAGTACAGAAGAATCTATCTCACCTTGATCCTGTTCAACGTATACCGAATATGCTAATATATGCTAATGGTCAAGACCAACCAATCTCAAGTATATACTACAACCTTTCACATAACGGTCTAATGTTATATATGTTGTGAACTAATTATTATTATATGAGGGATCAATAATGTGATCTTATGTGTGACTCAACACACCACATTATCTAGAATATAAAGCAATTTAGACAACATTTGCATAACCATAGCCTGAATAAATCTGCAAAACATGTGATAAAATGAATTAAATATTCTCATAGATAAAGACCGGGAAATTAGGTAATACAAGCATAGAGTATGTTTTGATGTATACAACCCTAACAATCTCCCACTTATACTCAAAGCATGCCTTTGAAGTATACTATCTAGACTATGTCTATCTATGTCCCACCTATACTCAAAGCAATGCTGCCATACATCTCAACCCTATTCCTTCCACATGCCCTTCAAATGACATTGAGGGCAACCCTTTCGTGAAAGGATCTGCTAGGTTGTCTTCAGATGCTATCTTGGAGACAATAATTTTTCCTCTATTCACAAAATCTCGAATGAGATGATATTTGTGTTTGATATGTTTGCTTGCTTTATGGGCCCATGGTCCCTTCAAATTTGCAACAGCACCGGTATTATCACAATAAAGTGTAATACTCCTAGACAAATTAGGAATCACACCCAAATCCTTTAGGAAGTACTTGAGCCATACCGTCTCTTAAGCTGCCTCTGAGGCTGCTACATATTGGGCTTCCATGGTAGAGTCCGCTAGGCATTTTTGCTTCACACTGCTCCAACTAATGGCTCCACCTCCCAAAGTGAAAACATATCCGGAAGTTGATTTCGACTTTTCTTTGTCCGAACTGAAATCTGAGTCAGTGTAACCCAAACGACAAAGTGTATACGATTGATTTACTAGCATATGCTCCCTAGTTCTTCTCAGGTACTTGAGTATATGCATGACAGCAATCCAATGTCCCAATCCTGTATTCGACTGATATCTCGCCACCATGCCTACAACATGACGGATATCAGGCCTAGTGCAAAACATAGCATACATGAGGCTTCCCACTGCCGAAGCATAAGTGACCAGCTTCATTTCATCTACCTCCTTCTGTGTCCTAGGACACATAGCCTTAGATAGCTGAATTCCATGTCTGTAAGGTAAGAAACCTTTCTTGGAATTCTCCATACTAAACCGCATTAGCACCGTATCTATATAGGATGCTTGAGATAAGCACAACATTCTTTTCTTGCGATCTCGAAAGATCTGAATACCAAGGATGTGCCCGTCTTCTACCAAATCCTTCATATCGAACTGCGCAGACATCCATACCCTTAAGTCTGATAATACCTTAACATTGTTTCTAATTAGAAGTATATCATCTACGTATAGTACAAAAAACACTAGCACGTTTCCATCGCTCTTTTTGTATACACAAACCTCACTAGGACACTGTTCAAAACCATACGATTGAATGACCTCCTCAAATCGCCTGTTCCAAGACCTTGATGCTTGCTTGAGACCATAAATGGCTCTCTTAAGCTTGCACACTAAATGCTCCTCTCATTCAGCAATAAATCCCTCAGGTTGGCGCATATAGATTTCCTTATCAAGACTCCCGTTCAAGAATGCAGTCTTGACATCCATCTGCCAAATCTCCATATCCAAATGCGTAGCTATAGCTAAGAGAATCCGGATCGATTTAAGCATAGCTACCGGTGAAAAAGTCTCATCGTAGTCGATGCCCTCTTTTTGAGTGTAATCTTTTGCAACAAGTCTTGCTTTGTTTCGATCCTCTCTTACGCTTTTAGACCCACTTACTTCCAATGGGTTTTACCCCATTGGGTAGCTCTACTAGCTCCCACACTTGATTAGAATCCATAGATCCCATTTCGGATTCTATTGTAGGTCACAAGTCGTCCAGGAATAAGTCTAGAGGGGGTGAATAGACTTATTAAAACTCTTAAACTCTTTTTCACTAAGAGTGAGTTTCTCAGCTGATAGATATGTGGAAATCAGCTGATGACGAAAATAGAACTAAGTAATGGAACCGTAAAGTATGAATGCAACAGTTAAGTATGATGCTGAAAAGAATAAAACACACAGGTAATTTATAGTGGTCTTAGAGGTGGGGTATTCCTCTACTAATTCAGTTTCTCCAAACCAGTTGGAGATGAATCCACTATAATTCTCAACCAGTGATAAATATTATAGTGATTCTTTTACATAGCTACAACAACTTCCAACCAGTAGAAATCTCGTCGTTGCAACTCCTCTTTGACTGCCTAGCACCACTTGATTCTTTAAATCCTCGGATGCCTATCAGTCTCGCAACTTCAACCAGTGAAGTACCCCAAACTCAGGTTTTAAGACAAGAGTGTTTGTCTTCTCCAACTAAGAGCTTTCTTCAAATAAGAAATTCGAGTACTGCTCTTTTCACGATGATATATGATTGCTTTGATAAGTTTGATCGCTTGAGAGTTTTGTTCACATCGTACTACTCATCTTCAAATATTCGGATATATATAAGTGTTGATCCTTGAGCATTTTCTTCATAGCCGTTGCAAATCTTGTAACAAATCTGTCCGTTGGAGAAATAGACTTCTTTGTTTATTTTTCTGAACGTTGCAAGGCTGGATTCCCATATTTTAATCCATCTTTCGACCGTTGTGAAGACTTTGCATGTGAGGCACCGATTCTTTTGAATATAATAAGATTAAAGTCTTTAGTGGTAGGTCTGGATGAATTATTTAATTCATATCCTTGCGAGAATCTCTCCAATTTGTCCCTTCACACTTGCATGTGACTTTCCGTAATTGTTGACTATTCAACGCATGCTGACGTGGACTTGGAGTACTTGGCTGATCTTTTATAAGTCAAGTTGGCTGATGTCCATTCATCTTCTCTGCAGTTTGGACTTCTCTGTAGATGACTTCTCTGATGACTGTTGACACTCGCCTGATCAGATGACTTGTCTGGAGTCTTTTGTCTTGTGAATTTTGACTTTTCTGATGGTCAGACTTCAGATGACTTAGTCTACTGATCACTTGACTGTAGTTTGGTCAAACATCTCTAATGAATTTTTGTTGACCAGAACTTCTCTGATTTGACTCGACTATACTTCTCTGATGTGCTTATCTGTACCTTTGTACTTAGCCAATTTGAGCCTAACTTACTTGGCCTATAGAAGATACTCATTTGGTTCTTCTTTACATTTTGCCAAGTATTTAACTTAACATAATTTGGCCTATGGAGGATACTCATTTGGTTCTTCCTTACATTTTTTGCCAAGTAATAATCATTTGAATTACATTAATGACATCATCAAAATCTAACAAGTATTCCTAACAAATTCCTCCTATTTTGATGATGGCAAAGCTCTAAGCAATTAATCAAATGTACAAGTCTGCACTTAGGTGCAAAACACAAACTCAAAATCAGTCTTGTTTTGAGACAACTAGGAGTTGTCATTCAAATGACCGTATATATTAATTTTCTGTTGACTACAAGTACATGGCTTGAATAGAATAAATACAGAAAAATTAATCAATTACAAAAATTACAATTACATCCAAAACCTATCTGCCCCTTCCTCTGCGAACAGTTTGCTTGGGAGGTCTAAATAGTTTTGCACCGATTGGTCTACTTTTGATGGGTGCAAGACCATATTTCCTCCTTATGGCTAGGGCAGCAAAGTCTTGGTCTTCTTTTGAAGAGAACTTGTGCTCTTCACACAGCCTTCTAATTTCATCTTGAAGCTCTAGCTCGTCAAGCTCATTATCCAAATGGGTCGGCGCTTCCACTATTCTGAATGGAGGAATCATAGGATAAGCACGCCATTTAGCTGCATATTTAAGAATGATCTTCCACAGAGTAGGCCATCTAGCTTCCATGTAGTTGATGAATGACTGTTGGGGCGAGCATTCTTTGTCTTGAAGAATCTTCCAGAGGTAGAACTGCTCTGTGAATTGTTTCTTGGCATCCGCCCAACTGGTCATGAATTCTGTTGGTAATAATTCTTCAACATACCACAATTGTTTGCCTTCCCATTCGAATATTTGCTCTTCGTTCTCTCTTGTTCTCCTCTTCTTCTCAATAGGCTGCTCTTCAGGTTGGTTGGGGGCATATATCTCCTTTCTTTTCAGACTTGATGGTCCTCCTTCAATTTGGAGAATATCTTGCCTCTTTTTCGATCTTAGCTCTTCAGCCTGAACAAAAACTTCCTCTTGTCTGCTACCTTTCCCCTACATTCTATCTTCGTCGTTTGACTTCTCTTTCCCCTTAAACCTATCTTCCCCCTTTTTGCCATCATCAACTAGAGAAGTTATCTGCTGCTCCATTCTATGCATCCAGTCTGACATGCCAAGCGGCATCCTGGAATTCGTAGGAGGAGGAGGTTGAGGGGCATTTCTTTGCAGCAGGGTGTCAAGTTCGGAGTGGATTGACTGCAGATCAGGTGAAATCTTGGAGGTAAGCAGCTCTCCAAATATCTCTCTGACGATTCGGCGAATTAGCTCTGACATCATAGGTGAAATGTGAGATGCCTCTGGAGAGTGCTCACCTGAGCCTTCTTCGTCTGCAGGTAGGTGGGCATGGGACCGACCTGACTGCAGACTCCTTGCAATAGGCTGACCAGATGGGGTTGGCTCTGGAGTCCCTGATCCGTCTTCTTCCTCAGCTAGGCTGACATCAAGGCTGGTGTATTGGGCAGGAGCCCCAGCTTTATCTGCTTCATCCTTGTCTCCTTCAGCTTCAGCTTCTCTCTCTTCTTCATCCTGCCTCTCTTCTTCAGGATGCCTCTCTTCTTCCTTCTCTTCTTCGACAACTTTTTCTTCTTCTCTTATCACAACCTCATTTTCACCTCCATCATCTTTGTCATCATCTTCATCATCATCATCTTCATAATTATGTTTATCATCATCATCATTATCATCTTTTTCCTCATTATCATCACCTTTTTCTTCATCTTCTTCTTTATAAACTTCTTCTCCTTCTTTATCTCCTTCGTCCTCCAATTCTTCTGTTTTTTCAATCTCTTTTTGTTCAGACTGTTTTTCAACTAGAATGTTTTCTTCTTCTTTTTATTTTTCTTCTTACTCATTTCTTTCCTCTTCATCTTCTATTATAATAATTTATTCTTTTTCTTCTTCTTCCACCACTTCTTCGATTCTCACTTCTTTTTCAACTACCTCTCCTTCTCCATTCAAAGTTCCATCAAAAACACTAGCCATAATAAGATGGAGGAGCTGGTCCATGTTTGTTTTAAAATTGGTCATGAACCAGCCTTCTTGAAGTAGTAACCACAGATCTGTCTCATTGCAAAAGTGGGTGAGTAGATCCTCTGTAGCTTGGGGATACTCCCAGCTACTCCCTTCAATAAAGGTTTGAAGTTGAGTGAATGGAACAGTTTTGAGAGTTTTCCATTCCTCAAAGATTTCAACAAAAAAGTGTTTTAGAGCATGAGTTTTTACAATTAAAAGTTCCTCTACAGACAGGTTAAAAATATTATGTTCAAGAAGATCAAAAGAGTAATTGGCTTATGGAATCAAGATAATTAAACCTGCTTCTTCTTCCTCCATTGCAAAAAGAGGGGTTAGAACTAGTACAATTTGGGTCTCCAGGCTGGAGGGAGCAGGCTGATCCTCCATGTGAATGTGTTCAGGTGTAGCAAACTGATATGGCTGCTCCTCCTCATCAAATAAGCGCCTGGGTCGTTTGGGAGAGGGTTCTAGTGAGGAGTGGATTATGGAAGGCTCACCAGGGGCTGGTCCCCTTCTCTTAAAACGGACAACGATTGGGGTGTTGTCTAACTCTATCTTAGACTGGGCTGCAGGTGAGTTGTGGGCTGCAGCCTGATTGGACTCGTCTGAGCTTTCAGGGTATCTGTAGGGGGTCCCTCTTCAGACATCTCTTTTAGAATCTGAGCTGCTCTCCTTTCGCCTCCTAGCCTCCTCAGCGTTTCTTGGTCTAGATGACCAATTCTCTTATTGATGTGAAAGGGGTCAGTGTTTCCCTTCATCACACCAAGTTTCTCCAATATCCAACTGATCTGCGTTCCGAACGACAGCTTGGATTTGAATATCTTTTCTTCGACAAGCCATTCGGCCTTGTTAACCTCACGCACCAATTTCCTGCAGATGTAATCATTCCAGTCAATTGGTTCATCTTGAATCAGTGCTCCCAGCACCATAAACTTAGCTGACGATAGTTGGTCGTAGCTACCCGCCATCCCCATAACTATCTTGTTGGTTATATCCAACGTATAGCGGTACTCCTTCTTTATTTCACTCCTCTTGGCGGTTAGCTTCAATTTCTCCGGTTGGTCGACAGCCTTGATTTTTAGCCATGTTTCGGCTGCGCTCTGCTTTAGGGCTTCGACCGCCATGCCGCGGTTTTTCATCCCAAAGGTTTTTCTGATTGTTTCTGGCGTGATATCCACTTGGATTCCACAGATTGTGCTCCGAATCCCAGATTCGATCACTCGGGCCACTTGGAAAAAATCAATAACAGACTACTTGAACAGATGCTTGGGGCTGATGTCCAAGAATGGGTAGATCCCATTCATTTTCATCGCTCTGATGAGGTTGCGCGCGTCGTTGTTTTCCAGATTTGTTTCTAGGAGTCCTTCAAAATCGACGACCAGGGAGAAAATGATCTGGTCCTTTACTGCCTTCAGATTTATGCCTTCAAAGTAGGATTCCATTTCTGCAAAATAAGCGATTTCTTAGTGTATTGAGGGTTCGAAAGGATTTCTTCTTTGAAAATTAAGGTTTCGAAAGTTTGGTAAAGGTAATGTGAAAAGGCTTTTCTCGAAAGGATTACAAACGACGTTAGTAATTAAATATTCATTTATTTTAAACGGTGGTCCTCCTTTTGAGGCTTTTTAAAATTCAAATTTAGTAATCGGTGGTCCAGGTTTTGAGAATTTGATAATGGACGGTTGGATTTTAATTGGTCACAGTAGAGGTCGATTGAACTCGTAGTTGCCACGTGTATTTTAAACATATAGTATTATGCCACTTCTGATCCAAATAGTAATATGATATTATACAAATAGCAGATAATAATATAATATTCAGAAGTCGGTCAGGTATAGAAAACTTAGATGGTTGACTGTTTTACTCTTGACTGCTCTGCATCAGGTGAGTTGACTACTTTGAATTCTCGTCTGTGGTTTGATCAGCTAAGTTCCTTCGTCTGTCCTTCGTCTTCTTGTCTGCATCAGGTAGGGTCTGATTCCTATGATCAGCTTACTCCGTCCTTCGTCTAATCTGCTTCAGCTAGCTTTTTCATCTGTACTAGATTCCCAATCTAGTAATCCAAGTTCCCTGCTCAGCTCCAAAAACCTTTCTTTTGGCAAATATTTGGTGAAAATGTCAGCAATTTGGTAGTCTGTGCTGACTCTTTCAACTCTGACTCTCTTGTTAAGCACGTGATCTCTTATGAAGTGATGCTTAACATCAATTTGCTTTGTCCTTGAATGCAATACCGGGTTGTTGGTTATTGCAATAGCACTATTGTTGTCACACCAGATTGGAACTTCATTGACAATAATGTTGTAGTCCCTTAGCTGTTGTCTGATCCATAAGATCTGGGCGCAACAACTACCTATAGCTAGGTATTCTGACTCTCTGGTGATAGAGTTAGAAACCTGCTTCTTGCTAAACCAGGATATCAGTCTGGTTCCTAGGAATTGGCACGTTCCACTAGTGCTTTTCCTATTTATTTTGCATCCTGCGAAATCTGCATCTGAGTATCCTAATAGCTCAAAGTTATCATCCTTAGGGTACCATAGTCCAACATTGAGTGTAGACTTAAGGTATTTGATTATTCTCTTGGCTGCATCTTGGTGAGACTGCTTTGGCTTGAATTGAAATCGTGTGCATACTCCTACGGCATAAGATATATCTGGTCTGCTTGCAGTGAGGTACAACAATGATCCAATGAGTCCTCTGTAGTGGGTTGAGTCCACTGATATGCCTCCCTCATCTTCATCTAGATGAGTACTTGTGCTCATAGGAATTCTTGCTGGTTTGGCTGATTCCATTCCAAATCTCTTGGTTAGATCTCAGGTATATTTGGCTTGATTGATGAAAATTCCATTTTCCATCTGCTTGACATGTAATCCAAGAAAGAAGTTAAGCTTTCCCATCATACTCATCTCAAATTCTCCTTGCATGATATTTGAGAATTTCTCACACAGTTCTGGGTTGGTTGAGCCAAATATGATGTCATCCACATATATCTGAACTAGTAATATGTGGCCTTCGTGCTCCACTCTGAATAGGGTCTTGTCCACTTTCCTTTTGCAAAAACCGTTTTTTTCAGAAATACAGATAAGGTTTCATACTAAGGTCTTGGTGCCTGCTTGAGTCCATATAAATCTTTCAATAGCTTGTAGACTTTGTCTCCTTTGACAAATCCTGGGGGTTGCTCCACATAGACTTCTTCTTATAGGATTCCATTAAGAAAAGCACTCTTTACATCCATCTGATATACTTCAAAATCCTTGAATGCAGCATATGCGAGTAATAGTCTGATGGCTTCTAATCTTGCAACAGGTGCATAGGTTTCATAAAAATCTATTCCTTCACACTGTGCATATCTTTTAGCAACAAGTCTGGCTTTATTCCTAACAACAACTCCATCTTCGTCGCTTTTGTTTTTGTACACCCATTTGGTGCCAATAACTTTCTTATGATCTGGTCTGTCTGTTAGTTCCCAAACATTTTTCCTTTCCATTTGTTCAAGCTCCTCTTGCATGGCATTGATCTAAGAATAGTCTTCCAGGGCTTGCTCTATTGTCTTGGGTTCTATTTGGGACATTGTTAGGCGTATTTTTATGCGCTTTTATATCATTAATTTATATCCATCTTGAGCCTAAATCAGCATAAATGAGCTTGTAATGCATTATTTTTATATGTTTTGCGAAATCGAGTCCGAAGCGAAGCTTGAAAAGCAGTAGCAATGATTTTGGTCATGAGCCGCGGCACCCATGTGCTGAGCCGCGGCACACGCAGGAGACTAGCAGAGTGCCGAGTAAACTGTACTCTGTGCCGCGACACAGATACAGTGAGCCGCGGCACAAGAGAAATAAACAGCGCCCAGGCATCCCGCTGAGTGCCGTGAGCCGCGGCACAGATAAAGTGAGCCGTGGCACACGGGGCGGTGTTGGTGTACTCCGCGCGGGTTTGGACCGTTTTGGAGCCTGTTCTCGTCCTAATCACACGGACGCGTTTTGGAGGCTGAGGACTGATATAAATAAGCATGGTAGGGCTGCAGAAAGGGGGGAATCGATCAGGAGGAATTCGGAGGTGGATTAGAGCGAGGGTGAAGAACACAAGGAGGAGATTTGTGGGCGACGACTAGACCACGGATCCCTACGGTTTTTTCTGCATCTTAGTTCCTAGATCTATTCGAGTAGGATTTTGATTGTAGCCAATTTCATGACGGTTTGATTATTTATTATTATTTCGATTTACTCGTTATTCTATTGAATTGGATTCTTCTTACTGTTCTTAATGCTTTTTAATTGTCTGGCCAACAGTTAATTTGTTTTGAATGTCTTTATGGATTCGGGAGATGAAATTTAGGCATAGTTCTTGTTAGACGAATCATAATTTTCGTGAGATAGGAATACACTCATGCGAATTGTGAAGCCTGTTATTGTGGGAATTCTTGAACTGTTTTAGCTATTAATTATCTGATTCGAATAGGGATATATCGAGTTAGTAATTCGTAGTATTTTCTATCGACCTTGGGAAAGGCTTTAGAATAATTTAGGAATTCCTGGCTTACAATCAATTGAATAACAGTGAATTGAATCGAATAAATATCATTCCCGATTGTTTGAGGTGAAAATCATAATCCTACCCCTTATTAGTATTATTATTATTATTAGTAGTAGTACTATTATTTACTTTCTGCAATTAGTTTAGATATAAACTCTATTTAATTGTTCTTCAAATAAAATTGTGAGTTGATTATATTTTGGTACTTAGTGAAATCAGTCCTCGAGGGAACGATACTTTACTTATCACTTTATTACTTGTTGACACCGTACACTTGCGGCATATTGTGAGGGATTTTCCCACAACAAGTTTTTGGCGCCGTTGCCGGGGACTGATTTTTCGCTAATATCAATACCAAGCGACTCTAATTTTAATTTGAAGTTTCTTCTTTAGTCTCTATATTTTTATTTTCTTCATTATGTTTTCCTATGAGTATCGTGGCCCTTGGCATTTCATACATTTCGATGTTCTTAATAATTTGCCAAATAGAATTCGATCGGCCCCCTCCCCAAAACAAAAGACCATGCTTGAACAATGTGTAGACACTCTTAAAAATCCTGATAGTACCCTTTTTGAGCTAGAATGTGCACGTCGTGGTCTTGAGATTCACTATGGTTATTTTCCAGCTCATATATTTAGTAGTGAAGTTGAGGGGGAGGTTGAGAAGAAAGACATGCTAAGTTTTAGGGTCGATCCCCTAGCACCCGATAATTACATAAAGTGTGATGAGCCTGTAGAAGAAGTTACCATTGATGATGTTTCCAAAGAAATTTCATTAAATTGTCATCAAACTTTGACTAATAAGGTGAACACTTTTGTGCCAAAAATTTTATTAACGGTGCCGCGCATAATCTTTCCTAAATCCATAATGGGAGAGATTAACCCTATTACTTTTGATTCTGTTAAGGCTGATAACATGAGTCCTAATGAGGTTGTTCATGATAAGTCTTTATTATTTACCCATTTGAACTCTGCTTATTTTTTCATGCCTTATCATTTTTATATTCTTCCATCATATTTTGGTTGTCCGCATAATTATTCTTACTCATTATTTTCGGCAACCGGGCATGAACCAAAGCCTCCCTTATGGAATAAGAGGCTTATAGATTGCAAGAAGGGGGCATTTGGCAATCTCCCTAGAAAGAAGCCACATTAAATTCTTTTTGTCACGTCGTGCTCAAGACGTAAAATAGAGCGCTTGATGGGAGGCAACCCATCATTTTTACTTGCTTTCTAGTTAGTTGTTTTTATTTGATTTTTCGTTATTAAATTTTTTCTTTGTTTTGTTATTTCGTTTGGATTCGTGTATTCTTGTTGGCCCTTATCTCTCTAATATTTTAACCCCAAATGAGTTATTATTCTTCATATTCTAGTCTTTCTTGATTTAATGTCTATTGTTATTTCATGACTAGAGCCTAAGTTTGGGGGTCCCTCGTGATGATGAGCGTTATTTGAAGAATGGATTAATCGATTTTCCACTCAGACATGTGCTGGTGTTCACGAAGACATTTGGAATAAGTTTCACTGTTCCTTATCTCTTTTAATTTCACATGAGTTTTATTGTTGATGATTTTATGTGTAGTGGAATAGATTGAAGCATGCGTTATTTTCTTGATTTTTTTTGGTTAAAAATTGTGATGTCATCATTGCCTTATTGTCCTCGCATGCTGTTGATGGTTTTTTGCTAAAAACGTGATTTTTTCGTGCTTCCGTGTGTAAAACTGATGTTACGATACTGATGTCTCTTGGAAGAAACGATTGACTTTTGGTCGAGTTATAGTCAGCGATATATGTTTCTGTTGAGTATTCAGTTAGGTCTGAAATTTTATCGTTTTTGTAGAAATGTTAGCAGATAAGAAAGGAGACATACGTGTTTTCAAATCGCCGTTTATACGTTTGGTTAAACTTTTCGCATAGCTAGTCGTCCAGTAATATGAATCTTGTTGGCACTAGGATTGAGTTTAGAGTTGGACAGTTTTTCCAAAAAGTCGAGATATTAGTTGTTCTATGATGGGAAGTCTAGTAACCGGGGGTATTCACGTGACCCGTTGTTTACTCTCGCGTAAAACGACGACCCTGAATAGATTAATAATTTAGAAATATCGCATTACTGATGATGGGAAGCCTAGTAACCGGGGGTATTCATGTGACCCGTTGTTTACTCTCGCGTAAAACAGCAACCTTGACATGCGGGAATTGCTATTCGAGTTTTTTCTCCGCTGTAGAGGGGGGCTTAGTAACTAGAAGCATCCATGTACCCCGTGAGTGTCTTTTACGTCAAACAGTTCCCCGATGCATGAGAATGGAAATCCACCCTAGGATCAGCCCGATGAAATATCCCGAGAGCCGAAACCTAGTGGTTAACTCGAATCATATTATTGATCATACATAAGGGAATGCTGTCCTAGGAGTAATTTTGATAACGAAACTCTTGAATTTTGCCACTAGACTGTGGGACTGGGCGAATTTGGCTTGTTTAATCTAACCCTTCATATTGACGTCGGTTAAATTCACGCGTGTTAATCTTTGAGCTGATTTTCTTCATGAACGATTGATTAGGACTGAAATTGGTTACTTAGTGGAATCAGTGTCCTGAATGCGACTCACTATTACGATACTTGTACTATTCTTTGAGATTTTCAGGGTAGTATTGATTAGGTTGAGCACTATGTGTTGCATGATTAGTCACGATACATTTTGTCTAAAATTGATAATTTTTGCTTGAGGACAAGCAAAGGCTCAAGTTTGGGGGTATTTGTTAGGCGTATTTTTATGCGCTTTTATATCATTAATTTATATCCATCTTGAGCCTAAATCAGCATAAATGTGCTTTTAATGCATTATTTTTATATGTTTTGCAGGAAATCGGAGTCCGGAAGCCGAAACGACGAAGCAGTAGCAATGATTTTGGTCATGAGCCGCGGCACCCATGTCTTGAGCCGCGGCACACGCGAGAGACTAGCGAGTGCCGAGTAAAGCTGTACTGCGTGCCGCGACACGAGTCTGATGAGCCGCGGCACGAAGAAATAAACAGCGCCTGAGCATCCCGGAGTCTTTGTGAGCCGCGGCACAAATAAAGTGAGCCGCGGCACACGGGGCGGTGTTGGTGTACTCCGCGCGGGTTTGGGCCATTTTGGAGCCTGTTCTCGTCCTAATCACACGGACGCGTTTTGGAGGCTGAGGACTGATATAAATAAGCATGGTAGGGCTGCAGAAAGGGGGGAATCGATCAGGAGGAATTCGGAGGTGGATTAGAGCGAGGGTGAAGAACACAAGGAGGAGATTTGTGGGCGACTACTAGACCACAGATCCCTATGGTTTTTTCTGCATCTTAGTTCCTAGATCTATTCGAGTAGGATTTTGATTGTAGCCAATTTCATGACGGTTTGATTATTTATTATTATTTCGATTTACTCGTTATTCTATTGAATTGGATTCTTCTTACTGTTCTTAATGCTTTTTAATTGTCTGGCCAACAGTTAATTTGTTTTGAATGTCTTTATGGATTCGGGAGATGAAATTTAGGCATAGTTCTTGTTAGACGAATCATAATTTTCGTGAGATAGGAATATACTCATTCGAATTGTGAAGCCTGTTATTGTGGGAATTCTTGAACTGTTTTAGCTATTAATTATCTGATTCAAATAGGGATATATCGAGTTAGTAATTCGTAGTATTTTCTATCGACCTTGGGAAAGGCTTTAGGATAATTTAGGAATTCCTGGCTTACAATCAATTGAATAACAGTGAATTGAATCGAATAAATATCATTCCCGATTGTTTGAGGTGAAAATCATAATCCTACTCCTTATTAGTATTATTATTATTATTAGTACTATTATTTACTTTCTGCAATTAGTTTAGATATAAACTCTATTTAATTGTTCTTCAAATAAAATTGTGAGTTGATTATATTTTGGTACTTAGTGAAATCAGTCCTTGAGGGAACGATACTTTACTTATCACTTTATTACTTGTTGACACCGTACACTTGCGGCATATTGTGAGGGATTTTCCCACAACAGACATAAAGCATGAAAACATTGCCATTCCTGTGGGTAGAGTAGACTGTCTTGTCTTGACTCCATCAGTCAGCTTACCAATGATCTGTTGGATAGGGTGATCTTTGAGCCACTTAGGGATGTCTTCTTCTTAAGGGTTTGTTCCCCCTGTAGATTTGCTTTGGTGGATTTCCTCTCTGTCTGCAACTAGATCAGCTACCGTCTTGTCATCTGCAGGTTGGGATCTGGTCTAATCTGAAGATGAGTCTTTATCAGCTACAGTTTGATCTTTATCATCAGCAACTCGATCAGGTAGGTTAGGTGGTCCTGTCTGATCTGCAGTTGGGTCTTTGTCAGCTATAGATGGGTCTTCAGGCTGATCTGCAGGTGAGTCCACCATTCTTGTGTCATGAACAATGACTTCTTCTAGGGTTGCGGATTTGAGATTATCCTCAATTAGTTCCACTTGTTTCCTGTACTCAACGATAGATTCATCAAATACAACATGAGGTGTTTCCTCCACAACTAAGTTTCTTTTGTTAAACACTCTATATGCCTTGCTTCTTTGTGAATATCCCATAAAGAGACCATCATCAGTTTTAGCATCAAAGGCATTTAGTTGGGTTTTACCATTGTTGTGGATGAAACACTTACAACCAAAAATACGAAAATAAGCAACTGTAGGTGTTCTGCCATTCCAAACCTCATAGGGATTTTTGCCATGTCTCCCTACTATCATACTCCTGTTCTGAGTATGGCATGCTGTGTTGACAGATTAAGCCCAGAACCTCTTGGGCAGGTCTGCTTCTGCAATCATGGACCTGGCTGCTTCCTTTAAGGTTCTGTTTCTTCTTTCGGCAACACCATTCTGCTGGGGGGTCCAGGCCGCAGAGAGCTCATACTGAATTCCATTCTGATCGCTGTAATCAGTGATTGCCTTGTTGAGAAATTCACCTCCTCTATCTGATCTGATCTTGATGATTGAGAGGGATTTCTCATTTTGGATCCTTCTCAGCAGCTTAGGTAGCTTGGTCAAGGTTTCACTCTTCTTATACAAAAAGATAATCCATGTGTACCTTGAGTAGTCATCCACTACTACTAGAGCATGCTTTCTACCACTTAGAGTCCTTGGCTTGATAGGGCCAAATAGATCCATATGAAGTAGATCTAAGATCCTTGATGTGAGAGTTCTAGGCTGGACTGGCTTGAGTGATGCTCTGGTCTGCTTTCCTTTCTGACACGCATCACAGAGAGATTCTTTCTTGAATGCTTCTTCTGGAAGTCCTCTGACCAGCTTCTGAGAACTAATCTTGTTGATGGCTTTGAAATTTAGATGACATAATCTTTTGTGCCACAGCCATCCATTCTCAGCTATTGTCTTAGATAGAAAATAGGTATTAGGGGTTCCTGTGTTCCAATCTATCATGTAGACGTCTCTCCTTCTGAATCTTTGTAGCTTCACCTCTCTATATAGGATATCTATCACCATACATTTCCAAATGCTGAAGACTACTAGATTCTTTTCATCACAAAACTGGATTATGCTCGGGATATTATACTTAAGCCCTTTGATATAATGAACTTTGGATATAGTGATATTTCCTCGGTGCAGCTCTCCAAAGCCTTTTGTTTGTCCTCTAGAGCTATCTCCAAAGGTTACGTCTGGACCTCTTTCTTTGGTATATTTTGTCATCACCTTCTTGTTCCGGGTCATGTGCCTTGAGCATCTGGAATCTACAAACCATTCTTCACCTCCAATGTTTGAATTTGTGGAGATGTGGTAGTAGTCCTTCCACCTTTTCTGCAATCATACAAGCAGAGATTTAGGTACCCAAATTTGTGTGGGTCCTCTGGGGTTAGGTGGTTTCCTGGAGAATTGATTTCTCCTTGGATTGTGAAAATTGTTGTTATTACCCCTATAAGGTGTGTAAGGTCTGGGTCTATATCCTCTGTTAGGATTGTATACCAGATATGCCTCATAATATTGGTAGTGTGGGCCATTTCTAAACCTTGGCTGAGACTATTTATTAAATCTTTGAGGTCTCCACACTTGTTCATTTTGAAAATTAAGATAACCTTGAGGTTACCATTTGCCCCTACCATTTTGAAATTTGTTTTTGGAGAGTTTTTGATAATAGTGGGCATGTTGTCTGGGCTGCTGCTTCTGCCTTGGCCATTGCCTAGTCGCTTGTCTTGGTGGCTGCCTTGTACACCTTGGCTGCAGCCTAGACTTGTAACTTGGATGTTGCCTATTTTTGAATACAGGTTTGTATATAGGCTCAGCAGACGAGACAATTGTTTCTCCCTTGATGAAAGTGGTTTTAGAACTAGAGGGAGTGTGGGGGTCATATCCAAGGCCTGATCTGGAATATAGTGGCCTTTTATTGGTACACAATTCGTCCAGAGTTAGAGACGCCTTCAAAGAGGTTATTTCCTGCGCCTGAGTCTTACTTACCTGAGTCGGTTTAGTAAACTCTGCTTTGACATGAGCAAGTGCGGCTGATTTTTCACTATTCAAAACAGTTAATTGCTTTATCTCAGCTGTAGTGACATCAGCCTGGTTTTTCAAATTAACTGCAGCCTGGTTTTCAAGATCAGATTTTACTTTTTTCAATTCTAGGCTGAGTTTTTCAAAATCATTTTTCAGCTGCCTATTCTCATCTTGCAGCTGAGTCTTCTCGGCTGATACAGATAGGTGTGCAGATTTTAATGTATCAAAATCTTTAAGTAGCTGATTTACAGATTTGTGCAAGTCCATATCTTGTGACATGGCTGAACTATTGTTTGAATTAGAAGGTTTCTATGTTACCTCTTCATCAGCTAGGTTGGCCATCAAACAATCATAATCTTCATCATCATTAGAGAAGAATCCGCTGCTTGACTCTACACGCTCTTGATCTTCTCCGATGAGGGCCTTCCTTCGGTCTTCTTTTCTGCTCACCTCCTTCTTGCTCTCGTCCTTCTTAAGATCAGGATAGCTGATTTGAATGTGTCCTGTCTTATGGCAGTTGTAACCCTCCACCTTCCAGCTTCCGGCTTTTTGGTTTCTTCTGGGATTATCCTTATAATTCTTTTTATATTTGGAGTAATTCTTTCTGAAGTTGCTGAACCTTTGCATGATGAATGCCATTTCTTCCTCGAAATCGAGTGGATTTGGAGGTTTAACTTCAGATAGGCTTTTGGCCGGGGACTCGGCTGCAAACGCTATTCCCTTCTCTGCAGGCTCGTTTGATGATGAACTTGGGAGTTCGAATTCATAAGCCTTCAGGTTAGAGAATAGTTCTTGAATCTTTATTTTATTGAGGTCTTTAGATTCCCTCATGGCTACCGCCTTCATATTCCACTCTCGGTTAAGTGATCTCAGAACCTTCAGGGCCATCTCCCTGTTGCCATAGGATTTTCCCAGTAAATTGATTTCGTTGATGATCTCTGTGAACCCTGTGTCACCTGGTCTATGGATTCTCCGGTCTTCATCTTGAAGTTGTCAAACTTCTGGGTAGCGATTGACAACTTGTTTTCTTTTATTAGCTCGGTACATTCGCACATCACAGCAAGGGTATCCCAAATCTCTTTGGCATTTTTGCAATTTTTAATCTTGACCATTGTTGATTTGTCAAGGGTTTGGTATAGCACATCTCTGGCGTGGTTGCCTAGGTTGGCCAGCTTTCTTTCTTCTGGGGTCAGCTCCGTCCTCTTCTTTGGGATCTTTTCTGGCTTCCCAGCCGCAATCTCCTCAGGAGTGTTGTCCTTCATGAATATGAACGTGCTGTCCTCTATGATACATCACATGTCGTCATGGATTGAAGATACGTGTTCTTGCATCATTATATTCCAAAGATCATACTCGTCGACTGAAAACACAGGTAATCTAGAATGCGTGTGTTGCATGTGTTCCATTTTAAAATGAGAGTTTTAAAAAATATATATCCTTGATATATGGATCTGGTTCGTGAAATAAATGAAGCAACCTCTCTGATACCACTTGTAGGTCACAAGTCATCCAGGAATAAGTCTAGAGGGGGTGAATAGACTTATTGAAACTCTTAAACTCTTTTTCACGAAGAGTGAGTTTCTCAGCTGATAGATATGCGGAAATCAGGTGATGACGAAAATAGAACAAAGCAATGGAACCATAAAGTATGAATGTAACAGTTAAGTATGATGCTGAAAACAATAAAACACACAGGCAATTTATAGTGGTCTCAGAGGTGGGGTAATCCTCTACTAATCCACTTTCTCCAAACCAGTTGGAGATGAATCCACTATAATTCTCAACCAGTGATAAATATTATAGTGATTCTTTTACTTTGCTACAACAACTTCCAACCAGTGGAAATCCCGTCGTTGCAACTCCTCTTTGACTACCTAGCACCACTTGATTCTTCAAATCCTCGGATGCCTATCAGTCTCGCAACTTCAACTAGTGAAGTACCCTGAACTCAGGTTTTAAGACAAGAGTGTTTGTCTTCTCCAACTAAGAGCTTTCTTCAAATAAGAACTTTGATTACTGCTCTTTTCACGATGCTATATGATTGCTTTGATTGCTTTGATAACTTTGATCGCTTGAGAGTTTTGTTCGCATCGTACTGCTATCTTCAAATCTTCGGATATATATAATTGTCGATACTTGAGCATTTTCTTCATAGCCGTTGCAAATCTTGTAACAAATACGTCCATTGGAGAAATAAACTTCTTTGTTTATTTTTCTGAATGTTGCAAGGCTGGATTCCCATATTTTAATCCATCTTTCGACCGTTGTGAAGACTTTGCATGTGAGGTTCTAATTCTTTTGAATATAATAAGATTAAACTCTTCAGTGGTAGGTCTGTATGAATTATTTAATTCATATCCTTGCGGGAATCTCTCCAATTTGTCCCTTCACGCTTGCATGTGACTTTCCGTAATTGTTGACTATTCAACGCATGCTGACATGGACTTGGAGTACTTGGCTGATCTCTTATAAGTCAAGTTGGCTGATGTCCAGTCATCTTCTCTACAGTTTGGACTTCTCTGTCGATGACTTCTCTGATGACTGTTGAGACTCGCCTGATCAGATGACTTGTCTGGAGTCTTTTATCTTGATGAATTTTGACTTGTCTGATGGTCAGACTTCAGATGACTTAGTCTACTGATTACTTGATTGTAGTTTGGTCAAATATCTCTGATGAATTTTTGTTGACCATAACTTCTCTAATTTGACTCGGCTGTACTTCTCTGATGTGCTTATCTGTACCTTTGTACTTAGCCGATTTAAGCCTAAGTTATTTGGCCTATAGAAGATACTCATTTGGTTCTTCTTTACATTTTTCCAAGTATTTAACTTAACTTAATTTGGCCTATGGAAGATAGTCATTTAGTTCTTCCTTACATTTTTTGCCAAGTAATAATCATTTGAATTACATTAATGACATCATCAAAATCTAACAAGTATTCCTAACATCCATTGCTGATTGCCAGGATTAAACATCCTTGTCTTGAACTGTCTGCCTATATGTACATGGATCTATTTCATTCTGGTCTGGGGAGTGGTCCGAAGACGCTCCCACTCCAATGAAACGATCAGGTTGACGAACAACCCTCCCACTACGACGAGGCATGTCTTTGGTTTGCATATCCACAATTGTGTCGATACATGATACACTAGGTGTTTGTACAATTGGTAATGTCAAATCTCGCCCCTAAGTTCCTCTAGAATGACCTCACTCCTAGGCTTGTGGCTTATTACATAGTCCTCCTCTAAGAACCGGGCATTGGTGCTAACAATGACCTTCTGATCTTTAGGACTGTAGAATAAGCCACCCTTCGTTCCCTTCGGATATCCTACAAACACTCGTACTTCTGTATGAGATGCCAACTTATCAGCTTCCTTATTCAGCACGTGTGCTGGTGAACCCCAAATCCAAACATGTCCCAGACTGGGTTTGCGCCTATTCCATAGTTCTGTGGGTGTTTTTGGAACTAATTTCGAAGGCACCCAGTTTAGAATGTACGCCGCTGTTTCCAAGGCGTATCCCTAAAATGAAATAGGAAAATCAGAATAACTCATCATTGACCTAACCATCTCTAATAAAGTACGATTCCTTCATTTAGCAACACCATTTTGTTGTGGTGTACCAGGCGCAGTGAGCTGGGAAGTAATCCCTTCATGTGCCAAGAAATCCAAAAACTCTCCACTAAGATATTCGCCACCACGATCAGATCATAGTGACTTGATACTCTTTCCATGACGCTTCTCCATTTCAGCCTTGAATTCTTTGAACTTATCAAAAGATTCAAACTTACATCACATCAAATAGATGTATCCATATCTCGAATAATCATCTATAAACGTGATGAAGTATTCGAAACCACCCTTAGCCTGAATGTACATTGGACCACATACATTGCTGTGTAGCAATTCCAATACATTTTGTGCATGATTTCCTTTGCTTTGGAAAGCTCTTTTAGTCATTTTACCTTCCAGGCAGGATTCGCAGATTAGAAATGATTCAACTTGGAGTGAATCCAATGAGCCATTGCTTACCAATCTTTGAATCCTTTTAAAGTTAATATGACTCAATCGTAAATACCACAAATATGTTTGATTTATGCTTGAAGTTTCTTTTCTTTTACTAGGATTAGTCAAAGAATTAAGCGATTTCTAATTATGCAAGGAAGTTGGTGTAGCATTAATGATATAAATTCCTTCATTATAGGTACTCGTGCAAACATATTCACCATTTCTTTTAATGATTTCATTATCTCCTAAAGAAACTGAATATCCATCACAATGCAATTTAGAAACTGAAATTAATTTCATTCTAAAATAAAGTACTAATAATACATTATTTAGCACTAGAATCCTATTATTAACTTTTAACTGCACGACTCCCACTGCAACAGCCTTCAGCCTGGAATAGTCGCCCCAGCTAATAGTAATCTCATCCGCACTAAGTATTTTGGTTACTTGGAACCCCTGCGAGTCATAACAAACATGATTACTGGAGCCTGAATCTACTCTTCATGAAGTGATAGAACAGGTAGTCAAACATGTTTTGACTACTAGTGCATGAGACGTACCTTTCTTAGGGCAGTGACTCTTGAAATGCCCATTCAAACTGCACTTATAGCATTCGCCCTTCGGCTTTTTATTTGCCTCGGACTGAGGTGCCTTGGACTGAGGAGCCTTGCCCTGAGCTTTGAAGGTTGCCACTTGGCCAACCTGATTTTTCTTCTTTCCCCATTTGGGTTTTGAAGAACTAGCACCGGTTGCCACAATAATTTGATGATAACCTTGTTTGAAGAGACCTTCAGCAGATTGAAGCTCTGTCAGAAGTTCCGCCAAAGTGTAAGTCCTATGATTCATATTGTAGTTAAGGCGGAACTGCTCAAAGCTTCTTGGCAAGCTGCCCAAGATAATATCGACCTGCGACTCCGCATCGATAGTGGCCCCCAGTATGATCGCCTGCTCAAATGAGACATCATTTTCAGAACATAATCCCTTACTCGAGTCCCTTCAGATATTTGGGTTGTCATCAACACCCTCATTGCATTTTGCCTAGCCTCCCGGTTCTGATGACCAAACATCTCGGTGATATTTTTCATCATCTCCACAGCTGAGCCCATCGTCTGATGCTGATGATGCAATACATGTATCGATGAAGCCAAAATGTAACATCGAGCCATCTCATCGGACTTCTTCCATTTTCGGAATTCAGCCAACTCTCCAGGAGTGGCATCCGGTTCTAGTTCCAGAGGGCTTTCGTCAGTTAACACAAATTTATGCTCCTCGGCAGTCAGGACAATGTCAAGATTTCTTTTTCAGTCGGCAAAGTTAGTGCCATCAAGTTTATTTTATTTGAGAATAACAGCTAGTGGATTGAAAGACATCTGAGAATAAAATAAAAAACACCATTCATCACATAATTCGACGCAAAATATATTGAAAAACCTTAAAACACAATATATATGCAGTCAACCAACACCTCGAAAAACCCGCACATACAAGCCACGTTAGTGTGGACGTTTACATATAAAATTTTCAAGTAGATTTTTGTAATATCTGTACTTTTCCATTTTTAGCAATTTTTCATTTTGACACTTGTCTAATTTTATCGACTTGCTTATAAACGTTTCGACGTTTTGAATCTATTTTGTTCTTGGAGTTTTTCCATTTGGATGAGTTTCGGAGATGCTTTACGTAATTTCGTTTTGAGTTATGTTTTATCGCTATTGTTACCCAAAATATTATCCGGAGATGATATTGCTGGAATGATCGAGTAACGAACAAATGCGAGAACACTTCTGTGGGAAAATAAATAACACGAGGTTTGCCGGGGTTGTTAGTCCCGGGCTTGAATGCTCTCGCGGGATGTTATTAATATGAATACGTTTGAGTACAAATATCAATGTAAGAATGCAATTATAATGAGTGTAAAAGAGCCTAGTTATCTAGTTGTTGAGTGCTTGCCAGAAGAACTAGAGTTGCTCTGAGTTCTTGTTCTCGTTTTTGCCGACCGTCTTAGGATTAAGAGGTGCTGAGAGTGAGAGTGAAAGATGTCTGAAGTGTATAGTGTTGCCAAGAGAGAAAGCCAAGTTATGAGCTGAGCTTCTGAACCGTAAGAAAAGCCAGAGAGCAGCCGAGAGGTTTCCAAGTGTAGGAAGCCTTCTATTTATAGGAGTTGAGATGCCCTTTTCTGACGGGCGATCGCCTTCCTTGTAATATAATAATGGGCGATCGTCTTTTAGCACATAGGTTGTCTGCCTTGAAGTCCGCGGCTGTTGTTGGCAGCCAGCTGTGCGGTCCAATGAGGAGCCTGCACGTGTCCTGAGTCGCTGTCCCGGGAGGTCCCACTTGCACCTTTCGGCGGGTCTGTCGGTAGGTGAGATTGGTGATAGGCTGTGGTTAATGATCCATGTCATGCGGCGCTTTTTCCGGATCCGCATGTGGGTCTCTGTCCGAGCTTCGTCTTTCGCCAACTAAACTTGCTAGCTTTGCGTGGCAGGAGGTGGTCGTCATTGGTCGGGCACCAGAGTTGATCGCCATGTGCCAAGAGACGATCACCTTAGATGTCGATCGCTCGGAACTGGGACTTGACCTGGGACCTTCGATCGGCCAATCTGCCTTGGGCTATTTGGCTCTGGCTCGGTCGCCCAGTCCCTGTGCCGATCGCCTATTGAGATGTATAATTCTCGACACAACAATTGCCCCCCAGCTTGCTCCGATGTTGAAGACATGGGGTGAGGTGGTTCTGCTGGCGATCGTATGGGATAGATCCGGGCGATCCGTTGAGCGGACTTTGTCTCGGATTTGGGCGAACTGATCGCTTGGCGAGCTATCTTCGGTCTTGTACCTGTAATTTTCAAATTCGACGATCCCTCGTAGAAAGCTGATAGTTTCGTCACTGAGGAACCGTGCACAGTTGCGGAGTTCGATGGACCGATCTCCATGACCGTGTCTTGTGCGCGAGCGACATTGTCTGTCTCGTGACTCATTTTATTGTGAGGGTCCTCCGTTAGGCTGTGCCTCACCTCGTATTTAAACGAAGGGCGTGCGGTCTTGGTCTGGAGGAGTCCTTGCGCGGGGCGTCGCCGGATTAATCGACTCCATGTCCGCGGCTTGTTAGCACTTTTCTACCTCGGATTGTCATGTTAGATGGCAATCCTCGATGGTATACATTGTGACGGGGGTAGGGACGCGTCGCATTGTCCGGGTTCACCAAGTTATATGATGAACCTTTGAGGGCGGGCGAGCGTGTCCACTGAATTGTTTGGAGGGTCCTTCGGCTACGCACGCCTCGTATTTAAACGAAAGGCGAGCGATCTCAGCCCAAAGGAACCTTGCATGGACGAAGCAGTCGGTTCCATCGACCACCAGGACCATGGATGCACTCTTCTACCTCGGATCGTCATGTTAGATACCGATCCCCGACGGTGTACATTGTGCGGGGGAGGCGATCTCGTGCCTTAGTCCAACATGTTAGATGATGAACTGTAGATGGCGAGCGAGTCCTCCAGTTTTAGAGATGTTGCTTGATAATGGCGATCGGGTTGGAAGACTGGTTATCGTCGTTCGGTTGCCGATCGCATTGCTCATAGGTTAAAAAGCAACCTTTGCCTGGCCAAAAAGTCGGCGGCCTTGGCGCGGAAGATCACGTAGGTCGGGGGGATGTCCTTCGTAAGATGGCTGAACATAGGCGAAAGACCATCGAATCCCCCTAGGACCGAGTACAGGGCGATCTCGTCGCTTACGGGATCGCCGTTGAGGATGATCTCATCTACCCGGTCGATGTAGTCTGCATCGGACTCGTCTTCCCCCTGTCTGATCTGCATCATGCGATGGGGACCTTCTGGTTGAGCGACCTTGGCGGCGAAGTACGACACGAAGTCGTTCGCCAGTTGATCAAAGGAATTGATGGATCGTGGTGGCAATAAGATGTACCACCTATGGGCCAGGTCGCCCAGCGTTAGCGGGAACATTCGGCATCTGGTCGCGTCGGATGCCCCACACCTGGTCATGTAGATCCGGAACTTGCTCAGGTGAGTTTCGGGATCCAACCTTCCCTCGTACAGAGGTCTTTGCGGAGGAGCGATCCTACGCTGCACGGGGGCGATCTTGATGTGGACCGCGAGTGGCTCGCTCGGCCCGGTGATCTCGCTATTGGCACCTGCCCCAGTTTCTAGGAGAGCCTTCATGTCGTCGAGCTGGCGTTGCATCGCGGCCATCGCTGTAGCTTGGTCGCTCGTGGCTTGGCTCTCGTTGCGGGTGCCGAGGCGATCGTGTACCGATCTCCTGGCTCTGCGGTAGGCGATGAGGTCGTCTCTACCGATCTTGGTTCTTTGGTGAGGACGAGCCAGATGGCTGGTCGGCCTTCTGGGAGTTGGGTACGCCGAACTCCTGGTGATGGATTCGGGCTCCGTTGTCTCCTGGCTGGGGCCGGACTGCCCCGGTCGCCACGATGGGTCGCTTCCTAGGCGGCTGAAGACGGATGTGTCCGGCCTTGTGAGCGCCTCTTCTCACGAATCGGGGCCTCCTGGCGGTCCCTCGGTCAGTAACCCCTTGAACTTCCGTTTGCTCACGCGGCGGATGGCCGAGGGGGTTATAGCGGGCGCGTCGAATGCCCTCCGTCGCTCCCGTAAGATGGCCATGGCCTCTTCGATCTGTTCCGCAGTTTGGAACTGATCGAGCGAGAGGCTTGGGCCGTCCCTTGGGGGCGGGATTGAGAGTCTCGGGTCACCGCGGCTCCCCTCCGCCATATGCTGGGGCTCGGATTGAGACGGAATGAGGCGTCTGGTGGATCGGCCAGCGGCTTTCTTCGATGTGGAGGGAGAGGTCATGATTTTGAAAGCTTTCTTTGAAGAGAAGTGAGTGTCTCTTCAAGTATATGTCCCGGAGAACAGTGAGTGTTCTTCGAGACGGTAGGAATAAAAATGAAGGTTAAGATCCCCTTCCTCTAGCGCCAATTGTTGCTACCCGAAATATTATCCGGAGATAGATATTGCTGGAATGAACGGACAGCAAACAAGGTTGCGGGAGCACATCCGAGGGAATGGAAATAAATAACACGAGGTTTGCCGGGGTTGTTAGTCCAGGGCTTGAATGCTCTCGCAAGATGTTATTAATATTAATACGTTTGAGTACAAATATCAATGTAAGAATGCAATTACAATGAGTGTAAAAGATCCTAGTTATCTAGCTGTTGAGTGTTTGCCGGAAGAACTAGAGTTGCTCTGAGTTCTTGTTCTCGTTTTTGCCGACCGTCTTAGGATTAAGAGGTGCTGAGAGTGAGAGAGAAAGATGTCCGAAGTGTATAGCGTTGCCAAGAGAGAAATCCAAGTTATGAGCTGAGCTTCTGAACAGTAAGAAAAGCCAGAGAGCAGCCGAGAGGTTTCCAAGTGTAGGAAGCCTTCTATTTATATGAGCTGAGATGCCCTTTTCTGACGGGCGATCGCCTTCCTTGTAATATAATAAGGGGCGATCGTCTTTTAGCACATGGGCTGTCTGCCTTGAAGTCCGCGGCTCTTGCTGGCAGCCAGCTGTGCGGTCCAATGAGGAGCTTGCACGTGTCCTGATTCGCTGTCCCGGGAGGTCCCACTTGCACCTTTCGGCGGGTCTGTCGGTGGGTGAGATTGGGTTACAGACTGTGGTCAATGATCTATGTCCTGCGGCGCCTTTTCCGGATCTTCATGTGGGTCTCTGTCCAAGCTTCGTTTTCGCCAACTAAACTTGCTGGCATTGCGTGGCAAGAGGTGGTCGTCATTGGTCGGGCACCAGAGTCGATCGCCAAGTGCCAAGAGACGATCACCTTAGATGTCGATCGCTCGACACTAGGACTTGACCTAGGACCTTCGATCGGCCAATCTGCCTTGGGCTATTCGGCTCTGGCTTGGTCGCCCGGTCTCTGTGCCGATCGCCTATTGAGATGTATAATTCTCGACACAACAATCGCATGTATGTTCGATTCTCATAAAACTCATTCGATTTCATTGTCTTTTTGATTCCATGAGTTCGTACGGTTGAGTTATTTATGTTGTGAGTTTCGGATTGATAATCCGACGTTGTATCGTGATTTTCGAACGTTTAAGCCGTTTTGTAATTTCCTATAAGTTTAGGGAATTTTATATTCTTTGTCATATTTCGGATCCCCCAGTAGTTGGAATTGTATTCTCTTTCAGCACTTAACTTCGTCGTCGCGAATCCTCGTATTTATGTTTTTGGATTCTGGCCTTGGGTTGTGTTTCGAATTCTTACCTTCCTCAGCGGTGAACTGCACTCAACAGTACTGGACTGCTACATAAATAGCGCACACTATTTATGGTTTCTTGCATACGCTATCATTATGCAGTTAACGCACGCTAACTCTTAGTGATAGTGTGCATTAACGTCTTCAGCATTCTGGGCAGTAGGATTCTGGACACAGAATCCTGGGTTCTGGCTATCAGGTAGCGCGCGCTAAGATTTCGTAGTGCACGCTATCGACTAGCAGGTAGCGCGCGCTAAACTTGTATAGAGCACGCTAGCGACACCGGGCAGTAGCTATTGGACTGCTGGCGACCCCCGTTAGCGCTCGCTATCTTTAATTCCTCCACTTATCATCCATTGGGTGATTCCTGCGATTCTGGGACAATTTTTGGAAAGTAATCCACATAGTTCCATGATAGACCGATTATTGTGCTCCAAACATAGTACATCATCATCTTAATCCGTCTTCTCCACTTTAATCCAAGGTATTTGTCTTAGAACCCTACTTTTATTCTATTTTGGGGGTTTTTTGGGATTTGTCTAGATTAACTCGAATCGTTCATTTATGCTGTGATATTTCTTATCGATTATTGTTGTTGGGTAAGTCGTAATCCATTTCCGTCGTGTTTAATCCATGGATTGTTGATTCGGGGAGGTTTTGTGAAAACCCTCGCCCGTATGTGTCATCCGTGTATGTTTATGCTTGTTAGTAGGGGTTGTGCGCGTATTCCTTTCGATTATTGTTATCATTTAGGATCGAGTTATGTTAATCTCTCATTTAGGAACTGTCGTGTTCCCTCCGGGTCATTCCTAATCATTGTTCGTTCCCGTTTCGTCGAAGATGTCTCAAAGGCAAGTATTTTCCACTTGTTTGCATATTCTAGTATTTGGATTATGGCTTCCCGTGTATGTTGTGGATGTATATGTGTATGTTCACTCAGGGACGGTCCGACGGGGCCTCTGGTATACATAGTGTTGTGTGTATGCGTATCGCGAACTGGGGTTAACCACCCAGGGGTGGTTCGATGGGGCCTCCGCGGGGTGCGGTAGCCGTGAGTCTCGTACCAATGGTTAACCTTTGAAGTGTTTTGTTTGAGAAATGTGTTTTGTGCTCGTGCACTGTAATATTCCGGAATATGAATATTTTCTAAAATGATTTTTGGCGCATATTTCATCTGATTAGAATGGTAGTTCAAATGGATTGTACTTACACTAGCAGTGGTCGCTAACCCCTTAAAGGGGAAATAATTTTGTATTTCAAGTACATGTCTTGGAGACGGACGAGCATGCGGGCAGTACGAGGATGATAGGCAAGAGTGAATCTGTTCAATGGTCGTTCGTTGATGTCATGTCTTTTAAATTTTATTAATCATGTCGATTGCTTCAGTACTCGACTACTTCTTTCTTTTGGAACATTGTGAATGTTGTGTACCCGATTTGGGTTTTGGTTGATGTTGTATTGCACTGTTGAGTCTGGTCTACTTTTTGTATGTCTTAGATTGAGAAATTGTTCATATGTTGATGATGTCTACCACTGTTGTCATGTCGAGTTTGTGTGTTAGCCTGGTGGATTCCAAGGAGTAGGGTCCACGGCGCTGTAATGTGCCCTGAACGTCTTGAGGGTGTTACAAAATATGGTATCAGAGCAAGGTTTATGGATACCTAGGCTGTCGGTTATTTGGGTCTAGTTGAGTGTCGTTTTTTAACATTATCACTACTACGCCATCATCTCAGTATGCCGGTGCTCGTAAGTTTTCCTAACTTGACTCGTTGCATTATTCTGTTCTGTTCCTTTCTTAATGTCGCGATGTGTTTTGCATTTGAATTGTACTCACCCGTTACTTCTTTAGAATGCCTGCTGGTAGAGGACGCAGACGCGGTAGGGGACGTGGCGCAACCGGTGGGGCGGCCATGTCCGATAGCTCAGGGGCTAGTTCGGAAACGCCTTCCTTGTCGAACAATGTTCCGCCCAGTGCCGAGGGCCAACAAGATCAGTCTGCTAGCTTCGGCAATGCTCATGATAACGTTGGAGTAGCGAATATTCTGCAACTAGTAGCGAATCAGATGACGCTACTGATTCAGGCAGTTTTGGTCAACCAAGCTAATGCTAACCCGGTTCCGCCTACTGGCTCCGGCACTGACAAGCTAATTCAGGACGTGATCCGTATGCGTCCTCCGCATTTCAATGGTACTTTCGACCTTTCTGGTTGGGAGAGTTGGTTATTCGAGATGGAGAAGGTGTTCAAGGCGGCTAACTACTCTAAGGAGAAGAAGGTACCAATCGCTCAGTACTTCCTCGCCAATCAGGCGGCAACGTGGTGGCAAGCGGTGAAACCACGTGATCGGGCAGCTACTTGGGACGAGTTCTGAGAATTGATGGAGGACGAATATTGTTCGTGGCCGGTGAAAGAGGGAAGGATTCGAGCCTTTTTTGAAGCAAAACCCCAGGATGTCCCCATTTCGCAGGCGATCAAAGACTACAATCAGCAACTACATTATGTAAGGAATCAGGTTTGGGATGAGCTAGATAAGATCCGCCACTTCGACATATGGATGAAGCCGAGGGTTCGTCACTACATGTCAGTCCTTGGGTGTACGACTTTGAAAGATTATCATAACAAGGCGATGGCTTATGAGATGTCATTTTCTGCGACAGAAGCGGCAATGGAGGGTAAGAAGCAGAAGCCTTCCGGTCAGTTTTCGGGAGGTAAGTCTGGTGGGTATCAGAAGGCTCAGTATGGTTCGCGAGTCTTCGAGAATCAGTCCCCGTCATTTGGGCGAGGAAATAGTTCCAAGTCTGCTCTGACTGTTCCTGTTCGTGGCCCTACCTGTTTTAACTATGGTTGTCCCGGACACATGATAAGTGAGTGTGACAGGCCACTGCTACAGTGTCTTACTTGCGGTCGGATGGGGCATCGTGCTAAGTATTGTGGATATGCGATTCGGGCACCAGTTACTCAGGTGTCAGCCCCGGCTATGAGAGAACCAAGTGTGAATCAGGTGCCGACAGCTAGTTAGCCTCAGTAGAGTTTCGGCAGAGGTCGAGGACGTGGGCAACCTTCGAGAGGGGGAGATTCTAGTGTGGGGTCTGTTCGGCTCAGTGTGTATGAGATGAGATGAGTGGGAGATCCTGAAGCGATGGTGGCTACATGTACCGTTCACATCCTTGACCATCTTGTTTTCGTGTTATTCGATTCTGGTGCGACGCATTCTTTTGTCTTTTTGGATTGTGTGCATCGTCTGCATGTTTATTGTCTAGTTGCATGTGAACCGTTTGTTTTTAAACTGTCGAGTGGAGATAGTATTGTGGGGGATCGTGAGATTAGAGATTTTCTGGTGAGTATCGCGGGGAGGGATTGGTCTTCTAATCTAATTGCGGTAGACATTAAGGATGAGGATTTGATTATTGGTGAGGATTGGCTAGATCATGGGGCGATCATTAATTATAGAGCGAGAACCATTTCGATGTTAGCCTCTGACGGCATGAACATTCTTTTGTGGGATGTAAGCGGAGTAGTCAGAGATTTCTGATCAGCTATGAAAGCGGTGAGACTTCTTCGAGGAGGTTGCACTGGTTTCTGGTGTTATGCTTTGAGATCGGAAGAAGGGGGAGTCGAGCACTCATCTATTCCGGTAGTGAGTGAGTATCCTGATGTCTTTCCAGACGAGTTGTTGGGTTTGCCACCAGACCGTGAGGTTGAGTTCACTATTAATTTAGAGCCGGGTGCGGATCCGATTTCGAATACGTCGTACCGTATGGCGCTTTCCAAGATGCTTGAGTTGAAGAAACAGTTGGAAGAGTTGCTAGACATGGGTTATATTCGACCGAGCGCTTCACATTGGGGCGTACCAGTCTCGTTTGTGAAGAAGGAGGATGGGTCACTTCGTCTATGTATCGACTATCGAGAGTTGAACAATGTACCTTAGAAAACAAGTATCTGCTCCCAAGGATTGACAACTTGTTTGACCAATTGCAAGGAGCAACCGTGTTTTCGGAGATTGATTTGAAATCGGGATATTACCAACTCCGAGTGAAGGATTCCGATATTCTGAAGACGGCCTTTCAGACGAGATACGGCCACTAAGAGTTTGTGGTTATGCCATTCGGGCTAACCAATGCCCCAGCCGTGTTCATGCAGCTGATGAACAAGGTCTTTATCGAATATCTCGATAAGTGTGTAGTCGTCCTTATCGACGATATCCTGATCTACTCGAGGAGCGAGGAGGAGCATACACATCATTTGCATATCATGTTGGGAATCCTAAGAACTCAGCGTCTTTATGCGAAGTTCTCAAAGTGCGGGTTTTGGTTGTGAGAGGTTATTTATCGGTCACGTGATCTCGTCCGAGGGTGTTCGTGTGGACCCACACAAGATCGAGGCACTGTTGGATTGGGCGCCGCCCAAGAACGTGAAGAAGGTCCATAGTTTTCTGGGTTTGGTCGGGTACTATTGTAGGTGTGTTGAGGGGTTCTCTAAACTCGCTCGACCGCTTACTCAGTTGTTGTAGAAGTCAGAGAAGTTTATGTGGACCGACGAGAGGTAGAAAAGATTCGAGGATTTGAAGAAGCGATTAACCCCTGCGAGTCATAACAAACATGATTACTGGAGCCTGAATCTACTCTTCATGAAGTGATAGAACAGGTAGTCAAACATGTTTTGACTACTAGTGCATGAGACGTACCTTTCTTAGGGCAGTGACTCTTGAAATGCCCATTCAAACTGCACTTATAGCATTCGCCCTTCGGCTTTTTATTTGCCTCGGACTGAGGTGCCTTGGACTGAGGAGCCTTTCCCTGAGCTTTGAAGGTTGCCACTTGGCCAACCTGCTTTTTCTTCTTTCCCCATTTGGGTTTTGAAGAACTAGCACCGGTTGCCATAATAATTTGATGATAACCTTGTTTGAAGAGACCTTCAGCAGATTGAAGCTCTGTCAGAAGTTCCGCCAAAGTGTAAGTCCTATGATTCATATTGTAGTTAAGGCGGAACTGCTCAAAGCTTCTTGGCAAGCTGCCCAAGATAATATCGACCTGCGACTCCGCATCGATAGTGGCCCCCAGTATGATCAGTTCGTTCAAATGAGACATCATTTTCAGAACATAATCCCTTACTCGAGTCCCTTCAGATATTTGGGTTGTCATCAACACCCTCATTGCATTTTGCCTAGCCTCCCGGTTCTGATGACCAAACATCTCGGTGATATTTTTCATCATCTCCACAGCTGAGCCCATCGTCTGATGCTGATGCTGCAATACATTTATCGATGAAGCCAAAATGTAACATCGAGCCATCTCATCGGGCTTCTTCCATTTTCGGAATTCAGCCAACTCTCCAGGAGTGGCATCCGGTTCTGGTTCCAGAGGGCTTTCGTCAGTTAACACAAATTTATGCTCCTCGGCAGTCAGGACAATGTCAAGATTTCTTTTCCAGTCGGCAAAGTTAGTGCCATCAAGTTTATTTTATTTGAGAATAACAGCTAGTGGATTGAAAGACATCTGAGAATTAAATATAAAACACCATTCATCACATAATTTGACGCAAAATATATTGAAAAACCTTAAAACACAATATATATGCAGTCAACCAACACCTCGAAAAACCCGCACATACAAGCCACGTTAGTGTGGACGTTTACATATAAAATTTTCAAGTAGATTTTTGTAATATCTGTACTTTTCTATTTTTAGCAATTTTTCATTTTGACACTTGTCTAATTTTATCGACTTGCTTATAAACGTTTCGACGTTTTGAATCTATTTTGTTCTTGGAGTTTTTCCATTTGGATGAGTTTCGGAGATGATTTACGTAATTTAGTTCTGAGTTATGTTTTATCGCTATTGTTACCCAAAATATTATCCGGAGATGATATTGCTGGAATGATCGAGTAACGAACAAATGCGAGAACACTTCTGTGGGAAAATAAATAACACGAGGTTTGCCGGGGTTGTTAGTCCCGGGCTTGAATGCTCTCGCGGGATGTTATTAATATGAATACGTTTGAGTACAAATATCAATGTAAGAATGCAATTATAATGAGTGTAAAAGAGCCTAGTTATCTAGTTGTTGAGTGCTTGCCAGAAGAACTAGAGTTGCTCTGAGTTCTTGTTCTCGTTTTTGCCGACCGTCTTAGGATTAAGAGGTGCTGAGAGTGAGAGTGAAAGATGTCTGAAGTGTATAGTGTTGCCAAGAGAGAAAGCCAAGTTATGAGCTGAGCTTCTGAACCGTAAGAAAAGCCAGAGAGCAGCCGAGAGGTTTCCAAGTGTAGGAAGCCTTCTATTTATAGGAGTTGAGATGCCCTTTTCTGACGGGCGATCGCCTTCCTTGTAATATAATAATGGGCGATCGTCTTTTAGCACATGGGCTGTCTGCCTTGAAGTCCGCGGCTGTTGTTGGCAGCCAGCTGTGCGGTCCAATGAGGAGCCTGCACGTGTCCTGAGTCGCTGTCCCGGGAGGTCCCACTTGCACCTTTCGGCGGGTCTGTCGGTAGGTGAGATTGGTGACAGGCTATGGTTAATGATCCATGTCCTGCGGCACTTTTTCCGGATCTGCATGTTGGTCTCTGTCCGAGCTTTGTCTTTCGCCAACTAAACTTGCTAGCTTTGCGTGGCAGGAGGTGGTCGTCATTGGTCGGGCACCAGAGTTGATCGCCAGGTGCCAAGAGACGATCACCTTAGATGTCGATCACTCGGCACTGGGACTTGACCTGGGACCTTCGATCGGCCAATCTGCCTTGGGCTATTTGGCTCTGGCTCGGTCGCCCAGTCCCTGTGCCGATCGCCTATTGATATGTATAATTCTCGACACAACAATTGCCCCCCAGCTTGCTCCGATGTTGAAGACATAGGGTGAGGTGGTTCTGCTGGCGATCGTATGGGATAGATCCGGGTGATCCGTTGAGCGGACTTTGCCTCGGATTTGGGCGAACTGATCGCTTGGCGAGCTATCTTCGGTCTTGTACCTGCAATTTTCAAATTCGCCGATCCCTCGTAGAAAGCTGATAGTTTCGTCACTGAGGAACCGTGCACAGTCGCGGAGTTCGATGGACCGATCTCCATGACCGTGTCTTGTGCGCTAGCAACATTATTTGTCTCGTGACTCATTTTATTGTGAGGGTCCTCCGTTAGGCTGTGCCTCACCTCGTATTTAAACGAAGGGCGTGCGGTCTTGGTCTGGAGGAGTCCTTGCGTGGGGCGTCGCCGGATTAATCGACTCCATGTCCGCGGCTTGTTAGCACTTTTCTACCTCGGATCGTCATGTTAGATGGCAATCCTCGATGTTATACATTGTGACGGGGGTAGGGACGCGTCGCATTGTCCAAGTTCACCAAGTTAGATGATGAACCTTTGAGGGCGGGCGAGCGTGTCCACTTATTTGTTTGGAGGGTCCTTCGGCTACGCACGCCTCGTATTTAAACGAAGGGCGAGCGATCTCAGCCCAAAGGAAACTTGCATGGATGAAGCAGTCGGTTCCATCGACCACCAGGACCATGGCGGCACTCTTCTACCTCGGATCGTCATGTTAGATACCGATCCTCGACGGTGTACGTTGTGCGGGGGAGGCGATCTCGTGCCTTAGTCCAACATGTTAGATGATGAACTGTAGATGGCGAGCGAGTCCTCCAATTTTAGAGATGTTGCTTGATAATGGCGATCGGGTTGGAAGACTGGTTATCGTCGTTCGGTTGCCGATCGCATTGCTCATAGGTTAAAAACCAACCTTTGCCTGGCCAAAAAGTCGGCGGCCTTGGTGCGGAAGATCACGTAGGTCGGGGGGATGTCCTTTGTAAGATGGCTGAACATAGGCGAAAGACCATCGAATCCCCCTAGGACCTTGTACAGGGCGATCTCGTCGCTTACGGGATCGCCGTTGAGGATGATCTCATCTACCCGGTCGATGTAGTCTGCATCGGACTCGTCTTCCCCCTGTCTGATCTGCATCATGCGATGGGGACGTTCTGGTCGAGCGACCTTGGCGGCGAAGTACGACACGAAGTCGTTCGCCAGTTGATCAAAGGAATTGATGGATCGTGGTGGCAATGAGATGTACCACCTATGGGCCAGGTCGCCCAGCGTTAGCGGGAACATTCGGCATTTGGTCGCGTCGGATGCCCCACACCTGGTCATGTAGATCCGGAACTTGCTCAGGTGAGTTTTGGGATCCGACCTTCCCTCGTACAGAGGTGTTTGTGGAGGAGCGATCCTATGCTGCACGGGGGCGATCTTGATGTGGACCGCGAGTGGCTCGCTCGGCCCGGCGATCTCGCTATTGGCACCTGCCCCAGTTTCTAGGAGAGCCTTCATGTCGTCGAGCTGGCGTTGCATCGCGGCCATCGCTGTAGCTTGGTCGCTCGTGGCTTGGCTCTCGTTGCGGGTGCCGAGGCGATCGTGTACCGATCTACTGGCTCTGCGGTAGGCGATGAGGTCGTCTCTGCCGATCTTGGTTCTTTGGCGAGGACGAGCCAGATGGCTGGTCGGCCTTCTGGGAGTTGGGTACGCCGAACTCCTAGTGATGGATTCGGGCTCCGTTGTCTCCTGGCTTGGGCCGGACTGCCCCGGTCGCCACGATGGGTCGCTTCCTAGGTGGCTGAAGATGGAGGTGTCCGGCCTTGCGAGCGCCTCTTCTCACGAATCGGGGCCTCCTGGCGATCCCTCGGTCAATAACCCCTTGAACTTCCGTTTGCTCACGCGGCGGATGGCCGAGGGGGTTATAGCGGGCGCGTCGAATGCCCTCCGTCGCTCCCGTAAGATGGCCATGGCCTCTTCGATCTGTTCCACAGTTTGGAACTGATCGAGCGAGAGGCTTGGGCCGTCCCTTGGGGGCGGGATTGAGAGTCTCGGGTCGCCGCGGCTCCCCTCCGCCATAAGCTGGGGCTCGGATTGAGACGGAATGAGGCGTCCGGCGGATCGGCCAGCGGCTTTCTTCGATGTGGAGGCAGAAGTCATGATTCTGAAAGCTTTCTTTGAAGAGAAGTGAGTGTCTCTTCAAGTATATGCCCCGGAGAACAGTGAGTGTTCTTCGAGACGGTAGGAATAAAAATGAAGGTTAAGATCCCCTTCCTCTAGCGCCAATTGTTGCTACCCGAAATATTATCCGGAGATAGATATTCTTTGGAATGAGCAGACTGACAAACAAGGTTGCGGGAGCACATCCGAGGGAATGGAAATAAATAACACGAGGTTTGCCGGGGTTGTTAGTCCAGGGCTTGAATGCTCTCGCAAGATGTTATTAATATTAATACGTTTGAGTACAAATATCAATGTAAGAATGCAATTACAATGAGTGTAAAAGATCCTAGTTATCTAGCTGTTGAGTATTTGCCGGAAGAACTAGAGTTGCTCTGAGTTCTTGTTCTCGTTTTTGCCGACCGTCTTAGGATTAAGAGGTGCTGAGAGTGAGAGAGAAAGATGTCCGAAGTGTATAGCGTTGCCAAGAGAGAAAGCCAAGTTATGAGCTGAGCTTCTGAACCGTAAGAAAAGCCAGAGAGCAGCCGAGAGGTTTCCAAGTGTACGAAGCCTTCTATTTATAGGAGCTGAGATGCCCTTTTCTGACGGGCGATCGCCTTCCTTGTAATATAATAAGGGGCGATCGTCTTTTAGCACATAGGTTGTCTGCCTTGAAGTCCGCGACTCTTGCTGGCAGCCAGCTGTGTGGTCCAATGAGGAGCTTGCACGTGTCCTGATTCGCTGTCCCGGGAGGTCCCACTTGCACCTTTCGGCGGGTCTGTCGGTGGGTGAGATTGGGTGACAGACTGTGGTCAATGATCTATGTCCTGCGGCGCCTTTTCCGGATCTTCATGTGGGTCTCTGTCCGAGCTTCGTCTTTCGCCGACTAAACTTGCTGGCTTTGCGTGGCAAGAGGTGGTCGTCATTGGTCGGGCACCAGAGTCGTTCGCCAGGTGCCAAGAGACGATCACCTTAGATGTCGATCGCTCGGCACTGGGACTTGACCTGGGACCTTCGATCGGCCAATCTGCCTTGGGCTATTCGGCTCTGGCTTGGTCGCCCGGTCTCTGTGCCGATCGCCTATTGAGATGTATAATTCTCGACACAACAATCGCATGTATGTTCGATTCTCATAAAACTCGTTCGATTTCATTGTCTCTTTGATTCCATGAGTTCGTACGGTTTAGTTATTTATGTTGTGAGTTTCGGATTGATAATCCAATGTTGTATCGTGATTTTCGAACGTTTATGCCGTTTTGTAATTTCCTATAAGTTTAGGGAATTTTATATTCTTTGTCATATTTCGGATCCCCCGGTAGTTGGAATTGTATTCTCTTTCAGCACTTAGCTTCGTCGTCGTGAATCCTCGTATTTATGTTTTTGGATTTTGGCCTTGGGTTGTGTTTCGAATTCTTACCTTCCTCAGCGGTGAACTGCACTCAACAGTACTGGACTGCTGCATAAATAGCGCACACTATTTATGGTTTCTTGCATACGCTATCATTATGCAGTTAACGCACGCTAACTCTTAGTGATAGTGTGCATTAACGTCTTCAGCATTCTGGGCAGTAGGATTCTGGACACAGAATCCTGGGTTCTGGCTATCAGGTAGCGCGCGCTAAGATTTCGTAGTGCACGCTATCGACTAGCAGGTAGCGCACGCTAAACTTGTATAGAGCACGCTAGCGACACCGGGCAGTAGCTATTGGACTGCTGGCGACCCCCGTTAGCGCTCGCTATCTTTAATTCCTCCACTTCTCATCCATTGGGTGATTCCGGCGATTCTGGGACAATTTTTGGAAAGTAATTCACATAGTTCCATGATAGACCGATTATTGTGCTCCAAACATAGTACATCATCATCTTAATCCGTCTTCTCCACTTTAATCCAAGGTATTTGTCTTAGAACCCTACTTTTATTCTATTTTGGGGGTTTTTTGGGATTTATCTAGATTAACTCGAATCGTTCATTTATGCTGTGATATTTCTTATCGATTATTGTTGTTGGGTAAGTCGTAATCCATTTCCATCGTGTTTAATCCATGGATTGTTGATTCGGGGAGGTTTTGTGAAAACCCTCGCCCGTATGTGTCATCCGTGTATGTTTATGCTTGTTAGTAGGGGTTGTGCGCGTATTCCTTTCGATTATTGTTATCATTTAGGATCGAGTTATGTTAATCTCTCATTTAGGAACTGTCGTGTTCCCTCCGGGTCATTCCTAATCATTGTTCGTTCCCGTTTCGTCGAAGATGTCTCAAAGGCAAGTATTTTCCACTTGTTTGCATATTCTAGTATTTGGATTATGGCTTCCCATGTATGTTGTGGATGTATATGTGTATGTTCACTCAGGGACGGTCTGATGGGGCCTCTGGGGATACGTAGTGTTGTGTGTATGCGTATCACGAACTGGGGTTAACCACCCAGGGGTGGTTCGATGGGGCCTCCGCGGGGTGCGGTAGCCGTGAGTCTCGTACCAATGGTTAACCTTTGAAGTGTTTTGTTTGAGAAATGTGTTTTGTGCTCGTGCACTATAATATTCCGGAATATAAATATTTTCTAAACTGATTTTTGGCGCATATTTCATCTGATTAGAATGGTAGTTCAAATGGATTGTACTTACACTAGCAGTGGTCGCTAACCCCTTAAAGGGGAAATAATTTTGTATTTCAGGTACATGTCTTGGAGACGGACGAGCATGCGGGCAGTACGAGGATGATAGGAAAGAGTGAATCTGTTCAATGGTCGTTCGTTGATGTCATGTCTTTTAAATTTTATTAATCATGTCGATTGCTTCAGTACTCGACTACTTTTTTCTTTTGGAACATTGTGAATGTTGTGTACCCGATTTGGGTTTTGGTTGATGTTGTATTGCACTGTTGAGTCCGGTCTACTTTTTGTATGTTTTAGATTGAGAAATTGTTCATATGTTGATGATGTCTACCACTGTTGTCATGTCGAGTTTGTGTGTTAGCCTGGTGGATTCCAAAGAGTAGGGTCCACGGTGCTGTAATGTGCCCTGAACGTCTTGAGGGTGTTACAAAATATGGTATCAGAGCAAGGTTTATGGATACCTAGGCTGTCGGTTATTTGGGTCTAGTTGAGTGTCATTTTTTAACATTATCACTACTACGCCATCATCTCAGTATGCCGGTGCTCGTAAGTTTTCCTAACTTGACTCGTTGCATTATTCTGTTCTGTTCCTTTCTTAATGTCGCGATGTGTTTTGCATTTGAATTGTACTCACCCGTTACCTCTTTAGAATGCCTGCTGGTAGAGGACGCAGACGCGGTAGGGGACGTGGCGCAACCGGTGGGGCGGCCATGTCCGATAGCTCAGGGGCTAGTTCGGCAACGCCTTCCTTGTCGAACAATGTTCCGCCCAGTGCCGAGGGCCAACAAGATCAGTCTGCTAGCTTCGGCAATGCTCATGATAACGTTGGAGTAGCAAATATTCTGCAACTAGTAGCGAATCAGATGACGCTACTGATTCAGGCAGTTTTGGTCAACCAAGCTAATGCTAACCCGGTTCCGCCTACTGGCTCCGGCACTGACAAGCTAATTCAGGACGTGATCCGTATGCGTCCTCCGCATTTCAATGGTACTTTCGACCTTTCTGGTTGGGAGAGTTGGTTATTCGAGATGGAGAAGGTGTTCAAGGCGGCTAACTACTCTAAGGAGAAGAAGGTACCAATTGCTCAGTACTTCCTCGCCAATCAGGCGGCAACGTGGTGGCAAGCGGTGAAACCACGTGATCGGGCAGCTACTTGGGACGAGTTCTGAGAATTGATGGAGGACGAATATTGTTCGTGGCCGGTGAAAGAGGGAAGGATTCGAGCCTTTTTTGAAGCAAAACCCCAGGATGTCCCCATTTCGCAGGCGATCAAAGACTACAATCAGCAACTACATTATGTAAGGAATCAGGTTTGGGATGAGCTAGATAAGATCCGCCACTTCGACATATGGATGAAGCCGAGGGTTCGTCACTACATGTCAGTCCTCGGGTGTACGACTTTGAAAGATTATCATAACAAGGCGATGGCTTATGAGATGTCGTTTTCTGTGACAGAAGCGGCAATGGAGGGTAAGAAGCAGAAGCCTTCCGGTCAGTTTTCGGAAGGTAAGTCTGGTGGGTATCAGAAGGCTCAGTATGGTTCGCGAGTCTTCGAGAATCAGTCCCCGTCATTTGGGCGAGGAAATAGTTCCAAGTCTGCTCTGACTGTTCCTGTTCGTGGCCCTACCTGTTTTAACTATGGTTGTCCCGGACACATGATAAGTGAGTGTGACAGGCCACTGCTACAGTGTCTTACTTGCGGTCGGATGGGGCATCGTGCTAAGTATTGTGGATATGCGATTCGGGCACCAGTTACTCAGGTGTCAGCCCCGGCTATGAGAGAACCAAGTGTGAATCAGGTGCCGACAGCTAGTTAGCCTCAGTAGAGTTTCGGCAGAGGTCGAGGACGTGGGCAACCTTCGAGAGGGGGAGATTCTAGTGTGGGGTCTGTTCGGCTCAGTGTGTATGAGATGAGATGAGTGGGAGATCCTGAAGCGATGGTGGCTACATGTACCGTTCACATCCTTGACCATCCTGTTTTCGTTTTATTCGATTCTGGTGCGACGCATTCTTTTGTCTTTTTGGATTGTGTGCGTCGTCTGCATGTTTATTGTCTAGTTGCATGTGAACCGTTTGTTTTTAAACTGTCGAGTGGAGATAGTATTGTGGGGGATCGTGAGATTAGAGATTTTTTGGTGAGTATCGCGGGGAGGGATTGGTCTTCTAATCTAATTGTGGTAGACATTAAGGATGAGGATTTGATTATTGGTGAGGATTGGCTAGATCATGGGGCGATCATTAATTATAGAGCGAGAACCATTTTGATGTTAGCCTCTGACGGTATGAACATTCTTTTGTGGGACGTAAGCGGAGTAGTCAGAGATTTCTGATCAGCTATGAAAGCGGTGAGACTTCTTCGAGGAGGTTGCACTGGTTTCTGGTGTTATGCTTTGAGATCGGAAGAAGGGGGAGTCGAGCTCTCATCTATTCCGGTAGTGAGTGAGTATCCTGATGTCTTTCCAGACGAGTTGTTGGGTTTGCCACCAGACCGTGAGGTTGAGTTCACTATTAATTTAGAGCCGGGTGCGGCTCCGATTTCGAATACGTCGTACCGTATGGCGCTTTCCAAGATGCTTGAGTTGAAGAAACAGTTGGAAGAGTTGCTAGACATGGGTTATATTCGACCGAGCGCTTCACATTGGGGCGTACCAGTCTCGTTTGTGAAGAATGAGGATGGGTCACTTCGTCTATGTATCGACTATCGAGAGTTGAACAATGTACCATAGAAAACAAGTATCCGCTCCCAAGGATTGACAACTTGTTTGACCAATTGCAAGGAGCAACCGTGTTTTCGGAGATTGATTTGAAATCGGGATATTACCAACTCCGAGTGAAGGATTCCGATATTCCGAAGACGGCCTTTCAGACGAGATACGACCACTAAGAGTTTGTGGTTATGCCATTCGGGCTAACCAACGCCCCAGCCGTGTTCATGCAGCTGATGAACAAGGTCTTTATCGAATATCTCGATAAGTGTGTAGTCGTCCTTATCGACGATATCCTGATCTACTCGAGGAGCGAGGAGGAGCATACACATCATTTGCATATCATGTTGGGAATCCTAAGAACTCAGCGTCTTTATGCGAAGTTCTCAAAGTGAGGGTTTTGGTTGCGAGAGGTTATTTATCGGTCACGTGATCTCGTCCGAGGGTGTTCGTGTGGACCCGCACAAGATTGAGGCACTGTTGGATTGGGCGCCGCCCAAGAACGTGAAGAAGGTCCATAGTTTTCTGGGTTTGGCCGGGTACTATTGTAGGTGTGTTGAGGGGTTCTCTAAACTCGCTCGACCGCTTACTCAGTTGTTGTAGAAGTCAGAGAAGTTTATGTGGACCGACGAGAGGTAGAAGAGATTCTAGAGGTTGAAGAAGCGATTGACCACCGCTCCCGTCTTGGCTTTACCGAGTGGTAATGAGGGCATTTCAGTTTATAGTGATGTCTCGGGCCAAGGACTTGGATGTGTACTCATGCAGCACGGGAAGATGATTGCCTATGATTCCCGTCAGTTGAAACCATACGAGTTGAATTACCCTACCCACGATCTTGAGTTGGCCGCATTTATGTTTGCGTTGAAGATTTGGCGTCATTACTTGTATGGCTCGTCGTGTCATATTTTCACTGATCACCAGAGCCTGAAGTATATTTTCACACAGAAAGAACTGAATATGAGACAGAGAAGGTTGCTGGAGTTAATTAAGGATTACAATCTTGAAATCCTTTATCATACGGGCAAGGGAAATGTGGTGACAGATGCCTTGAGTTGGAAATCGATATCGCTTGGGGCACTTGAGTTACTCACGGCCCAGCCAGGGCTCCAGCGAGAGTTGATGGGGTTGAGCATTGAGGTTATGCTACCAGGGAGTGCCAGGCAGTTGCGCACTCTTGAGATCTCTTCGTCTTTGATCGATGACATTAAATCGAGACAGTTAGAAGATCCGATGTTTATTCAACTCAGTGAGAGTGTGGTGAATGGGAAGTTTATGAGATTCATGATTCATGAGGATGGTGTGTTGAGATTCCAAGGTCGGCTGTGTGTTACAAATGACTTGTAATTGAGGCAGGGTATTATGCGAGAGGCTCATGCGTCACCTTACTCAGTCCATCCATGATCAAGTAAAATGTATAAGGAATTGAGGAAGAATTTCTGGTGGAATAACATTAAGAATGAGGTAGTAAATTTTGTGGCTAAGTTTTTGACTTGTCAGTAAGTCAAAATCGAGCATCAGTGGCCAACCGGGTTGTTGAAACCAATCCCCATCCCGGAATGGAAGTGGGAGGACGTCTCTATGGATTTTGTCACAAATTTGCCGAGGACGAAGACCGGAATGAACATGGTGTGGGTGATCGTGGATCGACTGACTAAGTCGGCATATTTTCTGGGTATCAAGGACACTTGGGGTCCAGAAAAATTGTCTCGTATTTTTATCGCACAGATCGTGAGACTTTATGGTACGCCGAAGACTATTATTTCGGACAGAGATGGTCGGTTTGTATCACATTTATAGCAGGCGGTACATAAGGCATTGGGGACACATTTGGTTTGAGTACATATTTCCATCCTCAGACCGATGGATAGTCCGAGCATACCATTCTGATGTTTTAGGATATGTTGCGCGCGTGTGCGCTAGACTGGATTAGTGATTGGGAGGAACATCTGGCTCTGATCGAGTTTAGTTATAATAATAGCTGGCATGCATCGATTAAGATGGAACCGTATGAGGCGCTTTATGACTGACGATGTCGGTCACCGATATGTTGGGATGAGCCATCCGATTTAGTTGGCATCAAGCCGGATCTTGTGTTGGAGATGAGGAATAAAGTCGAGTTGATTCGAGATAGGATGTTGGCGGCTCAGAGTCGACAAAAGTCTTACGCGGATGTTAGGCGTCGACCCTTGGAGTTTGAGGTATGGGATCATGTCTTGTTGAGAGTGTCTCCGTCGAAGGGAGTTTTCTGTTTTGGGAAAAAAGGGAAGCTTAGTCCAAGGTGTATTGGACCTTACGATATATTAGAGAGAGTTGGCGAGTTAGCTTACCGTTTGGCATTGCCTCCGTCGTTGAGCCATATGCATAGTGTATTTCACGTTTCGCATGAGGAAGTATGTTCTAGACCCGACTCACGTTATTGACTTCGGGGATGTGAAGATCGAGAAGAACGCTACGTTTGAGGAGAGGCCAGTGAGGATTTTAGAATGTCGGGATAAACAGTTAACGCACAAAACCATTCCATTGGTTAAAGTGCAATGGTAGAGATATGGAGTGGAGGAAGCGACGTGGGAATTGGAAGAGGATATGCGTGCGAGACACCCTGATCTATTTGATTCTTAAGTTTCGGGACGAAACTTCTTTTTAGAGGGGGAGAATGTAATATCCGTACTTTTCCATTTTTAGTAATTTTTCATTTTGATGCTTGTCTATTTTTATCGACTCGCTTGTAACCGTTTCGACGTTTTGAATCTATTTTGTTCTTGGATTTTTTCCATTTGGACGAGTTTCGGAGATGTTTTATATAATTTTGTTTTGAGTTATGTTTTGTCACATGTATGTTCGATTCTCGTAAAACTCGTTCGATTTCATTAACTCTTTGATTCCATGAGTTCGTATGGTTGAGTTATTCATGTTGTGAGTTTCGGATTGATAATCTGACATTGTATCGTGATTTTTGGACGTTTGGGCCGTTTGTAATTTCCTATGAGTTTCGGGAATTTTATCTTCTTTGTCGTATTTTGGATCCCCTGGTAGTTGGAATTGTATTCTCTTTCAGCACTTAGCTTCCTCGTCGCGAATCCTCGTATTTATATTTTTGTATTCTGACCTTCCTCAGCATTAAACTGCCCTCAGCAGTATTGGACTGCTGCATAAATAGCGCACGCTATTTATGGTTTCTTGTGTACGCTATCGGTGTGCAGTTAACGCATGCTAACTCTTAGATATAGCGTGCGTTAACATCTTCAGCATTCTGGGCAGTAGGATTCTGGACTCAGAAGCATGGGTTCTGGCTATCAGGTAGCGCACGCTAAGCTTTCGTAGCGCACGCTATCGACTAGCAGGTAGGGCTGGGACTTTTGGAACCGGGAACCGCAGAACCGATCCGAACCGCATCGGAACCGACGGTTCAGTTCGGTTCTTAGCAAAAAAAAAAATTTCGGTTCGGTTCGTACTATTAGTATTCGGTTCGGTTCGGTTCGCGGTTCCTGTCTGTTTTAAAGAGGAACTGATCTGAACCGCAAGGAACCGTCCGGACCGCACCGAACCGGGAAACCGACCCTCTGAATATAATATAATATAATATAATATATTCTTATTAAACATAATTAATATAATATAAAATAATATAATATATGCTTAATAAAATATAATATAATATATTTCGTCCAAACCATACAAAATTGGTTCCGGTTCGGTTCGGGTTCGGTTCGGTTCCTGTGCGGTTCGGACAAAAAAAAACTGGAAAAACCGAACCGCGAAAAAACTATGCGGTTCGGTTCCGGTTCCTGTATTTTTCTCCCAGTAACCGAAAAGTCCCAGGCCTACTAGCAGGTAGCGCGCGCTAAACTTGTGTAGCGCACGCTAGCGACACCGGGCAGTGGCTACTAGACAGCTGGTGGCCCCCGTTAGCGTGTGCTATCTTTAAAGATTAGCGCACGCTAATTATACCTGTTATAAATAGGACATCAGCCCCCTTCTTCGTCATTTTTCCTCCTCTTCTAATCCATTGGGCGATTCCGGTGATTTTGGGGCGATTTGTGGAAACTAATCCGCATAGTTCCGTGATAGACTGATTATTGTGCTCCAAACATAGTACATCATCATCTTAATCCATCTTCTCCACTTTAATCCAAGGTATTTGGCTTAGAACTCTACCTTTATTCCATTTTGGGGGGTTTTCGGGATTTGTCTAGATTAACTCGAATCGTTCATTTATGCTGTGATATTTCTTATCGATTTTTGTTGTTGGGTGATTCCCAATCCATTTCCGTCGTGTTTAATCCATGTATTGTTGATTCAGGGAGGTTTTGTGAAAACCCTCGCCCGTATGTGTCATCCGTGTATGTTTATGATTGTTAGTCGGGGTTGTGGGCGTATTCCTTTCGATTATTGTTATCGTTTAGGACTGAGTTATGTTAATCTCTCATTTAGGAACGGTCATGTTCCCTCCGGGTCATTCCTAGTCGTTGTTCGTTCCCGTTTCGTCAAAGATGTCTCAAAGGCAAGTACTTTACATTTGTTTGCATATTCTAGTATTTGGATTATGGCTTCCCGTGTATGTTGTGGATGTATATGTGTATGTTCACCCATGGACGGTCCGACGCGGCCTCTGGGGATACGTAGTGCCGTGTGTATGCATATCGCGAACTGGGGTTAACCACCCAGGGATGGTCCGATGGGGCCTCTGTGGGGTGCGGTGGCCGTGAGTCTCGTACCAACGGTTAGCCTTTGAAGTGTTTTGTTGGAAAAATGTGTTTTGTGCTCGTGCACCATATAATATTCCGTAATGTAAATGTTTTCTAAAATGATTTTTGGCGTATATTTCATCTGATTAGAATGTAGTTCAAATGGATTGTACTTGCACTAGCAGTGGTCGTAACCCCTTAAATAGGGGAAATACTTTTGTATTTCAGGTACTGGTCTTGAAGGCGGACGAGCATCCGGGCAGTACGAGGATGATGTGTAAGAGTGAATCTGTTCAATGGTCGTTCGTTGATGTCATGTCTTTTAAATTTTATTAATCATGTCGTTTGATTCAGTACTCGAGTACTCCTTTCTTTTGGAACATTGTGAATGTTGTGTACCCGATTTGGGGTTTGGTTGATGTTGTATTGAACTGTTTAGTCCGGTGTACTTATTATATGTCTTAGATTGAGAAATTGTTCGTATGTTGATGATGTCTATCACTGTTGTCATGTCGAGTTTGTGTGTTAGCCTGGTGGATTCCAAGGAGTGGGGTCCACGGCGCTGTAATATGCCCTGAACGTCTTGGGGGTATTACAATTTTAATGTCTTTAATTTTACTATCCAGTCAAGATCCGTTTTGACAAGCAAAATTAATAGTTGGTTCCTCTTGGACATGTATTAAATTAACATAGACTCCGATGGGGAGCTTATTAATAAATACACCTAAGTGAACACTATAATTTAACAAACCTTTGAATATTATTTAATGATAATAGTCCTACAGATGGAGAGGTCCTATCATAAAAAATATCATTCACCTTTTTGTTATCTAATTGAAGTTTAAAACTAGTGAGCTAATAATCAGCACATCCGATGTGGAGGAAAACTCTAATGTCAACGCGCATTTTAATTATTTCACAATTTAAACCAATGATGGAGGCCAACTTGATTTTGAAAAATCAATTATTAAAATCATTTAGTTATTTTCAAAAAAAAAATAAGGTTTTTAATTTTCTCGTCCAAATATGCAAGAAACATATCACGCATACATCCATACATGTCATACATCAAAACAGTAAAACCAACAAATAATTAAAACTGGATAATTAAATCCAATTATCATAGCTTTTATTCCTCGTTTTGAATAACGAGAAAATCCTTGACTCTTTTGCTCCCACTGCTTCAAGCATCTCGTCACCTCCTCCCGGTTGGGGCACAAAAATTGCCAAATTTAGAAACTTTCTTTCATGCAAAATTAATTGCATAAGAAATTTCCAAATTAAAATAATTGTGCTCTAACGGACGCAATGAACGGCGGATAAACGAACAGGATCATACACCGAATGAACCTACCCGCACAAGCCCGACCCGCTGCCCGACCCGAACCGCGTCCCGACAGCCTACCATCGGCTGATCCGACCCGCAACAGGCCAGACCCGCGGCTCTTCGGTTCCGACGGTCGGTCGTGTGTCCTTGTCGTCGCCCGGGACTCCCTTTTCGTTTAGGATTCCTCTTGCACCTTGGACTCCTTTTTCTTTTGTACTTTGTGTATTCCAATTCGATTATAATTTTACACCAAATAAAATACATCGAATTTTACAATAAAAATTACAAGGAAAAATAAAATCTTATTCTACCCGTGGATTTTCTCATGGAAAAAACTTATACATGCCTCAAAACCGAGCCAAATTAACAAAATGCGTAAATAATTAAAATATCACTTAGCCATGATAATTGGACCATATTTACCTGCAAGACAATTTCTAGCAAAAAATATTCCAAACATCATACCATATGAATATATTAAATTGCTAGCAAATTAATCACAAAATTGATTAAATTGAACAGAATCTAAGGACCGTCTTCGATACCAATTGTTGGAATATAAAACGCAGCAGAAGCGAGATTGATGAATGGAATAGATTTGGTTTTATAAAGTAATCAACAAAATTGCGGATCTATTTAGGCTTGTCAATTGATGAATTAAACAGACTAATTTAGCAATTTAAATATACGTATTTACGCAGTAGAATTGGTAATTCGTACCTTTGAAGCGAAGTGGTAGAAAAATTCCTTTGGGTCAATCGAACTCCTCCTCGTACTCCTCCTTGATCTTCTTGTATTTCTATCTAAGATCTTCTAGAGTATATCTCGCCTATATCCGGATGTCGTGTGGGCAATAATCTACCGGACTGCTTGGATTGTAATATGGATCAAACGAACCACTTTTTCTTCCAAAAATTAACTTATAAATTTTCTCTCTATTTTTCTTGAATATTTGTGTATTTAGAAAAATATTGTGTTAGCTAAATTGTGGAATCCAAGACACAAGTCAAGATCCACAATTAAACACAAAATTAGAGGGGGAAAATCGAAAATTTTTGTGCCAAGAAGAGTGAAAAAACCCGGGCTCCCATCAAGTCCTATTTATAGGTGTTTTGGGCTACTCTAGGGACCTTAAGGAGGATAAGGTAAGGACTCCCAATAGATTTCATCTTACCAATATTAGGACTCTTCCTAATATAATGAATCTACTAATATCAACTTAGTCCTTTAAAAGGTTGATATTGCACTTCCTACCAAAATCTCAAATTACGAAATTGGGCTCCCTTTTGAATTAATTAGTTCCCGTGTTTAAGATATCACATGTCCATTAATTAATTTAAGCTACTGACAGCTTTTAATTAATTAATATGTTATACATGACTATACCCCTCGAGCTTTATTTTTATATCGGAAAATTAATTCCACATGCAGGGTTTAATATAATAATCTTTTCGAGTGCCTCAAGGGACATGATCAACCCGACTGGTCGAGACACGATTTCTAGCTATATTAATTATCATTTAAATAATAATATTGCCCAAAATATCGAGCATATTAAGTCAATCATTTTGGCTCTCACCCATGATAAATCAAAGCAATAAATTTAAATATATATATATATATAATTAAATATTAATCACTAGAATTTAGAAATAATAATTGTATGAGATGTACGTTCTTCTTATAATCAGTACAGAAGAATCTATCTCATCTCGATCCTATTCAATGTATACCGAATACGCTAATATATGCTAATGATCAAGACCAACCAATCTCAAACATATAATACAACCTTTCACATAACGGTCTAATGTTATATATGTTGTGAACTAATTATTATTATATAAGGGACCAATAATGTGATCTTATGTGTGACTCGACACACCACATTATCTACAATATAAAATAATTTAGACAATGTTTGCAGAACCATAACGTGAATAAATGTGCAAAATATGTGATAAAATGAATTAAATATTCTCATAGATAAAGACCGGGAAATTAGGTAATACAAGCATAAAGTATGCTTTGATGTATACAACCCTAACACATACGACTATGTCAATAGGAATTAAACGACCGATAATGAGCACAGATATAATCAGAATAACAAGGTTCTCGCTATGGATAGTAAGAAGTTTACGATGTAATGACTAATCGTAAGACAATGTAACCAACTTAGCAAATTTCAAAATGGTTCCGAAGGTTAAGGATTGACTCCTAACAATGTATCCCGACATTTAGAAAATACGGTAAAAATTCTCCAACGTGCATAACAACATATCAAGCTTGTTTCAACGACTAAGTTCCAACACACAAACACATAATGTTTTTAATTCCAAAAATCAAAGTTGTTTTGCAGTATAAAAATTTTCCAAAATCTTTTCGATCATATCCAGAATGACGGTATCATTTTACGATGTCCGAGATACTTTAAGATGCCTCCTTCAAATACCGTCTGATGGTGTCATTTGAAAATACATGACTAACTCGTCAAAGTTCAATCGATTTCAAAACCCATACAAAATTATTGTTTAACCGCACCACCGAAATATTTTCAAAAATCGGATCTTTTACAAACATACTCAAGCTCATAATTACAATTAAGAAAACCGTTTTCAAACCTACATGAAGCGGATATGATTACAACTATCCAAAAATAATCGAACTTGAAACCACATGCCCAATCGGCAAACGAGATTACAAATTCAATTGAATATAATTCATGAACACCAAGTTGAAACATACGTCAAAACCATCCATCTGAGTTCCTCACGAACTCTACCATCGATACATTCTCTGGAACATATTAAGGTTCACAATTTTCACATCGTATTGCACCATTCGGTGTCCAACCATCAATATATTCAACTCAATACACAAACGGTACCACGAATATCAAACACGGATTCCATTACACAACACTATACAAACAAAATTATGCACCACAATCATCGCACCTAAATGAAATCATGAAATACCGATACCTCGCATAAAAGAGGAGACTTACGTCCACAGGCCGCACGGAGATGATGGCTGCACCACGATACTAATCACAACTAATCACAATTGATCACAACGATCACACTTGTTCACAATTGCTCACCCGGGTGATACGACATGACACGACTCGACAAGACCCAACTAGACCCAACTGTCTAGGTTTTCGCAAACCTAATCTCTGATACCATTTATGTAACACCCCCAATCTGCTAAGGGATAGTACACATCGTAGATACCTTTTTCCGCAAGGATCTACCAGGCGGGAGACTACAAACAAAACCCACACGTGGTCAACTTCGACCAAAACATAAAACTGTAGACCGATTAGGTCTCTCAAAACACAACATGGCAGTACAACTGATAAACCAAAGTACGACTCAATCACAAATTACACAACATGTTCACACTCTTAGGGATGACAAAGAAATTAGAAATTAACACTCAGACCGACAGATCACTGATGGACAGCCGACTACAACTGTGACTAGTATCGCTGCTTTACATCATTCTCCAAGTTTATCCTGTGGTTGCTCTCTCCAATCAGGACACTTGAAAAGAATATAAAATAGTCCCCAACGAGGGGTTAACGATGGAAATCGCTAGCAAGTAACCAAGCTATAAAGTTATACATCACGAATACAACCGTTATGAAAATAACATTTCGATAAGGTAGCAACACGATCCCCGAGTCTAAATTCTTTTCAAAAACAGTTTCCTTTAGGAAGGGTCATAAGAATGACTCCAAAACACATTTAAGAGAATAATTGAAGACTTTATGGGTCTCAGTGTAAAATCACGAAAGATTTATAATTCTTCTTTTCAAAAGAGTTTACCAAAAATGTCGAAATGATATTATTCACAACCAAGTCTCAATGACTACTTAATAATACAAGTACATCTGGGATCCAAGGTCCAAACATTTACAATTTATAGTTATCACATCAAACACTCAAATCACCTCCGTGGCCTCGATGGGACCCATCCGAATTGACTAACGCAAATAAGCGAAAACACACCCATAAGTTATCTGGACATCGCACTCGCAAGTGACGATTCTCGTAGCCCTCTTCAGACCTACTCGATTAGATAACCTTATGGTCAAATCATGACAACTGGCCATACTCGCAAGCACACGCCACCGGTGGCCTCACGGGTCCCTACCCGGTAACATCATTCAAACATGCCCATAAGTTATCGTGACATTGCACTCGCAAGTGACGATTCTCGGAGCCCCCTACAGACCTACCCGATTTGATAACCTTATGGTCATACCATATCAACTGGCCGTACTCGCAAGCATGCGCCGCCGGAGGCCTCACGGGTCTCTACTCGGGTAACATCACAATTCACGAATATACACAGCAACAAAGGTACAATATTCACCACAATCGCAATCGTGTAAAACATAAGTTAACGCATCATACACTTCCACAAATACACAATATTCACATGACAACATCATTCAGGAAAAAGGCTAACAAGCGAATAATACAAATATTCCGCTATTCCACAATTTCTCATATAACTACTCATTTCTAGCATCCGTTTTAAGCAAAATACAACATGAAATGGTTGTTATCATTCTTCATGAAACTCAAGTTTACGTTCGTATTTACCTTCATAGAAGTCACATATTCCTTTCAAAGTATGTTACGATGCAATGTTCAATCACTAACAAGTCCACGTTAGTTCACGACAAATCACATTCTCAAAGTATAATGAATATAGACGAGATACTCGCCTCAAGTCCAAAGCACGCGAAGCAACGGAAAAGCTCGATCGGAAACCCTCGAATCTTCCAACTAGGTCGAAATTACAAGAACAACATAACTACTACAAAATCGATCGCAGGGAAGATGGAAAACATACGATATTCTCAATAAGAATTTGTAGGAACAAAGGATCGAACACTTGGGGTTCAATATTTCCCCAAGAACCTCAAGAACATCACCCGAACCCGAATACGATAAGAAATACGAATCAAGTCATAGGGATAGAATCAATACAACCTATTGATGATATACAACAACACGATTCATGAAGGACAACTCGAATCTTAAAGATTCTCAAAATACATAGAAAAGGGTCACAAGAAAATTACCTCGAATCAAAGACGAAGAACACGGATTGATGATGTTAATCAACACCAAAAACTCAAGAAAGATGAAAGCTTGGAGTTACAAGACTCCAAAATCGCCCAAAATCGCCTACGAATCGCCACAACCGCGGAGGAAATGAAGAATGGATGGAAAATGACGAACACGGTCAACCCCCAGGTAATTATAGAAAACTGAAGTTTGCGTACGTTAGGGGCACCAGTCTAACGCACGTTATAAGATTAATGTACGTAAGGAGCCCTTACGTATGTAAGAGCCATCCTTGGCTCACTGCCCGATTACCTAGAGTTCTTTAGGTACGTAAGTAAGGCCTCGTAGCGTACGTAACAAATTCCACTAACGTACTTTATGCCTTGCCAATAGCGTACGTAAGGGACATGCAGTACATCACTGCAGAGAACCAACTGAATCTCGTATGCGGATAACGAAACACAACGACTACGAAACAATACGATCGATCAAGGAGAGTAATACCACAATCACCACACGAGCTCAAACCCTAGACAAACACGTGATCCCGATAACTCGAAGCTTACGAAAAAATGATACAAAGACAAACACCCCAAAACTTTGGGAAATTACAAAACGGCCTAAAACGTCCGAAAATCATAATACGAAATCAAACAACCAAACTGAAGTTCTCAACATGTCTAACAAAGTTAAAAGGACTTATAGGAAACAAAAAATAGTGGTTTTGAACCACCATCACACGAATTGAACCAAATAGCAAAAAAAAGTCACTCAAAACATGAATTCGGGTAAAACAGCCCCGAAACAAACTCGGATGACCAAATACGCAGAACAAAACATTATCAAAATGTCAAAACGCTCACAAGCGACTTCTGGAAATCAGAAAAATGTCAAAAATGAAAAATTACCGAAAGAGAAAAATCACGGGTATTACAGCTTGCCTTTGGCAGGATTTTCTTTTTTCAAATGGAGCTTGTGTCGACTGACCATTACATTGAAGAATGTTAATTTGCGTAAAAAAATGTAAATAAGTGAAAACTAAAGAAAATTGTTACTCACTCGATATAAGGCTCAATTTCAGACATATTCTGCATTATGTAGAGATGTGCTTGCGATAATTGTTCAGGACTAATTGTACACGGTTCTCCATATGATAGTGGTTCTCCCTCCGTAATAGTCTTAGAATCTTCACCCGTGTGAGATGTATTATGTCTATCAAGTGGAAAACCAATTGTCTTCATATGATTTTGACGTTCTAGTGGTTCTCATCCATGATTTGCCCATTCTGAAACACACATAAAGTCCGACATGTTAGCAATCGCTTCATGTGTAACATAAAAAATCAATTCCACTTCATATATAAGTTCTAAATGTCATGATAGAAATCATATTCTTATTGTCATGTTAATAATCAGGTTTTGTTTTAACATAATCAACCACAACTATGTTATCATATAATCTATCAACCATTAAAGAAGTGGTACTAATAACCTTACCTTGTTCTTCACTTAGTTTGATCATGATTCCAATAACTATTATGTTTATACTAGATTAATCTAACATTATACGAAGTGTTATTACTAACATCATCATAAGTATGGATTCAACACGAGTTAAAAATAACCAACCTCAAAAATGAAGAACAACACCAAGACTTCCAATAACACACTCCAAACTTCCAATCAACAAGCTCCAATCCAAGATTCAAGGCTCAAATACAAGTTGGAAGAGAGTATAACTGGTCTAGGGAGGCAGAAGGATGATAATTGGAGAGAAAAATCAAAGTAACATGCAATTGAAGGACACAAGTTGTCTTTTTATAAACTGCACAGTTTGTTACGCACGTTATAGCATAAAGATAACGTACGTTAATCCCTTTACGTATGCTACACCTAAGATGTTACGTATGTAATCTGCCTCCAGAGGCTACTGCCTTAAAATACCAACCTTATTACGTACGTTATAGCCTCAGCATTACGTAGGTGATGTATGTCAACTTGGCTGCCTTGAAAGGGCCAAATATCTAAATCATGTCCGGGCCCCCTTCCGAATTGAGATCAGATAAGATTTCCAGCATTACATATGCAACCAGTACCCCATTACATACGTAAATCCAATGTATTAGCGTACGTTAAGTTAAATCCTTAGCGTATGTTAAACACAGAAAACCTAGCCCAAAAATGTAACAATCTACACAACGTCAAGAAATCAACCATAATGTGAATGACAGTTATAATAAAGTATATTCTAATATATACCGACATCAATAAATATTAACTACATGTAACATGATTACAACAATACTCAAAATATCCGAATAATGCAACAAGAAATTACTGTCGGATATTACAGTTTCTTCTTTGTAAAGAAATGCTATATGATTGGTTCGCTGATGAAGTAATTATATGTTTTGATTGGATTTTATATTCTTCACATTGCTTGAGAATGCGACTGGGTCCTAGGCTTCTTGGTAGGGCAGATGATTCAGCGGTAAAGTTTCATACATATTATTTATTTGGGTCGATTGTTAATTCGCTGTTAGGGGGAGTAGGAATTGTGAATATTAATGGTAGAACTACTAATTCTGTTACCCAAAAGAGCTGCATATTGTTGTTATTATTTTAAGAGGCTGGCTACTTTAAAACCTTGAAACCATCATTTGAACTAACTACGTTTCTGTAACATTTATGACCTTGGTTATGTCAAAACCGATCAAGTCAGGAATGTGATTGGTTTCAAGTTATTCTTCTTTTAACATTTATGTTTGATAATCTCAGTGGATTTTATGATTAAGATGGTATTTTCATGAGTTAAGTTCATTTTCAGATTTAGATTGATATTCTGAAGTACTTTATGATGAGTTAATTTCGCTATTATGCATATTCTAATATGGCATCCAGTGAAGAGTCAGATTATGACAATGATGACTTTGAGACTGAACCAATAGTGGATATGACTTTGGAGAATGGTTACTATAGCAGCAATTCTGATGAGTCTGGTGATGAACTTCTTGGTAATGCTACAGTAAATATACTGTCTTGCTTGTATTAGTTTGTTTTGGACTTGAATATCAGAAGTTTACTCTTACACCATCATTTTGCAATAAATGACATAACTTGTTTTGGGGTTTAAACTTCCAGGCAATGATGAACATGAAGGGATAGAGACTAACACTGAAGTTATAGAAAGATCACCTCAATTCACAGGGGATAAGGATAAAACAATGTATAAAGAGAAGAAGAAAGAGAAGAAGGAGGTTCAGGGATTGTCAAGAATGTTGAAACTAACTAAAAATTGGGATGGCAATAAACATGTGGTTGAATTTGATAACCTGGGCCGATTTACAGGGGACTATACATCAGAAATTGCAAGTTATATGGGAGTGTTGGCACGTCGAGATGTTGGGCTTCGGTACTTGGAGTGGAAGAAGGTGTCCCCTGAGTTGAAGGAAAAGTTGTGGGAGCAAATATTGGTACATAATTTATTGATTTCAACATTCAAGTTCAATACAATAATATATGTTATTCATTTCTATTCAGTTATTTGTCACTTACCTGCCATTCGTATTCTGGTAGCGCTTTTATGAAATTGAGGAGACCATGAAAAAAAATGATTAGCCATCTCGGTGTACACTTGCGCAATTTTAGAAGAAAACTGTACGCAAATTTTATATAGCCCAATTTGGGTAAACCGGCGAAATTACAAAAAGTCCCTAGAAAATATCGTGTATTTTTTAAGCAAGAACATTGGGACGAGTTCGTAAAATTCTGACTCTCTCCAAAATGCAAGGTTGTATATTTCACTCTTTAAATTTACAATCACATTAATGTCATTTTTTAGTCTTGGAGTTTGCTGCTGAATGTACTTATTTATCTACGTGCCCAAAAATTATTCGATGATGGAGTTACGGTGCGTGCGAACCACAAATATGAACATAGGATGGGAAGAAGAGCGTACTCGGGTTTGGTTGAAAAATTAGTAAGTCCACTGATATACACCATATTAGCTAGTGCTTAGTCACATAGTATATCTACTGTTGTTTATTTTGTGTTGAATTTAATCCATGACATGAAAAGTAGAGTATGTATGTAATATTTGGCCTGTGTTGAATTACTAGAAAAATGATAAAGTGATTCGTGAAGGTGATGACAATCCTTCGCGGTCTCTCTTGTGGAGGATGGCACGTCGAAATCCATACGGTGAATATTCTGATGACGAGGTTAAGGAAAAGGCAAAACGGCTTGTAAGATGACTGAAACTACCTAGCTATCTATTTCTTGCTTGAGTATTTTTGCAAATTATACTGAATATAGGGGAAATTAGTATATCGAGGTAAAACTAACAGCAGTGAAGTTTATATTACTTGATTAATACTTTCACACTTCTCTATTTTGTGCACATGAGGAGTTTGATAAGAAGCTCGAAGATGGAACACTAAATAAAGAACTAGGTGTTGATTCTGTCACACATGTGTTTGGCAAAGAACGTCCTGGGTATGTAAGATGTGTGGGCAAAGGAGTGACTACAACAAACTGTAATACCCGGTTGTAATTCAGTCATTATTATTCAGTAACTATCATTCAGTAATTGTCACTCAGTAATTTTCACTCATTAATGATGATTTGTCACTCATATTCAATTATTGTATTCACCGTTCAGAGTAATTGTATCGTGTATCAATCGCCATTCATCATCAATCTAGTTAGATAATCGTGCCGTGTTTATCATCGTTGTTATCCTCATAGTTGTGCTGTGTGTGAGGAGTAGCACACGCTACGAACTCTCTTTAGCGTGATAATTGAGTACGGGTAGCGCACGCTACCTCTCAACACTAGCGCACGCTAGTATGTTTCAAGCAGGCAGCCCAGAAGGCACTGGACTGCAGTTGAGTTGTAAGTAGCACACGCTACGATTGGTAAGTAGCGTGCGCTAGTAGGTCGGAGTAGCGCACGCTACGCAGTCGGTGTAACGCGCGCTAAGGACGGATTAGGCAGAGTCCAGTGGCTAATGGACTGCATTGGATTTATTCCAAGCGCACGCTACGAGTAGTTTTTAGCGTACGCAAATCGGGGTCGATAGCGCACACTGATTCTTGTGTGTAGCGCGCGCTACCACGAACAGATCAGAGTATAGGAGGTTCTGGACTCCAGTACTCGGCATCAGATAATTCGTTAGCGCACGCTAACATTTTGAGTTAGCGCACGCTAAGTACATGGTCGTAGCGCACGCTACAAGAGGCACGTAGCGCACGCTACCCTTGCGATCAGAGGTACTAGACTACCCAGTACACCTGTTAGCGCACGCTACGCACAGGAGCTAGCGCACGCTAACTGGGATTTCCTATATATAGGACAGTCCAGTCCTTTAACGTCATTTGTCATTTCTCTTCGTTTCTTCAGCGGTCTTGGGCGATTCCGGGCGATTTGGAGAGTGTTCTTCGAGGTATAATCATCAATCACCGTCTTCAAGCTTATCATTCGGATTAATCATCATTTCATCATCCTCATCACATCAAATCAAGGTAATAATCTTTTGGATCTAGAATTTTGGATTTTTGGGTTTTTCCTTCCGATTTCTTCGTGTAAGCTTGGATTGTTGTTGGAATATGTTAGATATGGATTATCTACCTTGGATAAATGTATTCCTACCGATTTATGGTTGTATATTTCGGATTTCATGAATTTTGGGGTTGAATCAAGAACACTTTGTGGTTGACTTCGATATATTTTGGGGGTTTTCGATTAGATGTTGTCGTTAACTCAAATTGTGAATTCCTAAGGGATTATTGATATCATTGAAAGTGTTTTGATGGTTTTAAATACTCATTTTGGAGTTGGTTTTGATATATTCGAGATTTGGATATTATCAAAGGATGTGTGTTTGCTAAGTGTTTGCTAGAATGCCTCTATGAGTTTGGATATTGTTGAATCGACATTTGAGTTGGTTATAATCGTGTTTTATACGTATATTGAGCATTGTTGGTAATTGTCATTCAAGGTTGTTCGAGCGACCGACATCTCATTGTAGGACGTTTGTTCGAGGAAGGACATTCTTCACCGGTTGAGTAAGTTAATTCTTACTCGGTTAAAAGGATATTCTTTCTTTTCGCTGTTGTTCATTCATAATTATAGTTCATTCATAATGTATTAACCGTATTGAGACTTGTAATTGTCAATTAATCACTTTAGTCACGAGGAACGACGGTTCCAATCATTTTATTGAGCTATCATTCATTTCACTATCATTTCATCTCGGTGAGTCATTATTGATTTCGATGTCACTTTTGTCATCTCGTCCGGGTCATACTGGCCTGTCGGTTGGTATGTGTAGGATTTTCATGTCGGGCACATATTAAGTCGTGTGTTGGTAGTTGGCCTCACATTGGACTGTGCACACGAGACGATTACTTCGCGAGACTGATTAGGTACAAGACCACACGTGTATTCGATCGATACTCGTTGGTGGCTTGTGCACGGACACATTTCCATCCCGGGCGTAGTGTGGCGCCACCCTTTGAGCCGTACCATTAGTTGATTCATACAACATGTTTAATTGCGTATGTTTTCAACAGGATTGGGTTATAATCTGGCCGATTCACTTTTGATCGCATGTGTTCGACGGTTTGAGATTTTGATCGAACTTGTGGTTTATACAGCATATATGATTGTGTTTATTCAACTCTTGAGGATTGTTGTTCTGTGTAACTGACCCCGTTAGGTGATATTGTTTTCAGGTCATGGCAAGGCTAAGGCACGGGAAGAGAACGTTGACGGCGAGGAGTCCCAGTGATACTACTAGGGGGCCCCAGTCCTTTTCATTCACTCATGTTTTCTTCATTTTATTTCCGCTGCAGACTTCCGTTTGAATATTCATTTCATTTCAGTGTTGTATATTTGATCTTCATATAAAATATACATGTATTCTGTATTATCTTGGGTGTGTTGTAATGAAACTCCTCATCGGAGTGACTGATGATATAATGTGGTTCGGTACTACAATTATATTATTAAATTCATTAATTTTCATTCGCCTGGTGGGTCCCAGTCGGGGGTCCACGGCACTGTAATACCCGCCTAGTTTGGGGTGTTACAGTGTTGGTATCGGAGAGTGGTTTTGAATACTACCCTCCGAGTCATGTCTCATTTGAAATCATCGTTCATCAGACTAGTATCATTGGACTTTCGCGTCACGTGTGACCTTTGCAAGAGCCGAGCCCCTCAGACCAAAGAACAGTAAGATTTCTGACGCCATGGTATAATTTCTGGCAATAATCATTCAGTCATAATTCATCAGTTAACAATCCTCAAACATCATTTTCATTTTGATCATGTTGATCATATTAACTCATTAATCACTTAGTTCATTTCATTACTCAGTTGTTGGTCTTGAAGATCATATCATTAATCTTGTTAATTTGTTCAAGATAATCATTTCAAGAATATCATCAGATAATCATGTCACCTCAGTTAATCATTCATGTAATCACTGTGTTAGAACGCGTATGCTCATTTTCATCATTTCATGACGTAAATCATAATGCGGTACTCATACGAGATCTATGATTATCATGCGACCTCCCTACTTCAGTATGGAGAGAGCTGTCAGGGGACGAACGGGGAGAGGCCGCGGTGCGGGCCGAAACTCGGGAAATAATCACTCACTGTCGGGAAATCGTACCAAGGACTCAGCTCGATCGGAAGATGTTCGGGTTGATCCACTCACTTTTATGCAGGTCATGATGACCCATATGCAATTGCTTAATCATCATTGCGCCACTCTGGCCGAATTAATCGAGAGAACTCTCACGTATGAGCCAACTGCTAAGGAAATTGCTGAGCAACAACCTTCATCTGTCAGCAAGAAATCAACGAAGCATAATCAGTCCGAAGGCAGGCAGTCAACCTTCAAGAAGCCTCGTGCGAGTCCAAACTTTTCTGATCGATCTCCTACGGCGCCTAGTCCTATGGGATCTCAGCCCCGAGCGGCTAGATCAGCCATCACCTGTTTCAACTGTGGAGCGCCGGGTCATTACAGCACTAAGTGTCTGAAACCGTCTATCGCATGCCATAACTGTGGGATTGTTGGGCATAAGGCCCGTTTTTGCCGAAGGGACTCCAAGCCAGCTCCGGCGGCATCTCAGGCCCCGAACCAATCAGCAATTCAGAATCAGGCTGCTCTGCCAGCGTCGTTTAAGACGACGGAAGCGAATAAAGGCGAAGCTCATATTTATCAGACGGGAGCGTCCGGTTCGGGGGCCGGCAAGTCCCGAATTCACGCGATGAACAGGGCCGATGATCCGGAGCCCGAATGATCTTAGGTATACTCGTAATTCTATCTCAACCTGTGTGTGTACCCTTTTTGATACTGGTGCATCGCATTCATTCATTTCCGAATCGTGTTTGAATAGACTTCACTTGGATAGTCCTATTAATTGTGGACCTTATATCATTGGTCTACCTGTCGGTCGAAGAATTTTTGGAAATCATGAGATTAAGAACTGACCGAATTAAGCTTAATGACCGCGATTGGTTGGTGGACCTAATCGTGGTGGATTTACCTAAGGACGATGTAATATTGGGTATTAGTTGGATGGATTGTCATGATGCCATCCTCAGTGTTCGTAAGCATATGGTCACTATCATTTCAGTCGTTAGAGCCGAGTGTGTATTTCAGGGAGGTAATCCCCGTTGTTCCAGAAGAATCATTAATATGATGAAAGCAGTGAAATTACTCAATCGAGGTGTTCAATCATTCATTATCTCACTGTCATCGATTGGCCGTTCTAAGGCAATCGAGGTGTTCAATCATTCATTATATCATTGTCATCGATTGGTCGTTCTAAAGCAATCGAGGTGTTCAATCATTCATTATCTCATTGTCATCGATTGGCCGTACTAAGGCAATCGAGGTATTCAATCATTCATAGTATCATTGTCATCGATTGACCATTCTAAGGCAATCGAGGTGTTCGACCATTCGTGGTATCATTGTTATCAATTGACGATGTAATTCCAGACGAGCTACCTGTTTTACCTCCACCGACGGATGTGGAATTCATGATAGAGTTGGAGCCTGGTACGTCCCCATTATCGAAGGCACCATATCGGATGGCCCCGACCGAAATGCAGGAGTTGAAGAATCAATTGGAGGAATTGTTCGAGAAAGGTTATATCTGACCGAGTGCATCCCCGTGGGGAGCACTAGTGTTATTTTTGTCAAGAAGAAGGATGGTTCGTTTCGTTCGTGTATTGATTATCGGGAGTTGAACAGGGTGACGATCAAGAATAAGTATCCTCTACCCCGTATTGATGATCTCTTAGATCAATTTCAGGGAGCTTCAGTATTTTCCAAGATCGACTTAAGATTTGGATATCACCAGTTGCGAATTCGAGAGTCGGATAACGCGAGGACGGCGTTTCGAACACGCTATGGTCATTATGAGTTGTGGTAATGCCGTTTGGGTTAACCAATGCACCGGCGGTATTCATGGAGTTAATGAATCGGGTTTTCATCGACTATTTAGATCAGTTCGTGGTTGTCTTCATTGATGACATTTTGATTTATTCTCGTGACCGAGAGGAGCACGAGTTTCACCTTCATCAGGTGCTCGACGTGTTGAGACGGGAGCAACTTTATGGAAAGTTTTCCAAATGTGAGTTCTGGATGTCCGAAGTGACGTTTCTCGGACATGTAATTTCATCAGACGGAGTTCGTGTCGACCCTCAGAAGACGGAGGCTATCCGAGATTGGCTACCTTAGAAGAATGTTAAGGAAATCCGAAGTTTCCTCGGATTAGCTGGTTATTATCGGCGATTTGTGGAAGAATTTTATAAAATCGCTCAACCCATGACGAACCTTTTAAGGAAAAATAAGAAATACAAGTGGTCCAACACGTGTCAGCAGAGTTTTGAGGAACTCAAGAGCCGATTAATTTCAGTACCTGTCCTTTCTTTACCGCAAGGGACGGAAGGATTTGTGGTTTATAGTGATGTGTCCGGACAGGGTCTCGGATGTGTACTAATGCAGAACGGGAAAGTTATTGCTTATGCTTCACGGCAGTTGAGACCTTACGAGGTTAATTATCCGACCCACGACCTGGAGCTAGCAGCCGTGGTATTCGCATTGAAGATTTGGCGTCATTATCTTTATGGCATTACCTATCAGATATTCACCGATCATAAGAGTTTAAAGTATATATTTACTCAGAATGAGTTAAATATGCGACAGAGACGGTGATTGGAACTAATCAAAGATTATGATATTGAGATACTGTACCACCCGGGCAAGGCGAACGTTGTCGCCGATTCCTTGAGTCATAAGTCTGTTCAGGAGCAGATGCTTGCTCGATTAACAGTTCAGAAGGAACTTCAGCAGGAATTTCTGAGGCCCGAGATCGAGGTCTAGTTACAGCGAGTACAAGGGCAACTTTGTACGTTAGATATTTCCTCGCCACTTGAGGAGTCGATCAGGGAGAATCAGGGTTCTGACCCATTTTTGTTACGCATCCGAGATGATGTGGCTCAGGGGAAAGCCCCTGGATTTGTGGTCCACGAGGATGGACTTTTGCGATTTAAGAATCGGTTGTGCGTACCGGCGAACGACGAGTTGAAAAACTCGATTTTGAGAGAAGCTCATGCTACCCCTTATTCCGTTCATCCGGGGTCTAGCAAGATGTACAAAGACTTGAAACAAAATTACTGGTGGAGTAATATGAAGCGAGAAGTCGCGGAATTTGTTTCGAGATGTTTGACCTATCAACAAGTCAAGATAGAGAATCAGTGACCGGCGGGTATGCTGAAACCTCTCCCTATTCCAGAGTGGAAGTGAGAAGATATTTCAATGGACTTCATCACGAGTTTGCCAAAGAGTCGTCGTGGCATGAATTCAATCTGGGTAACTGTGGACCACTTAACTAAATCAGCTCATTTCCTTGAGATTAAGGATACGTGGGGTCCCGAGAGACTTGCCCAGTTGTTCATCAAAGAGATAGTGAGACTGCACGGTACTCCTAAAAGTATCATTTCTGATCATGGCGGACGATTCGTGTCTCATTTTTGGAAATCAGTTCATCATGCTATGGGAACTCAGCTTAATCTCAGTACAGCCTTTCATCCTCAGTCCGAAGGACAATCAGAGAGGACTATTCAGACTTTGGAAGACATGTTGAGGGCATGTGTTCTCGATTGGAAGGATGATTGGGAAGCCCAACTACCGTTGATCGAGTTCACGTACAATAATAGTTGGCATGCTTCGATTAAGATGGCACCTTACGAGGCCTCATACGGTCGTCGTTGTCGATCTCCTTTGTGTTGGGATGACTTATCAGAATCAATTGGCACCGAGCCCGATATGCTTATAGTCACCCGTGAGAAGGTAGCTTTGATCAGGAGTCGTTTGTTGACCGCTCACAGTCGACAAAAATCTTATGCAGATAACCGTCGTCGGCCATTAGAGTTCGAGACAGGTGACCATGTTTTGGTCAAGGTATCCCCGAGTCGAGGTATCTTCCATTTTGGGAAGAGGGGAAAGTTAAGTCCGAGATTCATTGGACCGTTTGAGATTTTAGATCGAGTAGGCGAGTTAGCTTATCGATTGGCCTTACCTGCGGCGTTGAGCCGAATTCATAATGTGTTTCACGTATCTCAGTTACGGAAGTATGTTGCCGACCCGAGTCACATACTTCAGTTCAACGAAATCGAGATCGTCGATGATCATTCATATGAGGAGCGTCATATACGAGTCTTAGAGCGGTGAATCAAATAGTTGAGGAACAAGACGATTCCTTTGGTTAAACTTCAGTGGTCTAGACACGGAGTCAAAGAGGCTACTTGGGAAACCGAAGATTGTATGCGGGAGAGTCATCCCGAGTTGTTTGACCCTTAGTTTCGGGGACGAAACTCTTTTAAGGGGGGGTGTATGTAATACCCGGTTATAATTCAGTCATTATCATTCAGTAACTATCGTTCAGTAATTGTCAATCAGTAATTTTCACTCATTAATGATCATTTCTCACTCATATTCAATCATTGTATTCACCGTTCAGAGTAATTGTATCATGTATCAATCGTCATTCATCATCAATCTAGTTGGAGAATCGTGCCGTGTTTATCATCGTTGTTATCCTCATAGTTGTGCTGTGTGTGAGGAGTATCACATGCTACGAACTCTCTTTAGCGTTCTAATTGAGTACGGGTAGCGCACGCTACCTCTCAACACTAGCGCACGCTAGTATGTTTCAAGCAGGCAGTCCAGAAGGCACTGGACTGCAGTTGAGTTGTAAGTAGCGCACACTACGATTGGTAAGTAGCGCGCGCTAGTAGGTCGGAGTAGCGCATGCTACGCAGTCGGTGTAACGCGCACTAAGGACGGATTAGGCAGAGTCCAGTGGCTAATGGACTGCATTGGATTTATTCCAAGCGCACGCTACGAGTAGTTTTTAGCATACGCAAATCGGGGTCGATAGCGCACGCTGATTCTTGTGTGTAGCGCGCGCTACCACAAACAGATCAGAGTACAGGAGGTTCTGGACTTCAGTACTCGGCATCAGATAATTCGTTAGCGCACGCTAACATTTTGAGTTAGCGCACGCTAAGTACATGGTCGTAGCGCACGCTACAAGAGGCACGTAGCGCATGCTACCCTTGCGATCAGAGGGTACTGGACTACCCAGTACACCTGTTAGCGCACGGCTACGCACAGAAGCTAGCGCACGCTAACTGGGATTTCCTATATATAGGACAGTTCAGTCTTTTAACGTCATTTGTCATTTCTCTTCGTTTCTTTGGCGGTTTTGGGCGATTCCGGGCGATTTGGAGAGTGTTCTTCTAGGTGTAATCATCAATCATCGTCTTCAAGCTTATCATTCGGATTAATCATCATTTCATCATCCTCATCACATGAAATCAAGGTAATAATCTTTTGGATCTAGAATTTTGGATTTTTGGGTTTTTCCTTCCGATTTCTTCGTGTAAGCTTGGATTGTTATTGGAATATGTTAGATATGGATTATCTACCTTGGATAAATGTATTCCTACGGATTTATGGTTGTATATTTAGGATTTCATGAATTTTGGGGTTGAATCAAGAACACTTTGTGGTTGACTTCGATATATTTTGGGGGTTTTCGATTAGATGTTGTCGTTAACTCGAATTGTGAATTCCTAAGGGATTATTGATATCATTGAAAGTGTTTTGATGGTTTTAAATACTCATTTTGGAGTTGGTTTTGATATATTCGAGATTTGGATATTATCGAAGGATGTGTGTTTGCTAAGTGTTCGCTAGAATGCCTCTATGAGTTTGGATATTGTTGAATCGACATTTGAGTTGGTTATAATCGTGTTTGATACGTATATTGAGCATTGTTGGTAATTGTCATTCAAGGTTGTTCGAGCGACCGACATCTCATTGTAGGACGTTTGTTCGAGGAAGGACATTCTTCACCAGTTGAGTAAGTTAATTCTTACTCGGTTAAAAGGATATTCTTTCTTTTCGTTGTTGTTCATTCATAATTATAGTTCATTCATAATGTATTAACCGTATTGAGACTTGTAATTGTCAATTAATCACTTTAGTCACGAGGAACGACGGTTCCAATCATTTTATTGAGCTATCATTCATTTCACTATCATTTCATCTCGGTGAGTCATTATTGATTTCGATGTCACTTTTGTCATCTCGTCCGGGTCATACTGGCGTACCGGTTGGTATGTGTAGGATTTTCATGTCGGGCACATATTAAGTCATGTGTTGGTAGTTGGCCTCACATTGGACTGTGCACACGAGACGATTACTTCGTGAGACTGATTAGGTACAAGACCACACATGTATTCAATTGATACTCGTTGGTGGCTTGTGCACGGACACATTTCCATCCCGGGCGTAGTGTGGCGCCACCCTTTGAGCCGTGCCATTAGTTGATTCATACAGCATGTTTGATTGCATATGTTTTCAACAGGATTGGGTTATAATCTGACCGATTCACTTTTGATCGCATGTGTTCGACGGTTTGAGATTTTGATCGAACTTGTGGTTTATACAGCATATATGATTGTGTTTATTCAACTCTTGAGGATTGTTGTTCTGTGTAACTGACCCCGTTGGGGGATATTGTTTTCAGGTCATGGCAAGGCTAAGGCACGGGAAGAGAACGTTGACGGCGAGGAGTCCCAGTGATACTAGTAGGGGGGCCTAGTCCTTTTCATTCACTCATGTTTTCTTTATTTTATTTCCGCTGCAGACTTCCGTTTGAATATTCATTTCATTTCAGTGTTGTATATTTTATCTTCATATAAAATATACATGTATTCTGTATTATCTTGGGTGTGTTGTAATGAAACTCCTCATCGGAGTGATTGATGATATAATGTGGTTCGGTACTACAATTATATTATTAAATTCATTAATTTTCATTCGCCTAGTGGGTCCCAGTCGGGGTCCACGGCACTGTAATATCCGCCTAGTTTGGGGTGTTACACAAACTACTGGCACATGCCATGAAGAGGAGCATCCAAGGAGAGCCTTGTTGAACTGAAGAAATAATTAGATGATGAAAGGCGCGAGAACCCGAGGGAGAAAGAGAAGAATAATGAACAAATGAAGAATATGATGGAAAAAATGGCTGAACTAGGAAAATGATGAGCAAATTATTGTCTAATCTAAATTCTCAAGGATTATTGAAAAAGAAAGCTTCCACTACCAAAAAAACGGGTAAGCAAAGTATTACAATGTCGTGCTTCATGTCTATGCAATTAAATACATTATAAAGTATGATTTTCTTATTGAATGCTTGTTTTTATTGAATGTTATGGGATTTTTAATCAATATTTCAGCACCTAATATTTCTTTAAAATGTTTACTGCATGTACTCTTCAGAAATCTGCAAAGACCCATCACTCAACTCCTGCAACTACACATGGATCTCCTACATCTAGCCAGCATTCTAATGGAGCTAGACCAGTGTCTCCCGTTACCACACAGGAATCCCCTGTAGACATGTCTGCTATGCATGTTAGATGTCAGTCTACAACCGAAGGCCAGGAATTCCCAAGAGTATGTTCTTATTGAAAGTATTTAATTCTTATGGCAGCATTTAAAATGTGGTAAATATAAATTATATACTGATGTTGACTTGAGTGTTGTGACAAGGCGACAACTTCTGAGATACTAACATGTAGATTGTTTTTTTTTTCTTATATGTATGTCCAACAAGAGGAGTTATTTGATTCTTCTTGTAACGACACACTGTTATATGTTGCTATGTCGTCAATAAGGAAACAGGTGTGACACATTGTAAACATATTCATAAATCAAGAAGACAGTTCACCCAAAACGTATGAATACAATAAGAAACCAAGTTTGTCAAGATTCCAACTGTTGGAAAATATAGATAATCAACTAACAGCACTAAACCACTAAGCTTGTACCATTTTATATCTTTCTTAATCGCAACTAGTCTACTCATGCACATTGATATATTGTACCATTTGTTCTGATCTGATATGATCTGATGAAGTTGGTTGTTTGAATGGTTGTTTCAAAAATTCTTATATGAACAAATTTTTCATGGTATGATTTTTTTCTATGTTCATACTTGTATGTATTAGCCATATTTAATATGTTGTTATGGCATATATGTTTGCATACTGAAAAATGCAAACTGGCACATGGCCGACAGATAAATATTGTTGCAAATGGACGTGTTATTCTGGACTCGTCTCCAAAACAGAAGATACATGGAGTTGATCTTCAAGAAGATTGCTTCAGAGTTCGGATTGATGAACCAATACATCTAAATGCAGGTTTACCCTATATAACACAAGAATTTAAAACAGTGGAGGATGCTAAAAACAGTTTGGTAGCATGGACAAAAGAATGGGTGATCAATCTCTCTACTATAAGTTGCTTTACTCTACAACTTCAAGTATATTTTGCTAAAACCTTTGTCTATGCATATGTACATCATAAAATACCTTTTTGCTACATACAGAGGAAGTCATTCGAATGTTTTGATCAACATGACGACAACCACATACTTGAAAGCTCTGATCAAGAACATAATGACAATTATGACAACCGGAGGACACTTGAAAGCTCCAATCAACAACATGATGATAGCTAGAAGACAGTTGAAAAGATTAAGAAGAAGAAGAAAGCTTCTGATATGAACGAAGGGATATTAAAGCCTCTGAGAACCAGCAAGAGAATCAAGACTGTAGCCTAGTTAAATTAGAGAAATAGCCATGCTTCCGTAGGCGTTCAATGTTTAATTTTTTTGAATCAAAACAGTTGATTGATTGTTTTTTAAACATTTTTCATTTATCTGATCAAGAAATTTAACTTTTTATCATATGAGTAATAAAAAATTGGATCAATTTTGCATCAATGGTTGTTAATGAGTTTATGTTACACATTAGAAGCAGGTGGCAAATAGGTCCTTAAAGACTCGATAAAATAGGTGGCCAATATTGCATTCTTGTGGCTGAATATGAAATACAACCACCATTTAGATGTGAAACCATGGCCGATGGACAACTACGACCACCTTTTAGATGTGAAACTGTGTGTCCAAAAGGAAAACAACGGCCACCTTTTACAATTTTTCAGTATCCAAAAGGAAAACAACCGCCTTTTATAATTTTTGAGTGTCTAAAAGGAAAACAACGACCACTTTTTACAAATTTCAGTGTCCAAAAGCAAAAAAATAGTCACCTTTTATAATTTTTTAGTGTCCAAAAGGAAAACAACAGCCATCTTTTACAAATTTTCAGTGTCCAAAAAGAAAACGACGGCCACCATTTACAATTTTTCAGAGGAAAACAATGGCCACCTTTTACAATTTTCAGTGTTCAAAAGGAAAACAACGACCACCTTTTATAATTTTTCAGTGTCCAAAAAGAAAACAACGGCCATCTTTTACAAATTTTCAGTGTCCAAAAGGGAAATAACAGCTACCTTTTACAATTTTTCAGTGTCCAAAAGGAAAACAACGGCCAGCTTTTACAATTTTTCAGTGTCTAAAAAGAAAACAATTGCCATCTTTTACAATTTTTCAGTGTCCCAAAGGAAAACAACGGCCACCTTTTATAATTTTTCAGTGACCAAAAAGAAAACAAACAACCAATTCTTATAATCTTCCAGTGTCCAAAAGGAAAACAACGCCTACCTTTTACAATTTTTAGTGTCCAAAAGAAAAACAACGACCACCTTTTATAAATTTTCAGTGTCCAAAAGGAAAACAACTGCCACCTTTTACAATTTTTCAGTATCTAAAAGGAAAAATATGACCACCCTTTACAATTTTTCAGTCTCCAAAAGGAAAACAATAGCTACTAAAAAATCAAATTGTATGTCGTTTAGGATCCTATGACTAAGGTTATGGAAAAATGCTTTACCTACAAACAAAAAGGGGGTATTGTATAGACACGGTTACAGAGGCACAACTATGAAAAATCATGTGAAATAGTCACTCAAAGTTTATGTAGCCATAGAGATACCCTTTTGTTACGCCACCTACGGTAATATTTTTAGAGTAAAAAAATCCAACTAAAAGACTATGGATATGTTTTCTAAATGTGGCCTATATGATTTTTTGTACTAGTATACAACCTTTCATATAATTTGACTAATAATTATATAGCTTGTGAACTATTATATTATTTTATAAGGCACCGATAATTTGATCTTCCGTGTGACACCAACACACCACATTATCTACAATATAAAATAATTAGATATTTCATCTTCATAACCATAACGTGAATAATTATGCAAAATATGTGATTAAATGTAATTAATATTCTCATAGGTAGTTACAGGAAAATAAGATAATACAAGCATAAAGTATGCTTTATAGTATACAACTCTAACAGGAATAATATTTGATGTTGTAGCTTGTCATAATGAGAGGAGGGTACCTATTGCTCAGTACCTCCTCGATAAAGAAGTTACAGATTGGTGGGAGCCCATAGTGCCTAGAGATCGTGGAGCTACTTGGGCTGAGTTTAGGACTGCCATGGAGGCAGAATATTATTCGTTGCCTGTCCAAGAGCACATGATTGTTGAGTTTTCTTTAGCTACGCCCCAGGGTGTGTCGATATCCCAAGCTAGAGTCGATTATAATCAGCAGTTGTGTTATGTTCGTGAGCAAGTGAGAAATGAAGCTGACAAGATCCATTACTTCGATATATGTGCACGAAACCTCCTGTCCGGCAGAGTATGTCTCCTCTATTGTGTACTACCTTTATGGAGTATCCAGATCGATCTTTAGCTTACAATATGACCCTATCGTTTATGGAGCTGATGTTGGGATTCGGTGCCTAAAATGAAGGCTCAGCGGCAGCAATAGACCAAATAAATACGATCTGAATCTCTTAGGAGGATCGATCAAGCTACGTATATACGAATTTATAAAACTAAACCAGAGGGAGATTCGAAATCATACCCTTGTAGTCCTTTAATTAAATGGTTGAAGATTGCGATCTCCTCCACAAATCCGATTCACCAAGCTTTTGGTGATCTCCGCCACGAATTCGATTCGTCAAGCTCTTGAAATGCCGAGCACCGAAAGCACCATGCCTCTACTTGCCACGCACCGGAAGTCGATCGGAATAACTTCCACCTTATTATCCTCCAAGGATACGGCTAGAATAAGGTGGTTTGAGCTTACTAATTATGTTTATAACACTCTAAGTGTATAAAATGAATTTTCTCTCAATTTTCTCCAAGAAAATGATGAAGTAATAATGAAGAAGATAAAGAAAACTCTCCTCTCTCTTCCTTGAATTTTTTGGGCGTAAGATCTAAATGAGGAGGAGGTTGCTTATTTTATTTTGTCTTCAACTCTTTCTTCACATGGTAGAGTCCACCCTCAATATATTAATCCTCTCACATGCCCACTCCATTAAGTCTAGTCTTCCCTAAATTAAAGGAAAGAAGACAAAAGGAAAGTGGGAGGAAAGAGGGGGGAGGTGCGGCCATCTAGAAGCTAGAAGGAGTTCGGTTCGTTTGGGACTCTCGTGAGTCCAATCAAATAAACTATATTCCACTTCGATGTATTATATTAATTAATTAATCCAATTAATTAATTATATCAAATACAAAACACTATAATTAATTTCTCCAAGAAATAATTATATTTATGAATTAAATTAATTACCCATTAATTTATTTAATTCATTAGGCCGTAAATTAATTTATCCAATAAATTAGTTTAGACATCTAATGTCCCAAAATTAATTAGACATCCAATGTCCAATAAATTAGATATCCAATATCTAATATTTATAAAGAGAGAATAAGGTCGATTTACTCCGTCGTCTATCCTAATATGCGGCTCGGTAGGTCCGTTTCAGTTAGCAATGAGAAGAACCAAAGAGTGATAGCACCACCTAGCTAGTCCCGCTGCGTACACTGTAACCTAACTGAAAACGAATGATTAGGATCATTCCAAAACCTTTATGTCGTGAATACCAGTATACGTATAAACCCTTCTTTCAAATGTCCCGATCAAGTTATAGGGTCACGGTCAGTCAAACCCTATCTGTACTTGACGCTATGTATGAGTTAATGCAAATCGAGATCACCGAGCTCTCGTGTATCCACTAAAACTAGCTCCAATGCTTTGGCCAAAGACTTATGATCTCATCTTCTAATAACCTCATAGGAAATATACCCGTTCACTTACGGGAGAAAGAATCCTATCTTGACACTTAGTAGAACCTGCTACTTGCCCATCAAGATTCCCGTCGAGGTTGACCCCCACCTTCTGGTTTTCTGGGTCGAACTACTCTAATGAAAATCTTAACGTCACAAGCACATCCCTACTAAATTCTCAAGTCGAAGGTTCACGAATTCCTATCACAACCTTTTGATTCCGTCATTGACTGTCCCGGAGTGAAATTCATGTGACGAATCGAGGGTGAGTCGGTTCGAGTATACTAATCTCATTAGCATACCTATAACGTGTACTCCCACTAACCAATAGTGATCGACAGGCACTCTCCAAGTCGAAGAACATGTCATACAAGTATGCACATAAACTTAACGCGTAGTCAAGTTTCATCAACTTGCGAATGATTAAGTATTTGAGCCATAAACCTTTCCACTGCTGATCCCCTTATCCAATAAGGAGTGGAATGTTTTGCTCTAAAATACACGGACTAGTTTATATATATATATATATATATATAAATATTTGCGAGTCAGGATGCCAGTGACTACCAGTAAGTAAAGAAACATACATTGCCATATGATAATGTTTACATAATAACAAGTACAATGCCCTCACTCTAACATCCTCTGAGTGGCATTCGAGGGCATAATTCTAACAATCTCCCACTTGCACTCAATGCCACACACTATGGTATCTAATACCCTTGTTCTCCAGATAACGCTCCAACCTTATCTGAGAAAATGGATTGGTCAGTGATCAGCGTCGTTGTCTACTGAGTCTACTCAACATATCACAATGTATCATTTGCGAACAAATTCTCTCACGAGATGATACTTTCTCTCAATGTGTTTTGTACCGTAGTGAAAACTCGGCTCCTAGGCCTATGCTACTGCTCCATCGTTATCGCATAAAAAATGAAAACAGGCAGCGCAACACATGGTGTCACCTGAAGTTCACCCAGTAACTTCTTAATCCTAAACCCTTCCTCTGGATGCCTCCGAAGCCACTTGATACTTAGCCTAACAGGTGGAATCAGCAGTCGCGCTATGTTTGGCACTATGCCAAGATACTGCTCCTCCATTAAGAGTAAAATGTAGCCAGAAGTAGACATAGAGTCGTCTTTATGTCTTTGGAAGTCTAAATCAGTGAAGCCTGTCACATTCAGTTTTCCACCACCATACATAAGAACCAGATCTCTAGTCGTTCTAAAGTGCTTGAGAACGTTCTTTACGGCGGTCCAATATTCCTTACCTGGGTTAGCCTGAAAACTACTTACCATGCTCCCAGCATGCGTAATGTCAGGTCTCGTACACAACATGGCATACATAAGGCTACCAACGGCCGAAACATATGGTTATACTCATTTCCTTTCATTGATCCTCACTATGAGGACACATCTTCGAGGTGAGTTTTATTCCATGTCGCATCGGTAGGAACCCTCTTTTAGAATCATCAATCTTAAATCGCTTTAAGATTTTATCTATATAGAGGGCCTGAGAAAGTCCCATCATTCTCTTCGCTCTATCCCGGTAGAGTCAACTCCCAAGAATATAGGTAGCTTCTGTTATGAGTATGCCCTCGAATGCCACTCAGAGGATATTGAGTGAGGGAATTATACATGTTATTATGTAAAGCATTATCATAAGGCAATTGTTTGTTTCTTTATTTACTGGCAGTTACTGGCATTTCTGACTTGTAAATAAATATATATATATATATATATATATATATATAAACTAGTCCGTGTATTTGAGAGCAAAACATTCCACTCCTTATTGGATAAGGGGATCGGCACTAGAATGGTTTATAGTTCAAATACTTAATCGTTCACAAGTCTATGAAACTTGACTAGGCGTTATACACGAGTGCTCGATGATCTTGATTTGCATTAATGCATACATAGCGTCAAGTACATATAGGTTTGACTGACCGTGACCCTATAACTTGATCGGGACATTTGAAAGAAGGGTTAATATGTATACTGGTATTCAGGACAGAATGGTTGTTGAATGATCCCAATCATTCGTTCTCAGTTGGGGCACAGTGTAGCCTGCCAGGCTGGCTAGGTGGTGCTACTACTCTTCGGTTCCTCCCATTGCTAACTAAGACGTACCTACCGAGTCGCGCAATTGGATTGACGATGGAATGAATTGAGCTTATTCTCTCATTATGAATATTAGATATTGGATATCTAATTATTGGGACATTGGATGTCTAAATTGATTTATTGGATAAATTAATTTACGGCCTAATGAATTAAATAAATTACTGAGTTATTAATTTAATTCATGAATATAATTATTTCTTGGAGAAATTAATTATGTTATTATATGATTAATTAATTAGATTTATTAATTTATATAAATACATCGGAACAGAATTGGAGTTTATTTGTTTGGACTCACAGGAGTCCGAAACAGACCGAACTCTTTCCCAATTTTCTATATGACCGCCCCCCTTTGTCTTCTACCTAATGTGGTGGAAGACTTCATGATTTAATATCACAAGATGTTTTGTCTTGTGGGGACAAGATTCCTTGTGATATTTTGTTGGTGATTGATTGAAGAATAAAATTAAGATTAACTCTCACTTACCATTCACTCTTGCATTCATACGGTTCTAAGTGAGTGAGAGAGAGAAAATTGTTTTCTCAAAAAGTCTTGTTCTTCTTCTTCACCTCTTCTTGTTTTTCCTTGGAGAAAATTCAAGACATATATTGAGAGTTTATGAGTTATACACTTAGAGTGTAATATTCACATTTGATAGCTTCATCATCCGATTCTAGCTGTAACCTTGGAGGTTAATTTGGTGATCGTCATTCAGTTCATTTCTCCGGTGCGTGGCAATTAGAGACGCGGTACTTTCGCGTTGGATCATCCGAGAGCTTGGAGTGGATTGGATTCGTTGAGAGCAACTAAAGCTTGGGGAATCGCTCAAGAGAAGAACACCATTTAATCAACGGACTACAAGGGTATGTTTCTCGGGTCTTCTTCTGCTTCATTTTATATTCGTATATATGTAGCTCGATCGATCCTCTTAGGGATTCGGATCGAATTAATTTTCGTTTTACCGCTTCCGCTGGGCCTTCGTTTTAGGCACTGAACCCCAACAGTGGTATCGGAACATAGGTCTTGCGATCGTATATATGATATTTGCATTTGGAATGCTTGATTGAATGGTGAATGATTTGGAATCATTTATAGACATAATCGTGGTGTGTGTTTTTTCGTTCATTGTAGTTATATTTTTCGTAAATTTATGTCTAAATATAAATCTTTAATTCCTAGGAAATCTGATTTATATTGAGATATGAAAGTCGGAAAATATAGATATTGGATATCCGGTCGAAAATCTAGCCCTGAATCGTCGTTGGACGATTTTTCGGACCGAGTGCGAATGCGCCGGGTGAATCGGCCGTGTGCCGTCGGCATGGGCAAGGCGAGCAGCGATCTCGAAGACTGCCGGGGTAACTCGACCGAGCCAATTGGCACGGGCCGTGCCAGGCAGGCTAGTCTCGGAGACTGTCGATGGGACCCAAACGTGCCATTCAGCACGGTCCGCGTCGGGTCGGCAGCTGACTGCCGAGGTAACCCGACCGTGGCAATCAGCACGGGCCGTGTCCGGCAGGCAGTTTTGTCCCGACTCGTTTTTTCGTGTATTCCAGAAAATTAATCTCCCGCATGTTAAATTGAATTTAATATGATTAAAATGATTTATGGCATTTCATTTTATAAGGGAAATTTGATTAATTGGAATATTTTTGGGTGACCAAATACTTTGAATATTTTCATATTACCGGTTGTGTGAATTGATTGGATCAATTCTGTTTATTGATTGGATCGATATATATGCTGTATCCATTTATATAGTAATTATTGGATGAATGCTTTTGAATGGGAATGTGGTTCATGGACTTAGTTTTGAATCGTTCGGTTTTATTCGATTGGGTTGTAAAGGACATTTTGAGCCTATTTATTTTACTAGAATTAATGTATCTAGGATGCAATTTTTCAATGTAAATTTTATATGTAATGACGAAGACCGGAGGAAGATCCGTTCGAGAATACGAAGATTCAAGACCAAAGACTTGTAATTAGATTACGGAGTTTTTGATTTTAGGAACGGTCCATGAACTACATGTTGGTAGAAACTAGATTGTGAATGTTTATTCATATTGTATGAATGCACAAACGCGCTTAATGAATTAATGTGCAAAGTGTAACATTAATCGCGAAAATTCTCCCACGACAAATTATTAAGTTTAAAAAATTTCTAGGTTTTCCTTCCCTCCATCGAGTTTTCAAAAAATTGAAATCCAAACCGGATGTGCTATGCTTCCGAGTTATTGGGGTAGTCATTCGGGAAGGATGGATAAATTACCGGGAGCGCATTGGATGCCTTCGGTTGGAGCAAATTTTATCCCTAGAAACCTGTTCGGTTGCCGGATAAGATTCAATTATGAAACTGATTTGCTTTGGTGGTATAAATTTAACTTGTTCACGAACCATAGAAACCATATAGGCTGAGGGGAGTGAACAAGGGGAAAAAGAAGATCGAATCATCCATTAGATGGGTTGGTGTTGGACACCACATTATGAAAATTAATAGACTAGAAACCAGTTCGGTTGTCCTCTATTAAAATTTATAAAGAACTCGATCACCACTATGAAGTAGAGCGAACGATACTTCCGGATTTCACATGGAAGTGTGTTATTCCGATAAAAATAGCGGGATTTGGGTTAAAGAATAGAGTAGACCTTAATTCTATACTCAGATCATAATTGAACGAGTCACTAATTAATCTTTCGTACTTAATGCAGACATAACTCTCAATATGACTATGAACCCACTCACAATTCTACTCAAAAAGAACACCTTGAACGGACCTAACTTTATAGATTGGCTCCGCAATCTGATGAAAGTCCTCAGTATAGAGGCACTGGGATACGTCTTGGAGACGGACATTCCAGCGCCTCCAGTGCGGACAAGCCAATCAATAAGAGACTGAAAACCACAAAAAGTGGGTTAAGGATGACGTGAAAGTCCGTGCTTATATGATGGCTTCCATGTCTAATGAGCTTCAGAGAGCTCATGATAAAATAACTTCTGCTAGGCAGATTTTATCTCACTTAACTGAGTTTTATGGTGAGCACAGTCGAACCGCTAGATATCTCGAACCGCTAGATATGAGATATCCAAGCAACTATTCGATGCAAGGATAAAGGAAGGTGAGAAAGTTGGGGACCACGTCCTCAAAATGATATCTATGATCGAGAGATTGGAAGCTCTTGATTTTAAGATGGATACTTCTCTTCAGACCGACCTTATCCTACAGTCTCTCCCTGATTCCTTCTCACAGTTTGTTATGAATTTCAACTGCAATGAGATTGCATGCAACTTAGCAGGGCTATTGAAGAAACTGGTAACCGCTCAGTCTCAGATGAAGACTCTGGATCTCGGAGGTCCAAGAATAAGAAGAAAAAGACCAAGAAGCGGACGGGACCACAAGTCAAGGACCTCAAGGATTTGAAAGGACCCGATGGTTCCGAAGAGAAATAAGGAGGACGCTTGTCTCAAATGCGGTGAGCTGGGCCACTGGGCTAGAGACTGTCCTATTCTTCATGGTGCTTCAGGTACAGAACTTTTAGTTTTGGAAACAAATTATTCTGCTACTGTATTTTCTACTTCATGGATGCTGGATTCAGATGCTAGTTCTCACATTTGTACCGTGAATCAGGATTTGGAACAAAGTAGGAAGCTTGGAGCTGGGGAAGTGATCATTACTGTCGGAAGCAGGCATAATGTCGAGGAAACTGACATAGGATCACTTCTTTTGGGTTTAGAACCCAGCTTTGTTTTAACTTTAGAAGATGTACTTGTTTTGCCCAAGGGGCATAAGAATATTGTATCCATTCTGGTCATGGATCGGAAAGGCTTTTCATTTTTCATTAGTGATGGTTCCTGCAAAATTTATTTTAGAAATAAACTCGTGGGCACTGCTACATTATTAAATGGACTGTATCATCTAAACCTTAGTAACAAAGTCGTTGTGAATACTATGACTAGGAAGCGTGGTACGGATGAAACTAATCAAGTTTTGAAATGACATCTTAGACTTGGTCATGTTGGTCAAACCAAGGTTTACAAAATGGAAAAGGATGGACTTATGGGTCCATTGGGATCGGATCCCTTTCCTACTTGTGAATCTTTCCTTAAAGCCAAAATGACTAAGTCCCCCTTCACAGGGACTTTTGAAAGAGCTGCTGATAAACTAGGATTAATACCGACGTATGTGGTGCTTTGAAAGCACGTGATGGATATCAGTATTTCATTACGTTTATAGATGATCATACAAGGTATGGTTATGTATACTTAATGAAACATAAATTTGAGGCCTTTGAGAAATTCCAGGAATTTAAGGCCCTAGTCGAAAAACAAACTGGTAATCATATCAAAGCACTTCGGTCGGACCGAAGTGGCTAGTATATGAGTGTGGAGTTTGACGAGTTCCTAAAAGAACATGGAATAGTATCATAACTAACACCTCCAGGTACTCCTCAGTTAAATGGTGTGTCAGAAAGAAGGAACCTGACCTTGTTGAACATGGTCCGTTCCATGCTGGGCTATACTGACTTACCGATTTACCTGCGAGGGTATGCACTCATGACTGCTGCTTATATCTTGAACAGATGTCCTTCCAAATCCGTTCCTAAAACTCCACATGAGATGTGGGAGGGCAGGAAACCAAGTCTTGATCACATTAGGATTTGGGGATGTCCCGCCCATGTCAATAATACTAAGGTGGAAAAGCTGGAAGCGAGGTCCGTGAAGGGACGTTTCATTGGATTCCCATCTGGGACGATGGGTTATCTATTCTACATGCCCGAAGATCAAAAGATCATTGTTGCTTTGCAAGAACACTTCCTGGAAGATGAATTCATTCAGGAAGGCAGAGCAGGTAGAAGTATTTCTTTCGAAGAATATAATGAAACCCCTCAAGATACACCTGAACAAGAAATTGGAACCGAACCTTATGAAACACAAGTACAACCACCTCGTAGGTCTAGTAGGGTGTCTCAATTACCTAAGACGTATGGCCTTGTACACTTGGAGGAGATGGGTATCCATGAGGTTCCAATTGATAGCTAAGAGACTGATCCAACGACCTATGACCAAGCGATGGTGGATATAGACTCCGCGAAATGGCGCAAAGCTATGGAAGCTGAGATAGACTTGATGCATGTCAATCAGGTCTGGACTCTAGTAGACCGCCCCAAGGGCATAGTGCCTATTGGGAACAAGTGGATCTACAAGAAAAAGACTGATGGTGATGGCAAGGTTGACGCCTATAAGGCCAGGCTTGTGGCAAAGGGTTATACCCAGAAGGGAGGGATCGATTGCCACGATACCTTCTTGCCCGTAGTAATGATCAAGTCTATTCGCATGATGCTTGCTATAGCTGCCTACCACGATTATGAGATATGGCAAATGGATGTAAAGACGGCTTTACTTAATGGATTCCTCGAGGAGGAAATCTATATAGAGCAGCCTAAAGGCTTTGTGTCTGAAGTCGATATTCAGAAAGTATGCAAGCTTCAGCGTTCCATTTATGGACTGAAGCGAGCTTCACGTAGTTAGAACCTTCATTTTGACGAGGCAGTCAAAGAGTTTGACTTCGTGCAAAATTAAGAGGAATCTTGTGTATACAAGAGGGTTAGTGGGAGCAAGATCGCATTCTTAGTACTATATGTGGATGATATTCTACTAATAGGAAATGATGTGGGAATGCTCAGTTCTGTGAAAGCTTGGCTTTCGAGTAATTTCTCCATGAAATATTTGGGAGAGGCAACCTATATTCTTGGTATTCGGCTATACCGAGATAGAGAAGAGAACAATAGGTCCTTCCCAATCCCTCTATATAGATAAGATCTTAAAGCGATTTAAGATGGATGATTCCAAAATAGGGTTCATACCGATGCGACATGGAATAAAACTCTCCTTGAAGACGTGTCCTCAAAGTGAGGAACAACAAAAGGAAATGAGTAATAAACCATATGCTTCGGTCGTGGGTAGCCTAATGTATGATATGTTGTGTACGAGACCTGACATTGCGCATGCTGTGAGCGTGGTAAGTAGGTTTCAGGCAAACCCAGGTAGGGAACATTGGACTGCCGTAAAGGACGTTCTCAAGTACTTAAGAAGGACTAGAGATATGGTTTTGATGTATGGAGGTAGAGAACTAAATGTGGTGGGATTCACTGATTCAGACTTCCAAGGACATAAAAACGATTCGATGTCTACTTCTGGCTACATATTTACTCTTAATGGAGGAGCAGTATCTTAGCATAGCGCCAATAAAAGCACGACTGTTGATTTAACCTGTCAGGCTGAGAATCAAGCAGCCTAGGAGGCTTCTAAGGAAGGGTTCTGGATTAAGAAGTTTTTGGGAGAACTTCAAGTGATACCATGTGCTGAGCTTCCTGTTTCGCTGTACTATGGATCTGTAGCGCAGGCCAAGGAACCGAGGTTTCACAACAGCACCAAACACATTGAGAGGAAGTATCATCTCGTAAGAGAATTTGTTCTCAAGGGATATATTGTGCTGCATAGAGTAGACTCAGCCGACAACGTCGATGATCCACTGACCAAGCCACTTTCTGAGACTAGCTTGGAGCGTCATCTTGGGAACATGGGTATTAGATACCATAGTGTGTGGCATTGAGTGCAAGTGGGAGATTGTTAGGAGTATGCCCTCGAATGCCACTCAGAGGATGTTGAGTGAGGGCATTGTATTTGTTATTATGTAAATCATTATCATAAGGCAATTGTTTGTTCCTTTATTTACTGGCAGTTACTGGCATTCCATATATATATATATATATAAACTAGTCCATGTATTTGAGAGCAAAACATTCCACTCCTTATTGGATAAGGGGATCGGCACTGGAATGGTTTATAGCTCAAATACTTAATCGTTCGCAAGTCGATGAAACTTGACTGGGCGTTGAGTTTATGTGAAGACTTGTATGCCATGTTCTTTAACGTGGAGAGTGCCTGTCGAACACTAATGGTTAGTGGGAGCACACGTTATAGGTATGCTAATTGGATTAGTATACTCGAATCGACTCACCCTCGATTCGTCACACGGATTTCACTCTGGGACAGTCAATGACGGAATCGAAAGGTTGTGATAGGTATTCGTGAACCTTCGACTTGAGGATTTAGTAGGGATGTGCTTGTGATGTTAAGATTTTCAATAGAGTAGTTCGATCCAGAAAGCCAGAAGGTGGGGGTCAACCTCGACGTGCATCTTGACGGGCAAGTAGCAGGTCCTACTGAATACCAAGATAGAATTCTTTCTCCTGTTAGTGAACAGGTTATATGTCCTATGCGGTTATTGGAAGATGAGATCATAAGTCTTTGGCCAAAGCATTGGAGCTAGTTGTATTGGATACACGAGAGCTCGATGATCTCGATTTGCATTAACGCATGCGTAGCATCAAGTACATATAGGGTTTGACTGACCGTGACCCTATAACTTGATCGGGACATTTGAAAGAAGGGTTTATACGTATACTGGTATTCACGACAGAATGGTTCTTGAATGATCCCAATCATTCGTTCTCAGTTGGGGCACAGTGTAGGCCGCCAGGCTGGCTAGGTGGTGCTACTACTCTTTAGTTCCTCCTATTGCTAACTGAGATGGACCTACCGAGTCGCGCAATAGGATTGACGACTGAATGAATCGAGTTTATTCTCTCATTATGAATATTAGATATTGGATATCTAATTATTGGGACATTGGATGTCTAAATTGATTTATTGGATAAATTAATTTATGGCCTAATGAATTAAAAAAATTACTGGGTTATTAATTTAATTCATGAATATAATTATTTCTTGGAGAAATTAATTATGTTATTATGTATTTGATATGATTAATTAATTAGATTAATTAATTGATATAATACATCGGAACGAAATTAGAGTTTATTTGTTTGGACTCACAGGAGTCCGAAACGGACCGAACTCTCCCTAATTTTCTATATGGCCGCCTCTCCTTTGTCTTCCACCTAATGTGGTGGAAGACTTCATGATTTAATATCATGAGATGTTTTGTCTTGTGGGGACAAGATTCCTTGTGATATTTGTTGGTGATTGATTGAACAATAAAAGTAAGACTAACTCTCACTTACCATTCACTCTTGCATTCATACGGTTCTAAGTGAGTGAGAGAGAGAAAATTGATTTCTCAAAAAGTCTTGTTCTTCTTCTTCACCTCTTCTTGTTTTTCCTTGGAGAAAATTCAAGACATATATTGAGAGTTTGTGAGTTATACACTTAGAGTGTAATATTCACATTTGATAGCTTCGTCATCCTATTCTAGCCGTAACCTTGGAGGTTAATTGGGTGATTGTCATTCCGTTCGTTTCTCCGGCGCGTGGCAAGTAGAGATGCGGTACTTTCGGTGTTGGACCATCCAAGAGCTTGGAGTGGATTGGATTCGTGGAGAGCAACTAAAGCTTGAGGAATCGCTCAAGGGAAGAACACCATTTAATCAACGGACTACAAGGGTATGTTGCTCGTATCTTCTTGTGCTTCATTTTATAATCGTATATACATAGCTGGATCGATCCTCGTAGGGATTCGGATTGAATTAATTTTCATTTTACCGCATCCACTGGGCCTTCGTTTTAAGCACTGAATCCCAACAGTGGTATCGGAGCGTAGGTCTTGCGATCGTATATATGATATTTGCATCTGGAATGCTTGATTGAATGGTGAATGATTTGGAATCATTTATAGCATAATCGTGGTATATGTTTTTTCGTTCGTTGTAGTTATATTTTTCGTAAATTTATGTCTAAATATAAATCTTTAATTTCTGGGAAATCTGATTTATATTGAAGATATGAAAGTCGAAAAATATAGATATTAGATATCTGGTCGAAAATCTAGCCCCGAATCGTCGTTGGACGATTTTTCGGACGGGGGCATGAATCTGCCCTGGTGACCCGACCGTGTCGATCGACACGGGTCGTGCTGTGCGAGCGATCTAAGAGGCGCCGGGGTAACCCTACCGTGCCAATCGTGCACGGTCGTGCAGCAGCGTCTCGGAGACTGTCGATGTGCCCCGAGCGTTCCATTCGGCACGGACCGCATCGGGCCGGCAGCTGACTGCCGAGGTAACCCGACCGTGCCAATCGGCACGGGCCGTGTCTGGCAGGTAGGTTCGTCCCGACTCATTTTTTTTCGTGTATTCCAGAAAATTAATCTCCCGCGTGTTAAATTGGATTTAATATGATTAAAATGATTTATGGTATTTCATTTTATAAGGAAAATTTGATTAATTGGAATATTTTTGGCTGAATGAATACTTTGAACGTTTTCATATTACCGGTTGTGTGAATTGATTGGATCAATTCTATTTATTGATTGGATCGATATATATACGTTGTATCCATTTATATAGTATTTATTGGATGAATGTTTTTGAATGGGAATGTGGTTCATGGACTTAGTTTTGAATTGTTCGGTTTTATTTGATTGGGTTGTAAATGCCATTTTGAGCCTATTTATTTTACTAGAATTATTTGTATCTAGGAACGGAGTTTTGAATCGTTCGGTTTTTTTTGATCGGGCTGTAAATCCTTATATGATTAAGACTTGGTTTCTTACCCTCCCACATCTCGTGTAGTTTTAGGAATGGAGTTAGAAGTACATCTATTCAAGATGTAAGCAGCAGTCAAGAGTGCATAACCCCACAGGTAAATCGCTAAGTCGGTGTAACTAAGCATAGAACGGACTACATCCAACAAGGTTCGGTTCCTTCTTTCCGACACACCATTTAACTGAGGGATTCCTGAAGGTGTAAGTTGTTACACTATTTCGTGCTCCTTTTTAGGAATTCGTCAAACTCGGTGCTCATATACTCGACATCTCCGTCCGACCCAATGTAATATCCGCAATTTTCGATTTTCGGTAAATTTCTTTTTTCGAACGGAGTCCGTTTTGACGACTCGCTCATGACCGTTTCGTCATTCTGAGAATGATTAATTCTACACTTTTTGACATCCGAGTTCGTTTCGGTGTCGTTTTGTTGAGTTCCGTGCTTTTTAGCGACTTTTCCGCGCTTGAGTTCGATTCTTGCGAATCTCGTTCGAAACTGCTGTTTCGAGTTTCCCATAAGTCCGTTTAACTTTGTTAGACGTGTTGTGAACTTCGGTTTGGTTATTCGATCACGAATCGTGATTTCCGGGCGTTTTGGGCCATTTTGTAATTTCTTGAAAGTTACGGGTATCCGTATCTGTAATTGTTGACTCGACCCATTTCTTGGTCGCGTATGACTAAATATGGTATTATGTTTTCATTTCGGGTCGTTGATGTCGTCCGCGAACTTTTCGTCGTGTTCGTTCCGTGCGTTTTCGGTAATCGGGTCGTCGAGCCACGGCCAGTTGCGGATCGCCGACGGCAGTTGGATCGGCCGGACGATTCAGGGCACCGGCCGGACGGTGCGCGAGAACCGGCGTAGCGCACGCCTACGGCCGGAAGGCTGCGCTAACCGGCAGTGTAGCGCTACCGGGCCGCCTAACGCACGCTTATCGGGCACGGGCAGAGGATTCGAGGTTACGGACTCGGTCGGGATCGGCGAGTAGCGCCGCTTGGCCGTAGCGCACGCTAACCGGCAGGGGTAGCGCACGCTGCCGGCCGACTAGCGTACGTTACCTGGGTAAGTTTGGTAGTCCAGTGGCTACTAGACCTGGCAAACGGGCGGGCCCGGCCCAAACGGGCCGGGCATAAAACGGGCGGGCTTTTTATGGGCCGGGCCAAAAAGGCCCGGTTCTTCCTGGGCCAAAATTATTAGGCCCGTGGCGCCTCGGCGGGCTCGGCCTACTACGCCTTGACTTTTTTTTTTTTTTGAAATATTAATTCAAATAAATATACAAATATTTTTCGATCCTTAATTATTATATTATTCACTATACTATCACAATCAGATAAATAAATATACAATTATTTTTATTTGATAATTACATTATTTACTACACTACCATAATCAAAAGACAAATATACAAATATTTTTATTTGATCATCATATCATTTATCACTACTAATTTCTTATAAAATCATAAAATAATATTATTATTGATATGAGATACTACAAATAATCACAAAGTCCCAAAAAAAATAAAATTACATCAATAAGTAACATATAGATGTATTATAATCTAACAAACAAGGAAAAAAAATTAAATATTATAATTACACATAACATAAATTAAAAAAAAAAAAAAAAAAAACTGGGCCGGGAGGGCCGCCCGCGGGCCGGGCCTCTAGGGGCGGGCCAAATCTGGGCCGGGCCAAAAAGGCTCGGGTTTTTTTGGGCTAATAATATGCAGCCCAATGCCCGCCCAAAAACGGGCGGGCTGGCCCGGCCCGCGGGCCTGGGCCTATTTTGCCGGGTCTAGTGGCTACTGGACAGGTCGGCTAGCGCGCGCAGGCTTCCGGCCGTAGGGCACGCTAGCGGGAGTCGGGTGGACGAGTCATGGTCGGCAGAATTGATCGGTGGTGCCGGGTCATGCGGGCCATGGCCGAGAGTGCTCGGTCGGTACTGGCCGATAGCGCACGCTAGTCCGGGAAGGCTAGCGCACGCTAGTTCTGGCCCAGTATATATATGACAGACCAGCCACATTTCCCTTCGTTTTTCATTTCCTTCCTTCTCCGTCCGCGGCTGGCGATTCATGGGTGACGAAGCCATGTTGTTTAACAACAAATCCATGAAGTTCTTGAGTTCATAACATCAATCAATCGTCCGTTATCATCCTTTGATCCAGCGAATCAAGGTAATCTTCCTTGGAACCCTAATTTCGTGAATTTGGGGATTTTTGCATTTTCGTCCGATTCGTTCCGTGTTGTTGATTAATTCATGATGGGTATGATTAATCTTGGTAGTATTCTTGTGTTTAACATCATTTAATCCATTGTTCTTCGTCGAATCGAAGTATATTTCTTGATTTCCTTCGAATTGACTTTTTGGGGGATTTGTCCCCGATCTCGGTTTTCATCCGTTTTCGATGGATCGATTATGGTTAAATGATGTTGTTAAACATATTCTATGGATTGTATATCCATATTTCAACTTGGAATTCCGTTTTCGGGTTTTGACGGAACGAATCGTGTTCTTGGCCGTTTTGGGGGAAATCCTTGAACTTTAGTCATTTGTTCTTTGAATTCAGCGGCTTTGGGTCGTACTTTGGAATTCATTTTCGTTGTTATTGTTTTCGTTCGTAGTTCGTTGTTGTGGATTGTCGTTCGGTGGAGTCGGCGAGTTCGTAGTCGGTTCGTGCCAACCTACTTCGGCCGATTCTCCGCGTTGTGGTTATTCGAGGCAAGTACCTTGCCCATACTTTTCTCGATTTATGGATATGATGATCGGTGGTCGTCTTGATGTGTTTTTTTGGTTATTTGAAATGAAGTTTCAAAGGATTTCGGTTTGGCCTCGTTAAAGGCTTTCTTTCAAAACGAGTGTGATTTGTGAACGGTGTTTTGAGAATTGATTATGATTTGGTTATTTTGAACGTTGAAGGATTTTATGATGATACTCCTATTGTTTAAGTTATGGAATCGTGTATTCCGTATTTAATCTTGTTATTGTATTTTTGAAGAGTTTGGTAATGGTGTCGAGTTAATGGCCATCTCTAGTGAGTATTCTTAATGAACTTACATTCTTAGCATGTTAGTATTGCATGAGTAACGTGTGTGTGTGTGTATGCTCACTATGGGTTAGATCCGACGGGGTCTCGGTAGGGCTCCACGAAGCTGTGGAACCGCGAGCTTGCTTTTAACCACTGTGGGTTAGATCCGACGGGGTCTCGGCAGGGATCCACGAAGCTATGGGTCCGCGGTTAATTGTGGTGCATTTTTATAAATGTGATTCGATATTGGCATTTCCGGAAATGAGTGCTTTTGAATGGTTTTCATGATTACATGCATTGACTAAGTGTGTAAGAGGTAAGTTGTTCGTTTGGCCTACTTGGCTAGGACGGCTCTAGAGTATTTTGTTGTTTCTGTTTTAAATCCTTTATTTGTGGATTTTGATGTTGGGAGACGAACCTTGTGGTCGTTCTTGTGCACTGTGAGTTGATGAGATTTGGGGCTAAAATCCCAATGGTTTTGTAAAAGTCATTTTACGGATTTAGGGCTAAAATCCCAATGGTTTGGTAAATATCATTTTTCGGAAAGTAAACCTTTGGGGCGGTGACCCCTTTTTGCCTTTTGGATTTTGAAAAGTAGGAATTGATAATCCTAAATTGTTTTCTATTAAAACTCTCGATGGCATTCTAAACCGTTTTATAAATTACTTCCATTGATTTATGATATTTCTATTTTGAAATGTTTTCTCAAACCCTTGCCTCGGGAAGTACTTATCGTTTCGTTTGGATCTTTGAGGATCCTCGGTTATTGTTATTCGTGGAATGTGAATTGTATGGCTCGTATTTGCACTTTGTCCTTGCACTAGCAAAACAGTGGAGTTTTGCTAACCCCCGAGTATTCGGGGGGTGGATGTCTGTTTTTGCATTCAGGTTTTGGAGCATAACACAGGGTCAGCACGGAGGATGATGAAAGATGATCGATACTAATCACATGAGGAACCGTACATCGTGTGTTGTTTCAGTTGTACTTTATTTTCCGCTGCTATATTGTTCCCGTTGTACGGGTGTGGTTGTATTTTGTCCCCTGCGTGGGTATGAGTTGTATTTGAGTTGTATGTATTTGTGGAAAGACCAAATCGGTCTACTGAGTCATTTTAGCCTTGAAGGCATTGTCGAGATGTTAAATATTATTACCAGCCTGGTAGATCCCCGAGGAGAGGGTCTACGGCGTGTAATATCCCTGAGTGGATTGGGGGTGTTACATAAATGGTATCAGAGCTTAGGTTGAGGAAAACCTAGGCTGTCGGGTCAAGTCGTGTTGTTTGAGTCTTGTTTCGTCGTATTTTATCTGACTGAGTCGTGTCGCGACGCGTCGTTTGAGTTTTTTGGTCGTGATTAGTATCGTGGGGCGATCATCATCTTCGTGCGACCTGTGGAAGTAAGTCTCCCTTCTTTGTGTTGTGCCTCGTGTGACACGAGCTATTTTTATGATTATTTGTTAAGTGGTGGAATCCTTATGTAGATTTTGATTTCACGATATGTATTTAGTCGACTCTCATATTTGATTTATACGAGGGGTGTCGTCGCTTTTGATGTCTTTTTATTGTTGTTTTTGTCCGTGGCTGATGAATTTCGAATCGATCTGCACGTTTTACAAGTTCTATTGTGGAAGCTTTGTGCTTATACGCGTTCGACTTGTTCACTAGCCAGTGCGGGAGAGTATTTTATCAGTGGTTTTGTTCTGAACGTGGTATTTTATCGTTTATTCCCGTTTAAAGACATATATTGTCTTGATTTTAAACGTTTTGATGCGTGTGCTAGGAGTTGTTTTAGTGAACATCGATATGTGTGAGTTTTGGGCATTCTGGCCTATTGAATTTTTGAAAACCTTGAGTATCTTAGAAAAATAAATTTCGAGACATACTTTTCAAATGACTTATTTTCTTGTGGTACATCCTAGGTGCCACAATATATTTCAAAAAATTTCTACTTCGAGGACCAAAATGCTTTGAGATATTTTCAATGTTTTAGAAACACTTTTATTTAGACCCGAATGTCGAATATTCTGAAAGTTTTCACTAAGAGAAAGTGTCCTCATTTTTTTATCAAATGCGAAATGGTTCTCCAATGTCTCGATAACGATGTTTCACGTTTATACTTTTTGAAAGGTGATACTCAAGATCAACCAGTATTCTTCAAATTATTTTCAAAATGAGGTTTTCGTTTTTAAAACCTATCCATTCCCGTTTGAGGGCTGGGTATGAATGTATGATGTTCGCGTTGTCATTTTGATACTTTCTCCCGAGTATGATCGAATTGGCGGTGTGAGCGTTGAGTCGCTTTCCACACATGGGTTGTGCTAGCCCCCTGTGAGAGGCGGGATGTTGGTGTTGAATGTTGTCGCCTCGTGATGATTTCTGTGTTGTCGTGCATGTGCGAGCTATTAGAGCTTGGTTTGGTATGACCGTGTGCATCGGTGATGGTTCCGTTATGTGTCGGTTGTTTAATGTCTTGTTACCTTGCTTCCGTTTTTGTGAATTTCGTGGACGAGGTCGGAGGTAATGCCCGTACTATTTTGACTTCTGTATTTTCTCTTTCCCCAGTCTATCGATTCGTTCATGTTCGTTGGTACTTTATGAACTTATTCTGTATTTCGGTTTCATCGTCCGAACGAGCTGTGATCTTGTTGTGGGTCGATCTGGTTATCGTTGTTACTTTTTCGGGTTCAGTTCGAGTCTTGTGAACCTTGTTTGGGAGTGACATCATCTGGTTCTACTAGTTCTTTTAGTCGAAGTGGATCGGATTTGGAACTCTTGTGTTTTCGACTCTGTCGACTCATTATGTTCGTTGACATTTCTGAGCTTGTCCTGCCCCTTGTTTTTGTTTATCGAACGAGTGTGGTATCGTTTCGGAATAACTCGTTTGTCGTTGTGACTTTTTAATTGCTATTCCCTTTCCTGTGGATCTTATGTGAATGCACATCTTGTTGTTTTCACCGGATCATATATTGTCTCGAGTCGAGATGTGAACCTTGGAGTTGTTGTTTGAATTTTATTATCCTTCGTGATTCGAACATGATTCTTCGATTTCTGTTGTCTCGATCGTTGTGGTTCGATCGTTTGATTGTTCGGTTTTTATTGACCTCGTTCCGTGATTGGTGAACATTCAGGCTCCTTCGTAATTCCCTTCAGTTCGGGAAATTAGTTTCGTTTTCGATCTTCCAGCCCTTAGGCGGTGGGATTCCGTGTTTGTTCAGCGGTTAGCTCGCGTTTCGATTGATGTACCGTTGGGTTGGTCAATCATATTGAATTTCGTTCGTTGTGTTTTGTGATTGTTCGGATAATTGACTTGATTGTATTATCCATTTGATGACGCTTGTCACTTGTTGGTTTTATTATATCCCTAACGGCGACGTCGTGTTGGTCGCCGTGGAGCGTGTTTACACGCCGTATATTCCTTCGCGTTGTTTGTAACATTTCGCCGTTGGGCGTTAGTTGTGCATTCTTGTGTATCTCGTTGAGTTTTTCTTGGCGGAATATTTCTTCTCCCTACTTGTTTTAAGTTTCGGGACGAAACTTCTTTTAAGGAGAGTAGAATGTAATATCCGCAATTTTCGATTTTCGGTAAATTTCTTTTTTCGGACGGAGTCCGTTTTGACGACTCGCTCATGACCGTTTCGTCATTCTAAGAATGATTAATTCTACACTTTTTGACATCCGAGTTCGTTTCGGTGTCGTTTTGTTGAGTTCCGTGCTTTTTAGCGACTTTTCCGCGCTTGAGTTCGATTCTTGCGAATCTCGTTCGAAACTGCTGTTTCGAGTTTCCCGTAAGTCCGTTTAACTTTGTTAGACGTGTTGTGAACTTCGGTTTGGTTATTCGATCACGAATCGTGATTTCCGGGCGTTTTGGGCCATTTTGTAATTTCTTGAAAGTTGCGGGTATCCGTATCTGTAATTGTTGACTCGACCCATTTCTTGGTCGCGTATGACTAAATATGGTATTATGTTTTCATTTCGGGTCGTTGATGTCGTCCGCGAACTTTTCGTCGTGTTCGTTCCGTGCGTTTTCGGTAATCGGGTCGTCGAGCCACGGCAGTTGCGGGGGGCCAGGACGGTTATGGGGCTGGCCGGACGATTGCGGGCACCGGCGGTCAGTGCGCGAGAACCGGCGTAGCGCAGTTACGGCCGGAAGGCTGCGCGCTAACCGGCAGTGTAGCGCACTTATCGGGCCCGGGCAGAGGATTCGAGGTTCGGACTCGGTCGGGATCGGCGGGTAGCGCCGCGCTTTAGTCATAGCGCACGCTAACCGGCAGGGGTAGCGACGCGCTTCGGCCGACTAGCGACGTTACTGGTAAGTTTGGTAGTCCGGTGGCTCTCGGGACAGCCGCTAGCGCGCGAAGCTTGGCCGTAGCGCACGCTAGCGGAGTCGGGTGGACGAGTCATGGTCGGCGTAATTGGTCGGTGGTGCCGGGTCATGCGGGCCATGGCCGAGAGTGCTCGGCCGCATGGCCGATAGCGCACGCTAGTCCGGGAAGGCTAGCGCACGCTAGTTCCGGCCCGATATATATATGACAGATCACCACATTTCCCTTCGTTTTTCATTTCCTTCCTTCTCCGTCCATGTTTGGCGATTCATGGGTGACGAAGCCATGTTGTTTAACAACAAATCCATGAAGTTCTTGAGTTCATAACATCAATCAATCGTCCGTTATCATCCTTTGATCCAAAATCAAGGTAATCTTCCTTAGAACCCTAATTTCGTGAATTTGGGGATTTTTGCATTTTCGTCCGATTCGTTCGTGTTGTTGATTAATTCATGATGGGTATGATTAATCTTGGTAGTATTCTTGTGTTTAACATCATTTAATCCATTGTTCTTCGTCGAATCGAAGTATATTTCTTGATTTCCTTGAATTGACTTTTTGGGGGATTTGTCCCCGATCTCGTTTTCATCCGTTTTCGATGGATCGATTATGGTTAAATAATGTTGTTAAACATATTCTATGGATTGTATATCCATATTTCAACTTGGAATTCCGTTTTGGGTTTTGACGAAACGAATCGTGTTCTTAGGTCATTTTGGGGAAATCCTTGAACTTTCGTCATTTGTTCTTTGAATTCAGCGGCTTTGGGTCGTACTTTGGAATTCATTTTCGTTGTTATTGTTTTCGTTCGTAGTTCGTTGTTGTGGATTGTCGTTCGGTGGAGTCGGCGAGTTCGTAGTCGGTTCGTGCCAACCTACTTGGCCGATTCTCGCGTTGTGGTTATTCGAGGCAAGTACCTTGCCCATACTTTTCTCGTTTTATGGATATGATGATCGGTGGTCGTCTTGATGTGTTTGTTTGGTTATTTGAAATGAAGTTTCAAAGGATTTCGATTTGGCCTCGTTAAAGGCTTTCTTTCAAAACGAGTGTGATTTGTGAACGGTGTTTTGAGAATTGATTATGATTTGGTTATTTTGAACGTTGAAGGATTTTATGATGATACTCCTATTGTTTAAGTTATGGAATCGTGTATTCCGTATTTAATCTTGTTATTGTATTTTTGAAGAGTTTGGTAATGGTGTCGAGTTAATGGCCATCTCTAGTGAGTATTCTTAATGAACTTACATTCTTAGCATGTTAGTATTGCATGAGTAACGTGTGTGTGTGTATGCTCACTACGGGTTAGATCCGATGGGGTCTCGGTAGGGCTCCACGAAGCTGTGGAACCGCGAGCTTGCTTTTAACCACTGTGGGTTAGATCCGACGGGGTCTCGGCAGGGATCCACGAAGCTGTGGGTCCGCGGTGAATTGTGGTCCATTTTTACAAATGTGATTCGATATTAGCATTTCCGGAAATGAGTGCTTTTGAATGGTTTTCATGATTACATGCATTGACTAAGTGTGTAAGAGGTAAGTTGTTCGTTTGGCCTACTTGGCTAGGATGGCTCTAGAGTATTTTGTTGTTTATGTTTTAAATCCTTTATTTGTGGATTTTGATGTTGGGAGACGAACCTTGTGGTCGTTCTTGTGCACTGTGAGTTGATGAGATTTGGGGCTAAAATCCCAATGGTTTTGTAAAAGTCATTTTACGGATTTGGGGCTAAAATCCCAACGGTTTGGTAAATATCATTTTTCGGAAAGTAAACCTTTGGGGCGGTGACCCCTTTTTGCCTTTTGGATTTTGAAAAGTAGGAATTGATAATCCTAAATTGTTTTCTATTAAAACTCTCGATGGCATTCTAAACCGTTTTATAAATTACTTCCATTGATTTATGATATTTCGATTTTGAAATGTTTTCTCAAACCCTTGCCTCGGGAAGTACTTTTCGTTTCGTTTGGATCTTTGAGGATCCTCGGTTATTGTTATTCGTGGAATGTGAATTGTATGGCTCGTATTTGCACTTTGTCCTTGCACTAGCAAAACAGTGGAGTTTTGCTAACCCCCGAGTATTCGGGGGGTGGATGTCTGTTTTTGCATTCAGGTTTTGGAGCATAACACAGGGTCAGCACGAAGGATGATGAAAGATGATCGATACTAATCACATGAGGAACCGTACATCGTGTGTTGGTTCAGTTGTACTTTATTTTCCGCTGCTATATTGTTCCCGTTGTACGGGTGTGGTTGTATTTTGTCCCCTGCGTGGGCATGAGTTGTATTTGAGTTGTATGTATTTGTGGAAAGACCAAATCGGTCTAATGAGTCATTTTAGCCTTGAAGGCATTTTCGAGATGTTAAATGTTGTTACCAGCCTGGTAGATCCCCGAGGAGAGGGTCTACGGCGTGTAATATCCCTGAGTGGATTGGGGGTGTTACACCCAAGTGCTTTGATATGATTACCAGTTTGTTTTTCGACTAGGGCCTTAAATTCCTGGAATTTCTCAAAGGCCTCGGATTTATGTTTCATTAAGTATACATAACCATACCTAGTATGATCATCCGTAAACATAATGAGGGGGACTTAGTGGCTCTTTTAGTGGCTCTTTCAAACGTCCCTGTGTAGGGGGACTTAGTCATTTTGCCTTTAAGGCAAGATTCACAAGTTGGAAAGAGATCTGATCCCAATGGACCCATGAGTCCATCCTTTTCCATTTTGTAAACCTTGGTTTGACCAACATGACCAAGTCTAAGATGCCATTTCAAAACTTGATTAGTTTCATCCCTACCATGCTTCCTAGTCATAGTTTTCACGACGACTTTGTTATTTAGGTTTAGATGATACAGTCTATTTAACAATGCAGCAGTGCCTATCAATTTATTTCCAAAATAAATTTTGTATGTACTATTACCAATGAAAAATAAAAAGTCTTTCCGATCCATGACCGGAATGGATAAAATGTTCTATGCCCCTTGGGCAACACTAGTACATCATCTAATGTTGAAACAAAGCCGTATTCCAAATCTGAAAGAAGTGATCCTGTATCAGTTGCTGCGACACTATGCCTGCTTCCGACAATAATAATCACTTCCCGAGGTCAAGTTTTCTACTTTGTTCCAGATCCTAATTCAGGGTACAAATGTGAGAAGTAGCACCTGAATCCAGTATCCAAGAAGTAGAAAATACGGTAGCAGAAAGTTTATTATTATTAGTTTTAATAGTTATTTCCCACTACTAGAGGTGGCCATGGGTCGGGTTGGGCTGGGCCCGGCTCGGGCTGAGGCGGGCCAGATTGGGACTTGGGAGCCCAGGATCGGCCCATGTTTTGGCGGGCTGGGCCACTGCCCGCCTGCCCGTGGGCTTCTGGTGGGCCGGTCTGGGCCGGGTCGGGCTCGGGCCGGATATGTAAAAAAAAAAAAATTTATATGTTGGCATTAAATTAAAATCTATTTTGGATTTTTAAGATAAATTAATTAATATGAATTAAAAAATCAATTTAAAAAACCTGTTTTGACTTTAAAAATTTGTAAAACTTAGTAAAAAAAACTGTTTCACTCTATTTAAGAAAATTCATTTTGAATTTTAAGATATGTAAACATTAAATTAAATGGGAAGAAAAGAGGAAAAAAATTGGACTTGGATTTGATTCGAAAAAATTAGATTATTTTTTGAAATTTAATCTAATTTTTAAATTAAGCTGCCTACGTATCCTAAGAAATCAAAGTCCACGTAGTTTTTTTACTTACCTCTTTACTTATCTGGAACTTAAAGGTAAGATGATGTGCTCAATCGACGTGTTGGCCACTCCCTGAAGTTCCCGATTCGGATGAAGAATCAACTACGCCATAAGTGCTCATAGGCAATGCTTTTAGCTAGTGTTGCCACCAAAGCGTTTCAATAGATTGCTGATTTTTGATCTTTTGAAACACTACTGAAATAGTATTGCACTAGATATACATTTGGTGTTGCAAGATAAAAATGGTGTTGCGCGACGTGCAACACCTGTGATGATGTTGCGTTATATCTAATTTTTAATAATTTTTTCAAGTTATTGTAAAAAACAAACACAATGAAATGAAATTTAAATTTTGATAATTTTTAACTCTTAAAGTTTGATATATAACATATGATAAATTTGATTTTAAATTATTTATATCTAATATAAATACTTTTCATATTTTTTAATATTGTAATTAAAAATTATAAATAGTTTTTATAATTTTAAAGTTTAAAATATTATCAATATATATATATAATGAAATTTAAATTACGATATATGTTTTGTTTTCAAAGTTTGATATATAATATAATATAAATTATAACATATATATTTAAATTATTTAATATAAATACACATTATAAATTTTAATATTAAAATTTCAAAATTGTAAATTACAAAAAATAATACAATCCTTTTTTAAAATACTTATATAGCGTTTAATTAGGAAGCGCTATGTAAGAGTACACTTACATGGTGTTTTTAGAAAATATTGTGGTAGGTTCCGTATTTTAAGTAATACTTCTTTAATTCTCGATCCGTCAATTAAAAAGGTATGTTGAACTTTTTATTTTGGATTTGATTTGAAAGATTAAATTCTTTTTTTGTTTAGATCTGAACGATTGCTCAAGGGTTTCATAATTTTTTTCCCTTGATTGATTGCTAAGTGTATTTTGCTCGTGTGGTTATATTATGTTATCGATTTTGTTATAATATTTTGCCCCAACCCAGCCCGTTATAACATTTTTATTATCCCAGTCCGAATTGAGATTAATAATCTCTCTTTATCAGGACCGTTCGATCTCCCCCTTATACCCCCCTAACCCTACTCCCTCTTCTCACTGTCTCCCTCATTCTCTCCTCGTCTCTCTCTCTCTCTCTCTCTCTCTCTCTTTCTTGTTTCTTCTCTCTCAACGCCCAATACCAAACCTGTCCTCGACCTAAAGTGGAGGACCCACTGACGGAAACCTCAGTTCTCCCCAGATCCATCACTCATCAGCTTCGTCCATCGTAAAAAATGTCCACCGCCACCTCCGCCACATCCCAACCCGATCCATCATCGGGATCCATCGACCCTGCCTTCCACTTCATCCGAATCCTGCCATTCTCCTTCATCCGCGCCCCACGCCTCCCACTGAAGCTGCCCACCTTCACCCTTCCGTCGCCAATGACAGTCTACTCCCTCATCCCCCTCACATACTTCATGGTTGTCTCTTGCATCGTCTACAATGTCATAGTCGAGCCTCCAGGCATCGGATCTACACAGGATCGCTATATCGGGGCACTCAAGCCCGTTGTCTTCCTATCGGGTCGGGTCAATGGTCAGTTTTCTTTCCCACTGTTTGTAGATTAGTATTAAGAAAGAAATGAGGGATGTCTACTGTATATAAGTATAATGCCATGTAATTTGAATTTGCATTGATATTTGGAAACAATTTCCCCGCATTATTTACATGGTGCAAATCAAAATGACAGCATTTGTGCAATCATCATTGTCTTTGTTGCCTTTGTACATTTCATGAAGTTGATTTTTTTTTCCAACATGAAGCGATAAGCATATATTTGACATTCGTGGTTTACATAGTCGGCGGATAATCATCCTCGTTGTGTTCGTCTTCTTCTTCCGCCCGTCCTTGTTGACATTTTTCTACTTGTTCCCAATCTTTTTTACAGACCAAAATCTTCACAACGTCGGGCGATAAAGATGTCCGTTTATTTGTTATAACTCTTCTACCTGCACTAAAAACGGACTCCGAAGCAATTGTAGAGGCTCGAACGACAAGGAGATCCCTTGCAATTCTAGCGAATATAGGATATTGTTCTTCACGTAATTTTCACCATTTTAAAATCTCAAAATCGGCATCAAGCTCATACGAACACGTAAAATACTCATTTAAGATTTGACTAGAAGAAGTTGAAGAAATAGAGCTTGATGAAGATTTTGTTTTTTTGAAAAGAATTGAAGATGTAAATTGATCAAATCTACCTGTATTTTTTGAATTTGACTGGGAGGCTAGAACCTCCGGTTTATATTTTTTAATGTACAAATTAACTAATGAAACTAATATTTTGACGCACTCATTTACGTACTCCTCACTATAAAAAAAAGCATTACCTAATGCATTATAATAATAATCAATAAGATTACCGAGTGCTTCTTTTTTCACACCAGGGTCAAGAAGACATGCAACGCCATATATGTAAGGAAATTGTGTCAAATACTCTAACCATTTTTCTTGCATGGTAGAAATAACTTTAGATAAATGTATATTATTTTGGTATTCATTTAAAGAACCAACCATTTTACAACATTTTAAAATAACCAAGTACACATTAGGTTCATAAACGTAAGAAAATAAATATGTAGAATTATTATAAGCGCGTAGTATACTATGATGGATCGTAGCAAGTTCCCAATGAGCCTCAGTTATGAAGTCTTGCTCGGCTAAATATTTTAGATCGGAGTTATATAAATGAGTAATAATTTCCTTATAAGGAATAACATCATCAAGCAATTTAAAAGTAGAATTCCAACGGGTAGGTGTACCAATGCTACATTTTTTTGGTTTTAAATTATGTTCCTTACATAGATGCTTATAATATCTCCTAATATGTTGACTTAATCTTAGCCATTTAATTATTTTTCTAATTGGATTTAAAAGAGTTGAAAGCATATCAATTCATTTTTTAGCTGATAAATTCAAGATATGAGCACAACATCTAATATGCATAAAAATACCGTTTGCAAGTAAAGGCAATTCGTCCAACAAATATTCCATACTTTTATTATTCGTGGCCGCATTATCGAGAGAAAGAGAAAGCACTTTATCAAATATATTAAATTCCTTACAACATTCAATTATTCTATCTTTTAGATTTTTAGCGGTATGTGATTCTTCCATAATATCAAAAGCAGTAATATGTTTTTCTATCGCATATTCAGTTCCAATCTAATGAACCGTAATGCAAAGATAAGGTTTACCGGTTGGAGAAGTCCAACAATCACTAGTAAGACATATACAACCTTCAAATCTGTAAAAAATTCAATTAATTGAGCATGTTGAATATAATATTGTTGTTGAATACGACATTTAAGAGTATTCCTTAGTATTTTTCTATATGCCGGTTGCATTAAAGTCCTAATCATATGTCCTAAATTTTCACTTTCACCATGACTTAAAGGCAATTCATCAAGAGTAACATATTTAGCAAATCCGTCGATTAATTTTTGTTGATTGTAAACGAAAGGCATACCTCCATCGGGCGCTTTTGAGAAATAGCTGGATAGTTGAGATTGGTCATCCGACCGTTCTTGATCATGATTATCCTTAGTCAAACCGTGGTCATTTGTCAAATGACGAGCTAGTGTTCCGGTTCCGGTACCAATCTTCCACGAAAAAGTAGTAGTTTTATTTTGATTTTTGCATACAAGACAAATCATTTTACAACGCATTGGTACGGTACCGGTAATACTCTCATAAAATGCCCAAACACGTGATTTTTTATTTTTATTTGCAGCTTCGGCCGTAGGCTCGGATGGAGGTGGCATGGTAGTAGAGTCTTGAGAGAGATTGTGAACTAATAACAATTTATAATAATAAGTACTAAATAAATAAACTATAGTAAACATAAATAAATAATACAAAGTAGAAATAGTAAACTTACCGAAATGCAAATTTGCATCATTGTCGCCGGTTTCTTCATGATGAACGTTCCTTGATCCGTCCGCCATAGTAATTTTTTTAATAAAGATAGATTTAGATTAGTAGAATAATATGTTGTTACCCAAAATATTATTCGGAATGGTTTGCTGGATATGGCTACGGGTGAGTAACAAATAAAATGGGAGAGCACATACGAAGGAATGTAAATAACACAAGATTTGCCAGGTTTGTTAATCTCGGGCTTGAATGCTCTCGCGGAATATTATTAATACGAATACTACTTTGGAGTACAATTAGAGTACGATTACAATGAGTGTAATGACCCTAGTTATCTAGCTCTTGAGTGCTGATGATTGTCGTAAGAACCAGAGTTAATGCTCTGTGAGTTCTTGTAACAAAGATGAAATGCTATCTGTGGAGCGTAGGTTCCCAGAGAGCTTTCCAAGTGCTGAAAGTCTCCTATTTATAGGAGAGGAGTTGGGACGTCTCGATCCCGAATGGGCGATCGCCTTTCCTGCATTAAATTAAACGGGCAATCGTCTCAGCACGTGGATTGGTTTCCTTAAAGTCCGCAGCTGCTACTAGCAGCCAACTGTGCGAACCAATGAGAAAGCAACCCGTGCCTCATGTCGCAGTCTTGGGAGGTCCCACCTTGGACCCTTTTGCAGGTCTGTCGGTAGGTGAGAGGGTGTCCTTGTCACCAACAGATGATGATGGGCTGGAGTCAAAAATCCTTTTCCTGCGGCGCCATTTGCGGGTCTGCACGTGGGTCTTCTTCCCGAGGTTCAGTCTTCGTAGACTTTGACGGATGTCTGGCTTTACACGTGGCATAAGACGGTCATCCTTGATCGGGCACTAGGGTCGATCGCTAGGTGCCAAGAGACGATCGCCCTGGGCATCGATCGCTCGGTACTTGATCTCGATCTGGAATCTTCGTCTGGTAAATATGCCTTGGTTTATTCGGGGCTGACTTTGGTCGCTCGGCCCTTGTGCCGATCGCCACTGAGGCGTATTAATCGTCGCACAACAATTGCCCCCCAGCTCGCTCCGATGTTAGAGACGTGGGGTGAGGTGGTTCTACTTGAATTAGACGAACGACTCTTCACTTTATGGAACAGACGATCGTCTTCTCGAGCGAACTTATGATTTTGAATTTGGAAGAATTTCAGAAAAACCTTCGACGCGGTATATGACACGAAGCGGGATGCATCGTATTCTGGATCGCGAGGGCGTTTTGCGTTTTTGTAAGTCTTCTCCGTAGCTTTGCGGCCCTTGCTCGACATAAATCTGAAAGGAATTAAAAGATTGTATAAGGAATCGGGATTTGAATGAGTCGATTTTACGGCTAGGGTTCTTGCTGAAAGGGGATCTGGAGTGTTTGCGTACGTTATGAGGTGATGGGAATGTTTCTGGGCTGAACAGGGTTTATACAGTGAACTGAGCCGGTTTAATTAGCGTACGCAAAGTGTGTATAATTAGCGTACGTTAAGAATATATGGGTAGATCACTGGACTGTCCAGTAGAAAATATCGAAATAAGGAGATTTTAATTAGCGCACGCAAGTGATAAGGGATTAGCATACGCTATCGGAGACAAAATTTAGCGCGCGTTAAAAGAATGAAGCTAGCGCGCGCTAGCGAATGGAACGTTTCAAAGATATTGATTTCTCGAGTAGAAAACTAATTTCAAAAATTGTCTAGATGTCCCATACCAAGTTGCAAATGAATAGTATTAAATGATTCCTCGGGAAGAGGTTTCGTAAATATATCAGCAAGTTGGTCCTTCGTCCTAACAAAAGTTAAGCAGATATCTTTCTTTTGCACATGATCGCGTAAAAAATGATGTCTAATATCTATATGCTTAGTTCTACTATACAACACGGGATTTTTACTCAGATTAATAGCACTAGTATTATCACATAATATAGGGGTATTTTCAAAATAAATGTCATAGTCTCGGAGTTGATTTTTAATCCATAGTACCTGAGCACAGGCACTCCCTGTAGCAACGTATTCGGCCTCAGCTGTAGACAACGCTACACTGGTTTGCTTTTTACTTTCGCAAGATATTAAGCATGAACCGATGAAATGACATGTACCACTAGTACTCTTTTTATCAATTTTGCATCCGCCGAAATCGGCGTCACTATATGCAATCAAATTAAAGTCCAATCAAGAGGGATACCATAGACCTAGTCCTATGGTCCATTTCAAGTAACGAAAAATGCGTTTACAAGCAATTAAATGTGATTCCTTAGGATTAGCTTGGAATCGAGCACATAAGCATGTAGCAAATATTATGTCTGGCCTAGAAGCACTCAAATATAGCAAAGATCCGATCATACCTTGATATAATTTTTGATCTACGGATTTGCCATTTTCATCTTTTTCAAGCTTTAATGATGAGGACATTGGCGTTGAAATCACTTTGCTACTCTCCATTTTGAATTTCTTTAGGAGATCGTTTGAGTACTTTGTTTGATGAATAAAGATTCCATCTTCGCATTGCTTGATTTGAAGCCCGAGGAAGAATGTTAATTCTCTCATCATACTCATCTCGAACTCTCCTTTCATAAGATTAGAGAAATCTTGGCACAATGATTCGTTAGTAGCTCCAAAAACAATGTCATCAACATAGATTTGGCAAACAAGTAACTTATTATTCAATATTTTCACAAACAAGGTATTATCGACTTTACCTCTTTTATAATCATTTGCAATTAAAAATTGACTTAAACCATCATACCATGCTCGGGGTGCTTGTTTCAACCCGTAGAGTGCCTTGTTGAACTTGTAGACGTGATCTGGAAATTGATGATCTTCAAAACCAGGAGGTTGCTTGACATAGACTTCTTCTTGAATGTAGCCATTCAAGAATGCACTTTTCACATCCATTTGAAATAGTTTGATCTTTTTGTGAGCGGCAAATGCACATAACAAACGGATGGCTTCGAGTCGAGCCACGGGAGAAAAACTTTCTTCGTAATCAAGGCCTTCCTCTTGATTATACCCTTGTGCGACCAAACGAGATTTATTTCGAATTGGGTAACCGTCTTCGTCACTCTTGATTTTGTGCACCCATTTAGTTCCGATAATTGTTTTATCTTTAGAAGCGGGAAATAAATTCCATACATTATTGTGCATGAATTGTACAAGCTCCTCTTGCATTGCCATCATCCAACTTTCATTATCAAGAGCCTCGGATATATTCTTGGGAACTATTTCGGATACGAAAGCACAATGAGCTATATATTCGATGGTTCTCCTTCGAGTTTGAACACCGTCTTCAATGTTTCCAATCACAAGATCTTTTGGATGGTCTTTGATGTGCCTCCAATCTTTCGGTAGACTCTCAATTATCTTATTTTGGATTTCCGAAATTTTCTCCATTTCGTTTGAGGGATGAGAGTCCGGAAAAATACCTGCATCATCAAAATATTCTACCTTTCTCGGGGGTGAGATCATATCGTTGAATTTAACATGAATGGATTCTTCAACTTTATTTGTTCTAATGTTATAAACACGATATGCTTTGCTATTTGTAGCATAACCAAGAAATATTCCGGAGTCGGATTTAGCATCAAATTTCCCCAAGTTATCCTTACCGTTATTTAGGATAAACACATTGCAACCAAAAGGATGGAAATAAGATATATTTGGCTTTTTGCCCTTCCATAATTCATACAGAGTTTTAAGGTTAGTTCTACGAACATGAACTCGGTTAATCACATAACACGCCGTAAAAATTGCTTTGCCCCAAAAGTATTGTAGAAGAGAGTGTTCATTAAGCATAGTCCTTGACATTTCCTCTAAAGATAGATTTTTCCTTTCAACAACCCCATTTTGTTGAGGCGTTATAGGAGCCGAAAAATTGTGATTAATACCATATTTGTCACATAAAAGCTCAAACAGAGTGCAATCAAATTCACCTCCGTGATCGGTGCGAATTGAAATTATAGAAAGATTTTTCTCATTTTGCACCAAACGACACCATTTGGAAAACTCGAAAAATGTATCATCTTTATGAGCAATAAATCTAACCCAGGTAAACCGGGAATAATCATCAACAATGACCAAAGTATAAAGCTTACCATTTAGACTAACATATCTAGATGGTCCAATCAAATCCATATGCACAAGTTCAAGAATACGACTAGTGGAAACCTCAAATTTTGGTTTGAAAGATTCTCGAGTATGTTTTCCTTTTATGCATGATTCACACAAATGCTTCTGATCAAATTTTAGTTTGCGTAAACCACGGACAAGATCGTGTCTCGATAAAATAGAAATGATGGGTATAGATGTATGCCCCAATTTATGATGCCATAAATATGCATTATCATCCAAAGTAATAAGGCACTTTTCATTAAATGAACTTTTATCATTAAGATCAACAATATAAATGTTTCCACATCTCAAACCGATGAATGCAATTTTATTATTTCTAAATGCCGTGCAATGAGTTTGCTCGAAGAGAATTTTAAAACCTTCATCACATAGTTGAGAAACTCTAAGTAAATTGTGATGCAAACCTTCAACAAATAATACTTTGTTGATAGAGGGAGAAGGTTCCTTGCTGACTTTTCCGATGCCTTTAATCTTTCCCTTTTGATTGTCTCCAAAGGTCACATGTCCTTGTTCTTGATATTCGAGGTCTTCAAATAAGTCCCCGGAGCTGCACATGTGCCTTGAGCATCCACTATCAATGTACCACCTGCTTTTCCTTGGTGTTGGTACCTACAAAAATAGTGTTTCTCGGTTGTTTCGGTACCCAAGCCCTTTTGGGTCCGCCAAAGTTAATGATACTTATAGCATTAGGAACAATTGTCCCTTTTGGAACTCATATTTGTTTAACTTTGATGGTTCTTAACTTTGAACGAACGTTATCATGAACTCGTTGTTTGAAAGGAGTTTTTGAATTCTCGGCTTCGGTTTTCTTTATTTTGTCATGATTGATAAGGGATTGTTCCCTTTTAAACGGGTCGAAACCAAGACCGTATTTTAACAATGGAGATTTTTGAATGGATAAGAGCTTTTCGAATTTCTCGTTTCCGAGAGTAAATTTGTTCAAAATATATTTTAGCTCCTTTTGAGTTTTCGTCAACTCAATTTTCAAAATGTTTTCTTTTTCAAGGCATGAGGTATGGTCGAGTTCAATAGTTTTGCCTTTGTTTTGAAGAGAGAATTTTTCGAGTTCTAAAGATTTTATTTTCCTCTTTAAAGACATATTTAATTTAACCATCTCGTCGTATTCTATGTTTAAAGATTCAAACGCGCTTAATAACTCATCGTCATGATGAACTTCTTGTGAATCGCAAAAATTGAAATTATTATATTCATCATCATTAAGTTTAGAGCTTACCTCGATATTGCTTTCGGACTCGAGTGCCATAAATGCGAGATTAGCATCGAGAGATCTTTCAATCTCCTCCCCGTCGTCACTCCAAGACGCGATTAGAACCTCCTTCTTTTTGAATCTTTTGACTTGAGGCTTTGAAGAGGATCCTCGACATTCCTTGGCATAGTGACCGGCTTGACCGTATTTCTGACAATTATTGTCGAACTTCTTTATAGGAACATAGCTATTCTTCTTTTGTTCCTCCTTACTCTCCCGACCAAGGAAATTTCGCCTTCTTTGAATTAGATTTTTATACCTTCTGAAGTTCTTGGCTTAGAGAGTAAGTTCCTCGTCGTCTTTATCCTCGGGAACATCTTCCTCAACATCGCTATCAACATTGAATGCGACTACCTTTTCACGAGGCTTTGGTTTGGTACCTCTAGCCTTGAGAACGATCTCATAATTGATGAGTGACCCGATGAGGGCACTAAACTTGAGCTTGTTGAGATCTTTGGACTCCATGATCGCGGTAATCGTGGCATCCCATTCATGTGGCAACGAGCGAAGAATTTTCTTAGCTTTGTCGCTACTAGATATAGGCATTCCGAATGATGCAAGTCCATTGGTTATAGTCGAGAACTGATCCAACATATTGGTGATCTTTTCCTCGTCCTTCATGGAGAAGAGTTCGTAGTCATGAAGAAGCATGTTGATTTTGGTCTCTTTAACTTGGGTGGTTCCTTCATGAGTTACTTCGAGGATTTCCCAAATTTCCTTTGCGCTTTCGTAGGAAGATATCCTATTGAGTTCTTCGGGATTAAGGGCGCAATAGAGAAGTTGAGTAGCACGTGAATTGATGTGCGTGTTCCTCCAGTCCTCGTCGTTGAACTCGTTTTACTTTTTCAATGATCCATCTTCTTTCTTGGCAAGTTTCGGACCATGTGCAATGACTTTCCAAATTTCAATATCATAGGCTTGAACGAATATAGCCATTTTCTTTTTCCATGTCATGAAATTGGAACCGTCGAAGAAGGGAGGACGGTTGAGAGCATTTCCTTCGATTTGGCCAAGAAGTGCCATTTGCGGATCTTTTTCCCTTAGGTGGTTAAACCTTTCAAAAGAGACCCGCTCCGATACCAACTGAAGAGATAAATTCACCACTATAAGGGGGTTTGAATAGTGGTAATGCGGAATATCGAACTTTATCGCGAATAAAAGAAAATAGTGCGGAAAGTAAAAGACTCAAAGATTTATAGAGGTTCGGCAACTTGCCTACATCCTCTCTCCGACTTCTTTTTCTATTGGCTCAAGAACAACCACACACTTGACTCGTCTTCGATCGGTCTGAGTACAATAACCGTTACAACCGCTTGTCTTCTATGGGTCCAAGCACAACCACTCTCAAAATAAACTTTGTTTATCTAGTGTTCTATCGGAACTAGGTAATCCTTACTTACGAATATTGGAGTATAATCCTAATAATGCCGGATCAAAGATTCTAATAATACCGGATTAGTGACTCTTAATTCGTTTCTCTAACGCTTTTGTATGAGTGATGCAACACTCACAACCAAATGAAAGAATACAAAGTATAATAAATATTACAAGGTGTATCACTCATTGTATCTTTCTCCTCACAACTTAGAATGCAATAATAGATAGAAATCTGAGCTCAAGAATGCTTTGATTGCTTGTATACTTGAATGCTTGATGTTGTGTGTGAGATACCCAAGTCCTAGGGGTATTTATAGTATCAAGTCCTTCTTCATATACTGAAAAATGTATTATTAGCGTGCGCTAATAATCCTTCATAGCATGTGCTAACGAGCTTTGACTTGACTGATCTGAACGGTCATTAAACTGTACCAACGGTCATAATATACGTCTAGCGTGCGCTAGTCGGTCTTCTATAGCGTGCGTTATCGTCGGTCAACAGGTCTTCACTTTTGACTGTTGAAACTTGTCGGTTTGTCTCCCCAACGTCTCTTTTCCAACGGATAAAATGTACGTAGCGTGCCCTAGTACATATACATTAGCGTGCATTAACATTATTTCATGTTAGCCTTCCAGATTTTGCGGATCTCCTTTTTGACGTTTGCGTTCCAATGGATAAGTTGACTAATGGTAGGAGTTTGAACGCTTAGCGTGCGCTAACACATGTATTGTAGCGTGCGCTACAACTTTTCCAAATAACGTACGTTAGCTTGATTAGCGTACATAATAGCTTCCTTTGATTTGAGTCTAGACCCTACTGGACTACCAAAATACTTTCCGGTAGCGTGCGCAAGATATGATTTGTAACGTGCACTAAGACCTATGAATAGCGTACTTAAGTGTACATCCGTAGCGTGCGCAAATGTTTTTCCTTTTCCTGTCCAGACCTTACTGTCTCTCTGCCTTGAGTGCGATAGCGTGTGCTATAAATAAATGATAGCGTGCGCTAAGATTAACAGCTTAGCGTGTGCTGATATTTTGTATTTTGCATGCGCTATCCATCAGGTGACTCCACTAAGCTGCAGATTACTTACCTGGCTGCAGGTGACTTTTCCCTCGATAGCGTGCGCTACCATACAGACTGTAGCGTGCTCTAAGAGCATGATTTTTCTTCAATATAGCAGCTCGATGGGATAGATTTTGTTAAATGTTTTGAATACGATTATCATCAAAATTCTTTGAGTCAACAAGAAGACCCTGCTTTCGCATATAAAAAGGGGCTAGGGTTTCTGGTTTACAACCTTATGCATTTTGCCTGAGAAGAAAGTAGCCCCCGATTCCTCTGAAGATTTGAGTTGCCGAGCGCCGTTCGACTAGACTTGTTAGGTAAGAAAAAAGCCTTTTCTCTTTTTCCTTTCTTTTTCTGAAGATGTCCGGAGGAGTATCAAAGGTGTATGAGGCGGGTAGCACTTTCGCCGCCGGGACTTCGACTGCCTGGGATGAAATTTCCGTGGAGTTCCACGTGGAGACAGCCATCGAGGCTACCCGCACCGGGATTGAACCCGCGGAGGTTGAAGAACTTTTCAACGAGGCTGATGTGGCCAGGTCGGCGGAGGCGGAGCGAAAGCGCTCGCTGGCCGAAGAGGAGGCGGTGAAAGCATACTGGGAGCAAAGCAGTGCGTTTGGCAAAGCCTTTTCAGACTTTGCCAAACTTATGGAGAAACTGGCTGGCCCAATTACCAAGTTTAATTTCCGCGAGTACGCGGTCGCTCATCCCCATGAACCCAAAAGGCGGATGCTGTTCAGGGCCGCGATCCGCTCCCGTGGTCCCTTGGCCAAATCAAAAGCTCGGCGATCAGGAAGGACTTGGACCGCTGGAGGGCGAGGTTCCATGTCCCTTCTGACATTTCCCTCTATGTGCCCGCCGAGAACGAACATGCTGTCCAACCTCCTGAGGGCATGGTTGCCGTTAATGAGGCGATCATGGAGGTCGGACTGCGGTTCCCACTGCCGTTGACCATGTCATACTTGTTGACTGCCTGGAATGTGGCGCCGCTTCAACTGACGCCGAACGCCTGGTTGCAGATCGTCTGCACCTTTACTTTGTTCGGCGGTCACCGGCTGTTTCGTCTTCCTTCGGCACTGGAGATGAACTATCTCTTCAAGATGACGGCTCAGAAGGGTTTAGTTGGCGGCTACATTCAAGGTCGCTCGGGCCGGGTGATTCTTGGGGTGTCGAACAAGGTTCGGGGCGATCTGACGAAGTGGTTTTGGGTCGGAGGTGCGTGGAAATCGGCCGCGAGCGATAATCCCACCGACGAGTTGGATATCCCCACGGCTTTCGGGAGAGGAGTCCGAGTAAGGGTTTTGACTCTCCCTTTGTTCGGATAAATTCTGAACTGATCTAATTTGGCTTTCTTTTTGCAGGTGCCCTTGTTCCGGCGGCAGGCGAGCTCGCCTTTGATTTTGCGATCGTTTGGGAGCGGATACGTAGTCTTCCAGATTCTCATATCAACGCTCGCCGGATCAACAACCAAACTCACTGGTTAGCCGCTCGGATGTTTCGTTTTCCTCGCCACTTAAGGGTCCCACGTACGAATTTTCACGATTTTATTTTGCTTGACGATCGCCTTGATTGATGAAGGTGACTAACTTCTGTCGATCGCTTTCTTTGCATAAATTTGCTTCCCTCGCTTCCTAGAGACCCCGATAGAGGTTGCTATGTCGAACCCCAGGATCATGAGTCGTCTGCGCCAAGGGAAGAAGATGAGTCGAGCTCCCCCTGCGATGCTCCGAACTGTCCCGGAGGCGAGGCCTCACGTGGAGCCGGTCGCAGAGGAACAAGATGTTAGGAGTATGCCCACGAATGCCACTCAGAGGATGTTGAGTGAGGGCGTTGTACTTGTTATTATGTAAATCATCAATATAAGGCAATGGATGTTTCTTTATTTACTGGTAGTTACTGGCATTCCTAACTCGTAAATATACATATAGAAACTAGTCCGTGTATTTGAGAGCAAAACGTTCCACTCCTTATTGGATAAGGGGGTAAGGCACTGGAAAAGTTTATAGCTCAAATACTTAATCGTTCGCAAGTCGATAAAACTTGACTGGGCGTTAAGTTTATGTGAAGACTTGTATGACGTGTTCTTTGACAAGGAGAGTGCCTGTCGAACGGCTATGGTTAGTGGGAGCACACGTTATAGGTATGCTAATTGGATTAGTATACTCGAACCGACTCACCCTCGATTCGTCGCACGGATTTCACTCTGGGACAGTCAATGACGGAATCGAAAGGTTGTGATAGGTATTCGTGAACCTTCGACTTGAGGATTTAGTAGGGATGTGCTTGTGACGTCAATATTTTCATTAGAGCAGTTCGACCCTATAAACCGGAAGGCGGGGGTCAACCTCGACGTGCATCTTGACGGGCAAGTAGCAGGTCCTACTGAATAGCAAGATAGAATTTTTTCTCCCATTAGTGAGCGGGTTATATGTCCTATGCGGTTATTGGAAGATGAGATCATAAGTATTTGGCCAAAGCATTGGAGCTAGTTGTATTGGATACACGAGAGCTCGATGATCTCGATTTGCATTAACGCATACATAGCGTCAAGTACAGATAGGGTTTGACTGACCGTGACCCTATAACTTGATCGGGACATTTGAAAGAAGGGTTTGTACGTTTACTGGTATTCACGACATAATGGTTCTTGAATGATCCCAATCATTCGTTCTCAGTTGGGGTACAGTGTAGGCCGCCAGGCTGGCTAGGTGGTGCTACTACTCTTTGGTTCCTCCCATTACTGACTGAGACGAACCTACCGAGTCGCGCAATAGGATTGACGACGGAATGAATCAAGCTAATTCTCTCATTATGTGTATTAGATATTGGATATCTAAATTTGGGACATTAGATGTCTAAATCGATTTATTGGATAAATTGATTTACGGCCTAATGAATCAAATATATCACTGGGTGATTAATTTAATTCATGGATATAATTATATCTTGGAGAAATTAATTATGTTATAATGTATTTGATATGATGAAATTAATTGGATTAATTAAACTATACAAATACATCGGGATGGAATTGGAGTTTATCTGTTTGGACTCTCGGGAGTCCGAAACAAACCGAACTCATCTGTTTCTCCATGGGCCGCCCCCCATTTCTAGCCACCTTCCTTTTGGACTCTTGTCTCTATTCTTTAATAAATGATAATTGTGGAGGTGGGGTTAGATTCTCACATGCATGAGTTGTTGCAAGTGGTGGGGAGTTGAATAAATGAAGATGATGACAATCACTCTAAAGGACATGCTTCCATACGTGAGTTGTGAGAGAAAAGAGAGAGAAAAAGTCTTTCTCCAAGTCATCTTCTTCTTCAACTTTGTTCTTGTTTTTCTTAGAGAAAAATATCAAGACATAAAGAGAGAGTAAGATTAAAACACTTAGAGTAGTAATCTTTACATATAAAGCTTCATCACCTAGCTCTAGCCGTATCCTAGGAGGATAGCAAAGGTGTTGTCATTCCGTTCGTTTTTCCGGCGCGTGGCAAGTAGAGACGCGGTGCATTCGGCATTGGATCGTTCAAGGGCTTGAAGCGGAATAGATTCGTAGAGATCAAGCAAAGCTTGGGGAATAGCTCAAGAGAAGGTTATCCATCTAATCAACGGACTACAAGGGTGAGTTTCTATATCTCTTGTGAATTCGTTTTTGATATTCGTATATACGTAGCTCGATCGATCCTCGTTGGGATTCGGATCGAATTAATTTTCGTTTTACCGCTTCCGCTGGGCCTTCGATTTAGGCACCGAATCCCAACAGTGGTATCAGAGAGTAGGTCTTGCGATCGTATATACGATATTAGCATTTGGAATTCTTGATTAGATGGTGAATGATTTGGAATCATTTTAGTCATAATCGTGGTATATGTTTTTACGTTCGTTGTAGTTATATTTTTCGTAAGTTTATGTCTAAATATAAATCTTTATTTCTTGGAAATATGATTTATATTGAAGATATGAATGTTGGAGAATATAGATATTGGATATCCAGTCGAAAAACTAGCCCCGAAATACCGTTGGACGGTCCGGGAGGGGTCCGGAAGCTCGGGGGCCGCGGCCCAGGGCTGTTGCAGCCGGCCTGGGCAGGTGTTGTACTGGGGGCCGCGGCCCAGGCTCAAGGGGCCACGGCCCAGGGCCGCTGGGCAGCCCTACATGCTGCCTGGTGGTGTTTTCGGGCGCGGTTCGGCCCATTTCGGGCTTGTTTGTTTCGTGTATGCCTAAAAATGATTTCCCTCATTTTAAATTGGATTTAATATGATTAAAATGATTTGTGGTATTTCATTTTATAAGGAAAAATTGATTTATTGGAATACTTGTGATCGACCGAATTATTTTGAATGTTTTTCATATTACCGATTGTGTGAATCGATTTGATCGGTTCGTATTGTTGATTGGATCAATGTATCTGTACGCTTTCCATTTATTTAGTATTTATTGGATGAATGCTTTTGGATGGGGATGTGGTTCGTGGACTTAGTTTTTGAATCGTTCGTTTTATTCGATTGGGTTGTAAAGGCCGTTTTGAGCCTATTTATTTTACTAGAAAAATTTGTATCTAGGATGCAATTTTCAATGTAAAATTTATATGTAATGACGAAGACCGGAGGAAGATCCATTTCAAGAAGACGAAGATTCAAGACGAAGACTTGTAATTAGATTACGGAGTTTTTGTTTTCTAGGAACGGTCCATGAACCACATGTTGGTAGCAACTAGGTTATGAATGGTTGTTTCATATTGTATGAATGCCACAAACACGCTTAAACGATTAATGTGAAAAGTGTAACGTTAATCGTGAAAATTCTCCCACGATAAATTATTAAGTTTATAAGGTTTCAAGGTTTTCCTTCCCTCCATCGAGTTTTCGGGAAATTGAAATTCAAACCGGATGTGCTATGCTTCCGAGTTATCGGGGTAGTCGTTCGGGGAGGATGGAAAAATTACCGGGAGCGCATTGGATGCCTTCGGTTGGAGCAAATTTTATCCCTAGAAACCTGATAGGTTGCCGGATAAGATTCAATTGTGAAACTGATTTGCGTCGATGGTATAAACTTAACTTGTTCACGAACCATAGAAACCGTATAGGTTGAGGGGAGTGAACACGGGGAAAAAGAAGATCGAATCATCCATTAGATGGGTTGGTGTTGGACATCACTTTATGAAAATTAATAGACTAGAAACCTGTTCGGTTGCCCTCTATTAAGATTTATAAAGAACTCGATCACCACTATGAAGTAGAGCGACGATACTTCCGGATGTCACATGGGAGTGTGTTATTCCGATAAAAATAGTGGGAGCTGGGTAACAAGAATAGAAAAGACCTTAATTCTATACTCAGAACATAATTGAATGAGTCACTAATTAATCTATCGTACTTAATGCAGACTCAAATCTCAATATGACAATGAATCCACTCGCAATTCTGCTCGAAAAGAACACCTTAATGGGACCTAACTTTGTGGATTGGCTCCGCAATCTGATGATTGTCCTCAGTATAGAGGCATTGGGATACGTCTTGGAGACGGACATTCCGGCGCCTCCTGTGCGGACCCGGGCCAATCAGGAAGAGATTGAAAACCACGAAAAGTGGTTTATGGATGACGTGAAAGTCCGTGCTTATATAATGGCTTCCATGTCTAATGAGCTTCAGAGAGCTCATGAGAAAATAACTTCTGCTAGGCAAATTCTATCTCACTTAACCGAACTTTATGGTGAGCACAGCAGAACTGCTAGATATGAGATATCCAAGCAACTGTTCGGTGCAAGGATGAAGGAAGGTGAGAAGGTTGGGGAACACATCCTCAAAATGATATCAATGATCGAGAGATTGGAGGCTCTTGATTTTAAAATGGATACTTCTCTCCAAACCGACCTTATCCTACAGTCTCTCCCTGATTCCTTCTCACAGTTTGTTATGAACTTCAACTGCAATGAGATTGCATATAATCTAGCTGGGCTAATGAACAAACTTGTGACCGCTCAGTCTCAGATGAAGACTCCGCGGATGAAGGAGTCTGCTCTTGTGATTTCTTCTGGACCTCGTAGGTCTAAGAACAAGAAGAAAAAGACCAAGAAGCAAGCTGGACCACAAGTTAAAGACCTTAAGGGTAAGGGCAAGGCCCCGATGGTTCCGAAGAACAAGAAGAAGAAGGATGCTTGTCTCAAGTGCGGTGAGCTGGGCCACTGGGATAGAGACTGTCCGATTCTTCATGGCACTTCAGGTACAGAACTTTTAGTTTTGGAAACAAATTGTTCTGGTAATGTATTTTCTACTTCCTGGATACTGGATTCTGGTGCTAGTTCTCATATTTGTACCGTGAATCAGGATCTGGAACAAAGTGGGAAGCTTGGAGCTGGAGAAGTTATGATCACAGTCAGAAGCGGGCATAGTGTCGATGCGACCGACATAGGATCACTTCTTTTGGGTTTAGAATCCGGCTTTGTTTTGACTTTAGAAGATGTACTTGTTTTGCCCAAGGGGCACAAAAACATTATATCCATTCCGGTCATGGACCGAAAAGGCTTTTCATTTTTCATTGGTGATGGTTCCTGCAAAATTTATTTTAGAAATAAACTAGTGGGTACTGCTACATTGTTGAATGGATTGTATCATCTAAATCTCAGCAACAAAGTAGTTGTGAATACTATGACTAGAAAACGTGGTAGGGATGAAACCAATCAAGTTTTGAAATGGCATCTTAGACTTGGTCATGTTGGTCAGACCAAAGTTTACAAGATGGAAAAGGATGGACTTATGGGTCCATTGGGATCAGATCCCTTTCCTACTTGTGAATCTTGCCTTAAAGGCAAAATGACTAAGTCCCCCTTCACAGGGACATTTGAAAGAGCCGCTGATAAACTGGGATTAATCCATACCGACGTATGTGGTGCTTTGGAAGCATCACGTGACGGATATCAATATTTCATTATGTTTACAGATGATCATACTTGGTATGGTTATGTATACTTAATGAAACATAAATTCGAGGCCTTTGAGAAATTCCAGGAATTCAAGGCCCTAGTCGAGAAACAAACTGGTAATCATATCAAAGCACTTCGGTCGGACCGAGGTGGCGAGTATATGAGTACGGAGTTTGACGAGTTCCTTAAAGAACATGGAATAGTTTCACAACTAACACCTCCAGGTACTCCTCAGTTAAATGGTGTGTCAGAAAGAAGTAACCGGACCTTGTTAAACATGGTCCGTTCCATGCTGGGCTATACTGACTTACCGATTTACAGTGGGGTATGCACTGATCACGCTTACATCTTGAACAGATGTCCTTCCAAATCCGTTCCTAAAACTCCACGTGAGATGTGGGAGGGAAGGAAACCAAGTCTTAATCATATTAGGATTTGGGGATATCCCGCCTATATCAAGAAGACTAAGGTGGAAAAGTTGGAAGCTAGGTCTGCGAAGGGACGTTACATTGGATTCCCGTCTGGGATGATGGGATATTTATTCTACATGCCCGAAGATCGAAAGATCGTTGTTGCTTTACAAGCACACTTCCTGGAAGATGAGTTCATTCAGGAAGGCGGAGCAGGTAGAAGTATTTCTTTAGAAGAATACAATGAAACTCCTCGGGAGACACCTGTGCAAGAAACTGGAATCGAACATTCTGAAACACAAGTACAACCACCTCGTAGGTCTAGTAGGGTGTCTAATTTACTTGAGAGGTATGGGCTTGTTCACTTGGCAGAGCTGGGTCTCCATGAGGTTCCAAGTGATAGCCAAGAGACCGACCCGACGACCTATGACCAAGCGATGGTGGATGTAGACTCCGCGAAATGGCGTGAAGCTATGGAAGCTGAGATAGACTCGATGCATGTCAATCAGGTCTGGACTTTAGTAGACCGCCCCAAGGGCATAGTGTCTATTGGGAACAAGTGGATCTACAAGAGAAAGACTGATGGTGATGGCAAGGTTGACGCCTATAAGGCCAGGCTTGTGGCAAAGGGTTATACCCAGAAGGAAGGGATCGATTACCATGATACCTTCTCGCCCGTAGCCATAATCAAGTCTATTCGCATGATGCTTGCTATAGCTGCCTACCACGATTATGAGATATGGCAAATGGACGTAAAGACGGCTTTCCTTAATGGATTCCTCGAGGAGGAAATCTATATGGAGCAGCCTAAAGGCTTTGTGTCCGAAGTCGATATTCAAAAAGTGTGCAAGCTTCGACGTTCCATTTATGGACTGAAGTAAGCGTCGCGTAGTTGGAACCTTCATTTTGACGAGGCGGTCAAAGAGTTTGACTTCATGCAAAATGAAGAGTAACCTTGTGTATACAAGAGGGTTAGTGGGAGCAAGATCGCATTCTTAGTACTATATGTGGATGATATTCTACTAATAGGAAATGATGTGGGAATGCTCAGTTCTGTAAAAGCTTAGCTTTTGAGTAATTTCTCCATGAAAGACTTGGGAGAAGCAACCTATATTCTTGGAATTCAACTCTACCGGGATAGAGCGAAGAGAACAATAGGCCTTTACCAAGCCCTCTATATAGATAAGATCTTAAAGCGATTTAAGATGGATGATTCTAAAAGAGGGTTCCTACCGATGCAACATGGAATAAAACTCTCCTTGAAGATGTGTTCTCAAAGTGAGGAACAACGAAAGGAAATGAGTAATATACCATATGCTTCGGTCGTGGGTAGCCTTATGTATGCTATGTTGTGTACAAGACCTGACATCGCGCATGTTGTAAGCGTGGTGAGTAGGTTTCAGGCAAACCCAGGTAGGGAACATTGGACTGCCGTAAAGAACGTTCTCAAGTACTTGAGAAGGACTAGAGATATGGTTCTGATGTATGGCGATGGAGAATTGGATGTGGTGGGAATCATTGATTCGGACTTCCAAGGACTGAAGAACGACTCGATGTCTACTTCTGGCTACATATTTACTCTTAATGGAGGAGCAGTATCTTGGCGTAGCACCACGCAAAGCGCGACTGCTGATTCCACCTGTCAGGCTGAGTATCAAGCAGCCTCGGAGGCTTCCAAGGAAGGGTTCTGGATTAAGAAGTTTCTGGGAGAACTTCAAGTGATACCATATCTTTGTTTGCTGTTCATTGCATCGCGACAACGACGGAGCTGTAGCGCAGGCCAAGGAGTCGAGGTTTCACAACAGCACCAAACATATTGAGAGGAAGTATCATCTCGTAAGAGAATTTGTTCGCAAGGGATACATTGTGCTGCACAGAGTAGACTCGGCCGACAACGTCGCCGATCCACTAACCAAGTCACTTTCTCAGACTAAATTGGAGCGTCATCTGGAGAACATGGGTATTAGATACCATAGTGTGTGGCATTGAGTGCAAGTGGGAGATTGTTAGGAGTATGTCCTCGAATGCCACTCAGAGGATGTTGAGTGAGGGCATTGTACTTGTTACTATGTAAATCATCAATATAAGGCAATGGATGTTTCTTTATTTACTGGTAGTTACTGGCATTCCTAACTCGTAAATATAAATATAGAAACTAGTCCGTATATTTGAGAGCAAAACGTTTCACTCCTTATTGGATAAGGGGGTAAGGCACTGCAAAAGTTTATAGCTCAAATACTTAATCGTTCGCAAGTCGATGAAACTTGACTGGGCATTAAGTTTATGTGAAGACTTGTATGACGTGTTCTTTGACACGGAGAGTGTCTGTCGAACGCTAATGGTTAGTGGGAGCACACATTATAGGTATGCTAATTGGATTAGTATACTCGAACCGACTCACCCTCGATTCGTCACATGGATTTCACTCCGGGACAGGCAATGACGGAATCGAAAGGTTGTGATATGTATTCGTGAACCTTCGACTTGAGGATTTAGTAGGGATGTGCTTGTGACGTCAAGATTTTCATTAGAGTAGTTCGACCCTATAAACCGGAAGGCGGGGGTCAACCTCGACGTGCATCTTGACGGGAAAGTAGCAGGTCCTGCTGAATACCAAGATAGAATTTTTTTCTCCCGTTAGTGAGCGAGTTATATGTCCTATGCGGTTATTGGCAGATGAGATCATAAGTCTTTGGCCAAAGCATTGGAGCTAGTTGTATTGGATACACGAGAGCTCGATGATCTCGATTTGCATTAACGCATGCATAGCGTCAAGTACAGATAGGGTTTGACTGACCGTGACCCTATAACTTGATCGGGACATTTGAAAGAACGGTTTATACGTTTACTGGTATTCACGACAGAATGGTTCTTGAATGATCCCAATCATTCATTCTCAGTTGGGGTACAGTGTAGGCCGACAGGCTGGCTATGTGGTGCTACTACTCTTTGGTTCCTCCCATTGCTGACTGAGACGAACCTACCGAGTCGCGCAATAGGATTGACGACGGAATGAATCAAGCTAATTCTCTCATTATGTGTATTAGATATTGGATATCTAAATTTGGGACATTAGATGTCTAAATCGATTTATTGGATAAATTGATTTACGGACTAATGAATTAAATATATCACTGGGTGATTAATTTAATTCATGGATATAATTATTTCTTGGAGAAATTAATTATGTTATTATGTATTTGATATGATGAAATTAATTGGATTAATTGAACTATACAAATACATCGGGATGGAATTGGAGTTTATCTATTTGGACTCTCGGGAGTCCGAAACGAACCGAACTCATCTGTTTCTCCATGGGTCGCCCCCCATTTCTAGCCACCTTCCTTTTGGACTCTTGTCTCCATTCTTTAATGGATGATAATTGTGGAGGTGGGGTTAGATTCTCACATGCATGAGTTGTTGCAAGTGGTGGGGAGTTGAATAAATGAAGATGATGACAATCACTCTAAAGGATATGCTTCTATATGTGAGTTGTGAGAGAAAAGAGAGAGAAAAAGTTTTTCTCCAAGTCATCTTCTTCTTCAACTTTGTTCTTGTTTTTCTTAGAGAAAAATATCAAGACATAAAGAGAGAGTAAGATTAAAACACTAAGAGTGTAGTAATCTTTACATATAAAGCTTCATCACCTAGCTCTAGCCGTATCCTCGGAGGATAGCAAGGTGTTGTCATTCCGTTCGTTCTTCCGGTGCGTGATAAGTAGAGACGCGGTGCTTTCGGCGTTGGATCGTTCAAGGGCTTGAAGCGGAATAGATTCGTAGAGATCAAACAAAGCTTGGGGAATAGCTCAAGAGAAGGTTATCCATCTAATCAACGGACTACAAGGGTGAGTTTCTATATCTCTTGTGAATTCGTTTTTGATATTCGTATATACGTAGCTCAATCGATCCTCGTAGGGATTCGGATCGAATTAATTTTTGTTTTACCGCTTCCGCTGGGCCTTCGATTTAGGCACCGAATCCCAACACAAGAAACTCGGGAGGAGGGACTTCGGCTGAACCGCAAGAGACGGAGGGCGGAGGAGCCTTTGGCCTCCGTTGCTGCTGATGCGCCCACAGTGGCGCCGCCGGTCGCCGTGCCTCCACTTTCTGTGGTTCCAATGGAGGAGGGGTCTATGCGTTCGTCTAGTTTTCTGGAGGCCATGGCGATTGCTCGCGCGGAGACCCCTCGTGGGAGGCCGTTCTTTGGCCGCGACCCGGAGAACGTCGCAAGGTGAGTTTGATTGCATCTTTGGGTTGCGACATTTCCTTGTTGGAAATATGCTAAATCTTTCGTTCTTGGTGCAGGGTCCGTCGCGCCGACCCGAACTGCTCGCCGATGGTGATGGACTTTTTATCGATCAATGCCCCTCGCGAGGCCTGCGACATTCCCCATTATGTTGCTCGGGCTGCCGCCGCCCTGCTGAATGCTTGAACGACCGATCTGGATGCGATCGCATGCCGGCGATCTGCAGACGCGATGCAGGCGACCCTCGCTTTGGCTCTTCAAACGGCGACGATGGCTGCTCAGGCCGTGAAGGATTATGAGGGGCGTCCCTCTACTGCTCGTCTTCAGGCGGACCTCGAGGCTACTCGGAAACAAAATGCCAAGCTTACCGATAGGCTCGTGGTGATGGAGAAGAGCTCATTGGTGGCGGCCAAATAGGCTAGCCACGAACTTGAATGGGCCCGGGCGGCGAACGACCGGATGCGGGACCAGATAACGGAGGCCCGCGGGTCGCATGCGGCCGCGCAAAAGGAGGCGACTGAGCTGAAGGCGGTTGTGGACCGGTTGAACGGCGAACTGGCTTCGTCGATGGGAGAGGTGGCTGCTAAGGTTGCCGAGCTCCAGTGTGCAAACCAAACGATCGCTGGGCTGAGGAGAAAGTTGGAGGCGACCGAAGCCGATCCCTTCCTTAACGTGGAGTACGTCAGCGAGTTTACCTATTATATGGCATAAGCTGACGCAATCCGCGCCGCTAAGAAGGGAGGGCTCAAGGTCGGCCCTTTGGCTGATAACTTCAAAGCCTATGCGCTAGAGCATCCTTTGCAGCCCGCCTTCTTCGTGTTGATCCTGGACCTCTCGGATCTCGGCGTCGACTTGAGCTGGTACCCATTGCCGGACAGCCTTGTTCACCCGGGTGCCCTGGAGGATGGGGTCTCAGAGCCTGCTGCTGGCGAAGGAGCGAACCCCGATCCCTGAAATTTTCCTTGCTTTTACTTCTTGTAATTTTACAGCTTTTGTTGTATTTCGCCTTCGGACTGCCGTGCTTGTACATCTCTTCAGTGTAATGAAATGAGAAATGTTTAATTTATCCGACTTCTTGTATTTGTATGTTTCTTTCCAAATCATTGGCATTGCTCGCAATGAACTGTCATTGATCGTCGTATGTACAGCTCCGATCTCCCCCTTATTTTTGTTTACTTAGTGAAAGTAAGAGAACGAAAATAAATCGTTTAGCGAGCGATCCTTGGTTTAGTTCTTGCGATCTTCAATTTTGCAGATTCCTCGAGGAAGGCCGACCATCTCGGCCTAGAGGAACCGTGCACGGTCGCGGAGTTCGATGGAACCGACCTCCGCGACCATGCCTTATGCGCGAATGACATTCCACCTGTAGGTCTGTCTCGCGACTCACTTTATTGTGAGGGTCCACCGGAGGCTACGTTTTGCCTCGCAATGTAGTGATGGGGCGGACGATCTAAGCCTTGAGGAGTCCTTGCACGAGGGTGCCGTCAGATTATTCGACTCCGCGACCGTGTCTCGTTAGCACTTTTCTGCCTAGGACCGACATGTTAGATAACGAACCTTTGAGGGCATACGTTGTGATGGGGGCGGGACGCGTCGCATTGTCCGAGTCCACCATGTTAGATGATGGATCCCTGAGGCGGGCGAGCGTGTCCTCAGATTTGTTTTGGAGGGTCCTTCGGCTACGCCCGCCTCATATTTAAACGAAGGTGAGCGATCTCTGCCCAAAGGAACCTTGCATGGACGGGCTGTCGGTTCCATCGACCTCCAGAACCATGTCTGCACTTTTCTACCTCGGATCGTCATGTTAGATGGCTGTCCTCGACGGTATACGTTGTGTTGGGGGAGGCGATCGCTTGATTAGGTTCATCATGTTAGATGACGAACTTTAGAGGACGAGCGAGTTATCCTCTTTTTGGAGGCGTTGATCAGGCAGTAGCCTTTGGTTTGACATGGTGGAAACTGGGGAAAGACCTCCGAAGTTTCCACCTCTTGATTGAAGCATATAGATCCGGCCGCCGAGGTTGATCGGGGGGATTGACTCGTACGAATCCTATGGCTCGCCGATGGCAGCCCTTGGTCCTTTCTGCCCGGGGCTCTGGCTAAGTCACTAAACTGTCCAGCTTGCCCTCCTCGAACAATCTCCAGAGTTGTCTGAGGAGGTCGCGGCATTGGTTGGTGTTGTGGCCGGGACTCTTGTGGTAAGCACAAAATTTGTCGCGGTCCAGATGACCATTGTCCTTTATTGCTTTTGGCCTGCTTAGCCGTTCGCGCCCCTTGATGGCGTAAAAAATATGGGCCGGAGATAGATTGAGGTTGTGGAGGAGATGGGCTTCCACATCCTCGAAGGCCTTGAAATCACCGTGTGGCTTGGCGATCGCCTTTTTGGACTTGGCGATCGCCGTTTTTGGGATGGGAGACGGCATCTTCCTCTCCCCGGTTGCCCCTTCGCCTAGGCGAAGGGTGAGCAATCTATGGCTGGCCAGAAAATTGGCAGCCTTGGCGCGGAAGATCGCGTAGGTTGGGGGGATGTCCTTTGTGAGGTGCCTGAATATGGGCGAAAGACCATCGAATCCCCCCAGGGCCGAGTAGAGGGCGAGCTCGTCGCTTATGGGCTCGCCGGTAAGAACTACTTCATCCACCCGGTCGATGTAATCTATACTGGACTCGTCTTTCCCCTGCTTGATCTTCATCATACGGTGGGAACCTTCTGGTCAAGCGACCTTGGCGGTGAAGTAGGACGTGAATCCGCTCGCCATTTTTTCAAAAGAATTGATGGAGCGCGGTGGCAATGAGATGTACCACCTATGGGTAAGATTTCCCAATGTTAATGGGAACATTCGGCATCTCATCGCGTCTGACGCCCCGCATCCAGTCATGTAGATCCGGAACTTGCTTAAATGAGTCTCGGGGTCCGATCTCCCCTCATACAGAGGTTTTTGAGGAGGAGTGATCTTTGGTTGCACGGGGGCAAGCTCGATCTGGACCGCGAGCGGCTCACTTGGTCCGATGACCTTTCTCTTGGCGTCTACTACAGTTTCTAAGAGCGCTTTCATATCGTCGAGCTGTTGTTGCATTGCGGCCATTGACGTATCCTGGCTGCTCGCGGTTTGGCTCTCGGAGCGGGAGCCATGGCGATCATGTACTGATCTCCTGGATCCGCGGTAGACGATGAGGTCTTTGCCGACGAGCTCGATTTTTCGGCGAGTGGGAGCCAAATGGCTGACCTGCTTTTTGGGAGTTGGGTATGCCGAACTCCTGGTGACGGATTCGGACTCCGACGTCTCACGGCTGGGTCCAGAATGCCCCGATCGCCATGAAGGATCACTTCCTAGGCGACTGAAGACGGAGCTGTCCCGCCTCACGAGTGCCTTTTCTTGTGAATCGGAGCTTTCTGACGATTGCTCGACATATAACTCCTTGGGCTTTCGTTTGCCCGCGCGGCGGATGGCTGATGGGGTAATAGTGGGCGCGTCGCATGCTCTCCGTCGCTCCCTTAGGATGGCCATGGCCTCCTCGATTTGTTCCGCGGTTTGCAATTGATCGAGTGAGAGGCTGGGGTCGTCCCTCGGGGGCGGGAGTGAGAGTCTCGCGTTTTCGCGGCTACCCTCCGCTGTAGGTTGGGACTCTGTTTGGGCCGAAATAAGACATCCGGCGTGTAATATCCGACTGTAACTTTTCATTTTTACCTGTTATTGTATTATTCGGATAATCTGATTATCACGAATCGTTGCATTTAGTATTATGTTGAGGTATTATAGATTTGAATATCATATCGTTGTTATCTCATATGTGATGATTCGATGTTATTAGAGTGTTGCATTTTCGAATTTTTGTTAATGTAGCGTACGCTACACAGCACTATTAACGTACGCTAATCATGTGACTTAGCGTGCGTAAGGTTTCCTCTGTTGCGTACGCTAAGAGGGAATCTGGCAGCAGTTGACTTCAGCACATGAACCCTTTTAACCGTTAGCATGCATGAGATCTAAGTCTGAGCTGTCGTGTCGGTGAGAATCTACTTTTATTAGCGTGCGTAACCCATTTATCATTAGCGTGCGCTAACGGCCTGCGATAATTCAAGACAGTAGCCATTGTAAGCCGTTTACGTACGTAATATCGACCGGATAGCGTACGTAAGTTCATTAGCGTACGCTAATCTTTCCCGATAGCCTGCGCTAAGTATGTCCAGTCTATTTATAGGGCCAGCCTGTTTTTCATTTCTTCACAACTCTAAACCGATTCTCTCTCCATTTTATCGTCCCTATGCACTCTAAAAACGATATCAACCGTCACCAACTTGTTTCTAAGCCTTGAATCTTGGAGTGGAGCTCATTCCCTTGGAGATTTGAAGTTGTTTTTGAGCTTGGAATATATTCTCTCATAGCATTGAAGTTGTTCTTCATTTCTAGAGGTAGGTGTGCTTTCTTCTCTGCATTAATTTCTTATGTTGATGTTATAAACGAATTATACTTCACCTAGAGTTAGATTAAACAAGTAAAACATGGTTATAATTAAACTCTTTAAGCACTTTTGATGAATATGTTAAATAAGGGTTTGAGATGGAGGTGTTCTTGATGATATAGTGATTTTAATCATGTTTGTAATTGTCATTACTCACCTTCTCGACGAATTTAGCTCAGTAGGACATTGTTGGATCGGTTAGCTTCTTCATAACTGGATTTAATCAAGAACTTGATATCATAAAGTGTTTAAACACCATTTTAGGTATTTATTTACCTTGAGAAGAACATGATAATGTTAAAGATGAGATTAGATGATCTAGTTCAGAAATCTTAGAAGCTTTAACAAATCATATTTGTTCAGTTCCACAAGTCTTTGAAGAATGATAAGGATCTTACAACAATAACTTTTCATCAATCTATTGTGTTGATAACTTAGAATGTGGTTCATCATCATGCTAAATAGATAGTGTTCTTAAGTAAGATGATGTTGTTTATGAATAATACTATCATGGTATATTGAGTATCAAATTCATTATGACTATCCTTTTATAAATAGGAGATGTTGTAGAACATAAGGATTTGATTTAAACCAATTTTATTGGCAAATGGAAGATGTTTTGTTCATGGAATAACAAGAGAATTTCAAGACACTTTTGGTATGGTAATCCGATTTTGGAGGATGAATTAGTCGTATTGAAACCTTTCATTAATCGTTAAGGTATTCATCAAGGGGGGATGAATTATTCGAATAAGTTGCGGGCGTCGTTTTCTACGAATTGATATTAATATTATGTGAATATGTTATTGAATGAATTACGTTTCATTCAAGGTTGCTCGTTCGATTGAGTGTTTAACCGAGGATACCGTCCGTTTGATCATTTGGAGAAGGACTATCTTTCACTTACGGATTTGAGGCAAGTTATCTTGCTTGGTTATAATGATGATTAGATTCTTCTGATGGTTATATCTTTCATATGTATGAATTGTTCATGAAATGTTTGTCGTGATTTGACATTGTCCTTGACGTTATTCCGTTTTCTTCATGGGGTTGCATTCCCAAGTACGTCGTTTGAATCATTGAATCTTGTTGGCCTTATTTTCACTTCGGTGAGTTTTTCTTGATCCTTAATCGGATATGTGATTTGTTGAATTCGTTGTCATGTTGTATCGTGACATATCCGGAATCATATCTGCGTTCCGATTGGTTATTGTGTAGGATTTTTAGCCAGGCACATATAGTCATTGGCGGATATTATTCCGCATTGGACTGTGCACACGGGACGTAGTTTCGTGAGGCTAATTAGGTACATTGTCCTACGTATATTCTGGATTCCATATACGGGGCGGACATGTGCACGGACACATTTCTGGATCGGGCGTACTGTGATGTCCATCTTTGAGCCATACCGTAAATTGTCCATAGTATTGGATGCTTGTGACTGATCGTTTCATACGCCCGAGGGGTATGATTGATAGTCGGAATGATTTCTTTGAAATCTATATATGTGAATTGTATATGTCAGAAGAATTGATTATCATGTATATCTGACCCTGTGTTGGGCGAAATACTTGTATTGTATTTTAGGTCGAGGCAAAGGCAAGGCACGGGAAGAGCATGTCGACGGCGAAGGGTTCGAGGGATACTAGTTCGGGGGCCCCCACATCTCTTGTTGTCCGGTTATGTTAAACCGTGTTATATTATTTCCTGTTTCATTTAATTTGCTATTTGGTTGTATTTGACATTTGAAGTATTTTCCATCTCCATATGGTTTATACTTGTTTTGGATCTGTGTATTGTAAGGCCGTTAGCCATATTTTATTAAACTCTGATCGGAGTGATGACTATTCATTGTGGTTCGGTATCACAAATAATAATTGTTTAACTGTTTTGATTATCGCCCGGTGGGTCCCAGCGTGGGATTCACGGCCCGTAATAGCCGTTTTTGGGGTGTTACGAATATGGTATCAGAGAGTTATTTTTTATGAGACATTGAGAAATGAACTAGTATCAAGAGACCTTCGTGTCACGTGTGACTGTGCTGCGCGACCCTACGAGCCAAATACGGTATGTACTTTATGAGCCATGATTTAATTCGGCATGATATTGATATCAGTATGGGTCTCTTTGTTGATCATGTTATTTCGAGGAATTGTGACAGGATTTATCTGATTGATAATCCGAGGTAAATGCTGAATTTATTATACAATTGAAATTGTTCGACTTGGCACCGATATGATATTCGGTGCGACATTTGTGGTATCGATAACCGTTTCCTTGAATATGTGATTCCTTGTTGCTATTAACTTAGCATGAATTTTAGTATCTTGAATTGTACTTATGATTATCACTATGATTGATTCTTTCAGTATGGAAAGAAACCTGAGAGGTCGTGGCACAGGGGGACGAGGCCGCGGTAGGGGCCGAATCCCGATACCTCGAGCCAACAGACGCGCGAATGCGGATCAGAGTTCCGAGCAGTGGTTCGCCTTCTAGGGAACAATCGCACCACGGTGGGCGCGGGGATGCGCGTGTCGATCCTTACGTCGTAATGCGAGGAATGATGACACGAGATGACCCGGATGGGTCAACTAATGGAAGCTATGCAGAGGGCCGCTGCGCGGCGGCAGGGGCTCATCCTCCTTCGTGATTGGCGGACCCGTGAGCCGAATTATCGTGACATCTCTCGCCGGCGACCACCGACTTTTGAAGGCTCCTCGAGCCTGCGACATTGTGCATTGGATCGAGCATTTTGAGAAACTTTTCCGGATGGTGGGTGCCGGAAGAGAATCGCGTTTGATGGCAGCGTATTACCTTGGCAAAGGCGCTCACACTGGTGGCTTTGATAAGGCCGGTGATGGTGTTTACACTTGGGAGGAATTTAAAAACCTCATGCTAGACCGTTACTACCTGGGGCCACTCCGCGAGGCCAAACCGCCGGAACTATTGAACCACGGCCGTCGAAGACGATGATGTATTATCATTCTTGAGAAATTCGAGCACTTCTTCCTTTTGCCACGACAATTATCCGATCGAGGCCGATAAGATCAAATACTTTCTCAAGAGGCTTAAACCCCGAATGAGAATGCAATCTGTTGAATCACCACCGTACTACCTTACCTAGGAGTTCATCGAGAAGGCTCGAGTACGATCTCACCGCGAAAGAGATTTCCAAGAAACAACCACGATCCCAACAACAAAGGTCCAAGAGGAACCGATCGAGAGTAATCGGGGACATTCAGAAGCCCGGTCATTGCCAAACCCTTCGATCGACCACCCATGGCGTCAAAGCCCGCCGGATTGCACTCTCGAGCGGTTCCCTCTTCCGCGGTGTGCCACAACCTGGGGGCCGAGGGCATATCAACTTCAATTGCCCAAAGCTGCCATCACATGCCATACTTGTGGGAAGAATGGTCACCGTGCTCGTTTTGCGAGTGGGCCGGACATGATCCGGTGGCATCTCATGCTCCAGATTCAATCTTCCGTCTGTAACCGGACGCCTCGTCCGCATCCTATCAGACCACCGGAGCGAATAGGGAATGGGCCGTGGGAATAAAAGTGGTACACACAGTGCCGATCGCGAAACCCAGGATTTACGAGATGAAGAAAGCCGACGATCCCGAGGCCGCATGATTTGGTATACTCGAGATCCACTCCCGGCTGTATGTGTTCTTTTTGATACCGGTGCTTCACACTCCTTTATATCTTCTTCTTGTTTAAGCCGTTTGCCTCTAGACCATGTTATCAACTGTGAGCCCTACGTGATTGGTCTACCCGATGGTAGAAGAATTATTGGAAATCGTGAAGTCCAGGATTTGTCCGATTCGTTTGAACGACCGTGAGTGGTTGTCAAATCTAATTGTAGTCGATCTACCTAAGGATGATATAATCTTGGGTATCGATTGGATGGATCGTCATGATGCAATACTCGGTGTCAAGCGGATGGTTACCGTCACTTGATGATGGATTAGTGTATTTTTCGAGGTGATAATCCCGGTCGTTGCGGGAGAGTCATCGATGCTATGAAAGCAAAGAAACCGCTTAATCAAGGTGTATTGGTTATTGGTGCTACATGACCAAAGCGGCAAATCGACGATTGAAGTGGCCGACATTACGGTAGTCCGAGATTACCCGATGTATTTCCGACGAGTTACTGTGCTTACCTCCTCATCGTGACGTGGAGTTTATTATTGAGTTAGAACCAGTGCGTCCTCGCTCTCAAAAGCACCGCACCGTATGGCTCACCGAGATGCAAGAATTGAAGAACCACTTTGAGAAGTTGGTGACAAAGGCTATATTCGACCTAGTGCGTCCCCTTGGGGAGCACCGGTGTTATTAAATACGGAAGAAAGATGGATCTCTACGCTTATGTATTGATTACCGTGAGGTGAGCAGGTAACCATCAAGAACAAGTATCCCTTGCCTCGTATTGATGATTTATTGGACCAACTTCGAGGGGAGGCCGTGTTTTCTAAGATCGACTTGAGATCCGGTTATCATCGGTGAGGATTCGAGAGTCGACATTTCAAAGACAGCATTCCGTACTCGCTATGGGCATTATGAGTTCGTGGTGATGCCGTTTGGACTGACTAATGCACCGGAAGTATTCATGGAGTTGATGAATCGAGTTTTTATTAACTACCTGGATCGCTTTGTAGTCGTTTTCATAGACGACATTCTAATTTACTCTCGCAACCACGAGGAGCACGAGCGTCACCTCCACCAAGTTCTCAATACATTGAGGCGGGAACAACTTTATGGGAAATTTTCTAAGTGTGAATTCTGGATGCCTGAGGTTGTCTTTCTCGGGCATGTGATATCAGCCGAAGGGGTGAGAGTGGACCCACAAAAGACGGAAGCCATTCGAGATTGGCTACCACCGAAGAACGTGAAGGAAGTTCGTAGTTTCCTCGGCCTAGCAGGTTACTACCGACGGTTCGTAGAAGGATTTTCTAAAATTTCGCAACCGATGACTAACTTACTGCGGAAGGACAAGAAGTATTTGTGGTCAGAAGCATGTCAGCAAAGTTTTGAAGAGCTCAAGAGTCGATTGATTTCGGCACCTGTTTTGGTCTTACCAAAGGGAACGGAAGGATTTGTGGTGTATAGTGACGCGTCGAGACAGGGTCTGGGATGTGTACTAATGCAGGAAGGGAAAGTAATCGCCTATGCATCGAGACAATTGCGACCCTATGAAGTTAACTATCCGACCCACGACTTGGAGTTAGCAGCCGTGGTGTTTGCTTTGAAAATCTGGCGTCACTATCTTTATGGAGTTACCTGCCAGATCTTTACGGACCACAAGAGCCTAAAGTACATTTTTACTCAGAAGGAGTTGAACATGAGGCAGAGAAGGTGGCTAGAATTAATCAAGGACTATGATATCGAGATCCTTTATCATACGGGTAAAGCAAATATGGTTGCCGACGCATTGAGCCGTAAGATAGTGCAGGAGCAGATGCTGAGCCGTTTAACAGCACAGAGGGAATTGCAGTTGGACCTTATGAGGCCAGAAATTGAAGTTTGGTTACAGCGTGTTCAGGGACAACTTTGCACCCTTGAGATTTCTTCGTCTCTTGATGTTATGATCAAATCGAAGCAAATTACGGACCCATTCTTATCTCGAGTTCGGGATGAAGTAACTCAGGGGAAAGCCCCTGGATTCGTGGTCCACGAGGATGGATTGATACGTTTTAGAAATCGAGTTTGTGTACCCGCTGACGAAGAGTTGAGGAACTCTATCATGAGAGAAGCCCATGCTACCCCGTACTCTATTCACCCGGGCTCTAGCAAGATGTATAAGGATTTGAAGCAGAATTATTGGTGGGGGAATATGAAGCGTGAGGTTGCCGAATTCGTTTCAAGGTGCTTAACACATCAAGAGTTAAGATTGAACACCAAATGACCGCAGAATGCTGAAACCGCTCCCGATTCCTGAGTGGAAATGGGAGGACATATCTATGGATTTTATCACTAGCTTGCCGACGAGTCGTCGAGGAATGAATGCGATTTGGGTAATTGTGGACCGTCTGACCAAATCAGCCCACTTTTTGGAGATTAAGGACACGTGGGGCCCCGAGAGATTGGCCCAGCTGTTTATTAAGGAAATTGTGAGACTACACGGTACCCCCAAGAGCATTGTATCAGACCGTGACGGGCGATTTGTGTCACACTTCTGGAAGGCAGTTCATCGTGCGATGGGCACGCAGTTAAATTTCAGTACGTCTTTTCATCCACAGACTGATGGTCAGTCGGAGAGAACCATTCAGACTCTAGAGGATATGTTGAGAGCATGTGCTCTTGATTGGAAAAACGATTGGGAAGCCCAGCTGCCTTTGGTGGAATTCACTTATAATAATAGTTGGCACGCTTCGATTCAGATGGCACCGTATGAGGCATTGTATGGCCGTCGCTGTAGGTCCCCTTTGTGTTGGGACGAACTATCAGAATCTCTGGGTACGGAACCCGATATGTTGTTAGCCGCCCGTGAGAAGATCACTTTGATTAAGAGTCGGTTGTTAACGGCTCAAAGTCGACAGAAGTCTTATGCTGACCATCGTCGACGACCGCTTGAGTTCGAGGTTGGTGACCATGTGTTAATGAAGGTGTCTCCTACTCGAGGTGTTTTTCGTTTCGGGAAGAGGGCAAGCTGAGCCCAAGGTACATTGGGCCGTTTGAGGTTCTGGAGCGCGTAGGTGATCTGGCCTATCGACTAGCCTTGCCACCGACCTTGAGTAAAATTCACAACGTGTTTCATGTCTCCCAGTTGAGGAAATATGTTGCTGATCCGAGCCATGTACATCAATTCGAAGATATTGAATTAGCAGAGGATCATTCGTACGAGGAGCGTCCTGTACAGATACTTGAGAGGAGGATCAAACAATTGCGGAACAAGACGATTCCCCTACTGAAGGTTCAGTGGTCACGACATGGAGTCGAGGAGGCTACGTGGGAGATCGAGGATAGTATGCGAGCGAGATACCCCGAGTTATTTACCCCTAAGTTTCGAGGACGAAACTCTTTTTAAGGGGGGGGGTATGTAATATCCGACTGTAACTTTTCATTTTTACCTGTTATTGTATTATTCGGATAATCTGATTATCATGAATCGTTGCATTTGGTATTATGTTGAGGTATTATAGATTTGAATATCATATCGTTGTTATCTCATATGTGATGATTCGATGTTATTAGAGTGTTGCATTTTTGAATTTTTGTTAATGTAGCGTACGCTACACAGCACTATTAACGTACGTTAATCATGTGACTTAGCGTGCGTAAGGTTTCCTCTGTTGCGTACGCTAAGAGGGAATCGGCGCAGATTGACTTCAAAGACGTGAACCCTTTTAACCGTTAGCATGCATGAGATCTAAGTCCGAGCCGCCGTGTCGGTGAGAATCTACTTTTATTAGCGTGCGTAACCCATTTATCATTAGCGTGCGCTAACGGCTGCGATAATTCAAGACAGTAGCCATGTAAGCCGTTTACGCACGTAATATCGACCGGATAGCGTACGTAAGTTCATTAGCGTACGCTAATCTTTCCCGATAGCGTGCGCTAAGTATGTCCAGTCTATTTATAGGGCCAGCCTGTTTTTCATTTCTTCACAACTCTAAACCGATTCTCTCTCCATTTTATCGTCCCTCTGCACTCTAAAAACAATATCAACCTTCACCAACTTGTTTCTAAGCCTTGAATCTTGGAGTGGAGCTCATTCCCTTGGAGATTTGGAGTTGTTTTTGAGCTTGGAATATATTCTCTCATAGCATTGAAGTTGTTCTTCATTTCTAGAGGTAGGTGTGCTTTCTTCTCTGCATTAATTTCTTATGTTGATGTTATAAACGAATTATACTTCACCTAGAGTTAGATTAAACAAGTAAAACATGGTTATAATTAAACTCTTTAAGCACTTTTGATGAATATGTTAAATAAGGGTTTGAGATGGAGGTGTTCTTGATGATATAGTGTTTTTAATCATGTTTGTAATTGTCATTACTCACCTTCTGGGCGAATTTAGCTCAAGACATTGTTGGATCGGTTAGCTTCTTCATAATCGGATTTAATCAAGAACTTGATATCATAAAGTGTTTAAACACCATTTTAGGTATTTATTTACCTTGAGAAGAACTTGATAATGTTAAAGATGAGATTAGATGATCTAGTTCGAAATATTAGAAGCTTTAACAAATCATATTTGTTCGGGCCCACAAGTCTTTGAAGAATGATAAGGATCTTACAACAATAACTTTTCATCAATCTATTGTGTTGATAACTTAGAATGTGGTTCATCATCATGCTAAATAGATAGTGTTCTTAAGTAAGATGATGCTGTTTATGAATAATACTATCATGGTATATTGAGTATCAAATTCATTATGACTATCCTTTTATAAATAGGATATGTTGTAGAACATAAGAATTTGATTTAAACCAATTTTATTGGCAAATGGAAGATGTTTTGTTCATGGAATAACAAGAGAATTTCAAGACACTTTTGGTATGGTAATCCGATTTTGGAGGATGAATTAGTCGTATTGAAACCTTTCATTAATCGTTAAGGTATTCATCCAGGGGGGATGAATTATTCGAATAAGTTGCGGGCGTCGTTTTCTATGAATTGATATTAATATTATGTGAATATGTTATTGAATGAATTACGTTTCATTCAAGGTTGCTCGTTCGATTGAGTGTTTAACCGAGGATACCGTCCGTTTGATCATTTGGAGAAGGACTATCTTTCACTTACGGATTTGAGGCAAGTTATCTTGCTTGGTTATAATGATGATTAGATTCTTCTGATGGTTATATCTTTCATATGTATGAATTGTTCATGAAATGTTTGTCGTGATTTGACATTGTCCTTGACGTTATTCCGTTTTCTTCATGGGGTTGCATTCCCAAGTACGTCGTTTGAATCATTGAATCTCGTTGGCCTTATTTTCACTTCGGTGAGTTTTTCTTGATCCTTAATCGGATATGTGATTTGTTGAATTCGTTGTCATGTTGTATCGTGACATATCCGGAATCATATCTGCGTTCCGATTGGTTATTGTGTAGGATTTTTAGCCAGGCACATATAGTCATTGGCGGATATTATTCCGCATTGGACTGTGCACACGGGACGTAGTTTCGTGAGGCTAATTAGGTACATTGTCCTACGTATATTCTGGATTCCATATACGGGGCGGACATGTGCACGGACACATTTCCGGATCGGGCGTACTGTGATGTCCATCTTTGAGCCATACCGTAAATCGTCCATAGTATTGGATGCTTGTGACTGATCGTTTCATACGCCCGAGGGGTATGATTGATAGTCGGAATGATTTCTTTGAAATCTATATATGTGAATTGTATATGTCAGAAGAATTGATTATCATGTATATCTGACCCTGTGTTGGGCGAAATACTTGTATTGTATTTTAGGTCGAGGCAAAGGCAAGGCACGGGAAGAGCATGTCGACGGCGAAGGGTTCGAGGGATACTAGTTCGGGGGCCCCCACATCTCTTGTTGTCCGGTTATGTTAAACCGTGTTATATTATTTCCTGTTTCATTTAATTTGCTATTTGGTTGTATTTGACATTTGAAGTATTTTCCATCTCCATATGGTTTATACTTGTTTTTGGATCCTGTGTATTGTAATGCCGTTAGCCATATTTTATTAAACTCCTGATCGGAGTGATGACTATTCATTGTGGTTCGGTATCACAAATAATAATTGTTTAATCTGTTTTGATTATCGCCTGGTGGGTCCCAGCGTGGGATTCACGGCACTGTAATAGCCGTTTTTGGGGTGTTACACGGCGGATCGTAAGGTGGCTCTCTTCGAAGTGGTGGCAGACGTCATTATCTGAGGGTTTTTCTTTGAAGAAAAGTGAGTGTTTCTTCAAGTATGTGTTCCGGAAAACAGTGAGTGTTGTTCGAAACGGTCGGAGAGAAAATAAAGGTAAATCCCCTCCTTCTAGGGCCAATTGTTGTTACCCAAAATATTATTCAGAATGGTTTGCTGGATATGACTACGGGTGAGTAACAAACAAAATGCGAGAGCACGTACGAAGAAATGTAAATAACACAAGATTTGTCGGGATTGTTAGTACCGGGCTTGAATGCTCTCGCGAGATATTATTAATACGAATACTGCTTTGGAGTACAAATATTATTGTTAGAGTACGATTACAATGAGTGTAATGACCCTAGTTATCTAGCTCTTGAGTGCTGATGATTGCCGGAAGAACCAGAGTTAATGCTCTGTGAGTTCTTGTAACAAAGATGAAGTGCTATCTGTGGAGCGTAGGTTCCTAGAGAGCTTTCCAAGTGCCGGAAGTCTTCTATTTATAGGAGAGGAGTTGGGACGTCTCGATCCCGATTGGGCGATCGCCTTTCCTGCATTAAATTAAACGGGCGATCGTCTCAGCACGTGGATCGGTTTCTTTAAAGTCCGCAGCTGCTACTGGCAGCCAACTGTGCGAACCAATGAGAAAGCAACCCGTGCCTCACGTCGCAGTCTTGGGAGGTCCCACCTTGGACCCTTTTGCGTGTCTATGGTAGGTGAGAGGCTGTCCTTGTCACCAACAGCTGGTGATGGGCTGGAGTCAAAAAGCCTTTTCCTGCGGCACCATTTGCGGGTCTGCACGTGGGTCTTCTTCCCGAGGTTCAGTCTTCGTAGACTTTGACGGATGTCTGGCTTTACACGTGGCATAAGACGGTCATCCTTGATCGGGCACTAGGGTCGATCGCTAGGTGCCAAGAGACGATCGCCCTGGGCGTCGATCGCTCGGTACTTGATCTCGATCTGGAATCTTCGTCTGGTAAATCTGCCTTGATTTATTCGTGGCTGACTTTGGTCGCTCGGCCCTTGTGCCGATCGCCACTGAGGCGTATTAATCGTCGCACAACATAATATAAAGTTGTGAAAACTTGAGAATTGTGAAAAATTTGGGAGTTGTGGACATTTGAGAATTAAGAAGAAGAGAGAATAGAGTTGTTGTTGGTGTGGAAAAATGGTTAAGAGGAGTTAGATATTTATAAGATGATTTTAAAAAAAAAAAAAACTGAAATTCTGGCCGTTAGGCCCGGCCCGACCCATGAGCTAGCCGTTGGCAACGGCCAGTGCACACCAACCAATCGGTTGGTGCCACATGGCATGGCCTGCCAAACCATTCAAATTTGAATGATTATTTATGGTGGGCTTGGGGTGGGCTTGGGTGGTGGGCTTGGGTGGGCTGGAGGTGGGTTTGGGGTGGGCTGGGGATGGGCTACGGGTGGGCCACATGTGGGCCGGGCTGCGGGTGGGCTGGGGCCGAGCTGGGGGCCGGGCCGATCTGGGCTCGATGTTGGGTCGGGTTGGGCTGGGCCTGGACTGGAGAGTCCGGGACCGGAACCGCCAAGGTAGCCAGGGGAGTGGGCTCGGTCCCGAGCCGGGCTGGCCCGGTCGGCCCGTGGGCCTAGAAAATCCGGGCTGGGATGGCCCGGCCCGGCCCACTGGCCACCTCTACCCACTACTATCATAAATAGACACCTAGTTAAGAGCGTTGTTCGGAACTCGAAAATTGACCGATTAACCGAATCAATTCAATGCAGAACATATAAATTGAACTGAAAAAAATCATTCATAAAATGCTCAAACCAAAATAAACTTAAATTGGGTTGGATTTGAAAATTTTAAAATCGACGAGTTAATTGTAGGTATTTATGGTTATAAGTATATACAAATTTTAAGGTGAAATACACTCATTTTCTTATAAAATTACTGAAAATGCGTATATAAACTTTTTTACCCACAAATGTATATAAATTCGGAGATGACGTTGTTTGAATCTTATAAAAGTTCTAATATTTCTTCCTTTCTTTTATTTTCTCCCTTTAAAATGTATATTTATATATTATATTGAGATAACCAACAAAATAATAAATTACTATAATTGAAAATCGCTCGTTTAAAATATGATTAATCGAAAAAATTTGAACCGAAACTCAACCGAAAAATACAATTCGAATTTGAATTCAAAAATTTAAAATCGAGACAAGATTGAACTAAAGCCAAACTTTTACATTTAAATTGAGATCGATTACCCTAATTAGGGCTGTCTAAATGGTTTCCGGTTCTCGATTAGAACCGGAACTGAACCGGAACCGCGAGGTTCAGGTTAACCGAGAACAACACTAATAATTCTCGCGGCAGTTTGCAGTTAGAATTTTAGTGGATTTGCGGTTCTCGGTTAAACCGATAATGGAACGGTTCCGAACCGAAAACTGCAAATAATTAATAAAGATTAATTATTAGTTATTAAATAATACTTTTATTGTTTGCATATGTTAGAATTTGATGATTAATTATTTAGTTTAGCTTAGTTAGTTGGTTATTTTTTGGTTTTTATTTTTAAAGTATGTTGTTTAAAAGCTATTTTATGTTCAAATAGGTTTTAAAAAAAATGATGTTTATGGGTTAACTGAACCGGAAATTATTTCGGTTCGATTCCAATTAACCGAATATATAAAATAGCACGATTTGCAGTTCCAACTTTGAGACTAAATGATTCCGATTAATCGATTTTTTTGATCCGATTAATTAGAATCGAACGGTTCCACCGTCCTTCCCCTGATTCTCACATCTAACCCAAATCAGAAACACCCCCAAACTCCAATGACCGGTTCAACAAAACTGTACGAAAAGACGAAAATATATAAAATCCAAAAGTCATTTCACCTCTTCTTGTTTTTTTTACTACAGAAAAACGAGCCAATCCTGAATAAACTTACAGTCCCTTTAGCAATATAAGCAGGAGGAATATTCAGAACTGGGTTAAATCGGACTCCATTATTACCACTCGATCTGCTCGTACTCTTTCTCAAAGAAGGCTTCTTCGACGTCGTATTGTTGCTGTTATTAGTATTACGATAATAACAATAATCAAAAGATGAAACAGATGAATTATTCGAACGATAATCAATCGATTCCTCTTTCAAAGACTGCTGCTTTCGATAAGCTTTAGAAAACCCATATGGCCTCGGGTTAGGGACCGAGCCCGTTGAGTTGCTCCGGGTCAGGAACTGTAGGGATCGGAGTCGGAGAAACCCGTTTGCCCGCCCGTTTACACAGTTGGCGCTGCTGCTTCTTTTGAATTGCCAGAATGGTTTCGATGATGGCTTCTCATCTTCCTCGTCTGCGCTTAAGCTGTTTGATAAAAATTCCACGAGTCTCTTCTTCTTCTTCTTCTTTTCCTCGTTCGCGAAAACGACGTCGTCTTCGTGGGGGTGAGAATGATGGGCTGAGATTTGACGAGGAAGACGAGTTTGTTTCGGTGGGTCACTAGTAATTCTCTTGATCTCGACAGGTAGAATTCTGCCATTGGCAAAAAGCTCATCAGCTGAAGAGATTTCATGGTGGAGAAAACCATGGCCGATGCAGAAATCGAAATCGACGGCGGGATTTGAAAGCGGTGAATCCGGTCGACGGTCGTGATTTTCTACAGGGACGAAATCCAATTCCTTGAGGTCATAAGAAAATGAGATTCTTGGGCTTGAAATCTCTGTGCACACATCAACTGCCATGTTTTTCTTTTTCTTTTGTTGAATCTAGAAAAAACTAGAGAGAGAGAGAGAATATTTTACAGACAAAAACAAAATACTGATATCAAGAATGTGAATTAATTTGATTTTATAGTGATAGTAGTAAATTGGAGCAGTTTTGGAAGAAGTCAAAAAGAGAGGAAAAGCAGAGATAATCGTGTCTCTCTCTGGGAAATAATGGAGAATCAGCTTTTCTGCTTTGTTTCATTTAGAAGGAACATTGAAAATGACATTTTGTGCTGTGTGTCTTGAGGAGTGCCTCCATGGAGAAGGGGGATGCAGTGCACTCCGCCCTCCTCGGTCATTCACGGCGCGACCCGTGTAGTATACATTACACGTGTCGCGCCGTGATTTGTGGAGAAGGGAGGGAGTGCACTGCTTCCCCCCTTCTCTATGGAAAAAATCGTGTCTTGAGTAATAGACGGAAAAGATAAATGAAGGTTGATTGAACTTAGAGCACTGAAAGTGGGTGAGTGAGGGTGCGAGGCGGGATTCCTCACTCACGGGAACACCATCGCCGGCCTCTCCTTACCGCACGGGGAGTCCCATTTGAGTGAGGAACTCACGCACCGGGAAAGCCGCACAGTGAGGAAGCCCACCACCTGATATTACAAATACACCCTTCTTAGTTTATTTTATTTTTTTTATTGTATATAAATGAGTGTTTGTTGAGGGTGGAAAGCACAAAACCAAAAAAAAATACATAGAGAGCAAAAAAAAAAACATCCGATCCAAACCAAAAAAAAAAAAAATCAACTATATGGAGCATAAAAGAATAGGTTCGATTTTATGTAATGTTATTTTATGTTTTTTAATAATATTATGTAATGTTTATTTAATTTTAATGAAATTTTAGTTTTTAATAAATTTTAATGGAATTTAAAAAAGAAAAAAGGAAAAAAGAAGTAAGTAAGTGAAGGGTGAGTGAAGTGGCGCCTCTAAAAATATGAGTGAGTGATGGAAAAAGTGGGGAATGATATAGCGTAAGCGGATTGGTTGGGAGTGAGTGAAGGGAGAGAGAGTGAGTGAAGCACTCCCTCCCCTTAAAGCACCGAAAGGCTACACCAAGGATCTCCCAAATGTTGAGAGAGAGAGAGAGAGAATGGGTGGGAGTGTCAAAGTTGTTGGAATTTATTTCGAACTTCGAATATAACTTTCGAAACACTGGCTCTAGCTCAATAGTTACGGATCTTTAACTTTTAAAAATTTGTATAAATTTACATTGATGAACGACTATATTTTGCACATCTATAGTCGAAGATGGAGGACTGAAGCATCTAACAGTTATCAGAGATTCAAGGAATTGAAGTGAAGAGATAAGTTGTTGTTCGAACCGTATTCTACCATATCCAAAGTTGAGAGTCTCAATTTTGTATAGGTTGAAATTGCAAGTTGAACATTAAGTTGTGTGGAAATGTGTTAGCTCTTAGAAGTTGAATACTTATCTATGTGGGAGAGTGTTGACTCCAGGTCGATTAACGCCAATTTATATGAACGGTGTTAGCTGATTAAGAACATCACGAATCTTTGTGGAAGGCTAAAAATTCTGTGTTTTATGATATTAAACGCTATTGTGTACTTTTTCTAGTGAATACCTCATGTGTAGAGTCGTGTGGACGTAAAAGGAGTTATCTTCGAAACTACTATACCATGTTATTTACTGCTTACTGTGTTTAACTTTTAGCATCTTACATCCATACATGCAACATAACATATTCATAAGCATACTTGTGGCTTTTACATATACTTTGATTGTATACTAAGTAACGTATCATAAAGCTCCAACTTGCTGCAAATACCTTACCTAAAGAAGCGAAATTTTGTTCTATTTTATCACTTTGACTCCGGAGTGCATGCATTAATAGAAAATTGGTATGCTTTGTTCACCCATTCTAAACTATCACCTTGAAGTATATTGTGACCAGCACCCCTCTGGTCTAAAATACGAAACTTAGTGAACTTTATCGTGATAAATTTGTGCATAAGAATCGGGTCAAAAGAAAAATGACGAGCCATAATCTCCAAGTTTTAATTTTTGAAAGAGTTTCAAGTTTTTCGACGAGCTCATATTTTCCACGAGGTAAGAAAAGAAACTTAATTTTACAAATATTTGAATTCATTACCAATTGCGAGGGATGGAAGAGTACTAAAATTTTGAAAAGAATAATCATAAAAAAAGAACATGAAACATAAGAATTGTCAAACATAGGCAGCCGAAAGATTGAGGGCTGAAAAATGTAAGGAAGTACCAATAACATTTCTACAGAAACATGGAAAAAATCATAGGTTCTTATCGAACATCTGAAAAGAGGTGAAAACAATTAGGTATGATCTCCAAGTCCTAATTGATTATATTTTCTGATTATGTAAGAGAAAGAAGCAACATTAGGCTTATAGTAGCCATTGAGTTTGATCTAAGTTGAAGAACGGCAAGGTTCTCATTTCTTATGTGTTAAGCGATAGGTCAAGCTAGTTGTCACAAGTATAGTTATCGTAATTGCTCAAGATATTGTTGATTGCTCGTACTTTATGAACGTGTTTTGGGTTGAGATAACTACTCTTTTTGAGACCCCTATTAATCGTGTTTATTTTATAACCTTTTTTATTGCTCGGGGGAGAATGATTAGGTTTGAGGCTTGAAAATCACGATTTTCGCATACAATACGGGGTCTATATATATATTCCATGAAATGTAATGAAATTATGCTTATATTTGATATTCTGTGTTAAAATTTATCTTGTATTGTGATATGTCACATTTTTGTTTGTTTTGAAGGAAAGTACACGATATTATGTAGTGGGCATGAAATAAATTCACTTATCAGACCGACAAGATGTTTGGAACATGAATAGGAGGACAAATTAAGCTTAAATGAGGTTCAGATTGAGGAACGAGTAAAAAAAGAGCAAACGAACCGAGATTAGATGGAGGTTATGCACTAAAATGCTTAAAACATCTTCAATTTTTGGAAGTTGCGAAACCAAAATATATGATAAAAACGAGCAAAGTGCACATCCAAGTTTAGGCCCACGTTGTAGTACCCACTACCCGCACAAAATGTAACAAAACATGTATGTCGTTTGCATGCATTAGCGTCGTGTGCAGTGTTTTCAAACTCACATTTCCGCGCGAGTCATAACGCGCTATCGCGCGCTACAGGGCCGCAGCGCTACGTAGCGCTGCTTTTTTTACTCGATGCTCAGTTAGCGTACGCTATATGTGCAATTGTGAAAACCTGCTGAAATTTTTGAGGGCAATTCTATAAAACCCCAACCCCAACAAAATAAAACCCTCGATTGTTCAGTCGCATCCCGCGTCAGTCGCATCCCTTGTTCAATCACATAAAACCCTCGATTGTTCAGTCGCATTTTGTGCCGAATCCCTCGTTTCCACCGCAATCGCCAGTCGCCTCCAGTAGCTACCGCAATCGCCAGTCGCCTCCAATAGACAGCACAGGCCGCAATCGCCAGTCGCCTTGATTGTTCAGTCGCATGTTTTTTTTAGCAGGTTTTTGAGCAGTTTTTTTGAGCTTTTCTTTTTGAGCAGTTTTTTTGAGCGGCTTTTTGAACAGTTTTTTTTCTTTTTTTTTTTTGCAAAAATCTGGACAGCTTTTATTAGGTTCAAATGTCGAAAAATTCATCTAAAAATATGTTGCTTGGAAGTATGGATCACAAAATAAAGGAGAAAAGTCTATTGTGTGTAAATTTTGTCAACATGTAACCAATGGAGGTATAACTTGTTTGAAGCATCACTTAGCTCGAACCCGAATAGGTGTTTCTCCTTGTGTTAGTGTACCGGATGATGTCAAGAAAGAGATTGAAGAATCATTGAACAACACTAAAGATACAAAAAATAAGAGAAATGATTGTTGAAAGAGGTTGGTGAAGGACCTGGGGTAATATGCAATCATTAAAATTTATAAGTGAGTGGGGTAGTTCAGTTGGCTTCGGTGATAGTAGCAAACCTATAGGCATTCTTGATAGCTTTATTAGCTCCGAACCTAGGCAGTCGACCCTTAATACCGCATTTAAAAAAGATTTGCTTGTTGATGTTAAGCGTAGAGTCGGTTGGTTTATTTTTTTCCGCTGCACTTCCTTTCAATGTTGTAAATGATCCTCATTGGTTGCCTATGGTTGAGGGGATTGCCGAGTATGGGAAAGGGTTCAAACCTCCTTCTATGCACGAATTGCGTACTTGGATTTTGAAGGCCGAGGTTGATGGCATTAGTGTTACACTTGAAGAACATAAGAATATGTGGAATACACATGGATGTACGATTATGTCCGATGGTTGGACCGATGGAAAGAGTAGAAGTTTGATCAATTTTTTAATCAATAGTCCCGCCGGTACTTTCTTTTTGAAATCTATTGATGCATCGGCGTCAATAAAAAATAGTGAGTTGCTTTTTTAATATCTCGATGATGTTGTTGATGAGGTAGGAGAGGAAGATATGATTCAAATTATCACAGATAATGGTTCAAATTGTGTTAATGCGGGGAAAAGAATTGAAGAGAAACGAAAGAGAATTTGGTGGACACTGTAACAACCCCAAACCACTCGGGAATATTACAGCACTGCAGACCCTCTCCGTGAGGATCTACCAGGCTAAAAACAAAACAATACATCGCATTACATGCCGACATGGCTACATAATGAACCGTTAGACCGATTTGGTCTTTTACCACAATACAACACATAAAACATATATAACTCGAACTCATAACTCATACCTACGCAGGAGTTGGTGATGAACAAATTAAAAACTCGCAAGTGTACGAATCGCTTTTGTAGGAAGCGGCAAGTAACTCCGAGATCGATCTCTCGAGGAGTTGGAAACGGTTTGAAGTTCGATTATGTTTAGCAAATAGTCGAATTGACAAAATTAAAGTAAATTTAAACACGGTAAATGATTCGATTGAGATGAAAGTTCATAAAACAAGTGCGGAAAATTAAATTAATCGAAGCGTTAAAAATACCGAATTAAAGAATGTATTTCTAGAGAATACAATTATGAGAGTGATATGGGGGTTTAGAATCAACGACACACACGTTATCAATTATTAGTTTCTATACTCAAAGGATTTATGGTTTGGAATTACCGATTGCTCACAATTAAAAGAAAACCCGTTTGATGGCGGCGAATTCTAAAAATCGCGATTGTTCTTTTCGAAAACAAGAGAAACGCCTTTGATGGAGATGAATATCTACTAATAATCGACTAGCTAATACCTTTGATGGGGTAATTCGCCAAAAGACCGCGGAAAAAGGTTTAGAACATTCACAATCACTTCTATCGGGTCGTTTGATGGCGAACACCGACAAAAACCCTCAATTCTGACTATAACAACAACTATGAAAAAGGTTTGATGATCTAAATCATAAGTTCTCTTGAATCTAAATAATATTCGTGCACAAATATCATCAAGAACGCCGATAGATTACGAAGAACAAGGAAAGAGGAACAATCCCAAACTCATACCCGGAAAATCAATCAAAACTAACAATCAAGAACATGTGTGTGTTTCAATCTAAACACCCATATGATAAGATTAGCTACTCATTATAAATTCAACAATAATAGCAAAAATCATAGAATAAAACATGGTAGAAATCTTCCCTTGCGAAATTGAAATTGAGGCCCGAGGAAGGTTTGATGTTCTTCATTCAAAAACTCACAAAATCTTCATACAAGGAATGAAAATCACACACAAATGTGTCTCTAGATGTTTAGAATACAAGAGAGTTGAGAAAAAAAAATGAGTTTTTCCTCCATAATTTTGGCTCCCCCAAGTTGAGTGTAGGGTTTCCCTTTATATACCCGTCAAAAATCGCAAAAAGTGCAGAAAATCGCATTTTCTGCACAAATAGGGGTTGGACCGCGGTCTGGATTTGGGACCGCGGTCTTAACTCTTCGGGCCGCGGCCTGGACTGCGCAGCCGTAGTCTAAAAGCCATATATCCTTCAATACACCTCAGAATTTAGCATATAATATACCGTTGTGAATCTGATTTCACGAGGAATCCAATCATATATAAAACACATCCTAATTCGAAGTAATGAATTTGGAAATTAGAAAATACGACCAACATTGCTTCAATCTTCATCGTTTTAGGCCCCGTACTTACTCTTGATCGTTATAAACTCCAATATTGGCCATAAAAGCGCATATTTCACCACAATCTTCGTCCGGCTACCTACAAAACAAAAACACAACATACCACGCGTAAAAATAGCAAAAATACTCAAAAATAAATGAAAGTGCGACTCAATAGAACGGAATGAGACGATCAAAAATCGACTCATCAAATCCCCCCAAACCTAAACTTTGCTTGCCCTCAAGCAAAAAGAAATAAAACACACGACAAAGAAACGAGAAGGATTGAATAATCAAGTTAATCATCGGGTATACATACAATCAACCGAGAATGTAAAAGTATCGTAAAGTATCGTAATTCGTCATGGAAGCCTAAACTCACAAATGAATGGAAAGCAATGGCACTTGAACGAACATGCAAGAAAATAAGTCTTAGTAGTACCTCACATAATTATATCGATTCACTCATATCTCAAGTGTTTAGATAGATCAATATGCTCAACTCGATTCAAATGCAAAGTTCTACTATATGCTTGCACTTCTTCTCTTCATCAAACGCATCAATATTCACAAAACACGAGTCATAGGGTCTTACTTTGGGATGTAACGTGGTTGTGGCTCAAGTTGGGAAAATTTGACTAGTAGCTACAAGTTCACTCCAAGTAGAGCATATACGATCCTCACATATATGAAATAAACAGTCAAAGCAAGATCGATCATTCTACTTCAATTCTCCCGTATATATATCTCTTTTTTTTCTAGGCCTTGTTAAGTGCAATTCTTATGATATTGGCCTATTTCTCACAACCCATCGACTTCCCTTTTGTTTTTCTTAGGCTCACTCCTCTCCTCCCCTATCTTTTCTATCCCACTATTATTATTAGGATCACTTTTTTTTGTGGGGCGTATTATTTTTAGGGGAACGGGAGAGAATATTTTTGCCTCTATACACCACAAACTTTGCACACCTTCGTTTTTCAAATATACCCTCTCATGCTCTTACAAAGACCAATACTTGGGTAAGTTATGGCTTTTGGATATGGAGCAATAAGATGCGTGTTTTTCGAACAAAATTACGGCTAAAGGCTCAACGGGGCTAGCAAAGGATATTGATATGAAATGGTGGGTATTTTAAGATAAGTAGGTTCAAGACAAAAATATGGGCAGCCCTAATCATTTCTCGTGTATGTAAATATCAGCACATCATCCGACAGAATCATGCAAGTTCTAAAGAATATATCCATAAGAAGAGAAATCACACATGAAAGAATTTTACCACTAAAAGTGAACGGTTCAATTAGGCACAAGAACTCACGGCTTTTGGACTACCATACTCATTCCTTACACGTCAAATCAAGTAACCAAAACTATACATTCACACGCAAGGCCAAACAATCAATTAGATTTATAAAACTCCACGAGTCAAGTACAAGCACGATTAATCATCCATATAGCCAACAATTAACAAGGTTATTATAATCCAACTACGACATCACGCAAGAAAAAAAATAAAGAAAGGAAACAAACATCAAGCAAACTAAAAACAAATAAAAATCGAAGAAGTTGCACCCCCCAAACCTAAACCTTTGCTTGTCCCCAAGCAAAAATATTAAGTCAGGAAAAATGCGAAAATGCAAATTAAAAAGAAAGAAAATAAAATACCGGATTAAGAAGTATGGTTTTTGATCGCGGGCCACCATGCTTTTATGCTCGGGTCTCAACTTTCAATAGGTTAGGCTTCTTCCTCCCATAAATACCCTCCTTATTAGATTGCCTACACACGCCAAAAAAACAAAATTAATGCAATAATAATAATAATAATAAAAGTGATAAAAATTAAAAAAAAAAACTCCCTTGGGTTGCCTCCCAAGCATCGTTTTTTTATAGTCTTTAGCTCGACTTCTTCAGCTTCTTCTATCCTGGATTAAATGGAAATGTGCTAGGTCCATCCACATAGCTCGTCATTTTTCGCTCGTTTTTCTTTGTCAGGATATGGATAGTGGTTCCATGGACTTCTATTGTGAGAGCTTTTGTCACCATTTCAATTTTCATTATGATTGTCACCATGAAATGTTTTTCTTGAAGAATAAGTGACGTGATTTTTGTTGGTGATATTTCTTCAATGTTTGGTATCACGAAATCCATCGGGGCTATCACCTCCCCCATACCTAGTTGCGAGTATATTGGTTTTTTCGTTAAATTAATACTCGCTCCTAATTTCGCGGTGGGAACTTCTTTCTCCTCGAAAAGTACTTCCATGTCAAAGCTTTCTAGATCCTCCTTATTTATCACTTTACCTCTCTGAAGAGTAGTGAGAGCTTGAGCTTGCTCGGGCTGACTTGGTAGTTCTTGTATGCATGCAACGATAGCGATTTTCCTAATTTGAGTCTCTATTTTCTTCACCGAGGCTTCTAAAGATTCGAACCTTTTATTACTTGTCGTAATAAATGCCATAACACTCTCCTCAAGAGAGTTCCTTTGATGTGGAAGTGGTTCACTTTGTGTTGTTTGTTGGACTTGATTTCCTCCGTTGTATTGAGCTTGGGCGTTTGTGTCGTACGGCATCCGGTTGTTGTTTCTCCATGAGAAATTTGGATGGTTTCTTAGCCCAGGATGATAAGTATTCGGGAGAGGTGCATTTCTTGCATTTCCGCCATTATTATTTCTCCTCTCCTCCCACTCGGGCCTTCTTACGCTTTGTCCCATAGCCCAATTCACTTGCTCGGTTTGTTCTTCTGGGAAAGTACACGGGCAAGAATTAGCATCATGTCCGGATCCCCCGCAAATTTCACAAACTCGCGAGCTTGAAGATTTATTTTGAGTCTTGAATCGTCTTAGCTCATTTGTTAACTCATCGATTTTAGATTGCATCTCTTCTTTCTCGCTTACTTGGTTCAAAACTCCCCTACTAACACGCACACTTTTTTGCTGATAATTGGCTCCCAATGTTTCAAATACGTCATGAGCTTGTCTTACCGTAAATCCCCAAAAAGAACCACTGGCTGCGTTATCCACTGCACCTTGGCAATATTGAGTCAATCCATCATAGAAGAATTGATTAAGTAGTTGAAGCGGATAGTGATGGTGTGGGCATTGAATGAGGATCACTTGAATCGGTCCCATGCTTCGTGAAATGCCTCTCTATTTTGTTGCCCGAATGTTAAGATTTGGGCTCTTAACTGTGTAGTCTTCGAATGAGAAAAATACTTGGTGATGAATATGTCGTAAACATTATCCCACATTCTTAACGAGCCTGGTGCAAAAGTCATCAACCATTGTTTCGCCCCGTCCTTGAGTGTATACGGGAAGCACTTCATTCTTAGTTGATCCTCGCTCAATCCATTCAATGAAAAATTATCAATAGCCACATAGAAGTCCCTTATGTAACACCCGAGATATTCGGAATAATTACAGCGCCGTAAACCCTTTAAGTAAGAATTTACAAGGCTAATTAAAAGAAATGTAAATAATATCTAACAATACCACAGAAGTTCAAATTACAAAACCGGTTCCAACTGATCCCTTGAGTTAATTAATACAACCATATCGAAATGATATTAATAAGACGCGCGTACTCGAGTACTGAAAATGAACCAAGAAGACAAATCACAAAAACAAAAAAACATCACTGAGCCCCTTCGTCGTCACGACAGTACTGTGGTTGTTTCCCAGCTCCTCGGCTACCTGAACATCAAAACAAATGTCCACCCCCGAAGGAGTTAGCAAAACGATGCTAGTACAAGTATCATATTAAACAAATCGAATATGCATCAACAATACATAACAAGATACACCACACGGACTTCTGCTACCGGAATCCGACAATGCGAATCCACAAGATTCCATTAACACAGTATGGGTATTCCAATGATCCAGCGCCCTCAGCATAGATCCCAAGATGATCCCGTCGGACCAACACGAGGTGGAAAAACCCGTCCAATGATCCAGCGCCCTCAGCATAGATCACATATATGCAAAATCGCTATGTCCATCAACATGAACATACAAACACTAGATAACGAATATCATGACAATCCAACGAAATAAATCCCATGTTCAACAACATGAATAAACCAAATACATGCTCAAAATACCAATATTAACAAATTACGATACTTGCCTCAAAGATGGCAAAAACTAATTACTCCAATGATCTCAACACACTCGAAGGCCACCTCATTCGATCAACGTAGCAAGCTCGAACCTTAAAAAAAGAAATAATATAGAATTTATCTCAAGTCGTATGAATGTTTAACAATCCGGTCTACGTCCGAAAGCTCTTAAAATGTAATCTGCCTGAACTACTTAGCGTACGCTACATATTCTACATAACGTGCGCTAAGCCTGCTCGTTAGCGTACGCTAACTATGTACTAACAGTCCTCTCTGATCAGCCGACTGACTCGACTGATGACATAACGCACGTTACGTACCAAACGTAGCGTACGTTAACTCATTCCCGATAACGCACGTTAATATACATATCTAGCATGCGCTAACTGTGCATGGCAGTTTACTACTGGGCAGCAGACTTGATCTAACGGTGATGAAACTCATGAAATCTTTAGTGTTAATACATGTCATCTCCATGCATATCATGCTCATACGGTTTATGAATGATCTTTATGGATTAAACGACTTCGAGATACAAGGATACATATAATAATCACAACACCATAATTCCTCTTGATCTTCAAGAAAGTATCCTAAGTTCCATCCATTCTATGTCCCAAAACATATAATTCCATTATGTAAAAACATAAGAACTTGATAATCTCCATACACTGGTCATAATCAGTTTTTAAGCTTCATGAATATGCTAGGAGTTCAAACACTAAAAGGTTCAATGGTTTATATGATGAAGAAGTACCGAAACATCGAAAATATCCTTCTAACACATGATGTTCGACTACGTACGAATTTAACTAATTAGATAATCCCAAATCATGATCAAAACATCCTTCAGAATACTACTAAAATTGGTGAAGAATCACCTACCTCAAAGTAGTGAAGGACATGGAGGAACTTGAAGAAATCCAACACCGAGGGCTTGAACACCAATCTCCAATGATCTACAATCTTCAAACTCGTGCTAGGATGATGATATGAGAGGTTGAGGATGGAGGCAGTAACTCTCTAAGTCTAAGAATTCGGATTTGGGAAGTGAAAAAGTCTGAAAAATGAAAAAGGGTGATGTCCTATATATAGGAAATGGTTATTAGCGCGCGCTATTCCATATCCATAGCGTGCGCTAACGGCCATACGAAGCCTACTGAACTCACTGTACTCGACATTTAGCGTGAGCTATCCTCATACCAGTAGCGTGCGCTACCGCGTTGACTCGGCTTTTCCCGAAAGCCGTCCAGGTTCATCCCGACATGATCCGACCAAGATCCGCAGCTGATCTCACCTACCACCCTGTCTTAATCATGTTGACTACGTATAGCGTGCGCTAAGGTCCATACATAGCGTGCGCTATGAACCCAATTTAGCGTACGCTACGCTAAGTCGATAGTGTGCGCTACATGTGCAAAAATCACCACTTAGAACACATTCATGCAATCATGCGCTCAACAGCACCGGATCATGAAATACGGAGAATAATACTCAGATCAAAATGCAACAAATACAATATCACAAGGTTCAAATACACATCAGAAATCTCGGGTATTACATCCTCTCTTCCTAAAAAGAAGTTTCCTCCCGAAACTTAAGATGAAAACAACTCCAGATACCTAGTCTTCATATTGTCCTCCATTTCCCAAGTGGCCTCTTCAACTCCGTGTCGTGACCATTGTACTTTAACCAAGGGTATTGGTTTATTCCTCAATTGTTTGATCCGACTCTCAAGTATCTTGATTGGTCTCTCTTCGAAGGTGCCGTCATTAGCTATCTCGATCTCATCGAACTCAATGATATGACTGGGATCTGGTACATACTTCCGCAATTGGGATACATGAAACACATTGTGAACGTGACTCAGCGATGGCAGTAAGGCCACCCTGTATGCTAAATCCCCAACTCTCTCGAGGATCTCAAATGGTCCGATATATCTCGGACTTAGCTTACCTTTCCTCCCAAAACGGAAAATTCCTCGTGTAGGAGACACCTTCAATAGTACGTTGTCCCCAATGTCGAATTCTAGCGGGCGACGACGCACGTCTGCATAAGACTTCTGTCGACTCTGGGCAGTCAACAGTCTTTCCCGAATCAAAGCTATCTTCTCTTGAGTCTGAACTATCAATTCCGGTTCCGTCCCGATCAATTCCAAAGAATCATCCCAGCACAGGGGTGATCGGCATCTTCTCACATACAAAGCTTCAAATGGTGCCATCTTAATAGAAGTATGCCAACTATTGTTGTAGGTGAATTCAATCAACGACAAGTGAACTTCCCAATCAGTTGACCAATCCAAAGCACAAGCTCTAAGCATGTCTTCTACTGTTTGTATAGTCCTTTCGGACTGACCGTCCATTTGAGGATGATAAGCCATGCTAAAGTTCAGCTCGGTCCCCAAAGCCCTGTGAATTGCCTTCCAGAAGTGCGACACGAAGCGACCATATCGATCTAAAATAATGGTCTTCGGCGTCCCATGCAACCTGACTATCTCTGCAATAAATACTCGTGCCAATTTCTCGGGTCCCCACGTATCTTTAATTCCTAGGAAATGAACCGACTTGGTTAGTCGATCAACTATAACCCAAATCATATTCATTCCTGTCTTGGTCCTTGGCATATTGGTGATGAAATCCATCAAGATATCCTCCCACTTCCACTCAGGGATCGGAAGCGGCTTTAACATTCCGTCAGGTCGCTGATGTTTAATCTTAACCTGCTGATAAGTCAAACACTTCGAAATGTACTCTGCTACGTCCTTCTTCATATTTCCCCACCAGAAGTTTTGTTTTAGATCCTTATACATCTTACTACTGCCCGGGTGAATAGAATAGGTAGCACTGTGAACTCCCTTTAGAATTGTCCGTCTCAAATCATCATCATCAGGAACGCAAAGTCGACTCTGAAATCTCAGAACTCCATCATCTTGTATCACGAATCCTAGGGCCTTTCCTTTCTTTACTTCGTCACCTAACCGAAGGATCAGAGAATCGTTCAACTGCTTAGATTTGATTTCCTCGACTAGTGACGAAGTTAGTTCCATCACATATAGTTACCCTTGGATTCCTGGTGACCATACTTCAATCCCTTCGCGGATCAGTTCTCGTTGAATGTTGGTTTGGGACGTAAGTGCTTCCAACACTCGAAGAGAAACGGGTTTACGGCTCAATGCATCAGCTACTATGTTTGCTTTACCTAGATGATAGAGAATTTCCAAGTCGTAATCCTTGATCAATTCCAGCCACCTTCTCTGCCTCATGTTTAATTCTTTCTGACTGAAAATGTACTTGAGGCTTTTATGACCTGTAAAGATCTGACAATGAGTGCCGTATAAATAATGTCACCAAATTTTCAAGGCAAAGACCACAACTACTAACTCCAGATCATGAGTCGGGTAATTAACTTCGTACGGTTTTAATTGTCGAGAAGCATAGGCAATCACCTTATCCTTTTGCATCAACACACATCCTAGACCCTGATTTGAAGCATCGCTGTATACCATGAATCCATCAGTTCCATCTGGTAACGCTAATATAGGTGCTATCGTCAGTCTCTTCTTAAGTTCATCAAAACCAGCCTGGCATTTCTCATCCCACGTGAACTTTTGAGTTTTCTGTAACAGCTGAGTGAGCGGACGAGCAATTTTGGAAAATCCCTCTACAAAACGGCGATAATATCCAGCAAGTCCTAAGAAGCTTCGGACTTCTTTCACGTTATTAGGAGCTTCCCATTCCAAGATTGCTTCGACTTTCTTCGGGTCCACTTGAACTCCGTCAGCTGATATCACATGCCCAAGGAAAGTTACTTCCCTAAGACAGAACTCGCATTTGGAAAGCTTCGCATAAAGCTGTTCATTTCTCAAGGTGCTCAAAACCACACGTAAATGCTCGGCATGCTCCTTTGTGTCTTTCGAATAGATCAAGATGTCATCAATGAAAACGACCACAAACTTATCTAGGTATTCTAAGAATGCCCGATTCATCAATTGCATAAATACCGCATGAGCATTAGTAAGTCCGAATGGCATCACCACGAATTCATAGTGCCCATACCGGGATCTGAAAGCCGATTTTGGTATATCCAATTCCTTAATTCTCAACTGATGATATCCTGATCGCAAGTCAATCTTCGAGAATCCCCTTGCCCCTTGCAGTTGATCAAACAAGTCGTCGATCCGAGGTATAGGATACTTGTTCTTGATCGTCACCTTGTTTAGCTCCGTGTAATCAATACATAATCGGAGGGATCGATCTTTCTTCCGGGCAAAGAGAACGGGTGCTCCCCAAGGAGAAACGCTAGGTTGAATGTAACCCTTGTGCAATAATTCCTCCAGTTGCTTCTTTAGTTCACACATCTCGGTTGGCGCCATACGGTATGGTGCTCTGGAAATAGGAGCGGATCCAAGTTCTAATTCGATATTAAACTCCACTTCTCTCAGTGGAGGTAACCCAAGTAGTTCGTCAGGGAATACATCTAAAAATTCATTCACAACTGGAATAGATGAGAGCTCTACTCCTTCTTCTTTCTTCATGGCATAGCACCAAAGTCCATGACATCTCTGCTTCAGTAATTTTACTGCTTTCATCACTTTGATCAATTTCCCCGAGCTTCCCGGTCTCCATCCTCTGAATAAGTGTTCAGATCCGTCATCAGCAACGATGGAAATGACTCTTTTTCGGTAATTCAAAATAGCTCCATAACGATTGAGCCAATCATCTCCGAGAATTAAATCGTCACCATGGATGTCGACTACAATAAGATTCGATGGCCAATCTCTCCCTCATATAGACACTGGAAAATCTCTAGTTTCTAGGGTTCCCACAATTCTCTCTCCGGTCGGCAAACCCACAACATAAGGTTCACAATCAAATAAACACGATATTTTCAAACGATTAACACAGTTCAATGATATGAAAGAATGTGTAGCTCCTGAATCGAATAAGACACTAACTGGTTGCAAAATGATCTGAATGGTACCTGATGCAACAACAGTGTTCTGATCGTCAGATTTCCTCATCTCGTACAGGCGCGAAGGAACAAACCCAGCACTGGATGTCTCTCTCTTCCCAACATTCTGCTGCTGAAATCCACACTGTTGCGTCTGGTTCACACTAATCTCCTTCGGAACTGGCGCTGGAGTGCGAGTACCAAAAGATATAGTCACAACTCCACAGAAAGCCGCACAGTGCCCTTCTTTCCCATAATCGAAACAACTCACAGAAGATGCGGGGCAATCACGTCGAATATGCCCTGCTCGGCCACAATTATCGCACTTCTTTAATGCGTCCGAAACTGCTGATGTTGTCCGGAACTTCTTTCCACCTCTAGAAGGATGTGGAGGTTTCCTAGATGAATAAAATGAGGACTGGCCCTTTCGGGGCCCACCACTCTTGTTTTCCGAGAAGTTGCCGGACACTTTCTGCTTCTTTGCTTCCATCAATTTCTCCACTGCCGCCTCTTTCATGTCGTAGGCCAGCGCTTTGTCTTGATACTGTCGCAACATAGTACACTCGAATCCGGACATGTACTGCTGAATCTCCGGCTTCATCCGCATATCGAAATGGAAAATCTTTTCTGCCTCCGTTCTGACCAAGTGTCGCACACAAGTCAGCTGATGGTTAAAAGTTTTGATTAAGTCTGTTACAGAATCTCGGGTATTACACCTTATGAATGACAATGGGTCCTCTCGTGCCAATCCGTGGAATGATGGCAATTGATCGATGTGAAATCCGTTGATTTGGTAGTTCCTTGCTCCCGGTGCTAATTGGATGCACGAGATGGAGGTGTTAACCATGGGCTTTGCATAGTCTCGCATTAGATGCTCAACCGGAGGTTGTTGCGGCATATTGTAGTTTGCTCCCATCCCATACTGAGGCCCTGGATAATAGTTCTCGCTTCATATTGTACTCCAACGGGTGGTTGTCTCGGATAAAAGTACCTCCCTTGTTGAGCTTCGGGTATCTCTTGATTGTGCCCAACATTCTCATATCTTTGAAGTTTCGGTTGACGAATGTTTTCTTCCTCGAGCATTTTCGGTGCTCTAATTCTTTGAACTTCGTCTACGGGTAAAAGAATCTGGTTTCCCAACGATCTCCTACCAAGCATAAACAATAGAAGTTAGAACAATTTTTTTTAATTTATCGAAAATAATGAAAACGGAAAAATGATCAAGAAGAACAATTCAACTACTATTAAAACAAGATCAAAAATTATACGCCAACTCCCCGGCAACGGCGCCAAAAACTTGTTGAACAAATTAAAAACTCGCAAGTGTATGAATCGCTTTTGTAGGAAGCGACAAGTAACTCCGAGGTCGATCTCTCGAGGAGTTGGAAATGGTTTGAAGTTCGATTATGTTTAGCAAATAGTCGAATTGACAAAATTAAAGTAAATTAAAACACAGTGAATGATTCGATTGAGATGAAACTTCGTAAAACAAGTGCAGAAAATTAAATTAGTCGAAGCGTTAAAAATACCGAATTAAAGAATGTATTTCTAGAGAATATAATTATGAGAGTGATATGGGGGTTTAGAATCACCGACACACACGTTATCAATTATTAGTTTCGATACTCAAAGAATTTATGGTTTGGAATTACCGATTGCTCACAATTAAAAGAAAACCCGTTTGATGGCGGCGAATTCTAAAAATCGCGATTGTTCTTTTTGAAAACAAGAGAAACTCCTTTGATGGGGATGAATCTCTACTAACAATCGACTAGCTAATACTTTTGATGGGGTAATTCGCCAAAAGACCGCGGAAAAAGGTTTATAACATTCACAATCGCTTCTATCGGGTCGTTTGATGGCGAACACCGACAAAATGAAAAAGGTTTGATGATCTACATCATAAGTTCTCTTACATATAAATAATATTCGTGCACAAATATCATCAAGAATGCCGATAGATTACGAAGAACAAGGAAAGAGGAACAATCCCAAACTCATACCCGGAAAATCAATCAAAACTAACAATCAGGAACATGTGTGTGGTTCAATCTAAACACCCATATGATAAGATTAGCTACTCATGATCAATTCAACAATAATAGCAAAAATCATAGAATAAAACATGGTAGAAATCTTCCCTTGCAAAATCAAAATCGAGGCCCGAGGAAGGTTTGATGTTCTTCCTTCAAAAACTCACAAAATCTTCATACAAGGAATGAAAATCACTCACAAATGTGTCTCTAGATGTTTAGAATACAAGAGAGTTGAGAAAAAAAATGAGTTTTTTCTCCAGAATTTCGGCTCCCCCAAGTTGAGTGTAGGGTTTCCCTTTATATACCCGTCAAAAATCGCAAAAAGTGCAGAAAATCGCATTTTCTGCACAAACAGGGGTTGGACCGCAGTCCGGATGGCTTGGACCGCGGTCTGGATGATTTTGGGGGGGTGGGGGCCTGGGACACGGTCTGGATTTGGGACCGCGGTCTGGATGCGGTCCGGGGTCTGGACTGCGCGGCCGTAGTCTAGAAGCCATATCTCCTTCAATACACCTCGAAATTTAGCGTATAATATACCGTTGCGAATCTGATTTCACGAGGAATCCATAAATATATAACACAATCATAATTCGAAGTACTGAATCTGTAAATTAGAAAATACAACCAATGTTGTTTCAATCTTCATCGTTTTAGGCCCTGTTCTTACTCTTGATCGTTATAAACACCAATATTGGCCATAAAAGCGCATATTTCACCACAATCTTCGTACGGCTACCTACAAAACAAAAACACAACATACCATGCATAAAAAGAGCAAAAACACTCAAAAATAAATGAAAGTGCGGCTCAATAGAACGGAATGAGACGATCAAAAATCGACTCATCAGTTGGAATACATTAATATACCCATAGAACGGGAAGACTACACAAGGGGGAGCCAAACACTGAGACTCTACCAAAAATACTCAATGAATGGTCATCACGTGATTAGTATCGTTGTCTTCCATCACCCTTCGTATCGATCCTGTGATTCGCTCCCCAGCCACCTGCAAGTACCTGGACACAATACAGACATCCACCCCCCGAATACTTGGGGGTTAGCAAAACTCCACTATTTTGCTAGTGCAAGTATAAAATACGAACACAAGCCATACATATCATACTCCAGGAACATAATAATCATGAACATACTTCCCGAGATGAATCACTTGAACAAAACACTTCAAACCATGATAGGTGGGGATGAACCCCATATACATCTTACAAAACATTTAAGATGTCGGGAGTTTTGAAAATGTTGGGATTTAAGAATTATTAAGCCTTTCGAAACCATTTAGGGGCACAGCCCAAAAGTCATTTTCCCCAAAATACAATTATGATAAAAACACACGGGGTCCACGACCCAATCATACCATTCCGGTCACAAAGCACGGGGTCCACGACCCGATCATATCATAACAACATGTTTCCACAGATTACTCGCGTCCCGTGCTAACAAGCCACGAACCTCAGATGCTCCCGCAGAACATACCCGAGTGAATAGCCCGCAGGGAAACCATACCAAATCACATGTCAGCGTAACAATAGTCACGTGACCACAATCATAGATATGTTCATAGTTATCCCGGCATCGCACTAACAAGCTACGATCCTTGGATGCTCCTACAGAACATACCCAATTGGACAACCCATGACACGTACATCACATAACCAATTCACAACCATAAGTTATCCCGGCATCGCACTAACAAGCTATGAACCTCGGAGTCCCGCAAGACATACCCGGATTGGATAACCCCACAAGTTACCTGGTAGGTGCAGATCTGTCTAGGAGCTATTGGACAGGATTCGTGATTCGTTAGCGCACGCTATGCATATTGGCTAGCGCATGCTAACAGTGTTGCAGGCGGAAGGTTCTGGGTGTTGACCACGTTAGCACGCGCTAATGCTGCCTGGTTAGCGCACGCTAATAATTGTACAGTATAAATACTGGACAACAGCTTTATATCGTCATTTCTCCTTCTACCTTCATCTTTTTCCGCCGGGTTGAGTTCCAGAGGTGATTTTGAGCGATCTTCATAATCAAGCTTCATCTTGAGGTAGATTTATATATGTATATGGGTTGACTCATTTTCAAGCTTCATCAAGCTTCATATGTCTTGCGGGGACTCCGAGGTTCGTAGAACTTATGGTTGTGAATTGGTTATGTGATGTACGTGTCATGAGTTGTCCAATTGGGTATGTTCTGTAGGAGCATCCGAGGATCATAGCTTATTAGTGCGATGCCATAGGGATCATATCTTGTTAGTGCGGAACCTTAGGGTTATCCAATGGGTATGTTTTGCGGGGACTCCGAGGTTCGTGGCTTTCTAGCCCGATGCCGGGATAAGTTGTGAGGTTATCCAATCTGGGTATGTTTTGCGGGGACTCCGAGGTTCGTAGAACTTATGGTTGTGAATTGGTTATGTGATGTACGTGTCATGGGTTGTCCAATTAGGTATGTTCTGTAGGAGCATCCGAGGATCATAGCTTGTTAGTGCGATGCCATAGGATCATGATGTACGTATGGTCGTGTCATGAGTTGAACGTATCTATTTGGCATGTTGTTATGATATGATCGGGTCGTGGACCTCGTGCTTTGTGACCGGAATGGTATGATCGGGTCGTGGACCCCGTGTGTTGTGATCATAATTGTATTTTGGGGAAAATGACTTTTGGGCTGTGTCCCTAAATGGTTTCGAAAGGCTTGAGAATTCTTAAATCCCAACATTTTCAAAACTCCCGAGATCTTAAATGTTTTGTAAGATGTATATGGGTTTCATCCCCACATTTCATGGTTTGAAGTGTTTTGATCAAGTGATTTATCTCGGGAAGTATGTTCATGATTATTATGTTCCTGGAGTATGATATGTATGGCTTGTGTTCGTATTTTATACTTGCACTAGCAAAATAGTTGAGTTTTGCTAACCCCCGAGTATTTAGGGGGTGGATGTCTGTATTGCGTCCAGGTACTTGCAGGTGGCTGGGGAGCGAATCACAGGATTGATACGAATGGTGATGAAAGACGACGATACTAATCACGTGATGACCATTCGTTGAGTATTTTTGGTAGAGTCTCAGTGTTTGGCTCTCCGTTGTGTAGTCTTCCCGTTTTATGGGTATATTGGTGTATTCCACCCCCTGCATGAGTATGAGTTATGAGTTCGAGTTATGTATGTTTAATGTGTTGTATTATGGTAAAAGACCAAATCGGTCTAACGGTTCATTATGTAGCCATGTCGGCATGTAATGCGATGTATTGTTTTTGTTTTTTGCCTGGTAGATCCTCACAAAGAGGGTCTGCGGCGCTGTAAAATTCCCGAGTGGTTTGGGGGTGTTACAGAATATGGTATCAGAGCTTAGGTTGCGGAAACTTAGGCTGTCGGGTCGAGTTGTGTGCAAGTCGAGTCTTGTTTTATCAGATTTTGTCTAACTGAGTCATGTCGCGGCGCGTCATTTGAGATGTCGGTCGTGATTAGTATCAAGGTGCAACTATCATCTTCGTGCGATCTGTGGATGTAAGTCTCCCCACTATATTGTTGTGTCTCGTTTTACACGAGCTTATGTAATATTTGCATTTTGAGGTGGAGTTAAATGTGAATCGTGAATACGTACTCCATGTTTGTTTAATTTTTTGTAATGTGCCAGTGTATATGTATATATGTATATATGTGTCCTTGTATAAATCGTTTTTACAGGAGTAATGTTTTGCTTTGGTTACACTAAGAAGGTTTACCAACATGATACTTTAAAGTTTTGAATGTTGGGGAAGTCACGTCAATTTTATTTTAAAACATTCTTCAAGAAAGGAAAAGTTTGATTTTTGTATGATGACCTGGAGGCCGAAAATTTTGAGAATTCAAACTACTTGTATCTCATTTCCATTTTTGTATTGCAAGTTTTCAAAAAATTTGACTTTTAAAATTCAAATGAGGTCTACCAAAAATTTACTTGAAACGTGACTCTCGCTTTTAACTTTTTGGTTTCTTGCACTTCGTTAAGAAGGTACGTGGTAATGAGACTATCGTTATCTCAGCTGTAGTGCTCCGAGTTTTGAATAAAAAGGTGTGATGAACGCGGAGTCGTTTTGTAATACCCGTGATTTTCGTTCCGGTTATTTCGGATTTTTCTTCGGATATTTCCCGGCTATCGAGTGCTGACATTATTTTCTCGATGACTAAGTTTATGTTTATGATCGTGTGTGATAATTTGTTATCCGTTGTTTTCATTTCGGATCGATGATGTTGTCCATGGGCATTTTGCGTGTTCGTTCCGTGCATTTTCGGATAATCGGGTCGTTAGGGCATGGTGGCTGGGCACTGGCCGGAAAATTGCAGTAGGAACCAACATGGTGGCTGGGCAGTGGCCGGACAATCGCGGCAGGAACCGACATAGCGCACACTACTGTCGAAAGGCTGCGCGCGCTAACTCGACAGTAATAGCGCATGCTATTCGGCCGACCAACGCACGCTATCGGGCTGGGCAGAGAGGTTTCTGAGGTTCTGGATCGGGAAGGATCGGCGGGTAGCGCACGCTACTGACAGTCGTTGCGCGCGCTAATCGGAAGGTGTAGCGCACGCAAACACCCGTGCAGCGCGCGCTACCGCGACCGGACGAGAAGGTTCTGGACAGCGGGATAGGTCGACAGGATAGGTCGGCGGACTTGGTCGGTGCGGGCCCCGGCCGAAAGTTCTAGGCCGAGACTTCCCGTTAGCGCACGCTACTCGGAAGCCTGGCTAAATGCGCATGTCTATAAATATGACCCAGCAACTCAGTTTCATTCATTTTTCCTATTCTTCTTTTTCCCTTCCGCGGCTGGAGCCTTGGGGAACTTGAAGGCATGATGTTAAACAATTAATCCATGAAGTTTCTGAGCCCATATCATCGATTGATCATCCCATAACATCCTTCGATCGAGCGAATCAGGTAAGTTTTCCTAAAATCTTAGTTTTGGGAAAATTGGGGGTTTTGCTTGATTTTGTTCGTTTGATTCGTAGTAACCTATATTAGTGATGGGTTGTTGATTATTAAGTTGTATTCTACCCATTTTCTTGTCGTTCCATGGTTCGATTACTGGATATTCGTTGTTTTGTTGAGTTCTTAATCAACGCCTTGAAGGTGTCCAGTGAAAGTTCTTAGAGGGGGGTTTCGGGCGTTCTATGATTATTCTTCCTTGTACGATCATTGATTATTGATGATGTGACGTTAGGGTCAGATTCCTTGCAAAGAATCCGAGTCAGAACTCTTCCGTTCGTCGTTTTCTGATTGATCGTGTTAACATTGTTTCCGCCCGAAGAACTGTGGGTGTTTAAGGTGTCCTGGTTGAACCGTGTTCGTTGGAGTGTCCGGTATCGATTATCGAGACAAGTATCTTTCCCATAAACCTCATGTTTCGTAGACGTGATAGTTGGTAATTGACTATATGTGGAACTTGAATGTTTAATGAACCTTTTAAAGGGATCGGTATATTCTCGATAAATGTTGCCTTTCAAAAGATAACTCGTTCGTTTCGAGCGTAGAAGTGCCTTTCTGTATGCATGTATTAGTTGTTGCTCCTTTGTAAGGAAGTTGTGATGCTGAGTGTTGCTTGGTGTTGGTATTTGCTTGTGTTATGTGATTGTGGTGAGTGATGTGCTACCGGGTAAGATTTGTGAATCTCCAGGATCCGTCCTTGCTAGTGCGAATCGGGCGTGACCATAGGGATTGGGTATGTCTTGCGGAGACTCCGAGGTTCGTGGCTTGCTAGCCCGATGCCGGGACAATATGTGGGTTGTCCAATCGGGTATGTCTCGCGGGGACTCCGAGGTTCGTAGCTTGTTAGCGCGATGCCAGGATAACTTATGGTTGTGGTTTGGTTGTGTGATGTACGTGTCATGGGTTGTCCAATCGGGTATGTATCATGGGGACTCTGAGGTTCGTGGATTGCTAGCCCGATGCCGGGATAACGTGTGGGTTGGCCAATCGGGTATGTCTTGCGGGGACTCTGAGGTTCGCAACTTGCTAGTGCGATGCCGGGATAACTATGAATGTATTTATAAATTGTGGTTATGTGACTGTTGTCACGGTGACATGTGATTTGGTATAGTTTCCCATTGGGTTAATCACTCGGGTATGTTCTGTGGGAGCATCTGAGGTTCGTAGCTTGTTAGCATGGGACGCAAATAATCCTTGGGAATATGTTATGGATCATTGGGTCGTGGACCTTGTGTTTTGTGATTGGAATGATATGATTAGGTCGTGGACCCCATGCTTTGTTAGCAGAATTGTATTTCGGAAAAATGATCTTTGGGCTGTGTTCCCAAGTGGCTTTCGAAAGGCTAGAGAATTCTTAAATCCCAAATGTTTTCAAAACTCCCGAGATCATAAATGTTTTGTAAGATGTATATGGGTTTTATTCCCACATTTCATGATTTGAACTGTTTTGATCAGTGACTCATATCGGGAAGCATGTTCACGATTGTTATGCACTCGGAGTATGTTGTGTATGGATTGTATTTGTATTTTATACTTGTATTAGCAAAATAGTGGAGTTTTACTAACCCCCGAGTATTCGGGGGGTGGATGTCTGTATTGCGTCCAGGTACTTGCAGGTGGCTGGGGAGCGAATCACAGGATCGATACGAAGGGTGATGGAAGACGACGATACTAATCACGTGATGACCATTCGTTGAGTATTTTGGGTAACGTCTTGTTGTTTGGTCTTTTTGTTGTACTGTTCTCCCGTTCCATGGGAATGGTTATGTATGTTAACCCCTGCATGGGTATGAGTTGTAAAAATGTTATGTACGTTTGATGCGTTTGTTGTGGCAAAAGATCAAATCGGTCTAATGGTTCGTTATTAGTCATGTTGGTACATGTTGTATTATTGTGTTTTCTGTATTTAGCCTGGTGGATCCTCACGGAGAGGGTCTGCGGCGTTGTAATACTCCCAATTGGTTCGGGGTTTGTGACACATTGGGTACACACTCATTGAAATAGTTCACTTGACCGAGAGGTGGGAGTTCGGTTTGAATGCTAATTAATTTCTGATGGTTATTTGTGTAAGGTTATAATTATGCGAACCGTTGGCATTTGAATTTGTACGTTTTTTTTATTTGTAACCTCCGGTATAGTACCGTTGGAAGGTGAGTATGAATGTGTTGCCAAACTTGCACAGTTAGTGCACTCCATCTTTTGTTGTGGAGCGCGCTTTCTGGCTGGGCAAAGTCATGGGGCTGCATTTCTGCCGTATGAACTAATTTTTGCAGTCTATCATATGTGAGTGAATTCTATGTGTGATTATGTGATTTTCGTTGCGTTAGGTTGTTGCTTATTAGTATGCCGAGGGGCAGAGGTCTTGGACGTAACCGTGGTACTAATGGCCACGGGGATCGGATGCAGAATCGAGAGAATATTGTCGGGAATGATATTGGTATTGGTGTTGCTACTATATTACAACAAGTAGTAGCATAAATGATTCAGTTGACCCAGACTGTTCAACGCAACACTGACGCATCTCAGAACGTCGGTGTTAATCAATGGCTTCGAGAGGTAGTTCGTATGAATCCCCCTCGATTCGCTGGTACTACGGATGCGTTGGGCTGGGACGGTTGGCTTTTCCAGTTGGGAAATATTTTCGAGGCCATCGATTGTCCCGAAGAGCGGAAGGTACCCATCACTCAGTACCTTCTTGACAGAGATGCCGCTAAATGGTTGGAAGCTGTTAAACCTCGTGATCGTGATGTCACGTGGGCAGAGTTCCAGGCATTTATGGAAGATGAGTTCTTTCCGAAACTGGTTAGAGAACAGAGAATCCGTGAATTCTATTTGGCAGAACCGCAAGATATATCAGTCTCACAGGCCATCATCGATTACAGCAAACAACTTAGTTATATGCAGAATCAGGTGAGGACCGAAGGTGAGAAGATCCTTCATTTTGACAGACGGATGAAACTGGAAATTCACCAGTATATGGTGGGATTCTCGTCCACTTCGCTGAGAGATTACCAGGATCGAGCTTTAGCCTACGAGCTAGCTTCGTTATCGTCGGAGCGAGTACCCGAGTCAAAGAAACAGAAGATGTCTGTTGACCTTATGGACAGTACAGAAGTTGGTGTTTCTGGATTGCAACGTCGTAGTCTTTCTGCTGTGAAGCTTCATCGCTCGATACTTGGGATTGAGAGTTCCAGATCGTCAGCTTTGACTCCTGGTAAAGCCAGGAGGTGTTTCAACTGCAATGTGTCGGGGCATGTTCGTGCACATTGTCCTTCTCCGCCAGTAACATGTTACAAGTACGGAGTCGTGGGACACCGGGTTCAGTTTTGCGAGTTAGTCGCCGAGTCTTCCAAGGCTCTGACGTGAGTACTAATTTCAGGATTGACTCCGAGGAGTCCCTAAGAGTGCAGTCTACCAGTTGTATGTTGTGTTATCTCCTTACCTTGCTGTTTCGAATTTCGGGGATAAACTTCTTTTATTAGAAGTGGATCGGATTTTTGAACTTCTGTATTTTCAACTCTGTAGACTCGTTTGTGTTCGTCGATATTTTCTGAACTTGTTCTATCCTTCATTTTTTGCTGTTTGAATGAATTGTGGTATTGTTTCGGATTAAACTGTTTGTCGTTGTGACTTTTTCCGAATTCGGTTCCATTCTTGTGAACCTTTTGTAAATGCATATCTTGTCGTTTTTGCCAGACCACCTATTGTCTCGAGTCGAGGTGTGAACTTTTGAGTTGTTACTTGATTTTTGTTGTTCGCCCTGACTCGAATATGATTGTTCGATCGTTGTTGTCTCGATCGTTGTGGTTTGATCGTTTATTATATGATTTTGTTGATCTCGTATCGTGATTTTTGAACGTTCAGATCACTTCGTAATTTCTTAAGTTCGATAAATTAGCTTCGTTGTCGATCTTCTGACCCTCGGGTGGTGGAATTTTGTGTTTGCTCAGCGTTTAGCTTGCGTTTTGATTGATGTACTGTTCGGGTTGGTCAGCCATATTAATTTTGTTCGCTACGTTTTGTTATCGTTCTTGCGTAGCGATATGGATGTGGCAGCCACGCGCTGCATGTGATTCGTTGCAGGTTATCGACAACGGATAGCATGCGTTGTCGTAGTTTGTTTTGCGTTGATTGTTTTATGTTTTTAGTTTCGGGGCCGAAACTTCTTTATGAGGGGTAGAATGTAATACCCGAGATCTTCGTTCCAGTTTTGTTGAGTTTTTCTGCGGGTTATCGGTTTGGCGTTGCCCATGTCTTTGTATTGTTGTGCCACGTATGGTCGTGTCATGAGTTGACACGTGTTTGATTTCTGTTCCAGATCATTGCATGAGTTTTGACTCATTTCAGTGTAGCGCGCGCTACTATGCCATTGTTAGCGCACGCTACCGGGTGTGTAGCGCACGCTAACTGGCAGTCCAGAGGCAGTCCAGGAGCTACTGGACAGGTTGGTACCTAGCGCACGCTATCGACTGCTTAGCGCACGCTAATTGTTCTTTCTAGCGCACGCTACCTGGTAGGTGCAGATCTGTGCAGGAGCTACTGGACAGGATTCGTGATTCGTTAGCGCACGCTACGCATATTGGCTAGCGCACGCTGACAGTGTTGCAGGCGGAAGGTTCTGGGCGTTGACCACGTTAGCACGCGCTAATGCTGCCTGGTTAGCGCACGCTAATAATTGTCCAGTATAAATACTGGACAGCAGCGTTATATCGTCATTTCTCCTTCTTCCTTCGTCTTTTTCCGCCGGGTTGAGTTCCAGAGGTGATTTTGGGCGATCTTCATCATCAAGATTCATCTTGAGGTAGATTTATATATGTCTAACACCATCTAATCATCTTCTTAGCTCAAATCAAGGTATTCTCTTCTTAGAACCCTAATTCTTGAATTTTGGGGGTTTCTCCTTGGTTCTTCGATTTAATCCGAGGATGATGAATCGATTATGTAATTCTTGTTGTCTTGGTCATGATCTTCGGATTTTTGAACTCATTCATGATTTTATATCACTCGGAACATAGTTCTTGATTTCTTTGAGGACCCTTAGATCCTTGTTGTTCTTAGTATTGATTCGGATTCCGATTAGTATTATTGATTCCTGTTGGTGTTATTTTCGTAGTATTCATGGGTTTCCGGATTCTTGGTCATTTTTTGAAGTTCGAGGGCTGCTCAAACTCATCCGTTCGTTGTCCGGTTGCTCGTAGTTTCGAGGCAAGTATCTTGCCCATACACATCGTGTTTCGTGGACGTGATACTTGATAATTGATTATATGTGGAACTTGAATGTTTTAATAAACCTTCTAAAGGATCGGTATATTCTCGATAGAAAGGATATTCTTCAAGATAACTCATATGATTCGTGGATGAATGTGTATTTGGAATATGTGAGTATGTGTTTCATGTTGGTAGATGTTATAACCATACTTCGTGAATATAGTAGACCGTGATGACTTACTGAGAATGGCGTATCGATACGTGTACTTGTTCGGTGAGTATTTGACATGTTGTGATATTAGTTGTTACTCCTTTAAAAGTAGGTTGTGATGCTTAATGTTGTTTGGCTTGGTAATTGCTTATTGTTGTGTGATTATTGAAAGTGATGTGCCACCGGGTAAGATTGTTGAATCTCCGGGATTCATACTTGCTAGTATGGGTCGGGCGGAACCGTAGGGTTATCCAACGGGTATGTCTTGTGGGGACTCCGAGGTTCGTGGCTTGCTAGCCCGATGCCAGGACAACTTGTGGGGTTATCCAATCCGGGTATGTCTTGCGGGGACTCCGAGGTTCGTAGAACTTATGGTTGTGAATTGGTTATGTGATGTACGTGTCATGGGTTGTCCAATTAGGTATGTTCTGTAGGAGCATCCGAGGATCATAGCTTGTTAGTGCGATGCCATAGGGATATGATCGTGTACGTATATAAATCTACCTAAAGATGAAGCTCGATGACGAAGATCGCCCAAAATCACCTCTGGAACTCAACCCGGCGGAAAAAGATGAAGGAAGAAGGAGAAATGACGATATAACGCTGCTGTCCAGTATTTATACTGGACAATTATTAGCGTGCGCTAACGAATCACGAATCCTGTCCAGTAGCTCCTGGACAGATCTGCACCTACCAGGTAGCGTCCGCTAGAAAGAACAATTAACATGCGCTAAGCAGTCGATAGCGTGCGCTAGGTACCAACCTTAGCGTGCGCTAAGCAGTCGATAGCGTGCGCTAAGTACCAACCTTAGCGTGCGCTAACGAGGTTCCAGTTCCAGTCCAGTAGCTCCTGGACTGCCTCTGGACTGCCAGTTAGCGTGCGCTACACACCCGGTAGCGTGCGCTAACAATGGCACAGTAGCGCGCGCTACACTGAAATGAGTCAAAACTAATGCAATGATCTAGAACGAAAATCAAACACGTGTCAACTCATGACACGACCATACGTGGCACAACAATCCAAAGACATGGGCAACGCCAAACCAATAACCCGCAGAAAAACTCAACAAAACTGGAATGAAGATCTCGGGTATTACAGACACTGTGTGTGGCACATTGCATAGATTTAATGTCGGAAGATATTGCAAAGTTGAAGATTTTTTGCGGACACTATAGAGCCTTCTAAGGCGGTTGAGAAGTTCATCTATGGCCATGGGACTATACTCTCTTTAATGAGAAAATATAGAAATAATAAAGGGATTTTTCGTCCGGCGGTTACTCGATTTGCTATATGCTTCCTCACTCTTCAAAGCATGTATAAGGTCAAAAGGCAACTCGAACAAATGTTCTCTTTGGATGAGTGGGTTAATTCTCATTTATATCAAGCAATCCAAGGAAAATTTGTAAAGAGGATTGTCATCAACGATCCCAACTTTTGGCGACACGTTGCATTTGTGTCAAGAGTGTTGTTCCGCTTGTTTGTGTCTTGAGAGAAGTTGATTTGGATGAGAAACCGGCAATGGGATATATTTATGAACTTATGGACAAAGCAAAGGAGGCAATCAAATTCAATTGCGGGGGCGTTGAAAGAAAATATAGGCCAGTTTGGAGGAAAATCGATGCACGTTGGACTCCACAACTTCATCATCCTCTACATGCGGCCGGTTATTATTTGAACCCAAAAATACATTATAGGGAAACTTTTTCGGATTGTGATGAAGTGAGAGACGGGTTGTATGGTTGCATGGACAAGATGATGTCTTTCGAAGATCGTCTTAAAGCGGACATCCAATTAGACTTGTATAACAAAGTCCAAGGAGAGTTTGGGACCCCAACGGCGAAAAAAACAAGAATGTTACGGACTCCGGGTAAAGTAGTTAATTTTTTTACTTTATTCAGAACTATATCCATGTCTACTATATATTCCTTATGCTTTATGTTACTAGCCATGTGGTGGGAACGCTTTGGAAACAAGACGCCCGAGCTTACTAGTTTTGCCATTCGAGTGCTAAGTCTAACATGTAGTGCTTCAGGATGTGAAAGAAATCGGAGCACCTTTGAATCGGTAAATATGCATATAAATATTTTTAATGCTTTGCACATTAATTTTTTTATTTATATGCAACTATTTTCTATAATATTAGATTCATACCAAAAAAAAGGAATAGACTCGAACATGCCAAATTGACTGCATTGGTGTTTGTGAAGTATAACTTGAAGCTTTGAGAGAGAAGTATAAGGAGGAGAAACAAGGTTGATTCCATAATAGTTGATGAAATTGAAGCGGATGACGAATGTATTACTAAAAAAGAAGACCCCATCCTCCCCGAAGGCACAAAGTGGCTTGAAAATTATGAATTATTTGAGAGTGATCCAATCATTAGTGTGACTGGGGATGAGTTTGAAAGTCTTTGGATTCTGGTAAACAAGTCGAAATTGTTGAAAATGTGATCGAGGATGACTATCTTATTTCAAAAAAGAGAGGGTGAAAGTTCAAGTAACAAAACAACAACAACAACAACATCTAAGACTTAGTCCCAAAATATTTTGAAGTCGGCTAACATGAATCAAACTTTGAAACCGTCAATGATCGTTACATAAATAACATAAAAGGAAAAAAAGAGGGAAAAAAGTAGAGAAAAAAACAAATAAAAAAATGAATGTTAAAAAAAAAGAAAAAAAAATGAAAATTTCTGAAAAATAAATTAAAAAATAACATGAAATAAAAGAAAATAGGAATAAAAATACAGATAAAAAGGAATCAGATTCCATCCACCATTCGTATTCTTTTCCGCCACATTTGCCTCTCCATCGCCAAACTTTCTCCAATTCCAAGAAACCACATATCATTTTCAATCATCTTTATTCAAGTTTTCTTGGGTCTTCCTCTACCCTTCACAATATTACTTATTCCCCAACTTTCTAGCCTCCTCACTGGGGCATCAACAGGTCTTCTTGTCACATGACCAAACCATCGTAATCGATTCTCCATCATCTTGTCTTCTATAGACGCAACTCTTACCTTCTCTCTAATCACCTCATTTCTGAGCCGATCCTTTTTTGTATAACCACACATCCATCGTAGCATACGCATCTCCGCCACATTCATCTTTTGAACGTGACACTGTTTTACAGCCCCCCACTCGGTGCCATATAACAGTGCAGGCCTAATTGCCGTGCAGTAAAATTTATCCTTTAATATATGAGGCATGTCAGAATCACATAAAATCCCTGTGGCACTCTTCCACAACCACCCTGCCTTTATTCTGTGCGCCACATCGCCATCTAGCTCTCCATCCTTTTGGATAATAGATCCAAGATACCGAAAGAAAGTGGATCCATGAACAACTTTTCCATCAAATGTGATCATCCCCGCCTCTCTATCACTGTTTTCGCTAAACCTACACTCTATATATTCAGTCTTACTTCTGCTCAGCCTAAAGCCTCGAGTTTCCAAAGTATCCCTCCAAAGTTCCAATTTCTGTTGCACTCCAACCTTCGTTTCATCAATCAACACAATATCATCTGCGAATATCATACACCACGGAACGTCATTTTGAATTTCTCTTGTCAATTCGTCCATGACTATGGCAAAGAGAAAAGGACTAAGATCAGATCCTTGATGCACCCCAATCGTAATGGGAAATTCTTCTGTCCTCCCAACATTAGTACGTACACTTGTACTAGCTCCCTCATACATGTCCTTTATAATGTCAATATAATTCTGCGATACACCCTTCTTTGCTAAGGCCCACCAAAGTACTTCCCTTGATACTTTATCATATATCTTCTCTAAATCAATAAAAAATATATGTAGATCTTTCTTTTTATCTCGATAATATTCCATCAACTGCCGGATAAGATAAATTGCTTCCATGGTCGATCTTCCAGGCATAAATCCAAACTGATTTTCTGTTATCTTCACATATTTTCTGATCCTTTGTTCAATCACTCGTTCCCACAACTTCATGGTATGACTCATTAGTTTAAGTAAGTATATGATATGGAAATTTTTGTTTGTATTTATTCACATAATCATGCGTTTTTAACTATCAATTGTCTTGTAAAATTAGGTGGAGCCAAAGGCAGAGAGAAAAGATATCGATTGAATCTTGTTGATGAGGAAGAGGAGACTCGTGATTTTGATCAAATTTTCAAAGCTCCAACAAACTTTGATAGCGGGAATTTTCCAATTATTGATACTATTGATGATGATAGTGATATGATAGGGGAAGATAGTGATTATCTCTAGTAGTGATATAAAACCTTTGTGTTTTTGGATAATTAGATTGAATTATTTTGGAATGTAATGATTAACTATTATGGTTGTATGGTTATTTATCTCATATATTTGTTAATATAAATATATATTATATATATTATTTTAAAATAACTAATTGACATACTCGAATAGCTTACGCTATGCGCTACGCTATGGTGGAATAAAAACGCTACGCACATGAAAAGCGCTATTGAAAACACTGGTCGTGTGACACTCAGTAACACACAATCTCGTGCACCAATCAGCGGCAGAGGTGGTGTTTTTCTTCTAGAAGCCCTTTTAGTCCCTTTTTTCTAGTTTTATCGATCTATATATACTTAATCCTAGCGGACGAAAATCGCAACTTCTTTCACCATAAGACCAAGAACACATAGAAGAGGCCAAAAGAGAATCAAGACATGAAGAATGAAGACTTGTCATTAGTTTATTTTTATCAATTTTTCTTTCTCGATTTTTGAATACATGTTTACCTAATATTTTCTGAGGTTATAGCCATAATTTTTGGCTAATTTTTCTATGATTCGAGGATTATTGTTGGTACCTTAACATATTCATGTTTGCAATTGATTAAGTTAGTTTATTTTCTCTATTCGTTTGCTTATTCATTGATTTGATTGTTCATGTTTGAATAAGTGATAATATTTATGCATGGCTTAAGTAGTTAATTTGAATTCAAAAAGAGTTGATGACTATGTGATTGTGGGATTTAGCAACGTAAAACAAGTGCTAGTTACAATTGAATAATGTATATTTATGAGGATAATATAATCTTAAAAACGCAATGGAGTTAAATGCATTCCAAAACTAGTCTTTATGGAATCTTGTCTCACTATTTGCTATACCTAAACCATACATTTGTCGTTAAATATATTTGGGGAACATTGAGGTAAGAAAGAATAGTAAACTTCTCAAAATACCTGAACTTGTTGAAACCCTTATTATTCGGTATGTTTCACGAAAAGCAAAGAAATTTTACAGTAGGAGGGCTGGAAAAGTACTGAATTCGGAAAGGAAAATCAGAGTAAAACAACATGAACTCGTGTTTACCATTAATAATTGAGTGCTGAATGTTATATCTGATTTAATGAACAAAATGTGTGTTGATTTGATTTGGAATAGGTGAATCGAGGTCACATAGTAAATAAGGTTTGAGAATAAAAAACCAAATGGGTTGGAGAATGAAATTTTATTGATTATCTTGCTTTTTTGGGATAGAGCCGAGCTGAATTTTCAAGCCGGTCTAATATATTTTTGTCTATTACAAGTGAGTCTAATTTTTTTGTGGAACTTTTTAAAAGTCCATCTCCATCGTATATTCGTTATAGAGGGTCTTGGCCAAGCAGGAGACTAACAGTTGGGGAATGTTTGAGATACATCCAAACACATATCAGAAGGAGAGAATGTCTCGGACGCGTAGCGGCATTTGAGGGTTGTTTTGGGAAGAGGGAGGACAAATCGCAATAACTGTCGTGTGTGCCTGTTCCATATGCCTTTTATGATAATTATTTGTTGCGTGATCGCTTCTGAGGTCGGTCTCCTGCCTCCAAATGCTCAGCCCGGTCATGTTATAATGGGGTTTTGGAGCATAATCGGTTTGGGTCTGGTCGGCCCTCCGTGACATCCCTGCTCGATCGGTCGAGTCGGCTTCCGACTTATCTTCCAATTCGAGGAGACCGATATGACTGAGCTGGTGAAGAATGGGTTAATAGATGTCAAAGTGAATCCACTATCATCAGTGAAAATCTAATTAAGTACCATTAATAATTTGCAAAAACTTGGAAAAACAAAATGACAAGTTTCTATCGATCACCGAATATGTTTTCTTGATTGATTGATACTTCCCATACATCATGGGAATATATACAGATACTGTTGGGATTCGGTGCCTAAAACGAAGGCCCAGCGGAAACGGTAAAACGAAATTTAATTCGATCCGAATCCCTACGATGATCGATCGAGCTACGCATATACGAATAAAAATAAGCAAAGGAAGATTCGAAATCATACCCTTGTCGTCCGTTGATTATATGGATTTCCTTCTCTTGAGCTATTCCCCAAACGATCCGAAATGCTCCAAGCCCTTGGATGATCCAACGCCGAAAAAACCGCGTCTCTACTTGTCACGCGCCGGAGAAACGAACGGAATGACAACACTCGATTAACCTCTAAGGTTACGGCTAGAATCAAGTGATGAAGCTTTGATTATAACACTCTAAGTGTTTTAATTTATATCTCTCAATATATCTTGAATTTTCTCCAAGAGAACTCAAGAATAAAAATGAAGAAGATGATGAAGACTTGAGAAGAATAATATTCTCACTCTATTTCACTTTCACGTATGGAAGCTTATCTTTGTAAGTGATAGTCATCCTTCTTTATTTATTCAACTCCCCACTACCTTTAACAACTCATGCATGTGGGAATCTAACCCCACCTCCACAATAATAATACATTAAAGAATGGAGAGATAAGTCCAAAAGGAAGGTGGGTGGAATGTGGGGGGGCGGCCCATGCTAGAAATCGGACGAGTTCGGTTCGTTTCGGACTCAGGTCTAAACAGATAAACTCCGATTCCGTATCGATGTATTTATATCGATTAATTAATCCAATTAATTAAACATATCAAATACAAAATAATATAATTAATTTCTCCAAGAAATAATTATATACATGAATTAAATTAATCACCCAAGAATTTATTTAATTCATTAGGCCGTAAATCAATTTATCCAATAAATCGATTTAAACATCCAATGTTCCAAAATTAGATATCCAATATCTAATATTCATAATGAGAGAATTAGCTTGAATCATTCCGCTGTCAATCCTATTGCGCGACTTCAGAGGTCCGTCTCGATCAAGAATGGGAGGAACCAAAGAGTAGTAGCACCACCTAGCCACTGGCGGCCTACACTGCACTTAACCGAGAACGAATGATTGGGATCATTCAAGAACCATTCTGTCGTGAATACCAAGATAATGTATAAACCCTTCTTTCAAATGTCCCGATCAAGTTATAGAGTCACGATCACCAAACCCTATCCGTACTTGACGCTATGCATGCGTTAGTACAAATCGAGATCATCGAGCCGTCGTGTATCTAATACAACTAGCTCCAATGCTTTGCCAAAGACTTATGATCTCATCCGCCAATAACCGCATAGACATATAACCCGCTCACTAACGGGAGAAAGAATTTATCTTGGTATTCAAGAGACTGCTACTTGCCCGTCAAGATGCACGCCGAGGTTGACCCCACCTTCCGGTTTACGTGGTCGAACTACTCTAATGAAAATCTTGACGTCACAAGCACATCCCTACTAAATCCTCAAGTCGAAGGTTCACGAATACCTATCACAACCTTTCGATTCCGTCATCGATCCCCGAGTGAAATCCATGTGACGAATCGAGGGTGAGTCGGTTCGAGTATACTAATCCAATTAGCATACCTATAACGTGTGCTCCCACTAACCATTAGCGTTCGATGTGCACTCTCCATGTCAAAGAACACGTCATACAAGTCTTCACATAAACTTAACGCCTACCAAGTTTCATCGACTTGCGAACGATTAAGTATTTGAGCTATAACCTTTCCAAAGGCCGACCCCCTTATCCAATAAAGAGTGGAACGCTTTTGCTCTCAAATACACGGACTAGTTTCTATGTGTTTATTTACGAGTTAGGAATGCCAAGAACTACCAAGAAATAAAGAAACATTCATTTGCCTTATATAAATGGTTTACATAATTACAAGTACAATGCCCTCACTCAACAACCTCTGAGTGGCATTCGAGGGCATACTCCTAACAAACTCCCACTTGCACTCAATGCCACACACTATGGTATCTAATACCCATGTTCTCCAGATGACGCCCAAGCTAGTCCGAGATAGTGGCTTGGTCAGTGGATCGGCGACGTTGTCGGCCGAGTCTACTCAGGCAAAGACAATGTATCCCTTGCGAACAAATTCTCTTACGAGATGATACTTCCTCTCAATATGTTTGGTGCCGTTGTGAAACCTCGGCTCCTTGGCTCGCGCTACACCGTCGTTGTCGCATGATAAATGAACAGACTCAAAGACATGGTATCACTTGAAGTTCTCCCAGAAACTTCTTAATCCAGAACCCTTCCTTGGAAGCCTCCGAGGCTGCTTGATACTCAGCCTGACAGGTGGAATCAGCAGTCGCGCTTTTCTTGGCGCTACGCCAAGATACTGCTCCTCCATTAAGAGTAAATATGTAGCCAGAAGTAGACATTGAGTCGTCCTTCAGTCCTTAGAAGTCCGAATCAGTGAATCCCACCACATCCAATTCTCCACCGCCATACATCAGAACCATATCTCTAGTCCTTCTTAAGTACTTGAGAACGTTCTTTACGGCAGTCCAATGTTCCCTACCTGGGTTTGCCTGAAACCTACTCACCACGCTTACAGCATGCGCGATGTCAGGTCTTGTACACATCATAGCATACATGAGGCTACCCACGGCCGAAGCATATGGTATATTACTCATTTCCTTTCGTTGTTCCTCACTTTGAGGATACATCTTCAAGGAGAGTTTTATTCCATGTTGCATCGGTAGGAACCCTCTTTTAGAATCATCCATCTTAAATCGCTTTAAGATCTTATCTATATAGAGGGCTTGGGAAAGACCTATTGTTCTCTTCGCTCTATCCCGGTAGAGTCGAATACCAAGAATATAGGTAGCTTCTCCCAAGTCTTTCATGGAGAAATTACTCAAAAGCCAAGCTTTCACAGAACTGAGCATTCCCACATCATTTCCTATTAGTAGAATGTCATCTACACATAGTACTAAGAATGCGATCTAGCTCCCACTAACCCTCTTGTATACACAAGGTTCCTCTTTATTTTGCATGAAGTCAAACTCTTTGACTGCCTCATCAAAACGAAGGTCCCAACTACATGAAGACTGCTACAGTCTATTACATGGAGTCTACATCCACCATTGCTAGGTCATTAGGTCGCGGGTCGGTCTCTTGTTTATCACCTGGAACCTCGTAGAAACCCAGTTCCTCCAAGTGCATAAAACTATACCTCTCAGGTAATTGAGACACCCTACTAGACCTACGAGGTGGTTGTATTTGTGTTACAGAAGGTTCGGTTCCAAATTCTTGCACAGGTGTCTCATGAGGAGTTTCATTGTATTCTTCCAAAGAAATATTTCTACGTGCTCTGCCTTCATGAATGAACTCATCTTCCAGGAAGTGTGCTTGTAAAGCAACAACGATCTTTCGATCTTTGGGCATGTAGAATAGATATCCCATCATCCCAGATGGGAATCCAATGAAACGTCCCTTTGCGGACCTAGCTTCCAACTTCTCCACCTTAGTCTTCTTGACATAAGCGGGACATCCCCAAATCCTAATGTGATTAAGACTTGGTTTCCTGCCCTCCCACATCTCATGTGGAGTTTTAGGAACGGATTTGGAAGGACATCTGTTCAAGATATACGTGGCAGTCAGGAGTGCATACCCCCACAGGTAAATTGGTAAGTCAGTGTAGCCCAGTATGGAACGAACCATGTTTAACAAGGTTCAGTTCCTTCTTTCTGACACACCATTTAACTGAGGAGTACCTAGAGGTGTTAGTTGTGAAACTATTCCATGTTCCTTAAGGAACTCGTCAAACTCCGTACTCATATACTCGCCACCTCGGTCCGACCGAAGTGCTTTGATATGATTACCAGTTTGTTTCTCGACTAGGGTCTTGAATTCCTGGAATTTCTCAAAAGCCTCGGATTTATGTTTCATTAAGTATACATAACCATACCTAGTATGATCATCTGTAAACGTAATAAAATATTGATATCCGTCACGTGCTGCTTCCAAAGCACCACAAATGTCAGTATGGATTAATCCCAGTTTACAAGCGGCTCTTTCAAAAGTCCTTGTGAAGGGGGACTTAGTCATTTTGCCTTTAAGGCAAGATTCACAAGTAGGAAAGGGATCCGATCCCAATGGACCCATAAGTCAATCTTTTTCCATTTTGTAAACCTTGGTCTGACCAACATGACCAAGTCTAAGAAGCCATTTCAAAACTTGATTGGTTTCATCCCTACCACGTTTTCTAGTCATAGTATTCACAACTACTTTGTTGTTGAGATTAGATGATACAATCCATTCAACAATGTAGCAGTACCCACTAGTTTATTTCTAAAATAAATTTTGCAGGAACCATCACCAATGAAAAATGAAAAGCCTTTTCGGTCCATGACCGGAATGGATACAATGTTTTGTGCCCCTTGGGCAAAACAAGTACATCTTCTAAAGTCAAAACAAAACCGGATTCTAAACCCAAAAGAAGTGATCCTATGCCTGGTCGCCTCGACACTATGCCCGCTTCCGACCGTGATCACAACTTCTCCACCTCCAAGCTTCCTACTTTGTTCCGCATCCCGATTCACGGTACAAATATGAGAACTAGCACGAATCTAGTATCCAGAAGTAGAAAATACAAGAGCGTAACAATTTGTTTCAAAACTAAAAGTTCTCAGACCAAGTGCCATGAAGAATTGGGATGTCTCTAGCCCAAAGGGCCCACCACCGCACTTGAGACAAGCATCCTTCTTCTTCTTGTTCTTCGAACCATCGGCCTTGCCCTTTCCTTTAAGGTCCTTAGCTTGCGGTCCAGTCCGCTTCTTGGTCTTTTTCTTCTTATTCTTAGACCTCCGAGGTCCAAGAAATCACAAGAGCGACTCCTTCATCCGCGGAGTCTTCATCCGAGATCGAGCGGTCACAAGTTTGTTCATTAGCCCGGCTAAATTACATGCAATCTCATTGCGGTTGAAATTCATAACAAACCGTGAGAAGGAATCGGGAGAGATCAAGAATAAGGTTGGTTTGGGAGAGAAGTATCCATTTTAAAATCAAGAGCCTCCAATCTCTCGATCATGGATATCATTTTGAGGACGTGTTCCCAACCTTCTCACCTTCCTTCATCCTTGCACCGAACAGCTTGCTTGATATCTCATATCTAGCGATTCACCGTGCTCACCATAAAGTTCGGTTAAGTGAGATAGAATCGCCTAGCGAAGTCATTTTCTCATGAGCTCTCAAGCTCATTAGACATGGAAGCCATCATATAAGCACGGACTTTCTCGTCATCCTTATCCCATTTTTGGTGGTTTTCAATCTCTTCCCGATTGGCCCGGTCCGCACAGAGGCGCGGAATGTCCGTCTCCAAGACGTATCCCAAAGGCCTCTATACCGAGGACAATCATCGACATGGAGCCAATCCACAAAGTTAGGTCCCATTAAGGTGTTCTTTTCGAGTAGAATTGCGAGTGGATTCATTGTCATATTGAGAGTTATGTCCGCATTAAGTATAATGATTAATTAGTGACTTGTTATATTATGATCCGAGTATAGAATTAAGGTCTTTTCTATTCTTATTACCCAGCCTCCCACTATTTTTATCTAACAACACACTCCCATGTGAAATCCTAAGTATCGTCGCTCTACTTCATAGTGGTGATCGAGTTCTTTATAAATCTTAATAGGGCAACCGAATGTGTTTCTAGTCTATTAATTTTCATAAAGTGGTGTCCAACACCAACCCATATAATGGATGATTCGATCTTCTTTTTTCCCCTTGTTCACTCCCTCAACCTATACGGTTTCTATGGTTCGTGAACAAGTTAAGTTTATACCATCGACGCAACCGGTTTCACAATCAATCTTATCCGGCAACCTATCGTGTTTCTAGGGATAAAATTTGCTCCAACCGAAGGCATCCAATGCGCTCCCGTAATTTATCCGTCCTCCCGAACGACTACCCCGATAACTCTAAGCATAGCACATCCGGTTTGGATTTCAATTTCCCGAAAGCTCGATGGAGGGAAGGAAAACCTTGAAACCTTATAAACTTAATAATTTGTTGTGGGAGAATTTTCGCGATTAACGTTACACTTTGCACATTAATCATTTTAGCGCGTTTGTTGCATTCATACAATATGTAACAACCATTCACAACCTAGTTGCTACCAACATGTGGTTCATGGACCGTTCCTAGAAAATAAAAACTCCGTAATCTAATTACATGTCTTCGTCTTGAATCTTCGTCTTCTCGAAACGGATCTTCCTCTGGTCTTCGTCATTACATATAAATTTTACATTGAAAAATTGCATCCTAGATACAAATATTTCTAGTAAAATAAATAGGCTCAAAACGGCCTTTACAACCCAATCGAATAAAACGAACGATTCAAACTAAGTCCATGAACCACATCCCCATTCAAAAGCATTCATCCAATAAATACTCAATAAATGGATAGCGAGAAGATTACATATGATCCAATCAATAATCAACAATAAATAGAATTGATCCAATCAATTCAACAATAATCGACAATTTAATTTTCGTTCAGAAGTGTACCCTTAAAATATTTCCTTTGAATTTTCCTCATCAAAAATTCCAAATTAATGATTTTAATACAGAAAATTCAATAATCGAAAATATCTTGAAAAATGAGACCCGGTGCGACACTGAAACCGCCAAGAAGACTGTGCTCCTTGCCCGGCAGCCTCTATAGCCACGCCTGCACCCTACAGCCACGCCCGACTCCAGACAGAAAGGGGGCCCGACCATGCCCGTACTCGCCGGCAGATACAAGACGTGCCCGGCATCGACCGGAAGGAAACAAGCAACGCTGGCCGGATACAAGACGCGCTGCCAAGCACTCTACTGATACGAAGCGCTTAAGATCGACTGGCAGCTCAACAAAGAACGCCGGCCGGATACGGCAAGCGTCCGGCCGATCCAATGAGCACTCGGCTCGATCTGACGCTGGTCGGCGATCGGCAGATACAAGAAGAAGGCCCGCCACGGCCCTGACGTGCTCGGCCACACTCGGCAAATGTATGGAAAATCGTCCCAACGATTCGACATACGTTTTCGGCAAATTTCTAAAATCTCGTTATTCCCGATCCGAATATTATTAATATAAATCATATTTCCAAGAAAAACCTGATTTATATCATAACATAAAATCACGGAAAACGACACTACGATTTAACAATAAAATATCTACGATTATTAAAGTGATTCTAAATCACAAAATAAGCATTCCAAATGCTAAATATCGTATATACGATCGCAAGACCTCGCTCTGATACCACTGTTGGGATTCGGTGCCTAAAACGAAGGCCCAGCGGAAGCGGTAAAACAAAATTTAATTCGATCCGAATCCCTACGAGGATCGATCGAGCTACGCATATACGAATAAAAATAAGCAAAGGAAGATTCGAAATCATACCCTTGTCGTCCGTTGATTATATGGATTTCCTTCTCTTGAGCTATTCCCCAAACGATCCAAAATGCTCCAAGCCCTTGGATGATCCAACGCCGAAAAAACCGCGTCTCTACTTGTCACGCGCCGGAGAAACGAACGGAATGACAACACTCGATTAACCTCTAAGGTTACGGCTAGAATCAAGTGATGAAGCTTTGATTATAACACTCTAAGTGTTTTAATTTATATCTCTCAATATATCTTGAATTTTCTCCAAGAGAACTCAAGAATAAAAATGAAGAAGATGATGAAGACTTGAGAAGAATAATATTCTCACTCTGTTTCACTTTCACGTATGGAAGCTTATCTTTGTAAGTGATAGTCATCCTTCTTTATTTATTCAACTCCCCACTACCTTTAACAACTCATGCATGTGGGAATCTAACCCCACCTCCACAATAATAATACATTAAAGAATGGAGACATAAGTCCAAAAGGAAGGTGGGTGGAATGTGGGGGGGCGGCCCATGCTAGAAATCGGATGAATTCGGTTCGTTTCGGACTCCCGAGGGTCTAAACAGATAAACTCCGATTCCGTATCGATGTATTTATATCGATTAATTAATCCAATTAATTAAACATATCAAATACAAAATAATATAATTAATTTCTCCAAGAAATAATTATATACATGAATTAAATTAATCACCCAGTAATTTATTTAATTCATTAGGCCGTAAATCAATTTATCCAATAAATCGATTTAAACATCCAATGTTCCAAAATTAGATATCCAATATCTAATATTCATAATGAGAGAATTAGCTTGAATCATTCCGTGTCAATCCTATCGCGACTCGGTCTCGGGCCAAAGAATGGGAGGAACCAAAGAGTAGTAGCACCACCTAGCCACTGGCGGCCTACACTGTACTTAACCGAGAACGAATGATTGGGATCATTCAAGAACCATTCTGTCGTGAATACCAGTATACGTATAAACCCTTCTTTCAAATGTCCCGATCAAGTTATAGAGTCACGATCAGTCAAACCCTATCTGTACTTGACGCTATGCATGCGTTAGTGCAAATCGAGATCATCGAGCTATCGTGTATCTAATACAACTAGCTCCAATGCTTTGGCCAAAGACTTATGATCTCATCTGCCAATAACCGCATAGGACATATAACCCGCTCACTAACGGGAGAAAGAATTCTATCTTCGTATTCAATAGGACCTGCTACTTGCCCGTCAAGATGCACGTCGAGGTTGACCCCCACCTTTCGGTTTACAGGGTCGAACTACTCTAATGAAAATCTTGACGTCACAAGCACATCCCTACTAAATCCTCAAGTCGAAGGTTCACGAATACCTATCACAACCTTTCGATTCCGTCATTGACTGTCCCGGAGTGAAATCCATGTGACGAATCGAGGGTGAGTCGGTTCGAGTATACTAATCCAATTAGCATACCTATAACGTGTGCTCCCACTAACCATTAGCGTTCGGCTGCACTCTCCATGTCAAAGAACACGTCATACAAGTCTTCACATAAACTTAACGCCTACCAAGTTTCATCGACTTGCGAACGATTAAGTATTTGAGCTATAACCTTTCCAAAGGCCGACCCTTATCCAATAAAGAGTGGAACGTTTTGCTCTCAAATACACGGACTAGTTTCTATGTGTTTATTTACGAGTTAGGAATGCCAGTAACTACCAGTAAATAAAGAAACATTCATTTGCCTTATATAAATGGTTTACATAATTACAAGTACAATGCCCTCACTCAACAACCTCTGAGTGGCATTCGAGGGCATACTCCTAACAGATACATGGTACATTCTAGACATGGGCTAGGTCTGATACAAACTATATTACATAGTATGGGCTAACACTCCCCCGCAGTCGAAGCGGGAGGGCACCGAACACTGAGACTGGAGCGAAACTCTTCAAATAATGCGGATGGCAATCCCTTGGTGAAGATATCTGCATACTGATAGCGAGAAGGGACATGGAGTACCCGAACCTGACCCGTGGCAACCAAGTCACGAACAAAGTGAATATCTATCTCAATGTGCTTCGTACATTGATGCTGAACAGGATTACTAGATAAGTAAACGGCACTGACATTATCACAGTAGACAAGTGTAGCAGAAGATAATGGAGCGTGCAGTTCACGAAGTAAGTTTCGGAGCCAACAAGTCTCGGCAACAGCATTTGCGACACCACGATATTCGGCCTGGAACGAGAAAGTATAGGCTGGCGCTTAGAGGACCAAGAGAGTAGGTTGTTGCCAAGAAAAACACAGTAACCAGATGTGGATCTCCGAGTAGTAGGGCAGCCAGCCCAATCAACATCAGAGTAGGCAACCAACTCTGTAGTAGATGAGGAAAATAACTGTAGACCATGATCCAGAGTGCCCTGAACATAGCGCAAGATTATCTTGAGAGCAGATAAATGAGGCTCTCGCGGATCATGCATATGAAGAAAAAACTGCTGAACTGCATAAGTAATATCTGGTCTGGTAAATGTAAGATACTGTAATGACCCGGCAAGACTCCGAAATAAAGTCGGGTCAGAGACTGGATCACCATCATCCCCTAGTTTGGATTCGGTATCAACAGGAGTCCGACAAGGGTTACAAGTAGTCATGTGTGACCGCTCTAAAATCTCTGTAGCATATTTCTTCTGCGATAAGAACAACCCTGAAGAGTCTCGAGTAACTGAAATACCCAGAAAATAATTAAGAGGCCCGAGATCAGTCATGGAAAACTCCTGATGTAAAGACTGGATAATCTGCTTTAACAAGGTCTCAAAAGAAGCAGTGAGTACTATGTCATCAACATATAATAGTAAGTAAGCCGTATCTGTCCCCTGTCGGAATATAAAAAGAGAAGAATCACAGCGACTATGAGACCATATAGGATGAAACCATGATCTAGGGTCATGTTTGAGACCATATAGAGACCTCTGTAACAAACATACATAATCAGGGTGTACCGGATCCCTGAAACCTGGTGGCTGATGCATATATACTGTTTGAAACCATGCAAAAAAGCATTTTTGACATCAAGCTGATGAATCGACCAATGTCGAGAAACTGCTAAGCTTAGAACAGTCCGAATAGTGCCTGGTTTAACAACCAAGCTGAAGGTCTCATCTACGTCAACCCCTTCCAACTGGTTACTACCGTTTGCCACAAGGCGAGCCTTGTAGCGACTAAGAGTTCCATCAGCCAAATACTTGTGACGAAAAAGCTACATACTCTGAATAATGTTTGTGTCAACAGGGCGAGGTACGAGAGTCCAAGTTCCATTTTTAATAAGTGCATTGTATTCGTCATGCATAGCATTTTGCCAATTGGGATCTTTAAAAGCCTCACGATATGATTTAGGTGAAGGGGAAATAAAAGACAGAAGCATATTGGGACGAATAGTGGGACGATTTGTTCCGACATGAAAACGTGTGACCATGGAATGAGTTGACACAGGGTTTGGATTGTGTGGAGGGTCAAGAATGATTATGGGTGGAGTAGGGGTTGGTGGTTCATTTTGGGCTGGAGATGGTGGAGGTGTTGGATCATTTTGGGCTGGAGATGGTGGAGGTGTTGGATCAGCTGTTGCTTGGATTGTAGTTGGTTGAAAAAATGGAGGTGATGGATTTATATCAGGCGAGTAATCTAAGAAGTTATATTGTAGTCCGGTTGTGGGTTTAGAGGTGCCATAGGGAAAAACAGTTTCATCAAAAGTGACGTGTCGAGAGAGTATAATTTTGTTGGTGTTTAAATCAAGACATCGATAGCCCCGATGATTTGAGGCTTGTCCCAAGTAAATGGAGGGTGTGGCGCGCGGTTCAAGTTTGTGGTTTGGATCTAGGTGAGGATAACAAAGGCAGCCAAATGTGCGTAGAAGGCTGTAATCAGGATTTTATCCAAACAATCAGGTGTAAGGGATAGCAGTGGAGGGTAGGATATTGAGTAAGTGAACCGCCATGTTGAGTGCTTCGACCCAGAATGTTGGTGGAAGGTTGGCTTGAAAAAGCAAGGTCCGAATAAGGTTATTGATGGTACGAATCATGCATTCAGACTTGCTATTTTGTTGGGATGTTTTGGGGCATGAGAAACGAAACTGAATGTCATTGTCAGCAAAGAGTTTATGTAGGGTACTGTTGTCAAACTCACCGCCATGATCACATTGAAAAGACCTGATTTCACACTGAAATTGTGTGTGAACATAATTACGGAAAATCACAAATTTAGACGTAACATCAGATTTGTTAGTTAACGGATAAACCCAAACAAAATAAGAATAATGATCTAAAAACAATACATAATATTTGAAACCCGATAAGCTCGGAACAGGTGAAGTCCACACATCCGAGTGAATAATATCAAAAGAAGCATTAACAATAATATTTGAACTGGAAAATGGAAGTCTAACGTGTTTGCCAAGTTGACAAGCATGGCAAAGTACGGGAGGCTTTTCCTTATTACATGAAATAAAATTATGAGAAACAAGACGACGTAACACTTCGCTTCCTGGGTGACCAAGACGCTGATGCCACGTATGTTGACTAACAAGAAGGGCTTGAGGAACAGGAGACAGAGCCGTGACTGGATAGAGGTCCCCGGTGCTATCACATCGGAGAAGAACCCGACGCGTCATGAAATCCTTAATCAAAAAAACAAAGGGATCAAATTCAACAGTACATTTATTATCTCGAACGAATTGACGAACAAAAATTAAATTTTTGATAATATGAGGGGTAATGAGAACGTTATTTAAATGGAGTGGTCGGCTAAGGGTTGGCAAAATACTATGACCCGTATTGGTGACGGAATGGAATGCCCATCACCAACCGAGACAAACGGATACATGCACATATTAAAAATAGTATTTAGACTATTAACTGAAGAATTAAGATGTAAACTCGCACCTGTATCCATATTCCATGCACCTGTTGTCGGATCATGAAGGGTTCCAGCAGCGAAAGCATGTGGTAGGGTTGTTTCTTGACCGAGGTTGGCTGGTTGACCAGGGTATGAGGATGTCGAGCCTGTAACCGTATTCGAACCGGGCTGATAAAGGGTGGTCGGTGTGGGGTTGGCCTGGTGAGCCTGGTTATTTAATGGCGCATATGGGTGAGTTAGTTGGGCTGCGTTAGGTGGATGGGGGAAGCCAGGGGGTGGGCTGAGGTTTGTATGGTTATAATGTGTAATATTTTGGGCCTCTGAAGGGTATTGGTTTGGGTCTGTTGGGTTGTGATAAGTGTGGTAAACAGTTGGTGGGTTATTGGGTTTTGGAGAATTATTGTTTGATCCGGTTATACCCAATCGTTGTAACAGGCGAAGTAATACCTCCTCCGTATCATTTTTATTCTTGGAGTCAACATTACCAATAGTGTGTTTAATATTACCATCGTGTATGAACCGACAACCCATACCGTATCGACACGAACCCTTGGCATAGTTATAACATGGATTACGAGATTTCACTTGAGGATTAGGAGGAGTACGTAAAATACCTTTATCGGTCATGAGAACAACGGGAGAGGATGACAATGAGTCCACGGGCCGTGACTTCAGTCGCATCTCTTCGGTGAGAAGCATGGACCGAGTGGTTTTGAAATCCGGAAACAGATCCTTGTGATGAATAATGCCACAAACTTGGTTGTACTTTTCTGGCAGCCCCTCGAGTGCGTAGTGGACGAGATCTTCATCGTTGATGGGAGAGTCGAGGCTCGCTAATATTGTAGCAAAGGACTCAATCTTGCTACAGTATGCTTCCATAGATTTGTCACCGAGTTTTAGTGACGCAACTCCGCCTTTAGAGCACTAGTACGAGATCTTTTGTTATCTTTGACAATGGTAGTTATGAGGTCCCATGCTTGTTTAGCGGTTTGAGGTCGTGTGATTGCCAACCATGCTTTGAGGGAGTCTGATAGGGTTGTAAAGATCCAAGATAGAACTATTTTGTCCACTTTTTGTTCCTCCGGTGTTAAGGGGGCTGAGGTTGTCGTATTGGTGCCACGAATGTAATTGGTGACCTCATGGGTGAAGCAAAGTTGCTCGAAGAAAAATCCCCAAGACCCATAATTTTAATCATCAAGGTCTAATTTAACAGGTACGCGTGTATTGAGGTGGTGATGAGTGACAGCGGATAATTTTTCTGAGAGAGGAATGGTAGGTGTGTCGGTTCCAGTCAAGATGGATCGTGTGTAATACTGAGAAAACAAAAAAAAGGGGGGGGAGGCTGATAACAATCGTGACCTTTGCACGAATTAAACCAAAAGAGACCAAGAATGAGGACAGAAGAAAGAAACGACAGGGATTAGTTTTAGGGTAGGATCTTTGTATTTTTGGCCGATACCAGTAAATGGTATAACCAAATATGTTTTCTTGATTGATTGATACTTGCCATACATCATGGGAATATATATACAAATACATTGTACATGCTAGACATGGGCTAGGCCCGATACAAACTATATTACATAGTATGGGCTAACAGTATTCACTCGTATGTTTCGATTGTATAAGAAAAAGAAATAATATTCAAAGTTTATATTTTTTTTTGAACGGTAAAATAAAAATTTTATTCAGCAATGAGTTATAAAGGGTACTCAAACCCGAATAAAATAGTATATATACAGATATATTTTATTTATATATCTTCATCCGATTATTAAATAATAGTGTTTATTTTATACATATCATTCCTTTTATTGTCCAAGAACAAAGAAATGGTTAAATTTGGGGATTTACAACACGTTTTTTGCATATATTTCGGGAGTCTATTTATTACATAAATTGTAGTGAATTATGCTTAAACTTCATATTTTGTGTTTAAATTGCTTTATATTGCAATAGATTAGGTATTTGTTTTGAAGGAGAATATGTGCTATTTATGCATAACTGAGATTAACGAGCATTAAATAAATTTATATATCAGGCCAACAAGAGGTTTGGAACATGAATAGAAGGAATAAACGAGCTTACATGAGGGTCGAATTGAAAAACTAGTGAAAAAAATCAAGCTGATCAAGATTGGTACGGAAATTATGCACACTAACGTTTTCAATTTTTGGAATGTGAGAAACCAAAATACATGATTGAAAGATTATCGAGTTGGCTTTTCCAGCTTGGTCAAACGTTTGTAAATTTGAATAGTTTAGCAAGTTATGAGAAAAATGAGCGAAGCGCACGTCACAGTCAAGCCACGCGCTTTAGTATCTAGTACAGCGCAACCTGCACAAAATGTAACCAAATATGTCTATCTCTAGCCCAACAGTATAATTTGATCTAGCTCCACCACTTCAAATTATTTGGCTCATTGACTAAAAATAATTTGGCTCGAGCAATGTAACTTTATCATCACACATCATTTAACTTGATGAGTATAAATGATTTGGCTTGAGCAATGTAATTCGATTTACCAGACCAATACAGATCATTTGTCTCGATTAATACAATCATTTGGCTCGAATAATGTACTCAATCAATAAAATACATTTGATTTGAGGAGTACCAATGATTTGGCTCAAGCAGTGTATTTTATTTGGCTCGAATAGTACAAATCATTTGGCTCCATGAGTACAAATTTGATTTGGCTCGAGCAATATAATTTAACTGGCATCGAGCCAAATCGTAGATCTATCTTCTCACAAACAACAAAGTAGGGATACTTTAATCTTTTTTCATTTCAAAATGACCAGAAATATTCTTTTGTTAACTTACGGGCAATAAATTTTTTTTTTTTGGCAAACTTAAGTGGCTAAAAATCAATATTTCGTATAGAATATGTGAGGTATGTGCTTATCTTTCTCTAAACATCACTCTATTAAATTTTTACTCTTGTTCTTATTCAAACAAGTCAATCTCTATCGTCATCCTATGCTATTTTATTTGTTTCATTAAATTGATAGTCTTTTTGTCCGTTCAAAGTTTTTCATTAATTTTTTTATTATTTAAAAATTTTACATTTATAACTTTTATACACTCATATTAGACAATTAGAATTATTTCAATTAACCTCTACCAATTACTTACTATCAATATCTTTTACAATTTAATCTCCACTATACAGTTATCATCACTATTTACATAACTTATCAATCTATCACAACCCACTATTTTACTTAAAAGAATATTAAAATTACATCCTCTATCAAAATTTAAGCAGGATAGAACGTACTTTCCTAATAAGAACCGAAAGGTTTTTGGGTAGGAATCCAAACTACTCACTCTTTCCCATCTAATACTGGAAGATGGATTATTTTCACAGATCTTTAAGCAAGTAAAATTGTTTGATTTGTATAAATATCGATTGTTAGTGTGTGGTTAAAATAAAAAAATAAAAAAATATTGATATTAAATGAGGGAGACTCAGTGATTAAGTTACGATTATATAATTTGATTGTGTAAAAATAATAAATATAAAATTTATAAAATAGTAATTTTTTGATTGAATTGTAAACTTTTGAAAAGGGAGTAATCCTTGGTTCTGGCCATGGGTCTTCCATTTCAAGTGGGAGACTCGAGTTCGAATCCTTCTGGAGATAAGAATTTCAAGAGTTTATGACTCTTTAATCTATGATTAAAGAAGATAATTTAGTCATCTACGTTACGTTGGTGGAACAATTAAATATTGAGGGCTTCAAGCGGCAATATGGGAGGCCAAATCTCGGTGGGACCCTGTGGTTGGATTTGAGAGGGGTCCGACATGGAGGAATCACTTGGGGGACGACTCATTGTGCGCGGTAGTTGAGGATATTTAAGAACCTGAGAGCCAAATACACATCTCACGAATCATATTGAGATTTTTTGGGGCAGCTCCCCGAAATCAGGTTGAGCCGTTGGCTTTGCTATGGTGACTCAAAGAGGTAACATAACATAGGATACCCAAATAATTGTTTCCATTATTTCACTATTACGATAATCATATAAAAAGTCCCTATTGATTATTTTTGTCTGCATATGGCAACAAGGAGAGTTTGTAGAGAACCACTTTTCAACTCCTTTCAATATTTTCTTATACAGTATACATCATGTTTTTTTCGTAAATATCCCTCTCCTTCCATGTATCTTTAGTTTTATTTATTTATATTTATTAATTATATAGAAAAACTAGAAAAAGACATCCCAATTTTATTTATTTATATTTTCTTCTGTTCGTTTATACATTATTGATTAATTTTGTCATTATTAAATTTACTTAAACACAAATAATTATTATTACAATGTCGATGCAAAATGATAACTAAAATTTAAAACACAAATTTTATGATCAAAGTTCATAAATTTTGACAAAAAAAGTCAAAACAAATATTTTGATTTCTTCACTATTTTGGTCAAAATGTATATGTGTGTGGTGTGGGGCTGGGGGTATGGCAAATATTGTAATGATTGAAGTATGAACTGATTTATTTATTTATTTTAGTATGAGCTAAATGTTACTTTGTTCAGAAGAAGCGAAATCCTCGCCCTGCGCTTCTCCCACCTCAAAAAGGGAAGTGAAGGATTAAATCATGGTGACTAACTACCCACTAGGTGGGAGGAGCAGTCTGCCACTTACGCGAGCCTATCCCCCACATTGGAGGAATAAAACTCCCACACTTTGTTCAATTATAGAACAATAGGAGAGTTTTGACAAGAGTTCCACCGAGACATCTCCACGCATATTTGAAATGCTTCAACCATTCGTGAGACATCTTCTATTCACATCTAGGTAGACTCTTTTACGGGAGAGATCCTCAATCCACATATCTGCCGAGGTTATTTCGGCAAAGTTGGTGACTCACGAGCAATGTGTAACACCCCCAATCCGCTCAGAGATATTACACGACGTAGAACCTTTCCTCAAGGATCTACCAGGCTAGTCACAACATGAAACAACTCGACAATGCCTTTAAGGCTAAAATGACTCAGTAGACCGATTTGGCCTTTCAATAAAAACATACAACTCGATTACAACTCATGCCCACGCAGGGGTCAAAACACAACCACACCGCATAACGGAAAAATATAGCGGAAAATAAAGTACAACTGAACCAATACACGATGTACGGTTCCTCATGTGATTAGTATCGATCATCTTTCATCATCCTTCGTGCCGACCCTGTGTTATGCTCCAAAACCTGAATGCAAAAACAGACATCCACCCCCTGAATACTCGGGGGTTAGCAAAACTCCACTGTTTTGCTAGTGCAAGAACAAAGTGCAAATACGAGCCATACAATTCACATTCCACGAATAACAATAACCAGGAATCCTCAAAGATCCAAACGAAACGAAAAGTACTTCCCGAGGCAAGAGTTTGAGAAAACATTTCAAAATCGAAAGATCATAAATCAATGGAAATAATTTATAAAACGGTTTAGAATGCCATCGAGAGTTTTAATAGAAAACAATTTAGGATTATCAAATCCTACTTTCCAAAACACAAAAGACGAAAGGGGTCACCGCCCCAAAGGTTTACTTTCCGTAAAAATGACCTTTACAAAACCGTTGGGATTTTAGCCCCAAACCCGTAAATTGACCTTTACCAAACCGTTGGGATTTTAGCCCCAATCTCATCAAGTCACAATACACGAGAACGACAACAAGGTTCGTCTTCCAACATCAAAATCCGCAATTAAAGGATTTAACATAAGCAACAAAATACTCTAGTGCCATCCTAGCCAAGTAAGCCAAACGAACAACTTACCTCTTACACACTTAGTCAATGCATGCAATCATGAAAACCGTTCAAAAGCACTCATTTCCGGAAATGCCATAATCAAATCACATTTGCAAAATGCACCACAATTAACCGCGGACCCACAGCTTCGTGGATCCCTACCGAGACCCCGTCGGATCTAACCCGTAGTGGTTAAAAGCAAGCTCGCGGTCCCACAGCTTCGTGAAGCCCTACCGAGACCCCGTCGGATCTAACCCGTAGTGAGCATACACACACACACGTTCCTCATTCAATACTAATATGCTAAGAATGTAAGTTCATCAAGAATACTTACTCGAGATGGCCACTTATCCGACAACATTATCAAACTCTTCAAAACACAATCACAAGATTAAACACAGAATACACGATTCCATAACTTTTAAACAACAAGGATATCATCAAAGCCTTCAGCGTTCAAAATAATCAAATCATAATCAATTCCCAAAACACAACGTTCACAAAACACACACTCGTTTTGAAAGAGAGTCTTCAACGAGGCCAAACCGAAATCTTTTGAAACTTCATTTCAAATAACCAAACAAACACATCAAGACGACCACCGATCATCATATCCATAAAACGAGAAATGTATGGGCAAGGTACTTGCCTTGAATAAGAACAATGCGGAGAATCGACCGAAGTAGGTTGACACGAACCGACTACGAACCCGCCGACTCCACCGAACGACAATCCACAACAATGAACTACGAACGAAGACAATAACAACAAAAATGAATTCCAAAGTACGACCCAAATCCGCTGAATTCAAAGAACAAATGACGAAAGTTCAAGGAATTCCTCCAAAACGGCCAAGAACACGATTCATCCCGTCAAAACACGAAAATGGAATTCCAAGTTGAAATACGGATATACAATCCATAGAATATGTTTAACAACATCATTTAACCACAATCGATCCATCAAAAATGGATGGAAAATGAGATCGAGAACAAATCCCCTAAAAAGTCGATTCGAAGGAAATCAAGAAATATACTTCGATTCGACGAAGAACAATGGATTAAATGATGTTAAACACAAGAATACTACCAATATTAATCATACCCATCATGAATTAATCAACAACACGGAACGAATCGGACAAAAATGCAAAAACCCCAAAATTCACGAAATTAGGGTTCTAAGGAAGATTACCTTGATTCGATGGATCAAAGGATGATAACGGATGATTGATTGATGTTATGAACTCAAGAACTTCGTGGATTTGTTGTTAAACAACATGGCTTCGTCACCTACGAAGCTCCAGCCGCGGATCGAAAAGAAAGGAAATGAAAAATGAGTGAAAATGAGGTTGCTCAGCCACATTTATACTGGGCCGGACTAGCGTGCGCTAGGCTGCCGAGCTAGCGCGCGCTATCGGCCCAGGCCGCAATCCAGTGACCTCCTGGACTAGACTGCTCGGCCAGGTAGCGTGCGCAGCCTTCCGGCCGTAGCGTGCGCTACCTGCCGGCCATAGCGTACGTAGTGTCCGACAGTAGCGTGCGCTACCTGCCGATCCACCGAGTCCAGTACCCCCACTGCCCTACTGCCTCGGCCCGCTAGCGCGCGCAAACAACCGGGCGTAGCGTGCGCTGCCTCCCGGCCGTAGCGTGTGCTACCTTCCGACCGTAGCGTGCGCTACGCCGGTTCCTGCCGCACCCGTCTGGCCGGTGCCCGCAATCATCCGGCCAGTCCCGCAACCGTCCGGCCAGTACCCGACCACCAGGGCTCGACGACTCGATTTACGAAAACGTACGGAACGAACACGACGAAAAGTTCGCGGACAACATCAACGACCCGAAATGAAAACATAATACCGTAATTAATCATACGCGACCAAGAAACGGGTCGAGACAACAATTATAGATACGGATACCCGTAACTTTCACTAAATTATAAAATGGCCAAAAACTCCCGAAAATCACGATACGTGATCGAATAACCAAACCGAAGTTCACAACACGTCTAACAAAGTTAAACGAACTTACGGGAAACTCGAAACAGCAGTTTCGAACGAGATTCGCAAGAATCGAACTCAAGTGCGGAAAAGTCGCTAAAAAGCACGAAACTCAACAAAACAACACCGAAACGAACTCGGATGACAAAAAGTGTAGAATTAATCATTCTCAGAATGACGAAGAGGTCATGAGCGAGTCGTCAAAACGGACTTCTGCCGAAAAAAAAAGAAATTACCGGAAATTGAAATTACGGGTTTTACATTCTACCATCCTTAAAAGAAGTTTCGTCCCCAAACTTAAAATAAGTAGGGAGAAGCAATATCCCCTTCCAGGAAAACTCAACGAGATACACAAAAACCGAAACTCGCGCCCGACGGCGAAACGCTGCAAGAAACGCAAATAGGCATACGGCGTGAAAACACGCTCCACGGCGACCAACACAACGTCGCCGTTAGGGATATAATAAAAACAACAAATGAGAAGCGTCATCAAACGGATAATATAGTCAAGTCAATTATCCAAACAATCACGAAACACAACGAACGAAAATCAATATGATTGACCGACCCAACGGTTCATCAATCAAAACGCGAGCCAAACGCTGAACAAATACGGAATTCCACTGCCCAAGGGTTGGAAGATCGAAAACGAGACTAATTTACCGAACTTAAGGGAATTACGAAGGAGCCTGAATGTTCAAAAATCACGAAACGAGAACAAAAACTGAACAAACGAACGATCGAGACAACAAAAATCGAACAATCATGTCCGAAACACGAAGGATAATAAAATTCAAACAACAATTCCCAGGATGATCCGGTGAGAACAACAAGACATGCATTCCCATAAGATCCACAGGAAAGGGAATAGCGATTGAAAAGTCACAACGACAAACGAGTTATTCCGAAACGATACCACCCTCGTTCGATCCACAAAAGCAAGGGATAGGGAAAGTTCAGAAAATGTTAACGAGCATGAACGAGTCGACAGAGTCGAAAACACAGGAGTTCCAAATCCGATCACTTCGAATAAAAGAACTAATAGAAACAAATGATGTCACTTTCGAACAAGGTTCACAAGAATCGAACCGAACTCAAAAAAGTCACAGCGATAGCCAGATCAACCCACAACAAGATCACAGTTCGTTCGGACGATGAAACCGAAATACAGAACAAGTTCATAAAGTATCAACGAACATGGGCGAATCGATAGACTAAAGAAAGAGAAAATACCGAAGTCAAAATAGTACGGGTATTACCTTCGACCTCGTCCACGAAATTCACAAAAACGGGAGCAAGGTAACATGTCATTAAACAACCGACACATAACGGAACCATCACTGATGCACACGGTCATACCAAACCAAGCTCTAACAGCTCGTACATGCGCGACAACGCAGAAATCACCACGAGGCGACAATATTCAATACCAACATCCCACCTCTCACAGAGGGCGAACACAACAAATGTGTGGAAAACGACTCAATGCTCACACCGCCAATTCGATCATACTCGGGAGCAAACATCAAAATGACAACGCGAACATCATACATACATACCCAGCCCTCAAACGGGAATGGATAGGTTTTAAAAACGAAAACCTCATTTTGAAAATAATTTAGAAGAACACCGGTTGATCTTGAGTATCACCTTTCAAAAAGTACAAACGTGAAACATCGTTATCGAGACTTTGGAGAACCATTTCACATTTGATAAAAATGAGGACACTTTCTCTTAGTGAAAACTTTCAGAATATTCGATCCTCGGGTCTAAATAAAAGTGTTTCTAAAACATTGAAAATATCTCAAGCATTTTGGTCCTCGAAGTAGAAATTTTTTGAAATATATTGTGGCACCTAGGATGTACCACAAGAAAATAACTCATTTGAAAAGTATGTCTCGAAATTTATTTTTCTAAGATACTCAAGGTTTTCAAAAATCCAATAGGCCAGAATGCCGAAAACTCACACATATCGACGTCCACTAAAACAACTCCTAGTACACGCATCAAAACGTTTAAAATCAAGACAATACATGTCTTTAAACGGAAATAAACGAAAAAATACCACATTCAGAACAAAACCACTGACCCCATTCGAGGCCTCTAAGGACCCTCCCGCACTGGCTAGTGAACAAGTCGAACGCGTATAATCACAAAGCCTCCACAAGAGAACTTGTAAAATGTGCAAATCGATTTGAAAATCGTCAGCAACGGACAAAAAAAACAATAAAAAGACATCACAAGCGACGACACTCCTCGTATAAATCAAATACGAGAGTCGACTAAATACATATCGTGAAATCAAAATCCACGTAAGGATTCCATCACTTAACAAATAATCATAAAAATAGCTCGTGTCACACGAGGCACAACACAAAGAAGAGAGACTTACTTCCACAGGTCGCACGAAGATGATGATCGCCCCACGATACTAATCACGACCAACAAACTCAAACGACGCGTCGCGACACGACTCAGTCAGATAAAATCCGACGAAACAAGACTCAAACAACACGACTTGACTCGACAGCCTAGGTTTCCTCAACCTAAGCTCCGATACCATTTATGTAACACCCCCAATCTGCTCAGGGATATTACACGCCGTAGAACCTTTCCTCAAGGATCTACCAGGCTAGTAACAACATGAAACAACTCGACAATTCCTTTAAGGCTAAAATGACTCAGTAGACCGATTTGGCCTTTCAATAAAAATATACAACTCGATTACAACGCATGCCCACGCAGGGTCAAAACACAACCACACCCGTACAACGGGAAAAATATAGCAGCGGAAAATAAAGTACAACTGAACTAATACACGATGTACGGTTCCTCATGTGATTAGTATCGATCATCTTTCATCATCCTTCATGCCGACTCTGTGTTATGCTCCAAAACCTGAATGCAAAAACAGACATCCACCCCCCGAATACTCGGGGGTTAGCAAAACTCCACTGTTTTGCTAGTGCAAGAACAAAGTGCAAATACGAGCCATACAATTCACATTCCACGAATAACAATAACCAGGAATCCTCAAAGATCCAAACGAAACGAAAAGTACTTCCCGAGGCAAGAGTTTGAGAAAATATTTTAAAATTGAAAGATCATAAATCAATGGAAATAATTTATAAAACGGTTTAGAATGCCATCGAGAGTTTTAATAGAAAACAATTTAGGATTATCAAATCCTACTTTCCAAAACCCAAAAGACGAAAGGGGTCACCGCCCCAAAGGTTTACTTTCCGTAAAAATGACCTTTACAAAACCGTTGGGATTTTAGCCCCAAACCCGTAAAATGACCTTTAACAAACCGTTGGGATTTTAGCCCCAATCTCATCAAGTCACAATACACGAGAACGACAACAAGGTTCGTCTTCCAACATCAAAATCCGCAATTAAAGGATTTAACACAAACAATAAAATACTCTAGTGCCATCCTAGCCAAGTAAGCCAAACGAACAACTTACCTCTTACACACTTAGTCAATGCATGCAATCATGAAAACCGTTCAAAAGCACTCATTTTCGGAAATGCCATAATCAAATCATATTTGCAAAATGCACCACAATTAACCGCGGACCTACAGCTTCGTGGATCCCTACCGAGACCCCGTCGGATCTAACCCGTAGTGGTTAAAAGCAAGCTTGCGGTGCCACAGCTTCGTGGAGCCCTACCGAGACCCCGTCGGATCTAACCCGTAGTGAGCATACACACACACACGTTCCTCATGCAATACTAATATGCTAAGAATGTAAGTTCATCAAGAATACTTACTAGAGATGGCCACTTATCCGACAACATTATCAAACTCTTCAAAACATATAACAAGATTAAACACAGAATACACGATTCCATAACTTTTAAACAACAAGGATATCATCAAAGCCTTCAACGTTCAAAATAATCAAATCATAATCAATTCCCAAAACACAACGTTCACAAAACACACACTCGTTTTGAAAGAGAGTCTTCAACGAGGCCAAACCGAAATCTTTTGAAACTTCATTTCAAATAACCAAACAAACACATCAAGACGACCACCGATCATCATATCCATAAAACGAGAAAAGTATGGGCAAGGTACTTGCCTTGAATAAGAACAACGCGGAGAATCGACCGAAGTAGGTTGACACGAACCGACTACGAACCCGCCGACTCCACCGAACGACAATCCGCAACAATAAACTACGAACGAAGACAATAACAACGAAAATGAATTCCAAAGTACGACCCAAAGCTGCTGAATTCAAAGAACAAATGACGAAAGTTCAAGGATTTCCCCCAAAACGGCGAAGAACACGATTCGTCCCGTCAAAACACGAAAACGGAATTCCAAGTTGAAATATAGATATACAATCCATAGAATATGTTTAACAACATCATTTAACCACAATTGATCCATCAAAAATGGATGGAAAACGAGATCGAGAACAAATCCCCCAAAAAGTCGATTCGAAGAAAATCAAGAAATATACTTCGATTCGACGAAGAACAATGGATTAAATGATGTTAAACACAAGAATACTACCAAGATTAATTATACCCATCATGAATTAATCAACAACACGGAACAAATCGGACAAAAATGCAAAAACCCCAAAATTCACGAAATTAGGGTTCTAAGGAAGATTACCTTGATTCGCTGGATCAAAGGATGATAACGGATGATTGATTGATGTTTTGAACTCAAGAACTTCGTGGATTTGTTGTTAAACAACATGGCTTCATCACCTCCGAAGCTACAGCCGCGGATCGAAAAGAAAGGAAATGAAAAATGAGTGAAAATGAGGTTGCTCAGCCACATTTATACTGGGCCGGACTAGCGTGCGCTAGGCTGCCGAGCTAGCGCGCGCTATCGGCCCAGGCCGCAATCCAGTGACCTCCTGGACTAGACTGCTCGGCCAGGTAGCGTGCGCAGACTTCCGACCGTAGCGTGCGCTACCTGCCAGCCATAGCGTACGTAGTGTCCGACAGTAGCGTGCGCTACCTGCCGATCCACCGAGTCCAGTACCCCCACTGCCCTATCGCCGGCCGCTAGCGAAGGCAGACAACCGGGCGTAGCGTGCGCTGCCTCCCGGCCGTAGCGTGCGCTACCTTCCGGCCGTAGCGTGTGCTATGCCGGTTCCTGCCGCACCCGTCCGGCTGGTGCCCGCAATCATCCGGCCAGTCCCGCAACCGTCCGGCCAGTACCCGACCACCAGGGCTCGACGACTCGATTTCCGAAAACGTACGGAACGAACACGACGAAAAGTTCGCGGACAACATGAATGACCCAAATTCAAAACATAATACTGTAATTAATCATACGTGACCAAGAAACGGGTCGAGACAACAATTACAGATACGGATACCCGTAACTTTCAGTAAATTATAAAATGGCCCAAAACGCCCGAAATCACGATACGTGATCGAATAACCAAGCCGAAGTTCACAACACGTCTAACAAAGTTAAACGGACTTACAGGAAACTCAAAATAGCAGTTTCGAACGAGATTCGCAAGAATCGAACTCAAGTGCAGAAAAGTCGCTAAAAAGCACGGAACTGAACAAAACAACACCGAAACGAACTCGGATGACAAAAAGTGTAGAATTAATCATTCTCAGAATGATGAAGCGGTCATGAGCTAGTCGTCAAAACGGACTTCCGCCGAAAAAAAAGAAATTACCGGAAATCGAAATTACGGGTTTTACACAATGCACTACATCCGATGCAATTCGTCGCTTATAGCGTTGATCATCTTTTTGACCCCATTGTGCGTATCTTTGGTGGCAAGATGCCGCTTATGTTCGACAATAGCGGTATATCCCTCGGTGTTGTTGCTATATGCGAATTTTGTTTGATTGTATAAATTAATAGATCCATAAATGAGTTTCGGTGATTTTGTTTTGATCATATAATATAGGGTTTTATTCTTGAAAAACAGTTTGATTCGGTTTTAATATTGAAAACTAACGATACGGTTTGGTGCGACTGCGAGTTGTGTCTGGGATGTTGACCCCCATATCGTGTTCGCAAGATGCTGGAGCCATGCAGATTAGGTTGCTTATATTGAGTTACTATTTGTGTTTTTTGAAATGCGAGATACTAATGTTTTGCTCTTAGTATGAAGCAGCTTTTGTTGGAATATCAAAGAATCATTATAGTGAATTACCGATGATTTGAGAGAAAAGTATTTATTCTATAATTACTCAAGAATAGAATTACAAATTCACAAAATAGAAAAACTCTCAACCTCACTCAATCACTTCTTGGATTGTTATTTCCTCTACTTGAGATTTTCACACTTGGAGATGGGATGATTACAAATACTACAAGCATGCCTTATTTATTTGTAGTAAACATGGTGTGAAACCATGGTGTGAAAGAATGGTGTGAAAAGATCAACCATGGTGGGTATTGTTGTAATACCCGTAATTTCGATTTCCGATAATTTCTATTTTTAGGAGAAAGTCCATTTTGACGACTCTCTCATGGCCGTTTCGTCATTCTGATAATGATTAATTCTGCACTTTTTGTCATCCGAGTTCGTTTCGGTGTCGTTTTGTTGAGTTCCGTGCTTTTTGACGACTTTTACGCACTTGAGTTCGATTCTTGCGAATCTCGTTGGAAACTGCTGTTTCGAGTTTCCCGTAAGTCCGTTTAACTTTGTTAGACGTGTTGCGAACTTCGATTTGGTTATTCGATCACGTATCGTGATTTTCGGACGATTTGGGCCATTTTTGTAATTTCCCAAAGTTTGGGGTAATTACTTCCGTTGTTGAATTCCGACACTTTGGGTGGTCGGAATCGTGTGTTCTCTTAGCGCTTGGATTCGTCTTTGCGAGTACTTCGTAACCGTATCTCCGATTTTTACTCAGATTCGGGTTTCGGAGTCGTCCGAGCCGTCGGAGTGGCCACGGCCGAGTCACGGCCGGAGCAGGGCCTGGCCTGGCCGAGTTACGGCCGTAAGGTGCTGGTTACCGCCGTAATGTGTGCCAGTTATGGCCGTAAGTCATGATCGGGTACGGCCGTACGGGCGCTGGGCATCTTCCGGACGAAGGCCGGTTACGTCTGTGCGCGCCATTACGCCGTAAGTGTCCGGCGCCATCGGGATGATTCTTTTGACGAATGCCGGTTACGGACATAAGGCCTGCCGAGTACGGCCATAAGGGCCGAGTTACGGCCGTAAGGCACTGCCGGTTACGGCCGTAACTGTCCGGCAGTATCTGGCTATATAAGGCCTGGCAACCCGTTTTTGTTCATTTCTTCACTTTTCTTGCGGCTTTCGGACGGGTGCGACGGGAAATAGGGTTCTTGGTCGATTTTAATTGATTCCAAGGCATTTTGGACGATTCTTGTTGATCATATCAACATCTCATCCGTGTGTTTCGTCGAATCAAGGTATATTTCTTGATTTTCCCTCAAGTTGACTTTTAGAGAAATTGTTCTTGATTTCGATTCTAGTCTGATTTTGATACATCGGTTGGTGTAGTATGATGTTATTAATCGTGTTCTATGGGTTGTATATCCATATATCGAGTTTGTTTAACTCGATTGGCGATTCGTGTGTTCTTGGGGATTATTGAATATTTAGTGTTCGATTAAATGCCCCAATGAGTTCCTTTCGATAGTTTGTTGGGATTTACGTTGTTTTCGGCCTTGATTCTCGTCGTAATCATGTTTCATTGTTCTTTACGGAGGATTATAGGTGCTCGAGGATTCCGATGTTGAATCTCGTTGGTGATTGATGATTCGTGTGGTGTTTTCCCATCGTAATTTCGGTGTTATCGCGTTCTTGATGGTGTTCGGGCATTCGGGGCTGTTCGACGCTTTCCATACGTCGTCTTGTTACGAACGTGGTTCCTAGGCAAGTATCTTGCCCATACTTTTCATGTTTCGTAGACGGAATCATTGATAAATGATTTTTTTGTGCAATCCGAATGTTTTAATGAACTTTTAAAGATCGGTATGTTCTCGATAATTGTTGTCTTTCAAAAGATAACTCGTATGCTTCGGGGATTAATGCTCTTTCGGAATATGTGCGTTAGTTTCGTATATTAGAATATGTTAAACATATTTAGTGAATTTAGTAGACCGTAATTATTTGCCGAGGAATGTGTATTGATATGTGTAATTGTTCGGTGAATATGTGACGTTGTGTGATATTAGTTGTTATTCCTTCGTGAGGAGGTTGTGACGCTTGGTGTTCTTTGGTATTGGTATTTGCTTGTGGTTGTGTGACATTAGTTGTGACTGTACGTCGACTAAAGTGGCCATTCTAGCGAAGTACCTAACATTTGTATGCATATTCTAGTATTCGAATTATGGCTTCCCGTGGCGTTGTAGATGATATGTGTATGTTCACCTAGGGACGGTCTGACGGGACCTCTAGGGATACGTATTGCCGTGAGTGTGCGTATCACGAACTGTTGTTAACCACATAGGGATGTCCGACTGGGTCTGCAGGGTGTGACAGCCGTGAGTCTCGTACCAACGGTTAACCTTGAAATGTGTTGCTGGAGAACTGTGATTTTTGGCGCATATCTCGTCTGATTAGAATGGCAGTCCAAATGGTATCGTACTTGGCTGGAATGGCACCAGTAAATGTGTTGTGTGTGATTTGTCCCTTGACTGTGATAATTTGGTAAGGGTACGTGAGTCCTGTGGTTTCTCTGTGTATTGTAGCTCTGTGGTATGTTGAGTGAGACCGTATTGGTTAAGTTGCAAAGTGGTGCTCTCTGATGTCGTTCTGTGAGACTGTTGTCATGGTAATGTTTGACACGGTGTAGTTTCCACCGGGTTATTCTTGCGAGTATATGATGTGGATGATTTGGGTCGTGGACCCCCGTGTTTGTGATTGGAATGTTATGATTGGGTCGTGGACCCTGTTTTCTGCTATCGGAATTGTATTTTGAAATAAATGATTGTTGGGCTATGTCCCTAAGTGTTTTGAAAGGCTTGAAAATTCTTAAATCCCAAATGCTTTCAAAACTCCCGAGATCGTATAATGTTTTGTAAGATGTAAAATGATTTTGTTCCTATCTTTCATAATTCAAACTGTTTTGATCAAGTGAATTATCTCGGGAATTATATTCACGATTTCTATGTTCTTGGAGTATGATATGTATGGCTTGTCTTTGTATTTATACTTGCACTAGCAAAAAAGTGGAGTTTTGCTAACCCCCGAGTATTCGGGGGGTGGATGTCTATTTTGCGTCCAGGTACTTGCAGGTTGCTGGGGAGAAATTCACAGGATCGTTACAAAGGATGATGGATGACGGCGATACTAATCACATGAAGACCGGTGTTGAGTATTTGGTGATGTCTTGTTTTGTCCTTCCGTTGTGTTTATTTTCCCTTGTGCGGGAGCATTGATTTATGTTTACCCCTGTGTGGGTATGAGTTACGAGAAAGATTAATGTAGGGTTGATGTGTATGTTCTGGTAAAGACCAAATCGGTCTAATGGTCCGTTAATTACCCATGTCGATATGTAATGTATCGTATTGTATGGTGGTGTTTCTGTATTTAGCCTGGTAGATCCTCACGGAGAGGGTCTACGGCGCTGTAATATTCCCGAGTGGTCTGGGGATGTTACAGAATATGGTATCGGAGCTTAGGTTGTGGAAACCTAGGCTGTTGGGTCGAGTTTTGTGTTGTCGGGTCTTGTCTTGTCTTGTCTTGTCAGATTTTGTCTGACTGAGTCGTGTCGCGACGCGTCGTCTGAGTTTGTTGGTCGTTATTAGTATCGAGGTGCAGCCATCATCTTCGTGTGACCTATGGATGTAAGTCTCCCTTCTTTGTGTTTGTGCCTCGTCTGATGCGAGCTACTTCTATGATTATTCGTTAAGTGATTGGATTCTTCTGTGGACTTTGATTTCGTGATGTGTGGGTATTTGACTCTCAATCTTTTATTTGTATGAGGGGCGGTGTTGCTGTTAATGTATTTACGAACTGTATTTTATCCGCTACGTGAGTCCTTTAAAAATGACTTTCAGTATTTTGCAAACTGAGTTCTAATTCGTAAAACCGATTCCCTAAATCGAGTTTTGGCATTTTGGTCTTGAATGTTTTATGACGGATTGATAAAGAATTTTTGTGATTTTTGGGCATTCTGGCCTATTGAATTTTTGAAAACCTTGAGTATCTTAGAAAATTAAATTTCGAGATGTACCTTTAAAACGAATTATTTTCTTGCGGTGTTTTCAAGGTGCTTTCTAATGCCACAATACATTTCAATTTCCAGTTGAGGACCAAAAATATTTTGAGATATTTTCAAATGCAGTTGCTTAGACCCAAGGTTCGAATATTATTGAAAGTTTTCACTAAAAGAAAAGTGTCCTCATTTTTGTTCAAACACAAGATGATTTTCAAAGTCTCGACAATGATGTTTGTTCAACTTGTTGTAAAATGATACTCAAGATCAACTGGTGTTTCCAAACTGTTTTCAAAAGGTGGTTTTCATTTTTAAAACCCATCATTTCCTGCTTGTGGTCGGAGAAGGTGTGTATGATGTTGGTATTGTTGTTAGGGTGTTAGCCCTCCGAATTGGGATTGAATTGGTGGTGTGAACGTTGAGTCGTTCGCCACGCATATGTTTTGTTAGCCCTTTGTGGGAGGTGTGATGACGATCTTTAATGTTATCATTTTGTGGTGGCTTGCGTGTTATCGCACCTGTGTGAGCTGTTACAGCTTGGATTTGTACGTTCGTGTACATGTGTGATTGTTTCATGATGGTTGTAATTACGTGCTGGTTATCGTTCGGGCCATTGAGGTCGCCGAACGATATCGTCGTTACTGTAGTATTTGTGTGTGTATTACCTTACGATGGTAATCGTTGTATATGATGTGTTATGATTCTTTGTTGTGCTGAGTTGGCATCTCCGCTATGTTGTTTTGCGATGTTATGCCCCATTGTATCTAGCATTTGTATATTCGGTATCCCGAGCCGAGGTGTTTCAACCGTGGTGTGCCGGGGGCATTTGTATATTTCTGTCGGTTGCTTGTTGTGTCGTCACCTTGATTTCATTATTGTGAGTTTTGGGGATGACACTTCCTTTAGAAGAGGTCGAATATAATACCCGTATTATTTTTGGCTTCTATATTTTTTCTTTCTCAATTCTATCGACTCGCTCGTGTTCGTTGCTACTTTCTGAACTTGTTCTGTATTTCGGTTTCATCGTTCGGATGAGTTGTGATCTTGTTTTGAGTCGATCTGGTTATCGCTGTGACTTTTCCGAGTTCGGTTCGATTCTTGTGAACCTCGGAGTTGTTGTTTGAATTTTATTGTTCTTCGTGATTCGAACATGATTGTTCGCTTTTTGTTGTCTAGACCGTTGTAGTTCGATCGTTTGTGTAACACCCCCAAGTTATTCAGGGAATATTACAACGCCGTAAGCCCCACCGTGGGACCCACAAGGCTAAACATATGCGGAACTATAATTTTTGACTGATAAGGTCTACATACAATGGAAGGAAGAACAATACAAAGGGTATTCAAAATATATCCATTGTATTCAAAGACATCACAACACCAATCAATACCTCGACAAACACGGGCCGGAACATCAAGAAAAATGGAAAACAATACTCGAGTATTCAATGACTATTCCAGTACAACAATACTGAATAGAAAACTCAAAACATAACCGGAGGAAAAACACAGTATCACTCTTGCCCACCATCTTCATGCCGACCCGATACCTGCCTGTCCGCTCTCCTGGAACTTGAAATACATAAAAAGTATTTCCCCCATAAAGGGGTTAGCCGTCGAATAGCTAGTGCAAGTATATCAAGTATGAAACACAATACTTCTCGACAATAAAGTAAATGTAACCGTCAATTCATCAATTCAAGACTAGTATTCCGGAATAACTAAATCTCATGGCATCGCATCAATACGTATATGAATACCGTGGAACCGCACCAGAGGCTACGGAACCCTCAGGGGACCTATCGGCCCGCCCTAGAGTGGTTCGTTCATATCATCCGTGGAATCGCACCAGAGGCTACGAAACCCTCAGGGGACCCGTCGGACCGCCCCAGAGTGGATATAAATAATCATGCCATTAATATTTCATACTTTCAAAGTCGAGAACGCACATTCATAAATATATACTTGCCTTTGAGACATCGAGAAATCGAACGGAAAAAGGGGTATGAGTTCGGTAGGTCCAAGAACGCGCTTCCGGAACCTAAACGATTCGCAAGGAATATGATAATCAATTATCCATATTCTAATTACACGAAGAAACCCCCAAAACCCGTCTACGATTCATAAAAATATACGGATAATCAACTAGAGGTTGGAAAATCATCCAAAATCTCACAAGTCCGAAAACGGCACAATCCAAACAGTAAAATCGTAGGAAAAGCATGCATACGGTATATATACATCATAATCTCAAGGTTCTCAAGCTTCAAAACGGATAAATCGGACGAATCTACGAAAAAACCCCAAAACTCCCAAAAAGTAGGGTTCTAAGGATTTTTACCTTGATTCGGACGTTAGGATGAATTAGATGTTGTGAAATCCTTGTTCTCCAACCAAATATGTTGTTGTTAGAAGGAAGATCGCTTCCAATCGCCCAAGATCGTCTCTCCCGAGTGATTCCCGTCGAAAAGGAGTGAAGAAGGTGAGAAATGACAAAAATAAAGTCAACTGCCATATATATATTTGTCCAGTCTTGCGCACGCTACGCCTCCTTTATTAGCGTGCGCTAGCGAAGTCACCGGATAGTCCAGTGGCTTCTGCCGGCTCTGTTAGCGTGCGCTAATCGTCTGTCTCTAGCGTGCACTAGTCTAAAATGTAGCATCCAGTACTGGAGTCCAGAACTTACTGTCTCCGCCCTGCTCAAAACTTAGCGTGCGCTACCGCTATGTCTTAGCGTGCGTTATGCAATAGCTTTAGCGTGCGCTAGCCGAAGCCTAGCGTACGCTACCTGATAGTCCAGAAAACCTGGAAACCTCACTGCCTCTGCCGACCAGCCTGGTAACGCGCACTACAGACGGATGTTAGCGTGCGCTACTAACCACGAATAGCGCGCGCTAACAAACTCCTAGCATGTGTTAATCCGCCAATCCAGAGAGTAGTCCGAAATACTGGTTCTGACCTGACTGATCCCCTTAGCGCGCGCTACGACTCAAAGCTAGCGTGCGCTAATCAAGCAGAATTAGCGTGCGTTAGCCTAGGCCTAGCGTGCGCTATATCTGTGGCCCAGAACATTTCCGCAAGGTCTAAACGACACGAGTCAAGACCCAAACGAGATACGAAACTCAATAACAATATCAACAACATCTCGCATTTACAGAGCGACAACATAAGAGAAACGGCAAGGTCAAACAGTCAGTAAAAAGTACGGTTATTACATTCTCCTCCTCTAAAAAAAAGTTTCGTCCCGAAACTTAAGAAATAAATAGTTCGGGGTATTCCACCCGCATCTTCTCTTCCGTCTCCCAAGTCGCCTCCTCGACTCCATGTCTCGACCATTGCACTTTAACCAGTGAAATGATCTTATGCCGAAGTTGTTTCTCGCGACGTTCAAGGATCTTCACGGGTTTCTCCGGAAAGGTAGTATCCTCGGCTACGTCAATCTCACTGTAGTCAATAATGTGGCTCGGATCCGGTACGTACTTTCTCAACTGAGACACATGAAAAACACTATGGACGTGACTCAAAGCTGGAGGCAACGCCAAGCGATAAGCTAAATCTCCAACTCTGTCCAAAATCTCAAAAGGTCCGACATACCTCGGACTAAGTTTCCCCTTTTTCCCGAAGCGGAAAACTCCTCTGGTCGGCGACACCTTGAGCAAGACATGATCCCCCACTTCAAACTCCAAGGGTCGACGACGAGTATCAGCATAAGATTTCTGACGACTCTGGGCAGTCAGCAATCGGTCCCGGATAATAGAAATATTTTCCTTAGTCTCCATCAACATATCCGGTTCCATTCTAATTAGCTCAGAAGCCTCGTCCCAACACAATGGCGACCTACATCGCCTACCATAAAGTGCCTCGAAGGGTGCCATTTTGATCGATGCATGCTAACTATTATTGTAAGCAAACTCGATCAACGGCAAGTGAAACTCCCAATCATTACTCCAGTCTAAGGCACAAGCCCGCAACATATCTTCCAACGTCTGAATCGTGCTCTCTGTCTGACCGTCCGACTGAGGATGAAAGGAAGTGCTCAGGCTCAACTCAGTACTCAAAGCCTGATGAACGGCCTGCCAAAAATGTGATACGGAATGGCCGTCTCGGTCAGAAACAATGGTCTTGGGGGCACCGTGTAACCTCACGATCTCAGCAATAAAGGTTCGAGCCAGTCTATCCGGTTCCCAGGTATCCTTAATACCCAAGAAGTGTGCCGACTTAGTCAACTGATCAACAATTACCCAAATCATATTCATTCTGGCCCGAGTTCTCGGCATGCCAGTGATGAAATCCATAGAGTTGTCTTCCCACTTCCACTCGGGAATGGGAAGCGGTTTCAACAGCCCCGCTGGTCATTGATCTTGACCTATTGACATGTCAAGCAGCGTAATACAAACTCCGTAACATCCTTCTTCATGTTATTCCACCAAAAATTGCGCTTCAAATCTTTGTACATCTTACTCGTCCCGGGGTGGATTGAGTAAGGCGTAGCATGAGCTTCTCGGAGAATTCTCTGTCTCAACTCTAAATCATTCGGAACACAAAGCCTGCCCTGAAATCTCAGAATACTATCCTCGTGAACCACAAAACCAGGAGCTTTTCCTTTAATTACATCTTCCTTCAGTTGAGAAATCATCGGGTCACTCCACTGCTTCCCTTTGATGTCATCAACCAAGGACGAAGTAATTTCGAGAGTAAACAACTGTCCATGTACTCGTTGAAGCCAAACTTCTATACCTTGCTCAATTAAATCCTGACGGATTTTTGTCTGAGATGTAAGAACCTCGAGCATTTGAAGAGATGCCGATTTGCAGCTCAAAGCATCCACAATGACATTGGCTTTTCCGAGGTGGTAAAGAATTTCCAAATCATAATCCTTTATCAACTCTAACCAACGTATCTGTCTTATATTCAGCTCCTTCTGACTGAAAATATACTTCAGGCTCTTGTGATCGGTATAAATCCGATACGGTGAACCATACAAATAATGCCGCCAAATCCTGAGTGCGAAGACTATTGCGGCCAACTCTAAATCGTGAGTAGGATAATTCATCTCATAAGGCTTTAATTGTCGTGACGCAAAAGCTATCGTCTTATCATGCTGCATAAGTACACAGCCCAGGCCTTGACCCGAAGCGTCACTTTAAACTGCAAAGCCCTCACTACCCTGTGGTAAAGTTAAAATCAGCGCTGAAGTCAAACGTTTCTTCAGTTCATTGAAGCTCTGTTGTCTCTCATCCATCCAAACAAACTTTTCGGTCTTCTGGAGTAGTTTCGTAACCGGCCGAGCGAGTTTCGCGAACCCCTCGACAAACCGACGGTAATACCCAGCAAGGCCCAAAAAGCTACGAACTTCCTTAATATTTTTAGGCGGTGTCCAATCTAGCACTGCCTCGATCTTCTGCGGGTCTACACGAACCCCTTCGGCCGAAATCACATGGCCAAGAAACATAACTTCTTCCAACCAAAACTCACATTTCGAGAATTTTGCATAGAGGTGCTCGGTCCTCAAAATGTCTAATATCAAACGCAAGTGTCGAGCATGTTCTTCCTTATCCCGAGAATAGATCAAGATGTCGTCAATAAAGACGACTACACACCTATCGAGGTACTCAATGAATATCTTATTCATTAACTGCATGAAAACTGACGGTGCATTAGTCAATCCAAAAGGCATAACTACAAATTCATAATGCCCATATCTCGTCCGAAATATCGTCTTCGGAACGTCGGACTCTCTCACCCTGAGTTGATAATACCTGGACCTCAAATCAATCTTCGAGAAAACTGCAGCCCCTTGCAATTGATCAAATAAATCGTCTATACGAGGCAAAGGATGCTTGTTCTTGATGGTTACTCTGTTCAGCTCACGGTAGTCGATGCACAAACGTAGTGAACCATCCTTCTTTCTCATGAAAAGAACAGGCGCGCCCCAAGGCGAAGCGCTCGGTCTGATGTACCCTTTATCCAGAAGTTCTCCCAATTAATTTTTTAATTCTTGCATCTCGGAAGGTGCCATCCGGTAAGGTGCTTTAGAAACCGGAGCTGCATCTGGCTCTAAGTCCACGGTAAATTCTATCTCTCGATCTGGCGGTAATCCCGGGAGATCATCTGGAAAAACATCGGGGTACTCACTAACAACCGAAATCGAATAGAAATCGATTTCGTTTCCTTCCGTTTTCAAGGCATAACACCAATAGCCCGTACAACCTTTATTCAAAAGTTTTACGGCCTTCATGGCACTGATAAGTAACTTGGATAGTCCCGACTTACGCCCCAAAAATGAGTACTCAGATCCGTCTTTAGTCATCATGGTGATAACCTTGGTACGGTAGTTTATAATCGCTTGATGACTATCAAGCCAATCCTCGCCGAGGATCACGTCCTCGCCTTCCATATCAACTACAATCAAATTCAATAACTATTCCATACCGGATATAATCACCGGAAAATCTCTAATCTCCCGGTTCCCTACAATTCTATCCCCGCTAGGCAGTTTCACAATGAAGGGTTCGCAAACAGTCAAACAAGTTATATTCAAACGGCATACACACTCCAGAGAAATAAAAGAATGTGTAGCACCCGAATCAAAAAGTACACAGACTGGATTAGATAAAATATGAATGGTACCTGAAGCTACCGCTGCGTCGGGTTCGTCTGTTCGACGCATCTCATAAACCCGTGGTTGTACCGAACCGACGCTAGAGTTTCCCCCTCCAGCGTTCTGACCCCATCCCCGGCCCCTGCCGAAATTCTGCGGAGGTTGACCAGCTGGGGCAGAAGCCCGAGTGTCCAAAGTCTGATTCGGCTCGGAACAATAAGCCGGTCTATGTCCCATCTGTCCGCACGTGTGACACTTCAATGGTGGAAAGTTGCATTCCAAATTAACGTGGCCTGAACGGCCACAATTATAGCAAGTCACCGTGCGATTTGTGGTACCCGGAGTAGGACGGTAACCCCTCTTTCCTTTATTAGAACGTGACGACTGTCCGGCAGAACGGTTAGTCGTCTGTGACCTCTGAAAGTTGCCACCCTTAGAGTTTGAAAAATTCCCCGCGACTTTCTGTTTCTTCGATTCTTCCACGGTATCGTTGTCGGGGCTCAACATATCGTGGGCTAAAGCTCTGTCCTGGTATTCCTTCAGTGTGGTGCAAGCAAATCCGGCCATGTACCGCCGTAAGTCCATATTCATACGCATATCAAAGTAACGCATCTTGTCACGCTCGTTACGTACTTGATCCTTCACATGGATCAATTGTTGGTTGTACTCCACGATCACCTGCGAAACGGGAATATTCTGTGGTTTAGCCTCGAAAAAGGTGCGGATTCGGCCTTCTCGTACCGGCCAAGGACAAAACTCGGCCTCCAAAAGTTCTCTAAATTCATCCCACATGGCAACATGATCCTGTGGCTTGACGACTTTCCACCACGTAGCGGCCTCCTTGGTAAGGAAATACTGAGCAATCGGTACTTTCCTCACTTCGGGGCAATCAACCACTTCGAAAATCTTTTCCAATTATGCTAGCCAATCTTCCCATCCTAACGGGTCTGTGGCACCGCCAAACTGTGGAGGGTGCATACGGATTACTTCTGAAGCAAAGCGTCCGTGTTCGGGTTCGGATTATTCAGATGAACAGTCTGGGCTAAGATGGTCATCTGGGTAGCCAATTGTTGAAGTGCATTCGCCACTCCAACGTCCGTGCTGTTCCCCTGGCCATTCGACTGGTCGTGCTGACTTTCGGTGTCAGGATGCACCGAGTTCGACAAGCTGGGGTTGGTCGACCCCACAACAGAACTGATGGAAACAGTCGCGCCACGACCTCTTCCACGTCCACGGCCACGGCCACGGCCCCTACCAGCTGACATACTGAAGAACACACAAGTTACGTAAGCACAATTCAATCACGTATCATCAAAGTGACCGATTCTCAAGAATACCGATCAAAGGAAGCAAAACGAATAAGGAAACACTAGAAGAGTAAGAGGCCTTACAAGTACCGGTCGCACTGTGATGATGGCAGAGTAGTGATACTGCGGACAAATAACGACTCGATCGACCCAAAAGACCGACAGCCTAGGTATCCATAGACCTAAGCTCCAATACCATATTCTGTAACACCCCCAAGTTATTCAGGGAATATTACAGCGCCGTGAGCCCCACCGTGGGACCCACAAGGCTAAACATATGCGGAACTATAATTTTTGACTGATAAGGTCTACATACAATGGAAGAAAGAACAATACAAAGGGTATTCAAAATATATCCATTGTATTCAAAGACATCACAACACCAATCAATACCTCGACAAACACGGGCCGGAACATCAAGAAAAATGGAAAACAATACTCGAGTATTCAATGACTATTCCAGTACAACAATACTGAATAGAAAACTCAAAACATAACCGGAGGAAAAACACAGTATCACTCTTGCCCACCATCTTCATGCCAACCCGATACCTGCCTGTCCGCTCTCCTGGAACTTGAAATACATAAAAAGTATTTCCCCCATAAAGGGGTTAGCCGTCGAATAGCTAGTGCAAGTATATCAAGTATGAAACACAATACTTCTCGACAATAAAGTAAATGTAACCGTCAATTCATCAATTCAAGACTAGTATTCTGGAATAACTAAATCACATGGCATCGCATCAATACATATATGAATACCGTGGAACCGCACCAGAGGCTACGTAACCCTCAGGGGACCTATCGGCCCGCCCCAGAGTGGTTCGTTCATATCATCCGTGGAATCGCACCAGAGGCTACGAAACCCTCAGGGGACCCGTCGGCCCGCCCCAGAGTGGATATAAATAATCATGCCATTAATATTTCATACTTTAAAAGTCGAAAATGCACATTCATAAATATATACTTGCCTTTGAGACATCGAGAAATCGAACGAAAAAAGGGGTATGAGTTCGGTAGGTCCAAGAACGCGCTTCCGGCACCTAAACGATTCGCAAGGAATATGATAATCAATTATCCATATTCGAATTGCACGAAGAAACCCCCGAAACCCGTCTACGATTCATAAAAATATACGGATAATCAACTAGAGGTTGGAAAATCGTCCAAAATCTCACAAGTCCGAAAACGGCACAATCCAAACCGTAAAATCATAGGAAAAGCATGCATACGGTATAGATACATCATAATCTCAAGGTTCTCAAGCTTCAAAATGGATAAATCGGACGAATCTACGAAAAACGCCAAAATTCCCAAAAAGTAGGGTTCTATTTTACCTTGATTCGGACGTTAGGATGAATTAGATGTTGTGAAATCCTTGTTCTCCAACCAAATATGTTGTTGTTAGAAGGAAGATCGCTTCCAATCGCCCAAGATCGTCTCTCCCGACTGATTCCCGTCGAAAAGGAGTGAAGAAGGTGAGAAATGACGAAAATAAATTCAATTGCCATATATATATATCTGTCCAGTCTAGCGCACGCTACGCCTCCTTCATTAGCGTGCGCTAGCGAAGTCACCGGATAGTCTAGTGGCTTCTGCCGGCTCCGTTAGCGTGCGCTAATCGTCTGTCTCTAGCGTGCGCTAGTCCAAAATGTGGCATCGAGTATTGGAGTCCAGAACTTACTGTCTCCGCCCTGCTCAAAACTTAGCGTGCGCTACCGCTATGTCTTAGCGTGCGCTAGCCGAAGCCTAGCGTACGCTACCTGATAGTCGAGAAAACCTGGCAACCTCACTGCCTCTGCCGACCAGCCCGGTAACGCGCGCTACGGACGGATGTTAGCATGCGCTACTAACCACGAATAGCGCGCGCTAACAAACTCCTAGCGTGTGTTAATCCGCCAGTCCAGAGAGCAGTCCGAAATACTGGTTCTGACCTGACTGATCCCCTTAGCGCGCGCTACGGCTCAAAGCTAGCGTGCGCTAATCAAGCAGAATTAGCATGCGTTAGCCTAGGCTTAGCGCGCGCTATATCTCTGGCCCAGAACATTTCCGCAAGGTCTATACGACACGATCAAGACCCAAACGAGATACGAAACTCAATAACAATATCAACAACATCTCCAAGCATTTACAGAGCGACAACATAAGAGAAACGTCAAGGTCAAACAGTCAATAAAAAGTACGGTTATTACAGTTTGATTGTTCGGTTTTTGTTGATCTCGTCTCGTGATTGTTGAGCGTTCATACTCCTTTGGGAAATTAGTCTCGTTTCGATCTTCCAACCCTTGGGCGGTGGAATTCCGTATCTGTTCAGCGTTTGGCTCGCATTTTGATTGATGAACCGTTGGGTTGGTCAATTATATTGATTTTTGATCGTACTGTTTTGTGATTGTTCGGATAATCGACTTGATTGTACTATCGGTTTGATGACGCTTGTCACTTGTCGATTTTATTATATCTCTACCGGTGGCGTTGTGCTAGTCGTCGTGGAGCGTGTTTTCACGCCATATATTCCTTTGCGTTGCTGGTAACATTTCGTCGATGGGCGTAAGTTACGCGTTTTTTGTGTATCTCGTCGAGTTTTCCTAGTGGGGATATTGCTTCTCCTTACTTGTTTTAAGTTTCGGGACGAAACTTCTTTTAAGGAGGGTAGAATGTAATACCCGTAATTTCGATTTCTAGTAATTTATTTTTTTCGGAGAATGTCTGTTTTGACGACTGGGTCATGACCGTTTCGTCATTCCGAGAATGATTAATTCTGCACTTTTTGTCATCCGAGTTCGTTTCGGTGTCGTTTTGTTGAGTTCCGTGCTGTTTAACGACTTTTATGCACTTGAGTTCGATTCTTACGAATCTCGTTAGAAACTGCTGTTTCGAGTTTCCCGTAAGTCCGTTTAACTTTGTTAGACGTGTTGTGAACTTCAGTTTGGTTATTCGATCACGTATCGTGATTTTCGGACGATTTGGGCCATTTTGTAATTTCCCAAATTTTGGGGTAATTACTTTCGTTGTCGAATTCCGACACTTTGGGTGGTCGGAATCGTGTGTTCGCTTAGCGCTTGGATTCGTATTTGCGAGTACTTCGTAACCGTATCTCCGATTTTTACTGAGATTCAGGTTTCAGGGTCGTCCGGGCCATCGGAGTGGCCACACGAAGTCACTACGAGGAGTGGCTGGCCTGGCCGAGTTACGGCCGTAAGGTGCCGGTTACGGCCATAATGTGTGCCAGTTACGACCGTAAGGCATGATTGGGTACGGCCGTACGGGCGCTGGGCATCTTCCGGACGAAGGCCGGTTACGGCCGTAATCTGTGCCAGTTACGGTCGTAAGTGTCCGACAATTGCTGGACAGATTCTTTTGACGAATGCCGGTTACGGCTGTAAGGCCTGCCGAGTACGACCGTAAGGGCCGAGTTACGGCCGTAAGGCACTGCCGGTTACGGCCGTAAGTGTCCGGCAGTATCCGGCTATATAAGGCCTCGCAGCCCGTTTTTGTTCATTTCTTCACTTTTCTTGTGGCTTTCGGACGGGTGCGACGGGAAATAGGGTTCTTGGTCGATTCTAATCGATTCCAAGGCGTTTTGGACGATTATTGTTGATCATATCAACATCTAATCCGTGTGTTTCGTCGAATCAAGGTATATTTCTTGATTTTCCCTCAAGTTGACTTTTTGGAGAAATTGTTCTTGATTTCGATTCTAGTCCGATTTTGATACATCGGTTGGTGTAGTATGATGTTATTAATCGTGTTCTATGGGTTGTATATCCATATATCGAGTTTGTTGAACTCGATTGGCGATTCGAGTGTTCTTGGGGATTATTAAACATTTAGTGTTCGATTAAATGCCCCAATGAGTTCCTTTCTATAGTTTGTTGGGATTTACGTTGTTTTTGGCCTTGATTCTCGTCGTAATCATGTTTCATTGTTCCTTACGGATGATTATAGGTGCTCGAGGATTCCGATGTTGAATCTCGTTGGTGATTGATGATTCGTGTGGTGTTTTCCCGTCGTAATTTCGGTGTTATCGCGTTCTTGATGGTGTTCGGGCGTTCGGGGCTGTTCGACACTTTCCATCTGTCGTCTTTTAACGAACTTGGTTCCTAGATAAGTATCTTGTCCATACTTTTCATGTTTCGTAGACGGAATCATTGATAAATGATTTTTTTGTGCAATCCGAATGTTTTAATGAACTTTTAAAAAGATCGGTATGTTCTCGATAATTGTTGTCTTTCAAAAGATAACTCGTATGCTTCGTGGATTAATGCTCTTTCGGAATATGTGCATTAGTTTCGTATATTGGAATATGTTAAACATATTTAGTGAATTTAGTAGACCGTAATTATTTGTCGAGGATTGTGTATTGATATGTGTAATTGTTCAGTGAATATGTGACGTTGCGTGATATTAGTTGTTATTCCTTCGTGAGGAGGTTGTGACGCTTGGTGTTGTTTGGTATTGGTATTTTCTTGTGGTTGTGTGACATTAGTTGTGACTGTACGTCGACTAAAGTGGCCATTCTAGCGAAGTACCTAGCATTTGTATGCATATTCTAGTATTCGAATTATGGCTTCCCGTGGCGTTGTGGATGATATGTGTATGTTCACCTAGGGACGGTCTGACGGGACCTCTAGGGATACGTATTGCCGTGAGTGTGCGTATCACGAACTGTGGTTAACCACCCAGGGATGTCCGACGGGGCTCTGCGGGGTGCGACGGCCGTGAGTCTCGTACCAACGGTTAACTTTGAAATGTATTGTTGGAGAACTGTGATTTTTGGCGCATATCTCGTCTGATTAGAATGGCAGTCCAAATGGTATCGTACTTGGCTGGAATGGCACCAGTAAATGTGTTGTGTGTGATTTGTCCCTTGACTGTGATAATTTGGTAAGGGTACGTGAGTCCTGTGGTTGCTCTGTGTATTGTAGCTCTGTGGTATGTTGAGTGAGACCGTATTGGTTAAGTTGCAAAGTGGTGCTCTCTGATGTCGTTCTGTGAGACTGTTGTCATGGTAACGTTTGACACGGTGTAGTTTCCACCGGGTTATTCTTGCGAGTATATGATGTGGATGATTTGGGTCGTGGACCCCCGTGTTTGTGATTGGAATGTTATGATTGGGTCGTGGACCCTGTTTTCTGCTATCGGAATTGTATTTTGAAATAAACGATTGTTGGGCTATGTCCCTAAGTGTTTCGAAAGGCTTGAAAATTCTTAAATCCCAAATGCTTTCAAGACTCCCGAGATCGTAAAATGTTTTGTAAGATGTAAAATGATTTTGTTCCTATCTTTCATAATTCAAACTGTTTTGATCAAGTGAATTATCTCGGGAATTATATTCACGATTTCTATGTTCTTGGAGTATGATATGTATGGCTTGTCTTTGTATTTATACTTGCACTAGCAAAATAGTGGAGTTTTGCTAACCCCAGAGTATTCGGGGGGTGGATGTCTATTTTGCGTCCAGGTACTTGCAGGTTGCTGGGGACAAATTCACAGGATCGTTACAAAGGATAATGGATGACGGCGATACTAATCACATGAAGTCCGGTGTTGAGTATTTGGTGATGTCTTGTTTTGTCCTTCCGTTGTGTTTATTTTCCCTTTTGCGGGAGCATTGATTTATGTTAACCCCTGTGTGGGTATGAGTTACGAGAAAGAGTAATGTAGGGTTGATGTGTATGTTGTGGTAAAGACCAAATCAGTCTAATGGTCCGTTAATTACCCATGTCGGTATGTAATGTATCGTATTGTATGGCGGTGTTTCTGTATTTAGCCTGGTAGATCCTCACAGAGAGGGTCTACGGCGCTGTAATATTCCCGAGTGGTCTTGGGGTGTTACAATTGTGAAGTTTTCCATCATTTTTTTGTCAAACTTGCCACCTAATTGTTCAAAGGTAGATGGTTTCTAGATATTGATTTTGTTGATGAATTTCTAGATGGTGTTGATTTTGTTAGGTGGCAATGACCTTCAACACTACTCCTCATTGCCGACACTCATGATGCGTTATACCATTCCAAGTAGGTCTCGGAATTTGAAAATCTTTGTTGTAGATAAGCTCTTCGTAAATATGTCTGCAACCTGGTCTTCGGTCCTGTCTGGCTTCATGTCAATGTCTCCTTTAAGTACTTTCTTACATAAGAAATGATAGTGTACTTCCACATGTTTGGTCCGAGCATGAAATACTGGATTCTCAGCCAAACGAACTGCTGACAGATTGTCACAGTGTAATGCAACGCCATCTTCTATTGGTTGATTCAAATCCTTCATGAGTTGAGTCAACCAAGCACACTCTTGTGCTGCCATCGCCACTGCTTTATATTCCGTTTCAATAGTTGAAAGAGAAATGGTAGGTTGTCTCTTACTGCACCATGATATAGCTCCTGAACCAAGATTGAATATATATCTTATAGTCGACCTCCTGGTATCATGGTCTCCGGCATAGTCAACATCACAATATCCGCTAACCTTTCTTTGCACTCCCTTCTTGTAGAAAAGTCCCCAATCAATTGTGCCTTTAACATATCTCATGATTTTTTTAACTGCTTCTAGATGTGACTTCTTCAGATTCTGCATGAACCTACTAACGACACCTACAGCGAAAGTACTGTCTGGTCTAGAAAGAGTTAGATAGATAAGACTACCCACTATTTGAGGATACATCTTTGTATCCTCCAAGTTATTTCCATCGTAGGCACACAACTTCAAGTTTGGTTCCATCGGAGTAGAAATAAGCTTGCACTCAGCTAGCCCAAACTTCTGAATTAAATCTCTTGCATATTTTCGTTGACCAAGAAATATACCATCATATGTTCTTTCGACTTCCAATCCTAGAAAATGTTTCAGTTCACCAAATTTCTTCATTTGAAATCGGACCAACAAATTTGTCCTTGTTCGTTGAATCTCGTCTTCATCATTGCCAGTGATGATTAGATCATCCACATATACAAGGACTACTACTAGCTTGCCTTCTTGAGTTTTCACGAACAAGTTCGAATCTGCTGGGGCAACATGATAACCACTTTGGACTAGAAACTCAGTAATTTTCCCGTACCATGCTCGGGGTGCCTGCTTCAAGCCATACAATGCCTTCTTCAACTTGCACACGTACTCAGGCTTTTCATGATTCACAAATCATTTGGGTTGATCAATATAGATATCACGATCAAGTTTCCCATGTAAAAATGCATTCTTCATATATATTTGCCATAATTTCCAGGACATACTTGCTCCTAAGGCTAGTAAGACACGAACTGCGACTAAACGTTTTGTCATAGTCTATGCCATACTCATGAGAGAATCCACAAACAACTAATCGAGCCTTATATCGCTCGATCATACCATCTGGGCGAATCTTCAACTTGTAAACCCATTTGCAGGATATGGGTTTAACACATTTAGGTTTTGGCACTAAATTCCAAGTTTGATTTTGTTTCAATGCCAAAATCTCTTTTTCCATGGCCTTCTCCACTCTGGATTATTTGATGCTTCTTCAAATTTACTTGGCTCTTTGACTTCAGCATAGGCAGCATCTACGTACTTTGGATTTGGCCGTCTTTCTCTGGTGGACCTTCGCACTTGAGGTTATGAAGGTTCCTGCTCTTCAGTTGACTAGTCTGTACTTCATCTGGTATTTCATGTACACCTGTTCTCCAAGGGCTTCTTGATTTGGATCGTACCTCAATTTGATCTGATGGGGATCTTGGTTCTTCTATGTCGTTGTTTTATTGAGAGGAATGTAGCTGCAACTTGGTTTGTAGCTTTTCTTGAAGCACTTGTGTATCTGGTAATGCCACCTTATTTGTCCACCATAAAGATGCCTCATCGAATACAACATTTCGTGAGACATAGATCTTCTTTGTATTTGGATCGCAGCATCTCCAGCCTTTCTTTTGTTCATCATATCCAACGAATATGCAGCTGACAGCTTTCTTGTCGAACTTACTGCGATCTTCATCTGCAATAAACACATAACATACGCAACCAAATACTCGAAAATAATTCACTATTGGTTTTACATTATACAATTTTTGAAATGGTGAAATAAATTCCAGCCTCGGTTGTGGTAGCCTATTGGTGATATAGACTACTGTCTTCATGCATTCTACCCAAAATATTGTATCAACATTCTTTGCATGTAGAAGACTTCTACATATCTCTGCTAGGTGGCGGTTCTTCCTCTCCGCTACTCCAATTTGCTGTGGAGTTTCTGCACAAGTCAGTTGCCTTTGGATGTTGCACTCCTTGAGTTAGTTGTTGAATTCATTTGAAGTGTATTCTCCTCCATTGTTAGTACGGATGCACTTGATCTTCCTTCCAAACTCACGTTCTACCGTATCCTTGAACTTCCTGATTTTTTCAAAAGCCTCATCTTTATGCTTCAAGAAATATACCCATAAATACCTTGAGAAATCATCAATAAAGGTTATCAGATATTGATAACCGCTTGTTGATTTTGTTTATCTTCCCAAGCACATCTGAGTGGACAAATTCCAACGGGTCCCTTGCTATGAACTTTGACTCTTTGTAAGGCAGTTGATGTGCCTTACCATATTGACATCCAGCACACACAGTATCATGTTTGATCTCGAATTGAGGAAGTCCCTTTAGCATGGACTTCTGCCTCATAATCTTCCGTTTAATTGACATGTCTAAGTCGTGCATGCCATAGGTCTCCAGTGTCACTTCTCCTAGCTTTCTCAACGTAGGCTTCTTCAGCTGACATCACATAGATAGCTTTCATTTTTGGTCCTTCCACGAACGGTGTACCTATGACTTTCAATTCACGGAAGTCTCGAAATCCCAATCTTCTTCTCGTGGAGCCTCATCCTTAGATGTTGTTGAAGCATTTCCTTCAACTCTCTTGGCCCAGCAATTTTTTGCATAATGTCCTTTCTTGCCACAATTGAAACAATCGTCACTTTGACGATCCTTTTGTTGCCACCGATTCTGACCATTTCGATTATGGTGAGCTCCTCGAGCTCCCACTGACTGGAAACATCTATCTTGGTTTCCTCGAACATCTCTTTCTTGACTGTTGAATCTCCCAAAACCACGCCCTCGTCCTCGACCATGATTGCATACTCGTCCGCATCCTTGATTGTCTCTTCTATTAGTGAAAAGGGCTGTCTCTTCACCATTAGTTGGTCGACCAGATGTGTGTTTGTCTAGATCCTCTTCATTAATTAGCAAATTCTCCAAATCTGCTAAAGTTGGCCGGGTGGCCCAGCCCCGAGTTGCCGTGATAATACTCTTATATTCTGGCTTCATCCCGTGGATGATAATTCTTTTCATCTTAGTTTGTGTAATGCCATTTTCATGATCTAGTTTAGAAATCTCATCACAAAGAGATTTCACCTTTGAGAAATATCGACTCAGGGACATTTTTCTCTGGGAGATCGACAAAAGCTCATTTCCGAGCCTTTGTAAGTTTGCATCATTTTTCTTCACGAAAACAGCCGCCAATGCCTCCCAAGCTGCTTTCGGTGTTTGGGCATCTTTGATCCGCTGGAGAAATTCATCTCCTACAGCTGCAGTTAAGGCATACATAGATTTGCCTGCCTTAACCTCCCATTTTTTTAAAGCATCAGGGTCGGCTGTTGGCCTTTGATGTGCAGCATCTGGTCATACCAATGTTGAGGTTGAGACGTCAGAGGTTGTGTCTGCGCTTTTGGCCTCCCTTGGTGGTGTTGTCTCAGCTCCGTTCACGATATCCCATAAGTCCTGTCCGAGCAGGTAAAACTTCATACGAGTACTCCATGACCCATATTGTTATTATTGAGCTTCTCAATAGTGGTACTAAAATCAGCCATGATTTTAACAAAGCTTTTAGGGCCAAAAGTACAATTTTTGAAATTTTTGGGTCAAAATAAAAAATTCAGAAATTTAGGGACTAAATTAAAATCTTCAGAAAGTTCAGGGATGAGTATGTAATTTCTGGAAAGTTTATTTGCAGAGTACTGTTCAACCTTGAGATAATTTTTTCGGAAGCCCGTACGGCTTCGTCTGACGTCAGTTTTGTATTTCGAAAATACTTACGAACTCGTCTCAACACGAGGAATCTAACGATATCCTCAAAACTAAATTTCGACCACCTTTGTAAAACTCGAAATTTTCAGCCCTCTACCACTTCTGACTAGCACTCCAAAATATCTCTGATACCACTTGTTGGGATATCAAAGGATCATTATAGTAAATTATCGATAATTTGAGAGAAAAGTATTTATTCTATTATCACTCAAGAATAGAAATACAAACTCACAAAATAGAAAAACTCTCACCCTCACTCAATCACTTCTTGGATTGTTATTTCCTCTACTTGGGATTTTCACTCTTGGAGATGGGATGATTTCAAATGCTACAAGCATGCCTTATTTATTTGTAATAAATATGGTGTGCAACCATGGTGTGAAAGGATGGTGTGAAGGGATCAACCATAGTGGGTATTGTGAAGTTTCCCATCATTCTTAAACTTGCTAACTATTGTTCAAAGGTAGATGACTTCTAGATGTTGATTTTGTTGATGACCTTCTAGATGGTGCTGATTTTGTTAGGTGGCAATGATCTTCAACAGCTTTGCGTTTTGAGAAACTATGAAAGTAGCTATGTCAGTTTTGGGGGACCTGAGGAGTTGCTCGTTGCTAACGTCGAAGTTTAACTTTTACATCGGTTGTAATAATCGATGTAAACAAGGTAGTGATTTTACATTGGTTTTTAGGAATAACCGATGTAAAATCACCGCGTCTTCAATTTTTACATTGGTTATAAATATAACCGATGTAAAAATGTCGAAATTTTAATTTTTACATTAGTTGTATTAGACAACCGATGTAAACCGACTGCATTTTTAATTTTTACAGCGGTTTTTGTTAAACGATGTAAATTGAACATCGTAAAAAGTATATTTTATAGTAGTGAACCTCTTCAATTTCATAAGCACCATCATCTTCGAGAAAGAATTTGGGTCATCACACTTGAGTTCAAGAATGCAGGAGGCACTGAAATCCAAAGGTAAGCTATCTAGGGAGCTTTGAAAATTTTATTTTTGTTCCGGGATATCCTTCCCTTATTGGTGTCTTACCTAATACTGGTTATAGGGGGTACATAGATGGAAGGTTCTAGATCCTTCTAGAGGTAGTAGAATCCTATTAGATGTCTTACGTTATCTAGGAATCCTATGTATGGAAGGACTCTCATTGTAATGCCTATATAAAGGCCCCTCTATCAGTGTTATGACTACAATTGATTGACTCGTATTTACAGTCTTTTACTTTCTCCTGAAATACGTTATTAGCACATAGCTCGAGAAAACTTACAAATTCCGAAAAAAAATCGGCCCTTAAACCTAGCCGACCACCGCCGATCACTGCCGGAACCCTACCGGACCTCAGATCTACTCAGACCGATCACAGCCGATCACTGCCGGAACCCTACCGGACCTCAGATCTACTCAGACTGATCACAACCGATCACTGCCGGAAGACCGATCGACCCAGATCGACCACATCCGATCACCGCCGGACCCCTGCCGGAACACCGATCGACCCAGATCGACCACTGCCGCATCTTGCCGCACGCCACCGCTTCCAGTCCACCCAGACCATGATCGATCTTAACCGGTACCGACCGCAACTCGCCTGTGCCGACCAAATCCCGTCCGGTGCCTGCCGATCCAGCCCATCCGCGACCACAACTCGCCTGTGTCGACCATATCTCGTCTGGTGCCTGCCGATCCAGCCCAGCCACGACCGCAACTCGCATGTGCCGACCAGATCCCATCTGGTGCCTGCCGATCCAGCCCAACTGCGGCCGTAACTCGCATGTGCCAGATCCTATTCGATGCTGACCGAACACCGCCGATATAACCCAGCCTCGATCTGACCAGCTCTAGCCCAGTCCCCCGCTACCGAAAGCCGCACCCGATCCAGCCCAGCCATTCCGACCCAGTTCAAAATTCGGACCAAAGACCCGAACATCGACTTAATTTATTTTTTGAAACCATCAAAATTGCGCCCCCGGTTTCACGTTGTCGCATAGAGTACCAATCGGTAGATCGAAGCACACTACAAATTCATCCATATCACGTTCTTAATGTTATAATCGAGGTAATTATCTGAACTTGTCCCTATTCAATTCTCTGTTTTGGGAATTTTTTTTGTGGGGGGGGTACATGGGTTATTGGGTTCTTTATCTCCCACGCTACTTTGCGGTGGATGAAATCGCGAGAGAAGTCGGTATCTCTACGTGTCGAAGAAAACTGTGTGACGGTCCTGGGAGAGTCACAGAATTGTTGAAAGTCGATACTTGTGGTTGTTGCATACACCACGTATCTGGGTGCGATTTGATATCGCCATTTTTGTCGACTTTACTAAACAATAATTAAGGGAAGTACATCGAGTAACGGTTATGTTACATGTTTTTAAAAGCATCGATTGTGACCATTTAGATTGTCACTGAAAATCCAACAAGACTAACTTCCTCTTGTTTATATCTTGTAGATGGCACAAAGCTCCAATGTTTACCCAGAGTTCGACATCCTTGACCATGCTGGTAAGGAGTACCATAGGTGGGTCTCAGACGTTCGCTTGGCATTCGTCGGTAAGAGATTTACTACCACCATCTTTCCCTATAATGAGCCTACCGCTCAAGAACCGAGTGAGAAAACCAAGGCTAATGCATTGATGTACTTGCGTAGATATATACATCCGTTGTTGAAAAAGTGTTACATGAATTTGCAAACCCCCATAGAACTATGGGATACACTCGAACAACAGTTTAATAATGTGCATGATCAGCGGTTCCCTGAATTACAACTTCAGTGGGAGCAAATCCGGTTTTTGGAATGCGAATGTGGAGGCCGATAACCAAGCCATCCTCAATCTTCGCGCTGATCTTGGTTTTGTGGTGTCAAGAAGTCTCATCAAGACTTGATCGAGAAGACTCTTAACACGTTTCCCGTGGGAGCAAGTGTGATTGCTCATCAGCTGCACATTGCCTATGAGGAAGGGAACATTAAAAATTTTAGTGACCTTATCTCCCATCGCGCGAAAAAGAAAAGGCACCATGAGATCATTCTCAACAGCAATGCGCGCCCAGCTAGTAAGAAGCCGATTCTGGAAGTGAATCAGGCTACCCATAGGAAGGCACCATGACAAAATAGAAAAGGCAACGCTACTCAGTTTCTGCAAGCACCACGGGTGCATGACTCGAGCAAGCGAGGGAAAAGACGAGGTCGTCGTTCCAATGTATGGAAGAGGTAAGGTAGCTCGGCCACAGGTCCTAGTGGAGCCCAACCACGTGGACCACCTCCTACCGTCGATATTGGACCCACTCCAAAAGAAGGCCGGAATTGCTATACTTGCGGCTCAAAGAAGCATACTTATTGCAATTGCAAGGCGCCAAAGAACACCCAAGCCTACTACAAGCACTATAAACAGTACTTGACTCAAGAGTCAAATTACATGGACGAAGATAATGAGAATACGGAGGTGAACCATATTGAGAACCTTCCTCTCACCATTGCGGACAAAGACCAATATTTGGATGTTGCTGACTTTGACTAGATCATTGTAGTTTGACTAGTTTTTACGCTTTGGTTATGTTTTGTCTTGTTTCTAGTTTTCTTTCGAGAACTACTTTGGGATTTTCTATAAATGTAATAAAGTTGTCCATGATGAATAAAATTCTTTTAATTGCTGTGATGTGCAAAAACAAATTTTATTTTTCCCTTCAAAAGCATGTTTGGTTTATTACAAAACAATTGCTCAGTAAAGAATTGCTTGGTTAATTTGATACATTGGTGGATTTCATCAAAACTTTTGATCAAGACTAGGCGCATCCTCCTTGGTATTTATTTATGCTTTGAAAGTTCAAATAGAATCAGTGGCTTTTAAACAGTCTTAGCTATACTGATATTCCTACTTTCTCTGCAAGTCTGAAGTTGGAGTTACCGAAAAGATCATTAGTCGAGATATAAATCGAAGACCTCGATGCATTTTGAAGTGTTTAAACGCTCCTATGGCCATCATTGCCATAGTATTGTATCAACAATAATGCCTTTGAAAAAGGTTTCAACCTTGCTCTATCACTCAACAATAGGGAAATACCAAAATAGCAACTTGAAACGAGCACTGCGATCTTAGTTTAATGATCCATAAAGTTCACGACATATGGACAGAAAGATACCGAAGTCTCGTTTCCAGAACAACTGACCGTTAATCCCTAGACTTCTTAACGAAGGAGTTATTGCTATTTTAGTGAACAAAGGTCAAGCTACGCGGAAATTATTTCCAGCGATTGTGCTAAACTTTGATCCTAACCAACTTGGTTGAATTTACCCAAACTCGAAGTTAATGAGTTTTCGCTATGTCTTTCATCACAAGACTAATCGAGTTTCATGTCTTATTGTAGATGTCTCTTGGCGAAATTGAGTGCCTTGCTGATAGTGGAACAACCCAAACTATTCTTCGGAATAGGCAATTATTTAAGGATATTGTGCCATATATATCCTCAGTGACAACAATGATTGGTTCCTCCCAAGTAATTCAAGGGAGGGCTCATTTCTTGCTATCTAATGGTACACATATTAATGTCACAAATGCTCTCTATGACCCAAGAGCGAACCGAACCTTGCTAAGTTTTAGGGACATCTATGCCAACGGTTATCACCTTGATACACACTGTGAGGATGGGATATAATTTTTGTGTGTTACTCTGGCAGAATGCGGAAGACGCCGCATTCTCGAGAAACTTATGAGTCAAAGTAGTGATTTATACCAGACTACAACAAGTGTTATTGAATCCTACGCCGTGAGTCACGAACTTTGCGATTCCGAAGCATACCAACTATGGCATGACTGACTCGGTCACCCTGGATGCGATATGATGATTCACATTTTGAAAAACTCACACGGTCATCCATTTTTCAAATCCAGAAAACGATTGGAAGCACCACTCGATATCGGCATTGATATGAGTGAGTCTGATACCGTATCACTGGGATTAAAGACCGCACGCCCTGATAAGGTTGACGGTTCATCTTTCGTAAATCCCGAGGCTTTCGTGGAAATTTCCAATGCCCATAAATCGTTTTGTAAAGCCTGTTCACAAGCAAAGTTGGTACCTTCTCCGTCCTTTGCTAAAGACTCAACACAAAATATTCGCTTCTTACAAAGAATTCAAGGGGACATTTGTGGACCTATTCAACCAGAGTGCGGACCATTCAGATACTTTTTGGTTCTGGTTGATGCATCGATGCGATGGTCACACGTCGCTCTACTATCCACAAGAAATGATGTATTTGCTAAACTCCTCGCACAGATCATCAAGTTACGATCTAACCACCCCAACTTTACAATCTGGGGCGTGTACTCCATCCTGGTGTACGCTGCAATGAGCGGCTCCATTTGATTGGTGAACACTGGTGTTACTTAATGCGCGAGCAAGGGGCGGCTCCTGTGGGAGTGAACACCGGCGCGGGGACATGTGCAATGGGCGGCCAATATAGTGGAGTGAACGCCGGTACACAGGTGTACAAGGGAGGCGCCTGGCAGGCTTATTGGTAACGGATATTCGAGTGACAGCTAAGAACCCATAACAAACGATTTTCGAAATTCAAGTTTATTTCAACTCACTTTAAAATATTGGTCTTGATAGACCGCAGTTCATGTTTTCTTAAAGTTTGTTTCAACTTGTTTTAAACGTTGGTATCAGGGTTAATTAACCAAGGATATTTGACGAAATTTCCGCGGGTTAATTAATCAAGGGTCTTGAGCAGGATTTGTCGAATGAGAGATTGTGTCTTTGATTGATCTTGTGATGATATTCTGTGAGATGGGTTGTAACGCCCCCAAAATGAACCGGGACGCCACAGTGCCGTAGATCCCATGAGGGACCCACAAGGCAAGTTTCTAAAATATTTTATTAAAAGTGGTAATATACGGAAGTAATTAAGAAAGTATTCGTGTATCCCAAGGTACAAATGCAAATAGTCTCCGTACATACGGTTATTACACAACGTGGAATGTTCAAATTTATTTAAGAAATTAACAGGCCTTCTTCCAACACAGCTCACGCCCGTCAGAACCTTCGGGGTGTCTGCACAAATTCAACAAATTTACTGCACGACATGTCGTGCCGAACCTAGGTCGAAACAATCCCAACCTAACTCAAAAGTAAAATCTAATAATTTCCGGGAATAAAGTTATCACCGAATGTTCCATGTTATTCCTTTTATCAGACATAAACTCCCAAGGTCGCAACCAAGGGTCACGGAAGTATCTACACAGAATACTCGGACGTGGGTACCATTCGAGTTTTATCCGCAACACGGTCCAACAAGAAAACTCCCAAGGCCGCGGCCAAGGGTCACGGTAGTATCTACTCGGAATACTCGGACAAGATAATCGTAATAGCACCATTCCACAATAGTAACATTTACTATGTCTAAAATTATAAGACGTAAAGTCCGAGCAAGATTCACTTGCCTCAAATCCGACGCGAGTTATTTAGGACAAGGCAACGGCTTGAACGATCGCACTTGGAAATCCGACCTATTACATGTTTGTCGATTAACATCTCGTGATATTAATAATGATCAACGACGTTCCTCCCCCTCCCGTATGTTAAAACCCTATCCTAGTTGTTTATGATGTCGGAATCGAATTTCTCCATTTTTTATCCATAATGCGTGCCATTAAGTTCTTAGGTTCGGCAACATTCTCTATAAGTTATCCGTCCGCTAAACAATAGTGTTTTAACACAACATTCCTAGTTAATTATAACCGACAATCACCAATATTTCATCGTTGTCTTAATATGCAAGTCTAGAACGATTAATCCATCATTTTAACATGTTTCGGTATCTATTTAGCTAGAAATTGTTGGTAACTTCATCAAGGATTCATTGACGGTTTTATTCAACATGATAGTATGGTTATATATGAAATCCTTCAAGATGATTCCGAGAAGTTGGTGATTAGCAATATGATTATGAGTTCTACCATTATTCATTCCAATTTCAAGCTTTGATGGATATCGATTAACAATTGCGATAGCTATATACCGGTTCGATTATTACGGAGGGTTCTAAGCTACCCAAGGCATCCGAGGTTTACTAAAACTTACTAAACAATACCGAAATGAGTTCAAGATTGAATAAACTTACCTTAATTGACAAAAGATGATGAATAACGACGGTGGACGAAGGAGAACGAGAAGATAACACCTTCAAGACCTTCCCGAAGCTTGATTAACGCACTCTAATAGGATAGCACTTGAATTGGGAGGCTAGAATTGGTTCAACGATGGTGGAGAGTAGTGTACAAGGAAGAGGGATGATGTTTGGGACGGAGAAATGAAAGGCAAGGTGTTCTTTTATAAACTTAAGTTGCCCTTACGTACGTTATGCCTCACGCATTACGCACGTAAGAGGCTTTACGACGTTATGGCAAAATACTTAACGCATATAAGGAACTCACCGAACGATTCACCCACATCGTTACGCATGCGTAAAACGGGTTTACGACGTAACACCTCGTTGACTTGCTGCCGCAATCACGCCGAAAGTTGGTCGCACGCGACACGGACGAAGATTCTGTCCAAGACCGAAGACCGTTGTTACGCACGTAAGGGCCAACATATAACGCACGTAATGGCTCGGACATAGCGTACGTAATGGGTCGGAGTATAACGTACGTAAGCGACAGCTTTGTTTGTCAAATTATCATCTCATTAATTTATTATGACACGACTCCCTCTCCATGTCGTCCGGAAATCTCTCGGGAACAAGACGTTGGCCACCATCATATTCGCACCGATAATTACCTAACGACATCGAGGTATGTCACCGAAAGTTCACAATCATCATGCCATCACAATACACGAATAATAGATACGATGCCGTACAACCATATTATACAGAATATGTTTTATTGCAATGGAGTACATTTATTTATCAAACAGGAAAAATAGACGTGAGCGCCTAAAGTAAAAAGCATGTAATACTGGTGGTATTACATACCACCCCCCTTAAAATAGTTTCGTCCTGAAACTAAGAAAATAACTCGGGATGATTCTCTCTCATGCTTGCCTCGGTCTCCCAAGTCGCTTCTTCCGTACCGTGGTGCGACCACTGAACCTTCACAAGGGGTATGTTCTTGTTCCTTAGTGTCTTTACGCGTCGATCCAAAATCGCTGTTGGAACTTCCCTAAAGGTAGCATCATTGGAAATCTCTACTTCCTCGAAGTTGATCTTGTGGCTAGGATCGTATACGTACTTTCTCAGCTGGGAGACGTGGAAGATATTATGCACTCCGTCTAACGATGGCGGTAATGCTAGCCGATAAGCGAGTTTACCGACTCGGTCCAGTATTTCGAACGGGCCAATAAATCTCGGGCTTAGCTTGCCCTTTTGGCCGAAGCGTCGAATGCCCCGCATTGGCGATACTTTAACCCAAACATGATCCCCAACCATAAATTCCAACGGTCATTGTCGGTCCATAGCGTAAGACTTTTGGCGACTCTGTCGCCAACATGTGTTTTCGAACAATGGATATCTTCTTAATGGATTCCTGGATTAGATCCAACTCGGTGGCGATGACATCGGATGCATCGTCCCAACATAGGGGAGACTTGCACTTTATACCATACAGGGCCTCAAAGGGGGCCATGCCTATGCTTGCATGCCACTGTTGTTGTACGAAAATTACGCTAGGCAGAGGTGTTTAGCTTGATCCTTGCCCCAATCGAGTACACATGCTCTCAACATATCCTCCAGAGTCTGTATGGTGCGTTGCATTTGTCCATCCGTTTGAGGATGATAGGCGATCTTGAAATGCGATTGAGTACCCATGGCACAGTGGATGACCTTCCGAAGCGGGACACATATCTAGTGTCTCTATCCGAAATAATCCCCGAGGGAACGCCATGTAATCTCACGATTTCCCGAACAAAGATGGTAGCCACTGCCTGTTCCGATGGCCTCCCGAATTGAATGAAGTGTGCCGACTTTGTCGATCGGTCTACAATAACCCATATCGTGTCTTTTCCCCGCCGTCACCGGTAACTTGGTGACAAAGTCCATTGATATGCTCTCCCATTTCCATTCAGGAATGGGTAAGGGCCGCATGATTCCGGTCTACGGTGTTCAATCTTCACCTGTTGACATACCATACATCGAGCGACAAACCTTGCTACCTCTTGCTTCATATTCTTCCACCAGAAACTCTTTCGCAGGTCCTTGTACATTTTGCTCGCCCCGGGATGTATCGAATAGGGAATAGAATGAGCTTCCTTAAGTATAGTTTGCTTAAGCTCGTCATTAGGTGGGATGCAAATCCGGTTCTTGAATCTAACTAAGCCCTCTTGGATCCTGTAGTCTGAAATAACTCCTCCTTCGGCCTTTGCGCCGATCGCACGAAGTTCTGGATCCTCCATCTGTGCTAGGTGTATCTCGTCCAGCAAGGACGATCGAATATCAATCGAGCTCAACTGTCCCTGGCGGTGTTGTATCCACACTTCAATGTCATTTCTCCGGAGATCTTGCTGCAACTCCAGCTGTACTGTCAAACCAGATAGTGTCACCTCCTGCGCATTTTTCCGACTCAGTGCGTCTGCTACGACGTTGGCCTTACCAGGGTGATATAGAATCTCCACATCGTAATCCTTGATTATCTCCAGCCAACGCCTCTGTCTCATATTTAACTCTTTCTGCGTGAAAATATACTTTAAACTCTTGTGGTCCGTAAAGATTTTACAGTTAACCCCATATAGGTAATGTCTCCAGATCTTAAGAGCGTGGACCACTGCAGCTAGTTCCAAGTCATGTGTCGGGTAGTTCACCTCATAAGGTTTAAGTTGACGAGAGGCGTAAGCGATAACCCTGTCATTCTGCATGAACACACATCCTAACCCGTGCTTAGACGCATCAGTGCATATTACGAATCCCTCCGTACCCTGCGGTAGTACCCACACTGGGGCAGTAGTAAGCTTCCTCTTCAGCTTGTCGAAGCTCTCCTGACAATCCGTTGTCCAAACAAACTTTGTGTCCTTCCTAAGCAGATTTGTTAATGGCTGAGCGACACAGGAGAAGGCCTCGACAAACCGTCGATAATATCCCGCCAATACCAGGAAACTTCTCACCTCTTTGACATTCCTAGGTGGTTCCCAATTCATAACTGTCTCGATCTTCTGGGGGTCTACCTTAACGCCTCCTGCTGAAATCACATGTCCCAAAAAGGTCACCTCTGGCATCCAGAACTCGCATTTAGAAAGTTTAGCATACAGTTGATGTTGCCTTAAAACGCTCAACACCTGCCTCAAGTGTTCCTCATGCTCCCATCGGCCGGAATAGATTAAAATATCGTCAATGAAAACCACCACACATTTATCGAGAAACTCACGTAACCCTGTTCATTAATTCCATAAAAACAGCCGGAGCATTAGTCAGGCCAAACGACACCACCATGTACTCGTAGTGCCCATATCTCGATCGAAATGCGGTCTTGGGAATATCCTCCTCTCGAATTCTTAATTTGTGATATCCCGAACGTAAGTCGATCTCTGAAAACACGGTCGCCCCTTGCAGTTGGTCCAGTAAATCATCAATCCTTGGAAGTGGGTAACGGTTCTTAATAGTGACCTTATTAAGTTCCCTGTAATCGATACACAGGCGCAGAGAGCGGTCCTTTTTCTTCACAAAAAGAACTGGCGCACCCCATGGCGAAGTACTCGGACGAATGAGCCCCTTCCTTAGCAATTCTTCGAGTTGTGACTTCAGTTCCTTCATTTCGGCTGGTGCCATCCTGTATGGTGCCTTGGAGATAGGCGTCGTTCCTGGCTCAAGTTCGATTGAGAGATCGACCTCCTATGTGGTGGCAACCTGTAGTTCGTCGGGAATATGTCCGAAATTCATTCACAACAGGAATATTAGCAACCGACAATTGTGACGTGCCCTCTGAAGAATATAGCACCGATGAATACGCTCCTCGATCATCACGAGGTGCTACCGAAAGGAGACCGAGGGACCCTTTTGTCTTTGAAGTGCTCTCGGCCTCTAATCGTGTGAGTGGCACCGTCATGGGTCGTGATAGAAACGGTCAGGCGATAGGTATCCAATACCGTCTTGTGCTTCGTCATCCAGTCCATACCTAAGATCACATCTTCGTTTTGGAGTGGAAAGACCATGAGATTGGCTGTCCAGCCCAGATTATTGATACGAATCGGACAGTTTCGAACTTCCAAGTTACCCTCCACCCTGCTGCCCTCGGGTAGTTTAACAGTAAAGGACTCACAGGGTACACAAGGGAGATGTAAACGGTTAACACATTCTACGGATATAAACGAGTGGGTTGCTCCAGTATCAAACAGTACATGAACAGCCGAGATTTAATAAGGAGAGTACCCGAGACGGCAAGAGTGGTCGGGTCGTAGGTAGCCCTTAGTTCGAACATGCGGGACGGCGGTGTCCCGAGGAGGGTGCGATACCTCCCGCGACCACGCCCTCTTAGGCACCGTGTAGAGGAGGCTGGTGAGGTGGAGATCGGTAGTCGGACATGGCGGGCCCTGGATGTCTGCAGAACCTTGTTGACTACGAGGAGCCGGGTTTGGAGTAGGTTTGATCCGAGAACAGAGCGAGACATGTGCCCGCCTCTTCCGCATGAAAAACACTTTGTCGATGCTTTACGACACCGACTCATGGTATGCCTGCTATGCCACAATTGAAACGACTCCGGCGAGAAGGCCCGTCGGATGTTCCTTTCTGTTGGGACGAAGGCGATGATTTGGAGGGAACCCATTCCCAAATTCACTCTCTGGTGCTCCCGGACCGATTCTTTGTCTTACGCTTCTTTTGGTTGTGCCGGCATCCGCGACAACCGTCTGGCGTATCCGTGACCACGTCCTCATATGCCCTCAACGTGGTGCAATGAAACCCCGCCGCGTAGCGTTGAAAATCCTCCGGCAACCGTTGAGCAAGGTGACAAATTGGTCTTCGGATGGAACCATCATGCGACATAGCTTAGCTCGGTCTGTATGCCCGAATGATTTCTCGGTGGCAAATTCGAGGTCCTGGCGAAGAAGCTCCCGCTCGTGCGGTCCAACTGATCGGGGACAAGATTGCCTCTCAATAGTTTGGAAAACTCGGGCCATCCGACTATTCTCGTCTCTCGGCTTATAGGTCCTCCACCATCGGCCGCGGTGTCACGGAGTGGTTGATTCCGAGTGGCACTTTCCGGTTTCTGGCGGCCGATCACCTCGGCGATCTCCATTTCCGAGATCCAATCGTCCACGTGCTTATCCACGACCCGTCGAATAATGGCGGTCGGCCTTGACATTTCTCGGCCAACGGTCCTTCCGGTGTTTTCTTCTATGTTAATGACTGGACTGCTCTGCCGGTTGACTGAGCGATTCCCATAGCAATGGCACAGGCGAGAGTCGAACAAAGGTGGATCAAATCCCCGTTGTTACGGTTTTCCGCTTCTGTTCGTTCTGATTAACAGGCGGAGGTTGATTTCATTTGGGTTAGTTTCTCCGGTGTTTCTGTCTCCCTGCTGGTTCATAGCGGAACCTTGTGCGTCATTTACGTTTCTTCTAGCTCCTCGACGTGCCATTGGTGATGTTCGTTCAATCTAACAGGTTAGTTTAATGCAAACATTCTTTGAGTCCTTACTGAATCCAAACATCATACTTGATCCATAAGAATTTACATGTATTCTACCTCGACATCCCTCGAGGAGTTACGGTCGTCGGGAGTGTTGGATTTTGAAGGCAAAACGTTTTCAAAATATTTTTGGTAAAACTTTCCACGTGAGTGTTTAGTCTCTGATACCATTTTCTGTAACGCCCCCAAAATGAACCGGGACGCCACAGTGCCGTAGATCCCATGAGGGACCCACAAGGCAAGTTTCTAAAATATTTTATTAAAAGTGGTAATATACGGAAGTAATTAAGAAAGTATTCGTGTATCCCAAGGTACAAATGCAAATAGTGTCCGTACATACGGTTATTACACAACGTGGAATGTTCAAATTTATTTAAGAAATTAACAGGCCTTCTTCCAACACAGCTCACGCCTGGCCGTAACCTTCGGGGGTGTCCTGCACAAATTCAACAATTTACTGCACGACATGTCGTGCCAGTAACCTAGGTCAGAAACAATCCCAACCTAACTCAAAAGTAAAATCTAATAATTTCCAGGAATAAAGTTATCACCGAATGTTCCATGTTATTCCTTTTTATCAGCACATAAACTCCCAAGGTCGCAACCAAGGGTCACGGAAGTATCTACACAGGAATACTCCGGACGTGGGTACCATTCAGGTTTTATCCCGCAACACGGTCCAACAAGAAAACTCCCAAGGCCGCGGCCAAGGGTCACGGTAGTATCTACTCGGGAATACTCCGGACAAGATAATCGTAATAGCACCATTCCACAATAGTAACATTTACTATGTCTAAAATTATAAGACGTAAAGTCTGAGCAAGATTCACTTGCCTCAAATCCGACGCGAGTTATTTCCGGACAAGGCAACGGCTTGAACGATCGCACTTGGAAATCCGACCTATTACATGTTTGTCGATTAACATCTCGTTATATTAATAATGATCACCGACGTTCCTCCCCCTCCCGTATGTTAAAACCCTATCCTAGTTGTTTATGATGTCGGAATCGAATTTCTCCATTTTTTATCCATAATGCGTGCCATTAAGTTCTTAGGTTCGGCAACATTCTCTATAAGTTATCCGTCCGCTAAACAATAGTGTTTTAACACAACATTCCTAGTTAATTATAACCGACAATCACCAATATTTCATCGTTGTCTTAATATGCAAGTCTAGAACGATTAATCCATCATTTTTAACATGTTTCGGTATCTATTTAGCTAGAAATTGTTGGTAACTTCATCAAGGATTCATTGACGGTTTTATTCAACATGATAGTATGGTTATATATGAAATCCTTCAAGATGATTCCGAGAAGTTGGTGATTAGCAATATGATTATGAGTTCTACCATTATTCATTCCAATTTCAAGCTTTGATGGATATCGATTAACAATTGCGATAGCTATATACCGGTTCGATTATTACGGAGGGTTCTAAGCTACCCAAGGCATCCGAGGTTTACTAAAACTTACTAAACAATACTGAAATGAGTTCAAGATTGAATAAACTTACCTTAATTGACAAAAGATGATGAATAACGACGGTGGACGAAGGAGAACGAGAAGATAACACCTTCAAGAAATTCCCAGAAGCTTGATTAACGCACTCTAATAGGATAGCACTTGAATTGGGAGGCTAGAATTGGTTCAACGATGGTGGAGAGTAGTGTACAAGGAAGAGGGATGATGTTTGGGACGGGAGAAATGAAAGGCAAGGTGTTCTTTTATAAACTTAAGTTGCCCTTACGTACGTTATGCCTCACGCATTACGTACGCAAGAGGCTTTACGACGTTATGGCAAAATACTTAACGCACGTAAGGAACTCACCGAACGATTCACCCACATCGTTAAATGCGTAGCACTAAAACGGGTTTACGACGTAACACCTCGTTGACTTGCACTGTCGCAATCACGCCGAAAGTTGGTCGGCACGCGTATTCTGGACGAAGATTCTGTCCAAGACCGAAGACCGTTGTTACGCACGTAAGGGCCAACATATAACGTACGTAATGGCTCGGACATAGCGTCGTAATGGGTCGGAGTATAACGTACGTAAGGACGCTTTTGTTTGTCAAATTATCATCTCATTAATTTATTATGACACGACTCCCTCTCCATGTCGTCCGGAAATCTCTCGGGGAACAAGACGTTGGCCACCGTCATATTCGCACCGATAATTACCTAACGACATCGAGGTATGTCACTGAAAGTTCGTCAATCATCATGCCATCACAATACACGAATAATAGATACGATGCCGTACAACCATATTATACAGAATATGTTTTATTGCAATGGAGTACATTTATTTATCAAACAGGAAAAATAGACGTGAGCGCCCAAAGTAAAAAGCATGTAATACTGGTGGTATTACATGGGTCGAGAACCCCGTGAAATATTGAGATGATTGATCTCGTGATGATATTATTTGGATTGGGTCGAGAATCCCGTGAGATGTTGTAATGATTCGCTTGTGACAGTGTTCTATAAATTAGGTCGAGGACCCTGAATGACGTTGAATTGATTTTCTTGTAAAATTATTTTCCACATGCTGGGTTGAGGACCCGTGGACTCTTGAAGTTATTTTCTAAAAGTATTCCCCTTCGATTTGCCAAACCCCAAGATAGTTCGAGTCAACAATAATGTTTTCAAAACTATCTTATTAAAATATTTTCCTTTTAAAAAGAGAGTTTTCAAACTAGATCTTATGATTCATTGGGCTCGTTTGAAGTTTTATTGGTGCTATGTTCTATGAACCAAATTGATGGTATGAATATCTTTCCCTGTAATATCCGCATTTTCCTTTTTTCGGTATTTTCATTTTTTGTGTACTTTTCATTTTTAGCAACTCGCTTGTAACCGTTTCGACATTTTGAATCAATTTTATTCTTGGAGTTTCTCCATTTGGACGAATTTCAGAGATATTTTGATATTATTCCGCATTTTGTTATGTATTGTTGCATGGACGTTCGATTCTCGTAGAACCCGTTCGATTTGGTGATTTCTTTGGTTGCACGAGTTTGTATGGTTGAGTTGTTCGTGTTGTGAGTTTCGGTTTCTTGATCCGACATCGTATTGCGATTTTCGGATGTTTGGGCCGTTTTGTAATTTTCTATAAGTTTAGGAAATTTTACTTTCCTTGTCGTTTCTCGGATTCCTCGGTAGTCGGAATTGTATTTTCCTTCAGCGCTTAGCTTCGTTATCATGATTATTTCATGTTTACACTTCTAGAATCTGTCCTGGTGTCGCTTCTCAATTTCGGACCGCCCGATGCAGCTATATTTGTTCAGCAGTGTTGAACTGCTGCATGCATAACGTGCGTTATGAATGCTTTCTTGCGTGCGCTATCGGCACCTTCATAACGTACATTATGGATTATTGCTAACGTATGTTATGGCCTTCAGCAGATTGAACAGAATGTTCTATCCGAACCATTATGTAAAGCCCATGGTAGCGTACGCTAAACTATCCGTCGTAGCGTACGCTATAGAACCCATCATTTTTGGACAGTGAGTCTGTCTAGTTTTGCACAGACCCTTACGTACGTAAAGACATTGGTGTTACGTACGTAAGCCTCTTGTAGCGTACGCTAGCTTGTTGATGGAGCGTACGCTAATGACCTCAGCGTTTTGGACAAATTTTTTTGCCCAGCCATTACATACGCTAATACTTGAGGGTTAACGTACGTAATGAGCATTACGTACATTAACCAGCTTATATAACGTACATAATAGCAGCCCGGGTTATATAAATCACGAGTTGACCTTCACTTCGGCACATTTCTTCATTTCTTCTTTCCGTCCGCGGCGAGTGTTTTTAGAGAGATTTGAGCGATTCTTCAAGTTTTGCCCGTGGAAATCCTTGGGGAATCAAGTATTGTGTTCCTAGCGTAGTATATCATCATCGTAATCGTCTTCCTCCGTCTGAATCAAGGTAAATCTTCTAAGAACCCTACTTTCGGGTAAATTGGGGGTTTTCGGTTTTATTGTTCGATTCGTTCTACATTGTTGATTAATTCATGATGAATATGATTAATCTTGTTGGTGTTCTTGGTTTTCCTACGGATTCATTCGTGCTATTTTCGTAATCGAGAGGGTTTGATTGTGGTTCGCCCTCGTTGTTGTTCTCGTACGAATATACATGAATCGTAGGCGGATTTTCGGGTGTATTCCCTTCTCCGTATTCATTTGGAAATGGTTTTGATTGTATTCTTCGAATTCGTTAGGTTCGGTTCCGTTGATTCCTAGCGTTCTTCGGTGATTTTCCTTTCCGTTCATTGCGTCGTCAATTATTCAAGGTAAGTATTTTTGGAAACCTTTATGCTTAACATGAAATGGTAATGAATATTGTGTGTGCTTTGCTCACCTCGGGAGGGTCCGACGGGGCCTCGAGGGAATCTATGACTTCACTCTGCATTCACGAGTTTGTTTCGCTATCGAGCTCGGGAGGGTCCTTAGAGGGCTCAAGTGGGATTTGTGGCTTCGTCCCGGTCCTAGGCGATGCCTGTGCGTGATTTGTTTTATGATTATGGCCAGCTCGGGAGGATCCTTGGAGGCCTCGAGTGGAATTTGTGGCTTCTTCCCGGTCCTAGGCGATGCCTGTGTGTGATTTGTTTATGATTATGGCCAGCTCGGGAGGGTCCTTAGAGGCCTCGAGTGGGATTTGTGGCTTTATCCCGGTCCTAGGCAAATGTGATTGACTGTTTGTTTCCGGAAAAGACATGTCTGGTTTTGGTCTTCGAAATGAATTTGGTGCATTGTACTATGAAATGTGTAAGTGAATGGTTTGCCTTGATTACTTGTACTAGCGTAATTGCTAACCCCTATAGGGACCCGTTGTGGGGAAATTCTTGTTATGGATTTCAGGTTATGATCATCCGGACGAGCGGGCGCTGGGATAGTACGAGGATGCTGGCCAGGGTCGTTGACATGTGCATTTGAGTCCTTTTATTTCCGTTGTTCCATTCGATATGGTTGTTGCCTACTTTCTAAACTTATAGATTGTACTCGCGAGTACTTAGGTTTTTCTCTTCGAATTGTGATTCGTATTCATTGGAGTTATTTATGGTTGTTGATGTGGATTATTCCGCCGGTTGTACCGGGCGTGTTATTTGATTTTCATCTGGATGATGTGTCATTTTACTGTGGTAATTCGTGTCTAGCCTGGTGGGTCCCATGTAGGGGTCCACGACACTGTAATATACCTTGAATATCTCGGGGGTGTTACAGAAAATGGTATCAGAGCCAGGTTTATGGATACCTAGTCTTGTCGGTTATTTGGGTCTAGTTGTGTTTTGTTTTGCACATTGTCACACCGCTGCCAGCATCTTGGTACTTCCAGTGCTCGTAAGTTTCCTTGCTCGATTCCTTGTTTTCTCGTATTGTATTTCCGTTTCTTGAATTGTGGATGTTTTTCCTCTGTTACTTATCATCGAGTTGCGTTTGCTACCTCTTAACACCAGTATAGATGCTGGAAGAGGCCGTGGTCGTGTTTGTGGTCGTGGTCGTGGATGCGGCCGGGGACGTGGGGCAGCCGGTGGGGCGGCCACGTCGCATTCTTCAGGAGTCGGCAGCACCAGTGACCGACATAGCCATGCTTCTTCTCAAGATGGCACCGACCTTGGTGTTGCAGCTGTTATGCAACAAATGGTGAACCAAATGGCGGCGATAGCTCAAGCGATTCAGAATCCGGCCCATGCTGCTCAGGACGAAGCCGATTGTTGGCTTCAGGATGTCATCAAGATGCATCCTCCTCAGTTTACGGAAGCCTCAGACCTGATTGGCTGGGAGGGGTGGATCAAGGAGATATCTAAAGTCTTGGTTGCCACCAACTGTCCCGAGGACCATAAGGTCCCTATTGCCTAGTATTTTCTCACTGGGGATGCTACGGATTGGTGGGAGGCTGTTGGGCCTAAGGATCATGTTGCTTCGTGGGCAGAATTCAAGGACCTGATGGAGACTGAGTATTGCCCGTGGCCGGTTATACAGACTCGAGTCCATGCCTTCTATGATGCTCAACCGCGGGATATTCCTGTCTCTCAAGATATTGCCGATTTCAACAAGGAGTTGGGCTACGTGAAGACCCAAGTTTTCGAGGAGAGCGACAAAATTTTTCACTTTTCCAGATGGATGAAACTGTCAATTCGGTACTATATGTCTGGACGCGTCTGTACTACTTTGAAGGATTATCAGAGTCGAGCTCTTGCCTATGATATGTCGGTGACGGCCAGTGCGGCGGTTCGGGAGAGTAAGAAACAGAAATCCGCCGGAAATTTCTCGGGTCACAAGGGTGGAGGTCAGCATGAATCTCAGTCTGCGAATATTCCTGGAGGTAGTTCGGCTCGATTCTCTGGGGGCTATCGAGGTACTGCCAGTGCCTCCATTCGGGAGGCCAAATGCTTTAACTGTGGCAAGCCGGGCCATCAGAACCGAGAGTGTCCTCGTCTGCCTTTGACTTGTCATACTTGTGGTCAGTCGGGCCACAAAGCTTTCTTTTGTGAGCGGGTACGACAGCTTCTTGGTGCTCAGGCTTCTTTTGCAGCACCTAGGGAGCCGAGTGTGAACCAGGGCTCGTTTGCTCCACAGTCTCCACCGAATGCCAGCCGAGGGAGAGGTCGGGGTCATCCCGCTAGAGGGGGAGCTTTCAGTGTCGGCTATGCCCCTCCACGTATCAATGAGATGAGTAGGGCCGATGATCCAGCGGCCATTGTGGCGACAGGTACTGTTCACATCCATTCCCATCCTGTCAGTGTGATTTTTTATTCAGGTGCCACGCATTCATATTTATATCTTTGGAGTGTGTACGCCGTTTGAGTCTTAACTGTTTGTCGTTTTGCGAGCCTTTCATCGTTAAACTTCCTAGCGGTGATAGAATCGTTGGTGATCGAGAGGTCCGAGACTGTTCTGCGTTTATTTATGAGAGGGCTTGGCTCTCTAATCTTATCGTTGTGGGTATTGAGGGTGAGGATTTGATTCTCGGGGATGATTGGCTCGAGCGGCATGGTGCAATCATGAACTACCGCACGAGGATCATCACCATGCTAGCCGAGGACGGCACCGAGCACTCTTTCGCGGGGTGAAAGAGAAACCAGAAGTTTGTTATTAACACCTTGAAGGCGATGAGACTCCTACGAAAGGGGTGTATTGGTTATTGGTGCTATGCCTTGAAGGCGGAGAGTGGTGGAGTCGAGCTTTCATCGATTCCAGTTGTTAGTGAGTTTCCTGATGTCTTTCCTGACGAATTACCGGGGTTGCCACCGGACCGTGAGGTAGAGTTTTCTATCGAGTTAGAGCCGGGTGCGGCTCCGATTTCGAAGGCGCCGTATCACATGGCACCTTCAGAGATGGCCGAGTTGAAGAAGCAGTTGAGTGAGCTTCTTGAGTCGGGGTATATTCAACCGAGCACTTCGCCTTGGGGCACACCGGTCCTATTTGTGTGGAAGAAGGATGGTTCACTGCGTTTGTGTATCGATTATCACGAGCTAAACAAGGTGACCATCAAGAACAAATATCCTCTGCCGAGGATTGATGATTTGTTCGATCAGTTTCAGGGAGCTGCGGTATTCTTGAAGATCGACTTGAGATCGGGGTACTATCAGCTTCGGGTGAAGGAGTCCGACGTTCCGAGAACAGCTTTTCGGACGAGATATGGACACTATGAGTTTGTAGTTATGCCCTTAGGGTTAACTAATGCACTGTCCGTGTTCATGCAGTTGATGAACAAGGTTTTTATTGAGTATTTGGATAAGTGTGTCGTCGTCTTCATTGATGATATCCTTATTTATTCGAGGAACGAGGAGAAACACGCCCATCATATGCGTATGGTGTTAGACATTTTGAGGACCGAGCAACTCTATGCAAAGTTCTCGAAATGCGAGTTCTGGCTGAAGGAAGTGATGTTTCTAGGTCATGTAATTTCAGCCAAGGGAGTTCGTGTGGACCCGCAGAAGGTTGAGGCAGTGTTGGAATGGGCACCGCCTAAGAACGTGAAGGAGGTCCGTAGTTTCTTGGGCTTGGCTGGCTACTACCGTAGGTTCGTTGAGGGTTTCTCGAAACTAGCTCGGCCACTTACACAGTTGCTCCAGAAGTCCGAGAAGTTCGTCTGGAATGACGAGAGGCAGTTGAGTTTTGAGGAGCTGAAGAGACGTTTGACTTCAGCCCCTATTTTGGCGTTGTCGTGTGGCAACGAGGGTTTTGCCGTTTATAGCGATGCTTCGGGTCAGGGTCTTGGGTGCGTGTTGATGCAGCATGGCAAGACTATCGCGTTTGCGTCGAGACAGTTGAGGCCATATGAGCTTAACTACCCTACTCACGATTTGGAGTTAGCGGCAGTTGTTTTTGCGCTCAAGATTTGGCGTCACTATCTTTTTGGCTCTACATGTCAGATTTTTACCGATCATAAAAGTCTGAAGTACATATTTACTCAGCGGGAGTTGAACATGAGGCAGAGAAGGTGGGTAGAGTTGATTAAGGATTATGATCTCCAAATCCTTTATCACTCGGGTAGAGAAGGTGCATAAGGCGTTGGGTACTCGTTTGCGTTTGAGTACCTCTTTTCATCCGCAGTCAGATGGAGAGTCATAATGCATTATCCAAACGTTCGAGGATATGTTGCGTGCTTGGCTCTCGACTGGAGCAGTGACTGGGAGGAACATTTGCCATTGATCGAATTCACGTACAACAATAGTTAGCACACGTCGAGTCGGATGGCACCGTATGAGGCGCTTTATGGGCGGCGTTGTCGATCGCCGATTTTTTGGAATGAGGCATCCGATTTGGTCGGGACCGAACATGATATCGCTTTAGAGACGAGGCGGAAGGTAGAATTGGTTCGAGAACGGATATTGACTGCTCAGAGTCGACAAAAGTCGTATGTCGACGTCCGTCGTCGACCTTTGGAGTTCAAGGTGGGAGACCACGTTTTGCTAAAGGTGTCGCCGACGAGGGGAGTTTTCCACTTCGGGAAGAAGGGGAAGTTGAGTCCGAGATTTCTCGGACCCTTTGAGATTCTCGAGCGAGTCGGTGAGTTGGCATACCGTTTAGCACTACCTCCGGCTTTGAGTCACATTCATAGCGTTTTCCATGTTTCCCAGCTGAGAAAATATATTCCGGATCCTAGTCACGTCATCGACTATGGTGAGATCGATATTGCCGAGGATATTAATTTCGAGGAGCGTCCCTTGAAGATTTTAGAGTACCGTGAGAAGCGACTGAGGCATAAGACCATTCCTTTGGTCAATGGGCAGTGGTCGAGGCATGGTGTCGAGGAAGAAACTTGGGGAACCGAAGATAGCATGCGTGTTAGGTATCCCGAGTTGTTTGTTTCTTAAGTTTTGGGACGAAACTTATTTTTAGAGGGGTAGAATGTAATATCCGCATTTTTCTTTTTTCAGTATTTTCATTTTTGGTGTGTTTTTCATTTTTAGCAACTTGCTTGTAACCGTTTCGACATTTTGAATCTATTTTATTCTTGGAGTTTCTCCATTTGGACGAATTTTGGAGATGTTTTGATATTATTCCGCATTTTGTTATGTATTGTTGCATGGACGTTCGATTCTCGTAGAACCCATTCGATTTGGTAATTTCTTTGGTTGCACGAGTTCGTATGGTTGATTTGTTCGTGTTGTGAGTTTAGGTTTCTTGATCCGACGTCGTATCGCGATTTTCGGACATTTGGGCCGTTTTGTAATTTCCTATAAGTTTAGGGAATTTTACTTTCCTTGTCATTTCTCGGATTCCTCGGTAGTCGGAACTGTATTTTCCTTCAGCGCTTAGCTTCGTTGTCGTGATTATTTCATGTTTACACTTCTGGAATCTGTCCTGGTGTCGCGTCTCGTTTTCGGACCGCCCGATGCAGCTATCTTTGTTCAGCAGTGTTGAACTGCTGCATGCATAACGTGCGTTATGCATGCTTTCTTGCGTGCGCTATCGGCACCTTCATAGCATACGTTATGGCTTATTTCTAACGTATGTTATGGCCTTCAGCAGATTGAACATATTGTTCTGTCCGAACCATTACGTACGTTAATATCTTCTGTTACGTATGTGAATCCCATGGTAGTGTACGCTAAACTATCCGTCGTAGCGTACGCTATAGAACCTACCGTTTTTGGACAGTGAGTCTGTCCAGTTTTGCACAGACCCTTACGTACGTAAAGACGTTGGTGTTACGTACGTAAGCCTCCTGTAGCGTACGCTAGCTTGTTGATGTAGCGTACGCTAACGACCTCAGCGTTTTGGACAGATTTTTCTGCCCAACCATTACGTACGCTAATACTTGAGGGTTAACGTACATAATGGCAGCCCAGGTTTTATAAATCAGGAGTTGACCTTCACTTCGGCACATTTCTTCATTTCTTCTTTCCGTCCGCAGCGAGTGTTCTTAGAGAGATTTGAGCGCTTCTTCAAGTTTTGCCCGTGAAAATCCTTGGGGAATCAAGTATTGTGTTCCTAGCGTAGTATATCATCATCGTAATCGTCTTCATCCGTCCGAATCAAGGTAAATCTTCTATGAACCCTACTTTCGGGTAAATTGGGGGTTTTCAGTTTCATTGTTCGATTCGTTCCATATTGTTGATTAATTCATGATGAATATGATTAATCTTGTTGGTGTTCTTGGTTTTCCTAAAGATTCATGGTATATTTCGTGGTATTTTCGTAATCGAGAGGGTTTGGTTGTGGTCCGCCCTCGTTGTTGTTCTCGTACGAATATACATGAATCGTAGGCGGGTTTTCGGGTGTATTCCTTTTCTGTATTCGTTTGGAAATGGTTGTGATTGTATTCTTCGAATTCGTTAGGTTCGGTTCCGTTGATTCCTAGCGTTCGTTGGTGATTTTCCTTTCCGTTCGTTGCGTCGTCAATTATTTAAGGCAAGTATTTTTGGAAACCTTTATGGTTAACATGAAATGGTAATGAATATTGTGTGCGCTTTGCTCACCTCGGGAGGCTCTGACGGGGCCTCGAGGGAATCTATGACTTCACTCTGTATTCACGAGTTTGTTTCGCTAGCCAGCTCGGGAGGGTCCTTAGAGGCCTCGAGTGGGATTTGTGGCTTCGTCCAGAAACTAGGTGATGCCTGTGCGTGATTTGTTTTATGATTGTGGCCAGCTCGGTAGGGTCCTTAGAGGCCTCGAGTGGGATTTGTGGCTTCGGCCCGGTCCTAGGAAAATGTGATTGACTGTTTGTTTCCGAAAAAGACATGTCTGGTTTTGGTCTTCGAAACGAATTTGGTGCAATGTACTATGAAATGTGTAAGCGAATGTTTGCCTTGATACTTGTACTAGTGTAATTGCTAACCCCTCCGGGGACCCGTTGTGGGGAAATTCTTGTTATGGATTTCAGGTTATGATCATCCGGACGAGCGGGCGCTGGGATAGTACGAGGATGCTGGCCAGGGTCGTTGACATCTGCATTTGAGTCCTTTTATTTCCGTTGTTCCATTCGATATGGTTGTTGCCTACTTTCTAAACTTATAGATTGTACTCGCGAGTACTTAGGTTTTTCTCTTCGAATTGTGATTCGTATTCATTGGGGTTATTTATGGTTGTTGATGTGGATTATTCCGCCGGTTGTACCGGGCGTGTTATTTGATTTTCATCTGGATGATGTGTGATTTTACTGTGGTAATTCGTGTCTAGCCTGGTGGGTCCCATGTAGGGGTCCACGGCACTGTAATATACCTTGAATATCTCGGGGATGTTGCATTCCCTTGTGTAAATGAATACTCTTATGTACTGGTTGTGTGATTGTGTGGAGCATGTTAAGGCTTCACGGCTGTTGAATTTCCATGTTGATATTTTTCGTATATATTGTATGTTCTGTACTTGCACTAGCAAAATTCCAGTTTGCTAACCCCCGAGTTTTCGGGGGGTGGGTGCCTGTTATTGCACTCAGGTTTTGCAGCTCGGGAGCAGTCACATGATTGGCTTGGAAGGAGATGGAGAACAATGCTGCTAATTACACAGGAGTCAGAGTCTTTTCTTTTGTTTCATCTTACTCAGTATTTTCTCTTTTGGTCGAGTATTCACCCTTGTACGGGTGTAGTTTTCACTCATTAAATCTAGTTGTCTTCTTTCCGTGTTCAAGTTCATTATTGTCATTGACTTGTAACTTACGTTGGTTTTTGAATTGTTTTATGACCTTGTCGGTCTGTCTTGTAAATAATTGACCTCGGTCGGTCAATCATTGAGTCGTCTTTTGAAATTTAGCCTGGTAGATCCTTGTGAGAAAGGTCTACGACATGTGACATTCCTGGACGAAGTTTGGGGGTGTTACAGATATGATATCAGAGCTTAAGTTTGCGAAAAACCTAGGCCATTGGGTCAAGTCCATGTCTTGTGTAAGTCGCGCGCTTCAGAGTTGTGATTAGTATCGTGGTTCCAACATCATCTCCGAACAATCCGTGATGGTAAGTCTCCCGAATCGTAAGTCTCCTTGTATATGTATTTGATTATATTGTGTTAATGTGTTTAATGTGAACTAAGGGTTAGAACTTGTTGGTGATTGTATTGTTTTAGAATATTACTTGCGTATACGGTCCGAGTGAGAATGGTTACGTAGTATGCTTCGGAAGTCGAACATATTTATCGGTTTCTGCATTTCAGTAGAATAAGTCTTTTAGTGTTAATCCGCTGCGTGAGTATTTTGAAATGACTTTTGGTATCTTGCAAACTAAATTGTTCTTTCATAAAATCAATTCCCTAAACCGAGTTTTGGCATTTTGGTCTTGCACGTTTTGACGGTATTTGATATTTTACAAATGATGTTGTGAGTTTTGGAAAATACTACCGTCATCGGCCTTTTGGCGTATTTTGAAATGATTTTGTAAATGGTTTTTAGCTTGGTGGATTCCGGCGCGGAATCCACGGCGTGTAATATTCTCGGGCCGAATCACGAACCTTTTAAAGTGGTGTTTTGAAATTTTCCTAACATTGTAAATGTAGTCAGGGCAAATGGTCACGTATTTTGGTGAAAAAAATCCTTCCGATTAAATATTTTGATAGATGAGGAAAGATTTTCAAATTGTAGTATTTGAATCTTAACACCTTTGAAATATTTCAAAATTAGTTACAATTCGATTTTCAATTTTCTTGTACACTTTACTCGAAAATAATTTTTTTTTAGATCGTTGTATAAACTTCCTCTTCCAAAATAAAGGAAAATATTTACAAGTTTTGAGTGCAACGTGACTCGGCCTCTGTTTCATTTTTTTTTCATACGCATAATGATCGTCCTAGTCGAAGGACTGGAAATTGACTTCAGAAATTTTGTGCTTTACGATATTACCATTATTCTAAGGATGTTAATTAAGCCTTGTGTTGATAATTGTGGTATACTGTACGACCGACTATTTGATAACGCTAAAAGGTACTATCTGCATTAGCATGACGAGCCTTGGAGGACGTAGACGTAATAATGGAAGTGGAAGCGGTGAGGTGGTTCGTACAAAAACAATTCATGTTACGGTGAAGGAGTATCAAGATCAGACGATATCCTATGAAACCTCCTCAGTGACCGAGCCAACGAGCGGAGAGAAGAGACTAAGGACATCTGGAAAAATTTTGGGCGGTGATGAGACTAAGATTCCCAAACCCCCACGTCGTTCGAATGCGTCGTCTTCGCGGTCGGGAGTGAGCACTGGGAATCCCAATCCAGCATCGGTGACTCTCGGTAAGAAGAGAGTGTGATTCAACTGCAACCATCCGGGACATATTCATGCAAACTGTCCCTCACCACTCTTGACTTGTTACCGGTGCGGGTGTGAAGGCCATCGGGAGAAACATTGTGAGACAATTTCCGAATTGGCAAAGAATGCTACCCTGTTGGTGAGCAGAGCAAGTGGCCGGAGAATGTCCCGAAACCCTATGTCTCTTTCTGAAGAGCCTAACATATGCGAATGAATATTTTGTACTATGTCCTAGTCATTGTTGTTTCCAACAATCATGACTTTGATTGTTTTTCATTTCATTGCCTTTCGTTTTCAACTCCTGTTGTTTTAAGTTTCGGGGCCGAAGTGTCTTCTTAGTATGGGGGAACGTATTACCCGTACTCTTCTTAGTATTTTCGGTGTTGGGTGACTTTCATTGTTGGTGATTCATCTGCGATCCTCTTGACAAATTTTAAACTACCATGTTCTACTTAGCTTACCGTCATTCGAACGTATTTCAGAGCCGTTTTGTTAGACTCCGTAAATTATTGTGGTCTGTCCACATCTGGACGTGATCCTTGCAAAATTATGTTCGAAACTATTTATTCGCACTCGTGCATTTAACATTTCCAATGTGTTATGAACTTGAATGCGGTTAGTCGAGCTCGACACATGATTTCAGGACGTCTGAGCCGTTTGTGATTTTCCTTAACTCTTGGAGCTTTTACTTCTCCACCTCAACTTCTCATGTTCATATGTAATTTATTGCCTCGATCCACTGACCAAATACTTGCTAGATCCGAGCAATGTATTTCTAGAACCTTGCATCCGCGCAATGGTCGTAATGTTTTGGGGCTGAGGAAATAGTTATTTCCTTGATTGTTCCACCGCTCTCTGTTTTAAGTTTCGGGACGAAACTTCATTTTAGAGGGGGAGTATGTAATATCCGGATAAATTGTTGGGTATTTTCGTCCGTATTTGAACCCTATATTACTCAAATTTGTGCTATCAACAATCGAAGTATGATCGTTTCTGTATTCGTATCCACATGCATGATAATATCACCTTTTGATCCTTCACATGCAACTACGTCGTAACGTACGCTAATAGGTTAGCTTAACGTACGTTACGAGCTATATATAGTGTATGCTACGAGCTAGGCATAACGTACGTAAGGAAGTCAATAATTGAGCAGGCTGGCGAGCACATGGGACGGCTAGTGTGGGCTCAGAAAGATTCCCGCGGATGAACCTGGACAGTTTTGAAGTCAACAGGTGTTAACGTACGCTAAGGTATGTAACTAGTGTACGCTAAGGGGTGTTACTTACATACGTAACTTGAGAGTGTAACGTACGTAAGAGAGTACAGAATGAGACAGTAAGTTGGCACTGAGCGATAGCGTACGCTAAGGACGAATGGTATCATGCGCTAAATCGATAACGTACGTAAAGCTTTAAGGCTAACATATGTAAAGCTCAAGACATTATATATATGGACAACACCCCACTCCATTTCACTTCATCCCTTTCACTTGTACTTCGTTTCCCTTCATTTCTAGAGAGCCTCGAGCCATCTAAAACACCTATAGAGTACATATACTCGATCATTGGAGTTAAGAAATACCTTGGATTGGCACTCAAGCAATTGGAGTTGGATTCTACCTATTGTCTCGGCGTTTCCTTCATATTAAGGTATGTTAATGTTACTCCAACCTTGAATTCGTGTTCTTAAGGATGTTATGAGCATACTACCGGGATTACTAAGATCCATAGATAACTTTTAACCAAACATCATGTTTTTGGAAGTTGGAATGTTCATGCTTTAGTTACCGGAGTTAAGAACATTATAGTTCGAGTCTTGTCATGATGAACAAGTAAAGGAAGTTTTCTGAGATTAATAAACCCGTATCGGATGGTGTTTTGAATCCTAGACTTGTTATTGGTAACAAAATCAGATTTTCCGAACTACCTTGGAAGATTTATAATCAAGATTGGAGTAAGTTTTACGATGGCATGTTTAACCTAGAAATTCGAAGACATCAACACCATATGATCATTCAGATTCGCATGAGTATTATATGTGTGAGTATAATGTACGTTAAGCACTATGCATTATGTACGTTATACCCTCAGGCAAGGCAGTCGTCTGAGCTGAGTAGAAACTGTCAAATGCATGCTTAGCGTGCGCTAGGCTTTGTAGCTTACGTACGCTAACGTGCAGACGTAGCGTATGCTAATGTACGGACTTAACTTACGTTACGTGTGTGTGCAACGTACGTTATGAAGAGTACAGTCACGACTCAGTCGTTTTTGCGATGTTTTCCTCGTGTGATTGATTGTCTACTTGATGATAGGATATTAGGGAGGAACTCCCTACGATAATCCAGTATTGAGCCTTCCCGATCGTCGCTTGCATTGGAGTTCCGGATCTTTTCCAATCAACCGTATTTTCGGAGTATTCGCGAGAGATTACCAAGGCAAGTACCTTGAGATACGAATTATAACTACGTGAAATCATTGTTGCTGAAGTATATGAATCATGTTACGAATATATGTATATATATTATGTGGTAAATATACGTATATATTTATATGTGTGTATGTATATATGTATAGATATATGTATATATATATATATGGAGATGAATGTTGGGTGATTAACGCCAATGCTAGTCGACGTACTCAATTGGGATTATAGTACGAATCATATCCATAGAGGTAATATGGTCAGGTTTGTATTTTCGATTGAGTTACGGTATAAGGGTATATGTGTAGTGTTGATTGGTAGTGCTAAAGGCTTAATGTGTTAAGTCTTGATGAATAACGTGCGAGTTATTATTCATTTTGCATGGTTATGGACTAACGAATAAATTGTGTGAATTGATGAACTGATTTGATAATTGTTGCAACGATTGACTATGTGCTTGGTATTTGTAACAACGTGAATATTTGTTATGAGAGACGTCATATCCGGGTGCCTCTGAGGGCGGGGTGTGTATTCCGGCCTGGTGTACGCTGCAATGAGCGGCTCCATATGATTGGTAAACACCAGTGTTACTTAATGCGCGAGCAAGGGGCGGCTCCTGTGGGAGTGAACGCCGGCGCGATGACATGTGCAATGGGCGGCCAATATAGTGGAGTGAATGCCGATACACAGGTGTACAAGGGAGGCGCCTGGCAGGCTTATTGGTAACGGATATTCGAGTGACAGCTAAGAACCCATACCAAACAATTTTCGAAATTCAAGTTTATTTCAACTCACTTTAAAATATTGGTCTTGATAGACCGCAGTTCATATTTTCTGAAAGTTTGTTTCACCTTGTTCTAAACGTTGGTATCAGGGTTAATTAACCAAGGATATTTGACGAGATTTCCGAGGGTTAATTAATCAAGGGTCTTGAGCAGGATTTCTCGAATGAGAGATTGTGTCTTTGATTGATCTTGTGATGATATTATGTGAGGTGGGTCGAGAACCCCGTGAAATGTTGAGATGATTGATCTCGTGCTGATATTATTTGGATTGGGCTGAGAATCCCGTGAGATGTTGTAATGATTAGCTTGTGACAGTGTTCTATAAATTGGGTCGAGGACCCCGAATGACGTTGAATTGATTTTCTTGTAAAATTGTTTTCCACATGCTAGGTTGAGGACCCGTGGACTCTTGAAGTTATTTTCTAAAAGTATTCCCATTCGATTTGCAAAACCCCAAGATAGTTCGAGTCAACAATAACGTTTTCAAAACTATCTTATTAAAATATTTTCCTTTTAAAAAGGGGGTTTTCAAACTAGATCTTATGACTCATTGGGCTCGTTTGAAGTTTTATTGGTGCTATGTTCTATGAACAAAATTGATGGATGAATATATTTCCCTTGTGTAAATGAATACTCTTCTGTACTGGTTGTGTGATTGTGTGGAGCATGTTAAGGCTTCGCGGCTGTTGAATTTCCGTGTTGATATTTTTCGTATATCTTGTATGTTCTGTACTTACACTAGCAGAATTCCAGTTTGCTAACCACCCAGTTTTCGGGGGGTGGGTGCCTGTTATTGCGCTCAGGTTTTGCAGCTCGGGAGCAGTCACATGATTGGCTTGGAAGGAGATGGAGAATAATGATGCTAATCACACAGGAGTCAGAGAGTTTTCTTTTGTTTCATCTTAGTCAGTATTTTCTCTTTTGGTCGAGTATTCACCCTTGTACGGGTGTAGTTTTCATTCATTAAATCTAGTTGTCATTTCTTTCCGTGTTCAAGTTCATTATTGTCATTGACTCGTAACTTACGTTGGTTTTTGAATTGTTTTATGACCTTGTCGGTCTGTCTTGTAAATAATTGACATCGGTCGGTCAATCCTTGAGTCGTCTTTTGAAATTTAGCTTGGTAGATCCTTGTGAGAAGGGTCTACGGCATGTGACATTCCTGGACGAAGTCTGGGGGTGTTACATAAGTACTCGCGAGTACAATATATAAGTTTATAATTAGAAAACAACCATATCGAAAAGGACAACAGAAATAAAGGGACTCAAATGCACATGTCAACGACCCTGGCCAGCATCCTCGTACTGTCCCAGCGCATGCTCGTCCGACTGAACATAACCTGAAATTTATAAAAAGAATTTCCCCAATACGGGTCCCTAAAGGGGTTAGCAATTACGCTAGTACAGGTAATCAAGACAAATCATTCGCTTACACATTTCACACTACATGCATCAATTCATTTCAAAAACCAAAACCAGACATGTCTTTTCCCGAACAAACAGTCAATAATCAATTTGCCTAGGACCGGGGCTATACCACTGGTCCCACTCGAGGCCTCTAAGGACCCTCCTGAACTGGCGATATCATAAAACAAATTACGCACAGACATCGCCTAGGACCGCGGCTATACCACTGATCCCACTCGAGGCCTCTAAGGACCCTCCCGAGCTGGCAAGCGAATCAAACTCGTGAATCCAGGGCTAAACCATTGGATTCCATCGAGGCCCCGTCGGACCCTCCCGAGGTGAGCAAAGCACACACAAATACATCACCATTTCATGTTAAGCATAAAGGTTTCCAAAAATACTTGCCTTGAATAATTGACGGCGACGCGAACGAAAAGGAAATCAAGCACGACCGTTGGGAACCGACGAAAACGAACCTAACGATTCGAATAATACAATCACAACCATCTCTAAACGAATACGGAAATGGAATACACCCGAAAACCCACTTACGATTCATATAAGTTTGTACAAAACAACGACGAGGACGGATCGCAACGGAACCCTCTCGATTTCACAAATAACACGAACGTACCATGAACCCGTAGGAAAAACAAGAATACCACCATAATTAATCATATACATCATGGATTAACCAACAACACGGAACGAATCGGATAAAAACTCAAAACCCCCAAATTTCCCAAAAATAGGGTTCTGGGAGATTATGTCAGATTAAAGACGAAGAACGCGAATAGATGTTGATAATACACTCCAAAAACTCGAGGAAGATGATGGCTCAGAGTTGCAAGGCTTCAAATCGCCCGGAAATGCTAAGAAATCGCCTGGAGGTCGGAGTGGAAGGAGGAGAAGTGAAAATGACCGAAATCGGTCAACTCCGGGGTATATAAACTCAGGCCGCGTTACGTACGTTAGCCACAGGCAGCTAACGTACGTTAGCTGGTTAACGTACATAAGCCCTCCCGTCTTACGTACGTAATGCATGGGCAGGACCTCCTGTCCGAAAATACATAGGCTATTATGTACGTTATGAGAAAGCTCTTACGTACGTAATGATCCACGCTAACGCGCAACCAAACTAGTAGCGTACGTAAGGGTCTCGCAGAACCCATTACCCGATTTACTACACACCACACACAGGGTTAACATACGTAATGTCCATACCTGAGGCTGACAGGCCGCTACCAACAGGCAAGAAAAGAACCGAAAAATCGAAATGTAATGGTGAACAAAGCACGAGGGTACGAACGCAAAAGATTTGAGGCGACGAACCTAAGTGTTGAAGGAAAACATATTCCTGACCACCCGAAGGTTCCGAAAACAACAACAAACGTAATTACCCCAAAACTTTGGGAAATTACAAAATGGCCTAAACATCCAAAATGCACGATACATGATCGAAATGCCAAACAAAAACTCATAACATGCATAATAACATGAGATGAATCTGTGGAAACCCCGAAACGGCAGTTCCGAACAACGATTACGAGAATCGAACGAAATAGCGACGAAAATAACATTAAAAATGGATTGAGTAAAACAAGTCCGAAACAAACTCCGATGACAAAAATTCCAGTATCAAATATTCTCAAAATACCAATACGGTTACAAGCGAGTCGCCTAAGATGAAAAATATACCAAAAATGAAAATACCGGGAAAAGAAATGCGGATATTACATTCTACCCCTCTAAAAATAAGTTTCGTCCCGAAACTTAAGAAAAAAACAACTCGGGGTACCTAGCACGCATGCTATCCTTGGTTTCCCAAGTCGCCTCCTCGACACCATGCCTCGACCACTGCACCTTGACCAATGGGATGATCTTATGCCTTAGTCGCTTCTCACGGTGCTCCAAGATCCGCAACGAACGCTCCTCAAAGGTAATATCCTCGGCGATATCAATCTCACCATAGTCGATGACATGACTAGGATCCGAGACATATTTCCTCAGCTGGAAAACATGGAAAACGCTATGAATGTGGCTCAAGGCCAGCGACAACGCTAAATGGTATGCCAACTCGCCGATTCTCTCGAGAATCTCAAAGGGCCTAATAAATCTCGGACTCAACTTTCCCTTCTTCCCGAAGCGGAAAACTCCCTTCATCGGCGACACCTTCTGCAAAACGTGGTCTCCCACCTCGAATTCCAAAGGTCGACGACGAACATCAGCATAGGATTTTTGTCGACTTTGAGCATTCAACATCCTCTCCCGAATTAATTCCACCTTCTGCCTCATCTCCAAAATGATATCCGGTTTGTCCCGACCAAATAAGACACCTAGTTCCAGAAAATCGGCGATCGACATCGCCGCCCATAAAGCGCCTCATACGGTGCCATCTTGATCGATACGTGTCAACTATTGTTGTACGTGAACTCGATCAACGGCAAATGCTCCTTCCAGTCGCTGCTCCAATCGAGAGCACAAGCACGCAATATATCCTCGAATGTCTAGATAGTGCATTCCGACTGCCCATCTGATTGGGGATGAAAATAATTACTCAGACGCAAACGAGTACCCAACGCCTTATGTACCACCTGCCAAAAGTGCGATACAAAACGGCCATCCCGATCCGAAACAATATACTTCGGAGTACCTTGAAGCCTCATAATCTGCGCAATAAACACACGAGCCAACTTCTCCGGACCCCAAGTATCCTTGATGCCCAGAAAATGTGCCGACTTGGTCACACGGTCCACAATCACCCAAACCATATTCATGCCCAATCTCGATCTCGGAAAACTCGTGATGAAGTCCATTGAAATATCTTCCTATTTCCATTTCGGAACGGGAAGCGACTGCTATAACCCGTCCGGTCGCTGATGCTCGATTTTGACCTGCTAACAAGTCAAACATCTCGCTACAAACCGTGCAACCTCCTCCTTCATGTCATTCCACCAAAAATTTCTCCTTATGTCCTTGTACATCTTACACAAACCAGGATGAACTGAGTAAGGCGTAGCATGGGCCTCACGCAAAATACTCTGCCTCAATTCAAGTCATTCGAAACACAAAGCCGACTCTGGAATCTCAACACACCATCCTCGTGAATCACAAAACCATGAGACTTTCCTTTAAGAACATTCTCTCGGATTTGAGTAATTATCGGATCCTCCAACTGCTTCAGTTTAATTTCATCAATCAGAGACGACGAAATCTCCATAGCGCAAAGTTGCCCGACAGCTCCCGACAACTAAATCTCAACACCTAACCCGATCAAAACCTGCTGAAGCTCAGATTGAGACGTAAGGATCTCAAGCATCCGCAGTGCAATCGGTTTCCGACTCAAGACGTCGGCCACGACGTTCGCCTTGCCCGGATGATAAATAATTTCGAGGTCATAATCCTTAATCAACTCCTACCACCTCCTCTGCCTCATATTCAACTCCCGCTGAGTAAATATGTACTTCAGACTTTTATGATCAGTAAAAATCTGACATGAAGAGCCAAAAAGATAGTGACGCCAAATCTTGAGCGCAAAAATAACTGCCGCTAACTCCAAATCATGAGTAGGGTAGTTAAGCTCATACGTCCTCAACTATCTCGACGCAAACGCAATAGTCTTGTCGTGCTGCATCAACACACACCCAAGACCCTGACCCCAAGCATCGTTATAAACGGCAAAACCCTCGTTGCCACAGGGCAATGCCAAAATCGGGGCTGAAGTCAAACGCCTCTTCATCTCCTCAAAACTCGAATGCCTCTCGTCATTCTAGATGAACTTCTCGGGTTTCTGGAGAAACTGTGTAAGCGGCCAAGCTAGTTTCGAAAACCCCTCGATGAACCTACGGTAGTAGCCAGCCAAACTCAAGAAACTACGTACCTCCTTCACGTTCTTAGGCGGTGCCCAATCCAACACTGTCTCAATCTTCTGTGGATCCATACGGACCCCCTCGGCTGAAATCACGTGACCCAGAAACATCACTTCCTTCAGCCAGAACTCACATTTTGAGAACTTCGCATAGAGTCGCCCGGTCCTCAAAATGTCCAACACCACACGCAAATGATGGGCATGCTCCTCCTCGTTCTTCGAATAAATAAGAATATCGTCAATGAAGACGACGACACACTTATCCAAATGCTCGATAAAGACCTTGTTCATCAACTGCATGAATACTGCCGACGCATTAGCTGACCCGAAGGGCATAATCACAAACTCGTAATGTCTGTATCTCGTCCAAAAAGCTGTTTTTGCAATATTGGACACTTTCACCCGAAGTTGATAGTACCCCGATCTCAACTCGATCTTCGAGAATACCGCAGCTCCCTGCAACTGATCAAACAATTCATCAATCCTCGGCAAGGGATACTTGTTCTTGATGGTCATCTTGTTTAGCTCGCGATAGTCGATTCATAAATGCAGTGAACCATCCTCGCACAAACAGAACCGGTGCGCCCCAAGGCGAAGCGCTCGGTCGAATATACCCTGACTCAAGAAGCTCACTTAACTGCTTCTTCAACTCGGAAATCTCTGAAGGTGCCATGCGATACGGTGCCTTCGAAATTGGAACCGCACCTGGCTCTAACTCGATGGCGAACTCTACCTCACGGTCTGGTGGCAGCCCCGGTAACTCATCAGGAAAAACATCAGGAAACTCACTAACAACTGGAATCGATGAAAGCTCGACTCCACCATCCTCCGCCTTCAAGGTGTAGCACCAATAACCAGTACACCCCTTCCGCAGGAGTCTCATCACCTTCAGGGCGTTAATCAAGAACTTCTGGTTTCCCCTCTTTCGCCCCGCGAAAGAGTGCTCGGTACCGTCCTCGGCTAACATGGTGATGATTCTCGTGCAGTAGTTTATGATCGCACCATGCCGCTCGAGCCAATCATCCCCGAGAATCAAATCTTCACCCTCAGTATGCACAACAATAAGATTAAAGAGCCAAGCCCTCTCACAAATGAACACAGAACAGTCTCGGACCTCTCGATCACCAACGATTCTATCACCGCTGGGAAGTTTAATAATGAAAGGCTCGCAAGGCGACAAATAGTCAAGACTCAAACGGCACACACACTCTAGAGAAATGAATGAATGTATAGCACCCAAAATAAAAAGCACACTGACAGGATGATAATGGATGTGAACGGTACCTGTGGCCACGGTAGCTGCTGGATCATCGACCCTCCTCATCTAATAGACACGCGGATGGGCGGAGCCGATACTAGAAGCTTCCACTCTAGCGGGCTGACCCCGACCTCTCCCTCAACTAGTACTCGACGGATACTGCAGAGCAAACGAGCCCTGGTTCACACTCGGATCCCTAGGCGCTGGAAAGGAAGCCTGGGCACCGTGAATCTTTCCCATCCGGTCACAAAAGAAAGCCTTGTGGCCCGACTGACCATAAGTATGACAAGTCAACTACGAGCGAGGACACTCCCGGTTCTTATGGCCCGACTGGCCACAGTTAAAGCATCTGATATCATGAATGGAGGCACTGGCAGTACCTCAAAAACCCCCAGAAAAATGAGTGAACCGCCCACAGGAATATTTTCAGACCGAGATTTCTGCTGACCTCCACCCTTGTGGCCCGAAAAATTTCCGACGGATTTCTACTTCTTGCTCTCACGAGCCGCCTCACTGGCCGTCACAGACATATCATAGGCAAGAGCTCTACTCTGATAATCCTTCAAAGTGGTGCAGACGAGCCCAGACATGTGGTCCCGAATCGACAGTTTCATTTGTCTGGAAAAGTGGAAAATTTTATCGCTCTTCTCTATAACTTGGGCCTTCACGAAACCCAACTCCCGGCTGAAATCGGCAATAGCTTGAGAAACAGGGATATCCCGAGGTTGAGCGTCATAAAAGGCATGGACTCGAGCCTGTCTAACCGGCCACGGGCAATATTCGGTCTCCATCAGGTCCTTGAATTTCGGCCACGAAGCAACATGGTCCTTACGATTAATAGCCTCCCACCAATCAGTAGCGTCTCCAGTGAGAAAGTACTGGGCGATAGGGACCTTGCGGTCCTCGGGACAGTTGGTGGCGACAAAGACTTTGGATATCTCCTTGATCCACCCCACCCAGCCGATCGGGTTTGAAGCCCCCGAAAACTGAGGAAGATGCATCTTGATGATATCCTGAAGCCAACGATCTGCTCTGCCCCGAGTTGCATGGGCCGGAGTTGGGTTCTGAACCGTCTGGGCTATCGCAGCCATTTGGTTCACCATTTGTTGCATCACCGCTGCAACACCAAGATCGGCGTCATCTTGAGTTGTAGCATGGCTATGACGGTCACCAGTACTGCCAGCTCCCGAAGAATGCGACGTGGCCGCCTCACCGGCTGCCCCACATCCCCGGCCGCGTCCATGACCACGACCAAGGCCTCTTCCAGCATCCATACTCGTGTTAAAAGGTAGCAAAAGCAACTCGATAATAAGTATGAGAGGAAAAACAACCACAGTTCAAGAAATGGAAATACGGTACGAGAAAACAAGGAATCGAGTAAGAAAAACTTACGAGCACTGGAAGTACTGAGATGCTGGCAGCGGTATGATGATGTGCAAAACAAAATACAACTAGACCCAAATAACCGACAAGCCTAGGTATCCATAAACCTAGTTGCTCCGATACCATTTTCTGTAACACCCCCGAGATATTCGAGGTGTATTACAGTGCCGTGGACCCCTACATGAGACCCACCAGGCTAAACAAGAATTACCACTTGACTAACCGTCTCGGTTAGCGAAGAAACATACATTACCAATACGAACATTAATTAACACGCCCAATGCAACCGGCAAAATAAACATCACCTGGCAAATATAACAACTTCCAATGATACAAACCACAATCCAAATGAAAATGCCTAAGTACTCGCGAGTACAATCTATAAGTTTATAATTGGAAAACAACCATATCGAAAAGGACAATAGAAATAAAGGGACTCAAATGCACATGTCAACGACCACCGGCATCCTCATCGTCCCAGTAGCCCGCTCGTCATTTGAACAAAACCTGAAATTCATAAAAAGAATTTCCCTAAGACGGGTCCCCAAAGGGGTTAGCAATTACTCTAGTACAAGTAATCAAGACAAACCACTCGCTTACACATTTCAAAATACATGCATCAATTCATTTCAAAAATCAAAACCAGACATGTCTTTTCCGGAACAAATAGTCAACAATCAATTTACCTAGGACCGGGGCTATACCACTGGTCCCACTCGAGGCCTCTAAGGACCCTCTCGAGCTGGCCATATCATAAAATAAATCACGCACAGGCGTCGCCTAGGACCGGGGCTATACCACTGATCCCACTCGAGGCCTCTAAGGACCCTCCCGAGCTGGCTAGTGAATCAAACTCGTGAATCCAGGGCTAAACCATTGGATTCCCTCGAGGCCCCATCGGACCCTCCCGAGGTGAGCAAAGCACACACAAATACATCACCATTTCATGTTAAGCATAAAAGTTTACAAAAATACTTGCCTAGAATAATTGACGATGACGCGAACGGAAAGGAAATCAAGCACGACCGCTAGGAACTGACGAAACCGAACCTAACGATTCGAAGAATACAATCACAACCATCTCTAAACGAATACGAAAATCAAATACACCCGAAAACCCACCTACGATTCATATAAGTTTGTACAAAACAACGATGAGGACGGATCGCAACCGAACCCTCTTGATTTCACAAATAACACGAAACTTACCATGAACCCGTAGGAAAAACAAGAATACCACTAAGATTAATCATATACATCATGGATTAACCAACAACACGGAACGAATCGGATAAAAACTCAAAACCCCTAAATTTCCCAAAAATAGGGTTCTAGGAGATTACCTCGGATTAAAGACGAAGAAAACGAATAGATGTTGATAATACACTCCAAAAACTCGAGAAAGATGATGGCTCGGAGTTACAAGGCTTCAAATCGCCCGGAAATGCTAAGAAATCGCGTGGAGGTCGGAGTGGAAGGAGGAGAAGTGAAAATGACTGAAATCGGTCAACTCCTGGGTATATAAACCCAGGCCGCGTTACGCACGTTAGCCACAGGCATCTAACGTACGTTAGCTGGTTAACATACGTAAGCCCTCCCGTCTTACGTACGTAATGCATGGGCAGGACCTCCTGTCCGAAAATACATAGGCCATTACGTATGTTATGAGAAAGCTCTTACGTACATAATGATCCATGCTAATGCACGCAACCAAACTCGTAGCGCACGTAAGGGGCTGGCAGAACCCACTGCCCGATTTCCTACACACCATTGCGTACGTAACAGCATAGGGTTAGCGTACGTAATGTCCAACCTGAGGCTGACAGGCCGCTACCAATAGGCAAGGAAAGAACCGAAAAATCAAAATGCGACGGTGAACAAAACACGAGGGTATGAATGCGAAAGATTCGAGGCGACAAACCTAAGTGTTGAAGGAAAATATATTCCCGACTACCCGAAGGTTCGGAAAACAACAACAAACGTAATTGTCCCAAAACTTTGGGAAATTACAAAACGGCCTAAACATCCAAAATGCACGATACATTATCGAAACGCCAAACGAAAACTCACAACATGCATAATAACACGAGATGAATCTGCGGCAACCCCGAAATAGCGGTTCCGAACAACGATTACGAGAATCGAACGAAATAGCGACGAAAATGACATTAAACACGGAATTGAGTAAAACAAGTCCGAAACAAACTCAGATGACAAAAAGTCCAGTATCAAATATTCTCAAAATACCAATACTGTTACAAGCGAGTCGCCAAAGATGAAAAATACACCAAAAATAAAAATACCGGGGGGAAATGTGGATATTACATGAACGAGTCTGGTAAGTCGATCTAGACTATTAATCGATTGAGATCATTCCAACCCTCGCAGGGTAGGCGGCGGTTGCAGTTCCCAGGGTGGCAGCAGCGACAAAAGCTGCAGCGACGACAGTGGGAGGAGTCGATCATGGTTTCGCTGGTTGCCAAGGTCAAATTACAATAAGAATCTTAAAGTATTAGGGATACAATAGAAATATTGGGTACATTGGGTATTTTCAACGAACAATAAATCTAAATGTTAAATAAAACCAAATAAGCAATTAACAGAAGAAATAGTCTGTCTTTAAGATTGTTATTGTCACGTATAACAGTTCATGATCTAGGCAATGAACCTCTCAAGTCACGATGACTTGATATTGGATCGGAGCTTCTAAAGCAATAATCCTGGCCGACGAGTCTTGCCGAACAATTGAGCAAAGTACCCTAAAATTCTAGTATGAAGATTTAGAAAAAAAAACAGTATGAGAGAGATGCACGATTTTCTATGTGCTATGAGGTGTAATTTTTTCCTAATATATGAGTTGATTTTATATGTATAGATTAAATTAAGAAGAGGAGAATCCTTGTTAGTTATGATTTCTTGACTTGCTTCCCAAGCAGTCTAGAAGCTCATAGAATACGTGGAGTCTCAAATTTAATTAATTATGAAAAATAATTAAATTCGGAGCAAAATCTGAGCCGACCAACTTGCGCCAAACTATCAACAAATTTTCATATTTAACGGCAATTTTAAATTTAATTGGTAAATAGTTATCGACACTAATTTTGTGAATAATTTGCAGCTTCCTTAATACATAAGCAATTATGTAGAAAAAATATGTATATAAGTAAATTCTGTTATAAAACCAAAATATTATAGAGAGGGTTTAGAGAGAGAATAGAAAGAATGATTCTTAAGTATGTTTTTCATTAATAACTGAAGTCCTATTTATAGGAAAACTTCAGATGGCACAATCGTAATTACATAATTACATCAGGGGCATAATAGTCATTCACATATTATAATACATTATCTTGTTACGCATTACGAGAAGTGATATACTTCAACAATTCTTAACACTCCCCCTTGAATGACTATTTACATAAATATCTGCCGAACTAGTTTGAAGAAAAACCCAATGGGAGAAAAACTCTCAAACTTTTTGTATCGAAGCGTGTGACAATCATATCACGTTGTATCATAACGTTGGTAGGAAACCTCTGTTAGATAAAACTTCAGCAATCTGTAATCTCGTAAATTTGCTCCCCTTATCTTGATAGTTCTTGTATGAGTATTCTTGTGCCGTCTCAGTAAAACCTCGTGGGACAAAAACTGAGTGAATCTGTCATGTATATCATTCGTTGTTGGAGTATCCACGTGTTGCCTCATTAAAACCTTGTCAAGAAAACTCAGTGGGAAAAACTTGATCGAAGGAAAAAGAGTACAACTACTCCTTCTGTTTTCAAATCTTTGAGGAATAATCTTGATCTTTATAATTTTCCTCATTATGCTATGAATATGCCTCGTTAAAACCTTATTAGGAAAAACCCAATGGGAAAAATCCTAACGAAGGAAAAAGAGTACATTATTCATACTAATACGCCATTCGTGTTGCCTCATTAAAAACTTGCTAGGAAAACCCAGTGGGACAAAACCTCAGTCAAGGAAAAAGAGTGCAACGCATATTTTATAAATATGCCCCAGGCATTTCAATAATCCTCCGAGTATCGTATTCAGTGCAATTTGTAATCCCGCACTCATATTCTTTGCAGTACGTTTCAAATCTCTTTGGAGATTTCATATTAGTTGTGATTAAGCTGCCTCGTTAAAAACCTTGCTAGGAAAACCCAGTGGGATAAAACCTCAGTCAAGGAAAAGAGTACATCATACAATTCTCTTTCACAACACCTTATTTTGAGTAACTGCATGCACTGATAATATGTTTAAAATCTCTTTAGGAGTTACTTTCAGTAAACACATATGTTTCATTTTATTATAAGGGCATATATTTTAACTTTGATGGATTTCAATATCCTCATTCCAATATCCATATTTTATAATCATGGATTGCAATATCCTCATTTCATTCATAGCGCTGTATTGTGTCGACAATTTCAACATTTATTCCCTGTAGCAACATAACTTGCCGAGATATCTCATTATCTTCCTTTATGGTTATGTCTATATACTTCAAAAGTATATGCCTCCTTTTATTATTTACTTTGATTTATATTCGGGAAATTATTATGTGTTTATCAAAGCAGTTGTAGTTGGTACCAAAGATTAATAATTTATCATGCATCTTTGAACTTCAAGTTTATATAGTTGTGAGGATATAGTGTGATGCATTTCACATATTTCCAACTACTAATACTCCCCCTCATGCTAAGATTTCTCGAGCAGCAAACTCATATGCCAGTACCTCAGTATTCATCTTCAGTCATAGGGGTTTGTATATTATGTTCTCGTTATTGTCAGGAGGACTTTGAATAGTATCAATTAATATCCCACTTGTATGCGCATATCTTGATCCTTTCTGGGATCTATTCAAGTTTATTTGGGATATATTACTAGCTTAATCTGATATGGAATATATGCTCCAACCATGAGCAGATCATCTCGTAAGTTTCCGATTATGAGTCATATACACATGTGACTATCTAGTGGATCCATAATATCTAGTAGTCCACATATAGAGGAAGTGGGCCCATACTCCCCCTTAATATATTCCAAATTTAATAGGAATTCATTCCCAACATTGGCTAGTATTGATATTAATCGAGAACAAATATTTGAAGACATGATGTGTCTATATCATCATATAGATATTTTACCGACATATCACATCATCTTTCGGTGCCATTATTGCACATCATTATCAACATGGAGTCACCGCTCCCACATGTCATATTATGTTTATTATACAAATATAGAACTGTAGTTCATACGCTTCGGGATATGAACTATTGAAACGCGGAGTCAAATCTCATACGCGTAATTTCAATCTATAAATAGATTAGCATTGTATTCACAATCACCCATATCGAGGGTTTGATTATCATAATGGATTCAATGCTTTCTAGTCTTCACAAATATTACCCGTGAATATTATAAAAAGAATTTATCGAGCTCGACTCGAAAGATATTCGATAGTTGATTGAAGCACAAGTTCGATTATCTGTCGAATTTTCAAATTCATTTAAGTACATGCCAAGTATAGGCAGGAGTAATTTTGCAAAGAAACGAAGAGCAAAAAGATTAGGTGGATGCTATAAATATGCTCGGTGGACATGTGACACACAGTGCAAATTGGTGGGGTTTGTATCCAAAAATCAAGAAGACAAAATCGCATTTATCAAGGATGGCTTGAGTAAGAAATCTATGGATCACGATATCCAACAGATTCTTGATACACATCCCAGTTGATACGTTCATCGTGAACTATTGGCTCTGTGGACACAATTTAAGGATAAACTGGAACACTATAGTCATGAAAAATTAGTCTTGAAAGATCCAGTTGATGAATATTATTCTCCAATATTTAAATCTCTCAGCTGCCGATAGATAACGTTATTTTTATTGAAAAATATCATATCTTTCGTTTTCTTCTGCAATTTTGTCAAAAAAAAATAGTAAAAGCAGTGACTTATCTGCTGCCCATAGTGAAGTCATTTGTCTTCTAGTAAGAAATTTATTCTTTAAATTTGGGATCCACAAATCAGAAATTGTATATCTCATAAAAGTACTTTGAAAATCTAGTATAGAGATATGGAGTTCTCAGAATCCTCATACATATATCATCCAATTAAAACTATATGTATTTTAGGTGGATCCAAACTGATAAGTCATATCCAGCACATAGATATGTCGTATCAGTTCGTAAAAGAATTAGGAAAACACAAAATCGATATATTGTGAGTAATCATAGATTTTTGGGTTGCCTTTTAGAGGCTGCACAAAATGGGAGTAATCATAGATTTTTGGGTTGCCTTTTAGAGGCTGCACAAAATGGGAAAATAAGAGTAACAAGTGCCATACACTTTCCCACACCATATGTTTATATGGTGAATAATAGCGATGCTTTTATTATACTTCCAGATGGCTATGGCACACTCAATGAGATATTCAATATCACGTCATGGGCTGAACGGGACTTCCATACCAAACCTATAGGTTTGTGAATATTAATAATTTCTTCAACGATTTGCTTGCCTTTCTGGATGAAGGAGTAGATCACAATTTTATCTCTCAGCCATCAAGAGATATTCTTATATGTGCCGACACATTTGTTGATCTACTTATAAAGTTTCAAGCATATATTACAGTTAAGAATTTGGAAGTCAAAAGCCCATCAGCCACAAACTATTGGCGCCAAACGAAAAAGAAGTTTAGATCCTTTAGATCTTTCATTATGAACCCTAATGTCAGGGAGTGGCAGAGTTACGGAGTTTTATACTCTCGAAACGCACCCTATTTTTATGGGTTTCATATGTATTCTCCTTTTCGTATATTGTCGAGTGTCTATTACCTTTTTGGCTAGTTTCAATATTTTCCACTTCGACTGTTTTGTGCTTTTTCCAGCAATAATAAGATCATCCTTTTGCCTCTATGCAAATACATTATTCTCACGAATATGTGATATATGCTTCTCTATTGTGATATTGATATGAATTCAATGATCCCACCATGTGATATAATCAACATGAGATTAATTGAGCAATTATTTTTCGGTGATATTTTTTCATATCACTTGTCAGATGATCCCACCATGGGGTGTATTTGCATGAAATTTTCTTTAATTTGATCGATTATAACTTCTGGTATCGCTTGCTCAACTTTCTCCATCTTATTATTTCTATCAACTGCTTCTTCTTCAGAGCAGGATTTGAATCATTGATCAACTACTTCTTCAGAGTAGGATTTATTTCTTTCAACTGCTTCTTCAATAGCAGGATTTAAATAATCGATCAACTACTTTAGAGTATGATTTATTTTTATCAACTGCTTCATCGAGAGCAGGATTTACATAATCGATCAACTACTTCTCCAGAGTAGGATTTATATTTATCAACTGCTTCTTCGAGAGCAGTATTTAGATAATCGATCAACTACTTCTCCAGAGTAGGATTTATATTTATCAACTGCTTCTTCAAGAGCATGATAATCGATCAACTACTTCAGGAGCAGTATTTATGAACCATTCATATGGTATAACCATCCACGATGGTAATATATAATATATAAATTACGTACATGTAAAACCATCCGTCTTGTGATAATTACATTTATCATATAGGAGGCATCGCCATCCATCTTATGATAATTAAACTTGTCACATAGGAGGTATAATAAATATGTAAAACCGTCCGTCTTGTGACAATTACATTTATCATATAGGAGGCATCGCCATCCATCTTGTGATAATTAAACTTGTCACATAGGAGGTATCACCTTCCATCTTGTGGTAATTAATTATCATATGGGAGGTATCACCATCCATCATATGATAATCAGACTATCACATGAGAGGTATAGTAATATAATGTAAGCTCAACAAATAGATGGTTTCAACCACCACTTGGAGATAATCATAATAAAGTTAGAAATTAGATTAGTAAATATTTAACTGCTTTACGGGCGAGTTCGTCATTATTTTCTCAAGTATAATCGTGTGGTAGTTGGTTGAATCATTATAAGTCATCATCGACCCAGGTTGTCGGCATCGGTCGCTGGTCGTCATGCAATATTACACATACCACTTTATAAATTTCCGATCTGAGGACGTATATCAAAAGTCCTTTTAATATTTTGGAGGAATCGATATCTTAATTTATGCATTTTAATAAGTTTTGATAATGACAGATATTAAAAGAGTTATAATCAATATATCAATATTAGTGTCAAATTGAAGCTCTCGTAAAATGGATCACGATGGTATCAAGAAAAATTAATTCTGATATCATATGTATCTTATATGTAAGAAAAACCGAATTAATAATTTAATGAATTAAAAGAATATTATATTTTATATATATTTTTTTTTCCTTTGCCTTCTTACCTTCGCCGTTCGTGTTTCTTCTCCTCCCTTTTTTTTTTTTCTTCTTTATCCGCTCCGCTCTGCATCTCCTTCCTGTCTTCTCCCTTTTTTTTTTTTTTCGTGACATATACATACACACATACCAGAGAGAGAGAAAGCGTAGTGGCCATGGATGAAGGAAATTGAGAGGAAGTCATCTTGAATAACGGTTGGTGTGTGTTGGTGATTGACATGGAAGGGGGATGATGATAACTACCATTATCAGTAAAATTTTAGTGGGAGAAAGAACAAGGTTTGTTTATAATAATTAGATTTATGATATAGAGGTTCGTTTATACGATGTAACTGTAGAGCATATTATTATCATATTGCTCAAATCACTAGAGTCGTGCTGATAACGTGTTATAAACCCAAAATATTATAGAGAGGGTTTAGAGAGAGAATAGAGAGAATGATTCTGAAGTATGTTTTTCATTAATAACTGAAGTCCTGTTTATAGGAAAACTTCAGATGGCACAATCGTAATTACATAATTACATCAGGGGCATAATAGTCATTCACATATTATAATACATTATCTTGTTACGCATTACGAGAAGTGATATACTTCAACAATTCTTAACAAATTCATATTTTTCTGTATTGATTTGACATCAATTGGAAGTTGGTCTATTGTTTGCCGATTTCGCAATTTATTTCATCAGTTAGGGATATATAATGATATTGCCCATAAGAACAATTGCCATTTTTTCTGAGAGTATGACAGTGACATCCATCCATTAGGACAAAGAACAACACTGAGGTCATTTTAACTAGGGCTGTTCATAAACGGATACTTGATTTTCTGGGTACTCGAAAAATTGGGTATCAATTTAAGTGGCTCGTGGTCCAACTCGAAAAATTGGGTATCCATTTTACCGGGTACCCTATTTTTCGGGTCGTGTCAATAGGGTACCCGGACACGGATTGTATTTTGCACAATTCTAAATAATTATAAAAATAAAATAATTTTTGCAACAACCCAACAACTCTACTTAATAATTAATCCACCAAAATCAAATAACTCATCAAATCACATGTGTTTGCATCAATTCCAAATAGATTACAATAATTTAAAACAACATAAAATTAAAGTTTTAATACAAAAATCAAATAAACAAGGTATATAACTTTGAAATAATTTTTTCATAAATATTAAGTATGTAATATATATCAGGTCGGGTACCCGGTCCGAATAATATTTTCGATCCGGACCCGGACCCGAATTTATTTCCTTTCATCGGGGCGGGTGTAAAACCCTAAAATTCAAATTCCCAATTTACGTCTAATTTTGAATTTTTCCCTAAAGTTTGAAATGATTTAATTTGAACCCTAAACTATATGTTATAACTAAATTAAAAAGTAACTAACCAGAGTCCTAAGCCTAATATTACACAAAAATTCGACACACTTATATTCTAATAATATTACACGATTTGTAAGTCTTGTGAAGGCCCGATTTCATTTTAAGTTGTACACAACATTATGGGCCAAATATATTTGAGATAATGGAGATGAAATAATCAGTCCATATCTCCTAAAAATCTGCACTTCCCTCCCTTATCTCACCCACATAATCGGTATTTACCATATTTATTCCTTCTATTCTCATTATAAACAACCATATACCTTTCACAACACACTCATCAAAACCCTAAAACCTAATCACAAAAAGGGACGGCGGCTACCTAGTTTTTTCTATCATTTCCGTTCGATCAAAGCGTGCAAAGGGAGGGTCGTGTGTGGTTCGAGGTGGTGTGATCATTGGTGGTTCTTGTTTGGGTTGATCGCGGACTGTGGTCTCATTCCGAGAATTATAGTTTTGGTTCGTTTGTTCTTGATCCGTCCCTCTTAATTCGACCAGAGGTAACCATAGTCGTTTTTGTGTTTATTGATTCAGATGATAGGTTTTATAGACGTAAAACATGCATGTCTAATCTTTTGGTTTCATTATAATAAGTTTATGGATGAAAACTTGTCACATAAGATCATAAAACGAGTAATCTTATATTATGTGTGTCGAATGGAATTACATTGTGTTAATCTTGGTTGGTTCGTATGAAGAGTTTTGGGGTATGTTTATGATGAATTAATATGTATAAAACATGTATTTTACTCTTATATACATCGGGTTAAAAAGGGTAAAAAGAATTAGGGTTTATGTGGATGTTTTGATTGGGACAGTTTTGATAGTCGAATTTGTATGCATCACACAACGAGTTTCATAAATGGTCTATTCGGGATTTTTGCTCTAAAACTCAGTTTAGGGTCTTAGTAAAGTATTCCAATTGGTTTGGATGGATTTGAGTTTGATTTAGTCTTATTTTTGAATTTTATGAGACAATATGTCAAAACTGTGTTTATAGAATTTGATTTCAGTCGTGGTTTATGATTTTTCATGATTAAACTATAAGGAGTTAGGAGCTATCCTTTTACAGCGGTAATATTTGGGTTACGTGTTACTCTCTGGAATTTTTGTGGATTTTTCCAAAGTTTTGAAATGGGTTAGTTTAAGGCAAACTTTCTGTGTGTATCTGCAGACCCGAATCTGAACATGTTAGCATAAACGATTTTTGATACGTATTTCCACTTATTAATAAAATCTGGGAAAAATTCAAGTAGACTCCTAAGACATATATGCTTCAGTGATAATTTTGGTAAATTTTTATTTTGACATCTGGTATGGTGTTAAAGTTCATAAATTGAAGGCTAAAACATAGTAAAACCAGAATTTTGTTAGAAGATTAAGATTTTTGTGATTTTAATACCATTTAATATACTTGAACCCTAAAATGCACTTCAACATTAATTATGATAAAATTGGTCATATGTTAACCTAATTCCAATAATGAAACTCCAATCACATTAATAAATGTGTTAAGTAATTAAGAACCCGTTATGACATTATGAGCTAATAAGCATGAAATGAACCTAATTCGTGCAGATTCGCTGAATAAGGAGTAACCTCTGATCTTTATATCTTCTGATGTGTTTTGCATTTTGCGGTTTGAGGTACGGATATTCTTGATATCCCCTTCTCTCTACCATTGTTATCGGTTGTTTCGTTTGTTTGATTATTCGTACGGATATTCTTGATATCCCCTTCTCTCTACCATTGTTATCGGTTGTTTCGTTTGTTTGATTATTTGTACGGATATTCTTGATACCCCCTTCTCTCTACCATTGTTATCGGTTGTTTCGTTTGTTTGATTATTTGTACGGATATTCTACCCTTTCTCAGTAAGGGTTCTGATTCCATGTACTATTGTTGTGGTTTGTTTCGTATCGGTACAGATATTCTGACCTTATCCCTTAAGGTTTCTCATGATTCGCTCACAACAGTTTGATATTAGTTTTGATTATGATACCTTTGATCTGAGCCTTCTTATTATGGCTTTCTTAGTTGATCTATGCCTTTGCTATGCTCCCTTGGATTTGTAAACCTTTGATTATGAACATTGATATGAACCTTGATATGAACTTTGATATGATATGACATTTAAACCCTTCAGTTTGATACCCGAGCCAAGTTCGTTTCCTAGCCATGAAGGTAACATGGCCGTGTCATTGATGCACCAATGGCATGACTTTAGTGTGGTTGAGTGATGTTCCACACCGTCCCACTTTGTTATGATATGTGCACTTTATATTTGTTATGGCCAATACGATTGTTCGGGGGCGTATGGATGCATACTAGGTTCGATTTGTATTTGATTGGATATGATATGATATGTTCGGTGATTTATGCTTGTGTGCAATACACGTCCTTCACATGTTCGGGAGCTAGCTACTCCATGGTTACTATGATATTTGATTTGACTCATGTTCGGGCTCGTGGTAGATTATTGACCTCTCCTTATTTTGATATACCTTTGTTATACCATATGCTTGCTCAATGCACTATATCCTCTTATCCTTTGATTCGTCTTATTCTTGATTCAGTTGACTCACGAGATTTATTCAGTTGACCGTTAATCCCTTATTCATTTGACAGATGACATTCTTTTCAGCAAGAGCTTATTATTTCTTTTCTTATTATTATATGCGTATTCGATTATTCATTTGTTTATATATTTGTTCACTGAGCTTGTTAAGCTCAGCCGCATTTCTTTTCTCCGCGGCAGGTTTTAGTTTGGAAGCTAAATTTGAGTGGAGAGTGCATAGGAGCTCTTAGTGGACTACCCTGAGGATTAGAAGCCCATTTGCATCTCGATTAGACTTGGATTGGATTTACTTTGGATTTGTATTACATATTATATAGAATTAGCATTTCTTTTGTTCCCTTAGAATACTTTGTAATTATTATGTTTAGAAGTCTTCCGCTTGTTGTATGTTCTGATTTGGCACCATAATGTGATACTTCTACCCTTGTCAGGTTGGGATGTTACAATTATGGTATCAGAGACCAGGCTGCGACCTGTAGTACATAAGTTATGACCTGTGAGGATTTGGACCCTTAGGTTTGCACTGTAGGAGCTTATGGAATAACTTTGGAAGGAATTGCTTTAGGTTCTCCCCTTAAGAACTTTAGTATGACCGGTGAGGATTGGGTGGATGATATGATAAGAAGTTGGTTAGTCATCTTGCTTCCGCATCACACTGATTCGTGCCTTACGTTTAGTTAAGCCCTTTCAAGATCAATCTCTCTGGAGGTTAGAAACTTATTATTTTGCATAACATAAGATTAGTGACCAAGTGAGTTTAGAGTGCCTCGAGAACTACATGGATACCATACACCATTTAAGCTTCACTTTCTGATTCTGACCTCCATTCCGATTCGTTTGATAATCAGTTGGACACCTTTCAACCATTCTGAGAATCCTTATGAACATAATGTGTTTGACACATTCTGTAAACTCTATTTCTTATGCTGGGCATATTAAGTTTCCTCTGACACTACTTGGTTTTGCATAACCCATTTCTATTCCTATGAGAAATCTGGTGGTTATTAACCACGAGTATAGGAAATTGTCCACTCCATTCTGATGATGAATTAACTCTGCTAATTGTTTCCTTTGGAAGGCTATGATTTTGATATTATTCTGATATGTTACTTTTTCACAACTCGAGATAGAGTATGACCATCATGAGGGCATATTTATATGACGCTAGTATTATGACGCCTGATCAACGTGATAATACTTATATCATATAACGTGTACTTATTGTGATCATAGGATATCTTGAGGAGTGCCTTAGAAGCATTAGAAGTTTTGATATCCAACGAAGAACTATTCGCGATATGTTAGCCCTTAGGCTCATTCTTATCCGTACGATTATCCTATCATTCCCATTATGCCTTCTGATATGTTTCGATACTCCGATACGCGCCTAATGATCGTTAGTACAAATAGGTTATCCACCTTTTCTTAGGAAACTCTTGATACGTTTGATGAGTCGATTTGTGCTCCTTCGACTTTGGCAAATCCCTTGTTCATTCAGAATTCGGTAAAAAATTGATGAAGTTTCATCGTTTAGTACTACCTCTATGCTTGCCTCGTAGGCATATGCGTTTCGTGTATCTCATTGTGATCTGTCATCTGCTACGCAATTGTTTTGCATTCATTGGATCAGATTTGTTACGATTTGTGTTCTGTGGGGAGCCTGAGGCTATCCAAGTTTGTCGGGATCGAGTCATGAGAAAACAATCTGTTTGTGAAGATTCTTTTGGAAGAACCTCTCCGAGCGTGAGGCTAATTATCGTCATTCCTTTTGTAATTTCTACGTCTCCGTCGAACCTTCGCAACTCCAATTTTCGAGGACGAAAATTTTTCTTTTAGAGGGGAAGAGTTGTAAAACCCTAAAATTCAAATTCCCAATTTACGTCTAATTTTGAATTTTTCCCTAAAGTTTGAAATGATTTAATTTGAACCCTAAACTATATGTTAAAATTAAATTAAAAAGTAACTAACCAGAGTCCTAAGCCTAATATTACACAAAAATGCGACACACTTATATTCTAATAATATTACATGATTTGTAAGTCTTGTGAAGGCCCGATTTCATTTTAAGTTGTACACAACATTATGGGCCAAATATATTTGAGATAATGGAGATGAAATAATCAGCCCATATCTTTTAAAAATCGGCACTTCCCTCCCTTATCTCACCCACATAATCGGTATTTACCATATTTATTCCTTCTATTCTCATTATAAACAACCATATACCTTTCACAACACACTCATCAAAACCCTAAAACCTAATCACAAAAAGGGACGGCGGCTACCTAGTTTTTTCTATCATTTCCGTTAGATCAAAGCGTGCAAAGGGAGGGTCGTGTGTGGTTCGAGGTGGTGTGATCATTGGTGGTTCTTGTTTGGGTTGATCGCGGACTGTGGTCTCATTTCGAGAATTGTAGTTTTGGTTCGTTTGTTCTTGATCCGTCCCTCTTAATTCGACCAGAGGTAACCATAGTCGTTTTGTGTTTATTGATTCAGATGATAGGTTTTATAGACGTAAAAAATGCATGTCTAATCTTTTGGTTTCATTATAATAAGTTAATGGATGAAAACTTGTCACATAAGATCATAAAACGAGTAATCCTATATTATGTGTGTCGAATGGAATTACATTGTGTTAATCTTGGTTGGTTCATATGAAGAGTTTTGGGGTGTGTTTATGATGAATTAATCTGTATAAAACATGTATTTTACTCTTATATACATCGGGTTAAAAAGGGTAAAAAGAATTAGGGTTTATGTGGATGTTTTGATTGGGATAGTTTTGATAGTCGAATTTGTATGCATCACACAACGAGTTTCATAAATGGTCTATTCGGGATTTTTACTCTAAAACTCAGTTTACGGTCTTAGTAAAGTATTCCAATTGGTTTGGATGGATTTGAGTTTGATTTAGTCCTATTTTTGAATTTTATGAGACGATATGTCAAAACTGTGTTTACAGAATATGATTTCAGTCGTGGTTTGTGATTTTTCATGATCAGACTATAAGGAGTTAGGAGCTATCCTTTTACAGGGGTAATATTTGGGTTATGTGTTACTCTCTGAAATTTTTGTGGATTTTTTTAAAGTTTTGAAATAGGTTAGTTTAAGGCAAACTTTCTGTGTGTATCTGCAGACCCAAATCTCAACATGTTAGCATAAACGATTTTTGATACGTATTTCCACTTATTAATAAAATATGGGAAAAATTCAAGTAGACTCCTAAGACATATATGCTTCAGTAATAATTTTGGTAAATTTTTATTTTGACATGTGGTGTGGTGTTAAAGTTCATAAAATGAAAGCTAAAACATAGTAAAACCAGAATTTTGTTAGAAGATTAAGATTTTTGTGATTTTAATACCATTTAATATACTTGAACCCTAAAATGCATTTGAACATTAATTATGATAAAATTGGTTATATGTTAACCTAATTCCAATAACGAAACTCTAATCACATTAATAAATGGTGTTAAGTAATTAAGAACCCGTTATGACATTATGAGCTAATAAGCATGAAATGAACCTAATTCGTGTAGATTCGCTGAAGAAGGAGTAACCTCTGATCATTATATCTTCTGATGTGTTTTGCATTTTGCGGTTTGAGGTACGGATATTCTTGATACCCCCTTCTCTCTACCATTGTCGGTTGTTTCGTTTGTTTGATTATTTGTACGGATATTCTTGATACCCCTTTCTCTCTACCATTATTATCGGTTGTTTCGTTTGTTTGATTATTCGTACGGATATTCTTGATACCCCCTTCTCTCTACCACTGTTATCAGTTGTTTCGTTTGTTTGATTATTTGTACGGATATTCTACCCTTTCTCAGTAAGGGTTCTGATTCCATGTACTATTGTTATTGTTTGTTTCGTATCGGTACAGATATTCTGACCTTATCCCTTAAGGTTTCTCATGATTCGCTCACAACAGTTTGATATTAGTTTTGATTATGATACCTTTGATCTGAGCCTTCTTATTATGGCTTTCTTAGTTGATCTATGCCTTGTAATATCCGCAAATTTTCGATTTTCGGTAAATTTCTTTTTTCGGCCGAAGTCCGTTTTGACGACTCGCTTTTGACCGTTTCGTCATTCGGAGAATATTTAATTCTGCACTTTTTGTCATCCGAGTTCGTTTCGGTGCTGCTTTGTTGAGTTCCGTGCTTTTTAACGACTTTTCCGCGCTTGAGTTCGGTTCTTGCGAATCTCATTAGAAACTGTCGTTTGGGGTTTTTCGTAAGTTCATTTAACGTTGTTATACGTGTTGTGAGCTTCGGTTTGATTATTCGTTGTCGTATGGTGATTTCGGGCATTTGGACCATTTTCGTAATTTCCCAAAGTTTGGGGTAATTACCTTCCGTTGTCGAATTTCGAGCCTTCGGGTGGTCGGAATCGTGTGTTCTACTAGCTCTTAGATTCGTCTTTGTGAGTACTTCGTAACCGTATCTTGGTTCGTATTGAGTTCGGGTTTCGGTGTCGTTTTGTTGAATTCGGGATTACTAAACGACTTTTCTAAGTATGAGTTCGACTTTGTTAGATCACCATTAATTTTTGGTAACTCCAAAAATTCTGAATCTTGCAATATTATAGAGCATCGAGTTAGCTTTCCAATGGTTCAAGCGGTGAGTCAATCGGAGTCGGACGAGAGAGTTATGGTCGTTTTGCTCACCCGCTCGTTATTGGCGATCACGCCGGCCGAACTTCGGCCGTGTCGTCCGACCGCGGCCCGTGCCGTACTCGTCGGATAAGCCAGAAGTCTCTGCCTCAGGACCCGGCCGTGTCGATGCAGCGCGTCGAGGCCGAACTCTTAGGATAAGCGGAAGAGGCCGGCCGTGTTCGAGGACACGGTCGAGTCAATCTTAGGCCGCGAGACAGTCCTATCGGTAGGCCCCTTCGGCGCCGCGGCCGTGTCATGCGGGACACGGTCGAGTCCTGCCGGACAAGCTGCGTGCCACGGCCGTGTCGGGCGGACACGGTCGAGTCTGTCGGCTATTTAAGGCCCTGATCGTTTTTCGCCATTTTTCTACTTCTTCTACTTCTCTTCATGGTGGGATTGTTTCTATCATGGAGAGATGTTGTTTTTCAATAAATCCATGAAGTCTTGGAGTTCATATCATCAATCATACATCCTATAACATCCTTTGATCGAGCGAATCAGGTCAGATTTTCAAGAAATCTAATTATGGGGATTTTGGGTATTTTGTTCGATTTCTACACTTTAATCCGATTTAACTTAGGATTGTGATGGATTGATGATTATTTAGATGTATTGTATCATTTCCCTTGTTATCCCATGGTTGGATCGTATCGATTCGTTGTTTTGGTCGAGTTCTTGACCGACGCCTTGAAGGTGTCCGGTAAAATGTCATATAGGGGTTTTCGGGCGTTCTACGATTATTCTTCCTCGTATGATCGATGATTTTTTGAATTTATGTTGTTAGGGTCGAATTATTGTGAAGAACTCGACTCGAAACCCTTCCGTTCATTGTCTTCTTCGGGGTCCGAGCTTCCCGGTCGAACCGTGTTCTTCGGAGCGTTTGGTAGCGGTTATTAAGGCAAGTATCTTATTATACGACTTGTATCTTGTGAATAGTAATTACCTATGATATGTATAACGATTTTTCTTGCCTCCGTAAATATGTTCCGTTTGAGTTGGTTGTGTTTTCCGAAATTTGAAGGCTTTGTGATAATAGTGATATATTGGTATACGTGTTCGGCGTTGTGCTATTTGTACAGGATTGCGATGTACATATGAGATGGTTGTACACGTGGTTGTGCAATGTATTGTGTACCAAATGTGTGTTATGTTGGTTAAGAGTCGTTGTGATGATCATGATATTTGCGTTGTTTTGGTTTACATACTTGATTGTACATTTCATTGTAATGTGGAATGGCTTGACATTTAATGATTATGAATTGTGTCGTGTCGATGTGTGGGTGTTCGGGTAGGGTCAGCGAGGCCTGCGGAGTTCGGTACATGATGTGTACGAACAAAGTGTGTGATCCGGGTAGGGTCAGCGAGGCCTGCAGGTCCGGTACATGGCGTGTACGGACGAGGATGTGTGATCCGGGTAGGGTCAGCGAGGCCTGCGGAGTTCGGTACATGATGTGTACGAACGATGTTGTGGTCGGGTAGGGTCCGTCGAGGCCTCGGAGTTCGGTACATGATGTGTACAAACAGTGTGTGTGGCCGGGTAAGGTCCGTTGAGGCCTCGGAGTTCGGTACATGATGTGTACGAGCGGTGTGTGTGGTCCGGGTAAGGTCCGTCGAGGTCTCGGAGTTCGGTACATGATGTGTACGAACAATGATCGTGTATGATGATTGTTCGGGTAACATTTTATATATGGATCTCGGACTCAAAATGATATATATTATTTTGTATGCTTTGAAACGAGAATCGGGCTAAGGCCCTAATGTTTTGAAAAGGTTTTGTAAATTGGGACTCGAGGTCCAAAAGAATTTCTTTTAAAAATCCCGAGATGATGTGTTCCTTTTCAAATATCTCTTACTTGAGTTCGAAATTCTAAAACTTCTGGGAACATTTTGATAATGGATTTCCGTATTAAATTCGTTGTTGCTATTTGCTTGTTACATTTCGTATGGTTTGATACTTGCACTAGTAAAGCGGTGGAGTTTTACTAACCCCAGTATTCGGGGTGGATGTCTGATGCGTCCGGTACATGCGAGGTTCGGGGAGCGATCACGGGATTGGCACAAGGGGATGACGAGTGCGATACTAATCAAGAGTTGAGAGTTGGTAGAGTTTAGTTGTATTGTTAGAGTTGATTCGGTCTTCCATTTGTATTGTATTTCGACCCTGTGTGTGGGTAATGTTGTTAGTCGATCCTGTTGATAGAGTTGTGTGACCTCATCGGTGCATGTGTGTTTATGTGTAAGTGACCTTGGCCAGTGCAGTATTATTATATAGTTAGACCATGCACGGGCAAGCATTTGGTTGTTTATGGACGTTGCTTTGGTAGATCCTTGCGGAAAGGGTTTACGGCGTGTAATATTCCCATACAGTTTTGGGGGTGTTACATTTATGGTATCGGAGCTTAGGTTGCGGAAACCTAGGCTGTCGGGTCGAGTCAAGTCGTGATTTGTCGAGTAATGTGTTGTCATGTCGTTTGAGTCATCAGGTGACAAGTTGAGTTGTGCGTAGTCACAACGTGTCGGTTATGTTGTCGGACGAGATTGGTATCGTGGGCGACCGTCACCTCCGTGCGACCTGTGGATGTAAGTCTCCTCTTTTATGCGAAGTACCTGTGTATCTCGATTTTATCTTAGTGAGTTAATTGTGGTGCATGATTTTCTTTACACAGTATTGTGTAATATAATTGTGTTTAGTACTTGTGGCATATAGTATGTGTATAGAACTGGGCACATTATTGTTTTATCTTTGAACCACGGGGTGGTGTGGTATGGTGTGGAAGTTGTAAACCTTGATGGATTTCGAAAAGGTATCGGCGACTGAGTTTTATTTTGAAAATCGATTCCCTTAACCGAGTTTTGACATTATGGCCTTTATCGTTTGGGCGAAATTCTTATGAAGGTATTTAGTATTTTGTAAATGGCTTTTGTGAGTTTTTGAAATATTACCGTCATCGGCCCTTTTGGCGTTTTTGTAAATAGTTTTTATCTGATAGGTTCGGCGCGGGACCCACAACGCTATAATGTTCCGTGTAATTACGAGATTTTGGGCATTCTAGCCCATTGAATTATCTTTGAAAATCTTGAGTATCCTAGAAATAAATTTGAGACGTACGTTTAAAATGAATTGTTTTCTCATGGTACTTCCAAGGTGCCACGATATGTTTAAATTCTTCTACCTCGAGGACCAAAATGTTTTGAGATATTTTTCAATGTTTTATAAACACTTTTACTTAGACAGGGTCGAATATTACGAAAGTTTTCCACTAAGAGAAAGTGTCCTCATTTTTCTCAAATGCGAAATGGTTTTCCAAAGTCTCGATAACGATGTTTCACGTTTGCATTTTTTTTGAAAGGTGATACTCAAGATCAACGGTGTTTTTCTAAATTATTTTCAAAAGGTGGTTTTTATTTCTTTTTTTTTTAAAACCTATCAATTCCCGTTTGCGTTTGGGAATGTATGTATGATTTTGCTTTGTCGTTTTGATGTTCCTCCAGTATGATCGAATTGGTGGCATGAGCGTCGAGGCATTGCCACGCAATTATTGTACTAGCCCTCTGTGAGGGGTGTGGTAGTGTTCTTGTTTATCGCCTCGTGGCGATTTGCGTGTTGTCGCACGAGTGTGAGATGTTGAAGCTTGGGTTTGTACGTTTGTGTACATGTGTGATTGTTTCATAATGCTTGTAATTATGTCTGATTATCGTTCGGGCCGTTGATGTCGCGAGCGATCTTGTCGTTGTTGTAGTGTTTGTGTGTGTATTACTTTACGATGGTAATCGTTGTATATGATATGTGTTATGATTCTTTATTATCTTTGAGTTGGCATCTCGGTATGTTGTTTTGCGGTGTTATGTTCCATTGTATCTAGCATCTGTATTTTCGATATACCGAGCCGAGGCATTTGAGCGTATTGTGCGGGGGCATGTACGTGCCAATTGTCCTTCTTGTCGATGCGCTTTTCAAGTGTGGACCCGAGAGACACGGGATCCGGTTTTGCGAGTTGGGTTCCGAGTCTTTCGGGCGCGAACTTCGATAAAGATATGAGGATCGGACACGAGAGGCCCATGGGAGATATTTACGTCGTTTGCTTTTGTGTTGTCACCTTACTCCGGTTGTTGTGAGTTGCGGGAACGACATTTCTTTTATAAGAGGTCGAATGTAGTGCTGTATCGTTTTGACTTACGCATTTCCTCTTTCTCAAGTCTATCAACTCGTCGTGTTCGTTGATGCTTTATGAACTTGTTACGTATTTCGGTTTCATCGTTGAGCAGGCGTGATCTTGTTGTGGGTCGATCTGGTTATCGATGTGACTTTTTGGGTTCGATTCGATTCTTGTGAACCTTGTTCGGGAGTGACCTCATCTGGTTCTATTAGTTCTTTTATTCGAAGTGGATCGGATTTGGAACTCTTGTGTTTCGACTCTGTCGACTCATTATGTTCGTTGACATTTACGAGCTTGTCACCTTGCTTTTGTTGATCGAGCGAGTGTGGTATTGTTTTGGAATAACTCATTTGTCGTTGTGACTTTTCAATCGTTGTTCCCTTTCTGTGGATCTTATGGGAATGCACGTCTTGTTGTTCTCACGGATCATCACGGGAGTTGTTGTTTGAATTTTCTTATCCTTCGTGTTTGAACATGATTGTTCGATTTTTGTTGTCTCGATCGTTGTGGTTCGATCGTTTGTTTGTTCGGTTTTGTTCTCGTTTCGTGATTGTTGAGCATTCGGGCTCCTTCCTAATTCCCTTAAGTTCGGGAAATTAGTCTCGTTTCGATCTTCCACCCTTGGGCGGTGGGATTAGTATTTGTTCGGTTGGCTCGCGTTTTGATTGATGTACCGTTGGGTTGGTCAATCATATTGATTTTCGTTCGTTGTGTTTTGTGATTGTCGGATAATTGACTTGGCTATATTATCCGTTTGATGACGCTTGTCATTTGTTGGTTTTATTATATCCCTAACGGCGACGTTGTGTTGGTCGCCGTGGAGCGTGTTTTCACGCCGTATATTCCTTTGCGTTGTTTGTAACATTTCGCCGTTGGGCGTTAGTTACGCATTCTTGTGTATCTTGTTGAGTTTTCTGGCGGAATATTTCTTCCCCTACTTGTTTTAAGTTTGGAACGAAACTTCTTTTAGGAGGTAGAATGTAATATCCGCAAATTTTCGATTTTCGGTAAATTTCTTTTTCGGCCGAAGTCCGTTTGACGACTTCGCTTTTGGCCGTTTCGTCATTCGGAGAATATTTAATTACGCACTTTTTGTCATCCGAGTTCGTTTGGTCTTGCTTTGTTGAGTTGTGCTTTTTAACGACTTTTCCGCGCTTGAGTTCGGTTCTTGCGAATCTCGTTCAAAGCTGTCGTTTGGGGTTTTCGTAAGTTCATTTAACGTTGTTATACGTGTTGTGAGCTTCGGTTTGATTATTCGTTGTCGTATGGTGATTTCGGGCATTTGGACCATTTTCGTAATTTCCCAAAGTTTGGGGTAATTACCTTAGTTGTCGAATTTCGAGCCTTCGGGTGGTCGGAATCGTGTGTTCTACTAGCTCTTAGATTCGTCTTTGTGAGTACTTCGTAACCGTATCTTCGGTTCGTATTCGGAGTTCGGGTTTCGGTGTCGTTTTGTTGAATTCGGGATTACTAAGCGACTTTTCTAAGTATGAGTTCGACTTTGTTAGATCACCATTAATTTTTGGTAACTCCAAAAATTCTGAATCTTGCAATATTATAGAGCATCGAGTTAGCTTTCCAATGGTTCAAGCGGTGAGTCAATGGTCGGACGAGAGTGTTATGGTCGTTTTTGCTCACGCGCTCGTTATTGGCGATCCTTTGCCGGCGAACTTCGGCCGTGTCGTCCGACCACGGCCCGTGCCGTACTCGTCCGGATAAGCGAGAAGTCTCGCCTCGGGGACCCGGCCGTGTCGTGCAGCGCGGCGAGCGAACTCTTAGGATAAGCGGAAGAGGCCGGCCGTGTTCGGGGACACGGTCGAGTCAATCTTGGCCGCAGACGAGTCCTGCTCGGTAGGCCCCTTGGCGCCGCGGCCGTGTCATGCGGGACACGGTCGAGTCCTGTCGACCAAGCTGGCGCCACGGCCGTGTCGGCGGACACGGTCGAGTCTGTCGGCTATTTAAGGCCCAGTGATCGTTTTTCGCCATTTTTCTACTTCTTCTACTTCTCTTAGCGGTGGGATTGTTTCTATCATGGAGAGATGTTGTTTTTCAATAAATCCATGAAGTCTTGGAGTTCATATCATCAATCATACATCCTATAACATCCTTTGATCGAGCGAATCAGGTCAGATTTTCTAGAAATCTAATTTTGGGGATTTTGGGTATTTTGTTCGATTTCGTCAGTTTAATCCGATTTAACTTAGGATTGTGATGGATTGATGATTATTTAGATGTATTGTATCATTTCCCTTGTTATCCCATGGTTGGATCGTATCGATTCGTTGTTTTGGTCGAGTTCTTGACCGACGCCTTGAAGGTGTCCGGTAAAATGTCATAGAGGGGTTTTCGGGCGTTCTACGATTATTCTTCCTCGTATGATCGATGATTTTTTGAATTTATGTTGTTAGGGTCGAATTATTGTGAAGAACTCGACTCGAAACCCTTCCGTTCATTGTCTTCTTGAGTCAAGGCTTCCCGGTCGAACCGTGTTCTTCGGAGCGTTTGGTAGCGGTTATTAAGGCAAGTATCTTATTATACGACTTGTATCTTGTGAATAGTAATTACCTATGATATGTATAACGATTTTGCTTGCCTCCGTAAATATGTTCCGTTTGAGTTGGTTGTGTTTTCCGAAATTTGAAGGCTTTGTGATAATAGTGATATATTGGAATACGTGTTCGGCGTTGTGCCATTTGTACAGGATTGCGATGTACATATGAGATGGTTGTACACGTGGTTGTGCAATGTATTGTGTACCGAATGTGTGTTATGTTGGTTAAGAGTCGTTGTGATGATCATGATATTTGCGTTGTTTTGGTTTACATACTTGATTGTACATTTCATTGTAATGTGGAATGGCTTGACATTTAATGATTATGAATTGTGTCGTGTCGATGTGTGGGTGTTCGGGTAGGGTCGCGAGGCCTGCGGAGTTCGGTACATGATGTGTACGAACAAAGTGTGTGATCCGGGTAGGGTGCAGCGAGGCCTGCGGAGTCGGTACATGATGTGTACGGACGGGATGTGTGATCGGTAGGGTCGGCGAGGCCTGCGGAGTTCGGTACATGATGTGTACGAGCGATGTTGTGGCGGGTAGGGTCCGTCGAGGCCTCGGAGTTCGGTACATGATGTGTACAAGCAGTGTGTGTGGCGGGTAAGGTCCGTTGAGGCCTCGGAGTTCGGTACATGATGTGTACGAGCGGTGTGTGTGGTCCGGGTAAGGTCCGTCGAGGTCTCGGAGTTCGGTACATGATGTGTACGAACAATGATCGTGTAGCGATGATTGTTCGGGTAACATTTTATATATGGATCTCGGACTCAAAATGATATATATTATTTTGTATGCTTTGAAGCGAGAATCGGGCTAAGGCCCTAATGTTTTGAAAAGGTTTTGTAAATTGGGACTCGAGGTCGAAAAGAATTTCTGTTTTAAAAATCCCGAGATGATGTGTTCCTTTTCAAATATCTCTTACTTGAGTTCGAAATTCTAAAACTTCTAGAACATTTTGATAATGGATTTCCGTATTAAATTCGTTGTTGCTATTTGATTGTTACATTTCGTATGGTTTGATACTTGCACTAGTAAAGCGGTGGAGTTTTACTAACCCCAGTATTCGGGGGTGGATGTCTGATACTGCGTCCGGTACATGCGAGTTCGGGAGGCGATCCACGGGATTGGCACAAGGGATGACAGTGCGATACTAATCAAGAGTTGAGAGTTGGTAGAGTTTAGTTGTATTGTTAGAGTTGATTCGGTCTTCATTGTATTGTATTTCGACCCCTGTGTGGGTAATGTTGTTAGTCGATCTGTTGATAGAGTTGTGTGACCTCATCGGTCTGTGTGTTTATGTGTAAGTGACCTTGGCCAGTGCAGTATTATTATATTGCTTGACCCTGGACGGGCAAGCATTTGGTTGTTTATGGACGTTTAGCCTGGTAGATCCTTGCGGAAAGGGTTTACGGCGTGTAATATTCCCATACAGTTTTGGGGGTGTTACATGCCTTTGCTATGCTCCCTTGGATTTGTAAACTTTTGATTATGAACATTGATATGAACCTTGATATGAACTTTGATATGATATGACATTTAAACCCTTTAGTTTGATACCCGAGGCAAGTTCGTTTCCTAGCCATGAAGGTAACATGGCCGTGTCATTGATGCACCAATGGCACGACTCTAGTGTGGTTGAGAGATGTTCCACACCGTCCCACTTTGTTATGATATGTGCATTTTATATTTGTTATGGCCAATACGATTGTTCGGGGGCGTATGGATGCATCCTAGGTTCGATTTGTATTTGATTGGATATGATATGATATGTTCGGTGATTGATGCTTGTGTGCAATGTAATATCCGCAATTTCGAATTTCGGTAATTTTCTTTTTTCGGCGGAAGTCCGTTTTGACGACTCGCTCATGACCGTTTCGTCATTCCGAGAATGATTAATTCTGCACTTTTTGTCATCCGAGTTCGTTTCGGTATCGTTTTGTTGAGTTAGAGCTTTTAGCGACTTTTCCGCGCCAGAGCTCGATTCTTGCGAATCTCGTTGGCTAACATTTCGAGTTTCACGTAAGTCCGTTTAACTTTGTTAGGCGTGTTGTAAACCGGTTTGGTTATTCAATCACGTATCGTGATTTTGGACGTTGGGCCATTTTTGTAATTTCCCAAAGTTTGGGGTAATTACTTCCATCGTCGAATTCCGACACTTGGGTGGTCGGAATCGTGTGTTCTCTTAACGCTTGGATTCGTCTTCGAGTACTTCGTAACCGTATCTCGGTTTTTACTCGAGTTCGGGTTTGGGTCGTTCGGACCGTCGGAGTAGCCACGGCCAGAGGCAGCGCGGCAGTCTTGGTGCGGCGAGTTACGGCCGTAAGGTGCGATTCGGCCGTAAGTGATCGGCGAGCATGGCACGGCGAATGCGATTACGGCCGTAAGAGTCGAGAGTTACGGCCGTATGGGTGCAGCGGCTTAGGACGAATGCGGTTACGGCCGTAAGGGCTGCCAGGTGCGGCCGTAAGTGCGAAATTACGGCCGTAAGGCCCGCGATTCTGGCCGTAAGTGTCCGGTGACCGGCTATATAAGGCACAGGCGGCCGTTTTTACTCATTTCTTCACTTTTCTTGGGGCTATCGGATGGGAGATTGGGAAATCGAGTTCTTGGCGATTCTTCTCGTTTCTAAGGCTTTTGGAAGATCCTTTTGATTAAATCATCATTTAATCCGTGTTCTTCGTCCGAATCAAGGTATTTCATTGCTTAAAACCCTACTTGTATGATTTTTGGTGGTTTTCTTCGTTATTCACCGATTTTTCAGATTTTGATGATTTGATTATGTTATTCTTTTTGTCTTGGACATGATCTTGGATTTTGTAACTCATATATCGATTTTATCACCGGGCTTGATTTCGATTTCTTGAAGGAACCCTCGGATCCTTGTTGTTTTTCCGGTTGATTCGGATTCCGTTTAACGTTGTTTATCCGTGGTGATGTTATTTTCGTAGTGATCGTGAGGTTGTCGAATTCTTGGTCGTTTTCGGAAGTTCGAGGGCTATCCGACCGTGTTCATTCGTTGTTTCGTTGCTCGCGGTACCGAGGCAAGTATCTTGCCCATACATTTCATGTTTCGTAGGCATAATTATTGATAAATGATTTTATGCGAAATCGATGTTTAATGAACGTAATAAGGGATCGGTATGTCCTCGATAAATCTTGTCTTTCAACAATAATTCTTGTAATTCGTGAATATATGTGTTCTCGGAATATATGTGTTGGTTTTGTATGTTGAAAGATGCTACGATCACTTTGAGTGAGTTTAATAGACCGTAATCCTTTCAGGGATTACGTAATGTTATGTGTACTTGTTCGGTAAGAGCGTAATGTGTGCGATATTGGTTGTTATTCCTTCGTGAGGAGATTGTGACACTTGGTGTTGCTTGGTATTAGTATTTACTTGTGGTTGTGTGACATTAGTTGTGAGTGTCGTCGACTAAAGTGGCCATTCTAGCGAAGTACCTAGCATTTGTATGCACATTCTAGTATTCGAATTATGGCTTCCGTGGCGTTGTGGATGATATGTGTATGTTCACCTAGGGACGGTCAGCGGGGCCTCTAGGGATACGTATTGCCGTGAGTGTGCGTATCGTGAGCTGTGGTTAGCCACCCGGGGATGTCCGACGGGGCTCTGCGGGTACGGTGGCCGTGAGTCTCGTACGGGGTTAACTTTGAAATGTTTTGTTGGAGAAGCGTGATTTTGGCGCATATTTCGTCGATTAGAATGGCGGTCAAATGGTAGGGTACTTAGCTGGAATGGCACCAATAAATGTGTTGTGTATGATTCGTCTCTTGGTTGTGATAATTTGGTATGGGTACGTGAGTCCTGTGGTTGCTCTGCGCATTGTAGCTCTGTGGTATGTTGAGTGAGACTGTTGTCATGGTAATGTTGGATACGGTGTAATTTCCACCGGGTTATTCTTGCGAGTATGTGATGTGGATGATTTGGGTCGTGGACCCCTGTGTTGTGATTGGAATGTTATAATTGGGTCGTGGGCCCTGTTATCCGCTATCGGACTTGTATTTTGAAATAAATGATTGTTGGGCTATGTCCCTAAACATTTCGAAAGGCTTGAAAATTCTTAAATCCCAAACGTTTTCAAAAACTCCCGAGATCGTAAAATGTTTTGTAAGTTGTAAAATGGTTTTATTCTTATCTTTCGTAATCTAAATTATTTTGATCAAGTGAATTATCTCGGGAAGTATATTCATGATTTCTATGTTCTTGGAGTATGATTTGTATGGCCTGTCTTTGTATTTATACTTGCACTAGCAAAACAGTGGAGTTTGCTAACCGAAGTATTCGGGGTGGATGTCTGTATTGCGTCCGGTATTTGTAGGTTCTTTGGGGAGCAATTCACAGGATCGTTACGAAGGATGATGGAAGACGGCGATACTAATCACATGAAGACCGGTGTTGAAAATTTGGTGATGTCTTGTTTTGACTATCCGTTGTGTTTACTTTCCCCTATGCGGGATAGTTGATTTATGTTAACCCCTGCGTGGGTATGAGTTACGAGAAAGAGTAATGTATGGTCGATGTGTATGTTGTGGTAAAAGACCAAATCGGTCTAATGGTTCGTTATTTAGCCATGTCGGCATGTATAGTGTTAATGTGTTTTCTGTATTGCTTTGGTAGATCCTCACGGAGAAGTGCAACTGTGTAATATTCCCGAATGGTTTGGGGTGTTACGAATATGGTATCGAGCTTAGGTTGCGGAAACCTAGGTGTCGGGTCGAGTTTTGTGTTGTCGGGTCTTTTCTGTCTTGTCTTGTCGATTTTGCACAGTGAGTCGTGTCATGACGCGTCGTGCGAGGTGTCGGTCGTGAATAGTATCGAGGAGCAAAAATCATCTTCGTGCGATCTGTGGATGTAAGTCTCCCTACCTTGTTGCGTCCGTGTTATACGAGCTTGTGTTATTATATGTTATTATGTGGAGTTTAAATGTGCTGGTGAATATGTACTCCATACTTGTTTGATTCTCGTATTGTACTAGAATGAAAAGTGATACCGGTGTATAAATGTGTGTATATATTGTGTGAATCGTTTTATTGAAGTAATGACTTGGTGTGATCCCGCAAGGAAAGTTTCTCAATGTGATATTTTTCCTCTTGCTTTGTAAGTTTTCAAAAATTGATTTTAAGAACCCAAATGAGGTCTACCAAAAATTTACTCGAAACGTGGCTCTTGCTTCCGACTTTTTGATTTCATGATCGTCGGCTCGGAGGTATGTATTGATGTTGGCATTATTGTTTGGTCAATAATGCTCAAAATTTGTGACTAAGTTGGTGGTGTGAACGTTAAGTCGTCCTGAATGCACTTGTTGTGGGGATCCTCATTCGAGAGGAAGGATTTCAGTTTTAGATGTTAATTATCTTTTAACGGCCGCTTGTGTGATACTGTAATTATGTGGACAAATAATGTTTACGTGTGAGTGGATTTGATGATAATGGATCGTATTTTTATAAAGTGGTAAATTATGTCTTTTGTGTGTGTGTTCGAAAACTCTAATCATAAAAATTTATAAACTTGAGCAAGTTGTGGAAAAAAATTAAATTTCATAAAGTTTTAACAGTTCGCTTAATCGACAGCTTCGTGTGGACTTTGAAAATCGTTTAAAATTGGCGAGCCGGCCTTGAATTTTCTAAAGGAACCCCGACGGTATTGAAAGAGTCGTTTTAAAGTACCTCTGAACATTTTGTAAAATGTTACCGTCGTTTATTATTGTGTAGTGTTGAGAAGATTTTTAAAAAAAAAAAAAAAGGGGGGGGGGGATTTTTGACGTATTGTTGTATTTTCAAATAATTCGAGTACACGATTTCAGAAATCTTTCACACCATAAAAAAAATTTCTATTTTCAAAAACCAATACAATTTTTATCTTCAAAATTATATTGTGAAAGATAAAGAATCTTACTCGATTTAAACTTTAAACTCGGATTTAGAAAAGTTTTCTGTACTGAGTCAGTTATTGTGCATGACCTTGAATCACTCCAAAATGATGACGTGTGGTGGCATAGTGATTTTGATAGTGCCGGTTGTAAGGAAATATTGTTTTGCAAATAATTTCAAATGAGACAGTTAAAGTCCGTTGTGTAAAATTTTTGACAAAAAGCCCGAGGTACCATAAACACTTTCAAAGTAATATTTTAAATAAACATGCAAATCCAAGGATTTTCAAATGATATCATGTAAAAGGATACCTCGTGGATCTTCTTATCGAGTTGCTATTAGTTGTCTTATGTGATATGTAAAGCCGAGATGGCAATTTGGTATATTATTTTGTGATCTTTGTACCATTGTATTGAGAGAGTATCCGCTTAATATGCCGAGGGCAAAGGCGCGGTCGTGACCACGGTACATGCGATCATGGAGATTAGATGCGAGACCAAGAGAAGATTTTTGGAAAGGTTGCTATTCTAGCACTTCGTTCTCGTTGTTTAGGTTTGGGACGAAACCTCTTTTAAAGGTGATATGGTGTAATACCCATATCTTTCGCTTTCATTTTATTCGACTCTATCGACTCGTTCGCATTCGTCGATATTTTACGGACTTTTCTACTCTTCACTTTTGTTGTTTGAACAAGTTGCGGTGTTGTTACGGGTTAATCGATTGTCGTTGTGACTTTTTCCGAATTCGGTTCGCTCTTGTGAATTTTATATGAATTCATATCTTGTCGTTTTCACCGGATCGTATATATTGTCTTGAGTCGTTTGTGAACTATGGGGATGATATTCGATTTTAGTTATTCGTTACGATTAATACATGATTGATCATTGTCATTGTCTCGATCGTTGCAATTGATTGTTTGATTGTTCGGTTTTGTTGATCTTGTTCCGTGATTGTTGAATGTTCGGACTTCGACGTAATTCCCATAAGTTCGTGAAATTAGTCCCTTTTACAATATTACATTACTTGGGCTGTGGAATTAGTATTTGTTCGTATTGGATCGCGTTTTGATTGATGTACCGTTGGGTTGGTCAATCATATCGATTTTCGTTCGTTGTGTTTTATGATTGTTCGGATAATTGACTTGACCATGTTATCAGTTTGATGACGCTTGTCACTTGTTGGTTTTATTATGTCTCTATCGGTGGCGTTGTGTTGGTTGTCGTAGAGCGTGTTTTCACGCCGTATGTGTCTTTGCGTTTCTTGCAGCATTTCGCCGTTGGGCGCGAGTTCTCGGTTTTCGTGTATCTCGTCGAGTTTCCACAGTGGGGATATTGCTTCTCCTACTTGTTTTAAGTTTCGGGATGAAACTTCTTTTAAGGAGGGTAGAATGTAATATCCGATTTAATTCGGTAATTTTCTTTTCGGCGGAAGTCCGTTTTGACGACTTCGCTCATGACCGTTTCGTCATTCCGAGAATGATTAATTCTGCACTTTTGTCATCCGAGTTCGTTTGGTATCGTTTTGTTGAGTTAGAGCTTTTAGCGACTTTTCGCGCCAGAGCTCGATTCTTGCGAATCTCGTTCGGCTAACATTTCGAGTTTCACGTAAGTCCGTTTAACTTTGTTAGGCGTGTTGTGAACCGGTTTGGTTATTCAATCACGTATCGTGATTTTGGACGTTGGGCCATTTTTGTAATTTCCCAAAGTTTGGGGTAATTACTTAGTCGTCGAATTCGACACTTGGGTGGTCGAATCGTGTGTTCTCTTAACGCTTGGATTCGTCTTGGCGAGTACTTCGTAACCGTATCTCGGTTTTTACTCGGGTTCGGGTTTCGGGGTCGTTCGGACCGTCGGAGTAGCCACGGCCAAGAGGCTGACGCGGCAGTCTTGATGCGGCGATTACGGCCGTAAGGTGCGATTCTGGCCGTAAGTGATCGGCGAGCATGGCACGGCGAATGCAGTTATGGCCGTAAGAGTCGGAAGTTACGGCCGTATGGGTGCAGCGGCTTAGGACGAATGCGATTCTGGCCGTAAGGGCTGCCAGAATGCGGCCGTAAGTGGAGTTACGGCCGTAAGGCCCGATTCTGGCCGTAAGTGTCCGGCGGTGACCGGCTATATAAGGCACAGGCAGCCGTTTTTACTCATTTCTTCACTTTTCTTGGGGCTATCGGACGGGAGATTGGGAAATCGAGTTCTTGGCGATTCTTCTCGTTTCTAAGGCTTTTGGAAGATCCTTTTTGATTAAATCATCATTTAATCCGTGTTCTTCGTCCGAATCAAGGTATTTCCTTGCTTAAAACAATACTTGTATGATTATTGTGGTTTTTCTTCTTGATTCACATATTTGTAAGATTTTGATGATTTGATTATGGTAGTGGTGTTGTCTTGGCAATGTTATTCTGATTTTGTAAATCATATATCGATTTTATCACCGGGCTTGATTTCCGATTTCTTGAAGGAACCCTCGGATCCTTGTTGTTTTTAGGTTGATTCGGATTCCGTTTAACGTTGTTTATCCGTGGTGATGTTATTTTCGTAGTGATCGTGAGGTTGTCGAATTCTTGGTCGTTTTCGGAAGTTCGAGGGCTATCCGACCGTGTTCATTCGTTGTTTCGTTGCTCGCGGTACCGAGGCAAGTATCTTGCCCATACATTTCATGTTTCGTAGGCATAATTATTGATAAATGATTTTATGCGAAATCCAATGTTTAATGAACGTAATAAGGGATCGGTATGTCCTCGATAAATGTTGTCTTTCAACAATAATTCTTGTAATTCGTGAATATATGTGTTCTCGGAATATATGTGTTGGTTTTGTATGTTGAAAGATGCTACGATCACTTTGAGTGAGTTTAATAGACCGTAATCCTTTGCCGGGGATTACGTAATGTTATGTGTACTTGTTCGGTAAGAGCGTAATGTGTGCGATATTGGTTGTTATTCCTTCGTGAGGAGATTGTGACACTTGGTGTTGCTTGGTATTGGTATTTACTTGTGGTTGTGTGACATTAGTTGTGAGTGTACGTCGACTAAAGTGGCCATTCTAGCGAAGTACCTAGCATTTGTATGCACATTCTAGTATTCGAATTATGGCTTCCCGTGGCGTTGTGGATGATATGTGTATGTTCACCTAGGGACGGTCCGACGGGGCCTCTAGGGATACGTATTGCCGTGAGTGTGCGTATCGTGAGCGTGGTTAGCCACCGGGGATGTCCGACGGGCTCTGCGGGTACGGTGGCCGTGAGTCTCGTACCGGGGTTAACTTTGAAATGTTTTGTTGGAGAAGCGTGATTTTGGCGCATATTTCGTCGATTAGAATGGCGGTCAAATGGTAGGGTACTTATTTGGAATGGCACCAATAAATGTGTTGTGTATGATTCGTCTCTTGGTTGTGATAATTTGGTATGGGTACGTGAGTCCTGTGGTTGCTCTGCGCATTGTAGCTCTGTGGTATGTTGAGTGAGGCTGTTGTCATGGTAATGTTGGATACGGTGTAATTTCCAGGGTTATTCTTGCGAGTATGTGATGTGGATGATTTGGGTCGTGGACCCCTGTGTTGTGATTGGAATGTTATAATTGGGTCGTGGGCCTGTTATCCTTCTCGGACTTGTATTTTGAAATAAGCGATTGTTGGGCTATGTCCCTAAACATTTGAAAGGCTTGAAAATTCTTAAATCCCAAACGTTTTCAAAACTCCGAGATCGTAAAATGTTTTGTAAGTTGTAAAATGGTTTTATTCTTATCTTTCGTAATCTAAATTATTTTGATCAAGTGAATTATCTCGGGAAGTATATTCATGATTTCTATGTTCTTGGAGTATGATTTGTATGGCCTGTCTTTGTATTTATACTTGCACTAGCAAAACAGTGGAGTTTTGCTAACCCCCGAGTATTCGGGGGGTGGATGTCTGTGTGCGTCCAGGTATTTGCAGGTTGCTGGGGAGCAATTCACAGGATCGTTACGAAGGATGATGGAAGACGGCGATACTAATCACATGAAGACCGGTGTTGAATATTTGGTGATGTCTTGTTTTGTCTTTCCGTTGTGTTTACTTTTCCCTATGCGGGATTGTTGATTTATGTTAACCCCTGCGTGGGTATGAGTTACGAGAAAGAGTAATGTATGGTCGATGTGTATGTTGTGGTAAAAGACCAAATCGGTCTAATGGTTCGTTATTTAGCCATGTCGGCATGTATAGTGTTAATGTGTTTTCTGTATTTAGCCTGGTAGATCCTCACGGAGGGGGTCTGCGGTGCTGTAATATTCCCGAATGGTTTGGGGGTGTTACATGCAATACACGTCCTTCACATGTTCGGGAGCTAGCTACTCCATGGTTACTATGATATTTGATTTGACTCATGTTCGGGCTCGTGGTAGATTACTGACATCTCCTTATTTTGATATACCTTTGTTATACCTTATGCTTGCTCAATGCACTATATCCTATTATCCTTTGATTCGTCTTATTCTTGATTCAGTTGACTCACGAGATTTGTTCAGTTGACCGTTAATCCCTTATTCATTTGACAGATGACATTCTTTTCAGCAAGAGCTTATTATTTCTTTTCTTATTCTTATATGCGTATTCGATTATTCATTTGTTTATATATCTGTTCACTGAGCTTGTTAAGCTCAGCCGCATTTCTTTTCTCCGCGGCAGGTTTTAGGTTGGAAGCTTGGTTTGAGTGGAGAGTGCATAGGAGCTCTTAGTGGACTACCCTGAGGATTAGAAGCCCATTTGCATCTCAATTAGACTTAAATTGGATTTACATTGGATTTGTATTACATATTATATAGAATTAGCATTTCTTTTGTTCCCTTAGAATACTTTGTAATTATTATGTTTAGAAGTCTTCCGCTTGTTGTATGTTCTGATTTGGCACCATAATGTGATACTTCTACCCTTATCGGGTTGGGTGTTACATCGGGTACCCGGCCCGAAAAAAATTTAAAAATTATTATACCACATAAATTTACCTCGGATCAACGGATAGTCGGGTCGGGTTGTTCGGGTCGAGTTTTTATGAAACCCTATTTTTAACCACATATAGCTCTATCCTTGCTGGATTTTCATATTTCTCGGCATCCACCACCATGTTACTGGCTCTCTAATCATGCACATTTTCTTTGGGAGACACATATATGTCCTTCCCTTTTCAATACTCCACTCGTATCTAAATGTTGCTTGCTGACACAGAACAGAACATTCAATCTAACCAAATACAGAACTTCTTGGCGTGGAATCATCACTATACTAGGAAGAGTTTAAGGTTGCGGGCAAAACAGAAATTTCCGTCTTTGTAAGAGCAACCGCAACGCGGTTGAAAATAGCATCCATGTGTATGGATGGACAAGGGCCGGCGACGACGTAGGCATTTAATGGATGGAGAGAGAAAGATTAACATTTAAAAATTTTTACATGAGTATTTTTTTTCATAACTCAGTTTCTAGGTTTACACCTAACTATGTCTGAGGTAACAACTTCGTTTTCTCATTACTGTCACCAAGTTAAATCGCGGGATGTGCACGAACTGATCAGTGTGTTGTCGGGTTCTGCTGACGTACAACCAAATCCTCCCAGATAAAGAGAACATGAAGTCCTCCCCCGAATCGAACCCACACGGATGATCTTCAATATGAGATCCTCTCAAAGGCTTAATTAGAACGTATATACCCCGAGAAAGATTTTTGAAGTGGAGACAAGAGGGATAGAACCTCTGACCTCCACTCCACATGAGTTTTTACACTCCTGTGGTGGCCAACTAGGTTAACATGTGTATGTTGATTTGAGAAAAGATGGGTGTGTCATAAGAGCCGTTGATTTACGTTAAAAGAGCCGTTGATTTGTTTCATAAGACATGAGATAGCCGTTAATTCTTATATATATATATATATAGTGGCGCGTTACATGCGATCACAATATTAGATGCGATGCTGCGATCTTAATTTATGCATGAGTTTTGTACTAATTATGCATGAAATATATGCATTTCGTACATCAAAATTTCAATGCATTAAAATATGTAATATATGCATCAAAATATCGATGCATTTAAATATTAGATTATATGCATCAAATATATTGCATATTTTAATGCATTGAAATTTTGATGCACGAAATGCATATATTTCATGCATAATTAGTACAAAACTCATTCATAAATTAGTATTGTAAAGTACTGCATCTAATATTGTTACCACATAGAACGCGCCCCTATATACACGTACTATTATATATATATATATATATATATATATATATATATATATATATATATTAGTATATCACCCGTATAAAGTACGGGAATATAAGAAAAATTCACATAACCAAACCAAACCAAACATACCCAGTATATCCCGCTCAGAGCAGGGTCTGGGGAGGGTAAGATGTACGCAGACCATGCCCCTACCTATTACGGTAGGGAGGCTATTTCCGTGAAGACCCTCAGCTTAGTGCACAGCAACATATTGAGTGAAAAATACAATGTGAAGCAAATGCTACGAAAAAAAAAAAAAAACTCATTACATTATCATACCTGAGCCCATGGCTTAATTCACATGGGACTTACCTAAGAGGAATTTGGCTACTTCACTCCCGATGAACGCTGCTCAAACAGAAGAGAGGTTGACTCCGCGCACAGCTCCCTGTCGAAAATACACCACACGCAAAAGGCAATAGGATAAAATATACAATAAATTAATAAAATGCAATGCTCTAGATCAATGCTAACCGAGACAACCCAACCCTGAGACTCTCAACTACAGCACCACTCCCAACTAAAGAATCCACAACTCGATGCCGCCTCAGCGCACCTATCATGATCATGGTCTCGGAAAGGTTTAAGGCCTTCAAATCTAATCTCATTTGCTCCTCCCACGTCCTCCTCAGTGCCTCTCCTCCTCTCCCCGACAACTACTAAACTCTCGACCCTCCTCACCGAGAAGCACGCCTCCTGCGGACGTGGCCAAACCATCTCAATCTCCCTTCCTAACTTTATTTGAAATAGGCGCCACTTCTAGCGCTTGCCTGAAGACCCCGTTCGAGATTCTATCTAACATTGTGCGACCACACGACCAGCGTAACATTCTCATTACAGCCGCTTCCAACTTGCTCTCAAGCGACTTCTTCATCGCCCAACATTCAGAGCCATACAACATTGCAGGTCGGATTGCCGCTCTATAGAATTTACCCTTCAGCTTTAGAGGGACTTTCTTGTCGCACAGAACCCCTGTCGCTGCTCTCCACCTTAGCCACCCCGCCTTGATGCGATGCGTGACATCATCTTCACACTCACCTTCCTTCTGAATGATCGAACCCAAATACTTGAACTTATCCGTACGGGGAACGATCTGATCCGCAATCATAACCTCTACATCTTCCTCGTTGGCCTCACCACTAAAGAAAAATTCACATAGAAACGTAAAATACCCAACCATTCACCATAAATTTTATAGCACATCTTTGTAAATTACATTAGTTGTTCTATTTACGATTACATCATTCTTGTCACACTAAAAAAGATTGAAGTCTTTCGTGCTCTTCATTTTGATACAGCTACATAAAACTGACCACGATTGAATAAGAGTCTTGGCAGATACACGCTAACATGAGAGAGTGCATAACTATGGAAAAGCATAATTAGTGGAAATTGTCATCTTTGAAATTTAAATGGCAATCTACTATCTGATGAGTTTAATATTATTTGTGGAATAAATATTTACTCCTAAATGTGTAGTATAACATAATAAATATTATGGAAGCAATTGTACCAAAATATTACAACGATACATCATTCAAAGCATATTAAAAAATAAAATAAATAAAACCAAAGTATCTCACATAATCAATTAATCTTGCAATAGCATAATAATTCCCTTCTTTTCTCACACGAATTTCCTATTTTCTGAGTGACTGAAAATTAAAAATAATTAAATACTTATCGAGATATATTTTAAAAAAAATATATAGATAACTTTTATTCTCTATTACCCTCTTTTATTTAGAGATCATTCGATTGATAAATATGTTGTTATAAAAAAGAATTGCTTACATATTTTAGGAATAAAAAATACACTATGGTCCTATGAGATTTTTTTAAAAATAGATTTGGTTCCATATCTCTTTTTGTCTTTTTTTGCCAAAATGGCCCAATAAGTATTTAAAGATTTCTGTTAAATGGCCAAAAAAAGATAATTTAATTCTTATATTTGAAAAATATATTACATGAATTATTTGGATACAATTTAAAATACAAAAGCAAATCCAGAACTTTTAAAAATATATAATTTATTTCAAAAGTAAATAAATTAATAAATCTTTTAAAAATAAAAAAAATCACTTCAAAATCACTTAAAACGATCGATTTTTATTTTCTGAAATTCGCTTTGTACAAAGATGAATCCACGGATTAGTATATTAGTATTAAATTTAATTGCTTATGTATTTAGAAATATCTCTTTGAAAATTCATAAAATCGGTAATTATATAATTTAGTAAATATGAGTTTTTTCATTTAATTTGTTATTTTATATTCATTAAATAAGATTTAAAATTTAGATAGACTAATTAATTTATTCTATAGTTTTTTTGATTTATTTATAAATAATAATTAAAACTATTATTTCTACGCTTTCAATAATATTTTTAATAAGATTATTTCGATTTATTTAATTGGTTAGGACTTCGAGTACTTTTTAATATATATACTCAACACTTCTTTTGCAATACTCCCAAGCATCATTCATTTCAGTTGATATTTTTTATTGATATACCTAATTATAGTGACTAACTAATATAAACTAATTAATTAGTGGAAATATATAATATTTTCACTAGATTTTAAATTTAAGTTTTTAATATCTAGTGCACACTACTATATTAAATCTCTCTTTATTTGAGATTATATTTTTTAATTAATGAAAACGTGAATATTTCTGTAAATATAATCAATTCCTATTTATTCATAATTCATATTGTTGGGAAAAACACGACTAACGTCACGTCACAACGAATAAAGCGGAATCTCGTTTGACAAATTCCCACTCTTCAATCGTAACTTTGTGGTTACCGACGAGTAGAGCAACAATTACAACTCGACAAAAATAATACAAATGATATTCGAAAGCGATAAATAATGAGGCACAATTTTAGCGTTGAAAACCCCTCAAGACGAGAGTAAAAACCACGGGACCGAAGCCGCTTAAATCCACTATCACCAATACACACAAAATACACAATCGTCCCTAATACAAACTAGGGGTATACACCAATCGTCAAATATTTGGTAATAAATGTTCTTCAAGTATTTGGAATACACAATAACAACAAAATCGAGAAAAGAAAACACCGTAAATCGCTTACACAAAAAGCTAACGAAATGCCCGAACTTCCGGACTCAAAATCTCGATCTACACCGGTGAAAAGATTTGCCCAATAGATACCAAGCTCTTGTCAAAATATCACGACGATTCGACCGATAAATCTCCGGGAACATGACGAAATGTATTTTTCTCTCTTGTTTCTCTCTCTATCTCTCTCTTGATGTGCTCTCAAAGTGTAGAAGATGAAGTGTGTATAATCCCGTAAGAAATCTGCATAAGAAGAGGAACCCAAGGGGGGTTGACCCCGTGTGCCGCGGCCCGGGCCAAATGTGCGGCACACAACACAAAAAATAGCCCAGGTGATCGGCGGGGGCCGCAGCCCAGAGTACAGGCCTCTCGGCCATGTCAGGCAAAATGACGGGGGGGCGCGGCTCGGCAGGGATGTGCCGCGGCCCCAGGTGCTTCGGCAGGGACCGGCAGGGGTTGTTCGGTAGGGCCCGGCAGGGGGTGATCGGCAGGGGCCGCGGCCCAGAGTACAGGAGGGTCAGGCAATGCTGGGTGATTTCGGGGGCCGCGGCTCGGCAGCTGTGTGTCGCGGCCCGGCAGTGCAAGGTGAGAAAAATGACTTTTCAAGCGTAGTGCCACGGCCCGGAGGGTTTGTGCCGTGGCCCGGAGTCCAGACGACTCTGAAAATGCCTATATTTCGGAAATTACTCCTACAAATATCCCCTTTTCGGAATATAGAAAGAGTTTGCCATCCCGGCGATCGAACAACACACTTTCACCTTATCTCTACTTAACGCCTTGGTTAACATATCGGAACCATTATCATCGGTATGAACTTTATCAAGTTCAAACAAACCATCCTCCAAAGCATCTCGGATCCAATAATACCTTACATCGATATGTTTCGTTCTCTTGTGAAAAGTCGCATTCTTAGCCAAATGAATCGCACTTTGACTATCACAAAGAACCACGTAACGTCGTTGTCGGAAGCCTAGCTCTCGTAAAAATATTTTCAACCATAAAATCTCTTTACACACTTCCACTGCTGCAATATACTCGGCCTCCGTTGTAGATAAGGCGACGCACTTTTGCAATCTTGATTGCCATGACACAGCTCCCCCTGCGAACGTCATCAAATAATCGGAAGTGGATTTTCGGTTATCTTCATTACCGGACATATCCGAATCGGAATAACCAACAAGCATTGCTTTCCTATTTCCAAACGTAATCCCCAATTTGGAAGTACCCCGCAAATATCTAAATATCCATTTTACGGCTTCCTAATGCTTCTTTCCCAGATTCGATAGAAACCGGCTCACCACTCCCACGGCATGAGCAATGTCGGGTCTAGTACAAACCATAGCATACATTAAACTCCCGACCGCCGAGGCATATGGAATTTTATCCATATCCTCAATCTCCTCCTTCGTCTTAGGGCAATCTTGGCTCGTTAATTTAAAATTGTTAGTAAGAGGCGAACTAACAAATTTAGCTTTGTCCATGTTGAAGCGTTTAAGCACCTTCTCGATATATTGCTCTTGCGAAATGTGTAATTTCCGGGCTGCTCTATCACGAGTAATTCTTATCCCAAGAATTTGTTTAGCCGCCCCCAAGTCTTTCATGTCAAAAGACTTATTCAATTCTTCCTTCAAGTTGGCAATTCTCTCGGCATTCTTGTAGTCCACATAAATCAATAGGATGATAAAATCATCATCTCCAAATTTCTTGAAAAATACGCAATGATCGAGAGTCATCTTCTGGTAGCCTTGCTCCCCCATAACCGACTCAAACTTCTTGTACCATTGCCGTGGTGCTTGCTTCAACCCATATAAACTCTTCCGAAGTTTACACACATAATCCTCTTTTCATTCGACCTCAAACCCTTCCGGTTGCTTCATATAAATTTCTTTGTCAAGGTCTCCGTGAAGAAAAGCCGTCTTGACATCCATTTGCTCAACCTCAAGATCAAGGCTAGCTGCAATACCAAGGACCAAACGAATAGATCCTATCTTCACAACCGGAGAAAAAATCTCGTCAAAATCAATACCCTTCTTTTGACTAAATCCTTTCACCACGAGTCTAGCTTTGTATCGGGGCAATGAGGTATGCTCCTCCGACTTCACCCGATACACCCATTTGTTTCTCAAAGCCCTCTTGCCTTTCGGAAACTTCACCAACTCATAAGTATTGTTCTCATGCAAGGAACTCATCTCGTCTTGCATGGCATCTATCCATTCCTTCTTCTTTTCATCCTCTATAGCCTCTGCAAAATATTCGGGCTCTCCCTCGTCGGTGAGTAAAACGTACTCATCGGCCGAATAACGGGTGGAGGGATGAGGGTCCCTCGTCGATCGCCTATGTGGAACAAAAGATGGCATGTTCGTCACGGGTAGCTCTGGATGAGCTCCATCGGTATCATCTTGTCTCAACTCATCGTTGTCACCGACATCTTGTTGTTCATCATTTTGGACATTCTCTCCACCCGGTGTCTCAACATGGTGTAGAGGAACAGAGTCCAAATCAATAAGATCATAGTCGTGTTGCGGAGACGAGATCTTTGGACCAAAGTCCGGTTCATTCTCTCCGCCAAGACATTGAGTTGCGGAGTCTTTGGAGGCGTATCTTAATGTCGGATCCCTTGTTCTCGGAAATATTCATCAAAGGGTCCGGTGTACTCTCCACCATTGTCTGTCTGGATACACTTTAGCTTCTTTCCGGTCTCTCTTTCCACCAAGGCATGAAATTGTTTGAAAGTGTCTAACACTTGATCTTTGGTCTTCAAGGTCTATGCCCATACCTTCCTAAAGTGATTGTCGATGAATGTGACAAAGTATCGGCAACCACCGAACGACCTAGTCTTCATAGGACCACAAATATCGGAATGAATAAGATCAAGCACATTTTCCATCCGTATAAGGGAGAGGAGAAACGGAGGAGCAGTATCGTAAGTATAAGTCTGAATGCCGAGGGACGACATGCCGAGCTCAGAAAGATAGTCGGCCGGCCTGTTGCCCTCCCGGAAAATATGAGTGACTCTGAACTGAATATCTCTGAGAATGTGTCGGATACGCATAAGAGTGTGACGAACCTTCCAAGAGCGGGGATGGGCAGATGATAGCAGGGTCACTACAGCAGCAGCATCAAGCTCAGTCCAAACATGTCTCGATCTCTGGGAGGCTAGAATCAATCCAATCGCCAACGCCTGGACCTCTATATCAAAACTCGAAGAGGCCTGAAAAGAGGAGTGGAAAGCAAGAAGGAGCTCTCCGTGATGATCTCTAATCAGACCTCCCCCACCTGCAATCTGTGTGTCTCTATCGAACGAACCATCCGTGTTCAGCTTGATCCAAGGGGTCTCGGGTCGAAGCCAAACCACCGAGACGGGGCGACGAGTCTGAGCGGGGGAAGATGTAGCTCGCTGGAAGCGATCAGGAGGCGAGCAACCTGACCAGAACTCAGAGCAAATAAGCCCCGCAGCAGCCAATAAAGCAACATGGCGCTCCACCTGCACAATAACATGAGAGGAAACAAAAGTAACCGCCCTATGCTTTGCACTATTCCTTTCTGTCCAGATGAAACAAAGGATCAGACAAGGAATAATGAAAGTCGCGTGCCTAAAGTGTGTGTCGTGTGCGAAAAAACTCAGGAGCTCAAAAATATTCTGAGTATGGGGTAGGGATAAATGTGTCCATACGCCAAAATACTCCCACACGTCACGAGCCACATCACTCTCCAAGAAAAGGTGGGCAATGGTCTCGGTATGGTAGGTCTGGGTAAGGGTATGCGAGCAGCACAAACATCTAGAATCCAATCGTCAAATACTTGGTAATAAATGTTCTTCAAGTACTTGGAATACACAATAATAACAAGATCGAGAAAAGAAAATACCTTAAATCGCTTACACAAAAAGCTAACGAAATATCCGAACTTTCGGACTACAAATCTCGATCTACATCGATGAAAAGATTTGCCCAATAGCTACCAAGCTCTTGTCAAAATATCGCGACGATCCGACCGATAAATCTCCGGGAAAATGAAGAAATTTATTTATCTATCTCTCTCTTAATGTGCTCTCAAAGTGTAGAAGATGAAGTGTGTATAATCCCGTAAGAAATCTGCATAATAAGAGGAACCCAAGGGGGATTGACCCGTGTGCCGTGGCCCGGGCCAAGTGTGCCGTGGCACACAGCACAAAAAATAGCCCAGGTGACCGGAAAGGGCCGCGGCCCAGAGTACAGGCCACTCGGCCATGTCAGGCAAAATGACGGGGGGCCGTGGCTCGGCAGGGATGTGTCGCGGCCCCAGGTGCTTCGGCAGGGATCGGCAGGGGTTGTTCGGCAGGGCCCGGCAGGGGGTGATCGGCAGGGGCCGCGGCCCAGCCGACAGGGGCCACGGCCCAGAGTACAGGAGGGTCGGGCGATGCTGGGTGATTTCGGGAGCTGCGGCTCGGCAGCTGTGTGCTGCGGCCCGGCAGTGTAAGGTGGGAAAAATGACTTTTCAAGCGTAGTGCCACGGCCCGGAGGGTTTGTGCCGTGGCCCGGAGTCCAGTCGACTCCGAAAATGCCTATATTTCGAAATTACTCCTACACATATTCCTTAATTTGTAAAAACTAATAAGATAGGTATGAGTTATTTGAGGAATAATTATAATGTAATTAATGCAATGATGATTAGGCCAATAATTGATTATGTGTCCGCTGTAGCATGAGAGACTGACACATAAGCCACGAAGCACCAGCAGAAGACATGTGTCAGCCGAAGCATGAGAGGCTGCCACTTAGAATCAGCGTATTCTACATTAGTATATAGGGGAGATATCCACTCCGTACTCTGCGGCCTATTCTGCTGATGTGGGAAAGGAGAAGCTTGATCAGACTTAATAGCGGACTCAAGGTCTTTCAGAGCCTTTAAGTTTGAAAATCTTATTCACATCATTCAAGCATTTATATATCTCACTCAACCATTATTCATCTCAATTTATTTCATTTTCTAGCACCCTCTATTTTGTAATTTCTACCCGAAATGGATACAAATAAAAATAAAAATTGGCCGAATTATTATAATTTGGATGGAGAAGAATCTGCTCCTAATTCTCATATTCCTCCAAATTCTCAAGTTTCCTCCAAATTTATCGTACCCTCAATTCAACCATCATCACAATTTTATCCACCAAATTATCCATCTTCCAAAAAATTTTATCCACCAAATTATCCAATCCACCAAATATTCCGAATTTTCCATCTAACCCACCCGATATGCCAAATTTTCCATATAATCCTTGATGTGCGTCTAACTAACGCATTTTGCACCATATCCGATGACCCAATCATCGGTAATTCTCATAATGATGCGGCTTCTTGAAATTGTATCTCAATTTACTACAATGAAAATAAATCCGGTAGTCTTCCTAAAAGTGAGCCTGCCACCTTGAGATCTCACTGGCATTACATCGAAGGCGATTGTCGTGAAATTCAACGCGTGCTACACAGTCGTAAGCAGAATATATAGAAGCTGGTCCAGTAGCGAAGACATTAATGGCACTGGAAAAGTACCGTGACGAGTGCAATGCCAAATTTTCATTTGATCGTGTGTGGCAAATCGTCAAAGACAGCCCGATGTCTCAACCACAATCTGATGACGACTATGCTGCAACAAAGAAGACAAGGACCTCAGGATCGGGAGCGAGCAATGTAACACCCCAAACTAGGCGGATATTACAGTGCCGTGGACCCCCAATTGGGACCCACCAGGCGAATGAAAATTAATAAATTAAATAATAAAATTGTAGTACCGAACAACATTATATCATCAATTACTCTGATGAAGAGTTTCAAGTACCATATACCCAGGAAATACAGAATACATGTATATTTCATATGAAGATAAAATATACAACACTGAATAGAATGAAAATCCAAACGGGACTGTAGCGGAAAAATACACATCACAAACACATGAATAAATATTTCATAATATTATTACTCAAATATAATTTTATTACACAATATTTTTTTTCTCTTACAGTAACTCTCTATATTTTCTTTTTTTCTCCCTTTTTTCTCCTCTCCAAAACACTACACATTCATCCCCTATTTATACTACTTCAAAATTAATAAACTAATAATTTTAAAATATTTAAATCCCACCATTTCAATAATTCACGGCTGCCAATGGGTGCTGACGTCATGGATGATGTCATCATAGAGTTGAATTTCTTATCCAATCCGGTGTTGACACATGGCGCAATATGGTCCGTCTATTTAATCGTCCTTCGAACGGCCATAACTTCTTCATACAGAGATAAACCAAGTAACTCGTCTGGAAATACATCGGCGTATTCTCTCACTACCGGGATATCCGCCAACGTCACTGATGGTTTCTCGATCTTGGTCATATAGCACCAATGACCGACACACCCTGATTGAGTAACTTCACTACTTTCATCATATTAATAACTCTTCCGGAACGGCTGGGGTTACCCCCTGAAATACACACTCGACTCCATCGTCTGAAATGATAGTGACCATACGCTTACAGACAATAAGGATGGCATCATGATGATTCATCCAATCAATACCCAAGATTACGTCGTCTTTAGGTAAGTCTACCACGATTAGGTCCTCCAACCAATCACGGCCATTAAGCTGAATCGGACAGTTCTTAATTTCACGATTTACGATAATTCTTCTACCGTTTGGTAGACCAATGACATAAGGTTCGCAAATAGTAGCACTATCCAGGTGTAGTCTACTCAAACATGACTCGGAAATGAATGAATGTGATGCGCCAGTATCAAAAAGGGTACACATAGGTTGAGATAGAACTTCGAGTGTACCTGAGATCATTCGGGACTCCGGATCGCCGGTCCTCTTCATCTCGTAAATTCGGGGCTTGCCAGTCCCTGAACCGGATGCTCGTGCCTGATAACTATGGGCTCTGCCTTTATTCTCTCCTGTCATTTTAAACGACGCGGACTGAGTGGCCTGATTCTGAACAATCGACTGCTTCGGGGTCTGAGATGCCGTCGGAGCAGGTCTGGAATCTCTTCGGCAGAAACGGGCCTTATGCCCGGCAATCCCACAAAGGTTACACGTGATAGTCTGTTTCGGACACTTAGTGCTATAATGACCCTGTTCTCCACAGTTGAAATAGGTGATGGCCGAACTGGCCGCTCGGGACTGAGATTCCACAGGTTTAGGCGCCATAGGAGGTCTCTCAGAAAAAGTAGGGCCCGCACGAGGCTTCTTGAAGGTTGTCTGACTGCCTTCGAACTGATTACGATTCTTCAATTTCTTATTAGAGGATGAAGTTTGATGCTTAGCAATTTCCTTTGCAGTAAGCTCATAAGTAAGCTTTCTCGATGAATTCGGCCAGAGTGGTGCAATGATGATTAAGTAATTGCATCCGCATACGAGGCTTCAACCTCGTACTGAAATACTTGATTTTATCCGTCTCAGAGTGGATAATGGATGAGGCAAAGGGAAGTAACTCCTGAAACTTCTCGGCGATGGTAAGTACATCTTCTTCCACTGAGGGGTCGGGACTGAGTAAATCCGATAGCTTAGCCTCCCTGAGTGGGGCCGGATAATACCTTTCCATCATGAGAGTCTTGAACTGGTCCCACGTGTAAGATCCGTCGGTGGGCTTCAAAGATAGCCACCAAGAGTGAGCGCTCTTACCCATATAGTAAGCCGCAACTGAAACTTTGTGCCCTTCGGGACACTCCACCATAGCAAATAGTTTCTCAAAATGTTCAAGCCAGTGAACAATATCCGCCGGTTCAGATGAGCCCTCAAAAGTGGGTGGCATCTGGCGAGAGATGTCGCTAATGATACTGCTCACACTCCTCTCTTGCCTCTGAGGTGGTGGTGGAGGAGCCTGTTAATTCTGAGCGGTCGAGTTCTACATCGTCTCCATCAGACGTGCCATCTGAGTCATCTGGGCCATCATGCCCTGCATAAAAGTGAATGGATCAACCTGAACACCTTCCGATTGAGCTGTATCTCGGGTGAAACTTCCTGACGGTGAACGATTATCTCCAGGTGAATGAGTGGTGGCGTCGCTGCTTGTTAAATTAACATTATTCCTCGCGTTCGCGCGAGTATTCACACGAGCTCTCGGGTTTCGGCCCGCACTGCGACCTCTTCCCCTGCATCCTCTGACAGCTATATCCATACTGAAGTAGGGAAACACATGATAATTATAGATTTCGCATGAAAGATCAACTGAGGTGACATGATTATCTGTCGAAATTATTGAAATGATCATCTTGAACAAGTTAACAAGATTAGTGATACGATCCACAAGATCAACAACTGAGCAATGAAATTGACTGAGTGATTAATGAGTTAACATGATCGACATGATCAAAATGAAAATGATGATTGAGGATTGTTGACTAATGAATGATGAATGAGTAATTCTTATTGCCAGAAATTATACCATGGCGTCAGAAATCTTACTGTTTCTTTGGTCTGAGGGGCTTGGCGCTTGCACAGGTCACACGTGACGCGAAAGTCCAATAATACTGGTCTGATGAATGATGATTTCAATGAGACATGACTCGGATGGTAGTATTCAAAACTACGCGCTCTGATACCAACTCTGTAACACCCCAAACTAGGCGTATACTACGGTGCCGTGGACCCCCAACTGGGACCCACCAAGCGAATGAAAATTAATGAATTAAATAATATAATTGTAGTACCGAACCAAATTATATCATCAATTACTCCGATGAGGAGTTTCAAGTACCATGAACCCAGGAAATACAGAATACATGTATATTTCATATGAAGATAAAATATACAACATTGAATAGAATGAAAATCCAAACGGGACTGCAGCGGAAAAATACACATCACAGACACATGAATAAATGGAGAGACTGGGGCCCCCTACTAGTATCACTGGGACTCCTCGCCGTCAACATTCTCTTCCCGTGCTTTTTCCTTGCCATGACCTAAAAACAACATCCCCAACGGGGTTAGTTACACAGAAAAACAATCCTCAAAAGTTGAACAAGCATAAAAATTACACGACTTAGTTATGAAATCAAGCTGAAGAGGGGCATCATAGTATGCCCGATAATGGAACGTTCAAGTGCACAAGATGAGTGTCCGAACACACCCGCACTTGTGCCTAATTAGTCTCACGGAGGCACGTTATCGTGTGCACAGGCCAATGTGTTGGATTACCCGCATAATACATGACTATCGTGTGCCCGGCTAAAAATTCCACACATAACCACACGGCCATGCAATATGATCCCAAAAGGTCATAAGAACAAAAGTGACCATGATGAATATTAATGAATAGCAATCCGAACAAGGGTCAAGGATGACTCACCGAGATGAAATAATAACGAAATGAATGATAGCTCACTGAAATGATTGGAACTGTCGTTCCTCGTGAATTGACTGATTAGTTTGATAGTTACAACTCTCAACATGATTAACATACCATGAATGCATTATGAATATGAATGAACAACAACGAAAGGAATGATTATCCCTTTAACCGAGCAAGAATTAACTTGCCTCAATACCAGTGATGAAATGTCCTCCTTCGAACAAACGTTCTTAATGGAATTATCGGTCGCTCGAACAACCTTGAATAACACAATTACCAACAATACGCTTAGTATACGCATCAATTATGATCACAACCAACTCAAAATGCTGATACGACAAACCCAAACTCATTGGGGCATTATAACAAACACGTTGTAGCCAATCTTCAATTATATCGATACCAAACCTCCAAGGAGTGATTCAACCCAACAAAACATCCTCAATACAATCAATAATCTAATATGAATACATAATTCGAGATTTCAACAACATCTAATCGAAACTCCCAATTCCAAAAATCTGCATTCAAAGTGTTCTTGAATAATTCTCCAATAATCCAAAAATAGTTCAAAAAAATCATAATCATATGTATATCTCCTCATATATCATGATTATAACATCCATAACATCATACTCCATCTCAAAATCGAAATCTAAGGTTTTGAAGAAATTACATTTGAAGATCCAACCTCTTCGATCCATCGGAACTCGTGTTAATCAACTTCCCAAGCTCCACAAATGAATAAAGATGATTAAAACACGAACACACAAGTGTTTGATGATGAAAAATCTCTCCCAAAATATCTCTCTCTCGGAACCAAGATGAAGAAAGGAAGAAATGAGGGTAAAACACCCGTCCAGTCCTTTAAATACTGCTCAGAGTTACGGCCGTAACTCCTCTCACTTACGGTCGTAACCTTCCAAGGTCAACGGCCTTACGGCCGTAACAAAACCCTCTTACGGGCGTAACTTCCCTTCGTTGACAACAACCAGAACACCAAAAATCATTTCTTACGACCGTATCCTGAAACTCTTACGGCCGTAAGTTGGCCTCGTCCAAAACGTCCTCAAACCAACGTATGCATGTTACGGCCGTAGCCTGCCTCTTCTTACGGTCGTATCTCGTCTTCGGGCAAAACACAAAAATTCCACGAATTCATGTTACGGCCGTAATGCATGATAAGTTACGGTCGTAACTCACTGCTGGAATGACAATAATCCGAACAACTCCGACATCTCGTTACAAATGATGAATGATCCGACATACAATACTTGTATGAATGTAATTAAGTCTCATAACATGCAATAAATGATAGTTCCAACACAAGGCTACCAATCACAATGATTATGACAATATTCTCGTCTCGATTCTCAAACGGAGTTAAATGGCGATCGATAACTGATACACGGCTCAAAGTACGCCAACTGTGAAAATAAATGAATGAATATGAATGATAAATGATTATTACTGAGTGAAAATAAATGAGTTCACAATCGGTTATTACAAGCAACACATCTTCCACACAAGACATTAGTTTTGATTTTGATTTAAATGAAGAAATACGCCCAATGGGACAGAAAGCCGCAAAGCAACATGACAAATGAGCAACATTATATTCATGAGATAAAATGTGAAGAAATTAAGACACAGTTGAAATCATCACCCTAAGCCAATTTCATTTTCTTGTAATGTCTCTATAATGTAATTTATCTTTATTAATGTAATTTGATTTCATGGTGAACGGTAAATGTACCTGAGATTAATTTCACGGTGAACGAAACACAATATACAAGGGCTACTATCTGACAGATGGAATTTATCTAACATGGGCTACTTTCGTGAGGTCTTTTCCTTGTCTGGACGACCCAGAGAGGAAGTTTTTTAAAGAAAGGCAAGAGGCTGCCAAGAAAGATATTGAACAAGCTTTCGGGGTGCTCCAAGCTCGACGGGCAATTGTTAGAGAACCAACTCGATCTTGGTGCAGGAAAAGATTAAAATACATCATGTTAGCTTGCATAATTTTGCACAACATGATTTTTGACGATGAAGGGGATATGATTGCAACGTTTCCCAGCAATGAAGATGACGAACCTGCACAATTCGCCCAAGGTCCAAATGCCGAATTTCGAGATTTTCTCCAAAGATTTCGAGCTACGTAATAGCGATGTGCATCACCAACTTCAACACGATTTCGTTTAGCATATCTGGACACGCTACAACAATAATTAATCGATTAGAATTTTCATGTAATAGATCATGTTTTTATTTAAGTGTTGTGTTTCTTTAATTCCAATGTTATTGCAAGTTTTGATTTATTTAGATTTTTACTATTTATATTTTAAAATAAATTTGTTAAGAATAATTATTATTTAAATTTCTATAACTTTTTTAATTGTCAATTTATTTTCTTTGAAATAATATTATCGCAAATATTTTTTGTTATTAAAATATAATGTGTAAAAGTTAGAATGGTGGGACCCAATAAAAATAAAGTTGGTAGATATGGATGGAATGAATGTGGGTGAGTGTTTAAAAATGGCATGGTTGGTTCATACACTATGCCATATAAGATTCATATACCACTTGCCCCCCTTCTTACACCAACTGCTCCTTTCTGACACTTCCCCCTCCCCATTTTTTTTTCTTTTTTTTTCTCCCCCTTTCCGACACCCCATCTTCCCCTCCCCCTTTACTTTTTTTTTCCTCCCGCCCCTCCCCCCTTCCCTCCCACACCCCCACCCCATAATTTAATTTTTTTTCTTTTTTATCCTTTGTTTCATTTTTTATTATTTTTTGTTTTCATCAATTTTATTTTATTTTATCTTAATATATTTAATAATAAATTTTTATATATATTATTATAAAATATAAATGAATACATAAAATAAAAATATGAGACCAAAAATAATATCATTTAACAATCCTTCATGAATACATAAACACAAGAATTAGAGACCTATAATAATACCATTTAACAATTCTCTGTAGTTATAAAAGGTGTTTCGGGATTACAAGATTTCAGTTGTCTATAAAGTCCAGACGTGACTTGAACATAGTTTCCCATCTAGCTGCACACAAGACTTTGTGGCGGATTCAGTAAGCCGAAATGATAGGCATCGGACAATCTCCTTCTAATTGTACCATCACATAATGACTATCATATACAATTGATATCGTAATAATCCGATGGTACAAAAATTCTTCCGGACCTTTCCAAAGAGGAAAGAAAGTGATAGCGCCTTGCTTTGTTAAAAATATAAGAACCACACTAAATGTGTTGGCAATCAGGATACCTGTCTCAGACATAAGCAACCAGTGTTTTGGAGGTGCAGGCGATTGTAAGAACTTCAATGAAGTATGTAGTTCATCGATTCCATCACTGAAAACTCTAGCATAGGCATGGTATGAAATCAATAACTAATCTAGCAGTTGACGTCGAACATAGAGCCACTCATCTTCGCCATACCCAAGACAAACAGTTATTGCTCGAAATCCACAGTTTCCATCACCTCTAACATCTTGAATATGTGTGATGTAAGGATGAGACATCAATGGAATTTCATCCATTAGTCGATGAATGTAGCATGATTGAGGCTCTTCGTTCAAGTGTGGAAGTGTGGTTACGTATGAACTAGTTCTCGCCGACTCTTCATTTAAATCCACAAATGAACTATGTCTCGTCGGCTCTTCATTTAAATCTGGGATCGGACCGCGATCGTAATTTGTTTGATAGTTTGTGTAAGAACTATGCCTTGCCGATTCGACGTTCAAATCAATCCCAAAACCCCTCGTTGGCTGACTGCATGTTCGCGGATCTTTACTTTTAGGAGGAACATGTTTTTTTTTTAGTTGTTGTTTTTTCAACCTCGTTGGATTCATTTGAGGCGAAACCCCATACTAAATTGAAGCATGGTATATTGTGTTTATGATAACGAGAAATTTTACTTTTTCCAAAACTTTCTTTGATTGTCGTGTGACTTTGCAATCTTATCAATACAGCGAACAAATTTATCCAACGTATAATTTCGAGTATACATGTACTTCTTCAACTTGGCATGTTGGCTCTCAATTCTGTTGGATGTGTGATTTTCAAAGTTCAAAGACTGGTCAATCGAGGCAGACACAAAATGTTTTTTATATTTGTCCAACTAGTTATCATTTACGTATCTTAAAACACCTGAAAGGAAAGAAAAATAAATATTGGATAGGAGGTATGGATAAAATTTTCGGACTATAAAAAACTATTAATGTAAAAGACTTACGGGGGTATTTTGACAACAATGTTCGAAGTTTCTCGTAGTTTTTCGTGTACGATATCCACATTGGAGAATCTTCAATAGCTTCCACGTCGATTGAAAAAGGTCCCAATCACGTTGCGACTTAATAGTTAGCCTGCAATTCTTCAAAATATTTTGACCAATGTGCCATCTACAGAGTAAATGATTGGCGTGCGGAAAACTATTTCACACGCATTCATGAGAGCCAACTCTCTATCTGTGACTATAACACGTGGGTGCATGCACTCATTTAGCGTCCACTTTAGCTGTTCCAAGGCCCATTTATAGTTGTCCATATTTTCTTCGCTTATAAAAACAAAATCTATGCAAAATATCTTGTTGGTTGAAGTTACACCAACAATTTGAACAAAAGGCATATTATATATGTTCGTCTTGTACGCGGCATCTATAATCAACATGTGTGGGAATGCACGCCATATCTCATAAGATGTATGATGAACAAAAAATAAAGCGTGCAACTCGTTTGTAATTGGGTGTGTATAAGTCTGATAAACATAACGATTAATATGCAAAAGGGACATAAGAACCTGCATTGGAGTTTTACCGGCTTTCTCGTCGTTGCGAATATTTTTTGTGCCTCATATATTATCAGGAGTGTTGACAAGTTAGTCCCATCTTGATCCTTTAGCGTTGATAGAATTTCACGTGTTGGGACACTCTTCCACATCAAATCTTCTACCAAACGAAATTCATTATCAGATAACCGCCTTGCATATGCATGACCCTCTAGATGCACTGTAGGGGGTGGTTATGTTGATCGAATACCACTATTATCGTCCAATAATGACGTTCCAATGAATGTTTTCCTAACAATTGAAACGGATAATTTGTCTTTTTAGTACTAGTATTTTTACTTGATCCGGATTTATCGGGTTTACCACTACGGTCACACATAAGAAACAATTTATTCATTAAACCATTTTCGCATTTCTTCGATCTTTGTGTGACGATGACATAACCAAGAGAGTATGCCGTATTTTCACCCAATTCAATATATATTCGCGAGACCCAAAAACCTACAATTGAATTTATTTTTGTTAATGGTGATGTGACGATATTGATTTTATTAAAATAATATAAATATTTATTATTTAAAATTTGTTGTACCTGATCGGTAAAAAATGGTGATGTCCATGTGGAAAATTGAGTTTCTTCAGTTCCATAAAAAAATTGAGCGTCATCAACACCTGGATTTGAGTTTTCATAAAAAAATGACATTTTTTTGTCAAAACAAAGCAATTTTCTCCAATAAAAAAAGAAAAATCATCATATATAATAAACAAAAATCAGATTTATTAACTAAGGAACCACCACTACCAATTACAGCCACCATACTCACGTCACCACAACCACAAACCTCAGCCACCATACCTGCGCTGCTATCCACCACGACTACGAACCACAACCATTGTTCCTCTGCTTTAATGATGTATGAATCAAGGATGCCTATTATTATTATGCTCCATTGTACAAATATTATTACTAGAAATAGAAATAAATAAGGATAATAAGAAAAGAATATGAAATTTAAGAGAATTTGAATTTTTTGTAGTGTCAAACTGATACAAAACTCGTCCCTTTATAGAGAGCCAAAAATACTACTTCAATTATTAAACACCCGTAATGGCCTTAGGACCCAGAACCCATAAAGGCGTGTCATTAATTTTTTTTTTAAAAAGACAGGCCACCCTACTACAATGATTTTTCAGTGTCTACTTCAATTTTTTTTTAAAAGACACGCCACCCTATTTCAATAGGGCGTGGACCCTAGTGGTGTATAAACCACATGGCCTTAAAAATTGAGTGTTTAAAGAAGAGTCGATGTGAATGAGAGAGAAATGAATGGATGGTTTATGGATGTTAGAGCATTGCTGTTGCTCTAATAATTATTTCGTAGAAAGGGATTTTCTTCGTCCCGCTCAAAAATTTACATTATTAATAAATTGTTCATTTAAAAAATCTATTCATCACATTTATACAGTCAAATCAAATAATTACAATCACATCACCTAATCTTTAACATAAACTCATTATCAATAACTTTTACTCGCTCATTCCCAATTTAAGTGGGAGGTTTTATTTTTTTTCTAATTCCCAAAATAAGTTTCTCATTTATCTATTATTCACCTTTATTCCCAAATAATTCATATTTTACAAATAATTGTACCTCAAAAAAAAAACATCACATTACTGGTACTTTGAACCATTTCATCACATAGTGCTATTTTAGCAAGTTTTGCCCTAGAATGTCATTTTCGACCCGTAACGAACAATATTTAAATGATTAATATATAAGTGAGTAATATGTCAAAGATAAAATAAAAAAACCAGGTCCTAAATTTGCAATCCTTAATTGAAAAAAATAGAAACCTCCCATTTAAATTGGGAAGAATGAAGTATGTTTTAATTTCAACCACACATGTTAACTATCAATATTTACACAATCTATCACATCCACTCTTTATCTAAAAACTTATATAAATATTTTGTCTTTCAATTTTTGATCGGAAAAAAAGAGTATATTTTGAAAAATATTCTCCCATATTAAAAGAACAATAACTTGCTAGATTGATTATCTTTTGCTGGAAATGGAATTGAGTGGAAAAATAGCCCCGATATATGACTAGAACATGGATTTTGCAGGTTTCTCCATTGATCCTTACTAGTATAAATACTTCTTCCGTCCACAAAAAAATATTTATTTTGTTTTTGTTTGGTTTCTCTAAATACACATTTGATCATTAATAATTTCAATTATATATGAATAAAAATTACAATAAATAACATTTGGAAAAATAACAAATCAAACAAATACTTACTTTACTATAATTTTTTTATATATTGATTGTAATTTATGATCAAAATTTATAAATTTTGACTCCTAAAAATCAAAATGAGCATATTTTTAGTCGACGGAGTGAGTATATTTTAACTAAATTATCATGTAAGTTAGTAAGTGTAAAAGAGTGTTTTAAAAAAATAATTCCTAGTTTGCCTCATAAAATAAATATGTAGAGTGAGTACTAATGGAATGAAAAAAAGAAGAAAACCAAATCAAATCAAACCAAACCAAACATACTCGGTATATCCCGCTCAGAGTAGAGTCTGGGGAGGATAAGATGTACACATATCATGTCCCTGCTTATTACGGTAGGAAGGCTGTTTCCGTGAAAATCCACAGCTTAGTGCACAGCAAAATATTGGGTGATATAAACAAAGGGAAGCATAAGATTCGAAAAAGCTCAATACCATACATGAGCCCATAGCTTAATCCACACGAGACTTATCTAAGAGGAATTTGACTACTTCACTCCCGATGAACCCCGCTCTAACATCAGGGGGGTTGACTCCGCGCACAACTCCCTGTCAAAAATACACCACACGCAAAAGGCAGTAGGATAATAAATAAAAAAATAAAAATAAAAATAAAAATGCTCTAGGTCAAAGCTAACCGAGACAACTCAACCCTGAGACTCTACAACCGAACCGCTCTCAAAAAAGGAATCCACAACTCTGATCTGACGCCTCCAAAAGCACCTATCAACAGTCATGGTCTCGAAATTTGAATAAACATATAACGGAATTTGAATCAACAGTCATAATCTCGAAAAATAGAAAAAACATGTAACGAAATTTGAATAGTCATATTCCTTTTTCTGGAGCTAAAATGAAGCTTATTTTTATAAATGCTTTTCAATAAATATAGAAAACTACACGAAAAAATTATATTTGTAATGAACTTATAATAAGAACAGAGGAAGTACTTATTTCTGGATAAGTGAATAATCATTAATGAAAAAGGGGTTCTTAGGCCCTATTCTCCTCTGACCTATTTTTACTAAACTATAATTATATTAACCGATTATAATTAATTTTTAAACGTCCAAATAATTAATATTTTATTACAAAATAAAAATATCAATATTTTAAATCTTCATGAGAACGTTTTTTTTTAGTCATCGATATCCATAAACTCTTCTTCGTCCTCAAAACTTCTGATCGATTATCAACTATGTTGCGCTATTCGTTTTTGAATTTCATTCATCCGTGATTTCCTCCCCTCTATTCATAACATAAGTCATTCCAGTTTTTTTTTTTTTTTTGAACTTTTGCAAAACGTGTGTCATTCTACCTTTATCTCCTCTCCTAATTCCACCACTACCCCTAATTAATTCACTTTCTTCACTTCTCATTAAATTCAATTTATCATTTTCTAGGAATAAAGTTTGGCAATATAATTTTTTATTAATTTATGTACACAAAATTAAAATGACTTACATTATGAATAGGAGTATTATTATTAATTTAAGATGAGGAGAACACACTTACATTACGTGATTAGGCAGGCTTCGCTCTGCCTGACATGAGACAGTCTTTTTAAGTACCACCATTAAATCATTAATCTACCGAATAAAATCTGTACATGCTGTCCAAAAAAAGTTTACGTCATTCTTAATTCAATGTAAACTTAAAAATATAGTACATAATATGAAATACAGTGAAGAATTCATTCATTCGTTTTCCCTTTTCTTTTGAGAAAGGAAATAAAAAATAAAAGCTGCTAAAAAATATTTCAAGTACTTTCTTTCTACGGCGACCGAGTAAGCAAGAAACATTGAACTGAAAATAGAGTTCAATCTGATGGATTTTTTTGAGTTGATCAGTCTCAGGGGAAGGTAAAGCCAGATGTAACACGACTACCCTCACCGTTCGACGGGTTAACTGCCACCCACAACAACGAAAGTGTTATAGCGATCAAACCCGACCAAACGAACACGATCGTTGGCGTCTTTCCTCTCCTCCCCATCAAACCCTTGGCAAACGGATACAAATGTGCCAGCACCCAGAAACTGAAAAATGCCCCTCCGATGAACTTGCTCCACTGGGGCACCGTCTCGTATATCGTCCTCGAGAACGCGACCACCATAGCTATTATGTTCACCATCCCGATCACTATCGGCGGGATCATTAGAGACGTCCATTTCACCAAGTACAAGTCCGCGTATATGTCATCCTCGTCCTCCGCCGCGGATTTAGACGTCAGCGTGAAAGATATTTCGATGCCGGCAATCACCTTTAGAAGTCCCTGCACAACCGCGGCCAAGTGAGCGCTCGTTCCCGAGATAAGCCAGAACTGTTCGTTTCTCCACCATTCTTCCAGAGCCACGCCCGACCATTTCACCTCCAGGATGGCTAAAGCCACCAGGCAGATGGACAAGGTTAGGAGGAGGCCGAGGAAAGTGACGTCGAGTGTCTGGACGATGAAGTGCCCAGAGAAGAGGGAGAGTGCGGGGAGGAAGCAGTAGACGATCAAGAACATGGAGGTGAAAGGATAGACGCCGACATTGAGGTAAGCCAGGCGCTGGAGGACTTTGAGCCTTTTGGAAGCGAGCAAGGCGTTGTTTCTAGAGAAGAAAATCTCGACGGAGCCCGTGGCCCATCTGAGCACCTGGTGGAGTCTGTCCGTCAGGTTGATCGGAGCGGATCCGCGAAATGCGTCGCGCTTGGTCACGCAATAAACGGAGCGCCACCCACGGTTATGCATTCTGTATCCCGTCACCACGTCTTCCGTCACAGAGCCATAGATCCAACCTACACGGTCGCCCCATTCAGTCTTGTCCTCATACCTGTATTATTTGCCACTTGGAATACTAGTCAAACCAAAATGAAGTTGCTAATATTTGCAAAAACAAGTTAGAATTTGAAAGACATGCATACCAACAAGATATAACAGAGACGGATTCAGCGACAGTAGTCGCGTCAAGTGGTTCTCGTGGGGCCCTAAGAAGACCGGGGGGTCGTCCGTACTTGACTGCAGGATGATCAGCAATGGGACGACCTTGAAACTCAGCAACGGGTATCGACTCGGCCAGCAGTGTAGAATTCCCAAAGCGTTTCGGTAATAAATTCACATCAAGGTCAGGATCAAAATCAGTTGTCTTCAGAGCTCGAGTCTCCGAACTTTTATCAGATACGTTATCCACTTTTGGGGGATCAAACCCATAAAGAGCAAACCTTCTAAACATACAACCTGTCCCGACATAAACCGGACCCTGAAACCAAGTAAAGTTTGCTTTAGCTCAAAATCATTTACGGATTGAAGATCACCAGTACACACAAGTTACTGTAAATAGTAAAAAAGAAGGGGGGGGGGGGGGGGGGTTGTTTAGAATACCTGGAGGCCATCAAGTGCTCGCATATTGCCATCGAAAAACACAGTGTTGTGGTTGGCATAACGATCGGATGGATCAATGCCTTCAAATCTCTGAGGAAACTGAATATAGCATATATCTTCACCACCTCTATCCATCATAAAACACATTCCTTCCCGGACAGCCTTGCAGTTATAGATGTAATGATCACAGTCGAGATTAAGTATAAAAGGACCATTAGATAGCACTGCCGATGCTCGCACAAGAGCATTCATCGCACCAGCTTTTTTGTTATGGTCATACCCTGGACGTTTCTCACGAGATACGTATACAAACATCGGAAGACGTATGTCCACGTCCGTAAAGTCCAGAAGCTTGTCGTCCGAACTTCCCATTAGTGGGTCACTACTAGGAGGCTTCAGCATCACCTAATAAGCACATATATATATACATGCAACTTGGTTTCAAGTTATATTAAGATGATACTAGAGATGATCATTGATAAACATATATTGAGGGAATTTATTTTCGTTTTTCTGGGAAAAGTAAAATATCTTGTTTTTTAATAGATTAATAATTGGTGTTGCACCTGGAGAATTCCTGCATGATCGCCTTTCGCATGCTCGCGGGACGGGACAACCCAAGTTCCGGGCCAATGGGTTCCATCAGCCATCCACGTAGCCTTTTGGACCTTGATCGGCTCCAAAGTGTCGGCCCCGCTTTCCCTCATGTGCTTCAACATTTTCATCTCTTCCCTTGCATTAAAAGCCTCCGATCTTCTCCTAATCGAATCAGGCAACCCGTTTATCCTCACTTTGAACTCATCATACTCCCTCTTAACTCTCCGCCTGTCTTTCACAAAGTCCAGCCTACTCTTGTTCTTGGTCGGGTCACCCTTCATAGTGAAGTACGATTCAGGGTTGCGGGGTTCAATATCGTGTTTCCTACAGAAGGGGACCCACAGATCAGCAAAGCTTGCTGCCTCAGCCATTGCTTCGAAAGTGAGAAGGGCACCACCGTCATCAGAAACATAACAAGCCAGTTTCTCAACAGGGTAATCAACAGCTAGAATCGATAAGATAGTGTTGGCCGTGACGAGAGGTGGTTCTTTGTCTGGATCAGCTGTGGATACAAACAAATCTACACCAGGAAGATCCGAGCGTCCGCTAGGATTTGAAGGTGATGGCATTTCGAATTTATCACGAAGGACGTCCAAATCCGTGGTTCGATTGACTGGATGTACCTTAGGGAGCTGATCGAGAATCCAAGAGAATGCAAACCATATCTCACACACAACTGACATCAACCAAAGCCACACAGCATCAGTATTCGGATGTCTCAATCGCCACGTCAGGAAGAAGCACAATATTATTAGACGGACAACAATCAACAGCCTGAGTGTTTATCAACGAAATATAATGGATTAGTATCCTTTACTTTTCTTCACGTATAAATTATATCCATATACTAAATTATTTGATATTGAATACAAGTAAAGTTAAACAATTTAGTTAATTTTGCCAAGATTATGTAATTCAATGAGTACTTTTGTGGTGCGTATAACAAATATTTTACATGTTACATATTTCGCAATTAATTTGGCCAACGTTGAACCTGTAAGGGCTGATTATACTATTTGGGATGTCAATAACTCGGCTAAGGGGCCTCCAGGGTTTATCTGATGTATCCAACACTCCATGCTGCATCCCTCTGTCCCCATCGTCTCCATATACGTCGTCTTGGGGCCAATAGGCATTACCATACCCGTACGTGCCTTGCGTCTCGAATAACCATTTATTGTGGTCGAATTCTCCATTTTGATTTCTTTTCATCATGGACATGTTCTGACGATCCCTCTTGGAATCGTCGGGTCCAGGCAGCGACAGAGCTCCGCTAGAGTAGTTTGGTACATCATCATCAAAGTCCCCCACTCTGTATGGCTCCTTGCATCCTGGACACAGGCCGGTGTCCTTTTGGGCGTCCATGTAGCAATCTCTACATATTTTAAACCTGGAAATGCCCATTTTTTAGTTTTTATTAGTAATACGCATCTACTATATAATATTCACATTTTTTTTCTTTGATAATCCATAATATTATTACTATATGTATATGTATGTATACCTGCATTCACAAGGGATAACATCATTTCCCCTCTCGTCTTTCATTACTTTGCCATCACAAGCAGGCATGGCACACGACGAGCCCTTGGATCCGGCCATTTGGGGATGGCTGACCTGCGACTCGATGACCTTGTCCATGAGATGCGCGCGAGTCACGCTGTTGAATCCTCCGGTAAACAAAGAATTGGAGACATATTGCTCCTCTGCTTTTGCAGCGACAGAGGTATCCATAGGCTGATTGTCAGGCGTTGGGGGGATATGAACCGTGTAGTTCATGTAATCCCCAGAAAATTCGCCCGACATGTCCAAATCTTCCCTGGACAGGCTGACATACCTTCCACTGGATGTTCTTCTGGCGAATTTAACGGTTTGGCCAGTCGAGCCTTTCTTTTCGTGTGAGCCCCCATTGGAACTTCCGGGGCTACGTATTGCCTTCTTTGATGGCTGACTCGTCAAGCTCGCCATATTATATATAATAAATATATGTTCTGTATATATTCTCAATCCTATAACTAACTATATACTTAAATACCAACTAATGCATCTCCATTTATGTATTTGTTCATGATGATATGATTTAATTCACCATAGTGATCATATATGTACTCTGATTATCGAAATCTCCCATTTTCATCATCAAAGGAGTATTGATGATGATGATGATGATGTTGAGAAAAAATCTGATAGAAGAATGTGATATTGATTTTAACTCTCCTCCGCATGTTCCGGGGGGTATGAATGAATAAATCAGGTCTTCTTCATTGGTTGTACTTCGTCATTGTCATTTTCTGGTTACCATTATGACAAGTGTTCTGCAATGCATCAAACTAAATATTTTTGCCCGTCTCTCTCTCTCTCTCTCTCTCTCTCTCTCTCTCTACTAAGAATAGCTTCTATAAAGACTACGATGCTAAACTGACTCCGTTCTTCTCGTTTGCTTCTTTCTTTCTTCTTTCTTCCTCTCTTTCTTCTTTTCCTTCGCTTCATTCTTCTTCTCTTTCCCCAAATCATATCAGATCCCAATTTTGTAAGAAAAAACAAAATTCAAGATTATAGGTTATGATATACAACCTTAAGAAAGAGAGGATATTGTTGCGCGTCTAGGCAAACAATTTTCACGATCCAGTCGCTTGCAGGTGGCCGTCGTCGGCAGTCAGAGCAGCGGCAAATCGAGTGTGTTGGAGGCGCTGGTGGGGCGTGAATTCCTGTCACGTGGCAGTGATGTCTGCACGCGCCGTCCACTATTGCTGCAGCTTCAGCAGATTAAGAGGAAGCCTGACGGAGCAGAGGAGGAATGAGGAAGTTGTACAGGTACTCGCCGGAGAAGAAGTTCGATTTCAATGAAATCAAGAAGGAGATTCAGGTTATTGTCTACGTTTGAATTTTTATTGCAAGTGTAATTTGAAAATATGTTGCTGTGCCAGTTTGGGGAATCGATAGGCTCGCTTAAATCCGTTGCGGCAAGTCAGGTTTAAATGTAATATTATTCATATTGCTCCATTAAAATATTAAGTATTCAGGTTTGTATTTACTCTGAAATTGTATTCCACATTCTAAGAATACCACTTAATAAAATGATCCTCTCACTGTATAATTATACGCTTGTTATATATATCTTAAATTTTGAAATTTTTTACACACTTGAAAAACATTTAACTAGTTGCTATGGAGGTATGTAATACAATTTTTCGTACTAATTTGGCTTAGTAACTGAGTATTTGCGTGTCCACTTGTCTGAGTACATACTCACACACTCATATGTCTAAGTACATGAGTACTCGTGTGTGTATATATATATATATAGTGTGAGTAAAATTATAGGACTATAATAGTATTCGATTTGGTTGAGCATATATGGGTATCAGTATATTTATTCGACTGAATAAATAATTACAAGAGTATTTAAAATCCTTAAGCACAGTTAAACGCGAAACACTTAAACAATGAATTTTTCCCTACAAATTTGGATGTGGGTATTTAATTAACTTTTCGGATAATAAGATCGTAGAGACTTCTTTGTAGCAAAATGCGAAATCCTTTGCTCCCAGCCTTCTATCTCCCGGTCCGACAGAAATTGGTGGAAGAGTTAAATCATGGTGACTCAATAATTCATTAAGTGGGAAGAACAAATTTTGGTATCCATAAGGAGCTATTACTCATATTGAAGGAATAAAATTCTCATACTGTAGCTGTTAGAGTTTGAACCTATATCCTTGTAGCAATCTGACAGCTAAGAATCAATTGAACTGCCTGTCCACGCGGACAAGATCAGAGAGGCTTCTCGTCACGAGTGGAGGAGAGGGGACTCAGGCGCTGAAGCTGAAGGGTTCTGGTTTCTTTTGGTGACGTAATTATGTTTTGTTGTATTTTGTATATGCTCTTTATAACAAATGGAAACATAATTCCCTCATGTTCCTAAAAATGTGTTGGAAAATTTCATGCAGGATTTCGTTTTGTAATTCACGAGTTATGAGGAAATGATGATTAGGCTAACTTTACAATATCAAGAGCTGATAATTGAGTCGGTTTGAGCTTGCCCGACTCAGCTCAATTTGTCTCAATTTGTTTGTAACTTTTTTGTTACCTGATTCAGCTTAAATTGAATTCGACTCGATAATAAATGAGGTGAGTCCCGTTTAAATTAATGACTCGTAGAATCGTCTCGTGCCGACTCGTCCACTTTGCTCGGTTCGGTTCGTCTCATCAAATAGATTCGGCTCTACTCACGAGTTCTGATGAGCTCGGCTCGACTCGCGAGTTCTGATGAGCTCGGCCCGACTCGTAAATTGATCCTCTCATTTTATGTAATATTTTACTTGTTGTTAGGTGTTTACAAATAACTCGTAATTAAAGGATTCTTGAATTTGTTTTGGCAGTTTGATTGAATAATTTAGATTTTAGTTGTGATGTTTTATTTTGGTTCGGTATGTTTTTTGTGTTGGGGCAAGTTTTTTTTAGTTTTGGTTGAACCATGCAGTTTGAATAATTTCTTTTATTTTTTAGGTAAAAAAATCAAATCATATATTTCAGTTTCTTATTTGTTTGTGTAAAATAAATAAATTTACTTCTAATAAAAAGTAATAAAATTTTTCCAGACACATATTTATAAGCGAACAACTCGGTTCATCTGTCTCGTAGTAGACTCGTAGTCAGCTCGTATTTTATCAAGTGAGGCGAGCGCTGTTGGAATAATCCGGTACTTGCACGTGTATTACAAATAAAATTCTGAACTTAACTACAACAAAGAACAGAAAGAAAATATTGCACTTGAAACTAACAAATAATTTTTAATAAACAACAGAAGATCGTCCGAAGCTAGAGCTTTTGCCCGCAAGACGAGAATACGCCCCGGTAGTGCTCACGGTAAAGCGGCTCGTCCCCAAAGGTTAAAACGATCTGAACGTCTCGCGATGTGACCGCATAAGACCGGCCGAGCACTGCCGAGCCCAGGGACGAGGATCTGTATATGCTGTGGTATGCTCTGATAAAAAATGTAATGTTTTTCGTGAAAACTGCAATGACCAGATGCTAATATATATAGCAAACATCGATCAAGTGAAGGGACTCTTTGCCATTAATCCTGTCATGATGGCAAAGGGCTCGGTCGGATGAAGAGTCATGCGCAACTCAAGAGTCTTGGTATGAAGGCAACTCAAGAGTCTTGGTCCAATTGAAAAGGCTTAGTCCATACCAAAAGGTTATTGGACTTACGGATTTGGCCCAATTGCCAAGATCCAAGTCCTGAGCCCGTGCCCGTGCCCGACCCGGACGGGCGGACTGTAACACCCCGAGATGTTCGGAATAATTACAGCGCCGTAAACCCTTTAAGTAAGGATTTACAAGGCTAATTAAAAAGGAAAGTAAATATAAGACATCAACACTGCGAAAATTCAAGTTTATGGAACGTACAACTGGTTCAACGGGTAATTAATACAACCATATCGAATTAATATCAAAAGGACACGCGTACTCGAGTACAGAAACCAAACCAAGACAACAAATCTCCAATAACAATAAACATCATCAACCCCTTCGCCGTCACGCTTCGGTCCCCGCTTTCCCCGCTCCTCGGCTACCCGAACATCAAAACAAATGTCCACCCCGAAGGGGTTAGCAAAACGATGCTAGTACAAGTATCATGTTAAACAATTCGAATATGCATCAATAATACATAACAAGATACACCACACGGACTTCCGCTAGGAATCCGACAATGCGAATCCACAAGATTCCATTACACAAGATGGGTATTCCAATGATCCAGCGCCCTCAAGATAGATCCCAAGATGATCGTCGGACCAACACGAGGTGGAAATAACCCGTCCAATGATCCGGCGCCTCGGCTAGATCCCAAGATGATCCGTCGGATCAACACGAGGTGGACATCCGATCCGGCCCTCAGCATAGATCGTTCAACGTATACAAACACAACTCATGCATACACATATGCCAAATCATTATGTTCATCAACATGAACATATAAACACTATATAACGAATATCATGACAAATCAACGAAGTAAATATCATGTTCAACAACATGCATAATCATACGCATACTCCAAAAATACCGATATTAACATATCACGATACTTGCCTCGAAGATGGCAAGAACGATACACTTCAATGCTCTCGACGCACTCGAAGGCCGCCTCCTCCGATCAACGTAACAAGCTCGAACCTTAACAAAAGGAACGATATACAAATCATCTCAAGTCGAACGATGGCCTAACAATTGGTCTACGGCCGAAAAGCTCAAAATAAACAATCTGCCGATCGCTTAGCGCGCGCCACGCACCTACGTAACGCGGCGCTAAGACGGCTGATAGCGACGCTATCTTATAAGACTAGCGTGCGCTAGCCACGGTCTGGCGATCGACTCGGCCGTCTCATAACGCAGCTACGTACGTTTCGGGCGTTAATCGACCGATAGCGCACGTTAACTCACATGTGTTAGCGTGCGCTAATATTGCATGTGAGAATCATGGCAAGCCGGGTTGAATGGTGAAGAACTCAAGAATCCTACCGTGATAATACAAGTTATCCTCGGGCAAATCATGCTAATAAGGTTTGAGGAAGATTTATGATTATGGAATACCAATATACGGATAGTCATCTTAATATCATAATCCATTACGATCTTCAAGAAGTAATCTAAGTTCCGATCGTCTTATGTTTCAAAACACTGATTTCAACGTATACGACTCAAAGAATCGGGTACTATCCGATTACTTGATCATAAATCGATTTAAACATGCTTAGGAGTCCTTATAATAAGGTGGTTCAAAGGTTCATTCGATATCTAGCATCTATACGTCAAAAGTATCCTTCTAACATGCGATGACCGATAAAAATGAAATACTTGCTATCCAAACATGATTCAAACTTCCTTAGGAACCTTACTAATCATTGGTGAGAAATCACCTACCTCAAAGTAATGAAGAACACGGATGAAAATGAAGCAATCCAACACCAAAGGCTTGAACACCAATCTCCAATGATATAAGATCTTCAATCTCGAACTAAGTGGTTGATACGAAGTGTTTAGGACGAATGGAGTTATGTTTCAAGTGCAAGAGTTCGGGTTATGTGGGAAGAAAGGATGAAATCACGAATAGGATCTTGTCTATTTATAATAAATGGCTATTAGCGCGCGCTACACCTGTTCGTAGCGTGCGCTAACGGCTCACGATCTAAATCAGTACTCGGCACTTAGCGTACGCTACGCATATACCTGTAGCGTGCGCTAAGGCGTTGACCCGGCTTTTCCCGAAAGCCGTCCAGGTACATCCGACACGATCCGACAGGGGTCCCCCGGCCAGATCTCACCTACCGCACGTCTCAATCAGTCTGACCACGCATAGCGTGCGCTAATTACACTCGGTAGCGTGCGCTATAAAACCATGTTAGCGTACGCTACCCTTAGCCTGTAGCGTGCGCTACATGCACAGAATTTCAACCTTTAATCACATACACGAAATTATATGCTCGGCGATATCGGATTATGAAATACGGAGAATAGTATTCAGACAAAAGTACAATCATTACAATATCGCATGTTCCAATTACATAACAGAAATCTCGGGTATTACATCCTTCCTCCCTAAAAAGAAGTTTCGTCCCGAAACTTAGGATGAAAACAACTCCGGATATTTAGCCTTCATACCGTCCTCCGTTTCCCAAGTGGCCTCTTCGACTCCATGTCGTGACCATTGTACTTTAACCAAATGTATCGGTTTATTCCTTAATTGTTTGATCCGGCTCTCAAGTATCTTGATTGGTCTCTCTTCGAAGGTGCCATCATTAGCTATCTCGATCTCATCGAAATCAATGACGTGACTGGGGTCCGGTATATACTTCCGCAGTTGGGATACGTGAAATACACTGTGAACATGACTCAGCGATGGCGGTAAGGCCAACCTGTATGCTAAATCCCCAACTCTCTCTAGGATCTCAAATGGTCAGATATATCTTGGACTAAGCTTGCCTCTTCTCCCAAAACGGAAAATCCCTCGTGTAGGAGACACCTTCAATAGTACGTGGTCCCCAACGTCGAACTCTAGAGGGCGACGACGTACATCTTTGATCCCTAGGAAATGAGCTGACTTGGTTAGTCGATCAACTATAACCCAAATCATGTTCATTCCCGCTCTAGTCCTTGGCATACTGGTGATGAAATCCATCGAGATATCCTCCCACTTCCACTCAGGGATCGGAAGCGGCTTTAACATCCCGGCAGGTCGCTGATGCTCAATCTTGACCTGCTGACAAGTCAAACACTTCGAAACGTACTCTGCTACGTCCTTCTTCATATTCCCCCACCAGAAGTTTTGTTTTAGATCCTTATACATTTTACTGCTGCCCGGGTGAATAGAATAGGGCGCGCTGTGAGCTTCCTTCAGAATAGTCCGTCTCAAATCATCATCATCGGGAACGCAAAGTCGACTCTGAAATCTCAGAACTCCATCATCTTGTATTACGAATCCTGGGGCTTTTCCTTTCTTTATTTCATCACATAATCGAAGGATCAGAGAATCGTTCAACTGTTTAGACTTGATCCCCTCGACTAGTGATGAAGTCAGTTCCATCACATAAAGTTGTCCTTGGATTCCTGGTGCCCATACTTCAATCCCCTCGCGGATCAGTTCCCGTTGAATACTGGTTTGGGATGTAAGTGCTTCCAACACTCGAAGAGAAACGGGTTTTCGGCTCAAGGCATCGGCTACTACATTTGCTTTCCCCGGATGATAGAGAATCTCCAAGTCGTAATCCTTGATCAATTCCAGCCACCTTCTCTGCCTCATGTTTAATTCTTTTTTACTGAAAATGTATTTGAGGCTCTTATGATCTGTAAAGATCTGACAATGAGTGCCGTACAAATAATGTCTCCAAATTTTCAAGGCAAAGACCACAGCTGCTAGCTCCAGATCATGAGTCGGATAATTAACTTCGTACGGTTTCAATTGCCGAGAAGCATAAGCAATTACTTTACCCTTTTGCATCAACACACACCCCAAACCCTGATTCGAAGCGTCGCTGTATACCAAAAATCCGTCAGTTCCTTTTGGCAGCGCTAATATAGGTGCTGTCGTCAGTCTCTTCTTAAGTTCGTCAAAACCAGCCTGGCACTTCTCATTCCACGCGAACTTTTGAGTTTTCTGTAACAGCTGGGTGAGCGGACGAGCAATTTTGGAAAATCCCTCTACAAAGTGGCGATAATATCCAGCAAGTCCTAAGAAGCTTCGGACTTCTTTCACGTTTTTAGGGGCTTCCCATTCCAAGATTGCTTCGACTTTCTTCGGGTCCACCTGAACTCCGTCGGATGATATCACGTGCCCAAGGAAGGTTACTTCCTTAAGCCAGAATTCGCATTTAGAAAGCTTAGCATACAGCTATTCCTTTCTCAAGATGCTCAAAACCACCCGTAAATGTTCAGCATGTTCCTCTGCGTCCCTCGAATATATCAAGATGTCGTCAATGAAGACAACCACAAATTTATCCAAGTACTCCAAGAATACCCGATTCATCAATTGCATGAATACCGCAAGAGCATTTGTAAGTCCAAATGGCATCACTACAAATTCATAATGCCCGTACCGGGATCTGAAAGCAGATTTCGGTATATCCGATTCCATAATTCTCAACTGATGGTATCCTGATCGCAAGTCAATCTTCGAGAATACCCTTGCCCCTTGCAGTTGATCAAACAAGTCGTCGATCCGAGGTATAGGATACTTATTCTTGATCGTCATTTTGTTAAGCTTCCTGTAATCAATACACAGTCGGAGGGATCCGTCTTTCTTAGGACAAAGAGAACAGGCGCCCCGAGGAGAAACGCTAGGTTGAATATATCCCTTCGTAGCAATTCCTCCGGTTGCTTCTTGAGTTCATACATCTCGGTTGGCGCCATACGGTATGGTGCCACTGGAAATAGGGGTTGCTCCGTGCTCTAATTCGATGGTGAATTCCACTTCTCTTTGCGGAGGTAACCACAGTAGCTCGTCAGGAAATACATCCGAGAACTCATTCACAACTGAGATAGACGAGAGCTCTATTCCTTCCTCTTTCCTCATGGCATAACACCAAAGTCCATGACATCCCTGCTTCAGTAATTTCACCGCTTTCATTGCCTTGATCAATTTCCCCGAGCTTCCCGGTCTCCATCCTCGGAATAAGTGTTCAGATCCGTCATCAGCAATGATGGAAATGACTCTCTCTCGGTAATTCAGCACAGCTCCATAACGGTTGAGCCAATCATCTCCGAGAATTAAATCGTCACCGCAGATGTCAACTACAATAAGATTCGATGGCCAATCTCTTCCTTCTATAGATACTGGGAAATCCCTAGCTTCCAGTGTTCCTATAATTCTCTCTCCACTCGGCAATCCCACAATATACGGTTCACAATCAATTAAGCACGAGATTTTCAAACGATTAACACAGTTCAAAGATATAAAAGAATGTGTGGCCCCGGAATCGAATAAAACACTAACTGGTTGCAAAAGGATCTGAATCGTACCTGATGCAACCGCAGTGTTCTGGTCGTCAGATCTCCTCATTTCGTACAGGCGCGGAGGAACGGACCCAAAGATGGATGTCTCTCTCTTCCCAGCGTTCTGCTGCTGGAATCCACTCTGCTGTGTCTGGTTCACACTTATCTCCTTAGGAACTGGTGCTGGAGTGCGGGTACCAAAAGATCTAGTAGCGGCTCCACAGAAGGCCGCACGGTGCCCTTCTTGCCCACAGTCGTAACAAGTCACAGAAGATGCGGGGCAATCACGTCGAACATGCCCTGCTCGACCACAATTGTAACATTTCTTTGATGCGTTCGAAACTGCTGATGCTGTCCGGAACTTCTTTCCGCCTCTGGAAGGATGTGGAGGTTTCCTAGCCGAATAAAAGGAAGACTGGCCCTTGCGGGCCCCACCACTCTTGTTTTCTGCAAAGCTGCCGGTCACCTTCTGCTTCTTTGCCTCTACCGATTTCTCTACCGCCGCCTCTTTCATGTCGTAGGCCAGCGCTTTGTCTTGATACTGTCGCAACGTAGTACACTCGAATCCGGACATGTACTGCTGAATCTCCGGCTTCATCCGCATATCAAAATGAAAAATCTTTTCTGCCTCCGTTCTGACCAAGTGTCGCACACAAGTCAGCTGATGATTAAAAGTTTTAATTACATCTGTCACAGATGCCTCCGAACTCTGTGGTGAGAAAAACTCTCGGATCTTCGCCTCTCTTACTGGACGGGACAATCTGCTTCCATCATTTGTTTGAATTCCGTCCAATCCGCATTATGATCCTCGGGTCGAACAGCTTCCCACCAATCAAAGGCCTCCCCAGTCAGAAAATACTGGGCGATGGGAACCTTCCGGTCCTCGGGACAGTTAAGACCCGCGAACATTTTCTCCAACTCCTTGAGCCAGTGATCCCAAATAAGTGCCTCAGCAGATCCGTCAAATTTTGGCGGGTGCAATTTAACCACCTCAGCAAGCCATCTGTCTCCCCGGTTATCCTCGTGGTGCTGCTGTCCCATCGGCTATCTGCATGCGATCAACGACTGGCGAATCGGTTTATCTGCGCCACCACATTGAAGCACCCACGGCATGTTAGGATTTGCGTCACCATTCGCCGATCCTTGCGCCCTCGAATGGGAATCGGTTCGACTAGCCGATATTTCGGGTAGTTGCGGAATCCTCATGTCTCATGTTACCACGTCCGCGTCCACGACCGCGTCCGCGTCCACGTCCTCCTCTCAACATACCGTAAACACAATTTCTCAATATCCGTAACAAAATTTTTGAAATAAAGTCCGTCAATACTCACAAAACAATAATTAAGTAAAACGGTAGTATAAGAGATTAAGAGACTTACAACCACGGTCCACATGACGACTTAGGTGAACAGTGATGTTACAAATGACCCGTAAATCAAATAACGTAAACAGACCCAACTAAAACCCATTGCCAAGATATCCATGAATCTTAGCTCCGATACCATATTCGTAACACCCGAGATGTTCGGAATAATTACAGCGCCGTAAACCCTTTAAGTAAGGATTTACAAGGCTAATTAAAAAGGAAAGTAAATATAAGACATCAACACTGCGAAAATTCAAGTTTATGGAACGCATAACCGGTTCAACGGGTAATTAATACAACCATATCGAATTAATATCAAAAGGACACGCGTACTGAGTACGTAAAACCAAACCAAGACAACAAATGTCCAATAACAATAAACATCATGAACCCCTTCGTCGTCACGTCGGTCCTGTGGTGTTTCCCTGCTCCTCGGCTACCCGAACATCAAAACAAATGTCCACCCCCGAAGGGGTTAGCAAAACGATGCTAGTACAAGTATCATGTTAAACAATTCGAATATGCATCAATAATACATAACAAGATACACCACACGGACTTCCGCTACCGGAATCCGACAATGCGAATCCACAAGATTCCATTACACAGCATGGGTATTCCAATGATCCAGCGCCCTCAGCATAGATCCCAAGATGATCCCGTCGGACCAACACGAGGTGGAAATAACCCGTCCAATGATCCAGCGCCCTCAGCCTAGATCCCAAGATGATCCCGTCGGATCAACACGAGGTGGACATCCGATCCAGCGCCCTCAGCATAGATCGTTCAACGTATACAAACACAACTCATGCATACACATATGCCAAATCATTATGTTCATCAACATGAACATATAAACACTATATAACGAATATCATGACAAATCAACGAAGTAAATATCATGTTCAACAACATGCATAATCATACGCATACTCCAAAAATACCGATATTAACATATCACGATACTTGCCTCGAAGATGGCAAGAACGATACACTTTAATGCTCTCGACGCACTCGAAGGCCGCCTCCTCCGATCAACGTAACAAGCTCGAACCTTAACAAAAGGAACGATATACAAATCATCTCAAGTCGAACGATGGCCTAACAATTCGGTCTACGGCCGAAAAGCTCAAAATAAACAATCTGCCCGGACTGCTTAGCGCGCGCTACGTACCCTACGTAACGTGTGCTAAGACGGACTGTTAGCGTACGCTATCTTATAAGACTAGCGTGCGCTAGCCACGGTCTGGCGATCGACTCGGCTGGTCTCATAACGCGCGCTACGACGTTTCGGGCGTTAATCGACCCCGATAGCGCACGTTAACTCACATGTGTTAGCGTGCGCTAATATTGCATGGCGAATCATTGCAAGCCGAAATGGGTTGAATGGTGAAGAACTCAAGAATCCTACCGTGATAATACAAGTTATCCTCGGGCAAATCATGCTAATAAGGTTTGAGGAAGATTTATGATTATGGAATACCAATATACGGATAGTCATCTTAATATCATAATCCATTACGATCTTCAAGAAGTAATCTAAGTTCCGATCGTCTTATGTTTCAAAACACTGATTTCAACGTATACGACTCAAAGAATCGGGTACTATCCGATTACTTGATCATAAATCGATTTAAACATGCTTAGGAGTCCTTATAATAAGGTGGTTCAAAGGTTCATTCGATATCTAGCATCTATACGTCAAAAGTATCCTTCTAACATGCGATGACCGATAAAAATGAAATACTTGCTATCCAAACATGATTCAAACTTCCTTAGGAACCTTACTAATCATTGGTGAGAAATCACCTACCTCAAAGTAATGAAGAACACGGATGAAAATGAAGCAATCCAACACCAAAGGCTTGAACACCAATCTCCAATGATATAAGATCTTCAATCTCGAACTAAGTGGTTGATACGAAGTGTTTAGGACGAATGGAGTTATGTTTCAAGTGCAAGAGTTCGGGTTATGTGGGAAGAAAGGACTGAAATCACGAATAGGATCTTTGTCCTATTTATAATAAATGGCTATTAGCGCGCTACACACCTGCTCGTAGCGTGCGCTAACGGCTCACGATCTAAATCAGTACTCGGCACTTAGCGTACGCTACGCATATACCGTAGCGTGCGCTAAGGCGTTGACCCGGCTTTTCCGAAAGCCGTCCAGTACATCCGACACGATCCGACAGGGTCCCCGCCGATCTCACCTACCGCACGTCTCAATCAGTCTGACCACGCATAGCGTGCGCTAATTACACTCGGTAGCGTGCGCTATAAAACCATGTTAGCGTACGCTACCCTTAGCCTGTAGCGTGCGCTACATGCACAGAATTTCAACCTTTAATCACATACACGAAATTATATGCTCGGCGATATCGGATTATGAAATACGGAGAATAGTATTCAGACAAAAGTACAATCATTACAATATCGCAAGTTCCAATTACATAACAGAAATCTCGGGTATTACACGGACGGTCGGTCGGTCGGCGGCGGCGCGTGTGTGTGTGTGCGTGCGAGGACACTCATACACACCAACCCACTTGTTATTAAGCCCATAAAGGCAAAGACTTTAAATACAAGCCAAAACATCCATCCACAATCAATGTGGGATAACTAACATCATATACCTCATGTTAGTTCCTACTCCAACATCCAACTTTAACATATAATATCTCACTCACCGGAAATCGGTTTAGAAATATTAAATATACCACGTTCATCTACTCACGACGTAGATTAACATTCAATAAATATTTTAATTAAATAATAATTATTTAATTAACAATATTTATTTTTAATAAATGGTTAATTACTAAACTATTTCCAACAATCCCCCACATGAGTGAGAATGCCAATGCAAAATAAATGCAAATGCATAGTTCAGTCCTGAAGAGACAATATTGCATTTGGCTAGGTGGCTTGTGACCTTGAACCTATCTATTGTCAACATCATCGGGTATACTGGCGGCATAGTGGTCATGAAAACCTTGAACTAGTCCTCCATGGTGTATACTGAGACAATAATATAGACACAATGTCATCTCAATTCCGCTCGTTCTAACGTTTTGTGTCCTTTTCGGCCTTGGACACCCCATTGGATTCATAAGTGTATCAACTGAAGCGGCCCTCACTTCACACTTATATAGGTGATTCTTATTCCCAAGTATCCTACTATACTTGACCTCTCCGAGGTAATCAAGAATCATTAAAAATCATAAGACTTAACCTCACCACATGTAGGAAAACAATCACTCACTGTGCTCAGAGAATAGGTATGTTTGAGTGTTTTAACACACGGATTATTATAACTTCGTTATCCCATTGAACCAAGCTCTTGGGATCCTCCAATCTACAAGGTTGGGTTTCCGCTATAATCATCCTTAAGATGTAGATTTAACACCCATTCCCTCTAATAATTTATACATTTGATCTCGATTAATACTCTTAGTCAGCGGATCCGCCAGATTATATATTGACCTTACATAGTCAATTAAGATAATCCCACTCAAGATCAAATGCCTCACGGCATTATGTCTTCGACGAATATGTCGAGACTTACCGTTATAAAACTTATTTTGTGCCCGTCCAATAGCAGCTTGGCTATCACAGTGTATCAACACAGATGGCACAGGTCTCGTCCAACATGGAATATCCTTGAGGAAATTTTTAAGCCATTCAGCTTCTTCACCAGCTTTATCCAAAGCTATGAATTCATATTCCATGGTAGACCTAGCAATACAAGTTTGTTTCTTGGACTTCCAAGATACAGCACCACCTCCAATAGTGAACACATATCCACTCGTAGAAAATGAGTCTTTCGATTCGGATATCCAATTAGTATCACAATACCCTTCAAGTACAGCAGGCTCTCTTGAATAATGAATCGCAAAGTTCTGAGTATATTTTAAATAACTCAGTACTCGTTCTAGAGCCCTCCAATGTTCTTTACTTGGATTAGCTGTGTAGCTACTCAACTTGTGAACCGAGCATGCTATATCAGGATGGGTACAATTTGACAGATATATCAAACTCCCAATGATCTTAGCATATTCATCTTGACCCACAGGTTCACCCTTATGATAATTCAGATGAACATTCGGTTCCCAATGAGTCTTAGCAATGGGTTTATCAAAAGCGTTGAATTTCCTTAACACTTTCTCAACATTTCTTAACATAATGAGATTGCGTCAAAGCAATTCCGTTAGGCGTTTTCAGTATCTTAATTCCAAGAATAGTATCAGCCAAACCCATATCTTTCATGCTAAAATTCTTACTTAGCATTCGTTTCGTTTCACCAATCATACGAGAGTTGCTATCCATTATCAAAATGTCATCTACATATAGACAAACAATGACGTAATTGTCACCCATTTTCTTAACATAGACACATTTGTCACTCTCATTGATATTGAAACCATTTGACAACATCACTTCGTCAAATTTCAAATGCCGCCGCAGAGGTGCTTGTTTCAAACCATATAAAGACCGTTGTAGTTTGCATACCATGTGCTCTTTCCCAGGTACTACAAACCCTTCCGATTGTTTCATATAGATTTCATCTTCCAGCTCCCCATACAAGAATGCAGTCTTTGTAACACCCCAATTCACAAATGGGACATTACACGCCGTAGAACCCCCATGAGGTCTACCAGGCTAACTCAAGTCACATAAACCACAATGATAACCCAAAAGATGCACTCAAAAGTAAATAGGGCCGTGGCCTCGGCCAAAACATTTCAACGGAGTACGTGAAACATAAAGTAAATATCAATTCATTGCCCACGCAGGGGGCTTAAACCAAGTTTAGAAGTAAACAGTCTAATTCCAATACTCGACAAATGCAGTACAAAACATAAAAACACAGACTCGAGCCACATCATCATGCCAGCCCGTCCTTTACGTGCATGTCCCGTGCCTGCTCCTCAGCTCTCCCGGTACCTGAAATGCATAAGACGCATTTCCCCCATTTAAGGGGTTAGCATTCGAATAGCTAGTGCAAGTACACCATTACACAACATTACATACATACACGATTCAACGCAAATAAATCGCTAGAAAAATCATTTTGAAAATCAATATTCCGGAATATCACATTTACACCAAAACAGTATATCAACAAGTTTTCCACATCACAATTATCCACACTTGGTAACTCGCGACCGTACCCATTAGTATCGGCCCCCAGAGGTCCCGTCGGACCGTCCCCAGGTGAGAAACCACTTCCGCAGCCGTACCCATTAGTATCGGCCCCCAGAGGTCCCGTCGAACCGTCCCCAGGTGGAAGAACATCAACGCACGCACCCAAGTCCACTTCCGTGGCCGTACCCATTAGTATCGGCCCCCAGAGGCCCCATGCCATCCCCAGGTGGAAGAGTGACCATCACAATCATTCAATAACTCGGTTTACATCATTTACATCAAAATCATACACACATAACGGAATGTAATACATGTACTTGCCTTGGATGACACGACGCGAAGAAAACGGCGAAAGGAAAGGTTCCGATCCGAACAATCTTCCCAAACTCGTCCCTAACACAATAATGATATACAACCAATCTCAACAATACGAATACGAAGAAATTCGTCCTAGTTCTACCCGTTGGGACAATTCATCGAACATCAAAAGGGCATAGGGAGTTGAAATCGGTCAACGGTGTAATAACGGGATTTCATACCATCCAATAACAAGGGAACCAAGAATCACGAGTATACTATCGAAATCTAACAACAACATCGGTTAAATCGGATTAAAAGACAAGATCACCACCAAACCCTCCCCAAATTCATACTAGGGTTCTAGGAGATTATACCTTGATTCGAAGCCGAGCAATAGATGATTTGATGTTGTGGTGATGATATGATGCTAAGTTATACTTTCCAACCGGTGTTTGGATGAAAATCTGGCGAACCCTTGCCTTGGAAGTCGCCCCGACGTGAAGAAGAGAAGAGGAATGAGAAAATGACGAAAAAAATGACTCCTGCCAGTTTATAAACTGACTGGTGTTACGACCGTAACACCTCATCCATACGGCCGTAACTTATGGATATTACGGCCGTAATTACATGCATTTACGGCCGTAACAAGTTCTACGGATAGGTCTGGGCAAAACCGATGAAGCTCACTTACGGCCGTATGATCTAAGAGATACGGCCGTAACATTTCTTACGGCCGTAATCGGTACATTATACGCCCGTAAGTTGCTACCGGAGTCTCATGCAGGAAGAAAAACGAAGCTGGCTTACGGCCGTACGGTGAAGGACTTACGGCCGTATCTCTCGAACATTACGGCCGTAACATGAGGGCTTACGGCCGTAACCTGCTACAGACATCAGTTGTGAGAAAATAAAGCTCAACGACAACCGGATAGAATAGATACTTAACGAGTATACGAAGATTTCCTACTGATGGGATGATTACCATAATCAACACGTGGCTCCGACTGTCCGGAGGTCAGGATAAACGAATAACAACCACAATGCCCATTATAAATCAGAATTTATAAAAATGACCCCAAACATCCGGAATTCACGATACGACGTCGGATTAACAGTCCGAAACTCACAACATGCTCAGCCCAACCATACGAACTTATGGAAATGGGAAAATGACAAAATCGAACGAGTTTAACGAGAATCGAATACACATGCGATACAATATAACTCAAGATGGAATTACGTAAAACATTATCGAGACTCGTCCAAATGGAGAAACCCAAAGAACAAAATAGATTCAGAATTCCAAAACAGTGCCAAGCGAGTTGTCCGAAACGAAAATACACCAAAAATAGAAATTACAAAAATAGAAAATGCGGATATTACAGTCTTAACATCCATTTGATGAATCTTGAGATTGCGTAAAGCAGCAATAGCGAGTAGCACCCTAATAGAAGTAAGTCTTGTCACGGGCGAGTAGGTATCAAAGAAATCATAACCAGCTTTTTGCCTAAAGCCTTGAACTACAAGTCGGGCCTTATATTTGTCAATAGTACCGTCAGACTTGTACTTCTTCTTTAGGATCCATTTGCATCCTAAAGCCTTACAACCCTATGGTAGTTCAACTAACACCCAAGTATGATTCAGCATAATAGACTCAATCTCAATGTCTATTGTCTCTTTCCAGAAAGCCACATCTGGACCGGATAAAGCTTCTTTTACAGGTACCGGTTCACCGTTTAACATCAAAACGACGTAGTCGGGTCCGTATATCTTTACTTTCCGTATTCTAGTATCTCGTCTAGGTTCTACATTGACTGGCGTAGACCTAGTTCGCTTTCTGTTCGGTCGTTCAGATAACACCGGATTCGAGCTAGAGGCTTCATCTATGGTTTCATAACACATAGGCTCATCAACAAGTTTAGAACTTGTAGCTTCATCATCAACTCCTTTGCTAGAGTTAGAATCAACCTTATTCTTATAAGGATAAATATTTTCAAAGAATACAGCATTCCTTGATTCAATCGTTGTATTTACATGAGTGTCGGGTATCTCGGATTTGTGTACAACAAACCTGTAAATGCTGTTGTTAAGTGCATAACCAATAAAGATACAATTGATCGTCTTAGGACTAATTTTAACTTTTTTAGGTAGAGGCACCTCAACTTTCGCCAAACACCCCCACACTTTGAGATATTTGTATGATAGTTTTCTTCCTTTCCACAACTCATAAGGAGTAACATCCTTACCTTTGCATGGAATTTTGTTCAATATATAGTTGGCTGTCAAGACAGCTTCCCCCCACATGTTCTGGGGCAACCCTGAACTAATTAATAAGGCATTCATCATATCTTTAAGTGTTCCATTCTTACGTTCGGCAACGCCATTAGATTGTGGAGCATATGGAGCCGTGGTTTGATGAATTATACCACTTTCGTTGCATAATTCCTCAAATGGAGGTACATATTCACCTCATCTATCACTTCGAACCATCTTAATACGACAGCCTAATTGATTCTCGGCTTCATTCTTGAAGTTCTTAAAGGCTTCAATAGCCTCATCTTTACTTCTCAAAAGATAAAGATAACAATATCTTGTGCAATCATCGATGAAAGTGATAAAGTACTTCTTACCACCTCTAGTTTTCACAAATTTTAAATCACACAAGTCTGTGTGAATTAATTCAAGGGGTTTTGTGTCCCGTTTTACCGAATGAAACGGTAGTTTCGTCATTTTTGCCTCAACACAAATCTCACATTTGTTTTGATTTTTGATTTCATTTAATTTTAGTAAATCTAAGTTTACTAATCTTTTTATAGCATTTAGATTCACATGACCTAATCTACAATGCCATAAATTTGAGCACTCAAGCAAATAAGCAGAAGTAGTAGCGTTATTATTAGCAACTGCCTTTGGAGGCTTACAAGTACGAACGCTAAGTTTGAACATATCCTCGACAATATGACCTTTCTCAAGATTCTTGCCAAACTTGCGTATTATCATGAAATCGCTACGAAGGTCTACATCAAATTTAGCTCTAACTAATTTGACACCAGACACCAAATTCTTGCGGATTGCCGGAGCATGCAGCACATCCTTCAGAGTTATCTCCACACCGGAGGTGAATTAAAGCACAACAGTTCCAATTCCAAGAACTGGAGAGGTACGATCACTTGCCTCTGTGATGAAGCGGTCTTGAATCTCCTTGTAAGTGAAAAACAAGTCTCGGTTCATACAGATGTGAACAGTCGCACCTGTATCAAGAAACCAAGTAACAGGGTTAGGTTCCGAGACATGATTTACCTCGGTGATCATGGCAGCAAGATCATCTTTGTCCCAAGAGTCAAAGTCCTTCTCGACATGGTTGACTTTGTCTTTTCCCTTGTTCTTCTTCGGCTTTCGGCAGTTTTTCGCCATATGGCCGGGCTTGTCACAATTGTAGCATGTTCCGGTAAACTTCGTCGGAGGTGCCACATCCTTTCCCTTGCCTTTGGTAGGAAGTGGACGCTTTTTGGAAGGTCCGCCTACCTTCGCCGATTAGCCTTAGCATCCATAGGAGCTTTGGTTTTCAAGTCTTGATCACGGACTTGAGCTTCAGTTTGGAGCTTAGCAACCAAAATTTCAAGAGTCATTTCCTTTCGCTTATGCTTAAGGTATCCCTTGAACTCCTTCCAACTCGGCGACAACTTGTCGACCAAGAGCGCCACAGTGTACGCCTCGGGTAGAGGCATCCCCTCAGAATGAACATCATGTATAAGAGTTTGGAACTCTTGTACTTGGGGCATCATTGGACGAGAATCCACCATTTGGAATTCGGATAGCCTCGTCACAACAAACTTCTTCGTGCTAGCAGGATTAATACGGTATTTCAACTCAAGAGCATCCCAAATTTCTTTGGCAGTCTCCTTGATGTTGAACACATTGAACAGGCCATCATCAAGCCCGTTCAGCAACATATTCCGACACAGATAGTCGGAATGAACCCAGGTATCATAGTCGGTACGCACTTGAACATTCACCTCGTTCTCAGCAGGGACAGGTGGCTTTTCTTCACGCAGGAAGCTCGCAAGCCCCATTGTGGTAATGTAGAACAACATCTTTTGAGAACAGCGTTTGAAGTCGGTACCCGAGAAAATAGGAGGTTTCTCGGCGATAGGCATTAGCCGAGCAGCATTGTGAATGGGAGCCATTGAAGAGCTTGATGATCCAATAGTTCCAGAACCGGTGGATGGATTAGTGGATGCGCCGGTGCTTGCATTGAACGACATTTTTCTCCAGCAAAAAATTTGAGGATGGCACGAACAAGTAAGGTCAATTATTCTCGTCTTGCGATTGTTGGAATAATCCGGTACTTGCACTCTGAACTTAACTACAACAAAGAACAGAAAGAAAATATTGCACTTGAAACTAACAAACAATTTTTAATAAACAACAGAAGATCGTCCGAAGCTAGAGCTTCTGCCCGCAAGACGAGAATACGCCCCGGTAGTGCTCACGGCAAAGGGCTCGGTCGGATGAAGAGTCATGCGCAACTCAAGAGTCTTGGTATGAAGGCTACTCAAGAGTCTTGGTCCAATTGAAAAGGCTTAGTCCATACCAAAAGGTTATTGGACTTACGGATTTGGCTCAAAAGGATAAGCCCAAACACCAGCCCAAAAGCATCAATTGTCAAGATCCAAGTCCTGGACCGAGACCGAGACCGTGCCCGTGCCCGATCCGGACGGACGGACGGACGGACGGTCGGTCGGTCGGCGGCGGCGCGCGTGTGTGTGTGTGCGCGCGAGGACACCCATACACACCAACCCACTTGTTATTAAGCCCATAAAGGCAAAGACTTTAAATACAAGCCAAAACATCCATCCACAATCAATGTGGGATAACTAACATCATATACCTCATGTTAGTTCCTACTCCAATATCCAACTTTAACATATAATATCTCACTCACCGGAAATCGGTTTAGAAATATTAAATATATCACGTTCATCTACTCACGACGTAGATTAACATTCAATAAATATTTTAATTAAATAATAATTATTTAATTAACAATATTTATTTTTAATAAATGGTTAATTACTAAACCATTTCCAACAAGCGCATCCAATACTAATATATTGGCTAGTACTCGACTCGTCTTTGGACCAGTAGAACTAGGTCCAGTCCTTGTACTAACTCGACCCATCCATAAACCGGCTCGGTCTCACCCCGACTCGCCTCGTGCATAGCTCTACAATTAATTATGAGTATTTACTTGGTCATACTGATACATTTGCCCCAGCTGTGAGCTAAACAATATATTTCAAAATTTTGAGAATATTTATTGCCATCTTAAGTCAAACGTCAAGAGTACATTCTGTAATTACTCTGTAATGCTATTGACGTCAAACTTACAAAATTTAGAAATAATTCCTTCATATTTATTGATGTTTCTCAAATTACACCGTCAAAAAGCAACACAAAACAAGCACAACCAAAAACTTTTTAGAAACTGTAATTAAGAGTGGTTCGAGTCTTTTTTTTTTGAAAAGGCGGAAAGAGTTTATTAACACAAACGAGTACAAGGGTTGCTCAAACCTTTACATGAAATCAACCTCATGCCATTTTATATGGGATACATAAAATAAGATTACAACACCAACCATGAAAGGAAAATAAAAAGAAGAGTAGCCACTTTCAAGATCTGAATTTGATTGCTTCAACAACTTCCTGCACTTTATGTTTTGTCCTCTTGAAGATCGAATTGTTTCTAGTTTTTCAAATACTCCAACAAGTATTCAACACTTCTTTCCAAGATTTCCCACCAAGGACGTGTGTGAAGGATGTAAAATGATCCCTCAAATTACAAGGTCCAACCATCAGAACATTCAACCACAACAAAAAAAACCGCCATACATCATAAAATAAAATAACACAAACAAAAGAGTGATAAATGTCCTCCCACCCAAATGGGATTTAAAGAAAGAGAGAAAGTAGAGTACTATAGATGGGAGGACCGAATTAGTAAGAGTAATAGGACCACCAAATAAAAAGTTTCACCTTTCTTATATAGACAACTTTTTCCGGATCCGATCAATAAGATGTTGCCAACAATCTTTTTCTTTTATGGTTTGCACCAACATGGACAGTGGCGGAAGCAGAGCATTTATTCGGGAGAGTTCGAAGCTATAAAAATTACGGAGGTTGGACAAATATATATATAGCTTCCCCTATTTTATAAGGAAATTTCCATCCGCCGGAGAGTCCGTGGATCTCCTTGGACCCCCCTCCCTCCGCCCCTGAACATGGAGACTAAGACACTACAACAGTTTATAGCCAATAACACCATCACACCGATCTAGTTGATTTTCTTCAACATGCACACAAAAAAGAGAGCTTTTGAAGTAACGAGACATCACGGGCTTTATTCACCCTAAAGCACGGGTATTTTATTTTCGATAATATCGAATATCATATTTATATTACATATTATCTCAAGGTCCGAGCATTCACAGTTTTTGTTTTCGAGTGAAATTATTCTAAGCTAAAACATCGTATTTTTATATAACGTATTTAATATCAAGTATGGTCTAGTTTGGGTTATTGACAAGTTAAAATGACTTGTACTCAAAATGTGCAACATATTTATCCATGATACTAACACCATAAAAAATTACATGTGCAATTCTTAAGATGGATTATATCTCACTGAAGCAAAATATTTGTTCGTGTTTACAGAAATCAATACGAACTACTTTTTAATTAGTAGCATCGAACTATCATATATTGCTTATTCGGTGGTGCATCATAGCGTCAATATGTGGGGTACTATATGAGCTTGATTTCGAACAATGAGTTCATATATAATATATTAAGATGTCGAATTTATATCTATATAGTCAAGTTACCAAACATGTACGATCATCTAAAATGAATGGTTTGTTGCCATTTAATCAAACACTTATTACGTCTACGATGCTACGTATTTGAATTAATTTTTTCTCACATATTTTTATACTTTAAAATCCTTATGGCAAATATTATGATTTTTATTACATATTTCACTCTTATTCCTTAGTTGTTTATATTCTTTAGGTGTAAAAAATTTGCACTTTTAGTTGTTCATAGAGTATTTTTTTATGTAAATAATGTTATTTTATTTCATGTGTATGTAATTCGTGGTGTGTGTGTTCTCAAAACTGTATAACCTCAAATTTTTAAGTTTGTAAATTTTTAAAATTAGTTAAACCATCTTTATTTTCCTAGATATAATCAATTTTTTTAATGTCTATCATCTTTGCATTACCTTCCATTTTGAATTGACAGACTTGAATTTACTATCTTTTAAAGTTAGAATTAACTACATTTTTAGTCCTTGTGGTTTGCCGGGTATTTCATTTTCAATCCAAATTTTGAAAAAGTTTTAGGTTTGGTCCAACAGTGAAAGGATAATTCCATATTTACCCAATCTGAAAATCAAAATACCATATTTCCCCAAAACACAAATTTTTAGTGCATAAGTACAATGCCTTTAGAGAATTTATTAAGGAAATATGAAATTATTATGTTTAAGTTGAGTATATATAGAATTGCCCCAAAAAGTGAAACACCCGTTTTGGATTTGATCCGAATTTCCTAACTCCGTTAGTTTGACTGTTAAATAAGAGGGTATTTTTGTCCTTTCATATTATTTTCTTTAATTTTATTTTATCTATCAAAATTAACTACTTGTAAGTTGTATCCTCCACCCATTTCTCATCACAAAACATATATGACCCTTTCATTTCTCTCACTAAATCATCATCCACCAACAACCAAACACTGGCCAAAACCACCACGTAACCACACCCTTGTCGCCAAACCACCACCAACAAACCTCCACCGCTGGAATCTCGAGTCTCCTGTAGAATATGTTTCGAGCTTATAAGTAAGTTACAAACTTGGGTTTTGGTTTTGCATTCAGATCTGTATATTTCAGTGGCCGACGGCGGTTATGGCGATGGTGGTGGGGTTTCGGTGGTCGAGAAGGTAGAACCAACGATGTGGACACCCTTAGCCCGATTCTGTTGATACTCATCAATATTGAAAATCCATCTTGGCAATCGATCTATTATTTTGGCTATAAAGAACTTGATGTCATCTTTATTTTTTTAAAGATTTTGAGGAAATTAACAATTTGATTTTATAATGTTTTGGATATCTCATGGTTTGTAGGTATATGTAGGCTATTTTGAATAGAAACGTTTTAATTGTTTAATTATTTATAAGAAAATTGTTTGAGATTTCAAGTTTGGTATGTCGGCAGCGGAACCACTAAAACAACAACGAAACCACCCAAGCTCGAAACACCACCTATTGAATTAATATTCGGTGGTGTCGGCGTACGATTGATGTTGGCGTGATTCCTAGGCTGTGGTGGCAGAAGAATCTGCTTTACTGGAGGTGGTGAGTGTGACCTGTTTTGTGAGTGAGTTGTGTGATTTTTGGGTTTGTTTATAAGGGAGTATAAATACCTCAAAGAAGAAGTTGAAAGAGTTAAACAATAAACATGTTTTGTGTGGTATGACTATAGAAATTCTTAAAATTTAATAATGAGGCTTTGACATTTTTTAGTTGGTTGAATTAATTTAGCTTATGGTAATGAACAAGTATGCATACGTTTTTTATTCTTACAATTTTTTTAATTGTGGTTTGTAAAAGCTCTTTAAAGCTTTTAAAAAAAGCATAAGAGATTAGCAATATATGACCCTTGATATGAATGACTCTAGCTTATGACATAAATGCTCACATTAATACATGGAACTCTAATTTATATATATATATATATATATATATATATATATATATATATATATATATATAGGAAAGAGATCATATGAAAACTAATTACCTTGTGAAATCTAGAAATTTTTAGGCCATTGATATTAGTGATCTAGCAATTTGTAGATGAGTAGAATTATATGCATTTATGTATTTTTTTTATTGCATTATTTGTTGCATATACTAGCGACCAGCTTGATGCAACAAATAATAACAAATATGCAATGAAATTACTTAATAATGCAATTGGTTTCTAGATTTCACCATTAAGGGTGTTTCCACCATAGTCAATCCCTATATATATATATATCAAAGAAGAAGTTGAAAGAGTTAAACAATAAACATGCTTTGTGTGGTGACTATAGAAATTCTTAAAATTTAATAATGAGGCTTTGACATGTTTTAGTTGGTTGAATTAATTTAGCTTATGCCAATGAACAGGTATGCATACGGTTTTTATTCTTGCATTTTTTTTAATTGTGATTTGTAAAAGCTCTTTAAAGCTTTTAAAAAAAGCATTAGATATTAGCAATATATGACCCTTGATATGAATGACTCTAGCTTATGACATAAATACTCACATTAAACATGGAACTCAATTTATATATATATATATTATGATTTTACAATTATTAATACTAACATTTATGATATGTAACTCAATCTATATATATATATATATATATATATATATATATATGGATTAACCTTATGGCCCCAAGTGATCCTTTCAATAAATGAAGGATCCCTTGGATTGTATTTACATTCTTCAGAGAAGCTTTGCCAATGATAATCGTGTCGTCGACAAACTGAAGATGACTAACCACAATACTATCATTCCCCACTCTGACACATTCAAAACGCCGCACATCAACATCCTTTCGCATAAGAATACCCACTCATTCAATAACAACTAGATGTTCTCTCGTGCGATGCACGACATAGAATACTAAATATTTAATTATATTAATAATATGTTATTAAATTTCAATGTTTTTATAAAATAATTATACAATATTCATATGTCAATACACACATATATTATCATTTGATATATTTTATTTAAGTAAATATCACAATTTCTTATTTTATGTAGGACAATATGAGTCTTAAATCTAATTCTGTAAATGATGAATTAACTTATTTTATTATTATTATTATCAACATTCATTATAAAATATAACACCATGTAAATTTTTATATGATTTCGCGTATTTCATCAAACAAAAAATTGAAAGTTAAATAATTGTTAAATTATACAATTGTAAAAGTAAATTAAAAATATAATTTCAAATATAATTTCTTCAATGTTTTCACATTTTATGTAAAAATATTTTTATTATCTAAATAGATCACAATCAACCTTATAAAATATATCTTATATTTAAATTATTATCTCTATATATATACACTATATGGATTTTTAATTAAAGATCATAAAGTAATGAGTAATTTTATATATTGATTATCAGAATTGATATAGAAAAAGTTATAATCGTTTAAATTTATAAGGTAAAAATAAAAATAGTAAAGAAAGAGAAAGTTTTTGATTGGCAGATAAAAGTATATAATTGAATAACTTCCAACTTTTTTTTAATTTTTTTAAAAAAGACAAATAATATGAAAATGTAACGTGTTCGCGACTATCTTTTAATAGAAGTATAAATGAGAAACAGAAACGGTAGCAATAAATCTCCCTGTCTTAACCAATTTTGAAGCCCAAATTCACCGACAGTCTCCCATTATCTAACGCAGACATGGAAGTCGAGGAAAGACGACTTTAAACCTACTTTCTCTTCTTTTCACAAAAAAATCATACTCCCTCAGTCCCACCGATTTTGATTCATATTCCTTTTTGAACCGTCCCAAAATACTTGGTCATTTCCTTTTTAAGACATCTTTATCTCTCACAACTTTAAATAATATATATTCATATCATCACTTTATACACTACTTTTCAGCTTTTCTTAAATTCCGTGCCGAAAAGCAAATGCTCAAGATGGATGGGACGGAGGAATTACTAGATAATATCTTTCCACGAACTCCCAAAGGATTATATCGTACGGCTTCGCGAAGTCAACCTTGAAAATAATTCCTTCTTGTATCTCGTTAATAGTGAGAATACTGTTCGAAATTCACTTGGCTCTAACGAATGCACTTTGATTCTTAGAGATCGCCTTACCAATCATACGGGCTAGTCTTTTGGCTAGAACATTAGCAAGGATTTTATACAAATCATTAATCAAACGGGCATTAGCTTTTTTAGGGATGAGACGTGATACCCGAGATTTTCATACTTGTATAATTGTAAGTCTTTGCTTCGACGAATGGAACTTGCTAGTTTTATTAATTGACTTGCGACTATTGATATATCGACTAACTCCTCGTAATTTTGATTTTCGGTACGTATTTGTTTTGTATTATGGTTGTATAATCCTCTATTAATGATTGTTGAGTTCTATCCTTCGTGTAACGCATAAATTCAGTCGTAGATGCCTAGAGTCTTATGAATAGACACGGTTTGGTCATTGTCGTACAGTTAGTTCGACTTTGTACATTCACCATAAATTCCATAAAAATCTAAAAATTATAAAATTTTACAGCAGTGTAGAGAATTTAGTTAGCTTTCCAATGGCTGAAACGGTGAGTCAATCGGAGCCCAGACGAAGGAGTTATGGTCAAAATAACAGACTCTGGTGCAGTGACACGACCGTGTCATTTGACGCGGGCCGTGTCGTACTATTTTAGAAAACAAAAACTTTCTGGATGGGTGACACGACCCATGACCCGATCCTGTCATTTGACACGACCAGAAAGTGCTGGAATGTTGAAATTCGACCAAACGGGTATAAATAGCTATCTCACTCGTTTCTGAAGCATTACAGGCCCTTCTTTCGACTCCTCTTCACTCTCCATGGATGATTTCTGTTTCTAGCTCCAAAATCAAGCCATAAACTTGTTCCTAACATCATTGAATCCGAACATCAAGGTTGTTCTTGAAGAATCATCCATTTTTTTGGATTAAATTAAGGTGTGTAATGGAAGTTCTTCAAGTTTCTCCGATTAATTCTTTCTAGTTCTTGTTTTTAGGATGATTCTCAAGTGTTCTTGGATTCTTAGATGTTCTTGAGTGGTTTGCATCGATTCTAGCGGGGTATAGATCGAATTCTTCAACCATATCATTTCTTATACACTAATGCCCGCTAAATGTTCGATAAAAATCCCCTTATAGTATGGATTCGAATTCCATGTGTTATTGTGATTAGAATTGGTAGCCCTGATACGAGTCTTACTATGTTGATCATCTTAGGTTCGGAAATTAGGGATTGACAACTTCTTGTCCAAATTCTACCGAACTCGGTAACCACTGAAATAATCGAGGCAAGTACTTTGATTGTGTTTAATGTACTTCATGTGAATATGTGAAAAACGTGGTTTTGTGAAAAGTGGTAATTTCAGAAAACGTGATTTTGATAAAACGTGATTTGTGCCAAAGTGATCTTTTCAAAAGTGCGACGTGTTGTCGTGTGCCAAGTAAAACCAGTGTGGGTCCCCTGGGTTCCGTAGACTGAGGCCTCTGCAGTTCACTTGGCTGGGTTTGTACAACCAGGGAGGCCTGATGAGGACTCACTGGGGAGAGGTATGTATCTCGCGTGAGGTACAGTACCTGTACACCCCCCGTTGATGTTTTGTGATGATGATTGTGATGTGGTATTCCGGAATATCTATGATGGCACTGTGATTTCTGTGATTTATGTTGATTATTCACTTATTGTACATATTCTAGAATCATTGTACTTGCACCGGCTTCTTGCTGACCCCTTCGGGGGTGGATATACTTTTGTGTATTCAGGTACAGGTCCAGTGGGAGAGCTAGCAGAGGGCGGACACGAGCTTGGTGGGCAACATTGATATCGTGCACGATTTTGAGTTGGTGGTCATATGGTCATGGTCAAAGTCGTGTTTTGGTTTTATACTCGCGCGGGCACTGTCCGATGTTGTATGTCGTGTCATTGTTGATGGTTAATGATGTTGTATTCCAGTTGTGAACGGTTGTATTGGTTATGATCCTACGGGACGATATGTTGTTCGGTATTGTGATGTATGTCATATTGAAGTTGAAGTTGGTTTTAAATGCGTGAATGTTCCGGTTTTGTTGTAGTTTAATGTGTTTATTTTGGTCTAAGCCTGGTAGGTTCTCCAAAAACAATCTATGGCGCTGTAATATCTCCGTAAATCACGGGGGTGTTACATAATATGGTATCAGAGCTTACGTTTATGGATACCTAGGCTGTCGGTGTTTTGGGTTCGTTAAAGTGAGTCAGTTATTGTCTACGATATCATTGGTGTGCTACCATTCCGTGTTGCCTGTGCTGGAAGACTCTTCGGAGGTTGATTGTTTCTTTCCTTCGGGAGTAATTATCCTTGTCATTGCGTAATCTATTGTTGTAATTGTTTCTTTGTTGAACTATTCTTATTCTTCAGTATGCCGATAGGTAGAGCTGTCCGTCAACGCGGCTGAGGCCGTGGTAGAGTAGCGATATATGAATCCGAGATGTCCGTTTCAGACTCGGCATCTCATTCTGTAGCTAGATCAGACCCGACTACTTCGGGAGGTGCAGGTGGGAGTGTAGAGGCCAAAGTGCCCAACGTTTTTCAACAAGTGGTAACACAAGTGCACCAATTAGCTCAAGTGGTGCAGAACATTAACACTGGCAGGACTGTTGAGGATCGATGGCTTCAAGAAGTTATGAAGATGAATCCTCCCAGATTCAATGGTTCCGGTGATGCGAACAACTGGGATCATTGGTTAGTTGAGCTGGAGAAGATCTTTGATGGTATTGGCTGCCCTGAAGCCAAGAGAGTCCCAATTGCTCAATATCTGACGGTTGATGACGCGTCGGATTGGTGGAGAGCTGTTAAGCCCAAGGACCGTGATGTCACTTGGGAAGAATTTAAAGAACTAATGGAAGCACATTATTGTCCAGCGTCGGTATGGTTAGCTAGAGTCAGTGAGTTCTTCAGAGCTCTGCCCGAAGATGTTCCTATTTACAAGGCGATCAAGACATATAACAAGCAGTTAGTGTATGTCCAAGATCCGGTTAAGGATGAAATAGACAAGATACTTCATTTCGATGCTAGGATGAAACCGGAGGTCCGAAAGTATATGGCGGGCCTTGGGTGTACTACTTTGAGAGAATATCAGGATAAAGCACTTGCTTATGATATGATTACTGTTCCGGTTCCTATAGTTTCGAGCTCGAAGAAATCGAAATTTTCTGGTAGTTTCCGAGGCAGAGGATCGCGTAGGCCTCAACCTTCTGTGCGATCTTCTGTTGGTTCCCCTCATCCTAGTGAAGGAGTGCCAAAAGGTTGTTTTAATTGTGGAAATACGGGGCATGTCAGTTCTCGTTGCACATTTCGCCCCGTCAAGTTTTTTAAGTGTGGGAAGTAAGGTCATCGTGCGTTATATTGTGAGTTAGTGGACAGAGTCTTCTCTAAACAGTCTCCTACTCCGGCAGGCACAGTTACGGGTGAGCCAACTCCTAGTGTCGGACGCAGTAGTGGCAGAGGTAAAACCGAGAATATAGATGCTCCGAGTGCCGGATCAGCTCCACCCCGGTTGTACGAAATGAGACGGACTGATGACGTAGGGGCTGCAACTACGTCAGGTATTGTTTATATTTGTATGCACTCGGTAGATGTATTGTTTGATTCTGGAGCTACTCATTCCTTTATATCATTGTCTTGTGTGAATCGTTTGGGTCTTGTCGGTCTCTGTGCTTGTGAATCTTTTATTGTTGGACTACCGAGTGGGGAAAGGATAGTTTGGGATCGAGAGATTGTCAATTGTCCTGTAACCACCGGCAATAAAGACTGATCATTCGATTTGATTGAGATTGATATGATAGGAGAGGATTTGATCCTCGGTGATGATAGGTTAGATCGGCATGGAGCGATAGTAGATTATCGTCGGAAAATAATTTCGATAGTTGCGCCATATGGTACTGAACACGTTTTTGAAGGGCAGAAAACTGGTACTTCTAGGAAGATTATCCGAGCCATGAAGGCGATGAAATTATTGCTGTTGGCCACTAAGTATACTGGATACAGCTTGGAAAGTGTTTTAAACAACAAGCTGTACTGATTTTAAATCTGAGTGCGTAGCGAAAGTCTTAAATACAGTATGTTGCTGTGGATACAACAACTCGATGTGCAGTGTATACTTAAATAATCACAGTAATTAAAACAAGTAAGGCAGAAGGTAAATAACAAAGTATTTAAAGTGGTTCGAGGTAAACCCCTCTACGTCCACTGGTCCTCCACATAGGAGTAAAAAGTTTATTATAATTACTGCGTACACAACTACATAATTATAACAACACTTAATCAATACATCGTTCACACAGATTGATACAAAGATCTTAGCTTCAACCGTTCACACAGATTGGTTTGAGCTAACATTTTGACTGGCTTCTTCACACAAAGTTCTGAAGCTTCGTCTTCTTCGATGCAATTCTTTCACACACAGTTCAGGAGTAGCAAAGATCACTCAGTCCACACAGGGCTGATCTAGGTTTGTTCAAAGATAGAACAGGGTATGAACAACAACTTTGACTTTTTGAGCTTCTAGCTGAGGATGTGTTGTTCAAGGTGTGAGCACTGTATATCTCTTTATATCTGAATAGCAGAAAGCTTGAGAAATATGTTTTGCTCTGATGTATATGATAATCACTTCGTAAGATTTTCGTTCGGTAACTGATCTTCAACGCCTTGAGAAGATATATATAGTCTTCTGAAATATATCCGTTGGAGATCTATCCGTTGGGCAAGATTCTGTGACAACAGATATTCAACTGAGATCCGGATATTGCAGGATTTGAAGATCTTCTAACTTACAGTATTTAAATACTTTATCCTTTAGTATTTAAATACTTCTTTATCAACGGGACTTGACTTTTAGTGAAGACTGAAGATTCCTTCTTTGTCCTGTTGAGAGCTGTATGGAAGGATTACGTATTGTCAATTCGAGACAGCTTCCATACTTAGTCTTTATGAGACTTCTTTGCTGTATTGAAAGATATGCTGGATCTACGAGAGGTCTTCGATACAAGTTGACACTATAGACCAGCTTTTTGATACAGTTCGCTTACTATATGCAGGATTGGCATAATGTCAAAACATACTGACACTACGATCGATACAGGGCAGTATCGATACAGGGTATTGTTATCTCAAAAATTTCGATACCGGGTATTGTTATCCTAACAATTTCAGATAGAGGTTGTTATCCCAACAATTACCCCCTTTTTTACAATTTGCCAAGACTTAAATCTTTCAAGACTTCTTGATGATGCCAAAACCTTCTTCATGAAGCGAATAACCTTCTTGATGACTTCTGGCAGATATCTTGGTCTTCTGTCAAATGATCTGTCTTTCAGCAACTTAGTTTATTTTATGAACTGCTCGCAGGCGAGTTCGATACAGCTAAGAGTTTTTACAACTTAAAGCTTATGATTGGCGCGCAGGCACAATCTTACAATGTATTCTAGATGCATACAACTGAATCTATGAACTGTTCGCAGACAAGTTCGTACAGCTTTGATTTTTAAGCAAGTTTCTATACTTGAGATTGTTATCCCAACAATTTAAGTTTAAGTTATGTAATCATACATTAACACAGTAGATTACGAGTTGTAATCTTTCAAGACAGTCAAACATTTTATTGATATTCAAAATAGAGTACAAGGATTGCTGTTTTGAACGAAAAATTACAAAAAAAAAAAATACAAGGATTTCAGCTCCTATAATCAGAATGTCTCCATGGCCTCTTCTCTAGATCATGCTCGGTTCCACGCCACTAGTGCTGTAGGGAATCATTGCCTCGATCTAAGTAGATTGCTCTAACATCGTATGATCTATCGAAGGCAAGAATCCAGTCTTCTGGATGGGTGATCCGATCTCCTCTTCTATGCTTGGACTTCATTTCTTGTTGGAGAGGAAGCTTTCCTTCTTCTAACAACTTCGTAGATTTGTTTGCAGCCTCCGCTAATGTTTTGTAACCTTTGAAGATGGCGGATTCCCTGACGAGTTTTGCAAAATATCTCATCAGTTCATTTTTCCTCCATTGCTTCACTTCTTCAGCACTGGGATGGCGGTTGGTTGGCAGACGAATTTCAGAAGACCTTAAGATCAAGGTTTGCCAGGGGACATTGGGGTCATGGAACTCAGGTCGAGAACCTGAAATCCTGAAACTTTGAGAGGGTGGAGCTAATTTATTCAGCTCTGCGGTAATGCTGTCTTGAGCAGCATTAAATTCCCTTTCATGCTGGAGCCTTGTTCTCCTTGCTACTTCTCTCGCTTCTTCCCCCTTTTTGGCGTCATCAAGACGCCCTAGGATCTCCAGAGCGGCATCCTGTTTCGTCTCAATGTTTGTCATTCTCTCGACAAGGGTGGAGAGCACCTGCGATATATCTTTAATATTTTTGTCGTGGGCTCGAAGCTGGGAACCGGTATCAATCATGGAAGCTGCTGTCTTGGCCTCGGATATGCAAGTTTTAGATTCCTCGTCTCTGAGGAGTTTCTCTTGTTTTTCTTGTAGATTCTTCAGGGCTTGCTTGAAGACTTCTGGTAAAACAGTGAAGGCTTCGACTACTCGAGAGACTTCATGCTGTAATCCAGTCATCTCTTCAACAGCAGATGTGTGCATCCAATTTATAGCTTTTTATACTGAGTACAAGGCATTAACTGCATCCTGGATAAAGACGGTTTGAAGGCCAAGAGCACGCAATCGCTCTTTCCTAGCAGCAGTGCTGGGAGAATCCAACTTGGCGAAATCTTCGACTCTATTCAACCTTCTCAAGTTCACATTAGGACATGAAGTGAGTTGGACATCCTCAGGTGTAGTACCGTCGTCGGATTCCACGGTTGATGGGGCGGGAGCAGCAGTTTCGGGTTCGGCAGCAGGGGGTGCGACATCCTCCTGTGTCGAAGGGATTTCTGCAGACATAGATACATGAGGGACTGATTCCTTCTGTTGTCTCTCAGCAACTTCTTCTTCTTCGGCAGCAGGATCGGGTGCCTATTCCGAAACGTATGGTTGATCCTCCGTGACAAAAGGGACTGATTCCTCCTGTTCGGGAATAATATCTGGCTGTTGTAAGGGGGGCTCATGGCGGCTTGATGTCCCTTCATCATTTTGTTGAACTTGGGGGACTTCTCTTTCGTGAGCCTCCTCACGGCTCATTCTCAGACCTGCCTGAAAGGCATCGTCGTCGTCGTCTGAGTCGTGGTCTTCTTTTGGATTTTCGGGAGATTCCTCGGACTTATATTTTCCTTTTATTCTGGCATCAGATTTGTGCAAGAGATGGCTTTCAATCAATTCTTTGCAGCATAGATTATCCCATTGGATCAGGACTTCAACTTCTTGTGAGTCTGTCACTTCCAATACGAATCTTTCTTCATTTCTCCATTCGCTCCAGTTGTAGAGGGTATCGTATGGAGCTAGCCTGTAGCTTTTCCATTGAAGAAATTTTTCATATGCCTGCTCAATTTGCAGAGAGAGAAGGGTTTTGTTGATAATAGTGTCCGGGGAGGGACTTCGTACAACGTCTGAGTCCGCTGTAGCGAGTGGTTCCTCTATAGGTGTGGAATCCTCTATGGAAGAGGGATTCCTTACATGGGATGGTATCCCGAAGGAATGTGGATCCTGTACGGGTGTGGAATCCCGCATAGGAGAGTTAGCTGTTGGCCCCAAGGGGGCAGCCGACTCGCTAGAATCTTCCAAGTTGGCAGATGTCCGATCATCCGTCTTAGCCGCCAAAGGCTCTGGATCTACTGTCAATACAGTAATGGGCACCTCTTCCACATGGGTTGGTCCCTGGGGTAGTTCATCAATGGGTTGCGCCACTAAAGGAGCATCCTCGGAGGTTTTTGTGGATTTAACTTTAGAAAGCCTCCTTAGCTTCCTTTTCAGCTTCTCAGCAGCAATAGGTGTCTTGCTGTGAGATCTCTTTCTTTTCCTTGAAGATTCCACACTCTGGGACTTAGGAGAAACGTCCCTTGGATCTTCAGAAATCGGTAGGTTCCGGATGAAAGGCCTGTTTGCAATCAGAATACTTTGATTGCAGGCAGTGGGCTTGACTCCTCCCAAGAATATCCCAGAACTTATCTTCTTTGCATTTTCGGATTGTGGAAGTCCGCATTTCATCAAAATGTGGTTTATAAATAAACCAAATGATTTCTTCCGAGTAGCAGGTTTGGGCACTTCCCCCTGCAAGCGTTTCATAATAATTTGACACCAATTGACCTTTTCACAGGTCATAATAGCTATCATCATTCTAAACCTAAGATTAGTGCATATCTCAAATGCACCAGTGTGATTTTCAATGATGCGACAGCAAAAATCATGCAGATAAACAAACGGTAAGCAAAAGTTTTTCTTATGGCAGGTGGTGTGAACCACTTCAACCGTAGTCAAACCAGTGAACAAGCCATAATATTGAGTCAGCAACTCTTGAGACCCAAATGTCTCAAGTTCCTCCATGGTCAGGCCTTCAGAGGGTAGCCTATAAATGTTTTTGGGAAGATCTCGGTCGATGCAGATCTCCACTCCATGAATGATTGTTGTGATGTCAGCAACATGTCCTCCTAGGGCTAGAGGCAGAAACTGAACCACGGCGTTGAGGTAGAACTCCTCAACAAGGTGAACGTCATACTTCTCTACGGTGTGACTCCCAAGGCGGTAGAGGCCTTGTTGATGGAGTCTGGTGATGACGACTTCCATCGTATCGACGTCATCAATCTCAGCATGGATGCGCTCGATGACGACATATCGGGTGAAGATACGTCCATCGATGAAGTTCAGATATTTCTTGAGAGCGGGAGAAGATATCTGAGTAGCCATTGGTGATTCTTAAGAAAAGATGAAAAAGATATAAGAGGAATATGCAGTAAACACAGAAAACTTGTAGGCTGTATTTGCTTGAGTGCTCTCAAAATATCCATAAGGAGTAAAAAGTCTCAAATGGCAGTTGCAGTCCTTTTATAGTGGGCAACGAAGAAGGGTTTTTCAGAGAACGAATGGTCAAATTTTAAGGGATGGGAACCGGCTTTTGAAATGAACGGTCACGATGGACTGAGTGTAACTGGTACACTTATCCAGTGAATTTTAAAATAGGAGCGGGTCCCACTTCTGACATTTGTTATTACCCTCGATGCCTGAAACGGCGGTATAAAACATTAAACAATTTGAAAACATCGCGGCTTTTGAGATTCAGTTGTCCAGATGTCGTGTAAGGCATTTAATGTAAATGACGTTTGACATGAAAACAGGGCACGTGGACAAAAATTATTTTAAAATGAAATATTATAATATAATATATATACTGAATCGAAATCCTATATTATGTGATGTATCCGTGACGATACAGTGTTCCCCCTTAAAAGGTACATATAGGTTTTAACTCCATACAGCAACTTTTGGATTAATGTTGTATTCATAGGTCATACTGTATTCCCCCTTAATTATTGCACACGTCAGCTGTAGGATGATTCATATATCTTTGTTCCCTATAGTGTTGTATTGAAGGCTCTGAGTGTACATATAATTAATGGTGGATACTGTATTCTTGGGTCTTACAGCATTCCCCCTCAATTGTTGAGTAAAAACAGTAAATTACTTACAGAGAGTCGGGCTGTAGCATTCCCAATTCTTGTCTAAGCATGTTGAATCTTGCTGTGTCGAGAGGCTTGGTGAAGTTGTCGGCCAACTGAATATATGTATGAACCTTTTCGAGCCGAACATCCTTGTTCTCGACATGATTCCTTATGAAATGATGCTTCATGTTGATATGCTTAGTGCGCGAGTGCAATACAGGATTGTGCGTGATTGCAATTACACTCGTGCTATCACACATGATTGGCGTTTCCTTGGCTTCAATTCCATAATCTGACAACTGTTGCTGCATCCAAAGGATCTGCATACAAAGAACTACCAAATGACATAGTATTCGATTCGTAGTGGAAAGTGAGTTAGCCAATTGCTTCTTACTGAACCAAGAAACAAGTCTAGGTCCAAGAAAGTGACAAGTTCCACTTGTACTCTTCCTATCTAGCTTGCAGCCTCCGAGATCCGAGTCGCTGTATCCAACTAAATCGAATCCGCCTTCTTTAGGATACCATAGTCCTACATCGACTGTTCCTTTAATGTACTTTAGGATTCGTTTAGCTGTATTGAAGTGTGATTCCTTAGGTGCTACTTGATACCTCGCACACACTCCAACAGTAAACTGGATATCGGGCCTGCTAGCCGTTAGGTACAGGAGCGAACCAATGAGATTCCTATAGAGTGATTGGTCAAACGGCTTTCCGGCTTCATCAGCACTAATTTGCACGGAAGTGCTCATGGGGGTTGACGTTGATTTGGAAGTGTTCATTCCAAATTTGTTGAGAAGCTCCTTGCTGTATTTTTCCCGGTTGATGAAAATATCTGTAGGCAACTGCTTTACTTGTAAACCTAGGAAATAACTAAGTTCTTCTATCATACTCATTTCAAATTTACTTTGCATGAGATGAGAGAACCTTTGACACAAAGCAAGGTTAGTTGAACCAAAAATTATATCATCTATATAAATTTGCACCATTAGAAGGTCATTGCCTTCCTATATTTTGAACAAGGTTTTATCCATAGCACCTTTCTCAAATCCATTATCGGTTAGATACTGGTACAGGGTCTCATACCATGCTCTAGGGGCTTGCTTAAGTCTATACAGTGTTTTTCTAAGTCTGTATACTAGGTCGATGCCGTCTGTGTTGGCAAACCCTGGTGGTTGTTCAACATAAACTTCTTCGGCAAGGTCTCCATTTAGGAATGCACTCTTGACGTCCATTTGGTATACAATGAAGCTCTTATGGGCGGCAAAGGCTAAAAATGTCCTAATGGCCTCTAGTCTGGCTATAGGGGCAAAGGTTTCATCGTAGTCTATGCCTTCTTCCTGTCTATAGCCTTGTGCGACTAGTCTTGATTTATTCCTTATGATTAGTCCATTTCGATCCTTCTTGTTTCTAAATACCCATTTGGTTCCTATAACCGATTGATGCGTAGGTCTGGGTATAAGATACCATATATTGTTTTTTTCGAAACCGTTAAGCTCTTTTTCCATAGATGTTATCCAATGAGAGTTGTTAAGAGCGTCTATGGTAGAAACAGGTTCGGACTAGGCTAAGAATACATCAATAGTGCACATGTTGAGTCTTCTAAGCTCGGATTGAGATTTCCATTCAGGAAATGGTGATATCTCAGTATCTAGTTCTTCTTGTGCACACAGTACATTTCCTTGTGTACTTTGTATTCTTCTACGAGTAGAAACACCAGCATCAATGTTTCCAATGATCAGCTCTTGCGGGTGATCTCTCAACCATATTCGGTCGGGTTCTAATTCAGGGTCCCGTACTGTATCGAGAGTTTCTGTAGATACAGCTTCAGCTTGTACAACGTCGGCTTCATCTACGTCGATTCTTACAGCTGTGGGGTTGATTTCTAGGTCAGCAACAGGTTCTATGAGAGTTGGAGGATCTAAGATGGAGAGTTGTTGAATGTTCTGAATAACATCTTCTATTCCTGTAGGGTCATGGTGAGGTTCGTCGAACACTACATGAACTGATTCCTCGATCGTCAGCTTCCTTTTGTTAAAGATCTTGTAAGCTTTGCTGATGGAGGAATATCCTACAAAAATTCCTTCATCTGACTTCTCAACGAAGGTTCTAAATTGATCCTTCCCATTATTCAACACATAACACCCGCATCCAAAAATGTGAAAATATGAAACTAACGGAGTTTTGTTGTTCCATACCTCATATGCTGTTTTGTTGTGGTACTTGTTGACAATACAGCGGTTTTGAGTGTAACATGCTGTATTGGTTGCTTCACCCCAGAACGTTGTGGCAACTTGCTTGCGGCAATCATTGTCCTTGTTGCTTCTTTCAACGTCATATTCTTTCGCTCGACAACACCATTTTGTTGAGGTGTACGGGCAGCTGAGTATTCGTGTTGTATCCCATTCTCCAAACAGTATTACTCTATAAAGCGGTTAGTAAATTCTATACCTCTGTCGGAACGAATGGACACGATACTCAAAGCCTTTTCATTTTGAAGCTTTCTTAGGAGCTCGGGCAGCTTTGATGTTGTTTCCTTCTTCTTGCTTAGGAAAATTGTCCAAGCATACCTGGAGTAATCATGAACAACAACAAGACATTATTTCTTACCTCCCAAACTTACTGGGTCTACAGGACCGTAGAGATCCATGTGTAGCATCTCCAACACTCTGTGGGTTGAAAGGTAGGATTTGCTTTTCAGGGTTGACTTGATTTGCTTGCCTTTCTGACATGGTCTGCAGACACTGTCCTTTTTGAATGACACGTTTGGCAAACCTCTTACCATTTCCTGTCTTGAGAGCTTATTGATCGTCTTGAAGTTGACGTGAGACATCCTCTTGTGCCATAAACAGCTTAGATCTGCAGTGCCTTTGGCAACAAAGCATGGAACTGAGGAGCTCATAGGCTTCCAGTCAGCAATATACATGTTACCTGATCTGCTTCCTATAAGCACAACTTCTTTGGTCTGGATGTTCTTGACTCTACAACGATCTATATAGAATTTCACCAAGAACTGTTTATCACAGAACTGGCTAATACTAAGTAGATTGTACTGTAAGCCTTCAACATATGCAACATCGGTGACTTTGAATTTTCCGACAAGAAGGTTTCTTTTCCCTCTTGTTCTTCCTTTAGATATATCATCGAAGTGAACTTTTGGACCGTGACCTTCTACGAAATCTGATAGCTTTCTTCTATCTTCGGTCATGTGCCGAGAGCATCCACTATCAAAGTACCAGGTGTCCTCCTCTAGGATGTCCTGTATGCAAAGAGATTAAGTAGATTTAGGTCCCCTTTGATTGTTGGGTCCATGTATGTTAGTGCCTTTAGGTACCCAAATTTTCCTGACAGCAATTAGTTTACTGTAGGTCACATCGGTATAGTGTTGCGGTATCTACGTGGGGCATATACGTATTCTCTATAACCATGATAATTATTATGCATGTAAAATTAAGGGTTATTATTATTAGTCCAGTACGAGTGCCGTCTTAGAGGTGGAGCCATTTTCTTTGGCCTAACAGCTTGCCTTCTGGGTCTCCTGTTGGATTCCCAACGCTGTTGTTGATATTGAGCGGATACCTACTGTCTCGAGGAATAATGGGTCTCCTGTATCCAATACCTCAGCGTGCTGTACTGATAGTACTGCCATGTGGGCCTTTGGTATTTGGATACAACCTTCCTTCTGAACGGCTGTTGGCGCTGTTGATGTGCTCGAGGAGCATGCTGTTGAGTGCGCCTTTCAGGTCTGAATGGCTGGTGATTCCACTGTCTGGAGTATGATTGAGGTGGTGGAATGGCAGCCTTTGTTGTTCGCTGTGCAACAGGTTCCTTCACAGGACTCGAAGTTTCTTTCGATACAGGAATGGGTTCCACACCCCTGACAAACACTGTACTAGTTTTCCCTTTGTTTGAACATGAGTTGCATCCTAAGACACTTTTATCATGAGCATGTTGCCCAGTGCTTAGAATTTCTTCCATTCTTTTGGACGATTTCTCGAACAATTTCAGAATAGTCTCAAGTTCATCTTCTCATTTTTCGAGAGTTTTGACTTTGGCTTGAAGTAGAACGAAATCATTTGTATTGCTCTCGTTGTGAGTTTTAACCTCACTTAGTTCATGAGCAAGTTGATGATTGCTCTCCATGAGTTTTTCATAATCGACTTTGCTGGTTTCACAATCAATAGACATATTTTCATAATTTATTTTCAGCAAGTCATTTTCATCTTTCAGCTCTAGGTTAGACAATTAGAGCTGTATATTCTCATTTTTCAGAGTCTCATGGGCCTTTTGAATGTTTTTAAGTTCATTCATCATGCTTTCAAAAGTATGAGATGCATTTACTGGAATAGCTGAGGTTGAGCTTACCTCATCGTCGCTATCTTCACCTTCCGGAATGTCCTTGGCCATAAAGCACATATATGCTTTATCATCGAAATCATCGTCAGATGAATCACTTTCAGTGACCACCTGAAGATATTCTTCTGATTTGGATGGTGTGGGGGAGGCTTCTTATTCTCCAATCAGGGCCTTGGGCTTGTTTTTCCAAGCACGTCTTCTTTCGTCCCTCTCTTGTTGTTCGACTTCTGGCAACCTTTGAACTTTGGGATGAGGACATTTGTTTGCATAATGCCCTGGTTTTCTGCAATTATAGCACAGGTTAGCATCACCGGATGAAGTTTTGGTACTTACCTTGTGGACAGGTTTGGGCCTGTAGGGAGTGTTTCCAGACTGCTTGATGAACTTTTTGAATTTGTGCATGAGAAGCGCCATTTCATCTTGAGACAGGATGTCGTCGTCACTGTCAGGATTCTTGTGACTAGGCTTCGGCGAGTTGGGCATGCTGTGTCGATTTATCTGACGGATAATCTTGTAACCTTTGAAGGAGATTCTTGACTTTCTCTCTCACAATATCATACTCAAAAGCTTTGAGGTCAGAGAAGAGATCAAAAGTAGATATTTCATTAAGATTGCAAGACACACGCATAGCTGTGGTCTTAATGTCCCGTTGGGCAGGGAGAGATCTGAAATTTTTTAAATTCTTCTCCTTTTGGGTATAGATTTTGCCCAAGGCTTCAAGCTCACCAACAATACCAGTGAATCTGAGGTCAAGTTCCTCAAGTGTCTCAGTTGGTTTCATTTCAAAAGATTCAAATTGCTGAGTCAGTTTTGAAATTTTGTTTTCTTTTGAGAGCTCAGTTCCCTCACAAATCAACTTGAGTTTATTCCAGATTTCCTTGGATGTTTTACAGCTCTTTACCTTTGAGAATGTGCCTTTGTCGAGAGTGACAAACAACGCATTCTTAGCCACATTGTCGAGATTGGCGCGCTTTCTTTCATCTGTGGTCCATTGCTCGCGCTCCTTCTCTAGCATCTCAGCATGGGCTTGACCTTCAACCCTTGCGGCCGTGTTTACCTTCATGATCTTGATGGGGCCATCCTGTATAACAAAGATCATCTCTTCGTGCATTGCTGCAAGATGAGTCTCCATCCTAATTTGGAGGCATTATTTATATGGTTCTTCTTGTCGAGTGTATACGGATCATAAGAGCTTGAAGTCTATATTCACGCAGAAGGAGCTTAATATGCCCTAGCGGCGGTGATTGGAATTGCTTAAAGATTACGATCTTGACATTCTTTACCATCCAGGTAAAGCGAATGTCGTTGCCGATGATTTGAGCCGCAAGTCAATCGTGTTGCAGAGATTGGAATTACTTACCATTCAACCGAAGCTCAGAAGAGAGTTATTTGATCTGGAGATTGAAGTTTGGCCTCAAGTAACTCAAGGAAAATTACGTTTCCTTGAGGTCACGTCCTCCGTGATGGAAGATATTAAGTCCAACTAGTTAGACGATCCCTTATTTATGCAGCTTTGGGAAGACGTTGTTAAAGGAAAGGCTCCTAGATTTTTAATCGATGAAGACGGAGTTCTTCGATTTCAAGGAAGGATTTGTATGCCAAGTTTATATAATCTTAAGCAAGTGATTTTGAATGAAGCATATTCTACTCCGTACTCGATTCATCCGGGTACGAATAAAATGTATAAAGATTTGAAGAAAAATTTTTGGTGGCCGAACATGAAGAAAGACGTAACAGAGTTTGTGTCGAAATGTTTAAATTGTCAACAAGTTAAAGCTGAACATCAAAGACCTACCGGGTGTAATACCTGATTGTAAATTCATTCGTTATCATTAAGTTAATTGTCACTCAGTAATTTTTTTCACTCATTAATAATCATTCATCCTTCATATTCATTCAATGTGTTCACCGTTCGGCGTATTTTGAATCGTATGTCAGTTATCATTCACCTGTCAACCCGGTTGGAGAATCGAGCCGAGTATATCATCATTGTCATCCTTGCAGTGGGTTGTGTGTGAGGAGTAGCACATGCTACGTACTATTTGTAGCGCGTGCTAATTGCATATTGATAGTGCACGCTAAGCATCATTGTAACGCGCGCTAAGACTCGATCAGACAGTGTCCAGTAGGTACTGGACTGTAAGGGGGAAATTCTTAGCATACGCTATGAGTGGAGATTAACGTACGCTAGTGGTACTGGTAGTGCACGCTAAGTTGTAGGCGTAGCGCACGCTAAGGCGATCACGGCAGAAGTCAGTAGGTTCTGGACTCCAATATTCTGGACAACAACCATCAGTTAGCGCACGCTAATTTTGGGTAACGCACGTTAAAGAGAAGGCATTAGCACACGCTACTAAGTTTGTAGCGCACGCTAACGAAGCAGTCAGAACTCATTGGACTGACCGATGAACCCGCTAGCGCACGCTAATATCAGGAGCTAGCGCGCGCTAAGCTGGTTCAGGTATAAATAGGACAGTTCAGTCCAGTTTCGGCATTTTCACATCTCTCTGCCTCTCTCGGGCAGTTGTGGGCGATTTTGGGCATTTTGTGGAGTGTTATTCGAGCTGCAATCAACTATTAACATCTTCAATCTTCTAGTCCGGATTAATCATCATTTAATCTTCTCCAACTCACCAAATCAAGGTAAACATTTCCTGAATCTAGAATTTCGGGATCTGAGTGTTTTCCTTCCGATCTCTTCGAGTTAGCTTGCTATTATGTTGGAATATGTTAGATATGGATTATCTACCTTGGATGCATGTATTCTTACAGATTTATTTGTGTGTTTTTCGGATTTGTTGAGTATTTGGAGAATTATTCAAGAACAGCCTAAGGGTTGACTTGGGGATTTTTGGGGTTTCGACTAGATGTTGTCGTAATCTCAAATGGAGTATTCTTATTGGATTATTTGATTGTATTGATGATGCTTTGTTGGAGTTGAACTACTCATTTGGAGGTTAGTTTCGATATTTTGGGGTTGGTTGTAATCAATGGAAGAATGTTTGCAACGTATTCGTTAGAATGCCCCAATGAGTTTGGTTATTGTTGTATTGACTTTTGAGTTGGTTATAATCGTACTTGATACGTATATTAAGTGTTTGTTGGTAATTATGTTATTCAAGGTTGTTCGAGCGACCGATATTCCATTAAAGGACGTTTGTTCGAGGGAGGACATTTCATCACCGGTATTGAGGCAAGTTAATTCTTGATCGGTTAAAAGGATATTCATTCCTTTCGTTGTTCATTAATATTCATAATTCATTCATAGTATATCATGTTGAGATTGTAATTATCAAACTAATCCTTCATTTCACGGGGAACGACGGTTCCAATCATTTCAGTGAGCTATCATTAATTTCATTATTATTTCATCTCGGTGAGTCATTCTTGACCCTTGTCGATTTGCTATTCATTGATATTCATCATGGTCACTTTTGTTCTTGTGACCTTCTGGGTTCATATTGCGTGGCCGGGTGGTTATGTGTGGAATTTTTAGTCGGTCACACGATAGTCATGTGATGTGGGTTCACCGACACAATGGACTGTGCACACGGTAACGTGCCTCCGTTAGACTAATTAGGTACATGGACGGATGTGTCTGGACACTCGTCTTGTGCACTTGCACGTCCCATTATGGGCGTACTATGATGCCCCTCTTCAGCTTGATTTCATAACTAAGATATATAATGATTGTGTTTATTCAACTCTTGAGGATTGTTGTTCTGTGTAACTGACCCCGTTGGGGATGTTGTTTTTAGGTCATGGCCAGGCAAAAGCACGGGAAGAGAACGTTGATGGCGAGGAGTCCTAGTGATACTAGTAGGGGGCCCCAGTCCTTTCAGTCGTTCATGTCTCTTCATTTGTTTTTTCGCTGCAAATTTCCGTTTGGATGTTTATTTTATTCAGTGTTGTATATTTTATCTTCATATAAAATATACATGCATTCTGTATTTCCTGGGTGTATTGTACTTAAACTCCTCATCAGAGTAATTGGTAATATAATGTGGTTCGGTACTACATTTATATTATTTAATTCATTAATTTTGATTCGCCTGGTGGGTCCTAGTTGGGGGTCCACTGCACTGTAATAGCCGCCTAGTTTGGGGTGTTATAGAGTTGGTATCGGAGCGTGGTTTTGAATACTACCTTCCGAGTCATGTCTAATTTGAAATCATCCTTCATCAAACTAGTATCATTGGACCTTCGCGTCACGTGTGACCTGAGCAAGCGCCAAGCCCCTCAGGCCAAGAAATGGTATGATTTCTGGCGCCATGGTATAATTTCGGGCAATAAGAATCACTCATTCATCATTCATCAGTCAACAATCCTAAATCATCATTTTCATTTTTGAATCATGTCGATCATGTTAATTCATTCATCACTTAGTCAATCTCATTATTCAGTTGGTGATCTTGTGGATCGTATTATCAATCTTGTTAACTTGTTCAAGATAATCATTTCAAGAATTTCATCAGATAATCATGTCACCTCAGTTGATCCTTTATGTAATCGTGGTGTTAGAGCGTGTATGCTCATTATTATCATTTCATAACGTAATCATAATGCGGTACTCATGCGAGATCTATAATTATCATGTGACTTTCCTACTTCAGTATGGAGAGAGCCGTTAGAGGACGCAGGGAAAGAGGCCGCGGCGCGGGCCGAAACACAGGAGATCGTGTGAATACACGCGCGAACGCGAGGAATAATGTCAATTCGACAGGCAGCGACGTTGCCACTCATTCACCTGGGAATAATCACTCATTGCCAGGAATTCGTACCCAGGACACAGCTCAATCGGAAGGGGTTATGGTTGATTCACTCACTTTTATGTAGGGCATGATGGCCCAGATGCAATTTCTTAATCATCATTGCGCCACTCTAGCCGATTTAATCGAGAAAGCTCTTACTTATGAGCTTACTGCGAAGGAAGTTGCTAAGCATCAACCTTCATCTTCTGGCAAAAAATCGAAGAAGCGTAATCAGTCCGAAGGCAGACAGACAACCTTCAAGAAGCCTCGTTCGGGCCCTACCTTTTCTGAGCGACCTCCTATGGTGCCTAAACATGCTGAGTCTCAGTCCCGGGCGGCCAGATCGGCCATCACCTATTTCAACTGTGGAGTGCAGGGTCATTACAGCACTAAGTGTTCGAGGCAGTCGATCACGTGCAATAACTGTGGGATTGCCGGGCATAAGGCTCGTTTCTGCTGAAGAGACTCCAAACCTACTTCGACGGCATCTCAGGCCCCGAAGCAGTCAGCGGTTCAGAATCAGGCCGCTCAATCCGCATCGTTTAAGACGACGGGAGCAAACAAAGGCAGAGCCCACAGCTATCAGGCAGGAGCATCCGGTGCAAGGACTAGCAAGCCCCGAATTTATGAGATGAAGAGAGCCGATGATCCGAAGGCCCGAATGATCTCAGGTACACTCGAAATTTTATCTCAACCTGTATGTACCCTTTTGATACTGACGCATCACATTCATTCATTTTCGAGTCATGCTTGAGTAGACTTCACCTGGATAGTACTACTAGTTGTGAATCTTATATCATTGGTCTACCAGACGGTAGAAGAATTATTGGAGATCGTGAAGTTAAGAATTGTCCGATTCAGCTTAATGGCCATGTTTGGTTGGCGGACCTGATCGTGGTAGATTTGCCTAGAGATGATGTTATTTTGGGTATTGACTGGATGGAGCGTCATGATGCCATCCTCAGTGTTCGTAAGTGTATGGTCACTATCATTTCAGATGATGGAGTCGAGTGTGTATTTCAGGGGGGTAACCCCAGCCGTTCCGGAAAAGTTATTAATGTGATGAAGGCAGTAAAGTTACTCAATCAGGGGTGTGTAGGTTATTGGTGCTATATGACCAAGACCGAGAAATCATCAGTGACGTTGGCGGATATTCCTGTAGTGAGAGAATATGCCGATGTGTTTCCAGACGAGTTACCTGGTTTACCTCCGCAGAGAGATGTGGAATTCACGATAGAGTTGCAGCCTGATACATCTCCAATATCGAAAGCATCGTATCGTATGGCCCCGACTGAAATACAGGAATTAAAGAATCCATTAGAGGAATTGACCGAAAAGGGTTATATCCGACCGAGTGCGTCTCCGTGGGGAGCACCAGTATTATTTGTCAAGAAGACGGGTGGCTCTTTTCGCTTGTGCATTAATTATCGAGTGCTGAACAGAGTGACGATCAAGAATAAATATCCCCTACCCCCCATCGATGATCTCTTGAATCAACTTCAGGGAGCCTCAGTATTTTCCAAGATCGATTTAAGATCTGGATATCATCAGTTGCGAATTCGAGAGTCGGATATCGCAAGGACGACGTTTCGAACACGCTATGCGCACTACGAGTTTGTAGTAATGCCGTTTGGGTTAACTAATGCAGCTGCAGTATTCATGGATTTAATGAATCGAGTTTTCATTGAATATTTGGATCAGTTCGTGGTTGTTTTCGTAGACGACATTTTGATTTATTCTCGTGACCGAGAGGAGCACGAAGTTCACCTTCACCAGGTTCTCGACGCGTTGAGATGAGAGCAACTCTATGGAAAGTTTTCCAAATATGAGTTCTGGATGTCTGAGGTGACGTTTCTCGGATATGTGATTTCATCAGACGGAGTACGTGTCGACCCTCAGAACACGGAGGCTATCCGAGATTGGCAACCTCCGAAGAATGTTAAGGAAATCTGAAGCTTTCTCGGATTAGCTGGTTATTATCGGCAATTTGTGGAAGGATTTTCTAAAATCGCTCAGCCTATGACGAACCTTTTGCGGAAGGATAAGAAATACACGTGGTCTGGCGCGTATCAGTAGAGTTTTGAGGAACTCAAGAGCCGTTTAATTTCAACACCTATCCTTTTCTTGCCACAAGGTACGGAAGGATTCGTGGTTTATAGTGACGCGTCCGGATAGGGTCTCAGATGTGTATTAATGCAGAATGGTTAAGTGATGGCCTATGCTTCGCGGTAACTGAGGCCTTATGAGGTCAACTATCCAACCCATGATCTGGAGCTATCGGTCGTGGTCTTCGCGTTGAAGATTTGGCGTCATTATTTATACGGCATCACCTGTCATATTTTCACCGATTATAAGATTTTGAAGTATATATTTACTGAGAAGGAGTTAAATATGCAACAAACGGTGGTTAGAACTGATTAAAGATTATGATATTGAGATTCAATACCACCCGGGTAAGGTGAACATTGTCGCCGAAGCCTTGAGTCGTAAGTCCGTTCAGGAGCAAATGATTGCTCGTTTGACTGTTCATAAGGAACTTCAACAAGAATTTCTAAGATCCGAGATCGAGGTCTGGTTACAACAAGTACAAGGGCAGCTTTGTATGTTAGAGATTTCATCGCCACTTGAGGAGTCGACCGGAGTGAATCAGGGTTCAGACTCATTTTTGTTGTGCATTTGAGATGATGTGGCTCAGGGGAAAGCCCCTGTACTTGTGGTCCACGAGGATAGACTTTTGCGATTAAAGAACCGGTTATGCGTACCGGCGGATGACGAGTTGAAAAGCTCTATTTTGAGAGAAGCTCATGATACCCCTTATTCCATCCATCCGGAGTCTAGCAAGATGTACAAGGACTTGAAACAAAATTATTAGTGGAGCAATATGAAGCGAGAAGTCGCAGAATTTGTTTCGAGATGTTTAACTTGTCGGCAAGTCAAGATAGAACATCAGCGTCCAGCGGGTATTCTGAAACCGCTTCCTATTCCAGAATGGAAGTGGGAGGATATTTCAATGGACTTCATCACGAGTTTGCCGACGAGTCGTCGTGGCATGATTACAATTTGGGTAATTGTGGACCGTTTAACTAAGTAAGCTCATTTCCTCGAGATATAGGATACGTGGGGTCCTGAAAGACTTGCCCAATTATTCATTAAAGAGATCGTGAGATTGCACGGTATCCCTAAGAGTATCGTTTCGGATCATGACGGGCGATTCGTATCGCATTTTTGGAAATCCATTCATCGTGCCATGGGAACTCAGCTCAATTTCAGCACAGCTTTCACCCTCAGTCCGATGAACAATCATAGAGAACTATTCAGACGTTAGAGGACATGTTGGGGGCATACATCCTCGATTGGAAAGATGATTGGGAAGCTCAACTACCATTGATCGAGTTCACGTACAATAATAGTTAGCATGCTTCGATTCAGATGGCACCTTACGAGGCCTTATACGGTCGTCATTGTCGATCTCCCTTGTGTTGGGATGACTTATCAGAATCAATCGGCACAGAGCCTGATATGCTTAGCCGCCTGCGAGAAGATAGCTTTGATCAGGATTCATTTGTTGACTGCTCAGAGTCGACAAAAATCATATGCAGATAATCATCGTCGACCATTAGAGTTCGAGGCAGGTGACCACATTTTGGTCAAGGTATCCCCGAGCCTAGATATTTTCCGTTTCGGGAAGAGAGGAAAGTTGAGTCCGGGATTCATTGGACCGTTTGAGATTTTAGATCGAGTAGGCAGTCTGGCTTATCGATTGGCTTTACCTCCGGTGTTGAGCCGAATTCATAATGTGTTTCATGTCTCTCAGTTGCGGAAGTATGTTGCTGATCCGAGTCAGATACTTCGGTTTGATGAAATTGAGATCGCGGATGATCATTTGTATGAGGAGCTTCCTGTACGAGTCCTAGAGTGACGTATCAAGCAGTTGAGGAACAAGACGATTTCTTTGGTTAAGATTCAGTGGTCTAGACATGGAGTCGTAGAGCCTACTTGGGAAACCGAGGATAGTATGCGGGAGAGTTATCCTGATTTGTTTGACCATTAGTTTCGAGGACAAAACTCTTTTTAAGGGGGGGAGTATGTAATACCCGATTGTAAATTCATTCGTTATCATTCAGTTAATTGTCAACTCAGTAATTTTTTTCACTCATTAATAATCATTCATCCTTCATATTCATTCAATGTGTTCACCGTTCGACGTATTTTGAATCATATATCAATTATCATTCACCTGTCAACCCAGTTGGAGAATCAAGCCGAGTATATCATCATTATCATCCTTGTAGTGGGCTGTGTGTGAGGAGTAGCGCACATTATGTACTCCTTGTAGCACGCGCTAATTGCGTATTGATAGCGCACGCTAAGCATCAGTGTAACGCGCGCTAAGACTCGATCAGACAGAGTCCAGTAGGTACTGGAGTGTAAGGGAGAAATTCTTAGCGTATGCTATGAGTGGAGATTAACGTACGCTAGTGGTATTGGTAGCGCACACTAAGTTGTAGGTGTAGCGCACGCTAAGGCGATCAGGGCAGAAGTAAGTAGGTTTTGGACTCCAATATTCTGGACAGCAACCATCAGTTAGCGCACGCTAATTTTGGGTAACGCATGCTAAAGAGAAGGCGTTAGCGCATGCTACCAAGTTCGTAGCGCACGCTAACGAAGCAGTCAGAACTCACTGGACTGGCCGGTGAACCCGCTAGCGCACGCTAATATCAGGAGCTAGCGCGCGCTAAGCTGGTTCAGGTATAAATAGGACAGTTCAGTCCAGTTTCGGTATTTTCACATCTCTCTTCCTCTCTCGGGCGGTTGTGGGCGATTTTGGGCATTTTTTGGAGTGTTCTTCGAGCTGCAATCAACTATAAACATCTTTAAGCTTCTAGTCCGGATTAATCATCATTTAATCTTCTCCAACTCACCAAATCAAGGTAAATATTTCTTGAATCTAGAATTTCGGGATTTGAGTGTTTTCCTTCCGATCTCTTCGAGTTAGCTTGCTATTATGTTGGAATATGTTAGATATAGATTATCTACCATGGATGCATGTATTCCTACAGATTTATTGGTGTGTTTTTCGGATTTGTTGAGTATTTGGAGAATTATTCAAGAACACCCTAAGGGTTGACTTTGGGATATTTGGGGTTTCGACTAGATGTTGTCGTAATCTCGAATGGAGTATTCTTATTGGATTATTTGATTGTATTGATGATGCTTTGTTGGAGTTGAACTACTCATTTTGAGGTTGGTTTCGATATTTTGGGGTTGGTTGTAATCAATGGAAGAATGTTTGCAACGTATTCGTTAGAATGCCCCAATGAGTTTGGTTATTGTTGTATAAACTTTTGAGTTGGTTATAATCGTACTTGATATGTATATTAAGTGTTTGTTGGTAATTATGTTATTCAAGGTTGTTCGAGCGACCGAAATTCCATTAAAGGACGTTTGTTCGAGGGAGAACATTTCATCACCGGTATTGAGGCAAGTTAATTCTTGCTCGGTTAAAAGGATATTGATTCCTTTCGTTGTTGTTCATTCATATTCATAATTCATTCATAATATATCATGTTGAGATTGCAATTATCAAACTAATCATTCATTTCACGAGGAACTACGGTTCCAATTATTTCAGTGAGCTATCATTCATTTCATTATTATTTCATCTCGGCGAGTCATTCTTGACCCTTGTCGATTTGCTATTCATTGGTATTCATCATGGTCACTTTTGTTCTTATGACCTTCTGGTTCTAATCTCACAAGACAAAACGATTTTCACCCAATTTTCAGTACTAACTCTCCTCTCCTGATTCAAGTTACGTAATTATAACAATTCAATTATAGGCCACACAATTGAAAGCATTAAGAACAATTGGGGAAAACTCAATAGAAAAGAGGAATATATTAATAACGTAAAATCAAGAATTAAGTCATCAAAATCTCAGCTTCATCACAATCCTAGAAATAAAGGGTCTAGCCCGACATGCTAGAAATCAATACACAAAGATTTGAATAAAACATAGGAAAGAAATTCAAACACAATTGAAGAACCGAATCTCTTCCGTTCTCTGGCCTTTGCTTTCTGCTACTAGGTATTTTTCTCCTCTTCTTCGATACCTTCTTTTCTGACCTTTACCGCCTTTTTATAAGCTCCCTCCCGCCTCCAAAAACGCGTCTGAGAAATAGGTCGAAACTGCGTCCAAAACAGTCAAAATCGCGGGCTGACATCAAGGAACCCGCGCCGCGGGCCGCGGCCCGGCTTAAGTGTGCCGCGGCCCTTGTCCTTGCGCTGCCCAGGCCTGGGAAAATTTTCCTTACGGGTCGCGGCTCAGAATGAGCGTGCCGCGGCCCCCGGTACAGTTTGTACTGGTTAGCTTGGAGTTGTGTCTGTGCCGCGGCTCCGGCTCGATGCGATGCGGCCCTTGACCAAAATCGTTTTGGCCCATTTTTCTTCGTTTAAGCTTCCGGACTCTAATTTCCTTCAAAACATATAAACATAATGCATCAAAAACTCATTTATGCAGATTTAAACCCAAAATGGAGATAAAATAATGATAATCAAGCGCACAAAAATAGATGTAACAAATACCCCCAAACTTAAGCCTTTGCTTTTCCTCAAGCAAAAATCAATTTCAAATAAGACGACAAGTATCGTGGACGATCATGTATATCCATAGTGCTCAAATAATTAATACTACCCTGAAAGTCTCAAAGAATAATATGGATATCGTATCAGCGAGTCACAGTACGGATAATGATTCCACAAGGTAACCATTTTTAGTGCTAATCAATAGCTCATGAAGAAAATCGAGGCTCAAAGATTAACAAGCGTGAATTGAGACGACCGCCAATATGAATGTTGAGATTATAACAAGCCAACTCGCCCAGTCCCACAGCCTCGTGGCAAAAACACAAGAATTTCATCATAAATAATATTCCCCAGACAGCACTCCCTTATATATAGGGGTGAAAACGGATCGGATACGGGCGGATAGTGCTCTTCACGTATCCTAACCCATATTTTTCTCTCGGATTCGGAGTCGGATACGGGAAGGCCGGATACGGATACGAATTCGGATTATTCGGGATACGGACACGGGACGGATACAGGACGGATTCGGGCCGGATTCGAATAAATATAATCGGATAATACGTGTCATACAAAAATCGTTTGGAAGTGATTGCAGCATATAAAAAAACTACCTACACAATATTTCATAAAAGTTCTAATGCAAACTATAGTAATTTTTTTAAAAATTGTTTCATAATAAGGTTCCCTCATTTTTACTTATTCAGTCTCTCTCATAAAAAACATAAGCTCCATACTTAGCAAAGACTAAAAAGTGTTAATTTAATTGTTTTTAACAATTATTATAATATATATAATTGCCCCTCTATTTACTTGAATAGAACATTTCTTTTAAAATACATTTCATATGAAACAAATAGCTTATAAGTTAGTATTAAAGTGTTTGGCTAATACATTTCTTTTAAAAAAAAATTTCAGAAAATAATTTTTTTTTCGAAATATAACTTTTTTCCAAAAAATAATTTTTTTCTATTTTTCGCAAAAAGTATTTTTTATTTTTTCAAAAAATATAAAAAATTCAGAAACTAATTTTATTTTTTTCAGAAAATAATTTTTTCGAACAAATATTTTTGCCAAAAATAATTTTTCTCCAGAAAATATTTTTAATTTTTTTCGAAAAAATAAAAAATTTCCATAAATAATGTTTTTTTCGAAAAGATAATTTTTTTCCTAGAAAATATTATTTTTTTCAAAAAATAATATATTTTTCCAGAAAATACTTTTTTTTGAAAAAAATATTTTTTTCTTGAAAGTTTGAAAATTTATTACACTGAAGTCCAAAAGTGTTATATATATATATATATATATATATATATATATATAATAAAGTATATTTAAGATTTAAAAATATGGATATCCAGATTTATTATCCAGATTGGTATCCGAATTTATTATCCGGATTGGTATCCGGATAATATCCGATAAAATATGGGAAAACTCGGATACGGGCGGATATTGCATTATCCGAATTCGAACCCGTATCCGAATTCAACTATCCGGATCCGTATCCGAATCCGACCGGATACCTATTTTTCATCCCGAATTCGATCCCGATCGGATACGGCTCCGGATCGGGCGGGAAATATCCGCCCAGTTTTCACCCCTACTTATATATACTCATTATAATAATTCGAGTTAACCACTAGGTTTCGACTCCCGGAATGTTTCATCGGAAGAACCCTAGGGTGGATGTCCATTCTCATGTATTGGGGAACCGTTTGATGTAAAAGACACTCATGGGGCTCATGAATGCTTTTAGTTACTAAGTCTCCCTCTACAGCGGAGAAAAAACTCGAATAGCTACTCCCGACGTCCGATTCAAGGTTGCTGTTTTACGCGAGAGTAAACAACGGGTCACGTGAATACCCCCGGTTACTTGGATTCCTATCATCGGAGATGCGATTTTTCTGAACCATTAGTCTATTCAGGGTTGTCGTTTTACGCGAGAGTAAACAACGGGTCACGTGAATACCCCCGGTTACTAGACTTCCCATCATAGAACATGCAAGGTTGCTCAAATTTTTGGGAATTAAAACTGTCCGAATCAATGCCTAAACTTAGGTACTTAATTGAGTGCCAACAAGACTAATGTTACTAGATGACTAGCTAAGTGAATAGCGCCACCCAACATATAGACAACGGCTCGTGTAATGCGGAGACTACAAACACGTATGTCTCATTTCTTATATGCCAAGACTACCACAATGACGCAAAAAAAAATCAGACCAAAATGAATACTCGAGGGAAACAAATATCGCATAATGTGAACTCGACCAATACTCATCCATTTCTTCAAAAAGAAACAGTATCATATAATCGGTCTTACACAAGGTTGCACGAAATTCTCACGAATGCAACAATGTCCAGAATATCATAGAAGACAAACAAGGCTAAAATCAATAAATAACAACTAAAAATTAATAACAACTAAAAAGTAACCCCCCCTCAAACTTGAGAAGTACAGTGACCTCAATGGACAACAATTAATAATACGCAGTAAGAGAAAGGTCAAGTACTCCCCTAAGGTAAGCTCAGGCACTAGCATCAGCCTCGTCCAGCGAAGTGGGTGGTGTAAGTGGCCTGACCGGAGGAATAAAAGTCCGTCCAGATGAAGGATATGGCCCGTCCACACAGCTAAATAGTCCCGGTGGTAGGCGTCTCTCGCAGCTAAGCGTCTCTCCGCACGCCGATTGGCCTGGCAGACCTGCTCGTGCATCTCCTCTCGAACGGCTACGATCACGCTATCTCTCTCTGCTCGCATTTCCTCCCGCAAGCCTTCAAACATCGCCTGAAGAAGGTCATCTCTAGATGGTGGTGGAGTGGATTCAGTCTTATCCTTAGTATCTTTCGTCGGCTCATGAGTCAGAAGAAATGGCTCGGGGGAGTGCTCATGTGGCTCATCTAGAAGAAATACTCATCCCCGCAGGTGTGCCCGCGCGCCACCCCACTGGTCGAAGTGAGAGATGATATGATGGTCGATCGGACCCTGCGGTGCTACAGTCGGCTCGTCATCCGACCAAGTCATGCCCGACTGGCGGCATAAGGCACAAATGAGAGAGGGATGTTTTAGCCCCGTCTTGGCCCCTCCTTGGATGCACTAGAGAATAGATCGGACCAGACGTGGGGCCACATCAAATCGAAGTTCGTCCATGATGGCATATAGCAGTCTGGCATGAGGAAACAGGACAGAGAAGATCTGCGAAGTATGGTCGACTCGCGAGCAGAGAAAATATAGCCAAGCTCGCCCGAGCCGACTGAGATGGGAACTCTTGAAAAAGAACGATGTGAACCCCGTGACGCGCGAATCCCAAATGGAATCCGGCTGAGCAAGTGTTTCTAGCAATGCCTCCCTCGAAAGGCTACCCATAGTCCGTGTGAATGTCGATTCGTCTACCTCGGGAAGCTCGTATAAAGTCCGAATCACAGCTGCCGAGAAGTCCACTGTCTGGCCACGAACGATGAGCTCAGTACGTATATCCGATCGTCCCAACACCTGCCCTCCCTGGATATGTGGTAATAAAGCTCTGGCGTAGAATTCTTGTACGATAGAGATTACCGCCGGCTCGGGTTGTGCAGCGAATCTAGTCCATCCCATTTCCGTAATCATAGTTAATAGTTTGCCATCTTAGGGGGCGGGAGTGAATTCCCACTCAGGAATTATGGGCCGAGGGCGAATTCTCTCGTTAAAAATTCGATGGATCTCGGGGTCGGAAAATTGTTGGGATTGCCCTTCCGTCCGGTTTTGTGAGGTTTCCCCTCTCGTTGGGGATGATTGAGTCCTAGTCCTTGTGCTCAACTTTCTCTTCTGGGCCATAGCGAATTCCTGGAAAATAAACGCAGGATATAAGACGACTTTAAATAACAAGACACCAATCACAACATATAACGTGCGGGAAATGAATGTAGCGTCAAAACTCTCACTTTCGTACGAGGGATACATTATTCAGAACACCATGTTTGCTTTCAAATATTTATGATTTTTAGTTCAAGAGTTTCATTGGGGCCTTTCGTCAAACACTTGGTGTGCATGATTTCAAATCAATAGGAAGAGGATTATTTGTAAATTCAATCACCACCAACAAAAACATTCAAATTAACTCATGTTAATACACGAAACCACTCAGCATAAATCGATATTTCCAATTTAATAAGATCAAAATCTCAATATAGAGCTCAAGACAAGTTCATGAAAAAAAACGCAATAAAATTCAACCTTTTTACCAATCAATGATTAACAATTCAAGTTTAAGGAATGTGGATACCTCGTATGGAAGAAAGAAATTAAGAGGGAGAATTGATTTGGAGAAGGTGAGCACATGCGCCGTGCGGAAGAAGAAAGGTTTTAGGAAGTGTTACCTTTGATTCGGCCGATTGATTTTTAAACAGCCCAGCCCCTTTTAAATTCTCGGCAGGGGCCACGGCACGTATAAAGTGAGCTGCGGCCCACAGTATAGGTTGTTTTGGGTGTTGGTGTGTCTCGCAGTGTGCTGCGGCTTGTTGTACCGGTGCCGCGGCTTCCAAGGCTATTGTGCTGCGGCGCAGCACTTTCGTGCCGCGGCACAGAGTACAGTTTGCTGGGCACATTTTATGGGGCTTCGGCGTGCCGCGGCCTATCTTCAGCGTGCCGCAGCTCTTGGGGCGAGTGTGCCGCGGCTCATCACTATCGTGCCGCGGCACAGAGTACATCAAGTTAGCCAAATTTTCAGACTTGTGTATGTCGCGGCCTGCTTTTGATGTGCCGCGGCCCTAAGTTAAAAAAAATGCCCTGGAGAGTTCCTGCACATAATTTTCAAGTGAAAACACATAGAACATGAGAGAGAAGTATAGCAAAGCAAAAATGCCGAAAAAATAGACTCCTAAAATGAAGGAAAACAACGAAAAACTAAAATCTATACTAATACTCGGGTTGCCTCCCCAGAAGCGCTAAGTTTATAGTCTTCAGCCGGACCTTTTTAAAATCAATTTGCTTTTTGCAAACACCATTTGGACTCCGCCCATTCCATCGAACCATTCATATGTGTTATAAATTTTTGACGATTAGTCTTTAACAGTTCGATTTTTGGTTTGGACATCCAATGTTCTTTGCGAAAAGATTTGAACAATAGTAACTTCCCAAAACACCCATATTGCACATGACTTGGCAACCATTTCACTTCCGGTTTAGTTTTCTTTTCCATGAACGAACTTATGACGGTATGAAATTTTTTTGATGGTGGGTGAACGGACGATGAAGACAACATATCCAAATGCCTAATATACGCGACTCATTCTTCATTTTTTTTAGATTTCGGAGCAACTAAAATAGATTCTGAACACTTCGACTGACAACTTTCCCGGTGTGTGTCTTTCGCAAAAATATCTAAGCTTTCAATTTGTGAACACTTCTCGACACTGCTTGGACACGGGACAGATCGAAACACTTTGAATGTGACTTGCTCATCTTGAACCCGAAGCATCAATTCACCCTCCTGAACATCAATAAGAGTCCTACCAATGGCTAAAAATGGTCTACCCAAAATAATCGGAATCTCCAGATCCTCTTCCATATCAATCACAATAAAATCAGCGGGGAAAATGAATTTATCAACCCTGACCAGGACATCTTCTATCAGGCCTCTCGGATACTTGATGGATCTATCGGCTAGTTGCAAAGAGACCGTAGTAGGCTTGGCCTCCCCAATTCCTAATTTCTTGAAAATAGAAAGAGGCATAAGATTTATACTGGCGCCGAGATCACATAACGTTCTATCAAAAGACAAGTTTCCAATAGTGCACGGTATAGTGAAGCTTCCTGGATCCTTCAATTTAGGCGGGAGCTTTTTCTGCAAAATAGCGCTGCACTCTTCAGTCAATGCCACTGTCTCATATTCTCCGAGCTTCCTTTTTTTAGATAATATCTCCTTCATGAATTTCACATAGCTTGGCATTTGTTCCAAAGCGTCGGTAAATGGGATATTAATCTGCAATTTCTTAAAGATATCAAGAAACTTAGAAAACTGCTTGTCTAACTTTTGCTTTTGCAAACGCTGTGGAAACGGGACTGGTGGTACATAAGTAGGATGTGTGGCCGATACTGCTTTTGATTTGGGCTCTTCGTCATTCACTTTCTCAACAGGGCTGCTCTTTTCTTTTCTACTCTTTTGCTGCTCGTGTAGCTCCTTTCCACTTCGTAGCTCAATAGCTTGCACATATTCCTTGGGATTTGGTTCGGTAGCACTTCGCAATACACCTTGGGATCTAGACAACAATAGATTTGCAATCTTCCCCATTTGAACCTCCAAATTCCGAATAGAAACGGAATGATTTTGGAGAGTAGTTTCTGTGCGAGTCATGAATTGACTCGTGTTAGCCACCAATTGAGCAATCACATCTTCTAAAGAGACCTTCGGTGGTTGAGGGGGATATTGTGGTGACTGAGTGACTTGAGTTTGTTGAGGATTTTTCAACGCTTGCCCGTTCCTCCATGAAAAATTTGGATGATTTCGCCATCCTTGGTTGTAAGTGTTGGAATACGGGTTGTTCTGACGATTTCCATTCCCCACAAATTGAGCTTGTTCCATATGAGATTGCTCAAAAGGATTCCCGACTTGACATTCAGCACTAGGATGTGACCCGTTGCACCAATTACATGTTTCCATGGTATTGGTAGAAGGGGTATGTGAAAAAGCTTGCAGTTGTTGAGTTAAAGCTGCAACTTGGGCTGACAGCGTAGAGATTGGGTCGTTGTCGGAAATTCCCATAACTCGCTTTGGATTTACACGTTCAGGAGGCCACTGGTAAGCATTTGCAGCCATAGCTTCCAGTAAAGAATGAGCTTCAGCCATCGTCTTGCCCATTAAAGCACCTCCAGCGGCTGCATCAACAAGGGTGCGTGTAGAAGCACTCAGCCCGTTATAAAATGTTTGAATCTGGAGCCAATCCGGCAGGCCATGATGGGGGCATCTCCTTAGCAAATCCTTATATCGCTCCTATGCCTCATGCAGCGACTCCATATCATATTGTCCGAAAGTGATTATTTCATTCCTGAGTCTTGCTGTCTTCGTCGCGGAAAGAACTTAGCCAGAAAAGCTTGTGCTAACTCCGCCCAAGTCGTGATAGAGCCCGACGGGAGTGAATTCAACCAAAACTTGGCCTTGTCCCTTAGAGAGAATGGGAAAAGCCATAGACGAATGGCGTCATCAGTAACTCCATTATTTTTTAACGTGTCACAAATCTCGAGAAACGAAGCAATGTAAGCATTGGGGTCGTCATTCGCCAGTCCGCAAAATTGGCTCGCTTGCACCATTTCGATGATAGCCGGCTTAATCTCAAAATTGTTCGCTTGAATGGTTGGACGCCGAATCCCCGAAAAATTCGCATTGATTTGTGGAAGTGCATAATCACGAAGTGCCAATGCCGGTTGAGCTTGCTGAATAGGGTTGTCGATCCCTTGATTTCCGGTGTTTTCGCCCATGGTGTCCGTAGTTATCAACTCACGCCTTTCCTTCCTGTTTTTCCGCAAAGTGCATTCGAGTTCAGTATCCAAAGGGAATAGACCTTCGTTACCAAATTTTCTCATGCATTAAACCAACTCCTCAAAGGAAAACAAATAAAAACAAATTTACACAAAAATAAAATAATGTTCAAATTAAGATTAAAAATACCAAAATTGATATTAGTAAAAACAATCAATCCCCGGAAACGGCCCCAAAAACTTGTTACGTATTTTTGTGAACGCAAGTGTACGTTGTCGTAATCAAGTAATAAAGTGATGAGAAAGATATCGTTCCCTCGAGGACTGATGCACTAATTACCAATTTATTCGTATTCCTAATTCTATTTGAAAGACCGAATTTTGAGGTTGAAGAATTATTAAAAACTAAATAAAGTGATAAACTAGAAACAAATAACAAAATCAATAATCCGAAGAAAGGAGATCAAATAAGAGAAGAATCTAGGATTGAGAATTCGCCTCGATTAATCAAAATTAATCTTGATTAATATAATTCATGCAATTTCTCAATTTATTGAAAGCGAAGATTCTAAGATAATCTAATGCCTCTCCCGAGGTCAGAAGAATTTTCCAAGGTGAATAATTCACTTTATTCCTAGGTGAGTTAATTCAACAATAGACAAATAGTTCTCAAATCTTCGAACGAGCTTCGCAATTCCTATGAGTATATTCCTATCTCACAAGACAAAACGGTTTTCACCCAGTTTTCACTACTAACTCTCCTCTCCCGATTCAAGTTCCATAACTATAACAATTCAATTATAGGCCACACAATTGAAAGCATTAAGAATAATTGGGGAAAACTCAATAGAAAAGGGGAATATATTAATAACGTAAAATCAAGAATTAAGTCATCAAAATATCGTTTTCATCACAATCCTAGAAATAAAGGGTCTAGCCCGACATGTTAGAAATCAATACACAAAGATTTGAACAAAACATAGGAAAGAAATTCAAACACAATTGAAGAACCGAATCTCTTCCGTTCTCTGGCCTTTGCTTTATGCTGCTAGGTATTTTTTGTAACACCCCGATATATTTGGAATAATTACAGCGCCGTAAATCCTTTGTATAAGAATTTACAAGGCTAAATTGAGAAATACAGAAATAATACTGAAGTGTCATCAATGTAAAAGAAGTTCAAAACCCGTTCGACAATTCAAATGAGTCCAATATTACAAACATCCCCAAAATCATAAACACCAAATGCATACTCGAGTACTGGAAAATAACCATAAAACCAAAAATAACATATTCCACATCACTGAGCCACTTCATCGTCATGTCGGTACTGTGGCTGCTTCCCCGCTCCTCGGCTACCTGAACATCAAAACAAATGTCCACCCCCGAAGGGGTTAGCAAAACAATGCTAGTACAAGTATCATAATACATAAATCAATAATGCATCATAAAGCATACAAAACGGACTTCCATCACTGGAATCCAACGATGCGAATCCTCACGATTCCATCAACACAATACAGGTTAATCCAACGATCCAATGCCCTCAGTATAGATCCTCATGATGATCCCGTCGGACCAACGCATGGTGGAAAACCCGTTCAATGATCCAGCGCCCTCAGCATAGATCTCCATGATGATCCTGTTGGACCAACGCATGGTGGACATCTGATCCAGCGCCCTCAGCATAGATCCTCATGATCCCCTCGGATCATTTACAACATAAACAGTACAATTATGCATACGCATATGCAAATTAACATATTCATCAACGTGAACATTCAAGGAATCAATAACAAATACCATGACAACTCAAAGAAAATAGTCTCATGTTCAACAACATGAATAAAGCATATGCATGATCATCAATCCAATAATAACAAGTTTTAAAATATAATACTTGCCTCAAGATGGCAAGAATTTCAATACTCCATGAATCTCACTCGCCCGAAAGTCGCCGCCCCTCGATCTATCACCTTGTATAAGGGAATAACAAGAAATTCAATAATCTTCCCGAAACTTACGCATGAGTCCCGAAATTCTAAAGTTATAAACGAATTATCGATAATGGACAATCGGTTCTCGGTCCTATTTTCCGACGAGTATTATGCTTGGAAAAAGACTTGCGAATTCAAGAGACTGTAGTGGAACACAAGGTTGGTATCTAAAGTTTCAAGAACATTCATAATATCCTTATATTCCATGATCCAAACTCAAATTCCGATTCTCAACTCGAATGCTCGGTTCGGTGCCTATATCGAAATATTATAAGATAATCACGTTCATTCTAGTTCTAGGCTAATTCGTCTCTACGATTCTTGTTCTTCCGCGGCTGATTCTTCTTAACAAATTCTTCATTAAAAAAGGTTGTTCTAATAATCCTTTCAAGGTTCTACTCATCTAAGATGATTTACACAAGTTCATCAAAGGCAAGTATTATAATCGAACACACTCTATGTACAACTTCACGAATTTATTTTAAACAGGGGTAATCCTCAACATTAGTTCATAAAAAGAATGTTACGAAAGGATCAACAAGGTGTGTTCAATCTTAGAATTTTCATCCTTAAGGTTGGTAAATATTATGGCTCAACTCTAACCATGGAAACCTTAATTCAAACAATACAATTCTTTTAAACATGGTATTGGATTCATTACGACGAAACAAGCTCAATAATATCTGGAAAAGCTCATAATACAACTAAGAACAAAGTCCTCATCTTGGTGTAGAGTTAACATACCTTAAGAGATGTAAGAACAAAGAAAATCTTGAATAAACTCTTCACCGGAAGCTTGATCACCAATTCACACGGTCTAGGCTCCCCAAAATCGGATGTAGATGATGATATGCGGGATATGAGATGAGGGATAGTGTCAAGAACACAAAAATCGGCCAAGGTAAGAGTTGGAAATGAAGTGAGGGTTGGGTCCTTTAAATAGATTTTAAACCATCCATTACGTACGTAACATGGTTAGCGTACGCTATACTCGAACATTAGCGTGCGTTAATGCTCGGCCAGAGCTCATTGGACTGTTTCTGGAATACGCTTACATACGTTAGGCTATAGGTGTTACGTACGTAACATATAGGACCTTAGCGTACGTCAAAAATCTCTTCTAGCGTGCGCTAAGCCGTTGACTTGCATGTGCTGGAAAACCATCCAGGTTCATGCTGGCAATCTCCATGAATCTTCATCCGGTCCCCACACGCCGACCTTTGTCGGATCTTGACTTGACTGAGCTTACGTACGTTAAGCTCAACATATAACGTACGTTACACAGCAGACTTAGCGTACGTTAAGCGTAAGTCCGTAGCATACGTAAGCACGTGCAGAACCATGCATACAATGTTGAAGATATAAAATTGTAAGGGTACGAATACGGGAAACCAATCTACGATCAATAACATCACGAAGTTGAAATAATACAAGGTCAAATACAAGGTAAATACACCATTTTATCCGGGCATTACATACTACCCCTCTAAAAAGAAGTTTCGGCCCGAAACTTAAAACGAAAATAATTCCGGGTATCTTGACTTCATACTGTCCTCCGTCTCCCAAGTTGCTTCTTCGACTCCATGTCGAGACCACTGAACTTTTACCAAGGAGATCGGCTTATTCCCCAACTGTTTGACTCGACTCTCGAGTATCTTGATTGGCTTTTCTTCGAATGAGCCATCATTAGCCATTTCGATCTCGCCAAAATCAATGATATGGCTAGGATCCGGTACATATTTCGGCAATTGGGATACGTGGAACACATTATGAACGTGACTCAGCGATGGCGGTAAGGCCAACCTGTACGCTAACTCCCCAACTCTTTCCAGGATCTCGAATGGTCCGATGTATCTCGGACTCAGCTTTCCCTTCCTTCCCAAATGGAAAATTCCCCGGGTAGGAGAAACCTTCAATAGTACATGGTCCCCAGTCTCAAATTCCAACGGGCGACGGCACACATCAGCATAAGACTTTTGTCGACTCTCGGCAGTCAACAGTCTTTCACGAATCAAAGCTATCTTCAAACGGTGCCATCTTGATGGAAGCATGCCAACTATTGTTATAGGTGAATTCAATCAACAACAGATGAATCTCCCAATCGGTTGACCAATCTAAGGCACAAGCTCTAAGCATATCCTCTACTGTCTGTATAGTTCTTTCGGACTGGCCATTCATTTGAGGATGATAAGCCGTGCTAAAGTTCAGCTCGGTTCCCAAAGCCCTGTGAACTGCCTTCCAAAAGTGCGACACGAAGCGACCATCTCGATCCGAAATATTGGTCTTCGGCGTTCCATGCAATCGGACTATCTCTGTAATAAACACTCGTGCTAATTTCTCTGGTCCCCAAGTGTCTTTAATACCCAGGAAATGAGCCGACTTGGATAGCCGATCAACTATCACCCAAATCATATTCATTCCCGTCTTGGTCCGTGGCATATTGGTGATGAAGTCCATTGATATATCTTCCCACTTCCACGCAGGGATCGGAAGTGGCTTCAACATTCCGGCAGGTCGTTGATGTTCAATCTTAACCTGCTGACAGGTTAAACACTTCAAAACGTATTCTGCTACGTCCTTCTTCATATTTCCCCACTATAAATTTTGTTTTAGATCCTTATACATCTTACTGGTGCCCGGGTGAATAGAATAGGGCGCGCTGTGAGCTTCCTTTAAGATCGTCTGTCTCAAAGCATCATCATCGGGAACGCAAAGTCGGTTCTGAAATCTCAGAACTCCATCGTCTTGTATCACGAATCATGGGGCCTTCCCTTTCTTTTCTTCGTCACATAACCGAAGAGTCAGAGAATCATTCAACTGCTTAGATTTTATTTCCTCGACTAATCACGAAGTTAGTTCCATCAGGTATAGTTGCCTTTGGGCTCCTTGTGACCATACTTCAATCCCTTCGCGGATAAGTTCTCGTTGAATGCTGGTTTGGGACGTGAGCGCTTCCAACACTCGAAGAGAAATAGGTTTGCGGCTCAGTGCATCAGCTACCACATTCGCTTTGCCTGGATGATAGAGAATCTCCAGATCGTAATCCTTGATTAATTCCAGCCACCTTCTGTGCCTCATATTTAATTCCTTCTGACTGAAAATATACTTGAGGGTCTTATGATCTTTGAAGATCCGACAATGAGTGCCGTACAAGTAATGTCGCCAAATTTTTAGAGCAAAGACTACAGCGGCTAACTCCAGATCATGAGTCGGGTAATTAACCTCGTATGGTTTCAACTGTCAAGAGGCATAGGCAATCACCCTATCCTTTTGTATCAATACACATCCCAGACCCTGATTTGAAGCATCGCTGTATACCATGAATCCATCAGTTCCATCTGGTAATGCTAGTATAGGCGCTGTCGTCAGTCTTCTCTTAAGTTCATCAAAACTCGCCTGGCATTTCTCATTCCACACGAATTTTTGAGTCTTCTACAAAACGGCGATAATATCCAGCAAGTTCCAAGAAACTCCAGACTTCTTTCACATTATTAGGGGATTCCCACTCCAAGATTGCCTCGACTTTCTTTGGGTCTACCTGAACTCCACCAGCTGATATCACATGCCCAAGGAAGGTTACTTACTTAAGCCAGAACTCGCATTTAGAAAGTTTCGCATAAAGCTGTTCATTCCTCAAAGTGCTCAAAACGATACGCAAATGCTCCGCATGTTCCTATGTGTCTTTCGAATAGATCAAGATGTCATCGATGAAGACTACCACAAATTTATCTAAGTATTCTAAGAATATCCGATTCATCAATTGCATAAATACCGTAGGAGCATTGGTGAGTCCGAATGGCATCACCACGAATTCATAGTGCCCGTATCGGGATCTGAAAGCAGATTTCGGTATATCTGATTCCTTAATTCTCAACTGATGGTATCCTGATCGCAAGTCAATCTTTGAGAATACTCTTGCCCCTTGCAGTTGATCAAACAAGTCGTCAATTCGAGGTATAGGATACTTGTTCTTGATCGTCACCTTGTTTAGCTCTCTGTAATCAATACATAGTCGGAGGGATCCATCTTTCTTCCAGACAAAGAGAACAGGTGCTCCCCAAGGAGAGACGCTAGGTTTAATGTAACCCTTCTGCAATAATTCCTCCAGCTGCTTCTTTAATTCATACATCTCGGTTGGCGCCATACGGTATGGTGCTTTGGAAATAAGAGCGGCTCCAGGCTCTAATTCGATATTGAACTCTACTTCTCTCTGCGGAGGTAACCCAGGTAGTTCGTCAGGGAATACATCTGAGAATTCGTTCACCACTGGAATAGATGTGAGCTCGACTCCTTCTTCTTTCTTCATGGCATAACACCAAAACCCGTAACAACCCTGCTTTAGCAATTTAACTGCTTTCATGGCCTTGATCAATTTTCCTGAGCTTCCCGGTCTCCATCCTTTGAATAAATGTTTAGATCCGTCATCAGCAATGACATAAATGACTCTCTTTCAGTAATTCAAAATAGCTCCATAACGGTTGAGCCAATCGTCTCCGAGAATTAAATCGTCACCATGGATGTCGACTACAATAAGATTTGATGGCCAATCCCTTCCTCCTATAGACACTGGAAAATCTCTAGTTTCTAGGGTCCCCACAATTTTCTCTCCGCTCGGTAACCCCACAACATAAGGCTCACAATCATATAAGCACGAGATTTTTAAACAATTAACACAGTTCAAAGATATGAAAGAATGCGTAGCCCCCGAATCGAATAAGACACTAACCGGTTGCAAAAGGATCTGAATCGTACCTGATGCGATAGCAGTGTGCTGGTCGTCTGACTTCCTCATATTGTAAATGCGCGGAGGAACGGACCCAGCGATGGACGCCTCTCTTTTCCCAACACTCTGCTGCTGGAAACTACTTTGTTGCGTCTGGTTCACACTTGTATCCTTCGGAACCGATGCAGGAGTGCGAGTACCAAAAGATCTAGTCGCATTTCAACAGAATGTTGCGCGATGTCCTTCCTGTCCACACTCGAAGCAGGTCACAGCAGGTGCGTAAAAATCACGTCGAACATGCCCTGTTTTGCCACAGTTATAACATTTTTTTGTTGCGTCTGAAACTGTTGATGATGCCCGGAACTTCTTTCTACCTCGAGAAGGATGCAGAGGTCTCCTAGATGAATGAAATGAGGACTAGCACTTGCGGGGCCCACCACTTTTGTTCTCCGTGAAGTTGCCAGACACTTTCTGCTTCTTTGCTTTCGTTGATTTCTCTACTGCCGCCTCTTTCATATCGTAGGTCAGTGCTTTGTCCCGATACTGTCGCAAGGTGGTATATTCAAATCCGGACATATATTGTTGAATCTCCGGCTTCATCTGCATGTCAAAATGGAAGATCCTCTCCGCCTCGGTCCTGACCAAGTGGCGCACATAAGTCAACTGGTGATTAAAAGTCTTAATCACGTCTGTCACAGATGTCTCTAAATTTTGTGATGAGAAAAACTCCCGGACTCGGGCCTCCCTAACTGGGCGAGGACAATATTGCGCTTCCATCATTAATTTGAACTCCGTCCAGTCAGCATTATGATCCTCAGGTCGAATGGCCTCCCACCAGTCGAAAGCCTCCCGGTCGAGAAGATCTTGGCGTCGAACCTTTACGTCGGGACAGTTAATCCCTGCAAAGATCTTCTCTAACTCCTTCAGCCAGTGATCCCAAGAAAGTGTCTCAGTAGAACCGTCAAATTTTAGAGGGTGCAATTTGACCACCTCAGTAAGTCATTTGTCTCCCTGATTATCCTCATTATGCTGCCGTCCCATCGCCGTCTGCATGCGGTCAACTACCTGAGCAAACTGGTTTATCTGAGCAACCACCTGTTGAAGCACTCCTAGCATATTAGGATTTGCGTTATCATTTACTGATCCCTGTTGTCCTCCAGAATGGGAATCGGTTCGACTAGCCGATAATTCTGGGGTAGACGCTGAATCCTCCTGTCTCACATTGCCATGTCCGCGTCCACGACCGCGTCCGCATCCACGACCTCCCCTCAACATACTGTAAACACAAATACTCAATATCCAGGGCAAAATTTCTAAAAGAAAGTCCGTCAATAATCACAAAGCATAAATTAAATAAAACGATAGTATTTGAGATTAGGATACTTACAACCACGGTCCACACGACGATGCTGGCTCAGCAGTGATGTTACAAACGATCCATAAATCAAATAACGTAAACATATCCAACTAACCCGACTGCCAAGATATCCATGAATCTTAGCTCCAATACCATATTCTATAACACCCCGGTATATTCAGAATAATTACAGCGCCGTAAATCATTTGTATAAGAATTTACAAGGCTAAATTGAGAAATACATAAATAATACTAAAGTGTCATCAATGTAAAAGAAGTTCAAAACCCGTTCGACAATTCAAATGAGTCCAATATTACAAACATCCCCAAAATCATAAACACCAAATGTGTACTCGAGTACTGGAAAATAACCATAAAACCAAAAATAACATATTCCACATCACTGAGCGACTTCATCATCATGTCGGTACTGTGGCTGCTTCCCTGCTCCTCGGCTACCTGAACATCAAAACAAATGTCCACCCCCGAAGAGGTTAGCAAAACAATGCTAGTACAAGTATCATAATACATAAATCAATAATGCATCATAAAGCATACAAAACAGACTTCCATCACTGAAATCCAACGGTGCGAATCCTCACAATTCCATCAACACAATACAGGGTAATCCAACAATCCAGATCCCTCAGTATAGATCCCCATGATGATCTCGTCGGACCAACGCATGGTGGAAAACCCGTCCAACGATCCAGCGCCCTCAGCATAAATCCCCATGATGATCCTGTCGGACCAACGCATGGTGGACATCTGATCCAGCGCCCTCAGCATAGATCCTCATGATCCCCTTGGATCATTTACAACATAAACAGTATAATTATGCATACGCATATGCAAATTAACATATTCATCAACGTGAACATTCCAGGAATCAATAACAAATACCATGACAACTCAAAGAAAATAATCTCATGTTCAACAACATGAATAAAGCATACGCATGATCATCAATCTAATAATAACAAGTTTTAAAATACGATACTTGCCTCAAGATGGCAAGAATTTAAATACTCCCACGAATGTCACTCGCCCGAAAGTCGCCGCCCCTCGATCTATCACCTTGTACAAGGGAATAACAAGAAATTCAATAATCTTCCCGAAACTTACGCATGAGTCCCGAACATCTAAAGTTATAAATGAATTATCGATAACGGACAATCGGTTCTCGGTCCTATTTTCCGACGAGTACTACGCTTGGAAAAAGACTTGCGAATTCAAGAGACTGTAGTGGAACACAAGGTTGGTATCTAAAGTTTCAAGTACATTCATCATATCCTTATATTCCATGATCCAGACTCAAATTCCAATTCTTAACTTGAATGCTCGGTTCGGTGGCTATATCGAAATATTATGAGATAATCACGTTCATTCTAGTTCTAGGCTAATTCGTCTCTACGATTCTTGTTCTTCCGTGGCTGATTCTTCTTAACAAATTCTTCACTAAAAAAGGTTGTTCTAATAATCCTTTCAAGGTTCTACTCATCTAAGAAGATTTACACAAGTTCATCAAAGGCAAGTATTATAATCGAACACACTCTATGTACAACTTCACGAATTCATTTTACACAGGGGTAATCCTCAACATTAGTTCATAAAATGAATGTTACGAAAGGATCAACAAGGTGTGTTCAATCTCAGAATTTTCATCCTTAAGGTTGGTAAAGATTATGGCTCAACTCTAACCATGGAAACCTTAATTCAACTAATACAATTCTTTTAAACATGGTATTGGATTCATTACGACAAAACAAGGTAAATAATATCTGGAAAAGCTCATAATACAACTAAGAACAAAGTCCTCATCTTGGTGTAGAGTTAACATACCTTAAGAGATGTAAGAACAAAGAAAATCTTGAATAAAATCTTCACCGGAAGCTTGATCACCAATTCACACGGTCTAGGCTCCCCAAAATCGGATGTAGATGATGATATGCGGGATATGAGGTGAGGGATAGTCTCAAGAACACAAAAATCGGCCAAGGTAAGAGTTGGAAATGAAGTGAGGGTCGGGTCCTTTAAATAGATTTTAAACCATTAGGTACGTTAAACAAAGTCCATTACGTACGTAACATGGTTAGCGTACGCTATACTCGAACATTAGCGTGCGTTAACGCTCGGCCAGAGCTCACTGGACTGTTTCTGGCATACGCTTACGTACGTTAGGCTATAGGTGTTACGTACGTAACATATAGGACCTTAGCGTACGTTAAAAATCTCTTCTAGCATGCGCTAAGCCGTTGACTTGCATGTGCTGGAAAATCGTCCAGGTTCATGCTGGCAATCTCCACTAATCTTCATCCGGTCCCCACACGCCGACCTTTGTCGGATCTTGACTTGACTGAGCTTACGTACGTTAAGCTCAACATATAACGTACGTTACACAGCAGACTTAGCGTACGTTAAGCGCAAGTCTGTAGCATACGTAAGCACGTGCAGAACCATACATGCAATGTTGAAGATATAAAATCGTAAAGGTACGAATACGGGAAACTAATCTACGATCAATAACATCACGAAGTTGAAATAATACAAGGTCGAATACAAGGTAAATACACCATTTTATCCGGGCATTACATTTTTCTCCTCTTCTTCGATATCTTATTTTCTGACCTTTACCGCATTTTTATAACCTACCTTCCGCCTTCAAAAACGCGTCCAAGAAATAGGTCGAAACCGCCTCCAAAACAGTCAAAATCGCGGGCTAACATCAAGGAACCCGCACCGCGGGCCGCGGCCCGGCTTAAGTGTACCGCGGCCCTTGTCCTTGCGCTGCCCAGGCCTGCACAAATTTTCCTTACGGGCCGCGGCTCAGAATGAGCATGCCGCAGCCCCCGGTATAGTTTGTACTGGTTAGCTTCGAGCTATGTCTGTGCCGCGGCTCCGGCTCGATGTGACGCGGCCCTTGACCAAAAAATGTTGTTTTGGCCTGTTTTTCTTCGTTTAAGCTTTTGGACGCTAATTTCCTTCAAAACATATAAACATAATGCATTAAAAACTCATTTATGCAGATTTAAACCCAAAATAGAGATAAAATAATGATAATCAAGCGCACAAAAGGACATGTAACATACAGTTATATTATTTAATTCATTAATTTTTATTCGCCTGGTAGGTCCCAGTTGGGGGTCCACGGCACTGTAATAGCCGTCTAGTTTGGGGTGTTACACTGGGAAGTTACAACCGTTACCAATTCCGGAATGGAAGTGGGAAGACATCGCGATGGATTTTATTGTAGGAATGCCAAGAACGCGAACACGGGTAAATATGATTTGGGTAATCGTTGATCGGCTAACCAAATCGGCATATTTTCTGGGCATTAGAGATACTTGGGGACCAGAGAGGTTAGCTCTGTTGTTCATTGCAGAGATTGTGAGACTCCATGGTACCCCAAAGAGTATTGTTTCGGATCGCGATGGTCGATTTGTATCGCATTTCTGGCAGGCGGTAGGGCCGTCTTAAACATTTCAAAGGCCCCGTTCTTAGAAATTGAAGCACAAAAAGTTTTATTGATTTTTTGTCATAAATAAAATAAATACATATATTATTATACTAACTAAGAAAAAATATAGGCCCTTGATTCAAAAATAAATAAATAAATAAAAATTAAAAAAATAGCCTTTTTTTTTGGGCCCTGTGCAGCAGCACATGCTGTACAGGGCCAAAGACGGCCCTGGCAGGCGGTACATAGAGCGCTCGGTACTGAACTGAATTTTAGTACCGCTTATCATCCTCAGACGGATGGACAGTCGGAAAGAACAATCTAAACATTCGAAGACATGTTGAGGGCTTGTGCATTGGATTGGAAGGAAGATTGGGAGATTCACTTACCGTTGGTTGAATTTGCGTATAATAATAGTTGGCATAGTTCGATTGGAATGGCTCCGTTTGAAGCATTATATAGAAGGCGGTTTAGATCGCCATTTTGTTGGGACGAACCGTACGAGTTACTTGGAGTAGAACCAGACTTAATGATTCAAACACGGGAGAAGGTTGCTACTATTCGACAGAAATTGTTGACCGCCCAGAGTCGACAGAAGTCATATGCCGATGTTCGATGTTGACCATTGGAGTTTCATAAAGGGGATCACGTATTGTTGAAAGTATCACCGACTCGTGGAGTCCTACGGTTTGGTAAGAAGGGAAGCTTAGTCCTCGTTATATCGGTCCTTTTGAGATCCTGTATAGAATAGGAGATGTGGCGTATCGACTAGCGTTACCTCCAGCGCTTAGTCATATTCATAATGTGTTCCATGTTTCACAACTGCATAAGTATGTTTCCGATCCTAGTCATATTATTGACTATGAGGAGATTGGGGTAAATGATGATGTTACGTATGTAGAACAACCGATAGCCATATTGGAGCGACGTGTGAAATAGTTGCGATGGAAGGCGATTCCGTTAGTAAAGGTTCAATGGTCGAGACACGGATTGGAGGAGGCCATGTGGGAGACAGAAGAGAATATGAGGTCGAGATACCCCGAGATATTCACTTTGTAAGTTTTGGGATGAAACTTTTTTTAGGGGGAGAGAGTGTGATACCCGATATTTTCATACTTGTATAATTGTAAGTCTTTGTTTCGACGAATGGAACTTGCTAGTCTTATTGACTTGGGACTATTGATATATTGACTAACTCCTCGTAATTTTGATTTCCGCCGTGTATTGGTTTCGTATTATGGTTGTATAATCCTCTATTGATGATTGTTGAGTTCTATCCTTCGTGTAACGCATAAATTCAGCCGTAGATGCCTAGAGTCTTATGAATAGACACGGTTTGGTCATTGTCGTACAGTTGGTTCGACTTTGTACATTCACCATAATCTCCAGAAAAAACCAAAAATTCTAAAATTTTCAGTATTGTAGAGAATTGAGTTAGCTTTCCAATGGATCAAACCGTAAGTCAATCGCATCCCGATCGAAGGAGTTATGGTCGAAATAGCAGACCCTAGTGCAGTAAAACGACCGTGTCATTTGATGCGGGCCGTGTCGTACTATTTTAGAAAACAAAAGCTTTGTGGATGGGCGACACGACCCATGACCCGACCGTGTAATCTGACACGATCGGAAAGTGCTGGAATGTTGAAATTCGACCAAACGGGTATAAACAGCTATCTCACTCGTTTCTGAAGCATTCCAGACCCTTTTTTCGACTCCTCTTCACTCTCCATGGACGATTTCGGTTTTTAGCTCCAAAATCAAGCCATAATCTTGTTCCTAACATCGTTGAATCCAGACATCAAGGTTGTTCTTAAAAAATCATCCATTTTTCTGGATTAAATTAAGGTATGTAATGGAAGTTCTTCAAGTTTCTCCGATTAATTCTTTCTAGTTCTTGTTTTTAGGATGATTCTTAAGTGTTCTTAGATTCTTAGATGGTCTTGAGTGGTTTGCATCGATTCTAGCGGGGTATAGATCGAATTCTTCAACCATATAATTTCTTATACACTAATGCCCGCTAAATGTTCGATAAAAATCTCCTTAGAGTATGGATTCGAATTCCACGTGTTATTGTGATTAGAATATGTAGCCCTGATACGAGTCTTACTATGTTGATCATCTTAGGTTCGGAAATTGGGGATTGACAACTTCTTCTCCAAATTTTACCGAACTCGGTAACCACCAAAATAATCGAGACAAGTACTTTGATTGTGTTTAATGTACTTCGTGTGAATATGTGAAAACGTGGTTTTGTGAAAAATGGTAATTTCAGAAAACGTGATTTTGATAAAACGTGATTTGTGCCAAAGTGATGTTTTCAAAAGTGCGATGTGTAGTCGTGTGCCAAGTAAAACCAGTGTGGGTCCCCTGGGTTCCGTAGACTGAGGCCTCTGCGGTTCACTTGGCTGGGTTTGTACAACCAGGGAGGCCTGACGAGGACTCAATGGGGAGAGGTATGTATCTCGCGCGAGGTACAATACCTGTACAGCCCCCGTTGATATTTTGTGATGATGATTGTGATGTGGTATTCCGGAATATCTATGATGGCACTGTGATTTCTGTGATTTATGTTGATTATTCACTTGTTGCACATATTCTAAAATCATTGTACTTGTACCGACTTCTTGTTAACACCTTCGGGGGTGGATATACTTTTGTGTATTCAGGTACAGGTCCAGTGGGAGAGCCAGCACAGGGCGGACACGAGCTTGGTGGGCAGCATTGATATCGTGCACTATTTTGAGTTAGTGGTCGTATGGTCATGGTCAAAGTCGTGTTTTGGTTTTGAACTCGCGCGTGTACTGTCCGGTGTTGTATGTCGTGTCATTGTTGATGGTTAATGATATTGTTGTATTCCAGTTGTGAACGGTTGTATTGGTTATGTTCCTACGGGACGATATGTTGTTCGGTATTGTGATGTATGTCATATTGAAGTTGAAGTTGGTTTTAAATGCGTGAATGTTCCGGTTTTGTTGTAGTTTAATGTGTTTTATTTTGGTCTAAGCCTGGTAGGTTCTCCAAAAAGAATCTACGGCGCTGTAATATCTCCGTAAATCACGGGGGTGTTACATGAGAGTCATAAAGCTAGTTCCCGCATTTGACAATCTTGCCATAACGATGGAACTCTTCCATAAAAATCATCATGTCATGTTTCGAAACTGACCACATCTCTAATGAAACTAAGGGGGGTATATTTAATTAAGATTTTAATGGAATTTGATAGATTTTACAGTTTGATGGATTTGATAGATTTTAATGGAATTAAACAAACTTTCATAAATTCTCTTTGATTTCAATGTACTTCTATCTATTAGAATTCTATAGACTTTTATGGATTTTTATGGATTTTTATGAATTTCTAATGACTTTATTTTTCTCAAAAGATAGTAACCACATGAATTTCATTTATTAGCGTTCTATCTTAATAGATAGTTGTTCTATATGTGATTTTCATTGTTATGTATAATAGATTTTTTAATTAAAAATAAATATCTATTACAAATAGAAATTTTACAACAAATTGATATAATTTGACGAGAAAAACTAAATAAGTATCTCATATTAAAAAGATCAAAACAAATACAAGTTATTAAAGTAATGAGCAGATATAAAATATTTAAATATAAACAGATTTTTTTTACAAGTTTTTGTAAATAATTATTTTTTTCATAAAAAGTTGAAGAACAGAAGATAAAAATATTATAAGAACTTCTTCACTGTTCCGAGATATGGTGGTAGGGCTATCTAAATGGTTCTCGATTCTCGGTTAGAACTGGAACCGCGCGGTTCCGGTTAACCGGGAACCGCAATTTCGGTTATTGGTCCGGTTTTCGATTCCATTGTGTATCATCTGTTCGGTTTCCAATCTAACCGATAACCGTTCGGTTCCAAACCGAAAACCGATTTTATAAAATATATTTATTAAATATTATTTTTTATTTTATAATTATATTATATTATTTTAATTTTTGTAAATTAAAATTGGAAATTAGACTGTTTTAATGAAATCATATTTTGTAATTATATTATATATTTATAAAATAAAAAATAATATTTAATAAATATATTTTATAAACCGAACCGGAAGCAGATTTTATTTATGAAATTATATAATTATATTATATTATTTTAATTTTTTAAAATGAAATTAAAAAATGGTTTTTGTGGTTAACCGAACCGAAACCGAAAATAATCGGTTCGGTTCCGGTTAACCAAAAATTTATACGGTCTGGTTTTCGGTTCTTATTTTAGGACATTTATGGTTCCGGTTAATTGAAAATTTCAGTCTGGTTAACCGGAACGGAATCGTTCGACATCCCTATATGGTGGTAGTGGCAGTGGTGGTGGCAACGGGGTGACAGCAGCAATGGTGTTGGTGGTGGGATGGGATAGTGGCAATGGTGTGTGGAGGCGGTTGTGGTGGAGGCGGTTGCGTCAGTGTTGGTGGGTTGTGGTGACGAATAAAAATCCATCAAAATCTTAGGGGTGTAGGAAAGATTTTGAAAGACAAATTATGTTTGTACTTTCTGCTTAAAGATGAGTACTTTGATGATTCCATTAAAATCCTTAGAATCCAAAATAAATTTGAATACCTCATAATTTTGTAAGATTTATAAAAGTTTTCATTTAATACCTCATGACTTTAATGGACTTTTAAGAACTCCATTAAATTCTATATTGAATACCACAAAAATTTAAGTGAGAATCAATTTTTTAATACCAAAACATAAAAATAGCAAGTTATATATCCTCCTTCATAAGAGTATAAGTTTTTGATACTATTTTGCTTAAAAAGACTAAAATGTCCTCCAAAGTTGGTGATGTTGAATTTCTTTTCTTTTTGTATTTTATTTAATTTAAACTCTTTTTCTTTTCTTTTTATTTTTTCGTCATCTTCTCCATGACTAACTACCGAATCCAACAACTAAAATTTAATGTCTAAATGGGTCTTTCAAAATCCTTATAAAAATCACACGATTTTGTGAAAAAAAGAAGTTGACATTCTAATAAAACTTCATTTATTGTGCTCCTGGGTTCATAAAGAAGGTATGCAACTATATTTTATCGCCATAATTTTTTTGAGGAGTTCTTTCTCACACGGTGGCTGCACACGATGGCTGCACATGATTGTTGCACCCGATGGCTGCACACGATGGTTGCACACGATGGCAGCCATGATCGTGCATATGATGGGACTAGCCATCGTGTGCACATGAACTTTTTAGTTTTTTGGCCAATTTGATTGAATGTGTTATCAATATCGATGTTTTGTGATTCTAAAATTGATTGTTTAAACATTAACAACTACATAGCATCGTATGCAAACTCATATTTGTTATTTCGTGTAATTCAATAGTGTATGAGCTATTTCATACAGATGATGAATTTATATATATGAATTTATACATTGAAAACCTATAGACTACACATGATATGAAATAGATTATATTACAAATAAGTATATTGAATTAACATGATCTATTTCATATCACGTGTAGTCCATATGTTCTCAATGTATAAGTTCGTATATATAAGTTCATCATCTGTTTGAAATAGCTCATACATTATTGAATTACATGAAATAACAAATATGAGTTTGCATATGATGTCAAATAGTTGTTAATGTTTGAACAATCAATTTTAGAATCACAAAACATCCATATCGATAACACATTAAATCAAATTGACCAAAAAATTCAAAGTTCATGTGCACACTATGTGAGTCATGATCGTGTCAATGATGGGATTAGCCATCGTGTGCACAAGAACATGCATATTTTCACAAATTTTTAAAATAATTCACCAATTTATGTGTTGTTACTTATATATTAATAAGTATTTATTAACAATATACTTATTTGTAAAGTTATAGATTGAATTAACATAATCTATTTCATATCATGTGTAGTCCATATGTTCTCAATGTATAAGTTTGTATATATAAGTTCATCATATGTATGAAATAGCTCATACACTATTGAATTACATGAATTAACAAATATGAGTTTGCATATGATGTCAAATAGTTGTTAATGTTTGAACAATCAATTTTACAATCACAAAACATCCATATCGATAACACATTAAATCAAATTGACCCAAAAGTCCAAAGTTCATGTGCACACGATGGCAGTCATGATCGTGTCCACGATGGGATTAGCCATCGTGTGCACAAGAACATGAACATTTTCACTCATTTCTAAAATAACTCGCCAATTTACGTGTTGTTACTTATATATTAATAAGTATTTACTAACAATATACATATTTGTAATTATAGCTTGAATTAACATGATCAATTTCATATAATGTGTAGTCTATATGTTCTCAATATATAAGTTCGTATATATAAGTTTATCATCTGTATGAAATAGCTCATACACTATTGAATTACACGAAATAACATATATGAGTTTGCATACGATGCTATGTAGTTGTTAATGTTTAAAGGGGTCTCTCTTTTTTAGTACCAAATCATAAAAGTAATAAGTTATATATCCACATTCATAAAACTATAAGTTTTTGATACCAAAATGTGTTAAAAGACTTTATTACCCTTAAAGTCTACCACTAAAAGATAAAAAAACATAAAAAAATAGAAGATTATTAAAAGAAAACAACAATAAAAAATAGAAAATTATTAAAAGCAAACAACAATAATCTAAACGGTCCCACAACTCAATATTTTCCTCTGCAAAAAAACTCTCCTTATCTCTCTGCAAAACACTCTCCCATCGTGAAACCCTTTCGCCGGCTAGAAAATGTCGAACTCCGACTACCACAGAGAATCTGAAGACGCCAGAAGTTCCTCACATGCTAGTGACACTCCATCTGAAGAGGAATTCGTCAATGAGACGCCGGTTAGTGTATTTTCATTCACACACGATCGTGCCACGACGGTTGCTCATCGTCCCACGATGGTGCTGAAGAAGATGACACCATCGTGTACACGATGGTCTTTCGTGGGCACGATGGTTTACACACGACGGTCGTCGATCGTGTGTGCCGTCGTGTGCTAGAAAATCAAAGGCTCCTGCCCTGCACACGATGTCATGCACACGATCGACGCCCGTCGTGTGAGCCGTCGTGTGGCACACGATGGTCTTCACACGATGGGCATCGATCGTGTGCCTGCCATCGTGTGCAAGGCAGAATTTTTTTTTCGTTCTCTTAAGCATTCTATCATATTCTTATGAGTTGTATGTCTATATTGCAGACTGGTTGCGTATGGAAAAGACCTACATTGTGCTTTGTTACACGTCAAGTGAATCTTTACATACGGGAGGTGGTATTTAAAGAGATCATTGAGACACTAAGAAGTATGGGCCGCAATTCCGCAGTTGCTGATCGAGCTATCGAGAGCTTGACCGAGGGGGTCCTGGGGCGCTTGATTAAAGTTAGGAGAAATGGGAGTTCAAATACTACCCTACATCACTTGATTGCCCGTCAATTGGAGGGTGATCAAATCCCCCCAGATGAGTCGTGGTTCCAGGTTTGCGGGAGGACCATTCGTTTTACGGCCCGTGATTTTGCCATGATCACTAGACTGCATTTTGGAAACTCTACCTTCCATCCACAGGACGACCATCTCCTTCGGTCTGATGGTATTTTCCACAGAATACTCCATGGCAAAAATATTAAAGTTAGTGTTCTGCGGAAGAGGTTCAATGCTCGAGATTTTGGTAGAGACATAAGAGATTATGTGAAGGTTGCCAATTTGCTTATATACTACTACTTTATCCTATGCCGTGACGACATGATGGTCGAGACATGGGCATGGGCATTGGTTGAGGATTTCGAGCAGTGGGATATGTTTCCTTGGGGTTCTTATGCCTTTGGGGTTTTATCTTACTACATAGGCAACGTTGCCATGAAGGAGGGACAAGAGCACAAGGACTATCACTTCTATGGTCCTGTTTGGGCTTTACAGATATGGTCGTATGAGATGATTCCTTCATTGGGAGCATTATGTGGTATTCGAGATAAATCTGTCCAAGTCCCCCGGTATTTGATGTGGACTACGAGGAAGATGTTCTGTGATTTTACTCATTTCTTCGACGATAAGGTACATAAATTTGTAAACGTATTTTCTCCTGACTTCATCTCTTGAACGTTATGTGATTGCCCATCTAATGGTATGCTTTAATGACTAATTTTGCAGCACAGAGTACTTCCCTCTTTACCACATCTGGAGGAAGATGAGGCTGAGTACTACTACCTGAGCTTTGAGAATGGCTTGCCATATGACGTTAAGTTCATTAAGCCTGTAAGAATAGATGTGAAGAACAAGGAGGATGAGCCTGCGCCGATACCGATAAAGAAAGTTATGGATATGTTGAAGAAGGCTGCTGGGAAATTGATTACATATGAGTCGGCACATAAAGTGTCGAAGCGACGCCGGCAGAGTACCCCACCAGTAGATGGTGCAGAGACATTGGACCGGGAAAGGCAATCAGAGAGGGTGTGTTGTGTCCACGGACTTCCTTGTCCTGACCACACCCAGGACACGATGGGATGAGTACTTCGATCGCCATTTGAAGGCAATCTTGTACGATGATTCTTAGTCAGGGTTTATTGCTCGAGTTTCTTGCCGGGTGCTTTCTGGGATCGTGGATTTCTTCGGACCTACGTATAGACGTTCTAGGAGCCCGGTGCACTACTCAGCTGGGAGCCATGATAGGTTTCCCCATAGACCTCGTCATTCTGCATCTATTAGCAGTGCCCAACGGAGGATTCCTGACCCTCCACGTCACTCAGTCTCTGGTGCAGCCCACAGTCACCATTCTCAGCATCAGCCTAGTCATCATTCTCAGGTCAGCCTAGTCACCATTCTCAGCGTCCGCCTACCCACCATTCTGAGGTCCAGCACAGTCACCATTCTGAGATCCAGCACAGTCATCGTTCTCAGATTCATCATTCTTTTGAGCGGACTCAGCAGCCCCTTGATTACGAGCATCAGTATGAGCCATTTGAGGCGCCATTTCAGCAGTATGGGACGATGTTCGACTAGTTTCAGGACGAGCATCATTATAGTGCGATGTTTCGATGTGAAGGTGGTGGTCCTTAGCAGCAGCCTCCATTTTAGATCGAGCAGCCAGTTTTTGAGATCGAGCAGCCGGCTGTACATCTCTCTGATCGTTATAGTTGTGAGAGGGATGCTGAGGGTGTTGAAGATGGTGCGAGTGCCAGAACGTAGCATTTGGGTGAGCGTAGTCTTCCACCGCGAGTGAATCGACCATCTGCTGCTCTTCGGGAGCCTTTTGTGGTGGTGCCTCCAAGAGATAGCGAGGCTCTGAAGAAGTTGTACCTACACTTTAGGAGGGAGCAGCCACGTGATGCTATTCCGGATAGAGTCTATCCGTGAAGACATTGATGCCGAGGTGATAGATTGTTATGTGCTTACGACTTTAGCGAGGCTTCGGAGGGGAGTCCATAGTGTTGGTGTCGGTAGAGTTGGCACTGTACTTGATGGCTCCCAATTTTACGTAAGTTCTATAACCTACTCGCTTGTATATCATTGGTGTGATGTGGATTTTTTTTTATTTTGTGGTTTGGCTTTTTGTAGTTAGTTATGGCCAACGAGTTTGCAAGACTCCATCCAGATGATCCACTTGGTATCAAGGTGACAGGGAAGCCGGTTTACAGGGATTGAAAAATTCCTAAATGCATCAAGGACTACATGACAGGTCTTGATACACCACATGCGGTTCCATGGTCAAATTGCAACGAAGTAAGTTTGAAATTTATATTTATAAATAATTCACTATGTTTGATGTGATGATCTTATATGACTACATATTTTGTTTCAACAGATCATTGCCATTTGTTGCCTTGACCAGAGCCACTGGGTGACTATCAAGATTGACATCATAACATGGACCGTGGAGTTGTACGATTCCTTATCACACCACCACGAAGATAGTCGATACCGATTCAACCAACTGCGACCGATTATGCGTCTGATGCCTCGTGTGCTAGCTCAATCTGGGTATTGGCTGAACAACCAATTGAAGAAGAAGTATGACACGGAGATGAGTTTCAAAATTATGCCACGAGAGCTACAGTTCATACAAAACGACAATCACGGTTGTGGCCCCTTCGCGTACATGCACCAAATCAAGGAACCTAATGAGAAATATATTAAGAAATATCGATATGGTTTAACTGCTAAAATCTTTATGTTGTCTTTATACATGTAAAATGGTTTATGGTGTGTTGTGTTGTGGCAAGATTAATGTGTCGTGTTGTTAAATATTTATGTTGTCGTTAGACAGTTTTGGCAATATTAATTTGTTGTGTTATTAAATCTTTATGTTTTGGCTCTGTGTTACACACGATGGATGCACACGATCGTGGCCATCGTGGTCACGATCGTGTGCAACCTGCCCACAGTCATGGGTTGCTACTGTCGTGTGCTCACGATGGCTCCCATAACCGTGTGTCCCATTGTGGGCACGGCCGTCTGCACCATCATGTGCACACGACCGTGTGTCCCATCGTGGGCATGACCGTGTACACGACCGTGTGTCCCATCGTGGGCACGGCCGTGTACACGACTGTGTGTCCCATCGTGGGCACGACCGTGTACAGGACCGTGTGTCCCATCGTGGGCACGGCCGTGTGTTCCATCGTGTGCATATAAACTTTTGGTATTTTTGCCAATTTGATTTATTGTGTTATCTAGAAGGATGTTTTTTTATTCAAAAATTGCTTGTTCAATCATTAATTACTATATAGCTTCTTATACAAACTCGTATTTGTCATTTCGTTGTAATTCATTAGTATATGAGATATTTTATCCAGATGATGAACTTATCCGTACGAACTAATACACTGAGAACATATAGACTACACATGATATACAATATATTATGTTAATTCAATCAATAACTTTTTAAATAAGTGTATCGTTAACAAATACTTGTTAATATATAAGTAACAGCACCTAAATTGACGAGTAATTTTAGAAATTGGTGAAAATTGTTGATGTTCTTGTGCACACGACCGTGTGTCCCATCGTGGGCACGACCGTGTGTCCCATCGTGTGCATATAAACTTTTGGTATTTTTGCCAATTTGATTTATTGTGTTATCTAGAAGGATGTTTTGTGATTTAAAAATTGCTTGTTCAACCATTAATTACTATATAGCTTCTTATACAAACTCGTATTTGTCATTTCGTTGTAATTCATTAGTATATGAGATATTTCATCCAGATGATGAACTTATCCGTACGAACTAATACACTGAGAACATATAGAGTACACGTGATATGCAATATATTATGTTAATTCAATCAATAACTTTTTAAATAAGTGTATCGTTAACAAATACTTGTTAATATATAAGTAACAACATCTAAATTGACGAGTAATTTGAGAAATTGGTGAAAATTGTTGATGTTCTTGTGCACACGACCGTGTGTCCCATCGTGGCCACGGCCGTGTGCACCATCATGTGCACACGTGGATACAGTGCCAATTTGACACCATAGACACCGTGACACCTGGTTGCCAACGTGTCACACGATCGGAGCACACGATCGCTCCCATCGTGTGCACCATCGTGTGTACTGCAAAGGGCAACATCAAATTATTTTATTATAAAATCCCATCATGCCCCCCCCCCCTTTTCAATATAAGCCCATCTTCCTTGACTGATAGTCAAATACATGAACCGTAGCCCCCTTTTTCACTACAAACCCTAATCAATTAAAATCAGTTAAAATCCATTAAAATCAAATACGCGAAATGAGGATGTTGTATAGGATAATGTATTTTTAATATTGATGAGGTGTAGGATAAATCCAGACCAGCCCTGTGTTGCACACGATGGCAGAACACGATCGTGCCCATCGTGGGTTACGATCGTGCCGATCGTGGGTTACGATCGTGCCCATCGTTGGTTACGATCGTGCACATCGTGGGTTACGATCGTGCCGATCGTGGGTTACGATCGTGTGCATTCTGCCATGACCGTGGGCACGACCGTGAGCGTCTGACAGCACCCGCATGCCCACGGCCATGACCGTGTGCACACGACAGCATAGACAAAAACATTGAATGGCCATGACCATGTGCACACGACAACATAGACAATTACCTTATAGCGGCAACAACATGACGACATAGAATCTGATCCAAATCAAACTCACAACAACAACATGTCCAGGTTCGAAGGTCGACCTCATAAGAAACTTTGTTTTCTTCGACTTTATAAACAAGTGGGGTGGTAGCTCGAACGGTAAGAGTCAGACTGGCTTGCACAGAGTTAGAAAGCTTTTCAAAAGTATGCATTGTCAACTCATGGTCTCTTGATGTAGCTTCTCCCCGCTTCTCATCAAACCAATTCTCTAAAATTAGGCGAAATATCTCAAGTAACGAGCAAACAGGTAAACGCCTCGCCCACAACATACGATTATTAAAGCATTCAACATCATTGGATGTCAAGAAGTTATAGCGTCGTACCGGACACTTCGACCTAGCCCACCTCTCTGGCCCAATTTCAGAAAGGCGCCTGTGAGCCCCATTAGGGCTTTCGATATGTAGTTTCGAAAAGTAGTTTTCAAAAACTTCTTCACGATGCGTGTAGGCAGCAGTTCTAAAGAGTCCTATAGCATGCGCACAGTAGGAGGTCAATTTTTTTGCAAGATGGTGATAGCACAACCCGTGGAATGCATTTGGATAGACGGCTCGAACAACATTCTGAATGCTCTTATGTTGGTCACTCACAATCAGTAAATCGAATCAATCAGTAAATTTTCCATCGGATTGTAGCATCTGCGCAGGTTATGTATAAAATAAGTCCATGAATCGTCATTCTCTATCGAACCGAGACCAACTCCAAGAGGAAATACTTGCTCGTTCCTGTCAAATGTGACGGCCGCAAATAGAGTTCCTTTATTCCTTCCCTTCAGGTGGGTCCCATCAACTATAATCACCGTTCGAAGGCACATATCAAATGCCCTAATACTTTGTCCGAGTGCAACGAACATGTGGCAAAACACTCCCTCACGAGTCGTCTGCAAATCATAAATTGTCCTTGGATTACGCTGTTTTAACAAATACAGATAAGATGGGAGCCTCTGATACGACTCATCAAAGCCGCCATATGTATTCTCTATCGCTATATTCCTCGTCCGGAGAGCAAAACTGTATAGCATGTCAATGCCGTACTCCCTACACATCTCTGCAATCATCTCATTTGGCCTCAAAGTTACCCCCTCACCGGTCAATCTTTTAGCAAAATAATGGGCGGCAACATCAGAAGTGACCGATCGTGTGGTAGCAAGGTTTAAATTAGGGTGACAGCTGCACTCCAATGTCAACTTAGTAATTCTCCAAATAGTTCCCCCCTCAATAGCACACAACCCAAACTGACAATTTTTTCGCCCACTCTTACAGACAAACACTATACGTTTATCGGCGGAACGATCAGTGATACACTGTAGCATGTTTTCCAAATGATACATTCCTACAGTTATCCTCAACTCTGTCTTCGAACGAAAGGTGGACCCCACCTCTAGCTGACCGGTAACCGGTGGAGGCTGCTCGACCCAACCCAAAGTCCCGGCACTACCGGGATCCAGAAATGGAATGATCCAGTTACGCATTGATTGTAGATGCTCATGCTCGCTCGCAGATTGATGGTCAGATGAGAAGTTCCGACGACTCATAATCCTATCCATTTGGGCCGGTTGGCGAACCCAAGCAAGAAATTCCGCAGATAGTGACTCAAGCAAGTCTTTACAACAATCTTCATCTTCGGATGTATGCACCTCCTCATCTTCCTCGTATTGATAATCTTTGGAAGGCATGTCATAATTTATGTTGCCGGGCTCTACTCTCGAGTTGCTACATCCCATATTAACCTCGGGAGTGGAGGAGCTGCTGTTCTCAACATAGACCTCATGATCTTCCTTGTATTCTACTAGTAATCGAAGTATCTCGGTATCGCCCCGTAATAGGACTCTTACTTTGTTTCCCTTGGCCATGTGTGTCAAGTACCATAATTTGTAATCGGACTCATTTGGACCACCCAAACCCTCTCTGATAACCCCCACGAGGTTTGCACGACTAACTTTGCTCGTGTCGATATAGACAAAAAAGGAGTCACCGTCTACATATGTCGATCGCTCCTAATGACCACCGTGATGTATCAAAATACGCTGCCACGACATTTGATTACAAAAATATGAATAACTATTCAGAAAACTGAGCGAACAATATTATAAAACGGTCTGCCTTGGACACGACCGATGCACACGATCGTATACTACAGTGTGCAGTGACCGTGTGCAAGTTTCTGGCCATGAACACGATTGCTGCACATGATTGTAGACGATCGTGTTAAACGATCGTGAACACGTTAGTTGTGCGCACGATGTCAAGGTCGTTGGACATGACCGTTGCACACGATCGTTGCACACGGTGGCTTCCCATCGTGTGCAGCGATCGTGTCCGTAAGAACTGGTCGGGAAATTTTTTTCCCCAGCGGTCAAATACTGATGCATACCTTCTTTATGAACCCAGAAGCACGACAAATGAAGTCCTATTTGAACGTCAAATTTTCTTTTTGAATAATCTTGTGATTTTTATAAGATTTTTGAGAGACCATTTGTCAAAAATGGTTGTGTTGTTTTGATGTATATGTTTGTAGTTAAATTTTGGTTGTTGGACATTAATATCGATCGGAGCAGATGAGGAAAGTAAACAAGAAAAAAGAGAAGAAAAGTAGTTTAAATTAAACAAAATAAAAAAAAAGTGAGAAGTCAACATTACAACAAAAGAGATGACATTTTAGTCTTTTTAATCAAAATGGGACTAAAAACTTATAGTTTTATGAATGGAGATATAAAACTTATCAATTTTATGATTTGATATTAAAAAATTGATTCCAACATGTTTAAACAATCAATTTTAGAATCACAAAACATCCATATTGGTAACATTCAATCAAATTGGCCAAAAAACTAAAAAGTTCATGTGCACACGATGGCTAGTCCCATCGTGTGCATGATGATGGCTGCCATCGTGTGCAGCCATCATGTGCAGCTATCGTGTGCACCCATTGTGTGCAGCCATCGTGTGCAGCCATCGTGTGCAACCATCGTGTGCAGCCATCGTGTGCAGCCATCGTGTGAAAAAGAACTCCTCAAAAAAAAATTCTGGCGATAAAATATAGTTGCATACCTTCTTTTTGAACCCAGGAGCACAATAAATGAAGTTTTATTAGAACGTCAACTTCTCTTTTTCGCAAAATCGTGTAATTTTTATAAGGATTTTGAAAGACCCATTTAGACATTAAATTTTAGTTGTTGGATTCGGTAGTTAGTCATGGAGAAGATGATGGAAAAAATAAAAAGAAAGGAAAAAGGATTTAAATTAAATAAAATACAAAAAGAAAAGAAATTCAACATCACCAACTTTTGGAGGACATTTTAGTCTTTTTAAGCAAAATGGTATCAAAAATTTATACTCTTATGAATGAGGATATATAACTTGTTATTTTTATGGTTTGGTATTACAAAAGATAGAGCCCAAAATTTAATTGACTTTTAAAAGTCTCAATTAAATACACCCAAACTTTTTCAAATCCATTAAATTCTATAATAGTCTTTAAAACTCATTTCAAGTCTCAATCGAATACGGACCCATAAAGTCTAATCCATATGGACCCTGACTCTTATTCCCACCGGAGTCCCAAATAGCATTTATAACTTCTTCTTTCAAAAAGGAGGCAGTAAGGACTACATTATCAATCTCATCGATACTCTTAAAATTCAGAGGTTTTAGAGATAACCTCGGTCCCGAGGGCCTAGGGAATTGCTTCTTGTAGTGCTCAGAGATACCCTAATTGATTCTTTGTACATCAACAATCCACTCATGTTAACGATAAGACCTTCTATATTGTTCATCTTATTTTTGATATTAATGCATTTATTTGTGGAAAAAGTAAAGATATATTGGATGTAATGCGTTAAAATTATATTATGGATAAAAGATAAATAATTGTGTTTTTGAAGAAAGTGGCTTATTGTACTTTTGGGACATTTTCCCATTATATATACTATGGTGAAGATTATGAAGTTCATGTTATCTATATATCCTTATCAGTGGCGGAGAGATGGATGGTCTAAGGGGGTCCACGGGCCCCTTCGGTCGAAGAAAATTCCCCTATGAAATAAGAAAAACTATATATATGGTTGTTCAATCTCCATAATCACCATAGGTCTGGACCATCCCGTGTAAATTTGAAGAAGGACATAAATGTTGTATAAAATAATATTACTTTAATAATGTGTCTTAACTACCATAAGACTTGTTTATTGAGTAACAAATTTAAAATAAATATGTTTTGGGTCAAAAAGTTTTTAGTAATGTACAGTTGGGTCATTCTATTCTACGGGGAATGGATAAACTATATGTATGTATAAGTTCGTGTTATTTTAATATAATTAAGGGTATTCTAAGGGGAATAGATATAAATTATGTTTTGAGGTGTAAAATTAAAATTATTGTGTTTTAGGGAAGTCAAAACACTATTAGGTTGTACTAAATATACCTCCATTTTCCTAAATATCCTTCTAACAACTGCATATATCATTAGTGGGAATAACTTGTCTTGCCTTTTTACAGATAGCATTATTCTTTTTTGTCTCAAATTTAATACAAACTCTTTCGATACCCAAATGATCGGAATTGATCTTTACTCGAATGAATTCGAGTCATATATTATACTTTCGAATAACATATTACTCGAGTGTCATACATGTGCAGTGTTACAAAACGTGTTATGTCAAACATGAATTTGCAAATGTCCCCATGAGTACCACCTTAATTGATTCGTGTCACACATGGGTACTCATGAGTACAAAGGTGGTACACGTGTTATCTCAGGAGTCAAACATCATGTGCACTCTCACACTTGATTCGTGTTACACGAATTTGAATTCGGGTAACTCGAATCAGATTCGGGTTACTCGATTTCAAATTCGTGTAACACGAATTCAGATTCGAGTTACCCGAATTCAAATTAGTGTAACACGAATCAAGTTTCGGGTAACTCGATTTTGTTACGGGTAACTCGTATCTTATCTGGTAACTCGAATTCGGGTAACTCGATTGTCTAATTATGTTATCCGATTGTCAACCTTCCTCAATATTGTATATTTTTTAAAGTTGACTCGAAATTATGTTACTCAAAATTACAATATATGACTCGAATTTATTCAAGTAAAGGTCAATTTCGATAATTTGAGTATCAAAAGAGTTGTTGTTAAATTAGGGACAAGAAAAAAAACAATGCTATATGTAAAAGGTTAAAACAAGTTTTCACTCTATATCATTATTCTCTTGGTAAATAACGTTCACAAAATGCACATAAACTTTAGAGGAAATCCACTCATTTAGCCACTTTGCCATAGTCAATGACAATATTTGTCAAGGAACTTAGTTTGTACAAATTCTAGCCAACAAAAATATATGGTTGGACCAATATACCCTTACTTTCCAATAAAACTACCCCACTTTATCTCTCTCCATATCTTTTCCGAGTTTCTGGGTTGCGACGTATGTATTTCGTACCGTCTCGTTACCATATGTTGTTTACCTTTTGTGTTATTGTATCGCAACTTCGTATCTTATTTACCGTGTTTGGAATATTGCACACGAAGTACCAGTAAGCGGATACGATATTTATTTTTCGTTACATTCGTTACATTACCCGATTAATAATCGATCATTTATTATTTGTTTTTCGTTACGTTTCGTTACGTTCGTTACCAATATAGTAACATGTTAAGTTTAAATGGTACACTTGGTAAGAAGTTACAATTTCTTACCAATATACCAGAACCCCATTAAGACAGATACTAATTCGCAGCTGGAAATAATTACGGTTACACTAATACGAAGTCATTAATTTGTAACTTCGTACTAGTTACACTTAAGAAGTAACAATTTCTTACCAATATACCAGAACTCCATTAAAACAGATACTAATTCGTAGCTGGAAATAGTTATGGTTAGACTAATACGAAGTCATTAATTCGTAACTTCGTACTAGTTACACTTGGTAAGAAGTAACAATTTCTTACCAATATACCAGAACCCCATTAAAACAGATACTAATTCATAGCTGGAAATACTTACGGTTACACTAATACGAAGTCATTAATTCGTAACTTCGTAATAGTTACACTTGGTAATAAGTTACAATTTCTTACCAATATACCAGAGTGTAAACAGTGACACCCTTACTAATTCGTAGCTGGAAATAGTTACGGTTACACTAATACGAAGTCATTAATTCGTAACTTTGTACTAGTTACACTTGGTAAGAAGTTACAATTTCTTACCAATCGTAACAGTTACGAATTCGTAACATGTATACCAAATCTCCAATACGAAAATTTCAAATCGACACAAATGTGTTATGAAATTCGAATTTCGTAACTTCATACTGATACGAAATGATAAAATCTTAACAGAAAATCAAGGCATAGTGATACGAAATGACAATATTGTAACATGGTAACCCAGTACGAAATGAATAAATTGTAACAACTGTAAATTCGTAACCACGTATGCAAACATGCGAAAAACTAGATTTAAAACACCAATACATACAAATCGATGGGAAATCACCCCAAATATAACACGAATCACCAGAAATCATATGAAAACTTGTAAATCATCAAAAACAAATATGAAAATAACATTATTTCAAGCTAGATCTATGATTTTTCTAGAGAGAGAAAGTTGGAGAAAGAGAAATAAAGTCGAAAGAGAGAGTAGGGAAGATTCGGAGCTGCTAGCAGTCGTCGGACCGGAAAGACCGGAGCTCTGACGAAGTCGGCGCTGGAAGGAGCTAGGGTTCCGGTGCAACGACGCGGCAATGATGTTGGATCTACGGGCGGTGCAACTTCAGCGGCGGCGGAAAGAACTGAAACTCCGACGAAGTTGGCTCCGGAAATAGCTAGGTTCCGGCGAGATCTGGAGATGGTTGTGAGGGAGGGAGGGTGGATGGGTGGTGGGAGGGCGAATGAGAGAGAGAAAATATAAAAATAAGAAAGAGAGAGAGAGTAAGGCGGGGGAATGAGTGAGAGATACAGGCACAGGGAGAAATAAGGAAAGTCAGGGATAAATTGATTTTAATTTGTTTTTTTTGGTTATAATTTGTACAAATTGAAATTGCATGACAAATATTACTAAGCAATATGCTGGATTGTGTCTTTCTCCCTAAACTTTATCGCCTACACTGTGTTATACAAATGCACGCCAATTTTCTTCCAGATCGCCACTGTTGCATTCTCCAACATAATACTCGGTAGCTGTTTCATCAATCCCATTTTAATTAAGTAGATAAAAATAATGTCCCACTCTTTATATAGTTCCAGCACTCAGGCGACGGTTCTAACCCCACGTTCCCACCCCGCCGACGCCCTTCTATCCCGTTCCTCTCCAAATTTTCCGGTCAATCGCCGGCGGCATGCCCGGATCGGACGCCTCAGGCTGTCCTCCTGTCGAGGGTGGAGCTGCAGTGCTGTTGCGTTCGACTTTAAAGGTGGCAAAGGGTACTTGATTTTTTCCCTTTCTTGTTAATTATCCAACTGAACTATGCATATATCTGGGAATTGTGTATTCAAGTTAAATTCGTGAGCGGTTCTTATTAACTTGTTGAAATGTTGATTGGGGATTGCTGAATTTTATTTTTCCATTGATTTTTTTATTTTTGTATATTAAATGAATAATTTGCTTATTTTGAATATTTGCAATGCGTTTAAGATATCTGCACGTCTTGTTGGCACTAAAACATCCCGATAATATTATCTCAATGTGAAGCTGATATAATTCCTTGCCGCAACTGATGCCGTACAATACAAATATATACTAAACTAATGAGGATTCTATTCTATCAATTACCACTAATCAAGCTAACAGCTAATCAATCTAATAATTACAAGATATTATATTAATTACAAGATACTATATTAATCTAGTCTAATACTCCCTCATAGTCGAAACGGGATGCTGATGCACGTTGAGATTGTCCGGAAAATCTTCGAATAAAAATAAAGGGAAACCCTTTGTAAAATATGTCGTCAATCTGATTACGGGACGAAACATGAAGAACGCGGACTTGACCACGTGATATGTCCATCTCAATGTGTTTCGTGCGTTGACGCTGACTTGGATTGCCGGATAGATAAGTAGCACTAACATTATCACAATAGACCAGAGTTGTTTTCTCAATCGGGCAATGAAGTTCCAATAGGAGATTGTGAAGTAAAAAAGATTCGGAGACAACATTTGCCACCCCACAGTATTTTGCTTCGGCACTAGAACGAGACAAAGTGGCTTGATGTTTAGCAGACCAGGAAATCATATTATCACCAAGAAACATAGTTGTGAAAGGCGCGCTCGAGGCCTTTTATGCTCGAAGGCGGGCGACCTTCACCGGGCGCGCGCCTGGGCGCGCCTTATGTCATCCCCCCAGGCACTGAAAAAGGCGCACCTCTCTACCTTTTTTTGCCCAACGTTTTAGTCAGTATTGTTAAGGCGTCGCCTAGTCGCCGTCTAGGCGGTTTTCGGTGGACCGCCTGGTTGGTTTGCCTCGCAGGTGTTGTAAGTCGTCGCCTAGGCATAATAGTCGGACGCTTGGGTCGCCTACCCGGCCCAAGGATCCGCGGCCCGAATTTTTCTTTTTAAAAAAAAAGGTTAATTACTTAACCCTACGTGTAGTGTAGTCGAAATCATCCTCGTCCCCCACATCGACTGCTTCACCCTTCAGCCAACTCCAAGTATCTCCTCCTGCCACTCGCCCGTCGCCGCAGCTCGTCGCACGCCGCCGATCGCCACCCACCTCCGATCGCTGCCCGTCGCTCAACAGGTACTTTTTTTCTCTCTTTTCTTTCCTTTTCTCCTGCTTCTTTCTTTTCTTTCTTTCTTCTTTCCTGTTTCTTTTGTATGTTTTTCTTTTTTGTATGTTTCTTTTTTGGGTGTTCTTTTTTGTTTTTGGCCAGACTTGAACAGGTACACCAGGTGAAAATTATATGTTTTTCTTTTTTTTTTTTTCCTGTATGTTTTTTTTTTCTTTTTCTGTTCTTTTCTTTCTGATTTTCTGTTTCATTAATTTTTTTTGTCTAATTATTTTTTAATTTATTTATAGGCCCAAACATTATTATGGCTGAAAGTAATTCTATCGAAAATTATGATCCGTCCAAAAATCCTAAACGAAAGGCCAAATCGAATGATCCGGGATGGAAGTACGGTTTTTGGCCAGACTTGAACAACAAAGATTTGGTTGAATGTTCGCTTTGTCACAAACAAATGCACTCGGGGATTAAGAGATTGAAGCAACACCTAGCTGCCGGTTATGGAGATGTTGCTAAATGTCCCCAAACAACCACAGAAATTATGAGGTAGATGCAACAGTACATATCTAAGACGACGAGGAATAAACAAGTCATTTTGGATGATGGTGATAGTAGTGATAATGACATTAATACTCAACCATCGTCTCGTGCCTCTGTTATTCAACCAAGTTCCGGAACAGCCGTTAAAAGAAAGCATTCGACTTTAAATTTTGCAGGACTGCAACCAAGAGTAGGAAAACAAAACATGTCGATTTCTGCAATGGTTCGAAAAACTCCTAAAGAGGTTGTTGAAGAGAGACATACTAAGTATAGTACCCAGACGACAATTAAAGGTTGCACAAAGAGCCCGGAATAGAAAGAGAGAATGCATATGCACATCGCCAATTTCTTATATGAGAATGGCATATCATTCAACGCGGCAAACTCAAGGAGCTATGAAATAATGGTTGAGTTGATTGCCGAAATGGGACCTGGGGTAAAGCCCCCTAGTTATCATGATTTGCGGGGAACTCTACTTGAAAAGGCTAAAAAAGAGACAGACTTGGTGAAAGAGAAGCATAAAATAGCTTAAAAGCAATATGGGTGCACACTTATGTCGGATGGATGGACAGATAGAAGGAATCGGCACTTGATTAATTTTCTTGTCAATAGTCCAGAAGGGACTTTTTTCTTGGAGTCCGTTGATGCATCTGGATAATCACATGATGCAAAAATGTTAGCGGATTTGCTTGAGAAGAAAATTGAAGAAATCAGCAAGGACCTTGTTGTTCAAAAAGTGACGGATAATGGTGCCTATTATAAGGCGGCCGACAAACAGCTGGAGCAGAGAATACCTACACTTTTTGGACTCCCAGTGCTGCGCATTGCCTTCACCTTATGTTGGAAAATTAAATGATTTCAAGTCTAAGATCGAAAGTGCTAGGCGTGTTACTACATTTATCTATAGACATGGGAGGATTCATTATGCTATGAGGGAGAAGACGGGTGGAAAGGATCTTGTGCGACCCGGGGCTACTCGATTTGCCACTGCTTTCCTTACTTTGCAAAGTTTGTACAAGCATAAAGATGCTTTGAGAAGTCTATTTGTTAGTGAGGATTGATACAGTTCAAAATAGGCCAACACGAAAGCAGGAAAAATAGTGTGTGACACTATATTTTCTTCTAGGTTTTGGAGTTCGGTCGAAGATTGTATAAGAGCATCACACCCACTTCTTATTGTATTGAGGATAGTTGATGGTGATGAAACTCCAGCTATGCCCGAGGTTTCCATGGCTATGATCATTGCCAAGAACAAACTCAAGGAGTCATTTGCGCATAATCCAATATTGTTGAAAAAATTGACAAAAATTATTGAGACCCGATGGACGAATCAAATGGAAGTGAAATTATATGGGGCCGCATTGTTTAAATCCATCCAAATATTTTGATCGTAAAGCAAATGATAATGCATATGCTCGTGCACAACGAGATATGTTCAATGATGTGCTTGAAAAAATGATCACTAATAATGATTTGCAAGTCAAGATAAGTGATCAAGTGGATGATTATGACAACATGCGAGGAAGCTTTGGAAAGCAATTGGCAATCAATCAACAAAAAACAAAGAATCCTCGTAAGCCTTTTTACATTCGTTAAACCAATTATTATATTGTTCATATAATCTATACTAGATGTTCTCCGGTGCGATGCACCGCATAATATATTCTCTTATTAGAAAATAATTTCTCGATCTCTAAATTTATTTTTGATGATCTTCGACATGAATATCATATTAGCGTGAGTGTATTATGGGGTGTAATATAATTTAAAAAAGAGTACCACATTAGCGGAGTGTTAAGTCAATTAATGTCCATTACATGAACAAATTCTGGGGAAGCCCAGACTACGGTCGTGGAGCAAGATTTCCTGGACATACCGAAAAAAAGTACGAACAAATTTTAGAGACGAAAGTAATATGTGATTAAGTCTTAATATATGTGTGTGTGCAGTGTATGTTTTATTATTTTTAGTTATTATAATTAAATAAATATCATAATTTATTTTTTATGTAAGCAGTAAATGAGTTAATATATTTTTGTTTTGCATCAATTAATTTCTTGAAAATAAATATTCATAGTTTTTATAATATAATTTTTTTGTGCAATCGGTCATTATTGTAAATCCATCAAATTTATTATATTCATATGGATGTCTAGTTGAAAATTGTGAAATAAAAATTAATTTGATATATTTTTATTAAAAATAAACTTGATTTAAAAAATTATAAACATTTAAAATTTAAGCTAAAAAAACAAAGGAATAATTTTTTTATTGGTAGATGAGTGTAAGTTGTGGAATAAAACTCACACAATACATATTTAGAATTTTTTTTTAAGAAATTCAAGGATACATCTCTATATATAAATTATATTTTAAAATATAAAATTAAAAAACTTAGAGAGTGACATGTGTCACGACTCTCTTTTAATAGAAATATAGATTATTGTTTTTGGAACGCTTTTTGAACCTTCTTTGAACCAAGTATTTCATTATTGTTTTTGACATTTTAGTTGATTGGTGAAATGCTTTTGGTGGCCTACATATCGAGCTCCAACACTTGATATGCGCATCATTAGTCTTTGTTGTTCATCTTCGGATTGTGAGCGCAATTGGAGCACATTTGAGTCTATAAGTATTAAATTATTATTATCATCAGTAAGTAACATATTAAACTTTCGAAACTAGAAGTGATTTTATTTTATTTTGATTTTTAGATCCACACGAAGAAAAGAAATCGGTTAGAGCATAAGAGACTGAATGATTTTGTTACATTCAATATAATCGACAAATTGCAATGAGATTTCAAAAGAGGCATGAAGAAGGGTCTAACTTTAACCCTGAAGATTTTCAATGGGATAATGAATGGGTTGATAGTGGTGATGATATTGTTCATACCGGAGAAGATCTTTCATGGCGTCTTGTTGATGAAGCAATTGGTGCATCGAGCAATCTTGAGGGTCGTAGTCTTTCTAGGAGAGCTAATGTTTGTCAAGCTACGGGCTCGTCGATCTTGAGTTATTCTCGACGCCGTAATACAACTACGTCTAGGTTGATTGACGAGGATGAAGTGGTTGAACCTTTTCCACATGATGATGAAGATATTGATGATGACGACGAGCTTGAAGGACAATGCGACTACTACTGATGATCATGCTCGTGAAAATGAGGGGTTTATTGATAACTTGTTTGATGATATTTGAGACTTGATTTATTGGAGACGAGGGATTTGATATGAAACTCTAGTTATTTATTATATATTTATATTGTTTATGGTGTGTTTTGTAACTTTTGTTGAGTGGGATGAATGTTATTTATTATCTAACTCATCATGTTTTAAGAATAATTCATATATTATATATTATAAAATAATATATATATTTTATATACATAAGACGCAGGCGCCTAGTCTCCTATGCGTCCAGGCGGTTTGATGGCGCCGCGACTTGACACGCTGACAACCTTGTCTTGAAGATATTTGGGCCTTTAGTTCGGGTACTTAGATGGGTTGATGGTGAGAAAAAGCCTGCAATGGCTACATCTATGAAGCTATGGATAGGTTTAAAGAAACTATCATGGCATCTTTTAAGCACAATGAGGAGAACTATATGGATATCTTCAAAATCATCGACAATAGATGGATTGTCAACTTCATCAACCTTTGCATGCCGCTGGATATTACTTGAATCCGGAGTATTTCTATCCAGGTTCTGATCTTACTCAAGATGAAGAGGTAATGAAAGGTTTCTATGCATCATTGCAAAGATTGGCCCTAAGCCATGAAGAGCAAGACAAAATTACCAATCAAATGTCTTTTTATCAAAATGCAGAAGGATTATTTGGGATTGAGATGGCAATTAGGCAGAGAAAAACTAAAAATCCAAGTAAATGCCTAAGTTCTAATTAAGTACTTTCTTTCAAGTAGTTGGCCAATTATGTATTTATGTGAATATGACCATGTCTTGTTCTTAAATCATCGCATTGCAGCTGAATGGTGGAAATCTTTTGGGTCCTCAACTCCAAATTTGTAGAAATTAGCTATGAAAGTGCTTAGTCTCACTTGTAGTGGATCCGGTTGCGAGCGTAATTGGAGTACATTTGAGCATGTAAGGATATAAACTTTACATAATACATATTTTAACGTGTATACTTTCTTTATCTATTAAAATTGTTTTATTTATGATTGTAGATTCACAGCAAGAAGAGAAATAGACTAGCTCAAAAGCGCTTTAATGATATGGTATATGTCAAGTACAATCGGGCATTAAAGCGGTGATATGAAGCACGTGACCGTATCGATTTGATTACCTTGCAGGACATAGATGATAGCAATGGGCGGTTGATAGGTGCAGTGGATGAAGAAAATCATGGAGAAGATGAAGATGATTTGGTATTTGATGATGATTCTTTGACGTGAGATGCAGTTGCTAGAGCCAGTGGAGTTGGAGAAGAGGCTTATAATACTCGATCGGTTAAGTGAAAAAGAAAAAATGTCGTCGGCTCTGCATCATTTACCAAGTCTAGCAAGTGGAAAAGGGAAAGAATTCTCATGAGAGAGCTCTTAGTAGACTTAGAGATGAGGAGGAGATAGTTTTTGACGTAGAAGAAGACGGTGAAGTAGAGGAATTTATCGAAGAAGACAATCTTGTCACAGCAGGTCGAACAAGTTCTTTGTGTCTGGTGAATTCTCTAAGCAAATAAACAACTTCTAGTCGAACATAAATATAAGCGTTCAAACTCATTCCTCGCTTCAATGTCTTCCTAAAAGTAGGCAATTTTCCAATATTTCTAATATTAAATCAATGCAATGAGCAGCACACGGAGTTCAATATAAATGCAGTCTCTTTGCCATCAACATTCTTCCTGAAAATCAATAAAAGAAAAGATAAGTGTCAGAAGACATTTTTTGAATTATAACCAATAAAAAAAGAACATCAAAGTTACATTTTTGGAGTTAAATTTAATGAAAAAATAGTTCTCACAGGCAGCAACATTTGAACTTGCACTATCAGTGACAACTTGTACCACATTTTCAACTCCTACACGAACTAAATATTTATCAATCAACTCACATCCTCTCTCCCGTCTTTGAATACTCGGAAGCATCAACTAATTCGATAAAGTGTCCTTTTTGGTAAATTTACCAGAAAGTTAATGAGAGTCCTACTTTTTTGATCTGTCCATCCATCATACATACTTTACCCATTCATCTTCATATGACTTCTTTCATTTGGTTAACTTCATCAACCTCTTTCTCAAAAAAGGAACCCTCACCTCATGATAAATGGGAGGTTTCATGCCACAACCATATTACTCAATGGATTCGATCATGACATCAACACTTGAATAATTAACGGCATTGAATGCAATTGCCGCATCATACATCCATCTAGCTATATCTCTACAAGCTTTTTTCTCTCAATTCATTCTTGCATGCTTCATTGACTGTGGATTGCCTTGCCTTGTCTTTTTTTCTAGCTTCAACAACTTTTGTTGGGTTTTGAGCAAAGTAAACATCCATCGGACCTTTTACTCTTGGCTTTTTTGCGGTGCTAATTGACTTGGTATTGCTACTTCCGCCTTTTGAAAATCGGCTTCCCCTAGCTGTCTCACTCTCACCTAAATCTTCGTCATCTCCATATATGTCTACATCTTCAAAATCGGGAATTGAACTCTTTGTTAAAACCCTTTTTGACATGAAATCTCTAATTTCTTCTAATACATGAGGCGGACATCTAGGACAAGCTTTAACATTTCGATTTCCTCCTGCAAGATGTTGTTCTGCACGATAAATTCCCACTCTGGTAACTTTGTCACAGAAATTGCAAACTAAATCATTCGTTTGGGGTGGCTTGAGCATTCGTACATAATTCCAACACATATCATTTTTGCTATTATTATTAGGTGCACTTGAACCACCACTTTGCTCCATTTGTTACAAACTTACAATACGAACCTGCAATGCAAAATAATTAAGAATAAAAAAGAAACAATGCATTATTAATGAAGTCAACACAAAAATTAAGAATAGCAAATAACTTCAAACATTGTGAAAAAACAACAAAAAAATAAGAACAAAAAACCACTGCAAAATAACCAGAAAACACAGACACAAAAGAAAAATGAATCAAATACCTGAAAATAGTGGCAGAGGCGGTCGGAAGTGGCGCTGGCTTGTGGCGCGCCACTTCCGACCGCCTCTGCTAGGCATATGTCCACGGGTCGGACCCGCCGGGTCACCGGGTCCAATAAGGAGGACCCGAACCCTAACCCGGAAAGATGGACAACCCGCCGGGTCAGCGGGTCTCGATCAGAATTTTTTTTTTTTTTTTTAGAACCCGATGCGTCAACCCGCAAGGTCTGATCACAGATTCTTTGCCCAAGAGCCAACGGCTCTATTCTAAAAAAAAGTCTGCATGCTGCCAGCAAGAGCCAACGACTCTATTCTATAAAAAAATCTGCATGCATGGTGATGGTGTGGGTGGGGCCGGGCAGGTCACCTTTTTTTCAAAAAAAAAAAATCTGCATGCTACATAGAGTCTTGTGTGGGTGGGGCCGGGCAGGTCACTTTTTTTTCAAAAAAAAAAATCTGCATGCTGCATGCTGCCAACAGCTCTATTCAAAAAAGGATCGACCCGCCGGCCACTTTTAGCCGCCGCCGCCGCAGTGCCACTTCCGACCGCCTCTGCCACTATTTTCAGGTATTTGATCCATTTTTCTTTTGTGTCTGTGTTTTCTGGTTATTTTGCAGTGTTTTTCTGTTCTTATTTTTTTGCTTTTGCTGTTTTTCACAATGTTTGAAGTTATTTGTTATTCTTAATTTTTGTGTTGACTTCATTAATAATGCATTGTTTCTTTTTTATTCTTAATTATTTTGCATTGCAGATTCGTATTGTAAGTTTGTAACAAATGGAGCAAAGTGGTGGTTCAAGTGCACCTAATAATAATAGCAAAAATGATATGTGTTGGAATTATGTACGAATGCTCAAGCCACCCCAAACGAATGATTTAGTTTGCAATTTCTGTGACAAAGTTACCCGAGGGGGAATTTATCGTGCAGAACATCTTGCAGGAGGAAATCGAAATGTTAAAGCTTGTCCTAGATGTCCGCCTCATGTATTGGAAGAAATTAGAGATTTCATGTCAAAAAGGGTTTTAACAAAGAGTTCAATTCCCGATTTTGAAGATGTAGACATATATGGAGATGCCGAAGATTTAGGTGAGAGTGAGACAGCTAGGGGAAGCCGATTTTCAAAAGGCGAAAGTAGCAATACCAAGTCAATTAGCACCGCAAAAAAGCCAAGAGTAAAAGGTTCGATGGATGTTTACTTTGCTCAAATCCCAACAAAAGTTGTTGAAGCTAGAAAAAAAGACAAGGCAAGGCAATCCACAGTCCATGAAGCATGCAAGAATGAATTGAGAGAAAAAGCTTGTAGAGACATAGGTAGATGGATGTATGATGCGGCAATTGCATTCAATGCCGTTAATTATTCAAGTTTTGATGTCATGATCGACAGTGTTCTAAAAATCGGCCTAGGCGGCCGCCTAGGCGCTAGAAGGTGGCCCTCCGCCCCGACTATCCCCTAATCGGTTCTGCCAGGCGGCTAGGCGGGTCCTAGGCGACTACCCTTTTTTTCCTTTTCTATTTTATTTTTTAACGTTTTGTCCAAAAACGTGTTTTCCTTCGCTGGACCCTCAAACCCTAAGTACCGTTTTCCTTCTCTTGTATCTCCCGGTCCATTCGTTGCTTCCTTTTCACCTTCGCTGCGGAGACTATAATCTAATTCTCCATCTGCCCGCGCACCAAATAATCGGCAGCTCACCTTCTTCTAGTCCAGTTTTTCCATTCCGACCGTTTCATCATCTTCAGAGTTCCGGTGGTTCTTCCATCTTCTGGTCAGTGTTCTTCCAGCTCAACTTCGGGTTTTTTTTTTTTTTTTTTTTTTTTTTTAAAAGCTGATGTAGATGGAGAACATATATTGGAGGAAGGATATGGAGATGAGGAAGACATGGAATTTTGACTTTAGTTTGTGACTTTTGCTTTTTGAATGTTTTTTTTCAAGACTATTGGGATGTTTTTTTTCAAGACTATTTTTTGAAAAGAATATTATTATGCATTTTGTATGCATATATAAAAATAAATAAAATATAAAAAATATAAAAAAACACTTTAGCGCCTAGCCGCTTTGGCGCCGCCTCCGAACTGGCGCTAGAAGGTCCCCGTCCGCCCGCCTACCGCCTAGCGCCTTTTAGAACATTGATGATCGAATCCATTGAGTAATATGGTTGTGGCATGAAACCTCCCATTTATCATGAGGTGAGGGTTCCTTTTCTGAGAAAGGAGGTTGATGAAGTTAACCAAATGAAGAAGTCATATGAAGATGAATGGGTAAAGTATGTATGATGGATGGACAGATCGAAAAAGTAGGACTCTCATTAACTTTCTGGTAAATTTACCAAAAAGGACACTATCGAATCAGTTGATGCTTCCGAGTATTCAAAGACGGGAGAGAGGATGTGAGTTGATTGATAGTTATTTAGTTCGTGTAGGAGTTGAAAATGTGGTACAAGTTGTCACTGATAGTGCAAGTTCAAATGTTGCTGCTGGTGAGAACTATTTTTTCATTAAATTTAACTCCAAAAATGTAACTTTGCTGTTCTTTTTTTTATTGGTTATAATTCAAAAAATGTCTTCTGACTTTTATCTTTTCTTTTATTGATTTTCAGGAAGAATGTTGATGGCAAAGAGACTGCATTTATATGGAACTCCGTGTGCTGCTCATTGCATTGATTTAATATTAGAAATATTGGAAAATTGCCTACTTTTAGGAAGACATTGAAGCGAGGAATGAGTTTGAACGCTTATATTTATGTTCGACTAGAAGTTGTTTATTTGCTTAGAGAATTCACCAGACACAAAGAACTTGTTCGACCTGCTGTGACAAGATTGTCTTCTTCGATAAATTCCTCTACTTCACCGTCTTCTTCTACGTCAAAAACTATCTCCTCCTCATCTCTAAGTCTACTAAGAGCTCTCTCATGAGAATTCTTTCCCTTTTCCACTTGCTAGACTTGGTAAATGATGCAGAGCCGACGACATTTTTTCTTTTTCACTTAGCCGATCGAGTATTATAAGCCTCTTCTCCAACTCCACTGGCTCTAGCAACTGCATCTCACGCCAAAGAATCATCATCAAATACCAAATCATCTTCATCTTCTCCATGATTTTCTTCATCCACTGTACCTATCAACCGCCCATTGCTATCATCTATGTCCTGCAAGGTAATCAAATCGATACGGTCACGTGCTTCATATCACCGCTTTAATGCCCGATTGTACTTGACATATACCATATCATTCAAGCGCTTTTGAGCTAGTCTATTTCTCTTCTTGCTGTGAATCTACAATCATAAATAAAACAATTTTAATAGATAAAAAAGTATACAGGTCAAAATATGTATTATGTAAAGTTTATATCCTTACATGCTCAAATGTACTCCAATTACGCTCGCAACCGGATCCACTACAAGTGAGACTAAACACTTTCATAGCTAATTTCTACAAATTTGGAGTTGAGGACCCAAAAGATTTCCACCATTCAGCTGTAATGCGATGATTTAAGAACAAGACATGGTCATATTCACATAAATACATAATTGGCCAACTACTTGAAAGAACGTACTTAATTAGAACTTAGGCATTTACTTGGATTTTTAGTTTTTCTCTACCTAATTGCCATCTCAATCCCAAATAATCCTTCTGCATTTTGATAAAAAGACATTTGATTGGTAATTTTGTCTTGCTCTTCATGGCTTGGGGCCAATCTTTGAAATGATGCATAGAAACCTTTCATTACCTCTTCATCTTGAGTAAGATCAGAACCTGGATAGAAATACTCCGGATTCAAGTAATATCCAGTGGCATGCAAAGGTTGATGAAGTTGACAATCCATTTATTGTCGATGATTTTGAAGATATCCATATACTTCTCATTGTGCTTAAAAGATGCCATGATAGTTTCTTTACACCTATCCATAGCTTCATAGATGTAGCCATTGCAGGCTTTTTCTCACCATCAACCCATCTAAGTACCCGAACTAAAGGCCCAAATATCTTCAAGACAAGGTTGTGAGCGTGTCAAGTCGCGGCGCCATCAGACCGCCTGGACGCATAGGAGACTAAGCGCCCGCCTAGGCGACTTCCAGGAGGTCTTATGTATATAAAATATATATTATTTTATAATATATAATATATGAATTATTCTTAAAACATGATGAGTTAGATAATAAATAACATTCATCCCACTCAACAAAAGTTACAAAACACACCATAAGCAATATAAATATATAATAAATAACAATTAGAGTTTCATATCAAATCCCTCGTCCATCGGGTCTCAACAATTTTTGTCAATTTTTTCAACAATCTTGGATTATGCGCAAATGACTCCTTGAGTTTGTTCTTGGCAACGATCATAGCCATGGAAACCTCGAGCATAGCTGGAGTTTCATGACCATCAACTATCCTCAATACAATAAGAAGTGGGTGTGATGCTCTTATACAATCTTCGACCGAACTCCAAAACCTAGAAGAAAATATAGTGTCACACACTTTTTTTCCTGCATTCATGTTGACCTATTTTGAACTGTATCAATCCTCACTAACAAATAGACTTCTCAAAGCATCTTTATGCTTGTACAAACTTTGCAAAGTAAGGAAAGCGGTGGCAAATCGAGTAGCCCCGGGTCGCACAAGATCCTTTCCACCTGTCTTCTCCCTCATAGCATAATGAATCCTCCCATGTCTATAGATAAATGTAGTAACACGCCTAGCACTTTCAATCTTAGACTTGAATTTATTTAATTTTCCAATGTCTTCCAACATAAGGTCAAGGCAATGCGCAGCACTGGGAGTCCAATAAAGTGTAGGTATTCTCTGCTCCAGTTGTTTGCCGGCCGCCTTATAGTAGGCACCATTATTCGTCACTTTTTGAACAACAAGGTTCTTACTGATTTCTTCAATTTTCTTCTCAAGCAAATCCGCTAACATTTTTGCATCATGTGATTGTCCAGATGCATCAACGGACTCCAAGAAAAAAGTTCCCTCTGGACTATTGGCAAGAAAATTAATCAAGTGCCGATTCCTTCTATCTGTCCATCCATCCGACATAAGTGTGCACCCATATTGCTTTTAAGCTATTTTATGCTTCTCTTTCACCAAGTCTGTCTCTTTTTGGCCTTCTCAAGTAGAGTTCCCCGCAAATCATGGTAACTAGGGGCTTTACCCCAGGTCCCATTTCGGCAATTAACTCAACCATTATTTCATAGCTCCTTGAGTTTGCCGCGTTGAATGATATGCCATTCTCATATAAGAAATTGGCGATGTGCATATGCATTCTCTCTTTCTATTCCGGGCTCGTTGTGCAACCTTCAATTGTCGTCTGGGTATTATCCTTAGTATGTCTCTCTTCGACAACCTCATCAGGAGTTTTTCGTACCATTGCAGAAATCGACATGTTTTGTTTTCCTACTCTTGGTTGCAGTCCTGCGAAATTTAAAGTCGAATGCTTTCTTTTAACGGTTGTTCCGGAACTTGGTTGAATAACAGAGGCACGAGACGATGGTTGAGTATTAATGTCATTATCACTACTATCACCATCATCCAAAATGACTTGTTTATTCCTCATAGTCTTAGATATGTACTGTTGCATCTACCTCATAATTTCTGTGGTTGTTTGGGGACATTTAGCAACATCTCCATAACCGGCAGCTAGGTGTTGCTTCAATCTCTTTATCCCCGAGTGCATTTGTTTGTGACAAAGTGAACATTCAACCAAATCTTTGTTGTTCAAGTCTGGCCAAAAACCGTATTTCCATCCCAGATCACTCGATTTCGCCTTTCTTTTAGGATCTTTGGACGGATCGTAATTTTCCGTAGAATTACTTTCAGCCATAATAATGTTTGGGCCTATAAATAAATTTAAAAATAATTAGACAAAAAAATTAATGAAACAGAAAGAAAAAGTAAGAAAAATAAAAATAAAAATAAAAAACATACAGGAAAAAAAACAAATAATTTTCGAAGAATATGACGACGCGGATTGGAAAAATGACCATCTAAATTGTAAGGCTACTCAATTTCTATTTTGTGCTTTAAATCCGGAAGAGGTCAATCGAATCTCATCGTGTGAAAGTGCTAAAGAAATATGGAAAATTCTTGAAATCACTCACGAAGGGACAACTCAAGTCAAGGAGATGAAGATCAATATGCTTCTCTATGACTACGAGTTATTCATGATGAAAGGTGACGAGTCCATCACCAACATGCTCGACCGATTTTCGGTCATCACAAATGGACTTGCTTCATTTGGTAAACCATTATCTAGTAGTGAAAAAGTCAAGAAAATTTTACGATTACTACTTAGTGAATGGGATGGCACCGTGACCGCGATCATGGAATCAAAATATCTCAATACGCTTGATTTTAGCGCCCTCGTTGGTTCGCTAATTAATTATGAGATAGTGTTAAAATCACGAAATGTCAAGCCAAAGCCGAAGGAAAGATCGATAGCCTTGAAGGCTAAGATGTCTAAGAAGGAAGTAATCCCGGTTGAAGAAAGCGACGAAGAATCGGCATATTATGCCAAGAATATTAATAAGTTCCAAACCTTATTAAACCGGAGAAAGAAGGATATCTCAGGCGAATCTAAGAAATTCGACAACTCTTGTCGATTATGTGGTAAACTAGGCCGTTTTGCCAAGAATTGCCGAGCTAAACCAAAGAAGGAGGTTCTCGTTGCAACATGGAGCGATGAAGATGAAGATGATGATTTCATCAATCAAAATAATCTCGCTCTCATGGTCCGGAGTTCATTCGACGATAGCAACGTCGAAAGCCAATTAAGTAATTCTCACAATGAACTATTTGAAGCATTTGAATTACTGCATACCGATTTCCAAAATATTTTTAAAGAAATCAAATCCCTTCAAACTAAAAATAAATCATTGGAAAATGAGATTTCCAAAATTCTTGAAAAGGGAAAATCTGTTGAGATCGATCATTCAAAATGCGTTGAAAACGAAAATATTTTAATGGATGATCTTGTTAAAGTTCAAACCGAGCTAAAAAATTTAACTAAGAAATTCTCGTGTGGAAACGAGAAATTTGAACAAATGCTCTTGGTTCAGAAATTTACAGGGGTTGGGGTTCACATCTCATATTAGAAATGAATCCGTAAATTTCAAGATACCCCGTTGTGAAAAATGTTTGAAAATCGGGCATCATATTTCGAACTGTAAAAGCCCACGCCGGACGATTAAATTAAAAAAGTTTTGGGTTCCTAAAGGAACAAATATTTTAAATATCGTCTATGTTTCAAATGAAAAATCAACTCTCGGTTGGATCCCCAAAAATTGATTTTTTATCAAAATATTTTACTTAGGGGGAGTAATAATTTTTTTAAGGGAGATAATATTTTCAGGGGGAGTTTATACCCTATTCATATTTATCATTTGGTATCACGTATATTTTATATTTGGTATTATTATATTTATTTTTTTTAAACTTTTTGATGAAAACAAAAAGGGGGAGAGAAACGAGAATGAGATTAACCCTGAAAGGGGGAGAAAAGTCGAAAAGTTGAAATTGAAAAGAAAAATGGAATTTGAAAGGAGAAAAGGAGAAGAAAAGTAGAAAAGATGAAGTTGAAAAGAAAAATGAGGAGACGTCGAAAAGTTGATGAAAATTTGAAAAAGAAAAAGAGAAGAAAAGAAGAAGTCGAAAAAGAAATGGGAGAAGAAACTAACGAAACGAAAACTTTGTCTGTACACATACATATATTTGTATTTTTTGCAGGTAGATCCCATTGACGAAGTGTTGTTTTGTAATCATCAAAAACGGGGAGATTGTTGAAACATTTTGTTCCATACATGCTTAATAGTGTTTTGATGATTAAAGTTGTTACACAAAACAAAACAACAAAAAGACGAAGCAAAGCATCGAAGAAAACGAAGTTGCAAAAAGGTGTTCTGATCATGCATAACGTACGCAATGAATAGAGTGTAGCGTACGTAATATGAATGTATTAACGTACGTAACAGATGAATGTTAACGTCCGTAACCGAGTACTTCTGAGTTCAAACGAGATGAACGTTGAAGATGACGTCATGGCATAGGTCGGCAAGCAACGGATATGTTGACAAAACTTAACGTACGTAATGGATTGTTGATAACGTACGTAAGGAAAGAAACGAAAGCTACTGGACTAAAACTGGTACGTGCTAACGTACGTAAACATTGCTAGTTAACGTACGTAACAGGTGTAGCGTATGTAACACAGTGATGATAGCAGCCGTAATCAATGCACAGGGAGCTAACTGCTAGTTTGGTTGATGAAGGTTATAAATACCACATCCTTGGTATTCATCCATACAACAACTTCAAGCATACTACTCATTGATCATGAATATCGATATTATTATTGTTGTGATATTGAGCTTATATTGTACACGAGAGGTAAAAGAAAAGATGCGATTGGATTCGGTGTTATTAGGATCAAGGATCCGGCATTATTAGAATCGCAATCGCTATCTTAGTGAGGTTTATCTAGTACCCATAGAAAGCTAGAGTGGTTGATTCCTTGTCCAATAGAAAAGGAAAACGGTTTAACTTGGACCGACACAAAGACAAGTACGAGTGGTTTATCACGGACCAATAGAAGACGTGATTGTAAAGGTTATCCCTCGACCGATAGAAGAGAGGTGCAGAGGTTATTATCTTGAACCTATAGAAAAAGATACCGAGAGAGGACGTAGGCTCGTTTATAGCCGAACCTCTATAAATTTGTGTGTCGTTTAATTTCCGCACATTTAATTTACGCTTCCGCAACACGGCGCATATTCCGATCTTGCTCCAACATTTGATGATTTGAGGTGCATCGAGAACATCTTTTAATGCTAGATGAGATTGAGTGGCAATAAGCTTGTGTACCTGTATCCATGAAATAAGGCATAAGAGTACCTGACGAGGAAGTAATGTGCGAGGTGGCCCCGGTTTCCATATACCAATTCGTATCAGGGTGTCAATCCAAGTGTGCATCACCTGTTCAATGTCCGTGGTGGATGGGGCGGCTGTGAAGGACTGATTAGGTCGAGGCCCAGGTATGCCCATGTTGTGTCTGCCAGTTGCAAAATTACGCCTAGCCACGGGACTGATAGGAAATGGACATGGCGCCAGAGTTCAAGGCCACTGTTGCCACAGGTTGGGCTGGAACTGGCCCCATGGTCCAGCCCAAGGCTGCTGCTGCTGACTTGATGCAGCAGGTCCACCTCCACGACCCCCGTTGGATGTTTGACCGGAATTATCTCCCCCGATTTGAAACAAGGTTTCCCCCCTCCACGTCCTTTCCCGCCTATATGACCACCCGCTTGAGTTTTCTGTCCATCAGTGGATGGAGAAGAGGAGCGAGCCTGAAAGGAGTTGCGAAACATAGGACTCGCGGGCAGTGACCATGGCAGCCGCCGTGGATGTTCTCTTGTTGAAACCCGCTTCTTCCAGTGTTATCGGGCTTTATAAAATGGTGGGAGGGTCTGACTTTGACGAATAATCATCCCCACACCATTATATGCTTCGGTTAGACCCGCAACGACTTGGAGAACAAGCCTATCGATATCTCTTTGAGGTGTTGGCAATAAGCTGAAGCTATGGGAAAGTCCTCCATTAAGGAATGGGAGAATTTTTGTTCAAGCGTAACAGCTAGGGAATTTTTGTTATCCTCGAATATATCACGCAAGGGATCCCAAGTGGCCATCGTGGCATCGCTGTTGAATCGATCTCAAGTATAGTATGTAAAAGATCTTTAGAAATGGTAGAGTAAAACCACCCTAAAACCGTCACATCAAGAGTCGACCATAATTCTTTCCCGTCATCGGTTGTTGGCGTTACTTCCTTGCCTTTTGCTGGTGCGATTATCATTATATGGTGAAGAACGCGATGTGAGCATGACTTTTGAAGAGCTCCAGCCATGTAGCGTGTTGTACATTTTCCATCTCCAGTGTATTCGTAATATGGTTCTTGATGTTGGAAATGGCAAGAGCCGGATTAAACGAATTGCGGGATGTTGACATGGCGTGTGGCCAGGGTAAGAAAGGGACAGCCTGACGTTTTGTTGAACCCTGAAAACAAAAATGCCGGACAGGGTTTCCATATACACTTGCCATATTTCTACCATACTTGTCATACTTATATTACATCTAAAACTTATATATATTACATCACTCTAAATATGGCAAGAGGGCGGGGTAAAATTTGTCGCCCCAACTAATGAGGTACAATACAAGTATATGCTAAACTAATGAGGATTCTATGCTATCAATTACCACTATTCAAGTTAACAGCTAATCAATCTAATATTTACAAGATATTATATTAGTTACAAGATATGATATTGATTTAGTCTAATAATTTTCAAAAAGCTATGAATTGCTCTCTGTTCTTCTCAGGATGAAAGGGTTTCACGAAATCGAACTTCAAGTTCGGGACTATGAATTGGATCAATACGGTGTCGTAAACAATGCTGTTTACGCAAGTTACTGCCAACATGGTGAGATTACTTTGTTCATTCATATCTTTGTGGCATGTCTGACTTTACTGCCAACAGTGTTGTGAATAACCTTTTCTTGTTGATATTATTCATAGTAGCAATTGGAATTTTGCGCAGTGTTAATTTCCACCATTTTTTTTTGAAACGATATAAATCAACTTGCACTATTTGTGATCCTCTCATTACGTCGAAAATTGTATTTACGGTTAAGGCTTTACAGAGTTTTAAGTGGAAGTTTCACAGTCAGAGTCACAGGATTGATGAAGGAAAAATAGTGTCTCTTAATATACGCTATGAAGAAGCAACGGTACTCCTAAAATGTTGAAGTATGCATGTTGGAAACTCGGGGATACGCGGGGATACATACATGACACACTGGGATACGGATTTATGAACTTTCTTATAGAAAATTTTAAAGAATGGGATTTTCTATATAATCTCAAATTTTGGGGTCTTGTTTATTAATCTTAAAAGGAGTAAAATATTTTTAATAATATTATTTTTAATTTAAGTACATTTCTTTCGCCGTATCCCTCCATACCCGTCTCATTATTTCAAAAAATGCAGCTTCCCCCGTACCCATACCCATGTGCATACCTTTGTCATTGCTTCATAGATTATATGGAAATGGTCGCCTACTCACCGTGAGCATTTTTAATATGCCCACTTGGCACATGTAAAGATCTTGTGCTCTTTCAATCCACCACCCACCGTGTAGCTAATCTCCTGTCAGTGAGTGGGCATATTTAGATTATATTGTAATTTCGAAAGTTACCTATGTTTTTTTTTTTTTTTTTTTTTGGCAATTAGGTCACTACCCCCACCCCCACCCCCACCAACAAAAAAAAAAAACTAAATAAATTCAAAGAATTTTCTTTTCTGTTTGTTTACCTCTAATGTATAAACAGGTCGTCATGAACTATTGGCGAGGATTGGTGTAAATGCAGATGCAGTTGCCCGAGCTGGTGATGCTTTAGCACTAACTGAATTGTCACTCAAGTTTATTGCACCGTTAAGGGTATGTATGACTATAATATTCATATTGGGAGCTCCAAGTAACGATTAATCATACAATGAGCTGATAATATTAACTATATAGCATGTTTATCCTATGTGTTTCGGTATTATGCGTATTGTGTGCCTTAATTATTTATATAATTATAGAGTGGAGACGGGTTTGTTTTGAGGGTGAGGGCATACGACTCTTCTGCTACTCGGATGTTCTTTGAACATTTCATCTACAGGCTTCCTAACTTAGAGGTGCCTGTTATACCACCCTTGTAATTCGATATCCGAAATAATTTGAAAGCTATTTTTTTTTGGTGCAAATAACTGAGTTGTGTTTTTTTTTGTCTCTCTAGCCTGTCGTAGAGGCGAGAGCCACAGCAGTCTGGCTCGACAAAAACTATCGTCCGGTTCGTATTCCTGCTGAGGTGAAATCTAAGATCACACAGTTTCTTCAACACGGAGACACAAAGTGATGGCTATTTGTGTAAGAAAAAGGAAATTATTTTTTACATTTATAATAACACATGCTTTATGAACTTCATTGAATGTGCCCCGTTTTATTAACTATTACCGGCTGCAAGATAAACATACTGCTACTTAAATTCACATCTGCAACTACAAATAGACCGTCAGAGGTACTTGCAGAGTTGTATACTATCTTCATGTTGGAGATAAGTGCTCCTCTTTTTTCTCTTTTCTTTATTCACAGGTAAAGGGCTTAATCATCCGAAAATGCGGTTAAGTGTTGCTGCCAATCGAACTCCACCCTGAGCGAGCCGTAGATTAACGACTGGTCTCCTTGACAGGAAATAGTCGTCTGATAGGAGTTTTGAACCCGTCGTCATTTTATAGGAAAAATGTTTGTCAATTATAAGAAAAATGAAAAATGTTACCTTCAAGAACAGAATTTTCATCGACACCTTTATATGCCCAGTCACAGGCTGCTTTAATACCTTCAGATGCGTACCTGTGGCAACGCAGTTTGATTATATTTAGTGTTATATATATATATATATATACAAAATAAAAAAGATGAATTTGACCATTGATAGAGTTAGGTATTTGTTAAATACAAATTTGTATCAATTTAAGGGTGTAATCTGTAAAAAAATTTAAACAAAAAATAGGATATCTGTAATTAGGCTAAAACTCGGGTATTTTTTTTCAATTTCTTTTTTTAATATAATCCATATAGTAAAGAAAAATATGTGAAAACTAGGTGATGCAGAACCGAAAATGTTATGTTGTCAACGTTGGGGCGGATTTTATTGTCCCAGTAGTATTACATTACTATCCCACAAGTGATGTGTCAAATCCTAATAATGCCACATCAGCATTGTAACAAAATCTGACTCATCACTGGCATCTGGCAACATAACAGTCCTGGTTTAAAAACTAACAATTTCAAAGAACTGTTGAATTCATTTGTGTTTTAAACTCACAAATCTGGGCAAGCTGTCTTGTTGCAGACCTCCCATGCCTTGGCTTGTTCGGACCATACAGTCTGTTCGAGCGATGAGTAAAAGCATCATCAGCAGAGCGAGTTGGGATTTTAGTTTGAGTGAAACGGAATGCGTAATATTTTTTATTTACAAAAATGTAATTTATTTTAAAAGATAATACCCCCCATCTCCGCCACTGTTCATCAACATACCGTTATATTCTTCTGAAGTGCATCGGTTAATTCGTCGACATCAGATTCGTAAAACCTTTCCTCTGCTGTCTCGATGATGTTACTATCCCATACCTGTAGATTTTGGATTTTTAGTATGTTTCTTTTTTCGATACGAAAAAATATTTTTTGGTGCAAAAAGAAAATAATCGAATATTTACGTGATGAAGAACCGATTTTCTTTTGTACCAACGAACATCGATAGTGTTCGCTCCCCTGTCTGAAGTGAATCCAACATGTAGAGGCTGCATATAAAGTAGTTTTTGAATGCTATTTTATGGGAAAATTAAGAATATGTTTCTTGTGAAACCTAATAAATCAGTTTCATCGTAAGATCACTCTATTGAAACTGAATTAAATGAACACTAAAAATGAAAATGAACCTAAAAACTGAAGGAAACAAAAAACACAGATGGGAAAAGTAAATATACTAAAAAAAGAAAACCTTAAATAGTCCTCACAAACTAAAAAATATTACTCTCGCCGAAGTGTCCCATTTGACTTTTTTTTTTGTTCATTTTTTTTTTTATTTTGATCATAAATTTAATTATAATGCCGCATCATTAGAAGCAGATTTATTATGAAATGTATTTTTTAAAGTTTTATGATGACGGTTAATGGAATTTCATCTCATTTATCATCCGTATGAATGTTGCGACAGGAAGAGTATCCAGTGTAAAATTTTGCTACTTTGTATTTTACATGATTTCACACTGTTAATAATTTTGACTATTATTTGACACTAAATTTTTCATGTCAAACGTGATGATGATGATAGGATTTTATAACTATTGAAATTATAATTATAATATTATAAATAATTGTAATCAAAATATTGTCGGTTTGACTGGGAAAAATTAAACGGGACACCAGAGAAAGTAAAAAAAACTAAAAGAAAAATTAAGATACATTAAGAGAACTAAAAGAACACGAAGACAAATATCTAAAAAGTAAAGCTGATGTTATAACAAAACTAACAATAGTAGTGTACCTGATGAATGTCTCCAATGAAGTGAGATAGGAAGAGAAGTGCTTCTGTGAGATTATCTGGCATTTATAAAGCTTATTCAATTTATACTGTATTTGATTATATATTCAAAAAAATTGGATGAATAGCAGATTATCTTCCTATGTTTTACAAAATAGGCCGTTTACCCAACTGCATAAATAAAACGATCAGATTAATCCTTCATGTTTTTAAAAGATATACCGCTTATCCTCGTGAATTAAATAACCAGATTACCCTCATGTATTATTACAAAATTATAGATTAACCCAATATGTTTTATCCGAACGATCCGAATCATCGCTTTATGCACAAAACTATAGAGGGAGAGACACTTTTTTGAAAACATAAGAGGTAATTTGTCGATTTAATTTACACGTGGGGTAATCTGTCAAACACTCTAGAAATTTCTTTGTTTATTCACAATCGATACCATAAGTCCATGCGGTTTAAAAATATTGGATTCAGATCCGAACCCACACCAAATCTTAACCCAAATCCTACGAGCAGACCCAATATATATCCATACTAGATCCATCCATTTTATATTAGAACATAGATTTTTAATGGCAATATATAATTGAAGATTATACTTTATAAAAAAGAGTTATTTAAAAATAAAAGATAAATATATAGACCCGGACAGGTTTTAAAAATGAAAAAACCTAACCTACATCCCAGTATGTATATTGACCATTAAAATATATGATAAAAATTATTTGATATAAATTTATTGATAAATATACATGCAGTTGTGGCATCGTATCGTAGAATTTCCCATATTATTTAAATTTTAAACCCATTAAGAAAACTTAAAAAGTAGCTTTTTTTTTTTCTTCGTACATTGAGAAGCAGTAGCAGCATCGCCATAAGTGAGAAGCTGAGTGGTGTAGTTGTTGATAGCCCCTGCTACACACCTATCTTTTACTCCATCTTCGTCTTTGCAATCCCCTGCAATATCTCAACAAACATTCTTAAGTACTTCAGAATCGGGTGGATGGCGGATTATTCCCATTCTTAAAAATTATTTAGATTTTTATATATTTTAAATTTTTCCTGATTGTTTTTTGTTTAAAAAAAAAACAGATTTTTTTTTATATTTTTTATATTTTTGTTGAGTTTTAAGAAAAGATAAATATTTTTTCTCTTTCAGATATTTTCTGTATTTGTTTCTGAATTTTCAGATTTTTCTTATATTTTTTATATTTTTGTTGAGTTTTAAGAAAATATAAATATTTTTTCTCTTTCAGATTTTTTCTGTATTTGTTTTTGAATTCTTCAGATTCTTCTTATATTTTTGAATATTTCAAATTTTTGCCAAATATCTTTTACTTTGCAAGGTTTTTTCTATATATTTTTTTTCAGATTTATCTTTTATTTTTTGGAATTTTATAAAAATATGAAAAAACTTATTCATCATCGTCCAGAGATAAAAACCGACGTGGAATCAATGTGGATGTTTGATTCGGTGTGTTTAATAAAAATAAATTCAAGAACTAAAAATCTGAAAAAAAAACTATATCATCTGAAAAAAAAACATTAACTCCCTCTATCCCGCTCAGAGCATGTATTTTTGGTATATTTTGGATAAATATATGTAGGTAATGATGACAAATGTACGACGGAGATTAAAAGTTAAAAAGTATTGGTAGTGAATATTAAAAAATAAAAATTAGTTGTTTGATTTGATTGTGTAAAAGTGATAAATATAAAGTTTTAAAAGGAACAAAAAAAATGGGTAAATGTAGAGTTTTGAGAGGGACGGAGGTAGTAACTCACTGTTGTACTGATAAGTGCAGAGATGGTCGGGAGTGTCGATAAAATGAAGAGGAGACGACCAGTGATAACGAAACCTGACTCGATCCGCCCACGAACACATGCTGCTCAGATCGTTTTGTGCATCGGGTGGCAAGAGATTTGACACGGCATCTGCTGCTGCTTTAGACAGCCTCGGCTACATGCAATAAAGTAGAAATATAACATAAGTTTTTCCTTTTTTTTTTGTTAGGTCATGAGTTTCACATAGAAATATATATATATATATATATATATATATATATATATATATATATATATATATATAAAAGAAACCTGAGCAAGTTTGCAGATAATATGATGCCCGTCAGTGCCCCAACCGGTGGCAATAGGGATACAGAATACTAGAAGAACAACTGCAACTGCTACTCTGTGAAATTTGGACAGCTCCATTTTTTTTTTTTTTTTTTTGTTGGGGTTTTTGTTTTGCCCTAAAATATGGCATTATATAATATATAATGTGGGGATCGAAATTGATTTGTTTGCCAAAAAAAAAAAAAAATATGCCTTTTGGGGAAGGGAAATTGAAAATGAAAGGCTTTTAAAAATGCTAAAAAATGGCTGTTTTTGTGGGGGCAAAAATCACTTTTAGTCCCGTAAATATTTATTTTTACGATTTGATTTAATGATCATTTATTTTTTCAATTTGTGTAAAAATTAACTAATTTAAGGAAGATTTTTGCTGAAAAATACTCCCTCCTTCCACGATCTTCCTTTACAGTTTGATCCGACACGAGTTTTAATAATGCTTATTGACTTTGAGTAGATATATGTAGTGAGTGTAATTTGGATCCCACTTGGATGTATGTTTATTAGTAATTTAGTGTAGATAAAGTAATGATGTTGATGTGTGAAGATAAATGTGGAATTAAAAAAATAATGATGTTGATGTGTAAGGATAAAAGTGGAATTAAAAAGTTTCCTTATTTAGAAAAAGTGAAGTGTAAAGAAAGGTTGTGGACGGACGAAAATGACAAATGTAAAGAAAGATCGTGGACGGAGGGAGTACTAAACTAGCCGGAAATCGTCACGTGCTAGTAACGTGACCTCTAAAATGGGAGAACTCCGGCAAGAATTATTGACGTGCATAAAAGAGCTGATGTGGATTATTTGTCTAGATATCTTTGAATTTTGTAATTAAAATTATTTTCTTACTCAACAAATTGAGAGCGGATCTACGTCACTAATTTGACCAAAAGATAAATAAAAATAATCTGTATCAATTTATTTTATGCCACGTCTATAATTTTCGCTAGAATCTCCAAATTTTAGAGGTCAGGTGACCCTTTCCGACCAATTTAGTATTTTCCAGTGAAAATTGATATTAATTTGAACAATTTTAATATATACGGGATCAAATTAAAAAAAGTAAATAATTATATGATCAAAATTGTAAAGAAAAATAATTACATGATCAGAAACGAATTTTAGCCGGGTTTGTAGCTTTTTCTTAGTGAAAAAAGGTGGATGGCTGAATGGAGATATGGAGATAATAAGAATTAATGTTGTAATCCCGTGATTGAAGTCGGGCTTTTATTGTTTGTTAGTTTTTTTCCTTTTCTTTTCTTCTTTGAATTTCCAAACTAACATCATGAATTGGCGTTATAACTCACGCATTCTATACACTAAAGAGATTTGGAGGAAAATAGGAATAATTATCGACGGTGTGGTTGGTACTGCGGCTGCGTGCCCTCGATCTAAAATTAAGTTTTCCATCATAATTTGTTCGTCCTCTTAGTCTCGTGTTTGCGGTTAACAGACATATTTACTTAGCCCAATAAAGAACAATAATTAGAAACCGTGCTCTTGGCGCGGTTGGTTTAATTGAAAAAAGAAGAAGCTAACCTTGAATTTGGATACATAAGGGTTGCATATAAGCATTAATTATGTATACTAATTGCATCGAATGCTATATTAATTACGGCAAAATGCATCCTTAGGTCCCTGAACTATTAACTTTTATTTCATCAGGTCCCTGAACTATTTTTATGTTTTAAGAAGGACCTAAACTATTGAAAAACGAATTCACGTGGTCCATAGTTGACGGAAATTGCTTGAGCGTTGACTACTTGAATAGTTCAGGAACCTGATGAACTTCTATTTCGTTTTTCAATTCGTTTTTCAACGTTGACTAATTTATTTGTAATATTATCAATAAATTTATTATTAATATTATTGATATCAATATTCCCAATAGTATTATAATATTTCTAGTATTATTAACGTAACTTTTATTATTTTTTTTTTGTTGTGATATAACTAATTTTATTATTGTTGTATATATTTTTATGTGATATAATTATTATATTAATCTTATAAATAGTATTATATATAATATACATAATATACAATATTATTGTAGATGTTATATACATGTTTGGAAATTATTGTACATATATATTCTACATAAATTATTGTACATATATATTCTAATCTATATTACTCGTTATTATTATAAATAAAAACTATTTAGAAGTTTGGAAATTTAAATTATAAATAAAAATTATTTAAATTAATCTATATTCTTAGAAGTTTGGAAATTTAAATTATAAATAAAAATTATTTAGAGTAAGTTTGTTGTGACATATAGTTCAATTTAATAATGAGTACTTTACGCCTAATTTTAATATATTTTAATTGAGTTCAATTTATTTTATCAAAATTGATTTTATTGATTATTATTCAATTCAATTTAATATTATTGATTGACTTAAAATCAATATTATTAATTACTATTATCATTATTTGTGTTCTAAGTAATTATATAAAATAATTTTTATTATAATTTTTTTATTTTTTATTATAATTATTTATATTATCAATAACAATATATAAATAACAATTATATATATATATTATCTAATTTTATTATCATTAATTACTATTACTATTATTATTATGATTATTAATATCATTATTATCAATAGAATTATATATTATTTGTAATATTATCAATAAATTTATTATTAATATTATTGATATCAATATTCCCAATAGTATTATAACATTTCTAGTATTATTAACGTAACTTTTATTATTATTATTTTTTTGTTGTGATATAACTAATTTTATTATTGTTGTATATATTTTTATGTGATATAATTATTATATTAATCTTATAAATAGTATTATATATAATATACATAATATACAATATTATTGTAGATGTTATATACATATATATTCTAATCTATATTACTCGTTATTATTATTATTATTTATTCGGTCATTTCGATTGATTCAATTGATTATATTATATATGTATCCTTGTTGTTTATTAATACGGTACATGGCATGCTCAAAATTAATCTATATTCTTAGAAGTTTGGAAATTTAAATTATAAATAAAAATTATTTAGAGTAAGTTTGTTATAACATATAGTAAAACCTCGATAAATGAAAGTTCGATAAGCAAATAATCTGAACAAATAAATATTTTTCCCGGGGCAAGTCTTTATAACATGTTCAAATTATCGCTCGATAAAATGAATAACATCGCTAAATGAATATTTTATCCAATCCGAATATTATTTATTCATTATTTTTGTTATTTTATCGCACACCATAAATACCACAATGTGATTTTCAGCACTCATATTAAAACATAAAAATAGTTCACGGACCTGATGAAAGAAAAGTTAATAGTTCAGGGACCTAAGGATGCATTTTGCCTATTAAAAAATTCAACACAGAAGTCCGCTTTCCATTCCAATCGCACTCACAAGCGCGTGCAATATTTATATTAACGTTCCGTCAACTATGGACCACGTGAATTCGTTTTTCAATAGTTTAGGTCCTTCTTAAAACATAAAAATAGTTCAAGGACCTGATGAAAGAAAAGTTAATAGTTCAGGGACCTAAGGATGCATTTTGCCTATTAATTACTTTAAACTCTACTCCCTCCATCCCATATATATAGGCAATGTTTGATTTTTTTAGTCAATCGTCTCCGACTTTGATTACAAATTAATCTTAACCCACAAATGTAAAATCTTTAATTAAATTATATAATGAAACTTTAGTACCTAAACTTTCATTATATAATTCAGTCAAGCATTTTATATTCGCGGTTTAAGATTAATTCATCGTCAAAGTCAGAGATGATTGACCAAAAAAGTCAACCGTGACCTATATATATAGTACAGAGAGAGTATGTAATTTGTAGTTTCAGTACATTGAAACTTTATAAAGTATTAATAACTCTTATTGTCAATGCATTGGAATTACAAACAAAATAGAATTTGTGCAATTAAGACACGTAATTAATATTTATATGCGGCCTTAAGGGCTACATCTATCATTTGCCAACTTTGAAATACAAAATTACTCAGCGTTAATATTAAATGGGTTAATTGTAATAATTACGAGGCCTTACGAACCCGTGCGATGCACCGGCTGTGCTTTTGGTTGAATATCTACGTGTTTTGTACGTAATATTTGTGGAGATATTTATATACTTTTTATCAAGGTCGCGTCAATGTTTGTAATATAAGTTTTACATAATCAGTTATATGTAATGTATTAGGTTGTTTATTTATTTATTTATTTTGTTCAATAAGTTTGTGATTTGTGTTTGTTATCACGGGATGAGGCTTTACGAACTCGTGCGATGCCTGCATTTGTGTTTTGGTTTAATATCTACGTGTTTTTACGTAATGTTGGTGCAGACTCTTGGCCTTCATAATCACTGTCGCAATCATCTTTCATCACCTAACAATCCGTATCATTGTTAGAAGACGATGATGGCAAATGTGTAGCAACATTTGATGTTGTTGAATCAGTTATTGATAGTATCAACCTCATTGTTTTTTCCCTTTCATTGACTTTATAGTTTAATTCTTGTTGTTGTCCTTTTTTTTCTTTTTTACTTTTTGCTTTTTTTTTATTCTTAATTTCTCAAAATTTGGGATTGCTTAAGATGGTTTGGTTACACATTATTATAAATTTGCATTATTAATTAATTTCTTTAATAAAACAATAACCATAAAAGAGTCAATCAATCTGCCATACCATAGTCTCGGTCAAAAAGCTGAAACCCACACGTCTCATAGCATTGCGATATTGTATAAAATTATTTGCTACATAATGTTTAGCGTAAAGTTTTAGAAATGAAGATAAAAGTATCTATTTGAACAAAACGGGCATCGTAATAATGAGAACCTTTATAAAAAGAGTGTAGTGTTTGTAAGAACACAAATTGAATGTATTTAATCATTTGATAAATAGGATGGGGTTCAAGTTATGTCACTATGTATTTCATTAAGTTATATATCACTTTGTATTCCATTAATTGAAGCGCAACTTGATTGCATGGGTCTGAGTTATTATAGCACATGGTTCTATCCATTGAACTTTATTGCATGGTTATGATTCATTATATTAGAAGTTTCTCTTAGTTGTTAAAATTACTTTAAAAGCACCATCCAAATACCCTCCAAATCAGTATAAACACAAATGACATTGTCCTTTAATGATTTCAGAAACAAATAACAAAACTAATTGTTTTGTTTGACTTTTTAATTTTCTGGACAAAGTGATTGAGTATAAAAAATTGTTGCCTAACAATGAACTTGTATTATATATTGTGTTTGAAGACATGGCCTATATGCTTATAACGTGGAAGTTTATTATATGACGAACATTCGTTCGTACTTTGTTGTTTAATAGAGTTTGAATTTTCTATTTTTAGCATGATCATGATGATAAAAAGTTAAAGAATATAACTTTCACAGCATGAGATTACAAAATTAAAGCTCAGATTCATTATTCCTCCAACAATTCAGTATATACATATATGGATATCAAAGAGTCAAAAAGATTAAACGCAAACAAAATATTAACATTCAGATCCATCCAACTATTGAGTGTCGCAATGAATCATGGATAAAATTTATGAGAATGAGACTGATTAGAGGATAATTCAACTTCATATATTGTTGACAACCGAAGCCTAAAGGACCGAACAGCCAATCGAGTTTGCCTCGATCAATATCTTTGCATTTCCCTGGTTGAACATGATCTCGACACTCCTAAGCTCGAAGACGATTATTGTTGGCTTCTTTCTTGTGAGGAAAGACCCTAGTTGTTTTGCTTTCTTCTTCTTCTTCTTCTTATTCTAATTCTTTGTTTTTTCCTTCATCCATTCCCTGACATTTGGAAAATCGATAAGACATAGAACAATAGAACTTAACTTTATCCCCCACAAATATTTTTCTAAGAAAACGAAATGAATGAATTTGAGTTGGCCACCTCCTCATATATGAGGGTTAAATAAAATCAAATACATTTTACGTGTGTATGTGTTTGCTTATATAAATATATTTTGTAAAAGGGAATGAAAGAAGACATACGGTTGTTGGCGAAGATATCATCTCGTACACCATGTTCTTGCCCAAACCTATCATGCAACAGCAACAACACATATAAGATTACTAATAATCAATCATTAACAATACAATCACAAACAAATATATTTTTTTAAGAAAACGAAATGAATGAATTTGAGTTGGCCACCCCCTCCTAATACATGAGGGTTAAATAAAATCAAATACATTTTACGTGTGTATGTGTTTGCTTATATAAATATATTTTGCAAAAGGGAATGAAAGAAGACATACGGTTGTTGGCGAAGATATCATCTCCTACACAATCTTCTTGCCCAAACCTATCATGCAACAGCAACAACACATATAAGATTACTAATAATCAATCATTAACAATACAATCACAAACAAATATGTTTGCCAACGACGTTAATCATTCTGGAGCTGCTCATTACACACGACAACAATCAAAACTAAACTTAGTACCATATCACATTACCAAAAGAAACAATTCTGATAAATAAAATATACATCACATCAATTTTTCAATAACCTTCTTCATCAACGACTCATGCACGCCATGATGATTAAAATGAGATGTGTTGAACTATGCTATTTATACTTTGTAATGTGTAACTATTCAGGATACGAAGAGATTGTAACTAATGAAATTGGTTACAACAATTACCTGTGATCAATATTCATAAATTGATTTCATAAAGGACTTCAATTCGAATTCCCAATATTTATTTGCAGCAACAATTCGCATTCTCAATCCCAACATTTATTTGCGGACTAATTCGCATTCCCAACATTCATTTACACAGCCCTCCCTCGTAGATGCATGCTTTCAATCATTAAGACTTCACAATCAATGTAGAGACTTATATAATTTTCACTTCAAAATTGATGTCATTAATACTCTCCAATGATTTTTAGGACCTAATATTTATATGATATATGATGGTAGAAGATTTAGGAAAGCAATTATAATTTATAGATGCACAATTTTTGATGATGGACATTCTTATTACATGTAACCTTCACAATCATAATATCCGTAATGAATACACGTACACTTGGTATGCCTCACAATAAATACGCTCTGACCTTTCATATTAGTGTAATTACTACACGGTGAATGTCTCAATGAATACACCAACACTTCGCATGCCCCTCATTAAGGTATTGCCCTTGGCATGGAATTTTTAGCCTAATAATTGGTGTCATTGCCCCTCATCAATGAATTTTTTGGGTGAATCTTTCAATATATATGATATATATATTTTAGCTTATTTCATAAGAGATCGTTTTATTTTGTTCATTAATTTAGCTATTATTTGAAGGTTTTATTTGTTATAATACTTGTTTGAGATGTGATAGACATTTATTTCAAATCAGGAATTGAATTACGTTGTTTTTTGTATCGATAATATGAATAAGCAATGTTGTGATTACATTACATTAAGTTAAATAAATAAATAAATAAATAAGTCTCTTAGTGTTGGTGTTTGATTCATGATGGTGTATATCCAGAAGCAGGTTTTGATAAAATAAAATCTGAAATGTATTTTTTTATTAAAAAATAGACTTTAGCCGACAAGTATTACACATACCGTCGACTAAAGTTAATTCTTTGTAATATTTAAATTTTAGACTTTATCCGACAGGTCGTCGGCTTAACTTTAGCCGACAACATTGTTTTCGCCGACTAAAAGTCAAGTTTAGCCGCTAGGTTCTTTTTTTGCCGTCGGCTAAACTTTAGCCGACGAATCTTGGCCTACCAGACTTTAGCCGACGACTTTACTTTAGCCGGTGATTTTTAGACTTTAGCCGATGACAAAATATCATCGGATAAAGTCTTTTTTTTTTAGTAGCGTAGACTGGTGATTTTATTTTTATCCAAGTGTTAATCCAAGTTGACCGATATTAAATATGAGTTCTATTTAAAAGTTAGAGGTTTGAGCCAAGATTTAATATTTTTTTTGTTGAGGGAGAGATGAGAAACTCCCCCCACTTGTATCAGAAGTCTCTTGACCAGGCGGGTGTTAAATCGAGTGATGTGCACTAATGGCAGCCCTGCAAGGGAGATGACCAACGAGACACGAACCCAGCAACAAACCTTGCAATATTTCAGCAAAGTATTGTCACCACACGGATTCGAACCCGCGATGTCGGAGTGTTTCCACGTCGCGCTATGACTGCTTTATCGATCCTACGCCAGGGGACGTCAAGATTTAATATTTGACCACAATATAAAGGGGTTTGAAATCAGATTCGTGTTTCGCAAATAGAATTTTAGATAAAAAAATTTGGTCCAAAATGTTGATTTTGAAAAGTTGGGTAAACAAGTTTTTATCTCAAATACTGATCGTGACTTAATTTAAAATGATAATTTTATCTTATTCAAAAATTACACCTTACAGTGAGATTTTCAAAGATATTTATCATTTTGGATACAAAAATTATTTACGATTAATTTGATATTTAACTACTATTAATATTTATCTACTTTTTTTTTTGGTTTATATTTTGGATAATTAAATACTCAAAATTTTGAATAATGGTAATTCTTGTTCTGGGATATTCTTCCCTTATTGGTGTCTTACCTAATACTTGTTGTAGGGGGGTAGAGATATGGAAGGTTCTAGACTCTTCCAGAGGAGTAGGATCCTGTTAGATGTCTTACCTTAACTAGGAATCCTATGTATGGAAGAACTCTTATTGTAATGCCTATATAAAGGCCCCTCTATTCATTGTTATCAATACAATTGATTTACTGTCTTTTACTTTCTCCTAAAACACGTTATCAGCACGTAGCTCGAAGAAAAAAAAAATCGGCCAGCCTAGCCACCGCCGCCCAGCACCACTGCCCGCCATGCCGCCGCCCTTGACCCGACCATCGCCGCCATGCTGCGATCGCCAAGCATCGCCATTGCCCGACCGCCAGCGGACCACCACCACCGCCGCCGCCGAATGCCTCCGCCGATCCAGCCTAGTCGGAACGCCGCCGAATGCCTCCGCCGATCCAGCCTAGTCGGAACGCCGCCGCCGATCCAGCCCAGCCGGAATGCCGTCGCCGATCCAGTCCAGCCACCACCGCCGGACCACCGCCGCCGCCGACCGCCGCTGACCAGCTCCAGCCCAGCCAAGTCCGACCCAGTTCAGAACCTCGGACCAAAACCCGAACATCAACTTATTTTCGGAAGCCGCCAAAATTGCGCCCCCGGTTTCACGTCGTCGCATCGAGTACCAATCGGTAGATCGAAGCACACCACAAATTCATCCACATCACGTGCCTAATTTTATAATCGAGGTAATTATCTGACTTGTCCCTATTCAATTCTCTCCTTTTTGGGAATTTTTCTTTTGGGGACATGTGTTATTGGGTTCTTTATCTCTCACCTTACTTTGCGGTGGATGAGACCGTGAGAGAAGTCGGTATCTCTGCGTGTCGAAGAAAACTGTGTGACGGTCCTGGGGGAGTCACGGAATTGTTGAAAGTCGATACTTGTGGTTATTGCATACACCACGTATTTGGGTGCGATCTGATATCGCCGTTTCTTTTTTGTCGACTTTACTAAACAACAATTAAGGGAAGTACATCGAGTAACGGTTATGTTACACACTTTTAAAAGCATCGATTGTGACCGTTTACATTGTCACTAAAAATCCAACAAGACTAACTTCCTCTTGTTTATATCTTGTAGATGGCACAAAGCTCCAATGTTCATCCGGGGTTCGACATCCTTGACCATGCTGGTAAGGAGTACCATAGGTGGGTCTCAGACGTTCGCTTGACGTTCGTCGGTAAGAGATTTACCACCACCATCTTTCCCTCTAACGAGCCTACCACTCAAGAACCGAGCGAAGAAACCAAGGCTACTGCATTGATGTACTTGCGTAGACATATACATCCGTTGTTGAAAAAGTGTTACATGAATTTGCAAACCCTCAAAGAACTATGGGACACACTCGAACAACGATTTAATAATGTGCATGATCAGCGCTTCTCCGAATTACACCTTCAGTGGGACCAAATCCGATTTTTGGATTATGCGAATGTGAAGGCCTATAACCAAGCCATACCCGATCTTCGCACTGATCTTGGTTTTTGTGGTGTCAAGAAGTCTGATCAAGATTTGATCAAGAAGACTCTTAACACGTTTCCCGTGGGAGCAAGTGTGATTGCTCATTAGCTGCGCGTTGCCTATGAGGAAGGGAGAATTAAAAATTTTAGTGATCTTATCTCCTACCTCGCGAAAAAAGAAAGGCACCATGAGATTATCCTCAATAGCAATGCGCGCCGAGATGGTACGAAGCCAATTCCGGTAGTGAATCAGGCTACCTACAGGAAGGCACCACGACAAAATAGAAAAGGAAACGCTACTCAGTTTTTGCAAGCACCACGGGTGCATGACTCGAGCAAGCGAGGGAAAAGACGAGGTCGTCATTCCAATGTGTGGAAGAGGTAAGGTGGATCGGCCACGGGACCTAGTGGAACCCAACCACGTGGACCGCCTCCTGCCGCCGGAATTGGAACCACTCCAAAGGAAGGCCGGAATTGCTATACTTGCGGATCAAAGAAGCATACTTACCACAATTGCAAGGTGCCAAAGAACATCCAAGCTTACTACAAGCACTATAAACAGTACTTGACTCAAGAGTCAAATTACATGGAGGAAGATAACGAGAATACGGAGGTGAACCATACTGAGATCCCTCCTCTCACCATTGCGGACAAAGACCAACATATGGATGTTGCCGACTTTGACTAGATCATTGTAGTTTGACTAGTTTTACGCTTTGGTTATGTTTTGTCTTGTTTCTAGTTTTCGAGAACTACTTTGGATTTTCTATGAATGTAATAAAGTTGGCCATGATGAATAAAATTCTTTTAATTGTTGTGATTGTGCAAAAACGAATTTTATTTTTCCCTTCGAAAGCATGTTTGGTTTATCACAAAACAATTGCTCAGTAATGAATTGCTTGGTTAATTTGATACATTGGTGGATTTCATCAAAACTTTTGATCAAGACTAGGCACATCCTCCCTAGTATTTGTTTATGCTTTGAAAGTTCAAACGGAATCAGTGGTTCTTAAACAGCCTTAGCTGTACCGACATTCCTACTTTCTCTGCAAGTCTACCAAGTTGGAGTTACCGAAAGGATCATTAGTCGAGATATAAATCGAACACCCTGATGCGTTTTGAAGTGTTTAAATGTTCCTATGGCCATATTGCCATAGTATTGTATCGACAATAATGCCTTTGAAAAAGGCTTCAGCCTTGCTCTATCACTCAACAACAGGGAAATACCAAAATAACAACTTGAATGAGTACTGAGATCTGAGTTTAATGATCTAGAAAGTACACGACCTATGGACAGAAGGATACATAAGTCTAGTTTCCAGAACAACTGACCGTTCGTCCATATCCTTCTTAACGAATAAGTTATTGCTGTTTTAGCAAACAAAGGTCAAGCTACGCAGAAATTATTTCCAGCTATTGTGCTAACTTTGATCCTAACCAACTTGGTCGAATTTCCCCAAACTCGAAATTAATGAGTTTTCGCTATGTCTTTCATCACAAGACTAATCGAGTTTCATGTCTTATTGTAGATGTCTCGTGGAAAAATTGAGTGGCTTGCTGATAGTGGAACAACCCACACTATTCTTCGGAATAGGCAATTATTTAAGGAATATTGTGCCATATATATCCTCAGTGACAACAATGATTGGTTCCTCCCAAGTAATTCAAGGGAGGGGACCAGCTCATTTCTTGCTACCTAATGGTACGCATATTATTGTCACAAATGCTCTTTATGCCCCAAGAGCAAACCGAACCTTGCTAAGTTTTAGGGACACCCGTGCCAATGGTTATCACCTTGATACACATTGTGAGAATGGGACATAATTTTTATGTGTTACTCTGGCAGAATGCGGAAGACGCCGCGTTCTCGAGAAACTTATGAGTCTAAGTAGTGGTTTATACCAGACTACAATAAGGGTTATTGAATCCTACGCTGTGAGTCACGAACTTTGTGATTCCGAAGCATACCAACTATGGCATGACCGACTCGGTGTAATATCCGCATTTTTCTTTCCGTTGTATTTTCACTTTCGGTGTATTTCTCGGTTGTAGCGACCCTCGTGTATCTTTCAGTGTATCTTTTTCGTTATCTATTGATCTGATTCCCGTAATTGTTGTGCGGAACCGCCGTTTTGGGGTTGCCGTGGATCCATTCTATGTTTTGATGCGTCTTGAGATGTTCCGTTTGATGTGTCGTTCATATTACGGTGTTTTAGACCGTTTATATTTTGTACCTAGCGCACACTATCTTTTCTGCATAGCGCACTCTAGGGGTCCCTTAGTAGCGCACGCTACGTCTGTTTCGTAGCGCGCGCTAGCAAGCTAACCCTGGGAATGGAAGTGCTGATTCCAACCCTCTGGACTGGCGGATTAGCGTACGCTACGTAGTCTAGCGCACGCTAATGTCGGGGGCTAGCGCACGCTGAGACTCCCGGTAACGTGCGCTAGTGTGACTGTCCAGTGCTGGGCAGTTTGCTACTGGACTCTATCAGGTGCCCAGGTAGCGCACGCTACGTTTGGCCGATAGCGCGCGCTAACCGGACCAGGTGTGTACTGACAGTTGCTTCTGGACTCGGCTGATGTCCAGGTCGCGCACGCTATTGGTCAATAGCACGCGCTACCGAGAGGTTATTAGCGCACGCTACGTTTCGAGTAACGCACGCTAACGGCCAGAAGTCTGGCTACTAGACTGGAGTTTGTTTCGTTAGCGCACACTAACTTTGAGGATTAGCGCGCGCTAACACTCCCTGGCTATATAAACCAGGGAGTTGACCGAGATGAACATATTTTCTCATTTCTTCCTCCTCTCCGCGGCTAAGGCGATTCCGGGCGATTTTCTTGGCGATCTCTTCCTCCAATCATCTCATCCAACATCTTCCATGAGTTCTTGGTGTATTATAACAACATCAACACGAATCTTTCATCCTAATCCAAGGTAAAATCTCTTAGAACCCTACTTTTGGATAAATTGGGGGTTTTGGGATTTTCGCCCGTTTCGTTCTGATTTGTTGGTGGATTCATGATGAATATGATTAATCTTGTTGATATCATTAGCTTTCCTACGGATTCATGGTGTATTTTCATAGTTTCGCGAAATCGAGAGGGTTTGGTTGTGGTCCGCCCTCGTTATTTTTATACGAATATACATGAATCGTAGGCGGATTTCCGGGTGTATTCCATTTCCATAATCGTTTAGAAGTGGTTGTGATTGTGTTATTCGAATTGTTAAGTTCATTTCCGCCGGTTCCTCGCGGTCGTGTTTGATCCTTCATTTCCGTTCATGTCACCGTCTATTAATCGAGGCAAGTACCCTTATGAACTTACATTCTTGACATAACAGTATTGTATGAGAAATGGTGTGTGTGTGTGTGTATTCTCACTACGGGTTAGATCCGACGGGGTCTCGATAGGGGTCCACAGAGACGTGGATCGACGAGCTTGCTTTTAACCACTACGGGTTAGATCCGACGGGGTCTCGGTAGGGGTCCACAGAGACGTGGATCGACGGTTAATTGTGGTGCATTTTACAAATGTGATTTGGTTATGGCATTTCCGGAAATGAGTGTTTGGAACTATGTTTTCGTGATTTCATGCATTGACTATATGTGTAAGATGTAAGTTGTTCATTTGGTTACTTGTACTAGCGTAATTGCTAACCCCTCTGGGGACCCATTTTGGGGAAATTTGTTTAATGAATTTCAGGTCAGGTTCATCGAGACGAGCGGGCGCTGGACCAGTATGCGGATGATGGCCGTGCGTGATGATTGTGCACGAGTGGTGTCTTATTGTCTTCTATTTTTTTTACCTTTTGTGGTCTTTAAACTAATAGAAGTACTCGAGTACTTAAGAGTTCTTGTTCGTCTGGATTGTACCGTTGTATATTATGTTTGTGTCGGATGATGGTGTTATGTTTGACCGGTTGAACCGGGTGGATTATTTTGTTTGGCGTCCTTATGACGAGGTGTTATTCTGTTGTTTCTGTGAGTTGATGAGTATGATATTTGTCCAGCCTGGTGGGTCCCATATAGGGATTCACGGCACTGTAATATACCTCGAATATCTTGGGGCTGTTACAGAAAATGGTATCAGAGCATCTAGGTTTATGGATACCTAGGCTTGTCGGTTTATTGGGTCTTGTTGTGTTTCGTCTTGCACATCATCATCACGCTGCCATGATTCCGGTACTACCAGTGCCCGTAAGTTTTTCCTTACTCTGTTCCTTGTTTCCTTATATCACACATTTGATTCCCGATTGTGATTGTTTTTCTTCTTGTACTCACCATCGTAATGGCTTTTGCTACTTATTTAACATCAATATGGATGCTGGAAGAGGCCGTGGTCGTGGACGTGGTCGTGGACGCGGCCGAGGACGTGGGGCAGCCAGTGGGGCGGCCACATCGCAGTCTTCGGGATCCGGCAGTACCGGCGACGGTCACAGTCATGCTTCTTCTCAGGAGCGCGCCGACCTTGGTATTGCGGCCGTTATGCAGCAAATGGTGAACCAAATGGCGGCGATAGCTCAGGCAGTTCAGAACCCGGATCAGGCCCATGCTAATCGGGGCGGAGCGGACTGTTGGCTCCAAGATGTCATCAAGATGCATCCTCCTCAGTTTTCGGGAGCTTTAGACCCGATTGGCTGGGAAGGGTGGATCAAGGAGATATTTAAAGTCTTCACTGCTACCAACTGTCCCGAGGACCGTAAGGTCCCTATTGCCCAGTACTTTCTCACTGGGGACGCTACGGATTGGTGGGAGGCCGTTGGGCCCAAAGACCATGTTGCTTCGTGGGGCCGAATTTCAGGAATTGATGGAGACCGAATATTGCCCGTGGCCGGTCAGACAGGCTCGAGTGCATGCCTTCTATGATGCTCAACCACGGGATATCCCCGTATCTCAAGCTATTGCCGATTTTAACAAGGAGTTGGGTTATGTGAAGACCCAAGTTGTCGAGAAGAGTGACAAAACTTTCCATTTTTCCAGACGGATGAAATTGTCGATTCGGGACTATATGTCGGGGCTCGTCTGTACTACCTTGAAGGATTACCAGAGTAGGGCCCTTGCTTACGATATGTCAGTGACAGCTAGCGAGGCGGCCCGCGAGAGCAAGAAGCAAAAGTCCGCCGGGAATTTTTCAGGCCACAAGGGTGGGGGTCAGCAGAAATCCCAATCTGCTAACTTCCCCGCCGGCGGTGGTCCAGCTCGTTCCACTGGGGTTCTCGTGGAACTACTAGTGCTCCTTTCCGTGATGTGAAGTGTTTCAATTGTGGTCGTACAGGCCACGTCAGTCGTACTTGTTTGAGCCCTTTACTGACGTGTAATCAGTGCGGCCAATCGGGCCACAAAGATGCTTTCTGTGCTGAGAGGGAGATAATCCTTGGTGCTCGGGCTTCCATTCCAGCGCCTAGGGAACCAAGTGTGAATCAAGGATCGTTTGCTTCTCAATCTCCGCCAAGTGCTAGTCGAGGGAGAGGTCGGGGTCAGCCCGCTAAGGGGGGAGCTTCTAGTGTCGGCTCAGCCCACCCGTGTGTCTATGAGATGCGGAGAGATGATGACCCAGCGGATACTGTGGCGACAGGTACCGTTCATATTCTTTCTCATCCTGTCAGTGTGCTTTTTGATTCTGGTGCTACGCATTCGTTCATATCTCTAGATTGTGTGCGCCGTTTGGGTCTCGATTGTTTGACGCCTTGTGAGCCCTTCATCGTTAAGATTCCTAGCGGTGATAGGATCGTTGGTGATCAGGAGGTTCGAGACTGTTCTGTACTTATTTGTGAGAGGGCTTGGCCCTCTAATCTTATTGTTGTGGGTATTGAGGGTCAGGATTTGATTCTCGGGGATGATTGGCTTGAGCGGCATGGTGCAATCATGAACTACCGCACGAGGATCATCACCATGCTAGCCGAAGACGGCACCGAGCACTATTTTGCTGGGCGAAAGAGGGGAAACCAGAAGTTCGTTATTAACGCCTTGAAGGCGATGAGACTCCTGCGGGAGGGGTGTACTGGTTATTGGTGCTACGCCTTGAAGGCGGAGAGTGGTGGAGTTGAGATTTCGTCAATTCCAATCGTTAGTGAGTTTCCTGATGTATTTCCTGACGAGTTACCGGGATTGCCACCGGATCGTAAAGTCGAGTTTGCTATAGAGTTAGAGCTGGGCGTGGCTCCTATTTCGAAGGCGCCGTATCGCATGACACCTTCAGAGATGTCCGAGTTGAAGAAGCAGTTGAGTGAGCTTCTTGAGTTGGGGTATGTTCGACCGAGCGCCTCGCCTTGGGGCGCACCGGTCCTGTTTGTGCGGAAGAAGGATGGTTCACTACGTTTGTGTATCGACTATCGCGAACTAAACAAGGTGACCATCAAGAACAAGTATCCTTTGCCGAGAATTGATGACTTGTTCGACCAGTTGCAGGGAGCTGCGGTATTCTCGAAGATTGATTTGAAATCGGGGTACTATCAGCTCCGGGTGAGGGAGTCCGATGTGCCGAAAATAGCTTTTCGGACGAGATACGGACATTATGAGTTTGTAGTTATGCCTTTCGGGTTAACTAATGCGCCGGCGGTGTTCATGCAGTTGATGAACAAAGTCTTTATCGAGTATTTGGATAAGTGTGTCGTCGTTTTCATTGATGATATTCTTATTTATTCGAGGGACGAGGAAGAGCATGCCCATCATTTGCGAGTAGTGTTAGACATTTTGAGGACCGAGCAACTCTATGCGAAATTCTCGAAATGTGAACTGAAGGAAGTGATGTTTTTAGGTCACGTGATTTCAGCCGAGGGGGTTCGTGTGGATCCGCAGAAGATTGAGGCAGTGTTGGATTGGGCACCACCCAAGAATGTGAAGGAGATCCGTAGTTTCTTGGGTTTGGCTGGCTACTACCGTAGGTTCGTCGAGGGTTTCTCGAAACTGGCTCGGCCACTTACACAGTTGCTCCAGAAATCCGAGAAATTCGTCTGGAATGACGAGAGACAGTTGAGTTTCGAGGAACTGACGAAGCGTTTGACTTCAGCCCCGGTTTTAGCGTTACCGTGTGGCAGCGAGGGTTTTGCTGTTTATAGTGATGCTTCGGGTCAGGGTTTTGGGTGCGTATTGATGCAGCACGGCAAGACCATTGCCTATGCGTCGAGACAGTTGAGGCCGTATGGGCTGAACTACCCTACTCATGATTTGGAGTTAGCGGCAGTCGTTTTTGCGCTCAAGATTTGGCGCCACTATATTTTCGGCTCTGCATGTCAGATTTTTACCGATCATAAAAGTCTGAAATACATATTTACTCAGCGGGAGTTGAATATGAGGCAGAGGAGGTGGCTAGAACTGATTAAGGATTATGACCTCAAAATCCTTTATCATCTGGGCAAGGCGAACGTCGTGGCTGACGCCTTGAGTTGGAAACCGGTTGCGTTGCGAAAGCTTGAGATCCTTACGTCTCAGTCTGAGCTTCGGCGGGCTTTGATCGAGTTAGATGTTGAGGTTTTGTTGCCTGGAGCTGTCGGGAAACTTTGTGTTTGAGAGATTTCGTCATCTTTGATCGATGAAATTAAGCTGAAGCAGTTAGAGGATCCGATGATTACTCAAATCCGAGAGAACGTTCTTAAGGGAAAGTCTCTTTGGCTTTGTGATTCACGAGGATGGTGTTTTGAGATTCCAGAGTCGGCTTTGTGTGCCGAACGACTCAGAGTTGCGACAGAGTATTTTGCGTGAGGCCCATGCTACACCTTATTCCGTTCATCCTGGTTCGAGTAAGATGTACAAGGACCTGAGAAGGAATTTCTGGTGGAATGATATGAAGGAGGAGGTCGAACAGTTTGTAGCGAGATGTTTGACTTGCCAGCAGGTCAAAATCGAGCATCAGCGAGCGGCTGGGTTTTTGCAGTCACTTCCCGTTCCGGAATGGAAATGGGAAGATATATCGATGGATTTTATTACGAGTTTGCCGAGGTCAAGGTCGGGCATGAATATGGTATGGTGATTGTTGATCGTCTGACTAAGTCGGCACATTTTCTGGGCATCAAGGACACTTGGGGCCCAGAGAAGTTGGCTCGTGTGTTTATCGCGCAGATTGTGAGGCTTCACGGTACTCCGAAGTCTATTGTTTCGGATCGTGATGGCCATTTCGTATCGCACTTTTGGCAGGCGGTGCATAAGGCATTGGGTACACGTTTGCATTTGAGTACCTCTTTTCATCCCCAGTAAGATGGACAGTCGGAACGCACTATCCAGACATTGGAGGATATATTGCGTGCTTGTGCTCTCGATTGGAGTAGTCATTGGGAGGAACATTTGCCATTGATCGAATTCACGTACAACAACAGTTGGCACGCGTCGATTCGGATGGCACCGTATGAGGCACTTTATGGGCGGCGATGTCGATCACCGATTGTTGGAATGAGACGTCCGATTTGGTTGGGACCGAGCCAGATGTCGTTTTAGAGACGAGATGGAAGATAGAATTAATTCGTGAACGGATGTTGACTTCCCAGAGTCGACAAAGGTCGTATGCCGATGTCCGTCGTCGACCCTTGGAATTCGAGGTGGGAGACCACGTTTTGCTAAAGGTGTCGCCGACGAAGGGAGTTTTTCGTTTCGGGAAGAAAGGGAAGTTGAGTCCGAGATTTATTGGGCCCTTTGAGATTCTCGAGCGAGTCGGTGAGTTGGCATACCGTTTGGCACTACCCCCGGCCTTGAGTCATGTTCATAACGTTTTTCATGTTTCCCAGCTGAGGAAATATGTCCCGGATCCTTGTCACGTCATCGATTATGGTGAGATTGATGTCGCCGAGGATATTACTTTTGAGGAGCGTCCCTTGAAGATTTTGGAGCGTCGCGAGAAACGACTGAGGCATAAGACCATCTCTTTGGTCAAGGTGCAGTGGTCGAGACATGGTGTCGAGGAGGCAACTTGGGAAACCGAGGATAGCATGCGTGCTATGTACCCTGAGTTGTTTGTTCCTTAAGTTTCTGGACGAAACTTGTTTTTAGAGGGGTACAATGTAATATCCGCATTTTCTTTCCCTTGTATTTTCATTTTCGGTGTATTTCTCGGTTGTAGCAACCCTCGTGTATCTTTCAGTGTATCTTTTCCGTCATCTATTGATATGATTCCCGTAATCGTTGTGCGGAACCGCCGTTTTGGGGTTGCTGTGGATCCATTCTATGTTTTGATGCATCTTGAGATGTTCCGTTTGATGTGTCGTTCATATTCCGGTGTTTTAGACCGTTTATATTTCGTACCTAGCGCACACTATCTTTTCTGCATAGCGCACTCTAGGGGTCCCTTAGTAGCACACGCTACGTCTGTTTCGTAGCGCGCGCTAGCAAGCTAACCCTGGGAGTGGCAGTGCTGATTCCAGCCCTCTGGACTGGCGGATTAGCGTACGCTACGTAGTCTAGCGCACGCTAATGTCGGGGGCTAGCGCACGCTGAGACTCCCGGTAACGTGCACTAGTGTGATTGTCCAGTGCTGGGCAGTTTGCTACTGGACTCTATCAGGTGCCCAGGTAGCGCACGCTATTGATAAATAGCGCGCGCTACCGATACACTTTAGCGCATGCTATATTTGGCCGATAGCGCGCGCTAACTGGATCAGGTGTGTACTGACAGTTGCTTCTGGACTCGGCTGATGTCCAGGTAGCGCATGCTATTGGTCGATAGCGCGCACTACCGAGACTTTATTAGCGCACGCTATGTTTCGAGTAACGCACGCTAACGGCCAGAAGTCTGGCTACTGGACTGGAGTTTGTTTCGTTAGCGCACGCTAACTTTGAGGATTAGCGCGCGCTAAGACTCCCTGGCTATATAAACCAGGGAGTTGACCGAGATGAACATATTTTCTCATTTCTTCCTCCTCTCCACGGCTAAGGTGATTCCGGGCGATTTTCTTGGCGATCTCTTCCTCCAATCATCTCATCCAACATCTTCCTTGAGTTCTTGGTGTATTATAACAACATCAACACGAATCTTTCATCCTAATCCAAGGTAAAATCTCTTAGAACCCTACTTTTGGATAAATTGGGGGTTTTGGGATTTTCGTCCGTTTCGTTCCGATTTGTTGGTGGATTCATGATGAATATGATTAATCTTGTTGATATCATTAGCTTTCCTACGGATTCATGGTGTATTTTCATAGTTTTGCGAAATCGGGAGGGTTTGGTTGTGGTCCGCCCTCGTTATTTTTATACGAATATACATGAATCGTAGGCGGGTTTCCGGGTGTATTCCATTTCCGTAATCGTTTAGAAGTGGTTGTGATTGTGTTATTCGAATCGTTAGGTTCATTTCCGCTGGTTCCTCGCGGTCGTGTTTGATCCTTCATTTCCGTTCGTGTCACCGTCTATTAATCGAGGCAAGTACCCTTATGAACTTACATTCTTGACATAATAGTATTGTATGAGAAATGGTGTGTGTGTGTATGCTCACTACGGGTTAGATCCGACGGGATCTCGGTAGGGGTCCACAGAGACGTGGATCGACGAGCTTGCTTTTAACCACTACGGGTTAGATCCGACGGGGTCTCGGTAGGGGTCCACAGAGACGTGGATCGACGGTTAATTGTGGTGCATTTTACAAATGTGATTTGGTTATGGCATTTCCGGAAATGAGTGTTTGGAACTATGTTTTCGTGATTTCATGCATTGACTATATGTGTAAGATGTAAGTTGTTAATTTGGTTACTTGTACTAGCGTAATTGCTAACCCCTCTGGGGACCCGTTTTGGGGAAATTCATTTTATGAATTTCAGGTCAGGTTCATCGAGGCAGTGGCTACTGACCAAGATATGGATGATGGCCGTGCGTGATGATTGTGCACGAGTGGTGTCTTATTGTGTTCTATTTTTTTACCTTTTGTGGTCTTTAAACTAATAGAAGTACTCGAGTACTTAAGAGTTCTTGTTCGTCTGGATTGTACCGTTGTATATTATGTTTGTGTCGGATGATGGTGTTATGTTTGACCGGTTGAACCGGGTGGATTATTTTGTTTGGCGTCCTTATGACGAGGTGTTATTCTGTTGTTTCTGTGAGTCGATGAGTATGATGTTTGTTCAGCCTGGTGGGTCCCATATAGGGATTCACGGCACTGTAATATACCTCGAATATCTTGGGGGTGTTACACTCGGTCACCCTGGACGCGACATAATGATTCGCATTTTGAAAAACTCACATGGCCATCCGTTTTTCAAGTCCAGAAAACGATTGGAAGCACCACTTGATATCGACATTGATGTGAGTGAGCTTGATACCGTATCACCGGTATTAAATATTGCACGCCCTGATAAGGTTGACGGTGCATCTTTCGTAAGTCCCGAGGCTTCCGTGGCAATTTCCAATGCCCATAAATTGTTTTGCAAAGTCTGTTCACTAGCAAAGTTGATACCCTCTCCGTCCTTTGCTAAAGACTCAACACAAAACATTCGCTTCTTACAAAGAATTCAAGGGGATATTTGTGGACCTATTCAACCAAAGTGCGGGCCATTCAGATACTTTATGGTTTTGGTTGATGCATCGACGCGATGGTCACAGGTCGCTCTGTTATCCACAAGAAATGCTGCATTTGCTAAACTCCTAGTACAAATCATCAAGTTACGGACTAACCACCTCGACTTTCCAATCTCGTCATTAAGATTGGACAACGCTGGTGAGTTTACGTCAAAGTATTTTGACGACTATTACATGTCGATTAGGATTGAAGTTGAACATCCCGTACACCATATTCATTCGCAGAATGGCCTTCTGAGGCTATGATTAAGCGGTTACATCTTATCGCCCGAGTATTGGTATTGCGCACCAACTTGCAAATTTCTGCCTGGGGTTATGCAATTTTGCATGCGGCTATACTTATTCGCTTTCAACCCACTGCCAATCAACCGTTTAGTGCGTACCAGTTGGTAACTGGATATGAGCCTGATATTTCACATTTACGCATTTTTGGTTGTGCAGTCTATGTGCCAATTACGCCTCCGCAGCGTACTAAAATGGGTCCGCAAAGACGATTAGGTATATACGTTTGTAAAATCCCAATATTTTACAAAGTAAATACTATTATATAACAATAATTAGTGAAATTATTTATAAAAGTGATATCTTGATTTAAATGAATTATTGTGGTATTATTACATAATAAATTTTAAAATATATATTTAAACATTTTCTGGGAAGTATCGTGGACAAGTATCAACTTTGAAAAAATCACCAAGGATTTTTGAAAAGTTAAAAAAATTCTAAAAATTAACAGTGTTGTAGAGAATTTAGTTAGCTTTCCAATAGTTCAAACGGCGAGTCAATCGGAGTCCGAACGAAAAAGTTATGATCGATTTAGTGGATACTGCCAACTGCCGAGCACCAGGAATCTTCCGGGCGGGACCTACGCACGTGGCTCGGCCGGGGCTGCCGATAGTGACTCGCTAGGGCCCGCGCATGTGGCTCGGCCATGGCTTCCAGTAGTGACTCGGTAGGGCCCGTGCACGTGGCTCGGCCAGTGCTGTGTGACGTAGGGCGGCTGTGTCAAATTGATTGGTCACCTGTTTTGTATCCTATAAATACAGCATTTTCCTAATTCATTTATACTCACAACTTATGTAACTATATAGATATACTCAATATTTATAAATATACATCTTTATAATTCCGAGAGGAGTACGTTATGACGACGATAAGGGGTCGTTTTCCGGCGAGTCAGACCAGCTTTCCTGACATACTGACTGAAACCTCTCCGATTAAAATCTCCACTGAATTTCTGAAACCCAGATCGAGGTGCTATCTTTGAGTTCGATTATCTACCAATCCGTGAGTAATTATTGATATATAATTTGTGCGTTTTGTATATAAAATACATATCTAAAATATTAACTTTTGTAATATCAGATTAGACATCATGTAGATATGTAAAACTGAGTTATTTTGGACAAGTCAAGGCTGATTTTAAGTGTAGAAACGTAACTTAAATCGCGAATAACTTTTGATCCGTAAATCATTCTTTGATTCCGTTTCGTGCGTTTTCCTGTTGACGTATTTATATATTTATTTATTTTTGTTTTAATTTTTGGAAATGATAAAATTTCCGACTCCGTTTCCATGTTAATTACACTTAAATAATTTAATGATAACAGACACTATGAACAATTGAACTACGTATCTGCCCATATGACATACTTATATTTTTAACGATAATTTTAAGTGTCATTTTATATATATGCAATTATAAGATAATTAAACCGGTAAATGAATTTATGTTCTTATATAAAATCTCCAGAATTATTCTAAGGAATATTCGAAATGGAAGAAATGAATTTCTATTTCAACTCAAGTTATTAAGTATTACCTTTGGAAATATTTGAGATTAATAAATTGAAATTATTCTCAAAGTTAATTTGTTAAATAAATTATAAGGACTATTGTTTGATTTATTACAGCATAAGTAATAGTTAAATTATAAATTGTTTTTAAAAATATTCAAGGATGATATCTAAGAGCTATTTACTAATGTATTTAATTTTTAGACGATGATTTTGTTGAAATATAAAATAAAGGGCGAGCCATTAAATTAAATTGAGACGTCTTAACAAAATGCTAATAACATATTATTATTAGGAGATCGATACCTTATCTAGGAGCGGACGGCCGAACTCTCGAGATTTAATTGGAATCATCTTATCGACGACTCACAAAGCAAGTTCGTTCAACTTGATCGGCCCTAGCATTATTGCAATTTTATGTGTTCATTGTGTATTGATTATGTTGTGCCAATTGTGATGCTGTGAATCTGTGTATTATGTGATGAATGTGAAGAGATGCAAAGTTATGCCGTTCCAGTGGGAACAAAGAGAAATTTATAACGAACGTTCGTTCCGCATCCGGATATTGGGGGTGTGCACCCAGATATTGGGGGTGGTAGAAATTGCATTATCCGGATATTGGGGATAGGTGCTTATGTGTTATTGTATGTATATGTGATTGTGTTGTTAGCTGATACTTTTGGAACTGCAAAATTCGTACATATGAGCATATTGTTGTAATGTGTTATAGTGACCGGGTATGGGCTGGTATTGTTATACTTGCGATTGCGGGAACTTTAAATACAGGCTTGGGAATGCGAAGGGACGGGGCATGCTTGAGAACGGCGACTGGATAGAGTTAAATTTTCCTTGGCAATTATTTCGAAAATAAAGAGCATGTATTAAATTTTAAAATCGTGTGTACTTCAACTTTCCTGTTCGTATGATGAAAATTTATTATCAATTACAATATTATTATTTTTACCAAAAGTTCTTGTGAGGTAAAAATGAATAACCTAGCTTGGTGGGTCCCATGAGGGATCCACAGCGCTGTAGCTACCCAAGATTTTGGGGATGTTACAGTAGATGGTATCAGAGAGAGGTTAATCGAACTACACACTTTTTAAAAAAAAATTTTTTTTTGAAGTCTAAGAGCGAGCCAACTACACATATTTTCAAGAATAATATCTTTGAAGAAATATCTTTTCGACTACACTGCAATCATTCCAAGCGCGTCAAGCATCCACTGACTTCGCATACCCTGTACAAGTAAGTGTTATGTTTTGAAGTACTTTTTCATGTTGTTTGAATTTATTTTGAGTACATAAGTTGAAATAAAATCATATACTATTAAGTATAACACACAACCAAGATACGCTTCAATAGAGTCCGAGAAGTCTCCTGACTCTGCCATCAAAAATAAAAATAAAAATAATACTTAAAGATATCACATGATATCACAACAATCCAAAAGCGATCAACTAGAATGGAACACAACCCAATAAAAAAAACTAGTAAAACGACAAGGGATAAGGTATTTGAGAGGTTCAGTCAATATTCAGCTTGCTTTCTTTCCTTTGACCACTCAATCGAGCTACTGCAGGATCGGGCTCAGAACATATGCTTTCAATATATCTAATAAGTCTTGACTTTTGAAGGCGACATCGAATCTGCGTGCGACGGTGTAATAAAATGTTGTTCCACCGCATGGTCGAGAAAATTTAACAATCCATCATAGAATCCATTAATGTTCAACAATCCTATTGGTTTTGATGGATGTTCAGTGAGGACCAAGACACCATGTGAAAAATTTCCTCAAGTGTTCCAAACCCTCCCGGTAAAGCAACGAAAGCATCAGACTTGTCAAGCATGAGATTCATCCTTTCAGTTAGGTTGGACACCTGTACTTCATCTCCTATTGTTTTTCCAGCAGGTTCAGTAAGAGCACTAGGAATGATACCTTGAACTTGACCGCTTGCTTCATAAGCTACTTTTGCTACGTACCCCATCAACACACAACTTCCTCCTTCATAAATCAACTTAATATTCCTTTCAGCTAATATTTTACCAAGATTATATGCTGTAGTGATGGTTTCACCACTTTTTCCGGGATTAGATCCACAGAAAACGCAGATACTTGAAAATTTAAGATCAGAGGTTACTTTCATCTCTTTTTCTTTCTTTTTTTTTGTGTTTGCTAGAAATATTTGAGGTATAAAGTGACGAAAAAAATGATAATCTTTATAGAAGTATAAATTGAGGGTGAAACATTATTTGAATTAACTTATTAGGAGAATTATGAAAATAATAATAGTAATTTTAACTTATTCGGCGAAAAAGTAAATGCGTTAATTGTGCTTCACGTATTCGGCAGAATATTGAATGCATTTATTGTTAGGAATATATGCCCTTGAATGCCACTCAGAGGATGAGAGAGTGAGAGCAATTATATTGTAATTATGAATATTATACTTAATAAGGCAATTATTATTTCTATATTATTGTATATCACTGGCATTGTGATTTGGTATATAGAATAATAGTCCTTACATTTGAGAGTGAACATTCTACTTCTTATGGAGATAAGGAGATAGGCACTAGAAGTGTTTAGAGCTCGAATGCTTAACTAGTTCGTAAGTCGATAAAACTTAACAGGACATTAAGTTTTAATAAGACTTGTATAATTGATGCTAGGACGTGTGCACATCTTGATAGCATAGTTAAGTATATTGGTGGGACCAGTATACTCGAACACGACTCATACTCGATTCAGTCACACGGTATTCACTCTCGGAGAGTCGATGACGAATCGAAAGGTTGTGATAGTATACGTGGACCTTTGACTTGAGGGTTGAGTAGAAGATGTGCCTGTGACGTTTAGTTTGTCATTAGAGTAGTTAGACTCATTTGCTTAATTGCTGAGTCGACCTCGAAGTGCGGACTATACGGGCAGCGATCTTGATCAGACGCCAAGAAAAGATTCTATCTCCTGTTAGTGAGCAGGCGAATGTCCTATACGGTTAATGGCGAATAAGATCATAAGTCTTTGGCCAAAGCATTCTGATATAGTCGTATTAGATACACTATTAATCAGTCGGTCTTGATTTGTATTAACACATGCATAGAGTCTAGTCAACAGTAGGGTTTGACTTTACCGTGACCCGAAGATTTGACCGGGACATCTGATGAAGGGTCTATACGTATATGGTATTCATGACATAATGGTTCTGGAATGATTCGTTCATTCGTTCTCAGTCGGGGTTTACAGTGCGGCCCGCTAGGCTGGCTAAGTGCTGCCCGCACTCATTGATTCCTCCCAATGCCGGCTGAGACGAACCTACGGAGTCGCGCAATAGGATCATTGACGGATAAATATGAATTAATAATCTCTCTTATAATATTAGATATTAGTGATTTATCGGATAAATCAAATAGCGGTCTTATGAATTGTAAGTAAGTTACTCGGTGATTACTTTAATTCATAAATTATATTTCTTAGAGAAATGTATATTTGTGTTTGATATAACTAATTAATTGGATTAATTAATTAGTATAAACACATTGGAAATAAAACAGATTCGTTTGACGGACATCCGATTCACGAGGGATTCGTTTGACGAACATCCAATACACGAGCCGAATTAACTCGACCCGTTTCTTGGAAGATTCCCTATAATCCCCCCTCCTCTCTACTTTGTCTCTCTCTCATTATATAATATACTTGTGGGATCATGTGAGGAGTAGAGATGCTTTTAAAAGCATCTTCTACATGTGAGGCTTGGAATCATTGTAAAAAGAAAATCTTTTAATCATAAAACTCTCATTCTTCCTTCCCCAAGTGAATATTTCGTTTTTGAGAGAGCTTTAATAGTGAGAAAAATTTTCTACAGCATATACTTGATCTTAGAGACAAGTTATTAGTAGAAAATATCGAGAGAAAAAAATTCCTACAAGCTTCCCTAGCCGCATTCTTAGAGAAAGGAAGTTTGCTGTTTTTTCCGTCAAGTTCCGGCGTGTGAAGTAGAGGCACCGTGCTTTCGGTGTTTGGAACGAAGGGATCTTCATCATCATCATCATCATACGAAGGTTTTTCATAGACATCAAAGGTATGGGACTTTGATTCCTTGATCTTCGTATTTCTTTTCGTATATACGTTACTTGATCGATCCTCTTAGGGATTCCGTTTATTCTTCCGCTGCATTTATTTTCTGAGGATTCCCAACAGTGGTATCGGAGCAAGGTCAAATATATCGTATATACGATCATCTTTGCATTTGGAATGTTATTTGATGATGTTTATGATTTAGAATCATAATAGATATAATCGAAGAAATTTAATCGTTCGTAGTAAGTCAAGTTTCGACTATTTTATGTGAATTATAAATCTGAAAATTTTGATTTTTGTTGATTTATAAGTTCTTCATGAAGTTAAGAAACTTTTTCGTTTTGGAAGCGAGTCGAAAAATTGAGAAAGGGGTTAAACACGAATACCGCACGAAGACGCAGCAGCTTGCCGGATCGGCCGCTCTTGCTGGCCGAGAGTGACTCGGTAGGCTATCAGAGCAGCTCGCCACTGCCGGCAAAGGGGCCGAGAGTGACTCGGCCGGGCGGTTCTCGGTTTTCGCCCGATTTTGAATCGGCCGTAATGGGCTCGACATCTTTGGATTTTCCGACTCCATTTTTGTGTTTATATTTCGTTGTAATAATTTCCAAATTTAAATTGGATTTAATTGGATTTAATAAAATATTTGAAATATTTTTATTAAGGGAAATTATTAGACGAGAATATTGTTTTGGCCGGATTACTTTGAACGGATTAAAATGACGATTATAAATATTAATTTGATTAATATTGAAGAAATTAAATAGATTAATTTTTATATTAATTGGATTAATATATTAGTTGATTATTTAATTTCATTTACCGTTACATGTTGTATGGAATGCCTTATGTGATGGTGATATAGCTCGTGGACTTAGTTGTTGATTTGTTCGATTCGATATGGTTGTAAAGGCCGTTTTGAGCCTATTTATTTTTACTAGAAAATATGTATAGTAGGACGTATTGTTCAATGATGTAATTATTCATATGGCTATGACGAAGACCGAAGACGACCGACTAGAAGACGAAGAATCAATACTGTATTTTTCCTTTCTTTATTTGGCTTGGCCCAATACTTAGGAAAAAGTCCATGAGCTATATGTTGGTAGTAACTAGGTTGCTATTTATTGTTTTTCATTTTGAATGATTGACAAACCACAAACCGCGCTTATAAACGGATTAATGTACAAAGTGTAACATATAATCGCGTTAATACTCCCACTTACAAACACTAAGTTATAAAGGTTACGAGGTTTCCTACCCTCCGTCAAACTCATGGAAAATTGAAATCTAAACCGGAATATTATTCTTCCGAGTATGTCGGGTAATATTTTTGGGGAAAGTTGATAAATTCCTAGAGTGCATTAGATGCCTTCAGTTGTGACAAATCAAACCCCTATAAACCGTATGGGTTGCCGGGTAAGATTCAATTGTCAGACTAATAGGAGTTGACGGTTTAAACTTAGATAGTTCAGCGAGCCATAGAAACCGAATGGGTTGAGGGCAAGTGAACTAGGGGTAAAAGAAGATCGAATCATCCATTAGATGGGTTGGTATTAGACACCACTTTATAAAGAATAATAGAATATAAACCGTATGGGTTGCCCTCTATTAAACTTTGTAAAGAAATCGATCACCACTATGAAGTCACCCAATACTTACGGATTAAACATGGGAGTGTGTAAATGCCGATAAAATAGTGGGAGCCGAGTTATGAATAAAGAAAGTCCTTAAATTCTTTACTCGGATCATAATTAAACAAACACTAACGAATCTCAAATTATTCTCTGCAGTTAACAAAACTCTCAATATGACAAAGAACCCACTCGCTATACTACTTGAAAAGAACGTCCTGACTGGTCCGAACTATGTGGACTGGCTTCGGAACTTGAGGATTGTCCTAACTATGGAAATGCTGGGATACGTCTTGGAGGCGGACATCCCAGCGACTCCTGCAAGAACCCGAGCGAATCAGGAAGATGTCGATGCCCATGAGAAATGGGTAAAAGACGACATAAGAGTGCGAGGGTACATGTTAGGCTCAATGACCAATGAGCTTCAACGTGCCCATGAAAAGATGACGCCTTCACGAGCTATCTTAGCGCACCTGGCTGAGCTCTATGGAGAGCATAGCCGAACTGCTAGATATGAGATATCAAAGCAATTATTCGGCACCAGGATGAAGGAAGGAGAGAGGGTTAGGGGCCATGTCCTCAAGATGATCTCGATGATTGAGAGATTGGAAGCTCTTGATTTTCAGATGCATGCATCTCTCCAAACTGACCTTATCCTGCAGTCACTTCCTGACTCCTTTTCACAATTTGTTATGAACTTCAACTGCAATGAGATTGCATGTAACTTAGCTGGGCTAATGAACAAACTGACGACTGCCTAGTCTCAGATGAAGACAAAGGGAAAGGAAGCTGCACTTGTGATTTCTTCTGGGACTTGGAAGTCCAAGAATAAGAAGAAAAAGAACAAGAAGCAGTTAGGTCCAATAGCCAAGATCGACAAGGGAAAGGGCAAGGCCCCAATGGTTCAAAAGAGCAAGGGGGCCAAGAAAACGGATGTATGCCTCAACTGCGGTGAGCTAGGCCACTGGAAGAGGTACTGTCCAAAGCTTGACCGTAATGCGCCTTAGTGCAGAACTACGGTTTTAGAAACAAATTGTTACGAATCGTATATTCTACTTCTTGGATACTTGATTCCGGTGCGAGTTCTCACATTTGTACAATGAATCAGGATCTGGAACGAAGTAGGAAGCTGGATTCAGGGGAGGTAATGGTCACCGTCGGAAGTGGGCATAGTGTCGAGGCTTCTGATATTGGATCCCTTATGTTGGATTTAGAATCTGGTTTTATTCTTACTTTAGATGATGTACTTGTTTTGCCCAATGGGCACAAGAATATTGTATCAATTCCGGTCATGGACCGAAAGGGATTTCACTTCTTTATTGGAGATGGGTCCTGTCGTATTTATTTCAGAAATAAATTGGTTGGTACTGCTACATTATTAAATGGTTTATACCATTTAAATTTAAAAAATAAAACAACTGTGAACACTATAACTAGGAAGCGTGGTAGGGATGAAACGAACCAAGCACTTAAGTGGAATCTTAGACTTGGTCATATCGGTCAGACCAAGGTTCATAAAATGGAGAAAGATGGGCTTACAGGTCCATTGGGATTAAATCCCTATCCAACTTGTGAATCTTGCCTTCAAGACAAAATGACTAAGTTACCCTTCGCAGGGACTTTTGAAAGAGCTGCTGAAAAACTTGGATTGATCCATACCGACGTCTGTGGCCCTTTTGAAGTGGCACGAGATGGTTCTCAATATTTCATTACATTCACTGATGACCATACCAGGTATGGATTCATGTACTTAATGAAACATAAGTCTGAAGCTTTTGATAAATTCAAGGAATTTAAAGCCCTAGTTGAAAATCAAACATGTAACCGTGTTAAGACTCTTGATCGGGTGGTGAGTACATGAGTACCGAATTTGACGAGTTCTTAAAAGAACAAGGAATAGTGTCACAATTCACTCCTCCAGCTACTCCACAATTAAATGCTGTATCAGAAAGAAGGAACCGAACCTTGTTGGACATGGTTCGCTCCATGATTAACTATACTGATCTACCGATTTATCTGTGGGGTTACGCACTCCTTACTGCTGTGCATATCTTGAACATATGTCCTTCCAAATCCGTTCCTAAGACTCCCCATGAGATGTGGAGAGGTAGGAAACCAAGTCTTAATCACATTAGGATTTGGAGATGCCCTGCTTATGTCAAGAAGACTAAAGTAGAGAAATTGGAAACTAGGTCTGTGAAAGGTCGTTTCATAGGATATCCAGGGGATTCCATGGGATATCTATTCTACATGCAGGAAGATCATAGGATCATCGTTGCTATACAAGCACACTTCCTGGAAGATCAGTTTATTCAGGAAGGAGGGGCAGGTAGAAATATTTCTTTGGAAGAAATAAAAGAAACACCAAATGAGACACCTATGCAAGATATTAGAACCCAACCTTCTGAAATACAAACACAACCTCGCAAGTCTAGTAGAATTTCTCAAGTACCTGAGAGGTATGGCTATCTGCATCAAGAGGAACTGGGTGTCCATGAGATGACAGAAAGTAGTCAAGAGAATGATCATTCTACATACGACCAAGCGATGGTAGACGTTGACTCCACCGAGTGGCAAGAAGCTATGGAAGCTGAGATAGACTCAATGCATGCTAATCAGGTCTGGACTTTAGTAGATCGTCCTAAAGGCATAGTGCCTATTGGAAACAAATGGATCTATAAGAGAAAGACTGATGGATATGGCAAGGTTGATACCTATAAGGCCAGGCTTGTGGGAAAGGGTTATTCCCAAAGAGAAGGAATCGATTACTTCGAGACCTTCTCGCCTGTAGCTATGATTAAGTCTATTCGCATGATGCTTGCTATAGCAACCCACTTAGATTATGAAATATGGCAAATGGATGTGAAAACAGCATTCCTAAATGGATTCCTCGAGGAGGAGATTTACATGGAACAGCCTAAGGGATTCATATCTCAAACCAATATTCATAAAGTATGCAAACTTCAGCGTGCCATTTATGGACTGAAGCAAGCTTCACGGAGTTGGAATCTTCGTTTTAACGAGACGGTCAAAGAGTTTGATTTTGTCCAAAACGAAGAAGAGCCCTGTATTTACAAGAAGGTTAGTGGGAGAAAAATTGCGTTCTTAATACTATATGTAGATGACATTCTACTTATAGGAAACGACGTAGGAATGCTCAGTTCTGTGAAAGCTTGGCTTTCTAAAGAATTCTCAATGAAAGACTTGGGAGAAGCAACCTATATTCTGGGTATTCGTCTCTACCGGGATAGAGCGAAAAGAATGTTAGGTCTTTCCCAAGCCCTCTGCATAGAAATGATCCTGAAGCGATTTAGGATGGAAGATTCTAAAAGAGGGTTTCTACCTATGCAACATGGTGCAAAACTTTCCTTAAAGATGTGTCCTCAAGGTGAGGAAGATAGAAAGGAAATGAGCAAGGTGCCTTATGCTTCGGCAGTAGGTAGCCTTATGTATGAAATGATTTGCACTAGACCAGACATTGCCTATGCTTTGAGCGTAGTAAGTCGGTTTGACCAAATCCAGGCAGAACATTGATCGTCAGAAAGAACATTCTTAAGTACCTAAGGAGGACTAAAGACTTGGTTCTTACATACGGCGGTGGAGAACTAAGAGTGATGGGTTATACAGACTCAGATTTTTCGGGGGACATGGATGCTCAGATGTCCACATCAGGGTATATCTTTACGCTGAATGGTGGGGCAGTTTCTTGGAGAAGTGCCAAGCAAAGTCCAACTGCTATCTCTACATCTCAAGCCGAATATCAGTCAGCCACGGAGGCTACTAAAGAAGCTTTTTGGATAAAAAAGTTCACTGAGGAACTTCAAGTGGTTCCTAATGCAGAGAAGCCCGTGACACTGTTTTGTGACAACGACGGAGCTGTTGCACAGGCCAAGGAGCCTAGGGCTCACCACAACACCAAACATATTGCGAGAAAATAACATTTTGTTAGAGAAATGGTTCGGGATGGGAATGTTACACTGCAGAGAGTAGACACAGCAAATAACGTTGCTGATCCGCTTACCAAGCCACTATCTCAGAAGGTCTTAGAGAGACATCTAGAGAGTATGGGTATTAGATACCATAGTTTGTGGCATTGAGTGCAAGTGGGAGATTGTTAGGAATATATGCCCTCAAATGCCACTCAGAAGATGAGAGAGTGAGAGCAATTGTATTGTAACTATGAATATTATATTTAATAAGGCAATTATTATTTCTATATTATTGTATATCACTGGCATTATGATTTGGTATATAGAATAAGAGTCCTTGCATTTTAGAGTGAACATTCTACTTCTTATGGAGATAAGGAGATAGTCACTAGAAGTGTTTAGAGCTCGAATGCTTAACTAGTTCGCAAGTCGATAAAACTTAACAGGACATTAAGTTTTAATAAGACTTGTATAACTGATGCTAGAACGTGTGCACGTCTTGATAGCATAGTTATAAGTATATTGGTGGGACCAGTATACTCGAACACGATTCATACTCGATTCAGTCACACGGTATTCACTCTCGGAGAGTCGATGATGAATCGAAAGGTTGTGATAGTATACGTGGACCTTTGACTTGAAGGTTCAGTAGAAAATGTGCCTGTGACGTTTAGTTTGTCATTAGAGTAGTTAGACTCATTTGCTTAATTGCTGAGTCGACCTCGAAGTGCGGACTATACGGGCAGGTAGCAGTCTTTACTGTACGCCAAGAAAGGATTCTATCTCCTGTTAGTGAGCAGGCAAATGTCCTATACGGTTAATGGCGAATAAGATCATAAGTCTTTGGCCAAAGCATTCTGATATAGTCGTATTAGATACACTATTAATCAGTCGGTCTTGATTTGTATTAACACATGTATAGAGTCTAGTCAACAGTAGGGTTTGACTTTACCGTGACCAGAATATTTGACCGGGACATCTGATGAAGGGTCTATACGTATATGGTATTCATGACATAATGGTTCTGGAATGATTCGTTCATTCATTCTCAGTCGGGGTTTACAGTGCGGCCCGCTAGGCTGGCTAAGTGCTGCCCGCACTCATTGATTCCTCCCAATTCCGGCTGAGACGAACCTACAGAGTCGCGCAATAGGATCATTGACGGATAAATATGAATTAATAATCTCTCTTATAATATTAGATATTAGTGATTTATCGGATAAATCAAATAGCGGTCTTATGAATTGTAAGTAAGTTACTCGGTGATTACTTTAATTCATAAATTATATTTCTTAGAGAAATGTATATTTGTGTTTGATATAACTAATTAATTGGATTAATTAATTAGTTTAAACACATTGGAAATAAAATGGATTCATTTGACGGACATCCGATTCACGAGGGATTCATTTGACGAACATCCAATACACGAGCCGAATTAACTCGACCCGTTTCTTGGAAGATTCCCTATAAGGCCCCCCCTCCTCTCTACTTTGTCTCTCTCTCATTATATAATATACTTTTGGGATCATGTGAGGAGTAGAGATGCTTTTAAAAGCATCTTCTACATGTGAGGCTTGGAATCATTGTAAAAAGAAAGTCTTTTAATCATAAAGCTCTCCTTCTTCCTTCCCCAAGTGAATATTTCGTTTTTGAGAGAGCTTCAAGAGTGAGAAAAATTTTCTACAGCATATACTTGATCTTAGAGACAAGTTATTAGTAGAAAAGATCGAGAGAAAAAAATTCCTACAAGCTTCCCTAGCCGCATTCTTAGAGAAAGGAAGTTTGCTGTTTTTTCCGTCAAGTTCCGGCGTGTGAAGTAGAGGCACCGTGCTTTCGGTGTTTGGAACGAAAGGCTCATCATCATCATCATCATCATCATCATACGAAGGTTTTTCAGAGACATCAAAGGTATGTGACTTTTATTCCTTGATCTTCGTATTTCTTTTCGTATATACGTTACTTGATCGATCCTCTTAGGGATTCCGTTTATTCTTCCGCTGCGTTTATTTTCTGAGGATTCCCAACATTTATTGCATGTCACTATTTTTTATTTGAAAAGAGAAACGTTAATGGAAATGACAAAATTAAAAAGTAAACGCTCATGTGAATATACAATAGTCGTGATTGTGACACAGCTTCCTCTGATTTTATGTTCAGAAACGGCTTCAATGCCTTATATGAGTCGGGATGAGCTTCCATCTAATTTTCTTATAAATTGTCAAACAGTATCCTTTACCATCAGATTCTCGAGATGTTGTTAATATTCAAATATAAATCTCTTTCAAACATAGAATTTCATGTTGCACATACCCACTGGACTGCGTTTCAAGAGTCATTAGAACACTATCGGATGATTCCTTATTTAGGCCATCCTTAATGAACTTGATTTTGTCTTCTCTGATTATGTAAGGAATTTCTAAAGATCGACATTTCGAATAGCAATCCCAATGAGCACATTTATAACAAATTTCCATTTTCTTCACTCGTCGTTTTTTTTTCAAATATGAACTTTTCCAAGCCATTATAAGAATTTAGTGGGCGCTTCTGTGAATTCACCTCCTATTCTTACCTTGACTTCAATTATGAATCGAACATCATAAGGTATGCCTTTATGCATTATCAATCTCTAACCAAAATTCTCCACAAAACTACCAAATACGAGTGGACCGAGGCATCTCAAAGAGCTTCGACGAACTCAAGTGGCGGCTAATGAGTGCTCCAGTGTTAATGCTTCCTCAAGGTATGGGCAACTTCGTCATCTATAGCGACACTTCTAAGCAAGGATTGGGTTGCATTCTGATGCAACACAGTAAGGTCATCGCATACGCGTCGCGCCCATTGAAACCTTACGAAGTCAACTACCCCACTCATGACTTAGAACTTGCTGGTGAGATCTATGCTTTGAAGATTTGGAGACATTAATTATATGGTTCCACGTGCCAAACCTTCATGGATCACAAAAGTCTCAAGTACATATTCACGCAGAAGGAGTTAAACATGAGGCATAGGAGGTGGTTGGAACTCATCAATGATTACGATGCGGATATCTAATATCACCCAGGGAAGGCAAATGTGGTAGCTGACGCTCTTAGCGGAAAGACCACCAGGAGCACATATTATGTAGATTGACATCACAAGTGGAGCTGCAACGTGAGCTAACAAATAAGAACATTGGGTCTATATTCGAGAAAAACAAGGACAACTGTGCACCATCAACCTGCGATTATCATTGCTGAAATTCTTTAGGGGCAAGTTAAGCCCACGTTTCATCAGACCTTTTGAATGCGTTGGAGACTTAGCTTATCGCTTAGATCTATCATTATCTCTATAATGAGTCCATAACGACTTTCACATATCACAATTGAGGCATTATGTTCACAATCCCAGTCACAAGTTAAATCACGAAATTTTAGATATTTCCAAGGATACTACTTTCGAGGAGATACTAGTTGCCATTTTAGATTATCCAATAAAGAAATTAAGGAATAAATCTATTCCTCTAGTTAAAGTCCAGTGGTCACACCATGGAAATGAAGAAGCCACTTGAGAAACTAAAGAAGAAATGCGTAACTGGTACCCCGAGTTGTTCCAAACATAAGTTTCGGGTCGAAACTTAATTTTTAGAGGGAGAGTATTTAATACTCAAATTGTTACCATTTTAAGAATGGAGGAGATAATTTTTAAAGATGCAGTATGATAATATGCTTGGTGTATTTACTGCTATCAATGTTATACTTGATGTCTTTGCTATTTATGTGATTAGCTCTGCGAATGACGCAATATGATAATATGCTTGGTGTATTTACTGCTATCAATTTTATACTTGATGTTTTTGCTATTTAAGTGATAATTGATGAGCTCCTTATTGATATTGTACTTGACATTTTAAAGGAATCGAATAGCATTATCCATTAATCGTAGGAAAATCAACGATAGAACCCGGCGGTGCGCAACGTCGTGTTCTATGATAGGATTTTTCAGCGAATATTGGGAAATGTACTCGAGAATGACTTAATGATGATAACATCCTTCCAAGTTTTGGGACGAAACTTATTTTTAGAGGGAGAGTATGTAAAATCCCAATATTTTACAAAGTAAAAACTATTATATAATAATAATTAGTGAAATTATTTATAAAAGTGATATCTTGATTTAATTGAATTATTGTGGTATTATTACATAATAAATTTTAAAATATATATTTGGACATTTTCTGTGAAGTATCGTGGACAAGTATCAACTTTGAAAAAATCACCAAGGATTTTTGAGAAGTTAAAAAAATTCTAAAAATTAAAGTGTTGTAGAGAATTTAGTTAGCTTTCCAATAGTTCAAACGGCGAGTCAATCGGAGTCCGAACGAAAAAGTTATGATCGATTTAGTGGAGACTGCCAACTGCCGAGCACCAGGAATCTTCCGGGCGGGACCTACGCACTGTAATATCCGCAAATTCGATTTCCGGTAATTTTCTTTTTTTTGGCGTAAGTCCGTTTTGACGACTCGCTTGGGACCGTTTCGTCATCCTGAGAATGATTAATTCTGCACTTTTTGACAACCGAGTTCGTTTCGGTGTCGTTTTGTTGAGTTCCATGCTTTTTAGCGACTTTTCCGCACTTGAGTTCGATTCTTGCGAATCTCGTTCAAAACTGCTGTTTCGAGTTTCTCGTAAGTCCGTTTAACTTTGTTATACGTGTTGTGAACTTCGGTTTGGTTATTCGATCATGTATCGTGATTCTCGGGTGTTTTGGGCCATTTTGTAATTTACCCAAAGTTATGGGTATCCGTATCTGTACTTGCTGTCTCGACTCTTTTCTTGGTCGCATATGATTAATTATTGTATTATGTTTTCATTTCGGGTCGTTGATGTTGCCCGCGAGCTTTTCGCCGTGTTCGTTCCGTACGTTTTCGGAAAATTGAGTCGTCGGGTCATGGCGGCTGAGCAGCTAGCCGAACCGGTGCGGCACTGTCGGAAGTGATGGGCACTGGTCGAGCAGGCACGACAGGAACAGGTGTAGCGCGCGCTACGGCCGGGAGGCTGCGCGCGCTAGCTCGGCAGTGTAGCGCACGCTGTCGAGCGGCCCAGCCAGACGCCATCGGTATGGCGAAGGGTTACGAGGTTCGACTCGGATAGGATCGGCATGTAGTGCACGCCATCATCGGTCGTGACGCACGCTAACCGGCAGGGTAGCGACGCTTGTCGGCCGATTAGCGACGTTACTGGCGAGCTTTTAGTCCGAGGTTACCGATGTGCCGGCTAGCGCGCGCAGGCTTCCGGCCGTAGCGCACGCTAGCGGGGGCCGGGCGGATAGGTTATGGTCGACAGGATTGGTCGGTGGTGTCGGGTCGTGCGGGGCCTGGCCGAGGGTGCTGGTGTAATATCCGCATTTTTTCTTCTTTTTCCAATATTCCCGTTTTGGTGTATTTTCATTTTTAGTAGTTCGCTTGTAATCATGTCGACATTTTGAATCTATTTTATTCTTGGAGTTTCTCCATTTGGGACGATCTGGGTGATGTTTTGATATTATTCTGTTTTATGTCATGTATTATGGCATGGACATTCGTTTCTCGGAGAACCCGTTCGCTTTTGTAATTTCTTTGGTTTCACGAGTTCGTATAGTTGAGTTGTTCATGTTGTAAGTTTCGGTTTGTTAATCCGACGTTGTACCGCGATTTTTGGACGTTTGGGCCGTTTCGTAATTTTCCCTAAGTTTAGGGTACTCTTGTTATCCTTGTTGTTCCTGAGCCTTCGGGTATTCGGAATCACGCTTCATCGTAACGTTTTGGTTTCTGACTTAAATCCGTGGTGAGTGTATCTGTTGGTTGTGGATACACCTTGTTATTTTTTTTCTATTTCCGATCATCTCCTCGTCGGGCAGTGTTTCAGACTATGGCCTGCTGTCACAGGCCATGTTACGGCCGTAAACCGTATATGTTACGGCCGTAATAATCGAGAGTTACGACCGTAAGCTTCCTTCATACGGCCGTAACAAGGCTTCATTTCTTGCCTCCTGGTCCAGTCCTGAGTTACGGGCGTATCATGTTTGAGTTACGGCCGTAATGGTGTTCTTGATACGGCCGTATGTGTCATTCGTCAAATTTGCCCAGTTTATCTCCAGAGGCCAGTTACGGCCGTAAGAGAGTCAGGTTACGGCCGTAATGTTCCTATGTTACGGCCGTATGTGGGGTGTGTTACGGCCGTAACACCTGCCAGTATATAAACTGGCAGCGGCCCAGTTTTTCCTCATTTCTCACATCTCTCTTTTCTCTTCGCGACGGGAGTGACGGCAGAGTCTAGGGTTCGTCCGATTTTGATCCAAACTCCATTTTAAGGGCATGTTCAAGTATCATATTATCCACCTATCACTAATCGTCCATCGTTCATCTTCGAATCAAGGTAAACCCTCTTATAACCCTACCTTGGGGGATTTGGGGGATTTCGGTTATATTGTTCATTTTGCTTCGTGTTGTTGATTAGTCCTTGATGGTTATGATTAATCCCGTTAGTGTTCTTGTTCTCCTATGAACTCATGGTGTATTTTGTGATATTTGCATAATCGAGAGGGTTTGGTTGCGATCCGCCCTCGTTGTTGTTTTGATGCGAATACACATAAGTCGTAGGCGGGTTTTTGGGTGTTTTCCAATTCCGTATTCGTTTAGAATTGCTTGTGATTGTGTTCTTCGTATCGTTAGGTTCGTGATTATCGGCTCCTAGCGTCCTTCGGTGTTTTCCTTCCGTTCGTTGTGTCGTCTATTATTCAAGGCAAGTATTCTTGGGAACCTTTATGCTTAACGTGAAATGGTAATGTATATTGTGTGTGCTTTACTCACCTCGGGAGGGTCCGACGGGGCCTCGAGGGTATCTATGGCTTCGTCCTGGATTCATGAGTTTGTTTCGCTAGCCAGCTCAGGAGGGTCCTTAGAGGCCTGGAGTGGGATTCGTGGCTTCGTCCCGGTCCTAGGTGACGTGTGGTGCTTGATTTGTTTTATGAATGTGGCTAGCTCGGGAGGGTCCTTAGAGGCCTCGAGTGGGATTCGTGGCTTCGTCCCGGTCCTAGGCAAATTGATTGTGACTGTTTGTTTCCGGAAAAGACATGTCTGGTTTGGTTTTTGAAATGATATTGGTGCATGTACTATGAAATATGTAAGCAATTGGTTTGCCTTGATTACTTGTACTAGCGTAATTGCTAACCCCTTTGGGGACCCGTCGTGGGGAAATTCTTGTTATGGATTTCAGGTTATGATCATCCGGACGAGCGAGCACTGGGACAGTATGAAGATATTGGCCAGGGTCGTTGACATGTGCATTTGAGTCATCTTATTTCTTTTGCCCATTTCGATATGGTTGTTCCCACATTTATAAACTTATAGATTGTACTCGCGAGTACTTAGGCTTTTCATTTCGAACTCCGTTTGTATCACCTATATTGCTACATTGTCGGTTGATGCTTAATTCTCCGGTTGCTTCGGGCATATTTTTATTTGTTGTATTATTATAATGTGTATCCTCGCTAACCGAGATGGTTAGTCGAGTGGGGTTTTCTTGTTGTAGCCTGGTGGGTCCCATGTAGGGGTCCTAGGCGCTGTAATATACTCTGAATATCTTGGGGTGTTACAGAAAATGGTATCAGAGACCTAGGTTTATGGATACCTAGGCTTGTTGGTTATTTGGGTCTAGTCGTGTTTTGTTTTGGATATTGTCACACCGCTGCCAGCATCTCGGTACTTCCAGTGCTCGTAAGTTTTCTTATTCGGCTTTTCTGTTTCTTACATTGTATTTTCACTTCTTGAATCGTAGTTGCTTTTTCCGCCCTTACTCATCATCGATATACTTCTGTTACCTCTTAACACCAGTATGGATGCCAGAGGAAACCGTGGTCGTGGTCGTGGTCGTGGATGCGGCCGAGGACGTGGGGCAGCCGGTGGGGCACCCACGTCGCATTCTTCGGGAGCTGGCAGTTTCGGTGACCGTCACAGTCATGCTTCTTCTCAGGAGCGCGCCGATCTTGGTATCGCGGCCGTTATGCAGCAAATGGTTAGCCAGATGGCGGTGATAGCTTAGGTGGTTCAGAATCCGGATCCAACCCATGCTAATCGGGGCGGAGCGGATCGCTGGCTTCAGGATGTCATCAAGATGCATCCTCCTCAGTTTTCGGGAGCTTCGGACCCGATCGGCTGGGAGGGGTGGATCAAGGAGATAGCTAAAGTCTTCGTTGTCACCAACTGTCCCGAGGACCGTAAGGTCCCTATTGCCCAGTACTTTCTCACTGGGGGTGCTACGGATTGGTGGGAGGCCGTTGGGCCCAAAGACCATGTTCCTTCGTGGGCCGAATTTCAGGAATTGATGGAGACCGAATATTGCCCGTGGCCGGTCAGACAGGCTTGAGTGCATGCTTTCTATGATGCTCAACCACGGGATATCCCCGTATCTCAAGCTATTGCTGATTTTAACAAAGAGTTGGGCTATGTAAAGACCAAACTTGTCGAGGAAAGCGACAAAATTTTCCATTTCTCCAAGAGGATGAAACTGTCCATTCGGGACTATATGTCTGGGCTCGTCTGTACTACTTTGAAGGATTATCAGAGTCGAGCTCTTGCCTATGATATGTCAGTGACGGCCAATGCGGCGGTCCGAGAGAGTAAGAAGCAGAAATCCGCTGGGAATTTCTCGGGTTACAAGGGTGGAAGTCAGCAGAAATCTCAACCTGCAAATATTTCTATGGGTGGTTCGGCTCGTTTCTCTGGGAGTTTTCGAGGTGCCGCCGGGACCTTCGTCCGGGACCACAGATGTTTTAACTGTGGCAAGCCAGGCCATGTGAACCGGGAGTGTCCTCGACCGCCTTTGACTTGTCATACTTGTGGTCAGTCGGGCCACAATGCTTCTTTTTGTGAACAGCTCAGACAGTTTCGCGGCGCCCGTTCTTCTCACCCAGCACCTATGGAGCCGAGTGTGAACCAGGGCTCATTTGCTCCGCCGCCTCCGCCGAGTGCCGGCCGAGGTAGGGGTCGGGGTCAGCCCGCTAGGGGAGGAGCTTCTAGTGTCGGCTCTGCCCAGCCGCGTATCTATGAGATGAGGAGGGCCGACGATCCAGCAGCTACTGTGGCGACAGGTACCGTTCATATCCATTCCCATCCTGTCAGTGTGCTTTTTGATTCGGGTGCTACGCATTCATTCATTTCTCTAGAGTGTGTACGCCGTTTGAGTCTTGACTGCTTATCACCCTGCGATCCTTACATCGTTAAACTTCCTAGTGGTGATAGAATCGTTGGTGATCGAGAGGTCCGGGACTGTCCTGTGTTTATTTGTGAGAGGGCTTGGCTCTCTAATCTTATTGTTGTGGGTATTGAGGGTGAGGATTTGATTCTCGGGGATGATTGGCTCGAGCGGCATGGTGCAATCATGAACTACCGCACGAGGATCATTACCTTGCTAGCCGAGGACGGCACTGAACACTCTTTCGCGGGGCGAAAGAGAAACTAGAAATTTGTTATTAACGCCTTGAAGGCGATGAGACTCCTGCGAAAGGGGTGTACTGGTTATTGGTGCTACGCCTTGAAAGTGGATAATGGTGGAGTCGAGCTTTCATTGATTCTAGTCGTTAGTGAGTTTCCTGATGTATTTCCTGACGAGTTACCGGGATTGCCACCGGATCGTGAGGTTGAGTTTGCTATAGAGTTAGAGCTGGGCGCAACTCCGATTTCGAAGGTGCCGTATCGCATGGCACCTTCAGAGATGGCCGAGCTGAAGAAGCAGTTGAGTGAGCTTCTTGAGTCGGGTTATATTCGACCGAGCGCTTCGCCTTGGGGCGCACCGGTCCTGTTTGTGCGTAAGAAGGATGGTTCACTGTGTTTGTGTATCGACTATCGCGAACTGAACAAGGTGACCATGAAGAACAAGTATCCTTTGCCAAGGATTGATGACTTGTTCGATCAGTTACAGGGAGCCGCGGTATTCTCGAAGATTGATTTGAGATCGGGGTACTATCAGCTCCGGGTGAGGGAGTCCGATGTGCCGAAAACAGCTTTTCGGACGAGATACGGACATTATGAGATTGTAGTCATGCCTTTCGGGTTAACTAATGTGCCGGAGGTGTTCATGCAGTTGATGAACAAAGTCTTTATCGAGTATTTGGATAAGTGTGTCATCATCTTCATTGACGATATTCTTATTTATTCGAGGAATGAGGAAGAACATGCCCTTCATTTGCGAGTAGTGTTAGACATCTTGAGGACCGAGCAACTCTATGCAAAGTTCTCGAAATGTGAGTTCTGGCTGAAGGAAGTGATGTTTTTAGGTCACGTGATTTCAGCCGAGGGGGTTCGTGTGTACCCGCAGAAAATTGAGGCAGTGTTGGATTGGGCACCGCCCACGAATGTGAAGGAGGTCCGTAGTTTCTTAGGTTTGGCTGGCTACTACCGTAGGTTCGTCGTGGGTTTCTCGAAACTGGCTCGGCCACTTACACAGTTGCTTCAGAAATCCGAGAAGTTCGTCTGGAATGACGAGAGGCAGTCGAGTTTCGAGGAGCTGAAGAGGCGTTTGACTTCAGCCCCGATTTTAGCATTGCCGTGTGGCAACGAGGGTTTTGCTATTTATAGCGATGCTTCGGGTCAGGGTCTTGGGTGCGTATTGATGCAGCACGACAAGACCATTGCCTATGCGTTGAGACAGTTGAGGCCGTATGAGCTGAACTACCCTGCTCATGATTTGGAGTTAGCGGCAGTTGTTTTTGCGCTCAAGATTTGGCGTCACTATCTTTTCGGCTCTGCATGTCAGATTTTTACCGATCATAAAAGTCTGAAATACATATTTACTCAGCGGGAGTTGAATATGAGGCAGAGGAGGTGGTTAGAGCTGATTAAGGATTATGACCTCGAAATCCTTTATCATCCGGGCAAGGAGAACGTCGTGGCCGACGCCTTGAGTCGGAAACCGGTTGCGTTACGAATACTTGAGATCCTTACGTCTCAGTCTGAGATTCGGCGGGCTTTGATCGAGTTAGATGTTGAGGTTTTGTTGCCTGGAGATGTCGGACAACTTTATGCTTTAGAGATTTCGTCGTCTTTGATCGATGAAATTAAGCTGAAGCAGTTGGAGGATCCTATGATTTCTCAAATCCGAGAGAATGTTCTTAAGGGAAAGTCTACTGGGTTTGTAATTCACGAGGATAGTGTTTTGAGATTCCAGAGTCGGCTTTATGTACCGAACGACTCACAGATGTAACAGAGTATTTTGCGTGAGGCCCATGCTACACCTTACTCCGTTCATCCTGGTGCGAGTAAGATGTACAAGGACCTGAGGAAGAATTTCTGGTGGAATGATATGAAGGAGGAGGTCGCACAGTTTGTAGCGAGATGTTTGACTTGCCAGCAGGTCAAAATCGAGCATCAGCGACCAGCAGGGTTATTGCAGTCACTTCCCGTCCCGGAATGGAAATGGGAAGACATATCTATGGACTTCATTATGAGTTTGCCGAGATCGAGATCGGGCATGAATATGGTTTGGGTGATTGTTGATCGCCTGACCAAGTCGGCACATTTTCTGGGCATCAAGGATACTTGGGGCCCGGAGAAATTGGCTCGTGTGTTTATTGCGCAGATTGTGAGGCTTCACGGTACTCCGAAGTCTATTGTTTCGGATCGTGATGGCCGTTTTGTGTCGCATTTCTGGCGGGCAGTGCATAAGGCGTTAGGTACTCGTTTGCATTTGAGTACCTCGTTTCATCCTCAGTCAGATGGATAGTCGGAACGCACTATCCAGACGTTTGAGGATATGTTGCGTGCTTGTGCTCTCGACTGGAGTAGCGACTGGGATGAGCATTTGCCATTGATCGAATTCACGTACAACAATAGTTGGCACGCGTCGATTCGGATAGCATCGTATGAGGCGCTTTATAAGCGGCGTTGTCGATCGCCGATTTGTTGGAACGAGGCATCCGATTTGGTCGGGACCGAACCGGATATTGTTTTAGAGACGAGGTGGAAGGTGGATTTGATTCGGGAACGGATGTTGACTGCCCAGAGTTGACAGAAGTCATATGCCGATATTCGTCGTCGACCTTTGGAATTCGAGGTGGGAGACCACGTTTTACAAAAGGTGTCGCCGACGAGAGGAGTTTTCCGTTTCGGGAAAAGGGGAAGTTGAGTCCGAGATTTATTGGGCCCTTCGAGATTCTCGAGCGAGTCGGTGGGTTAGCATACCGTTTGGCGTTACCCCCGGCCTTGAGTCATGTTCATAGCGTTTTTCATGTTTCCCAGCTGAGGAAATATGTCCCAGATCCTAGTCACGTCATCGATTATGGTGAAATTGATGTCGCCGAGGATATTACTTTTGAGGAGCGTCCCTTGAAGATTTTGGAACATCGCGAGAAACGAGTGAGTCATAAGACCATCCCTTTGGTCAAGGTGCAGTGGTCGAGACACGGTGTCGAGGAGGCAACTTGGGAAACCGAGGATAGCATGCGTGCTAAGTACCATGAGTTGTTTGTTTCTTAAGTTTCGGGACGAAACTTGTTTTTAGAGGGGTAGAATGTAATATCCGTATTTTTTCTTCTTTTTCCAATATTCCCGATTTGGTGTATTTTCATTTTTAGTAGTTCCCTTGTAACCATGTCGATATTTTGAATCTATTTTATTCTTGGAGTTTCTCCATTTGGGACGATCTGGGTGATGTTTTGATATTATTCTGTTTTATGTCATGTATTATGGCATGGACGTTCGTTTCTCGTAGAACCCGTTCAATTTTGTAATTTCTTTGGTTTCACGAGTTCGTATAGTTGAGTTGTTCGTGTTGTAAGTTTCGGTTTGTTAATCCGACGTTGTACCGCGATTTTTGGACGTTTGGGCCGTTTCGTAATTTTCCCTAAGTTTAGGGTACTCTTGTTATCCTTGTTGTTCCTGAGCCTTCGGGTATTCGGAATCACGCTTCATCATAACGTTTTGGTTTCTGACTTAAATCCGTGGTGAGTGTATCTGTTGGTCGTGGATACACCTTGTTATTTTTTTTTCTATTTTCGATCATCTCCTCGTCGGGCAGTGTTTCAGACTATGGCCTGCTGTCACAGGCCATGTTACGGCCGTAAACCGTATATGTTACGGCTGTAATAATCGAGAGTTACGGCCTTAAGCTTCCTTCGTACGGCCGTAACAAGGCTTCGTTTCTTTCCTCCTGGTCCAGTCCTGAGTTACGGGCGTATCATGTTTGAGTTACGGCCGTAAGTATTGATACGGCCGTAATGGTGTTCTTGATACGGCCGTATGTGTCATTCGTCAAATTTGCCCAGTTTCTCTCCAGAGGCTAGTTACGGCCATAAGAGAGTCAGGTTACGACCGTAATGTTCCTATGTTACGGCCGTATGTGGGGTGTGTTACGGCCGTAACACCTGCCAGTATATAAACTGGCAGCGGCCCAGTTTTTCCTCATTTCTCACATCTCTCTTTTCTCTTCGCGACGGGAGTGACGGCAGAGTCTAGGGTTCATCCGATTTTGATCCAAACTCCATTGTAAGGGCATATTCAAGTATCATATCATCCACCTATCACTAATCGTCCATCGTTCATCTTCGAATCAAGGTAAAACCTCTTATAACCCTACCTTGGGGGATTTGGGGGATTTCGGTTATATTGTTCGTTTTGCTTCGTGTTGTTGATTAATCCTTGATGGTTATGATTAATCCCGTTAGTGTTCTTGTTCTCCTATGAACTCATGGTGTATTTCGTGATATTTGCATAATCGAGAGGGTTTGGTTGCGATCCGCCCTCGTTGTTGTTTTGATGCGAATACACATAAGTCGTAGGCGGGTTTTTGGGTGTTTTCCAATTCCGTATTCATTTAGAATTGATTGTGATTATGTTCTTCGTATCGTTAGGTTCGTGATTATCGGCTCCTAGCGTCCGTCGGTGTTTTCCTTCCGTTCGTTGCGTCGTCTATTATTCAAGGCAAGTATTCTTGGGAACCTTTATGCTTAACATGAAATGGTAACGTATATTGTGTGTGCTTTACTCACCTCGGGAGGGTCCGACGGGGCCTCGAGGGAATCTATGGCTTCGTCCTGGATTCATGAATTTGTTTCGCTAGCCAGCTCGGGAGGGTCCTTAGAGGCCTCGAGTGGGATTCGTGGCTTCGTCCCGGTCCTAGGTGACGTGTGGTGCTTGATTTGTTTTATGAATGTGGCCAGCTCGGGAGGGTTCTTAGAGGCCTCGAGTGGGATTCGTGTCTTCGTCCCGGTCCTAGGCAAATTGATTGTGACTGTTTGTTTCCGGAAAAGACATGTCTGGTTTGGTTTTTGAAATGATATTGGTGCATGTACTATGAAATGTGTAAGGAATTGGTTTGCCTTGATTACTTGCACTAGCGTAATTGCTAACCCCTTTGGGGACCCGTCGTGGGGAAATTCTTGTTATGGATTTCAGGTTATGATCATCCGGACGAGCGAGCATTGGGACAGTATGAAGATGTTGGCCAGGGTCGTTGACATGTGCATTTGAGTCATCTTATTTCTTTTGCCTATTTCGATATGGTTGTTCCCACATTTATAAACTTATAGATTGTACTCACGAGTACTTAGGCTTTTCATTTCGAACTCCGTTTGTATCACCTATATTGCTACATTGTCGGTTGATGCTTAATTCGCCGGTTGCTTCGGGCATATTTTTATTTGTTGTATTCTTATAATGTGTATCCTCGCTAACCGAGATGGTTAGTCGAGTGGTGTTTTCTTGTTGTAGCCTGGTGGGTCCCATGTAGGGGTCCACGACGCTGTAATATACTCTGAATATCTTGGGGTGTTACAGCTGGGCCGATACTGGCCGATAGCGCACGCTAGTCCGGGAAGGCAAGCGCACGCTAGTTCCGGCCCAGTATATAAATGAGAGAGCAACCACTTTTTCATTCGTTTTTCATTTCCTTTCTCTTCGGTCCGCAGCTGGAGCTTTGGACGAGGTGAAGCCATGCTGTTAAACAACAAATCCATGTGGTTTCTGAGTTTATATCACTGATCAATCATCCTATAACATCCTTCGATCCAGCGAATCAAGGTTAGATCTTTAGAACCCTACTTTTGGGGAGATTTGGGGGTTTTCGCAGTTTTTGTCCGATTCATTCCGTTTTGTTGATTAATTCATGATGAATATGATTAATCTTGTTGGTATTCTTAGTTTCCCTACGGATTCATGGTATATTTTGTGGTTTTTATGAAATCGAGAGGGTTTGGTTGTGGTCCGCCCTCGTTGTCGTTTTTATACGAATATACATGAATCGTAGGCGGGTTTCTGGGTGTATTCCAATTCAGTATTCATTTAGAATTTGTTGTGATTGTATTCTTCGAATCGTTAGGTTCGGTTTCGTGAGTTCCTAGCATTCGTCGGTGACTTTCCTTTCCGTTCGTTGCGTCGTCAACTATTCAAGGCAAGTATATATTTATGATTGTACGTTCTCGACTTTGAAAGTAAAATACATTAATGGCATGATTATTTATATCCACTCTGGGGCGGGCCGACGGGTCCCCTGAGGGTTTTGTAGCCTCTGGTGCGATTCCACGGATGATATGAACGAACCACTCTGGGACGGACCGACGGGTCTTGTGAGGGTTCCGTAGCCTCTGGTGCGGTTCCACGGTATTCATATATGTATTGATGTGATGCTATGAGATTTAGTTATTACGGAATACTAGTCTTGAATTGATGAATTGACGGTTACTTTTACTTTATTGTCGAGGAGTATTGTATTTCATACTTGATATACTTGCACTAGCTATTCGACGGCTAACCCCTTTATGGGGGAAATACTTTTTATGTATTTCAGGTTCCAGGAGAACGGACAGGCGGGTATCGGGTCAGCATGAAGATGATGGGCACGTGTGATACTGTGTCTTGTCTCCGGTCATATTTTTTTGGATTCCTCCATTCAGTGTTGTTGTACTGGAATGTATTTTAAATACTCGAGTATTGTATTTCAGTTTCCTTGATGTTCCGGCCTGTGTTGCCGAGGTATTGATTTGTGTGGTGATGTATATGGTTTCATTGGTTATGGTTTTGAATACCATTTGTATTGTCCTTCTTTTCATTGTATCTAGACCTTCTCGGTCAAGTTTTACAGTTCCGCGTATGAATAGCCTTGTGGGTCCCACGGCGGGGCTCACGACGCTGTAATATACCCTGAATAACTTGGGGGTGTTACAGAATATGGTATCGGAGCTTAGGTTTATGGATACCTAGGCTGTCAGTCTTTTGGGTCGATTGAGTCGTCATTTGCCCACAGTATCACTACTCTGCCATCATCACAGTGCGACCGCTACTTGTAAGTCCTCTCACTCTTCTTGTATTTTATTAATCGTTTCATTTTTAGCTTGGTATTCTTGGGAATTGGTCACTTCGAGAATGTGCAATTTGGATTATACTTACGCACGTGTGTGCCCTTCAGAGTGTTGGCTGTAAGGAGGAAGAGTCGTGGCCGTGGTCACGAACGTAAACTCTTCCTTGAGATTTTGTCAAATTGCTAATTGCGATATTAGTGTGTATCGGTATTGTGTTGAGACTTTGTTTTGGAGTCGCATGCTAATATCACGGGAGATCATCGACTTCACGTACCTGTAAGTATACTGTTTTGGTTATTCGCTTGTAATGATGTTTGATTGCTTTCGTGATGAGTTTGGAAATTTTGGATTGATCTGTTGTTGGTGACAAGATTGCAAGTTTCGAGGACGAAACTTATTTTAAGGCGATATCCGGACTTTTAGTACAGTATGGATAAAATAATTGGAAGACTGAGACAGTTGTATTAGTATAATTGTCGTAGTTGGTCGACAATTACATTTGAAGATATCGTGTATCATGTTATCGTACTTTTGATATTGGGTATATCATATGAGAATATTATCAAGTTGTATATATGTATTCAATATGTTGTGTATATACATCTAATATATCAAGACGACAGATAAGAATAGCGGGAAATGGCTAAGTACAGCCACGTTAGCGCACGCTACAAGGTATGCCTAGCGCACGCTAAGATATATATACTTAGCGTACGCCACAGTGCATACTTAGCGCACGCTAAGAGGTTTGAGTTACGTACGCTAAGGAGGACCCCTAACGTACGTAAGGTATTCTGGATAAGGTCCGGAAAGTGGCCGATAGGTAGGCCCAAACTGTTTATTATCGGCGATTAGCGCACGCGAATGCATGTTGGTAGCGCACGCTAATTTCAGATCGTCAACAGGGAATCTTGGCTTTATTGGTTACTTTCGGCATGTAGGACCCGGGCATCTTCTGGGAAGGTACAGGTTGTCGGATCAACGATGATTAGCGCGCGCTAAGGTCTAGGAATAGCGCACGCTACTGAGCATTTCACTGTAGCAAGTCAATGCCTGTTTGCGTACGCTAATGCATGGGCATTACATATATTAGATGAATTTCGAAGCAATGCAGTAGCTTCTGGACTGCCCGATAGTGCACGCTATCAAGGAAGGATAGCTCACGCTAGTTCTGTAGCGCACGCTAAATATAAGGTCTAGCGCACGCTAGTGATGTGTTTAATAAAGAGGATAGACGAGTGCTGAGAGGCATTTTGTCCATTCTCCTTCCTTCAGTCAATAGAGAGAGCCTTGGGAAGTACTTGAAGTTCCTAAACATTGAGAGACGATCCTCTCAAACAAGATTAAGATGGAGAGCTCGGATTTAAGTATTGTTCTTGAAGTTTTTGATGATTCTTGGAATGGAGTTCAATTATTGTTCTTCGTGGTTCGTCCATACAAGGTAATCCTCGTATCCCTTTGATAGTGGTTCGTTTTTTTTAAGGATTACTACTTGGGAGGGAGCATGTTGGGATCATCATGTGATAATGTTATATGAGATTTATTGGAATTGTAATAAGATATTTCGGATGTTGATATGATTATTGACATCTTCTTCATATGATGATAATGGTTTTGTTGCGATTCTTGAGGTTGTATGAATGGCATGATGAAGAAATGGTAACATGGAGATATATACCTCGGATATGTTGTTCTGAACGTGATTTCGGATATTTCATGTTCTTGAAGAACTCTTGAATTATACGAGGTGATGAAAATTTATAAGAAGTGTTGATATTTTGAAAATGAATATGGAATATTCATATCTAGAGCTAAATTATGTGTTTGAAATAATATTCGTATAGGAATACGAATGTGATTGTGAGTTTGATGAGACTATTATTCATCTCTGAATTTGGAAGCCCATACCTATGGAGCAAATATTCAAGTCGAATGATTGGATTGTTTGATAACCTTAGAATATGATTATCTATAATGTTGAACTAATTGGACGGTTCGAATTAACGATGATCATCGGAAAATTTTAACTACGGATTTACGAGAAAGGAACCTTGTCAATTCGTATTTAAGAATTGAGTTTGGAACCGATAACATTTAGACCCTTATTATTGGTCCGAATTAGTTGCTGATATGATCATCGGATTTCGGCTCGTATTGTGGACATGGATTCGTGAGGGTCTGAGTTGGATAGTTCAGACTGTGTTTAATCGAGATATTGTGGAACCGATGAGTTTGTGGCCTGGTTGTATTGATATTGATCGTCATCGAACCTGTTGATTATTAAGCCTTCGTTTTACAATAACATATGATGTTTGATCGTGGATTATGACTGTTGTGTTGCGGTTGAGGTTGAAAAGTTCGTAGATTAGCTTGGTCGGGACTGAGGAACTCGTAGACGAAATCAACTGAATTGGTAACAGTTCGTTGTATTGATATCGAGGCAAGTTTTATACTTGTACTAATCAATGAGATTAATGTTATCATGTAGGTGTACGAATGTGTGTATCATTTCGAGACTTGGTCTCTTTATGATTTTGTTGATATCAGGGGATTGTTTGATACGATACCCGTCGGCAAATTATGCCAAATGTTACTGTTGTCCGTAAATGGCCGGTTCAAGGCATTGCGATACTTGTTGGTAAAGTTCCTGTCGATAGCCGATTCGCGGTATCGACGTATCGATTGTTATTGTGATTGATGTTCCATTGAGATATTGTGGTGATCGTCGTTATTGATATCAGTGTTTTTCTATTGATATTGTATTGGCTGATTGAAGGCATTGATGTATTCGATTATCATCTTCGTTATCGGTAACTGATTTAAATGTGCCGAGACATCCGTTGTATCGTTGTTATGGATTTGCCGCTCTAAGGTAATCGAAGTATTGAATTGGGACTGTCGAAGATAGTTTCCATCCGTTGAGTCGTTATCGATTGGTCGTTCTAAGACAATCGAGGTATTGAATTGGGATCGCCGAGGATAGTGCCCATCCGTGAGTTATTATTGTCGTGTTGGCCGACTCAGGGCAGCACACTATTATTCGTGTGAACTCAGTAATTTTGTGATCATTGAGGGTTGAGGATTTCCCGAATTGTTGTGTTGTGATTATTGCTCATGTTAATCGGTCCTTAGGGATTCTGATCCCAGAATGGTTGTTTTGAATATTGTTGGTCGTGTCGATCTTTCATTATTCGTGTGTCATCGTTCACTTGGTGAGTCATATAATCCGTATTGGATGTGTTATCCTTTGAGTTTCGTTGTCATGTTGTAGCGTGACATATCTGGAATCATATCTGCGTGCCGATCGGTTATGTGTAGGATTTTTAGCCAGGCACACGATGGTCATGCGTGGATGTTTCCGCATTGGACCGTGCACACAAGACGTAGTTCGTGAGGCTAATTAGGTACATTGTCACACGCATACTCTGGATTCCGTATACGGGGTGGACATGTGCACGGGCACATTTCCGGATCGGGCGTACTGTGATGTCCCTCTTGAGCCTTATTGTTTGGTCGTTCGTAGTCCATGTTGTATTGGATATGTCCAACGATTTGCGACTGGTTGTTCATACGCCGAGGGGTATGTCCGACAGTCAGGTTTGTTTCTTTGAGATCTGTATTGTGATGATTTACAGCTTTGGGCTGTTCGGCTTTCAGGCCATCGTGATATACAACTTCGGCTGAGGGGCTTTCAGGCCATTGTGATGTATTGGTATTTCTGTTGGAGCCTTCAGACATTGTGATTCATATTTATTTCAGCATTGGCTTGGATTACCTTCGGGTAATGTATTGTGGTGTTGCTTGTAACGTTTCGCCGTTGGGCATAAGTTGCACGTTTCTTGTGTATCTCGTTGAGTTTTCCTGGCGGGATATTGCTTCTCCCTAGTTGTTTTAAGTTTCGGGATGAAACTTCTTTTAAGGAGGGTAGTATGTAATATCCGCAAATTCGATTTCCGGTAATTTTCTTTTTTTTGGCGGAAGGCCGGTTTGATGACTCGCTTGGGACCGTTTCGTCATCTTGAGAATGATTAATTCTACACTTTTTGACAACCGAGTTTGTTTCGGTGTCGTTTTGTTGAGTTCCGTACTTTTTAGCGACTTTTCCGCACTTGAGTTCGATTCTTGCGAATCTCGTTCAAAATTGCTGTTTCAAGTTTCCCGTAAGTCCGTTTCACTTTGTTATACGTGTTGTGAACTTCGGTTTGGTTATTCGATCATGTATCGTGATTCTCGGGCATTTTGGGCCATTTTGTAATTTACCCAAAGTTATGGGTATCCGTATCTGTACTTGCTGTCTCGACTCTTTTCTTGGTCGCGTATGATTAATTATTGTATTATGTTTTCATTTCGGGTCGTTGATGTTGCCCGTGAGCTTTTCGTCGTGTTCGTTCCGTACGTTTTCGAAAAATCGAGTCGTCGGGTCATGGCGGCTGAGCAGCTGGCCGGACCGGTGCGGCACTGTCGGAAGTGCTGGGCACTGGCCGAGAAGGCACAACAAGAACAGGCGTAGCGCCGCTGGGAGGCTGCGCGCGCTAGCTCGGCAGTGTAGCGCACGCTGTCGAGCGGCCCAGCGTACGCTATCGGGTCTGGACAGAGGGGTTCTGAGGTTCTGGACTCGGATAGGATCGGCAGGTAGCGCACGCTACTGTCGGTCATGGCGCACGCTAACCGGCAGGGGTAGGGCACGCTGTCGGCCGACTAGCGCACGTTACCTGGGCGAGCTTTTTAGTCCAGAGGTTACTGGACAGGTCGGCTAGCGCGCGCAGGCTTCCGGCCGTAGCGCACGCTGGTGGGGGCCGGGCGGACAGGTTATGGTCGGCAGGATTGGTCGGTGGTGTCGGGTCGTGCGGGCCCTGGCCGAGGGTGCTGGGCCGATACTGGCCGATAGCGCACGCTAGTCCGGGAAGGCTAGCGCACGCTAGTTCCGGCCCAGTATATAAATGACAAAGCAGCCACTTTTTCATTCGTTTTTCATTTCCTTTATCTTCTGTCCGCGGCTGGAGCTTCGGAGGAGGTGAAGCCATGTTGTTAAACAACAAATCCATGAGGTTTATGAGATTATATCACTAATCAATCATCCTATAACATCATTCGATCCAGCGAATCAAGGTTAGATCTTTAGAACCCTACTTTTGGGGAGATTTGGGGGTTTTCGCATTTTTGTCCGATTCATTCCGTTTTGTTGATTAATTCATGATGAATATGTTTAATCTTGTTGGTATTCTTAGTTTCCCTATGGATTCATGGTATATTTCGTGGTTTTTACGGAATCGAGAGGGTTTGGTTGTGGTCCGCCCTCGTTGTCGTTTTTATACGAATATACATGAATCGTAGGCGGGTTTCCGGGTGTATTCCAATTCCGTATTCGTTTAGAATTGGTTGTGATTGTATTGTTCGAATCGTTAGGTTCGGTTTCGTAAGTTCCTAGCATTCGTCGGTGACTTTCCTTTCCGTTCGTTGCGTCGTCAACTATTCAAGGCAAGTATATATTTATGATTGTACGTTCTCGACTTTGAAAGTAAAATACATTAATGGCATGATTATTTATATCCACTCTGGGGCGGGCCGACGGGTCCCCTGAGGGTTTCGTAGCCTCTGGTGTGATTCCACGGATGAAATGAACGAACCACTCTGGGATGGACCGACGGGTCCTCTGAGGGTTCCGTAGCCTCTGGTGCGGTTCCACGGTATTCATATATGTATTGATGTGATGCTATGAGATTTAGTTATTCCGGAATACTAGTCTTGGATTGATGAATTGACGGTTACTTTTACTTTATTGTCGAGGAGTATTGTATTTCATACTTGATATACTTGCACTAGCTATTCGACGGCTAACCCCTTTATGGGGGAAATACTTTTTATGTATTTCAGGTTCCAAGAGAACGGACAGGCGGGTATCGGGTCGGCATGAAGATGATGGGCAAGTGTGATACTGTGTCTTATCTCCGGTCATATTTTTTTGGATTCCTCCATTCAGTGTTGTTGTACTAGAATGGATTTTAAATACTCGAGTATTGTATTTCAGTTTCCTTGATGTTCCGGCCTGTGTTGCCGAGGTATTGATTTGTGTGGTGATGTATATGGTTTAATTGGTTATGGTTTTGAATACCATTTGTATTGTCCTTCTTTTCACTGTATCTAGACCTTCTCGGTCAAGTTTTACAGTTCCGCGTATGAATAGCCTTGTGGGTCCCACGACGGAGCTCACAGCGCTGTAATATACCCTGAATAACTAGGGGGTGTTACACGCACGTGGCTCGGCTGGGGCTGCCGATTGTGACTCGCTAGGGCCCGCGCACGTGGCTCGGCCATGGCTGCCAGTAGTGACTTGGTAGGGCCCGCGCACGTGGCTCGGCTAGTGCTGTGTGACGTAGGGGGGCTGTGTCAAATTGACTGGTCACCTGTTTTATGTCCTATAAATACAGCATTTTCCTAATTCATTTATACTCACAACTTATGTAACTATATAGATAAACTCAATATTTATAAATATACATCGTTATATTTCCGATAGGAGTACGTTATGCCGACGACAAGGGGTCGTTTTCCGGCGAGTTAGACCAGCTTTCCTGACATACTGACTGAAACCTATCCGATTAAAATCCAGTGAATTTCTGAAATCCAGATCGAGGTGCTATCTTTGAGTTCGAATATCTACCAATCCGTGAGTAATTATTGATATATAATTTGTGCGTTTTGTATATAAAATACATATCTAAAATATTAACTTTTGTAATATCAGATTAGACATCATGTAGATATGTAAAACTGAGTTATTTTGGACAAGTCAAGGCTGATTTTAAGTGTAGAGACGTAACTTAAATCGCAAATAACTTTTGATCCGTAAATCATTCTTCGATTCCGTTTCGTGCATTTTTCTGTTGACGTATTTATATATATTTATTTATTTTTGTTTTAATTTTTGAAAATGATAAAATTTCCGACTCCGTTTCCGTGTTAATTACACTTAAATAATTTAATGATAAGAGGCACTATGAACAATCGAACTACGTATCTGCCCATATGACATACTTATATTTTTAACGACAATTTTAAGTGTCATTTTATATATATGCAATTATAAGATAATTAAACCGGTAAATGAATTTATGTTCTTATATAAAATCTCCAGAATTATTCTAAGGAATATTTGAAATGGAAGAAATGGATTTCTATTTCAACTCAAGTTATTAAGTATTACCTTTGTAAATATTTGAGATTAATAAATTGAAATTATTCTCAAAGTTAATGCGTTAAATAAATTATAAGGACTATTGTTTGATTTATTACAGCATAAGTAATAGTTAAATTATAAATTGTTTTTAAAAATATTCAAGGATGATATCTAAGAGCTATTTACCAATGCATTTAATTTTTAGACGATGATTTTATTGAAATATAAAATAAAGGGCGAGCCATTAAATTAAATTGAGATGTCTTAACAAAATGCTAATAGCATATTATTAATAGGATATCGATACCTTATCTAGGAGCGGACGGACGAACTCTCGAGATTTAATTGGAATCATCTTATCGACGACTCACAAAGCAAGTTCGTTCAACTTGCTCGGCCCTAGCATTATTGCAATTTTATGTGTTCATTGTGTATTGATTATGTTGTGCCAATTGTGATGCTGTGAATCTGTGTATTATGTGATGAATGTGAAGAGATGCAAAGTTATGCCGTTCCAGTGGGAACAAAGAGAAATATATAACGAGCGTTCGTTCCGCACCCGGATATTGGGGGTGGTAGAAATTGCACTATCCGGATATTGGGGATAGGTGTTTATGTGTTATTGTATGTATATGTGATTGTGTTGTTAGCTGATACTATTGGAACTGCAAAATTCGTACATATGAGCATATTGTTGTACTGTGTTATGACTGACCCGGGTATGGGCTGGTATTGTTATACTTGCCAGTTGCAGGAACTTCAGAAATACAGGCTTGGGAATGCGAAGGGACGGGGCATGCTTGAGAACGGCGACTTGATAGAGTTAAATTTTCCTTGGCAATTATTTCGAAAATAAAGAGCATGTATTAAATTTTAACATCGTGCGTACTTCAACTTTCCTGTTCGTATGATGAAAATTTATTATCAATTACAATTATATTATTTTTACCAAAAGTTCTTGTGAGGTAAAAATGAATAACCTAGCTTGGTGGGTCCATAAGGGATCCACAGCGCTGTAGCTACCCAAGATTTTGGGGATGTTACAACGTTGGCTATGAATCGCCTAAAATTGTCCGTTATTTGGAACCTTTGACAGGAGATCTATTTACTGCAAGATTTGCAGACTGTCACTTTGATGAGACAAACTTCCCATCGTTAGGGGGAGAGAGGAATTGAACGATTCAAGTTGAACGCCAGGAAATTGTCTGATGTGCTCCCTCCTTGCCTCATCAAGATCCCCGCACGGCTCAATCCAGGCTAGAAGTGCAACGTATTCTCAGTCTTTAGAAAGTTGGAAATTCGATGCCCGACAACTTTACTGATACTGCGAAAGTGACAAGATCTACCATTCCCGCTGCGAATGTTCCTGCAAGGTTAGAAGTCCGAGTTATAGGGCAAGGTTCAGTCGCCCAAAGGAATGATGCCCCCGGCGTCAACCTTAGTGGTGGGACGGCTGCTTCGGCTGCTCTTATCCCTGCTCGGAAGAGGGGGAGGCCAGTGTGTAGAAAGGATACCGAACCTCGAAAGAGAAGAGGAACGGAGGCACAAAATCCTCTCATCATCGACACAGTGACTCCGTCACACGAGATTATCTATGACTACAGATATGTCCTCGAATCAACAATGGAACAATCGACGGATGCGTCGGGAACTTTGTTGATGTCAGAGAATAAAGAAATCTCGATGCAATGTACGAGTGAATACGTACTATTGGACAGGTCGTCCATGCTAGTCGATGATGCTTTTGCCTAATCCACCGCTCAAGAAATTATTGAAGATGATGATGGTGAGCCGCGCTCGGTTGCTGAATGTCAACGACGAGCCGATTGGCCGAAATGGAAAGATGCAATGCAGGCTGAACTAGACTCAATGGCTAAACTTGAGGTATTTGGCCGTATTGAGCCAGTACCCGTGGGCGTTAAAACAGTTGGACATAAATGGGTCTTTATTCGTAAACGCAATGATAAGTATGAGGTCATGTGTTACAAAGCGAGACTAGTTGCCCAAGGCTTCTCGCAGCGCCCTGGCATTGACTACGAGGAGACGTATTCTCCCGTTATGGACATCATCACTTTCCACTACTTAGTCAGTTTGGTAGTGTCCGAAAAACTGAATATGCAGCTTATGGATGTGGTTACAGCGTATCTTTATGGGGATCTAGATACGGATATTTATATGAAAGTCCCCAAAAGGATTTCATTTCCCAAATCAAGTAGCTCTAAACCACGGAGCGCTTACGCTATGAAATTGCGTCGTTCAGTGTATGGGTTGAAAAAATCCGGAAGGATGTGGTATAACCGCCTAGGTGAATACTTGGTTGGGAAGGGATACGAGAACAGTGATATCTGTCCATGCATTTTCGTGAAAAGAATAGATACAAGATTCGTGATTGTAGCCGTCTATGTGGATGACATGAATGTTATCGGTACCATAGATGAGGTCAATGAAACGACCCGCTACCTTAAATCCGAATTCGAGATGAAAGACCTGGGGAAAACTCGATTCTGCTTGGGCTTAGAGCTAGAACATCGAGATGATGGTATACTCATTCATCAGTCTGCCTATGTCCACAAAATGCTCAAGCGATTTAGTATGGACAAGGCACATCCTCTTGCTACCCCCATGGTTGGTCGAAGTCTGGAAATGAACAAGGATTCGTTTCGTCCCAAAGAGGAGGATGAAGAGGTCCTTAGAGCAGAAACACCGTACCTTAGCACAATCGGTGCGTTGTTGTATCTGGCTCAATGTACTCGTCCAGACATCATATTCTCTGTGAATCTGTTAGCGAGATTTAGCTCCGCTCCCACGATAAGGCATTGGAATGGAGTAAAACACATCTTTAGATACTTGAAAGGCTCTAGTGATCTTGGGTTGTTCTTTCCCTGCGCAAGAGAGAGCGATATTCCGAAAGGAACTATTGAGGTTAAAACGATGCAAACCGACCGTCGATCTTCCTTTGATAGTGCAGCTAAGCATGGTAGCTTGACTACCAGAAGTGCTAATGCGAGCAAGCTTACCCCTATGCAGAGAATCCTAACAACACGTTAGTTGGATTTGCTGATGCCGGTTACCTCTCTGACCCGCATAAAGGATGTTCCCAAACTGGTTATGTGTTCACCATTGGGAATACGGCGATATCTTGGCGATCTACCAAGCAGACCCTGGTTGCTACTTCCTCGAACCATGCAGAGATAATTGCATTGCACGAATCCGTAAGGGAGTGTTTTTGGCTCCGGTCAGTCATAGACCATATACGAGGAACGTGTGGATTAGATCCCACTATAGCAACCCCTACTTGCATCTTTGAGGACAATGTGGCATACATTGAGCAGATGAAGTTAGGTTTCATTAAGGGTGACAATACCAAGCATATCGCACCGAAGTCTCTGCCAAAATCTACATTTAAGAAACATGTGAGAAGCATCGGCATGTGTCGATTATCCGAGCTCAACTAATGATAGCTCGACGGGATGAGCTGTCATGTATACCTCAGGGGGAGTATACTTCACATGATTATGATATTTGTAGTTGGTGCATTGTGCTCTTTTTCCTCACCAAGTCTTTGTTTTTTCCCACGGGGTTTTATTTGACTTGGAAAGGTTTTTTACCGAGGCAACACCTTATATGCACCATGTTAGTATTAGTGCTCGACACAGGGGGAGTGTTCCGGGATATTCTTCCCTTATTGGTGTCTTACCTAATACTTGTTGTAGGGGGGATAGAGATATGGAAGGTTCTAGACTCTTCCAGAGGTAGTAGGATTCTGTTAGATGTCTTACCTTAACTAGGAATCCTATGTATGGAAGGACTCTCATTGCAATACAATTGATTTGCTGTCTTTTACTTTCTCCTGAAGCAATTCTACTTTTTTTTATTATTCAATATTACACCAAAGGACAATTATTAACCAGAAAAATATATTAATATTCTTATTAATCATGTTATATGATGAAGAAGCTTTAAACTAACTAATATAGTTAATTACTAGGTATAAACTAATACACTCAACTATCAGCTATCCGTTGATCGACAAACATGATCATAAAGTTAATCGAACGTGGATAGACCTATAGAACTTATTTACATATTATTTTAAATTTAGTATTGAAATATCCACTAAGGTTTACATGACATAACCGTAGATGCCATATATATGTTTGGTTTATGCTCGAAGGTTCTTTTCTTTTTTTAGGTTTAGACAAAGAGTTAAGCGATTTATGTTTTAAAAAAAAATTAATTTAATCACTTAGTTATTTTAGCATTAAGGTTTTTAATTTTCTCGTCCTAAAATGCAAGAAACATATCACACATACATACATACCTGTCGTACATCAAAACAGTAAAAAACCAAAATAAACGCATGGATAATAAATTATCCAATTATCATGGTCTTCTTCCTTGAATTGAACCCAAGAAAATCTTCGACTCGATATCTCCCACTGGGTTGAGTATTTCGGCACTCCTCCCATGCCGGGTCGTGAATTTCCAAAATTAAAATTTTCACTTTTATGCAAAATAATTACATAAAAAATCAATTTTAAAATTCTGACTCTCCAGCGGATGCAACGAACGGCGGTGAAACAGACCGGACCAAAAACTGGACGACCCGACCCGAACCAGTGAACCAGCCCGAAACAGGCAGCCCGCGGTGACACGTTCTTAGTGTAGCTATCGTAAGTGCACGATATCATATCAAGTAGTAAAGTGGACTTTTTGAGTCCGGTTTATCGATCACACGAGGAAGTTTGGTTATAATTTGAATTATACACTATTAGTCTATTTTTATAGATACTAAGATGAGTGAAACACACAATTAAAGAGTTTGGTTTAATAGTTGCAAAGTAAATGCAATAATAGTTCTAATATTTTAAGGAAATAAAAAAAAGATTGCAATAATAATAGATTGATTAACGATAAAATGGAATAGTTGGGATTACAAACTTAGTTCGTCATTAGTTACAGAAGATGTATAGGAGATCATAAGATGAATTTACTTATTATGTTGTGTAGATTCAATTTTCCTTAAAAAGACGGTTTCTCTTTCGAACTATAAAACGCCCATTACATATTGAATCAATCCACTATATTTCTATGTTGATTGGCTTCAATACATAGCATTAGGATTTATGAAAATAACTCAAAGAATCATCTAAGGTCTAGAGGTATATTTCTATCCCCTAGAACAACTTAGAGTGAAGATCATTTGATCTAATCAAACATATTTTCTTTCGAAACATATGAAGACCATAAATATCGTCATTTATTGGCCAAATAAATAAAGATTGTTAAAACAATGAAAATCACACACAATAATAAGTAATTCACAATAGATCTTTTATACAAACATAAATAACATGACTAACCTTGTTTATAATACCAACTAAAGGTAACTTAGCACATGAAGGGTTTATTATACATAATACAAGCCTTGGTGGTCATTATTAGTTGAATCAAGAGAAAGAATTGATCCTCACTCCTGTAACACCCCCAAGACATTCATGGCATATTACAGCGCCGTGGACCCCACACTGTGGAATCCACCAGGCTAACGTATCAACAAGACATTCGCCAACAACAAACAATCATCAATAAAACGACAATTCAAATAAAAGATTACAACCCGGCAAATAGAATCCAACATCAATCCATTTCCCAAAACGGGAACACAACATTAACAATTTTGAAAAGGAAGTACTCGAGTACTTAAACCAGTTTTATAATACAGAAACCCCAAAACAAGACATCAAAAATAATTGACAGAACTGAACACCATCAATTGACTACTGAATAGTATCATGCTTGCCCATCATCCTCATACGGCTCAAGTGCTCGTTTGTCCCCACAGTCGATACCTGAAATACAAAAAGTATTTCCCCCATTTAAGGGGTTAGCGACAACTGCTAGTGCAAGTACAATCCATTTGAACTACATTCTAATCAGATGAATATATGCGCCAAAAATCATTTTAGAAAACATTTTATATTCTGGAATATTTACAATGTACAATCACAAAACACATTATCTCCAACAAATCACAATTCAAAGTTAACCGTTGGTACGAGACTCACGGCCACCGTACCCCGCAGAGCCCCGTCGGACATCCCTGGGTGGCTAACCACAGTCCGCGATATGCACACTCACGGCAATACGTATCCCTAGAGGCCCCGGCGGACCGTCCCTAGGTGAACATACACATTTCCATCCACAACGACCACGATAAAGCTATAATTCAAATACTAGAACATGTAAACAAATGTAAAATACTTGCCTTTGTGACATCTTCGAAGAATCGGAAGTGAAAAACGACTACGAGCGATCCGAATGGAAAACGATGGTTCCTAAACGAAGAATTAACATAACTCAATCCCAACGGACATTAATAATCGAATGGAATGCACCCATAACCCCGATTACAATACACGACAATAGACGTTCAATCGATACGGGCGAGGGTTTACGCAAAATCTCCCCGTATTGATAATTCACGGATTAAAATCAAGGAAAATGGATTTGGAATCACCCAATAATCACAATCGGTAAGGAATATCATAACATAGTTGAACAATTCGGAACTAATCCCTAGAATCCCGAAAAACCCCCAAATTCGTCAAAGTTAGGGTTCCTGAGGAAATACCTTGGATTCGACTGATGGAAGATGTGAATGTTGTAGATTAATCTCCCTTGGTACACAATAATCAATCTCTAAAGTAAATCCACGGTTTGCTCTGGAAAAATCGCTCCAAAGGCACTCAAGAACACTCACGTCGCGAGAAGGGTTGAAGAATAATTAAAAGAAACGACTGAGGTTAAGTCAGATTTAAAAACGCTGACGGTAGCGTTACGTGCGTTAACACAAGCTGTTAATATGCGTTATGATGGTTACGTCGTAACCCAATCCGGTTAACGACGTAACCAAATGTACATCTTGAATTGGGAAGGGTCATAACGCACGTTATGGATCATGCATAACGACGTTATGCACGTAGCGAATCGATTACGAACACCAATTACGCGATCGATTCAACGACGAACCACAACACGAGGATAGAATCAAAAGTGTAAATACGAGGTATTCATAACAATGAAGCTGAGTGTTCAACAGTCAATGCACTTCCAACTACCGAGGAATCCAAAATACGACAAGGAGATGAATTTCCCTAAACATATATGAAATTACAAAAATGGCCCAAGTGCCCGGAAATCACGAAACGACGTCGGATTTACAAACCGAAAGTCTCAACATGACAAACTCAACCATACGAACTTGTACAAACCAAGAAACAATGAGAACGAATGAGTTTTACGAGAATCGAACGTTCATACGGCAAAACATGCCATAAAATGAAATTACGTGAAAACATCACCAACACTCGTCCAAATGGAAAAACTCCAAGAATAAAGTAGATTCAAAATGTCGAAATGGTTACAAGCGAGTCGATAAAAATACACATACACCAAAAAAGAAAACTGCTAAAAATGGAAAGTTGCGGATATTATATTCTCCCCCTCTAAAATGAAGTTTCGTCCCGAAACTTAAGAATCAAAAAGCTCGGGATGCCTCGAACGCATATCCTCCTCTAACTCCCACATCGCTTCTTCTACTCCGTGCCTCGACCATTGCACCTTAACCAAAGGAATGGTTTTGTGCCTTAACTGCTTGTCTCGACGCTCCAAAATTCTGACGGGCCTCTCCTCAAACGTAACATCTTTCTCGATCTCCACGTCTCCAAAATCAATAATGTGGGACGGGTCCGGAACGTACTTCCTCAACTGGGAAATGTGAAATACGCTATGCACATGACTCAACGACGGAGGCAAAGCCAAACGGTACGCTAACTCGCCCACTCTCTCCAATATCTCGAAAGGTCCAATATATCTCGGGCTGAGTTTCCCCTTTTTCCCAAAATGGAAAACTCCCTTCATCGGAGACACTCTCAACAGAACATGATCTCCCACCTCAAACTCCAAGGGTCGACGCCTAACATCCGCATAAGACTTTTGTCGACTATGAGCAGCCAACATTCTCTTTCTAATCAATTCAACTTTCTCCCTCGTCTCTAACACAAGGTCTGGCTCGGTGCCAACTAGATCGGACGGCTCATCCCAACATATCGGTGATCGGCAACGTCGGACATAAAGTGCCTCATACGGTGCCATCTTAATCGACGCATGCCAGCTATTATTGTAAGTAAACTCAATTAAGGCCAAATGCTCCTCCCAGTCACTACTCCAGTCTAACGCACACGCGCGCAACAAGTCCTCGAACGTCTGAATGGTACGTTCGGACTGCCCATCGGTCTGGGGATGGATCGAAGTGCTCAAACGTAACTGTGTCCCCAATGCTTTATGTACCGCCTGCCAAAAATGCGATACAAATCGGCCATCTCTGTCCGAAATAATGGTCCTCGGCGTACCATGAAGTCTCACTATCTACGCGATAAAAATACGAGCCAATTTTTCTGGACCCTAAGTTTCCTTGATGCCCAGAAAATGCGCCGACTTAGTATGTCGGTCTACAATCACCCACACCATATTCATACCAGTCTTCGTCCTCGACAAACCCGTGACAAAATCCATAAAGATATCCTCCCACTTCCACTCCGGGATGGGAAGTGGTTTCAACAACCTAGCTGGCCGTTGATGCTCAATCTTGACTTGCTGACAAGTCAAACACTTAGCTACAAACTGAACTACCTCATTTTTCATATCGTTCCACCAGAAATTGTTCCTCAAATCTTTATACATCTTACTCGAGCCTGGGTGGACTGAGTAAGGCGACGCGTGAGCCTCTCGCATAATACTCTGTCTCAATTTCGAGTCGTTCGGAACACACAACCGACCTCGGAATCTCAACACACCATCCTCATGAATAACGAATCCCGGGGCTTTCCCCTTCCTTACACTCTCTCGAATCTGAAATTACATCGGGTCCTCTAACTGTCCCGACTTAATGTCGTCGACTAAAGACGACGAAATCTCAAGTGCACGCAACTGCCCGGAATTCTCTGGTAGCACAACCTCCATGCTCAACCTCATAAACTCTCGCTGAAGTCCCGACTGGGCCGTAAGTAACTCCAGCGCCCGAAGCGATACCGATTTCCGGCTCAAGGCATCTGCTACCACATTAGCCTTGGCCGGATGATAAAGGATCTCAAGATCGTAATCCTTAATCAACTCCAACCATCTCCTCTGTCTCATATTAATCTCTTTCTGCGTAAAAATGTACTTCAGGCTCTTGTGATCGGTGAAAATCTGACACGACGAGCCATACAAGTAATGACGCCAAATCTTCAATGCAAATACAACTGCGGCCAACTCAAGGTCATGCGTAGGGTAATTCAACTCGTATGGTTTCAACTGACGGGAAGCATAGGCAATCGTCCTCCCGTGCTGCATGAGCACACATCCGAGCCCTTGGCCCGAAGCATCACTAAAAACTGAGAAACCCTCATTACCACTCGGTAAAGCCAAAACAGGAGCGGTCGTCAACCGCTTCTTCAACTCCTCAAAACTATTCTGCCTCTCATCGGTCCACACAAACTTCTTTGATTTCTGTAACAACTGCATCAGTGGTCAGGCGAGTTTAGAGAACCCCTCGACGAATCTACGGTAATACCCGGCCAAACCTAGAAAACTACGGACCTCCTTCACGTTCTTGGGCGGTGCCCAATCCAACACTGCCTCTACCTTATGTGGGTCCACACGAACACCCTCGGCCGAGATCACATGACCGAGAAATATAACATCCCGTAACCAAAACTCACACTTTGAGAACTTCGCAAAAAATATATACCGAAAAGATCGATATACCGATATATATATATATATATATATTGAAATACTGATTTTTTTTTGGTATTTCAGTATATACCGAAATACCAAAAATAAAAAAAAACTTCATACCGTTATCGTACCGAAATTTTCGGTACGGTATACCGAATTTTATTTTGGTTTCGGTATCCGAACTTGTCGAAATACCGAATTACCAAAATATCGAAAAAATCTTGATATACCGATGTATACCGAAATACCGAACAAATAAAATACCGAAAAGATCGATATACCAATATATATATATATATATAGATATATATATATATATATTGAAATCTCGATTTTTTTGGTATTTCAGTATATACCGAAATACCAAAAATAAAAAAACTTCATACCGTTATCGGACCGAAATTTCTGGTACGGTACGATACCGTACCGAAAAATTAGTATACCGAAATTTTTGACAATTTCGATAATTTTTTGGTACGATAAATTCGGTATTTCGGTATTTCGATATATTTTGCTACCCCTAGGTTGTTCCCCCAACCATCGGGGAGTTTATATGTTTTACTCGTATTTTTTCTGTATCGTAATGTAAAGATAAGATAATATGTCTATTTAATTTTTATATAAGAATAATCAGCATATTACTTAAAATTATATAAGCTACTACTATAATTATTTAATTTGCGCAACCATTTATTTATTTATAAAACACAGCACGAGAGGATAACTCGTTCGTTAGAACTTGAACATTTTATCTAGCAAATTATTATTACAAGCTTGTTACATGAGAGTTTATTTGTAGTATTTAAATGAATAAAATAATTTTTTAATGATGAAATATTGTTCAATGTAAGTGAGTAAAATAAAGTAATGGTATTTTTATGCGTAATTATTAGTGAAATAAGACATAATTTAGAGGTCTTGTAAAGGATGAATAGTGCGCTGTGAAAATTGATATGGACGGAGGGAGTACATTATTATTATATAATAATGTTGTAGTAATAATAGTAGTATTTAATTAGAGAGAAAACTTAAAGTGACCTGTTACATAGAGTATTATTCTTTTTTTGTCCCAAGTTTAACATCAATTTTTTTGATACTCAAATTGTCGAAGTGACCTTTACTCGAATGCATTCGTGTCATATATTGTACTTTCGAGTAAGAAAATTTCGAGTAACGGTTATGTTACACACTTTTAAAAGCATCGATTGTGACCGTTTACATTGTCACTGAAAATCCAACAAGACTAACTTCCTCTTGTTTATATCTTGTAGATGGCACAAAGCTCCAATGTTCATCCGGAGTTCGACATCCTTGACCATGCTAGTAAGGAGTACCATAGGTGGGTCTCAGACGTTCGCTTGGCGTTCGTCGGTAAGAGATTTACCACCACCATCTTTCCCTCTAACGAGCCTACCACTCAAGAACCGAGCGAAGAAACCAAGGCTAATGCATTGATGTACTTGCGTAGACATATACATCCGTTGTTGAAAAAGTGTTACATGAATTTGCAAACCCCCAAAGAACTATGGGACACACTCGAACAACGATTTAATAATGTGCATGATCAGCGCTTCTCCGAATTACAACTTCAGTGGGACCAAATCCGATTTTTGGATTATGCGAATGTGAAGGCCTATAACCAAGCCATACCCGATCTTCGCACTGATCTTGGTTTTTGTGGTGTCAAGAAGTCTGATCAAGATTTGATCGAGAAGACTCTTAACACGTTTCCCGTGGGAGCAAGTGTGATTGCTCATTAGCTGCGCGTTGCCTATGAGGAAGGGAGAATTAAAAATTTTAGTGATCTTATCTCCCACCTCGCGAAAAAAGAAAGGCACCATGAGATTATCCTCAATAGCAATGCGCGCCGAGCTGGTACGAAGCCAATTCCGGTAGTGAATCAGGCTACCTACAGGAAGGCACCACGACAAAATAGAAAAGGAAACGCTACTCAGTTTTTGCAAGCACCACGGGTGCATGACTCGAGCAAGCGAGGGAAAAGACGAGGTCGTCGTTCCAATGTGTGGAAGAGGTAAGGTGGATCGGCCACGGGACCTAGTGGAACCCAACCACGTGGACCGCCTCCTGCGCGGGTGGAACCACTCCAAAGGAAGGCCGGAATTGCTATACTTGCGGATCAAAGAAGCATACTTACCACAATTGCAAGGCGCCAAAGAACATCCAAGCGTACGACAAGCACTATAAACAGTACTTGACTCAAGAGTCAAATTACATGGAGGAAGATAACGAGAATACGGAGGTGAACCATACTGAGATCCCTCCTCTCACCATTGCGGACAAAGACCAACATATGGATGTTGCCGACTTTGACTAGATCATTGTAGTTTGACTAGTTTTACGCTTTGGTTATGTTTTGTCTTGTTTCTAGTTTTCGAGAACTACTTTGGATTTTCTATGAATGTAATAAAGTTGGCCATGATGAATAAAATTCTTTTAATTGCTGTGATTGTGCAAAAACGAATTTTATTTTTCCCTTCGAAAGCATGTTTGGTTTATCACAAAACAATTGCTCAGTAATGAATTGCTTGGTTAATTTGATACATTGGTGGATTTCATCAAAACTTTTGATCAAGACTAGGCGTATCCTCCCTGGTATTTGTTTATGCTTTGAAAGTTCAAACGGAATCAGTGGTTCTTAAACGACCTTAGTGTACCGACATTCCTACTTTCTCTGTAAGTCTACCAAGTTGGAGTTACTGAAAGGATCATTAGTCGAGATATAAATCGAACACCCTGATGCGTTTTGAAGTGTTTAAATGTTCCTATGGCCATATTGCCATAGTATTGTATCGACAATAATGCCTTTGAAAAAGGCTTCAGCCTTGCTCTATCACTCAACAACAGGGAAATACCAAAATAACAACTTGAAATGAGTACTGAGATCTGAGTTTAATGATCTATAAAGTACACGACCTATGGACAGAAGGATACAGAAGTCTAGTTTCCAGAACAACTGACCGTTCGTCCATATCCTTCTTAACGAATAAGTTATTGCTGTTTTAGCAAACAAAGGTCAAGCTACGCAGAAATTATTTCCAGCGATTGTGCTAACTTTGATCCTAACCAACTTGGTCGAATTTCCCCAAACTCGAAATTAATGAGTTTTCGCTATGTCTTTCATCACAAGACTAATCGAGTTTCATGTCTTATTGTAGATGTCTCGTGGCGAAATTGAGTGCCTTGCTGATAGTGGAACAACCCACACTATTCTTCGGAATAGGCAATTATTTAAGGATATTGTGCCATATATATCCTCAGTGACAACAATGATTGGTTCCTCCCAAGTAATTCAAGGGAGGGGACCAGCTCATTTCTTGCTACCTAATGGTACGCATATTATTGTCACAAATGCTCTTTATGCCCCAAGAGCAACCGAACCTTGCTAAGTTTTAGGGACACCCGTGCCAATGGTTATCACCTTGATACACATTGTGAGAATGGGACATAATTTTTATGTGTTACTCTGGCAGAATGTGGAAGACGCCGCGTTCTCGAGAAACTTATGAGTCTAAGTAGTGGTTTATACCAGACTACAATAATGGTTATTGGAATCCTACGCTGTGAGTCACGAACTTTGTGATTCCGAAGCATACCAACTATGGCATGACCGACTCGGTGTAATATCCGCATTTTTCTTTCCGTTGTATTTTCATTTTCGGTGTATTTCTCGATTGTAGCGACCCTCGTGTATCTTTCAGTGTATCTTTTCCGTCATCTATTGATCTGATTCCCGTAATTGTTGTGCGGAACCGCCGTTTTGGGGTTGCCGTGGATCCATTCTATGTTTTGATGCGTCTTGAGATGTTCCGTTTGATGTCGTTCATATTACGGTGTTTTAGACCGTTTATATTTCGTACCTAGCGCGCACTATCTTTTCTGCATAGCGCACTCTAGGGGTCCCTCAGTAGCGCACGCTACGTGCATTTCAGCGCGCGCTAGCAAGCTAACCCTGGGAATGGAAGTGCTGATTCCAGCCCTCTGGACTGGCGGATTAGCGTACGCTACGTAGTCTAGCGCATGCTAATGTCGGGGGCTAGCGCACGCTGAGACTCCCGGTAACGTGCGCTAGTGTGACTGTCCAGTGCTGGGCAGTTTGCTACTGGACTCTATCAGGTGCCCAGGTAGCGCACGCTATATTTGGCCGATAGCGCGCGCTAACCGGATCAAGTGTGTACTGACAGTTGCTTCTGGACTCGGCTGATGTCCAGGTCGCGCACGCTATTGGTCAATAGCGCGCGCTACCGAGAGGTTATTAGCGCACGCTACGTTTCGAGTAACGCACGCTAACGGCCAGAAGTCTGGCTACTGGACTGGAGTTTGTTTCGTTAGCGCATGCTAACTTTGAGCATTAGCGCGCGCTAACACTCCCTGGCTATATAAACCAGGGAGTTGACCGAGATGAACATATTTTGTCATTTCTTCCTCCTCTCCGCGGCTAAGGCAATTCCGGGCGATTTTCTTGGCGATCTCTTCCTCCAATCATCTCATCCAACATCTTCCTTGAGTTCTTGGTGTATTATAACAACATCAACACGAATCTTTCATCCTAATCCAAGGTAAAATCTCTTAGAACCCTACTTTTGGATAAATTGGGGGTTTTGGGATTTTCGCCCGTTTCGTTCCGATTTGTTGGTGGATTCATGATGAATATGATTAATCTTGTTGATATCATTAGCTTTCCTACGGATTCATGGTGTATTTTCATAGTTTCGCGAAATCGGGAGGGTTTGGTTGTGGTCCGCCCTCGTTGTTATTTTTATACGAATATACATGAATTGTAGGCGGATTTTCGGGTGTATTCCATTTCCGTAATCATTTAGAAGTGGTTGTGATTGTGTTATTCGAATCGTTAGGTTCATTTCCGCCGGTTCCTCGCGGTCGTGTTTGATCCTTCATTTCCGTTCATGTCACCGTCTATTAATCGAGGCAAGTACCCTTATGAACTTACACATTCTTGACATAATAGTATTGTATGAGAAATGGTGTGTGTGTGTGTGTGTGTGTGTATGCTCACTACGGGTTAGATCCGACGGGGTCTCGGTAGGGGTTCACAGAGACGTGGATTGACGAGCTTGCTTTTAACCACTACGGGTTAGATCCAACGGGGTCTCGGTAGGGGTCCACAGAGACGTGGATCGACGGTTAATTGTGGTGCATTTTACAAATGTGATTTGGTTATGGCATTTCCGGAAATGAGTGTTTGGAACTATGTTTTCGTGATTTCATGCATTGACTATATGTGTAAGATGTAAGTTGTTCATTTGGTTACTTGTACTAGCGTAATTGCTAACCCCCCTGGGGACCCGTTTTGGGGAAATTCGTTTAATGAATTTCAGGTCAGGTTCATCGAGACGAGCGGGCGCTGGACCAGTATGCGGATGATGGCCGTGCGTGATGATTGTGCACGAGTGGTGTCTTATTGTCTTCTATTTTTTTACCTTTTGTGGTCTTTAAACTAATAGAAGTACTTGAGTACTTAAGAGTTCTTGTTCGTCTGGATTGTACCGTTGTATATTATGTTTGTGTCGGATGATGGTGTTATGTTTGACCGGTTGAACCGGGTGGATTATTTTGTTTGGCGTCCTTATGACGAGGTGTTATTCTATTGTTTCTGTGAGTTGATGAGTATGATGTTTGTTCAGCCTGGTGGGTCCCATATAGGGATTCACGGCACTGTAATATACCTCGAATATCTTGGGGGTGTTACAGAAAATGGTATCAAAGCATCTAGGTTTATGGATACCTAAGCTTGTCGGTTTATTGGGTCTTGTTGTGTTTCGTCTTGCACATCATCATCACGCTGCCATGATTCCGGTACTACCAGTGCAGTAAGTTTTTCCTTACTCTGTTCCTTGTTTCCTTATATCACACATTTGATTCCCGATTGTGATTGTTTTTCTTCTTGTACTCACCATCGTAATGGCTTTTGCTACTTATTTAACATCGGTATGGATCTTTGGAAGAGGCCGTGGTCGTGGGCGTGGTTGTGGGCGGCCGAGGGGCGTGGGGCGGCCGGTGGGGCGGCCACGTCGCGATCTTCGAGGCCGCGTATCGGCAACCGTCACGGTCATGCTTCTTCTCGGGAGCGCGCCGACCTTGGTATTGCGGCCGTTATGCAGCAAATGGTGAACCAAATGGCGGCGATAGCTCAGGCGGTTCAGAACCCGGATCAGGCCCATGCTAATCGGGGCGGAGCGGACCGTTGGCTCCAAGATGTCATCAAGATGCATCCTCCTCAGTTTTCAGGAGCTTTAGACCCGATTTGCTGGGAAGGGTGGATCAAGGAGATATTTAAAGTCTTCACTGCTACCAACTGTCCCGAGGACCGTAAGGTCCCTATTGCCCAGTACTTTCTCACTGGGGACGCTACGGATTGGTGGGAGGCCGTTGGGCCCAAAGACCATGTTGCTTCGTGGGGCTGAATTTCAGGAATTGATGGAGACCGAATATTGCCCGTGGCCGGTCAGACAGGCTCGAGTGCATGCCTTCTATGATGCTCAACCACGGGATATCCCCGTATCTCAAGCTATTGCCGATTTTAACAAGGAGTTGGGTTATGTGAAGACCCAAGTTGTCGAGGAGAGTGACAAAATTTTCCATTTTTCCAGACGGATGAAATTGTCGATTCGGGACTATATGTCGGGGCTCGTCTGTACTAACTTGAAGGATTACCAGAGTAGGGCCCTTGCTTACAATATGTCAGTGACAGCTAGCGAGGCGGCCCGCGAGAGCAAGAAGCAAAAGTCCGCCGGGAATTTTTCGGGCCACAAGGGTGGGGGTCAGCAGAAATCCCAATCTGCTAACTTCCCCGCCGGCGGTGGTCCAGCTCGTTCCGCTGGGGGTTCTCGTGGAACTACTAGTGCTCCTTTCCGTGATGTGAAGTGTTTCAATTGTGGTCGTACAGGCCACGTCAGTCGTACTTGTTTGAGCCCTTTACTGACGTGTAATCAGTGCGGCCAACCGGGCCACAAGGCTGCTTTCTGTGCTGAGAGGGAGAGAATCCTTGGTGCTCGGGCTTCCATTCCAGCGCCTAGGGAACCAAGTGTGGATCAAGGATCATTTGCTTCTCAATCTCCGCCAAGTGCTAGTTGAGGGAGAGGTCGGGGTCAGCCCGCTAAGGGGGGAGCTTCCAGTGTCGGCTCAGCCCACCCGCGTGTCTATGAGATGCGGAGAGCCGATGACCCAGCGGATACTGTGGCGACAGGTACCGTTCATATTCTTTCTCATCCTGTCAGTGTGCTTTTCGATTCTGGTGCTACGCATTCGTTCATATCTCTGGATTGTGTGCGCCGTTTGGGTCTCGACTGTTTGACGCCTTGTGAGCCCTTCATCGTTAAGCTTCCTAGCGGTGATAGGATCGTTGGTGATCAGGAGGTTCGAGACTGTTCTGTACTTATTTGTGAGAGGGCTTGGCCCTCTAATCTTATTGTTGTGGGTATTGAGGGTGAGGATTTGATTCTCGGGGATGATTTGCTTGAGCGGCATGGTGCAATCATGAACTACCGCACGAGGATCATCACCATGCTAGCCGAAGACGGCACCGAGCACTATTTCGCTGGGCGAAAGAGGGGAAACCAGAAGTTCGTTATTAACGCCTTGAAGGCGATGAGACTCCTGCGGGAGGGGTGTACTGGTTATTGGTGCTACGCCTTGAAGGCGGAGAGTGGTGGAGTTGAGATTTCGTCAATTCCAATCGTTAGTGAGTTTCCTGATGTATTTCCTGACGAGTTACCGGGATTGCCACCGGATCGTAAAGTCGAGTTTGCTATAGAGTTAGAGCCGGGCGCGGCTCCTATTTCGAAGGTGCCGTATCGCATGGCACCTTCAGAGATGTCCGAGTTGAAGAAGCAGTTGAGTGAGCTTCTTGAGTCGGGGTATGTTCGACCGAGCGCCTCGCCTTGGGGCGCACCGGTCCTGTTTGTGCGGAAGAAGGATGGTTCACTATGTTTGTGTATCGACTATCGCGAACTAAACAAGGTGACCATCAAGAACAAGTATCCTTTGCCGAGAATTGATGACTTGTTCGACCAGTTGCAGGGAGCTGCGGTATTCTCGAAGATTGATTTGAAATCGGGGTACTATCAGCTCCGGGTGAGGGAGTCCGATGTGCCGAAAATAGCTTTTCGGACGAGATACGGACATTATGAGTTTGTAGTTATGCCTTTTGGGTTAAGTAATGCGCCGACGGTGTTCATGCAGTTGATGAACAAAGTCTTTATCGAGTATTTGGATAAGTATGTCGTCGTTTTCATTGATGATATTCTTATTTATTCGAGGGACGAGGAAGAGCATGCCCATCATTTGCGAGTAGTGTTAGACATTTTGAGGACCGAGCAACTCTATGCGAAATTCTCGAAATGTGAGTTCTGGCTGAAGGAAGTGATGTTTCTGGGTCACGTGATTTCAGCCGAGGGGGTTCGTGTGGATACGCAGAAGATTGAGGCAGTGTTGGATTGGGCACCACCCAAGAATGTGAATGAGATCCGTAGTTTCTTGGGTTTGGCTGGCTACTACCGTAGGTTCGTCGAGGGTTTCTCGGCGGCTCAGCCACTTACGATTGCTCCAGAAATCCGAGAAATTCGTCTGGAATGACGAGAGACAGTCGAGTTTCGAGGAACTGAAGAAGCGTTTGACTTCAGCCCCGATTTTAGCGTTACCGTGTAGCAACGAGGGTTTTGCTGTTTATAGTGATGCTTCGGGTCAGGGTCTTGGGTGCGTATTGATGTAGCACGGCAAGACCATTGCCTATGCGTCGAGACAGTTGAGGCCGTATGAGCTGAACTACCCTACTCATGATTTGGAGTTAGCGGCAGTCGTTTTTGCGCTCAAGATTTGGCGCCACTATCTTTTCGGCTCTGCATGTCAGATTTTTACCGATCATAAAAGTCTGAAATACATATTTACTCAGCGGGAGTTGAATATGAGGCAGAGGAGGTGGTTAGAGCTGATTAAGGATTATGACCTCGAAATCCTTTATCATCTGGGCAAGGCGAACGTCGTAGCTGACGCCTTGAGTCGGAAACCGGTTGCGTTGCGAAAGCTTGAGATCCTTACGTCTCAGTATGAGCTTAGGCGGGCTTTGATCGAGTTAGATGTTGAGGTTTTGTTGCCTGGAGCTGTCGGGAAACTTTGTGCTTTAGAGATTTCGTCATCTTTGATCGATGAAATTAAGATGAAGCAGTTAGAGGATCCGATGATTACTCAAATCCGAGAGAACGTTCTTAAGGGAAAGTATCTTGGGTTTGTGATTCACGAGGATGGTGTTTTGAGATTCAGTCGGCTTTGTGTGCGAGCGACTCGGAGTTGCGACAGAGTATTTTGCGTGAGGCCCATGCTACACCTTATTCCGTTCATCTGGTTCGAGTAAGATGTACAAGGCCACGAGAAGGAATTTACGGTGGAATGATATAAAGGAGGAGGTCGCACGGTTTGTAGCGAGATGTTTGACTTTCCAGCAGTCAAAATCGAGCATCGTGGGTGAGTTTTGCGGTCACTTCCGTTAGGAATGGAAATGGGAAGATATATCGATGGATTTCATTACGAGTTTGCCGAGGTGAAGGTCGGGCATGAATATGGTATGGTGATTGTTGATCATCTAACTAAGTCGGCACATTTTCGGGCATCAAGGACACTTGGGGCCCAGAGAAGTTAACTCGTGTGTTTATCGCGCAGATTGTGAGGCTTCACGGTACTCAAGTCTATTGTTTCGGATCGTGATGGCCATTTCGTATCGCACTTTTGGCGGGCGGTGCATAAGGCGTTGGGTACCCGTTTGCATTTGAGTACCTCTTTTCATCCCGATCGGATGGACAGTCGGAATGCACTATCCAGACATTGGAGGATATATTGCGTGCTTGTGCTCTCGATTGGAGTAGTCATTGGGAGGAACATTTGCCATTGATCGAATTCACGTACAACAACAGTTGGCACGCGTCGATTCGGATGGCACCGTATGAGGCACTTTATGGGCGGCGATGTCGATCACCGATTTGTTGGAATGAGACGTCCGATTTGGTTGGGACCGAGCCGGATGTCGTTTTAGAGACGAGACGGAAGATAGAATTAATTCGTGAACGGATGTTGACTTCCCAGAGTGGACAAAGGTCGTATGCCGATGTTCGTCGTCGACCCTTGGAATTCGAGGTGGGAGACCACGTTTTGCTAAAGGTGTCGCCGACGAAGGGAGTTTTTCGTTTCGGGAAGAAAGGGATGTTGAGTCCGAGATTTATTGGGCCCTTTGAGATTCTCGAGCGAGTCGGTGAGTTGGCATACCGTTTGGCACTACCCCCGGCCTTGAGTCATGTTCATAACGTTTTTCATGTTTCCCAGCTGAGGAAATATGTCCCGGATCCTTGTCACGTCATCGATTATGGTGAGATTGATGTCGCCGAGGATATTACTTTTGAAGAGCGTCCCTTGAAGATTTTGGAGCGTCGCGAAAGCTTGGCGAGGCATAAGACCATCTCTTTGGTCAAGGTGCAGTGGTCGAGACATGGTGTCGAGGAGGCAACTTGGGAAACCGAGGATAGCATGCGTGCTATATACCCTGAGTTGTTTGTTCCTTAAGTTTCGGGACGAAACTTGTTTTTAGAGGGGTACAATGTAATATCCGCATTTTTTTTCCCTTGTATTTTCATTTTCGGTGTATTTCTCGGTTGTAGCGACCCTCGTGTATCTTTCAGTGTATCTTTTCCATCATCTATTGATCTGATTCCCGTAATCGTTGTGCATAACCGCTGTTTTGGGGTTGTTGTGGATTCATTCTATGTTTTGATGCGTCTTGAGATGTTCCGTTTGATGTGACGTTCATATTCCGGTGTTTTAGACCGTTTATATTTCGTACCTAGCGCACACTATCTTTTCTGCATAGCGCACTCTAGGGGTCCCTTAGTAGCGCACGCTACGTCTGTTTCGTAGCGCGCGCTAGCAAGCTATCCACAGGAGTGGCGATCGATTCGGCCCTCGGGTGGCGGATTAGCGTACGCTACGTAGTCTAGCGCACGCTAATATCGGGGGCTAGCGCCGAGACTCCGTGCGTGCGCTAGTGTATTTGTCGATCTTTGGCGGTTTGCTAGTGGACTCTATCAGTGCCAGGTAGCGCACGCTATTGATAAATAGCGCGCGCTACCGATACACTTTAGCGCATGCTATGTTTGGCGATAAGCGCGCACTAAGCTGGATCAGATGTGTGCGATAGTTGCTTACGGACTCGGTGATGTCCGTAAGCGCACGCTATTGGTCGATAGCGCGCTACCGAGACTTTATTAGCGCACGCTACGTTTGATAACGCACGCTAACGGCCGAAGTCGCTCTTGGGTGAGTTTGTTTCGTTAGCGCACGCTAACTTTGAGGATTAGCGCGCGCTAAGACTCCCTGGCTATATAAACCAGGGAGTTGACCGAGATGAACATATTTTCTCATTTCTTCCTCCTCTCCACGGCTAAGGTGATTCCGGGCGATTTTCTTGGCGATCTCTTCCTCCAATCATCTCATCCAACATCTTCCTTGAGTTCTTGGTGTATTATAACAACATCAACACGAATCTTTCATCCTAATCCAAGGTAAAATCTCTTAGAACCCTACTTTTGGATAAATTGGGGGTTTTGGGATTTTCGTCCGTTTCGTTCCGATTTGTTGGTGGATTCATGATGAATATGATTAATCTTGTTGATATCATTAGTTTTCCTACGGATTCATGGTGTATTTTCATAGTTTTGCGAAATCGGGAGGGTTTGGTTGTGGTCCGCCCTCGTTGTTATTTTTATACGAATATACATGAATCGTAGCGGGTTTCCGGGTGTATTCCATTTCCATAATCGTTTAGAAGTGGTTGTGATTGTGTTATTCGAATCGTTAGGTTCATTTCCGCTGGTTCCTCGCGGTCATGTTTGATCCTTCATTTCCGTTCGTGTCACCGTCTATTAATCGAGGCAAGTACCCTTATGAACTTACATTCTTGACATAATAGTATTGTATGAGAAATGGTGTGTGTGTGTATGCTCACTACGGGTTAGATCCGCCGAGGTCTCGGTAGGGGTCCACAGAGACGTGGATCGAAGAGCTTGCTTTTAACCACTACGGGATAGATCCGACGGGGTCTCGGTAGGGGTCCACAGAGACGTGGATCGACGATTAATTGTGGTGCATTTTACAAATGTGATTTGGTTATGGCATTTCCGGAAATGAGTGTTTGGAACTATGTTTTCGTGATTTCATGCATTGACTATATGTGTAAGATGTAAGTTGTTAATTTGGTTACTTGTACTAGCGTAATTGCTAACCCCTCTGGGGACCCGTTTTGGGGAAATTCGTTTTATGAATTTCAGGTCAGGTTCATCGAGACGAGCGAGCGCTGGACCAGTATGCGGATGATGGCCGTGCGTGATGATTGTGCACGAGTGGTGTCTTATTGTGTTCTATTTTTTTTTACCTTTTGTGGTCTTTAAACTAATAGAAGTACTCGAGTACTTAAGAGTTCTTGTTCGTCTGGATTGTACCGTTGTATATTATGTTTGTGTCGGATGATGGTGTTATGTTTGACCGGTTGAACCGGGTGGATTATTTTGTTTGGCGTCCTTATGACGAGGTGTTATTGTTGTTTACGTGAGTCGATGAGTATGATGTTTGTTCGGCTGGTGGGTCCCATATAGGGATTCACGGCCTTTGTAATATACCTCGAATATCTTGGGGTGTTACACTCGGTCACCACAGACGCGACATAATGATTCGCATTTTGAAAAACTCACATGGTCATCCGTTTTCAAGTCGAGAAACGATTGGAAGCACCACTTGATATCGACATTGATGTGAGTGAGCTTGATACCGTATCAGGGATTAAAGATTGCATACGATAAGGTTGACGGTGCATCTTTCGTAAGTCCCGAGGCTTCCATGGCAATTTCAATGCCCATAAATTGTTTTGCAAAGTCTTCACTAGCAAAGTTGATACCCTCTCCGTCCTTTGCTAAAGACTCAACACAAAACATTCGCTTCTTACAAAGAATTCAAGGGGATATTTGTGGACCTATTCAACCAAAGTGCGGGCCATTCGGATACTTTATGGTTTTGGTTGATGCATCGACGCGATGGTCACAGGTCGCTCTGTTATCCACAAGAAATCTTTGCATTTGCTAAACTCCTAGTACAAATCATCAAGTTACGGACTAACCACCTCGACTTTCCAATCTCGTCATTAAGATTGGACAACGCTGGTGAGTTTACGTCAAAGTATTTTGACGACTATTACATGTCGATTAGGATTGAAGTTGAACATCCGTACACCATATTCATTCGCGAATGGCCTTACGAGCTATGATTAAGCGATTCTGACTTATCGCGAGCATTGGTATTGCGCACCAACTTGCAAATTTCTGCCTGGGGTTATGCAATTTTGCATGCGGCTATACTTATTCGCTTTCAACCCACTGCTAATCAACCGTTTAGTGCGCACCAGTTGGTAACTGGATATGAGCCTGATATTTCACATTTACGCATTTTTGGTTGTGCAGTCTATGTGCCAATTACGCCTCCGCAGCGTACTAAAATGGGTCCGCAAAGACGATTAGGTATATACGTTTGTAAAATCCCAATATTTTACAAAGTAAATACTATTATATAACAATAATTAGTGAAATTATTTATAAAAGTGATATCTTGATTTAAATGAATTATTGTGGTATTATTACATAATAAATTTTAAAATATATATTTAGACATTTTCTGGGAAGTATCGTGGACAAGTATCAACTTTGAAAAAATCACCAAGGATTTTTGAAAGGTTAAAAAAATTCTAAAAATTAACAGTGTTGTAGAAAATTTAGTTAGCTTTCCAATAGTTCAAACGGCGAGTCAATGGTCGAGCGAAAAAGTTATGATCGATTTAGTGGAGGCGCGCGCTGAGAGCACCGGGAATCTTAGGGCGGGACCTACGCACGTGGCTCGGCGGGGCTGCCGATAGTGACTCGCTAGGGCCGCGCATGTGGCTCGGCCATGGCTGCCGGTAGTGACTCGGTAGGGCCCGTGCACGTGGCTCGACCCGATCTTTGTGTGACGTAGGCGAGTGTGTCAAATTGATTGGTCACTGTTTTGTATCCTATAAATCTGACATTTTCCTAATTCATTTATACTCACAACTTATGTAACTATATAGATATACTCAATATTTATAAATATACATCTTTATAATTAGAGAGAAGTACGTTATGGCGACGATAAGGGTCGTTTTCCGTGAGTGGACCGGCTTTCGACATCTTGTGAAACCTCTCCGATTAAAATCTCCATGAATTTACGAAACCCGGATCGAGGTGCTATCTTTGAGTTCGATTATCTACCAATCCGTGAGTAATTATTGATATATAATTTGTGCGTTTTGTATATAAAATACATATCTAAAATATTAACTTTTGTAATATCGATTAGACATCATGTAGATATGTAAAACTGAGTTATTTTGGACAAGTCAAGGCTGATTTTAAGTGTAGAAACGTAACTTAAATCGCGAATAACTTTTGATCCGTAAATCATTCTTTGATTCCGTTTCGTGCGTTTTGCTGTTGACGTATTTATATATTTATTTATTTTTGTTTTAATTTTTGGAAATGATAAAATTTCCGACTCCGTTTCCATGTTAATTACACTTAAATAATTTAATGATAACAGACACTATGAACAATTGAACTACGTATCTGCCCATATGACATACTTATATTTTTAACGATAATTTTAAGTGTCATTTTATATATATGCAATTATAAGATAATTAAACCGGTAAATGAATTTATGTTCTTATATAAAATCTCCAGAATTATTCTAAGGAATATTTGAAATGGAAGAAATGAATTTCTATTTCAACTCAAGTTATTAAGTATTACCTTTGGAAATATTTGAGATTAATAAATTGAAATTATTCTCAAAGTTAATTTGTTAAATAAATTATAAGGACTATTGTTTGATTTATTACAGCATAAGTAATAGTTAAATTATAAATTGTTTTTAAAAATATTCAAGGATGATATCTAAGAGCTATTTACTAATGTATTTAATTTTTAGACGATGATTTTGTTGAAATATAAAATAAAGGGCGAGCCATTAAATTAAATTGAGACGTCTTAACAAAATGCTAATAACATATTATTATTAGGAGATCGATACCTTATCTAGGAGCGGACGGCCGAACTCTCGAGACTTAATTGGAATCATCTTATCGACGACTCACAAAGCAAGTTCGTTCAACTTGATCGGCCCTAGCATTATTGCAATTTTATGTGTTCATTGTGTATTGATTATGTTGTGCCAATTGTGATCTTTGTGAATCATGTATTATGTGATGAATGTGAAGAGATGCAAAGTTATGCCGTTCAGTGGGAACAAAGAGAAATTTATAACGAGCGTTCGTTCCGCATCCGGATATTGGGGGTGTGCACCCGGATATTGGGGGTGTTAGAAATTGCACTATCATGATATTGGGGATAGGTGCTTATGTGTTATTGTATGTATATGTGATTGTGTTGTTAGTGATACTTTTGGGCGCAAAATTCGTACATATGAGCATATTGTTGTAATGTGTTATGGTGACCCGGGTATGGGCTGGTATTGTTATACTTGCGATTGCGGGAACTTAAATACGAGGCTTGGGAATGCGAAGGGACGGGGCATGCTTGAGAACGGCGATTGGATAGAGTTAAATTTTCCTTGGCAATTATTTCGAAAATAAAGAGCATGTATTAAATTTTAAAATCGTGTGTACTTCAACTTTCTGTTCGTATGATGAAAATTTATTATCAATTACAATATTATTATTTTTACCAAAAGTTCTTGTGAGGTAAAAATGAATAACCTAACTTGGTGGGTCCCATGAGGGATCCACATTGTAGCTACCCAAGATTTTGGGGATGTTACGGTAGATGGTATCAGAGAGAGGTTAATCGAACTACACACTTTTTAAAAAAAAAATTTTGAAGTCTAAGAGCGAGGCAACTACACATATTTTCAAGAATAATATCTTTGAAGAAATATCTTTTCGACTACACTGCAATCATTCCAAGCGCGTCAAGCATCCATGACTTCGCATACCTGTACAAGTAAGTGTTATGTTTTGAAGTACTTTTTCATGTTGTTTGAATTTATTTTGAGTACATAAGTTGAAATAAAATCATATACTATTAAGTATAACACACAACCAAGATACGCTTCAATAGAGTCAGAAGTCTCGACTCTGCCATCAAAAATAAAAATAAAAATAATACTAAAAGATATCACATGATATCACAACAATCAGCGATCAACTAGAATGGAACACAACCCAATAAAAAAACTAGTAAAGCGACAAGGGATAAGGTATTATAGAGGTTCGAGTCAATATTTAGCTTAGTTTCTTTCCCTTTGACCACTCGGTCGAGCTCTTTGAGATCGGGCTCGGGAACATATGCTTTCAATATATCTAATAAGTCTTGACTTTTGAAGGCGACATCGAATCTGGGTGTGCGAGACGGTGTAATAAAATGTTGTTCCACTGCATGGTCGAGAAAATTTAACAATCCATCATAGAATCCATTAATGTTCAACAATCCTATTGGTTTTTGATGGATGTTCAGCTGGGACCAAGACACCATGTGAAAAATTTCCTCAAGTGTTCCAAACCCTCCCGGTAAAGCAACGAAAGCATCAGACTTGTCAAGCATGAGATTCATCCTTTCAGTTAGGTTGGACACCTGTACTTCATCTCCTATTGTTTTTCCAGCAGGTTCAGTAAGAGCACTAGGAATGATACCTTGAACTTGACCGCTTGCTTCATAAGCTACTTTTGCTACGTACCCCATCAACACACAACTTCCTCCTTCATAAATCAACTTAATATTCCTTTCAGCTAATATTTTACCAAGATTATATGCTGTAGTGATGGTTTCACCACTTTTTCCGGGATTAGATCCACAGAAAACGCAGATACTTGAAAATTTATGATCAGAGGTTACTTTCATCTCTTTTTCTTTCTTTTTTTTTTGTGTTTGCTAGAAATATTTGAGGTATAAAGTGACGAAAAAAATGATAATCTTTATAGAAGTATAAATTGAGGGTGAAACATTATTTGAATTAACTTATTAGGGGAATTATGAAAAGAATAATAGTAATTTTAACTTATTCGGCGAAAAAGTAAATGCGTTAATTGTGCTTCACGTATTCGGCAGAATATTGAATGCATTTATTGTTAGGAATATATGCCCTTGAATGCCACTCAGAGGATGAGAGAGTGAGAGCAATTGTATTGTAATTATGAATATTATATTTAATAAGGCAATTATTATTTCTATATTATTGTATATCACTGGCATTGTGATTTGGTATATAGAATAATAGTCCTTGCATTTGAGAGTGAACATTCTACTTCTTATGGAGATAAGGAGATAGGCACTAGAAGTGTTTATAGCTCGAATGCTTAACTAGTTCGCAAGTCGATAAAACTTAACAGGACATTAAGTTTTATAAGACTTGTATAACTGATGCTAGGACGTGTGCACATCTTGATAGCATAGTTAAGTATATTGGTGGGACCAGTATACTCGAACATGACTCATACTCGATTCAGTCACACGGTATTCACTCTCGGAGAGTCGATGACGAATCGAAAGGTTGTGATAGTATACGTGGACCTTTGACTTGAGGGTTCAGTAGAAGATGTGCTTGTGACGTTTAGTTTGTCATTAGAGTAGTTAGACTCATTTGCTTAATTGCTGAGTCGACCTCGAAGTGCGGACTATACGGGCAGGTAGCAGTCTTTACTGTACGCCAAGAAAGGATTCTATCTCCTGTTAGTGAGCAGGCGAATGTCCTATACGGTTAATGGCGAATAAGATCATAAGTCTTTGGCAAGCTTTACGATATAGTCGTATTAGATACACTATTAATCGATCGGTCTTGATTTGTATTAACACATGTATAGAGTCTAGTCAACGATGAGGTTTGACTTTACCGTGACAGAAGATTTGGCGGGACATACATTGAAGGGTCTATACGTATATGGTATTCATGACATAATGGTTACGGAATGATTCGTTCATTCGTTCTCGATCGGGGTTTACGGTGCGGCCCGCTAAGTGGCTAAGTCTTGCCCGCACTCATTGATTCCTCCCAATGCGGTGAGGCGAACCTACGGAGTCGCGTAATAGGATCATTGACGGATAAATATGAATTAATAATCTCTCTTATAATATTAGATATTAGTGATTTATCGGATAAATCAAATAGCGGTCTTATGAATTGTAAATAAGTTACTCGGTGATTACTTTAATTCATAAATTATATTTCTTAGAGAAATGTATATTTGTGTTTGATATAACTAATTAATTGGATTAATTAATTAGTATAAACACATTGGAAATAAAACGGATTCGTTTGACGGACATCCGATTCACGAGGATTCGTTTGTGAACATCGATACATGAGCCGAATTAACTCGACCCGTTTCTTGGACGATTCCCTATAAGGCCCCCCCTCCTCTCTACTTTGTCTCTCTCTCATTATATAATATACTTGTGGGATCATGTGAGGAGTAGAGATGCTTTTAAAAGCATCTTCTACATGTGAGGCTTGGAATCATTGTAAAAAGAAAGTCTTTTAATCATAAAACTCTCCTTCTTCCTTCCCCAAGTGAATATTTCGTTTTTGAGAGAGCTTCAAGAGTGAAAAAAATTTTCTACAGCATATACTTGATCTTAGAGACAAGTTATTAGTAGAAAATATCGAGAGAAAAAAATTCCTACAAGCTTCCCTAGCCGCATTCTTAGAGAAAGGAAGTTTGTTGTTTTTTCCGTCAAGTTCCGGCGTGTGAAGTAGAGGCACCGTGCTTTTGGTGTTTGGAACGAAGGGCTCTTCATCATCATTATCATCATACGAAGGTTTTTCATAGACATCAAAGGTATGGGACTTTGATTCCTTGATCTTCGTATTTCTTTTCGTATATACGTTACTTGATCGATCCTCTTAGGGATTCCGTTTATTCTTCATTGCGTTTATTTTACGAGGATTCCCGGCGGTGGTATCGGAGCGAGGTCAAATATATCGTATATACGATCATCTTTGCATTTGGAATGTTATTTGATGATGTTTATGATTTAGAATCATAATAGATATAATCGAAGAAATTTAATCGTTCGTAGTAAGTCAAGTTTCGACTATTTTATGTGAATTATAAATCTGAAAATTTTGATTTTGTTGATTTATAATTTCTTCATGAAGTTAAGAAACTTTTCGTTTTAGGCGAGTCGAAAAATGAGAAAAAGCGGGGTTAAACACGAATACCATACGAAAGCCGATTCTTGATAGCTTCTTAATTCTTTGCTGGCGGCCGAAGTGACTCGGTAGGCTCTGTAGCAGCTCGGCCGGCTGCCGGGCGATGGCGAAGTGACTCGGTCAGGCGGTTCTCGGGTTTTCAGCCCGATTTTGAATCGGGCCGTGAATTTGGGCGATCTTGGATTTTAGGGACTCTATTTTTGTGTTTATATTTCGTTGTAATAATTTCCGAAATTTAAATTGGATTTAATTGGATTTAATAAAATATTTGAAACATTTTTTATTAAGGGAAATTATTAGACGAGAATATTGTTTTGGCGGATTACTTTGAGCGGATTAAAATGACGATTATAAATATTAATTTGATTAATATTGAAGAAATTAAATAGATTAATTTTTATATTAATTGGATTAATATATTAGTTGATTATTTAATTTCATTTACCGTTACATGTTGTATGGAATGCCTTATGTGATGGTGATATAGCTCGTGGACTTAGTTGTTGATTTGTTCGATTCGATATGGTTGTAAAGGCCGTTTTGAGCCTATTTATTTTTACTAGAAAATATGTATAGTAGGGCGTATTGTTCAATGATGTAATTATTCATATGGCTATGACGAAGACCGAAGGCGACCGACTAGAAGGCGAAGAATCAATCTTGTATTTTCCTTTCTTTATTTGGCTTGGCCCAATACTTAGGAAAAAGTCCATGAGCTATATGTTGGTAGTAACTAGGTTGCTATTTATTGTTTTTCATTTTGAATGATTGACAAAAAACGCGCTTATAAACGGATTAATGTGCAAAGTGTAACATATAATCGCGTTAATACTCCCACTTACAAACACTAAGTTATAAAGGTTACGAGTTTCCTACCCTCCGTCAAACTCATGGAAAATTGAAATCTAAAGGAATATTATTCTTAGAGTACGTCGGGAGTAATATTTTTGGGGAAAGTTGATAAATTCCTAGAGTGCATTAGATGCCTTTAGTTGTGACAAATCAAACCCTATAAACCGTATGGGTTGCGGGTAAGATTGATTGTCGGACTAATAGGAGTTGTGATTTAAACTTAGATAGTTCGTGAGCCATAGAAACCGAATGGGTTGAGGGCAAGTGAACTAGGGGTAAAAGAAGATCGAATCATCCATTAGATGGGTTGGTATTAGACACCACTTTATAAAGAATAATAGAATATAAACCGTATGGGTTGCCCTCTATTAAACTTTGTAAAGAAATCGATCACCACTATGAAGTCACCCAAGACTTCCGGATTTAACATGGGAGTGTGTAAATGCCGATAAAATAGTGGGAGCCGAGTTATGAATAAAGAAAGTCCTTAAATTCTTTACTCGGATCATAATTAAACAAACACTAACGAATCTCAAATTATTCTCTGCTGTTAACAAAACTCTCAATATGACAAAGAACCCACTCGCTATACTACTTGAAAAGAACGTCTGGTAGTCCGAACTATGTGGTGGCCGGAACTTGAGGATTGTCCTAACTATGGAAATCTTGGGATACGTCTTGGGCGGACATCGGCGGCTCTGCAAGAACCCGAGCCAATCGGGAAGATGTCGATGCCCATGAGAAATGGGTAAAGGCGACATAAGAGTGCGAGGGTACATGTTAGGCTCAATGACCAATGAGCTTCAACGTGCCCATGAAAGATGGCGTCTTCACGAGCTATCTTAGCGCACTGGTGAGCTCTATGGAGAGCATAGCGAGCGCTAGATATGAGATATCAAAGCAATTATTCGGCGCGGGATGAAGGAAGGAGAGAGGGTTAGGGACCATGTCCACAAGATGATCTCGATGATTGAGAGATTGGAAGCTCTTGATTTTCGGATGCATGCATCTCTCCAAAGCCCGACCTTATCATGCGGTCACTTCGACTCCTTTTCACAATTTGTCATGAACTTCAAGCTGCAATGAGATTGCATGTAACTTAGTGGGCTAATGAACAAGCTGGCCCGAGTCTCGAGATGAAGACAAAGGAAAGGAAGGCGCACTTGTGATTTCTTAAGGACTTGGAAGTCGAAATAAGAAGAAAAAGAACAAGAAGCGATTAGGTCCAATAGCCAAGATCGACAAGGGAAAGGGCAAGGCCCCAATGGTTCAAAAGAGCAAGGGGCCCAAGAAAGCGATGTATGCCTCAAGCTGCGGTGAGTTAGGCCATTTGGAAGAGGTCTTGTCAGCTTGACCGTAAAGGCGCCTTGGTGCGGAACTCTTGGTTTTAGAAACAAATTGTTGCATGCTTGTATATTCTACTTCTTGGATACTTGATTCCGGTGTGAGTTCTCACATTTGTACAATGAATCGGGATTTGGAGCGAAGTAGGAAGGCTGGATTCGGGGAGGTGATGGTCACCGTCGGAAGTGGGCATAGTGTCGAGGCTTCTGATATCGGATCCCTTATGTTGGATTTAGAATCTGGTTTTATTCTTACTTTAGATGATGTACTTGTTTTGCCCAAGGGGCACAAGAATATTGTATCAATTAGGTCATGGACCGAAAGGGATTTCACTTCTTTATTGGAGATGGGTCTGTTGTATTTATTTGAAATAAATTGGTTGGTCTTGCTACATTATTAAATGGTTTATACCATTTAAATTTAAAAAATAAAACAAGCTGTGAACACTATAACTAGGAAGCGTGGTAGGGATGAAGCAGACCAAGCACTTAAGTGGCATCTTAGACTTGGTCATATTGGTCGGACCAAGGTTCATAAAATGGAGAAAGATGGGCTTACGGGTCCATTGGGATCAGATCCCTATCCAACTTGTGAATCTTGCCTTCAAGGCAAAATGACTAAGTTACCCTTCGCGGGGACTTTTGAAAGAGGCTTTGAAAAACTTGGATTGATCCATACAAGCGTCTGTGGCCCTTTTGAAGTGGCACGAGGCGGTTCTCAATATTTCATTACATTCACCGATGACCTTACGGTATGGATTCGTGTACTTAATGAAACAAAAGTCGGAAGCTTTTGAAAAAATCAAGGAAATTAAAGCCCTAGTTGAAAATCAAACATGTAGCAGTGTTAAGACTCTTGGTCGGAATAGGTGGTGAGTACATGAGTACCGAATTTGATGAGTTCTTAAAAGAACAAGGAATAGTGTCACAATTCACTCCTCCAGCTACTCCACAATTAAATGCTGTATCAGAAAGAAGGAACCGAACCTTGTTGGACATGGTTCGCCCCATGCTTAACTATCTTGATCTACCGATTTATACGTGGGGTTACGCACTCCTTCTGCTGTGCATATCTTGAGCAGATGTCCTTCCAAATCTGTTCCTAAGACTCCCATGAGATGTGGAGAGGTACGAAACCAAGTCTTAATCACATTAGGATTTGGGGATGCCACCTTATGTCAAGAAGACTAAAGTAGAGAAATTGGAAACTAGGTCTGTGAAAGGTCGTTTCATAGGATATCTAGGGGATTCCATGGGATATCTATTCTACATGCATTAAGATCATAGGATGATCGTTGCTATACAAGCACACTTCCTGGAAGATCAGTTTATTCAGGAAGGAGGGGCAGGTAGAAATATTTCTTTGGAAGAAATAAAAGAAACACCAAATGAGACACCTATGCAAGATATTAGAACCCAACCTTCTGAAATACAAACACAACCTCGCAAGTCTAGTAGAATTTCTCAAATACCTGAGAGGTATGGCTATCTGCATCAAGAGGCCCAGGTGTCCATGAGATGACAGAAAGTAGTCAAGAGAATGATCCTTCTACATACGACCAAGCGATGGTAGACGTTGACTCCACCAAGTGGCAAGAAGCTATGGAAGCTGAGATAGACTCAATGCATGCTAATCAGGTCTGGACTTTAGTAGATCGTCCTAAATGCATAGTGTTTATTGGAAACAAATGGATCTATAAGAGAAAGACTAATGGAAATGGCAAGGTTGATACCTATAAGGCCAGGCTTGTGGCAAAGGGTTATTCCCAAAGAGAAGGAATCGATTACTTTGAGACCTTCTCGCATGTAGCTATGATTAAGTCTATTCGCATGATGCTTGCTATAGCAGCCCACTTAGATTATGAAATATGGCAAATGGATGTGAAAACAGCATTCCTAAATGGATTCCTCGAGGAGGAGATTTACATGGAACAACCTAAGGGATTCATATCTCAAACCAATATTCATAAAGTATGCAAACTTCAGCGTGCCATTTATGGACTGAAGCAAGCTTCACGGAGTTGGAATCTTCGTTTTAACGAGACGGTCAAAGAGTTTGATTTTGTCCAAAACGAAGAAGAGCCCTGTATTTACAAGAAGGTTAGTGGGAGCAAAATTGTGTTCTTAATACTATATGTAGATGACATTCTACTTATAGGAAGCAGCGTAGGAATGCTCGATTACGTGAAAGCTTGGCTTTCTAAAGAATTATCAATGAAAGACTTGGGAGAAGCAACCTATATTGGTATTCGTCTCTCTAGGGATAGAGCGAAAAGAATGTTAGGTCTTTTCCAAGCCCTCTACATAGAAAAGATCTGAAGCGATTTAGGATGGAAGATTCTAAAGAGGGTTTCTACCTATGCAACATGGTGCAAAACTTTCCTTAAAGATGTGTCCTCAAGGTGAGGAAGATAGAAAGGAAATGAGCAAGGTACCTTATGCTTGGCGATAGGTAGCCTTATGTATGCAATGATTTGCACTAGACCAAACATTGCCTATCTTTGTGAGCGTAGTAAGTCGGTTTGATCAAATCCAGGCGGGAACATTGGGCTTTGTAAAGAACATTCTTAAGTACCTAAGGAGGACTAAAGACTTGGTTCTTACATACGGCGATGGAGAACTAAGAGTGATGGGTTATACTGAGACTCAGATTTTCGGGGGACATGGATGCTCGGATGTCCACATCGGGGTATATCTTTACGGCGAATGGTGGGGCGATTTCTTGGAGAAGTGCCAAGCAAAGTTCAACTGCTATCTCTACATGTCAAGCCGAATATCGGGCGGCCACGGAGAGTGCTAAAGAAGCTTTTGGATAAAGAAGTTCGAGGAACTTCAAGTGGTTCCTAATGCGAGAGAAGCCGTGACCTTGTTTTGTGACAACGACGGAGCATTGCACGAGGCTAAGGAGCCTAGGGCTCACCACAACACCAAACATATTGCGAAAATATCATTTTGTTAGAGAAATGGTTCGGGATGGGAATGTTACCTTTGCAGAGTAGACACAGCAAATAACGTTGCTGATCCGCTTACCAAGCCACTATCTCAGAAGGTCTTAGAGAGACATCTAGAGAGTATGGGTATTAGATACCATAGTTTGTGGTATTGAGTGCAAGTGGGAGATTGTTAGGAATATATGCCCTCGAATGCCACTCAGAAGATGAGAGAGTGAGAGCAATTGTATTGTAATTATGAATATTATATTTAATAAGATTATTATTTCTATATTATTGTATATCACTGGAATTGTGATATGGTGTATAGAATAATAGTCCTTGCATTTGAGAGTGAACATTCTACTTCTTATGGAGATAAGGATATAAGCACTAGAAGTGTTTAGAGCTCGAATGCTTAACTAGTTCGCAAGTCGATAAAACTTAACAGGACATTAAGTTTTAATAAGACTTGTATAACTGATGCTAGGACGTGTGCACGTCTTGATAGCATAGTTATAAGTATATTGATGGGACTAGTATACTCGAACACGACTCATACTCGATTCAGTCACACGGTATTCACTCTCGGAGAGTCGATGACGAATCGAAAGGTTGTGATAGTATACGTGGACCTTTGACTTGAGGGTTCAGTAGAAGATGTGCCTGTGACGTTCAGTTTGTCATTTGAGTAGTTAGACTCATTTGCTTAATTGCTGAGTCGGCGTCGAAGTGCGGACTATACGGGCAGGTAGCAGTCTTTACTGTACGCCAAGAAAGGATTCTATCTCCTGTTAGTGAGCAGGCAAATGTCCTATACGGTTAATGGCGAATAAGATCATAAGACTTTGGCCAAAGCATTCTAATATAGTCGTATTAGATACACTATTAATCAGTCGGTCTTGATTTGTATTAACACATGTATAGAGTCTTGTCAACAGTAGGGTTTGACTTTACCGTGACCCGAATATTTGACCGGGACATCTGATGAAGGGTCTATACGTATATGGTATTCATGACATAATGGTTCTGGAATGATTCGTTCATTCGTTCTCAGTCGGGGTTTACTGATGCGGCACGCTAATTTGCTAAGTGCTGCCCGCACTCATTGATTCCTCCCAATGCTGGCTGAGACGAACCTACGGAGTCGCGCAATAGGATTATTGACGGATAAATATGAATTAATAATCTCTCTTATAATATTAGATATTAGTGATTTATCGGATAAATCAAATAGCGGTCTTATGAATTGTAAGTAAGTTACTCGGTGATTACTTTAATTCATAAATTATATTTCTTAGAGAAATGTATATTTGTGTTTGATATAACTAATTAATTGGATTAATTAATTAGTATAAACACATTGGAAATAAAATGGATTCGTTTGACGGACATCCGATTCACGAGGGATTCGTTTGTGAACATCGATACGAGCGAATTAACTCGACCCGTTTCTTGGAAGATTCCCTATAAGGCCCCCCTCCTCTCTACTTTGTCTCTCTCTCATTATATAATATACTTGTGGGATCATGTGAGGAGTAGAGATGCTTTTAAAAGCATCTTCTACATGTGAGGCTTGGAATCATTGTAAAAAGAAAGTCTTTTAATCATAAAACTCTCCTTCTTCCTTCCCCAAGTGAATATTTCGTTTTTGAGAGAGCTTCAAGAGTGAAAAAATTTTTCTACAGCGTATACTTGATCTTAGAGACAAGTTATTAGTAGAAAAGATCGAGAGAAAAAAATTCCTACAAGCTTCCCTAGCCGCATTCTTAGAGAAAGGAAGTTTGCTGTTTTTTCCGTCAAGTTCCGGCGTGTGAAGTAGAGGCACCGTGCTTTCGGTGTTTGGAACGAAGGGCTCCTCCTCCTCCTCCTCCTCATCATCATACGAAGGTTTTTCAGAGACATCAGAGGTATGGGACTTTGATTCCTTGATCTTCGTATTTCTTTTCGTATATACGTTACTTGAGCGATCCTCTTAGGGATTCCGTTTATTCTTCCGCTGCGTTTATTTTCTGAGGATTCCCAACATTTATTGCATGTCACTATTTTTTATTTGAAAAGAGAAACGTTAATGGAAATGACAAAATTAAAAAGTAAACGCTCATGTGAATATACAATAGTCGTGATTGTGACACAGCTTCCTCTGATTTTATGTTCAGAAACGGCTTCAATGCCTTCTATGAGTCGGGATGAGCTTCCATCTAATTTTCTTATAAATTGTCAAACAGTATCCTTTACCATCAGATTCTCGAGATGTTGTTAATATTCAAATATAAATATCTTTCAAACATAGAATTTCATGTTGCACATACCCACTAGACTGCGTTTCAAGAGTCATTAGAACACTATCGGATGATTCCTTATTTAGGCCATCCTTAATGAACTTCATTTTGTCTTCTCTGATTGTGCAAGGAATTCCTAAAGATCGACATTTCGAATAGCAATCCCAATGAGCACATTTATAACAAATTCCCATTTTCTTCACTCGTCGTTTTTTTTTTCAAATATGAACTTTTCCAAGCCATGATAAGAATTTAGTGGGCGCTTCTGTGAATTCACCTCCTATTCTTACCTTGACTTCAATTATGAATCAAACATCATAAGGTATGCCTTTATGTATTATCAATCTCTAACCAAAATTCTCCACAAAACTACCAAATACGAGTGGACCGAGGCATCTCAAAGAGCTTCGACGAACTCAAGTGGCGGCTAATGAGTGCTCCAGTGTTAATGCTTCCTCAAGGTACGGGCAACTTCGTCATCTATAGCTACACTTCTAAGCAAGGATTGGGTTGCATTCTGATGCAACACGGTAAGGTCATCGCATATGCGTCGCGCCCATTGAAACCTTACGAAGTCAACTACCCCACTCATGACTTAGAACTTGCTGGTGAGATCTATGCTTTGAAGATTTGGAGACATTAATTATATGGTTCCACGTGCCAAACCTTCATGGATCACAAAAGTCTCAAGTACATATTCACGCAGAAGGAGTTAAACATGAGGCATAGGAGGTGGTTGGAACTCATCAATGATTACGATGCGGATATCTAATATCACCCAGAGAAGGCAAATGTGGTAGCTGACGCTCTTAGCGAAAAGACCACCAGGAGCACATATTATGTAGATTGACATCACAAGTGGAGCTGCAACGTGAGCTAACAAATAAGAACATTGGGTCTATATTCGAGAAAAACAAGGACAACTGTGCACCATCAACCTGCGATTATCATTGCTGAAATTCTTTAGGGGCAAGTTAAGCCCACGTTTCATCAGACCTTTTGAATGCGTTGGAGACTTAGCTTATCGCTTAGCTCTATCATTATCTCTATAATGAGTCCATAACGACTTTCACATATCACATTTGAGGCATTATGTTCACAATCCCAGTCACAAGTTAAATCACGAAATTTTAGATATTTCCAAGGATACTACTTTCGAGGAGATACTAGTTGCCATTTTAGATTATCGATAAAGAAATTAAGGAATAAATCTATTCCTCTAGTTAAAGTCCAGTTATCACACCATGTAAATGAAGAAGCCACTTGAGAAATTAATGAAGAAATGCGTAACTGGTACCCAGAGTTTTTCCAAACATAAGTTTCTGGTCGAAACTTAATTTTTAGAGGGAGAGTATTTAATACTCAAATTGTTACCATTTTAAGAATGGAGGAGATAATTTTTAAAGATGCGGTATGATAATATGCTTGGTGTATTCTTGTTATCAATGTTATACTTGATGTCTTTGCTATTTATGTGATTAGATCCATGAATGACGCAATATGATAATATGCTTGGTGTATTTCTGCTATCAATTTTATACTTGATGTTTTTGCTATTTAAGTGATAATTGATGAGCTCCTTATTGATATTGTACTTGACATTTTAAAGGAATCGAATAGCATTATCCATTCATCGTAGGAAAATCAACGATAGAACCGTGGTGCGCGTCGTGTTCTACGATAGGATTTTTCAGCGAATATTGGGAAATGTACTCGAGAATGACTTAATGATGATAACATCCTTCCAAGTTTTGGGACGAAACTTATTTTTAGAGGGAGAGCATGTAAAATCCCAATATTTTACAAAGTAAATACTATTATATAATAATATTTATAAAAGTGATATCTTGATTTAAATGAATTGTTGTGGTATTATTACATAATAAATTTTAAAATATATATTTGGACATTTTCTGGGAAGTATCGTGGACAAGTATCAACTTTGAAAAAATCACAAAGGATTTTTGAGAAGTTAAAAAAATTCTAAAAATTAAATTGTTGTAGAGAATTTAGTTAGCTTTCCAATAGTTCAAACGGCGAGTCAATCGGAGTCCGAACGAAAAAGTTATGATCGATTTAGTGGAGGCCAGCTAGAGCACCAGGAATCTTCCGGGCGGGACCTACGCACTGTAATATCCGCAAATTCGATTTCCGGTAATTTTCTTTTTTTTTGGCGTAAGTCCGTTTTGACGACTCGCTTGGGACCGTTTCGTCATCCTGAGAATGATTAATTCTACACTTTTTGACAACCGAGTTCGTTTCGGTGTCGTTTTGTTGAGTTCCGTGCTTTTTAGAGACTTTCCCGCACTTGAGTTCGATTCTTGCGAATCTCGTTCAAAACTGCTGTTTCGAGTTTCCCGTAAGTCCGTTTAACTTTGTTATACGTGTTGTGAACTTCGGTTTGGTTATTCGATCATGTATCGTGATTCTCGGGCGTTTTGGGCCATTTTGTAATTTACCCAAAGTTATGGGTATCCGTATCTGTACTTGCTGTCTCGACTCTTTTCTTGGTCGCATATGATTAATTATTGTATTATGTTTTCATTTCGGGTCGTTGATGTTGCCCGCGAGCTTTTCGCCGTGTTCGTTCCGTACGTTTTCGGAAAATTGAGTCGTCGGGTCATGGCGGCTGAGCAGCTGACCGAACCGGTGCGGCACTGTCAGAAGTGATGGGCACTGGTCGAGCAGGCACGGCAGGAACAGGCGTAGCGTGCGCTACGGCCAGGAGGCTGCGCGCGCTAGCTCGGCAGTGTAGCGCACGTTTTCGAGCGGCCCAGCGTACGCTATCAGGTCTAGGCAGAGGGGTTCTGAGGTTCTGGACTCGGATAGGATCGGCATGTAGCGCACGCTACTGTGGCGCACACTAACCGGTAGGGGTAGCGCACGCTGTCGGCCGATTAGCGTACGTTACCTGGGCGAGCTTTTTAGTCCAGAGGTTCTTGGGCCAGTCGGCTAAGCGCCGCGAGCTTCGGCCGTAGCGCACGCCAGCGGGGCGGATAGGTTATGGTCGGCAAGATTGGTCGGTGGTGTCGGGTCGTGCGGGCCACAGGTGAGGTCTTTGGTGTAATATCCGCTTTTTTTCTTCTTTTTCCAATATTTCCGTTTTGGTGTATTTTCATTTTTAGTAGTTCGCTTGTAATTATGTCGACATTTTGAATCTATTTTATTTTTGGAGTTTCTCCATTTGGGACGATCTGGGTGATGTTTTGATATTATTCTGTTTTATGTCATGTATTATGGCATGGACATTCGTTTCTCGTAGAACCCGTTCGCTTTTGTAATTTCTTTGGTTTCACGAGTTCGTATAGTTGAGTTGTTCATGTTGTAAGTTTCGGTTTGTTAATCCGAAGCGTTGTCGCGATTTTGGACGTTTGGGCCGTTTCGTAATTTTCCTAAGTTTAGGGTACTCTTGTTATCCTTGTTGTTCTGAGCCTTGGGTATTCGAATCACGCTTCATCATAACGTTTTGGTTTCGACTTAAATCCGTGGTGAGTGTATCATTGGTTGTGGATACACCTTGTTATTTTTTTCTATTTAGATCATCTCCTCGTCGGGCGGTGTTTGAGACTATGGCTCTGTCACGAGCCATGTTACGGCCGTAAACCGTATATGTTACGGCCGTAATAATCGAGATTCTGACCGTAAGCTTCCTTCATACGGCCGTAACAAGGCTTCATTTCTTGCCTCTGGTCGATCTGAGTTACAGGCGTATCATGTTTGAGTTACGGCCGTAAGTATTGATCGGCCGTAATGGTGTTCTTGATACGGCCGTATGTGTCATTCGTTAAATTTGCCCGATTTCTCTCCGAGAGGCGATTCGGCCGTAAGAGAGTCGATTCTGGCCGTAATGTTCCTATGTTACGGCCGTATGTGGGTGTGTTCTGGCCGTAACACTGCCCGATATCTCGTGGCGGCCCAGTTTTTCCTCATTTCTCACATCTCTCTTTTCTCTTCGCGACGGGAGTGACGGCAGAGTCTAGGGTTCGTCCGATTTTGATCCAAACTCCATTTTAAGGGCATGTTCAAGTATCATATCATCCACCTATCACTAATCGTCCATCGTTCATCTTCGAATCAAGGTAAAACCTCTTATAACCCTACCTTGGGGGATTTGGGGGATTTCGGTTATATTGTTCGTTTTGCTTCGTGTTGTTGATTAACCCTTGATGGTTATGATTAATCCCGTTAGTGTTCTTGTTCTCCTATGAACTCATGGTGTATTTCGTGATATTTGCATAATCGAGAGGGTTTGGTTGCGATCCGCCCTCGTTGTTGTTTTGATGCGAATACACATAAGTCGTAGGCGGGTTTTTGGGTGTTTTCCAATTCCGTATTCGTTTAACATTGGTTGTGATTGTGTTCTTCGTATCGTTAGGTTCGTGATTATCGGCTCCTAGCGTCCGTCGGTGTTTTCCTTCCGTTCGTTGCGTCGTCTATTATTCAAGGCAAGTATTCTTGGGAACCTTTATGCTTAACGTGAAATGGTAATGTATATTGTGTGTGCTTTACTCACCTCGGGAGGGTCCGACGGGGCCTCGAGGGAATCTATGGCTTCGTCCTGGATTCATGAGTTTGTTTCGCTAGCCAGCTCAGGAGGGTCCTTAGAGGCCTGGAGTGGGATTCGTGGCTTCGTCCCGGTCCTAGGTGACGTGTGGTGCTTGATTTGTTTTATGAATGTGGCCAGCTCGGGAGGGTCCTTAGAGGCCTCGAGTGGGATTCGTGGCTTCGTCCCGGTCCTAGGCAAATTGATTGTATTTGTTTGTTTAGAAAAAGACATGTCTGGTTTGGTTTTTGAAATGATATTGGTGCATGTACTATGAAATGTGTAAGTAATTGGTTTGCCTTGATTACTTGTACTAGCGTAATTGCTAACCCCTTTGGGGACCCGTCGTGGGGAAATTCTTGTTATGGATTTCAGGTTATGATCATCCGGATGAGCGAAACCTTTGGGGACGATCTGAAGATGTTGGCCAGGGTCGTTGACATGTGCATTTGAGTCATCTTATTTCTTTTGCCCATTTCGATATGGATGTTCCCACATTTATAAACTTGTAGATTGTACTCGCGAGTACTTAGGCTTTTCATTTCGAACTCCGTTTGTATCACCTATATTGCTACATTGTCGGTTGATGCTTAATTCGCCAGTTGCTTCGGGCATATTTTTATTTGTTGCATTATTATAATGTGTATCCTCGCTAACCGAGATGGTTAGTCGAGTGGGGTTTTCTTGTTGTAGCCTGGTGGGTCCCATGTAGGGGTCCACAGCGCTGTAATATACTCTGAATATCTTGGGGTGTTACAGAAAATGGTATCAGAGACCTAGGTTTATGGATACCTAGGCTTGTTGGTTATTTGGGTCTAGTCGTGTTTTGTTTTGGATATTGTCACACCGCTGCCAGCATCTTGGTACTTCCAGTGCTCGTAAGTTTTCTTATTCGGCTTTTCTGTTTCTTGCATTGTATTTTCACTTCTTGAATCGTAGTTGCTTTTTCCGCCCTTACTCATCATCGATATACTTCTGTTACCTCTTAACACCAGTATGGATGCCGGAGGAAACCGTGGTCGTGGTCGTGGTCGTGGATGCGGCCGAGGACGTGGGGCAGCCGGTGGGGCACCCACGTGGCATTCTTCGAGAGCCGGCAGTACCGGTGACCGTCACAGTCATGCTTCTTCTCAGGAGCGCGCCGATCTTGGTATCGCGGCCGTTATGCAGCAAATGGTTAGCCAGATGGCGGTGATAGCTCAGGTGGTTCAGAATCCAGATCCAACCCATGCTAATCGGGGCAGAGCGGATCGCTGGCTTCAGGATGTCATCAAGATGCATCCTCCTCAGTTTTTGGGAGCTTCGGACCCGATCGGCTGGGAGGGGTGGATCAAGGAGATATCTAAAGTCTTCGTTGCCACCAACTGTCCCGAGGACCGTAAGATCCCTATTGCCCAGTACTTTCTCACTGGGGATGCTACGGATTGGTGGGAGGTCGTTGGGCCCAAAGACCATGTTTCTTCGTGGGCCGAATTTCAGGAATTGATGGAGACCGAATATTGCCCGTGGCCGGTCAGACAGGCTCGAGTGCATGCTTTCTATGATGCTCAACCACGGGATATCCCCGTATCTCAAGCTATTGCTGATTTTAACAAAGAGTTGGGCTATGTAAAGACCAAAGTTGTCGAGGAAAGCGACAAAATTTTCCATTTCTCCAGGAGGATGAAACTGTCCATTCGGGACTATATGTCTGGGCTCGTCTGTACTACTTTGAAAGATTATCAGAGTCGAGCTCTTGCCTATGATATGTCAATGACGGCCAGTGCGGCGGTCCGAGAGAGTAAGAAGCAGAAATCCGCTGGGAATTTCTCGGGTTACAAGGGTGGAAGTCAGCAGAAATCTCAACCTGCAAATATTTCTATGGGTGGTTCGGCTCGTTTCTCTGGGAGTTTTCGAGGTGCCGCCGGGACCTTCGTCTGGGACCCCAGATGTTTTAACTGTGGCAAGCCAGGCCATGTGAACCGGGAGTGTCCTCGACCGCCTTTGACTTGTCATACTTGTGGTCAGTCGGGCCACAAGGCTTCTTTTTGTGAACAGCTCAGACAGTTTCGCGGCGCCCGTTCTTCTCACTCAGCACCTATGGAGCCGAGTGTGAACCAGGGCTCATTTGCTCTGCCGCCTCCGCCGAGTGCCGGACGAGGTAGGGGTCGGGGTCAGCCCGCTAGGGGAGGAGCTTCTAGTGTCGGCTCTGCCTAGCCGCGTATCTATGAGATGAGGAGGGCCGATGATCCAGCGACTCTTTGTGGCGGCAGTACCGTTCATATCCATTCCCATCCTGTCAGTGTGCTTTTTGATTCGGGTGCTACGCATTCATTCATTTCTCTAGAGTGTGTACGCCGTTTGAGTCTTGACTGCTTATCACCCTGCGATCCTTACATCGTTAAACTTCCTAGCGGTGATAGAATCATTGGTGATCGAGAGGTCCGGGACTGTCCTGTGTTTATTTGTGAGAGGGCTTGGCTCTCTAATCTTATTGATGTGGGTATTGAGGGTGAGGATTTGATTCTCGGGGATGATTGGCTCGAGCGGCATGGTGCAATCATGAACTACCGCACGAGGATCATTACCATGCTAGCCGAGTACGGCACTGAACACTCTTTCGCGGGGCGAAAGAGAAACCAGAAATTTGTTATTAACGCCTTGAAGGCGATGAGACTCCTGCGAAAGGGGTGTACTGGTTATTGGTGCTACGCCTTGAAAGTGGATAATGGTGGAGTCGAGCTTTCATCGATTCCAGTCGTTAGTGAGTTTCCTGATGTATTTCCTGACGAGGGATTGCCACCGGATCGTGAGGTTGAGTTTGCTATAGAGTTAGAGCTGGGCGCAACTCCGATTTCGAAGGCGCCGTATCGCATGTCACCTTCATAGATGGCCGAGATGAAGAAGCAGTTGAGTGAGCTTCTTGAGTCGGGTTATATTCGACCGAGCGCTTCGCCTTGGGGCGCACCGGTCCTGTTTGTGCGTAAGAAGGATGGTTCACTGTGTTTGTGTATCGACTATCGCGAACTGAACAAGGTGACCATCAAGAACAAGTATCCTTTGCCAAGGATTGATGACTTGTTCGATCAGTTACAGGGAGCCGCGGTATTCTCGAAGATTGATTTGAGATCGGGGTACTATCATCTCCGGGTGAGGGAGTCCGATGTACCGAAAACAGCTTTTCGGACGAGATACGGACATTATGAGATTGTAGTCATGCCTTTCGGGTTAACTAATGTGCCGGATGTGTTCATGCAGTTGATGAACAAAGTCTTTATCGAGTATTTGGATAAGTGTGTCATCGTCTTCATTGACGATATTATTATTTATTCGAGGAATGAGGACGAACATGCTCATCATTTGCGAGTAGTGTTAGACATCTTGAGGACCGAGCAACTCTATGCAAAGTTCTCGAAATGTGAGTTCTGGCTGAAGGAAGTGATGTTTTTAGGTCACGTGATTTCAGCCGAGGGGGTTCGTGTGTACCCGCAGAAAATTGAGGCAGTGTTGGATTGGGCACCGCCCACGAATGTGAAGGAGGTCCGTAGTTTCTTGGGTTTGGCTGGCTACTACCGTAGGTTCGTCGAGGGTTTCTCGAAACTGGCTCGGCCACTTACACAATTGCTCCAGAAATCCGAGAAGTTCGTCTTGAATGACGAGAGGCAGTCGAGTTTCGAGGAGCTGAAGAGGCGTTTGACTTCAGCCCCGATTTTAGCATTGCCGTGTGGCAACGAGGGTTTTGCTATTTATAGCGATGCTTCGGGTCAGGGTCTTGGGTGCGTATTGATGCAGCACGGCAAGACCATTGCCTATGCGTCGAGACAATTGAGGCCGTATGAGATGAACTACCCTACTCATGATTTGGAGTTAGCGGCAGTTGTTTTTGCGCTCAAGATTTGGCGTCACTATCTTTTCGGCTCTGCATGTCAGATTTTTACCGATCATAAAAGTCTGAAATACATATTTACTCAGCGGGAGTTGAATATGAGGCAGAGGATGTGGTTAGAGCTGATTAAGGATTATGACCTCGAAATCCTTTATCATCTGGGCAAGGAGAACGTCGTGGCCGACGCCTTGAGTCGGAAACCGGTTGCGTTACGAATACTTGAGATCCTTACGTCTCAGTCTGAGATTCGGCGGGCTTTGATCGAGTTAGATGTTGAGGTTTTGTTGCCTGGAGCTGTCGGACAACTTTATGCTTTAGAGATTTCGTCGTCTTTGATCGTTGAAATTAAGTCAAGCATTGGGATCCGATGATTTCTCAAATCCGAGAGAACGTTCTTAAGGGAAAGTCTACTGGGTTTGTAATTCACGAGGATAGTGTTTTATGATTCAGTCGGCTTTATGTACCGAGCGACTCACGGATGTAACAGAGTATTTTGCGTGAGGCCCATGCTATACCTTACTCCGTTCATCTGGTGTGAGTAAGATGTACAAGGACACGAGGAAGAATTTACGGTGGAATGATATGAAGGAGGAGGTCGCGATTTGTAGCGAGATGTTTGACTTGCCGCGAGGTCAAAATTGAGCATCGGCGACAGCAGGGTTATTGCAGTCACTTCCGTCCGGAATGGAAATGGGAAGACATATCTATGGACTTCATTATGAGTTTACCGAGATCGAGATCGGGCATGAATATGGTTTGGGTGATTGTTGATCGCCTGACCAAGTCGGCACATTTTCTGGGCATCAAGGATACTTGGGGCCCAGAGAAATTGGCTCGTGTGTTTATTGCGCAGATTGTGAGGCTTCACGGTACTCCGAAGTCTATTGTTTCGGATCGTGATGGCCGTTTTGTGTCGCATTTCTGGCAGGCAGTGCATAAGGCGTTAGGTACTCGTTTGCGTTTGAGTACCTCGTTTCATCCTCAGTCAGATGGACAGTCGGGACGCACTATCCAGACGTTTGAGGATATGTTGCGTGCTTGTGCTCTCGACTGGAGTAGCGACTGGGAGGAGCATTTGGCATTGATCGAATTCACGTACAACAATAGTTGGCACGCGTCGATTCAGATGGCAACGTATGAGGCGCTTTATAAGCGGCGTTGTCGATCGCCGATTTGTTGGAACGAGGCATCCGATTTGATCGGGACCGAACCAGATATTGTTTTAGAGACGAGGTGGAAGGTGGATTTGATTCGGGAACGGATGTTGACTGCCTAGAGTTGACAGAAGTCATATGCCGATGTCCGTCGTCGACCTTTGGAATTCGAGGTGGGAGACCACGTTTTACTAAAGGTGTCGCCGACGAGAGGAGTTTTCCATTTCGGGAAAAAGGGGAAGTTGAGTCCGAGATTTATTGGGCCCTTCGAGATTCTCGAGCGAGTCGGTGGGTTAGCATACCGTTTGGCGTTACCCCCGACCTTGAGTCATGTTCATAGCGTTTTTCATGTTTTCCAGCTGAGGAAATATGTCCCAGATCCTAGTCACGTCATCGATTATGGTGAAATTGATGTCGCCGAGGATATTACTTTTGAGGAGCGTCCCTTGAAGATTTTGGAACATCGCGAGAAACGACTGAGGCATAAGACCATCCCTTTGGTCAAGGTGCAGTGGTCGAGACACGGTGCCGAGGAGGCAACTTGGGAAACTGAGGATAGCATGCGTGCTAAGTACCCTGAGTTGTTTGTTTCTTAAGTTTCGGGACGAAACTTGTTTTTAGAGGGGTAGAATGTAATATCCGTATTTTTTATTCTTTTTCAAATATTCCCATTTTGGTGTATTTTCATTTTTAGTAGTTCCCTTGTAACCATGTCGACATTTTGAATCTATTTTATTCTTGGAGTTTCTCCATTTGGGACGATCTGGGTGATGTTTTGATATTATTCTGTTTTATGTCATATATTATGGCATGGACGTTCGTTTCTCGTAGAACCCGTTCAATTTTGTAATTTCTTTGGTTTCACGAGTTCGTATAGTTGAGTTGTTCGTGTTGTAAGTTTCGGTTTGTTAATCCGACGTTGTACCGCGATTTTTGGACGTTTGGGCCGTTTCGTAATTTTCCCTAAGTTTAGGGTACTCTTGTTATCCTTGTTGTTCCTGAGCCTTCGGGTATTCGGAATCACGCTTCATCATAATGTTTTGGTTTCTGACTTAAATCCGTGGTGAGTGTATACATTGGTCGTGGATACACCTTGTTATTTTTTTCTATTTCCGATCATCTCCTCGTCGGGCGGTGTTTGAGACTATGGCACTTTGTCACGAGCCATGTTACGGCCGTAAACCGTATATGTTACGGCCGTAATAATCGAGAGTTACGGCCATAAGCTTCCTTCGTACAGCCGTAACAAGGCTTCGTTTCTTGCCTCCTGGTCTAGTCCTGAGTTACAGGCGTATCATGTTTGAGTTACGGTCGTAAGTATTGATACAGCCGTAATGGTGTTCTTGATACGGCCGTATGTGTCATTCGTCAAATTTGCCCAGTTTCTCTCCAGAGGCCAGTTACGGCCATAAGAGAGTCAGGTTACGGCCGTAATGTTCCTATGTTACGGCCGTATGTGGGGTGTGTTACGGCCGTAACACCTGCGAGATATAAACCGGCGCGGCCCGATTTTTCCTCATTTCTCACATCTCTCTTTTCTCTTCGCGACGGGAGTGACGGCAGAGTCTAGGGTTCATCCGATTTTGATCCAAACTCCATTGTAAGGGCATATTCAAGTGTCATATCATCCACCTATCACTAATCGTCCATCGTTCATCTTCGAATCAAGGTAAAACCTCTTATAACCCTACCTTGGGGGATTTGGGGGTTTTCGGTTATATTGTTCGTTTTGCTTCGTGTTGTTGATTAATCCTTGATGGTTATGATTAATCCCGTTAGTGTTCTTGTTCTCCTATGAACTCATGGTGTATTTCGTGATATTTGCATAATCGAGAGGGTTTGGTTGCGATCCGCCCTCGTTGTTGTTTTGATGCGAATACACATAAGTCGTAGGCGGGTTTTTGGGTGTTTTCCAATTCCGTATTCATTTAGAATTGATTGTGATTGTGTTCTTTGTATCGTTAGGTTCGTGATTATCGGCTCCTAGCGTCCGTCGGTGTTTTCCTTCCGTTCGTTGCGTCGTCTATTATTCAAGGCAAGTATTCTTGGGAACCTTTATGCTTAACATGAAATGGTAACGTATATTGTGTGTGCTTTACTCACCTCGGGAGGGTCCGACGGGGCCTCGAGGGAATCTATGGCTTCGTCCTGGATTCATGAATTTGTTTCGCTAGCCAGCTCGGGAGGGTCCTTAGAGGCCTCGAGTGGGATTCGTGGCTTCGTCCCGGTCCTAGGTGACGTGTGGTGCTTGATTTGTTTTATGAATGTGGCCAGCTCGGGAGGGTCCTTAGAGGCCTCGAGTGGGATTCGTGGCTTCGTCCCGGTCCTAGGCAAATTGATTGTATTTGTTTGTTTCGGAAAAGACATGTCCGGTTTGGTTTTTGAATTGATATTGGTGCATGTACTATGAAATGTGTAAGCGATTGGTTTGCCTTGATTACTTGCACTAGCGTAATTGCTAACCCCTTTGGGTACCCGTCGTGGTGAAATTCTTGTTATGTATTTGAGTTATGATCATCCGGACGAGCGAGCACTTGGGACGATCTGAAGATGTTGGCGTGGTCATTGACATGTGCATTTGATTCATCTTATTTCTTTTGCCCATTTCGATATGGTTGTTCCCACATTTATAAACTTATAGATTGTACTCGCGAGTACTTAGGCTTTTCATTTCGAACTCCGTTTGTATCACCTATATTGCTACATTGTCGGTTGATGCTTAATTCGCCGGTTGCATATTTTTATTTGTTGTATTCTTATAATGTGTATCCTCGCTAATCGAGATGGTTAGTCGAGTGGTGTTTTCTTGTTGTAGCCTGGTGGGTCCCATGTAGTGGTCCACGACGCTGTAATATACTCTGAATATCTTGGGGTGTTACAGCTGGGCCGATACTGTCCGATAGCGCACGCTAGTCCGGGAAGGCTAGCGCACGCTAGTTCCGGCCCAGTATATAAATGACAGAGCAGCCACTTTTTCATTCGTTTTTCATTTCCTTTCTCTTCGGTCCGCAGCTGGAGCTTCGGACGAGGTGAAGCCATGTTGTTAAACAACAAATCCATGTGGTTTCTGAGTTTATATCACTGATCAATCATCCTATAACATCCTTCGATCCAGCGAATCAAGGTTAGATCTTTAGAACCCTACTTTTGGGGAGATTTGGGGGTTTTCGCATTTTTGTCCGATTCATTCCGTTTTGTTGATTAATTCATGATGAATATGATTAATCTTGTTGGTATTCTTAGTTTCCCTACGGATTCATGGTATATTTGTGGTTTTTATGGAATCGAGAGGGTTTGGTTGTGGTCCGCCCTCGTTGTCGTTTTTATACGAATATACATGAATTGTAGGCGGGTTTCCGGGTGTATTCCAATTCAGTATTCATTTAGAATTTGTTGTGATTGTATTCTTCGAATCGTTAGGTTCGGTTTCGTGAGTTCCTAGCATTCGTCGGTGACTTTCCTTTCCGTTCGTTGCGTCGTCAACTATTCAAGGCAAGTATATATTTATGATTGTACGTTCTCGACTTTGAAAGTAAAATACATTAATGGCATGATTATTTATATCCACTCTGGGGCGGGGTGTGGGTCCCCGAGGGTTTCGTAGCCTGCAGTGCGATTCCACGGATGATATGAGCGAACCACTCTGGGACGGACCGACGGGTCTGTGAGGGTTCCGTAGCCTGCAGTGCGGTTCCACGGTATTCATATATGTATTGATGTGATGCTATGAGATTTAGTTATTCCGGAATACTAGTCTTGAATTGATGAATTGATGGTTACTTTTACTTTATTGTCGAGGAGTATTGTATTTCATACTTGATATACATGCACTAGCTATTCGACGGCTAACCCCTTTATGGGGGAAATACTTTTTATGTATTTCAGGTTCCAGGAGAACGGACATGCGGGTATCGGGTCGGCATGAAGATGATGGGCACGTGTGATACTGTGTCTTGTCTCCGGTCATATTTTTGGATTCCTCCATTCGGTGTTGTTGTCTTGGAATGTATTTTAAATACTCGAGTATTGTATTTGATTTCCTTGATGTTCCTACTGTGTTGCCGAGGTATTGATTTGTGTGGTGATGTATATGGTTTCATTGGTTATGGTTTTGAATACCATTTGTATTGTCCTTCTTTTCATTGTATCTAGACCTTCTCGGTCAAGTTTTACAGTTCCGCGTATGAATAGCCTTGTGGGTCCCACGGCAGGGCTCACGGCGCTGTAATATACCCTGAATAACTTGGGGGTGTTACAGAATATGGTATCGGAGCTTAGGTTTATGGATACCTAGGCTGTCGGTCTTTTGGGTCGATTGAGTCGTCATTTGCCCACAGTATCACTACTCTGCCATCATCACAGTGCGACCGGTACTTGTAAGTCCTCTCGCTCTTCTTGTATTTTCTTAATCGTTTCATTTTTAGCTTGGTATTCTTGGGAATTGGTCACTTCGAGATTGTGCAATTTGGATTATACTTACGTACGTGTGTGCCCTTCAGAATGTTGGCTGTAAGGAGGAAGAGTCGTGGCCGTGGTCACGGACGTGAACTCTTCCTTGAGATTTTGTCAAATTGCTAATTGCGATATTAGTGTGTATCGGTATTGTGTTGAGACTTTGTTTGGGAGTCGCATGCTAATATCACGGGAGATCATCGACTTCACGTACCTGTAAGTATACTGTTTTGGTTATTCGCTTGTGGCGATGTTTGATTGCTTTCGTGATGAGTTTGGAAATTTTGGATTGATCTATTGTTGGTGACAAGATTGCAAGTTTCGAGGACGAAACTTATTTTAAGGCGATATCCCGACTTTTAGTACAGTATGGATAAAATAATTGGAAGACTGAGACAGTTGTATTAGTATAATTGTCGTAGTTGGTCGACAATTACATTTGAAGATATCGTGTATCATGTTATCGTACTTTTGATATTGGGTATATCATATGAGAATATTATCAAGTTGTATATATGTATTCAATATGTCGTGTATATACATCTAATATATCAAGACGACAGATAAGAATAGCGGGAAATGGCTAAGTACAAGGTATGCCTAGCGCACGCTAAGATATATATACTTAGCGTACGCCACAGTGCATACTTAGCGCACGCTAAGAGGTTTGAGTTACGTACGCTAAGGAGGACCCCTAACGTACGTAAGGTATTCTGGATAAGGTCCGGAAAGTGGCCGATAGGTAGGCCCAAACTGTTTATTATCGGCGATTAGCGCACGCGAATGCATGTTGGTAGCGCACGCTAATTTCAGATCGTCAACAGGGAATCTTGGCTTTATTGGTTGCTTTCGGCATGTAGGACCCGGGCATCTTCTGGGAAGGTACAGGTTGTCGGATCAACGATGATTAGCGCGCGCTAAGGTCTAGGAATAGCGCACGCTACTGAGCATTTCACTGTAGCAAGTCAATGCCTGTTTGCGTACGCTAATGCATGGGCATTACATATATTAGATGAATTTCGAAGCAATGCAGTAGCTTCTGGACTGCCCGATAGTGCACGCTATCAAGGAAGGATAGCTCACACTAGTTCTGTAGCGCACGCTAAATATAAGGTCTAGCGCACGCTAGTGATGTGTTTAATAAAGAGGATAGACGAGTGCTGAGAGGCATTTTGTCCATTCTCCTTCCTTCAGTCAATAGAGAGAGCCTTGGGAAGTACTTGAAGTTCCTAAACATTGAGAGACGATCCTCTCAAACAAGATTAAGATGGAGAGCTCGGATTTAAGTATTGTTCTTGAAGTTTTTGATGATTCTTGGAATGGAGTTCAATTATTCTTCTTCGTGGTTCGTCCATACAAGGTAATCCTCGTATCCCTTTGATAGTGGTTCGTTTTTTTAAGGATTACTACTTGGGAGGGAGCATGTTGGGATCATCATATGATAATGTTATATGAGATTTATTGGAATTGTAATAAGATATTTCGGATGTTGATATGATTATTGACATCTTCTTCATATGATGATAATGGTTTTGTTGCGATTCTTGAGGTTGTATGAATGGCATGATGAAGAAAATGGTAACATGGAGAAATATACCTCGGATATGTTGTTCTGAACGTGATTTCGGATATTTCATGTTCTTGAAGAACTCTTGAATTATACGAGGTGATGAAAATTTATAAGAAGTGTTGATGTTTTGAAAATGAATATGGAATATTCATATCTAGAGCTAAATTATGTGTTTGAAATAATATTCGTATAGGAATACGAATGTGATTGTGAGTTTGATGAGACTATTATTCATCTCTGAATTTGGAAGCCCATACCTATGGAGCAAATATTCAAGTCGAATGATTGGATTGTTTGATAACCTTAGAATATGATTATCTATAATGTTGAACTAATTGGATGGTTCGAATTAACGATGATCATCGGAAAATTTTAACTACGGATTTACGAGAAGGGAACCTTGTCAATTCGTATTTAAGAATTGAGTTTGGAACCGATAACATTTAGACCCTTATTATTGGTCCGAATTGGTTGCTGATATGATCATCGGATTTCGGCTCGTATTATGGACATGGATTCGTGAGGGTCTGAGTTGGATAGTTCAGACTGTGTTTAATCGAGATATTGTGGAACCGATGAGTTTGTGGCCTGGTTGTATTGATATTGATCGTCATCGAACCTGTTGATTTTTAAGCCTTCGTTTTACAATAAGATATGATGTTTGATCGTGGATTATGACTGTTGTGTTGTGGTTGAGGTTGAAGAGTAGATTAGCTTGGTCGGGACTGAGGAACTCGTAGACGAAATCAACTGAATTGGTAACAGTTCGTTGTATTGATATCGAGGCAAGTTTTATACTTGTACTAATCAATGAGATTAATGTTATCATGTAGGTGTACGAATGTGTGTATCATTTCGAGACTTGGTCTCTTTATGATTTTGTTGATATCAGGGGATTGTTTGATACGACACCCGTCGGCAAATTATGCCAAATGTTACTGTTGTCCGTAAATGGCCGGTTCAAGGCATTGCGATACTTGTTGGTAAAGTTCCTGTCGATAGCCGATTCGCGGTATCGACGTATCGATTGTTATTGTGATTGATGTTCCATTGAGATATTATGGTGATCGTCGTTATTGATATCAGTGTTTTTCTATTGATATTGTATTGGCCGATTGAAGGCATTGATGTATTCGATTATCATCTTTGTTATCGGTAACTGATTTAAATGTGCCGAGACATCCGTTGTATCGTTGTTTTGGATTTGCCGCTCTAAGGTAATCGAAGTATTGAATTGGGACTGTCGAAGATAGTTTCCATCCGTTGAGTCGTTATCGATTGGTCGTTCTAAGACAATCGAGGTATTGAATTGGGATCGCCGAGGATAGTGCCCATCCGTGAGTTATTATTGTCGTGTTGGCCGACTCAAGGCAGCACACTATTATTCTAGTGAACTCGGTAATTTTGTGATCATTGAGGGTTGAGGATTTCCCGAATTATTGTGTTGTGATTATTGCTCGTGTTAATCGGTCCTTAGGGATTCGGATCCCAGAATGGTTGTTTTGAATATTGTTGGTCGTGTCGATCTTTCATTATTCGTGTGTCATCGTTCACTTGGTGAGTCATATAATCCGTATTGGATGTGTTATCCTTTGAGTTTCGTTGTCATGTTGTAGCGTGACATATCTGGAATCATATCTGCGTGCCGATCGGTTATGTGTAGGATTTTTAGAACTTGAACATTTTATCTAGCAAATTATTATTACAAGCTTGTTACATGAGAGTTGATTTGTAGTATTTAAATGAATAAAATAATTTTTTAATGATGAAATATTGTTCAATGTAAGTGAGTAAAATAAAGTAATGGTATTTTTATGCGTAATTATTAGTGAAATAAGACATAATTTAGAGGTCTTGTAAAGGATGAATAGTGCGCTGTGAAAATTGATATGGACGGAGGGAGTACATTATTATTATATAATAATGTTGTAGTAATAATAGTAGTATTTAATTAGAGAGAAAACTTGAAGTGACCTGTTACATAGAGTATTATTCTTTTTTTGTCCCAAGTTTAACATTAATTTTTTTGATACTCAAATTGTCGAAGTGACCTTTACTCGAATGCATTCGTGTCATATATTGTACTTTCGAGTAAGAAAATTTCGAGTAACGGTTATGTTACACACTTTTAAAAGCATCGATTGTGACCGTTTACATTGTCACTGAAAATCCAACAAGACTAACTTCCTCTTGTTTATATCTTGTAGATGGCACAAAGCTCCAATGTTCATCCGGAGTTCGACATCCTTGACCATGCTAGTAAGGAGTACCATAGGTGGGTCTCAGACGTTCGCTTGGCGTTCGTCGGTAAGAGATTTACCACCACCATCTTTCCCTCTAACGAGCCTACCACTCAAGAACCGAGCGAAGAAACCAAGGCTAATGCATTGATGTACTTGCGTAGACATATACATCCGTTGTTGAAAAAGTGTTACATGAATTTGCAAACCCCCAAAGAACTATGGGACACACTCGAACAACGATTTAATAATGTGCATGATCAGCGCTTCTCCAAATTACAACTTCAGTGGGACCAAATCCGATTTTTGGATTATGCGAATGTGAAGGCCTATAACCAAGCCATACCCGATCTTCGCACTGATCTTGGTTTTTGTGGTGTCAAAAAGTCTGATCAAGATTTGATCGAGAAGACTCTTAACACGTTTCCCGTGGGAGCAAGTGTGATTGCTCATTAGCTGCGCGTTGCCTATGAGGAAGGGAGAATTAAAAATTTTAGTGATCTTATCTCCCACCTCGCGAAAAAAGAAAGGCACCATGAGATTATCCTCAATAGCAATGCGCGCCGAGCTGGTACGAAGCCAATTCCGGTAGTGAATCAGGCTACCTACAGGAAGGCACCACGACAAAATAGAAAAGGAACTACTCAGTTTTTGCAAGCACCACGGGTGCATGACTCGAGCAAGCGAGGGAAAAGACGAGGTCGTCGTTCCAATGTGTGGAAGAGGTAAGGTGGATCGGCCACGGGACCTAGTGGAACCCAACCACGTGGACCGCCTCCTGCCGCCGGAATTGGAACCACTCCAAAGGAAGGCCGGAATTGCTATACTTGCGGATCAAAGAAGCATACTTACCACAATTGCAAGGCGCCAAAGAACATCCAAGCTTACTACAAGCACTATAAACAGTACTTGACTCAAGAGTCAAATTACATGGAGGAAGATAACGAGAATACGGAGGTGAACCATACTGAGATCCCTCCTCTCACCATTGCGGACAAAGACCAACATATGGATGTTGCCGACTTTGACTAGATCATTGTAGTTTGACTAGTTTTACGCTTTGGTTATGTTTTGTCTTGTTTCTAGTTTTCGAGAACTACTTTGGATTTTCTATGAATGTAATAAAGTTGGCCATGATGAATAAAATTCTTTTAATTGTTGTGATTGTGCAAAAACGAATTTTATTTTTCCCTTCGAAAGCATGTTTGGTTTATCACAAAACAATTGCTCAGTAATGAATTGCTTGGTTAATTTGATACATTGGTGGATTTCATCAAAACTTTTGATCAAGACTAGGCGTATCCTCCCTGGTATTTGTTTATGCTTTGAAAGTTCAAACGGAATCAGTGGTTCTTAAACAGCCTTAGCTGTACCGACATTCCTACTTTCTCTGTAAGTCTACCAAGTTGGAGTTACCGAAAGGATCATTAGTCGAGATATAAATCGAACACCCTGATGCGTTTTGAAGTGTTTAAATGTTCCTATGGCCATATTGCCATAGTATTGTATCGACAATAATGCCTTTGAAAAAGGCTTCAGCCTTGCTCTATCACTCAACAATAGGGAAATACCAAAATAACAACTTGAAATGAGTACTGAGATCTGAGTTTAATGATCTATAAAGTACACGACCTATGGACAGAAGGATACAGAAGTCTAGTTTCCAGAACAACTGACCGTTCGTCCATATCCTTCTTAACGAATAAGTTATTGCTGTTTTAGCAAACAAAGGTCAAGCTACGCAGAAATTATTTCCAGCGATTGTGCTAACTTTGATCCTAACCAACTTGGTCGAATTTCCCCAAACTCGAAATTAATGAGTTTTCGCTATGTCTTTCATCACAAGACTAATCGAGTTTCATGTCTTATAGTAGATGTCTCGTGGCGAAATTGAGTGCCTTGCTGATAGTGGAACAACCCACACTATTCTTCGGAATAGGCAATTATTTAAGGATATTGTGCCATATATATCCTCAGTGACAACAATGATTGGTTCCTCCCAAGTAATTCAAGGGAGGGGACCAGCTCATTTCTTGCTACCTAATGGTACGCATATTATTGTCACAAATGCTCTTTATGCCCCAAGAGCAAACCGAACCTTGCTAAGTTTTAGGGACACCCGTGCCAATGGTTATCACCTTGATACACATTGTGAGAATGGGACATAATTTTTATGTGTTACTCTGGCAGAATGTGGAAGACGCTGCGTTCTCGAGAAACTTATGAGTCTAAGTAGTGGTTTATACCAGACTACAATAATGGTTATTGAATCCTACGCTGTGAGTCACGAACTTTGTGATTCCGAAGCATACCAACTATGGCATGACCGACTCGGTGTAATATCCACATTTTTCTTTCCGTTGTATTTTCATTTTCGGTGTATTTCTCCATTGTAGCGACCCTCGTGTATCTTTCAGTGTATCTTTTCCGTCATCTATTGATCTGATTCCCGTAATTGTTGTGCGGAACCGCCGTTTTGGGGTTGCCGTGGATCCATTCTATGTTTTGATGCGTCTTGAGATGTTCCGTTTGATGTCGTTCATATTACGGTGTTTTAGACCGTTTATATTTCGTACCTAGCGCGCACTATCTTTTCTGCATAGCGCACTCTAGGGGTCCCTCAGTAGCGCACGCTACGTCTGTTTCGTAGCGCGCGCTAGCAAGCTAACCCTGGGAATGGAAGTGCTGATTCCAGCCCTCTGGACTGGCGGATTAGCGTACGCTACGTAGTCTAGCGCACGCTAATGTCGGGGGCTAGCGCACGCTGAGACTCCCGGTAACGTGCGCTAGTGTGACTGTCCAGTGCTGGGCAGTTTGCTACTGGACTCTATCAGGTGCCCAGGTAGCGCACGCTATATTTGGCCGATAGCGCGCGCTAACCGGATCAAGTGTGTACTGACAGTTGCTTCTGGACTCGGCTGATGTCCAGGTCGCGCACGCTATTGGTCAATAGCGCGCGCTACCGAGAGGTTATTAGCGCACGCTACGTTTCGAGTAACGCACGCTAACGGCCAGAAGTCTGGCTACTGGACTGGAGTTTGTTTCGTTAGCGCATGCTAACTTTGAGGATTAGCGCGCGCTAACACTCCCTGGCTATATAAACCAGGGAGTTGACCGAGATGAACATATTTTGTCATTTCTTCCTCCTCTCCGCGGCTAAGGCAATTCCGGGCGATTTTCTTGGCGATCTCTTCCTCCAATCATCTCATCCAACATCTTCCTTGAGTTCTTGGTGTATTATAACAACATCAACACGAATCTTTCATCCTAATCCAAGGTAAAATCTCTTAGAACCCTACTTTTGGATAAATTGGGGGTTTTGGGATTTTCGCCGCTTGCTCCGATTTGTTGGTGGATTCATGATGAATATGATTAATCTTGTTGATATCATTAGCTTTCCTACGGATTCATGGTGTATTTTCATAGTTTCGCGAAATCGGGAGGGTTTGGTTATGGTCCGCCCTCGTTGTTATTTTTATACGAATATACATGAATTGTAGGCGGATTTTCGGGTGTATTCCATTTCCGTAATCATTTAGAAGTGGTTGTGATTGTGTTATTCGAATCGTTAGGTTCATTTCCGCCAGTTCCTCGCGGTCGTGTTTGATCCTTCATTTCCGTTCATGTCACCGTCTATTAATCGAGGCAAGTACCCTTATGAACTTACACATTCTTGACATAATAGTATTGTATGAGAAATGGTGTGTGTGTGTGTGTGTGCTCACTACGGGTTAGATCCGACGGGGTCTCGGTAGGGGTTCACAGAGACGTGGATTGACGATCTTGCTTTTAACCACTACGGGTTAGATCCGACGGGGTCTCGGTAGGGGTCCACAGAGACGTGGATCGACGGTTAATTGTGGTGCATTTTACAAATGTGATTTGGTTATGGCATTTCCGGAAATGAGTGTTTGGAACTATGTTTTCGTGATTTCATGCATTGACTATATGTGTAAGATGTAAGTTGTTCATTTGGTTACTTGTACTAGCGTAATTGCTAACCCCCCTGGGGACCCGTTTTGGGGAAATTCGTTTAATGAATTTCAAGTCAGGTTCATCGAGACGAGCGGGCGCTGGACCAGTATGCGGATGATGGCCGTGCGTGATGATTGTGCACGAGTGGTGTCTTATTGTCTTCTATTTTTTTACCTTTTGTGGTCTTTAAACTAATAGAAGTACTCGAGTACTTAAGAGTTCTTGTTCGTCTGGATTGTACCGTTGTATATTATGTTTGTGTCGGATGATGGTGTTATGTTTGACCGGTTGAACCGGGTGGATTATTTTGTTTGGCGTCCTTATGACGAGGTGTTATTCTGTTGTTTCTGTGAGTTGATGAGTATGATGTTTGTTCAGCCTGGTGGGTCCCATATAGGGATTCACGGCACTGTAATATACCTCGAATATCTTGGGGGTGTTACAGAAAATGGTATCAAAGCATCTAGGTTTATGGATACCTAGGCTTGTCGGTTTATTGGGTCTTGTTGTGTTTCGTCTTGCACATCATCATCACGCTGCCATGATTCCGGTACTACCAGTGCCCGTAAGTTTTTCCTTACTCTGTTCCTTGTTTCCTTATATCACACATTTGATTCCCGATTGTGATTGTTTTTCTTCTTGTACTCACCATCGTAATGGCTTTTGCTACTTATTTAACATCAGTATGGATGCTGGAAGAGGCCGTGGTCGTGGACGTGGTTGTGGACGCGGCCGAGGACGTGGGGCAGCCGGTGGGGCGGCCACGTCGCAGTCTTCGGGAGCCGGCAGTATCGGCAACCGTCACAGTCATGCTTCTTCTCAGGAGCGCGCCGACCTTGGTATTGCGGCCGTTATGCAGCAAATGGTGAACCAAATGGCGGCGATAGCTCAGGCGGTTCAGAAACCGGATCAGGCCCATGCTAATCGGGGCGGAGCGGACCGTTGGCTCCAAGATGTCATCAAGATGCATCCTCCTCAGTTTTCAGGAGCTTTAGACCCGATTTGCTGGGAAGGGTGGATCAAGGAGATATTTAAAGTCTTCACTGCTACTAACTGTCCCGAGGACCGTAAGGTCCCTATTGCCCAGTACTTTCTCACTGGGGACGCTACGGATTGGTGGGAGGCCGTTGGGCCCAAAGACCATGTTGCTTCGTGGGGCTGAATTTCAGGAATTGATGGAGACCGAATATTGCCCGTGGCCGGTCAGACAGGCTCGAGTGCATGCCTTCTATGATGCTCAACCACGGGATATCCCCGTATCTCAAGCTATTGCCGATTTTAACAAGGAGTTGGGTTATGTGAAGACCCAAGTTGTCGAGGAGAGTGACAAAATTTTCCATTTTTCCAGACGGATGAAATTGTCGATTCGGGACTATATGTCGAGGCTCGTCTGTACTACCTTGAAGGATTACCAGAGTAGGGCCCTTGCTTACGATATGTCAGTGACAGCTAGCGAGGCGGCCCGCGAGAGCAAGAAGCAAAAGTCCGCCGGGAATTTTTCGGGCCACAAGGGTGGGGGTCAGCAGAAATCCCAATCTGCTAACTTCCCCGCCGGCGGTGGTCCAGCTCGTTCCGCTGGGGGTTCTCGTGGAACTACTAGTGCTCCTTTCCGTGATGTGAAGTGTTTCAATTGTGGTCGTACAGGCCACGTCAGTCGTACTTGTTTGAGCCCTTTACTGACGTGTAATCAGTGCGGCCAACCGGGCCACAAGGCTGCTTTCTGTGCTGAGAGGGAGAGAATCCTTGGTGCTCGGGCTTCCATTCCAGCGCCTAGGGAACCAAGTGTGGATCAAGGATCATTTGCTTCTCAATCTCCGCCAAGTGCTAGTTGAGGGAGAGGTCGGGGTCAGCCCGCTAAGGGGGGAGCTTCCAGTGTCGGCTCAGCCCACCCGCGTGTCTATGAGATGCGGAGAGCCGATGGCCCAGCGGATACTGTGGCGACAGGTACCGTTCATATTCTTTCTCATCCTGTCAGTGTGCTTTTCGATTCTGGTGCTACGCATTCGTTCATATCTCTGGATTGTGTGCGCCGTTTGGGTCTCGACTGTTTGACGCCTTGTGAGCCCTTCATCGTTAAGCTTCCTAGCGGTGATAGGATCGTTGGTGATCAGGAGGTTCGAGACTGTTCTGTACTTATTTGTGAGAGGGCTTGGCCCTCTAATCTTATTGTTGTGGGTATTGAGGGTGAGGATTTGATTCTCGGGGATGATTTGCTTGAGCGGCATGGTGCAATCATGAACTACCGCACGAGGATCATCACCATGCTAGCCGAAGACGGCACCGAGCACTATTTCGCTGGGCGAAAGAGGGGAAACCAGAAGTTCGTTATTAACGCCTTGAAGGTGATGAGACTCCTGCGGGAGGGGTGTACTGGTTATTGGTGCTACGCCTTGAAGGCGGAGAGTGGTGGAGTTGAGATTTCGTCAATTCCAATCGTTAGTGAGTTTCCTGATGTATTTCCTGACGAGTTACCGGGATTGCCACCGGATCGTAAAGTCGCGTTTGCTATAGAGTTAGAGCCGGGCGCGGCTCCTATTTCGAAGGTGCCGTATCGCATGGCACCTTCAGAGATGTCCGAGTTGAAGAAGCAGTTGAGTGAGCTTCTTGAGTCGGGGTATGTTCGACCGAGCGCCTCGCCTTGGGGCGCACCGGTCTTGTTTGTGCGGAAGAAGGATGGTTCACTACGTTTGTGTATCGACTATCGCGAACTAAACAAGGTGACCATCAAGAACAAGTATCCTTTGCCGAGAATTGATGACTTGTTCGACCGATGTGGAGTCGCGGTATTCTCGAAGATTGATTTGAAATCGGGGTACTATCAGCTCCGGGTGAGGGAGTCCGATGTGCCGAAAATAGCTTTTCGGACGAGATACGGACATTATGAGTTTGTAGTTATGCCTTTTGGGTTAAGTAATGCGCCGGCGGTGTTCATGCAGTTGATGAACAAAGTCTTTATCGAGTATTTGGATAAGTGTGTCGTCGTTTTCATTGATGATATTCTTATTTATTCGAGGGACGAGGAAGAGCATGCCCATCATTTGCAAGTAGTGTTAGACATTTTGAGGACCGAGCAACTCTATGCGAAATTCTCGAAATGTGAGTTCTGGCTGAAGGAAGTGATGTTTCTGGGTCACGTGATTTCAGCCGAGGGGGTTCGTGTGGATCCGCAGAAGATTGAGGCAGTGTTGGATTGGGCACCACCCAAGAATGTGAAGGAGATCCGTAGTTTCTTGGGTTTGGCTGGCTACTACCGTAGGTTCGTCGAGGGTTTCTCGAAACTGGCTCGGCCACTTACACAGTTGCTCCAGAAATCCGAGAAATTCGTCTGGAATGACGAGAGACAGTCGAGTTTCGAGGAACTGAAGAAGCGTTTGACTTCAGCCCCGGTTTTAGCGTTACCGTGTGGCAACGAGGGTTTTGCTGTTTATAGTGATGCTTCGGGTCAGGGTCTTGGGTGCGTATTGACACGGCAAGACCATTGCCTATGCGTCGAGACAGTTGAGGCCGTATGAGCTGAACTACCCTACTCATGATTTGGAGTTAGCGGCAGTCGATTTTGCGCTAAAGATTTCGCGCCACTATCTTTTCGGCTCTGCATGTCATATTTTTACCGATCATAAAAGTCTGAAATACATATTTACTCAGCGGGAGTTGAATATGAGGCAGAGGAGGTGGTTAGAGCTGATTAAGGATTATGACCTCGAAATCCTTTATCATCTGGGCAAGGCGAACGTCGTAGCTGACGCCTTGAGTCGGAAACCGGTTGCGTTGCGAAAGCTTGAGATCCTTACGTCTCAGTATGAGCTTCGGCGGGCTTTGATCGAGTTAGATGTTGAGGTTTTGTTGCCTGGAGCTGTCGGGAAACTTTGTGCTTTAGAGATTTCGTCATCTTTGATCGATGAAATTAAGATGAAGCAGTTAGAGGATCCGATGATTACTCAAATCCGAGAGAACGTTCTTAAGGGAAAGTATCTTGGGTTTGTGATTCACGAGGATGGTGTTTTGAGATTCCAGAGTCGGCTTTGTGTGCCGAACGACTCAGAGTTGCGACAGAGTATTTTGCGTGAGGCCCATGCTACACCTTATTCCGTTCATCCTGGTTCGAGTAAGATGTACAAGGCCCTGAGAAGGAATTTCTGGTGGAATGATATAAAGGAGGAGGTCGCACAGTTTGTAGCGAGATGTTTGACTTGCCAGCAGGTCAAAATCGAGCATCAGCGAGCGGCTGGGTTTTTGCAGTCACTTCCCGTTCCGGAATGGAAATGGGAAGATATATCGATGGATTTCATTACGAGTTTGCCGAGGTGAAGGTCGGGCATGAATATGGTATGGTGATTGTTGATCATCTAACTAAGTCGGCACATTTTCTGGGCATCAAGGACACTTGGGGCCCAGAGAAGTTGGCTCGTGTGTTTATCGCGCAGATTGTGAGGCTTCACGGTACTCCGAAGTCTATTGTTTCGGATCGTGATGGCCATTTCGTATCGCACTTTTGGCAGGCGGTGCATAAGGCGTTGGGTACCCGTTTGCATTTGAGTACCTCTTTTCATCCCCAGTCAGATGGACAGTCGGAATGCACTATCCAGACATTGGAGGATATATTGCGTGCTTGTGCTCTCGATTGGAGTAGTCATTGGGAGGAACATTTGCCATTGATCGAATTCACGTACAACAACAGTTGGCACGCGTCGATTCGGATGGCACCGTATGAGGCACTTTATGGGCGGCGATGTCGATCACCGATTTGTTGGAATGAGACGTCCGATTTGGTTGGGACCGAGCCGGATGTCGTTTTAGAGACGAGACGGAAGATAGAATTAATTCGTGAACGGATGTTGACTTCCCAGAGTGGACAAAGGTCGTATGCCGATGTCCGTCGTCGACCCTTGGAATTCGAGGTGGGAGACCACGTTTTGCTAAAGGTGTCGCCGACGAAGGGAGTTTTTCGTTTCGGGAAGAAAGGGATGTTGAGTCCGTGATTTATTGGGCCCTTTGAGATTCTCGAGCGAGTCGGTGAGTTAGCATACCGTTTGGCACTACCCCCGGCTTTGAGTCATGTTCATAACGTTTTTCATGTTTCCCAGCTGAGGAAATATGTCCCGGATCCTTGTCACGTCATCGATTATGGTGAGATTGATGTCGCCGAGGATATTACTTTTGAAGAGCGTCCCTTGAAGATTTTGGAGCGTCGCGAGAAACGACTGAGGCATAAGACCATCTCTTTGGTCAAGGTGCAGTGGTCGAGACATGGTGTCGAGGAGGCAACTTGGGAAACCGAGGATAGCATGCGTGCTATATACCCTGAGTTGTTTGTTCCTTAAGTTTCGGGACGAAACTTGTTTTTAGAGGGGTACAACGTATTTTCTTTCCCTTGTATTTTCATTTTCGGTGTATTTCTCGGTTGTAGCGACCCTCGTGTATCTTTCAGTGTATCTTTTCCGTCATCTATTGATCTGATTCCCGTAATCGTTGTGCAGAACCGCCGTTTTGGGGTTGTTGTGGATTCATTCTATGTTTTGATGCGTCTTGAGATGTTCCGTTTGATGTGACGTTCATATTCCGGTGTTTTAGACCGTTTATATTTCGTACCTAGCGCACACTATCTTTTCTGCATAGCGCACTCTAGGGGTCCCTTAGTAGCGCACGCTACGTCTGTTTCGTAGCGCGCGCTAGCAAGCTATCCCTGGGAGTGGCAGTGCTGATTCCAGCCCTCTGGACTGGCGGATTAGCGTACGCTACGTAGTCTAGCGCACGCTAATGTCGGGGGCTAGCGCACGCTGAGACTCCCGGTAACGTGCGCTAGTGTGACTGTCCAGTGCTGGGCAGTTTGCTAGTGGACTCTATCAGGTGCCCAGGTAGCGCACGCTATTGATAAATAGCGCGCGCTACCGATACACTTTAGCGCATGCTATGTTTGGCCGATAGCGCGCACTAACTGGATCAGATGTGTACTGATAGTTGCTTCTGGACTCGGCTGATGTCCAGGTAGCGCACGCTATTGGTCGATAGCGCGCGCTACCGAGACTTTATTAGCGCACGCTACGTTTCGAGTAACGCACGCTAACGGCCAGAAGTCTGGCTACTGGACTGGAGTTTGTTTCGTTAGCGCACGCTAACTTTGAGGATTAGCGCGCGCTAAGACTCCCTGGCTATATAAACCAGGGAGTTGACCGAGATGAACATATTTTCTCATTTCTTCCTCCTCTCCACGGCTAAGGTGATTCCGGGCGATTTTCTTGGCGATCTCTTCCTCCAATCATCTCATCCAACATCTTCCTTGAGTTCTTGGTGTATTATAACAACATCAACACGAATCTTTCATCCTAATCCAAGGTAAAATCTCTTAGAACCCTACTTTTGGATAAATTGGGGGTTTTGGGATTTTCGTCCGCTTGCTCCGATTTGTTGGTGGATTCATGATGAATATGATTAATCTTGTTGATATCATTAGTTTTCCTACGGATTCATGGTGTATTTTCATAGTTTTGCGAAATCGGGAGGGTTTGGTTGTGGTCCGCCCTCGTTGTTATTTTTATACGAATATACATGAATCGTAGCGGGTTTCCGGGTGTATTCCATTTCCATAATCGTTTAGAAGTGGTTGTGATTGTGTTATTCGAATCGTTAGGTTCATTTCCGCTGGTTCCTCGCGGTCGTGTTTGATCCTTCATTTCCGTTCGTGTCACCGTCTATTAATCGAGGCAAGTACCCTTATGAACTTACATTCTTGACATAATAGTATTGTATGAGAAATGGTGTGTGTGTGTATGCTCACTACGGGTTAGATCCGACGAGGTCTCGGTAGGGGTCCACAGAGACGTGGATCGACGAGCTTGCTTTTAACCACTACGGGTTAGATCCGACGGGGTCTCGGTAGGGGTCCACAGAGACGTGGATCGACGATTAATTGTGGTGCATTTTACAAATGTGATTTGGTTATGGCATTTCCGGAAATGAGTGTTTGGAACTATGTTTTCGTGATTTCATGCATTGACTATATGTGTAAGATGTAAGTTGTTAATTTGGTTACTTGTACTAGCGTAATTGCTAACCCCTCTGGGGACCCGTTTTGGGGAAATTCGTTTTATGAATTTCAGGTCAGGTTCATCGAGACGAGCGAGCGCTGGACCAGTATGCGGATGATGGCCGTGCGTGATGATTGTGCACGAGTGGTGTCTTATTGTGTTCTATTTTTTTTTACCTTTTGTGGTCTTTAAACTAATAGAAGTACTCGAGTACTTAAGAGTTCTTGTTCGTCTGGATTGTACCGTTGTATATTATGTTTGTGTCGGATGATGGTGTTATGTTTGACCGGTTGAACCGGGTGGATTATTTTGTTTGGCGTCCTTATGACGAGGTGTTATTCTGTTGTTTCTGTGAGTCGATGAGTATGATGTTTGTTCAGCCTGGTGGGTCCCATATAGGGATTCACGGCACTGTAATATACCTCGAATATCTTGGGGGTGTTACACTCGGTCACCCTGGACGCGACATAATGATTCGCATTTTGAAAAACTCACATGGTCATCCGTTTTTCAAGTCCAGAAAACGATTGGAAGCACCACTTGATATCGACATTGATGTGAGTGAGCTTGATACCGTATCACCGGGATTAAAGATTGCACGCCCTGATAAGGTTGACGGTGCATCTTTCGTAAGTCCCGAGGCTTCCATGGCAATTTCCAATGCCCATAAATTGTTTTGCAAAGTCTGTTCACTAGCAAAGTTGATACCCTCTCCGTCCTTTGCTAAAGACTCAACACAAAACATTCGCTTCTTACAAAGAATTCAAGGGGATATTTGTGGACCTATTCAACCAAAGTGCGGGCCATTCAGATACTTTATGGTTTTGGTTGATGCATCGACGCGATGGTCACAGGTCGCTCTGTTATCCACAAGAAATGCTGCATTTGCTAAACTCCTAGTACAAATCATCAAGTTACGGACTAACCACCTCGACTTTCCAATCTCGTCATTAAGATTGGACAACGCTGGTGAGTTTACGTCAAAGTATTTTGACGACTATTACATGTCGATTAGGATTGAAGTTGAACATCCCGTACACCATATTCATTCGCAGAATGGCCTTCTGAGGCTATGATTAAGCGGTTACAGCTTATCGCCCGAGCATTGGTATTGCGCACCAACTTGCAAATTTCTGCCTGGGGTTATGCAATTTTGCATGCGGCTATACTTATTCGCTTTCAACCCACTGCGAATCAACCGTTTAGTGCGCACCAGTTGGTAACTGGATATGAGCCTGATATTTCACATTTACGCATTTTTGGTTGTGCAGTCTATGTGCCAATTACGCCTCCGCAGCGTACTAAAATGGGTCCGCAAAGACGATTAGGTATATACGTTTGTAAAATCCCAATATTTTACAAAGTAAATACTATTATATAACAATAATTAGTGAAATTATTTATAAAAGTGATATCTTGATTTAAATGAATTATTGTGGTATTATTACATAATAAATTTTAAAATATATATTTAGACATTTTCTCGGAAGTATCGTGGACAAGTATCAACTTTGAAAAAATCACCAAGGATTTTTGAAAGGTTAAAAAAATTCTAAAAATTAACAGTGTTGTAGAAAATTTAGTTAGCTTTCCAATATTTCAAACGGCGAGTCAATCGGAGTCCGAACGAAAAAGTTATGATCGATTTAGTGGAGACTGCCAACTGCCGAGCACCAGGAATCTTCCGGGCGGGACCTACGCACGTGGCTCGGCCGGGGCTGCCGATAGTGACTCGCTAGGGCCCGCGCATGTGGCTCGGCCATGGCTGCCAGTAGTGACTCGGTAGGGCCCGTGCACGTGGCTCGACCAGTGCTGTGTGACGTAGGGCGGCTGTGTCAAATTGATTGGTCACGTGTTTTGTATCCTATAAATACAGCATTTTCCTAATTCATTTATACTCACAACTTATATAACTATATAGATATACTCAATATTTATAAATATACATCTTTATAATTCCGAGAGGAGTACGTTATGACGATGATAAGGGGTCGTTTTCCGGCGAGTCAGACCAGCTTTCCTGACATACTGACTGAAACCTCTCCGATTAAAATCTCCACTGAATTTCTGAAACCCAGATCGAGGTGCTATCTTTGAGTTCGATTATCTACCAATCCGTGAGTAATTATTGATATATAATTTGTGCGTTTTGTATATAAAATACATATCTAAAATATTAACTTTTGTAATATCAGATTAGACATCATGTAGATATGTAAAACTGAGTTATTTTGGACAAGTCAAGGCTGATTTTAAGTGTAGAAACGTAACTTAAATCGCGAATAACTTTTGATCCGTAAATCATTCTTTGATTCCGTTTCGTGCGTTTTCCTGTTGACGTATTTATATATTTATTTATTTTTGTTTTAATTTTTGGAAATGATAAAATTTCCGACTCCGTTTCCATGTTAATTACACTTAAATAATTTAATGATAACAGACACTATGAACAATTGAACTACGATTCGCCATATGACATACTTATATTTTTAACGATAATTTTAAGTGTCATTTTATATATATGCAATTATAAGATAATTAAACCGGTAAATGAATTTATGTTCTTATATAAAATCTCCAGAATTATTCTAAGGAATATTCGAAATGGAAGAAATGAATTTCTATTTCAACTCAAGTTATTAAGTATTACCTTTGGAAATATTTGAGATTAATAAATTGAAATTATTCTCAAAGTTAATTTGTTAAATAAATTATAAGGACTATTGTTTGATTTATTACAGCATAAGTAATAGTTAAATTATAAATTGTTTTTAAAAATATTCAAGGATGATATCTAAGAGCTATTTACTAATGTATTTAATTTTTAGACGATGATTTTGTTGAAATATAAAATAAAGGGCGAGCCATTAAATTAAATTGAGACGTCTTAACAAAATGCTAATAACATATTATTATTAGGAGATCGATACCTTATCTAGGAGCGGACGGCCGAACTCTCGAGACTTAATTGGAATCATCTTATCGACGACTCACAAAGCAAGTTCGTTCAACTTGATCGGCCCTAGCATTATTGCAATTTTATGTGTTCATTGTGTATTGATTATGTTGTGCCAATTGTGATGCTGTGAATCTGTGTATTATGTGATGAATGTGAAGAGATGCAAAGTTATGCCGTTCCAGTGGGAACAAAGAGAAATTTATAACGAACGTTCGTTCCGCATCCGGATATTGGGGGTGTGCACCCAGATATTGGGGGTGTTAGAAATTGCACTATCCGGATATTGGGGATAGGTGCTTATGTGTTATTGTATGTATATGTGATTGTGTTGTTAGCTGATACTTTTGGAACTGCAAAATTCGTACATATGAGCATATTGTTGTAATGTGTTATGACTGACCCGGGTATGGGCTGGTATTGTTATACTTGCCAGTTGCAGGAACTTCAGAAATACAGGCTTGGGAATGCGAAGGGACGGGGCATGCTTGAGAACGGCGACTGGATAGAGTTAAATTTTCCTTGGCAATTATTTCGAAAATAAAGAGCATGTATTAAATTTTAAAATCGTGTGTACTTCAACTTTCCTGTTCGTATGATGAAAATTTATTATCAATTACAATATTATTATTTTTACCAAAAGTTCTTGTGAGGTAAAAATGAATAACCTAGCTTGGTGGGTCCCATGAGGGATCCACAGCGCTGTAGCTACCCAAGATTTTGGGGATGTTACAGTAGATGGTATCAGAGAGAGGTTAATCGAACTACACACTTTTTAAAAAAAAAAAAATTTGAAGTCTAAGAGCGAGGCAACTACACATATTTTCAAGAATAATATCTTTGAAGAAATATCTTTTCGACTACACTGCAATCATTCCAAGCGCGTCAAGCATCCACTGACTTCGCATACCCTGTACAAGTAAGTGTTATGTTTTGAAGTACTTTTTCATGTTGTTTGAATTTATTTTGAGTACATAAGTTGAAATAAAATCATATACTATTAAGTATAACACACAACCAAGATACGCTTCAATAGAGTCCGAGAAGTCTCCTGACTCTGCCATCAAAAATAAAAATAAAAATAATACTAAAAGATATCACATGATATCACAACAATCCAAAAGCGATCAACTAGAATGGAACACAACCCAATAAAAAAAACTAGTAAAACGACAAGGGATAAGGTATTTTAGAGGTTCAGGTCAATATTCAGCTTCCGTTTCTTTCCCTTTGACCACTCAATTCGAGCTACTGCAGGATCGGGCTCAGGAACATATGCTTTCAATATATCTAATAAGTCTTCAGCTTTTGAAGCTGACATCAGAATACCGTGTGCAGACGGTGTAATAAAATGTTGTTCCACTGCATGGTCGAGAAAATTTAACAATCCATCATAGAATCCATTAATGTTCAACAATCCTATTGGTTTTTGATGGATGTTCAGCTGGGACCAAGACACCATGTGAAAAATTTCCTCAAGTGTTCCAAACCCTCCCGGTAAAGCAACGAAAGCATCAGACTTGTCAAGCATGAGATTCATCCTTTCAGTTAGGTTGGACACCTGTACTTCATCTCCTATTGTTTTTCCAGCAGGTTCAGTAAGAGCACTAGGAATGATACCTTGAACTTGACCGCTTGCTTCATAAGCTACTTTTGCTACGTACCCCATCAACACACAACTTCCTCCTTCATAAATCAACTTAATATTCCTTTCAGCTAATATTTTACCAAGATTATATGCTGTAGTGATGGTTTCACCACTTTTTCCGGGATTAGATCCACAGAAAACGCAGATACTTGAAAATTTAAGATCAGAGGTTACTTATATCTTTTTCTTTCTTTTTTTTTGTGTTTGCTAGAAATATTTGAGGTATAAAGTGACGAAAAAAATGATAATCTTTATAGAAGTATAAATTGAGGGTGAAACATTATTTGAATTAACTTATTAGGAGAATTATGAAAAGAATAATAGTAATTTTAACTTATTCGGCGAAAAAGTAAATGCGTTAATTGTGCTTCACGTATTCGGCAGAATATTGAATGCATTTATTGTTAGGAATATATGCCCTTGAATGCCACTCAGAGGATGAGAGAGTGAGAGCAATTGTATTGTAATTATGAATATTATATTTAATAAGGCAATTATTATTTCTATATTATTGTATATCACTGGCATTGTGATTTGGTATATAGAATAATAGTCCTTGCATTTGAGAGTGAACATTCTACTTCTTATGGAGATAAGGAGATAGGCACTAGAAGTGTTTATAGCTCGAATGCTTAACTAGTTCGCAAGTCGATAAAACTTAACAGGACATTAAGTTTTATAAGACTTGTATAACTGATGCTAGGACGTGTGCACATCTTGATAGCATAGTTAAGTATATTGGTGGGACCAGTATACTCGAACACGACTCATACTCGATTCAATCACACGGTATTCACTCTCGGAGAGTCGATGACGAATCGAAAGGTTGTGATAGTATACGTGGACCTTTGACTTGAGGGTTCAGTAGAAGATGTGCTTGTGACGTTTAGTTTGTCATTAGAGTAGTTAGACTCATTTGCTTAATTGCTGAGTCGACCTCGAAGTGCGGACTATACGGCAGTAGCGATCTTTACTGTACGCCAAGAAAGGATTCTATCTCCTGTTAGTGAGCAGGCGAATGTCCTATACGGTTAATGGCGAATAAGATCATAAGTCTTTGGCCAAAGCTTTCTGATATAGTCGTATTAGATACACTATTAATCAGTCGGTCTTGATTTGTATTAACACATGTATAGAGTCTAGTCAACAGTAGGGTTTGACTTTACCGTGACCCGAAGATTTGACCGGGACATCTGTTGAAGGGTCTATACGTATATGGTATTCATGACATAATGGTTCTGGAATGATTCGTTCATTCGTTCTCAGTCGGGGTTTACAGTGCGGCCCGCTAGGCTGGCTAAGTGCTGCCCGCACTCATTGATTCCTCCCAATGCCGGCTGAGACGAACCTACGGAGTCGCGTATAGGATCATTGACGGATAAATATGAATTAATAATCTCTCTTATAATATTAGATATTAGTGATTTATCGGATAAATCAAATAGCGGTCTTATGAATTGTAAATAAGTTACTCGGTGATTACTTTAATTCATAAATTATATTTCTTAGAGAAATGTATATTTGTGTTTGATATAACTAATTAATTGGATTAATTAATTAGTATAAACACATTGGAAATAAAACGGATTCGTTTGACGGACATCCAATTCACGAGGGATTCGTTTGACGAACATCCAATACATGAGCCGAATTAACTCGACCCGTTTCTTGGACGATTCCCTATAAGGCCCCCCCTCCTATCTTCTTTGTCTCTCTCTCATTATATAATATACTTGTGGGATCATGTGAGGAGTAGAGATGCTTTTAAAAGCATCTTCTACATGTGAGGCTTGGAATCATTGTAAAAAGAAAGTCTTTTAATCATAAAACTCTCCTTCTTCCTTCCCCAAGTGAATATTTCGTTTTTGAGAGAGCTTCAAGAGTGAAAAAAATTTTCTACAGCATATACTTGATCTTAGAGACAAGTTATGTGTAGAAAATATCGAGAGAAAAAAATTCCTACAAGCTTCCCTAGCCGCATTCTTAGAGAAAGGAAGTTTGTTGTTTTTTCCGTCAAGTTCCGGCGTGTGAAGTAGAGCCACCGTGCTTTTGGTGTTTGGAACGAAGGGCTCTTCATCATCATTATCATCATACGAAGGTTTTTCATAGACATCAAAGGTATGGGACTTTGATTCCTTGATCTTCGTATTTCTTTTCGTATATACGTTACTTGATCGATCCTCTTAGGGATTCCGTTTATTCTTCCGCTGCGTTTATTTTCTGAGGATTCCCAGCAGTGGTATCGGAGCGAGGTCAAATATATCGTATATACGATCATCTTTGCATTTGGAATGTTATTTGATGATGTTTATGATTTAGAATCATAATAGATATAATCGAAGAAATTTAATCGTTCGTAGTAAGTCAAGTTTCGACTATTTTATGTGAATTATAAATCTGAAAATTTTGATTTTTGTTGATTTATAATTTCTTCATGAAGTTAAGAAACTTTTTCGTTTTGGAAGCGAGTCGAAAAAATGAGAAAAACGGGGGTTAAACACGAATACCGCACGAAGACGCAGCTTGCGGCAGAGCCATCGATCGCCGCTGGCCGCCGAGAGTGACTCGGTAGGCTATCAGAGCAGCTCGCCACTGCCGGGCAGTGGCCGAGAGTGACTCGGTCCGGGCGGTTCTCGGGTTTTCAGCCCGATTTTGAATCGGGCCGTGGGCTGGGCCTGATACTAGATTTTCCGGGACTCTATTTTTGTGTTTATATTTCGTTGTAATAATTTCCGAAATTTAAATTGGATTTAATTGGATTTAATAAAATATTTGAAACATTTTTTATTAAGGGAAATTATTAGACGAGAATATTGTTTTGGCCGGATTACTTTGAACGGATTAAAATGACGATTATAAATATTAATTTGATTAATATTGAAGAAATTAAATAGATTAATTTTTATATTAATTGGATTAATATATTAGTTGATTATTTAATTTCATTTACCGTTACATGTTGTATGGAATGCCTTATGTGATGGTGATATAGCTCGTGGACTTAGTTGTTGATTTGTTCGATTCGATATGGTTGTAAAGGCCGTTTTGAGCCTATTTATTTTTACTAGAAAATATGTATAGTAGGACGTATTGTTCAATGATGTAATTATTCATATGGCTATGACGAAGACCGAAGACGACCGACTAGAAGACGAAGAATCAATACTGTATTTTTCCTTTCTTTATTTGGCTTGGCCCAATACTTAGGAAAAAGTCCATGAGCTATATGTTGGTAGTAACTAGGTTGCTATTTATTGTTTTTCATTTTGAATGATTGACAAACCACAAACCGCGCTTATAAACGGATTAATGTGCAAAGTGTAACATATAATCGCGTTAATACTCCCACTTACAAACACTAAGTTATAAAGGTTACGAGGTTTCCTACCCTCCGTCAAACTCATGGAAAATTGAAATCTAAACCGAATATTATTCTTCCGAGTATGTCGGGTAATATTTTTGGGGAAAGTTGATAAATTCCTAGAGTGCATTAGATGCCTTTAGTTGTGACAAATCAAACCCCTATAAACCGTATGGGTTGCCGGGTAAGATTTAATTGTCGACTAATAGGAGTTGTGATTTAAACTTAGATAGTTCAGCGAGCCATAGAAACCGAATGGGTTGAGGGCAAGTGAACTAGGGGTAAAAGAAGATCGAATCATCCATTAGATGGGTTGGTATTAGACACCACTTTATAAAGAATAATAGAATATAAACCGTATGGGTTGCCCTCTATTAAACTTTGTAAAGAAATCGATCACCACTATGAAGTCACCCAAGACTTCCGGATTTAACATGGGAGTGTGTAAATGCCGATAAAATAGTGGGAGCCGAGTTATGAATAAAGAAAGTCCTTAAATTCTTTACTCGGATCATAATTAAACAAACACTAACGAATCTCAAATTATTCTCTCATTGTTAACAAAACTCTCAATATGACAAAGAACCCACTCGCTATACTACTTGAAAAGAACGTCCCGACCGTCCGAACTATGGATCGGCCGAACTTGAGGATTGTCCTAACTATGGAAATCTTGGGATACGTCTTGGAGGCGGACATCCCGGCTCCCTCGCAAGAACCCGAGCCAATCAGGAAGATGTCGATGCCCATGAGAAATGGGTAAAAGACGACATAAGAGTGCGAGGGTACATGTTAGGCTCAATGACCAATGAGCTTCAACGTGCCCATGAAAAGATGACGTCTTCACGAGCTATCTTAGCGCACCTGGCTGAGCTCTATGGAGAGCATAGCCGAACTGCTAGATATGAGATATCAAAGCAATTATTCGGCGCCAGGATGAAGGAAGGAGAGAGGGTTAGGGACCATGTCCACAAGATGATCTCGATGATTGAGAGATTGGAAGCTCTTGATTTTCAGATGCATGCATCTCTCCAAACTGACCTTATCATGCAGTCACTTCCTGACTCCTTTTCACAATTTGTCATGAACTTCAACTGCAATGAGATTGCATGTAACTTAGCTGGGCTAATGAACAACCGACGACCGCCTGGCCTCGATGAAGACAAAGGGAAAGGAAGTCGCACTTGTGATTTCTTCCGGGACTTGGAAGTCCAAGAATAAGAAGAAAAAGAACAAGAAGCGCTTAGGTCCAATAGCCAAGATCGACAAGGGAAAGGGCAAGGCCCCAATGGTTCAAAAGAGCAAGGGGCCCAAGAAAATCGATGTATGCCTCAATCAAGTGTGAGTTAGGCCACTGGAAGAGGTACTGTCCAAAGCTTGACCGTAATGCGCCTTCAGGTACAGAACTACTGGTTTTAGAAACAAATTGTTCTGTAACTGTATATTCTACTTCTTGGATACTTGATTCCAGTGTGAGTTCTCACATTTGTACAATGAATCAGGATTTGGAACGAAGTAGGAAGCTGGATTCAGGGGAGGTGATGGTCACCGTCGGAAGTGGGCATAGTGTCGAGGCTTATGATATCGGATCCCTTATGTTGGATTTAGAATCTGGTTTTATTCTTACTTTAGATGATGTACTTGTTTTGCCCAAGGGGCACAAGAATATTGTATCAATTCCGGTCATGGACCGAAAGGGATTTCACTTCTTTATTGGAGATGGGTCCTGTTGTATTTATTTCAGAAATAAATTGGTTGGTACTGCTACATTATTAAATGGTTTATACCATTTAAATTTAAAAAATAAAACAACTGTGAACACTATAACTAGGAAGCGTGGTAGGGATGAAACGAACCAAGCACTTAAGTGGCATCTTAGACTTGGTCATATCGGTCAGACCAAGGTTCATAAAATGGAGAAAGATGGGCTTACAGGTCCATTGGGATCAGATCCCTATCCAACTTGTGAATCTTGCCTTCAAGGCAAAATGACTAAGTTACCCTTCGCAGGGACTTTTGAAAGAGTCGAAAAACTTGATTGATCCATACCGACGCCTCGTGGCCCTTTGAAGTGGCACGAGACGGTTCTCAATATTTCATTACATTCACCGATGACCATACTGTATGGATTCGTACTTAATGAAACATAAGTCTAAGCTTTTGATAAATTCAAGGAATTTAAAGCCCTAGTTGAAAATCAAACATGTAACCGTGTTAAGACTCTTCATTGATCGGGTGGTGAGTACATGAGTACCGAATTTGATGAGTTCTTAAAAGAACAAGGAATAGTGTCACAATTCACTCCTCCAGCTACTCCACAATTAAATGCTGTATCAGAAAGAAGGAACCGAACCTTGTTGGACATGGTTCGCCCCATGCTTAACTATACTGATCTACCGATTTATCTGTGGGGTTACGCACTCCTTACTGCTGTGCATATCTTGAACAGATGTCCTTCCAAATCTGTTCCTAAGACTCCCCATGAGATGTGGAGAGGTACGAAACCAAGTCTTAATCACATTAGGATTTGGGGATGCCCTGCTTATGTCAAGAAGACTAAAGTAGAGAAATTGGAAACTAGGTCTGTGAAAGGTCGTTTCATAGGATATCTAGGGGATTCCATGGGATATCTATTCTACATGCATTAAGATCATAGGATGATCGTTGCTATACAAGCACACTTCCTGGAAGATCAGTTTATTCAGGAAGGAGGGGCAGGTAGAAATATTTCTTTGGAAGAAATAAAAGAAACACCAAATGAGACACCTATGCAAGATATTAGAACCCAACCTTCTGAAATACAAACACAACCTCGCAAGTCTAGTAGAATTTCTCAAATACCTGAGAGGTATGGCTATCTGCATCAAGAGGAACTGGGTGTCCATGAGATGACAGAAAGTAGTCAAGAGAATGATCCTTCTACATACGACCAAGCGATGGTAGACGTTGACTCCACCAAGTGGAAAGAAGCTATGGAAGCTGAGATAGACTCAATGCATGCTAATCAGGTCTGGACTTTAGTAGATCGTCCTAAATGCATAGTGTTTATTGGAAACAAATGGATCTATAAGAGAAAGACTAATGGAAATGGCAAGGTTGATACCTATAAGGCCAGGCTTGTGGCAAAGGGTTATTCCCAAAGAGAAGGAATCGATTACTTTGAGACCTTCTCTCCTGTAGCTATGATTAAGTCTATTCGCATGATGCTTGCTATAGCAGCCCACTTAGATTATGAAATATGGCAAATGGATGTGAAAACAGCATTCCTAAATGGATTCCTCGAGGAGGAGATTTACATGGAACAACCTAAGGGATTCATATCTCAAACCAATATTCATAAAGTATGCAAACTTCAGCGTGCCATTTATGGACTGAAGCAAGCTTCACGGAGTTGGAATCTTCGTTTTAACGAGACGGTCAAAGAGTTTGATTTTGTCCAAAACGAAGAAGAGCCCTGTATTTACAAGAAGGTTAGTGGGAGCAAAATTGCGTTCTTAATACTATATGTAGATGACATTCTACTTATAGGAAACGACGTAGGAATGCTCAGTTCTGTGAAAGCTTGGCTTTCTAAAGAATTATCAATGAAAGACTTGGGAGAAGCAACCTATATTCTGGGTATTCGTCTCTACCGGGATAGAGCGAAAAGAATGTTAGGTCTTTTCCAAGCCCTCTACATAGAAAAGATCCTGAAGCCATTTAGGATGGAAGATTCTAAAAGAGGGTTTCTACCTATGCAACATGGTGCAAAACTTTCCTTAAAGATGTGTCCTCAAGGTGAGGAAGATAAAAAGGAAATGAGCAAGGTACCTTATGCTTCGGCAGTAGGTAGCCTTATGTATGCAATGATTTGCACTAGACCAAACATTGCCTATGCTGTGAGCGTAGTAAGTCGGTTTCAGTCAAATCCAGGGCAGGAACATTGGACTGCTGTAAAGAACATTCTTAAGTACCTAAGGAGGACTAAAGACTTGGTTCTTACATACGGCGGTGGAGAACTAAGAGTGATGGGTTATACAGACTCAGATTTTTCGGGGGACATGGATGCTCAGATGTCCACATCAGGGTAAATCTTTACGCTGAATGGTGGGGCAGTTTCTTGGAGAAGTGCCAAGCAAAGTTCAACTACTATCTCTACATGTCAAGCCGAATATCAGGCAGCCACGGAGGCTGCTAAAGAAGCTTTTTGGATAAAGAAGTTCACTGAGGAACTTCAAGTGGTTCCTAATGCAGAGAAGCCCGTGACACTGTTTTGTGACAACGACGGAGCTGTTGCACAGGCTAAGGAGCCTAGGGCTCACCACAACACCAAACATATTGCGAGAAAATATCATTTTGTTAGAGAAATGGTTCGGGATGGGAATGTTACACTGCAGAGAGTAGACACAGCAAATAACGTTGCTGATCCGCTTACCAAGCCACTATCTCAGAAGGTCTTAGAGAGACATCTAGAGAGTATGGGTATTAGATACCATAGTTTGTGGTATTGAGTGCAAGTGGGAGATTGTTAGGAATATATGCCCTCGAATGCCACTCAGAAGATGAGAGAGTGAGAGCAATTGTATTGTAATTATGAATATTATATTTAATAAGGCAATTATTATTTCTATATTATTGTATATCACTGGAATTGTGATATGGTGTATAGAATAATAGTCCTTGCATTTGAGAGTGAACATTCTACTTCTTATGGAGATAAGGATATAAGCACTAGAAGTGTTTAGAGCTCGAATGCTTAACTAGTTCGCAAGTCGATAAAACTTAACAGGACATTAAGTTTTAATAAGACTTGTATAACTGATGCTAGGACGTGTGCACGTCTTGATAGCATAGTTATAAGTATATTGATGGGACCAGTATACTCGAACACGACTCATACTCGATTCAGTCACACGGTATTCACTCTCGGAGAGTCGATGACGAATCGAAAGGTTGTGATAGTATACGTGGACCTTTGACTTGAGGGTTCAGTAGAAGATGTGCCTGTGACGTTTAGTTTGTCATTAGAGTAGTTAGACTCATTTGCTTAATTGCTGAGTCGGCGTCGAAGTGCGGACTATACGGGCAGGTAGCAGTCTTTACTGTACGCCAAGAAAGGATTCTATCTCCTGTTAGTGAGCAGGCAAATGTCCTATACGGTTAATGGCGAATAAGATCATAAGACTTTGGCCAAAGCATTCTAATATAGTCGTATTAGATACACTATTAATTAGTCGGTCTTGATTTGTATTAACACATCTATAGAGTCTAGTCAACAGTAGGGTTTGACTTTACCGTGACCCGAATATTTGACCGGGACATCTGATGAAGGGTCTATACGTATATGGTATTCATGACATAATGGTTCTGGAATGATTCGTTCATTCGTTCTCAGTCGGGGTTTACAGTGCGGCACGCTAGGCTGGCTAAGTGCTGCCCGCACTCATTGATTCCTCCCAATGCCGGCTGAGACGAACCTACGGAGTCGCGCAATAGGATCATTGACGGATAAATATGAATTAATAATCTCTCTTATAATATTAGATATTAGTGATTTATCGGATAAATCAAATAGCGGTCTTATGAATTGTAAGTAAGTTACTCGGTGATTACTTTAATTCATAAATTATATTTCTTAGAGAAATGAATATTTGTGTTTGATATAACTAATTAATTGGATTAATTAATTAGTATAAACACATTGGAAATAAAATGGATTCGTTTGACGGACATCCGATTAACGAGGGATTCGTTTGACGAACATCCAATACACGAGCCGAATTAACTCGACCCATTTCTTGGAAGATTCCCTATAAGGCCCCCCTCCTCTCTACTTTGTCTCTCTCTCATTATATAATATACTTGTGGGATCATGTGAGGAGTAGAGATGCTTTTAAAAGCATCTTCTACATGTGAGGCTTGGAATCATTGTAAAAAGAAAGTCTTTTAATCATAAAACTCTCCTTCTTCCTTCCCCAAGTGAATATTTCGTTTTTGAGAGAGCTTCAAGAGTGAAAAAAATTTTCTACAGCATATACTTGATCTTAGAGACAAGTTATTAGTAGAAAAGATCGAGAGAAAAAAATTCCTACAAGCTTCCCTAGCCGCATTCTTAGAGAAAGGAAGTTTGCTGTTTTTTCCGTCAAGTTCCGGCGTGTGAAGTAGAGGCACCGTGCTTTCGGTGTTTGGAACGAAGGGCTCCTCCTCATCATCATCATCATACGAAGGTTTTTCAGAGACATCAGAGGTATCGGACTTTGATTCCTTGATCTTCGTATTTCTTTTCGTATATACGTTACTTGATCGATCCTCTTAGGGATTCCGTTTATTCTTCCGCTGCGTTTATTTTCTGAGGATTCCCAACATTTATTGCATGTCACTATTTTTTATTTGAAAAGAGAAACGTTAATGGAAATGACAAAATTAAAAAGTAAACGCTCATGTGAATATACAATAGTCGTGATTGTGACACAGCTTCCTCTGGTTTTATGTTCAGAAACGGCTTCAATGCCTTCTATGAGTCGGGATGAGCTTCCATCTAATTTTCTTATAAATTGTCAAACAGTATCCTTTACCATCAGATTCTCGAGATGTTGTTAATATTCAAATATAAATCTCTTTCAAACATAGAATTTCATGTTGCACATACCCACTAGACTGCGTTTCAAGAGTCATTAGAACACTATCGGATGATTCCTTATTTAGGCCATCCTTAATGAACTTGATTTTGTCTTCTCTGATTGTGCAAGGAATTCCTAAAGATCGACATTTCGAATAGCAATCCCAATGAGCACATTTATAACAAATTCCCATTTTCTTCACTCGTCGTTTTTTTTTTCAAATATGAACTTTTCCAAGCCATGATAAGAATTTAGTGGGCGCTTCTGTGAATTCACCTCCTATTCTTACCTTGACTTCAATTATGAATCAAACATCATAAGGTATGCCTTTATGTATTATCAATCTCTAACCAAAATTCTCCACAAAACTACCAAATACGAGTGGACCGAGGCATCTCAAAGAGCTTCGACGAACTCAAGTGGCGGCTAATGAGTGCTCCAGTGTTAATGCTTCCTCAAGGTACGGGCAACTTCATCATCTATAGCTACACTTATAAGCAAGGATTGGGTTGCATTCTGATGCAACACGGTAAGGTCATCGCATACGCGTCGCGCCCATTGAAACCTTACGAAGTCAACTACCCCACTCATGACTTAGAACTTGCTGGTGAGATCTATGCTTTGAAGATTTGGAGACATTAATTATATGGTTCCACGTGCCAAACCTTCATGGATCACAAAAGTCTCAAGTACATATTCACGCAGAAGGAGTTAAACATGAGGCATAGGAGGTGGTTGGAACTCATCAATGATTACGATGCGGATATCTAATATCACCCAGGGAAGGCAAATGTGGTAGCTGACGCTCTTAGCGGAAAGACCACCAGGAGCACATATTATGTAGATTGACATCACAAGTGGAGCTGCAACGTGAGCTAACAAATAAGAACATTGGGTCTATATTCGAGAAAAACAAGGACAACTGTGCACCATCAACCTGCGATTATCATTGCTGAAATTCTTTAGGGGCAAGTTAAGCCCACGTTTCATCAGACCTTTTGAATGCGTTGGAGACTTAGCTTATCGCTTAGCTCTATCATTATCTCTATAATGAGTCCATAACGACTTTCACATATCACATTTGAGGCATTATGTTCACAATCCCAGTCACAAGTTAAATCACGAAATTTTAGATATTTCCAAGGATACTACTTTCGAGGAGATACTAGTTGCCATTTTAGATTATCCAATAAAGAAATTAAGGAATAAATCTATTCCTCTAGTTAAAGTCCAGTGATCACACCATGGAAATGAAGAAGCCACTTGAGAAATTAAAGAAGAAATGCGTAACTGGTACCCCGAGTTGTTCCAAACATAAGTTTCGGGTCGAAACTTAATTTTTAGAGGGAGAGTATTTAATACTCAAATTGTTACCATTTTAAGAATGGAGGAGATAATTTTTAAAGATGCAGTATGATAATATGCTTGGTGTATTTACTGTTATCAATGTTATACTTGATGTCTTTGCTATTTATGTGATTAGATCCGCGAATGACGCAATATGATAATATGCTTGGTGTATTTACTGCTATCAATTTTATACTTGATGTTTTTGCTATTTAAGTGATAATTGATGAGCTCCTTATTGATATTGTACTTGACATTTTAAAGGAATCGAATAGCATTATCCATTCATCGTAGGAAAATCAACGATAGAACCCGGCGGTGCGCAACGTCGTGTTCTACGATAGGATTTTTCAGCGAATATTGGGAAATGTACTCGAGAATGACTTAATGATGATAACATCCTTCCAAGTTTTGGGACGAAACTTATTTTTAGAGGGAGAGCATGTAAAATCCCAATATTTTACAAAGTAAATACTATTATATAATAATATTTATAAAAGTGATATCTTGATTTAAATGAATTGTTGTGGTATTATTACATAATAAATTTTAAAATATATATTTGGACATTTTCTGGGAAGTATCGTGGACAAGTATCAACTTTGAAAAAATCACAAAGGATTTTTGAGAAGTTAAAAAAATTCTAAAAATTAAATTGTTGTAGAGAATTTAGTTAGCTTTCCAATAGTTCAAACGGCGAGTCAATCGGAGTCCGAACGAAAAAGTTATGATCGATTTAGTGGAGACTGCCAACTGCCGAGCACCAGGAATCTTCCGGGCGGGACCTACGCACTGTAATATCCGCAAATTCGATTTCCGGTAATTTTCTTTTTTTGGCGTAAGTCCGTTTTGACGACTCGCTTGGGACCGTTTCGTCATCCTGAGAATGATTAATTCTACACTTTTTGACAATCGAGTTCGTTTCGGTGTCGTTTTGTTGAGTTCCGTGCTTTTTAGCGACTTTCCCGTACTTGAGTTCGATTCTTGCGAATCTCGTTCAAAACTGCTGTTTCGAGTTTCCCGTAAGTCCGTTTAACTTTGTTATACGTGTTGTGAACTTCGGTTTGGTTATTCGATCATGTATCGTGATTCTCGGGCGTTTTGGGCCATTTTGTAATTTACCCAAAGTTATGGGTATCCGTATCTGTACTTGCTGTCTCGACTCTTTTCTTGGTCGCATATGATTAATTATTGTATTATGTTTTCATTTCGGGTCGTTGATGTTGCCCGCGAGCTTTTCGCCGTGTTCGTTCCGTACGTTTTCGGAAAATTGAGTCGTCGGGTCATGGCGGCTGAGCAGCTGACCGAACCGGTGCGGCACTGTCAGAAGTGATGGGCACTGGTCGAGCAGGCACGACAGGAACAGGCGTAGCGCGCGCTACGGCCGGGAGGCTGCGCGCGCTAGCTCGGCAGTGTAGCGCACGCTGTCGAGCGGCCCAGCGTACGCTATCACGTCTAGGCAGAGGGGTTCTGAGGTTCTGGACTCGGATAGGATCGGCATGTAGCGCACGCTACTGTCGGTCGTGGCGCACACTAACCGGCAGGGGTAGCGCACGCTGTCGGTCGATTAGCGTATGTTACTTGGGCGAGCTTTTTAGTCCAGTGGTTACTGGACAGGTCGGCTAGCGCGCGCAGGCTTCCGGCCGTAGCGCACGCTAGCGGGGGCCGGGCGGATAGGTTATGGTCGGCAAGATTGGTCGGTGGTGTCGGGTCGTGCGGGCCCTGGCTGAGGGTGCTGGTGTAATATCCGCTTTTTTTCTTCTTTTTCCAATATTTCCGTTTTGGTGTATTTTCATTTTTAGTAGTTCGCTTGTAATCATGTCGACATTTTGAATCTATTTTATTCTTGGAGTTTCTCCATTTGGGACGATCTGGGTGATGTTTTAATATTATTCTGTTTTATGTCATGTATTATGGCATGGACATTCGTTTCTCGTAGAACCCGTTCGCTTTTGTAATTTCTTTGGTTTCACGAGTTCGTATAGTTGAGTTGTTCATGTTGTAAGTTTCGGTTTGTTAATCCGACGTTGTACCGCGATTTTTGGACGTTTGGGCCGTTTCGTAATTTTCCCTAAGTTTAGGGTACTCTTGTTATCCTTGTTGTTCCTGAGCCTTCGGGTATTCGGAATCACGCTTCATCATAACGTTTTGGTTTCTGACTTAAATCCGTGGTGAGTGTATCTGTTGGTTGTGGATACACCTTGTTATTTTTTTTTCTATTTCCGATCATCTCCTCGTCGGGCAGTGTTTCAGACTATGGCCTGCTGTCACAGGCCATGTTACGGCCGTAAACCGTATATGTTACGGCCGTAATAATCGAGATTTACGACCGTAAGCTTCCTTCATACGGCCGTAACAAGGCTTCATTTCTTGCCTCCTGGTCCAGTCCTGAGTTACGGGCGTATCATGTTTGAGTTACGGCCGTAAGTATTGATACGGCCGTAATGGTGTTCTTGATACGGCCGTATGTGTCATTCGTCAAATTTGCCCAGTTTCTCTCCAGAGGCCAGTTACGGCCGTAAGAGAGTCAGGTTACGGCCGTAATGTTCCTATGTTACGGCCGTATGTGGGGTGTGTTACGGCCGTAACACCTGCCAGTATATAAACTGGCAGCGGCCCAGTTTTTCCTCATTTCTCACATCTCTCTTTTCTCTTCGCGACGGAAGTGACGGCAGAGTCTAGGGTTCGTCCGATTTTGATCCAAACTCCATTTTAAGGGCATGTTCAAGTATCATATCATCCACCTATCACTAATCGTCCATCGTTCATCTTCGAATCAAGGTAAAACCTCTTATAACCCTACCTTGGGGGATTTGGGGGATTTCGGTTATATTGTTCGTTTTGCTTCGTGTTGTTGATTAATCCTTGATGGTTATGATTAATCTCGTTAGTGTTCTTGTTCTCCTATGAACTCATGGTGTATTTCGTGATATTTGCATAATCGAGAGGGTTTGGTTGCGATCCGCCCTCGTTGTTGTTTTGATGCGAATACACATAAGTCGTAGGCGGGTTTTTGGGTGTTTTCCAATTCCGTATTCGTTTAGAATTGGTTGTGATTGTGTTCTTCGTATCGTTAGGTTCGTGATTATCGGCTCCTAGCGTCCGTCGGTGTTTTCCTTCCGTTCGTTGCGTCGTCTATTATTCAAGGCAAGTATTCTTGGGAACCTTTATGCTTAACGTGAAATGGTAATGTATATTGTGTGTGCTTTACTCACCTCGGGAGGGTCCGACGGGGCCTCGAGGGAATCTATGGCTTCGTCCTGGATTCATGAGTTTGTTTCGCTAGCCAGCTCAGGAGGGTCCTTAGAGGCCTGGAGTGGGATTCGTGGCTTCGTCCCGGTCCTAGGTGACGTGTGGTGCTTGATTTGTTTTATGAATGTGGCCAGCTCGGGAGGGTCCTTAGAGGCCTCGAGTGGGATTCGTGGCTTCGTCCCGGTCCTAGGCAAATTGATTGTGACTGTTTGTTTCCGAAAAAGACATGTCTGGTTTGGTTTTTGAAATGATATTGGTGCATGTACTATGAAATGTGTAAGCAATTGGTTTGCCTTGATTACTTGTACTAGCGTAATTGCTAACCCCTTTGGGGACCCGTCGTGGGGAAATTCTTGTTATGGATTTCAGGTTATGATCATCCGGATGAGCGAGCACTGGGACAGTACGAAGATGTTGGCCAGGGTCGTTGACATGTGCATTTGAGTCATCTTATTTCTTTTGCCCATTTCGATATGGATGTTCCCACATTTATAAACTTGTAGATTGTACTCGCGAGTACTTAGGCTTTTCATTTCGAACTCCGTTTGTATCACCTATATTGCTACATTGTCGGTTGATGCTTAATTCGCCAGTTGCTTCGGGCATATTTTTATTTGTTGCATTATTATAATGTGTATCCTCGCTAACCGAGATGGTTAGTCGAGTGGGGTTTTCTTGTTGTAGCCTGGTGGGTCCCATGTAGGGGTCCACGGCGCTGTAATATACTCTGAATATCTTGGGGTGTTACAGAAAATGGTATCAGAGACCTAGGTTTATGGATACCTGGGCTTGTTGGTTATTTGGGTCTAGTCGTGTTTTGTTTTGGATATTGTCACACCGCTGCCAGCATCTTGGTACTTCCAGTGCTCGTAAGTTTTCTTATTCGGCTTTTCTGTTTCTTGCATTGTATTTTCACTTCTTGAATCGTAGTTGCTTTTTCCGCCCTTACTCATCATCGATATACTTCTGTTACCTCTTAACACCAGTATGGATGCCGGAGGAAACCGTGGTCGTGGATGCGGCCGAGGACGTGGGGCAGCCGGTGGGGCACCCACGTGGCATTCTTCGGGAGCCGGCAGTACCGGTGACCGTCACAGTCATGCTTCTTCTCAGGAGCGCGCCGATCTTGGTATCGCGGCCGTTATGCAGCAAATGGTTAGCCAGATGGCGGTGATAGCTCAGGTGGTTCAGAATCCAGATCCAACCCATGCTAATCGGGGCAGAGCGGATCGCTGGCTTCAGGATGTCATCAAGATGCATCCTCCTCAGTTTTTGGGAGCTTCGGACCCGATCGGCTGGGAGGGGTGGATCAAGGAGATATCTAAAGTCTTCGTTGCCACCAACTGTCCCGAGGACCGTAAGATCCCTATTGCCCAGTACTTTCTCACTGGGGATGCTACGGATTGGTGGGAGGTCATTGGGCCCAAAGACCATGTTTCTTCGTGGGCCGAATTTCAGGAATTGATGGAGACCGAATATTGCCCGTGGCCGGTCAGACAGGCTCGAGTGCATGCTTTCTATGATGCTCAACCACGGGATATCCCCGTATCTCAAGCTATTGCTGATTTTAACAAAGAGTTGGGCTATGTAAAGACCAAAGTTGTCGAGGAAAGCGACAAAATTTTCCATTTCTCCAGGAGGATGAAACTGTCCATTCGGGACTATATGTCTGGGCTCGTCTGTACTACTTTGAAAGATTATCAGAGTCGAGCTCTTGCCTATGATATGTCAATGACGGCCAGTGCGGCGGTCCGAGAGAGTAAGAAGCAGAAATCCGCTGGGAATTTCTCGGGTTACAAGGGTGGAAGTCAGCAGAAATCTCAACCTGCAAATATTTCTATGGGTGGTTCGGCTCGTTTCTCTGGGAGTTTTCGAGGTGCCGCCGGGACCTTCGTCTGGGACCCCAGATGTTTTAACTGTGGCAAGCCAGGCCATGTGAACCGGGAGTGTCCTCGACTGCCTTTGACTTGTCATACTTGTGGTCAGTCGGGCCACAAGGCTTCTTTTTGTGAACAGCTCAGACAGTTTCGCGGCGCCCGTTCTTCTCACTCAGCACCTATGGAGCCGAGTGTGAACCAGGGCTCATTTGCTCTGCCGCCTCCGCCGAGTGCCGGACGAGGTAGGGGTCGGGGTCAGCCCGCTAGGGGAGGAGCTTCTAGTGTCGGCTCTGCCCAGCCGCGTATCTATGAGATGAGGAGGGCCGATGATCCAGCAGCTACTGTGGCGACAGGTACCGTTCATATCCATTCCCATCCTGTCAGTGTGCTTTTTGATTCGGGTGCTACGCATTCATTCATTTCTCTAGAGTGTGTACGCCGTTTGAGTCTTGACTGCTTATCACCCTGCGATCCTTACATCGTTAAACTTCCTAGCGGTGATAGAATCATTGGTGATCGAGAGGTCCGGGACTGTCCTGTGTTTATTTGTGAGAGGGCTTGGCTCTCTAATCTTATTGTTGTGGGTATTGAGGGTGAGGATTTGATTCTCGGGGATGATTGGCTCGAGCGGCATGGTGCAATCATGAACTACCGCACGAGGATCATTACCATGCTAGCCGAGTACGGCACTGAACACTCTTTCGCGGGGCGAAAGAGAAACCAGAAATTTGTTATTAACGCCTTGAAGGCGATGAGACTCCTGCGAAAGGGGTGTACTGGTTATTGGTGCTACGCCTTGAAAGTGGATAATGGTGGAGTCGAGCTTTCATCGATTCCAGTCGTTAGTGAGTTTCCTGATGTATTTCCTGACGAGGGATTGCCACCGGATCGTGAGGTTGAGTTTGCTATAGAGTTAGAGCTGGGTGCAACTCCGATTTCGAAGGCGCGGTATCGCATGTCACCTTCATAGATGGCCGAGCTGAAGAATCAGTTGAGTGAGCTTCTTGAGTCGGGTTATATTCGACCGAGCGCTTCGCCTTGGGGCGCACCGGTCCTGTTTGTGCGTAAGAAGGATGGTTCACTGTGTTTGTGTATCGACTATCGCGAACTGAACAAGGTGACCATCAAGAACAAGTATCCTTTGCCAAGGATTGATGACTTGTTCGATCAGTTACAGGGAGCCGCGGTATTCTCGAAGATTGATTTGAGATCGGGGTACTATCAGCTCCGGGTGAGGGAGTCCGATGTACAGCGACTTTTCGGACGAGATACGGACATTATGAGATTGTAGTCATGCCTTTCGGGTTAACTAATGTGCCGGATGTGTTCATGCAGTTGATGAACAAAGTCTTTATCGAGTATTTGGATAAGTGTGTCATTGTCTTCATTGACGATATTATTATTTATTCGAGGAATGAGGAAGAACATGCCCATCATTTGCGAGTAGTGTTAGACATCTTGAGGACTGAGCAACTCTATGCAAAGTTCTCGAAATGTGAGTTCTGGATGAAGGAAGTGATGTTTTTAGGTCACGTGATTTCAGCCGAGGGGGTTCGTGTGTACCCGCAGAAAATTGAGGCAGTGTTGGATTGGGCACCGCCCACGAATGTGAAGGAGGTCCGTAGTTTCTTGGGTTTGGCTGGCTACTACTGTAGGTTCGTCGAGGGTTTCTCGAAACTGGCTCAGCCACTTACACAATTGCTCCAGAAATCCGAGAAGTTCGTCTTGAATGACGAGAGGCAGTCGAGTTTCGAGGAGCTGAAGAGGCGTTTGACTTCAGCCCCGATTTTAGCATTGCCGTGTGGCAACGAGGGTTTTGCTATTTATAGCGATGCTTCGGGTCAGGGTCTTGGGTGCGTATTGATGCAGCACGGCAAGACCATTGCCTATGCGTCGAGACAATTGAGGCCGTATGAGATGAACTACCCTACTCATGATTTGGAGTTAGCGGCAGTTGTTTTTGCGCTCAAGATTTGGCGTCACTATCTTTGCGGCTCTGCATGTCAGATTTTTACCGATCATAAAAGTCTGAAATACATATTTACTCAGCGGGAGTTGAATATGAGGCAGAGGATGTGGTTAGAGCTGATTAAGGATTATGACCTCGAAATCCTTTATCATCTGGGCAAGGAGAACGTCGTGGCCGACGCCTTGAGTCGGAAACCGGTTGCGTTACGAATACTTGAGATCCTTACGTCTCAGTCTGAGATTCGGCGGGCTTTGATCGAGTTAGATGTTGAGGTTTTGTTGCCTGGAGCTGTCGGACAACTTTATGCTTTAGAGATTTCGTCGTCTTTGATCGATGAAATTAAGCTGAAGCAGTTGGGGGATCCGATGATTTCTCAAATCCGAGAGAACGTTCTTAAGGGAAAGTCTACTGGGTTTGTAATTCACGAGGATAGTGTTTTATGATTCCAGAGTCGGCTTTATGTACCGAACGACTCACAGATGTAACAGAGTATTTTGCGTGAGGCCCATGCTATACCTTACTCCGTTCATCCTGGTGTGAGTAAGATGTACAAGGACCTGAGGAAGAATTTCTGGTGGAATGATATGAAGGAGGAGGTCGCGCAGTTTGTAGCGAGATGTTTGACTTGCCAGCAGGTCAAAATTGAGCATCAGCGACCAGCAGGGTTATTGCAGTCACTTACCGTCCCGGAATGGAAATGGGAAGACATATCTATGGACTTCATTATGAGTTTACCGAGATCGAGATCGGGCATGAATATGGTTTGGGTGATTGTTGATCGCCTGACCAAGTCGGCACATTTTTTGGGCATCAAGGATACTTGGGGCCCAGAGAAATTGGCTCGTGTGTTTATTGCGCAGATTGTGAGGCTTCACGGTACTCCGAAGTCTATTGTTTCGGATCGTGATGGCCGTTTTGTGTCGCATTTCTGGCAGGCAGTGCATAAGGCGTTAGGTACTCGTTTGCGTTTGAGTACCTCGTTTCATCCTCAGTCAGATGGACAGTCGGGACGCACTATCCAGACGTTTGAGGATATGTTGCGTGCTTGTGCTCTCGACTGGAGTAGCGACTGGGAGGAGCATTTGGCATTGATCGAATTCACGTACAACAATAGTTGGCACGCGTCGATTCAGATGGCAACGTATGAGGCGCTTTATAAGCAGCGTTTTCGATCGCCGATTTGTTGGAACGAGGCATCCAATTTGGTCGGGACCGAACCAGATATTGTTTTAGAGACGAGGTGGAAGGTAGATTTGATTCGGGAACGGATGTTGACTGCCTAGAGTTGACAGAAGTCATATGCCGATGTCCGTCGTCGACCTTTGGAATTCGAGGTGGGAGACCACGTTTTACTAAAGGTGTCGCCGACGAGACGAGTTTTCCATTTCGGGAAAAAGGGGAAGTTGAGTCCGAGATTTATTGGGCCCTTCGAGATTCTCGAGCGAGTCGGTGGGTTAGCATACCGTTTGGCGTTACCCCCGACCTTGAGTCATGTTCATAGCGTTTTTCATGTTTCCCAGCTGAGGAAATATGTCCCAGATCCTAGTCACGTCATCAATTATGGTGAAATTGATGTCGCCGAGGATATTACTTTTGAGGAGCGTCCCTTGAAGATTTTGGAACATCGCGAGAAACGACTGAGGCATAAGACCATCCCTTTGGTCAAGGTGCAGTGGTCGAGACACGGTGCCGAGGAGGCAACTTGGGAAACTGAGGATAGCATGCGTGCTAAGTACCCTGAGTTGTTTGTTTCTTAAGTTTCGGGACGAAACTTGTTTTTAGAGGGGTAGAATGTAATATCCGTATTTTTTCTTCTTTTTCCAATATTCCCATTTTGGTGTATTTTCATTTTTAGTAGTTCCCTTGTAACCATGTCGACATTTTGAATCTATTTTATTCTTGGAGTTTCTCCATTTGGGACGATCTGGGTGATGTTTTGATATTATTCTGTTTTATGTCATGTATTATGGCATGGACGTTCGTTTCTCGTAGAACCCGTTCAATTTTGTAATTTCTTTGGTTTCACGAGTTCGTATAGTTGAGTTGTTCGTGTTGTAAGTTTCGGTTTGTTAATCCGACGTTGTACCGCGATTTTTGGACGTTTGGGCCGTTTCGTAATTTTCCCTAAGTTTAGGGTACTCTTGTTATCCTTGTTGTTCCTGAGCCTTCGGGTATTCGGAATCATGCTTCATCATAATGTTTTGGTTTCTGACTTAAATCCGTGGTGAGTGTATCTGTTGGTCGTGGATACACCTTGTTATTTTTTTTTCTATTTCCGATCATCTCCTCGTCGGGCAGTGTTTCAGACTATGGCCTGCTGTCACAGGCCATGTTACGGCCGTAAACCGTATATGTTACGGCCGTAATAATCGAGAGTTACGGCCGTAAGCTTCCTTCGTACAGCCGTAACAAGGCTTCGTTTCTTGCCTCCTGGTCTAGTCCTGAGTTACAGGCGTATCATGTTTGAGTTACGGCCGTAAGTATTGATACAGCCGTAATGGTGTTCTTGATACGGCCGTATGTGTCATTCGTCAAATTTGCCCAGTTTCTCTCCAGAGGCCAGTTACGGCCATAAGAGAGTCAGGTTACGGCCGTAATGTTCCTATGTTACGGCCGTATGTGGGGTGTGTTACGGCCGTAACACCTGCCAGTATATAAACTGGCAGCGGCCCAGTTTTTCCTCATTTCTCACATCTCTCTTTTCTCTTCGCGACGGGAGTGACGGCAGAGTCTAGGGTTCATCCGATTTTGATCCAAACTCCATTGTAAGGGCATATTCAAGTATCATATCATCCACCTATCACTAATCGTCCATCGTTCATCTTCGAATCAAGGTAAAACCTCTTATAACCCTACCTTGGGGGATTTGGGGGTTTTCGGTTATATTATTCGTTTTGCTTCGTGTTGTTGATTAATCCTTGATGGTTATGATTAATCCCGTTAGTGTTCTTGTTCTCCTATGAACTCATGGTGTATTTCGTGATATTTGCATAATCGAGAGGGTTTGGTTGCGATCCGCCCTCGTTGTTGTTTTGATGCGAATACACATAAGTCGTAGGCGGGTTTTTGGGTGTTTTCCAATTCCGTATTCATTTAGAATTGATTGTGATTGTGTTCTTTGTATCGTTAGGTTCGTGATTATCGGCTCCTAGCGTCCGTCGGTGTTTTCCTTCCGTTCGTTGCGTCGTCTATTATTCAAGGCAAGTATTCTTGGGAACCTTTATGCTTAACATGAAATGGTAACGTATATTGTGTGTGCTTTACTCACCTCGGGAGGGTCCGACGGGGCCTCGAGGGAATCTATGGCTTCGTCCTGGATTCATGAATTTGTTTCGCTAGCCAGCTCGGGAGGGTCCTTAGAGGCCTCGAGTGGGATTCGTGGCTTCGTCCCGGTCCTAGGTGACGTGTGGTGCTTGATTTGTTTTATGAATGTGGCCAGCTCGGGAGGGTCCTTAGAGGCCTCGAGTGGGATTCGTGGCTTCGTCCCGGTCCTAGGCAAATTGATTGTGACTGTTTGTTTCCAGAAAAGACATGTCTGGTTTGGTTTTTGAAATGATATTGGTGCATGTACTATGAAATGTGTAAGCGATTGGTTTGCCTTGATTACTTGCACTAGCGTAATTGCTAACCCCTTTGGGGACCCGTCGTGGGGAAATTCTTGTTATGTATTTCAGGTTATGATCATCCGGACGAGCGAGCACTGGGACAGTACAAAGATGTTGGCCAGGGTCATTGACATGTGCATTTGATTCATCTTATTTCTTTTGCCCATTTCGATATGGTTGTTCCCACATTTATAAACTTATAGATTGTACTCGCGAGTACTTAGGCTTTTCATTTCGAACTCCGTTTGTATCACCTATATTGCTACATTGTCGGTTGATGCTTAATTCGCCGGTTGCTTCGGGCATATTTTTATTTGTTGTATTCTTATAATGTGTATCCTCGCTAATCGAGATGGTTAGTCGAGTGGTGTTTTCTTGTTGTAGCCTGGTGGGTCCCATGTAGTGGTCCACGGCGCTGTAATATACTCTGAATATCTTGGGGTGTTACAGCTGGGCCGATACTGTCCGATAGCGCACGCTAGTCCGGGAAGGCTAGCGCACGCTAGTTCCGGCCCAGTATATAAATGACAGAGCAGCCACTTTTTCATTCGTTTTTCATTTCCTTTCTCTTCGGTCCGCAGCTGGAGCTTCGGACGAGGTGAAGCCATGTTGTTAAACAACAAATCCATGTGGTTTCTGAGTTTATATCACTGATCAATCATCCTATAACATCCTTCGATCCAGCGAATCAAGGTTAGATCTTTAGAACCCTACTTTTGGGGAGATTTGGGGGTTTTCGCATTTTTGTCCGATTCATTCCGTTTTGTTGATTAATTCATGATGAATATGATTAATCTTGTTGGTATTCTTAGTTTCCCTATGGATTCATAGTATATTTGTGGTTTTTATGGAATCGAGAGGGTTTGGTTGTGGTCCGCCCTCGTTGTCGTTTTTATACGAATATACATGAATCGTAGGCGGGTTTCCGGGTGTATTCCAATTCAGTATTCATTTAGAATTTGTTGTGATTGTATTCTTCGAATCGTTAGGTTCGGTTTCGTGAGTTCCTAGCATTCGTCGGTGACTTTCCTTTCCGTTCGTTGCGTCGTCAACTATTCAAGGCAAGTATATATTTATGATTGTACGTTCTCGACTTTGAAAGTAAAATACATTAATGGCATGATTATTTATATCCACTCTGGGGCGGGCTGACGGGTCCCCTGAGGGTTTCGTAGCCTCTGGTGCGATTCCACGGATGATATGAACGAACCACTCTGGGACGGACCGACGGGTCCTGTGAGGGTTCCGTAGCCTCTGGTGCGGTTCCACGGTATTCATATATGTATTGATGTGATGCTATGAGATTTAGTTATTCCGGAATACTAGTCTTGAATTGATGAATTGATGGTTACTTTTACTTTATTGTCGAGGAGTATTGTATTTCATACTTGATATACTTGCACTAGCTATTCGACGGCTAACCCCTTTATGGGGGAAATACTTTTTATGTATTTCAGGTTCCAGGAGAACGGACATGCGGGTATCGGGTCGGCATGAAGATGATGGGCACGTGTGATACTGTGTCTTGTCTCCGGTCATATTTTTTTGGATTCCTCCATTCAGTGTTGTTGTACTGGAATGTATTTTAAATACTCGAGTATTGTATTTCAGTTTCCTTGATGTTCCGGCCTGTGTTGCCGAGGTATTGATTTGTGTGGTGATGTATATGGTTTCATTGGTTATGGTTTTGAATACCATTTGTATTTTCCTTCTTTTCATTGTATCTAGACCTTCTCGGTCAAGTTTTACAGTTCCGCGTATGAATAGCCTTGTGGGTCCCACGGCAGGGCTCACGGCGCTGTAATATACCCTGAATAACTTGGGGGTGTTACAGAATATGGTATCAGAGCTTAGGTTTATGGATACCTAGGCTGTCGGTCTTTTGGGTCGATTGAGTCGTCATTTGCCCACAGTATCACTACTCTGCCATCATCACAGTGCGACCGGTACTTGTAAGTCCTCTCACTCTTCTTGTATTTTCTTAATCGTTTCATTTTTAGCTTGGTATTCTTGGGAATTGGTCACTTCGAGATTGTGCAATTTGGATTATACTTACGTACGTGTGTGCCCTTCAGAATGTTGGCTGTAAGGAGGAAGAGTCGTGGCCGTGGTCACGGACGTGAACTCTTCCTTGAGATTTTGTCAAATTGCTAATTGCGATATTAGTGTGTATCGGTATTGTGTTGAGACTTTGTTTGGGAGTCGCATGCTAATATCACGGGAGATCATCGACTTCACGTACCTGTAAGTATACTGTTTTGGTTATTCGCTTGTGGCGATGTTTGATTGCTTTCGTGATGAGTTTGGAAATTTTGGATTGATCTATTGTTGGTGACAAGATTGCAAGTTTCAAGGACGAAACTTATTTTAAGGCGATATCCCGACTTTTAGTACAGTATGGATAAAATAATTGGAAGACTGAGACAGTTGTATTAGTATAATTGTCGTAGTTGGTCGACAATTACATTTGAAGATATCGTGTATCATGTTATCGTACTTTTGATATTGGGTATATCATATGAGAATATTATCAAGTTGTATATATGTATTCAATATGTCGTGTATATACATCTAATATATCAAGACGACAGATAAGAATAGCGGGAAATGGCTAAGTACAAGGTATGCCTAGCGCACGCTAAGATATATATACTTAGCGTACGCCACAGTGCATACTTAGCGCACGCTAAGAGGTTTGAGTTACGTACGCTAAGGAGGACCACTAACGTACGTAAGGTATTCTGGATAAGGTCCGGAAAGTGGCCGATAGGTAGGCCCAAACTGTTTATTATCGGCGATTAGCGCACGCGAATGCATGTTGGTAGCGCACGCTAATTTCAGATCGTCAACAGGGAATCTTGGCTTTATTGGTTGCTTTCGGCATGTAGGACCCGGGCATCTTCTGGGAAGGTACAGGTTGTCGGATCAACGATGATTAGCGCGCGCTAAGGTCTAGGAATAGCGCACGCTACTGAGCATTTCACTGTAGCAAGTCAATGCCTGTTTGCGTACGCTAATGCATGGGCATTACATATATTAGATGAATTTCGAAGCAATGCAGTAGCTTCTGGACTGCCCGATAGTGCACGCTATCAAGGAAGGATAGCTCACACTAGTTCTGTAGCGCACGCTAAATATAAGGTCTAGCGCACGCTAGTGATGTGTTTAATAAAGAGGATAGACGAGTGCTGAGAGGCATTTTGTCCATTCTCCTTCCTTCAGTCAATAGAGAGAGCCTTGGGAAGTACTTGAAGTTCCTAAACATTGAGAGACGATCCTCTCAAACAAGATTAAGATGGAGAGCTCGGATTTAAGTATTGTTCTTGAAGTTTTTGATGATTCTTGGAATGGAGTTCAATTATTCTTCTTCGTGGTTCGTCCATACAAGGTAATCCTCGTATCCCTTTGATAGTGGTTCGTTTTTTTAAGGATTACTACTTGGGAGGGAGCATCTTGGGATCATCATATGATAATGTTATATGAGATTTATTGGAATTGTAATAAGATATTTCGGATGTTGATATGATTATTGACATCTTCTTCATATGATGATAATGGTTTTGTTGCGATTCTTGAGGTTGTATGAATGGCATGATGAAGAAAATGGTAACATGGAGAAATATACCTCGGATATGTTGTTCTGAACGTGATTTCGGATATTTCATGTTCTTGAAGAACTCTTGAATTATACGAGGTGATGAAAATTTATAAGAAGTGTTGATGTTTTGAAAATGAATATGGAATATTCATATCTAGAGCTAAATTATGTGTTTGAAATAATATTCGTATAGGAATACGAATGTGATTGTGAGTTTGATGAGACTATTATTCATCTCTGAATTTGGAAGCCCATACCTATGGAGCAAATATTCAAGTCGAATGATTGGATTGTTTGATAACCTTAGAATATGATTATCTATAATGTTGAACTAATTGGATGGTTCGAATTAACGATGATCATCGGAAAATTTTAACTACGGATTTACGAGAAGGGAACCTTGTCAATTCGTATTTAAGAATTGAGTTTGGAACCGATAACATTTAGACCCTTATTATTGGTCCGAATTGGTTGCTGATATGATCATCGGATTTCGGCTCGTATTGTGGACATGGATTCGTGAGGGTCTGAGTTGGATAGTTCAGACTGTGTTTAATCGAGATATTGTGGAACCGATGAGTTTGTGGCCTGGTTGTATTGATATTGATCGTCATCGAACCTGTTGATTATTAAGCCTTCGTTTTACAATAAGATATGATGTTTGATCGTGGATTATGACTGTTGTGTTGTGGTTGAGGTTGAAGAGTAGATTAGCTTGGTCGGGACTGAGGAACTCGTAGACGAAATCAACTGAATTGGTAACAGTTCGTTGTATTGATATCGAGGCAAGTTTTATACTTGTACTAATCAATGAGATTAATGTTATCATGTAGGTGTACGAATGTGTGTATCATTTCGAGACTTGGTCTCTTTATGATTTTGTTGATATCAGGGGATTGTTTGATACGACACCCGTCGGCAAATTATGCCAAATGTTACTATTGTCCGTAAATGGCCGGTTCAAGGCATTGCGATACTTGTTGGTAAAGTTCCTGTCGATAGCCGATTCGCGGTATCGACGTATCGATTGTTATTGTGATTGATGTTCCATTGAGATATTATGGTGATCGTCGTTATTGATATCAGTGTTTTTCTATTAATATTGTATTGGCCGATTGAAGGCATTGATGTATTCGATTATCATATTCGTTATCGGTAACTGATTTAAATGTGCCGAGACATCCGTTGTATCGTTGTTATGGATTTGCCGCTCTAAGGTAATCGAAGTATTGAATTGGGACTGTCGAAGATAGTTTCCATCCGTTGAGTCGTTATCGATTGGTCGTTCTAAGACAATCGAGGTATTGAATTGGGATCGCCGAGGATAGTGCCCATCCGTGAGTTATTATTGTCGTGTTGGCCGACTCAAGGCAGCACACTATTATTCTAGTGAACTCGGTAATTTTGTGATCATTGAGGGTTGAGGATTTCCCGAATTATTGTGTTGTGATTATTGCTCGTGTTAATCGGTCCTTAGGGATTCTGATCCCAGAATGGTTGTTTTGAATATTGTTGGTCGTGTCGATCTTTCATTATTCGTGTGTCATCGTTCACTTGGTGAGTCATATAATCCGTATTGGATGTGTTATCCTTTGAGTTTCGTTGTCATGTTGTAGCGTGACATATCTGGAATCATATCTGCGTGCCGATCGGTTATGTGTAGGATTTTTAGCCAGGCACACGATGGTCATGCGTGGATGTTTCCGCATTGGACCGTGCACACAAGACGTAGTTCGTGAGGCTAATTAGGTACATTGTCACACGTATATTCTGGATTCCGTATACGGGGTGGACATGTGCACGGGCACATTTCCGGATCGGGCGTACTGTGATGTCCCTCTTGAGCCTTATTGTTTTGTCGTTCGTAGTCCATGTTGTATTGGATATGTCCAACGATTTGCGACTGGTTGTTCATACGCCGAGGGGTATGTCCGACAGTCAGGTTTGTTTCTTTGAGATCTGTATTGTGATGATTTACAGCTTTGGGCTGTTCGGCTTTCAGGCCATCGTGATATACAACTTCGGCTGAGGGGCTTTCAGGCCATTGTGATTTATTGGTATTTCTGTTGGAGCCTTCAGACATTGTGATTCATATTTATTTCAGCATTGGCTTGGATTACCTTCGGGTAATGTATTGTGGTGTTGCTTGTAACGTTTCACCGTTGGGCATAAGTTGCACGTTTCTTTTGTATCTCGTTGAGTTTTCCTGGCGGGATATTGCTTCTCCCTAGTTGTTTTATGTTTCGGGATGAAACTTCTTTTAAGGAGGGTAGTATGTAATATCCGCAAATTCGATTTCCGGTAATTTTCTTTTTTTTGGTGGAAGGCCGGTTTGACGACTCGCTTGGGACCGTTTCGTCATCTTGAGAATGATTAATTCTACACTTTTTGACAACCGAGTTCATTTCGATGTCGTTTTGTTGAGTTCCGTGCTTTTTAGCGACTTTTCCGCACTTGAGTTCGATTCTTGCGAATCTCGTTCAAAACTGCTGTTTCGAGTTTCCCGTAAGTCCGTTTAACTTTGTTATACGTGTTGTGAACTTCGGTTTGGTTATTCGATCATGTATCGTGATTCTCGGGCATTTTGGGCCATTTTGTAATTTACCCAAAGTTATGGGTATCCGTATCTGTACTTGCTGTCTCGACTCTTTTCTTGGTCGCGTATGATTAAGTATTGTATTATGTTTTCATTTCGGGTCGTTGATGTTGCCCGTGAGCTTTTCGTCGTGTTCGTTCCGTACGTTTTCGAAAAATCGAGTCGTCGGGTCATGGCGGCCGAAAGTACCGGCCGACCGGTGCGGCACTTATCGGAAGTCTTGGGCAATCGCCGAGAAGGCACAACAAGAAGCGTAAGCGCTGGCCGGGAGGTCGCGCGCTAGCTCGGCGATGTAGCGCACGCTGCCGAGCGGCCCGGCAGACGCTATCGGGTGCAGACAGAGGGTTACGAGGTTCTGGACTCGGATAGGATTGGCAGGTAGCGTACGCTACTGTCGGTCATGGCGCACGCTAACCGGCAGGGGTAGGGCACGCTGTCGGCCGACTAGCGTACGTTACCTGGGCGAGCTTTTTAGTCCAGAGGTTACTGGACAGGTCGGCTAGCGCGCGCAGGCTTCCGGCCGTAGCGCACGCTGGTGGGGGCCGGGCGGACAGGTTATTGTCGGCAGGATTGGTCGGTGGTGTCGGGTCGTGCGGGCCCTGGCCGAGGGTGTTGGGCTGATACTGGCCGATAGCGCACGCTGGGCCAGTATATAAATGACAGAGCAGCCACTTTTTCATTCGTTTTTCATTTCCTTTATCTTCGGTCCGCGGCTGGAGCTTCAGAGGAGGTGAAGCCATGTTGTTAAACAACAAATCCATGAGGTTTCTGAGTTTATATCACTGATCAATCATCCTATAACATCATTCGATCCAGCGAATCAAGGTTAGATCTTTAGAACCCTACTTTTGGGGAGATTTGGGGGATTTCGCATTTTTGTCCGATTCATTCCGTTTTGTTGATTAATTCATGATGAATATGTTTAATCTTGTTGGTATTCTTAGTTTCCCTATGGATTCATGGTATATTTCGTGGTTTTTACGGAATCGAGAGGGTTTGGTTGTGGTCCGCCCTCGTTGTCGTTTTTTATACGAATATACATGAATCGTAGGCGGGTTTCCGGGTGTATTCCAATTCCGTATTCGTTTAGAATTGGTTGTGATTGTATTCTTCGAATCGTTAGGTTCAGTTTCGTGAGTTCCTAGCATTCGTCGGTGACTTTCCTTTCCGTTCGTTGCGTCGTCAACTATTCAAGGCAAGTATATATTTATGATTGTACGTTCTCGACTTTGAAAGTAAAATACATTAATGGCATGATTATTGATATCCACTCTGGGGCGGGCCGACGGGTCCCCTGAGGGTTTCGTAGCCTCTGGTGTGATTCCACGGATGATATGAACGAACCACTCTGGGACGGACCGACGGGTCCTCTGAGGGTTCCGTAGCCTCTGGTGTGGTTCCACGGTATTCATATATGTATTGATGTGATGCTATGAGATTTAGTTATTCCGGAATACTAGTCTTGAATTGATGAATTGACGGTTACTTTTAATTTATTGTCGAGGAGTATTGTATTTCATACTTGATATACTTGCACTAGCTATTCGACGGCTAACCCCTTTATGGGGGAAATACTTTTTATGTATTTCAGGTTCCAAGAGAACGGACAGGCGGGTATCGGGTCGGCATGAAGATGATGGGCAAGTGTGATACTGTGTCTTATCTCCGGTCATATTTTTTTGGATTCCTCCATTCAGTGTTGTTGTACTAGAATGGATTTTAAATACTCGAGTATTGTATTTCAGTTTCCTTGATGTTCCGGCCTGTGTTGCCGAGGTATTGATTTGTGTGGTGATGTATATGGTTTAATTGGTTATGGTTTTGAATACCATTTGTATTGTCCTTCTTTTCACTGTATCTAGACCTTCTCGGTCAAGTTTTACAGTTCCGCGTATGAATAGCCTTGTTGGTCCCACGACGGAGCTCACAGCGCTGTAATATACCCTGAATAACTTGGGGGTGTTACACGCACGTGGCTCGGCTGGGGCTGCCGATAGTGACTCGCTAGGGCCCGCGCACGTGGCTCGGCCATGGCTGCCAGTAGTGACTTGGTAGGGCCCGCGCATGTGGCTCGGCTAGTGCTGTGTGACGTAGGGCGGCTGTGTCAAATTGACTGGTCACCTGTTTTATGTCCTATAAATACAGCATTTTCCTAATTCATTTATACTCACAACTTATGTAACTATATAGATAAACTCAATATTTATAAATATACATCTTTATATTTCCGATAGGAGTACGTTATGCCGAAGATAAGGGGTCGTTTTCCGGCGAGTTAGACCAGCTTTCCTGACATACTGACTTGAACCTATCCGATTAAAATCCAGTGAATTTCTGAAATCCAGATCGAGGTGCTATCTTTGAGTTCGATTATCTACCAATCCGTGAGTAATTATTGATATATAATTTGTGCGTTTTGTACATAAAATACATATCTAAAATATTAACTTTTGTAATATCAGATTAGACATCATGTAGATATGTAAAACTGAGTTATTTTGGACAAGTCAAGGCTGATTTTAAGTGTAGAGACGTAACTTAAATCGCAAATAACTTTTGATCCGTAAATCATTCTTCGATTCCGTTTCGTGCGTTTTTCTGTTGACGTATTTATATATATTTATTTATTTTTGTTTTAATTTTTGGAAATGATAAAATTTCCGACTCCGTTTCCGTGTTAATTACACTTAAATAATTTAATGATAACAGACACTATGAACAATCGAACTACGTATTTGCCCATATGACGTACTTATATTTTTAACGACAATTTTAAGTGTCATTTTATATATATGCAATTATAAGATAATTAAACCGGTAAATGAATTTATGTTCTTATATAAAATCTCCAGAATTATTCTAAGGAATATTTGAAATGGAAGAAATAGATTTCTATTTCAACTCAAGTTATTAAGTATTACCTTTGGAAATATTTGAGATTATTAAATTGAAATTATTCTCAAAGTTAATACGTTAAATAACTTATAAGGACTATTGTTTGATTTATTACAGTATAAGTAATAGTTAAATTATAAATTGTTTTTAAAAATATTCAAGGATGATATCTAAGAGCTATTTACCAATGCATTTAATTTTTAGACGATGATTTTATTGAAATATAAAATAAAGGACGAGCCATTAAATTAAATTGAGACGTCTTAACAAAATGCTAATAGCATATTATTATTAGGAGATCGATACCTTATCTAGGAGCGGACGGCCGAACTCTCGAGATTTAATTGGAATCATCTTATCGACGACTCACAAAGCAAGTTCGTTCAACTTGCTCGGCCCTAGCATTATTGCAATTTTATGTGTTCATTGTGTATTGATTATGTTGTGCCAATTGTGATGTTGTGAATCTGTGTATTATGTGATGAATGTGAAGAGATGCAAAGTTATGCCGTTCCAGTGGGAACAAAGAGAAATATATAACGAGTGTTCGTTCCGCACCTGGATATTGGGGGTGGTAGAAATTGCACTATCCGGATATTGGGGATAGGTGTTTATGTGTTATTGTATGTATATGTGATTGTGTTGTTAGCTGATACTATTGGAACTGCAAAATTCGTACATATGAGCATATTGTTGTAATGTGTTATGACTGACCCGGGTATGGGCTGGTATTGTTATACTTGCCAGTTGCAGGAACTTCAGAAATACAGGCTTGGGAATGCGAAGGGACGGGGCATGCTTGAGAACGGCGACTTGATAGAGTTAAATTTTCCTTGGCAATTATTTCGAAAATAAAGAGCGTGTATTAAATTTTTAAAATCGTGCGTACTTCAACTTTCCTGTTCGTATGATGAAAATTTATTATCAATTACAATATTATTATTTTTACCAAAAGTTCTTGTGAGGTAAAAATGAATAACCTAGCTTGGTGGGTCCCATAAGGGATCCACAGCGCTGTAGCTACCCAAGATTTTGGGGATGTTACAACGTTGGCTATGAATCGCCTAAAATTGTCCGTTATTTGGAACCTTTGACAGGAGATCTATTTACTGCAAGATTTGCAGACTGTTACTTTGATGAGACAAACTTCCCATCGTTAGGGGGAGAGAGGAATTGAACGATTCAAGTTGAACGCCAGGAAATTGTCTGGTGTGCTCCCTCCTTGCCTCATCAAGATCCCCGCAAGGCTCAATCCGGGCTAGAAGTGCAACGTATTCTCAGTCTTTAGAAAGTTGGGAATTCGATGCCCGACAACTTTACTGATACTGCGAAAGTGACAAGATCTACCATTCCCGCTGCGAATGTTCCTGCAAGGTTAGAAGTCCCAGTTATAGGGCAAGGTTCAGTCGCCCAAAGGAATGATGCCCCCGGCGTCAACCTTAGTGGTGGGATGGCTGCTTCGGCTTCTCTTATCCCTGCTCGAAAGGGGGGAAGGCCAGTGGGTATAAAGGATACCGAACCTCGAAAGAGAAGAGGAACGGAGGCACAAAATCCTCTCATCATCGACACAGTGACTCCGTCACACGAGATTATCTATGACTAGGGATATGTCCTCGAATCAACAATGGAACAATCGACGGATGCGTCGGGAACTTTGTTGATGTCAGAGAATAAAGAAATCTCGTTGCAATGTACGAGTGAATACGTACTATTGGACAAGTTGTCCATGCTAGTCGATGATGCTTTTGCCTAATCCATCGCTCAAGAAATTATTGAAGACGACGATGGTGATCCGCGCTCGGTTGCTGAATGTCAACGACGAGCCGATTGGCCGAAATGTAAAGATGCAATGCAGGCTGAACTAGACTCAATGGCTAAACGTGAGGTATTTGGCCGTATTGAGCCAGTACCCGTGGGCGTTAAAACAGTTGGACATAAATGGGTCTTTATTCGTAAACGCAATGATAAGTATGAGGTCATGTGTTACAAAGCGAGACTAGTTGCCCAAGGCTTCTCGCAGTGCCCTGGCATTGACTACGAGGAGACGTATTCTCCCGTTATGGACATCATCACTTTCCACTACTTAGTCAGTTTGGTAGTGTCCGAAAAACTGAATATGCAGCTTATGGATGTGGTTACAGCGTATCTTTATGGGGATCTAGATACGGATATTTATATGAAAGTCCCCAAAGGGATTTCATTTCCCAAATCAAGTAGCTCTAAACCACGGAGCGCTTACGCTATGAAATTGCGTCGTTCAGTGTATGGGTTGAAAAAATCCGGAAGGATGTGGTATAACCGCCTAGGTGAATACTTGGTTGGGAAGGGATACGAGAACAGTGATATCTGTCCATGCATTTTCGTGAAAAGAACAGATACAAGATTCGTGATTGTAGCCGTCTATGTAGATGACATGAATGTTATCGATACCATAGATGAGGTCAATGAAACGGCCTGCTACCTTAAATCCGAATTTGAGATAAAAGACCTGGGGAAAACTCGATTCTGCTTGGGCTTAGAGCTATAACATCGAGATGATGGTATACTCATTCATCAGTCTGCCTATGTCCACAAAATGCTCAGGCGATTTAGTATGGACAAGGCACATCCTCTTGCTACCCCCATGGTTGGTCGAAGTCTGGAAATGAACAAGGATTCGTTTCGTCCCAAAGAGGAGGATGAAGAGGTCCTTAGAGCAGAAACATTGTACCTTAGCACAATCGGTGCGTTGTTGTATCTGGCTCAATGTACTCGTCCAGACATCATATTCTCTGTGAATCTATTAGCGAGATTTAGCTCCGCTCCCACGATTGTAACATCCCCAGATCGAACCGGGAATATTACACGCCGCAGACCCTCTCCGCGAGGATCCACAGGGCTAGACATCTAAACAACACATTACATTACATACCGACGAATCAAAATAACGAACCAATAGACCGATTTGGTCTTTCGTCACTGACTTAAAAATCAAAATACATAAACTCATCCAGACTCATACCCACACACAAGGGTAAAATACTTGCAACAACAAACAATAAGACAACGGAAAAGACAATACAATAGACTCCGACTAACTGAACCCAAAACTGGCCTTCGTGTGATTAGTATCATTCGTCTTTCATCATCCCTCGTACCGATCCTGTGCCTTGCTCCCGAAAACCTGCATGTACCTGGACACAATACAGATATCCACCCCCCGATTACTCGGGGGTTAGCAAAACTCCACTGTTTCGCTAGTGCAAGTATAAAGTGCAAATACGAGCCATACACAACACATTCCGAGAATACAACGAAAGACTTCCCGATATATATTTAGTAAAAAAAATAGTTCAAGTCTTGAAAGTAGAAACGAAGCAAGTAAGCATTTTGAAAACATCTCCAAATCTCGGGAGTTTTGAAAACATCAAAAATTGAAAATGTTCTTAATTCCTCGAAAGCCATTTAGGGTCACAGCCCCAAAGTTCATTTTTCAAAATACAAATCCGTTTAACAAAACACGGGGTCCACGACCCAACCATTCCGGTCACAAAACACAGGGTCCACAACTCGATCATCCACTTCAATTCACTTACAAGGACACATTACACATAACACATTATTCCTATGCCATTCTAGCCAAGCACCAAGACTCGATATATAATGTCTCTCGACCCCAAGCACAAAGCATTGTGATACTCCGGACAATATCACAATTAACGAAAACATCAACGTCATCCTCAAGATGAAAACCACAACTGGTAACCCGCGGCCGTACCCCTTAGTATCGACCCCCAGACATCCCGTCGGACACTCCGGGTGGGAAACCACTTCCGCGGCCGTACCTGTAACACCCCCAAAACCATCCGGGATATTACAGCGTCGTGGGTCCCGCGCCGGAACCCACCAGGCTAAAAACCGTTTACAAAACCAATTCAAAAATGCCAAAAGGATGATGACGGTAATATTTTGCAAATACTCAAATATTTTCAAAAACATAATTTTGAAATACCGTCATAAAATACCATTTGAAAATACAAGGCGAAGTGCCAAATCTCGATAGTTCAAAATGTACGTTAAGCCGCCACTTAAACGTACCGAAAAATAATTGGGAAAAAGCATTTGACGAAAATAACCCAAGTTCGCAAAGTGACAATAGGGACATTTAAAACTACACCCCCGCAGCGGATAAAGATACCGAAAAGCTATTTTGAAATATACACATGCAGCGGATAAAAACACAGTTTAAAATACACATTTGCAGCGGAAATAAATAACCGGAAAAGAATACTCAATTCTCCGAAAACAAGCCACAGCTTGTATCACATCGGGAAGCTCATCCCTTCACGACCGCTACTAGCTCGATCTCCGAGTACCTAAAAATAAAGCCCACGACGGGGTCAGCCACAATACTCAATAATGATACCGATCACATCATCATAAATAATTACATACCAATGTAATAATGTAGTAAGAATACTACCAAAGTAATCTTACCGTTATAACCTTACCAATCCATAATAATCCAATCCTTACCATAATCCACATTTCGCATCCTCAAATGACGAAATGAACTCAACAATAATTATACATCTTGTATTCCAAAAATACCAATAATCCTCAAAACATCATCAAAACTCATAAGTGCGGGAATAATCCAATCTGTGCAAACTCCTGTCCGTCGGATTACACAATCAAATCTCAACATGAATAAACCAATAATACACAACATATCTGTAGATCAACTACCACTTGACAATGAATACAAATCCCGAAAACATCGACATATAGTCCGAATGCTTATACGATCAATAACCAGATCAACCGATAAATCAACTGAGAATATCATCGACATGATAACTCCAATACGACCAACGAAGGATCAACGATGACTGAGAGTACCCTCAACAAGGTAAACTCCAAACACGATCAACAAAGGATCAACTATAACTGAGAATACCCTCAACAAGGTAGACTCCAAATGATCAACAAAAGACCAATAATAACGGAGAATACCATCAACAAGGTAAACTCCAAATGATCAACAATAATGGATCTCAAGAAATAACTCTGACTGTTGAACATACCCCTCGGGCGTATGAACAACCAGTCACAAACCGTCGAACATACCCAACCATAAATGGAGGATGAACGACCAAACAATATGGCTCAAAGATGGACGCCATAGTACGCCCGATCCGGAAATGTGTCCGTGCACAAGCCACCCCGGGTATTGATCACATACACGTGTGGTCTTGTACCTAATTAGCCTCACGAACTACGTCTCGTGTGCACGGTTCAATGTGGAAATATCAACACATAACCATCATGTGCCCGGCTAAAAATCCTACACAATAACCAATCGGCGCATGAGATATGACTCGGATATGTCACGATGCAACATGACAACGAAACTCAAAGAAACACATATCGATAAGGATCAAAAGACTCACCGAAGTGAACAACAACGGTCGACAATGAAAAGTCGACACGACTAATCAATATCCAAAACATCAATCACGGGATCATCATCCCAAATGAATGACCAACACGATCTACGATCTCAATACAATAGTCACAGGGATCAACATCCCTCAACGAATAACCGATCGAAACTCATTATACGAAACCTCAACATATACAACAACTCAACATACTAATTATCTCATAATGAACAATACATAAGTTACCTCAAAGCCGACGACAATATCCTTTCCACGAACAACATCCACCGAGCGAATACGATTATACAAATAATCTCAAATAAGGTACCATCCATTCAATATCAATAACCCTTTATCCCGATACTTATGTAATCACGATAACTATCCTCGATATCCGATATTCTATATCCTTGACCAAAAATAACTCACGTCTTCCCTGAACACAATTAAATCATATAGCTTATGATTTAATACAACCAGAGCACGATATACAAACCATTATCCCGACAACTTACATTTCTAACAACATTGCTATATGAATTATAAATGAAATGAAAACGAAACCATTCATCAGATATTATAAACTGAACAAGTATAAACTTGCCTCGATACCGATACCACAAAGCCGTTACCAAAATCCATTGCCTTCGTCCACGAGCTCCTCAGCCCCGAACAAAGCAATACACGAACTCTTCGACCTCAACCGCAACACAACGGTCATAATCCACGATCAAAACATCACAACCTATTGCAATAATCAATTAACACACATTCGATAAAAATCAATAACCGACATACTCAACCAACAAACTCAACGGTTCAACGATACCCCGATCATATACATAATACCAAATAACCCAACTCAACAAATACGAACCCATATCCACGATACAAGCCGTAACTCGATGATCACAAATAACAATCAATAACCGATCAACAATGGTTCTACAATATCCCGATTAAACACATATCCAAACAACCCAAACCAATCAAACACGAACTCAAAACCAAAATACGATTCCACAATCCGAAGATCATATCAATAATCAATTTAAACCAACAAGGGTCTAACATTACCGATTCCAAATTCAATCTTAAATACGGATACAAGTTTCCTCCTTGTAAATTCATAATATAAACCAATTACGGTTATCATCATCAATCGGACGATCCGATTAATTCAACATCATAGATAACCATATTCCAAAGGTCTCAACTAATTCCATTATCCGAATTGAACACTTATTCAATAAGTATGAATTTCCAAATTCAAACATGGATAATAATTCTCATCAAACTCGAAATCATATTCGTATTCCTATACGAATATTGTACCAAATACATAACTTAGTTCTAAATGTGAATATTCCATATTCATATCCAAAACACCAACACTTTAAAACGTATTCATCAAATCAATGATCAATTTATCTCGACATTAAGGATTTTATAACATATTCGATTCCAACTTCAACTCCAAATACGAAGACAAAACTCCTTCTTGTTCATACTTGTAAATTCGTAGAAAACAATTTACCGATTATTATCGTGAATAATCACATTCCAAAAATATCCGAAATCCTTCCAAAATCATAACATGTAACTCAAGAGTTCTTTAAGAACACGAATTATCCAAATTCACGTTCATAATCCATAAAACAACATAACCCGATGTTTTCTAACATCTAAACAACCCTTAATCATAATTCAAGGTGTATATAATCATGTCCTTCAACATATACTTCTCATAACATCATGAATCGCAACAAACCACCAAGAACATCGAGAATACTACGATTCCATAATCATAACAACATAATCGAATCATTTGATCACCAATTCATTATCTTCCTTTAACAAAATTCCCATAATTACCAAGAATCATCACAACAATATCATTTCCATCACCATTCATACGAAAACGTGTAGAATTTTCCAAGTTCTACTCATTGAGACATTTCATCGAACACTTTGAAGGCATAGTCCAATTCAATCGATTATTCAAAGAAATACTCGAATCCGATCCACAAAACTTCAAGAACAACGAATAATCTCAAGAATACAACAAGATTCCATCAATAATCTGAGTTAAAACGAATCAAACCGCCAAGACATCAAGAAACTTCAAAATATCCAAAACCAAGTGTTTAGGTGTTCTTACCTTCGATCCGGGTGGAAGATGATGTTAATCCATGATTCCAACTTCCAAAACATGTTGCTAGATGATGATATTACTCAAATCCATCCACTTTGATGAAGAAATCGCCAAAAAGCGAAGAGAAAACATGAAAATGGCGGATGACTCGGTCGAGGCCTTTAAATAGGCGGACCACGCCGGCGCGTTACGTCGTAACCGCCGGCGCCTTACGTGCGTAACGGCCATGGCTCGCTTTGCCCGATTCTGCCGGAACCCTTACGTGCGTAGCGGCGGTGGCTTACGTCATCGCGGCCCTACGGCCGAATCGGCCGCGCCTTACGTCGTAATCGGCCGATCCCCAGCCCCCGAGTCACTGCCGACCGTGATCGGCCACCCCCACGAATCACTGCCGACCATGCTCGGCCATTCCAACGAGTCACGGCCGGCCAAGCTCGGCCATCGGTCATCTCGGCACGACTCGACCGGCTACTCCGTAACGTCGTAACACTTAATCCGTTGCGTCGTAATCGTGCGTTGACTTGCTACGATATAATACTCGTATTACGTCGTAATACACCCCGTATAACGTCGTAACCGTCCGTTGACTCACTGTCCACATCCGCGCCAAAGCCGACACGGGCCCCACTATCCGATCACAAGTCGATTCCTCTTATTACGTGCGTTATGTACACTATATAACGTCGTGGCTAACACATTTTACGTCGTAAGCTCCAAGGCTTAACGTCGTAATGGCTTTATACTTAGCCAAAAATCCAGTGTTCTGTCCGACGCGTCTCGGCGTCGAAATACAAACATACGGCATCTTGAATACACATACGAATCGAAAATATTCTCATACGGTATACGATATCGATTGATTCAACTTTGATACAACATATCTGAATATATCATCAATCAAAAACGATAATTACACCAGTATAACTGTCTCGGTTCTCAATTTATTTTATCCATACTGTATAGATACCAAACTATACAGTATATCTCAGATAAAATAACGCGAAAAATTTATACTGAAAATTCGGGTATTACAGTACCCCTTAGTATCGACCCCCAGACATCCCGTCGGACACTCCGGGTGGAAGTTCATCCACACACGCACCCAAGTCCACTTCCGTGGCCGTTCCCCTTAGTATCGACCCCCAGACATCCCGTCGGACACTCCGGGTGGAAGGAACAACACACACACACGTTCCAAAATCACAGTTGCAAACCACAAGCCTCGAAGGTCAATCACAGTATATATAGTCGAGGTACCTTACTAGAATGGCCAGTTCATTCAACATATACTCACGACCAAGTAATGATACGACTCACAAGGAAGCACAAGATTTCAACAGCACCGAACGACACAACTAATATCACACAAACTCACATATTCATCCATAAACACGTGACTCCAAGCACATAATTTGACAAAAGAATTACACTTTACATTTACCAACGACATAATCATACGCAATGACATCACAAGAAAGTAAGGTGATTCTATACTCGACACTAGTTCACATATTCAACTAAGCACATTAATTCCCGATACACATGGGTCACCTTTACAAAAAGCATGATGGTAAATATTCCGATTCTTTCGAAAAATGGTTATTAATATTTATTTAGCACATATCGACGATTAACAACCATAATATCCACAAAACACGTAATATATGGGCAAGATACTTGCCTCGATAATCGATACCGGACACTCCTACAATCACGGCTCAGTCGGGACACCTCGAACACCTACGATTCCTCGGCGAAGGAAAAGAATACACCCACGATCGAGAAGCTTGAAGAAAACGACGAACGGAAGGGTTCCGACTCGAGTTCTTCACAAGAATTCGACCCTAACAACATATAATCAATAAATCATCGATCATACGAGGAAGAATAATCGTAGAACGCCCGAAAACCCCTCTATGACATTTAACCGGACACCTTCAAGGCGTCGGTCAAGAACTCGACCCAAATAACGAATCGATACGATCCAACCATGGAATAACAAGGAAAATGATATAATATATCTAAATAATCATCAATCCATCATAACCCTAAGTTAAATCGGATTAATCGGACGAAAACACCCAAAATACCCAAATTCCCCAAAACTAGATTTCTAGGAAATCTGACCTGATTCGGTAGATCGGAGGATGTTATAGGACGGATGATTGATGATATGAACCTCAACACTTCATGGATTCATTGTCCAACAACATCTCTAGATGATTCACACACCTGACCGCGACGGAAGAAAAAGAATGAGAAATGGTCAAGAAAAACGCGCCGGGCCTTAAATAGCCGATTGCCGGCCGGGTTACGACGTAATCGGCCATGGCTTACGACGTAACGGCCATGGCGAACACCGCTGGAAATGCCGGAAACGTTACGTACGTTACCGGCCAGGGCCTTACGTACGTAACCGGCCTTACGTACGTAACGGCCGAGCACTACCGTACGTTACTCGGCCAGGGCTGGCCTGGCTCGAGCATGCCCGGCCATGACTCGGCCGGGACCAACTCCGACGGCCCGAACGACCCCGAAACCCGAACTTGAGTACGAATCGAAGATACGGTTACGAAGTACTCGCAAAGACTAAAATCACGATACGCGATCGAAACACCAAACCAAAGCTCGCAACATGAATAATAACATTAAATGAAATTACGAGAAACTCGAAACAACAGTTTCGGACGAGATTCGCAAGAATCGAACTCAAGTGCGGAAAAGTCGCTAAAAAGCTCGGAACTCAACAAAACGATACCGAAACGAACTCGGATGACAAAAAGTGCAGAATTAATCATTCTCGAAATGACAAAACGGTCATGAGCGAGTCGTCAAAACGGACTCCGGCCGAAAAAGAAATTTACCGGAAATCGAAAATTGCGGATATTACAACGATAAGGCATTGGAATGGAGTAAAACACATCTTTCGATACTTGAAAGGCTCTAGTGATCTTGGGTTGTTCTTTCCCTGCGCAAGAGAGAGCGATATTCCGAAAGGAACTATTGAGGTTAAAACGATGCATACCGACCGTCGATCTTCCTTTGATAGTGCAGCTAAGCATGGTAGCTTGACTACCAGAAGTGCTAATGCGAGCAAGCTTACCCCTATGCAGAGAATCCTAACAACACGTTAGTTGGATTTGCTGATGCCGGTTACCTCTCTGACCCGCATAAAGGATGTTCCCAAACTGGTTATGGTATGTGTTCACCATTGGGAATACAGCGATATCTTGGCGATCTACCAAGCAGACCCTGGTTGCTACTTCCTCGAACCATGCAGAGATAATTGCATTGCACGAATCCGTAAGGGAGTGTATTTGGCTCCGGTCAGTCATAGACCATATACGAGGAACGTGTGGATTAGATCCCACTATAGCAACCCCTACTTGCATCTTTGAGGACAATGTGGCATACATTGAGCAGATGAAGTTAGGTTTCATTAAGGGTGACAATACCAAGCATATCGCGCCGAAGTCTCTGCCAAAATCTACATTTGAGAAACATGTGAGAAGCATCAGCATGTGTCGATTATCCGAGCTCAACTAATGATAGCTCGACGGGATGAGCTGTCATGTATACCTCAGGGGGAGTATACTTCACATGATTATGATATTTGTAGTTGGTGCATTGTGCTCTTTTTCCTCACCAAGTCTTTGTTTTTTCCCACGGGGTTTTATTTGACTTGGAAAGGTTTTTTACCGAGGCAACACCTTATATGCACCATGTTAGTATTAGTGCTCGACACATGGGGAGTGTTCCGGGATATTCTTCCCTTATTGGTGTCTTACCTAATACTTGTTGTAGGAGGGATAGAGATATGGAAGGTTCTAGACTCTTCCAGAGGTAGTAGGATTCTGTTAGATGTCTTACCTTAACTAGGAATCCTATGTATGGAAGGACTCTCATTGTAATGCCTATATAAAGGCCCCTCTATTCATTGCTATCAATACAATTGATTTGCTGTCTTTTACTTTCTCCTGAAACAATTCTAATTTTTTTATTATTCAATATTACACCAAAGGACAATTATTAACCAGAAAAATATATTAATATTCTTATTAATCATTTTATATGGTGAAGAAGCTTTAAACTAACTAATATAGTTAATTACTAGGTATAAACTAATACACTCAACTATCAGCTATCCGTTGATCGACCAACATGATCATAAAGTTAATCGAACGTGGATAGACCTATAGAACTTATTTACATATTATTTTAAATTTAGTATTGAAATATCCACTAAGGTTTACATGACATAACCGTAGATGCCATATATATGTTTGGTTTATGCTCGAAGGTTCTTTTCTTTTTTTAGGTTTAGACAAAGAGTTAAGCGATTTATATTTTAAAAAAAATTAATTTAATCACTTAGTTATTTTAGCATTAAGGTTTTTAATTTTCTCGTCTTAAAATGCAAGAAACATATCACACATACATACATACATGTCGTACATCAAAACAGTAAAAAACCAAAATAAACGCATGGATAATAAATTATCCAATTATCATGGTCTTCTTCCTTGAATTGAACCCAAGAAAATCTTCGACTCGATATCTCCCACTGGGTTGAGTATTTCGGCACTCCTCCCATGCCGGGTCATGAATTTCCAAAATTAAAATTTTCACTTTTATGCAAAATAATTACATAAAAAATCAATTTTAAAATCCTGACTCTCCAGCGGATGCAACGAACGGCGGTGAAACAGACCGGACCAAAAACTGGACGACCCGACCCGAACCGGTGAACCAGCCCGAAACAGGCAGCCCGCGGTGACACGTTCTTAGTGTAGCTATCGTAAGTGCACGATATCCTATCAAGTAGTAAAGTGGACTTTTTGAGTCCGGTTTATCGATCACACGAGGAAGTTTGGTTATAATTTGAATTATACACTATTAGTCTATTTTTATAGATACTAAGATGAGTGAAACACACAATTAAAGAGTTTGGTTTAATAGTTGCAAAGTAAATGCAATAATAGTTCTAATATTTTAAGGAAATAAAAAAAAGATTGCAATAATAATAGATTGATTAACGATAAAATGGAATAGTTGGGATTACAAACTTAGTTCGTCATTAGTTATAGAAGATGTATAGGAGATCATAAGATGAATTTACTTATTATGTTGTGTAGATTCAATTTTACTTAAAAAGACGGTTTCTCTTTCGAACTATAAAACGCCCATTACATATTGAATCAATCCACTATATTTCTATGTTGATTGGCTTCAATACATAGCATTAGGATTTATGAAAATAACTCAAAGAATCATCTAAGGTCTAGAGGTATATTTCTATCCCCTAGAACAACTTAGAGTGAAGATCATTTGATCTAATCAAACATATTTTCTTTCGAAACATATGAAGACCATAAATATCGTCATTTATTGGCCAAATAAATAAAGATTGTTAAAACAATGAAAATCACACACAATAATAAGTAATTCACAATAGATCTTTTATACAAACATAAATAACATGACTAACCTTGTTTATAATACCAACTAAAGGTAACTTAGCACATGAAGAGTTTATTATACATAATACAAGCCTTGGTGGTCATTATTAGTTGAATCAAGAGAAAGAATTGATCCTCACTCCTGTAACACCCCCAAGACATTCAGGGCATATTACAGCGCCGTGTACCCCACACTGTGGAATCCACCAGGCTAACGTATCAACAAGACATTCGCCAACAACAAACAATCATCAATAAAACGACAATTCAAATAAAAGATTACAACCCGGCAAATAGAATCCAACATCAATCCATTTCCCAAAACGGGAACACAACATTAACAATTTTGAAAAGGAAGTACTCGAGTACTTAAACCAGTTTTATAATACAGAAACCCCAAAACAAGACATCAAAAATAATTGACAGAACTGAACACCATCAATTGACTACTGAATAGTATCATGCTTGCCCATCATCCTCATACGGCTCAAGTGCTCGTTTGTCCCCACGATCGATACCTGAAATACAAAAAGTATTTCCCCCATTTAAGGGGTTAGCGACAACTGCTAGTGCAAGTACAATCCATTTGAACTACATTCTAATCAGATGAATATATGCGCCAAAAATCATTTTAGAAAACATTTTATATTCCGGAATATTTACAATGTACAATCACAAAACACATTATCTCCAACAAATCACAATTCAAAGTTAACCGTTGGTACGAGACTCACGGCCACCGTACCCCGCAGAGCCCCATCGGATATTCCTAGGTGGCTAACCACAGTCCGCGATACGCACACTCACGACAATACGTATCCTTAGAGGCCCCGGCGGACCGTCCCTAGGTGAACATACACATTTCCATCCACAACGACCACGATAAAGTCATAATTCAAATACTAGAACATGTAAACAAATGTAAAGTACTTGCCTTTGTGACATCTTCGAAGAATCGGAAGTGAAAAACGACTACGGGCGATCCGAATGGAAAATGATGGTTCCTAAACGAAGAATTAACATAACTCAGTCCCAACAGACATCAATAATCGAATGGAATGCACCCATAACCCCGATTACAATACACGACAATAGACGTTCAATCGATACGGGCGAGGGTTTACGCAAAATCTCCCCGTATTGATAATTCACGGATTAAAATATAGGAAAATGGATTTGGAATCACCCAATAATCACAATCGGTAAGGAATATCATAACATAGTTGAACAATTCGGAACTAATCCCTAGAATCCCGAAAACCCCCCAAATTCGTCAAAGTTAGGGTTCCTGAGGAAATACCTTGGATTCGACTGATGGAAGATGTGAATGTTGTAGATTAATCTCCCTTGGTACACAATAATCAATCTCTAAAGGAAATCCACGGATTGCTCTGGACAAATCGCTCCAAAGGCACTCAAGAACACTCACGTCGCGAGAAGGGTTGAAGAAGAATGAAAAGAAACGACTGAGGTTAAGTCAGATTTAAAAACAACGACGGTAGCACGTTAACACAAGTCGTTAACGCACGTGCGTTATGATGGTTACGTAGGTAACCCAATCTGGTTAACGTCGTAACCAAATGTCTGTCTTGAATTGGGAAGGGTCATAACGTCGTTATGGATCATGCATAACGACGTTATGCACGTGCGCATCCCATTTACGAACACCAATCCGCGATCGATTCAACGACGAACCACAACACGAGGATAGAATCAAAAGTGTAAATACGAGGTATTCATAACAACGAAGCTGAGTGTTCGACAGTAAATGCACTTCCAACTACCGAGGAATCCAAAATACGACAAGGAGATGAATTTCCCTAAACTTATATGAAATTACAAAAATGGCCCAAGTGCCCGGAAATCACGAAACGACGTCGGATTTACAAACCGAAAGTCTCAACATGACAAACTCAACCATACGAACTTGTACAAACCAAGAAACAATGAGAACGAATGAGTTTTACGAGAATCGAACGTTCAAACGGCAAAACATGCCATAAAATGAAATTACGTGAAAACATCACCAACACTCGTCCAAATGGAAAAACTCCAAGAATAAAGTAGATTCAAAATGTCGAAACGGTTACAAGCGAGTCGATAAAAATACACATACACCAAAAATGGAAACTGCTAAAAATGAAAAGTTACGGATATTACAACTCCCTTAGTAGACAAAGGAAAAAGAAGCAATAAACTCTCTGAACAACATATGCTATACCACACTCAAGCAAATCACTCAAGAACACAAGTGTGTTCTTCACACAAAAAGAAAAATTTACAAGAAGTGAAAAATTATATGATGAATGATGAATGATGAAGGATCTAAGGGGTCTATTTATACACCTAAAGTCATCTAATAGCTCCAAAACTCCAGCATTATTACAATAGATCGGATCAATGCCAGCCATCCCCTCAATAATACACAAAAAGTATAAAAAATTAGACAAATCATAACAATCTGTCAAGAGTTACGGCCGTAACATTAAGGAGTTACGGCTGTAACTTGGATGACTTACGGCCGTAACATTCTGTAGTTACGTCCGTAACTTGGCTTCGTCAATTTGTTCACTGGTTGCTTTGAGAGTTATGTTTTCAGCCCAGAATTTCTCAGACTTTGCGTTTTTGCCCCAAATCTTCTTCGGATGATAACTTTTGATATATAACTCTGATTTTGAATCCGGAAAGACTGCCGAATTCGTCTCGGAAAGCCCTACAACATGAATATATAAAAATTCAACAAAGAGAATATTTAATAAACATATTATTTCTTGAGTAAATCAGTTATTTAATCCGATCATCATCCGATAAAAATAAAATTATTAAAAACTAATTAATTAAAAGCAAAAAATGAGTAGACTAGCTCAATTATGGGTGAATTTTATCGATACAAACCATAGATAAGTGTATAAAACTGACACTTATCACGCGGCTCGTGGCAACAGGCCCGGCGCTGCTCGACAAGTAGTCGTGTGTCTTAGCAATACCCGCAGCGTCTTCTTTGGCCACGACTATCCAAAGATCCGGTGTCTCTCGCTATAATTCTTTGTGACTTTATCTTCTCCGAAATCGATTACAATTTTACACAAAACAAAATACATCTACACGAAAAACAAGATTCTAGATCGACCCGCGGATTTTCTCACGGGAAAAACCATTACATGCCTCAAAATTGGGACAAACCATCAAATCCATAAAAAATAATAAATTAACCATTCATATAACCATGATAATTGGATCATATTCCCTGCAAGAACACATCTAACGAAATATTCCAACATCAAATTACATTGATATTTAAATTGCTATCAATTAATCACTAAAATTAATTAAAATAGCAAAAGCCTAAAATCTGGCTCCGATACCAATTGTTGGAAATAAATCGCAGCGGAAGCGAAGTTGGTGAAAAATTTGATAAAAGCGTTTTACGCATCCACGAGCACAAAACTTATTCAGACATGTTAATTAATTAACGACTAAGATTAATAAGTAATTTAAATATTATTTTTTATTTAGTAAATAAATTTGTTGGTAAATTCAGTATCATAATCCAGATCGAAGATCACAGGATATTTACCTTTTGAAGTGTAGTGGTTGCTTTCTTGATCTCTTTCTCAAAATCTTCTAGAGTATGATCCCGCCTTAATCCGGACGTTGTGTGGGCAACGAGCTACTGAATATTGCTTGGACTACAAAGTGGATCGGCCGAAACCTTATCCCTCACAATTCGCAATTTTCTTTTCTTCAAGTAATTCCGATTTGTAGCAAGAATCTCAATTGTGGAATCAAAGACACAAGTCAAGATCCATAATTAAATACTAAGAAGAAAAATCGAAATTCCTTGTGCCGAACCCTCCCTAGTGTCCTATTTATAGGTTTCGGACTACTCTAGGGATCTTAAGGAGGATTAGGGTTAAGACTCCTAGTGCAACCCAACTTTTCATATTAAGCCCTTTCCTAATATGGTTGAGTTCACTAATATCAATTCAATCCACTAAAGAATTAATATTGCACTTCCAACCCAAATCCCAATTTACGAAATCGGGCTCCTTATTTGAATATATTATTTTCCATGTTTAAGATATCGAATATCCATTAATTAATTTAAGCTATTGACAATTTTAATTAATTAATATCTTATCCAAGAGTAGTACCACTCGAACCTTATTATTATATCGGAATTAAATCCACCTGCAGGGTTTAATATAATAATCATTATCGAGCTCCTCAAGAGGACATCATCAATACGCATGAGTCGGGACATGAATTTTTAGTTATAATAATAAGTGTCATATAAATAATATTATTGCCCAAGATACGAAGCTTATTGAGTCAATCACACTGACTCTCACCCATGGTAAATCAAAGCAATAAATATGTGAATAATATGCAAAACATGTGATTAAAAGTAATTAATATTCTCATAGGTAGTTACAGGGAAATAAGATAATACAAGCATAAAGTATGTTTTGCAGTGTACAACCCTAACACGAACATGGCCCAGAACATTAGAATTGAAACACCTTGGTGCACCACCGGAAGTCAACGATACCGACTTGGAGCTCAAAGACCCTCTAGCTGACTGAGAGGGTCCCGCAAATGAGCGGTACGAGGTTTGCGGTTTAGAAACCCTACTTCCCTTGCTTCTAAACAAATCACCATAAACCTTCTACTTCTTAGACACGTTAGTCGGCTGTTAGGAGTATGCCCTCGAATGCCACTCAGAGGATGTTAGAGTGAGGTCATTGTACTTGTTATTATATAAATCATTATCAGAAGATAATTGTATGTTTCTTTATTTACTGGTAGTCACTGGCATTCCTGACTCGTATATATATATATATATATATATATATATATATATATAGAGAGAGAGAGAGAGAGAGAGAGAGAGAAACTAGTACGTGTATTTTAGAGCAAAACATTCTACTCCTTATTGGATAAGGGGATCGACAATAGAAAGGTTTATGGCTCAAATACTTAATCATTCGCAAGTCGATGAAACTTGACTGGGCGTTAGGTTTATGTGAAGACTTGTTCTTTGGCTTGGAGAGTGCCTGTCAATCACTATTGGTTAGTGGGAGCACACGTTATAGGTATGCTAATGAGATTAGTATACTCGAACCGACTTACCCTCGATTTGTCACACGGATTTCACTCCGGGACAGTCAATGACGGAATCAAAAGGTTGTGATAGGTATTCTTCTTAGGCGTATTTTTATGCGCTTATTTATCATTAGTTTATATCCATTTTGAGCCTAAAAATGCATAAATGAGCTTTTAATGCACTATTCTTATATGTTTTGAAGGAAATTGGAGTCTGGAAGCCTAAACGATGAAAAACGGGCGAAAACAACATTTTTTGGTCATGAGCCGCGGCACACGCACGGCCCCAGCGAAGCCCCAAACGGACTGTACCCTGAGCCTCGGCCCATGAAGAAAAATAGTGCGCCCAGGTATGCGCTGAAGGTTAGGGGCCGCGGCACAGCTTAAGTGAGCCGCGGCCCACAGGGCGGTTTTGCTGAGACTTCCGCGTTTCTTTGCCGTTTTTGGAGCAGTTTTCGAACCAAATCCCCGGACGCGTTTTGGAGGCTGAGGAAAGTTATAAATAGGGATTGAAGGTCATAAAAACCAGGGGGTGGATATGTAACACCCTCAAGATATTCGAGGTATATTACAGCGCCGTGAATCCCTATGTGGGACTCACCAGGCTGAACAGCATCATACTCATCGACTCACATAAACGACAAACCAACACCATGTCATAAAGACGCAAAACAGAAAAAATCCACCCGGTTCAACCGGTCAAACATAACATCATCAATCAACACCAACATATAGGCAACAATACAATCCGGACAAACAAGAACTCTTAGGTACTCGAGTACAACTATTAGTTCAAAAACCACAAAAGATGAAAAGACAAAAAGACATTAAGACGTCACTTATGCACAATCATCACGCATGGCCATCATCCGTAATGTCTGGTCAGCTCGTCCCCGATGAACCCGACTGAAATTCATAAAACGAATTTCCCCAAAACGGGTCCCAGAGGGGTTAGCAATTACGCTAGTACAAGTAACCAAATGAACAATTTACATCTTACACATATAGTAATGCATGCAATTCAAGAAAACATAGTTCCAAAATACTCATTTAGGAAACGCCAATGATCAAACCACATTTGTAAAAATGCACCACAATTAACCGCGGACCCACGGCCGTGGATCCTGCCGAGACCCCGTCGGATCTAACCCAAAGTGGTTAAAAGCAAGCTCGCGGTCCCACAGCTTCGTGGAATCCTACCGAGACCCCGTCGAGTCTAACCCGCAGTGAGCATACACACGCACACAATTTCTCATACAAAACTACTATGTCAAGATCGTAAGTTCATAAGGATACTTGCCTCGATTAAATAGACGATGACACGAACGGAACGGAAGGATCAAGCACAACCACGAGGAACCGACGAAAATGAACCTAACGATTCGAATAGCACAATCACAACCACTTCTAAATGATTATGGAAATGGAATACACCCGGAAACCCGCCTACGATTCATGTATATTCGTATCAAAATAACAACGAGGGCGGACCACAACCAAACCCTCCCGATTCCGTAAAAATCTACAAAATATCCATGAATCCGTAGGAAAACTAAAGATACTAATAATATTAATCGTATACATCATGAATCCACCAACAAAACGGAACGAATCGGAAGAAAAACCCAAAACCCCCAAATTAATCGAAAATAGGGTTTTAGAATATTACCTTAGGAGATTCAAGCACCAAGATCCGTAGAACACGCGTTAGATTGATTGCCCGGGCTTCACTACCGAAGAAAAATGGTGAAAATCGACCCCCCATTGGATAAAGGTGAAGAACTCTTCCCCTCTCTTACACTCTCTCTCGCGATGCAGTGAAATGAGGAAGAAGACGGGCGATTTCGTCTAATAAAGACGAGTTTGCACAGTTACCGCTTTGTGTGCCACGGCACAGCCGAAGTGTGCCGCGGCACAGGCCAACAAATTACGCCCAGGTTTCGGCGTTGTGCGCAAGACGGCTGCGTGTGCCGCGGCACCTGCTGATTGGTTTGGGTCGCAGAAGACACACGAGTGTGCCGCGGCACGACAGTGTGCCGCGCACTGCTCGGCACCGTGCCGCGGCATCGATGGGTGTGCCGCGGCACGCATGATTGGTTCGACCACCAACTGAAGGAATTTGTGTGCCGCGGCACGCACAGCTTGTGCCGCGGCCCACACCACCTATTGGGTCCCAAAATGATAAAAATGATCCCGAAAGAGGATAAAACGATAGGAATCAATATTTGGGGACTAATAACACGAAATGGATCCACGGCAACCCCGAAACGGCGGTTCCGCACAACAATTACGAATCGGATCAAAAGATGACAAAAGTTACCTTTGAAGGATACACGAGGGTCACTACAATCGAGAATTACACCGGAAATACAATTACAAGGGAAAGAAAAATGCGGATATTACATTCTACCCCTCTAAAAATAAGTTTCGTCCCGAAACTTAAGAAACAAACAACTCGGGGTACCTAGCACGCATGCTATCCTCGGTTTCCCAAGTTGCCTCCTCGACACCGTGTCTCGACCACTGCACCTTGACCAAAGGTATGGTCTTATGCCTCAATCGCTTCTCACGATGCTCCAAAATCTTCAAAGGACGCTCTTCAAAAGTAACATCCTTGGCGACATCAATCTCACCATAATCGATGACGTGACTAGGATCCGGGACATATTTCCTCAACTGGGAAACATTAAAAACGTTATGAACATGACTCAAGGCTGGAGGTAACGCCAAATGGTATGCCAACTCACCGACTCGCTCGAGAATCTCAAAGGGTCCAATAAATCTCGGACTCAGCTTCCCTTTCTTCCCAAAACGAAAAACTCCTTTCGTCGGCGACACCTTTAGCAAAACGTGGTCTCCTACCTCGAATTCCAAAGGTCGACGACGGACGTCGGTATACGACTTCTGTCGACTCTGGGCAGTCAACATCCGTTCCCGAATTACTTCTATCTTCCGCCTCGTCTCTAAAACGACATCCGGCTCGGTCCCGACCAAATCAGACGTTTTATTCCAACAAATCGGTGATCGACATCGCCGCCCATAAAGTGCCTCGTACGGCGCCATCCGAATCGACGCGTGCCAACTATTGTTATACGTGAATTCGATCAGTGGCAAATGTTCCTCCCAGTCATTACTCCAATCGAGAGCACAGGCACGCAACAAGTCCTCGAACGTCTGGATAGTGCGTTCCGACTGTCCATCTGACTGAGGATGAAAAGAGGTACTCAAACGCAACCGGGTACCCAACGCCTTATGCACCGCCTGCCAGAAGTGCGATACAAAACGGCCATCACGATCCGAAACAATAGACTTCGGGGTACCATGAAGTCTCACGATCTGCGCGATAAACACACGGGCTAACTTCTCCGGGCCCCAAGTGTCCTTGATGCCCAGAAAATGTGCCGACTTAGTCAGACGATCGACAATCACCCATACCATATTCATGCCCGACCTCGATCTCGGCAAACTCGTAACGAAATCCATCGATATATCTTCCCATTTCCATTCCGGAACGGGAAGTGACTGCAATAACCCAGCCGGTCGCTGATGCTCGATTTTGACTTGCTGACAAGTCAAACATCTCGCTACGAACTGTGCGACCTCATCCTTCATATCATTCCACCAGAAATTTCTTCTCAGGTCCTTGTACATCTTACTCGAACCAGGATGAACGGAATAGGGTGTAGCATGGGCCTCCCGTAAAATACTCTGCCTCAACTCTGAGTCGTTCGGCACACAAAGCCGACTCTGGAATCTCAAAATACCATCCTCGTGAATCACAAACCCAGGAGACTTTCCCTTAAGAACGTTCTCTCGGATTTGAGTAATCATCGGATCCTCTGATTGCTTCAGCTTAATTTCATCGATCAAAGATGATGAAATCTCTAAAGCACAAAGTTGCCCGACAGCTCCCGGCAACGAGACCTCAACATCTAACTCGATCAAAGCCCTCCGAAGCTCAGACTGAGATGTAAGGATCTCAAGCGTTCGCAACGCAACTGGTTTCCGGCTCAAGGCGTCGGCCACGACGTTCGCCTTACCCGGATGATAAAGGATTTCGAGGTCATAATCCTTAATCAACTCTAACCACCTCCTCTGCCTCATATTCAACTCCCGCTGAGTAAATATGTATTTCAGACTTTTATGATCGGTAAAAATCTGACATGTAGAGCCGAAAAGGTAGTGACGCCAAATCTTGAGCGCAAATACGACTGCCGCTAACTCCAAATCATGAGTAGGGTAGTTAAGCTCATACGGTCTCAACTGTCTCGACGCAAAGGCAATGGTCTTGCCGTGCTGCATTAATACGCACCCAAGACCCTGACCCGAAGCATCGCTATAAACGGCGAATCCCTCGTTGCCACATGGCAACGCCAAAACCGGAGCTGAAGTCAACCGCTTCTTGACTCCTCAAAATCGAATCGCTCTCGTCATTCCGCATTTAACTTCTCGGATTTCTGGAGCAATTGTGTAAGTGGTCGAGCTAGTTTCGAGAAACCCTCGACGAACCTACGGTAGTAGCCAGCCAAACCCAAGAAACTACGGAGCTCTCTCACGATTTTGGGCGGTGCCCAATCCACTCCCGCCTCGATCTTCTGCGGATCTACACGAACCCCTACTGAAATCAGGTGACCCAAAAACATCACTTCCTTCAGCCAGAACTCACATTTCGAGAACTTCGCATAGAGTTGCTCGGCCCTCAAAATGTCTAACACTATCCGCAAATGATGGGCATGCTCTTCCTCGTTCCTCGAATAAATAAGAATATCGTCAATGAAGACGACGACACACTTATCCAAATACTCGATAAAGACTTTGTTCATCAACTGCATGAACACCGCCGGCGCATTAGTTAACCCGAAAGGCATGACTACGAACTCATAGTGCCCGTACCTCGTCCGAAAGGCTGTTTTCGGCACATCGGACTCTCTCACCCGGAGCTGATAGTACCCCGATTTCAAATCAATTTTCGAGAATACCGCAGCTCCCTGCAACTGATCGAACAAGTCATCAATTCTCGGCAAGGGATACTTGTTCTTGATGGTCACCTTGTTTAGTTCGCGATAGTCGATACACAAACGTAGTGAACCATCCTTCTTCCGTACAAACAGGACCGGTGCGCCCCAAGGCGAGGCGCTCGGTCGAACATACCCCGACTCAAGAAGCTCACTCAACTGCTTCTTCAACTCTGCCATCTCTGAGGGTGCCATGCGATAGGGTGCCTTCGAAATAGGAGCCGCGCCCGGTTCTAACTCTATAACAAACTCAACCTCACGATCCGGTGGCAATCCCGGTAACTCGTCAGGAAATACATCAGGAAACTCATTAACGACTGGAATCGACGAAAGCTCGACTCCACCATCCTCCGCCTTCAAAGCATAACACCAGTAACCAGTACATCCCTTTCGCATGAGACTCATCGCCTTCAAGGCATTAATGACGAATTTCTGGTTTCCCCTCTTTCGCCCCGCGAAAGAGTGCTCGGTGCCGTCCTCGGCTAACATAGTGATGATTCTCGTGCGGTAGTTCATGATCGCACCATGCCGCTCGAGCCAATCATCACCAAGAATCAAATCCTCACCCTCGATACTCACAACAATAAGATTAGAGGGCCAAATCCTCTCACAAATAAGCAGGCAGCCTCGAACCTCCCGATCACCAACGATCCTATCACCGCTAGGAAGCTTAACGATGAAGGGCTCACAAGGTGTCAAGCGGTCGAGACTCAAACGGCGCACACAATCCAGAGATATGAACGAATGCGTAGCACCGAATCGAAAAGCACACCGACAGGGATGAGAAAGAATATAAACGGTACTGCCGCCACGGTAGAGCCTGGGTCATCGGCTCTCCGCATCTCATAGACACGCGGATGGGCCGAGCCGACACCGGAAGCTCCCCTTTAGAGGGCTGACCCGACCTCTCCCGACTAGCACTCGGCGGAGATTGAGGAGCAAACGATCCACGATTCACACTTGGTTCCCTAGGCGCTGGAATGGAAGCCCGGCACCAAGGATTTTCTCCCTCTCGGCCTGAAAGCGCCTTTGTGACCCGACCGCCACACTGACACGTCAAAGAAAGGGTTCGGACAAACACGACCTGTGGCCCACCGCCACGCTAAAGCATTTCACCTCTCGAGAAGGGGCACTGCAGCCTACGGGAAACCCAAGATCGAGCCGGCCACCACCAACGGAAAAGTTAGCAGATCAAATTTCGCTGACCCCACCTTGTGGCCCGAAAATTCCGTGGACTTACGCTTACTCTCGCGGCCGCCTCACTCGCCACGGACATATCGTAAGCAAGGGCCCCGCTCGTAATCTTTCAAGGTAGTGCATACAAGCCCGACATATAGTCCCGAATCGGCAACTTCATCCGTCTGGAGAAATGGAAAATTTTGTCGCTCTCCTCGACAACTTGGGTCTTCACATAACCCAACTCCTTGTTAAAATCAGCAATGGCTTGAGATACGGGATATCCCGGTTGAGCATCATAAAAGCATGTACCCGAGCCTCGTCCGACGGCCACGGCAATATTCGCCTCCATCAATTCTTGAAACTCGGCCCACGGCAAAGATGATCTTTGGGCCCAACGGCCTCCCACCACCCGTAGCGCCCCGTGAGAAAGTATTGGGCAATAGGGACTTTACGTTCCTCGGGACGATTAGTGGCAATGAAGACCTTAGATATCTCCTTGATCCATCCTTCCCAGCCAATCGGGTCTGAAGCTCCCGAAAACGGAGGAGGATGCATCTTGATAACATCTTGGAGCCAACGGTCCGCTCCGCCCGATTAACATGGGCACGATCCGGGTTCGAACCGCCAGAGATATTGCCGCCATTTGGTTCACCAACTGAGGAATAACGGCCGCAATACCAAGATCGGCACGCTCCCGAGAAGAAGCATGGCTATGACGGTCGCCGCACGCGGCCTCGAAGATCGTGACGTGGCCGCCCACCGGCCGCCACGTCCCGGCCGCGTCCACGACCACGACCGAGACCACGACCTCTTCCAAAGATCCATGCGGAGTTAAATAAGTAGCAAAATCCATACGAGGATCAGTACAAGAAAAGAACAATTACAAGTCGAGAATCAAGGGTACGATACAAGGAATTAATGAACAGAGGAAGGAAAACTTACGGACACTGGTAGTACCGGAATCATGGCAGCGTGACGATGATGTGCAAAACAAAACACCACAAGACCCAATAAACCGACAAGCCTAGGTATCCATAAACCTAGAGCTCTGATACCATTTTCTGTAACACCCTCAAGATATTCGAGGTATATTATAGCGCCGTGAATCCCTATGTGGGACTCACCAGGCTAAACAGCATCATACTCATCGACTCACATAAACGACAAACCAACACCATGTCATAAAGACGCAAAACAGAAAAAATCCACCCGGTTCAACCGGTCAAACATAACATCATCAATCAACACCAACATATAGGCAACAATACAATCCGGACGAACAAGAACTCTTAAGTACTCGAGTACAACTATTAGTTCAAAAACCACAAAAGATGAAAAGACAAAAAGACATTAAGACGTCACTTATGCACAATCATCACGCATGGACATCATCCGTGTACTGGTCCAGCGCCCGCTCGTCCCGATGAACCTGACCTGAAATTCATAAAACGAATTTCCCCAAAACGGGTCCCCAGAGGGGTTAGCAATTACGCTAGTACAAGTAACCAAATGAACAATTTACATCTTACACATATAGTAATGCATGCAATTCAAGAAAACATAGTTCCAAAATACTCATTTCCGGAAACGCCAATGATCAAACCACATTTGTAAAAATGCACCACAATTAACCGCGGACCCACAGCTTCGTGGATCCCTGCCGAGACCCCGTCGGATCTACCCCACAGTGGTTAAAAGCAAGCTCGCGGTCCCACGGCCTTCGTGGAACCCTACCGAGACCCCGTCGAGTCTAACCCGCAGTGAGCATACACACGCACACAATTTCTCATACAAAACTACTATGTCAAGATCGTAAGTTCATAAGGATACTTGCCTCGATTAAATAGACGATGACACGAACGGAACGGAAGGATCAAGCACAACCACGAGGAACCGACGAAAATGAACCTAACGATTCGAATAGCACAATCACAACCACTTCTAAACGATTATGGAAATGGAATACACCCGGAAACCCGCCTACGATTCATGTATATTCGTATCAAAATAACAACGAGGGCGGACCACAACCAAACCCTCCCGATTCCGTAAAAATCCACAAAATATCCATGAATCCGTAGGAAAACTAAAGATACTAACAATATTAATCGTATACATCATGAATCCACCAACAAAACGGAACGAATCGGAAGAAAAACCCAAAACCCCCAAATTAATTGAAAATAGGGTTTTAGAATATTACCTTAGGAGATTCAAGCACCAAGATCCATAGAACACGCGTTAGATTGATTGCTCGGGCTTCACTACCGAAGAAAAATGGTGAAAATCGACCCCCCAATGGATAAAGGTGAAGAACTCTTCCCCTCTCTTACACTCTCTCTCGCGATGCAGTGAAATGAGGAAGAAGACGGGCGATTTCGTCTAATAAAGACGAGTTTGCACAGTTACCGCTTTGTGTGCCGCGGCATAGCCGAAGTGTGCCGCGGCACAGGCCAACAAATTACGCCCAGGTTTCGGCGTTGTGCCGCGGCACAGCCTGCGTGTGCCGCGGCACCCGGTACAGTTGGGTTTGGGTCGCAGAAGACACACGAGTGTGCCGCGGCACGGGATGTGTGCCGCGGCACTGCTCGGCACCGTGCCGCGGCACGGATGGGTGTGCCGCGGCACACGCATGATTGGTTCGACCACCAATCGAAGAAATTTGTGTGCCGCGCACGCATACCAGGCCGCGGCCCACACCACCTATTGGGTCCCAAAATGATAAAAATGATCCCGAAAGAGGATAAAACGATAGGAATCAATATTTGGGGACTAATAACACGAAATGGATCCACGGCAACCCCGAAACGGTTCCGCACAACAATTACGAGAATCGGATCAAAAGATGACGGAAAAGTTACACTGAAGGATACACGAGGGTCACTACAATCGAGAATTACACCGGAAATACAATTACAAGGGAAAGAAAAATGCGGATATTACAGGATAGATTGACCGGAGACACCAGGATAGCGGAAACGAAGAGATTTGTGGGCGACGACAAGACCACGGATCCCTTACGGTTTTTCTTAATTTTTCTGCATCTTATTTTCTAGATCTGTTTGAGTAGGATTGTAATTGTATCCGATTACATGAAGGTTTGATTTATTTATTTTTATTTCAATTTACTCGTTATTCGTATTGAATTGGATTCTTCTCACGGTTCTCAATGCTTTCAATTGTCTGACCAATAGTTGAATTGATTTGAATGTCTGTATGGATTCGGGAGATGAAATTTAGGCATAGTTCTTGTGAGAAAAATCATGATTTTCGTGAGATAGGGATATACTCATGGAAATTGTGAAGCCTGTTTATTGTGGGAATTCATGAACAGTTTTAGCTATTAATTATCTAATTCGAATAGGGATATATCGAGTTAATAATTCGTAGTATTTTCTATCGACCTTGGGAAAGGCTTTAGAATAATTTAGGAATTCCTGGCTTATAATCAATTGAATAAAAGTGAATTGGAATTAAATAAAAATCATTCCTGATTGTCTGAGGTGAAAATCATAATCCTACGCCCTTATTAGTATTATTATTTTTATTATTACTATTATTATTTTCTATTTAATTTCTGCAATTAGTTTAGAAATAAATTCTATATAATTGTTCTTCAAATAAAATTACGAGTTGACTATATTTTGGTACTTAGTGAAATCAGTCCTCGAGGGAACGATATCTTACTTATCACTTTATTACTTATTGACACCGTGCACTTGCGGCATAGTGTGAGGGATTTTCTCACAACAAGTTTTTGGCGCCGTTGTCGGGGACTGATTTTTTGCTAATATCATTATCAAGCGACTCTAATTTTAATTTGAAGTTTTTTTTCTTTAGTCTCTATATTTTTATTTTTTTATTATGTTTTCCTTTGATTATCGTGACCCTTGGCATTTCATAAATTTCGATGATCTTAATAATTTGCCTAATAGGGTCAGTCAGCCCCCTCCCCCAAAACAAAAGACCATGCTTGAACAATGTGTATACGCTCTCAAAAATCCTGATAGTACCCCTCTTGAGCGAGAATGTGCACGTCGTGGTCTTGAGATTCACTATGATTATTTTCCAGCTCATAGATTTAATAGTGAAGTTGAGGGGGAGGTTGAGAAGAAAGACATGCTGAGTTTTAGGGTCGATCCCCCAGCACCTGATAATTACCTAAAGTGTGATGAGCTTGTAGAAGATGTTACCATTGATGATGTTTCCAAAGAAATTTCATTAAATTGTCATCAAACTTCGACTAATAAGGTGAACACTTGTGTGCCAAAATTTTTTTTAACGGTGCCACGCATAATTTTTCCTAAATCCATAATGGGAGAGATTGACCCCATTACTTTTGATTTTGTTGAGGCTAATTCTTTGAGTTCTAATGAGGTTGTTCATGATATGTCTTTATTATCTACCCATTCGAGCTCTGCTTATTTTTTCATACCTTACAATTATTATATTCTTCCATTATTTTTTGGTTGTCCGCACATTTATTCTTACTCATTATTTTTTGCAACCAGGCATGAACCAAAGCCTCCCTTGTGGAATAAGAGGCTTATAGATTGCAAGAAGGGGGTATTTGGCAATCTCCCTAGAAAGAAGCCACGTTAAATTTTATTTGCCACGTCGTGCTCAAGACGTAAAATAGAGCGCTTGATGGGAGGCAACCCATCATTTTTACTTGCTTTCTAGTTAGTTGTTTTTATTTGATTTTTCGTTAATATGTTTTCTTTATTTTTTTGATTTCGTTTGGATTCGTGTATTCTTGTGGCCCTTATTTCTCTAATATTTTTTTAACCCCAATGAGTATTATCCTTCATATTCTAGTCTTTCTTGACTTAATGTCTATAGTTATTTCATGACTAGAGACTAAGTTTGGGGGTCCCTGGTGATGTCGAGCATTATTTGAAGTATGGATTGACAGACGATTCCACTCAGACATGTGCTGGCGTTCAAGAAGACATTTGGAATAAGATTCACTTTTCCTTATCTCTTTTATTTTTACATGAGTTTTATTGTTGATGATTTTATGTGTAGTGGAATAAGTTGAAGCATGCGATATTTTCTTAATTTTTCTTGGTTATAAATTGCGATTTCATCATTGCTTTATTTTTCGTGAATTTTTCGTGCTTCCATGTGTAAAACTGACGTTACGATACTGATTTCTTTTTGAAGAAACGGTTGACTTTTGGTAGAGTTTGCAGTCATCGATATATGTTTCCTCTGAGCATTCATTTAGGTCTATATTTTTCGTTTTTGTAGAAATCTTAGCGTATAAGAAAGGAGACATACGTGTTTTCAAGTGGCCGTCTATACGTTTGGTTTCACTTTTCGCGTAGCTAGTCGTCCAGTAACATGAGTTTTGTGGGCACTTAAAGTGAGTTTAGAGTCGGGCAGTTTTTTTCCCAAAAAGTCGAGACATTATACATGTTCTATGATGGGAAGCCTAGTAACCGGGGGTATTCACGTGACCCGTTATTTACTCTCGCGTAAAACGACAACCCTGAATAGACTAATGATTTAGAAATATCGCATTACCGATGATGGGAAGCCTAGTAACTGGGGGTATTCACGTGACCCGTTGTTTACTCTTGCGTAAAACGATAACCTTGACATGCGGGAATTGCTATTCGAGTTTTTCTCCGCTGTAGAGGGGGACTTAGTAACTAGAAGCATCCATGTGCCCCATGAGTGTCTTTTATGTCAAATGGTTCCCCAATACATGAGAATGGAAATCCACCCTAGGGTTATCCCGATGAAACATCCCGAGATACGAAACCTAGTGGATAACTCGAATCATATTATTGATCATACATAAGGGAATGCTGTCCGAGGTTTAATTTTGATGATGGAACTCTTAAATTTTGCCACTACACTACTAGAAAAATACCCTTATAGTGACACTTTTTTTATGACACTTTTAAACAAGTGTTGTTATATGTACATGTAATGACATTTTAATGTCTTATTAATTTTATAATTATATTTTGTGACGCTTTTAATATTTTTCCTTTCTATTTCACCGCTTTCATTTTGTCTTAACCTAATTTGCTTTGCTTCACCGCTTAATCTAATTTGCTCCTCCGCCTCCATTACCACTCGAATCTCTTCATCTCTCCCCTTACCTCTGAAAATCTTTCCATATCAAGAATCATTTCTTCTTAGGTTGGCCTCTGATTTTGCGCGTATGTTCATTCATCTTTGAACTCGGTCCCTTAGTCGTTGCTAACGCTTACGGATTCGAGCTCGCGCCATCACTGGATGACTGAATCTTCTAAGGTAAGTTTTTGTGTTAGATTTATTATGTGTTCTTTTGTAATCGGAGATAAGGAGCAGAACTTTGAGAGAAATATTTTCTCTTGTCTCCACAGAGAACATGTCAATATTACAGCCCCATTTTTTGTCTCTGTATTTAGTACCTGTATAACCTTTTTATTTGTTTAATTTTGTACCAATAACTGATCAATGTAGATTTTGTTTTATTAGAAACAAAATCTCGAATGCTGCCTCAACTCTTTATTGAAGATTGATATGTTATTTTTAATATGTTTCCTTATGGTTTTTGATGAAGGCAGGTAGTGAAAAATCTTATCGCCTTCTGGGTAAGTATAGTTCCAATAATTTTTAGTTGATTCAGTAATTTCTCAATAAAAAAATATTACCTGTAAAATTTAGATTTTCTTTACTGTTTAACTGAACTAGGATTACACATAAGATAAGTTAATTGATTAAAGGACTACTCGGGGGGCGATTACGGCTCCGTTGACTTGAACCTCGTCTTTAATTATTGCTGCTAGCTCAGTTCTATTGTCGCAGTAGCTGTCCTTGAATTGTTTAATGTTACTTGCTGTTTCGCTTGTCGCGGCCTATTTTTGCTGTTGGATTCATTTTTCAGGGTGACTCTTGTTTTCTTATTAATTAAAGCTCAAACAAATTAAAACCTTAAAATCCAAAACAGCACTAATCTTGCGCTGCTAGGGCCGGAAGTGTCCCTCGGATCTTTGTCAAGAGCTTGAGGATCCCGATTTTTAATTTAAATGGGTTTTAATCTCAAAATTCAAATCGAGTCCTTGAATTTGAGTCTCATTAGCTGTGTGCTCCCTTTCCTGATCTTTGTGATTTTCAGTCAGGAAAATGGCGATTTCTTATCGAATTCTTTCTTTTATTGCTACATTTTTGTTTACTTTAATTAAAGAAAAGAATAATAAGGTTGCAAGTATGTTCCGAATTTTCAGTAAGTTATTGGCTAGGTTTATATACTTGTATGGATTTCTAAGGTTAAAGTGTTATGATTGTCATGTTGATGTGATCTTTGTTACATATAGCCAAGTTTTTTGTATTTTGGTTTTTAGTTCAGTTTTATAAGATTTTATGAGTTTAATGTGCAATATCTTGCAATTATGTGGAATAAAATTATGGGCAGTAAGTTAGTGGCTAGGTTATATACTTGTAACGAGTTATGAGGTTAAATTGTTATGACTGTCATGTTGGTCTGATCTTTGTCAGATAAAACAAAAGGATTTCTTATCTAGATTTTTTAATGTCTATGATTGTCATCTCTGCTTTTTTCTCCTTATAACTCTCTTGATTTTCATTCTTTAATGTTTATATTTTTAAATTAATATGTTATTGTCAGTTCCAGAGTATGGATACAGATAGGAGTTGGATGGAATTACCAAGGTTAATGGATGCCTACAAGCTAGGGGTGCAATACTTTTTGAACTTTGCATTTTCGAATTCAAATGATGGATTGATATTGTGTCCTTGTAAAGAGTGTAAAAATGGCATATGTAGAGAACTAAAAATTGTCAAAGCAGATCTAATTACAAGAGGTTTTCTGAAAGGCTATACTAAATGGGTGTTCCATGGTGAGTCAATTTCGAACACGGTGCCCTTAGTTGACGCATATAGCAGTGGTGCAGGTACGTCTGATAATATGCGTGAGTTGATTTATGATCAATTTCCCATGTTTGGTGACGATAACGATATGCAATTTAATTCTAATATCGTGGGCGAGAGACCAAATGAAGAAGCTAAAAAGTTCGGTAGGCTTCTTAATGACGCTGAACAGGAACTGTATCCTGGATGCAAAAAGTTCTCGAAACTCTCTTTCCTTGTTCGCATGCATCAAATAAAGTGCCTTGGGCACTGGAGTGATAGGTCATTTTGTATGATGCTAGATTTACTTAGAGAATCTTTTCCAGATGGAGTCCAACTTCCAAAAAATTATTATGAAACAAGAAAAATATTGAGAGATTTAGGACTTCATTACCAAAAGATAGACTCATGCATAAATGATTACATGATATATTGGGGTGTAAATGAAAGCAAAACACTTTGTGATACTTGCTGTGAGTCTCGGTGGAAAGTTCTGGAAGGTGATATTTTAAGCGTTGAAAACTCTAAGAAGACCAGAAAGAAAAACAAAGTGGCAAACAAGTCATTTTGGCATTTTCCTTTGAAGCCAAGGCTTCAAAGATTGTTCATGACAACTAAAATTGCATCCCATATGGCATGGCATGCATATGAGCGCATAGATGATGGTATCATGAGACACCCAGCTGACTCTCCAGCTTGGCAGACATTTGATTACAATCATCCAAATTTCGCTAAGGATGCTCGAAATGTAAGATTAGGCTTGTTCGCTGATGGATTTAGTCCATTCAGAAGCATGATTCTTAACCATAGTACTTGGCCAATTGTTTTAATGCCTTATAACTTACCACCTGGAGAGTGCATGAAGAAGTCATATTTTATGTTGTCTACACTTATACCTGGTCCCAATGAACCAGGAAATAACATCGATGTCTACTTGCAACCTTTAATTGCTGAACTAAAGGAATAGTGGGATGTAGGTGTTAAGACATAAGATGCTTCAAGAAAGCAAAATTTTTAAATGTATGCGGCATTATTTTGGACTATAAGTAATCTTCCTGGTCTTGCAAATTTGTCGGGTTGGAGTACTAAAGGAAAATATGCATGCCCAGTGTGTCTTCAAAACACGAACTCGGAGTATTTGAAAAACTCCCGTAAGCAATGCTACATATGCCATCGAATATTGTTACCTAGTAACCATCCTTATCGTAATGATACACGCTCATTTATTGGGAAAGAGGAGCATAGAGAAGCCCCTCCTTATCCTACAGGTTCAGAGGTGTTTGATGAAGTAAAACACATTGAAAATAAATTTGGGAAACTAATAGGTGCCCAAGGCTTGCCTTATGGCTGGAAGAAAAAGAGTATTTTCTTTGAATTGCCATATTGGAAGAGTAATTTATTACGCCACAATCTTGATGTTATGCATATTGAGAAGAATGTGTGTGATAAGATTTTATACACGTTCTTGAGCTCTGATAAGTCCAAGGACAACAAAAATGCACGCCTAGACTTGAAAGATAAAGGTGTAAGACCCGAACTTCATCCTTTCGTAGATGTCAATGGTAGAGAATGGTTACCTGCATCTTGTTTTGAATTGGATAAAAATGAGAAACATCAATTTTGCATGGTGTTGAAAAACATAAAAGTGCCTGATGGCTATGCCTCAAATATATCAAAATGTGTGCAGCTAAAGCCTCAAAAGATTTCCATTAATAAGAGCTATGACAGTCATATACTAATGCAACAATTATTACCTATAGCACTACGCAATCTGTTACCAAGTTATGTTCGTTCACCTATTATTCGTTTGTGCAAGTACTTTCAAGAATTGTGTTCTAAGACACTCCATCACAGTGATTTGGTTAGAATGGAAAATGATATATCAATAATACTATGCGAGCTTGAAAAGATATTTCCTCCTGCATTTTTCGATATTACTGTTCATGTAACTGTGCATTTGGTTACTGAGGCAAAATTAGGAGGTCCAGTTCACTATCGATGGATGTTTTCGCCTGAGAGGTAACTTTTCATTTTTTTGTCAAACTCTTTTATGATTTGAACAGAATACTTTGTAATATATTTTGTTTTTTATATTGTCAAAGGTACTTGAGCACGCTTAAATCTTATGTCCGCAACAAAGGCCGACCTGAAGGGTCAATTGCAGAAGGTTATTTAGCAGAGGAGTGCTTATCATTTTGTTCCCTGTACTTTGATGATCACGTAGAAACAAGGCGTAATCGACTTAGTCGAAATGAGGAAAGAGATCACACAAATAATGATGGCCTGGAAATCTTCTCAATGGCTGGTCGGCCTCTGTCCACAGGACAACCAGTGGTTCTAGACAATAAAACCTTAGAAAAAGCACATAGATACGTGCTTTTTAATTGTGAAGAAATTATGTCTAGAATAGAGTAAGCGACTAATTTTCACCTACAAAATCCTTATCCATTAAATCATCACATGATTCTTATATTTATGTTGTGCAGTGATCATGAGTCAATGATCAGACGAAAAAGCGTCGTTCCCCAGAACATGAGATCCGACGAATTCACAGTGAAAGTTTATCCAAATGGTTCTCTAGCCTAGTAAATATTTTATTTTCTTTGGTTATGTGTTGTCGATATTGTTGACATGATTTTTTCACTAGGTGTCAGGACTTGATCATTATGATGCTAATGACATGATTCAAAGTGATATCGCATGCCTTGCGAGAGGGCCGCTACCAGTGGGTCAAAGATTTAAAGGGTTGCTAATGGTTTCAGATTTCACACCAAGGAAGTTGAGCAAAAAAGAAAAACTCAAAATTGTGGAGTGATGGTTAGTGCAGCAACGACCAGCTTTGCAAGCAAAAAAGGCAAAAGACCTATCTCTTCTGATTTGACCTATTATGGGATTGTGAAAGACATAATTGAGTTAAACTATCTCCAAGGAAAGAGAGTTATACTATTTGAGTGTCATTGGGTCACAAAGGGTAGAAGATTAAAGCAAGATAGTGATGGGTTCACATTAGCGAATTTTACAAACATAAAGCGTCAGAGTGAGCCGTTTGTTCTTGCATCTCAAGTACAACAAGTTTTCTATGTGGAGGATCCTTCTGATAGAGGATGGCATGTTGTTGTAAAAACTAAACCGAGAGAGAAATTTGAGGATGGAAATGACTTAATAATAACTGATATCGACATCATAGCTCAAAGCACACCATGTAACGAACCACCCAATGATGGGATTTCAGACATTTCTTGGGTTCGCGAAAGGGTGCCTCCTACTCTAGCAGAAGAAGAATAGAGTCCTATTACGAGTTCTTATTTTCTATTTGAGATAGTTGATCAATTTCTTATGTTTTTTGAGAAATTAATTGTTCTAGTTCTGGATTTTTGATTTTAGTGAAATTTACCTTATTGAAAATATACTTTTACTTATATTGATCCTCATTATATTTTTTTCAAAGATTCTTAATTGCAGAAAAATGGTTAAGGGCCACGTTATTACTAGGAATGATCTTATAGCAATGGCGAGAGGACAAAGAAGTAATTTTGCTAATAGTGGCCAGAGAAGGTTGCATTTACCCTTAGACGATGGTGACAGCTGGAGTGATACAAATACAGATGGAGATCTCAGTAAGCAACATGATGGTCGTCGAGGTTCGTTACAGTACATATACATATATGTCTTGTTTATATTTCTTAATCTTTACTGTAATTCTTTGGTCGGTCTTTTACATTCTTAATAGATAATGTTGTGTGTCTGAAACGGGGACCAAGAGTTACTAGTATTCCAGATTATATTCTAAATAGTAAAGATCAGAATGCCAATGAGCAGTATCTCGACCCTCCCAGTACATATCTGTATACATATTGTGTGTCCATGTATTTTCAGTAACTTTACATTTATTATATTGGCTGAAAAAATAAGTTGTCCCATTAATCGAGTTGTTTAATTGTAGAAATAAAGCAAGGACAGAAAAGTGCAAATTTTGTCCATAGTCGCGAAAAATACACATTAGGTAGTGGCCAACAAAGTGCTCCAAATATTGATGATTTAATCAATTTCGAGACCCTTCGAGCAATGACAATGGGAAAGCAAAGTACGAAAGCGATTAATGATTTAAGTGATGACCAGAATATACATTCGCAAGGTATGAAATAGATTATAAATGTAGCATAGCGGTATTGATCTGTCATCTTATTCAACTTATTATATATTTACTTGACTATTCTGAGTTATATAGTATTTGAATTTCATAATGTAGAGAATCTTGGAGCAACAAAAAGGGGAAGGCAAAGTACAAAAGCGATTAATGGTTCAATGGATGAGCAAAATTTACATTCTCAAGGTATGAAATAGATTAGAAAATGTAGCGATATTGATGTGTCATCTTGTCCAACTTAATGTATATTTACTGACTGTTATTAGTTATATAGAGTTTGGATTTCGTAATTCAGATAACCTTGGAGCACTCAAAAGGGGAAAGCAAAGTACAAATGAAGTTAATGATTTAAATGATGCACAGAATGTAAAATCTGAAGGTATTGGTTTTCCATTTTTTAAGTTAGTATATGTTGTTTGTTGTTACTTGAATTGTGTTTTCATACCTTGATTTAGAGAACCTTGGAGCAATAACAAGAAGGCGGAGTGTTAGGAATGTGAATAATAGTAAAAGAAGCGAACAGTCCATTCTTGGTGTAGATAACCGGGTGGATGAAAATATTAACAAGTTAGCAAATGCAGATCATGTTGAGTCCCAAGGTATACTACATCATATTACACATGATACTACATCATATACACATGATATAATTTGTCCCTTTCAATATTGTTGTAAAACTTATTTTTCTTGTATGTGTATATGCCACTTGTAAACAACATAAAACTAGAGGATTTACTTACATGCCTCACATTTATGCCATAAGCTCTAACAACAAAAGTCAGCCTCTGAAGGTTTCATTCAATCGGTATGGAAAACCCATTGGTCCTAATAAAAGCAAATTTGTTGAATTTGTGGGGTCTATTGCAAGAAATGGGAAAGTAGCTCCACTTAATTACCCAAATTGGCATAGGGTACCAGACCCCAACAAAAAAACAATGTTGAGCATGATCAAGGTATAAATTTATAGAAATGATATATCTTTATATTATTGTTGTAATTTACCAACATTACATGGTTATTACATTTTTGTAGGGGAGCTTTGTTATTTATGGATATGAAAAGATTATTTTGAAAGCTTTAGCTAGAAGTTGGAGGATTTTCAAATGTAGAATTAAAAAATTATATTTTAATCCAAACTTAAGTTTGGAACAAAACTTACGTAAGAGGCCTGATACACGTGATGAGAGGGTGACGGAAGAACATTGGAAATTTCTTGTTAAACATTGGTGCAGTGAAGACGCAAAGGTGCGATTCATAATTTTTTTGTTAAAGAGTCATTTTATTATTGTCTCTAACTTTTGGTATGATTGAACTCGATAGTACACTAGCGAGCAGAATAAAAAAAATAGATCAATGAAGAAAATGCAACATATTACTGGAAAAAAGAGTTTTGCTCAAGTTTATGAATCTCCTAAGGTAACTACTTTTCATTTTCAAAACTAATTACAACTTATAAGGTGATGATAAATATAGAGAAGTTTTTGGCTATAGGAAGAAGCTGCAATTAATGTTGGGATATATGAGGATAATGATGAAACTGTTAAGGAGGCAGGAATAAAGGAGCTGAGCAGAGCAGATATTTTTGCAAAATGTTATTCTCGAGATTGGAATACATCTAATACGGAATTTACAAATGCATTGGTGAATCTTTTCTATTACTTCTGTAATATTTTTTTCTTACTACAACATTTCATAATATATGACCCCGAATGATTTTTTTTCGTTAAATTTGTATATAGGAAAAAATGCGACAATTAAAGAGTCAACTACCACCTGGTACACGGGACAAAGGTCCAAATGACATATATGCCCAAGTCCTTGGAGAAGATAAAGGTGGATGAGTGCGTATGTATGGTTACGGAACAACTGCGAAGCAGGTATATGGTGATCATTCACTTGGCAAGAATGATATCCATCGCATTATCATGGAAAAAGAAGCATTGACGATACAACTAGAAGAGAAGGACAAGTTAATTCAAATGTTGTTGAGCAATGTGGACTCGAGTGGAAATTATCATTCAAGATTGACAAAGGGATCTTCCCCACCAACCTTGCGTAATTCTGTAATTGCCCGGCCTGCTCAACCCTCAAGTACCCGTTCTATTCCCTTGCAGGTACGTACATAGTACTTATAGTAGCTGTTATGTGATGTCATGTTATATGGAATACCATGAATATATTTAGATGTATTCTCGGGAAGTTATATAGAATACCATGAATATATTAATATGTAATAGGTCCTTTTGGACTAATTTCAAACAGGATGCCTCTCATATTTGAAAACAGGATGCCTCTCGTATTTTAAAACAATGCTCCTGTTCATAATACATATGCTCTGTGTTTCACTGGGAGCGTATTAAAAAAATGCTCATGTTCATAATATGCTCTGTTCATAATACATATGATCCTGTTCATAATACATATGCTCCTGTTCATAATACAATGCTCCAGTCAAAGATTGTCGTTTCTGTGTATGTTTGGTACTTTGTTCTTCTATTCTGAAAAAAAGTATAGCTGTAATTTAACATATGCTCCTGTCGCAGGCATACTGTCGTTTCTGTCAAACATATGCTCCTGTCGCAGGTATACTGTACTGGACTCGATAATTCAGGCAATTTCAAGTATGGCTGTACTTTACAAGTATGGCTGTAATTTAACCGAGTCCAGTACACTTTCCTGCCCGAATGGAATCAGGCGATTTCAAGTATGGCTGTAATTTCAAGAATGGAAATGTTCTCTCTTGCAGTGAGTACAGTATGCCTGCGATTTCATGTAGAGTTACAACATTTCCATTCATGTTTTTAACGTGGCAGTAGCTGTACATCTTGCTTCATTCGAGTTCTGTATTGTAATCCCCTTGTTTCTAGATTTACTCTACATGATTGAAGAATATCTGTGCTTTTTGATATGGTCAGTGTGTGCTATGTTGAGGCAGGAAAGTGCTTTCTTGGTGCACTATGCTTTCAGCACTATTATTACTTTTTTTTCGTTATTTATAACGGGTTTTTCCATTGTTTCCAATGTATGATGCAGGTTGGAGCAAAGGTTCTTTTGAAAGACATAATTACTCAAAATTATATTGCGAAAGGTTCCGTTCAAAGCTTAAATCCATCAAAGCTAGTCGGGAATGAAGAATTGGGTGTTGATTGGTGTGAAGTGAAAGTTACAGTGCCAATTAAATATGATCATGCATTAATAAGGACAATTGGAAGTGTCAAATTTATTGGACAAGCTACAGGAGGTAGCATTGCTTGGCCAAAGTATTTGGTAAGTCTTTTCTAACAATCTTTCATTATTATCGTTTGCTTGTTCTTTCAGTATTTTAGTATCATTAATTTTTTCTTTCGTTTATTATTATAGGTTGAAGTGGAAGATGCGAGATAAGAAAAGTGACATGAAAGACTTTCGGTTTATTTTGGAGTTAATTGACATTAAGATGAAAACTTACTTTTTTTTGTAGTTTGGACCGCAATGTTGTTTGAAATTTTCTCTTATGTTTACTGTTTGGGATCTTATGTTTACTGTTAGAGATCTTGGTATTTGAGTTGGACATTGAAATTTTATGTTGCTATTGTTATTACAAAACTACTATTCATACTATTATAATTAGCAACATTTTATGTTTAAAGAAAATGTTACGTTTTACTTGACAATTGTCATTATAGCAAAATATGTTACTTGAAATTATTTAGTGATACTTGTAGGTATCACAAAAATAGGTAGTCAATGTAGTTATAAACTTTTATGTGATGTTAAAAAGTGTCACTATAGCACACTATTGTGATGCAAAAATGAGTTACTAAAAGAGTTAGTTAAGGTAGTTATGTTTTTTACGTGATGCTAAAAAGTGTCACTATAACACGCTATTGTGACGCCAAAATATGTCACTAATAAAAGTAGTTAAGTTAGTTATTAACTCTAGTGATGTTAAAAAGTGTCACCACAATTCACTTTTATGACGCCAAAAAGTGTCACAAAAAATGACAAAAAGCATCACTAAAGCTTACTCATGTGATGCATGAAAAGCGTCACAATATGCAAGAAAGCGTCACATTAGATATCTGTTGCAACGCCTTTTAAGTGTCACAACAACGGTCTATTGAAACGCCAAATCAGCTGACGCTTTCGAAAAGCATCACTATAGCAAAAGCGTCACAATACACCACCTATTGTGACACTTTTGAGCGTTACTAAAGCCGTTTTTCTAGTAGTGCTAGACTGTGGGACTGAGCGAGTTGGCTTGTTTATTTTAACCCTTCATATTGGCGGTTGGTTAAATTCACGCTTGTTAATCTTTGAGCTTGATTTCCTTCATAAAACGATTGTTTAGCACTAAAAATGGGTACTTTGTGGAATCAGTGTCCTTAATGTGACTCACTATTACGATACTCATATTATTCTTTGAGATTTTCAAGGTAGTATTGATTAAGTTGAGCACTATGGATTTGCACGATCATTCACGATATTTTTTTTATTATTTGAAAATTGATTTTTGCTTGAGGACAAGCAAAGACTCAAGTTTGGGGGTATTTGTTAGGCGTATTTTTATGCGCTTATTTATCATTAGTTTATATCCATTTTGAGCCTAAAAATGCATAAATGAGCTTTTAATGCACTATTCTTATATGTTTTGCAGGAAATTAGAGTCCGAAAGCCTAAACGACGAAAAACGGGCGAAAACAGCAATTTCTGGTCATGAGCCGCGGCACAAGGATGCTGAGCCGCGACACACGCACGGCCCCAGCGAAGCCCCAAGCGGACTGTACCCTGAGCCGCGGCACAAGGATGCTGAGCCGCGGCCCAGGAAGAAAAATAGCGCGCCCAGGTATGCGCTGAAGGTTATGGGCCGCGGCACAGCTTAAGTGAGCCGCGGCCCACAGGGCGGTTTTGCTGAGACTTCCGCGTTTCTTTGCCATTTTTGAAGCAGTTTTCGACCCAAATCCCTGGACGCGTTTTGGAGGATGAGGAAAGTGATAAATAGGGATTGAAGGTCATAAAAACCAGGGGGGTGGATAGATAGATAGAGCGGAGACACCAGGAGAGCGGAAACGAAGAGATTTGTGGGCGACGACAAGACCACGAATCCCTTACGGTTTTTCTTAATTTTTCCGCATCTTAGTTTCTAGATCTGTTTGAGTAGGATTGTGATTGTAGCCGATTACATGAAGGTTTGATTTATTTATTTTTATTTCAATTTACTCGTTATTCGTATTGAATTGGATTCTTCTCACTGTTCTCAATGCTTTCAATTGTCTGGCCAATAGTTGAATTGATTTGAATGTTTGGATGGATTCGGGAGATGAAATTTAGGTATAGTTCTTGTGAGAAAAATCATGATTTTCGTGAGATAGGGATATACTAATGGGAATTGTGAAGCCTGTTTATTGTGGGAATTCATGAATAGTTTTAGCTATTAATTATCTAATTCGAATAGGGATAAATCGAGTTAATAATTCGTAGTATTTTCTATCGACCTTGGGAAAGGCTTTAGAATAATTTAGGAATTCCCGGCTTATAATCAATTGAATAAAAGTGAATTGGAATTAAATAAAAACCATTCCTGATTGTTTGAGGTGAAAATCATAATCCTACGCCCTTATTAGTATTATTATTTTTATTATTACTATTATTATTTTCTATTTAATTTCTGTAATTAGTTTAGAAACAAATTCTATATAATTGTTCTTCAAATAAAATTACGAGTTGACTATATTTTGGTACTTAGTGAAATCAGTCCTCGAGGGAACGATATCTTACTTATCACTTTATTACTTGTTGACACCGTGCACTTGCGGCATAGTGTGAGGGATTTCCTGTGACACCCCCAAACCACTCGGGACTATTACAGCGCCGCAGACCCTCTCCGCGAGGATCTACCAGGCTAAATACAAAACAATGCATCACTTCACATGCCGACATGGCTACATAAAGGACCATTAGACCGATTAGGTCTTATATCACAACACACACACAACAATACATACAAGATCCTTTCCCAGCACACATACCCACACAGGGGCTAGAATACAATAATACTTCCATAATTCGAGAAAATAACACATCGGAGGAATAACCAACACGACTCTACCAAATACTCTATAATTGGTCTTCACGTGATTAGTATCTTCGTCTCCCATCATCCTTCGTATCGATCCTGTGGCTCGCTCCCCAGCTACCTGCGAGTACCTGGACGCAATACAGACATCCACCCCCCGAATACTCGGGGGTTAGCAAAACTCCACTGTTTTGCTAGTGCAAGTATAAAATAGAAGTACATGTCATACACAACGTGCTTCAAGAATATAATAATATTGAATATATTTCCCGAGATAATTCACTTAATCAAAACAGTTTGATTTATAAAAGGTAGGAATAGAACCATGTATCTCATACAAAATATTTTATGATCTCGGGAGTTTGAAAACATTTGAAATAAAAGAATTCTCAAGCCCTTCGAAAACACTTAGGGACATGGCCCAAAATCATCTTTACAAAATACGATTCCAATAATAAAACGCGGTTTCACAACCCAATTCACAACACATGGGATCCAAGACCCGAATCATAAGCCACAGGGTCCACGACCCGAATCACATAACACATGTTCCTAAGGATTATTCGCGTCCCATGCTAACAAGCCACGAACCTCAGATGCTCCCGTAGAACATACCCGAGTGAATAACCCAATAGGAAGCCATATCAAATCACATGTCCTCATGGCAACAGCCACAGAACCATTCCAAACCACAACCATAAGTTATCCCGGCATCGGGCTAACAAGCCACGAACCTCGGAGTCCCCGCAAGACATACCTGATGATAACCCCACAAGTTATCTCGGCATCGGGCTAGCAAGCCCCGAACCTCGGAGTCCCCGCAAGACATACCCGGATTGGATAACCCTACGGCCACGCCCAACCCATACTAGCAAGTATGGATCCCAGAGATTTAACAATCCTACCCGGAGGCACATCACTTTCAACGATCACATAACAATGAGTAGAACATCAAACCAAGCAACACTTAAACATCACAACCCCCTTTCAAAGGAGTAACAACTAATATCACACACAATACGTGCTTACCAAACAAGTACACATAGCATTACGTAATCCCCGGCAAAGGATTACGGTCTATTAAACTCACTCAAAGTGATCATAGCATCTTATCAACATGCAAAACCTACACACATATTCCGAGAACACATATATTGACGAAGTATACGAATTATCGTTGAAAGACAACATTTATCGAGAACATACCGATCCCTTTTTATGTTCATTAAACATTGGGTTTCGCATATAATCATTTATCAAAAATTACGCCTACGAAACATGAAACGTATGGACAAGATACTTGCCTCGATATCACGAGCGACGAAATGACGAACGGGCACGATCGGGCAACCTTCGAACCTCCAAAAACGATCAAGACTTCGACAGCCCACGAATACTACGAAAATAGCATCACCACGAATCAATAACACTAATCGAAATCCGAAACGATCCTAAAAACGACAAGGATCTAAGTATTCTCAAAGAAATCAAGAATCGTTGATCCGGGCGATAAAAATCGATGAACGGTTAACAAAATCTGAAGATTACGGTGAAGACAACCAAAAATACACAACCGATCGGATGAGATCGGTTAAGAATCACAAATCCAAGGAAAAAACCCAAATTCAAGAAACTAGGGTTCTAAGAAGAGATTACCTTGATCTGGACCAAGAAGACGATTAGATGTTGTTAAACATCTGCAAATCCGCTCAGAGATGGAGCTAGAAAAAAAAGATCGGTCCTAATCGCCTCTGGATCTCACTCCCGTCGGAAGGGATGAAGAAAAGTGGAAAATGACGACTTAATGCTGATGTCCAGTATTTATATTGGACAGTTATTAGCGCGCGCTAAACACCCTGCATTAGCGTGCGCTAACGGGGTCAACGCTCCAGAGAAACCGCCTATAACACAGTTAGCGTGCGCTAGCCAAAAGTCGTAGCGTGCGCTAACGGGTCACAAAACAAGTCCAGTAGCCCCTGGACAGAACCGCACTTACCGGGTAGCGTGCGCTAGAAAGAAGAGAGAGCGTGCGCTAAGCAGTCGATAGCGTGCGCTAGCTATCGGCCTTAGCGTGCGCTAACAAAGCTCAGCCCGATCCGGTAGCTACCGGATCGCCTCGATCGCCGATTAGCGTGCGCTACAAATTCAGTAGCGTGCGCTAAACATCACGCAGTAGCGTGCGCTATGCTTCAAGCATTAGCGTGCGCTACACCACAAAAACTCAAAAACTCACATAGTGATCCGAAACGCCTCCAAACACGTGTCCCAACAAGACACACCCAAACATGGCACGAAATTCCAACGATGAGGACAATGACAATCCGATAAAACCTAGAAAACTCAACGATTCCAGAACAAAAATCTCGGGTATTGCATTCTACCCCTCTTAAAAGAAGTTTCGTCCCCGAAACTTGAAACATATAACGAACGACGCAAAACAAACTCAGATAACACACGATATCCGTTGCCGAAATAACAAAACACAACGAACGAAAATCAATATGGTCGAACAATTCAACAGTACCTCAAGCAAAACACGAGCTATACACTGAACCAATACGAAATTCCACAGCCCAAGGGTTGGAAGATCGAACACAAAATAAATTTCCTGAACTTAAGGAAATTACGAAGGAGTCCTAACGCTCAACAATCACGAAACGAGATCAACAAAAACGGAACCATCAAACGATTGAGTTACAACGATCGAGACAACAACAGACGATCAATCATGTTCGAATCACGACGAACAATAATACTCAAACAACAACCCCAAAGTTCACATCTCGACTCGAGACAATATACGATCCGGTGAAGACAACAAGATGTGTATTCACATAAGATCCACAGGAAAGGGAATAGCAATTGGAAAGTCATAACAACAAACGGGTTATTCCGAAACAATACCACAACTCGTTCGATCAACAAAAGCACAAGACAGGACAAGTTCAAAAAATATCAACGAACATAAACGATTCGACAGAGTCGAAAGTACAGAGTTTAAAATCCGATTCACTTCAAATAAAAGAAGTTAATCTCCGGAATATCGAAACAACAAAACGAGGGAAATAACATAACAAACAACTGATAGGCTAAGCCACTCAGGGGCTTCTCGGAGTCGATCCAGATATTGGTGCTCAAGTCCGTGCCCCGGAAGGCTCGGTAACCATCTCGCAAAACTGAACTCGGTGTCCCTCGAGTCCGCACCTATAACACGTTACTGGCGGAGAAGGACAATGTGCACGAACATGTCCTGCCACATTACAGTTAAAACATCTCCTGGCTTTACCAGGAGTCAGAGCAGACGACTTGGAACTCTCAGTTCCACGCATCGAGCGATGGAGCTTCACAGCGGAAAGGCTACGACATTGAAAACTAGAAACACCAACTCCTGCACCGTCCACACGGTCATCGGACTTCCTCTGCTTCTTCGACTCGGACACACGCTCCGACGATAACGAAGCTAGTTCACGGGCTAATGCTCGATCTTGATAGTCCCTCAACGAAGTGCAATTGAATCCCGACATATACACGCGAATATCCGGCTTCATCCGTCTGTCAAAGTGAAGGATCCTCTCTTTCTCGGTTCTCACCCGGTCTCGCACATAACTGAGTTGTTTGCTATAATCAATGATAGCTTGCGACACCGATATATCTTGCGGTTCTGCCAAGTAGAATTCACGAATCCTCTGCTCTCTAATCGGTTTCGGGCAGAACTCAGCTTCCATAAATGCCTGGAACTCCGCCCACGTGACATCACGATCACGAGGTTTAACAGCTTCCCACCAATTAGCGGCATCTTTGTCAAGAAGGTACTGAGCGATAGGTACCTTCCGCTCTTCAGGACATCCGACAGCCTCGAAAATCTTTCCCAACTGGAAAATCCAGCGATCCCAGCCAAACGCATCCGCAGCACCGGCGAATCGAGGGGGATTCATACGAACTACCTCGCGAAGCCATTGATTTACACCAACGTTCTGACTCGCATCAATGCTACGTTGAACCACCTGGGTCAACTGAGTCATCTGAGTCGCTACTTGTTGCAATATAGTAGCAACACCCAAAGTAAAATCATTCTCAAGGACATTCCCTCGATTCCGCATCTGATCCCCATGGCCATCGGCACCACGGTTCCGACCACGACCTCTGCCCCTCGGCATACTAACAAACAACAACCTATGGCAACGAAGGATCATAACACATAGCAAGATATTCACATCTCTGTCTTTAATCCAACATCATTAAATCATAAACATATTACCATTTAATTCCAGCTAGAGCACAATATACAAACTATTATACCAAAAATCTTCATCTATAATGTCATTGTTATGCGATTTATAAATGCAATGAAATTGAAACCATCCATTATATCAAAATCATTTTCTGTACGGTTTCCCCGCCGGAACTCACCAAGTTGAAAACCATTTTCAAAAACGTTCCAAAATGCCAAAAAGGCCGATGACGGTAATACTTTCCAAATACTCCCCAAAAGTCATTTTCCAAATACCAAATTTCATCATCAAATACCATTTGAAATTACAAGGTCGTAGACGCGGAAACTCAATAGTCTCAAAATATATGTTAAGTCACCCGACAAAAGAGTCAGGAAAAAGGGGCAACGAAATAATTCAAATTTACAAACCCGAAAGGTCATTTTGAAACACACACTATTTGGTAAAAGTACCCAAAAAGTCATTTTGTACTTTACACCCGCAGCGGACAAGAACACAGTTCAAATTACACGTAACTACACACAACAATTGTTATTCCTGAACAACACACATAGAGTACGGTCACAAATGGTCAGCCTAACAATCGCAAAAGTTAGACTTACGGCTAGAATGTAGTTTCCGAGCTTCTGCTCAGACCGATTAGGGTATTATTTAACAGAGACATAGCGTGCGCTAGCCATGCCACGTTAGCGCGCGCTAGCTATTCTCATCCAGCAACACATTCATAAACATGTACCAAATAATGCCAAAAGCCGAAGGTTACAATTAAACAACAACATACGAATCCAAACACCAACAATTTACATTCTCACTACATATCGTTTAACCGAAAAGTTGAAGGTGAAAGTCACGTCTCAAGTAAACTATTGGTAGACCTCGTTTAAGCATTTAAAATTTCAATTTTGAAAATTTTCAATGCAAGATGAAAATATAATATATGTAGTTTGAATTCTCAAAATCTTTGGTCTCGAGGTCATCATACGAAAATCAAATCATTTTTCCTCCTCGAAGGATGTTTTTAAATAGAATTTACGTGACTTCCCCAAAACATTTGAAGTTTAAAATACCACATTGATAAACTTTTATTGAGTAACCAGTCCAAAACATCATCCCTGTAAAAACGATCTCACATAAAGATGTATACATATATACATGCATACCGGTACTACTCTTTATTCCAACACAATATGAGAATCAAACAAGTATGGAGTAAGTATTCACGAGGCACAATTAAACTCCACATAATAACACAGAATCACATAAACTCGTATAACACGAGATACAACAAAATAGGGAGACTTACATCCACAGATCGCACGAAGATGATGGTCGCACCTCGATACTAATCACGACCGACAACTCAGACGACGCGTCGCGACACCACTCAGTCTGACCACATCTGACAAGACAAGACCCGACAACACACAACTCAACCCGACAGCCTAGGTTTCCACAACCTAAGCTCTGATACCATATTCTGTAACACCCCCAAACCACTCGGGACTATTACAGCGCCGCAGACCCTCTCCGCGAGGATCTACCAGGCTAAATACAAAACAATGCATCACTTCACATGCCGACATGGCTACATAAAGGACCATTAGACCGATTAGGTCTTATATCACAACACACACAACAATACATACAAGATCCTTGCCCAAAGACACATACCACGCCCGGGGCTAGAATACAATAACACTTCCATAATTCGAGAAAATAACACATCGGAGGAATAACCAACACGACTCTACCAAATACTCTATAATTGGTCTTCACGTGATTAGTATCTTCGTCTCCCATCATCCTTCGTATCGATCCTGTGGCTCGCTCCCGCCTACTGCGAATACCGGACGCACATGACATCCACCCCCCGAATACTCGGGGGTTAGCAAAACTCCACTGTTTTGCTAGTGCAAGTATAAAATAGAAGTACATGTCATACACAACGTGCTTCAAGAATATAATAATATTGAATATATTTCCCGAGATAATTCACTTAATCAAAACAGTTTGATTTATAAAAGGTAGGAATAGAACCATGTATCTCATACAAAATATTTGATCTCGGGAGTTTGAAAACATTTGAAATAAAAGAATTCTCAAGCCCTTCGAAAACACTTAGGGACATGGCCCAAAATCATCTTTACAAAATACGATTCCAATAATAAAACGCGGTTTCACAACCCAATTCACAATACACGGGGTCCAAGACCCGAATCATAAGCCACAGGGTCCACGACCCGAATCACATAACACATGTTCCTAAGGATTATTCGCGTCCCGTGCTAACAAGCCACGAACCTCAGATGCTCCCGTAGAACATACCCGAGTGAATAACCCAATAGGAAGCCATATCAAATCACATGTCCTCGTGGGAACAGCCACAGAACCATTCCAAACCATAACCATAAGTTATCCCGGTATCGGGCTAACAAGCCACGAACCTCGGAGTCCCCGCAAGACATACCCGATGATAACCCCACAAGTTATCTCGGCATCGGGCTAGCAAGCCCCGAACCTCGGAGTCCCCGCAAGACATACCCGGATTGGATAACCCTACGGCCACGCCAGACCCATACTAGCAAGTATGGATCCCGGAGATTCAACAATCCTACCCGGAGGCACATCACTTTCAACGATCACATAACAATGAGTAGAACATCAAACCAAGCAACACTTAAACATCACAACCCCCTTTCAAAGGAGTAACAACTAATATCACACACAATACGTGCTTACCAAACAAGTACACATAGCATTACGTAATCCCCGACAAAGGATTACGGTCTATTAAACTCACTCAAAGTAATCATAGCATCTTATCAACATGCAAAACCAACACACATATTCCGAGAACACATATATTCACGAAGTATATGAATTATCGTTGAAAGACAATATTTATTGAGAACATACCGATCCCTTTTTACGTTCATTAAACATTGGGTTTCGCATATAATCATTTATAAATAATTACGCCTACGAAACATGAAACGTATGGACAAGATACTTGCCTCGATATCACGAGCGACGAAACGACGAACGGGCACGATCGGGCAACCTTCGAACCTCCAAAAACGATCATGACTTCGACAGCCCACGAATACTACGAAAATAGCATCACCACGAATCAATAACACTAATCGAAATCCGAAACGATCCTAAAAATGACAAGGATCTAAGTATTTTCAAAGAAATCAAGAATCGTTGATCCGGGCGATAAAAATCGATGAACGGTTAACAAAATCTGAAGATTACGGTGAAGACAACCAAAAATACACAACCGATCGGATGAGATCGGTTAAGAATCACAAATCCAAGGAAAAACCCCAAATTCAAGAAACTAGGGTTCTAAGAAGAGATTACCTTGATCTGGACCAAGAAGACGATTAGATGTTGTTAAACATCTACAAATCCGCTCAGAGATGGAGCTAGAAGAAAAAGATCGGTCCTAATCGCCTCTGGATCTCACTCCCATCGGAAGGGATGAAGAAAAGTGGAAAATGACGACTTAATGTTGTTGTCCAATATTTATACTGGATAGTTATTAGCGCGCGCTAAACACCCTGCATTAGCGTGCGCTAACGGGGTCAACGCTCCAGATAAACCGCCTATAACACAGTTAGCGTGCGCTAGCCAAAAGTCGTAGCGTGCCCTAACGGGTCACAAAACCAGTCCAGTAGCCCCTGGACAGAACCGCACCTGTCGGGTAGCATGCGCTAGAAAGAAGAGAGAGCGTGCGCTAAGCAGTCGATAGCGTGCGCTAGCTATCGGCCTTAGCGTGCGCTAACAAAGCTCCAGTCCCAGTCCAGTAGCTACTGGACTGCCTCTGGACTGCCAGTTAGCGTGCGCTACACATTCAGTAGCGTGCGCTAAACACCACGCAGTAGCGTGCGCTATGCTTCAAGCATTAGCGTGCGCTACACCACAAAAACTCAAAAACTCACATAGTGATCCGAAACGCCTCCAAACGCGTGTCCCAACAAGACACACCCAAACATGGCACGAAATTCCAACGATGGGGACAATGACAATCCGATAAAACCCAGAAAACTCAACGATTCCGGAACAAAAATCTCGGGTATTATATTTCCTCACAACAATTCTTGATGACTTGAGGATTTAGTAGTGATGTGCTTGTGACTTTAAGATTTTCATTAGAGTACTTCGACCCAGAAAACCGAAAGGTGGGGGTCAATCTCGACGTGCATCGTGACGGGAAAGTAGCAGGTTCTACTAAATGCCAAGATACGATTCTTTCTCCTATAAGTGAACGGGTATATATTCTATGCGGTTATTGGCAGATGTGATCATAAGTTTTTGACCGAAGCATTGGAGCTAGTTGTATTGGATACACGGGAGCTCAGTGATCTCGATTTGCATTAACTCATGCATAGCATCAAGTAAAGATAGAGTTTGACTGACCGTGACCCTATAACTTGAGCGGCACATTTGAGAGAAGGGTTTATACGTATACTGGTATTCACGACAGAAACGTTTTGGAATGATCCCAATCATTCGTTTTCAGTTAGGTTACAATGTAGGTCGCAGGACTAGCTAGGTGGTGCTATCACTCTTTGGTTCTTCTCATTGCTAACTGAGACGGACCTACCGAGTCGCGTATTAGGACAGACGACGGAATAAATCGATCTTATTCTCTCTTTATAAATATTAGATATTGGATATCTAATTTATTGGACATTGGATGTCTAATTAATTTTGGGACATTGGATGTCGAAATTAAGTTATTGGATAAATTAATTTACGGCCTAATGAATTAAATAAATTACTGGGTGATTAATTTAATTCATAAATACAATTATTTATTGGAGAAATTAATTGTATTATTTTGTATTTGATATAATTAATTAATTTGATTTATTAATTAATATAATACATCGAAGCGGAACTGAGTTTATCTCACGAGAGTCCAAAATGAACCGAACTCCTTCTAGATTCTAGATGGACGCACCTCCCCCCTCTTTCCTCCCACTTTTGTTTTGTCTTCTTTTCCTTAATTGAGGGAAGACCAGACTTAATGGAGTAGGCATGTGGGAGGGTTAATATATTGAGGGTGTACTCTACCATGTGAAGAAAGAGTTGAAGACAAAATAAAAGAAGCAACCTCCTCCTCATTTAGATCTTACGGCCAAAAAGCTCAAGGAAGATAGAGGAGAGTTTTCTTTATCTTATTCATTCTTACTTCATCATTTTCTTGTAGAAAATTGATAGAAAATTCATTTATACACTTAGAGTGTTATAAACATAATTAATAAGCTCCAACCACATTATTCTAGCCGTATCTTTAGAGGATAATAAGGCGGGAGTTATTCCGCTCGACTTCCGGCACGTGGAAAGTAGAGGCATGGTGCTTGCGGTGCTCGGGATTTTAAAATCTTGACGAATCGGATTTGTGACGGATATCACCAAAAGATTGGCGAGTCGGATTTATGGAGGGGATCGCAATCTTCAACCATTTAATCAAAGGACTACAAGGGTATGATTTCGAACCGCTTGTTTAGTTTTATATATTCGTATATACGTATCTTGATCGATCCTCTTAAGGGATTTGGATCGTATTTATTTTCATTTATTGCTTCCATTGAGCCTTTATTTTAGGCACCGAATCCCAACAGTAGTATCGGAGCGTGGTCTTGCGATCGTATATATACGATATATAGCATTTGGAATGCTTGATTGTATGGTTAATGATTTGGACTCATTTATTGTTATAATCGCATATGTACGTTTGTTCGTAATATTTATATTTTTCGTAAATCTATATCTAAATATAAATCTTTAATTTCTTGGAAATATAATTTATATTGGAGATATGAAAGTTGAAAAACATAGATATTGGATATAAGGTCGGAAATCTAGCCTTAGGGTGACGTTGGACGTCACCTGAACATGGCCTAGCAGGTCTGCGAGCGGTCAGGTCTGTTGGATCACGATCCGGGTGTAAAACCCCCAAACTAGGTGGCTATCACAGTGCCGTGGACCCCAACTAGGACCCACCAGGCGAATGAAATACGATGAATTAAATAATATAACTGTAGTACTGCACCACATTATATTATCAATCACTCCGATGAGGAGTCTCAAGTACAATACACCCAGGAATATAGAATACTTATATATTTCATATAAAGATGAAATATACAACACCAAATGAAAATGAAAATCCAAACGGAACTGCAGCGAAAAATACATATGAAAGAGACATGAATAACTGGGAAGACTGGGGCCCCCTACTAGTATCACTCAAACTTCTCGCCGTCGCCATTCTCTTCCCGTGCTTTTACCTTGCCATGACCTAAAACAACATCCCCAACGGGGTCAGTTACACAGAACAACAATCCTCAAGAGTTGAACAAATACAATAATCACATATCTTAGTTAGAAAATCAGGTCTGAAAGAGGGGTATCATAGTACGCCCAAGATGGAATGTGCAAGTGCATAAGTAGCCGAGTGTCCGGAATCCCGTATATACACACGCACTTGGCCTAATTAAGCTCACGGAGACACGTTACTGTGTGCACGGTCCAATGTATCGGATTACCCGCATAATACATGACCATCGTGTGCCCGACTAAAAATTCCACACATAACCACCTGGCAACGCAATATGATCCCGGAAGATCACAAGAACAAAAGTAACCATGATGAATAATAATGAATAGAAATTCGACAAGGGCCAAGAATGACTCACCGAGGTGAAATAATAACGCAATGAGTGATAGCTCAAATGAAATGATTGGAACCGTCATTCCTCGTGAATTGAATGATTAGTTTGATAATTATACGTCTCAACATGATTGATATATTATGAATGAATTATATGTATGAATGAACAACAACGAAAGAAATGATTATCCTTTTAATCGAGCAAGAATTAATTTGCCTCAATACCGGTGAAGAAATGTCCTTCCTCGAACAACGTCCTTAAAGAATTATCGGTCGCTCGAACAACCTTGAATAACACAAATACCAACAACTTGCGTAATAAACGTATCAATTATGATCATAACCAACTTAAGAAGTCTATACAACAAACCCGAACTCATTGGGGCATTTTAACAAACACATTGTAAACAACCTTCAATTATTTACAACCAATCTCCAATTATATCGATACCAAGCCTCCAATGAGTGATTCAATCCAACGAAATATCCTCAATTCAATCAATAATCTAGTAGGTATACAAAACTCGATATTTCGACAACACCTAATCGAAACCCCCAATCCAAAATCAACATTCAAAGTATTCTAGAATAATCCTCCAACAATCCAATGATAATTCATAAAAACTCATAATCATATGTCACATATCATGATTATAACATCCAAGACATCATACTCCATCTCAAAATCGAAATCTAAGGTTTTGAAGAAACTACCTTTGAAGATCCAAACTCTCTGATCCGTCGAAACTCGTGTTACTCGACTTTCCAAGCTCTGCAATCGAAAGTAGATGGTTAGAACATGAACACACAAGTGTTTTGATGAAGAAAATCCTCTCTCAAGAACCTCTCTCTCGGAATCAAGTGAAGAAATGAAGAAATGAGGACAAAACCCCCGTCCAGCACTTTAAATACTGCACAGAGTTACGGCCGTAACTCCTCTCATTTACGGCCGTAACCTTCCAAGTCAACGGCCTTACGACCGTAACAATACCACACTTACAGGCGTAACTACGCCTCATCGGAAAACTATACCGACCAATCTCGTAGACTTACGGTCGTAACAAAAACTCCCTTACGGCCGTAAGTAGTATTCGTCGAAACAACAATAATGTCCAAACTCCCGGCCTTACGGCCGTAACACCTCGACCTTTACGGGCGTAACTTCGCTTCGTCGCTAACACCCAGAACACCAAAAAATCCTCTCTTACGGCCGTATCCTGCAACTCTTACGGCCGTAAGTTGGCTTCGACAAAAATGTCCTAAAACCAACATACATATGTTACGGCCGTAATGTGTCCTATGTTACGGCCGTAACTCTGTGCTGGAGTAATAATGCAACAACTCCGTATCCTCGCTACGACTGATGAAGGATCCGACATACATAACTTGCATGAGTATGATAAGTCTAATAACACGCAATAAACAATACTTCCAACACAAGGCTAACAATCACGATGATAATGACAATATTCTCGTCTCGAATCTCAGATAGAGTTGAATGACGAATAATAACGGATACGCAATTCAAAAATACGTCGAACAGTGAATACAACCGAATGAATATGATTGATGAATGATTATTAAATAGTTAAAATTACTGAGTGATAATTACTGTATGATAATAAATGAACCCACAACCGGGTATTACATACTCCCCCCTTAAAAAGAGTTTCGTCCTCGAAACTAAGGGTCAAACAATTCGGGATAACTCTCCCGCATACTATCCTCGGTCTCCCAAGTAGCCTCTTCTACTCCGTGTCTAGACCACTGAATTTTAACCAAAGGAATCGGCTTGTTCCTCAATTGTTTGATTCGCCGCTCTAAGACTCGTACAGGACGCTCCTCGTACGTCTGATCAAGCGCGAACTCGATTTCATCGAACTGAAGTACGTGACTCGGGTCGGCAACATACTTCAGCAACTGAGAGATGTGAAACACATTATGAACTCGGCTCAAAGCCAGAGGTAAAGCCAATCGATAAGCCAGACTGCCTACTCGATCCAAAATTTCAAATGGTCCAATGAATCTCGGACTCAACTTTCCCCTCTTCCCGAAATGGAAAATACCTCGACTCGGGATACCCTGACCAAAACGTGGTCACCTGCCTCGAACTCTAATGGTCGACGACAATTATCTGCATATGATTTTTGTCGACTCTGAGCGGTCAACAAACGACTCCTAATCAAAGCTACCTTCTCGCGAGCGGCTACTAGCATATCGGGTTCAGTGCCGATTTTTTGATAAGTCATCCCAACACAAGGGAGATCGACAACGACGACCGTATAAGGCCTCGTAAGGTGCCATCTTAATCGAAGTATGCCAACTGTTATTGTACGTGAACTCAATCAACAGTAGTTGGGCTTCCCAATCATCTTTCCAAACGAGAACACATGCCCTCAACATGTCCTCCAACGTCTGAATAGTTCGCTCTGATTGTCCGTCGGACTGAGGGTGAAAAGCGGTGCTGAAATTTAGCTGAGTTCCCATGGAACGATGAACGGATTTCCAAAAATGTGACACGAATCGCCCATCACGATCAGAAACGATACTCTTAGGAGTACCGTGCAATCTCACGATCTCTTTAATGAACAACTGGGCAAGTCTCTCGGGACCCCACGTATCCTTGATCTCAAGGAAATGAGATGACTTAGTTAAACGGACTACAATTACCCAAATCGTATTCGTGCCATGACAACTCATTGGCAAACTCGTGATGAAGTCCATTGAAATATCCTCCCACTTCCATTCTAGGATAGGAAGCGGTTTCAGCATACCTGCCGGTCGCTGATGTTCTATCTTGACTTGCTGACAGGTCAAACATCTTGAAACAAATTCTGCGACTTCTTGCTTCGTATTACTCCACTAATAATGTTGTTTCAAGTCTTTGTACATTTTGCTAGATCCCGGATGGATAAAATAAGGGGTAGCATGAGCCTCTCTCAAAATCGAGTTTTTCAACTCATCATCCGCCGGAATGCATAACCGGTTCTTAAATTGCAAAAGTCCATCCTCGTGGACCACAAATCTAGTGGCTTTCCCCTGAGCCACATCCTCTCGAATGCATAACAAAAATGGGTCTGAACCCTGATTCATTCTGATCGCCTCCTCCAGTAGCGATGAAATCTCTAGCATGCAAAGTTGCCGCTGCACTTGCTGTATTCATACCTCGATCTCAGGCCTTAGGAACTCCTGTTGAAGTTTCTTCTGAACAGTTACACGAGCAAGCATTTGCTCCTGAACGGACTTACGACTCGAGGCGTCGGCGACGACTTTCGCCTTACCCGAGTGGTATTGTATCTCAATATCATAATCTTTAATCAGTTCCAACCACCGTCTCTGTCGCATGTTTAACTCCTTCTGAGTAAATATATACTTTAAACTCTTATGATTGGTGAAAATCTGACAGGTGACGCCATAAAGATAATGTCGCCAAATCTTTAATGCGAATACCACGGTCGCAAGCTCCAGGTCATGGGTTGGATAATTGACCTCATAAGGCCTCAGTTGTCGCGAAGCATAAGCAATCACCTTCTCGTTCTGCATTAATACACATCCAAGACCGTGTCCGGACGCGTCACTATAAACCACGAACCCTTCCGTCCCTTGTGGTAAAGAAAGGACAGACGCTGAAATTAAATGGCTCTTGAGTTCCTCAAAACTCTACTGACACGCATCAGACCACGTGTATTTCTTATCCTTCCGCAAAAGGTTCGTCATGGGTTGAGCGATTTTAGAAAATCCTTCCACAAATCGTTGGTAATAGCCTGCTAATCCGAGAAAACTCCGGATTTCCTTAACATTCTTCGGAGGTTTCCAATCTCGGATAGCCTCTGTTGGTCCCTGAAATGATGAAGAACGTCCTCACTATACCAACACGAGTCTTTTCTAGTGCACTTTGTCCTCACTCACGCGCACCTGAGAAACTTTCCAAGGGGTCACCCATCCCATAACTACTCCAGGCCAAGCACGCTTAACTTTGGAGTTTCTATGAGATGGATACCAGAAAAGAAGATGCATCTTGTTGGTATGAGTAGTCCAAATCAATTCATTTGACTACTTTCTAGTGCAGATCTCACAGGTCGAATCGCAAGCCGCGCCTCGTGTAATTTTAAGGCCATGCAGGCAGGATGCTGGACCGAAGCCCAACAATCCCCCTCCCAATATTTGCCAGCATTTCAGCCCCAGAGTCTGGAAACTTCCACGAACTAGATTTGATCACACATCCCTCTAGCAGCTAAATTTATTCACACAGTCCTCCAACACTTGACATCAGCATCTATTCCATCACTCTGACAGCCTCTATTTTAGGATAGTCCGAGGGAATCCGCACTCGTGACCTGCTCTGATACCAATTGGTGGTCCCTTAAATGATGAAGACTATCCTCACTGTACCAACACGAGTATTTTCTAGCGCGCTTTGTCCTCACTCACGCGCATCTGAGAAACTTTCTAGGGGGTCACCCATCCCATAACTACTCCAGGCCAAGCACGCTTAACTTTGGAGTTTCTATGAGATGGATACCAGAAAAGAAGATGCATCTTGTTGGTATGAGTAGTCCAAATCAATTCATTTAACTACTTTCTAGTGCAGATCTCACAGGTCGAATTGCAAGCCGCGCCTCATGCAATTTTAAGGACATACAGGCAGGATGCTGGACCAAAGCCCAACAGCCTCCGTCTTCTGAGGGTCGACACGTATCCCATCTGATGAAATCACATGTCCAAGAAACGTCACCTCGGACATCCAGAATTCGCATTTGGAAAATTTTCCATAGAGTTGCTCTCGTCTCAACACGTCGAGGACCTGATGAAGGTGAAATTCATGCTCCTCTTGGTCACGAGAATAAATCAAAATGCCATCTATGAAAACAACCACAAACTGATATAAGTAGTCGATGAATACTCGGCTCATTAACTCCATGAATACTGCAAGTACATTTGTTAACCCAAACGGCGTCACTACAATCTCGTAGTGTCCATAGTGTGTTCGAAACGTCGTCCTTGCAATATCCGACTCTCGAATTCGCAACTGATGATACCCAGATCGCAAATCGACCTTGGAAAAATACTGAAGCTCCCTGGAGCTGATATAAGAGGTCATCGATGCGGGGTAGGGGATATTTATTCTTTATTGTCACCCTGTTCAGCTCCCGATAATCAATTCACAAATTAAAGAACCATCTTTCTTCTTGACAAATAACACTGGCGCTCCCCACGGGGATGCACTCGGTCGGATATAACCCTTCTCGGTCAATTCCTCCAGTTGATTCTTCAGTTCTTGCATTTCAGTCAGGGCCATATGATACGGTGATTTTGATATTGGGGATGTACCAGGCTCCAACTCTATCGTGAATTCCACATCGCTCTGTGGAGGTAAACAAGGTCACTCGTGTGGAAACACATCAGCGTAGTCTCTCACTACAGGGATATCCGTCAACGTCACTGATGATTTCTGGGTCTTGGTCATATAGTACCAATAACCGACACACCCATGATTGAGTAACTTCACTACTTTCATCATATTAATAACTCTTCCGGAACGGCTGGGGTTACCCCCTGAAATACACACTCGACTCCATCGTCTGAAATGATTGTGACCATACGCTTACAGACACTAAGGATGGCATCATGACGATCCATCCAATCAATACCCAAGATTACGTCGTCTTTAGGTAAGTCTACCACGATTAGTTCCGCCAACCAATCACGGCCATTAAGCTGAATCAGACAGTTCTTAATTTCATGATTTACGGTAATTCTTCTACCGTTTGGTAGACCAATGACATAAGGTTCACAATTAGTAGCACTATCCAGGTGTAGTCTACTCAAACATGACTCGGAAATGAATAAATGTGATGCGCCAATATCAAAAAGGGTACACACAGGTTGAGATATAACTTCGAGTGTACCTGAGATCATTCGGGACTCCGGATCGTCGGTCCTCTTCATCTCGTAAATTCGGGGCTTGCCAGTCCCTGAACCAGATGCTCCTGCCTGATAACTATGGGCTCTGCCTTTATTCTCTCCCGTCATTTATAACGACGCGGACTGAGTGGCCTGATTCTGAACAATCGACTGCTTCGGGGTCTGAGATGCCGTCGGAGCAGATCTAGAATCTCTTCGGCAGAAACAGGCCTTATGCCCGGCAATCCCACAGAGGTTACACGTGATAGTCTGTTTCAGACACTTAGTGCTATAATGACCCTGTTCTCGATTTCTTGCTAGCAGATGAAGTTTGTTGCTTAGCAATTTCCTTCGCGGTAAGCTTATAAGTAAGCTTTCTCGATGAATTCAGCCAGGGTGGCGCAATGATGATTAAGCAATTGCATCCGCATACGAGGTTTCAACCTCTTACTGAAGTACTTGATTTTATCCGCTTCGGAGTGAATGATAGATGAAGCAAAGGGGAGTAGCTCCTGAAACTTCTCGGCGATGGCGAGAACATCTTCTTCCGCTGAGTGGTCCGCTGAGGGGTCGGGACTGAGTAATTCCGATAACTTGGCCTCCCTGAGTGGGGCCGGATAATATCTTTTTAACATGAGGGTCTTAAACTGGTCCCAAGTGCAAGATCCGTCGGTGGGCTTCAAAGATAACCACCATGAGTGAGCGCTCTTACCCAGATAGTAAGCCGCAACTGAAACTTTATGCCCTTGGGGACACTCCACCATAGCAAATAGCTTCTCGAAATGTTCTAGCCAGTGAATAATATCCGCCGGCTCAGATGAGCCCTCAAAAGTAGGTGGCCTATGGCGAGAGATGTCGCCTCTTATACTGCTCACACTCCTCTCTTGCCTCTGAGGTGACGGCGGAGGAGCCTGCTGAGTCTGAGTGGTTTAATTCTGCATCGTCTCCATCAGGCGTGCCATCTGAGTCATTTGGGCCATCATGCCATGCATAAATATGAATGGGTCAACCCGAACACCTTCCGATTGGGCTGCATCTCGGGTACGACTCCCTGACAGTGAATGATTATCGACTGGTGAATGAGTAGCATCGTCAGCTGAGTTGGCAGCATCGCTACCTGTTGAACTAATGACATCCCTCACGTTCGTGCGTGTGTTCACACGAGCTCCCGGGTTTTGGCCCGCACCGCGGCCTCTTGCCCTGCGTCCTCTGACATCTCTATACATACTGAAGTAGAAAGTCACAAGATAATTATAGATCTCGCATGAATATCGCATTATGATTACATTATGGAATGATAATAATGAGCATACACCCTCTAACACAATGAACGCATTAATAATGCAGTAAAATGATCGTCCACATAACGCCGGAATATAATAAGATCGCGTGAAAGATCAACTGAGGTGATATGATTATCTGATGAAATTCCTGATATGATTATCCTGAACAAGTTAACGAGATTGATAACACGATCCACAAGATCAACAACTGAGCAATGAGATTGACTCAGTGATTAATGAGTTAACATGATTGACAAGATCCAAAAGGAAATGTTGATTGAGGATTGTTCACTGATGAATGATGAATGAGTTGATTCTTATTGCCAGAAATTATACCATGGTGTTTGAAATCATACCGTCCTTTTGGTCTGAGGGGCTTGGCACTTGCACAGGTCACACGTGACGCGAAAGTCCAATGATACTAGTCTGATAAACGATGACTTCAATGAGACATGACTCAGATGAGTAGTATTCCAAACCACTCTCTGATACCAACTCTGTAACACCCCCAAACTAGGCGGCTATCACAGTGCCGTGGACCTCCAACTGGGACCCACCAGGCGAATGAAATACGATGAATTAAATAATATAACTGTAGTACCGCACCACATTATATTATCAATCACTCCGATGAGGAGTCTCAAGCCAGGAATACAGAATACTTATATATTTCATATGAAGATGAAACATACAACACCAAATGAAAATGAAAATCCAAACGGAACTGCAGCGGAAAATACATATGAAAGAGACATGAATAACTAGGAAGACTGGGCCCCCCTACTAGTATCATTGGAACTCCTCGCCGTCGCTATTCTCTTCCCGTGCATTTGCCTTGCCATGACCTAAAACATCCCCAACGGGGTCAGTTACACAGAACAACAATCCTCAAGAGTTGAACAAATGCAATAATCACATATCTTAGTTATGAAATCAGGTCTGAAATAGGGGCATCATAGTACGCCCGAGATGGGACGTGCAAGTGCACAAGTAGCCGAGTGACCGAAATCCCGCATATACACACGCACTTGGCCTAATTAGTCTCACGGAGGCACGTTATCGTGTGCACGGTCCAATGTATCGGATTACTCGCATAATACATGACCATCGTGTGCCCGACTAAAAATTCCACACATAACCACCCAGCAACGCAATATGATCCCTGAAGGTCACAAGAACAAAAGTAACCATGATGAATAATAATGAATAGAAATCTGACAAAGTCCAAGAATGACTCACCAAGGTGAAATAATAACGCAATGAGTGATAGCTCAAATGGAATGATTGAAACCGTCGTTCCTCGTGAATTGAATGATTAGTTTGATAATTACAAGTCTCAACATGATTGATATATTATGAATGAATTATACGTATGAATGAACAACAACGAAAGGAATGATTATCCTTTTAACCGAGCAAGAATTAACTTGCCTCAATACCAGTGAAGAAATGTCCTTCCTCGAACAACGTCCTTAAAGGAATTATCGGTCGCTTGAACAACCTTGAATAACACAAATACCAACAACTCTCTTAATAAACATATCAATTATGATCATAACCAACTCAAGAAGTCGATACAACAAACCTGAACTCATTGGGGCATTTTAACAAACACGTTGTAAACAACCTTCAATTATTTACAACCAATCTCCAATTATATCGATATCAAGCCTCCAATGAGTGATTCAATCCAACGAAACATCCTCAATACAATTAATAATCCAATAGGAATACACAACTCGATATTTCGACAACACCTAAATCAAAACCCCCAATCCAAAATCAACATTCAAAGTGTTCTAGAATAATCCTCCAACAATCCAATGATAATTCATAAAAACTCATAATCATATGTATATCCCTTCACATATCATGATTATAACTTCCAAGACATCATTCTCCATCTCAAAATCGAAATCTAAGGTTTTGAAGAAATTACTTTTGAAGATCCAAACTCTCCGATCGTCGAAACTCATGTTAGTCGACTTTCTAAGCTCCGCAATCGAAAGTAGATGGTTAGAACATGAACACACAAGTGTTTTGATGAAGAAAATCCTCTCCCAAGAACCTCTCTCTCGGACTCAAGTGAAGACATGAAGAAATGAGGACAAAAGACCCGTACAACACTTTAAATACTGCATAGATTTACGGCCGTAACTCCTCTCAGTTATGGCCGTCACCTTCCAAGTCAACGGCCTTACGGCCGTAACAATACCACACTTACGGGCGTAACTACACCTCGTCAAAAAACCATACTGACCAATCTCGTAGACTTACGACCGTAACAAAACCCTTACGGCCATAAGTAGTCTTCGTCGAAACAACAATAATGTCCAAACTCCCGGCCTTACGGCCGTAACACCTCGACCTTTATGGGTGTAACTACGCTTCGTTGCCAACACCCAGAACACCAAAAATCCTCTCTTACGGCCGTATCCTGCAACTCTTACGGCCGTAAGTTGGCTTCGGCAAAAATGTCCTAAAACCAACGTACATATGTTACGGCCGTAATGTGTCCTATGTTACGACCGTAACTCTCTACTGGAGTAATAATGCAACAACTCCGTATCCTCGCTACGACTGATGAATGATCCGACATACATAACTTGCATGAGTATGATAAGTCTAATAACACGCAATAAACGATACTTCCAACACAAGGCTACCAATCACGATGATAATGATAATATTCTCGTCTCGAATCTCAAACAGAGTTGAATGATGAATGATAACTGATACACCATTCAAAAATACACCGAACGGTGAATAAAACCAAATGAATATGAATGACGAATGATTATTAAAGAGTGAAAATTACTGAGTTATAATTACTGTATCATAATCAATGAACTCACAACTGGGTATTACACCGGGCTTGTAAGATTGCGATCCAGTATCTTTCTCGGCCCGGCCGTGCTGTCCGGCATGTTGGACCGCAATATGGGTCTGTTCCGGCCTGTTCCGGACTCGTTTTCTCCGTATATTATATAAAATTAATCTCCCGTATTTTAAATTGGATTTAATTTGATTAAAATGATATATGGTATTTCATTTTAACAAGGGAAAATTACTTTATTGGAATACTCTTGATTGACCGAATTGCTTTGAACGATTTCATATTACCGATTGTGTAAATTGATTGGATCAATTCTATTTAATTGTTAATTTTATATATTGGTTGGATCAATATATTTATTAATTCCATTTATTTAGTATTTATTGGATGAATGCTTGTGAATGGTGATGTAGTTCATGGACCTAGTTTTGAATCGTTCGGTTTTATTCGATTGGGTTGTAAAGGCCGTTTTGAGCCTATTTATTTTACTAAAAAAATTTGTATAGGATGCAATTTTCCAATGTAAAATTTATATGTAATGATGAAGACCGGAGGAAGATCCGTTTGAGAAGACGAATATTCAAGACTAAAGACATGTAGTTAGATTACGATGTTTTTTGTTCTAGGAAAGGTCCATGAACTGCATGTTGGTAGCAACTAGGTTATTAATGTTTTATTCATATGGTATGAATGCTACAAACGCGCTTAAATGAATTAATGTGCAAAGTGTAACATTAGTCGCGAAAATTCTCCCATGATAAAATATTAAGTTTAAAAGGTTTCAAGGTTTTTCTTCCCTCCATCGAGCTTTCGGAAAATTGAAACCTAAACTGAATGTGCTATGCTTCCGAGTTATTGGGATAGTCATTTGGGGAGGGTCGATAAATTCTGTGAGTGCATTGGCTGCCTTCGGTTGGAGCAAATTTTATCCCTAGAAACCTCAGTTGTCGGATAAGGTTCAATTACAAAACTGATCAGCGTCGATGGTATAAACTTAACTTGTTCACGAACCATAGAAACCGTATAGGTTGAGGGGAGTGAACAAGGGAAAAATAAGATCGAATCATCCATTAGATGAGTTGGTATTGGACACCACTTTATAAAAATTAATAGACCAAAAACCTGTTCGGTTGCCCTCTATTAAAATTTATAAAGAACTCGATCACCACTATGAAGTAAAGCGAACGAATACTTCCCAGATTTCACAAGGGATTGTGTTATTCCGATAAAAATAGTGGGAGCTGGGTTATAAGAATATTAAAGTTCTAAATTCTAAACTCAGACCATAATTTAACGAGTCCCTAATCAATCTAGTGTACTTTATGCAGACATAAAACTCTCAAAAATGACAATGAACCCACTCACTATACTACTCGAAAAGAAGACCTTAATTGGGCCTAACTTTGTGGACTGGTTCCGCAACCTGATGATAGTCCTCAATATGGAGGCACTAGGATATGTCTTGGAAGCGGACATTCCGGCGGCTCCGGTGCGGACCAGAACCAATCAGGAAGATGTTGAAAACCACAAAAAGTGGGTTAAGGATGACATTAGAGTCCGTGGATATATGATGGACTCTATGTCTAATGAGATTCATAGAGCTTATGAGAAAATGACTTCTGCTCGGCAGATTTTATCTCACTTAACCGAGCTTTATGGTGAGCACAGTCGAATTGCTAGATATGAGATATCTAAAGAGCTTTTGGTGCCAGGATGAAATAAGGTGAGAAAGTCGGGGACCACGTCCTCAAAATGATCTCTATGATCGAGAGATTGGAGGCTCTTAATTTTAGGATGCATGCTTCTCTACAAACCGACCTTATCCTGCAATCTCTTCCTGATTTCTTCTCACAGTTTGTTATGAAATTCAACTGTAATGAGATTGCTTGCAATTTAGCAGGGTTAATGAACAAACTGGCAACCCGCGGGTGAAGGAGTCCACCCTTGTGATTTCTTCTGGATCTCGGAGATTCAAGAATAAGAAGAAAAAGACCAAGAAGATGATGGGCCCACAAAGCAGGGACATTAAGGGTAAGGGAAAGGCCCCGATGGTTCATAAGATCAAGAAGGAGAAGTCGGATGTATGTCTCAGATGCGGTGATCTGAGCCACTAGGCAAGAGACTGTCTGATCCATCATGGGGCTTCAGGTACAGAACTTTTAGTTTTGGAAACGAATAGTGTAATTTTAATTGGCATGAATTTCTTATTGATAATTAATATGATTTTTTTAGTGGATTACTAAACATCGCCCTAAATTACTAGACACCACCCTAGAATATTACCTTTTTGCCCTTAATTCATATTAATCATATTTGTAATCCTAATTTGACAATACTTTTCTCTCTAAACACCCCACCAGACGCAGCCGCACCGCCGCCACACCACCGCCGCACAGCCACCGTCCGCCGCCATATCACCGCCGCACAGCCTCCGTTCGCCGCCGCACCGCCATCGTCCGCCGCCATGACCGGGAAAGGAAAAGCTCCGGTAACTATTTTTTTTCGTTTTACTGTTTCTTTGGCCGTGGCCGCCATGTCGGAGTGCACGACAGAGGCCGCGGCCGTTATTTTGTGACAGACATCCGACGATGACGCCTGGCCATGGCACAGGCGTCCGCCAATTCTGCCTGTCCATGGCGCAGGCGTCCATGGCGGACGCTCAGCCGGTGGTATAGACGTCTACGTCGGACGTCAAAACCATGCACAAGCGTCCAGATCGGACGCCTAGCCGCTGGAGTAGGCGTATGTTTCGAATGCCTAAACCATGGTCGTGGCGTCCAGACCAGACGCCCCTGCCTTGGTTCAGGCGTCCTGTCCGGACGCCCCAGTCATTGTTTTGGAAAAAAATAACATTTTCAATTAATAATTAATAATGTGTATTGTTTGTATGATTATTACTTATTAGTTGTATTGTTTGCTAAATGCAGATGAGAGGAGGAGCGGGCAAATCTATGCCACTTCTGGAGCGCGTCACACCAGAGCTCGTGGTGTTGATGCTTCCGTTCGTAGACAGCGGGAGGCAGAGCGTAGGGGATTTGAGGACGTACCTTATACTGATTTTGGTACTGAGGATTCGAGCAAGTATTATTCGCACGATGAGGCCGACGATCACGAGGGCGGTGATGATTCTTCTTCATTTTCGTGCCGGGTTCGGAAGGGAAGAGGGGGGAGGTTTGTCACTTCTGGGTCTACCAGTAGTAAACGGCGTAGGGCAGAGGATGACACATCTTGGATGGTTACTGAGGAGATGCCTGGTGGCCCTATCGACGGCAACGTTATCCTGAGTTTCGGTGGGCATGTCGCCGTGCATATCTGGACTGGAGATATGAGAGGTTTGTTGAAGTGTCATACCAGGACTGCTGCTTGTCAGAGCTTGAGTCAGTGTCGCTCAGTTATGTCACCCTCTTTAGTGAGTTGAATCAGTGGGATTAGGTTATCCCACCTGACGGATGCCATATTCAGACATATTGACTCCCCGTTGATTTCTGCGTTCGTTGAGCGGTGGCATCCCGATACGAACTCTTTTCACATGCCGTTCGGAGAGATGACCATCATGTTACATGATGTGTGGCATATCCTTCACATTCCTGTCGAGGGGCGATTGGTTGATGCCGATAGCACATCTACACAGTTGCAGGTGGATGTGATGGAGGTTCTTGGAGTATCGCAGTTGGAGCTACTGAGTACTCACTGGGGGGGTCGCGGCGTACTTATGGACTCAATTTTCAGGTCATGCCGCAATGGAGGTCGAGTGGAGGGCACCCAGGCCGTAGCTTGGATGTGGTTGTTATTTAGATCCACCTTGTTTGTTGACAAGAGTGGTAACGGGATTAGGACGTCCTGCATATTGGAGGTGAGGGACGGTATGGATACGACCGGTCAATATTCATGGGGTTCGGCCGCATTGGCTTTCATGTACCGTCAGCTCGATATCGCTAGTCACGGAGACTCCATGGGTATTTGTGGATGCCTTACCCTCGTTCAGGCTTGGATTTATGAGCATTTTCCCTACTTTCGACCTCATCGAGAGCGTATGATTGTTGAATCCATGCAGCATCGAGCTTCTACATGGAGTGTCCAGCCCGAGGGTAAGGACGAGCACCGACTCCAGTCTTTGCGTCGCCGCATTGATCAGTTGACAGCCGCAGAGGTATAACGATTTCTTCTAACAATCTTAGTTGATCAGTTGACAGCAGATACAGTGGTTGCCTTATGGCCCTGATCCGGTGAGGGATGTCCCGACCACATTCATTGGATGGCTATGAAATCGGGATATTATCGAGCCATATATGCCTGGTCGGGCATTACGGCAGTTCGGTTATGTGCAGACCATCCCTTTCTCGATCACCAAACTGGAGAAAGTGGTTCGGGCGTGGTCGAGCAGATTGTACCGCGTTGACTATCCCATTCGGATGTCATCTGATGCTTGGATGATGTTTCCGGGCACATACAGGTTGCCTCTCGCTGACTATCAGGCTGCTACTCATGATCAGGCTGCATGCGCCGATGATTACATTGAGTGGTATTATCGGTATTCGCACCCTCAGCTATTGAACGACGGTGCAGCACCTGGATCAATGATCCCTTCTCGTTCCAGCAGCGATTACGTATGTTCTTTAACTTTGCACTTTGTTTGATTTCACCATACATTACTCATTGTATTATATTGTCTATATTTTTTACAGTGGGTGAGTCGATTGACCCAGATACCTCAAAGATCAGATTTACACCTTCCCCTGCACTGCGGAAGAAGCGACGACGATGTTTGAGGAGTACATGAGGGATTGGCATTCGACCAACTGATTTTGTATTTTGTATTTTGTTTGTTTTGTGTAAGACGGTATTTTGATTGGCACTTTCGTTTTTTTTTGTATTTTGTATATTGATTGGCACTTTCGTTTTGCATTTGGCACTGTACTTTTGTTTGTTTTTTTCTCTTTTGCTTACAAAAACGAAAATTTTTCTGTAAACTATCACGATCAACAAAAAAGAAAATCAACTATCAACTATAAAGATCAACAAAATTGAAAATTTTAATAATTAAGGAACGTACAACAAATTTATTTTTACATCATACCGACTAATCTATTCCATTTTTCTCTCCTGCTCGTATACAAATTCTCCCAGCCACCAACACTACTATCATGGAGTCTAAACCAGTTAGTCTCTATGGGCGGTATAGGAAAATTAGGCATTAAATCTAGACGAATAAAATATTTATACGTATCTCCTAAATGACAAATGACAATCTCTTGGCTAGGCCGTGTTGCCGTTGAGGGTGCTTTCAACGGCAGCATAGTGAGACATGAAAATAAATATCTACCGCTTCCGAATCCGAATAGTATGACGGCGGCATTGAAAATACTAGTAATAAGGAATAAATCTTCAGCAACAGCCATCCAATGATCCGATCCACACGCACCACCATCCCATGTAATACGTCGAACCTTAAGTTCAATCCCATCATAGTAGATCGATCGGTAGAGTGTACAGTTAGCCATAATTTCATTTGCAATGTATACACGTATTGTTGGCCACTAAGTATACTGGATACAGTTTGGAAAATAGTTTGAACTACAAACTGTACGGATTCTAAATCTGAGTGCGTAGCGGAAGTATTGATATGAGGTTGCCTTGATACAAGAATCGAGTGTATAGTGTATACTTAATATATCACGAATTTAAAACAAGAAAGTCAAGGTAAATAACACTGTAATTAATGTGGTTCGTGGTAAACCCCTCTAAGTCCACTGGTCCTCCACACAGAGTAAAGTTTATTATAATTATCTGCATACAACTACGTAATTATAACAACACACACAATCAATATATTGTTCACACAAATTGATATAAAGATCTTAGCTTAAACCGTTCACACAAATTGGTTTTGAGCTAATGCTTTGACTTGCTTCTTCACACACAGTTCTGAAGCTTCGTCTTCTTCAATGCAATTCCTTCACACACAGTTCCGGAGAAGCACAGATTGTTCAGTCCACACAGGGCTGATCTTGAGTTTTTTCAACGTATAGAACAGATGGTGAACAACAACTTTGACTTTAAGAGCTTTCAGCTGATGAAGTGTTGTTCAGGATGATGAGCACTGTATATCTCTTTCGATCTTAATTGCAGTAAGCTTTGGAGATATATTTTGCTCTGATGATAACTTTTGATAGCTTGAGTGTTAGGTTACTGGGTGACTGATCTTCAATGCCTTCATAAGATATATATAGTCTCTGAAGAATGTATCCGTTGAGATGTATCCGTTTGAATGAGATTTCGTTCCAACGGGATTATGACACGATCCGGATTTCGCGGGATTCTGAAGATCTAAAGACAGGAATTATTTAAATACTTAATCCTTGAGTATATAAATACTTATTTATTAAACGGGACTTGACTGCTCCTTCTTTGTCTGTTGTGAAATTGTATGGAAGATAACTGTATTTTGAGTTTCGAGACAGTTTCCATACTTGGTCTTTTTACAAGACTTCTTGTTGTACTGAAGAGCTTCACTATATGCTGATTCGAGGCAGGTCTTCGATACAGGATAAAGCCTTAAAGCTTCGATACAGTTTCCTTTACTGTATTCGGATTGGCATATATGTCAAAACCTCTTTATCAAATATCATTCGATACATGGATCGGGTATCCCGGCTGTTTCGATACAGGGTCTTTGTTTTCCCAACACGTACAATACGCCATTTATCTTGGTCGCCAAATATGTAGTCGGCGATAACACGAAATCCACAATTACCGTCTCCGGGGACATCGAGATAACCTTCAACAAACGGCAAAATAATTCCCAGTATCTTGTCGATATGCTGATAGTTACCAATCTCCACTCGGTGTTGTGCATCTGAAAACACATATTCAATATATTACATATTATCGAAATAATATCAAACTTAAAAAGCATATCACGAATATTAATAAGTTTGTTCATACCTGATGAAGAGGCATTGTGGACTGATGCAGAAGAGCTGCGGCCACGACCACTGGATGAGCGGGAACGGCCATGACCCCTTTAGCTATACTCCCAACCACTAGGATCGCGTCTAGTCGATGAACTTCCTCTTGGTCGACCCTTAACTGCTGTATTAACTTGTGGTTCAACGTAACGCGTTTGATCAGGGTGAAGATGATCGTGGATCATAAGTGATACGTTACGGACAACTGCAGGATCGCTCTGTCTGATCACATCGACAAGGGCCTGGAAGTACCGCTGGTCCTCCGATTCAGCACCGGTAGAAGGATCGACAAATTCGGTCGTGTCCACACCATCACTAATAATAAGTGTTTGCCAAAATATGCGAAGACGACTAACACTGCATGGGGTCCACGATTCCATAAGTCTCTTGAGCTCACACGCACAAGGAATCTGGTGGGTGGTTTGGAGTGCACAACCGCAACGATGGTACACTTGATCACTTAATTCTCTCATACATGTCAATTCATTCGACAGTAACCGCAGACAATGATGGGAAACACGACAGCGCAAGTAGTTGAACGGAAAACCAGAGTACACCACGCCTGTACGACACCTAGACTGTTCAAGTGTGTATCTGATCTGCGTAAGTTGTGATTTAATCTCCTGGTTTACTTTGGTCCAGATGATATCGAGGGCTCCGGTGGAAGAATTAAGCCATTGCTTTAACTCGGCATGTGCACTCTCAACTCTACAAGTGGTTGTGTTTCCAAAATGAAGCACTTTATTCGTCCACGCAACAACGAACATCTCCTTGTATTTTAGCCATGTACCCTCAACGTAGGATATCACCTTAGGATTCCATCTCCATGTATCCTTCATGAGTTGCACCGCTTGATCGTATTCCTCTTCAGTCGCCGCTTCCATGATTTTCTTCCATTTTCCATTTTTAAACTTTTGGCCCATTTCTTTATCTTTTCCACAAATTCTGTAGACCTTGTCTTCAACATCCTTATTAATATGCCATGTGCAAAGCAAGTGGGCACTCTGTGGAAATATCTCTCCAATAGGACGCATCAATCCCAACTCGCGATCCGTAACAATAGCCGCCGGATGAACATCAAACCCAAGAAAAATTTTCAACTTCTCCAACACCCACGCATAGCTCGATTCGGTCATCTTTCATAATTGCATAGGCGATTAGGAAGTTCTTGTTACATGGAGTCATCCCGACTATCTCGAGAAATGGCATCTTATTCGTTTTGTAGGTAGAATCCATGCCAATGAACCATCTGTAGGTCCGGATTAAGTTGATTGATGTTGGATGTGCCATGAACACGTGGGTAACAGCATTTGTATCCGGGTCGGCCTGCGTCCAATGTACGTAGTTATTCGTCAAAGCCAAATGGTGAAACTGACCGACGACATCTCTTTCTTCAAAATCATGCTTCCTCAAGTGGTCTCTATAATTATAGATATGTCGTCTAGTCGGTTTGTCCTCGGGAAATTTATTCTGAACGGACGCCAAGATGGCACACGGCTTGGCTTGAGTAGCACTCATCTCACGAACAACTTGTTTGGCTGATTTACTCAGTCTACTCATTTGACGATGCCCCTCTGGATATACAATAAATGAGTGATTGTGCATACCCTTACTCCCAGAGATCGGTCTGATTATCCAACCACTCAAGTCATGCAATTGTTTGGCCTTTATCTGATATATACACTTGCATGCTTTCGTCTTTTTGTCCTTTCGAACAGCGACATCCAAATCTCTTAATACCTCTCTGTACCGTTCACCACGGTTACATCTCAATAGCTTTGTCTTTCCTTTATTCTTGTACGACAAAATGATCAACTCAAAACCAATTTGAAGAGCAATTTTTTTCGCCCAACCAATCGCATCACAATCACTAGCGAATATTTTGTCATTAACGAAATAACCACTATAATCAATGCCGTCACCATTAAATTCTTCCAATATAACCTGAAATTTTTAATTACAATAATGTTAATAATAATACCAATAATATTATTATTAAAATTTAAAATCAGGCAAAAAAAGGGTCCAGGCGTCCAAAAATTACGCCTGGACCATGGCCGAGGCGTCTGGCTTGGACGCCTGGCCACGGTACAGGCGTCTGAATCGGATGCCTAGCCATGGCACAGGCGTCTGAATCAGACGCCCAGACCATGGTTCAGACGCCTGGTTTAGACGCCTAGACCAAGGACGGAGCGTCCGTAGCAGACGCCTGTACTATGGTCTAGGCGGAATCTGTGGACGCCTGTACCATGGGACATGCGGAATATTCAGACGCCTGCGTCATTTTCTCCGAAAAATTACCTCCATATGTGAATTCTCATCCATTTTTGTAGTTGTCGATGATATTGACGATATATATATTTGATTGTGTGTTCTGTAGAATAAATAAAAAATTGTTTCTAGATTTCAATTCGAAAAACTTGTGTGTTGGTGTGTTGAGTACAAAAAATGAAAGATTGTGAAATGGACAAAAAGGTAATATTATAGGGTGGTGTCTAGTAATTTTGGGCGGTGTTTAGTAATACCCTTTTTTTACTAGAAAAAGTAGATGTGCTTGCGGAGCAACCTTGAGGGCTCACGATCAGGCGGTCTGTCCAAGTGTGGGTGTAAACTAGTCCAGTTAAGTATCAATAAATTCAAGATTAGACTGCAAACTATGAAATCAAGTTTGAATTTAGCAAGTCCGCATGGGCAGCTCAACTGGTTCCTGGGTGACAGATTGCTACAAGGACGCAGGTTCGAGTCCTGGTAGCCGCAGTGTGGGAGTTTTATCCCTCCAATGTGGGGGATAGCTCCTTGTGGGCACCAGGCACTGTTCCTCCCACCTAGTGGAGCGTTGAGTCACCATGATTTAATTCCTCCACCAATCCCTGTCGGGCCGGGGGGTGGGGGCCCTGGGGGCGAGGGATTTCGCCTGCTACAAGTTTGAATTTAGCAAACTCAAATATGATTCACGAGTCTCAACGACCTTAATCGAGTTTAAAAATAATACTAATATAAAAATTCTAATGTTACTAAATAAAATATGATTTTCAAAATTTGTTGAAATTTACTTCTCAAATAATTTAAGTGATAAAACATATAATATCATACTCCCTCCGTCCCATACTTAATTGCTACTTTTTTCTGGGCACGAGTATTAATGTTAGAGTTGTTTATTAGTATTGTGTGTAATAAAGTGATATTTTAAGAGGGTAATAATGGAAATTTGAAATCATATTAGTATTATTTATTAGTATTGTGTGTTTAATTGAGTGTGCCCATAATGGCATTTTATGGTAAATAGATGATTATTGGAGGGTGTATATTTAAGGGAAATGATTAGGGGTGAAAACTGGGCGGATATTTCCCGCTCGATCCAGAGCCGTATCCGATCGGGATCGAATTCAGGATGAAAAACAGGTATCCGGTCGGATTCGGATACGGATCCGGATAATTGAATTCGGATACGGGTTAGAATTCGGATATTGCAATATCCGCCCGTATCCGAGTTTTCCCATATTTTATCGGATATTATCTGGATACCAATCCGGGTATCCATATTTTTTTTAAATATACTTTATTTTTTTTATTATATATATATATATATATATATATATATATATATAGAGAGAGAGAGAGAGAGAGAGAGAGAGAGAGAGTATGAAGTCAGGGAGGAAGAATCAGAGAGGGGATGCGAGAACTACTTTCAATCGAAAATGGTTAAATCGCAGCCACCAGTTGACATCTCCGATTCCTGGAGCAATTTCTCTGTATTTGCAAATGTGCCTGAAACAATAGATCCGACCGATGAAGATGTGCTTAAGATTAGGGCTCCGCTGATTCTCCGTCCTAATTACGATGAGAATCCGTCATTCCTTGCGTTACTTGGCATTAACTCTTCTTTTAAGCCGTCTCCATTTCATTCTACGCTCCCTATTCCCAACTTGATTTAAATTTCATTCAAGTGTGCTTCTAGTGTTTCAGATCCGTATTTTCTGCTCTTCAAATCAATCTCCGAATCGCTGACCTTGAGGCGGGAACTCAATCAAATAGAATGGAATCCGGGCACGATTGTTCTTAAACAATATATATATATATATATATATATATTAATAATTATTAAAAACAATTAAATTAACACTCTTTAGTCTTTGCTAAGTATGGAGCTTATGTTTTTTTATGGGAGAGACTGAATAAGTAAAAATGAGGGAACCTTATTATGAAGTGATTTTTAAAAAAATTACTATAGTTCGCATTAGAACTTTTATGAAATATTGTGTAGGTAGTTTTTTTATATGCTGCAATCACTTCCAAACGATTTTTCTATGAAACATATTATCCGATTATATTATTCGAATTCGGCCCGAATTCGGCCTGTATCCGTCCGTTGTCCGTATTGCAAATAATCCGAATCCGTATCCGTATCCGGCCTTTCTGCATCCGACTCCGAATCCGCGAGAAAAATATGGGTTAGATACGGGAAGAGCACTCTCCGCCCGTATCCGATCCGTTTTCACCCCTATGAATGATTGGTTTATTTCTTTTTATAGTAAGTAACAGTTAAGTATGGGACGGACCAAAATGAAAATGTAGCAGTTAAGTATGGGAAGGAGGGAGTATATAAATTTAAAATTATAATATATTTAGCAACAAATTGTAACACCCCCAAGACATTCAGGGCATATTACAGCGCCGCGGACCCCACACTGTGGAATCCACCCGGCTAACATACCAACAAGACCTTTGCCAACGACAACAATCAACAATAAAATGACGATTCAAAATAAAAGAGTACAATCCGACCAATAGAATCCAACAACAATCCATTTCCCAAAACGGGAACACAACATTAACAATTTTACAAAAGAAGTACTCGAGTACTTAAACCAATTTTTATAATACATAAATCCCAAAATCAGACATCAATAACAATAACCGACAGTCATGACACCGAAAATCATTTACTGGACAATATCATGCTTGCCCATCATCCTCATACGGCTCGAGTGCTCGCTTGTCCCCACGATCAATACCTGAAATACAAGAAGTATTTCCCCCATTTAAGGGGTTAGCGACAATCGCTAGTGCAAGTACAATCCATTTGAACTACATTCTAATCGATGAATAATGCGCCAAAAATCATTTTAGAAGACATTTTATATTCCTAATATTTACGATGCACAAGTACAAAACACATTTTTCCTCCAACCAAAACAATTCAAAGTTAACCTTGGTACGTGACTCACGGCCACCGTACTCCGCAGAGCCCGTCGGACATCCCCGGGTGGTCAACCACGCTCGTGATACGCACACACACGGCAATACGTATCCCTAGAGGCCCGTCGGACCGTCCCTAGGTGAACATACACATATCCTCCCGCAACAACCACGTATAGCCATAATTCAAATACTAGAACATGTAAACAAATGTAAAGTACTTGCCTTTGAGACATTCTTGAAGAAACAGAGATGGAACACGACTACGAACGGTCCGGGTGGAAAACGACGGTTCCTAAACGAAGGATCAAGCACAACCACGAGGAACCGACGAGAATGAACCTAACGATTCGAATAGCACAATCACAACCACTTCTAAACGATTACGGAAATGGAATACACCCGGAAACCCGCCTACGATTCATGTATATTCATACAAAAATAACAACGAGGGCGGACCACAACCAAACCCTCTCGATTTCGCAAAACCATGAAAATATACCATGAATCCGTAGGGAAACTAAGAATACCAACAAGAATAATCATATTCATCATGATTCCATCAACGAAACGGAAAGAATCGGACAAAACCCCAAAATCCCCAATTATCCAAAAAAAGTAGGGCTTTAGAACATTACCTTTGGAGATTCAAGAACTAAGATCCGTAGAACTCGCGTTAGATTGATTATCCGAGCCTCACAACCGAAAAGAATTGATGAAAAATCGACCCCCAGATGAAGAACTCTCCCCCCCCTAAATCCTCTCTCGCGATGCAAAGGAAGAAAATGTAAAAATGAGCTGCTCACGCTCAAAACGACACATTTAAAGTAACTCAACAGTAACCTATTTGGCCGATAGTCGCCGATAGCCCAACCGATACCCATACGTAAATGCCGGCAGAGAGTCTACCGGCCCACCCTAACGGCCGAAAGGCTTCCTAAGTGATCGGCCGATACCCATGCACTGCCGCAAGAGAGTCTATCGGCCTACCCTATCGGCCGAAAGGCTCCCGGACGGTGCCCGATGACCGATGCCTTCCACTAAAACGACCATAACTCTCTCGTCCGACCCGATTGACTCACCGCTTGAACCATTGGAAAGCTAACTCGATTTTCTATAATATTGCAAAGATTTATAATTTTTGGAGTCACCAAAAATTAATGGTGATCTAACAAAGTCGAATTCAAATGAGGAAAGTTGAAACAATGAACAATAACGAGAATACAATTCAACAGCTTGACAGAAGGACACGAAAAGTACACGAGGGTCACTACAATGAGAAATACACCAAAAACGAAAATACAAGGGAAAGAAAAAAATACGGATATTACATTCTACCCTCTAAAAATAAGTTTCGTCCGAAACTTAAGAAACAAACAACTCCGGTACTTAGCACGCATGCTATCCTCGGTTTCCCAAGTTGCCTCCTCGACACCGTGTCTCGACCACCGAACTTTGACCAGAGGGATGGTCTTATGCCTCAAGCGTTTCTCACGATGCTCCAAAATTTTCGTGAGGACGCTCTTCAAAAGTAATATCTTCAAGAATATCAATCTCGCCATAATCGATGACGTGACTAGATCTGGAACATATTTCCTCACCGGGAAACATGAAAACGCTATGAACATGACTCAAGGCCGGGGTAACGCCAAACGGTATGCTAATCCACCGACTCGCCGAGAATCTCGAAGGGTCCAATAAATCTCGACTCAACTTCCCTTCTTCCCAAACGGAGAACTCCTTCTGCCGGTGACACCTTCAAGAAACGTGGTCTCCCACCTCGACCTGTGGGTCGACGACGGATGTCGCATACGACTTCGCCGACTCGCGCCAACATCCGCTCTCGAATTAACTCTATCTTCCGCCTCGTCTCTAAAACGACATCCGGCTCGGTCCCGACTAAATCGACGCCTCATTCCAACAAATCGGCGATCGACATCGCCGCCATAAAGTGCCTCATACGGTGCCATCCGACCGACGCGTGCCAACCGTTGTTGTACGTGAATTCAATCGCCGGTAAATGTTCCTCCCCTACTACTCCTACCAAGAGCACAAGCACGTAACAAGTCCTCGAACGCTTGGATAGTGCGTTCCGACTGTCCATCCGATCGGGATGAAAAGAAGTACTCAAACGCAACCGGGTACCCAACGCCTTATGCACCGCCGCGAAGTGCGATACAAAACGGCCGTCACGATCCGAAACAATAGACTTCGAGTACCGTGAAGCCTCACAACTGTGCGATGAATATACGAGCGGCCTTTTCTCGGACCCCAAGTATCCTTGATGCCCAGAAATGTGCCGACTTAGTCAATGGTCTACAATCACCCATACCATATTCATACTGGTCTTCGTCCTCGGTAAACTCGTAACAAAATCCATAGAGATGTCCTCCCACTTCCATTCCTAACGGGAAGTGGTTTCAATAATCCTACCGCCGATGCTCAATCTTGACTTGCCGACAAGTTAAACACTTAGCCACAAATTGAACTACCTCTTTCTTCATATCGCTCCACCGTAAATTTTCCTCGTATCTTTATACATTTTACTCGAGCCGGATGGATCGAGTAAGGTGACGCATGAGCCTCTCGCATAATACTGTCTCATTTCCGAGTCGCTCGAACACACAACCGACCTCGAATCTCAACACTCCGTCCTCATGAATAACGAATCCCGGCTTTCCCCTTCTCTACACTCTCCGAAGTCAATAAACATCGGGTCCTCCAACTGTCCCGATTTAATGTCCTCACTGCAGACGAAGAAATCTCAAGAGTACGCAAATCGCCGGAACTCTCTCGGGCAAAGACAACCTCAATGCTCAACCTCGTAAACTCACGCTGAAGTCCCGATCGGGCCGTGAGTAACTCAAGTGCCCGAAGCGATACCGATTTCCGGCTCAAGGCATCTGCTACCACATTAGCCTTGCCGGATGATAGAGGATCTCAAGATCGTAATCCTTAATCAGCCCAACCATCTCCTCTGTCTCATATTAAGCTCTTTTGCGTGAAAATGTACTTCGTGCTCTTGTGATCGGTGAAAATCGACACGACGAGCCATACAAGTAATGACGCTGATTTTCAACGCAAACACAATCGCGCCAAATCAAGATCGTGCGTAGGTAATTCAATTCATACGGTTTCAATCGACGGAAGCATAGGCAATCGTCCTCCCGTGCCGCATAAGTACGCATCCGAGCCCTTGGCCCGAAGCATCACTATAAACGGAGAAACCATCATTACCACTCGCAAAAAGTTAACACGGAGCGGTCGCCAACCGCTTCTTCAACTCCAAAACTATTCGCCTCCTCGGTCCACACAAACTTCTCCGACTTCAGAATAACCGAGCCGGGCCGGCCGAGCGAGCTTAGAGAACCCTCGACGAATCTACGGTAATACCCGGCTAATCCTAAAATCGCGACCTCTTTTCACGTTCTTGGGCGGCGCCCAATTTAACACCGCTCTACCTTATGTGGGTCCACACGAACACCTCGGCCGAGATCACATGACCGAGAAACATAACCTCCGTAGCCAAAACTCACATTTCGAGAACTTAGCAAAAAGATGCCGAGTTCTCAAAATGTCTAACACAATATGTAAATGACGGCATGCTCCTCCTCGCTCCTCGAGTAAATACTGATGTCGTCGATAAAAACGACTACACACTTATCGAGGTACTCGATAAAGACTTTGTTCATAAGCTGCATGAACACGGCTGGTGCGTTGGTTAGCCCAAAAGGCATAACCACAAACTCGTAGTGACCGTATCTCGTCCGAAAGGCCGTCTTCTAATATCGGTATCCTTCACTGAGCCGATAATACCCCGATCTCAAATCAATCTTCAAAACACGGTTGCCTCGCAATCGATCAAACAAGTCATCAATCCTGAGCGGATACTTGTTTTTGATGGTCACTTTGTTCAACTCTCGTAGTCGATACACAAACGAAGTGACCCATCCTTCTTCTTTACGAATAGACCGGTGCGCCCCAAGGCGAAGCGCTTGGCCGAATATATCCCATGTCTAGCAACTCTCCCAATCAAGCTTCTTCAACTCAAGCATCTCGGCAGCGCCATACGGTATGGCGTCTTAGAGATAGGTGCCGCACCCGGCTCTAAATCGACGGTAAACTCCACCTCTCGCCCGGCGGCAAACCCGCAACTCATCCGGAAAACGTCAGATACTCACATACTACCGGAATAGACGAGAGCTCGACTCCCCTTCTTCCGATCTCAAAGCGTAACACCAATAACCTGCAACCTCCTCAAGAAGTCTCTCCGCCTCAAAGCGCCGATCGCACCGGCTACCCCGCTTACGCCCCACAAAAGAATGCTCGCACCATGAGGCTAACATCGAAACAGTCCTCGCTCTATAATTCATGATCGCCCATGACGGTCCGGCCAATCCTCACCTGTAATCAAATCTTCATCTCTAATATCTACCGCAATCGATTAGAAGGCCAAACCCTCCCGCGATACTCACCGGAAAATCTCTAACCTCACGATCCCCACGATGCTATCCCCACTAGAAGTTTAACAACAAAAAGCTCACAAGCAACAAGGCAATCAACATGCAAAGCGACGCACACAATCCATAGATATAAAAGAATGCGTAGCACCGTAATCGAACAATACTAAACAGGATGATCAAGGATGTGGACGGTACTCGGCCACCGTCGCGTCAGATCTCCTGCTCGTCTCATCTCGTACACACGGGGCGGAATGCACTCCGCACTAGAAGCTCCTCTAGAAGGCCGACCACGACCTCGACCTCTACCAAAACTCTGCTGGGCCGAGGAACTGCTTGTGCTCGATTCACACTCGGCTCTCCCGCACTGGAGCAGATATCCGAGTAATCGGAGCCCGAGCCGCATCCGTACAAAACTTAGCACGGTGACCCATACGACCACAAGCAAGACACTCGGATAGGAGGCCTATCACACTCACTCATCATGTGGCCCTGACGATCGCAGCTTGAAGCACGTAGACCACGAACGGAACCAGCAGGAGCGCATCTAGAACCGTTCCCTCGACCAACCGATGGCAATCGACTCAAGACTCGCGAACTGCATCGAGTCCTCGGATATCCTCCCGACTTGCCTCCCAAAACCGACCGGTGGTTTTCTGCTTTCTTTCCTTCGCTTGCCGTCTGCCGCGAAAACGACATCTCATAAGCCATCGCCTTATTCTCGATATTCTTTCAAAGTCGTGCACCCTGCACTGCATGTAGTGGCGCACTCTGTTTCATCCGCATGTTAAAGTGGCGGATCTTATCGAGCTCATCGCGACTTGGTTTCTCACATAGTGTAATCCGATTGTAGTCCTTGATGGCTTGAGATATAGGTACATCTTGGGGCTTAGCCTCAAAGAAGGCTCGGATCCTCCCCTCTTTCACCGGCCAAGATGATTCGTCTTCCATCGATCCCGAACTCGCCCACGTGGCTGCCCGGTCCACGCGGTTTCACCGCTTGCCACCACGCCGCCGCCTCCTTGGCGAGGAAGTACCGAGCAATGGGTACTTTCCTCTCCTGGGCAATTAGCACCTCAAACACTTTCTCCATCTCAAACAACCAACTCTCCCAACCTAAGGGCTCAAGCACCATCAAATCAAGGAGGACGATACGAATCACGCCCCAAGTAGCTTATCATTGCCGGACCCAGAGGGCGGAACCGGGTTGGCATTAGCATGGCCGACTGTAACGGCTCGAGCCGCAGCGCCATCTCGGTTCGCTAATTGCCGCAATATGTTGGCCACTCCAACATTCTCATGAGCATTACCGAGCTAGCATCGGGTCTCGCCGGCCTCCGAACTAGGGGGAACACTGCTCGACAAAGAGGGCATCGCCGACCGGGCCTCGAGTGATCGGACATGGCCGCCCCACTGCGCCACGTCCCTACCGCGGCCCGCGACCGCGTCCGCGTCCTCTACCGGCAGGAATTCTGAAGGAGCAACGGGTAAGTACTATTCAAACTCAAAACGCAAAAGATACTAAGACAGAAATAGAACAGAACGGGGAAACGAGTCAAGTTAGAGAAACTTACGAGCACCGGCGTACTGAGATGATGGCATAGCAGTGATACTGTCCCAAAAACGACACTTAACTAGACCCAAATAACCGACAGCCTAGGTATCCATAAACCTAAGCTCTGATACCATATTCTGTAACACCCCCAAGACATTCAGGGCATATTACAGCGCCGTGGACCCCACACTGTGGAATCCACCCGGCTAACATACCAACAAGACCTTTGCCAACGACAACAATCAACAATAAAATGACGATTCAAAATAAAAGAGTACAATCCGACCAATAGAATCCAACAACAATCCATTTCCCAAAACGGGAACACAACATTAACAATTTTACAAAAGAAGTACTCGAGTACTTAAACCAATTTTTATAATACATAAATCCCAAAATCAGACATCAATAACAATAACCGATACCATGACACCGAAAATCATTTATGGACAATATCATGCTTGCCCATCATCCTCATACGGCTCGAGTGCTCGCTTGTCCCCACGATCAATACCGAAATACAAGAAGTATTTCCCCATTTAAGGGGTTAGCGACAATCGCTAGTGCAAGTACAATCCATTTGAACTACATTCTAATCGATGAATAATGCGCCAAAAATCATTTTAGAAGACATTTTATATTCCGAATATTTACGATGCACAAGTACAAAACACATTTTTCCTCCAACCAAAACAATTCAAAGTTAACCTTGGTACGTGACTCACGGCCACCGTACCCCGCAGAGCCCCGGACATCCCCGGGTGGTCAACCACGCTCGTGATACGCACACACACGGCAATACGTATCCCTAGAGGCCCCGCTGACCGTCCCTAGGTGAACATACACATATCCTTCCGCAACAACCACGTATAGCCATAATTCAAATACTAGAACATGTAAACAAATGTAAAGTACTTGCCTTTGAGACATTCTTGAAGAAACAGAGATGGAACACGACTACGAACGGTCCGGGTGGAAAACGACGGTTCCTAAACGAAGGATCAAGCACAACCACGAGGAACCGACGAGAATGAACCTAACGATTCGAATAGCACAATCACAACCACTTCTAAACGATTACGGAAATGGAATACACCCTAAACCCGCCTACGATTCATGTATATTCATACAAAAATAACAACGAGGGCGACCACAACCAAACCCTCTCGATTTCGCAAAACCATGAAAATATACCATGAATCCGTAGGGAAACTAAGAATACCAACAAGAATAATCATATTCATCATGATTCCATCAACGAAACGGAAAGAATCGGACAAAACCCCAAAATCCCCAATTATCCAAAAAAAGTAGGGCTTTAGAACATTACCTTTGGAGATTCAAGAACTAAGATCCGTAGAACTCGCGTTAGATTGATTATCCGAGCCTCACAACCGAAAAGAATTGATGAAAAATCGACCCCCAGATGAAGAACTCTCCCCCCCCTAAATCCTCTCTCGCGATGCAAAGGAAGAAAATGAAAAAATGAGCCGCTCACGCTCAAAACGACACATTTAAAGTAACTCCAGTAACCTATCGGCCGATAGCCGTGACAGCCCAACCGATACCCATACGTAAATGCCGGCAGAGAGTCTATCGGCCCACCCTATCGGCCGAAAGGCTTCCTAAGTGATCGGCCGATACCCATGCACTGCCGGCAGAGAGTCTATCGGCCTACCCTATCGGCCGAAAGGCTCTCGACGGTGCCCGACAGTGACAGCCTTCCACTAAACGACCATAACTCTCTCGTCCGGACTCCGATTGACTCACCGTTTGAACCATTGGAAAGCTAACTCGATTTTCTATAATATTGCAAAGATTTATAATTTTTGGAGTCACCAAAAATTAATGGTGATCTAACAAAGTCGAATTCAAATGAGGAAAGTTGAAACAATGAACAATAACGAGAATACAATTCAACAGTTTGACAGGAAGGACACGCTGAAAAGTACACGAGGGTCACTACAGTCGAGAAATACACCAAAAACGAAAATACAAGGGAAAGAAAAAAAATACGGATATTACACAAATTGTCACACAAGCACTATCGAGTTTGCTCGCAGAGTTACAACTCGAGTACCATAAGGATTGACATTGGCTCACGAATCTAAAATCGAGCTTTATCGAGTTTTTTTATCTGAGACTAGCTCGTGAACCGGGCTAGCTCACTTCCACCCTAATCTAAGATAAAAAAAAAGGAAATATTGTTATGCTAAAAAAAACGAAAATGCTATTAGAGCCCAAATGAGATACTATATGACTACTAGGACCACAAGAAAAAATACTATAAGATGAGAAAAGAAGAAGATAATATTACAAACTCAACTTTCATTTTCTTAAAGTAGAAAGAGAATGCAAGAGCCCATATTTTTTGGCTTCAATCTATTATAATATTTGTAAGATTTAAAAAAAAGGCAAAAATTATTTTCGTCTAGATCACCCAAAATCATAGTCATTGATGGATACGAAGCTGCAATTAGTATGTCGTCTAATTTGACTCATTTGTGCTCAATAAGCCCAAATCAAGAGCATTTTAATTTTTATGTCGTATGTTTTATTAATTTTAAAGACTTTTATTATTATTTGCCGACCAACGTATTTGTTTACGTTGAATGTTATCTTGAGACTCGGTGAGTGATGAATAAAATTTAGTGTTTTCCCTTCAACATATCTCGCGATATTCTTTGAACCAGCGTCAACTGTTCTTGATACATATGTTGCATCATTTGGTATCTGGTTGCCAGATGATGCTCCGACCCTGCTGCCGCGACGTGATGTTACTCGTGACGCTTTCCTCGCGGATCGATCGGACACGTTAACACAGCAGATTGCCAACTTGCTCCAGTTGCTTCACGTGCAAGCAACGACCGCCCACGTGTTGGAAATAAAACGCAGCGGAAGCGAGATGGATGGATTTATTAAAATCGGCCCTCAAGAATCAGATCTATTTAGGCTCGTCAAATAATTAATTAAATAGATTAGCAAGTAATTTAAACGAACAATATTACTCTACGCATCTAACTATGATAATTTGTGGTATTCTTATCTAGATCTAAAAGATCTAAAAATACATTACCTTTGAAGCAAAGTCTTCGAATCTTTACTCGACCTCCTTTGTATTTCAACCTTTAGATCTTCTAGAGTATATCACCGCCTATATCTGGATGTCGTGTGGGCAACAATCTACCGGACTTCCTTGAACAACAACTTGAAATCGGCCGAACTCCTTTATGCTTAATGTCACTCGATTTTCCTTTTTTTACTTTAGTATTAGTAAACACTCTTAGAAATTAATTTTATCTAAATTGTAGAATCAAAGACACAAGTCAAGATCTACAATTAAACACAAGAAAAAAAATCGAACTCACAAGCTTGGTGAAGTATGTTTCGGCCGACCCCTATGTTGTATTTATAGGTGTTATGGGCTACTCTAGGGATCTTAAGGAGGATTAGGGAAGGACTCCTAATAAACCTCAAATTTCCATATTAGGACCTTTCCTATACTCAATTAATATCAATCCAGTCCACTAAAGAGTTAATATTGCACTTCCTATCCAAATCTCAATTTACGAAATCAGGCTCCTTATTTAAATATATTATTTCCCGTTTTTAAGATATCGAATGTCTATTAATTAATTTAAGCAACTGACAGCTTTAATTAATTAACATCTTATCCAAGAGTAGTACCACTCAAACCTTATTATTATATCAGAATTAAATCCACCTGCAGGATTTAATATAATAATTATTATCGAGCTCCTCAAGGGGACATCATCAACCCGCACGAGTCGGGACATGATTTCTAGTAATAATAACAATTGTCATATAAATTATATTATTGTCCAAGATACGAAGCTTATTGAGTCAATCATTTTGACTCTCGCCCATGGTAAATCAAAGAATAAATATTATAAATACACAATTAAATATTATATACTTAGAATTAAGAAATAATAATTATCCGAGATTTAAGTTCTTCTTACAGTCAGTATTGAAGACATTATCTCACTTCGATCCAGTTCAACGTATGCAACTACGCATGCTAATAGTCAAGACCAACTAATCTCAAGCATACACTACAACCTTTCACATAATTTTTCTAATAATTATATAGGTTGTGAACTATTATATTATTTTATAAAGCACCGATAATGTGATCTTCCGTGTGACACCAACACACCACATCTACAATATAAAATAATTAGACATTTCATTTGCATAACCATAACATGAATAAATATACAAAATATGTGATTAAATGTAATTAATATTATCATAGGTAGTTACAGGGAAATAAGGTAATACAAGCATAAAGTATGCTTTGCAGTATAAAACTTTAACAATCTCCCACTTATACTGAAAGCATGCTTTTTAAGTATACTACTTTATTACATAGTCTCTCATTTCTCTCACTCATACTCAAAGCAATGCTGCCATACACCGTAATCCCATTCTTTCCACATGCCTTTCAAAAAAATTTTAGGGTAGGCCTTTCGTGAAAGGATCAGCAAGATTATCTCCCAATGCAACCCTGGCTACAACTACGTCTCCTTCCTCTACTAAGTGTCGTATGATGTGGTACTTTCGGTTGATATGTTTACTTGCCTTGTGGGCTCGTGATTCCCTCAAATTTGCGACTGTACTGGTATTATCACAATAAAGTGTAATACCTTTTGGCAAATCGGGAATTACATCTAAGTCCTGCAGGAAGTACTTGAACCATACCGCCTCTTTGGCTGCCTCAAAGGCTGCCACATACTCGGCTTCCATGGTAGAGTCCAAGATGTATTTTTGCTTCACACTCCTCCAACTAATGGCTCCACCTCTCAGGCTAAACACATAACCTGAAATAGATTTGGACTTTTCTTTGCCTGATGGAAAATCTGAGTCAGTATTGTAACACCCCGAGATATTCGGAATAATTACAGCGCCGTAAACCCTTTAAGTAAGGATTTACAAGGCTAATTTAAAATAAATGTAAATATAAGACATCAATACTGCGGAAAATCAAGTTTACAAAACCGTCCAACTGGTTCAACGAGTAATTAATACAACCATATCGAAATGATATTAATAAGACACGCGTACTCGAGTACTAAAATCAAACCAAGAAAGACAAATCACCACAACAACAAACATCACTGAACCCCTTCGTCGTCACATCGGTACTGTGGCTGTTTCCCTGCTCCTCGGCTACCTGAACATCAAAACAAATGTCCACCCCGAAGGGGTTAGCAAAACGATGCTAGTACAAGTATCATTTAAACGAATCAAATACGCATCAACAATACATAACAAGTTACACCACACGGACTTCCGCTACCGGAATCCGATAATGCGAATCCACAAGATTCCATTAACACAGCAAGGGTATTCCAATGATCCAGCTTCTCAAGATAGATCCCAAGATGATCCCGCCGACCAACACGAGGTGGAAATAACTCCGTCCAATGATCCAAAGGCTCCTCACTAGATCCCAAGATGATCCCGTCGACCAACACGAGGTGGACATTCGATCCAAAGACACCTCAAAGATAGATCGCACAACAAACACAAACACAACTCATGCATACATATATGCCAAATCGCCATGTCCATCAACATGAACATACAAACACTAGATAACGAATATCATGACAGTTCAACGAAATAAATCTCATGTTCAACAACATGAATAACCACACGCATGCTCAAAAATACCAATATTAACACATTACGATACTTGCCTCGAAGACGGCAAGAACGAAACACTTCAACGATCTCAACACACTCGAAGGCCCCCTCCTTCGATCAACGTAGCAAGCTCGAACCTTAACAAAAGAAATGATATACAAATCATCTCAAGTCGGACGATTGCCTAACAATTCGGTCTACGGCCAAAAAGCTCAAAATATGCACCGTCAACCACTTAGCGACGCTACGTATTTCACGTAACGTGCGCTAAGCTCGCCTGTTAGCGACGCTATCGTCTAAGTCTAGCGACGCTAGCCATGGATCGACAGCTTTTCTCGATCACCGATCGACTACCGATAACATAACGTACGTTATGTACCAAACATAGCGTGCGTTAACTTATCCCCGATAGCGCACGTTAACTTACGTATGTTAGCGTGCGCTAACCGTGCATGGCAGATTACTGGCAGAAAACTTGATCTAATGGTGATGAACTCATGAATTCTACATGTCATCCCCGTGCATATCATGCTCATAAGGTTTTGTGAAAGTTCTATACGTACTGAATGACTATGAGATACAAAGATACGTATAATCATCACAATACCATAATTCATCTTAGATCTTCAAGGAATATCCTAAGTTCAGTCCGTTATATGTCCCAAAACGTATGATTCCTATATGTAAAGGCATAAGAACTTGAAAATCTCCATATACTGATCACAAATCGGTTTGAAGCTTCAGAATATGCTAAGATTTCAAACACTAAGAGGTTCAATGGTTTATACGATGAATAAGTACCGCAACATCGAAAATATCCTTCTAACACATGATGTTCGACTATTAACGAAATAACTGACTAGAAAAACATGATCAAACATCCTTCAGAATACTACTAATATTGGTGAAGAATCACCTACCTCAAAATAGTGAAGAACAAGGAGGAAATTCGAAGCAATCCGACGCCGAAGGTTTGAACACCAATCCTCCACTGATCTACAATCTTCAACACGAGCTAGGATGTCGGCAAGAAGTGTTTAGGATGAAGAGAGTGTCTTTCTAAGTTCAAGAATTCGAATGGGGGTGTGAAAAAAATCTGAAAATATGAAAAATGATGCTGTCCTATTTATAGAAAGTGATTATTAGCGCGCGCTAGTCCATATTCATAGCGTGCGCTAACGGCTATTTGAAACATTACTGATTTCATCAGATTTTCGGCCTTTAGCGTGCGCTACCCTCATGTGAGTAGCGTGCGCTAACGCGTTGACTTGGCTTTTTCCCGAAAGCCGTCCAGGTTCAACCCGACACAATCCGACAAGGATCCCCGGCCTGATCTCACCTACCACACGTCTCAATCAAATTGAACCCGCATAGCGTGCGCTAAGGTTCCTCCACAGCGTGCGCTATGGATCCTACTTAGCGTACGCTATACTTAATCGGTAGCGTGCGCTACATGCACAGAATCACAAATTTAAGTCACACTCGTGAAATCATACACTTAACAACACTGGACTATGAAATACGGGGAATAATACTCAGATCAAACTGCAACAATTACAATATTACAAGTTTCTAAATACATATCAGAAATCTCGGGTATTACATCCTTCCTCCCTAAAAAAAGTTTCGTCCCGAAACTTAAGGTGAAAACAACTCCGGATCTAGTCTTCATATTGTCCTCCATTTCCCAAGTGGCCTCTTCGACTCCGTGTCGTGACCATTGTACTTTAACCAAGTGTATTGGTTTATTCCTCAACTGTTTGATCCGACTCTCAAGTATCTTGATTGGTCTCTCCTCGAAGGTGCCGTCATTAGCTATCCCGATCTCGTCGAAATCAATGACGTGACTGGGGTCCGGTACATACTTCCGCAATTGGGATACGTGAAACACATTGTGAACGTGACTCAACGATGGCGGTAAGGCCAACCTGTATGCTAAATCTCCATCTCTCTCGAGGATCTCGAATGGTCCGATATATCTCGGACTAAGCTTACCATTTTTCCCAAAACGGAAAATCCCTCGTGTAGGAGACACCTTCAATAGTACATGTTCCCCAACGTCGAACTCTAGAGGGCGACGACGTACATCTGCATAAGACTTTTGTCGACTCTGGGTAGTCAACAGTCTTTCTCGAATCAAAGCTATCTTCTTTTGAGTCTGAATTATCAATTCCGGTTCCTTCCCGATCAAATCCGAAGAATCATCCCAACACAGGGGTGATCGGCATCTTCTCCCGTACAAAGCTTAAAATGGTGCCATCTTAATAGAAGCATGCCAACTATTATTGTAAGTGAATTCAATCAACGGCAAATGAACTTCCCAATCACTCGACCAATCTAAGGCACAAGCTCTAAGCATGTCTTCTACCGTTTGTATAGTCCTTTCGGACTGACCGTCCATTTGGGGATGATAGCTGTTCTAAAGTTGAGCTCAGTCCCCAAAGCCCTGTGAACTGCCTTCCAGAAATGTGACACGAAGCGACCATCTCGATCCGAAATAATGGTCTTCGGCGTCCCATGCAATCTGACTATTTCCGCAATAAATACTCGCACCAATCTTTCGGGTCCCCATGTATCTTTAATTCCTAGGAAATGAGCCGACTTGGTTAGTCAATCAACTACAACCCAAATCATGTTCATTCCCGTCTTGGTCTTTGGCATACTGGTGATGAAATCCATCGAGATGTCCTCCCACTTCCACTCAGGGATCGGAAGCGGCTTTAACATTCTGGCAGGTCGCTGATGTTCAATCTTAACCTGCTGACAAGTCAAACACTTCGAAACGTACTCTGCTACGTCCTTCTTCATATTCCCCCACCAGAAGTTTTGTTTTAGATCCTTGTACATCTTATCACGCCTGGTGGATAGAATAAGGTGCACTATGAGCTTCTTTCGAATTGCCCGTCTCAATTCATCATCATCGGGAATGCAAAGTCGACTCAAATCTCGTAACTCCATCATCTTGTATCACGAATCCCGGGGCTTTTCCTTTCTTTACTTCGTCACATAACCGAAGGATCGGAGAATCGCTCAACCGCTTAGATTTGATCTCCTCGACTAGTGATGAAGTCGGCCCATCACATATAGTTGCCCTTGATTCCCGGTGCCCATACTTCAATCCCTTCGCAGATCGGTTCCGTTGAATGCCGGTTTGGGACGTAAGTGCTTCCAACACTCGAAGAGAAACAGTTTACGGCTCAATGCGTCGGCTACTACGCTTTGCTTTCCCGAATGATAGAGAATCTCCAAGTCGTAATCCTTGATCAATTCCACCACCTTCTCGCCTCATGTTTAATTCTTTCATGAAAATGTACTTGAGGCTCTTATGATCTCAGAAGATCTGACAATGAGTGCCGTACAAATAATGTCTCCAAATTTTCAATGCAAAGACTACAGCTGCTAGCTCCAGATCATGAGTCGGGTAATTAACCTCGTATGGTTTCAACTGCCGAGAAGCATAGGCAATCACCTTATATTTTTGCATCAACACACATCCCAGACCCTGATTTGAAGCGTCACTGTACACCATGAATCCATCAGTTCCATCTGGTAATGCTAATATAGGTGATGTCGTCAGTCTCTTCTTAAGTTCATCAAAACCAGCCTGGCATTTCTCATCCCACATGAACTTTTGAGTTTTCTGTAACAGCTGAGTGAGCGGACGAGCAATTTTGGAAAATCCCTCTACAAAGCGGCGATAATATCCAGCAAGTCCTAAGAAACTCCGGACTTCTTTCATGTTATTAGGAGCTTCCCATTCCAAGATTGCTTCGACTTTCTTCGGGTCCACCTGAACTCCGTCAGGTGATATCACATGCCCAAGGAAAGTTACCTCCCTAAGCCGGAACTCGCATTTTCAAAGCTTTGCATACAGCTGTTCCTTCCTCAAGGTGCTCAAAACCACACGCAAATGTTCGGCATGCTCTTCTGCGTCCTTTGAATATATCAAGATGTCATCAATGAAGACGACCACAAATTTATCCAAGTATTCCAAGAATACCCGATTCATCAATTGCATGAATACCGCAGGAGCATTGGTAAGTCCAAATGGCATCACTACAAATTCATAATGCCCATACCGGGATCTGAAAGCAGATTTCGGTATATCCGATTCCTTAATTCTCAACTGATGGTATCCTGATCGCAAGTCAATCTTCGAGAATACCCTTGCCCCTTGCAGTTGATCAAACAAGTCGTCGATCCGAGGTATAGGATACTTATTCTTGATCGTCATCTTGTTGAGCTCCCTGTAATCAATACACAGTCGGAGGGATCCGTCTTTCTTCCGGACAAAGAGAATGGGTGCTCCCCAAGGAGAAACATTAGGTTGAATATAACCCTTCTGTAACAATTCCTCCAGTTGCTTCTTGAGTTCATACATCTCGGTTGGCGCCATGCGGTATGGTGCTCTGGAAATATGAGCTGCTCCAGGCTCTAATTCGATAGTGAACTCCACTTCTCTCTGCGGAGGTAACCCAGGTAGTTCGTCAGGAAATACATCTGAGAACTCATTCACAACTGAAATAGACGAGAGCTCTACACCTTCCTCTTTCCTCATGGCATAGCACCAAAGTCCATGACATCCCTACTTCAGTAATTTCACGGCTTTCATTGCTTTGATCAATTTTCCCGAGCTTCCCGGTCTCCATCCTCGGAATAAGTGTTCAGACCCGTCATCAGCAATGATAGAAATGACTCTCTCTCGGTAATTCAGAATAGCTCCATAACGGTTGAGCCAATCGTCTCCGAGAATTAAATCGTCACCGTAGATGTCAACTACAATAAGATTCGATGGCCAATCTCTCCCTCCTATAGACACTGGAAAGTCTCTAGCCTCTAGGGTTCCCACAATTCTCTCTCCACTCGGCAAACCCACAACATATGGTTCACAATCAAATAAGCACGAGATTTTTAAACGATTAACACAATTCAATGATATGAAAGAATGTGTAGCTCCAGAATCGAATAAGACACTAACTAGTTGCAAAAGGATCTGAATCGTACCTGATGCAACAGCAGTATTCTGATCGTCAGATTTCCTCATCTCGTACAGACGCGGAGGAACGGACCCAGCATTGGATGTCTCTCTCTTCCCAATATTTTGCTGCTGAAATCCACTCTGCTGCGTCTGGTTCACACTCATATCCTTTGGAACTGGCGCTGGAGTGTGAGTAACAAAGGATCTAGTAGCAACTCCACAGAAAGCCGCACGGTGCCCTTCTTGCCCACAATCGTAACAAGTCACAGAAGATGCGGGGCAATCACGTCGAATATGCCCTGCTCGACCACAATTGTAGCATTTCTTTGATGCGTCCGAAACTGCTGATGTAGTCCGGAACTTCTTTCCACCTCTAGAAGGATGTGGAGGTTTCCTAGCCGAATAAAAGGAAGACTGGCCCTTGCGGGGCCCACCACTCTTGTTTTCTCGAGAATCACGGCCACCTTCGCTTCTTTGCCTCCACCGATTTCTCCACCGCCGCCTCTTTCATGTCGTAGGCCGCTTGTCTTGATACTGCCGCAACGTAGTACACTCGAACCGGACATGTACTTTGAATCTCCACTTCATTCGCATATCGAAATGAAAATCTTTTCGCCTCCGTTTCACCAAGTGTCGGACACACGTCACCGATGATTAAAGGTTTTGATTATGTCTCATAGCTTGCTTCCAAACTCTGTGGTGAGAAAAACTCTCGGATTTTTGCCTCTCTAACTGGACGAGGACAATACTGTGCTTCCATCATTAGTTTGAATTCCGTCCAATCCGCATTATGATCCTCGGGTCGAATAGCTTCCCACTAGTCAAAGGCCTCCCCAGTCAGAAAATATTGGGCAATGGGAACCTTCCGGTACTCGGGACAGTTAATACCCGCGAATATTTTCTCTAACTCCTTTAGCCAATGATCCCAAGTAAGTGCCTCTGCAGATCCGTCAAACTTTGGCGGGTGCAATTTGACTACCTCAGTAAGCCATCTATCTCCCCGGTTATCCTCGTGGTGCTGCTGTCCCATCGCTGTCTGCATGCGATCAACTACTTGAGCGAACTGGTTTATTTGAGCCACCACTTGTTGAAGCACTCCCGGCATGTTAGGATTTGCGTCGTCATTCGCCGATCCCTGCTGCCCTCCAGAATGGGAATCGGTTCTACTAGCCGATAATTCTGGGGTAGTTGCGGAGTCCTCCTGTCTCATATTTCCACGTCCACGTCCGCGTCCATGACCTCCTCTCAACATACTGAAAACACAATTTTTCAATATCCAGGACAAAATTTTCAAGAATAAAGCCCGTCAATACTCACAAAACAGAATTAAGTAAAACGGTAGTACAAGAGATTAGGAGACTTACAACCACGGTCCACATGACGACTTTGGCTGAACAGTGATGTTACGAATGACTCGTAAATCAATAACGTAAACAGACCCAACTTAAAACCCGACTGCCAAGATATCCATGAATCTTAGCTCCGATACCATATTCTATAACACCCCAAGATATTCGGAATAATTACAGCGCCGTAAACCCTTTAAGTAAGGATTTACAAGGCTAATTTAAAAGAAATGTAAATATAAGACATCAATACTGCGGAAAATCAAGTTTACAAAACCGCCCAACTGGTTCAACGAGTAATTAATACAACCATATCGAAATGATATTAATAAGACACGCGTACTCGAGTACTAAAATCAAACCAAGAAAGACAAATCACCACAACAACAAACATCAATGAACCCCTTCGTCGTCACATCGGTACTGTGGCTGTTTCCCTGCTCCTCGGCTACCTGAACATCAAAACAAATGTCCACCCCCGAAGGGGTTAGCAAAACGATGCTAGTACAAGTATCATTTAAACGAATCAAATACGCATCAACAATACATAACAAGTTACACCACACGGACTTCCGCTACCGGAATCCGAATATGCGAATCCACAAGATTCCATTAACACAGCAAGGGTATTCCAATGATCCAGCGCCCTCAGCATAGATCCCAAGATGATCCCGTCGGACCAACACGAGGTGGAAATAACCCGTCCAATGATCCAGCGCCCTCAGCCTAGATCCCAAGATGATCCCTTCGGACCAACACGAGGTGGACATCCGATCTAGCGCCCTCAGCATAGATCGCACAACAAACACAAACACAACTCATGCATACATATATGCCAAATCGCCATGTCCATCAACATGAATATACAAACACTAGATAACGAATATCATGACAGTTCAAGGAAATAAATCTCATGTTCAACAACATGAATAACTACACGCATGCTCAAAAATACCAATATTAACACATTACGATACTTGCCTCGAAGACGGCAAGAACGAAACACTTCAACGATCTCAACACACTCAAAGGCCGCCTCCTTCGATCAACGTATCAAGCTCGAACCTTAACAAAAGAAATGATATACAAATCATCTCAAGTCGGACGATTGCCTAACAATTCGGTCTACGGCCAAAAAGCTCAAAATATGCAATCTGCCTGAACCACTTAGCGTACGCTACGTACTCTACGTAACGTGCGCTAAGCCTGCCTGTTAGCGTACGCTATCGTCTAAGTCTAGTGTACGCTAGCCATGGACTGACAGTTCTCTCTGATCAGCCGACTGACTCGGCTGATAACATAACGTACGTTACGTACCAAACGTAGCGTGCGTTAACTTATCCCCGATAGCGCACGTTAATTTACGTATGTTAGCGTGCGCTAACCGTGCATGGCAGATTACTGGCAGAAAACTTGATCTAATGGTGATGAACTCATGAATTCTACATGTCATCCCCGTGCATATCATGCTCATAAGGTTTTGTGAAAGTTCTATACGTACTGAATGACTATGAGATACAAAGATACGTATAATCATCACAACACCATAATTCATCTTAGATCTTCAAGAAATATCCTAAGTTCAGTCCGTTATATGTCCCAAAACGTATGATTCCTATATGTAAAGGCATAAGAACTTGAAAATCTCCATATACTGATCACAAATCGGTTTGAAGCTTCAGAATATGCTAGGAGTTCAAACACTAAGAGGTTCAATGGTTTATATGATGAATAAGTACCGCAACATCGAAAATATCCTTCTAACACATGATGTTCGACTATTAACGAAATAACTGACTAGAAAAACATGATCAAACGTCCTTCAGAATACTACTAATATTGGTGAAGAATCACCTACCTCAAAGTAGTGAAGAACAAGGAGAAAATTCGAAGCAATCCGACGCCGAAGGTTTGAACACCAATCCTCCACTGATCTACAATCTTCAACACGAACTAGGATGCCGTCAAGAAGTGTTTAGGATGAAGAGAGTGTCTTTCTAAGTTCAAGAATTCGAATAGGGGAGTGAAAAAAATCTGAAAATATGAAAAAGGATGTTGTCCTATTTATAGAAAGTGATTATTAGCGCGCGCTAGTCCATATTCATAGCGTGCGCTAACGGCTATTTGAAATGTTACTGATTTCACTGTACTCAGCCTTTAGCGTGCGCTACCCTCATGTGAGTAGCGTGCGCTAACGCGTTGACTTGGATTTTTCCCGAAAGCTGTCCAGGTTCAACCCGACACAATCCGACAAGGATCCCCGGCTTGATCTCACCTACCATACGTCTCAATCAAATTGACCCCGCATAGCGTGCGCTAAGGTTCCTCCACAGCGTGCGCTATGGATCCTACTTAGCGTACGCTATACTTAATCGGTAGCCTGCGCTACATGCGCAGAATCACAAATTTAAGTCACACTCGTGAAATCATACACTTAACAACACTGGACTATGAAATACGGGGAATAATACTCATATCAAAGTGCAACAATTACAATATTACAAGTTTCTAAATACATATCAGAAATCTCGGGTATTACAAGTATAACCCACTGGACATAGGTCGTCTGATTAATATACTAGGATTCCCTAGTCCTTCTCAGGTACTTGAGTATGTGCTTGACAGCAATCCAGTGCCCTGGTCCTGGGTTCGACTAATATCTAGCAGCCATGCCTACAACATGACAGATATATGATCTAGTGCAAAGCATAACATATATGAGACTTCCCACAGCTGACGCATAACGGATCAGCTTCATGTCATCGATCTCCTTTTGTGTCTTGGGACACATATTCTTAAATAGTTGAATTCCATGTCTGTAAGGTAGAAAACTTTTTTTTGGAATTCTCCATGCTAAACCGCTTTAGCACTATATCGATATATGATGCCTGAGATAAGCACAACATCTTTTTCTTCCGATCACGAAAGATCCTGATTCCAAGGATATGTCCTGCTTCTCTCAAATTCTTCATATCGAACTGCTCAGATAGACATACCCATACTCCCGATAATTCCTTCACGTTATTTCGAATCAGATAGATATTATCTACATACAGTACAAAGAAACACCAACACATTTCCATCACATTTCTTATGCACACAACTCCCACTCAGACATTAGACGAATCCATATGACTGGACTACCTCGTCAAATCGAGTGTTGCAAGATCTAGATGCTTGCTTAAGTCTATAAATGGATCTCTTAAGTTTGCACACTAAGTGCTTTTCTTCTTCAGTAATGAATTCCTCTGGTTGGCGCATGTAGATTTTCTTGTCTAGACTTCCATTCAAGAATGCAGTCTTGACATCCATTTGCAAAATCTCCAGATCCAAATGCCAGCTATAGCTAAAAGAATCCGGACTGACTTAAGCATGGATATCGGCGAAAAGGTTTCATCATAATCGATACCCTCTTTCTGCGTGTAACCTTTCGCAACAAGCCTCGCTCTGAAGGTTTCAACCTCCTCGTCACCTCCTTTCTTTCACTTGTAGACTTACTTACTCCCAATGACTTGTACCCCATCAGGCAGTTCTACTAGCTCCCACACTTAATTGGAATCCATAGATCCCATTTCTGATTCCATTACTACTTGCCAGGAGTCGGCATCTTTATCTTGGATTGCCTCCTTGTAAGTCCAGGGATCTGATTCATCTTCACCTGGGATTGAGTCTGAAGACTATCCCACACCTATGAATCGTTTTGGTTGACGAACAACCCTTCCACTACAACGAGGCAAATCCTGAGTTAGTTTAAAAGTCTCAGAATCGATACGTGGTGTTGTGTTAGTTAGCGCTTGTACGATTGGTATTGACGGAGTCTCACCCTTCAACTCTTCCAAAATTATTTCGCTCATGGGCTTGTGACTAATCATATAATCCTCTTCGAGGAATCGGGCATTGGTGCTAACAATGACCTTCTGATCCTGGGGACTATAGAACAAGCCACCCTTCGTTCCCTTAGGATATCCTACAAAGACTCGTACTTCTGTACGAGATGCCAACTTATCAGCTTCATTATTCAGCACATGTGCTGGAGTACCCCAAATCCGAACATATCCTAGACTCGGCTTTCACCCACTCTACAGTTCTGTGGATGTTTATAGAACTGATTTCGAAGGCACCAGGTTTAGAATGTACGCCGCTGTTTCCAAGGCATACCCCCAGAACGAAATAGGTAAGTCCGAATAACTCGTCATTGACCTAACTATTTCTAAAAAGATTATGTTCCTTCTCTCAGCAACACCATTTTTTTGTGGAGTTCCCGGCGCAGTGAGTTGGGACGAAATCCCATCATTTGCAAAGAAATCCAAAAACTCTCCACTAAGGTGTTCGCCACCACGATCAGATCGTAATGACTTGATACTTTTCTCATGACGCTTCTCCATTTCAGTCTTGAAGTCTCTGAACTTGTCAAATGCTTCAGACTTACGTCGCATCAAATAGATGTATCCATATCTCGAATAATCATCTATAAACGTGATGAAGTATTCAAAACCACCCCTAGCCTGGATATTCATTGGACCACATACATCCGTATGAACCAATTCTAACACATTCTGAGCATGGTTTCCCTTGGTCTTAAAAACCCTTTTGGTCATCTTACCTTCCAGACAGGATTCACAAATTGGAAATGACTCAACTTGTAGGTCATCCAATGGGCCATCATCTACCAATCTTTGAATCCTACTAAGGTTTACATGACCTAACCGTAAATGCCACAGATATATTTGGTTTATGCTCGAAGATTCTTTTCTCTTTTTAGGTTCAGACAAAGAGTTAAGCGATTTATGTATATTCATGGGAGTTTGTGCAGTACTAATGACATACAGTCCATCCGTAAAAATACCTTTACAAATATATTCACTGTTTCTTCTTCTAATAACAGCATCATCAAAACAAACTGAATAACCATCGCATTTTACTTTAGAAACCGAAATTAAATTTATTCAAATCTGGTACTAATAGTACATTATTAAGGACTAATATTTTATCATTAATCGTCAACTGCACGACTCCCACTGCAACAGCCATAAGCTTGGAATAATTGCCCAAGTTAATGGTTATCTCACCCGCACTAAGCTGCTTGGTTACCTGAAAACCATGCGAGTCAAAGCAAATATGATCAGTGGAGCCTGAATCAACTATCCAGCTGCCAAACATGTTTTGACTACTAGTGCACGAAACATACCTTTCTTGAGAGCAGGGCAGTTCGCCATAAAATATCCTTTCTAATCGCACTTGTAGCACTTCCCCTTTGGCTTTTTGTTCGCCTCAGGCTGAGGAGCCTTGCTTTTTACCTTGAGAGTTGTCACTTGCTTCTGGCCCACTTGTTTCTTCTTCTTCCCCAACTTGGGTTTAGAAGTCTAAACACTAGTAGCCATAAGAACTTGATACCCTTGCCTGAAGAGTCCTTCTGCAGCTTGAACTCTGTCAGCAATTCCGCCAAGGTAAGCTGTCAGCAATTCATGTTGTAGTTTAGGCGGAACTGCTCAAAACTCCTAGGTAAGCTGTCTAGGATGATATCGACCTGCGTTTCCGCATCGATAGTAGCCCTTAAAATATCAAGTTCGTTTAGATGAGAAATCATCTTTATAAAATGATCCCTTACTGCGGTTCCTTCAGGCATTTGGGTCGCCATCAAGACCCTCATAGCATTTTTCCTAGCCGCCCGGTTCTGATGATCAAACATCTCGCCGAGATTTTTCATCAGTTGCGCGGTCGTGCCCATACTCTGATGCTGATGCTGCAATACATTTGCTAAGGAATGTAACAGCGAGCCATCTCATCAGATTTCTTCCATCTGCGGAATTCTTTCAGCTCGTCGGGTGTCGAATCCGCATCTGGTTCCAATGGGCATTTCTCAGTTAGAACAAACTTGTGTTCTTCAGCAGTCAGAACAATATTAGGATTACATTTTCAATCAGCAAAGTTAGTGTCATTTAGTTTGTTTTCTTTGAGAATTACAATAAGTGGATTGAAAGACATCTGAGATAAAATTAAAGACATTCATCACATAATGCATAGCAAAATATATTGAAAAACCTTAAAAAATACAGTATATATGCTAGCAACCAACACCTCGACAAACCCGCATATGCAAGCCACGATCGTGTGGACGTTTACGCGCACATTTTAAAAGTAGAATTTTACGCCTTTAATTTTACTATCTAGTCAATTTACGTTATGACAAGTAAAATTAATAGTTGGTTCCTCTTGGCCATGTATTAATTAATATAGATTTCGATGTGGAGCTTATTAATTAATATACCTAAGTGAACACCATAATTTAACAACCTTAAAATATTATCTTTTAAATAATAGTCCTACAGAAGGAGAGTTCCTATCATAAGAAATAATATTTACCTTTTGTTATCATTTGAAATTTAAAACTAGTGAACCTATAATTAGGACATCCGATATGGAGGAAGACGCTAATGTCAACGCGCATGCTAATTACTTCACAATTTAAATTAATTATGGAGGCTAATTTGATTTTATTTTAAAAAAAATAAATTAATTTAATCACTTAATTATTTTAGCCTTAAGGTTTTTAATTTTCTCGTTCTAACATACAAGAAACAAATCACGCATACATCCATACATGTCATACCTCCAAAACAATAAAAACCAATAATAAAATAAATTGGATAATTAAATCCAATTAGCATGGCTTTTATTCCTCGTTTTGAATAACGAGAAAATATTCGGCTCGAAATCTCCCACTGCTTCAAGCATCTCGTCACCTCTTCACGGTTGGCCCACAAAATTTCTAAAGTTAGAAACTTTATTTCCATGCAAAATTAATTGCACAAGAAAATTCCAAATTTAAATATTGTGCACCAGCGGGCGCAACGAACGGTGAAAAAACGAACAGGACCATACACCGGACGAACCGACCCGGACAGCCCGACTCGCTGCATAACCTGACCCGACCAGTGGCGTGATCTGCGGCCTGGACGACATGCCCTTGGCCGGACCCGATCGACAGCTTCTCGGTGCCGGTCAGTTCGTCCGGTTAGGACTTCTTTTCGTGCGGGACTCCTTTTTTCTTCGTGCTTTGTGTACTCCAATTCGATTATAATTTTATACGAAATAAAATACATTGAATTTACAACAAGATTACAAGAAAAAATAAAATCTTATTCTACCCGTGGATTTTCTCACGAGAAAACTTATACATGCCTCAAAATTGGGCCAAATTACCAAAAACTCGTAAAATAAAATTAAATCATATAGCCATGATAATTGTTCCATATTCACCTCCAAGAGAATTCTAGCAAAAATATTCCAAAGATCATAATATATAAAAAAATTTAAATTCTAGCAATTAATCACAAAATTAATTAAATTGAACGGAACCTAAAAACCGTCTCTGATACCAATTGTTGGGAATAAAATACAGCGGAAGCGGCAGGGTTGGATTTATTAAAATCGGCTCTCAAGAATCGGAGCTATTTAATCTCGTCAAATAATTAATTAGGGCCTGTTCTCTCCAGCTTATTTTGATTCGATTGATTCAATTCGCTTTTTTAGTTGATTGATTTAGTTCGATTTTTTGATTCATTTGATTTAGTTTTTTTCATTGATTCGCTTTTATTTTATTTTAGGATTATTAATTATTATTTAATCATTTAATTGATATTATTATTATTATCTTCGTTGATATTATAGGGGTGGGCGTTCGGGTCAGGATCGGGTGTTTCGGGATGTTCGGGGTCGGGTGACATTTTAAACTACCCGAACCCATCCCGAATTTGTTTTTTGAAATTTAAAGAATTTAATGCCCTAATAATTATTAGAACTTCGCATAAAAATAGTCGGGTACCTGATAGTAAAAATAATTAATAAAGAAGAAGAGGTAAACTAAAAAGTGAAAGAAAATTAACAATATATTTATCAACAAGTATTCATCTCCTCATACTATTTATCAAAATTAATAATATGTTTTTTAAAATATTTATATTGTTAATAGGTATTATTATATTAGATTATTATTTATAATCATTTATTATTTCTATTAATAATAATATCACTTATATTATTATTATTATTATTACTCATTTTTAAATTATTAGTTACTTTCAGTTCAATTCAATTGATTTTTTGATTCGATTCGATTCGATTCGATTCGATTGATTTTGATTCAATTCAATTTAGTTCTGTTTAGTTCAGTTTAGTTTTTTTCTGATTGATTCAATTGATTGATTGATTCTTGAATTTTGCCGAAGAGAACAGGCCCTTAAACAGATTAACAAGCAATTTAAACGAACAATATTAGTCTACGCGTCTAACTATGATAATTTGCGGTATTCTTATCTAGATCTAAAAGATCTACGATAACATTACCTTTGAAGCAAAGTCTTTGAATCTTTACTCGGCCTTCTTTGTATTTCTACCATAGACCTTCTAGAGTATATCTCTGCCGATATCCGGATGTCGTGTAAGTAACAATCTAACAGACTTCTTTGAACAACAACTTGAAATCGACCGAACTCCTTTATGCTTAATGTCACTCGATTTTTCCTTTCTTTATTATTAGTATTAGTAAACACTCTTAGAAAATTAATGTGTTATCTAAATTATAGAATCAAAGACACAAGTCAAGATATACAATTAAACACAAGAAAAAAAAAATCAAACTCACAAGCCGACCCCTATGTTGTATTTATAGGTGTTATGGGCTACTCTAGGGATCTTAAGGAGGATTAGGAAAGGACTCCTAATAGACCCCAAATTTCCATATAAGGACCATTCCTAATACATTGATTGAATCTATTAATATCAACTCAGTCCACTAAAGAGTTAATATTACACTTCCTACCCAAATCCCAATTTACGAAATCAGGCTCCTTATTTAAATATATTATTTCTCGTGTTTAAGATATCGAATGTCCATTAATTAATTTAAGATACTGACAGCTTTAATTAATTAATATCTTATCCAAGAGTAGTACCACTCGAACCTTATCATTATATCGGAATTAAATCCACCTGCAGGGTTTAATATAATGATCATTATCGAGCTCCTCAAGGGGACATTATCAACCCGCACGAGTCGGGACACGATTTTTAGTGATAATAATAATTGTCATATAAATAATATTATTGCACAAGATACGAAGCTTATTGAGTCAATCATTTTGACTCTCACCCATGGTAAATCAAAGTAATAAATATTATAAATACACAATTAAATATTATATATTTAGAATTAAGAAATAATAATTATCTGAGATTTACGTTCTTCTTACAGTCAGTACAGAAGACACTATCTCACTTCGATCCAGTTCAACATATGCAAATACGTTAATGAATGCTAGTAGTCAAGACCAACTAATCTCAAGCATACACTACAATCTTTCACATAATTTATCTAATAATTATATATATTGTGATTTATATTATTTTATAAGGCAGCGATAATGTAGTCTTCCGTGTGACACCAACACACCACATTATCTACAATATAAAATAATGAGATTTGCATAACCATAATGTGAATAAATAGACAAAATATGTGATTAAATGTAATTAATATTTAGTTACAGGGAAATAAGATAATGGAAGCACAAAATATATTTTGCAGTATACAACCCCATCTTGCATCAACGCGACATCAACACCATGCGGCGCCCATCGGACCCTAGCTGGAGTTCCATCCCGACAACACTGCCTTTCGGATGACGAGGCCACTATTGACAACCTGTTTGCAACATTAGCGGGTAGGGCTGCCCTTCCAGCTGAAGATCTCGGAGCATGTGAGTCCAAATTAAAACTTGACTTACCGGAATTTACTGGTGGCATGGACCGAGAAGATTTTATTGATTAGTTGATTGTTGTTGATGAGTTTAGATTTTAAGGAGGTGCCTTTGGATTGCAGATTTTGCTGGTTGCAACACGTTTTTGCAACCAGGCGGTTTTATGGTGGGAACGGTTTAAGTCTCATCTTGTTGGCAAGGGCAACATTGTTTCCTCGAAAAACTTCAAAAAACACATGCATTTCGAAAAACTTCAAAAAACACATGCATTCGACCCCTATGTTGCATCTGTCAAGCATACTTTATGTGAAATGTTGTAGTGCATTCTCGATATTAGTTGATTTTGACAATTAGCATACACCAGCTTGTTTGTATATGTTGATTGGATCACGGTGATATAGCCTATTTTGTACTGACTAAATGAAGAACGAAAATCTTAGATAATTATTGTTCTTAATTCAGTTGTAATATTTAATTATATTTATAATATTTATTTTCTTAATTTATCATGGGTGAGAGTCACGTTGATTGAGTTGATGTGCTCAATATTTCGGATAATAGTATTATTTATATAATAGTTATTAGTATAGTTAGAAATTGTATCCCAACTTGTTTGGGTCGATGATGTCTTCTTGAGGAGTTCAAAAGAATATTGTATTAAACCCTAAAGGTGGATTAATTTTTGTTATAATAATAAGGTTTGAGTGGTACTACTCTTGGATAATAGATTAATTAATTAAAATTATCGATCACTTAAATTAATGAATGGACATATGATATCATAAACATGATAAATAATTATGTTAAAAAAGACCCGGCTTCCTAAACGAATTTGGGCAGGAAGTGCAATATTAATTATTTAGTGGAGTGAGTGGATTACTAAATATCGCCCTCAATTACTAGCAACTGCCCCAAAAATTATAACTTTTTCCCTTTTAATAAAATCTCACTCTCTCTACCTCATTTCTCTCTCTCAATAAAATCGCAGGCATCCGAAAATTCTGCCTACATGGGTGGGCGTTTGGAGTTTACGCTTGGTTGACGGTTTAGGCGTCTAGGCCAGATGCCTCGCCATGGTCGGGGCGGGATCGGCGGATGCCCAGTCCGTGGCTGGGCGGAAATGGCAGACGCATCGCCATGGTCCAAGCGTCCGCCCCGGACGCCTCCGCCAAAGCAGAGGCGGAATTTGTGGACGCCCCACTTTTTTACAATAAATAATAAATTATTATTATAATTATATTTATAATTTTTCTAATTAATAATTATAATTATAATTGTGATAAAATTATTATAATAAAAAATAATTAATTATTATTTATAATAATTATTATCAATAATAATTATAATTATTATTGAGTGGTATTATCGTTATTTGCACCCTCGCCTACTGAACGACGGTGCTGCAGCTGGATCGGTGGTTCTTTCTCTTTTTCGGAGCGACTACGTATATTGTTTAATATTTTATAATTAACACTATATTTCATTTCATCATAACATTATTGTATATTGTTAATATTTTTTATAGTGAAATTTTTAATTGACAGGAGGTTAATAATAGTACCAATAATACTGATACTAAAATTCAAAATGATGCAAACTAAAATAGGCATCCGAAAATTCAGCCTAAACCATGATGCAGGCGCCCAGAATTTCCGCATGTGCCATGATACAGGCGTATACGGTAAACGCCTGAACCATGGCGCAGGCGGAAATCCTGAATGCATGTCCCATGGTGCAGGCATTTTTTCCAGATGGCCGCGTCATTTCCACCGAAAAAAGAGAATGAGAGAGAATGAGAAAATGTCAAGTAAATATAAAAAGGGTAAAAGTATAATTTCTAAGGCCGATGATTAGTAATTGAGGACGGTTTTTAGTAATACCCATTAATATTAATAGATTCAATTAAATTAAGGACTTAATATGGAAGGGTGATGTCTACTAAGAGTCTTTATCCTAATTCTCCTTAAGATCCCTATGGTAGTCCAAGATGCGTATATATGCACATTAAGAAAGGGTTGCTCATCTACTTTATATACACTTCTATCTCGATTTTTGTGCTAGTATTAAATAGTAGATCTTGATCTATGCATTTGAGTCAACAATGTGGAGAACACTTTAATTTTTCTAAAACACAGAACTATCTAGAAAAATGAATGAAATCGAGGGTCTTGAGAGGGAGGGTTGGTCGTTCCATACTTGGTATTCTAGAAGTTATGGTAGCTTGTTGCACACAATACATCCTGATCAATATGGGAAATAGTTTATAAGATCTTGAGGTAGAGATCAAAGATCAGTATGACTTCTTGTTGGCCTCCGCCCCAACTTTATGATCGGCCTAGAAGCCCTCGACTTGCGCCACCTTGATTCATCCCGCCAGATAGTCCAACCAAGCCTTTGTGTAGGCGACGTACTTCTCGTGCTCGGCATGGGTCCCTTGAAAATGCCGCTCAAATGCCAAGGCCATCTCCATGGCCTAGTTGTCCTTCTCTTTACAGAAGTGGTCTCTGGAACCTTGCTCTTCAAAAGATTCACTTCATCTTCTAAGGACTATATGAAGTATGGGTAGGCATGAGGCTCCTCCCAAACAGCCTCGAGACAATCCAGCACATTTTTTTGCTTTTCCAATGCGGCCTTCAGCTCTCTGGACGTAAGTCCACAAGGCTCATCCCAGTTGGGTATTGGCGAACTGAAGCTATTTGGCCACATCCATATCATTGATGTCAAGTCCAGGTCAAGAATCCAGGCCCGAGCAAGGACGTGGCAGGATTACACTATGGCCGGAGGAACCTTTCCCAGCAACTCAGGGGTAGGAGTGGCTATCTTGACGAGTTGAGGAACGAGTTCGACCGTATCCCCTTCATCTCACGGTTCCTCCTGATCCTTACTCAATGGTAGATAATACTCCTCGAGCTCGATGAGGGAGCCCTTGTCCTTTCATAAATCAACCCTAATGAGGATCCGCATTTTCGGTGATGGCACCTGAGAAGTAGTAGGGTCAGCTTGTAATATCCGGAATTTCCACTACTGTTGTTTAAGATTATTTTATCCGAGTTATGTTGTACAGCGTGGAATCTGTACAGTATGGGTAAAATAATTGAAGGACCAAGACATCTGTATTGGTATAATTGTCGTACTTGGTCCACAATTGGATGTAAGAAGTATATGTATTCAGTATGCCGTATGTTCGTATTCTGTATGTTGAGACGATTGGACAAGAATAACTGAAAATGGCTAAGTGTAACATTATTAGCGCACGCTAATAATCAGGAGTAGCGCACGCTATCGTGCAGGTTTAGCGCACACTACGGATATAAGATAACGCACGCTAATGCAGTCAGATCGGAAGGAATCTGCGTGTGGACCTGGCCACTTTCGGCGCACGTTATGATAAGTCAACGGATGTTGTAATGTAGTGTTAGCGCACGCTAATGCATGTTGATTAGCGCACGCTAACTGTATATCGGACAAAAAGGAATCTTATCCTCGTCATCACTTTCGGCGTGTGGACCAGTCTTCGGAGCATACAGACAAACGAGTCAACTATGAGTAGCGCACGCTAAGGTAAGACACTTGCGTACGCTAAATAGAGGCATTTACGTACTCTATTGCATGGGCATTGCGTACGTAAATCACTTCATGCAGTACGACAGTTGCCTTTGGACTGCGATAGCGCACGCTAACAAAGGTCAGTTAGCGCACGCTAAGGCCGTAGCGCACGCTAAACATAAGGTTTAGCGCACGCTAATAATGTATTCTATATAAGGGACAAACGGGTATTATGAAGCATTTCGTACTTTCTTTCACCTTCAGTCGATAGAGAGAGTTTTGTGAGGTTCTTGAGGTTCCCAAACACGGTGAGGTAGTGATCTTTAACAAGATTAAGATAGAAATCATGGATTAAATCATTGGTGATTCTTGGAAATGGATTCAACCTTGGAAATCAATCCATTCCTTCATAAAGGTAATCACTCTTCATCTTTGGATTTCATTTTGGATTGAATGTTTATGTTCTTGAGTTGATGATTATTACATAAACGAGTTGATAAGCATGAGTATGAGATGGATTACCGGATTATGATGATGTTATTTTTGATATGAAGATATTGATATGATTCTTGTGGTTTAAATTGTGTTGTTCGTTTTCTTGAGATAAGTGGATTAATCCTTCTCCTAAGTTTCGGATGTTGATGTTATTTTCGATGATTACTCCCTGTAATGATAGATTATGAAAGTGTTGTTACGTTCTTAATGTTTCATGACGTTGATATTGAGGAAGATGATATATGGATATAGAACTTGGATTATAAGTTGGATGATTGTTTATATGTTAAAGGATATCGGATTTCGTTGTTTTGATAGCTTTGAACATGATTCAGAATCACTTGGTGTTCTTGAAATCGCCATAAGTTGATCGGTATCTGAAAAACATGCATCTCAGACAAAGATTAGCGCACGCTACGCCATCGCCTAGTGCGCGCTAACGGGAGCAACTTAGCGCACGCTACCTTAGGTGATTAACGTGCGCTAAGAAGGCAGAAAGTGCAGTATTTTCGTGTTGTGGTTGTAAATTCGTGCTGGTTTGAGTAGGGTTGATCTGACTAGTGTTTAATCGAGATATTGTCGAGCCGTTGGGTTTGTAAATTGGTTTTATCGATTGTTAATTGTTGTCGAACTTGTTGTCTATCGACATCGTAATAGGTTGAGAATATTGATCGGTGATTACAACCGTGTGTTGCGGTCAAGCTCGAGAATGTTCGTTGATTGCTTTGGTCGGGACCGAGGAACTTGTAGATGACGGCAATGGTTTTGCAATGACTTCCTCGTCATTGTATCGGTATCGAAGTAAGTTATTACTTACTCAGTTTATAGTATTTAATGAATGGTTTCCGTTTCATTCGTTTATAATTCGTATAACAATGTTTATAATCGTAATCACAGGAGACTTGAGATTATAAATCATATTCGAGTTTTGGGAATCTAAATCATAATGTATATGATTTACTTTTGTTATTGGTATACTTGTATATCGAGGATATATCGTGATAAAAACGGATATATGAACTATCTGCAATTCGTGATACTTTGGACCGTCGAGTATTGAGGATAATGGTTCGTGATGGTTTAGGCATTGAGATCGTTCTTGAAGGACTCGGGGCAAGTACTCTAATCATTTTTATCATTTGAGTCGATCATGTTGTGATACATTCGTGTATCGTTGTTGTCATGCATTTGTACATTGTTGTTGTCGTGTATTGTGCACTGTTGTTTTGTGCAGTTGTGCATTGTTGTCATATGTCCACCATGCGTTGGTCCGACGGGATCATCATGGGAATCTATAGCTGTGTGCGCTGGATCGCTGGACAGGTAATGCCACCATGCGTTGGTCCGATGGGATCATCATGGGAATCTATAGCTGTGTGCGCTGGATCGTTGGATTACCATATGTTGTTGTTATTGTGCATATGTATATTATGGGTGGCCATAAGTATACACTGTCATTATTGTTGTGATCATATTGACGTTGTCATATGAGTATGCATTTGTAGGTCTTGTGTTAGGACCATGTTCGTATGTTGTGTTGATCTGATCTCGGATTAGACTGACGTGATGGTGATGGTATTTCGTATCTTGAGGTATGTTCCGTATTTTCTTGGTACTTGTCTTTGATGGACAATTGATTATCGTATTGGAATTGTCGATGTTATCCGATGGATTGAATTGGCCAGAGTTGGTATAATTTCCGTATCGCGAGTTATGATAATGTTTTGAGAACCTTGAGTATTGTTGAGATACCGTATAGATATTTCGGTATTATTTTAATGTGTTGTTAAGGATACGAATCGTGGATTCTCCTAAAGTTACGACGGTAAGATTACATTGGTCGTATTCTTACTTAGTATTTCCATTGATATGTAATTATTGATGAGATGTGATGGTTATCATTGTTGGATATTATGGCTGACCCCATCGTGGGCTTTCTTTTTAGGTTCTTGGATTATCAAGCTTGTAGCGATCGTGGAGAGATGAACTTCCCGGAGGATACTGGCAAGGGCATGTATTTGTGTTTTGAGTTTCTGATCAGTTGTTGTATTCCGCTGCTAGAGTATTTTAATTGTTTGTCTTTATCCGCTGCGTGAGTATTTTTAAATGACCTTTTTGGTATCTGGTAACTTAGGTTACTTTGGCAATCATTTTCTAAATCTATTCTGTCGGTACGTGTAAGCGATAGCTTAACGTATGTGTTTTTAAACTGTTGAGTTTTGGCATTTTGGGCCTTGTGGTTTCAAATGAGTTTTTACGATGGTTTGATAAACGAGTTTTATAAATCTTCGAATGTTTTTAATAGATAATACCGTCGTTAACCTCTTGGGCATTTGTAAATGTTTGCGAAAATTTCCTTCTGCCTTGTGGGTTCCATCTCGGGGCCCACGACGCTGTAATATTCCCGTTCGGATCTGGGGGTGTTACAGAATATGGTATCGGAGCTTAGGTTGAGAAAACCTAGGCAGTCGGGTTGAGTTGGGTCGTGTTTCTGTCGCGTCATTTGAGTTGTCGATTGAAAAATATTGGAGCCGTGAGTTTTGTTGTTCACTCGGGCTTATGCGTTGTGCGATTTGCTGTAGTAATCGGGTCTTGTTATAAACTTTTCCAAATAGTATTAACGTGTTTCTTCAGATAGAGCTGTGTTGTTTTCTCGAGTTGAACTGATTTTGCAAAAAGTGTGTTTTGAAAATATCTGTGTCGAGTATTTTCTTGAGTCGAGACATGTGCCAGTATCACGGGGAATCGTCGGCTTCACGATCTGTAAGTATTAGATTTTTGAATTGCATTGAGATTTATTGTCGTTCTAAGTTGATATGTTCTGAGGTTCAGAAAGATATTATGCGTTACAGTATAAGATGACGAGTTGGGACAGGATTGATGATCTTGAGAAGTTATGATTTTGGAAATCAATATGTCGATTAAGTTTTGGAACGGAGTTTTGCATTTGAGAGAAATATTGTGGATTGTTCAGAGAACATGTAATCATGTTAGTTCATCTTGAGATATATGAATCGCTTTTTGAGCATTTGAAAATGATACTTTTCAAAATGAATGTTTTACAGATGTTTTACCGTAAACGATTTTTGGGCCGAGACCTAATAGATTTTGAAATTGTTTTATAACTCGGGACTTGGGGTCCGAAAAGAGTTTCCTACTTTTTAAACTTCTTGTAATGCGGAACGATATACGGGCCGAGACCCTAATATTTCAAAAGACTTTTCTGTTTTCTTAAAAACTCCCGAGACTTGTAAAACACTTTATCAATCGTTTATCTATGTCGTTCCCGCCTTTCGGGGTTCTGGATTAGTTGGTCAAAAGAAACTTCTCGAAGTTTTTGTCGTGTTGATTTGTTTCAATGCATTGTCATAGCATAATTGAGGTGATCCAGATGGAAAATGATTGGCGTTATAGTCATATGTGGAAAAAGGAGTTTTTGTCGGAGTCTATACATTGAGATTTTGGATTCTATCGTGTAGTTTTCTGATGGCATATCAGTGGGATTTGTGATGAGCCGGATTGGTATATAGGAGTACGGATGTGGTCAATCATTTGCATAGTTTTCATTTTAAAACTAGAAATCATGTGGATTCGAAGGAAATCAAGTATCAAATACTTGGCACCAAATGAGCCAGTTTATTTTTCGAGAATTAATTTGGTGGTCTTACCAAAATTTATGTTTTGAGTTTTGAAATTTTTGAAAGAACTTTCGAAAATTTGTCTCCTTGACAAGATTATATGATTTCAAATTGGTTTTGAAAATGTGATTGATGCACATACGCATTTAATGCATAATGCATATCGTGGTGAAGTTCTGAATGAGATTCACGAACTGGATAAGACATCAGTATGGTATGAGGAAAAGAGATTCGAACTTTAGTATGGTAGTTTGATTATCCAATGATGATCGGTTGATTTATCGGATAAGAGAAATATACTGCGTGTTGCAGGTTCGGGTACATCATGTAATTTTGGAACTATGGGTTTTATGAAACCGGGACATATGTGCTATGTGATGGTAGTAGCGCGATTTTACCAGTGATTTTGAATGATTTCTTTTATAAGTGTAGATTTAGGGATGGTGACCCCATGCTGGTTGTTTTGGATATTGAGTGGTCGTTCCCACTCCATGTATGATTGGATATGTTTGTGGGTATGTGATTGGTTTGTCGTTTTGAGAATGCTATTCTTTCGTGGTTCTGTGTTGACCGTGTTGGAGTTTATCATGGTGATGACATTCTCGATTGCGTTTCGACCTTTGGATTGGTCATATTAGAGTTCATCATGTCAATGATATTCTCGATTAATTTATGGGTTGATCATTGCTGGTGATCATCTGATCGTTCAGATTTTGTGTTGATATTTCGGGATTCGTTGCCATTGTGTTGGGCAGTTGTTTCACAGATGTTTCATGTATTATTGATTTGTATCAGGATTTGGACTTGATTGTGTAATCAAGCAGACAGGATTTGAAATGGATAGATTATTTCTTCCGAAGATGTTATATTTTTGTTGAGATCCATGGAATTGTGATCGTAAGCGTGTTGAAGCTTTACAGTGAAGTCACTTGCTAGCATCTCAGGAGAGCGTCGACTTGGCGCATATGTAAGTATGCTATTTTGGTTATTCGGTAATAATGATGATTGATCGTTGTCGTGATGGTTTCGGGATATTTTGGTTGAACGATTTGTTTGTTTTTATGACGGATTGCAAGTTTCGAGGACGAAACTTATTTTAAGTGGTGTAGTATGTAATATCCTAATTTCCACTATCGTTGTTTAAGATTATTTTATCCGAGTTATGTTGTACAGCGTGGAATGCATGCAAGATGGGTAAAATAATTGAAGGACCAAGACATCTGTATTGGTATAATTGTCGTACTTGGTCGATAATTGGATGTAAGAAGTATATGTATTCGTATGCCATATGTTCGTATTCGTATGTTGAGACGATTGGACAAGAATAACCGAAAATGGCTAAGTGTAACATTATTAGCGCACGCTAATAATCGGGAGTAGCGCACGCTATCGTGCGGTGTTTAGCGCACGCTACGGATATAAGATAACGCACGCTAATGCAATGATCGAAGGAATCGCGTGTGGACCGTGCCACTTTCGGCGCACGTTATGATAAGTCAACGGATGTTGTAATGTAGTGTTAGCGCACGCTAATGCATGTTGATTAGCGACGCTAACCGTATATCGACAAAAAGGAATCTTATCCTCACAAGACTTTCGGCGGGTGGACCAGTCTTCGGAGCATACAGACAAACGAGTCAACTATGAGTAGGGCACGCTAAGGTACGACACTTGCGTACGCTAAATAGAGGCATTTACGTACTCTATTGCATGGGCATTGCGTACGTACATCACTTCATGCAAGAAGACATTTGCCTCAGGCTGCGATAGCGCACGCTAACAAAGGTCAGTTAGCGCACGCTAAGGCCGTAGCGCACGCTAAACATAAGGTTTAGCGCACGCTAGTAATGTATTCTATATAAGGGACAAACGGGTATTATGAAGCATTTCGTCCTTTCTTTCACCTTCAGTCGATAGAGAGAGTTTTGTGAGGTTCTTGAGGTTCCCAAACACGGTGAGGTAGTGATCTTTAACAAGATTAAGATAGAAATCATGGATTAAAGTTTTGTTCTTGAAATCATTGGTGATTCTTGGAAATGGATTCAACCTTGGAAATCAATCCATTCCTTCATAAAGGTAATCACTCTTCATCTTTGGATTTCATTTTGGATTGAATGTTGATGTTCTTGAGTTGATGATTATTACATAAACGAGTTGATAAGCATGAGTATGAGATGGATTACCGGATTATGATGATGTTATTGTTGATATGAAGATATTGATATGATTCTTGTGGTTTAAATTGTGTTGTTCGTTTTCTTGAGATAAGTTGATTAATCCTTCTCCTAAGTTTCGGATGTTGATGTTATTTTCGATGATTACTCCCTGTAATGATAGATTATGAAAGTGTTGTTACGTTCTTAATGTTTCATGACGTTGATATTGAGGAAGATGATATATGGATATAGAACTTGGATTATAAGTTGGATGATTGTTTATATGTTAAAGGATAGCGGATTTCGTTGTTTTGATAGCTTTGAACATGATTCAGAATCACTTGGTGTTCTTGAAATCGCCATAAGTTGATCGGTATCTGAAAAACATGCATCCAGACAAAGATTAGCGCACGCTACGCCATCGCTTAGCGCGCGCTAACGGGAGCAACTTAGCGCACGCTACGTTAGGTGATTAACGTGCGCTAAGAAGGCAGAAAGTGCAGTATTTTCATGTTGTGGTTGTAAATTCGTGCTAGTTTGAGTAGGGTTGATCTGACTAGTGTTTAATCGAGATATTGTCGAGCCGTTGGGTTTGTAAATTAGTTTTATAGATTGTTAATTGTTGTCGAACTTGTTGTCTATCGATTACTGTAATGGGTTGAGAATATTGATCAGTGATTACAACCGTGTGTTGCGGTCAAGCTCGAGAATGTTCGTTGATTGCTTTGGTCGGGACCGAGGAACTTGTAGATGACGGCAATGGTTTTGGTAACAGCTTCCTCGTCATTGTATCGGTATCGAAGTAAGTTATTACTTACTCAGTTTATAGTATTTAATGAATGGTTTCCGTTTCATTCGTTTATAATTCGTATAACAATGTTTATAATCGTAATCACAGGAGACTTGAGATTATAAATCATATTCGAATTTTGGGAATCTAAATCATAATGTATATGATTTACTTTTGTTATTGGTATACTTGTATATCGAGGATATATCGTGATAAAAACGGAGATATGAACTATCTGCAATTCGTGATACTTTGGACCGTCGAGTATTGAGGATAATGGTTCGTGATGGTTTAGGCATTGAGATCATTCTTGAAGGACTCGGGGCAAGTACTCTAATCATTTTTATCATTTGAGTCGATCATGTTGTGATACATTCGTGTATCGTTGTTGTCATGCATTTGTGCATTGTTGTTGTCGTGTATTGTGCACTGTTGTTTTGTGCAGTTGTGCATTGTTGTCATATGTCCACCATGCGTTGGTCCGACGGGATCATCATGGGAATCTATAGCTGTGTGCGCTGGATCGCTGGACAGGTAATGCCACCATGCGTTGGTCCGATGGGATCATCATGGGAATCTATAGCTGTGTGCGCTGGATCGTTGGATTACCATATGTTGTTGTTATTGTGCATATGTATATTATGGGTGGCCATAAGTATACACTGTCGTTATTGTTGTGATCATATTGACGTTGTCATATGAGTATGCATTTGTAGGTCTTGTGTTAGGACCATGTTCGTATGTTGTGTTGATCTGATCTCGGATTAGACTGACGTGATGGTGATGGTATTTCGTATCTTGAGGTATGTTCCGTATTTTCTTGGTACTTGTCTTTGATGGACAATTGATTATCGTATTGGAATTGTCGATGTTATCCGATGGATTGAATTGGCCAGAGTTGGTATAATTTCCGTATCGCGAGTTATGATAATGTTTTGAGAACCTTGAGTATTGTTGAGATACCGCATGCATATTTTGGTATTATTTTAATGTGTTGTTAAGGATACGAATCGTGGATTCTCATAAAGTTCTGACGGTAAGATTACATTGGTCGTATTCTTACTTAGTATTTCCATTGATATGTAATTATTGATGAGATGTGATGGTTATCATTGTTGGATATTATGGCTGACCCCGTCGTGGGCTTTCTTTTTAGGTTCTTGGATTATCAAGCTTGTAGCGATCGTGGAGAGATGAACTTCCCGGAGGATACTGGCAAGGGCATGTATTTGTGTTTTGAGTTTCTGATCAGTTGTTGTATTCCGCTGCTAGAGTATTTTAATTGTTTGTCTTTATCCGCTGCGTGAGTATTTTTAAATGACCTTTTTGGTATCTGGTAACTTAGGTTACTTTGGCAATCATTTTCTAAATCTATTCTGTCGGTACGTGTAAGCGGTAGCTTAACGTATGTGTTTTTTAAACTGTTGAGTTTTGGCATTTTGGGCCTTGTGGTTTCAAATGAGTTTTTACGATGGTTTGATAAACGAGTTTTATAAATCTTCGAATGTTTTTAATAGATAATACCGTCGTTAGCCTCTTGGGCATTTGTAAATGTTTGCGAAAATTTCCTTCTGCATTGTGGGTTCCATCTCGGGGCCCACGGTGCTGTAATATTCCCGTTCGGATCTGGCGGTGTTACACAGCTGCCTTGCTGACGCTCTGAGACGGCTCGATCTATGACGTATTCCACTTGCCCAATTGAAACCGTTTATCCTCGGTTTCCCTCCTCTCAAAAGCCATTCTCTCGGTACTCTGGGCCGGGTCTTTCTCTTCCCGAAGGCCACCTTCGTCTTGGTACCGGGATATAAAACTGCAAGAAGGAAAGATCAGTACAAGAAAAATCGAGCAAAAATTAAAAGAGCATATATTAGGAGCAATGAAAATTATCTTATCAGGATCGGATTCAGTCATGGTGTTAGGATCGGTTAATCGCAAGTCGACCGACCAAAGATTATTTTTGGACACAAGATTGTAATATTTTCTCTGCTTGAGCGGGAGCTCCAATAATCTCTCCATCCAGATCGAGCTCGTCACCAGTATCAACCGTCGGAGTATGATCTCCACGGGAAATAAATGATGAGCATTAGTCAAAAAGCCAACAAAAAATAAAAATAAAATACTTACGAAATTGTTGGAGATAAAGATCACAGGGACCATCAAGCAACCCTCCCTAACACTGGACTCCCCCTCTTCCCCTAGACTCATCCAGTCACCTCCAACATAAAACCATTATTCCTTTCTGATGGTGAATAGTCTCCAACACCTCCACGACGTCCTTATACATCATTTTGTCGAGCACTCAAGTAGAACCAGCACGAATCATCCCGGTCGACTGACCTTCATGGAAAAAGAGGCTACTGAAATCTTAGAAGGTGGACCGAGGCTACCCCTGAAGATGGAACAGAATGAGGGACTAAGTTGAGCCCAAGCATTGTGATGGACAGAAGCCACTGGACTAAAACTGGAAAAATGCTAACGTACGTAACAGTACATAACGTATGCTAAAGGCAAAAACATGCGATAGCGTACGCTAAGTAAGTCAGCCTAGCGCACGCTAATATCAACTGGCAGTAACGGCTAGTTTGTGGAAGAAGGCTATAAATACCAAATGAGTTGGTATCATTCCACACAACAACATTGAGCAATTCATATACACTTGAGATATCATTGTAAACATCATAGTTGTTGTTCTTGAGCTTAAATTAGAGTGATTGAGTGTTATACACAAAATCATACACGAGTGAGAAAAAGAAAAGATACGATTGGATTCGGTGTTATTAGGATCAAGGATCCGGTATTATTAGAATCACAATCGATATCTTCGTGAGGTTTATCTAGTACCGATAGAAAGCTAGAATGGTTGATTCCTTATCCAATAGAAAAGGAAAAACGGTTTTACTCGGACCGATAAAAGACGAGCTTGTAACGGTAATCCCTCGACCGATAGAAGAGAGATGCAGAGGTTTTGATCTTTAGCCTATTGAAAAAGATACATCGAGCGAGGATGTAGGCACGTTTGGCCGAACCTCTATAAATCCTTGTGCCATTTATTTTCCGCACTTTAATTTCGCTTCCGCACAAATGGCGCAAATTCCGATATTACACCAGCAATTGGTATCGGAGTGGTACTTCTATAAGTGGCTTTACATCCAAGGAGAAAAGATCCAATGGTGTTTCAACTTGCTTCCGTCGAAGGCCTTGCTCTCAACCGACCACCATTTTTTGATGGCTCGAACTTTATGACATGGAAGAAGAAGATGTCAATATTCATCCGAGCATATGACATCGAGCTTTGGAAGGTGATTTGTCTTGGTCTGAAAATTCCAACAAATTCCAACGGTAGCTTAAAACTTTCGAAGAATATGACGATTGCGATTGGAAAAATGACCACTACAATTGTAAGGCAGCTCAACTCTTATATTGTGTTTTAAATCCGGAAGAACACAATCGGATATCATCGTGTGATAGTACCAAAGAAATTAAGAAAATGCTTTAGGTAACACACGAAGGTACGTCTCTAGTCAAGGAGACGAAGATAAACATGCTCCTTCACGAGTATGAATTATTCCAAATGAAGGACGATGAATCCATCACGATAATGCTTGACCATTTTTCGGTTATTACTAATGGATTAGCATGTTTCGGGAAACCACTTTCGAGTAGTGAGAAAGTAAAGAAAATTCTCCGGTCACTACCTCGAGAATGGGACGGTACAGTCATGGCTATAACGGAATCAAAGGATTTACATACTCTTGATTTTAGTGCTCTCGTTGGTTCTCTTATCAACTACGAGATTGTTCTAAAATCTCAGAATGCCAAACCGAAACCGAAGGAAAGGTCGATAGCCATAAAGGCTAAAATGTCAAGAAAGAAAGAAGAAATCTCAGTAGACGAAAGCGATGAAGAATCGGCATATTATGCCAAGAATATTAATAAGTTCCAACACCTATTAAACCGTAGGAAGAAGGACATTCAAACGGGCGAATCTAAGAAATTCGACAACACTTGTCGATTATGTGGTAAACCAGGCCACTTTGCTAAGAATTGTCGGGTTAAACCCAAGGAGGTATTAGTTGCAACATGGAGTGACGAAGATCCTAATGAAGACTTCATCGATCAAAATAATCTTGCATTTATGGCCCGGAGTTCATTCGACGATAGCGACGTCGAAAGTCAAGTAAGTAATTATTATGACGAACTTTTTGAAGCATTCGAGTTATTACATACCGATTATCAAAATGATTCAAAAGAAATCAAATCCCTTCAAACTAAAAATAAATCATTGGAAAATGGAAATTCCAAAATTCTTGAAAAATGAAAATTTATTGAAATCGATCATTCATAATGCATTGCAAATGAGAATATTTTAAAAAATAATCTTGTTAAAATTCAAACCGAGCTCAAAAATTTAACGAAGAAATTTTCTCTCGGAAACGAGAAATTTGAAAATATGCTCTCGGTTCAAAAATACACGTTAAATAAAGAGGGGTTAGGATTCAAACCGCGTTCTAAAAATGAATCCGTAAATTTCAAAATAACTCGTTGTGAAAAATGTTTGAAAGTTGGGCACCATATTTCAAACTGCAAAAGCCCAAGACGGACGATTAAGGTTAAGAAAATTTGGGTTCCTAAAGAAACAATTGTTTCAAATATCGTCTACATCTCGAAACAAAAACCGACTTTCGGTTGGATCCCCAAAAACTAATTTATACAATTGGTATTATACCCCAGTTGGTGACACCCAGTATTTTCCGGTTGAGATAGGGCTACACCAGGGGTCGGCGCTAAGTCCTCTTCTCTTCGCTCTAATCCTTGACGTCATTTCGCGAGGGATTTAAGATGGCATCCCGTGGTGCATGCTTTTTGCTGACGACATTGTGTTAGTGGCAGAGTCGAGGAGGAAGGTGAACTCGAAGTTGGAGCTTTGGAGGGCTAAGTTAGAATCCCAGGGCTTGCGTGTGAGCCGGTCTAAGACCGAGTATCTCTGGTATAACTTTAGTGGTGAGGCCAACGGGGAAGATGTTGAGGTAATGATTGCGGATCAGATCATACCCCGTACGGATAAGTTCAAGTATTTGGGTTCGATCATTCAGAAGGAAGGTGAGTGTGAAGATGATGTCGCGCATCGCATCAAGGCGGGGTGGCTAAGGTGGAGAGCAGCGACAGGGGTCCTGTGCGACAAGAAAGTCCCTCTAAAGTTGAAGGGTAAATTTTATATAGCGGCAATCCGACCTGCAATGTTGTATGGCTCCGAATGTTGGGCGATGAAGAAGTCGCTTGAGAGCAAGTTGGAAGTGGCTGAAATGAGAATGTTACGTTGGTCGTGTGGTCGCACAATGTTAGATAGAATTGCGAACGGGGTTTTCAGGAACGCGCTGGAAGTGGCGCCCATTTCAGCGAAAGTTAGGGAAGGGAGATTGAGATGGTTTGGCCACGTCCGCAGGAGGCAGGCATCTGCTCCGGTGAGAAGGGTCGAGAGTTTAATGGTTGTCGGGGAGAGGAGGAGAGGCAGACCGAGGAGGACGTGGGAGGAGCAACTGAGATTAGATTTGAAGGCCTTAAACCTTTCCGAGACCATGACTGTTGATAGGTGCGCTTGGAGGCGCCAGATCAGAGTTGTGGATTCTTTTGTAGGGAGTGGTGCTGTAGTTGAGAGCCTCAGGGTTGGGTTGTCTCGGTTAGCTTTGACCTAGAGCATTGCATTTTTACTTTTATTGTATATTTTATCATATTGTCTTTGCGTGTGGTGTATTCTTGACAGGGAACTGTGCGCAGAGCCAACCTCTCTTTTTTTAGAGTAGCGTTCATCGGGAGTGAAGTAGCCAAATTTCGCTTAGGTAAGTCCCATGTGGATCAAGCCATGGGCTCAAGTATGGTCTCGAGCTTTTTCGAATCATATGTTTTCCTTTGTATTTATCACAAGATTCTGTTGTGCACTAAGCTGGGGGTCTTCACGAAAACAGCCTCCCTACCGTAATAAGTAGGGGCATGGTCTGCGTACATATTACCCTCCCCAGACCCTGCTCTGAGCGGGATATACTGGGTATGTTTGGTTTGGTTTGGTTTGATATTTTACTCAGGGGGAGTAATATTTTTAAAGGGGAGATATTATTTTCAGGGGGAGTTTTATACCCTATTATTACATATTTTCTTTATATATTCAAATTGGTATCCTTTATATTTTTCTTACACTTTTTGCTGAATACAAAAAGGGGGAGAAGAAGTTGAATCACATAAAAGCGTCATGAAAGATATGACGAGAAAAATAAAAAGTAAAAAGGAGGAGAAAATATTAAAAATCGAAGAAGTCGAAAAGGAGAAGAAAGCATACAAAAAGAGGGAGAAACGAAGGAGTTGAAAAATGAAAAACGAAGAAGTCGAAGATGACATAAAAAGAAAAAGGATTGGTGAAACTAACGAAACGATCAAAGTCGAAAACTTTGAAACGTACATATATATAATTTTATTTTGCACGTTTTATCCAATTGAAAAGTTGTTTTGTAATCATCAAAAAGGGGGAGATTTTGGAATATTTATTCCACATAGTCATAAATAGTGTTTTGATGATTAAGTTGCTAAACAAAACAAAACAACAAAGGCGAAGCAAAACTATGAAGGAATCGAAGACGCAAAAAGCTGGACAAAATACAAAGCTAGCGCACGCTAGATATATAAGTTAGCGCACGCTAATGGGTCCCGGCTGCAGATCAGACGAGTTCGAAGTAACCTGAAGTGAAGTCACCTAATGAGGATAGCGCACGCTAAATATGCAATATTAACGCACGCTATCGAATCCTTATTACCGTTGTGAAGAAATTCAAACACAGAATGACGTATGCACTGAAGTAAGCTTAGGGCACGCAAGAGATGATATTTAACGCACGCTAAATATCAAAGTTTGAATCAAGTCAATCAATCCGTTGGGGAGAATCTGCTACAAGTCAAAAAAGTATTAACGGATATATGACGAATGCAATGATGCATGATTAGCGCACGCTACAATAGAAGTGTTAGCGCACGCTAAACGGTGAAGGACAGAAGGCACTGGACTAAAACTGGAAAAGTGCTAACGTATGTAACAGTACATAACGTACGCTAAAGGCAAAAACATGCGATAGCGCACGCTAAGGAAGCCAGCCTAGCGCACGCTAATATCAACTGGCAGTAACGGCTAGTTTGTGGAAGAAGGCTATAAATACCAAATGAGTTGGTATCATTCCACACAACAACATTGAGCAATTCATATACACTTGAGATATCATTGTAAACATTATAGTTGTTGTTCTTGACCTTAAATTAGCGAGTGTTATACACAAAATCATACATGAGTGAGAAAAAGAAAAGATACGATTGGATTCAGTGTTATTAGGATCAAGGATCCGGTATTATTAGAATCACAATCGATATCTTTGTGAGGTTTATCTAGTACCGATAGAAAGCTAGAGTGGTTGATTCCGTATCCAATAGAAAAGGAAAAATGGTTTTACTCGTACCGATAGAAGACGAGCTTGTAACGGTAATCCCTCGAACGATAGAAGAGAGGTGCAGAGGTTTTGATCATTAGCCTATTGAAAAAGATACATCGAGAGAGGACTAGGCACGTTTGTCCGAACCTCTATAAATCCTTGTGCCATTTATTTTCCGCACTTTAATTTACGCCTCCGCACAAACGGCGCAAATTCCGATTTTACACCAACACAGTCTGCCGAAGGTCTCTTCAAACAAGGTTATTATCAAATTTTTGCGGCAACTGGTGCTGCTTTTTCAAAACCCAAATGGGGAAAGAAGAAAAAGCAGGTTGGCCAGAAGCAAGTGGAAACCTTCAAAGCTAAGGGGAAGTGTCCTTAGTCAAAGGCTCCTCAGTCCGAGGCGAACAAAAAGCCGAAGGGCAAATGCTTCAATTGCGATCTGAAAGGGCATTTCAAGAGTGACTGCCCTAAGAAAAGTACGTCTCATGCACTAGTAGTCAAAACATGTTTGGCTGCCTGTTCTATCACTTCGTGGATAGTAGATTCGGGCTCCACTGATCATGTTTGTTATGACTCACAGGGGTTCCAAGTAACCAAGGTACTTAGTGCGGATGAGATTACTATTAGCTGGGGCGACTATTCCAGGCTGAAGGCTGTTGCAGTGGGAGTCGTGCAGTTAAAAGTTGATGATAGGATTCTAGTCCTAAATAATGTGTTATTAGTACCCGATTTTAGAATGAATTTAATTTCAGTTTCTAAATTGCATCGTGATGAATATTCAGTTTCTTTTGAAGATAATGCAGTTAACAAAAGAAATGGTGAATATGTTTGCACGAGTACTTATAATGAAGGACTTTATATCATTAATGCTGCACCAGCTCCCTTGCATAATTATAAATCACTTAATTCTTTAACTAATCTTAATAAAAGAAAAGAACCTTCGAGCATAAATCCAACATATTTGTGGCATTTACGATTGGGTCATATTAACCTTAGAAGGATTAAAAGATTGGTGAGTGATGTCCCATTAGATTCGCTCCAAGTTGAGTCATTTCCAATTTGCGAATCCTGTCTAGAAGGGAAAATGACTAAAAGGGCTTTCCAAAGCAAAGGAAATCGTGCACAAAATGTATTGGAATTAGTACACACCGATGTATATGGTCCAATGAACATCCAGGCTAAGGGTGGTTTTGAATACTTTATCACATTTATAGATGATTATTCGAGATATGGATACATCTATTTGATGCGACATAAGTCTGAATCTTTTGATAAGTTCAAATAATTCAAGACTGAAACGGAGAAGTGTCATGGACAGAGTATCAAGTCACTACGATCTGATCGTGGTGGCGAGTATCTTAGTGGAGAGTTTCTGGATTTCTTGGCACATGAGGGGATTACTTCCCAGCTCAGTGCGCCTGGTACACCACAACAAAATGGTGTTGCTGAACGAAGGAATCGTACTTTATTAGAGATGGTTAGGTCAATGATGAGTTATTCTGATTTGCCTATTTCGTTTTGGGGATACGCCCTTGGAAACAGCGGCGTACATTCTAAACTTGGTGCCTTCGAAATCAGTTCCAAAAACACCCACAGAAGTGTGGAATGGGCGCAAGCCCAGTCTAGGATATGTTTGGATTTGGGGTTCACCAGCACACGTGCTGAATAAGGAAGCTGATAAGTTGGCATCTCGTACAGAAGTACGAGTGTTTGTAGGATATCCGAAGGGAACGAAGGGTGGCTCATTGTTAGCACCAATGCCCGGTTCGTAGAGGAGGACTATGTAATATGCCACAAGCCTAGGAGTGAGGTCATTCTAGAATAACTTAGGGGCGAGATTTCGACAATACCAATTGTACAAACACCTAGTGTGCCACATATCGACACCATTGTGCATATGCAAATCAAGGACACGCCTCGTCGTAGTGGGAGGGTTGTTTGTCAACCTGAACGTTTCATCGGCATGGGAGCATCTTCGGACCACTCCCAGGACCAGGATGAAACGGATCCATGTACGTATAAGAAGGTAGTTCAAGACAAGGATGCTGAATCCTGGCAAACAGCAATGGAATCCGAAATGGGATCTATGGATTCTAATCAAGTGTGGGAGCTAGTAGAGCTACCCAATGGGGTAAAACCCATTGGAAGTAAGTGGCTCTACAAGCGTAAGAGAGGATCGGAAGGGAAGGTTGAAACAAAAGGTTACACTCAGAAGGAGGGCATCGACTACGATGAGACCTTTTCGCCAGTAGCCATGCTTAAATCGATCTGGATTCTCTTAGCTATACCTGTGCATTTGGATATGGAGATTTGGCATATGGATGTCAAGACTGCATTCTTGAATGGGAGTCTTGATAAGTAAATCTATATGCGCCAACCTGAGGGATTCATTGCTGAAGGAGAGGAGCACTTAGTGTGCAAGCTTAAAAGAGCCATTTATGGTCTGAAGCAAGCATCAAGGTCTTGGAACATGCGATTTGATGAGGTTATTCACTCGTATGGTTTTGAACAGTGTCCTAGTGAGGTTTGTGTATACAAAAAGTGCGATGGAAATGTGCTAGTGTTTCTTGTACTGTACGTAGATGATATACTTCTGATTGAAAACAATGTGAAGATATTATCAGACGTAAGGGTATGGCTGTCTGAGCAATTCGATAGGAAGGATTTGGGAGAAGATGGGCACATCCTTGGTATTAGGATCTTTCAAAATCGAAAGAAAAAGATGTTGTGCTTATCTCAGGCATCCTATATCGATACGGTGCTAAAGCGGTTTAGTATGGAGAATTCCAAGAAAGGTTTTCTACCTTACAGACATGGAATTCAGCTATCTAAGGCTATATGTCCTAAGGCACAGAAGGATATAGATGACATGAAGCTGGTCCCTTATTCTTCGGTAGTGGGAAGCCTCATGTATGCTATGCTTTGCACTAGGCCTGATATCTGTCATGCTGTAGGCATGGCGGCGAGATATCAGTCGAACCCAGGACCGGGAAATTGGATTGCTGTCAAGCATATACTCGAGTACCTGAAAAGGACTAGGGAGCATATGCTTGTATATCAATCGGATACACTTTGTCCTTTGGGTTACACTGACTTAGATTTCAGTGCGGACAAAGAAAAGTCGAAATCAACTTCCGGGTATGTTTTCACTTTGGGAGGTGGAGCCATCAGTTGGAGGAGTGTAAAGCAGAAATGCATAGCGGACTCTACCATGGAAGCCGAGTATGTAGCAGCCTCATAGGCAGCTAAAGAGGCGGTATGGCTCAAGTACTTCCTAAAGGATTTGGGTGTGATTCCTAATTTTCCTAGGAGTATTACACTTTATTGTGATAATACCGGTGCTGTTGCAAATTCGAAGGAACCACGGGCCCACAAAGCAAGCAAACATATCAACCGCAAATATCATATCATTCGAGATTTTGTGAAGAGAATGAAGATTATTGTCTCCAAGATAGCATCTGAAGACAACTTAGCTGATCCTTTCACGAAAGGGTTGCCCTCAAAGTCATTTGAAGGGCATGTGGAAGGAATGGGATTGAGATGTATGGCAGCATTGCTTTGAGTATAAGTGGGAGATAGATAGACATAGTCTAGATAGTATACTTCAAAAACATGATTTGAGTATAAGTGGGAGATTGTTAGGGTTGTATACATCAAAGCATACTTTATGCTTGTATTACCTAATTTCTCGGTCTTTATCTATGAGAATATTTAATTCATTTATCACATGTTTTGCATATTTATTCACGCTACGGTTATGCAAATGTTGTCTAAATTACTTTATATTGTATATAATGTGGTGTGTCGAGTCACACAGAAGATCACATTATCGATTCATTATATAGTAATATTTAGTTCACAACCTATATAACATTAGACCGTTATGCGAGAGGTTGTAGTATATGCTTGAGATTGGTTGGTCTTGACCATTAGCATATATTAGCGTATTCGATATACGTTGAACAGGATCGAGGTGAGATAGATTCTTCTGTATTGAATATAAGAAGAACGTACATCTCGGATAATTATTATTTCTTAATTCTAGTAATTCATATTTAACTATATATATTTAATATTTATTGCTTTGATTTATCATGGGTGAGAGGCACAACGATTGACTCAATATGCTCGATATTTTGGGCAATATTATTATTTATATGATAATTAATATTATAGCTAGAAATCGTGTCCCGATCGGTCGGGTTGATCATGTCCCTTGAGGCACTCGAAAGGATTATTATATTAAACCCTGCAGGTGGAATTAATTTTCCGATATAATAATAAAAGTCGAGTGGTATACTCATGTATAATATATTAATTAATTAAAAGCTGTCAGTAGCTTAAATTAATTAATAGACATGGAATATCTTAAACACGGGATATAATTAATTCAAAAAGAAGCCCAATTTCGTAATTTGGGATTTTGTTAGAAAGTGCAATATCAACTTTTTAGTGGAATAAGTTGATATTTAATAGAGTCATTATATTAGGAAGAGTTCTAATATAGGAAGATGACATCTATTAAGAGTCCTTACCTTATCCTCCTTAAGATCCCTAGTAGTAGTCCAAGAGCCTATAAATAAGACACCAAGGGGGTTAGGCCGATTTTACTACTATTCCAAGGTTGTGAGATTGATTTTTTCATCTTGTGTTTAATTGTAGATCAAGACTTGTGTCTTTGATTCTACAATTTAGATAACACATCAATTTTCTTAAGAGTGTTCATAAAATACTAAAAAGTAAAGAAAAATCGAGTGACTCTCATCAAAGGAGATTTCGGCCGATCCATTATTGTCCAAGTAACATCCGGTAGCTCGTTGCCCACACAACGTCCGGGTGAAGGCGGATCATACTCTAGAAGATCTTGAGGTAGGAATACAAGTAGATCAAGGAAGAGTACGAGGAGGTGTTCAATCGACCATGTTGTGCGGCGATTCATACGCCTTCACGGTGATCGGCATAATGGTCTGAGAGCCAACCATAGAAGACATACGCTGGGCAAACACCCAGCAGTAGGCACCCACGACGATCGTCTTTTGGTATCTGGCGATCGTCTATAATGTCCGACAATAGATGATCGTCTCGTGCCACGTATGAATCCAACATCCGTCAAAGTCATCGAAGACCGAACCTTGGACGGAGACCCACGTGCAGATCCACAAAAGGTGCCGTAAGATAAGGTCTTTGACCCCAGCCTGTCACCTACCTCACCTACCGACAGGCCCGCCGAAAGGTACAAAGTGGGACCTCCCCGGACAGCGACTCAGGACGCCTGCAGGCTTCCCATTGGCTCGCACGGCTGGCTGCCAGCAGCAGCCTCGGACTTTAAGGGAACAGCCCCACGTGACGGGACGATCGCCCATCTTATTTTAAAATAGAATACGGCGGTCGCCCGCTATCGCCGGAGAGGACCCAACAACCTTGTCTCCTATAAATAAGGGGCTTACAACAGTGGCTTAAGCATCGTCGTGAATACAGTAAAAAACACACAGAGAGAGAATAAAGACTCATCTGGCAATTACTTACACATTCATAATGATATTCATACACACTTACAGAACATCCATAGTAAGAACTCACAGAGCTTCATATCTGGTTCTTCCGGCAATCTACACGCTCTACAACTTAGATAACTAGAAATCTTTACACTCATTGTAATAGATTCTAACATTAATATTTGTACTCCAAAGTATCCATATTAATAACATCTCGCGGGAGCATTCAAGCCCGGGACTAACAACCCCGGCAAATCTTGTGTTATTTATTTTCCCACGGAAGTGTTCTCGCATTTGTTTGTTACTCGATTTTTCCAGCAATATTATCTCCGGATAATATTTTGGGTAACAACAATTGGCGCTAGAGGAAGGGGGGCACCGAACCTCCGGCTGTTCCTAACCTTTATTTTTATTCCAACCATCTCGAAGAACACTCACTGTTCTACGGACATATACTTGAAGAAACACTCACTGTTCTTCATAGAAAAGCCTTCAGAAACATGACATCTGCCACGACTTCCAAAAGAGCCACCCTGCGATCTGCCGGAAATCTCATTCCGGCCCAGACCGAATCCCAGCCCACGGCGGAGGGTGACCGCGGCGACGCTAGGCTCTCACTCCCGCCCCCGAGGGACAGTCCTAGCCTCTCACTTGATCAGTTCCAGACCGCGGAACAGATTGAGGAGGCTATAGCCATCCTCAGGGAGCGACGGAGGGCATGCGACTCGCCCACCATCACTCCGTCAACCATCCGCCGGGCAGGTAAGCGGAAGCTCAAGGGGATATATGTTGAGAAATCGACAGAAAGCCCCGAGCCGCAGGAGAAGGCTCTCGTAAGGCGGGATGATTCCATCTTCAGCCGCCTATGGAGCGATCCCTCATGGCGACCCGGGCACTCGGGCCCCAGCCGGGAGACATCGGAGTCCGAATCCGTTACCAAGAGTTCGGCATATCCGACTCCCAGAAGACAAGCCGGTCAGCGGGCCCCCACTCGCCCAAGAAATGAGCCCGCTGGCAGAGAACTCATCATCCACCATAGGGCCAGGGTATCAGTGCATGATCGCCTTGGCTCGCGCTCCGGGAGCCAATCAGCGAGCAGTCAGGCAACAGCGATGGCCGCCATGCAGCGCCAGCTCGACGAAATGAAGGCGTTCCTAGGAACTGGGGCAGGCGCCAGGAGGTCGATTGCTAGACCGAGTGAGCCACTCACGGTCCAGATCGAGCTCTCCCCAGTTCAACCAAAGATCGCTCCCCCACAGACACCTCTATATGAGGGGAGATCGGATCCAGAGACCCATTTGAGCAAATTCCGTATTTACATGACCGGATGCGGAGCATCAGATGCAACGAAATGTCGAATGTTCCCATTAACTCTGGGCGACCTCGCCCACAGGTGGTACATCTCACTACCGCCTCGCTCAATCAATTGCTTTGAGAAGCTGGCGAACGACTTCACGTCGTACTTCGCCGCCAAAGTTGCTCGCCCAGAAGGCCCCCACCACATGATGAAAATCAGGCAGGGGAAAGACGAGCCCGATGAATATTACATCGACCGTGTAGATGAAATAGTCCTCAACGGTGAGCCCATTAGCGATGAGCTCACTCTCTACTCAGTCCTAGGGGGATTCTACGGCCATTCGCCCATGTTCAGGCACCTCATAAAGGACATCCCCCCAACCTACTCGGTCTTCCGCGTCAGGGCCGATTTCCTGGCCAGGCAGAGAATGCTCACCCTCTGCTTAGGCGAGGGATCTTCCGGAGAAGGGAAGACGCCATCCCACGTCCAGAAGAAGGCGGTAGCCAAGCCCAGAAAGGCAGTCGCAAAGCCGCCTGGTGAGTTCAAAGCCTTCGAGGATGTGAAGGTCCACCTCCTCCGCAACCTCAACTTATCTCCGGCCCACATATTTAACGCCATCAAGGGGTGCGAGTGGCTTAACAAACCAAAGCCGATAAGGGACCACGGTCATCTAGACCGCAACAAGTTTTGTGCCTACCACAAGAGTCCCAGCCACAACACCAGCCAATGCCGCGACCTCCTCAGACAACTCTGGCGACTGTTTGAGGAAGGCAAATTGGACAACTTGGTTACCAAGCTGGAACCCCGGACAGAGAGGACCGGAGGGCGCGAGCGCCGACTAAATGACGGAATACCTCCCAATACGGTCGCAAGGATCGAGCAGAATGAGCCGGAGTACTCTGATGAATCGATCCCTCCGATCAACCCTGGCGGCCGAATCAATATGCTTCAGGCGGGAGGTGAAAACCTCAGGGGCCTTTCCCCGGTTTCCACCATGTCGAATAGGAAGCGAAAGGCCGAACTGAAGGCGTTCGCCGGGGTCCATGTCGTGGTACACCCAGAGCCAACCATCTCCAAAGACGCGCTCATCACTTTCTCCAACAAGGATAGGGAGGGAGTGCAGTGCCCCAAAGAGGATGCATTGGTGATCTCTGCATGTATCCTTGGGAAAATGGTCGATCGCGTGCTGGTTGACAATGGGAGCTTCAGCAATATAATATTCAAGTCCGCTCTTGACCACCTCGGCAACCTGACCAAGTTCATCAAGCCATTCGACACCGTGCTTCAAGGGTTCGGCGACAGCACAGTCCAAGCCTACGGAAGGATCAAGCTCTCTGTCGAGCTAATATGCTACTACGTTCCCAAGGTTAGGATTACTAGGAACCTAAATTTTGTAATCATAGATAGGCCCAGCATCTATAATGGGTTCCTAGGTCGTCCATTTCTAGAAACCTTTGAGGCGGTCGCCTCTTCTTTCTTTTACTGTATCAAATTCCCCACCGCCGATGGGACGGTCGGTACTATAAAAGGAGATCAGCTTATGGCAAAGAAATGTTTGAATTACTCCTATGTCGTAACTTCTTTCAATACTTCCCATGCTGTGTGTAACATTGAAACGATCGACGATCAACCCATGGAGATCGACGAGCCAAGCACATCGTACCAACCCGACTCAGAGGACGCCATCTCACATCGATTAACGGACGACATCGAGCCAAGGATCGGTTTCGAGCCAAATCTCGACATCGATCCAAGGATTGAGTCCGGAAATTGTTCCAAACGAGAGGCGACCGTCCCCGTTGAAGAGTTGGAAAGTATAACGATAGATCCGATTCGCCCGGAGTGGGAAGTACAGATCGGCGCTAGCATCGACCACGAATTAAAAGAGGATCTGATCAATTTACTACATAAGAACATCGGAGTCTTTGCCTGGTCGCATCAAGATATGGTTGGCATAAGTCCTGAACACGCTTGCCACTATCTAAAGATCGACCCGGCATGGAAGCCTGTTCACCAGAAACGTAGGAAATTCGGTCCTGAGAAGTACGTAGCGCTCGACATAGAAGTCAAAAAGCTACTCAACAACAAACTAATCGGAGTAGCTATAGACGAACCACAATGGTTAGCCAACGCAGTGCTCATTAAAAAGCCAAACGGCTCCTGGAGGTTATGCATCGACTTCACCGACCTCAATGCGGCATGTCCAAAAGATCACTTTCCGATGCCTCATATTGATCACTTGGTCGATAGTACTGCAGGCTGCGAAATGATGTCGTTCATGGATGCCTTTGCCGGATACCATCAAATCCCAATGGCGGAGAAATACATAAAGCACACATCTTTCCACACAGAAAAGGACATATACTTTTGGGTCCGAATGTCGTTCGACCTGAAGAATGTGGGGACAACCTACCAGCGTCTAGTCAACGGAATGTTCGCCAATCAGATCGGCAAGACCATGGAGGTCTACATTGACGACATCGTGGTCAAAAGCCTCAAGAAGGAAGACCACTTCAATGACCTTGCCGAGACGTTCGCCATCCTCGAGAAGTTCAACATGAAGCTGAACCCCAAGAAATGCAACTTTGGGGTAAGCTCAGGAAAATTCCTGGGGCACTTCGTGAGCCAAAGGGGGATCGAGGCGAACCCCACCAAGATTCAGGCAATCCTCTACATGCAGGAGCCACAGAATGTCAAGCAGGTGCAACGCCTCACAGGTTGTCTAGCCACCCTCAACCGCTTCATATCTCGGCTTGGCGATAAAAGCAAACCTTTCTTCGCGACCATAAAGAACAAGAAGTTCGCATGGACGAAGGAGAGTCAAATAGCGTTTGCCAAAATCAAGGAGTATCTATCTAACCCCCAGATCTTAGCAAAGCCGATCCCCGGCGAAAAGCTATTCCTTTACCTGGAGGCCTCGGAAGTCGCGCTGAGCGCTGTATTAGTGCGAGCAGAGGGGCAGACCCACGTGTCGATCTACAACGTTAGTCAAGCGCTCCATGATGCGGAAACACGTTATACCCCTCTGGAGAAGATCGCCTACGCTCTAGTCATGAGTGTTCGCAAGCTAAGGGCTTACTTCTTCGAACATCAAGTGGAGGTACTGACGACTCTCCCTCTAAGGCAAGTTCTACACCGTCCAGACACTAACGGGCGACTCCTCAAGTGGTCACTAGAGATCGCCCAATACGGTATCACGTACGCTCCTTGCACAACGATCAAAGGCCAAGCTCTGGCAGACTTCGTGGTGGAATTAACATTCCCTCACAGTCCGACCCAGATCGGCCGCCCTGCCTGTAAGCTATACATGGATGGCTCGGCGACCAACTCGCAAGCAGGGGCAGGGATTGTCCTCATCAGCCCCGATGGGCAAAGTTTCACAAATTCTGTGCGTTTCGGGTTTCGTGCGACCAACAATGAAGCCGAGTACGAAGCTTTGGTAGGCGGGCTCGATCTAGCTCTCACCCTAGATGTTCGTCGCCTCCATATATTCATGGACTCCCTCTTGGTTGTGAACCAAGTCAAGGGAGAATATGAGGCGCGCGGCGAACAGATGGTCAAATACCAAGAATTGGTCGCCGAAATGTGCACGAAATTTGAGGAAGTGCTAATCGAACAAGTCCCGAGAGAGCACAACTCCCAGGCCGATGCCCTATCCAAGCTAGCGTCGTCAGATGGGGCAGCCTATTTCTCTAATATCCAAATCACAAAATCAGCAAGGTCGGCGATCGACAGAAACCTGGTTACCACAGTTGCCGTTGTCGAGGAGAACTGGATGACTCCGTTCATTAAATACTTAAAGGACGGAACGGTCCCTGACGACCGTATCAAAGCTCGCCAACTCCAGCTCCGTGCGACCAGATACACCCTATTGGATGACCGGCTTTACAAGCGAGATTTCAGCCTCCCCCTCCTCAAGTGCATTACACCGGAGGAAGGTCGGCTCGTTTTAGCCGAGATCCATGACGGGATCTGTAGAAACCATGCTGGCGGGCGAGCTCTCATCCATAAAACAACCAGGCAAGGTTTTTTCTGGCCTTCACTTCAGAAGGATGCGATCGCCTATGCCAGATCGTGTCACAGGTGTCAAGTAACGGGTCCAAACATCAATCTCTCCCCCGAGCAGCTCACTTCAATGTACAGCCCATGGCCTTTCGCCCAATGGGGCATCGGCCTTATACGTCCCTTGCTGACAGTGCCAGGGGGCTGTAAGTTTGCCATTGTAGGCGTCGATTATTTCACAAAATGGGTTGAGGCCGAGCCACTCAACAAGATCGGCCAAGATCAAGTAATCAAGTTCATCTGGAAAAACATCATATGCCGATTCGGTCTGCCCCAGGCCATCATCTCCGAAAACGTAAAACAGTTCGACGGTTTAGAAGTCATGCAATTCTGCGAGAAGTGGGGAATAAAAAAGCTGTTCTCGGCCCCCTACCACCCTCAGACGAATGGGCAGGTAGAAGCCGTAAACAAAATCCTCAAACACATGATTAAATCACGACTCGAGTCCAGGCAAGGACGATGGGAAAGCGAGCTCCCAGATGTTTTGTGGTCTTATCGAACGACGACCCGAAATTCAACCGGCGAAACCCCATTCGCCCTCGCCTTCGGAACAGAAGTGGTGATCCCCTCGGAGATCGCCATCCTCAGCCACCGAACTGAACAAGAAATGACGACAGACAATGATGTGGCCCGGTGGATCGACCTGGACATGCTCGAAGAACGACGACTGACCTCAGAAATGAAGAACACAATCCACAAAAGGAGATCCGAGAAGTTCTTCAATTCGAAGGTCAAGGAAAGACGGTTCCAAGTGGGCGATCTCGTCCTCAAAAAGATCCAGACCCACACAGGTGTCTTTGGCCCGAATTGGGAAGGCCCCTTCAGGATATCTAGGTGGCTAACTAAGGGAGCCTACAAACTTGAACACCCTGACGGCACTCCAGACCAATATCCCTGGAACGCCGTACATTTGAAGAAATACTACCCGTGAAAACTTTATATTCAGTTTCAGTTACCCAGTGTACAAGGAATATAATGAGATTTTTTCTATCCCATCTATTCAAGCGATTGCCCCACCAGTCACAACGTATACCATCAAGGATCTTCGTTCAACATGGCGATCCGAGGTAGAAAAAGTGCAGCCATGGTCCTGGAGGTCGATGGAACCGACAGCTTCGCCCATGCAAGGTTCCTTCGGGATGCGATCGCCTGCCCTTCATTTAAATACGAGGCCGGCGTAGCCGAAGGACCCTCCAAACTAATCTATGGACACGCTCGCACGCCCTCAAAGGTACATCATTTAACACGGTGTACCCGGACATGGCAGTGCGTCCCTACCCCATCACAACGTATACCGTCGAGGGTCGCCATCTAAACATGTCGACCTGAGGTAGAAAGGTGCTAACAAAGCCGCTGACGTGGAGTCGAATAAACCGACGACGCCCCGTGCAAGGACTCCTCCAGACCAAGATCGCCCACCTTTCGTTTAAATACAAGGCGGGCGCAGCCTAACGGAGGACCCTCACAATAAAGTGAGTCGCGGGAATGTCCCTCGCACACAAAGACACGGTTGTGGAGGTCGGTCCATCGAACTCTGCGACCGTGCATGGTTCCTCAAAAACAGAAAAACTGAAGATAGCTCACCAAACATATTATTTTTGTTCCCTTACTTACAATAAGTAAACAAAAACAAGGGGAAAAGAAGTGGAGCTAGTCCTAGATACGATCGGATAGAAAGGACCGTACCCGATCGGCTTCGTTCAAACACACGCAGGATGATCGGTTTTGTTCAACAATATTTACAAGTAAGAATTTCCAAGCATATCAATACATTCAACATTCAAACAATCGGTCGGGCGAACAAGGCATCAGGAGCAATTATATACACACTTGTAAAAATTCACATGCAAAAATTCAAAGGCGATCGTACATGTAAAGAATCAGATGCGAAAAAGGAGTATTTTATTCAAATCAAGAAGTCCATACAATACAAATCCCGAAGGCAATACAAAGAAAAAGCAGAAAATTACAAAGCGAAGGAAGACAAAAGAGACACTCAGACTCCCCCCGGCTGGTCTTCGCCCCCAGGTGGCGGATCGGCACGTGCTCCCTCATCGGCTTCGAGATAGATAAGTTTATTCAGATAAGGATACCAACTCAAATCGATCCCCAAGTCAGTGAGGTCGAGGATCAGCAGGGAAAATTCCGGATGCAAAGGGTGCTCGAGTGCGTAGGCCTTGAAGCTCTCCATCAAAGGACCGACCTCGATCCCTACCTTCCTGGCGGCTCGGACAGCATCGATGTAGGCCATATAGTAGGCGAACTCGCCGACGAGTGCCACATTGAGGTAGGGATCGGTCTCGATCGCCTTTATCTGCCCTTTCAAATCCGTGGTCGTCTTCTCAGCTTCCGCTAGCTCGACCACCTTGGTGGCCATTTCTCCCTTTGCTTTCTCCAGCTCTCCCTTTGCTTTCTCCAGCTCGCTGTTGAGCCGATCCACAGTCGCCTTCAGCCCACTCGCCTCCTCATGTCAGGCCACATGCATCCGACGAGCTTCCATCACCTGGTCGCGGAACCGATCGGCCACTTTTTTAGAGCGGCTCAGCTCCTGCTTCATCCGATCGATGTCCTGCTTGGCTCGTTTGGCCGTTTCTAAGTGTTCCTTCTCCATGGCCTGGATCCGGTTAGCGAAGTCGACGTTTTTGTTCCGAGCGGCCTCGAGGTCTTGATGAAGGTGGGCATTAGAGGGTCGCCCCTCATAATCCTTAACAGCTTGGGCGGCCATCGCCGCCGCCTGGAGACTCAGGGCGAACGTCGTCTGCATGGCATCTCCAGACCGCCGACGAGCAATCGCGTTGAGGTCGGTCGTCCAAGCCTTAAGCAGAGAGGTGATGGCCTTGGAGACGTAAGAAGGGACATCAAGGGACTTGTGCGGAGGCTTGCTCGCCAGGAAATGAAGAGATAAATTTACCACTAGAAGGGGGGTTGAATAGTGGTAATGCGGAATAACGAAATTTCTTGCGAATAAATGAAAAATAGTGCGGAATTTAAAGACTCAAAGATTTATAGAGGTTCGGCAACTTGCCTACGTCCTCTCTCCGACTTTCTTTTTCTATTGGCTCAAGAACAACCACAATCTTGACTCGTCTTCGATCGGTCCGAGTTCACAACCGTTATAACCGCTTGTCTTCTATCGGTCCAAGCTCAACCTCTCTCTCAATATAAACTTTTGTTTATCTAGTGTTCTATAGGAACTAGATAATCCTCACTATACGAATATGGGAGTATAATCCTAATAATGCCGGATCAAAGATCCTAATAACACCGGATTAGTGACTCTTGATTCGTTTATTTTACGCTCAAGTGTAAGTGATGTAACACTTACAATCAAATGAAAGAATACAAAGTATAATAGATATTACAAAGAAAATCACTCTTGTATCTTTCGTTCTCACAACTTATAATATAGTAATCAGTAGCAATATGAGCTCAAGAATGCTTGTATGCTTGAAGTTGTGTGTTTTTGATACCCAAGTCCCATGGGTATTTATAGGTGAGAGCTATTCTTCAAATGCTGAAAATCGTATTATTAGCGTGCGCTAATAACGTATTCTAGCGTGCGCTGTCGATTCTGACTTGGCTTTCCTGAACGGTCACAAGACTGTTCTAACGGTAAAATTGCATGGCTAGCGTGCGCTAGTCATGTACTCGTAGCTTGCGTTATCGGCTGGTCAACAGGTCTTCAATCTTGACTTTGAATGTGTTGGTTTGTCTCCCCAACGTCTCTTTATCCAACGGCTAAATTTGAACTTAGCGTGCGCTAGTAAGCATGCATAGCGTGCGCTAGTATTAATTAATTCCAACTTTTCCAGATTTCACGGATCTTCATTGACTCTTGCCTTCCAACGGTAGAAATTCCAACGGTAAGCTGTTTGACGGATTTAGCGTGCGCTAATGTTTATATCGTAGCGTGCGCTAAATATTTTCTTCAGTAACGTACGTTACCCTGTGTAGCGTACGTAAAGTCCTTTTCAACTTGAGTCCAGTAGCTACTGGACTACTGACCATGATAGTCTGTAGCGTTGATAAGTGGTAATTTTACCACATTATTTCTAGGATTTTATACTAGGTTTTTATCTCGTTTTGTGATTAATGTGTTCGTATTTGGCTTATTTATGATTAGTCGAGCCGTATTACGCGTTTGGGTTGGTTTTAGTGTGTTTGCAGGTTTTTAGAGCCAAAAGGACCCAAAACGAGACAAAGGACCGAGAGTCGAGTCAAACGGACGAAGAAACGGATTTTTGCGAAAGACAGACGAACCTATCGGCCAGCCTATCGGCCGATAGACCCGTCCGAAAGGAGTTCCTGCCCTACCGAGTGAAGAGATCGACGAACCAACTATCGGCCAGCCTATCGGCCGATAGGCCAGGCCGATATGCTGCCCAGCGGACTCTCGTGTTTTGACGAATTATGACTCTTTTGGATAGTTTTTGTTTCCTAGATTAGGGCTAATCGGGAGTTTAACCCCCTTAGGCTATATAAACCTCCTTTTAGACCTAGTTTTATAATTCTTTATCATCTTGGATCAATCTTCCATCAGCCCTTTTCATCTATTTTTATCGTTAGCAGATTTTTACATCTTTTTAGCAAGATTTATTCCTTGGATGCAAGAACTTTTTGGAGGAGAATTATTATTGTCTTTCAGAGATTGAAGACTCGGAGTTCATCCGTAAGGGTTGTAATCTCTCTTTTCATATTAATAATATGCATTCTTCATCAATTTCTTGTTTAATTTCAATTATGTCTGGCTAATTCATGATTGATTCTAGGGTTAGTAATTTTAATTGATGTTCACATGATGTTCCTTTGATTACCTTTTGACCTTTCATCCTAGGCTTGTGTTCAAGTTGTGTTAAATCTCATGTTAGATTAAAGGGCCCTTAATCGATGCATGTTAGCTAATTAATTTTGTCCGGAAGGAGTAATTGATTAGTGGAAATACTTGATGCACAATATGATTTAATCTTGAGACCTGACGGAGAAAGATAAATCATAGATAAATAAGTTGGCGCTTTTTAAGTGATTTAAATTCTTTGAGCCCTGGCGGGGAAAAGGGTTTAAATTAACTATCTTTCTAGGTTGCCTTGATCGGAATTCTAGATCGGCTGAGTGATTATTTCTAGGATTGAATTAAAATTTGGGGAAAAGGAATCAAGTGAATGGATTGTGTGAACTCAATTAGATGATACTACCCTAGGATCAATTACCTTTCGACTTGTGATTTTATCTTGCTAATTTGCTTAATTTGCTTAACCAAGATATTTCATCTTTTATTTAATTTTTGTTTTTCGATTTTTAAAGTTAGATAATTAGTAACAAACAAAATTTTCGGATTCCTAAATAGCAGTCAAATTTTGAGTAGAGTTACTTCCTTTATTTTCGACACATCAATTCCCTTGGGTTCGACACCTTGGAATTACTTCGAGGTTTTACAAATTTTAAAATTGATCGGATTTGAAAACCATACTACGCGAATCCTAGCGATCAATTTTTGGCGCCGTTGCCGGGGAGTTGATAGAAAACTTAAGGGGATAATTCGAAAAAGAAGAGATTGTTACTTTAGGTTGTTTACTATTATTATTAATATTCGATCTCGTTTCCTCACATCTTGTTTTCTCTTCCTTGTAGGCGGTGCATGATCACAAGATCCCAAGGAAAGGACTTATTTCCTTTGGATCCGGAAATCGAGAAGTCTTTGAGGAGGAAGAAGCAAGAAGCGAGAACCGAGACTATTTCTATACCTTTCGTTGATACCATGGCCGGCATTGTTGACCCACCACGAGAACTCGCTCGTCCCGAGAAGATCCCTTTGAATGCCCGCTTTCGACCTAAGCTGGACGATTATCAAGAAGGAGGTTGGGGAAAGATTGATGCCAACAACTTCGAGCTTAAACCGTCCCTCATCGCTACGGTGAAGTCTCAAACTTACGGAGGAGGAGTTAATGAAGATCCAAACGCTCACCTTGAGTCGTTTTTGGATATATGTGCCACCATCAAGCAAAACGGAGTGCCTCCGGATGTCATTAAGCTCCGCCTATTCCGGTTCTCCTTAGAAGACGATGCGCTAGATTGGTACAAGAGCCTAGATCGGAAGGAAATTGGTACTTGGAGAGAGAGGACCCGGTTGTTCTTAGCACAGTTCTATCCTCCCTCGAAGGTGCAAAAACAAATCAACGATATCTTGCAATTCGAGCAATATGAGGATGAATACTTATACGAGGCATGGATCCGATTTAAGAAGCTACTTCGCAAATGCCCACAGCATGGAATTGATAAGGAGGAAATCTATATTCGGTTTTATCGGGGTTTGACGAGGAAGGCTAGAAGAGAGTTGGACTATTCATCGAAAGGGGGATTTCTTGCTAATGATTATGAGGAGGCCAAGAATCTTATCGAGCTAGCAGTCAACAATGATTACGAGGAGATGACCGATAGGAAGATGACGAGAAGAAAGGTCCCATCCGGTGACGAAGACGCCTACGGTGATTTGAAGGTAAAATTTGAAAGACAACAAAAAGAACTTGAGATGCTAAAAAAGAATACTTTGGGAGTCAATTCAGTTTTTGAAGAGCTAAACGAGCCTATTGCAGTTAAGGAGGATGTGAATTACATGCAAGGAGGAAACTTCCGGCAAGGGGGAAATATGGGGAACTATTACCCGAACAATCGAAACCACCCTAATTTCTCCTATGCCAATCCGAACAATGCTCTCCAGCCACCACCGGGATTTAACGTGAAGAACGGGGTTATTCAAGAGCCGATTGCTAAGACACCGATGGAAGAGATGTTGGAACGGTTGGAGGCAAGTCAAAAAGATTTTATCTATAAAGCAGACAAGAGGTTCGGGGCTCTCGAGCATAGTGTGACATCTATTGGAAACTCAGTGATAGCCTTGACAAAGCAGATGTCGATGGTGGAGACCCAAATGAGTCAAATGGCGAACGCCCAAGCCGGATTTCATAAGCCGGGCCATTTTCCGAGCAGCACCGAGACCAACCCGAAGACGCAACAATGCAACGCAATCGAGATTCGGAGTGGGACAAGGTACAGTAATCATGGGGCTGAAGTTGAGGAATCTGGAAACGAGGATGTAATAGAAACGAGCCGAACGAGAAGAAGATGAAATGCGAGCCCATCGGCCAAGACTATCGGCCGATAGGCCCACCCGATACCCAGACAGAATGCCGGCAGTGGAGCCTATCGACCCCCCTATCGGCCGAAAGGTTCTTGGAAGTTCGAATGTGAAGGATTTTGAGGTTAAAGCTCCATTTCCACAGCGATTGGCCAAGTCGAGACATGATGAAAAGCTTCAACGATTTATCGACATGTTTCAAAAGGTGAATATCAACATTCCACTTCTAGACGCTTTGAGAGACATGCCGGGGTACGTTAAATTCTTGAAAGACGCTGTGGCAAGCAAGAGGAAGTTGGGGAAGTTTGAAACAATAAATTTGACAGAGGAGTGTAGCGCTATCATTCAAAACAAGCTTCCGCTCAAGCAGAAGGAACCGGGACGTTTTACTTTGACATGCAAGATTGGCGACCAAACGTTCCGTAATGGGTTGTGTGATCTCGGGGCAAGCATCAATCTTATGCCTCTATCCATCTTTATGAAGTTGAAGATTGGGGAGATGAAGCCGACTACCATTTCTCTACTCATGGCGGACCGGTCGATCGCTTATCCGAGGGGAGTTGTGGAGGATGTGCTCGTTAGAGTCCAACACTTAGTCTTCCCGGCCGATTTCGTAGTTCTTGACATGCCCGAGGACGAGAATCAACCATTGATCTTTGGGAGACCGTTTCTAGCAACGGGGAGAGCACTTATAGACGTCCAAGAGGGTGATCTTACCTTCCGGGTTAATGATCAAAATCTAAAAATTTCCATCTATGACGCGATGAAGAGGCCCGAGGATGCACCCGAGGAATGTTATGAAATTGAGTCTATTATGCCGCCCCCGACCGACTTGTTGGAGCATTGCATTTCACACTCCATTTACTCACATTCCGATGTTGATGAAATTTCCGAGGATTTGCCAGAGTATGTTCGAATGTTGGAGGCGAACGAGAGTCGGTCTAATGAGAGGAACGTATGCTATCTTGATATCAACAAACCTGTTCAAGGGGGAGTTGTCGCTGAAGACCCGGAATGAATGAGGTATCGTCTAGCTAAAGACGTTAAGCATAGCACTTGTTGGGAGGTAACCCAACGTATGTATATTAGATCGTTTTATTCGTTTATTTTCGATTTTTCGTTTGCGTGATTTTTGTAGTTTCTAGTTTCGTAGCAGCTTTGTTAGTTTTGTTTAGTTCTAATCCATGCACGCCGAGTTTTGGATACTTGCAGGTCTTTAATCGCCATATCCAAGCAAAAACAGGACCAAGTTTGCGAACGAGAAAAAGCTGGAAAATTTTTGAGACAGACGATCCTATCGGTTGAGCCTATCGGCCGATAGGCCCGGCCGATAGGCTGAGGAAAATTAAAAAAATTTTATGTTACAAGCAGTGGTCGATAGGCAGACCACATCGACCGATATTCCACCCGATATGAGGTACGTAAGAGACAGAAGTTCCTATCGGCCCAGCCTATCGGCCGATAGGCCAGCCCGATAGGACATACCCGGCCCAGTATCCACTCCGAGCTCGCCGACAAACCCGCCATTTCCGCCACAGTGATCAGGTACTCCGTTAACAAAGCCACTCCTTTCTCTTTTCAAACTTATTCCTCCTTTAGGATGCGAAATAAGTTTGGGGGGGGGGGGGGGGAGAAGTACGGCTTTGTTAATTTCTTTACGTGTGAGTACCTTGCTTGCCTTGTATCATTATTTGCTTATGTTGGTGCCCGTTGTTTTTATTTGTGCTTATCATATTGGTGTTGCGTGGATTTAGCTTTTGGTTGCTTAGTTTTTTTTTTTTTTAGATTTTTATTTTGCATTTTCGTTTGGTGTGTTTGCTAGTTTCTATTTTTTTAGGTCGTAGTAGTTTATTTTAGATTTCGTGTTTGCTTTTATTTGCTTTTCGTTGTTTGTTTTAGATAGCCTTGCTTGTCTTAATTTTTCTTTATTCGTGAATTTTTCGTGCTTCTATTTGTGTGATACCGATGTTACGACACTGTTTTTCTCTCTGAAGAAACGGTCGAGTTTAGTCGAGTTGTAGTCAGTTATTTCTGTTTTGCATAGTGTTCATTTAGGTCCAAAATTTTTCGTGATTGTGGAGGTCTTGGCAGATAAGAGACGATACATACTTGTTTTAAAATCACCGTCAATGCGTTTGGTTACATCTTCCGGATAGTGAGTTGTACTGTTTCTTTAGTCGTGTTGGCACTTAGAGTGAGTTTAGAGTCGGTCAGTTTTTCCCAAAAGTTGAGATAATGTTGTTCTATGAAGGGAAGTCTAGTAACCGGGGGCATTCGCGTGACCCGTTGTTTACCCGCGCGTAAAACGACGACTCTGATTAGACTAGTGATTTAGATATTTCACAAGTGCCAAGGATAGGGAACCTAGTAACCGGGGGTATTCGCGTGACCCGCTGTTTATTCTCGCGTAAAACGGCGACCTTGATTCGGACATGCGGAAATTATATATTCGAGTTGTTTCTCCGCTGTAGACGGGAACTTAGTAACTAGAAGCATCCATGTGCCCCATGAGTGTCTTTTACGTCAAACGGTTTCCTAATACATGAGAATGGAAGTTCCACCCTAGGATTACCCCGATGAAACATCCCGAGATCCTAACCTAGTGGTCAACTCGAATCAAATTTTTGAGCATTTATATAAGGGAATACTGTCCGAGGTTTATTTGTTATGAAACTCGTGAAAATTGTGCCACTAGACTGTGTAACGGGACGAACTAGCTTGTTTATTTTAGCCTTTCATATTGACGGTCGATTTGACTCACGTTTTGTTAATCTTTGAGCTGGATTTTCTTCATGAACGAATAATTAGGACTGAACTTGATTACTTTGGAATCATTATTCGAGTGCGGCTCGCTTTACGACACTCGGATTATTTAGAGAGAATTACAGGATAGTATTGATTAGGTTGAACACTATGAGTTGCACGATGATTCACGACATTCTTTTTCTTTTCTTTTTGTTGTTCGGGACGAACAAGGCTTAAGTTTGGGGGGGTTTGATAAGTGGTAATTTTACCACATTATTTCTAGGATTTTATACTAGGTTTTTATCTCGTTTCGTGATTAATGTGCTCGTATTTGGCTTATTTATGATTAGTCGAGCCGTATTACGCGTTTGGGTTGGTTTTAGTGTGTTTGCAGGTTTTTTAGAGCCAAAAGGACCCAAAACGAGACAAAGGACCGAGAGTCGAGTCAAACGGACGAAGAAACGGATTTTTGCGAAAGACAGACGAACCTATCGACCAGCCTATCGGCCGATAGACCCGTCCGAAAGGAGTTCCTGCCCTACCGAGTGAAGAGATCGACGAACCAACTATCGGCCAGCCTATCGGCCGATAGGCCAGGCCGATATGCTGCCCAGCGGACTCTCGTGTTTTGACGAATTATGACTCTTTTGGATAGTTTTTGTTTCCTAGATTAGGGCTAATCGGGAGTTTAACCCCCTTAGGCTATATAAACCTCCTTTTAGACCTAGTTTTATAATTCTTTATCATCTTGGATCAATCTTCCATCAGCCCTTTTCATCTATTTTTATCGTTAGCAGATTTTTACATCTTTTTAGCAAGATTTATTCCTTGGATGGAAGAACTTTTTGGAGGAGAATTATTATTGTCTTTCAGAGATTGAAGACTCGGAGTTCATCCGTAAGGGTTGTAATCTCTCTTTTCATATTAATAATATGCATTCTTCATCAATTTCTTGTTTAATTTCAATTATGTCTGGCTAATTCATGATTGATTCTAGGGTTAGTAATTTTAATTGATGTTCACATGATGTTCCTTTGATTACCTTTTGACCTTTCATCCTAGGCTTGTGTTCAAGTTGTGTTAAATCTCATGTTAGATTAAAGGGCCCTTAATCGATGCATGTTAGCTAATTAATTTTGTCCGGAAGGAGTAATTGATTAGTGGAAATACTTGATGCACAATATGATTTAATCTTGAGACCTGACGGAGAAAGATAAATCATAGATAAATAAGTTGGCGCTTTTTAAGTGATTTAAATTCTTTGAGCCAAGGCGAAAAGGGTTTAAATTAACTATCTTTCTAGGTTGCCTTGATCGGAATTCTAGATCGGCTGAGTGATTATTTCTAGGATTGAATTAAAATTTGGGGAAAAGGAATCAAGTGAATGGATTGTGTGAACTCAATTAGATGATACTACCCTAGGATCAATTACCTTTCGACTTGTGATTTTATCTTGCTAATTTGCTTAATTTGCTTAACCAAGATATTTCATCTTTTATTTAATTTTTGTTTTTCGATTTTTAAAGTTAGATAATTAGTAACAAACAAAATTTTCGGATTCCTAAATAGCAGTCAAATTTTGAGTAGAGTTACTTCCTTTATTTTCGACACATCAATTCCCTTGGGTTCGACACCTTGGAATTACTTCGAGGTTTTACAAATTTTAAAATTGATCGGATTTGAAAACCATACTACGCGAATCCTAGCGATCAAGCGTGCGCAAGTAATGAAGAATAATGTGCGCTACGTCCTTGTGTTAGCGTACGTAAATATTTGTTCATAGCGTGCGCAAGACCGTTTCCATTTTCTTTCTCAAACCTTTCTGTCCTCTGACTGAATGATGCGATAGCGTGCGTTAATATTGATTGTATAGCGTGCGCTAACTAAAGTAATTTAGCATACGCTAATGTTGAAAAACTTGCGTGCGCTATCCATCAGGTGACTTCACTGGACTGCAGCTGACTGACTAGGCTGATACATACAATCCTCGATAGCGTGCGCTACGCTGGTATAGGTAGCGTGCGCTACGCTGGTATAGGTAGCGTGCGCTAACATCATTTTGTTCCTTCAATGTAGTAACGAGCTGAGATTGATTTAATTAAATGTTTTGAATGAAATTATCATCAAAATCCGTTTTTGAGTCAACAATCTCCCCCTTTTTGATGATGTAAAAACATTTAATTTATACCTGCAAAAACATTTTAAATGATTCGAATCAAGGTAACTTGTTCGATATATTAGTGCGTTTCGGTTTTTGGAGTATTCTCCCCCTTTTTGACATAAACAAAAAGGAACTCCACCTGAATTGTTGCCTTCTTAACAAATATCATGAACCAAAACAAAATCACATAGACAAGAATACAGCAAATACCAAATGAAGCCAAATGCAAATATCATTAAAACAAAGTCCAATGTAATACATAGAATTTCAAGACATGAAACATAAAAACCATTCGAATTATAAGCTTCTACAAACAAGCATCAAGTTCCTAGATTCTAAGGTGCTGCATCGGAAGAGGAGGATGGGAATGGGAACGACGGATGTGTATAACGAATGAAATCGAAGATCAGCCCACGAACTTCCCCGACTTCTGAACGAAGAGACCCGACTTCCGTGCGTAGAGACCGAACATCCTCTCGAATTTCAAGCTGAGAGGTCTCGATGCTCCGCATCCAAGCGCAAAGGTCGCTTTCCTCTTCCTCCGTGACGGCATCTCGCATCGGTAGCTTCCCTTTCGAAGTAGGCTTCCTCACAAACTCCCCGGTTTGCATCTCCCGAAGGGTATGTGGTCCTCGACAAGTGATTCTCTCCTCTGGTGTAGGCATACGCGACCCTTTTTCCACTTGGTCGTCATCGCGAAGATATGGGAATAGAATCCAGCCTCGGTTGGATGTCCGGACATAATGCATGGCTTTTAACGAATAGTCCGAAATCTCATGGCCGAGAGAGACGGGGACAGACTTGTCTTTCGACAAATCCACGTGATGAAATCTGAATATTGCCGTGAGAATGGAGCCATAAGGCATTCTAGCCTTGCGGGAGCGAGACGCATAGTTCTTCGACCGAAAAAGATCACCCTTCACTTTCATCGAACTAGTGACGATATCGGCAAAGTTTACTTTATCATCATTAAGCACGCGGTACACAACGTGTTTGTCGACTCCCACTAATTTATGTTGAGTGTTCACCTTCGGCATTATACATTTTGTGAGTGCCACTAAAAAGTAGTCGGATGTTGATCCCAAAGTCATTGTTCTCGAAGAATTCGTCGGTTATGTCAATAACAGCTTTTGAACTGAGGAACTCTTTGACATCAATTTCCCTTACTCCAGTATCTTCTGCAATCGTTTTTCCAGTACACAGAAACCCGTCGGATGGTAAACTAAAAATTTGCGATAAAATATCCGAGGAAACTTTCACTTGCATTCCTCCAACTAAACTTCCTAAGACTAGGGATGATGACCCTTCACTGTCAGCCACATGAAGATTGGCGTAAAATTCGCGGACAAGTTCAGGAAAAATAGGATCTTTATATTCAATGAATCGGGCAATTCCAATGGAAGAAAAGAAATCAGTGATTACAACGTTTACCCGTTCCAGACTCGGAAAGTTGAAGAAATAGCAATCCGTAATATGCTCTTGTGGAAGGATTTCAAAAAATACCTTCGATGCGGTGGATGAGATGAATCGAGTCGCATCGTATTGTGCGTTGAGAGGGCGTTTTAGGTTTTTGTATGTTTTTTTCATGGTTTTTCGATTCTTGCTTGACATCAATCGGAGAGAAGTTGAAGATCTGAGGGAGAGAACGGAAGTTTGAAGATTTAGATTTGCGGCTAGGGTTTTTCTGAAAGATGTGTTCTTGCAATTGCGTACGTTAAGAGAAGGGTGAAAGAGTTACTGGGTCGTACGGACTATATATAGTCAACTGAGTTTTTAGTTAGCGTACGCTAGGAACATAAAGTTAGCGTACGTTAGATAAAACTGGGAAGCTTACTGGACTGTCCAATAGGTGATATGGAATACGAAAGGTTCTAATTAGTGTACGCAAGACAGATATGGTTAGCGTACGCTATCGAAAGCACTAATTAGCGCGCGTTAAGGAAGTGAAGCTAGCGCGCGCTAGCGAATGAAGCGAATCAAGGATATTGATATCTTGAGTAAAAGCTTATTTCAAAAATTGTTTATGTCCCATACCAAGTTGTAAACGAATAGAATTAAACGATTCTTCGGGAAGAGGTTTTGTAAAGATATCAGCAAGTTGATCCTTCGTCCCGACAAAAATTAAACAGATATCCTTTTTCTGAACATGATCGCGTAGAAAATGATGTCTAATGTCTATATATTTAGTTCTACTATGCAACACAGGATTTTTACTCAGATTTATTGCACTGGTATTATCACATAGAATAGGGGTATTTTCAAAATATATGCCGTAGTCGCGGAGTTGATTTTTAATCCATAACACCTGAGCACAGGCGCTCCCTGCAGCGACATATTCGGCCTCAGCTGTAGACAATGCTACACTGATTTGCTTTTTACTTCCCCAAGATATTAAGCATGATCCAATAAAGTGACAAGTGCCACTAGTACTCCTTTTGTCAATTTTACATCCGCCAAAATCGGCGTCGCTATATGCAATTAAATTAAAATCTAAGCAAGAAGGATACCATAGACCTAGTCCAATAGTTCCTTTCAAGTAACGAAAAATGCGTTTGCAAGCAGTTAAATGTGATTCCTTGGGATTAGCTTGGAATCGAGCACATAAACATGTAGCAAAAATTATGTCTGGCCTAGATGCAGTCAAATATAACAAAGATCCGATCATACCTTGATATAATTTTTGATCTACGGATTTGCCATTTTTATCTTTTTCGAGCTTTAATGATGAAGACATTGGAGTAGATATCACCTTGCTACTTTCCATTTTGAATTTCTTAATGAGGTCGTTTAAGTACTTCGTTTGATGGATAAAGATTCCATCTTCGCATTGCTTGATTTGAACCTGAGGAAGAATGTTAATTCTCCCATCATACTCATCTCGAACTCTCCTTTCATAAGATTAGAGAAATCTTGGCACAAAGATTCATTAGTAGCTCCAAATACAATGTCATCAACGTAGATTTGGCAAACAAGTATATCATCATTCAATATTTTCACAAACAAGGTATTATCTGTAATACCCGGTTGTAATTCATTCATTTTCATTCAGTAATTATCAGTCTGTAATTGTCACTCAGTAATTCTCACTCATTAATAATCACTCATCATTCATGAATCACTCATTTGCGTTCAATGTTGGCATGTTGTAATCGTATATCAGTTACCGATCGTCATTTTATCTCCGTTTTTAGATCGAGGCGGGAGTATTATCATTTTCATTGTGATTGATAGCCTTGTACTGAGAGTATCATCTTTGGCTCGTGTTAGACTTGTTCACTTTCACATTCGTATGATATGTCGGATCATTCATCAGTCGTATCGAGGAATCGGAATTATCGGATTGATTCACCTTGGCCAGCATCGAGTTACGGCCGTAAGGTTCTGGGATACGGCCGTAAGTCAGCGGGTACGGCCGTAAGGCTGGCCGGTTATGGCCGTAAGTGGTCAAAGAGTGCCTGCATTTTGGCCGAAGGTGAGTTACGGCCGTAAGGAAGGTGAGATATGGCCGTAAGTGGTGTTCGTGAATTTTGGGTGTTGTCGACCAAGGGTGACTTACGGCCGTAAGGGTTGCGGCATACGGTCGTAAGTCGAGGAAGGTACGGCCGTAAGGCTTGGCCGGTTACGGCCGTACGCGGCAGGCAGGTACCTGGCCATTTTTGACGAAGGCGGTTTACGCCCGTAAGGTTGGCCGGATACGGCCGTATCATCCGAGTTACGGCCGTAAGGTGTGTGGTACGGCCGTAAGGCTGTCGGCGGGTGTTTTTGACGAAGGTGAGTTACGCCCGTAACTAAGGAACGGTTACGGCCGTAAGTCTGTCGGCAGGCTTTCGGACGAAGCCGAGTTACGGCCGTACGAGTTGGCCGGTTACGGCCGTAAGGCCGTTGACTTGTAAAGTTACGGCCGTAAGAGGGCCGAGTTACGGCCGTAACTTCCGGCAGTATATATGGTTTGGCCGGGACACTTTTTCCTCATTTTCTTCATTTTCACTTCCTTCTTCCTTTTGTCCGAGAGAGAGCTTGGGAAAGGGATTCTTCCTTAATCAAACACTTGAGTACTTGAGTTTCTTCAATTCCATTCAATCATATAGCTCGGATACTCGTTTTAACTCGTGTTCATCGGATCGAAGTGGTTGGATCTTCAAGAGGTAATTTCTTCAACACCTTGGATTTCGATTTTATGTTGAGATATGATGTTTTGGACGTTATAATCATGTTATATGAAGGGATATGTATATGATTATGAGTTTGTATAAGGATTCATTGGATTATTGAGGGATTATTCAAGAACACTTTGATTATCGAGTTGAAATTGGGGGTTTTCGTTTAATTGTTGTTGTTATCACGTTTTTGGATATTCATAACGGATTATTGATCGTATTGGAGATGTTTTGTTGATTTGAAACACTTCTTGGGGATTTGAGGTTGGTATTGTTGAGGTTTAGTTGTTATCAATCGTAGTTGGCCTCAAAGTGTTCGATATAATGCCCCAATGAACTTGGTTTAATCGTATCGACGTCTTGAGTTCGTTATATTCGTGTTTGATTCGTATATTGAATGAGTTGTTGGATATTGTACAATTCAAGGTTGTTCGAGCGACCGATATTTCATTTAGGACGTTGTTCGTGGACGGACATTCATCATCGTTATTGTGTAAGTTAATTCTTACTCGGTTAAAAGGATATTCATTCCTTTTGTCGTTGTTCATTCATAATCATAACTCATTCATCATTGTATTAATCGTATCAAAACTCGTCATTGTCAATTAATCACCTCACCATAAGGAACGACGGTTCCGATCATTTCATTGAGCTATCATTCATGTCACTATCATTCAATCTTGGTGAGTCATTATTCATTTTCATTGTCACTTTTGTCATATTGTGGCATTAGGGTCATCTTGGCGTGCGGTTGGTATGTGTAGGATTTTCATGTCGGGCACATTATAGTCGTGTGTTGGTTGGTGGCCTCACATTGGATCGCACACGAGTCGATTGCTCGTGAGACCGATTAGGTACAAGACCACGCGTGTTTGATCGTTGGTGGCTTGTGCACGGACACATTTCCATCCCGACGCAAAGGTGGCGCCATTCCTTTGAGCCGTCTTGATTAGTCGATTCATATAGCATGTTTGATTGCGTATGTTTCGACAGATAATTCATAATTTCGGATATATCATGATTGTGTATTTTCAACCCTTGAGGATTGTTGTTACGTAATCGCCCGTTGGGGGATGTTGTTTTTCAGGTCATGGCAAGGCTAAGGCACGGGGAGAGCACGGTGACGGCGAGGAGTCCCAGTGATACTAGTAGGGGGCCCCAGTCTGTTCAGTCATTTATTCAGTCATTTGTGTTTCCTTTATTTATTCCGCTGCAGACATTCCGTTTGAATGCTCATTTCATTCAGTGTTGTGTATCTTATCGTCACATAAAATACACATGTATTCTATTTTATCCTGGGTGTTGTATAAAACTCCTCATCGGAGTAATTGATGTTGTAATGTGGTTCGGTACTACATTTACCTGTGTAATTCATTCATTCTCATTCGCCTGGTGGGTCCCAGTCGGGGGTCTACGGCACTGTAATATCCGCCTAGTTTGGGGTGTTACAGAGTTGGTATCGGAGCGTGGTTTGAATACTACCCTCCAAGTCATGTCTCATTTGAAATCATCGTCATCGGACTAGTATCATTGGACTTTCGCGTCACGTGTGACCTGTGCAAATGCCGAGCCAATCAGACCAAGAACTGTAAGATTTCTAATGCCATGGTATAATTTCTGGCATTAATCATTCATTCATAATTCATCAGTTAACAATCCTCATTCATCAATTTCAATTGTGATCAAGTCGATAATGTTAACTCATTAATCACTCAATTCATTTCATTACTCGGTTGTTGATCTTGAAGATCATATCATCAGTCTTGTTAAATTGTTCAAGATAATCATTTCAGTAATTTCATCGATAATCATGTCACGTCAATTAATCATTCATGTAATCGGCTGTATGTGAGCGCGTATGCTCATTTTCATCATTTCATAATGTAATCATAATGTGATACTCATGCGAGATATATAATCATCATATGACTTTCCACTTCGGTATGGAGAGGGTCCGGGCAGAGGACGTGGAGGACGAGGCCGTGGAGCGGCCGAATCCCGAGAACTCGTGCGAATACCCGTGAAAATGCCAGAATAATGCTAACTCATCGAGCGGCGCCGCCACTCACTCACACGGACGCGATCATTCATCGTCAGTGAGTCGACCGGACACGGCTCGGTCGAGAGGGTGTTCGGTCGACCCACTCGCATTTATGCAGGGCATGATGGCCCAAATGACCTGTGATGGCTCAGCTTGATGGAGACGATGCATAACTCCGTCAATCAAAATCAGCAGGCTCCTCCGCCGCCGCCTCGAGGCAAGAGAGGGGTGTAAGCAATATCATCGGCGATATCTCTCGCCGCGACCACCTACTTTTGAGGGCTCATCCGAGCCGGCGGATATTGTTCATTGGCTTGAGCATTTTGAGAAGTTATTCGCTATGGTGGATTGCCCCGAAGGGCATAAAGTTTCAGTTGCGGCTTACTATCTCGGTAAGAGCGCTCATTCATGGTGGTTATCGTTGAAGCCCACAGACGGAACATGCACTTGGGATCGATTCAAGACTCTCATGATGGAGAGGTACTATCCGGCCCCACTCAGGGAGGCCAAGTTGTCGGAATTACTCACTCCCGACCTTTCGGCGGATGATGACGTTCTCGCCATCGCCGAAAAATTTCAGGAACTTCTTCCGTTCGCCTCATCTATCATTCACTCAGAAGCGGACAAGATCAAGTATTTCAGCAAGAGGTCAAAACCCCGTATGAGACTTGATTACTTAATCATAACCGTGCCACTGCCGAGTTCATTGAGAAAGCTCTTACCTACGAGCCATCGCTAAGGAAATTGCTAAGCAAAGAACCTTCGTGCGCTAGCAAGAAGTCCAAGAATCGTAATCGCCGACGGAGTCGTGCCACTTTCAAGAAACCACGCGCGGCTCCACTTTTTCCGAGCGACCTCCCACGACGTCTAAACCCGCGGAATCTCGCCGCGAGCGGCGATTCGGCCATCACATTTCAATGTGAGGAACAGGTCATTTCAGCACCAAATGTCCGGGCGATCATCACGTGCCACAATCAGGATTGCCGGGCACAGGCCCGTTTTGCCGTAGGGACTCTAAACCCACTCCGGCGTCATCTCAAGCCCTGTGTCATTCAGGTGCGTAATCAAAGCCACTCACCAACGTCGTTCAAGACGACAGAGCTAAAGGCGGAGCCAAGAGCTATCGACGGAGCATCCGGTTCGGGGCCTAAGCCCCGAATTTATGAGATGAAGAAGACCGATGATCCCGAGGCCGGATGATCTCGTACACTCGATATTCTATCTCAACCTGTGTGTACCTTTTTTGATACTGGTGCATCGCATTCATTCATTTCCGAGTCATGTTTGAGTAGACTACGTCTGGGTAGTGCTACTAGTTGTGAGCCTTATGTCATTGGCCTACCTGATGGTAGACGAATTGTCGGAAGTCGTGAGGTTCAGAATTGTCCGATTCAGCTTCATGGTCGTGTATGGCCAGCGGACCTAATCGTAGTAGATTTGCCGAGGGACGACGTCATCTTGGGTATTGATTGGATGGATCGTCATGATGCCATCATTAGTGTCCGAAAGCGGTTGGTCACTATCATTTCAGACGATGGAGTCGAATGTGTGTTTCAGGGAGGTAATCCCGGCTGTTCTGGTAAAGTCGTTAATTTGATGAAAGCAGTAAGATTACTCAATCAGGGATGTGTCGGTTATTGGTGCTATATGACCAAAACCGAGAAATCATCAGTAATGTTAACGGATATTCCGGTGGTGAGGGAATATGCCGATATTTTTCCAAACGAGTTACTTGGTTTGCCTCCACAAAGGGATGTGGAATTCACGATTGAGTTGGAGCCTGGTACGTCCCCGATATCGAAGGCACCGTACCGGATGGCCCCGACCGAAATGCAGGAATTAAAGAACCAACTTGAGGAATTGTTCGAGAAGGGTTATATTCGACCGAAAAGGCCCCCTGGGGAGCACCCGTGTTATTTGTCAAGAAGAAGGATGGTTCGTTCCGCTTGTGTATTGATTACCGGGAATTGAACCGGGTGACGATCAAGAATAAGTATCCTTTACCCCGTATCGATGACCTCTTAGATCAACTTCAGGGAGCTTCAGTATTTTCCAAGATCGACCTAAGATCTGGATATCATCAGTTGCGGATTCGAGAGTCGGATATCGCGAGGACGGCGTTTCGAACACGCTATGGTCATTATGAGTTCGTGGTTATGCCGTTCGGATTGACTAATACACTGCGGTATTCATGGAATTAATGAATCGGGTCTTCATCGACTTTTTGGATCGGTTTGTTGTCTTCATCGATGACATTTTGATTTATTCCGTGACCGGGAGGAACACGAGTCTCACCTTCATATAGTTCTCGACGTGTTGAGGCGAGAACAACTTTATGGGAAGTTTTCCAAATGTGAGTTACGGATGTCCAAGTGACTTTTCTCGGACATGTAATTTCATCGAGACGGAGTTCGTGTCGATCCTCGAAGACGGAGGCTATTCGAGATTGGCTACCTCCGAAGAACGTTAAGGAAATCCAAGCTTCCTCGGATTAGCGGGTTATTATCGGCGATTTGTAGAGGGATTTTCTCGAATCGCTCAACCATTAACGAACCTTTTGCGGAAGGATAAGAAATACACGTGGTCCGATGCGTGCAACGGAGTTTTGAGGAACTCAAGAGCCGGTTAATGTCAGCACTGTACTTTCCTTGCCGCAGGGGACGGAAGGATTTGTGGTCTACGGTGATGCGTCGGACAGGGTCTCGGATGTGTACTCATGCAGAGCGGGAAGGTTATTGCCTATGCTTCACGGCAATTGAGACCTTACGAGATTAATTATCCGACCCACGACCGGAGCTAGCAAAGTGGTGTTCGCTTTGAAAATTTGGCGTCATTATCTTTATGGCGTTACTGGCCGATATTCACCGATCATAAGAGCTTAAAGTATATATTTACTCAGAAGGAGTTAAATATGCGCCACAGACGGTGGTTGGAATTAATCAAAGATTATGATATCGAAATCCTTTACCACCCGGGCAAGGCGAATGTTGTCGCCGATGCCTTGAGTCGTAAGTCCGTTCAGGAGCAGATGCTTGCCCGTTAATGATTCGTATGAGCTTCAGAGAATTCCTTAGACCCGAGATCGAGGTCCGGCTTCAGCGAGTTCAGGGGCAGCTTTGTATGTTAGAGATTTCATCGTCACTCGAGGAGGAAATCCGAGAGAATCAGGGTTCGGACCCATCATTGTTGCGCATCCGAGGGGATGTGGCTCAGGGGAAAGCCCCTGGATTTGTGGTCCACGAGGATGGACTTTTGCGTTTTAAGAATCGGTTGTGCGTACCGGCGAATGACGAGTTGAAAAACTCGATTTTGAAAGAAGCTCATGCTACCCCTTATTCTGTGCATCCGGGGTCTAGTAAGATGTACAAGGACTTGAAACAAAATTACTGGTGGAGTAATATGAAGCGAGAAGTCGCAGAATTTGTTTCGAGATGCTTAACCTGTCAACAAGTTAAGATTGAACATCAGCGACCGGCGGGTATGCTGAAACCTCTTCCTATTCCCGAGTGGAAGTGGGAAGACATTTCTATGGATTTCATCACGAGTTTGCCGATGAGTCGTCGTGGCATGAACACGATCTGGGTGATCGTGGACCGCTTAACCAAATCAGCTCATTTCCTTGAGATCAAGGATACGTGGGGTCCCGAGAGACTTGCCCAGTTGTTCATTAAAGAGATAGTCAGACTGCACGGTACTCCTAAAAGTATCGTTTCCGATCGTGACGGACGGTTTGTGTCGCAATTTTGGAAATCGATTCATCGTGCTATGGGAACTCGGCTTAACCTCGCACGCTTTTCATCCTCGATCTACGGACAATCAGAGAGGACCATTCAGACATTAGAGGACATGTTGAGGGCATGCGTCCTCGATTGGAAAGACGATTGGGAAGCCCAACTACCATTGATCGAGTTCACGTATAATAATAGTTGGCATGCTTCGATCAAGATGGCACCTTACGAGGCCTTGTATGGTCGTCGTTGTCGATCTCCGTTGTGTTGGGACGACTTATCAGAATCAATCGGCACCGAGCCCGATATGCTTATAGCCGCCCGTGAGAAGGTAGCTTTGATCAGAAGTCGTTTGTTGACCGCTCAGAGTCGACAGAAATCGTATGCAGATAATCGTCGTCGACCACTAGAGTTCGAGACGGGTGACCACGTTTTGGTCAAGGTATCCCCGAGTTGAGGTATTTTCCGTTTTGGGAAGAGGGTAAAGTTGAGTCCGAGATTCATTGGACCGTTTGAGATTTTGGATCGAGTGGGCGAGTTAGCTTATCGATTGGCTTTACCTCCGGCGTTGAGCCGAATTCATAACGTGTTTCATGTCTCTCAGTTACGGAAGTATGTTGCCGACCCGAGTCACATACTCCGGCCGACGAAATCGAGATCGCCGACGATCATTCATATGAGGAACGTCCTATTCGAGTTTTAGAGCGGCGAATCAAACAGTTGAGGAATAAGACTATTCCTTTGGTTAAAATTCAGTGGTCTAGACACGGAGTCGAAGAAGCTACCTGGGAAACCGAAGAGAGTATGCGGGAGAGTCATCCCGAGTTGGTTGACCCTTAGTTTCGGGGACGAAACTATTTTTAAGGGGGGGAGTATGTAATACCCGGTTGTAATTCATTCATTTTCATTCAGTAATTATCAGTCTGTAATTGTCACTCAGTAATTCTCACTCATTAATAATCACTCATCATTCATGAATCACTCATTTGCGTTCAATGTTGGCATGTTGTAATCGTATATCAGTTACCGATCGTCATTTTATCTCCGTTTTTAGATCGAGGCGGGAGTATTATCATTTTCATTGTGATTGATAGCCTTGTACTGAGAGTATCATCTTTGGCTCGTGTTAGACTTGTTCACTTTCACATTCGTATGATATGTCGGATCATTCATCAGTCGTATCGAGGAATCGGAATTATCGGATTGATTCACCTTGGCCAAAGATCGAGTTACGGCCGTAAGGTTCGGGATACGGCCGTAAGTCGGTACGGCCGTAGTGGGCTGCGATTCTGCCGTAAGTGGTCCAAAGAGTCGCCTGCATTTTGGCCGAAGGTGAGTTACGGCCGTAAGGAAGGTGAGATACGGCCGTAAGTGGTGTTCGTGAATTTTGGGTGTTGTCGACCAAGGGTGACTTACGGCCGTAAGGGTTGCGGCATACGGCCGTAAGTCGAGGAAGGTACGGCCGTAAGGCTTGGCCGGTTACGGCCGTACGCGGCAGGCAGGTACCTGGCCATTTTTGACGAAGGCGGGTTACGCCCGTAAGGTTGGCCGGATACGGCCGTATCATCCGAGTTACGGCCGTAAGGTGTGTGGTACGGCCGTAAGGCTGTCGGCGGGTGTTTTTGACGAAGGTGAGTTACGCCCGTAACTAAGGAACGGTTACGGCCGTAAGTCTGTCGGCAGGCTTTCGGACGAAGCCGAGTTACGGCCGTACGAGTTGGCCGGTTACGGCCGTAAGGCCGTTGACTTGTAAAGTTACGGCCGTAAGAGGGCCGAGTTACGGCCGTAACTTCCGGCAGTATATATGGTTTGGCCGGGACACTTTTTCCTCATTTTCTTCATTTTCACTTCTTTCTTCCTTTTGTCCGAGAGAGAGCTTGGGAAAGGGATTCTTCCTTAATCAAACACTTGAGTACTTGAGTTTCTTCAATTCCATTCAATCATATAGCTCGGATACTCGTTTTAACTCGTGTTCATCGGATCGAAGTGGTTGGATCTTCAAGAGGTAATTTCTTCAACACCTTGGATTTCGATTTTATGTTGAGATATGATGTTTTGGACGTTATAATCATGTTATATGAAGGGATATGTATATGATTATGAGTTTGTATAAGGATTCATTGGATTATTGAGGGATTATTCAAGAACACTTTGATTATCGAGTTGAAATTGGGGGTTTTCGTTTAATTGTTGTTGTTATCACGTTTTTGGATATTCATAACGGATTATTGATCGTATTGGAGATGTTTTGTTGATTTGAAACACTTCTTGGGGATTTGAGGTTGGTATTGTTGAGGTTTAGTTGTTATCAATCGTAGTTGGCCTCAAAGTGTTCGATATAATGCCCCAATGAACTTGGTTTAATCGTATCGACGTCTTGAGTTCGTTATATTCGTGTTTGATTCGTATATTGAACGAGTTGTTGGAAATTGTACAATTCAAGGTTGTTCGAGCGACCGATATTTCATTTAGGACGTTGTTCGTGGACGGACATTCATCATCGTTATTGTGTAAGTTAATTCTTACTCGGTTAAAAGGATATTCATTCCTTTTGTCGTTGTTCATTCATAATCATAACTCATTCATCATTGTATTAATCGTATCAAAACTCGTCATTGTCAATTAATCACCTCAGTCATAAGGAACGACGGTTCCGATCATTTCATTGAGCTATCATTCATGTCACTATCATTCAATCTTGGTGAGTCATTATTCATTTTCATTGTCACTTTTGTCATATTGTGGCATTCCGGGTCATACTGGCGTGCCGGTTGGTATGTGTAGGATTTTCATGTCGGGCACATTATAGTCGTGTGTTGGTTGGTGGCCTCACATTGGGTCGTGCACACGAGTCGATTGCTCGTGAGGCGATTAGGTACAAGACCACGCGTGTTTGATCGTTGGTGGCTTGTGCACGGACACATTTCCATCCCGGACGCAGTGTGGCGCCATTCCTTTGAGCCGTACTGATTAGTCGATTCATATAGCATGTTTGATTGCGTATGTTTCGACAGGATAATTCATAATTTCAGATATATCATGATTGTGTATTTTCAACCCTTGAGGATTGTTGTTACGTATGGAATCGGCCGTTGGGGATGTTGTTTTTCAGGTCATGGCAAGGCTAAGGCACGGGGAGAGCACGGTGACGGCGAGGAGTCCCAGTGATACTAGTAGGGGGCCCCAGTCTGTTCAGTCATTTATTCAGTCATTTGTGTTTCCTTTATTTATTCCGCTGCAGACATTCCGTTTGAATGCTCATTTCATTCAGTGTTGTGTATCTTATCGTCACATAAAATACACATGTATTCTATTTTATCCTGGGTGTTGTATAAAACTCCTCATCGGAGTAATTGATGTTGTAATGTGGTTCGGTACTACATTTACCTGTGTAATTCATTCATTCTCATTCGCCTGGTGGGTCCCAATCGGGGGTCTACGGCACTGTAATATCCGCCTAGTTTGGGGTGTTACATTATCGACTTTGCCTCTTTTATAATCATTTGAAATTAAAAATTGACTTAAACGATCATACCATGCTCGGGGTGCTTGCTTCAACCGGTAGAGTGCCTTGTTGAGCATGTAGACGTGATTCGGAAATTGATGATCTTCAAAGCCGGGAGGTTGCTTGACGTAGACTTCTTCTTGAATGTAACCATTCAAGAATGCACTTTTCACATCCATTTGAAATAGTTTGATCTTTTTATGGACGACAAATGCACATAACAAGCGGATGGCTTCGAGTCGAGCCACGGGAGCAAAACTTTCTTCATAATCAAGATCTTCCTCTTGATTATACCCTTGAGCGACCAAACGAGATTTATTTCGAATTGGATAACCGTCTTCGTCACTCTTGATTTTATGCACCCATTTAGTTCCAATAATTATCTTATCTGTAATATCCGCAATTTTCGATTTTTCGGTAAATTTCTTTTTTAGCCGGAGTCCATTTTGACGACTCGCTCATGACCGTTTCGTCATTTTGAGAATGATTAATTCTGCACTTTTTGTCATCAGAGTTCGTTTCGGTATCGTTTTGTTGAGTTCCAAGCTTTTTAGCGACTTTTCCGCACTTGAGTTCGATTCTTGCGAATCTCGTCCGAAACTGTTGTTTCGAGTTTCTCGTAAGTTCATTTAATGTTATTATTCATATTGCGAGCTTTGGTTTGGTGTTTCGATCGTGTATCGTGATTTTCGGACGTTTTGGGCCATTTTCGTAATTTCCCAAAGTTTTGGGTAACTATTTCCGTTGTTGAATTCTGAGCCTTTGGGTGGTCGGAATTATGTGTTCTCTTAGCTCTTAGATTCGTCTTTGCGAGTACGTCGTAACCGTACCATCGATTCGTATTCAGGTTCGGGTTTCGGGGTCGTTCGGGCCGTCGGAGTTGGCCCCGGCCGAGTCATGGCCGGCGATCAGCCCAAGGCCGCAGATCGCCGAGTCACGTCCGTAGTGCTCGGCGGCCTTCCGCCGAGTCACGGCCGTAGTGCTCGGCAGCCGGCCGAGCAGCCGCACTGCGGCCGCGCACATGCCGGCAGGCCGCGCCACACTCTGTGGCATTTTTCGGCCAAACCGACTATACTGGTGCCGCGGCACACGTCGGCGGGCGCGGCACACCGCCGACCACCGGGAGCCATTTTGCCCTGTGCCGCGGCACACTCCCAGCGGGCAGCTGTGCAGCCTATTTATGGTCCTGCACACGGGTTTTTGGCCATTTTTCTCCTTCTTCTCCTTCTCTTCCGCGACTGAAGGTGATCTTACCATGGAGCCATGTTGTTTAACAACAAATCCATGAAGTTCTTGAGTTCATATCATCAATCAATCATCCGTTATCATCCTTTGATCCAGCGAATCAAGGTAATCTTCCTTAGAACCCTAATTTCGTGAATTTGGGGGTTTTTGCATTTTTGTCCGATTTGTTCCGTGTTGTTGATTAATTCATGATGGGTATGATTAATCTTGGTAGTATTATTGTGTTTAACATCATTTAATCCATTGTTCTTCGTCGAATCGAAGTATATTTCTTGATTTCCTTCAAATTGACTTTTTAGGGGATTTGTTCTCGATCTCATTTTTCATCCATTTTTGATGGATCGATTGTGGTTAAATGATGTTGTTAAACATATTCTATGGATTGTATATCCATATTTCTACTTGGAATTCTGTTTTCGGGTTTTGACGGAACGAATCGTGTTCTTGGCCGTTTTGGGGGAAACGCTTGAACTTTCGTCATTTGTTCTTTGAATTCAGCGACTTTGGGTCGTACTTTGGAATTCATTTTCGTTGTTATTGTTTTCGTTCGTAGTTCTTTGTTGTGGATTGTCGTTCGGTGGAGTCGGTGAGTTCGTAGTCGGTTCGTGCCAACCTACTTCGGCCGATTCTCTGCGTTGTGGTTATTCGAGGCAAGTATCTTGCCCATACATTACGTGTTTTGTGGATATAATGGTTGCTAAGTGTCGATATGTGCTAAATAAATATCTATAACCATTTTTTTAAAAGAATCGGTATATTTACCATCATGGTTTTCGTAAAGGTGAACCGTGTGTGTCGGGAATTAATATGCTTAGTTGGATATGTGTGCTAGTGACGAGTATAGGATCACCTTACTTTCATATGATGTCATTATGTATGATTATGGTGACGGTAAATGTAAAGTGTAATTCTCTTGTGAAATTATGTGCTTGGAGTCGCGTGGTTATGGATGAATATGTGAGTTGTGTGATATTGGTTATGTCATTCAGTGCTGTTGAAATCTTGTGCTCCCTTGTGAATTGATATAGTTCTAGGTTGTGAGTACGTGTTGGATAATATGGCCATTCTAGCAAGGTACCTCGACTATATATATATATTTTATGTGTTTGACCTTTGAGAGTTGTGGTTTTGAAATCGGTGAGTTGTTACTCTTCCACCTGGGGATGGCATGTGGCCTCTGGGGGCCGATACTAATGGGTACGGCCACGGAAGTGGACTTGGGTGCGTGTGTTGATGTTCTTCCACCTGGGGACGGTTCGACGGGACCTTTGGGGGCCGGTACTAATGGGTACGGCCGCGGAAGTGGTTTCCCACCTGGGGATGGTCCGACGGGGCCTCTGGGGGCTGATACTAATTGGTACGGCCACGGGTTACCAAGTGTGGTTTCTGTGATATTGATGTTGATGTTTTGATAATTAATTGTGATATGTCCGGAGTATCACAATGCTTTACGCTCGGGGTCAAGAGACATTATATATCGAGTCTTGGTGCTTGGCTAGAATGGCATAAGAATAATGTGTTATGTGTAATGTGTCCTTGTAAGTGAATTGAAGTGGATGACTGGGTCGTGGACCCTGTGTTTTGTGACTGGAACGGTTGGGTCGTGGACCCCGTGTTTTGTTAAACGGATTTGTATTTTGGAAAATGAACTTTGGGGTTGTGACCCTAAATGGCTTTCGAGGAATTAAGAACTTTTCAATTTCTGATGTTTTCAAAACTCCCGAGATTTGGAGATATTTTCAAAATGCTTACTTGCTTCGTTTCTGCTTTCAAGACTTGAACTATTTTTAACTAAATATATCTCGGGAACTCTTTTGTTATATTCTCGGAATGTGTTGTGTATGGCTCGTATTTGCACTTTATACTTGCACTAGCGAAACAGTGGAGTTTTGCTAACCCCCGAGTAATCGGGGGTGGATATCTGTATTGTGTCCAGGTACACGCAGGTTTTCGGGAGCAAGACAGGATCGGTACGAGGGATGATGAAAGACGAATGATACTAATCACACGAAGGCCAGTTTTGGGTTCATTTAGTCGGAGTCCATTGTATTGTCTTTTTCGCTGTCTTATTGTTTGTGGTGGTAATTATTTTACCCTTGCGTGGGTATGAGTCTGGATGAGTTTATGTATTTTTATTTGTAAGTCAGTGTCGAAAGACCAAATCGGTCCATTGGTTTGTTATTTTGATTCGTCGATATGTAATGTAATGTGTTGTTTTGATGTCTAGCCTGGTGGATCCTCGAGGAGAGGGTCTGCGGCGTGTAATATTCCCGGTTCGATCTGGGGGTGTTACATTTATGGTATCAGAGCTTAGGTTGAGAAAACCTAGGCTGTCGGGTCGAGTTATGTGCTGTTGAGTCTTGTATTGTCAGATTTTGTTTGACTGGGTCGTGTCGCGACGCGTCGTTTGGAATGTCGGCCGTGATTAGTATCAGGGTGCAGCCATCATCTTCGTGCGATCTGTGGATGTAAGTCTCCCTACTACGGGTTGTACCACGAGCTATACGAGCCCGTGTGATTCTGTGTTATGTAGTTAGTATTTGAAGGTGCATAGTGAGTAAGTGACTTATATTTGTTGATTCCCGTCTTGCGCTAAAATGTAGAATGATATTGCTGAATGTATCTTTGTATAAACCGTTTTTCTTGCAAGAGTATAAACCTTGGAATTTTAAGTTTTTGAATCCTTTCGAGGAGTCACGTAAAATTTTTAAAATGTCCTCCAAGAGAGGAAAAAGTTGATTTTCGTATGTTGACCTCAAGGTCAGAAGTTCAAAACTCGAATTATTGATAATTCTTTTCCACTGTGTACTATAAGTTTTCAAAACACGAGTTTTGAACTCAAAATGAGTTCTACAAAATATACTCAAGACATGACCCTTGCTTTTAACTTTTCGGTTTTGAATGACAATTGCCTTTTGATGGTTGCTCATGATATGTGGTAATTATGTGAATCGATGGCTTTGAGATTCGAATATCGTTGTTGTTTATTTGTGACCTTCGATTCCAGTAATGTCGTATATATGTTCGCAATCATGTTGCTAAAATAGAACCGTTAGCACACGCTAAGAGTAAGGCTAGCGCGCGCTAATGCAGCATGGGTAGCGCACGCTAAATATGTGTTGTAGTGCGCGTTAGTCAGTCTGGACAGAGGCTAGGGAACTACATTTCTTTTAGCCGTTAGGCCTAACCTTAGCAGTCAATCACCCAGGACTGTATTCTATGTGTGTTGTCAAGTAATGACAACTGTTTTGTATGAATGTGCGTTATGATTTTTTTTCGTTGCGCTAAGTGATAATTGATTGGGTTCGGCAAATTGATAAATTATGTCTGCTGCGAGTGTGTTCGAACATGCTTTTCTAAAACTTTCATAAGTTTGTACAAGTTGTGGAAACTACTTTTTGAAACTAATTTTTGAAACTACTTTGATAAAGGCGATTAGCCGCGGCTTCGTATGAACTTTGGAAATTGTTTGAAATTTGCGAGCCGGCCTAGGATTCTCAAATAAAACCTCGACGGTATTTGAAAGAGTTGTTTTAAAGTATCTTGAACATTTTGTAAAATATTACCGTCGTTGATGTTTGTGAAGTGTTGGGAGAATTTTCAAAAATGATTTTAACGTATTGTTGTATTTTCAAATAATTCGAGTGAATGATTTTCAAAAATCTTTCACACCATAAAAATATTTCATTTCAAAAACCAATGCGATTTTTATTTTCAAAAATATATAGTGAAAGATGAAAAATCTCACTCGGTGTAAAGTTCAAACTCGGATTTGGAAATGTTAGAGTATGTAAGAATGATTTGATGATCTTGCATAGTTAACTTGTTAGTTGTTAACGGTGATGATGATACGTAGAGGCATGATGACTTCAAATGATTTCAAATGAGACGGTTAAAGTATGTTGTTTGCAAGTTTTGATGAAACAACTCGAGGTACCAAAAGTACTTTTAAAGTTTATTTTAAATATCATACGAATCCAAGGATTTTCAAAAGATTTCCTTTAAAAGGATACCTCGTGGATTTTCTTTTCGAGTTGTTATTGGTTACCTTATGTGATATGTCGTGCTGAGTTGGTACTTTAGTATAATATTTTGCGAAGTTGTGCAATCGTATTGAGTGGGGATCCGCTTAGTATGCCGATGGGCAGAGGACACAGTCGTGACCACGATACTAATGGCCATGAAGATCGGATGTGGACCAAGTGGGTATAGTCGGGAAGGTTGCTATTCCAGCACTTCGTTCTCGTTGTTTAGGTTTCGGGACGAAACCTCTTTTAAAGGTGATATGATGTAATACCCACATTTTTCTTTCTTTCTCTTCTGTTTCGTCGAACCGTATCGACTCGACTGTGTTCGTTAATGCTTCTGACCTGGTGTTGTTTCTCACCTTTGTCATTCGAGCGAGTTCTGATATTGTCCCAAATTGATCTATATATCGTTGTGACCTTTTCAAGTTCGGAAAATTAGTCTCGTTTTCGATCTTCCAACCCTTGGGCGGTGGAATTCCGTATTTGTTCAGTGATTGCCTCGCGTTTTGATTGATGTACCGTTGGGTTGGTCAATCGTACTGATTTTCGTCCGTTGTGTTTTGTGTTTGTTCGGATAATTGACTTGATTGTATTATCTAGTTGATGACGCTTGTCACTAGTTGGTTTTATTATATCCCTAACGGCGGCGTTGTGTTGGTCGTCGTGGAGCGTGTTTTCACGCCGTATATTCCTTTGCGTTGCTTGTAACGTTTCGCCGATGGGCGTAAGTTACGCGTTTTCTTGCGTATCTCGTTGAGTTTTCCTGGCGGGATATTGCTTCTCCCTACTTGTTTTAAGTTTCGGGACGAAACTTCTTTTAAGGAGGGTAGAATGTAATATCCGCAATTTTCGATTTTTCGGTAAATTTCTTTTTCAGCCAGAGTCCGTTTTGACGACTCGCTCATGACCGTTTCGTCATTTCGAGAATGATTAATTCTGCACTTTTTGTCATCCGAGTTCGTTTCGGTATCGTTTTGTTGAGTTCCGAGCTTTTTAGCGACTTTTCCGCACTTGAGTTCGATTCTTGCGAATCTCGTCCAAAACTATTCTTTCGAGTTTCTCGTAAGTTCATTTAATGTTATTATTCATGTTGCGAGCTTTGGTTTGGTGTTTCGATCGCGTATCGTGATTTTCGGACGTTTTGGGCCATTTTTGTAATTTCCCAAAGTTTTGGGTAACTACTTCCGTTGTTGAATTCCGAGCCTTCGAGTGGTCGGAATTATGTGTTCTCTTAGCTCTTAGATTCGTCTTTGCGAGTACGTCGTAACCGTACCATCGATTCATATTCAGGTTCGGGTTTCGGGGTCGTTCGGGCCGTCGGAGTTGGCCCCGGCCGAGTCATGGCCGGGCAGTCTGGTGTTAGGCGTATTTTTATACGCTTATTTATCATTATTTTGTATTATTTTGGAGAGTGAATTTGATAAAACAAGCCTTTAATGCCTTAATTTTGTATGTTTGTCAGGAAATTGAAGTCCGGAAGCTAAAACGAGGCGAAACGGTAAAACGGCAACTGGCTATGAGCCGCGACACAAGGAAGCAGGGCGCGGACAGAAGACACCCACCAAAGGCGAGTAAATCAGACTGTGCCGCGGCACAGCCCAGGTGAGCCACGGCACAGAAGAATTTAAGGACGCCCAGGCATCCAGCTGAAGGCTCTGTGCCACGGCACAGATTTAGTGCGCCGCGGCACACTTGGCGGTTTTTGTATGTCCGCGCGGATTTGGGCCGTTTCAAAGCCAGTTTTCGACCTACTCATACGGACGCGATTTGGAGGATGTGCTAAGCTATAAATAAGGGTTTAAGACCCTAATTAATTATCTTGGAATCTTTTATCTTTTGGAGCTTAAGCTTGGAGACGGCAGAAGAAGAGGGAAGTAGAAGACTTCAAGGGCAGAGGGCGGAAGCTGAAGAACGGAGGAATCCGAGCTTCATCTGCGTTTGATTTTAATGCTTTCATTCATTTATTCTGTATTTTCAATTATTAGTATGTCAGGCTAAAACCCTAATCTAGGGTTTTGATGAAACCTATGTTTTGACGAATTGCTTGAGATTATCCAATTAATTACCTTTTTGTTGAGTTTTCCCCAATTGTGTTTAATGCTTGCAATTATCTGGCCAATAGTTGTATTGATTTAATCATTCAATTCGAATCGGGAGAGGAGAATTGGTGAGGAACTATTGGTGAGGACCGTTTTATTCTGTGAGATAGGAATATACTCATAGGAACTACGTGGCCTTTTGGAGATTTTATGCTTTTCGCCTATTGACGAATTAATTCACCTAGGGATAGAGTGCGTTATTCGCCTTTAGACAAATCTATTGACCTCGGGAGAGGCGGTAGAATATATTAGCAATCTCCGCCTTCAATAAATTGGGAAAATTATTTATTTCGGATAATCGAGAGTAAATTCAGATAAACCGAGGTGGATTCAGAATCCTAGACTTATTCATCATTTGATTTCCTTTTTCTTCTAGCTATCGTTTTCTACTGTTTAGTCTCTTATTAATTCTTTTAGTTATTAATTGCAAAACCCAAATTCGATTGTTCGAATAAAATTAGAATACACAAAATCGGTAGTTAGAGATTCAGTCCTCGTGGGAACGATACTCTACTTATAGAAACCTTCCCCGACGAGCAGCTCTACAAGTTGGATTCAAAACACGCGCCTTGGTATGCTGATCTAGTGAACTACTTGGCAAGTAAAACAATTCTGAACGACCTCTCACGCCATCAAAAGAAGAAGCTAATCTCGGATGCTAAGTACTATTTGTGGGACGATCCTTTTCTTTTCAAGCGATGCCCCGATCAAATTATCCGTAGATGCATTCCGGATGAGGAAATCCACAGTGTGCTGAACCATTGCCATGCATCACCCTACGGTGGACATTTTAGTGGAAATAGAACAGCGGCGAAGGTCTTACAATCGGGATTCTATTGGCCGTCCTTATTCAAAGATGCTCACTCCTTTGTGTCCGTGTGTGATCGGTGTCAACGGACGGGAAACATCTCAAGACGACACGAAATGCCGCTGAACACCATACTTGAATTGTTCGATGTATGGGGGATCGACTTCATGGGTCCATTTCCTCCATCAAACAAGAATCTCTATATTTTGGTGGCCGTAGATTATGTCTCAAAATGGGTTGAAGCGGTGGCACTACCTACGAATGGGTCCAATGTCGTAATCAAGTTTATTAAACAACATATCTTCACACGCTTTGGGACTCCACGTGTTATTATCAGTGATGGTGAGTCACACTTCGACAACAAATTTCTTGATGCGGTTTTGAGAAAATACGGAGTCACTCATCGTGTTGCTACAGCATACCATCCTCAGACGAGCGGTCAAGTCGAGATATCAAATCGAGAGCTGAAGTGGATTCTAGAAAAGACGGTCAGCTCGTCTCGAAAAGATTGGTCATTTAAACTCGATGATGCACTTTGGGCGTACCGGACTGCGTATAAAACACCTATCGGAATGTTGCCCTACAGATTGGTCTATGGGAAAGGTTGCCATTTACCCGTAGAGATGGAACACCGTGCTTACTGGGCGATAAAGAAACTAAACTTTGATCTGAAATCCGCTGGTGAAAAGCGTTGTTTGCAGCTGAACGAGTTGGAAGAAATTCGCCACGACTCATACGAAAATGCGAAACTTTATAAGGAGCGGACAAAGATTTGGCATGATAAGCACATCACGTAGAGAGAATTTGTCCCGGGACAAGAGGTGTTGCTATTTAACTCTCGCTTAAAGTTATTTCCCGGGAAATTGCGTTCACGATGGTCGGGACCGTTCACCGTAGTTCAAGTGTTTCCACATGGTGCAGTAGAAGTACAAAAAGATTCCCGAAAATTCAAAGTTAATGGACAACGGTTGAAGGCATACTTGGGAAATCCAATAGACACGCAGAAAATGAGCGTCGCCTTATCCACCGCCGGATGAATGCGAGAAAAGTCCGGCTGAAGACTATAAACTTAGCGCTCCTCGGGAGGCAACCCGAGTATTAGTTGTAGATTCTTTATTGTTTTCTTGCATTTTTATAGTCTTTCTTTGTCGTCATTCTTCTTTGATCCGTCCTTCCCTCTCGTCTTGATGTTTTCGTGTAAAAATTCTGTGCAGGAATCAGCCAAGGGGAGGAATTCAATGATGGGCCGCGGCACAACAAAAGTGAACCGCGGCACGCACCAGCTGATGAAACATGGCCGAACAATCTGTACTCGGTGCCGCGGCACGATCTTACTGAGCCGCGGCACACCAGGTCACTGAGCCGCGGCACACATACCCTGAGCCGCGGCACACCAAATGTCCAAGAAACGCCCAGGAGACTGTACTTTGTGCCGCGGCACGGGGCAAATGAGCCGCGGCACACTAACACGTTGAGCCGCGGCACGCCCAAACTAAGCCGCGGCACCCGGCGGTATTACAAAATGTCCCAGGCCTACTGTACTTTGGGCCGCGGCTCACTTATATTGTGTCGTGGCCCCCGTCGCAAAATAAGAACAACCAGGTAGGCCTCATACAATCGATCGGCCTGCACAAGGTACCTTCTTCCCTCCCTTCCTTCCTTCCTACACACAATGAGGTCTGTAGATACCATTCTCTTAGTCTCCTTCTCAATTCTTCAGGTAATTCTTGATTTCTTAGTCATAAGTGATACTTGATTTGAAAAGAATGGAAGTTATATATTGCTAGTTGTTCTTAAAGTTTTTCTCGAAAATGGAGTTGGAATTTGGGGAATTTGATTATTGATTGTGAAGGAATTGATATTGATGAACGAATTGGTGATGATAGTTGTCGTTATTCATGGTTATTATCTGTGCTATTATTTTTGGGATTTGGAGTTAACCATCAAAATTTTTGTTTTTCATTTTAACGTGTGCACACAAAGTGTTTGATAAATTGCAGCAATGAAAAATTGGTAAGCTAGGCTTTTTCAAATTATATGCAATGAATCATGTTATCAAATTACATTATCCCCAACCCTTACATCATGTTAAAATTGAGAGCTCGTACTTAACTTCCTTTTTGATGATGCAAGCTCAATTATTCACACTCCGCATGATGTGGGGCAAGAAACGTGCAAGCTCACCGGATGATGCCGGCACCAGCTCGTGAGCGGACTGGAGGGGAGTACTTGACCTTTTACTTTTACTGCATATCATATTTTGTCCATTGAGGTCAATGTACGTCCTAAGTTTGGGGGGGGGATTTACTTTCATTTGCTACATTCATTTCTGTACTAATTTTGTTGCACTTTTCATTACTTTGCGTAATTTTTTTTCGATAGCCTTGCTTGTCTTAATTTTTCTCTATTCGTGAATTTTTCGTGCTTCTATTTGTGTGATACTGATGTTACGACACTGTTTTTCTCTCTGAAGAAACGGTCGAGTTCTAGTCGAGTTGTAGTCAGAAATTTCTGTTTCTGCTTAGTATTCATTTAGGTCCAAAATTTTTTCGTGATTGTAGAGGTCTTGGCGGATAAGAGAGGATACATACTTGTTTTAAAATCACCGTAGATACGTTTGGTTACATTTTCCGGTTAGTGAGTCGTACAGTTACATTAGTCGTGTTGGCACTTAGAGTGAGTTTAGAGTCGGTCAGTTTTTCCCAAAAGTCGAGATAATGTTGTTCTATGAGGGGAAGTCTAGTAACCGGGGGTATTCGCGTGACCCGTTGTTTACTCTCGCGTAAAACGACGACCCTGATTAGACTAGTGATTTAGAAATTTCACATGTGCCGATGATAGGGAGCCTAGTAACCGGGGGTATTCGCGTGACCCGTTGTTTACTCTCGCGTAAAACGGCGACCTTGATTCGGACATGCGGAAATTATATATTCGAGTTGTTTCTCCGCTGTAGAAGGGAACTTAGTAACTAGAAGCATCCATGTGCCCCATGAGTGTCTTTTACGTCAAACGGTTTCCCAATACATGAGAATGGAAGTTCCACCCTAGGATTATCCCGATGAAACATCCCGAGATCCGAACTTAGTGGTCAACTCGAATCAAATTCTTGAGCATATATATAAGGGAATACTGTCCGAAGATTATTTTTATAAAACTCGTGAAAATTTTGCCATTAGACTGTGGAACGGGACGAACTAGCTTGTTTATTTTAGCCTTTCATATTGACGGTCGATTTGATTCACGTTTGTTAATCTTTGAGCTAGATTTTCTTCATGAACGAGTAATTAGGACTGAACTTGATTTCTTTATGAGATCAGTGTTCTGAGTGTAGCTCGCTATTACGAAACTCGTATTATTCAGAGAGAATTACAGGATAGTATTGATTAGGTTGAACACTACAAGTCGCATGATGATTCACGACATTCTTTCATTGAAATTAATTCTTTTTGCTTGAGGACAAGCAAAGGCTTAAGTTTGGGGGTATTTGTTAGGCGTATTTTTATACGCTTATTTATCATTATTTTGTATTATTTTGGAGAGTGAATTTGATAAAACAAGCCTTTAATGCCTTAATTTTGTATGTTTGTCAGGAAATTGAAGTCCGGAAGCTAAAACGAGGCGAAACGGGCGAAAACGGCAAATCTGGGCTATGAGCCGCGACACAAGGAAGCAGGGCCGCGGCACAGGAAGACACCCAGCCAAAGGCAGAGTAAACTGTACTCTGTGCCGCGGCACAGCCCAGGTGAGCCGCGGCACAGAAGAATTTAAGGACGCCCAGGCATCCAGCTGAAGGCTCTGTGCCACGGCACAGATTTAGTGCGCCGCGGCACACTTGGCGGTTTTTGTATGTCCGCGCGGATTTGGGCCGTTTCGAAGCCAGTTTTCCACCTACTCATACGGACGCGATTTGGAGGATGTGCTAAGCTATAAATAAGGGTTTAAGACCCTAATTAATTATCTTGGAATCTTTTATCTTTTGGAGCTTAAGCTTGGAGACGGCAGAAGAAGAGGGAAGTAGAAGACTTCAAGGGCAGAGGGCTGAAGCTGAAGAACGTAGGAATCCGAGCTTCATCTGCGTTTGATTTTAATGCTTTCATTCATTTATTCTGTATTTTCAATTATTAGTATGTTAGGCTAAAACCCTAATCTAGGGTTTTGATGAAACCTATGTTTTGACGAATTGCTTGAGATTATCCAATTAATTACCTTTTTGTTGAGTTTTCCCCAATTGTGTTTAATGCTTGCAATTATCTTGCCAATAGTTGTATTGATTTAATCATTCAATTCGAATCGGGAGAGGAGAATTGGTGAGGAACTATTGGTGAGGACCGTTTTATTCTGTGAGATAGGAATATACTCATAGGAACTACGTGGCCTTTTGGAGATTTTATGCTTTTCGCCTATTGACGAATTAATTCACCTAGGGATAGAGTGCGTTATTCGCCTTTAGACAAATCTATTGACCTCGGGAGAGGCGGTAGAATATATTAGCAATCTCCGCCTTCAATAAATTGGGAAAATTATTTATTTCGGATAATCGAGAGTAAATTCGGATAAACAGAGGTGGATTCAGAATCCTAGACTTATTCATCATTTGATTTCCTTTTTCTTCTAGTTATCGTTTTCTACTGTTTAGTCTCTTATTAATTCTTTTAGTTATTAATTGCAAAACCCAAATTCGATTGTTCGAATAAAACTAGAATACACAAAATCGGTAGTTAGAGATTCAGTCCTCGTGGGAACGATACTCTACTTATCACTTTATTACTTGTAAACGATAACGTGCACTTGCGTGTAAGAAATATCGCAACATCTGGGCCCAGGCCGGCACTGGCTGAGTAACGGCTGGTAGTGCTCGGCAGCTTCTGGCCGAGTCACGGCCGGTAGTGCTCGGCAGCGCCTGGCCGAGCAGGCCGCACCGTGGGCCGCGGCACACTCTGTGGCATTTTTCGGCCAAACCGACTGTACCGGGTGCCACGGCACACATCGGCCGGGCCGCGGCACACTGCCGACCACTGGGAGCCATTTTTGGCCCTGTGCCGCAGCACACTCCCGCTGGGCCGCGGCACACTGTGCAGCCTATTTATGGTCCTGCACACGGGTTTTTGGCCATTTTTCTCCTTCTTCTCCTTCTCTTCCGCGACTGAGGGTGATCTTACCATGGAGCCATGTTGTTTAACAACAAATCCATGAAGTTCTTGAGTTCATATCATCAATCAATCATCCGTTATCATTCTTTGATCCAGCGAATCAAGGTAATCTTCCTTAGAACCCTAATTTCGTGAATTTGGGGGTTTTTGCATTTTTGTCCGATTCGTTCCGTGTTGTTGATTAATTCATGATGGGTATGATTAATCTTGGTAGTATTATTGTGTTTAACATCATTTAATCCATTGTTCTTCGTCGAATCGAAGTATATTTCAAATTGACTTTTTGGGGGATTTGTTCTCGGTCTCGTTTTTCATCCGTTTTTGATGGATCGATTGTGGTTAAATGATGTTGTTAAACATATTATATGGATTGTATATCCATATTTCAACTTGGAATTCCGTTTTCGGGTTTTGACGGAACGAATCGTGTTCTTGGCCGTTTTGGGGGAAACGCTTGAACTTTCGTCATTTGTTCTTTGAATTCAGCGACTTTGGGTCGTACTTTGGAATTCATTTTCATTGTTATTGTTTTCATTCGTAGTTCTTTGTTGTGGATTGTCGTTCGGTGGAGTCGGTGAGTTCGTAGTCGGTTCGTGCCAACCTACTTCAGCCGATTCTCTGCGTTGTGGTTATTCGAGGCAAGTATCTTGCCCATACATTACGTGTTTTGTGGATATAATGGTTGCTAAGTGTCGATATGTGCTAAATAAATATCTATAACCATTTTTTTAAAAGAATCGGTATATTTACCATTATGGTTTTCGTAAAGGTGAACCGTGTGTGTCGGGAATTAATATGCTTAGTTGGATATGTGTGCTAGTGACGAGTATAGGATCATCTTAGTTTCGTGTGATGTCATTATGTATGATTATGGTGACGGTAAATGTAAAGTGAAATTATGTGCTTGGAGTCGCGTGGTTATGGATGAATATGTGAGTTGTGTGATATTGGTTGTGTCATTCAGTGCTGTTGAAATCTTGTGCTCCCTTGTGAATTGATATAGTTCTGGGTCGTGAGTACGTGTTGGATAATATGGCCATTCTAGCAAGGTACCTCGACTATATATATATTTTATGTGTTTGACCTTTGAGAGTTGTGGTTTTGAAATCGGTGAGTTGTTACTCTTCCACCTGGGGATGGCATGTGGCCTCTGGGGGCCGATACTAATGGGTACGGCCACGGAAGTGGACTTGGGTGCGTGTGTTGATGTTCTTCCACCTGGGGACGGTTCGACGGGACCTCTGGGGGCCGATACTAATGGGTACGGCCGCGGAAGTGGTTTCCCACCTGGGGATGGTCCGACGGGGCCTCTGGGGGCCGATACTAATGGGTACGGCCACGGGTTACCAAGTGTGGTTTCTGTGATATTGATGTTGATGTTTTGATAATTAATTGTGATATGTCCGGAGTATCACAATGCTTTACGCTCGGGGTCAAGAGACATTATATATCGAGTCTTGGTGCTTGGCTAGAATGGCATAAGAATAATGTGTTATGTGTAATGTGTCCTTGTAAGTGAATTGAAGTGGATGACTGGGTCGTGGACCCTGTGTTTTGTGATCGAACAGTTGGGTCGTGGACCCCGTGTTTTGTTAAACGGATTTGTATTTTGGAAAATGAACTTTGGGTTTGTGACCACTAAATGGCTTCGAGGAATTAAGAACTTTTCAATTTCTGATGTTTTCAAAACTCCCGAGATTTTGAGATATTTTCAAAATGCTTACTTGCTTCGTTTCTGCTTTCAAGACTTGAACTATTTTTAACTAAATATATCTCGGGAAGTCTTTCGTTATATTCTCGGAATGTGTTGTGTATGGCTCGTATTTGCACTTTATACTTGCACTAGCGAAACAGTGGAGTTTTGCTAACCCCCGAGTAATCGGGGGTTGGATATCTGTATTGTGTCCAGGTACACGCAGGTTTTCGGGAGCAAGACAGGATCGGTACGAGGGATGATGAAAGACGAATGATACTAATCACACGAAGGCCAGTTTTGGGTTCATTTAGTCGGAGTCCATTGTATTGTCTTTTCCGCTGTCTTATTGTTTGTGGTGGTAATTATTTTACCCTTGCGTGGGTATGAGTCTGGATGAGTTTATGTAATTTTATTTGTAAGTCAGTGTCGAAAGACCAAATCGGTCTATTGGTTCGTTATTTTGATTCGTCGATATGTAATGTAATGTGTTGTTTTGATGTCTAGCCTGGTGGATCCTCGAGGAGAGGGTCTGCGGCGTGTAATATTCCCGGTTCGATCTGGGGGTGTTACATTATCTTTAGGAGCGGGAACTAAATTCTATACATTATTGTGCATGAATTGCACAAGCTCCTCTTGCATTGCCATCACCCAACTTTCATCATCGAGAGCTTCGGATATATTCCTGGGAACTATTTCGGATACAAAAGCACAATGAGCCATAAATTCGGTGGTTCTCCTTCGGGTTTGAACACCGTCTTCAATGTTTCCAATCACGAGATCCTTTGGATGGTCTTTGATGTGCCTCCAATCTTTCGGTAAATCAACGATTGTGTTCGTTTCGATTTCCGAAATTTTCTTCACTTCGGGTGAGGGATCCGGAAAAGTACCTACATCATCAAAATATTCTACCTTTCTCGGGGGTGAGATCATATTATTGAATTTAACATGTATAGACTCTTCAACTTTATTCGTTCTAATATTATAAACACGATATGCTTTGCTATTAGTGCAATAACCAAGAAATATTCCGGAGTCGGATTTAGCATCAAACTTGCCCAAGTTATCCTTACCATTGTTTAAAATAAATACGTTTTTTTTTTTTAAATAAATACGGATTTAGCATCAAACTTGCCCAAGTTATCCCAACATAGCTTATTTTCATCCTTTCGGTTGTAACGTATTTTTTTTTTTTATATTTGTTTAAAATAAATACGTTGCAACCGAAAGGATGAAAATAAGCTATGTTGGGCTTTTTGCCCTTCCATAATTCATATGGGGTTTTAAGATGAGTTCTACGAACATGAACCCGGTTAATCACATAGCATGCCGTAAAGATTTCTTCGGCCCAAAAATATCGTGGAAGAGAGTATTCATTAAGCATAGTCCTTGACATTTCTTCCAAAGATCGGTTTTTCCTTTCAACAACTCCATTTTGTTGAGGCGTTCTAGGGGCCGAAAAGTTATGATTAATCCCGTATTTATCACATAGGAGTTCAAATGGAGTGCAATCAAATTCACCTCCGTGATCGGTGTGAATAGAAATTATGGAGAGATTTTTCTCATTTGATACCAAGCGACACCATTTAGAAAACTCGGAAAATGCATCATCCTTATGTGCTAAAAATCTAACCCAAGTAAATCGAGAGAAATCATCAACAATAACCAAAGTGTAAAGTTTGCCATTTAAACTAACATGTCTAGATGGTCCAATCAAATCCATATGCACAAGTTCAAGAACTCGACTAGTGGAAACCTCGAATTTTGGTTTAAAATATTCTCGAGTGTGTTTCCCTTTTATGCATGATTCACAAAAATGCTTTCTATCAAACTTGAGTTTGGGCAATCCACGAACAAGGTCGTGTCTAGATAAAATAGAAATGATAGGTAGAGAAGTATGCCCCAATTTCCGATGCCATAAATATGCATTATCATCCAAGGTAATAAGACATTTTTCATTGAATGAGCATTTATCATTAAGATCAACAATATAGATGTTTCCACATCTCAAACCAATGAAAGCAATTTTATTATTTCTAAATGCCGTGCAATGCGTTTGCTCAAATAGAATTTTAAAACCTTCATCGCAAAGTTGCGAAACGCTAAGAAGATTATGATGCAAACCTTCAACAAACAATACTTTGTTGATAGAAGGAGAAGGTTTCTTACCGACTTTGCCGATGCCTTTGATTTTTCCTTTTTGATTATCTCCAAAGGTCACATGTCCTTGTTCTTGATATTCGAGGTCTTCAAATAAGTCCTCGGAGCCGCACATGTGCCTTGAGCATCCGCTATCAATGTACCACTTGCTTTTCCTTGGTGCCGGTACCTACAAAAATAGAATTTCTCGGTTGTTTCGGTACCCAAGCCCGTTTGGGTCCTCCAAAGTTAACTATGCTTATAGCATTTGGAACAATTGTCCCTTTAGGAACCCATATTTGCTTAACTTTGATGGTTCTCAACTTTGAACGAACATTAACATCATGAACTCGTTTGGAAGAATCTTTTGAGTTCTCGGTTTCGGTTTTCTTTATTTTGTCAAGGTTGATAAGAGATTGTTCCCGTTTAAAAGGATCGAAACCAAGACCGTGTTTTAGCAAAGGCGATTTTTGAATTGATAGAAGCCTTTCGAATTTCTCGTTTCCGAGAGTAAATTTGTTCAAAATATATTTTAGCTCCTTTTGAGTTTTCGTCAATTCGATTTTCAAAACATTTTCCTTTTCAAGGCATAAGGTATGGTCGATCTCAATAGTTTTGCCTTTGTTTTGAAGAGAGGAATTTTCGAGTTCTAGAGATTTTATTTTTCTCTTTAAAGATATGTTTAATTTAACCATCTCGTCATACTCCGTGTTCAAGGATTCAAACGCACTTAATAACTCATCATCATGATGAACTTCTTGTGAATCACAAAAATCAAAAGAGCCATATTCGTCATCATTAAGTTTAGAACTTACCTCGATATTACTTTCGGAGTCGAGTGCCATGAATGCGAGGTTTGCGTCTAGAGATCTTTCAATCTCCTCCTCGTCATCACTCCAAGAAGCGATTAAGACCTCCTTCTTTTTGAATCTTTCCATTTGAGGTTTTGAAGAGGATCCTCGGCATTCTTTGGCATAGTGACCGGCTTGACCACATTTTCGACAATTATTGTCGAACTTCTTTATGGGAGTATAGCCACTTTTCTTTTGCTCCGGTTTGCCATCCCGACCAAGAAAACTTCGCCTCTTTTGAATTAGGCTTTTATACCTTCTAAAGTTCTTGGCGTAGAGAGCGAGTTCCTCGTCGTCTTCATCTTCGGGAACATCTTCCTCAACGTCGCTATCAACATTGAATGCGACTACTCTTTCCCGAGGCTTAGGTTTGGTGCCTCTAGACTTGAGAATGATCTCATAATTGATGAGTGACCCGATGAGGGCACTAAATTCGAGCTTGTTGAGATCTTTGGACTCCATGATTGAGGTGACCGTGGCATCCCATTCTCGTGGCAACGATCGAAGAATTTTCTTGGCTTTGTCGCTGCTCGATATAGGCTTTCCAAAGGATGCAAGACCATTGGTTATAGCCGAAAATCGATCTAACATATTTGTGATCGTTTCCTCGTCCTTCATGGAGAAAAGTTCGTAGTCATGGAGTAACATGTTGATTTTGGACTCCTTGACTTGGGTAGTTCCCTCATGAGTGACTTCGAGAATTTCCCAAATTTCCTTTGCGCTTTCATAGGACGATATCCTATTGAGTTCTTCGGGATTAAGAGCGCAATAGAGGAGTTGAGTAGCTCGTGAGTTGACGTGTGTGTTCCTCCAATCCTCGTCATTGAATTCGTCGATCTTTTTCAATGATCCATCCTCTTTCTTAGCAAGCTTAGGACCAAGAGCAATAACTTTCCAGATTTCAATATTGTAGGCTTGAACGAAGATAGCCATTTTCTTTTTCCATGTCATGAAATTGGAACCGTCGAAGAAAGGAGGACGGTTGAGAGCATTTCCTTCGATTTGGCCAAGAAGTGCCATTTGTGGATCTTTTTCTCTTAGGTGGTTAAACCTTTAAAAAGAGACCCGCTCCGATACCAACTGAAGAGATAAATTTACCACTAGAAGGGGGGTTGAATAGTGGTAATGCGGAATAACGAAATTTCTTGCGAATAAATGAAAAATAGTGTGGAATTTAAAGACTCAAAGATTTATAGAGGTTCGGCAACTTGCCTACGTCCTCTCTCCGACTTTCTTTTTCTATTGGCTCAAGAACAACCACAATCTTGACTCGTCTTCGATCGGTCCGAGTTCACAACCGTTACAACCGCTTGTCTTCTATCGGTCCAAGCTCAACCTCTCTCTCAATATAAACTTTTGTTTATATAGTGTTCTATAGGAACTAGATAATCCTCATTATACGAATATGGGAGTATAATCCTAATAATGCCGGATCAAAGATCTTAATAACACCAGATTAGTGACTCTTGATTCGTTTCTTTTATGCTCAAGTGTAAGTGATGCAACACTTACAATCAAATGAAAGAATACAAAGTATAATAGATATTACAAAGAAATCACTCTTGTATCTTTCGTTCTCACAACTTATAATATAGTAATCAGTAGCAATATGAGCTCAAGAATGCTTGTATGCTTGTATGCTTGAAGTTGTGTGTTTTTGATACCCAAGTCCCATGGGTATTTATAGGTGAGAGCCATTCTTCAAATGCTGAAAATCGTATTATTAGCGTGCGCTAATAACGTCTTCTAGCGTGCGCTGTCGATTCTGACTTGGCTTTCCTGAACGGTCACAAGACTGTTCCAATGGTAAAATTGCATGGTTAGCGTGCGCTAGTCATGTACTCGTAGCGTGCGTTATCAGCTGGTCAACAGGTCTTCAATCTTGACTTTGAACGTGTTGGTTTGTCTCCCCAACGTCTCTTTATCCAACGGCTAAATTTGAACTTAGCGTGCGCTAGTAAGCATGCATAGCGTGCGCTAGTATTAATTAATTCCAACTTTTCCAGATTTCACGGATTTTCATTGACTCTTGCCTTCCAACGGTAGAAATTCCAACGGTAAGCTGTTTGATGGATTTAGCGTGCGCTAATGTTTATATCGTAGCGTGCGCTAAATATTTTCTTCAGTAACGTACGTTACCCTGTGTAGCGTATGTAAAGTCCTTTTCAACTTGAGTCCAGTAGCTACTGGACTACTGACCATGATAGTCTATAGCGTGCGCAAGTAATGAAGAATAACGTGCGCTACGTCCTTGTGTTAGCGTACGTAAATATTTGTTCATAGCGTGCGCAAGACCGTTTCCATTTTCTTTCTCAAACCTTTCTGTCCTCTGACTGAATGATGCGATAGCGTGCGTTAATATTGATTGTATAGCGTGCGCTAACTAAAGTAATTTAGCATGCGCTAATATTGAAAAACTTGCGTGCGCTATGCATCAGGTGACTTCACTGGACTGCAGCTGACTGACTAGGCTGATACATACAATCCTCGATACCGTGCGCTACGCTGGTATAGGTAGCGTGCGCTAACATCATTTTGTTCCTTCAATGTAGTAACGAGCTGAGATTGATTTAATTAAATGTTTTGAATGAAATTATCATCAAAATCCTTTTTTGAGTCAACAGGTAATCCAGCACCATCGGCGAGACGTCCGGATCAGCAAGACGGACCCTGCAACACAAACAAAAAGAAACAAAGGAGTTAGTATATACCTTACACAAATTTCCTAACTCGGAAAGATCAAACCGGTCTTACCTGTTGACCAACTCGGGGTCGCGGCCAAAATAGGGCTTGACCCGAGGAGTTTCAGCTTCGGCGATCGCCGCAGCCTTCAAGAAGTCGGCTGAGGGCCTGGAGCCAGACCCCTCCTCCACCATCGGAACAGTAGAGATAGGTGGAGCGGCAATCGGCGGCTCCAAGATAGTTACGTCCGCCTCTGCTGTCGGCAGGGACCCCTCCGGCCTCCGCCTCTTGCGGTTGCGCTGGAGTTGTTCCTCCTCCTGAATTTCCGGCTCGGCGACCGGCACCACAGCGGGCCTCACCGCAGGGACGGGGCGAGACGTCGTCGCAGGGACATGACCCATTTTCTTTCCCTGGTGAAGACGACCGATGAGACCGGGGTTAGACATTGCGATCTCTTGCGGTGGCTCGGTGTAGCGGGGAAAATGAATCTCTGTCAAGGAAGGAATTCAGACAAGTTAAACATCTACCTCAATCAGGCGATCGTCATGCAGGAAAGAGGAAGTAAAAATTCATACCCGGGGCCTTCAGGTGGGGAGGGTAGCGAAACAGTCGAGCTCCCAACCGATGAAGTTCGTGGCTGACTGAATGAATGTCGATGTAGGAGTCCGGCAAGGCGCGAATTTGCTCCCAGACGATCAAGAAATCAAAGGGGAGATCGTCGATCGCTGGAACAAGGAATCCTGCAAAAAGAAAACCAAATTAGATCAGTTCAAAGAGTATCCAAATAAAGGGAGAGTTGAAACCCTTACTCGGATTTCTCTCCCGAAAATTGGTGGGGATATCCAACTCTTCCTCCGGCTTATCGCTCGATGCCGACCTCCATGCTCCGCCGACCCAGCACCACTTTTCCAGATCGCCCCGAACCTTGTTCGGCACCCCAAGGACCACCCTACCCATGCGACCCTGGATATGGTAGCCTCCGACCGATCCCTTCTGCACAGTCAGCTTGAAAAGATAGTTCATTTCCAGCGCATAAGGCATACGAAACAGCCGATGACCGTCGAACAATGTCAAGGTACTGATAATCTGCAGCCAGGCGTTCGACGTCAACTGGAGAGGCGCCAAATTCCAGGCGATCAGCAAATACGAGACGGTAAACGGCAAGGGAAACCGCAATCCGGCCGCCAGGGTCATTTCATTGACGGCGACCATACCCTAGGGAGGCTGGTCGGCACGTTCGTTCTCGGAGGGCACGTGCAATGAAACATCAGAAGGAATATGATATTTCTCCCTCCAGCGACTCAAGTCTTTCCGGATCGCCGAACTCCGAATCTGACCGAGAGTCCACAGAGAGGAGTCAGCGGCCCGAAACGCCGTCCGCTTCACATGTTCGTAGGGATGAGCGGCGGAATACGCTTCGAAATCAAATTCTGGATAGGGTCCGGCGATCCCCTCCATAAGCTTGGCAAAGTCTAAATAAGCGGGGCCAAATACGCTATTCTTTTCCCAAGACAACCGTACCATTTCATCATCATCCACCGGCGAGCCCCCCTGCTCCGCCGCCGCCGCGGATCTCGCCACTTCGGCCTCATTGAAGAGCTCTTCAAGTTCCGCGGGTGCAATCCCCGCACGAATGGCCTCGACGGCCGTTTCCATATGAAGACCCACGAGAATCTCCTCCCGGTCAGGTGAAGCCGCGACGGCGGAGGAGCTACCGGCCTCGAATGTTTTAGATCCGCCAGACATGTTCTTAAAAGTAAAGGGGGAGAGAAGATTTGTGTTCTTACCTAAAAGGAAGGACGGTCGGCGCAAGGATCGTCGGAAAAATTCTGCAGAGTCTCGGCTAGAAGGCAAGGGTGCGTGAAGAGTGGAAATGAAGAAGCCATAGCCCCTTTTATAGGCAGGAGCAGGGGTCTCTGTGCAAATAGGCGAAATCCCGAGGGCTGGAGTGCAACCGTCGGGGGGGGGACACATTAAATGCAGCCCTCGAAACCCGCGTACGCGTCTTTTCGAGGGCACGCCAGGCGACAAGTCTGACAAAACCGTCGGACTCCTCCAATGGTAGCGCGACGCGTGTCCTTACAACGTTTCGAGAGCCCGCCTTCATTTTCCGCTGATTCCAGCGCAAAAGGAGATCGTCCAAATTTGAATCAGATCGTCCTGACGATCGTCCTTGTCATGAACAAACGAGCCAATCGTCTAAACACTGGCGATCGCCAATTGTTGTGCGGCGATTCATACGCCTTCATGGCGATCGGCATAATGGTCTGAGAGCCAACCATAGAAGACATACGCTGGGCAAACACCCAGCAGTCGGCACCCACGACGATCGTCTTTTGGTATCTGGCGATCGTATATAATGTCCGACAATAGACGATCGTCTCGTGCTACGTATGAATCCAACATCCGTCAAAGTCGTCGAAGACCGAACCTTGGATGGAGACCCACGTGCAGATCCACAAAAGGCGCCGTAAGATAAGGTCTTTGACCCCAGCCTGTCACCTACCTCACCTACCGACAGGCCCGCCGAAAGGTACAAAGTGGGACCTCCCTGACAATGACTCAGACGCGTGCAGCTTCCCATCGCACACAATAATTGCCGCCACAGAAATTTCTGACTTTAAGGGAACAGCCCCACGTGACGGGACGATCGCCCACCTTATTCTAATATAGAATACGGCGGTCGCCCGCGATCGTCGGAGAGGACCCAGCAACCTTGTCTCCTATAAATAGGGGGCTTACAACAGTGGCTTAAGCATCATCGTGAATACAGTGAAAAACACACAGAGAGAGAATAAAGACTCATCTGGCAATTACTTGCACATTCATAGTGATATTCATACACACTTACAGAACATCCATAGTAAGAACTCACAGAGCTTCATATCTGGTTCTTCCGGCAATCTACACGCTCTACAGCTTAGATAACTAGAAATCTTTACACTCATTGTAATAGATTCTAACATTAATATTTGTACTCCAAAGTATCCATATTAATAACATCTCGCGAGAGCATTCAAGCCCGGGACTAACAACCCCGATAAATCTTGTGTTATTTATTTTCCCACGGAAGTGTTCTCGCATTTGTTTGTTACTCGATTTTTCCAGCAATATTATCTCCGGATAATATTTTGGGTAACAACAGACCAAAAAGGGAATTTTCTACCACTTCGCGTCGAATGTATTAATTACCGACTCCCATACGTAAATATATTTATTTGATTGTTTATTAATCTGTTTAGTTAATTAATTGACAAGCCTAAATAGATCCGGTTTTTATGTTGGTTAGTTTATAAAATCGTTTATAAAATATTTTCACCAACTGGCTTCCCCTGCGTTTTATATTACAACAATAACAACTCCAAATCAGACTCGGATACGGAACAAATCTATTTTATATTAAAAAAATTAAAAAACGAAAAGGGAAATTATCATGATTCATGGGTTTTACTTGGGCTGCCATAAACCGCTGAGGCCCATGCCAACAGATACCTTCCATTTAATTAAGTCCAAGATTTTCATACTATATCAGTATATCTTATAAGATGGATTTCAATGTTTATAAAATATTTTATCTTATTTTATAAATAAGGTTACGATTAGATAAAAAAATTATGAAAAATCATATAAGATGTAAGTAATGGTATTTTGAAACTAAAATTATTAAAGTCGAAAAAAGTTGTCAAAATAAGATAACCTTTTTACGGAATATAGCTTATAAACTCATAATATCTTATTTCTACAATCTTATAATTTCTTTTTTGAAAAAATAAAGTTGTAAAATGTTTCTAAAAGTAGGTTATTGAAGGGTAAATAAGAGGAAGATTAAATACTTTATGAGATTTAGTAACGATTTTATTTTTTATTTTCATTAAAATGATTAAGTCAGAATATGGTATTAAAATAAAATTCTATCTAAAATAAATTAATTAGGTCCCACTCGTCCTTTAAAACAAAATGTAAAAGCATCCCCACTTGTTGTGTTAAGATTAATTAGCTAAGTAGATAAAATAAAAGTTTTAATGTTGGATGGCAGACGTTTGTTTTATACTATATAATAATGAAGTTTCTTTTTCTTTTTTTTTTTTCTTAGTAGGAAGGATTGTGTCTTGAGGCTCTATCAAACCCTTCGATTTCAATATAAGTTTTCCAAAATGACTTGTTCGCCTCGTGACCCCGATTGAGTTACTTACTCGCACTTACTAGGCCTGATTCTCGAGTTAATGGTTTCATCACCGAATATTACCTTAAGAGTACAATCGTTCCCCTGTATGAAGTTAACCTTTTCACTCAAAAACAAAAAAAATCTTACTTAAGTAATTGGTGAGATTTATAATTTTGTCCCACAACTTTAAGGATTATCCAGATTTAGTCCCGATCTAGTTTAATTGATCAAACTAATCTTATGAATCATGATTTGTATCAAACTAGTAACATTTATTTGTAATTTCGGCGAAACTAATGCTTGCGTGGCAATAAAATTTAATTACTCATAACTTATAATAACGAAAATATTTAAAAATAATAAAATATATAAAATAAATCTGAAAAAATAGTTAAAATAAATATAAGAATTTATAGAAAAGTAAATAATTAGTTATTAAATCTCAGAAATATAGAAAAAAATCCAAAATATAACAAGTTTTCAAAAAAAAATCAATTAAATAGATATAAGTGACTATATACAACAAAATTATATATCAAATCTATGAAATAACCTAAAAATCAGAAAAATAATATAAAATGTTATAAACTAAAACTGAAATTTCAACCCCAATATTAAAAAAGAACAACCCAAAGATTGCCATGTCAACAATCAAAAAGCTTGTTAAATTTAACAACAATGTAAATTTATGATAAAATAGGTTCTAACATCTATTATAACATTTAAATATGCAATATCCATATTTCAATATTTCTTTTGTTTCCTATAAGTGATGAGAAAAAATATGATGGAAAGATATCACTGAGATTGTTACAAAAATACACCTGAGATATAACTTAATTACAAAAAGACTCAGCTAACTTACAAAACTACAAAAAACACCCCTGAGACTACATTGCCCTTTCCAAAAAACCCATCACATCTATAAATATATTTATCAAAATATTACAATTTGGTCCTTGACATAACACTGAATCAAATGTTAGAGATAGTTTTGTAATTCTATAAGTTAGCTGGGCTTTTCTGTAACTATGTCAGACCTCAAGGGTACTTTTGTAGATATCCCTAAAATATACAGGGATAGAACAGATATTTACGAAACGACCCCCGAAGTCTAGCCTAATAAAAAACACTCCAGTTGTGTTTCAAAATCACGAATACCCCTATAAAGTATTACTAACCGCCGTTGGAGTTGGTATTTACCTAACAAATACCCCACATGTAAGGGTGCATTGTGTAAAATAGTAAAATTGATACTATAATTTCAAAAAATAATTGGGCTCTGTTGCAGCTAAGCTTAATATCCAGGGAAGTTTTTGTAATTAAAATAAATTTCAAGAATAAAAAATTCAGGCAAAACATTCTCACCCCAATCACATACCAGCTAGAGATGAACTAGGTGTGGTTCCTATATATGAATGCTAGAAACTCAAAGTCTCCAGCTATAGATGAAACCAGCTCACACACTCTGTTCCAAACTGTGTTTCATTATCCTTTATTCCAGGAAGTTTTCAGATACAAGTCGAAGAGGACACACTACTAACCCCGTCAATACATTTGGGATATAAGATGATCAAAGTTGTCCAATTATGCCGGAGAAAATGCCAGAACATATCTCGCATGATGCTGATTCGGTCTGAATCCCAAAAGCCAAATTGAAAAGCGAAAAAAAAAAGGAGAACGTTTTACGATGAATGAGAAAAACGGACACGGATTAAACCCCAGCAACAAGTGCATGAGAATCCTTCACATATTAAAGCCTTCGTCGCCATATAGCCAAGACATACAAAAGATATTGATGTTTGTTCAGAAATGATGAAAATATGAGCTTTTTGGATTTATCATTAAACCAATGTGTTCGAATTGCAAAGAACAAAGAACCCAAGTCCTACCAATCTTTCCTCTATGTTAACTTTATTCGCATTAAAAAAAAAACATATGTATGAACAATTATAATCAGAAGGAAAAAATTAGCTTATTTCTGATGCAACTAACTAAGCCTTTTTTTCTTGAAGGCCACATTTTTACCAGATGAATTTCAACAATTTGCTCGAATTCCGAATATGCAATGCGGGTGCGACTGGCCGCTGCATTAATCCATCCTTCACGACTAACCTGTTTCACATTGAAACAGATAAATTTAACCACCCACTGAAGATTAAGCTGAACGGGAAAAGGGATTTTATCATCTGAAAATTTAAAATGTATGTGAATATTAAAAAAAGTAGAAGATTTTCACCTCTTTCTTATTGTCATGGAGCAGCGTCGGAAACTTTATACATGTCTGGTGTAACCTCTGTCAGCCACAATCCTGGGAATAGGGTCTGCAAATTCCGATTTTAAGGGGCGGAAAAAAGAATGAATCAGATAAACTAAAATTAAAGATTGCGCATAAAATAAAAGGATTAGATTTAGTTTATTGGGGATTGAATTTTGATGTACGACTTACATCCAACTGTTTCTGAATGATCCTTGTTCTCTTTTTCGGTCGGCGCGGAGGCCTGTGACCAGCAATCGCGAAGAAATCCTCTTCGATTTCTCTTTTTGAAAGTGAAACGGAAAATTTCGTCCGCTCCTTGTTCTCGCCGATCGCCGCCGTCCCGCCGCCTTCGCTTCTATGAATCGGCGAGTTTTGGGCTGTCGCAACCGATGACGGCGCCCGCATCTGGGAGGATCCAGGGTTGGGCCTCGGCGCATCTACTCTCAAACCCTTCACGACGCCTCCATTATTCCCGACACTGGCGGCAGCGGCAAACCCACTCGCCGGCGTCCTACACGCAGCTCGCCTCGTCCTCAAGTTCCAAGGCCGGTGAATCTCGCCCTCCGCTGACGCCGCCGCAGGCGGCGGAGATGGGTGAGGCAGAAGCGTCCGAGAAATCGAAACCTCGCCCTCCTCAAGCCCTCCATCCTTGAAAAACGCGTTTTTCATTTTATCCGCAGCAGTCTGGAGATCGAGCATCACTTTCTCTCTCGTAGCGGCAATCCCGTCGTCGTCGCCATCTCCGAACCTCCGGCCAACACCGCCCGCCGCCGACGGACGTGTCGGAGAATGATCCGCTTTATTGCGCGATCCATTCGCGAATAGAGAAGACGAATCCTTATCCCTCTCTCTTTCTCTGTCCCTGGTGGTCCGGCGCTGCTGGATTGGAAGGTGGTCGTGGTGGTGGTGATCGGAAGAACCTGAACTGTTGGTGACGCGGTGGAGGGACGAGATTTGGACGCCGGAGTTGACCTTCATGCAGCGGAGGAATCGCTGATTCCCCCATCGCAAATCCAACGGCAAGGTGAAATTGTGCAACGGCTTCGATCTTTCAGTCCTCATAGCCATACCCTCTCATACACACACACACACTCAAAAAGGCAAGAAACCAATTTCCGAGGTCTCGAGAAAATTCAATGGAGGCGGAGAATTTTTTGAATCGAAGAAGAAAGGAATTAAGCAGAGAAAAAAAAAAAAAGAAGGGTTTGTTTGCTACATGCTTTTGTGTTGTTTGGTTTTGGGTGTTAATTATGGGAAAATCGCCGGGAAGGGGAACCTGAGAGCATTTATATACGGAGGTGTTAGGGGTATTTCCGACTTTTACCATCGCGGGTTTGTTTCCTAACGTTCGGGTTTAATTTTTTTTTTTTTTTTTTTTCAGAGTTGGGTGTGTGCTAGGGTGCGCCGGGGGAGTCAGCTGCGCATATTTGGCATATTTCATCTAATCTCGGTTTGATTTTCAGAACGACGCTTTTACCTGAGAGCCTCCACGGAGTTATAAAATATGCTAATATTTACATTTATTTTTTAATAAAATGTTAAGCTAGAGGAATAGAAATAATATATATCAAATTATTATTTCTAAGAACATACTCACTGCGTCACAAAATTGTGCTCATTTTGATTTTTATTGGTTAAAATTTATAAACTTTGACCATGAATGCAACCAATATATAAAAAAGTTATAGTAATGTAAATACTTATTTGATTTATCTTAATGTGTATTTTCTAAATATTATTTTTTATAATTATTATTCATATATAATTGAAGTTATTAATGGTCAAATATTTGGTGAGACCGGTTAAAATTAAAATGAGCACAATTTTGTGGGACATGAATAGTATATTTTTATAGTATATTAAGGAATAATTATATATATTATATAAAAACACAATGAAATAAAATAAATAATGGTATACATAACCACATATTATTATATTTTAAATAATGTTTGTATATATAATATTTATAAAGATAGCAATGCCACAATGGGTAGGATACCGGTCCATGCTTATACACGTATTCAAAAGTATTTAGAAATAATGTATTCTTATTTGAAATTCATTGTAAAAATTAACGTCATTATCCGTACACGGTTAATATTAAACCACAAGTACCGATATAATATTGCTCCCACAATTAAAAATCTCGTATATATAAATATATAAATATGTATATATATATATATAGTTATATTTTTTATTCAGTTAGATATATAATATTATCACATATTTAAAAAAATATAGTCTATTCAATATTTATCTCAAAATATATTTAAAATTTTAGATACATTGAAATATTTTGAGATTTTCTAAATATTTCTTCAAAAATATTTCATATTTTTTGAATAATTTTTGGATTCATAATATTTTAATATACATGAACTATCTTTTTAGAATATTTAAATTTTATATTATTTAAAAGTTATAGAACAATGACATGTAGGAGATAAAATTAAGTCATTATAAATTCTACTATACGGGATTATATTTTATTCTATAAATATAAAATCAAGTCACTCTTAGTTACATTTTATAAACATGTTTAGTTGGACCGGATTATATTTTCATATGCTTGTATTGAATTGGGAAAATGAATTTTTTTTGTCACTCAACTATTAGCTCTTTTTGAAACATATCACCCAAAAACTCTATTCTGCTCTGTGAGTGCTGTGCAAAAGGGGTTTTCCGTTTTTCCGATCCGAGGGCCGCCGCCGCTAAAACCTGCAAATTTCTCCGCTCTCTCGCCCTCGCAAGTCGCATCTCTCATCTTCTTTCCTGCAAATTTCCTTCCGTCTCTCTGAAACCGACATACACACACAATATCACAAACACACAGCCACAGCCCAACACTACCGATTTTCTCTGTGCAATAAAAAGGAAACATCGTTTTCACTGCAAAAACAGGCTGAGGGCCGCCGCCGTGGTACTCGGATCATATTTCTGTAGCCGCCATAGCTTCTTTTTTCGTTTCCTCTCTAATCAATTGAGTGGCCTGCAGAATTGATTTATAACTAACCTCAGAGCTTTGTCCTTATAACACCCCCGAGATATTCAGAGTATATTACAGTGTTGTGGACCTCTACATGGGACCCACGAGGCTAAATAAGAATTACCACTCGCCTAACCATCTCGGTTAGCGAGAAAACACACATCATCAAGACGAAAATTAAATAACACGCCCGGTACAATCGGCGAAATACGCATCACTCACAAACATGAATAACTTTAATTGATACAAGCCACAATCCGAATGAAAATGTCTAAGCACTCGCGAGTACAATCTATAAGTTTATAATTTGGAAACAACCATATTGAAAAGGACAACAGAAATAAAGAGACTCAAATGCACATGTCAACGACCCTGGTCTGCATCCTCGTACTGTCCCAGCGCCCGCTCGTCCGGCTGAACATAACCTGAAATTCATAAAGAAAAAAAGAATTTCACTAAAACGCATCCCCAGAGGGTTAGCAATTACGCTAGTACAAGTAATCAAGGCAAACCATTCGCTTACACATTTCATAGTACATGCACCAATTCAATTTCAAAACCAAAACTAGACATGTCTTTTTCGGAAAACAAACAGTCAATAATCAACTTGCCTAGGACCGGGACTATACCACTGGTCCCACTCGAGGCCTCTAAGGACCCTCCCGAGCTGGCCATATCATAAAACAAATCATGCACAGGCATTGCCTAGGACCGGGGCTATATCACTGATCCCACTCGAGGCCTCTAAGGACCCTCCCGAGCTGGCTAGCGAAAACAAACTCGTGAATCCAGGGCTAAACCATTTGATTCCCCCAAGGCCCCGTCGGACCCTCCCGAGGTGAGCAAAGCAGACACAAATACATTACCATTTCATGTTAAGCATAAAGGTTTCCAAAAATACTTGCCTTGAGTAATTGACGATGACACGAACGGAAGGAAATCAAACACGACCGCTAGGAACCGACGAAACCAAACCTAACGATTCGAAGAATACAATCACAACCATTTATAAATGAATACGTAAATGGAATACACCCGAAAACCCACCTACGATTCATGTAAGTTTGTACAAAAACAACGACGAGGACGGATCGCAACCGAACCCTCTCGATTTCACAAATATAACGAAACTTACCATGAACTCATAGGGAAATCAAGAATACCACCAAGATTAATCATATACATCATGGATTAACCAACAATACGGAATGGATCGGACAAAAACTCAAAACCCCAAATTTCCCAAAAATAGGGTTCTAGGAGATTACCTCGGATTAAAGACGAAGAACACGAATAGATGTTGATAATACACTCCAAAAACTCAAGGAAGATGATTGCTCGGAGTTACAAGGCTTCAATTCGCCAGGAAATGCTAAGAAATCGCCTGGAGGTCGGAGGGGAAATGAGGAGAAGTGAAAATGACCGAAATCGGTCAACTCCTGGGTATATAAACCCAGGCCGCATTACGTACGTTAACCATGGGTAGTGAACGTACGTTAGCTGCTTAACGTATGTAAGGATTAAGGACTTACGTACGTAATGCATTGGCAGAACCCACTGTCCGATTCCCTACACACCATTACGTACGTAACTCGCTGAGCTTAACGTACGTAAGTTTCCAACCTAACGTACGTAAGACATACCCATAGCGTACGTAAGGGGCCAGCAGAGCCTACTGCCCAAATTCCTACACACCATTACGTACGTAACTGCACAGGGTTAACGTACGTAATGTCCATACCTGAGGCTGACAGGCCGCTACCAACAGGCAAGGAAAGAACCGAAAAATCGAAATGCGACGGTGAACAAACTACGAGGGTACGAACGCAAAGGATTCGAGGCGACGAACCTAAGTGTTGAAGGAAAACATATTCCCGACTACCCGAAGGTTCGAAAAACAACAACAAAACGTAATTACCCCAAAACTTTAGGAAATTACAAAACGACCTAAAGCATCCGAAACACACGATACATGATCGAAACGCCAAACGAAAGCTCACAACATGCATAATAACATGGGATGAATCTGCGGCAACCCCGAAACGACAGTTCCGAACAACGATTACGATAATCGAATGAAATAGCGACGAAAATGACATTAAACACGAAATTGAGTACAACAAGTCCGAAATAAACTCGGATGACAAAAAGTCCAGAAATACGTATTCTCGAAATACCAATACAGTTACAAGCGAGTCGCCAAAGATGAAAAATACACCAAAAATAAAAATACCGGGAAAAGAAAATGCGGATATTACATTCTACCCCTCTAAAAAACAGTTTCGTCCCGAAACTTAAGAAACAAACAACTCGGGGTACCTAGCACGCATGCTATCCTCGGTTTCCCAAGTTGCCTCCTCGACACCATGCCTCAACCACTTCACTTTGACTAAAGGAATGGTCGTATACTTCAGTCGCTTCTCACGGTGCTCCAAAATCTTCAAGGGACGCTCCTCGAAAGTAATATCCTCGGCGATATCGATCTCACCATAGTCGATGACATAACTAGGATCCGGGATATATTTCCTCAGTTAGGAAACATGGAAAACACTATGAACATGGCTCAAAGCCAGGGGCAACGCCAAACGGTAAGCCAACTCGCCGACTCTCTCGAGAATCTCGAAAGGCCCAATAAATCTCGGACTCAACTTCCTTTTCTTCCCGAAGCGGAAAACTCCCCTCATCGGCGACACATACAGCAAAACATGTTCTCCCACCTCGAATTCCAAAGGTCGATGATGGACGTCAGCATATGACTTCTGTCGGCTTTGGGCAGTCAACATCCTCTCCCGAATCAATTCCACCTTCCGCCTCGTCTCTAAAGCGATATCTGGTTCGGTCCCGACCAAATCGGACGCCTCGTTCCAACAAATCAGTGATCGACACTGCCGCCCATAAAGTGCCTCATACGGTGCCATTCGAATCGACGCGTGCCAACTATTGTTGTACGTGAACTCGATCAATTGCAAATGCTCCTCCCAGTCGTTGCTCCAATCGAGAGCACAAGCACGCAACATATCCTCGAATGTCTGGATAGTGCGTTTCGAATGCCCATCTGACTGAGGATGAAAAGAAGTACTCAGACGCAACCGAGTACCCAACGCCTTATGTACCGCCTGCCAAAAGTGCGATACAAAATGGCCATTCCGATCCGAAACAATAGACTTCGGAGTACCCTGAAGCCTCACAATCTACGCAATAAACACACGAGTCAACCTCTCTGGACCCCAAGTATCCTTGATGCCCAGAAAATATGCCGACTTGGTCAGACGGTCCACAATCACCCAAACCATATTCATGCCCGATCTCGATCTCGGAAAACTCGTGATGAAGTCCATCAAAATATCTTCCCATTTCCTTTCCGAAATGGGAAGTGACTGCAATAACCCAGCCGGTCGCTGATGCTCGATTTTGACCTGCTGACAAGTCAAACATCTCGCTACAAACTGTGCGACCTCTTCTTTCATATCATTTCACTAGAAATTGCTCCTCAGGTCCTTGTACATCTTACTCGAATCAGGATGAACGGAGTAAGGCATAGCATGGGCCTCACGCAAAATACCTTGCCTCAATTCCGAGTCGTTCGGCACACACAGCTGACTCTGGAATCTCAACACACCATCTGCATGAATCAAAAACCCGGGAGACTTTCCCTTAAGAACATTCTCTCGAATTTGAGTAATCATCGGATCCTCCAACTGTTTCAGTTTAATTTCATCGATCAGAGATGATGAAATCTCCAAAGCGCAAAGTTGCCCGACAGCTCCGGGCAACGAAATCTCAACACCTAACCCGATCAAAACCCGCTAAAGCTCAGATTGAGACGTAAGGACCTCAAGCATCCGTAACACAACCGGTTTCCGACTCAAGGCGTCGGCCACGACGTTCGCCTTGCCCGGATGATACAGGATTTCGAGATCATAATACTTAATTAACTTTAACCACCTCCTATGTCCCATATTCAACTCCCGCTGAGTAAATATGTACTTCAGACTTTTATGATCGGTAAAAATATGACATGCAGAGCCGAAAAGATAGTGACGCCAAATATTGAGCGCAAAAACAACTGCCACTAACTCGAAATTGTGAGTAAGATAGTTGAGCTCATACGGTCTCAACTGCCGGGACACATACACAATAGCCTTGTCGTGCTGCATCAACACGCACCCAAGACCATGACCCGAAGCATCGCTATACACGGCAAAACCCTCGTTACCACACGGCAACGCTAAAATTGGGGCTGAAGTCAAACGCCTCTTCAGCTCCTCAAAACTCGACTGTCTCTCGTCATTCCAGACGAACTTCTCGGATTTCTGGAGCAACTGAGTAAGTGGCCGAGCTAGTTTCGAGAACCCCTCGACAAACCAATGGTAGTAGCCCGCCAAACCCAAGAAACTACGGACCTCCTTCACATTCTTAGGCGGTGCCCAATCCAACACTGCCTCAATCTTCTGTGGATCCACACGGACCCCCTCGGCTGAAATCACGTGACCTAGAAACATCACTTCCTTTAGCCAGAACTCACATTTCGAGAACTTCGCATACAGTCGCTCGGTCCTCAAAATGTCCAACACCACACGCAGATGATGCGCATGTTGGGATTCGGTGATTAAAATCGAATTACGCAGCGGAAAATAAACCAGTTCAACTGGATAAAACCAAACCCCAAAAGCGGACCGATCAAGCATCATATAAACGAATATAAATAACGAGGAAGAGAATCAAAGAATACTTACCCTCGTAGTCCTTTGATGATATAATCTTCGAAGGAAAAACCCGAACAAGCTTTCTCCGGTTACCGACACGAACACGACTCCAATTCGTTGTAGCTTGTTGAATGATCCAACACCGAAATTGCCGAATGTCTCTACGTTATTATGTGTCGGATATTGATCGGAAAAATAAAATATCAATTCGTTCTCAAAGAACACGGCTAGGAATTGATACGGTATTTTTCTTCTCTTCTCTTCTTCCTTTTCTTTCTCTCAAAGATGAACAAGAAAAAGAAAATAAATTTTTCTCTCCCCTCCCTTAAGAACTCACGGCTGAATCATAGTCCTTGTGGTGAGTAATAGTGTTATTTTATAACATGATTAAAAAGATACTAAAGATCAATATTATCATGTTATCTTTTGTCTTCATGTACAAAAACAACTCAAACTCACCCCACACCACATCATGACAACTAAAGGAAGTATCATGCAAGGTGGGAGGAAAATGAGGGGGGCAGCCCACTAGATTTTAGGTGAGAAAACGAGCCAAGCCACTCGGTTCATGTACCGGACGTTCGCGTGTCTAGTACGTTAAATACACTTCGTTTTATCCCAAATGTATTTATACTTAATTAATTAATCCAATTAATTAATTTTATAAAATACAAAATTATAATAATATATTTCCAAGAAATAATTATTTATGAATTAAATTAATTACCCGGTAATTAATTTCAATTCACTAGACCGCATGATTTATCAAATAAATAAAATTAGATATCTAATATCCAATATTAATGAAGAGATAATAAATACATATTTATCCATCCAATATCCTTGTGCGCGACTCCGTAGGTCCGTCTTAGTCGGCAATGGGAGGAACCAAGGAGTACGGGTAACACTTAGCCAGTCTAGTGCTTCGCATCAGAACTCCAACTAAGAACGAATGATCGGATCATTCCAAAACCATTATGTCGTGAATACCATATACGTATAAACCCTTCAATCATATGTCCCGGTCAAGTATTAGGGTCATGGTAAAGTCAAACCTCATCAGAACTTGACTCTATGCTTTCTGTTAATGCAAACTGAGATCATCGAGCTCTCGTGTATCAAATGCAACTAGCTCTAAATGCTTTGGCCAAAGACTTATAATCTCATTTGCTATTAACCGCATAGGACATTTACCTGCTCACTTACAGGAGAAAGAATTCTATCTTGGTATTCAGTAGAGACTGCTACTTGCCCATTAAGTTGCATTTCGAGGTTGACCCCACCCACCGGCGATTAGATCGAACTACTCTAATGACTGACTCAATGTCACAAGCACATCTCCTACTGAAACCTCAAGTCAAAGGTCCACGTATACCTATCACAACCTTTCGATCCAGTCATTGACAAACCCTGACTGATATCCATGTGACCGAATCGAGGTGAGTCGTGTTCGAGTACACTGATCTCATTAGCATACCTATAACGTGTGCTCCCACTAACTCTTAGTGAAGACCGGCACTCTACATGTCAAAGTACACGTTATACAAGTCTTCTCTAAACTTATTGCCCAGTTAAGTTTTATCGACTTGCGAACGAGTTAAGCATTCGAGCTCTAAACACTTCCAGTGCCTATATTCTTATCTCCATAAGGAGTATAATGTTTGCTCTCAAATGTAAAGACTATTATTCTATATACCAAATCACAATGCCAGTGATATACAATACTATAGAAATAGTTATTGCCTTATTAAATATTCATAATTACAATATAAATACTCTCACTCCCTCATCCTCTGAGTGGCATTCGAGGGCATATCCCTAACAATCTCCCACTTGCACTTAATGTCACAAACTATGGTATCTAATACCCATACTCTCCAGATGTCTCTCTAAGACCTTCTGAGATAGTGGCTTGGTAAGCGGATCAGCAACGTTATTTGTTGTGTCTACTCTCTGCAGTATAACATTTCCTTCCTGAACCATTTCTCTCACAAAATGATATTTTCTCGCAATATATTTGGTATTGTGGTGAGCCCTAGGCTCCTTAGCCTGTGCAACAGCTCCGTCGTTGTCACAAAACAGCGTCACGGGCTTCTCCGCATTAGGAACCACTTGAAGTTCCTCAGTGAACTTCTTAATCCAAAAAGCTTCTTTAGAAGCCTCTGTGTCTGCTTGATATTCGGCTTGACATGTAGAGATAGCAGTCGAACTTTGCTTGGCACTTCTCCAAGAAACTGCCCCACCATTCAGAGTAAAGATATACCCTGATGTGGACATCTGAGCATCCATGTCCCCCGAAAAATCTGAGTCTGTATAGCCTATCACTCTAATTTCTCCACCGCCATATGTAAGAACCAAGTCTTTAGTCCTCCTTAGGTACTTAAGAATGTTCTTTACAACAGTTCAATGTTCCTGCCCTGGATTTGACTGAAACCGACTTACTATGCTCATAGCATAGGCAATGTACGGTCTAGTGCAAATCATAGCGTACATGAGGCTACCTACTGCCGAAGCATAGGGCACCTTACTCATTTCCTTTCTGTCTTCCCCACTTTGAGGACACATCTCTAAGGAAAGTTTTGCACCATGTTGTATAGGAAGGAACCCTCTTTTAGAATCTTCCATCCTAAATCGCTTCAGGATCTTTTCTATATAGAGGGCTTGGGAAAGACCTAACATTCTTTTCGCTCTATCCCGGTAGAGACGAATACCCAGAATATAGGTAGCTTCTCCCAAGTCTTTCATTGAGAACTCTTTAGAAAGCCAATCTTTCACAGAACTGAGCATTCCTACGTCGTTTCCTATAAGTAGAATGTCATCTACATATAGTATTAAGAACGTAATTTTGCTCCCACTAACCTTCTTGTAAATACAGGGCTCCTCTTCGTTTTGGACAAAATCAAACTCTTTGACTGTCTCGTTAAAATGAAGATTCCAACTCCGTGAAGCTTGCTTCAGTCCATCAATGGCACGCTAAAGTTTGAGATATGAATCCCTTAGGCTGTTCCATGTAAATATCCTCCTCGAGGAATCCATTTAGGAATGCCGTTTTCACATCCATTTGCCATATTTCATAATCTAAGTGGGCTGCTATGGCAAGCATCATGCGAATAGACTTAATCATAGCTACAGGCGAGAAGGTCTCGAAGTAATCGATTCCTTCTCTTTGGGAATAACCCTTTGCCACAAGCCTGGCCTTATAGGTATCAACCTTGCCATCTCCATCAGTCTTTCTTTTATAGAGCCATTTGTTTCCAATAGGCACTATGCCTTTAGGACGATCTACTAAAGTCCAAACCTGATTAGCATGGATTGAGTCTATCTCAGCTTCCATAGCTTATTGCCACTTGGTGGAGTCAACATCTACCATCGCTTGGTCGTATGTAGAAGGATCATTCTCTTGACTATTTTCTATCATCTCATGGACACCCAGTTCCTCTTGATGAAGATAGTCATACCTCTCAGGTAATTGAGAAATTCTACTAGACTTGCGAGGTTGTGTTTGTATTTTAGAAGGTTGGGTTCTAATATCTTGCATAGGTGTCTCATTTGGTGTTTCTTTTATTTCTTCCAAAGAAATATTTCTACCTGCCCCTTCTTCCTGAATAAACTGATCTTCCAGGAAGTGTGCTTGTATAGCAACGATGATCCTATGATCTTCGTGCAAGTAGAATAGATATCCCATGGAATCCCCTGGATATCCTATGAAACGACCTTTCACAGATCTAGTTTCCAATTTCTCTACTTTAGTATTCTTGACATAAGCAGGGCATTCCCAAATCCTAATGTGATTAAGACTTGGTTTCCTACCTCTCCACATCTCATGTGGAGTCGTAGGAATGGATTTGGAAGGATATCTGTTCAATATATGCGCAGCAGTAAGGAGCGCGTAACCCCATAGATAAATCGGTAGATCAGTATAGTTAAGCATGGAGCGAACCATGTCCAACAAGGTTCGGTTCCTTCTTTCTGATACACCATTTAATTGTGGAGTAGCTGGAGGAGTGAATTGTGACACTATTCCTAGTTCTTTTAAGAACTCATCAAATTCGGTACTCATGTACTCACCACCAGGGTCTGACCGAAGAGTCTTAACACGGTTACCTATTTGATTTTCAACTAGGGCTTTAAATTCCTTGAATTTATCAAAAGCTTCAGACTTATGTTTCATTAAGTACACGAATCCATACAGTATGGTCATCGGTGAATGTAATGAAATGCGAAAGCCGTCTCGTGCCACTTCAAAAGGGCCACAGACGTCGGTATGGATCAATCCAAGTTTTTCAGACTCTTTCAAAAGTCCTGCGAAGGGTAACTTAGTCATTTTGCCTTGAAGTCAAGATTCACAAGTTGGATAGGGATCGATCCCAATGGACCCGTAAGCCCATCTTTCTCCATTTTATGAACCTTGGTCTGACCGATATGACCAAGTCTAAGATGCCACTTAAGTGCTTGGTTCGTTTCATCCCTACCACGCTTCCTAGTTATAGTGTTCATAGTTGTTTTATTCTTTAGATTTAAATGGTATAAACCATTTAATAATGTAGCAGTACCAACCAATTTATTTCTAAAATAAATACGACATGACCCATCTCCAATAAAGAAGTGAAATCCCTTTCGGTCCATGACCGGAATTGATACAATATTTTTGTGCCCCTTGGGCAAAACAAGTACATCATCTAAAGTAAGAATAAAACCAGATTCTAAATCCAACATAAAGGATCCGATATCAGAAGCCTCGACACTATGCCCACTTCCGACGGTGACCATCACCTCCCCGAATCGACTTCCTACTTCGTTCCAGATCTGATTCATTGTACAAATGTGAGAACTCGCACCGGAATCAAGTATCCAAGAAGTAGAATATACGATTCTGAGAACAATTTGTTTCTAAAACCAAGAGTTCCGCACCAAGGCGCATTTAGGTCAAGCTTTGGACAAGACTCTTCCAAAGGGCCTAGCTCACCGCAGTTGAGGCATACATCCGTTTTCTTGGCCCCCTTGCTCTTTTGAACCATTGGGGACTTGCCCTTTCCCTTGTCGATCTTGGCTATTGGACCTAACTGCTTCTTGTTCTTTTTCTTCTTATTCTTGGACTTCCAAGTCCCAGAAGAAATCACAAGTGCAGCTTCCTTTCCCTTTGTCTTCATCTGAGACTGGGCAGTCGTCAGTTTGTTCATTAGCCCAGCTAAGTTGCATGCAATCTCATTGCAGTTGAAGTTCATGACAAATTGTGAAAAGGAGTCAGGAAGTGACTGCAGGATAAGGTCAGTTTGGAGAGATGCATGCATCTGAAAAATCAAGAGCTTCCAACCTCTCAATCATCGAGATCATCTTGAGGACATGGTCCCCAACCCTCTCTCCTTTCTTCATCCTGGCGCCGAATAATTGCTTCAATATCTCATATCTAGCAGTTCGGCTATGCTCTCCATAGAGCTCAGCCAGGTGCGATAAGATGGCTCTCGAAGACGTCATCTTTTCATGGGCTCGTTGAAGCTCATTGGTCATTGAGCCTAACATGTACCCTCGCACTCTTATGTCGTCTTTTACCCATTTCTCATGGGCATCGACATCTTCCTGATTGGCTCGGGTTCTTGCAGGAGCCGCTGGGATGTCCGCCTCCAAGACGTATCCCAGCATTTCCATAGTTAGGACAATCCTCAAGTTCCGAAGCCAGTCCACATAGTTCGGACCAGTCAGGACGTTCTTTTCAAGTAATATAGCGAGTGGGTTCATTGTCATATTGAGAGTTTTGTTAACTGCAGAGAATAATTTAAGATTCGTTAGTGATTGTTTAATTATGATCCGAGTAAAGAATTTAAGGACTTTCTTTATTCATAACTCGGCTCCCACTATTTTATCGGCATTTACACACTCCCATGTTAAATCCGGAAGTCTTGGGTGACTTCATAGTGGTGATCGATTTCTTTACAATGTTTAATAGAGGGCAACTCATACGGTTTATATTCTATTATTCTTTATAAAGTGGTGTCTAACACCAACCCATCTAATGGATGATTCGATTTTCTTTTACCCCTAGTTCACTTGCCCTCAACCCATTCGGTTTCTATGGCTCGCTGAACTATCTAAGTTTAAACCGTCAACTCCTATTAGTCTGACAATTGAATCTTACCCGGCAACCCATACGGTTTATAGGGGTTTGATTTGTCACAACCAAACGCATCTAATGCACTCTAGGAATTTATCAACTTTCCCCAAAAATATTACCACGACATAATCGGAAGAATAATATTCCGGTTTAGATTTCAATTTTCCATGAGTTTGACGGAGGGTAGGAAACCTCGTAACCTTTATAACTTAGTGTTTGTAAGTAGGAGTATTAACGCGATTATATGTTACACTTTGCACATTAATCCGTTTATAAGCGCGGTTTGTCGGTTTGTTTGTTTGTCATACAATATGAAAACATACACAACCTAAAACTAACAACATGCAGTTCATGGACCGTTCCTAGAACAAAAACATCGTAATCTAATTACATGTCTTCGGTCTTGAATCTTCGTCTTCTCGAGAGGATCTTCCTCCGGTCTTCGTCATTACATATAAATTTTACATTTGAAAAATTGCATCTTATACAAATTTTCTAGTAAAATAAATAGGCTCAAAACGGCCTTTACAACCCAATCGAACAAAACAAACGATTCAAAACTAGGTCCATGAACTACATCCCCATTCAAAATTAATGCAACAATTACATTAAACTAAATGGCAATAATAATTGATCTAAAATTGATCTAATCAACAAAAATTAACCCAACAATTAGAATTAATCCAATTAATTCACTTAACCGTTAATTTTAATTTGTTCCGGACAAAATAAATATTTCATCAAATTAATTCCCTTAAAATAAAATTACCATAATTATATTTTAGTCAAATGAAATCTAATTTAATTTGCGGAAAATTAATTTACCGAACGAAATATTAAAACGGAGTCGGAAAACACAAGGCCCGGGCCAAGCTGCTTTGCCGACAGAAGGTCAGCCTGACCAATGACCAGCCCAAATTAAATTAAATTTAAAGAAATTCTAAGAATTTCGAGTCACGGTCCGACCAATTTTCCGGCTCATTTTTTTCGTCCCGAATCCAAAAATAATATTTTTCTAATTATTATATTACACAATTAAATCAGTTTTTCAAAAGAAAAATAGATTTATATTGTAATATAAAATCATGAAAAATAATTTTTAGATGAACAATTAAACATCAACAATTAAAACAATTATGATACTAAATCATAAAAAATAATCAAGCATTCCAAATCCAAATATCAAATATACGATCGCATAGACCTCGCTCCGATACCACTATTGGGATTCGGTGATTAAAATCGATTTACGCAGCGGAAAATAAACCGGTCCAACCGGATAAAACCAAACCCCAAAAACGGACCGATCAAGCATCATATAAACGAATATAAATAACGAGGAAGAGAATCAAAGAATACTTACCCTCGTAGTCCCTTGATGATATAATCTTCGAAGGAAAAACCCGAACAAGCTTTCTCCGGTTACCGACACGAACACGACTCCAATTCGTTGTAGCTTGTTGAATGATCCAACACCGAAATTGCCGAATGTCTCTACGTTATTACGCGTCGGATATTGATCGGAAAAATAAAATATAAATTCGTTCTCAAAGAACACGGCTAGGAATTGATACGGTATTTTTCTTCTCTTCTCTTCTTCCTTTTCTTTCTCTCAAAGATGAACAAGAAAAAGAAAATAAATTTTTCTCTCCCCTCCCTTAAGAACTCACGGCTGAATCATAGTCCTTGTGGTGAGTAATAGTGTTGTTTTATAACATGATTGAAAAGATACTAAAGATCAATATTATCATGTTATCTTTTATCTTCATGTACAAAAACAACTCAAACTCACCCCACACCACATCATGACAACTAAAGGAAGTATCATGCAAGGTGGGAGGAAAATGAGGGGGGCGGCCCACTAGATTTTAGGTGAGAAAACGAGCCGAGCCACTCGGTTCATGTACCGGACGTTCGCGTGTCTAGTCCGTTAAATACACTTCGTTTTATCCCAAATGTATTTATACTTAATTAATTAATCCAATTAATTAATTTTATCAAATACAAAATTATAATAATATATTTCCAAGAAATAATTATTTATGAATTAAATTAATTACCCGGTAATTAATTTCAATTCACTAGACCGCATGATTTATCAAATAAATCAAATTAGATATCTAATATCCAATATTAATGAAGAGATAATAAATACATATTTATCCATCCAATATCCTTGTGCGCGACTCGTAGGTCCGTCTTAGTCGGCAATGGGAGGAACCAAGGAGTACGGTAACACTTAGCCGCCTAGTGCTTCGCATCCGTAACCCAACTAAGAACGAATGATCGGATCATTCCAAAACCATTATGTCGTGAATACCGTATACGTATAAACCCTTCAATCATATGTCCCGGTCAAGCATTAGGGTCACTAGAAAGTCAAACCTCATCAGAACTTGACTCTATGCTTTCTGTTAATGCAAACTGAGATCATCGAGCTCTCGTGTATCAAATGCAACTAGCTCTAAATGCTTTGGCCAAAGACTTATAATCTCATTTGCTATTAACCGCATAGGACATTTACCTGCTCACTTATAGGAAAAAAATTCTATCTTGGTATTCAGTAGAGAGTGCTACTTGCCCATTAAGTTGCATTTCGAGGTTGACCCCACCCACCGGCGATTGGATCGAACTACTCTAATGACTGACTCAATGTCACAAGCACATCTCTTACTGAAACCTCAAGTCAAAGGTCCACGTATACCTATCACAACCTTTCGATCCAGTCATTGACAAACCCTGAGTGATATCCATGTGACCGAATCGAGGTGAGTCGTGTTCGAGTACACTAATCTCATTAGCATACCTATAGCGTGTGCTCCCACTAACTCTTAGTGAAGACCGGCACTCTACATGTCAAAGTACACGTTATACAAGTCTTCTCTAAACTTATTGCCCAGTTAAGTTTTATCGAGTTGCGAACGAGTTAAGCATTCGAGCTCTAAACACTTCCAGTTCCTATATCCTTATCTCCATAAGGAGTAGAATGTTTGCTCTCAAATGTAAGGACTATTATTCTATATACCAAATCACAATGCCAGTGATATACAATAATGTAGAAATAGTTATTGCCTTATTAAATATTCATAATTACAATACAAATACTCTCACTCCCTCATCCTCTGAGTGGCATTCGAGGGCATATCCCTAACAGCGCATGCTCCTCATCATTCCTCGAATAGATAAGGATATCGTCAATGAAGACGACGACACACTTATCCAAATACTCGATAAAGACCTTGTTCATCAACTGCATGAACACTGACGGCGTGTTAGTTAACCCGAAGGGCATAACCACAAACTCATAATGTCCGTATCTCGTCCGAAAAGCTATTTTCGGAACATCGGACTCCCTCACCCGAAGCTGGTAGTACCCCGATCTCAAGTCGATCTTCGAGAATACCGCAACTCCATGCAACTGATCGAACAAGTCATCAATCCCGGACAAGGGATACTTGTTCTTGATGGTCACCTTGTTTAGCTCGCGATAGTCGATACATAAACACAGCGAACCATCCTTCTTTCGCACAAACAAAACCGGTACGCCCCAAGGCGAAGCGCTCGGTCGAATATACCCTGACTCAAGAAGCTCACTCAACTGCTTCTTCAACTCTGCCATCTCTGAAGGTGCCATGCAATACGGCGCCTTCAAAATCGGATCCGCACCCGGCTCTAACTCTATAGCAAACTCAACCTGACGGTCCGGTGGCAATCCCGGTAATTCGTCAGGAAACTCACCAACGTCTGGAATCGATGAAAGCTCGATTCCACCACTCTTCGCCTCCAAGGCGTAACACCAATAACCAGTACACCCCTTCCGCATGAGTCTCATCACCTTCAAGGCGTTAATTACGAACTTCTGGTTTCCCCTCTTTCGCCCCGCTAAAGAGTGCTCGGTGCCGTATTCGGCTAACATGGTGATGATCCTCGTGCGGTAGTTCATGATTGCCCCATGCCGCTTGATCCAATCATCCCCGAGAATCAAATCCTCACCCTTAATATTCACAACAATAAGATTAAAGGTCCAAGCTCTCTCGTAAATAAACACAGAACAGTCTCGGACCTCTCGATCACCAACGATTCTACCACCGCTAGGAAGTTTAACGATGGAAGGCTCGCAAGGCGACAAACAGTCAAGACTCAAACGGCGCACACACTCCAGAGAGATGAATGAATGCGTGGCACCTGAATCAAAAATCACACTGACAGGATGAGACTGAATATGAACGGTACCTGTAGCCACTGTAGCCACCGGATCATCGGCCCTCCTCATCTCATAGACACGCGGATGGGTGGAGCCGACACTGGAAGCTCCCCCTCTAGCGGGCTGACCCCGACCTCTCTCTCGACTGATACTCGGTGGAGACTACAGAGCAAACGAGCCCTGGTTCACACTCGGCTCCCTAGGCACTGGAAAGGAATCCTGGCCACCATGAATCTGTCCTACCCGCTCACAATAGAAAGCCTTGTGGCCCGACTGATCACAAGTATGACAAGTCAACTGTGGACGAAGACACTCCCGGTTCTTATGGCCCAACTTGCCACAGTTAAAGCATATGATATCACGAATGGAGGCTCTGGCAGTACCTCGAAAACCCCCAGAGAAACGAGCCGAACCGCCTGCAGGAATATTTGCGGACTGAGATTTCTGCTGACCTCCACCCTTGTGGCCCGAAAAATTTCCGACGGATTTCTTCTTCTTGCTCTCACGAGCCGCCTCACTGGCCGTCACAGATATATCATAGGCAAGAGCTCTACTCTGATAATCCTTCAAAGTGGTGCAGACAAGCCCAGACATGTAGTCCTGAATCGACAGTTTCATTTGTCTGGAAAAGTGGAAAATCTTGTCGCTCTCCTCTATAACTTGGGCCTTCACGAAATCCAACTCCCGGTTAAAATCAGCAATAGCTTGAGAAACAGGGATATCCCGAGGTTGAGCATCATAAAAGGCATGGACTCGAGCCTGTCTAACCGGCCACGGGTAATATTCGGTCTCCATCAGGTCCTTGAATTCCGCCCACGAAGCAACATGGTCCTTAGGCTCAACAGTCTCCCACCAACCAGTAGCGTCTCCAGTGAGAAAGTACTGGGCGATAGGGACCTTGCGGTCCTCGGGACAGTTGGTGGCGACAAAGACTTTGGATATCTCCTTGATCCACCCCTCCCAGCTGACCGGGTCTGAAGCCCTCGAAAACTGAGGAGGATGCATCTTGATGACATCTTGAAGCCAACGATCTGCTCCGCCCCGAGTAGCGTGGGCCGGAGTCGGGTTCTGAACCGCCTGAGCTATCGCAGCCATTTGGTTCACCATTTGTTGCATCACTGCTGCAACACAAGATCGGCGCCATCCTGAGTAGTAGCATGGCTATGACGGTCACCAGTACTGCTGGCTCCCGAAGAATGCGACGTGGCCGCCTCACCGGCTGCCCCACGTCCCCGGCCGCGTCCACGACCACGACCACGGCCTCTTCCAGCGGCCATACTGGTGTTAAAAGGTAGTAAAAGCAACTCGATGATAAGTATGAGAGGAAAAACAACCACATTTTAAGAAATGGAAATACGGTACGAGAAAACAAAGAATCGAGTAAGGAAAACTTACGAGCACTGGAAGTATCGAGATGCAGGCAGCGGTGTGACAATGTGCAAAACAAAACACAACTAGACCCAAATAACCGACAAGCCTAGGTATCCATAAACCTATTGCTCTGATACCATTTTATGTAACACCCCCGATATATTCAGAGTATATTACAGTACCCTAGACCCCTACATGGGACCCACCAGGCTAAATAAGAATTACCACTCGCCTAACCATCTCGGTTAGCGAGAAAACACACATCATTAAGATAAAAATTAAATAACACGCCCGGTATAACCTGCGAAATAAGCATCACTGACAAACATGAATAACTTTAATTGATACAAGCCACAATCCGAGTGAAAATGCCTAAGTACTCGCGAGTACAATTTATAAGTTTATAATTTGGAAACAACCATATTGAAAAGGACAACAAAAATAAAGAGACTCAAATGCACATGTCAACGACCCTGGCCAGCATCCTCGTACTGTCCCAGCGCCCGCTCGTCCGGCCAAACATAACCTGAAATTCATAAAAAAGGAATTTCCCCAAGACGGGTACCTATAGGGGTTAGCAATTACGCTAGTACAAGTAATCAAGGCAAACCATTCGCTTACACATTTCATAGTACATGCACCAATTCAATTTTAAGACCAAAACCAGATATGTCTTTTCCGGAAAACAAAGAGTCAATAATCAACTTGCCTAGGACCGGGGCTATACCACTGGTCCCGCTCGAGGCCTCTAAGGACCCTCCCGAGCTCTCCATATCATAAAACAATTCATGCACAGGCATTGCCTAGGACCGGGGCTATACCACTGATCCCACTCGAGGCCTCTAAGGACCCTCCCGAGCTGGCTAGCGAAAACAAACTAGTGAATCCAGGGCTAAACCATTGGATTCTCTCGAGTCCCCATCGTACCCTCCCGAGGTGAGCAAAGCACACACAACTACATCACCATTTCATGTTAAGCATAAAGGTTTCCAAAAATACTTGCCTTGATTAATTGACGACGACACGAACGGAAGGAAATCAAACACGACCGCTAGGAACCGACGAAACCGAACCTAACGATTCGAAGAATACAATCACCACCATTTCTAAACGTTACGGAAATAGAATACACCCGAAAATCCACCTACGATTCATGTAAGTTTGTACAAAAACAATGGCGAGAATGGATCACAACCGAACCCTCTCGATTTCACAAATATAATGAAACTTACCATGAACTCGTAGGGAAATCAAGAATACCACCAAGATTAATCATACACATCATGGATTAACCAACAATACGGAACGAATCAGACAAAGACTCAAAAACCCCAAATTTCCCAAAAATAGGGTTCTAGGAGATTAGCTCGGATTAAAGACGAAGAACACCAATAGATGTTGATAATACACTCCAGAAACTCGAGGAAGATGATGGCTCGGAGTTACAAGGCTTAAATTCGCCCGGAAATGCTAAGAAATCACGTGGAGGTTGGAAGGGAAATGAGGAGAAGTGAAAATGATCGAAATCGGTCAACTCCTGGGTATATAAACTCAGGTCGTGTTACGTACGTTAACCATGGGTAGTTAATGTACGTTAGCTGCTTAACGTACGTAAGGATTAAGGAATTACGTACGTAATTCATTGGCAGAACCCACTGCCCGATTCCCGACACACCATTACGTACGTAACTCGCTGAGCTTAACGTACGTAAGTTTCCAACTTAACGTACGTAGGACATACCCATAGCGTACGTAAGGGGCCAGCAGAGCCTACTGCCCAAATTCCTACACACTATTATGTACGTAACTGCACAGGGTTAACGTACGTAATGTCCATACCTGAGGTTGACGGGCCGCTACCAACAGGCAGGGAAAGAACCGAAAAATTGAAATGCGACGGTGAACAAAATACGAGGGTACGAACGCAAAGGATTCGAGGCGACGAACCTAAGTGTTGAAGAAAAACATATTCCCGACTACCCGAAGGTTCGAAAAACAACAACAAAACGTAATTACCCCAAAACTTTGGGAAATTACAAAACGGCCTAAAGCATCCGAAATACACGATATATGGTCAAAACGCCAAACGAAAGCTCACAACATGCATAATAACATGGAATGAATATGCGGCAACACCGAAACGGCGGTTCCGAACAACGATTATGGCATTAAACATGGAATTGAGTAAAACAAGTCCGAAATAAACTCGGATGACAAAAAGTCCAGAAATACGTATTCTCGAAATACCAATACGGTTACAAGTGAGTCGCCAAAGATGAAAAATACTGATAGGACAAAAATAGTGTGCTAAAATCATTGTTAATTATAAGGTTTTCATGAATTTTATTATGGCATACTTGGTTATTTTCTACCTATTTATATTTTGGATGCAATTTACTTCACTTGGCAATTTATTGTTTATTTTAAGTGTTTGATGGAATTTTTAAGCTTAAGGAATAATTTGGGCCATCAAACGGACCAAGCCAAGGTGATTTAGGCTTTAATGAAGAAACTGCCGCGCGACACTAGGTGGCCAAGTGCTAGTTCGGTGATCCAGTGTCGGCCCTGTTCCGAAAATAATCTTGGTGTTGTTGCCGGGGAGCGGTGTCAAATTTTGACGCGTCACGATAGCGCGTTCAAAATTTTGGTGTTGTTGCCGGGGAGCGGTGTCAAATTAATTTTACTTATTTTGGTTAAAAACTTTCTGCAATTTCGACACTGGATCACTCAGTGTCAGTTCTGAAATTTTATAACGATTGTCAGTTGTGCACTAATCCGTTTGTTTTAGCTTTGCATGAATACAAGGTCCCGAGGGGATAAAGACTTACAATACTTTCCAGAAATTACCAAACGAGATAGAGTTTTCAGGCGGAAATAAAAGAAACCAAAGAAGCACTTGGGCATTTACCATTTTCTTTCGAAACATCACCCAACGAATCGGAGAACGAGAGCGAAATCATGGAAACAAATGCTGAAAGGACATTGAAGCAATTAGCCAACCCGGAGCTACCTCAACAACCGCTATGCATCACAATTTCGGCTATTGACAACAACAACACCTTTGAATTGAAGTCGGGATTGATTCACTTGCTACCTGCATTTTATGGTCTATCAGGAGAGGATCCGCACAAACATCTCAAGGAATTCCATGTTGTTTGTTCAAGCATGAAGCCAAACGGTGTCACTGAAGAACAAATCAAGCTTAGAGCCTTCCCATGCTCATTAAAAGATTCAGCTAAAGATTGGTTATTTTATTTACCGTCGGCCACTATCACAACGTGGAACGAGATGGAGATCTTATTTCTGCAAAAGTATTTTCCGGCCTCTCGAGCAGCCCACCTAAGGAAAGAGATATGTGGTGCAAGGCAATTGACCGGCTAAACGTTGCATGAATATTGGGAACGATTTAAACAGTTGGTATCTCGATGCCCGCAACATCAAATTAGCGAGCAACTCCTGATTCAGTATTTTTACGAAGGACTTAATCCGATGGAGTGAAACACGATAGATGCGGCAAGTGGATGAGCCCTAGTTGACAAAACTCCCACGGCTGCAAGGGCTCTCATATCCAACATGGCAGCCAATTGACAATAATTTGGTTGTCGCGATGCACCGATCAGGATGGTGAAGGAGATGCAATCCTCGTCCCTTGAGGATAAATTGAATGAGCTAACCAATTTTGTTATAAAACTTGCTATTGGTCATAGCATGCCAGTCGTACCCTGTCGCATTTGCAAAACCACGGAGCATACGACGAAGAATTGTCGGATTTTGCTTGATGAAATCGAGGCATACGCCAATGCAATTGGAACTGAAAATTCTTATGGGAGGAAGAACGATCCGTACTCAAACACATACAACCCAGGATGGAGGGCTCACCCTAACTTTCGATAGAAAAACTAGCAAGAGGCGCCTCCATAAAATAGGGGACAATACTACAAGCAGCCCGCCGAAAATCCGACACCATCTTTGGAGGAGATGATGAAGACCCTTGTGGCAAATACTATGCAATTCCAGCATGACACTAAATCGAGTATCAAAATTCTCGAAAATCAAGTGAGTCAACTAGCAACCACTGTGAGCCGCTTGGAGAGCCAAAATAGTGGAAAATTGCCATCCCAACCTGAGCCGAACTCAAGGAAAGTGAGTGCTATAACTTTAAGGAGTGGGAAGCATCTTGGAGAGTCTAAACAAGTGGTGGAAGCTGAAAACGAGAAGGAAAGACCCACGGAACAGATCAACACTGGGATACCTAAAGGCGTAATCAGCACTCAAAGGCGTAATGTATGACAAAGAAGGTAAATTCGTCTAAAATTACTCATTTTGAGGCTAACGAGTTACCTTTTCCATCTAGGGTCAAAAAGGCAGCGGTCGTAAATAAAGAAAATCAAATTCTAGACGTATTTCGCAAGGTTGAGATCAACATTCCCTTACTCGACGCAGTTCAACAAATTCCAAAATACGCAAAATTCATTAAGGACTTATGCACCAACAAGCGGAGATTAAAGGGGAATGGGAAGGTAGTAATGGGAGAAAATGTGTCCGCTGTATTCCAAAAGAAATTGCCACAAAAATGGGAAGATCCAGGTATGTTTGCTATTCCTTGTCGAATTGGAAATATGGGTTTTGAACGAGCTATGCTAGATTTGGGAGCATCAACAAATGTTATGCCATGCTCTATATACACCTCCTTAAATCTAGGACCTCTTTGGGAAACAAGGATAATTATACAATTGGCGGATCGTAGCCTTGTGTATCCCAAAGGGGTAATTGAGGACGTTCTTATCCAAGTCAATAATCTCGTATTTCCAGCTGACTTCTACGTTCTTGATATGCAAAACGAGTCATTAAATTCAACACCTATTTTGTTAGGAAGGCCATTTCTAAATACCGCCAATACCAAAATAGATGTTCGTGAGGGATCTCTCACGATGGAATTTGATGACCAAATCGTACGGTTTAATATTTATGATGCTATGAAATTTCCTGAGGAAGATTGCTCTCTTTTTGAATTAAGCGTGATTGACTCTCTTGTCGAGGAAGTATTTGATTTGAATTTCAGGGACACACTCGAGGTAGCACTCACAAGGGATGTAGGAACCAACGATGAGGACGCATTTGGAATCTCAAGAGAATTGATCGAAGTCGTAGCCGCCTTGCAAGGCACGGGACCGATCAGAACAAAAAAAGAGGCAAATTTCATTCGACTTAATGAGGAATGCCGTAAGATCGAGCCTTCGGTCACGCATGCACCCGAGCTAGAGCTGAAACCTTTGCCACAACACTTAAAATACGCACATTTGGGAGCCGACGAAACCTTACCTGTCATTATCTCGGCCGAGCTGAATCCTAATCAAGAGAAGGCATTGCTAAAAGTTCTCAAGGAATATAAGGAAGCCATTGGGTGGACTATAGCCGATATTAAAGGAATTAGTCCAGCCCTATGCATGCATCGAATTCTATTAACAGAGGACGCCAAGCCAACGCGAGAAGCACAACGGCGGTTGAATCCACCGATGATGGAGGTAGTGAAAAAGGAGATTCTTAAGCTCCTCGACGTGGGGCTGATCTTTCCAATATCCGATAGCAAATGGGTAAGCCCAACGCAAGTCGTCCCGAAGAAATCAGGAATTACCGTGGTCGAGAATTAAGAGGGCGAACTTGTTCCTAACCGCATATAAACTGGATGGAGGGTTTGCATCGACTTCCGCAAGCTAAATGCAATGACCCGAAAAGATCATTTTCCCTTGCCATTTATACATCAAATGATTGAAAGGCTTGCCGGACACGCATACTATTATTTCTTGGATGGGTTTTCGGGTTAATTTCAAATTGCAATCACACCCGAAGACCAAGAAAAGACGACATTCACTTGCCCCTTTGGCACATTCGCCTATCGACGGATGCCCTTCAGACTATGCAACGCGCCCGCTACCTTTCAAAGGTGTATAGTAAGCATTTTTACTGAGTACGTAGGTAATATCATTGAAATATTCATGGATGATTTTAGTGTGTACGAGGATTCATTCGATATATGCCTAGAAAATCTCACGCTTATTTTAAAACGTTGTGTAGAAACTAATCTCGTACTTAATTGGGAAAAATGCCATTTTATGGTTAAACAAGGAATAGTTTTAGGGCATGTGGTTTCGGAAAAAGGAATTGAAGTTGATAAAGTAAAAATTGATATTATTGCTGCTTTGCCTTACCCCGCCATAGTGCGGGAAGTACGTTCTTTTCTTGGCCATGTAGGATTTTATAGGAGATTCATCAAGGATTTTTCAAAGATAGCGGCGCCCTTATGCGGCTACTCCAGAAGGAAGTGGAATTCAATATGAACGACGAATGCAAGGCCGCATTTGACAAGCTAAAGCAATTGCTGACATCATCACCCATAATTCAACCACCAAATTGGGAATTTCCATTTGAACTGATGTGCGATGCAAGCGATTACGCGGTAGGGGCTGTCATAGGTCAAAGAGTGGGGAGAGCATCCCATGTAATATACTACGCCTCAAAAACACTGGACCCGACACAAGCAAAATATTCCACAACCGAGAAGGAGTTTCTGGCCGTAGTCTTTGCACTAGAAAATTCCGTTCCTACCTACTCGGAACTAAGGTCATTATTTTCTCAAATCACGTTGCCCTACGATATTTGTTAGCCAAGAAGGAAGCAAAACCGAGACTTATTCGATGGATCTTACTTCTTCAAGAATTCAACACAGAGATCAAGGATAAGAAAGGGTCCGAAAATTCCGTGGCCGATCACCTGAGCCGGTTAGTCCTAGAAAATGATGGAAAATCTATGTGACAGTTTCCCCGACGAACAACTGTTTTCTGTCTCTCGACACTGGGAGAACTGTTCGACACTGGGTGATCCAGTGTCAGATTCTGCAGCACCGTGGTACGCCGATTTGGTGAATTTTCTCGTGGCTAATATTTTTCCTATTGGTATGACACAGGCTAGGAGGGATAAACTCAAAAGTGATGCCAAATATTACGTATGGGATGATCCTTATCTATGGAAGCATTGTTCAGTTCAAATGATTCGAAGATGTGTACCAGAGACTGAATTTCACTCGATTCTTCCTTTTTGTCACTCGTATGCATGCGGAGGACACTTTAGGTCAAAGAAAACAGCAATTAAAGTTTTGGAAAGTGGTTTCTACTAGCCTTCGCAATTTAGGGATGCTTATGATTTTTGCAAGACGTGCGACAATTGTCAAAGAACGGGTAATATCTCTCGACGAAATCAAATGCCACAAAATCCTATCTTGGTATGTGAAATCTTCGACGTTTGGGGCATGGACTTCATGGGACCTTTTCTCTCCTCATATGGGAATCTCTATATCTTACTCTTCGTGGATTACTTATCCAAATGGGTGGAGGCGACCGCCACACGGACTAACGATTCTAAAGTAGTGGCCAAATTTATTAAATCTAATATTTTCACTAGATTCGGAATTCCAAAGGTTATAATCAGCGATCGGGGAAAACATTTCAAAAATCGAATAGTCGAGGCTAGGGGTGTACAAATCAGGTTTTTTTCCAAACCTGTTCGGGTTTTAAAACCGAACCGGTTTTTGGTCGTATTCTGGGAACCGTTTTTTTGACCAAATCGGTTCAAGTCGGGTTGGGTTGGGGACTGTAAAAACTCGACCCTATACCCGACCGGTTCGGGTAGGAAAAACCGGTTATAACCGGGTTTTTTAAAAAAAAAACTTAAGAAAGTAATATATTCTTATTAAATAAACCCATTATACATTAAATATAAACTTTTATTAAATAAACTCACTACAACATCAACTTTTATTCAAACATTTAGAATTTAAAAAATAAACTTTTATTAAATAAACTCAATACAACATCAACTTTTATTCAAACATTTAGAATTTAAAACATAAACTTTTATTAAATAAACTCATTACAACATCAACTTTTATTCAAACATTTAGAATTTAAAACATAAACTTTTATTAAATAAACTCATTACAACATCAACTTTTATTCAAACATTTAGAATTTAAAATATAAACTTTTATTAAATAAACTCATTACAACATCAACTTTTATTCAAACATTTAGAATTTAAAACATAAACTTTTAATAAATAAATCCATTACAACATCAACTTTTATTCAAACATTTAAAATTTAAAACATAATTTTTTATTCATCGAGAGTGATATCTTCTTCGGAGCTAGACTCGCGCGAAGCTTCATCGAGAGCAATTTCTTCATCAGAGAGTGAGATTGCAAAACCTTCTTCCACCTCGATATCGTGTATTTCTTGTTCAATGTCTAGTTCTCCTTCAAGACTTTGAGTGTGTTGTATACGCTCGGATGCGTCCAAGTGATCCTTCAAGCAAATACACATCTCCAATGATGCCGGTGTGAGTCTTGTTCTTCGTATAGATAATACCCTGCCACTAAGAGAAAAAACGGATTCTGAAGCTACCGTAGAAGCTTGGACGGTTAGTAAATCTCGGGCCATGGCGGTTAGAACGGGAAATTGAGTTTCCCTTCCTTTCCACCAAGCCAAAATATCAAAATTTGCGAATTCATGGGGTCCCATAGTGGATAAAAAATAGGTTCCAATATATCTCCCATATTCGCTAGTCGATGATTGGTCACCCTCACCCCTAGCCCGTTTAGTGTTTTCTTCTCTTAAACTATTATATAAGTTAAGCATGGGATCCGCGCTAGTAGAAGTAGAAAATGATGATGAAAACGAAGTTGAAGAATTATTTCTTGAACCATACTTTTTAAAATACACCCCGAATAAATCTTTGAAATTTTTGTTAAAAATGGCTTTTGCATCTCTTGCATAGAAAACGTTTTCGTTATGCAACTCTAAATCAATAGAAATTTTGTCGATAAGTAGTTCCACCCCGCTAATATTCATACATGGGTTCAACGCGGCGGAACAAGTAATTACCGGTGGTATTTCTTTGAAATATTTTCTTAGTTTTACTTTCATTTGCGAAACTATTTTTTCATATAAATCACCACTTAATTCGTAGTCGCTTAATTTTGAACACATTAAATAAATTTGATTAAGTACCAAATGAATAGTGGTATAATAAACACCCGATAATAAAGTTGTTGCGCTTTTAAAAACTTTGAGCAATTCGCTTATTTTTCTAACAATATCCCATTGTTCCGACGTAAATGGTGTAACCCTAGTCGTCCTATTCGCAAGTTCATCATGAAAAAGTTGTAAAGTATCACGTTGGCGTAAACCACAACAAAACATTTTATAAGTCAAATTCCATCTTGTAGGAACGTCCCAATTAGGGGTTAAAAAAATAGAATTCGTGTCCTTACACAATTTCATATATTGTTTATATCTAGCTTTACTTGTACAAAATATATCTTGTAACATTTTTTTAAAAGCGTCTTTTACCAAACTTATTTCGGGTACCGCTAATCCGTCTTGCACAACCAAGTTTATAATGTGTGCAACACATCGACTATGATAAAAAATACCCTTCAAAGGCGGTTTATATGTTAATATTAATTTTTTTACCGCATTTGTATTATTAGACGCGTTATCAAATGAGATCGAAAAAACTTTTTATTGTAAGTTAAAGTTATTTATTACATTTTGTAACATATAAAATAAATTTTGACCCATGTGAGGGTACTCAAAATTTTCAAAAGCAATCGTACGCTTCATCATTAGCCATGAATCGGGATCAATCCAATGTGCGGTAACACAAAGGTATGAACCGGGCAAACCATGAGGTGCCGACCAAACATCGGTTGTTAAGTTTACATTTGTATTTAAGTTTGCAAAACCGTTTACTAGTTCTATTTTACCCTTTTTCCATAATTTAAGACAATCACGTCTAAGAGTAGCACGACTTACTTGTTTATATCGCGGTTGAAGAGTATTTTGAATCACCTTAGTCAATCGAGGGTTAACGAAGTGGTTGAACGGCAAACCTTCTTGAATCACGTACCTTGCAAATTGTTGTCGGCACCGCTCCACCTCGTATGCAAAAAGACCCCCCTCTCGTGACATAGATGCTTGACCGGCTTCCAGAACGAATTTGAGTCCTTCGCAATACTTGTCGGTATGCATCTTCAACGTCGTGTTGGATTCATGTTTCAAAAATTTACCGCAATGTTTACAATGAGCCTTAAGTTGCCCATCTGACAACTTCACGAGGTTGAAATTACACCAAATTTTTGGATTTTGGGTTGTTTCTATAACTTCAACAATCTCGTGTGCATTCGTGGAAGCGGAAGAAGATTGAGTTGCCATTTGAATTGAGAGAAACGAGATTTTTGTAAGTTTTTTAGTGCTTGAAGAGTGTTTGAGTATTGTGACTAAACCAAAACTCAAATAGGCTATTTATAGTTGATTAGGGATGGCAAAATGGTAAAAAAAAAAAAAGGCACAAAACGGTCATATTTTTGAAAAAAATGAAGCCTAACGGTACACTGAAAAAACCCGGTTTCTAACCGGTTTTTCCAACCCGGTTTCCGAAAGTGGTTCCCCCAAAACCCGACCCGGATTTCTAACGGGAAAATGGAAAACCGGGTAGAAACCGCAGGTTTTTATACAACCCGAACTGGTTTTGGTCAAAAACCGGTTTTGACCGGTTTCGGTTTCGGTTTTTTTTCGGTTTCAGTTTCGGTTTCGGTTTTTTTGCCCACCTCTAGTCGAGGCACTCTTGAGGAAATAATGTGTCTTGCACAAGGTGTCCACTTCTTATCACCCGCAATCAAATGGGCAAGCTGAAACATCCAACAAAGAGATAAAAATAATCTTGGAGAAAACAGTTCAGCCGAATCGGAAGGATTGGAGCCTACGGCTCGACGACGCGCTCTGGGCATATAGGACGGCATATAAAACACCAATTGGCATGTCCCCGTATCATTTGGTTTATGGCAAGCCTTGCCATCTTCCCGTCGAACTCGAACATCGCGCTTTTTGGGCAATCAAGAAATGCAATATGAATTTTGACGAATCGGGCACCCACCGAAAGTTGCAATTACAGTAGAAACTCGATAATTTAATACTCGATTATTTAATAAACTCTCTAAGATAATAGTTTTGGCCGGTCCCGACTCAGGGATAGGGTGCTAAATTAATAATTCGCTAAAATTATAAGATAATACATTTTTGATAATTTCTATAGGTCCCATATAAAATATAAATTAATAATTCCTTATATATTGTACATATTATAGGAATAATTTATGAAGGTTTCTTAAAAAATTACTCAATTGTATTTTTTTTTTTGTTGGAATCAATTTCATCTTAAATCGCATCTCTAATTTTCCTTATTACCGTAAGAACTTCTAGTGTTGTATTCTCATATAGGCTCAGCAATAAATTATTCAATATGATGGCCGCTTTAATGTTCGCATATTTTGATTTTGTATTTATAGAAAAAATATACACTGATATATTCAACACAGGACGCATAATAAGATGAGAGATTGAAGGGTTATTTTAAATTGGACCCTTCATTTGATATGTACATGCATTGTACAATAATTAAGTGAAAGTTTGAAAGTTGTTTGTAAATTAAGTATTTCATTATAAATTAATAAAATATTAATTAATATATAAATTAATAATTATTAATTTGTCGATTAATTAATAAATTTTGGTTGTCCCAACAGTATTAATTTATAGAGTTTCTACTTACAAGAACTGGAGGAGATACGAAATGATGCGATCGAAAATGCGACAATTTACAAAGAAAATACAAAGGCATTCCATGATTCAAGAATAACAAGGAAGGACTTCGTTGTAGGCGAAAAAGTATTACTCTATCACCCTCGACTCAAATTATTTCCGGGCAAGTTGCGATCCCGCTGGATTGGTCCGTTCATAATTATCAATATTTTTACTCATGGAGCGATTGAAGTTCAAAGCCTAAAGACACGAAAAATTTTCAAAGTTAACGGCCATCTCCTAAAACCCTATCGCGAAGGACTCACGACGGTTAATATGGAAGAATACAGAGTCGAGGACCCATCTGAAATTTAAAACAGGGAGCTCGTCGAGCCAACGACGTAAAAAAAAGGCGCTTGTTGGGAGGCAACCCAATTTTTTTTAATTTTTGCAAATTTTTTTCGTTTTTTCATCGGAGTCGGGTTTTTTTTTTTTTTTGAAACAATTTTTTATATATATAATTTATCCTGCCTTTCCTTTTAAAATTTTTGTGCTTATTTCCTTTTCAATTTTTTTACTTCCTTTATTACTCCTACTTAGTTGTTATTTTAGTATCCCTAAAAAAAATCCCGTCCCTTTCTCCCTCCTCATTCTGTACCCTCGCCCCCCTCCCCCCAGTCTCCACCAAACTAACCTCTCTCCCTCTCTCTTTTCTGCAGCCTCAAGAATCCCTCACCGCCGACCGCCATGACCGGAAAAAGGAATGTCAACCGGCCACTAAACGGAATCACTCGGCGGATGGAAAAATAATCCTAGGGCTCCGACCTACTATGACCTCACCGAGCTAGAACAGCACGCGGCGAACCCCTCCATCGCCGGAAAATGAAAGTTCGGCCGAGCAGCATCTGGCGAGCCACTCAACAAAAAGCCGAGACGGCGTACACCGGGTCAGCCCTCAAAAAGACCGAAGCAACCCCAGAAACCGTCGGGCCGAGGCTTGAGGGACGAACCAACACCGCCGCCATCTCCGCCTTCGTCGAACGCGCCGCTTAGCGAAGAATTGGCCCCTGGGATCACCTATCAGCTACCACCACCACCCCCTTTGTTGCTCACATGGTACGGAGCGGAGCAATTGAGCCCCAAAGCATCCGATGAGAGTGGTTCGGAACACTCACCGCCAACCGAACGTGAGCCAGAAAACGAGCCGCAACCTACAACCTGTAACACCCTGAGATATTCGTAATAGTTACAGCGCCGTAAATCCTTTAGGTAAGGATTTACAAGCCTAATTAAAAGAAATGTGAATAAAATCCAACCATACTATAGAAATTCAAGTTACAAGCCGGTTCCAAAAGATCCAAAGAGTTAATTAATACAACCATATCAAAATGATATTAATTAGACACGCGTACTCGAGTACTGAAAATGAATCAAGAAGGCAAATCACAAAAACAATAAACATCATTGTGCCCCTTCGTCGTCACGTCGGTACTGTGGCTGCTTCCCCGCTCCTCGGCTACCTGAACATCAAACAAATGTCCACCCCCGAAGGGGTTAGCAAAACGATGCTAGTACAAGTATCATATTAAATAAATCGGATATGCCACAACAATGCATAACAAAATACACAACACGGATTTCCGCTACCGGAATCCAACAATGCGAATCCACAAGATTCTATTTACACAGTATGGGTATTCCAACGATCCAGCGCCCTCAGCATAGATCCCAAGATGATCCCGTCGGACCAACACGAGGTGGAAAAACCCGTCCAATGATCCAGCGCCCTCAGCCTAGATCACAAGATGATCCCGTCGGACCAACACGAGGTGGACATCCGATCCAGCGCCCTCAGCATAGATCGTACAACATACACAGACACAACTCACGCATACATATATGCCAAATCGCTATGTCCATCAACATGAACATACAAACACTAGATAACGAATATCATGACAATTCAACAAAATAAATCCCATGTTCAATGACATGAATAAACCACATGCATGCTCAAAATACCAATATTAACACATTACGATACTTGTCTCGAAGATGGCAAGAACTAAACACTCCAATGATCTCAACACACTCGAAGGCCGCCTCCTTCGATCAACGTATCAAGCTCGAACCTTAACAAAGAAAATGATAAAGAATTCATCTCAAGTCGTACGAATGCCTATCAATCCGGTCTACGGCCAAAAGCTCTAAATATGTAATCTGCCTGACTACTTAGCGTACGCTACGTACTCTACGTAACGTGCGCTAAGTCTGCCTGTTAACGTACGCAACTGACCAAGTCTAGCGTACGCTAACTGTGTACTGACAGTTCTCTCTTGATCATCCGACTGACTCGGCTGATGACATAACGTACGTTACGTACCCAACGTAGCGTACGTTAACTCATTCCCGATAGTGCACGTTAATATATACATCTTAGCGTGCGCTACCCGTGCATGGCAGTTTACTACTGGGCAGAAAGCTTAATCTAATGGTGAAGGAACTCATGAAATCTTCAGTGCTAATATATGTCATCTCCGTGAATATCATGCTCATACGGTTTGTGAAAGATCTTGACGGATTAAACGACTACGAGACACAAAGATACGTATAGTCATCACGACACCATAATTTATCTTTGATCTTCAAGAAGATATCCTAAGTTCAATCCATTCCATGTCCCAAAACGTATGATTCCTTTATGTAAAGACAAAAGAACTTGGAAATCTCCATCTACTGGTCATAATCGGTTTTGAAGCTTCATGAATATGCTAGGAGTTCAAACACTAAAAGGTTCAATGGTTTATACGATGAATAAGTAGCGAAACATCGAAAATATCCTTCTAACACATGATGTTCGACTACTTACGAATTTAACTAACTAGGTAATCCCAAAACATGATCAAAACGTCCTTCAGAATACTACTAATATTGGTGAAGAATCACCTACCTCAAAGTAGCGAAGAACACGAAGGAACTTGAAGAAATCCACACCGAGGGCTTGAATACCAATCTCCAATGATCTACAATCTTCAAACTCGTGCTAGGATGATGATATGAATGGTGTAGGATGAATAGAGTGACTCTCCAAGTCCAAGAATTCGGATGTGGGAAGTGAAAAGGCTGAAAATATGAAAAAGGATGTTGTCTTATTTATAAAAAATGGTTATTAGCGCGCGCTAGTCCATACTCATAGTGTGCGCTAACGATCATTCGAAGCTTACTGACTTCACTGTACTCAGCGTTTAGCGTGCGCTATCCTCATATCATTAGCGTGCGCTACCGCGTTGACTTGGCTTTTTCCGAAAGCCGTCCAGGTTCATCCCGACATGATCCGACCGAGATCCTCAGCCGATCTCACCTACCACCCTGTCTTAATCATGTTGACTACGTATAGCGTGCGCTAAGGTTCATGCTTAGCGTGCGCTACGGATCCAACTTAGCGTACGCTACACATAGTCGATAGCGTGCGCTACATGCGCAGAATCACAATAGATCACATTCATGAAATCATGCGCTCAACAACACCGGATCAAGGAATACGGAGAATAATACTCAGATAATGTAACAAATACAATATCACACGCAATATCACCGGATCAAGGAATACGGAAAAATGTAACAAATACAATATCACAAGGTTCAAATACATATCCAAAATCTCGGGTATTACACAACCGAGCAAGAAAATGAAACCGAGGCCGAGCAGCAGCACGGCTTCACACAAGCCGAGAGCCCAGCTCCACCTCCAGTGAGAGAGAAATGTAAGAGTCTCCTCGGTCTGCCGAACCGATACAATGTCGCCTTTGGATCCCCAGGACAGGTTACACGCTACCGCAAACTCACGGAACGAAAGGTAATCCCATCGGTCTATCTTGATGAAATTATTTTGCGACAGTTGGGATTGTATGATGATGTCATGGCGTTGCTGAATGTATTGGGGTGGGAGAGGTTGGCAACAGTGAATTGGGAAGTCTATGAGGATCTGACATATGAATTTTTTAGCTCAATCTGGGAAGGGTATTTTGAAAAAAATGGAACTTTTTATTTTCGTTTAAATGGTAGAGGTTATACATGAGGAGCCGAGCAGTTTAGTCGAGCACTTGGGCTGACTTCCGATTTGGCAAATGATTACGAATGATGCCTGTCCATTTCTCACGGGAAAAACTAAGGCCACCGCCATTCGTAACCTAGTGATCCGCTACGTTCAATGCCTTATGGCATATACGGTCACCGGGAGATATTCAAATCGGAATGTGGTGCAGATTTTTGAGTTGCGGATGATATATGCGATGGTTTTCAGAAAAAGGGTAAAGTGTGTTAAGGATTTATTAATGCTGTTCATTGGGGAAGATGTCACGAAAAAACCAATCGTAATGGGGGGTTTTGTCATGGCAATAGCTCGGCACACCGGTACTGATTTCAGCAGTCGGTTTCCGGTTGGGACAGTGGAAAAATTGGACAAGACTCTCCTTACAAAAATGGGCGTTTTGGAAAAAAGTGGAAGAATTTTCAAGTGGCGAATTTCAGCAAACGAGACGATATCTCTACCGAACACCGATTACACTTCGCCTTGGGAGGAGAAAATTTTGAAGATGTTGCACAGGAGCTTTCCATCCATTCCTTCGGACATCTCGGGGTCAAGGGCACGGGCAGACGGTGCAAGCACAAGCCGAGCAGGAGATTCGGCTAAGGAGGCTGAGCTGAGGCGTCGGATCGAGCAGCTTGAGGAGGGGCATCGCGCACTTCAAGCCAAGGTGGATCGTTTGACCGAGCAGCTGGAAGCCCTTCTCCATCATTATCCCGGTGATTGCTACTCTATACTTTTTACTATCCTTTATTTTTCTTCTTCTTTTCCTTCGTTCATTTGGAGTTGTGTACTTAATTTTAAGTTTGGGGAAGTTGGATTTGGAATGATTAATTGAATTAGAAATTGTGATGAATTTAAATTTGCGTCCTTAGCTAAATTTATGTGATTGAGTCAAGTTCGTCTATTGGGGATTTAAATATGGCCTGACATAGGAGATGGATATGATTGACTAGTTTGATTTTAACTAGGGTAGTACACTATCTTGATTTTGGATTTGGATAAAAGTGTGAGAGATTCATGGCACAAGCCCTTTTTATTCGTGAGTTTTGAGCCATAGAGCAAAATATATATATATATATATAAATAATTATACATATACATACTCACTTTCTTCTTGTGGAGTCGAACGTGTTGTGTTCATGCTAGAACTTAATTAATTATACATGTCAAGACTATGTTAGTGTTCTCATGCAGTAAAGTGACAAAGGCAATTAGGAATAATCTACTTGGATTATATTTTCCCACCTCGACATAATCACCATTAGAATCCCATTCATACCTGAGCCTTATTCTTTGATCCAGCATATTTTATTAGCCATTATCTAATTTTTGGTGAAAATTCATCCGTTTGAACCCTTGGTCAAGATTTGGTTGTGAATTAGGTGTATAACAAGTCGAGGGAAGGACGGAGAATTATCAAAAAAGTGGTGGTGAAGTAAAAATAAAGAGGGTGCTGAAATTAAGATGAAAAAAAAAAAAGGCCGAAAAAAAAATAAGGGGGCAGCCGTAAAAATACTCCCCTCGAATGTTGTTAAGCTACTTACCTCAACTAATCTTTCGTGGCTATGCGATTACATGTGCCTAAAAGGGTGCTCAAGGAAAGGATGGTGATTCATTGTTTGAAGGATTTGTTATGCACTTATTTTCATGATTAGTCTCGGCCAACGAATCCTCTATTTATCCTTCTTATCCTACCCATACCTAAAGCCCTGTTACAACCATAAAAGCCCTTTTGATTATATGCATGAGTTCTTCTACGTAGTGGAGATTTGATTTTTGTGCGAGTATGGTAATGACACACCATGTTTTGACGTGAGTGATTGCTTAATAATCCCTATATCTACTTAAGCGAGTGACCCCTTGTGAGGCCATCAAATTTTCTCTCACTTGATGCCAATGAAGATATTGAGATTGGTTGAGGTACTACAATTTTCTTCATACTTGTTCATGATTATTTGTTCTCCCTTGAATATGGCTATCATCTTAGATTTTTCAATACATGCTTCTTGAAATTCTTTCACTCGAATTATGCTTGAGGACAAGCATTGGTTTAAGTTTGGGGAGATTTGATAGGACGATAATAGTGTGCTAAAATCATTGTTAATTATAAGGTTTTCATGAATTTTATGATGGCACACTTGGTTATTTTCTACCTATTTATATTTTGGATGCAATTTACTTCACTTGGCAATTTGTTGTTTATTTTAGGTGTTTGATGGAATTTTTAAGCTTAAGGAATAATTTGATCCATCAAACGGACCAAGCCAAGGTGATTTGGGCTTTAATGAAGAAACTGCCGCGCGACACTAGGTGGCCAAGTGCTAGTTCGGTGATCCAGTGTCGGCCCTGTTCCGAAAATAATCTTACTTGGGGCCCAAGTAACGACTCCAGTCCGCCCCAATCAGTTCCACAAGGCATAAGATCGACCCTTAGGCTGGGGAAAGAAATTTGAATAGATTTGGGAAGAAAGACTCCAAAAGAATTAAAACTCAAGAAGGATAAGAAGGAGGGAGATCCAATTAAAAAAGGAAACTAATAGATAAGGACTAATATAAAAGGAGGGGGGCTGAGATTATTATTAATGACCATTATCATTATCACCATATCACATCGGCTGGAGGAGAAAGAAAGGGGCAACCGAACCGCTATTCCCACCGGAGCAAGCCGAACCGTTTCCGACGTGCGAGGAAGAAGACTACATCGTTTGAATTTCTTTCTTCTTATGTCTATTATTAGTTTGATGTTTTCTAAAGCCAACATGTCCGGCAAATTTTCTATTCTAGTTCTTAGTAAAGTTTGAAGCCGTATTTGAATTATTCATGTTTTAATCCCGAAGCGTACTCTCAACTCGAAATCTCTTGAATTACTTTTGTGTTATTGAATTCACTACTATGCCATATAATTTCTTGATTTGGTTTGGCCAACTAGATTAGGGGTTTTATGTCTTATGCTAGAAATTGAGTTGTAATCTGTAATTGTTGCAATTTTAATTTCACAAGTAGCAAACAATTGAATTTTCTCAATTGAGTAACACAAAATCAAGATCCCTTAAGTCGAGCTTATGAACTTAATATCTTGCCTATTTCATTATTTTGGTTTTTAATGCATCTAGCGAGTGAGATTTGAAGAGCTTGTTTTGAATCCACCGCATAGATAGGTTTAATTAAAGAGCTTGTTTTAATTAAATATACTTAAGAAATAATTGGGGTCAACAGAGCTTGTTGTTGGCTTCGGAATAGGAGTTCATGAGATTAGAGAAGAGATAAGCGCTGCATTGAAGCATGAATTAATTCAAAACGGTGGATAACGAAACTAAGAACTAGATTATTCCTCAATTGATATTCTTGAATTTTATTTCCTTTGTTTATTTTAATTTAATTTATTTTACGCAAATTATTTTAGTTAAGATCAGAAACTAAAACCCCCCCTTCGTTTTTATTTTAAGTTAATTGCACAAAGTACTTAACCCTTAAAAAGTATAATTGATTTACCGTTCTCCATGGGATCGGCTCTTACTTGCCGATACTACTAGTTAGTAGAAGTAAGCCAAGGAAAATAAAAATAACTAATTTTGACGTGTCACGAGCGGTCAAATACACCAAAAATGAAAATGCCGGGAAAAGAAAATACGGATATTACAGCCCTAACTTGCGCTTGCGCTGCTCCGGGCTACTGGTCATGTCTGGTCGGCGTATCGTCGGAATAATAACATTACACCGCTGCATCCATCCCCCCGTCAATCTAACAGTAGTATTGCTTTTTAGCTGTCTGTTTTGCAGGTTTCCCAATCAGATTTTCAAGCTGCCCGAAATCTTCCCGTGCAGCTCCTCCTGTAGCCATCCCGGTTGCAGGCAACTCGTTCCCTCTTCCCGTGCCGTGACCGTTTCTGTGTTTTGCAGGGTTTTGTTCAAGAGTCGATCGGTTTCCAGCTTCCGCGGCTTTTCCTCCCTCGTTTCCAAGGCGTGTCGAAGTCTGGTATCATTGTACTTTTCTGTTAAATTATATTTTCGTCAGTCATATATCTACTATTTAATGTGATTTTTATGCGGTTAGCTTTCTATTAAATTGTCTTTTACATTCTCATCATATTTTCATTTTTGACTACACTACCACATTTTATTTTTTGTAGTGCGTTTGTTTTTTGTGCTGGTTGATGTCGCGCTGTTTGCGGGTTGGTAGTTGGAATTTGGGTACCTTGACGGGTAAGCTTTTGGAGCTCGTGGATGTTTTGGGTAATAGAAGGGTTGATGTGGCTTGTATTCAGGAGACTAGGTGGAAGGGGGCGCAGTCCAGGGAGGCGAACGGTTATAAATTGTGGTACTCAGTCCTTGATAACTCGAATAATAGTGTGGGTATTCTTTTGTCTAAGGAGCTTAAGGATAATGTCGTGGAAGTGAAGAGGTGTAACAATATGATTATGTCCATTAGAGTGGTGGTTGGGGAGAAGGTGGTTAATGTGGTTTGTGCGTATGCCCCTCATGTTGGTTTGGGTGTGCTTGTTAAGGAAGCTTTTTGGGTCTGTTTAGATGATTTGGTCGGGTATATTCCGGACGATAAATTTATTTTTTGGGGGGGCGATTTCAATGGGCACATTGGTGAGGGGGTGGATGGTTACCATAGTGCTCATGGGAGTTTCGGCTTCGGAGTTAGGAATGCAGGAGGTTCCGCGCTGTTGGAGTTTGCCATTGTGCATGAGTTGGTAATTGCTAACTCTATTTTTCAGAAGAGAGCTGAGCACCTCATCACCTTCGGTAGTGGGGGGCACAACACGCAAATTGACTACCTTCTTTTGCGCAGTCGTGATGCTAGGGCGTGCGTGGACTGCAAGGTGTTCCGGAGCGAGGCTTGTGCTTCTCAACACCGGCTGTTGGCTATGGATATATCCATGGGAGGATCTGAAGGATGAGAAGGCGGCAGAATTCAGGGAGTCTCTGACCTGTGAATGAGGTTTTTTGCGGGGAGGGGGGGGGGAGGGGGGCGATGCTAACCTTATGTGGTCCAGCATGGCCAATGCTATTTGGAATGTGGGCGAGAAGGTGGTAGGGGTTTCTTCGGGCAGGTCTAGTGGACCTAGTGAGGCATGGTGGTGGAATGAGGAGGCCCAAAAGAAGGTTAAGTCTAAACAAGTGCTGTTTAAGGAGCTTTTTCGGTTAGTGATGGGGAGGAGAGAATCTTGAAGATTGTAGCGTACAAGGTGGTGAAAAGAGAGGCTAAAAAAGTAGTGTCTAAGGCTAAAGGTGAGGCATACGAGGAGATGTACAAGCGCCTAGACACCAAAGAAGGAGCGAATGCTATTTTTAAACTAGCGAAAGCTAGGGAAAGAGGGCGGCGCAACCTGGGTCCTGTTAAGTATATTAAGGATGATTTGGGCCAAATGTTAGTGAACGATGTGGCTATTAAGGAGGGGTGGAATAGGTATTTTTTTGAACTTTTCAATGAGGCTAGGGAAAGCGACTCGGTGGCGCAAGGAGTTAGTCTATCTTCTGCTCGTTCGTTAAGTTCCTGTGAGAGCATCAACAGGGAGGAAGTAAAGGGTGCCCTAATAAAAATCGGTAGAGTTAAGGCTGTAGGCCCGGATCAGATCCCTATTGAGGTGTGGCTTTGTCTGGGGGAAGTTGGAGTTCAGTGGCTAGCATAGCTGTTCAACATCCTCCTCAGAGGTTCTAAGTTGCCGACGGAGTGGAGGCGTAGTATTGTCGTGCCGTTTTTCAAGAACAAAGGCGATGCTCAGAGTTGTAGTAACTATCGGGGTACTAAACTCCTCAGTCATACTATGAGACTTTGGGAAAGAGTGGTGGAATGCAGGGTTAGAAGAGAAGTTGAGATCTCAGAGAACCAATTTGGCTTTATGTCGGGGAGGTCCACGACTGAGGCCATTCATCTCGTCAGACGCCTTATGGAGAAGTTTATAGAGCGGCGTAAGGACCTCCATATTGTGTTTATTGATCTAGAGAAGGCTTATGATACCATTTCGCGCGATGTTATTTGGAGGAGCCTAGAAGAGAGGAGGGTCTCGTTGCCGTACGTTGGGGCGATCCAAGACATATACTCCCAAGCTAGGACTTGCATTAGGACCCCAGTTGGTGACACCCAATATTACCCGGTTGAGATAGGGCTACACCAGGCGTCGGCGCTAAGCCCTCTTCTCTTCGCTCTAATCCTTGACGTCATTTCGTTGGGTATTCAGGATAGCGTCCCGTGGTGCATGCTTTTTGCTGACGACATTGTGTTAGTGGCGGAGTCGAGGAGGGAGGTGAACTCGAAGTTGGAGCTATGGAGTTCTAAGTTAGAATCCCAGGTCCTGCGTGTGAGCCGGTCTAAGATCGAGTATCTCTGGTGTAACTTTAGTGGTGAGGCCAATGAGGAAGAAGTAGAGGTAATGATTGCTCATCGGATCGTATCCCGTACGGATAAGTTCGAGTATTTGGGTTCGATCATTCAGAAGGAAGGTGAGTGTGAAGATGATGTCACTCATCGTATCAAGGTGGGGTGGCTAAGGTGGAGAGCAGCGACAGGGGTCCTGTGCGACAAGAAAGTCCCTCTAAAGTTGAAGGGTAGATTCTATAGAGCGGCAATCAGACCTGCAATATTGTATGGCTCTAAATGTTGGGCGATGAAGAAGTCGCTTGAGAGCAAGTTGGAAGCGGCTGAAATGAGAATGTTACGTTGGTCGTGTGGTCGCACAATGTTGGATGCACAATGTTGGATAGAATCTCGAATGGGGTTTTCATGAACGCGCTAGAAGTGGCGCCCATTTCAGCGAAAGTTAGGGAAGGGAGATTGAGATGGTTTGGCCACGTCCGCATGAGGTAGGCATCTGCTCCGGTGAGGAGGGTCGAGATTTTAGTGGTTGTAGGGGAGAGGAGGAGAGGCAGACCGAGGACTACGTGGGAGCAACAGTTGAGATTAGATTTGAAGGCCTTCAACCTTTCCGAGGCCATGATTGTTGATAGGTGCTCTTGGAGGCGCCAGACCAGAGTTGTGGTTTCTGTTGTTGGGAGCGGTGCTGTAGTAGAGAGCCTCAGGGTTGGATTATCTCGGTTAGGTTTGACCTAGAGCATTGCATCTTTTTTATTTTTATTGTATATTTTATCCTATTGGCTTTTGCATGTGGTGTAATTTTGACAAGGAGCTGTACGCAGAGTCAACCTCTCTTCTGTTAGAGCAGCGTTCATCGAGAGTGTAGTTGCCAAAGTCCCCTTAGGTAAGTCTCATGTGAATAAAGTCATGGACTCAGTATGGTTTTGAGCTTTTACGAATCATATGCTTCTTTGTATATATCACTCAATACTTTGTTGTGCACTAAGCTGGGGGTCTTCACGGAAACAGCCTCCCTACCGTAAAAAGTAGGGGCATGGTCTGTAACACCCCCAAATCCTATTGGGTCATTATAGTTCTATGGACCCCACACCAGGAGATCCACCAGGCGAACACGACCAACATACAACAAACTGACCAAAAGGTGAATCACAGTCCCTACTATGACATCCAACATAATATTCCGATATGGAATTTCAACGACAAAGGTGGGCCTACATGGCCAAAATAAAAGTACAACAAATCCACGAGCCTTGCTCGGATAATACAAAATGACAATGACTGAACAAAATTGGAGTACTCCAAACTGTCTAACCGACATGATCACCAAAACATCTCGGACTAGTATCGCTCGAATGTCTCGCCGCCATCGTCATGCCCCTGTGTCTCAACTCTCTCCTCGCAAACACCTAAAACATGTAAACATGTTCCGCCCCCGCGGGGTCAGTCAACCAGATAATGAATATAAAATACATGCACAACATGATATGCATCCAAAGGCAAAATGAACAGTACAACAATGGTCATACGAGATGCTCACAAACCAAGGTAAGAATCGAGCATTCGCGAAACATTATGCCAACGGCATACAATTGGTACCTGCTCAACAGGTTAGAACACAAGTGCCCAATGGTGAAATCATCAATACAGAACACAATAGTGAATTACCCGAAGGTAAACCAAGCAAGAAACTGAATTAAATACGAATCACAATGCCCGAAGGCTCCAACGGAAATACCAATACATCACCATTGCCTGAAAGCCACTCAGCTGAAGCTGTCACAATATCACAATGGTCTGAAAACCACTCAGCCGAAGCTGCCAATCATCACAATGGCCCGAAGCCAAACAGCCCAAAGCTGTATCATCTGAGGGCCGAAGCCACGGCACGAAGCCATATCACAATGAGGGCCGAAGCCACGGCACGAAGCCGTATCACAATGAGGTCATCCAATGACTGTGACCTGCTGAATTGCAGGTGCTAGGAAACCAACCGCGAAGGTTCAAGCCCCAGACTTGCCAATAATGAGATCACCCAGTGACCGTGACCTACTGAACTATAGGTGTTGGGAAACCAACCGCGAAGGTTCAAGCCCCAGACTTACCCATAATGAGATCACCCAGTGACCGTGACCTACTAAACTGTAGGTGTTGGGAAACCAACCGCGAAGGTTCAAGCTCCAAACTTACCCATCGATCACTAGCCGCAACTAGCCTCCAAACACAATTAATCACAAATGGCAACGATCCCAAGATTATCGAATTTACAAGAATAATAGTGTGCTGCCTTGAGTCGGCCAACACGACAACAATAACTCACAGATGCGCACTGCCCTCGGCGGTCCTAATTCAAATTCCTCGACTGCCTTACAAATGGCCAATCGATCACAACGACATCAACGGATGGAAAATGTCTTCGACAGTCCCAATTCAATACATCGATTGCCTTAGAATGGTCAATCGACAACACGACACAATGGATGGGAATCATCTTCGATAATCCCAATTCAATACCTCGATTACCTTAGAACGGTCAATCGATAACAATGATACAACGGATGGGAATTATCTTCGATAATCCCAATTCAATACTTCGATTACCTTAGAATGGTCAATCGATAACAATGATACAACGGATGGGAATTATCTTCGATAATACCAATTTAATACCTCGATTACCTTAGAACGGTCAATCGATAACAATAATACAAGGGATCGGAATTATCTTCGATAATCCCAATTCAATACTTCGATTACCTTAGAACGGTCAATCGATAAAAATGATACAACGGATGGGAATTATCTTCGATAATCCCAATTCAATACCTTGATTGCCTTAGAATGGTCAATCGATAAACAACGAAACGATTAGAATAGATGTCCCGGTGCCTTTAATCGGTTACCGTTGACGGAGATGATAATCGAACGCGTCAATGCCTTCACTCGGCCAACTACAGCATCAATCGCAAAATACCAATATCAATAACAATGATCGCAACAACGTCTCAAAACGACATCAATATAAAAAACAACAATCGATACATCGATACCGTGAACCGGATATCGATAATAACATCAACCATGAGTATCTCAAAGCCCTGAACGGTTTTTATCGGACAATACAACATTTGGCATAATTTGCTGAAGGGAATCGTATCAAACAATCCCCTAATATCAACAAAATCATAGAGAGACCAAGTCTCGAAATAATACAACACATTCATACACATACATGATAACATTAATCTCATTGACTAGTACAAGTATAAAACTTGCCTTAAACCGAAGGCGAGAAAGTCCTTCCATGAAATGACGAATGACGTCCTCCGATGAACACAAGCACTCGAACATCCTTGGATGAAACATGATTCATTCAATAACACAAAATCAATGGAAAGTAACACCAAAACAATCCCGATTCAACCACGAATCGGCTAAAATCCACCAACGAATATCATAGTTCTCAACTATGAATTTTAACATCCTCCAACACCTCAATGATCGATTAACATGATCATTACGTTCTTAATACTTGTGAAATCAATTCAACAAGAATCACTTAAAAACAATCATCAAAACAAACATCTCAAAATGATAATATCACTAATGTAATCATCAATATCCCAAGAACATCATCATCTCAACAATCATGATGTCTAAAAAATAATCAATCAACAATTCATCATGAATTCGGATTAAACCACAAGATCAAATCAACCACTGTAAGATTATGATAATCATTACATAATTCATCATAATTCCTCACTGAAATGGTTATAATGCCTCCAAAAACACAACAACAACAATCATATCAAGACTATGTTAATCATATAGAAATCTTAACATAATCCTTCCTAGACATGATTATAACCTCCAAACATTCTAAAACATCAAGAACAACTCCTCCTCAAGACAAAAATCATCATGTTCTTCATCACAAGTGATAAAAACTCATCAAGAATCATGATATACTCCAACAATCAATCAATACCCGAAGAAAACAACAACAACAACATCATCATACTCGGAAATCACTTGAAGAACAAGAGATTAAGAGAACTTACCAATGAAGAACAAGAAGAACTCTCCAAACACCAAAGGAGCACCAACAAGCTTCCAACTCCAAGCTCTAAATCAAGTTATGATGATCAAAATCGTGTTGTGAGAGGCTAAATATCAAGAACATGTCCAGAAGGACGATTATAGGGAGAGAAAAATGATTTTAGTTCGTGAAGAAATGAAACATGAAACCAAGTTATATAATCTGACAAACACATTACGTACGCTATACACCAAGGTTAACGTACGTAAGGGCCATTACGTACGTTATGCCAAAACATTAACGTACGTAATGCTAACTCCAGAACCAACTGACCAAAAATATAAAGACCTTAACGTACGTAAACAGAAACCATTTACGTACGTTAGCAAGCTATATGGATTACGTACGTAGAGCTCACATCTTAACGTACGTAAGGATCCGTTGACTGCAATAGTAAGATCGGATCAAAGATGCCCGAGACCCACCATCCGAAAGTCGAGTCCGAGGAAGGTTCCCTCCACCTACCACTCATTACGTACGTAGCATGAACATCATAACGTACGTAATGCCTAAAGCCTAACGTACGTTAAGCGCACAAGCTAACGTACGTTAGCTCAACAAAGTGGACAACCAAGTTGTTCCAACAACTCTCAACCGGAATGAACGAACTACAATCCAACGCACCTCAACAAACACGAATGATACAATACAACGGCATTTGTACAATTCTAAATGAATACGTACAACTCAATAGTGAAACGAAAAAAAATTACCCCCGGATATTACATACTCCCCCCCCTTAAAAAGAGTTTCATCCCCGAAACTCAGGGCGCACAACACGGGGTATGAACTATCCATCAGGATCTGAAAACAACATCTCCAGGAATACTCCTCATTGCGAACTACTTTGCCTGAGTAATTGGGCCAACCCCCCGGATCCCCGCGTTTCCCCCCGCCCGAACACGGCGAAAAACAAGTGATGAAAACACTCAACTAAGTGCGAGATTAGTCGAATCATGACTCCTTCGCCAGAGACCAGTCAGAAAGTCGTACCAACCGCATGACTGGCATACACACCCCGCGGGAGCCACCCATTGTACATGTCTACAATCATCGGTGTACACTCCCCCATTCTTAGCGGCATCGGACGCCCATGCAATCACTGACTCATGCCACAAAAGGAAAATAACAACGTATATATAGTCCTCAGGACCATATCAACCGCATGCCCAAGTCCTCACGACTTGTCATATCGAATCGCAATGAACAATTACCCAGATTATCACAAAAATATCGGGTACAATACCAAAAGGAAAGATAAACGCATCAGACAACCTCAAATCTCAAGATTCTCAAAAGCTATCATTACAAGATAGATCAATAATAAATGGTTCACAACCACAATATTACAATACAGACTAAGTCAAACATCAATCCAAAAACAAGGAAAATACAAATCAGGGTTACATCTCAAAGGTACCCGAAATCAACATCCTCCAGGTCATCGATCTCCTCGGTCTCACTGACTCGAGGAAAACCCAAACCTGAACTCGCTGCTCCTCCTCGGTTGTCCCTACCTCTGGCTCCTGAAGCCCGATAGGACCCCTTGGATGGAGTACCGACTGGAGTAACAAAATCTCTCGAGGCTCGTGAACTCTCTCGAGGCCTACTGGCACTAGAACTCCTGCAGTATTTCTAAAGGTGTCCCTGCCTCCCACACAGAAAACAAACAATGGCTGGTACAGTACAACGAGTGCTAACATGCCCCGTTGAATCACAGTTAAACTCGTTGCCTGAGAAGAAGATTCTTTCCCAGCACGAAGACGACTAGAAGACGACCTCTTGGACGCCGTAGCCCAATGTCCTTCTGAACGAACCGGAATCCTAGTCCTCTCACCATAAGGAACTGAAGGGTGCTTCCGAGCAAGATCCTTGATCAAAAGCTCTGCTCCAAGAGCCTTCTCGATGAATTCGCCAAGTGAGTTACAATTATGGTTGAACAACTGCATCCTCAACTGTGGGTTTAGCCTCTTGCTAAAGTACTTGATCTTATCCGCCTCGGTACGGATAACAGAAGAAGCAAACTGAAGAAGTCCTGGGAACTTCTCAGCAATAACAATAACACCCTCGTCCTCGACGGATTCGGGGTTCAAAACCTCTGACCGCTTGGCTTCACGGAGTGGAGCCGGATAATACCTCTCTAACATGAGAGTCTTGAACTCGCTCCAATCACAATCGCGATCGGTGGGTTTCATAGAAAGCCACCAAGAATAAGCACCCTTACTCAAGTAGTAAGCCGCTACTGCCACCTTACTCTCTTCCGGACACTGAACCATATCGAAGAGTTTATCAAAATGCTCAATCCAATGAACAATTTCAGCTGGTTTCGACGAACCCTCAAAATTAGGCTGCCTCTGCCGAGAGATATCGCCGACAATCTGACTCACTCTCCCGGCCTGTCCATAAAATGGCACCTGGGATCCCTGCTGCGATGGACCACGAACCACTGAGGTCTACAAGGTTTCCATCATCTGCGTCATCTGAGTCATCTGTGCCATCATGCCCCTCATAAGCAAGAAAGGGCCGACGTAACCACTCTCAGTCTGATCAAGATCTCGAGTATGACGTCCCAAAGGAGAATCGGTCGCATAAGTCACATCTCCGGCCGAATTCTGATCCATATCGGCATCTGCACGCGCATAAGCATGAGGTTCTCCTGCTCTGCAGCCTTTACCCCCTCTGCCACGTCCTCGAATTCCTCTTTCCATACTGAAAGAATAACGTTCGATCATGATCGTAACTCAAATACGTCTCAACGGCCAAATCAGAATGCCAAGTCAATAGCCAAATACGAATATACATACTCATCAGATAAATAAACACACCAACCATGCTAATCATAGCCAATATAGATCTCAAACGTTCCAAAACAAATAATCATGAGTGAATCATAACACAAATGTTTCATACAAGTTTCAACAAAACATGTATAATCAATGACATAATGAATGTATGAACATAAAAGAGAATCGAGTCCTTACTCAGGTCATATGAAGCTTCGAGGTCTTGCGATACTAGTCTTCACTGATGATGACTCGATGAAAGAATGACTCATATAGTCGTCCAACTATCACGACTCACAAAACCCGACTGTCCAGATTGTCATAATCTGACAGCCCCACTACTACCGCGTCGGTAGAGCCACATAACTCACATATCAGGGTACCTCACAACCTAATTCTCTGATACCATCTTCTGTAACACCCCCAAATCATATTAGGCCATTACAGTGCCGTGGACCCCACACCAGGAGATCCACCAGGCGAACACGACCAACATACAACAAACTGACCAAAAGGGAATCACAGTCCCTACCATGACATCCAACATAATATTCCGATATGGAATTTCAACGACAAACGTGGGCCTACATGGCCAAAATAAAAGTACAACACATCCACGAGCCTTGCTCGGATAATACAAAATGACAACGACTGAACAAAACTTGAGTACTCCAAACGGTCTGACCGACATGATCACCAAAACATCTCGGACTAGTATCGCTCAAATGCCTCGTCGCCATCGTCATGCCCCTATATCTCAACTCTCTCCTCGCAAACACCTAAAATATGTAAACATGTTCCGCCCCCACGCGGTCAGTCATCTAGATAATGAATATCAAATACATGCACAACATGATATGCATCCAAAGTCAGAATGAACAGTACAACAATGGTCATACGAGATGCTCACAAACCAAGGTAAGAATCGAGCATTCGTGAAACATTATGCCCACGGCATACAATCGGTACCTGCTCAACAGGTTAGAACACAAGTGCCCAATGGCGAAATCATCAATACATAACACAATAGTGAATTACCCAAAGGTAAACCAAGCAAGAAACTGAATTAAATATGAATCACAATACCCGAAGGCTCCAACGGAAATACCAATACATCACCATGGCCTGAAAGCCACTCAGTCGAAGATGTCACAATATCACAATGGTCTGAAAACCACTCAGCCGAAGCTGCCAATCATCACAATGGCCCGAAGCCAAACAGCCCGAAGCTGTATCATCTGAGGGCCGAAGCCACGGCACGAAGTCGTATCACAATGAGGGCCGAAGCCACGACACGAAGCCGTATCACAATGAGGGTCGAAGCCACGGCACGAAGCCGTATCACAATGAGGGCCGAAGATACGACACGAAGCCGTATCACAATGAGGGCCGAAGCCACGACACGAAGCAGTATCACAATGGGGTCATCCAATGACCGTGACCTGCTGAATTGGAGGTGCTAGGAAACCAACCGCGAAGGTTCAAGCCCCAGACTTACCCATAATGAGATCACCCAGTGACCGTGACCTACTGAACTGTAAGTTTTGGGAAACCTACCGCAAAGGTTCAAAGCCCAAACTTACCCATCGAGCACTAGCCGCGACTAGCCTCCAAACACAATTAATCACAAATGGCAATGATCCCAAGATTACCGAATTTACAAGAATAATAGTGTGCTGCCTTGAGTCGGCCAACACGACAACAATAACTCACGGATGGGCACCGTCCTCGGCAGTCCCAATTCAAATTCCTCGACTGCCTTAGGAATGGCCAATCGATCACAACGACATCAACGGATTGAAAATGTCTTCGACAGTCCCAATTCAACGGATGGGAATCATGTTCGATAATCCCAATTCAATACCTCAATTACCTTAGAACGGTCAATCGATAACAATGATACAACGGATGGGAATTATCTTCGATAATCCCAATTCAATACCTCAATTACCTTAGAATGGTCAATCGATAACAATGATACAACGGATGGGAATTATCTTCGATAATCCCAATTCAATACCTCTATTACCTTAGAACGGTCAATCGATAACAATGATACAACGGATGGGAATTATCTTCGATAATCCCAATTCAATACCTCGATTACCTTAGAACGGTCAATCGATAACAATGATACAACGGATGGGAATTATCTTCGATAATCCCAATTCAATACCTCGATTGTCTTAGAATGGTCAATCGATAAACAACGAAACGGTTGGAATAGATGTCCGAGTGCCTTTAATCGGTTACCGACGACGGAGATGATAATCGAACGCGTCAATGCCTTCACTCGGCCAACTACAACATCAATTGCAAAATACCAATATCAATAACAATGATCGCAACAACGTCTCAAACCGACATCAATAAAAACAAGAACAATCGATACATCAATACCGCGAACCGGCTATCGATAATAACATCAACCACAAGTATCTAAAAGCCCTGAACAGCTTTTATTGGACAATACAACATTTGGCATAATTTGCCGAAGGGCATCGCATCAAGCAATCCCCTAATATCAACAAAATCAAAGAGAGACCAAGTCTCGAAATGATACAACACATTCATACACATACATGATAACATTAATCTCATTGACTAGTACAAGTATAAAACTTGCCTTAAACCGAAGGCGAGAAAGTCATTCCACGATCAACGTCCTTCCATGAAATGATGAACGGCGTCCTCAGATGATCACAAGCACTCGAACATCCTTGAATGAAACATGATTCATTAAATAATACAAAATCAATGGAAAGTAACACCAAAACAATCCCGATTCAACCCCGAATCGGTTAAACTACACCAACGAATATCATAGTTCTCAACTATGAATTCTAACATCCTCCAACACCTCAATGATCGATTAACATGATCATTACGTTCTTAATACTTGTGAAATCAATTCAACAAGAATCACTTAAGAACAATCATCAAAACAAACATCTCAAAATGATAATATCACTAATGTCATCATCAATATCCCAAGAACATCATCATCTCAATAATCATGATGTCTAAACAATAATCAATCAACAATTCATCATGAATTCGAATTAAACCACTGTAAGATTATGATAATCATTACATAATTCATCATAATTCCTTACTAAAATGGTTATAATCCCTCCAAAAACACAAACAACAACAACAATCATATCAAGACTATGTTAATCATATAGCAATCTTAACAAAATCCTTCCTAGACATGATTATAACCTCCAAACATTCTAAAACATCAAGAACAACTCCTCCTCAAGACAAAAATCATCATGTTCTTCATCACAAGTTATAAAAACTCATCAAGAATCATGATATACTCCAACAATCAATTAATACCCGAAGAAAACAACAACAACATCATCATCATACTCGGAAATCACTTGAAGAACAAGAGATTAAGAAAACTTACCAATGAAGAACAAGAAGAACTCTCCAAACACCAAAGGAGAACCAACAAGCTTCCAACTCCAAGCTCCAAATCAAGTTAGGATGATCAAAATCATGTTGGAAGAGGCTAAATATCAAGAACATGTCCAGAAGGACGATTCTAGGGAGAAAAAAATGATTTTGGTTCGTGAAGAAATGAAACACGAAACCAAGTTATATAATCTGACAAACACATTACGTACGCTATACACCAAGGTTAACGTACGTAAGGGCCATTACGTACGTTATGCCAAAACATTAACGTACGTAATGCTAACTCCAGAACCAACTGACCAAAAATATGAAGACCTTAACGTACGTAAACAGAAACCATTTACGTACGTTAGCAAGCTATATGGATTACATACGTAGAGCTCACATCTTAACGTACGTAAGAATCCGTTGACTGCAATAGTAAGATCAGATCAAAGATGCCCGAGACCCACCATCCGAAAGTCGAGTCCGAGGAAGGTTCCCTCCACCTACCACTCATTACGTACGTAGCATGAACATCATAACGTACGTAATGCCTAAAGCCTAACGTACGTTAAGCGCACAAGCTAACGTACGTTAGCTCAACAAAGTGGACAACCAAGTTGTTCCAACAACTCTCAACCGGAATGAACGAACTACAATCCAACGCACCTCAACAAACACGAATGATACAATACAACGGCATTTGTACAATTCCAAATGAATACGTACAACTCAATAGTGAAACGAAAAAAAATTACCCCCGGATATTACATGGTCTGCGTACATCTTACCCTCCCCAGACCTTGCTTTCAGCGGGATATGTTGGGTATGTTTGGTTTGGTTTGGTTTGGTTTGGTTTTAGAAACCTGTCACCCAACTAAAAGTTTATTTATTATAGGCACTAACGTTACACATGTTTACCATATTAGTCATTCTGTTAAGTATATTTATTTTATTGTTTTAAAATATTATATATATATTATCATTATATTATATTATGTATTATATTGATTAATTATATTTTTAAATTGTATTTAATAGAAGAAAAGTTATTTTTCAACTTGCATAATTTCGTTTCAATTTTTATACAAACTTCTCCGTATTAATTATAATTTTTTAAAAACAAAAGTAATTTTTTTGAAATGTGGGGTATTCACTCGCGAAAATTATAATTTTGGCTCTCGGATCCCTTAACTTAATTTCAGATAACGATTTAGTCCTTTATCTTTTTTTGTCCCAACTAAGTCCTTTATCTCTCAAATTTTAAGCAAAATTAGCCTTTTCCGTTGGTCTCCATTACAATAATTAATCAGATGCTGATTTTATACCTACGTGGCTATAAATATTCCTGCTTGTCAAATCCCTAACATACGTGTCTATTTGCTAACCTACGTGGATTAGAGTAACCTACGTGTCTATTTCCTAACCTACGTGGATTAGGGTAACCATTAGGCTAAAAGATGCTGACTCCTGCGATTCTGACTCCTTCTCTCTTTTAACCTTCTCTCTTTCAGATGATGACTCCTACGATTCTGGATCCCCTTGGGCCACCAACCATCTCCGATTCCACCGTGCACCCTATCTCTCGATCGGACTCTTCCGATCTTTGCCAAAGAAATCAGCTTCTCCAGCGTCCCGGCGGCCACGTTGTCCATGAAAGCACCAGATGAGATGTACGGTGGTTGGATCCACTGGTGATGGAGAACCGAGCTCGTCTAAGTCATCATCTTTACCTTGCACGCGGCGACGCGAAATGACTCAACCCACGCTGCTTCGGCCAATCGGATAAAACGGGTCTGAGATCCAATTTCACTTCCCAACATAGACCAAAAACGACCCACGAAATTTGCAGATAAAACTTCGTTAGTTTAACAAATTAATTATTTCAGAATTAGAACAACAAAGTTCAAATACTTGAACAGATCTGAATTTTTCACAAGAAATATCCAGAATATTATTTTTTCCAATAATTGGAAATTTCAAGACAGGTCTGAATAATTTGTGATTTTTGAAAAATAATTTTAGGACATGAGGTCAGATCTCAAAATTTCCAGCATCAACAATGGTGAAAAATGAGATCTATGATTTAAATGAAGAAGATGATAGTCAGCATCTGATTTGGCATCAATGTGAGCAACTTAACAGCCACTGGACAACAATTAACGACGTTACAAAAAAAGCATAACCAAGGCTAGCTTTGCTTAAAATTTGAGAGATAAATAACTTAGTTGGGACCAAAAAAAAGATAAATGACAAAATCGTTATCTGAAATTAAGTCAAGAGACCCCAGAAGCATTTTGCCTATAATTTTTTATGTATTATATTCTAAAAATAAAAGAACAATTTTTAATGGTTAAATTTAAAAATTTACCCGTCCCAGGGCCGGTTCTAAGGAAAAAAATATTTTTAATGGTTAAATTTAAAAATTGTAAACATTTTTAATTAATATAACAAGACTATATTGGTCTCCCTTTAAGTTAAAAACCGATAATAAGACATATAATTATGATATTATTATGATGGGACATATTAATAAATTGACCCATTAATTTATGATATATTATATAAATTCTCTTTTTATTTAGTTTTTATTTTTTTCTGAAATATATTAAAAACAAAATTTCCCATGAAAGTATTATTTTCTGAATTTTTTAACTACTATAGCAGATCTACGTCAGCATAGTAGATCCACGTCAGCGTGTAAAAAATAAAATTTCCCCTTAAAATTTATTTTTTTAACGAAAAACTGAAGAATTAACTGAATGGTATGACTAAAACGATAAACATATGTAACATTAATGCCTACGATAAATAAACAATTAGTTGAGTGATAGGTTTCTAAAAGAGCTAATAGTTGAGTGACAAAAAAATTCATTTTCCCTATTGAATTTAGTATCTTATAAATGTTAGTACTTGGTATTTTTTAAAGATGATAACTATAGCAAATGTATTTTTAGTTGTTAGTTGCTTATTTAAACTTACTTTTTTTTTTATTGAAATGGCAAAATGAATGTTTATAATTAGACAATAAGTTTATAGGGGCACTGTTGCTCTAATTTTTTGACACGTGTCAAACTATTTACAAAATTAGTATATAGAGGTGGACACCCAAATATAAGGGGTAAACGTTGGATTTTATAACCTATTGTCTTTTATATTAACTAGAGATAATTCGTGCCGTAATGAAACGGGGACGTCAATATAATTTAATTAAAATAATTAAATTATCAGATTAATTGCAAGAAAAAAATATATTGGTCCCCAAAACTTCTATCGGCGGCTGACGAGCCTACCGAAAAAAAAAGATTTAAGGATCGAAGGAAAGTAGGCTGGCGGGTCTGGCCTTCAAAAAAGAAATGACCGGCCGCGAGAGAAAAACAGGCGGGGCGTCAAAAGAAATTGTGGACTACTGGCGGTGGCCTGCTGGAAAGCGGGTCGGCGGCCTGACTTAAAGAAAAAAGAAAAAAGAAAGAGATGGCCGGCAGCGGCCCTGCCGGAAAAGCTGGTCATCCGGAGGTTTTACCTTTAATTTAATATTCCATTGGTATTTTTTGAAATTCATTGTTGTTGAATATTTGATATTATTATTATTATTATTATTAAATTCAATATAAAAAGAAGGAAATGAGAGGGGAGGGGTACAATGGTCTCTTTCGGTGCGGACTACGACAACCAAAAAATACCGTTGTCCATTATATTATAGACTAGAGATAACACGTGTCATAATGGCATGGTGACATTGATATAATTGAATGAAAATAATTAAATTACCAGAATAATTGCTAGAAAAAATATATGTTGGTTCTCAAAATTCTATCAGTGACCGAGGGGCCTGCCGTAAAAAAAATTAAAGACCGTCGACAAGTAAGCTGGTAGGACTGGCCTTAAAAAAATGGCCGGCTGCCTGAGGAAAGCATAACGACGGCGTGGAGTTTAAAAGAAAAATTGACCGTCGCCGGTGGTGGCCTGGCGTAAAAAAAAAAAAATTGGCCGGCCCCCGACAGTGGCTCTCCGGAAAGCAAACTGGCAGCCTGGCATTTGAAAAAAAATTTGATCGACTGTCAGTGGCCCGTCGAAAAGCAGGTTGTCCGCCTAAAAAAATGGTCGGCCGCGGAGGTCCGCGGGCTGGTGCTGAAAAAAAAAATGATCGACCGCAGGCGGTAGCATGGTGTTCAAAAAATAAAAAATGGTCGGCTGTCGCGGGTTCGCCAACCGACGGCTTAGCGTAAAAAAAAGGACGACCGTCGCAGGTCTGCCCGCGACCGACGGCGCCCCTACCGGGAAAATTGGAGATCCTCGTAAAAAAATTGGAAATTCATTATCCCTTTAATTTAATATTCCAAGGACATTTTTTAAAATTTATTGTCGTTGAATATTTTAATATTATTATTATTATTGTTATTAAATTCAATATAAAAGGGAGGGAAGAAGAGGGGAGGGGTAGAACAGTCTTTTTTATATGGAATACGGCGACCAAAAAATACCGTTGTTCTTTATATTACAGATATGCTGTTTACTCTACGTAGATTAAATATCCATTATCCGGTAGGATTTTTGGAAAATAGTCTGCCTTGCATATTTTTCTAGAATAAATGTGTCCATTTGATTTATACATAAATAATATAACTTTTAATCTACACTTCTGTTAGAAATTACGAGTCACTGACAGCAGATTTTAGAAGCAGCATCAGAGTTGCTTCTATAAGTTGTTATCATAAAAGACATTGAAAACTAATATTTTACATCTTAAAAGCACTTTAAAAAATCATATATACGAAACACAAATCTATTTGAATTCATAACTAATCATTTTCACATCACAATTGCAGCAATTTTTTCTATGTCACAACAATATCAAACTAGGCTTATAAAATATATAAACCAAAGTGGGGCCAAAAGAATTTTCTTATTAAAGATGGGCCAAAAATTTATTAGCTATCTCAAAATTGACAAAAATAACTACCTTCACCTTAAAAATAAGGGAGAGAACTTATGATATCCATTTAAATATAATAATATTTTTTATTGTTTCATGTTTAACAATAATTATTCTTATATTCAAATTGTTAAATTTGATATTTATTCGAAGACATTCGAGTCAATTATTCAAATAGCGCATTCGAGTTACATATTTGATTACACAAAACACATTAAAGTAACATATTCGAGTCATCTAAATTGCAATCAAGTCACATATTAGAGTCACCTAAATTACAGCCGAGTCACCTAATTTACATTCGAGTCACATATTCGAGTCACCTAAATTACATCTGAGTCACCTAAAATGCATTAAAGTCACTTATTCGAGTCACTTGCTTACATTCGAGTCACCTAATTGAGTCACCTGGTTACACATGAGTCACTTAATTACATTTGAATCACCTATTCGTTAAAGGGTTATAACCGACAATTTGAACATCATAAAAATTATAGTTAAACTTCGATCAAGAAAGAGTATTCTTATGAGTATTACTTAACACCGCCCAAAATTACTAGACACCGCCCTATAATATTACCTTTTTGTCCATTTCACAATCTTTTATTTTTTGTACTCAACACACCAACACACAAGTTTTTCGAATTGAAATCTAGAAACAATTTTTCATTTATTCTACAGAACACACAATCAAATATATATCGCCAATATCATCGACAACTACGAAAATGGACGAGATTCACATCTGGAGGTAATTTTTCGGAGAAAATGACGCAGGCGTCTGAATATTCTGCCTGTTCCGTGGTACAGGCGTCCTCAGATTCCGCCTAGACCATGGTATAGGCGTCTGATACGGACGCTCCGTCCTAGGTCTAGGCGTCTAAACCAGGCGCCTGAACCATGGTTTGAACGTCTGATTCAGACGCCTGTGCCATGGCTAGGCGTCCGATTCAGACGCCTGTACCGTGGCCAGACGTCCAAGCCAGACGCCTCGGCCATGGTCCAGGCGCAATTTTTGGACGCCTGGACCCTTTTTTTTGCCTGATTTTTTAATAATAATATTATTGGTATTATTATTAACATTCTGTCAATTAAAAATTTCAGGTTATATTGGAAGAATTTGAAGGTGACGGCGTTGATTATAGTGGTTATTTCGTTAATAACGAAATATTCGCTAGTGATTGTGATGCGATTGGTTGGGCGAAAAAAATTGCTCTTCAAATTGGTTTCGAGTTGATTATTGTGAATGTGTCATCCTCTGCCCTACGCCGTTTACTACTGGTAGACCCAGAAGTGACAAACCTCCCCCCTCTCCCCTTTCGAACCCGGCACGAAAATGAAGAATCATCACCGCCCTCCTGATCGTCGGCCTCATCGTGCGAATAATACTCGCTCGAATCCTCAGTACCAAAATCAGTATAAGGTACGTCCTCGAATCCCCTACGCTCTGCCTCCCGCTTTCTACGAACGGAAGCATCAACACCACGAGTTCTGGTGTGACGCGCTCCAGAACCCATCATCTTTGTGACTAGCGGCATAGATTTGCCCTATCCTCCTCTCATCTGCATTTAGCAAACAATACAACTAATAAGTAATAATCATACAAACAATACACATTACTAATCATTAATTAAAAATTTTATTTTTTTTCCAAAAATGATCAAGGCGTCGAGCAGACGCTGAACAAGCAGGGCGTCGTGCAGACGCCACGACCATGGTTCAAGCGTCAACAGACGCCTACTCCGGCTAGCGTCCGATCTGACGCTGTGCAGTTTGACGTCAAGCGTAGACGTCTATACCACTAGCCGAAGGCGTCGCCATGGACGCTGCGCCATGGGGAGCGGAATCGGCGGGCGCTGTCCCATGGCTGGCGTCATCGTCGGACGCCTGTCACAAAATAACGGCGCGGCCTCGCCGTGCACTCAAACCACGGGGCGCGGCCAAAGAAACAGTAAAACGAAAAAAATAGTTACCGGAGCTTTTCCTTTTCCGGTCATGGCGGCGGACGATGGCGGTGCGGCGGTGAACGACGGCTGTGCGGCGGTGATATGGCGGCGGACGGTGGCTGTGCGGCGGTGGTTGGGCGGCGGTGCGGCTGCGTCTGGTGGGGTGTTTTGAGAGAAAAGTATTGTCACATTAGGATTACAAATTTAATTAATATGAATTAAGGGGAAAAAGGTAATATTCTAGGGCGGTGTCTAGTAATTTAGGGCGGTATTTAGTAATCCAGTATTCTTATATCAAAACGATACAATCTATATTACCAATTTACCCAACAATTCTATCTGAGATTTGAAACTCGGAGAAAAAGGTGTGTCTGTGTGTGTGTGTCAACGGCTATTTGCTGGATCCCCACACAATATACATCTCCACCGACCTCAAACCTTTTTACAGCCTAGCAACCTTCCCCTCCACATACCCCTCCAAAACCACAACCCTTTTCTGCACCAATAAAATGTCCATCAAAGAACCTCTCATGAGGAAAAGAACCTCCACAGTATATACTTCTCTGTCTTCTCACTACTACAATGCCCAAGAAGAACTCATCCCTTCAGCAGAAACTGTCGGGACTGCTAGAACACACCATTTTCTTGGCCAAATTACAGAAACCCGTTACTCTCCCAAACTCTCTCATACTACTTCTCAAAAAAATGAACAATATGAGAAAATCGAAGCTCCTCAAGGGATACAATCATTATTATGGTCCGGTTACCGAATACGAGTTCTCGCCTCCAAACACGCATTTGGTCCGGTTTCGCAGCAAGATTGGGAAGATCAGTTTGAAAAAGCTGTGCTCGGACATCTTATTGTTTTCAAAGTGTGTGGGCAGTTTGGAAATGGATCATGTGGGCACGAGAGATTTAACAGCGATGATTGATGAATCGGTGGACGAGAGGGCTGAGAGATTTATTCAGAGATTTTATGAAGAGATCACAAGGCAGAGGCAGGAGTATAATTCCTGAGATGGTGGGATATGTAGTTAGTAAGTTGGTCGTTGATCGATAAATTATTTTTTTTTTTTTTTGATACCGAGTTCCAAACTTACACCTGACTAGTCCTCGGAATAACAGTCCCGGCCCCACAGTACTGCTACCAGTTAGATAAATTAATTTATTGAGATGCTATATTCATTGGTGTTTCAATAAAATTTTTAAATAACCTGAAAAATAAATTATCTATGCCAAAATACACTAAATGTGGTTGTTATGTAACATTTTTTTTTTTGGAGTTTTTTGTTTTCCTTCTTTCTTTTTCTTTTTTTATGAAGAAAAAATATTTGGAATTTCACTTCAATGTAGTCCTTTTTTTTCTTGAGAAAATGTTAAATGAGGTGATTTTTGGTGTAAGTTTATTTATTTGTTTGTTTTTTCTTTATTACTCTATAATCTTTTTGAAGCCGTGGAGGAAATTTTGCAAGGGTAATGTATTTGTTTTTGTTTACTTTCCAACGTAAGTGTGTATTTTTTATTTTATTTTCCCTTTTTTTGATAAGAGATTATCTTTTTGTGAAGCTTAATTATTTATAAATGTAGTGTAACTATTCGGAATACATAAAAATTACACAACAACGCAGTAAACGAATTACAAATAAATTTCGGAGATTAAGAATTACACAACGAACTTATAAGCAACGAATTACACGAAATAAAAGGGGAAAAACAAATTAACCCAAAAAACCGAACACAAAGAACAGGAATTTAAAGTGCTAGAGACCAAACCGAACAGATCACAAAGATCTGAAAAACGAAAGGCAACGGAGGTGCGAATCGACCGGAACTCGGCCTCGGCTCAGTCCTCCAATATCCAGTACCCACGTCCAAGGCTCCGTGTGTATCCGCGGCCAACAATCCCAGACGAACAAATCCAAACCACTGGCAGGTTTCAAAGGTCCCGTATAGAACACACCCAGCAATCGGCCTCAAGCATTTTTCTTTTTTCACTCAGAAAAATATTTATTCACTCAAGAAAATTCACAAAGAAACACAAATTATTTTTCTCACTTAGAAAAATTAGTTTTTTTTTGTGTGTATATTTCTCTCAAATCGCCCGAAAATATATAGGCAAAATACCAAACGGAAAAGCCACAGATTTTCGGGGAATCGAATCCATTCATATCATTGATTGATATGGGTTTCGATTCCCTTCCAAATCGGAACCGCGAAGCCGAGCAGAAAAGGTAAGGAAATCGGACTTCCATGGCAGTCGGCGGAGAGGCGAGAGGAAAGAGAGAAAAGCCGAAAAGTGAGGCTAGGGTTAAAGGGGGGGGGGATAAAATATAAGAGACCAACGGTTGAGATAGGTCAACCTTAAATCAACGGGTGAGATCAAGGAGCCGGGATGGACAAGAAGCCGGGCCAAGGAGTAGAATTAATAAGTCTGGGCCGGGCTGCACAATACCGGCCCATAATAATAATAAATCATTTGGGCCAACTTTTAACAAATCTCCACCCGGACCAAATGAGCCATCGGGGTACTTTCTTTGATAAGTAGGTCATCATCGCCGAACGTCACACCACCTGCAAACCACACAAAGTTAGTACAAGCATAAAGACATTAATCAATCACTAAGAAAGGAAAAACTAGGAATCACGGAGAAAACTAGAAAAGCTATCACAAAGATAGCGAAAAGAAAGACTGGAGAGTCTTCAGTTGAAGGAGTCCATATTTAGTATCGACTTGCAAGATCTGATTTTCTCGACCGATAGGCACTTCGTGCCCATATCTGGAGGGTTAGACTGGGACGGGATTTTCTTCAAATCAATTATGCCCTTTTCCACGATATCACGGATGAAATGTCGTCTGACGTCAATATGCTTTGTACGATCATGGAAAACAGGATTTCTGCACAAATGTATGCTAGATTGACTGTCAGAAAAGACCACAACATTGTCATGAAGAACACCAATTTCAGTAAGTAAACCTTTCAACCAAATAGCCTATTTAAAGGCTTCAGTGGTGGCAATATATTCAGCTTCAGTAGTAGACAAAGTAACTATATGCTGAAGTTGTGATTTCCAAGAAATGCATGAGCCACACAAGGTAAACACATATGAAGTTGTGGACTTACATTCATCCCGGTCATTGGCATAATTAGAATCAACATAACCTTTAAGGTTAACCCCGTCATTAGATTTAGAAAACACAAGACCATCAGAAACAGAGTTTTTTAAGTACAGAAGAAACCAATTAAGAGCCTCCAAATCAGGCTTCCCAGGATAGGCCAAATACCTACTTAAATGACTCACAAGATAAGCAATGTCCAGTGCGGTACTGACCATAAGGTACATGACAGATCCGATAGCATTAGCATATGGGATAGATCTCATTTCACGAATCTCAGATTCAGTTTTTGGTGACTGAGTTTTGGATAATAAGAAATGAGAATCCAACGGCACACTAGCAGATTTCGCATCAGTCATTGAAAATTTTTCTAGAATTTTACCAATGTAAGAGGACTGATTTAGAAATAAAGTGCCTTTAGATCTATCCCGAACGATATTCATGTCTAATATCCTTTTAGCATCCCCCAAATATTTCATGTCAAATTGTTCACCTAAGCGATTTTGAACATGATTAATAGATTTAATGCACGAACTTATCAAGAGCATATCATCTACATAAATAAGTAGGAACATAGGAACATCACAGTTAATCTTGAAATAAAGGCATGGATCATATGCACTTCGACAGAATTTCAAGGACATCATGCAATCATTAAATTTCTTGTTCCACTCTCTAGGGGATTGCTTCAGGCCATATAAGGTTTTATTCAGCAAGCACACGAAATCCGGATAGTTAGTATCTATAAAACCTTCCGGTTGTTTCATGTAGATGGTTTCTTTTAATTCACCATGTAAAAATGCCGTTTTAACATCTAATTGTTTCATCTCCCAATTATGATGTGCAACTAATGCAAGCATGATACGAACAGTGGTGAATTTAACTACGGGTGCAAATATTTCGGTATAGTCAATACCTTCACGCTGAGTGAAACCTTTAGCTACTAACCTTGCTTTGAATCTGATGTCATCCTCATCCTTTTTGACTTTAAATAACCACTTACAATCAATCAAAGAACAGTTTCTAGGTTTTGGAACAAGTTTCCAAGTATTATTCGCATGCAAGGATGTCATTTCTTCATTCATTGCACTTAACCATTCATTTGATTTATCAGACAACAAAGCATCATTGTAAGATTTAGGTTCATTCCCATCAAGCATATCAAACACATTGAAAGCAAGAGAAGCCATATGGAAATCATCTAAATATATAGGTCTTCTAACATTTCTTCTAGACCTATCCCTAGTTAGTTGATAATCAGACAAATCAGGAATAGATTCAGATTCGTTTCCATTTTCAGATTGATTATCAGGTTGATCATTAGAGATTTCAGGATTTTCCATATTATCAGATTCAGCAGGTAACTCATTATCACTAAGATGCTCCACCCTAATCTGAACAGGGTGGGGAGAATTTTCAGCAGCTAACACAGGAGCAGGTAAAGGATTATTAAGACAAGGAAATTCAGTTTCATTAAACACCACATCCCTACTAGTGATCACCTTCAACCCGGGTTCAGATCTGACCCATAAACGATAACCCTTAATACCATCAGGATATCCAAGAAAAACACATCTCAAGGACCTAGGCTCAAGTTTATCAACATTTTGATGCACATAAGCAGCACAACCAAACACACGAATGTTTGAAAAATCAACAGCATGACCCGACCACACAGACTCGGGGTAATTGCCATTCAAAGGTATAGAAGGTGATCTATTGATAAGATAGGCAGCAGTTAAAAGAGCCTCACCCCAAAAACTTTTGGGCAGCCCGGAAGTGGCGAGCATAGCCCTAACCTTTTCAAGGAGGGTTCGGTTCATCCGCTCAGCCACCCCATTCTGTTGAGGGGTGTAAGGAACTGTCTTATGCCTAAGGATGCCATTTTCAGAACACATAGAATCAAACTGAGTATTGCAAAAATTCAAGACCGTTGTTGGTCCTTATCTTTTTAATCCGTTTTCCGGTTTGATTTTCCACTAAAGTTTTCCAAGTTTGAAATTTTTCGAACACATCAGATTTCAGTTTGAGTAAAAAGACAAAAACTTTCCTTGAATAATCATCAATAATGGACAAGAAGTAACAGTTCTTCCCATGAGTTGGGACACTGGCAGGACCCCAAACATCAGCATGAACATAATCAAGCACATTGGAACTCTTACCAGATTTTTCAAAAACAGGATCAGGGAAATTGGGAGGTTTCGGAAATTGGGTTTTATGTTGTTTGCCATACATGCAAGAGTCACAGAAAGACAACTTAGAGATTTTATCTTTTCCAAAACACTTTTGTTTATGCAAGATATCTAATCCCTTCATGCTCATGTGTCCTAACCTATTATGCCATAATTCGGTTTTATCCGCACAAACCAGGTTGGAACATGCAGCAGTTTCAGTTTGGCAAATATACAAATTAAATTTCCGGATTCCTTTAAACAGCATTAAGGAACCTCTGCAAATTTTCATATGACCCTCATCTTCCAAAGTAGTACAAGATATCAAATTGTTAGATAAATCGGGAATATGTCTGACATTTTTTAAAGTAAACTGAGTACCATCAGCAAATTTCAAACAAACATTCCCTACCCCGGCCACAACCCGTTTCACTTTATCAGGCATATAAACATACCGATCACCAAGATTAGTATAACTCGTAAAATGCTGTTTATAAGGTGTCATATGGTGAGTGCATCCAGAATCCAGCAACCATTCATTTTCACTTAGACCCGAAAGCACAGAATTCACAGAGAGACGCAAATTATCAATAACCATAAAGACATCCCCAGCAGTAAAGTTAGCCTGATCATTTTGCAAATTCTTTTTAGGCTTGGTGAATTCTTGTATATAATGACCAGATTCACCACAGTTATAGCATTTGCAATTTTTAGGCCGGAACTTAGATTTATCCTTCCATTGCCCCTTTTTCTTATTAGACTTCTCAGAATCAGTTTTGATAAACGGTTTCTTTTTAAGGTGTGGTTTAGACCTTACAAAATTGACATCAGAAATCGGTTTAGAAACCCTATTAACTTTCAAGTCTAATTCCTTACTCTTCAAGCCACTTATAACAGTATCTAAGGTTACAGAATCCCTACCATACTTTATGGCAGATTTCACATCATTATAAGCATCAGGGATAGCATTCAAGAGCACAATAGGGGAATAATCATCAATGTTTTTATCACCCGTTTGTTTTATATCTTGTACTAACTTTGTAAAGGTATCAAGATTACCATCAATATCTTTATTCAAATCCGACATACTTGAAAAAACTTTTCGAGGAGGAATAATTTATTTGGCAAAGATTTTTCAGTAAACGTTTCCTCAAGTTTATCCCAAAGCTGTTTAGCATTATCAGTTCTGCCTATTCGTCTAATCACAGAATCAGACAAGTTCAAGATTATAGAATAATGAGCAAACTCAATTAATTCCTCTCGTTTTTCAGAAGTCACATCGGATGGAAAAGTACCTTCAATGGCTTTAAACATTTTTGTTGAACAAGTATAGATTTCATTTTCTGTTGCCAAATTCTAAAATCTCCTTTGCCGTCAAAAGGTGCCATTGTAAATGAAGTTAGAGAACCCATTTTAGTATTTGTAAAAAATCACACAGGATTTAAAAATACCAGCACAAGGTACTATTAAAACTGAAAAACAGAGATGACAGATAAATATCACGCAGATACCACGAAGAACAAAATCACACCAGATTTTGAAATGAAGTGAGCTGGAATCGAATACCAATATCACACAGATATCACAAAGATTAAAAAATCACACCAGATTTTAAAATGATATGAGCTGGAATCGTATCCCGGAGCCCCCACAAGATCCGAGGAACACTTACGGTCCAGGCAAGGGGGTTTGGTATGCTCGGAGATAGCGATTTCAACAGTCTCAACACAAAAATAGCAAAAGACCGAAGCAATCACAGTCACCAAGACAAAAGCAGACGAAAGCGTAAAATAAAAAGAAAGGCACCACACCAACAATACCGAATTTAAGAGAGAGTATGAAATGTGATACCTGAGCGGATCCCTCGGCCGGAATCCGTATGCCCTTCCGAATAGAAACCCCTTTTAGAGGCTCTGATACCACTGTAGGGTAACTATTCGGAATACATAAAAATTACATAACAACGCAGTAAATGAATTACAAATAAATTCCGGAGATTAAGAATTACACAACGAACTTATAGGCAACGAATTACACGAAATAAAAGGGGAAAAACAAATTAACCCAAAAAACCGAACACAAAGAACAGGAATTTAAAGTGCTAGAGACCAAACCGAACAGATCACAAAGATCTGAAAAACGAAAGGCAACGGAGGTGTGAATCGACCGGAACTCGGCCTCGGCTCAGTCCTCCAATATCCAGTACCCACGTCCAAGGCTCCCTGTGTATCAGCGGCTAGCAATCCCAGACGAACAAATTCAAACCCCTGGCAGGTTTCAAAGGTCCCGTATAGAACACACCCAGCAATCGGCCTCAAGCATTTTTTTTTTCTCACTCAGAAAAATATTTATTCACTCAAGAAAATTCACAAAGAAACACAGATTCTCACTTAGAAAAATTAGGTTTTTTTTTTGTGTGTGTGTATATTTCTCTCAAATCGCCCGAAAATATATAGGCAAAATACCAAACGGAAAAGCCACAGATTTTCGGGGAATCGAATCCATTCATATCATTGATTGATATGGGTTTCGATTCCCTTCCAAATCGGAACCGCAAAGCCGAGCAGAAAAGGTAAGAAAATCGGACTTCCATGGCAGTCGGCGGAGAGGCGAGAGGAAAGAGAGAAAAGCCGAAAAGTGAGGCTAGGGTTAAAGGGGGGGATAAAATATAAGAGGCCAACGGTTGAGATAGGTCAACCTTAAATCAACGGGTGAGATCAAGGAGCCGGGATGGACAAGAAGCCGGGCCAGGGAGTAAAATTAATAAGTCTGGGCCGGGCTGCACAATACCGGCCTATAATAATAATAAATCATTTGGGCCAACTTTTAACAATAAATATGTTTGAATATTAAGGATTTTAAGGTCATTAGTCACCAAGATGTCTTAACCCCATATATCAATGAAAAGAGAATCTAGCATAGCAGGAAAGCAAGCGAGAAGTGGCGAAAAACGGTCCAAGCAGGACTGACACGGTCGTGCTCGAATGACGCCAACACGCCCATGCCCGCTAGACTTGACCGCGACCAAGTGACACGATCGACTGACACCGATGCGTGGCCGAACATATCACTTGCCGGAGCAAACTGCACATTCTGGAGGAGTCGGACACGGTCATATCATATTACGACACGATCGTCTCAGGCAGCGGACCTGATCTGGTAATCTGAGGTTCTTTAAGGTTTGGGACTCCTTTAGAAGGTTATATATATCTATTTAAGGTCCCAAAGATGATCATTCAGTTTATATTAGTCCACAAGTCATAAATCTCAAGAAAGAGAGTCAAGAGTGTAATATCCTGAATTTTAGAATAATATTTATCATTGACCTTGTGGAAATATTGAGAATGTGAAAGAAAATTTCCGTTATGGACGTGATATTGAGTACACGAGAGTAACATATCAGGTGGTATTTTCTAATATCGTTGAATAATTATTGGTAAGAATGTGAAGATGGCCAACATTGTCTTCTCCGATAAATTATTCAATGAGGATTAAAGAAATTATCTACACTAAATATAGGACTTGTGAACTTTCATGGATGTATTAGAGATGGAATTATGGCATTGGAACGTTCAAAATACGAAGAGGTACCGAAAATGCTAGTGGATATATTACTACACACTTTTCAGAAAGTATCGTGCACAAGGATCGACTTTGAAAAAAATCACCATCGACTTTTAAGAAGTCCAAAAATTCTGAAACTTAATATAATAGAGAATTGAGTTAGCTATCCAACGGCTCAAACGACAAGTTGTTTCGAGTGGAGACGGTCAAGCTAACCGACCATGGCGCGCGGAAATCGCGGGTCAACTGTCGAGCCCGCCCGACAGTCGTGCTTGGTCGTCAAAAGGCATGCGCCGACCATGACTTTGAGCACACGTTTCTTTGACTCAGCACTCGGCTTTGAGGCTTTAAAAGGACACATTTCTCTTTGAATTTTTACCCCGATTGTTATTAATTTTGACTGAATTACTTTGAGCAAAATAAAATGACGATTATATGAATTAATTAGATTAATTCAAGACGTTGCTAGATGTATGTTTCATGAATATTTATGTTAGGGTGATGTAGTTCATGGATTTTTTTTGGATCAATGTATTTGAATCAATGGATTATAAAAGCCGTTTTGAGCCTATTTATTTTTATTAAAATCTGTATAGTATGCAATTTTCAACGATATAACAATTTGTAAGCTATGATGAAAATCCAAGAACGATCCATCGCGAAGATGAAGACTTGTAGTTTTATTTTTATTCTTTTTATTTTTATTGGGTCATTCGCTTGGTCGAATACTTAGGAAAAATTCATTCACATCATGTTGGTAGCAACTAAGATGTTATTTCTATAAACAAACACTAAGTTCGAAAAAGATTACGAGGTACCCTACCCTCCGTAAAACTCATGAAAAAAATAAAAATTAGATCAAAATACCATTCTACCGGGTATATCGGGATAGTATTTTTGGGAAAGATAGATAAACTATATTATTCTATTTATCGAGATCTTTAATTTGAGTCTAAATCTTTAATTTATAAAAATTAGTCCCTCATATTCACAATGTAAGTCATTCTAGCATTTTTGAACTTTTGCAAAATGTATGCCATTCTAGCTTTTCTCCTCTTCTAATTCCAACATTACCCCTAATTAATTCACTTTCTTCACTTTTCATTAAATTCAACTCATAATTTATTATGGGTACATTTTGGCAAAAAAAAAAAATCTTTATTTGTGTGCAAAAGCTAGAATGACTTGCATTATAAATAGGATGGAGTATATATTTTGAGTGAGATGACTTCTACATATTAAAAATTATTTATAAAAATAAAAAATTATATTTCAAAATCTATAGTATTATAAAAAAGTCAAAAATTTTCAACTCTTACCATATCTATCAGAGCTTTTAAATCTTTCCACATCAACCTTTTTTTTTTTAAATTGATTTTTTATTTTATTCCAGTTGTAACTAAATAATCCACATTGTTGCCATTATTTCTTTTATTTATTTTTTTAAATTTTTTACCCCTAATTAAGTACTTCACATCATCCTTTTTTACTAAATGTTACTTATGAATTACTTTTAGATCATCGCATAATTTGTCATGTTACATCATTATTATTATTCTTTTTTTACTAAGTTCTATGAATTATTTCTACAAGAAATTTTTCCGGTTTAATTAAATAATCCACATCATTTTAATCATTTTAAATTTAATTTATTTTTATTTTTTGGTCCTAATTAAATAATCCACATCACTATTCTTTTTTACTAAATTCTGTGAATTATTTGTAGAAAAAAATCGTCCCTAATTTAAATATTAATTAAATTTACAGGTTTATCATGTTAGTGTCAACCTCTTCATTCTTCTTTTTACAATATTATGTGAAATACTTTTTGGAAGATAAAATTTTCACATACTAAAAAGTTAAAAAACTTCACAGAATTGATCATGTTACTCAATTCTGTGAATTAATTTTAAAAAAGAAATCCATCAGATTTTATGTGTAACTATAGTCACTTAGTATTTACTCTTTATAAAAGAACTCCGATAAGTTTTTTAAATCTATCAAATTTCTTGTGTAATTAGAATTTCATAGTATTTACTCTTCATAAAAAAATCGAGGATTTTTCCTACCGATATTCACCGATCCTAATTAAAAAATTAAGTAAACCTATCAATAAATGTAAAGACTAAATAACTTATGTTCATTATTCGCAAACCTATATTTGCGTAAATTGATATAAACATTTTTACGGTCAAAGATTCAATAGCAGCCTTATTACAAAAAAATGAAGCTATCACCAAAAGTTCAGTGTACGTTTTCAACTTCTCCATATTTTAGTTTTTCGCTATTTTGAGTACTTCACCATTTTCTTTAATACTCCTTTAAAAATATTTTTTATAATTATTCACATTCATTTTTTTACAACTGATTCATCATAAAAACACAGTCAAATATAATATATAAATCTATAATAAAGCAACATTAATTATTATATTTTATATTATTTTAGTAGCAAGCTCTAATTCTTATTATAAAATATAAAGAATTTATGAATAATATAGAGGTAATACAACCAAATAGCCACTTTGACTAGGTGGACTACAATATTTGTCAAGGAACTTTATATGGACAAATTCTAGCCAATTTGAATGTTTTGGACCATTTTACCCTTACTTTTCACTTTTCCCCTATTTTTTCTTTATTTTTTCCCATTCTTTTTTCTTCATTTCTTTTCCATCTTCTCTTTTCTCTTTCTCTCTCTCTCTTTCTCTCTCTCTCTTTCTGTACAAATATTCTCTCCAGTTTCCACTACTCATTTCTTCATTTTTCTCTTTTCTCTTTTTTCTCTCTTTCTTCTTCACCTTTTTTTCTTGCTTCTTTTTTTCTTCTTCATTTTTTTTTCTTTTACTTTTTCTGATTTCGCGACTTGAAGTCGATTTTGAGGTATTGTTTTGTATTTTGTAGATTTTAAGTTTAAAAATATGTACATCGCACTGATATAAAATATTGAATTCGTAACATGGAATTATGACAAACTGATACGAATTCATAAAATCGTAACATGGAATTATGACAAAGTGATATGAAATCATAAATTCGTAACAGAGAAACAAGGCATATTTATATGAACTGTAAAATTCGTAACATAGAATAATGACAAACTGATACGAAATCGTAAATTCGTAATAGAGAAACAAGTCATGTTGATACGAAATAAAAAAAATTATAATTCGTAATAGAGAAACAAGTCATGATGTAATGGAGCGCTTTTTCGGATCTTGAGACGATGTCGGGGAGTTTCATGAAGGCTCCAAATGTTGATTTCAGCAGATATCCTTTACTGTGTTCTCCCCACCAGTTAGCATAATCTGGTGGTCTTCTGATGCCAGATTCTTTCGACTAAAAGTTCATTTGTTCTACAATAAACAAACAATCAAATCAAATCAATAATTCAGAACATGTAAATAATGTTACGAAATAGCAAATTATGTTACAAAATTATAATTCGTAACACAGTTACAAAACACAACCTGTTATGATTTTACAATTTCGTAACTGATCAGAATTAGTTACGGCGTAACAATAATTCACAACAAAAGCAAAGGAGGACAATGTTACGAAATTCGTATCAACAATAAGTGTTACGAAATTATACTTCTTAACCGGGTTAAAAAACAGGACAAAAATATGTACATCGCACAAACGTGTTATGAAATTTAAATTTCGTAACTTCGTAACATCTCACATGGCAGAATTAGTTATGAATTTCGAAATTCGTAACATATGTTAGGAAATTGTAAACATTTGTTACGAAATACGAAATTCATAACAGCATAATTAATAGTGTTACTAAATCTCACAAAAAAAAACCCAATAAGCTTAAAAATGACCATACGAATTACGAAATTCTTAACAGGATACAAAATATCCAATACGAAATTCTAAATTCGTAACAAAGTTATAACCTTATTATGAAAATCACATTTCGTATTACTTATTCTTGCTTTTCGTATCATTACCCCAAATGTGTTACAACATTTAAATTTCGTAACTTCGTTACCAGATCTCACACAACAGAATTAGTTGCGAATTTCGAAATTCGTAACATCTGTTACGAAATTGGTAACATTTGTTACGAAATACGAATTTCATAACAACATAATTAACGTTGTTACTAAATCGCACAAAAAACCCAATAAGCATAAAAATGACGATACCAAATACGAATTTCGTAACAGGGATACAAAATATACAATACAAAATTCTAAATTCGTAACAGAGTTATAACCTTATTATGAAAATTACATTTCGTATCATTTATTCTTGTTTTTCGTACCATTACTTCAATACGGAAATATAAAATCGTATCAGAATATTTAATACAAAATTGAATTTTTCGTAACATGTGTAACAGATCTGAGAAAAACAGGCGATAATAACAAGATTCGTATAAATTCACCTATCAGTTCAACCACAAATCGTATCAATCACCAATCGTAACAGTTACGAATTCGTAACATGTATACCAAATCTCCAACACGAAAATTTCAAATCGGCACAAATGTGTTATGAAATTCGAATTTTGTAACTGTATACTGATACGAAATGATAAAATCTTAACAGTAAATCAAGGCATAGTGATACAAAATGAAAATATTGTAACATGGTAACCCAGTACGAAATTAATAAATCGTAACAACTGTAAATTCGTAACCACGTATGCAAACATCCGAAAAACTAGATCTAAAACACCAATACATATAAATCGGTCGGAAATCACCCCAAATATACCACGAATCATTAGGAATCATATGAAAACTTATAAATCATCAAAAATAAATACGAAAATAACATTATTTCAAGCTAGATCTAGGATTTTTCTAGAGAGAGAAAGATGGAGAAAGAGAAATAAAATTGAAAGAGAGTAGGGAAGATCCCGAACCTTGAGTTCTGTCGAGAATATTACGAGCTCCATGGTGGTTTGTGGGGTAGCAGCGGCGGCGATGGTTTCCGGCGAGATTTTGAATATTTTTAGATAGAGAAAGAGAAAGAAATGGAGAGAGAAAGATGAGAGGGGATGAGAAAGTGAAGGGTGGAATGAAAAGATGAAAAGAGAGGGGAGAGAGAAAAAGGATGAGATAGAAAACGGAGAGGAGAAAGATGAAAAGAGAGGAGAGAGAAAAATAATAAATGAAAAGAAAATGATGAGATAAAAGTAGGTGGGTTGAAGGATAAAATTGTCCACAAGTTGTAAAATTGGCTAGAATTTGACAATATTAAGTTGCATGACATAATTTGTAGTCTAATAAGTCCATATGGCTACATTCCTACTCCTTTCAATAATGTATGCAACATACAAAGATTAGTCAAAATTATCTGTAATGTCGTACATTAATTTGTGTGTGTTGAACTACAAAATCATTGCTTTTATACCCTTTTTTTATATACACAAATCATTACTTTTATACCATTTTTTTATATAGGGAGGAATATTGTTTGTTGATGGAATAGTTGGTTTCAAGTCAATTGATGAACATACTAGACAATGCACTATTGTGGACGAATTTTGTGCAAAGTGATAAAACAAAAATGAATGGTTGAAAATGTTTCTATTAACGTAGAGGTAAAACTCCTACTTTTTTTTTTCTGTTTATCCTTACATTATGCATTTATATTCTACTTTTTTATTATTATTTTGGGTTACATAATTTACCTTTTATGCACATGCTATATTAGTGGATATCCATAGGGTGAATGACCAACTGTACGTATCCTACCAAGAATCATGTTATGCATTAAGGTGGTTGGATGACGATAATGAGTATGCGGATGGAATTATAAGCATATATTTTGGCCCAAGTACCAATTATGTGGCCTCTTTGCTATGTTATTACTCTGAAATAGTATGTCAAGAGATAATAAGGTGTTGAGGAAGACATGACATTTGGTTTTAGATGACATCATTTACATGAGGTGTGAGACTCTTTAAAATTCTGGTAATTATGCTTGTATAGTTTATTTCCATACTTCATTTATTTTTATACAGACCAATATTCATTATATGTTGTATATTTGTTGTTCTTTATTTATTTAGTAAGTGTATAACGGTCACCACGAAAATATAGACAGTTACTAGGTCATGTTATTTTGTTATTATTCACTTAAATAAACTATTTATTGTGATTACATAAGCATTCAAATAATAAAGAGTGTTGTATATTTGTTCTAATAATCTGTCTTGATGTGTACAAATTTACAACTCACAGATGAATAGGTGCAAAACTTTAGTTGCAATCGAATGATATTGTGCATGTTGTCATTATCGCTTCTACGTTGTGGGACGAGGATCGTGTCCTTATATTAATGAGGAACATGTGGCTCCAAGTACTTGATATGTTTCTACATTATGCTTTTATTCATATTATCGAGTTGGTTATCTAACTTTATTCGTTATGATTATAATATTATGTGATGTTTCTATTTTTGGGTCGGTGCTTCTCCGTCTGATGCAGGTGAACGAGAAAGTTTGCTGACTGGATATTGCAGATAGGGGATGAGTTGGTGGCGATATTATACGAGATATTCTCGATCTTCTATATGCCACTGTGAGAATATGTATCCATTCATTTTACAAGGTATATTTGGTGTGCATTTTTTTTCAGGATAGAGCAATACTCGCCACGAGTACTGACAATATTGATAAGATTAATGATGATGTGATGTCAAAGATGTGAGGAGGTGGAATATCCTAATTCCGATAGTATTTGCAAAATGGAGGGCGATGTGATAAAATATGAATATTATTTTCTCCTGAACTCCTTAACACGAAAATGTTATGGGTTGCCGATGTAATATCCGCGATTTTGGTTTTTGATAAATTTCTTTTTTTCGGCGGGAGTCTGTTTTGACGACTCGCTCGTGACCGTTTTGTCATTCTGAGAGTATTTAATTCTGCACTTTTTGGACGTCCGAGTTCGTTTCGGTGTCGTTTTGTTGAGTTCCGTGTTCTTAGGCGACTTTTCCGCGTTTGAGTTTTATTCTTGCAAATCTCGTTCGAAACTGTCGTTTCGGGTTTCTCGTAAGTTCATTTAACGTTGTCATACGTGTTGTGAGCTTCGGTTTGATTAACCATTGTCGTATCGTATGATTTTTCGGACTTTTGGGACCGTTTTGTAATTTCCGAAAGTTGTGGGTATCCGTTGTCGTACCCATTTCCGAGAATACTGTTGCTGTCCTTATGAGTCGTTAGCGTACGCTACACTTATCGGTTAGCGCGTGCTATGGTAATCTAATACCCGGGACCTTCATTCCGATTTCGTTGAATTTTCTTCGGTAGATCGGACTGTTGTCGTCTTTGGAATCGCATGCTTGTACTGTGATACGTTGAGTTTCGTAGCCTGTTCGTTATTGTTTTGGATCATAGCCGGTGCGTTGGCGTGATGGAGACGTCGTCGAGTATCGAGCTGGGCAGTCGGAGGGCTGGCTGGGCCGATTACGGCCGTAAGGCGTCCGCACCCCTTGGCCTGGGAGGACTCGGTTACGGCCGTAAGGTCCATCAGGTTACGGCTGTAAGGCTTGTTACGGCCGCAAAGCGCTGGCCGGTGACGGCCGTAGTGATTCGGCAGATTTCATTCAGTAGCCTAGGATGTTCGATTACGGCCGTAAGGCTATGCCGATTACGGCCGTAAGGTTCGATCGTTGCGTAAGGTTTCGGCCATTGCGTGCGCAATCGGAAGTTGACCGAGTTACGGCCGTAAGGCACTGCCGGTTACGGCCGTAACACTGCCGGCCATATATAGGCCTGGGCTCGGCCAAACTGCATTTCATCTCCATTCCATTTTTTTTGGCGGCTGGCGACGGGAGAAGGCGAGGAGAGGAGTCCTTGGCCGGTTCCGATCAAATCCAAGGCGTTTTGGAAGATTATTGTCAATTATATCATCATCCAATCCGTATTCTTCGTCGAATCGAGGTATTTTCTTACTTAGAACCCTAATTGTATGATTTTTGGGGGTTTCTTCGTGATTCTTCGATTTAATCCATGGTTGATGAATCGATTATGGTATTCTTGTTGTCTTGGCCATAATCTTCGGATTTTGTAACTCGTTTATCGATTTTTACCAACCCGGAACTTGATTTCCAATTTCCTCGAAGAACCCTCAGATCCTTGTTATTTTTCGGGTTGATTCGGATGCCGTTTAGCGTTATTGATTCATGGTAATATTGTTTTCGTAGTTTTCGTGGAATTGTCGAGGTTTTGGTCGATCTTGGAAGGTCGAGGGCTACCCGACCGTATCCGTTCATTGTTCCATTGCTCGTGGTATCGAGGCAAGTACCTTGTTCATACATTTCTTATTTCGTAGATATGATGATCGGTGATCGTCTAAATGTGTTTGTTTGGTTGTTTGAAGTGAACTTTCAAAAGATTCGGTTTAGCCTCATTAAGAGCTAACTTTCAAAATACGTGTTTCGTGAATGATGTGCTTCGTGAATGGTAAAGTGAACCCTATGAATACGCTTGGTGTTGTTGTTGTGCTTTGATAATATATATACATATATTATCTCATTTCGGTGTGTTGTGATTTGACACATGTGTTGTGCTGTGTGTTTATTGCCTTTGGGTGAGTTGTTCGGATATCCTTGGCGTGCTATGTTATTTGTGTGAATGTGTGGATATGGTCGAAGGTATACTGTGACATATGGCATGTGACCATGTAGTCAGGATGCAACAAGTGATTGATCCAACCGTGAGAGCCTAAGACAAGACCTGCGGGGACATATGGCGTGTGATCATATGGTCAGGAGACAACAAGTGATTGATCCAACCGTGAGATGACGTGGCATGTTTTCACGGTGTGATGTATATGTGTTTTGCTCACCTCGGAAGGGTCCAGCGAGGCCTCGAGGGAATCCAATGGTATAGCCCTGGATTCACGAGTTGGTGTGTATATAATTTGTGAATGTATTTTGCTCACCTCGGGAGGGTCCGATGAGGCCTCGAGGGAATCCAATGGTATAGCCCTGGATTCACGAGTTGGTGTTGTATTCGTGTGACCAAAATTTTTGGATCTTGGGTGATTATGTTGTGTTGATTTTATGTCTGTCGAGGACACGTGACGTGGGTTTTAACCATGTGAATTATTGTTGGTTTTATTTGTGAAAACAAAACCTTAGGGCTCTGACCCCTGTTGAATTTGGAAAGAGAAGGATTCAATAATCCTAAATTGTTTTCTATTAAAACTCCCGATGGCTTATTAAACCATTTTGTAAATTATTTCTCTTGAATTGCGAACTTTCGGTTTTGGAATGTTTTACCCAAACTCTTGCTTTGGGAAGTATTTTTCGTTGTGTTTGAATCTTTGAGGATTCCTGATTATTGTTATTCTTGGAACTTGAATTGTATGACTCGTATTTGCACTTTGTACTTGCACTAGCAAAATAGTGGAATTTTGCTAACCCCCTAGTAATCGGGGGGTGGATGTCTGTATTGTATTCAGGTTTTGGGGAGCATAGCACAGGGTCGGCATGAAGGATGATGAAATATGATCGATACTAATCACATGAGGACCCGTTTATTGTTGTATTGGTTCAGTTGTACATTATTTCCGCTGCAATATTTTCCCCATTGTACGGGAGTATTTTATATTTGACCCCTGCGTGGGCATGTATTGAGATTGAGTTGTATTTATAATTGAAAGACCAAATCGGTCTACTGAGTCATTTTAGCCTTAAAGGCATTGTTGAGATGTTCGATGTTGTTACCAGCCTGGTAGATCCTTGAGGAAAGGTTCTACGGCGTGTAATATCCTTGAGCGGATTGGGGGTGTTACATAAATGGTATCGGAGCTTAGGTTGTGGAAACCTAGGCTGTCGGGTCAAGTCGTGTCTGTTGAGTTTTATCTCGTCGAATTTTATCTAACTGAGTCGTGTCGCGACGCATCGTCTGAGTTGGTTGGTCGTGATTAGTATCGTGGGGCGATCATCATCTTCGTGCGACCTGTGGATGTAAGTCTCCCTTCTTTGTGTTGTGCCTCGTGTGACACGAGTTACTGGTATGATTATGTGTTGAGTGACGGAGTCTCTATGCAGATTCTTGGTTTCGTGATACGTTTATGTGACTCTCATGTTTCATTTATATGAGGAGTGTTGTCGTTATTTATGTCCTTTTGACTGTGATATTTGACTGTTTGTTTTCCGGTAAAAGACATGTGTTGTCTTGGTTTTGAACGAGTTGATGCGTGTATTATGATGTGTGTAACCGAATGTTGATACGTGTGAGTTTTTGGGCATTCTAGCCTCTTAGAAATAAATTTCGAGACGTACTTTTAAATGGACTGTATTTTCGAGGAGCCTACTAGCGCAACTATCTGTTTCAAAATTCTTCTACTTTGAGGACCAAAATATTTTTAGATATTTCAGTAATTTTGGTAGCGCGTTTGCTTAGACCCAAGGGTCGAATATTTCAGAAAGTTTTTTTTCACTAAAGAAAAGTGTGCTCATTTTGATCCAACGTAAGATGTTTTTTTTTCAAGGTCTCGATAACGATATTTGTATTACTTTTTCGAAATGTGATACTCAAGATCAACTAGTGTTTCCAATTTTTTTTTAAAAGTGTGGTTTTCATTTTTAAAACCTATCTTTCCTGTGTGCGGCCTGGGAATGTGTGTATGATGTTCGCACTTTCGTTAGGGGGTTAACCCCCGAATTGTGATTGAATTGGTGGCGTGAGCGTTGAGACGTTCGCCCGCATTTGTTATGTTAGCCTTCTGTGAAAGGTGTGGTGTTAATCTTTAATATTGACGTTTCGTGGTGATTTGCGTGCTATCGCACCTGTGCGAGTTGTTAGAACTTGAGTTTGAATGATTGTGTACATCTGTGATTGTTTCATGATGTTTTGTGATTGTGCGCTGGTTATCGTTCGGGCCGTTGAAATCGCCGAATGTATGCCGTTGTTGCTGGGATTTAGTGTACGTGGGTCTCCTTACATGGATATGTTGTGTTGAATTGACATCTCCGGTATGTTGTTTTGCGATGTTATATTCCATTGTACCTAGCAGTTGTATTTTCGGTATGCCGAGGCGCTTCGACTGTAATGTGCTGGGGCATGTACGTACAAATTGTCCTTCCACGCCAGTAGCAGATTACAAGTGTGGACTCGAGGGACACATAATCCAGTTTTGCGAATTGGTTACCGAGACTTCCGGAGTCCGCGCTTTAGCACAGATATCAGGATTGGCTCTGAGAGGCCCATGGGAGATGTTTCTGTCGGTTGCTTTTTGTGTTGTTACCTTGCTCCCGTTGTTGTGAGTTGCGGGGACGACATTTCTTTTATAAGAGGTCGAATGTTATGCCCGTATTATTTTTGACTTCTGCATTTTCTCTCTCTCAACTCTATCGACTTGCTCGTATTCGTTGATACTTTTTGAACTTGTTTGGTATCTCGGTTGTCATTGTTTGAATGGATTGTGACCTTGTTTAGGATCAATCTATTTATCGTTGTGACTTTTCCGAGTTCGGTTCGATTCTTGTGAACCTTGTTCAAAAGTAACATCTTTTAGTTTCTACCAGCACTTTTAATGTCTTGAGTTGAAGTGTGAACTTCGGAGTCATTGTTCGACCGTTGTCATTCGATCATTGTTGTTCGATCGTTGTTGTTCGATCATTGTTGTTCGATCATTGTTGTTCGATCGTGGTTGTCTGACTGTTGTTGCCTGATCTCGTACCGCGGAAAATTGTCGTTCACCGTTAGTCAGCTGCTTCGAGTGTGGCCAGGTGGTTCACCGAGTCGTGCATTGCGAGACGGTAGCTGAGAGATTTGGGGATCGAGGTTGCGTCTCTGCTCCGAAAGGACACGGAGATGCGTAGTGTGGTTTTTGAGGATTTCGGCGTAGTCCGAACTATTTATGATTGTCCTTGTGGATCGTTTTGTGTTTATTTTCTGTTTTCTTGACTGTGCATGTTTTCTTATATTGATACCTCCTGTTTTGTGATTATTCGGATAATTGACTTGATTGTATTATCTGTTGGATGACGCTTGTCACTGGTTGGTTTTATTATGTCTCTGCACGTGGCGTGGTGATGGTCGTTGTGGAGCGTGTTTTCACGCCGCATGTTTCTTTACATGGCTTGTAATGTTTCGCCGTTGGGCGCGAGTTTTCGATTTTTGTGTATCTTGTTGAATGCTTCCTGGTGGGATGTTGCCCCCCCGACTTATTTTAAGTTTCGGGACGAAACTTCTTTTAAGAAGGGTAGCATGTAATATCCGTGATTTTGATTTTCGGTAAATTTCTTTTTTTCGGTGGGAGTCCGTTTTGACGACTCGCTCGTGATCGTTTCGTCATTCTGAGAGTATTTAATTCTGCACTTTTTGGACGTCCGAGTTCGTTTCGGTGTCGTTTTGTTGAGTTCCGTGTTCTTAGGCGACTTTTCTGCGCTTGAGTTCGATTCTTGCGAATCTCGTTCGAAACCGTCGTTTCGGGTTTCTCGTAAGTTCACTTAACATTATCATACGTGTTGTGAGCTTCGGTTTGATTAGCCGTTGTCGTATCGTGATTTTTCGGACTTTTGGGACCGTTTTGTAATTTCCCAAAGTTGTGGGTATCCGTCGTCGTACCCATTTCCGAGAATACTATTGCTGTCTTTCTGAGTCGTCAGCGCATGCTACACTTATCGGTTAGCGCGCACTATGGTAATGTAATACCCGGGACCTTCATTCCAATTTCGCTGAATTTTCTTCGGTAGATCGGACTGTTTTCGTCCGCGTCTTTGGAGTCGCATGCTTGTATTGTGGTACGTTGAGTTTCGTAGCCTGTTCGTTATTGTTTTGGATCATAGACGGTGCGTTCCCGTGATCGAGACGTCGTCGAGTATCGAGCCGGGTAGTCGGAGGGCTGGTTGGGTCGATTATGGCCGTAAGGCCTGGCCGATTACGGTCGTAAGGCGTCCGCACCCCTTGGCCTGGGCGGACTCGGTTACGGTCGTAAGGTCCATCAGGTTACGGCCGTAAGGCTTGTTACAGGTGCTAAGCGCTGGCCGGTTACGGCCGTAGTGATTCAGCAGATTTCATTCAGTAGCCTAGGATGTTCGATTACGGCCATAAGGCTATGCCGATTACGACCGTAAGGTTCGATCGTTGCGTACGCAAGGTTTCGGCCATTGCGTGCGCTATCGGCAGTTGACCAAGTTACGGCCGTAAGGCACTGCCGGTTACGGCCGTAACACTGCCGGCCATATATAGGCCTGGGCTCGGCCAGACTGCATTTCATCTCCATTCCATTTTTTTTTGGCGGCTGGCGACAGGAGAAGGCGAGGAGAGGAGTCCTTGGCCGGTTCCGATCAAATCCAAGGCGTTTTGGAAGATTATTGTCAATTATATCATCATCCAATCTGTGTTTTTCGTCGAATCGAGGTATTTTCTTACTTAGAACCCTAGTTGTATGATTTTTGGGGGTTTCTTCGTGATTCTTCGATTTAATCCATGGTTGATGAATCGATTATGGTATTCTTGTTGTCTTGGCCATGATCTTCGGATTTTGTAACTCGTTTATCTATTTTTACCAACCCGGAACTTGATTTCCGATTTCCTCGAAGAACCCCCGGATCCTTGTTATTTTTCGGGTTGATTCGGATGCCGTTTAGCGTTATTGATTCGTGGTGATATTGTTTTCATAGTTTTCGTGGAATTGTCGGGGTTTTGGTCGATCTTGGAAGGTCGAGGGCTACCCGACCGTATCTGTTCATTGTTCCATTGCTCGTGGTATCGAGGCAAGTACCTTGTTCATACATTTCTTATTTCGTAGATATGATGATCGGTGATCGTCTAAATGTGTTTGTTTGGTTGTTTGAAGTGAACTTTCAAAAGATTCGGTTTAGCCTCGTTAAGAGTTCACTTTCAAAACGCGTATGTTTCGTGAATGATGTGCTTCGTGAATGGTAAAGTGAACCCTATGTGTAATGCCCGCGATTCTCGTTCCAGTTATTTTGGATTTTTCTTTGGATATTTCTCGGTTGCCGAATGTCGGTATTATTTTCTCATTGATTTAATTTTTGTGTTTATATGGTCGCATGTGATTAATTGTTGCATGGTATTTCATTTCGGATCGATGATGTTGTCCGCGCGCATTTCGTCGTGTTCGTTCCGTGCATTTTCGGAAATCGAGTCGTCGGGTCATGGCGGCTGGGCACTGGCCGGACAGGTGCGGCAGGCACTGTCGGAAGTGCTGGGCACTGACCGGACAGGTGCGGCAGGCACTGTCGGAAGTGCTGGGCAATGGCCGAGCAGGCGCGGCAGGAACCAGCGTAGAGCATGCTACTGCCGGAAGGCTGCGCAAGCTGACTCGACAGGTATAGCGCACGCTATTCGGCCGACCAGCACATGCTATCGGGCTGGGCAGAGAGGTTTCTGAGGTTCTGGACTCGGGGAGGATCGGCAGGTAGCGCACGCTACTATCGGTCGTGGTGCGTGCTAATTGGCAGGTGTAGCGCACGCTGTCGGCCGACTAGCGCAGTTTAGTCCAGAGCGTTCTGGACAGGTCGGCTAGTGCACGCTAGCGTCCGCGCAGCGCGCGCTATCGTGGTCAGGCGGGCAGGTTCTTGTCGGCGGGTTGGGTCAACAGTGCCAGGTCGTGCGGGCCCCGGTCGAAGGTTCTAGGCCGATACTGGCCGATAGCGCACGCTAGTCCGGAAGGCTAGCGCACGCTAGGGACGCGCCAGTATAAATAGGACTGAGAAGTCATATTTTCACTCGTTTTTCATTTCCTTTCTTTTCTGTCCGCGGCTGGAGGCTTGGAGAGGTCGAAGGCATGTTGTCAGGCGACGAATCCATGAAGTTCTGGAGTTCATATCATTGATTAATCCTTCTATAACATCCTTTGGTCAAGCGAATCAGGTTAGATTTCCTGGAAATCTTAGTTTTGGGAAAATTGGGGGTTTTGCTTGATTTTGTCCGATTAACCCGTAGTAACTCATATTTGAGGTGGAGCGATGATTATTAAGTTATATTCTATTATTTTCCTTGTTGTTCCATGGTTCGATTGTTATAGATCCGTCGTTTTGTTGAGTTCTTAATCGACGCCTTGAAGGTGTCCGGTAAAATGTCACAAAGGGAATTCGGGCATTCTATGATTATTCTTCCTCGTTCGATCGTTGATTTTGATGTCATGATGTTAGGGTCAGGTTCCTTGGGAAGAACCCGAGTCGGAACTCTCCCGTTCGTCGTTTTTCGATCGATCGAGTTATCGTTGTTTTTTGCCGGAAAAATTGTAGGTGTTCGAGGTTTTCCAATTGAGCGGTGTTCGTTGGAGTATCCGGTACTGATTATCGAGGCAAGTATTTTGCCTATACATTTCATGTTTCGTATCCGTAATAGTTGGTAATTGACTATGTGTGCGATTGAAATGTTTTAATGAACTTACTCAAGAATCGATATATTCTTGATAAAAGCTTTCACAAAGATTTACTTATGTGCTTGTGGATGTATGTGTTGTTCTAAGAATATGTATTAGCGTTATGAAATTGGGATGCCTTGATTGCGTATGGTACCGTTGTGTGTGATTATACCAATAGTGGACTTAAAGATGATGCCTTTTGGCAAGAGCTGTGTGTGTATGTAGTTATGTGTGTTTATTGATGAATATGCGATGTTATATAATATCGGTTGTAAGTATGTGTCGGATAAGTGGCCATTTCTAACAAGTACCTTGATTTACGTTTGATGTACTTCGGGAGAATGTGTTTTTAATGATTGTGATTTGTGCCATGTGGTTTCTAAGATGTGTGTGAACCGAGTAAAACCAGCGAGGGTCCCCTGGGATTTGTTTAGACTTCGAATTCGGCAGATCACTCGGTTGGGCTATACACCAGGGAGGGCCTGACGAGGTGTCTCTGGGGTGTGTATCTTGCTCGAGAGGTACATGGCCAGTATAGCTCGGGAGTTTGTTTTGTGATGATGATTATGGCATGTTGTTGATTTCGATAATTTTGATATGTCTGAAATATCACAACGCTTTCATTCTCGGCGTGAGATACGTCATACGTAAGGTCTTGGTACTTGGCTAGAATGGCACCAGTATAAGTGTCATATATGATTTGTTTCTTGATTGTGATATTTTTGGCATAAGGATACGGGCCCTGTGATTGTTTTCGTACATTATGATTTGGTTGTGTATCGAGTGTGACCATTGGGTTATTCGCTCGAGTTTGTGATGTGGATGATTGGGTCGTGGACCCTATATTTGTGACCGGATTGGTATTTTTGAGCAAAAACAATTCTTTGGCCTGTGTCCCTATGTGGTTTGTCGAGTTGAAGATTCGTTAGCCCAGAAATGTCTTTCTAAAACTCCCGAGAATCTTTAAATGCTTTTCAAAGAATCTACATGTCTCATTTCAACTTTTACGGTTTGAACTATTTTATCCAATGAAGTATCTCGGGAAGTCTTCGTTGGGTTGAATTGTGGAATTAAGCAAGTTGTTATGTTCTTCGAGTATGTTGTGTATAGCTCGTATTTGCACTTTATACTTGCACTAGCAAAACAGTGGAGTTTTGCTAACCCCCGAGTATTCGGGGGGTGGATATCTGTATTGCGTCCAGGTACTTGCCGGTTGCTGGGGAGCGAATCACAAGATCGGTACGAAGGATGATGGAAGACAACGATACTAATCACATGAAGACCAGTGTGGAGTATTTTAGTAAAGTCTTGTTTTCTTGTCTTTTCGTTGTGTTATTTTCCCGTCTTATGGGAATATTGATGTATTCTAACCCTGCATGGGTTTAAGTTGTGAGAAATAATTATGTATGTTTGATGTATATGTTGTGATAAAAAAAACCACTTCGGTCAAATGGTTCATTATTTAGCCATGTCGGTATGTAATGTGATGTATTGTTTTTTTGTAATTAGCCTGGTAGATCCTCACGGATAGGGTTTACGGCGCTGTAATGATCCCAGGTGGTTTGGGGGTGTTACAGAATATGGTATCGGAGATTAAGTTGCGGAAACCTAGGCAGTCGGGTCGAGTTGTGTGTTGTCGGGTCTTGTCTTGTCCTGTCTTGTCGGACTTTGTCTGACTGAGTCGTGTCGCGACGCGTCATCTGAGGTGTCGGTCGTGATTAGTATCAAGGTGCAGCCATCATCTTCGTGCGATATGTGGATGTAAGTCTCCCCTTCTTCATATTGTGCCTCGAGCCGTACGAGCTAGTTGTATGATTCGGTATTTCGGGGTAAAGTTTAAATGTTATTTATGGTTATGTGATCCATGCTTGCTTGATTCTCGTATTGTGCTAGAATGGAAAGTTGTGTCTGTGTATATGTATATTCATACTGTTGCCTATATTGTTTTACAAGAGTAATGGCTTTGGTGTAGTTACGCAAGGAAAATTCATCAGTATGATATTTTAAAGCTGTAAATATTTTGGGGAGTCACGTAATTTTATTTTAAAACATCCTCCAAAGAAGGGAAAGGTTGATTTCGTGCGACGACCTCAAGGTCGAAATTATTTTTTTTTTTTGGGGAAATTCAAACTACCGATATTTCATTTTCATCTCATATTATAAGTTTCCAAAACACAATTCCTAAAACTCCAATGAGGTCTATAAATGTACTTAAGACGTGACTCTCGCTTTCAACTTTTTGGTTTCATAATTGTTAGTCTAGGAGTATGTGTATTGGAACAAGATCGGGATATGCGCCGTTTGTGCGGAAGCGTAAATAAATTGCTGAAAATAAATGACACGCAGATTTATAGAGGTTCGGCCAAACGTGCCTACGTCCTCTCTCGATATATATTTTTCAATAGGCTAAAGATCAAAACTTCTGCACCTCTCTTCTATCGGTCGAGGGATTACCGTTACAAGCTCGTCTTCTATTGGTCCGAGTAAAACCGTTTTTCCTTTTCTATTGGATAAGGAATCAACCACTCTAGCTTTCTATTGGTACTAGATAAACCTCACTAAAATAGCGATTGTGATTCTAACAATGCCGGATCCTTGATCCTAATAACACCGAATCCAATCGTATCTTTTCTTTTTCTCACTCGTGTATGATTTAGTGTATAACACTCAATCATTCTAGTTTAAGCTCAAGAACAACAACTATAATGTTTACAATGATATCTCAAGTGTATATGAATTGCTCAATGTTGTTGTGTGGAATGATACCAACTCATTTGGTATTTATAGCCTTCTTCCACAAACTAGCCGTTACTGGCAGTTGTTATTAGCGTGCGCTAGGCTGACTTCCTTAGCGTGCGCTATCGCGTGTTTTTTCCTTTAGCGTACGTTATATACTGTTACGTACGTTAACGTTCTTCCAGTTTTAGTCCAGTGGCTTCTGTCCTTCACAGTTAGCGTGCGCTAACACTTCCATTGTAGCGTGCGCTAATCATGCATCACGTCATATATCCGTTAATACTTTTTGACTTATAGCAGATTCTCCCCAACGGATTGATTGACTTGATTCAAACTGATATTTAGCGTGCGCTAAATATCATCTCTTGTGTGCGCTAAGCTTACTTCAGTGCATACGTCATTCTGTGTTTGAATCTCTTCACAACGATAATATTGGCTCGATAGCATGCGTTAGTCATCACGTGTAGCGTGCGCTATCCTCATCAGGTAACTTCACTTCAGGTTACTTCGAACTCGTCTGATCTGCAGCCGGGACCCGTTAGCGTGCGCTAACTTATATATTTAGCGTGCGCTAGCTTTGTATTTTGTCCAGCTTTTTGCGTCTTCGATTCCTTCGTCGTTTTGCTTCGCCTTTGTTGTTTTGTTTTGTTTAGCAACTTAATCATCAAAATATTATTTATGAATATGTGGAATAAATATTCCAGCAATGTGATGATGTTCTCGTTGTTTGGGCAGTAGTGCCAGTTTTATGGTTAAATAGTGATGTGAATACGGAGTCGTTCGGTATGTATTCATTGAGATAGTCCTCTTTAATAAGAGGTGAAAATTCGGTTTTGAATGATATTTGTGTTTGATGAATTGATAAATTTTGTTTACTGCGTGTGTGTATGAAAATGCTTTTCTGATAAATTTGACGATTCGATTAATTGCGGCTCCGTGTGGACTTTGAAAATTATTTGGAATCGGCGAGCCGTCCTAGGATTCTCAAATAAAACCTCGACGATGTTTAAAAGAGTTGTTTTAAAGTACCTTGAACGTTTTGTAAAATATTACCGTCGTTGATTTTTGTGTAGTGTTGGGAGAATTTTCAAAATGATTTTTAACGTATTGTTGTATTTTCAAATAATTCGAATACATAATTTTCAAAAATCTTTCACGCCATAAAATTTTTTCTACTTCAAATTCGGATTCAGTGCATGTACGAATGGTCTGATGATCTCGAATGGTTACCTTGTTTATTTTTAACAGTGATGATGACGCGTAGTGGCGCGGTGATTTTAATAATGCCGGTTGCAAGGAAATATTATTTTGTTAATAATTTCAAAAATGAGACGGTTAAAGTCTTTTCTTTACAAGTTTTAATAAAACAGCCCGATGTACTAAAAATACTTTTAAAGTTTTATTTTGAATAAACATTCAAATTTAAAGATTTCCAAATGATATCATTTATAAAGGGATACCTCGTGGATTTTCTTATCAAGCTGCTATCAGTTGTTTTATGTGATATGTCATGCTGAGTTGGCACTTTAGTACATTATTTTGCGAAGTTGTGTCGTCGTATTGAGTGAGTATCCGCTTAGTATGTCGAGGGGCAGAGGACGCGGTCATGACCGCGGTACAGATGGTCGTGGAGATCATATGTGAGACCAAGAGGATATTGCCAGGAAGGATGCTATTCTAGCACTCCGTTCTCGTTGTTTAGATTTAGGGGACGAAATCTCTTCGTTTTCATTTCGTTCGACTCTATCGACTCGATTGTGTTTGTTGATGCTTCTGGCCTTGTGTTATTTGTCGCATTGGTTATTGAGCGAGTTCGGATATTGTTCCAAATTGATCTGTATATCATTGTGACCTTTCCAAGTTCGGATCGATTTCCTGTGAACCGTGTGCGAAATTAACACCTCGTGGTTCCTACAATTTTACTGATGTCTTGATTTGAGGTGTGAACTTCAGAAATTGATGTTTGATCGTTGTTGTTCGATCATTATTATTTGTTCGTCGTTGTCCGATCACTACTGTTTGATCTCGTAATCGTGATTGTTGGGCGTCTGGTCCACTTCATAAGTTCCTTAAGTATTGGGAAATTGTCTTGTATTTGACCTTCTAGAATCCTTGAGTTATCGGAGTTCCATACTTTTCAGCGTTGGACTCGTGATTCGATTTTTGTGCTGCTCGGTTTTGTCTACCATAGTGGTTCGTGTTCGTTACCTTTCGTAATCGTTCTTGCATATTGGATCGGACCACATTAGCTTTGTACTGCATGAAGCACTTGTGTGCTATCAGTATCAGATAACGTGTGTTATCTAGAGTCGCCTTGCTCTTGTTTTAAATTTCGGGCCGAAACTTATTTTAAGGGGGTAGGATGTAATGTCCGCGATTCTCGTTCCAGTTATTTTGGATTTTTCTTCGTATATTTCTCGGTTTCCGAGTGTCGGTATTATTTTCTCGTTGACTTAATTTTTGTGTTTATATGGTCGCCTGTGATTAATTATTGCATGGTATTTCATTTCGGATCGATGATGTTGTCCGCGAGCATTTCGTCGTGTTCGTTCCGTGCGTTTTCAGAAATCGAGTTGTCGGGTCATGGCGGCTGGGCACTGGCCGGACAGGTGTGGCAGGCACTGTCGGAAGTGCTGGGCACTGGCCGGACAGGTGCGGCAGGCACTGTCGGAAGTGCTGGGCAATGGCCGGGCAGGCACGACAGGAACCGGCGTAGCGCACGCTACTGCCGGAAGGCTGCGCACGCTGACTCGACAGGAATAGCGCACGCTATTCGGCCGACCATCACACGCTATCAGGCTGGGCAGAGAGGTTTCTGAGATTCTGGACTCGGGGAGGATCGACAGGTAGCGCACGCTACTATCGGTCGTGGCGCGCGCTAATCGGCAGGTGTAGCGCATGCTGTCGGCCGACTAGCGCACCTTACCTGGCCGAGCAGTTTAGTCCAAAGCGTTCTGGACAGGTCGGCTAGCGCACGCTAGCGTCCGCGCAGCGCTTCTCGCGGATCGGCGATGTGTTCTGTCGGCGAGTTGGAGTCAACATCTTGCCGGGTCGTGCGGGCCCCGGCCGAAGGTTCTAGGCCGATACTGGCCGATAGCGCACGCTAGTCCGGAAGGCTAGCGCACGCTAGGGACGCGCGAGTATAAATAGGACTGAGCAGTCATATTTTCACTCGTTTTTCATTTCCTTTCTTTTCTGTCCGCGGTTGGAGGCTTGGAGAGGTCGAAGGTATGTTGTCAGGCGACGAATCCATGAAGTTCTGGAGTTCATATCATTGATTAATCCTGTTGTTACCCAAAATATTATCCAGAGATGATATTGCTGGAATGGTCGAGTAATAAACAAATGCGAGAACACTTCCGTGGGAAAGTAAATAACACAAGATTTGCCAGGGTTGTTAGTCCCGGGCTTGAATGCTCTCGCGAGATGTTATTAATATAAATACCTTGGAGTAGAGATATTAATGTTAGAATGCTATTACAATGAGTGTAAAGATTCTAGTTATCTTAGCTATAGAACGTGAAGATTGCCGGAAGAACCAGATCTGATTTCTGTGAGTTCTTGATTTTGATGTTCTGTATATGTGAATGAATGTAACTGTGTATGTGTATGTATTCGTAAGGTGAGTCCACCGTTCTTTCTGTATGTTTTTTCCACCACCTTTGGCCACTGTTAGAGGCCTCCTATTTATAGGAGAAAAGGTTGTTGGGTCCTCTCCGGCGACTGCGGGCTACCGCCGTTTTCTATATTAGAATAAGGTGGGCGATCATCCTGTCACGTGGGACTGTTCCCTAAAGTACGAGGCTGCTGCTAGCAGCCACCAGGCGAGCGATGGAACTCCGCGTCCTGAGTCGCTGTCTGGGGAGGACCCACTTTGTACCTTTCGGCGGGCCTGTCGGTAGGTGTGAGGTTGGTGACAGGCTGGGGTCAAAGGCCTTATCTTGCGGCGCCTTTTGTGGATCTGCACGTGGGTCTTCATCCGAGATTCGGTCTTCGAAGACTCTGATGGGTGTCGGATTCACATGCGGTATGGGACGATCATCTATAGTCAGATATCATTGGCGATCGCCAGATGTCTGCAGACGATCGCCTTTGGACGTCGATCGCTAGGTGCTTGCCCAGCGTTTGTCTTATTTGGCTGGCTCCTGACCATCATGCCGATCGCCATCGAGGCGTATAAATCACCGCACAACAATTGCCCCCCAGCTCGCTCCGATGTTGAAAACATAGGGTGAGGTGGCACTGTTGGCGATCGCCTTTTAGACGATTGGCTCGTCTGCTTATGACAAGGACGATCATCGCTAGACCTGCAAACGGGCGGGCCAAGCCCAAACGGTTTGAGGCGTGTGGCGGGCTTTTATTAAATTTGAAAAGGCCCGGAAATTTTTGGGCTGAAATATTGCAGCCCGTGGCCCGCCCTGGGCGGGCTCGGCCCGGCCCGCGGGCCTCCAGTACATTATTATTCCAGTTTTTTTTTTTGAAAGCTTATGCAAGTAAATATTCATTCCAAAAACATAATATCCCAACACATCCATGTTCCAGCCCAAAAATGACATTAAAAAAGCATCACAGAAAAAAATAACAGCAAAAAAGTAACAAAACACACAAGTAAAAAACAGCAGCAAGGAACACAAGTGTTAAAGTATACAACAATCAACATATCGAAATAATTAAAATTAAACTAGAGTTCCACTTTGCTTCCAACTTCATCGGCCACTATGCATTTCCTGATTCCTTATTTTCAATAGTATTGGAACCATTTGACTCTTGTGTTGCAACTAGCGGCACGGAAAGCAGCTCATCACTCGGCCCATCATCTGGGTTAAATTGCAAAATATCAACAATCTAAACTAAAAAAAGCAACTTTACAATTAACTAAACACTATACAACAAACCTTGAATTTCATAACCACAAATCCAATTACGCCCGCAAATTAAAGCTTGGGCATTATCTGGTAGAAGCGAACTACGGTATTTTGTGAGAACTTTTGCTCAATCTTAAAGGCCGATTCCGAAGCAACCGTTGTAATCGGAATCGATAAAATATCATATGCCATCCTAGCTAATATTGGGTATCTAGTAACATTCAATTTGAAGATATTATAAGCCAAAATGATTACTAATATTTAAAATTCAAATACACAACACAAGTCTGAAAAGAAAAGCAATAACATGTACCTCTCAGAAAGTTTTTTCCACTCTTGGAGAATATTAAAAGAACCCTTGTTGGTGATCATCTTCTCGTCCAAGTATAGTTCCAATTCTGTTCTTGTTGATGCATTTCCTTGAACTTCCCTCACGAAGTCCTACAAAAAATTAAGCCTGAAACCATAAATAGACCTGGCAAAAAAATACGCAGCAGGACCCAATTGGGAATAAAAGTTGTAGCAGTTTAATTAGATGCATCTAACGCATCTAAAAATATGCATCTTTCAAAGTGGTCTCTTATAATTAGATGCATCTAAAGAATCTAAAAATATGCCAGTAAAGCAGTTTTCAAAGTTTTCAAAAATATGCGAGACAACAGGGCTCTTATAATTGAGAATAAAAGCAGTTTCACTTTAAAGCAGATTTTAAAGCAGTTTTTAAAGTTTTCAAAGTTTTCTAAGTGGTCTCTTTCGAATTTTGACCAAGTAATGCATCTAAAGATAATTGTGGAAACAAAACTAAAAATAATCTAACATAGAGTTTCACTTACATCGAATTCGTCATCGCTATGTTCATTCAACTTAGTGGTGCCAATAGTGGAAGACCCAACACCATCTTCTTGTTGTGGTGAACTATCTTCGGAAAACTCCAGTACATACTCCGCGTACAAAGATTTCATCGCATTCAAAATTTGATCTAATTTTTTATCAATGACACTCTCAATCGGCTCAACTTTTTTCAATTTAAATTTGACAAACTGCACCTTATACCTCGGATCAAGAATAGTAGCCATGGACAAGATGACAACATAGTCGTCCCAATATTTTTCAAACTTCGGCAACATCTCATTTGCCATATTTTTAACAACCTCCAAGTCACAAAACTTATTAGACATCAGAAGCTCTTGAATTCTCAAAACATGTAAGAAATACATATTTGATGTCGGATATTTGGTGCCCGAAAAAAATTCAGTAATTTTCGCAAATGGTTTCAAAAATATAGTGATAGCTTCTGCTATTTGCCACTCTTCATTTGATGGACAAGTAGTGAAACCAGATTCTACCATTGCATATTGAGAGAATACTTCCTTAAATTTTAGAACACACTCAAGCATAATCCATGTAGAATTCCATCGAGTTACACAATCTAAACGCAAACCCGATTGTACCGACATGTTCAATTGTTCACAACATGCTACAAACTTTATTCGTCTACCTTCGGTCCCCTTAATATACTTCACGCACTCCCTAATCTTGCGCAAAGATTCAGTTGCAATTCTCAAACCATCTTGAACAATGAGATTTAGTATGTGAGCCGAACATCGAACATGAAAAAAACTACCTTTACACAACAAGTTACCCCTCAAATGAGCCTTCAAAAAGTTTTGCATGTTAAAATTATTTGAGGCGTTGTCTAAAGTGATAGAAAATATCTTCTTCTCAATTCCCCAATCCTTCAAAAACTCAAAGACATTTTCTGATAAAAGAGTGCCATTATGTGGCGGGGGGAAATGACAAAAATTTATGATTCTACTATGCAGCACAAAGTCATTATCAATGAAGTGAGCAGTCAAACAAATGTAACCCTCACTCGTACCGGATGACCACAAATCGGAAGTGAGACAAATTCGACCGGGTATATTTTGAAATGAATTCTTCAATTTTACCTTTTCAAGGTTAAAAATTTTAATGCAATCCGCTTTTGCAGTGTTTCCAGTATATGATTTCACATCCGGATTCAAGTAGTAATGTACTTTTCGTAAACCTTCATGTTCAACAACCAAAAAGGGGTAGTTATGCTTCATGATTGCTTCAGCCATCTTTTCTCTATAAATAAGCTGACTAATTTTTCTACTACGCATTTTCCCTTCATGATCTATATGCATTTGAGACACATTTTGGTTGACTAAACCAGGGCACGACTTCTCATGCGAGTTCAAGTTTCTAGTTCCATGAGAACTACTACCATCTCCAATGGCATAACTCTTTGTGCATGTTTTGCAATATGCTCTAAATTTTTTAGTTACCGGATCTTGTTTTTTTTCATATCGACGCCAAATAGAAGTTTCCTCCTTTTGTACTTTTATCGACAAACAATCACCTAACTGTGTAATATTGTCCGAGCCTTCATGTTCAGGATCAAACAAATCAATTGTCACAGGTTCCATATCAAATCTACACAAAAATAGTAGAACAATGAGTTAACTGGGAAACATAATATTGGGAAATACTTATTCAAAACATCTGCTCAGGGAAGAAAAGGGTCGGACTGATCTGTACTCCATTTTCAAACATGTTTTTTTTTCAAATAATTATTCAAATACTTTTTTTCACAAACATAATATTTTCTCACAAACATAATATTTTTCCACAAGGGTCAGTAGATTGTTTTTTCCACAAACATAATATTTTTACAAAAATAATATTCATTCCCATAGGCAGACGAATAAAGGCTTTTACAAACATAATATTTTTCATATTGTAAGAATAAATATTCATCACAAAACAGGCAAAAATAATCATGCATAAGAAAAAAAAAGAAATTCCTAAATTTTCACCTGAATCTACTGATGGCGACGGCGTGGTGGATGTTGCTCAGAGGTCGGGAATGATGGCGGCGGCGGTCTGAATCTGACGCGAAAAGTCGATGGCCGACGTCTTTGCGTCTGAATACGAGATTACGAAAGAACAGAATACGGGTGATGGCGGCGGCGGTCTGAATCCGACGCGAAAAGTCGACCGCCCGGAAAATATTATTTTCGATTCTTCGTCTACCTTTGGTCCGCCAGGTCTAAAACTGAAGAAGACTGGAGAGAGAGATGGGGTTGGGGTTGGGGTGAGAGAAATGTTGAGAGAGATGAAATGAAAATGAGGAGTGAAGCGGCGGATGTAATGTTATGAATAAGAATAATTATAAATGTATGTGTTACGTGTATGTCAGCCACAACCAGGTTAGTTTTTAACCTAATTTAGTTTCATCATTTGGCTGGTAGGCGCCCGGTGGGCCATCTGGGCGGGCCAAATGCAGGCGGGTAAAAAGGCCGGTTTTTGGGCCTAAAAAGTGAGGCCCGATGCCCGCCCAAAAACGGGCGGGCTGGGCAAGCCCGCGGGCCTGGGCCTATTTTTCCAGGTCTAATCATCGCCTGGACGATCTGATTTCGAATCCGGACAATCTCCTTACGCGCTGGAAATAGCGGGAAATGGAGGTGGGGTCTTGAAACGTTGCAGGGACACGTGTCGCGCTATCGATGGGGGAGTCCGACGGTTATGTCAGACTTGTCGCCTGGCGTGCCCTCGAAATGACGCATACGCGGGTTTCGAGGGCTGCATTTAATGTGTCCCCCCGGACGGTTGCACTCCAGCCCCTGAGATTCCGCCTATTTGCACAGAGGCCCCTGCTCTCGCCTATAAAAGGGCTAGGGCCACTTCAGTTCAACCCTTTATGTGACCTTGCTTTTCAGACGAGACTTTGCCGAATTTCTTCGAAGATTCTTGTGCCGACCGACTTTCCTTCTAGGTAAGAACAAAAACTCTCTCCCCCTTTACTCTTAAGAACATGTCTGAAGGAGGATTTAAAACATACGAGGCTGGTAGCTCTTCCGCCGCCGCGGCTTCGCCTGACCGTGAAGAAACGGACCCCCGTGGCTCTTCATATGGAAACGGCCGTCGAGGCCATTCGTGCGGGGATTGCACCCGCAGAGATTGAAGAGCTTTTCAATGAAGCTGACGTGGCGAGGTCGGCGGCGGCGGGGCAGAGGGTCTCGCCGGTGGATGAGGATGAAACGGTGAGGCTGTTCTGGGAGCAGAACAGCGTGTTCGGCCCTGCCTTTTTGGATTTCGCCGGTCTTATGGAGGGGATTGCCGGACCGCGTCCCGAGTTTGACTTCGAAGCATACTTGGCCGCCCACCCCTATGAGCCCGTGAAGCGAACGGAGTTTCGGGCCGCGGACCGCTCCCTGTGGACCCTCGGTCAGGTTCGGAGTTCGGCGATCAGGAAAGACTTGAGTCGCTGGAGGGCGAAATTCCATATCCCTTCCGATGTCTCGCTGCACGTGCCCTCGGAGAACGAACGTGCCGACCAACCTCCCGAGGGTTTGGTTGCCGTCAACGAAATGATTCTGGAGGCTGGCCTGCGGTTCCCCTTGCCGTTCGCCGTGTCATATTTGCTGATCGCTTGGAATGTGGCGCCGCTCCAGCTGACGCTGAATGCCTGGCTGCAGATCATTAGCACCTTGACACTTTTTGGCGGTCATCGGTTGTTCCGCCTGCCTTCTGCATTGGAAATGAACTACCTCTTCAAGCTGACGGCGCAGAAGGGCTCAGTTGGCGGCTACCACATTCAGGGTCGCATGGGCAGAGTGGTCCTCGGTGTGCCGAACAAGACCCGAGGCGACCTGATGAAATGGTTTTGGGTCGGCGGAGCGTGGAGGTCGGCATCGAGCGATAAGCCGGAGAAAGAGCTGAATATCCCCACCAGTTTCCGGGAGAGGAATCCGAGTAAGGGTTTTAACTCTCCCTTTGATCGGATACCCCTTGGACTGATCTAATTTGGTTTTCTTTTGGCAGGTTTCCTCGTTCCAGCGATCGGCGACCTTCCTTTCGACTTCTTGATCGTCTGGGAGCGAATTCGCGGTCTGCCGGACTCCTACATCAACGTTCGGACACTCAACCACGAACCTCATCGGTTGGAAGCTCGATTGTTTCGCTTCCCTCGCCATCTGAAGGTTCCAGGTATAAGTTTTCATTTCCTCTTTTCTGCTTGACGATCGTCTGTTTGAAAGAGATGTCTAACTTGTCTGAATTTCTTCTTTGACAGAGATCCATTTTCCCCATTATTCCGAGCCCCAGAAAGAGATCTTAATGTCGAACCCTGGTCTTTTGGGTCGTCTTCACCAGGGAAAGAAGACGGGTCGTGCCCCAGCAACGACGTCCCGTCCTGTCCCTGCGGTGAGACCTACTACGGTGCCGGTCGTCGAGCTGGAAGCTCGGGAGGAAGAACAGCTCCAGCGCAACCGCAAGAGGCGGAGGTCGGAGGAGTCCCTGCCGACTGCTGATACGGAGGTATCCATTCTGGAGCCGCCGGTTGCCGCGCCACCTATCTCTGCTGTTCCAATGGTGGAGGGGTCTAGGCCCTCAGTGGCCTTCTTGAAAACTGCGGCGATCGCCGAAGCTGAGATTCCGAGGGGCAATCCCTTATTCGACGTCCCTTCTTACGTCTCCCGGGCCATCACCTCTCTTCCTAAGGCCTGGACGACCGACCTCGACGCGATTGCTCGTGGGCGGTCTGGAGATGCCATGTAGGCGACACTCGCCCTGACTCTCCAGGCAGCGACGATGGCCGCCCAAGCCATTAAGGATTACGAGGGGCGACCCTCTAATACTCGCCTCCATCAAGATCTCGAGGTTGCTCGGAACCATAATGCCGAGTTCGCTAACCGGATCATGGCTATGGAGAAGAAACATGTTGAGACGGCCAAACGGGCCAAACAAGACCTCGACCGGATGAAGCAAGAGCTTGGCCGGTCCAAGGAGGTGGCCGATCGGTTCCGCGACCAGATGATGGATGCTCGTCGGTTGCACGCGGCCACGCAGGAGGAGGTGGCCCAGGCTGAAGGCGGCAGTGGATCGTCTCACGGCGAGCTGGAGAAGGCGAAGGAGAAGCGCCGCCAAGGTAGCCGAGCTTGCGGATCGACAAGGCAGCTCGCGAGGTTGAAGGAGCAGTTAAAGGCGATCGAGACCGATCCCTACCTTAATGTGGGATACATCGGCGAGTTCGCCTATTATATGGCCTACGCCGACGCTATCCGTGCCTCCAAGAAGGTAGGGATCGAGGTCGGCCCTATGATGGAAACCTTCAAGGCCTACGTACTCGAGCATCCCCTGCAGCCGGACTTCTCCCTGCCGATCCTCGATCTCATTAGGGATTGATCTGAGCTGGTATCCGTTTCTGGATAAACTTATTTATCCTGAAGCCGGTGAGGAGGCGCGCGCCGATCCGCCTGCTGGAGGCGAAAGCCAGTCCGGGGTGGCCTGAGTGAAGTTGGAGTTGTTTTCATTTTCCTTCGCTTGTAATTTCTAGTTTTTCTTTTGTATTGCCTTCGGGCTTGTATGTACGATCGTTTTGAATGAAATAAAATACTTCTTCTTCGCATCTGATTCTCTATATGTACGATCGTCTCTTCTGAATGTTGAATGGATCCGATTGTATTGGTACACTTGAAAATTCTTGTAAATTTCTTGAGCAAAACCGATCGTCATGTGTGTGTTTGAACGAAGCCGATCGTGTATGGTCCCTTCCTCCCCATCGCATTTAGGAATAGCTCCACTTTGCCCCTTATTTTTGTTTACTTAGTGTAAGTAAGGGAACGAAAATAGTATGTTTGACGAGCTATCTTGAGTTTTGCCGATTCTTTGAGGGAGAACGACTGTGTGCACGGTCGCTTAGTTCGATGGACCGACCTCCGTAACCGTGTCTTTATGTGCGAGGGACATTCCATCTGTAGGTCCGTCCCGCGACTCATTTTATTGTTAGGGTCCTCCGTTAGGCTGCGCCCGCCTTATATTTAAACGAAAGGCGAGCGGTCTTGGTCTGGAGGAGTCCCTGCACGGGGCGTCTTCAGTTTATTCGACTCCACGTCCACGGCTTGTTAGCACTTTTCTACCTCGGGTCGGCATGTTAGATGGAGACACTCGACGGTATACGTTGTGATGGGTTAGGGACGCATCACCTTGTCCGGGTACATCATGTTAGATGATGTACTTTTGAGGGCGCGCGAGCGTGTCCGCGGATTTAATTGGAGGGTCCTTCGGCTACGCTCGCCTCATGTTTAAACGAAGGGCGAGCGATCATAGCCCAAAGGAACCTTGCATGGACGAAGCTGTCGGTTCCATCGACCTCCAGGACCATGGCTGCACTTTTCTACCTCGGATCGCCATGTTAGATGACGACCCTCGACGGTATACGTTGTGCTTGGAGGGGCGATCACTTGCATAGGTCTATCAGGTTTAGACGATGACCTCTTATAGGGTGAGCGAGCCGTCCTATTTTTAGTTATTCGCTTTCGTCGAGGCGAATCAAATAGATGGGATAGGAAAATCTCATTATACTCTTTGTACATTGGGTAACTGAAACTGAATACAAAGTTTTCACTGGTAGTATTTCTTCAAATGTACGGCGTTCCAGGGATATTGGTCCGGAGTGCCGTCAGGGTGTTCAAGTTCGTAGGCTCCCCTAGTTAGCCACTTAGATATCCTGAAGGGGCCTTCCTAATTCGGGCCAAAGACTCCTGTGTGAGTCTGGACATTTTTGAGGACTAGGTCGCCCACTTGGAACCGTCTTTCCTTGACCTTCGAATTGAAGAACTTCTCGGATATCCTTTTGTGGATTGTGTTCTTCATTTCCGAGGTCAGTCTCCGTTCTTCGAGCATGTCCAAGTCGGTCCGCCAGGACACATCATTGTTCGTCGTCATCTCTTGTTCAATTCGGTGGCTGAGGACGACGATCTCCGAAGGGATCACCGCTTCTGTTCCGAAGGCGAGGGCGAACGGGGTTTTGCCAGTCGAGTTTCGGGTCGTTGTACGGTAGGACCACAGAACGTCTGGGAGCTCGCTCGCCCATCGTCCTTGTTTGGATTCAAGTCTTGCTTTGATCGTGTGTTTGAGGATCTTGTTTACAACCTCTACCTGCCCGTTCGTCTGAGGGTGGTAAGGGGCCGAGAACAACTTTTTTATTCCCCACTTCTCGCAAAATTGCATGACTTCCAAGCCGTCGAACTGCTTTCTGTTGTCGGAGATGATATCCTGGGGTAGACCGAACCGGCATATGATGTTTTTCCAAATGAACTTGATTACTTGTTCTTGGCCGATCTTGTTGAGTGGTTCGGCTTTAGCCCATTTCGTGAAATAATCGACCCCCACGATGGCGAATTTACAACCCCCTGGCGCCGTCGGCAAGGGACCGATGAGGTCGATGCCCCATTGGGCGAACGGCCATGGGTTGTACATAGAAGTGAGCTGTTCGGGGGAGAGCTTGATGTTTGGGCCCATCACTTGACATCTGTGACACGATCGGGCGTAGGCGATCGCGTCTTTTTGTAGTGTAGACCAGAAAAAACCTTGACTGGTCGTTTTGTGGATGAGAGCTCGCCCGCCAGCATGGTTTCCACAGATCCCATCATGGATCTCGGCTAAAATGAGCCGGCCTTCCTCCGGCGTGATGCACTTAAGGAGAGGAAGGCTGAAAGCTCGCTTGTAAAGCCGGTCGTCCAATAGGGTGTATCTGGCCGCACGGAGCTGAAGCTGACGAGCTTTGATACGGTCGGCGGGGACCGTTCCGTCCTTCAAGTATTTAATGAACGGAGTCATCCAGTTCTCATCGGCGATGACAACTGTGGTAATCAGGCTTCTGTCGATCGCCGACTTTGCTGATTTTGTGATTTTGATTGTAGAGAAATCTGCTGCCCCATCTGATGATGCTAGTTTGGATAGGGCATCGGCCTGGAGTTGTGCTCTCTCGGGACTTGTTCGATCAGAACTTCTTCAAACTTCGTGCACATTTCGGCGACCAATTCTTGGTATTTCATCATTTGTTCGCCGCGCGCCTCATATTCTCCCTTGACTTGGTTCACGACCAAGAGGGAGTCCATGAAGATGTGGAGACGGCGAACATCCAGGGCGAGGGATAGATCGAGCCCGCCTACCAAGGCTTCATATTCGGCCTCATTGTTGGTCGCCCGAAACCCGAAACGTACAGCATTTGTGAAACTTTGGCCGTCGGGGCTGATGAGGACAATCCCTGCCCCTGCTCGCGAGTTGGTTTCCGAGCCATCTACATACAAATTCCAAGCGGGGCGACCGATCTGGGTCGGACTGGGTGGGAATGTTAACTCCACCACGAAGTCCGCCAGAGCTTGGCCTTTGATCGTCGTGCGAGGAGCGTATATGATACCGTATTAGGCAACTTCTAGTGACCACTTGAGGAGTCGCCCGTTAGTGTCTGGCCGGTGCAGGACTTGCCTTAAGGGGAGAGTCGCCAGAACCTCCACTTGATGTTCGAAGAAGTAGGCCCTTAGCTTGCGAACACTCATGACTAGAGCGTAGGCGATCTTCTCCATAGGCGTGTATCGCGTTTCCGCGTCATGGAGCGATTGGCTAACGAAGTAGATCGGCAAGTGGACTTGCCCCTCTGCTCGCACTAAAACAGCACTCAGCGCGACCTACGAGGCCGCTAGGTAAAGGAATAGCTTTTCACCGGGGATCGGCTTCGCCAAGATCTGGGGGTTAGATAGATACTCCTTAATTTTAGCGAACGCTATTTGACTCTCCTTTGTCCATGCGAACTTCTTGTTCTTTATGGTCGCGAAGAATGGCTTGCTTTTATCCCCGAGCCGAGATATGAAACGGTTGAGGGCAGTTAGACAACCCGTGAGGCATTGCACCTGCTTGACATTCCGGGGCTCCTACATGTCGAGGATCGCCTGGATCTTGGTGGGGTTCACCTCGATTCCCATTTGGCTCACGATGTGCCCCAGGAATTTTCTGGAGCTCACCCTGAAGTTGCATTTCTTGGGGTTCAGCTTCATATTGAACCTCTTGAGGATGGCGAACGTCTCGGCAAGGTCATTGAGGTGATATTCCTTTTTGAGGCTTTTGACTATGATGTCGTCAATGTAGACCTCCATGGTCTTGCCGATCTGGTTGGCGAACATCCCGTTGACTAGCCGTTGGTAGGTCGCCCCTGCATTCTTCAGACCGAACGGCATTCGGACCCAAAAATATATGTCTTTTTCCGTGTGGAACGATGTGTGCTTTATGTTCTTCTCCGCCATCGGGATCTGATGGTATCCGGCGAAGGCATCCATGAATGAGATCATTTCGCACCTTGCTGTACTATCGACCAAGTGGTCGATATGAGGTATCGGAAAGTGATCTTTTGGGCATGCCGCATTGAGGTCGGTGAAGTCAATGCATAACCTCGAGGAGTTGCTCGGCTTTTTGCCGAGCACCGCGTTGGCTACCCATTGTGGCTCGTCGGTAGATACTCCGATTAGTTTATTGTCGAGTAGCTTCTTGACTTCTATGTCGAGCGCTGCGTACTTCTCAGGACCGAATTTCCTACGTTTCTGGTGAACAGGTTTCCTTGTCGGGCCGATCTTTAGATAGTGGCAAGCATGTTCAGGACTTATGCCGACCATATCTTGATGCGACCAGGCAAAGACTCCGATGTTCTTATGTAGTAAGCTGATCAGATCATCCTTTAATTCGAGGTCGACGCTCGTGCCGATCTGTACTTCCCGCTCTGGGCGATCCGGATCTATTGTTATACTTTCCAACTCTTCAATGGGGACGGTCGCTTCTCGTTTGGAATGATTTCCGGACTCGATCCTTGGATTGATGTCGAGGCTTGGCTCGAAACCGATCCTTGGCTCGATGTCGTCCGTTAGTCGATGTGAGATGCCGTCTTCTGAGTCGGGCTGGTACGAGGTGCTCGGCCCGTCGATCTCCATCGGTTGATTGTCGATCATTTCAATGTTATAAATAGTACGGGAAGTGTTGAAAGAAGTTACGACACAGAAGTAATTCAACCATTTCTTAGCCATTAGTTGGTCTCCTTTTACAATACCGACCGTCCCATAGGCAGTGGGGAATTTGATACAATAAAAGAAAGAAGAGGCGACCGCCTTGAAGGTTTCTAGAAATGGGCGACCTAGGAACCCATTATAGATGCTGGGCCTATCTATGATTACAAAGTTTAGGTTCTTAGTAATCCTAACCTTGGGATCGTAGTAACATGTTAGCTCGACAGAGAGCTTGATCCTTCCATAGGCTTGGACTGTGCTGTCGCCGAACCCTTGGAGCACGGTGTCAAATGGCTTGATAAACTTGGTCAGGTTGCCGAGCTGGTCAAGAGTGGATTTTAATATGATATTGCAAAAGCTCCCATTGTCAACCAGCACGCGATCGACTATTTTCCCAAGGATACATGCAGAGATTACCAATGTATCCTCTTTGGGGCATTGCACTCCCTCCCTATCCTTGTTGGAGAAAGTGATGAGCGCGTCTTTGGAGATGGTCGGCTCTGGGGGTACCACTACATGGACCCCGGCGAACCCCTCAGTTCGGCCTTCCGCTTTCTGTTCGACATGGTGGAGACCGGGGAAAGGCCGCCGAGGTTTCCACCTCCCGCCTGAAGCATGTTGATCCGACCGACAGGGTTGATCGGAGGGATTGATTCGTCAGAATACTCCGGCTCATTCTGCTCGATCTTGGCGACCGGATTGGGAGAGATCCCATCGTTCTGTCGGCGCTCGCGCCCCCCGGTCCTCTCTGCTCGGGGCTCTGGCTTGGTAACCAAGCTATCCAGTTTGCCTTCCTCAAACAGTCTACAGAGTTGTCTGAGGAGGTCGAGGCACTGACTGGTGTTGTGGCCGGGACTCTTGTGGTAGGCACAAAATTTACTGCGGTCTAGATGATCGTGGTCCCTCACTAGCTTCGGTTTGCTAAGACATTCGCGCCCCTTGATGGCGTTGAAAATGTGGGTCGGAGATAGGTTGAGGTTGCGGAGGAGGTGAACCTCCACATCCTCGAAAGCTTTGAATTCCCCGGGCGGCTTCGTGATCGCCTTTCTGGGCTTGGCGACCGCCTTTCTCGGGACGGAAGTAGGCGCCTTTCCTTCCCCGGAAGATCCTCGCCTAAGCACAGGGTGACCATCCTCTGCCTGGCTAGAAAATCAGCGGCCCTGACACGGAAGATCGCGTAGGTCGGGGGGATGTCCTTTGTAAGGTGCCTGAACATGGGCGAATGGCCATAGAATCCCCCTAGGACCGAGTAGAGAGCGAGCTCGTCGCTAATGGGCTCGCCGGTGAGGACTATCTCATCCACCCGGTCGATGTAATCTTCATCGGGCTCGTTCTTCCCCTGCCTGATTTTCATCATGCGGTGGGGGCCTTTTGGCCGACCAACTTTGGCGGCGAAGTACGACGTGAAGTCGTTCGCCAGCTTCTCAAAACAATTGATCGAGCAAGGTGGCAGTTAGATGTACCACCTATGGGCGAGATCGCCCAATGTCAATGGGAACATTCGGCACTTTGTCGCGTCCGATGCTCCACATCCGATCATGAAAATCCGGAACTTGCTCAAATGGGTCTCACGATCCGATCTCCCCTCATATAGAGGTGTTTGAGGGGGAGCGATCTTCGGTTGAACTGGGGCGAGCTCAATCTGGGCCGCGAGTGATTCACTCGGTCCAGCGATCATTCTCTTGGCGCCTGCCCCAGTTTCTAGGAGCGCCTTCATTTCGTCGAGCTGGTGCTGCATGGCGGCCATAGTCGTAGCCTGACTGCTCGTTGATTGGCTCTCGGAGCGGGAGCCAAGGCGATCATGTACTGATCTCCTGTCCCCATGGTAGGTGATGAGTTCTCTGCCACAGGGCTCATTTCTTGGGCGAGTGGGGACCCGTTGGCCGGCTTGTCTTCTGGGAGTCGGATATGCCAAACTCCTGGTGATGGATTCGGACTCCGATGTCTCCCGGTTGGGGCCTGAATGCCCGGGTCGCCATGAGGGATCGCTCCCTAGGCGGATGAAGACGGAATCATCCCGCCTTACAAGAGCCTTTTCCTGCGGCTCGGGGCTTTCCAACGATTTCTCGACGTATAGCCCCTTAAGCTTCCGCTTGCCTGCTCGGCGGATGGCTGACGGAGTAATGGTGGGCGAGTCGCATGCCCTCCATCGCTCCCTGAGGATGGCTATTGTAATACCCCGAGATATTCGGAATAATTACAGCGCCGTAAACCCTTTAAGTAAGGATTTACAAGGCTAATTAGAAGAAATGTAAATATAAAACAAAAGTACTATGAAAGTTCCAAATACAAAACCGGTTTCAAACAGATCAAATGAGTCATTATTACAACCATCTCGAATTATTAATAAGACATGCGTACTCGAATACTGAAAATAAACCAAGAAGACATATCAAAATAACAATAAACATCACCGAGCCCCTTCGTCGTCACGTCGGTACTGTGGTTATTTTCCCGCTCCTCGGCTACCTGAACATCAAAACAAATGTCCACCCCCGAAGGGGTTAGCAAAACAATGCTAGTACAAGTATCATATTAAGCAAATCGAATATGCAACAACAATGCATAACAAAATACACAACCCGGACTTCCGCTACTGGAATCCAACAATGCGAATCCACAAGATTCCATTAACACAGTATGGGTATTCCAATGATCCAGCGCCCTCAGCATAGATCCCAAGATAATCCCGTCGGACCAACACGAGGTGGAAATACCCGTCCAATGATCCAGCGCCCTCAGCCTAGAGCCCAAGATGATCCCGTCGGACCAACACGAGGTGGACATCCGATCCAACGCCCTCAGCATAGATCGTACAACATACACAAACATAACTCGTGCATACATATATGCAAAATCGCTATGTCCATCAACATGAACATACAAACACTAGATAACGAATATCATGACAATTCAACGTAATAAATCCCATGTTCAACAACATGAATAAACCACATGCATGCTCAAAATACCAATATTAACAAATTACGATACTTGCCTCAAAAGATGGCAACAACTAATCACTCCAATGATCTCAACACACTCGAAAGCCGCCTCCTTCGATCAAACGTAGCAAGCTCGAACCTTAACAAAAGAGATAATATAGAATTCATCTCATGTCGTACGAATGTCTAACAATCCGATTTACGGCCGAAAGCTCTTAAAAATGAAATCTTCCTGAACTACTTAGCGTACGCTATGTATTCTACGTAACGTGTGTTAAGCCTGCTCGTTAGCGTATGTAAACGACGAAGTCTAGCGTACGCTAACTATGTACTGACAGTCCTCTCTGATTAGCCGACTGACTCGCCTGGTGACATAACGTATGTTACGTACCAAATGTAGCGTACGTTAACTTATGCCCGATAGCGCACGTTAATATACATATCTTAGCGTGCGCTAACCGTACATGGCAGTTCACTACTGGGCAGCAGACTTGATCTAATGGTGAAGAAAACTCATGAAGTCTTCAGTGTTAATACATGTCATCTCCATGCATATCATGCTCATACTATTTGTGAATGATCTTACGGATTAAACGACTTCGAGATACAAGGATACTCATAATTATCACAACACCATAATTCATCTTGATCTTCAAGAAAATATCCTAAGTTCAATCCATTCTATGTCCCAAAACGTATAATTCCATTGTGTAAGAACATAAGAACTTGATAATCTCCATAAACTGGCCATAATCGGTTATGTAGCTTCATGAATGCTTCAGAGTTCAAACACTAAAAGGTTCAATGGTCTAAATGATGAAGAAGTACCGAAACATCGAAAATATCCTTCTAACAACATGATGTTCTACTACGTACGAATTTAACTGACTAGATAATCTCAAATCATGATCAAAACATCCTTAAGAATACTACTTCAGTTGGTGAAGAATCACCTACCTCAAAATAGTGAAGAACAAAGAGGAACTTGAAGAAAATCCAACACCGAGAGCTTGAACACCAATCTCCAATGATCTAAAATCTTCAAACTCATGCTAGGATGATGATATGAGAGGTTTAGGATGGAGAGAGTGACTCTCTATGTCTCAGCAATCGAGTTTGGAAAGTGAAGAAATCTGAAAAAATGAAAAAGGGTGCTGTCCTATATATAAGAAATGGTTATTAGCGCGCGCTAGTCCATATCCATAGCGTGCGCTAACGGCCATACGAAGCTTACTGACCTCACTGTACTCAACATTTAGCGTGCTCTATACTAATACCAATAGCGTGCGCTAAACAGCGTTGACTCGGCTTTTTCTAAAAACCGTCCAGGTTCATCCCGACATGTCCCGACCAAGATCCGCGGTTGATCTCACCTACCACCCTATCTTAATCAAGTTGACTACATATAGCACGCGCTAAGGTTCATGCACAGCGTGCGCTACGAACCCAAATTAGCGTACGCTACGCTTAGTCGATAGCGTGCGCTACATGTGCAAAAATCACAATTTCGAACACATTCATGAAATCATATGCTCAACAACACCAGATCATGAAATACGGAGAATAATACTCAGATCAAAGTGCAACAAATACAATATCACAAGGTTCAAATACACATCAGAATTCTCGGGTATTACATCCTCTCTCCCTAAAAAGAAGTTTCGTCCCGAAACTTAAGATGAAAACAACTCTGGATACCTAGTCTTCATATTGTCTTCCGTTTCCCAAGTGGCCTCTTCCACTCCGTGTCGTGACCATTGTACTTTAACCAAGGGTATTGATTTATTCCTCAATTGTTTGATCCGACTCTCAAGTATCTTGATTGGTCTTTCTTCGAAGGTGCCATCATTAGCTATCTCGATCTCGTCGAAATCAATAATATGACTGGGATCTGGTACATACTTTTGCAATTGGGATACGTGAAACACATTGTGAACGTGACTCAGCGATGGCGGTAAGGCCACCCTGTATGCTAAATCCCCAACTCTTTCTAGGATCTCAAATGGTCCGATATATCTCGGACTTAGCTTACCTTTCCTCTCAAAACAGAAAATTCCTCGTGTAGGAGACACCTTCAATAGTACGTGGTCCCCAATGTCGAAATCTAGCGGGCGACGACGCACATCTGCATAAGACTTCTGTCGACTCTGGGCAGTCAACAGTCTTTCCCGAATCAGAGCTATCTTCTCTTGAGTCTGAACTATCAATTCCGGTTCCGTCCTGATCAAGTCCGAAGAATCATCCCAGCACAGGGGTGATCGGCATCTTCTCCCGTACAAAGCTTCAAATGGTGCCATCTTAATAGAAGCATGCCAACTATTGTTATACGTGAATTCAATCAACGGCAAGTGAACTTACCAATCAGTTGACCAATCCAAGGCACAAGCTCTAAGCATGTCTTATACTATTTGTATAGTCCTTTTGGACTGACTGTCCGTTTGAACTGCCTTCCAGAAGTGCGACACAAAGCGACCATCTCGATCTGAAATAATGGTCTTTGGCGTCCCATGCAATTTGACTATCTCTGCAATAAATACTCGTGCCAATTTCTCGGGTCCCCACGTGTCTTTAATTCCTAGGAAATGAGCCGACTTGGTTAGTCAATCAACTACAACCCAAATCATCTTCATTCCCGTCTTGGTCCTTGGCATATTGGTGATGAAATCCATCGAGATATCCTCCCACTTCCACTCAGGGATCGGAAGCGGCTTCAACATTCCGGCAGGTCGCTGATGTTCAATCTTAACCTGCTGACAAGTCAAACACTTTGAAACGTATTATGCTACGTTCTTCTTCATATTTCCCCACCAGAAGTTTTGTTTTAGATCCTTATACATCTTACTACTGCCCGGGTGAATAGAATAGGGAGCGCTGTGAGCTTCCTTCAGAATTGTCTGTTTCAAAACATCATCATCGGGAATGCAAAGTCGACCCTGAAATATCAGAACTCCATCATCTTGTATCACGAATCCTGTGGCCTTTCCTTTCTTTACTTCGTCACATAACCGAAGAATCAGAGAATCGTTCAACTGCTTAGATTTGATTTCCTCGACTAGTGACGAAGTCAGTTCCATCACATATAGTTGCCCTTGGATTTTTGGTGACCATACTTCAATCCTTTCGCGGATCAATTCTCGTTGAATGCTGGTTTGGGACGTAAGTGCTTCCAACACTCGAAGAAAACAGGTTTACGGCTCAGTGCATCAGCTACTACGTTTGCTTTGCCTGGATGATAGAGGATTTCCAAATCGTAATCCTTGATCAATTCTAGCCACCTTCTCTGCCTCATGTTTAATTCCTTCTGACTGAAAATGTACTTGAGGCTCTTATGATCTGTAAAGATCCGACAATGAGTGCCGTATAAATAATGTCGCCAAATTTTCAAGGCAAAGACCACAGCTGCTAACTCTAGATCATGAGTCGGGTAATTAACTTCGTACGGTTTCAATTGTCGAGAGGCATAGGCAATCACCTTATCCTTTTGCATCAACACACATCCCAGACCCTGATTTGAAGCATCGCTGTATACCATGAATCCATCAGTTCCATCTCGTAACGCTAGCATAGGTGCTGTCGTCAGTCTCCTCTTAAGTTCATCAAAACTAGCCTGGCATTTCTCATTCCACATGAACTTTTGAGTTTTCTGTAACAGCTGAGTGAGCGGACGAGCAATTTTGGAAAATCCCTCTACAAAACGGCGATAATATCCAGCAAGTCCTAAGAAGCTTCGGACTTCTTTCGCGTTATTAGGAGCTTCCCATTCCAAGATTGCTTCGACTTTCTTCGGGTCCACTTGAACTCCGTCAGGTGATATCACATGCCCAAGGAAGGTTACTTCTCTAAGCCAGAACTCACATTTGGAAAGTTTCGCATAAAGTTGTTCATTCTTAAAGGTGCTCAAAACAATACGCAAATGCTCGGCATGCTCCTCTGTGTCTTTCGAATAGATCAAGATGTCATCAATGCAAACGACCACAAACTTATCTAGGTATTCTAAGAATACCCGATTCATCAATTGCATAAATACCGCAGGAGCATTGGTAAGTCCGAATGGCATCACCACAAATTCATAGTGCCCGTACCGGGATCTGAAAGCAGATTTCGGTATATCCGATTCCTTAATTCTTAACTGATGGTATCCTGATCGCAAGTCAATCTTCGAGAATACCCTTGCCCCTTGCAGTTGATCAAATAAGTCGTCGATCCGAGGTATAGGATACTTATTCTTGATCGTCACCTTGTTTAGCTCCCTGTAATCAATACACAATCGGAGGGATCCATCTTTCTTCCGGACAAAGAGAACGGGTGCTCCCCAAGGAGAAACGCTAGGTTGAATGTAACCCTTCTGCAATAATTCCTCCAGTTGCTTCTTTAGTTCATACATCTCAGTTGGCGCCATACGGTATGGTGCTCTGGAAATAGGAGCGGCTCTAGGTTCTAATTCGATATTGAACTCCACTTCTCTCCGCGGAGGTAATCCAGGTAGTTCTTCAGGGAATACATCTGAGAATTCGTTTACAACTGGAATAGATGAGAGCTCTACTCCTTCTTCTTTGTTCATGGCATAGCACCAAAGTCCATGACATCCCTGCTTCAGTAATTTCACCGCTTTCATCGATTTGATCAGTTTTCCCGAGCTTCTCGGTCTCCATCCTCTGAATAAATGTTCAGATCCGTCATCGGCAATGATAGAAATGACTCTCTTTCGGTAATTCAAAATAGCTCCATAACGGTTGAGCCAATCGTCTCTGAGAATTAAGTCGTCACCATGGATGTCGACTACAATAAGATTCGATGGCCAATCTCTCCCTCCTATAGATACTGGAAAATCTCTAGTTTCTAGGGTTCCCACAATTCTCTCTCCGCTCGGCAAACCCACAACATAAGGCTCGCAATCAAATAAACACGAGATTTTCAAATGATTAACACAGTTCAAAGATATGAAAGAATGTGTAGCTCCTGAATCGAATAAGACACTAACTGGTTGCAAAAGGATCTGAATCGTACATGATGCAACAACAGTGTTCTGATCGTCCGATTTCCTCATCTCGTACAGTCGCGGAGGAACGGACCTAGCACTGGACGCCTCTCTCTTCCCAACATTCTGCTGCTGGAAACCACTCTGCTGTGTCTGGTTCACACTTATCTCTTTCGGAATTGGTGCTGGAGTGCGAGTACCAAATGGTCTAGTCGCAACTCCGCAGAAAGCCACACGGTGCCCTTCTTGCCCACAATCGAAACAAGTCACAGAAGATGCGGGGTAATCACGTCGAATATGCCCTGCTCGACCACAATTATAACACTTCTTTGATGCGTCCGAAACTGCTGATGTTGTCCGGAACTTCTTTCCACCTCGAGAAGGATGTGGAGGTTTCCTAGATGAATAAAATGAAGATTGGCCCTTGCGGGGCCCACCACTCTTGTTTTCCGAGAAGTTGCCGGACACTTTCTGCTTCTTTGCCTCCATCGATTTCTCCACCACCGCCTCTTTCATGTCGTAGGCCAACGCTTTGTCTTGATACTGTCGCAACGTAGTACACTCGAATCCGGACATGTACTGCCGAATCTCCGGCTTCATCCGCATATCGAAATGAAAAATCTTCTCTGCCTCCGTTTTGACCAAGTGTCGCACACAAGTCAGCTGATGATTAAAAGTTTTGATTAAGTCTGTCACAGATGCTTCCGAACTCTGCGGTGAGAAAAACTCTCGGATTTTAGCCTCTCTAACTGGACGAGGACAATATTGTGCTTCCATCATTAGTTTGAATTCCGTCCAGTCAGCATTATGATTCTCAGGTCGAATAGCTTCCCACCAGTCACAAGCCTCCCCAGTCAGAAAATACTGGGCAATAGGAACTTTCCGATCCTCGGGATAGTTAATTCCCGCAAATATCTTCTCTAACTCCTTTAGCCAATGATCCCAAGTAAGTGCCTTAGCAGAACCGTCAAATTTTGGCGGGTGCAATTTGACCACCTCAGTAAGCCATATGTCTCCCCGATTATCCTTGTTATGCTGCCGTCCCATCGCCGTCTGCATGCGGTCAACTACCTGAGCGAACTGGTTTATCTGAGCCACCACCTGTTGAAGCACTCCCGGCATGTTGGGATTCGCGTTGTCATTAGCTGATCCCTGCTGTCCTCCAGAATGGGAATCAGTTCGACTAGCCGATAATTCTGGGGTAGTTGCTGAATCCTCATGTCTCACATTACCACGTCCGCGTCCACGACCGCGTCCGCGTCCACGTCCTCCCCTCAACATACTGTAAACACAATTTCTCAATATCCAGGGCAAAATTTTCAAAAATAACGCCCGTCAATATTCATAAAACAGAAATTAAGTATAATGGTAGTATAAGAGATTAGGAGACTTACAACCACGGTCCACATGACGACGTTGGCTGAACGGTGATGTTACGAACGACCCGTAAATCAAATAACGTAAACAGACCCAACTAAAACCCAACTGCCAAGATATCTATGAATCTTAGGCTCCGATACCATATTCTGTAACACCCCGAGATATTCGGAATAATTACAGCGCCGTAAACCCTTTAAGTAAGGATTTACAAGGCTAATTAGAAGAAATGTAAATATAAAACAAAAGTACTATGAAAGTTCCAAATACAAAACCGGTTTCAAACAGATCAAAGGAGTCATTATTACAACCATCTCGAATTATTAATAAGACATGCGTACTCGAATACTGAAAATGAACCAAGAAGACATATCACAATAACAATAAACATCACCGGGCCCCTTCGTCGTCATGTCGGTACTGTGGTTATTTTCCCGCTCCTCGGCTACCTGAACATCAAAACAAATGTCCGCCCCCGAAGGGGTTAGCAAAACGATGCTAGTAAAAGTATCATATTAAGCAAATCGAATATGCAACAACAATGCATAACAAAATACACAACCCGGACTTCCGCTACTGGAATCCAACAATGCGAATCCACAAGATTCCATTAACACAGTATGGGTATTCCAATGATCCAGCGCCCTCAGCATAGATCCCAAGATAATCCCGTCGGACCAACACGAGGTGGAAATACCCGTCCAATGATCCAGCGCCCTCAGCCTAGATCCCAAGATGATCCCGTCGGACCAACAAGAGGTGGACATCCGATCCAACGCCCTCAGCATAGATCGTACAACATACACAAACACAACTCATGCATACATATATGCAAAATCGCTATGTCCATCAACATGAACATACAAACACTAGATAACGAATATCATGACAATTCAACATAATAAATCCCATGTTCAACAACATGAATAAACCACATGCATGCTCAAAATACCAATATTAACAAATTATGATACTTGCCTCAAAAGATGGCAAGAACTAATCACTCCAATGATCTCAACACACTCGAAAGCCGCCTCCATCGATCAAACGTAGCAAGCTCGAACCTTAACAAAAGAGATAATATAGAATTCATCTCATGTCGTACGAATGTCTAACAATCCGATTTACGGCCGAAAGCTCTTAAAAATGAAATCTGACTGAACTACTTAGCGTACGCTACGTATTCTACGTAACGTGCGTTAAGACTGCTCGTTAGCGTACGTAAACGACGAAGTCTAGCGTATGCTAACTATGTACTGACAGTCCTCTCTAATCAGCCGACTGACTCGCCTGATGACATAACGTACGTTACGTACCAAATGTAGCATACGTTAACTTATGCCCAATAGCGCACGTTAATATACATATCTTAGCGTGCGCTAACCGTACATGGCAGTTCACTACTGGGCAGCAGACTTGATCTAATGGTGAAGAAAACTCATGAAGTCTTCAGTGTTAATACATGTCATCTCCATGCATATCATGCTCATACTGTTTGTGAATGATCTTACGGATTAAACGACTTCGAGATACAAGGATACGCATAATCATCACAACACTATAATTCATCTTGATCTTTAAGAAAATATCCTATGTTCAATCCATTCTATGTCCCAAAACGTATAATTCCATTATGTAAAAACATAAGAACTTGATAATCTCGATAAACTGGCCATAATCGGTTATGTAGTTTCATGAATGCTTCGGAGTTCAAACACTAAAAGGTTCAATGGTCTAAACGATGAAGAAGTACCGAAACATCGAAAATATCCTTCTAACAACATGATGTTCTACTACGTACGAATTTAACTGACTAGATAATCTCAAATCATGATCAAAACATCCTTAAGAATACTACTTCAGTTGGTGAAGAATCACCTACCTCAAAATAGTGAAGAACAAGGAGGAACTTGAAGAAAATCCAACACCGAGAGCTTGAACACCAATCTCCAATGATCTAAAATCTTCAAACTCATGCTAGGATGATGATATGAGAGGTTTAGGATGGAGAGAGTGACTCTCTATGTCTCAGCAATCGAGTTTGGAAAGTGAAGAAATCTGAAAAAATGAAAAAGGGTGCTGTCCTATATATAAGAAATGGTTATTAGCGCGCGCTAGTCCATATCCATAGCGTGCGCTAACGGCCATACGAAGCTTACTGACCTCACTGTACTCAACATTTAGCGTGCTTTATACTCATACCAATAGCGTGCGCTAAACAGCGTTGACTCGGTTTTTTCCAAAAACCGTCCAGGTTCATCCCGACATGTCCCGACCAAGATCCACGGTTGATCTCACCTACCACCCTGTCTTAATCAAGTTGACTACATATAGCGTGCGCTAAGGTTCTGTTAGGCGTATTTTTATACGCTTATTTATCATTATTTTGTAGTATTTTGGAGTGTGAAATCATCTAAATGAGCTTTTAATGCCTTAATTTTGTATGATTGACAGGAAATTGAAGTCCGGAAGCTTAAACGAGGCAAAACGGTAGCAGCAAAATCGGGTGAGCCGCGGCACAAGGAAACCGAGCCGCGGCAAAGGAAGACACAGTAGAAGGGCGAGTAAGTGTACTGCGTGCGGCACACCATGTGAGCCGCGGCACAGAGGAATTAATTACGCCCAGGTATTCAGATTTTGGTGATGTGCCGCGGCACAGGTTCAGTGAGCCGCGGCACACTTAGCGGGTTTGGTTCGTCTGCGCGGATTTTGGGCCGTTTCGAAGCCAGTTTTCAACCAACTAATACGGACGCGATTTATGGAGATGCTGAGCTATAAATAGGGCTTAAGACCCTAATTTAATCATCTGGGAATCATTGGAGCTAAACCTAAGGGAGCTTAAGCTTGGAGCGAGAGAAGAGGAGGAAAGCAGAGGAATTCAAGGGCAGAAGGCGGGAGCTGAAGAACGGAGGAATCCGAGCTTCATCTGCGTTTGAATTTTATGCTTTCGTTTATTTCTTCTGTATTATCAGTTTTTAGTATGTCAGGCTAAAGCCCTAATCTAGGGTTTTGATGAAACCTTTATTTTGACGAATTGATTGAGATTATCCAATTTATTACCTTTTTATTGAGTTTTCCCAATTATGTTTAATGCTTGCAATTATCTGGCCAATAGTTGTATTGATTTAATCATTCACTTCGAATCGGGAGAGGAGATTTGGTGAGGAACTATTGGTGAGGACCGTTTTATTCTGTGAGATAGGAATATACTCATAGGAACTACGTGGCCTTTAGGAGATTTCATGCTTTTGCCTAGCGTGAGATAATTCACCTAGGGATAGAGTGCGTTAGTCGCCGTTAGATAAATCTATTGACCTCGGAGAGGCGGTAGAATATATTAGCAATCTCCGCCTTCAATAAATTGGGAAAATTATTTATTACGGATAATCAAGATTAAATTCGGATAAATTAAGGTGGATTGAACTCTAGACATATTTATCTTTTGATTACTCTTATTCAAGCTATCGTTTTCTTTAGTCTTTTATTAATTCTTTTAGTTATTACTCCAACAACTGACTTCGATTGTTCAAATAAAATTGGGATACAGCGTCGGTAGTTAGAGATTCAATCCTCGTGGGAACGATACTCTACTTATCACTTTATTACTTGTAAACGATGACGTGCACTTGCGTGTAGGAAATATCGCAACAAGTTTTTGGCGCCGTTAAGGATTGAAATTTTTCTAATATCGACTTAAGTATTTCCAGTCTTAATTTGAACGTTTTATTTTTATTTTTTGTGTATTTAATTTTGTTTATTCGTTTTTCCTTTCAGGACCTTTCGTGTAGTGCATGAGAAGACTCGGTAACGAAGGCTTACTACCTTTGGACACCGAGCTCGAGCGCACGCTAAGAAGGAATAAAAAGGAGAAAAGAGAGTTGCAGACGACGGTCAAGATGGCCGAGAATGTTGAAATCCAAGGAGGAGACAACCAAGTGCGGCAAGTTCAACCGGGACTCGCTCTTCGTGATTATGCCATGCCGCAAGCCAACGCAAATTTTTCGGGAATTCGGCGTCCCACCATCCAAGCTAATAATTTTGAAATCAAGCCCGCCATTATTCAGATGGTACAGGCGAGCCCTTTCTGTGGATTGCCGAAGGACGACCCGAATGCCCACATTGCTTCGTTCCTTGAGATATGCGACACTTTCAAAACTAATGGTGTCACCGACGATGCCATCCGATTGAGGCTTTTCCCTTTTTCTTTGAGGGATAAAGCAAAATTCAGTTGAATTCCTTACCACGGGTCTATTACAACTTGGGAGAGGTTAGTGCAAGCCTTCCTTGCAAAATTTTTCCCACCGGCTAAGGCAGCGCGGTTGAGAAACGAGATAACTACTTTTGCCCGATTTGATATGGAATCGCTCCACGAGGCGTGGGAGCGATATAAAGAATTACTTGAAGATGCCCTCATCACGGCATTCCCGATTGGCTTCATTGCATACGTTTTATGGTGGTTTGAGTGCTTCTACACGCACTCTTGTCGATGCGGCATCCGGTGGGACATTCATGGGAAAATCTATGGCCGAGGCTCACGTGCTTTTGGAGGATATGGCCGAAGCATACCAATGGCCAGTGAAAGATTGACACCGAAGAGGGTAATGGAAGTTTCGAGCAATGATCCGATCTCCACCTTGTCGGCTCAAGTCGCCGCTTTGACACAACAGCTCGAACTTTTCGCATGCACCAGCCCGTTACCATTGAGGCGTGTAATTGGTGTAACGGATCACACCCGAAGTGCGGAATGTCAATTTGGAAATCCGTTCGAGCAACATCGGATGGAGCAAGCTCGGTTCGTGGCCAATGGAAATCGACAAAGCAATTTTATCCCAGCACTTATAATCAAGGGTGGAGGAATCAACAAAATTCTCCATGGAGAAATGGGCAAGCTATGAAGCCTCCACAACCTCACTTCGTGCAACCCCACAAGCCCCTCAATCTTCAAAGGTATCTTTGGAGGATGCTCTTGCTCAATTGGCGGCCAACACAAGCCAATTCATGACCCGCACCGAGACGACTCTTCAAAATCATTCAACCTCCATCCGAAATCTAGAAACACAAATGGGGCAGATTGCTAATTTATTGTCTTCTCGGGCTCAAGGTGCAGCCCAGCCAACGAAGTGAAACCCAAGGAAAATGTGCAAGCAATCGAATTAAGAAGCGGAAAGGAGTTGAAAGGGAAGCCTATTAATGACAAAGAGCGGCGAGCGTGCGAGCGAGAAGGAAAAGGATGAGACGCCTAAGCCAAAGGAAGTATCGACTACTCGGCCCACTCCTCAAATTCCATTTCCACAGCGTTTTCAAAAGCAAAAGCTGACAAGCGGTTCTCAAAATTCCTCGGCGTTTTCAAGAAATTGCACATAAACATTCCGTTCGCCGCGCATTGGAGCAGATGCCGAGTTACGTCAAGTTCATGAAAGAGATCTTGTCCATAAGCGGAAGCTCGAGGAATATGAAGCGGTCGCTTTAACGGAGGAGTGCGGCGCTATTTTACAAAAGAAACTCCCACCGAAATTGAGAGATCAGGAAGTTTCACCATTCCTTGCATCATCGGAAATTCATCTTTTGAAAGAGCCCTATGTGATCTCGGAGCAGTATAAATCTTATGCCCCTTTCGATTTTTAAAAAGGCGGAGATTGGGAAGCCAAGCCGGCGCAGTCTCTCTACAATTGGCGATAGATCCATCAAATACCCGAGGGTGTGATAGAGGACGTTTTAGTCAAAGTGGATAAGTTCATCTTTCCGGCCGATTTCATCGTACTTGATATGGAAGAAGACCAAGATATCCCAATTATTTTGGGAAGACCATTTTTGCAACAGCGAGCGTTGATTGATGTGGAAAAGGAAAGTCGACTTTGCGGCGTTCAAGAGGAGCAAGTAACCTTCAATATTTTAGCCGTAAAATATCCAAGTGACACTGAAAATTGTTTCCAAGTTGACGTCATTGACTCGTGCGTGAGTAGAACTTTTCGAGAAAATTATCCACCCGATCCATTGGAATCCGTTTTGATTGGGCTGTTTCCGAACCAATTGGAGAGCATGCAGCCTACATACGACACATGGATGCTTCCCCGCCAATTTTTATTGGTAAACCATTCGAGGAGCTAGGAAGTTCACTAACTCGACCGACCCCATCGATTGAAAAACCTCCAAAATTGGAACTCAAAAAGCCGCCACCTCATTTGAAGTATGCATTTACGGGGCCCGACGACTCCCTTCCAGTTATTCTTTCGGCCACTTTAGCAGGAGATCAAGAAGCAAAATTATTAAGAGTTTTGAGGAGTACAAATGCTCTTGGATGGTCTATTGCGGATATCAAGGGGATCAGCCCATCGATTTGCATGCACAAGATTTTGATGGAGGAAGACTACAAACCATCCGTGGAGCATCAACGCATTTGAATCCTAACATGAAGGAGGTGGTAAAAGTCGAGGTTTTAAAACTCCTCGGCGGTATGATCTTTCCAATTTCGATAGTAAGTGGGTAAGTCGGTTCAAGTTGTGTCGAAAAGGGTGGGATAACGGTTGTTCAAAACGATAATAATGAATTAATTCCCACCAGGATTGTTACGGGGTGGCGTATGTGCATAGATTATAGGAAACTAAATAAGGCCACTAGAAAAGATCATTTTCCCTTGCCTTTTATTGATCGGATGTTAGATAGATTAGCCGGACACGATTTCTATTGCCTTCTCGATGGCTATTCGGGTATAATCAGTTACATAGCCCCGAAGACCAAGAGAAAGCAGCGTTTACATGTCCTTATGGTATTTTCGCTTATAGGCGCATGCCGTTTGGATTGTGTAATGCGCGGCGACTTTTCAACGGTGTATGATGGCTATTTTTCGACATGGTAGAGCGGTGTATTGAGATTTTCATGGATGATTTTTACATTTTTGGAGATTCTTTTGACATTTGTTTGGAAAATTTGCGAGAAGGTCTTGCGAAGATGTGAAGAGACCAATTTAGTCTTGAATTGGGAAAAGTGTCATTTTATGGTGCGGGAGGGCATTGTGCTTGGCCATCGAATATCCTCACATGGAATTGAAGTCGTAGAGCAAAAATTGATACAATTGAGAAGATGCCTCCACCCACTTCGGTCAAGGGATTAGGAGTTTTACGGGACACGCCGGGTTCTATCGCCGATTTATTAAGGATTTTTCAAAGATCACGAAGCATTGTGCAACTTACTCATGAAAGATGCCCCATTTACTTTCGACGAGTCTTGTAAAGAAAGTTTTGAGTTCTGAAAAAAGCTCTAAGCACGGCACGGTGATAGTCGCTCGGATTGGGACCTTCCATTCGAACTAATGTGCGATGCTAGCGATTTTGCCATTGGGGCTGTTTTGGGGCGAGACGAGGGAAGGTGTTTCATGTCATATACTATGCGAGCGAGCGCTCGATGACGCCCAAAGAAATTATGCCACAACAGAGAAGGAATTGTTGGCTGTGATATTTGCATTTGATAAATTTCGGGCTTATCTACTAGGAACAAAGGTGATAGTGTGGACCGATCATTCGGCGATAAAGTACCTTTTGGAGAAGAAGGATGCCAAACCAAGGCTGATTCGGTGGGTGCTACTCCTTCAAGAATTCAACTTGGAGATTCGGGACATGAAAGGGACGAGAAAATGTTATAGCCGATCACCTTTCACGGTTGGAGAGTTCCCTCGAGAAGGAAGAAAGTCAGCCACAAATTATAGAAACCTTCCCGACGAGCGGCTCTACAAGTTGGATTCAACACATGCGCCTTGGTATGCTGATCTAGTGAATTACTTAGCAAGTAAAACAATTAGACGATCTCTCACGTCATCAAAAGAAGAAGCTAATCTCGGACGCTAAGTACTATTTGTGGGACGATCCTTTTCTTTTTAAGCGATGCCCGATCAAATTATCCGTAGATGCATTCCAGATGAGGAAATCCACGGTGTCTTTGAACCATTGCCATGCATCGCCCTACGGTGGACACTTTAGTGGAAATAGAACAGCGGCGAAGGTCTTACAGTCGGGATTTTATTGGCCGTCCTTATTCAAAGATGCTCACTCCTTTGTGTCTACATGTGATCGGTGTCAACGGACAGGAAACATCTCAAGACGACACGAAATGCCGCTGAACACCATACTCGAAGTCGAATTATTTGATGTATGGGGGATCGACTTCATGGGTCCATTTCCCCCATCAAACAAGAATCTCTACATTTTGGTGGCCGTGGATTACGTCTCCAAATGGGTTGAAGCGGTGGCGCTACCTACGAATGGGTCCAATGTCGTAATCAAGTTTATCAAACAACATATCTTCTCACGCTTTGGGACTCCACGTGCTATTATAAGTGATGGTGGGTCACACTTCGACAACAAATTTCTTGACGCGGTTTTGAGAAAATACGGAGTCACTCATCGTGTTGCCACAGCATACCATCCGCAAACGAGTGGTCAAGTTGAGATATCAAATCGAGAGCTGAAGTGGATTCTAGAAAAGACGGTCAGCTCGTCTCGAAAAGATTGGGCATTTAAACTCGATGATGCACTTTGGGCGTACCGGACTGCGTATAAGACACCTATCGGAATGTCGCCCTACAGATTGGTCTATGGAAAAGGTTGCCATCTGCCCGTAGAGATGGAGCACCGTGCTTATTGGGCAATAAAGAAACTAAACTTTGATCTAAAATCCGCAGGGGAAAAGCGGTGTTTGCAGCTGAACGAGTTAGAAGAAATTCGCCACAACTCATACGAAAATGCAAAACTTTATAAGGAGCGGACAAAAATCTGGCATGATAAGCACATCACGCAGAGAGAATTTGTCCCGGGTCAAGAGGTGTTGCTATTCAACTCACGCTTAAAGTTATTTCCCGGGAAATTGCGTTCACGATGGTCGGGACCGTTCACCGTAGTTCAAGTGTTTCCACATGGTGCAGTAGAAGTTCAAAGAGATGGTCGACAATTCAAAGTTAATGGACAACGGTTGAAGGCATACTTGGGAAATCCAATAGACACGCAGAAAACGAGCGTCACCTTATCCACCGCCGGATGAATGCGAGAGAAGTCCGGCTGAAGACTATAAACTTAGCGCTTCTCGGGAGGCCCGAGTATTAGTTGTAGATTCTTTGTTGTTTGCCTTGCATTTTTAGAGTCTCTTTTTGTCTTCTTTCCTCTTGGATCCATCCTTTCCTCTCATTTTAATGAATTCGTGTAAAATTTCTGTGCAGGAATCAGCAAAAAGGGGATAAATTCAATAATGGGCCGCGGCACAGTCCAGGTGAGCCGCGGCACACACGGTGAGAAAAATGGCCGATCAAGCGTACCTGTGCGCGGCATGATCTTACGAGCCGCGGCACACCAGTCGCCGAGCCGCGGCACCGAAAACCGAGCCGCGGCACACTAAATGGTCAAGAAACGCCTGGGCGCACATGCTTTGAGCGCGGCATACTAAGCTGAGCCGCGGCACACTATAACAGAGCCGCGGCATACGAAATCGAGCGCGGCACGGCGGCATATCAAAGCGTCCAATCCGACTTGGGCGCGGCTCACTTTTATTGTCGCGGCACCGTCGCAAAATAAGAGCGGCAGTCAAGCTCTTTCAGTCGATCGGCCTGCATATTTACTTCTTCCCTTCATTCCTTCCTTCCTGCACACGATGAGGTTAGTCGGATCAATTCTATCGGTCTCCTTCTCAAATTCTCCAGGTAATTTTTGATTTCTAAATCATAGGTGATTATTGATGTGAAAAGATTTGGAGTTTTATATTGCTAGTTGTTCTTCATTGTTGTTTCTGAAATGGAGTTGGAATATGGGGAATTTGTTATTGTGATGGAATTGATGTTTATGAACGAATTGTTGATGATGGTTTTTGTAATTCAGGGCTACAATCTGTGTTATTATTTTTGGATTTGGAATTAACCATCAAAATTTTTGTTCTTCATTTTAACTTGTGCACACAAGGTGTTTGATAAATTGCAGCAATGGAAAATTGATCATTCAGAAGCACCATCCTCCTCACCGGACGATGTCGGCACCAGCTCCTGAGCGGTGGAGGGAGTAATTGACGTTTTAATTTTCTTGAATTTGATTTTTTTTCCATTGAGGTCAATGTACGTCCTAAGTTTGGGGGAGGGATTTACATTCTACATTCATTCTTCTTTGTACTCTATTTTACATTTGTACACTATATTTTGTTGCACTTTCCTTTTCTTTGCGAAAATTTTTTTTAGATAGCCTTGCTTGCCGTAGTTTTTCTTTATTCGTGAATCTTCGTGCTTCTATTATGTGTGATACTGATGTTACGACACTGTCTTTCTCTCTGAAAAAGCGGGCGAGTTTTAGTCGAGTTGTAGTCAGTTATTTCTGTTCTACTTAGTATTCAATTAGGTCCGAAATTTTTCGTGATTGTAGAGGTCTTGGCAGACAAGAGACGATACATACTTGTTTTTAAATCCCCATCATTACGTTTGGCTACATTTTCCGGATAGTGAGTCGTACTGTTTCTTTAGTCGTGTTGGCACTTAAATTGAGTTTAGAGTCGGTCAGTTTTTTTCCCTAAAAGTCGAGATAATGTGTTCTATGAAGGGAAGTCTAGTAACTTAGGGGTATTCGCGTGACCCGTTGTTTACTCTCGCGTAAAGCAGCGACCCGATTAGACTAGTGATTTAGTGATTTCACATGTGCCAATGATAGGAAGCCTGTAGGGGCATTCGCGTGACCATTGTTTACTCTCGCGTCAAACGGCAACCTTGATTCGGACATGTGGAAATTATGTATTCGAGTTGTTTCTCCGTGTAGACGGGAACTTAGTAACTAGAAGCATCCATGTACCCCATGAGTGTCTTTTACGTCAAACGGTTTCCGAATACATGAGAATGGAAGTTCCACCCTAGGATTATCCCGATGAAACATCCCGAGATCCTAACCTAGTGGTCGACTCGAATCGATTCTTGAGCATATTTATATAAGGGGATCTTGTCCGAGGTTTATTTGTTATGAGACTCGTGAAAAATTGTGCCTTTAGGCGTGGAGCAACGGCGAACTAGCTTGTTTATGTTAGCCTTTCATATTGACGGTTGATTTGACTCATGTTTTGTTGATCTTTGGTGAGTTTTCTTCATGAACAAATGATTAGGATGAACTTGATTACTTTGCGGTATCACGATTCGAGTGCAACTCGCTTTCATGACACTCGTATTATTTAGAGAGAATGGCGGGATAGTATTGATTAGGTTGAACACTATGAGTTGCACGATGATTCACGACATTCTTTTATTGACTTTAATTCTTTTTGCTTGAGGACAAGCAAAGGCTTAAGTTTGGGGTATTTGTTAGGCGTATTTTTATACGCTTATTTATCATTATTTTGTAGTATTTTGGAGTGTGAAATCATCTAAATGAGCTTTTAATGCCTTAATTTTGTATGATTGACAGAAATTGAAGTCGGAAGCTTAAACGAGGCAAAGCGGGCAGCAGCAAAAGCGGGTGTGAGCCGCGGCACAAGGAAAGCGAGCGCGGCAAAGGAAGACACCGGGAAGGCGAGTAGTGTACTGCGTGCCGCGGCACGGCCCATGTGAGCAGCGGCACGGGAGGAATTAATTACGCCCGGGTATTGATTTTGGTGATGTCGCGGCACGAGTTGATGAGCGCGGCACACTTAGCGGGTTTGGTTAAATCTGCGCGGATTTTGGGCCGTTTGAAGCCGATTTTCAACCAACTAATACGGACGCGACTTATGGAGATCTTGAGCTATAAATAGGGCTTAAGACCCTAATTTAATCATCACAGGAATCATTGGAGCTAAACCTAAGGAGCTTAAGCTTGGAGCGAGAGAAGAGGAGGAAAGCAGAGGAATTCAAGGGCGAAGGCGGGAGTGAAGAACGGAGGAATCCAAGCTTCATCTGCGTTTGAATTTTATGCTTTCGTTTATTTCTTGTATTATCGGTTTTTAGTATGTCGCTAAAGCCCTAATCTAGGGTTTTGATGAAAACTTTATTTTGACGAATTGATTGAGATTATACATTTTATTAACTTTTTATTGAGTTTTCCCAATTATGTTTAATGCTTGCAATTATCGGCCAATAGTTGTATTGATTTAATCATTCACTTGAATCGGGAGAGGAGATTTGGTGAGGAACTATTGGTGAGGACCGTTTATTCTGTGAGATAGGAATATACTCATAGGAACTACGTGGCCTTTAGGAGATTTCATGCTTTTGCCTAGCGAGATAATTCACCTAGGGATAGAGTGCGTTAGTCGCCGTTAGATAAATCTATTGACCTCGGGAGAGGCGGTAGAATATATTAGCAATCTCCGCCTTCAATAAATTGGGAAAATTATTTATTACGGATAATCAAGATTAAATTCGGATAAATTAAGGTGGATTCAGAACTCTAGACTTATTTATCATTTGATTCCTCTTATTCAAGCTATCGTTTTCTGTTTAGTCTTTTATTAATTCTTTTAGTTATTACTCCAACAACCCAACTTCGATTGTTCAAATAAAATTGGGATACGAAAACGTCGGTAGTTAGAGATTCAATCCTCGTGGGAACGATACTCTACTTATCACTTTATTACTTATAAACGATGACGTGCACTTGCGTGTAGGAAATATCGCAACAGGTTCATGCACAGCGTGCGCTACGAACCCAAATTAGCGTACGCTACGCTTAGTCGATAGCGTGCGCTACATGTGCAAAAATCACAATTTCGAACACATTCATGAAATCATACGCTCAACAACACCGGATCATGAAATACGGAGAATAATACTCAGATCAAAGTGCAACAAATACAATATCACAAGGTTCAAATACACATCAGAATTCTCGGGTATTACAGCTATGGCCTCCTCGATCTGTTCCGCGGTCTGGAACTGATCGAGTGAGAGGCTAGGACCGTCCCTCGGGGGCGGGAGTGAGAGTCTAGCATTGACGCGGTCGCCTTCCGCCATAGGATGGGATTCGGTCTGGGCCGGAATGAGATGTCCGGCAGATCGCAGGGTGGCTCTTTTGGAGGTCGTGGCAGATGTCAAGTCTCTGAAGGTTTTTCTTTGAAGAACAGTGAGTGTTTCTTCAAGTATATGCCCAGGAGAACAGTGAGTGTTCTTCGAGACGGTCGGAATAAAAACGAAGGTTCGGTGCCCTTCTTCTAGCGCCAATTGTTGTTACCCAAAATATTATCCGGAGATGATATTGCTGGAATGGTCGAGTTACAAACAAATGCGAGAACACTTTTGTGGGAAAGTAAATAACACAAGATTTGCCGGGGTTGTTAGTCCCGGGCTTGAATTCTCTCGCGAGATGTTATTAATATAAATACCTTGGAGTACAGATATTAATGTTAGAATGCTATTACAATGAGTGTAAAGATTCTAGTTATCTTAGCTATAGAACGTGAAGATTGCCGGAAGAACCAGATCTGATTTATGTGAGTTCTTGCTTTTGATGTTCTGTATATGTGAATGAATGTTATTGTGTATGTGTATGTATTCGTAAGGTGAGTCCACCGTTCTCTCTGTACGTTTTTTCCACCACCTTTGGCCACTGTTGGAGGCCTCCTATTTATAGGAGAAAAGGTTGTTGGGTCCTCTCCGACGACCGCGGGCGACCGCCGTTTTCTATATTAGAATAAGGTGGGCGATCATCCCGTCACATGGGACTGTTCCCTTAAAGTACGAGGCTGCTGCTGGCAGCCAGCTGTACGAGCCAATGGGGAACCTACACGCGTCCTGAGTCGCTGTCTATGGAGGACCCACTTTGTACCTTTCGGCGGGCCTGTCGGTAGGTGTGAGGTTGGTGACAGGCTGGGGTCAAAGGCCTTATCTTGCGGCGCCTTTTGTGGATCTGCACGTGGGTCTTCGTCCGAGATTCGGTCTTCGAAGACTCTGACGGGTGTCGGATTCATATGCGGTATGGGACGATCGTCTACAGTCAGATATCATTGGCGATCGCCAGATGTCTACAGACGATCGCCTTTGGACGTCGATCGCTAGGTGCTTGCCCAGCGTCTGTCTTCTTTGGCTGGATCCTTACCATCATGTCGATCGCCATCGAGGCATATAAATCGCCGCACAACAAATCCTTCTATAACATCCTTTGATCAAGCGAATCAGGTTAGATTTCTTGGAAATCTTAGTTTTGGGAAAATTGGGGGTTTTGCTTGATTTTGTCCGATTAACCCATAGTAACTCATATTTGAGGCGGGTCGATGATTTTAAGTTATATTCTATCATTTTCCTTGTTGTTCCATGGTTCGATTGTTATAGATTCGTCATTTTGTTGACTTCTTAATCGACGCCTTGAAGGTGTCCGGTAAAATGTCACAAAGGGGATTCGGGCGTTCTACGATTATTATTCCTCGTTCGATCTTTGATTTTGATGTTATGATGTTAGGTTCAGGTTCCTTGGGAAGAACCCGAGTCGGAACTCTTTCGTTCGTCGTTTTCCGATCGATCGAGTTATCGTTGTTTTTTGCCCGAAAAATTGTAGGTGTTCGAGGTTTTCCGATTGAGCGGTGTTCGTCGGAGTATCCGGTATCGATTATCGAGGCAAGTATCTTGCCTATACATTTCATGTTTCATATCCGTAATAGTTGGTAATTGACTATGTGTGCGATTGAAATGTTTTAATGAACTTATTCAAGAATCGATATATTCTTGATAAAAGCTTTCACAAAGATCTACTTGTGTGTTTGTGGATGTATGTGTTGTTCTAAGAATATGTATTAGCGTTATGAAATTGGGATGCCTTGATTGCGTATGGTACCGTTGTGTGTGATTATACCAATAGTGGACTTAAAGATGATGCCTTTTGGCAAGAGCTGTGTGTGTATGTAGTTATGTGTGTTTATTGATGAATATGCGATGTTATATAATATCGGTTGTAAGTATGTGTCGGATAAGTGGCCATTTCTAACAAGTACCTTGATTTACGTTTGATGTACTTCGGGAGAATGTGTTTTTGATGATTGTAATTTGTGCCATGTGGTTTCTGAGATTGTGTGTGAACCGAGTAAAATCAGCGAGGGTCCCCGTGATTTGTTTAGACTTCGAATTCGGCAGATCACTCGGTTGGGGTATACACCAGGGAGGGCCTGACGAGCTGTCTCTGGGGTGTGTATCTTGCTCGAGAGGTACAGGGCCAGTATAGCTCGGGAGTTTGTTTTGTGATGACGATTATGGCATGTTGTTGATTTTGATAATTGTGATATGTCCGGAATATCACAACGCTTTCATTCTCGGCGTGAGATACGTCATACGTAAGGTCTTGGTACTTGGCTAGAATGGCATAAGTATAAGTGTCGTATATGATTTGTTTCTTGATTGTGATATTTTTGGCATAAGGATACGGTCCCTGTGATTGTTTCCGTACATTGTGATTTGGTTGTGTATCGAGTGTGACCATTGGGTTATTCGCTCGAGTTTGTGATGTGGATGATTGGGTCGTGGACCCTATGTTTGTGACCAGATTAGTATTTTTTAGCAAAAACAATTCTTCGGCCCGTGTCCCTATGTGGTTTGTCGAGTTGAAGATTCGTTAGCCCAGAAATATCTTTCTAAAACTCCCGAGAATCTTTAAATGCTTTTCAAAGAATCTACATGTCTCATTTCAACTTTTACGGTTTGAACTATTTTATCCAATGAAATATCTCGGGAAGTCTTCGTTGGGTTGAATTGTGGAATTAAGCAAGTTGTTATGTTCTTGGAGTATGTTGTGTATAGCTCGTATTTGCACTTTATACTTACACTAGCAAAACAGTGGAGTTTTGCTAACCCCCGAGTATTCGAAGGGTGGATGTCTGTATTGCGTCCAAGTACTTGCAGGTTGCTGGGGAGCGAATCACAAGGTCGGTACTGTAACACCCCCAAGATGATCAGGGCATATTACAGCGCCGTGGGCCCAACACTGTGGAATCCACCAGGCTAACGTACCAAAATGACATTCGACAAAGACATACATCATCAACAAAATGACAATTTCACAATCCACGACATCCAGACCAAAGACAGAAATTTGACAATTCAATCTGACATCAAATCCATTCCCCAAAACGGGTACACAATAATAATAAATTCAAGAAAGAGTACTCGAGTACTTAACCAAATGACATAATAAATAAATTCCAAACAAGACACCAATAAGTAACCACTGAACAGAATCACGACTGCCCATCATCCTTGTACGGCTCGCATGCTTCCTTGACCTGTACCTGAAATACAAAATTATTTCCTCCATTTAAGGGGTTAGCGACATCTGCTAGTGCAAGTACAATCCATTTGAACTACCATTCTAATCAGATGAAAATATGCGCCAAAATCATTTTGAAAATCATTTATATTCCGGAATATTAACGGTGCACAAGCACAAAACACATTTCTCCAACAAAACATTTCAAAGTTAACCTTGGTACGAGACTCACGGCCACCATACCCCGCAGAGCCCCGTCGGACATCCCTGGGTGGTTAACCATAGTTCGCGATACACAACTCACGGCAACGTACCCCTAAAGGCCCCGTCGGACCGTCCCTAGGTGAACATACACATATCCATCCATACAACCACGAAAAGCCATAATTCAAATACTAGAACGCGTAAACAAATGTAAAGTACTTGCCTTTGAGACATCTTCGAAGAATTGGGAATGAATAACGACTACGAACGATCCGGATGGAAAACGACGGTTCCTAAACGAAGGATTAACATAACTCAGTCCTAAAGGACAACAATAATCGAATGGAATACGCCCATAACCCCGATTACAAGCTATAACAATATACGTTCAATCGATACGGGCGAGGGTTTACGCAAAATCTCCCCGAATAGATAATTCACGGGTAAAACTTGACGAATTCGGATTGGGAATCACCCAATAACAACAATCGGTAAAGAGTATAACAACACACTTGAACAATTCGAGTCTAACAAGCCAAAACCCAGAAAAACCCCCACAATTGACAAGTTAGGGTTCTAGACGAAGATACCTTGAATTCGGATGGAGGAAGGTGATTACATTGATGATAATATGTTCCTACAATACCATTGTGATAGAAAAAGAAGAACACACGGATCCGAGGTGGTAGAAATCGCCCTCTGATGTCGCCCGATGGAGAAAACGAAAGAAGAGATGTGAAATGAGGTTTCTGACCTCACAATTGTTTAAAGCAATGGTCATTACGGCCGTAAAAAGTGATGCATTACAACCGTAACAATGGCCATATTACGGCCGTAACAGATGGGGTGTTACGTCCGTAATACCTCTTAGACGGCGATGCAGGCATTTCTTATCAAACGGTTCCGGACGACCCCGAAACCCGGACCTGCTATCGAACCAGAAATATGGTTACGAAGTATATTCGATGACGAACCTAAGCGTTACAAGAAAATACAATTCCGACTACCCGAGAATCCGAAATATGACAACAAAGATGAAATTCCCTAACTTATAGGAAATTACAAAAATGACCCAAGTGTCCGAAAATCACGATAAGACGTCGGATTAACATACCGAAAGTCACAACACGAACAACTCAACCATACGAACTCATGCAAATCAAGAAACAATGAAAACGAACAAGTTTCATGAGAATCGAACGCACATACGGTAAACACAACATAAAATGGAATTACGTAAAAACACCTCCGAAACTCGTCCAAATGGAAAAACTCCAAGAATAAAGCAGGTTCAAAATGTCAAAACGGTTACAAGCGAGTCGATAAAAATAGACATACACCAAAAATGGAAACTGCTAAAAATGGAAAGGTACGGATATTACAGGTACGAAGGATGATGGAAGACAACGATACTAATCACATGAAGACTAGTGTGGAGTATTTTAGTAAAGTCTTGTTGTTTTGTCTTTCCGTTGTGTTATTTTCCCGTCTTGTGGGAATATTGATGTATTCTAACCCTGCGTGGGTCTGAGTTGTGAGAAAGAATTATGTATGTTTGATGTGTATGTTGTGATAAAAGACCACTTCGGTCAAATGGTTCATTATTTAGCCATGTCGGTATGTAATGTGATGTGTTGTTTTTTTGTAATTTGCCTGGTAGATCCTCACGGAGAGGGTCTACGGCGCTGTAATGTTCCCAGGTGGTTTGGGGGTGTTACACTATGAATACGCTTGGTGTTGTTGTTGTGCTTTGATAATATATATACATATATTATCTCATTTCGGTGTGTTGTGATTTGACACTTGTGTTGTGCTGTGTTTTTATTGCCTTTGAGTGAGTTGTTCGGATATCCTTGGCGTGCTATGTTATTTGTGTGAATGTGTGGATATGGTCGAAGGTATACGGTGACACATGGCATGTGACCATGTGGTCAGGATGCAACAAGTGATTGATCCAACCGTGAGAGCCTAAGACATGACCTGCGGTGACATATGGCGTGTGATCATATGGTCAGGAGACAACAAGTGATTGATCCAACTGTGAGATGGCGTGGCATGTGTTCACGATGTGATGTATATGTGTTTTGCTCACCTCGGGAGGGTCCGACGAGGCCTCGAGGGAATCCAATGGTATAGCCCTGGATTCACGAGTTGGTGTGTATATGATTTGTGAATGTATTTTGCTCATCTCGGGAGGGTACGACGAGGCCTCGAGGGAATTCAATGGTATAACCCTGGATTCACGAGTTGGTGTTGTATTTGTGTGACCAAAATTTGCGGATCTTGGGTGATTATGTTGTGTTGATTTTATGTCTGTCGAGGACATGTGACGTGGGTTTTGACCCCGTGAATTGTTGTTGGTTTTATTTGTGAAAACAAAACCTTAGGGCTCTGACCCCTGTTGAATTTGGAAAGAGAAGGATTCAATAATTCTAAATTATTTTCTATTAAAACTCCTGATGGCTTATTAAACTATTTTGTAAATTATTTCTCTTGAATTGCGAACTTTCGGTTTTGGAATATTTTACCCAAACTCTTGCTTCGGGAAGTATTTTTCGTTGTGTTTGAATCTTTGAGGATTGCTGATTATTGTTATTCTTGGAACTTGAATTGTATGACTCGTATTTGCACTTTGTACTTGCACTAGCAAAATAGTGGAATTTTGCTAACCCCCGAGTAATCGAGGGTGGATGTCTGTATTGCATTCAGGTTTTGGGGAGCATAGCACAGAGTCGGCATGAAGGATGATGAAAGATGATCGATACTAATCACATGAGGACCCGTTTATTGTTGTATTGGTTCAGTTGTACGTTATTTCCATTGCAATATTTCCCCCGTTATACGGGAGTATTTTGTATTTGACCCCTGCGTGGGCATGTATTGAGATTGAGTTGTATTTATTAATTGAAAGACCAAATCGGTCTACTGAGTCATTTTAGCCTTAAAGGCATTGTTGAGATGTTCGATGTTGTTACCAGCCTGGTAGATCCTTGAGGAAAGGTTCTACGGCGTGTAATATCCCTGAGCGGATTGGGGGTGTTACAGCCGAATCATGTGATCAAGTTGAATGTTGGTTGTCTGTTCATATTGTTCAGGAACATTGATCAGGCGCGAGGTACGTGCAATGGAACGAGGATGACAATTATTAGACTCGAGAAGCAAATAATCGAGGCATCACCGATTTTTGGCAAAGATAGAAGCTAGAACGTGTTGATTTCCCGAGTGATCACCGTCATATATCACTTAGTTCCCCATCAGCTTTCAAAGAAGACGATTCTCATTAGTCGTTGCTTTGCCATGTCTATAAAAATAGTCGATGACAGTCTCTTTTCGACGTGTTCTTTATCATCCCCAACCTGTCTTCACTCATGGTCAGTTGTATGTCGAAATGTCCAGAGTAGCCAACAATAAGAGCTTAAAAGATTAAATCGGTGACAAAGACAGTGAGACACATAATGTAATGAAAAATGGTGTGTATAAAGAAATATTCGACAAAGTTTGAAGTACTTTGAGAGTAACCTTTTGTTAATATAAAATATATTTTAACTTCAAAAATTGATGTTTACATGTATTATGTCGGTTAAACTAAATATATTCTACTTAACTGATGTTTCTTTAGGCAGATATCATTGAAACGACATCTTGCTTTATCTATATTTTATTGTGAATTGATCACCTTTATATGAATTTAATTCGATAACTATTGTATTATTCTGAACATTTTCCATTAATTATTGAATAATATTTTTTCTATTTTTAATGTTTAATATAAGCATCCGTCTATATACCTGTTGTCTTCAACTTGTTTTAACTTACAAATGATGAGGTCTCGTCGATTTTTGACGGGCTACTTACTAGTTATACTCAAATCGAAAGTCTCAACTATAAATAGAAGAATATTATAAAAGAAGGAACTTAAAATTTTAATCTTTTAAGTTCCCGAGTTTTTAGTAAAGGAAAGAAAAGAAAGGGAAAGAAAGTTATGAGAGAAAAGAAGAGAAAGGAAAGTGAATGAAAATTGTATTTTGTGTTCTCGAGTTGGAATGAAGTGAAAGGAAAATTAACCATTTTGTTCTTTTCTCTCCAAATTCTTCCAAATCGGAAGGAAAGTTTGGAGGGAAAGTTTTCCTTCCATTTCTTTCCGTTTCTTTTTATTAAAAAACTCAGCAACACCAAATATCTTTTCTTTCTTCTTATTTCCATCCATTTTCATTCTTCTCGTTCCTTTACTAAAACTCGGGAACTAAGCGTAAACTACGGGAGCTAAGTCATCCATCTTCATTTACATTCATCTTAATTTCTGAAATAAATCCTGTATGACTACTCTCTCTATCTCACAGCCTTTTTCTCTAGGGTTTTATTTCCGAGTAATACTACAAAAATGCACACTCCTGCTTTGTAGGGGTTGTACCCCTGTTTTGTAGGGGTTGTATCGGGTGCTTGGACACCCCTGCTTTGTAGAGGTTGTACCCCTGCTTTGTAGTGATTGTACCGGGTGCTTTATAAATTTTTTATTATAATATTATTTAACACCCCTACTATCTATAAACCACTCGGTACAACCCCTACAAAGCGGCGGTGTGCATTTTTTCGTGCATTTTTTTGTGTGTAGTATTTAGAGGTGGCCAGTGGGCCGGGCCGGCCCAGCCCAGCCCGGCCCAGCCCAGCCCGGCCCAGCCCGGATTTTCTAGGCCCAGGGGCCGACCGGGCCAGCCCGGCCCGGGACCGAGCCCAGCCCCCTGGTCATCCGGTCGGTCCCGGTCCCGAAATCTCGGCCAGACCCGGCCAGCCAGCCCACCTCCGAGGCCGTGACCCAGCCCGGCCCACCCCTAGCCCGGCCCCAGCCCACCCCCAGCCCACCCCAAAGCCCACCCCAAAGCCCACCATTCAAATTTAAATGGTTGGCTGGCCATGCCATGTGGCACCAACCTATTGGTTGGTTGAACCAACTTGGTTCACATAGCCGTTGGCAACCCAACGGTCAGCCAGCCTTCAATTTTTTTTTTTTTTGAAAAATTCATCTTATAAATACCAACACATCTTAACCATTTCCCCACACCATTATTCACTCTTCTTCTTAATTCTCAAGTTTGCACAATTCTCAAGTTAATTTTCACAACTTGTAATCTTGCATTATTATTTTTTGTTAAGTACCTTTATATAATTGTATAATACTATGGCGGACGGATCAAGGAACGTTCATCATGAAGGAACCGACAACAATGAAACCAACTTGCATTTCGATAAGTTTACTACTTCTACTTTGTATTATTTTTTATATTTAGTAGAGTTTATTTATTTGATAAAGTGCTTTCTCTTTCTCTCGATAATGCGGCCGCGAATAATAAATGTATGGAATATTTGTTGGACGAATTGCCTTTACTTGCAAACGGTATTTTTATGCATATTAGATGTTGTGCCCATGTCTTGAATTTGTTAGCTAAAAAGGGAATTGATATGATTTCACCCTTTTTAAATCCTATTAGAAAAATAATTAAATGGCTAAGACTGAGTCAACATATTAAGAGATATTATAAACATCTATGTAAGGAACGTAATTTGAAACCAAAAAAATGGAGCATTGACACACCTACCCGTTGGAACTCTACTTTTAAATTGCTTGATGATGCTATTCCTTATAAGGAAATTATTACTCAATTATATAACTCTGATCCAAAACATTTAGCCGAGCAAAACCTCATAACTGAGGCTCATTGGGAACTTGCTACGATCGTTCATAGTATATTACGTGCTTATAATAATTCTACATATTTATTTTCTTACGTTTATGAACCTAATGTGCACTTGGTTATTTTAGAATGTTGTAAAATTGTTGGTTCTTTAAGTGAATACAAAAATAATATATATTTATATCAAGTTATTTCTACAATGACAGAAAAATGGTTAGAGTATTTATCACAATTTCCTTACATATATGGTGTTGCATGTCTTCTTGACCCGGGTGTGAAAAAAGAAGCACTCGGTAATCTTATTGATTATTATTATAATGCATTAGGTGATACTTCTTTTGATAGTGAGGAGTACGTAAATGAGTGCGTCAAAATATTAGCTTCATTAGTTGATTTGTACATTAAAAAATATAAACCGGAGGTTTTAGCCTCTCAGTCAACTTCAAAAAATAAAGGTAGATTTGATCAATTTACATTTTCAATTCTTTTCAAAAAAACAAAATCGTCATCAAGCTCTAATTCTTCAACTTCTTCTAGTCAAATCTTAAATGAGTATTTTACGTGTTCACATGAGCTTGATGCTGATTTTGAGATTTTAAAATGGTGGAAATTACGTGAAGAACAATATCCTATATTGGCTAGAATTGCAAGGGATCTCCTTGTCGTTCCAGCCTCTACAATTGCTTCGGAGTCTGTTTTTAGTGCAGGTAGAAGAGTTATAAAAGATAAACGAACATCTTTATCGCCCGACGTTGTGAAGATTCTGGTCTGTAAAAAAGATTGGGAACAAGCAGAAAAACGTCAACAAGGACGGACGGAAGAAGAAGACGAACACAACGAGGATGATGATACGTGGATGATGATGGATTCTTCATTCGAATAGGGAGCTTCAGGGAGTGGCCAACACGACGATTTAGCACATCACCTACCTTTAAGTTCCAGGTAAAGAGGTAAGTCAAAAGAAATACGTGGACTTTGATTCCTTAGGATACGTAGGCAACTTAATTTTAGAAATTAGATTAAATTTCACAAATTAATCTAATTTTTACAAATTAAGTCCAACCAATTTTTTTTCCCTTTTTCTCCCCATTTCAAAAACAGTTTTTTACTAAGTTTTACATTTTTTATTAATTCAAAATGATTTTTGTAAATTGATTTTTTAATTAATATTAATTAATTTATTTTAAAAATTCAAAACAGATTTTTACAAATTGATTTTTATGAAATTTTTTTACTCTTCCGGCCAAAGCCCGGCCCGGCCCACGACAGCCCGGGGGCAGGCGGGCTGTGGGCCGCGGCCGCCCAGCGCCCGCCAAATACATGGGACGGGCATGGACTCCGAAGTTCCAGCCCGGCTCGACCCGGCCCGGCCCGGCCCGGCCCGGACCGGCCATGGCCACCTCTAGTAGTATTACTCATTATTTCCTTGCACGAGAACGAAAAGCAAAACCACTTGTAATAAAAGAAAGATATTCTCGGTTCATCCGAGGGCGTTTTTCTCACTCCGCTTCTGTGAATTGCGATATCAGATGGCGGAGAGGAGCTCGGAATTTCAGGTCTATAATAGCATGACGAAGCGGAAAGAAATATTTAAGCCCAGAGTCGAGGGAAAAGTCGGAATGTACGTTTGCGGCGTCACCGCCTACGACCTCAGCCATATTGGCCACGCCCGTGCCTACGTGGCATTCGACGTTCTCTACAGGTCCGCTTTAGGCCTTTTTTTGGGGGGGGGGGGGGGGGGGGGGGGTGGGGGGGTGGGGTAATTATGTGGAAATCGGTGGTCGTTGTCTGTTTTGATGAATTGGTATGGCTATTTTGGCGTTGTTTTACAATGGATTTGGGTCAGTGCTGTTGTTGATTGATGTGAATTTGTGCGTGTTATTGTATTCCTGAATTTCAACCTGCCACAATGTTTTAAGCTTCTGTAGCCAGCATTTGGTCTATTGGCAAAACTTGAGGATTCGGAGTTGGGATGGACTGAAATAATTTTTATTTGGAATTTGTATCTATTAATTGGGATTTTAAGATCAGATTTTGGAACCTAATACGAAATTACAAACATAGAGAAGATTTACCGGTTGGAAGTGGCGAGCCTGCAGATTTTTGTTTATGATGGAAGTTTTTATTTTGTAATCCTAAATGGGAAAACGAGATTACGCTGATCAGTTTGAATTTTAGTTAATAATAATTAGATCATGATTAGTGTTAATCGAACTTGATTGAATTCAATGTCAATGATGATATGAGGCGCTCATTTGTTTCCCTTTTCACTTTTCTTTTTTTCCTGACCTGTAGTAGTTTAGAGGTGCAAGTATTTTGTGCTAATAGCCGTTCTGAATTACAACATCTTATTTTCCAGTGTTCTTTAACCGAACTTCTAACCGTATGTGCAAAAAAATAAGTTACTATTTGTATTTTGTTGCTTTAAATTGCCTGGCATAAACGGATTTCAGATATACATGTTTTTTTTTCCCAACCCAATGTGTGTATGCAATCCCTGTGATGATTTCTTCTGTTGTTTGTTCTATTGGGTGGTGTTGCTTTTGTGGAATACACCTATGTATTCTGCCTGAAATATATTTGCTGAAATATGACGCTGCAGGTATCTGAAACATTTGGGCTATGAGGTTGTTTATGTGCGCAACTTCACTGATGTGGACGACAAGGTGAGATGTCCTTGACTAAATTAGTTCTAAACATGTCGGTATTTTAACAGAACTAATAAGTTGAAGTGAGCCCGTATTTAAATGAGATATATTTCGAGTTATATTCTCATGGGATCATTGGCATCGTAGAATAACCAATAACGGCAAAGGGAAAGAAAGGCGAGTAATTGCAAAAAGGAGATATGGCATTCATTGATGACAACAGTTAAAATATCAACAAAGGAATATGTTAAGTTAAGTTGGAAACGTGAACATGTATATTTATTCCTAAATAATTTCAAAAGGCTAGACTTTGTATATATTTTAAACTGCATTTTCTAATAGTTAGATTCAACATCATGATTTGGAGGAATTCATATCCATTGTGATGATTTGGATTTCATAGTAGCTCGATATTAACCAAACAGGTAGAATGATTTGTTTATTTTCATTGGATTCTTAGTTGCCTTTCAATCTAAAAACACATACATAGTAAACTTTAATGCTGTTTTTGTATCTCAACTCATAGCCATCTCACAATAGTTTCCATTCAATTGGAAAAACTTACGATGATGACGGTTTTGGAATTTCATCTCATTTTTCCTTCGTATGAAGATTGTGAAAGGAAGGGGAGCCTTGGCGCACCGGTTGAGGTGTTGCCGTGGGACCTTGAGCTTGAGGTCATGGGTTCGAGACCTGGAAGCAGCCTCTTGCAAAAATGCAGGGTAAGGCTTGCCTGCATGTCACCCTTATGGTGGGGATTCTTCCCTGGTTCCTCGCTGCGCGGGGATGCTTTGTGCACCGGGCTGCCCTTTATGAAGGTTGTGAAAGGAAGCGCATTTGGCGTAAAACTTTGGCACTTTGCATGAACTTTATAGTGTTGATTAATTTTGGCCATTATTTGACGCTATATGCCACCAACCCCAATGTAGTTGGGATTAAGGCGCACTTGATGATGATGATGATGATATCTGTGCTTAGAATGTTTCTTGTTCGTCCTTAAGTCTCATTATTTTCCCCATACATATTCTAATAAATCGTGATTGAATGCCCAAAAAACACCAGTTATTTTGTTATTATGCGACATTCAGATAAACCTCATTTGCTTTATTTCTTTCGTTCTCTGCTTTAACTAGTTATTTTATCATTTCTGACTCGAATACGACTGAAGTTAGCACAATCATGGATTTTTTACCTGCTTTCACTGAGCTGCCACTTGCAAATTCTTCTTTGTTAATTTGTTTTTTAGCATTGTTTTTATCGAATTATTAGATGGCCATACCGACCCCATCTAGTTGACTTGATCACGTCAAAGCTTAGTTGAGCTTGTTACTGGTTGCAGATTATAATTGTTGAGGGATTTCAGGCCCTGATTATAAGTTAAAACGACCACTGGACCAGGCTTAGTTGCATACTATCTAAATTTGGTGTGCTGACGTTGTTGCCTCTATCTAAATAAGTGTAACCTACAAAGAGATGGAAGACAAGTAATTCGTCGTGCTATGTTATTGGGCTTTCACTCAATGGGTTATGTATTCTTTTCACACTCTTTTCACTCAATGGGTTATGTATTCTTTCAGATTATTCGAAGAGCAAATGAGCTTGGGGAGGATCCGATAGCATTGAGTGGCCGGTTTTGCCAAGAGTTTCTTAATGACATGGCTGATCTCCAGTGCCTTCTCCCAACTCACCAGCCACGTGTTACTGATCATATGGAGCAAATCAAGGACATGATAGCACAGGTTTATTGCTTTACTATTTTTCATTTTGAATAAACATTGTTCTTTTGATTTCTATCTCGGAACCTTTCTGCATGCTTACGTATATAGATCTAAGCATGGGGATTTTAGATCATGTTGCCTAAGTTGGTGCAGAATTCTACTTTCAAGTAAATGTTTATTTCTTCTCTATTTCATCTAGCACACTGAGTTTTTTAAAATATCTTCGCAGGTGCTTTGTTTTATGCCATAATATTGTTCTTTTTGCCAATAAATTATGCTTCTTTTTTTCCTCTCTCTTTGTTGATTGTGATGACGAGAAGCCGTGGTAGTGCTCTTAGAATAATGTTGAGAAGTAATTGAGGAAGTTTCTCACTTACTATTATTTTGGGTCTCATTCGTGCAGATAATCGGCAATGGTTGTGCTTATGCCGTTGATGGTGATGTTTACTTCTCTGTAGACAATTTCCCAACTTATGGTATTCTTTCGGGGCGGAAGCTAGAAGATAACAGATCTGGGGAACGGGTTGCTGTTGATGAGAGGAAGAGAAATCCTGCAGATTTTGCATTGTGGAAGGTGAAAACTTGAAAATTTACAACTTGAACTTTCACTATATGCCTCTCTTATGCCTTGGAATGTTTCATTGTCTTCATTCTGTCTAATGGCAGGCTGCAAAGCCTGGCGAGCCACAATGGGACAGCCCCTGGGGTCCTGGAAGACCAGGTTGGCATATAGAATGCAGTGCCATGAGTGGTCACTACCTGACACATTCATTTGATATTCACGGTGGTGGGATGGATTTGATATTCCCCCATCATGAAAATGAAATTGCTCAGAGCTGTGCTGCTTGCTCAGAGAGCAAAATTAGTTACTGGTTGCATAATGGTTTTGTTACGGCGAACGACGAAAAAATGTCTAAGTCACTAGGAAACTTTTTCACTATTCGTGAGGTAAAAGTTGCGACTAATTGTTGCTTTGACTTCTATATGTCATGCATTAATTGGTTCTGTTAATATTACTGTTTTGTTTTATTTTATTTGATTTCCTTTTACAGGTCACGAAATTATACCATCCCCTTGCATTGAGGTACTTCCTGTTGGGAACTCACTACCGTTCCCCAGTTAATTATTCACTATCACAAATTGAAATTGCATCCGACGCGGTTTTCTATGTATATCAGGTGAGAAACCTTTATAATTTATCTCTTGGAATGTTTTTCGAATATTGTTAACTATATTTTGCTCATCATCATAATGCTTGAGTAGTTCAGCTGACAACTGGCTATTGAAGTGTGGTTTCCTGTGGTCACTCTACTTATCCAGATTCCAGTATTTATTTGTCTCCTCTTTTCCTGTTGTCCATCAACCTACCAGAAACTGGTTATGGTGTCTCCCTGCTGATTATTATATCTCAGATGTCACTTTTATCTTCTTAACTTTGTCTATGCATGACAACCTTATTGAAGACTATGACATCTTATATAGTGTGCTGTATGCCTAACAAATCTTATGCTGCCCATGGTATTAGTATATGCTGTAGATTTCGTCCTTGAACAAGATCTAGCTATCCGTATTCATTTATTATCACCCTGTACAAGAGTTTTAAAAAGCGGTAGCGTAAAAGCATTTTGGTTCACCACGATGTAGCGCAAACTGGACTTGAATGGTGTTGTAATTAAAAAAATAAAAAAAATAATATTATACTAAAGAAAATTAGTAAAAATCCATTAGAACACCTCAAATAACAATAACATAAAGATCCAAATGGAATAATCTCGACGCACATTCAAAGTTTGAAACACATCAAGTTCAAAAGTGAAATTGTGTTAAAAGAGAAATTAAAAATAGTCGGTGCTATCCAACTCCAATTTACTACCATCATCAATACTATTTATGTTAGGTAAACTTTCCACTATCGATGATTCTTAGGTTTTATGCTCTGTCTTTTTGGGCTTAATTTTAGCATATTTCAGTTCAGTTCAGCAAAATTTAGGTCAACAGTTCAGTTCTGTTCTAATTTTATTTTTTTAATTATTATTATTAATAATATTATCAATAGTATTATATATAATTTTTATTATTAGAAATAATAATATTCATAATTATTATGGTTAATATTATTTTTATTATTATTATTTTTTTGTTGTAAACATAGATTATCCCATGTTATTTTTTAAACATCAATTATTGTTATCTAGGTAACATAGACATGGAGATACAGAAACATCCCAAAAAGTAGGACTTGGACACGGCCTAGGACCCGTAAAATTAAATATATAAATGTATATGTACGGCGGTTTGTTTGAGGTTCCTTCATCTTGATTCATTCTAAAAGTTGATAAAAAAATTGTGACGATGTTTTGTAAGGCGCTAGGTGAGTTTGAGGCGTTTTGACCAGCCGAGGCAAGCTGTATGCCTCGAGTTTCATTGAGGCGTAAGCCTCAATTAAAATAAAAAATCCTAATATCACAAAAGTATCATAATATTGATAGAAATTAGTAAAACCGCAAAAAAAAGTTTAGATTATGGTACTAAAATATCAGTGTTTAGGCATAAGCCTCAATTTTATTTTATAGACCCAATAGTAACTTCATAAATAAGTACCATTCAATCTAACTCATAATATATATAAAATACCATCAATTTATAGAGTTGCCATTAGTTATCTTAGGGTTTTGTTATTTTATTATTTTGGGTTCTGTTATTTTCAAAGGTCTGTTAGAAATAATAAGTTAAGAGGCCTGATATACTCTTAAGTATTTATTTAAGATTTTGTTGTCCTTCCTTTTCCCCTCCCGCAACCTCCTGCGTCTCTTCTCTCACGGGCCTTCAGAATTTGCGAAACAAAAACGAATGACGTGTCAGGGGAAATAAAAAAAAGGCAAAACGACGTTAAACGACTCCTTGCACCTCAGGGAGGGAGGGTTTAATGCTAGAATACCCCCCCACCCCCCACCCACCAAAAAAAAAAAAAAAAACAGGCGCAAAAAAAATAGAGGCAAAAACTACTTGTGTATGTTTGATAAAAGTAAGCTAGGTTATTTGAAAACCTCTGTTTGGTACGCCATGAACTAACTTATAAGCATGCTTATTGAGATGCTATTTGGAATAGCTTATCTGCCACCAGCTAGCTTATCTGCCACCAGCTAGCTTATCAGTCAAACTGCCAAACACATCCTTAATCTACAATTTAATTTTTTGTCCCAAATAGCACATGTTTTTTTTCAATTCTGAGTCAAAAAGATTAAAAAAGCGTACGAGATTGCTTGAATAGGGTGCCACATCAGCATAAAGGCTAAAGCGTGCATTTTCTGTTTTCTGCACTTTCTTATTCGCAGTATTTCACATTTAGTATGCAAAACACTCTATCGCAAGTGAAGTTGCACTTTTCAAAACACTGCTGAGAGATTGCCATCGGTAAACAGCTTATTGCTTATTGTGAGATATTGGCATTGGTTAAAGAAAAACAATAATAACATTACTTTTACACTACTTTGAGATATTGTCATTGGTTAAAAACTTATTGCTTATTGTTGTCATTTTTAGACTTTGCAAGACTGTGATGACGCTCTGTCGGCATTGGAAGAAGAGAGTGGAGTAAATGGGAAAACAGTACGTGTTACCTCTGCTGCCCAAAAATGCATCAATGATCTGCATAATGAGTTCGAGACGGAATTAGCAGATGATTTACGCACACCCTCAATCCTGAATGCTTCTCTTAAGGAAGCTTTGAGATTTATCAATAGTTCCCTAGACGAGCTAAAGGCAGGGATTTGTCGAAAATGATATCTCCTTTTTTTTTTTTTTTTTTTTTTACCTTTTTGTTTCTTTTGTGGACATTCACACATTTTTCGGTGTTCTGAGTTTTTTCTTTTTTCTTTTTTAATTATATTAATCCAGAAAAAGCAGCAGAAGCAACAACAGTTGGCCATTGTTAAGTCCCTTGTTGATCTCCAGAAAACAGTCAAAGAAGTCTTGGGTGTTCTCGGCTTGCTTTCGAGTTCAAGTTATGATGAGGTGTCCTTTAACCTTCCCACATTTTCTTTATAATAATTGCAGAAAACTACCCGAGATTTAGTATAATTACGAAAAACTCCAGTTATCATTTAAAATTAGGCGCCCCCTGAAAACATTAGAAGCACACTGAGGTTTTGGGGGTGCAGTCCAGTTTTCCTTTGAACTGCCGGAGACTATTTCTATTTCTGAAGGATAAGTGGGAGTTTATTTGTAGTCAGGCTAAACCCAAGGGGGTTTCTGAAAATAATCCTCTTTTTTTTTTTTTTTTTTTTTTTGTGTATCACGCTATTGAAAATTTTGATATAATCTTTTATATTGGACACTCTGCTTTACAGGTTCTACAACAACTGAAAGAAAAAGCTTTAATGAGGGCCCATCTAACCGAAGGCGAGGTTCTGCACTTGATTGAAGAAAGAATGTTAGCCAAGAATAATAAAGAGTTCTCCAGAACTGATGAGATGAGGAGTGATCTTGCTGCTAGGGGAATTGCTTTAATGGATGTCGGGAAAGTAACAGTTTGGAGGCCTTGTGTGCCTGCGCAACAAGAACAGAAAGCCGTGCCAGTTACGAGCAATAGTAATCCCGACTTGCCGAACGGACCTGTGCTAACTGAAAAGAGCCCGTCAGCTGTACCTACTGATAAATGAAAGCATGCAGCCCACCTACCTAACCTGTGAACTAAGTTGTAGTACTCATGGTAATTAATACCTGTAACTTTGGAGTTTCACTTTTCACTTATTTGAAAGTTTGTAACCAGCACGGTTATTTTTTTTTTTGGGTTCCTTGGACCCTTGGAGATCCGGTGGAAAGGTTCGTTGAGTTCATATGTCCGGGACGTTGCAAGTTAATCTTTGCGATATGCTGACTTGCTTGTTACCGTAGGTCTACTATATCAAGTTTATTGCAAGTAATAAGAAAAATACATGTCAACTAAAGTGAAGAGTTTGATCCACAGATCTGTAGTTAATATTTTTAAGTATAGCGTCCACGAGCTTCTACTTATCGATCTCGAGTGGATTATCAAGTGATTTGTTTCGTGTTTCAAACATGGCTCCAAAGAAAGGTAACACACAGCAGTAAGCTCGAAACAGGCAGTATCACAATTCAAGAAAATTGATAAACTTTGCTTAAACTTTAAGGCATGTTTACTTACCTGGAATGGAATAAGTCATGAATGAGTATTAGAATTATAGATATGGAAATGAACTATTTATATTCACATGTTTACTAACCATCTGGAATGAGTCATAAATCAAAATAAAATATATCTAAATTATCATGTATCCTTATAATTTTAGAATTCTAAATTTTTAGTTAAAGACATTTTTGGAAGAAAAAGTTGATTCGGATCGAGGGATTCCAACTACAAACCCCCATGGATATCGAATTCCATCAAATAGAGGAATCAATTCCTGATTTGGTGATAGATTAATTTGATTCCAAAGTTTACTTTTGCAAGTAAACACAAAAATTAGAATTAAATCCATTATATTCTACTAAAGTAAACATGCCTTTTATTTGATTTGGGGATGTAACCTTTTCCAGGTTTTATCCTTGATTTATTTATTTCTTATGCTGTTTTTAGCGAAATACTCGGATATTATTATAACTGAAACTAGGTTTCAATTCGTCTGGCAACAGTATCCCATAATATAAGGTTATTCGAGCCAACAATACTAGGACTGAGACGTCAGAATTGGGAATCGTAGAAAAACTGGAGAATCAGAACCACAACGGAACAAAATTGATTAATTAAGAATCGATTCGGTCGTGAGTTCTTTTCAACCGGTTTTGGTTCAATTTCCAGTTCTAGTTTCTTTATTTTGGTAATAAATATACCAGAATATTTGGTAATATAAATAAATTAATTTTTATATAATATAAAAAGTATATATGTACAATTTTATATAAATTTTGGCAATTTTATTTGTGGTAATCAAATTTTTTAATACCAAATCATAAAATTGATAAGTTTTATATCCCCATTCATAAAACTATAAGTTTTTAGTACCATTTTGATTAAAAAGACTAAAATGTCAGCTCTTTTGTTGTAATGTTGACTTTTCCCTTTTTTTATTTAATTTAAACTACTTTTCTTCTCTTTTTTCTTTTTTACTTTCCTCATCTGCTCCGATCGATATTAATGTCCAACAACCAAAATTTAACTACAACATATACATCAAAACAACACAACCATTTTTGACAAAAGGTCTCTAAAAAATCTTATAAAAATCACAAGATTATTTGAAAAGAAAATTTGACGTTCAAATAGGACTTCATTTGTCGTGCTTCTGGATTCATAAAGAAGGTATGCATCAGTATTTGGCCGTTGGAATTTTTTTTTCCCGACCAGTTCTTACGGACACAATCGCTGCACACGATGGGAAGCCACCGTGTGCAACGATCGTGTCCAACGACCTTGACATCGTGCGCACAACTAACGTGTTCACGATCGTCTACAATCGTGTGCAGCGATCGTGTTCATGGCCAGAAACCTGCACACGATCGCTGCACACGGTAGCATACGACCGTGTGCATCGGTCGTGTCCAAGGCAGACCGTTTTATAATATTGTTCGCTCAGTTTTCTGAATAGTTATTCATCTTTTTGTAATCAGATGTCGTGGCAGCGTATTTTGATACATCACGGTGGTCATTGGGAGCGACCGACATATGTAGACATGGACTCCTTTTTTGTCTACATCGACACGAGCAAAGTTAGTCGTGCAAACCTCGTGGGGGTTATCAGAGAGGGTTTAGGGTTAGTCCGATTACTAATTATGGTACTTGACACACATGGTCAAGAGAAACAAAGTAAAAGTCCTATTACGGGGCGATACCGAGATACTTCGATTGCTAGTAGATTACAAGGAGGATCCTGAGGTCCATGTTGAGAACGACAGCTCCTCCACTCCCGAGGTTAATATGGGATGTAGCAGCTCGAGAGTAGAGCCCGGCAACATAAATTATGACATGCCTTCCAAAGATTATCAGTACGAGGAAGATAAGGAAGACGAGGAAGATGAGGAGGTGCATACATACGAAGATGAAGATTGTTGTAAAGACTTGCTTGAGTCACTATCTGCGGAATTTCTTGCTTGGGTTCGCCAACCGGCCCAAATGGATAGGATTATGAGTCGTCGGAACTTCTCATCCGACCATCAATATGCGAGCGAGCATGAGCATTTACAATCAATGCGTAACTGGATCATTCCATTTCCGGACCCCGGTAGTGCCGGGACTTTGGGTTGGGTCGAGCAGCCTCCACCGGTTACCTAGAGGTGGGGTCCACCTTTCGGTCCAAGACAGAGTTGAGGATAACTGTAGGAATGTATCATTTGGAAAACATGCTACAGTGTATCACTGATCGTTCCGCCGATAAACGTATAGTGTTTGTCTGTAAGAGTGGGCGAAAAAATTGTCAGTTCAGGTTGTGTGCTATTGAGGGTGCAACTATTTGGAGAATTACTAAGTTGACCTTGGAGCACAGCTGTCACCCTGATTTGAACCGTGCTGCTGCACGATCGGTTACTTCAGAGGTTGCCGCCCATTATTTTGCTAAAATATTGACCGGTGAGGGGTCAATTTGAGGCCAAAAGAGATGATTGCAGATATGTGTATGGAGTACGACATTGACATGCTATACAGTTTTGCTCTCCGGACGAGGAATATAGCGATAGAGAATACATATGGCGGCTTTGATGAGTCGTATCAGAGGCTCCCATCTTATCTGTATTTGTTAAAACAGCGTAATCCAGGGACAATTTATGATTTGCAGACGACTCGTGAGGGAATGTTTTTGCCACATGTTCGTTGCACTCGGACAGAGTATTAGGGCATTTGATATGTGCCTTCGACCGGTGATTATAGTTGGTGGGACCCATCTGAAGGGAAGGAATAAAGGAACTCTATTTGCGGCCGTCACATTTGATGGGAACGAGCAAGTATTTCCTCTTGCAGTTGGTCTCGGTCCGATAGAGAACGACGAGTCATGGACTTATTTTCTGTATAACCTGCGCATATGCTACAATCCGATGGAAGATTTACTGATTGTGAGTGACCAACATAAGAGCATTCAGAATGTTGTTCGAGCCGTCTATCCGAATGCATTCCATGGGTTGTGCTATCACCATCTTGCAAAAAATCTGACCTCCTACGGTGTGCATGCTATAGGACTCTTTAGAACTGTTGCCTACACGCATCGTGAAGAAGTTTTTGAAAACTACTTTTCGAAACTACATATTGAAAGCCCTAATGGGGCTCACAGGCGCCTTTCTGAAATTGGGCCAGAGAGGTGGGCTAGGTCGAAGTGTCCGGTACGACGCTATAACTTCCTGACATACAATGCTGTTGAATGCTTTATTAATCGTATGTTGTGGGCGAGGCGTTTACCAGTTTGCTCGTTACTTGAGATATTTCGCCTAATTTTAGAGAATTGGTTTGGTGAGAAGCGGGGAGAAGCTACATCAGGAGACCATGAGTTGACAATGCACACTTTTGAAAATCTCTCTAACTTTGTGCAAGCCAGTCTGACTCTTACCGTTCGAGCTACCACCCCACTTGTTTATAAAGTCGAAGAAAATAAAGTTTCTTATGAGGTCGACCTTCGAACCTGGACATGTTGTTGTCGTGAGTTTGATTTGGATCAGATTCCATGTCGTCATGCTGTTGCCGCTATAAGGTAATTGTTTTTCTCTAATGTGCACACTATTCAACGTTTTTGTCTATGCTGTCGTGTGCACACGGTCATGGCCGTGGGCAAGATGCACACGATCGTAACCCACGATGGGCACGATCGTGTACTGCCATCGTGTGCATGATGGTGTGCACACGGTCATGGCAGGATGCACATGACAGCAGCAGCCCATGACCGTGGGCAAGATGCACACGATCGTAACCCACGATGGGCACGTTCGTCTGCTGCCATCGTGTGCAACACAGGGCTGGTCTGGATTTAACAACTGAACCATAAACCAGTTTTCCAACAGAACATATATGGATAATAAAGTAAAATACATACTCATCAGTATCAAAAATACATTATCCTACACCACATCCTTGACATAATTGCTTACTGTAACAGGCGCGCCGACAATGGTTTGTCTGTGTATGATTTTATTAGTCGTTATTTCAAGCAACAAGGCCTTAGAGAGACTTATAAGGAGCATATTAATCCTATCCCACATCCTGATGAGTGTAATGTCACACCGGAGATGTCATCCATCGTTTGCTTACCTCCAGAGGGGGGGTACGACAAGTCGGCCTACCAAGGATGAGTCGTGCACGGTCCACTGTTAAAAATTTGCCCGCATGTGGACGGCCTCAGGTGTGCGGTAGGTGTAAAGGAACCGCCACAATAGAAAATCTTGCAAATCATTCATTCCCATAGGTGGTGTGGATTTGAATATCCCTGAACAAACTCAAGGAATGGATGAACAAACGAGGCAACAGAAGAAGAGGTGTAGCATTTGTCGTAATGATGACCATGATGTCCATACCATGAAACTTAAATTGCTTATGTACTTTTATATTTTGTGACTTACTAGCAACAATCATATGCTGATATTTTGATCCTCGATGGACCATGTATTGATTCAGTATTCTGATTATTAGTTGAAATGCATAATTTTGTGTCTATTTTCTTTATCTTTGAATTGAAATTTAAGTGTTCAGTGATGTAAAGCAAATAAAGGTGATTATGGAGGCAAACATTAACTATAACAAAGTAGCTCACTTTAAAGAGCAATAGTTTACACCAAAAGCATATAACTTTACATAACAAAAGTTCATCACCATCACACCAAAATATCTAATAATAACTTAAAAACCACAATCACTTGGATCCCTTTTCCCCCATCTGCTGCTGTTTCTTTAGTCTTGTAACATCATCTCCATGAACTTCTTCTTCTAAAATAACTTCTTTACTTGTTTTCTCAGAAATCTCTAAATTATCATCATCATCATCACCATTTAGTACGACTGGAGTGCTCACAGTGTTTCTAAATAGGCCCTGTTTCATGAAACACATTAATTCGCAGTACACACTACACATATAACAAAATCAAAAAACTTACTCTGAGCATTGAGTATCTTCCTCTCGGCCTAGTTCTGTATGGTGGGTTGGGAGGAGGTATCCTCCTTCTTCTTTTTGGTGGAGGTGCTTCGATTCCTCCTAAATCGCTTTCTCGTAATCGGCCGCTCATTTCGAGTATTTGATTTTAATGGATTTAACTGATTTTAATTGATTAGGGTTTATAGTGAAAAGGGAGGGACTACGGTTCAGGTATTTCACTTTCGGTCCAGGAAGATGGGCTTATATTGAAAGAGAGGGGGACCCACGATGGAATTTTATAATAAAATAATTTGATGCTGCCCTTTGTAGTGCACATGATGGTGCACACGATGGGCATGATCGTGTGCTCCGATCGTGTGCCACGTTGGCAACCAGGTGTCACAGTGTGTACGGTGTCAAATTGGCACTATATCCACGTGTGCACACGATGGTACACACGGCCGTGCCCACGATGGGACACACGGTCGTGTGCACAAGAACATCAACAATTTTCACCAATTTCTCAAATTACTCGTCAATTTAGGTGTTATTACTTATATATTAACAAGTATTTGATAACGATACACTTATTTAAAAAGTTATTGATTGAATTAACATAATATATTGCATATCATGTGTAGTCTATATGTTCTCAATGTATTAGTTCTCAAGGATAAGTTCATCATATGTATGAAATATCTCATATACTAATGAATTACACGAAATGACAAATATGAGTTTGTATAAGAAGTTATATAGTAATTAATGTTTGAACAAGCAATTTTAGAATCACAAAACATCCTTCTAGATAACACAATAAATCAAATTGGCAAAAATACTAAAAGTTCATATGCACACGATGGTGCACACGGCCGTGCCCACGATGGGACACACGGTCGTGTGCACAAGAACATCAACAATTTTCACCAATTTCTCAAATTACTCGTTAATTTAGGTGTTGTTACTTATATATTAACAAATATTTGATAACGATACACTTATTTAAAAAGTTATTGATTGAATTAACATAAAATATTGCATATCATGTGTAGTCTATATGTTCTCAATGTATTAGTTCGCAAGGATAAGTTCATCATCTGTATGAAATATCTCATATACTAATGAATTACACGAAATGACAAATACGAGTTTGTATAAGAAGTTATATAGTAATTAATGTTTGAACAAGCAATTTTAGAATCACAAAACATCCTTCTAGATAACACAATAAATCAAATTGGCAAAAATACCAAAAGTTCATGTGCACACGATGGTGCACACGGCCGTTCCCACGATGGGACCCACGATCATGTGCACACGATGGTGCACATGGCCGTGCCCACGATGGGATCCACGGTCGTGTGCACACGATGGTGCACACGGCCGTGCCCACGATGGGACCCACGGTCGTGTGCACACGATGGTGCACACGGCCGTGCCCACAATGGGACACACGGTCGTGTGCACACGGTCATGGCAGCCATCGTGGGCACACGACAGCAGCAACCCATGACCGTGGGCAAGTTGCACACGATCGTAACCCACGCTGGCCACGATCGTGTGCAGCCATCGTGTGCAACACAGAGCCAAAATTGTCTAACGACAACATAAAGATTTAACAACACAACACATTAATCTTGCCAAAATTGTCTAACGACAACATAAATATTTAACAACACGACATGTTAATATTGCCACAACACAACACACCATAAACCATTTTACATGTCTAACGACAACATAAAGATTTTAGCAGCTAAACCATATCGATTTTCTTAAATATTTCTCATTAAGTTCCTTGTTTGGTGCCTTGCTGCTGGGTTTGCAGAGACGAGTCGATCCAAGTACATGCACGTGAAGGGGCCACAACTGTGATTGTCGTTTTGTATGAACTGTAGCTCTCGTGGCATAATTTTAAAACTCATCTCCGTGTCATACTTCTTCTTTGATTGGTTGTTCAGCCAGTATCCGGATTGAGCTAGCACATGAGGCATCAGACGAGTAATCGATCGCAGTTGGTTGAATCGGTATCGACCATCTTGGTGTTGGTGTGACAAGGAATCGTACAACTCCACGGTCCATGTTATGATGTCAATCTTGATAGTCACCCAGTGGCTCTGGTCGAGGCAACACATGGCAATGATCTGTTGAAACAAAATATGCAATTATATAAGATCATCACATCAAACATAGTGAATCATTTATAAATATAAATTTCAAACTTACTTCGTTGCAATTTGACCATGGAACCGCATGTGGTGTATCAAGACCTGTCATGTAGTCCTCGATGCATTTAGGAATTTTCCAATCCCTGTAAACCGGCTTCCCTGTCATCTTGATACCAAGTGGATCATCCGGATGGAGTCTTGCAAACTCGTTGGCCAAAACTAACTACAAAAAGCCAAACCACAAAATAAAAAAAATCCACATCACACCAATGATATACAAGTGAGTAAGTTGTAGAACTTGCGTAAAATTGGGAGCCGGCAAGTGCAATGCCAACTCTACCGACGCCAACACTACGGACTCCCCTCCGAAGCCTCGCTCGAGTCGCAAGCACATAACAATCTATCACCTCGGCATCAAATTCTTCACGGCTAGACTCTATCCGGTCAAATAACGCCTCGGTAAGAGCATGCCCAGTCTCCAAACACCGACAATAGCATCACGTGGCTGCTCCCTCCTAAAGTGTAGGTACAACTTCTTCAGAGCCTCGCTATCTCTTGGAGGCGCCACCACAAAAGGCTCCCGAAGAGTAGTAGATGGTCGACTCACTCGCGGTGGAAGACTACGCTCACCCATCTGCTGCGTCCCAGCACTCTCACCATCTTCATCACCCTCATCATCCCTCTCACAACTATAACGATCAGAGAGCTGTACAACCGGATGCTCGATCTCAAAAACTGGCTGCTCGATCTGAAATGGAGGCTCCTGCTGAGGACCACTACCTTCACATTGAAACATCGCACTATAATGATGCTCGTCCTGAAACCAGTCGAACATCGTCCCATACTGCTGAAACGGCGCGTCAAATGGCTGATACTGATGCTCATAATCAAGGGGCTACTCAGTCCGCTCAAAAGAATGATGATTGTGCTGGATTTCATAATGGTGACTGTGCTGGACCTCATAATGGTGACTAGGCTGATGCTGAGAATGGTGACTAGGCTGGCGCTGAGAATGATGACTAGGCTGACGCTGAGAATGGTGACTGTGGGATGCACCAGAGACTGAGTGACGTGGAGGGTCAGGAATCCTCCGTTGGGCGCTGCTAACGGATGCAGAATGACGAGGCCTATCGGGAAACCTATCATGGCTCCCAGCTGAGTAGTGCACCGGGCTCCTAGAACGTCTATGCGTAGGTCCGAAGAAATCCACGATCCCAGAAAGCACCCGGCGAGAAACTCGAGCAATAAATCCTGTCTCAGACTCGTCGTACAAGATCGCCTTCAAACGGCGATCGAAGTACTCATCCCTGCTCGCATCCTGGGTGTGGTCTGGACAAGGAAGTCCATGGACAAGGAAGTCCATGGACACAACACACCCTCTCTGGCTGCCTCTCCTGGTCTGATGTCTCTGCACCATCTACTTGTGGGGTACTCTGCCGGCGTCGCTTCGACACTTTATGCGCCGACTCATATGTAATCAATTCCCCAGCAACCTTCTTCAACCTATCCATAACTTTCTTTCTCGGCATCGGCGCAGGCTCATTCTCCTTGTTCTTCACAGCTATTCTTATAGGCTTAATGAACTTAACGTCATATGGCGAGCCATTCTCAAAACTAAGGTGTTGCTACCCAAAATATTATCTGGAGATAGTATTGCTGGAATGATCGAGTAACAAACAAATGTGAGAACACTTTCGTTAGGAAATAAATAACACAAGATTTGCCGGGGTTGTTAATCCCGGGCTTGAATGCTCTCGCGAGATGTTATTAATAAATATACGGTGGAGTACAAATATTAATGTTAGAATCTATTTCAATGAGTGTAAAGACTTCTAGTTATCTAAGCTGTAGAGCGTGTAGATTGCCGGAAGAACCAGATATGAAGATCTGTGAGTTCTTGTAACAACGTTGATGAGCTGTGACGGCGGTGAGAGATCGACAGTCTCTCACGGCGTGTGTTAGCTATATGCTTGAGCTCCTGGACTTGTATGTCTCTTTGAATCTGCACTGTGGAGACTTCTTGCCTCTGCCGACCGTCTTCTAGATGAGAGGTTCTGAGAGAGAAATCCTGAGGTTGATTCAGGAGAGAAAACTGGGAGCTTGATGGTATGTCTGTTCTGCTGTATTTCCGAGAATGAATTCGGAATATAAGTGAACGAATTCGGGAACCCTTTTCCAGCAGGAGGAGGTTCTCTATTTATAGGACTTGGATATGCCGGGCGATCGTCTTTGCTGTATTATAATAAGCGGGCGATCGTCTTTTAGCATATGGTCTTGTCCCCTTAAAGTCTGCAGGAGCTGCTGGCAGTCAGTCGCGCGGTCCAATGAGGCGCCTGCACGTGTCTGAGTCGCTGTCACGGGCGGTCCCACCTTGTGCCTTTCGGCGGGCTTGTCGGTAGGTAAAGCCATCCTAGTTAGAGACAGCTGTTGGTGGTCAATGATCCGTGAAATGCGGATCTTGTCTTGGATCTGCACATGGGCACTGCTTTGAGATCTATTCTTCATGGACTTTGACGGACGATGGTCCCAGCTCGTGGTGCAGGATGATCATCCTTAGCCGGGCACTAGAGTCGATCGCCAGGTGCCAAAGGGCGATCACCTCGGGAGTCGATCGCCGGGTACTTGATGGTGGTCTGGTATCTTCGATTTAGGCGAGTTTGCCATAGCTTGACTGATAGTGGGCTCGGTCGCTCGGCTTTGCAGTCGATCGCTTGTCTAGGTGAATAAATCTCGATACAACAATTGCCCCCCAGCTCGCTCCTATGTTGGAAACGTGGGGTGAGGTGGCTCTGCTGGCGATCGCTGGACTTTTCGACGAGCGACGCTGCGTTTCACCGAACTGGCGATCGTCTTTGAGCTGATTGATTCTGAATTTGGACGATCTGGTAGGTCGCAGAAAAGAGCGGGAAACGGCAGCGGATGCGGAAAGGTCTTTGGGACACGTGTCGGGTTCCTGTTGGGGCAGACCGACGGTCATTTATGACTCCTCGTCCGATGCGTCCTTGAAAAGACGCGTACGCGGGTCTCAAGGAGGTCAATAAATGCGACGGTTGCACTTCAACCCCTGAGATTTTCCTTAATTGCACACGAGCCCCTGCCACCTCCTATAAAAAGGCGTAGTGCAGCAGCGTTCATTCTTACGCGCATTTATCGGAGAAAGAATGTTTTGCTGAAGATTTTTCTGGAGACTTTGCTGCCGATCGTCGATCGATTCAATCTCGGGTAAGACGAACAATCCTTATCTCCTCTTTTCTTCAAAAATAGCTGGAACATCTTTTTCATCCGGAGTGGGCACTTCCTCCGCCGCTGGGACTTCTGATGTCCGGGGAGGATCCTCCGCTGAGTTCCATCTGGAGACTGCCGCTGAGGCTATTCGGGCCGGAATTGACCCTGCGGAGGTCGAGGCGCTGTTCAACGAGGCGGACGTGGCTAAGGAGGCGGCCGTCGAACATAGGCGCTCACAGATGGAGAGAGATCTTGCAGTCAGGGCCTACTGGGAGCAGCACAGTGCTTTCGGCCGGGCTTATCTGTCTTTTGCTGAGATTATGGAGAAGCTGGCCGGTCCGTCTCCAAGATTCGATTTCCGGGATTATTCGATCGCTCACCCTTACCAGCTTGCTAAACGGTCGCAGTTTCGGGCTGCGCAGCGATCTCTGTGGTCGCTTGGCCAAATCAGGAGTTCAGCGACCAGGAAAGACATGGCCGTCTGGAGGACGAGGTTCCACGTTCCTTCAGACGTGGATATATTTGAGCCGGCGGAGAATGAGCGAGCCGACCAACCCCCTGTAATACCCGTAATTTCGATTTCCAGTAATTTACTTTTTTCGGCGAAAGTCCGTTTTGACGACTCTCTCATGACCGTTTCGTCATTCCGAGAATGATTAATTCTGCACTTTTTGTCATCCGAGTTCGTTTCGGTGTCGTTTTGTTGAGTTCCGTGCTTTTTGGCGACTTTTCCGCACTTGAGTTCGACTCTTGCGAATCTCGTTGGAAAATGCTGTTTCGAGTTTCCCGTAAGTCCGTTTAACTTTGTTAGACGTGTTGTGAACTTCGGTTTGGTTATTCGATCATGTATCGTGATTTTCGGACGTTTTGGGCCATTTGCGTAATTTCCCAAAGTTTGGGGTAATTACTTTCCGTTGTCGAATTTCGAGCCTTCAGGTGGTCGGAATCGTGTGTTCTCTTAGCGCTTGGGTTCGTCTTTGTGAGTACTTCATAACCGTATTTTCGATTCATATTCAGGTTTGGGTTTCGGGGTCGTTCGGACAGTCGGAGTGGCCACGACCGAGACGGCCGCAGCAGGTACTGGCCTGGCCGAGTTACGGCCGTAAGGTGCCGGTTACGACCATAAGTGATCGGCAGGCATGGCCTGGCGAATGACGGTTACGGCCGTAAGGGCCGAGAGTTACGACCGTAAGGTGCCAGGCAACTTCCGGACGAATGCCGGTTACGGCCGTAAGGCCCGGTCGGTTACGGCCGTAAGTGATCGGCCATGGTCGGCTATTTAAAGGCCTGGATGTGGATCTCTCGGCCATTTTCCATTTTCCCTTCGTTTTTTGCGACCCTTCGACGGAATTTGAGGGTTTTTAATCGGGAACATCATAGAACATCATTTTGGAAGGCTTGTGTTGATTATATCAACATCTAATCCGTGTTCTTCGTCCAAATCGAGGTATTTTGGCTTGAACCCTTGTTTTTGAAGATTTTAGGGATTTTCCTTTTGATTTCGATTCCAATCCGTTTCTAATCAATTAGTTGTTGTATAAACGTTGTTTTGGACGTGTTCTACGGATTGTATATCCGTATTTCGAGTTCGTTGGAATCCAATCGGGATTTTTGATTTTCTAAGGAACCTTGAACATTTAGTATCCGATTAAATGTCTCAAAGGGTTCCCTTCAATTCTTGACCGTGTTTTCCTTTGTTTTCAATTGTTATTTTCATAGTAACCGTGTTTCCGTTGGATTTGACGGAGGATTGTAGGTGTTCGGGGTTTTCCGGGTTGTGCCGTATTCGTAGGAATATTCGGGTGCCGACTATCGAGGCAAGTATCTTGGCCATACTTTTCATGTTTCGTAGACGGAATCATTGATAAATGATTTTATGTGCAATCCGAATGTTTTAATGAACTTTTAAAAAGATCGGTATGTTCTCAATAATTGTTGTCTCTCAAAAGATAACTCGTATGCTTCAGGGATTAATGTTCTTTCGGAATATGTACGTTAGTTTCGTATATTGGAAGATGTTAAACATATTTAGTGAATTTAGTAGACCGTAATTATTTACCGAGGATTGTGTATTGATATGTGTAATTGTTCGGTGAATATGTGACGTGTGATATTAGTTGTTATTCCTTCGTGAGGAGGTTGTGACGCTTGGTGTTGTTTGGTATTGGTATTTGCTTGTGGTTGTGTGACATTAGTTGTGACTGTACGTCGACTAAAGTGGCCATTCTAGCGAAGTACCTAGCATTTGTATGCATATTCTAGTATTCGAATTATGGCTTCCCGTGGCGTTGTGGATGATATGTGTATGTTCACCTAGGGACGGTCTGACGGGACCTCTAGGGATACGTATTGCCGTGAGTGTGCGTATCACGAACTATGGTTAACCACCCAGGGATGTCCGGCGGGGCTCTACGGGGTGCGACGGCCGTGAGTCTCGTACGGTTAACTTTGAAATGTTGTGTTGGAGAAGTGTGATTTTTGGCGCATATTTCGTCTGATTAGAATGGCAGTCCAAATGGTATCGTACTTAGCTGGAATGGCACCAGTAAATGTGTTGTGTGTGATTTGTCCCTTGACTGTGATAATTTGGTAAGGGTACGTGAGTCCCGTGGTTGCTCTGTGTATTGTAGCTCTGCGGTGTGTTGAGTTCGACCGTATGGTCAAGTTGCATAGTTGTGCTCTCTATTGTCGTTCTGTGAGACCGTTGTCGTGGTAATGTTTGACACGGTGTAGTTTATGTCGGGTTATTCTTGTGAGTATGTGATGTGGATAAGTTGATTCACGGACCCCCGTGCTTGTGGTTGGAATGTTATGATTGGGTCGTGGACCCCGTATTTTGTTATCGGAATCGTATTTTGAAATAAATGATTTTTGGGCGGTGTCCCTAAGTGTTTCGAAAGGCTTGAAAATTCTTAAACCCCAAATGCTTTCAAAACTCCCGAGATCGTAAAATGTTTTGTAAGATGTAAATGATTCTATTCCTATCTTTCATAATTCAAACTGTTTTGATCAAGTGAATTATCTCGGGAAATATATTCACGATTTCTATGTTCTTGGAATATGATATGTATGGCTTGTCCTTGTATTTATACTTGTACTAGCAAAACAGTGGAGTTTTGCTAACCCCCGAGTATTCGGGGGGTGGATGTCTGTTTTGCATCCAGGTACTTACAGGTTGCTGGGGAACAATTCACAGGATCGTTACGAAGGATGATGGAAGACGGCGATACTAATCACATGAAGACCGGTGTTGAGTCTTTTGGCGATGTCTTGTTGTTTTGTCCTTCCGTTGTGTCTATTATTCCCGTTTTACGGGAATGTTGATTTATGTTAGCCCCTGCGTGGGTACGAGTTGCGAGAAAGAGTAATGTATGGTTGATGAGTATGTTGTGGTAAAAGACCAAATCGGTCTAATGGTTCGTTATTTAGCCATGTCGGCATGTATTGGTATGTTGTGTTTTCTGTATTTAGCCTGGTAGATCCTCACGGAGAGGGTCTGCGGCGCTGTAATATTCCCGAACGGTTTGGGGGTGTTATAGAATATGGTATCAGAGCTTAGGTTGCGGAAACCTAGGCTGTCGGGTCGAGTTGTGTGTTGTCGGGTCTTGTCTTGTCTTGTCAGATTTTGTATGACTGAGTCGTGTCGCGATGCGTCGTCTGAGTTTGTTGGTCGTGATTAGTATCGTGGGGCGATCATCATCTTCGTGCGACCTGTGGATGTAAGTCTCCCTTCTTTGTGTTTGTGCCTCGTCTGATGCGAGTTACTTGTATGATTATTCGTTAAGTGATTGAATCCTTCTGTGGATTTTGATTTCGTGATGTGTGGATATTTGACTCTCATCTTTTATCTATATGAGGGACGGTATTGCTGCTAATGTATTTACGAACTGTATTTTATCCGCTGCGTGAGCCCTTTAAAAATGACTTTCAGTATTTTGCAAACTGGGTTCTAATTCGTAAAAACGGTTCCCTAAATCGAGTTTTGGCACTTTGGCCTTGAATGTTTTATGACGGTTTGATAAAGGATTTTGTGAGTTTTGGGCATTCTGGCCTCTTGAATTTTTGAAAACCTTGAGTATCTTAGAAAATTAAATTCTGAGACGTACTTTTAAAACGAATTATTTTCTTGCGGTGTTTTCAAGGTGCTTTTAATGCCGCAATACATTTCAATTTCCAGTTGAGGACCAAAAATATTTTGAGATATTTTCAAATGCAGTTGCTTAGACCCAAGGGTCGAATATTTCTGAAAGTTTTTCACTAGAAGAAAAGTGTCCTCATTTTTGTTCAAACGCAAGATGTTTTCAAAGTCTCGATAAGGGTGTTTGTACTACTTTTTGTAAAGTGATACTCAAGATCTACCGGTGTTTCCAAATTGTTTTCAAAATGTGGTTTTCGTTATAAAACCCATCATTTTCTGCTTGTGGTCGGAGTAGTTGTGTATGATTGTGTACATATGTGCTTGTTTCGTGATGTTTAGTAATTATATGCTGGTTATCGTTCGGGCCGTTGTAATCGTCGAGCGATGCCGTGGTTGTTGTGATTTTAGTATGTATTGATATGTTATGCCAAGTTGGCATCTCCGGTTTGTTGTTTTGCGACGTTATATTCCATTGTACCTAGTAGTTGTATATTCGGTATGCCGAGCCGAGGTGTTTCAACCGTGGTGTGCCGGGGGCATGCACGTGTAAACTGTCCTTCTCATCGGTAACGCATTTCAAGTGTGGACCCAAGAGACACATGATCCAGTTTTGCGAATTGGGTTCCGAGTCTTTCGGGGCACGAACTTCAGTACAGATATCAGGATCGACTCTAAGAGGCCCATGGGAAATGTTTCCGTCGACTGCTTTTGTGTTGTTGCCTTGTTTCTGTTATTGTGAGTTGCGGGGACGACCTTCTTTTATAAGAGGTCGAATGTAATACCCGTATTATTTTTGGCTTCTGCATTTTTTCTCTTTATCAATTCTATCGACTCGCTCGTGTTCGTTGATGCTTTCTGAACTTGTTCTGTATTTTGGTTTCGTCGTTCGAACGAGCTGTGATCTTATTTTGGGTCGATCTGGTTATCTCTGTGACTTTTCCGAGTTCGGTTCGATTCTTGTGAACCTTGTTTGGAAGTAACATCTTTTGGTTCTACTAGTTCTTTTATTCGAAGTGGATCGAATTTCGAACTTCTGTATTTTTGGCTCTATCAACTCGATTATGTTCGTTGACATTTTTGAGATTGTCCTGCCCCTTGCTTTTGTTGATCGAACGAGTGTGGTATGGTTTCGGAATAACTCGTTGTCGTTATGACTTTTCAATTGCTATTCCCTTTCATGTGGATCTTATGTGAATGCACATCTTTTGTTTTCATCGAATCATATACTGTCTCGAGTCGAGATGTGAACCTTGGAGTTGTTGTTTGAATTTTATTGTTCTTCGTGATTCGAACATGATTGTTCGATTTTTGTTGTCTCGATCGTCGCGGCTCGATCGTTTGATTACTCGGTTTTTGTTGATCTCGTTTCGTGATCGTTGAACATTCAGACTCCTTTGTAATTCCCTTAAGTTCAGGAAATTAGTCTCGTTTTCGACCTTTCAAACCCTTGGACGGTGGAATTCCGTATTTGTTCAGCGATTGGCTCGCGTTTTGATTGATGTACCGTTGGGTTGGTCAATCATATTGATTTCCGTTCGTTGTGTTTTGTGATTGTTCGGATAATCGACTTGGTTGTATTATCATCTTGAGTACGCTTGTCACTTGTTGGTTTTATTATGTCTCTATCGGTGGCGTTGTGTTGGTCGTCGTGGAGCGTGTTTTAACGCCGTATGTGTCTTTGCGTTTCTTGCAGCGTTTCGCCGTTGGGCGCGAGTTTTCGGTTTTTGTGTATCTCTTCGAGTTTTCCTGGTGGGGATATTGCTTCTCCCTACTTGTTTTAAGTTTCGAGACGAAACTTCTTTTAAGGAGGGTAGAATGTAATACCCGTAATTTCGATTTCTGGTAATTTCTTTTTTTCGGTGAAAGTCTGTTTTGACGACTCGCTCATGACCGTTTCGTCATTCCGAGAATGATTAATTCTGAACTTTTTGTCATCCGAGTTCGTTTCAGTGTCGTTTTGTTGAGTTCCGTGCTTTTTGGCGACTTTTCCGCACTTGAGTTCGATTCTTGCGAATCTCGTTGGAAACAGCTGTTTCGAGTTTCCCGTAAGTCCGTTTAACTTTGTTAGACGTGTTGTGAACTTCGGTTTGGTTATTCGATCATGTATCGTGATTTTCGGACGTTTTGGGCCATTTTCGTAATTTCCCAAAGTTTGGGGTAATTACTTTCCGTTGTCGAATTTTGAGCCTTCAGGTGGTTGGAATCGTGTGTTCTCTTAGCGCTTGAGTTCGTCTTTGTGAGTACTTCATAACCATATTTTCGATTCATATTCAGGTTCGGGTTTCGGGGTCGTTCGGACCGTCGGAGTGGCCACGACCGAGACGGCCGCAGCAGGTACTGGTCTGGCTGAGTTACGGCCGTAAGGTGCCGGTTACGGCCGTAAGGGCCGAGAGTTATGACCGTAAGGTGCCAGGCAGCTTCCGGACGAATGTCGGTTACGGCCGTAAGGCCCGGCCGGTTACGGCCGTAAGTGATCGGCCATGGTCGGCTATTTAAAGGCCTGGACGTGGATCTCTCGGCCATTTTCCATTTTTCCTTCGTTTTTCGCGACCCTTCGACGGAATTTGAGGGTTTTTGATCGGGAACATCATAGAACATCATTTTGGAAGGCTTGTGTTGATTATATCATCATCTAATCCGTGTTCTTCGTCCAAATCGAGGTATTTTGGCTTGAACCCTTGTTTTTGAAGATTTTAGGGATTTTCCTTTTGATTTCGATTCCAACTGCTTTCTAATCAATTAGTTGTTGTATAAACGTTGTTTTGGACGTGTTCTACGGATTGTATATCCGTATTTCGAGTTCGTTGGAATCCAATCGGGATTTTTGGTTTTCTAAGGAACCTTGAACATTTAGTATCCGATTAAATGTCGCAAAGGGTTCCCTTCAATTCTTGACCGTGTTTTCCTTGTTTTCAATTGTTATTCTCATAGTAACCGTGTTTCCGTTGGATTTCACGGAGGATTGTAGGTGTTCGGGGTTTTCCGGGTTGTGCCGTATTCGTAGGAATATTCGGGTGCCGACTATCGAGGCAAATATCTTGGCCATACTTTTCATGTTTCGTAGACGGAATCATTGATAAATGATTTTATGTGCAATCCGAATGTTTTAATGAACTTTTAAAAAGATCGGTATGTTCTCAATAATTGTTGTCTCTCAAAAGATAACTCGTATGCTTCGGGATTAATGTTCTTTCGGAATATGTACGTTAGTTTCGTATATTGGAAGATGTTAAACATATTTAGTGAATTTAGTAGACCGTAATTATTTACCGAGGATTGTGTATTGATATGTGTAATTGTTCGGTGAATATGTGACGTTGTGTGATATTAGTTGTTATTCCTTCGTGAGGAGGTTGTGACGCTTGGTGTTGTTTGGTATTGGTATTTGCTTGTGGTTGTGTGACATTAGTTGTGACTGTACGTCGACTAAAGTGGCCATTCTAGCGAAGTACCTAGAATTTGTATGCATATTCTAGTATTCGAATTATGGCTTCCCGTGGCATTGTGGATGATATGTGTATGTTCACCTAGGGACGGTCTGACGGGACCTCTAGGGATACGTATTGCCGTGAGTGTGCGTATCACGAACTGTGGTTAACCACCCAGGGAAGTCCGACGGGGCTCTGCGGGGTGCGACGGCCGTGAGTCTCGTACCAACGATTGACTTTGAAATGTTGTGTTGGAGAACTGTGAGTTTTGGCGCATATTTCGTCTGATTAGAATGGCAGTCCAAATGGTATCGTACTTAGCTGGAATGGCACCAGTAAATGTGTTGTGTGTGATTTGTCCCTTGGCTGTGATAATTTGGTAAGGGTACGTGAGTCCCGTGGTTGCTCTGTGTATTGTAGCTCTGGTGTGTTGAGTTCGACCGTATGGTTAAGTTGCAAAGTTGTGCTCTCTATTGTCGTTCTGTGAGACCGTTGTCGTGGTAATGTTTGACACGATGTAGTTTATGTCGGGTTATTCTTGTGAGTATGTGATGTGAATAAGTTGATTCACGGACCCCCGTGCTTGTGGTTGTAATGTTATGATTGGGTCGTGGACCCCGTATTTTGTTATCGGAATCGTATTTTGAAATAACTGATTTTTGGGCGGTGTCCCTAAGTGTTTCGAAAGGCTTGAAAATTCTTAAACCCCAAATGCTTTCAAAACTCCCGAGATCGTAAAATGTTTTGTAAGATGTAAATGATTCTATTCCTATCTTTCATAATTCAAACTGTTTTGATCATGTGAATTATCTCGGGAAATATATTCACGATTTCTATATTCTTGGAATATGATATGTATGGCTTGTCCTTGTATTTATACTTGTACTAGCAAAACATTGGAGTTTTGCTAACCCCCGAGTATTCGGGGGGTGGATGTCTGTTTTGCATCCAGGTACTTACAGGTTGCTGGGGAGCAATTCACAGGATCGTTACGAAGGATGATGGAAGACGGCGATACTAATCACATGAAGACCGGTGTTGAGTCTTTTGGCGATGTCTTGTTGTTTTGTCCTTCCGTTGTGTCTATTATTCCCGTTTTACGGGAATGTTGATTTATGTTAGCCCCTGCGTGGGTACGAGTTGCGAGAAAGAGTAATGTATGGTTGATGTGTATGTTGTGGTAAAAGACCAAATCGGTCTAATGGTTCGTTATTTAGCCATGTCGGCATGTATTGTGTTGTTGTGTTTTCTGTATTTAGCCTGGTAGATCCTCACGGAGAGGGTCTGTGGCGCTGTAATATTCCCGAACGGTTTGGGGGTGTTACACCCCCGATGGGTATGGTCGCCGTGAACTAGGCGATTATGGAGGCCGGGCTGCGTTTCCCTCTATCTTTTGCTGTCTCCCACCTGCTGGCCGCTTGGAATGTGGCGCCACTCCAGCTGACGCCGAATGCTTGGCTCCAGATAATTTGTACTCTCACTCTGTTCGGCGGTCACCGCCTGTACCGCCTCCCTTCGCCGTCGGAGATGAACCACTTGTTCAAGCTGACGGCTCAGAAAGGGTTGGTCGGAGGTCACCATATTCAAGGCCGATTTGGTCGGGTGATCCTCTGAGTCCCGAATAAGGCGCGGGGCGACCCGACGAAGTGGTTCTGGGTCGCCGGCGCTTGGAGAGCTTCAGCGAGCGACAATCCTACGAGCGAGTTGGAGATCCCCACTGGCTTTCGGGAGAGGAATCCCGGTAAGGGTTTAGACTCTCCCTTTGTTCGGATATGTTCTGAACTGATCTAATTTGATTTCGTTTTTGCAGGTTTTCATATTCCGGCGATCGAGGAGCTGCCTTTTGATTTCCTGGTCGTCTGGGAGCGGATACGAAGTTTGCCGGAAGACGAATTGGATGCTAACCGGATCAACAAGGAGAGTCATTGGTTGTCCGCTCGCTTATTCCATTTTCCGAGACATCTCTCGGTCTCAGGTACGAACTTCTACGATCTCCATTTGCTGGGCGATCGTCCTGTTGGAGGAATATGACTAACTGTGGCTTGACTATTTTTATTGCAGAGGTTCGCTTTCCTCGCTTTGTGGAGCCCCCACCGGAGATAGCTATGTCGAACCCTGGAGTTCTGGGTCGTCTTCGCCAGACGAAATCATCTCGGGCCCCTCCTGTGGCGTTTCCTATCATCCCGGAGGTGGAGCCTCGCGTGGAGCCAATCGTGGCTGAGGAGGAAGATCGTGAGGAGGGGCTTCGGACGAATCGTAAACGGCAGAGGTCGGGAGAAACCCCAGTTTCTGCCCCTGCCAGCGAGGTGCCGATCGCCGCGCCTCCGATCACTATTGCTCCCCCGGTGGATGAGCCGCCCTCTGCCGCTTTTTTGCGAGAGATGGCGATCGCTGAGGCCGAGACCCCTCGTGGGAAGCCGTATTTTGGCCGCGATCCTGAAAGAGCCAAGAGGTAAGATTTATCTGTTGAATTGAAACTGGTTATTCGCGTAGGAGATGTGTTAACTTTTTGTGTTGATGCAGGATCCGTCGCACAGATCCATCTTGCCCGCCGATGGTGTTGGATTTCTTAGCGAGCCGATTTCCTCGCCAGTCCTGTGACATCCCGCAATACGTCAACCGGGCCGTTTCTGCTCTACCGAAGGCCTGGACGACCGATCTAGATGCGATCGCTCGTCAGCGATCTGGGAGTACAATGCAGGCTGTTCTCGCCCTTTCTCTCCAGACGGCGACCATGGCTGTCCAAGCTGCGCAGGAGTTCGAAGGGCGCCCTTCTACTGCTCGCCTGCAGGTGGATCTCGAGGCGGCTCGGAAAGAGAATGCCGAGTTCGCCGACAGGATCATGGCAATGGAGAAGGACTCCCTGGATGCAGCTAAGCGGGCGAGTTAAGAGCTTGAGCTGGCGAGGAAGGATGCCGAGATGTCTCGATTGACGGTTGACCGATTTCGGGACCGAATGACAAATGTCGTACGCTCGCAGAAGGCCACTGAGACGGAGGCCGATCGTCTGACTAGAGAGCTGGCGGAGGCGAGGGAAAAGACGGCTGCAAAGGAGGCTGAGCTCCAAGGCACGCAGCAGGCGATGGCGGAGCTGAAAGGGGAGGTAGAGGCGACCAAGGCCGATCCCTTTCAAAACTTGGAGTTTGTCAGCGAATTTGCCTATTATATGGCGTTCGCCGACTCGATCCGAGCTGCTAAGAAGGGAGGTTTGGAGGTCGGCCCTCTTGCCGAGAACTTCAAGGCGTATGCGTTGGAGCATCCACTTCATTCTGCTTTCTCCTTGCCGATCTTGGATCTTGCGGATATCGGCGTGGACTTGAGCTGATATCCGACTCCGGCCAATCTCGTTCATCCCGACGCTCCGGAAGATGGGGAGGCCACACCGGATGCTGAAGGCGAAGGCCAGGCAGGGGCCTGAGGCGCTTCATTTTTTTAATGTTTAAGCTTATTGCCTTGTAATTCGTAGCTTTCTTTTTGTAGCATTTAGGCCTTCGGGCGACCATGTACTCTGATCTTTCAAGTAATGAAATGAACGTTTGATCCCCTTGATTTTTCACTTGAATGATTGCTATTTTTGAGTCTTTTGCTTGACTTTGTACAAATGTGTGAGGAGAGATCGTTGCAAGTGTAGGTCTACGTGAATTGATAAACTCATATAGATAACTTTTACAATAAATTCGATCGCTGCACGAACATCTGAAAAATGGCGATCTTGGCGATCTCCGTATGTGATTGAATGGGGCCGATCGTCGTATAGGTAGTCCGCACTCTTCCCCCTTGTTTTTGTTCACCTAGTGAAAGTAAGGGGATGAAAATAATTCGTTGAGTGAGCGGTCTTCAGCTTTGTCGAATCCTCGAGGACGATCATCCATCTTGAGGAACCGTGCATAGTCGCGGAGTTCGATGGACCGACTCCATGACCATGTCTTCTGCGCGAGCGACATTGTCTGTCTCGTGACTCATTTTATTGTGAGGGTCCTCCGTTAGGCTGCGCCTCGCCTCGTATTTAAACGAAGGGCGTGTGGTCTTGGTCTGGAGGAGTCCTTGCGCGGGGCGTCGTCGGATTAATCAACTCCACTTCTGCGGCTCGTTAGCTCTGCTTCCACCTCGGCCCGCCATGAAGATGGCGACCCTCGACGGTGTATGTTGAGACGGGGGTAGTGACGCGTCGCATTGTCCGGGTTCACCACGTTAAATGATGAACCTTTGAGGGCAGGCGATCGTGTCCACTGATTAGTTTTGGAGGGCCCTCAGACTACGCCGGCCTCGTATCTAAACGAAGGACGGGCGATCTTGGCCCAAAGGGACCTTGCATGGCCTAAGAAGTCGGTTCCATCGACCACCAGGACCATGGTTGCACTCTTCCACCTCAGATCGTCATGTTAAATGCCGACCTTCGACGGTGTACGTTGTGCGGTGGAGGCGATCTCGTGCCGTAGTACACCATGTTAGATGATGAACTATAGATGGAGAACGAGTCCTCCGGTTTTGATGATGTTGCTTGATAACGGCGATCGGGCTGGAAGACTGGAGATCGTCGTTCGGGCGCCGATCGCGCTGCTCATAGGCTAAGAAGAAACCTTTGCCTGGCCAGAAAGTCTGCGGCCTTAGCGCGGAAGATCGCGTAGGTCGTGGGTTGGTCCTTTGTAAGATGCCTGAACATAGGCGAAAGACCATGGAATCCTCCTAGGACCGAGTATAGGGCGATTTCATCGCTTACGGGCTCACCGTTGAGGATGATCTCGTCTACCCGGTCGATGTAGTCCGAGTCGGACTCTTCTTCCCCTTGCCTGATCTACATCATGCGATGGGGACCTTCTGGCCGAGCGACCTTGGTGGCGAAGTATGTTGTGAAGTCGTTCGCCAGTTGATTGAAGGAACTGATGGATCGGGGCGGCAATGAGTTGTACCACCTGTGGGCAAGGTTGTCCAGCGTCAGAGGGAACATTCGGCACCTGGTCGCGTCTGATGCCCCACACCCGGTCATGTAGATGTGGAACTTGTTCAGGTGAGTTTCGGGGTCTAATCTCCCCTCGTACAGAGGTGTTTGAGGAGGAGCGATCTTATGGGGCGAACTCGATGTGGACCGCAAGCGGCTCGCTTGGCCCGGTGATCTTGCTCTTGGCGCCTGCCCCAGATTCCAGGAGCGCCTTTATGTCGTCGAGATGGCGTTGCATCGCGGCCATCACAGTAGCTTGGTCGCTCGTGGATCGACTTTTGGAGCGGGAGCCGAGGCGATCGTGTACCGATCTCCTGACTCCGCTGCTCCCGACCTCGGCTCTTTGGCGAGGGGGAGACAGATGGCTGGCTTGCCTTCTGGGAGTTGGATACGCCGAACTCCTGGTGACGGACTCGAGCTCCGTCGTCTCGTGGCTGGGGCCGGACTGCCCCGGTCGCCAAGATGGGTCGCTGCCTAGACGATCGAAAACAGAGGTGCCCGGGCTGGCGAGCGCCTCTTCTTGCGGATGGGAGCCTCCTGGCGATCGCTTGGTCAGTAACGCCTTGTACTTCCGTTTGGTCATGCGACGGATGGACGAGGGGGTGATAGCGGGCGGCGCGTCGAGAGCACTCCGTCGCTCCTGTAGGATGGCCATGGCCTCCTTGATCTGTTCCGCGGTTTGGAACTGATCGAGCGAGAGGCTTGGGCCGTCCCTCAGGGGCGGGATCGAGAGTCTCGGACCGCGGCGGCTACCCTCCGCCATCGGCTGTGGCTCGGACTGAGATGGAAGGAGGCGTCTGGTGGATTGGCCAGCGGCTTTCTTTGATGCGGAGGCGGAAGACATGATTCTGAAAGCTTTCTTTGAAGAACAGTGAGTGTTTCTTCAGGTATATGCCCCGGAGAACAGTGAGTGTTCTTCGAGGCGGTAGGAATAAAAATGAGGGTAAAACGCCCCCCTTCCTCTAGCGCCAATTGTTGCTACCCAAAATATTATCCGGAGATATTATTGCTGGAATGATCGAGTAACAAACAAATGCGAGAACACTTCCGTGAGGAAATAAATAACATAAGATTTGCCGGGGTTGTTAATCCCGGGCTTGAATGCTCTCGCGAGATGTTATTAATAAATATACGGTGGAGTACAAATATTAATGTTAGAATCTATTACAATGAGTGTAAAGACTTCTAGTTATCTAAGCTGTAGAGCGTGTAGATTGCCGGAAGAACCAGATATGAAGATCTGTGAGTTCTTGTAACAACGTTGATGAGCTGTGAAAGCGGTGAGAGATCGACAGTCTCTCACGGCGTGTGTTAGCTCTATGCTTGAGCTCCTGGACTTGTATGTCTCTTTGAATCTGCACTGTGGAGACTTCTTTCCTCTGCCGACCGTCTTCTAGATGAGAGGTTCTGAGAGAGAAATCCTGAGGTTGATTCAGGAGAGAAAACTGGGAGCTTGATGGTATGTCTGTTCTGCTGTATTTCCGAGAATGAATTCGGAATATAAGTGAACGAATTCGGGAACCCTTTTCCAGCAGGAGGAGGTTCTCTATTTATAGGACTTGGATATGCCGGGCGATCGTCTTTGCTGTATTATAATATGCGGGCGATCGTCTTTTAGCATATGGGCTTGTCCCCTTAAAGTCTGCAGGAGCTGCTGGCAGTCAGTCGCGCGGTCCAATGAGACGCATGCACGTGTCTGAGTCGCTGTCACGGGCGGTCCCACCTTGTGCCTTTCGGCGGGCTTGTCGGTAGGTAAAGCCGTCCTAGTCAGAGACAGCTGTTGGTGGTCAATGATCCGTGAAATGCGGATCTTGTCTTGGATCTGCCCATGGGTACTGCTTTGAGATCTATTCTTCGTGGACTTTGACGGACGATGGTCCCAGCTCGTGGTGCAGGACGATCATCCTTAGCCGGGCACTAGAGTCGATCGCCAGGTGCCAAAGGGCGATCGCCTCGGGAGTCGATCGCCGGGTACTTGATGGTGGTCTGGTATCTTCGATTTAGGCGAGTTTGCCATAGCTTGACTAATAGTGGGCTCGGTCGCTCGGCTTTGCAGTCGATCGCTTGTCTAGGTGAATAAATATCGATACAACATAAGGTAGTAGTACCCAGCCTCATCCTTCTCCAGATGCGGTAAAGAGGGAAGTACTTTGTGCTGCAAAAGTAGTCATTAAAGTATACCATTAGTGTAACAACCCCAATCCACTCAGGGATATTACACGCCGTAGACCCTTTCCTCAAGGATCTACCAGGCTGGTAAACAACGTAGAACATCTCAACAATGCCTTTAAGGCTAAAATGACTCAGTAGACCGATTTGGTCTTTCAATAAATACTTACAACTCAAACACATTACATGCCCACGAAGGGGTCGAATACAACACACTCCCGTACAACGGGAAATAATACTACAGCGGAAAATAAACTATAACTAAACCAATGACCTCATACGGATCCTCGTGTGATTAGTATCGTTCATCTTTCATCATCCTTCGTGCCGACCCTGTGTTATGCTCCCAAACCTGAATGCAAAAACAGACATCCACCCCCGAATACTCGGGGGTTAGCAAAACTCCACTGTTTTGCTAGTGCAAGAACAAAGTGCAAATACGAGTCATATAATTCACATTCCACGAATAACAATAACCAGGAATTCTCAAAGATCCAAAAGTAACGAAAAGTACTTCCCGAGGCATGAGTTTGGGTAAAACATTTCAAAATCGAAAGATCACAAATCAAGGGAAAACAATTTATAAAATGGTTTAAAATGCCATCGAGAGTTTTAATAGAAAACAATTTAGGATTATCAAATCCTTCTCTTTCCAAAAATCAATAGGGTCACAGCCCAAAGGTTTTGTTTATCACAAATGAAACCAACAACAATACACAAGGTTAAAACCCACGTCACGCGTCCTCGACGGACATACAATACACACGCACCCGTGAAGTTTCACTCGTGAATCCAGGGCGAAACCATTGGACTCCCTCTGTGGCCCCGTCGAACCCTCCCGAGGTGAGCAAACACATTCACAAAACATACACACGCACTCGTGAAGTTTTTACTCGTGAACCCAGAGTGAAGTCATAGATTCCCCCAAGGCCCCGTCGGACCCTCCCGAGGTGAGTAAAATACATTCACTAAACATACACACGCAGCGGTGAAGTTTCACTCGTGAATCCAGGGCGAAACCATTGGACTCCCTCCGCGGCCCCGTCGAACCCTCCCGAGGTGAGCGAACACATTCACAAAACATACACGCACAGGCATCGCCTATGACCAGGACGCCACCATGAATCCCACCCGAGGCCTCTAAAGACCCTCCCGAGCTGGCTAGCGAAACAATCAAGCACAGGCATCGCCTAGGACCAGGACGCCACCATGAATCCCACCCGAGGCCTCTAAGGACCCTCCCGAGCTGGCTAGCGAAAAAATCATGCAAAAATAACATATCACACCAAGGATATCCAAACAAATCACCCAGAGGCATCAAATACTTAGCAAAACACCACGTCAAACCACAATGCACCGAAATGAAACAATATACGTTCACACGCTGTTGTGTCGAGATTTATTCACCTCGACAGGCGATCGAGTACACGGCCGAGCGACCGAGTCCACAACCAATCGAGCTATGGCGAACTCACCTAAACAAAGATACCAGACCACCTTCAGGTATCTAGCGATCGGCTCCCAAGGCGATCGCCCTTTGGCACCTAGCGATCGACTCTAGTGCCCAGCTTAGGACGACCGTCCTATACCCCGAACATGGACCATCGTTCATCAAAAGTCCACGAAGACTGAACCTCAAAACAGCACCCATGTGCAGATCCGAGACAAGATCCGCATTTCATGGATCGTTGACCACCAACAGCTGTCTCTTACAAGGGCGGCTTTACCTACCGACAAGCTCGCCGAAAGGCACAAGGTGGGACCGCCCGTGACAGCGACTCAGACGCGTGCAGGCTTCTCATTGGACCGCACAACTGACTGCCAGCAACTCCTGTATACTTTAAGGAGACAAGCCCATGTGCTAAAAGACAATTGCCCGCTTATTATAATACAGCGGAGGCGATCACCCGGCATATCCAAGTCCTATAAATAGAGAACCTCCTTCTACTGGAAAAAGGTTCCCGATTCTTTCTGCGTTCACGCATTCTCCACTAAGTTCAGAGAAAATACATACAATCATACAGACTTCCAAGCTCCCATCTTTCTCTCCCGAATCTGCCTCAGGATTTCTCTCTCAGCATCTCTCAACCAGAAGACGATCGGCAGAGGCAAGAAGTCTCCACAGTGCAGATTCAAAGAAAACTCACGAGCCCAGGAGCCCAAACATACAGCTAACACACGCCGTGAGAAACTGTCGATATCTCACCGCCGTCACTGTTCATCAACGTTGTTACAAGAACTCACAGAGCATCAAGGTTCTTCCGGCAATCTACACGATCACTAGCTAAGATAACAAGAATCTTTACACTCATTCTAATTGTATTCTTACATTAATACATGTATCCCCGAATATTTGTATTAATAATATCTCGCGAGAGCATTCAAGCCCGGGACTAACAACCCCGGCAATTCTTGTGTTATTTATCTTTTCCCACGGAAGTGTTCTCGCTTTGTTTGCTATCCGTCCATTCCAGCAATATCTATCTCCGGATAATATTTTGGGTAGAAACAATTGGCGCTAGAAGAAGGGGGATCTAGACCTTCATTTTTCATTCCTACCGTCCCGAAGAACACTCACTGTTCTCGAGCATATACTTGAAGTGACACTCACTGCGCTTCAAAGAAAGCCTTCAGAATCATGACGTCCGCCGGTACATCGAAGAGAGCCGCTCTCCGAACTGCCGGACACCATATCCCGGCTCAATCCGAACCCCAGCCGACGGCCGGGGGAAGCCGCGGCAACGTGAGACTCTCGATCCCGCACCTGAGGAATGGCCCCAACCTCTCACTCGACCAGTTCCAAACCGAGGAACAGATCGAGGAGGCTATGGCCATCCTAGAGGAGCGACGGAGAGCATGCGCGTTGCCCGCAATAACTCCCTCGACCATCCGCCGCATGGGAAAACGGAAATTCAACGGGCTACTGGGCGAGCGATCGTCAGAAAGCCCCGATTCGCGAGAAAAAGCTCTCGCACGACTGGACGGATCCGTATTCAGTCGCCTGGGACGCGACCCATCATGGAGACCGGGGCATTCTGGCCCCAACCACGAAACGACGGAATCAGAGTCCGTCACCAAGAGTTCGGCCTACCCAATCCTCAGCCGAACACAGATCAACCGTCTGACTCCCGTTCCGATCGTCAGAGGATCAGTACTGGATCGCCTCGGCTCCCGCTCCGAGCACCGAGCCGCGAGTAGCCAGGCCACGGCGATGGACGCTATGCAACGCCAGCTCGACGAGATGAAAGCACTATTGGACACTGGGGCAAGCACCGGCAGAAAGATCATCGGGCCGACCGAGCCAGTCGCGGTCCACATCGAGCTCGCCCCCGTGCAACCAAGGATAGCCCCTCCCAAAACACCTCTGTATGAAGGGAGATCGGACCCCGAAACCCACCTAAGTAAGTTCCGGATCTATATGAATGGGTGTGGGGCATCAGATGCAACCAAATGCCAAATCTTCCCGTTAACATTGGGCGAGCTGGCCCATAGGTGGTACGTCTCACTACCACCACGATCGATCATCTCCTTTGAGAAACTGGCGAATGACTTCACGTCATACTTCGCCACCAAGGTCGCCAGACCAGAAGGCCCCCACCGCGTGATGAAAATCAGGCAGGGGGAAGACGAAACCGACGCAGATTACATCGACCGAGTGGACGAAATCATCCTCACCGGCGAACCCGTCAGTGATGAGCTCACTCTCTATTTGGTCCTGGGGGGATTATACGGTCATTCACCCATGTTTAGACATCTCACCAAAGACATCCCCCCAACCTACGCGATCTTCCGCGCTAAGGCTGCCGACTTTCTGGCCAGGCAAAGGCTACTCACCCTCCGCCTAGGCGAGGAAACGCCTCCTCCTGCACGAAACACGGCGATCGCCAAAGCCAAGAAGACGGTCGCCAAGCCATCCGGTGGCCACAGGGCCATCGAGGATGTGGAAGCCCATCTCCTCCAAAAGTTCAACCGAACTCCGGCCCACATTTTCCACGCCATCAGGGGGCGCGAACCGCTGAACAAGCCAAAGGCTATAAGGGACCATGGTCATCTAGACCACAATCAATATTGTGCCTACCACAAGAGTCCCGGCCACGATACCAACCAATGCCGCGACCTCCTCAAACAGCTCTGGAGATTGTTCGAGGAGGGCAAGTTGGGCAGTTTATTGGCTTAGCCGGAGCCCCACCAATCTCTCAACATGATCGCCTGAGTCGAACGCGAACAGGCCGGAAAGCTCATACGAGCCGACCCCTCGATCAACCTCGGCGATCGTATCTACATGCTTCAATCAAGAGAAGGGAACTTCGGAAGTCTCTCCCCGATTTCCCACCTCATTGAACCAAAGGCTACTGCCTGAGCTAACGCTCCGAAAAAGAGGATGACTCGCTCGCCCTCCAAAGTTCGTCATCAACATGATGGACCTAGGCAGCGATCGCCTCCCCTGGCACAACGTATACCATCAAGGATCGTCATCTGACATGACGGCCCGAGGTAGAAGAGTGCAGCCATGATCCTGGTAGTCGATGGAACCGACTGTTTAGGCCATGCAAGGTCCCTTTGGGATAAGATCGCCCGCCCTTCGTTTAAATACGAGGCCGGCGTAGTCTGAGGGCCCTCCAAAACTAATTTGTGGACACGTTCGCCCGCCCTCGGAGGTCCATCACTTAACGTGGTTGGTCCTCCCGGACAATGCGATGCGTCCCTACCCCTGTCTCAACGTACACCATAGAGGGTCGCCATCTTCATGGCGGGACGAGGTGGAAGCAGAGCTAACAAGCCGCGGACGTGGAGTTGATTAATCCGACGATGCCCCGCGCAAGGACTCCTCCAAACCAAGACCGCACGCCCTTCGTTTAAATACGAGGCGAGGCGCAGCCTAACGGAGGACCCTCACAATAAAATGAGTCACAAGACAGACAATGTCGTTCGCGCATAAGACATGGTCATGGAGATCGGTCCATCGAACTCCGCAATCGTGCACGGTAAGACCGCTCGCTCAACGATTTATTTTCGCCCCCTTACTTTCACTAAGTGAATGAAAACAAGGGGAAGAGTGCGGAGCTACCTATACAGCGATCGTCCCTATTCAACGACATACGGAGATCGGCATTATTCAGATGTTTGTGTAGCGATCGAATTTGTTGTAAAAGTTATCTATAAGAGTTTATCAATTCATTTGGAACTACACTCGCAACAATCTCTCCTCATACGTCTATACAAAAGTCATGCAAAGACTCGAAAAGCAAACATTCAAGGAAAAACTGGAGAATCAGACATTCATTTCATTGCTTGAAGTTTCACAAGTACATACAAGGTCGCCCGAAGGCCTAAGTACCACAAAAAGAAAGCTACGAAATACAAGGCAATAAGCTAACTACAATAAAAGAAAAGAGCCTGTGCCCTGGCCTTCGCCTTGCCCACCGGATCTGCCCACGACCTTCGCCACCAGGAAGCCTCTCCCCGTCCTCCGGAGCATCAGGATGGATAAGGTTCGCCGGGGCCACGTACCAGCTCAGATCCACACCGAGGTCCGCGAGGTCCAAGATAGGCACAGAGAAGTCAGGGTGAAGATGGTGCTCCAATGTGTATGCCTTGAAATTTTCGGCTAGAGGGCCAACCTCCAATCCTCCTTTCTTAGCGACTCGGAGCGAATCAGCAAACGCCATATAATAGGTGAACTCACTGACAAACTCCAAATTACGGAAGGGATTGGCCTCGGTCGCCTCTTGCTTTCCCTTCAGCTCTGCCATCGCCTGTTGCACGCCCTGGAGCTCGGCCTCCTTTTCAGCCGTCTCCCCCCTCGACTCCGCCAGCTCGCTAGTCAGCCGAGCGATGGTTACTTTTAGTCGATCGGCCTTCTTTTCAGTGGCCTTCTGCGCCCGCACGGCATCTGTCATCCGATCCCGAAAACGATCGACCGTCACCCGGGATAGCTCGGCATCCTTTATCGCCAGCTCAAGTTCGTGGCTTGCCAGCTTAGCAGCTTCCAGGGAGTCCTTCTCCATTGCTACGATCCTGTCAGCGAACTCGGCGTTCTCTTTCCGAGCCGCCTCGAGGTCCGCTTGCAGGCGAGTAGTGGAAGGACGCCCCTCATACTCCTGCACAGCCTGGGCAGCCATTGTCGCCGCCTGGAGAGAAAGAGCAATAGCAGCCTGCATCGAGCTCCCAGATCGCTGACGATCGATCGCATCCAAATCCGTCGTCCAAGCCTTCGGCAGAGCGGAAACGGCCCGGTTGACGTATAAAGGGATATCGCAGGCCTGGCGAGGAGATCGGCTCGCCAGAAAATCCCGCACCATCGGCGGATAGGATGGATCTAAGCTACGGATCCTGCATCAAAACAAAAAAGTTAACACATCTCCTACGCGAATGACCAGTTTCAACTCAGCAAGCAAAGTTTACCTCTCGGCTCTCTTGGGATCGCGGCCGAAGTATGGTTTCCCACGAGGGGTCTCAGCATCGGCGATCGCCATCTCCCGTAAGAAAGCCGCGGAGGGCGTAGGCTCATTCTCCGGGGGAACAACTGTGATCGGAGGCGCGGCGATCGGCACCTCACTGGCAGGGGCAGAAACTAGAGTCTCTCCAGACCTCTGCCATTTGCGATTCGTCCGAAGCCCCTCCTCACGGACTTCCTCCTCAGCCACGATCGGCTCTACGCGAGGCTCCACCTCCGGAATAATAGGTAATGCCACAGGAGGAGCCCGAGATGACTTCGTCTCATGAGACGACCCGAACCTGTGGTTCGACATAGCTATCTCTGGTGGGGGCTCCAGAAAGCGAGGAAATCGAACCTCTGCAATAAGAACAATCAAGCCATAGTTAGTCATATTCCTCCAACAGGACGATCGCCCAACAAATGGAGATCCTAGAAATTCGTACGTGAGACCGAGAGATGTCTTGGAAAACGGAATAGGTGAGCGGACAACCAACGACTCTCCTTGTTAATCCGGCTAGCGTCCAAGTCGTCGTCCGATAAACTTCGTATCCGCTCCCAGACGACCAGGAAATCAAAAGGCAACTCCTCGATCGCCGGAATATGGAAACCTGCAAAAACAAAATCAAATTAGATCAGTTCAGAACATATCCAAACAAAGGGAGAGTCTGAACCCTTACCGGGATTTCTCTCCCGAAAGCCAGTGGGAATGTTCAGCTCGCCAGTGGGGTTGTTGCTCGCTGAGGCTTTCCAGGCACCGGCGACCCAGAACCACTTCGTCAGATCGCCCCGCACCTTGTTCGGGATTCCAAGGATCACCCGACCGGATCGGCCCTGAATATGATAGCCTCCGACCGACCCTTTCTGAGTCGTCAGTTTGAACAGGTGGTTCATCTCCGATGGCGAAGGGAGGCGGTACAGCCGGTGACCGCCGAACAAGGTCAGAGTGCAGATAATCTGAAGCCAGGCATTCGGCGTTAGCTGGAGCGGCGCCAAATTCCAAGCAGCCAACAGATGGGAGACGGAGAACGACAAAGGAAATCGCAACCCTGCCTCCATGATCGCTTCGTTCACAGCGACCATCCCCTCCGTAGGCTGATCGGCTCTCTCATTCTCGGCCGGCACAAAGAGATCCACATCTGAAGGGATATGGAACCTCGTCCTCCAGACGGCCAGATCCCTCCTGGTCGCCGAACTCCTGATTTGGCCAAGAGACCATAGAGATCGCTGCGCAACCCGAAATAGCGATCGCTTAGGAGGCTGATAAGGATTAGCGATCGAGTACTCCCGGAAATCGAATCGAGGAGACGGACCAGCCAACCTCTCCATAATCTCAGCGAAAGCCACGTAGGCCCGGCCGAAGGCACTGTGCTGCTCCCAATAGGCCCTCACCGCCAGATCCCTCTCCATCTGTGACCGTCGATGCTCAACCGCCGTCTCCCTAGCGACGTCGGCCTCGTTAAATAACGCCTCGACTTCCGCAGGATCGATGCCGGCGCGGATAGCTTCTGCGGCCATCTCTAGGTGGAAATCTGCGGAGGATCCTCCCCGGACGTTAGAAGTCCCAGCGGCGGAGGAGGTGCCCACTCCCGACGAAGAAGGTATTCCAGACATTCTCGAATTCAAGATAAGGAGAAGAGGAGTGTGTTCTTACCAAAGATGGAATCGACCGATGATCTGTAACACCCCCAAGATATTCGAGGTGTATTACAGCGCCGTGGACCCCTACATGGGATCCACCAGGCTAACACAAGAAAACACCTCTCGACTAACCGTCTCGGTTAGCGAGGAAACAATTGTTAACAACAAGAACATAAAACAACACGTCCGGTACAACCGGCATAATAAACATCAACTGACAAATACAGTAACTCCAACGAAGTCCAAACACAATTCGAAAGGAAAAGCCTAAGTACTCGCGAGTACAATCTATAAGTTTACAATTTGGAAAACATCCACATCAAAAGAGACAGTAGGAAATAACAAGACTCAATTGCACATGTCAACAACCTTGGCCGACATCCTCGTACCATCCCAGCGCCCGCTCGTCTGGCTGAACATAACCTGAAATCCATAACAAGAATTTCCCCGACAACGGGTCCCCCATCGGGGTTAGCAATTACGCTAGTACAAGTATTCAAGGCAAACCAATAGCTTACACATTTCATAGTACATGCACCAATATCATTTCAAAACCAAAACTAGACATGTCTTTTCCGGAAACAAACAGTCAAACAATTTGCCTTGGGAACAGAGTAATATCATAGATTCCCGCACGAGGCCTCTAAGGACCCTCCCGCGCTGGCTATATTATAAAACAAAACACGCACATGCATCGCCTTGGGAACAGAGTCATATCATAGATTCCCGCACGAGGCCTCTAAGGACCCTCCCGCACTGGCTAGCTAAACAAACTCATGAATCCGGGACGAAAACCTTTGGATTCCCTCCTTGATCCCGTCGGACCAACACGAGGTGAGCAAATCACACACAAAATACATTACCATTCCACGTTAAGCATAAAGGTTTCCAAAAATACTTGCCTTGAATTATTGACGACGCAACGAACGGAAAGGAAAGTCACCGACGAACGCTAGGAACCAATGAAACCGAACCTAACGATTCGAAGAATACAATCACAACCATTTCTAAATGAATACGGAATTGGAATACACCCGAAAACCCGCCTACAATTCATGTATATTCGTATATAAACAACAACGAGGGCGGACCACAACCAAACCCTCTCGATTCCGTAAAAATCACGAAATATACCATGAATCCGTAGGGAAACTAATAATACCAACAAGATTAATCATATTCATCATGGATTAATCGACAAAACGGAACGAATCGGACAAAAACGCGAAAACCCCCAAATCTACCCAAAAGTAGGGTTCTAAAGATCTAACCTTGATTCGCTGGATCGAAGGATGTTATAGGATGATTGATCGGTGATATAAACTCAGAAACTTCATGGATTTGTTATCCAACAACATGGTTTCGTCTCCTCCAAAACCCCAGCCGCGGACCGAAGATAAATGAAATGAAAAATGACTGAAAAAGTCGTTGGTGTGTCATTTATATACTGGGCCGGAACTAGCGTGCGCTAGCCTTCCCGGACTAGCGTGCGCTATCGGCCAGTATCGGCCGAGCACTCTCGGCCATGGCCCGCATGACCCGGCACCACCGACCAATTCTGCCGACCATGACTGTCCGCCCGACTCCCGCTAGCGTGCGCTACGACCGGAAGCCTGCGCGCGCTAGCCGACCTGTCCAGTAGCCTCTGGACTAACAAACTCACCCAGGTAACGTACGCTAGTCGGCCGACAGCGTGCGCTACCCCTTCCGGTTAGCGTGCGCTACGACCGACAGTAGCGTGCGCTACCTGCCGATCCTGACCGAGTCCAGAACCTCGTAATCCTCTCGCCCGGGCCCGATAGCGTCTGCTGGCCGACTGACAACAGGCGCTTACATCGCTGAAGAAGCAAGGCAGCTCCGGCCAGAAGCGTGCGCTTACGCCGGTTCTGCCAGGCTCGCTGCCGCTGCTCAAGACTTCCGATAGTGCCGCACCGGTCCGGCCAGCTGCTCAGCCGCCACGACCCGACGCCTCGATTTCCGAAAACGCACGGAACGAACACGACGAAAAGTTCGCGGACGACATCAACGACTCGAAATGAAAACGCAATACCATAATTAATCATACGCGACCAAGAAACGGGTCGAGACAACAATTACAGATACGAATACCCGTAACTTTCAAGAAATTACAAAATGGCCCAAAACGCCCGGAAATCACGATACGTGATCGAATAACCCAACCGAAGTTCACAACACGTCTAACAAAGTTAAACGGACTTGCGGGAAACTCGAAACAGCAGTTTCGGATGAGATTCGCAAGAATCGAACTCAAGTGCGGAAAAGTCGCTAAAAAGCACGGAACTCAACAAAACAACACCGAAATGAACTCGGATGACAAAAAGTGTAGAATTAATCATTCTCAGAATGACGAAACGGTCATGAGCGAGCCGTCAAAACGGAATCCGGCCGAAAAAAGAAATTTACCGAAAATCGAAAATTGCGGATATTACATTCTACCCTCCTTAAAAGAAGTTTCGTCCCGAAACTTAAAATAAGTAGGGAGAAGCAATATCCCCTGCCAGGAAAACTCGACGAGATACACAAAAACCGAAGACTCGCGCCCGACGGCGAAACGCTGCAAGAAACGCAAAGAGACATACGACGTGAAAATACGCTCTAGGGCGACTAACACGTCACCGGTAGAGACATAATAAAATCAACGAGTGACAAGCGTCATCAAATAGACAATACAATCGAGTCGATTATCTGAACAATCGCAAAACTCACCGAACGAAAATCAATACGATTGACCAACCCAACGGTTCATCAACCAAAACGCGAGTCAACGATGAACAAATACGGAATTCCACCGCCCAAGGGTTGGAAGATCGAAAACGAGACTAATTTCCCGAACTTAAGGGAATTACGAAGGAGCCTGAACGCTCAACAATCACGAAACGGGAACAAAAACCGAACAAACAAACGATTGAGACAACAAAAATCGAACAATCATGTCCGAAACACGTAGGATAATAAAATTCAAACAACAACTCCCAGGATGACCTGGTGAGAACAGAAAGACGTGCATTCCCACAATATCCACAGGAAAGGGAATAGCGATTGAAAAGCCACAACGACAAATGAGTTATTCCGAAACAATACCACCCTCGTTCGATCAACAAAAGCAAGGGATAGGGAAAGTTCAGAAATGTTAACGAGCATAAACGAGTTGATAGAGCCAAAAATACAGAAGTTCAAAATCCGATCCACTTGAATAAAAGAACTATTAGAACCACTAGATGTTACTTCAGATCAAGGTTCACTATAGTCGTACCGAATTCGGAAAAGTCACTGATAACCAGATCGACTCAAAATCGATTATAGCTCGTTCGAATGATGAAACCAAGGTATAGAACAAGTTCAGAAGGTATCAATGAACACGAGCGAATCGATAGACTGGAGAAAGAGAAGATATAGAAGTCAAAATAGTACGGGTATTACCTTTGACCTCGCCCCCGAAACTCACAACAACGGAACCAAGGTAACAATATAACAAGCAATCGACACAACGTGGAACAATCACCGATGCACACAATCATACCAACCCGAGCTCTAACAGCTCGCATATATGCGATAACGCATAAACCGCTACGAGGCGACAACATCCAATACCAATATCGCACCCCTCACAGAGGCTACCACGACAACTGTGTGGCGAACTACTCAATGCTCACACCGCCAATTCAACAACAACTCGGGGGTTAACACCCTAACGAGAGCACGAACATCACACATATATTCCCGGACCACATATAGGAATGATAGGTTTTGAAAACAAAAACCATCTTTTGAAAATAACTTGCAAGCACCAGTTGATCTTGAGTATCATATATCAAAAAGTAGTACAAACATCGTCATCGAGACTTTAAAAAAAATCATCTTGCGTTTGATAAAAAAAAAATGAAGACACCTTTCGTTAAATTAAAACTTTTCAGCTATATTCGACCTTCGGGCCTAAGCGAATGCGTTTCTAAATCATTAGAAATATCTCAAAATATTTTGATCCTCAAAGTAGAATAATTTTGAAACATAGCGTGGCACTAGTAGGCATCTTGAGAGCACTGTGAGAAAATAATTCATTTTAAAAGTACGTCTCGAGGTTTATTTTCTAAGATACTCAAGGTTTTTCAGAAGTACAATAGGCCAAAATGCCCAAAATTCGCACGTATCAACATTCACTTAAACACATCATATCACACGCATCAAATCGCTCAAAATCACGACAGTGATATACAACCCTTAGGATATGTTTAACAACATCGTTAAAACAACAATCGGTTTATCAAAACTGGATGGAAAACGATATCAAGAGCAAAACTCCAAAAAGTCCACTCTAGGGATTCAAGAAAATACCTAGATTCGGCGAAGAACAAAGGATTAGATGATGTTAAAAATCATATAGGATACTCCAAAACACCTTTGGATGGAAGAAAAAATCAGCCCAGATGTGAAACCGAGTCGCTACGTCTCAAACTCATAGAGGAAGAAGAAGAAATGAAGAAAAATGCAACTTCTAGACTGGTGTCCAGTATTTATACTGGACACAATTAGCGTGCGCTAATCATTAAGGTTAGCGTGCGCTATCACGGCACCAAACAAAACTCCTGACCAAAAATACACTGTTAGCGTGCGCTAACCCCAAGTGTTAGCGTGTGCTAACGAGAACTTCAGACCCAGTCCAGTAGCTCCTGGACTGCCCTGAACTACCAGGTAGCGTGCGCTATCCTCCCCTTAGCGTGCTACCAACGCACTCTTGCGCGCGCTAGCTGCAAAGCATAGCGTGCGCTAACGACCCACAGAGACAACAACATAACACATCAGAAAAATTACATGCCGTAAACCTTTCTCACAAGGATTTACCAGGCTAAGCACAATTTCCCATGTCATTTCGAAAATGCTAAAAAGACCAATGACAGTAATATTTTCCAAAGCTCACAAAATCATTTTTCAAACCATCATGAAATATTCAAGGCCAAAATGCCAAAACTTGATTCAAGGAATCGGTTGTACGAAATAAAACTCAGTTTGCAAAATACCGAAAGCCGTTTGAAAGAACTCACGCAGCGGATAAAATACGGTACGAAAATACATCAAGAAGGATTTACACTCCTCGTATAAACCAAATACGAGAGTCTAATAAACACATATCGTGAAATCAAAATCCACAGAAGGATTCCATCATTCAATCGACTAATCATACAAATAACTCGTGTCACACAAGGCACAACACAAGGAAGGGAGTTTTACATCCATAGGTCGCACGTAAGTGATGACTGCCCCTCGATACTAATCACGACCAATGATCTCAAACGACGCGTCGCGATGCGACTAAGTCAGACAAAATCCGACGAGATAAAACTCAACAAACACAACTTGACTCGACAGCCTAGGTTTACCCAAGCTAATCTGATTTTTAAAATCGTATACTCTAGTTATTCGAAAATAAAACCGATAAGTTAAAAATCGTTTTCAAGACCCTTTCAAACACGACAAGAGCTTAACAGCGGTAGCATTTTATAAAATGTCCTAAACACTTTTATACACGAGCTTTAAATACCGACACAAGGTTTTATTTGAAAATACAAGGCTGGCTCGCCCAAATTCATGTCACTTTTCAAAAACCCACAATACGATCAAGTCTCAGAGATTTTCAAACATGCACGCCGCATGTATTATTATTAATAGAAACACATTAGTTGTAAATAAAAATAATTAGCCAAGTACCAACAATTCCCGAACACACGCATATACGGCATTCAAAAATCACTAGTTCAACAAGCGCAACTCGGAAATACTAATTCCAAGCATATGTCAAACTATCTCTTCAAGTTTGACAGCGTAACCAAAGATCACCGATTTGGATGTATATCGAAACCAGCTATGTGAGTTTCTCAACAAACTCTGCCATCAATACCTATACCGGAACATATCAATGTTCAAAACTTCTACATCATACTGCACCCTTCGATGTCCAACCCATCAGTACATTCGGCTCAACATACATTTAGTATACCGCAATTACCAAACACAGATTCCATCATACAACAAAAGACTAGAGAGTCAAGCCCTCTCACAATATACCACGGAGCAAAACTCGGATCTTTCGATCACCAACGATCCCACCAATGCTAGGAAGTTTAGCGATGGAAGGCTCGCAAAACGACAAACGGTCAAGCCCAGAACGGCACACATACTCCAGAGAGACAAAGGACTGCGCAATACTAGAATCAAAAATACACGAACTAGATGGATCGAAAAACAACTCGACGATAAGTACGAGAGAGGCAATCACAGTTCAAGAAGTGGAATTTCAATACGAGAAAACAAGAGAATCGAGTAAGGAAAACTTACGAGCATTGGATGTACTGAGATGCCGGTAGCGGTATGACAATGTGCAACACAAAACACAACTAGACCCAAATAACCAACAAGCCTAGGTATCCATAAACCTAGAGCTCCGATACCATTTTCTGTAACACCCCCAAGATATTCGAGGTGTATTACAGCGCCGTGGACCCCTACATGGGATCCACCAGGCTAACACAAGAAAACACCTCTCGACTAACCGTCTCGGTTAGCGAGGAAACAATTGTTAACAACAAGAACATAAAACAACACGTCCGGTACAACCGGCATAATAAACATCAACTGACAAATACAGTAACTCCAACGAAGTCCAAACACAATTCGAAAGGAAAAGCCTAAGTACTCGTGAGTACAATCTATAAGTTTACAATTTGGAAAACATCCACATCAAAAGAGACAGTAGGAAATAACAAGACTCAATTGCACATGTCAACAACCTTGGCCGACATCCTCGTACCATCCCAGCGCCCGCTCGTCTGGCTGAACATAACCTGAAATCCATAACAAGAATTTCCCCGACAACGGGTCCCCCAACGGGGTTAGCAATTACGCTAGTACAAGTATTCAAGGCAAACCAATCGCTTACACATTTCATAGTACATGCACCAATATCATTTCAAAACCAAAACTAGACATGTCTTTTCCGGAAACAAACAGTCAAACAATTTGCCTTGGGAACAGAGTAATATCATAGATTCCCGCACGAGGCCTCTAAGGACCCTCCCGCGCTGGCTATATTATAAAACAAAACACGCACATGCATCGCCTTGGGAACAGAGTCATATCATAGATTCCCGCACGAGGCCTCTAAGGACCCTCCCGCACTGGCTAGCTAAACAAACTCATGAATCCGGGACGAAAACCTTTGGATTCCCTCCTTGATCCCGTCGGACCAACACGAGGTGAGCAAATCACACACAAAATACATTACCATTCCACGTTAAGCATAAAGGTTTCCAAAAATACATGCCTTGAATTATTGACGACGCAACGAACGGAAAGGAAAGTCACCGACGAATGCTAGGAACCAATGAAACCGAACCTAACGATTCGAAGAATACAATCACAACCATTTCTAAATGAATACGGAATTGGAATACACCCGAAAACCCGCCTACGATTCATGTATATTCGTATATAAACAACAACGAGGGCGGACCACAACCAAACTCTCTCGATTCCGTAAAAATCACGAAATATACCATGAATCCGTAGGGAAACTAAGAATACCAACAAGATTAATCATATTCATCATGGATTAATCGACAAAACGGAACAAATCGGACAAAAACGCGAAAACCCCCAAATCTACCCAAAAGTAGGGTTCTAAAGATCTAACCTTGATTCGCTGGATCGAAGGATGTTATAGGATGATTGATCGGTGATATAAACTCAGAAACTTCATGGATTTGTTATCCAACAACATTGTTTCGTCTCCTCCAAAACCCCAGCCGCGGACCGAAGAGAAATGAAATGAAAAATGACTGAAAAAGTCGCTGGTCTGTCATTTATATACTGGGCCGGAACTAGCGTGCGCTAGCCTTCCCGGACTAGCGTGCGCTATCGGCCAAGATCGCCGAGCACTCTCGGCCATGGCCCGCATGACCCGGCACCACCGACCACCGCCGACCATGATCGTCCGCCCGACTCCCGCTAGCGTGCGCTACGGCCGGAAGCTCGCGCGCGCTAGCCGACTGGCCCAAAGAGCTCTCGACTAACAAACTCACCTGTGTAACGACGCTAGTCGGACGACGGCGGCGCTACCCTCGCCGGCTAAGCGTGCGCTACGACCGGCAAGAGCGTGCGCTACTCGCCGATCTGGACCGAGTCCGTAACCTCGTAATCCTCTCGCCTGTGCCCGATAGTGTACGCTGGCTAACTCGGCAGTGCGCTACATCGCTGAAGCTAAGGCAGCTGCCTCCGGCCAGAAGCGTGCGCTATGCCGGTTCTCGCGTGCTCGCCGGCTGCTCAAAGACTTCCGATAGTGCCGCATCGGTCCGGCCAGCTGCTCAGCCGCCACGACCCGACGCCTCGATTTCCGAAAATGCACGGAACGAACACGACGAAAAGTTCGCGGACGACATCAATGACTCGAAATGAAAACGCAATACCATAATTAATCATACGCGACCAAGAAACGGGTCGCGACAACAATTATAGATACGGATACCCGTAACTTTCAAGAAATTACAAAATGGCCCAAAACGCCCGGAAATCACGATACGTGATCGAATAACCCAACCGAAGTTCACAACACGTCGAAACAGCAGTTTCGGACGAGATTCGCAAGAATCGACCTCAAGTGCGAAAAAGTCGCTAAAAAGCACGGAACTCAACAAAACAACACCGAAACGAACTCGGATGACAAAAAGTGTAGAATTAATCATTTTCAGAATGACGAAACGGTCATGAGCGAGCCGTCAAAACGGACTCCGGCCGAAAAAAGAAATTTACCGAAAATCGAAAATTGCGGATATTACACGATCGGCAATCAGATCTTCAGAAAAATCTGCAGCAAAATCCTTCTTTCTTCGATAAAAGCGCGTAAGAATGAACACTGCAACTCTGCGCCCTTTTATAGGAAATGGCAGGGACTCGTTTGCAATTAAGGAGAATCTCAGGGGTCGGAACGCAACCGTCGCAATTAATACTCCCTTGAATCCCGCGTACGCGTCAGACGAGGAGTCATTAATGACCGCCGACCTCCTCCAACAGGAACCCGACACATGTCCCGGAGACTCTTCCGCATCCGATGCCATCTCCCGCTCTTTTCAGCGACCGACCAGGTCATCTAAATTCAGAATCTATCAGCTCGAAGACGATCGCCAGTTCAGTAAAATGCAGAGTCACTCGTCAAATTTCAGCGATCGCCGGCAGAACCAGCTCACCCCACTTTTCCAACATAGGAGCAAGCTGGGGGGCAATTGTTGTGTCGAGATTTATTCACCTCGACAGGCGATCGAGTACACGGTCGAGCGACCGAGTCCACAACCAATCGAGCTATGGCGAACTCACCTAAACGAAGATACCAGACCACCTTCAGGTATCTAGCGATCAGCTCCCAAGGCGATCGCCCTTTGGCACCTAGCGATCGACTCTAGTGCCCAGCTTAGGACGACCGTCCTATACCCCGACCAGGGACCATCGTCCGTCAAAAGTCCACGAAGACCGAACCTCAAAACAGCACCCATGTGCAGATCCGAGACAAGATCCGCATTTCATGGATCGTTGACCACCAACAGCTATCTCTTACAAGGGCGGCTTTACCTACCGACAAGCCCGCCGAAAGGCACAAGGTGGGACCGCCCGTGATGACTCGACGCTGCGTGGCTTCTCATTGTACCGCACTGATCGCCAAAGAACTCCTGCATACTTTAAGGAGACAAGCCCATGTGCTAAAAGACGATCGCCCGCTTATTATAATACAGCGGAGGCGATCGCCCGGCATATCCAAGTCCTATAAATAGAGAACCTCCTTCTACTGGAAAAAGGTTCCCGATTCCTTCTGCGTTCACGCATTCTCCACTAAGTTCAGAGAAAATACATACAATCATACAGACTTCCAAGCTCCCAGCTTTCTCTCCCGAATCTGCCTCAGGATTTCTCTCTCAGCATCTCTCAACCAGAAGACGATCGGCAGAGGCAAGAAGTCTCCACAGTGCAGATTCAAAGAAAACTCACGAGCCCAGGAGCCCAAACATACAGCTAACACACGCCGTGAGAGACTGTCGATCTCTCACCGCCGTCACTATTCATCAACGTTGTTACAAGAACTCACAGAGCATCAAATCTGGTTCTTCCGGCAATCTACACGCTCACTAGCTAAGATAACAAGAATCTTTACACTCATTGTAATTGTATTCTTACATTAATACATGTATCCCCGAATATTTGTATTAATAATATCTCGCGAGAGCATTCAAGCCCGGGACTAACAACCCCGATAATTCTTGTGTTATTTATCTTTTCCCACGGAAGTATTCTCGCATTTGTTTGCTATCCGTCCATTCCAGCAATATCTATCTCCGGATAATATTTTGGGTAGCAACACACGCAAATACCAAGTGCATCATCAACACCAAACATATCCATATGATTCACATAGTCACTTACAACCCGCACAATTTACAAAACACTCGCGTTTTGAAAGTGAGCCTTTAACGAGGCTAGCCGAATCTTTTGAAAACTCATTTCAAACAAACAAACAAACATACCAAGACGATCACCAATCATCATATCCACAAAACAAGAATGTATGGACAAGGTACTTGCCTCGAATAAGAACAACGCGGAGAATCGACCGAAGTAGGTTGGCACGAACCGACTTCGAACCCACCGACTCCACCGAACGCCAACTCACGATAATAAACTACGAAGGATAATAACAACAATGAAAATGAATACCATAGCACAACTCAAAGTCGTTGAATTCAAAGAACGAATGACGAAAGTTCAAGTGTTTCCCCCAAAACGGCCAAGAACACAATTCGTCCCGTCAAAACACGAAAACGGAATTTCAAACCGAAATATGGATATACAATCCATAGGATATGTTTAACAACATCATTTAACAACAATCGATCCATCAAAAACGGATGGAAAACGAGATTGAGAACAAATCCCCCAAAAAGTCGATTCGAAGGAAATCAAGAAGTATACTTCGATTCGACGAAGAACAATGGATTAAATGATGTTAAACACAAGAATACTACCAAGATTAATCATACCCATCATGAATTAATAAACAATACGGAACGAATCGGACAAAAACGCAAAAACCCCAAAATTCAAGAAACTAGGGTTCTAAGAAGAGATTACCTTGATTCGCTGGATCAAATGATGATATAGGATGATCAATCAATGATATGAACTCAAGAACTTCGTGGATTTATAGTTGAACAACATTTATACATGTTTACCACACCTCCAGCCGCGAAAGAGAAGGAAAAGAATGAGAAAATGGGTGAAAAACCCGTCTGCTCGATCATATATACTGCCCAGCGATGCACGAGCAGGCACGCACGAGCGGCCGGTCGTGAGCCTGGTCGTCCGCGCCCACTATCAGCCAACTGCCGGGACGCACGAGCACCGGGCACGAGCACTCGCTCGTGCGTGTGCAGTCAGGGCCGCACGAGCACCGGATCGTGCGCGCAGCTCGTGCACCACGCTCGTGCGCGCCTGGCAGGTCCCTGCCGCATGTGGCCGGCCAGTGCCTAGCCGCCAAGACTCGACGACTCGAATTCCCGACGAAATTCTCTCGGACAACAACATCGATCCGAAAAGAAATACCATGTAACAATTAATCGCAAGCGACTATGAAAAGGGTCAAAACAACAAATACGAATGAGGATACCCACAACTTTAGGTAAATTACAAAATGGCCCAAAACGCCCGAAAATCACGATACGTGATCGAATAACCAAACGAAGTTCACAACACGTCTAACAAAGTTAAAGGGACTTACGGGAAACTCGAAACAGCAGTTTCGAATGAGATTCGCAAGAATCGAACTCAAGTGCGGAAAAGTCGCCAAAAAGCACGGAACTCTACAAAACGACACCAAAACGAACTCGGATGACAAAAGGTGCAGAATTAATCATTCTCGGAATGATGAAACGGTCATGAGTGAGTCGTCAAAATGGACTTTCGACGAAAAAAAAGAAATTACCGGAAATCGAAATTACGGGTATTACAATTAGATGGGCAATCACATAACGTTGAAGAGATGAGTGAAGTCAGGAGAAAATACGTTTACAAATTTATGTACCTTATCGTCGAAGAAATGAGTGAAATCACAGAACATCTTCCTCGTAGTCCACATCAAACACCGGGGGACTTGGACAGATTTATCTCGAATACCACACAATTCTCCCAATGAAGGAATCATCTCATACGACCATATCTGTAAAGCCCAAACAGGACCATAGAAGTGATAGTCCTTATGCTCTTGTCCCTCCTTCGTGGCAACGTTGCCTATGTAGTAAGATAAAACCCCAAAGGCATAAGAACCCCAAGGAAACATATCCCACTGCTCGAAATCCTCAACTAATGCCCATGCCCATGTCTCGACCATCATGTCGTCACGGCATAGGATAAAGTAGTAGTATATAAGCAAATTGGAAACCTTCACATAATCTCTTATGTCTCTACCAAAATATCGAGCATTGAACCTCTTCTGCATAACACTAACCTTAATATTTTTGCCATGGAGTATTCTATGGAAAATACCGTCAGACCGAAGGAGATGGTCGTCCTGTGGATGGAAGGTAGAGTTTCCAACATACAGTCCAGTGATTATGGCAAAACCACGGGCCGTAAAACAAATGGTCCTCCCGCAGACCTGGAACCACGACTCATCCGGGGGGATTTGATCACCCTCCAATTGACGGGCAATCAAGTGATGTAGGGCAGTATTTGAACTCCCATTTCTCCTAACTTTAATCAAACGCCCCAGGACCCCCTCGGTCAAGCTTTCGATAGCTCGATCACCAACTACGGAATTGCGATCCATACTTCTTAGTGTCTCAATGATCTCTTTAAATACCGCCTCCCGTATGTAAAGATTCACTTGACGTGTAACAAAGCACAATGTAGGTCTCTTCCATACGCAACCAGTCTGCAATATAGACATACAAATCATAAAAATATGATAGAATGCTTAAGAGAACGGAAAAAAAAAAATTCAGCCTTGCACATGAAGGCATGCACATCATCGATGCCCATCGTGTGAAGACCATTGTGTGCAACACGACGGCTCACACGACGGGCATCGATCGTGTGCATGCCATCGTGTGCAAGGCAGAAGCCTTTGATCTTCTTGCCCACGACGGCACACACGATCGACGACCGTCGTGCTCATGAAAGACCATCGTGCACACGATGGTGTCATCTTCTTTAGCACCATCGTGAGACGATGAACAACCGTCGTGGCACGATCGTGTGTGAATGAAAATACACTAACCGACGGCTCATTGACGAATTCCTCTTCAGATGGAGTGTCACTAGCGTGTGAGGAACTTCTGGCATCTTCAGCTTCTCTATCGTAGTCGGAGTTCGACATCTTTTGGCCGGCGAAGGAGTTTCACGACGGGGGTTTTTGGTTCTACGAGAGATGCAGCGAGAGAGTTTTTTTGCAAGAGAGAGAAATATTGAGTTGTGGGACCGTTTAGATTATTGTTGTTAGCTTTTAATAATTTGCACCTTTTATGTTTTTTATCTTTTAGTGGCAGACTTTAAGGGTAATAATGTCTTTTAACACATTTTGGTATCAAAAACTTATAGTTTTATGAATGGGGATATATAACTTATTAGTTTTATGCTTTGGTACTAAAAAAGAGAGATATCTTTTTATTTTCATAGGAATGTGTTCATATCCCATATAGAACGGTACTTTTAACCATAATTGTACATTTGGACTACAGTAAAACCTCGATAAATGAATATGGTCGGGACTGGAGAAAAATATTCATTTAGCGAAATTATTCATTTATCGTGAGAAATTTTGAACATGTTATAAAGAGTCGAGACCGGAGAAAATTATCCATTTGACGAAGTTATTCGTTTATCGAATATTCACTTATCGAGGTTTTACTGTACTTGTTGAATTGAATTCTATTCACAATATGAAGTGATGTGTTTTTTTATGTTTTTGTTAGCACATTAACTTATCATATATGCTTCTTATTTGTCATTTTCTCTATGCATCATGGTCTTATGCCAAAGCTCATCTTTTATATATATATATATATATATATATATAAGAAATAGATCATATGGAAATTAATTACCTTGTGAAATCTAGAAACTCTTGTAGGCCATTGATATTAGTGATGTAACGGTTGTAGATAAGTAGAATTATATACATTTATGTATTTTTTTATTTTATTATTTGTTGCATATACTAGCGACCAGCTTGATGCAACAAATAATAACAAATATGCAATGAAATTACTTAATAATGCAATTGATTTCTAGATTTCAGCATAAAGTGTGTTTCCACCATAGTCAATTTCTCTCTCTCTCTCTCTCTCTCTCTCTCTCTCTCTCTCTCTCTCTCTCTCTCTCTCTCTCTCTCTCTCTCTCTCTCTCTCTCTCTCTCTCTCTCTCTCTCTCTCTCTCTCTCTCTCTCTCTCTCTCTCTCTCTCTCTCTCTCTCTCTCTCTCTCTCTCTCTCTCTCTCTCTCTCTCTCTCTCTCTCCCTCTCCCTCCCCCTCCCTCCCTCCCTCTATATATATATATATATATATATATATATTTCACCATAATATTCGTACTCAGTAAAAAAAATACATATGAGAATATTAATCACATTTAATCACATATTTTGCATATTTATTCACGTTATGGTTATGCAAATGAAATATTTAATTATGTTATATTGTAAATAATGTGGTGTGTTGGTGTCACATGAAAGATCACATTATCGGTATCTTATAAAATAATATACTACCGCTCCACAGAAGTACACAAACTCCAATTCAATTCCTATATGTTAATTCTTCATTAAATCAAGGTTAATTAATCTCCTTTATCAGTTACCTATTCATCTTCATCGAATTTCAACATTTATATATGCATATAAAAATTATCTTTAATTAATTTTTAGAAGTAGATTAAAATTTCTTAAAAAAACTTCATAATTAGAGGTTAGAATCATATCGTTAATCTCATCAGGGTTTCTTAAAATTTCAATTGGTTTCAGTTGTCAATACTCTGACTATTACCCTTTAAACGATGAATGCTTTCCCATAAACTCACATTGATAATATGCAGTACTTTATCTCACTCTTTTACCGATCTATCTATGCTTAGACGCTCTGCTGTTTTAATATGACTTGATGGTTCAAACTTGGGCAATGTGATATAAGTAGGAGTGCTAAAAAATATTCGGTATTCGATATTCGATCCGAAAATTCAAAAGTTCGTTCCGAAAATATACGAATTTTCGGATTCGGATAGTGATTTTAAAAAAATTTGGATATCTCGGATATCCGATATCCGAAATATATTATTTTTTTATTATTATTTCAAAATATAAAAAATGAATTAGTTCCATAAGTTTAAGTTTAGTTCCATAAAAAATCTTAATATTTTTTATAATGTTGTTTTCTAATCTCTAATAATATTTTTAATTTATTAACAACTTGACATTTTGAAGAATTTTTTTGAAATAACAATATTTCGGATATCCGAATTGATATTTGAATCCGTATCCGAAAATTCGAATAGTGATTTGGATACCAATATTCACTATCCGAATTTCGGATATCCGATTTTAAACACCCTTAGATATAAATGGCTAGAGATAAACTAGGTGCTAAGTGCTAACCATGTATTTCGCTAGACGATATATTCTCGTCAGCGTATCAATCTTGAATGAAGCAATCAATGAGGCTAAGAAAAAAAGTTGGAACATATATTCTTCAAGATTGACTTTGCTAAGACATGCGATTATGTGAATTAAGGTTTCTTAAATCATATATTGGAACGCTGCAACTTCAGTTCGAAGTGGCGAAATGGGTGATGGAATGCGTATCCTCAGATGTTGGCTTTGGTACTAGTGAATGGGAGCGCCTCTAGAGAGTTCAAGTTTGAATAAGATCTCAGACAAGGAGACCCTGTATCATTTTCTTTCCTTATTGTGGCTAAAGGCTCAAGTATTATGACAAAGGCGATCAACGACATTGATATTTTATTGAAGAGACAAATCGAAAGAGATAATGTCTCTTTTACATCTATAGCTCGATGATGACACAATTTTAATAGGAACCACACAAATTAGAGAGTGCTTGGACAGTGAAATGTATTTTGAGGAACTTAAAGTTAGTATCAGGGCTTAGAGTTAATTTCGACAAATGCTATTTTTGGGGTGAACGTTAATGAAAGAAGACTTGGTGAAATGATTGATATCTTAGAATGCAAAATGGGGACCTTAACTATATCTTACTTAGGTATAAAGGTAGGTTTAAGTTATAAGAGGGTTGCTAAATGATCGAGTGTGTTGCAGAATATAAGGAACAGATTAAAGCGTTTGTAAGACAATAATATCTCGTTGGGTGCCAGATTCACACTTCTAAGTTTGGTTGCATCCTCTCTACCTATTTACTACCTATCTTTCTATCTTATTATCGAAAAAGCCTTGAGCGAAATTGTTAATTTCAACGGAATTTTTAGCGGGGGTTGGGGAGAGCAGATAAATGTAGCTTATGTTGAGTTGACAGCTATTGTAACTATAAACATAGGAGGTCCTGGAGTTGAGGATTATTTGGTGAATTCGTCCATTTCCACTCATCATTGACTCCTCTATTCACAGGGCCCCTATTGACCAAAAAAATAAGAGAACTAAAAGATTCAATTCCACGATCATATAACTTTGTTCTCCATCTCGAACTCTAACACCAATATCGCTTTCCAAGTTACCCGTAGAACCTATCATACGCTCTTTAACCAACTGGTTCTACGCAATCTATGAGATTTGGCTTTCAAAAAATCCTCACTAAAAAATAATAACTCTCTCATTCCCGTTCAGAAACCAAACCCCACCCTCCCCATGAGTCTCTTACAACATTTCTCCACCACCACGACCACACTTCACTAACCCTTGCAACCAAATCTATCCGGTTCCTTTATTTAGACTCCAAGATTATGTTACTCTTGTTAAGAAGTCTTCACCTGTATTAATACACTATGTATACTCCACTAAAGAGAACATATGATGTTATCGACAATCAAAACAGGTTAACCAATTGGAAGCGGAGAAGGATAAATGTGTTAGGGTTGTATACTACAAAGCATACTTTATGCATGTATTACCTTATTTCATTGTAACTACCTATGAGAATATTAATTACATTTAATCACATGTTTGCATATTTATTCACGTTATGGTTATGCAAATGAAATGTCTAATTATTTTATATGTAGATAATGTGGTGTGTTGGTGTCACACGGAAGATCACTTATCGGTGCCTTATAAAATAATATAAATAGTTCACAACCTATATAATTATTAGACAAATTATGTGAAAGGTTGTAGTGTATGGTTGAGATTAGCTGGCCTTGACTATTAGCATGCATTAACGTATTTGCATATGTTTAACTGGATCGAAGTGAGATAGTGTCTTCTATACTGGCTGTCAGAAGAACGTAAATCTCGAATAATTATTATTTCTTAATTCTAAGTATATAATATTTAATTGTGTATTTATAATATTTATTGCTTTGATATACCATGGGTGAGAGTCTCAGTGATTGACTCAATAAGCTTCGTATCTTGGGCAATAATATTATTTATATGATAATTATTATTATTACAAGAAAATCGTGTCCCGACTCGTGCGGGTTGATGATGTCCCCTCGAGGAGCTCGATAATGATTATTATATTGAAACCTGCATGTGAATTTAATTCCGATATAATAATAAGGTCCGAGTGGTACTACTCTTGGATAAGATATTAATTAATTAAAGCTGTCAGTAGCTTAAAATTAATTAATGAACATTCGATATCTAAACACGGGAAATAATATATTTAAATAAGGAGCCCGATTTCATAAATTGGGATTTGGGTTGGAAGTGCAATATTAATTCTTTAGTGGACTGAATTGATATTAGTGAACTCAACAATATTAGGAAATAGATTAATATGGAAAGTTTGGTTGCACTAGGAGTCTTAACCCTAATCCCCCTTAAGATCCCTATAGTAGTCCAAAGTCTATAAATATGACTTACATGGGTATTTCGGCCGTGACATTATTGGGAGACTTGAGAGATCGATTTTTTCTTCTTGTATTTAATTGTAGATCTTGACTTGTGTCTTTGATTCTACAATTTAGATAACACAATAATTTTCTAAGAGTGTTTATATAATACTAGTAAACAAAAGAAAAATCGAGTGACTCCCAAGAACAAGGGTTCGGCCGATCCCAAGAAGAAGTCCAAGCAAGATTCGGTAGCTCGTTGCCCACACAACGTCCGAATTAAGGCGGATCATACTCTAGAAGATCTAAAGATAGAAATACAAGAAGATCAAGGAGGAAGCAACCAATACGCTTCGAAAGGTAAATATCCTATGATCTTTAATCTATATTAGGATATTGTATTTACCAACATATTTATTTAATAAATAATAAATAATATTTAAATTGTTTATTAATCTTAGTAGTTAATTAATTAGCATGCCTAAACAGGTTTTGTACTCGTGGATGCGTAAAACGCTTTTATCAAATTTTTCTCCAACTTCACTTCCACTGCGTTTTATTTCCAATAATTGGTAGCTGAGCTAGATTTTAAGCTTTTGCTATTTTAATTAATTTTGGTGATTAATTGATAGCAATTTAAATATTCATGTAACTTGATGTTGGAATATTTTGCTAGATGTGTTCTTGCAGGGAATATGATCCAATTATTATGGTTATGTGAATGGTTAATTTTATTATTTATGCAATTGTTGGTTTGGCCCGGTTTGAGGCATGTAATGATTTTTTCCGTGAGAAATTCCGCGGGTAGATCTAGGATCTTATTTTTTTCGTGTAATCTTGATGTAAATTCGATATATTTTATTTTGTGTAAAATTATAATCAAATTTGGAGAAGACAAAATCACGAAGAAGTAGAGTAGAATCGGGACACCGGGACTATTGGACAGCCACGACCGAACAACAGCAAGGGGGCGCTGCCGAGCAGCACACGTCTGCCTGCTGGGGGCCGCGGGCAGCCTGTTCCGGTCTGGTTCGCCGGTTTGGGTCCGGTCGTCCATTTTTTGGTCCGGTCCGTTTCACCGCAGTTCGTTGCGTTCGCTGGAGAGTCAGGATTTAAAATTAATTTTTTTATGTAATTAATTTTGCATAAAAGTGAAACTTTAATTTTAGAAATCCACGGCCCATCCGGGAAGGAGTGACGAGATGCTTGATCCTATGGTAGATATCTGAGTCGAAGATTTTCTCGGATTCAATTCAAGGAAGAAGACCATGATAATTGGATAATTTAATTATCCATGCGTTTATTTTGGTTTTTACTGTTTTGGATGTATGGCATGTATGAATGTATGCGTGATATGTTTCTTGCATGTTAGGACGAGAAAATTAAAAACCTTAAAGCTAAAATATTAAGTGATTAAATTGATTTATCTTTTAAAATAAAATCAAATTGGCCTCCATAATTAATTTAAATTGTGAAGTAATTAGCATTCGCGTTGACATTACGGTCTTCCTCCATATCGGATGTGCTAATTATAGGTTCACTAGTTTTAAATTTCTAATGATAACAAAAAGCAAATATTATTTTTATGATAAGACATCTCCATCTGTAGGACTATTATTTAAAAGATAATATTTTAAGTTGTTAAATTATGGTGTTTACTTAGGTGTATTAATTAATAAGCTCCACATCGGAGTATATGTTAATAAATACATGGCCAAGATGAACCAACTATTAATTTTACTTATCATAACGTAAGTTGACTAGATAGTAAAATTAAAGACGTAAAACTCTACTTAAAAAATGTATGTAAATGTCCACACGATCGTGGCTTGCATATGCGGGTTTTCGAGGTGTTGGTTGCTAGCATATATATTGTGTTTTTGAGGTTTTACAATATATCTTGCTATGCATTATGTGATGAATGTTTTTAATTTTATCTCAGATGTCTTTCAATCCACTTACTGTAATTCTCAAAGAAAACAAACTAGATGACACTAACTTTGCTGATTGGAAAAGTAATCTTAATATTGTCCTGACGGCTGAGGAACACAAGTTTGTTCTAACTGAGGAATGCCCATTGGAACCAGATGCGGATTCGAAACTCGATGAGATGAAAGATACCGCAAATGGAATAAATCTGATGAGATGGCTCGCTGTTACATCTTGGCTTCTTTGGCAAATGTATTGCAGCATCAGCATCAGAGTATGGGCACGGCAGCAGAAATAATGAAAAATCTCGGAGAGATGTTTGGTCATCCGAACCGGATGGCTAGACAAAATGCTATGAGGGTCTTGATGACGACCCAAATAACTGAAGGAACCCCGGTAAGGGATCATGTTCTAAAGATGATTTCTCATCTAAATAAGCTTGATATCTTAGGGGTGACTATCGATGCGGAAACGCAGGTCGATATCATCCTAGGCAGCTTACCTGGGAGCTTTGAGCAGTTCCGCCTAAAGTCCAATATGAATCGTAGGGAGTATACCTTGGCAGAATTGCTGACAGAGCTTCAAGCTGCGGAAGGTCTCTTTAGGCAAGGGTATCAAGTTCTTGTAGCTACTGGTGTTTCAAGCTCTAAACACAAGTGGGGGAAGAAGAAGAAGAAACAAGTGGACCAGAAGCAAGTGGCAACTCTCAAAATAAAGAGCAAAGCTCCTCACCCTGAGGCGAAAAAAACGCCAACGGGAAAGTGCTACAAGTGCGGTCAGAAAGGACATTTTAAAGAGGACCGTGCTCTTAAGAAAGATATGCCTCGTGCACTAGTAGTCAAAACATGTTTGCCAGCTTGTCTTCCACTTCGTGGATAGTTGATTGAGGCTCCACTAATCATGTTTGCTTTGACTCGCATAGTTTTCAGGTAACCAAGCAGCTTAGTGCGGACGAGATCACCATCAACTGGGGCGATTATTCAGGCTTATGGCTGCTGCAGTGGGAGTCGTGCAGTTGAAGATTAGTGATAAAATATTAGTCCTTAATAATTTGTTATTAGTACGAGATTTTAGAATGAATTAATTTTGGTTTCTAAATTAAGTTGTGATGGTTATTCAGTTTCTTTTTTATGGTGATGCTATTATTAGAAGAAACGGTGAATATATTTGTAATGGTACGTAACACCCCAAACTAGGCGGCTATCACAGTGCTGTGGACCCCCAACTGGGACCCACCAGGCGAATGAAATACAATGATTTAATTAATATAATTGTAGTACCGAACCACATTATATTACTAATTACTCTGATGAGGAGTTTCAAGTACAATACACCCAGGAATACAGAATACTTATATATTTCATATGAAGATGAAATATACAACACCAAATGAAAATGAAAATCCAAACAGAACTGCAGCGGAAAATACATATGAAAGAAACATGAATAACTGGGAAGACTGGGGCCCCCTACTAGTATCACTGGAACTCCTCGCCGTCAACGTTCTCTTCCCGTGCCTTTGCCTTGCCATGACCTGAGAACAACATCCCCAACGGGGTCAGTTACACAAAACAACAATCCTCAAGAGTTGAACAAACACAATGATTACATGACTTAGTTATGAAACTAAGCTGAAGAGGGGCATCATAGTACGCCCGTAATGGGACGTGCAAGTGCACAAGTCGCCGAGTGTCCGGAAACCCGCATATACACACTCTCTTGTGCCTAATTAGTCTCACCATGTGCACGGTCCATGTATCGGATTACCCACATAATACATGACCATCGTGTGCCCGACTAAAAATTCCACACATAACCACCCGGCCATGCAATAAGATCCCGGAAAGTCACAAGAACAAAATGACCATAATGAATAATGATGAAATAAAATCCGACAAGGGTCAAGAATGACTCACTGAGGTGAAATAATAACGTAGTGAATGATAGCTCAATGAAATGATTGGAACCGTCGTTCCTCGTGAATTGAGTAATTAGTTTGATAATTACAAGTCTCAACATGGATGATATGTTATGAATGAATTATATGTATGAATGAGCAACAACGAAAGGAATGATTATCCTGTTAACTGAGCAAGAATTAACTTGCCTCAATACCGGTGATGAAATGTCCTTCCCCGAACAAACGTCCTTAATGGAGTTATCGGTCGCTCGAACAACCTTGAATCACATAATTACCAACAAATCGCTTAATATACGTATCAAGTATGATCACAACCAATTCAAAATTTGGTACAACAAACCCAAACTCATTGGTGCATTTTAATAAACACGTTGTCAACAATCTTAAATTTTTTACCACCAACCTCAATAATATTGATACCAAACTTCAAATGAGTGATTCAATCCAACAAACATCTTAAATAAAATCAATAATTCAAATGGAATGAGGCTCTTCAAGACCAGTAGGAAGAAGGCTACTAGGCAAAAGACACAATTCGAGATTTCAACAACATCAAATCGAAACCCCCAATTCCAAAATCAACATTCAAAGTGTTCAAATCCTCCAACAATCCAAAGATAATTCATAGAAACTCATAATCATATGTATATCTCTTCACATATCATGATTATAACATCCAAAACATCATACTCCATCTCAAAATCGAATTCTAAGGTTTTGAAGAAATTACCTTTGAAGATCCAAACCCTTCGATCCGTCGAAACTCATGTTAAATGACTTTCCAAGCTCCACAACTGAAGGTATATGGTTAGAACATGAACATCCAAGTGTTTGATGATGAAAATCCTCTCCCAAGACCCTCTCTCTCGGACTCAAGTGAAGAAATGAAGAAATGAGGACAAAATATCCGTTCAGCTCTTTAAATACTGCGCAGAGTTACGGCCGTAACTCTACCATCTTACGGCCGTAACCAACCCAAGTCGATGGCCTTACGGCCGTAACCAAACTCCCTTATGCGCGTAACTACGCCTCGTCGAAAAACTATCCCGTCCAAACTTCTCGACTTACGGCCGTAACAAAACTCCCTTACGGTCGTAAGTAGCCTTCGGCGAAACAAGCATAATGTCCAAACTCCCGGCCTTACGACCGTAACACTTCGATCTTTACGGGCGTAACTACACTTCATTGACAACACCTCGGATACCAAAATCATCTCTTACGGCCGTATCCTGCAAAACTTACGGCCGTAAGTTGGCTTTGTCAAAAACGTCCTTAAACCAACGTACGCATGTTACGGCCGTAATGTAATATATGTTATGGCCGTAACTCTCTGCTGGAGCAATAACGCAATAACTTCGCCTTCTCATTACGAATGATGAATGATCGACATACATAACTTGCATGATATGATAAGTCCAATAACCCGTAATAAACGATACTTCCAACACAAGGCTACCAATCACGAAGATAATGATAATATTCTCGTCTCGATTCTCAAACAGAGTTGAATGACGAACGATAACTGATACACGGCTCAAAGTACGCCAACGATGAACACAAATGAATGAACATGAATGATGAGTGATTATTAAAGAGTGAAAATTACTGAGTGACAATTACTGAATGATAATAAATGAATTTATAACCGGATATTACATACTCTCCCCTTAAAAAGAGTTTCGTCCTCGAAACTAAGGGTCAAACAATTCGGGATAACTCTCCCTCATACTATCCTCAGTTTCCCAAGTAGCCTCTTCGACTCCGTGTCTAGACCACTGAATTTTAACCAAAGGAATCGCCTTGTTCATCAACTGTTTGATTCGTCGCTCCAAGACTCGTACAGGACGCTCCTCGTACGTATGATCATCCGCGATCTCGATTTAATCGAACTGAAGTATATGACTTGGGTCGGCAACATACTTCCTCAACTGAGAGACGTGAAATGATAAGTGTCAGTTTTATACATTTATCCGTGATTTGTATTGATATATTTTACCCATAATTATGCTATTCTACTCTTTTTTGCTTTAAATTAATTAGTTTTTTAATAATTTTATTTTTATAGGATGATGATGTAATTTTAGCCCTAATCGATTTAAATTACTGATTTACTCAAGAAATAACATGTTTATAAAATATTCTCTTTATTGAGTTTTTATGTGTTCATGTTGTAGAGCTTTACGAGATGAGTCCGACAGTCTTTCCAGATTCAAAATCAGAGTTATATATCAAAAGTTATCATCCAAAGCAGATTTGGGGCGAAAACGCCAAAGTCTAAGAAATTCTGGGCTGAAAATGAAGTCTGAAACTCCATACGGGCGTAACATCTGAAAGTTACGGCCATAACTCACACAACAACTAATGTGCAAAAATCCAAAGCAAAGTTACGGCCGTAAGTCCTCATAGTTACAGCCGTAACATCTGAAAGTTACGGCCGTAACTCTTGACAGATGTATGATCATTTTTAAATCTTTTATACTTTTGGTCTATTATTAAGGGGATGGCTGGCCTTGATCCGATCTAATGTAATAATGCTGGAGTTTTGGAGCTATTAGATGACTTTAGGTGTATAAATAGACCCCTTAGATCCATCATTTAGCATCATTCATCTTATTATTTTCTCATTTTGTAATACATTTTCTTTGTGTGAAGAACACACTTGTGTTCTTGAGAGAGTGTATGTAATAGTGGTTTAGCTTATGTTGTTGAGGGAGTTTATTGCTTCTTTCTCCTTTATCTACTAAGGGAGTTAGGATCAATTCTTTCCCTTTTTCAACTAATAATGACCATCCAAGCTTGTAATATGTTGAATAAACCCTTCATGGGCTAAGTTATCCTTAGTTGGGATTATAAACAAGGTTTGTCATGTTATTTAAGTTTGTATAAAGATCTATTATGGATTACTTACTATTGTGTGTGATTTTCATTGTTTTACCAATCTTTTTTATTTGGCCAATAAATGATGATATTTATGGTCTTCATATGTTTCGAAAGAAAATATGTTGATTAGATCAAATGATCTTCACTCTAAGTTGTTCTAGGGGATAGAAATATACCTCTAGACCTTAGATGATTCTTTGAGTTATTTTCATAAAACCTAATGCTGTGTATTGAAGCCAATCAACATAGAAATATAGTGGATTGATTCAATATATAAGGGGCATTTTGACATTCAAAAGAGGAACCGTATTTTTAAGAAAAATCGAATCTACACAACATAATAAGTAAATACATCTTATGATCTCCTATACATCTTCTATAACTAATGATGAACTAAGTTTGTAATCCCAACTATTTCATTTTACCTTTTATTAATCTATTATTAGTGCAATCTTTCATTTCCTTAAATTTTAGAACTATTATTGCATTTTCCTTGCAATTGTCAAACCAAACTCTTAAATTGTGTGTTTCAATCATCTTAATCTCTATAACAAATAGATAAATAGTGTATAATTCCATTATATAACCTAACTTCCTCGTGGGATCGATAAACCGGACTCAAAAACTCCACTTACTACTTGATACGATATCGTGCACTTGCGATAGTTACACAAAAGACGTGTCATGAAACACATTATGAACTCGGCTCAAAGCCGGAGGTAAAGCCAATCGATAAGCCAGACTGCCTACTCGATCCAAAATCTCAAATGGTCCAATGAATCTCGGACTCAACTTTCCCCTCTTCCCGAAATGGAAGGTACCTCGACTCGGGGATACCTTGACCAAAACGTGGTCACCTGTCTCGAACTCTAATGGTCTACGGCGATTATCTGCATAAGATTTTTGTGGACTCTGAGCGGTCAACAAACGAATCTTGATCAAAGCTACCTTCTCGCGGGCGGCTATAAGCATATCGGACTCAGTGTCGATTGATTCTGATAAGTCATCCCAACACAAGAGAGATCGACAACAACGGCCGTATAAGGCCTCGTAAGGTGCCATCTTAATCGAAGCATGCCAACTGTTATTGTACGTGAACTCAATCAATGGTAGTTGGGCTTCCCAATCATCTTTCCAATTGAGAACATATGCTTTCAACATGTCCTCCAACGTCTGAATAGTTCGCTCTGATTGTCCGTCGGACTGAGGGTGAAAAGCTGTGCTGAAATTAAGCTGAGTTCCCATGGCACGATGAACTAATTTCCAAAAATGTGACACGAATCGCCCGTCACGATCAGAAATGACACTCTTAGGATTACCGTGCAATCTCACGATCTCTTTAATGAACAACTAGGCAAGTCTCTCGGGACCCCACGTATCCTTGATCTCGAGGAAATGAGCTGACTTAGTTAAACGGTCCACATTTACCCAAATTGTTTTCATGCCACGATGACTCGTTGGCAAACTCGTGATGAAGTCCATTGAAATATCCTCCCACTTCCACTATGGAATAGGAAGTGGTTTCAGCATACCTGCCGGTCGCTGATGTTCTATCTTGACTTTGCTGACAAGTCAAACATCTCGAAACAAATTATGCGACTTCTCGCTTCATATTAATCCATCAATAATTTTGTTTAAAGTCTCTGTATATCTTGCTAGATCCCGGGTGAATGGAATAAGGGGTAGCATGAGCCTCTCTCAAAATCGAGTTTTTCAACTCGTCATCCGCCGGCACGCATAACCGGTTCTTAAATCGCAAAACTCCATCCTCGTGGACCAAAAATCCAGGGGCTTTCCCCTAAGTCACATCCTCTCGAATGCGCAAAAAAATGGGTCTGAACCCTGTTTCGTTCTGACCGCCTCCTCCATTGGCGATGAAATCTCTAGCATGCAAACTTGCCCTTGCACTTGGTGTAACAAGACCTCGATCTCTGGCCTTAGGAATTCCTGTTGAAGCTCCTTCTGAACTGTCAAACGAGCAAGCATTTGCTCCTGAACGGACTTACGACTCAAGGTGTCGACGACAACATTCGCCTTGCCCGAGTGGTATTGTATCTCAATATCATAATCTTTAATCAGTTCCAACCACCATCTCTGTCGCATGTTTAGCTCCTTCTGAGTAAATATATACTTTAAACTCTTATGATCAGTGAAAATCTGGCAGGTGACGCCAAAAAGATAATGACGCCAAATCTTCAATGCGAATACCATGGCCGCTAGCTCCAGGTTGTGGGTCGGATAATTGACCTCATAAGGCCTCAGTTGCCGCGACGCATAGGCAACCACTTTCCCGTTCTGCATTAATACACATCTGAGACCGTGTCTTGACGCGTCACTATAAACTACGAATCCTTCCATCCCTTGTGGTAAAGAAAGTACAGGTGCTGAAGTTAAACGGCTCTTGAGTTCCTTAAAACTCTGTTGACACGCGTCAGACCACGTGTATTTCTTATCTTTCTACAAAAGGCTCGTCATCGGTTGAGCGATTTTAGAAAACCCTTCCACAAATCGCCAGTAATAGCCGTCTAATACGAGAAAGCTTCGAATTTTCTTAACATTCTTCGGAGGTTGCCAATCTCGGATAGCCTCCGTCTTCTGAGGGTCGACACGTACCCCATCTGATGAAATCACATGTCCGAGAAACGTCACCTCGGACATCCAGAACTCGCACTTGGAAAATTTTCCATAGAGTTGCTCTCGTTTCAACACGTTGAGGACCTGATGAAGGTGAAGTTCGTGCTTCTCTCGGTCACGAGAATAAATCAAAATGCCATCAGTGAAAACCACCACAAACTGATCTAAATATTCGATGAAAACTGAGTTCATTAATTCCATGAATACCGCAGGTGCATTAGTTAATCCAAATGGCATCACTACAAACTCGTAGTGCCCATAGCGTGTTCGAAACGTTGTTCTTGCGATATCCAACTCTCGAATCCGCAACTGATGATACCCAGATCTTAAATCGATCTTGGAAAATACTGAAGCTCCATGGAGCTGATCTAAGAGATCATCGATGCGGGGTAGGGGATACTTATTCTTGATCGTTACCCTGTTCAGCTCCCGATAATCAATACATAAGCGAAGTGAACCATCTTTCTTCTTGACAAATAACACTGGTGCTCCCAACGGAGATGCACTCGGTCGGATATAACCCTTCTCGGTCAATTCCTCCAGTTGATTCTTCAATTCCTGCATTTTGGTCGGGGCCATACGATACGGTGCTTTCGATATCGGGGACGTACCAAGCTCCAACTCTATCGTGAATTCCACATCTCTCTGTGGAGGTAAACCGGGTAACTCGTCTGGAAACATATCGGCGTAGTCTCTCACTACTGGGATATCCGCCAACGTTACTGATGATTTCTCGGTCTTGGTCATATAGCACCAATAACCGACACACCCTTGATTGTGTAATTCACTGCTTTCATCATATTAATAACTCTTCCAGAACGGCTGGGGTTACCCCCTGAAATACACTCGACTCCCTCATCTGAAATGATAGTGACCATACGCTTACGGACCCTAAGGACGGCATCATGATGATCCAATCAATACCCAAGATTACGTCGTCTTTAGGTAAGTCTACCACGATTAGGTCCGCCAACCATTCACGGCCATTAAGCTGAATCGGATAGTTCTTAACTTCACGATTTTCAATAATTCTTCTACCGTCTGGTAGACTAATGACATAAGGTTCGCAACTAGTAGCACTATCCATGTGTAGTCTACTCAAACATGACTCGGAAATGAATGAATGTGATGCGCTAGTATAAAAATGGGTACACACAGGTTGAGATAGAATTTCGAGTGTAACTGAGATCATTCGGGCCTCCGGGTCAGCGGTCCTCTTCATCTCATAAATTCGGGGCTTGCCAGTCCCTGAACTGGATGCTCCTGTCTGATAATTATGGGTTCCGCCTTTATTCGCTCTCGTCGTCTTATACGATGCGACTGAGTAGCCTGATTCTGAACAGCCAACTGCTTCGGGGTCTGAGATGCCGTCGGAGCAGGTCTGAAATTCCTTCGGCAGAAACGGGCCTTATGCCCGGCAATCCCACAGATGTTACATGTGATAGTCTATCTCAGACACTTAGTGTTGTAATGACCCTGTTCTCCACAGTTGAAACAGGTGATGGCCGAGCTGGCTGCTCGGGACTGAGATTCCACAGGTTTAGGCACTGTAAGAGGTCGCTCTGAAAAAGTAGATCCCGTGCGAGGTTTCTTGAAAGTTGCCCAACTTCCCTCGGACTGATTATGATTCTTCGATTTCTTGCCAGTAGATGAATATTGTTGCTTAGCAATTTCCTTAGCGGTAAGCTCATAAGCAAGAGCTTTCTCGATGAATTCGGCCAAGGTGGTGCAATGATGATTAAGCAATTACATCCGCATACGAGGTTTCAACCTCTTACCGAAATACTTGATTTTTATCCACTTCGGAGTGAATGACGGATGAGGCAAATGGCAGTAGCTCCTGAAACTTCTCGGCGATGGCGAGAACATCTTCTTCCGCTGAGGGGTCGGGACTGAGTAATTCTGATAACTTGGCCTCCCTGAGTGGGGCCAGATAATATCTTTCCATCATAAGGGTCTTAAACTGGGCCCAAGTACAAGATCCGTCGGTGGGCTTCAAAGATAGCCACCATGAGTGAGCGCTCTTACCCAAATAGTAAGCCGCAACTGAAACTTTGTGTCCTTCGGGGCACTCCACCATAGTGAATAGCTTCTCAAAATGTTCAAGCCAGTGAACAATATCCGCCGGCTCAGATGAGCCCTCAAATGTAGGTGGCCTCTGGAGAGAGATGTCACCGATTATATTGCTCACACTCCTCTCTTGTCTTTAAGGTGGTGGCGGAGGAGCCCGTTGATTCTGAGTGACTGAATTCTGCATCGTCTCCATCAGACGTGCCATTTGAGTCATTTGGGCCATCATGCCCTGCATAAATATGAATGTGTCAACCCGAACACCTTCGGATTGAGTTGCATCTTGGGTACGACTCCCTGATAGTGAATGATTATCTACTGGTGAATGAGTAGCATCGTAAGCTGAGTTGGCACTACCTGTTGAACTAATGATATCTCTCACGTTCGCGCGTGTATTCACACGAGATCCTGGGTTTCGGCCCGCACCGTGTAACACCTCCAAAACCGTATGGGAATATTACACGCCGTAGACCCTTTCCACAAGGATCTACTAGGCTAAACATCCATAAACAACCATATGCTTTCCCGGCCAGGGTCAAACAATATAATAATACAGACCGTTAAGGTCACTTACACATGAATACACAGACCGATGAGGTCACACAACTCCATCAACAGAACTGACTAAAACAACATTACCCACACTGGGGTCGAACACAATACAACGGAAGACTGAAATCAACTCTGACAACACTACAAGAATCAAAACAACTCTCAACTCTTGATTAGTATCGCAGCTCTTCATCCTCTTGTGCCAATCCTGTGACTGCTCCCCTGAAACTGCATGTACCTGGACGCAAAACAGACATCCACCCCCGATTACTAGGGGGTTAGTAAAACTCCACTGTTTTACTAACGCAAGTATAATACGATACGAAATGCAACAAGTAAATAGCAACTACGAATTTAATACGGAAATCAATTATCAAAATGTTCCCGAGAAGTTTTAGAATTTCGAACTCAAGCAAGAGATATTTGAAAAGGAACTCATCATCTCGGGGATTTTTGAAGTAGAAATTCTTTTGGACCTCGAGTCCCAATTTACAAAACCTTTTCGTAGTCGTTAGGGCCTCAGCCCGATTCTCATTTTAAAACACACTAGATAAGATATCATTATGAGTCCGAGACCCATATTTAAAATGTTATCCAAACAATCACTATTATACGATTATTGTTCGTACACATCATGTACCTAACTCCGGAGGCCTCAACGGACCTTACCTGGACCACACACTGTTCGTACACATCATGTACCGAACTCCGGACGTCTCGACGGACCTTACCCGGACCACACACACTGTTCGTACACATCATGTACCGAACTCTGGAGGTCTCGACGGACCCTACCCAGCCACAAACATCGTTCGTACACATCATGTACCGAACTCCAGAGGCCTCGTCATACCCTACCTGGATCACACACCTTGTTCGTACACATCATGTACCGAACTCCAGAGGCCTCGTCAGACCCTACCTGGAACACACACACCTTGTTCGTACACATCATGTACCGAACTCCAGAGGCCTCGTCAGACCCTACCTGGAACACACACACACATCGACACGACACAACTCATAATCATCAAATGTCAAGCCATTCCACATTACACCGAAATGTATAATCAAGTATGTAAACCAAAACAACACAAATATCATAATCATCACAACAACTCAACAATGACCAACCACGCCCGACACAAACTTATATGATTTGCACATCCAACACAATTCCACGATGTTAACTAAGTGAAGGTATTATCGTTACATCAATCGTTCATAATAATCAATTCATACAAAGCATATTCGCTAAGATAAATCAATTCATCGTAACCATAACACGACGTCCCTATTCACAAGACACAATTCGTATAGTAAAATACTTGCCTTAATAACATCTACTGAACACTCCGAAGAACACAGTTCGACCGGGAAGCTCGAACCCCGAAGAAGACAACGGACGAAAGGGTTCCGACTCGAGTTCTTCACAAGAATTTCGTCCCTAAGTCATACCAATGATAAATCAACAATCGTACGATGGATAATAATCACACAACGCCTAATTCCCCCTCTAAGACCTTTTGTCGGACACCTTCAAGGCGTCGACTAAGAACTCAACTAAAACGACAAATCAATACAATCCAATCGTGGAATAACAATGGAAATGATAGAATACACCTAAATAATCATCAATCCATCACAATTCTAAGTTATTATGGTTAAATCGGACGAAAACAATCAAAACCCCCAATTTCCCCAAACTAGGATTTCCAGGAAATCTGACCTGATTCGCTCGATCAAAGGATGTTATAGGATGGATAATCGATGATATGAACTCCAAGAATTCATGGATTTATTGTATGACAACATGTCTCCACGCCCAATAAGTCTCCAGCCGCGGAAGAGGAAGAACGAAGTGAGAAAAATGGTGAAAAAAATGGCTGCTGGCCTTAAATAGGCTGACTACCGGCCACATAACGTACGTAATCGGCCATGGCTTACGGCCGTAACCGGCCATGGCCGAACCAACTGCCCCAAATCTTCCGTCTGCTACGTGCACGCCGGGCCTTACGACGAATCGCCATTGCGGCCAGAATCGCTGCCATAGCGGCCGTTACTCGGCCAGGTCCTGCTAGCCGGGACTCGGTCGATCCGACGACCCGAAAAATCCCGAAACTCAGACCTGAATGTAAACCGAAAACACGGTTACGAAGTACTCGCAAAGACAAACCTAAGCACTAAGATAACACACGATTCCGACCACCCGAGAGTTCGAAATTCGACAACAGAAGTAATTACCCCAAACTTTGGGAAATTACAAAAACGGCCCAAAACGTCCTAAATACACGATACACGATCGAAACACCAAACAAAAGCTTGAAACATGAATAATAACATTAAATGAACTTACGAGAAACTCGAAACAACAGTTTCGGACGAGATTCGCAAGAATCAAACTCAAGTCTGGAAAAGCCGCTTAAGAACGCGAAATTCAACAAAACGACACCGAAAAGAACTTGGATGACAAAAAGAGCAGAATTAATCATTCTCAGAATGAAGAAACGGTCATAAGCGAGTCGTCGAAACGGACCCCCGCCGAAAAATAAAATTACTGAAAATCGAAATTGCGGATATTACATACTACCCTCCTTAAAAGAAGTTTCGTCCCGAAACTTAAAACAAGTAGGGAGAAGCAATATCCCGACAGGAAAACTCAACGAGATACACAAGAAATGCGTAACTTTCGCCCATTGTCTCAAAGGAATATACGGCGTGAAAACACGCCCCACGGCGGCCAACACAACGCCACCGACTATGATTCAAAACAATAACGAGCAATTAACGACACATCACATGCACACATTTAATCAAAGAAACGCACGTGGCAACAAGTCACACCCGACTAAAACGGCTATGCGATAGAAACAAATAGAGTATCACGATAGAAATCACTCTGATTCTCATCAACAAGAAAATATCCGACGACAAAACATAAACAATTCAAGATAATGGAAAATGAGAATACTGGATATTACACACTGCGGCCTCTTCCCCTGCATCCTCTGACAGCTCTATCCATACTGAAGTAGGAAAGTCACATGATAATTATAGATTTCGCATGAAAGATCAACTGAGGTGACACGATTATCTGATGAAATTATTGAAATGATCATCTTGAACAAGTTAACAATATTGATGATACGATCCATAAGATCAACAAATGAGCAATGAGATTGACTGAGTGATTAATGAGTTAACATGATCGACAAGATCAAAAATGATGAATGGGGATTGTTGACTGATGAATAAATGAATTGATTCTTATTGCCAGAAGTTATAACATGGCGTCAAAAAGCATACCGTTATCTTGGTCTGAGGGGCTCGGCGCTTGCACAGGTCACACGTGACGCGAAAGTCCAATGATACTAGTCTGATGAATGATGATGCTCAATGAGACATGACTCGGATGAGTAGTATTCAAAACCACGCTCCGATACCAACTCTGTAACACCCCAAACTAGGCGGCTATCACAGTGCCGTGGACTCCCAACTGGGACCCACCAGGCGAATGAAATACAATGATTTAATTAATATAACTGTAGTACCGAACCACATTATATTACTAATTACTCCGATGAGGAGTTTCAAGTACAATACACCCAGGAATACAGAATACTTATATGTTTCATATGAAGATGAAATATACAACACCAAATGAAAATGAAAATCCAAACGGAACTGCAGCGGAAAATACATATGAAAGAAATATGAATAACTGGAAAGACTGGGGCCCCCTACTAGTATCACTGGAACTCCTCACCGTCAATGTTGTCTTCCCGTACCTTTGCCTTGCCACGACCTGAGAACAACATCCCCAACGGGGTCAGTTACATAAAACAACAATCCTCAAGAGTTGAACAAACACAATGATTACATGACTTAGTTATGAAATTAAGCTGAAGAGGGGCATCATAGTACGCCCGTAATGGGACGTGCAAGTGCACAAGTCGTCGAGTGTCCGGAAACCCGCATATACACACGCGCTTGTGCCTAATTAGTCTCATGGAGGCACTTTACCATGTGCACGGTCCATGTATCGGATTACCCGCATAATACATGACCATCGTGTGCCCGACTAAAAATTCCACACATAACCACCCGGCCACACAATAAGATACCGGAAGGTCACAAGAACAAAAATGATCATAATGAATAATGATGAAATAAAATCCGACAAGGGTCAAGAATGACTCACCGAGGTGAAATAATAACGTAGTGAATGATAGCTCAATGAAATGATTGGAACCGTCGTTCCTCGTGAATTGAATAATTAGTTTGATAATTACAAGTCTCAACATGGATGATATATTATGAATGAATTATATGCATGAATGAGCAACAACGAAAGGAATGATTATCCTGTTAATTGAGCAAGAATTAACTTGCCAATACCAGTGATGAAATGTCCTTCCCCGAACAAACGTCCTTAATGGAGTTATCGGTCGCTCAAACAGCCTTAAATCACATAATTACCAACAAATCGCTTAATATACGTATCAAGTATGATCACAACCAACTCAAAAGTCGGTACAACAAACCCAAACTCATTGGGGCATTTTAACAAACATGTTGTAAACAATCTTCAATTGTTTACCACCAACCTCAATAATATCGATACCAAACTTCAAATGAGTGATTCAATCCAACAAAACATCTTCGATACAATCAATAATCCAAATAGAATACACAATTCGAGATTTCAACAACATCAAATCGAAACCCCCGATTCCAAAATCAACATTTAAAGTGTTCTTGAAAAATCCTCCAACAATCCAAAGATAATTCATAGAAACTCATAATCATATGTATATCTCTTCACATATCATGATTACAACATCCAAAACATCATACTCCATCTCAAAATCAAATTATAAGGTTTTGAAGAAATTACCTTTGAAGATCCAAACCCTTTGATCCATCGAAACTCGTGTTAAATGACTTTCCAAGCTCCATAATTGAAGGTAGATGGTTAGAACATGAACATCCAAGTGTTTGACGATGAAAATACTCTCCCAAGTCCCTCTCTCTCGAACTCAAGTGAAGAAATGAAAAAATGAGGACAAAAGATCCGTTCAGCGCTTTAAATACTGCGCAGAGTTATGGCTGTAACTCTCCCATCTTACGGCCGTAACCAACCCAAGTCAACGGCCTTATGGCTGTAACCAAACTCCCTTACGGGCGTAACTACGCCTCGTCGAAAAACTATCCCGTCCAAACTTCTCGACTTACGGCCGTAACAAAACTCCCTTACGGCTGTAAGTAGCCTTCGGCGAAACAACCATAATGTCCAAACTCCCAGCCTTACGGCCGTAACACCTCGATCTTTACGGTGTAATATCCGTAATTTTTTCTTTTCCCGATATTCTTATTTTTGGTGTATTTTTGTTTTTAGCAACTCGCTTGTAACCGTTTCGACATTTTGAATCTATTTTATTCTTGGACTTTCTCCATTTGGACGAGTTTCGGAGATGTTTTGATATTATTCCATCTTATGTTGTTGCATGGATGTTCGATTCTCGTAGAATCCGTTTGATTTTGTAATTTCTTTGGTTGCACGATTTCGTATGGTTGAGTTGTTCGTGTTGTGAGTTTCGGTTTATTGATCCGACGTCGTATCGTGATTTTCGAATGTCTGGGCTGTTTTGTAATTTCCTATAAGTTTAGGGAATTTTATCTCTATTGTCGTATTTCGGATTTTTCGGTAGTCGGAATTGTATTTTCCTTCAGCGCTTAGCTTCGTTGTCGTGATTATTTCGTGTTTACGCTTCTGGGTTCTATCCTTGTGTTGCGTTCCATTTTGTATTGTTTGGTGCAGGAAACGGTGTTCAGCAGTGTAGAACTGCTGAACACATAACGCACGTTACGCATGACTTTTTGCATGCGCTATCGATACCTGCATAACGTAAGTTATACCTTAGTTGTAACGTACGTTATGGCCCACAACATCTTGGATAGTGGGTCTGCCCAGTTTTTGCCCAGACCCTTACGTACGTAAAGACGTTGGTGTTACGTACGTAAGCATCTTGTAGCGTACGCTAGTAGCGTACGCTAGCGAACTCGGCGTTTTGGTGCGGACTGTTCTGCCCAGCCATTACGTACGCTAATACTTGAGTGTTAACGTACGTAATGAGCATTACGTACGTTAACCAGCTCATGTAACGTACGTAACGCAGGCCCAGGTCTTATAAACCTTAGTTGACCCTGCAATCGCGTCATTTCTTCACTTTTCCCCTTTCGTCCGCAGCGAGTGTTTATAGAGATATTTGAGGGATTCTTCAAGTTCTCGCCATAGAAATCCTTGTAGAATCAAGTATTGTGGTCCTAGTGTAGTTTATCATCATCGTAATCGTCTTCCTCCGTCCGAATCAAGGTAAATCTTCTAAGAACCCTACTTTTGGGTAAATTAGGGGTTTTCGGTTTTATTGTTCGATTCGTTCCGTATTGTTGATTAATTCATGATGAATATGATTAATCTTGTTGGTATTTTTGGTTTTCCTACGGATTCATTGTATATTTTGTAGTATTTTTGTAATCGAGAGGGTTTGGTTGTGGTCCGCCCTCGTTATTGTTCTTGTACGAATATACATGAATCGTAGGCGGGTTTTAGGGTGTATTCCTTTTCCGTATTCGTTTGGAAATGGTTGTGATTGTATTTTTCGAATCGTTAGGTTCATAATTATCAGTTCCTAGCGTTCGTCGGTGATTTTCTTTCCGTTCGTTGCATCGTCAATTATTCAAGGCAATTATTTTTGGAAACCTTTATGCTTAACATGAAATAGTGATGTATATTGTGTGTGCTTTTCTCACCTCGGGAGGGTCCGATGGGTCCTCGAGGGAATCCAATGGTATAGCCCTGGATTCACGAGTTTGTTTTGCTAGCCAGCTCGGGAGGGTCCTTAGAGGCCTCGAGCGGGATCAATGGTATAGCCCTGTTCCCAAGGCGATGCGCGTGCGTGATTTGTTTTATGATATGGCCAGCTCGGGAGGGTCCTTAGAGGCCTCGAGCGGGATCAATGGTATAACCCTGTTCCCAAGGCAAATTGATTGACTGTTTGTTTCCGGAAAAGACATGTCTCGTTTTTGTTTTGAAATGAATTTGATGGATTGTACTATGAAATGTGTGCGATTGGTTTGCCTTGATTACTTGTACTAGCGTAATTGCTAACCCCTTTGGGGACCCGTTTTGGGGAAATTCTTGTTATGGATTTCAGGTTTTGTTTAGCCAGACGAGCGGGCACTAGGACAGTACGAGTATGCTGGCCAGGGTCGTTGACATGTGCATTTGAGTCCTTTTATTTCCGTTGTTCCTTTCATCATGGTTGTTGTTTACTTTTAAACTTATAGATTGTATTCGCGAGTACTTAGGCTTTTTCCTTCGGATTGTGATTGGTATTCGTTGAATTACTATATTTTTCGGTCATTGTTTATTACGCTGGTTGTACCGGGCGTGTGGTTATATGTTCGTATTGTTGATGTATGTTTCCTCGCTAACCGAGACGGTTAGTCGAGTGGTATTTTCTTGTTTTAGCCCGGTGGGTCCTACGTAGGGGTCCACGACATTATAATATACCTCGAATATCTTGGGGGTGTTCCAGAAAATGGTATCGGAGCCCAAGGTTTATGGATACCTAGGCTTGTCGGTTATTTTGGGTCTAGTGAGTTTTATTTTGCACATCGTCACACCGCTGCCAGCATCTCGGTACTTCCAGTGCTCGTAAGTTTCCTTACTCGATTCTTTGTTTTCTCGTATCGTAATTCCGTTTCTTGAACTGTGGTTGATTTTCCTCTTTTACTTATCATCGAGTTGCTTTTTGCCACCTTTTAACACCAGTATGAATGCTGGAAGAGGCCGTGGTCATGGCCGTGGATGCGGCCGGGGACGTGGGGCGGCCACGTCGCATTCTTCGGGAGCCGGCAGCACCGGTGACCGTCATAGCCATGCTTCTTCTCAAGATGGCGCCGATCTTGGTGTTGCGGCTGTTATGCAACAAATGGTGAACCAAATGGCGGCGATAGCTCAGGCAGTTCAGAACCTGAATCCGGCTCACGCTAATCGGGGCGGAGCGGATCGTTGGCTTCAGGATGTCATCAAGATGCATCCTCCTCAGTTTTCGAGAACTTCAGACCCGATCGGCTGGGAAGGGTGGATTAATGAGATATCTAAAGTCTTTGTCGCCACCAATTGTCCCGAGGACCGCAAGGTCCCTATTGCCCAGTACTTTCTCACTGGGGACGCTACTGACTGGTGGGAGGCTGTTGGGCCTAAGGACCATGTTGCTTCGTGGGCGGAATTCGAGGATCTAATGGAGACTGAATATTGCCTGTGGCTGGTTAGACAGGCTCGAGTTCATGCCTTTTATGATGCTCAGCCTCGGGATATTCCTGTTTCTCAAGCTATTTCCGATTTCAACAAGGAGTTGGGCTACGTGAAGACCCAAGTTGTCGAGGAGAACGACAAATTTTTCACTTTTCCAGACGGATGAAACTGTCAATTCGGGACTATATGTCTGGGCTCATCTGCACCACTTTGAAGGATTATCAGAGTAGGGCTCTTGCGTATGATATGTCGGTGACGACCAGTGAAGCGGCACATGAAAGCAAGAAGCAGAAGTCTGTCGGAAATTTTTATGGTCACAAGGGCGGAGGCCAGCAGAAATATCAGTCTGCAAATGTTCCTGCGGGCGGTTCGACTCATTTTTCTGGGAGTTATCGAGGTGCTGCTAGAACCTCCGTTCGTGAAATCATATGCTTTAACTGTGGCAAGTCGGGCCATAAGAACCAGGAGTGTCTTCGTCCGCAGTTGACTTGTCATACTTGTGGTCAGTCGGGCTATATGGCTTCCTTTTGTGAACAGATAAGACAGATTCGCGGTGCCCATTCTTCTTTTCCAGCGCCTAGGGAGCCGAGTGTGAACTAGGGCTCGTATGCTCCGCATTCTCCGCCGAGTGCCAGCCGAGGGAGAGGTCGGGGTCAGCCCGCTAGAGGAGGAGCTTCCAGTGTCGGCTCCGCCCACCCGCGTGTCTATGAAATGAGGAGGGCCGATGATCCAGCGGCTACTGTGGCGACAGGTACCGTTCATATTCATTCTCTTCCTGTCAGTGTGCTTTTCGATTCTCGTGCTACGCATTCGTTCATATCTCTGGAGTGTGTGTGCCGTTTGAGTCTCGACTGTTTGACACCTTGTGAGCCTTTCATCGTTAAGCTTCCTGGCGGTGATAGGATCGTTGGTGATCAGGAGGTTCGAGACTGTTCTGTGCTTATCTGTGAGAGGGCGTGGCTCTCTAACCTTATTGTCGTGGGAATTGAGGGTGAGGATTTAATTCTCGGGGATGATTGGCTCGAGTGGCATGGTGCGATCATGAAATACCATACGAGAATCATCACTATGTTAGCCGAGGACGGCGCCGAGCACTCTTTCGCAGGACGAAAGAGGGGAAACCAGAAGTTCGTTATTAACGCTTTCAAGGCGATGAGACTCCTGCGAAAGGGGTGTACTAGTTATTGGTGCTACGCCTTGGAGGCGGAGAGTGGTGGAGTCGAGCTTTCATCGATTCCAGTTGTTAGTGAGTTTCCTGACGAGTTACCGGGGTTGCCGCCGGACCGTGAGGTAGAGTTTGCTATCGAGTTAGAGCCGGGTGCGGCCCCGATTTCGAAGGCGCCGTATCACATGGCACCTTCAGAGATGGCCGAGTTGAAGAAGTAGTTGAGTGAGCTTCTTGAGTCGAGGTATATTCGACCAAGCGCTTCGCCTTGGGGCGCACCGGTTCTGTTTTTTTGGAAAAAGGATGGTTCACTGCGTTTGTGTATCAACTACCGCGAGCTAAACAAGGTGACCATCAAGAACAAGTATCCTTTGCCGAGGATTGATGACTTGTTCGAGCAGTTGCAGGGAGCTGTGGCATTCTCGAAGATTGACTTGAGATCGGGGTACTATCAGCTTCGGGTGAAGGAGTCCGACGTTCTGAGAACAGATTCTCGGACGAGATACGGACACTATGAGTTTGTAGTTATGCCTTTCGGGTTAACTAATGCGCCGGCGATGTTCATGCAGCTGATGAACAAGGTCTTCATTGAGTATTTGGATAAGTGTGTCGTCGTCTTCATTGACGATATCCTCATTTATTCGAGGAACGAGGAGGAACACGCGCATCATCTCCGAGTAGTGTTAGACATTTTGAGGACCGAGCAACTCTATGCAAAGTTCTCGAAATGTGAGTGGCTGAAGGAAGTGGTGTTTCTAGGTCACGTGATTTCAGCTGAGGGGGTCCGTGTGGATCCGTAGAAGGTTGAGACAGTGTTGGACTGGGCACCGCCTCAGAACGTGAAGGAGGTCCGTAGTTTCTTGTGTTTAGTTGGCTACTACCATAGGTTCGTCGAGGGTTTCTCGAAACTAGCTCGGTCACTTACACAGTTGCTCCAGAAGTCCGAGAAGTTCGTCTGGAATGACGAGAGGCAGTCGAGTTTTGAGGAGCTAAAGGTTTGACTTCAGCCCCGATTTTAGCATTGCTGTGTGGCAATGAGGGTTTTGCCGTTTATAGCGATGCTTCGGGTCAGGGTCTTGGGTGCGTGTTGATGCAGCACGACAAGACTATTGCGTTTGCATCGAGACAGTTGAGACCATATGAGCTTAACTACCCTACTCACGATTTGGAGTTAGCGGCAGTTATTTTTGCGCTCAAGATTTAGGGTCACTATCTTTTTGGCTCTGCATGTCAGATTTTTACCGATCATAAAAGTCTGAAATACATATTTACTTAGCGGGAGTTGAATATGAGGCAGAGGAGGTGGTTAGAGTTGATTAAGGATTATGACCTCGAAATCCTTTATCATCCGGGCAAGGCGAACGTCGTGGCCGACATCTTGATTCGGAAACCGGTTGCGTTACGTGTTGGGTACCAAATCGGATATTTGCGCCGTTTTGTGCGGAAGCGAAAATAAATTGCGGAAACTAAATCACACAAGGATTTATAGAGGTTCGGCTATTAACGAAGCCTACGTCCTCTCTCGATGTATCTTTTTCTTAGGATTAAGATCAAAACCTCTACTCCTCTCTTCTATCGGTCGAGGGATTACCGTTACAAGCTCGTCTTCTATCGGTCCGAGTAAAACTGTTTTTCCTTTTCTATTGGATAAGGAATCAACCACTCTAGCTTTCTATGGGTACTAGATAAACCTCACTAAGATAGCGATTGCGATTCTAACAATGCCGTATACTTGATCCTAATAACACCGAATCCAATCGTATCTTTTCTTTTACCTCTCGTGTATAATGTTGAATGTATAAACACTCAAACTAACAATATAAGCTCAATGTTACAACAACAATGTAAGTATATGAATATAAGATCAATGTCTTGAATGCTTGGAGTTGTTGTCCTCAAACAATACCATAGGGATGGTATTTATAGGCATTTCCCACAAACTAGCCGTTGCTGGCTGTTTTGACTTGCAAGCGTGCGCTAGCCTTCCCTATTAGCGTGCGCTAGACTGTTCCAGTTTCAGTCCAGTAGCTTCGTTTCTTCTTTAGCGTACGTTATACCTTCTGCCTTACGTACGTAACCTTCTTGTGTTAGCGTGCGTTAATCACACATTGTAACGTGCGCTAATACAATATATCCGTTGCATGGATTGTCAAAGTATCCGTTTGATGTGCTGACTTTGACCTGCTTTTCCCAACGTTCTGATTGACTTGATTCAAACTTCTTAGCGTGCGCTATTCCTTCTTCGTAGCGTACGCTAATGCTGACTTCATTGCATACGTCATTCTGTGTTTGAATTCCTTCACAACAGTAACAAGGCTCGATAGCGTGCGTTAATGATAACATGTAGCGTGCGCTATCTCATGAGCTAACTTCACTTTAGCTAACTTCGAACTTGGCTGATATGCAGATGACTTCCCGTTAGCGTGCGCTAACATATATGCCTTAGCGTGCGCTAGGCATGCATTTTGCTCAGCTTTTTGCGGCTTCGTCTGCTTCGTCGTTTTGCTTCGCCTCGATGTTGTTTTGTTGTTTAGCAACTTTAATCATCAAAATACAAATTAAATAATGTGTGGAATAAATATTCCAACAATCTCCCCATTTTTGATGATTACAAAACAACTCTTGAATTGGATAATCTGTAAAAATAATATATGTATATTTCTACGAATCAACGTTTTCGGCTTTGATCGTTTCGTTAGTTTCTCCAATCCTTTTCTTTTTCTTCTTTTTCGACTTCTTCATTTTTCAATTTTTCAACTCCTTCGTTTTAACTCCCCCTTTTTGTATGCTTTATTTTTCTTTTCGACTTCTTCGATTTTTCTCATTTTTATCAATTCATCTCCTTCTCCCCCTTTTTGTCTTCATCAAAAAGTATAAAATTATAGAGTATATCAAATGAAATATGCATGATGCCAATTTATGAAAAAATAAACAAAAATACTCCCCCTCAAAAAAATACTCCTTCTCCCCCTTTGTAAAATATCACAATTTAATTTTTGGGAATCCAACCTATAGTTGGTTTTTCTTTTGAAACATAAACAATATTTGAAATATTTGTTCCTTTAGGAACCGAAATCTTTTTAATTTTTATCGTTCGTCTTGGGCTTTTACAGTTAGAAATATGATGCCCAATTTTCAAACATTTTTCACATCGGGGTATTTTGAAATTGATGGATTCATTTTTCGAACGTGATTTGAATCCTAACCCCTCTTTATTTAGAGTATATTTTTGAACACATAACATTTGTTCAAATTTATCGTTGCCGCACGAAAATTTCTTTGTCAAAATTTTTAGTTCATCTTGAACTTTTAAAAGATCATTTTTTAAAATATTCTCATTTTCAATACATTTCGAATGATCGATTTCAACAAATTTCCCTTTTTCAAGTATTTTGGAATTTTCAATTTCCAAAGTTTTATATTTAGACTTGAGGGATTTAATTTCATTTAAAGCATTTTGATAGTCCGTATGTAATAACTCAAATGCTTCAAAAAGTTCGTCGTAAGAATTACTTACTTGGCTTTCGACGTCGCTATCGTCGAATGAACTCCGGGCCATGAGCGCGAGATTATTTTGTTCAAGAAAATCTTCATCGGGATCTTCGTCGCTCCATGTTGCGATTAGAACCTCCTTTTTTCTTTACTCGACAGTTCTTAGCAAAGTGGCCTGGTTTGCCGCATAATCGACAGGTGTTGTCGAATTTCTTAGGTTCGCCCGCTTGAATGTCTTTCTCCCTCCGGTTTAATAAGTGTTGGAACTTATTAATATTTTTGGCATAATATGCCATTTCTTCATCACTTTCGCCACCGGGATTTCTTCTTTCTTTTTCGGCACCTTAGCCTTGAAGGCTATCGATTTTTCCTTCGGTTTTGGTTTGGCATTCCGAGATTTTAGAACAATCTCGTAGTTGATAAGAGAACCAACAAGAGCACTAAAATCGAGAGTATTTAAATCTTTGGATTCCATTATTGTAAATGCATCTTGTCCCATTCTCGAGGTAGTGATCGGAGAATTTTCTTTACTTTCTCACTACTCGAAAGTGGTTTTCCGAAACATGCTAATCCATTGGTGATAACCGAAAATCGGTCAAGCATAATTGAGATGGATTCGTCGTCCTTCATTTGGAATAATTCATAATCATGAAGGAGCATGTTTATCTTCGTCTCTTTGACTTGAGACGTACCTTCGTGTGTTACCTCAAGCATTTTCCAGATTTCTTTGGCACTATCACACGATGATATTCGGTTGTGTTCTTCCGGATTTAAGGCACAATAGAGGAGTTGAGTTGCCTTACAATTGTAGTGGTCGTTTTTCCAATCGGAATCGTCATATTCTTCGAAAGTTTTGAGCGTACCGTTGGAATTTGTCGGAATTTTCGGACCAAGACAAATCACCTTCCAAAGCTCGATGTCATATGCTCGGATGAATATAGACATCTTTTTCTTCCACGTCATGAAGTTTGAGTCATCAAAAAATAGTGGTCGGTTGAGAGCAAGGCCTTCGACGGGAGCCATTTGAAACGCCATTTTGGATCTTCTCCTCGGATGTTAAGCCGCGTATTGGAGTACCGCTCTGATACCAATTGTTGGGTACCAAATCGGATATTTGCGCCGTTTTGTGCGGAAGCAAAAATAAATTGTGGAAACTAAATTACACAAGGATTTATAGAGGTTCGTCTATTAATGAAGCCTACGTCCTCTCTCGATGTATCTTTTTCTTAGGATTAAGATCAAAACCTCTACGCCTCTGTTCTATCGGTCGAGGGATTACCGTTACAAGCTCGTCTTCTATCGGTCCGAGTAAAACCGTTTTTCCTTTTCTATTGGATAAGGAATCAACCACTCTAGCTTTCTATGGGTACTAGATAAACCTCACTAAGATAGCGATTGCGATTCTAACAATGCCGGATACTTGATCCTAATAACACCGAATCCAATCGTATCTTTTCTTTTACCTCTCGTGTATAATGTTGAATGTATAAACACTCAAACTAACAATATAAGCTCAATGTTACAACAACAATGTAAGTATATGAATATAAGATCAATGTCTTGAATGCTTGGAGTTGTTGTCCTCAAACAATACCATAGGGATGGTATTTATAGGCATTTCCCACAAACTAGCCGTTGCTGGCTGTTTTGACTTGCTAGCGTGCGCTAGCCTTCCCTATTAGCGTGCGCTAGACATTCGATTTGATCCGGTAACCGTTTCTTCTTTAGCGTACGTTATGCATTCTGCCTTACGTACGTAACCTTCTTGTATTAGCGTGCGTTAATCACACATTGTAACGTGCGCTAATACAATATATCCGTTGCATGGATTGTCAAAGTATCCGTTTGATATGCTGACTTTGACCTGCTTTTCCCAACGTTCTGATTGACTTGATTCAAACTTCTTAGCGTGCGCTATTCCTTCTTTGTAGCGTGCGTTAATGCTGACTTCATTGCATACGTCATTCTGTGTTTGAATTCCTTCACAACGGTAACAAGGCTCGATAGCGTGCATTAATGATAACGTGTAGCGTGCGCTATCTCATCAGCTAACTTCACTTCTGCTAACTTCGAACTTGGCTGATATGCAGATGACTTCCCGTTAGCATGTGCTAACATATATGCCTTAGCGTGCGCTAGGCATGCATTTTGCTCAGCTTTTTGCGGTTTCATCTGCTTCATCGTTTTGCTTCGCCTCGATGTTGTTTTGTTGTTTAGCAACTTTAATCATCAAAATACAAATTAAATAATGTGTGGAATAAATATTCCAACATTGTGGACGCTTGAGATCCTTATGTCTCAATCTGAGCTTCAGCAGGATTTGATTGAGTTGAGTGTTGAGATTTTGTTGCCTGGAGCCGTAGGGCAACTTTGTGCTTTAGAGATTTCGTCGTCTCTGATCGATGAAATTAAACTGAAGCAGCTAGAGGATCTGATGATTATTCAAATCCGAGAGAATGTTCTTAAGGGAAGGTCTCCTGGGTTTGTGATTCATGAAGATGGTGTACTGAGATTTCAGAGTCGACTGTGTGTACCGAACGACTCGGAACTGAGATGGGGTATTTTACGTGAGGCCCATGCTATGCCTTACTCCGTTCATCCTGGTTCGAGTAAGATGTACAAGGACCTGAGAAGGAATTTCTAGTGGAATGATATGAAGGAGAAGGTCGCACAGTTTGTAGCGAGATGTTTGACTTGTCAGCAGGTCAAATTCGAGCATCAGCGACCGGCCGGGTTACTGCAGTCACTTCCTATTCCGGAATGGAAATGGGAAGATATATCGATGGACTTCATTACGAATTTTCCGAGATCGAGATCGGGCATGAACATGGTTTGGGTGATTGTTGATCGTCTGACCAAGTCGGCACATTTTCTGGGCATCAAGGATACTTGGGGCCCGGAGAAGTTGGCTCATGTATTTATTGCGTAGATTGTGAGGCTTCACAGTACTCCGAAGTCTATTGTCTCGGATCGGGATGGCCGTTTTGTATCGCATTTTTGGCAGGCGGTGCATAAGGCGTTGGGTACTCGTTTGCGTTTGAGTACCTCTTTTCATCCTCATTCAGATGGACAGTCGGAACGCACTATCCAGGCGTTTGAGGATATATTGCGTGTTTGTGCTCTCGACTGGAGCAGTGACTGAGAGGAGCATTTGCCATTGATCGAATTCACGTACAACAATAGTTGGCAAGCATCGATTCTGATGGCACCGTATGAGGCGCTTTATGGGCGGCAATGTCGATCGCCTATTTATTGGAACGAGGCATCCGATTTGGTTGGGACCGAACCGGATATCGCTTTAGAGACGAGGCGGAAGGTGTAATTGATTCGGGAACAGATGTTGACTGCTCAGAGCCGACAAAAGTCATATGCCGACGTCCGTCGTTGATCTTTGGAGTTTGAGGTGGGAGACCACGTTTTGCTAAAGGTGTCGGCGACGAGGGGAGTTTTTCATTTCGGGAAGAAAGGGAAGTTGAGTCTGAGATTTATTGGACCCTTCGAGATTTTCGAGAGAGTCGGCGAATTGGCTTATCGTTTGGCGTTGCCCCCAGCTTTGAGTCGTGTTCATAGTGTTTTCCATGTTTCCCAACTGAGGAAGTATGTCCCGGATCCTAGTCATGTCATCGACTATGGTGAGATCGATATTGCCGAGGATATTACTTTCGAGGAGCATCCCTTGAAGATTTTGGAGCACCGTGAGAAACGACTGAGGCATAAGACCATTCCTTTGGTCAAAGTGCAGTGGTCGAGGTATGGTGTCGATGTGGCAACTTGGGAAACCGAGGATAGCATACGTTCTAGGTACCCCGAGTTGTTTGTTTCTTAAGTTTCAGGACGAAACTTATTTTTAGAGGGGTAGAATGTAATATCCGTAATTTTTTCTTTTCCCAATATTCTCATTTTCGGTGTATTTTCATTTTTAGCAACTCGCTTGTAACCGTTTCGACATTTTGAATCTATTTTATTCTTGGAGTTTCTCCATTTGGACGAGTTTCAGAGATGTTTTGATATTATTCCGTCTTATGTCATGTATTGTTGCATGGACGTTCGATTCTCGTAGAATCCGTTAGATTTTGTAATTTCTTTGGTTGCATGAGTTCGTATGGTTGAGTTGTTCGTGTTGTGAGTTTCGGTTTATTGATCCGGCGTCGTATCGTGATTTTTGTAATTTCCTATAAGTTTAGAGAATATTATCTCTATTGTCGTATTTCGAATTTTTCGGTAGTCGGAATTGTACTTTCCTTCAGCGATTAGCTTCGTTGTCGTGATTATTTCGTGTTTACGCTTCTGGATTCTGTCCTTGTGTTGCGTTCCATTTTGTATTGTTCGGTGCAGGAAACGGTGTTCAGCAGTGTAGAACTGCTGAACACATAACGCACGTTACGCATGCCTTTTAGCGTGCGCTATCGATACCTGCATAACGTACGTTATGCCTTAGTTGTAATGTACGTTATGGCCCTCAGCATCTTGGACAGTGGGTCTGCCCAGTTTTGGCCCAGACCCTTACGTACGTAAAGACGTTGGTGTTACGTACGTAAGCCTCTTGTAACGTACGCTAGTCGTCTGATGTAGCGTACGCTAGCGACCTCGGCGTTTTGGGGTGGACTGTTCTGCCCAGCCATTACGTACGCTAATGCTTGAGTGTTAACGTACGTAATGAGCATTACGTTACGTTACCAGCTCATGTAACGTACGTAACTCAGGCCCATGTCTTATAAACCTTATTTGACCCTGCAATCGCGTCATTTCTTCACTTTTCCCCTTTCGTCCGCAGCGAGTGTTTATAGAGAGATTTGTGCGATTCTTCAAGTTTTGGTCGTAGAAATCCTTGGGGAATCAAGTATTGTGTTCCTAGTGTAGTTTATCATCATCGTAATCGTCTTCCTCCGTCCGAATCAAGGTAAATCTTCTAAGAACCCTACATTTGGGTAAATTGGGGGTTTTCGGTTTTATTGTTCGATTCGTTCCGTATTGTTGATTAATTCATGATGAATATGATTAATCTTGTTGGTATTCTTGGTTTTCCTACGGATTCATGGTATATTTCGTATTATTTTTGTAATCGAGAGGGTTTGGTTGTGGTCCGCCCTCGTTATTGTTCTTGTACGAATATACATGAATCGTAGGCGGGTTTTCGGGTATATTCCTTTTCCGTATTCATTTGGAAATGGTTGTGATTGTATTCTTCAAATCATTAGGTTCGTGATTATAGGTTCCTAGCGTTCATCAGTGATTTTCTTTCCGTTCGTTGTGTCGTCAATTATTCAAGGCAAGTATTTTTGGAAACCTTTATGCTTAACATGAAATAGTGATGTATATTGCTTGTGCTTTGCTCACCTCGGGAGGGTCCGACGGGGCCTCGAGGGAATCCAATGGTATAGCCCTGGATTCACGAGTTTGTTTCGCTAGCCAGCTCGGGAGGGTCCTTAGAGGCCTCGAGCAGGATCAATGGTATAGCCCTGTTCCCAAGGTGATGCGCGTGCGTGATTTGTTTTATGATATGGCCAGCTCGGGAGGGTCCTTAGAGGCCTCGAGCGGGATCAATGGTACAGCCCTGTTCCCAAGGCAAATTGATTGACTGTTTGTTTCCGGAAAAGACATTGTACTATGAAATGTGTAAGCCATTGGTTTGCCTTGATTACTTGTACTAGCGTAATTGCTAACCCCTTTGGGGACCCATTTTGGGAAAATTCTTGTTATGGATTTCATGTTTTGTTCAGCCAGACGAGCAAACACTGGGACAGTACGAGTATGCTGGCCAGGGTCGTTGACATGTGTCAGGGGATGCACGGGGAGAGGCCGCGGTGCGGGCCGGAACCCGGGGAATAATCACTCACTGTCAGGAAATCGTACCCAGGACTCGGCTCGATCAGAAGATGTTCGGGTTGATCCACTCACTTTTATGCAGGTCATGATGACCCATATGTAATTGCTCAATCATCATTGCGCCACTCTGGCCGGATTAATCGAGAGAACTCTCCCGAATGAGCCCACTGCTAAGGAAATTGCTGAGCAACAACCTTCATCTGTCAGCAAGAACTCAACGAAGCGTAATCAATCCGAAGGCGGTCAGTCAATCTTCAAGAAGCCTCGTGCGGGTCCTATCGTTTCTGAGCGACCTCCTATCGTTTTTGGAGATTTAATCAAGAACCCTTGATGTTGACTTTGGTTGTTTTTGGGGGTTTCCGATTATAGTTGCCGTAACTTCGAGTTGTGGTCTCCTATTGGAATATTGATATCATTGAAGGTGTTTTGTTGGATTGAACTACTCATTTTGGAGTTAGTTTCGATATATTTGGGTTTTGGTTATAATCAAGGGTTGATGTTCGCTAAGTGGTTGTTTGAATGCCTCAATGAGTTTGGATATTGTTGTATCGACCTTTGAGTTAGTCGTAATTCATGATTGATACGTATATTGAGCGGATTATTGGTAATTGTGTTATTCAAGGTTGTTCGAGCGACCGACATCTCTTTTTAGGACGTTGTTCGAGGAAGGACATTTCAACACCGGTATTGAGTAAGTAAATTCTTACTCGGTTAAAAGGATATTCATTCCTTACGTTGTTGTTCATTCATACATGTAATTCACTCATAATATATCGTTCATGTCGAGACTTTTATTTATCAACTCATCATGTAACTCACGAGGAACGACGGTTCCAAAACCATTTCATTGAAGCTATCACAGGTTGTATCATTATTTCATCTGGGTGAGTCGTTTTTTATCCTTATCGGATTCTATTTATTACTCCTCACCTTGGTCATTTTTGTTCTGGTGATCTTCTGGAATTATATTGCATGGCTGGTTGGCGCATGTGTGGAATTTTAGTCGGGCACACTATGGTCATGTGTATATGCGGGACTCCGGACACATTGGACTGTGCGCATGGTAATGTGTATACGCGGGACTCCGGACACATTTGGACCGTGAGACTAATTAGGCCAATAGCGGGTGTATATGTGGGACTCCTGACACTCGGCTATTTGTGCTCTTACGCAGTTCATTCGGGCGTACATTGATGCTCATCATTCAACTTAATTCATTAATTCATTTATGTGATTGTTGTATACTGTTCAACTCTTGAGTATTGTTGTTCTGTGTAACTGACCCCATTGGGGGATGTTGTTTTTAGGTCATGGCAAGGCTAAAGCACGGGAAGAGAACGTTGACGGCGAGGAGTCCCAGTGATACTAGTAGGGGGGCCCAGTCCTTTTCAGTCATTCGTGTTTCTTCATTTTATTTCCGCTGCAGACTTCCGTTTGAATACTCATTTTATTCAGTGTTGTATATTTTATCTTCATATAAAATATACATGTATTCTGTATTTTCTTGGGTGTGTTGTAATGAAACTCCTCATCGGAGTAATTTGATGATATAATGTGGTTCGGTACTACAATTATATTACTTAAGTCATTAATTTTCATTCGCCTGGTGGGTCCTAGTCGGGGGTCCACGGCACTGTAATATCCGCCTAGTTTGGGGTGTTACAGAGTTGGTATCGGAGAGTGGTTTTGAATATTACCTTCCGAGTCACGTCTCATTGAAATCATCGTTCATCAGACTAGTATCATTGGACTTTCGCGTCACGTGTGACCCGTGCAAGAGCCGAGCCCATTAGACCAAAGAACAGTAAGATTTCTGACGCCATGGTATAATTCCTGGCAATAAGAATCACTCATTCATCATTCAACAGTCAACAATCCTCACTTATCATTTTCATTTGTGATCATGTCGATCATGTTAACTCATTAATCGCTCAGTTCATTTCACAGTTCAGTTGTTGATCTTGAGGATCATATCATTAATCTTGTTAACTTGTTCAAGATAATCATTTCAAGAATTTCATCAGATAATCTTGTCACTTCAGTTGATCATTCATGTAATCATTGTGTTTGAGCGCATGTGCTCATTTTCATCATTTCATAACGTAATCATAATGTGATATTCATGCGATATATATAATCATATTGTGACTTTCCCACTTCAGTATGGAAAGAGCTGGCAGAGGACGCGGTGGAAGAGGCTGCGGTGCGGGCCGAACCCCGAGAACTCGTGTGAATACACGTGCGAATGCGAGGAATAATGCTAATTCTTCGATCAGCGATGCCGCCACTCATTCTCCTGGAAATGATCATTCACTGTCAGGGAGTCGTAATTGGGACACAGCTCATTCAGAGGGTGTTCGGGTTGACCCACTCGCCTTTATGCAGGGCATGATGGACCAGATGACTCAAATGGCACGCCTCATGGAGACGATGCAGAACTCAGCTACTCAGAGTCAACAGGCTCCTCCGCCGCCACCTCAGGGGCAGGAGAGGGGTGTGAGCAGTATTATTGGCGACATCTCTCGCCAAAGACCACCTACCTATGAGGGCTCGTCTGAGCCGGCGGATATTGTTCATTGGCTTGAGCATTTCGAGAAGTTATTTGCTATGGTGGATTGCCCCAAAGGGCATAAAGTTTCAGTTGCGTCTTACTATCTGGGTAAGAGCGCTCATTCATGGTGGTTATCGTTGAATCCCACCGACGAATCATGTACTTGGGATCAATTCAAGACTCTCATGATGGAGAGGTATTATCCGGCCCCACTCAGAGAGGCCAAGTTATCGTAATTACTCACTCCCGACCTCTCAGCGGACGATGATATTCTCGCTGTCGCCGAGAAATTTCAGGAGCTTCTTCCTTTCGCCTCGTCTATTATTCACTCCGAGGCGGACAAGATCAAGTATTTCACCAAGAGGTTGAAACCTCGTATGCGGATGCAGTTGCTTAATCACAATTGCACCACTCTGGCCGAATTCATCGAGAAAGCTCTTACTTATGAGCTTACTGCTAAGGAGATTGCTAAGAATCAAACTCCATCATCTGGAAAGAAGTCAAAGAATCGAAATCAGCCTGAAGGCAGTCAGGCAACTTTCAAAAAGCCTCGAGCGGGCTCTACTTTCAATGAGCGACCTCTTATGGCGCCCAGACCCGCGGAATCTCAGTCACGAGCGGCCAGTTCGGCCATTACCTGTTTCAACTGTGGAGAACAGGGTCATTACAGCACGAAGTGTTTGAGGCAAACCATCACGTGCAATAACTGTGGAATGGCGGGGCATAGGGCCCGTTTTTGCCGAAAGGACTCTAAACCTACTCCGGCATCATCACCGGTTCCGAATCAGGCTACTCAGTCCGCGTCTTTTAAGACGACGGGATCTAACAAAGGCGGAGCCCACAGATATCAGACGGGAGCATCCGGTTCCGGGGCTGGCAAGCCCCGAATTTATGAGATGAAGAGAGCTGATGATCCGGAAGCCTGAATGATCTCAGATACACTCGAAATTTTATCTCAAACTTTGTGTACCCTTTTTGATACTGGTGCATCGCATTCATTCATTTCCGAGTCATGTTTGAGTAGACTACGTCTGGGTAGTGCTACTAGTTGTGAGCCTTATGTCATTGGTCTACCTGATGGTAGAAGAATTATCGGGAATCGTGAGATTAAGGATTGTCCGATTCAGTTTCATGGTCGTGATTGGTTAGCAAACCTAATCGTGGTAGTTTTACCGAGAGATGACGTCATCTTGGGTATTGATTGGATGGATCGTCACGATGCCACCATTAGTGTCCGTAAGCGTATGGTCACTATCATTTCAGATGATGGAGTCGAATGTGTTTTTCAGGGAGGTAATCCCAGTTGTTCCGGTAGAGTCATCAACTTGATGAAAGCAGTGAAATTACTCAATCAGGGGTGTGTCTGTTATTGGTGCTATATGACCAAGACCGAGAAACCATCAGTAATGTTGACGGATATTCCTGTAGTGAGAGAATATGCTGATGTATTTCCAGACGAGTTACCTGGTTTGCCTCCACAGAGAGATGTGGAATTCACGATTGAGTTGGAGCTTGGTACGTCCCCAATATCGAAGGCACCGTACCAGATGGCCCCGACCGAAATGCAGGAGTTGAAGAATCAATTAGAGGATTTGACCGAGAAGGGTTATATTCGACCGAGTGCGTCCCCGTGGGGAGCACCAGTGTTATTTGTCAAGAAGAAGGATAGTTCTTTTTGCTTGTGTATTGATTACCGGGAATTGAACCGGGTGACGATCAAGAATAAATATCCTCTACCCCGTATCGATAATATTTTGGATCAATAGGGAGCTTCAGTATTTTCCAAGATCGACTTAAGATCTGGATATCATCAGTTGCGAATTCGAGAGTCGGATATCGCAAGGACAGCGTTTCGAACACGCTATGGTCATTATGAGTTCGTGGTAATGCCGTTTGGGTTAACTAATGCACCTGCGGTATTCATGGAGTTAATGAATCGGGTTTTCATCGACTATTTGGATCAGTTCGTGGTTGTCTTTATTGATGACATTCTAATTTATTCTCATGACCGGGAGGAGCACGAGTTTCACCTTCATCAGGTTCTCGACGTGTTGAGACGAGAGCAACTTTATGGAAAGTTTTCCAAATGTGAGTTCTGGATGTCCGAGGTGACGTTTCTCGTACATGTAATTTCATCAGACGGAGTTCGTGTTGACCCTCAGAAGACGGAGGCTATCCGAGATTGGCAACCTCTGAAGAATGTTAAGGAAATCCGAAGCTTTCTCGGATTAGCTGGATATTACCGGCGATTTGGGGAGGGATTTTCTAAAATTGCTCAACCCATGACGAACCTTTTACGGAAGGATAAGAAATACACGTGGTCCGACGCGTGTCAGCAGAGTTTTGAGGAACTCAAGAGCCGATTAATTTCAGCACCTGTCCTTTCTTTACCGCAAGGGACGGAAGGATTTGTGGTTTATAGTGATGCATCCGGAGAGGGTCTCGGATGTGTACTAATGCAGAACGGGAAAGTTATTGCTTATGCTTCACGGCAATTGAGACCTTACGAGGTTAATTATCTGACCCACGACCTGGAGCTAGCAGCCGTGGTGTTCGCATTGAAGATTTGGCATCATTATCTTTATGGCGTTACCTGTCAGATATTAATCGATCATAAGAGTATGAAGTATATATTTACTCAGAAGGAGTTAAATATGCGGTAGAGGCGGTGGTTGGAATTAATCAAAGATTATGATATTGAGATACTATACCACCCGGGCAAGGCGAACGTTGTCACCGACGCCTTGAGTCGTAAGTCCGTTCAGGAACAGATGCTTGCTCGATTAACAGTTCAGAGGGAACTTCAGCAGGAATTTCTGAGACCCGAGATCGAGGTCTGGTTACAGCGAGTACAAGGGCAACTTTGTACGTTAGAGATTTCATCGCCACTTGAGGAGGCGATCAGGGAGAATCAGGGTTCGGACCCATTTTTGTTACGCATTCGAGATGATGTGACTCAGGGGAAAGCCCCTGGATTTGTGGTCCATGAGGATGGACTTTTGCGATTTAAGAATCGGTTATGCGTACCGGCGAACGACGAGTTGAAAAACTCTTTTTTTTAGAGAAGTTCATGCTACCCCTTATTCCATTCATCTGGGGTCTAGCAAGATGTACAAATACTAGAAACAAAATTACTGGTGGAGTAATATGAAGCGAGAAGTCGCGGAATTTGTTTCGAGATGTTTAACCTATCAGCAAGTCAAGATAGAAAATCAGCGACCGGCGGGTATGCTGAAACCTCTCCCTATTCTAGAGTGGAAGTGGGAACATATTTCAATGGACTTCATCACGAGTTTGCCGACGAGTCATCTTGGCATGAATACAATTTGGGTAATTGTGGATCGTCTAACTAAGTCAGCCCATTTCCTTGAGATTAAGGATACGTGGGGTCCAGAGAGACTTGCCCAACTGTTCATCAAAGAAATAGTGAGATTGCATGGTACTCCTAAGAGTATCGTTTCTGATCGTGACGGGCGATTCGTGTCACATTTTTGGAAATCAGTCCATCGTGCTATGGGAACTCAGCTTAATCTCAGCACAGCTTTTCATCCTCAGTCCGACGGACAATCAGATAGGACTATTCAGACATTGGAGGACATGTTGAGAGCATGTGTCCTCGATTGGAAAGATGATTGGGAAGCCCAACTACCGTTGATTGAGTTCACGTATAATAATAGTTGGCATGATTCGATCAAGATGGCACCTTACGAGGCCTTGTACGGTCGTCGTTGTCGATCTCCTTTGTGTTGGGATGACTTATCAGAATCAATCGGCACCGAGCTCGATATGCTTATAGCCGTCCGTGATAAGGTAGCTTTGATCAGGAGTCGTTTGTTGACCGCTCAGAGTCGACAAAAATCATACTCGGATAACCGTCATCGGCCATTAGAGTTCGAGGCGGGTAACCATGTTCTGGTCAAGGTATCCCCGAGTACAGGCATATTCCGTTTTGGGAAGAGGGGAAAGTTGAGTCCGAGATTCATTGGACCATTTGAGATTTTGGATCGAGTAGGCGAGCTAGCTTATCGATTGGCCTTACCTCCGTCGTTGAGCCGAATTCATAATGTGTTTCATGTCTCTCAGTTGCGGAAGTATGTTGTCGATCCGAGTCACATACTTCAGTTCGACGAGATCGAGATCGTAGACGATCATTCGTATGAGGAGCGTCCTGTACGAGTCTTAGAGCGGCGAATCAAACAGTTGAGGAACAAGACGATTCCTTTGGTTAAAATTCAGTGGTCTAGACACGGAGTCGTAGAGGCTACTTAGGAAACCGAGGATAGTATGCGTGAGAGTTATCCCGAGTTGTCTAACCCTTAGTTTCGGGGACGAAACTCTTTTAAGGGGGGTGTATGTAATACCCGGTTGTAATTCAGTCATTATCATTCAGTCATTATCATTCAGTAATCATCATTCAATAATTATCATTCAGTTATTGTCACTCAGTAATTATTCACTCATTAATGATCATTCATCGTTCATATTCATTCATTGTATTCACCGATCAGAGTAATTGTATCGTACATCAGTTATTATTCGTCGTCCTACCGGGTTGGAGGATCGAACCGTGGTCATCATCATTGTCACCTTTGTAGCTGACTGTGTGTGATGAGTAGCACACGCTACATACTCTTCATTAGCGCGCGCTAATTGAGTATGGGTAGCGCACGTTATCTCTCAGTATTAGCGCACGCTAGCGTGGTTAAGGCTGACAGTCCAGAAGGCACTGGACTGCAGTCGAGTTGATGTAGCGCGCGGTACCAATGGTAAGTAGGGCACGCTAATAAGTTTGGATAGTGCACGCTATGCAATCCGTGTAGCGGGCGCTAAGGCCGATCAGGAAGAGTCCATTGGGTATTGGACTGATTTTGGAATAATTCCTAGTGCACGCTATGAGTGCATTTTAGCGTACGCTAATGGGGCAGTAGCGCATGCTGATAATTGGGCGTAGCGCGCGCTATCGCGAGAAGGTCAGAGGACAGGAGGTTCTGGACTTCAGTCACTGGACATCAGGTATTTAGCTAGCGCACGCTAACATTTGGAGTTAACACACGCTATCGGGAGGGCGTTAGCGCACGCTATCAAGTTCGTAGCGTACGCTAACGAGGCAGTCAGAGTTCACTGGACTGTCTGGTTAACCCGTTAGTGCATGCTAAATATCAGGTCGTAGCGTGTGCTAAACTGGAATTACTATAAATAGGACAGTCCGGCTCAGATTCATCATTTTCACTTCTCACTTCGATTCCGGGCGATTTTGGGCGATTCGGAGAGATCTTTTCGAGTTGCACTCATCCATCATCATCTTCAAGCTTATCATTTGGATTTATCATCATTTCATCCTCTCCAACACATCAAATCAAGGTAATTATTTCTTGGATCTAGAATTTCAGATTTTGGGTATTTTCCTTCCGATTTCTTCGTGTAAGCTTGGATTGTTGTTGGAATATGTTATATATGGATTATCTACCTTGAATAAATGTATTCCTACGTATTTATTGATATGTTTTTCGGATTTGATGAACATTTGGAGATTTAATCAAGAACCCTTGATGTTGACTTTGGTTATTTTTGGGGGTTTCCGATTATAGTTGCCGTAACTTCGAGTTGTGGTCTCCTATTGGAATATTGATATCATTGAAGTTGTTTTGTTGGATTGAACTACTCATTTTGGAGTTGGTTTCGATATATTTGGGTTTTGGTTATAATCAAGGGTTGATGTTCGCTAAGTGGTTGTTTGAATGCCTCAATGAGTTTGGATATTGTTGTATCGACCTTTGAGTTAGTCGTAATTCATGCTTGATATGTATATTGAGCGGATTATTGGTAATTGTATTCTTCAAGGTTGTTCGAGCGACCGACATCTCTTTTTAGGACGTTGTTCGAGGAAGGACATTTCAACACAGGTATTGAGTAAGTAAATTTTTTACTCAGTTAAAAGGATATTCATTCCTTACGTTGTTGTTCATTCATACATGTAATTCACTCATAATATATTGTTCATGTCGAGACTTGTATTTATCAACTCATCATGTAACTCACGAGGAACGACGGTTCCAAAATCATTTCATTGAAGCTATCACTCGTTGTATCATTATTTCATCTCGGTGAGTCGTTCTTGATCCTTATCGGATTCTATTCATTACTCTTCACCTTGGTCATTTTTGTTCTGGTGATGTTCCGGAATTATATTGCATGGCTGGTTGGCGCATGTGTGGAATTTTAGTCGGGCACACTATGGTCATGTGTATATGCGGGACTCCAGACACATTGGACTTTGCGCATGGTAATGTGTATACGCGGGACTCCGGACATATTTGGACCGTGAGACTAATTAGGCCAATAGCGGGTGTATATGCGGGACTCTGGACACTCGGCTATTTGTGCTCTTACGCAGTTCATTCGGGCATACATTGATGCTCATCATTCAACTTAATTCATTAATTCATTTATGTGATTGTTGTATACTGTTCAACTCTTGAGGATTGTTGTTCTGTGTAACTGACCCCGTTGGGGGATGTTGTTTTCAGGTCATGGCAAGGCTAAAGCACGGGAAGAGAACGTTGACGGCGAGGAGTCCCAGTGATACTAGTAGGGGGCCCAGTCCTTTTCAGTCATTCGTGTTTCTTCATTTTATTTCCGCTGCAGACTTCCGTTTGAATACTCATTTTATTCAGTGTTATATATTTTATCTTCATATAAAATATACATGTATTCTGTATTATCTTGGGTGTGTTGTAATGAAACTCCTCATCCGAGTAATTTGATGATATAATGTGGTTCGGTACTACAATTATATTATTTAAGTCATTAATTTTCATTCGCCTAGTGGGTCCCAGTCGGGGGTCCACGACACTGTAATATCCGCCTAGTTTGGGGTGTTACACCTTGCACACGATTTCATGCACACGATCGATGCCCATCGTGTGAGCCGTCGTATTGCACATGATGGTTTTCACACGACGGGCATCTATCGTGTGTAGGTATCGTGTGCAAGCGGTGTCATTTTTTTTCGTTCTCATAAGCATTCTATCAAATTCTTATGATTTGTATGTCTATATTGCAGACTCGTTGCGTATGGAAGAGACCTACATTGCGCTTTGTTACACGACAAGTGAATCTTTACATACGGGAGGCGGTATTTAAAGAGATTATTGAGGCACTAAGAAGTATGGGCCGCAATTCTGGAGTTGGTGATCGAGCTATTTAGAGCTTGACCGAGGGGGTCCTGGGGCGTTTGATTAAGGTTAGGAGAAATAGGAGTACAAATACTACCCTACATCACTTGATTGCCCGTCAATTGGAGGGTGATCAATGTAACACCCCAAACTAGGCGGGTATTACAGTGTTGTGGACTCCCAACTCGGACCCACCAGGCGAATGAAAATTAATGAATTAAATAATATAATTGTAGTGCCGAACCACATTATATCATCAATTACTCCGATGAGGAGTTTCAAGTACAACACATGCAGATAATACATAATACATGTATATTTTATATGGAGATAAAATATACAACACTGAATAAAAATGAATATCCAAACGGGAATCTGCTGCGGAAATAAAATGAAGAAACATGAATGACTGAAAAGGACTGGGCCCCCCTACTAGTATCACTGGGACTCCTTGCCGTCAACGTTCTCTTCTCGTGCCTTTTCCTTTCCATGACCTGAAAACAACATCCCCCAACGGGGTCAGTTACACAGAACAACAATCCTCAAGAGTTGAACAAGCACAATCATTATATATATATGACATGAAATCAAGCTGAAGAGGGGCATCATAGTACGCCCGTAATGGGACGTGCAAGTGCACAAGACGAGTGTCCGGACACACCCGTCTTTGTACTTAATTAGTCTCACGGAGGCACGTTACCGTGTGCACAGTCCATTATGTCGGTGAAACCTTCACATGACTATCGTGTGCCTGACTAAAAATTCCACACATAACCATCCGGCCACGCAATATGAACCCAGAAGGTCATAAGAACAAAAGTGACCATGTTGAATATCAATGAATAACAAATCGACAAGGTTCAAGAATGACTCACCGAGATGAAATAATAATGAAATGAATGATAGCTCACTAAAATGATTGGAACCGTCGTTCCTCGTGAATTAAATGATTAGTTTGATAATTACAAGTCTCGACATGAATAATATATCATGAATGAATTATGAATATGAATGAACAACAACGAAAGGAATGAATAGCCTTTTAACCGAGTAAGAATTAACTTACACAATACCGGTGAAGAAATTCCTTCCTCGAACAAATGTCCTAAATAGAAATGTCGGTCGCTCGAACAACCTTGAATAACATAATTATCAGCAATCGCTTAATATACCTACCAAGCATAATCACAACCAACTCAAAACGTCGATACGACATCCAAATTCATTGGGGCATTATGACGAACACGTAATAACCAATCTCGATTATATAGATACCAAAACTCCAAGGAGTGATTCAATCCACAAAACATCCTCGATACAATCAATAATCCAATATGAATACATAATTTCGAGATTCCCGCAAGATTAAATCGAAACCCCCAATTCCAAAATCAACATTTCAAAAGGGTTTTGAATAATCCTTCAATAATCCAATGAATATTCATACCAACTCATAATCATATGTATATCTCTTCATATATCATGATTATCACATCCAACACATCATATTCCATCTTAAAAGCGAAATCTAAAGTTTGGAGAAAATTACCTTTTGAAGATCCAACCTCTTCGATCCGTCAAAACTATTGTTAATCGACTTTCCAAGCTCCACAAACGAATGAAGATGATAAAACCCGAACACACAAGTGTTTGAGGATGAAAAATCTCTCCCACAAACTTCTCTCTCGGAACCAAAGTGAGGAAATGGTGAAAGGAGCAATAAAATCCCGTCCAAGCCTTTAAATACTGCGCAGAGTTACGGCCGTAACTCTGCCACCTTACGGCCGTAACTTCCCAAGTCAACGGCCTTACGGCCGTAATATCCTTTACATACGGCTGTAACAACACTTCGTCTAAAAACTGATAATGAACACACTGTCTAAGTTACGGCCGTACCAAAACCACTTTACGGCCGTAACAACAACACTTACGGCCGTATCCTGCCGAACTTACGGCCGTAAGTTGTCTTCGTCAGAAACACCCTCCTGCCCAATGAATGCATGCTACGGCCATAGTCTCCCAAAACATACAGTCATACCCTCGTGCTTATGGCCGTAACTAGAATGACTTACGGCTGTAAGTTGTCTTCATCCAGAAAGAAACCAATTCCACGAATGCATGTTATGGCCGTAATGATGATCAGTTACGGCCGTAACTCACTGCTGGAAATGACAAAAATCCGACAACTCTGTCTTCTCATTACCAATGATGAATGATCCGACATATGATACTTGTATGAATGTAATTGAGCCCAATAACATGCAATAGGTGATACTTCCAACACAAGACTACCCATCATGGTGATTATGAAAATACTCTCGTCTCGATACTCAAACGGAGTTGAATAACGATCGGTAACTGATACATGGCTCCAAGTACGCCAACGATGAATACAAATGAATGAACGTGAATGATGAATGATTATTAATGAGTGAAAATTACTGAGTGACAATGAATGAATTTACAACCGGGTATTACATACTCCCCCCTTAAAAAGAGTTTCGTCCTTGAAACTAAAGGTCAAACAATTCGGGATAACTCTCCCGCATACTATCCTCGGTTTCCCAAGTATCCTCTTCCACTCCGTTTCTAGACCACTGAATTTTAACCAAAGGAATCGTCTTGTTCCTCAACTGTTTGATTCGCCGCTCTAAGATTCGTACAGGACGCTCCTCATACGAATGATCATCCGCGATCTCGATTTCATCGAACTGAAGTATGTGACTTGGGTCGGCAACATACTTCCGCAACTGAAAGACGTGAAACACATTATGATTTCGGATCAAAGCCATAGGTAAAGACAATCGATAAGCCAGACTGCCTACTCGATCCAAAATCTCAAACGGTCCAATGAACCTCGGACTCAACTTTCCCCACTTCCTGAAATGGAAGATGCCTCGACTCGGGGATACCTTGACCAAAATGTGGTCACCTGCCGCAAACTCTAATGGTCGATGATGATTATCTACATATGACTTTTGTCGACTCTGAGTGGTCAACAAACGACTCCTGATCAAAGCTACCTTCTCGCAGGCGGCTATAAGCATATCAGGCTCGGTGCCGATTGATTCTGATAAGTCATCCCAACACAAAGGAGATCAACAAAGACAACCGTACAAGGCCTCGTAAGGTGCCATCTTAATCGAAGCATGCCAACTATTATTGTACGTGAACTCGATCAACGGTAGTTGGGCTTCCCAATCGTCTTTCCAATCGAGGGCACATGCCCTCAAAATGTCCTCCAACGTCTGAATAGTCCTCTCTGATTGTCCGTCGGACTGAGGGTGAATAGCTGTGCTGAGATTAAGCTGAGTTCCCATGGCACGATGAACTGATCTCTAAAAATGTGACACGAATCGCCCGTCACGATCAGAAACAATACTCTTAAGAGTACCGTGCAATCTCACTATCTCTTTGATGAACAACTGGGAAAGTCTCTCGGGACCCCACGTATCCTTAATCTCAAGGAAATGAGCTGACTTAGTTAAGCGGTCCACAATTACCCAAATTGTATTCATGCCACGACGACTCGTCGGCAAACTCGTGATGAAGTCCATTGAAATATCCTCCCACTTCCACTCTGGAATAGGGAGCGGTTTCAGCATACCCGCCGGTCGCTGATGTTCTACCTTGACTTGCTGATAGGTTAAACATCTCGAAACAAATTCTGCGACTTCTCGCTTCATATTACTCCACCAGTAATTTTGTTTAAAGTCTTTGCACCTTTTGCTAGACCCCGGATGAATGGAATAAGGGGTAGCATGAGCTTCTCTTAAAATCAAATTTTTCAACTCGTCATTTGCCGGTACGCATAACCGATTCTTAAATCGCAAAAGTCCATCCTTGTGGATCACAAATCCAGGGGCTTTCCCCTGAGCCACATCATCTCGAATGCGCAACAAAAATGGGTCTAAACCCTGATTCACTGTGATCGCCTCCTCAAGTGGCGATGAAATCTCTAACATACAAAGTTTCCCTTGTACTCGCTGTAACCAGAACTCAATCTCGGGTCTTAGGAATTCCTGCTGAAGCTCCTTCTGAACTGTTAAACGAGCAAGCATTTGCTCCTAAACGGACTTGCAACTCAAGGCGTCGGTGACAACATTCGCCTTACCCGGGTGGTATTGAATCTCGATATCATAATCTTTGATTAGTTCCAACCATCATCTCTGTCGCATTAACTCCTTCAGAGTAAATATATACTTCAAACTCTTATGATCAGTGAAAATCTGACAGGTGACGCCATAAAGATAATGACGCCAAATCTTCAATGCAAATTCCACGGATGCTAGCTCCAGGTCGTGGGTCAGATAATTAACCTCATAAGGTCTCAATTGCCGTGAGGCATAGGCAATCACTTTCTCGTTCTGCATTAATACACATCCAAGACCGTGTCCAGATGCATCACTATAAACCACAAATCCTTCTGTCCCTTGTGGCAAGGAAAGGACAGGTGGTGAAATTAACTGGCCCTTGAGTTCCTCAAAGCTCTATTGACACGCATCGGACCACGCGTATTTATTATCCTTCCACAAAAGGTTCGTCATAGGTTGAGCGATTTTAGAAAATCGTTCCACAAATCGCCGGTAATAGCCTGCTAATCCGAGAAAGCTTCGGATTTCCTTAACATTCTTCGGAGGTTGCCAATCTCGGATAGCCTCCGTCTTCTGAGGGTCGACACGTACTCTGTCTGCTGAAGTTACATGTCCTAGAAACATCACCTCAGACATCCAGAATTCACATTTGGAAAACTTTCCATATAGCTGCTCTCGTCTCAACTCGTCGAGAACCTGATGAAGGTGAAATTCGTGCTCCTCTCGGTCACGAGAATAAATCAAAATATCGTCTATGAAACAACCACGGATTGATCCAAATAGTCGATGAAAACTCGATTCATTAATTCCATGAATACCGCAGGGGCATTAGTTAATTCAAACGGCATTACCACAAACTCGTAATGACCATAGCGTGTTTGAAACGCTGTCATTGCGATATACGACCCTCGAATTCGCAACTGATGATACCTAGATCTTAAATCGATCTTGGAAAATACTGAAGCTCCCTGAAGTTTATCCAAAAGATCATCGATGCGGGGTAGGGGATATTTATTCTTGATCGTCACTCTGTTCAATTCCCGGTAATCAATGCACAAGCGAAAAGAACCATCCTTCTTCTTGACAAATAACACAGGTGCTCCCCATGGGGACGCACTCGGTCGGATATAACCCTTCTCGGTCAATTCCTCCAGTTGATTCTTCAATTCTTGCATTTCGGTCGGGGCCATCCGATACAATGCCTTCGATATTGGAGACGTACCAGGCTCCAACTCAATCGTGAATTCTACATCTCTCTGTGGAGGCAAACCAGGTAGCTCATCTGGGAATACATCGACGTATTCTCTTACTACCGGGATATCCGTCAATGACACTGATGACTTCTGGGTCTTGGTCATATAGCACCAATAACCAACACACCCCTGATTGAGTAATTTCACTGCTTTCATCATATTGATGACTCTTCCGGAACAGCTGGGATTACCTCCTCGAAATACACACTCGACTCCATCGTCTGAAATGATAGTGACCATACGCTTACGGACACTAAGGATGGCATCATGACGATCCATCCAATCAATACCCAAGATGACGTCATCTCTCGGTAAATCTACCACGATCAGGTCTGCTAGCCATACACGGCCATTAAGCTGAATCGGACAATTCTTAATCTCACGATCTTCGATAATTCTTCTACCGTCTGGTAGTCCAATGACATAAGGTTCACAACTAGTAGCACTATCCAGATGAAGTCTACTCAAGCATGACTCGGAAATGAATGAATGCGATGCACTAGTATCAAAAAGGGTACACACAGGTTGAGATAGAATTTCGAGTGTACCTGAGATCATTCGGGCCTCCGGGTCGTCGGTCCTCTTCATCTCGTAAATGCGGGGCTTGCCGGCCCCTGAACCGGATGCTCCCGTCTGATAGCTGTGGGCTCCGCCTTTGTTTGCTCCCGTCGTCTTAAACGACGCAGACTGAGTGGCCTGATTCTGAACAGCTGAATGCTTTGAGGCTTGAGATATCGCCGGAGTAGGTTTGGAGTCTCTTCGGCAAAAATGGGCCTTATGCCCAGCAATCCCACAGTTATTACACGTGATAGTCTGCCTCGGACACTTAGTGCTGAAATGACCCTGTTCTCCACAGTTGAAATAGGTGATGGCCGAACTGGCCACTCGGGACTGAGATTCCGCGGGTCTAGGCGCCATAGGAGGTCGCTCAGAAAAAGTAGGGCCCGTACGAGGCTTCTTGAAGGTTGCCTGACTGCCTTCTGACTAATTACGATTCTTGGATTTCTTACTAGCAGATGAAGGTTGTTGCTTAGCAATCTCCTTAGCAGTAAGCTCATAAGTAAGAGCTTTCTCGATGAATTTGGCTAGGGTGGTGCAATTGTGATTAAGCAACTGCATCCGCATACAAGGTTTCAACCTCTTACTGGAATACTTGATCTTATACGCCTCGGAGCGAATAATGGATGAAGCAAAAGGAAGAAGTTGGTGAGAACATCATCGTCCGCTAAGGGGTCGGGAATGAGTAATTCTGATAACTTGGCCTCCCTGAGTGGGTCCGGATAATATCTCTCCATCATGAGGGTCTTAAACTGATCCCAAGTACAAGATCCGTCGGTGGGCTTCAAAGATAACCACCAAGAGTGAGCGCTCTTACCCAGATAGTAAGCCGCGACTGAAACTTTATGCCCTTCGGGGCAATACACCATAGCAAATAGCTTCTTAAAATGATCAAGCCAGTGATTAATATCCGCCGGCTCAGATGAGCCCTCGAAAGTAGATGGTCTCTGGCGAGAGATGTCGCCATAATACTGCTCACACTCCTCTCTTGCCTCTGAGGTGGCGGCGGAGGGGCCTGTTGATTTTGAGCGGTTGAGTTCTGCATCCTCTCCATGAGGCGTGCCATCTGTGTCATCTGGGCCATCATGGCCTGCATAAAAGCGAGTGGATCAACCCAAACACCTTCTGATTGAGCTGTGTCCCGGGTACGACTCCCTGACAGTGAATAATTATTTCCAGGTGAATGAGTGGCAGCGTCGCTGCGCGATGAATTAGCATTATTCCTTGCCTTCGCGCATGTATTGACACGAGCTCCCGGGTTTCGGACCGCACCGCGGCCTCTTCCCCTGCGTCATCTGACAGCTCTATCCATACTGAAGTAGGAAGATCACATGATGATTATAGTTCTCGCATGAGTACCGCATTATGATTACGTTATGAAATGATAATAATGAGCATACGCGCCCTAACACCACAATTACATGAATGATCAAATGAGGTGACATGATTATCTTGAACAAGTTAACAAGATTAATGATACGATCCACAAGATCAACAACTGAGTAATGAAATGAACTGAGTGATTAATGAGTTAACATGATCGACATGATCAAAATGAAAATTATGATTGAGGATTGTTGACTGATGAATGATGAATGAGCGATTCTTATTGCCAGAAATTATACCATGGCATCAGAAATCTTACAGTTCTTTCGGTCTGAGGGACTTGGCGTTTGCACAGGTCACACGTGACGCGAAAGTCCAATGATACTAGTCTGATGAACAATGATTTCAAATGAGACATGACTCGGAAGGTAGTATTCAAAACCACGCTACGATACCAACTCTGTAACACCCCAAACTAGGCGGATATTACAGTGACGTGGACCCCCAACTGGGACCCACCAGACGAATGAAAATTAATGAACTAAATAATATAATTGTAGTGCCGAACCACATTATATCATCTATTACTCCGATGAGGAGTTTCAAGTACAACACACCTAGGGAATATAGAATACATGTATATTTTATATGAAGATAAAATATACAACACTGAATAAAAATGAATATCCAAATGGGAATCTGCAGCGGAAATAAAATGAAGAAACATGAATGACTGAAAAGGACTGGGCCCCCCTACTAGTATCACTGGGACTCCTCGCCGTCAACGTTCTCTTCCCGTGCCTTTGCCTTGCCATGACCTGAAAACAACATCCCCTAACGTGTTCAATTACACAGAACAACAATCCTCAAGAGTTGAACAAGCACAATCATTAAATATATATGACATGAAATCAAGCTGAAGAGGGGCATCATAGTACGCCTGTAATGGGACGTGCAAGTGCACAAGACGAGTGTCCGGACACACCCGTCCTTGTACCTAATTAGTCTCACGGAGGCACGTTACCATGTGCACAGTCCATTGTGTCGGTGAACCCTTCACATGACTATCGTGTGCCCGGCTAAAAATTCCACACATAACCACCCGGCCACGCAATATAAACCCAGAAGGTCACAAGAACAAAAGTGACCATGTTGAATATCAATGAATAACAAATTGATAAGGTTCAAGAATGACTCACCGAGATGAAATAATAATGAAATGAATGATAGCTCACTGAAATGATTGGAACCGTCGTTCCACGTGAATTGAATGATTAGTTTGATAATTACAAGTCTCGACATGAATAATATATCATGAATGAATTATGAATATGAATGAACAACAACGAAAGGAATGAATATCCTTTTAACCGAGTAAGAATTAACTTACACAATACCGGTGAAGAAAGTCCTTCCTCGAACAAACGTCCTAAATAGAAATGTCGGTCGCGAGAACAACCTTGAATAACATAATTACCAACAAACGGTTAATATACGTACCAAGCATAATCACAACCAACTCAAAACGTCGATACGAGAAATCCAAATTCATTGGGGCATTATGACGAACACGTAATAACCAATCTCGATTATATAGATACCAAACCTCCAAGGAGTGATTCAATCCACAAAACATCCTCGATACAATCAATAATCCAATATGAATACACACAATTTCGAGATTCCCACAACATTAAATCAAAACCCCCAATTCCAAAATCAACATTTCAAAATGGTTTTGAATAATCCTTCAATAATCCAATGAATATTCATACCAACTCATAATCATATGTATATGTCTTCATATATCATGATTATCACATCCAAAACATCATATTCCATCTTAAAATCGAAATCTAAGGTTTGGAGAAAATTACCTTTTGAATATCCAACCTCTTCGGTCCGTCAAAACTATTGTTAATCGACTTACCAAGCTCCACAAACGAATGAAGATGATAAAACCCGAACACACAAGTGTTTGAGGATGAAAAATCTCTACCACAAAACTTCTCTCTCGGAACCAAAGTGAGGAAATGGTGAAATAAGCAATAAAATCCCGTCCAAGCCTTTAAATACTGCGTAGAGTTACGGCCGTAACTCTGCCACCTTACGGCCGTAACTTCCCAAGTCAACGGCCTTACGGCCGTAATATCCTTTACATATGGCCGTAACAACACTTCGTCCAAAAACTGATAATGAACACAATGTATGAGTTACGGCCGTACCATAACCACTTTACGGCCGTAACAACAACACTTATGGCCGTATCCTGCCGAACTTACGGCCGTAAGTTGTCTTCGTCAGAAACACCCTCCTGCCCAACGAATGCATGCCACGGCCGTAGTCTCCCAAAACATACGGCCGTACCCTCGTGCTTACGGCCGTAACTAGAATGACTTACGGCCGTAAGTTGTCTTCGTCCAGAAAGACACCAATTCCATGAATGCATGTTACGGCCGTAATGATGATCAGTTACGGCCGTAACTCACTGCTGGAAATGACAAAAATCCGACAACTCCATCTTCTCGTTACCAATGATGAATGATCCGACATATGATACTTGTATGAATCTAATTGAGTCCAATAACATGCAATAGGTGATACTTCCAACATAAGACTACCCATCACGATGATTATGAAAATACTCTCGTCTCGATACTCAAATGGAGTTGAATAACGATCGGTAATTGATACACGGCTCCAAGTACGCCAACGATGAATACAAATGAATGAACGTGAATGATGAATGATTATTAATGAGTGAAAATTACTGAGTGACAATGAATGAATTTACAACCAGGTATTACAATCAAATCCCCCCGGATGAGTCGTGGTTCCAGGTTTGTGGGAGGACCATTTGTTTTACGGCCCGTGATTTGCCATGATCACTGGACTGCATTTTAGAAACTCTACCTTCCATCCACAGTATGACCATCTCCTTCGGTCTGACGGTATTTTCCACAGAATTCTCCATGGCAAAAATATTAAGGTTAGCGTTCTGCGGAAGAGGTTCAATGCTCGAGATTTTGGTAGAGACATAAGAGATTATGTGAAGGTTGCCAATTTGCTTATATACTACTACTTTATCCTATACCGTGACGACATGATGGTCGAGACATGGGCATGGACATTAGTTGAGGATTTCGAGCAGTGGGATATGTTTCTTTGGGATTCTTATGCCTTTGGGGTTTTGTCTTACTACATAGGCAACGTTGCCATGAAGGAGGGACATGAACATAAGGACTATCACTTCTATGGTCCTGTTTGGGCTTTACAGATATGGTCGTATGAGATGATTCCTTCATTGGGAGAATTGTGTGGAATTCGAGATAAATCTGTCCAAGTCCCCCGGTATTTGATGTGGACTACGAGGAAGATGTTTTGTGATTTCACTCATTTCTTCGACGATAAGGTACATAAATTTATAAAAGTATTTTCTCCTGACTTCACTCATCTCTTCAACGTTATGTGATTGCCCATCTAATTGTATGCTTTAATGACTACTTTTGCAGCACAAAGTACTTCCCTCTTTACCGTATCTAGATGAGGATGAGGCTGAGTACTACTACCTGAGTTTTGAGAATGGCTCGCCATATGACGTTAAGTTCATAGAGCCTATAAGAATAGCTGTGAAGAACAAGGAGGATGAGCCTGCGCCGATCCCAAGAAAGAAAGTTATAGATAGGTTGAAGAAGGATACTGGGAAATTGATTATATATGAGTCGACACATAAAGCATCGAAGCGACGCCGGCAGAGTACCCCACCAGTAGATGGTGCAGAGACATCGGACCGGGAGAGGCAGCCAGAGAATGGTGTGTTGTGTCCACGGACTTCCTTGTCCGGACCACACCCAGGATGTGAGCAGGGATGAGTACTTCGATCTACGTTTGAAGGCGATCTTGTACGACGAGTCTGAGACAGGATTTATTGCTCGAGTTTCTAGTCGGGTGCTTTATGGGATCATGGATTTCTTCGGACCTACACATAGACGTTCTAGGAGCCCGGTGCACTACTCAGCTGGGATCCATGATAGGTTTCCCGATAGGTTTCGTCATTCTGTATCTGTTAGCAGCGCCCAGCCGAGGATTCCTGACCCTCCACGTCACTCGGTCTCTGGTGCAGCCCACAGTTACCATTCTCAGCATCAGTCTATTCATCATTCTCAACGTCAACCTAGTCACCATTATCAGCGGCAGCCTAGTCACCATTATGAGGTCCAGACAGTCACCATTCTGAGATCCAGCACAATCATCATTCTCAGATTCATCATTCTTTTGAGCGGACTGAGCAGCCCCTTGAGCCGAATCTGCGGTTTCTGGATTATGAGCATCAGTATCAGCCATTTGATGCACCGTTTCAGCAGTATGAGATGATGTTCGATTGGTTTCAGGACGAGCATCATTATAGTACGATGTTTCCCGGTCATAGTAGTAGTTCTCAGCAGCAGACTCCATTTCAGATCGAGCAGCCAGTTTTTGAGATTGAGCATCTGATTGTACAGGTCTCTGATCGTTATAGTTGTGAGAGAGATGCTGAGGGTGATGAAGTTGGTGAGTGTGTCGGGACGCAGCAGTTGGGTGAGCATAGTCTTCCACCGCGAGTGAGTCGACCCTCTGCTGCTCTTCGGGAGCCTTTTGTGGTGGCGCCTCCAAGAGATAGTGAGGCTCTGAAGAAGTTGTACCTACAGTTTAGGGAGCAGCCACGTGATGCTATTGTCCGGTATTTGGAGATTGGGCATGCTCTCACCCAGGCATTATTTGATCGGATAGAGTCTAGCTGTGAAGACTTTGATGCCGAGGTGATAGATTGTTATGTGCTTGCGACTCGAGCGAGGCTTCAGAGGGGAGTCCGTAGTGTTTGTAACACCCCCAAATCCCATTGGGTTATTACAGTGCCGTGGACCCCACACCCAGAGATCCACCAGGCAAACATGACTAAAATACATTAAAATTAACCAACAAGGGAGATCACAGACCCTACTATTATATCCGACACAATATTCCGATAAGGAATTTCAACGACAACGATGGGCCTACATGGCCAAACTGGCTGACCAACATGAACAACTCGGACTAGTATTGCTCGAATGCCTCGTCGCCATCATCATGCCCCTATGTCTCAACTCTCTCCTCGCAAGCACCTAAAACATGAAAACATTTTCCGCCACCACGGGGTCAATCATCCAGATAATGAACATCAAATACATGTATAACATGATATGCATCCAAAGGCAGAATGAAACGGTACAATGATAATAATAATACGAGATGCTCACAAACCAAGGTAAGAACCGAGCATTCGTGAAACACTATGCCAACGGCATACTATTAATACCTGTTCAACAGGTTAGAACATAAGTGCCCAACGGCGAATCATAATCATAGAGTACCATAATGAATTACACGACATGAACCAAACCAGAACTGAATTAATTATGAATCACAATGCCCGAAGGCTCCAATGAAATTACCAAGACATCACAAAGGCCTGAAAGCCACTCAGCCGAAGCTGTCAAATATCACAATCACCTGAAGTTAAAATAGCCCGAAGCTGTATCGAATAGGGCCAAAGCCACGGCACGTAGCCGTATCACAATTAGGGCCGAAGCCACGGCATGAAACCGTATCACAATTAGGGCAGGAGCCACGGCACGAAGCCGTATCACAATTAGGGCCGAAGCCACGGCACGAAGCAGTATCACAATTAGGGCCGAAGCCACGGCACGAAGCTGTATCACAATGAAACCATCCAATGGCCGTTGACCTACTGAGTTGTAGGTGTTGGGGGAAACAACCGCGAAGGTTCAGGCCCCACCAAACTTACCCCATAATGAAACCATCCAATGGCCGTTGACCTACTGAGTTGTAGGTGTTGGGGGAAACAATCTCGAAGGTTCGGGCCCCACCAAACTTACCCCATAATGAAACCATCCAATGGCCGTTGACCTACTGAGTTGTAGGTGTTGGGGGAAACAACCGCGAAGGTTCAGGCCCCACCAAACTTACCCCATCAAGCACTAGACGAGGCTAGCCTCCAAACACAAATAATCACAAACGGCAATGATCCCAAGATTACCGAATTCACGAGAATGATAGTGTGCTACCTTGAGTCGGCCAACACGACAACAATGACTCACGGATGGACACCGTCTTCGGCGGTCCCAATTCAATACCTCGATTACCTTTAAATGGTCAATCGATAACAACGACACAACGGATGGGAACTATCCTCGAGCCCCAATTCAATACCTCGATTGCCTTAGAATGGCCAACCGATAACAACGATGCAGCGGATGATTCAATACCTCGGTTGGTGGCCAACCGATAACAATGATCCCATGAATGATTGAACACTTTGATTTCCTTAGAACGGCCATTAATGAACAATAATGAACATTTGGCATAATTGCCGAAGAGTATCGTATCGAAAGATCCCCTACTATCAATGAACTTATGAAGAGACTAAGTCTCGGAATGATACAACACGTTCATATACATATATGATAACATTAATCTCATTGACTAGTACAAGTATAAAACTTGCCTCAAACTGAAGGCGAGAAAGTCCTTCCACGATCAACGTCCTTAATGGAAAACCGACCGCTCGAACAACCTTGAATAACATAAGTACAAACAATACGCTTAATATATGAATCAAGCATGATCACAACCAACTCAAAAGTAGATACAACACTACCCAAAACTCATTGGGGTATTCTAACAAACACGTTGTAAACAATCTTCAATTGTTTACAACCCAAACTCAATTATATCGACAACCAACTTCCAATGAATATTCAATCCAACAAAACCTCATGAATACTATCAATAATCCCATAGGAATACTTAAATCGGGATTTCAACAACATCTAGTCGAAACCCCCAAAAATTCTAAAGTCAACACCAAGGTTTTCTTGAAAAATTCCCCAATGATTCACAAATTCCGAAAATTAAACCAATGAATCCGTAAGAATACAAGTATCCAAGATAGATAATCCATATCTAACATATTCCAACATAATATCAAGCTTACATGAAGAGATCGGAAGGAAAAACCCAAAATCCGGAATTCTAGATCCAAGAAGTTATTACCTTGATTTGGTGTGTTGGAAAGGATTGAATGATGATTAATCCGACTTAGAAGATTGAAAATGATGATAGGTGGTTCCAGATCGAAGAACCCTTCACCAAAAGTCCAAAATCGCCCAAAATCGATGGAAGGAGGAGAAGAAATGAAGAAATGACGAATCTGGACTGAGCTGTCCTATTTATAGCAAACCCAGTTTAGCGCACGCTATGACCTGATATTTAGCGTGCGCTAGCGGTTTACAAGGCAGTCCAGTGAGCCCTGACTGCCTCGTTAATGTGTGCTATGAACTTGGTAGAGTGCGCTAACACCTTACCGATAGCGTTCGTTAACCCCAATTGTTAGCGTGCGCTAACTGATGTCGGATACCCAGAAACTGAAGTCCAGAACCTACTGTCCTCTGCCTTGCTCGCGTTAGCGTGCGCTACTAAGGTGACTTAGCGAGCGTTACCAGCACAGTTAGCATACGCTACTTACCACTCGTAGCGTGCGCTACGAATTTCTCAAATCAGCCCAGTACCTTCTGGACTGTCTGCCTCACTTGTGCTAGCGTGCGTTAATACTGAACCATAGCGTGCGCCACCTGTATCCCGTTGGCACGCGCTAACAAGAATACGTAGCGTGCGCTACCTCTCAAACTGGATACCAAAATATGATGATGATGATGACAATAATCTCGGCTCGGCCTCAAACAGTGATGAGTGGCGAATAACAACTGATACGTGATTCTAAAATACGCCGAACGGTGAACACAATTGAATGAATATGACTGATGAATGATTATTACTGAGTAAAAAAATTCTGAGTGAAAATTACTGAATGATAATCAATGAATTCACAACCGGGTATTACATACTCCCCCCTTAAAGGAGTTTCGTCCTCGAAATTGAGGGTAAAAAACTCGAGATGTGAACTAACCATTACAATCTGAAAACAACATCCCCTTGAATACTCCTTAATGCGAATCACTTCGCCTGCACAACCGGGCCAATCCCATGACTCGTAACACCAGCGCACATACCCCGCCCATCGGCAACGGACGCCCAAACAAACACTGATTCACGCCTCAAAATAAAAACAACAATGCACATATGGTCCTCGGAATCATATCAATTGCACGCCCAAGTCCTCCTGATTTGGCGTCTCATATCACAATGAACAAATACTCAGATTATCACGAAATCTCCGGTACAATCACCAAGGAAAGAAATCTCAACAAATGACCCAAAACTCAAGATCCTCAATTACCATAGTTACAAGATGAATCAACAATAGATTATTCACAACCACAATACTACGATAGATAATAAGTTAAACAGTCATCCGGAAAACGAGGCTACATCTCAAATGTACCCAACATCGATATCCTCCAGATCATCGATCCCCTCGATCTCACCGATTCAAGGAAGACCCAAATCTGAACTCATTGCTTAATATGATCTCGGAAAGTCACAAGAATAAGGGTGACTATGATTAATGATGAATGATAAATGACTATAAATCCGACAAGGATTAAGGATGACTCACCGAGGTGAATTAATAACGTAATGAGTGATAGTTCAAATGAAATAATTGGAACCGTTGTTCCTCGTGAATTGAATGATTAGTTTGATAATTACAAGTCTCAACATGATTGATGTATGATGAATGAATTATATGAATGAATGAACGACAATGAAATGAATGATTATCATGATACCGAGCAAGAATTAACTCGTTCAAAACCGGTGATGAATGTCCTTACCTCTGGCTCTCGAAGCCTGATAGGACCCCTTGGATGATGCAGGGGCTGGAGTAACAAAATCTTTCGAGGTTTGCGAGCTCACTCGAGATCTACTGGCACTAGAACTCCTGCAGTATTTCTGCCGGTGTCCCTGCCTCCCGCACAGAAAACAAACAATAGCTGGCACCGTACACTGAGTATTAGCGTGCCCTGCTGAATCGCAGTTAAAGCAAACAACAGGCAAACTCGTCGTCTGAGATGAAGATGCTTTCCCAGCACGAAGACGACTAGAAAACGACCTCTTGGGCATCGGGGCCCGATGTCCTTCAGAATGAACCGGCATCCTAGTCCTCTCACCAGAAGAAACTGAAGGGTGTTTCTGAGTAAGCTCCTTGATCAAAAGCTCTGCTCCAAGAGCCTTCTCGATGAACTCACCAAGTGAATTACAATTTTGATTGAACAACTGCATCCTCAATTGCGGATTTAGCCTCTTGCTAAAATACTTGATCTTATCCGCCTCAGTACGGATAACAGATGAAGTAAACTGAAGAAGTCCCTGAAACTTCTCAGCAATGACAATAACACCCTCGTCCTCGACGTACTCGGAGTTCAAAACCTCTGATAACTTGGCTTCACGAAGTGGAGCCGGATAATACCTCTCTAACATGAGAGTCTTGAACTCGCTCCAACCACAATCACGATCGGTGGGTTTCACCAAAAGCCACCAAGAGTAAGCACCTTTACTCAAGTAGTAAGCCGCTACTGCCACTTTACTCTCTTCCGGACACTGAACCATGTCGAAGAGTTTATCAAAATGCTCAAGCCAATGAACAATATCAACTGGTTCCGACGAACCCTCAAAAGTAGGCAGTCTCTGACGAGAGATATCGCCGATAATCTAACTCACTCCTCCAGTCTGTCCATGAAACGGCACCTGGAATCCCTGCTGCGGTGGACCATGAACCATCGAGGTCTGCATGGTCTCCATCAGACGTGTCATCTGAGTCATCTGGGCCATCATGCCGTGCATACATATGAATGGGTCCACCCGAACACCTTCTGATTGAGCTGTATTTCGGGTACGACTCCCTGACAGTGAATGATTATCTGACAGCGAATGAGTAGCATAGCTAACTGATGAACAAATGTTATCCCTCGCGTTCGTGCGAGTATTCACACGAGACTCTGGGTTTCGGCCCGCACCTCGGCATCTTCCCCTGCGTCCTCTGACAGCTCTATCCATACTGAAGCAGGAAAGTCGCATGATGATTACAGATCCCGCATGAAGATCGCATTATGATTACGTTACAGAATGATAATAATGAGCATATACGCTCTAACACAATGAATGCATTAATAATGCAATGAAATGATCGTCGACATTGCGTCGGAATATGATAAGATCGTATGAAAGATTAAGTGAGGTGACATTATTATCTGATGAAATTCCTGAAATGATTACCTTGAACAAGTTAACAAGGTTGATAATTCGATCCACAAGATCACAACTGAGCAATGAGATTGACTGAGTGATTAATGAATTGACATGATCGATAAGATCAAAATGATGATTGAGGATTATTGACTGATGAATGAGTTGATCCTTATCGCTTATACAGATCACAAGTATTCCAAAACAATTAGCCATGAATCAACCGTAACACAAATGTCACATATAGTTTTCAACAAAGCATGTATAATTAATGACATGATGAATGTATGAACATAAAGAGAATCGAGTCCTTACACAGGTCATACGAAGCTTCAAGGTCTCGCGATACTAGTCTTCACTGACGACGACTCGATGAATGAATGACTCGTGCAGTCGTACAAATTTCACGACTCACAAAACCTGACTGTTCAGATATTCATAACCTGACAGTCCCACTACTACCGTGTCGGTAGAACCACATAACTCACATATCAGGGTATCTCACAATCCAATGCTCTGATACCATCTTCTGTAACACCCCCAAATCCCATTGGGTTATTACAGTGTCGTGGACCCCACACCCGGAGATCCACCAGGCGAACATGACTAAAATACATTAAAATTAACCAACAAGGGAGATCACAGTCCCTACTATGATATCCGACACAATATTCCTATAAGGAATTTCAACGACAACGATGGGCCTACATGGCCAAAAATAAAAATACAACAACATCCACGAGCATCTGCTCGGGTAATACATAATGACAATGACTTACAAACTGGAGAACACTCCAACTGACTAACCAACATGAACAACTCGGACTAGTATCGCTCGAACGCCTCGTCGCCATCATCATGCCCCTGTGTCTCAACTCTCTCCTCGCAAGCACCTAAAACATGAAAACATGTTCCGCCCCCACGAGGTCAGTCATCCAGATAATGAACATCAAATACATGTATAACATGATATGCATCCAAAGGCAGAATGAAACGGTACAATGATAATAATAATATGAGATGCTCACAAACCAAGGTAAGAACCGAGCATTCGTGAAACACTATGCCCACGACATACTATTAATACCTATTCAATAGGTTAGAACATAAATGCCCAACGGCGAATCATAATCATAGAGTACCACAATGGATTACACGACATGAACCAAACCAGAACTGAATTAATTATGAATCACAATGCCCAAAGGCTCCAATGAAATTACCAAGACATCACAAAGGCCTGAAAGCCACTCAGCCGAAGCTGTCAAATATCACAATCACCTGAAGTTAAAACAGCCTGAAGCTGTATCGAATAGGGCTGAAGCCACGACACGTAGCCGTATCACAATTAAGGCCGAAGCCATGGCACGAAGCCATATCACAATTAAGGCCGGAGCCACGGCACGAAGCCGTATCACAATTAGGGCCGAAGCCACGGCACGAAGCCGTATCACAATTAGGGCCGAAGCCACGGTACGAAGCCGTATCACAATGAAACCATCTAATGGTCGTTGACCTACTGAGTTGTAGGTGTTGGGGGAAACAACCGCGAAGGTTCAGGCCCCACCAAACTTACCCCATAATGAAACCATCCAATGGCCATTGACCTACTGAGTTGTACGTGTTAGGGGAAACAACCGCGAAGGTTCAGGCCCCACCAAACTTACCCCATAATGAAACCATCCAATGGTCGTTGACCTACTGAGTTGTAGGTGTTGAGGGAAACAACAGCGAAGGTTCAGGCCCCACCAAACTTACCCCATCAAGCACTAGACGAGGCTAGCCTCCAAACACAAATAATCACAAACGGCAATGATCCCAAGATTACCGAATTCACGAGAATGATAGTGTGCTGCCTTGAGTCGGCCAACACGACAACAATGACTCACGGATGGACACCGTCTTCGGCGGTCCCAATTCAATACCTCGATTACCTTTAAATGGTCAATCGATAACAACGACACAACGGATGGGAACTATCCTCGACAGCCCCAATTCAATACCTCGATGGCCTTAGAATGGCCAACTGATAACAATGATGCAGCGGATGATTCAATACCTCGGTTGGTGGCCAACCGATAACAATGATCTCATGAATGATTGAACACTTTGATTGTCTTAGAACGGCCAATCGATAACAATGATAAAATGAATGTCTCAGCACCTTTAATCGGTTACCGATGACGAAGATGAGAACGAATACGACAATGCCTTCAATTGGCCAATATAACGTGAATGACGGGACGCCAACATTAATAACAATGATTACAACAATGTCTTAGATCGACATCAATATTAACAACAACAATCGATACATTGATACCGCGAACCGGCTATCGACAATAACATTAACCATGAGTATCCCAATGCCTTTAACCGGCCATTAATGAACAATAATGAACATTTGGCATAATTGCCGAAGAGTATCGTATCGAAAGATCCCCTACTATCAATGAACTTATGAAGAGACTAAGTCCGGAATGATACAACACGTTCATATACATATATGATAACATTAATCTCATTGACTAGTACAAGTATAAAACTTGCCTCAAACTGAAGGCGAGAAAGTCCTTTCACGATCAACGTCCTTAATGGAAAACCGACCGCTCGAACAACCTTGAATAACACAAGTACCAACAATACGCTTAATATATGAATCAAGCATGATCACAACCAACTCAAAAGTCGATACAACACTACCCAAAACTCATTGGGGTATTCTAACAAACACGTTGTAAACAATCTTCAATTGTTTACCACCCAAACTCAATTATACCGACAACCAACTTCCAATGAATATTCAATCCAACAAAACCTCATGAATACTATCAATAATCCCATAGGAATACTTAAATCGGGATTTCAACAACATCTAGTCGAAACCCCCAAAAATTCTAAAGTCAACACCAAGGTTTTCTTGAAAAATTCCCCAATGATTCACAAATTCCGAAAATTAAACCAATGAATCCGTAAGAATACAAGTATCCAAGATAGATAATCCATATCTAACATATTCCAACATAATATCAAGCTTACATGAAGAGATCGGAAGGAAAAACTCAAAATCCGGAATTCTAGATCCAAGAAGTTATTACCTTGATTTGGTGTGTTGGAAAGGATTGAATGATGATTAATCCGACTTAGAAGATTGAAAATGATGATAGGTGGTTCCAGATCGAAGAACCCTTCACCAAAAGTCCAAAATCGCCCAAAATCGATGGAAGGAGGAGAAGAAATGAAGAAATGACGAATCTGGACTGAGCTGTCCTATTTATAGCAAACCCAGTTTAGCGCACGCTATGACTTGATATTTAGCGTGCGCTAGCGGTTTACTAGGTAGTCCAGTGAGCCCTGACTGCCTCGTTAGTGTGTGCTACGAACTTGGTAGAGTGCGCTAACACCTTACCGATAGCGTTCGTTAACCCCAATTGTTAGCGTGCGCTAACTGATGTCGGATACCCAGAAACTGAAGTCCAGAACCTACTGTCCTCTGCCTTGCTCGCGTTAGCGTGCGCTACTAAGGTGACTTAGCGAGCGTTACCAGCACAGTTAGCGTACGCTACTTACCACTCGTAGCGTGCGCTACGAATTTCTCAAATCAGCCCAGTACCTTCTGGACTGTCTGCCTCACTTGCGCTAGCGTGCGTTAATACTGAACCATAGCGTGCGCCACCTGTATCCCGTTGGCACGCGCTAACAAGAATACGTAGCGTGCGCTACCTCTCAAACTGGATACCAAAATATGATGATGATGATGATGATAATAATCTCGGCTCGGCCTCAAACAGTGATGAGTGACGAATAACAACTGATACGCGATTCTAAAATACGTCGAACGGTGAACACAATTGAATGAATATGACTGATGAATGATTATTACTGAGTGAAAATTACTGAATGATAATCAATGAATTCACAACCGGGTATTACAGTGTTGGTATCGGTAGAGTTAGCACTGTACTTGCCGGCTCCCAATTTTACGTAAGTTCTATAAATTACTCGTTTGTATATCATTGGTGTGATGTGGATTTTTTTTATTTTGTGGTTTGGCCTTTTGTAGTTATGGCCAACGAGTTTGCAAGACTCCATCCGGATGATCCACTTGATATCAAGGTGATAGGGAAGCCGGTTTACAAAGATTGGAAAATTCCTAAATCCATCAAGGACTACATGACAGGTCTTGATACACCAAATGCGGTTCCATGGTCAAATTGCGACGAAGTAAGTTTGAAATTGATATTTATAAATGATTCCATATGTCTGATGTGATGATCTTATATGATTACATATTGTGTTTCAACAGATCATTTCCATTTATTGCCTCGACCAGAGCCACTGGGTGACTATCAAGATTAACATCATAACATGGACTGTGGAGTTGTATGATTCCTTGTCACACCAACACTAAGATGGCCGATACCGATTCAACCAACTGATACCAATTACTCGTCTGATGCCTCGTGTGCCAGCTCAATCCAGGTACTGGTTGAACAACCAATCGAATAAAAAGTATGACACGGAGATGAGTTTCAAAATTATGCCACGAGAACTACAGTTCATACAAAACGACAATCACAGTTGTGGCCCCTTCGCGTGCATGCATGTACTTGGATCGACTCATCTCTGCAAACCCAGCAGGAAGGCACATAATCAAGGAACTTAATGAGAAATATATTAAGAAATAATGATATGGTTTAGCTGCTAAAATCTTTATGTTGTCGTTAGACGTAGTGTAGGATAATATGTTTTTGATACTGATGGCTATGTATTTTAATTTTAATTCAGAAATATTTTGGCAAGATTGATGTGTTGTGTTGTTAAATCACACGTAAAATGGTTTATGGTGCTGTTGGTAAATCCATACCAGCTCTGTGTTACACACGATCGGAGCACACGATCGTGCCCTTTGTGGGTTACGATCATGTGCAACATGCCCACAGTCATGGGTTGCTGCTGTCATGTGCCCACGATGGCTGCCATGACCGTGTGCACACGACCGTGTGTCCCATCATGGGCATGATCGTGTATACCATCGTGTGCACATGAACTTTTGGTATTTTTGCCAATTTGATTTATTGTGTTATCTAGAAGGATGTTTTGTGATTCTAAAATTGCTTGTTCAAACATTAATTACTACATGACTTCTTACAAACTCGTATTTGTCATTTCGTGTAATTCATTAGTATATGAGATATTTCATACAGATGATGAACTTATACGTACGAACTAATATATTGAGAACATATAGACTACACATGATATGTAATATATTATGTTAATTCAATCAATAACTTTTTAAATAAGTGTAGCGTTAATAAATACTTGTTAACATATAAGTAACAACACGTAAATTGATGAGTAATTTGAGAAATTAGTGAAAAATATTGATATTCTTGTGCACACGATGGCTAATCCCATCGTGGGCACGATCGTGTGGCCCATCGTGTGCCCACATGGATATAGTGACTTGGTGACACTGTAGACACCGTGACACGTGGTTGCCAACATAGGACACGATCGGAGCATACGATCGTGCCCATCGTGTGCCCCATCGTGTGCACTACAAAGGGCAGCATCAAATTATTTTATTGTAAAACCCATCGTGGGTCCTCCTCCTTTTTCAATATAAGCCCATCTTCCTGGACCGAGAGTGAAATACCTGAACCTTAGTCCCCCCCCCCTTTTCACTATAAACCCTAATCAATTAAAATCAATTAAAATCTATTAAAATCAAGTACGCGAAATGAGCGGCCGATTACGAGAAAGATTTAGGAGGAATCGAATCACCTCCACCAAAAAGAAGAAGGAGGATACTTCCTCCCAACCCACCATACAGAACTAGGCCGAGGGGAATATACTCAATGCTCAAAGTAAGTTTTTTGATTTTGTTGTATGTGTAGTGTGTACTGCGAATAATGTGTTTCATGAAACAGAGCCTATTTAAAAACACTGCGAGCACTCCAGTTATACTAGATGGTGATGATGATGATTTAGAGATTTCTGAGAAGACAAGTAAAGAAGTTATTTTAGAAGAAGAAGTTCATGGAGATGATGATACAAGACTAAAGAAACAGTATCAGATGGGGAAAAAAGGATCCAAGTGATTGTGGTTTTTAAGTTAATCTTAGATATTTTGGTGTGATGGTGATGAACTTTTGTTAAGTAAAGTTATATGCTTTTGGTGTAAACTATTGCTCTTTAAACTGAGCTACTTTGTTGTGGTTAATGTTTGCCTCCATATTCACCTTTATTGTTTTACATCATTGAACACTTAAATTTCAATTCGAAGATAAAGAAAATAGAGACAAAATTATGCATTTCAACTAATACTCAGAATAATGAATCAATACATGGTCCATCGAGGATCAAAATACCAGCACATGATTGTTGCTAGTAAGTCACAAATATAAAAATACATAAGCAATTTAAGTTTCATGGTATGGACATCCCCTTATGTCATGGTCATCGTTACGACAAATGCTACACCTCTTCTTCTGCCGGTGCCTTTGCCTCGTTTGTTCATCCATTCCTTGAGTTTCTTATGGAGGGATATTCAAATCCACACCACCTATGGGAATGAATGCTTTGCAAGATTTTCTATTGTGGCCACCCACCACACACCTGAGGCCGTCTACCTGCGGGCAAATTTTCAACAGCGGGCCGTGCACGACTCATCCTTGGTCGGTCGACTTGTCGTACCCCCTCTGGAGGTAAGCAAACGATGGATGAGATCTCCGGTGGGACATTGCACTCATCAGGATGTGGGATAGGATTAATATGCTCCTTATAAGTCTCTATAAGACCTTGTTGCTTGAAATAACGACTAACAAAATCATACACAGACAAACCATTGCCGGAGCGCCTCTTACAATAAGCAATTATGTCAAGGATGTGGTGTAGGATAATGTATTTTTGAAACTGATGAGTACGTATTTTACTTTTTTATTCAGATATATTCTGGTAAGATTGATGTGTTGTGTTGTTAAATCTAGAAAACTGGTTTATGGTGCAGTTGGTAAATCCAGACCAGCCCTGTGTTGCACACGAGGGCAGCACACGATCGTGCCCATTGTGGATTACGATCGTGTGCATCTTGCCCACGGTCATGGACTGCTGCTGTCGTGTGCATCCTTCCATGACCGTGTGTACACCATCCTGCACACGATGGCAGCACACGATCGTGCCCATCATCGGTTACGATCGTGTGCATCTTGTCCACGGCCATGACCGTGTGCACACGACAGCATAGACAAAAACATTGAATGATGTGCACATTAGAGCAAAGCAATTATCTTATAGCGGCAACAACATGACGAGATAGAATCTGATCCAAATCAAACTCCCAACAACAACATGTCCAGGTTCGAAGGTCGACCTCATAAGAAACTTTGTTTTCTTCGACTTTATAAACAAGTGGGGTGGTAGCTCGAATATTAAGAGTCAGACTAGCTTGCACAGAGTTAGAGAGCTTTTAAAAAATGTGCATTGTCAACTCATGGTCTCTTGATGTAGCTTCTCCCCGCTTCTCATCAAACCAACTCTCTAAAATTAGGCGAAATATCTCAAGTAACGAGTAAACATGTAAACGCCTCGCCGACAACATACGATTATTAAAGCATTCAACAGCATTGGATGTCAATAAGTTATAGTGTCGTACCAGACACTTCGACCTAGCCCACATCTCTGGCCCAATTTCAGAAAGGCGCCTGTGAGCCCCATTAGGGCTTTCAATATGTAGTTTCGAAAAGTAGTTTTCAAAAACTTATTCACGATGGGTGTAAGCAGCAGTTCTAAAGAGTCCTATAGCATGAGCACCGTATGAGAGGTCAGATTTTTTGCAAGATGGTGATAGCACAACCCATGGAATGCATTCGGATAGACGGCTCGAACAGCATTCTGAATGCTCTTATGTTGGTCACTCACAATCAGTAAATCTTCCATCGGATTGTAGCATTTGCGCAGGTTATACAGAAAATAAGTCCATGACTCGTCGTTCTCTATCGGACCGAGACCAACTGCAAGAGGAAATACTTGCTCGTTCCCGTCAAATGTGATGGCCGCAAATAGAGTTCCTTTATTCCTTCCCTTCAGGTGGGTCCCATCAACTATAATCACCGGTCGAAGGCACGTCTCAAATGCCCTAATACTCTGTCCGAGTGCAACGAACATGTGGCAAAGCACTCCCTCACAAGTCATCTGCAAATCATAAATTGTCCCTGGATTACGCTGTTTTAACAAATAAATATAAGATGGGAGCCTCTGATACGACTCATCAAAGCCGCCATATGTATTCTCTATCGCTATATTCCTCGTCCGGAGAGCAAAATTGTATAGCATGTCAATGCCGTACTCCCTACACATCTCTGCAATCATCTCTTTTGGCCTCAAAGTGACCCCCTCACCGGTCAATCTTTTAGCAAAATAATGGGTGGCAACCTCAGAAGTGACCGACCATGCGGCAGCACGGTTCAAATCAGGGTGACAGTTGTGCTCCAAGGTCAACTTAGTAATTCTCCAAATAGTTGCACCCTCAATAGCACACAACCTAAACTGACAATTGTTTCGCCCACTCTTACAGACAAACACTATATGTTTATCGGCGGAACGATCAGTGATACACTGTAGCATGCTTTCCAAATGATACATTCCTACCATTATCCTCAACTTTGTCTTGGACCGAAAGGCGGGCCCCACCTCTAGCTGACCGGTGACCGGTGGAGGCTGCTCGACCCAACCCAAAGTCCCGGTCGGGGTCCGGAAATGGAATGATCCAGTTACGCATTGAATGTAGATGCTCATGCTCGCTCGCAGATTGATGGTCGGATGAGAAGTTCTGACGACTCATAATCCTATCCATTTGGGCCGTTGGCGAACCGAAGCAAGAAATTCTGCACACAGTGACTCAAGCAAGTCTTTACAACAATCTTCATCTTCGGATGTATGCACCTCATCATCTTCCTCGTCTTCCTCATCTTCCTCGTATTGATAATCTTTGGAAGGCATGTCATAATTTATGTTGCCGGACTCTACTCTCGAGCTGCTACATCCCATATTAACCGCGGGAGTTGAGGAGCTGCCGTTCTCAACATAGACCTTATGATCCTCCTTGTATTCTACTAGTAATCGAAGTATCTCGGTATCGCCCCGTAATGGAACTTTTACTTTGTTTCCCTTGGCCATGTGTGTCAAGTACCATAATTTGTAATCGGACTCATTTGGACCACCCAAACCCTCTCTGATAACCCCCACGAGGTTTGCACGACTAACTTTGCTCGTGTCGATGTAGACAAAAAATGAGTCCCCGTCTACATATGTCGATCGCTCCCAATGACCACTGTGATGTATCAAAATATGCTGCCACGACATCTGATTACAAAAAGATGAATAACTATTCAGAAAACTGAGCAAACAATATTCTAAAACGGTCTGCCTTGGACACGACCGATGCACACGGCCGTATGCTACCGTGTGCAGCGATCGCGTGCAAGTTTCTGGCCATGAACACGATCGCTGCACACGATTGTAGACGATCGTGTTAAACGATCGTGAACACGTTAGTTGTGCGCACGATGTCAATGTCGTTGGACACGACCGTTGCACACGGTGGCTTCCCATCGTGTGCAGCGATCGTGTCCGGAAGAACTTGTCGGGAAAAAAAAAATTCCAGCGGTAAAATATTGATGCATATATTCTTTTATGAATCCAGAAGCACGACAAATGAAGTCATATTTGAACGTCAATTTTTCTTTTCGAATAATCTTGTGATTTTTATAAGATTTAGAGACCCTTTGTCAAAAATGGTTGTGTTGTTTTGATGTATATGTTGTAGTTAAATTTTGGTTGTTGGACACTAATGATCGACGTTGAGCAGATGAGGAAAATGAAAAAGAAAAAAGAAAAGAAAAATAGTTTAATTTAAATAAAATACAAAAAAAAAAAGAGAAAGTCAACATTACAACTTTTGGAAGGACATTTTTAATCAAAATTGTACTAAAAACTTATACTCTTATAAATGGGGATATAAAACTTGTCAATTTTATGATTTGGTATTAAAAAATTAATTCCCACTATTTTTTATTTACTATTTATTTTATTGTAGTTTAAACATTCGGAATATTATCTATTATACAGATTCTAGTAAAACACAATCTTTCATAATTATAATATGTTCTTCTTATTTCATTTATTTATTTATTAAAAACTACGATGATTTTTTTTTTTCTTTCGCATAGAAGATGAGAATTATTTCCAGTACTGAATACCTCTCGGGTTCTACCTCAACTCCGATTTAACACTAAGTTTTTCATCATGACTCACTCGTGATTCCCGCTGGGTAAAAACTACCGTGACTTAGAGGGGTGTATTTAATTGGGATTTGATGGGATTTTTTTGGATTTTAGAAATCTTAGGGTATTCAATTTGGATTGTTTTGAATCCATTAAAATATTGGGGTATTCAATTTGAATTTCAGAATGTTATTTAAAATCTTGGTGTATTCAATTAGGATTTCAAAATGTCATTTAAAATCTTGGTGTATTCAATCTGAATTTAAAACAATCCATTAAAATATGAGGGTATTTAAAAATCCATGTATTTTTTGGATTCATTAAAATGATGAATTTTGTCGGTGTTTTTTAAAGTTTTGAAATTTCACCAAAATCAATGAAGATTTTGAAGCATTTCTAAAAATCATTTCTAAATCCGAAAACTCTCCATCAATTTTATAAAATTCTTCAATAATTATTATTAATCCATGCATTTTTAATGATCCGCCAAAATTTTTAAAAATTCATATATTAATCCACCAAAATATGAATGGAATACCCTCCCCTTAATAAATATGAGTTTAGATATACCGGAAGCACGTCTCGTATGAGTTTTTGGAGTTACACAAGCTCGTCTGCATTCATCTCCCTTATATCGCAGGCATAGGCTGCTGGTAAGTGCATTCTCAACTCGAGCAAAAATCTCTGTTTTCGTGTATGTAAACCAAGAAAATCTGCCTTCACATCCCCCAAACCACCACTGGAAGAAAAACAACACTTTAAGCCCGCCCGCATATTCTCAAAGAGGCGAACGCAGAGCAATTCTAGCGAAGAAAATGGCAGGAACTTCTCAGGAGTCGGTGGTGGTCGGCGAAAAAGATGAGAAAGCCGTCAACGCATCCCGCCGCGCTGGGCCCGAGATTGAGACCGTCAGTAAGTGTGCGTTATTGCTGTTATTGTGTATATCATTATATATATGATTTAGGGTTTAAATTTCGATAATATGATGCCACGCTGTCGTGGTGGTTTCGTTTGGCTTAATTTCCTTAAATTGTCTGTTTAGGGTTAGTGAATAACTGTATGTAATCCGCTAGGAATTTTGAGATGTTCTCCAAATTTTATCCATTCTTGGATGCCATGCTATAATTTCTCATCTCATATCTTTTTTTTTTTTTTTTTTTTTTGGTACTTTAAGGATTTTGTTTATCCGTTTGTTTGAAATTGTGGTACTTCCGCTCTGAGTGTCTACGAGAACACTGATGTTTGTTGTAGTAATTACCAGTATATTACTCAACTTTATCCATTCTTGGGGTCATGTTATAATTTATCCTCTTATATCTTCTTTTCCCTCTTTTTTTAGGGAATCTGTTTATTTGTTTGCCTTAAATTGTGGTGTTTACACAGCTCGTGTCTATGAGAACGCTGATTTATCTAGTCGTTGTAGCAATTGTCATGGAAAAATAGTTGTCTAAGCATGGTCTATGCTTTTATCTTTTCAGACTTAAATAATCCTTGTAGTTTGTGTTACTTGTAATTTACTTCAATGTAAGAGTTTCCTGATAGAGTTTTTCCAATGGACAACTGAATCTGAGGAAATCCTATTATATTCCAAGTTTAGATTAGAAAAGAAAAAGAAAAAAGAGTAGAAGAAATGGAGTGTGTTTTCTGGGAAAGATGAAAACACGACCCTTTAAATGCAATTCATGTAATAGGTATAGGGGGTGTTTGGGAATCATTGGATAGATGTTCGTTGATTGCATTAGCTGATTCGACTAGCTGATTACATTAGCTGGTTTGACTAGCTGATTGTATTAAAGTGTTTGGTAAAATTAACTAATAGCGGATGGCTGTTTGTTTAACCAAGATAGTAAAATGACACATAAGGGTATGCATATATATTATTAGTTAATGGTCATAAAATACTAAATAGTGACGTCAATTAATATATATTATTTTTTACTTATTAAAAATTAATCTATTAATTATAGTATTTAATATAATATTTTATTTTTTATTTTTTTTATTCATGGGTGTTTTGATTAATTAGTGTAAACACTATTGAAAATTATTTTATTCCTTTTACATTCTTATTCTTTTTGTTTTAATTATTTCAAATTGTCGGTAACCATAACAAATAGTAATTTAGAATACATAATATTAATGCACAGTTAGATACAGTATAATATTGATTAGAACAAAAAAATTAGAAAATAAAAAAGATTTCATGATACTAGTGGGTAAGAATGTAATTTGGATGGAATAATCCAATCCGCTCTTTCCAAAACGCTGCTAAAAGTAGCGTTTCTAAAATTAGCTTTTTGAGGCCAATAAGCTCTTTCAATCCGCTATTCACCAAACATTTAATTTGGCTGTTTCATTTGGTCAAACCTCTAATTAGCTCCAATCCGCTAATTTTCCTTCAATCCGCTCTTCACCAAACACCCCCATAGCCTATAGGATATTATTCCGGTTGCATCACACAATTTCATACTCCAGTTGTAGACCAATCTGATGCTATCGTAGCTGAAGTTAGTGGGCTTAACTTTGCTCGTTTATTTTCTTATTTTCCCATGAATTTTGTAAATGACTGCAATGATATGGGAAATGTGTAATTGCTTGCTCAGAGCTGATCACAAGTCGTTCTTTGGTTGATATAATATGGATCTACAAAATCTATTGGGATAGTCCACTTGATTCATCTGTCGCGCCACCGGATTAACGATTAAGAGAAAACCAACATTTTTCAGCAAAAGAAAACCATTTACAAAGTCTGGTATTGACTGAAGTCCATTTGAGTAGAAAGACATTACCCTGCATAGTCCCATTGACATTAGTAGCACAATGTCAATGGGACTGCGTACGAGATCTTTGAGCTTGACTATTTTCGCTTCACTACCACAGGGTAATGTCTTTCTACTCAACGTGGCTTCGTGAATGATTTTCTTTTGCTGGCAGATGTTGGTTTTCTCTTGGTCCTTAATCCTGTGACGGGACAGATGGTCCAAGTGGATTATCCCGTGAATTCTGTGGATCCATATAGTATTAACATTGAGGCCATTGATCCAGTTTTCTTACCTGATCATTGATTTTAAGAATCTGCTATGCTGCAGCAACTGCCGGGACAAACAAAGCTGCTTCAAGCAGCACCACTTTGAACGCCAGGAAGCTTGATGCAGACACGGAAAATCTTGCTGGTGGGTTGAAACTATTGTTGATTTGTGTCAATCAGTTGAACTTGTTAATCATTTATGTTTTTACATGTTAATGGTCGCATTTATTTGCTGTTTGTCTAATCTTGGCTATAACTTTCGTCTCTTTTCATGGTAAGTGCGCCATCCCCTCATGAAAAATGTGGGGATGACCAATATATGGTCTATGCTCTCATTTGGACTTAGTTAGGTTGCGTAGTTAGAAAACGAAATCATTTCTTCTCAAGTACTAAACTTTTCTTATCTTCTTGTTTACATAACTAAGTCTGAAATGAAATCATATACATATTTGATTGTTAAAAGCTCCCCCCCCCCCTCCTTCCCCCCTCCCGACTTATTCACATTTGCATTCCCTGAAATGAGTCTGCTTTTAAACTAAAATATGATGCATATTTATGCATATATTTAGAATTATGATGATTTGGATTCTCGTTATCTGACTCCCATGGGAGATGCAAATGGGTTGAGACTAAAGTGCCAATTTATAAATAAAGTGTAAATTAATTTATGTTACTCGACTCTTCATTTCACCCCAAGTAGCCTTCGGATCCTCAACACTCTGGCATGAGTATGACACTTACACTTCATTTCGGGCCAAAATCATGGATTTTTTTTTCACAAAATAGCCAACTCGGACACTTGGACACGTACGAGTATCCGAGTCCGACCCGAGTACCCGAGTCCGAGTAACATAGAAATTAACATATGAATGAGAGATAAGTGTTTCTTTGCATTTTTGAGATGAGGTTGATCTCACCATCTCAATGGAGATTTAATTTAGCTGACCATCTTATCCTTGCAAGATATGATAAATACCTAGTATACCATAGAATCTTGTTATTTTGCATATGGCCTAATGACAAAAGATTAATCTCCATGTGGATACCAAACAAATACATTACTTTCTGGCTGCAAATTTTTTATTTTATGTTCGATCTTGGCTTAACCTGAGGTGAAGGTGAGCCAACCAACTATGTAGATGCATCAAAAGGCGTTGATGTTTTCTAATAATCATTGAAATTTCCCTTTGGCTCAGCCTCTGTAAAAATCATTGCGGAGTACGCGAAGTCGGGGCGTTCTTCGTGTAAGAAATGCTCGAAAGCAATTGCTTCAAAGACATTGAGGTTGGGTTCAGTGAGTAAAGATCCGCGAGGATTTGACATGACTAAATGGCATCACTTGGATTGCTTTCTTTTTAGTAATTTGCATTCAGTTTCCTCTGCTGAAGCCATCACTGGGTTCTCATCTCTCAAGGTGTGCATTTTGGATATTTTTCTCAAGTTGTTATTATTTTAGATTGAGTGTATGTGATCATTTGTCTTTTTCAGACTTCAAAAAGATGTTCCATTTTGTTTTTATTCAACTCTTTTGCAAGTTTGTAAATGCAGAGCAGTGATCAGGAGTCCGTAAAAAAATTAGTAAATGAAGGTGCTCAGGCTTCACAGGAGGTATCAATTGACTATCACAGCGAAGATATGTACAATTTTTTGCTTATCATGAACTTAATTTCATGTATAATAACAGCAAGTTTTTGAGCAATAAACCTAAAGCTATGAAGCACCGTTACTCCTAAAAGGTAACGTGTGCCAGTGCTTCATAGATCTGAAGTAATAGGTTGTCTGATGGACAGGAAGGTGTAGTTGAAGAAGTGCTATAAAGCATTTTTTGTGCATGAATGTTGGTAAATTTAAATTTTCTCTTTAATCCTTCCTGACACTGAATATTTATGAAACTGTCTTTTGTTTTTGCTTCAAATAGGTCAATAAAATGGATGAAAAGGAGGATAAAGAGCCAGGGCAGGGAAACTTAAAAAAGCAAAAGGTATTTAAGCTACACTAGGTATGCCAAGAAATCAAATAGGACATGATTATTATGTAAAGTTTAATGAACAGCGCTTATCTGTTCGTAATAAGTTTATCTCTCATTGTTATATCTGCTCTTACTTTTCCTGCCAATTTTAACCCCTGCTCCATAGTGTGGAGTAGGCTGAGTCATGAAAGATTTATGTGGTACTTCATACGTTTAGATAACCAACCTTTTGCTTTTCTCGTCCAACATTAATTGGAGATTTAAGATTGCAGCATCAGATTGATGGTTTGATTGCCCCATTACCAAATATATTTGACCTGGCCTTTTTAAATATTCTTAGTCTTACATGTGTTACATTCAAAGCCCATCAATTTAATTCTAAATTTCATTGTTATTTGGGAGAAATTAATTCTTACATATATTTGGAAGTGAACATTCTTATTATAATATTCTTCTTCCCTTTTGTGGGAACATTTTACTAGCTGATTGCATATAAGGAAGAAGCAAAGCTTGAATTGGAGATTTCAATATCTGCTTCTGATATCAAGGAAAAGTACAAGGTATGGACTTCAGTGAAAATCTCATCCTCTTGAAATATCGAACGTTATTGGTATTGCATGCTTTAGATGTTCTTTGGAGTTGATACTTTTGGAGCCACGAGCTCCCTCCCTCCCTCCCTCCCCGAAGCCTAATTTGTTTAGAGAAGCACATACAGTACTTTTGTGTTGTCGGGATTGAGCCGCATCACAAGAAACTTGAAGTATCCCATCTCATTATGTAATCCTTTTACAAGTTTCTTGTGCTATTGTTTTTGTCCTATGCTATTATCCGTCTTTTGAAGTTCTCTGTACTTATTTATTCATTTAGGATGCTATGCTGTTGCCTAAGTGGAAAGCATTTCAGACAATTATATTTCTCGAAAGGGTGAGCATGTTTTCTTTTTCAGTGGTCATTTATGTCATGCTTGCTCATCTTTCTATATGGACAAGGATGATGATGTAAATGTCATCTTAACTTATGAATGTTTTGTTATCTCAAAACGAACAACATTGATTTTTCACTTTGCCCTTAGAGCATCTTTCTTTTTCATGTTTTGTTATGACGCTGGAATTAATGGAACATTCCTTTAGAGCGGCTATAGATCTGTTGACTCACTAAACATCTTCTAGTTGTGGTTTACTAATAGAATCATATAGGCTTCCTTAATTATGAAAGAAACCGTTAGATAACCTAGGTTGGCGTTATTTTTGGCTTTTTAAATGTTGATAAAATGACCCTTGGGACCGAAAAGGATAGCTGACTCTCTCTCTCTCTCTCTCTCTCTCTCTCTCTCTCTCTCTATATATATATATATATATATATATATATATATATATACACACACACATTTATATGTGTGCCACTGTATATATTTAACAAAATGTCTGAAGTTGGTTTTTATTTTCTATTAGGATGATGGTCTTCATGATTCTAGGAAAATTGCAGCCTTTGATTTTGATGGTTGCCTGGCAAAAACATCACTGAAAAGGTATGATTTTCCAATTCCTGAAGGCAATTTGCTGATGGTGTACCTTTAATAGATATTGCGTACTTGTGCAATTGTTGATTGGAACTGGAATTATATAAAGCTTGTTAATCACGGTAACCTGATATGGATACTGTATAGTGTCTTTATCTTGTTTCTGTTATGTCGAAAGTGAACTGCATAAGACAATCTTACTACCTTACTGTTGCAGTAGTGTGAACTAACAAGGTTGAGTTATAGTCTCATAATGAAAAATCCATTAAAAAATATGCGTTTTTTTTTTTTGCTGAAAATTGGAGTTATTAGTCAGATGTTGACGTGTGACCGGGAATGACGCAAACACATTAGTTTCCTTGGTGCCTTGTCATAGGTGAATTTCATCAAATCTTTGTTCTGAAATGATATAAATTTTTTTCCACGAAACAGGACTGATTAAAAAAAAAGTTGATTTCACAATATCAATCTTGTACGTGTAATGGGACATGACCATATCAATTACCTCAATTCATCGCCGTCTCATGATAGTTTCCAGACTTATGATGATGGCGGTTTTGAGTTTCATCTCATTTCTCCTTCGTATGAAATAGTGGTGCGCAAAAAATCGAGAAACTGAAGGAAAAAAAAATGAAAACCAAACTCAAAGTTTGTTTGTTTTAAAACCCGAAAATTTCGTTTGGTTTCGGTTTAATGTGGGAAAACCGAATAGAAAAACAAACAAACCAACATTTAATAGTAACATAATATTATCTATTAATTATGAAAGCGTTATATTACAATTTCTTTAGTTATTAATTAAAGTGTTTCGTGTTTTAAAATGAGTCCACTGTATCCGATATTGCTTAGGGATTTTTTTTTGAGAAAGTCTAGTTTTGTCTTTTTTAAAAAAATATAAAACAGAAAAAAATGAAAGCTCAACGAAACCGAACCGATTCAAACCAAAACCGAAAATCTGAAACGGAATGGTTTGGTTCGGTTGCGGTTTTAAGAACTAAAAAAACGAAATTTTCGATTTTAGTTCGGTTTTATGCAAAACCCGAACCGACCCGACCCGACCCATGCTCACCCCTACTATGAAAGTTGCGATAGGAAGGCATCCAATGTCAAACTTTGCTACTTTGCTTTTTGCATGATTTGATAGTGTTAACTAATTTTAGAATATTAATTGACACTTGAATGCCACCGACCCCAACATAGTTGGGGATTAAGGTGCAAATGAAATGATGATGATGTTGTTGATGATGATGATGAAACGTGATTGATGTACTAAGATCCACACAACAATCTTTTGTTGAGCTGAATCATGTGAAGAAATCAATTGATCCGAGTGTATTGTGTATTTAGAGTAGGTGCCGATGCATGGTCCCTCATGTATCCTTCAATACCGGATAAGCTTCAGAGTCTCTACAGAGATGGCTACAAGCTGGTTTGTCTGTTTCCTTTGGAACCAATCAGTCTTTTTTGAATCATAAACATGTCTTGCGAGTCAGGTATGAATTGATTGGATATGATTGGCTTACACAGGTTATTTTTACCAATGAATCTAATATTGAGCGGTGGAAGAATAAGAGGCAGGCTGCCGTAGATTCCAAAATCGGAAGGCTTGAAAATTTCATCAAGCTTGTGAAAGTCCCCGTTCAGGTTTGTTTGTTATGCTTACAATATGTTTGTTCACTCTCTTTCACACACACTGACATTGGGGCTGGGTTCGGTACGGTTACCGGACTCTTGGGCCGTTATCATCTATCATACCGATTCATTTTGGTAGCCAAAATTAATTACCAGAGCCTATACCGGTAATATCTGTAAACGATAGTGCCAGTTGGACGGTTGGTTACCGGCTTGATACCGATTACTATTGTAACCATCTCTTCTATGTTACTAAATCAGCTCATAAATCAATGACAAACAATATTACATTACACAGATATGCTTAGACATTAACACAACTACACAAACATTATTACTAAATCAGGTTCCAAATCAGGTCTGCGATGAACAGCCAATAAGGCAATATAGCAGCCACCCGAAATCACCACCAAGTTCCAAATTAAAAAGTACTAAATTACTAATGCAATCCATCCCAAGTGAAAAGTACCAATATAGCAGCCAAGTTCCAAATTATAAAGTACCAATATAACAACCATAAAATCCATCCCAAATGAAAAGGTAGATGCAAGCATAAATACAAACAGAGCACTAGAGAGAAATGAACAGATCTTGTTGAGACACTTGAGATATTGAAACTTAAGCATGAGTCGAAGTTGAATTTTCGGCCGGTTACCATATTCACTGGTAACCTACCCAGCCCTACCACACACACACACACACACATATTACTAGCTCTGCTTCTTTATACTTGCAACAGTTCGACTTTTGCACTATTCGGGAAACATTTGCCGCAATTTTTTTACTAATACAAAAACAAATATTCTCATGTAAAATTTTGAAATTGTCTCAATGTGTATTTTAAAAACATTATTTTTTATAATTTTACTAATATATAATTAAAGATATTAGTGATCAAAGTTATACATCGAACAGCGTGAATATCAAACTGTTGAGTATCTAAAAAAGGATTTAGTATATGCTAAGGTTTCAACGCAACACTGTAAATGAGAATCACGTGCCATACTCTCGATCAATTGACAACTCATTTTTACAGTTGACTGATAATATGCAGGTCTTCGTTGCCTGTGGACCGAGTTCTGGTCAATCGGAAGACCCGTTCCGCAAGCCCAGAACGGGAATGTGGAAGATTATGGAGAAGGGATTCAATTCCAGCCTGCCGATTGACATGGATCTGTTATTCCCTCTTGCTTTCGATCTTTGGCGTTAAATTTTCTTGTTTTCTTTTATGTTCGGAATCTTGAACTCGAAGTCCTACATCGGTTTGATCTATCTTCTTCTTCTCTGTGTGTGTGTTATGCTAGATCCTTCTATGTTGGTGATGCGGCCGGAAGAGCAGATGATCATAGTGATGCCGACAAAAAATTTGCACAGGTTCGTGAAAGCTATGTGCTTTTGCAGATTAATTTAGTAGGTGACATATCATTTCATTGGAAATCGGTGTTTGCAGGCTGTTGGCTTAAAATTTTATGTGCCGGAGGAATACTTCGTCGGTTCAAATTAGTATTTTGTTTCCAACCTTGTAGCAATTCGTAGATGATAGAGTTGGACTAATGTGTGCTGCACTACTTTTTAAATTTTTAACAGTGTTGCAGCATGCAAACTTGACTCGAGATGAATTTTGTTTCCCATCTTTCGTTATAAATTCTTGCAACCTTCCTTACTTCTCTCCCTCTTGTTAGTTACCTGGCTTCCTTCCTTTTTAGGTGTACTGCGAGCAATTTAATTTCATGGTCCCAGGACACCTGACTCATGACCGGTTATAAATAAGAATAAAACCTATATCACTAAGGTTTTGAAGTAAACATTGATAATCATTGTATGTACTTAGGATCTTAGATCTTAATACATATGTTATCTTAATCGATGTGTATCACTTATTCTTATAACTTTATATATACGTACATGAGATGATCGAATGGTGATATTTAACTATAAATATGTTTTAGTATAGATTTATGACCTACATCACCAAAGTTTTGAAGTAAACATTGGTCTCTCTGAAGCTTTGTTGGTCTGGGCATGATTTCCCCCCAAATTTTACGCACTATGTCTTGTTCGACAAGGTAGCGACAATTTGCCCTAGAGGCTCCTCTTCGAATTCTTTCATTTTGTATTGAAAAAAAAAAACAAGCCCTGAACCAAGAAATTATCAGAACTGAAGCAACAAAAAGAAAAATATCTACACAACAATCATGTTAGTTGGGCCAAAATCCGACGTCTGTCATGTTCCCCGGACTTGTTTATTTCAAGCCATTCTAACTTGTGTAACAGCATCAATCAAGCCACAACACCATCTTCTTCAATCACATTCATTTAGATACAGTCGAGCAACACCAAGCTGTCACAAAGAACTAGTTGATGCAACACATCAGTTATCACAACATCACAACAAATTTATGGATTATCCAACTTTGTAAATAACGAGTTAAAGGTTGGTCACATCGATAAAAGTATACCTCTACGTCCTTTTTTTTTCCGATAAGTCATCATCATGCAGACAAAAGTCAATAGCTTGTCCAACAAAAGAAACAATTAACAAACAAAGGAAAAAGATCAAGAGCTTACAATCAAATTCAAATCCAATACTTTTGACAGTTTTTCGAATCTGTCCAAATAAAATTGTTTAAACGAAAAACTATCAAATGTAAAAAGTAAAATAAAAAAGAAAAAAAGACCAAAGAGTTTGGATTTAAGTTCGGGTTCGAGACTCCGTTGTAACTTTAGAAGATATCATTAAGCAAGAAATATGCAAATGGCTGAATCATAATTAACATACTAATGATACTACGATTTAAAGGGCGACTGTCTTAGACTAGTGGCAACTAGTGTCTGCTCACCCGATCGCCAAGATATAGCGGTATTTCCAACTGAGAAGAAATAACCAATTTGCCTAGTTAGTTATATACGGTATGGGAATTAAACATTACAAATACGAACTGTTAATGCTGTATATCTCTTTAGTAAGTTTGGCGAGTTATGTGCACAACGGTGTAATGTATGGTGTCTGTTGAATGCCACTCCACTCGCCACAGGTGTTTGTCACGCACGAGTTATCGAGTCCATAATTTTATAATTCAGATAAGTGTAATGAGACGGGAAGTAGAAATGGCACGAGTGTTTTGTTCACATGCAGCCGAAAAACTCAATGGTGAGCAACTCAATTGAAGGCTGATTGTGCTTGAACACTGGAGCTAAGTACCATGTGATCATATACACACCATTCAATACCTTCACACAAACGACAAGACTTCATTTCTTCCTACCAATCTCCCCTTCGACGATAGCATGTCTCGTAAGAACAATCTCCTTAACAAGATTCCTGTACGTAAACGGTCTAACAGCCGCGCGTAAGAACAACCCTGGCGGTATCCTACTCTTGCTCACCCTCTTCTTATACGGACCATATCCCAGCAGCTTCCATTCTTCGCGACTCACTTTAGCCCTTTTACCTCTCATTTCCAGTTCATCTCCATCACCCAAACTAGAGTCCCCACCTTCCTTCTTCGCCATCGCCTTCAATTGCCTCTCATAATACTTGTTAGACGTCTCTATACTTCTCTCCACAAGCTTTTCCATAGCTTCGTTGCTTCTCACCGACTTCTTAAACACCTCATCCCAATACTCATCGTTTTCTTCTGGTCTTGAATCGTCCTCGTCCTCTTGGATCCCTAGTCCATCATCTCCATCAACTTTCACATCATCAATCACATCATCCGGAATTCCACTATCATCGTCGTCATCATCATCATCATCATCCCCATCACCATTATAACTTTTTCCATCATCATGAACATCGTCATTCCCATCATCCTCAATCCAATCGAGAATCACATTTTCTATATCCTGACCATCATTATCATCAGGCGCATCACAACCCAACTCCATTTCCTCCAACTTCGCTTTCCACTCCTTGGTATGCGGATGCAACAACATGACCGGATGATTGGTTAACAAGAACTCCAAACACTTTGACTTTTTCTCATCGGTCAACTTCTCAAACCCCTTAACCACATCGTCCACAAACGCTTTTGGGCTCACCCTCACGATCTTACAAAGCCCGCCGAAGTACGTACACATCTCTACATTCCCATTGTCATCCACAAGCTCACACATGTAATCCTTCTCCGTCTCCGGGTCAAGCAACGGCCCTAACGCACCGAAAAACTCATCCTGAGGCTCGAACCTACATTGATAAACAGGCCTCTTCACATATATAATGTCGGGCCTCATCCAGGCCGCACATTGTGTAATCAAGGCCCGCGCCTTATTCCCCAGCCTTCCCATTAAAGTCCACTTATCCAACCTTTGATCGCCAGCTTCGAGCACAACCTCGCAAACCAAAGTCCATTGCTGCCATGGTAAATCAGAAATTCTCCATTTGGGATGCCTAACAAAAACCCAGAAATACCTCAATCTCTTGTTCTTATCCATGGCATCCAATCTTTTCTGAAAATCAACGGCCATATCGTGCTGTTCGATTTTCTCCCACTCCTCTTGATCCCTAACCTCGCCAATCATGGTCACACGCTCATCAGAAAATCTCCCACGGATCGGGTCGCCCAATACCACCCCACGCCAAGAGTAGGGTCCAAATTGACCGTATTTGTACCAGTCGTATGGGTGCTTTAGATTCGGGTCGTCCTTGTCCATGAACCTAACCAGCCTATCATAGCCCAGACCGATCATTTGGAGTTCCTCCTCGGAAAAGTTATCCGGGTAATTCTTGTGGGGATTTTTCAGCCTGTAAAATAGGCTCTCCGCCATCTTTCTGCTTTTCCGTTGAGCATTCCGCTTAGCCTGTCTGCGGAGGACGGCATCCCCCTCGATGCGGCCGGTGGATGGGCCTCCTGGTTTTCCTTTGCTCCGACCGGCGAATGACCGGAAGTCTGGCCGCTGGTTGACATTTTTGCTGGAGAAATCGGGTTTAAGGGTTTGTGAGTGGATTGTTAGGGGTTTTCGGGTTGCTGCGGAACGGCGAATCCGCGGGAAGGTTTTGAGGGGAGGGTTGCAGAATTTGGATGGACGGGTTGAGAGATGAGGGTTTAGGGTTCTAGGAAGGGAGAGGTTATGAGGTTGCATTGTAGAGAGAGAGAGTAGTAACGTTAGAATCGAGATCGGCTTGTTAAGGGGGGAGGGAGTGGGGCTCGGGTAAGGGGATCGGGTACCCTTACCCGAGCGGTAACACCGCCGTCGGGGTGTCGGGTAAGGCGGGCGGTGTTACCTTGCGGCTTCGGAAGCCGATCGGTGGGGGGGGGGGGGGGTTTGGTTTGAATATACTAGCCGTTGAACGGCTAGTTCAATAAAAAAAAAAAAAATCCCTATAAAATCAGACTTTCTCAACTCATTTTTTCAAAATAAAAACACACTAATCTCTCCAAAATAAAAAATAATTACTAAAATGTCTTCCGATTCTTCCGAATTCGAATGCATTATTCCGTCTTCGTCCGACGAGATATCCACGGGTAGCTCGTTGCAACTTATGCTTCAAGCGGCTCAGTACCTTGAAGACACGGCAAGCTCTAGCCGAACTAGCGTAAATCGTCAACGGGAAATAGGTCTTCAAACGTTGGAGAATGATTGGTTCGTTGAAACACCAAAGTACAACGAAGAGTACTTTAAAAAAAATTCGAATGGAGAAAAGCATGTTTTTGCAAATAGTGGGCGACATTGAAGCGAGATACCCATATTTTCAAGAAGGCTACGATGCGCGTTCGAAAAAAAGTTTCACGGCGAAACAAAAAATCACTTGGTAGTTAGGCAACTCGCAACCGCAATCCCCGATGAGTATGATGAATATTTATGCATGGTGCAAGAACGTCACATGAAACTCTTAATTATTTTTGTGAGGCCATCATTGAGTTGTACGGTCGAGTACCTACGTGGCCGACAAAGACACGACCTTGCTCGCATTTTGCAGGCCCATGAGGCGAAGCATCACATCCCTGGAATGCTTGGTAGCATCGACTGTACACACGTCAAATGGAAAAATTGTCCTAGACAATTGAGAGGGCAATATACGAGAGGTGACTATGGTGTTCACACTATTATGCTTGAGGTCACCGCGTCACAAGATATGTAGATTTGGCATGCTTTTTTTGGTCCACCAGGGTCAAACAACGATATCAACGTATTGAATCAGTCTGACTTGTATCTTACAGATCGAAATGGAACGGCGATGAACAGTTCATTCAACGTGAATGGACGCTTTTACAAACGCGGCTACTATTTGACAGATGGAATCTATCCTAAGTGGTCCACATTTGTTAAAGCATACCCGTATCCAACCGACCCAAAGGAAAAGAGATTTAAGAAGTTACAAGAGGGGGCGAGAAAGGATGTCGAGCGAGCTTTTGGTGCTCTCAAAGGAAAATGGAAAATTCTCGACCGGCCTCTCCGAGCTATGACCAAAGCGAAGATTGCCAATCAGGTTCATGCGTGTGTTATTTTGCACAATATGGTTATAAAACGCGAAGGGAGGGCAATCTCACCGGTTCATATAATGGATGAGCCGGTCCAGCCAGTGTTCGACGACAATGTGATAGCGGAGTTACTAAATAAAGTTCTCCATGACCGACTTCGATATGATCTCACGGAACACGTAGCACGTCAATACTTGCCGCATCTCGATGATTAGTGGGTTTTTTATTTTAATCTAGTTATTTTTAAGTATTATGTTATGTTTCTTTTTTTAAAGTATTATGTAATATTTTTATTTTTAATGAAATGGTATGTTTTTATGTAATGTTTTTTTTAAGTATTATGTAATGTTTTTATTTTTAATGAAATGGTATGTTTTTATTTTAATATTGTATGTGATTTTATGTATTAAAAATATAAAAAAAAAATCGGGTAGTATAGGTGACCACTCCCTCCACTTAGGGTAGTGTTATGGTAGAATTGGGTAGTTTTGAGTTGGAGGGTTTTTATTGGATAGAGGTGAGGTGGCACCTAGGGTATTAGGTGACCACTCCCTCACCCCTAAGGAATCATGTGGGTATCGAACTGGGTATTTCAGAATGGGTATTGGGCGGGTTTCATGTGTTTATTGAAATTATATATTATATATAAAGTTTATCCCCCTTAATTTAATGTGGGGGTTGTGCACAAAAATTCTATTATATATAAAGTTTATCCCCCTTAATTTAATGTGCAAGGGGGGTTGTGCACAAAAATTAGTACTGTACAACTAATGCATTGCACACCAAAAATAATTTCGTTTTATATAAACTCACGAATTTACATCTACATATTAAACTCCAAGGAATACAAACAATCGTGTAATGATGGAGTGAACACAAAAGGGTTCCTGGAACCATGCTCTCATAATTGATGAATATGAAGTGTTGCTGAAGTATTAATGCTTGAAGCACTATATAAACCATCCAAAGACGAAAAAACAACATAGCAAAAAAACCACACCAGTTTTGCAGTTTGCCATATAAGCATCCTGTTACGTTTTTTATTTATATGTAGATAAGAGGTTGTCACTATTTTTTAATCTTGGCCTATATTTTCGAATATGGAGTTAAAGACTTGCTGTGGTATTCTTTAAAGATGTTTGTGTGTGCTTCTGATATTAAAGGGTTTGATGTTTGTATGGAGTTAAAGACTTGCTGTGGTATTCTTTCGAATATGGAGATCTGTGATTTGATGTGACTTTCTTTTCTTTGTTCGTTAAAAAACACAGAAACTAAATCGAATGATTTTGAGCAGAAACATTAAAGGGTTTGATGTTGTGTTTGATTATTTCGGGTAAGGAGTTACGACGGTAGTTTGTGTGTGAAGCTGTGTTCATGTTTGGTGGTTGATCTGCAAAACCATAGAAAATGATGGATGGGAAGCGGATGTTTTAGGATAGTGATAAAAAAATTAGATGTATATCTTCGAATGGATTGGATCCCATCTTACCCGAATTTTTTTACCCCATTGGTTTTGGATTTTAATCTGTTGGACTGGATCCAACCATAGCAAAATAATCTCAAAACACAATGAATTGATGTCAATAATCAATCGGTTGGTGTTTGCTAAAAGAAATGAAACAAAATGGATTGAAGTAAAATGATTGTTTTAAAGTGTACAACTCAATGAAAAGCTAATGAATGAATATATGCATGTAATAATGGGAAGCTTATGTGAATACTGAGTCGGACCTCCAGTAGTTGGTAATTTTGACACATACATACATTCATCAATGCATACATAAACACGTATCACGTATGCATGCAGACACATAGGTACGGTATTGGTATACATTGAATAAAGAAGTTGAGAAGTATTATAGATACAGCATGGCTGCATGGGTATTTTGCTTTATAGGTGGCAGTCTTCATTGGAAATTTACCTCATATTAATGATTTACATAATCAATATGCACGCTTTCCCTCTATCTCATGATGATGCTACTAATAGTCTCCTACAATATAATGGAGACTCTTCATGTCCATTCCTTTTGTATTATTCATTTTTACTTTTTGCTTGGGGAATGGTAAGTTGGTAACCGTTGTGAATTAAAAACGAAATCATATCGTAGTTTCAAGATTGCATAAAATTATAGAATGTTAAAACAAAAGCTGTTAGTATTTAAAGATTACATGTGAAGAGACTCTTTTAAATGTAACGTCTTAGAAAAAGTCTTTTTACATGTACTCTTTTAATGTGAATAAACTATTTTAAGTACTAGAAACCTAATTAGTACCGACCATTACACTATTGTTGGCCACTAAGTATACTGGATACAGTTTGAGAAATAGTTTAAACAACAAACTGTACTGATTTTAAATCTGAGTGCGTAGCGGAAGTCTTAGATACAGTAGGTCGCTGTGGATACAGCAACTAAATGTATAGTGTATACTTAATTAATCACAGTAAATAAAACAGTAAAAACCAACGGTAAGTAACACAGCAATTAAAGTGGTTCGAGGTAAACCCCTCTACGTCCACTGGTCCTCCACACAGGAGTAAAAAGTTTATTATAATTACTACGTACACAACTACGTAATTATAACAACACACAATCAATATATCGTTCACACAGATTGATATAAAGATCTTAGCTTCAACCGTTCACAAAGATTGGTTTTGAGCTAATGCTTTGACTTGCTTCTTCACACACAGTTCTGAAGCTTCGTCTTTTTCAATGTAAATCCTTCACACATAGTTCCGGAGAAGCACAGATTACTCAGTCCACACAGGGCTGATCTGGGTTTGTTCAAAGTATAGAACAATGGATGAACAACAACTTTGACTTTAAGAGCTTTCAGCTGATGAAGTGTTGTTCAAGATGATGAGCAGTGTATATCTCTTTTGATATGAGTTGCAGTGAACTTTGGAGATATATTTTGCTCTGATGATAACTTCGATAGCTTGGGTAACTAATCTTCAGCATCTTGATATGATATATATAGTCTCTGAAATATATATCCGTTGAGATGTATCCATTTGAGTGAGATTCCGTTCCAACGGGATTATAACACGATCCGGATTTAGCGGGATTTGAAGATCTGTTGACTGACAGTATTTAAATACTTTATCCTTGAGTATTTAAATACTTCTTTATTCAACGAGACTTGACTTCTGAAGATTCCTTCTTTGTCCTGTTGTGAGCTGTATGGAGGATAACTGTATTGGAGATTCGAGACAATTTCCATACTTGGTCTTTATAAAACTTCTATGTTGTACTGAAGGGCTTCACAATATGCTGGATTCGAGACAGGTCTTCGATACAAGATGATGCCTCAATACTTCGATACAGTTTCCTTTACTGTATGCGGATTGGCATATATGTCAAAACCTCTTATCAAATACCATTCGATACAGGGATTGAATATCCCGGCTGTTTCGATACAGGGTTCTTGTTTTCCCAACAATTTCCCCCTTTTGACAATTTGCCAAGACTTACTTTCTTAACTTTTCAAGTCTTCTTGATGATGCCAAAACCTTCTTCATGAGGTGATCTTCTTTGATGTCTTCTGGCAGATTTCTTGGTCTTTCGTCAAAGTGCATCTTTCAAGAACTTAGTCTAAATAATGAAGCGCTTTCGCAGCGAGTTCGATCTGACTAAGAATTTTTACAACTTAAGCTTATGATTGGCGCGCAGGCACAATCTTACAATGTATTCTAAGCTTACAATGAAATCATGAACTGTTCGTAGACTAGTTCGCATGACTTAATTTTCAATCAAGTTTCTATACTTGAGATTGTTATCAAACAATTTAAGTAATCATACATCAACACAGTAGATTACGAGTTGTAATCTTTCAAGACAAACAAACACTTTTATTGATATTCAAAATAAATTGAGTACATGGTTTGCTGTTTCGAAGAGAAAAATTACAAATCAAGAATAATATACAGAGATTTCAGCTCCTATCTGTAGTCCGCATGCCTCCATGGTTTTCTCCCTGGATCATTCTCGGTACCACGCCACCAGTTTTGTAGGGAATCATTGCCTCGATCCTGATATATAGCTCTTCCTTCATAGGATCTATCAAAGGCAAGAATCGAGTCTTCTGGATGGGTGATCCGGTCTCCTCTTTTGTGTTTGGATTTCATGTCGATCTGGAGAGGGAGTTTTCCGTCTTCTAGCATCTTCGTAAATTTGTCTGCGGCCTCCGCTAACGTTTTATAGTTCTTGAAGATGGCGGATTCCGTGATGAGTTTGACAAAGTATCTCATCAGTTCATTCTTCCTCCATTGCTTCACTTCATCGGCAGTAGGATGACGGTTGGTCGGCAGACGAATTTCAGAAGGTCTCTGGATTAGATTTTGCCACGGAACATTTGGATCATGAAATTCAGGTCGGGAGCCTGAAATCTTAAAACTATGGGAAGGAGGGGCTAGCTTGTTTAATTCGGCAGTGATGCTGTCTTGAGCGGCCTCGAATTCCCTTTCTTGCTGTATCCTGATTCTCCTAGCAGCTTCTCTTGCCTCTTCCCCCTTTTTGGCTTCATCAAGACGTTCTATAATCTCTAATGCAGCATCCTGTTTCGTCTCGATGTTAGTCATTCTTTCTACAAGGGCGGAAAGTGTCTGCGACATGTCCTGGATACATTTGTCGTGGACGCGCAATTGAGAGCTGTTTTCAATCATAGCACATGCGGTCTTGGCTTCAGCTATTCGCGTTTTGGTTGCTTCTTCCTTCAGGAGTTGCTCCTGCTTGTCTTCCTTTATTTTCAGAGCTTGTTTGAACACTTCTGGCAAAATGACGAATGCCTAGACAACACGAGATTCATGTTGTAGAGTGGTCATCTCCTCCACGGCAGAAGTATGCATCCAATTCAATGCTTTCTCAACAGAAGACAGAGCATTCACTGCATCCTGGATGAATACAGTTTGAAGACCAAGTGCACGCAGGCGTTCTTTCCTAGCGGCAGAAATCGGAGAATCTGGTTGAGCAAAATCTTCAGAGCTGTTCAACCTCCTTACATTCACGGTTGGGCGTGAAGTAAGTTGGACATCCTCAGGTACGATACCGTCCTCGGATTCTACGGTTGAAGGGGCGGGAGCAGCTTGTTCTGGTTCGGTGGCAGGGGGTTGAGTGGCTTCCTGTTGCGAAGTTTCCTCAGTAGACATGGATACAGGAGGGACTGAATCCTCCTGTTGTCTCTCAGCTTCAGCCTGTTCGTGAGAAGGGTGATTCCTCTTCTTTGGACGGCGCGGGCAACTACTTCTTCAGTGGCAGCAGGCTCAGGTGCCTGTTCCAACACTGCTTCAACTTCCTCGACTTGAGGGACTGATTCCTCTTCGTCGGGAATTATCTCTTGCTGTGGCGAAGGGGGATTGCTTCGAGTCGATGGCCCTTCGTCACCTTTTGGTGGAGAGGCGTCTCTAGCTTGAGCCTCTTCACGACTCATCCTCAGACCAGCTTGAAAAGCATCGTCGTCGTCGTCTGAGTCATGGTCATCGTCGTCTTTTGGATTTGCGGAAGAGTCCTCTGACTTGTCATTTCCTTTCCTTCTTGCGTCAGATTTCTGCAAAAGATGGCTTTCAATCAGCTCCTTGCAGAAGGGATTGTCCCATCGGATCAGGGCTTCAATTTCCATTGAGTCCGTCACTTCTGAAATGAATCTTTCTTCTTGGCTCCAATCGCTCCAGTTGTACAATGTTTCGTACGGAGCTAGCCTGTAGCCTTTCCATGTAAGAAATCTTTCGTAAGCATGTTCAGTTTGAACAGAGAGAAGGGTCTTATGAATAATGGTGTCAGGGGAGGGACTACGTACAACGTCTGGAGATGCTGTAGCGAGGGATTCCTGTACAGGTATGGGATCCTGTATGGAAGTGGGATTCCTTACAGGGGATGGTGCCCTGAAGGAAGATGGATCCTGTACGGGTGTGGGATCCCGCAGAGGAGAAGTAGCTTTTGGATCCAAATGGGCAACCGACTCGCTAAAGTCTTGTTCATTGGCAGATGTCTCATCATTCGTCCTAGCCGCCAAAGGCTCAGGATCTACTATCGATACAGTAGTGGACACCTCTTCCACAGGGGTTGGGCCCTGGGGTTGTTCTTCAGTGGGTTGAGCCATGGGGGAAACTTCTTCGGAGGGCTTGGCAGATTTGACTTTAGAAAGACTCCTGAGTTTCTTCTTGGGCTTCTCACCAGCAATGGGTTTCTTGCTGTGAGATCTCTTTCTCTTCTTTGCAGATTCCACGTCCTGGGACTTCAAAGACTCATCTCGTGGATTTGCCGAAACTGGCATACTTCCAGTTTTCGGGTGGTTGCAGACCATAGTGGTTTGATTATACGCAGTAGGCTTGACGCCTCCTAGGTATATTCTGGAGTTATTTTTCTTAGCATCAGCGGATTGCGACAGTCCGCATTTCGTCAGGATATGGTTTAACATCAAACCAAAAGATTTCTTCTGGGTGGCAGGCTTGCACACCTCCTCTTGCAGGAGCTTCAGGATTATCTGGCACCAGCTGACCTTTTCACAGGTCAGAATAGCCACCATCATTCTGAACCTTAGATTGGTACACATTTCGAATGCACCGGTTCGATTCTGAATGATCCTGCAGCAAAAATCATGAAGATACACATAAAGGAGACAAAATTTTTTCTTGTGACATGTGGTCTGAACCATGTCAACAACTTTGGAGCCTGTGAACAGTCCATAAAATTTAGTTATTAGCTCTTGAGACCCAAATGTCTCAAGTTGATCCATTGTCAGGCCATCAGCGGGTAGCCTGTAGATATTCTGGAGCAGATCGTTATCAACACAGATCTCAACTCCTTGGATTGTAGCGGTAATGTCAGCAACATGACCTCCTTGGGCCAGTGACAAAAAGCGTACGGCGGCGTTGAGGTAAAATTCCTCAACCAGATGAGCATCGTACTTGTCAGCAGTCTGACTTCCAAGGCGATAGAGGCCTTGTTGACGAAGATGAGTTATGATGTACTCCATGAGTTCTGCGTCGTTGGTTTCAGACAGAATGCGCTCAATGATAACAGATCTTGAAAAGATCCGTCCATCAATGATGTTAGCGGTTTTCTTCAGAGCGGGAGAAGAAGTTTGTCTAGCCATTTGATGATTTCTCAAGAAAAAGTGCAAGAAAATAACCGAAATATGCAGTAAAATGCAGAAAAGTATGTAGGCTGTTTTTGCTTGAGAACTCTTGAATTTGCAGAAAGCGTAAAGAGTCTCTAATGGTAGATACAGTCCTTTTATAGTTGGGCGGCGAAATAGGGTTTTGCAGAGTACGAATGGTCAGATTTTAAGGGATGGGAACCGGTTTTTGAAATCAACGGTTAAGATGGACTGAGTGTAACTGGTACGCTAATCCATTAAAATGTTTAAAAAATGAGCGGGTCCCACTTCTGACATTTGTGTCACCCTAAATGCCTGAAACGGCGGTTTATAAAACAATAAACAATTTAAAACATCGCGGCTTTGAGATTCAGTTGTCCAGATGTCGTGTAAGGTATTTAATGTACATGACGTTTGACATAAAAACAGGGCACGTGGACAAAAATCATTTTAAAATGAAGCAATATAATATTATATATATATATACTGAATCGAAATCCTATAGTATGTGCTGTGTCCGCGTCGATACAGCTTACCCCTTAAAAGGTAAATATAGGTTTTAGATTCCATACAGCAATTTTTGGATTAATGTTGTATTCATGGGTCATACTGTATTCCCCCTTAATTATTGCACACGTCAGCTGTAGGATTCATATGTCTTCGCTCACTACAGTGCTGTATTGACTGTTCTGAGTGTACAAATAATTATCGTGGGATACTGTATTCTTGGGTCTTACAGCATTCCCCCTCAATTGTTGAGTAAAACAGTAATTTACTTACAGGGAGTCCGGCTGTAGCATTCCCAATTCTTGTCTAAGCATGTTGAATATGGATGTGTCGAGCGGCTTGGTGAAGATGTCGGCCAACTGAACGTCTGTATGAACTTTTTCAAGGCGAACATCCTTGTTCTCGACATGATTCCTTATAAAATGATGCTTCATGTTGATATGCTTAGTGCGCGAGTGCAGGACAGGATTGTGCGTGATTGCGGTGCACTCGTGCTATCACACATGATTGGAGTCTCTCGGCATCGATTCCATAGTCGACAATTGTTCTTGCATCCAAGGATCTGCATACGGCAACTACGGTGACATAGTACTGATTCGGTAGTGGAAAGAGAATTAGCCAATTGTTTCTTACTGAACCAAGAAACGAGTCTAGGTCCAAGAAAGTGACAAGTTCCACTTGTACTCTTCCTATCTAGCTTGCAGCCTCCGAGATCCGAGTCGCTGTATCCAACTAAATTGAATCCGCCTTCCTTAGGATACAATAGTCCTGCATCGACCGTTCCTTTAATGTACTTCAGGATTCGTTTAGCTGTATTGAAGTGTGATTCCTTAGGTGCAACTTGATATCTCGACACACTCCAACGGAAAACTGGATATCGGGCCTGCTAGCCGTTAGGTACCGGAGCGAACCAATGAGCTTCCTGTAGAGTGATTGGTCAAACGGCTTTCCGGCTACATCAGCACTAATTTGCATGGAAGTGCTCATGGGGGTTGGCGAAGATTTGGAAGTGTTCATTCCAAATTTGTTAAGAAGCTCCTTGCTGTATTTTTCTTGGTTGATGAAAATACCTGTAGGCAACTGCTTTACCTGCAAACCTAGGAAATAACTAAGTTCCCCCATCATACTCATTTCAAATTTACTTTGCATGAGATGAGAGAACCTTTGACATAAAGCAAGGTTAGTTGAACCAAAAATAATATCATCCACATAGATTTGCACCATAAGAAGGTCATCACCTTCCTGTATTTTGAACAAGGTCTTGTCCACAGCACCTTTCTCAAATCCGTTGTTGGTTAGATACTGGGACAAGTTTTCGTACCAGGCTCTAGGGGCTTGTTTAAGTCCATACAACGCTTTCCTTAGCCTGTAAACTAGATCGATACCGTCTATATTGGCAAACCCTGGTGGTTGTTCAACATAAACTTCTTCGGCAAGGTCTCCATTCAGGAATGCACTCTTGACGTCCATTTGGTATATAATAAAGCTCTTATGGGCGGCAAAGGCTAAAAATATCCTGATGGCTTCTAGTCTCGCTACAGGGGCGAAGGTTTCATCATAGTCTATGCCTTCTTCCTGACTATAGCCTTGTGCGACTAGTCTGGATTTATTCCTTATAATAAGTCCATTTCGATCATTTTTGTTTCGAAATACCCATTTGGTTCCTATAACCGATTGATGTGTAGGTCTGGGTACAAGATACCATACATTGTTTATTTCGAAACCGTTAAGCTATTCTTCCATATATGTTATCCAATGAGAATTATTAAGAGCGTCTATGGTCGAAATAGGTTCAGACTGGGCTAAGAATACAGCAATAGTGCACATATTGAGTCTTCTAAGCTCGGATTGAGATTTCCATTCAGGAAACTGTGATTTCTCAGTGTCAGATTCTTCTTGTGCACAAAGTACATTTCCTTGTGTACTCTGTATTCTCCTACGAGTAGAAACACCAGCATTTATGTTTCCAATGATCAGCTCTTGCGGGTGATCTCTCAACCATCTTCGGTCGATTTCTAATTCAGGATCCCGTACTGTATCGAAAGATTACGTGGATCTGACTTGACTTATGCAGTCGGCTTCATCCACATCGATTCTTACAGCTGCGGGGTTGATTTCTAAATCAACGACAGGTTCTATGTGAGTTGGAAAATCCAAGATAGATAGATGTTGGATGTTCTGAGTGATATCATCTACTCCTGTAGGGTCATGGTGAGGTTCGTCGAACACTACATGAACAGATTCCTCGATCGTCAGCTTCCTTTTATTAGAGATTCTGAAAGCTTTGCTGACGGAGAAGTATCCTACGAATATTCCTTCATCTGATTTCTCATCAAAGGTTCTAAGTTGGTCCTTCCCATTACTCAATACATAACACCTGCATCCAAAAATGTGGAAATACTAAACTAACGGAGTTTTGTTGTTCCATACCTTATATGCTGTTTTGTTGTGGTGCTTGTTGACGATACAGCGGTTTTGAGTGTAGCATGCTGTATTGGTTGCTTCACCCCAGAAACGTTGTGGCAACTTGCTTGCGACAATCATTGTCCTTGTTGCTTCTTTCAACGTCCTATTCTTTCGCTCGGCAACACCATTTTGTTGAGGTGTACGGGCAGCTGAGTATTCGTGCTGTATTCCATTCTCCGAACAGTATTGCTCTATAAAGTGGTTAGTAAATTCTGTACCTCTGTCGGAACGAATGCACACGATACTCGATGCCTTTTCATTTTGCAACTTTCTCAGGAGCTCGGGCAGCTTTGATGTTGTTTCCTTCTTCTGTATTTCTTACCTCCCAAACTTACTGGGTCTACAGGACCGTAGAGATCCATGTGTAGCATTTCCAACACTCTTTGGGTTGAAATGTAGGATTTGCTCTTCATGGTTGACTTGATTTGCTTGCCTCTCTGACACGGTCTGCAGATGTTGTCCTTCTTAAATGATACATTTGGCAAACCTCTAACCATTCCCTGTCTTGAGAGCTTGTTGATTGTCTTGAAGTTGACGTGAGACATCCTCTTGTGCCATAACCAGCTAAGATCTGCAGTGCCTTTGGCAACAAAGCATGGAATTGAGGAGCTCACAGGCTTCCAGTCAGCAATATACATGTTACCTGATCTGCTTCCTGTAAGCACAACTTCCTTGGTTTGGATGTTCTTGACTCTACAGCGATCTATATAGAACTTCACCGAAACTGTTTATCACAGAACTGGCTAATACTAAGTAGATTATACTGTAAGCCTTCAACATATGCAACATCGGTGACTTTGAATTTTCCGACAAGTAGGTTTCCTTTCCCTCTTGTTCTTCCTTTAGATTTATCACCGAAACGAACTTTTGGACCACGACCTTCTACAAAATCTGATAGCTTGCTCCTATCTCCGGTCATGTGTCGAGAGCATCCACTATCAAAGTACCAGGTATCCTCCTCTAGAATGTCCTGTAACAAAGAAATTAAGTAGATTTAGGTCCCCTTTGATTTTTGGGTCCATGTATGTTAGTTCCTCTAGGTACCCAAGTTTTCCTGGCAGTAATTGGTTTACTGTAGGTCATACTCGGTACAGTATTGCGATATCTACGGGGGTCATATCCGTAGTTGTTATAACCATGATAATTATTATGCATGAAAAATTCAGGGTTATTATTATTAATCCAGTACGAGTGCCGTCTTGGAGGTGGAGGCATTTTCTTAGGCCTAACAGCTTGCCTTCTGGGTCTCCAGTTGGATTCCCAATGCTGTTGTTGATACTGAACCGACATCTGCTGTCTCGAGGGATAACGGGGCTCCTGTATCCAATACCTAGGCGTCTTTGTGCGATAAATGCAAGTGCGGGCCTTTGGTGGTTGGATCTGACCTTCCTTCCGAGCAGTGTTGGCCGCTGTTGATATGCTCTGGGAGCATGCTGTTGAGTGCGCCTCACAGGTTGGAACGGCTTATGATTCCGCTGTCTAGAATAGGATTGCGGGGGCGGAATAGCAGCCTTCGGTTTTCTCGGTACAGCAGGTTCCTTTACGGGACTAGGGGTGTAATATCCGCAATTTCGAATTTCGGTAATTTTCTTTTTTTCGGCGGAAGTCCGTTTTGACGACTCGCTCATGACCGTTTCGTCATTCCGAGAATAATTAATTCTGCACTTTTTGTCATCCGAGTTCGTTTCGGTATCGTTTTGTTGAGTTCCGAGCTTTTTAGCGACTTTTCCGCACTTGAGCTCGATTCTTGCGAATCTCGTCCGAAACTGTTGTTTCGAGTTTCTCGTAAGTTCATTTAATATTATTACTCATGTTGCGAGTTTTGGTTCGGTGTTTCGATCACGTATCGTGATTTCCGGGCATTTTGGGCCATTTTGGTAATTTCCCAAAGTTTGGGGTAATTACTTCCGTCGTCGAATTCCGACACTTCGGGTGGTCGGAATCGTGTGTTCTCTTAGCGCTTGGATCGTCTTTGCGAGTACTTCGTAACCGTATCTCCGGTTTTTACTCAGGTTCGGGTTTCGGGGTCGTCTGGGCCGTCGGAATGGCCACGGCCGAGTCACGGCCGGAGCAGGGCCTGGCCTGGCCGAGTTACGGCCGTAAGGTGCCGGTTACGGCCGTAATGTGTGCCAGTTATGGCCGTAAGGCGTGATCGGGTACGGCCGACTGCGGCTGGGCATCTTGGGGCGAAGGCGATTACGGCCGTAATGTGTGTGCCGATTACGGCCGTAAGTGTCCGAAAATCTTGGCGATTTTTGACGAATGCGATTCTGGTAGTAAGGCTTGCCGAGTACGGCCGTATGGGCGAGTTACGGCCGTAAGGCACTCGATTACGGCCGTAAGTGTCCGATGGCCGGCTATATAAGGCACAGGCGGCCGTTTTACACATTTCTTCACTTTTCTTGCGGCTATCGGACGGGTGCGACGGGAAATAGGGTTCTTGGTCGATTCTACTCAATTCCAAGACGTTTTGGAAGATCCTTGTCAATTATATCATCATCCAATCCTTGTTCTTCGTCGGATCGAGGTAATTCTTCCGTAGAACCCTAGTTATGTAATTTTGGGGGTTTCTTCGTGATTCTTCGATTTAATCCGTGGTGGATGAATTTATTATGGTATTCTTGTTGTCTTGGCCATGATCTTCGGATTTTGTAACTCATATATCGATTTTATCACCCGGGACTTGATTTCCGATTTCTTTGAAGGAACCCTCGGATCCTTGTTGTTTTTCCGGTTGATTCGGATTCCGTTTAACGTTATTTATCTGTGGTGATGTTATTTTCGTAGCGATCGTGAGGTTGTCGAAGTCTTGGTCATTTTTGGAGGTTCGAAGGCTACCCGGCCGTATCCGTTTATTGTTTCCCGTTGCTCGTGGTATCGAGGCAAGTATCTTGCCCATACATTTCGTGTTTCGTAGACGTAATAATTGGTAATTGATTATATGTGGAATTTTAATGTTTCAATGAACTTTCAAAAAGGATCGGTATATTTTTATAAAGGTTTTCCTTCGAAGATAACTCATAGGCTTTATGAATAAATGTGTTTTCTGGTTAAGTATTTCAGTGTTGTGTGATGGAAGATATTGAACATATTATAGTGAATTTAGTAGGCCACAATTATTTGCCGAGGATTGTGTATTGAGATGTGTAATTATACGGTGAATATGTGACGTGTGATATTAGCTGTTACTCCTTCGTAAGGAGGTTAAGACACTTGGTGTTGTTTGGCATTGGTACTTGTTTGTTGTGGTGTGACATAAATTGTGAGTACATGTCAGTTAAAGTGGCCATTCTAGCGAAGTACCTAGCATTTGTATGCATATTCTAGTATTCGAATTATGGCTTCTCGTGGCGTTGTGGATGATATGTGTATGTTCACCTAGGGACGGTCTGACGGGACCTCTAGGGATACGTATTGCCGTGAGTGTGCGTATCACGAACTGTGGTTAACCACCCAGGGATGTCCGACGGGGCTCTGCGGGGTACGGAGGCCGTGAGTCTCGTACCAACAGTTAACTTTGAAATGTTTTGTTGGAGAATTGTGATTTTTGGCGCATATTTCATCTGATTAGAATGGCAGTCCAAATGGTATCGTACTTGGCTGGAATGGCATCGATAAATGTGTTGTGTGTGATTTGTCCCTTGACTGTGATAATTTGGTAAGGGTACGTGAGTCCTGTGGTTGCTCTGTGTATTGTAGCTCTGTGGTGTGTTGAGTTCGACCGTATGGTCAAGTTGCAAAGTTGTGCTCTCTGTTGTCGTTCTGTGAGACCGTTGTCCTGGTAATGTTGGACACGTTGTAGTTTATGCCGGGTTATTCTTGTGAGTATGTGATGTGAATAAGTTGATTCACGGACCCCTGTGCTTGTGGTTGGAATGTTACGATTGGGTCGTGGACCCCGTATTTTGTTATCGGAATCGTATTTTGAAATAAATGATTTTTGGGCTGTGTCCCAAAGTGTTTCGAAAGGCTTGAAAATTCTTAAACTCCAAATGCTTTCAAAAACTCCCGAGATCGTAAAATGTCTTGTAAGATGTAAAATGGTTTTATTCCTATCTTTCATAATTCAAACTGTTTTGAGCAAGTGAATTATCTCGGGAAGTATATTCACGATTTCTATGTTCTTGGAGTATGATATGTATGGCTTGTCTTTGTATTTATACTTGCACTAGCAAAACAGTGGAGTTTTGCTAACCCCCGAGTATTCGGGGGGTGGATGTCTATTTTGCGTCCAGGTATTTGCAGGTTGCTGGGGAGCAATTCACAGGATCGTTACGAAGGATGATGGAAGACGACGATACTAATCACATGAAGACCGGTGTTGAGTATTTTGGCGATGTCTTGTTGTTTGTCCTTCCATTGTGTCTATTATTCCCATTTTGCGGGATTGTTGATTTATGTTAACCCCTGCGTGGGTATGAGCTACGACAAAGAGTAATGTATGGACGATGTGTATGTTGTGGTAAAAGACCAAATCGGTCTAATGGTTCGTTATTTAGCCATATCGGCATGTATAGTGTTAATGTGTTTTCTGTATTTAGCCTGGTAGATCCTCACGGAGAGGGGCTGCGGAGCTGTATTATTCCCGAATGGTTTGGGGGTGTTACAGAATATGGTATCGGAGCTTAGGTTGCGGAAACCTAGGCTGTCGGGTCGAGTTTTGTGTTTTCGGGTCTTGTCTTGTCTTGTCTTGTCAGATTTTTTCTGACTGAGTCGTGTCGCGACGCGTCGTCTGAGGTGTCGGTCGTGATTAGTATCGAGGTGCAGCCATCATCTTCGTGCGATCTGTGGATGTAAGTCTCCCTACTTTGTTGCATCTCGTGATATACGAACTTGTGTGATTATATGTTATTATGTGGAGTTTAAATGTGCCTGGTGAATACGTACTCCATACTTGTTTGATTCTCGTATTGTGCTAGAATGAAAAGTGATACCGGTGTATAAATGTGTGTATATATTGTGCGAATCGTTTTATTGAAGTAATGGCTTGGTGTGACCCCGCAAGGAAAGTTCGTCAATGTGATATTTCAAAGTTTAATTATTTTGAAGAGTCACGTAAATTTTATTTTTAAACATCCTTCAAGAAAGGAAATTTTTTGATTTCGTATGATGACCTCGAGACCGGAATTTTTTTTTAGAACTTAACTACTTATATTTTATTTTCATCTTGCATTGCAAGTTTTCAAAATTTGATTTTAAAAACTCAAATGAGGTCTACCAAAAAAAAATTTACTCGAAACGTGGCTCTTGCTTTCGACTTTTTGATTTCATGATCGTCGGTTCGGGGGTATGTAGTGATGTCGGCATTATTATTTGGTCAATAATGCTCAAAATTGTGATTAAGTTGGTGGTGTGAACGTTAAGTCGTCCTAAATGCACTTGTTGTGAGAGTCCTCATTACTGAGAGGTAGGATTTCAATTTTAGATGTTAATTATCTTATGAAGGTCACTTGTGTGATACTGTAATTATGTGGACAGATGATGTTGAAATGTGATTGGATTTGATGGTAATGGATCGTATTCTGATATAGTGATAAATTATATCTGTTGTGGGTGTGTTCGAAAACGCTTTTCTGAAAATTTTATAACTTGAACAAGTTGTGGAAATTTAAAATTCATAAAGTTTTGACAAAGTTAATTTCAAACCGAGGTACCGAAAATACTCTCAAAATTTTATTTTGAATAATCATGCAAATCCAAAAATTTTCGAATGACACCATTTAAAAGGATACCTCGTGGACCCTCTTATCGAGTTGCTATTAGTTGTCTTATGTGATATATCAAGCCAAGTTGGCAATTTGGTACATTATTTTGCGATGTTGTACCATTGTATTGAGAGAGTATCCGCTTAATATGCCGAGGGGCAAAGGGCGCGGTCGTGACCACGGTACAGGCAGTCATGGAGATTAGATGCGGGACCAAGAGAAGATTTTCGGGAAGGTTGCTATTCTAGCACTTCGCTCTCGTTGTTTAGGTTTCGGGGACGAAACCTCTTTTAAAGGTGATATGGTGTAATACCCATATTTTTCGCTTTCGTTTTATTCGACTCTATTGACTCATTTGCGTTCGTCGGTATTTTCTGGACTTTTTCTACTCTTCACTTTTTGTTGTTTGAACAAGTTGCGGTGTTGTTCTGGGTTAACCCAATTGTCGTTGTGACTTTTTCCGAATTCGGTTCCGCTCTTGTGAATTTTATATGAATTCACATCTTGTCGTTTTCACCAGATCGTATATATATTGTCTTGAGTCGAGCTGTGAACTATGGGGATGCTATTCGATTTTCGTTATTCGTTATGATTCATACATGATTGATCGACTGTCATTGTCTCGATCGTTGCAATTCAATTGTTTGATGGTTCGGTTTCTGTTGATCTTGTTCCGTGATTGTTGAATGTTCAGACTCCGTCGTAATTCCCTTAAGTTCGGGAAATTAGTCTCGTTTACAATCTTCCAACCCTTGAGCGGTGGAATTCCATATCTGTTCAGCGACTCGCTCGCGTTTTGATTGATGTACCGTTGGGTTGGTCAATCATATCGATTTTCGTTCGTTGTGTTTTATAATTGTTCGGATAATTGACTTGACCATATTATCAGTTTGATGACACTTGTCACTTGTTGGTTTTATTATGTCTCTATCGGTGGCGTTGTGTTGGTCGTCGTGGAGCGTGTTTTCACGCCGTATGTGTTTTTGCGTTTCTTGCAGCATTCGCCGTTGGGCACGAGTTCTCGGTTTTTGTGTATCTCGTCGAGTTTTCCTGGTGGGGATATTGCTTCTCCCTACTTGTTTTAAGTTTCGGGACGAAACTTCTTTTAAGAAGGGTAGAATGTAATATCCGCAATTTCGAATTTTGGTAATTTTCTTTTTTTCGGCGGAAGTCCGTTTTGACGACCCGCTCATGACCGTTTCGTCATTCCGAGAATGATTAATTCTGCACTTTTTGTCATCCGAGTTCGTTTCGGTATCGTTTTGTTGAGTTCCGAGCTTTTTAGCGACTTTTCCGCACTTGAGCTCGATTCTTGCGAATCTCGTCCGAAACTGTTGTTTCGAGTTTCTCGTAAGTTCATTTAATATTATTACTCATGTTGCGATCTTTGGTTCGGTGTTTCGATCACGTATCGTGATTTCCGGGCGTTTTGGGCCATTTTGTAATTTCCCAAAGTTTGGGGTAATTACTTCTGTCGTCGAATTCCGACACTTCGGGTGGTCGGAATCGTGTGTTCTCTTAGCGCTTGGATTCGTCTTTGCGAGTACTTCGTAACCGTATCTCCGGTTTTTACTCAGGTTCGGGTTTCGGGGTCGTCCGGGCCGTCGGAATGGTGTTGCTACCCAAAATATTATCCGGAGATAGATATTGCTGGAATGGATGGATAGCAAACAAATGCAAGAGCACTTCCGTGAGAAAGATAAATAACACAAGATTTGCCGGGGTTGTTAGTCCCGGGCTTGAATGCTCTCGCGAGATATTATTAATACTAATATTCGGGGATACAAGTACTAATGTAAGAATACAATTACAATGAGTGTAAAGATTCTTGTTGTCTTAGCTAGTGAGCGTGTAGATTGCCGGAAGAACCAGATTTGATGCTCTGTGAGTTCTTGTAACAAAAGAGATGAACAGTCGCGGCGGTGAGAGATCGACAGTCTCTCACGGCGAGTATTAGCTGGATGCTTGAGTTCCTGGGCTTATGAATCTCTTGGAATCTGCCTTGTGGGGACTTCTTGCCTCTGCCGATCGTCTTCTGGACGAGAGATTCGGAGAGAGAAGTCCTGAGATGGATTCCGGTGAGAAAGCCGGGAGCTTAATGATATGTGAGTTCTACTGTATTTCCGTGAATGAATTCGGAGAATAAGTGAATGAGTTCTGAACCTTTTTCCAGTAGGAGGAGGTTCTCTATTTATAGGACTTGGATACGCAGGGCGATCGCCTTTTCTGTATTATAATAATCGGGCGATCGTCTTTAGCACATGGGCTTGTTCCCTTAAAGTCATGGCTGGCAAATGCACATTGGTCCAATGGGGAGCTCGCACGCGTCCCGAAAGGCTTTGCCATGGGCGGTTCCACCGACAACTTTCGGCGCCGGTAGGTGAGGTAGGTGACAGCCGTGGTCAAAGGTCTTGTCACAAGCCAAAGATCTTGTCTCGCCGCCTTTTGTGGATCTGCACGTGGGTGCTGTTCTGAGATCCAGTCTTCGATGACTTTGACGGGCGATCATCTCTGTTCGGGGCGTAGGCCGATTGTCCTTAGCCGGACACGAGAGTCGATCGCCAGATACCAAAGGGCGATCGTCTTGGGAGTCGATCGCTAGGTACCTGATGGTGGTCTGGTTTCTTCAATTAGGCGAGCTAGCCATAGTTTGACTGGAGTTGACTTGGTCGCTCGGCCTTACAGTCGATCGCCTGTCGGGATGAATAAATCTTGACACAACAATTGCCCCCCAGCTCGCTCCTATGTTGGAAACGTGGGGTGAGGTGGTTCTCTTGGCGATCGCTGAACTTTTGACGAGCGACTCTGTGCTTAACTGATCTGGCGATCGTCTTTGAGCTGATATATCCTGAGTTTGGACGACCTGGTTGGCCGCTAAACTGCGCGGGAAAAGGCAATGGGCGTGGAAAAGTCTCCGCGCACGTGTCGGGCTTCTATTGGAGGATACCAACGGTCATTAATGATTTCTCGGCTGACGCGTCCTTGAAAAGACGCATACGCGGGTCTCGAGGGAGTCAATAAATGCGACATTTGAGATCCGACCCCTGAGATTTTCCCTTATTGCAAACGAGTCCCTGCCATCTCCTATAAAAGGGCGCAGTGTTGCAGTTTCATACTCACGCGCACTTACTGGAGAAAGAAGGACTTGCTGCAGATTTTTCTAAAGATCTTAGTGCTGATCGTCGTTCGATTTCACCTTCGGGTAAGAAAAATCCTTTTCTCCTTTTCTTCCTTTGAGAATGGCCGGAACGTCATCATCACATGGAGTGGGTACCAGTTCCGCCGCCGGGACATCGACTGTCCGGGGAGGACCTTCTTCCGACTTCCACCTGGAGACGGCGGCTGAGGCTATTCGGGCCGGAATCGACCCTGTTGAAATCGAGGCTTTATTTTATGAAGCCGACGTCGCTAAGGAGGCGGCGGCTGAAGATAGACGATCGCAGATAGAGAGAGATATGGCGATTAGGGCCTACTGGGAGCAGCATAGTGCTTTCGGCTGGGCCTATAAGGCTTTTGCTCAGATAATGGAGAAGTTGGCCGGTCCGACTCCGAGATTCGATTTCCGGGGATACTCGGTCGCCTACCCTTATCAGCTTCCCAAACGGTCGCAGTACCGGGTTGCGCAGCGATCTTTGTGGTCGCTTGGCCAAATCCGGAGTTCGACGACCAGGAAAGATCTGGCCGTCTGGAGGACGAGGTTCCATGTTCCTTCAGATGTGGACATGTTCGCGCCGGCAGAGAATGAGCGAGCCGATCAGCCTCCGATGGGTATGGTCGCCGTGAATGAGGCGATTATGGAGGCCGGGCTGCGCTTCCCTCTATCTTTTGCTGTCTCCCACCTGCTGGCCGCTTGGAACGTGGCGCCACTTCAGCTGACGCCGAACGCCTGGCTCCAAATTATCTGCACTCTCACTCTTTTCGGCGGTCACTGCCTGTACCGCCTCCCATCGCCGTTGGAGATGAACCATTTGTTCAAGCTGACGGCTCAGAAAGGGTCGGTCGGCGGTTACCATATTCAGGGCCGATCTGGTCGGGTAATTCATGGAGTCCCGAATAAGATGCGGGGCGATCAGACGAAGTGGTTCTGGGTCGCCGGCAAGTGGAGAGCTTCTGCGAGCGACAATCCTTCGGGCGAGCTGGAGATCCCTACTGAGTTTCGGGAGAGGAATTCCGGTAAGGGTTTAGACTCTCCCTTTGTTCGGATGCGTTTTGGACTGATCTAATTTGATTTCGGTTTTACAGGTTTTCACATTCCGGCGGTCGAGGAGCTGCCCTTTGATTTTCTGGTTGTCTGGGAGCGGATAAGGAGCTTGTCGGACGACGACCTTGACGCCAACCGGATCAATAAGGAGAGTCGTTGGTTGTCGGCTCGGCTATTCCATTTCCCGAGACATCTCTCGGTACCAGGTATGAGTTTCTGCGACCTTTACTTTCTAGGCGATCGCCTTACTTGAGGAAAGTATCTGACTGTTGATCGATCGTCTTAACTATAGAGGTTCGCTTTCCTCGCTTTTTGGAGCCCCCACCGGAGATCGCCATGTCGAATCCTGGATTTCTAGGCCGACTCCGCCAAAAGAGGTCGTCTCGGGCCCCACCTGTTGCGCTGCCAATTGTTCCGGAGGCGGAGCCTCGCGTGGAGCCGATCGTGGCCGAGGAGGGAGTTCCGGAAGAGGGGCTTCGATCGAATCGCAAAAGGACGAGGTCGGAAGAAACTTTGGTTTCTGCCCCTGGCAATGAGGTGCCGATCGCCGCACCTCCGATCACCGTTCTCGCTCCGGAGAATGAGCCGCCCTCTGCGGCTTTCATGCGGGAGATGGCGATCGCTGACGCTGAGACTCCTCGAGGGAAACCGTATTTCGGTCGGGACCCCGAGAGGGCTGAGAGGTAGATTGCATTTTTGTGTTGAAACTTGCAATTGCGTAGGAGTTGTATTAACTTTGTTGTATCGACGTAGAATCCGTCGCACAGATCCGTCTTGCCCGCCGATGGTCGTGGATTTCCTAGCGAGCCGATCTCCTCGCCAGTCTTGCGACATCCCTCAATACGTCAGCAAGGCCGCTGCTGCTCTGCCGAAGGCCTGGACGACCGATCTGGATGTGATCGCTCGTCAGCGATCGGGGAGTACGATGCAGGCTGTTCTCGCCCTTTCTCTCCAGACGGCGACCATGGCTGTCCAGGCTGCGCAGGAGTTTGAGAGGCGACCTTCCACTATTCGCCTGCAGGCGGATCTCGAGGCGGCTCGGAAAGAGAACGCCGAGTTTGCTGATAAGATCGTGGCGATGGAGAAGGACTCTCTGGAGGCGGCCAAGCGGGCGAGCCACGAGCTTGAGCTGGCGAAGAAGGAAACCGAGTTGTCTCATCTGGCGGTTGACCGATTCCAGGATAGGACGATGAATGCCGTCCGGGCAGAGAAGGTTGCTGAGGAGGAGGTCGATCGTCAGAAGGTGACGATCGCTCGGTTGACTAACGAGCTGGCGGAGTCGAGGGAGAGGGTAGCTGCAAGGGAGGTCGAGCTCCAAGGGTCGCAGCAGGCGATGGCGAAGCTGAAAGGAGAGGTAGAGGCGACCAAGGCTGATCCCTTTCAAAACTTGGAGTTTGTCAGCGAGTTCGCCTATTATTTGGCGTTCGCCGACTCGATCCGAGCAGCTAAGAAGGGAGGTTTGGAGGTCGGGCCTCTTGCTGAGAACTTCAAGACATATGCTTTGGAGCATCCTCTCCATCCAGCTTTCTCCTTGCCGATCTTGGATCTTGCGGACATCGGCGTGGATTTGAGCTGGTATCCGACTCCGGCCAATCTTGCTCATCCCGACGCTCCGGAAGATGAGGGGACCGCACCGGATGCTGATGGCGAAGGCCAGGCAGGGGCCTGAGGCACTTCATTTTTGATGTTTTAGCTTATTTCCTTGTAATTTGTAGCTTTCTTTTGTAGCATTTAGGCCTTCGGGCGACCATGTACTCTGATCTTTTCAAGTAATGAAATGAACGTTTGAATTTCTGACTTATCACTTGAATGATTGTTATTTTTGAGTCTTTGTTTGACTTTGTACAAATGTGTGAGGAGATATCGTTGCGAGGCTAGTCTCAAATGAATTGATAAACTCGTAAAGATAACTTTTACAACAAATTCGATCATTGCACAACATCTGAAAATTGACGACCTCCGTATGTGGTTTAATAGGGACGATCGTCGTATAGGTAGTCCGCACTCTTCCCCCTTGTTTTTATTCACTTAGTGGAAGTAAGGGATGAAAATAATTCGTTGAGTGAGCGGTCTTCAACTTTGTCGAATCCTCGAGGACGGTCGTCCGACTTGAGGAACCGTGCATAATCGCGGAGTTCGATGGACCGACTCCCTGATCATGTCTTGATGCGCGAAGACATTGAGTGTCTCGTGACTCACTTTATTATGAGGGTCCTCTGTTAGGCTGCGCCTCGCCTCGTATTTAAACGAAGGGCGTGCGGTCTCGGTCTAGAGGAGTCCTTGCGCGGGGCAGCGTCGGATGATTCAACTCCACGCCCGCGGATTGTTTAGCTCTGCTTCCACCTCGTCCCACCATGATGATGGCGAACCTCGATGGTGTACGTTGAGACGGGGGTTGTGGCACGTCGCATTGTCCGGGTTCACCATGTTGAATGATGAACCTTTGAGGGCGAGCGATCGTGTCCACTGATTAACTTTGGAGGGCCCTCAGACTACGCCGGCCTCGTATTTAAACGAAGGGCGGGCGATCTTGGCCCAAAGGGACCTTGCATGGCCTAAGCAGCCGGTTCCATCGACCACCAGGACCATGGCTGCACTCTTCCACCTTGGATCGTCATGTAAATGCTGACCTTCGACGGTGTACGTTGTGCGGGGGAGGCGATCCCGTGCCTTAGTCCATCGTGTTGGATGGTGAACTGTAGATGGCGAGCGAGTCCTCCAGTTTCTTAAATGAGGGGGGAGATCGGGGAGACTTCCGAGGTCCCCTTCTCTTGATTGAAACATGTAGAGACGGTCGCCGAGGTTGATCCGGGGTTCGGCTCGTATGAGCTTTCCAGCCTGTTTTGTGTTCGACTCGGACGATCGTGTATAGAGATTTGTAGGGGCCTTGGCTAAGCCAATAAGCTGTCCAACTTGCCCTCCTCGAACAATCTCCAGAGCTGCTTGAGGAGGTCGCGGCATTGGTTGGTGCTGTGGCCGGGACTCTTATGGTAGGCACAATATTGATTGTTGTCCAGGTGACCGTGGTCCCTTATCGCCTTTGGCTTTTTGAGCCTTTCGTGCCCCTTGATGGCATAGAAAATATGTGCCGGAGTTCGGTTGAACGTATGGAGGAGATGGGCTTCCATGTCCTCGAATGCCTTGAGATCTCCGGGTGGCTTGGCGATCGCCTTCTTTACTTTGGCGATCGCTATCTTCTGGACAGGAGGTGGCGTTTCCTCGCCTAGGTGGAGGGTGAGTAGCCTTTGCCTGGCCAGAAAGTTGGCAGCCTTAGCGCGGAAGATCGCGTAGGTTGGGGGGATATCCTTCGTGAGATGTCTAAACATGGGAGAATGACCGTAGAATCCCCCCATGACCGAGAAGAGAGCGAGCTCGTCACTGACGGGTTCGCCGGTGAGGATGATTTCGTCTACTCGGTCAATGTAATCTGCGTCGGTTTCGTCTTTCCCCTGCCTGATTTTCATCACGCGGTGGGGGCCTTACGTCTGGCGACCTTCTTTGGCGAAGTATGACGTGAAGTCATTCGCCAGTTTCTTAAAGGAGGTGATTGATCGTGGTGGTAGTGAGGCGTACCACCTATGGGCCAGCTCGCCCAATGTTAACGGGAAGATCCGGCACTTGGTTGCATCAGATGCCCCACACCCAGTCATGTAGATTCAGAATTTACTCAGGTGGGTTTCGGGGTCCGATCTCCCCTCATACAGAGGTATTTTGGGAGGAGCGATCGTTGGTTGTATGGGGGCAAGCTCGATGTGGACCGCGAGTGGCTCAGTCGGCCTGGTGATCTTTTTGCTGGCGCTTGCCCCAGTGTCCAAGAGTGCTTTCATCTCGTCGAGCTGGCGTTGTATAGCGGCCATCGCCGTGGCCTAGCTTCTCGCGGATCGGCGCTCGGAGCGGGTGCCGAGGCGATTGAGTACTGATCCCCTGGCGATCGGGACGGGAGTCAGATGGCTGGCCTGCGTTCGGCTGTGAGGTGGGTAGGCCGAACTCCTGGTGACGGATTCGGATTCCGTCTTTTCGTGGTTGGAAACAGAATGCCCCGGTCGCCAGGATGGGTCGCGCCCCAAGCGATTGAATATGGATCCGTCCGATCGTGCGAGAGCCTTTTCTCGCAAATTGGGGCTTTCTGACGATCGCTCGCTCAGTAGCCCGTTGAATTTCCGTTTTCCCATGCGGCGGACGATTGAGGGAGTTATTGCAGGCGACGCGCATGCTCTCCGTCGCTCCTCTAGGATGGCCATGGCCTCCTAGGTTTGGAACTAGTCGAGTGAGAGGTTGGGGCCATCCCTCAGGTGCGGGATCGAGAGTCTCGTGTTGCTGCGGCTTCCCCCTGTCGTCGGCTGGGGTTCGGACTGAACCGGGATATGGTGTCCGGCAGTTCGGAGAGCGGCTTTCTTCGATGTACCGGCGGATGTCATGATTCTGAAGGTTTTCTTTGAAGTGCAGTGAGTGTCACTTCAAGTATATGCTCCGAGAACAGTGAGTGTTCTTCGGGACAGTAGGAATAAAAATTTGAGGGTTAGATGCCCCCCCCCTCGTCCCTTCTTCTAGCGACAATTATTGCTACCCAAAATATTATCCGGAGATAGATATTGCTGGAATGGATGGATAGCAAACAAATGCAAGAGCACTTCCGTGAGAAAGATAAATAACACAAGATTTGCCGGGGTTGTTAGTCCCGGGCTTGAATGCTCTCGCGAGATATTATTAATACTAATATTCGGGGATACAAGTACTAATGTAAGAATACAATTACAATGAGTGTAAAGATTCTTGTTATCTTAGCTAGTGAGCGTGTAGATTGCCGGAAGAACCAGATTTGATGCTCTGTGAGTTCTTGTAACAAAAGAGATGAACAGTCGCGGCGGTGAGAGATCGACAGTCTCTCACGGCGAGTATTAGCTGGATGCTTGAGTTCCTGGGCTTATGAATCTCTTGGAATCTGCCTTGTGGGGACTTCTTGCCTCTGTCGATCGTCTTCTGGACGAGAGATTCGGAGAGAGAAGTCCTGAGATGGATTCCGGTGAGAAAGCCGGGAGCTTGATGATATGTGAGTTCTACTGTATTTCCGTGAATGAATTCGGAGAATAAGTGAATGAGTTCTGAACCTTTTTCCAGTAGGAGGAGGTTCTCTATTTATAGGACTTGGATATGCCGGGCGATCGCCTTTTCTGTATTATAATAATCGGGCGATCGTCTTTAGCACATGGGCTTGTTCCCTTAAAGTCCGCGGCTGCTGCTGGAAGCCAACTGTACGATCCAATGGGGAGCCTGCACGCGTCCTGAGTTGCTGTCATGGGCGGTCCCACTGACAACTTTCGGCGCGCCTGCCGGTAGGTGAGGTAGGTGACAGGTTGTGGTCAAAGGTCTTGTCTGTCAGCAAAGATCTTGTCTGTCAGCGCCTTTTGTGGATCTGCACGTGGGTGCTGTTCTGAGATCCAGTCTTCGATGACTTTGACGGGCGATCATCTCTGTTCGGGGCGTAGGCCGATTGTCCTTAGCCGGACACGAAAGTCGATCGCCAGATACCAAAGGGCGATCGTCTTGGGAGTCGATCGCTAGGTATCTGATGGTGGTCTGGTTTCTTCGATTAGGCGAGCTAGCCATAGTTTGACTGGAGTTGACTTGGTCGCTCGGCCTTACAGTCGATCGCCTGTCGGGATGAATAAATCTTGACAAAACAAATGGCCACGGCCGAGTCACGGCCGGAGCAGGGCCTGGCCTGGCCGAGTTATGGCCGTAAGGTGCCGGTTATGGCCGTAATGTGTGCCAGTTACGGCCGTAAGGCGTGATCGGGTACGGCCGTACGGGCGCTGGGCATCTTCCGGACGAAGGCCGGTTACGGCCGTAATGTGTGCCAGTTACGGCCGTAAGTGTCCGACAGGTACTGGGCAGATTTTTGACGAATGCCGGTTACGGCCGTAAGGCTTGCCGAGTACGGCCGTATGGGCCGAGTTACGGCCGTAACGCACTGCCGGTTACGGCCGTAAGTGTCCGGCAGTGACCGGCTATATAAGGCCTATGCAGCCCGTTTTTACTCATTTCTTCACTTTTCTTGCGGCTATCGGATGGGTGCGACGGGAAATAGGGTTCTTGGTCGATTCTACTCAATTCCAAGATGTTTTGGAAGATCCTTGTCAATTATATCATCATCCAATCCTTGTTCTTCGTCGGATCGAGGTAATTCTTCCGTAGAACCCTAGTTATGTAATTTTGGGGGTTTCTTCGTGATTCTTCGATTTAATCCGTGGTGGATGAATTTATTATAGTATTCTTGTTGTCTTGGCCATGATCTTCGGATTTTGTAACTCATATATCGATTTTATCACCCGGGACTTGATTTCCGATTTCTTCGAAGGAACCCTCGGATCCTTGTTGTTTTTCCGGTTGATTCGGATTCCGTTTAACGTTATTTATCTGTGGTAATGTTATTTTCGTAGCGATCGTGAGGTTGTCGAAGTCTTGGTCGTTTTTGGAGGTTCGAAGGCTACCCGACCGTATCCGTTTGTTGTTTCCCGTTGCTCGTGGTATCGAGGCAAGTATCTTGCCCATACATTTCGTGTTTCGTAGACGTAATAATTGGTAATTGATTATATGTGGAATTTTAATGTTTCAATGAACTTTCAAAAAGGATCGGTATATTTTTATAAAGGTTTCCCTTCGAAGATAACTCATAGGCTTTATGAATAAATGTGTTTTCTGGTTAAGTATTTCAGTGTTGTGTGATGGAAGATATTGAACATATTATAGTGAATTTAGTAGGCCACAATTATTTGCCGAGGATTGTGTATTGAGATGTGTAATTATACGGTGAATATGTGACGTGTGATATTAGCTGTTACTCCTTCGTAAGGAGGTTGAGACACTTGGTGTTGTTTGGCATTGGTACTTGTTTGTTGTGGTGTGACATAAATTGTGAGTACATGTCAGTTAAAGTGGCCATTCTAGCGAAGTACCTAGCATTTGTATGCATATTCTAGTATTTGAATTATGGCTTCCCATGGCGTTGTGGATGATATGTGTATGTTCACCTAGGGACGGTCTGCCGGGACCTCTAGGGATACGTATTGCCGTGAGTGTGCGTATCACGAACTGTGGTTAACCACCCAGGGATGTCCGACGGGGCTCTGCGGGGTACGGAGGCCGTGAGTCTCGTACCAACGGTTAACTTTGAAATGTTTTGTTGGAGAATTGTGATTTTTGGCGCATATTTTGTCTGATTAGAATGGCAGTCCAAATGGTATCGTACTTGGCTGGAATGGCATCGATAAATGTGTTGTGTGTGATTTGTCCTTTGACTGTGATAATTTGGTAAGGGTACGTGAGTCCTGTGGTTGCTCTGTGTATTGTAGCTCTGTGGTGTGTTGAGTTCGACCGTATGGTCAAGTTGCAAAGTTGTGCTCTCTGTTGTCGTTCTGTGAGACCGTTGTCCTGGTAATGTTGGACACATTGTAGTTTATGCCGGGTTATTCTTGTGAGTATGTGATGTGAATAAGTTGATTCACGGACCCCTGTGCTTGTGGTTGGAATGTTACGATTGGGTCGTGGACCCCGTATTTTGTTATCGGAATCGTATTTTGAAATAAATGATTTTTAGGCTATGTCCCAAAGTGTTTCGAAAGGCTTGAAAATTCTTAAACTCCAAATGCTTTCAAAAACTCCCGAGATCGTAAAATGTCTTGTAAGATGTAAAATGGTTTTATTCCTATCTTTCATAATTCAAACTGTTTTGAGCAAGTGAATTATCTCGGGAAGTATATTCACGATTTCTATGTTCTTGGAGTATGATATGTATGGCTTGTCTTTGTATTTATACTTGCACTAGCAAAACAGTGGAGTTTTGCTAACCCCCGAGTATTCGGGGGGTGGATGTTTATTTTGCGTCCAGGTATTTGCAGGTTGCTGGGGAGCAATTCACAGGATCGTTACGAAGGATGATGGAAGACGACGATACTAATCACATGAAGACCGGTGTTGAGTATTTTGGCGATGTCTTGTTGTTTGTCCTTCCATTGTGTCTATTATTCCCATTTTGCGGGATTGTTGATTTATGTTAACCCCTGCGTGGGTATGAGCTACGACAAAGAGTAATGTATGGACGATGTGTATGTTGTGGTAAAAGACCAAATCGGTCTAATGGTTCGTTATTTAGCCATATCGGCATGTATAGTGTTAATGTGTTTTCTATATTTAGCCTGGTAGATCCTCACGGAGAGGGTCTGCGGCGCTGTAATATTCCCGAATGGTTTGGGGGTGTTACAAGGGGTTTCTTCCGATTCTGTAATGTGTTCCACACTCTTGACGAACACTGTACTAGTTTTCCCTTTGTTTGAACATGAGTTGTATCCTAAGCCACTTTTATCATGAGCATTTTGCCCAGTGCTCAGAATTTCTTCCATTCTTTTGGATGATTTCTCGAACGATTTGAGTGGTCTCAAGTTCTCGCTTTCGCTGAGAGTTGTGATTTTGGCTTGAAGTAGAACCAAATCATTTGTCTTGCTCTCGTTGTGAGTTTTAACCTCACTTAGTTCATGAGCAAGTTGATGATTGCTCTCCATGAGTTTTTCAAAATCGACTTTCTTGGGTTTCATACCAAGAGACATATTTTCATAATTTATCTTCAGCAAGTCATTTTCATCTTTCAGCTCTAAATTAGTTAATTGAAGCTGTATATTCTCAGTTTTCAATGTCTCATGGGCCTTTTGAATGTTTTTAAATTCATTCATCATGTTTTCAAAAGTATGAGATGCATTTGACGGAATAGCTGAGGTTGAACTTACCTCATCGTCGCTGTCTTCACCTTCTGGAATGTCTTTGGCCATAAAGCACATATATGCTTTATCATCGAACTCATCGTCAGATGAATCACTTTCAGTGACCACCTGAAGACATTCTGCTGATTTGGATGGTGTGGGGGAGGCTTCTGATTCTCCAATCAGGGCCTTGAGCTTGTATTTCCAAGCACGTCTTCTTTCATCTCTCTCTTGTTGCTCGGCCTCCGGCAACCTTTGGACTTTGGGATGAGGACATTTATTTGCATAATGCCCTGGTTTCCTGCAATTATAGCACAGGTTAGCATCACCAGATGATGTTTCGGTACTTACCTTGTGGACAGGTTTGGTCCTGTAGGGAGTCTTTCCAGACTGTTTGATGAACTTTTTGAATTTGTGCATGAGAAGCGCCATTTCATCTTGAGACAGGATATCGTCGTCACTGTCAGCATTCTTGTGACTAGGCTTCGACGAGCTGGGCATGCTGTGTCGACGGTTCGATACAGCGGCTAGTGCTTTGACCTTTGATGGAGATTCTTCAGCTTTCTCTCTTTTGTCAATATCATACTCAAAAGCTTTGAGGTCAGAGAAGAGATCAAAAGTACATATTTCATTAAGATTGCAAGATACACGCATAGTTGTGGTCTTAATGTCCCATCGAGCTGGGAGAGATCTGAAAATTTTTAAATTCTTCTCCTTTTGGGTATAAATTTTGCCCAACGCTTCAAGTTCACCAACAATACCAGTGAATCTGAGGTCAAGTTCCTCAAGTGTCTAAGTTGGTTTCATTTCGAAAGATTCAAATTGCTGAGTCAGTTTTGAAATCTTGTTTTCTTTTGAGAGCACAGTTCCCTCACAAATCAACTTGAGTTTATCCCAGATTTCCTTGGCTGTTTTGCAGCTCTTTACCTTTGAGAGCATGCCTTTGTCAAGAGTGACAAATAACGCGTTCTTAGCCACATTGTCAAGGTTGGATCGCTTTCTTTCATCTGTGGTCCATTGCTCGCGATCCTTCTCGAGCATCTCAGCATGGGTTTGGCCTTCAATCCTTGCGGCCGTGTTTACCTTCATGATCTTGATAGGGCCATCCTGTATCACAAAAATCATCTCTTCGTGCATTGCTGCAAGATGAGACTCCATCCTAATTCTCCAATCATCGAATTCGTTAATAGAGAACATAGGCACTTTGTTGATCATAGAAGTATCCATGTGATAATACAGAAATGAAAGAGACTGTTTTGAAAATAAGTGATTTTGGATCTGATTCGGTTAAAAATACGACTGATTCTTTTTAGAATCAACCGCTCCGATACCACTTGTTGGCCACTAAGTATACTGGATACAGTTTGGGAAATAGCTTAAATAACAAACTGTACTGATTTTAAATTTGAGTGCGTAGCGGAAGTCTTAGATACAGTAGGTCGCTGTGGATACAGCAACTAAATGTATAGTGTATACTTAATTAATCACAGTAAATAAAACAGTAAAAACCAACGGTAAATAACACAGTAATTAAAGTGGTTCGAGGTAAACCCCTCTACGTCCACTGGTCCTCCACACAGGAGTAAAAAGTTTATTATAATTACTACGTACACAACTACGTAATTATAACAACACACAATCAATATATCGTTAACACAGATTGATATAAATATCTTAGCTTCAACCGTTCACACAGATTGGTTTTGAGCTAATGCTTTGACTTGCTTCTTCACACACAGTTCTGAAGCTTCATCTTCTTCAATGCAAATCCTTCACACACAGTTCCGGAGAAGCACAGATTACTCAGTCCACACAGGGCTGATCTGGGTTTGTTCAAAGTATAGAACAGTGGACTTTGACTTTAAGAGCATTCAGCTGATGAAGTGTTGTTCAAGATGATGAGCACTGTATATCTCTTTTGATCTGAGTTGCAGTGAACTTTGGAGATATGTTTTGCTCTGATGATAACTTCGATAGCTTAGGTAACTGATCTTCAGCATCTTGATGTGATATATATAGTCTCTGAAATATATATCCGTTGAGATGTATCCGTTTGAGTGAGATTCCGTTCCAACGGGATTATAACACGATCCGGATTTAGCGGGATTTGAAGATCTGTTGACTGACAGTATTTAAATACTTTATCCTTGAGTATTTAAATACTTCTTTATTCAACGAGACTTGACTTCTGAAGATTCCTTCTTTGTCTTGTTGTGAGCTGTATGGAGGATAACTGTATTGGAGATTCGAGACAATTTCCATACTTGGTCTTTATAAAACTTCTATGCTGTACTAAAGGGCTTCACAATATGCTGGATTCGAGACAGGTCTTCGATACAGGATGATGCCTCAATACTTCGATACAGTTTCCTTTACTGTATGCGGATTGGCATATATGTCAAAACCTCTTATCAAATACCATTCGATACAGGGATTGAATATCCCGGCTATTTCGATACAGGGTTCTTGTTTTCCCAACAACTATGAATATTTAGATGCAATGGGTGCAACGCACGGGTTGATAAAACATTACACTATGAACATTTAAAATAAATACAATACATTACATATAACTAATTACATAGACTAAAAGAATTCTACACGGAAAAAGCGTTACGGATGAGTCCTTATTCATATTAAAAGACTACATGTGAAAAGACTATTTTAATTGTAACTTTTAATGTAAATAAACTAATTAAAATACAAAAGTTATGATAACATCACAATTAAATCCTCTAAAATAAATACAATACAAATTCTCTAATAGGCATCTAAATACCGTCATATGCTCATTCAAACGTCTGCAACCAATGCTCATTCAATCGTCTGCAATCAAAGACCGTGCATCGCACGGGTTGGATCAAGTCTCGTTTGTTATATACTTATGACTTAAGTTTAGTATAGTCTTAGGGTCCTTTGGTTCGTATTGGGTATGGATTTGTAACTAGGAATTGAATTAAGGTGGTATGGGATTATGTGTTTTATTTAATGGTGGAAGGAAATAAACCGTCTTCGTGTTGCTTGGTTTAAAATATTTTCGAATCAAGAATTAAAATTAATTTTTTGTGTTTCTTCTAGCTAATATCTCAAGAATAAAAAATATATTTTTACTATTATTGAATAATAATATTAATTGTTATTAAATAATTATTGTATGATTAATTAATCAATAATTTGTATGAAATAATGATAAAACATAATTATATAATAGTAATTACTATCATATATTAATAACTAATTTTGAAATTATTACTTAATCAATATTATCAATCTTAAATCATAATTTAACAATTAATTTATTATTAAATAATTTATAAAACTACTAAATATTTTTTTTGTACTATCATAATTGTTACTTAATCAATATTATCAATCTTAATCATACTAAATAACTACTTCATTATTAAGTGTACGAGACATCATGGCCCGTGTGATGCACGGGCTTTATTCATCATAAAACACGGGTACTTTATTTTCGATAATATCGAATATCATATTTATATTACATATTGTTTCAAGGCCCGAGCATTCACAGTTTTTGTTTTTCGAGTGAAATTATTCTAAGTTAAAACATCGTATTTTTATATAACATATTTAATATCAAGTATGGCCTAGATTGGGTTATTGACACGTTAAAATGACTTGTACTCAAAATGTACAACATATTTATCCATGATACTAACACTGTAAAAAAATTACATGTGCATTTCTTAAGATGGATTATATCTCACTGAAGCAAAATATTTGTTCGTGTTTACAGAAATCATTACGAACTACTTTTTAATTAGTAGCATCTAACTATCATATATAGCTTATTCGGTGGTGCATCCTAGTGTCAATATGTGGGGTACTATATGAGGTTGATTTCAAACAATGGGTTCATATATAACATATTAAGATATCGAATTGATATCTATATAGCCAAGTTACCAAACATGTACGATCATCTAAAATGAATGATTTGTTGCCATTTAATCAAACACTTATTACGCCTATGATGCTACGTATTTGAATTAATTTTTCTCACACATTCTTATACTTTGAAATCCTTATAGCAAATATTATGATTTTTATACATATTTCACTTTTACTCCTTAGTAGTTTATATTTTTTAGATGTAAAAAAATTGCACTCTTAGTTGTTCATAGAGTATTTTTTTTATGTAAATAATATTATTGTGTGTCATGTGCATGTATTTCGTGGTATGTGTGTTCTCAAAACTGTATAACCTCGAATTTTTAAATTTGTAAATTTTTAAAATTAGTTAAACCATCTTTATTTTTGTGGAATATAATCAATTTTTTTTAATGTCTATCATCTTTGCATTGCCTTCCATTTTAAATTGACAGACTTGAATTTACTATGCTTTAAAATTAGAGTTAACTATATTTTTAGTCCTTGTGGTTTGCGGGGTATTTCATTTTCAGTCCAAATTTTGAAAAAGTTTTAGGTTTGGTCCAAAAGTGAAAGAATAATGTCATATTTACCCAATCTGAAATTCAAAATACCATATTTCCCCAAAACACAAATTTTTAGTGCATAAGCACAATGTCTTTAAAGAATTTGTTAAGGAAATATGAAATTATTATGTTTAAGTTGGGTATATATGAAATTGCCCCAAAAAGTGAAACATCCGCTTCGGATTTGATCCGAATTTCCTAACTCCGTTAGTTTGACTGTTAAATAAGAGGGTATTGTCCTTTCATATTATTTTCTTTAATTTTATTTTATCTATCAAAATTAACTACTTGTAAGTCTACTTGTAATTAGAGGTGAGTTTTGTTTCAGAAGTGTCATTTTTAATAAATCTAGAATGGAACAAAAAATGATTCGATTATGTTGTAGGTTGAGATTATAGCCCATTCATCTCTCAAATATATGCTTAAAAATATTATGCATGAGTCTTGATAAAAGTTGTTAAGTATATTATTAATATAATTGTGTTAAGAAAATAGTGATGGATCATAGATGATTGTTGACAGTATTACTTGTAAGTTGTATCCTCCGCCCAAAAACACACTTTTTTTTCTCATCACAAAACATATACGACCGTTTCATTTCTCTCACTAAACCATCATCGACCAACAACCTAACACCAGCCAAAACCACCACGTAACCACATTGTCGCCAGACCACCAATATTTAAAACCCATCTTGGCAATCGATCCATTATTTTGGCTATAAAGAACTCGATGTCATCTTTATCTTTTAAAGATTTGGTGGGAATTGACAATTTGATTTTATAATGTTTTGGATATCTCATGGTTTGTAGGTATCTGTAGGCTATTTTGAATAGAAACGTTTTAGTTGTTTAATTGTTTATAAGAAAATTGTTTGAGATTTCAAGTTTGGTATGTCGGAACTACTAAAACAACAACGAAACCACCAGTTCAAACACCACCTATTGAATTAATATTCGGTGGTGTTGGCGGCAAAAGCGATTGATGTTGGCAATGGTTCGGTATCGTGGCGGCAGAGGAATCACATCGAAGGTGGTGGGTGTGACCTATTTTGTGGGTGAGTTGTGTGACTTTTTGGTTTGTTTATAAGGGAGCATAAATACCTCAAAGAAGAAGTTGAAAGAGTTAAACAATAAACATGATTTGTGTCGTATGACTATAGAAATTCTTAAAATTTAATAATGAGACTTTGACATGTTTTAGTTGGTTGAATTAATTTAGCTTATGGAAAGGAACAGGTATGCATACGTTTTCTATTCTTGCATTTTTTTTAATTGTGGTTTGTAAAATCTTTTTAAAGCTTTTAAAAAAACTTTAGAGATTAGCAATATTTCAATTGATATGAATGACTCTAACTTATGACATAAATGCTCACATTAATACATGGAACTCAATTTTTATAGATATATAGATATAGATGATTAATTATTATTTTTGTTGATCATCAATACATTATCAAAATTTTTTAATATATTCGTGTGGAATGAAATGTTCCAATGTATCCTTGTCACGTAAAAAAATTTGAAGGACTACCTAAATATTATAATTACTTGTTCAGTAACAATTAGTTGAATTTAATTAAAAATATGTTAACGTTAAAGTACATTCAATAATATTATATATATATTTCTAATTAAAATATATACTTAGGGTTGATATATATTATCTTATTAATCTAAGGAACAATATTATTTAATAAAATATATATCACTTAATTTTATAAAACAGTGAATTATTTAATAAAATTAATTTAATCTTATTAAAAGTATTATTTAAATTTTATTTCATTTAACTAAACCAATTTTTTTTTCAAATATCCAATTATTATTCTTGATTTAAATTATTAATTAAATATTACAGAATTTTGTCTAATAAAAAGTAATTATTTACCAAGCAGTTGAATAATGTAATTAATATCACTATTAATTATTTAATTAAAATTATTTATTTACGAAAAATTAAATTGCTTATTCTCTATATATATTATTTAATAAAATAAATGAATAACTAAAGTATACGTTAAAGTTGAATGATTTTATAAACTAAAAACAATTAAATTTTACATTTAAAATAAATAATTTTGTGGACTTGAATTAAATTATTTGATTAAATATCATATATAATTATTTAATATAATATAATCTAATCAAATAACATCATAACTAATTCAGTAACAAAAACTAATTGTAATTAATTGAACTCTGGTACAAGTATATTTTTACATTTAAATATATTTGTTGATATTTAGAATTAAATTAATAATATGCACCATATAGAGAATTAATATAAGAAATTTGATGCATGACTAGTATAAAAACTGGTCCATATCTATAATACTATAAGATTCAGTCCTAAAATTAAATGTGTAATTATGATGATAGAGGTTTTAGAGTTAGAAAATTGTGGAGTAATCATGATTTAATGTGGAGTAGTGTTAGAGTTAAATTTCTAATTGCGAGCATGTAAAGAGTTGTACCTGAGTAATTGCAAGTATGCAAAAGGTTTATGCGGTTATATACAGGAGAATATACAATCAATATGAAGTTACAATCTTTGTGGAATACATTTACAACCAAAAAGAATATAAACCATCCTCCATTTATAACCAAAAAGAATATAAACCGATTAGTCTTTCCATATACATATAATGAGTAGTATAAATACGTACTTTGACACACTAAACCCGGCCATCAAATACAATCGATCTATTACTTCAAAAAAAAAAAAAAAAAAAAAAAAAAAAGCGCCAGCAAGAAGACGGTAGTGGTGACTTGCCGCCGTTAAACTACCCCTTTTATAAAAAGATTTATGGCCGATCGAAAAAAATAGAGATCAAAGTAGAAGTGAAACCGCTAACTTCAACATATCTCCTTTCGACAAATCAAACAAAAAGCATGAAAGAAAAAGTGCAAGATCTCAGTTCCCATCATAGATCTTTTTTAATATCCGAAAGTAATAAAGAAAGAATTATAACAAATATGTTATAATCTATCTTTGTTTCGTGGTAAGAAAAAAAACATAATAACAACCTACCTTACATCTTATACAAGATCTTTTGAAGCCTCCGTTTTGAAGAACGTAACAAGATCAAGAATAAGAGAGTCGTGTGTTTGAAGAACAAGAATCAGAGGGTTGTGATTTCCGTGGATTTTTATTTGTGGTTTGGATTAAAGACGAAAGAAGGAAAGGAATTTGTGTTCATGGTGTTGTTTGTGTCACTGCATTTCAGAGAAGGAATAAGGGAGGCTAATGAAATGAAAAATAGGGTTATATGTGACAAGTTTTAGGGTAGAGTAGATTTTATTACTCCTTTTCATTTATGTTTTGGGCTTATCAGTTTTGGGCTAAAGATAATTACATTCCAATAGAATTGCCATTTAAGTTTTGGACATGCGAAATTGTGAACAAGAAGTTTAATATGCTAAAGGAAATAGCAGTATGTGTTGTCAGATCATTCGTATAGTCCCATTAATCCATTATCATTTTTGTAAATCAAGTTGATGGTCCCGCTGCTCAAATGTGTTTATGAAGTTGGAATATCAATATATTATGTATAATTTATGAAGCGTGAGTGAGTAAACTTACAAGTTATATATAATAATACAGTCCCGAGGCAAAGCTGTGTGTATCACAAGGGCCCCGAGATGAAGTGTATCATAAGGCTATGTAATAGACCAAAAGAAACAAAGACATTTTTTTTATCATACAAATAAGTAATAGATCAAAATAAACAAAGCCATCACAACTTAGTAACAAACAACATCAAACATTTTTAATTTTTTATACAACAAAGTTAAAACATTTCATACAACATACTAAATAATGCTTAAATATACACTCGCCAATATACATAAAGAATACACGATTAACAATTAGATGCTCAGCCCGTGCGTAGCACGGGTTCTGCCTGTCTCGTATTATGCATATGATACTGTAACAATGTATTATATTGATAATGATAGAGAATATGTTATAAATGCTCTAAAGAGAGGCTCCATGATAGAATCATAAAAAGATGATGTATACAGAAGTCCGCAGTATAATCGATGACCGCCTTCAAAATTGTCGGTTAAATTTTAACCGACGAATTTTGGAGGAATTATAAGAAGATGCTACAACAAATTTATAAAAAAAATACTAGCTAGGGAATTTTGAAAATATGATACTTACGAGAACCATAAGAATACCATATAAATATGCCACAAAGGATAATTACAAGATAATGCTATAAGAAATCCAATAAGAATGTCTAAACCTTGTAGCAAATTAAATGGAATGGGAGCGAGAACGTCTTTTCGCTAGTTTTGGAGAATATACAATATCATAAACGCCCTAACATGTCTGTAAGTAATAATGTGATATTTTTTTTGGGTGTTTCTTGGAACATGTAGCTTTGTAGTTACCTGTTTGTAGGTAATTCAATCGTAACCGTTAAATTATGTTCAAATCAATCATGAGTGTCGAATTTTAACCACTACAATGGATGGTTGTACTTTTAGTATATTGATATTGTAGTACCCATTTTTTTTATTTTTTATTTTAAAATAATTAAAGAAGATTATAATTCCTATATTGCCCTTATTGATTATAAATTATGTATTCAGATTATCTTTAAAATTAGTTTTGTATATTGAACTGTTTTATTTTAATTAATTACTTAATTTTTTACATTAAAAAATCAAAACTTCATCCTTTTAACACATCACTTAATTGATGCCCTTGGTGCCCTAATCTAAAAATCAAAACTTCATCCTTCTCGTTCTACCACCTTACTGTGCAAACGGAGAAGAAGATTCCACCACCTCTTTTGAAGTCGGAAAAGAAGGGCGTAGATTCGAGAGGAAGACGAACGAGGACAAAGCCGATAGAATGAGAAGAACGAGATGAAGAAACCCGTCAACAACAAAGTGAGCCCTAATTTAATCCTTCAACTATTATCCCATATCAATATCAACTATTTTGTTATTCGTGTTTGTTTTGTTTGCCATGTAATTTCGTTTATGATTGTGACTATTGGGTTTCCCTTATTCTTGTGTTTTTTCTCCTTTTTCTTCTTCTTCTTCTTGAAGAAGTAAAAGTGATCTCGGTTTTTCTTTGATTCGATTTGGGATGTCCGACTCACGAAATTGAGAATAGTGCGATGCATTTATGTCCTACTGCGTATTAGTAGTTTTAGTAGTTTTCATTACATGTGACAACTTTTGTCCCCTCATTTTGGTAATGCAGATGCAACATTAGAACTGACTTTTGTCTATATTTTTATCTCTTTTGAAGGATGAATTTCGATGTTCGTTTGAATATTATCACAAGCTTGATCAAGTTAACTGGTCATCTGCTTCGCTAATGCTTCATTTTGAAACTTTATGAAACTGTTATTGAGACTTTCACATTTCAAGGTTCAGTGTCATCGCTGGATAGAACTAAATATCATTTCTTATATAGGTAATAGGAATTGATCTGCTATCCTTGAACTTGCTGAGGATAGACTGGAGAGTTAGGCTTGCAATAATAGAATATATACCTTTGTTGGCAAGTCAGTTGGGAGTTGGGTTTTTTGATGATACACTAAGAGACAAGGTTTGTGATGACATATTAAACTCGGAGCACTTTACATAATTCTTCCTAGTCACATGTTCTACCTTTTTTTTGTATTCTCTCAGATTTAACAGGTTTAATCTACTCAGTAGTCTTGGCATTGTTTTTGACTTGTTCATTTTCAACATGTGCACTTGGCTTAGTGTTCATTGTCTCATCCTTATCACATAGCTGTTGTTTGATGACAAACATTTCTTTATCAAACTCTAGTGTCGTTTTCTTAAAGATATGACCCGAGGAGTTTTTTAAAACATGAGGCACACCTTCTTGACAGTTCTGTTTATCTTTGGTAATTATATTATTTTTCTTATTCTTAAGAGTGTCATAATCAAAGCCAATTCCTACACTACACCATATATGGGTTTCAGCAACACCTGAAAAACTGTGTTCAAAAGTCCAAAAAGTGTTACTGAAGGTAGAAAAACAAGCTATGGCTACACTTTGACCAAATTCGAAAGTGTTACAAAAACGGCCGCAACCATAGGGGTCTAAGGTAACACTTTTTTTTTTGGTAACATGTTAAAAAAGTGTAGCAATAGACCCCTATGCCAACACTTTTATTGTCTCTGGCTACACTAGATTTTGTGTTGCTGTAGACTTAAGGCCACACTTTTATATTTTTAGTGACACCAAGATTTGTGTAGCCGTAGACCTATGCCAACACTCATGAGGTCTAATGTAACATTAAATTGTGAAACATTTTGACATCTTTACCAACAACTTTAACACTATGGCTACACTTATATATGAGCTTCTAACTTTTGCCAACACAATTTTAATCTTTGCCAACACAATTTTTATATTTTGCCAACAAAAAATTATAAATTATAGTCTATGGCTACATTTTTGCATTTTTACCATCATTTTCATGCTAAAAGCAAAATGTTATATTGAAAAATAAATATTACAATAAAGCATCAATACCATTAAAACAATGTCAACCATAACAACATCCAAAATACATGACTGCTAATATTCAATCCATAATAGCTAAGAACAAGTTACGATCGCAATCCACAAATATAACAAAACTACTTGAGTCACTTAGCTAGCATAATATAAAATGATGAGATCAAGGAGTGACATTGTCACCGCCATAGGACTCCTCGACCGATTTCGAGAGTCATCAATCTTTAAGTTCAAATCTGGATTCTTCTCGCCAACATTTTCATCATTTCTCGAGTTGAGCCCCGATCTTAGTAGTTAGGTCCGCCACATACCGATCAAAGAACTTGAACGGATGGTGATCTCAAGACTTCGATTTCGGTTGCTCTGTAATATACTCTTCTTGACTATATATATACACTCACCGGTAAGAAGAATGAGAATATGTCACATTATGTTAAGAAGGAGATAGTTGAATTTCACAAGGAAGAGATGATAAAGTATAGGGTAAGATAAACCGTAAAATCAATGTTAAACCTTTTCTAGCATAGACTCCGAGCATTTACATAAGGTAGCATAAATTGCTTAGTATCGAAGAATACATATTACAGTGCAATATGAATGGGTAAAAAGAAAACTCAAATTCTGGAACATAACATGCAAAGATTGACCATTTTTCTTTTCTCGTTAAGGAAGGCATAAAATTGTTAATGCAAAGAAAAAAAGAGCTAATTTTTACCCAAACATTTGTCCGATCATATTAATAGGATTTTCACCATCGAATCTTCATCATGGAGCCGCCTCTTAGGTATTGCCTTTGGCTTTTGGTCCATCAAGTATGACGAGCTGCAAGTTTGGGTGGTGGTCTCCTCAATCGCCAATATATAGATAATAGAAATAAGAAAAAGGACACCAAAACCACAAGAGCCTATTCATGCTAACAATCATAAAATACGACACTTCCTCATACCCGAACAAATCATCGGATAAGAAAGAATAGTCACTCTCATTCTTTAGAATTTCAAACTTTATCTTAAAATGTGTCAGTTATTAGTAAATTGAAAAAAATTGTGAAAAAAAGTTATAAACCAACAACTAACAATCTGAGTATCGGATAAGTCAACAGAATTACCCCGCTTGTGACTCTTGGTGGATGGTCATCATGGATCTTGACTTGACATGGTCAAGAACGAGCTCTTATTATTCTCGCAAAGAATAAAATAGCTTCAAAGTGAAATAATGATTCATTCTCATCGAGAATGACCAAACAAATAACAAGGTAAAAAAGGGCTCCGTGCTTCAACATGTAAGATAAATGACTAGACTCCTTAAAAATTCCTTGCTTATGGTGTAGTCAACAAGATCATGATTTAGACATACTCGAGACGCACAATATATCGAATCCACCGTAAAACAAGTGCTGAATGACCAAAAGGCATATAAATAAACCTCATGATTGAACAAATCGCACATCACATATCTGTTAATAGAAAGGACTTAAAATAGTAGTGATGCATGCAATCAAAGGAAGCAAATTGAAATGTATATACAATTTCATAAAAGGCAATAACTGAACAGTGAAGACGATGAAGGAATTTTACACAGTAAAATAAGAAAAATTACAGTCGGATATTACATCCACCCTATGAAGAACATCCTATTATCCAACAGCCAGGCAACTATCTCGCCTATAGTTGAAAAGGAAGAAGATATATCTAAGGTAGTATCATATCATTTCCCAACAGGTACCAAGGACATTAATGTTCCTCCAGTGGTATGTTGTCCATGTAGGTCAGATAATTCCTAACTTGCACCTTGAATCTATTAGCACAAAGAAATCATCTTTTCTACCTCACCAACACCGGTGTCGAGAATCTCTTGCTTACTAAACTATATTTCTTAAAGATGTTGTCGAGCCATAGACTCAGATAAAAATGAGTCGCTTTTCTTCATGATAGCTCACCAGGTCACCAACATGTGATGTACTATCTCGGATGTAGTAGATGCTTTCAAAGCACTCTGGTGGCTATCAAGCTCAGACCGGTATATTCACTAAAAATAAAGTAGAAATTCTGAACAACGATTAAAAAAATCCCTTGTAGATGAAGCCAAATCGCTCTCGATCTTGAAATCACGCGATACAAACTGAAAGCTCATGACAAGAATATTGAGATCTAACCAAAGAGGTGAAGAAAAAGAATAAAGTCTATGATGAATTTGCCACCAACATTAAAGAGATTTTTGAAACTGTAACGTCCCTTTATAATGCCCAAAAGAGGGGAGAAGTGGTGTAAGCTGCAACGGATCAGCGACACTAGAAGCAAGCTGAATTATTTTATTTGCTGGATGATGTTGTAGCCAATATCGTTAGTCGACTCTCATAACCTGGCCCAGGGCAAGGATCTTTAGGGCATAAGTTTGGCAGCTCATAGAAGCCAGAGTTCTCTGATCCCAACCTTAATATGGTCACCAAGCAGGCAGAAACTCATTTGCCTACAGATAGGTAATACACAGACCAGGAGATCAAGAATTTAAAAACCAATGAACTCAACAGGTACTTTTGTACCCTAATAAAGTAGTCACGATCTTCAATAGGTTTAAGACACTCAATGATGCAGCAAGGAATTTTCCTGGCTTATGGCAGAAGGTAAACTCCCCAAGAGACACTCAAATGAAGGTACATGAAAATGATTATCTTACCCACCCAAAAGATCGGTTGTTGGTCTATGACATGTCTTTAGAAGGAAAATGTTATTACAAGAAACAAATAAATGAACAACAAGAAAACTTGTGGAAAGAAACCAACTTGATCCTTACGGTAAAAGGCCGTAGAAAAACATTAATGACAAAGAACATAGATGTTAATTATCTCACTTTCTGTTATAGATAGTTCTATTTATCTTATTTTTATTTAGTTTTTCTTGCAAATAATGTAATTGTATGCTTTTATTGCTTATGAATGAAAGTTACTTGTTACGCCCTAAGAAGATTACGGCTCATAATTTATTATTTACTTGCATTACGTTTAACTTCAATCTTTTTGAGTTATTATGCATATTGAACTTCTTGTATGAGCTTGACTGCATGCAGTTCCTAGTTTAAAGTTGTAAGTCGTGAGCTTACTATATGAACATGCCTACAAGCCTATCATAGTTCAAGTTATGAAACTTAGTGAGTTAGGATGAATTCTTACAATTTTAGAACATGCACGTGAGTTGTTCATTTTCTAGTTTAAGATAGACTATTAAGGTTAAGGATATAGGTTTTGACATTATCAAATTGGGGAAATTGTTCGGATAAATCTCTTTGATTTTGATAAGTGCAAAACTTACAAGAAGATCCTACACTTGCGGCAATCAAAGGCCACAGAGAATGCATTTGATGATTACATCAAAAGATATTTGAGGATACAACATTTATGCTGTCGACTCCACATATGAAATATTATAAGGAATTCCTACAATAGAAGTTCAAATAAGTGTAACCATTCTGACTAAGGGAATAGTTTAATCCTAAAGAATCTCGATGTATTTAATGCATAGATATGACGGTTGGATATAAATGAAGAATTTCAAGAGAAATAAGAAAAAAAAAAATTTACTAACCATCTGATATTTTACTCAAACAAAAAAATCTTACAGGCTTGTCATGGATGCCAATTTGAGCCCATATTACGACCTCCAATAACTCCTCCATAGTGCCATAACCATCTGATAATTGTAAACAATACTGTATGAACAATAAGAAACAAAGTAGAGAGAGAGAGAGGGAGAGAGATTGTACAAACCTAGCAAAGCAATGAAGCAATCAGAATGGCTGGCCATCTCAGCCTTCCTCTGGTGCACTCAACACAAGAGCGTTGCTGTTGGGTACGACCACTTGAACCCAGCAAGTAATCTACAGCAGAAGTCTGCTCTACAAAAAAAAAAAAGAGAAGTTAACACCGGGAAGCATTCAAAGCAAATCATCATCAACAAATCTACAGACCTCCTAGTATTTTCTTCGCTCTGCTCACAATTCATCATCAACAAATCATCATCAGCAGAAGTCGAGCCTTATTTTCACCGCCAAAATCTGAGATCGGAATTTGACACCTGCTCAAACCTGCCTGAGTCAAGAAACCTAGCCCAGCCGGTTCACCTCAACACAACACCCAGATTCACAAAAAAATTAGGAATTCTTACTCGAGTCTTGGAATTTAAACCTCAATTTCGACCCGAATTCATGTAACCCACCTGAACCAGAACCTCTGCCATGCCCCGGCCGCCGATGCCATATGCCTGCCGGAAATTAGGACAGAAACCCTAACCCGCGCCGCGCACAACGCTCTGCTCACAATTGCCGTTTTTCATTTTTCATCTTTCACTGTGTGTGTGTGTGTGTGAATTTTGTGAGAGTGTGTGTGTGTGTGAACTTTGTGAGTAAAGAAGAGGATAGAGGAAGAGCCGAGAAGGGAGAATCAGAAAGAAGAAGAAGAGAAAAAGAAAATGAGTTCTGCCCGTGAGGGAGAGGAAGTAGGGAGATAACTGTGTATTATAAATTAGATATATTATTATATAAAATATTATATATTATACATAAATATTATAATGTATTATAAATTAGATATATTATTATATAAAATATTATATTTTAAATATTTATTATACTAACTTGAACTTATTAATTACATTATATGTATATATGATATATATTAAAAATATTTATATTCTTAAATATAGGGTATACGGCCCGGATTTAAAAGGCTGTGATATTTTGGCTCTAACCCTGTTTTTTAGCGAGTTAAACGGGCTGGTCCGACGGGACCGCCCGATTAACATCTCTAATGTCCATTTTCAATCGGGATTAGCATCTCCCAATCTTTACAAGACCCATGTTTTCAATGTCCAGTTTTAGATCGAGATTTGGCCATCTCGTGCCGTTGTCCAAATGTTTTGATGATAAATGCATTTTTATTTTTCAACTTTTTATAATATTAATATAAATAAATTTTAATTTATATTTCTTATTATATTTTAAAAGAGTTGAATGTATAAATTCAATTTTTATTTTAATTTTAGATTATAATTTTCAAAATAAAAATATATGTATTCATATAATATATTTTATTATTATAATTTTAAGGAATTATTTTCTTTTTAATATTTTTAAATTTATTAGTTTAATCCGAACAAATTTTAAGTAAAAATTATATGTGCTCTTATAAAAATCCGTTATAAAATGATTAAACAAATTCAAATAATTTACTTTATTTTAGTGTAAAAACTTAAATTTGACGATATTTTTTAAAAATATTTAAAATAATTTTCGTAATTATTAAGATGATTTAGTATATTGCAACGCTTTAAGTTCACGTATAATCCAACACTTTAGGTTGGTGTTGCATTAACGTCTTTTGCAATAAAGGCATTAAGGTCTAATGCAACACTAATTGAGTAGTATTGCAAAAGACAAAATATCAGAGGGCTATTGCAATACTTTTCCTTGCAACACCGGAGATATGCGTTGCATATAAGCACTTATGGCGTAGTGCAATATTTCCTCTTATTTAATGCTCATCTCTCTTACATTACTCCCTCCGATTAGGACGATTCATAAAATACCTTAAAAAAATTAGGCCGTTATAGTTGAAAATAATTTATTTGGACCAACTAAAATATTTTAGCAAATCCGCTTATTTCATTTAGTGTTTAGTTACACTTTTTCTAAATAGCAACGGCTACACCAAATTTTGTGTTAGCGTAGATATTCAATTTGGTCTACGGTAACACTAATTTATATCAATAATAACGTTAGAAAAATGTGTAGCCTTAAATCAAATTTGACCAATTTTAAGGCATCTAAGGCTACACTTTTGCTTGTAACATCAAAAAAAATGTTGTTGAAAGCCATATATGGTGTAGTGCTACCTTACACTTTTCCTGATTATTTTCATGATAAGTTTTAATAAGATTTGATGAGTCTCTATAGGCTTTTAGTGTTAGTTCATTCTCAAAAATCTGTTCCCTTAGGGCGCCTTCAATTTGACTAGCACATAAAACCTTGTTCTTTAAATACTCAACTTCTTCCTTAAGATTTTCTACATGAATTGCTACTAGCTTAAGTTCCTCATTTCTCTTGTTTAATTTCATATTTTTAGCATTCAGCTTAACTATCTCTTCACTTGCTGCAGTCATGCTAGTGTGTATATTAAACATTTCAACACTCAACTTTTCTATGGTTTATTTGTATTATTCAATAGACATGTTCATTTGTTGCTCATTTTAGTCTTTTGGTACTTGGTGGTTCATCCTTTTTTCTTCATTTTATCGTCAAATACAATGTAAATTAATACTTGGTTGCTTTCGTTACAAGAGGGTATTCGTAATTGGTTACAAGAGGGTATTCGTAGTTGTCTCTGTGCTTACTGTACCCACTTTTATGCTTTAACTATAGCATGATCATCTTAATAATCGAGTATGTAAACCTAACTAATACCTATTAGCAGCCACTTTCAGTTTCATTCCACAGATTGTTGTGGATGGTTTTTAACTAGTAACTACCTTTAGTTTTTGCTATTGCTTAATAAGATTTTTCCCATCAAGATGCAATAACTCAATCATTTTTTGCCCTGTTTATTCAGATTACTTGAGCTGGCTTTAGTCATTTTATTAAATGATCAGAAAAGTTATTAAATTATTGAACTTTCTCCATGAATTTTCTGCTCCTGCTCTCATGTGTTACAGATGTAATACATCAATTGCAGCTCCTTTTTTTTTTGCTAGTACTATGTCTATCCTTCTTCAGCTTGCATACAATATATTAGCTATTTGGGTACTTATTTTTATGTTATTCATTTGAGTTTTAACTCGTGTATATTGATTCGTAATCATGTTCCATATATGAAGTCGTATTATGTGCGATATAATGGCAGTTGAGATGGATTGCAACAGTAAAAATGCACATGGTTTATATATGGAGGAGGATACAACTTCTAATTCCAGTTCTAATGATGCGAAGAAGAACCTGAGTGGTAACAGTGTTCTACCTGAGTTCAATTTTAAACTTATGGACGATGAATCCATAAAACAAATAGTTTTTCAATTTGTGGAGGCAGCACGTAAATTCTACGCCGAGTATGGCAGATATATGGGATTCGATATTCGAGTAACCCACACAAAGGTTCACAATAATATTGCAAAAAATAGGGAGATGGAATGTACTTGGGCGGGAAATCCAAAGCCCCCGAATGATGATGGAAAAAGAAAGTTGAAAGAGGAAACCAAATGCAATTGTCCAGCCCAGCTTCGTGTTGCTCTCCGTGGCAGCCAATACTATGTTACTAAGTTCAACTCTTTTCACAACCATGAATTAGCAACCCATGAAACTGCGCATCGTCTGAAAATTAACAGGTATGTTTGCCTTGTGGATGTTTATTTTTACATGTATAACCTTGCACTTTATGTTGTATTATATTTTTACAGGTATGTTGTGTTTTTCTAGGTACATATCAAAGACTGATAAGACTCTTTTGAGCTTATTCAATGAATCGGTTTTCGAACTTGTCGAGTGTAGATTTTTGGAGCGCGTTAATTGCGGAATCATTGTTTATAAAGAAGGATGCTTATAATTTTTATATAGGAGAGGCGGAGAGTGTTCGTGATGGTGATGCACACACCGCATTGCATCTACTAGATGGAATGAGTATCTTAGATCCAGATATATTTTTCAAATATGAAATCGGAGAAGATAACTCACTCACTAAGTTATTTCTGACTCGACGGGTTTTCATGGGAGGCATATAAACAATTTGGAGATGTGCTTGTATTCGATAGTACATATAAGACCAATACCTACCGTTTTCCTATGATAATTTTATCGGTGTAGACAACCATTTAAAAATATTGTTTTTGGTGTTGCTCGATGTTTAATGAGACCATTGAGTCGTATAAATGGTTGTTAAAAATTTTCTTGAAGCAATGGGAGATAAAGCTCCTGTCGGTGTTGGCCGACCAAGATGTCGCCATGTGCGCAAAGAATTGAAGAAGTGTTTCCAAATGCAAAGCACAGTTGTGTAGTTGGCATTTACAAATAAACCGCACCTTAATGTAAAAGAACGTGGATTTTGTGGTGCTTTTGGTAGGTTATTGACGGAAAATATATCAATTGAGGAATTTGAGGAAAAGTGGGTCAAATTGATTGATGATCATGGTGTTTCAGTCCATCCGTGGATTTTAGAGACATATGCCAAGAAAGAATGTTGGGGTGAGGCATTTTTTCGTGGACATTTTATGGGATTGATGAGGATCACACAGAGAGCCGAGTCATTGAATGCTCTTTTTAAACAACAGGGAAAGGCTGGTTACAAGATAACAGAATTTATAAAGCATTATCATCGTGTCCTTGGTAAATCTAGATCTTCATTTCTAAAAGCTCAGGAAGATTCGGAAAGATACAAACCACGATTAAAGCAAGGTGCGCTATATAGCTTTCACAAGCATGCGTCGTCTGTTTATACGAAGGATGTATTCCCTATTGTCCAAGCAGAAATATTTGAAGAACAAGGACTTGTGGTAGACCGTTCATGTAATAGAGCGAATCGTCAGTTCTACTACTCATTTGTCCATTATAGTTCAAACAGAAGAAAAATATGGTCTGTCGAGATTGATTTGGACAGCGGGAAATTTATGTGTAATTGTCAAATGCTGGAGTCTGATGGGATACCGTGCCGACATTTATTTTGCGCATTCAAGTGTATGCGGCTAGTAGAAATCCCTTCCTCATGTATTCTCGGTAGATGGACTACACGAATTGGAAATAATCTTAGAGCTAGATTTATAAATGTGTATCCGGTAGAGGACAAACAACGTATGAGGTTTACTCGTGTCTATCAAGAGTTCGTTAACTTATGCCTTCACGCCTCGAAGTTTGAATCAAGGACCCTAAATTGTATTAAGAGCTTGCAAAATCTAGCAACAGAGATAACACTTGTGTATTTGAAGATGAATTTGAAATGGCGAATGAGGTTGATGAAAATATTGAGTCCGGAAAAAGGTACAATGTTCGTGACCCGCAAAAAATAAAGTGTAGAGGAGCACCTGCAAATAAAAGGCAAAAATGTGGAATATGCGGGTAAGTTGAACTTCATGTGTTATGGATTTTTTTCTATCGTGTCTTGCATCTTATTCTCGTATGCAAATATGTGAATATCTGTTTCATCACGCATTACATTTTTATTATTCCCAATTTTCTAAAACTGATATGTCTTTTTTACAATATTTACCTAGCGAACCGGGACATAAATCAAGTACCTGCCCTTCACGTGGTGGATTAGACTTTAATACTCAGAATTTAAGAAAACGTGCGAAGAAACATCCGCCAGCCTGCACACAAGAAAACGATTAGATTTTGGAGGTATAGTGAATTTTTTATATTGATGCACTCGCCCTTTATTTATTTTTCGTTAGAATTAAGGCTAATTTTGGTCTTACTAGTTTCTACATATGTGTCGATGTCCATGGAAAATTATCATTTTCCTGCAGTTATATTTCAACTTTTTGATAAGAACATATGTGTATTTGTCTTATGACATAGTTACCGTAAGGTAGAGTTTATCGGATGTTGAAAAGATTGACTGCTGAAGTGTTTGTATTCAGCTATTATCTTCTGTTCTTGTGTTATTTTTTACTCAATTTTGTGGCTTTTTGGTTGTTTCAAGTAGACTCGTTCTCTTATTTTAGTAAAGATTAGAAAGCAAGATTAGAAAGCTGAGAATAAGTCTTTGAAGCAAGATTAGAAAGCAATGAAGACCAGACTCCATGCTATTTTGTACTATTTGTGATCTTTTCAATTTGGTTGTGTTGGACATCAGTTGGGAAAGACCAATCTTTTTTTTTTGGAACAAATGTTAGATTTTTATTCCGGTATATCAATATAGTACAACTTCTCGGTTCTCAAAACAGCCCACAAAACAGAAATACTAACATACTACAAATTAGCTAAATAAAGCTTTATATGGTTGTGTAGTTATCATAACTGCAGCATAGTAGAGCTAGCTTTGGGTGCCCTATACATCTACAAATCGCAATCTGGACAACCCTGCGCAGTATACTCTGTGCATTCTCCTCTTTTCCTTGGAAAATTCTTCGATTACATTCAATCCACAACGCATACACTAACTCAATGAACAGAACTTTGAGAATGCGGCCAGCAGCTTTTTTACCTTTCAGTTTGCTGCTTAAATCCATCTTCACTTCAGACCAGCCTCCCGATGCACATGGTTTACCAAACTATCTGATCAAAGCTCTCCATGCTTCTCTAGTGATCAAACAGTTAAAAAATAAATGTTCTTGGTTCTCAATATCCTGAGTACAGAAAACACAATTCAGCTCAAGGTCTTCACAATAAACTTGCAATCTTTCTCTTGTAGCCAATCTATCCCGCAGGGCAAGCCAAAGTATAATTTTTGCTCTAGGTGTCACCAGGTTTTGCACAATTAAATCACACCATGGTACTTTTGAAATATTTGGCCTCAATAAGGCATAGGCTTTTTTCATACAAAACACATCTGAAGCCAGCAAATCTCCCCAGCCCTGCAATTGGCATACCTCATTTTTGTATTCCATTAATTTCTTGAAAAATATGAACTATCCTTCAGGTATATAACATGCATTGTCAGATATAAGTTTTCATTTTAGTATCATGTCTTATATACTTGGTCATTGAAGGTGTTTAAGATGTGGAATTCAGATAAGATTTTATATGATTTGTTAGTCGGTCAAAATAATAAGTGGGTCGACTGTACCATAAGGCACGGCTACCTGATTCAGCCAAAAAGCATAAAGAATATTTTGGACGAGTGGTCCGGCGTGCATGTTCAAATTATCTCTTCCATGTCCCATGAAAGAACACTGAGAGAATCAAATTTTTTGCACCTGATACAGTTCAAGAACATCTAAAAGGGCAGATACTACGTGGATATTTTGGCTAGCTGGATATTTCCTTGCTTCATATGATATGAATTTATTTGTTGATGAGAGTGTTTTGCGTGATGTGAGTTATCTACTAACTCCACTTACAAGTATCTGTTACTGAAAATATAAGGAGATTAGTAACATATTTAGTTATTTACTGATCTGAAAGTTCGTCAATATGATTATGTCTTGCTGACTATGAAATATTGAATTATAAGAGTCATCAAGTAATGTCACGTGTTGAATCTTACTTTTAACAGGGCTGGTCAGTTGTCTGGTGTTTGGACCGTGCGATAGATTCACAATCATTCATGGACATCACCTGGTATATATAGAAAACAGAAATAAACTATATCATTAAAACAAATAATGGAAATAGTACTAAGATACCGAGTTATATTGTCGAATCACCCCCCCCCCCTCCAAAAAAAAAGAAAGAAAATGAGAATAGAAAATATTGTGACGTTCAGAACTACTTTTCCTAAAACGGGGTATATTTTCCTTCCAGTTGCTTTGCGTAGAATAACGGGCTTCAGAATAACGGGAAGATAGAGGGAGATAGATTTGCAAATAGTATCGCTTTGTTGTAACTTGTAAGAATGAGGGAGATAGATTTGCAAGTTAAGTGGTAGAGGGTGTGGCAGATCACTGTCGACCCATTCTTTTATGTGAACCAAACACTACCCTCAGATAACTCAGGGTATGTAGTGTCATTTAAATTTATTATAGCATGAATATTCCCAGTCTCTGTTATAAGTTGTAGGGCAATTACATTTTTCTTCTTTAATTTAAAAATTAGGTAGTCATGCGATTTTGAAGTGCAAATTTAAAGACAAGGAATATGCACATTATAATTTCATGTGTGAAGACTGAACAGCTTCAGAATAACGGGCGAGGGATTTTCGCTACTCTCGCCGCTGAAAGCAACCTTTGTTTTGGAAATTGAGGATCCACCAAGCAAAAAAGTGGAGATATGGTTCTCTTTTTTTTTTCGTTTTTAAAATCTAGCCTCAAGGTTTTTGTTTGATGATATGGATGTCATGAAAATTATTTTTTTTGTTCCATCTTCTTTCTTATTGTTGAACCGTCGTTCCTTTGGTAAACTATCTTATTGTGTTTTGTGTTTTTTATTGAAGAACCTGGATTTTTCTTCGTGGAGAGCGCTTATAAACTACCTTGATGTTGAAGTCTTTCAAGATGATGACTCGGACATTACTGAAGGACTGGATGTGAAGGATAATAATGGGGAGAAACTCAAATGATGATCATGAAAGTGTGTGATCGCTTGCTTATGAAACTTTCTGTTTATGATGGGAGTGAGATATGGAGTTATCTTATTGACATTATTTACCTGTTGATTTGTTCTTTTGTTCCTTGATGATATTGGTGTTTGGTGTAGTTTATCATTGTTTGACATTATTTTTTATTTTTTATTTTCTATATTCGATTTTTAGGAGAATATAATATATAAAAAATGTTCTAATTGTTGTCACATTGCATGGGGAGGCAATTACCTAGCTCAGCTTTGCGGTCTGGCATTTGTCAAAGTCCCGGGCTTGGTGGATGACTATGGTCAAGAAGCTGCCATTCGTATGAGTGAACTCCTTTTAAGTTCTCCGAAAGAATTTAGGGCTGTCATAGAAGACAAGGATACATCTGCCGGGAAAGTGAAAGGACAAGGAACTGGGACTGTGTTTTTGCTTACTTTGATTGATACTGAAACTGAAATGAGCATAAATGCAATTATGCTACAGGTACCCATAAGGGTACCTGAGTGTAATTTGTAAATAAACACAACGAACCCCAGTTACCTTTCAGAACAACAAAATACTCCTTGATTTTGTCTAAAAAGTCGAATCTCAAATGGGGCGTTTTAAGGGTGTAACTGTAATTTCCAAAGATAATTGGATTTTATTCTTGTAATTAGGTAGTTTGCGGTAATTATCTGTTATTGTTAATCAGTGATGTTTTGAAATTATAGCTATATGCGCCGACAACTTTGGCGCCAGGTCGTGACTTTTGGTTGTTACGCTATACTTCTGTAATGGACGATGGGAGTTTGGTGGTAAGTGTAGTGTGTACATTGAATCATCTTATTTTCCAAGTATAATTTGATTTTGTTGGTTTTATACCAATTTTGTGCAATACTTCCACTTTTTTTTTCGGCAATGTGTACTCAGGTATGTGAAAGATCACTTAGCAACACTCAAAACGGTCCGAGCATCCCATCCGTTCAGAACTTCGTGAGAGCAGAGATGTTGCCCAGTGGTTACTTAATCAGACCTTGTGATGGAGGAGGCTCGATAATCCACATCGTAGATCACATGAATTTGGAGGTAGAGTTGTTTATATTTGCGTGCCATTTCTAATTGGGTTACTAGCATTTTACCATCCCAATGGAACAAAAGATTTATATATGGAGAGACTAATATGTCGTTTCAATTTATTACATATTCAATAAAAATATGTTTTATATAAGAATTGATAAGTAACTTCTAAATTCGTAATTATACTAAATGTATTCTGACTACATCATTGTACAAACAAACAGGAAGAGTCTATTGCTGCACGGCATAGGTTGGCTGCATTGCTCTATGATTGCGAACATAATAAAGCAGAACGGGGGTATGAAGTTAATAACTATTTAGCCTACTGTTTTGAATACCAATTGATGTTAACATAAAAACTTGTTCTTCTATGCAGAGCTGAAGTTTGCCTTGTCGTTGCTAGAGGAAACGCTGAACACTGTATTTCAAGCATCGACTCTCGAGAAATGACACTATCAGGCACATTTAATTTGATAATGAGCCATATGGAATTACAAAGTAGATCAGACGAAGAACCAAAATTGGAAGGAAAGCCCATATCAAAAGAAGATTATGAACCACTACAAAGTGATGATGAATTGAAGAACTTCATCAAGACATACACGGAAAATGGACGTATGATGATACCGGTACGGTTCAGTATGATCCCATTGAACTGCAATAATGTAACTCCACAAGAAGATGCACGCGCAGAAGTTGGGTAAAAAATTAAGGTTTTTAATTGTTCACACATGACCCAATTATGTTTTCAAATTCTCAAAACTATCTTTTTAATTTGCAGAAAAACTATATGCCTCGTCGTCAAAAAAGGAGGTATTGAACGCTGTATAGGGGACTTCGACTCTTCAGATATTGATTTCAATGATGCTTTAACGAAGATAATGGTAGAATTTCAGACATATGAAACCGATGAAGAAACACCCAAGATCCAAGGACAGTCCCTTATAGGATCCGCTTTAGTTCCATTGAGCAGTGATGAAGAGTTGAATAAGTTTATTAAAACATATACGGAGAAGGGACGCAGCATGATACCTATGCATTTTGAGATGGTGGAGGATAATGGCAACAATCTGAATCCCCAAGATGAGAATGAAGACGCCATGAAAAAATAACTAGTTTGGTGCATTTAGATATTTATCACTTTCATGATTTTCTAGGATTTTAGTATTTGGTGACTCGGATTTTTATTTCCTCTAATTGCTATATGAAGTTCGTCCAATTTACGCAATAACTTATTAATATCACAAGTTTTATGGAATAAGATTATTTTGGTTGGTAAACAACAATACCGGTAAATCTTGGCTGCGTTTTGATTGAAATGGCTGAGATGAGGTTTGAGTTGGAGTACTCATGGCTATCATCTCCTGTTGTTATATTGGGATGCTTTGAGAAGTTCAACTCCAAATGTTTTCAAATAACATGGCTCCCTATATATCATTTAAAAACAAGATATGCAAATTAATGAAACTAAAAGCAAACACAATTAAATTACAGTCACTGGATTTTTTTTAATTTATATATACTCTGAAGAGAGAGAAATGACAAAGAAGGAAAAATCCCCATCCACAGAGAATGATAAATCTGAAAAAATCCAAACTTTAATTTCTTACAGTAATCACAACATACACTCAAAATAGATATTTAAATAACTACAACCAGAAGATAAAATAGTAAACCCCCTTCAAATTCACTGGAAAGTTAAACCTCGAAATTGAGAGAGGAGAAGAGTGGAACCTGGGGCGCAACAGCTCGCTGTGATGGGAATTGGGTCCTCCGGTCGGCAGCTTTCATCGAGGAGGGAGATCTGCCAACAAATCACAAATAAAAAATAGAGATGAAGATGAAGATATAAAATAGAGGCAATCTGAGATCGAAATCAAGACCAGAAATCCGTCATCTAATTCACCTCGCATCGCTGTGCGTCGCCGTCATCTGGTCGCCTCTTGTCCAGTACATAAAGGAACGAACTTAACATTGAGTCCTCTTAACTCAATCGCTATTTCGACAGGGGAAGTCCACACCGATGGACTCGCCTATCGTTTATCAGTCCCTTGTGCAGAAGTAGTGTCATCAGGAGAAATGGTCCATTGCTCAGGAGAAGAAGAACGCATTCTGTTAGGAAAGAAAGGGAAAGGTGTAGAATGGAATGTGGTCCGTATTTTTTAGCTGGGGGTGGAGGTGGGGGCGGTGGGAAGAGGTGAGTTTAGGAATTATTTGTGGACTGTATTTTTTTGGAGGGTGTGGAGGTGGACGGTAGGGGTTGACCGGGAGATCGTAATATTTCAATTTTTGGACTCTTAATCGACGGTATTATGAAAATTTTGGGGAGGGAATTTTGAAAATTTTATTTGGACATTGTTTGGTAGAAAGTTTTTTGACAAATTTAATTTTAATATTTTAATAGCTAAAATGCTTTTGGGGTTTCTTAACTTAATTTCATGTAATGATTTAGTCATTTATTTTTTTCCAACCAAGTCCTGTATCTTTCAAATTTTAAGCAAAGTCAGCCTTTTCTGTTGGTCTCCGTTATAATAATCAATCAGACGCTGATTTTAAACCTACGTGGCTATAAATATTTCTACGTGTCAAATCCCTAACGTACGTGTCTATTTCCTAACTTATGTGGATTAGGGTAAAATCAAATAGGCCCAACTTTCCTTCATTTGGTCTTGTTCTCAGAAAATTCACGAACAAACGAAGAAGAGAGAAGAGAGGCGAACGGGGTAGAAGTAGGGTTTCGCATGCGACGAAGAAGAAGAAACGCGAACAGAGCAGAAGAAAAAGAAAAAACGCGGAGTAAAGCGAGAGAAGAGGAAGAAGAAACGCCGACAGAGCATAAGAAAGAAAAAAACGTGAAGCAAAGCGAGAGAAGAGGAAGAAAAAAACGCGGAGCAAAGCGAAAAAGGTGAGTCTAAATATAAAATTTGAAAATATAAAAATTTGAAACTACGCCTATTTGCTAATTATTTTTGAAACTATACCTATTTAGTAAATAAGTTTTTCAAACACACCCATTTGGTCAAAAACTCGAGGAACTTATGTAAAGTTGACAGGAGAACTTGACAATTGGGACGAAGAAAAGCGCTTTTAGAAAATAAGACCAAGTATAAGTCGTCAAATTAGGTTTAATTTTGTTGAATATAATTTCGAATTAACATCAATTATGCTTTAGAAGGCATCCATCGGTTTCCTCTATAGATCTATTAGGATATTTTTAAAAGACTGAAATGACATGGGAGACTGGTAGCAATTCAAATCCTCAAGATAAATTAGGTAAGTTGTTGGAGTTTGAAAAAAATGATTATTAAGCACCGCGTGAAATCAATCCGCAAGATTAATTGTGAGAGAGTAGTCTAGTTTACATTAAAGGGCATGACTTAATTGTTAGGACTGTATACTGCAAAGCATACTTTATGCTTGTATTACCTAATTTCCCTGTTACTACCTATGAGGATATTAATTACATTTAATCACATGATTTGCATATTTATTCACGTTATGGTTATACAAATGAAATGTCTAATTATTTTATATTGTAGATAATGTGGTGTGTTGGTGTCACACGGAAGATCACATTATCGGTGCCTTATAAAATAATATAATAGTTCACAACATATATAATTATTAGACAAATTATATAAAGGGTTGTAGTGTATGCTTGAGAATAGTTGGTCTTGACTATTAGTATACATTAGCGTATTTGCATACGTTGAACAGGATCGAGGTGAGATAGTGTCTTCTGTACTGACTGTAAGAAGAACGTAAATCTCGGATAATTATTATTTCTCAATTCTAAGTATATAATATTTAATTTGTATTTATAATAATTATTGCTTTGATTTATCATAGGTGAGAGTCAAAATGATCGACTCAATAAGCCTCGTATATTGGGCAATAATATTGTTTATACGACAATTATTATTACTAGAAATCGTGTCCCGACTCGTGCGGGTTGATGATGTCCCCTTGAGGAGCTCGATAATGATTATTAAATTAAACACTGCAGGTGGATTTAATTCCGATATAATAATAAGGTTCGAGTGGTACTACTCTTGGATAAGACATTAATTAATCAAAGCTGTCAGTAGCTTATAATTAATTAATGGACATTCGATATCTTAAACACAAGAAATAATATATTTAATAAGGAACCCAATTTCGTAATTTGGGATTTTGGTAGGAAGTGCAATATCAACTTTTTAGTGGACTAAATTGATATTAATAGATTCATCATATATTATGAATAGTCCTAATAAGGTAAGATGAATTAATTGGGAGTCCTTCCATAATCCTCCTTTAGATCCCTAATAGTAGTCCAAGAGCCTATAAATAGGACATATGGAGTGTTGGCCGATTTTGATCATATACTTACACAAGGGATTTCGATTTGTCTTCTAAGTGTTTAATTGTGGATCTTGACTTGTGTCTTTGATTCCACAATTGAGAGAACACTTTAATTCTTGCTACATATTGGAATTACTTGAAGAAAAGAAAATCGAGAATTGTGAGATATAGAATTCGACCGATCCATATGTGTCCAAACAAGTTCCGGTAGCTCGTTGCCCACACAACGTCCGGTTCAAGACGGATCATACTCTAGAAGATCTAAAGGTAGAAATACAAGGCGATCAAGACGGAAGTAACCAACACGCTTCAAAAGGTAATATCCTATGATCTTGGATCTAGATTAGGATATTTTATTTATCAACATATTTAATTAATAAATAATAAATAATATTTAAATCGCTTATTAGTCTTTGTAATTAATTAATTAACATGCCTAAATAGATCTAATGCTCGTAGATGCGTAAAACGCTATCATCAACTTTCCCAAACTTCGCTTCCGCTGCGTTTTACTTTCCAACATTAATGTCATGCTAAATCAGTCAGCAAGATAAATCATCGAACTGGTCTAAAATCTATCAAAATGAACTCCTATACTTGGTGTTATTTTAATCGGTAAGATAAATCGTTGAGTTGGTCAAAAATTTAAAAAAAAAATGAATGACTGAAAGACAGTTTGGATTAATAGGGAAGATAAATGTAGAATTTGATTGAAGTTTCAACAAAATGGGATGATTTAATATCACGTTAAATTAATCGACGAGATTAGAGTAAATCACATTAAAGAAAAGAAGTAAACATCATGCGAAATTGATCGGCAAGATAAATCATCGAACTGATCTAAATATTAAAACTATTGAATGATTGGAAGTCGTGTTAGATTAACCGGGAAGATAAATATAAACAGTGGTATAAATTTTGATAAAATTAGATGATTTACATAATGTTAAATTAATCGAAAAGATTACTCATGAGATTACTCTAAATTATATTAAGAAAACAACTGAACGTCTTGCTAAATCGGGAAGATAAATATAGAAATTTTGAAAAATTGAATGATCTTACATCGTGTTAGATTAATCGGGAAGATAAATATAGAAATTTGTCTAAATTTCGACAAATTTGAATGATTAAACATCATGTTAAATTAACCGGCACAATTAATCATGAGATTAATATAAATTATATTAAAGAAAATGATTGAACATCATGTCAAGTCAATCACCAAGGTAAATCATCGAATTGGTCTAAATTTTGATAACATTGAATGATTAGACTTGATGTTAAATTATTCGGCAAGATATATCATGAGTTTGGTCTAAATTTTGAAAAAAATTAATGATTTAATGTCATGTTAGATTTATCAGGAGATAAATATAGAAATTGGTATGACTATTAAACATCATGTTAAATTAAGGAGAAAGATTAATCATGAAATTAGTTTAATTATATTAACAAAACATCATGCTAAATTAGTCGGAAAGATAAATTATTGAATTGGTCTAAATTTTGATAAAATTGAATGATTAGACTTGATGTTAAGTTAATCGATAAGATAAATCATGGAGTTGATTTAAATATTGAAAAAAATAAAAAATTGGAAGTCGTGTTAGATTATTCAGGAAGATAAATATAGAAATTAGTTTAAATTTCGATAAAGTTGTATGATTAAACATCATGTTAAATTATCCGACAATATTAATTATGAGATTAGTCTAAATTACATTAAAGGAAATAAGTGTACGTCATGCTAAATCAATCGGCAAAATAAATCAACGAATTTGTTTAATTTTTAATAAAATTGAATGATTAGACTCGGTGTTAAGTTAATCGGCAAGATATATCATGGAGTTGGTTTAATTTTTGAAAAAATTGTACGATTGGTCGCCATGTAAGATTAATATATATACGTGCGCGCGTGTGTATGTAGAAATTGGTCTAAAATTATACATATGTAGAATTAAATGTCAAGATTACTAATGTGATTACATCAAAGAAAACGATTTAACACCGGGTTAAATTAATCGGCAACATAAATCATCCAATTGGTCTAAATTTTAATAATATTAAATGAGTAAATCTAATATTAAATTAATCGGCAAGAAAATAATAAAATTGATCTAAACTTTGAGAAGATTGAATGATTGACAACTTTTAAATTAACCGATCGGAGAAATTATGAAATTGATTTAATTTTTGAAAAAACGGACAATTAAATATTATTTTGAATTAATCGATAATATGAATTAGAATAGATGAAGAAAATGGATGAATATTGTACTAATTTAATGGGTAAGATAAATCATCGAATTGGCCTAATTTTGATAAAGTAGACTTAATGTTAAATTAATCGACCAAAGAAATCATATGAGGGCTTAATTTTTGAAAAAAATTAATAATTAGGCCATGTTAGATTAATCGACCAGATAAATTATGAAATTGTCCAAATTTTGATATAATTTGATGATTAAATATTATGTTAATTAATCGACAAGATTAATCATGAGAATATTTTTAGAAAAAACAAAATGACTGAATCACCATATTATTTTAATTAGTATTTTTCTCTTATTTTATTTTATTTTAGTTTCTGAATTATTTTAAATTTTTCAAACTTTTTTCACTCATCTTCTATTATCGTTTTCAATATTAAAATATTTTTTCTCTTGAGTCCATTTTAAAATTGTGGCTTTTTGACTTACACATTGGCACACACACATAATATCTCAATTTCAGTAGAAAAAACATGAAGTACATATATATAATTTTCAAACAATAAAAATAAATTAAAGTTTTCTATTTATTTAAATATAACACATTTACATATACTTCACAATTTAGAACTGAATTTTGTTAAATGGGGACAGTTTCTACAATTTGTATTATAAAAATAAAATATAATGTATGTTATGTTAGAATACTTGTAAAATTTAAATTAATCAATTGTATATAATGGAACAACACCAAATTTGGTTCTGAAATAAAATTATTATTTGGATAAACAATAATATTCTTCTCAACTAGCTAGAAAGCAATAATTTGCCTTTCAATGCAGGGATGAACTCCATAAATGATGGCAAAGACATGCTTTTAACTTCGTCTCTTATGTCGACTTTTGAGATTCTATTTCACTTCCATAAGAACACAAGCTATAAAGAGTGCAGTGCAACATAAGGATAAGCGAGAAAATGCTACCACCAACCCATCTTAAAATCAGACTATATTCATCCATACAAGCACATCAATAACCAACCATGATGTCCGATTCTTAGCTTTCCACAAATACCATGACTTTCTCAACTCACAATAAGTGCATTGTCCTTGTTTAGGGACAAGCCTCTCCAATATATTCAAGAAGAGAATCATCCAAGAATTGTATACATTTGGATCCAAAGCATCCAACTGACTAAAGAATACATATTAGTTGGAATTGGAAGTGACATACAAGTCATGTATACAAAAAATAGAAATGTAAAAATATTATTTATTTTCTCAATGAAGATTTAATGAAGTTTAAGGCAGATATCATCGATAACTATAAGAAATTTCAATGTTATTAAAAGTCAAATGGACCATGTGCATTGGCCTTGGCAAAAATGAATCCCGAGAATGAGATGGAGCAAGCAACCTAACAATAGCGTGGTCATGCAAAATGGTACTTTTCTAATGTTTTTCTCATATCCCAGGTGAAACTGTCGATGCCTTAAATCTATCAAAGGACTTTTCCTTTGAAACTGTCGATGCCAAATAATTTCAAAGGAAAACAGTCGCTGAAGTGCGAAAGTATAATAATGCTTAATTAATACTGAGCCGCAAGTAGCATCTCTCACCGTAATAGCTGATCATGCCATTTGGAATAAAGAACATTAGTACCACCAAAATGCACCAGCAAATAACTTTCATCATCCAACCTCCATGGTGCACACTATCACGAGGATCCTTCTGGTTCTTTGCGCCAATCATGAAAATAGCAAGAATAGTGAAAAAGAGGAAGTTCCCCAAGCTCACTCGTAAAACTGCATCCATTTCAAACCACTCCCTATCCGGAGTTTGGTGAAAATGATTGATCCCTTCAAGATTGATACTTTAGGATGTCAAATTAGCTATCTATCCAAGTAACTTTTATACATTAACAACCTGAACGCTCCCCAATTCATTTCAGGAAATTAAGAAGATGCAGAAAAAAAATACTCAATCATCCTTTGCTGCAATATTTGTTAAGTATCAGGGAGCGGTTGTTGATGAACAAACCGATTAAATAAGAAGATCGTTCAGGAAATTAATCATTTCCTGAACAAGCCGATTAAATATGTTAAGTAGATGAGGAAATGTTTCTGCAACAACGTGATGAACTGGGGTTCTTTCCTCATTTGGTTTGAATCTTCCAGTTGTAAAATCAAGAAACGAACACTATAGAAATGTCATCATGTGCAATCAATTCTTAATTACACCAGATGTCTTACGAACATAAGATATTCAATATTTAAAATGAACAAATGTAAACATACATCAAAAATAAATAAAGAAAGAAAAATATACCAGGGATCCCAAGTAGTGACAATCACATCTTAGTAGAACAAAATTTAGTATGATACATGCAAAAATCTTGATTATGTGATTCACACAACTCTAACTCCGGTGATTCATTTATTCCTAAAGAACGAATGAGGTTCGATTGGTTCAGGACACCGGCAACATCAAAAGGTAGAGTAGAACATCCATGAGTAAATGTCAAATACAGCAATATCAATTCCATAAAATGACCATATTATCTTGCTTGTGTATGATAATCCAATGATAAAATTCGGGAATTCCCAAATTAGTCCCATCCTGTAAAACTTTGTACAACTATAACTCACACAACAATTGAGGATGTTTTGTCCTCAAATTTTCCAGAAAGGACCAAAAATCTTGATTATGTGATTCACACAACTCTAACTCCGGTGATTCATTTATTCCTAACGAACGAATGAGGTTCGATTGGTTCAGGACACCGGCAACATCAATAAAGAGTAGACTTGATCGCAAAATATCAACACAATCAACTAAAGAAACATACCACCCATGAAACATTCATGAAAAAGTAGCAGAATTTAATCAAGTTAAACTTATATAAGCCATCGAAAACGTCAATGTATACCATCCACTTCAAGCCATCCAAACCTGGATGAAGAAGCTTAATAGACAGATCAAAAAACGTCATCATGAATCGCATGATTGTTGAGATTTTCTCGAATCGGGTAATGCAAAGTATAGTACACTGCGTGTGATGTTGAGAATGAATTGAAATCTGCCGAAGGGGCGACGAATCTGGACGATTCAACAAAACATCGATAACAATTGATTAAATCATTACAAAAATGCATTACCAGTCAACCTTGATAACATACCAATCCCCAATACAATCAATTCTTAAGAAAAACAATAAGATGGAAATACAACAGACTTTACCTCGGAGTTATCGATTGCGGTCTGCTACACAGCGAGGAGGTATGATGGACTCCGATTGAAGGAACTAGTTTCTTTATCTGAGATATCTCGATTTCAAAGACCAACCAATCCCTAACCCAGACCCTAAGAGTCGACCTACTCGTTCACGCTCATTCGACCTTCTTCTATTTCCGATTCTAAAGAACAGCATCCAAGGTAGAAGCAAGAAAATCGGTTTAGCTGCCCTGGGCGTGGAGTTGCTCTTTTTTCGAGTTAGTGAAGGTTAGGTCAGAAAGGGGTCACTGCTGCTGAGGAAAAGTGGATCAACTAAGCCCGGCTACTCGATTGACTGGAGCACTTCTTCGAGGGAGCAAATCGGAGAAAGAAGAAGAAAAAGAGGTTAGGGCAAATCGATATGAGTAGACAGGAAAAGAAAAAGAAATGGAATGTATTTTTTTTTGGTAAATTCTAAATAATAACATAAAAAGAAAAGTTAAATTTTTATTTTTTTTATTTATTTTGTAAAGTTAAGGTTAGTTTTGTAATTAATAATATTTTGTTTTTAATTTTATTAATTAATATACTACAATCTTAATATCTACCTGTACGTAGGTAGTACAATGCATACCTATGTCAAGAATTTCCCTATTTTTTTTAAGGTCTTTCTTGAAACAGATAGGAGTTGTAGTACCTGTATACATGTAGTCTTTTTGTATTTATCAGATCAAATCAAAATTAATCATGATCATTGATCATCAATACTATAATCTATATGTTGTAGTGTTATCAAAATTATGTTGTAGTTTTTATTGTTTGTTTATAATTTTGGAAAAAAAAATAGCTAAATATGAAATTCCCGTAATATCCTTAAAAAGTCACAAATCTATTATTAATTTCTCTAACTCTCTAAAGTAATTTTTTATGACATAATCATATTATTAGATAATTATTAATTTTATACTTAAAACTTCAACTCCAAAATAGATTAACTAAATTACCAGATAAATTAAAATTATTTTAGAATTCAAAAAATATTAATTAATAATTAGAACCGTGGTATATAAATGAATTCTGAAAAACTGAAAATGCCAAAAAAATAACTGTAAAAATAAAAATTAATTTTAATTTCTAAAAATTAATCCTAAAATAAATTAAAAATATAAATCACAAAAACATATATAAAATATAGTTAAATTCCAAAAAAAATATAATAGAATCTAAAATATTAAAGATAAATATTAAAAATAAAATAAAAATTAAAAAATATTTATATAAACTAGAATATGAAAAAAAGCTGAAATACTAGCAATTTTAAAATTAATAATATCTTAAGATTTGTTTATAATTTTTAAAGGTAATTTTTATTTTTAGATTGAAATTTGGTTTTTAGCATCTTTTTAATTTTTCAAAATTTATTGGTATTTTCTGGAATATTGTTTTTAATTATATATAATTTTAGAATTTACTTTCATTTAACTTAATTTTACCCATGATGGTCAAATAATATAAGATGACGATCCACACTGTATTTTTTGGATCTATTGATAAAATATTTTATTTTGGATGGTACAATTATATTTTTCAATATTTTTTAATTATATTTTTTATAATTTATTGTAGTTTTCAAATTTTATTTTTCACTTTATTTGTATGTTTCTAGATCTATTAAAATAAATATATTTTAAAGAATTAATATTAATTTTTTGAGAATTTGTATTAATATTATCATTTACTTCTAATTTTTAGGATTTACTTATGAAATGTAGAATTAATTGTTATTTTTTTAGAATTTTTACATATTTTTTTGGCATTTATTTGTACTTTTTCTATATTTATTTATATTATATGTTTTATAGAATTTATTTATATTATTACAAATTTATTAAAATTGATAATAAACATTTTCATCTTATTTAATTCGATAAACCTATTTATAATGTCAGGATATTCTTATTTATTTGTATTTTATGGATTTATTTATACAATATTTTTATTTTACAGATTTATTTGATTTATATTATTAATATGGATCTATTTTTATGATTTTTTGTAATTTTTAACTAATTATTATTTTAGAATTTATTTTTTATATTTTTAACATTTATTTGTATTTTTTAGAATTTGTTTGTATTTTCTCAAATATTATTATACTTGATTGGATTTATTTTGTAGTTTCTTATATTTATTTGTGAATTTTAAAATTCATATAAATTTTATTATAATTTTTGAAAATTATTTTATAATTCAGATGTTTTTTTTGTGTAATTTTCATTATAAGAATAAAAGAAGAGAAATTTTTTGTTTATTTATTTCTTTTCTCAACTAAAGGTTATTTTTATACTAAACAATTTTAAATTTATATTTTATATATTTATTCACTACAATCCTAATACTTAACTGCATACAGGTAGTACAATGTCTACCTATTCCAAAAAAATCCCTGTTTTTTAAATATTAAATATCTTTTTTAGTTGCAAAGAATAATTAAACGACTCAAGTATTCCCGCCTTTTGTTTTGATCAACTTTGTAAAAAAATTCTCCTTAATCACAATAATGGGACCTTTTTTTAATTCTTTTAATTAGATGTAATTCTTCACGTACGCATATGTGTACACATATTTATATTCACTTACATCTCATCCATTCATTTACTGGGGTCACATATTTATTGAATATGTCATACAGTAAATGAATGGATAAAATATATGTGTGTATAAATCTGTGTACACATTTATGAGTATATATAGCATTATTCTCCAATTATTACATACATTTTTTAGTTGCAAATAATAAATTAAACTACTCAACCATATAAAAAAGGAAATTTATAACTCAATTCTATGCATCTCAAATCAAAGATTAAAGCAGATCAAGAATTCTCAAGGTATGAGGTATCAGTGCAGTGGGTACTGTTGATAGCACATCTGTCTTGGCATCCACGTAAGCTATGTATTTAAAAAGGTATTATCAATAAAATCCGACTTTATTCTATTCTTAGCTTTGTCCCTATAAGACCGAGCTCGCCTCGGCACCTCATAAGACCGGCTCATCCGGTACTATAAGACCGAGCTTGACTCGGCACCTCGTAAGACCAGTTATTCGACACTATAAGACCGAGATCGCCTCGGCACCTCGTAAGACCGGCTCATCCGGCACTATAAGACCGAGCTCGCCTTGGCACCTCGTAAGACCGGCTCATCCGGCACTAAGAAAGTCCGAGCTCACCTCGGCACAACCAACAGAAGATGAACAAGAAAGAAAGACAACGGCCGAACTAACTGGGCCCAAACCACCAGAAGAAAGCAACTAAACAGGTGCTATAAAGAAGATTTTATTCATTCAAGGAGGCATTTCAACAAAGTACATGTGATAAAAACAAAGGAAAGAAAAATTGGCACGCAGGCCATACATGAAATAAAAAAAAAACTACTCGGCCCCACCATCCTGTCCAGCCGCCTAGAAAGATTGACCTTCACCTTCACCAGGCGGAACCAATCCTGGATCTTCAACAACCTCGACGGCCTTCGGCTCACCAGCTCCAAGAGACTCAACCTGCAGGTCGGCCGCCTGAGACACTATATAGGCCTCGACCTCCTCAACTGTCTTCCCTTCCTTCATGAGATCTAATATCTCATAGCAGGTGGAGACATAGTTCAGGTTGATCAGCTCCTCGAACTCGGGCGACTTCTGGAAGGCAGCCGCCCCTTCGACAAGACCCTTAGCGTAGCCCGAAGCCTCGCAAGTATTAACCCGCTCGGTCAGGTTCTCAAGCTGGGCCTTCGTATCTTTCAAGTAAGCAGCATGCTCGGCCTGGACAGCCTCGTACCGCTTGTGCATCACCTCAGCCGCCTCAGTCATTTTGAGGGCCTCGCCCTTCCAGTTCTCGGCCTCGCAAGTTAGGCTTTCAAGGAGTTCCATATCTCCCTTCATGGGGGTTAACTCCTCCTCCAAGGACTTGATTAGGGACGATCAGAGATGATGCTCCTCCCGGAGGGTCTGAAGCTCGGTCGCCACCTTCTTGTGCTTCTCGACCAAGGCCATTAACTCCTCGGTGTCCTTCACATAAGTGCACATTGCACGGCCGATCAGAGCATTTCCAAATTGGATCTGCTCAGCCGGATACATATCGTTAGTCACCATCTCCATCTTGGGCGTCCAACCCCGGATAGGGATGTGACTGGACGCAGCCACCGCCGGGGGAACCCGATCGAGCATCTGGGCGGTTGGGGTAGCCGCCCGAATATAATCGAGGAACCAGCGCGGTCGCCGCCCCTTCATCTGAGCACAAGGTTCGGTCCTTATTAACCGGAAGATAATGACTCTCCAAGTCAACTAAGACCTCCTTGCCAGTCGCACGGCCCGTCCGGACAGGGCTCGGCACGGAGATAGGGACTTCAGGAGCAAGCTGAGCCTCCACTTTAGTCGCGCTGCCCTCAGGCTCGGTCTCCCCCCCCTTTTCCACTTGCCCGCACGCTCCCTCCGCTCGGCGGCCTCGGCAGCCAATCTCGCCACGCGCTGCGCAGGCATTTCCTTCCTCCCAGACGAAACCTTGACCTTGGGGACTGGAAAAGGAAGAAAGGTGTAAAAAAAAAGATTAATTAAAAATACCTGAGGAAGACATGACGCTCGGATCGGTGGATCAAAGGTCGGTCGCCCAGAGATTTTCTTCAGTTACTAGATGATGCGACTTCCTCTGCTCGGTGGGGAGATCCAAAAGCTTCTCAATTCGGTCGTCAAACTCGGAAGATGTCTCCTACACCGGGATACGCTCTGCACATGAAATAAACGATGAGCGTTAGACAAAAAAAGGAACTGAATAAGAAAACACAACACTTACGCATTTTGGCAATAAAGTGTAGGGGGTCCGGAGCTCCGCGTCAATGCGCCGGGCTCAAATTCATCCACTGAGCTCCTCCAAGACCCCCCAACGAAAAACCACTGCTCCTTCCAACTGTGGATGGTTTCCGGCACATCCACCACCTCCTTGTGCATGGCATGCCGAGCTGTCAGATAAAACTAGCCGGAGCTGGATCTACCGATCGATCTCCACAGGAAGAGACTGTTGAACTCCTCGAAGTTGGGCTCGGGCCAGCCGTGCTGATGGAAGAGGACAAAAAGGCCCACCACCCGAGCCCAAGAATTGGGGTGAATTTGAGCCAGCGGAAGGCCCCACTGCCTCAGCCAGCGGGAGAAGGCCAACGGAAGCGGAAAACTCAGCCCTGCCAGCAGAGAACGATAATACACCGCCGTACAACCAAGAGGCGGAGTGTGAGGCCTCTCCTCGGGAGTCGGAATAAACATCCGCACCACAGCCGGGATCTTGAACCGCCGCCACCAAGCCACAAGCTGCTCTTCCGTGACAGTGCTGCGGATCGAGGCCGAGTCCCACTCCGCCTCCACGAAAGGGGACAGCCGAGGCCGAATCCATGCCACCTCAGGCTCAACCCCTTCTTCCTCCAGAATCCCGCCGACCGCCGTCAACGGCGCCGCCACCTCCACGTCTCCAGATCCTGGCGAGCTCGCGACCTCGCCGCCTTCCTCCTCGTCGCTCTAGTCGACGAGAACCCTACCTATAGACAGATTCACCACCCCCGTGCGGTCCGGCGACATAGTCAACTCCTCTGTCGCCCTCTCATCCCTCAACTTCGACATCTTAAATAGGAAAGGAAAAAAGATGCTTACTGAGAATTTCTCTCTGAAATCAGAAAATAATACCGAAACTTTTTTTTCTCTCTTCTCTGCGAGAAAAAATGAAAATAACGGGAGGAATGAGGAAGGAGAAACCCTATATTTACAAGAGAAAGAAGACAGTAAATGCCGAGCGCGTGGCACGACGATTCACACTGAACCGTCGCAAAGACCAAAGGCATGTGAACGCGTTATCAAATCAGATCCGGCCACGTGTCTCCCTCATCATGACATCTAGAATTCTGAAATTGAATCGACGCGTCTCCCAAAGAGACGTCCCTTCGAGAGATCTTATCTTCCCACAAGCCGGATCAGCCTTACTACGAAACGACTCCAGCCCCGGCCAACCCGGCACGGCCCTGGACTCGAGGGCCCTTCTTGATAGCCCATCCGTCTTGGCATCCACGTAAGCACTCTAGTCAGCTGAACCAGGTGATCAGAGTAACAAGCCGAACCGAGTACGAATCAAATTCTCCCCCAGGCTCGTTAAATACCGGACTGATCAGAGACTTCAAGGCCGACCCGATATCCAGATCGGAAAGGCCGACTAGATCCAGGATAAATACGCTCCAACTCAAAATTATGACAAGGCCGACCAGAACGGCGGGAGACCCGAGGACCGACTCCAACGGATAAGCATCGCCAGAAGCATGCGGAACATGCACACAGGACAATTAATGCATTCTATCATATCACTTCCCGAAGCGATCCTTAGAGGCCGCCACGTGTCTAAGGCATGCTTTCACTCTGACAAGTGTTTTGGGTATATTCCCCAACACTCTACAGCTGTCATCTCCTGATTGGCCGAGATTGTCTATATATAGAGAAAGTGTACAGAAAAAAGGGACTTCTGAAATTTTGTGCGAAAATAGGGAGAGCGAGAGAAAAATGAAAAAGATAAGACTTGTAATAAACAAGCGAAAAACACAGACCGGCTCAAAATATTCAGCTCGGCTCTATATCATATTAAGGTCATTAATAAAATTTAGTGATCTAATTTATTCCATCTTATTTATTGTGTTCTACGTGTCTTCGATCTATTCGTCCAGATCAGCACACGTGACGTTGACCAAATCAGCCGTCAACAGATTGGTGCTAGAAGGAGGGTCTTCGATAAAAAACGATCCCCCGGAGATCTCTCACCAAAGCTCTAAAAATCCTCAGCCCGCCACGGAGGAAGAAAACCTCCGCAAGGTGGCAGAATGCTTTAAACATCCGGCTTTCATCCAGGGCATGACAGCCCTTATGACACGGGTCACTGGAGGCGGAACCCTTCAAAAACCCGAAGACCAAGCGGAGGCAGAGTCTCAGACGACCCGTACAGCTGCCTCGAGACGGGGTAAAAAGAGGACTATTTCTCGAGTCGTCGGTGAAGGGCGGAAAGCCACGGAGAAAGCTCTCATCCCTCTCGAAAAAGTAGACTTTCTCGCCCCATATCCGTTTTTGATCGACTCGGGGTAGGGAAGAGAGTTTAAAAAGCGGCGCCAGCTCCCACTATTCAAAGTCAGAGCCGTAAAGAAGAAAAGGCTTCCCGCCAATCCCTAATCCCGACGCAAGCACTACCTCCAACTCCAGGCGATAACTCGAGTGAAATCGAGTTTCTCAAAAAACGCCTTGAAGAGCTTGAAAACAAACAACTCCAGCCATCCCAAAGTTCGGAATGGCTTAACATCCAGGAGAGCCCCCTGGCCCCCAGTGTTTTGGCGGAACCCCTCCCGGAGAAGTTTAAGATCCCTCAGATTCCGCCATACAATGGGGAGACTGACCCCAATGCCCATCTCGGGCATTATAACTCCTGGATGGACCTGCATGGGTCTCAGGACGTGTTTCGATGCTGAATGTTCTCCTTGACGTTGGGGGAGAGGGCCCAGAGATGGTATCGGACGCTGCCCCACCATTACATCCAAACATGGGCTCAGCTCACGGCGATGTTCCGATCCCATTTCATGGGGTCTCTAGTGCGAGTCGCCCCGCGATCCTCCATCGCCTCCGTCGTACAGGGGCCAAATGAGTCACTTAAGGATTATATATCCCGTTTTAATAAACGGATTTTGGAGACGGAACCCATGTCGAATGATGCGCTGGCCATTATTGCTCAGGCCGGCAGCCATATTTGATTAGATCAAAGACAAGAATTTACTCTCGGTTCCTCGACCGATCTACAAAGATCAAAAGGATATAGACCAAACCCGCTTTTATAAATACCACGAATCGGCGGGCCATAACACCGAATAGTGCCGGGACCTCGTCGTCGCCCTGATCGCGGTATGTGACGATACCGGCTTGAGGCGGTTTACCCAGAACCCACCCCGGGATCGCCAGGATCGGGCCAACCCGGCAAGAGCCAAGAACGATCGGGTGCCTCCAGCCCCTAAGTCCCCTCGGGAAATTCTCACCATCATGGGAACGGCCGAGGTCGATGATCATCGATCAAAGTGACAGAAGAAGGCCTCCATTCGAGAGGCCACCACCTCTTATCAACGGACAGAGCGCCGACCCGAGGGATTTCTATCAGTGGCCGAAGAAGCCCCCAAAACCCCCCAGCTGGCAGTCACTTTCGAAGAGTCAGATGCATATGGTTTAGATCATCCTCATTCCGACGCCCTTGTCATCACTCTACCCATAATGGGGATCCCGGTACAGAGTGTTGGTAGACTCTGTGGCCTATGCCAGCATCATCTACCTTCATACCCTTCGCAGGATGAAGGTAGACCAATCCTATGTCAGACCCTGCAATGAGGACATCAAGGGGTTTGCCAACTGCCGCACCTCACCATTGGGGGAAATCGACCTCGCCCTGGAGTTTGGTCAGGGGTCGATCAAGAGAACGATGATCACTATGTTTAAGATCATCGACGTGCACAGCGACTACAACGCCATCATAGACCGACCTGTGATGTCAAGGCTGGGGGCCACTCAGTCTACATATCACCTGTGCATGAAGTTCCCTACCCCAGCGGCATCGGGGTACATAGGGGAGATCAACGGGCCGCCCGGGAATGCAATCTCAGCATCCGGGCTCGCGAAACAAATGCCGCAGAGGGCACCCCGGGAAGTACACCGGAAGAAATGGGCGCCACTAGCTCCAGACAGCTGGCAGAAGACGCCCTGCTCGAACAGGAGGCCGAAGGTCCCGGGGCCGCTCAAGCCCTCGAAATGGAAATTGACCAGGATGCGGACCGAGGCCACAGGCTAGGGAAAGAGCCGATCCTGGAAGAGGATCCTGTCGACCCGCGATACCAGAATCCGAAAGGGAACATTCGCCACGCTGAGCCAACAGAAGAGCTGGACCAGGTCGACATGGACACATCGGACCCCGTCCGACAGCTAAAGATCGGCCACAATCTCCAAGAGCCGATCCACTCCGAGCTAATCTTCCACCTGAGACAGAATTTAGATGTCTTTGTATGGACCCATTCGGACATGCCGGGGATTAACCCGGAATTCGCGTGTCACCAGCTGAATATCAACCCCCGTTCAAAGCCGGTTATTCGGAAGAGGAGGAAAATGGGGCCTGAACGGCAGAAGGGGCTAGAAGAGGAAGTGGGAAAGCTGATCGACAACGGGTTCATCCGGGAAGCCAGGTACCCAACCTGGGTGGCCAACCCGGTCCTGGTGAAAATGCCGACCGGGCTATGGAGGCTCTGCATTGACTTCTCTGATCTAAATAGAGCCTGCCCAAAAGATAGTTATCCCCTACCCCATATCGAATATATGGTAGGCGCAACAGCTGGACATGAGCTGATGAGTTTTACGGATGCATACTCCGGATACATTCAGATCCTGATGCATCTCATTGATGAAGAAAACACCTCCTTCTACTCGGCCCGCGGCCTATATTGCTACCGAATGATGCCTTTCGGGCTCAAGAACGCCGGCGCAACCTACCAACGCCTGGTAAATAAAATGTTCAGTAGCTTGATTGGTCATACGATGGAGGTGTATGTAGATGATATGCTAGTAAATCTTTGCTATCGTCCGATCATGTAAATGACCTCGATAAAATGTTTGCTATTTTGCGAGAGTACAAGATGAAGTTAAATCCAAAGAAATGTTCATTTGGGTAGGCTCCGGAAAATTCCTCGGCTACATGGTAAGCCAAAGAGGTATTGAAGCCAACCCTGATAAAATCAGGGCAGTGGCCGAACTTGTTCCACCAAATTCGGTCAAAAAAGTGCAGAGCCTAACTGGCCGACTAGCCGCGCTAAGTCGCTTTATCTCTCGCTCAACTGATAAATGTAAACCTTTCTTTAAGGCAATAAAAAAGAACAGAGATTTTTAGTGGACAGACCCTTGACAAAGAGCCTTTGAAGCCATCAAGGAAGTCCTGGAAGAAGCACCAATTCTGCAACGACCGGACCGAGGAGAACCTCTCAATTTATACCTCGCGGTGTCCGACTCTGCGATTAGCGCCGCTCTGATCCGAACGGAGAATTCGGTTCAACATCTGGTCTATTATGTTAGTCAAGCCCTTCATGATGCCGAGCTCAGATACGCCCCGATGGAAAAGCTGGCCTATGCACTCATAATGGCCTCCCGAAAGTTAAGACCCTACTTTCTGGAACATCAGGTAGTTGTCTTAACAAACTACCCCTTAAAGCAAGTCATGCACCGACCCGACGTATCTGGACGGATGATCAAATGGGCCGTCGAGCTCGGACAGTTTGATTTGACTTTTGAATCGCGCACTGCCATAAAAGGTCAGGTCCTGGCAGATTTCATCGCAGAGTTCACACCAGCAATCATACAAGAGAATGACCGATCAGAGGAGTGGTCACTCTACGTGGACGGGTCGTCAACTGCGGACCGGGCAGGCGGAGGAATAGTCCTTGTCAGCCCCGATCAACGTTTGTTCTGTTCGGCCATTCGCCTAGGTTTTCCGACCACTAACAATGAAGCAGAATATGAAGCCCTCCTGGCCGGTCTGCAAATGGCGACCTCGCTCGGTGTTGCTCGCCTCACTGTCTTGAGTGATTCTCAATTGGTAGTAAACCAAATTAGGGGCAAATATGAGGCCAAGGAGCCTAAACTAGTCAAATATCTCCGCATGACGCGGACCCGGCTGCAAGATTTTCGGGAACTATACAACACATCCCCCGAACCGAGAACATCCAAGCCGACTCCTTGGCTAACCTCGCGTCCAGCTCTGGAGCCGAACATATGGACGAGGTCAGCATAGGATACCGTGCATCCTCAGCCTTAGAAAGGGCTGAAGTCCAGGCTGCCGAACAATCAGAACTGCCTGGATGGATGCAACCTATAATCCGATATCTTTAGAGCGGCGATTTACCCGAGGACCGAGCCCAGGCACGATCACTACGAACCCAGTCCGCCCGGTTCACCATCGTGGATGGGACTTTAGACAAGAGAGGATATTCGGTTCCATTGCTGAAATGTCTGTCCGAGTCGGAAGCAGAGTACGCCCTTAGAGAGGTGTACGAGGGTATATGCGGTAACCATTCTGGCGGCCAGGCACTAGCTTATAAACTGATCGGGCAAGGATATTACTGGCCGAATCTTAATAAAGACACCATCGAGCTCGTGCGAAAATGCGTCCGGTGTCAAATCTTCGCTCCTCAGATACGATTCCCGCCATAAACTCTCACTTCCGTTTATTGCCCGTGGCCATTCCCCAAGTGGGGGATTGATCTGATCGGACCCTTACCTAAAGGACGGGGAGGAGTACAATACGCCATCATCGTAGTAGACTATTTCACAAAATGGGCCGAGGCCGAGCCCATGGAACGGACAACCGAATAAATCGATTTTATTTGGAAGTCGCACATCTGCCGGTTCGGGATTCCTCAGTCCGTTGTCTCTGATAATGCCAAACAATTTGACAACAAGAAATTTCGGGCCTTCTGCGACGACCTCCATATACGAAATAACTTTTTCACACCGTACTATCCACAATCCAACGGACAAGTCGAGGCGGTTAATAAAATTATAAAGCAGCACCTCAAGACCCGCCTCGAAGAACTCAAAGGTTCTTGGCCCGAGGAACTCCCTGGAGCCTTATGGGCTTACAGAACAACGCATCGGTCCGGCACTGGAGAAACACCTTTCTACTTAGCTTTCGGTACTGAGGTAATCATCCCGATAGAAATCGGGGCGCCTACCTATCGGGTAACCCATTTCGAAGAACAAAGTAACGACTTGGCCCTCCAAGTAAGTCTGGACCTCATCGCCGAAAAGCGGACCCAAGCAGAAATGTGGAATGCTATCTATAAAAGAAGATGCGAAAAATATTACAACTCCAAGGTTAACCATAGAAGTTTCCAGGTCGGAGACCTCATTCTTAAACGGGTATTGGGACCGGATCCGGGACCACTTAGACCCAAGTGGGAAAGGCCGTACAAGGTTAGTGAAGCCCTTCAGAACGGAGCCTACCGGCTAGAATATCTGAACGGCTAGGGATTAACTTATCCGTGGAATGCTATGTATTTAAAAAGGTATTATCAATAAAATCTGACTTTATTCTATTCTTAGCTTTGGCCCTATAAGACCGATCTCGCCTCGGCACCTCATAAGACCGGCTCATCCGGCACTATAAGACCGAGCTTGACTCGGCACCTCGTAAGACCGGCTCATCTGGCACTATAAGACCGAGCTCACCTCGGCACCTCGTAAGACCGGCTCATCCGGCACTATAAGACCGAGCTGGCCTCAGCACCTCGTAAGGCCGGCTCATCCGGCACTAAGAAAGTCCGAGCTCACCTCGGCACAACCAACAGAAGATGAACAAGAAAGAAAGACAACAGCCGAACCAACTGGGCCCAAACAACCAGAATAAAGCAGCTAAACAGGTGCTATAAAGAAGATTTTATTCATTCAAGGAGGCATTCCAACAAAGTACATGTGATAAAAACAAAGGAAAGAAAAACTGGCACGCAGGCCATACATGAAATAAAAAAAAAACTACTCGGCCCCACCATCCTGGCCAGCCACCTGGAAGGACTGACCTTCACCTTCACCAGGCGGAACCAATCATGGATCTTCAACAACCTCGACGACCTTCGGCTCACCAGCTCCAAGAGACTCAACCTGCAGGTCGGCCGCCTCAGAAACTATATAGGCCTCGCCCTTCCAGTTCTCGGCCTCGCAAGCTCGGCTCTCAAGGAGTTCCATATCTCCCTTCATGGAGGTTAACTCCTCCTCCAAGGACTTGATTAGGGACGAGCAGAGATGATGCTCCTCCCGGAGGGTCTGAAGCTCGGCCGCCACCTTCTTGTGCTTCTCGACCAAGGCCATTAACTCCTAGGTGTCCTTCACATAAGTGCACATTGCACGGCCGATCATAGCTTTCCAAATTGGATCTGCTCATCCGGATCCATGTCGTTAGTCACCATCTCCAGCTTGGGCGTCCAGCCCCGGATAGGGATGTGACGGGACGCAGCCACCGCTGGGGGAACCCGGTCGAGCATCTCGGCGGTTGGGGTAGCCGCCCGGACATAATCGAGGAACCAGCGCGTCCGCCGCCCCTTCATCTGAGCACAAGGTTCCTCCCGGTCCTTATTAACCGGAAGATAATGACTCTCCAAGTCAACTAAGACCTCCTTGCCAGTCGCACGGCCCGTCCGGACAGGGCTCGGCACGGAGATAGGGACTTCAGGAGCAAGCTGAGCCTCCGCTTTAGTCGCGCTACCCTCAGGCTCGATCTCCCCCCTTTTCCGCTTGCCCGCATGCTCCCTCCGCTCAGCGGCCTCGGCAGCCAATCTCGCCACGCGCTGCACAGGCGTTTTCTTCCTCCCAGACGAAACCTTGACCCTGGGGACTGGAAACGGAAGAAAGGTGTAAAAAAAGATTAATTAAAAATACCTGAGGAAGACATGACGCTCGGATCGGTGGATCGAAGGCCGGCCGCCCAGAGATTTTCTTTAGTTACTAGAAGATGCGACTTCCTCTGATCGGCGGGGAGATCCAAAAGCTTCTCAATCCGGTCGTCAAACTCGGAAGATGTCTCCTGCGCTGGGATACGCTCTGCACATGAAATAAACGATGAGCGTTAGACAAAAAAAGGAACTGAATAAGAAAACACAACACTTACGCATTTTGGCAATAAAGTGTAGGGGGTCCGGAGCTCCGCTTCAATGACGCCGGGATCAAATTCATCCACCGAGCTCTTCCAAGACCCCCCAATGAAAAACCACTGCCCCTTCCAACTGTGGATAGTCTCCGGCACATCCAATACCTCCTTGTGCATGGCATGCCGAGCTGTCAGATAAAACTTGCCGGAGCCGGATCTACCGACCGATCTCCACAGGAAGAGACTGTTGAACTCCTCGAAGCTGGGCTCGGGCCAGCCGTACTGATGGAAGAGGACGAAAAGGCCCACCATCCAATTGGGGTGAATTTGAGCCAACAGAAGGCCCCACTGCCTCAGCCAGCGGGAGAAGGCCAACGGAAGCGGAAACCTCAGCCCTGCCAGCAGAGAACGGTAATACATCACCGTACAACCAAGAGGCGGAATGTGAGGCCTCTCCTCGGGATTCGGAACAAACATCTGCACCGCAGTCGGGATCTTGAACCGCCGCCGCCAACCACCAACTGCTCTTCCGTGACAGTGCTGCGGATCGAGGCCGAGTCCCACTCCGCCTCCACGAAAGGGGACGGCCGAGGCCGAATCCATGCCACCCCAGGCTCAACCCCTTATTCCTCCGGAATCCCACCGACCGCCGTCAACGGCGCCACCACCTCCACGTCTCCAGATCCCGGTGACCTCGCGACCTCGTCGCCTTCCTCCTCGTCGCAACAGTCGACGGGAACCCCACCTATAGATAGATCCGCCACCCCCGTACGGTTCGGCGACACAGTCAACTCCTCCGCCGCCGTCTCATCCCTCAGCATCAACATCTTGAATAGGAAAGGAAAAAAGAGGCTTACCAAGAATTTCTCTCTGAAATCAGAAAAGAATACTGAAACTTTTTTTTCTCTCTTCTCTGCAAGAAAAAATGAAAATGGCGGAAGGAGGAATGAGGAAGGAGAAACCCTATATTTATAAGAGAAAGAAGACATTAAATGCCCAGTGCGTGGCACGACGATTCACACTGAACCGTCGCAAAGACCAAAGGCACGTGAACGCGTTATCAAATCAGATCCGGCCACGTGCCAACAGCAGTCGCGGACTTTAAGGCAACCAGCCCATGTGCTAAAAGACGGTCGCCCCCTTATTATAATACAAGAAAGGCGATCGCCCGTCAGGATTAAGGCATCCCAACCCCTATAAATAGAAGGCTTCCTGCACTTGGAACAGGGTCTGGCTTTTTTGGCTGCTTTCTCTCGGGTTTTTCTCTCTCAGCACCTCTTAACCAAAAGACGGTCGACAGAGGCAAGAACTCCCTGCAGTTCAAGAACTCACAGAGCAGCACTCAACAGCTAGATAACTAGGGTCTTTTACACTCATTGTAATTGCATTCTTACATTAATATTTGTACTCCAACGTATTCGTATTAATAACATCTCGCGAGAGCATTCAAGCCCGGGCCTAACAAACCCAGCAAATCTTGTGTTATTTACTTCCCCACGGACGTGCTCTCGCATTTTGTTTGCTACTCATCCATTTCAGCAATATCATCTCCGGATAATATTTTGGGTAGCAACAATTGGCGCTAGAAGGAGGGCATTTTAACCTTCATTTTTATTCCGACCGTCCCGAAGAACACTCACTGTTCTCCGGGGCATATACTTGAAGAAACACTCACTGTTCTTCAAACAAAACCTCCAGAATCATGTCATCTGCCAACACATCGAAGAGAGCCACTCTCCGATCCGCCGGACGCCTTATTCCGGCTCAATCCGAGCCCCAACCTACGGCGGAGGATAGCTGCGGTGACGCGAGACTCTAGATCCCGCACCTGAGGGACGACCCCAGCCTTTCATTCGACCAGTTCCAAACCGCGGAACAGATCGATGAGGCTATGGCCATCCTGAGGGACCGACGGAGAGCATTCGATGCGCCCGCAATTACCCCATCAGCCATTCGCCGCGCGAGCAAATGGAAGCTCAAGGGGTTACTTGTCGAGCAATCGCTAGGAAGCCCCTATTCACGAGCAGAAGCACTCGCGAGGCGGGACGGTTCTATTTTCAGCCGCCTAGGCAGCGACCCATCATGGCGGCCGGGGCATTCTGGCCCTAGCCACGAGACGACGGAGCCCGAATCCGTCACCAGGAGTTCAGCTTATCCAACTCCCAGAAGGCAGGACAGCCATCTGGCTCCTCCTCGCCGAAGAACCGAGATCAGCGGCGAAGACCTCATCGCCTACCGCGGAGTCAGGAGATCGGTACACGATCGCCTCGGCTCCCGCTCCGAGAGCCAAACCACGTGCGACCAAGCTACGGCGATGGCCGCAATGCAGCGCCTGCTCGATAGCATGAAGGCGCTCCTAGAAACTGGGGCAGGCGCCAAGAGAAAGATCACTGGGCCGAGCGAGCCGCTCGCGGTCCAGATCGAACTCGCCCCCGTGCAGCCAAGGATCACTCCTCCTCAAACACCTTTGTACGAGGGGAGATCGGAACCCGAAACTCACCTGAGCAAGTTCCGGATCTACATGACCGGATGCGGGGCATCAGACGCGACCAGGTGCCGAATGTTCCCGTTAACACTGGGCGACCTGGCCCATAGGTGGTACATCTCACTGCCACCGCGATTAATCAGTTCCTTTGAACAACTGGCGAACGACTTCATAACGTACTTTGCCGCCAAGGTCGCTCGACCAGAAGGTCCCCATCGCATGATGAAAATCAGGCAGGGGGAAGATGAGACCGACGCAGACTACATCGACCAGGTGGATGAGATAATCCTCGACGGCGAGCCCGTAAGCGATGAGATCGCCCTCTACTCAGTCCTAGGGGGATTCAATGGTCTTTCGCCCATGTCCAGGCACCTTACGAAGGACATCCCCCTGTCCTACGCAATCTTCCGCGCCAAGGCAGCAGACTTTTTGGCCAGGCGAAGGTTGCTCGCCATTCGCCAAGACGAGGGGGCAGAGACGGCGATCGCCAATTCCAACAAGGCGGTCGCCAAGCCACCCGGAGATTTCAGGACCTTCGAGGATGTGGAAGCCCATCTCTACCACAACCTCAGCCTATCTCCGGCTCAAATTTTCTACGCCATCCAGGGGCGCGAATGGCTAAGCAAGCCGAAGGCGGTAAGGGACCACGGTCATCTGGACCGCAACAAATTTTGTGCTTACCACAAGAGTCCCGGCCACAACACCGATCAATTCCGCGACCTTCTCAGACAACTCTGGAGATTATTCGAGGAGGGCAAGCTGGACAGTCTAGTAACTTAGCCGGAACCCCGAGCGGAAAGGATCAAGCGCTGCGATCGGCGTCAGAACGACGATCGCCAGTCTCCCAGTCCGATCGCCAGAATCAAAAACGGTCGCCCGAAGGCTAAAGTACAACAAAAGGCTACTGCCCAAGCAACATCTCCAAAAATGGAGGACTCGCTCGCCATCTACAGTTCATCATCTAACATGATGGACCAAGGCACGAGATCGCCTCCCTCAGCACAACGTATACCGTCGAGGATCGCCATCTAACATGTCGATCTGAGGTAGAAGAGTGCAACCATGGTCCTGGAAGTCGATGGAACCGAAAGCTTTGTCCATACAAGGTTCCTTTGGGCTGCGTTCGCTCGCCCTTCGTTTAAATACGAGGCGGGCGTAGCCGAAGGACCCTCCAAACAAATCTGTGGACACGCTCGCTAGCCCTCAAAGGTTCATCATCTAACATGGTGGACCGGGACAATGCGACGCATCCCTACCCCCGTCACAACGTATACCGTCGAGGATTGCCATCTAACATGACGATCCGAGGTAGATAAGTGCTAACAAGCCGCGGACGTGGAGTCGATTAATCTGACGACGCCCCGCGCAAGGACTCCTCCAGACCAAGACCGCACGCCCTTCATTTAAATACGAGGTGGGCGCAGCCTAACGGATGACCCTCACAATAAAGTGAGTCGCGAGACAAACCTACAGGTGGAATGTCCCTCGCGCACAAGACACGGTCATGGAGATCGGTCCATCGAACTCCGCGACTGTGCACGGTTCCTCAAAGACGAAACAATCAGCTTTCCACGAGGGATCTGCAAAATTGAAGATCACAAGAAAAAGTCCGAAGATAGCTCGCCAAGCGATCAGGTCACCCAAATCCGAGACCAAAGTCCACTCAGCGTATCACCCGTCTTTATCCTAAAAAGATCGCCAGTGGAACCACCTCACCCCATGTCTTTAAACATCGGAGCAAGCTGGGGGGTAATTGTTGTGTCGAGATTTATACACCTCAACATGCGATCGGCACCAAGACCGGGCGACCGAACCAGAGTCAAATAGACCAAAGCAAACCGCCGATCGAAGGACCCAGCGCCGAGCGATCGACTGCCAAGACGATCGTCTCCCGGCAGCTAGCGATCGTCCCAGGTGCCCGATCATGGACGACCGCCTCATGCCGCGCGCAAAGCCAACATCCGTCTAGTATGCGAAGGCCGAAACTCAGAGCAAGGACCCATGTGCAGATCCGCGAATGGCGCCGCAGAACATGGATCGTTGACCACAGCCTGTCACCATCTTCTCACCTACCGACAGACCCGCCGAAAGGTCCAAAATGGGACCTCCCGAGACAGCGACTCAGGACGCGTGCAGACTTCTCATTGGTCCGCACAGTGGCCGCCAGTGACGGACTTTAAGGCAACTTGACCCATGTCTTTAAAAAGACGGTCGCCCCCTTATTATAATACAAGAAAGGCGATCGCCCGTCAGGATTAAGGCATCCCAGCCCCTATAAATATAAGGCTTCCTGCACTTGGAACAGGGTCTGGCTTTTCTGGCTGTTTTCTCTCGGTTTTTTCTCTCTCAGCACCTCTTAACTAAAAGACGGTCGGTAGAGGCAAGAACTCCCTGCAGTTCAAGAACTCACAGAGCAGCACTCAACAGCTAGATAACTAGGGTCTTTTACACTCATTGTAATTGCACTCTTACATTAATATTTGTACTCCAACGTATTCGTATTAATAACATCTCGCGAGAGCATTCAAGCCCAGGCCTAACAAACCCGACAAATCTTGTGTTATTTACTTCCCCACGAACGTGCTCTCGCATTTTATTTGCTACTCATCCATTCCAGCAATATCATCTCCGGATAATATTTTGGGTAGCAACAACGAGTACGAATCAAATTCTCCCCCGGGCTCGTTAAAGACCGGACCGATCAGAGACTTCAAGGCCGACCCGATATCCAGACCGGAAAGGCCGACCAGATCCAGGATGAATATGCTCCAACTCAAAATTATGACAAGGCCGACCAGAACGGCGGGAGACCCGAGGACTGACCCAGCGGATAAGCATCGCCAGAAGCATGCGGAACAGGCACGCAGGACAATTAATGCATGCTGTCATATCCCTTCCCGAAGCGATCCTTAGAGACCGCCACGTGTCTAAGGCATGCTTTTACTCTGACAAGTGTTTTGGGCATATTCCCCAACACTCTCCAGCTGTCATCTCCTGATTGGCCGAGATTTTCTATATATAGAGAAAGTGTACAGAAAAAAGGGACTTTTGAAATTTTATGCGAAAATAGGGAGAGAGAGAGAGAATAAGAAAAAAGATAAGACTTGTAATAAACAAGCGAAAAACACAGACCGGCTCAAAATATTCAGCTCGGCTCTATATCATATTAAGGTCATTAATAAAATTTAGTGATCTAATTTATTCCATCTTATTTATTGTGTTCTACGTGTCTTCGATCCATTCGTCCAGATCAGCACACGTGACGTTGACGAAATCAGCCGTCAACAGGTATAACCATCAGATTCAGAAATTACATCATTTCAAATGCTGAAAAGTATATATGTCGAACAATCCGACGGTCTGAGATGAGTGCGCCTCCTCCATTCCCAAAAATCAACACCTAATAAAATTTCTAAATCATTGCTCTATTAAATCAAAATTCAATAACAATGAATTATATTGATCAACAATTTTGGTCCAACCGATCAGAACCAAGCCCGATTGATCTCGTCTAACTTTGGATTCTCCTATTATTTAAAAGTGTTGGTGATTGATCTGACGTGTGCGATCTACTTGCTATGTCGCCACAAAGTTCACACGCGGATCAATACTCGAGAAGCTGATTTGGATATTCTCCGACTTGGATATCCAGCGAAAGGATGACAGAAAGTGCAAAGTAAACCAGATCGCCCACAGTGGGCAAGCCAGATACTATCCCACCTGGATATCTGATGCACTGACCTGTCTGTCTGACCTGCCCGCATATCCGACAATTTTAACTAGAGAATGACACGTGTTCGAGTAAGATTTTCTATAAATATCCTCAGTTCGGCTCATTAATAAGGATCAAGAACTTTACATCCGAATTATGTATAGTAAAAGCAAAGAGTTAAGAACTGATATAAATTTCAGATCATCTGTTCAATAAGTCGTTTCTTGTCGTCATTTCACCTTTTTTTACTTCAATTCAATCTTTATCGTATTTAGACACTTATATGTGGAATATTCGTACTCACATATACAAATTAATCATATACCTTATTTCCAGATAATTACATGAATTTGTTGACCAAGATAAAGATCAACAAAAAACAACCGAACAAAGGAATTATCCAAAATTGTAAGAAAACTAATCGTGAATAAATTGCGGGCTGCTTCAGGACTATTGGCAGACAAAGGATCAACACTGGACTTGTAAAGTAAACAAATGAAAAGTTTACCGCTCACATAAAGAAGCTTTAGTGAATAAAATACGTGATACGTTTGGGATCTTTCGTTTGAAAACATTAAAGTAAAATAGTCTTTGTAGTTAACTGAAAATCGATTATCAAAGGTTGATTGAATCTTCAAATTTGGTTCAATACGTCAATCAACTAATTCGTATAAATAAATAATGATACATAGTAAGGTATTTTGTATTTACCTTTGAAGGCCTAAAAAATTTATCGTACCACGAGTGGAATAGTAATACACAAAAGTGGTGCATACGATCTTTTCTACTCCATGACGGGCATTCGATATATAGAATTATTATCCATGTTTAATTACTTACAACAATTTGATTTTTGTCCTGTTCATAAATCAATCTTCAGTCGTATTTTTTCTACTAATATTAAGATAAATATTGATATGCATGATATTGTCGGATTATCCCAATTTATATGTTTCAAAATATCACTTTTTTCGGGATTTTTTTCTAATATATGATTAACTATTAAATTTATACATTAGCCGGTATATGGGAAGAGAATATCATTTTTCGGTCAAAAATATCATTTTTAAATAACAGAAAGAGAATATGGGAAGAAAAAAAGGTTGACTATTATATAAGACGCTAGACTGAATTTGAGTATGGGGTTTATGAATGATCTTTGACATTTTAGCTGGAAAAACGGTGACCAACACGGTATTAGCATATGAGAGAAGTGCAACTAAACTTTAAATTAGCCACCAACATGGACCACCGATGAATGGGTGAGAAACCCGTTAACGTAGGAATATAGGAAAAAATACGTTCGTCTAACACATCTTTAATATGTATTTAGCACAATCAGAATTATTATACTGCACATATTTTAAATATGTGACCCTAGCACATATTTCATTATTTAAATAGGTTAGTCTAGCACATCTTCCTCGCATCGTAGCACAAATACGTAGCACAAACTCACTTAATTTACATATTTCAGTACGCGTAGCACACACAACACAAATACGTAGCACAACTGAATATAAATCTCAACTATTGATCTAACTCAATCAAATGCCCAAATTTATTTCTATTTCCTACGAAATTTACCTTTCCCACCTGACCAATCCATATATATATATGATCATATGAAAATGGTTTTTGTGTTGTGAATTGAGAATAAATCTGAATCATTGATCTGTGTGTGATGTACGGTCCAGATTGGCTTATGCATGCAATATATGCATTTCGTGCATCAAACTTGCAATGTATAAAAACTCTGCATTATATGCATCAAAATATCGATGCACTAGAATATTACATTCTATGCATACGTTTTTGTGAGAATAAATCTATGTCATCCATTTAGGCTGTGTTTAGCAAAACTAGCTGAAAAGCTAGTAGTGAAAATTAGAAAGTGAAAGCTAATTTGGTAGAAAGTTAGGTAGTGATAAGCTATTGGTTAGGTATTGGTTAATTGGTGATAAGCTAGCTGATTTTAATGTAGGTGTTTAGCAAATTAACTGATTAAGTAGCCGGTCTTATTTTTCTTTTCTTTTAAACTTTATCATCATACTATAGTCCATCTTTTTTTAAAAATAAAAGTACATCATTCTTTTCCTCTAATTATTCAAATATATTTCAACGTACTTTTCATCGCAACTTTAATAATGTCAGTAAAAATCACCAGAAATTGAAAGAAATATTTGGGAGTATTATAACTTAATAAGGAAAAAAATCGTTAACGGTTGTATAATGCATGTGTCATTTTATTGAGAGATGGATGTATTAATCATTACGCTGGTTGCGAACAAGTACACAATAACAAAATGTATAATAAAGGTTCCAACAATATAAAATATAAGTGGCGATACAAAAATCATGACCTTTCACGTAGTATACAAAAAGGAAAAGTAACTAAACTAGATCATCACTTCCCCATATCAAAGTTGCAATGTTGTCACGAATTTTATTCATCTGAATAGACGTTTCTGTTTAATATTCACGATTGGTGGCACGGTTGGTGGCACAAGCAGTGTCAGGGAGTTCTTCAGAGGCTACATATTCTGGATGGCTCTCAAGTACATTAAATATTAGATCATCTTCTGAGTTATCCTAATATAATTAGGTAAAGCAACTCCGGCCATAATAACATCAATCTGAGTCTCCACGCTATATTGTGGCATTTGAGCCAATATCTTCCATCTTTTCTTTAACACACCAAATGATCTTTCGATGCAACTTCTAAGTGATGAATGTAATTTGTTAAATGCTTCTTGCCCATTAGATGGATGTTCATGCTCAAATTGAGATCTGTGGTACCTTGTATTTGGGTAAGGGACCAAGTACCCGTCACTTTCTGGATATCCTTTGTCAACCAAATAATACCTGCCATGTGGTGGGTTTGGAAAGTTCATTGCGGGTGTATTGATCGCATGAAGAAAAACACGAGTGTCATGAGCTGATCCCGGCCACCCTACTGAAATAAATGTGAAACACATATTAAAGTCACAACTTGCCATGACATTAAAGGTAGGTATCCTCTTTCTTCCTCTGTAGGGCAACTGGTCCGTCTCAAGAATACATGTATGTGTGTGCCATCAATACATCCAATGCAATCCTACACAATTTATTTAAGAATAATATAAACGTAAAAGTAGTACACAAATAGTTTATTGTTAATGTTATAGCAATAAGAATATGATAACAATAAATTTAGCACCTTAAAGTAGGGCATGTATCTATCGTCATTCGAAATTTATGGGGGTATAAATTGAAAAGTTGGATCTGATGGTTTTATGATGTCACGTGCCAGACCTATATAACCTTGGCTTCTACCACAAATTGCTTCAAGAACATCATGAAATGCTCGGCTAATAGTCGCACCGGAACGTTGAAAGCGCTCAGCAACATCTCGATTAGAAATACCTAGGGCAAGGGTATATACAAATATACCAACTTTCTCAACAACAGACATGTTATAACTTGCTTTTAGACCGTATTTATTTTGGAGTTCTTCACACAATTTTCCAAACACACTTGAATCCATCCTTAAAGCATTAACAGATCGAATGGGATGTCCATCAAGACCTCTCTCATCCAATTTTCTCCCCTTTAAAGTGAAGTCATGCATGGTTCTTTATAAATATACTTATAAAAATATGTCACAATAGCACTTGTGGTACATGTCGCCATAATCCAAAATAGCTTACGTTTTTTCTTTATTCTCCTTTCGATGTCCATAATGCACCTATTAGCCACATAGTAAAAATATATCAATCAATAAAACATAAATTCAATCCAGAATCATCATAACATGTTCATACGAGTAGTTCAACCAACAAGAGAAATGAGTATAAAAGCTTAACAAGTACATCAAGCCAAACAATATAAAGAAATCCAAACATATATAGTTCAATAGAGCTCAAAGGATAAGTAATTTATTTCTCTCGGGCATGCATGTATCTCAACCAAGCCATTCTGAAGACGTTATCTTATCATCCATGTTTATAAATCTATCATGCCTAGAACCATCTTCAAGTAGATGCATCAGAAAACACCAAGATTCACTGTCCTTTTCCAAGTGACATTCAACTATCATGCTTTTAGCAATATCCATGGCTACAACTATACTAGTACCTCCGGAAAAAGCTCCACTATTGTTAGAACCACCTCTTTTATTATGGGAATTAGAATCTGACTCCATCAATTCCAATGCACGATAACATATGTTTGACAAGTCGGCAATCTGACCAGATAACATAGCCGATCCAGCATACTGTCTTCTTTTTCGCTTCACTTGTGTAGATTTGGTAGTGGTGGTTTTAGTGTTTTGGAATGAAGCTTGTGCACCTCCACGGCTATGAACTTGGGTTCCATTAGTGGTATGGTGAGGTATTTCATAATTGGTGGCATCTCTTAGAAAATCGCTAAAAAATGAATTCTCTTGATTTTCCAGTTCATCAATCCGAGAAGAATAAGCAACATATTGTGAATAAGAATCGTCCGCACCACTTGCTTTGTAAATACCATCTTTATTTACCTCATCTTCCTCGACATTAACCACATTCACACTTGAAGGATCCATACCTGGTGCCACGATATTCTCGTCTGTCGCACGTTTACCTTCAAATATCTCATGATATAGCTCTTTCATACTAAAACTAAACTCTTTATTATGGAACCTTTTAGCTTCTTTGTTTTCCTACATCAAAATAAGTAAATATTCTATGAGAGTTATTGTATTACACAAAGTAAATTATTTGCAAGTGTAATCAATTGTAGATCAACTAACCATAATTTTTCGTGTCCACCATTCATCTGAAGCCTCAATTTTTCCTGAAATGGGATCGCGCTCAAGACCAGTTTCTCGATGCAACAACTTCTTCCATGTATACCAATATTTCCTCATATAATCAAACTTATTCTTCACGACTTTTGATGTACAATTTCGATTAATTTTTTGGTTTAGCTCAATGGTGATTGATTTCCAGTTAAATGCTGTTGCATGCTCATTCTTTCTAATGAAGTTGATACAAGCATCACACAAGATCTTCACGTCATCATCTGACCATTTAAAAGTCCCTCCCCCTTCTCATTATTTGATGCCATCTAATAATATAAATAACAATTCTTACATATCCATTTAAACATAATAGACTAGTCTACCAATTAAATAATCAACAATCAAGAAAAAACATATTAAATAATATAAAGCAATAGCGGCACAGAGAATATGTAATTAAGAACAAACAGATTAAATAATATAAAGCAATGGCTAGCAAGTTGGAACATGATTTTTTTTAGAATTTAAAATGTGTATTGATATAAACCAGAAATTTCAGAGCACCAGTGGTACCTTTACATACATTCCATGACCTGAACACCACATAAATCACCAAAATACCTAAAACCAAAAACCATACAAGTCACACATACAGGACCATAGACTAATAATACACAGTACTTCATAGATATTCTCTTAAACATAGACAACTTGACCTCCATGTTTATCCCGGAACATGATTTGTTAATCATGTTATTAGTAATAGTCATATAATTAGTTAGTACAACAAGTTGGATGATTAATTAGTAGAGCAGCAATAGTCATACAATTTACCGTGAGTTGAACAAGTTGAATGACTAATTAGTAGAGCAGCAATAGTGATATAATTAATTAGTAGAACATGTCGAACTTTGAATTTTTACAATCGAATTGCAGACTGGCTGATGAGTCGATTCTTGATCGACTCATTCTGTTCTTTCTAGTCGTGTTTTTGTTTGCTTTTTAGTATTTTTGTTCTCTTTTATGCGTGGTATGTGTGTTTTTTAATTTATAGGTAGTCAAGCGAAGATTGTGGTGAAATATGCGCTTTCATAGCTAATATTGGAGTCTATGACGATCAAAAGCTAAAACGGGGCCTAAAACGACGAAAGATTTAAGCAGTATCGGTCAAATCACCTAAATCCCAGAATCTCCACTCCGAATCGAGATGTATTCTCCTTTGATATAAATTCCTCGTGAAATTAGCTTCGAAACGGTATATCATATGCTAAAATCCGAGGTGAATTGATACAAGAACGAAGGATCTAGCCGAAAAAGACCAAAAACCGGACTTGGCTGCACCAGGCGACTCAACTAGGCTGCACCAGGCGACTCGAGCCACATCAGGTAACTCGGCCGTGTCACAGGACACGGCCGGGTCTCATTCCAGCAAGAATTTCATTTTACGGAAGGGAACGACTCGACCGTGTCTTTTGGGACACGGCCGAGTCACTATCGGCCATTTACACTTCCTGGCGCAGTACAACACGGCCGTGTCATGGGACATGGCCGAGTCTCAAGACAGTTACCTTTTTCTTTATTCAGCTTAGTGCGACACGGCCGTGTCCCAGGACACGGGCCGTGCCACTTTTTGGTTCATGTCACTTTCCTTGACATTTTTGCATACTTTTAAGCCTTTGTCTTGATTTTTTGGCTATAAAACAAAGTGGAGTGACCCCTTGAGAGGTGTGCTTGTCTTGTGAAGAAGATATTTTGTGGAAAAACACAAGATTAGGGAGGAAAAACACCAAAAGAGTGGGAAAGAGAGAGATTTTCATCATCTTCCTTGTGTGTTCTTGGAGTGAGAAAAATACTTTTGTGAGATATAATAATTCCTTGTATAAATTTGTTGTGAGTTCTTGTAAGAAGATCATCAAACCTTCATCGGGAATTCGATTTCGGCATTTACAAGGGAAGTTTTTACCATTTTTTGTTCTTAAATTTCCATTATTGTTGTTGAATTAATCATGTGTGGCTAAACACTTCATATGGGTTTTTAGATATAGCCACACACATGTTTTTGATTGTTAGTTCCTTTTGATTTTCCGGATAAAAGTTTGGGATTGTTCCTCTTGTTCGTTCTTCGTTTAAGAACTTTTGAATTAGATCATCAAACCTTTTTCATTGTTGTTATTATTATTCGAATCGAGGGTTTTTATCGGTGTTCGCCATCAAACGACCCGAAAGAAACGATTGTGAATGTTCTCGAGCTTTTTCGCGTGATCTTTTAACGATTTACCTCATCAAAAGTAGTCGGTTAATTGATTGTTAGCTAGGGTTTCGTCCCCATCAAAAGAGTATCCCTTAATTTTCGTTGAGAACAATCGTGATTTTTAGAATTTCCGCCATCAAACGGATTTCTTTTAATCATGAGCAATCGATAATTCCTAACCTTATTTATTTGAGTATCGGAACTAATAATTGATTACGTGTGTGTCGGTGACTCTAAATTCCCATATTAATCTCATTATTGTTATCTCTCATTTATCCGACTATCAAATTGGTGTTGTTATCACTTAGTTCAATTTAAATTTTGTGCATTAGTAATTGTAATCATAATCAACCAATGATGTATTTTAATTTAATTTACCTTTGTTCATTCGACTATTTGCCGATTATTATTGAATTTTAAACCGTTTCCAATTCCTCGAGAGATCGACCTCGGAGTTACTTGCCGCTTACTACAAGAGCGATTCGTACACTTGCAAGTATTTAATTTGAATCCATCAAGTTTTTGGCGCCGTTGCCGGGGAATTGGCGTTTAATTTTTAATCTTGTTTTAATGATAGTTGAATTGCTATTCTTGATCAATACTATTTCGATAAAATTCGCTCTTACTTCCTTTGTTTATGCTTGGTAGGAGATCGTTGGGTAACCCGATTCTTCCACCGATAGACGAAGTTCAAAGAATTAGAGCACCAAAAATAATGGCCACAACATCAATGGCAAACGACGAGGTGAATCCGGACCTTGAAGAGCGACTTTTGATCCAAGAAGAAAACACTCGTCAACCAAGGGTTGAGAATGTTGCACAAAATATAGATGAGGAAGAAATTCACAACCAAGGTTTCCGAGATATGATAATGTTGGGCGCAATCAAGGGATACGGAAGCTCAACAAGGGAGGTACTTTTATCCGAGACAACCACCCGTCTAATGCAATATGGAGCGAATTATTATCCCGGACCTCAATATGGGATGGAGGCGAACTATAACATGCCGCAACAACCTCGGTCGAACATCTTATGAGGGACTATGCAAAGCCCGTAGTGAACACCGCCATTTCATGCATCCAATTAGCTGACCGCAAGGAACTACCACATAAGCGGATTTCACATCGAGCAATTGCCCTCATTTCACGGATTAGCACGAGAGGATCCGTTATCATTCATCCGAGATTTCTATGTGGCGATTGATAACTTCCCATTGAATGGGTTGAGCGAGGATCAACTACGAATGAAGTGTTTCCCTTATACACTCAAGGACGGGGCGAAACAATGGTTGATGACTTTGGCGCCCGGATCGCTAAGAACATGGGATGAAGTTTACGATAAATTCATTACCAAGTACTTCTCCCATTCAAAGACGACGTAATTGAGAACTCAAATCTCAACTTTCGGACAACAAGACGGAGAGGCATTTCACGAAGCATGGGACCGATTCAAAATGCTACTCATTCAATGCCCACACCATCACTATCCGCTTCAACTACTCAATCAATTCTTCTATGACGGATTGACTCAATATTGCCAAGGAGCGGTAGATAATGCAGCCGGTGGTTCGTTTTAGGGTTTGACGGAGAGACAAGCATATGACGTGTATGAAACATTGGGAGCAAATTCTCAACAAAAAAGTGTACGTGTTCGTAGGGGAGCCGTGCACCAAGTGAGCGAGAAGGACGAGATGCAATCTAAAATCGATGAGTTGACAAATGAAATAAGACAACTCAAGACTCAAAATAAACCTTCTAGCTCACGACTTTGCGAGATTTGCGGAGCACCCGGACATGATGCCAATTCATGCCCTCATACTTTTCCAGGAGAACAAACTAAACAAGTTAATTGGGCTATGGGGCAAAGCACGGGAAGGCCCGAATGGGAAGAGAGGAGAAATAATTATGGCGGAAACGCAAGAAATGTACCTCTCCCAAATACTTATCATCCTGGGCTAAGAAACCATCCGAATTTCTCATGGAGAAACAACAACCCGGTGCCATACGACACAAACGCCCAAGCTCAATACAACGGAGGAAACCGAGCCCAACAACCAACGCGAAGTGAACCACCTCCACAACAAAGGAACTCTCTTGAGGAGAGTATAGCGGCATTCATTAAGGAGAGCAAGGAAAACCGAGAGGAGAACAATAAAAGGTTCGAATCTTTAGAAGCTTCGATGAAGAAAATGGAGGTCCAAATTGGGCAACTTGCTACCGAGGCACGTAGACAAGAAAGGGGTAAACTACCGAGTCAACCCAAGCAAGCTCAAGCCATTACCACTCTCCGAAGTGGTAAAGTGATTAATAAAGAAGTTAATTCCGAAGTTATAGAAAGATGCGATGAGAAAGAAGACGAGTCGGGAAATCAAGAAGAGAAAATAGACGAAGCAACTTCAACTTCCAAGCTTCACAAATCCGCTCAACCATATAAGCCACCAATTCCTTTCCCGAGCCGTCTGAGAAAAACAAAGCAAGATGAGCAATTTTCCGAAATCTACGACATGCTTTCGAAGGTTCATGTCAACTTACCTCTTTTGGATGTTGTGAAGAATATTCCCGCTTATACAAAATTTTTCAAAGAGTTGACCTCGAACAAAAGAAGATACAATGGGAACGAGAAAGTAGTGCTCTACGAGGTAGAAGCAAGGGGTCAAAAGAAAGGCGATCCCGGAAGTTTTATGATCGACATTACTATGGGAGACAAGAGAGTTGCTCGTGGGATGCTAGATTTGGGGGCAAGTGTGAATCTCATGCCATACTCGACCTATTTGAGGCTTGGACTCGGGGGAATAAAACCGACAATAATGACTCTTCAAATGGCGGATAGGTCGGTGAAATACCCCAAAGGAGTCATTGAAGACCTATTAGTGCAAGTGGACAAGTTGGTGATTCCGGCCGATTTTGTTATCTTGGAGATGAGCGATTTCGGGACAAGCGAAAATGAAGGGACAATACTTCTAGGACGGCCGTTCATGCGTACAACAAAAACAATCGTCGATGTTGATGAAGGAAAGGTCACCATGACCGTCTTGGGCGAAACCGTGGAAATCAACGTGTTCGGTTCATCTCCTATCCCTTCTCATATTTATGCTTCCCATGATGTGAATTTTGTTGATTGCATTGATTCTTTGGTTGATGATATATATTTTCATGATGATGTAGGTGACACGTTGCATGATGCTCTAACCGTTGAGCATGATATGGGGCTTAATAATCTAGAAATTGAAAGATATGTTGCGTTATTAGATAATTCCGAAATAATTGATGAAGTTGACGGTTTTAAGATACCGTTGGAATTAAAATTTGAGGAGCCCGTCGAAATCACACCACCCCAACTTGAATTGAAAGAACTTCCGACACATCTTAAATATGTTTTCTTAGGCAAAAGTGACACTTACCCTGTAATTGTCTCTTCCGAATTAACTCATTTGCAAGAAAACAAATTAGTAGAAGTTCTAACTAAGTTAAAAGAAGCGATTGGGTGGAGTATTTCCGATATCAAGGGAATAAGTCCGGTTAGGTGCATGCATAAAACAATTCTTGAGGAAAATGTTAAACCGGTTAGGCAACCTCAAAGGCGTTTGAATCCGAACATGCAGGAAGTTGTGAAAAGGGAAGTTTTAAAATTGCTAGATGTCGGAGTCATCTACCCGATATCCGACAGTAAGTGGGTGAGTCCTGTGCATGTAGTGCCTAAGAAATCTGGAATAACGGTGGTTCGTAACGATAAAAATGAATTGGTGCCCACTAGAACGGTAACCGGTTGGAGGATGTGCATTGATTACCGGAAATTAAATGCCGTAACAAAAAAGGATCATTTTCCTCTACCTTTCATTGATCAAATGTTGGAACGTTTAGCTGGGCATGATTATTACTGCTTTTCTAGATGGTCTTTCGTGTTTCTATCAAATTCCTATTGCTCAGGAAGATCAAGAGAAGACCACTTTCACTTGCCCTTTTGGCACTTTTGCCTTTAGGAGGATGCCGTTTGGTCTTTGCAATGCCCCGCTACTTTTCAAAGGTGCATGCTATCTATATTCTCCGACTTATTAGAAAGATCCATCGAGGTATTCATGGACGACTTCTCTGTATTTGGAACCACTTTCGATGATTGTTTAAATAATTTGACTATTGTGCTAGAACGATGTATTGAGTGTAATCTTACACTTAGTTGGGAAAAGAGTCATTTTATGGTAAAACAAGGTCTTGTTCTAGTCATATGGTTTCCAATAAAGGAATCGAGGTTGATAAGGCTAAAGTCGATTTGATTGTTAAATTACCTCCACCTTCTTGTGTCAAAGAGGTTCGAAGCTTTTTAGGGCATGCCGGGTTTTATAGGCGTTTTATTAAAGATTTTTCGAAAATTGCCCGCCCTTTGAGTAACCTTTTGTGCAAAGATGCTAAATTTGATTTTACCGAGGAATGTTTAGTCGGTTTCAACGCTTTGAAAGAAAAGTTAACTTCAACACCGATTGTTGTCGCTCCCGATTGGTCTCTCCCTTTTGAAATTATGTGTGATGCGTCTGACTTTGCTATAGGTGCCGTTTTGGGGCAAAGAGTGAATAAATTCTTCCACGTGATTTACTATGCGAGTAAAACGCTCGATGAAGCTCAGGCTAATTACACCACCACTGAAAAAGAATTTTTAGCCGTTGTATTTTCTTTAGACAAATTTCGATCCTACTTGGTTGGCTCAAAGGTGATTGTGCATACAGATCACGCTGCATTGAAATATTTACTAAAAAAATCCAATGCAAAACCAAGATTGATTCGGTGGGTTCTTTTGCTGCAAGAATTTGATTTGGAATTCAAAGATAAAAAGGGGTCGGAAAACGTAGTGGCCGACCATCTATCTAGGCTAACCTAAGGTGATAATTTTAAACTTGATAATCATTTGCCAATTGTTGAAACTTTCCCCGATGAGCAATTATTCGATGTAACAAGGACACCTTGGTATGCTGATATTGTCAATTACATTGTTAGTGGTGTTTTGCAGCCCGACTTAACCTATCAAGGGAAGAAGAGGTTCGTTTCCATGTGCAGGCATTACTTTTGGGACGAGCCCTATTTATTCAGGCTGGGGCCTGATCAGATATTCCGACGTTGTGTCCCGGAGGAAGAGCACGAGAGCATATTGTTATTTTGCCATGAGTTGCACTGTGGAGGACATTTTAGCGCAAAGAAAACGGCTCACAAGGTCCTTCAATCGGGATTCTACTGGCCAACATTGTTTAAGGATGCCTATTTCCATTGCAAGAGTTGCGATCGTTGTCAACGAACGGGGAATATAAGCAAAAGGAATGAGATTCCGTTGACAAACAACCTTGTTGTGGAACTTTTCGATGTTTGGGGAGTGGATTTTATGGGTCCTTTTCCAATTTCCCATGGTTTTGAGTATATTCTAGTTGCTGTAGACTACGTCTCTAAATGGGTGGAAGCAATTCCAACCCGAACTAACGATGCTAACGTGGTTTGCAATTTTTTTAGGGATGTGATTTTTTGCAGGTTCGGGACGCCTAGGGCCGTAATCAGCGACAGAGGCACGCATTTTTGCAATAAACAACTTGCAGGCTTGCTTAAGAAGTACAATGTGATGCATAAGGTCGCAACAGCGTACCATCCACAAACTTCCGGGCAAGTAGAAGTAAGCAATCGGCAAATAAAGGCAGTGCTCGAAAAGACGGTAAAACCAACAAGAAAAGATTGGGCATTAAAATTATGACGCTTTATGGGCATACCGCACGGCCTACAAAACTCCAATCGGAATGAGTCCGTATCGCCTAGTATTTGGGAAAGCATGTCATCTACCCGTTGAGCTAGAACACAAGGCGTATTGGGCAATCAAAGTGCTCAATTTAGATCAGGAAAAGGCGGGCGAGGAACGACTTTTGCATTTAAACGAGCTTGATGAGATGCGATATGAGGCGTACGAAAACGCTAAACTCTACAAAGAACGGACGAAACGGTATCATGATAAGCATATCGTTCGTAAATCTCTCGAACCCGGTATGGATGTTTTGCTACATAACTCCCGTCTCAAACTTATGCCCGGAAAATTGGTATCGCGATGGGGCGGACCGTTCAAAGTCGTTAAAGTATGGCCGCACGGAGCAGTTGAACTTCTTGATCCTCGGAAGAACGAGCATTTTAAAGTAAATGGGCATAGAGTGAAGCCGTATTTCGGACGAACCAAAGAAATCAATGCGTTCGAGTGCATAGAGGTGCACGACGTTGAAGCTTGAGCAGTGGGAAGAAGTCGAGCTAATGACTATAAAAAAGCGCTACTTGGGAGGCAACCCAACGTTTTAGTTAGATTTTTTTTTGTCTTTTGTTTTTCGCATTTATTTTCCTTGTTTGTTTTTATCCGATTCAAAATCGACTGTCAATGTGGGTACTAAAATTGCAGGAAACCAAGGCGTTTTGAAAACTAATAACTGGAGAGGAAGGACACGGCGAGTTGCCACAGGACACTACGGCCGCCTCAAACAAAGTGAGAATTTGATTATTTCGAACAGGACGACACGGCCGTGTCACAGGACACGGTCGGGCCTCAATACAGCAAGAGTTGGATTTCCGTGATAGTACGACACGACCGTGTCATAGAACACGGCCGAGTCGGCCGACAAAAGGTTTCGAGTTATCACGCACAGCACGACACGACCGTGTCATATTCAACACGGCCGTGTCAGTCGGTCAGTATAAAAAGGAAACACGGCCGTTTCCCCAATTTTATCTTCTCCAACTTTTATCTTTCTTCCTCCCTGCGAAACCTGCGAACCCTAGCTCCTGTAGTATCGATTTTTCTCTTCGTTTTTAAAGAAATTTTATGCAAAATCAAGAAGAGATACAAGAATCAACTATATAATCATCATCTTTCAACCAATTTCACTCATCTAAGGAGCAACTCGGACGAATTTGGACCAGGGTTTAATTTTCTTTCTTTCTTCAAATTCTCCGATATCAAGGTATGATTCTCATGTTTTTGATGATTATTCTTTGTTATGAACATGCTATGATGATTTGAATCGATAGTCCTTAATTATCTAGGGTTCTTGAGTAGATTGAAGTTGATGAAATTTGGGGGTTTTGAATAATTCTTCATGCATTGATGGTTAAATTTTTCGATTGAAAATTCTTGTAATTAAGAGATAGTTTTCCATGATAAAGATGAATGAATTTAAACGATAATTTTGCTTGGGAGACGTTTTGATCGATAGGGGGAATTTTATTGCTTGCTATAAGTTTGGGGGAGGGATACGTTCTGAAATACTTGGATAATGATAGATTAAATTTTTGCAGAAATGGCACGAGGAAGAGGACGTGGAAATGCTCAACGCGGAAGAGGTAGGAATGGCGGGGAACAAGTGCATCCGGTAAGAAGGACTATTCAAAGGGCTGTGGAAACTGTAATACCCTCGCCTTTAATATTGTATTCCATGATTTAAGTTAAGTATTTTCGCACCATATCTGTGATGTTGTAGCAAGTACCGACGAATTATGTTAAATTGGATTCATGGTCATTCATACTATATTAGTTGTTGGGTGATATTGCGAGAATTCCATTTATGATTGTTATAGTACTTAACGTACGTTAACATGTATTCTTAACGTACACTATGTAGGCCGCCTTACGTACGTAATATCAGTACGTTAACGTACGTAATGCGGAAGATCCTCCAAAGAACCGCCTTTGGCGGTGGGGTCGAGCAAGGGTAGGTGGTCGAGTCGATCGCGGCAAATAAGTCAACGGCTATTACGCACGTAATAGCCGCTGGTTACGACGTAACGAATCGCGTGTTTTTAGACAGGAGTTTGATGAAATTGGTTACGCACGTAATGATCATGAGATTACGACGTAAAGGCTATAACGCACGTTAACCACGCTCGTTAACGCACGTAATGTCAAGTTCGGATTATAAATGTATGACTTGCCATTTACTTCCTACTCGACCTCTTTCAATCTCCCAACTTAGGAACGATTCCTTTCCCTTCCAACTTCATTTCTAAGCCTTCCTAACTTGTGTTGGAGCTTCAACACTTGATTGGTGACTTGGAGAGCTAGAGATTGAAGTGTATTCCTTGGAGTGTTGGTGTTGTTCTTCATTTTAAGGTTGGTCTTTCTTTAACTCATATCAATTCCATGCTTATGATGATGTTAGTAGATAAATACTTCACATAATGTTAGTTTAAACTAGTGTAAACATGATAAGTTAATTGAATCATACTCCAACCAAGTGAAGATTAACTTTGAAGGTATTAGTGTTACTTCTTGATGTAAATAACTTCATAATGTGATTGTGTTGATAATGATATACATAAAACCTGAGGTATAGCATGATAATCGGAAGTTGATTTTAGTCTCAACACTAGGAACATGTTAGGGATGATATCCTTAATGATTAAAAGTAAGAAATGTTAAATTGGTCTTGAACATTCTATTGATTCTTGAAGGTAGTATGAAACCATGATTTTGGCCTCTAAAACCTTTGTAATAAAATTGTTGGAAAGATGATATTAATCCTTTGTAGATGATCTTTGTTAGATGAATGAAGTTACTTCAAAATCTCAAGTATTCAATGATATAACTAGGCTTTTAATAAATTCTTCAAAATAAAACAATGAATGTTGATAGAAGGAAGTTGTAATCTTCATATGTTCGAATCTATCGATTTCGTTAAAGGGCGTTAATCGCTACATTGATAGGTTGATAATGTTCTTTAGAGAATTGTGATGATACAAATGCGGGAGATGAATAGCCGAATTCCATTTCATTAATCCATGCATGTCAAGAGGCGTAAATTAAGATGATGTTCTTAATTCACTAAAAACTTAAACTTATGTTTCATATAGTAATCAAGTTTTGAATGAAATCGTTGGTAAATAATGAAGAATGTAATTAAACACAAATTATATCGTAATTGGAAGTGTCGATGATTTGAAAAGATATTTTCACGATATTGCATAAATAATAAACTAGACATCAAGAATTTGACATTAAGGTTAGAATATGTAATGATCATGATAAACATACGATGATTTGTAATAAGAACATTAAAATGATCGATAGGATAATCGATTTGTGAATATTGTTTATGCGATAATACCATTATCGCATTTAATGTGTTGTTGAATGAATTATATTTCATTCAAGGTTGCTTGTTCACGTGAGTATTATTAGACGAGGATACCGTTCGTTTGACCATTCGAGGAAGGATTATTCGTCTACGGAATTGAGGCAAGTTATCTTGCTTGGTTATAATGATGTGTGGATTCTTATGATGATTATGCATTTCGTGTATATAAACACCTATAAACTTGTGTCTTGTGACTTGAGGTTGTTCTTGATGATGTCCCGTTTTCATCATGGGATTGTATACCCAATTTCGTACTTTTGGACCCTTGATATCGTTGAGCTTTGTTGACACTTCGGTGAGTTGTTCGATTTCTTGGAAAAAGTGTAATTCGTTGAGTTTCGTTGTCATGTTGTATCGTGACATCTCTTGAGTCATATCTGCGCGCCGATTGGTTATGTGTAGGATTTTTAGCCGGGCACTTGATGATCATGCGTGGAGGTTTTTTCCGCATTTAGATCGTGCACACGAGACGTAGTTCGTGAGGCTAATTAGGTACATTGTCCCACGTATATTCTGGATTCCGTATACGGGTGGGACATGTGCACGGACACATTTCGGATCGGGCGTCTGTGACGTCCGTCTTGAGCCATAGTATGTGGTCGTCAGATATTTGGTTATCTTCGACATTGGGATCGATTGTTTATACGCCTTCGGGTATATTCGTGAGTCGGTGAATTTCTTTGAAATCGGTATATGAATTGTATAATGTTATGAGAATTATTATCATGTATAGTGACCTTGTGGTTTGGGGCGAAATACTTGTATTTCAGTGGCGAGAAAAGGGCAAGGCACGGAGGAGCACAATGGCGACGGAGGATTCGATGTATGCTATTTCGGGGCCCCGAGTCTTTTGGTTGTTCGGTTATGTTTTAAGCGTGACTTTCGCTTTTATTTTTGTGTCGGATGAATGTACTAAAACTTGTTAGGTACGCCCATCGTCATATGGTGCATCAGTGTTTGGATCTGTGTATGTTTGCTTGTATTTAAAAATATGAATAACTCATACTCCACACCGGGTTTTGATAAATATTGTGGTACGGTGCCACGTTGTCGATTTTAAGTGTATATTGTGATAATGCCCGGTGGGTCCTGGAGGGATCCACGGACCGTAATAGCCACCGCTTTTGGGTCACATTAAAAACCCCTAATCTTATGGAATCAATCTACCGGAAACGCAATATGAGAGGTGGGAAATGCTTCGACAAAAAAATGCTCCTACAAGATGGCCCGATGACGAATGCATGAATGCAATGGGGATAAGGGAAGATGTAATGAAATTCCTTGGAAGAGTGCATTGGGCGTGGATGATGACTCAACGATGGCCGACATATAGGTGTCTAACGATGGAGTTTCTAAGCACTCTAATCCGTAAGAAGAGATCCTAGAATCAGAGAACCGTCCAAATGACATTCGGATCAACAACAACGAAGAGACACTGACTATCGTCCAGTTGGAGGAAATATATCATGCAAGACACGAGGGCCATTACCCGATAAATCGGTTCGCTTGTGAAACTTACTGGAGGGCCATGGTAGAATACCCGGGTAGTGAGGCGCGATATTACATGGCAAGATCGGCAAAAGGATCGAATATTCGCAATCCCGTGCTCAGATACTTACACAAGGTGGTTGCGAATACAATATATGGCCGAAAGGAAACCGGGCCGATTTCACTGCGGGAGTTGTATATCCTGACTCATATGCTCGACGACTCAATTCCGGCAACTGGGGCCATGGTAGCGGAGCATTTTGAGGATGTCGCGACAAAACCCAAGGGGGAGATAGGGATAGGGGTTTGATTACCCCTATCGCACTACACTTCGGTATTTCATTAGCCCAGAGGACCCCCCCTTCCTGGAAATATGCTTCTCTCAATCTCCGTGATGAAAGTGATGAATATCCTGGACTATGAACATCGCATGGTCTTCATGCAGACGGATAACGACCATTTCCTCCTCCCAAATCCACCTTTGACAACCATAAATAATATTCGGGATATGGGAAATCTTCAAATGGCTACGGAGGCACACCGTCGGGCACGGTGGGCAGCCGGCTTGGCTCCCCCGGGTCACATTGCCGATCAAACGTTCGACCTAGGCGCATTACGGATGATGAGGATAGAGCCGAGAGGATGGAGGAGGAGGAGGCTTATGAAAGAGGCCCAGATGACGAGGAAGAAGAAGAGAGTGAAGAAGAAGAGGAAGAAATCACGAGAGATCGGCCCGAGATGTCAAGGCGGGCCGAAATTGGACGTGCCCCATCGCGCCCATCATTGAGGGAGGAATTCGAAGCCTACCGAGAGGAGGCTAGATGGGACCGAGAGGAGGCTAGACAGGAGCGACGCCAGATATTGTCTCTTGTGAGACGAATGGTCGATTGGCATGTCCAGCAAGGCCACTTCCCTCCGCCCGAGCAGTAAACCGGTCGTAAGTATTTCTTGACCAATGAAATTCTTTTCTTTAAATACTATACCCCCTTCGTTCGTATATTCTTTAATTCAAGTTTGGGGGGGTCGGTCAAGAAATACTTCATTACTCTCGATTTTTTTTATTTTGCTTGTTTGATTATTTTTGGTGTGTTTTGAACATTTTGCACTTATTTGTGGTGTGTTTTTACTTGGTGTGTTTATTTCGCAAACTTGAAGAAAACTTTGAAGTGTGTATTTTTTTTGGAATGCCTCGGGATTTATTTCGTTGTTCTGATATACAAATCGAGAATAATTTATTGAGGAAAAATTGTTGATAATCGAAACGGGTGTGAAATTGAATAAGTGGTTTTAATATCTTGGAAGTATGAGCAAACCTACTTGTGAGCTATTGAGCCTTCGTGCATTTTCTTAAATGCAAGTTTCATTGTCGAGTGTTTCATTCTTGATTTAAAACTCTAGAACTTGTCTTGGTATCTTGTTTAAAACCACTGGTGTGTGTGTGCAAATTGAGTGAAAATGATTTTTGGCGCCTTTGATCTTTACCCTTCGATTTTGGCCAACCCGACATTTGATCATTTCTTAAATAAACCCAATTGAGGTCATTGTCTATTTCATTGTTAAACCACATATCGAGCTTTCATTTACTATAATCCTTCGATCCCTACTTGAACAATTAGAAATATTTTTGACGAGGATGCAAAGATTGTGGTGACATTGGGTGCCATATATATTGTCGGGAGTGTTGAATTGGTGAAAATAATTACTCTGCTATTTTTGGGAACCTAGTAACCGGGTGTATTCATGTGACCCATCGTTTACATTCGCGTAAAACGGATCCCTTAGATATGAGTATGCTTGGAAGTAGTTGCGTATATTTTGATCCTAGTAACCGGGTTTATTCATGTGACCCATCGTTTACATTCGCGTAAAACGGATCCTAAAACAACCCAAGCCAAAAAAAAAAAAAAAAAATCGGAGCAATAAGGAGGGTATGACGCTGCGTTTTTCACTTTCGATAGTGCTTGTTACAAGTGGTTCATAATTAAGGGGATGAAAGAAGCAAATCTCAAAGCTTGAGCTTCTAAAGCGACTATGGTGATTTAAATTCTAAAAATTGCTCGAGTCAAGTTACTTTAGCCATATATATCCCGCCCGGACCAAAGCCTACATTTCAAGCCGAGTAATGCCCATTTTGATTCACAAAATTTTTGCATACACAAAACAGTGGTAGAGATTAAGACGATTGGCAAGCCTATGGGGTTCCTTATTTCATTGAATAAGTTCCGAGCGTATACTTATCCATATCACTTTGAGAGTGAGCGAATATACTTGACCAGTGAGGTTTATATTGCCAAGTATGGACTATGATGTTAAGGAAGCACCCCGGAGGTTTGAAAACTTTGTAGAACTCGACTTATTTTACTTGTGAGAATTGATGAAATTTTCGAAGAGATCCTTTGAGGTATTTTAACAGTTGAGTTCCCCTTTTCAGAATGGTTATTTTAAAGTGATTTGCTCGGGACGATCAAAGTTCAAGTTTGGGGGGGTTTGATGAGTCGATTCTTGATCGACTCATTCTGTTCTTTCTAGTAGTTTTTGTTTGCTTTTTAGTATTTTTGTTCTCTTTTATGCGTGGTATGTGTGTTTTTTAATTTATAGGTAGTCAAGCGAAGATTGTGGTGAAATATGCGCTTTCATAGCTAATATTGGAGTCTATGACGATCAAAAGCTAAAACGGGGCCTAAAACGACGAAAGATTTAAGCAGTATCGGTCAAATCTCCTAAATCCCAGAATCTCCACTCCGAATCGAGATGTATTCTCCTTTGATATAAATTCCTCGTGAAATTAGCTTCGAAACGGTATATCATATGCTAAAATCCGAGGTGAATTGATACAAGAACGAAGGATCTAGCCGAAGAAGACCAAAAACCGGACTTGGCTGCACCAGGCGACTCAACTAGCCGCACTGTGCGACTCGAGCCACATCAGGTAACTCGGCCGTGTCACAGGACACGGCCGGGTCTCATTCCAGCAAGAATTTCATTTTCCGGAAGGGAACGACTCGACCGTGTCTTTTGGGACACGGCCGAGTCACTATCGGCCATTTACACTTCCTGGCGCAGTACAACACGGCCGTGTCATGGGACACGGACGAGTCTCAAGACAGTTACCTTTTTCGTTATTCAGCGTAGTGCGACACGGCCGTGTCCCAGGACACGGGCCGTGCCACTTTTTGGTTCATGTCACTTTCCTTGACATTTTTGCATACTTTTAAGCCTTTGTCTTGATTTTTTGGCTATAAAACAAAGTGGAGTGACCCCTTGAGAGGTGTGCTTGTCTTGTGAAGAAGATATTTTGTGGAAAAACACAAGATTAGGGAGGAAAAACACCAAAAGAGTGGGAAAGAGAGAGATTTTCATCATCTTCCTTGTGTGTTCTTGGAGTGAGAAAAATACTTTTGTGAGATATAATAATTTCTTGTATAAATTTGTTGTGAGTTCTTGTAAGAAGATCATCAAACCTTCATCGGGAATTCGATTTCGGCATTTACAAGGGAAGTTTTTACCATGTTTTGTTCTTCAATTTCCATTATTGTTGTTGAATTAATCATGTGTGGCTAAACACTTCATATGGGTTTTTAGATATAGCCACACACATGTTTTTGATTGTTAGTTCCTTTTGATTTTCCGGATAAAAGTTTGGGATTTTTCCTCTTGTTCGTTCTTCGTTTAAGAACTTTTGAATTAGATCATCAAACCTTTTTTATTGTTGTTATTATTATTCGAATCGAGGGTTTTTATCGGTGTTCGCCATCAAACGACCCGAAAGAAACGATTGTGAATGTTCTCGAGCTTTTTCGCGCGATCTTTTAACGATTTACCTCATCAAAAGTAGTCGGTTAATTGATTGTTAGCTAGGATTTCGTCCCCATCAAAAGAGTATCCCTTAATTTTCGTTGAGAACAATCGTGATTTTTACCTCATTTATCCGACTATCAAATTGGTGTTGTTATCACTTAGTTCAATTTAAATTTTGTGCATTAGTAATTGTAATCATAATCAACCAATGATGTATTTTAATTTAATTTACTTTTGTTCATTCGACTATTTGCCGAACATTATCGAATTTTAAACCGTTTCCAATTCCTCGAGAGATCGACCTCGGAGTTACTTGCCGCTTACTACAAGAGCGATTCGTACACTTGCGAGTATTTAATTTGAATCCATCACTGGCACTCAAATCTGTCAACTCAAAAACCCTAATTTATGTACCCAGTCTCTAGCTACAATTCCAGGCGGCAATCTTAATTCAGGAAAAGCTTTGAAATCCAAAACCCAAATAACAAAAAAAAAATTCGAGAATTTTGAATAAGCTAATAAGCACCAAATTTCTAGATGGATTTGATTTGACGACTAGTTTCACTCGCGCATAGAGATGGAGAGAGAGAGAGAGAGAGAGAGAGAGAGAGAGAGAGAGAGAGAGAGAGGATGAAAAAATATGATACCCGCGGGAAACTGGTCGAGATAGATGACAACACTTTTTCCCCCTCTTCCTAACTGGGAGGGCAATCTTCTCTTATGGCCTTCACCTCCACCGGACTGCAACAACCTCCGTGAACGGACGGCTTTGTCACGGATATTTATGATCGAATTGTATCCGAAGAACAGGGGATACAAAAAAGTAATAAGAGAGGCTTTGTCACGGATCTTTAGGATCGAATTGTCTCAGTACGGGTCAGAATATTAACGAAGTTTGAGTTGCCTTCTGTATTTTCTCAAAAAAAAAAATGCCTTTTGTATCGATTGACCAAGAGGAGTGTATTGGTTTTTTTTTTTTAATTTAGTCATATAAAAAAAATGGTTTTTTTTATAAAAGGATATTTTTGGAATGAAAAATATAAAAGGAGCTTTCTTTTTAAAAAAAAAAAGCTAACTTTGTTAGCTTCTCAACCAGCTAGCTGAAAAGCCAGCTGATTTAAAAAGCTGCGCGTTCACGTAACAAGCTTTTTTTTAGTCAAAGGTCAAAAAAGCTCATGGAGCTGAAAAGCTAGCTGAAAAGCTAGTGCTAAACACAACCTTAATCAAGATCTAGATCAAATTCATTCTTATTTCTTAACTTAAGTATCATTCTCACCAAAACCTACTCATATATATAGTGTAACTTTATTTTCAGAACCCTCTTAAGTGCGAGAACTGTGAGAACCACTTTTTATACTCCTAATAATACATAATGTACATCATGTCAATGCATACAACCCCTACTGATCATAACCCCTACTATATAGTAGGGGTTATATATATAGTAGGGGTTATCATCAGTAGGGTTATCTCCCGTAATAAAAATTGTATTTTAGTATAACACCCTTTTGAATTAATAATATTTTTAAATACTTAAAAAAATCTCATTGGTTTAGAGGAGTTCTCGCTGTTCTCGCACTTAAGAGAGTTCTGAAAATAAAGCATATATATATATATATATGGAAAATATATCATATGAAAACTAATTATCTTGTGAAATCTAGAAATTTTTGTAAGTCATTGATATTAGTGATCTAACGGCTGTAGATGAGTAGAATTATATGCATTTATGTATTTTTTTATTGTATTATTATTGCATATACTAGCGACCAGCTTGATGCAACAAATAATAATAAATATGCAATGAAATTGCTTAATAATGCAATTGATTTCTAGATTTCACCGTTAAGGGTTTTTCCACCATAATCAATCCCTATATATATAAGGAGAGAGGGAGAGAGCAAAAAAATGAAATATTGTATTAATTAGACAGCAATTTTGTGTTGCTTCTACAATAATGCACAGTCCTTGATTCATTTTGTTGGGATTCGGTGCCTAAAACGAAGGCCCAGCGGAAGCGGTAAAACAAAAATTAATTCGATCTGAATCCCTACGAGGATCGATCGAGCTACGTATATACGAATATATAAACGAAAAGCAAGAGTCGTAAGAAACTAACCCTCGAAGTCCGTTGATTAAATGGTAACCTTCTCTTGAGCTATTCCCCAAGCTTTAGTTTGATCTCTACGAGTTCAATCCGCTCCAAGCCCTTGAACGATCCAACACCGAAAGCACCGCGTCTCTACTTGCCACGCGCCGGAAAAACGATCGGAACAACAACACTCGATTAACCTCTAAGGTTACGGCTAGAATCAAGTGATGAAGCTTTTATGATTAATATTATTACACTCTAAGTGTATAATATATCTCTCTCAATGTATCTTGAATTTTCTCCAAGAAAACTCAAGAACAAAAATGAAGAAGATGATGAAGACTTGAAAAATGATTTTTTCTCTCTTTCTTCTATAACCTCACGGCTGGAATTTTTCAAGTGGGAAGTGAGAGTTTTTCTTCACTTTTATTCTTCAAAAATCAAGTTCAAACAATGACCAAATCACCAACTTTATTCACAAGAGATCATATTTCCTTCATAAGTCTTTGGTCTCCAATTATAAAATTGGAGACAAAGACCAAGAATAAGGTTGGTGAAATGAGGCAGCCATCTAGAAGAATCGGGATGAGTTCGGTCCGTTTCGGACTCCGTGAGTCCAAACAGATAAACTCCTATTCCGTTCCGATGTATTTGTATCGATTAATTAATCCAATCAATTAATCACATTAAATACATAATAACATAATTAATTTCTCCAAGAAATAATTATATTTATGAATTAAATTAATCACCCAGTAATTTATTTAATTCATTAGGCCGTAAATTAATTTATCCAATAAATTAATTTAGACATCCAATGTCCCAAAATCAATTAGACATCCAATGTCCAATAAATTAGATATCCAATATCTAATATTTATAATGAGAGATTAAGCTCGATTCATTCCGTCGTCAATCCTAATGCGCGACTCGGTAGGTCCGTCTCAGTCAGCAATGGGAGGAACCAAAGAGTAGTAGCACCACCTAGCCAGCCTGGTGGCCTACACTGTACCGTGACTGAGAACGAATGATTGGGATTATTCAAGAACCATTCTGTCGTGAATACCAGTATACGTATAAACCCTTCTTTCAAATGTCCCGATCAAGTTATAGGGTCACGGTCAGTCAAACCCCATCTGTACTTGACACTATACATGCGTTAATGCAAATCGAGATCATCAAGCTGTCGTGTATCTAATACAACTAGCTCCAATGCTTTGGCCAAAGACTTATGATCTCATCTGCCAATAACCGCATAGGACATATAACCCGCTCACTAACGGGAGAAAGAATTCCATCTTGGTATTGAGGACACGCTACTTGCCCGTCAAGATGCACGTCGAGGTTGACCCCGCCTTAGGTTCTGGTCGAACTACTCTAATGAAAATCTTGACGTCACAAGCACATCCCTACTAAATCCTCAAGTCGAAGGTTCACGAATACCTATCACAACCTTTCGATTCCGTCATTGACTGTCCCGGAGTGAAATCCGTGTGACGAATCGAGGGTGAGTCGGTTCGAGTATACTAATCCAATTAGCATACCTATAACATGTGCTCCCACTAACCATTAGCGTTCGACACGCACTCTCCATGTCAAAGAACACGTCATACAAGTCTTCACATAAACTTAACGCCCAGTCAAGTTTCATCGACTTGCGAATGATTAAGTATTTGAGCTATAACCTTTCCAGTGCCGACCCCCTTATCCAATAAGGAGTGGAACGTTTTGCTCTCAAATACACGAACTAGTTTCTATATGTTTATTTACGAGTTAGGAATGTCAGTAACTTCCAGTAAATAAAGAAAAATTCATTTGCCTTATATAAATAATTTACATAATTACAAGTGCAATGCCCTCACTCAATATCCTCTGAGTGGCATTCGAGGGCATACTCCTAACAATCTCCCACTTGCACTCAATGCCACACACTATGGTATCAAATACCCATGTTCTCCAGATGACGCTCCAAGCTAGTCTGAGAAAGTGGCTTGGTCAGTGGATCGGCGATGTTGTCGGCCGAGTCAACTCTGTGCAGCACAATGTATCCCTTGCGAACAAATTCTCTTACGAGATGATACTTCCTCTCAATATGTTTGGTGCTGTTGTGAAACCTCGGCTCCTTCGCCTGCGCTCTGACTCCGTCGTTGTCGCGATGCTGAACAGCAAATTTCAAAGACATGGTATCACTTGAAGTTCTCCCGAAACTTCTTAATCCGTAACCCTTCCTTGGAAGCCTCCGAGGCCGCTTGATACTCGGCTGACAGTGGAATCGAGCCGCGCTTTGCTTGGCACTACGCCAAGATACTGCTCCTCCATTAAGAGTAAATATGTAGCCAGAAGTGGACATCGAGTCGTCCTTCAGTCCTTGGAAGTCCGAATCAGTGAATCCCACCACATCCAATTCTCCACCGCCATACATAAGAACCATATCTCTAGTCCTTCTCAAGTACTTGAGAATGTTCTTTACGGCAGTCCAATGTTCCCTACTTGGGTTTGCCTGAAACCTACTCACCACGCTTACAGCATGCGCGATGTCAGGTCTTGTACACAACATAGCATACATAAGGCTACCCACGGCCAAAGCATATGGTATATTACTCATTTCCTTTCGTTGTTCCTCATTTTGAGGACACATCTTCAAGGTGAGTTTTATTCCATGTCGCATCGGTAGGAACCCTCTTTTAGAATCATCCATCTTAAATCGCTTTAAGATTTTATCTATATAGAGGGCTTGGGAAAGACCTATTGTTCTCTTCGCTCTATCCCGATAGATTCGAATACCAAGAATATAGGTAGCTTCTCCCAAGTCTTTCATGGAGAAATTACTCGAAATCCAAGCTTTCACAGAACTGAGCAATCCAACATCATTTCCTATTAGTAGAATGTCATCTACATATAGTACTAAGAATGTGATCTTGCTCCCACTAACCCTCTTGTATACACAAGGTTCCTCCTCATTTTGCACGAAATCAAACTCTTTGATTGCCTCGTCAAAACGAAGGTTCCAACTACGCGATGCTTGCTTCAGTCCATAAATGGAACGCTGAAGCTTGCACACTTTCTGAATATCGACTTCGGACACAAAGCCTTTAGGCTGCTCCATATAGATTTCCTCCTTGAGGAATCCATTAAGGAAAGCCGTCTTTACGTCCATTTGCCATATCTCATAATCGTGGTAGGCAGCTATAGCAAGCATCATGCGAATAGACTTGATCATGGCTACGGGCGAGAAGGTATCGTGGTAATCGATCCCTTCCTTCTGGGTATAACCCTTTGCCACAAGTCTGGACTTATAGGCGTCAACCTTTCCATCACCATCAGTCTTTCTCTTGTAGATCCACTTGTTCCCAATAGGCACTATGCCCTTGGGGCGGTCTACTAGAGTCCAGACTTGATTGACATACATCGAGTCTATCTCAGCTTCCATAGCTTCACGCCATTTCGCGGAGTCTACATCCACCATCGCTTGGTCATAGGTCGTCGGGTCGGTCTCTTGGCTATCACTTAGAACCTCATGGAGACCCAGCTCCTCCAAGTGCACAAGCCCATACCTCTCAGGTAAATGAGACACCCTACTAGACCTACGAGGTGGTTGTACTTGTGTTTCAGAAGGTTCGGTTCCAGTTTCTTGCACAGGTGTCTCATGAGGAGTTTCATTATATTTTCTAAAGAAATACTTCTACCTGCTCCGCCTTCCTGAATGAACTCATCTTCCAGGAAGTGTGCTTGTAAAGCAACAATGATCCTTCGATCTTCGGGCATGTAGAATAGATATCCCATAGTCCCAGACGGGAATCCAATGAAACGTCCCTTCGCAGACCTAGCTTCCAATTTTTCCACCTTACTCTTCTTGACATAGGCGGGACATCCCCAAATCCTAATATGATTAAGACTTGGTTTCCTTCCCTCCCACATCTCATGTGGAGTTTTAGGAACGGATTTGGAAGGACATCTGTTCAAGATATACGCGGCAGTCAGGAGTGCATACCCCCACAGGTAAATCGGCAAGTCAGTATCGCCCAGCATGGAACGGACCATGTTCAACAGGGTCCGGTTCCTTCTTTCTGACACACCATTTAACTGAGGAGGACCTGGAGGTGTTAGTTGTGAAACTATTCCATGTTCCTTAAGGAACTAGTCAAACTCCATACTCATATACTCACCACCTCGGTCCGACCGAAGTGCTTTGATATGATTACCAGTTTGTTTCTCGACTAGGGCCTTGAATTCCTGGAATTTCTCAAAGGCCTCGGATTTATGTTTCATTAAGTATACATAACCATACCTAGTATGATCATCTCAGAAACGTAATGAAATATTGATATCCGTCACGTCCGCTTCAAAGCACCACAAACGTCGATAGATTAATCCCGGTTTATCGGGCTCTCTTTCAAAAGTCCCTGTGAAGGGGGACTTAGTCATTTTGCCTTTAAGGCAAGATTCACAAGTAGGAAAGGGATCTGATCCCAATTGACCCATAAGTCCATCTTTTTCCATCTTGTAAACCTTGGTCTGACCAACATGACCAAGTCTAAGATGCCATTTCAAAACTTGATTGGTTTCATCCCTACCACGTTTTCTAGTCATAGTATTCACAACTACTTTGTTGCTGAGATTTAGATGATACAATCCATTCAACAATGTAGCAGTACCTACTAGTTTATTTCTAAAATAAATTTTGCAGGAACCACCACCAATGAAAAATGAAAAGCCTTTTCGGTCCATGACCGGAATGGATACAATGTTTTTATGCCCCTTGGGCAAAACAAGTACATCTTCTAAAGTCAAAACAAAGCCGAATTCTAAACCCAAAAGAAGTGATCCTATGTCGGTCGCCTCGACACTATGCCCGCTTCCGACTGTGATCATAACTTCTCCAGCTCCAAGCTTCCTACTTTGTTCAGATCCCGATTCACGGTACAAATATGAGAACTAGCACGAGAATCCAGATTCAGAAGTAGAAAATACGAGTGCAACAATTTATTTCCAATACTAAAAGTTACAGCACGAAGTGCCATGAAGAATCGGACAGTCTCTAGCCCGGGCCCACTCACCGCACTTGAGACAAGTATCCTTCTTCTTCTTGTTCTTCGGAACCATCGGGGCCTTGCCCTTACCCTTAAGGTCCTTAACTTGTGGTCGGTTTGCTTCTTGGTCTTTTTCTTCTTGTTCTTAGACCTCCGAGGTCAGAAGAAATCACAAGAGCAGACTCCTTCATCCGCGAGTCTTCATCCGAGGCCGAGCGGTCACAAGTTTGTTCATTAGCCCACTAAATTACATGCAATCTCATTTGATTGAAGTTCATAACAAATCGTGAGAAGGAATCGTGAGAGACTGTAGGATAAGGTCGGTTTGGAGAGAAGTATCCATTTTAAAATCAAGAGCCTCCAATCTCTCGATCATGGATATCATTTTGAGGACGTGTTCCCAACCTTCTCACCTTCCTTCATCCTTGCACCGATTGCTTGGATATCTCATATCTTGCGATTCTGCTGTGCTCACCATAAAGCTCGGTTAAGTGAGATAGAATGCCTAGCAGAAGTCATTTTCTCATGAGCTCTCTGAAGCTCATTAGACATGGAAGCCATCATATAAGCACGGACTTTCACGTCATCCTTAACCCACTTTTCGTGGTTTTCAATCTCTTCTGATTGGATCGGGTCGCACAGGAGGCGCCGAATGTCCGTCTCCAAGACGTATCCCGGTGCCTCTATACCGAGGACAATCATCGATTGCGGAGCTAATCCACAAAGTTAGGTCCCATTAAGGTGTTCTTTTCGAGTAGAATTGCGAGTGGATTCATTGTCATATTGAGATTTATGCATTAAGTATAACAGATTAATTAGTGACTTGTTATATTATGATCCGAGTATAGAATTAAGGTCTTTTCTATTCTTGTTACCCGACTCCCACTATTTTTATCGGAACAACACACTCCCATGTGAAATCCTAAGTATCGTCGCTCTACTTCATAGTGGTGATCGAGTTCTTTATAAATCTTAATAGAGGGCAACCGAATGGTTTCTAGTCTATTAATTTTCATAAAGTGGTGTCCAACACCAACCCATCTAATGGATGATTCGATCTTCTTTTTCTCCTTGTTCACTCCCCTCAACCTATACGGTTTTTATGGTTCGTGAACAAGTTAAGTTTATACCATCGACGCAAATCAGTTTCACAATTGAATCTTATCCGGCAACCTATCAGGTTTCTAGGGATAAAATTTGCTCCAACCGAAGGCATCCAATGCGCTCTCGGTAATTTATCCGTCCTCCCCGAACGACTACCCCGATAACTCGGAAGCATAGCACATCCGGTTTGGATTTCAATTTCCCGAAAGCTCGATGGAGGGAAGGAAAACCTTGAAACCTTATAAACTTAATTATTTGTTGTGGGAGAATTATCGCGATTAATGTTACACTTTGCACATTAATTCATTTAAGCGCGTTTGTGGCATTCATACAATATGAAACAACCATTCACAACCTAGTTGCTACCAACATGTGGTTCATGGACCGTTCCTAGAAAACAAAAATTCTGTAATCTAATTACAAGTCTTCGTCTTGAATCTTCGTCTTCTAGAAATGGATCTTCCTTCGGTCTTCGTCATTACATATAAATTTTACATTGAAAAATTGCATCCTAGATACAAATAATTCTAGTAAAATAAATAGGCTCAAAACGGCCTTTACAACCCAATCGAATAAAACCAAACGATTCAAAAATAAGTCCATGAACCACATCCCCATTCAAAAGCATTCATCCAATAATACTAAATAAATGGACTACACATTAAATATATTGATCCAACCAATATAAAAAATAACCATCTATTAGAATTAATCCAATTAATTCACAAACATGGTAGTTTTAATTCGTTCGTATAAACCGGATGATAAATATTTCACAATAATAAATTTCCTCAAAATAAAACACCAAGTATTTTATTTAGTCAAATTAAATCCAATTTAATTTCCGGAAATTATTATAACGAAACATAAACACAAAACGGAATCGAAATAAAATCGCCCGGGCCTAGCCCGTGGTCCGGCATCACAGCCGGTCCTTAGCCGAGGGGCTGATCTGCCAGGTAGAAACAAGCTGCCCAGCGTCCAAAGACCCTTGGCAGCCTGGCAGCCGGGCAGCCTGGCAGCCGGGCGATCCACAGGCGGCGGCCCTCTGGCAAAGGCGATTTTCCGACTCTTTTCGTCCCGATTTCAAAAATTATATTTTTCTAATTTAATATTACCCATATAATTCAGTTTTAATAAATAAAACCGATTTATATAGTAACATAAAAACATGGAAAAATTAAATTTTCGACGAACAATTAAAACAACGAATTAAACGGTTGTGATTCCAAATCACTAATCATTTAATCAAGCATTCCAAATGCAATATATCGTATATACGATTGCAAGACCTACGCCCGATACCCTTTGTTGGGATTCGGTGCCTAAAGCGAAGGCCAGTGAGCGGTAAAATGAAAATTAATTCGATTCGAATCCCTACGAGGATCGATCGAGCTACGTATATACGAATATATAAACGAAAAGCAAGAGTCGTAAGAAACTAACCCTCGAAGTCCGTTGATTAAATGGTAACCTTCTCTTGAGCTATTCCCCAAGTTTTAGTTTGATCTCTACGAGTTCAATCCGCTCCAAGCCCTTGAACGATCCAACGCTGAAAGCACCGCGTCTCTACTTGCCACGCGCCGGAAAAACGATCGGAACAACAACACTCGATTAACCTCTAAGGTTACGGCTAGAATCAAGTGATGAAGCTTTTATGATTAATATTATTACACTCTAAGTGTATAATATATCTCTCTCAATGTATCTTGAATTTTCTCCAAGAAAACTCAAGAACAAAAATGAAGAAGATGATGAAGACTTGAAAAATGATTTTTTCTCTCTTTCTTCTATAACCTCACGGCTGGAATTTTTCAAGTGGGAAGTGAGAGTTTTTCTTCACTTTTATTCTTCAAAAATCAAGTTCAAACAATGACCAAATCACCAACTTTATTCACAAGAGATAATATTCCCTTCATAAGTCTTTGGTCTCCAATTATAAAATTGGAGACAAAGACCAAGAATAAGGTTGGTGAAATGAGGCAGCCATCTAGAAGAACCGGGATGAGTTCGGTCCGTTTCGGACTCCGTGAGTCCAAACAGATAAACTCCTATTCCGTTCCGATGTATTTGTATCGATTAATTAATCCAATCAATTAATCACATTAAATACATAATAACATAATTAATTTCTCCAAGAAATAATTATATTTATGAATTAAATTAATCACCCAGTAATTTATTTAATTCATTAGGCCGTAAATTAATTTATCCAATAAATTAATTTAGACATCCAATGTCCCAAAATCAATTAGACATCCAATGTCCAATAAATTAGATATCCAATATCTAATATTTATAATGAGAGATTAAGCTCGATTCATTCCGTCGTCAATCCTAATGCGCGACTCGGTAGGTCCGTCTCGACAAAGAATGGGAGGAACCAAAGAGTAGTAGCACCACCTAGCCACTGGTGGCCTACACTGCACTCGATCGAGAACGAATGATTGGGATCATTCAAGAACCATTCGTCGTGAATACCGATATCGTATAAACCCTTCTTTCAAATGTCCCGATCAAGTTATAGGGTCACGGTACCAAACCCCATCTGTACTTGACACTATACATGCGTTAATGCAAATCGAGATCATCAAGCTGTCGTGTATCTAATACAACTAGCTCCAATGCTTTGGCCAAAGACTTATGATCTCATCTGCCAATAACCGCATAGGACATATAACCCGCTCACTAACGGGAGAAAGAATTCCATCTTGGTATTTAGTAGGACCTGCTACTTGCCCGTCAAGATGCACATCGAGGTTGACCCCCGCCTTCCGGTTTACAGGGTCGAACTACTCTAATGAAAATCTTGACGTCACAAGCACATCCCTACTAAATCCTCAAGTCGAAGGTTCACGAATACCTATCACAACCTTTCGATTCCGTCATTGACTGTCCCGGAGTGAAATCCGTGTGACGAATCGAGGGTGAGTCGGTTCAAGTATACTAATCCAATTATCATACCTATAACATGTGCTCCCACTAACCATTAGCGTTCGACAGGCACTCTCCATGTCAAAGAACACGTCATACAAGTCTTCACATAAACTTAACGCTCAGTCAAGTTTCATCGACTTGCGAACGATTAAGTATTTGAGCTATAACCTTTCCAGGGCCGACCCCCTTATCCAATAAGGAGTGGAACGTTTTGCTCTCAAATACACGGACTAGTTTCTATATGTTTATTTACGAGTTAGGAATGTTAGTAACTTCCAGTAAATAAAGAAACATTCATTTGCCTTATATAAATAATTTACATAATTACAAGTGCAATGCCCTCACTCAATATCCTCTGAGTGGCATTCGAGGGCATACTCCTAACACATTTGACATCCCTAACTTGAGACGATTCATCCGAATCTGACCTTTTCCTAGTCCAAAATAATTCTTTTGCTGGATTACTAAACAGCGCCCTAAATTACTAGTCACCGCCCTATAATATTACTTTTTTACTCTTACTTCATATTCAACAGATTTGTAATCCTACCTTCTCAATACTTTTCTCTCTCGACCTATTCGAAATAAGCCACTAACCGCCTCTGCACAGTCGCCGCACCGCCGCCGTCCGCCGCCATCCGCCGCCATGACCGGAAAAGGAAAAGCTCCAGTAAATATTTTTCGGGTTACTGCTACTTTGGCCGCGGACGCCGTGTCGGAGTGCACGACGGAGGCCGCCGTTGATTTTTTTTCACAAGCGTCCGCTGATGACGCCTGGCCATGGCACAGGCGTCCGCCGATCCCGCCTGTCCATGGCGCACGCGTCCAGGGCGGACGCGCAGCCATGAGTATAGACATCCAGGTCGGACGTCTGAACTGTGTACAGGCGTCCAGATCGGACGCCTATGCGCTGGATAGGCGTCTGAAACGGACGCCCGAACCATGGTCGTGGCGTCCAGACCAGACGCCCCTGCTTTGGTGCAGGCGTCCTGGCCGGACGCCCCAATCATTTTTCCAGAAAAAAAAAAATTTCAGTCAATAATTAATAATGTGTATTGTTTGTATGATTATTACTCATTAGTTGTATTGTTTGCTAAATGCAGATGATAGGAAGAGCGGGCAAATCTATGCCGCTAATCACAGAGTTGATGGGTTCTGGAGCGCGTCACACCATAGCTCGTGGTGTTGATGCTTCCGTTCGTAGACAGCGGGAGGCAGAGCGTAGGGGATTCGAGGACGTACCTTATACTGACTTTGGTACTGAGGATTCGAGCGAGTATTATTCGCACGACGAGGACGATGATCAGGAGGGCGGTGATGATTCTTCTTCCTTTTCGTGCCGGGTTCGGAAGGGGAGAGGGGGGAGGTTTGTCACTTTTGGGTCTACCAGTAGTAAACGACGTAGGGTAGAGGATGACACATCATGGATGATTACTGAGGAGATGTCTGGTGGCCCTATCGATGGCAGCGTTATCCCGAGTTTCGGTGGGCATGTCGTCGCGCATATCTGGATTGGAGAGATGAGAGGTTTGCTGAAGTGTCACACCAGGACTGCTGCTTGTCAGAGCTTGAGTTAGTGGCGCTCAGTGATGTCACCCTCTTTAGTGAGCCGGATCAGTGGGACTGGGTTATCCCACCTAACGGACGCCATGTTCAGACACATTGACTTCTTGTTGATTTCTGCGTTCGTTGAGCGGTGGCAGCCCGATACGAACTCTTTTCACATGCCGTTTGGAGAGATGACCATCATGTTGCATGATGTGTGGCAGATCCTTCGCATTCCTGTCGAGGGGCGATTGGTTGATTCTGATAGCACATCTAAACAGTTGCAGGTGGATGTGATGGTGGTTCTTGGAGTATCGCGGTCGGAGCTACTGAGTACTCACTGGGGGGGTGGCGGCGTAATTATGGACTCGATTTTCAGGTCATGCCATGATGGAGGTCGAGTGGAGGGCACCCAGGTTGTAGCTTGGATGTGGTTGTTATTTGGATCCACCTTGTTTGTTGACAAAAGTGGTAATCGAATTAGGCCGCCCTGCTTATTGGAGGTGAGGGACGGTATGGATATGACCGGTCAGTATTCATGGGGTTCGGCCGCATTGGCTTTCATGTACCGTTAGCTCGGTATTGCTAGTCGCGGTGACTCCATGGGTATTTGTGGATGTCTTACCCTCGTTCAGGCTTGGATTTATGAGTATTTTCCCTGCTTCCGACCTCATCGAGAGCGTACGATTGTTGACTCCACGCAGCCTCGAGCTTCTACATGGGTGCTTTCAACGGCAGCACAGTGAGACATGAAAATAAAGATCTATCATTTCCGAATCCGAATAGTATGACGGCGGCATTGAAAACGGTAGCAATAGAGAATAAATCTTCAGCCACAGCCATCCAATGATCCGATCCACACGCACCACCATCCCATGTAATACGTCGAACCTCAGGTTCAATCCCATCATAGTAGATCGATCGGGAGAGTGTATAGTTAGCCATAATTTCATTTGCAATGCATACACGTACAAGATGCCATTTATCTTGGTCGCCAAATATGTAGTCGGCGATAACACGAAATCCACAATTACCGTCTCCAGGGACATCAAGATAACTTTCAACAAACGGCAAAATAATTCCCGGTATCTTGTCGATATGGTGATAGTTACCAATCTCTACTCGGTAGTGTGCATCTGCAAACCCATATTCAATATATTACATATTATCGTAACAATATCAAACTTAAAAAGCGTATTACGAGTATTAATAAATTTGTTCATACCCGATGAAGAGGCATTGTGGACTGATGCAGAAGAGCTGCGGCCACGACCACTGGATGACCGGGAATGGCCACGACCCCTTTGGCTATACTCCCAACCATTAGGATCGCGTCTAGTCGATGAACTTCCTCATGGTCGACCCTTAACTGCCGTATTCACTTGTGGTTCAACGTAACGCGTTTGATCAGGGTGAAGATGATCGTGGATAATAAGTGATACGTTACCGATAACTGCAGGATCGCTCTGTCTGACCTCATCGACAAGGGCTTGGAAGTACCGCTGGTCCTCCGATTCAGCACCGGTAGAAGGATCGACAAATTCGGTCGTGTCCACACCATCACTAATAATAAGTGTTTGCCAAAATATGTGAAGACAATTAACACTATATGGGATCCGCGATTCCATAACTCTCTTTAGCTCACACGCACAAGGAATATGATGGGTGGTTTGGAGTGCACAACCGCAATGATGGTACACTTGATCACTTAATTCTCTCATACGTGTCAATTCATTCGTGATGTCGCGAACAATGATGGGAAACACGGCAGTAGCAAGTAGTTGAATGGAAAACCAGTACACCACGCACATACGACACCTAGACTGTTCAAGTGTGTATCTGATCTGCGTTAGTTGTGATTCAATCTCCTGGTTCACTTTGGTCCAGACGGTATCGAGGGCTCCGGTGGAAGAGTTAAGCCATTGCTTTAACTCGGCATGTGCACTCTCTACTCTACAAGTGGTTGTATTTCCAAAATGAAGCACTTTATGCGTCCATGCAACAACGAACATCTCCTTGTATTTTAGCCATGTACCCTCAACGTAGGATATCACTTTAGGATTCCATCTCCATGTATCCTTCATGAGTTGCACCGCTTGATCGTATTCCTCTTCGGTCGCCGCTTCCATGATTTTCTTCCATTTCCCATTTTTAAACTTTTGGCCCATTTCTTTATCTTTTCCACAAATTCTGTAGACTTTGTCTTCAACATCCTTATTAATATGCCATGTACAAAGCAAGTGGGCATTCTCTCGAAATATCTCTCCAATAGGACGCATCAATCCCAACTCGCGATCCGTAACAATAGCCGTCGGATGAACATCAAACCCAAGCAAAATTTTCAACTTCTCCAACACCCACGCATAGCTCGATTCAGTCTCATCTTTCATAATTGCATAGGCGATTAGGAAGTTCTTGTTACATGGAGTCATCCCGACTATCTCGAGGAATGGTATCTTATACTTATTCGTTTTGTGGGTAGAATCCATGCCAATTAACCATCTGTAGGTCCGGATTAAGTTGATGGATGTTGGACTTGGATGTGCCATGAACACATGGGTAACGGCATTTGTATCCGGGTCGGCCTGCGTCCAATGTACGTAGTTATTCGTCACAGCCAAATGGTGAAACTGACCGACGACATCTCTTTCTTCAAAATCATGCTTCCTCAAGTGGTCTCTATAGTTATAGATATGCCGTCTAGTCGGTTTGTCCTCGGAAAATTTATTCTGAATGGCCGCCAAGATGGCACACAGCTTGGCTTGAACATCACTCATTTCACGAAAAACTTGTTTGGCCGATTTACTCAGTCCACTCATTTGACGATGCCCCTCCGGATATACAATAAATGAGTGATTGTGCATACCCTTACTCTCAGGCATCGGTCTGATTATCCAACCACTCAAGTCATGCAATTGTTCGGCCTTTATCTGAAATGTACACTTGCATGTTTTCGTCTTTGTGTCCTTTCGAGCAGCGACATCCAAATCTCTTAATACCCCTCTGTATCGTTCACCACGGTTACATCTCAATAGCTTTGTCTTTACTTTATTCTTGTACGACAAAATGATCAACTCGAAACCAATTTGAAGAGCAATTTTTTTCGCCCAACCAATCGCATCACAATCACTATCGAATATTCCGTCATTGACGAAATAACCACTATAATCAACGCCGTCACCTTCAAATTCTTCCAATATAACCTGAAATTTTTAATTGACAGAATGTTAATAATAATACCAATAATATTAGTACTAAAATTTAAAATCATGCAAAAAAAAGTGTCCAGACGTCCAGAAATTGCGCCTGGACCATGGCAGAGGCGTCTGGAGCGGACGCCTGGCCAAGGTACAGGCGTCTGAATAGGACGCCCAGACCATGGTACAGGCGTCTGAATCGGACGCCCAGACCATGGTTCAGGCGTCTCGTCTAGACACCTAGACCATGGACCGAACGTCCGTTGCAGATGCCTGTACCATGGTCCAGGCGGAATCTGTGGACGCCCGTGCCATGGTTCAGGCGGAATATTCAGACGCCTGCGTCGTTTTCTCCGAAAAATTACCTCCAGATCTGAATTCTCGCCCATTTTCGTAGTTGTCGATGATATTGACGATATATATTTGATTATGTGTTGGGTAGAATAAATGAAAAATTGCTTCTAGATTTCAATTCGAAAAACTTGTTTGTTGGTAAAGAATTGTGTGTTGAGTAGAAATACTGAAAAATTGTCAAATGGGCAAAAAGGTAATGTTTAAGGGCGGTGTCTAGTAATTTAGGGCGGTGTTTAGTAATACCCTTCTTTTGGAATAATATATCGAATAACCTAATAAAATAAATAAATGATTTCATGGTAGATAATAATGAATTGACAAGTATGATTGGTTAAATAAATTAATATAAGTATCGAACTTCAGTCATTAAATTGTAGAGAGAGAGAGAGAGATTTATATATAGCAGTTCCGGTGAGAATGATTTTAAGTTAAGAAATAAAAATTAATTTAGTATATGAATCTTAATTAAATGAATGGTCAATATTTATCCACATAAAAATTTATACATAGAATACATTGTTTTAATGCATCGATATTTTGATGCATATAATGTATGATTTTAATTACATGAAATGCATATTTTTATGTATAATTTAATCTAGACCGTAGATTATACAATTGATGGTTCAGATTTAATAGTATTTCTTGCTTAAAAAGTTATTTTCATTTAATCCGTCTCATATATATATTGGGGCGCGTTCTATGCAGTACCAATATTAGATGCAATACTTTACAGTACTAATTTATGCATGAGTTTTGTACTAATTATGAATGAAATATATGCATTTCGTGCATCAAAATTTTAATGCATTAATTCTCACAAAAAATTGATGTACATAATCTAATATTTTAATGCATCGATATTTTGATGCATATATTGCATATTTTAATGCATTTAAATTTTGATGCATGAAATGCATATATTTCATGCATAATTAGTACAAAACTCATGCATAAATTAGTATTGTAAAGTAATGCATTGAAATTTTGATGCACGAAATGCATATATTTCATTCATAATTAGTACAAAACTCATGCATAAATTAGTAATGTAAAGTACTACATCTAATATTGGTACTACATAGAACGCGCCGATATATATATATATATATTATATATATATATATATATGGGTGGGTTATGGAGTGAAATGATATAAGTGTAAGAAATAGGAATGATTGTGAGCCATTAATCCTTGGAGATTAATGAATTTCGTTCTGGTGTGCTAACACGGGAAATTAAGAGTGCTAACGAATTTAATTATTGAGGGTACCAATGTAATTTGATTAATTTATCTTATGGGAAGTTACTAAAATCATGGGAAGTTCCTATATTCATGGGATTTCATATTTTAGGTTAATATCTATTTTTTATGGGATTTCATATTTTTTAGTCGTTCAAATATTTTATATTTTTTGTGTATTTATTTTTATTTTTTAAAACTAACATTATCTTTTTTTCTATTTTATTTTTATTTTTAAAAATCGGATCATTGTCTGCTAACCATTTGTTTTGTGTGTCTTGCAAATTGGAAAGCAGTGCGATTAAGGTTATATTCCAATTATGTGATTTTTTTGTTATGCTTTATTGTGTACAATACAGTCAATTTTGATACAATATGTTGTGCTTTATTTTTTTGGAAGATAAATAATCATACTCGTTTTCAAGTATAGGTACAAAATGATTTTCGCGTCATTTACTAAAAAAATACAATAAATACAATAAGACTCCATTTGTAAATCTCATAAACTCCTATGCAAGCATTACATACCATATATGCTAGTATTACCTATTAAATGTGCTAATACAAATAACATTTTAATGCTAAACTCTACTATTAAAACATTAACAGAAATAAAATGTATTAACAATGCAAAATTTTACAGATTTAAGTGCTAACTATCACATAAATGACATCACAATAATTATCAAAACAATATTCTCAAAGGTGCTAAAATTTGGGAAGAGATAAGAAGTGGGATATGAAATCCCATGATTGTAGGAAATACCAAACATAAAATCTGTATAATTACAAAAATATACCCTCAAAAATATCGCGTGTGACATTAGCTAACTCTTTAAGACAACGCACAAATCGCACCATTAATCACCAAATCGAGTAGGAATCATTCTTATTTCTTACGGAAAAAAGTTTTCCTACCTGAACCTATATATATATATATATATATATATATATATATATATATATATACATACACACACGGAACTAACGGAAAATTCACAATGTTTGAAATTTAGTCATCCACATGCAATATTTGAATATTTGACTACTAGACACCCGCTTTGAGGGCAATGTATTTGAGATAATAATATAATAGTATCAATAATAGTAGTAGTAATAATACGAATATTATAATAATGATAGTTACTAATTATTATTTTTTTTGAGGTGGAAAACCCAATATTCTCAATAGTTTCTGAACACAGAAATAAAATAGTATTATCAGAAATACTAATATATTAAGTATAATTGCAAACAAATACTTTTTCCGTTCTCTTATTATTGCAAGTACGTGTTGACTATTACACTATTCACATACTCTTTTTTGACCATCTGTTGTGATTTATACATATGAAAAAATATAGTCATGTGGGATCTTGTTAGATTCATCTCGAAATATACTTTCAAAATATCAACTTTTTTATAATTTCTAAAAATAAAGAAATGAAGATATTAATAATCAAAATTGTGCATTGGCAAGCGTTAAAGTCCAAATGTTACAGTTATAAAAGAACAGAGGTAATAATGAATATACTAATGATTTTCAGATGATTCACATCACTCACATCATAACTAGGGTTGTAATTAAATCGAATCAAACAGAATTTTGAGGAGTCTGAGCTCAGTTTGTTTATTGTAGACTCGTGTTTGAACATAATTTATCAAATATATTGAACGCTCACAAGTTTTTCGAGCTTAATTAAAACTAAACGAACCGAGTAAATATCAATTATGATCTAAATATTTCAATTTATTACAAAATATAAAAGTATTTCTAAAATGAATAATATATAAATTCTTCAAATATGTTGGTTTATTTATATGTTTCTATTTATTGTAAATTTCATTATAAATTTTTTGATAAAATCGAATTATTTGCATAAACTGTGCGAGCTTTCTAATGAATCTGCTCACGAATCCACTAATTAACGAACTTGTTTTCGAACTATCGAATCTCATATCATTAAGTTTAAGTTTGGTTTATTTATTTAAAAAAAGTTTTTTACGGAATAGATTTCTGAATAATTACTCGCTAAATAAATTGCTCTACACTAATTACTGTGTGTTGCATAAGTAAGACCACTCAAAATCTGATAATTCATCTTCCAAATTTAGAAAAACAAAATAAAGACAAGATACTATATATTGCATCCAACTTTCTACTCAATAGTTGATTCTCAACCAAAACTCACCTTAATTAATGAATATTCTTCATTAAACAATACATTTTTACCTAAAAAGGCCCATTTTCTATATAAACGATATTTTTTAAACTGTGTTTCATTTTTGACTTTTTTCGATCAAAATTTATAAACTTCGATCACAAATTATGATCAATACATAAAAAATTATATAAGCCGTGCCCTCAGGACTTTGATAAAATAAATGGATGCTGGCGGATGAAACGAACCCAAGCCTATTCATGGACGGGTCGAGTCGATGGAAGGACTGAACCAAGCTCGGCTCATCCAAAGGTGAGCATACCTGATTCAATACCAATACTGAATCGTACTCGCTCGCATGGTAAAATACGAGCCGAACTTATCAAACTTTACCTGAAAAAAATTAATCATTTTTAACAAAAATACAGAAATTAATTTTACACAAAATATAAATTTTTTGGGGCAAGGTGCAAGTATAAAAAAAGGAGGAAGTATATGAGTTCAATTTTACTGTTCCAAACATTTGTTCCAAACTCTATTCCACCTAATAAATAGTCGTCCCGTGTGCATGTGTATCTTTTGAGTTTTAAAATTTTCATGTCTTGATTAAGTATAACTGCACACATGACGACTATTTATTGGGTGAAATAGAATTTAAAATAAATATTCAGAACAATAAAATTGAATATATATATATATATATATATATATATATATATAGTGGCGTGTTACATGCGATCTAATATTAGATGCGATCTTTCTGATCTTAATTTATGCATGAGTTTTGTACTAATTATGCATGAAATATATGCATTTCGTGCATCAAAATTTCAATGCATTAAAATATACAATATATGCATCAAAATATTGATGTATTAAAATATTAGATTATATGTATCAAAATTTTGTGAGAATTAATGCATTGAAATTTTGATACACGAAATGCATATATTTCATGCATAATTAGTACAAAACTCTTGCATAAATTAGTACTGTAAGGTACTGCATCTAATATTGTTACTGCATAGAACGTGTCTCTATATATATATATATATATATATATATATGATTGTGAAACATGAGATAGGCCAGAGCCTTCTCCCCCAATTCAAGACTGTGTGAAGTCCCAACTCAAAAGTTAAAGAGGCAAACTTTGTAAATAACAGTCTCAAAAAAGTCCAAAGAGTTTTCATATATCTCAGAATTTTCTCCATTTCATCATACTCCAACATTGCAAGCAACTCGAGGATTCTGTAAAGGGTAAAAGGAAGAAAAAACACCACGCCTGCTGCCGCCGTTCAACCACCACCGCCGCCATGAAGACCCAAATTCCGGCCACCGGAAAACTAATAAACACCTCATTCCCTCTCATCAACCTCATCTCCCACACATTCTTCTTCGCTTTAGGCCTAACGTTAGGAATCATTTTCTGCTTCCATTACAAAAGCTTCTCATTCAATCTCCAGGTCACGAACGGCCAATTCTCGATCTTCACCTCAAAATCATCAGCGCACCAATCGCCGCCGCCAGATCTCGCGGTCTCACCCCCACCGTCATCCCCGTCGTCGTCCATCAATCCAGCGGTCAGGGATGATTCCGCAAAAAGAAGAAGCAGGCAGGCGATCGGGTGGAGGGAAGTTCTAGAGCCACCTGTTGTTATGCATCGAATGGACGATCGAGAATTGATGTGGCGAGCATCAATGGCTCCTAAAATTCAGGAATTCCCATTCAAACGCGTGCAGAAAGTTGCGTTCATGTTCCTGACGAGAGGGCCTGTGATCTTAGCGCCGCTCTGGGAGAGATTTTTCAAGGGGCACAGAGGACTGTATTCAATTTACGTGCATCCGGATCCGTCGTATAACGGGTCGGAGCCTGAGGATTCGGTTTTCCATGGGAGGAGAATTGCTAGTAAGGTCAGAGGACTCTCTCTCTCTCTCTCTCATTTTGAGAAGTTCTCTCTCTAGTTTGATGAACCGATAATTGTAGCCCAATTCTTTCAGTTCAATCTTATTTTGTTTTAATTAGGTTGGTTTTGTTGAAACATTCCTCAAACGAGCTTGATTGAGAAACTCGGGCTGGTGAGATTAGCAAATCTGATCCTCTAAATACCTAACGATTTTGAACAATTTGGTCTTGTACATTCTAATTGATGCAATTTTCAGCCATACATAGGTCTGCAACGAACCAAGCCGAGCCAAATCGAGTTTTTGCCTTAACGAGCTTGGCTTGTTACTGGTCGTTTGAGCTCCAGCTCTATTGAGTCGTGAAATCTGAGCATGGGCTGAATTTTGAACACTTGCGCGCATTGTTTTTTCTTTGTCAAAAAAACAACGAAGTAACAATGTATCTTAATAATTATTATTAAAAAAATAACTAAATATTAAGTGTACATATATTTATAATTTACAAAAAAAAATAATAAATAATAGATACACTCGCGAGCGGTTCACGAGCTCACGAGCTAAGAATCCACAAGCTTGAGTTGAGTTCTTAATTCACGAGCTTGTGTATCTTTTCAGGACTTGTATCCTGCACCCTAAGAACACTTACCAATATGAACACATTGCTATACACTTGTCATACTTATACTATCGCCATACTATATTACATTCAAAATCTCATATATATTTCATTCCCTAAATATGGCAAGAGGACATCTTGCTATCACAAATAGTATTCTAATATACACGTTTATCCCTGATATATCATTAGATATTGTCAAAATATCCAAAATCACTAGAGAATGGTAATTTATTCGTCAATGGTAAACATTAAAAGGACCAATACATTTATAGAAATAATAATACATTACATGACGAGAATTGTAACTAAATAATAATAATGATTTTGTTTGTTTTTCAAAGAACCCAACTCGTCAAGTAGGGCACCCCCACCCATAAGGAAGATTGTTTTCATTTGTCGCGCATAGAGATGTTAAACGGGCTCGCCACTGCGTTAACCCGTTAAAAAATCGGGTAGTAGATATTTCTGCCGTTTAAATCAGAACTTTTTGGCGGATTTAATTTAAGCCATAAGCCAGCTCGATATATATATATATATATATATATATATTGTTAATTTCAACTTACAGTAATACTATATTTATATAACATATATTAATATTATATATATAATATATATTAATATTATATATGTAATATATATTAATATTATATATAATGTATATTATTACTGTTTTTGTTAATACAGTGTGTTTATATATATATATATATATATATAAGTATATTTTTTGTTATATTTATTATAGTATATTTTTACTATATATATAAAATATATTGTTACTGTGTTTTTTGGTTTATGACTTATAAAAAAATAAAAAATAGATTTTTTAAAAATTTAGCCCGTTTAGCCCGTTTATCCCGAAACCCGTTAGGGTTAGGGTTAGGGCCGATATTTCCTAGCCTGTTTAAATCCGGATTTCTTTGGCCCGGACCGTTTAGCCCGAAGCCCGCTAGGGCTAGCCCGGAACCGCTAGGGCTAGCCCGTTTAACATCTCTAGTCGCGCATCTGGCCACCTGCCCTGTTGTATGTCAGGAGTTCAATTCTTAGTGGTAATATTTTGGAATTGAATTTCTCCGAATGATCCCTTAGTCTTTGATTAAGTGTTAGGTCCTAGTCCTCCGGGATACACTAGTGGAACAATTAAATATTGAGGGCTTCAAGCGGCGGTGTGGAAGGCTAGATCTCGGTGGGAACCTGTAGTTGGATTTGGGGGGGTCCAGCATGGAGCAATCACTTGGGGGACGACTCCTTGTACGCGATAGTTGAGGATATTTAATAACCTGGGAGCTAGATACATATCTCGTGATTTAACTATAGCAGTACTGTGGGGTCGGGACTGTTATCCCGAGAACTAATCAGGTATAAATTTGGAACCTCAATAATAAAAAAAGATTGTTTTCATTTGTCGTGAAAAAGAAAAAAGTGTACTTGCGATTTTAACCACGTCTGGAAATTAAGCAAGTTTCACTTAATAATTTTTAATTAAGGAATGTCGGCAGGGCAGGGTGGATATGGACAGAATATCCTCCAAATAGAAAAACAATGTTATACGAATAAAGGTGGAATTAAATTTTTTTTGGAAGTTGACTTTATATACTATCCTATTACACGAAATCTTTATATAAAATTCCATTGTCAAAGTTCGAACCTTGAACTTATCCCCCTAAAGCCAAATGCCTTACCAACTCTGCTAGGCAGATGTTGGCAAGGTGGAATTAAATGCTCATGGGAATCTTAAAATTATAATATTTCCTATTTCTTTGCGGATAAAAATCACTTTATTCTAGAGCTGGCAAACACTATATATATATATATATATGTTTTTTGAGTTCAATTTTATTGAATTGAATTGAATTGAGCAAAATTAAATTTTATTGAATTAAATTAAATTTTGCTAAACTGAATTTAACTGAACTGAAATTACTGAATAATAATAATTAATGTTATTATTATTACTATTATTATAATTATAATTATAATTAACATTAGTTACCAAATATACATACAACAATACTATAATAATTATTATTAATAATAACAACAATAATAATATAAAAATAATGAAAATTATATATAATAATATTGATAGTATTAATATAGAGAAGAATAATAATATCACATAATACAACAACAAAAAACCTATTTGTATTATAATAATAACAACAATAATAAAAAAATATTCATAATACTACAAAATGTATGTAATACGGTTGATAATATTGATATCAATAATAATAATAATAATAATATTAAAATTTATGTATAATATTGTGGATAATATTGATATTAATAATAATAATAATAATTAACAGCAAAATTAATAACGATATATACAACAATAATAATTATTATAAAACAATAATAATAGTAAGATTAATATTAATAATAATTATATATAATATTATTGATAAAATGAATAATATTATCAATAATACTCCTAGTAATTAATCATATTAAAAATAATATATACAATAATAATTATTATTTATATTACAATGATAACATAATAATATTTATAGTAATACTAAAATAAACAATTATAATAATTATTATATAGAATATCATTGATAATAATGATAAATAATATTAATTATGTGGGATTTATGTATTATGCATCCCCAATTGAAATTGTGAACATTATCAAATTGATTGCAATTTTAGAGTAGCCTATGCCGTTAGAGGTGGCCATGGGCGGGACTTGAAGAGGTCAGGTGAAGACTTGCCCGTCTAGGATCGGTCCACTGATGGGCTAGTCTGGGCCTTGACTGAAAGGCTGAAGTTCGTTGTTCCGTGTTGGGTTTGTGCTCGTATATTGGAAAAACTATTTTCAATTTTAAAAAAATCTGTTTTGATCTTAAAAAATCTGTTTTAAATTTAAAAAATTTGTTAACATTTTGAATTTTTAAAAATCTGTTAACTTTAAATTAAACTATCAATTTAAATCCATTTTGCATTAAAACAAATCTGTTTTCAATTTAAAAAAATCTGTTAACATTAAAATAAATAAGGAGAAGATGGGGGAAGTGGTGGAGCTGATGTGGATGAGGTAGGAAGGGCAGGCCGGTCCGGGCTGTGGGTTGGGCTGTGTCGGGCTGGGGCGGTTTGGGGAGTTTGGGACCGATACCCTTCGGACTTGGGCTGGGCTGGTCTGGTCTTGATGGCCCGCGGGCCTGAAAACCGGACTGGAACAGTCCGGACTGGGTCGGTTCGGCTCAGTGGCCACCTCTAAATGCCACCAACCACATGTGTTATCATGTCATTTGTGAAATACTAGTGCACATTGCCAAAGGCCCTGATGTTAACTGATGTTCAGCGGGACAAATAAAATGTATCCTGAGACACTGCACTAAACCACCACCACCACCACAAGACAACTCCATTCTCCAGGCAATTTTTTTCGAAGGTATATCAGACACTATGTAAAATTTGTCTTAGAATTATGATGCTTGTATGTTATAAATAGCCCATCGATGTCATTGTAACTCAGACTCTCTCGAAAACATATAGTGAAATATCCTAGCTTGACAACTGCCCAAGATGTAGTTAGAATTTCGAGCGAACCGGGTAAAACAATCATGTGTCTTTTCTTGCTCTTCTTTCTATTTTCTTCTCATATTTGCATATAAGCATTACAGTTGGTTAATGTCCAGCAGAGGACAATTAATCCAAAAGCAATATGCACAATAATGTTGTAGCATTTAACAGGGATCACTTTGTGCAAAAAACCCTCCAAAAAACAAAAAAACAAAAAGTTGTGAAGTATCTTCCATCCTATTTCAGAAACATGAAATGAAGAATTATTAACTCGTGCTAGACTAGTTACATTTTTTGACATAAATTTTCTTGTGAATGTACCGATGCAGGAGGTTCAATGGGGAAATGTGAACATGGTCGAGGCTGAGCGCAGATTATTAGCCAACGCGCTTCTCGATTTCTCAAACCAACACTTTGTTCTCCTATCCGAATCCTGCATCCCCCTCCATAACTTCTCCACCATCTATTCCTACTTATCGAACTCAAGACAAAACTTTGTGGAGGTGTACGACCTGCCGGGGCCGGTCGGGCGGGGTCGGTACAGCCCCGAGATGGCCCCTACCGTCACGCTCGGCCAGTGGCGGAAAGGGTCCCAGTGGTTCGCGATAGACAGGAATCTCGCGCTGGAGGTCATCTCGGATAACAAATACTTCCCGGTTTTTCGGTATTACTGCAAAGGGTCGTGCTACGCCGACGAGCATTATCTGCCGACGTTCGTGGGCGCGAGGTTTGGAAGGAGGAATTCAAACCGGACTTTGACTTGGGTCGACTGGTCACGAGGCGGGCCGCACCCCGCCAAGTTTATAAGGACGGATGTGTCCCCGCGGTTCTTGGAGAGATTGAGGAGCGGTGGTGGCCGCGGGTGCGAGTACAATGGGAAGCGAACTAATGTTTGTTACTTGTTTGCGAGGAAGTTCACATACAATGCCTTAGACAGGCTGTTGAGGTTTGCACCACAGGTTATGCATTTCAACAGATAGAGATATAAGAATATATATATATATATATATATATATATAGAGAGAGAGAGAGAGAGAGAGAAGAGAGAGAGAGAAAGAGAATTATTCTTTGGTGATGATCTCCCACATTCTTTTAAGCGTAAGATATACCGAGTTTCTTTGATGGAAAAAAGATGTCGCATATTCATCGATCATTGATTTTGGGGCCAAATTAAATGTTATTATTTTGATGCACCATTGACTAGGTTATTTGCAGTAGACTTGAAGAGATTAAGGATTTTCTTTCTTTTTTCTCTTTATGGTGGAGATGCTTAGGGTAAGGTAGATGTGTGACCATATAGAAAAGGTAAGAGCTGCGTCTATAGAAGATAAAATGATGAAGAATCTGTTAAGATAGTTGCGTCATACAAGACGGAGATCCGTTGATGCTCCTGTGGAGCCATAAAGATTGAGAATTGATATATTGTAAAATAGAGGAAGATCAAGAAAACATGGATAAATGTGATTGAAAATGATATGAGGTTTTTTGGGATTGAGAAATATCGGGATGGGAGGACAGTGTGGCGGGATAATATATATGTGAATGATGGAGTTTGATTCTTCTTTTTGTCATTATTATTTTATAATTTTATTTCTAGGTTATTTTTCATACTTTTCAAATTTTTTTCACTGATCTTCTAGTATCATTCTTAATATTTGAATAATTTTTTTTTCTCTTTTTCTCTCGAGTCAAGTTGATCTTTCTTTACACTTTGTATTTTATTTATTTATTTCGATTTATTTATTTATTTTATTTTGCTATTAATTGACTTTTTTGGTCGTTGATGGTTTCAAATGATGATTTATGTTGGCCGATTTCAAATTATTTTGAGATTAAAACTCAGATATTGTTCATTTTAAGTTTTTTTGATGCAAGTTAGAGGCTTGCTGAGTAGAAGCTATAAGTGGATTCAAAGGATCTAGCTGTTCTCAGTTCTCAGGAAAGAAAAAAAATGAAAGAAAGGAGGAAAAAGGGAATGAGGATCTAATTAACCGATAGAAAGTACTCCCTCCGTCCCACCGATCTTGATTCATATTCTTTTTTTGGCCGTCCCAAGATACTTGGTCATTTTATCTCTCACAACTTTAAATAATATATATTCATATCACCACTTTACACTATTTTTCAGCGTTTCTTAAATCCGTGTCGAAAAGCAAATGCTCAAGATGGGTGGGACGGAGGGAGTAGTTGCTAATGTGTGAAAAACAAATTACTTGGTTCATGCCACCATATTCTGTTTGGGTTCGAAATTCTAGTTTTTTAATATTATTCACTTTTTAGGGTGTTTCATTTATTTAGTTCTTCTAATTTTTTTTAAGTAAATTTTTTTATTTTAATTTTCAGTTTTCTATGTTTCGTTTTAAGTATTTTACTTATTTCGTTTTTCTAGAGTTTTTCATTTAAGATATTATTATTTTATATTTTAAGATTTTGTTTTAAGGGCAGGAAACTCATGGAAAATATGTGAGACAAAATAATTATCTCATCCAAGTATTCATAATCGGGTAGAAGTCATCACATTCGTAAACATTCGTCTCAGAACTGTTGGGGATACCGGGCACATTCTAGATAGCATCCGGAACCACATCTGAATTAAACTCGAGCATTTTTTCGCACTAACTGTATCCAGCACCCAAGAGCATCTAACAAAGCGCTCACCTTGCTTTATACATATATACACTTGCTCTATTTATCATATATTCAGAATATCTCATATAATACATCACTATGGATGTAAACCACTCTCAATGTAGCAAAGGAAGCACCTTGCTAAGTGCTCATGGGGTGCGGAGTGACTTCTCCCCAATCGGAAATGTCATGGAAAACGACATTCACAGTTTCTACCATAGTTCCGGCCCGAAGATTATAAACTCGATATGCATGACTATTAGATGAATGTTCCAAAAACACGCGCTTATCACTCTTCGAATCAAACTTAGCAAAAGGCATCACGCGATCATTTAAAACATGACAATGCATCCAGAAAACACGGAAATTTTTGGAATTGTTTCTTTCCAGAAAGAACTTCATATGGAGTTATAGTACTGCCTAATTTCAAATACACTCGAATATGGCATGCAGTATTAAGACCCCACCGGAAACAACAACTAAAAGTCCGATACTCAGAAAACCTAACGAAAAAAACAACACTCATTGCGAGATTAATGTAGCTGACCTCCATTCAATCACCAACCGTCAATCAATCGTTCGTCCTGTGCGTCTCTTCAGAGCCGACCGGCGAATCCGAATCCGAACCAAGTGTTTCGTGGAATGGCGACACCTCCACTCCCCTCAGATCCTCGATCATCCTCACCACACGGTTCATTCTCGGCCGTCGGTCGGGGGAGGCTTGTGCGCACCCCATCGCAATCTGCAATAACCCCACCATCTCCTCCTCAATATCCTTATACCTCAAAAGCTCCAGATCAAACACCTCCGCCGTCCACTCCTCTCTCACTACCGACTGGACCCACCTCGGCAGATCGACAAAAATCCCGCCGTACCCCGGTCCCGGTCCGCCATTGTCCATGATAGAAGGGTATTTACCGGTTAGGAGCTCCAACAAGAGCACGCCAAAGGAGTAAACGTCGGACTTTTGGGTTAGCTTCCGTCCGTCCGATGAGGCTTCAGGTGCACGGTAGCCGTTGGATTTCAGGCCCGCGGAAGGGGGTGCGAAGATGGAGAGCCCGAAATCGGATACTCTTGCATTGCCGGCCTTGTCGATGAGAATGTTTGTTGATTTGATGTTGCCATGGACGAGCTTAATGGAATTGCACGAGTTGTGAATGAAGGCTAATCCTTGAGCCGCCCCAGACGCGATGTTCAATCTTGTGGTCCAGTCTAGCGGAGTTCTTCCGGGTCCTCTGTTGCCTGCCAAGATTCATGGAGAAACTTATCGAACGAATTATTATGACTAAATGTTTCAGAAAGAGTATATTTTGATATTTGAATGGAAAATAAACATATAAGTGTGTTCCACAACAGAGTATTTCTTACCCTTTTTGCACCCTAGTTCTGATTTAACATTATAGCTCACGCTTTCGTCCCTACATAGTTCTCTATGATATGAATATACCCTACTAGTTGTCAGTACTGACCCTCTATTCCAAACTATGTTTTCATCCCCATTACCCAATATCATCGGTATAGCCGAACAGAGGATGGCAATCCGACTAAATCACTTGTGACACATGATGTAATGTAACCACTAAATCGGCGTAGCCACCAGCAAACTAAGTCGGGTCAAAATTCGAGCCCACGAAACAAGTCAAACAAATGGAAAAGCAACTGACGATCGGGTCGAAATTCGAGCCCACGAAACAACATCACATTATATGCAACAGTGAGACCAAAATCTGAAAGCAGATGAATAAAATATAAAGCATGCATCACATAGAAAAAATGCAAGCGAAAAAATGCTCACCATGAAGAAGCCAGAACAAGTTGCCATTAGGCATGTAATCAGAAACCAACAACTTCTCGTCCCTTGCGAAATAGTAAGCCTTCAAACCGACCAAATTCGGATGCTTAAGCCTTCCTAAAACCTCCATTTGCTGCTCAAACTCCCTTTTCCCGTTCACAGTCAAATCCTTCAATCTCTTTACAGCCACCACATTGCCGTCAGATAAGACAGCCTTATATGCCGTCCCAAACCCACCCTTCCCGAGCATCTCAGCCGACGCTCCCAGCAAACCCTCCAGCTCAAACCTCATCTCCCCATCCAGAAAGACCATTTTGCCCCTCTGGTACCCCGAGTGGGCCGGGTTTGGATACTGGCTTGAGGAGTAAACGACTTTCTCCACATGGGAGCCCCTGGAGCCGTAATAATCTCTCCAGCAATAGCAATAAAGAAGCAGAAAAACTAACCCTAGAACCGCAACGTCGCCGAACATTATGCCAATTATCGCCATCAGGCCAATTTTACTCCGGCGAGCGGTTGCGGGTTTTACCAGTGGCTTGGTCTCCGATGGCATGGCGGTTGGGGACGAAGCAACCGTCGTCTTTGGGCTGATGGGGGAAGCCATTGCCCCTTCGGGTCGGGTCGGGTCGCTTGAAACGGCCTTGCATTCTTCCAACGGCGGCCCACACAAAACCAGGTTGTTCAAAAACGACGACGCTGGGAAATCCGAAAGAGAAACAGGTATCTCCCCTGACAACTTGTTTCCCGAGACGTTAAAATCCTGCAGGCTCAGCAAGCTCAAACCCGAAATTGAACCCGCGAACCCGTTTTCTTCCAACCTCAATGTCAGTAAATGGGTCAAACGGTTCAAGCTCAAAGGTATACTCCCCGAGAAGTTATTATACGACAGATCGAGTCGGTAGAGTTTCGGAAGCGAAGACAACGAAACGGGGAGCTCACCGGAAAAGCGGTTATGAGAAATGAAAAGTAATCTAAGGCTGGTGAGGTTGGAAAGATCCGGGACTCGACCCGAAATCCCGTTTTCCTTCAAGCTTAGGACCCGAAGGTCAGTGAGGAGAGTGATTGAGCGCGGGAAACCGCCTTGGAGGTCGAGTTTTTCGAGGACTAGACGGGTGACCCGGTTATGGAGGCAGGAGACTCCGAGCCATGAGCCTGTGCATGGGTCGAAGGAAGAGTTCCATGAGGTGAGAACGGCGTCGTTTGGGTCGGCGGAGGATTTGAGGAGGAGAAGGGGTTGCGCGTCGGGGTTGTTCAGAGCGGCGGCGCAGTGGATGAGGAAGAGGAAGATGGCGGTGGCTAAATGGTTGGGTCTTGGTTTTTTCTCAACCGCCATTGTTGTGTTGAATGTGTGTTTCAGATAGAACTGATTCAGTTGAAGCCTTGTACTGGAGGCCTGAGCTAAAGAATTTTGGTTGTGGGGCTAAAGAGAATAAATATTTATTTCGGGGGTTTAAATATAAAATAAATATTAACGAACTAGTGATAAATGATAATATAGTCTATGAAGAGAGGGTAAATAATATTATTTTGTGAAAGTTTAGGGTAGAAAGCACCGTCACCTAATAAGGGGTTTTCCTGCGGCTATCTCCTGGCCCTGGGTGTTACTTTTCTGCTGCTTCGCCTAGTACTACGCCCCTGCTTCCGGTTACTTTTCTGATTAAATTAATGTATTTTTTGGGGGGTTGCAAAATGGAATTATACTTTATTGTTAGATGCACCTGATTAACTATAGATTTGGGGTTAGATGTTACTTTGACAACAAAAATGCTACGCACAAATACACACCTAAATACATACCCCTATTTTGTAGAGATTGTATCCTGCGTAGTAGGAGTTGTACCTTGCTTTATAGATAGTAGGGTTGTGTAGGGGTACAATCCCTACTACGCAAGGTACAACTCCTACAAAACAGGGGTATGCATTTATGTGTGCATTTGTGTGTAGCAGCTTTGCTTTGACAAACAGCTTTTGTTGGGGGTTCTATTGACTTTTGTTTTAGCTTTGGTTGGGGTTTTTACTTTTTTTTTAAAGCGCACTCCAAGTTTTTTCTTTTTTTATTTTATCCCACATTATTTTTATCGACTATAATTATATTTTTATTAACTAAAATCAATTTTTACTTGTTGAAGTTGATTTTTATTGATTATGGTATATTTTATTATATGAAGTTATTAAATTTTTACTAAATATAAAAATTGCCTTTTTTTGGGAATGTAAAGGAGGGCCTCGCCCTAGGATTAAATATGGCCTATCGGACATAGTCTAGACACCGTGACACCGAAAGCGTCCATCGCCATCAATGTTATCACTTCTCTTGGCGGCACCTCGTACTCGCGGTGGATGCAACCATGATCTAAACCGATGCTGGCTAGCTTATTAGCAACACTATTGGCCTCTCTGTATATGTGCTTGATCGCAATCTGCCAGTCCCAGTCTCTCGCGTAACTGATCCGCCTAACTAACTCAGGACCATTGCTGTTAGCTTCGCTATCGTTTACAAGGTAAACGATGGTTGAGTTATCTGTTTCCACAGGTAGCTTACGAATCCATTTCCTCCATGTAAGCTTAATTCGATCGTACAAAGCATGGAGCTCTACTTGCAGAACTGTAGCCGCCCTCAGCAGTCTCTTATATCCCCCCAGCCACTGACCATTAGCATCCCTAAGAACACCACCTCCCGATGCAGCCTGTGTGACCCTATTCCTAGCACCATTAGTGTTCAATTTTATCCATCCATCTCGGACGGACCCCACCCAACTTGCCTGGTAACTCTATTTCTTGGTTCATTTGCCACAATCTGTTTAGTCTGCAGAAGCCTAGCCCAGGCACGACCTTGTGCCACAGTAGCAAAAGCTTAATGTTTAGTTCCTGCAAACAGTTCCTCAATTCTGTTTTTCCACAACCGCCAACATAATAGACCAACTGTAGAGTGTTGTGTCAAGTTTTAACACCTTCCGACCGGCGATCGCCTCCGAGGCCGAGCGACCGACTTACTGCCGAGCGGCCAAGGCAGATCTGCCGAGCAGCGACCAGGCGACCGAGCCTCAGCCCAGCGGACCAGCTAAATCGGTCAAATGAAGGTCCCAGGACAAGTCCCGGTGCCGAGCGATCGACCTCAGATACGATCATCACTCGGCACTCGGCGACCGACTCCTGGCGATCGACTAGCGGACGATCCTCTCTCGGCATCTGTCGATCGACCCTTGGCAGATTCCCTCCACCAGCCGACAGGCCGCCGAAAGCTTGTCAGTAGGGCCACATGTTGACTGACTCCGGACACGTGATGGCTCCTTATTGGACCGCCACCGTGGCGCCACCATCGCTGACTTTATTCGGACAAACAAGATCTTCCTCGACTTTAGCTTTGACCCTGTGGATCGCCCCATTAAAGTATTGGCCGCAGCGATCGCGTAATATTAAAATGGCCGGCAGGCGATCGGCAGCTAAAGGACAGGACCCGGCTGTCCCTATATAAGCATGGCTCCCAGCACTTGTAGAGGGGACCGAGATTTTGACTCTCTAAACACTCTGCATTCTCGCTTTTCACACTATACAGAAGCAAATACTTGCACTTGGCTAACATCCAACTCTTGGCAACAGCTTTCTTTCGGTCTTACTTCTCCCGGCCTTTTCTCCTCGAGCAGATTATCGGCGGGACGAAGAACACCAAGCTTCGCTCAAGAGCCGGATTAACAGAGTCTTTTTACACTCATTGTATTTAGATTTCTCTCATTAATACTTGTATCCACGAATATTTGTATTAATAACATCTCGCGAGAGCATTCAAGCCCGGGCCTAACAAACCCGGAAAATCTTGTATTAATTATCTTCTCTCGGAAGTGCTCCCGCAATTGTTGTTTGTTGTCCGTCTTCCAGCAGTATTAATCTTCGGATAAATATTTTGGGCAACAACAATTGGCGCTAGAAGGAGGGCATCAAACCCTCGATTTTTATACCTACCGTCCCGAAGAACACTCACTGTTCTCGGGGCATATACTTGAAGTGACACTTACTGCACTTCAAAGAAATCCTTCAAAAAACATGTCTTCCGCCTCCGCGTCGAAGAAAGCCGCCGACCGGCTGCACTGCTCCTGGCCCTGGCCCGAGCCGCAACCGATGGTGGAAGGTAGCCACCGCGGCGAGACGCCGATCCGCCCCCGACGGCGGCCCAAGACTCTCGCTCGATCGGTCAACCAAGGAACAGATCGAAGGGGCCCCTGCCGCCCTACAGAGCGACGGAGTGCTCTCGACGCGCCTCCGCCACGCCTTGCCTCTCGCCGAAGATCAAGCGGAAGCTCAAGGCACTACCGGCCGAGCAATCGCCAGGAGGCTTTCGCCGCAAGAAGAGGCGCTCACTGGGCACCTCTGTCTTCGATCGCACGGGCGACCCGACACAGCGGCCGGGCGGTCCGGCCCTAGCTACGAGACGACGGAGTTGGTGTCCGTCACCAGAGCTCGCCTACCCGGCCCCACAAGGCGATCCGGCCGCTCGGCTCCGCCGCCAAATTCCCGAGGTCGGCGGCGGGTCCGAGATCGGTACACGATCGCCTCGGCCCCGCTCCCAAAGCCGATCCGCAAGCCGAGCCGCGGCGATCGCCGCAATGCAACGTCGATCGACGACATGAAGGCGCCTCGCAATCCGATGCGGCGCCACCAAGACGATCGCCGCTGAGCGAGCCGCTCGCGTTAGTCATCGAGCTCGCCTGCATAAAGACAAGATCGCCCTCCTCGGACACCCGTGTACTGTGGGCGATCGGACCCACAAGCACACCTGCACAAGTTCAACATCTACATGACCGGGTGTGGGGCATCGGACGCGACCCGTTGCCGAATGTTCCCTCTGACACTAGACGACCTCGCCCACCGGTGGTACACCTCATTGCCACCTCGGTCCATAGGCTCCTTTAACGAGCTGGCGCACTTCTTCACGGAATACTTCGCCACCAGGGCCGCTCGGCCAGAAGGTCCCCATCGCATGTGGCGGATCAGGCAAGGAGAACAGGAGTCCGACTCGGACTACATCGACCGGGTTGACATGATCATCCTCAACGGCGAGCCCGTAAGCGATGAGACCGCCCTCTACGCGGTCCTAAGAGGTTTTCAGGGCTTCTCGCCTATGTTCAGGCATCTCACGAAGACCCTACCGACGACCTACGCAGCCTTCCGGGCCAGAGCCGCAGATATCCTGTCCAGGCAAAGGCTTCTTCTTGGCCTAGGAGTAGAACGATCGGCACCCGCGCGACGACCTCCAGTCTCCCAGCCCGATCGCTACTACCCAGCAGAGCCGGAGGACTCGATCCCCGCCTACTGTCCATTCTAACATGAGTGACTAGCCGCCGCCCGATCGCCAATTTCGACCTACGAATAAAGCGATCGGCCGCCGAGCGACGATCGCGATCTTCCGGCCAGATCGCAACATCATCAAGAACCTGGACACGATCGCCAACTACACCAAAGATATAACATGACGGACTAAGGCATAAGATCGCCTCCACCGCACATCATAAAGCCATGGCCCTGGCAGTCGATGGAACCGGCTGCTTCGGTCATGCAAGGTCCCTTTCGGCCGAGATCGCCCGCCCTTCGTTTAAATACGAGGCCGGCGTAGTCGGAGGGCTCTCCAACATTAATCAGTGGACTCATTCCACAACCCCGTCTCAACGTACACCGTCGAGGTCGGCCATCTCCATGGCTGGCCGAGGTGGAAGCAGAGCTAACAAGCCGCGGGCGTGGAGTTGATTCATCCGACGCTGCCCCGCGCAAGGACTCCTCTAGACCGAGACCGCACGCCCTTCGTTTAAATACGAGGCGAGGCGCAGCCTAACGGAGGACCCTCATAATAAAGTGAGTCACGAGACACTCATTGTCTTCGCGCACCAAGACACGGTCATGGGGTCGGTCCATCGATCTCCGCGACTGTGCACGATTCCTCAAACAAAGCGAAACCACCAAGTTTCCATGGGGGATCGGCCAATGTTGTTTTTGCAGGTACAAGACCGAAAAGATAGCTAGCCAATCGATCATGATAGCCCAAGTCCGAGTCCTAAGTCAGCTCAGATCGCCCGTCCTCATCCGTACATGATCACCAGCAAGAACCACCTCGCCCCATGTCTTCAACATAGGAGCAAGCTGGGGGGCAATTGTTGTGTCAAGTTTTAACACCTTCCGACCGGCGATCGCCTCCGAGGCCGAGCGACCGACTTACTGCCGAGCGGCCAAGGCAGATCTGCCGAGCAGCGACCAGGCGACCGAGCCTCAGCCAATGGGACCCTAAATCGGTCAAATGAAGGTCCCAGGACAAGTCCCGGTGCCGAGCGATCGACCTCAGATACGATCATCACTCGGCACTCGGCGACCGACTCCTGGCGATCGACTAGCGGACGATCCTCTCTCGGCATCTGTCGATCGACCCTTGGCAGATTCCCTCCACCAGCCGACAGGCCGCCGAAAGCTTGTCAGTAGGGCCACATGTTGACTGACTCCGGACACGTGATGGCTCCTTATCGACCGCCACCGGCGCCAAACATCGCTTGACTTTATTCTGACACAAGATCTTCTCGACTTTAGCTCGATGTACCAGGATCGCCCCATTAAAGTATTGGCCGGCAGGCGATCGGCAGAATATTAAAATGGCCGGCAGGCGATCGGCAGCTAAAGGACAGGACCCGGCTGTCCCTATATAAGCATGGCTCCCAGCACTTGTAGAGGGGACCGAGATTTTGACTCTCTAAACACTCTGCATTCTCGCTTTTCACACTATACAGAAGCAAATACTTGCACTTGGCTAACATCCAACTCTTGGCAACAGCTTTCTTTCGGTCTTACTTCTCCCGGCCTTTTCTCCTCGAGCAGATTATCGGCGGGACGAAGAACACCAAGCTTCGCTCAAGAGCCGGATTAACAGAGTCTTTTTACACTCATTGTATTTAGATTTCTCTCATTAATACTTGTATCCACGAATATTTGTATTAATAACATCTCGTGAGAGCATTCAAGCCCGGGCCTAACAAACCCGGCAAATCTTGTATTAATTATCTTCTCTCGGAAGTGCTCCCGCAATTGTTGTTTGTTGTCCGTCTTCCAGCAGTATTAATCTTCGGATAAATATTTTGGGCAACAACATAGAGTTCCACACATATCCATCAATCATAGTCATATTTAATGGATTGTGTTCTAGCCAAACCTCAAACGTGGAAACCATGAATGTCCCCCACTGATATGCCTCCATCTCCTAAGAATATAATCAATGTCCTCCGGTCCTCCATTGCATCGCACGTAACCATCATTTATATCCAAGTGCCTTCTGCATCGCTCCATATTGGTCATAAGTATATTCTGCAATACTAGCCAAAGAAAATAACGAACTCTCTCGGGACCCTTATACCCCCAAACTATCCTCCATTTGGCATCACGTAAACCATCACCACTAGCAATCAAGGCTTTGTATGCACCACCCACCGAGAACTTGCCCATCGAATCACCCCTCCAGACACAAACGTCCAGACCAGCTGATTGTTGGGAGAAATCCTAACAGTTTCCTGCCTTTCAGCGAGTTGCGCTCAAGTCTGTCTGTTCGCTCGATTATAGGCATAGTTGCGTGATGCCCGACCCATGAGATCTCTACTAGGAAGTGGTTATATGAATTGATTTGGACTACTCATACCAACAGGATGCATCTTCTTTTCTGGTAGCCATCTCATAGAAAATCCAAAGTTAAGCGTGCTTGGCTTGGAGTAGTTATGGGATGGGTGACCCCCTGGGAAGTTTCTCAGGGTGCACGTGAGTGAGGACAAAACGCGCTAGAAAAGACCCATGTTGGTACAGTGAGGACAGTCCTCATCATTTTGCCAAAGCTGGAACCGGGGACAAGTGTCACTTCCAGAGGGGACCAACAATTGGTATCGGAGCCCGGGTCACGGGTTCGAGTCCCCATGGCGCAAATAATGGTATGTTTGGCGAAAGTCAGGCTACTGCTAGGGGGTTGTTGGGAGAAATCCTAGCAGTCTCCTGCCTTTCAGCGAGTTGCGCTCAAGTCTGTCCGTTCGCTCGATTAAAGGCATAGTTGCATGCCGCCCGACCCGTGAGATCTCTACTAGGAAGTGATTATATGAATTGATTTGGACTACTCATACCAACAAAATGCATCTTCTTTTATGGTAGCCATCTCATAGAAATCCAAAGTTAAGCGTGCTTGGCTTCGAGTAGTTATGGGATGGGTGACCCCTGAGAAGTTTCTCAGGGTGCGCGTGAGTGAGGACAAAGCGCGCTAGAAAAGACCCGTGTTGGTACAGTGAGGACAATTCTCATCATTTTGCCAGAGCTGGAACCGGGGACAAGTGTCACTTCTAGAAGGGACCAACACTGATGCGACCCCCACATGACGTGTCGTGGTAATCGCTATCGCTAGTATGATTTTAGTTCTCAAGATCATTCCAATATTCAGAAAATGGTTGTTTTACTTCAAGCACTCTACGTGACGCGCCGTAGCAAATCGTAAGGTGCGATTCAAACATGCCACGAGGTTTCTAACGCCTCGATAGGTGAATTGAAATCACGATTTATATTTTGGAGATACACTCAACAAAATAAGAAGAAAGTTCGTTAACACAAACACTCACAATTTTGATAAATTTCAAGATGTCCTTACAAATAAAAATGAGGACTATTTAGAGCCAAAATTCCTACAACTATTACAATATAAAAATATAAAATAAAACTTATGAAGACTAAGAAATTATAAATTCAACATTCAAAGTTCCTAAAATCTGATCAAGGACTAATCAACCCATAAGTTAAGGAGTCAACATATTTTTAGTGGGACAAAAATCAAAGACCAAGACTTAAGTTTTGAAAATAAAAAATCAAAGTTAAGAAAAAATATGTTGTTGTCGTTTTAGTGGCATAAGGGCCCCTGAACTTCCGATTTTGATTTTAGTGTCTTCTAGATGATTGCCTCTTAGCTTTAAAACCACTTGAATCGTCTCAATATGATACCGGACGTGAAAGTTATGACAAAAATACGAAGGTATATCGTATCTGAAAGTTCCAACACCTGTTTTCATTTGTACCATACTTTTATATTCACCAGGTAAATCTACTTTGTAGGCATTATCATTGATGTGTTCTAAAATTTGGAATGGTCCATCTCCCCTCAGCATCAACTTCGACTTCCTTTGTACGGAAAACGTCTCTTTTCTCAAGTGAACCCAAACCCAGTCACCTGGTTCAAAGAATACTTGCTTTTATCTCTTATTCTTTATTCGTACATTATGTTTGTTGCATTTTTTAATTTATTCTCGAACCTTTGCATGTAGTTATTTGATCATTTCAGCCTTTTTTTTTGTCAATGATACTACTCATGTCATCTATAGGAATATGCAACAAGTCTAAAGGAGTTGTCGGATTAAAACCATATATAATTTCGAATGGAGAAAATATAGTGGTAGAATGAATGGTGTTGTTATAAACAAATTCAATGAATGGTAAAAATGTTTCCTAATTTTTCAAGTTCTTGTTAACAACAGTTCGTGACAATTGATCAAGTGTTCGGTTAACTACCTTAGTTTGGCCATCAGTTTGGGGTGACAAGTTGTCGAATAAAGTAATTTTGTTCCCATTTTCTCCCACAAACTTTCCAAAACTGGCTAAGAAATTTAATATCTCGACCGGACAGTATGCTTTTGGGCATTCCATGTAAACAAACAATTTCTTTGAAAAATAAATTTGCAATATCAGTGGCATCGTCGATTTTGTGACATGCAGTGAAATGTGTCATTTAGCTAAATCTATCAACGACGACAAATATCGAATCACAGCCAGATTTTATCTTTGGTAACCCTAACACAAAGTTCATAGAAAGATCAACCCAGGGCTCGTTAGGAACCGAAAATGGCATGTACAAACTGTGTGGTAAAACTCGTGATTTTGCCCTTCGACAAATAATGCATGAATTGGTAATTTTATAAACATCATGTAACACTTTAGGCCCAAAGAAGTGTTCATTTAATATTTTAAAAGTTTTGGCAATTTTGAAATGTTCCATTAATCCCCCACTATGTGCTTCCCTTACAAACAACTCTCATGTCAAACAAAAAGGAATGCAAAGTTTATTTTCACGGAATAAAAATCTATCATCCTGATATAATTTATCCACACTTTTTGTTTCCAAAGCAATATATATTTCACAAAAATCTTTATCTCCCACATAAGATCCATTCAAGAGATCAAATCCCGACAATTTACAATAAAACGTATTAGGTAATACATACCTTCTCGACGACGCATCGGCAACGATGTTCTCCTTACATTGTTTATACTTGATGATGTAAGAAAATGATTCGATCTCCTCTAACCATTTGGCATGTCTTTTACTCAACTTATTTTGTTCTTTGCTTCAATGATTCATGATCCGTGTGAATCACGAACTCCTTAGGCCATAAGTAGTGTTGCCACGTACGTAAAGCTATAACCAAAGCATACAATTCTTTATCATATGTAGGATAGTTCAACGTCGCTCCTACAAGTTTCTCGCTAAAGTAAGAAATCGACCACTTCCCTGCATTAATACCGCTTCAATTCCTACTCCTAAAGCATCACACTCAATTTCAAAAGTGTTAGAAAAATCTGATAATGCTAAAACAGATATGGTGCATAATTTATCCTTTAACGTGTTAAAGGCATTTTCTTGATCATCACCCCAATGAAATTTAGCATGTTTCTTTACAAGTTCATTTAACGGGGCCGCAACCATGCTAAAATCTTTAACAAAGTGTCGGTAAACCTGCTAAACCACGAAAGCTTCTTACCTAAGCCGCATTAGTCGGTCAAGGCCATTCTTGTATGGCCCTTATCTTTTCTTCATCAACTTTTATGTCGTCAATACTAACGACATAGCGAAAGGAAATGACCTGACTCATGCAAAAAGTATATTTCTTAAGACTATCATATAATTGTTCATTTCTCAAGGTAATTAAAACCAATCTTCAATGTCCAACATGTTCGTTTATACTCTTGCTATAAATGAGAATATCATCAAAGTATACTACGATAAATTTTCTAATATAAACACTCAAAACATGATTCATTACCCACATAAAAGTGCTCAGTGCATTTGTAAGACCAAAAGGCATTACCAACCACTCATATAATCCATATTTAGTTTTAAAAGGCCGTTTTCAATTCATCTCATTCTTTCATACGAATTTGGTGATAACCTTTCAATAAATCAATTTTACTAAACACACGCGAACAATATAATTCGTCCAACATATCATCTAACATTGGAATTGAATGTCGATACTTTACCGTTAGATTGTTCACCGCTCGACAGTCGGTGCGTATTCTCCAAGTCTCATCTTTCTTTGGTACGACAATTATCGGAACGACACAAGGACTCAAACTTTCTCGGATGTACCCAATACTTAATAACTCCTCGACTTGCCGCTGAATCTCCTTAGTTTCTTCAGGATTACTTCGGTATGCCGGTCGGTTTGGAATGACGGCTCCTGGCACAAAGTCGATTTGGTGCTCGATCCCACTTTTTGGTGGCAAACTGGGTGGTGGCGCGTCCGTAAAAACATCATTGAAGTCCTGCAATAGAGTTTTTATAGTACCCAGAACATTCCGATGTTTATCAAATTCGTTTGGTACGAAGTAAGTATGCAGCCTGCCCCTCCTCAACTTCTTTAACAATTTCTTTTGCACATATAAATAAATATTTTTTTTTAAAATTTTGTTCTTTTTATTTTTCCTTTTCTTTTTCTTTTTCTTTTTCTTTTTTTTTTTAATTTTCCTTTTTCTTTTTCTTCTTTTTTACTTTTTATTTTTCTTTTTCCTTTTTTTTCATCTTGTTTTTGGAGTCGAATTTGATCTTTATGGACTTGTATTTTCGTCATGGGAACTAATGTGATTTTTCTCCCATATTTCTCAAATGAATAGCGATTTTTCTTCCCACTAAGTTGGCCATCTCGATCGTAATGTCATGGTCTACCCAATAAAATTTGGCAAGCGTGCATTGTACAACGTCAGAAAGGATATCATCATGGTATTTTCCAATTGTGATGGTTATGAGTACCTGTTTATTCACCCGAACTTCTCCACAATCATTAAGCCAATGAAGTCTATAAGGCTTAGTATGTCGCATCTGTTGTGCGGCAATTTATACGCCTCAGTGGCGATCGGCACAAGGGCCGAGCGACCAAAGTCGGCCTCAAATAAACCAAGGCAGGCTTACCAGATGAAGATTCCAGATCGAGATCAAGTACCGAGCGATCGACATCCAGGGCTATCGTCACCTAGTGCCCGACCAAGGACGACCGTCTTATGCCACGTGTAAAGCCGAACATCCATCAAGTCTACGAAGACTGAATCTTAGGATGAGGGCCCAGATACAGATCCGCAAAAAGCGCCGCGAGAAAAGGCTTTTTGACTCCAGCCCATCACCAGCTGTAGGTGACAAGGACAGCCTCTCACCTACCGACAGACCCGCCGAAAGGTCCTAGGTGGGACCTCCCAGGACAGCGACATGAAGCACGCATCGTACTCTCATTGGTTCGCACAGTTGGCTGCCAGCAGCAGCTGCGGACTTTAAGGAAACCGGCCCACGTGCTGAGACGATCGCCCGTATAATTTAATACAGGAAAGGCGATCGCCCGTTTGGGATCAGGACGTCCCAACTACCTCCCCTTCTATAAATAGGAGACCTCCAGTATTTGGAAAGAGGTCAGAAAAATTCACACAGTGATCTGAGATCGAAAAACAGTCTGATCGCACAGTCGAATCCTACACAAAAATCTACACAGCATTTCATCTTTGTTACAAGAACTCACAGAGCATTAACTCTGGTTCTTCCGGCAATCATCAGCACTCAAGAGCTAGATAACTAGGGTCGTTACACTCATTGTAATTGTACTCTAACATTAATATTTGTACTCCAAAGCAGTATTTGTATTAATAATATCTCGCGAGAGCATTCAAGCCCGAGACTAACAACCCCGGCAAATCTTGTGTTATTTTCATTCCTTCGTACGTGCTCTCGCATTTTGTTTGTTACTCACCTGTAGCCATATCCAGCAAACCATTCCGAATAATATTTTGGGTAACAACAATTGGCGCTAGAAGAAGGGGTTGAACCCTCATTTTCTCTCTGACCATTTCGAAGAACACTCACTGTTCTCCGGAACATATACTTGAAGAAACACTCACTATTCTTCAAAGAAAACCCACAAGATAATGACGTCTGCCACCACATCGAAGAGAGCCACCCTACAGTCCACCAGATGCCTTATTTCGGCCCAAACCGAGTCCCAACATATGGCGGAGGGAAGCCGCGGCGACGCGAGACTCTCAATCCCGCCCCCGAGGGACGGCCCCAGCCTCTCACTCGATCAATTCCAAACTGCGGAGCAGATCGAGGAGGCCATGGCCATCCTAAAGGAGCGATGGAGAGCATGCGATGCGCCCGCTATAACCCCCTCATCCATCCGCCGCGTGGGCAAACGAAAGCTCAAGGGGTTACATATCGAGCAATCGTCAGAAAGCCCCGATTCACAAGAAAAGGCACTCGCGAGGCGGGACAGTTCCGTTTTCAGCCGCCTAGAAAGTGATCCTTCATGGCGACCGGGGCATTCTGGCCCCAGCTATGAGACGTCGGAGCCCGAATCCGTCACCAGGAGTTCGGCATACCCGACTCCTAAAAGGCAAGTCGGCCGTTTGGCTCCCCCTCGCCGAAAAACCGAGCTTGGCGGCAAAGACCTCATCGCCTACCGCGGACCCAGGAGATCAGCACATGATCGCCTCGGTTCCTGCTCTGAGAGCCAAACCACGAACAACCAGGCTACGGCGATGGCCGCGATGCAACGCCAGCTCGACGATATGAAAGCGCTCCTAGAAACTGGGGTAGGCGCCAAGAGAAAGGTCGCCGGACCAAGTGAGCCGCTCGCAGTACAGATCGAGCTTGCCCCCGTGCAACCAAAGATCGCTCCTCCTCAAACACCTTTGTATGAAGGGAGATCGGACCCCGAGACTCATTTAAGCAAATTCCGGATCTACATGACCGGATGCGGGGCGTCAGACGCGACGAGATGCCGAATGTTCCCATTAACATTGGGCAACCTTGCCCATAGGTGCTACATCTCATTGCCACCGCACTCCATCAACTCCTTTGAAAAACTGGCTAGCGGCTTCACGTCGTACTTCGCCGCCAATGTCGCTCGACCAGAAGGTCCCCACCGCATGATGAAGATCGAGCAGGGGGAAGACGAGTCCGATGCAGATTACATCGATCGGGTAGATGAAGTAGTCCTTACCGGCGAGCTCGTAAGCGACGAGATCGTCCTCTACTCGGCCCTGGGGGGATTCGATGGTCTTTCGCCCATGTTCAGGCACCTCACGAAGGACATCCCCCCAACCTACGCGATCTTCCGCACCAAGGCTGCTAATTTTCTGGCCAGATAGAGGTTGCTCACCCTTCGCCTAGGAGAGGGGGCAAACGGGGAGATGAAGACGCCGTCTCCCATCCCAAAGACAGCGATCGCCAAGTCCAAAAGGGCGATCGCCAAGCCACACGGTGATTTCAAGGCCTTCGGGGATGTGGAAGCTCATCTCCTCCACAACCTCAATCTATCTCCGGCCCATATTTTTTACCCATCAAGGGGCGTGAATAGCTAAGCAAGCCAAAAGTGATAAAGGACAACGGTCATCTGGACCACGATAAATTTTGTGCTTTCCACAAGAGTCCCGGCCACAACACTAACCAATGCCGCAACCTCCTCAGACAACTCTGGAGATTATTCGAGGAGGGCAAGCTGGACAGTTTAGTGACTTAGCCGGAGCCCCGGGCAGAAAGGTCCAAGGGCCGCGATGACCGTCAATCTCCCAACCTATCGCCAGAATCAAACGCGATGAGCCAGAGGATTCGTACGAGTCAATCCCCCCGATAAACCTCGGCGGCCGGATCTATATACTTCAATCAAGAGGCTAATGCCCAAGCAACGTCTCCAAAAAGAGGATGACTCGCTCACCCTCTAAAGTTCGTCATCTAACATGATGGACCTGGATAATGCGATGCATCCCTCCCCCCGTCACAACGTATGCCCTCGAAGGCCCGTCATCTAACATGTTGGTCCCAGACAGAAAAGTGCTAACAACCCACAGTCGCGGAGTCGATTAATCCGACGGCGCCCCGTGCAAGGACTCCTCCAGGATGAGATCGTCCACCCCATCTCTACATTGCGAGGCAAAACGTAGCCTCCGGAAGACCCTCACAATAAAGTGAGTCGCGAGATAGACATACAGGTGGAATGTCGCTCGCGCACAAGACATGGTCGCGGAGGTTGATTCCATCGAACTCCGCGACCGTGCACGGTTCCTCTAGGCCGAGATGGTCGGCCTTCCTCGAGGAATCTGCAAAATTGAAGATCGCAAGAACTAAACCAAGGATCGCTCGCTAAACGATTTATTTTCGTTCCCTTACTTTCACTAAGTAAACAAAAACAAGGGGGAAGAGCGGAGCTATACATACGACGATCGGCTTTGTTCAAATACACATACGACGATCGCTCCTCAAAACACGTTTGTATAAAGTCAAATGCAAAAGATTCAGAAAGACGATCATACAAACAAGAAATCAGAGAAGGAAATATTGATTTCATTTCATTGTAAATACAAGTACAGTCGCCCGAGGGCAAAATACAAAAAAGGGAAAGCCTAGAAAATTAAAGCAACAACAAAAAGGATCAGGATAACACAGGCTGCCCCTGCCGAGCCATGGCCCCCGACCGCAGGGTCGGCGTTCGCTCTTTCGCCAGCAACAGGCTCTGAACCCCCATCCTCTGGGGCACCCGGATGAACAAGATTGTACGGTGACGGATACCATCTCAAGTCGACTCCGAGATCAGAGAGATCGAGGATCGGCACAAAGAAGGCCGGCTGCAAAGGGTGCTCAAGCACGTAGGCCTTGAAGTTGTCTACCAAAGGGCCGACCTCGAGCCCTCCCTTATTGGCATCGCGGATTGCGTCAGCATAAGCCATGTAATAGGCAAATTCGCTGACATATTCCACGTTGAGATATGGATCGCCCTCGGTCACCTCCAGCTTCTCCCTTGGCCCCGCGATCGTTTGGATCACACCCTGAAGCTCGGCAGCCTTGGAAACCACCTCTCCCTTCGACGACGCCAGCTCTCCGGTCAACCAGTCGACAACCGCCTTCAATTCAGATGTCTCCTTCTGCACGGCCGCTTGCGATCTGCGGGCTTCCGTTATCTGGTCCCGCACATGGTCGGTCGTCGCCCTAGGCCTCTCAAGCTCGTCGCTCGCCCTCTTGGCCGCCTCCACGGAATCTTTCTCCATTGCCACGAGCCTGTCGACAAACTCGACGTTCTGTTTCTGAGCAGCCTCGAGGTCCACCTGAAGACGAGCAGTGGAGGGTCGCCCCTCATAATCCTTCATGGCCTGAGCAGCCATCGTCGCCGTCTGAAGGGCTAGGGCGAGGGTCGCCTGCATCGCATCAGCAGATCGACGGCGAGCGATCGCATCCAGGTCGGTCGTCCAGGCCTTCGGCAGGACGGCGACAGCCCGAGCAACGTAATAAGGGACATCGCAAGCATCGCGAGGAGATCTGCTCGCGAGGAAGTCCAACACCAGCGGCGAGCAGTTCGGGTCGTTGCGACAGAGCCTGTTCCAAAAACAAAGAGTTAGTATGTTTCCTACACAAGTGACATAACTCGGCAGAGCAACCAAGCTTGCCTTTCGACCTTCTCTGGGTCGCGTCCGAAGAACGGCCTCCCGCGCAGAGTCTCGGCATCGGCGGTCGCCACGGCCTGCAGGAAAGCCGATGAGGGCGTGGACCCCTCCACCAGGGGAACCGCGGAGAGCAGAGGTGCGGCGATCGGCTGCTCATCAACAGTGGCGGAGTCCGGAGACTCATCCGCCCTCCGTCTCTTACGGTTCAGCCGAAGTCCCTCCTCCAGAGTTTCTTGTTCCTCTACGACCGGCTCCAGGTGAGGCCTCGCCTCCGGGACAGTTCGGAGCGTCGCTGGGGGAGCTCGACTCGTCTTTTTCCCTTGGCTCAGGCGGCTCATGATCCCGGGGTTCGACATAGCAACCTCTGTCGGGAGCTCTAGGAAGCGAGGGAAGTAGATTTCTGCAAAGAAAGCGATCGACAAAAGTTAGCCACCTTCTTCAATCGAAGTCAATCGCAAGCAAAATAAGACCGTAAATATTTGTACCTGGGACCCTTAAGTGGCGGGGAAAACGAAACAACCGAGCGGCCAACCAGTGAGCTTCATTGTTGATCCGGCACGAACGGCCTCAACGGCCGTCTCCACATGGAATTCGGCGGAGGTTGAAGCCCCGGCGGCGGAGGTTCTACCCATCTCAAACACCTTTGATACTCCTCCGGACATCTTCAGAAAAAAGAAAGTGCAAAAGAAAGAAGTTTTTTGTTTCTTACCTAAAGAGTCTAGTCGAACGAGGCTCGGCAACTCAAAGCTTCAAAGAAATCCGGCGATGTTTCTTCTCAGGCAAAATGCATAAGGATATAAACCCATAAACCCTAGCCCCTTTTATAGGCGAGAGCGGGGGCTTCTGGGCAAATAAATTCAATCTCGGAGGCCGAAGCGCTAGGGTCGGATAAATCCGCATTAAATGCCGCCCTCCAATCCCACGTGCGCGTCGTTTCGAGGGCACGCCAAAGGACAGCGTCTGACAAACGTCGGACTCCCCCAACAGGAACGCAACACGTGCCCCAGTGACGTTTCAAGACCGCTGTCACTTCCCGCTATTTTCAGCGACCGAATAGGTCGTCCAAATTCAAAATCAGAGTCCATTCAAGAGATGATCGTCTGTTCCATAAAGAGATCAGTCGCTCGTCTCATTCGAGCGATCGCCAATAGAACCACCTCACCCCACGTCTCTAACATCGGAGCGAGCTGGGGGAAATTGTTGTTCGGCAATTTATACGCCTCAGCGGCGATCGGCACAAGGGCCGAGCGACCAAAGTCAGTCTCAAATAAACCAAGGCAGGCTTACCAGACGAAGATTCCAGATCGAGATCAAGTACCGAGCGATCGACGTCCAGAGCGATCGTCACCTAGTGACCGACCAAGGACGACCGTCTTATGCCACGTGTAAAGCCGAACATCCGTCAAGTTTACGAAGACCGAATCTCAGGATGAGGGCCCACGTGCAGATCCGCAAAAGGTGCCGCAGGAAAAGGCTTTTTGACTCCAGCCCATCACCAGCTGTAGGTGACAAGGACAGCCTCTCACCTACCGACAGACCCACCGAAAGGTCCTAGGTGGGACCTCCCAAGACAGCGACATGAGGCACGCGTCGTACTCTCGTTGGTTCACATAGTTGGTTGCCATCAGCTGCGGACTTTAAGAAAACCGGCCCACGTGCTGAGACGATCGCCCGTATAATTTAATACAGGAAAGGTGATCGCCCGTTTGGGATCAGGACGTCCCAACTACCTCCTCTTCTATAAATAGGAGACCTCCAGCATTTAGAAAGAGGTCAGAAAAATTCACACAGTGATCTGAGATCGAAAAATAGTCTGATCGCACAGTCGAATCCTACACAGAAATCTACACAACATTTCATCTTTGTTACAAGAACTCACAGAGCATTAACTCTGGTTCTTCCGGCATTCATCAGCACTCAAGAGCTAGATAACTAGGGTCATTACACTCATTGTAATTGTACTCTAACAATAATATTTGTACTCCAAAGCAGTATACGTATTAATAATATCTCGCGAGAGCATTCAAGCCCGGGACTAACAACCCCGGCAAATCTTGTGTTATTTTCATTCCTTCGTATGTGATCTCGCATTTTGTTTGTTACTCACCCGTAGCTATATCCAGCAAACCATTCCGAATAATATTTTAGGTAACAACAGCATCGTTGGTAATTCTACCCCCTCGACTAGCTTCGCAACAGCCACATTGGTGCAACTTCCGTTATTAATGATTGCACTATAATTTTTATTTTTCACAAAACATATAGTGTGAAAAAGATATTCTCGTTGTTCGTTGCTCTCTTCCTCCTTTGCCCTCACATTCAACACCCTCCTAATGACAAGTGCGGGTGAAAATTCTAGCTCTCTTTCATCACTTTCTTATTTCCCTTCTCTTCATATTCATCATCTGTTTAATATTCTCCGTCCTCCCTAAGTATCATTGCTCGTTTATTAGTGCATTGGGATGCAATGTGTCCTCGCCCGTGGCATTGGAAACACTTGATGTCCCTGTTTCTTGTGTTTGCGCTTTCTACGGATGTAGATTTGACTTTGGGTTTTGTTCGACTAGCACTGCTCACCTCAAACTTCTCCTTCACAATGCTTCTATCAAAACTGCACTTGGGTACATCTCGATTTCCTGTTTGAAGCTTCCAAGGAGTTGTGTCCCGTGGAGTAAGTATTGTTGCCTACCTCCGCAAGTTCCTCTCAATTTTGATCGCTGCATATACCATGTCCTCGAACTCAATATAATATTGGTTATCAACTTGTTTAGAGATCTCCGCCCTCATGCCATGTAGAAATCTCACTATTGTGGCCTCCCTCGACTCCCTCACATCAGCCCGATCATTAACATCTCCATTTCCTTTCGGAAATCTTCGATGCTCCTTGGACCTTGTTCTAAAGATTAAAGACGAGAAAATAGTTCCTTATGATAATAATTGGAACAAATCTTCTTCTCGTTATAATCTTTAATTCCTCCCAACTATTAATTGGCCTCTCTCCATTCCTCCTTCTATCCGTCGCAAGTTGGTCCCACCAAATACTGGCATATTTGGAAAATTCGGTTATTTCTAACCTCATTTTCTTAGTATTGGCATAATTGTGGCAGTCCAATATAGTTTCCAACTTCCTCTCCCAATCAAGGTATGTGTCTGGATCACTCTGCCCTTCGTAGGCTGGGATTTTTATTTTTATATTTTCCATACTCCGGTCTTCCTCATTTTGTCCTTCCCTTTCATACTGTTTACCTTGTTCTCTCCGACCTCCTCGTACCCTCTATATGAGATGGGGCTCGAATTCCTTCTTCTACGATGGTGCTCGTCCTCTTTATTTTTTTTGTAAATCTTTTATCGCTTCTTCTTGTTGATCTTGCCTTATAATTAATTGGGTGAGCATTTCTTGGATATTTTGAAGGACTTCGTTTCCTTCATTTTTTTCAAAATCGGATTTCAACATTTTCTTTTGCTCTTTTTTTTTGCCTTTTTATTTTTGGCTCTTTTTTTTGCCTTTTTTTTTGTCCTTTTTTTGTCCTTTTTTTTTGCTCTTCTTCTTCTTTTTTTTTTTTGCATTTTTTTTGTCTTTTTGTTTGACACACACAAATTAATCCTCACAAGATTCTCACGTGTACCGCTCTATCACTCAACGCTCGTGTATCACTCTTTTAGATTGTTTTTGCATGGTTCTTGTCTTTTATCACTCGACTTTATATAAATGTCCCACAACTCACAAGGTGGTTTTATATACGAGTATCATAAAAAGTTTTAATTTTATAGGGGTGGTAATCCACACTCCAGCTTCATATTTATTTTTATATTTCACTGTGGCGGTAGAACCGACCTTCGTGATAGATACGTATACTTATGTATATATATTCATGGTGGTGGTAGAACCGAATTTTGTGATAAAATAGGTATATCTATCTATATATATAGGAATTTTTTTTTGTAAACTCTTTTTTTTGTATACCCTTTTTTGTATACTTTTTTTTGTATACTCTTCTTTTTTGTGTGTGTTTTCTTCTTTTTTTTAGCATATTTTTTTTTTGTGATCACTGTGATGATAGAAACTTCGTCGTGATTTTTTTTATATGCATATGTTAAGAAGACGGAAGATTTAGATAGAAAGAAATGATCGTATGGTAAGATAAAAAGATTATGAAAATGAAGGAAAATAGATGATACCACTTAGTAATGGAAAAATCGAGCTCTGATACCAACCGATACGACACCACACAACATGTCGTGGTAACAGCTATCGCTAGTATGATTTTAGTTCCCATGATCGTTCCAATATTAAGCAAATGGTTGTTTTACTTCAAGCCCACTACGTGACGCGCCGTAGCAAACCAGAAGGTGCGATTCAAACACGCCACGAAGTTTCTAATGCCTCGATAAGTGAATTGAAATCACGATTTATATTTTGGAGACACACTCAACAAAACAAGAAGAAAGTTTGTTAATACAAACACTAAAATTTTTGATAAATTCCAAGATGTCCTTACAAATAAAAATGAGGGCTATTTATAGCCAAAATTCCTACAACTATTATAATATAAAAATATAAAACAAAACTTATGAAGACTAAGAAATTATAAATTCAATATTCAAAGCCCCTAAAATATGATCAATGACTAATCAACCCATAAGTTAAGGAGTCAACACATTTTTAGGGGCAAAAATCAAAGACCAAGACTTAAGTTTTGAAAATAAGAAATCAAAGTTAAAAAGTAATATGTTATTGTCGTTTTAGTGGCATAAGGGGCCCTAAAATTCCAATTTTGATTTTGGTGTCTTCTAGATTATTGTAGTACTGCCTCTTAGCTTTCCAAACCCCCTTGAATCGTCTCAATAGCATATCAGACGTGAAAGTTATGACAAAAATACAAAGGTGTATCGTATATGAAAGTTTCAACGCCTGTTTTCATTTGTACTGTATTTTCACCACTACAAATATCTTATCTTGATGCCATGATGAACATAAGAATTTTAGGACTTTTTCTTAGCTTTTCGATGGTGTAAATATGAGCTTAATTAGATATTGTATATAGAAAATACATCTTAGTTATGAAAGCTGATTCAGTTAGGCTTATCGCTTAGAATGATGACATAAACACTCTTAATCTAACATGTAATGGCTTCAATGACACAAATAAATATGTTATTATATTGATGGCCATCGATCTGATTAAAATGATTTTGCCCGAGCACTATTAATGAATCATTTATCGCTTTTGCTCGTGATCTTATTATTGGTCCCATAAGAATGTATAGTTCTTGTTCCGTCTGACTGACTGCTTCTTGATTCACATCACCAGCCATATCACAAGGAGGAGGGATAGCAGCAATAGCTCCACATGCTTCCAAAGTGACCAGCTCAGTAATTACATCCCAGACCCATTCACGACTGTCATCAGTTAATTCCCAAACCATTAAATCCACATTTATAGCCGCATCCTCCTTACTGTGCGCGAGCAGCGGCCCCCTTTTATGACACTAGTCATCTGTCCAAAAACTAACACTCATATCATTACCCAAATGTAATACCCGTGTTTTTCAACTCTGTAATTTTCGATTCTAGCAACTCGCTTGTTATGCGGCGATTAATACGCCTCGATGGCGATCGACATCATGATCAGAGAGCCAACCATAGAAGACATACTCTGGGCAAACACCCAGCAGTCGGCACCCACGGCGGTCGTCTTTTGGTATCCGGCGATCGTCTTTTGGTATCTGGCGATCGTCTATGATGTCCAACCAGAGACGATCGTCTCGTGCCACGTATGGATCCAACATCCGTCAAAGTCGTCGAAGACTGAATCTTAGACGGTGACCCACGTGCAGATCCACAAAGGGAGCCGACAGATAAGACCTTTGACCCTAGCCTGTCACCTACCTCACCTACCGACAGGGCCTCCGAAAGGTACAAAGTGGGTCCTCCCCGGACAACAACTCAGGACGCGTGCAGGCTTCCCATTGGCTCGCACTGCTGGCCACCAGCAGCGGCCCCAGACTTTAAGGGAACAGCCCCACATGACGGGACGATCGGCCATCTTATTATAATATAGAAAACGGCGGTCGCCCGCGATCGCCGGAGAGGTCCCAGCAACCTTGTCTCCTATAAATAGGAGGCTCATAACAGTGGCTAAAACACATGCTGATATTATCGTGAATACAGTGCAAAATATACACAGAGAGAGAATCAAAGACTCATCTGGCAATTACTTACTCATTCATAGTGATATTCATACACACTTATAGTACATACCAAGCAAGAACTCACAAATCTTCATATCTGGTTCTTCCGGCAATCTACACGCTCTACAGCTTAGATAACTAGAAGTCTTTACACTCATTGTAATAGATTCTAACATTAATACTTGTACTCCACAGTATATTTATTAATAACATCTCGCGAGAGCATTCAAGCCCGGGATTAACAACCCCGGGAAATCTTGTGTTATTTATTTTCCCGCGGAAGTGTTCTCGCATTTATTTGTTATTCGATCATTCCAGTAATACTATCTCCGGATAATATTTTGGGTGACAACAATTGGCGCTAGAAGAAGGGGATTTAAACCTTCATTTTTATTCCTACCGTATCGAAGAACACTCACTGTTCTCCGTACATATACTTGAAGAAACACTCACTGTTCTTCAACAGAAAAAGCCTTCAGAAAAATGACGTCTGCTACGACCTCCAAGAGAGCCGCCCTGCGATCTGCCGGAAATCTCATTCCGGCCTGGACCGAGTCCCAGCCCACGGCGGAAGGTGACCGCGACGATGCTAGGCTATCACTCCCGCCCCCAAGGGACGGTCCTAGTCTCTCACTCGATCAGTTCCAGACCGCGGAACAGATTGAGGAGGCTATAGCCATCCTCAGGGAGCGACGGAGGGCATGCGACTCGCCCACCATCACTCCGTCAGCCATCCGTCGGGCAGGAAAACGGAAGCTCAAGGGGATCTATGTTGAGAAATCGACAGAAAGCCCCGAAGCGCAGGAGAAAGCTCTCATCAGGCGGGATGACTCCGTCTTCAGCCGCCTGGGAAGCGATCCCTCATGGCGACCCCGGCACTCGGGCCCCAGTCGGGAGACATCGGAGTCCGACCCTTACTGTGAGCTCGCATATCCGACTCCCGTGAGACAAGCCGGCCGGGCCGGCCTCGCCGCCCAAGAAATGAACCCACTGGCAGGGAGCTCGTCATTCACCACGGGGCCAGGGGATCAGTGCACGATCGTCTTGGCTCGCGCTCCGGGAGCCAATCGGCGAGCAGTCAGGCAACGGCGATGGCCGCCATGCAGCGCCAGCTCGACGAGATGAAGGCGCTCCTGGAAACTGGGGCAGGCGCCAGGAGATCGATCGCTGGGCTAAGTGAACCACTCGCGGTTCAGATCGAGCTCGCTCCAGTTCAACCAAAGATCGCTCCCCCACAGACACCTCTATATGAGGGGAGATCGGATCCGGAGACCCACTTGAGCAAATTCTGAATCTACATGACCGGATGCGGAGCATCAGATGCGACGAAGTGTCGTATGTTCCCATTAACTCTGGGCGACCTCGCCCACAGGTGGTACATCTCACTACCACCTCGCTCAATCAATTGCTTTGAGAATCTGGCGAACGACTTCACGTCATACTTCGCCGCCAAAGTCGCTCGCCCAGAAGCCCCCCACCGCATGATGAAAATCAGGCAGGGGAAGGACGAGTCCGATGAGGATTACATCGACCAGGTAGACGAGATAGTCCTCACCGGCGAGCCCATTAGCGACGAGCTCGCTCTCTACTCAGTCCTGGGGGGATTCTGCGGCCACTCACCCATGTTCAGGCACCTCACTAAGGACATCCCCCCAACCTACTCGGTCTTCCGCGTCAGAGCCGCCGATTTCTTGGCCAGGCAGAGGATGCTCTCCCTCCGCTTAGGCAAGGGATCTGCCGGAGAAGGGAAGGCGCCGTCCCACGTCCAGAAGAAGGCAGTCACCAAGCCCAGAAAGGCGGTCACCAAGCCGCCTGGTGAGTTCAAAGCCTTCGAGGATGTGGAGGTCCACCTTCTCCACAATCTCAACTTATCTCTGGCCCACATCTTCAACGCAATCAAGGGGCGCGAGTGGCTCTCCAAACCAAAGCCGATAAGGGACCACGGTCATCTAGACTGCAGCAAATTCTGTGCTTACCACAAAAGTCCCGGCCACAACACCAGCCAATGCCGCGACCTCCTCAGACAACTCTGGCGACTGTTTGAGGAAGGCAAATTGGACAACTTGGTCACCAAGCCAGAACCCCGGACAGAGAGGACCGGAGGGCGCGAGCGCCGATAAAACCAAAGGACCCCTCCAAATCTGGTCACCAGGATCGAACATGAGCCAGAGTACTCTGATGAATCAATCCCTCCGATCAACCCTGGCGGCCGGATCAATATGCTTCAAGCAGGAGGTGGAAACCTTGGGGGCCTTTACCCGGTTTCCACCATGTCAAACAGGAAGCGAAAGGCCGAACTGAGGGCATTCGCCGGGGTCCATGTCATGGTACCTCCAGAGCCGACCATCTCTAAAGACGCACTCATCACCTTCTCCAACAAGGACAAGGAGGGAGTGCAATGCCCCAAAGAGGATGCATTGGTGATCTCTGCTTGTATCCTTGGGAAGATGGTCGATCGCATGCTGGTTGACAACGGGAGCTTCTGCAATATAATTTTCAAGTCCGCTCTTGACCAGCTCGACAACCTACCCAAGTTCATCAAGCCATTCGACACCGTGCTTCAAGGGTTCAGCGACAGCACAGTCCAAGCCTACGGAAGGATCAAGCTCTCTGTCGAGCTAATATGCTTTTACGATCCCCAGGTTAGGATTACTAGGAACCTAAATTTTGTAATCATAGATAGGCCCAGCATCTATAATGGGTTCCTAGGTCGCCCCTTTCTAGAAACCTTTGAGGCGGTCGCCTCTTCTTTCTTTTACTGTATCAAATTCCCCACTGCCGATGGGATGGTCGGTACTGTAAAAGGAGATCAGCTAATGGCAAAGAAATGTTTGAACTACTCCTATGTCGTAACTGCTTTCAATACTTCCCATGATATGTGTAACATTGAAACGATCGACGATCAACCATGGAGATCGACGAGCCAAGCACATCGTACCAACCCGACTCAGAGGACGCCATCTCAGATCGATTAACGGACGACATCGAGCCAATGATCGGTTTTGAGCCAAGTCTCAACATCGATCCAAGGATTGAGTCCGGAAATCGTTCCAAACGAGAGGCGACCGTCCCCGTCGAAGAGTATAACGATAGATCCGGCTCATCCAGAACGGGAAGTACAGATCGGCGCAAGCATCGACCGCGAATTAAAAGGGGATCTGATCAATTTGCTACGTAAGAACATCGGAGTCTTCGCCTGGTCACATCAAGATATGGTTGGCATAAGTCCCGAGCACGCTTGCCACTATCTAAAGATCGACCCGATAATGAAGCCTGCTCACCAGAAACGTAGGAAATTCGGTCCCGAGAAATACGCGGCGCTCGACATAGAAGTCCAAAAGTTACTCAACAACAGATTGATCGGAGTAGCCACTGACGAACCACAATGGGTCGCAAACGCGGTGCTCGTCAAAAAGCCAACTGGCTCCTGGAGATTATGCATCGACTTCACCGACCTCAACGCGGCATGTCCAAAAGATCACTTTTCGATGCCTCATATTGATCACTTGGTCGATAGTACAGCAGGCTGCGAAATGATGTCGTTCATGGATGCCTTCGCCGGATACCATCAAATCCCAATGGCGGAGAAAGCCAAAAAGCACACATCTTTCCACACGGAAAAGGACATATACTTTTGGATCCGAATTCCGTTCGGCTTGAAGAATGCGGGGGTAACCTACCAGTGTCTAGTCAACAGAATGTTCGCTAATCAGATCGGCAAGACCATGGAGGTCTACATTGACGACATCGTGGTCAAAAGCCTCAAGAGGGAAGATTGTTGGAATATAAAACGCAGCGGAAGCGAGTTGTTGATAGTAATTTAATAAAAGGTTTTATAAACTAACCAACGTAAAAACCGAATCTATTTAGGCTTGTCAACTAATTAACTAAACAGATTAATAAACAATTAAATAAACATATTTACGCATGGGAGTCGGTAATTTTTACCTTTGACGCGAAGTGGTAGAAAAATCCCTTTTGGTCGATTTGTCCTTCTTCGTTCCTCTCCGATCTTCTTGTATTTCTACCTCAAGATCTTCTAGAGTATATCCCGCCTACGTCCGGATGTCGTGTGGGCAACAATCTACCGGACTACTTGGAGAGCAATATATGGTTCGGCCGAAAATAAATCTCCAAGAATACCTTTCAAATGTTTTCTCTCTATTTTTCTGAATATTTTTATATTTTAGAAAAATATTGTGTTAGCTAAATTGTGGATTCCAAGACACAAGTCAAGATCCACAATTAAACACAAAGAAAGAAAAATCGAATTCCTTGAATTATGAAGCATAAAATCGGCCACCATATATCCTCCTTTTATAGGTGTTTTGGGCTACTCTAGGGACCTTAAGGAGGATATGGTAAGGACTCCCAATAGATATCTTCTTCCCATATTAGGACTCTTCCTAATATTAAGACTCTATTAATATCAACTTGGTCCACTAATAAGTTAATATTGCACTACCTACCAAAATCCCAAATTACGAAATTGGGCTCCTTTTAAATTAATTATTTCCCGTGTTTAAGATATTCCATGTCCATTAATTAATTAAAGCTACTGACAGCTTTTAATTAATTAATGTATTATACATGAGTATACCACTCGACCTTTATTATTATATCGGAAAATTAATTCCACCTGCAGGGTTTGATATAATAATCCTTTCGAGTGCCTCAAGGGACATGATCAACCCGACTGGTCGGGACACGATTTCTAGCTATAATATTAATTATCATATAGATAATAATATTGCCCAAAATATCGAGCATATTGAGTCAATCATTGTGGCTCTCACCCATGATAAATCAAAGCAATAAATATTAAATATATATAATTAAATATTAATCACTAGAATTAAGAAATAATAATTATCCGAGATGTACGTTCTTCTTATAGTCAGTACAGAAGAATCTATCTCACCTCGATCCTGTTCAATGTATAACGAATACGCTAATATATGTTAATGGTCAAGACTAACCAATCTCAAGCATATACTACAACCTCTCACATAACGGTCTAATGTTACATAGGTTGTGAACTAAATATTACTATATAAGGAACCGATAATGTGATCTTCTGTGTGACACGACACACCATATTATCTACAATATAAAGTAATTTAGACTGCATTTGCATAACCATAGCGTGAATAAATATGCAAAACATGTGATAAATGAATTAAATATTCTCATAGATAAAGACCGGGAAATTAGGTAATACAAGCATAAAGTATGCTTTGACGTATATAACCCTAACAATCTCCCACTTATACCCAAAGCATGCTTTTGAAGTATACTATCTAGACTATGTCTATCTATCTCCCACTTATACTCAAAGCAATGCTGCCATACATCTCAACCCCATTCCTTCCACATGCCCTTCAAATGATTTTGAGGGCAACCCTTTCGTGAAAGGATCATCTAGGTTGTCTTCAGATGTTATCTTGGAGACAATGATCTTCCTTCTCTTCAAAAAATCTCGAATGATATGATATTTGCGCTTGATATGTTTGCTTGCTTTGTGGGCCCGTGGTTCCTTCGAATTTGCAACAGCACCGGTATTATCACAATACAGTGTAATACTCCTAGGCAAATTAGGAATCACCCCCAAATCCTTTAGGAAGTACTTGAGCCATACCGCCTCTTTAGCTGCCTCTGCGGCTGCTACATATTCGGATTCCATGGTAGAGCCCTCTATGCATTTCTACTTCACGCTCCTCCAACTGATGGCTCCACCTCCCAAAGTGAAAACATATCCGGAAGTTGATTTCGACTTTTCTTTGTCCGTACTGAAATCCGAGTCAGTGTAACCCAAAGGACAAAGCGTATCTGATTGATATACAAGCATATACTCCCTAGTCCTTCTCAGGTACTTGAGTATATGCTTCACAGCAATCTAATGTCCCGGTCCTGGGTTCGACTGATATCTCACCACCATGCCTACAGCTTGACAGATATCAGGCCTAGTGCAAAGCATGGCATACATGAGGCTTCCCACTGCCAAAGCATAAGGGACCAGCTTCATGTCATCTATCTCCTTCTGTGTCTTAGGACACATAGCCTTAGATAGTTGAATTCCATGTCTGTAAGGTAAGAAACCTTTCTTGGAATTCTCCATGCTAAACCGTTTTAGCACCGTATCGATATAGGATGCCTGAGATAAGCACAACATCCTTTTCTTGCGATCTCGAAAGATCCTAATACCAAGGATGTGTCCAGCTTCTCCCAAATCCTTCATATCGAACTGCTCAGATAGCCATACCCTTACGTCTGATAATACCTTCACATTGTTTCCAATTAGAAGTATATCATCTACGTATAGTACAAGAAACACCAGCACGTCTCCATCGCACTTTTTGTATACACAAACCTCACTAGGACACTGTTCAAAACCATACGATTGAATGACCTCATCAAATCGCATGTTCCAAGACCTTGATGCTTGCTTAAGACCATAAATGTGTAACACCCCCAGATCAAACCGGGAATATTACACGCCGCAGACCCTCTCCGTGAGGATCCACCAGGCTAGACATCAAAACAACACATTACATTACATACCGACGAATCAAAATAACGGACCAATAGACCGATTTGGTCTTTCGTCACTGACTTACAAATCAAAATACATAAACTCATCCAGACTCATACCTACACAAGGGTAAAATACTTGCAACAACGAACAATAAGACAGCGGAAAAGACAATACAATGGACTCCGACTAACTGAACCCAAAACTGGCCTTCGTGTGATTAGTATCATTCGTCTTTCATCATCCCTCGTGCCGATCCTGTGTCTTGCTCCCGAAAACCTGCATGTACCTGGACACAATACAGATATCCACCCCCCGATTACTCGGGGGTTAGCAAAACTCCACTGTTTCACTAGTGCAAGTATAAAGTGCAAATACGAGCCATACACAACACATTCCGAGAATATAACGAAAGACTTCCCGAGATATATTTAGTTAAAAATAGTTCAAGTCTTGAAAGCAGAAACGAAGCAAGTAAGCATTTTGAAAACATTTCCAAATCTCGGGAGTTTTGAAAACATCAAAAATTAAAAATGTTCTTAATTCCTCGAAAGCCATTTAGGGTCACAGCCCTAAAGTTTATTTTTTCAAAATACAAATCCGTTTAACAAAACACGGGGTCCACAACCCAACCATTCCGGTCACAAAACACAGGGTCCACGACCCGATCATCCACTTCAATTCACTTACAAGGACACATTACACATAACACATTAATCTTATGCCATTCTAGTCAAGCACCAAGACTCGATATATAATGTCTCTCTACCCCGAGCACAAAGCATTGTGATACTCCGGACAATATCACAATCAACGAAAACATCAACATCATCCTCAAGATGAAAACCACAACTGGTAACCCGCGACCGTACCCCTTAGTATCGACCCCCAGACATCCCGTCGGACACTCCGGGTGGGAAACCACTTCCGCAGCCGCATTCTTACTATCGACCCCGGACATCCCGTCGGACACTCCGGTGGAAGTTCATCCACACACGCACCCAAGTCCACTTCGTGGCCGTACCCTTAAGTATCGACCCCGGACATCCCGTCGACACTCCGGTGGAAGGAACAACACACACACACGTTCCAAAATCACGCTTGCAAACCACAAGCCTCGAAGGTCAATCACGATATATAGTCGAGGTACCTTACTAGAATGGCCAGTTCATCCAACATATACTCACGACCAAGTAATGATACGATTCACAAGGAAGCACAAGATTTCAACAGCACCGAACGACACAACTAATATCACTCAAACTCACATATTCATCCATAAACACGTGACTCCAAGTACATAATTTGACAAAAGAATTACACTATACATTTACCAACGACATAATCATACGCAATGACATCACAAGAAAATAAGGTGATTCTATACTCGACACTAGCTCGCATATTCAACTAAGCACATTAATTCCCGACACACACGGGTCACCTTTACAAAAAGCATGATGGTAAATATTACGATTCTTTTGAAAAATGGTTATTAATATTTATTTAGCACATATCGACGATTAACAACCATAATATCCACAAAACACGTAATGTATGGGCAAGATACTTGCCTCGACAATCGATACCGGACACTCCTACAATCACGGCTCAGTCGGGACACCTCGAACACCTACGATTCCCGTGAAGGAAAAGAATACACCCACGATCGAGAAGCTTGAAGAAAACGACGAACGGAAGGGTTCCGACTCGAGTTCTTCACAAGAATTCGACCCTAACAACATATAATCAATAAATCATCGATCATACGAGGAAGAATAATCGTAGAACGCCCGAAAACCCCTCTATGACATTTTACCGGACACCTTCAAGGCATCGATCAAGAACTCGACCAAATCGACGAATCGATACGATCCGACCATGGAATAATAAAGGAAATGATATAATATATCTAAATTATCATCAATCCATCAAAATCCTAAGTTAAATCGGATTAAACGGAAAACGAACAAAATACCCAAAATCCCCAAAATTAGATTTCTAGAAAATCTGACCTGATTCGGTAGATCGGAGGATGTTATAGGATGGATGATTGATGATATGAACTCCAAAACTTCATGGATTGATTGTCCAACAACATCTCTCCATGATTAACCAAGCTCCAGCCGCGGAAGGGAAGAAAACGAGTGAGAAAAATGGCCAAAAACCCGTCTGCAGGGCCATAAATAGGCTGCACAGTGTGCCGCGGCCCAACGGGAGTGTGCCGCGGCACAGGCCCAAAAATGGCTCCCAGTGGTCGGCAGTGTGCCGCGGCTCGGCCGGAGTGTGCCGCGGCACCCGGTACAGTCGGTTTGGCCGAAAAATACCACAGAGTGTGCCGCGGCTCGGCCGGAGTGTGCCGCGGCACCCGGTACTGCTCGGCCAGAAGCTGCCGAGCACTGCCGGCCGTGACTCGGCCAGAAGCTGCCGAGCACTACCGGCCGTGACTCGGCCAGTGCCGGCCTGGGCCCAGGTTGCCCGGCCATGACTCGGCCGGGGCCAACTCCGACGGCCCGAACGACCCCGAAACCCGAACCCGAATACGAATCGATGATACGGTTACGACGTACTCGCAAAGACGAATCTAAGGGCTAAGAGAACACACAATTCCGACCACCCGAAGGCTCGGAATTCAACAACGGAAGTAATTACCCAAAACTTTGGGAAATTACGAAAATGGCCCAAAACGTCCGAAAATCACGATACGCGATCGAAACACCAAACCAAAGCTCGCAACATGAATAATAACATTAAATGAACTTACGAAACTCAAACGACGCTTTGACGAGATTCGCAAGAATCGCACTCAAGTGCGGAAAAGTCGCTAAAAAGCTCTAACTCAACAAAACGGTACCAAAACGAACTCGGATGACAAAAAGTGCAGAATTAATCATTCTCGAAATGACGAAACGGTCATGAGAGAGTCACAAACGGACTCGCTGAAAAAGAAATTTACCGGTGGAAATCATGGATATTACATTCTACCCTCCTAAAAGAAGTTTCGTCCCAAACTTAAAACAAGTAGGGAGAAGCAATATCCCGCCAGAAAACTCAACGAGATACGCAAGGAAACGCGTAACTTATGCCCATCGGCGAAACGTTACAAGCAACGCAAAGGAATATACGGCGTGAAAACACGCTCCACGACGACCAACACAACGCCGCCGTTAGGGATATAATAAAACCAACAAGTGACAAGCGTCATCAATCGGATAATACAATCAAATCAATTATCCGAACAAACACAAAACATAACGGACGAAAATCAATACGATTGACCAACCCAACCAGACATCAATCAAAACGCGAGCCAATCGCCGAACAAATACGAATTCCACCGCCCAAGGGTTGGAAGATCGAAAACGAGACTAATTTTCCGAACTTGAAAAGGTCACAACGATATATAGATCAATTTGGGACAATATCGTAACTCGCTCGAATGACAAAGGTGAGAAACAACACTGTGTCAAGCATCAACGAACACAATGAGTCGATACGATTGACGAAACAAGAGAAAGAAAGAAAATGCGGGTATTACATCATATCACCTTTAAAAGAGGTTTCGTCCCGAAACCTAAACAACGAGAACGAAGTTCGAATAGCAACCTTCCCGACCATATCCTCTTGGTCCACATCCGATCTTCATGGCCATTAGTATCGTGGTCACGATCGGCCCTCTCGCCCATCGGCATACTAAGCGGATTCCCACTCAATACGATTGCACAACTTCGCAAAATATTATACTAAGGTACCAACTCAAAGACGACATATCACATGAGGTAACCAATAACAACTCGAAAAGAAAATCCACGAGGTATCCTTTTAAAGGAAATCTTTTGAAAATCCTTGATTTGTATATCTATTTAAAATAAACTTTAAAAGTACTTTTGGTACCTCGGGTTGTTTCATCAAAACTTGCAAACAACATACTTTAACCGTCTCATTTGAAATCATTTGAAGTCATCATGCCTCTACGTATCATCATCGCCGTTAACAACTAACAAGTTAACCATGCAAGATCATCAAATCATTCTTACATACTCTAACATTTCCGAATCCGAGTTTGAACTTTACATCGAGTGAGATTTCTCATCTTTCACTATATATTTTTGAAAATAAAAATCGCATTTGTTTTTGAAATAAGATATTTTTATGGTGTGAAAGATTTTGAAAATCATTCACTCGAATTATTTGAAAATGCAACAATACGTTAAAATCATTTTCAAAATTCTCCCAACACTTCACAAACATCAACGACGGTAAAATTTTTCAAAATGTTCAAGGTACTTTAAAACAACTCTTTCAAATACCGTCGAGGTTTTATTTGAGAATCCTAGCCGGCTCGCAAATTTCAAACGATTTCCAGACTTCATACGAAGCCGCCGGCTAATCGCACTTGCACAAACTTATGAAAGTTTTAGAAAAGCGTGTTCGAACACACTCAAGGCATATAATTTATCAATTCATCAAACACAATCAAATATCACCTAGCAATACAAAAAGTCTTAACACACATTCACGCACAACAGCTTGTTATCACTAGACACCACGTAGAGAATACAACTACAGTGATCGCCGCAAAAGTTAGACCTAACGGCTATAATGCGGTTCCATAGCCTCGCCAGATCGACTAACGCCGCTACAACACATATTTAGCGTGCGCTACCCATGCCGCATTAGCGCGCTAGCCTTACACTTAGCGTGCGCTAACGGTTCTATTTTAGCGACATGATTGCGAACATATATACGACATTACTGGAATCGAAGGTCACAATTAAACAACAACAATATTCGAATGTCAAAGCCATCGATTCACATAATTACAACACATCATGAGCAACCATCAAAAGGCAATTGTCATTCAAAACCGAAAAGTTAAAAGCAAGGATCACGTCTTGAGTATATTTTGTAGAACTCATTTGAGTTCAAAACTCGTGTTTTGAAAACTTATAGTACAGTGGAAAAGAATTATCAATAATTCGAGTTTTGAACTTTCACCTTGTGGTCAACATACGAAAATCAACTTTTTCCTCCTCGAGGGCATTTTAAAAATTTTACGTGACTCCCCGAAAGGATTCGAAAACTTAAAATTCCAAGGTTTATACTCTTGCAAGAAAAATGATTTATACAAGGATACATTCAGCAATATCATTCTACATTTTAGCGCAAGACGAGAATCAACAAATATATGTCACTTACTCACGATGCACCTTCAAATATTAACTACATAACACAAAATCACACAGGCTCGTATAGCTCGTGGTACAACCTGTAGTAGGGAGACTTACATCCACAGACCGCACGAAGATGATGGCTGCACCCTGATACTAATCACGGCCGACATTCCAAACGACGCGTCGCGACACGACATTAGTCAGACTCAATCTGACAAGACAAGACCCAACAATACACGACTGGACCCGACAACCTAGGTTTCCGCAACCTAAGCTCTGATACCATAAATGTAACACCCCCAGATCAAACCAGGAATATTACACGCCGCAGACCCTCCCCGTGAGGATCCACCAGGCTAGACATCAAAACAACACATTACATTACATACCGACGAATCAAAATAACGGACCAATAGACCGATTTGGTCTTTCGTCACTGACTTACAAATCAAAATACATAAACTCATCCAGACTCATACCCACACAAGGGTAAAATACTTGCAACAACGAACAATAAGACAGCGGAAAAGACAATACAATGGACTCCGACTAACTGAACCCAAAACTGGCCTTCGTGTGATTAGTATCATTCGTCTTTCATCATCCCTCGTGCCGATCCTGTGTCTTGCTCCCGAAAACCTGCATGTACTGACACAATACAGAGATATCCACCCCCCGATTACTCGGGGGTTAGCAAAACTCCACTGTTTCGCTAGTGCAAGTATAAAGTGCAAATACGAGCCATACACAACACATTCCGAGAATATAACGAAAGACTTCCCGAGATATATTTAGTTAAAAATAGTTCAAGTCTTGAAAGCAGAAATGAAGCAAGTAAGCATTTTGAAAACATTTCCAAATCTCGGGAGTTTTGAAAACATCAAAAATTGAAAATGTTCTTAATTCCTCGAAAGCCATTTAGGGTCACAGCCCTAAAGTTTATTTTTTCAAAATACAAATCCGTTTAACAAAACACGGGGTCCACGACCCAACCATTCCGGTCACGAAACACAGGGTCCACGACCCGATCATCCACTTCAATTCACTTACAAGGACACATTACACATAACACATTAATCTTATGCCATTCTAGTCAAGCACCAAGACTCGATATATAATGTCTCTCGACCCCGAGCACAAAGCATTGTGATACTCCGGACAATATCACAATCAACGAAAACATCAACATCATCCTCAAGATGAAAACCACAACTGGTAACCCGCGACCGTACCCCTTAGTATCGACCCCCAGACATCCCGTCGGACACTCCGGGTGGGAAACCACTTCGCCTGCACTCCCCTTAGTATCGACCCCGGACATCCCGTCGGACACTCCGGGTGGAAGTTCATCCACACACGCACCCAAGTCCACTTCCGTGGCCGTACCCTTAGTATCGACCCCGGACATCCCGCGGACACTCCGGTGGAAGGAACAACACACACACACGTTCCAAAATCACGCTTGCAAACCACAAGCCTCGAAGGTCAATCACAGTATATATAGTCGAGGTACCTTACTAGAATGGCGCTCATCCAACATATACTCACGACCAAGTAATGATACGATTCACAAGGAAGCACAAGATTTCAACAAAGACCGAACGACACAACTAATATCACTCAAACTCACATATTCATCCATAAACACGTGACTCCAAGTACATAATTTGACAAAAGAATTACACTATACATTTACCAACGACATAATCATACGCAATGACATCACAAGAAAATAAGGTGATTCTATACTCGACACTAGCTCGCATATTCAACTAAGCACATTAATTCCCGACACACACGGGTCACCTTTACAAAAAGCATGATGGTAAATATTCCGATTCTTTTGAAAAATGGTTATTAATATTTATTTAGCACATATCGACGATTAACAACCATAATATCCACAAAACACGTAATATATGGGCAAGATACTTGCCTCGACAATCGATACCGGACACTCCTACAATCACGGCTCAGTCGGGACACCTCGAACACCTACGATTCCCCGGCGAAGGAAAAGAATACACCCACGATCGAGAAGCTTGAAGAAAACGACGAACGGAAGGGTTCCGACTCGAGTTCTTCACAAGAATTCGACCCTAACAACATATAATCAATAAATCATCGATCATACGAGGAAGAATAATCGTAGAACGCCCGAAAACCCCTCTATGACATTTTACCGGACACCTTCAAGGCATCGATCAAGAACTCGACCAAATCGACGAATCGATACGATCCGACCATGGAATAATAAAGGAAATGATATAATATATCTAAATTATCATCAATCCATCAAAATCCTAAGTTAAATCGGATTAAACGGACGAAAACGAACAAAATACCCAAAATCCCCAAAATTAGATTTCTAGAAAATCTGACCTGATTCGGTAGATCGGAGGATGTTATAGGATGGATGATTGATGATATGAACTCCAAAACTTCATGGATTGATTGTCCAACAACATCTCTCCATGATTAACCAAGCTCCAGCCGCGGAAGGGAAGAAAACGAGTGAGAAAATGGCCAAAAACCCGTCTGCAGGGCCATAAATAGGCTGCACAGTGTGCCGCGGCCCAGCGGGAGTGTGCCGCGGCACAGGCCCAAAAATGGCTCCCAGTGGTCGGCAGTGTGCCGCGGCTCGGCCGGAGTGTGCCGCGGCACCCGGTACAGTCGGTTTGGCCGAAAAATACCACAGAGTGTGCCGCGGCTCGGCCGGAGTGTGCCGCGGCACCCGGTACTGCTCGGCCAGAAGCTGCCGAGCACTGCCGGCCGTGACTCGGCCAGAAGCTGCCGAGCACTACCGGCCGTGACTCGGCCAGTGCCGGCCTGGGCCCAGGTTGCCCGGCCATGACTCGGCCGGGGCCAACTCCGACGGCCCGAACGACCCCGAAACCCGAACATGAATACGAATCGATGATACGGTTACGACGTACTCGCAAAGACGAATCTAAGAGCTAAGAGAACACACAATTCCGACCACCCGAAGGCTCGGAATTCAACAACGGAAGTAATTACCCAAAACTTTGGAAAATTACGAAAATGGCCCAAAACGTCCGAAAATCACGATACGCGATCGAAACACCAAACCAAAGCTCGCAACATGAATAATAACATTAAATGAACTTACGAGAAACTCGAAACGACAGTTTGATGAGATTCGCAAGAATCGCACTCAAGTGCGAAAAGTCGCTAAAAAGCTCTAACTCAACAAAACGGTACCAAACGAACTCGATGACAAAAAGTGCAGAATTAATCATTCTCGAAATGACGAAACGGTCATGAGCGAATCGTCAAAACGGACTCATTTGAAAAAGAAATTTACCGAAAAATCGAAATTGCGATATTACATTCTACCCTCCTTAAAAGAAGTTTCGTCCCAAACTTAAAACAAGTAGGGAGAAGCAATATCCCGCCAGAAAACTCAACGAGATACGCAAGGAAACGCGTAACTTATGCCCATCGCGAAACGTTACAAGCAACGCAAAGGAATATACGGCGTGAAAACACGCTCCACGACGACCAACACAACGCCGCCGTTAGGGATATAATAAAACCAACAAGTGACAAGCGTCATCAATCGGATAATACAATCAAATCAATTATCCGAACAAACACAAAACATAACGATTTAAAATCAATACGATTGACCAACCCAACGGTACATCAATCAAAACGCGAGCCAATCGCCGAACAAATACTAATTCCACCGCCCAAGGGTTGGAAGATCAAAACGAGACTAATTTTCCGAACTTGAAAAGGTCACAACGATATATAGATCAATTTGGGACAATATCGTAACTCGCTCGAATGACAAAGGTGAGAAACAACACTGTGTCGAAGCATCAACGAACACGGTCAGTCGATACGATCGACGAAATAAGAGAAAGAAAGAAAATGCGGGTATTACATCATATCACTCTTAAAAGAGGTTTCGTCCAAACCTAAACAACGAACGAAGTTCGAATAGCAACCTTCCCGACCATATCCTCTTGGTCCACATCCGATCTTCATGGCCATTAGTATCGTGGTCACGATCGGCCCTCTCGCCCATCGGCATACTAAGCGGATTCCCACTCAATACGATTGCACAACTTCGCAAAATATTATACTAAGGTACCAACTCAAGACGACATATCACATGAGGTAACCAATAACAACTCGAAAAGAAAATCCACGAGGTATCCTTTTAAAGGAAATCTTTTGAAAATCCTTGATTTGTATATCTATTTAAAATAAACTTTAAAAGTACTTTTGGTACCTCGGTTGTTTCATCAAAACTTGCAAACAACATACTTTAACCGTCTCATTTGAAATCATTTGAAGTCATCATGCCTCTACGTATCATCATCGCCGTTAACAACTAACAAGTTAACCATGCAAGATCATCAAATCATTCTTACATACTCTAACATTTCCGAATCCGAGTTTGAACTTTACATCGAGTGAGATTTCTCATCTTTCACTATATATTTTTGAAAATAAAAATCGCATTTGTTTTTGAAATAAGATATTTTTATGGTGTGAAAGATTTTGAAAATCATTCACTCGAATTATTTGAAAATGCAACAATACGTTAAAATCATTTTCGAAAATTCTCCCAACACTTCACAAACATCAACGACGGTAAAATTTTTCAAAATGTTCAAGGTACTTTAAAACAACTCTTTCAAATACCGTCGAGGTTTTATTTGAGAATCCTAGGCCGGCTCGCAAATTTCAAACGATTTCCAGACTTCATACGAAGCCGCCGGCTAATCGCACTTGCACAAACTTATGAAAGTTTTAGAAAAGCGTGTTCGAACACACTCGAAGCAGACATAATTTATCAATTCATCAAACACAATCAAATATCACCTAGCAATACAAAAAGTCTTAACACACATTCACGCACAACAGTTGTTATCACTAGACACCACGTAGAGAATACAACTACAGTGATCGGCCGCAAAGTTAGACCTAACGGCTATAATGCGGTTCCATAGCCTCCGCCTGCATCGACTAACGCCGCTACAACACATATTTAGCGTGCGCTACCCATCTCGCATTAGCGCGCGCTAGCCTTACACTTAGCGTGCGCTAACGGTTCTATTTTAGCGACATGATTGCGAACATATATACGACATTACCGGAATCAAGGTCACAATTAAACAACAACAATATTCGAATGTCAAAGCCATCGATTCACAGAATTACAACACATCATGAGCAACCATCAAACGGCAATTGTCATTCAAAACCGAAAAGTTAAAAGCAAGGATCACGTCTTGAGTATATTTTGTAGAACTCATTTGAGTTCAAAACTCGTGTTTTGAAAACTTATAGTACACAAAGGGAAAAGAATTATCAATAATTCGAGTTTTGAACTTTCACCTTGTGGTCAACATACGAAAATCAACTTTTTCCTCCTCGAGGGCATTTTAAAAATTTTACGTGACTCCCGAAAGGATTCGAAAACTTAAAATTCCAAGGTTTATACTCTTGCAAGAAAAATGATTTATACAAGGATACATTCAAGAATATCATTCTACATTTTAGCGCAAGACGAGAATCAACAAATATATGTCACTTACTCACGATGCACCTTCAAATATTAACTACATAACACAAAATCACACAGCTCGTATAGCTCGTGGTACAACTCGTAGTAGGGAGACTTACATCCACTGCACCGCACGAAGATGATGGCCGCACTCGATACTAATCACGGCGACATTCCAAACGACGCGTCGCGACACGACATCGCCGACTCAACTGACAAGACAAGACCCAACAATACACGATCGACCCGACAACCTAGGTTTCCGCAACCTAAGCTCGATACCATAAATGTAACACCCTGCATCAAACCAGGAATATTACACGCCGCACCCTCTCCGTGAGGATCCACCAAAGCTAGACATCAAAACAACACATTACATTACAAACCGACGAATCAAAATAACGGAACAACAGACCTATATGGGCTTTCGTCACTGACTTACAAAACAAAATACAAAAACTAATCAAGACTCAAACCCAAACAAGGGTAAAAAACTAGCAACAACGAACAATAAGACAATGGAAAAGACAATACAATGGACTCCGACTAATCGAACCCAAAATCGGCCTTCGTGTGATTAGTATCATTCGTCTTTCATCATCCCTCGTGCCGATCCCGTGTCTTGCTCCCGAAAACCTCGCATGCACTGACACAATACAGATATCCACCCCGATTACTCGGGGTTAGCAAACTCCACTGTTTCGCTAGTGCAAGTATAAAGTGCAAATACGAGCCATACACAACACATTCCGAGAATATAACGAAAGACTTCGAGAGATATATTTAGTTAAAAATAGTTCAAGTCTTGAAAGCAGAATGAAGCAAGTAAGCATTTTGAAAACATTTCCAAATATCTGGAGTTTTGAAAACATCAAAAATTGAAAATGTTCTTAATTCCTCGAAAGCCATTTAGGGTCACAAATTCTAAAGTTTATTTTTTCAAAATACAAATCCGTTTAACAAAACACGGGGTCCACGACCCAACCATTCCTATCACGAAACACAGGTCCACGACCCGATCATCAACTTCAATTCACTTACAAGGAAACATTACACATAACACATTAATCTTATGCCATTATAGTCAAGCACCAAGAATAGATATATAATGTATCTCGACCAAGATCACAAAGCATTGTGATAGAACTGACAATATCACAATCAACGAAAACATCAACATCATCCTCAAGATGAAAACCACAACGGTAACCCGCGACTGCACCTTAGTATCGACCCCGGACATCCCGTCGGACACTCCGGTGGGAAACCACTTCCGCAGCTGCACTTCTTAGTATCGACCCCGGACATCCCGCGGACACTCCGGTGGAAGTTCATCCACACACGCACCCAAGTCCACTTCGTGGCCGTACTCTTAGTATCGACCCGCACAACCCGTCGGACACTCGGATGGAAGGAACAACACACACACACGTTCCAAAATCACATTGCAAACCACAAGCCTCGAAGGTTAATCACAAGTATATATAGTCGAGGTACCTTACTAGAATGGCGATTCATCCAACATATACTCACGACCAAGTAATGATACGATTCACAAGGAAGCACAAGATTTCAACAGCACCGAACGACACAACTAATATCACTCAAACTCACATATTCATCCATAAACACGTGACTCCAAGTACATAATTTGACAAAAGAATTACACTATACATTTACCAACGACATAATCATACGCAATGACATCACAAGAAAATAAGGTGATTCTATACTCGACACTAGCTCGCATATTCAACTAAGCACATTAATTCCCGACACACACGGGTCACCTTTACAAAAAGCATGATGGTAAATATTCCGATTCTTTTGAAAAATGGTTATTAATATTTATTTAGCACATATCGACGATTAACAACCATAATATCCACAAAACACGTAATGTATGGGCAAGATACTTGCCTCGACAATCGATACCGGACACTCCTACAATCACGGCTCAGTCGGGACACCTCGAACACCTACGATTCCCCGGCGAAGGAAAAGAATACGCCCACGATCGAGAAGCTTGAAGAAAACGACGAACGGAAGGGTTCCGACTCGAGTTCTTCACAAGAATTCGACCCTAACAACATATAATCAATAAATCATCGATCATACGAGGAAGAATAATCGTAGAACGCCCGAAAACCCCTCTATGACATTTTACCGGACACCTTCAAGGCATCGATCAAGAACTCGACCAAATCGACGAATCGATACGATCCGACCATGGAATAATAAAGGAAATGATATAATATATCTAAATTATCATCAATCCATCAAAATCCTAAGTTAAATCGGATTAAACGGACGAAAACGAACAAAATACCCAAAATCCCCAAAATTAGACTTCTAGAAAATCTGACCTGATTCGGTAGATCGGAGGATGTTATAGGATGGATGATTGATGATATGAACTCCAAAACTTCATGGATTGATTGTCCAACAACATCTCTCCATGATTAACCAAGCTCCAGCCGCGGAAGGGAAGAAAACGAGTGAGAAAATGGCCAAAAACCCGTGTGCAGGGCCATAAATAGGCTGCACAGTGTGCCGCGGCCCAGCGGGAGTGTGCCGCGGCACAGGCCCAAAAATGGCTCCCAGTGGTCGGCAGTGTGCCGCGGCTCGGCCGGCGTGTGCCGCGGCACCCGGTACAGTCGGTTTGGCCGAAAATGCCACAGAGTGTGCCGCGGCTCGGCCGGAGTGTGCCGCGGCACCCGGTACTGCTCGGCCAGAAGCTGCCGAGCACTGCCGGCCGTGACTCGGCCAGAAGCTGCCGAGCACTACCGGCCGTGACTCGGCCAGTGCCGGCCTGGGCCAGGTTGCCCGGCCATGACTCGGCCGGGGCCAACTCCGACGGCCCGAACGACCCCGAAACCCGAACCTGAATACGAATCGATGATACGGTTACGACGTACTATCAAAGACGAATCTAAGAGCTAAGAGAACACACAATTCCGACCACCGAAGGCTCGGAATTCAACAACGGAAGTAATTACCCAAAACTTTGGGAAATTACGAAAATGGCCCAAAACGTCCGAAAATCACGATACGCGATCGAAACACCAAACCAAAGCTCGCAACATGAATAATAACATTAAATAAACTTACGAGAAACTCGAAACGACAGTTTCGGACGAGATTCGCAAGAATCGCACTCAAGTGCGGAAAAGTCGCTAAAAAGCTCGGAACTCAACAAAACGGTACCGAAACGAACTCGGATGACAAAAAGTGCAGAATTAATCATTCTCGAAATGACGAAACGGTCATGAGCGAGTCGTCAAAACGGACTCCGGCTGAAAAAGAAATTTACCGAAAAATCGGAAATTGCGGATATTACATTCTACCCTCCTTAAAAGAAGTTTCGTCCCGAAACTTAAAACAAGTAGGGAGAAGCAATATCCCGCCAGGAAAACTCAACGAGATACGCAAGGAAACGCGTTGTTGTGTCAAGATTTAACACCTTCCGACCGGCGATCGCCTCCGGGGCCGAGCGACCGACTTACTGCCGAGCGGCCAAGGCAGGTCTGCCGAGCAGCGACCAGGCGACCGAGCCTCAACCCAGCGGACCAGCTAAATCGGCCAAAGGAAGGTCCCAGGACAAGTCCCGGTACCGAGCGATCGACCTCAGATACGATCATCACTCGGCACTCGGCGACCGACTCCTGGCGATCGACTAGCGGACGATCCTCTATCGGCATCTGCCGATCGACCCTTGGTGACCGACCTCTCTGGGCATCTGCCGATCGACCCTTGGAGACCGACCATTGCCGACCTTCAGTGACTGACCGAGAACGATCCTCGGTGTCCAGCTAGAGGCGACCGCATCATGACGATCTGGGCCGATGGCCATCCAGTCGGCCAAGGCCAAGTCTCAAAGCTGACCCCACGTGCAGATCCACAAAAGGCGCTGACAAACCTGTCACCTACCTCACCTACCAGCATGGCCCAGACCTGCGAAAGGAGTTGGCGGACAAGACATGTGACTACAGCCTGTCGCCTACTCTGACAAAGTCCGCCGAAAGCAACAAAGTGGGACCTCCTGTGACAGTGCTTCCGGACGCGTGCTGGATCCTCATTGGACCGCACGACTGGCCACCAGCTGTAGCTTTGGACTTTTGGCAGGCAGCCCACGTAACCTTTAGAACGATCGCCCCATTGCATTAAATGCCGAAAGGCGATCGCCCACTAGGGGACAGGGCCCCTCAGCCTCTATATATACAAGGCAGCCTTCACTTGTAAAGGGACCGAAACTCTTCTGCACTGAACCAAGATTCTGACTCTCCAAACCTTCTGCAACCTCACGATTTGAGCACACAATACAGATTGTTGGAAAGTAAAACGCAGCGGAAGCGAAGTTTGGGAAAATATGATTATAGCGTTTTACGCATCTACGAGCATTAGATCTATTTAGGCATGCTAATTAATTAATTACTAAGACTAACAAGCAATTTAAATATTATTTATTATTTATTAATTAAATATGTTGATTAATTAAAATATCCTAATCTAGATCCAAGATCATAGGATATTACCTTTTGAAGCGGTTGGTTATTTCCTTCTTGATCGCCTTGTATTTCTACCTTCAGATCTTCTAGAGTATGATCCGCCTTGAACCGGACGTTGTGTGGGCAACGAGCTACCGGAACTTGCTTGGACACCTATGGATCGGCCGAAACAACTTTGATATGTGATCACTATATTTTTCTTTGCTCTCTAGTATTTTATGAACACTCTTAGCAAATTAATTGTGTTATCTAAATTGTAGAATCAAAGACACAAGTCTAGATCTACAATTAAACACAAGAGGAAAAATTGATCACACAATCTCACCAAGCATGTACTAATCGCCAACACCCCATAATGTCCTATTTATAGGCTCTTGGACTACTACTAGGGATCTAAAGGAGGATTATGGAAGGACTCCCAATTAATTCACCTTACCTTATTAGGACTCTTCCTAATATATGGTGAATCAATTAATATCAACTTAGTCCACTAAAAAGTTGATATTGCACTTCCTACCAAAATCCCAAATTACGAAATTGGGCTCCTTATTAAATATATTATTTCCGTGTTTAAGATATCGAATGTCCATTAATTAATTATAAGCTACCGATGACTTTAATTAATTAATATCTTATCCAAGAGTAGTACCACTCGAACCTTATTATTATATCGGAATTAAATCCACTGCAGGTTTAATATAATAATCATTATCGAGCTCCTCAAGGGGACATCATCAACCCGCACGAGTCGGGACACGATTTCTAGTAATAATAATAATTGTCGTATAAACAATATTATTGCCCAAGATACGAGGCTTATTGAGTCGATCATTTTGACTCTCACCTATGGTAAATCAAAGCAATAATTATTATAAATACACAATTAAATATTATATACTTAGAATTAAGAAATAATAATTATCCGAGATTTACGTTCTTCTTACAACAAGATGTAAGACACTATCTCACCTCGATCTGTTCAACGTATGCAAATACGCTAATGTATGCTAATAGTCAAGACCAACTATACTCAAGCATACACTACAACCCTTTATATAATTTGTCTAATAATTATATAGGTTGTGAACTATTATATTATTTTATAAGGCACCGATAATGTGATCTTCCGTGTGACACCAACACACCACATTATCTACAATATAAAATAATTAGACATTTCATTTGCATAACCATAACGTGAATTAATATGCAAAACATGTGATTAAATATAATTAATATCCTCATAGGTAGTAATAGGGAATTTAGGTAATACAAGCATAAAGTATGCTTTAAGATACAATCCTAACAATCTCCCACTTATACTCAAAGCATGCTTTTAAGTATACTACTCTATTACATAGTCTCTCATTTCTCCCACTTATACTCAAAGCAATGCCGCCATACACCGTAATCCCATTCCTTCCACATGCCTTTCAAAAACTTTTGAAGGTAGGCCTTTCGTGAAAGGGTCGGCAAGATTATCTTCCGATGCAACCACGGCTACAACTACGTCTCCTTCCTTTACGAAGTATCGTATGATGTGGTACTTGCGGTTGATATGTTTACTTGCGATGGGCTCGTGGTTCCCTCGAATTTGCATCGCACGGTATTATCACAATAGAGTGTAATACCCTTTGGCAAATTGGGAATCACATCTAAGTCTGCAGAAGTACTTGAGCCACACCGCCTCCTTGGCCGCCTCAGAGGCCGCCACGTACTCGGCTTCCATGGTAGAGTCCGAGATGCATTTACCTTCACACTCCTCCAACTAATGGCTCCACCTCCCGTGCTAAACACATAACCCGAAGTAGACTTGGACTTTTCTTTGTCCGATGAAAATCTGAGTCGTTGTAACCCACCGAAATGTCGTCTGATTGATATACAAGCATGTACTCCTAGTCCTTCTCGTGTACTTGAGTATGTGCTTGACAAAGAATCCAGGTGTCACAGTCTGGGTTCGACCGATATCTAGCGGCCATGCCCACGGCATGAGGATATCCGGTCTAGTGCAAAGCATAGCATACATGAGACTTCCCACGGCGGATGCATAAGGAACCATCTTCATGTCATCTATCTCCTTTTGTGTCTTAGGACACATGTTCTTAGATAGTTGAATTCCATGTCCGTAAGGTAGAAAACCTTTCTTGGAATTCTCCATGCTAAAACGCTTCAAAGATCAGTATCGATATAGGATGCAGGATAAGCACAACATCCTCTTCTTCCGATCACGAAAGATCCCGATTCCAAGGATGTGTCTGCTTCTCCTAGATCCTTCATATCGAATCGCTCGACGGCCATACCGTCGTCCGACAATTCCTTCACGTTGTTTCCAATCGGAAGGATATCGTCCACATCTGATCTAAGAAACACCAACACGTTTCCATCGCATTTCTTATACACACAACTCTCACTCGGACATTGGGCGAATCCATATGACTGGACTACTTCGTCCAAACGAGTGTTCCAAGATCTAGATGCTTGCTTAAGTCCATAAATGGATTTCTTAAGTTTGCACACCAAGTGCTCTTCTCCTTTAGCAATGAATCCCTCTGCTTGGCGCATATAGATTTCCTTGTCTAGACTCCCATTCAAGAATGCAGTCTTGACATCCATCTGCCAAATCTCCAGATCTAAATGCGCAGCTATAGCTAAAAGAATCCGGATTGACTTAAGCATGGCTACCGGCGAAAAGGTTTCATCATAATCGATACCCTCTTTCTGAGTGTAACCTTTTGCAACAAGCCTCGCTTTGAAAGTTTCAACCTTCCCGTCACGTCCTTTCTTTCGCTTGTAGACCCATTTACTCCCAATGGCTTGTACACCATCAGGTAGCTCTACTAGCTCCCACACTTGATTGGAATCCATAGATCCCATTTCTGATTCCATTGCTTCTTGCCGAGAGTCGCATCTTTATCTTGGATTGCCTCCTTATAGGTCCAGGAACCGATTCATCTTAAATGCGGGATTGAGTCCGAAGACTTTCCCACGCCTATGAATCGTTCGGCCGACGAACAACCCTCCCACTACGACGAGGTAAATCCTGAGTTGGTGTAAAAGTTTGAATCGATACGTGGTGCGGTGTTAGTTGGCGCTTATGCGATTGGTATAGACGGAGTCTCGCCCTCGGCTCTTCCAATTATTTCACTCATGGGCTTGTGACTAATCATATAATCCTCTTCCGAAATCGGGCATTGGTGCTAACAATGACCTTCGATCTGGGGACTATAGAACAAGCCACATTTCGTTCCTTAGGATATCCCACAAACACTCGCATTTACATGCGAGATGCCAACTTATCGACTTCCTTATTCAGCACATGTCCGGAGTACCCCAAATCCGAACATGTCCTAGACGGGCTTACGCCCACTCCACGGTTACGTGGGTGTTTTGGAATCGATTTGAAGGCACCAAGTTTAGAATGTACGCATTTGTTTCTAAGGCGTATCCCAACGAAATAGATAAATCGAGTAACTCATCATTGATCTAACCATTTCCAAAAGAGTCCTATTCCTTCTTTCAACACCATTTTGTTGTGGAGTTCTAGCGGTGGTGGGACGAAATCCCTCATTTGCCAAGAAATCCAAAACTCTCCACTAAGGTATTCGCCACCACGATCAGATCGTAGTGACTTGATACTCTTCCCATGACGCTTCTCCGTTTCACCTTGAAGTCTCCGAACTTGTCAAAAGCTTGGACTTACGTCGCATCAAAAAGATGTATCCATATCTCGAATAATCATCTATGAACGTGATGAAATATTCGAAACCTCCTAGCTGGATATTCATCGGACCACATACATCCGTATGAACCAATTCTAACACATCCCGAGCACGGTTTCCTTGGTTTTAAAAACCCTTTTGGTCATCTTACCTTCCAGACGGGATTCACAAATTGGAAATGACTCAACTTGGAGATCATCCATGGGCCATCATCTACCAATCTTTGAATCCTTCTAAGGTTTACATGTCCTAACCGTAAATGCCACAGATATGTTTGGTTTATGCTTGAAGGTTCTTTTCTCTTTTAGGTTTAGACAAAGAGTTAAGTGATTTATACATAGGAGTTTGTGCGGCATTAACAATATATAGTCCATCATTAAAAGTACCTCTGCAAATATATTCACCGCTTCTTTTCTTAATAATGGCATCATCATCAAAAGAAATGAATAACCATCGCATTTTAATTTAGAAATCGAAATTAAATTCATTCTAAAATCGTACTAATAATACATTATTCGAACTAATAATTTATCATTAATCTTCATTGCACGACTCCACCGCAATGACCATAAGCCCGGAATAATCGCCTGATTGATGGTAATCTCGCCCGCACTAAGCCGCTTGGTTACACGAAAACCATGCGAGTCAAAGCAAACATGATCGGTGGAGCTCGAATCAACTATCCACGAAGTGGAAGAACAAGCCGCCAAACATGTTTTGACTACTAGTGCACGAGACATACCTTTCTTAAGAGCGGGCGATCCGCTTTAAAATGTCCTTTCGACCGCACTTGTAGCACTTTCCCTTTGGCTTTTGTTCGCCTCGGGGTGAGGAGCCTTGCTTTTCACCTTGAGGGCTGCCACTTGCTTCGGCCGACTCGCTTCTTCTTCTTTCCCCATTTGGGTTTGGAGGAAGTCGCACGGTTGCCGCAAGAATTTGATGATAACCTTGTTTGAAGAGACCTTCAGATGAAGCTCTGTCAAGTTCCGCCAAACTATATGTCCTACGGTTCATATTGTAGTTGAGGCGAAACCGCTCAAAGCTTCTAGGTAAGGCCTAAGATAATATCGACTGCGTTTCCGCATCGATAGTAGCCCCAATATGCTCGATTCGCTCAAATGAGACATCATTTTTAGAACATGATCCCTTCTTGGAGTCCCTTGGACATTTGGGTTGTCATCAATACCCTCATAGCATTTTGTCTAGCCGCCTGGTTCGATGACCAAACATCTCGGTGAGACTTTTCATCGTTTAGCGGCCGAACCCATCGTCGATGCGTCTTTGCAATACATTTGTCGGTGAAGCCAAAATGTAACAATGAGCCATCTCATCGACTTTTTCCATTTCCGAATTCCGCCAACTCTTCGGGAGTGGCATCCGGTTCACAGTTCTAGAGGGCTCTCCTCGATTAAGACAAACTTATGCCCCTCGTGATCGGACAATGTCAAGATTTCTTTTCCAATCGGCAAAGTTAGTGCCATCTAGTTTATTTTCTTTGAGAATAACAATAGTGGATTGAAAGACATCGAGAATAAAAATTAAAACATTCATCACATAATGCATAGCAAAATATATCGAAAAACCTCAAAAACACAATATATATGCTAGCAACCAACACCTCAAAAAATCCGCACATGCAAGCCACGATCGTGTGGACGTTTACACATACATTTTTCAAGTAGAGTTTTACGTCTTTAATTTTACTATCTAGTCAAATTACGTTATGACAAGTAAAATTAATAGTTGGTTCCTCTTGGCCATGTATTAATTAACATAGACTCGATGGGGAGCTTATTAATTAATACACCTAAGTGAACACCATAATTTAACATCCTTAAAATATTATCTTTTAAATAATAGTCCTACAGATGGAGAGGTCCTATCATAAAAAGTAATATTTACCTTATGTTATCATTTTGAAATTTAAAACTAGTGAACCTATAATTAGCACATCCGATATGGAGGAAGGCTCTAATGTCAACGCGCATGCTAATTACTTCACAATTTAAATTAATTATGGAGGCCAATTTGATTTTAATTAAAATAAAAATCAATTTAATCACTTAGTTATTTTAGCCTTAAGGTTTTTAATTTTCTCGTCCTAACATGCAAGGAAACATATCACGCATACATCCATACATGCCATACATCAAAACAATAAAACCAAAATAAAGCATGGATAATTAATTATCCAATTATCATGGTCTTCTTCCTTGAGTTGAATCAGAAAATCTTGGCTCGATCTCTCCCATGAATCAAGCATCTCGTCGCTTCTCCCTACGGATTTTCAAAATATTAAAATTTTACTTTTATGCAAAATTAATTACATAAAAAAAAAAATTTAATTTTAAATCCCGACTTCCCAATGGACGAACTAACGGCCGAAACAGACCGGACTAAAATCGACGGCCGGCCGAACCAACCGGCCGGACAGTGCCGCGTACTGGCGGCCAGCTCGGCAACTTTCGGCGACGGCCTCTTGCTTTCAGCGGCCACTTTGCTTGTCGCGCCTTCTTAATGATCCGGCGATCCGGTTCGCTCTATTTCTTCGTGATCCGTCTTTTTCCGATTACAATTTTATACGAAATAAAATACATCGAAATTACATCAAGATTACGAAAAATAAAACCACCTAGAACTACCCGGATTTTCTCACGGGAAAACCATTACATGCCTCAAAACGGGCCAAACCAACAATTGCATAATTAATAAAAATAAATAAATAAATGCACCATTCATATAAACCATGATAATTGGATCATATCACTGCAAGAACACATCTAGCAAAATATTCCAACATCAAAATATATGAATATTTAAATTGCTATCAATTAATCACTAAAATTAATTAAAATAGCAAAAGCACAAAAATCCGACTCGATACCAATTGTTGGAAAGTAAAACGCAGCGGAGCGAAGTTTGGGAAAATATGATTATAGCGTTTACGCATCTACGAGCATTAGATCTATTTAGGCATGCTAATTAATTAATTACTAAGACTAACAAGCAATTTAAATATTATTTATTATTTATTAATTAAATATGTTGATTAATTAAAATATCCTAATCTAGATCCAAGATCATAGGATATTACCTTTTGAAGCGGTTGGTTATTTCCTTCTTGATCGCCTTGTATTTCTACCTTCGATCTTCTAGAGTATGATCCGCCTTGAACGGACGTTGTGTGGGCAACGAGCTCTAGGAACTTGCTTGGACACCTATGGATCGGCCGAAACAACTTTGATATGTGATCACTATATTTTTCTTTGCTCTCTAGTATTTTATGAACACTCTTAGCAAATTAATTGTGTTATCTAAATTGTAGAATCAAAGACACAAGTCTAGATCTACAATTAAACACAAGAGGAAAAATTGATCACACAATCTCACCAAGCATGTACTAATCGCCAACACCCCATAATGTCCTATTTATAGGCTCTTGGACTACTACTAGGGATCTAAAGGAGGATTATGGAAGGACTCCCAATTAATTCACCTTACCTTATTAGGACTCTTCCTAATATATGGTGAATCAATTAATATCAACTTAGTCCACTAAAAAGTTGATATTGCACTTCCTACCAAAATCCCAAATTACGAAATTGGGCTCCTTATTAAATATATTATTTCCGTGTTTAAGATATCGAATGTCCATTAATTAATTATAAGCTACCGTGACTTTAATTAATTAATATCTTATCCAAGAGTAGTACCACTCGAACCTTATTATTATATCGGAATTAAATCCACTAGGGTTTAATATAATAATCATTATCGAGCTCCTCAAGGGGACATCATCAACCCGCACGAGTCGACACGATTTCTAGTAATAATAATAATTGTCGTATAAACAATATTATTGCCCAAGATACGAGGCTTATTGAGTCGATCATTTTGACTCTCACCTATGGTAAATCAAAGCAATAATTATTATAAATACATAATTAAATATTATATACTTAGAATTAAGAAATAATAATTATCCGAGATTTACGTTCTTCTTACAATCGATGTAAGACACTATCTCACCTCGATCCTGCTCAACGTATGCAAATACGCTAATGTATGCTAATAGTCAAGACCAACTATACTCAAGCATACACTACAACCCTTTATATAATTTGTCTAATAATTATATAGGTTGTGAACTATTATATTATTTTATAAGGCACCGATAATGTGATCTTCCGTGTGACACCAACACACCACATTATCTACAATATAAAATAATTAGACATTTCATTTGCATAACCATAACGTGAATTAATATGCAAAACATGTGATTAAATATAATTAATATCCTCATAGGTAGTAATAGGGAATTTAGGTAATACAAGCATAAAGTATGCTTTGCAGTATACAATCCTAACAGAAACAATATACAGCACTTGGCAAACATCCAACTCTTGGCAACAGCTTTCTTTCGGTCTTACTTCTCCCGGCCTTTTCTCCTCGAGCAGATTACCGGCGGGACGAAGAACACCGAGCTTCGCTCATGAGCCGGATCAACAGAGTCTTTTTACACTCATTGTATTTAGATATCCCTAATTAATACTTGTATCCACGAATATTCGTATTAATAACATCTCGCGAGAGCATTCAAGCCCGGGCCTAACAAACCCGGCAAATCTTGTTTTATTTATCTTCTCTCGGAAGTGCTCCCGCAACCTTGTTTGTTGTCCGTCTTCCAGCAGTATTAATCTTCGGATAAATATTTTGGGCAACAACACGCGTAACTTATGCCCATCGGCGAAACGTTACAAGCAACGCAAAGGAATATACGGCGTGAAAACACGCTCCACGACGACCAACACAACGCCGCCGTTAGGGATATAATAAAACCAACAAGTGACAAGCGTCATCAACTGGATAATACAATCCAATCAATTATCCGAACAAACACAAAACATAACGGACGAAAATCAATACGATTGACCAACCCAACGGTACATCAATCAAAACGCGAGCCAATCGCTGAACAAATACGGAATTCCACCGCCCAAGGGTTGGAAGATCGAAAACGAGACTAATTTTCCGAACTTGAAAAGGTCACAACGATATATAGATCAATTTGGGACAATATCAGAACTCGCTCGAATGACAAAGGTGAGAAACAACACTGGTCAAGCATCAACGAACACAATCAGTCGATACGATTGACGAAGCAGAAGAGAAAGAAAGAAAATGCGGGTATTACATCATATCACCTTTAAAAGAGGTTTCGTCCCGAAACCTAAACAACGAGAACGAAGTTCTGGAATAGCAACCTTCCCGACCATATCCTCTTGGTCCACATCCGATCTTCATGGCCATTAGTATCGTGGTCACGACTGCGTCCTCTGCCCATCGGCATACTAAGCGGATTCCCACTCAATACGATTGCACAACTTCGCAAAATATTATACTAAGGTACCAACTCAAAGACGACATATCACATGAGGTAACCAATAACAACTCGAAAAGAAAATCCACGAGGTATCCTTTTAAAGGAAATCTTTTGAAAATCCTTGGATTTGTATATCTATTTAAAATAAACTTTAAAAGTACTTTTGGTACCTCGGGTTGTTTCATCAAAACTTGCAAACAACATACTTTAACCGTCTCATTTGAAATCATTTGAAGTCATCATGCCTCTACGTATCATCATCGCCGTTAACAACTAACAAGTTAACCATGCAAGATCATCAAATCATTCTTACATACTCTAACATTTCCGAATCCGAGTTTGAACTTTACATCGAGTGAGATTTCTCATCTTTCACTATATATTTTTGAAAATAAAAATCGCATTTGTTTTTGAAATAAGATATTTTTATGGTGTGAAAGATTTTGAAAATCATTCACTCGAATTATTTGAAAATGCAACAATACGTTAAAATCATTTTCGAAAATTCTCCCAACACTTCATAAACATCAACGACGGTAAAATTTTTCAAAATGTTCAAGGTACTTTAAAACAACTCTTTCAAATACTGTCGAGGTTTTATTTGAGAATCCTAGGCCGGCTCGCAAATTTCAAACGATTTCCAGAGTTCATACGAAGCCGCCGGCTAATCGCACTTGCACAAACTTATGAAAGTTTTAGAAAAGCGTGTTCGAACACACTCGAAGCAGACATAATTTATCAATTCATCAAACACAATCAAATATCACCTAGCAATACAAAAAGTCTTAACACACATTCACGCACAACAGTTGTTATCACTAGACACCACGTAGAGAATACAACTACAGGTGATTGGCCGCAAAAGTTAGACCTAACGGCTATAATGCGGTTCCATAGCCTTCGCCTGCATCGACTAACGCTCGCTACAACACATATTTAGCGTGCGCTACCCATGCTGCATTAGCGCGCGCTAGCCTTACACTTAGCGTGCGCTAACGGTTCTATTTTAGCGACATGATTGCGAACATATATACGACATTACTGGAATCGAAGGTCACAATTAAACAACAACAATATTCGAATGTCAAAGCCATCGATTCACATAATTACAACACATCATGAGCAACCATCAAAAGGCAATTGTCATTCAAAACCGAAAAGTTAAAAGCAAGGATCACGTCTTGAGTATATTTTGTAGAACTCATTTGAGTTCAAAACTCGTGTTTTGAAAACTTATAGTACAGTGGAAAAGAATTATCAATAATTCGAGTTTTGAAATTTCACCTTGTGGTCAACATACGAAAATCAACTTTTTCCTCCTCGAGGGCATTTTAAAAATTTTACGTGACTCCCGAAAGGATTCGAAAACTTAAAATTCCAAGGTTTATACTCTTGCAAGAAAAATGATTTATACAAGGATACATTCAGCAATATCATTCTACATTTTAGCGCAAGACGAGAATCAACAAATATATGTCACTTACTCACGATGCACCTTCAAATATTAACTACATAACACAAAATCACACAGGCTCGTATAGCTCGTGGTACAACCTGTAGTAGGGAGACTTACATCCACAGACCGCACGAAGATGATGGCTGCACCCTGATACTAATCACGGCCGACATTCCAAACGACGCGTCGCGACACGACATCAGTCAGACTCAATCTGACAAGACAAGACCCAACAATACACGACTGGACCCGACAGCCTAGGTTTCCGCAACCTAAGCTCTGATACCATAAATGTAACACCCCCAGATCAAACCGGGAATATTACACGCCGCAGACCCTCTCCGTGAGGATCCACCAGGCTAGACATCAAAACAACACATTACATTACATACCGACGAATCAAAATAACGGACCAATAGACCGATTTGGTCTTTCGTCACTGACTTACAAATCAAAATACATAAACTCATCCAGACTCATACCCACACAAGGGTAAAATACTTGCAACAACGAACAATAAGACAGCGGAAAAGACAATACAATGGACTACTAATCGAACCCAAAACTCGCCTTCGTGTGATTAGTATCATTCGTCTTTCATCATCCTCGTGCCGATCCCGTGTCTTGCTCCCAAAACCTGCATGTACACGGACACAATACAGATATCCACCCCGATTACTCGGGGTTAGCAAACTCCACTGCTTCGCTAGTGCAAGTATAAAGTGCAAATACGAGCCATACACAACACATTCCGAGAATATAACGAAAGACTTCGAGATATATTTAGTTAAAAATAGTTCAAGTCTTGAAAGGTAAACGAAGCAAGTAAGCATTTTGAAAACGTTTCCAAATCTCGGAGTTTTGAAAACATCAAAAATTGAAAATGTTCTTAATTCCTCGAAAGCCATTTAGTGGTCACACTCTAAAGTTTATTTTTCAAAATACAAATCCGTTTAACAAAACACGGGGTCCACGACCCAACCATTCCGGTCACAAAACACAGGGTCCACGACCCGATCATCCACTTCAATTCACTTACAAGGACACATTACACATAACACATTAATCTTATGCCATTCTAGTCAAGCACCAAGACTCGATATATAATGTCTCTCGACCCCGAGCACAAAGCATTGTGATACTCCGGACAATATCACAATCAACGAAAACATCAACATCATCCTCAAGATGAAAACCACAACTGGTAACCCGCGACCGTACCCCTTGTTGTGTCAAGATTTAACACCTTCCGACCGGCGATCGACTAGGAGGACGGGCGACCGAGTCACTGCCGAGCGACCAAGGCAAGTCTGCCGACCAGCAACCTGGCGACCGAGCCCTAACCCAGCGGACATGCTAGACTGGCCAACCGAAGGTCCCAGGACAAGTCCCGGTGCCGAGCGATCGACCTCAGATACGATCGTCTCTCGGTACTCGGCGACCGACTCCTGGCGACCGACATCTGGCGACCCTCTATCGGCATCTGCCGATCGACCCTTGGTGACCGACCATTGGCGACCTGCCCTTGGTGACCGACCATTGGCGACCTCGGATGATCAGCCAGGGACGACCGCTCATGTCGATCACCACCGATGGACATCCAGTCGGCAAAGGCCGAGCCTCAAGACTGGTACCATGTGCAAAGGCCGGGACAAGATCCGCGAATCCCGGACCATTGACCACAATCTGGCAGATTCTCTCCACCAGCCGACAGGCCGCCGAAAGCTGTCAGTAGGGCCGCATGTTGACTGGCTCCGGACACGTGATGGCTCCTTATTGGACCGCCCAGCTGGCACCAGCCACTGCATTGGACTTTATTCGGACAGCCAGCCTCTTCCTTGGACTTTAGCCCGACAGCCCAAGAGATCGGCAGATTATTATATTGGCCGACAGGCGGTCGGCAGATTATTCTAATGGCCGGCAGACGATCGGCCACTACAGGACAGGACCCGGCTGCCTCTATATAAACGAAGCCCCCTGCATTTGTAAACTCTCTCTGCACTCTCCGACATTCTTGCTATACATACGCAATACAGGAGCAAACATCAAGCACTTGGCAAATCTCCAACTCTTGGCAACAGCTTTCTTTCGGTCTTACTTCTCCCGGCCCATCTCCTCGAGCAGATCACCGGCGGGGACGAAGAACACCGAGCTTCGCTCAAGAGCCGGATTAACAGAGTCTTTTTACACTCATTGTATTTAGATTTCTCTCATTAATACTTGTATCCACGAATATTCGTATTAATAACATCTCGCGAGAGCATTCAAGCCCGGGCCTAACAAACCCGGCAAATCTTGTATTATTTATCTTCTCTCGGAAGTGCTCCCGCAATTGTTGTTTGTTGTCCGTCTTCCAGCAGTATTAATCTTCGGAAAAATATTTTGGGCAACAACAATTGGCGCTAGAAGGAGGGCATCCAACCCTCAATTTTTTATACCTACCGTCCCGAAGAACACTCACTGTTCTGGCGTATACTTGAAGTGACACTCACCGCACTTCAAAGAAATCCTTCAAATCATGTCTTCGCATCCGCCGAAGAAAGCCGCCGCCAACCGGCCGCACCTGCTCCGTCCCACCCGAGTCGCGCCCGATGGTGGAAGGTAGCCGCCGCGGCCGAGGCGCCGACCACGTCCCGGGAAGGCGGCCCGAGCCTCTCGCTCGATCGGTTCCGAACCAAGGAACAGATCGAAGGGGCCCTGGCCGTCCTTCAGGAGCGACAGAGTGCACTCGACGCGCCTCCAGCTATCACCCCCTCGGTCTCCCGCCGGAAGATCAAGCGGAAGCTTAAGGCACTCTTGGCGAGCAAGCGCCAGAGGCTCTCGCCCGCAAGAAGAGGCGCTCGCGGCCAGGGCACGTCTGTCTTCGATCGCACGGGCGTGACCCGACAGCGGCCAAGGCGATCCGGCCCGGCTACGAGGCAGCGGAGTTGGTGTCCGTCACCAGGAGCTCGGCCTACCGGCTCCCACAAGGCGATCCGGCCGCTGGCTCCGCTCGCCAAATTCCGAGGTCGGCGGCGGCGGGAGTCGGTCGGTACACGATCGCCTCGGCCCCCGCTCCCAAAGCCGATCCGCAAGCAGCCGAGCCGCGGCTATTGCCGCGATGCAACGTCAACTCAACGACATGAAGGCGCTCCTACAATCCGGTGCAGGCGCCACCAAGACAATCGCCGCGCCGAGCGAGCCGCTCGCGATCGACATCGAGCTCGCCCCGGTGCAGCACAAGATCGCTCCTCCTCAGACACCCGTGTACCAGGGGCGATCGGACCCCCAAACACACCTTCACAAGTTCAACATCTACATGACCGGGTGTGGGGCATCCGACGCGACCCGGTGCCGAATGTTCCCTCTGACGCTAGACGACCTCGCCCACCGGTGGTACACCTCATTGCCACCTCGGTCCATTGGCTCCTTTAACGAGCTGGCGCACGTCTTCACAGAATACTTCGCCACCAGGGCCGCTCGGCCAGAAGGTCCCCATCGCATGTGGCGGATCGTGCAAGGAGGCAGAGTCCGACTCGGACTACATCGACCGGTTGACATGATCATCCTCAACGGCGAGCCCGTAAGCGATGAGACCGCCCTCTACTCGGTCTAGGAGGTTTCGGGGCTTCGCCTATGTTCGGGCATCTCACGAAGACCCTACCGACGACCTACGCAGCCTTCCGGCTAGAGCCGCAGATTTCTGTCTGTGCAAAGGCTTCTTCTTGGCACAGGAGTAGAACGATCGGCACCGCGCGACGACCTCCGATCTCGGCCCGATCGCTACTACCCAGAGCCGGAGAACTCGATCCCCGCCTCTGATCCATTCTAACATGAGTGACTAGCCGCCGCCCGATCGCCAATTTCGACCAACGAATAAAGCAATCGGCCGCCCGGCGACGATCGCGATCTTGGCCGGATCGCAACATCATCAAGAACCGGTGGACACGATCGCCATCTGATCCGGCATATAACATGACGGACTAAGGCATAAGATCGCCTCCACCGCACATCATAAAGCCATGGTCACGGCGATCGATGGGCAGGCGCCCGGCCATGCAAGGTCCCTTTCGGCCAAGATCGCCCGCCCTTCGTTTAAATACGAGGCCGGCGTAGTCGGAGGGCTCTCCAACATTAATCAGTGGACACATGCCACAACCCCGTCTCAACGTACACCGTCGAGGCCGGCCATCTCCATGGCTGGCCGAGGTGGAAGCAGAGCTAACAAGCCGCGGGCGTGGAGTTGATTCATCCGACGCTGCCCCGCGCAAGGACTCCTCTAGACCGAGACCGCACGCCCTTCGTTTAAATACGAGGCGAGGCGCAGCCTAACAGAGGACCCTCATAATAAAGTGAGTCACGAGACACTCATTGTCTTCGCGCACCAAGACACGGTTATGGGGTCGGTCCATCGATCTCTGCGACTGTGCACGATTCCTCAAGCAAGCGAAACCACCAAGTTTCCGTGGGGGATCGGCCAATGTTGTTTTTTGCAGGTACGAGACCGAAAGATAGCTAAGCCAATCGACCATGATAGCCCAAGTCCGAGTCCCAAGTCAGCTCAGATCGCCCGTCCTCATCCATACACGATCACCAGCAAGAACCACCTCGCCCCATGTCTTCAACATAGGAGCAAGCTGGGGGGCAATTGTTGTGTCAAGATTTAACACCTTCCGACCGGCGATCGACTAGGAGGACGGGCGACCGAGTCACTGCCGAGCGACCAAGGCAAGTCTGCCGACCAGCAACCTGGCGACCGAGCCCTAACCCAGCGGACATGCTAGACTGGCCAACGGAAGGTCCCAGGACAAGTCCCGGTGCCGAGCGATCGACCTCAGATACGATCGTCTCTCGGTACTCGGCGACCGACTCCTGGCGACCGACATGTGGCGACCCTCTATCGGCATCTGCCGATCGACCCTTGGTGACCGACCATTGGCGACCTGCCCTTGGTGACCGACCATTGGCGACCTCGGATGATCAGCCACGGACGACCACTCATGTCGATCACCACCGATGGACATCCAGTCGGCAAAGGCCGAGCCTCAAGACTGGTACCATGTGCAAAGGCCGGGACAAGATCCGCGAATCCCGGACCATTGACCACAATCTGGCAGATTCTCTCCACCAGCCGATAGGCCGCCGAAAGCTGTCAGTAGGGCCGCATGTTGGTAGCTCGGACACGTGATGGCTCCTTATTGGGCCCGGTATGCACCACCGCATTGGACTTTATTCGGACAACCACCTCTTCCTTGGACTTTAGCCCGGCACCCAAGAGATCGCAGATTATTATATTGGCCGACAGTGTCGGATTATTCTAATGGCGTGACGATCGGCCACTACAGACGAGACCCATTGCCTCTATATAAACGAAGCCCCTGCATTTGTAAACTCTCTCTGCACTCTCCGACATTCTTGCTATACATACGCAATACAGAGCAAACATCAAGCACTTGGCAAATCTCAACTCTTGCAACTTTCTTTCGGTCTTACTTCTCGGCCCATCTCCTCGGCAGATCACCGTGGGGCGAAGAACACCGAGCTTCGCTCAAGAGCCGGATTAACAGAGTCTTTTTACACTCATTGTATTTAGATTTCTCTCATTAATACTTGTATCCACGAATATTCGTATTAATAACATCTCGCGAGAGCATTCAAGCCCGGGCCTAACAAACCCGGCAAATCTTGTATTATTTATCTTCTCTCGGAAGTGCTCCCGCAATTGTTGTTTGTTGTCCGTCTTCCAGCAGTATTAATCTTCGGAAAAATATTTTGGGCAACAACACCCCTTAGTATCGACCCCCAGACATCCCGTCGGACACTCCGGGTGGGAAACCACTTCCGCAGCCGTACCCCTTAGTATCGACCCCCAGACATCCCGTCGGACACTCCGGGTGGAAGTTCATCCACACACGCACCCAAGTCCACTTAGTGGCGTACCCCTTAATATCGACCCCGGACATCGTCGGACACTCCGGGTGGAAGGAACAACACACACACACGTTCCAAAATCACAGTTGCAAACCACAAGCCTCGAAGGTCAATCACAGTATATATAGTCGAGGTACCTTACTAGAATGGCCAGTTCATCCAACATATACTCACGACCAAGTAATGATACGATTCACAAGGTGTTGTGCGACGATTAATTCGCCGCAAGAGGCGATCGGCGACCTCCCTGAAAAGTCAACCATAGAAGCCAAACTCCGGACGAACACCTAAAGTCCGGCATAATATATCGATCGTCTTTTGGTAACCAGCGATCGTCTTTTGATACCGGGCGATCGTCTTTGTCTAACGGATCAGAGGCGATCGTCTCATGCCACGTGGGGATCCAGCGTCCGTCAAAGTCGTCGAATACCGAATCTTGGACGATGGCCCACCCGCGGATCTCCATAGGATACCAACAAAAAGGATCATTGACCCCAGCCTGTCACCTACCGCACCTACCGACGAGGCCGCCGAAAGGTACGAAGTGGACCCTCCTCGGACAGCGACTCGCGACGCGTGCTGGCTTCCCATTGGTTCACCCAGCTGGCCTCCAACTGCAACCTCGGACCTCAAAGGAACAGGCCCACGTGACGGGACGATCGGCCGTTTATTTTAATATAGAAAACGGCGATCGCCCGCGATCGCTCGAGGATCCCAACTACTTAGTCCCCTATAAATAGAGAACTCACTGTTGCGCGAGGGACGGATACCACCACGAATTAAGTGCAAAAATACACACAAAAGAGAGAACAATGTGCTCTTTTGGCAAGCACTAACATATTCATAGTGACATTCACACACATTCATCATAAATTCCAAGCAAGAACTCACATTCATCCATCCGGTTCTTAGGCAATCTACGCGCTCTAAAGCCTAGATAACTAGAAGCTTTTACACTCATTGTATTAGATTCTAACATTAATATTTGTACTGACAAGATATTTATTAATAACATCTCGCGAGAGCATTCAAGCCCGGACTAACAACCCGGCAAATCTTGTGTTATCCATTTTCCCACGGAAGTGTTCTCGCATTTTGTTTGTTACTCGATCGCTCCAGAATACTATCTCCTGATAATATTTTGGGTAACAACAATTGGCGCTAGAGGAAGGGGTTTCTAAACCTTCATTTTTCCTACCGTCTCGAAGAACACTCACCGTTTCTCCTGACATATACTTGAAGAAACACTCACCGTTTCTTCAATAGAAAACCATCGAAAATGACATCAAGAACAACCTCCAAGAGGGCCACCCCGAGATCTCGGAAATCTTATCCGCGAGGACCGAATCCCACCACGGCGGAAGGCGGCCGTGGCGACGCTAGGCTCACTCCCGCCCCGAGGGACGGTTCTAGCCTCTCACTCGACTCGGCCAGGACATCGGAGCAGTTGAGGAGGCTATAGCCATCCTCGTGGAACGGCAGAGGGCCCGCGATACGCCTACCATCACCCCGTCGCCAACCGCCGGCAAGCAAAAGGAAGCTCAAGGGGATCTATGTTGAGAAATCGACGTAAAGCCCCGAGCCGGAGAAGGCTCTCGTGAGGCGGGACGATTCCGTCTTGGCCGCCAGGAGCGATCCCTCATGGCGACCGGGCACTCAGCCCCAAAGGGAGACATCGATATCCGAATCCTTTACCGGGAGTTCGGCGTATCCGACTCCCAAGAGACAGACCGGCCAACGAGCCCTCGCCGCCCAAGAAGGGAACCCTCGGGCGGGGAGATCGCTGCTCACCACGGGGCTGGGATCGCACACGAACGCCTTGGTTCACGCCCGAGAGTCAATCGGCGAGCCAGCGACGGCGATAGCCGCCATACAACGCCAGCTCGATGAGATGAGGGCGCTCATGGAAAATGGAGCAAGCGCCAGGAGATCGATCATTGGTTCAAGCGAACCGCTCACGACTCGGATCGAGCTCGCCTATCCAACCAACAATCAATCCCCACAAACACCTTTATACGAGGAAATCGGATCCGAAACCCACTTAAGCAAATTCCGGATCTACATGACCGGGTGCGGAGCTTCGATGCGACGAAATGTCGTATGTTCCGTTAACTCGGGCGACCTCGCCCACGATGGTACACCTCACTACCATCTCGCTCAATCAATTGCTTTGAGAAGCTAGCGAACGACTTCAGTCATACTTCGCCGCCAAAGTCGCCGCCGAAGGTCCTCACCGCATGATGAAAATCAGGGGAAGGATGAATCGGATGAGGATTACATCGACCGGGTAGACGAGATAGTCCTCACCGGTGAGCCCGCGGCCGACGAGATCGCTCTCAACTCGATTATGAGCGGATTCCACTGACGATCGCCCATGTTCAGCACCTCACAAAAGATATCCCCGACCTATTCGATCTTCCGCAACAAAGCCGCCGGTTCTGGCCGACAGAGGATGCTCTCACTCCGCCTAGAAGAGGGACCATCCGAAGAAGGAAAAGCACCCTCCCATGTCCGGAAGAAGGCGGTCGCCAAGCCTGTAAAGGCGATCGCCAAGCCGCTGGCGAGTTCAAAGCCTTCGAGGATATAGAGGTCCACCTTCTTCACAACCTCAACTTATCTCCGCCCACATCTTCAACGCGATCAAGGGTCGCGAGTGGCTTACCAAGCCAAAGCCAATAAGAGACCACGGTCACCTAGACCGTAGTAAATTCAGGCCTATCATAAGAGTCCGGCCACAACACTAGCCAATGCCGCGATCTCCTCAGCAACTCGCAATTGTTTGAGGAAGGCAACTGGACAACTTGGTCACCGTGCCGAACCAAGGACGGAAAGGACCGAGGGCGCGAACGTCGGCATCACGAGAGAACTCCTCCCAATCCGGCCGCGAATCGAGCATGAGCCGAATACTCGATGATTCGGTCCCACCGATCAACTCGCGGCCGGTCAACATGCTTCAGCGGGAGGTGGAAACCTCGGGGTCTTTCCCGGTTTCCACCATGTCGAACAGAAACGAAAAGCCGAGCCGAGGGCATTCGGCCGGGTCCACGTCGTCGTACCCGAACCGACAATCTCTAGAGACGCGCTCATCACCTTTTCCAACAAGGACAGGGAAGGAGTGCAATGTCCCAAAGAGGATGCACTAGTGATCTCCGCTTGCATCCTTGGGAAGACGGCCGATCGCGTGTTGGTCGACAATGGGAGTTTTTGCAACATCATATTCAAATCCGCCTAGACCATTTCGGCAACCCGATCAAATTCATCAAGCCTTTCGACACCGTGCTCCAAGGGTTCGCGACAACACACCCAAGCCTACGGAGGATCAAGCTCTCCGTCGAGCTAATATGTTTTTATGATCCCAAGGTTAGGATTACTAGAACCTAAGCTTTGTAATCATAGATAGGCCCAAAGATCTATAATGGGTTCCTAGGTCGCCCTTTTAGAAACCTTGAGGCGGTCGCCTCATCTTTCTTTTACCGCATCAAATTCCCCACCGCCGATGGGACGGCAGTCTTGTAAAAGGAGATCGGCTAATGGCAAAGAGATGTTTGAGTTACTCCTATGTTGTTAATTCTTTCAATACTTCCCGCATCGTATGTAACATTGAAGCGATCGACGATCAACCCATGGAGATCAACGAGCACGAGACTTCGTACCAACCCGACTCGGGGACGCCATCTCTCATCGATCGACGGACGACATCGAGCCAAGGATCGGTTTCGAGCCAAGTCTCGACATCGATCCAAGGACCGAGTCCGAGATCGTACCAACGAGAGGCGACCGTCCCCGCCAAGAGTTGGAAAGCATTACGATGGATCCGATCATCGAACGGGAGGTACAGACGGCGCGAGCATCGACCGCGAATTAAAGGGAGATCGATCAACTTGCTACGTAAGAACATCGGTGTCTTTGCACGGTCGCATCAAGATATGGTTGGCATAAGTCCCGAACACGCCCGCCATTATCTCAAGATCGACCGGCAATGAAACCTGTTCACCGAAGCGTAGGAAGTTCGGTCCCGAGAAATACGCAGCGCTCGACATAGAAGTCCGTGGTTACTCAAGAATGATCGACGGAGTAGCAATCGACGAACCACAAGGTCGCCAACGCGTGCTCGCCAAAAAGCCGATCGCCTCGGAGATTATGCATAGACTTCACCGACCTCAACGGCATGTCCAAAAGATCACTTCCCAATGCCTCATATCGATCATCCGGTCGATAGCACGGCAAAGTTGCGAAATGATGTCGTTTATGGATGCCTTCGCGGATATCATCAAATCCCAATGGCAGAGGAAGACATAAAACACACATCTTTCCACACGTAAAAGACATATACTTTTGGGTCGAATGCCGCTCGCTTGAAAACGCAGGGGCGACCTACCGATTAGTCAACAGGATGTTCGCCGATCAGATCGGCAAGACCATGGAGGTCTACATTGACGATATCGTGGTCAAAAGCCTCAAGAAGGAAGATCACCTCAACGATCTTGCCGAGACGTTCGCCATTCTTGAGAAGTTTAACATGAAGCTGAACCCCAAGAAATGCAACTTCGGGGTGGGCTCCGGGAAGTTCTTGGGGCACATAGTGAGCCAAAGGGGGATCGAGGCGAACCCCGCCAAGATACGAGCGATCCTTGACATGCAGGAACCGCGAAACATCAAACAGGTGCAACGCCTCATAGGCTGTCTAGCCGCCCTCAACCGTTTCATATCACGGCTCGGCGATAAAAGCAAGCCTTTCTTCGCGACCATCAAGAACAAGAAGTTCGCATGGACGAAAGAAAGCCAGATAGCATTCGCCAAAATAAAGGAATATCTATCCAACCCCAGATCTGGCAAAGCCGATCCCGGTGAAAATTATTCCTTTACTTAGCGGCCTCGAGGTCGACCGAGTGCCGTGCAGTGCGAGCAGAGGGGCAAGCCCACTTGCCGATCTACTATGTTAGCCAGCGCTCACGACGCCGAGACACGTTACACACCATTGGAGAAGATCGCTATGCCCTTGTCATGAGTGTACGAAACCGAGAGCTTACTTCTTCGATCACCGTGGAGGTCCTAACCACTCTACCTCTAAGACAAGTCCCGCACCGACCGGACACCAACGGCGACTCCTCAAGTGGTCGCTGGAGATCGCACAATACGGTATCACTTACGCCTCGCACGGCGATCAAAGGCCAAGCTCGCGGACTTCGAGTGGAATTAACGCCTCACGGTCCGACCCAGTCGGCCGACCCGCCCGGAAATTATACGTGGATGGCTCGGCGACCAAGGCGAGCAAAGGTGGATTGTCCTCATTAGCCTGCACGGTCGAGTTTCACAAATGCCGTGCGTTTCGGTTTTCGTGCGACCAACAATGAAGCCGAATACGAAGCTCGTAGGCGGGCTTGATCTAGCCTCGCCCTAGATGTTCGACGCCTCCATATCTACATGGACTCTCTTTGGTCGTGAACCAAGTCAAGGGGGAATATGAGGCACGCGCAATGATGGTCAAATACCAAGAGCCGGTCGCCAAAATGTGCACAAAATTTGAAGAAGTACTAATCGAGCAAGTCCCGAGAGAACACAACTCCTGTGCCGATGCACTTTCCAAACTAGCATCATCGGATGGGGCACCACTTCTCCAACATCCAAATCACAAAGTCGCAAGGCCGCGATCGACAGAATTTGGTTACCACGGTCGCCATCGCCGAAGAGAATTGGATGACTCCGCTCATCAAATACTTAAAAGACGGAACGGTCCTCGACGACCGTGTTAAAGCTCGCCAACTCCAGCCGTGCGACTGTGTATACCCTATCGACGATCGGCTTTACAAGCGAAGCTTTCACCTTCCTCCTCAAGTGTATTACACCGAGGAAGGTCGGCTCGCTTTAGCCGAAATCCATGACGGGATTTGTGGGAACCACGCGGGCGAGCCCTCCTCCATAAGACGACTGCACAAGGATTTTTCTCGCCATCACTTGGAAAGATGCGATCGCTTATGCCGATCTTGTCATAGATGTCGATAATGGGCCCCAACATAAAACTATCACCCGAACAGCTCACCTCCATGTATAGCCCTTGGCCATTTGCGCAATGGGGCATCGACCTTATAGGTCCCTTGCCGACGGCCCAGGGGCCGTAAGTTCGCCATCGTTGGGGTCGATTATTTCACCAAATGGGCCGAGGCCGAACCGCTCAACAAGATCGCCAAGAACAAGTGATCAAGTTTATATGGAAAACATAATTTGCCGATTCGGTTTGCCCTGTGCCATCATCTCCGACAACGGAAACAGCTTCGACGGTTTAGAAGTCATGCAATCTCGTGAAAAGTGGGGAGTCAAAAGGTTATTCTCGCGCCTATCACCCTCGATTTAACGGCAGTAGAGGCGTGAATAAGATCCTCAAACACACGATCAAAGCACGACTCGAATCTGTAAGGAAGATGGGCGAGCGAGCTCCCAGACGCTTTATGGTCCTACCGAACGACGACCCGCAATTCAACCGGCGAAACCCCGTCGCCCTTACCTTCGAATGTAAGCGGTGATTCCTTCGAGATCGCCGTCTCACCATCGAACCGAACAGAGATGACAACCGACAACGATGTAGCCCGCGAATCGACCTAGACATGCTTGAAGAAAGACTACCGACCTCGTAAATGAAGAACACAATCCACAAAAAGAGAGCCGAGAAGTTTTTCAATTCAAAGGTCGAGAGAGAAGATTTCAAGTGGGCGATCTCGTCCTCAAGAAAATCCAAACCCATACAGCGTCTTTGGTCCGAATGGGAAGGACCTTTCGAGTATCCAGATGGTTAACTAAAGGAGCCTACGAATGGAACATCCCGACGGTATTCTGACCAATACCTCGAACGCCGTGCATCCAAAAAATACTATCGGTGATAAATTTGTATTCGATTTCAATGATGTACGAGGAATATAATGAGATTCTTTGTTATCCCATCTGTTATGGCGATCGCCCCACTGTGCATCGCATATCACCGACGATCGCCGATCACGACGATCCTAGGTAAAATTAGTGCAACCATGGTCACGGAGGTCGATGGAACCGACACTCGCCATGCAAGGTTCCTTTGGGCTAAGATCGTCCGCCTTCGTTTAAATACGAGGCCGACGTAGCCGAAGGACCCTCCAAAATAAATCGCAGGCGCGATCGCACGTTCTCAAGGTACATCATCTAACAGGTGAACCCGAACAATGCGACGTGCCGCTACCCCGCCTCAACGTACACCGCCGAGGATCGCCGTCTTCATGGCGGGCCGAGGTGGAAACAGAAGCCGACAAGCCGCGGACGTGGTGTCGAATAAGCCGACAACACTCCGCGCAAGGACTCCTCCAGAGCCGAGATCGCCCGCCTTTCGCTTTAACACAAGGCAAAGCGTAGCCTAACGGAGGACCTCACAAAAGTGAGTCGCAGGATACTAAATATCCCGCGCACACGAAGACACGATTGGGGAGATCGGTCCATCGAACGCCGCAACCACACATTACTCTTCGTAATCGGCAAAATGAAGATAGCTCGCCAGATAGACTAGTCTTTGTTTCCTTACTTACTATAAGTGAACAAAACAAGGGGCGTGGATAGCCGAGCTACTCTCAAATACGATCGAACAAAGAGAAACCATATTCGATCGGCTTCGCCAAAAACGAGCAGCCGAGCTACTCTCAAATACGATCGAACAAAGAGAAACCATATTCGACGGCCGCCAAAAACGAGCAGGCGATCGAGATCGTCCGAAAAAATTACAAGTAAGAATTCCAATTCAAAACATGTCAATACTTTCAACACTCGGATAATCGGCCGACGAACAAAAAAAAAAAAAAAAAAAAAAAAAATCGAAAGCAAATATACGCGTACTCAAAAATTGCACACAAACAAATAAAGGCGATCGCATATAATGCATTACGCGGAATGAGAAAAGAAGTATTTTATTCATAAACACAAGCTTCATACATCTCAAGGCCTCAAGGCATTACAACAAAAAGTACAAGTTACGGAGGAAAACAAAAGCCTCTCAAAGCCCCGCCTTTGGTCTCGCCCTCGGGTCGCGGATCGGCTTGGGCATCGGCCTCGGATGAATGAGTTTGCCGGTATACCAACTCAAGTCAACCCCGAGGTCGACCAAATCAAGGATCCAGAGAGAATTCTGATACAGAGGATGCTTGGAGACATAGGATCTCGAAGCTTTCCATCGTAGGACCGGTCTCGACCCCGCCTTTTTAGCAACTCGGACCACAAGATAGGCCAAATAGTAAGCGAACTCGCCGACGTGCCCGACGTTAAGGTAGGATCGACCTCGATCGCCTTCGCCGCTCTTTCAGATCCGCCGCCGTCTTCTCGACCTCCGCGCCCGCCGCCTTGGCAACATTCTCGCCCGGCCTTCTCCAGCCTCTCTCTTCGCGCTCCACTCACCACCGAGCCGATCCACCGCAGCCTTGGCCGGCCGCCTCCTCTCGCGAAGCCTCGAGCTTCGACGAGTCTCCTTCTCCTTATTATCGGATCGATCGGCGCTTCCTTGGAGCGACTCGCCCGCTTCAATCGATCCACGCCCCGCTTAGCCCGCTTGGCGGTCTCCTCATACTCTTTCTCCATCGACCGAATCCGGTTGGCATCCTCGATATTTCGCTCCGGCGGTCTCGAGCTCGCGATGGAGATGAGCAGGAGGGTCGCCTCAAAATCCCGAGCGCTTGGACGGCCATCGCCGCGCCCGAAGAGCTGTGGCAACGGCCGCCGCATGGCATCTCCAGACGCGACGAGCGATCGCGTCAAGGTCGGCCGCCCAAGCCTTGGGCAGGAAGTGATTGCCGCGAACGTAAAGGTGGACTTCGATGTAACCTTGTGGAGCCTTGCTCGACAGAAATCCAAAGACCATGGGGCGACGTCCGGCCGGGCCGAGGCGAACCTCAGCCGCAAACCAAGGAAATCAAGGAGTTAGCCCATACCATGCTCTAATGCCTAACTCGTAAAAACTTTGACCCACTCTTACCTATTGACCACCGGGTCGCGTCCAAAAAAGGCTTGCCCGGGGTGTCTCCGCATCGGCGATCGCCATCTTCTTCGCCGAGCCGGATGACCGGGTCCGGTGACCGTGGGCTTGGCGCGTAACGCTCCATCATCGGGATGGCGGAGATAGGAGCCGCAGCGACCGAGGCTCAAGAATCGATACGTCCGCCTCGAGAGATCGACGGGGACTCCGACCTCCGCCTCTTGCGGCGTTTGAGCTTCCTCTCCTCGACCACCGGCTTGGCGACCGCCTCGCCGGGTCTCGCCACCGGGCAGTTGAGACGCTGCCGCAGAACGCGACTACCGCTTGCCCAAATTAAGGCGACCAAGAACTCCCAAGTCCGACATAGCTATCTCTCGGCGGAGGTTCGCGATTCGGGAAAATAAGCCTCACAAAGAAAAGGTGCAAACAAGTTAGATAAAATAAAACAACATCTTGGAGACGATCGTCAAAGAAAGGAAACACCACTTAACCTCATACCTTGAACTTTCAAGTGACGAGGGTAGCAAAACAAACGAGCCCCCAACCGATGAGCTTCAGTACCAAGCGATCGAACGTCAATAAAGGAGTTCGGCAACGCACGAATACGCTCCCAAACGATCAAGAAATCAAATGGGAGGTCATTGGTCGCCGGGACGAGAGGTCCTGCAAAAAGAAAACGAAATTAGATCAGTCCAAGACAAGCTCAATCAAAGGGAGAGTTTAAATCCTTACTCGGATTCCTCTCCCGGAAAATAGTGGGAATCTCCAACTCTTCATTCAGCCCTTCACTCAACGCCGATCGCCATGCCCCGCCGACCCAACACCATTTTGCAGTCGCCCTTGGTCTTATTCGCACGCCAAGAACCACTCTCCGATTCGGCCCCGGATATGATAACCGCCGATCGTCCCTTTCTCGCAGCCAATTTAAACAAATAATTCATCTCAGTGCGCTAAGGTGACGAAATAACCGGTGACCGCCGAACAAGGTCAACGCAGATGATCTCAGCCCAAGCATTCGGCGTCATTGAAGAGGCGCCAAATTCCGTGCGATCAAGAATAGGAGACGGCGAGTGGCAACGGAATCGCACTCCGCCTCCATAATCATCTCGTTGACGGCGACCATATCTCGGGGCGGTTGGTCGGGCGCGCCATTCTCCAAGGGCACGTGGAGGGAAACGCGAGGGGATGTGATATTTGGCCCTCCGGCCGCTCAGTCATTCTTGGTCGCCGTACTCGGATCCGCCGAGAGTCCACGGAGACGGGACGGCCTCGAAAGACCGTCCGATTCACATGTTTGTAAGGGTGAGCGGCGGAGTAGGCCTCGAAATCGACTCCGGGCAAGGTCCAGTGATCGTTTCCATCATCCGGGCAAAAGCCACATAGAGGGGCCGACCGCTCTCTCTTTCCTGTGCCTCCCGCACTGGATCGTCTTCATCTACCGGCGAACCCCTCGCTCCGCCGTCACCGCCGCCCTCGCCACCTCGGCCTCGTTGAAAGTTTTTCGAGTTCTTCGGTGCAATCCCGCCGAATAGCTTCGTGGCCGTCTCCATATCCACTCTAACGGAACCTCCTCCTGCTCGTGCAACGCGGCGGCAATGGAAGAACTTCCGCCTCGAAGGTTTTCGATCCTCCCGACATATTGGAAAGTAAAAATAAGGAGAAGGTTAAATTTAATCTTACCTAGGAAAAAGAAGAAGATCGGCACTCAAAGGCTCCGTAAATTTCTGCAGAAATTGGCCATGGATGCTAAGGGCGCGTAAAAAGTGAAGGAGAAGAAGCCCTCCTTTTTATAGATGGGAACGAGGGCCTAAGTGCAAAAAGGAGAAACCTCGGGACCGAATCGGAACCGTCACGTGGGACGATTAAATGCGGCCTCGAATCCCGCATACGCGTCTTTTCGAGGGCATGCCACCGACAGTGTCCGACAAACCGTCGGATTCCCCAACGGCGGCACGACGCGTGTCCCCGCCAGGAAAGGCCCGCCTTCTTTTCCCGCTGCTCCCGACGCGAAAGAAGGTCGTCCATATTTGAATTCAGATCGGCTGGTCGTCTAAACATCGGCGATCGCCAACAGTGCCACCTCACCCCGTGTTTTCAACATCAAGGCGAGCTGGGGGGGCAATTGTTGTGCGACGATTAATTCGCCGCAAGAGGCGATCGGCGACCTCCCTGAAAAGTCAACCATAGAAGCCAAACTCCGGACGAACACCTAAAGTCCGGCATAATATATCGATCGTCTTTTGGTAACCAGCGATCGTCTTTTGATACCGGGCGATCGTCTTTGTCTAACGGATCAGAGGCGATCGTCTCATGCCACGTGGGGATCCAGCGTCCGTCAAAGTCGTCGAAGACCGAATCTTGGACGATGGCCCACCCGCGGATCTCCATAGGATACCAACAAAAAGGATCATTGACCCCAGCCTGTCACCTACCGCACCTACCGACGAGGCCGCCGAAAGGTACGAAGTGGACCCTCCTCGGACAGCGACTCGCGACGCGTCGGCTTCCCATCGTTCACCCACCGCCTCCAACTGCAACCTCGGACCTCAAAGGAACAGGCCCACGTGACGGGACGATCGGCCGTTTATTTTAATATAGAAAACGGCGATCGCCCGCGATCGCCTGAGGGATCCCAACTACTTAGTCCCCTATAAATAGAGAACTCACTGTTGCGGCCAGAGGGACGGATACCACCACGAATTAAGTGCAAAAATACACACAAAAGAGAGAACAACAGGCTCTTTTGGCAAGCACTAACATATTCATAGTGACATTCACACACATTCATCATAAATTCCAAGCAAGAACTCATGCATTCATCCATCCGGTTCTTCCGCAATCTACGCGCTCTAAAGCCTAGATAACTAGAAGCTTTTACACTCATTGTATTAGATTCTAACATTAATATTTGTACTCAAGATATTTATTAATAACATCTCGCGAGAGCATTCAAGCCCGGGACTAACAACCCCGGCAAATCTTGTGTTATCCATTTTCCCACGGAAGTGTTCTCGCATTTTGTTTGTTACTCGATCGTTCCAGCAATACTATCTCCGGATAATATTTTGGGTAACAACACAAGGAAGCACAAGATTTCAACAGCACCGAACGACACAACTAATATCACTCAAACTCACATATTCATCCATAAACACGTGACTCCAAGTACATAATTTGACAAAAGAATTACACTATACATTTACCAACGACATAATCATACGCAATGACATCACAAGAAAATAAGGTGATTCTATACTCGACACTAGCTCGCATATTCAACTAAGCACATTAATTCCCGACACACACGGGTCACCTTTACAAAAAGCATGATGGTAAATATTCCGATTCTTTTGAAAAATGGTTATTAATATTTATTTAGCACATATCGACGATTAACAACCATAATATCCACAAAACACGTAATGTATGGGCAAGATACTTGCCTCGACAATCGATACCGGACACTCCTACAATCACGGCTCAGTCGGGACACCTCGAACACCTACGATTCCCTGCCAAGGAAAAGAATACACCCACGATCGAGAAGCTTGAAGAAAACGACTAACGGAAGGGTTCCGACTCGAGTTCTTCACAAGAATTCGACCCTAACAACATATAATCAATAAATCATCGATCATACGAGGAAGAATAATCGTAGAACGCCCGAAAACCCCTCTATGACATTTTACCGGACACCTTCAAGGCATCGATCAAGAACTCGTCCAAATCGACGAATCGATACGATCCGACCATGGAATAATAAAGGAAATGATATAATATATCTAAATTATCATCAATCCATCAAAATCTTAAGTTAAATCGGATTAAACGGATTTAAAACGAACAAAATACCCAAAATCCCCAAAATTAGATTTCTAGAAAATCTGACCTGATTCGGTAGATCGGAGGATGTTATAGGATGGATGATTGATGATATGAACTCCAAAACTTCATGGATTGATTGTCCAACAACATCTCTCCATGATTAACCAAGCTCAGTAGCGGAAGGGAAGAAAACGAGTGAGAAAATGGCCAAACCCGTCTGCAGGCCATAAATAGCCGCATACAGGTGCCGCGCCTGGGCCGAGTGTGCCGCGCACGTGCCCAAAAATGGCTCCCAGTGGTCGGCGGTGCCGCTGCTCGGCCGGAGTGTGCCGCGGCACCCGCATGCTTCTGGGCGAAAAATGCCACAGAGTGTGCCGCGGCTTCACGGGAGTGTGTCGCGGCACTGCATCGCCGCCAGGAGCCGCCGAGCACCGCCGGCCGTGACTCGCCAGAATCTGCCGAGCACTACCGGCCGTGACTCGCCGCTGCTGGGCCAAAGCTGTTCGGCCATGACTCGGCCGGCCAACTCCGACGGCCCGAACGACCCCGAAACCCGAACTCGAATACGAATCGATGATACGGTTACGACGTACTCGCAAAGACGAATCTAAGAGCTAAGAGAACACACACGACCACCCGAAGGCTCGGAATTCAACAACGGAAGTAATTACCCAAAACTTTGGGAAATTACGAAAATGGCCCAAAACGTCCGAAAATCACGATACGCGATCGAAACACCAAACCAAAGCTCGCAACATGAATAATAACATTAAATGAACTTACGAAACTCAAACGGCAGCTGGACGAGATTCGCAAGAATCGCACTCAAGTGCGGAAAAGTCGCTAAAAAGCTCGGAACTCAACAAAACGGTACCGAAACGAACTCAGATGACAAAAAGTGCAGAATTAATCATTCTCGAAATGACGAAACGGTCATGAGCGAGTCGTCAAAACGGACTCCGGCTGAAAAAGAAATTTACCGAAAAATCGGAAATTTCGGATATTACAAAATGGCTCTCTTAAGCTTGCACACTAAGTGCTCCTCTCCTTCAGCAATGAATCCTTCAGGTTGGCGCATATAGATTTCCTTATCAAGACTCCCGTTCAAGAACGCAGTCTTGACATCCATCTGCCAAATCTCCATATCCAAATGCGCAGCTATAACTAAGAGAATCCGGATCGATTTAAGCATGGCTACTGGCGAAAAGATTTCATCGTAGTCGATGCCCTCTTTCTGAGTGTAACCTTTCGCAACAAGCCTTGCTTTGTAGGTTTCAACCTTCCCTTCGATCCTCTTTTATGCTTGTAGACCCACTTACTTCCAATGGGTTTTACCCCATTGGGTAGTTCTACTAGCTCCCACACTTGGTTAGAATCCATAGATCCCATTTCGGATTCCGTTGCTGTTTTCCAGGATTCAGCATCCTTGTCTTGAACTGCCAGTTTGTACGTACATGGATCCGTTTCATCCTGGTCCTGGGAGTGGTCCGAAGATGCTCCCACGCCGATGAAACGTTCGGGTTGACGAACAACCCTCCCACTACGACGAGGCGTGCCCTTAGTTTGCGTATCCACAATAGTGTCGATACGTGGTACACTAGGTGTTTGCACAATTGGTATTGTCGAAATCTCTCCCCTAAGTTCTTCTAGAATGACCTCACTCCTAGGCTTGTGACTTATCATATAGTCCTCTTCTAAAAACCGGGAATTGGCGCTAACAATGACCTTCTGGTCTTTAGGACTGTAGAATAAGCCACCCTTCGTTCCCTTAGGATATCCTACAAACACTCGTACTTCTGTACGAGATGCCAGCTTATCAGCTTCCTTATTCAGCACGTGTGCTGGTGAACCCCAAATCCGAACATGTCCTAGACTGGGCTTGCACCCATTCCACAGTTCTGTGGGTGTTTTTGGAATTGATTTCGAAGGCACCAAGTTTAGAATGTACGCCGCTGTTTCCAAGGCGTATCCCCAAAACGAAATAGGCAAATCAGAATAACTCATCATTGACCTAACCATCTCTAATAAAGTACTATTCCTTCATTCAGCAACACCATTTTGTTGTGGTGTATCAGGCACTGTGAGCTGGGAAGTAATCCCCTCATGTGCCAAGAAATCCAAAATCTCTTCACTAAGGTATTCGCCACCACGATCAGATCGTAGTGACTTGATACTCTGCCCATGACGCTTCTCCGTTTCAGCCTTTAATTCTTTGAACTTATCAAAAGATTCAGACTTACGTCGCATCAAATAGATGTATCCATATCTCGAATAATCATCTATAAACGTGATGAAGTATTCGAAACCACCCTTAGCCTGGATGTTCATTGGACCACATACATCGGTATGAACCAATTCCAACACCTTTTGTGCACGATTTCCTTTGCTTTGAAAAGCCCTTTTAGTCATTTTACCTTCCAGGCAGGATTCGCAGGTTGGAAATGACTCAACTTGGAGCGAATCCAATGGGCCATCGCTCACCAATCTTTGAATCCTTCTAAGGTTAATATGACCCAATCGTAAATACCACAAATATGTTGGATTTATGCTCGAAAGTTCCTTTCTTTTATTAGGATTAGTCAAAGAATTAAGCGATTTATAATTATACAAGGGAGCTGGTGCAGCATTGATGATATAAAGTTCTTCATTATAAGTACTCCCGCAAATATATTCACCATTTCTTTTAATAATTGCATTATCTTCAAAAGAAACTGAATATCCATCACGACACAATTTAGAAACTGAAACCAAATTCATTCTAAAATCGGGTACTAATAATACATTATTAAGAACTAAAATTCTATCATCAACTTTTAGCTGCACGACTCCCACTGCAATAGCCTTCAGCCTGGAATAGTCGCCCCAGCTTATTGTAATCTCATCCGCACTAAGTACCTTGGTTACTTGGAACCCCTGCGAGTCATAACAAACATGATCAGTGGAGCCCAAATCCACTATCCACGAAGTGATGGAACAGGCAGCCAAACATGTTTTGACTACTAGTGCATGAGACGTAGCTTTCTTAGGGCAGTTACTCTTGAAATGTCCTTTCAGACCGCAGTTGAAGCACTTGCCCTTCGGCTTTTTGTTCGCTTCCGGCTGAGGAGCCTTTGACTGAGGAGCCTTGCCCTTAGCTTTGAAGGTTGCCACTTGCTTCTGGCCAAACTGATTTTTCTTCTTTCCCCATTTGGGTTTTGAAGAAGCAGCACCGGTTGCAGCAAGAATTTGATGATATCCTTGTTTGAAGAGACCTTCAGCAGATTGAAGCTCTGTCAGAAGTTCCGCCAATGTGTAAGTCCTACGATTCATATTGTAGTTGAGGCGGAACTGCTCAAAGCTTCTTGGTAAACTGCCCAAGATAATATCGACTTGCGACTCCGCATCGATAGTGGTCCCCAGTATGCTCAGTTCGTTCAAATGAGACATCATTTTAAGAATGTGATCCCTTACTGGGGTCCCTTCAGACATTTAAATTGTCATCAAAACCCTCATCGCATTTTGCCTAGCCGCCCGGTTCTGATGACCAAACATCTCAGTGAGATTTTTCATCATTTCCGTGGCTGAGCCCATCGTCTGATGCTGATGCTGCAATACATTTGTCAATGAACCCAAAATGTAACAGCGAGCCATCTCATCCGACTTTTTCTATTTCCGGAATTCAGCCAACTCTTCAGGAGTGGCATCCGGTTCTGGTTCCAAAGGACTCTCCTCAGTTAAAACAAATTTATGCCCCTCGGCAGTCAAGACAATATCAAGATTTCTTTTCCAGTCGGCAAAGTTAGTGCCATCAAGTTTGTTTTCTTTGAGAATAACAGCTAGTGGATTGAAAGACATCTGAGAATAAAATTAAAAACACCATTCATCACATAATTCGACGCAAAATATATTGAAAAAACCTTAAAACAATATATATGCAATCAACCAATACCTTGAAAAACCGTACATGCAAGCCACGATAGTGTGGACGTTTACATATACTTTTTCAAGTAGATTTTAACGTCTTTAATTTTACTATCTAGCCAAGATACATTTTGACAAGTAAAATTAATAGTTGGTTCCTCTTGGCCATGTATTTAATTAACATAGACTCCGATGGGGAGCTTATTAATTAATACACCTAAGTGAACACCATAATTTAACAAACCTTAGAATATTATTTAATGATAATAGTCCTACAAATGGAGAGGTCCTATCATGAAAAATAATATTCACCTTTTTGTTATCAAAATTGAAGTTTAAAACCAGTGAGCCAATAATTTAGCACATCCGATATGGAGGAAGACTCTAATGTCAACGCGCATGCTAATTATTTCACAATTTAAACCAATTATGGAGGCCAATTTGATTTTGAAAAATCAATTTTAAAATCACTTAGTTATTTTGAAAAATTAAGGTTTTTAATTTTCTCGTCCTAACATGCAAGGAAACATATCACGCATACATCCATACATGCCATACATCAAAACAATAAAAACCAACAAATATTAAAATTGGACAATTATATCCAATTATCATGGCTTTTTATTCCTCGTTTTGAATAACGAAAAAATTTTCGGCTCGTTTGCTCCCACTGCTTCAAGCATCTCGTGGAAAAATGAATTGAACGACCCAAACCGGACGACTTGACTCATCGTCACGCCCGATCCGCTGCCGGCCGCCCGACTCATTGCCCGGCCGAAGCTGCCGAAGTCACGGCCGAGCTCGCTGTGGCCGACTCACGGCCGAGCTCGCTGGCTGTGGCCGAGTCCCGACGGCATCTTTGCCTCGGTCTTGCCATTCGACGGACTCCTCTTCGCTACTGACTTCTTTTTCTTTCGTACTTTGAGTGTTCCAACTCGATTACAATTTTATTCAAAATAAAATACATCGAATTTACATCAAATTACAAGAAAAAATAAATCCTATTCTACCCGTGGATTTTCTCACGGAAAACTTATACATGCCACAAAACGCCAAATTATCAAAACGCGTAAATAAATAAAACATCACATAGCCATGATAATTGGATCATATTTTCTCGCAAGACAAATTCTAGCAAAATATTCCAAAAATCATACTATACGAATATTTAATTGCTAGCATATTAATCACCAAATTAATTAAATTGAACGTAACCTAAAGACTGCTCGTACCAATTGTTGGAATATAAAACGCAATGAAGCGAGTTGGTGATAGTAATTTAATAAAAGGTTTTATAAACTAACCAACGTAAAAACCGGATCTATTTAGGCTTGTCAACTAATTAACTAAACAGATTAATAAACAATTAAATAAACATATTTACGTATGGGAGTCGGTAATTTTTACCTTTGACGCGAAGTGGTAGAAAAATCCCTTTTGGTCGATTTGTCCTTCTTCGTGTTCCTCTCCGATCTTCTTGTATTTCTACCTCAAGATCTTCTAGAGTATATCCCGCCTACGTCCGGATGTCGTGTGGGCAACAATCTACCGGACTACTTGGAGAGCAATATATGGTTCGGCCGAAAATAAATCTCCAATAAATACCTTTCAAATGTTTCCTCTCTATTTTTCTGAATATTTTTGTATTTTAGAAAAATATTGTGTTAGCTAAATTGTGGATTCCAAGACACAAGTCAAGATCCACAATTAAACACAAAGAAAGAAAAATCGAATTCCTTGAATTATGAAGCATAAAATCGGCCACCATATATCCTTCTTTTATAGGTGTTTTGGGCTACTCTAGGGACCTTAAGGAGGATATGGTAAGGACTCCCAATAGATATCTTCTTCCCATATTAGGACTCTTCCTAATATTAAGACTCTATTAATATCAACTTGGTCCACTAATAAGTTAATATTGCACTTCCTACCAAAATCCCAAATTACGAAATTGGGCTCCTTTTAAATTAATTATTTCCCGTGTTTAAGATATTCCATGTCCATTAATTAATTAAAGCTACTGACAGCTTTTAATTAATTAATGTATTATACATGAGTATACCACTCGACCTTTATTATTATATCGGAAAAATAATTCCACCTGCAGGGTTTGATATAATAATCCTTTCGAGTGCCTCAAGGGACATGATCAACCCGACCGGTCAGACACGATTTCTAGCTATAATATTAATTATCATATAGATAATAATATTGCCCAAAATATCGAGCATATTGAGTCAATCATTGTGGCTCTCACCCATGATAAATCAAAGCAATAAATATTAAATATATATAATTAAATATTAATCACTAGAATTAAGAAATAATAATTATCCGAGATGTACGTTCTTCTTATAGTCAGTACAGAAGAATCTATCTCACCTCGATCCTGTTCAACGTATAACGAATACGCTAATATATGCTAATGGTCAAGACCAACCAATCTCAAGCATATACTACAACCTCTCACATAACGGTCTAATGTTACATAAGTTGTGAACTAAATATTACTATATAAGGAACCGATAATGTGATCTTCTGTATGACACGACACACCACATTATCTACAATATAAAGTAATTTAGACTGCATTTGCATAACCAGAGCGTGAATAAATATACAAAACATGTGATAAATAAATTAAATATTCTCATAGATAAAGACCGGGAAATTAGGTAATTCAAGCATAAAGTATGCTTTGACGTATATAAGCCTAACAAAGATCACCTCAATGATCTCGCCGAGACGTTCGCCATCCTCGAGAAGTTCAACATGAAACTGAACCCCAAGAAATGCAACTTCGGGGTGGGCTCCGGGAAATTCCTGGGGCACATCGTGAGCCAAAGGGGGATCGAGGCGAACCCCACCAAGATTCAGGCGATCCTCAACATGCAGGAGCCACGGAACGTCAAGCAGGTGCAACGCCTCACAGATTGTCTAGCCGCCCTCAACCGTTTCATATCTCGGCTCGGCGATAAAAGTAAGCCATTCTTCGCGACCATAAAGAACAAGAAGTTTGCATGGACGAAAGAGAGTCAAGTAGCGTTCGCCAAAATCAAGGTATATCTATCTAACCCCCAGATCCTGGCAAAGCGATCCCCGGTGAGAAACTATTCCTTTACCTGGCAGCCTCGGAGGTCGCACTGAGTGTCGTTTTGGTGCGAGCGGAGGGACAAGTCCACTTGCCGATCTACTATGTTAGTCAAGCGCTCCATGACGCTGAAACACGTTATACACCATTGGAGAAGATCGCCTATGCCCTTGTCATGAGTGTTCGTAAGCTAAGGGCTTATTTCTTCGAACATCAAGTGGAGGTCCTAACGACTCTACCTCTAAGGCAAGTTCTACACCGACCGGACACCAACGGGCGACTCCTCAAGTGGTCACTAGAGATCGCCCAATACGGTATCACATACGCTCCTCGCACGGCGATCAAAGGCCAAGCTCTGGCAGACTTCGAGGTGGAATTAACATTCCCTCACAGTCCAACCCAGATCGGCCGACCTGCCTGGAAGCTATATGTGGATGGCTCGGCGACCAACTTGCGAGCAGGGGCAGGGATTGTCCTCATCAGTCCCGATGGGCAAAGTTTCACAAATGCTGTGCATTTCGGTTTTCGTGCGACCAACAATGAAGCCGAATACGAAGCCTTGGTAGGCGGGCTCGATCTAGCCCTCGCCCTGGATGTTCGTCGCCTCCATATCTTCATGGACTCCCTCTTGGTCGTGAACCAAGTCAAGGGAGAATATGAGGCGCGCGGCGAACAGATGGTCAAATACCAAGAGCTGGTCGCCGAAATGTGCACGAAATTTGAGGAAGTGCTAATCGAACAAGTCCCGAGAGAGCACAACCCCCAGGCCGATGCCTTATCCAAGCTAGCATCGTCGGATGGGGCAGTCGATTTCTCTAATATCCAAATCACAAAATCAGCAAGGCCGGCGATCGACAGAAACCTGGTTACCACAGTTACTGTTGCTGAGGAGAACTGGATGACTCCGTTCATCAAATACTTAAAGGACGGAACGGTCCCCGACGACCGTATCAAAGCTCGCCAACTCCAGCTACGTGCGAACAGATACACCCTATTGGACGACAAGCTTTACAAGCGAGCTTTCAGCCTTGCCCTCCTCAAGTGTATAACACCAGAGGAAGGTCGGCTTGTCTTAGCCGAGATCCATGATGGGATCTGCGGAAACCATGCTAGCGGACGAGCTCTCATCCATAAAACAACCAGGCAAGGTTTTTTCTGGCCATCACTTCAGAAGGATGCGATCGCCTATGCCAGATCGTGTCATAGATGTCAAGTAATGGGACCCAACATCAAACTATCCCCCGAGCAGCTCACTTCAATGTACAGCCCATGGCCTTTCGCCCAATGGGGCATCGACCTTATAGGTCCCTTGCCGACGGCGCCAGGGGGCTGTAAGTTTGCCATTGTAGGGGTCGACTATTTCACCAAATGGGCTGAGGCCGAGCCACTCAACAAGATCGGCCAAGAACAAATGATCAAGTTTATCTGGAGAAACATCATATGCCGATTCGGTCTGCCCCAGGCTATCATCTCCGACAACGGAAAGCAGTTCGACGGTTTAGAAGTCATGCAATTCTGTGAGAAGTGGGGAATCAATAAGTTGTTCTTGGCCCCCTACCACCCTCAGACGAACGGGCAGTTAGAAGCCGTAAACAAAATCCTCAAACACACGATTAAAGCACGACTCGAGTCCAGGCAAGGACGATGGGCGAGCGAGCTCCCAGACGTTTTGTGGTCTTATCGAATGACGACCTGTAATTCAACCGGCGAAACCTCATTTGCCTTCGCCTTCAGAACAGAAGCGGTGATTCCCTCGGAGATCGCCATCCTCAGCCATCGAACCGAACAAGAGATGATGACTGACAATGATGTGGCCCGACGGATCGACCTTGACATGCTCGAAGAACGACGACTGACCTCAGAAATAAAGAACACAATCCACAAAAGGAGATCCGAGAAGTTCTTCAATTCGAAGGTCAAAGAAAGAAGGTTTCAGGTGGGCGATCTCGTCCTCAAAAAGATCCAGACCCACACAGGTGTCTTTGGTCCGAACTGGGAAGGCCCCTTCAGGATATCTAAATGGCTAACTAAGGGAGCCTACGAACTTGAACACCCTGACGGTACTCCGGATCAATATCCCTGGAACGCCGTGCATCTGAAGAAATACTACCAGTGAAAATTTTGTATTCAGTTTCAACTGCCCAATGTACAAGGAATATAATGAGATTTTTTCCTATCCCATCTATTCTGGCGATCGTCCCACCAGGCATATTGTATACCGCCGAAGATCGTCGTTCAAACATGGCGATCCGAGGTAGAATCAATGCAGCCATGGTCCTGGAGGTCGATGGAACCGACAGCTTCGCCATGCAAGGTTCCTTTGGACTGAGATCGCCCGCCCTTCGTTTAAATACGAGGTCGGCATAGCCGAAGGACCTTCCAAACTAATCTGCGGACACGTTCGCACGCCCTCAAGGTACATCATCTAACATGATGTACCCGGACAAGGCAACACGTCCCTACCCCATCACAACATATACCATCGAGGGTCGCCATCTAACATGCCGACCCGAGGTAGAAAAGTGCTTACAAAGCTGCGGACGTGGAGTCGAATAAACCGACGACGCCCCGTGCAAGGACTCCTCCAGACCGAGATCGCCCACCTTTCGTTTAAATACAAGGCAGGCGCAGCCTTAACGGAGGACCCTCACAATAAAGTGAGTCGCGGGATAGGCAATGTCCCTCGCACACAAAGACACGGTCGTGGAGGTCGGTCCATCGAACTCCGCGACCGTGGACGATTCCTCAGAGCCGACAAAACTGAAGCTAGCTCACCAAACATACTATTTTTGTTCCCTTACTTACAATAAGTAAACAAAAACAAGGGGGCGGAGAAGAGGAGCTAATCCTAAATGCGATCGGACAGAAGGAACCGTACTCGATCGGCTTCGTTCAGACACACGCAGGACGATCGAAATTGTTCAACTATATTTACAAGTAAGAATTTCCAAACATGTCAATACATTCAAACAATCGGTCGGACAAACAAGACATCGGAAGCAATCATACACATACTTGTAAAAATTCACATGCAAACATTTAAAGGCGATCGTACATGAAAAGAATCAGGTGCGAAAAGGGGAATATTTTATTCATTACCAAGGAGTTCGTACATTACAGAGCCCGAAGGCAATACAAAGAAAGAGCAAAAGATTACAAGTATAAGAAAACAAGAGATCACTCAGGGTCCCGCCGGCTGGTCTTCGCCCTCAGGTGGCAGATCGGCACACGCTCCCCCATCGGCCTCAGGATAGATGAGTTTATCCAGAAAAGGATACCAACTCAAGTCGATCCCCAAGTCGGCGAGGTCAAGGATCGGCAGGGAAAACTCCGGATGCAGAGGGTGCTCGAGTGCATAAGCCTTGAAGCTATCCATCATTGGACTGATCTCGATCCCTACCTTCTTGGCGGCTCGAACAGCGTCAGCATAGGCCACATAATAGGCAAACTCGCCGACGAGTGCCATATTGAGGTAGGGATCGGTCTCGATCGCCTTTAGTTGCCCTTTCAGCTCCGTGGTCGTCTTCTCGGCTTCTGCTAGCTCGACCACCTTGGCATCCGTATCTCCTTTAGCCTTCTCCAGCTCTCCCTTCGCCGCATCAAGCTCGTTGTTGAGCCGATCTACCATCGCCTTCAGCCCAGTTGCCTCCTCCTACGAGGACACTTGCATCCGGCGAGCTTCTTTCTCCTGGTTGCGTAACCGATCGGCCACTTCCTTGGAGCGGCTCAGCTCCTGCTTCATTCGGTCGATGTCCTGTTTAGCTCGTTTGGCCGTCTCCAAGTACTCCTTCTCCATAGACTGGATCCGGTTGGCAAATTCAATGTTTTTGTTCCGGGCGGCCTCGAGGTCGCTATGGAGGCGAGCATTAGAGGGTCGCCCCTCAAAATCCCTGGCGGTTTGAACGGCCATCATCGCCGCCTGGAGAGTCAGGGCAATGGTCGCCTGCATGGCATCTCCAGACCGCCGACGAGCGATCGCATCAAGATCGGTCGTCCAAGCCTAGGTGATGGCCTTCTGGACGTAAGTAGGGACGTCGAGGGACTTCTGCGGAGCCTTACTCGCCAAGAAATCCAGCACCATAGGCGAGACGCCCGGATCAGCAAGACGGACCCTGCAGCACAAACAAAAGAGACAAAGGAGTTAGTCTATACCTTACTCAAATTGCCTAACTCAGAAAGTTCAATCCAATCTTACATGTTGACCAGCTCGGGATCACGACCAAAATAGGGCTTGCCCCGAGAAGTTTCAGCTTCGGCGATCGCCACCTTTTTCAAGAAGCCGCCCGATGACCTGGAGCCGGACGCCGAGGGCCTAGAGCCTGATCCCTCCACCATCGGAACAGCGAAGATAGGAGCCGCAGCAACCGGAGGCTCCAAAATAGACACGTCTGCCTCAGTAGTCGGCAGGGACTCCTCCGGCCTCCGCCTCTTGCGGTTGCGCTGGAGTTGTTCCTCCTCTTGAATTTCCGGCTCCGCGACCGGCACCACAGCAGGCCTCACCACAGGGACGGGGCGAGACGTCGACGCAGGAGCGCGACCCAACTTCTTACCCTGATGAAGACTACCGATGAGACCAGGGTTAGACATGGCGATCTCTTGTGGTGGCTCGGAAAAACGGGGAAAGTGAATCTCTGTCAAAGAAAAATTCAGACAAGTTAAACTCCTATTTCAAACGGACGATCGTCATGCAGGAAAGAAGAAATAAAATTTATACTTGGAACTTTCAGATGACGTGGGAACCGAAATAATCGAGCCCCCAACCGATGAATTTCGTGATCGAGTGAGCGAACGTCTAAATAGGAATTCGGCAAGGCACGAATCCGCTCCCAAACGATCAAGAAATCGAAGGGAAGATCCTCGTGCGCTGGAACAAGGGTTTATGAAAAAAGGAAACAAAATTAGATCAGTCCAAGACATGTCCGATCAAAGGGAGAGTTAAAACCCTTACTCGGATTCCTCTTCCGAAAATTAGTGGGAATCTCCAACTCTTCCTCCGGCCTATCACTCTACGCCGATCGCCACGCTCCGCCGATCTAGCACCATTTTGCCAGGTCGCCCCAGGTCTTGTTCGGCACACCGAGGACCACTCTTCCCATTCAACCTTGAATGTGATTACCGCCGATCGACCCTTTCTGCGCGGCCAGTTTGAAGAGATAGTTCATCTCCATCGCAGAAAGGAGACGGAACAACCGGTGACCGCCGAAAAGTGTCAAAGTGCAGATGACCTGTAGCCAGGCATTCGACGTCAGTTGGAGCGGCACCAAATTCTAGGCGATCAATAAATAGGATACGGCGAACGGCAAGGGGAATCGCAGATCGGCCTCCATAATCATCTCACTAACGGCGACCAGACCCTCGGGAGGTTGATCGGCACGTTTATTTTCCGAGAGTACGTGCAGTGAAACATCATAAGGGATATGATATTTGGCCCTCCAGCGGCTCAAGTATTTCCAGGTCGCCGAACTCTGGATCTGACCGAGTGTCCACTGAGATGGGTCGGCGGCCCGAAACACCGTCCGCTTCACATGCTCGTAGGGATGAGCGGCGGAGTAAGCTTCAAAGTCAAATTCTGGACAAGGTCCGGCGATCCTCTCCATAATCTTGGAGAAAGCCATATAGGCGGGGCCGAACACGCTATCTCGTTCCCAGGACAGCCGCACCAGTTCATCTTCGTTCACCGGCGAGCCCCCTGCTCCGTCGTCGCCGCCGTTCTCGCCACTTTGGCCTCGTTGAAGAGCTCTTCAAGTTCTGCGGGTGCAATCCCCGCACGAATGGCCTCAACGGCCGTTTCCATATGGAGTCCCACGGGAATTTCCTCCTGGTCCGGCGAAACCGCGGCGGCGGAGGTGCTTCCGGTCTCGAAGGTTTTGGATCCTCCAGACATGTTCTTAAAAAGTAAAGGGAGAAAGAAGATTGATTTTCTTACCTAAAAAGAAAGGAAGACGATCGGCACAAGAAGCTTCGGAAATTTCTGCAGAATCTCGGCTAGAATGCAAGGGTGCGTGAAGAGTGAAAATGAAGAAGCCCTAGCCCCTTTTATAGGCGGGAGCAGGGGTCTCTATGCAAATAGGCGAAATTCCGAGGGCTGGAGTGCAACCGTCGGAGGGGGGACACATTAAATGCAGCCCTCGAATCCCGCGTACACGTCTTTTCGAGGGCCCACCAGGCGACAAGTCTGACAAACTGTCGGACTCCCCTAATGGTAGCGCGACGCGTGTCCTTGCGACGTTCCGAGAGCCCGCCTTCATTTCCCGCTGCTCCCAGCGCAAAAGGAGATCGTCCAGATTTGAAATAAGATCGTCCGATCGTCTAAACATTGGCGATCGCCAACAGTGCCACCTCACCCCGTGTTTTCAACATCGAAGCGAGCTGGGGGAAAATTGTTATGCGGCGATTAATACGCCTCGATGGCGATCGGCATCATGATCAGAGAGCCAACCATAGAAGACATACTCTGGGCAAACACCCAGCAGTCGGCACCCACGATGATCGTCTTTTAGTATCCGGCGAGCGTCTTTTGGTTCTGGCGATCGTCTATGATGTCCAACCAGAGACGATCGTCTCGTGCCATGTATGGATCCAACATCCGTCAAAGTCGTCGAAGACCAAATCTTAGACGGTGACCCACGTGCAGATTGACAAAGGGCGCCGACAGATAAGACCTTTGACCCCAGCCTGTCACCTACCTCACCTACCGATAGGGCCGCCGAAAGGTACAAAGTGGGTCCTCCCCGGACAACGACTCAGGACGCGTGCAGGCTTCCCATTGGCTCGCACTGCTGGCCACCAGCAGCGGCCCCAGATTTTAAGGGAACAGTCCCACGTGACGGGACGATCGGCCATCTTATTATAATATAGAAAACGGCGGTCGCCCGCGATTGCCGGAGAGGTCCCAACAACCTTGTCTCCTATAAATAGGAGGCTCATAACAGTGGCTAAAACACATGCTGATATTACCGTGAATACAGTGCAAAATACACACAGAGAGAGAATCAAAGACTCATCTGGCAATTACTTACTCATTCATAGTGATATTCACACACTTATAGTACATCCCAAGTAAGAACTCACAGATCTTCATATCTGGTTCTTCCGGCAATCTACACGCTCTACAGCTTAGATAACTAGAAGTCTTTACACTCATTGTAATAGATTCTAACATTAATACTTGTACTCCACAGTATATTTATTAATAACATCTCGCGAGAGCATTCAAGCCCGGGATTAACAACCCCGACAAATCTTGTGTTATTTATTTTCCCGCGGAAGTGTTCTCGCATTTGTTTGTTATTCGATCATTCCAGCAATACTATCTCCGGATAATATTTTGGGTAACAACATCGCTTATGTTCGTTGACATATTTTGAGCATGTTTTGTTCAGTACCTTTTGTCATTCGAGCGAGTTTTGATATTGTTTTGGATTAATTGGCATATCAGGGCGACTTTTCCGCATTTGGGTTATATTCTTATGAGTCTTGCTCAGAAATGTTGTTTTGACGTTCCTACAAGCTCATCTAACTTTTGTGGTCGTGTTGTGAACTTCGAAATTATTATTCGATCTCGTGTCGTGATTTTCGGACTTTTGGGCCGTTTTGTAATTTCCCAAAGTTTTGGGTACTCATTTTTATACCCATTTTTACTTACCTTCTGTTGTCGGAATCCCGTGTTCGTTTAATGCTTTTGTTCATTGTTGATAATCCTTTGTAAGCTTACGTTGAATTTTCTGAATCATCGTATTTCGGGGTCGTTCGGGGCTGGTCGGGTAGCAGAATGGAATTTGCTGCCAGAATGCAGGTTACGGCCATAACCTGCAACATGTTACGGCCGTAAGGTGGTGGGTGTTGCGTCCGTAATGGCTTATTGGTAACGGCCATAACATACCTTCTGGGCAGAAAACCCGAGAGCTGGGTTACAGCCGTAATGCCCTATGTGTTACGGCAGTAACACGTCCACCTATTTAATAGTTGGGCGATGGGTTTCACCTCATTTCCCCCTTTCTTCTTCTCTTCTCGTGATCGACGAGGGTTTGGATTCTTGGTTGATTCTACTCAATTCCTACGTGTTTTGTAGGGTCTTAGGTGATTGTAACATCATCTAATCGGTTGTTCTTCCTCAAATCGAGTTGTTCTCTTGATTTTTCTAAAGTTGACCTTTTTGGGAATTTTGTTCTTGATCTCATTGCTAATCCGGTTTTTATGAATCGGTCGTTGTTAAACATTGTTATTGATCACGTTCTATGGATTACATATGCATAGTTTCGATTCGTTCAACCCGGTTGATGATTTTGGTGTTCTTGAGGAACCGTGAACATTTAGTGTTCGATTAAATGTCTCAATGGTTTTCCCTTCAGGTATTGGGTGCATTTCCCATTGTAATTGGTTTCTATATACGTGGTGATCGTGTTTCCGTTGTGTCTTCGGAGGTTGTAGGTTGTCGTGTTTCACCGATCAAGCCGTGTTCACTGGAGTATTTGCGTGTCGATTTTTGAGGCAAGTATCTTGCCCATATACTTCAGAGTTCGTAGATATAGTAGTTGATGATTAATTATGTGTGCAATTTGAATGTTTTAATGAACCTTCAAAAGAATAGGTATATTCTCGAGAAAGGTTCTCTTCAAAATCAACTTGTGTGTTTGTAAATGAATGTATCGTTCTGAGAATATATATTAGTGTTGTATATTGGAATGCCTTGTTTTCGTGTGGTACCGTTGTGTGCGACTATATCGCTAGTGGACTTAAAGTTATATCCTTTCGGCAAGGGGTGTGTGTGTGTGCGGATATGTGTACTTATTGATGAGTATTGTGATGTGGTGTGCTGTTGGTTGTATTGTTTGTTGACTCCTTTGTAAGGAGGTAGTGCTATTTGGTATTGCTCGAGAAGTATATCTCTTTGTGGTATGTGAATGTGGTGTTATTGATATGCGTTGTGGATTGTTGTATTGATCTGTGGAACCAGGTAGGGTCCGACGGGGCCTCTGGGGGTTCGTTACTTTATGAGTACGAACGGTATTTGTGTGGAACGAGGTAGGGTCCGACGGGACCTCTGGGTTTCGTTACTTGATGAGTACGAACAATATATGTGGGTACCAGGTAGGGTCCGATGAGGCCTCTGAATTTTGTTACTTTAGGAGTACGAACCATATTTGTGTGATGCCAGGTGTGGTCGATTGAGGTCTTTGGAATTCGTTACTTGATGAGTACGAATAATATTTTTATTCCGGATTTGTATGACCCGTGATTATATTATAGTTGTCGAGAACTGAGTAAATCCTTGGGTTGTGACCCTAGGTGATGTTTGAAAAGATAAGGACTCTTTGGTCCCAAAATTTTTCCTCTAAAAAACTCCCGAGATCTGTACGCTTTACAATTCGTTTACTTGCTTCATTACTGCCTTTCATGGCTTCGAACTATTTTGCAAATGAAATATCTCCAGAAGTCCTTCACTATTTTTGATCCGTTGATTATTCAGATTACTATATCCTTGGAATATGTTGTGTATGCTCGTATTTGCACTTTATACTTGCACTAGAAAAATAGTGGAATTTTGCTAACACTCGAGTAATCGGGGGTTGGATGTCTGTATTGTGTCCAGGTTCATGCAGGTTCTTAGGGAGCAAATCACAGGATCGGTACGAAGGATGATGGAAGACAAATGATACTAATCACATGAAGACTAGTACTTGGTACTGGTAGTCGTATTGTATTATTCTTTCTGTTGTATCTTTTTCTGTCATATGAGTTGTCAGTGTATTTGGACCCCTGGGCGGGTATGAGTTTTGATAGAGAGATATATATGAAGTTTAAATTGTATGTATTGATGAAAGGCCTCGATCTACTATTTCGTATTTAGCCATGTTGGCATATGTTATGATGTCTTGTTTTGGTATCTAGCCTGGTAGATCCTCACGGAGAGGGTCTGCGACGCTGTAATATTCCCAAGCGGATTGGGGGTGTTACACCAAAGGCCACCTAGCGCTATCATTGACCTCCAAATGAACGACACACCATCTTTATGAATCGTGTCCAGACAATCATCAACCATATTATACTTCTCCCTTAGAATCTTTACCCAAAACGCCTCTGTCTTCGTCATTAGGTGAAAGCCCAGTTTCATCATAAATGCCTCATTTTAGACTTTCAGATCCTTTATTCCCAATCCCCCATCCTCCTTCTGCTTGCATAGGTCTTTCCAAGCCACCAAATTAGGCCAGTTGTGTCCCTCTGAGCCTCCTCAAACAAATCTCCTAATTATGCTTTCTAACTCCTTTATGATCGAAGCAGGAATCAGAATGATCTGCGTCCAATAATTAGGCAATGCGATGAGCACTGCCTTAGCTAAAGTAACCCGAGCCGCCATGGTGAGAAGCCTAGCACTCCATCCATTTAGCTTGGTACTCATTCTGTCCACCAAAAACTGAAAGTCCTCAGCTCCAACCCTACCGTGTAACATTGGGTATCCTAGATATTTTCCCAAACTATCCACAATTTTAAAGCCGAACAACTGCTCAATGTTTTCCATGGTAGGATTAGATGTGTTTGGCGAAAAGAAGACCCTAGTTTTGTCAATGTTAACTGTTGGCCACTAAGTATACAGAATACAGCTTGGAAAGTGTTTTAGCAACAAGCTGTGCGTTTTACAAATTAAAGTGCATAGCGGAAGTCTTGTTAAAGATAGTTTGCAGTGTATACCTAAAAATAATCACAGTAATGAAAACAGTAAACTGCAGAAGGTAAATAACAAAAGATTTAAAGTGGTTCGAGGTAAACTCCTCTACGTCCACTGGTCCTCCACACAGGAGTGAAAAAGTTTATTATAATCACTACGTACACAACTACGTGACTATAATCAAACCTATCCTTGTATCATTCACACACATAGATACAAAGACTGTCGCTTTCAACCATTCACACAGATTGGTTAAAGCTTCCTCTTGACTTGCTTCTTCACACACAGTTCCAAAGCTTCATCTCTTCAATGCAGATCCGTCACACACAGTTCAGGAAAAGCAAGGCTTTCTTCAGTCCACACAGGGCTGGTGGTTTTCTTCAAATGTAAGAACAATGGTCGAACAACAGCTTGACTTTCTTGAGCTTGAGCTTGATGATGTTTTGTTCAAGGTTGAGCACTTGTATATTTCTTATCTCAAGAAAGGCAGTATGCTTGAAGAAATATGATTACTCTTGATATATTGTTCTTGTGATGTTCACGAGTGTATCTCAGTATCTCTCAGTTTGCTCAGTTTTCAGATCTTGATCTTATGAATATTCGTGTATATCGTTGTAGTTATTGATCTTCAAACTTCGGGGTATATATATAGCCTTTGGAAATAGATCCGTTGTGCAGAGATTCTGTTCCAATGAGTTGACTGGCTTGTAAAATACAAGATCCGGATTTTGCTCCTTGTCCGAAGATCTCTGTCGGCTTAGTATTTAAATATTTTATCTTTTCAGTATTTAAATACTTATTTTCAAATGGGGCTTGACTTTAGCGTATAAAGTAGATTCTGTTTTCAACGGTCTTCAGTCCCGTTGGATAAGTATTGAAGATCTCAACACTTACAGCCTGTTTGCTGTATCCAATATGTTTGCGTTTATGCTACTGTAGCTGTAGGTTCCACACTGTAGGCTATCTTAGATCTGCTGTATGGAAAGATGTTGTATGAATGTTTCAGGACAGCTTCCACTTGGTGTCATAGGCTGATGAGCTTCATGCTGTATGATGGCACTTTGTTCTTTTGCTGTATGATGAGGCAACGCATGATGTAGGATAAATTGTACAGCGATATGAACAGCTTCGTAACAGCTACTTGCTGTATGATAACTTGTTGTTTGGATCCACTTGCTGTATGAAGCTTGTTGTTTGGTAATTATCAAAACAACATTGTTTTCCCAACAATTTCCCCCTTTTTGATAATACCAAAGATTTCTTGATGATGCCAAAACCATGATTCGGACTGTTCTGTTTTTCTTTCGAATTATCCCTTTATGATCTATTCTGGCTTTCGAAAGATGCCAAAACCTTGATGTTAAAAACCTCTTAAGCAACTTTAATTTGAGAGGCTTTCTTCTTGATCTTCTGTCGAATGATCAATTATCCTTCTGCTGTATGTTGGGCATTTGTAGCTTGATGTACGATTGGCAACGCAAGATACAGGAAGTTTATTCAATTGTACGATCATCTTCGGGACAGCTGCTTGTTGTATGATGACTATATAAAGTCTTGTTGTATGTTGGCAATTTGAGAAGACTTCGATACAGGATTGTTTATCCCAACAGTTTCCCCCTTTTGGATAATGTCAAGACCTCTTTATTGATGATGCCAAAACCTCTTTATGCTAAAATAATTTCCCTCTTTTTCGATAACATCTTGAGCAGACTTCTTGTTCTTCTGTCGAAATGATCTGGTCTTCAGCATTTAAGAAAGAAATGTGAACTAATCGCAGGCAAGTTCTAAAATGATAGCATCTAACAGGGAAGTGTATTACAACTTAAACTTATGATTGACGCGCAGTCACAATCGTACAGTGTGATCTCGTTGAGTACAACCGAACCTATGAAATGTTCGCAAACAAGTTCTTACAGCTTGATACTTAAACTTGTTTGATTGCAGCAATAAAAATTTAATTGAGTTTAGATTCGCGTTGTTTGAGATAGTGAAGTCCAGATGTCATGCAAAGCGTTTAAATAATAAAAATGTTTGAATATTAAAACAGGGCATGTGGACTTAAAACTGTTTACAGTACACAATAGAATAACTATCAAGCATAATTGATGTCTTGTAGTGTAAGTACAGTATCCGCGAATAATACAGCGTTACCCCTTAAAAGGTACATATAGAATTCAATTCTTACATTATTGTTTGGATTAACACAGTATTCATAGGTCGTACTGTATTCCCCTTAATTAATGCACACGTCAGCTGTAGGAAGGTTTCATGCCTTCTCTGTCCTACGTGCTGTCTGACTGTTCTGAGTGTACAGTTGATTAATGGTGGATACTGTATTCTTGTGTCTTACAACGTTCCCCCTCAATTAATGAGTAAAAGCATAAAAATTTACAGGGAGTCTGGCTGTAGCATTCCCAATTCTTGTCGAAGCATAGAAATCAAGTAAATTTGGGCTCTTTGATTGTTGGGTCCTGGTGTAATAGTGCCTTTCGGTACCCAAATTTGCCGGACAGCAATTGGTTTGATGTAGGTTACTTTTGGTCCGTTTTTGCGAAGTCTACGTGGGGCAAGCACGTAGCTCCAGTAATCATGATTATTATGCATGTAAAATCGAGAGTTATGGTTATTATTCCAGTATGATTGTCGTCGAGGAGGTGGAGCCATTTTCATAGATCTTACAGCTTGCCTCCTGGGTCTCAGTTGGATTCCCAAAGCCGTTGTTGATACTGTGCTGTGACCTGTTTTCTTGATGGATAACGGGGCTCCTATATCCAATATCTAGGCGCGCTGTACTTTTGGAACAATATCTGGATACAGCCTTCTTTCTGAACGGCTGCTGGCGCTTTTGATATGCTCAGGGAGCATGCTGTTGGTTACGCCTTATAGGTCTGAATGGCTGAGGATTCCACTGTCTGGAATATGACTGTGGTGACGGAATAGCAGCCTTTGCTGTTTGCGGTGTAATAGGTGCCTTCGCAGGACTCGGGATTACATCCGGTACAGGAATGGGTTCCTCACTCCTGACGAATACCGTACTAGATTTTCCTTTGTTAGAGAACGAGTTTTACCCTAAGCCACGTTTATCATGAGCATGTTGACCAGTGCTTAGGATCTCTTCCATTCTATTAGAGGATTTCTCGAAAGAATTCAAGATTGTCTCTAATTCTCCTTCATGTTTCTCGAGAGATTTTACTTTGGCTTCAAGTAGAGCCAAATCATTTCTCTTGCTTTCAAGATGAGACCTAGTCTCATTTAGACTGTGAGCAAGTTGATGATTGCTCTCCATAAGTTTTTCTAAATTGACTTTGCTGTTTTCGCAGTCGACAAACATATTTTCATAATTATCCTTCAGCAAGTCGTTTTCTTCCTTCAACTCTAAGCTAGAAATTTCGAGCTGTATGTTTTCTCTTTTCAATGTCTCATGGGCCATTTGAATGTTATTAAATTCATTCAACATATTTTCAAAGGTATGAGATGTATTTACAGGAATAGTTGAGGTAGAGCTTACCTCATCATCATCGTCGTCTTCATTATCCTCATTAACTTTGGCCATAGAGCACATGTAGGCTCTATCTTCTATCTCATCATCAGACGAGTCACTATCAGTGACCACCTGAAGACACTCAGTCTTTGTTGAGCGGGTGAAGCTTTTGATTCTCCAATGAAGGCCTTGAGTTTGTTCTTCATCCTGTATCTCCAGTCATCAAACTCGTTAATAGGAAACATATGTACCTTGTTTATTAATGAGGTGTCCATATGTGAGGAAATAGGAAAGATAAATTATTTTCGAAGAAAATAAGTGATTTAGGATCTGATTCGGTTAAAAATACGACTGATTCTTTTTTAGAATCAACCGCTCTGATACCACTTGTTGGCCACTAAGTATACAGAATACAGCTTGGAAAGTGTTTTAGCAACAAGCTGTGCATTTTACAAATTAGAGTGCGTAGCGGAAGTCTTGTTAAAGATAGTTTGCAGTGTATACTTAAAAATAATCACAGTAATGAAAACAATAAACTGCAGAAGGTAAATAACACAAGATTTAAAGTGGTTCGAGGTAAACCTCTCTACGTCCACTGGTCCTCCACACAGGAGTGAAAAAGTTTATTATAATCACTACGTACACAACTACGTGACTATAATCAAACATATCCTTGTATCGTTCACACATATAGATATAAAGACTGTAGCTTTCAACCGTTCACACATATTGGTTAAACCTTCCTCTTGACTTGCTTCTTCACACACAGTTCCAAAGTTTCGTCTCTTCAATGCAGATCCGTCACATACAGTTCAGGAAAAGCAAGGCCTTCTTCAGTCCACACAGGGCTGATGGTTTTCTTTAAATGTAAGAACAAGGGTTGAACAACAGCTTGACTTTCTTGAGCTTGAGCTTGATGATGTGTTGTTCAAGGTTGAGCACTTGTATATTTCTTCTCTCAAGTAAGGCAGTATGCTTGAAGAAACATGCTTGCTCTTGATATACTATTCTTGTGATGTTCACGAGTGTATCTCAGTATATCTCAGTTTGCTCAGTTTTTAGATCTTGATCTTATGAATATTCGTGTATATCGTTGTAGTTATTGATATTCAAACTTCGGGGTATATATATAGCCTTTGGAAATAGATCAGTTGGGAATAGATCCGTTGAGCAGAGATTCTGTTCCAATGAGTTGACTGACTTGTAAAATATAAGATCCGGATTTTGCTCCTTGTCTGAATATATCTATCGGCTTAGTATTTAAATATTTTATCCTTTCAGTATTTAAATACTTCTTTTCAAGCGGGGCTTGACTTTAGCGTATAAAGTAGATTCCGTTTTCAACGGTGTTCAGTCCTGTTGGATAAGTGTTGAAGATCTCAACACTTACAGCCTGTTTGTTGTACCGAACATGTTTGTGTTTATGCTGCTGTAGATGTAGGTTCCACACTGTAGGCTATCTTAGGTCTGATGTATGGAAAGATGTTGTATGAATGTTTCAGGACAGCTTCCACTTGGTGTCATCGGCTGATGAGCTTCATGATGTATGATGGCACTTTGTTCTTTTGCTGTATGATGAGGCAACGCAGGATGCATGATAAATTGTACAGCGATATGAACAGCTTCGTAACAGCTACTTGCTGTATGATAACTTGATGTTTGGATCCACTTGCTGTATGAAGCTTGTTGTTTGGTAATTATCAAAACAACATTGTTTTTCCCAACACTAACTCTGTGATCCGAATGAAAACTGTAGTCATCTATTATGTTGTTTACTATGATAGCATTCCTAGTGGCAGAGGTGATACAACTCATAATAACGTGAATAAGTCAATGCGACATTCCTCTTTTCTCTTACAGTTTTCCATGGTATGAATGCATTCATGGGATATAATAATGTTCTCATTAATTGTCATACCCGCAATAAAGCTCACCTGATTCGGGGCAACCACATACTCATAGATTCTTTCATTCTATTCACCACCGTATGAGATAAGATTCTATATATGACCGAACACGGACTAATGGGCATGACCTCTTTGATGGTCTCAGGATGAGGCATTTTAGGGATGAGTACAATGAAGGTTCTCTTAATCTATTTAGGCACTGACCCCCATTAAAAATCTCCTTAGCAAATCTCACACAGATTTTCCAACAACGCTCAATTGACTTTGGTAGAATTTTGCGTGTAACCCGTCCACCCCTGGGGCTTTATCCGAACTCATTTCAAAGAGAGCCGCTCTAACCTCCGCATCACTTAATTATATCCCGATCCGATTGCCGCAGATTTGGGAAATAGCCTCTAGTGTAATACATGCCTCGGTCGGAATCATCTGTGGTATAAAGTTGCCGGAAAAACTGAATAGCATGCTGTTTCAGCTCCCGCTCATCAAAACACCACTCACATGCCCTTATTTTCAATGCATCGATCATATTTTTCTTCCTTCTTCCCATGAATTTCTTATGAAAATATCTAGTGTTCCGGTCACCCATTTCAATCCACTTATTTCTTGACTTCAGCTTCCATAAAAGCTCTTCCTGGTCCAAGATTAATTCTAATTCCTCCCGAAGTTCACCATTGCCTTTTGGATTCCGCCGAGCCTTGCTAAAATCCTTCTCTTCCTTTTACCAATGGCCCCAAACACCTCATGGTTCCAATTCGCAGCAGCATCAGAAAAGCTTTTAACATTATCCACAACATTCCTATCGCTCAACCAGGATTGCTTAACCACATCTGCAAACCCCATGTGATCCAACCAACCCCAAAAACACCGAAACAAAGGCTTTCTATCAGCTCCCTTATCCCTTCCAGTAACAACCAACATAGGCCGATGATCCGACTTAACTCGAGGCAAGTGATAAACAACGGCCGAAGGGTTAGAATCGTCAAATGACATATTACATAATGCCCAATCCAACCTCTCGATTAACTTGCCTCTCCTCCACGTAAACTTTGGCCCACAATATCCCATGTCCCGAATGCCAGCATTAAACATAAAATCCTCGAAGTCCCGCCAAACTCTGCTACTAGTAGCATTACTACACATACACTCATCATCTCTAAGAAGTGCATTACAGTCCCGACCATCACCCAAGATTCACTAGTGGTGACCGCAATAGCTTTCAGGTATTCCCACAAAGTTTTACGGCAATTACGCTGCGGACTACCATACACAAAAGTAACAAATAGAGGAATCAGATTATTACCTTTAGTCACTCTACAGTGAACAAAATATTTATGTTTGTTCAGAATATCCATCGAAACCGTGTCTCTCCAGCAGACCTAGATACCACAAGCAAACCCCCTCGCCTCAACTCTATGCGTACAAGGAAACCCAAATTTGGAGATGATACCATCGGCTTTTTTTCCACTTACTTGCGTCTCGACTAACCCCATAATATCCAGTGAATAATCCCGCCATAATTCTCTCACCACTGCATCAAAACGAGGCTTAGCACATCCCTGACAATTCCAACACATTTTTGCAATCCATAAGCACAAAAACAAATAAAGATAACCAACCCACCATCACACTCATCAATCCAGCGTGTTGACTCCACTCTCCAAATCCTCTTCAATGTCAACCATGGTCATCGCTTATTCTGCATTAATAATATCCATGTCCACAAAAAGTTGCTCAAGGGCCACATCCCCGGTCATACCCTATTCACTGTCTACCAATCCCCCACTCCCAGAATTGTCATCGGAACTCCGAAGATGGCATTTGTCAATTTGAACTTTGTTGGCTCCAACAAGTCGAATCCAACCGGAGTTGATCCCACACATCGCCGACTTTGCCTTATTATTTTTCGGCATAAACCTGAATCAAGGTCAACATTTTCATCAAACACGACCACTGAATTCTTTGATGGGTCTAGGTAGGTCTCAGCTTTCTTGGCCGCAAAAACCAGCCCACTCAACTCTGCTGGAGGGCCCTTTTCAACAGATGGCCAAGCCTCATTTAAATCTCCCCTTCGCGGTAGCCTGGGTTCTTTTACCCGATCCATTTGTAAACATACCTAACCTACTTGGACCCTTATCGCCTTCCCGCCTTTCCATACTAGCCGTTTTGAATTTAATAAAGTCTTCTACAGATAGGTTACATAATAACTGATCTGATATTTCTCCCCTTCATTTCGGTTATTCCCATCCTTATCTCCCATCCCAACATTATAACTCCCTAAAATAATGCTATCATTCCCTCATGTATCCACGCCTCCATAATTCCCACTTTCTTCTCCGTCTCTCCGCATCCATCACCCTCATGTTCAAGCACACTGAATTGCGACCCCCGACGACCACCTTTACTGCCATTACTACCAACAGAACGTCCTCCCGGACTACCTTTTGCAACATTACGTTATTTTCGGGCGAAAACCACCCATGGACCAAATTGATCCCTCGGCTTCGGTGTTTCTATCGGCTTCTCTCCCGACGCTTCCTTAACACCTTCACCACTGCCCTCAGCACACACATTCTTTGCACAATCTTTTTTAAGGTGTCCGAACTTTCTACAATCGAAAGATATTAATGGTATCGATTCATACTCCACATCATAAGGGTTACCATCGACCCAAACCCCAGACTTTAGGGTTTTTGCCAAATTTACCGTGACCGTCATCCTCGCGAATCGGACTCTGGTAGCCGTGCTAGCGTTGTAATCAATCTTTTACAACATTCCCAATCATTTCCCCTATAGACTTCACCATAGATCGCTTATATAAAGCCCCAGGCACCCCACGGATGCGCAGCCATACTACGATGCTTGACGGATATGGCATAGATGTATGAAAATCCGGTATCCACGGTTGTACGGTCAAGTTGTGCCCGTACACAATCCAGGGGCCATCCGATAAAGCATGCTGATAATCTTCATACACGTTGAACCTCACCTAGTAATAATCATTCTCCAAATCCATCAAGAACAATTGACCTCTCGGCTTCCATAAAGCAGTGAGCCTATTTTGTGAAGCGTTGTAGGTTATAGGACGTTTAAGGATGATGGTCATTTGCATACTCCTCTCCACCATCTTCATTATCTTCTCCTTGAACACAATATGTGGCTCAACCTCATCATACACCCGTATAACATAGTCCTCGTCCAACTCAAGATCATCCATATCGTCAATTCCTTCCGGAGCTGGCATCGATTGTTCGCCCTGGTTAAGAAGCTTATCCTTGAAGGAAAGCATTCTCGGCACCTCTTGCTCAACCACCATATCCTCCTTATCAGGTGGCTCGGCCTCCCTGAATCGCACTTTTTTGTAGCTCGGCCATCGCCTTCCGGCGCAAAATCGCCGAGCGGACTCTTAGTAGATAGCATAAAATGCACTTTTCCCACTAACTCCTTTAGTTTAGAAATAATATATTATTATTTTGCATAACTTTTTTGTTCACATTGCTTCCACCATAATAAGTTACTTTAGCGAAAGTATGACTATTTGCAAACACTTCCTTGTTACAAATAATGTAAGTGGTCAATCCCAATTAGCAAATTACAGTAAACTTGTATTAGTTAAAACTTATTTTCACTAATTAAAACTTATCTTATTGAATATATTTTTCAAATTGAGAAGAATATATGTCAAATTAAAAAAAATGATAGATAAATGGTTTATGGAGCGTCTGAAAGACAACTTTTCGGTTGTGCTCCTTTCTTTCATTGAGACTGTTTCTTACCACTAGGTCTCATTTGACTTGGATAGATTTTTTATTGATACAGACTATGATTCACCATAATTATATTAGTGCTCGATATTGGGGAATGTTTTGTAAAATTACACATTCATTGTGTGTCTTACCCTAATGCTGATTAAATTATGTATCATAAATGATATGTGTTGTGTCGCGATTAACACATCTCGACGGCGATCGACGTAAGGGCCGAGCGATCGAGTCAGCGTCAAATGAGCCACGGCACACCTACCAAACGAAGATCCCAGATCAAGTCCAAGTGCCGAGCGATCGACATCCAGGGAGATCGTCTCTTGGCACATAGCGATCGACTCTGGTGCCCGGCCAAGGACGACCGCCTCATGCCACGTGTAAAACCAACATCCGTCGTATCTACCAAAACCGGATCTCGGAGTAAAGACCCACGTGCAGATCCAGAAAAGGCGCCGTAGGAAAAGGCCTTTGACTCCAGCCCATCAACAGCTGTCAACGACAAGGACAAACCTCACCTACTGACAGACCCGCTGAAAGGTCCAAAGTGGACCTCCCAAAACAGCGACGTAAGGCACATGGCGTCTTCTCACTGGTTCGCATACGGTGTCGATGCGATCGCGGACTTTAAGGGAACCGACCCACGTGCTGAGACGATCGCCCGCTTATTATAATGCAAGAAAGGCAATCGCCCGCTCGGGATCAAGACATCCCAACTACCTCCTCTCATATAAATAGAAGGCTTCCTGCACTTGGAAAGCTCCCGGCTTTTCTCTTGACTCTGTCTAGGATTTCTCTCTCAGAGCCTCTTAACCAAAAGACAGTCGGCAGAAACGGGAACTCCCTACAGTTCAAGAACTCACAGAGCAGCACTCAAGAGCTAGATAACTAGAGTCTTTACACTCATTGTAATTGTACTCTTACATTAATATCTGTACTCCAAAGTATTCGTATTAATAATATCTCGCGAGAGCATTCAAGCCCGGGCCTAACAAACCCGGCAAATCTTGTGTTATTTACATTTCCTCGGACGTGCTCTCGCATTTTGTTTGTTACTCACCCGAAGCCATATCCAGCAATCCCTTCCGAATAATATTTTGGGTAACAACAATATGAATACTAAATCTCTTTGGAAGCTACTAGATCCTATAGTTTCTCGTCATGTAAGGAATCATATGTTTGGAATATCTTTCTTTGTAATACATAAATACAGATCTTTTCTATCACTGATATCAGTACAATGGTTACAATCTCTTTCTTCTCTATGCAGTTATTATTTTCACTTAAACACGGTATTTAAATTTGAATGATCTATTTTATCTTTTAATCGTTAATATACACACAATAATGTCCCCATCAAACAAGTACTTAATACTCCCTCCGTATCACATAGAATTTTATCCCGATACAAATGTATACTTTCAAAATAAAAACTTCTATCTAAATATAATTTTTATAATCGTCTTTAAAATTAATGTTTTTCGTCATATAAATAATAATATTAGATGATTGCAAAAAAAAAAAAAAAGTGAGAATATGGTATAAAATGATTCATACATTTCTTAGAATGAATGAAAAATTGTACCTTTACAACGATACCATCTTTAAATAGAATTAAGGGTTAATAGTTTTGGTATATCTTATTATATCAATAAACATTACTAAACCATTAACTGTAATATAGGTGAGGTATGGTAATATGTTCATTGTTATTGAGTTTTTTTTCTTTGGATATAGGAATGACTATGATCATTTTTCATTTGTTTAATCAAAACTTCACCAATACGAATTTATCACCAATTCTTTAATATTAAAAAATATTTATAGTACAGTGATGCTTAGACAATGTAATTACTAAAAATTGCTGATTTGGAGATCGGAAATAAAATGAAAAGTTAACATAAACAAAAGTTACCCCGAAGTTTCAGGTGTAGTCCGCAAATTGGCTCATTAAACACAGAATACATTGGATCAACTAGGTCTACCATAGACTCGAACATCATGCTTGAAAATAGCAGAAGGTGCAGTTCAAGTCCTATGCTACGTCCACCAAGCTCGGAGACTCGTCCACGGCAACCTTAAATCCTCCGACGTCCTATTGAACTCCAATTTCGAAGCCTGTCTAACCGACTATTGCCTCGTCGCACCAACAAGTACGATGTTTACTCGTTTGGGGTTCTTCTGCTCGAGCTTCTGGCGAGAAAGCATCCTTGGGAGCATCCGAGTACGACGCCGAATGAGATGGTGTTTTGGATGAGGTCCGCTAGGGACGAACACAGCGGAGAGAATAGGTCGGAAAAAAACACCATCTAGAGGTGGCTCTGGCGTGTAGCGTGGACTCTGCAGAGCAAAGGCCGACTATCAGGGCCGGCCCGAGGCCCAAGCCACTAAAGCAAGAGTTTGGGGCCTCATTTTTTTATTATGAAGAAGGGGCCTCAAATTTTTTCAGCTAAATATTATTAATAGTAAATTGCAGTAATTTACAATGCTTTCGTTGTAAGCCAAATGGCCGAAACTAAGCATTGTATAATGAAGAGTACCATCCTATTCCGTAATAGGGACTTTTGGTTGTTTTTTAAATTGATTTACCGTACAACTTGCATTGCATCATTACAATAAACCTTAATTTTGTAATCTGTAATAGATATTAAAATATTTTTTGACATTACATCACTTCAAAATGGAAGATTTTTGTTCAAATTTCGTAATATGTGATAGGTATTGAAATATTTATTTATTTTATCTAATTTAATTATTCATCTAAACTAGACCTGCCAATTCGTTCGTGTCGTGTAATTTCGTGTCATGTACTTTCGTGTTTCGTGTACCAAAAGTCCAAATCTATACACGACACGAAATGAATTCGTGTCATGTCATGTCGTGTACCGCGCAAATTCATGTCGTTTCGTGTCGTATTTTCGTGTCAGGCACATAATATAAAATAAATGATAAAATATTATTAAAATTAATAATTTTAATATTTTAATATTATTTTTATAGGTTTTAGTAGACGAAATGAAACGAATGGCAACGAAAACATGAATCTTTACACGAAATTTATGAAAGTTCACATTATATTTTCAAATTTTAAAATTTAGTATAAACAGAATTCATAAAATATACTACCTCCGTTCTTTTATAACTACAACATCTGGACTTTCACGCTTGACAATGCACAACTTTAATTATTAATATCTTCAATCCTTTATTTTAAAAAATTATAAGACGTTGATATTTTGAAAGTATATTTCGAGATGAATCTAACAAGATCTCACATGACTATATTTTTTCATATGTATAAATCATAAAAGATGGTCAAAAGAGAGTATGTGAACAGTGTAATAGTCGACACGTTGCAATAATAAAGTAACGGGAGAAGTATGTTTTTATAAAATTAAATATAAAATATTATATTTATTTATTTATTTCGTGTACCTCGTGTCGTGTCGTGTACCCAAAGGGTAAACACAAAACCGGCACTAAATCTCGGTCGTGTACTTTCGTGTTAGTGTATTTTCGTGTCGTGTACTCAAAATGCAAACACAAACACTAAATTTTCGTGTCGTGTTTTCGTGTCGTGTGATAAATTGCCGGGTCTAATCTAAACTATTCAAATATGTGTTTTCTATATATATAACTAATGGAAGTTGGAGTTTTTGTTTGCATTAGTTTGTTGCTATTAGGGGTGGGATTTTTAATCGAAGGACCGATTTTTTTTAAAAAAATCGAACCGACAAAATCAGATTTGGTTCCGGTTTTTATAGCAAAAAACGGGTCCGGTTTTTAATTCGGGTTTATTTAAATAATCCGGTTCAGGGTTTTGGGTCTTCAATTTCAAGATACACATTACCCGGTTAAGAACCGGATTTTAAATATAGATAATATATTTATATTTAATAATTTAAAAAATATGTTTTAATAAAAAAATTTGAGTTTTTTTGTGTATACCATTGTTATTTATGTAATAAAAAAACTTATTAAACATATGTTTTAAGCAGATTATTGAATATATTTTCGGTTCTAGTTGCTTATTCGGTTATTATTGGGAATTCAAGTTTTAGCAGAATTCGGGTTTTTTAGCAGAATTCGGTTTTTTAGCAGAATTCGGTTACCCAAAAAACCCGGAATACCCGAACTGAAAAAACGGTTCAAGTCTTAACTTGTTCCCCAAAAAAAATTACACAAAAACCGATCTGGTTTCTGCGTATTAAAACCGGTTTAGAGTACTTCAAATATTAGTAATAACCGAATCGATCCCAGCCGTAATTGCTATTATGATCTCCAAACTTATTTCCATTAAACTATATGAAAATATAGTTAAAGTCATATTAAATGGGACAATAAACATTTTTTGGATGGAATATTTTTATATAGTAATGTATTTTTTTGGGAAACTCGAAATATTACCCAAAAAAATATTTCATTCATACATCTAAATTTATATTTTTTTTAACTCATGGGCTCACCCGAGAATTCGCTTCAGGTCTCTGTAGATGTTGGACCGGCCCTACCGACCATTATTCCATTAAGGAGGAAGAGGAGGATCTCTTTTGAATTTTCGGACTGGCATGTGTGTTGGTGTTGGGTGACGCCGCGATCGACGGCTGCTGTGTCGCTGCCTGCTAGTTGGGAAGGAACAGTTGACGACCATTCATGTTCGGAGACTGGTGTGGTCGGTCGGGCGGGATTGTAGAAACTGGAGCAGAAAAGAAAATTCAATGAGAAAAGAAAAAAAAAAAAAAAAAAAAAAGAGCAAAACTGGGGAATGAAGTGCAGAGAGAAAAGGTAAAATCAGCAGATTAAAGGTTCCGTCTCATGTAATTCGTATATGACAACAAATCTGGGCTCAGCCTCGGGCCTCCAAAGCTGCTGAATAGAAAGGAAAAAAAATGGGCCCTATTTTTTTTTAGTTTTAGATTTTTTACAAATCTTTATAATATTTATAAATTAATTACACAAATTTAATATAAAAAATATAATTATAAAATGAATGCATTAAATGCTTACAATTAAGAGTTTGTTTATCTAAAATATTGTATTTGAATATCAGTTATTAGTAGGGATGTTCATAAATGCAGACTTCGCCGGCACTGCTGAAAGATCTAACTCCGGGTACTTATTTAGGCGGCACATGCCCGACCCATAAAATTAGGGTACTCGGCTTTCCGGGTCGGGTCACCCGGGTACCCGGGTACCGAGTTTTTTTAATCATATATATATTATTATTATTATAATTATATATATATATATGAGTTTTTTGCTATATTTTTTTTTTTAGTGCAACAAAAATATTTAATTTTAAATTAGCAAGAATTGATTCTATTTTGAAGTCATGCGTTACGATTAAATCAAATATTAAGAAAATTGAACTTTAATTTAATTTTTTGCTCGATTTATTTCTACAAAAAAAATTAAATAAAAAGTAAGAAAATTATTTACAATAATTATAACATTCATTTTATTATCATTGGTTCTAACATATTAAGATATTATATGAAACATTTAATCTATTCACTTTTAAATTGGACTACTATATTATATTAATATATACTCAGTTTTGTAATTTTGATGTCATAATTTAAAATAGTTAATGAGATTTAAATTATAAACAAATATGATTCATGAAAAGGAAAAAAAATAATAGAGCATAAAATTAATATGGACCAAATTTTACATAGGTATTGTAATGTTAATATTATTAAAATGTAAGTAAATACATACTAATTCTATACATAATTTTTAAAATGGTTAAAATAAAATATATAGTGAGAAAATAAAAAAAATAAAAACAAAGTTACCGGGTAGACGGGTACCCGGTAATTTTATTTGGCCGGCCCATTACCCGGCCCAGTAGCTCACATAATTAGCGGGTCGGGTATCCTGCCCGCTAAATCCGGGTAATTAAAAAAAGTACCCGGTAAAAATTTTCCGAGTAGTCGGGTAATTGGCCGGGTTAACCGGGTCGGGTAGTTTTGAACACCCCTAGTTATTAGGGGTGTGCAAAAAAAACGATTAAGCCAAAAAACCGCACTACACCGTAAAAATCGTTCCGAAAAAACCGATAAACTGCTTAAACCGACATATATGGTTTTTATTTTTTATAAAATCGAAACTTCGGTAACGGTACGGTATTTGACTTAAATACCGCAAAAAAAAACTCGTACCGTACCGTTATTTATAATAAATATTTTTATGATAATATATCATATATATATATAGTAGTTACAAACTCACATGAATATAGAAGTATAACAAATTTATTGAAGTTCAAGACACTTATTTGTCTCTTTTTTTTATTTTTATTTTTCTTTTATCCTCCAAAATATAGTTGGGTGAAAACTTGAACATTAAATTAGTTACTGTCTTAAAGTTAGTGTGATTTTTTTGCTTTAGCTATTAATTTGAATCAGCCATCTATGGTACATTGTTGAATTAATTTATTCGAGTATTTTTGTCTTATTAATGCTATCAAGTATCAAGTAGAAAAATGAAAAAAATACCGTACCGATGTAAACCAAACCGAAATACCGAATTACCAAACCGAAAAAAATATATGTTTACGGTATTAAATCATAATAAACCGAATATATTTGGTATGATATCGGTTTTACCCTAAAACCGTACCATATCGTACCATGCACACACACCCCTATCAGTTATTTAGGTATTCGATGCCCAGTATACACTGACGTAAAATATAGTTGAATACTTGCAAGTGGTAGTTTAATTACCTGAAATATTATATTTGGATACCAACACAAGTTGTTATTCTTATAAGGCTAAATGACCAAAAAAGGACATCAACTTTACCAATTTTAGCACTTGAGGACCTAAATTTTCGAAGGTATCAAACTGGGACCTAATCTTTGATCCGTTAGACCACGTTAGGACCTCCGTTAATTTTTGTCCGTTAAGTACTAACGGAGTGCTTAGTTGGCAGTTAAATGACACGTGGCAGATGTTTATTGGCTGGTCAATATATGATGTAATAATAAAAAATAAAAAATAATATAAAAGTTTTAAAATAATAAAAAAATCTGAAAAACTTAACAAAAAATCGTAACCTTATTTTTTATTTAAAAATCTGGAAAATTAAAAAATTGTAACTTCAGCTTTTTTAAATTCGAATATAATTAATATTAAAAATCGAAATTTTTATTTAAAATTTGGAAATAAAAAATTCAAAAATTTTGGTTCCTATTTATAAATGGTTTTAATAAAAATAAAAACTAGAATATTAATTTCCACAAAATAAATAAAAAATCTGAATTATTTTATTTTATTTATAAAAAACTGCTAGTAATTTATTTTTTATTTATTTTTTTTACTTTTCATAGAAAAACTGTTTTAGTTTCTAAAAAAAATCTAAAAATCTAAAAAAAACAGATTAAACATTAATTACTTGAAAAATTTCACCGGAGCAAGATAACTGATCATATTTTTTATTTATTTTATGGAAAATAATATTTCACTTTTTATTTTTATTAAAACAGTTTATAAATAAGATCCATATTTTTTATTAATTTTTTTTTTCGAATTTTGAATAAAAACTCGATTTTTTAATATTAATATTCCAAAATTAAAAAAAAATACCTCAAGTTCCGATTTTTTTATTTTCCAGATTTTTTCCATTTTTTTAGATTTTTTATATTTTTTTATTTTTATTATTATTTTATGTCATATATTGACCAACCAATAAACATTAGCCTAACATAATAATAAGGCTAAATGACATAAAATAATTAAAAATAAATAAAATATAAAAAATCTGGATCTTATTTATAAACTATTTTAATAAAAATAAAAACTAAAAATATTATTTTCCATAAAATAAATAAAAAACCTGATCCGTTATCTTCTCCGGTGAAGTTGTTCAAGTAATTAATCTTTAAGCTGTTTTTTTTTTAGATTTTTAGACTTTTTTTAGAAACTAAAACAATTTTTTTATGAAAAGTAAAAAAATAAATAAAAAATAAATTACCAGCAGTTTTTTATAAATAAAATATAATAATTCAGATTTTTTATTTATTTTTTAGAAAATAATATTCTAGTTTTTATTTTTATTAAAATAATTTACAGAATTTTTAAATTTTTATTTACAAATTTTAAATAAAAATTTCGATTTACTATATTCCAGATTTTAAAAAAAAACTGAAGTTAAGATTTTTTCTAATTTTCCAGATTTTTTAAATAAAAAAATGAAGTTCTGATTTTTTTTTGTTAAGTTTTTCAGATTTTTTATTATTTTTAAACTTTCATATTATTTTTTATTTTTTATTATTACATCATATATTGATCACCAATAAACATCCGCCACGTGTCATTTAATCGCTAACTAAGACTCGCTAATACTTAACGGACAAAAATTAACGGAGGTCCTAACGTGGTCTAACGGATCAAAAATCAGGTCCCAGTTTGATACCTTCGAAAATTTAGGTCCTCAAGTGTTAAAATTGGTAAAGTTGAGGTTCTGTTTTGATCATTTAGTCTTCTTATAATTATTTTAATTTAATGAAGTTTATGTAATTATCTTATAAATATATTAAAATTTGTAATTAACCCTCCTGTTAGAGAGCCGAGCTATTGCACGTGATGCACAAATCTGGCATGGCTTCATTTTTTTAATTTGTGTTGAAGGGAAAAAGTTGTTGTTGTATTATTCATTGATGAGCTCCCTTTAAATAGGGATAAATACATACAAACAGGCCTTAGGCAAACCCTAACTATGAAAGCCCATAAACTAACAGACTTAGGCACACAATGAATATTATTCCTTTAACACTCCCCCTTGTGCCTAGTCTACAAGCGCATGTCATGTTGCCTCGTTAAAACCTCGTCAAGCAAAAACCCAGTGGGAAAAATGTCTTGATCGTAGGGAAAAGAGTACAGCATCTAGACACATCAAGTTTAGACTTCGTCCTTTGAATCTATCCTCACATATGATCGTTACATTTGATCATAGCGCTACTAAGGTGACCATTCCATCGATCCCTAAAATCGTACATCTGTTATCGTTAAAAACCTTTCCAAGTGATAAAAACCCTGTGGGAAAAATGATCCTTAGAAGGAAAAGAGTATAACGTACGGTGTGGATGTAAGACTCCCCCTCAAGTCTACATCCCCCCTGATTTGTACATCAATCAAGTAGTTGTTGTCTCATTAAAAACTTCGCCAAGTAACAGAACCTAATGGGAGAAAATGAACCTTGGTCAAAGAAAAGAGTACAACACATGTGATTAAATCACCATTTCCTTGTGATCTTTACATCAATCTCGGAAGTTGGAAAACTCTACAGCTCCCCCTAATGCTTACATTCATATATCGTTGCCTCGTTAAAAACCTTGCCAAGTAACAAAACTCAGTGGGAAAAATAAATCTTGGTCTAAGGAAAAGAGTGCAACCTATGTGAGTATGTTACGTTATATCTCACATATTTCCCGTTATGATCATTCCATCAATCAAGGTGATTTACAAGTTACATCATGTTCATAAATGTAAGTATGCTCATCAGTGGCAGTACTTAACCGCTAGTTCCTCACACGTGTAGAATGACAATTCTTAATCATGTACACTCACAGATTGATTCATGCAAAGCAATAATCTTGTCGTGATTCGAGGAGGTAGCCAAAAGGGGTTTGCTTAGTCGATTTCCAAGACATAAGCAATTCATACCAACACATACTTTGTGGTAGTTGCTTCGGCACCAACATTTACTTTAGCATTTGCCTTTTCGTAAGCAGCTTCCTTTGCCTGCTTGTAGGGAAAGAATAGTCCTAAGTCAATGGTTTCTTTTAAGTATCTGAAGATATTCTTGATACCATTCCATTGATGTTGCGTCGATGTTGAACTAAATCTAGTCCGCGGATTAACCGAGGAGTGATAGCAGGTCGTGTACATTGAGCTAAGTACAATAATACGCGATTACACTCAAGTATGGAATTTCAGCTCCCAAAGCTCTTCGTCACTTTCGTTTAGACGAAATGGATCTTTCTTTTGCATCCAAATGTTCGACCTATCATGGGGTGCTAGTTGGGTTTACCTTGTCCATATTAAAGTACTTGAGAATCTTCTGGACATAGGATGATCGGTGGAATAAATTCCACAAACTCGATGTCTATGTCAATGCCTCGACAAAACCGAGTTTTCCCAAGATCTTTCATCTCAAACTCAATTTTCAGTATCCGGTGGTTTCACTTATTTCATCAAGACCGATTATGTTCATGTCATCGACATACATTGCGATGATCGTGAATCCGGAACTTATTTGTGAATACGCCGGGACACAGTTCATCGTTCTTATATCCCTTACCAATCAAGTAGTCACTTAGACGGTTATACCACATTCTTAAGGATTGCTTCAAAACCATAAAGTTGAGCGTTTCAATCAAATTGCATACGCACTCTGTGGTCTAGAGTCACATGATTTGGGTAATGAAATGCCATCGAACACTTCCATATATATCTCCGTATCTTGATCCCCATAGAGATACGTAGTAACCACATCTATTGGCTGCATTTCCAGTCCCTCGGAAATTGATACGCTAATCAAATAGCGGAACGTATACGTGGGAGTACATTTCCTCGTAACCAATTTCAGGGCATTGTGAGAAGCATTACTTCGTGAAACCTTGTACATTAGGACTCTATATTCTCACTACGCTTTACGACAAAGGTTCGTTTATGTCTTATAGGCTTTACACTTGGGTAGGTTAGCACTACCCACACCAAATACCTGTTTCTTTGTCGGAGAATCCAGTTCTACCTGGAATGTTTGTCTTACAGGCCAATCAGCTCTATGTTGATTTCATCCAACTGAGCGAGGTTCGACATCATCGTACTTTATGATTCATGACATGTCATCAAAGTGGGTGGTTAATCAGGCCACTCCCTCATAATTTCATCGAGATTCTTGATTTTCTGAATCATATCTTCGGGGCGTCCCCCTCGTCATGACTCATGGACATAATAAAATCAAGCATGATCTCATGAAACGAGTTCATTGATGGTTAACATGTTAATTTGTGCCATACTCTACCTCTTACTTGGGTGAATATTTAGTCGAACCATGTGGCTTCCACCCCTTCCTTCGCAGGGAGCCACGACCTCAATAACACCTCCACCAGGTGCAGTTGCATCACCCGGTTCATTGGTGATGTGCCCCTTGGAGGGGACTTCTAACCTTACAGGCACATTTGCAGCTGTAATGTGAGATCTTGTCACTTGAACGATATCAGTAAATACATCAGGCATCGAATCTGCTACATCCTGAAGATCGAGTGTTCTTTGTTCTTCACGGTAACATTGTGAAGTTCGGGGATCATAATGAGACAAGATGGAGACACCATGACAATTCCTGTCGTTCCCTGAGAAATTACATTTTCTCTCCTCCCCCTAACGACGGGAATGTTGTCTCATTAAAGTGACAATCCGCAAATCGTGCGGTAAAGAGATCACTGTAAAGGTTCTAAATAGCGGATAAACGTCTGAAGATTCTTATCCAACGTGAATACTTAATCGTATCTAAAGACCGATGCGTTGTGGGGCGCAAAAGGCACATATAATGCGTAACCAAATATGCGCAATTGGCACTCAAGTCCGTCTGGGTCCAAAATACAAAAATCAGGCTATCTAGTTACCAACTCGTACGCATAAACTAATTGGTTAGCAAAAGGTCTAAGGATGAACGATTTAAGTAAAGTTGCGTGCAATATTGCATAATCCCAGGCAAAAATATGCTAATTGGTGCGCATAACCAATGACATAATCACCATACATATTCTTTCGACGGTGTTTTATGTGAGACCGTTTGCATATGCACATGGGACGAGATACTATTCATTAATCTCTATCATGCAATAAACATAAAGTACTTTTTGATGTGAACTCTCCAACATCATCGAGTCCTTTAGATGTGATAAGAGAGGTGAGCCCTTATAAGTTATCTTGGAAGTTCTGCAACAGTTTGAGTGGACAGGAGAGCGACATGTGACCAACATGTCGGAGAATCCATCAAAATCATAAATACATAAATGGTCCGCATATTAGGTGGATGGATCCACAAATATCTCCTTATATTCAGCGTAAGAATGGAATGTTTGCTTATGTTTCTTTAGCGTAGGAAGTTCTCGCTCCTACTTTGGCTAAAGAGCAGGCTTTGCAACACTAAGTGGTGGGCATTTGATATGCATCCGGTTCTTTGGATTACATAACACGATTAACATCAACATTGTTCTTTATGTTGAGTTGTTGCCACCTTTTCGCTCGAAAAGTAATGATGTTCGTACAAGTTCTTTAGTATATGGATCATTATACTTCGACCAAGATGACCTAGTCTATCGTGCCAAAGCCTATATGAGTCTATGTCCCAAAGCACATTGTTGGTGACAACATAGGTTTTTAAAAACCTAATAGTAGTGAGGTACAGTCCACTAGATTGATTCATGAGTTATTCTAGAATGCGTTTACATCCACATTCATTAGAATTTATAAAAGAAACTCTATTCCATTCTCACAGTGGGTTTCAATCTGGAAACCATTGCTACGTATATTGTGTTAGGAATATGCCCTCGAATGCCACTCAGGGGATGAGAGAGTAAGGGCATTGTACTTGTAATTATGGAATAATTAATAAAAAGGCAATACGATTCATTCACTGTTTATTGTATTTCAATTGCATTCTTGACTTGGTAAACATTGAAGTGAAGTCCATGTAAATAAATCGAATATTCCATTCTCGTTATGGGATAAGAGAAAATGCACTGGAAGTGTTTAAAGTTTATTTACGTAAATTGTTCGCAAGTCAATAAACTTAAAATGGGCATTAAGTTTTAATACGACTTGTATAATCGATGCTAGACGTGTGCACGCCTTGATAGCATAGTTATAAGTATATTGGTGGGACCAAGATACTAAAATGACTCATACTCGATTCACCACACGGTATTCACTCCTGAGAGTCGATGACGAATCGAAAGGTTGTGATAGTATACGTGACCTTTGACTTGAGGGTTCAGAGAAGATGTGCCCGTGACGTTTAGTTTGTCATTAGAGTAGTTAGACTCATTTGCTTAATTGCCGAGTCGACCTCAAGTGCGGACTATACGGGCGTAGCGATCTTTACTGTACGCCAAGAAAGGATTTTATCTCCTGTTAGTGAACAGGCGAATGTCCTATACGGTTAATGGCAAATAAGATCATAAGTCTTTGGCCAAAGCATTCTGATATAGTCGTATTAGATACACTATTAATTAGTCGGTCTTTATTTGCATTAACACATGTATAGAGTTTAGTCAACAGTAGGGTTTGACTTTACCGTGACCCGAAGACTTGACCGGGACATCTGATGAAGGGTCTATACGTATATAGTATTCATGACATAATGGTTCTGGAATGATCCCTTCATTCGTTCTCAGTCGGGGTTTACAGTGCGGCCCGCTAGGCTGGCTAAGTGCTGCCCGCACTCATTGGTTCCTCCCAATGCCGGCTGAGACGGACCTATGGAGTCGCGCATTAGGAGCGTTGACGGATTAATGTGAATTTATTATCTCTCTAATTATATTAGATATTGGATATCTAATTATGATTTATTGGATAAATCATAAATAGCGGTCTTATAAATTAAAATTATGTTACCGGGTAATTAATTTAATTCATAAATTATATTTCTTGGAGAATTATATTTGTATTTGATATAATTAATTAATTGGATTAATTAATTTATATAAATACATTGGTGATTAAACGGAGTGTTTTTTTTAACGGAGTCATTTGACGAACGTCCGGTACACGAGCCGAGTAGCTCAGCTCGTTTTATAGGAAACTTCCTTGGACCCCCCCTCTCCCCACCTCACATGGTATGGTCTTGTGATAACATGGTGGTGATTTGGTGTATGATAATGATGAGATTCCATCTTTATTTTATATCTCTATTATGAGTTTGGTGTGGCCATTTTTATATATTGATATCTCATCATTTCATGTGAGCTTAACATAATTTTTTCATACACTTTTTTGATGCTGCCTGGACGAGAGCAGAGGTGAGAGTGGGAGAAAAAAAAATTTCTTTTCTTAGATTTATCATCTTTGAGGTGATACAATATCAAGAAAAAGAGAGATATAAATTCCTATAGTAATTCCTAGCCGTGTTCTTGGAGAACGGATTGCTATCGAATTTTTCCGGGCAACTTCCGACGCGTGTGAAGTAGAGGCTTCGTACCTTTCGATGCTTGGAACAAAGGGATTTCGTGTTCGGGACGGGGTTCGTGATCATCATCATTTTTACGAAGATTTATTTCAAAGGCTTCAAGGGTATGATCTTTATCTTCATATTTATATTTTCGTATATACGTTACTTGATCGATCCTGTTTGGGATTTGTATTTATTTCCGCTGCGTATTTCGTTTTATTTTCGGAATCCCAACAGTGGTATCGGAGCAAGGTCAATGTTTCCGTATATACGATTATTTGTGCATTTTGAATGCTTTTGGATGATGATTATGATTTAGAATTATGTTTGGAATAATTGTAGATTTTAAATTGTTCGTTGTAGCATCACGTTTTTTGAAATGGGACGAAAAACGAAGAAACGGGGCTGTCGGCAGGGTGCTGGCAGCACTGCCTGGGCTGCCTGCCCAGGCTGCCGAGCATGCTCGGCCATGATCGGCCATGTCTCGGCCACAGCGGCCGAGAATGATCGGCCAGCCTGCCGAGCAGTGGCTCGGCCAGGCAGCCCTCGGGTTTTTGGCCCGATTTTGAATCGGGCCGCGGGCTGGGCCTAAAATCGGATTGTCCGGGACTCCGTTTTAAGTTTATATTTCGTTGTAATTATTTTCCAAAATTTAAATTGGATTTTAATTTGACTAAATTAATATTTGGAATATTTTTTTAGTTAAAGGAAATAAATTAAACGAAAATATTATTTTGGCCGGATTACTTCGAATGAATTTAAATGATGATTATTAGTATTAATTGGATTAATACCATTAAAATTGAATAGATTAATTTTATATTGATTGGATTAATATCTTAATTGGTTATTTAATTTTAATGCCACTTTATATTAATTGGATTAATATAGTAGAAATTGAAAAGATTAATTTATAGATTAATTAGATTAATTTATATTAAAATTAATTGTTTAATTTTGTTGCCATTACATGTTGTATGGAATCCTTATGTGATGGTGATATAGCTCGTGGACTTAGTTTTTGATTTGTTCGATTCGATTGGGTTGTAAAGGCCGTTTTGAGCCTATTTATTTTTACTAGAAAATTTGTATAGGATGCAATTTTTCAATGATGTAATTATTATTTTGGCTATAACAAAGACCGAAGACAACTGACCTAGAAGACGAAGATTCGAAGACTGTGTTTTTATTTATTGGGTCATTCGCTTGGCCCAGTACTAAGGAATTAGGTCCATGAGCTATATGTTGGTAGTAACTAGGTTACTGTTTTCTGTTTTTCATTTTGAATGATTGACAAACCAACAAACGCGCGTATAAATGAATTAATGTGCAAAGTGTAACATTAATCGCAAAATTCTCCCGACTACAAACACACTAAGTTATAAAGGTTACGAGGTTTCCTACCCTCCGTCAAACTCATGGAAAATTGAAATCTAAACCAGAATATTATTCTTCCGAGTATGTCGGGGTAATATTTTTGGGGAAAGTTGATAAATTCCTAGAGTGCATTAGATGCCTTTGGTTGTGACAAATCAAACCCTATAAACCGTATGGGTTGCGGGTAAGATTCAATTGTCGACTAATAGGAGTTGACGGTTTAAACTTAGATAGTTCAGCGAGCCATAGAAACCGAATGGGTTGAGGGCAAGTGAACTAGGGGTAAAAGAAGATCGAATCATCCATTAGATGGGTTGGTATTAGACACCACTTTATAAAGAATAATAGAATAGAAACCGTATGGGTTGCCCTCTATTAAATTTTGTAAAGAAATCGATCACCACTATGAAGTCACCCATGACTTAGGATTATAACATGGGAGTGTATAGTTCCGATAAAATTAGTGGGAGCCGAGACAAGAATTATACAAGCCCTTAAATTCTATACTCATCATAATTAAACAAGTCACTAATTGAATCTTGTCTAAATCTTTGCAGAAAATGGCCGAATCTCTCTAAAAATGGCTAAAAACCCACTTGCAATACTACTTGAAAAGAATCTCCTAACTTGGACCCAATTTTGTTGATCGTTGCGAATCTGATGATTGTACTCAGTATGGAGTCTCTGGGATACGTCTTGGAGGCGGACATTCCACCGACTCCAATCCGAACCAGGGATAATCAGGAAGATATTGACGTCCATAAAAAATGGGTCAAGGATGACATGCTAGTCCGTGGCTTTATGATGGGCTCAATGACAAATGAGCTGCAGAGAGCGCACGAGAAAATAACTTCTGCTAGGCAGATTCTCGCACACTTGACTGATCTTTATGGAGAGCACAATAGGACTGCTAGATATGAGATATCAAAGCAGTTCTTCAGTGCTAGGATGAAAGAAGGAGAGAAAGTGGGAGACCACGTCCTCAAGATGATCTCTATGATTGAGAGGCTCGAGGTGCTCAACTTTAATATGGATTTATCCCTTGAAATTGATCTCATCCTTCAATCTCTCCCTGACTCTTTCACGCAGTTTGTAATAAATTTCAACTGTAATGAAATTACATTCACATTAGCTGGGCTAATGAATAAACTGGTGACGGCATAGTCTAACATAAAGACTAAACTGAGAGAGGTTGTTCTTGTGATTTCTTCTGGGCCTCGGAGGTCCAAGAACAAGAAGAAAAATACCTACGAGCAGTACAAACCCAAGAAAGGGGTACAGAAAGGAATGGGCAAGGCCCAAAAAGGTTCAAAAGGTAGATGGTCCAAAACCTATGGGTAAATACCTTGAATGCGGTGAGCTGGGCCACTGGCGAAGGAATTGTCCTAAGATTAATGGCGCATCAGGTACGGAACTTTTTGTTTTTGAAACAAATTGTTCCGCTACTGTATATTCTGCTTCATGGATTCTGGATTCAGTTGCCACTTCTCACATTTGTACTATGAATCAGGATCTAGAACGAAGTAGAAAACTTGAAGTTGGGGACATAATGATCACTGTCGGAAGCGGACAAAGTGTCGAGGCAACTGATATTGGATCAATCCTACTGGGTTTAGAATCCGGTTTTATTTTGACATTAGATGAAGTACTTGTTTTGCCCAAGGGGCATAAAAACATTGTATCCATTCCAGTCTTGGACCGGAAAGGATTTTGTTTCTTCATTAGAAATGGTAGTTGTAAAATTTATTTTCGAAATAAATTGGTTGGCACAGCTACATTGTTGAATGGTTTATATCATCTGAACATGCAAAATAAAACAGCAGTGAACACTATAACTAAGAAACGTGGTAGGCAAGATACTAATCAAGCTCTTAAATGGCACCTTAGACTTGGTCATGTTGGTCAGACCAAGATTCAGAAAATGGAGAAAGATGGATTTTTAAGTCCATTGGGTGTAGAACCCTATCCAACTTGTGAATCTTGGCTTAGAGGCAAAATGACTAAGTCCCCCTTCACATGGACTTTTGAAAGGGCTGCCGATAAACTTGGATTGGTACATACCGATGTTTGTGGTGCTTTAGAAGTAGCCCGAGATGGATATCAATATTTCATAACGTTCACAGATGATCATACTAGGTATGAGATTGTGTACTTAATGAAACATAAATCCGAAGCCTTTACTAAATTCAAAGAATTTAAGGCCCTAGTTGAAAAACAGACTGGATGTCATATCAAAGCACTTCGGTCGGACCAAGGTGGCGAATATATGAGCACAGAGTTTGATGAGTTCCTCAAGGAACATGGAATAGTTTCACAATTGACGCTGTCAGGAACCCCACAGTTAAATGGTGTTTCAGAAAGGAGAAATCGAACTTTGTTGGACATGGTTCGCTCTATGTTAAATTACACTGATTTACCTATTTACCTGTGTGGGTATGCCTTACTAACCGCTGCCTATAGACTTAATAGATGTCCTTCCAAATCCGTTCCTATCACTCCGCATGAGATGTGGAATGGTAAGAAACCAATGTAACACCCCGAGATATTCGGAATATGTTACAGTGCCGTAGACCCCTACATGGGACCTACCAGGCTACAATAGAAAAACTCCGCTCGACTAACCATCTTGGTTAGCGAGGATACACAATTAAATAATATGACATATAAAGATACGTCCGGAGCAACCGACAAAATAAGCATCAACCAACAACGTGACAATTTAAAGCAATACAATACGGAGTTTGAAACAAAAAGCCTAAGTACTCGCGAGTACAATCTATAAGTTTAAAACTGTGGGAACAACCATATCGAAATGGACAAAGGAAATAAATAGACCCAAATGCACATGTCAACGACCCTGGCCAACATCCTCGTACTGTCCTGGTGCCCGCTCGTCCGGATAATCATAACCTGAAATCCATAATAAGAATTTCCCCGAAACGGGTCCCCAAAGGGGTTAGCAATTACGCTAGTACAAGTAATCAAGGCAAACCAATCGCTTACACATTTCATAGTACATGCATCAATATCATTTCGAAAACCAAAACTAGACATGTCTTTTTCCGGAAATAAACAGTCCACAATTAGCCTTGAGAACAGGGCGGCAGCATACATTCTCACTCGAGGCCTCATAGGGACCCTACCGAGTTGGCTACAATTTCAGAAAAACAAAACTACGCACACGCTATGCCGTGAGAACAGGGCGACAACATACATTCTCACTCGAGGCCTCACAAGGACCCTAACGAGTTGGCTAGCGGTACGAAACTCGTGAAATCCAGGGCGGCAGCATAGATTTCCCTCCTTGACCCCGTCGGGCCAACACAAGGTGAGTTACAAACAAGTAATATACATAACCATTTCATGTTAAGCTTAAAGGTTTCCAAAAATACTTGCCTTGAATTAATGACGACGCGAAGAACGAAAGGAAAGTCACCGACGAACGCTAGGAACCAATGAAACCGAACCTAACGATTCGAAGAATACAATCACAACCATTTCTAAACGAATACGGAATTGGAATACACCCGAAAACCCGCCTACGATTCATGTATATTCGTACATAAACAACAACGAGGGCGGACCACAACCAAACCCTCTCGATTCCGTAAAAATCACGAAATATACCATGAATCCGTAGAGAAACTAAGAATATCAACAAGATTAATCATATTCATCATGAATCCATCAACAAAACGGAACGGATCGGAAGAAAATCCCAAAACCCCCAAATTATCCAAAAGTAGGGTTCTAAGAGATTACCTTGGATTTAGGATGAGAAACACAAGTGGATGATGTTAATCTACACCAAGAACTCAAGCAAAAGAATCTCTGAAATGATTGGAAGAAGAAAATCGCCTCAAATCGCCTCTGGAGTCGCTCGGCCGCGGAAGAAGGAGAGAAATGAGAATTTGTGACTATCTCGGTCAACTCCCTGGTTTATATAGCCAGGGAGTGTTAGCGCACGCTAAGACCTCAAGGTTAGCGTGCGCTAACGGGATAGGGTTACAAACCCTCCGGTTAGCGTCGATCCGAAGCCGGGTTTTGGCGTTAGCGTGCGCTACCATACATGCGTAGCGTGCGCTAATAACCTCTCGGTAGCGCGCTATCGACCAATAGCGTGCGCTACCCGAACATCGGCCGAGTCCAAAGAGCTAACCGCCCAACCTCACCTGACCCATTAGCGTGCGCTACCATACAAGCGTAGCGTGCGCTAACTAGCATCTGATTGAGTTCAGTAGTAAACTGCCCAGTACTGGACAGTCACACTAGCGCGCGCTACTGAACACTTTAACGTGCGCTAGTCTCCCGACATTAGCGTGCGCTAGACGAGATAGCGTGCGCTAATCCGATAGTCCGCAGGGTCGAGCCGAATCGCCACTCCTGTGGCTAAATCGTTAGCGTGCGCTATTTAATTAAACGTATCGTGCGCTACTAATTTTTTTCTTGCTTGCGATATACAGGAAATTTTGCGTGCGATAGATACATAATATAATCGTCCCAAAATACCGGATTATGAACGAAATGTCAAACTAACACCTCAAAACGCATCATAGCATAGAATGAATCCGGCAACCCGAAGCGGCGGTTCCGCACAACAATTACGAATCGGATCAAAAGATAACGGAAAAGTTACCTTTGAAGGATACTCGAGGTCACTAAAATCGAGAATTACACGGAAATACAATTACAAGGGAAAGAAAAATGCGGATATTACATTCTACCCCTCTAAAAATAAGTTTCGTCCGAAACTTAAGGAACAAACAACTCGGGGTACCTAGCACGCATGCTATCCTCGGTTTCCCAAGTTGCCTCCTCGACACCGTGTCTCGACCACCGCACCTTGACCAAAGGTATGGTCTTATGCCTCAATCGTTTCTCACGATGCTCCAAAATCTTCAAAGGGCGCTCTTGAAAGTAACATCTTGGCGACATCAATCTCTCCATAATCGATGATGTGACTAGGATCAGGACATATTTCCTCAAGGAAACATGGAAAACGCTATGAACATGACTCAAGGCCGGAGGTAACGCCAAACGGTATGCCAACCCACCTACTCGCTCGAGGATCTCGAAGGGGCCGATAAATCTCGGACTCAACTTCCCTTTCTTCCCGAAACGAAAAACTCCCTTCGTCGGCGACACCATTAGCAAAACATGGTCTCCCACCTCGAATTCCAAAGGTCGACGACGGATGTCGGCATACGACTTCTGTCGACTCTGGGCAGTCAACATCCGTTCCCGAATTAACTCTACCTTCTGCCTCGTCTCTAAAACGACATCCAGCTCGGTCCCGACCAAATCGGACGCCTCATTCCAACAAATCGGTGATCGACATCGCCGCCCGTAAAGTGCCTCATACGGGGCCATCCGAATCGACGCGTGCCAACTGTTGTTGTACGTGAATTCGATCAGCGGCAAATGTTCCTCCCAGTCACTACTCCAATCGAGAGCACAGGCACGTAACAAGTCCTCGAACGTCTGGATAGTGCGTTCCGATTGTCCATCTGACTGGGGATGAAAAGAGGTACTCAAATGCAAACGGGTACCTAACGCCTTATGCACCGCCTGCCAAAAGTGCGATACGAAACGGCCATCACGATCCGAAACAATAGACTTCGGAGTACCGTGAAGTCTCACAATCTGCGCGATAAACACACGAGCTAACTTCTCCGGGCCCCAAGTGTCCTTGATGCCCAGAAAATGTGCCGACTTGGTCAGACGATCAACAATCACCCATACCATGTTCATGCCCGATCTCGATCTCGGCAAACTCGTAATGAAATCCATCGATATATCCTCCCATTTCCATTCCGGAATGGGAAGTGACTGCAATAACCCAGCCGGTCTCTGATGCTCGATTTTGACCTGCTGACAAGTCAAACATCTCGCTACAAACTGTGCGACCTCATCCTTCATGTCATTCCACCAGAAGTTCCTTCTCAAGTCCTTGTACATCTTACTCGAACCAGGATGAACGGAGTAAGGTATAGCATGGGCCTCCCGTAAAATACTCTGCCTCAACTCTGAGTCGTTCGGCACACAAAGCCGACTCTGGAATCTCAAAATACCATCCTCGTGAATCACAAACCCAGGAGACTTTCCCTTAAGAACGTTCTCTCGGATCTGAGTAATCATCGGATCCTCTGATTGCTTCAGCTTAATTTCGTCGATCAAGGATGACGAAATCTCTAAAGCACAAAGTTGCCCGACAGCTCCCGGCAACGAGACCTCAACATCTAACTCGATCAAGGCCCTCCGAAGCTCAGACTGAGACGTAAGGATCTCAAGCGTTCGCAACGCAACTGGTTTCCGACTCAAGGCGTCGGCCACGACGTTCGCCTTGCCCGGATGATAAAGGATTTCGAGGTCATAATCCTTAATCAACTCTAACCACCTCCTCTGCCTCATATTTAACTCTCGCTGGGTAAATATGTATTTCAGACTTTTATGATTAAGTGGCCGAGCTAGTTTTGAGAAACCCTCGACGAACCTACGATAGTAGCCAGCTAAACCCAAGAAACTACGGAGCTCCTTCACATTCTTGGGCGGTGCCCAATCCAATACGGCCTCAATCTTCTGCGGATCCACACGAACCCCCTCGGCTGAAATCACGTGACCTAAAAACATCACTTCCTTCAGCCAGAACTCACATTTCGAGAACTTTGCATAGAGTTGCTCGGTCCTTAAAACGTCTAACACTATCCGCAGATGATGGGCATGCTCTTCCTCATTCCTCGAATAGATAAGAATATCGTCAATGAAGACGACGAAACACTTATCCAAATACTCGATAAAGACTTTGTTCATCAATTGCATGAACACCGCCGGCGCATTAGTTAACCCGAAAGGCATAACTACGAATTCATAATGTCCGTATCTCGTCCGAAAAGCTGTTTTCGGCACGTCGGACTCTCTCACCCGGAGCTGATAGTACCCGGATTTCAAATCAATCTTCGAGAATACCGCAGCTCCCTGCAACTGGTCGAACAAGTCATCAATTCTCGGAAAGGGATACTTGTTCTTGATGGTCACCTTGTTTAGTTCGCGGTAGTCGATACACAAACGTAGTGAACCATCCTTCTTCCGCACAAACAGGACCGGTGCGCCCCAAGGCGAGGCACTCGGTCGAACATACCCCGACTCAAGAAGCTCACTCAACTGCTTCTTCAACTCTGCCATCTCTGAAGGTGCCATGCGATACGGCGCCTTCGAAATCGGAGCCGCACCCGGCTCTAACTCTATAGCAAACTCAACCTTACGATCCGGTGGCAACCCCGGTAACTCGTCAGGAAATACATCAGGAAACTCATTAACGACTGGAATCGACGAAAGCTCGACTCCATCATCCTCCGCCTTCAAGGCATAGCACCAATAACCAGTACACCCCTTTCGCAGGAGACTCATCGCCTTCAAGGCATTAATGACGAATTTCTGATTTCCCCTCCTTCGTCCCGCGAAGGAGTGCTCGGTGCCATCCTCGGCTAACATGGTGATGATCCTCGTGCGGTAGTTCATGATTGCACCATGCCGCTCGAGCCAATCATCCCCGAGAATCAAATCCTCACCCTCAATATTAACGACAATAAGATTAGAGAGCCAAGCTCTCTCACAAATAATCACAGAGCAGTCTCGGACCTCTCGATCACCGACAATTCTATCACCGCTAGGAAGTTTAACGATGAAAGGCTCGCAAGGTGACAAACAGTCGAGACTCAAACGGTGTACACACTCTAGAGAAATGAATGAATGCGTAGCACCGAATCGAAAAGCACACCGACGGGATGGAAATGAATATGAGCAGTGCACTGCCGCTACAGAGTTCTTTGGATCATCGGCTCTCCTCATCTCATAGATACGCGGGTGAGCAGAGCCGACCTGGAAGCTCCACCCCTAGCGGTGACCCGACCCCTACCTCGGCCGGCACTCGGTGGAGGCGGCGGAGCAAATGAGCCACTGGTTCACACTCGGCTCCAAGCAGTCTTGGTTGGGAAGAACGGGCGCCACGAAGCTGTTTGACCTGCTCACAAAAAGGGGCCCTGTGGCCCAGCTGTCCACAAGTGTGACAAGTAAGCTTCGGACGAGAACACTGCCGGCTCCTATGGCCCTGCACACCACAGTTAAAACATGTAGGTTCACGAGCGGAGGTTCCGGAGGCACCCCAAATGCTCCCAGAGAAACGAACCGAACCGCCCGTTGAAATATTTGCAGCTTGAGATTTCTGCTGGCCTCCACTCTTGGGGCCAGAAAAATTTCCGACCGACTTCTGCTTCTTGCTCTCACGAGCCAAATCGCTAGCCGTCACTGACATATCATAAGCAAGAGCTCGACTCTGATAATCCTTCAAGGTAGTACAGACGAGCCCAGACATATAGTCCCGAATAGGCAGCTTCATCCTCCTGGAAAAATGGAAAATTTTGTCGCTCTCAGCGACAACTTGGGTCTTCACATAACCCAACTCCTTGTTAAAGTCGGCAATGGCCTGAGATACGGGAATATCCCGTGGTTGAGCATCATAAAAAGCATGTACCCGAGCCTGTCTGACTGGCCACGGGCAATATTCAGTCTCCATCAATTCTTGAAATTCGGCCCATGAAGCAACATGATCTTTGGGACCAACGGCCTCCCACCAATCTGTAGCATCTCCCGTGAGAAAATATTGAGCAATAGGGACCTTGCGGTCCTCGGGGCAGTTGGTAGCAGTGAATACTTTGGATATCTCCTTGATCCACCCTTCCCAGCCGATCGGGTCCGAAGCTCCCGAAAACTGAGGAGGATGCATCTTGATGACATCCTGAAGCCAGCGATCCGCTCCGCCCCGATTAGCATGGGCCTGATCGGGGTTCTGGACCACCTGAGCTATAGCCGCCATCTGGTTAACCATTTGCTGCATGACAGCCGCAATACCAAGATCGGCGCGCTCCTGAGAAGAAGCATGACTGTGACGGTCGCCGGTACTGCCGGCTCCTGAAGAGTGCGACGTGGCCACCCCACCGGCTGCCCCACGTCCCCGGCCGCGTCCACGACCACGACCACGACCACGGTTTCCTCCGGCATCCATACTGATGTTGAGAGATAACAGAAGTATATCGATGATGAGTAAGGGAGGAAAAACAACTACGATTCAAAAGTGGAAATACAATGCAAGAAACAAAAGAGCCGAATAAGAAAACTTACGAGCACTTTGGAAATCTTGGGATCTTTGGCGGTGTGACAATGTGCAAAACAAACACGACTAGACCTAATTAACCAACAAGCCTAGGTATCCATAAACCTAGTGCTCGATACCATTTTACGTAACACCCGAGATATTCGGAATATGTTACGCCGTAGACCCCTACATGGGACCTACCAGGCTACAATAGAAAAACTCCGCTCGACTAACCATCTTGGTTAGCGAGGATACACAATTAAATAATATGACATATAAAGATACGTCCGGAGCAACCGGCAAAATAAGCATCAACCAACAACGTGACAATTTAAAGCAATACAATACGGAGTTTGAAACAAAGAGCCTAAGTACTCGCGAGTACAATCTATAAGTTTAAAACTGTGGGAACAACCATATCGAAATGGACAAAGGAAATAAATAGACCCAAATGCACATGTCAACGACCACGGCCAACATCCTCAGACCGTCACGGTGCCCGCTCGTCCGGATAATCATAACCTGAAATCCATAATAAGAATTTCCCCGAAACGGGTCCCCAAAGGGGTTAGCAATTACGCTAGTACAAGTAATCAAGGCAAACCAATCGCTTACACATTTCATAGTACATGCATCAATATCATTTCGAAAACCAAAACTAGACATGTCTTTTTCCGGAAATAAACAGTCCACAATTAGCCTTGAGAACAGGGCGGCAGCATACATTCTCACTCGAGGCCTCATAGGGACCCTACCGAGTTGGCTACAATTTCAGAAAAACAAAACTACGCACACGCTATGCCGTGAGAACAGGGCGGCAGCATACATTCTCACTCGAGGCCTCACAAGGACCCTAACGAGTTGGCTAGCGGTACGAAACTCGTGAAATCCAGGGCGGCAGCATAGATTTCCCTCCTTGACCCCGTCGGGCCAACACAAGGTGAGTTACAAACAAGTAATATACATAACCATTTCATGTTAAGCTTAAAGGTTTCCAAAAATACTTGCCTTGAATTAATGACGACGCGAAGAACGAAAGGAAAGTCACCGACGAACGCTAGGAACCAATGAAACCGAACCTAACGATTCGAAGAATACAATCACAACCATTTCTAAACGAATACGGAATTGGAATACACCCGAAAACCCGCCTACGATTCATGTATATTCGTACATAAACAACAACGAGGGCGGACCACAACCAAACCCTCTCGATTCCGTAAAAATCACGAAATATACCATGAATCCGTAGAGAAACTAAGAATATCAACAAGATTAATCATATTCATCATGAATCCATCAACAAAACGGAACGGATCGGAAGAAAATCCCAAAACCCCCAAATTATCCAAAAGTAGGGTTCTAAGAGATTACCTTGGATTTAGGATGAGAAACACAAGTGGATGATGTTAATCTACACCAAGAACTCAAGCAAAAGAATCTATGAAATGATTGGAAGAAGAAAATCGCCTCAAATCGCCTCTGGAGTCGCTCGGCCGCGGAAGAAGGAGAGAAATTAGAAATTGTTACTATCTCGGTCAACTCCTGGTTTATATAGCCGGGAGTGTTAGCACGCTAAGACCTCAAGGTTAGCGTGCGCTAACGGATAGGTTACAAACCCTCTGTTAGCGTCCCGATCCGAAGCCGAGTTTTGGCGTTAGCGTGCGCTACCATACATGCGTAGCGTGCGCTAATAACCTCTAGGTAGCACGCGCTATCGACCAATAGCGTGTGCTACCTGAACATCAGCCGAGTCCAGTAGACAACTGCCCAACCTCACCTGACCCGTTAGCGTGCGCTACCATACCAGCGTAGCGTGCGCTAACTAGCATCTGATTGAGTTCAGTAGTAAGCGCCCGATCGAGCAGTCACACTAGCGCGCCATGAACAATTTAACGTGCGCTAGTCTCCCGACATTAGCGTGCGCTAGACGAGATAGCGTGCGCTAATCCGATAGTCCAGAGGGTGGGAGCTGAATCGCCACTCCTGGGCTAAATCGTTAGCGTGCGCTACGAATTAAACGTAGCGTGCGCTACTAATGGATTTCTAGCGTGCGCTATACAGGAAATTTAGCGTGCGCTAGATACAGAATATAAACGACCCAAAATACCGGATTATGAACGAAACGTCAAACGGAACACCTCAAAACGCATCATAGCATAGAATGAATCCACGGCAACCCCGAAACGGCGGTTCCGCACAACAATTACGAGAATCAGATCAAAAGATAACGGAAAAGTTACACTGAAGGATACTCGAGGGTCACTAAAATCGAGAATTACACCGGAAATACAATTACAAGGGAAAGAAAAATGCGGATATTACAACCAAGCCTTAATCACATAAGGATTTGGGGATATCCAGCATATGTCTAGAAGGCTAAGATGGACAAACTGGAAGCAAGGTCCATCAAACGACGTTTCATTGGATACCCAGATGACTCGATGGGTTATCTATTCTATATGCCAGAAGACCATAGGGTCGTTGCGTCATTACAAGCGCACTTCCTTGAGGATGAATTCATTCAGGAAGGTGGCTCGGGTAGAAATATCTCCTTGGAAGAGCATAATGAAGGTCCTAAGGAGACATCTGATCAGGGATAAGGAACCGAACCTATTGTAACACAACCTCCACTTCGAAGGTCTGATAAGGTGTGTAAGCTACAACGAGCCATTTATGGGCTGAAGCAAGCTTTTCGGAGTTGGAACCTTCGATTTGACGAAGCAGTCAAGGACTTTGACTTCGTACGAAATGAGGAGGAACCGTGTGTTTACAAAAAGGTCAGTGGGAGCAACATTGTGTTCTCAGTACTATATGTATATGATATTCTACTTATAGGAAATAACGTAGCAATGCTCAGCACTGTGAAAGCTTAGCTTTTTAAAACGTTCTCCATGAAAGACTTGGGAGAAGCTTCCTATATTATAGGGATCCGTCTTTACAGAGATAGACCGCGAAGAATGATAGGACTTTCCCAAGCCCTCTATATAGATAAAATCCTGAGAAGATTCAAGATGGATGAATCTAAAAGAGGGTTCCTTCCCATGCGACATGGAATTCATCTCACCACGAAAATATGTCCTCAAAGTGAGGAAGACAAGAGAGATGAGCCCTATGCCTCGACAGTGGGTAGCCTCATGTACGCTATGTTGTGAACGAGACCGGACTTAGCCTACGCTGTGGGTATGGTAAGCCGATTTCAAGCAAACCCGGATAGGGAACACTGGACTGCCGTAAAGAACATTCTTAAGTACTTGAGAAGAACTAGAGATTTGGTTCTTACGGTGGTGGAGAACTGAGGGTGATTAGATTCACTGATTTTGATTTACAAGGAGATAATGACGACTCTAAGTCGACATATGGGTATTTGTTTACTCTCAATGGATGAGCAGTATCTTGGAGAAGCTCCAAGCAAACTGCTACTGCAGATTCCACCTACCAAGCAGAGTATCAAGCTGCCTCAGAGGCTAGCAAAGAAGCATTTTGGATGCAAAAGTTTATGCAAGAACTTCAAGTGGTGCCTAATGCGGAGCTGCCTATATCACTATTCTGTGATAATGATGGAGCTGTCACCCAAGCCAAGGATCCTAGGGCTTACCACAACACCAAGCATATAGAGAGAAAATACCACATCGTTTGAGAGATGGTGAAAAAAGGATATGTTTCATTGCAAAGAGTAGACTCAGAAGACAATGTCTCTGACCCGCTGACTAAGCCATTATCTCAGGCCGTCTTAGAAAGACATCTGAAGAACATGGGTATTGGATACCATGATGTGTGGCATTGAGTGCAAGTGGGAGATTGTTAGGAATATGTCCTCGAATGCCACTCAGGGGATGAGAGAGTAAGGGCATTGTACTTGTAATTATGGAATAATTAATAAAAAGGCAATACGATTCATTCACTGTTTATTGTATTTCAATTGCATTCTTGACTTGGTAAACATTGAAGTGAAGTCCATGTAAATAAATCGAATATTCCATTCTCGTTATGGGATAAGAGAAAATGCACTGGAAGTGTTTAAAGTTTATTTACGTAAATTGTTCGCAAGTCAATAAACTTAAAATGGGCATTAAGTTTAAATACGACTTGTATAACTGATGCTAGGACGTGTGCACGTCTTGATAGCATAGTTATAAGTATATTGGTGGGACCAGTATACTCGAACACGACTCATACTTGATTCAGTCACACGGTATTCACTCTCGGAGAGCCGATGACGAATCGAAAGGTTGTGATAGTATACGTGGACCTTTGACTTGAGGGTTCAGTAGAAGATGTGCCTGTGACGTTTAGTTTGTCATTAGAGTAGTTAGACTCATTTGCTTAATTGCTGAGTCGACCTCGAAGTGCGGACTATACGGGCAGGTAGCAGTCTTTAATGTACGCCAAGAAAGGATTTTATCTCCTGTTAGTGAACAGGCGAATGTCCTAGGGAGTCTTCTTCTTCTTGCCCTTGGCCTTAACCGCTTGCTCCGACTCGAATCTTGGGGCGAAATCTGAAGGTCGAGCCTACTTCCAATCATTCTCTTACGTTTCTTTTTTAAAAGACCTATCCCCACGCGACATGGGGTACTTCAAGTCTAGTGAGCAGGTCTTCAACTTCAAAAAGGCACGGGAGGAGTGCATTTCCGAAGAACCGATGGGCAGAGAGAAATGCTTGAGTGGCGTGCGCCAGGAGCGGGCTCGAGCCACCTACAGACGCTTTACGCCCAATCATTCCGGATAACGCTTGCATCCTCTGTCTTACCGCGGCTGCTGGCACAGAGTTAGCCGATGCTTATTCCCCAGATACCGTCATTGCTTCTTCTCCGGGAAAAGAAGTTCACGACCCGTGGGCCGACCAAATTGAACAAATGATAGGCCGAAGCTGGGACTCAAGCCCAAGGCATGGATCTGGTTTGCCAGAGCGCATTTCTTGTAGGCATTGGGCCGAGCCTATTGAACTTCCCTGTTCTAGCACCCGCGCATACGGTGGTCGAAATCCCAGGCTAAAACCGATAGGAGAAGCCTAGGTAAGGTCCAGAAGCGAACATATAGGGAATTGGTTTACCCGTCGCAAGCCTACTCAACTCATTTCATAAGTAAAGGGCCATTTTATTAATAACAAAGAACATAATCTACTCAAGAAAATATTATGTCAGCTCGGCTACGTTTTGGAACCTCGCCAAAGATTCCCTCGACGAGGAGATGGAGATTCCAGAAAAGTCTACGAATAAGTAAGTGAAGGCTTGGCTTACGTGCTCAGCTCAGCTTTCCCAAAATGCTCAATGCCTGGGGTTCCAAAAGCTGCCTTCAGTCTTAGCTCCAGTTTCCCTTTCTTCTCTTGAGATCGGAAAAATGAAAATTCTGAAAGGGTCTATGTTAATAGAGTCTGTCCTTCAATTAGCCTTAAGGTCTGGAGTTGGAGGAAATTGCTGAACTTGAGGGGCACTATGAGACCTTTCATCAGGCTAGCTCTTTAGTTTATCCTGATCCTACGTGACTAGGTCATTCAGAAGAATTGCGTAGAGAGGCCGTTGAGCAATTGGAAAAAGGAATCAATCCGTATGGGTGGAAAGGGTTCATAAGAGCCCGGATTGATATGGGAGATAAATCCACACTCAAGAAAGCCACGGGCTGTAGGCTTTCCAGAGATTGTTTTTTCCGCTGCTGCCTGCACGCAAGCGGGGAAGCCCCAGATGAGGCAAGGGAGAAGGAAGGGTAGAGGGACTTTGATCTAGACGCTACTAGAAACCTCCGTTACTTTCTACTCTCGAGTTACCTTTCGCGCAGACTCAGAAAAAGAAGAAGCCCCCGAAGCCCTTCACAATATACAAACTGCTTGTATGAAACATCTGGTCTTGGTCTTGCAGAGCCTTCACCTCACCTGTAGAATGTGCCTGGGGAGAACGAAAGAGAAGTCGTCTATGAGTATCAAATCTCCGTTCCATGCCCCGCGCCAGCCTATCAAAGTGTGAGCGGGAATCCCACACCTTTCAGGTGTAGGTAGTTATCAAAAACGATCCAATAGTTTTAGGTCCGGCAAAGACGGCTAGGGCTCCATTAGTCTGCGATTGCAATCTCTGGCTGGAGAAAGATAGAGACTTCGTCGTGATGGGACAGATGACTTTGTTTGGTAGGATGCCGGAGACGCGAAAGTTCACTACACCCTTGAACCTTCTTTTCGCTCTCTCTGCTGGAAGTCTCTTTCCCTGAGGGCCTCCATTTGATCAATAAGAGAATTGGACGGGTACGGATAGATTCCAGAAGGCGAAGTCTCGATGTCAGTTCTTTCTTCCTTCTATTCTAGTAGCCTACAAGTTTGAAATCGAAGCACTTCCCGTGTTGTTGTCTGACCGCGAAGCCAAAAGACATCATCATGCCTAGGAAGGTTCATCTTCTCTTCCCTTCAGTAAGTAGTTCGGATGGCTGGATACATGCTACGCTCTGCCACGCTTGCCTGAACCCCCCTTCTCTGGTAACTCAACGGAGATCTAGTTCATACTGGAACAGGACTTTCCTCATTTCTCTTTCTGGAATTTGCCATTCTGGGTGAAACTTTCTGGATGGGGTGAAGATGGAAGAGATAGGTGGGAGGGTGGCGAAGCTGCCGCCGTTTACCGGGGTTTCCATTCAAAGCAACTAACACTTCTCCTTCCGACCTTCCAGCACGAGAAGGCTAAGAATAATAGAATCAGGTTGGGCCATCTCATCAAGATGAGCGTGATCGAAGGGTCAAGCTTCGGCTTCGTGAGCCAATCTTATCATTCCAATCGTCGGTACTATCACAGAAGGGCCCAGAAAAGAGCTAGAGAAGGTCTCTTCGCCTGGAATTTCGTATATAGAATCTATCTCCGCCGTGTCTGACCCCCTCAATCTTTTTTTGAGCTGCCTGAGCATTGAATTTGGAACACAGGCCAAACCGCGAATCCTCTTGAAAGAGAGGGGTGCCTTCGGGAGCCCCGTCCGTCAGGCCCATCCCTTTTTCCCTAAGGCGCTCGGGGAAGGGATGAGGTTAGGGCTTTGCTTTCGGGCGATGCCGATTCCTACTTCCCAAACCGAAGACCGACTTTAGCTTGGGTCTCCCCAATTTCTCATTGGTGTCCTCGAGGGGTAGCCCGCGAACTAGCCATAGAGTTGGATTTAGGAAAGAATGGAGATGGCGACCCGTTGCTAAGCGGTACTATTCCAGGAGTTAATGGTCGCCACTGTCTATTGGCTCAGAAGCCTCGGATAATTGCCATTGCTGCTTCGCCCTTTTAGCAAAGACATGGGACCCAAAGGTCTTGATTTCCTTATAAATGAATCTCGGATCGATCACTCCTCAATCCTTCAGCAAAGGAAAGCAGAACAGCAAGAGAGATTTTGATTTCCGTAATAGTTCAAGTCAGAGCTTGGACTGGGAATGAGATAAGAAGAGGCTACTAGGGAAGATAGAAGCGATCCACAAATCCCAGAAGAGGTTATTAACGTAGGAGCCCTTTCTGATCTGTCATAAGGGCTCGAAAGACCACTCTTTCTTCTAGTCCAGGGCGGCCCCTTAGGCAGAAGGTGTGGAAGTTGTCGGCTGGTTTCGTCCTCGGGGTCACCGCCCTGAAGAGCAGTGGCTCTTCATTGTGTGAATATGTCTCCTGTCGGGAAGGATATAAAGAATATCCGCGACTCACTCTTTTCTTTGAAAGCTTTCAGCTTGAGTTTCCCCGACATCGAGCGCTCATCAATGAGGATGGGGGGAGCCTCTCTTTGCCGAATCGACTGTTCACTCTTTTCCCATGAAAGCATGAACAGAGAATTGCTGAACCTTGAGATGAAGAAGGGAAAGCGTAAGTTAACTCGATCCAGTGGAGGAGGAGGAAGAGTCCTTGCAGATCTTTACTCACTCACTTCAAGAGTAGAATCCGCAACTCTAAAGGGGTATTGGCCGTTATGAGTAGTAAAGGCTACTATGAGCAGAAAGGGACTACTTGGCTCGATCGAGCAGCACCTACACCTTCTCGCGTAACGAAGCTAGGCTAGGATCGGATCCAATTCTAGGAGAGATGTCAGACCAGTAGACCCAGGTTATGCCTTTGATCTAGGAGCTTCGCCTACCTCTCTGGAAAAGTCTTCTCCAGAAGTTTTATACTAAGCCCACTTATTCTTATCCACTGCCGAAGTGACTGGAGAACTACGACAAAAGGGCTCAAATCCAGGCATAGTACCGGAAAGTACGGATTCGGGGTTCATCCCTCAATCAAGCACTACTTGAAAGAAGGATCTTCGCATAGAGATTTGCGGATGTTCTCACTCCTGTAAGCAACTAAGCAAACTCCGCCTAAGATCTCTGTTTTTTTTTCGCGAATCTGCAAATCTGCCTTGATGTCATAAAGGTGCCCAGTTCAGAAGGTGCGAAAGAATGGGAGAATAACTCACTCGAGAGCGAGAGCAACTTCATCAAAGTCTTCGTTCTAGGTCCTCAGAGGTATATGATTTGAGTTCGGCCAACGGGCGCTAACCCATCCCTCCCTCCGTATTACTGAATAGTGGGGACCCGGCATTACAACTCACAAGACCAGATTCGATCATGGAATGGGGTTTTTAGTTCTTATCTAGACTTCTCTTAAGAAGGGTCCCTTCTTGAGCCTGCGCCATCTTCCCATCGTTTTGTTGAAGCTTATTTCAAGTCCTATCGAAAGGCCACTGCGCTATGGGATCTATTGAGCAAAGAACTTTCTCTGCCATCTAACCTGCGCACTTTGGTAAGGTATTGTTTTATTTTTTCTAGAACTCGAGCTACAGTTTGAGTTTGTGCTCGAGAAGGCGCTATGTAATTGCCCTCGGCAGCACCTCGAGGCGCTGAAAGCCGCCGCACGGACAATACATAGCCATTCCGCCTTAACTAATTAACTAAATAGGATCAATTCGTTTGCGGATGCGGACATTGATTATAGGTTTTGCCTTCTCGAGCTTCTATTTCTTCCGTTAAAGGAGATTCGAGAAAAGATGGAATAGGAAGACGTGTTTCCAGAACGAACAAGAAGCAATAAATAAATGGTAGAAGGCTCTGCAAGACCTCTCTTCCATTGAGATCTTGGGGTTTGCTTTAATAGCTTCTTTGGATAGGGGGCAGATTTTAGGAAAAAACAACTTACCATTATGGATAGCTTCGAATTCTGAAACCTAACTGAGAATCTATTGACTAATAGAACGAGGAATCCATTTATCCGCTGAAGCTTTTTCTATTACAGACATATGGATTAGACGAGATGATTCTAATAGGATCTCCACTTCGCAATCAGAACATAAAAGACAATCATACCGGCTGGGAAGCTAGCTATTGAGTTTCCGGGCCCCTTCTCTGTAGACTATACTCGGTTTACAGAGTCGAACGACCAAGTCATAATGAGATTAAAAACCGATTCCCGAAATGCCTTTCTGGATATTCCTCAATGTCCCGGCTATTCACGGAAAGGCTTTTGCGCCCTCGTGCGACAAGAAAGGTCTTGAAGAGCCTGACTTTAAAATCTGGCTGGTCCAGAAGTAAATAGCAGGAAAAGGTGCTTAACGCCCCAGATACCGTCATTGCTTCTTCTCCGGGAAAAGAAGTTCACGCCACTTGCAAGAGCACACACACAAGGCACCCAAAAATCTAACCAAGCGCCGAACCAATCGACGATTCGTCCGTCGTCAGGTCGTTCGGCTGTGCGTGCCGTTGACTCCTCGGGCTATTTCTTCATTTCGAAACCTAATTTATCTTTCGTCTGCTTATCAGCTTGCTTCTTCTGGGGTGTCTGGCTATTACCCTTAACTATACAAAACAAAGCCGGGTTGTCGCCCTACTCGCATGGGCACAACAACACCGGGGAACCTGCTTTCTATCGCATTGTCCGAATGGCAATTACATAGCTCCTGGTTTTCTTGAGAGAATAAAGATCATCAACCAAGCCTCAATTACGCAATTGACATAGCACATCAACTATTTCGTTCATTCGCCCACCCGCCTGTGAGCAAATCCACTTCTTTTCTCAGCGGTGAAGTTGTTGAAGGTTCGGGAGCTACCCCAGTAGTAATAGGAGTTGTCGCAGAAAGTCTTTCTCTTTCTTCTTTCTCTCAAGTCAGTCTGGTCTTTTATCTTTATTAAATAGAAATCCGATCAGTCAATCTTCCGTCTTCGCCCCTGAACTAGATTTCATCTTCTTTCTAGGTCCTTCCAGCTATACGAGAAGGTAGCTTGCTTCCCCCGAACCCGAAGAAAGGAACTGAACTCCTGAAGCTTCTAGTTCGTCACCACTTTCTGGAAAATCGTTAGGTATGAATATGTTAGATACCTGCTTTAAGGAAGATTCTAAGTTTTGCCACACCTCCTGGCCCTCGTTTCATGATCTACCCGCTGTTACGGCCCTCTTTTCTCGCTGCTTCCAGAAGCCCATCAAACATCCAATTTCTAGAGGTGTCTATGGCCACGCTTTCGCAACAGAAGCTTAGCGCTTATACAATCGGTCTTGCTAAATGCATCCCTGGCTATAGCATAGTGGGGAAGCCCTAAAAGGGTAGGTTTCACACAGAGGAACGGGTTCTCTACTCGACTCAAATAAGAGGCTAAAGAAAAGAGCCGTCCGAGAAAGCCAACATCTTCAAAAAAGAATCAAAGGGCTCACGGAGAAAAAGCTGAATAGTTTTTGCGGGTCACTCGAGACATCGACTTGCGATAGTTAAAAAAAGAAAGCAGGGCGAAGCTCTAAACCATAAAGAGGAGCTACTCGATTTTATCGAGAATAGTGTGACAACCGCCGCATCAGCTGACTCGGGGATTAGCCCTTCCTCGTCTCTTCCCTACCTTCTTGGGTCAGCAGTTGATCTCGTTGCCTCAGACCTTTCTAGGGCGTGCCCCCTACCCTAACAGAACGACTTGCCGCTAAGCTGGGCAGAGCGCTTTCAGAAAGAGGACTGTACATTGAAATTTTACACATCCAATTAGAAGGTTTTCTTGTAGGTTCGAATCCCATTCTGGCATTGAAATGAAAGGTTTCTCACCGCTTACAGCGCCTTCGACCGACCCAAGACTTACAAGATTGACTAAGTCAAATGATGACAGGGGACATCGACCGAAGCTTCGGGGCTCTAACTAGAACCTAAGGCAACTATCTAGCCAAAGAAAGCGAGTCATTTGAGTCTGTAATCTTGTAAAAGAGGGTTTCACTCAAAAGTGAAAGAAGGTACGAAAGGTCATATTGTTTTAGAGAGCGCGTCGATTGAAAAATGGTTCAATCAGGAAAGTACCCCAACCGGGGAGCAACAGGATGCTGGCTCCAGAGGCGGAGTCTCTGTTGGCTGATGCGGGAACCCGAGAGGAGAAATAAGAGTCGGCGCGAATTCTACGCTTTCGAACTGAAGAGCGTATTTGAATAGCGGAGAAATGGCTACGTTCTATTGAAAGAAATGAAATAAGGTAGTCGGTTTGGAAGCGGTGATCCCTAATCTAGAAGATCCCGAGCCCCTTCTTCTACCCCTTTTTTTTGAGCAATGGGAGGTATGGGTCTATGCCGTCACGAGATGGAAGGACTTTTCTCTTGCTATCCCTCTTTTCGTATGATATCTATTCGCAATACATTGTTCCAGTATTTAGCTATTTCTTTCCTTCCAGAGAGATTGACCCTCAGCGTCTCGCGGAAATGAATTGACCAGATCGATGGAATTCCACCTGCGAAGCAGCACTTTATCTTTCCGGGTTGAAGCCTAGAGCGGCTTTGTGCCACTTTATCTTCCCGGATTCAGAAAAAGGATTCCAGGAGCTACGCGGTTTGGTTTGCTTAGGCAGCGGGCTCGGGATGTCGACAAGTCTTTCTTTTAGAGCAAGAAGCGGAACTACAGGGTCTTCTACTCCTTCCTTGGCTTCGGTTTCTAGGGTTGCGCGCTTTCCCTTTTCTCGCTTGGGGTGGAATGCAGTGAGTGCCTCCTTTCCCTTCTCGTCCTCTGAACAGATCCGCTCCCCCCGATCGAGGCTTAGCTTAATTTATTTACCCAGGGTAGGATCTCGGGAGCAGAAACATGAGTCTTATCCCGACATTCTGAAATGTCTTGGCCCTCCACAAAGAGAAAGAGGGAAATTGATCCAGTCTGCCCTCTCGTCCACTCACTACAGGCAAGAAAGACTTGTTGAATGGGTGGTTCCCGTACGGTCCTTGGCTTAATTGGTCGAATGTGCCATCAGTAGGGGTAAGCTTCTTGTTCCAATGACCAGGTATGAGAGAGGAATGGAATAAGAGAGAGCGAAAGACTTTCCGCGTAAGAGCTCTACTGGAAATTGGGGAGGGCTATAAGTAGGCCGTTTGCAAATAGGTCCCGGGTTCAATACGTTGTACTCGCCGGTTACCATAATACAATTCCGACTCGATTCCGACAAGCATTCCATCGAAGCAAAGGGAAGAGCACTCCGTCTATCTATCCAAAATACCCAACAAGCATTAGCCGAACTTACTCGTATATAAATATACGGTTGGTCTGGATTCTCCGAGAACCGAATGTATTTGATCCCCTCTTTCGAGAATGCCAGCTTCTTTCACAAATAAGATCATAAGTCTTTGGCCAAAGCATTCTGATATAGTCGTATTAGATACACTATTAATTAGTCGGTCTTAATTTGCATTAACACATGTATAGAGTTTAGTCAACAGTAGGGTTTGACTTTACCGTGACCCGAAGACTTGACCGGGACATCTGATGAAGGGTCTATACATATATAGTATTCACGACATAATGGTTCTGGAATGATCCCTTCATTCGTTCTCAGTCGGGGTTTACAGTGCGGCCCGCTAGGCTGGCTAAGTGCTGCCCGCACTCATTGGTTCCACCCAATGCCGGCTGAGACGGACCTATGGAGTCGCGCATTAGGAGCGTTGACGGATTAATGTGAATTTATTATCTCTCTAATTATATTAGATATTGGATATCTAATTATGATTTATTGGATAAATCATAAATAGCGGTCTTATAAATTAAAATTATATTACCGGGTAATTAATTTAATTCATAAATTATATTTCTTGGAGAAATATATTTGTATTTGATATAATTAATTAATTGGATTAATTAATTTATATAAATACATTGGTGATTAAACGGAGTGTTTTTTTAACGGAGTCATTTGTGAGCGTCAGTCTGTGAGCCGAGTAGCTCGGCTCGTTTTATAGGAAACTTCCTTGGACCCCCCCTCTCCCTACCTCACATGGTATGGTCTTGTGATAACATGGTGGTGATTTGGTGTATGATAATGATGAGATTCCATCTTTATTTTATATCTCTATTATGAGTTTGGTGTGGCCATTTTTATATATTGATATCTCATCATTTCATGTGAGCTTAACATAATTTTTTCATACACTTTTTTGAGGCTGCCTGGACGAGAGCAGAGGTGAGAGTGGGAGAAAAAAAAATTTCTTTTCTTAGATTTATCATCTTTGAGGTGATACAATATCAAGAAAAAGAGAGATATAAATTCCTATAGTAATTCCTAGCCGTGTTCTTGGAGAACGGATTGCTATCGAATTTTTCCGGGCAACTTACGACGCGTGTGAAGTAGAGGCTTCGTACCTTTCGATGCTTGGAACAAAGGGATTTCGTGTTCGGGACGGGGTTCGTGATGTAATACCCGTAATTTTGATCCCCGGAAATTTTCTATTTTTGGTGGAAGTCTATTTTGACGACTTACTTGGGACCATTTCGTCATCCTGAGAATGATTAATTCTACACTTTTTGTCATCCGAGTTCATTTCGGTATCGTTCTGTTGAATTCCGTGTTCTTTAGCGACTTTTCCACGTATGAGTTCGACTTTGTTAAATCACCATAAATTCTTGGAAGCTCCAAAAATTCTGAATCTTGGCAATATTATAAAGCATCGAGTTAGCTTTCCAATGGTTCAAACGGTGAGTCGATCGGAGTTCAGACGAGGGAGTTATGGTCGAAATAGCTAAGTCACTCTCATTTTTCAGATTTGGCCAAAACCGCCTGTACCCGGTGCCGCGGCACACCTGGGCTGAACCGCGGCACACTGCCGAGCCCTGGGAGCGAATTTTGGGCCTGTGCCGCGGCACACATATACTGAGCCGCGGCACACATGATAGATTACCCCTATATCTGCGTTGTTCTGCGCGTTTCAACCGATATTCCTCATTTCTTCACCATCACACGAGAGGAAAGGCTTGAGAGAGGAAGGTTTCTTCACCTATCACTTGAGTATATGATTTCTCTTCATCTATTTTCGATTGTGAAGCCCGGATCATCGTTCTATCGTGTGCTCTTCGAATCATAGTGCTTGGATCTTCAAGAGGTAATTTCTTCAACATCTTGGATTTCGATTTTGTATTGGGTAATAATGTTTTGGATGTTAAAATCATGGGGTATGAAGTGATATACGCATGATTATGGACTTGTTGGAGTATTCATCGGATTATTGAAAGATTATTCAAGAACACTTCGAATTTTATGTTGGAAATTGGGGATTTTGTTTGACTTCATCCTTTTAATCCGTAGTAATTTAGATTAGTGATGGATTGATGATGATTTAGGTGTATTCTATCATTTCCATCGTTATTCCACGGTTGGATTGTATTGGTTCGTCGTTTTGGTTGAGTTATTAGTCGACGCCTTGAAGGTGTCCGACAAAAGGTCTAAGAGGGGGGGGTTTGTGCGTTGTACGATTATTATTCATCGTACGATTGTTGATTTATCATTGATATGACTTAGGGACGAAATCCTTGTGAAGAACTCAAGTCGAAACCTTTCCGTTCGTTGTCTTCTTCGTGGTTCAAGCTTCACGGTCGAACCGTGTTCTTGGGATCTTGATAACGTTTATTAAGGCAAGTATACATTTATGATTATACGTTCTCGACTTTGAAAGTATGAAATATTGATGATATGATTATTTCTAGCCACTCGGACGGGGCCTATGGTCCTCGAGGGTTTCGTAGCCTCAGTGCGATTCCATGGTTGATATGAGCGAACCGTTTCTCGGCATTCATATGAAATAATGTTGGCATGTAATGAGCGAACCGTTTTGACGGCATTCCTACATGTAACGGCGTATGATATGAACGAACGTTTTACGGCATTCACATACGTCTTGAGATTTTAGTCATTAGGAATACTAGTCTTATATTGATGAATTGACGGATATTGATGAATTGACGGATTACATTTACTTTATTGTCGAGGAGTATCATGTTTCATATTGTTATACTTGCACTAGCTATTCGACGGCTAACCCCTTTATGGGGGAAATACGTTTCATGTATTTCAGTTCCAGGAGAGCGGACGGGCAGGTGCAGGTCGGCATGAAGATGATGGGCAAGTGTGATCATGTCTTGTCTCCGGTTATTTTCTTGGATTCCTCCATTCGGTGTTGTTGTCTGGAATGGATTTTTAATACTCGAGTATTGTATTTGATTTCCTTGATGTTCCTACTGTGTTGCCGAGGTATTGATTTGTGCAGTGATGTATATGGTTTCATTGGCTATGGTTTTGAATACCATTTGTATCGTCTTTCATTCTATTGTATGTAGACCTCATCGGTCAAGTTTATAGTTCCGCGTATGTTTAGCCTTGTGGGTCCCACGGTGGGGCTCACGGCGCTGTAATATACCCTGAATAACTTGGGGGTGTTACAGAATATGGTATCAGAGCTTAGGTTTATGGATACCTAGGCTGTCGGTCTTTTGGGTCGATTGAGTCGGCATTTGCCTGATATCACTACTCTGCCATCATCACGGTCACGGCCGGTACTTGTAAGTCCTCTCACTCTTCTTGTATTCTTCTTAATCGTTTCGTTTATAGCTTGGTATTCTTGGGAATTGGTCACTTCGAGAAGGTGCGATTCGGATTATACTTACGCACGTGTGTGCCTTTCAGAATGTTGGCTGAAAGTAGGAAGAATCGTGGCCGTGGTCACGGACGTGAACTCTTCCTTGAGATTTTGTTAAGTTGCTAATGGCGATAATGGTGTGTATCGGTATTATGTTGAGACTTTGTTTAGGAGTCGTATGCTAGTATCACGGGAGATCTTCGACTTCACAGACTTGTAAGTATGTTATTCGAATTATTCGATAATTCTTGGTGAAATTGAATTCCCTTTGAAATGTTGTTTGTACGAGTGATTGTAAGTTTCGAGGACGAAACTTATTTTAAGGGGGGTAGAGTGTAATACCCCGATTTTTCGGATATATTTTTTTCGTTTATATATTGGATATCGTGGTTGGTTAATTATGCTCGAGGACGTTGTGAACGTTTGAAAATGTTATTGAATTGAGTATATGTATTGATTTTGCCGTATGCTCGTATTTGGTATGTCATGACTTTGGACAGGAATTGTTGAAATTGGCTAAGTATGGAATTATTACGTACGTTAATAAGGTGAGATTACGTACGTAAGATTGGCATGGTTACGTACGTTAAGGTTAAGGTATTACGTACGTAACGAAGGCATTGGACGACCGAGTCTGGCGGCGGTGGGACCTGTTTCGGCAACTTTCGGGAGGATGTTGTGGTGAGTCAACGTCGTGTTACGACGTTATACAGACGTGTTACGACGTAACACAACCATTATCTTGTAGCAAGTCAACCGGTATATTACGACGTTATATGGTATGGGTTACGTCGTAATGGATCGCGCGAATGAGACAGTGAGTTGGTTACGTACGTTATGGATTTTGGATTACGTACATTAAAGTTGTTACGTACGTTAGAAAGGACACTTACGTACGTAATGAGAGTGCAATTTATATATTGAAGTGTTGCCTTTCATTTCTCTCACGATCCTTTGAGATATTTCCCTCCAAAACTCGTCCCTCTTTACTTTTAAGAGTGTTTTAAACACTTTTAACATGATGGTGAGCTTGGAATCATGGAATTAGAGCTTGGTTATGGAACTATTGTTGATTCTTGAAGTGATTTCTTGTGTTATCCATATTCTATGAGGTTTATGTTGAAGGAAGATAATGATATGCTTTGAATATGTTGATTATGATTATGGAATCATAGAGATCTTGATGTTCTTGAGGCCATATGATGACTATGATGATTTAATGATTCTTGGAATGGAGTTCAATTACTCTTTCTTCATGGTTCGTCCATACAAGGTAATCCTCGTATCCCTTTGATAGTGGCTCATTTTTTTTTCTTTTTGGATTACTACTTGGGAGAGAGTATGTTGGGAATCGTGTATTTTGATGTTCGTCTTATTTCAATGAAAATGCATAAATTGGACTGTACTTTTATCCGCTGCGTGAGTATTTTTGAAATGGATTTTGGTATTTTGCCAACTGAAATTTTATTTTGTAAAACCGATTCCCTAAACTGAATTTTTGGCATTTTAACCTTGATCGTTTTGACGGTATTTGGAAAATGATTTTTTAGTATTTGAAAAAAAATATTACCGTCATCGGTCTTTTTGACATTTTTGAAATGACGTGGAAAATTGTGCTTAGCCTGGTAAATCCTTGTGAGAAAGGTTTACGGCGTGTAATATTCCCAGGAGGATCTGGGGTGTTACAATCTTGGTATCATGTGATAATGTTGTACGAGATTTATTGGAATTGTAATAAAAGATTTCGGATGTTAATATGATTATTGAGATCTTCTTCATATGGCGATAAGGGTTTTGTTGTGATTCTTGAGGTAGTATGAATGACATGATGAAGGAAATGATAACATGGAGATATATATATACCTCGGATATGTTGTTCTGAACGTGATTTCGGATATTTCATGCTCTTGCAGAACTTTTGAATTATCCGAGGTGATGAAAATTTTTAAGAAGGTTGATGTTTTGAATTTGAATATGGAATATTTATATCTAGAGCTAAACTATGTGTTGGAAATAATATTCGTATAGGAAATACGGATGTGATTATGAGCTTGATGAGACTATTATTCATCTCTGAATTTGGAAGCCCATACGTATGGAGCAAATATTCAAATCGAATGATTGGAGTGTTTGATAACCTTAAAATATGATTATCTATAATGTTGAACTAATTGGATGGTTAAAATTAACGATGATCATCGGAAAATTTTAACTACGGATTTACGAGAAGGGAACCTTGTCAATTCGTATTTAAGAATTGAGTTTGGAACCGATAATATTTAGACCCTTATTATTGGTCCGAATTGGTTGCTGATATGATCATCGGATTTCGGCTCGTATTGGGGACATGGATTCGTGAGGGTCTGAGTTGGATAGTTCGGACTGTGATTGGTCGAGATATGGTGAAACGATTGAGTTTGTGGTTTGGTGGTATTGATATTGGTCGTCATCGAACCGGTTGATTATCAATCCTTCGTTTTACAATAAGATATGATGTTTGATCATAGATTATGACTTTTGTGCTGCGGTTAAGGTTGAAGGGTTCGTAGATTAACTTGGTCGAGACTCGTAAGACAAAATCGACTGAATTGGTAACAGTTCGTTATATTGATATCGAGGCAAGTTTTATACTTGTACTGGTCAATGAGATTAATGTTATCATGTATGTGTATGAATGTGTGTATCATTTCGAGACTTGGCCTCTTTATGATTGTATTGATATCAGGGGATTGGTTGACACGACGCCCGTCGGAAAATTATGCCAAATGTTACTGTTGGTTGTAAATGGCCTGTTCAAGGCATTACGATACTTGTTGGTAAAGTTGCTGTCGATAGCCGGTTCGCGGTATCGATGTATCGATTATTATTGTTCGCGATTAATGTCGTTCTGAGACATCGTTGAATCTTTGTTGTCGAATTGGAACTGTTGCTATGATGTTGCGTTAACCGAATTGGGACGTTTGATATATCCTCTTGTCATCTCCGTTTCGGTGGTCGGTTTAAGACACCGGGACATCTAATCTATCGTATCATTGATTATCGATTGACCGTTCTAAGGTAATCGAGGTATTGAATTGGGATTATCGAAGATAATTCCCATCCGTTGTCAAAGATATTCTCATCCATTGTATCGTTGTTATCGATTGGCCATTCTACGGTAATCGAAGTATTGAATTGGGACTGTCGAGGAGAGTTCCCATCCGTTGAATTATTATTGTAGTGTTGGCCGACTCAAGGCAGCACACTAGTATTCTTGTGAACTCGATAATTTTGTGATCGTTGAAGGTTGAGGATTTTCCCAAACTGTTGTGTTGTAATCGTTACTCGTATTAATCGGTCCCTAGGGAATTCTGATCCCAGGATGGTTGGTTTTGATTATCGTTGGTCGTGTCGATCTTTCATTATTCGTGTGTCATCGTTCACTTGGTGAGTCGTATGATCCGTATTGGATGTTTTATCCCTTGAGTTTCGTTGTCGTGTTGTATCGTGGCATATCTGGAATCATGTCTGCGTGCCGATTGGTTATGTGTAGGATTTTTAGCCAGGCACTCTATGGTCATGCGTGGGTATTTCCGCATTGGACCGTGCACACGAGACGTAGTTCTTGAGGCTAATTAGGTACATTGTCACGCGTATATTCTGGATTCCGTATACGGGGTGGACATGTGCACGAACACATTTCCGGATCGGGCGTACTGTGATGTCCATCATTGAGCCGTACAATTTTTGATCGTTCATAGATCATGTTCGATTGGATATGTTCGACGTGTTGTGATTGAGCGTTCATACGCCCGAGGGGTATGTTCGACAGTCAGGTTTGTTTCTTTGAGATCAGATTGTGATGATTTACTGACTTCGGGCTGTTCGGCTTTCAGGCCATTGTGATATTTTGCGGCTTGGTGAGGGCTTTGAGCCATTGTGATGTATCGGTATTTCCGTTGGAGCCTTCGGGCATTGTGATCCTTATTTATTTCAGCGTTGGATTGATTTACCTTCGGGTAATGCATTGTGGTGTTCTATATCGATGATTCGCCGTTTGGGCGTAAGTTTCGGTTATTGTGCATCTCGTTGAGTTTCTCCTGGCGAAATATTTCTTCTCCTTACCTGTTTTAAGTTTCGGGACGAAACTTCTTTTAAGGAGGGTAGAATGTAATACCCGTAATTTTGATCCCCGGAAATTTTCTATTTTTGGTGGAAGTCTATTTTGACGACTTACTTGGGACCGTTTCGTCATCCTGAGAATGATTAATTCTACACTTTTTGTCATCCGAGTTCATTTCGGTATCGTTCTGTTGAATTCCGTGTTCTTTAGCGACTTTTCCACGTATGAGTTCGACTTTGTTAAATCACCATAAATTCTTGGAAACTCCAAAAATTTTGAATCTTGGCAATATTATAAAGCATCGAGTTAGCTTTCCAATGGTTCAAACGGTGAGTCAATCGGAGTCCAGACGAGGGAGTTATGGTCGAAATAGCTAAGTCACTCTCATTTTCCAGATTTGGCCAAAACCGCCTGTACCCGGTGCCGCGGCACACTGGCTGAGCCGCGCACACCGCCGAGCCACGGGAGCGAATTTTGGGCCTGTGCCGCGGCACACATATACCGAGCCGCGGCACACATGACATTACCCTATATCTCGCGTTGTTCTGCGCTTTCAACCGATATTCCTCATTTCTTCACCATCACACGAGAGGAAAGGCTTGAGAGAGGAAGGTTTCTTCACCTATCACTTGAGTATATGATTTCTCTTCATCTCTTTTCGATTGTGAAGCCCGGATCATCGTTCTATCGTGTGCTCTTGAATCATAGTGCATGTATCTTCAAGAGGTAATTTCTTCAACATCTTGGATTTCGATTTTGTATTGGGTAATAATGTTTTGGATGTTAAAATCATGGGGTATGAAGTGATATACGCATGATTATGGACTTGTTGGAGTATTCATCGGATTATTGAAAGATTATTCAAGAACACTTCGAATTTTATGTTGGAAATTGGGGATTTTGTTTGACTTCATCCTTTTAATCCGTAGTAATTTAGATTAGTGATGGATTGATGATGATTTAGGTGTATTCTATCATTTCCATCGTTATTCCACGGTTGGATTGTATTGGTTCGTCGTTTTGGTTGAGTTATTAGTCGACGCCTTGAAGGTGTCCGACAAAAGGTCTAAGAGGGGGGTTTTGTGCGTTGTACGATTATTATTCATCGTACGATTGTTGATTTATCATTGATATGACTTAGGGACGAAATCCTTGTGAAGAACTCAAGTCGAAACCTTTCCGTTCGTTGTCTTCTTCGTGGTTCAAGCTTCCCGGTCGAACCGTGTTCTTCGGGATCTTCGGTAACGTTTATTAAGGCAAGTATACATTTATGATTGTACGTTCTCGACTTTGAAAGTATGAAATATTGATGATATGATTATTTCTAGCCACTCCGGGACGGGCCTATGGTCCTCTGAGGGTTTCGTAGCCTCTGGTGCGATTCCATGGTTGATATGAACGAACCGTTTCTACGGCATTCATATGAAATAATGTTGGCATGTAATGAACGAACCGTTTTGACGGCATTCCTACATGTAACGGCGTATGATATGAACGAACCGTTTTTACGGCATTCACATACGTCTTGAGATTTTAGTCATTCCGTAATACTAGTCTTATATTGATGAATTGACGGATATTGATGAATTGACGGATTACATTTACTTTATTGTCGAGGAGTATCATGTTTCATATTGTTATACTTGCACTAGCTATTCGACGGCTAACCCCTTTATGGGGGAAATACGTTTCATGTATTTCAGGTTCCAGGAGAGCGGACAGACGGGTACCGGGTCGGCATGAAGATGATGGGCAAGTGTGATACTGTGTCTTGTCTCCGGTTATTTTCTTGGATTCCTCCATTCAGTGTTGTTGTACTGGAATGGATTTTTAATACTCGAGTATTGTATTTCAGTTTCCTTGATGTTCCGGCCTGTGTTGCCGAGGTATTGATTTGTGCAGTGATGTATATGGTTTCATTGGCTATGGTTTTGAATACCATTTGTATCGTCTTTCATTCTATTGTATGTAGACCTCATCGATCAAGTTTATAGTTCCGCGTATGTTTAGCCTTGTGGGTCCCACGGTGGGGCTCACGGCGCTGTAATATACCCTGAATAACTTGGGGGTGTTACACGTGATCATCATCATTTTTACGAAGATTTATTTCAAAGGCTTCAAGGGTATGATCTTTATCTTCATATTTATATTTTCGTATATACGTTACTTGATCGATCCTGTTTGGGATTCGTATTTATTTCCGCTGCGTATTTCGTTTTATTTTCGGAATCCCAACATATTTTTGAAGCTAAGTAAGGTTCGAAGGGCTCTAGATGCATACAGATCATCAATAACTTAGAAGACTGCCATTTAGGCATCAAGAATTGGACATTACCTCGCCCTTTGATGAGTTGGGAGGACCCAATCATCGTAGTTACCGAGGTTTGGAAGGCGACTTATTCAATGAATAGAAGCCTGATTCTAAGAACATTCAAGCTCTCCTCGATTCATTCCTTAGAAAAGAGTGAAATTTCGAACCATAAGCATTCAAGCATTATTTAGTACTTTGAAATGAAGCTAATAATCCAACGTAAGCAATATTAATATCTTGTTCGTGAAATAACGTTGCATCACGCCATTATTAAAAATAAAACACCAACACAGTTGTCTTGAGGCAACTATACCAAATGTAAACGAGAAAGTAAACATAATACTAAGATTCAGTCTATAGACTGTGGCTCGTATGACTCAATTCGACGATTGGTGACTGTAAAATTGACATAGGGGGACTTGTCTAGATCATATTCCTCCATATAGTGAGTTCTCCTTTCTTTGGATTCTCTATATTTCTTGTAGTGAGATGCGACTTGCTTGCTTGCATGGCAGTTCTTGTATCATGTCCAGCATCTCCACAATGATAGCACGGTTCATTGCCAACTCGAGCCTTAGAGGCGACAGGATGGGTAAGTGATTTTTGGTTTCCTTAGCTAGTAGAGCCGGGAGCACCAAATCTTCGCATTACATTAGAAGAACCTCCACGTCCTCGACCACGTCCTCGACCACTGTGCCCTCTTTCACGTTGTGGTTTGGGGTTTCCATGACCAGTCCCCTGTGCATTGGGGTTCTTTCCACCTTTCACTTTGCCATAGTTGGCCTCGGGAACTTTCTTTGTCCCAGCCGACCTGACATTGTTGCTCACTAATACTTCATTGTGCCTCTCAGCCACTTGCAGTAGGTTGATAAGCTTATTGAAGGCAGTGATGCGTTTATTGTCATACTCCAGCCTATACTGGTTCGCTAGTATAAGGGCGGAAGTAGGGAAAGTGGAAAGAGTTTTCTGAATCATATCATCTTCTGTGAGGTCCTTTCCACAGAAATTAAGGCGTGCCTTCAGACGGAGCATATCTTTGTTGAAATCGTTGGTCCGTTTATAACCAAGCAAGCGGATTTCATTCCACTGCACGGTCAACTCTGGGAGCAAAGTATTGTGGATGTTTCCAAAACGGCCCTTAAGGGCATCCCACAGTTCTTTCGAGGATTTCAACTGCAGATATTCCCACCTTAGGCTCGGGTCGATATGTCGCCTAAGGAACATTAATGCACTAGCTTTAGTTTTGTCAGACGGTACTTCGCCTGCTTTTTCAAAGATAGTAGCACTATAGTCCTTAGCGAAAAGTGGTCTCTACGTCAGAAACCCATCTTTGGTACTCAAGCCCTTCTGAGTCCAAGATGTCAAATTCAGGACGAGTTGGATCAGCCATCTTGAGACAAGAAAAAAAAGGAAAATGAATTTTCACAGTATATCATGAGTACTTTCCATGATAAAATTTTCAATAATGTGGAGGGTTATTATTTTTCAGAACCAAGATATGGTCAAAATTACTTTCGATGCTATTGGGGTTACCGATGAAATTACTTTATCACGGTTGGAGTTGATATAGACAGTAGAAATAAGTCCTCTAGGTTCTACTAATGATGAACCTAATACACATGCCATAAATAACGATGCATGCAAAGTATATATATAATTATAGATATAATCACATAGCCCTATGAATATATCTATACACGTATAAATACAGTCAAAGAGGTATTTTATGCCGCAATAATTTTTAATTCAACGTGAATTTATTTTAATTTAAGTTGCTTAAGCAATTTATTTTAATTTAGTTAAAATTATGAATGCATCATGCTTTTGGTTTAATTAAGCATAAATAAATTGCACAGTATAAATATGCAATCAATAGTAATTAAAAACATATAAATTCGCACATTGCAGATAGTAGGGTTCGTATTTGTGTACTTTGTTTCGTGAATAGGAGCAGAAAATCTGGACTGAGGAAAAAAAAATGGGACTGTCGAGCGGGTCGGGCCGGGTCGGCAACCGGGTCAAGTCTGGTCACGGAAGTTACGGATCGCGGCGGTGGGGTCAAGCGGGTCGAGAAAAAATTGCAGAGATTTAAATCTGGCGCGGTTGCTATGCGGCGTGGGTCAGACGTCGGGGGAAGAGGGGGGGTGCGGTGGATGCTTGGGTGGTGTCTGCCGGAGGTGCGACGATGGGGCACCGAGCGAGTTGCAGTTGGGGATCGATTTTTAGGCCTCGATCAGAAATAGAGTGGCAGGGCTTGTTTCAATCGGTGTTCAGGCCCGCGATGGGACGAAGGCCGGGGTTTGTTTGCGTCGGCGCGCGGGGGGGGGGGGGGGCTAAGGTTTTTTCGGCCTTTTTTCGGTTAGTTTTAGTGCAAAATTTGTGCAACGGCGGCTGGAGTTCCAATCCGTGCGGCTGCTAGGGTTTCAGGTGGTTGCTGAGCGACCTAGATCGGGTGTGGTGGCGATTCCTGTGCATCCGGTTGAGGAAGACGACGGCTGTTCGCGAATTAGGGTTTTCCGAATTTTTTTCTTACTCGATTGGGAGACTACGTGCTGATAACGTGTTGAAGGGAAAATAACTTAAACAGAAAGTAGGGCAAAGTTGTTGTTGTATTATTCCATTGATGAGCTCCCTTTAAATAGGGAGAAATACATACAAACAGGTCTTAGCCAAACCCTAACTAGGAAAGCCCATAAACTAACAGACTTAGGCACACAATGGGTATTATTCCTTTAACAGTTTGTTTATTTTATTTCCACTATTCATTTTGTATAGATTAATTACGGTAAGGGCCTGTTTATTTTTTACTTAATCAGCTTAATGCTTAATCAGGTTAATCGGTCAGTTATATCTTGCTGTTTACTTTCAACTTAATAATCTTAATAATGTCTTTTTCATTAAGCAACTTTTGGGGTGTCCTTACCATTAAGCCAATACTTTCCCAATATACGAAAATTACCCTCTCTAATAATAAAAGAATTGAGTATATATAGTATAAATTATCATATAATCCTTTATAATTGAGTATATATAGTATAAATTAAAAATCTATATTAATATTATATATTTAAAAGTCATAAAATATAAACTATTTATTGATAAAAAAATTAATATAACTATATATATTAAAATATAACTTAAATATTTATAAAAATATTGTCTGATTATTTAAATATAACTGAAAATTATAATATGATTTATGAATATATATTATAATATAAATTAAAATATATATTATGTCATATTATATATTAAGTTATATTATATAATTTTTTAACATCGGTTTTTATTATGAATTGATGTTAAATTGAAGTTTTTTTTAACATCGTTTTTTTTCGGAACTGATGTTAAATTGATTTTTTTTCTTAACATCGGTTTTTTTTGGAACCGATGTTAAATTGAAGTTTTTTTTTACATTAGTTTTATTCGGAAGTGATGTTAAATTGAAGATTTTTTTTTAACATCGGTTTTTATTAGAATCATGTTAAATTTCTTTTTTGTAGTAGTGAATACCATTCAACTTAAAAATAAGAACATTTTATCAAAAAAGACTTAATTCATATTGAGGGCTAAAATGGTCATTTCTGTTATTCAGATGGTTCATTCAGAAAAGAAATAAACAACAAGATATTTATCCAAATCAGACAGATTAACCCACTCAGACAGCTTAATTCATTCAGAGATTAATGAAAAAAAGTAAACAGACCCTAAGTTCAATAATTTCTTAAATTTATTTTTTTCTTGATTATTTAATTTTATATAAAATAATTAAATTCGTGAAATCCCAAAAAATGGCGAGCTAGGAATTGGTAGGAATTATATATATATATTTTTATTTTATAATCCACGTAATTCCATATGAATCCATTACTTCATGAATTCCACGAGAATCCACAAAAGACCGATGACATCAGAATTCTATAGAACTAGTGTTCAAGCTGTCGAAATTCGACAAAAGTTTACATTATTTATAAATATACAACAACAACATTTAAGTCTTAGTCCTAAAATAAGGTCGGCTAACATGAATCAAACTTTGAAACCGTCAATAATCGTTACATAAATAACATAAAAGGAGAAAAAGAGGGGAAAAAGTAGAGAAAAAAGCAAATAAAAAAAGAGAATAAATGTTAAAAAAATGAAAAATCCTGAAAAATAAATTAACAGATAACATGGAATAAAAGAAAATAGGAATAAAAATACAGAAAAAAAAGAATCAGATTCCATCCACCATCCGTATTCTTTCCCGCCACATTTGCCTCTCTATCGCCATACTTTCTCCAATTCCAAGAAACCGCATATCATTTTCAATCATCTTTATCCAAGTTTTCTTGGGTCTTCCTCTACCTTTCACAACATTACTTGTTCCCCAACTTTCTAGCCTCCTCACTGGGGCATCAACAGGTCTTCTTCTCACATGACCAAACCATCGTAATCGATTCTCCATCATCTTGTCTTCTATAGCCGCAAATCTTACCTTCTCTCTAATCACCTCATTTCTGAGCCGATCCTTTTTTGTATGACCACACATCCATCGTAGCATACGCATCTCCGCCACATTTATCTTTTGAATGTGACACTGTTTTACAGCCCAACACTCGGTGCCATATAACAGCGCAGGCCTAATTGTCGTGCGATAAAATTTACCCTTTAATCTATGAGGCATGTTAGGATCACATAAAACTCATGTGGCACTCTTCCACTTCAACTACCCGGCCTTTATTCTGTGAGCCACATCGCCATCTAGCTCTCCATCCTTTTGGATAATAGATCCAAGATACCGAAAGAAAGTGGATCCATGAACAACTTTCCCATCAAATGTGATCATCCCCGCCTCTCTATCACTGTTTTCGTTAAACCTACACTCCATATATTCAGTCTTACTTCTGCTCAGCCTAAAGCCTCGAGCTTCCAAAGTATCCCTCCAAAGTTCCAATTTCTGTTGCACTCCAACCTTCGTTTCATCAATCAACACAATATCATCTGCGAACATCATACACCACGGAACGCCATTTTGAATTTCTCTTGTCAATTCGTCCATGACTATGGCAAAGAGAAAAGGACTAAGAGTAGATCGTTGATGCACCCCAATCGTAATAGGGAATTCTTCTGTCCTCCCAACATTAGTACGTATACTTGTACTAGCTCCCTCATACACGTCCTTTATAATGTCAATATATTTCCGCGATACACCCTTCTTAGCTAAGCCCCACCAAAGTACTTCTCTTGGTACTTTATCATATGCCTTCTCTAAATCAATAAAAACCATATGTAGATCTTTCTTTTTATCTCGATAATGTTCCATCAACTGCCAGATAAGATAAATTGCTTCCATGGTCGATCTTCCAGGCATAAATCCAAATTGATTTTCTGTTATCTTCACATATTTCCTGATCCTTTATTCAATCACTCGTTCCCACAACTTCATGGTATGACTCATTGTTTAATTCCGCGATAATTAGAACAATCTTGAACATCACCTTTGTTCTTATACAAAGGGACGAGAATACTTTTCCTCCATGCTGATGGCATCTTATTGCTTCTCCAAATCTTATTGAAAATCATAGTTACCCATTCGATCCCTCTCTCCCCCAAACACCTCCAAACTTCAATAGGTATAGCATCTGGTCCTTCTGCTTTCTTTGACCCCATCTTCTTCAATGCAATTGTCACTTCACCCTTTTGAATTCTCCTCTTAAACTCTCGGTTAACCATACTTGAGGGGATGTTTAAATTCCCAACATCTTGTTCTTGATGGCCATTGAATAGGGTATCAAAGTATGACCTCCATCTCTCTTTTATCTCTTTATCTTGAACCAAAACTTTTTGGTCGGTATCTTTTACATATTTAACTTTTCCAATATCTCGAGTCTTTTTCTCTCTCATTCGAGCAAGTTTATAGATATCTTTTTCCCCTTCTTTTGTATCTAATCTTACATATAATTCTTGATTGACCTTTGATCGGGTATTTCTCACTGCCTTTTTAGCTTCTGTTTGAGCTTTCTTGTACTTCTCATAATTCTCATCGCTCGAGCATTTACCCAATACCTTATAACATTCATGTTTGGTCTTTATCGCTTGCTTAACTTCATCATTCCACCAAGATGTGTCCTTACTTGATGGTCTGTTTCCTTTAGATTCTCCTAAGACTTCTTTTGCAACTTCCTTTATGTTATGCTCCAACAAGTTCCACATCGAATCTATATCCATCTCCGTGCAATCAGATCAAATACCACTATCAGCAATCTTAGCCACAAAAGTATGTCGACTCTCCCCTTGGAGCTTCCACCACTTAATTCGAGGGTCAACTTGTGGTCTACTCTTTCTTAAGTGCCTCTTACCTCGAAAGTCAAGCACCAGAACCCTATGCTGCGTTGCATCACTCTCACCGGGTATCACCTTGCAATTGGTAAAACTTTTCCTCCAAACATTCCTTACTAAAAAGAAATCAATCTGACTTGCATTAACTCCATTTCTATATGTCACCAAATGAGAGTCCCTTTTCTCAAACCAAGTGTTCATAATACCCAAGTCATGAGCTAATGCGAAATCCAATATACCATTTCCCGCTTCATTCCTATCCCCAAAACCAAAGCCACCGTGAATGCTCTCAAAGCCATCTCTGCTAACACCAACATGCCCATTGAGGTCACCACCAATGATCAATTTCTCACCCATAGGAATTCGTCCGACAACCTCTTCAAAATCTTCCCAAAATTCTTGTTTGATCGATGCATCCAATCCTACTTGTGGTGCATAAGCACTTATGATAGTTAGAAACTCATCCCTTATCACAAGCTTAATACTCATTATTCTATTGCTCTTTCTTGACACTTCCACCACATCATCAATGAATTCTTTATCAATGACGATACCCACTCCATTTCTACTTCTATCCTTTCCAGAGTACCAAAGCTTGTAACCCCAATGAGCTAACACTCTTGCCTTCTCGCCAACCCACTTAGTCTCTTGCAGACACATTATGTGAATCCTCCTCCTTTTCATAACCTCTCCCACTTGTGCTGATCTCCCCGTCAAAGAGCCAACGTTCCAAGTTCCAAACCGCACCTTACTACCCTTACTAGCCGCATGAACTAACTTCTCTATCTGTCCCCGTCCACGCTGCAAGGATTCTTGCACATTTGATACCACACCCATACTTCGAGGTGGCGCGCCGCTTCCGGGCGACGACCTAGCAACCCTTGCATATTTTCCACTACACCCGGGCCTATGAAGTGTAGCGCATCCTTGCTCATTTGACACCACCCTCAGATGTAAAGGTGGCGCGCCGCTTCTGGGCGACGACCTAGCAACCCGCCGCTACAAGGTTCAACCACTTAGGCGCCTTTAAAATTTATATACACATAGTCGTACCAAATCAGATTGAAAAATACTCTTACAACTCATTCTCATCTCAAACTCATATATAGTAGAACGTGCAAATTACCCAAACCCATTGAAATTTATAAAATATCTAAACCATCAAATATAAGTTGTTATGATAATTGGCTATTCATCTTGATAAATACTCGAACATTAAGAATAAATAGTATAAATGATAAAAGATTAAAAATTAAATTTGAATTACTAATTTGGAAATAATACAATCTATGAAACTCGATATACAGTTTATATACTCGTACTTGTCCCAAACCCGGTTGAAACTGATTTTACTACCCATTTTATCTGAAATCCGTATAGTAATACCTACTAATTCTCCGAATTCGTTTAAATTTATAAATATCTAATTACCTGATATGGGAAATACAGACTTAGGTTAAAAATTTTCGGTCCAAAATGTTGATTTTGAGAAAAAAGATATTTTACCTAGAAAGAATACTAATTATCTAAACTCATTTAAATTTATAAATATCTAATTACGTGAAATGAAAAATAGGAATTTAGATTAACTTTTTTTGTGCAAAACGTTGATTCTGAAAAAACCGGTAGAAGGACTTTTACCTAGAAACACTTGTGTACTTGATTCAAAATAACAGTTTTGTCCTAAAATGACCAAAAGTTATACACGTGCCATAAGGATTTCGAATATACTTATCATTTTGCATACAAAACTATTTACGATAGTAATTTAATATTTAACTACTATTTATATTTATCTATTTGCAAAAAATTGAATTTTATGAAAATATTAAATAATTTAGATTTTTGTAATAATATCTTATTGTTCATAGTTTCACCATATTGATTAGAATTATTAATCAAATAAATATTTTAATATCATTATTGTTCATTTTACACAATTAGGCAATTATTAGTTATCACCTCTTTACTAGACACATATACACGAATAGCTACTACAGTCAGCTAGTTAAACCAGTTATCATGTATCAGCTAATAAAATCTCCTATCAACTATCCCCTAATCATCAAATATCATCTTGTATACATCAAGAATAGCTGATATTGCATAAAACACAACAAAATAAATAAGGGATAATATTTAGTGTGTGTGTGTATATATATATATATATATATATATATATATAATGATGATGATAATGTGTAAGCACTCATCAATTTATGAGTATGTACATACTTTATCGATTTATGAGTATACATATCCAAGTCTGATTAAAGATACTAATATTTTTATTTACATACGTATCATTAAATACCACCTCCGAGAACCACCATTGATGCCTTAGGGCTCTAACGGATTGCCAAAAAGAAAATTTGGACAACTTTGTTATTAATGTGTTGATGATGTTCATTCCAATTTATTGGATTATTATCTCTTCCACTAATGAAGGCTTCTCTAAGATCTACATTTTACTCAATTTCATAGTTGTTGCATGTAAGTGTATAATTTTTATGACTCCAATTCTAAAGTTGGATGATTTGACACAATCCATACTAATAGTTGAGAATTTGAATGTATGTTGGAAATGAGGATATTGTTGTATATTTTTCATAATATATTATATATTTATCTTAATGTTGCATATTTATTATTATGGTTGTTCTTTTTTATTTCTTAATTATGAATATATGACATATATAAATAAATCATTAATTAATTAACTAAATAACCATATAAGAACTAAAAAAAATTAAAATTTAGTAAGTTTATTTTATATTTGATAAGTTACTAATTAATTAGAGTTAAATTAAATAATAAATACAAATCTTATTACAAAATATTAAAGTAGTCAGAATTGCTATTTTATACAAAAAATGTTTGTTCACTGAATAGACAAACTTGTGTGTGTTAATTACTAAAATATTTTAATTATAAAAATTAAAATTAAATATGTTAATTACAAAATGACCAAAATTTTAATTATCAAAATTAATTATTCAAAATATCTTAAATTAAATGTAAATCTTATTAAAATATTTTAATTACTAAAATTGGGCATTGAATATACAAATATGTTTGTCTTGTTCCAAAAATATGATAATTAAAATATATAAATTTATATTTTTAAATTTGATAACTGTAATAATATTTTCATTCGTAGAATATGTTCTATTTCAATTTAAATTACAAATACTATAAATTATAAATAAATTGATTATTATGTGGCAATAAGGATTGATATGTAATAATTGTGAGGTTTGATTGAACGATAGAAGAGACTTAGAAGATGAACATCTAATTTTTTGACGTCTGTCAAATTGATTACAAATTTAGTATATAGAGGGGACCCATATAATTCTAAATTAAGGATAATTGAATTTTATGAAATCAGTAGAATTCGAAGTTGGGGATATAGGAACTATATGAATTTTTAAAATTCGTTTAATTATATATTGAGGCGCACCCTACTTTTACCCCATATTTTATTTTTTTCATTTAGAAGTTCTACGTTTATAACTCTCACAATAAAATTAAATAATTACAATCATATCCACCATATATTTACCGTCAATACATTTTTAATTATTAATTTTTTCATACAATCACCCTTACTACTTACACAATTTATTATCTAAAAAACTAAAACTACTGTTCCTGTCACGCTTTAAGCACGACAAATGGAGTAAATAATAGGATTAGCCATCAGTCATACATTCTATCACCGGTCATGAGTTTAGTTTGTAACACCCCACAAAGCCAAAAGGGAATATCAAACGTACACGTCGTACACTCTTCACACAAGGATTTACCAGGCTAAATATCATAAGACAACCCAATATTTGACCGACATGGGTCAAACTACGTAACGACCTAGACCGATAAGGTCGAATATTCAAAATACACATATCGGCAAAGTCACACACTAAAATCAAACCGAGATAAAGCTCCTTACAACACATACCCACGCAGGGATCAAAATATACAACAGCAGAAATGGAATATAACTCAACAATAAAATCAGACTCTCGATTGATTAGTATCGTAGATTGTCATCTTCCATGCCAACCCTGTGACAACTCCATCGAACTAAGCATAACTGGAATGCATGAAACTCATTTCCCCCATTTAAGGGGTTAGCTATTCGAATTTGCTAGTCCAAGTATTTTAATCATATAAAATATACCACGCAAATATCAGTCATAGTCAAACAACAACAATAATAAGAGGAGTTTCCGAGAGATTTTAATGATAAGAAATAAACAAACTGAAGTCTTTGAAAATAAATCATCAACTCGGAAATTTTAAAAAACAGAAAAAATTTTTAAGACCTCAAGTTTGAAGTTATAAAACTTTTTTCGAAATCATTAGGGTCTGAGCCTCAATTCTTATTTCGAAGTTATAAAATCTTTTTGAAATCATTAGGTCTCGGCCTCTAAAAATATTTTGAGAAAGAAAAGAAAAAAGTGCAGACACTCTATTAAATAGAATATATATATATATATATATATGCACAATATATATTAATTTAGGCGGGTATCAATATTATCTGAAAATTTTGATGGAATGTTTTTTATGGATAATAGTTATAATTTTTAAAATAAGTTTGAGATAGACCATGTTCTTTTGGACTTATTTTTAGTTTTCGATTGATTTAGTTCGATTCGATTGATCTGGTCAATTCGATTCGATTCGATTCGAGTCAATTCGATTCGATTCGATTCGATTCTTCTTCTTCTTCTTCTTCTTCTTCTTATTATTATTATTATTATTAATCTTAATTATTATTAATGTTATTATTACTAATAATATTACTATTATCGTTGTTGTTGTTGATTACTATTATTATTATTTACCATTATTATTATTATTATTATTATTATTATTATTATTATTTACCCTTAATATATATTTGATTCGATTCGATTCGATTCGAGTCCATTCGATTCGATTCGATTCGATTCGAATCCATTCCGTTCGATTTCATTGATTCGATTGATTCATTAATTCGATCCAAAAGCAGGCGTAGAGAATGATATTTTTATTTTTAATCATATTTGGGTATGTATACCCATGAATGAATGAATATTCTATCTGTTGTAATCTTTATACGTGTGACATATTATTTTATAATAAATTTAATTTGTGATATATATACCACCTTCTATTTTATTTTATTGTATTTTATATAATACCTTTATATAATTATTGTTTGATCTACAAAAAATGTATGTTGTTAATATGATGTTTATCCATGTTTTGTGACCTAATACTTTATCATAATTAAACACATAACTTATCTTTCTATAAATATAATAATACACGTAATTCGAACTAGTACTACTTATATTTTAGTCACCAAGTCATCACACAATGATATCCATATTGGTAATATTTTCAAGTTCAGTAGTTTATGAGGAGGCTTAATAGATCCATCTCGTCGTGAGATTGATTCTCTCAAATTAAATATTAAACTAAATATAATTTAAAAAATACTAAATAAACTTAAAATAAATTCTATTCTATACATATGAAATGTATGGGTTGGCGGGTTCACGGGTCGGACACGGGTCCGGGTCCAACCCGCTGGGTCACTGGTCCGACCCGAAATTTTTTCTTTTTTGAAAAAGTATTTATAAAATTTTATTTTATTATCATTTTATACACGAAAAAATAACTAATGAACAAAGGAAATAATTGGAAAGATGAGCTCGTATTTAATTTTAAGTTTTCACTTAAAATTAAATTGCCTACGTATCCTCGTGAGGAATCAAACATCTACGTAGTTCGTTTACTTAAAAAAGAATTAAAAAAATAGACTTGTATTTAATTTTAAATTTTCGCTTAAAATTAAATTGCCTACGTATCCTCGTGAGGAATTAAAGCCCTAAGTAGTTCTTTTACTCACCTGACTTACCTTACTTACCTCTAGTCGATGTCGTCGTCGTCTTGATCGTCGGTTTGACTCATTTGACTAGACTCTCCTTCAGTAGTGCCTTCTTGATAGGCGTCTTGGTCCGCTAATAGGTCATCCCACTTATGTTCTTGATCTCGCAACTCGACTTTTGTTGTGTCTTTTAAGCATCGTTTGAGCCTCGAGATTTTTAGCGTCATTCGGGATCTCCGCTCGTCCAACATATAATCTCCTTCACTGAAAGCACTCTCAATGGGACCGTGGATGCGACCACTGCAAGAATCTCTTGTGCCATAATGAAAAGTATGGGAAATTCTGTTCTCCTTCTCTTCCAGCAATCCAACAAATCTAGTGTGCGTGCATTGTTACCCCCGGCCACAAATTTAGAATATGACATATATATCTAGTATGAAATAATCGGCCTTGTAAAACAAGATTGCAAGCTTGTATTAAAATTGGTACACTAGCAGTATTAGAACTAGCATTATCAAAATTAATTGTGAAATTTTTTTCTTCTAAGCAATAAAGGGGTTGTTCTTCAGTTTGGCTTGCACACGATGCTTCGACTTTTATTTTTGCGTTGGAGTTTGTACGCCATGAACAGTGTTCTAAAAATCGGCCTGGACGGCCGCCTAGGCGCTAGGCGGCCCCCGGGCGCTCCGATTATGCCCTGGGCATTTGTCCTGGGCGTTCGGGTGATTAATCGGCCGCCTAGGCGGGCTGGGCGGGCGGGCGCGCTGGCGGTCAGGCGCCTAGCGGTAGGCGGGCGCTAGGATGGCAAGTTTGGGAGACATAGGACATTTACCAAATTTGTCTGTCTGGGTAAATTGTGTCTGTCTCGGTAAATTTGTGTGTCTGGGTAAATGTGTCTGTCTGGGTAAATTGATGCTGTTGTTTACTTTTTCATCTGAATAAACTGTCTGAATAACAGAAATGACTGATTTACCCCTGCATATGAATCATAAGCTGTTTTATAAATTGTTGTTTATTTTTTAAGCAATATAAATGATATAATCCAAAAATCAAAACATAAATTCATAAAGTACTTAAAAATCCAATTTCAAACACAAAGAAGTCAAGTTCAAACACAAAGTAGCCAAATTCAAACACAAAGTAGATAAATTTGAACATTATTGAAAACAAATTTGACTCATCTTCCATATATATATATATATATATTATTTAAATTTAAACAAAATATTATACATAAATGATTCAATTTTGTATGTAAGTAATATATAAAATATTTAATACATATATAAATAATACGTATAATATACAATATATATTTATATATAGAAATATATTTTAAATATATAAGAACATATATAATAAATATTATACATATGAATAAATGTTAATATATAAGTAATATATAATATTTATCTATATATTCATAATTTATATGATATTTTATAGATACAAAAGTTTATTTATACAGTAATAGTAAAAAATATTATATATAAATTAATAATGTATATTATTTATATATGAATAATATATATTACATTCATTTATATTAAAACCTAAATTTTTTATATTGTATATATAAATGAGTATATATAATAGGGACACGAGAGTCTTTTTTGTCCTAAATTATTTATATTGTATATATAAAATGTGTGGTTTTCAAGCAGGGAAGTCATTTTTTTTGTCTTAATGGGGACAACACCATTTTTCATGCTTAATGAATACGCCATTTTTGTCTGCGCGAATAAGTTATTAAGCCACAAGTAAACACCTCCAAATGTCTAAGCGAATAAGACATTTTACCAATTAAGTTGATTAAGTCACAAGTAAACAACCCCGTAGTAATACCATTTCCCTTGTCAGAGCTCGACATAATAATTAAATGATAGTAAAAAGATTAGAGCAATAATAGTTGAAATATAGATTAGAATGAGTGAGTGTGAAAAACGAGAGAGGTTGGGGGAGTATTTTTTTTGTTACAATTGGGAAGTATTTATAGATAATTTTTTTTTTTTGAAAGAAATTAAAAATGTAGCCGTTGGACCCGCCGGGTCCAACGGTCAGTTTTTTGAATTTTTGTTCATTTCCAGCTGGGTCGACGGTTCATAAAATGTAGGACCAGGACTCCACCCGTATACTATGGACCTGGGACCCCGGGTTCTACGAGTTGGTCGGGTCCAAGTCCTACACGAGTCCGACAAGTTCGGGTCGAAGGGTCTATCCACCGATCTGAATTTTGTGGACAACTCTATCGGAGTATTCCTCTTAATCTCCAACTTTCTTCTACCCAATTTAATCTTGGGATTGCAATGGGACTATGGGACGGATTCTTGTATTATTTTTTTTTCTTTAACAATCTATCTACCTATCTACAAATAATAAATCTAAATAAATTAAATATTTTAATAAATACTAATATAATTATTTAATTCATTTAAATAAAATTTAAAATCAAGCATACTTTCAATTAATTTTCAATTAACTTTCAATTAATTTTATTAAATAAGTTAACCTATATACAATTTTAATTTCTTATTTAACGATTTTTTTTGTGATATTTAAATAATAATATGATATTTATTTCTTTTGTGATCTAATACTTTATTATAAATTAAACATATAATTTTTTGTAAATATAACATGTATTACATGCGATTCGAACTAGTGTTACTTATATTTTAGACACCAAGTCATCACGTAATGATATTCATAGTGGTAATAGTTTAAAGTTGAGTAGTTTATGAGGAGGCTTAATAGATCGATCTCGTCGCGGGATTGATTTTCTTAAATTAAACGTTAAGTTGAACCAAATTTAAAAAAAATACTAAAAAAACTTAAAATAAATTATATTATGCACATTTTGCTTCATTCAAGTTTCCATAATTTGGTTTTACTATTCAAAAAACTTACTTTTAAAATATAAATTTCTGAGTATGAAATTTAATTTCATTATATCTCCAATCATATCCTCCATCCATACATTTAATTTATATTTTAGACACCAAGTCATCACGTAATGATATTCATAGTGGTAATAGTTTAAAGTTGAGTAGTTTATGAGGAGGCTTAATAGATCGATCTCGTCGCGGGATTGATTTTAACCAACTGCCTTAGCGCAGTTAGCCACTTGACCTTCAATTTAGTTGGAGGTCATGGGTTCAATTCCTAGTGGCAACACTTTGGAATTGAATTTCTCAAGGCCCAATGATCCCTTAGTCTTTGACTAAGGGTTAGCCACTCCAGTCTGTTGGTAGAACAATTAAATATTGAGGGCTGTAAGCGGCAGTGTGGGAGGCCAGATCTCGGTGGGAACCTGCAGTTGGATTTGGGGGGGTCCAGCATGGAGCAATTACTTGGGGGACGACTCCTTGTGCGCGGTAGTTGAGGATATTTAAGAACCTGGGAGCCAGATACACATCTCGCAATTTAACTGGTAGCAGTACTGTGGGGCCGAGACTGTTATCCCGATGACTAATCAGGTATAATCTTGGAACCTTGATATCAAAAAAAAAAATATTTAATCCCCATACAACTTTTTTTTATGGAACTTAATCTTGGGAATGCAATGGGACTATGGGAAGGATTCTTGTTGTAACACTTGTTTTCTTTAACAATCTATCTATCTAGCTATATTATAATAAATCTAAATAATTTAAATATTTTAATAAATACTAATATAATTACTTAATCAATTTAAATAAATTCAAATATCAAGCATACAGTCAATTAATTTTATTAAATAAGTTATTCCGACATAAAATTTTAATTTCTTATTAATTAAATATTTCTCATAAATATTAGTCATATAATTTAAATCAAGCCTAAATATTTAATTAATATTTTTGACATGTAACTTTATTAAGTATAAAAAACTTTTTTTATTAAATAAGGGACTCAAAAGACGAGTTTCATTAATGGGAATGTATTGAAGAATGGAGAGTTAATTTTATTGGAAGTCTGCTTATAATAACACTTTATTAGAATCTGCTGTTGTTAATAAATAAAACATTAATATCTAACCAGTGGCAAACGCGTCCTTTTCACTTCCGCCCTCAACAGCCAGAGAATCAGACAGCCACTCACACGGAAAGACAAACCCCATTTTATTATTATTATTATTATTATTTGGAGAAAAATGCACAAAGATATGTGAATTTTGCAATATTTTTTATTCTGCATATGACTTTTAAATTCTTCCATAAAAACATCAATTTTCAATTTTATTCAATTTTCTCTAATTTTAAACACCGTCTAAATGAATCTTATCAATTGACGTTTATGTAGCAACCGAACATATACCGACTTCTTATGTCCGTCAATTTTAACGAGATTATTAATAGAAATTTTGTACGACGTCGTTTGATACCTTAATTATATTCTTTCAAATTTTCATCACATGTGAATTCGCAAAATCTGTGATAATTTTATGACGAAATAAAGCAAAATTCTTCGTGTTTCCATTATGTCATCTTGATTCATAAAGTTATAATTCAACAATATAGGAGATTTGGTCGAGAATTTTCGTATTAGATAAACTTCATATATTTCCCCTTAATATTATTATTATTATTATTAATAATAATGATTAATACTGTTATTCTTCTTCTTCTTTTTCTTTTGCATATACCCATACACCACATTCCGCCATTCTCTCTCTTTACATATACACCTATATAGATACATACGTTCTCTCTGAACAATTATGATACGAGTTAATTTTTCCCTCTCCTCTCCACAATTCGTCGATAGATATCCACAGATTCGCTCAGCATCTACTGATCAGCTATATATCAAAGAAGATAAAACTCCACATTTTTTTTTCTATTTTTTCTGAATAAAATAAAGTAGAACGGATATTTTTTACAGACAAAAAGGGTTTTCGATACAGAGGACTCTGATTCTGGAGGGTTGAAGCTTTGGCTGTTTTGCTGAAAAGAAATATAATTTATAGTTTTAGGTTTTGGGGTTTCCGGTGTTTTTAGTTTTCTGGTTTGATCAGTATGTTGGGGGCTGGATTGCAGTTCAGTTCGAGTAGAAACGGCGATGATCGATTTTGCAGTGCGGCGAGAGCTCGCCTGAGTCAAGATTGTTTGCGGAGGGCTCAGAGTGACGCCACCTCGAATCGTGCTCGGAGCCGTTCCGATGAGGCCCCGCCGGAAAAGTCAGAACCGGAAATTCCGGCTTGTCCGCCGGTGTCGGAACCATCACATTTGTGTAATCTGGAGAGGTTTTTGGAATCAGTAACGCCCTCGGTTCCAGCGCAGTATTTATCCCAGGTGATTTTTGCTGTATTTCTTTTTTTTTTCTCTTTTTATTTTCTGTGGATTATGAAGTGATGAAACTTTATTTGCCAATAAGAACGAGTACCCTTGTTGTAAATCTCAGTATTTTGTGGAGGTATCGGCTGTATACATCTGTTCTTTAGCCTCACGGAGCTTGTAAATAAGCTTAATATCATTGAGCTTGCGATTTAGCAAGTATTGGGTGCAGTAGCTATCGGCTACATTAATAATGCTGCTTTTGGCCGACCGAGGATAATACTGCCTAGGCTCTGATAGGAAAAATGATTTCTAATTTAAATTTCATTTTCTTGATGATATATGAGTTTTATTGGTGTTTTTATTTATTTTTTCTTGTTGAAATGGTTTCTGAGAACATAATGAAATGCCGCAGATGAAAGTGAGGAGTTGGAGAACATGTGATGTGGAGTTACAACCCTTCTTTGTGCTAAGTGATTTATGGGAATCGTTTAAGGAATGGAGTGCATATGGTGTTGGAGTGCCTTTGATATTGAACGACCGTGATTGCGTGGTTCAGTATTATGTTCCTTATTTATCAGGCATTCAATTGTATGCTGACAATTCAAAGAGTACATCCAAATTAAGGTATCTGTGTCTTACGCATATTTTTCATTCAAAAGTTCCGTTCCCTCAGCATGAACGGCCGCACCATTATCTAATTAGCCCTTGTGACAAAAAAGGAGGGAGAATGAAGAGAGATTCTTGAATTTTTAGTTTTTTTTTTTTTTTGAAGAAAAAAAAGGAAGGGGGTGTCACATGTTATGTTCATACTTTCTCTTTTGCCAGAGAATCACAAAATGAAATCGTGGTATTTGATTTGGGATGAGATTAAACCTGGGTATGTATGTGTGTGTTCTTGTCTGGAAATAGAATGAAATAGTTTTTAGTTGGTTTTATCATTATCCATATCAGGTTTATGAAATTGAGCATATGGTTATGTCTACCTTGTTGACACTTGATAGTAGTTGTACCAAGGCTAGTCTCCCACGTCAATGTTGAAAAAAATGCTCGCAACGTATGCCTCGAGGCGCACCTTGAGGCGAGGCACGTAGAAGACGCCTTGAAGCGCTTAAATATCAATCAGATTTGAAGGTTACTCCCGAGCTCCCGAGGCAGATGCCTCGATGCATATGGTTTGATGCGCAAGGGGCCCCCACTAAAGACACAACTACATTTCTTTTTTATTTTTAAAATAAGATTAAAAAAATAAGACAAGGTTAGGTTCTATTTAAAGTGATCAATAAGCTAACTACCTAAGCTATATTGGATAATAGAGTTACTGTTATGTCCATTAAATGTATGAAACATTGCTGTATTATTATTAAAAATAATAAAACTAGAGAATTGTTATTTACAAATGGTATTTAATATTCTGAATATTAACAATGAATCAACAAATATCAAAGTTTATTTAAATTTGGGAGAGAATGCAATCTAATTTATCAAAGAAACAGTAACCTAGTTTATACTCTTTTATTTTATTTTTATTAGAGAAGAGTAAAATAAAATTGAGGCTTACAACTCAGTACTATGATATTTTAGTAACCTAATTTGTACTTTTTTTGCTCTTCAGTAATTTCTACAATATTATGATAAGATTTTTAGTATCATTTTATTTTAATCGAGGCTTATGCCATGGTGCGCCTCGAGGCTTACACCTTGCCTGATCCGGCCAAAATGCCTCAAAGTCGCCTCGCGCCTTTGCAAGCATTGTCCCAAGTTATTGTTATTGTTCCATCTTAAATCTAGTTATTAAAACTATGGCTCGCTGTTTAGTAGGTGTTGCCCCAACCGTGCTTGTCAGTGTATCATCTTTTTCTAGTAAGCTTATTAGAATCTCAATTTTGATAGAACTGTTTCATTTCTCAAGCCCCTTAGCAGCAATGACTTCTAAATTCCAAATAGAGTATGTAGACCCATGAAGCATTATCTGTTCAATCACATTTGTTTGGACGTCATTTTTAGGTATATTTGACGTCCATTTTCCCTCATACAGTAAAACCTCTATAAATTAATAATGTTGGGACCGGGATATTTTATTAATTTAGCGAGATATTATTATATCGATAAATTAATAAATTATTAATTTAAAGAGTTGGCTTATATTCGTGAGCAACTCTCAAATTATCGCGGATACCGTTCAAAATTCGGTTGATGATGAAGTTGATGATGATTCAGTACCTTTGGAACCGGTCACTCGGAAAGAAGCATTGCAAGCGGCAACAACTCTTCACAACTTTTTGTTGCAATACGAGAATACAGTGACTCAACTCTTAAGTGCAATTGGGAGATTTAAAGATGAACTCAATATAGATTTGAAGTTCACAAAAAAACAAGTGACTATAGATTCATTTTTTACTAGACAATTCTAGAATTTTGGAATATTTTAGTAATTATTAATTTATAGTTTCGCTGGGACCAATATATTTACATTGAGATTTCAAAAAAATTATTATTTTATTATTTTATCGATTGGGGTCCAATTTTGTACTGGTCCCAAGTTGGAACCGGACAAATTATTAATTTTATCGAGGTTATCAATTTATCGAGTATTAAATTATAGAGGTTCTACTGTATATTGTTTAGATTCTCAGTTTCGTTTCAAATGCTTGAACCCGAAGCCAACTGCACGATCTTTGGATTCATATTTTTTAAAGTTAGAAGACAAGGAGTTCTACACTATTAATTTGAACTAGCAATTTGATCCATGATCTTGTAACTTATCCATGACAGTTGTGCTTAATGTTACAACTTCATGTTTGTAACCGTTCCTCATCCCCAACCTCCTTTTCTCTTTTAATTACAGAATTCACTGATTGACACTCGTGGTTATATATTCAATAGCCAATACTTATTTCTTCCATTGTGTGGTAGGCGGCTCGGTGAAGAAAGTGATAGTGAATATCTTAGGGATTCTAGTAGTGATGGGAGCAGTGATAGTGAACAAGAAAGAGTTGGCTTGAATTACTCCAGAGAGCAACCGAAATATCCTCAACATAGTCATAAGTCATCCAGAGAGCAGCTTATGGCATTTCAAGAAGGTTTTTCAAGTGATGAGGGTGAATATGGAAGTTCACATGGTACCTTGTTGTTTGAGTATCTTGAACAAGACCGACCTTACTGTAGAGAACCTTTGGCAAACAAGGTTTCTTTTTCTATCACGTCATGAATCCTTGATTACCTTGTCTCGAAATTTGTTTTACAATATCTTATTAAGTTTTTCCGTACTCTCCGCAGATATCCGATCTTGCTCTTTACTTCCCTGAACTAAAAACTCTTAGGAGTTGTGATTTACTTCCATCCAGTTGGATTTCTGTAGCCTGGTAAACTTCCATTTTAGAATGCATTTCCTCTTCCTGTTTTCTTTTTCTTTTTTCTTTTTCGATTTGCTCACTTTTTTTGTGAAATAATCACTTTATAGGTACCCAATTTACAGAATACCAACTGGTCCTACTCTTAGAGATCTTGATGCTTGCTTTTTAACCTTTCATTCTCTTCATACACCCATGACAGGTAGCTAAATCCCTCCCTCCCTCCCTCCTCCCTCTCTCCCTCCCTCCCTCCCCCTCTCTCCCCTCTCTCTCCAAAGTTTAATGCACTCATACTCTCATTTCATTTCTTACATTCGAATGGTCTGCTTGTACACTTCAGCAGGGACTGAAGTTATGCATCCTTTGATTATGAAATACCCAACGGATAGTGATGGCGTGCCTCAGATTTCACTTCCAGTATTTGGCCTTGCTTCATACAAGTATAAAGTATCACTATGGACTCCTGATATAGGAGGGTATCAGCGCCAGTTGGCTAACTCTCTCTTGCAAGCTGCTAGTAACTGGCTGAGCTTGCTTCAGGTCAATCACCCTGATTTCTCTTTCTTCTGCCGTAGATAGCCTCGTTTTGTTCAGCCCTCCGGCCTCCTCTCTAGCTTGAATTCTGGGTGGAGACCATATGGTTGTGCGAGCAAAGTGGTTTTGTACTCTTAATGCGGCACTGTTATAAATTATCGTCACAAATTAAATGGACAAAATTATAATAGCAAAAGAACGGTTGGGAGACGATGACATGAAGATTTTAGTTGAGTTATAGCTCTGGAGATATGGGGCATGCAGTGGCTTTGATTGTTGAGAACTAAGGTAATTTATGTCAACATGGTATCCTCTGTTTTTGTTTTAATGTCTCATATAGAACAATGTACACAACCAGGTTTTTTTTTTCTGATGATTGGTCGTAGGTGGTAATTTTTTGTCTCTGCATGTTTTTAGGGGATTTTGGTTAGAGAATTGTAATCAAGTGTGATGGACCTGGTAGCCCCGTGTTGTGTATGTACTAACTCTTGCTCTAATTTAACCTATGTTTTAAGTATGATGGTTGTTATGAGTTCGTACTGTATCTCGTTGCTGGTTCTTTTTAATTCGTTTTGTGTTTTCCAATATGAAATGGGGTTATACAATTGTACGCAACATTCTTGTTATGTGAGGTAGGCCTACGTCGTGCCCCTTATTAGATTGTTTAGTGTTTTAGTTACCCCATTAAACGAGAGATATTTGCTTTAATGCGTTCAAAAAAAAAAAAAAAAAGTTGGTAGCTATATCTGAAAGCGTTTGAGTTTAATCTATATCAAGATTATAATCTAGATTATTTGACCAATTTTGATCTAGATAAAGATTATCAGAAGATACCTCATGTCTCACTTTGTCTTTTATAAGCTATATATATACTATCTCCGATTTTTGCTATTTGGCTTTGAGCCCTTTGCTTTCGTGTTATTGCAAAACAGAGCTCTATAATACAAAGCATGCGGGAAATACTCGTATGGCTCGCACCATTTTATTTGAGTTCACACTTCACGAAAGAAACACCGGCACAGTTAATTTTCATGACGTCAATCGGAAGTTGCCGAACGCATGGAACGAAAAAAAAAATCACAATCACAATCGAACAAGTTCGTTCGTAGGGCTGGGCCAGCCTTCAAGCTAAGCTCTGTAACATCCTAATCTTATTTAATATTTAAATCTTGATAACATCTACATATTTTAATAATTTATAATAACTTTTATTATCTTAATTTAAAATTTTCTTTAAATAAAATAATAACGTGCGGAAGCTATACATAAATATCATTTAGAAGAATTTTTTTTTTACAAAAATTCAAAGTAAACTTTAGTGATTAAATAAGGGTAAGGAATTAACGAAAATTCTAATTTAAAATGCAACCAAAATATTAAGTACAGAATTTATACTACGTCTAATTATGTAAAATTATACCAACATTCATCATTTATAGAAAATAAGGCAATTGCTAACGTTCGCAAAACATTTAAATTACAATTTGAAAAAATTCTTCGTAAATTAAAACATAATTAATAATATTAAGAGTTCGAATATTATATTGATACCATCTTCCACCAGTACCACGCCCGCTTCATTAACCTGAAAATATTTTAAAAATTCGGGGTAAGCTTGAGCTTAGTGAGGCTATACATGTCACATATGAATATATCACGAATAATTGAACACATAAATACTTACATTACGTTTTACGTGTATTTCTACACGGAGTACTCGGGCCGGAGGTGATCGAGCAGAAGGCTAAGCCCGAAGGCTAAATTTAAATGTTACGTATCTTGAAAGTACAATTTTTATGTTCTGTCTATATGACATGATAAATCACATCATAATTTATAATATATGCCAAGTAACATGTAATACATACGAGACATGTAATTTTGTAGAAAATAAGTGAAAATAAAAACCCCACCTCAAATGCAGCGCTTGACTAAGTATGGATGTTCGATTCAGAAATCTTAGGTCCGAAAGTTCTCGTTTTTATCTACAATAAAATAATTTAATATTTTTATTAAAGTATGAAAATATATAATAACACAAACTAAATTAAAATATTTGAATTTGATTTAAAAAGATATAATTTGAAATGTTTAGAAATTAAATAAGGGTAAAATCAAAAGATAAAAAAAAAATAAGGGGGTTGAATTGAAATTTGGATTAAAGTGTTGAGAAAATCCAACACTTAGGTCAGATTTCTTCCCATTCCATTTCCACCCGCCGCCCCCTCTCACCTCTCCTCCATGCCCCGCTCTCCCTCTCTCCTTCTTCAGCCCCTTTTTTTTTTTTTTTTTTAAACTCACACACACACATATACTCCGCTCCTCCTGCACACACGCTCACGATCTGAGCGGCGGATGTGACATCGGAGGTGCAGCTGACCAAAATCGCGAAAAGCATAAGGGCTTCAGCCCTCGACTTCCAACATGCGGGAATGGCAGGGTTAGTCGCGATTAGGGTTCTGGGCTCGGTAAATTTGCGCTCGATGCGGCGGCGATGGTGAACCGCTGCAGTTCATCTCATTTCTTTTCCCTTTTTTTTTATTTGAGATCGATTGAAAATTTTTGGAAAAAACTTGAGTTTGCAAAAGAAAATGAATATATATATATATATATATATATATATATATATATATATTGTGTTTGGAAGACTGAAGAGTTTTGTAACTTTGTATCATTTTAGTGTTTGTAATTCCCCACTAATATCATTATAATTCTGTGCTTAAGTTTGCAATAAAGAGAAGAAAATTGGCAGAGAGAATTGAAGGGAAAAAAAACCGCTCAGACTTTTGGTTTCTCAAGTGTTGGCTGATTAATGATTGATTAATAATTTAAATAATTATTGGACTTTAATATTTTAAATATTCTGAGTATTGTTTATTTAAATATATAAATAATTTAATAATAAAATTTATAATAATGTTAATAATATATTAATACTAATAATAATATTAATAACAATATGCGGATATTACATTCTACCCTCGTTGAAAATTTTTCGTCCTCGAAAATTAGTATCATACCTCGATTATAGAAATCAGGATAACGAGCTTGAAACTCTTCCTCGCGTTCCCAAGTAGCTTCGTCTTTTCCATGACGATTCCACTGCACTTTAATCAATGTGATATCTTTGTTTCTCAATTTGTGAACTTTCTTCTCGAGTATTGCACACGGTAGCTCCTCATACGTTAAATCTCTGTTAACGTCCAAATTCGCATAGCTTTACATGACTCGGATCGTGCGCATATTTTCTGAGCATAGAGACATGGAATACATTGTGTACTGAAGCAAATTCTGGTGGTAAGGTGAGACGATATGCTAAATCTCCAATTCGTTCAAGAATTTTGAATGGTCCGACAAATCTTGGTCGAAGTTTTCCCCTTTTTCCAAACCAAAAATTCCTTTTATTGGGGCCACCTTTAAAAATACTTTATCTCCAACATCAAAATGTAACTCCTTTCTACGCTTATCAGCATATGGCTTCTGTCGGTCCTGAGCAATTTTAATTCTCTCTCGGATCATCTTAATTCTTCTGACTGTTTCCTCAACTAACTCAGGTCTCAATACTTTTCTTTCTCCATCTCCATCCCAATACAATGGAGATTTACATTTTCTTCCATATAGAGCTTCGTATGGTGCCATCCCAATTGTGGCTTGATAACTATTATTGTAGGCAAATTCAACCAACGGTAGCAGTGATTCCCAATCACCATTTGCGTCCAGTATGCATGCTCTCAGCATATCTTCAAGGATTTGATTCATTCATTCCGTTTGACCATCTGTTTGAGGATGGTAAGCAGTGCTGAAATTTAACCTTGTTCCCATAGCTTCATGCAAACTTTTCCAAAACCTTGAAGTGAAATGAGGGTCTCTATCTGACATTATTGATACCGGAACTCTATGTAATCTCACTATCTCCTTGATATACATTTATGCGTACTGGTTCATCTTAAACGTCATCTTGACTGGCAGAAAATGAGCAGATTTTGTCATTCTATCGACAATCACCCAAACTGCAGTATTTCCTTTAACAGTTGTGGGTAGACCAACTACGAAATCCATGGCTATATGTTCCCACTTCCATTCTGGAATTTCAAGTGGTTTGAGCAATCCTGATGGTCGTTGATGTTCGGCCTTGACTTGTTGACAAGTCAAACAACTCTCCACAAATTTTCCTATATCATTTTTCATTCTTTTCCACCAAAATATTTTCTTAAGATCTTGGTACATTTTCATACTGCCTGGTTGGGCAGTATATGGCGTATTGTGAGCCTTGATTAAAATCTCCTTTATCATTTTTTTTTTTTGATGAACTGAATTTGCATTAAGAACAAATGACATCATTACACTGTTTAGGCCATCACTCTAAGCCTTAACTTCACACCCACAGAAAGGAAAACTACGCAAATACTAATCCTTACATAGTTCCACAATTTCAAGACTAAATGTTGCATTCTCAGTTCAGATCCGCTACCCCATTTTTTCTCCATTTGCATTCAGTTTCTATCTTGCATGCCAAGCTCTCCCACGGTGTGCAATTCTTCTCAAAGATCCGTGCATTTCTTTCTAGCCAAATCTGGTACAACAGTGTAGTGTAACCTGCAAGCGCATCCCATCTGCTTCTGATCACCATCTGAAGTAAAACCCTCTTGAGTTGCCGTATTCCATTTACTTCTGGCAGTTTCAAAGTGGTGAGGAGCTGGTGGATATAAGAGCATTTGGTAAATAAATGTGTAGATGTTTCAGCCTCCTTTTTGCATAGGCAACAGTGAGGTTGCTGCCCCAGAATCTTGAATCTCTGCAAACGATCCACAGTAGCCAGCCTTGCCTTGAACAATAGATATAAAAAGAATGCGTGCTTAGGCAATACCTTGGCATTCCAGACCAGTTTTGTGAAAACAGAACTTGCATCTCCATCCTTGAACTGGTTATACACCTCCCTGATTTTGAACTGTCCAGGGTCTGCAATCAACATGGGGGCAATAATACTTCTCAGTGCCAATATCTCCCTCCATACCCAACTTATTTTGCCTGATGGTGCTGGAGTGTACTGCATTAAGTGTCTGCCTTTGAGGTAATATGCATTGATCCACTGTATCCACAGAATATCTTTCTTTGTGCAAATATCCCAAACCAGTTTGCATAGGCTAGCTTTGTTCCAAAGGGAAGGATCTCTCAGCCCTACCCCTCCTCTATCTTTTGAGTAGCAAAGAGTGTCCCATGATATTGGTGTGTATCCTCTGACTCCTGTTTCCCTGTCCCAAATATAGCTTCTACATATGTCCACAATCTTCTGATGGATTCCTTCTGGCAATTTAAACACACATATCCAGTAGCTTGCTATGCTAAGCAAGACTGTATTCACCAGTTGGATCCTTCCTGCATAGGTCAGTTTCCTGGAATCCCAAGATCTCAGCCTTCCCACTATCCTTTCTATCAGCTTCTCACAAGCCTGGGCATTCCATTTTTTGGGGGTGAGGGGTAGTCCCAAGTACTGCACTGGGAAGTCCCCCCTTGTGATCTGTAGTATATCTGCCAATAGAGTCTTCTCCACCTCGCCCATTTTTGAAAAGTAGATCAGAGACTTCCTCTCATTAATTGCCAATCCAGTAGTTTGCTGGAAGGTCTTTAGGGCATCCTTTACTCCCACCATGGATTTCTCTGTTGCCCCGCAGAAGATGAGCAAGTCATCTGCAAATAACAAGCTGTGAACATTTTCTTTCTTGCATCTCTGATGAAAATCAATCTACCTGAGATCCAACATCCTGGTGAAGTATTCCATGCTGAGGACAAATAGCAGGGGGGATAGGGGGTCCCCTTGCCTCACCCCTCTTCTTCCTGTAAAGGACCCTGTAAGGGAGCCATTCAAAGAAATGCAGAAGGAAGAGTTAGTTAGACAATCCCTGATCCATTTGAAAAATAAACCCAGGAATTTGAGCTCCTTTAGCCAAGCAAATAAGAAGTTCCAGTTTAAACTGTCGAAAGCCTTGGAGATGTCAACTTTGAGCAAGCAGCTGGGTGCCATATTGGGCAATTTGTATTTGTATAATAGCTCCTGTGTGAGAAGAATGTTGTGTGCTATGCTCCTGCCTTTAACAAAGGCACTCTGATTGTTTCCAACTAGCTGTGGCAGCACTTTCCCCAGTCTGTCACATAAGATTTTGGTGATCACTTTGTAGATGACTGAACAACATGCAATTGGCCTGTAGTCTCCTGCAGTCTGAGGATGCTGGATTTTTGGGATCAAGGTGATCACTGCTCTGCTTAATTCAGCAGGCATTTGGTCCCCCTTGAAGAATCCTTGCACTGCTTTCACAAATTCCCCTCCAACTATATCCCATGTCTCTCTAAAAAAATGACTTGTGTAGCCATCCTCCCCTGGGCTTTTGGAGCAGTGTATCTTCCTGAGTGCTGTGAGGATCTCCTGAGGTTGTATATCTCTTATTAGCTGGGATTGCTGCTCTACTGTTAAACTTGCTCCATTTTGTATAACTCTAGGGTCCAGTGGAAGTGCAGGTACTACCTCTGTGCCCAGGTGCTGCTTATAGTATGTGATCAGGTGGTTTGCAATATACTCCCTCCCCTGTATTGTGTCCCCAGTTGGTGTTTGGATGCTGACAATGTGGTTTGTGTATTGCCTTGATTTCATTGAAGCATAGAACAACTTTGTTGGTCTGTCTCCATCCTTCAGCCACTCAATTTTTGCCCTTTGTTGCAGAAATCTATATTCAGCCTCCATCAGTGTTTCAGCCTCTAATCTTGCCTCTTGCTCCTCTTCTTGCAGCTGCACTGATGTTGGTTGTAATGCCAGGGCATGTTGAGTTTGTTCCCAGTTACATTGTGCCTTTCTTGTCCTGTTTTCAATATTTGAGAACTCCCTTTTGTTCAACCTTTGCAGGGGCCTTTCCAGTCTCCTCAATTTAGCAAAGAAAGTCTCCAAATCCCTTGCTTCCTCCTGAGCCCAAGCAACTCTGACAGTTTCTGTAAACAGGGGGGAGAGGGTCCACATGTTGAAAAACCTGAAAGGTTTTGGTGGGGGCTTTTGGTTTTTATTCAACTGCACTATAAGTGGATAGTGGTCTGAGATCCCATTAGCATGTATTACACAGCAAGATTCCACCATGTCTGTTGTCCACCTCTGATTCACAACTCCCCTATCAATTCTGCTGTATATCCTTGCTGCAGCTGCTCTTCTATTCTGCCATGTGAATTTGGCTCCCATTGTTCTGATTTCCTGCAGGTTTAGTACACTCATAAGCTCCTGGAACCCATCCAGTTCTTTCTGCTCCACTGGTTTTCCTCCAATCCTATCTTCAAGGTCCAAGAGTGCATTGAAGTCCCCTAGAAGAATCCATGGTTTATCCTGGTGGTCTAGGTTTTCCAGTTGGTTCCATAAGTCTTCCCTCTGCTTGTCAGTGTTGTAACCATACACCATAGTCAGGTAAAAACTTTGTTTGGTCTCCTGTGCAGTGCAATGAAGGTCAATCCACTGTTCTTTTTTCCCCAGTATGGCTATCTGAAAGTAGTCCTTTCTCCAGCAAATCCAAATTCTTCCTGTGTCAACCACATCACTGTTTGTGATCAAGTCATAGTTCAGTCCAAGCTTCCTCCATACCTCCTGTTCATGTAGCTTCTTAACCTTATTCTCCAAGAGGCCTATTAAACCAGCCCCTTGTAGTAGGCAAAATTCCCTTACTCTTTTTATTTTATGTACACTGTTCATCCCTCTCACATTCCAAGATATGACTTGATTAATCATCATGTGGATCAGAAAGGATATCAAACCTCCCATTTGACAGAACTACACTCGGCTGAGGGACTAAGTCCTGCAGGCACATGTTCTTAGCATCCTGATTCACCAGGCTCGCAGACATAACCCCTTTCCCCTTTCTCCCCTTCTCCTCAGTATCTGTGGATTCCCCAATGTCCTGGATCACAAAGTCTGGTTCCTGGTTTCCTTGTGCATTTGTTTCAGCCTCGTCCTGCCTCCCGTTTCTGCATTTTCTGGTGACTAAGGTGAAGCCCTCTGCATCTGTGGTAGGTCCTGGCTCTTGGAATTTTTTCTTCCATGTGTGGTTAGGCTTCTTATACCTCTGCTGCCTGGTCTAGTTTCTCATCCCTCTTACAGTTGTCTCCCTCATGCCCCATCATCCCACATTTGTCACATTTGACTGGCATCCACTCACATTCAACCTTTTGATGTTGGATGACTGAGTTTTCATCCAAGTAGGGTATCATGCCTGGGATTTTTTTCCCCAGTTCCACCTCAAGCAAAATTCTAGCATAGTTTACTCTCTCAACCTCCCTTGTGGCTCGATCAATTCTGATTGGGGTGCCTAAGGGGCTAACTATGCTGCAGAGAATTTTAGGTTTCCAGTAAACATCTAATTCAGGTAATCTAACCCACACAGGGACCTTTGTAGGAAGGCTGAAATCTGGATTTTTGGACCAATTCTTCACTAGCACTGGTTTATTATCAAACAGAATTACACCTCTTTCCAGGACTTTCGTTTTATATTCCAAGTTCACGAGCCTAACCATGAAAATCCCAGGTTTAACCATCCAAACCTTCTGCACATAAGTAGTTTCTTCATCCCCCCAATACCATTTGAAAAAATTGTCCATCACAGAAAAAGGGGAGAATGCTCCAACGATTTTACAGACCACAGTTGTTGCCCATTCTTTAGCACTGTCATCTACATCTTCCTTCATGATTTTCCCCATAATTACACCATCTATTTCAATAGTAGGGCAAGAGCTTACCTCCGGGAGTTTGCAATCGAAGAAACTGGTCCATGTTTTTACGGGATCAGTAGCCTCCATCTCCGGCCCGACTTCCTTCTCTTCTTCCCCCCAACTCAGCGTCTTCTTCAGTCCGGTCGAGTGAGCCACGCCGGATCCCCTATCTTTCGGGACAGTGGTCGTCGAGCCTGAAGTGTAACACCCCGATTTCGCATATACACTTATTGTGAATTATAGAAAACATGTCCAATTTTATTAAATTAATGCCCGAATAATTTATCATTAATTCATTTTATTTCATGATCATGTAAATTCATTTATACCATTATTATGACAAGTCATGTGATTTGTTTCGTTGCATTTCTCATTTTAATTCATTGTTTCATCTCGTCGTTTCTAGGCCCGAGTCAAATTTTAAGCAATGTTAATCGTTACCCATAAGATTTCACAAGTCCATTTTAATTAATTTTAATCCATTCATTTTGGGCCGGCCTAAGCCAAACCCATTATAATATTCAGCCCAAATATTGTAAATCCATCAAGCCCAATCCATTAACATTAATCATCTTAATTAATATTCATCCAAGTCCAAATCTCCAGCCCAAGCTGCAATACATACCCACGATCAGAATTAGTAGGAACTCCACTTCTCAGTTGGAAGTTAACAGAAGTGGAGTGATGGACATCATGGGGAGGGAGTTATGCATCACGGGGAGGGGTTAGTTAATAATTTCTGCATAAATAACTCAATATCATCAAATCAAAAATAGAATACAGCAAACTCAGTAATCTACATTATTACACAAAATCACAAGAAATTACGTCACCCTCCCAGCCTCTCAGAATCGCCCAACGATTACAGCACCAGGTAAAAAATCCTTTTGTAAATTTCTTCGGCTATACATCTATATTTTCACAGCAGAAAGTGTTCCCTCATTCTATTTAATTCAATCGAAACCTAGCCGGAGGAATCAATTCTACTTATGGCCACCGAATTCCTTGTTGGCCAGAAAACACACACACACACAAGAAGATTCAGAAAAACTTCGATCACAAAACTCAGAAACCAAATTACCTGTTCAACCAACCCACGATTTCTACCTTAGCCACCACCAAGAAACCAATTCCCAAAACTGAAAATCACAACCCGAACGCAACCATGAACCTCCTGACCAAAACCCAACACAAATCGACCTCCATCTCAAATTCCAATCGATCTCCCACACAATAATCTGATAAATCAGAAAACTGAAACAAACCTTTTGAGTTCATAAGCCGACCTTTCCGCCGTCAACTGTAACTCATGGCCACGGCGACGCCGCACTGTCGTCCTCCATTCCATCCCGGCCCCAGCCTCGTGGCAACCCATCTCCGCCGCTCCGACGCCACTTTCTAGCCGTTCGACATCTTCAAATCACCGCCGCCATAACCTCGGAGCCGTCATGGCCGGTATAACCCGATCTCGGGCGAACCAGTCAAGTGGTGTGTGTGTGAAGAATTAAGAGAGGGGAGCGAGGCGAGATGGAAAACCAGAGGAGAGAGGGCGGCGAACATCGCTTTGGTCCGGAAGGAGAGAGAGAGAGAACCGCGAGGCGATCGAAGAAGAAGAAATGAAGATGATTAGATGAGTCGGCCGATCATTTAGGGTTATGGGTATTTATACCCAAGAACTTTCCAGCATTTTCAATTCAGTCCCCAATTTACCGATTATTTCAATTTGACCTCGTTCGATTTTTCATGTTCTCAAATCAGTCGCTTCTTGACCAAGTCTTTAACCTATTGACTTTATCAAATAATAATAATATTCAATTTAAGTTATGTCTTGTATATTAGTTTCAATTATAATATTATATTAATAATAAACCATCATTATTTGTAGATAATAACAAGAATTTACGGCCTAGAATTGTCGAGTCAAGCATCTCATCACATTCAAGTTCAAGAACCGCATTTTATCAGTGTGGGGATTTATTACGCTTTTGTTTATTTTAATTGCTTTATATATTGTCTCGTATGTGCACGTGAAATCGATCGAAGCACTTAAATGTGCAATCATCGAAGCACTTAAATGTGCAATCGATCGAAGCACTTAAATGTGCAAATCACCGAAGCACTTAATTGTGCATAAAGCCTTCTGCCAGCTGACGGCATCGAATTTATCACCATGTTGTTTATACTTGCTAATATATTTAGTAATTAACGTAGACATATTGCGTACTCTCCACACTGAGCGAGTTGGAAGCTCACCCCACTATTTAACCCCTTTCAGGTTGAGGAGCTCGATGTGGCATGCGATTGAGAGTGGGATGATCAAGCCTATGATTAGATGTTTATTTATTTAATGTTATTGCTCTCAAACTATGTTTATGAACAAGTGTTCAATTTGTTTTATTTTTATGTCAAGGTATGTTTTGTTTTAACAATGACTCGAGAAGATTACTTGCAATTATTAAGTTTGTCTTTTTGAAATGTATTTCCACTGCAAAATTTTTATTTATTCTTCTTAAAATTTGAAGAATTATATTTTAGAAAAGTGGTCGCTACATAAGTGGTATCGGAGCGGGTCTACGGTTCTGTAGACTCGTTAAAATGGTTTCTTTTTCTAAACTAAAATTTCATTTTCGCAAGTAATCAAATATTTTTAGCAATTATGATCATCCACCTCTGCCGCTCCACGTCGACTCCAAGGTACATTAAGTTATTATTATTCATTATGTGATAAATGCAGTTTACCAGATCAACCATGATTCATGCATTAAAGATGCATCTTCAGTCTATTTCGTATATAAGAATTTTATGATAAAATATTTGGACATGAAATTATTTTCTTATAAATTCATAAGTATATGTGTGACATGCGAAAGTCATCATTGCTAGAAATCTCTGGTGCTCAACCTATAGATGCAGTATAACGCTCCATTTTATTTCTCCCTCTCGTTGGGTAAGTACTGAAGGATCGTTGCGTGTGGTATGCCTTAGGATAATGGCAACTCGTGGACGTGGACGCCCAGCTAACCGAGGTGCAGATAATCTCGGTGGTCAGAATGCTAACCTTGGTGGTGGTGACGATGGTCAGGATAACCACAACAATAACGTGCCAGCTCCAACTCAGGCACAAGTTGTGCAACAATTCCGACGTTTCACTCCACCCACATTCAACGGTCGAGAAGGACCAGCTTTCGTTGATGAATGGTTCATGTCGTTGGAGCGCACCTTTGAGCTCATTGGGTGCACTGATGCGCAAAGAATTATTTGTGGCCAATATCAAATGGTGGAGGATGCTGGACGCTGGTGGATAAGCTATTGGCGTTTGAGGTCGGCGGCCGAGCGTGCTGCATTAACATGGGATCGGTTCAAGGAAATAGTGATGGAACAGTACTACCCACAGCACTACCGAGAGAAGATGGAGAGAGAGTTTTGGAACCTTGAACAAGGAGGAATGACGGTTGAAGAATATGAGAGAAAATTCAACCAAATCAGCTTCTTTGTGGAGCACATGGTGGATACAGATCGAAAGAGGGCCCTTAAGTTCTGGAGTGGTTTACGCCCGAGTATTCGTCACATCGTGGCTGGTCATGGGGTGCTACCCTATACCGAGACGGTTTTTCGAGCCCAAGAGGTTGAGGCTAGCCATAATCTGGATCAACAACAGTCTACGAAGCCTAGTATCGGTAAGAGGCATTGGAATGGAAACCAAAATAAGGCCATGATCTCTAATAAGCAAGCAAAGGTTGATCAAAGGTCGGGACCTAAGCTTCAAACCAGTAAGCCAGAATGCTCGAAGTGTGGTAAGAATCATGGAGGGGAGTGTTTGTATGGAAAAGGTGTGCACATGGATGCAAGGAGCCAGGGCATGCAGCTTCGAATTGTCATCTCCAAAGGGCCAAAGGTCAGGGTTCTGGAGGAAAGGCTCGTATTTATTCTTTGACCCAAAAGGACGCAGATGAGAATCCCGGCACAATGTCAGGTATGCTTATGATATCTAATGTGCCTGCTTTTGCTTTATTTGACACTGGTGCCACACATACTTTTATGTCTGCAAAGTTTTATCATGCTATTAGTCATAGAAGCATTAGAACCGTTGAGTCTCTTGAGGTTAGCTTACCGTCAGGAAATACGATCCTCACTAATACAATGATTGACGAGAATATTGAGATAGGAGGTAGAGAATTTGACGCTAGCCTGTATTTAATTAACTCGATGGATTTTGATGTGATCCTTGGTATGGACTAGCTCGATAGACATGATGCCGATATAAGCTGCCGTGAGAAGAAGGTAACATTGAGGTGTTCCGAAGGCGAGTCGATCACCTTTTATGGTACTAAGAGTAGGACCGTACCAAGAGTAATCACAGCCATGAAAGCACTGAGAGGTCTAAGGAAGGAGAAATGTCAGGGTTACTTGGTGAGTTTGGTTGACACTCGTACTAATGAGGTGTCCCCTACAGACGTACCTATAGTACAAGAGTTTCTGGATGTGTTTCCAGAAGATTTGCCGGGAGTCCCACCCGACCGACAAGTGGAGTTTAGCATTGATTTGGTGCCTGGGGCGGCCCCTACATCCAAAGCGCCATATAGAATGGCTCGAAGGAACTTCAAGAATTGAAGGTCAGATTCAAGACTCTGGAGCTCGGATTTGTTCGTCCTAGCGTGTCACCTGGGGTGCACCAAGATCGTTTGTAAGAAAGAAGGATGGGTCACTTCGGATGTGTATAGATTACAGAGAGTCGAACCGACTCACGGTGAAGAACAAGTACCCACTACCGAGAATCGAGGATCTATTCGATCAGTTGAGGGAGCCGAAACCTTTTCAAGATTGATTTACGGTCGGGGTACCACCAATCGAAGATTAGGGAGTGTGACATTCCCAAGACGGCCTTCAGAACCCGTTATGGACATTTTGAATTTGTAGTGATGCCTTTTGGCTTGAGTAATGCACCGGCAGTCTTTATGGATTTGATGAACAGGGTGTTCCAACCTTACTTGGATAAGTTCCTGATCGTCTTTATAGATGACATCTTGGTGTATTCTAAGGACAAGGAAGAACACCAAGAGCATTTGAGGATTACATTGAGACACTTCGCAAGGAGAAGTTGTATGCTAAATTCAAGAAATGTGAGTTTTGGTTAAACAGAGTTGGATTCCTTGGACATGTGGTGACTTCAAAAGGAATTGAGGTTGATCCCGATAAAGTTGTAGCGGTGAGTAGTTGGGAATACCCAAGAATGCGAGCGAAGTCCGCAGCCTTTCGGGCCTAGGCTATTATAGGAGATTTATCGAAGGATTTTGAAAATCGCCACTCCTATGACCCGATTAACAAGGGAAGGCGTGAGGTTTGAATGGAGCGACAAGTGCGAGGAAAGTTTTCAAGAGTTGAAAAGGAGACTAACCTCGGCACCGATTAACGATTCCCGATCCGACGGAAGACTTTGTTATTTATAGTGATGCCTCAAAGCGGGGTTGGGTTGTGTTACGATGCAACATGGTAAAGTAGTAGCCTATGCATCGAGACGGCTTAAACCACATGAGTTGAACTATCCAACGCATGATCCGGAGTTAGGCTGCCGTAGTACATGCGCCAAGATTTGGCGTCACTATCTCTACGGAGGAAAGTGTGAGATATACACTGACCATAAAAGTTTGAAGTATCTTTTCACACAGAAGGACCTTAACATGAGACAAAGGCGATGGTTAGAATTGGTGAAGGACTATGATTGTACTATTCATTACCATCCGGGTAAGGCTAATGTGGTAGCTGATGCCTTGAGTCGGAAGACTAGAGGCGAGTTAGCTTGCTTGACCGATCAGGAGAGTTTGATAAAGGAGTTCTCCCAGTTGAGGATTGAGGTAGTTGAGTCTTCAAAACATTCGAAAGCAATCCTATCATCTTTGGTCTTGCAACCAAACTTGAGGGATAAGATTAAGGAGGCTCAACCACGTGATAAGTTCTTATGCAAGATGAAGGATCGAGCACAAGCTGGGAGTATTGAGAAGTTTGTCGTTTCCGCAGACGACGTTTTGACTTATGATGGGAGGTTATGTGTTCCTAAGGATCCATCCCTTAGGAAGCAAATCCTTGAAGAAGCTCACAATGCACCATATTCCGCTCACCCGGGAGGTACAAAGATGTACCACGACCTAAAGAAGTTCTTTTGGTGGAGAGGAATGAAACGGGACATTGGTGTATTTGTGGAGAGGTGTATGATATGTCAGCAGGTGAAGGCAGAACACCAACGGCCAGGAGGTTTACTTCAACCGTTGGAAATCCCAGAATGGAAATGGGAGCATATCACAATGGATTTCGTGGTTGGTCTGCCACGAACCGTGATAAAGAACGACGCTATTATCCGGGTGATAGTAGATCATTTGGAAGTCATCTCATTTTCTACTGTGAGGATGACTTACGAGTATGGAACAATATGCATGATTTATATCCGGAGATTTTAAGGCTACATGGTGTTCAGTGTCGATCGTATCGAGATAGAGATCCGCGATTTACGTCGAAATTTTGGAAGAGTCTTGAGTGCTTTGGGCACTAAGTTGAATTTCGATCGCATATCATCCATAACCGATGGTCATTCTCGAGCGGACTATCAAGACACTTGAAGACTTGTTGAGGGCGTGTGTTCTTGATCTTGGTGAGAATTGGGAGAATATTTTGCCGTTAGTGGAGTTTGCTTATAACAATAGTTACCAAGCAACTATACAAATGGCCCCGTATGAGGCTCTGCGGAAGGAAATGTCGATCGCCCCTTTATTGGAGTGAGGTTGGAGAAGGAAAAATTTTGGGTCCAGAATTGATCGAGCAGACTGTAGAGAAGATAGCCGAAATCAGAAGTAGAATTAAGACTGCCCAGGATCGGCAGAAGTCTTATGAGGATAAACGGAGGAAAGATATCCAATTTGAGATTGGAGAGAAGGTGTTCCTGAAAGTAGCGCCGATGAAAGGAGTAATACGATTCGGTAAAAAGGGAAAGCTACAGCCTCGTTATATCGGACCTTTTGAGATTTTGGGTCGTGTTGGTGATCTTGCTTATAGTTTGGCATTACCGGTGGAATTATCAGGAGTGCACAATGTCTTTCACGTCTCCATGCTGAGAAAATGCGTACATGATCCTGATCATGTATGCAATTTCAAAGAGTTGCATGTAGCCAAGAATCTGACTTATGAGGAGGTACCTATAGCTATTCTGGAGCGTAAGGTACAACAGTTACGAAATAAAGAGGTTAAATTGGTGAAAGTTCAATGGATTCGTCATGGACCAAATGAGGCAACTTGGGAGCGTGAAGAAGAGATTCATTCTAAGTATCCAACATTCATTTTTCAAGGTACGCAACTTAATTTTCGAGGACGAAAATCTGTTAAAGGGGGGTAGGTTGTAACACCCCGATTTCGCATATACACTTATTGTGAATTATAGAAAACATGTCCAATTTTATTAAATTAATGCCCGAATAATTTATCATTAATTCATTTTATTTCATGATCATGTAAATTCATTTATACCATTATTATGACAAGTCATGTGATTTGTTTCGTTGCATTTCTCATTTTAATTCATTGTTTCATCTCGTCGTTTCTAGGCCCGAGTCAAATTTTAAGCAATGTTAATCGTTACCCATAAGATTTCACAAGTCCATTTTAATTAATTTTAATCCATTCATTTTGGGCCGGCCTAAGCCAAACATATTGTAAATCCATCAACCCAAATATTGTAAATCCATCAAGCCCAATCCATTAACATTAATCATCTTAATTAATATTCATCCAAGTCCAAATCTCCAGCCCAAGCTGCAATACATACCCACGATCAGAATTAGTAGGAACTCCACTTCTCAGTTGGAAGTTAACAGAAGTGGAGTGATGGACATCATGGGGAGGGAGTTATGCATCATGGGGAGGGGTTAGTTAATAATTTCTGCATAAATAACTCAATATCATCAAATCAAAAATAGAATACAGCAAACTCAGTAATCTACATTATTACACAAAATCACAAGAAATTACGTCACCCTCCCAGCCTCTCAGAATCGCCCAACGATTACAGCACTAGGTAAAAAATCCTTTTGTAAATTTCTTCGGCTATACATCTATATTTTCACAGCAGAAAGTGTTCCCTCATTCTATTTGATTCAATCGAAACCTAGCCGGAGGAATCAATTCTACTTATGGCCACCGAATTCCTTGTTGGCCAAAAAACACACACACACACAAGAAGATTCAGAAAAACTTAGATCACAAAACTCAGAAACCAAATTACCTGTTCAACCAACCCACGATTTCTACCTTAGCCACCACCAAGAAACCAATTCCCAAAACTGAAAATCACAACCCGAACGCAACCATGAACCTCCTGACCAAAACCCAACACAAATCGACCTCCATCTCAAATTCCAATCGATCTCCCACACAATAATCTGATAAATCAGAAAACTGAAACAAACCTTTTGAGTTCATAAGCCGACCTTTCCGCCGCCACAACTGTAACTCCGCGGCCACGGCGACGCCGCACCGTCGTCGCCCTCCATTCCATCCCGATCTAGCCTCCGTGGCAACTCATCTCCGCCGCTCCGACGCCACTTTCTAGCCGTTCGACATCTTCAAATCACCGCCGCCATAACCTCGGAGCCGTCATGGGCCGGGTATAACCCGATCTCGGGCGAACCAGTGAAGTGGTGTGTGTGTGAAGAATTAAGAGAGAGGGAGCGAGGTGAGATGGAAAACCAGAGGAGAGAGGGCGGCGAACATCGCTTTTGGTCTGGAAGGAGAGAGAGAGAGAACCGCGAGAGGCGATCGAAGAAGAAGAAATGAAGATGATTAGATGAGTCGGCCGATCATTTAGGGTTATGGGTATTTATACCCAAGAACTTTCCAAAGATTTTCAATTCGGTCCCAATTTACCGATTATTTCAATTTGACCTCGTTCGATTTTTCATGTTCTCAAATCAGTCCCTTCTTGACCAAGTCTTTAACCTATTGACTTTATCAAATAATAATAATATTCAATTTAAGTTATGTCTTGTATATTAGTTTCAATTATAATATTATATTAATAATAAACCATCATTATTTGTAGATAATAACAAGAATTTACGGGCCTAGAATTGTCGAGTCAAGCATCTCATCACATTCAAGTTCAAGAACTGTATTTTATCCAGGTGTGGGGATTTATTACGCTTTTGTTTATTTTAATTGCTTTATATATTGTCTCGTATGTGCACGTGAAATCAGTCAGAAGCACTTAAATGTGCAATCGATCGAAGCACTTAAATGTGCAATCGATCGAAGCACTTAAATGTGCAAATCGATCAAGCACTTAATTGTGCATAAAGCCTTCTGCCAGCCGACGGCATCGAATTTATCACCATGTTGTTTATACTTGCTAATTTATTTAGTAATTAACGTAGACATATTGCGTACTCTCCACACTGAGCGAGTTGGAAGCTCACCCCACTATTTAACCCCTTTCAGGTTGAGGAGCTCGATGTGGCATGCGATTGAGAGTGGGATGATCAAGCCTATGATTAGATGTTTATTTATTTAATGTTATTGCTCTCAAACTATGTTTATGAACAAGTGTTCAATTTGTTTTATTTTTATGTCAAGGTATGTTTTGTTTTAACAATGACTCGAGAAGATTACTTGCAATTATTAAGTTTGTCTTTTTGAAATGTATTTCCGCTGCAAAATTTTTATTTATTCTTATTAAAATTTGAAGAATTATATTTTAGAAAAGTGGTCGCTACATGAAGTTCCCGTCGCCGGCGTCTGGAAGCTTGGATCCGTCGCCTCCGGCAGTTTGGATCCGTCACCTCCGGTCGCCAAGGCCGTAGTTCCCGTCTCCGGACCCCGCAGCTTGTGAATGTCCGCATCCTCCTCGGTTTCCACCCCACGATTCACGGCTGCGTTTTTCTTCAAACTGTTTGAAACTGAAAAATCAATTTTCGGCATTTGGTCAGCTTTTTCCTTTCTTCTTGCGATCCGATCCTGGTGAGACCTTCTCTGCCGCCATGGGTAGATCGGGCAACAGGGTACACAAATTCTCCCTTCATACATCAAGGTGCCATCACTTGCTATTCTGAAACCCTTATTATCTTTTGATATGGCCAACTCTTTCATTCTACTTAATATCTCATCGTGGGATTGAGCTCTTTTAATTCTTTCCCGTAAGGTTGGTTGAACCACTAGAGCTGATAAAATCGATGTTGTTCCCTTTGGTCTAACAACTTCACTATTCATTTTCGAAAAATCTTGAATGAGTTGCTCTTGAGTAGTGAGCATATTGCACAATTCACCTCTCATCTTGCGACTTAAGGCATCTGCAACTACGTTGGCCTTGCCTGGATGATACTAGATCGTGCAATCATAATCTTTCACCAACTCAAGCCACCGTCTTTGCCTCATGTTTAGCTCCTTCTGAGTAAACAAATACTTCAAACTTTTATGATCGGTAAAAATTTTAAACTTTCCTCCGTACAAGTAATGCCTCCAAATCTTTAGCGCATGAACCACAACGGCTAATTCTAGATCATGAGCAGGGTAGTTTAACTCATGTTGTTTAAGCTGTCTGGAGGCGTATGCAACCACTTTTCCATGCTGCATCAGAACACAACCAAGACCTTGCTTCGACGCATCACTGTATATTACAAAATCCTTGGTAGGGTCTGGAATCGTTAACACAGGTACTGTCGTCAACCTTTTCTTTAATTCTTGGAAACTTGCTTCACACTTATCATTCCATAAGAATTTCTCCCCTTTTCGAGTTAACTTCGTCATAGGAGCTACTATCTTTGAGAAGCCCTCGATAAACCTCCTGTAGTAACCAGCTGAACCTAGGAAACTTCTGTAATATCCGCAATTTCGAATTTCGGTAATTTTCTTTTTCCGGAGGAAGTTCGTTTTGACAACTCTATCATGACCGTTTCGTCATTCCGAGAATGATTAATTCTGCACTTTTTGTCATCCGAGTTCGTTTCGGTGTCGTTTTGTTGAGTTCCGTGTCCTTAATCGACTTTTTCACAGTTCGACTTTGTAAAGTCACCATTAATTCTTGAAAACTCCAAAAATTCGGAATCTTTGCAACATTATAGAGAATCAAGTTAGCTTTCCAATGGTTCAAACGGTGAGTCAATCGGAGTCCAGACGAAGGAGTTATGGTCGAAATAGCGAAGACTGCACGGTGTGCCTTTTTGGTGTTGAAGGGGGCATGCGTGTGCGCGGCACACTCAGTGTGCCGCGGCACAAAGCTAATTCCTGGGCGTTTTTCTTCGCCCTGGGCCATGGCACACTCATCCTGTGCCGCGGCACACGGGCTTTTTCTGCGTTTTTTAGCAGATTTGCGAGGAGAAAAACTTCATTTTTTCTCCTCTCTTCTTCCTCCTTCATCTTAGGCGATTTGATGGCGATTTTGGGCGATTTGAGTGCTCCAAAACTTGTAGAGATTATCCTCCTCAAGTCTTGTTGAAGATTTTCGACCTCTACTTGAATCCTTCATCCAAATCAAGGTATTGTGGCTTGAACCCTTGTTTTTGTAGATTTGGGGATTTTCCTTTTTGATTTCGATTCCAATCCGTTTTTGATCAATTAGTTGTTGTATAAACGTTGTTTTGAACTTGTTCTACGGATTGGATACTCGTATCTTTGGTCTGCTCGACCCGAGAGGTGATTTCTTTGTTCTTGAAGGGTCTTGAACATTTAATGTTCGATTAAATGTTTGAATGAGTTCCCTTTGATAGTTTGTTGGGATTTCCGTTGTTTTTGGCCTTGATTCTCGTCGTAATCATGTTTTATTATTCCTACGGAGGATTATAGGTGCCCGATGATTCGATGTTGAATTCCGTTGGTGTTGATGATTCATATGGTGTTTTCCGTAGTAATTTGGTCTTATCACGTTCTAGATAGTGTTCGGGAATTTGAGGGCTACCCGGCCGTATCCGTTCACTTTTCCATTTCTCGTGATATCGAGGCAAGTACCTTGCCCATACTTTTCTTATTTTGTGGATATGATGATCGGTGATCGTATTAGTGTGTTTGTTTGGTTGTTTGAAACGAAGTTTCAAAAGATCTCGGTTTGGCCTCGTTAAAGGCTTTCTTTCAAATGCGTGTGTGTTTTGTGAACGGTGTGTTTTGGGAATTTATTATGATTTGATTATTTTGAACGTTGAAGGATTTGATGATGATACTCCTATTGTTTAAAGTTATGGAATCGTGTATTAGTATTTAATCTTGTTATTGTGTTTTGAAGAGTTTGATAATGGTGTCGAGTTAATGGCCATCTCTAGTGAGTATTCTTAATGAACTTACATTCTTAGCATGTTAGTATTGCATGAGTAACGTGTGTGTGTGTATGCTCACTGCGGGTTAGATCCGACGGGGTCTCGGTAGGGCTCCACGAAGCTGTGGAACCGCGAGCTTGCTTTTAACCACTGTGGGTTAGATCCGACGGGGTCTCGGCAGGGATCCACGAAGCTGTGGGTCCGCGGTTAATTGTGGTGCATTTTACAAATGTGATTCGATATTGGCATTCCCGGAAATGAGTGCTTTGGAACTGTGTTTTCATGATTGCATGCATCGACTAAGTGTGTAAGAGGTAAGTGTTCGTTTGGCTTACTTGGCTAGGATGGCACTAGAGTATTTTGTTGTTTGTTTTAAATCCTTTATTTGTGGATTTTGATGTTGGGAGACGAACCTTGTGGTCGTTCTTGTGTACTGTGAGTTGATGAGATTTGAGGCTATAATCCCAATGGTTTTGTAAAAGTCATTTTATGGATTTGGGGCTAAAATCCCAACGGGTTGGTAAATGTCATTTTTCGGAAAGTAAAGATTTGGGGCGGCGACCCCTTTTGTCTTGTGGATTTTGAAAAGTAGGATTTGATAACCCTAAATGGTTTTCTATTAAAACTCTCGATGGCATTCTAAACCGTCTTATAAATTATATCCATTGATTTATGGTATTTCGATTTTTAAAGGTTTTCTCAAACCCTTGCCTCGAGAAGTACTTTTCGTTTCGTTTGGATCTTTGAGGATTCCTGGTTATTGTTATTCGTGGAATGTGAATTGTATGGCTCGTAATAGCACGATGTATTTGCACTAGCAAAACAGTGGAGTTTTGCTAACCCCCGAGTATTCGGGGGGTGGATGTCTATTTTTGCATTCAGGTTTTGGAGCATAACACAGGGACGGCACGAAGGATGATGAAAGATGATCGATACTAATCACATGAGGAACCGTACTGCTTATTGGTTCGATTGTACTCTATTTTTCCGCTGCTATATTTTCCGTTGTACGGGTGTAGTTGTATTTTGACCTGCGTGGGCATGAGTTGTATTTGAGTGTATGTATTCGTTGAAAGACCAAATCGGTCTGTGAGTTATTTTAGCCTTAAAGGCATGTTTGAGTTGTTATATGTCGTTACTGTACCTGGTAGATCCTTGAGTAAAGGTTCTACGGCGTGTAATATCCCCGAGCGGATTGGGGTGATACATAAATGGTATCGAGCTTAGGTTGTGGAAACCTAGGTGCCGGGTCAAGTCGTGTTGTTTGAGTCTTGTTTCGTCGGATTTTATCCGATCGAGTTGTGTCGCGACGCGTCGTTTGAGTTTGTTGGTCGTGATTAGTATCGTGGGGCGATCATCATCTTCGTGCGACCTGCGGAAGTAAGTCTCCCTTCTTTGTGTTGTGCCTCGTGTGACACGAGCTATTTTTATGATTATTTGTTAAGTGATGGAATCCTTATGTGGATTTTGATTTCACGATATGTATTTAATCGACTCTCGTATTTGATTTATACGAGGAGTGTAAATCGCTTGTGATGTCTATTTATTGTTGTTTTTGTCCGTTCGATGATTTTCGAATCGATTTGCACGCTTTACAAGTTCTCTTGTGGAAGCTTTGTGCTTATACACGTTCGACTTGTTCACTAGCCTTGATCTGGTAGGGTCTTTAGAGGCCTCGAATGGGGCGGTGGTTTTGTTACGAATGTGGTTATTTGACTCTAATATTTTGTTCTTATGAGGAGTAGTGTTGCTGGATTGTGCATGTTGAACTGTATTTCTTTTATCCGCTGCGTGAGTTCTTTTGTAATGACTTTCGGTATTTTACCGACCGAGTTTTATTTCGAAAACCGATTCCCTTAACCGAGTTTTGACATTATGGCCTTGATCATTTTGGCGAAATTCTTATGACGGTATTTAGCATTTTGTAAATGGCTTCTGTGAGTTTTTGAAATATTACCGTCATCAGCCTTTTTGGCATTTTCGTAAATGGTTTTTAGCCTGGGGTTCCAACGCGGGACCCACAGCGCTATGATGTTCCGTGTGATTACCTGAAATTTTTGGGCGTTCCAGCCTTTTTGGCATCGTCCTTTTTGGCATTGAATTATTTTCGAAAACTTGAGTATCTTAGAAATAAATTTCGAGAAATATTTTTTCAAATGAGTTATTTTCTTGTGGTACATCCAGGTGCCACAATATATTCCAAAATTTTTCTGCCTCGAGGACCAAAATGTTTTGAGATATTTTCAATGTTTTAGAAACACTTTTATTTAGACCCAAGGGTCGAATATTCTGAAAGTTTTCACTAAGAGAAAGTGTCCTCATTTTTTTTCAAATGCGAAACGGTTCTCCAAAGTCTCGATAACGATGTTTCACGTTTGTACTTTTTGAAAGGTGATACTCAAGATCAATCGGTGTTCTTCTAAATTATTTTCAAAATGAGGTTTTCGTTTTTAAAACCTATCCAATCCCGTTTGAGGGCTGGGTATGTATGTATGATGTTCGCGTTGTCATATTGATGTTTGCTCCCGAGTATGACCGAATTGGCGGTGTGAGCGTTGAGTCGTTTTCCACACATTTGTTGTGTTAGCCCTCTGTGAGAGGTGGAATGTTGGTGTTGAATGTTGTCGCCTCGTGGTGATTTCTGCGTTGTCGCGCATGTGCGAGCTGTTAGAGCTTGGTTTGGTATGACCGTGTGCATCGGTGATCGTTCCGTTATGTGTCGGTTGTTTAATGTCTTGTTACCTTGCTCCTGTTTTTGTGAATTTCGTGGACGAGGTCGGAGGTAATGCCCGTACTATTTTGACTTCAGTATTTTCTCTTTCTCCAGACTATCGATTCGCTCATGTTCGTTGATACTTTCTGAACTTGTTCTGTATTTCGATTTCATCGTCTGAACGAACCGTGATCTTGTTGTGGGTCGATCTGGTTATCGCTGTGAATTTTTCGGGTTCGGTTCGACTCTTGTGAACCTTGTTCGGGAGTAACATCATTTGGTTCTACTAGTCCTTTTATTCGAAGGGATCGGATTTTGAACTTCTGTATATTCTACTTTGTCGACTCATTTATGTTCGTTGACATTTCTGAGCTTGTCCTGCCCCTTGTTTTTGTTTATCGAACGAGTGTGGCATCATTTCGGAATAACTCGTTTGTCGTTGTGACATTTCAATTTCTATTCCCTTTCATGTGGATCTTATGTGAATGCATACGTTGTTGTTTTCACCGGATCATATATTGTCTCGAGTCGAGACGTGAACCTTGGAGTTGTTGTTTGAATTTTATTGTTCTTCGTGATTCGAACATGATTGTTCGCTTTTTGTTGTCTCGACCGTTGTGGTTCGGTCGTTTGTTTGTTCGGTTTTTGTCCTCGTTTCGTGATCGTTGAGCATTCAGGCTCATTCCTAATTCCCTTAAGTTTGGGAAATTAGTCTCGTTTTCGATCTTCCAACCCTTGGGCGGTGGAATTCCGTATTAGTTCAGCGATTGGCTCGCGTTTCGATTGATGTACCGTTGGGTTGGCCAATCATACTGACTTTCGTTCGTTGTGTTTTGTGATTGTTGGATAATTGACTTGGCTATATTATCCGTTTGATGACGCTTGTCATTTGTTGGTTTTATTGTATCCCTAACGGCGACGTTGTGTTGGTCGTCGTGGAGCGTGTTTTCACGCCGTATGTCTCTTCGCATTTCTTGCAGCATTTCGCCGTTGGGCGTGAGTTTTCTATTTTTGTGTATCTCGTCGAGTTTTCCTGGCGGGTATATTGCTCCCCCCTACTTGTTTTAAGTTTCGGGACGAAACTTCTTTTAAGGAGGGTAGAATGTAATATCCGCAATTTCGAATTTCGGTAATTTTCTTTTTCCGGAGGAAGTTCGTTTTGACAACTCTATCATGACCGTTTCGTCATTCCGAGAATGATTAATTCTGCGCTTTTTGTCATCCGAGTTCGTTTCGGTGTCGTTTTGTTGAGTTCCGTGTCCTTAATCGACTTTTTCACGTGGGAGTTCGACTTTGTAAAGTCACCATTAATTCTTGGAAACTCCAAAAATTCGGAATCTTTGCAACATTATAGAGAATCAAGTTAGCTTTCCAATGGTTCAAACGGTGAGTCAATCGGAGTCCGCATTTAAGGAGTTATGGTCGAAATAGCGAAGGCGCACGGTGTGCCTTTTTGGTGTTGAAGGGGGCATGCAGTGTGCCGCAGACACTCGAGCGTGCCCATGCACAAAGCTAATTCTGGCGTTTTCTTCGCCCGGGCATGACACACTCATCTGTGCAGCGCACACGGGCTTTTCTGCGTTTTTAGCAGATTTGCGAGAGAAAAACTTCATTTTTTCTCCTCTCTTCTTCCTCCTTCATCTTAGGCGATTTGATGGCGATTTTGGGCGATTTGAGTGCTCCAAAACTTGTAGAGATTATCCTCCTCAAGTCTAGTTGAAGATTTTCGACCTCTACTTGAATCCTTCATCCAAATCAAGGTATTGTGGCTTGAACCCTTGTTTTTGTAGATTTGGGGATTTTCCTTTTTGATTTCGATTCCAATCCGTTTTTGATCAATTAGTTGTTGTATAAACGTTGTTTTGAACTTGTTCTACGGATTGGATACTCGTATCTTTGGTTCGTTCGACCCGAGAGGTGATTTCTTTGTTCTTGAAGGGTCTTGAACATTTAATGTTCGATTAAATGTTTGAATGAGTTCCCTTTGATAGTTTGTTGGGATTTCCGTTGTTTTTGGCCTTGATTCTCGTCGTAATCATGTTTTCTTATTCCCTACGGAGGATTATAGGTGCTCGATGATTCCGATGTTGAATTCCGTTGGTGTTGATGATTCATATGGTGTTTTCCCGTAGTAATTTCGGTGCTATCACGTTCTAGATAGTAGATAGTGTTCGGGAATTTGAGGGCTACCCGGCCGTATCCGTTCACTTTTCCATTTCTCGTGATATCGAGGCAAGTACCTTGCCCATACTTTTCTTATTTTGTGGATATGATGATCGGTGATCGTATTAGTGTGTTTGTTTGGTTGTTTGAAACGAAGTTTCAAAAGATCTCGGTTTGGCCTCGTTAAAGGCTTTCTTTCAAATGCGTGTGTGTTTTGTGAACGGTGTGTTTTGGGAATTTATTATGATTTGATTATTTTGAACGTTGAAGGATTTGATGATGATACTCCTATTGTTTAAAGTTATGGAATCGTGTATTCCGTATTTAATCTTGTTATTGTGTTTTGAAGAGTTTGATAATGGTGTCGAGTTAATGGCCATCTCTAGTGAGTATTCTTAATGAACTTACATTCTTAGCATGTTAGTATTGCATGAGTAACGTGTGTGTGTGTATGCTCACTGCGGGTTAGATCCGACGGGGTCTCGGTAGGGCTCCACGAAGCTGTGGAACCGCGAGCTTGCTTTTAACCACTGTGGGTTAGATCCGACGGGGTCTCGGCAGGGATCCACGAAGCTGTGGGTCCGCGGTTAATTGTGGTGCATTTTACAAATGTGATTCGATATTGGCATTCCCGGAAATGAGTGCTTTGGAACTGTGTTTTCATGATTGCATGCATCGACTAAGTGTGTAAGAGGTAAGTGTTCGTTTGGCTTACTTGGCTAGGATGGCACTAGAGTATTTTGTTGTTTGTTTTAAATCCTTTATTTGTGGATTTTGATGTTGGGAGACGAACCTTGTGGTCGTTCTTGTGTACTGTGAGTTGATGAGATTTGGGGCTAAAATCCCAATGGTTTTGTAAAAGTCATTTTATGGATTTGGGGCTAAAATCCCAACGGGTTGGTAAATGTCATTTTTCGGAAAGTAAAGATTTGGGGCGGCGACCACTTTTGTCTTGTGGATTTTGAAAAGTAGGATTTGATAACCCTAAATGGTTTTCTATTAAAACTCTCGATGGCATTCTAAACCGTCTTATAAATTATTTCCATTGATTTATGGTATTTCGATTTTTAAAGGTTTTCTCAAACCCTTGCCTCGAGAAGTACTTTTCGTTTCGTTTGGATCTTTGAGGATTCCTGGTTATTGTTATTCGTGGAATGTGAATTGTATGGCTCGTATTTGCACTTTGTATTTGCACTAGCAAAATAGTGGAGTTTTGCTAACCCCCGAGTATTCGGGGGGTGGATGTCTATTTTTGCATTCAGGTTTTGGAGCATAACACAGGGACGGCACGAAGGATGATGAAAGATGATCGATACTAATCACATGAGGAACCGTACTCTGTTTATTGGTTCAGTTGTACTCTATTTTTCCGCTGCTATATTTTCCCGTTGTACGGGTGTAGTTGTATTTTGACCCCTGCGTGGGCATTAGTTGTATTTGAGCTGTATGTATTCGTTGAAAGACCAAGTCGGTCTACTGAGTTATTTTAGCCTTAAAGGCATGTTTGAGTTGTTATATGTCGTTACCAGCCTGGTAGATCCTTGAGGAAAGGTTCTACGGCGTGTAATATCCCTGAGCGGATTGGGGGTGTTACAACTTCGAACTTCATTCGCATTCGTAGGTGCTTCTCAACTGTTTATCGCTTCGATCTTGACTGGATCGACTTCAATCCCCTGAGCGGTCACCACATGATCGAGAAATACTACTCGATCAATCCAAAACTCACATTTATTAAACTTCACGTATAATTTCTCATTGTGAAGAGTCTCCAATACTATTCTTAAATGTTCCTCATGTTGTTTCTCATCTTTAGAATACACCAAAATATCATCAATGAATACAATAACAAATTTATCCAAGTATTGGTGAAATACTCGATTCATGAAATACATAAATACGGCTGGGGCATTACTTAGTCCAAAGGGCATTACTACAAATTCGTAGTGCCCATATCTTGTCCGAAAGACCGTCTTAGAAATATCATCCTCCTTTATTTTCAATTAATGATATCCCGATCTCAGGTCAATCTTAGAGAAAATTCCTGCTCCTCTAAGTTGGTCAAATAAATCCTCGATCCTTGGCAATGGATACTTATTTTTAATTGTGAGTCGATTTAACTCACGATAATCGATACACATCCTTAATGTACCGTCTTTCTTCTTGACAAAAAGAACCGGTGCTTCCCATGGGGAAACACTTGGACGAATAAAATTTAAGTCCAGCAACTCTTGCAGTTGAACTTTTAATTCCTGCAATTATTTTGATGCCATCCAATAAGGAGCCTTTGATACCGGTGCTGCTCCAGGTATCAAGTCAATTGTGAACTCTACTTGTCTATCAGGTGGAATTCCTAGCAAATCTTCAGGAAACACGTCTAGAAATTCCTTCACAATTGATACATCTGAGACTGACAATTCTTGTCTTTCTGTACCAACTATGTTCACCAGGTATCCTTGGCATTTACCTTTTTTAAGCAATTTAATTGCTTTCATGGCAGATATAAACCTATGTGAGGTACAAGTCTTTGCTCCGAAAAATGTAGTCTCCTTATCCCCAGGCAAGACTAGGGTTATTTCTCTCTCATAACATTTAATGATAGCTCGGTATTCTTTCAACCAATCCATCCCTAGGATTATGTCGAAGTCTTTCATATTAATCATGTATAGATCCACATCCAAGTTATTCTCATTCATATCTATAGGTGTATTTCTAACCATAGAATCAGCACATATTATTTTACCAGATGGTACGCTAACCTCTAAGGGTTCTTTTACTCTAATGTCTTTTCTTCCAGTTAGAGCATGGAACTTCTTAGATATGAATGAATGGGTAGCGCCAGTATCAAAAAGTACTAATTCAGGTATATTAAATACTGTCAACATACCTATCATTGTATCTGGGTTCCCTTTAGCATCTTTCAGGCTCATGGCAAACACTCGTGCCCTACCCCGGAAGTCTGACCTTCTTTTCCGACTGGACAATCATAAGATGTATGCCCTGATTGCTTGCATCGATAGCATTTTCCCTGACCTACTAGGCATACTCCTCCATGGTTCTTTCCACAATTTGTACATGAAGGTTTCTCAGCCTTGACGTTGGGCTTCGCCTTTCCTTCAATTATGCCTTGCTTATTCTGACCTTGACTGGAATTCTGACTTCCAGTCTTACCTTGGTTAGGGCCCTGCCACTTTCTCTTTCCCGAGCTCTCAACCTATTTACGGTCCATATCCTGACTCGAGGAAATCTCTTGAGCTCTCTTGACAGTTTCTGCATAAGATAGATCACTGTGGCTCTTGAGAATATGCCTTATTCCTGGTCGGAGACCATCCAGGAACTTGCGAGATTTTTCCATGTCAGTGGACACAAAACGTGTCGCAAATTGGCTCATATCGGTAAATTTCCGTTCGTACTCAGTCACAGACATTCCTTCCTGCTTGAGATCCCAAAATTCCCGCTGTTTTTGTTCACGATAATGCCTTGGGTAATATTGTTCTCTGATTATAACCTTGAACTCGTTCCAAGTTAGGGTTGCACGCTCCTCTTCTGGTCGAGTCCTCCAGTAGCTATCATACCAATGGTCGGCTCCTTCCATAAGCTGATATTCAGCACAGATTACTCACTGTGAATCTGTGCATCCGATCAGCCTAAAAGTTCGTTCTAACGATCGAATCCATTCTTCCACGAAAGTAGGTTCTTCCTTTCCAGTGAATGTTGGGGGTCCGAAGCGACGGAATTGCTCCACCACTTGGTACTGGTTTACAGCAAGTACCTCTGCATTGTTTTCTTGTTCTCTACGCCCTCCATTTATAGCACCTTCGTTTCCTCCTCTCTAGTGCGTGCCCCCAAGTTATTCAGGGTATATTACAGCGCCGTGAGCCCCGCCGTGGGACACACAAGGCTAAACATACGCGGAACTATAAAACTTGACCGAGAAGGTCTACATACGATGGAAAGAAAGACGATACAAATGGTATTCAAAACCATAACCAATGAAACCATATACATCACTGCACAAATCAATACCTCGGCAACACAGGCCGGAACATCAAGGAAACTGAAATACAATACTCGAGTATTTAAAATCCATTCCAGTACAACAACACCGAATGGAGGAATCCAAAACGATAACCGGAGACGAGACACAGTATCACACTTGCCCATCATCTTCATGCCGACCCGATACCCGCCTGTCCGCTCTCCTGTAACCTGAAATACATGAAACGTATTTCCCCCATAAAGGGGTTAGCCGTCGAATAGCTAGTGCAAGTACACCAATATGAAACACAATACTTCTCGACAATAAAGTAAATGTAATCCGTCAATTCATCAATTCAAGACTAGTATTCCGGAATAACTAAATCTCATAGTATCACATCAAGACGTATATGAATACCGTGGAACCGCACCAGAGGCTACGGAACCCTTAGGGGACCTATCGGCCCGCCCCAAAGTGGTTCGTTCATATCGTCCGTCATTATTGCATGTATGAATACCGTGGAACCGCACCAGAGGCTACGGAACCCTTAGGGGACCTATCGGCCCACCCCAAAGTGGTTAATTCATATTATCCATGGAATCGCACCAGAGGCTACGAAACCCTCAGAGGACCATTGGCCCGTCCCGGAGTGGATAGAAATAATCATGCCATTAATATTGCATACTTTCAAAGTCGAGAACGCACATTCATAAATATATACTTGCCTTGAATAGTTGACGACGCACGAACGGAATGGAAAGTCACCGACGAATGCTAGGAACCATCGAAACCGAACCTAACGATTCGAAGAATACCATCACAACAGATTCTAAACGAATACGGAATTGGAATACGCCCGGAAACCCGCCTACGATTCATGTATATTCGTATAAAAACGACAACGAGGGCGGACCACAACCAAACCCTCTCGATTTCGTAAAAATCACGAAATATACCATGGATCCGTAGGGAAACTAAGAGTACCAACAAGATTAATCATATTCATCATGAATTACTCATCAAAACCGAATGAATCGGACAAAACCGCGAAAATCCCCAAATCTCCCCAAAAGTAGGGTTCTAAAGATCTAACCTTGATTCGCTGGATCGAAGGATGTTATAGGACGATTGATCCGTGATATAAACTCAGAAACTTCGTGGATTTGTTGTTCAACAACATGGTTTCGTCTCCTCCAAAACCCCACATGAACGAAGAGAAATGAAATGAAAATGACGAGAAAGTCGGTCTGTCATTTTTATATCGGGCGGAACTAGCGTGCGCTAGCCTTCCCGGCCTAGCGTGCGCTATCGGCGAGCTCGGCCGAGCACTCTCGGCCATGGCCCGCATGACCCGGCACCACCGACCAATCGCCGACCATGACTCGACCGCCCGACTCCCGCTAGCGTGCGCTACGGCCGGAAGCCTGCGCGCGCTAGCCGACTGGCCCAAAGAGCCACCGGACTAACAAACCCACCTGTAACGTGCGCTAGTCGGCCGCGGCGTGCGCTACCCTCGCCGAAGCGTGCGCTACGACCGACAAGCAGCGTGCGCTACCCGCCGATCCCGACCGAGTCCGTAACCTCGTAATACCTCTCGCCCGGGCCCGATAGCGTACGCTGGCCGACTCGACAAGTGCGCTACATCGCTGAAGCTAGCGCCAGCAGGTCCCGGCCAGAAGCGTGCGCTACGCCGGTTCTCGCCGTGCCTGGCTCGATCAAGGCGACCATCGTCCGGCCAGAACCTGCGACCGTCCGGTCAGTCCCGCAATCGTCCGGCCAGTGCCCGACCACTAGGGCTCGACGACTCGATTTCCGAAAACGTACGGAACGAACACGACGAAAAGTTCGCGGACAACATCAACGACTCCAAATGAAAACGTAATACCATAATTAATCATACGCGACCAAGAAACGGGTCGAGATTGTTAGGAGTATGCCCTCGAATGCCACTCAGAGGTTGTTGAGTGAGGGCATTGTACTTGTAATTATGTAAACCATTTATATAAGGCAAATGAATGTTTCTTTATTTACTGGTAGTTACTGGCATTCCTAACTCGTAAATAAACATATAGAAACTAGTCCATGTATTTGAGAGCAAAACGTTCCACTCCTTATTGGATAAGGGTCGGCCTCGAAAGGTTATAGCTCAAATACTTAATCGTCGAAGTCGATGAAACTTGGTCGGGCGTTAAGTTTATGTGAGGACTTGTATGACGTGTTCTTTGACATGGAGAGTGCTGTCGAACACTAATGGTTAGTGGGAGCACACGTTATAGGTATGCTAATTGATTAGTATACTCGAACCGACTCACCTCGATTCGTCACATGGATTTCACTCGGACGATCAATGACGGAATCGAAAGGTTGTGATAGGTATTCGTGAACCTTCGACTTGAGGATTTAGTAGGGATGTGCTTGTGACGTCAAGATTTTCATTAGAGTAGTTCGACCACGTAAACCGAAGGCGGGGTCAACCTCGACGTGCATCTTGACGGCAAGTAGCAGTCCTACCGAATACCAAGATAGAATTCTTTCTCCCGTTAGTGAGCGGGTTATATGTCCTATGCGGTTATCAGATGAGATCATAAGTCTTTGGCCAAAGCATTGGAGCTAGTTGTATTAGATACACGATGACTCGATGATCTCGATTTGCATTAACGCATGCATAGCGTCAAGTACGTATATGGTTTGACCGACCGTGACCCTATAACTTGATCGGGACATTTGAAAGAAGGGTTTATACGTATACCGGTATTCACGATGAATGGTTCTTGAATGATCCCAATCATTCGTTCTCGGTATAGCAGTGTAGGCCACCAGGTGGCTAGGTGGTGCTACTACTCTTTGGTTCCTCCCATTGCCGATCGAGACGGACCTACCGAGTCGCGCATTAGGATTGACAACGGAATGAATCGAGCTAATTATCTCATTATGAATATTAGATATTGGATATCTAATTTTGGAACATTGGATGTTTAAATCGATTTATTGGATAAATTGATTTACGGCCTAATGAATTAAATAAATTCTTGGGTGATTAATTTAATTCATGAATATAATTATTTCTTGGAGAAATTAATTATGTTATTTTGTATTTGATATGTTTAATTAATTGTATTAATTAAACGACATAAATACATCGGAACGGAATAGGAGTTTATCTGTTTGGACTCACGGAGTCCGAAACGAACCGAACTCGACCGTTTTCTAGCATGGGCCAACCCCCACTTATTACCATGTGTGTGTATTGACTTGTCCCCATCATGGTTTTGGAATCTCATGTGATTGAGGGGACAAGTATCATATACATTATATGGGGAATCAAATCATGATATATGTATTTGTTTTCATGTGGGTTGAATAAGAATATATACAGACTTTGATCTCTCATCCTAACAATACTTCTTGGCATTTACGTATCATTGAGTTTGAGAGAGAGAGAGAGAAAATTGTTTTCTCTTTAGTCATCTTCTTCTTCAACCTTGTTCTTGTTTTTCTTAGAGAAAATATCAAGACATAAAGAGAGAGTAAGATTAAAACACTTAGAGTGTAGTAATCTTTACATATATAGCTTCATCACCTAGCTCTAGCCGAATCCTCGGAGGATAGCAAGGTGTTGTCATTCCGTTCGTATCTCCGGCTAGTGGCAAGTAGAGACGCGGTGCTTTCGTCGGTGGATCGTACAACAGCTTGGTGAAAAGCAAAAGAGAAGGATACAATTTAATCAACGGACTTCGAGGGTTAGTTTTTACAACTCTTGCTTTTCGTTTATATATTCGTATATACGTAGCTCGATCGATCATCGTAGGGATTCGGATCGAATTAATTTTCGTTTTACCGCTTCCGGGCCTTCGCTTTTAGGCACCGAATCCCAACAAAGGGTATCGGAGCGTAGGTCTTGCGATCGTATATACGATATTGGCATTTGGAATGCTTGATTAGATGGTGAATGATTTGGAATCATTTTAGTCATAATCGTGGTATATATTTTTACGTTCGTTGTAGTTATATTTTTCGTAAGTTTATGTCTAAATATAAATCTTAATTTCTTGGAAATATGATTTATATTGAAGATATGAATGTTGAAAAATATTGATATCGATATCCGGTCGAAAATCGAGCTCGAATCGTCGTGGACGACTTTTCGGACAAAGGGCGTGAAGTCGCCAGGTGACTCGGCCGTGTCCGGTGACACGGGCCGTGTCAGCGTGCCATCGCCAGTGCACCCGACCGTGTCGAGACACGGGCCGTGCCTGGCCGGTAGCCGCCGAGCGTGACTCGGCCATGCCAGCCGGGCCGGAAGGCTGCCGGCAGTGACTCGGCCATGGCAGGCCATTTTCGCCCCGGCTCGATTTTTCCGTGTATTCTTGAAAACTAATCTCCCGCATGTTAAATTGGATTTAATATGATTAAAATGATTTATGGTATTTCATTTTATAAGGGAAATTTGATTAATTGGAATATTTATGGTCGACCGAATTATTTTGAACGTTATTATATTACCGATTGTGTGAATCGATTGGATCGGTTCGTATTGTTGATTGGATCAATGTATCTCTACGCTTTCCATTTATATAGTATTTATTGGATGAATGCTTTTTGAATGGGGATGTGGTTCGTGGACTTAGATTTGAATCGTTCGTTTTATTCGATTGGGTTGTAAAGGCCGTTTTGAGCCTATTTATTTTACTAGAAATGTTTGTATCTAGGATGCAATTTTCAATGTAAAATTTATATGTAATGACGAAGACCAGAGGAAGATCCATTTCGAGAAGACGAAGATTCAAGACGAAGACTTGTAATTAGATTACGAAGTTTTTGTTTTCTAGGAACGGTCCATGAACCACATGTTGGTAGCAACTAGGTTGTAAATGGTTGTTTCATATTGTATGAATGCCACAAACGCGCTAATATGATTAATGTGCAAAGTGTAACGTTAATCGCGATAATTCTCCCACAACAAATAATTAAGTTTATAAGGTTTCAAGGTTTTCCTTCCCTCCATCGAGTTTTCGGGAAATTGAAATCCAAACCGGATGTGCTATGCTTCCGAGTTATCGGGGTAGTCGTTCGGGGAGGACGGATAAATTACCGGGAGCGCATTGGATGCCTTCGGTTGGAGCAAATTTTATCCCTAGAAACCTGATAGGTTGCCGGATAAGATTCAATTGTGAAACTGATTTGCGTCGATGGTATAAACTTAACTTGTTCACGAACCATAGAAACCGTATAGGTTGAGGGGAGTGAACAAGGGGAAAAAGAAGATCGAATCATCCATTAGATGGGTTGGTGTTGGACACCACTTTATGAAAATTAATAGACTAGAAACCTGTTCGGTTGCCCTCTATTAAAATTTATAAAGAACTCGATCACCACTATGAAGTAGAGCGACGATACTTCCGGATTTCACATGGGAGTGTGTTATTCCGATAAAAATAGTGGGAGCCGGGTAACAAGAATAGAAAAGACCTTAATTCTATACTCGTAACATAATTAAATGAGTCACTAACTAATGCTATACTTAATGCGCACAAATCTCAATATGACAATGAATCCACTCGCAATTCTACTCGAAAAGAACACCTTAATGGGACCTAACTTTGTGGATTGGCTCCGCACCGATGATTGTCCTCGATAGAGGCACCGGGATACGTCTTGGAGACGGACATTCCGGCGCCTCTGTGCGGACCCGAGCCAATCAGAAGAGATTGAAAACCACGAAAAGTGGGTTAAGGATGACGTGAAAGTCCGTGCTTATATGATGGCTTCCATGTCTAATGAGCTTCAGAGCTCATGAGAAAATGACTTCGCTAGGCGATTTTATCTCACTTAACCGAGCTTTATGGTGAGCATAGTAGACTGCTAGATATGAGATATCCAAGCAATCGCTCGGTGCAAGGATGAAGGAAGGTGAGAAGGTTGGGGAACACGTCCTCAAAATGATATCCATGATCGAGAGATTGGAGGCTCTTGATTTTAAAATGGATACTTCTCTCCAAACCGACCTTATCCTACGCCTCTCCCCGATTCCTTCTCACGCTTTGTTATGAACTTCAACCGCAATGAGATTGCATGTAATTTAGCCGGGCTAATGAACAAACTTGTGACTCGTCGTCTCGATGAAGACTCGCGGATGAAGGAGTCTGCTCTTGTGATTTCTTACGGACTTCTAAGTCTAAGAATAAGAAGAAAAAGACCAAGAAGCGGATCGACCACAAGCTAAGGACCTTAAGGGTAAGGGCAAGGCCCCGATGGTTCCAAAGAACAAGAAGAAGAAGGATGCTTGTCTCAAGTGCGGTGAGCCGGGCCACCGGGCTAGAGACTGTCCGATTCTTCATGGCACTTAGTGCTGTAACTTTTAGTTTTGGAAACAAATTGTTCGCCATTGTATTTTCTACTTCTGGATACTGGATTCGTGCTAGTTCTCATATTTGTACCGTGAATCAGATCTGAACAAAGTAGGAAGCTTGGAGCCGGAGAAGTTATGATCACGGAAGCGGGCATAGTGTCGAGGCGACCGACATAGGATCACTTCTTTTGGGTTTAGAATCCGGCTTTGTTTTGACTTTAGAAGATGTACTTGTTTTGCCCAAGGGGCACAAAAACATTGTATCCATTCCGGTCATGGACCGAAAAGGCTTTTCATTTTTCATTGGTGATGGTTCTGCAAAATTTATTTTAGAAATAAACTAGTGGGTACTGCTACATTGTTGAATGGATTGTATCATCTAAATCTCAAGAACAAAGTAGTTGTGAATACTATAACTAGAAAACGCGGTAGGGATGAAACCAATCAAGTTTTGAAATGGCATCTTAGACTTGGTCATGTTGGTGAGACCAAGGTTTACAAGATGGAAAAAGATGGACTTATGGGTCCATTGGGATCGGATCCCTTTCCTACTTGTGAATCTTGCCTTAAAGGCAAAATGACTAAGTCCCCTTCACAGGGACATTTCAAAGAGCCGCCGATAAATCGGGATTAATCCATACCGATGTATGTGGTGCTTGAAGCAAAGACGTGACGGATATCAATATTTCATTACGTTTAGGATGATCATACTAGGTATGGTTATGTATACTTAATGAAACATAAATCCGAGGCCTTTGAGAAATTCCAGAATTCAAGGCCCTAGTCGAGAAACAAACCGGTAATCATATCAAAGCACTTGGTCGGACCGAGGTGGCGAGTATATGAGTACGGAGTTTGACGAGTTCCTTAAGGAACATGGAATAGTTTCACAACTAACACCTCCAGTACTCCTCGGTTAAATGGTGTGTCGTAAAGAAGGAACCGGACCGTTGAACATGGTCCGTTCCATGCCGGGCTATCTTGACTTGCCGATTTACCTATGGGGGTATGCACTGATCGCCGCGTATATCTTGAACAGATGTCCTTCTAAATCCGTTTCCTAAAACTCCACATGAGATGTGGGAAGGAAGGAAACCAAGTCTTAATCATATTAGGATTTGGGGATGTCCCGCCTATGTCAAGAAGACTAAGGTGGAAAAGTTGGAAGCTAGGTCTGCGAAGGGACGTTTCATTGGATTCCGTCTGGGACGATGGGATATCTATTCTACATGCCCGAAGATCGAAGGATCATTGTTGCTTTACAAGCACACTTCCGGAAGATGAGTTCATTCAGAAGGCGGAGCAGTAGAAGTATTTCTTTAGAAGAATACAATGAAACTCCTCGAGAGACACTGTGCAAGAAATCGGAACCGAACTTTCAAACACAAGTACAACCACCTCGTAGGTCTAGTAGGGTGTCTCATTTACCCGAGAGGTATGGGCTTGTGCACTTGGAGGAGCCGGGTCTCCATGAGGTTCCAAGTGATAGCCAAGAGACCGACCCAACAACCTATGACCAAGCGATGGTGGATGTAGACTCGCGAAATGGCGTGAAGCTATGGAAGCCGAGATAGACTCGATGCATGTCAATCAGTCTGGACTCTAGTAGACCGCCCCAAGGGCATAGTGCCTATTGGGAACAAGTGGATCTACAAGAGAAAGACCGATGGTGATGGCAAGGTTGACGCCTATAAGGCCGGGCTTGTGGCAAAGGGTTATACCCAAAAGGAAGGGATCGACACACGATACCTTCTCGCCCGTAGCCATGATCAAGTCTATTCGCATGATGCTTGCTATAGCCTACCACGATTATGAGATATGGCAAATGGACGTAAAGACGGCTTTCCTTAATGGATTCCTCGAGGAGGAAATCTATATGGAGCACCTAAAGGCTTTGTGTCCGAAGTCGATATTCGAGAAGTGTGCAAGCTTCACGTTCCATTTATGGATCAAGCAAGCGTCGCGTAGTTGGAACCTTCGCTTTGACGAGGCGGTCAAAGAGTTTGAATTCGTGCAAAATGAAGAGGAACCTTGTGTATACAAGAAGGTTAGTGGGAGCAAGATCGCATTCTTAGTACTATATGTAGATGACATTCTACTAATAGGAAATGATGTGGGAATGCTTTACGTGAAAGCTTGGCTTTCGAGTAATTTCTCCATGAAAGACTTGGGAGAAGCAACCTATATTCTTGGTATTCGACTCTACCGGATAGAGCGAAGAGAACAATAGGCCTTTCCCAAGCCCTCTATATAGATAAGATCTTAAAGCGATTTAAGATGGATGATTCTAAAAGAGGGTTCCTACCGATGCGACATGGAATAAAACTCACCTTGAAGATGTGTCCTCAAAGTGAGGAACAACGAAAGGAAATGAGTAATATACCATATGCTTCGGCCGTGGGTAGCCTTATGTATGCTATGTTGTGTACAAGACCGACATCGCGCATGCCGTAAGCGTGGTGAGTAGGTTTCAGCAAACCCGTAGGGAACATTGATCGCCAGAAAGAACGTTCTCAAGTACTTAAGAAGGACTAGAGATATGGTTCTAATGTATGGCGGTGGAGAATTGGATGTGGTGGGATTCACCGATTCGGACTTCCAAGGACCGAAGGACGACTCGATGTCCACTCGGCTACATATTTACTCTTAATGGAGGAGCGATCTTGGCGTAGTGCCAAGCAAAGCGCGACCGCGATTCCACTGTCAGCCGAGTATCAAGCGGCCTCGGAGGCTTCCAAGGAAGGGTTCTGGATTAAGAAGTTTCTAGGAGAACTTCAAATGATACCATGTGCCGAGTCACTGTCTACTGCATCGCGACAACGACGGAGCTGTAGCACGTGCCAAGGAGCCGAGGTTTCACAACGGCACCAAACATATTGAGAGGAAGTATCATCTCGTAAGAGAATTTGTTCGCAAGGGATACATTGTGCCGCATAGAGTAGACTCGGCCGACAACGTCGCCGATCCACTGACCAAGCCACTATCTCGGACTAGCTTGGAGCGTCATCCGGAGAACATGGGTATTAGATACCATAGTGTGTGGCATTGAGTGCAAGTGGGAGATTGTTAGGAGTATGCCCTCGAATGCCACTCAGAGGTTGTTGAGTGAGGGCATTGTACTTGTAATTATGTAAACCATTTATATAAGGCAATGAATGTTTCTTTATTTACCGGTAGTTACCGGCATTCCTAACTCGTAAATAAACATATAGAAACTAGTCCATGTATTTGAGAGCAAAACGTTCCACTCCTTATTGGATAAGGGGGTCGGCACTGGAAAGGTTATAGCTCAAATACTTAATCGTTCGCAAGTCGATGAAACTTGGTAGGGCGTTAAGTTTATGTGAGGACTTGTATGACGTGTTCTTTGACATGGAGAGTGCTGTCGAACACTAATGGTTAGTGGGAGCACACGTTATAGGTATGCTAATTGGATTAGTATACTCGAACCGACTCACCCTCGATTCGTCACATGGATTTCACTCCGGACGATCAATGACGGAATCGAAAGGTTGTGATAGGTATTCGTGAACCTTCGACTTGAGGATTTAGTAGGGATGTGCTTGTGACGTCAAGATTTTCATTAGAGTAGTTCGACCACGTAAACCGGAAGGCGGGGTCAACCTCGACGTGCATCTTGACGGCAAGTAGCAGTGTCCTATCAATACCAAGATAGAATTCTTTCTCCCGTTAGTGAGCGGGTTATATGTCCTATGCGGTTATCGCGATGAGATCATAAGTCTTTGGCCAAAGCATTGGAGCTAGTTGTATTAGATACACGATACTCGATGATCTCGATTTGCATTAACGCATGCATAGCGTCAAGTATGTATATGGTTTGATCGACCGTGACCCTATAACTTGATCGGGACATTTGAAAGAAGGGTTTATACGTATACCGGTATTCACGAGAATGGTTCTTGAATGATCCCAATCATTCGTTCTCGCCGGGTAGCGGTAGGCCACCAGCCGCTAGGTGGTGCTACTACTCTTTGGTTCCTCCCATTGCCGATCGAGACGGACCTACCGAGTCGCGCATTAGGATTGACAACGGAATGAATCGAGCTAATTATCTCATTATGAATATTAGATATTGGATATCTAATTTTGGAACATTGGATGTTTAAATCGATTTATTGGATAAATTGATTTACGGCCTAATGAATTAAATAAATTACTGGGTGATTAATTTAATTCATGAATATAATTATTTCTTGGAGAAATTAATTATGTTATTTTGTATTTGATATGTTTAATTAATTGTATTAATTAAACGACATAAATACATCGGAACGGAATAGGAGTTTATCTGTTTGGACTCACGGGAGTCCGAAACGAACCGAACTCGACCGTTTTCTAGCATGGGCCAACCCCCCACTTATTACCATGTGTGTGTATTGACTTGTCTCCATCATGGTTTTGGAATCTCATGTGATTGAGGGGACAAGTATCATATACATTATATGGGGAATCAAATCATGATATATGTATTTGTTTTCATGTGGGTTGAATAAGAATATATACAAGACTTTGATCTCTCATCCTAACAATACTTCTTGGCATTTACGTATCATTGAGTTTGAGAGAGAGAGAGAGAAAATTGTTTTCTCTTTAGTCATCTTCTTCTTCAACCTTGTTCTTGTTTTTCTTAGAGAAAAATATCAAGACATAAAGAGAGAGTAAGATTAAAACACTTAGAGTGTAGTAATCTTTACATATATAGCTTCATCACCTAGCTCTAGCCGTATCCTCGGAGGATAGCAAGGTGTTGTCATTCCGTTCGTTTCTCCGGCGCGTGGCAAGTAGAGACGCGGTGCTTTCGGCGTTGGATCGTTCAAGAGCTTGGGGAATAGCTCAAGAGAAGGTTACCATTTAATCAACGGACTTCGAGGGTTAGTTTTTTACAACTCTTGCTTTTCGTTTATATATTCGTATATACGTAGCTCGATCGATCATCGTAGGGATTCGGATCGAATTAATTTTCGTTTTACCGCTTCCGCTGGGCCTTCGTTTTAGGCACCGAATCCCAACAGAGATAACAATTACAGATACGGATACCCGTAACTTTGGGTAAATTACAAAATGGCCCAAAACGCCCGAAAATCACGATACGTGATCGAATAACCAAACCGAAGCTCACAACACTTTTAACAAAGTTAAACGGACTTACGGGAAACTCGAAACATCAGTTTAGAACGAGATTCGCAAGAATCGAACTCAAGTGCGGAAAAGTCGCTGAAAAGCACGAAACTCAACAAAACGATACCGAAACGAACTCGGATGTCAAAAAGTGTAGAATTAATCATTCTCAGGGTGACGAAACGGTCCCAAGCGAGTTGTCAAAACGGACTTCCGCCAAAAATAGAAAATTAACGGGAATCAAAATTACGGGTATTACATTCTACCCTCCTTAAAAGAAGTTTCGTCCCGAAACTTAAAACAGGTAGGGAGAAGAAATACTCCGTCAGGAAAAACTCAACGAGATACACAAGAACCGAAAACTTACGCCCAAACGGCGAGTCATCAATATAGAACACAACAATATATTACCCGAAGGTAAACCAAACCAATGCCGAAAAAGATACGAATTCACAATGCCCGAAGGCTCCAACGGAAATACCCATACATCACAATGGCCTGAAAGCCGAACAGCCCAAAGCTGTGAATCATCACAAAATAGATCTCAAAGAGACCAATCTGACTGTCGGACATACCCCTCGGCGTATGAACAACCAGTCGCAAATCGTCGGACATATCCAATACAACATGGACTACGAACGATCAAACAATAAAGCTCAAGAGGGACATCACAGTACGCCCGATCCGGAAATGTGTCCGTGCACATGTCCACCCCGTATACGGAATCCAGAATATACGTGTGACAATGTACCTAATTAGCCTCAAGAACTACGTCTCGTGTGCACGGTCCAATGCGGAAACATCCACGCATGACCATCGAGTGCCTGGCTAAAAATCCTGCACATAACCAATCGGCACGCAGACATGATTCCAGGTATGCCATGATACAACATGACAACGAAATTCAAAGGATAAAATACCCATTACGGATCATACCATTCACTAAGTGAACGATGACACACGAATAATGAAAGATCGACACGACCAACGATATTCAAAACAACCATCCTGGGATAAGAATTCCCTAAGGACCGATTAACACGGCAATAACCACAACACCACAATTCGGGAAATCCTCCACCCTCAACGATCACAAAATTATCGAGTTCATTAGAATAATAGTGTGCTGCCCTGAGTTGGCCAACACGACAATAATAATTCAACGGATGGGAACTATCCTCGACGGTCCCAATTCAATACTTCGATTACCGTAGAATGGCCAATCGATAACAACGATACAACGGATGTCTCGGCACACTTAAATCAGTTACCGATAATGAAGATGAAATTCGAATACATCAATGCCTTCAATCGGCCAAAACGACATCAATAGAAAAACACTGATATCAATAACGACGATTCAGAAAAAATATCTTGATGGAACATCAATCAATAATAACGATCGATACGTCGATGCCGCGAACCGGCTATCAACAACAATATCTCAAAGGAACATCAATCAACAATAACAATCGATACGTCGATATTGCGAACCAGCTATCGACAACAATATTACCAACAAGTACCGCGATGCCTTGGATCGGCCATTTACGAACAACAATAATATTTGGCATCATTTGCCGAAGGGTATCGTATCAAACAATCCCCTGATATCAACAAAATCATAGAGAGACCAAGTCTCGAAATGATACACACATTCATACACATACATGATAACATTAATCTCATTGACCAGTACAAGTATAAAACTTGCCTCGATATCAATGCCACGAACTGTTACCAATTCAGTTGATTCGTCTTACGAACTCCTCAGTCTCGACCAAGATAATTTACGAACCCTTCAACCTTAACCGCAACACAACAGTCATAATTCACGATCAAACCTCATATCTTATTGTAAAGCGAAGGATTAATAATCAGAGTTCGATGACGACCAATCTCAATACCACCAAACCATAAACTTAACCGTTTCACCATATCTCGACTAATTACGACGAACAATCCAACTCAGGCACTTACAAATCCTGTCCACAATATGAGTCGAAATATGATGATCCTATCAGCAACCAATTCGGACCAATAATAAGGGTCCAAATGTTCCAAACTAAATTCTTAAATTCGAATTGATAAGGTTCCCTTCTCGTAAATCCGTCGTTAAAATTTACTTTCGACCGCAATCAATTCGAAACATCCGACTGGTTCAAAACAATAGATAATCCTATTAAAAAGGTTATCAAATAGTCCAATCATTCGACTTGAACATTTGCTCCATACGTATGGGCTTCCAAATTCAGAGATGAACAATAGTCTCATCAAACTCATAATCACATTCGTATTCCTATACGAATATTATTTCAAACATATAGTCTAGCTCTAGATATGAATATTCCATATTCATTTTCAAAATATCAACACTCCTTAAAAAAAAATTCATCACCTCGTATAATTCAAGAGTTCTTCAAGAACACGAAATATCCGAAATCCCATTCAGAACAACATATCCGAGGTATATATCTCCATGTTACCATTTTCTTCGTCATGCCAGTCATACAACCTTAAGAGTCGCAACAATACTGTCATCACCATATGAAGAAGGTCTCAATAATCATATCAACATCCGAAATCTCTTATTACAATTCCAATAAATCTCGTATAACATTATCACATGATACCACAATTGTAACACCCCAGATCCTCCTGGGAATATTACACGCCGTAAACCCTTCCCACAAGGATTTACCAGGCTAAGCACAATTTTCCACGTCATTTCAAAAATGTTAAAAAGATCGATGACGGTAATATTTTTCAAATACTAAAAAAAAATCATTTTCCAAATACCGTCAAAACGATCAAGGCTAAAATGCCAAAAACTCCGTTTAGGGAATCGATTTTACAAAATAAAATTTAGTTGGCAAAATACCAAAAGCAATTTCAAAATACTCACGCAGCGGATAAAAGTACAGTCGAATATATGCATTTACATTGAAATAAAAACGAAAATCAAAATACACGATTCCCAACATGCTCCCTCCCAAGTAGTAATCCTTTAAGAAATGAACCACTATCCAAGGGATACGAGGACTACCATGTATGGACGAACCACGAAGAAGAATAATTTGAAATCCAATCCACGAATCATCAAAAACTTCAAGAACAATACTTAAATCCGAGCTTTCCATCTTAATCTTGTTTGAGAGAATCATCTCTCAATGTTTAGGAACTTCAAGTACTTCCCAAGGTTCTCTCTATTGACTGAAGGAAGGAGAATGGACAAAATGCCTCGCAGCACTCGTCTATCCTCTCTATAAAACACATCACTAGCGCGCGCTAGACCTTATATTTAGCGTGCGCTACGTGACTAGCGTGCGCTATCCTTCCTTGATAGCGTGCATTATCGGGCAGTCCAGAAGCTACTACATTGCTTCGAAATTTATCTAACGTACGTAATGCTCATGCATTAGCGTACGCTAACAGGCGTTGACTTGTTACAGTGAAATGCTCAGTAGCGTGCGCTATTCTTCGACCTTAACGCGCGCTAATCGTCGTTGACTTGCTACAGTATCGTGCCCCCACATGCCGAAAGCATCCGCGATTACCGGGATTCCTTTGACCGGTATGGAATTAGCGTGCGCTAATCATACGGTTTTAACGTGCGCTAACTCTACACGACAAGCACTCGTTGACCTTATCTGGACACGCGTCGAACATGGCCGGGTCCACCCGCGAAAGTTAAGATTCCATTATTGGCGATCTGGTGTCAGCGTGCGCTAACCAACATGCGTTAGCGTGCGCTAACTGAATATAAAAATCAACCTGGGCCTACCTGTCGGCCACCTTCCGAAACTAACCCAGCCAGTCGTTACGTACGTTAGGTGTCCTCCTTAGCGTACGTAACCGAATCTCTCAGCGTGCGCTAAGTATGCACCGTAGCGTACGCTAAGTATATATCTTAGCGCGCGCTAGGCATACCTTGTAGCGTGCGCTAACGTAGCTGTACTTAGCCACTTTCTGCTATTCTCTACCAACATCTCGACATACCAAGATGATCATACGGCACAATGAATACATATACGCATTCAGCAACATTATCAACGTTCACAACGTTCTCAAGCACAAATATCCATCAACGATATCCAACATATAAATCCAAATCACCAAGATAACCAAGAATTATCGAATAATTCAAACAACATACTTACAAGTCTGTGAAGTCGAAGATCTCCCGTGGTACTAACATGCGACTTCCAAACAAAGTCTCAACACAAAACCGATACACGCTAATATCGAAATTAGCAATTTAACAAAATCTCAAGAAAGAGTTCACGTCCATGACCACGGTCACGATTCTTCTCCTTACATCCAACATTCCAAAGGGCACACACATGCGTAAGTATAATTCAAAACGCACATTCTCGAAGTGACCAATTCCCAAGAATATCAAGCTATAAATGAATCGATTAAGAAAAATACCAGAAGAGTGAGAGGACTTACAAGTACCGGTCGCACTGTGATGATGGCAGAGTAGTGATACTGTGGGCAAACGACGACTCAATCGACCCAAAAGACCGACAGCCTAGGTATCCATAAACCTAAGCTCTGATACCATATTCTGTAACACCCCCAAGTTATTCAGGGTAAATTACAGCGCCGTGAGCCCCGCCGTGGGACACACAAGGCTAAACATACGCGGAACTATAAAACTTGACCGAGAAGGTCTACATACGATGGAAAGAAAGACGATACAAATGGTATTCAAAACCATAACCAATGAAACCATATACATCACTGCACAAATCAATACCTCGGCAACACAGGCCGGAACATCAAGGAAACTGAAATACAATACTCGAGTATTTAAAATCCATTCCAGTACAACAACACCGAATGGAGGAATCCAAAACGATAACCGGAGACGAGACACAGTATCACACTTGCCCATCATCTTCATGCCGACCCGATACCCGCCTGTCCGCTCTCCTGTAACCTGAAATACATGAAACGTATTTCCCCCATAAAGGGGTTAGCCGTCGAATAGCTAGTGCAAGTACACCAATATGAAACACAATACTTCTCGACAATAAAGTAAATGTAATCCGTCAATTCATCAATTCAAGACTAGTATTCCGGAATAACTAAATCTCATAGTATCACATCAAGACGTATATGAATACCGTGGAACCGCACTGCAGGCTACGGAACCCTTAGGGGACCTATCGGCCCGCCCCAAAGTGGTTCGTTCATATCGTCCGTCATTATTGCATGTATGAATACCGTGGAACCGCACCAGAGGCTACGGAACCCTTAGGGGACCTATCGGCCCACCCCAAAGTGGTTAATTCATATTATCCATGGAATCGCACCAGAGGCTACGAAACCCTCAGAGGACCATTGGCCCGTCCCGGAGTGGATAGAAATAATCATGCCATTAATATTGCATACTTTCAAAGTCGAGAACGCACATTCATAAATATATACTTGCCTTGAATAGTTGTGGCCTTGCAGACGGAATGGAAAGTCACCGACGAATGCTAGGAACCATCGAAACCGAACCTAACGATTCGAAGAATACCATCACAACAGATTCTAAACGAATACGGAATTGGAATACGCCCGGAAACCCGCCTACGATTCATGTATATTCGTATAAAAACGACAACGAGGGCGGACCACAACCAAACCCTCTCGATTTCGTAAAAATCACGAAATATACCATGGATCCGTAGGGAAACTAAGAGTACCAACAAGATTAATCATATTCATCATGAATTACTCATCAAAACCGAATGAATCGGACAAAACCGCGAAAATCCCCAAATCTCCCCAAAAGTAGGGTTCTAAAGATCTAACCTTGATTATTTGGATCGAAGGATGTTATAGGACGAATGATCCGTGATATAAACTCAGAAACTTCGTGGATTTGTTGTTCAACAACATGGTTTCGTCTCCTCCAAAACCCCAGCCGCGGAACGAAGAGAAATGAAATGAAAAATGACGGAGAAAGTCGCTGGTCTGTCATTTTTATACTGGGCCGGAACTAGCGTGCGCTAGCCTTCCCGGCTTTAGCGTGCGCTATCGGCCCGATCGGCCGAGCACTCTCGGCCATGGCCCGCATGACCCGGCACCACCGACCAGTCCGCCGACCATGACTCGACCGCCCGACTCCCGCTAGCGTGCGCTACGGCCGGAAGCTGCGCGCGCTAGGCACATCCCGGTAGCCACCGGACTAACAAACCCACCCAGTAACGTGCGCTAGTCGGCCGGCGTGCGCTACCCTGCCGGTTAGCGTGCGCTACGGCCGAAGCGATGGCGTGCGCTACCCGCCGATCTGGCCGAGTCGAGAACCTCGAATACCTCTGCCCGGGCCGATAGCGTCTGGCCGACTCGGCAGCGGCGCTACATTTGCTGAAGCTAGCGCGCGGCGTCCGGCCGTGGCGTGCGCTCGCGGTTCTGCCGTGCCTGGCTCGATCGGTGCGACCATCGTCCGACCCGAGAACACTGCGGCCGTCCGGTCGATCCGCATAATCGTCGGCGTGCGACCACCGTGGCTCGGCGACTCGATTTCGAAAGCGTGCACGGGCGAACACGGCGAAAAGTTCGCGGACAACATCAACGACTCCAAATGAAAACGTAATACCATAATTAATCATACGCGACCAAGAAACGGGTCGAGATAACAATTACAGATACGGATACCCGTAACTTTGGGTAAATTACAAAATGGCCCAAAACGCCCGAAAATCACGATACGTGATCGAATAACCAAACCGAAGCTCACAACACTTTTAACAAAGTTAAACGGACTTACGGGAAACTCGAAACATCAGTTTAGAACGAGATTCGCAAGAATCGAACTCAAGTGCGGAAAAGTCGCTGAAAAGCACGAAACTCAACAAAACGATACCGAAACGAACTCGGATGTCAAAAAGTGTAGAATTAATCATTCTCAGGGTGACGAAGCGGTCCCAAGCGAGTTGTCAAAACGGACTTCCGCCAAAAATAGAAAATTACCGGGAATCAAAATTACGGGTATTACAATGTTGGGGGTCCGAAGCGACGGAATTGCTCCACCACTTGGTACTGGTTTACAGCAAGTACCTCTGCATTGTTTTCTTGTTCTCTACGCCCTCCATTTATAGCACCTTCGTTTCCTCCTCTCTAGTGCGTGCCCGCTTTGGAAATATTTTCCTAATGTTCAAAATTTCGATTACTCGTAGGGCTGGGACTTATGAAACTGGGAACTGCGGAACCGATCCGAACCGTATCGGAACCGACGGTTAGGTTCGGTTCCTAGCAACAAATTTTTTTTCGGTTCGGTTTGTACTGTTAGTATACGGTTCGGTTCGGTTTGCGGTTCCTGTCCGTTTTAAATAAGAACCGATCTGAACTGCAAGGAACCATCCGAACCGCACCGAACCGGGAAACCGACCCTCTGAATATAATATAATATAATATAATATAATATAATATATTCTTATTAAACATAATTAATATAATATAATATAATATAATATAATATATTCTTAATAAAATATAATATAATATAATATATTTCGTCCGAATCATGCAAAATCGGTTCCGGTTTGGTTCCGGTTCGGTTCGGTTCCGAGTCGGTTCGAACAAAAAAACTGGCAAAACTGAACCGCAAAAAAACTATGCGGTTCGGTTCCGGTTCCTGTATTTTTCTCCCAGGAACCTAAAAGTCCCAGGCCTAATTACTGGTGAGATTCTACGTCCAGATATTATTGCAAAATTTTATGAATATAGGCCATACTCGTGATTGGAAAGAAAATAAATACATGTGAAATATAATTCCACTATTATTTGTATAATTATTTTAAATGGAAAATAAAAGTACAATATTGTACTCATAAATAATATTGTTAAACACTGGGATGGCCAATCTACGACAATTAATACTAAATAGTCGTATTTTATTCTCCAATATGTTGGAACATTTTGTTCCATACATGTAGTAATAATGTTTTGATGATTAAGTTGTTACACAAAACAAAACAACAAAGAGACGAAGCCAAGCATCGAAGAAGACGAATTGCAAAAAGTTGGAAATTACATGTTTAGCGTATGTAAAGAAAGAACAATAACATACGTAATGTTAGGCGATTAATGTAGGTAAGATATGTAAGTTAACATACGTAATGGTGTTCAAATCAGATGAACGTTGGGAAGAGTCAAAGTCGAAAAAACAGCAACGGATATATGACGTCAGCAATGACGTAAGCTTAACGTACGTAATGGAGTATTGATAACGTACGTAAGTAAAGAAATGAAGGCTACTGGACTAAAACTGGTACGTGCTAACATACGTAATCTATGATGGGTAACGTACGTAACGTTGTTAGCGTACGTAATGGAAAGCTTATAGCGGCCGTAATCTATGCACAGGGAACTAACGGCTAGTTGAGGCTTTGAATCCTATAAATACCATATCCTTGGTATTCATCCATACAACAACGAAGAGCAAACAATTCATTGATCAGATATTCATATTGATATTATTGTTGTTGTAATATTGAGCTTATATTGTTAGTTTGAGTGTTTATACATTCAATATTATACACGAGAGGTAAAAGAAAAGATACGATTGGATTCAGTGTTATTAGGATCAAGGATCCGGTATTATTAGAATCGCAATCGCTATCTACTGAGGGTTATCTAGTACCCATATAAAGCTAGAGCAGTTGATTCCTTGTCCGATAGAAAAGGAAAACGATTTAACTTGGACCGACACAATAACAAGTACGAGTGGTTTATCACGGACCAATAGAAGACGTGATTGTAACGGTTATCCCTCGACCGATAGAAGAGAGGTGCAGAGGTTTGTATCTTGAACCTATTGAAAAAGATACCGAGAGAGGACGTAGACTCGATTATAGCCGAACCTCTATAAATCCGTGCGTCATTTAATTTTCGTAATTTAATTTACGCTTCCGCAACACGGCGCATATTCCGATCTTGCTCCAACAATTGATATCAGAGCAGTACCTCCAATACACGGCTTAACATCCGAGGAGTCGATCCAAATGGCGTTTCAATTTGCTCCAGTCGAAGGCCTCGCTCTAAATCGACCACCATTTTTTGATGGCTCAAATTATATGACGTGGAAGAAAACGATGTCGATCGTCCTTCGTGCTTATGATATTGATATTTGGAAGATCATTTGTCTTGGCCCGAAAGTTCCAATCAAATCCGACGGATCTCTCAAGAGTTTCGAAGAATATAATGACGAGGATTGGAAGAACGACCATCTAAATTGTAAGGCTACTCAACTTCTATATTGTGCCTTAAATCCGGAAGATGTCAATCGTATCTCATCGTGTGAAAGTGCTAAAGAAATATGGAAAATTCTTGAAATCACACACGAAGGGACAACTCAAGTCAAGGAGACAAAGATCAATATGCTTCTCCATGACTACGAGCTATTCATGATGAAAGGTGACGAGTCCATCACCAACATGCTCGACCGATTCTCAGTCATCACCAATGGACTAGCTTCGTTCGGTAAACCATTATCTAGTAGTGAAAAAGTCAAGAAAATTTTACGATCACTACCTAGAGAATGGGACGGCACCGTGACTGCGATCATGGAATCTAAAGATCTCAATACACTTGATTTTAGCGCCCTCGTTGGTTCGCTAATTAATTATGAGATAGTGTTAAAATCACGAAGTGTCAAACCAAAGCCGAAGGAACGATCAATAGCCTTAAAGGCTAAGATGTTTAAAAAGGAAGTAATCCCAGTTGAAGAAAGCGACGAAGAATCGACATATTATACCAAGAATATTAATAAGTTTCAAAACTTATTAAATCGGAGAAAGAAGGACATCCAAACGAGCGAATCTAAGAAATTCGACAATAATTGTCGATTATGTGGTAAACCAGGCCACTTTGCCAAAAATTGCCGAGCTAAACCCAAGAAAGAGGTGCTCGTTGCAACATGGAGCGATGACGATGAAGATGATGATTTTATCAATCAAAATAATCTCGCTCTCATGGCCTGAAGTTCATTCGACGATAGCGACGTCGAAAGTCAAGTAAGTAATTCTTACAACGAACTTTTTGAAGCATTTGAATTATTGCATACGGATTATCAAAATGCTTTATCCGAAATTAAATCCCTTCAATTTAAAAATAAATCTTTGGAAATTGAAAATTCCAAAATTCATGAAAAAGAGAAATTTGTTGAAATCGATCATTCTAAATGTCTTGAAAATGAAAATACTTTAAAGGATGATCTTGTTAAAGTTCAAAACGAGCTCAAAAATTTAATTAAGAAATTCTCGTGTGGAAACGAGAAATTTGAACAAATGCTCTCGGTTCAGAAATTTACTTTGAACAAACAGGGGTTGGGGTTTACACCTCGTTTTAAAAATGAATCCGTAAATTTCAAAATACCCCGGTGTGAAAAATATTTGAAAATTGGGCACCATATTTTAAACTGTTAGAGCCCAAGAAGGACGATTAAAGTTAAGAAAATTGGGGTTCCTAAAGGAACAATTATTTCAAATATCGTCTATGTTTCAAATGAAAAACCAACTCTCGGTTGGATCCCCAAAAATTGATTTTTTATCAAAATATATTTTACTGAGGGGGAGTAAAAATTTTTTAAGGGGAGATAATACTTTCAGGGGGAGATTATACCCGATTCATGCATATAGGTATCATGCATACTTTATATTTGGCATCATTATATTTTCTTTACACTTTTTGATGAAAACAAAAAGGGGAGAGAAAGGAGAATGGGATTAACCCTGAAAGGGGGAGAAAAATCGAAGAATAATCGAAAAGTTGAAATTGAAAATAAAAATGGAAGTTGAAAGGAGAAAGGAGAAGAAAAGTCGAAAAGATGAAGTTGAAAAGACAAATGAGGAGAGGTCGAAAAGATGATGAAAATTTGAAAATTCGAAAAGAAAAAGAAAAGGAAAGAAGGAGAAAGAAGGAGTCGAAAAAGAAATGGGAGAAGAAACTAACGAAACGGACAAAGTCGAAAACTTTGGTCTATACACATATACATATATTTGTATTTTTGCAGGTAAATCCCATTGACGAAGTGTTGTTTTGTAATCATCAAAAAGGGGGAGATTGTTGGAACATTTTGTTCAATACATGTAGTAATAATGTTTTGATGATTAAGTTGATACACAAAACAAAACAACAAAGAGACGAAGCCAAGCATCGAAGAAGACGAAGTGCAAAAAGGTGGAAATTGCATGTTTAGCATACGTAAAGAAAGAACAATAACGTACGTAATGTTAGGCGATTAACGTACGTAAGAGATGTAAGTTAACGTACGTAATGGTGTTCAAATCAGATGAACGTTGGGAAGAGTCAAAGTCAGAAAAGCAGCAACGGATATATGACGTCAGCAATGACGTAAGCTTAACGCACGTAATGGAGTATTGATAACGTACGTAAGTAAAGAAACAAAGGCTACTGGACTAAAACTGGTACGTGCTAACGTACGTAATCTATGATGGGTAACGTACGTAACGTTGTTAGCATAATATATGCACAGGGAACTAACGGCTAGTTAAGGTTTTGAAGCCTATAAATACCATATCCTTGGTATTCATCCATACAACAACGAAGAGCAAACGATTCACTAATCAGATATTCATATTGATATTATTGTTGTTGTAATATTGAGCATTCAACATTATACACGAGAGGTAAAAGGAAATATACGATTGGATTCGATGTTATTAGGATCAAGGATCCGACATTATTAGAATCACAATCGCTATCTAGTGAGGTTTATATAGTACCCATAGAAAGCTAGAGCGGTTGATTCCTTGTCCGATAGAAAAGGAAAACGGTTTAACTTCGACCGACACAAAGACAAGTACGAGTGGTTTATCACGGACCAATAGAAGACGTGATTGTAATGGTTATCCCTCGACCGATAGAAGAGAGGTGCAGAGGTTTTTATTTTGAACCTATTGAAAAAGATACCGAGAGAGGACGTAGGCTCAATTATAGCCGAACCTCTATAAATCCGTGCGTCATTTAATTTCCGCAATTTAATTTACGCTTCCGCAACACGGTGCATATTTCGATCTTTCTCCAACACAATATAGATTATAACTTAGTTTGAATTCATGCCGAAGATGCCGAAGCCACACTGGCATCTTCGCTTGGATCTTCTTCTTCCTCTCCATAACTGTCGGAAACATCATCCAGACCACAACGTTCTCGGAGCCACATCCGATGTAGCTCGACCGAGAACTCTGTAATACCCAGTTGTAATTCAGTCATTATCATTCAGTAATTTCATTCGGTAATTGTCACTATGTAATTTTTCACTCGTTATAATCATTCATCCGTGTTCACCGTTCAAAATAATTTCGAGTTGTGTATCAATATTGTTCATTGTTTCAACCTTATTCGGGAAACGAAACAGGAGTACTATCTTGATCGTGGTAATTGATTCATTAGTCATTGTTGACGTTGGAGTTCATGTCATTTCTAATCTCCTCATTGTTCGAATTGTGTTTTGTTGGGCGAATCCTTGAAATCATGGCTTGGAACCACCGTTTTGGGGGTTTACGTACTTCCATTTCGTGTTATTGTTTCCCAAATATTGATTCCTATTGCTTTTATTCTCTTCCCGGATCATTTTTCATCATTTTAGGACTCAAGAGGGGGTGTGGGCCGCGGCACAAGGAGTGTGCACCACGGCACACCCATGTTCCAGTTTTTGGCCGAGCAGCCTGTACTGTGCGTCGCGGCACATGCCGGCAGGGCCGCGGCACACTGCCGAGTCACTGCCGCGGCACACTCGTCCGGGCCGCGGCACACTCGTGTTGCAACTTATCAGCCAACCTCTCTGTACCTTGGGCCGCGGCACATGCCGACGGGGCCGCAGCACACTGCCGAGTCACTGCTGCGGCACACTCATCCGGGCCGCGGCACGCTGCCGATCGCTGGGGGCTGTTTTTGGCCCTGTGCCGCGGCACACTTCGGCCGGGCCGCGGCACATAGTGCAATCAGCGCTATAATTGCATTTTTTTCAGCGAGATTCATTCATTTTCTTCCTTTTCTTCAACCATACGAGAGAGAGAGAGCTTGAGGAGAGAAACTTTTCATCATCCATCACTTGAGAGTTTGGTTTTCTTCATTTCCTTCCGATCGTGAAGCCCGGATAGTCGATCTAACGCGATTTCATCGGATCAAAAGTGCTTAGATCTTCAAGAGGTAAATTCTTCAACATCTTGGATTTCGATTTTGTATTGAGTTATGATATTTTGGATGTTAAGATCGTGTTGTATGAAGTGATATACGCATGATTATGGACATGTTTGATTATTCATTGGATTATTGAAGGATTATTCAAGAACACTTTGAATATTGAGTTGGATTTGGGGGTTTTCGATTAATCGTTGTTGTAATCACGATTTTGGATATTCATAATGGATTATTGATCGTATTGAAGATGTTTTGTTGGTTTGAAACACTTCTTGGGGATTTGATGTTGGTATTATTGAGGCTTGGTTATAAACAATCGAACTTTGGCCACAAAGTGTTCGATATAATGCCCCAATGAACTTGGTTTAATCGTATCGACATTTTGAGTTCGTTATATCCGTGTTTGAATCGTATATTGAACGCATTGTTGGTGATTGTATTATTCAAGGTTGTTCGAGTGACCGATATCTCAATTAGGACGTTGTTCGTGGAAGGATATTTGTCACCGGTGTTATGTAAGTTGATTCTTACTCAATTAAAAGGATATTCATTCCTTTTGTTGTTGTTCATTCATAGTCATACTTATTCATCAGTGTATTAACCGTATTGAGACTTGTAATTGTCGAATAATCACTTCATTCACGAGGAACGACGGTTCCAATCATTTCATTGAGTTATCAATCATGTCACTATTATTTTCATCTCGGTGAGTCATTCTTGGCCTTGTTGAATTATTATTCATTGTTATTCATTGTGGTCATTCTCGTTCATATGACCTTCTGGGTTCATATTGCGTGGCTGGGTGTGGTTGTGTGGAATTTTTAGTCGGGCACACGATGGTCATGTATTGGGTTCACCGATACATTCGACTGTGCACACGGTAAAGCTTAACTCCGTGAGACTAATTATGTACAAGGATGGGTGTGTCCGGTCATTCGTCTTGTATACTTGCACAGAACATTACGGGCGTACTATGATACTCCTCTTCAGCGTAATTCATAACTAAGGATATTTCATAACTTCAGATATATCATGATTGTGTATTTTCAACCCTTGAGGATTGTTGTTACGTATGGCGGCCGTTGGGGGATTTTGTTTTCAGGTCACGGCAAGGCAAAGGCACGGGAAGAGCATGTTGACGGCGAGGAGTCCCAGTGATACTAGTAGGGCCCCCCAGTCATTCCGGTTATTTCAGTCATTTCAGTCATTTCATTTATTTCCGTCATTTGTATTTCCGCTGCAAATTCTGTTTGAGATGTTTATTTATTCAGGGTGGTGTATTTTATCTCCATATAAAATATACTAGTATTCTGTATTGTCCTGGTGTATTGTACTTAAGCTCCTCATCGGAGAATTTGGTAATATAATGTGGTTGATCGCAATTATATTATTTAATTCATCGATTTTCATTTGCACAGTGGGTCCCGATCGGGGTCGCGGCCTTTGTAATATCCACATAGTTTGGGGTGTTACAGAGTTGGTATCAGAGCGTGGTTTTGGATACTACCTTCCGAGTCATGTCTCATTTGAAATCATCGTCATTGGACTAGTATCATTGGACTTTCGCGTCACGTGTGACCTGTGAAGATGCCGAGCCAATCCGACCGAAAGAACTGTAAGATTTCTAACACCATGGTATAATTCCTGGCAATAATCATTCATTCATAATTCATGAGTTAACAATCCTCAATCATCATTTTCATTTTGACCAGGACGGTCATGTTAACTCATTAATCACTCAATTCATTTCATTACTCGGTTGTTGATCTGGAAGATCATATCATTAATCTTGTTAACTTGTTCAAGATAATCATTTCAATAATTTCATCAGATAATCATGTCACCTCAGTTAATCATTCATGTAATCACTGTGTTAGAGCGTGTATGCTCATTTTCATCATCTCATGTCATAATCATAACGTGATATTCATGCGGGGAATATAATCATCATGTGACTTTCCTACTTCAGTATGGAGAGAGCAAGAAGAAGACGCGGAGAACGAGGCCGTGGTGCGGGCCGAATTCCTAGAGCTCGTGTGAATACACGTGCGAACGCGAGGAATAATGCTAACTCATCTAGCAGCGACGCTGCTACTCATTCACCTGGACGTGATCATTCACTATCGGGGAGTCGTACCCGGGACACAGTTCAGTCAGAAGGTGTTCGGGTTGACCCACTCGCTTTTATGCAGGGCATGATGGCCCAAATGACGTAGATGGCACAACTGATGGAGACGATGCATAACTCAGCTAATCAAAATCAACAGGCTTCTCCGCCGCCACCTCAGAGGAAAGAGAGGAGTGTGAGCAGTATCATCGGCGACATCTCTCGCCAGAGGCCACCTACTTTTGAAGGCTCATCTGAGCCGACGGATATTGTTCATTGGCTCGAACATTTCGAGAAGTTATTTGCGATGGTAGAGTGTCCCGAAGGGCACAAAGTTTCAGTTGTGGCTTACTACCTGGGTAAGAGCGCTCATTCTTGGTGGTTATCATTGAAGCCCACCGACGGATCATGTACTTGGGATCAATTCAAGACTCTAATGATGGAGAGGTATTATCCGGCCCCACTCAGAGAGGCCAAGCTGTCAGAATTACTCACTCCCGACCCCTCAGCAGACGAGGATGTTCTCGCAATTGCCGAGAAATTTCAGGAACTCCTTCCGTTCGCCTCATCTATCATTCATTCCGAGGCGGATAAGATTAAGTATTTCAGCAAGAGGCTGAAACCCCAGATGAGGCTACAGTTTCTTAATCATCATTGCACCACGTTGGCCGAATTCATTGAGAAAGCTCTTACCTATGAGCTTACTGCTAAGGAGATTGCTAAGGAGCAACCTTCATCTGCTAGCAAGAAGTCCAAGAACCGTAATCAGTCTGACGGCAGTCAGGCTACTTTCAAGAAACCTCGTGCGGGCTCTACTTTTTCTGAGCGACCTCCTGTGACGCCTAAACCCGCGGAATCTCAGTCACGAGTGTCCAGTTCGGCCATCACCTGTTTTAATTTTGGGGATCTTGGTCATCTCAGCACCAAGTGTCCGAGACAGACCATCACGTGTCATAACTGTGGAATTGCTGGGCATAAGGCCCGTTTTTGCCGTAGGGACTCCAAACCTACTCCAGCATCATATCAGGCCCCAAAACAGTCAGCTATTCAAAATCAGGCCACTCAGTCTGCATCGTTCAAGACAACAGGAGAGAATAAAGGTGGAGCCTTTAGCCATCAAACGGGAGCATCTGGTGCCGGGACGAGCAAGCCCCGGATTTATGAGATGAAGAAGACCGGTGATCCAGAGGCCCGAATGATCTCAGGTACACTCGATATTCTATCTCAACCTGTGTTTACCCTTTTTGATACTGGTGCATCGCATTCATTCATTTCCGAATCATGTTTGAGTAGACTACGTCTGGGTAGTGCTACTAGTTGTAAGCCTTATATCATTGGTCTACCTGATGGTAGACGAATTATGGGAAATTGTGAGATTCAGAATTGTGATTCAGCTTCATGGCCATGTATGGCCAGCGGACCTAATCGTGGTAGATTTACCGAGAGACGACGTTATTTTGGGTATTGATTGGATGGATCGTCACGATGCCATCATTAGTGTCCGTAAGCGTATGGTCACTATCATTTCAGACGATGGGGTTGAATGTGTTTTTCAGGGAGGTAATCCCAACTGTTCTGGTAAGGTCATTAACTTGATGAAAGCAGTGAAATTACTCAGTCAGGGGTGTGTTGATTATTGGTGCTATATGACCAAAACCGAGAAATCATCAGTAATGTTGACGGATATTCTAGTAGTGAGGGAATATGCCGATGTTTTTCCAGACGAGTTACCTGGTTTGCCTCCACAGAGAGATGTGGAATTCACGATTGAGTTGGAGCCCGGTACATTCCCGATATCGAAGGCACCGTACCGGATGGCCCCGACCGAAATGCAGGAATTAAAGAACCAACTTGAGGAGTTGTTCGAGAAAGGTTATATCCATCCGAGTGCGTCCCCGTGGGGAGCACCAGTGTTGTTTGTCAAGAAGAAGGATGGTTCATTCCGCTTGTGCATTGATTACCGGGAATTGAACCGGGTGACGATCAAGAATAAGTATCCTTTACCCCGTATCGATGATCTTTTGGATCAACTTCAGGGAGCTTCAGTATTTTCCAAGATCGACTTAAGATCTGGATATCCTCAGTTGCGGATTCGAGAGTCGGATATCGCGAGGACGGCATTTCGAACACGCTATGGTCATTATGAGTTCGTAGTTATGCCGTTCGGGCTAACTAATGCACCTGCGGTATTCATAGAGTTAATGAATCGGGTTTTCATCGACTTTTTGATCGGTTTGTTGTTGTCTTCATCGATGACATTTTGATTTATTCTCGTGACCGAGAGGAACACGAGGTTCATCTTCATCAGGTTCTCGACGTGTTAAGACGAGAGCAACTTTATGGAAAGTTTTCCAAGTGTGAGTTCTGGATGTCCGAAGTGACTTTTCTCGGGCATGTAATTTCATCAGATGGAGTGCGTGTTGATCCTCAGAAGACGGAGGCTATCCAAGATTGGTTACCTACGAAAAATGTTAAGGAAATCCGAAGCTTTCTCGGATTAGCCGGTTATTATCGGCGGTTTGTGGAAGGATTTTCTAAAATCGCTCAGCCCTTGACGAACCTTTTGCGAAAGGATAAGAAATACACATGGTCCGACGCGTGTCAGCGGAGTTTTGAGGAACTCAAGAGCCGGTTAATGTCGGCACCTATACTTTTCTTGCCGCAAGGGACGGAATGATTTGTGGTTTATAGTGATGCGTCCGGGCATGGTCTCGGATGTGTATTCATGCAGAATGGGAAGGTTATTACTTATGATTCACGGCAATTGAGACCTTACGAGGTTAATTATCCGACCCACAACCTGGAGTTAGCAGCCGTGGTTTTCGCGTTGAAGATTTGGCGTCATTACCTTTATGGCGTCACCTGTCAGATATTCACCGATCATAAGAGTTTAAAGTATATATTTACTCAGAAGGAGTTAAATATGCGACAGAGACGGTGGTTGGAACTAATCAAAGATTATGATATCGAGATCCTTTACCACCCGGGCAAGGCGAATGTTGTCGCCGACGCCTTGAGTCGTAAGTCCATTCAGGAGCAGATGCTGGCTCATTTAACAATTCAGAAGGAGCTTCAACAGGAATTCCTTAGACCCGAGATCGAGGTCTGGCTTCAGCGAGTGCAAGGGCAACTTTGCATGTTAGAAATTTCATCGCCACTTGAGGAGACAATCAGAGAGAATCAGGGTTCGGACCCATCATTATTGCGCATCCGTGAGGATGTGGCTCAGGGGAAAGCCCTTGGATTTGTGGTCCACGAGAATGGACTTTTGAGATTTAAGAATCGGTTGTGCGTACCGGCGAATGACGAGTTGAAAAACTCGATTTTGATAGAAGCTCATGCTACCCCTTATTCCGTTCACCCGGGGTCTAGCAAGATGTATAAAGACTTGAAACAAAACTGGTGGAGTAATATGAAGCGAGAGGTCGCAATATTTGTTTCGAGATGCTTAACCTGTCAGCAAGTCAAGATTGAACATCAGCAACCGACGGGTATGCTGAAACCTCTCCCTATTCCATAGTGGAAGTGGGAAGACATTTCTCTGGATTTCATCACGAGTTTGCCGACGAGTCGTCGTGGTATGAATACGATCTGGGTGATTGTGGACCGCTTAACTAAATCAGCTGATTTCCTTGAGATTAAGGATACTTGGGGTTCCGAGAGACTTGCCCAGCTGTTCATCAAAGAGATAGTGAGACTGCACGGTACTCTTAAGAGTATCGTATCTGATCGTGACGGGCGATTCGTGTCTCATTTTTGGAAATCAGTTCATCGTGCCATGGGAACTCAGCTTAATTTCAGCACATCTTTTCACCCTCAGTCCGACGGACAATCAGAGAGAACTATTTAGACATTAGAGGACATGTTGATGGCATACGTCCTCGATTGGAAAGACGATTTGGAAGCCCAACTACCATTGATAGAGTTAACGTATAATAATAGTTGGCATGTGTTGGCCACTAAGTATACTGGATACAGTTTGGAAAATAGTTTAAACAACAAACTGTACGGATTCTAAATCTGAGTGCGTAGCGAAAGTCTTGGATACAGTAGGTTGCTGTGGATACAGCAACCAAGTGTATAGTGTATACTTAATATATCACAGTAATTTAAAACAGTAAAAGCTGAAGGTAAATAACACAGTAATTAAAGTGGTTCGAGGTAAAGTTTATTATAATTACTGCGTACACAACTACATAATTATAACAACACACACAATCAATATATCGTTCACACAGATTGATATAAAGATCTTAGCTTAAACCGTTCACACAGATTGGTTTTGAGCTAATGCTTTGACTTGCTTCTTCACACACGCTCAAGCTTCGTCTTCTTCAATGCAAATCCTTCACACACAGGAGAAGCACAGATTGTTCACCCACACAGGCTGATCTTGAGTTTGTTCAACGTATAGAATGGATGGTGAACAACAACTTTGACTTTAAGAGCTTTCGATGAAGTGTTGTTCGGGATGATGAGCACTTGTATATCTCTTTAGATCTTAATTGCGTAAGCTTTGGAGATATGTTTTGCTCGATGATAACTTTTGATAGCTTGAGTGTTAGGTTCTGGGTAATCGATCTTCAATGCCTTCATAAGATATATATAGTCTCTGAAGAATGTATCCGTTGAGATGTATCCGTTTGAATGAGATTTCGTTCCAACGGGATTATGACACGATCCGGATTTCGCGGGATTCTGAAGATCTGAAGACTGGCAGTATTTAAATACTTTATCCTTGAGTATTTAAATACTTCTTTATTCAACGGGACTTGACTTCTGTTCCTTCTTTGTCCTGTTGTGAGCTGTATGGAAAATAACTGTATTTTGAGTTTCGAGACAGTTTCCATACTTGGTCTTTTCACAAGACTTCTTGCTGTACTGAAGAGCTTTACTATGTGCTGATTCGAGGCAGGTCTTCGATACAGGATCAAGCCTCAAAGCTTCGATACAGTTTCCTTTACTGTATACGGATTGGCATATATGTCAAAACCTCTTTATCAAATATCATTCGATACAGGGATCGGGTATCCCGGCTGTTTCGATACAGGGTCTTTGTTTTCCCAACAGCATGCTTCGATTAAGATGGCACCTTACGAGGCCTTGTACGGTCGTCGTTGTCGATCTCCTTTGTGTTGGGACGACTTATCAGAGACAATCGGCACCGAGCCCGATATGCTTATAGCCGCCCGTGAGAAGGTAGTTTTGATCAGGAGTCGTTTGTTGACCGCTCAGAGTCGACATAAATCTTATGCAGACAATCGTCTTCGACCACTAGAGTTCGAGACGGGTGACCACATTTTGGTCAAAGTGTCCCCGAATCGAGGTATTTTCCATTTCGGAAAACGGGGAAAGTTGAGTCCGAGATTTATTGGACCGTTTGAGATTTTGGAACGAGTAGGCGAGCTGGCTTATCGTTTGGCCTTACCTCCGGCGTTGAGCCGAATTCATAATGTGTTTCACGTCTCTCAGTTGCGGAAGTATGTTGTCGACCCGAGTCACATACTTCAGTTCGACGAAATCGAGATCGCAGATGATCATTCGTATGAGGAGCGTCCCATACGAGTCTTAGAGCGGCGAATCAAACAGTTGAGGAATAAGGCGATTCCTTTGGTTAAAATTTAGTGGTCTAGACACGGAGTCGAAGAGGCTACTTAGGAAACCGAGGATAGTATGCGGGAGAGTTATCCCGAGTTGTTTGACCCTTAGTTTTGGGGACGAAACTTTTTTAAGGGGGGGTGTATGTAATACCCAGTTGTAATTCAGTTATTATCATTCAGTAATTTCATTCGGTAATTATCACTATGTAATTTTTCACTCGTTATAATCATTCATCTGTGTTCACCGTTCGAAATAACTTCGAGTTGTGTATCGATATTGTTCATTGTTTCAACCTGATTCGGGAAACGAAACAGGAGTACTTTCTTGATCGTGGTAATTGATTCATTAGTCGTTGTTGACGTTGGAGTTCATGTCATTTCTAATCTCCTCATTGTTCGAATTGTGTTTTGTTGGGCGAATCCTTGTAATCATGGCTTGGAACCACCGTTTTGGGGGTTTATGTACTTCCATTTCGTGTTATTATTTCCCAAATATTGATTCCTATTGCTTTTATTCTCTTTCCGGATCATTTTTCATCATTTTAGGACTCAAGGGGGGTGTGGGCCGCGGCACAAGGAGTGTGCGCCGCGGCACACACATGTTCCAGTTTTTGGCCGAGCAGCCTGTACTGTGCGCCGCGGCACATGCCGGCAAGGCCGCGGCACACTCGTCTGGGCCGCGGCACACTCGTGTTGCAACTTATCGGCCAACCTCTTTGTACCTTGGGCCGCGGCACATGCCGACGGGGCCGCGGCACACTGCCGAGTCACTGCCGCGGCACACTCGTCCGGGCCGCGGCACGCTGCCGATCGTTGGGGGCTGCTTTTGGCCCTGTGCCGCAGCACACTTCGGCCGGGCCGCAGCACACAGTGCAGTCAGCGCTATAATTGCATTTTTTTCAGCGAGATTCATTCATTTTCTTCCTTTTCTTCAACCATACGAGAGAGAGAGCTTGAGGAGAGAAACTTTTCATCATCCATCACTTGAGAGTTTGGTTTTCTTCATTTCCTTCCGATCGTGAAGCCCGAATAGTCGATCTAACGCGATTTCATCGGATCAAAAGTGCTTGGATCTTCAAGAGGTAAATTCTTCAACATCTTGGATTTCGATTTTGTATTGAATTATGATGTTTTAGATGTTAAGATCATGTTATATGAAGTGATATACGCATGATTATGGACATGTTTGATTATTCATTGGATTATTGAAGGATTATTCAAGAACACTTTGAATATTGAGTTGGATTTGGGGGTTTTCGATTAATCGTTGTTGTAATCACGATTTTGGATATTCATAATGGATTATTGATCGTATTAAAGATGTTTTGTTGGTTTGAAACACTTCTTGGGATTTGATGTTGGTATTATTGAGGCTTGGTTATAAACAATCGAAGTTTGGCCACAAAGCATTCGATATAATGCCCCAATGAACTTGGTTTAATCGCATCGACGTTTTGAGTTCGTTATATTTGTGTTTGAATCGTATATTGAACGGATTGTTGGTAATTGTATTATTCAAGGTTGTTCGAGCGACCGATATCTCAATTAGGACGTTGTTCGTGGAAGGATATTTGTCACCGGTGTTGTGTAAGTTGATTCTTACTCAGTTAAAAGGATATTCATTCCTTTTGTTGTTGTTCATTCATAATCATACTTATTCATCAGTGTATTAACCGTATTGAGACTTGTAATTGTCGAATAATCACTTCATTCACGAGGAACGACGGTTCCAATCATTTCATTGAGTTATCAATCACGTCACTATTATTTTCATCTCGGTGAGTCATTCTTGGCCTTGTTGAATTATTATTCATTGTTATTCATTGTGGTCATTCTCGTTCATATGACCTTCTGGGTTCATATTGTAACACCCCCAAACCACTCGGGAATATTACAGCGCCGCAGACCCTCTCCGCGAGGATCTACCAGGCTAAATACAATACAATGCATCACTTCACATGCCGACATGGCTACGTAAAGGACCATTAGACCGATTTGGTCTTTTATCACAACACACAACATTACATACATGATTCTTTCCCAAAACTCATACCCGCGCAGGGGCTGGAATACAATAACGCTCCCATAAACCGGGATAAGAATACATCGGAGAAATAACTAACAAGACTATTCAACATACTCAATGATTGGTCTTCATGTGATTAGTATCGTCGTCTTCCATCATCCTTCGTATCGATCCTGTGATTCGCTCCCCAGCAACCTGCAAATACCTGGACGCAATACAGACATCCACCCCCCGAATACTCGGGGGTTAGCAAAACTCCACTGTTTTGCTAGTGCAAGTATAAAATATAAATACAAGCCATACATATCATATTCTGGGAATACAATAACTTGATTAATTTAGAAAGACTTCCCGAGATGTTTCATTTAGTTAAAATAATTCAAGTCTTGAAAGTAGAATTGAACAAGTAAGCACTTTGAAAACAACTCCGAATCCCGGAGTTTTGATTGGAAAATAATCACAAAACCTATAGCCATACATCAATTTACAACGGTGGACCAATTACACACAACACATCATCCATAAGCCATTCTAGTCCAAGCACCTCAAGAATATGTTTTACATCCCAAGCATTATGGCAAGTCAAAACATCGTGATACTCGGACATATCACAAAAATGCATCAAGTCACAAGGTTAAAAATACTCTGGTTAACCGTGGATCGACAATACGTGAATCCCTCCTCGACCCGTCGCCCTCTCGGAGTGGCTAACCCAAATGTTCGCGGAACCGTCATAAGCGGAACCCTCCTCGGCCCCGTCAGGCCCTCTCGGAGTGAACGAATATAACTCTCACACTCAGAGGTAATATCCGACTTCCCATGCAAAGGACTATAAACCATATACTCAGAGTACTCACCAGAATGGCCTCCGCAATCGGACACAAGCAAGATTAACAATATAATCTACAAACTATGAAAGGCAGGAATGAAATGAGGTAAACAACTAGTAAAATATTTTAAAGAATTCACAGCCTTCCGGAACCCATTTTGGGACACAACCCAAGGTTATTTCCAAATACAATTTCAAATCACAAATCACGGGGACCAAGACCCCAAATATTCACATCGACATCCTCCCGAGGGTTATTCGCATCCCGTACTAGTAAGCCACGGACCTCGGAGCCTCCTTGAGACATCCCCGAGTGAAAAACCCAATGGAAAATCACACAACATCACACATCATCGTGATGACAGTCATCTAACAGTACCACACGAAAACCGGGCACAACATACAATACTAGTACCCATTCTCAGAATGAGACATTCGTTCTTGAACACTCAAGTTAATTTGAAGAAGACCTTTATCGGGAATATACTTATACATATATTGATTCTTTTGAAAGTTAAATAACATTCAATTTTCCACATAAACAATCACCAATTTATTATGTATACGGAATACGAAGTGTATGGGCAAGATACTTGCCTCGGTAGTTGATACCGCACACTCCGACGAACGTGGATTAACCGGAAAACCTCGAATGCCCACAACTCTCCTGCAGAAACGACGGTAACACCACCGATCGGAAAACGGCGAACGGAAGGGTTCCGGCTCGAGTTCTTCGCAAGGAACCTGACCCCAACATCATACCATGAATAAATCGACGATCGAACAAGGAAGAATAATCGTAGAACGCCCGAAACTCCTTTGTGACATTTTATCGAACACTTTCAAGGTGTCGATTTGAAACTCAATAAAACGACGAATCCTCGGCAATCCAACCGTGGAAAAACAAGGGATTCGATATAAAACAACTTAATAATCATCAATCCATCACTATTCTAAGTTATAACGAATCAAACGGACGAAATCAACAAAATCCCCAATTTTTCCCAAAACTATGATTTTAGGAAAACTAACCTTGATTCGCTGGATTGAAGGATGTTAAGGAGTGATTAATCGATGTTATCAGCTCCCAAACTTAGTGGATTAGTTGTATAATAACATGCCTTCGTCACCTCCAAGAATCCAGCCGCGGAAGAGAAAGGGAGAAAATGAAAAATGAGTGCAAACAATACTGCTCGGTCATATTTATATCAGTGCGACTTAGCGACGCTAGATCGCCGAGCTAGCGTGCGCTAGCGGGCGGTCATGGTCGAGAATGTTCGGCCGGCCCGCCATCATGCGCCGAACACGTGCGCTGTCGGCCCATCCACAATCCAGACTTCTGGCTCGGCCAGAAGCGCGCAGTCTTCCGGCCAGAAGCGTGCGCTACCGGCCGGCCGTGAAGCGCAGCGATGTCCGGCAGAGCGTGCGCTACCCGCCGATCTTCCCGATTGTAACCTACGCCCTTACTGCCTCGGCCGACTAGCGCGCGCAGCCAACCGGCCATAGCGTGCGCTGCCTCCTGGCCGTAGTGTGCGCTACTTTCCGGCCGTAGCGTGCGCTACGCCGGTTCCTTGTCACAACGGCCCGGCCAGTGCCTGCACTCATCCGGCCAGTGCCTGCAGCCATCCGGCCAGCGTCCCCAACCGTCCGGCCAGTGCCCGACCACCGTGATTCGACGACTCGATTTTCCGAAATCACACGGAACGAACACGACAAAACACTCGGGGACAACATCATCGATCCGAAATGAAAACATCGGATAACCAATCATCATCTACGGTCTTAAACGCCAAAATCAGTTGTCGAGAAAATAATACCGGGACTCGACAACCGGGAAATATCTGAAAAAAAATGCAAAATAACTGGAACGAAAATCATGGGCATTACACATATTGCGTGGCCGGGTGTGGTTGTGTGGAATTTTTAGTCGGGCACACGATGGTCATGTATTGGGTTCACCGATATATTGGACCGTGCACACAGTAAAGCTTAACTCCGTGAGACTAATTAGGTACAAGGACGGGTGTGTCCGGTCATTCGTCTTGTATACTTGCACAGAACATTACGGGTGTACTATGATACTCCTCTTCAGCGTAATTCATAACTAAGGATATTTCATAACTTCAGATATATCATGATTGTATATTTTCAACCCCTGAGGATTGTTGTTCTGTGTAACTGACCCCGTTTGGGGATTTTGTTTTCAGGTCACGGCAAGGCAAAGGCACGGGAAGAGCATGTTGACGGCGAGGAGTCCCAGTGATACTAGTAGGGGGGCCCAGTCATTCTGGTTATTTCAGTCATTTCAGTCATTTCAGTCATTTCCGTCATTTGTATTTCCGCTGCAAATTCCGTTTGAGATGTTTATTTATTCAGGGTGGTGTATTTTATCTCCATATAAAATATACTAGTATTCTGTATTGTCCTGGTGTATTGTACTTAAGCTCCTCATTGGAGTATTTGGTAATATAATGTGGTTCGGTACTGTAATTATATTATTTAATTCATCAGTTTTCATTCGTCTGGTGGGTCCCAGTCGGGAGTCCACGGCACTGTAATATCCGCCTAGTTTGGGGTGTTACAAACTCCACAAAGTCGATTGCTGGCGTATCTGAGGTCGAGGTAAAGTCCACCAAATTTAAGAGTAGCGTCCTTGCTCGGAGGCTCCAAGCAGGGGGAAGAGTCTCCATAAGCTTTACAACAGTAAGGTAGTCGGAAACTCCATCATGCCTAACACGTACAAATTTCCTCGCCATAGTATTAATGTGATCGCCTACGTCGTGATGGTCTGGCCTTTGGTATTCTCGAAAAGTCCGAACTCTCGTGCTTCTCAACACCAATGAACATGAAGTTGATTTCCTAGCGGTTAATCTCGTGCGAGCCATCTACTCACATGGATTATTCTAGAATGTGTAAATGCATTGACCAATATACAAATAATATTGAACAATAATATTAACTGAGTAATCAAGCATATCCACTATTTACAAAAAATGAGAATAATTCAAGATGTATGCATATCTGAATTTCTGAATTAAAATATGTACCTGTTGAAGCTGGCGAAGTACCGTGGAATGGTATTACTGAATAATATTTTCATATAGAAGGGTATGCAGAATCATAAACTTCTCTGATACCACAATGTAACATCCTAATCTTATTTAATATTTTAAATCTTGATAACATCTACATAATTTAATAATTTATAATAACTTTTATTATCTTAATTTAAAAAAAATTTTAAATAAAATAATAACGTGCGGAAGCTACACATAAATATCATTTAGAAGAAGAACTTTTTTTTTTACAAAATTCAAAGTAAACTTTAGTGATTAAATAAGGGTAAGGAATTAACGAAAACTCTAATTTAAAATGCAACCAAAATATTAAGTACAGAATTTATACTACGTCTAATTACGTAAAATTATACCAACATTCACCATTTATAGAAAATAAGGCAATTGCCAACGTTCGCAAAACATTCAAATTACAATTTGAAAAAATTCTTCGTAAATTAAAATATAATTAATAATATTAAAGAGTTCGATAATTATATTGATACCATCTTCCACCGGTACCACGCTCGCTTCATTAACCTGAAAATATTTTAAAAATTCGGGGTAAGCTTGAGCTTAGTGAGGCTATACATGTCACATATGAATATATCACGAATAATGGAACACATAAATACTTCTGTTCTGTTTTTACGAGTACTCGGAGCCCGGAGGCGATCTGAACCCGAAGGCTAAATGTTCTGTGTACTGAAAGTACAATTTTTATGTTCTGTCTATATGACATGATAAATCACATCATAATTTATAATATATGCCAAATAACATGTAATATACATTCGAGACATGTAATTTTGTAAAAAATAAGTGAAAGTAAAAACTCCACCTCAAATGCAGCGCTTGACTAAGTATGAATGCTCGACTCGGAAATCTTAGGTTCGAAAGTTCTCGTCGTTATCCACAATAAAATAATTTAATATTATTATTAAAATATGAAATTATATAATAACACAAACTAAATTAAAATATTTGAATTTTATTTAAAAAGATGTAATTTGAGATGTTTAGAAATTAAATAGCGGCAAAATCAAAAAATAAAAAAATTAAGGGGGTTGAATTGAAATTCGGATTAAAGTGTTGGGATATAAAATCCAACACTTAGGTCAGATTTCTTCCCATTCCATTTCCACTCGCCGCCCCCTCTCACCACTCCTCCCTGTCCCGCTCTCCCTCTTCAGCCTTTTTTTTTTTTTAAACTCACACACACACACATACTCCGCTCCTCCTGCACACACGCACACAATCTGAGCGGCAGATGTGACATCGGAGGTGCAGACTGACCAAAATTGCGGAAAGCATAAGGGCTTCAGCCCTCGACTTCCAACGTGCGGGGATGGCAGGGTTGGTCGCGATTAGGGTTTTGGGCTCGGTAAATTTGCGCTCGATGCGGCGGCGATGGTGAACCGCTGCAGTTCATCTCCTTTCTTTTTTTTTTTCTTTTTTTTTTTTTTTTTGAGATCGATGAAAAAGTTTTGTAAAAAACTTGAGTTTGCAAAAGAAAATGAAAATATATATATATATATATACTTACAGTTCTCGGCCGATTCTTCTTTGTAATGCCTTAAAATATGATTCAGGTATATATATATATATATATATATTGTGTTTGGAAGACTGAAGAGTTTTGTAACTTTGTATCATTCTAATGTTTGCAACTCCCCACTAATATCATTATAATTCTGTGTTTAAGTTTGCAATAAAGAGAAGAAAACTGGCAGAGAGAATTGAAGGAAAAAAAAATGCTCAGACTTTTGGTTTCTCAAGTGTTGGCTGATTAATATTTGATTAATAATTTAAATAATTATTGGACTTTAATATTTTAAATATTCTGAGTATTGTTTATTTAAATATATAAATAATTTAATAACAAAATTTATAATAATGTTAGTAATAATGTTAATAATATATTAATACTAATAATAATATTAATACTAATAATAATATTAATAACAATATGTGGATATTACAAGCTCTGCTCAACAACTCGGGGGACATTCAAGCTAAGCTCTGTTCAACATTTGCCACATTCATTGAGCCACTAAGGCCCTGTTCTTTTAGATTTATTTTTCGATTTTGATTCGATCAAGTTCGATTCGATTCGATTCAGTCCATTCGGGCCTGATTCGATTCGATTCGATTGATTCCATTCTGGATTCGATTCAGTTGTTCTTCTTCTTCTTCTTCTTCTTATTATTATTATTATTGTTATTATTATTATTATTATTATTATTATTAATCTTAATTATTATTATTGTTATGATTACTAATAATATTACTATTATCATTGTTGTTGTTGATTACTATTATTATTATTTACCATTATTATTATTATTATTATTATTATTATTATTATTATTATTATTATTATTTACCCTTAATATATATTTCAATTCAGTTCAGTTCAGTTCAGTGAGTTCAGTCCAGTTCAGGTCCATTCAGTTCAGTTCAGTTCAGATCCTGTTGGTGATTTTAGTGTCACCATTCATTTTGTGTAATTGGAACTAATATGTGAGCTAAAGGGTTTATAATTCGTATTCTAATATATGTTCGGGTATGTGCGGAGTGCACACATATATAAGATCGAATTATAAGCCGGTACGATTATGTCGGGGTCCGGGGGCAGAGCCCCCGGCGGTGGTCCCGCTAATGACGGAAATTTAGACTGGGGATTTAGTGATATTTCCGAATTTTAGAGGGAGACTGTGGTAAAATTGATTAATTTCGTCAATTTTGTTAAGCCACCCGTCAACCCTAATTTCGGACCACTAATGACGGCGCCGCTCTCAAAACCCTAAAATCGACCTAATTGTAACCCTAATCCGACATGTATAAATAGGGCTCTCCTCATGAGTCTGAGACACCCTTTTTCTGAGCTCTCTATCTTTCTGATAAACACATAATTTCTCTAGCAATTTGGCTTACGTTTCTGTGCCTGGATTCGTAAGTGTTCCATTGGATTATCCTAGGCTGAATTTCTTGTAACCCGGGCATAGGGTAGAAATATCAGTTCGGAAAGTGTTTACACGATCCATTGGAAAATCCGGATCTCCATAAAAACCATTATACCCCAACAGATCCATTGATTCGATTGATTCATTCAATTGATTGATTCAATTGATTCACTTGATTGATCCAAAAACAAAGCCTAAGCCGTTTCTCGTAAGCTTTCACAGCCTTCACAAATTCCTGGAACATCGTCAACATTGCCAAACATTAGACAGTCGTATCTTGATTGATTTTCTCCAAAAATAGGAAATAATTACGAGAAATGCACTCAATTCAGCATGCATTATGGATGAACACCCCAATGAGCCTTAAACATGGTTATTACACAACACGCAAGTTGCGATGTTCACAACTTTCCGCCTCAAGAGAGTTCCTTTCATTGGTAGAGAATTATGACAACTGCCAGAGAAAGAACTCGATATTTGCTGGGATTTTAATCTTCCATAGCCACAACCAGTTAGATGTGTTATGAGCGTTGGGATTTCTAGAAAGCAACATGTTATAACCTGACTTTGTTGTGTAAAGCCCAGTGGGATTACCCGCCCAAGTCCAAGCATCGTCGACCCCCGACCAAATAAGGAGATAATCGGGTGATCTTTTCCTTCAACTCTGAAGTGATTAGAGAGTATAGCCCATCAAGATTTCAAACCCCATAAACATATATATCTCTTAGCTGCAAATTTATATCATGTATGTCTTGCTTATCAATTGGAACCAGGGTAAGCCAACTATCATACTAAATGCTAGAGTGGCCATTTTGAAACTTGAACTGAATCCCTCGCCTAAAGAATCACGAGCCTTCAACACAGAACGCTAAATACTAAACCCACTCAATTTCGGAGCACCGAGAAAGCTGTAATTTCAGAAGTATTTATCCTTCATCAACCGCACCCAAAGCGTATCAGGAGAAGTCATGACATCCTAAATTAGCTTGCCTAGTAGCGCTGTGTTGTTGTGTCGAACCACCCTCACACCCAAACCACCATCACGCTTTGGTTTTGCAGTAGTGTTCCACTCTATCATGTGCATAGGGCTGTAAACGAGCCAAATTGAACCGAATATCAGTAGGTTTGAGTTTGGCTCGGTGGAGTTCGAACCTAAGGTTTGACTCAGTTCGAATTGTCGAACATTTCGATTCGGTTTCGACTCGTAAATTTAAAAAAATGAACAAAAATAACATTAAATTGAATCAAAAATTCAAATTGAACAAAAAATTGAAACAATTGAACCATTTATTAAAACAGTAGACGATAGTTTAGAGTTCATCCGGTTAAGATCCGCTCAAAGCCTCCTTCTCTAAATCACCATATCCTTGATATTGAACCTCTCAAACCTTCTTCCTCAAATCAACGACCTATTTTTTAACCTCCCAAATAGATGAACTTCTCTTCAAACCATCAAATTGTTACAATCGAATTTAATTATTAGTGTTTTTTATTTATAGTATCTAATTACAAAAGTAACTAGCTAAAGAGTCGGAAAATCACGATAAATAGAATCATTACCATCATTTGAGGGACCGGCATGGTGCTCTGATGATGGTGGCGGAGTCTGTGAAGGCACAAATGTAGGCGTAGTCTGTGAAGGCACAAATAGAGGTGGTGGCTGAAATCCCTGCTGAGTCATAGTCTGACTAAGTGAGACCATATTGCCCACATCATCTGCGTCTCGTGCTGCTGACGTGCCATCGCCTGCTGATGCTGGATCATCATTTGACGTTGCTATTCCTGGAACTTAGCCATCTTCTCAGCAGCCTCCCTTCTCCCTTTCTGCCTCAACTCGAAGCTCATTCTCCATTCTCAACTGCTCCTCTAGGAAAGCTCTATTGGTATCACTCCGACGATGCTAGAAGCCCGGTGTATACTTCAACAATCTATGTCCCTCGGACCCCATCATCCGCGTATGAAATCGGCTCCCTTTAGGAGTATACAAGATACCCCACACCTTAGACCTGACGTAAGGATCAGACTGATCGATCATGTCAATAGCTGCAGGAAGATCTGTCTCTGCTAAATTCGGAAACTGCTCCCTCGTAATCTGTGCCAAGATAGTCTCTGACTCCGTCCTGACTCTCTCCTAAGTTACAAGAAAAAGCAGACAGTTGGATATGAATAAAGGTTAGAAAAAATACATATGCTATACATTAAGAAAAAAATAACAACTTTTTAGGAATTAATTATTTTTACTTACATGTTCGTCAATATTTTCTGGATATGTTTTTTTAGCCACTACGCAAACGCATTGTCCACTTGGTCCGAAGTAGTAGCCTCGTGAGCAACACATGCCAACGACCGTGACCCCACTATGGTGCTCCGTCAGACGACCACGATTGGTCTTGTTTTTTGTACTAGTCGTCTACAAAAAGATTTATGTCAAATCAATTATAAATTATTTCGGCATTAAATATATTTCGACTTTGTTAAAGAAATGTTATATAACACTTTTAACTAATTTCAATAACCTAATAAATAACAATATAATTAGTAATACATACCTTATAGCTGGGGTCGTTAAAATGGACGCAAAGCCAATTCCCCTCGTGTTCCTGGTATTTGAATTCTATAGGACAAGCATCGCAATTTCCACCCCAAGTCTCCCAAAATAGATGCAACTCATTTTTCCAAGACTTGTACCTATACAAGCAACAAAAGATCATAAATATCAAATACTTACACCAATAGCAATAAATAACTCGAGAACATTATTATTAACATTACTTACTTGGTGGACTGCTCCTCATCACACCAAGTATGTAGGGATGGAGGATTATCAAACCACACCTACAATGAACATAAACAAAATTCGAATAAACCAACATTTATTACAATCATAAACAAAACTCATTGAAGCCTTTTATCGAACACTTTTCATGCGGTATCCGTTTAAAAGATTCGGATGAAAGATTACATTTTTGGTCCGCTAGAATCAATGAAAACAACTGATAACACTACAATCAAGAATCATTAGCCGATCTAACAAAATCAGCCCAAAAGAAACTAAGGTTCATCTTACTTCTCCAATTGTGTGCTGAATGTTTTAATATTGATATTAGAACACTGTTTATATAAGGAGAGATGAAGGTCAGACCATAAAATTGAAGAAAGCGCTACAAAGTTCAAAGTCTTGGAAACATGGCAATATAATCTGACTTCATCAAAATATTATCAATAAACCAATAAGTGACGGATAGGAAACCACTAATATCAATACTTACCGACATAGCGTTGTTTAGGCTTTCCTTCACACAGATCGGCACGTCCTTCCACTCAGCCCACAACATTGGAACTCTATCTCGAATGAGAACTCCTATATATCGACGATATGCAATTGCGCCGTCAGAAGACAATATAGGGGCTCCATACTTATTAACCGGTATGGTGTGACGACTATTATCCGAAACATCTCTGTCAAGTACATAGCACTTAGATGGTCCCCGAGTCTTCTTCTTCTTATTCTTCTCAGATGTCGACAGCTGTGCCAAGTCATCTGCTTCACATCGAATATCCTCGACAAGCTTGCCCTTCGACCGTCTAGCACTGCGCCATATTATCTCCTCGGACCATGGAACAAAGATGTAAGCATTTGTAGGGTTTATCAAACTAGTTGTGAGTGGCTGACCCGTATCGCCGACCTCAGGAATGGCCGGTACCATGGGTGGCATGAAAAGAGTCGGGGGCGGACCGTGTGGTACCTCTGACGAACTATATACATGTCCTGTAGTGGAAGGAGGAGGGTCAGGCCGATGTATAGAAGGCATACGAGGTGCCGGAGTGGTCGTCGGGGTAGCGATAGGTGTGGACATCGTCTCTTGGTCCGGAAAATCTAAGCGTTTAGATAATCGAGAAGGTTCTGTCAGTGTATGAATCCCACTAGCCTCCAGTATCTTATGTGCACCACTCGTAGTCTTACCTATATAAAGGGGCGCGGGTTCCTTACGTCCCGCGTGGCTAGAAGCTGCAGAACTAACTCCCGAATCCGACGTCTTTTTTTCTTACCAAATCCCAATATTTTTGTTACATTACTCATGTGTGCCTGCGTTAAAATGAACAACACAAATAAGATTAGTGCGACTTCAAATAAGTAGAGTAAATTACATGAAAAATTCATGGATCTACTGTTGTCATTATCTGAACAAATGAAATCGTCTACTGGAATCAGAAAATACCTACCAATTGTGCAGAATCGTATCATTTTTTGAAGAGCATGCTTATTTAAATCACAATATTATGATATCACAGACTCTTTGACTACCAAAGTGATGCACCCATGCAAATCACAATCTATCCATATATCATGATTTCCAATGGATTCAAAACAGTTTGTAGACCGAAAAATCATACACGTATTGAGCATGAATAGACAATTTGGGGTCCGTGCGAGAGCGAGTCTTGCATCGAATTTTTAACGACCGTGTCTTCACAAAAGCACCTGAGTTTACAGATGAAATGCTGCTGGTCTGGTCTGATTTCCTCCTGCAATGTAACCAAAAAAAAAAATTCGAGAAAGGGCAAAATTTGTAGCAACAGGCAAAAATAAAATAGACATAAATGTTACAACTTGTATAGATCCCAGGCTTCCACAAATTCGGAACAATCATATTCAGTACATCACAAATTGAACGAAAAATGAGCAAAAACCCAAAAAAGAGTGAAAAGATGGGAAGAAGAAGCTAACCTGAAGAACAAATAGAATTAGGGCTTCTTCTGGAGTTGAGGCCGATGGCGAGCACAAGTCCACGGCGGCAACGGGCGGCGGACGACGGACGACGGGCTGGACAAGGATGAACGACAGCAACACAGCGAGCATGACGAAAGGCCAAGTGAGAAGATGTTTTTTTTTTCGTTGTTTTTAACACAGACTTTAGCCGACGACATGTAAAAGTCGTCGGCCATTCAACTTTAGCCGACGGCCCTGATGCCGTTGTTGGCTAAAGACTTTTTTTTATATATTTTGCTTTCTAGTTTATAAATATATATATATATATATATATTAGTTTTATAAAAAATATATGTGTATATATAAACATAGACTTTTGGGATTTAGCCGACGAATATGTTGTCGGCTAAAACAGACAACTTTAGCCGATCACTTTTGGGGTTTTAGCCGACCACTTTACTAATTGTGGTCGGGTAAACAACTTTAGCCAACAACGAAACCGTCGGCCGCCCAGTGGGATTACCCGCCCAAGTCCAAGCATCGTCGACCCCCGTGACCAAATAAGGTGATAATAGGGTGATCTTATCCTTCAACTCTGAAGTGATTAGAGAGTATAGCCCATCAAGATTTCAAACCCCATAAACATATATCTCTTAGCTGTAAATTTATATCATGTATGTCTATATAGGGAAGTTGCTTATCAATTGGAACCAGGGTAAGCCAACTATCAAACTAAATGCTAGAGTGGCCATTTTGAAACTTGAACTGAATCCCTCGCCTAAAGAATCACGAGCCTTCAACACAGAACGCTAAATACTAAACCAACTCAATTTCGGAGCACCGAGAAAGTTGTGATTTCAGAAATATTTATCCTTCATCAACCGCACCCAAAGCGTATCAGGAGAAGTCATGACATCCTAAATTAGCTTGCCTAGTAGCGCTGTGTTGTTGTGTCGAACCACCCTCACACCCAAACTGTAATATCCGTAATTTTTCCATTTTTAGCAGTTTCCATTTTTGGTGTATGTCTATTTTTATCGACTCGCTTGTAACCGTTTTGACATTTTGAATCTATCTTGTTCTTGGAGTTTTTCCATTTGGATGAGTTTTGATGATGTTTCCACGTAATTTCGTTTTATGGCATGTTTTGCCGTATGAACGTTCGATTCTTGTAAAACTCATTCGTTTTCGTTGTTTCTTGGTTCGTACAAGTTCGTATGGTTGAGTTGGTCATGTGGAGACTTTCGGTTTGTAAATCCGACGTCGTTTCGTGATTTCGGGCACTTGGGCCATTTTTGTAATTTCCTAATAGTTTAGGGAATCTTAGTTTCGTTGTCGTATTACGGACCCTCCGGTGGTCGGAATTGTATTTTCTTTCAGCTCTTAGCTCCGTTGTCTTGTATGCTTCGCGTCTATGTTCCTGGATTCTGGTCTCGTCGTGCGTTTCGTGTTTTATACCCTCGGCGTGACTTACTGCGATGTGACATTAGCGATCTTTGAATCTGTGTAGGTAGCGCACGCTACCCCTGTTACCTTGCGTGCGCTACCGAAGTGCAGTTAGCGTACGCTAACTCCCTATTGTTAGCGTACGCTAATGAAGGGTGGCAGAAGCCACTGGACCTGTCACGGCCCCGTTAGCGCGCGCTACATATGACTATTAGCGTGCGCTAACTCCGCTGAATATAAGTCAGCGGACAGTTTCAGAACAACAGTTTATTTCTTTTCTCTTCGTTTCTTCGACGTGCGACCTCAGAGATGATTTCCACCAGTTCTATTCGGAGTTCTCTTCAAATTCCATCATGGTAGAATCAAGCCATCATATCATAATCAGCATAATCACCTTTCATCAGCCGAATTAAAGGTAATTCCTCAGGAACCCTAATTTTGACGAATTTGGGGGATTTTCGGGATTCTAGGGTTTAGTTCCGAATTGTTCATCTATATTACGATATTCTTTACCGATTGTGATTGTTGAGTGATTCTTAATCCAATTTCCTTGATTTTAATCCGCGAACTATCAATACGGGGAGATTTTGCGTAAACCCTCGCCCGTATCAATTGATCGTTCATTGTCGTAGCATGTAATCAGGGTTATGGGTGTATTCCAATAGAGTATTGTTGTCTGTTGGGACTGAACTGTGTTGATCCTTCGTTTAGGAACCGTCGTTTTCCACCCGGACCGTTCGTAGTCGTGTTTCAACTCCGTTTCTTCAAGAATGTTTCAAAGGCAAGTACTTTACATTTGTTTACATGTTCTAGTATTCGAATTATGGCTGTATCGTGGTTGTTGTGGATGGTTATGTGTATGTTCACCTAGGGATGGTCCGACGGGGCCTCTAGGGATACGTATTGCCGTGAGTGTGCGTATCGCGAACTGTGGTTAGCCACCCAGGGATGTCCGACGGGGCTCTGCGGGGTACGGTGGCCGTGAGTCTCGTACCAACGGTTAACTTTGAATTGTGATTTGTTGGAGATAATGTGTTTTGTGATTGTGCATTGTAAATATTCCGGAATATAAAACGTTTTCAAAAATGATTTTTGGCGCATTATTCATGTGATTAGAATGTAGTTCAAATGGATTGTACTTGTACTAGCAGTTGTCGCTAACCCCTTAAATGGGGGAAATACTTTTTGTATTTCAGGTATTGATCGTGGGGACAAGCGAGTACCCGAGCCGTACGAGGATGATGGGCAAGCATGATATTGTCCAGAAGTTGGTTATTGGTGTCTTGTCTGTCAATTATTATTAATGTCTGATTTTGGGATTCTGTATTATAAAATTTGTTTAAGTACTCGAGTACTTCCGATTTGAATTTTTTAATGTTGTGTTCCCATTTTGGGAAAATGGATTTGATGTCAGAATTTCATTTGTCGGTTATAGTCTTTTATTTAGCTTGTCGTTTTATTTATGATGGTTTGTCATTGTCGAATGTCTCGTTTGGTACGTTAGCCTGGTGGATTCCACAGTGTGGGTTCCACGGCGCTGTAATATACCCTGAACGTCTTGGGGGTGTTACAGATTATGGTATCGGAGCTTAGGTTTATGGATACCTAGGCTGTCGGTTATTTGGGTCTAGTTAAGTGTCGTTTTTGGGATAATATCACTGCTATGCCATCATCTCAGTACGCCGGTGCTCGTAAGTTTTCCTAACTTGACTCGTTTCACCGTTATGTTCTATTCCTGTCTTAGTATCTTGTTGCGTTTTGCGTTTGAATTGTACTTACCCGTTGCTTCTTCAGAATTCCTGCTGGTAGAGGACGCGGACGCGGTAGGGGACGTGGCGCAGCCGGTGGGACGGCCATGTCCGATCACTCGGGAACTGATTCGGCGATGCCTTCCTTGTCGAACAGTGTTCCCCCTAGTTCCGGAGGTCACAGACTACCGCTAGCTCCGGTAATGCACATGAGAATGTTGGAGTGGCCAACATTTTGCAGCAGGTAGCGAACCAGATGACGCTACTGACTCAGGCCGTTCTAGTCGGCCAAGCTAATGCCAACCCGGTTCCGCCTACTGGATCCAGTAATAATAAGCTACTTCAGGACGTGATTCGTATGCGTCCTCCGCAGTTTGATGGTGCTTCCGACCCTTCTGGTTGGGAGAATTGGCTATTCGAGATGGAGAAAGTGTTTGAGGCTGTTAATTGTTCCGAGGAGAGGAAACTACCCATTGCTCAGTACTTCCTCGCCAAGGAGGCAGCAACGTGGTGGCAAGCGGTGAAACCGCGTGACCGAGAAGCTACGTGGGCAGAGTTTCGGGATCTGATGGAAGACGAATTCTGTCCTTGGCCAGTGAAAGAGGGGAGGATCCGAGCCTTCTTTGAGGCTAAACCCCAAGATGTTCCTATATCTCAAGCTATCAAAGACTACAATCAACAGTTGCATTATGTGAGGAACCAAGTCCGCGATGAGCTTGATAAGATCCGCCACCTTGATATGCGGATGAAACCGAGGGTGCGCCACTACATGTCTGGTCTGGGGTGAACGACTTTGAAGGAATATTAGAATAAAGCGATGGCTTACGAGATGTCGTTTTCTGCGACAGAGACGGCAGCTGAAGGAAAGAAGCAGAAGACCTCCGGTCAGTTTTCAGGAGGCAAGTCAGGAGGGTATCCGAAGGCTCAGTCTGGTCCGCGAGTCTTCGGGATTCAGTCGCCATCAGTTGGTCGAGGAAACGGTTCTAGGTCTGCTCCTGCTGGTTCCGTTCGTGATCCTAAGTGCTTCAACTGCAGTCGTCCGGGCCACATGATGAGTGAGTGTGATAGGCCTCCGATTCAGTGTCTTGCTTGTGGTCGTATGGGTCATCGTGCTAAGTTTTGTACGGATGCAACTCGGGTTCCAGTTACTCAGATATCAGCCCCAGCTGCGGGAGAGCCGAGTGTGAATCAGGCACCGACAGTTCCTCAGCCGCAGTAGAGTTTTGGTAGAGGTCGAGGTCGTGGTCAGCCTTCTAGAGGGGGAGCTTCTAGTGCGGGGTCTGTTCCGCCCCGTGTGTATGAGATGAGGAGAGCCGGAGATCCCGACGCGACGGTGGCTACAGGTACCGTCCACATCCTTGATCATCCTGTTTCTGTATTGTTCGATTCTGGTGCTACGCATTCTTTTATATCTTTGGATTGTGTGCGTTGTCTGCATGTTGATTGCCTTGTTGCTTGTGAGTCTTTTGTTGTTAAACTTCCTAGCGGGGATAGCATCGTGGGGGATCGTGAGATTAGGGATTTTCCAATAAGTATCGCGGGGAGGGTTTGGCCTTCTAATCTGATTGCGATGGATATTAGAGATGAGGATTTGATTCTAGGTGAGGATTGGCTGGACCGTCATGGAGCGATCATGAATTATAGAACGAGGACTGTCTCGATGCTAGCCTCCGATGGTACTGAGCATTCTTTTGTGGGACGTAAGCGGAGTAGCCAGAGATTACTGGTCAGCGCCTTGAGGGCGGTGAGACTCCTTCGAGGAGGTTGCACGGGTTATTGGTGTTACGCTTTGAGATCGGAAGAAGGGGGAGTCGAGCTCTCGTCTATTCCGGTAGTGTGTGAGTATCCTGATGTTTTTCCAGACGAGTTGCCGGGTTTACTGCCGGATCGAGAAGTTGAGTTTACCGTCGATTTAGAGCCGGGTGTAGCACCGATTTCTAAGACACCATACCGTATGGCACCTGCCGAGATGCTTGAGTTGAAGAAACAGTTGGGAGAGTTGCTAGACATGGGGTATATTCGACCGAGTGCTTCACCTTGGGGCGCACCGGTTCTGTTTGTGAAGAAGAAGGATGGGTCACTTCGTTTGTGTATCGACTACCGAGAGTTGAACAAAGTGACCATCAAAAACAAGTATCCGCTCCCGAGGATTGATGACTTGTTTGATCAGTTGCAAGGGGCAACCGTGTTTTCGAAGATTGATTTGAGATCGGGGTATTATCAGCTCCGAGTGAAGGATACCGATATTCCGAAGACGGCCTTTCGGACGAGATACGGACACTACGAGTTTATGGTTATGCCTTTTGGGCTAACCAACGCCCCAATCGTGTTCATGCAGCTTATGAACAAAGTCTTTATCGAGTACCTCGATAAATGTGTAGTCGTCTTTATCGACGATATTCTGATTTACTCGAGGAACGAGGAGGAGCATGCCCGTCATTTACATATTGTGTTAGACATTTTGAGAACTCAGCATCTTTTTGCGAAGTTCTCAAAGTGCGGGTTTTGGTTACGGGAGGTTATGTTTCTCGGTCATGTGATCTCGGCCGAGGGTGTTCGTGTGGACCCACATAAGGTAGAGGCAGTGTTGGATTGGGCGCCGCCCAAGAACGTGAAAGAGGTCCGCAGTTTTCTGGGATTAGCCGGGTATTACCGCAGATTCGTCGAGGGGTTCTCTAAGCTCGCTCGACCGGCCGACTCGGTTATTCTAAGTCAGAGAAGTTTGTGTGGACTGATGAGAGGCAGAATAGTTTTGAGGAGTTGAAGAAGCGGTTGACGACCGCTCCCGTTTTGGCTTTACCGAGTGGTGATGATGGATTCTCCGTTTATAGTGATGCTTCGGGCCAAGGGCTCGGATGCGTACTTATGCAGCACGAGAGGACGATTGTCTATGCTTCCCGTCAGTTGAAACCGTATGAATTGAATTACCCTACACACGATCTTGAGTTGGCCGCAGTCGTATTTGTGTTGAAGATCTGGCGTCATTACTTGTATGGCTCGTCGTGTCAGATTTTCACCGATCACAAGAGCCTAAAGTACATTTTCACCCAGAAAGAGCTTAATATGAGGCAGAGGAGGTGGTTGGAATTGATTAAGGATTACGATCTCGAGATCCTTTATCATCCGGGCAAGGCTAATGTGGTAGCAGATGCCTTGAGCCGGAAATCGGTATCGCTTCGGGCGCTTGAGTTACTCACGGCCCAGTCGGGACTTCAGCTAGAGTTTATGAAGTTGAGCATTGAGATTGTACTGCCAGAGAGTTCCGGGCAGTTGCGTACTCTTGAGATTTCTTCATCTCTGGTCGAGGACATTAAGTCGGGACAGTTAGAGGACCCGATGTTTATTCAGCTTCGAGAGAGTGTAGGGAAGGGGAAAGCCCCGGGATTTGTTATTCATGAAGATGGAGTGTTGAGATTCCGAGGTCGGTTGTGCGTTCCGAACGACTCGGAATTGAGACAGAGTATCATGCGAGAGGCTCATGCATCACATTACTCAGTCCATCCGGGCTCGAGTAAAATGTATAAAGATCTGAGGAAAAATTTCTAGTGGAACGATATGAAGAAGGAGGTAGTTCAGTTTGTGGCTAAGTGTTTGACTTGTCAGCAAGTCAAGATTGAGCATCAGCGGCCAGCTGGATTATTGAAACCACTTCCCGTTCCGGAATGGAAGTGGGAGGACATCTCTATGGATTTTGTCACGAGTTTACCGAGGACGAAGACTGGTATGAATATGGTATGGGTGATTGTAGACCGACTGACTAAGTCGGCACATTTTCTGGGCATCAAGGATATTTGGGGTCCAGAAAAGTTGGCTCGTATTTTTATCACTCAGATAGTGAGGCTTCATGGTACGCCGAGGACCATTATTTCAGACAGAGATGGCCGATTTATATCGCATTTTTGGCAGGCGGTACATAAGGCATTGGGGACACAGTTGCGTTTGAGCACTTCGTTCCATCCCTGCATCGATGGCGATCGACGTACCATTCAGACGTTCGAGGATTTGTTGCTCTCGTGAGCGATAGAAAGTAGTAGTAACTGGTAGGATCATTTTGACTAGATTGAGTTTACTTATAATAATAGCTGGCACGCGTCGATTAAGATGGCACCGTATGAGGCACTTTATGGCTGACGTTGCCGATCTCCGATATGTTGGGATGAGCCGTCCGATTTGGTTGGCACCGAGCCGGACCTTGTGTTGGAGACGAGGGAGAAAGTTGAATTGATTAGAAAGAGGATGTTGACTGCTCAGAGTCGACAAAAGTCTTATGCGGATGTTAGGCGTAGACCCTTGGAGTTTGAAGTGGGAGATCATGTTCTGTTGAGAGTGTCTCCGACGAAAGGAGTTTTCCGTTTTGGGAAGAAGGGGAAACTCAGCCCGAGATATATTGGACCTTTCGAGGTATTAGAGAGAGTCGGTGAGTTAGCGTACCGCTTGGCGTTACCTCCGTCGCTGAGTCATGTTCATAGCGTATTTCACGTTTCGCAGTTGAGGAAGTACGTTCCGGACCCGTCCCACATTATTGACTTTGGGGACGTGGAGATCGAGAAGGATATTACGTTTGAAGAGAGGCCCGTCAAAATTTTGGAGCGTCGTGACAAGCAGTTAAGGCACAAAACCATTCCTTTGGTTAAGGTGCAATGGTCGAGGCACGGAGTAGAAGAAGCGACGTGGGAGCTAGAGGAGGATATGCGTTCGAGATACCCCGAGCTTTTTGATTCTTAAGTTTCGGGACGAAACTTTATTTTAGAGGGAGAGAATGTAATATCCGTAATTTTTCCATTTTTAGCAGTTTCCATTTTTGGTGTATGTCTATTTTTATTGACTCGCTTGTAACCGTTTTGACATTTTGAATCTATCTTGTTCTTGGAGTTTTTCCATTTGGATGAGTTTTGATGATGTTTCCACGTAATTTCGTTTTATGGCATGTTTTGCCGTATGAACGTTCGATTCTTGTAAAACTCATTCGTTTTCGTTGTTTCTTGGTTCGTACAAGTTCGTATGGTTGAGTTGGTCATGTGGAGACTTTCGGTTTGTAAATCCGACGTCGTTTCGTGATTTCGGGCACTTGGGCCATTTTTGTAATTTCCTAATAGTTTAGGGAATCTTAGTTTTGTTGTCGATACGGACCCTATGGTCGGAATTGTATTTTCTTTCAGCGCTTAGCTCCGTTGTCTTGTATGCTTCGCCTATGTTCCCGGATTCGGTCTCGGTCTGCGTATGCGTTTCATGTTTTATACCTCGGCAGCTTCATCTGCCGATGTGACATCGCAAAGGCTTTAATCGCATGTAGGTAGCGACGCTACCCTCATTACCTTGCGTGCGCTACCGAAGTGCAGTTAGCGTACGCTAACTCCCTATTGTTAGCGTACGCTAATGAAGGGTGGCAGAAGCCACTGGACCTGTCACGGCCCCGTTAGCGCGCGCTACATATGACTATTAGCGTGCGCTAACTCCGCTGAATATAAGTCAGCGGACAGTTTCAGAACAGCAGTTTATTTCTTTTCTCTTCGTTTCTTCGACGTGCGACCTCAGAGATGATTTCCACCAGTTCTATTCGGAGTTCTCTTCAAATTCCATCACGGTAGAATCGAGCCATCATATCATAATCAGCATAATCACCTTTCATCAGCCGAATTAAAGGTAATTCCTCAGGAATCCTAATTTTGACGAATTTGGGGGATTTTCGGGATTCTAGGGTTTAGTTCCGAATTGTTCATCTATATTACGATATTCTTTACCGATTGTGATTGTTGAGTGATTCTTAATCCAATTTCCTTGATTTTAATCCGCGAACTATCAATACGGGGAGATTTTGCGTAAACCCTCGCCCGTATCAATTGATCGTTCATTGTCGTAGCATGTAATCGGGGTTATGGGTGTATTCCAATAGAGTATTGTTGTCCGTTGGGACTGAACTGTGTTGATCCTTCGTTTAGGAACCGTCGTTTTCCACCCGGACCGTTCGTAGTCGTGTTTCAACTCCGTTTCTTCAAGAATGTCTCAAAGGCAAGTACTTTACATTTGTTTACATGTTCTAGTATTTGAATTATGGCTGTATCGTGGTTGTTGTGGATGGTTATGTGTATGTTCACCTAGGGATGGTCCGACGGGGCCTCTAGGGATACGTATTGCCGTGAGTGTGCGTATCGCGAACTGTGGTTAGCCACCTAGGGATGTCCGACGGGGCTCTGCGGGGTACGGTGGTCGTGAGTCTCGTACCAACGGTTAACTTTGAATTGTGATTTGTTGGAGATAATGTGTTTTGTGATTGTGCATTGTAAATATTCCGGAATATAAAACTTTTTCAAAAATGATTTTTGGCGCATTATTCACCTGATTAGAATGTAGTTCAAATGGATTGTACTTGCACTAGCAGTTGTCGCTAACCCCTTAAATGGGGGAAATACTTTTTGTATTTCAGGTATTGATCGTGGGGACAAACGAGTACCCGAGCCGTACGAGGATGATGGGCAAGCATGATATTGTCCAGAAGTTGGTTATTGGTGTCTTGTCTGTCAATTATTATTAATGTCTGATTTTGGGATTCTGTATTATAAAATTTGTTTAAGTACTCGAGTACTTCCGATTTGAATTTGTTAATGTTGTGTTCCCGTTTTGGGAAAATGGATTTGATGTCAGAATTTCATTTGTCGGTTATAGTCTTTTATTTAGCTTGTCGTTTTATTTATGATGGTTTGTCGTTGTCGAATGTCTCGTTTGGTACGTTAGCCTGGTGGATTCCACAGTGTGGGTTCCACGGCGCTGTAATATACCCTGAACGTCTTGGGGGTGTTACACAAACCACCATCACGCTTTAGTTTTGCAGTAGTTTTCCACTCTACCATGTGCATAGGGCTGTAAAGGAGCCAAATTGAACTGAATATCAGTAGGTTTGAGTTTGGCTCGGTGGAGTTCGAACCTAAGGTTCGACTCGGTTCGAAATTGTCGAACATTTCGACTCGGGTTCGACTCGTAAATTTAAAAAAAAATGAACAAAAATAACATTAAATTGAATCAAAAATTCAAATTGAACAAAAAATTGAAACAATTGAACCAGTTATTAAAACAGAAGACGAGAGTTTAGAGTTCATCCGGTTAAGATCCCCTCAAAGTCCTCCTCCTCTAAATCACCATATCCTTGATATTCAACCTCTCAAACCTTCTTCCTCAAATCAACGACCTATTTTTTAACCTCCCAAATAGATGAACTTCTCTTCAAACCATCAAATTGTTACAATCGAATTTAATTATTAGTGTTTTTTATTCATAGTATTTAATTATAATATTTATTTTGTAATGTTCATGTCTATTAAGATGGATAACAAGTTATTATAACAACTATATTCACTCATTTAAATATTTTTTATATTTAAACTTATTCGGACAATTAGCGGGTATTACTATATGCGTTTGGAGAACATATAATAAAATTTCCTTTTTACTCGGGCTTGAAATGGCAAATGTATATAAATTATAAACGGCTTTGTGGATTGTATGCATACTAAATTTAAAATCAGAATCTTTTTTCTAACCTTTTGATATTTATACTTTTTCAGAATGTTTAATTTGTAGGCGTTTGTTGAAATGGATAACCAATTATTATAACAACTCATATTCAGTTATTTAGATTTTATAAATTTACATGAGTTCAGATAATTCACGTGTATAACTATACAAATTTGGGATGGACACAAACAGTAGTTTGAGACGTATGTGTATATAATTTCTAAATGAGTTTTGGTGGCTGAACCTTAACTGTATCGTTTTGAGTACACTATACAAGTTTGAAATAGAAGTAAATGGTAAAATGACATTTTAATTCGGACAAATATGATTATATAAATTATAAATAAGTTTGAGTAGCTCATTTGTTGCCTCATTTTGATTCATTGTTGGGTTCTACCGTGGTAAACGATTCTGGATGACCGAAGTCTATTACTATATGATTGTGGTTGCTGAAGTAGCTGTACTGGCTAACAAAAAGCACAGTATTAAAGTAAGAAACAAAAACAAAGCCACAATCTCCGTTTTCCTTCCAACTTCCCAGCTTCCCTTCTCCAATCTATACTTTTATTAAAAAGAGAGTCGCGACAAGTGTTACTCTCTAAGATTTTTTAATTTTTTAAAAAAATCTACTTTACTATTAAAATAAAATTGTACAAAATACGTGTCTTTACGTAGATTTTTTGGATTAATTATTTTTTTTTAAAATACACTAACTCCTATTTGAACGAGAGGTAATGGATCTTTTTATTTTTCTCTCAATATTTAGAAGTTAATAGTTTTATCGTCTCAATTTTATTTTTTATTACTAATATTTTAAATTAATCTTCTTTTTACGATATTTGATTTAACATTCATTAGGCATATATATAATTAAAATATTTCTTTTTGAATATAAGTTGTTTTTGAATAATTATTACATTATATCTTGATTTTAAATTATTTGTATATAAAATACAAAAATCAAATAATTTTTTTGAAATAAATATATCTTTTTACAAGATCAATACTTTTACTTCACTTTTCACCTTATTATAATAATATTAGATTATTGAGTTATTTTATTTTAAAAATATTTGGGAAAAAAATTATAGACATGTTAGACTTATAATTCCCCGTAGAAATATCTATTATTAGTTAAAATAATTTTTTGATTGATTCTTCTTTTTGTGAAAAGAAAAATTATATAAATAAATATAATAAGTTAATTATATTTTTACTTAAATACGTCACAATAATATACTTTATCACCCTATGCCTACTGAATTAATATCATTGTGGATCTCATGGTATATTATTAAGTATAAAATGTGTGACTTTAATCTAAATATTTATCAAAATTATATGACATTCTTTCGTATTTATATTGATATGTAATTATATTAGTATATTAATATAAATATTACAAATATACAATGATCATATAGATTACTGTCATGTTTATATATTTTATATCGAACTTTTACACATCTATCTATACTTAATATTAAAAGAGAGTCGCCAAAAAATCTAAGGACATATGTGTCATCTCCACGTTAATCATCTTTTTAAAAATCTTAAAAAAAATGGACGTTTAATTTGGGAGTGGGTTAGAGGGTTATTCCATTATATACTATCTACCAATTAAAAATTTCTCTCATTTTATTCCTTTTATTTTTAAGATAATAGTTTAAACAATTACAACTTTTACGTATCAATTTTATTTTTGAAAAAAATATGTCAAATTAATTCTTACTTCGTGTTCTTTAATTTGACATCCATATAGTATATATAAAGTAATATAAATATAATTATAATATATTTAGATGATTAAAATATTTCAATATAAAAATATAAGAATATTGAAGAAAAATATATTTTTAGTTTATTTTCATAAACAATTATTGATTTTTAAGAATTATTTTGTTCTGATTATAAAATAGTAAAATATATTACATTAATGTCAAATCATATAAAAAATTATATTAGTATGAATAGGTTCTATACTTTTCATGAAAGTTGATAATACAACGACAACAACATGAGAGCGCTTAGTCCCAAAATACTTTGGGGTGAAATTTATAATGAAAGTTGATAATAATAAATATAATTTAATTTTTTTATTTATAAAATTAGATATAAGACTCATATTGTCCTATATGAAAAAAAAATGCGGCTTAATTAATTTACGGTTTCTATCGTATGCGCTTAGATCACATGATAAGATTTTATAATGAAATTAAATCAAATAATAGTATATGTACCTGTGTATGTATACTGACTCATGTATATTTTATAATAATTTTATAATATTATTGAAATTCGATCACATATTATTAATATAATAAAATATTTAATATTTTACGGGAGGACATCTAGTAAACACCAAAAAGCATAATCGTAGCACAGTCTCAATAATTAATCCTAAGAAAGAAAATAAAAAAGCTCACATTTCACACATTACACACAGTACGGTGCTTTGAGGCCACTCAGAAAAATGGGAGTTTCAGTGCTTATTCTAGCGGCCTCCATCTCCCTCTACCTCATTGCTTTTGTACTCGCCGTCGGTGCAGAACGACGCCGTAGCACAGTGCTCTTTTACCCCCATCTCTCTTCTATTACTGTCTTTCATTTTGTCCTTTTCTGGTTTTTTTTTACTTGCGGTTCTTTTCATTTTTCTTTTCTTTTCTTTTTTATTTGAAGGCCAAAGTGGTCCCCGACGAGTACGACGAGCGAACATACTGTGCTTACGGGACGGACGCGTCGACGGTGTACGGATTAACGGCGTTTGGGCTCCTGGCGATTGCGCAGGCGTTGGTTAACGGCGTCACGAAGTGCTTCTGTTTCGGGAGAGGGATGATGGGTGGCCGCTCAACTACTTATGCTGTTTTCTTTTTCATTTTCTCATGGTAAGCTCACTTTGCTGTTTTCTTCCCAATTTCTGCAAATTGCGACACTTTTGCTGCTTTTAGTGTTTGTTCAGCATTCTTGGGGGGGTCGGGTCGGGTCGGGTCGGGGGCAGAACCAAGGGGCTGTGACAGGACCTGGACTTCAGAGAGGAAAATTTTAAAGACCCAGTAGCACTTGTACAAAAAGAATTTAGTACAAAAGATCACCTGAAATTTAGTATAAAAGCTCACCTTTTTCCCTAAGTTTTAGCTACCAGAGCCGACCCCTTAGAAGAATCACGAGTCCGCCTCTCAGTGGGGTTAGGGTCATATGCTGCTGCAGGTTCATGCTGTGTTTGGCAGAACATAATGGTGATTGAATTTGCATTCAATAATTTAGTGTGATTGATGATGTTTTGTTTATGTTTTTTTGTGTTTGTATATGGTGAAATTACTGAACTTAGCATGTGTTTGCTATATCGGGCAATTTGGTTCCTTTGTTGAGCATTTGTTTGGGGCAACGAGTTCGTATCAACTACTCTCCCAACTTGCCTTTTTTTACTCGAGGTAATGTGAACAAACTTACCATCGAACCGCCTTATGCTAACTACGTCACCTCTTGCTGTCTGAAACTCCACCCGATGGAAGTTCGTATGAAATGGAAGCTCGAAAAACGTAAACCATTGAGTACTAATCCATACCTCAAAAGGAAGTTCCATCTTTAATCCAGACTCGAGGGATGGAAAGTTCGAAAAATCAGTTGGACAAAAGATCATTTCATGTAGCATTGTAGTGTCTTTGAAGCAAGTCCTTTTTAATTAGTTGAAATTGGCCAACCTTTGGTTTTCTGTATTTCATTCTGTATTTCATTTTCTAGTGGTTCAAATCGGATGGTTGATTATAACTACATGAGCGGACTCTAGTTAACATGTAAAATTAGGCGCACCTCTGTTTTAGGTCTTTTATTTTGGAATGCTTTTACAGTTGTTTATATTGTTTGAACAATGCTAATATGCTATGTGTACACATAATGTGTATATATATATATATATATATTTATATACACATATATCTTATTTACTGTGGGGCACATTCATTTATTGCGGTCCCACAGTAAATGAATGGATGAGATGTATTTGTGTATACATATGTGTTCATGTAGCATTACATTGTTTGTTTTGCCACTTCAATTTTATTTATTATTAAGTTTTTGTGGATATTTATATTTTCATGTCATTATATGTTTATAAGATTTATAATTTGATTTATTTTATTTTCTATTATTTGTGCGCCACCTTTCTGAGGCGCGGGCCTCGCCTTACGCCTCAGGCGATAGGATCTTATATCCCTTGGTGCGCCTTTCTCCTTTAACAACTATGCTGACGATTCTTAAACATCCCTTTGGTAATAATCCATATTGTGTTGGCCAATAGCATGGAACATCCATGTTTCTCGACCAAGTCATTTCCTCTTAATGGAACAATCCATATTGTGTTGGCCAATAGCATGGAACATCCATGTTTCTCGACAAAGTCATTTCCTCTTAATGGAACATTTGAAATATCAGACACTTTGTGCAAATTTGGCATTTACTTTCATTTTCCCACTCTAAATTACTTGGATTCTTTTTAGTGTTTAATTACAAAATGCCCTTGAGATTTGGTCTAATTATGAAACACCCCATCTATTTTCCGATATTACAAAATACCCCCTTATATTTATTTTACTTTAGACCCAGTACCTGCCGGTGGCCCGGCTCGAATACCCGGTCAGATGAACCGCCTGATTTTTTAATGAGCCGATCCCGCTCCTGACTTCTACCCGATAGTAAAACCCGGTATGTCCCTTCCGCCGGTAAATACCCATCCGTTTCTTAACCCAATACTATTATTCCAGCACGAACAAATCTAACTATTTAGTGTTGTTAATGGGCCAAGCTACTCGGCACTTGCTAGGCGGCCTGGCTCGAATACCCAGTCCCAGTCCCAGTCCCATTCTTTAATGAGCAGGTCCTGGTCCCTACTTGCTACCTGGTTCCTTAACGGGCCTGTCCCTTCCCGACTCGAGACTCTACCAGCCGTACTGGATATAGTAATAACCCAACTCGGTCCGATCCATTAACAACACTAGCCAACATGGCGGTATTTGTTAAGAAGACACCAACCTCAAGGGGGTATATTTGTAATTTCAATATATGACTGGTGTTTTTTGTTATTAGGACAAACCACAAGGGGGGTTGTCGTAATTTTTTTTTTTTTACATTTACATTTGTCGCACCCCCCCCTGAGTCATGTTCCATGATGTATGTGTTGATTTTACAATATCAATCACGTATTGTGACATGACAATAGCAGTTATCTCAAACTCATCGCCGTCTCATGATATTTTCCATATAAATGGAAAAAACTATGATGTTGACGGTTTTGGAATTTCGTTCTATTTCTCCTTCATATGAAGGTTGCGACAGGAAGGGCATCCGGCGTAAAACTTTGCCACTTTGTTATTTGCATGAGTTATGGTGTTAACTAATTTTAGACAATTAAACGACACTATAATCTTCATGCCACCGACCCCAACATAGTTGGGATTAAGGTGTTGTTGATGATGTTGATGATGATGATTTGTCGCACCCCCCCTCTGATACTAATAAGTAGTGATCTCCGTTCGGTTTCGCCTTAAAATCCAAACGACCAAACAGGGCCAGCTTTCTGGCGGCGGAGGCGTGCTTGTTGGCGGGCTCAGCTAGAAATGCTTACCACACAAAATACAGAGCAATTTTCCACGTAGAGCACCTATCCTGCGCCACTCTTCGTAAGGGCGTGTTTGCTGCTGGAGCTTCCCTAACGTTGATATCAATGACAGCTTCGATTTTCTATTACTGGACACATTCCAAGGCCGACACCGGTGGCTGGGAAAAGCATCGCAATGTTGGGATGACGGCTTCGAATTATACGGAGAATCAGCATCCGATGAAGGCCGATGAGTTTGAAAAGGTTTGATGAACGGGTTTTCATGAGATTTATTGTTAAAATTGTGGTGTGTTCTCGGATATGTAACTTATTGGAGTGTATAATAATATGTTTTTTGTAGTAAGGGAAGTTGCTTGTAATAATAATAACTGTATGATGGTTCTTGCATTTCAAGAGTGGTTTCGTCTAAATTTTCTTTAATCTATGAACCACATTAAACCCAGATTTTGATCAATCTTTTTTTCCAGAAAACTTGTCTTCACCGAGTTAGGTCTATTATTTTTTAATTCTTTTAGTTTTGTTTTCTACACTTTTTCTTTAGTTTTAGGGTTTAGTTACAATAATTCTTCGTGGCTCGGCCCGATCCAGTTAGGTATCGATAAAAAAGTAAATCTGTGTAATTTAGTGAAGGGATTTAAAATAAACTTATTAATTTTCTGATTTTACATTCTTAATATACAATTCCTATGATTTTACATTCATAATATACTATTTCGATATGGATCGGTTGGAGCCAAATAGCACTACTCAGTTAATTATTCTTAATATACAGTTCCTATGATTTTACATTCATAATATACTATTCTGATCTAGATCGGTTCGAGCCAAATAGCACTACTCAGTTAATTATTCTTTGAGGGTTTTCTACACATAAATCATAATTAGGAAACATTATTTTAATTGCTTTTTTCTACAAATAATTAGGAAACATTCTCCTGATATTTTGCCCATCTATCAAGAATGGATAATATCCCCCAGGTTGTGTTTTTAAGATTGTATCGATATTAATAAAAGCTTATTTTTCCTTTATATTCTCTCAATGTAAATTGTAAACTGTGATACTTAGAAATACAAGTGAATTATTCAAGTAAGAATGTTAGTGTCTTGCTAATTGCCATGGCTGGCCTTAAATAAACGCTACCAATATCTCCCTCTCTTAGGTTCTAAAAATCAAATCAAACTATTCGATATTTAATTTGAATTCAATTAATGAAAATTTCGTTTGAACGCGGTTCAGTAATATAATAAATCAAACTTCAACACCAAATTTCTATTTGATAAAAGATAAAGCTCGACTCGAGCTCAATTTTATTTGAATAAAAATTATAAAATATATATAAAAATAAACTACTCGAGCTCGATCCATGTTCGGCTTGATTAAAGTTCGTTCGAAGTCGGAACGATACTAATCAAGTCAAGCTCAAACATAGTATTTAAAACTCGATAAAATTTTAAATAAGTTTAATCAAGTATATGTTTCGTTTGTTTGAATTAATTTACACAATTACTTTAAATATCCTTAGTATAATGATTAATGTGGATGTTTGGCAAAAAGCTTTTTGTGTTAAAATTAGAGGTTTGATAAGTCAAAACCTACAGTAAAGATATTTGGCGGAGTGGTGTATGAAAGAGCTTATTGAGTTCAATAAGTTAATTTTGAAAAAAAAAACTCGTTTAATGTTAAAGTAAATATGAACTCTACTGCAAGAACAATCTAAGTTGGAATTATTAAGAGAGAAGACATAATCTAGCCATATCACAAGAAATTGTAATATTCACATGCAACTTAATTTGCATAAATCAGAAGAAAAAGAATAAATTTGGACCAATTTAACCCTGACCTCCCTTATTTCTCCCCCTGCCTCTCTCTATCTCACTCATCTCCCCACGCTGACTCTCACTCTCTCTTTCTCTCTCTCTCTCTCTCTCTCTCTCTCTCTCTCTCTCATTTTTACATATTCTCTCTCTTCTCTCTCTTTCTCATTTTTACATTTTCTCCTTCTCTCATAACCATCTCCAGCTCTCTCTCGAGCCCTTCCTCCCACCGACCATCGGCTCTCACAACCATCCCCGTCGAATGGCCGCGCCACCCATCACCGTCGTCGGCCATGTTCACCATCTTCATCTCCGGCGCCGACCATCCCAGAGCTCCAGATCTCGCCGGAGTTCCAGCGCCGTCGATCTGAACCTCCCTCTCCAACGCCGCCGCCTTCCTTCTGCTCCCGCTGCTGCTGCTCCGTCGCCGGCCCCTTCAACTCCGACGCGTTCTTCTCTAATGGAAAGCCTTTGTCCATAATCTTAAATGATACTATATGGCAGTTGGTCTTGATTTTATAAAATTGTTTTATTTTGTATGTAAAAATAAAACTAAGTGCAGAATCCTCCCTACTCTCTCTTTCGATTTTATTTCTCTTTCTCCAACTTTCTCTCTCTAAAAAAATCATAGATCTAGCTTGAAATAATGTTATTTGCGTATTTGTTTTTGATGATTTACAAGTTTTCATATGATTTTTTGTGATTTGTGGTATATTTGGGGTGATTTCCGATCGATTTGTATGTATTGGTGTTTTAGATCTAATTTTTCGCATGTTTGCATACGTGGTTACGAATTTACAGTTGTTACGATTTATTTATTTCGTACTGGGTTACCATGTTACAATATTGTCATTTCGTATCACTATGTCTTGATTTTTTGTTAAAATTTTATCATTTCGTATCAGTACGAAGTTACAAAATTCGAATTTCATAACACATTTGTGCCAATTTAAAATTTTTGTATTGGAGATTTGATATACATGTTACGAATTCGTAACTGTTACGATTGGTAAGAAATTGTAACTTCTTACCAAGTGTAACTAGTACGAAGTTACGAATTAATGATTTCGTATTAGTGTAACCGTAACTATTTCCAGCTACGATTTAGTATCTGTTTTAATGGGGTTCTGATATATTTGTAAGAAATTGTAACTTCTTACCAAGTGTAACTAGTACGAGGTTACGAATTAGTGACTTCGTATTAGTGTAACCGTAACTATTTCCAACTACGAATTAGTATCTGTCTTAACGGGGTTCTGGTATATTGGTAAGAAATTATAACTTCTTACCAAGTGTACCATTTAAACTTAACATGTTACTATATTGGTAATGAACGTAACGAAGCGTAACGAAAAACAAATAATAAATGATCAATTATTAATCGGGTAATGTAACGAATGTACCGAAAAATAAATATTGTATCCGCTTACTGGTCTTCGTGTACAATAAGAAATTGTAACTTCTTACCAAGTGTAACTAGTACGAAGTTACGAATTAATGACTTCGTATTAGTGTAACCGTAACTATTTCCAGCTACGATTTAGTATCTGTTTTAATGGGGTTCTGGTATATTGGTAAGAAATTGTAACTTCTTACCAAGTGTAACTAGTACGAAGTTACGAATTAGTGACTTCGTATTAGTGTAACCGTAACTATTTCCAGCTACGAATTAGTATCTGTCTTAACGGGGTTCTGGTATATTGGTAAGAAATTATAACTTCTTACCAAGTGTACCATTTAAACTTAACATGTTACTATATTGGTAACGAACGAACGGTTGCTACGTTAAAAACAAATAATAAATGATCAATTATTAATCGGGTAATGTAACGAATGTAACGAAAATAAATATCGCACTACATCGGTACTTCGTGTACAATATCCCAACACGGTAAATAAGATACGAAGTTACGATACAATAACACAAAAGGTAAACAACACATAGTAACGAGACGGTACGAAATACATACGTCGTAACCCAGAAACTCAGAAAAGATAAGGAGAGAGATAAAGTGGGTTAGTTTTATTGAAAAGTAAGGGTATATTGGTCCAATCATGTTCTTTTTGGCTATAATTTGTACAAACTAAGTCCCTTGACAAATATTGTCATTGACTATGGCAAAGTGGCTAAAGGAGTGTATTTTCTCAATTATTAACTTAGATTTTGTTGGAAGAATGAACTTTCAAATTTTTGTCTATGAAGTTTGGAATATATTTTATTAGGAAGCATGAACTTCTCTTTTTGTTATATGGAATTTATTTGCAGCAGGTTACTCACTTTTCATACACGAAATATGTATTATAGTAGAAGCACATTCTTAAATTTTCAAGTGAATCGCAGTGCAATTTTTTTTTAGAGGAGTGCAAATTATTTAAATATATATATATTTTCATATTTTTTATATAAAGAGCAAATACCTCCTAATATTTTTAGTTAGGTACAAAACCCCCTTTAACGTCATTTTGTTAGCTGCCGTTAGTCAGGGGGAGCAATTTGCCCAAGATTAGAAACGTTGAGGACTTAATTGCCCCAAACCGTAACCGCTTTTCATGTAAACGTTAGGGGGGAAATTGAACCTTCTCCCTTTTACAAACAACTATCACATTTAGGGTCGGTCCTAGCAAATTTGAGGTCCTAGATGAAAGTCATGAAACTTAGAGTATCTCGAATGCTTGAGGTTATTTTAACTTTGGTGGCATATAAATAGATATTAATATTGTATTATATGGAATAAACCATAAGAAAATGGACACCATCTCTCCAATGTACACTAAAAAGTAAATATGAGTCTCATCTTGGGTCTCAAAATATACTCAAGAGTACCAACCTATGATGCACGGATTCTTTAAAATTGGGCAGTATGCAGTATCGGATACTGCATGGGTGCGGGTGCGAGTGCGATTCGCGTGGGATTCGCCACGTGGCGAATCCGTGCAAAAAAACAAAAAAAAAAGACTCGCGTATCCCCGGCACAGATACGAGTCCATTTTTTTTTTTAGATTTTTGTAATTTTTAAAAGTAAATCAAATAAACTAAAATACAAAAAGTAAATCATTTAATAAGTAATTACTTTTACCTTTAGCAGATTCACTGACAAAGATTAGAAAGCTCCGCTGCTCAAAGCCATTTTGAATTGTTTTTTGTATGACTTGTTTTATGTATTTGAATTGGTTTTATGGTGATATTTGAATTGTTGTTTTTTATATTTAACAAGTGTTATATATAATAAAATATAAAATAAACAGACATATCCTTGCCGTATCGCACCCTAACATTTTCAAAAAACCGTATCCCCGCACCCGTATCTGCCCACACCCGCACCCGCCCCCTGCACCTGTGCAACATAGGTACCAACTCATATAGACATGATAATTTTTACATTACATTGGAAAAGATTTTTAGATAATCAACAAATAGACTGTAGCATTGGAGATAAAACAAGGCTCCTGAACCAATATTAGAGGTGAAAAAAAAATAGAAAATCGTTGGAAAATCTTAAACAAATATGGTTAGCTCCAAATATGTTGGCTTAGAGGAAGATATGTTTTTCAATTGAAGAAAAAATTAAAACTACCATTTTTTTTTAATGAGTAGCTAGCAGATCACAGAAACTATGGTTCTTCCTAATAGCAGAAAAATATCAGTTCATTCATAGTAGCAAATGATTATTGAAATATTTGGAAATAAAATAATATTATTTTCGGCAACTGCAATTATGATACTCTTGTGCAATTCGAATTCGGTCCAGCTCATTAGAATGATTCCTAAGGTTCAACATAAAAAATGCCATAATAATTAGAAGCAAGAGAATATGAAAATTTTGATCACATTAATTATTTGAATATCTTAAATCTTGGACACAACCATTATTTCAGAAAAATAATTGTCATCTCATATTAATTTCTTTCTTCATGTCTTCATCTTCGTCACAAAATTTGAATTGTCATCAAAACTCCCGCAAAAAATTGAACAATATCACTTTGAATTATGATAATAACTTCTACTACAAAGTTCGAATTGCATAAATGTCACCAACCCAAATGCTTACTTGTAGAAATACTTTGATACCTAAATGAGACTTACTACTATTACCATTATATATTAATAATCTTGGACAAAATTAGCAATTAGGGGTATGAACTTTCCCAATTTTTGCACTTATGATAACAAACTTTTTTTTGTATCCCTTGCTCGCGTCAGTATCAACATCAGATGAATTCGATCCTCTCTTAACGAGGTACCATCGTCTCATTGGTCTACCTTGACCCTTGTGATTTTGAGGTCATATCTAGTATTCAGAATTTGCCTCGATTTGGTACCGCTCTCGCAGCCCGTACCGAAACAGTGCTTTACCACTAGATATTCAGTCAACTGCGGCGCCTCAATGCATTTCGGTTTTATCTGCTGAAGTCGGAGAAGAGGAGGTAGCGGTTCGTGCTTGATGAGTTGAATCACTTGACCCTGGTCCTATCTTTATAGTTGTAGTAGATCCGGAAATGATCTAGGTAAAAGATGTTGGCTGCTACCTCGTAGGCAACTCACCAGGAAGAGTCTATATCACTGATAGGCCAATCCAATTAGACGGAGGGATGGTATCAGTAGCCTGACGAATACTTCGTCATCTGAAAACAACCGTTCTCCTAGTCTCTCACTCAACCTTCTTTCTGTTGCTTTTCTTTAGAGATATGAACTTGTTTCTTTCCAACCAAGTTAGGTATCCGTGAAAATCCGTCAGTTAAATCTAACGACTTGCTCACTTGTCCGTTAAGTGACGCGTGTCACCTTCTCTTTGGTCCACATAATAATAAAAAAATATAAAGTCTAAAAAATATTAAAAATACAAAATCGGATTTTTTTTTAAAAAATCCAAAATTTTTTACTTTAAAAATCTGGAATATTAATTTAAAAAATCAGGTGTTTTTATTTAAAGTTCGAAAATAAGAAAAATATAGAAATTGGACCTTTTATTATTCTTTAATACGTTTTTTAGATTTTTTTAAAATAAAATAGTTTTCTTATGAAAAGTAAAAAAAATTTACGAATACAAAACTAGCAGGTTTTTAAATTAATAATAATTCAGTTTTTGTTTACTTATGGAAAATAATATTCTAGTTTTTTTTTAAAAACAGTTTATAAATCAGATCCATATTTTTTCTTTTTTATTTTTGAAATTTAAATAAAAACATCCGATTTTAATATTAATAATCCAGATTTTTTTAAAAAATAAAGTTTCGATTTTTTTAAAAAAATTTCAGATTTTTTAGTTTTTTATATGGTTTAGACTTTTATATTTTTATTATTTTTTTATTATTATATGGACCAATCAGAAGGTGACACGTATCACTTAACGGACATGTCAGCAAATCTGTTAGATTTAACTGACGAATTTTCACGGATACCCTAACTTGGTTGGACGGAAACAAGTTCATACCCCCAAATGATACAAAAAAATTGTTACCATAGGTGCAAAATTTAGGAAAATTCATACCCCTAATTGATAATTTTGCCAATAATCTGGTAACAAACAACTCTAAATGTTACCATCTAAGGGATAATATTCGAGAATAAATATACTGCAACTGAATAAATTCAAAAATAATAAGTGTCACCACATGCACAGAGAAGTATGAAAATATTTGCACGAAAATGTTACCATTATGCAAACATAATAATGGAAACTTTTGAACAAAATATCCCTATAACAATACCTATATGTGGAAACACTAAGGGGCTGTTTACCAACTCTGTCATTAAGATCTGAGTGGAATAAGTTATCTGTTTGTATTATGTTGTCTGTCTGGATAAAGATGAAATGTTGTTTACCTGCATTGCTGAATCAACTGTCTGAATGGCAGAAATGACCATTTTACTCCCTCGATATATATAAAAATATATTAAATATTTATATTCAAAATAGTTCAACACCATACAATTATAACTTGCACAACATCATAATAATATAACACAATATCTTGTTATAATAGTCATTTGGTTCCATTAAGATGATAGCTTACCGAATAAGGAGCTGGGGGATCACTGTCTCATTAAGCTGCTATCCTATTGATTAAGCTCCTGGTAAACACATTATCAACTGTCCGAAAAAGCTATAAGAAACCAATAAGCTTCATTAATCTGCTAGTAAACAGGCCCTAACATGAGTAAAATGAGAAAAACTATTATCACCATTGTGTTGTGTCGAGATTTATACACCTCAACAGGCGATCGGCACAAAGACCGGGCGACCGAACCAGAGTCAAAAAGACCAAGGCAGACTTGCCGATCGAAGGACCCAGAACAGGACCCAGCGCCGAGCGATTGACTGCCAAGGCGATCGTCTCCCGGCGACTAGCGATCGTCCCAAGTGCCCGATCATGGACGACCGCCTCATGCCACGTGAAGCCAACATCCGACCGAGTTTGCGAAGGCCGAAACTCGGGATAGAGACCCACGTACAGATCTGAAATAGGCGCCGCAGGATAAGGCCCTTTGACCCCAGCCTGTCACCATCTTCTCACCTACCGACAGACCCGCCGAAGGTCCAAGGTGGGACCTCCCGAGACAGCGACAAGAGATACGTGTTGCACTCTCATTGGTTCGCTTAGCTGGATGCCAGCAGCAACCGCGGATTTTGAGGCAATCAGCCCATGTGCTAAAGATGATCGCCCCCCTTATTATAATACGGGAAAGGCGATCGCCCGTCAGGATTAAGACATCCCAGCTCCTCCTATAAATAGAGGGCCTCCTGCACTTGGAAAAGGGTCTCCTTCTTGGGCTTGGCTTCGCTTCTTTATCTTGGCCACGCTATAAACTTCGGACATCTTTCTGTCTCTCACTCTGAAAACCTCTTAACCCTAAGACGGTCGGCAAAAACGAGAACAAGAACTCACAGAGCTTCAACTCTGGTTCTTCCGGCAATCATCCGCACTCAAGAGCTAGATAACTAGGGTCTTTTACACTCATTGTAATTGTACTCTTACATTAATATTTGTACTCCAACGTATTCGTATTAATAACATCTCTAGAGAGCATTCAAGCCCGGGCCTAACAAACCTGGAAAATCTTGAGTTATTTACTTTCCCACGGACGTGCTCTCGCATTTTGTTTGTTACTCGTCCATTCCAGCATATCATCTCCGTATATAATTTTGGGTAACAACAATTGGCGCTAGAAGGAGGGCATCTTAACCTTCATTTTCATTCCGACCGTCTCGAAGAACACTTACTGTTCTCCGGGGCATATACTTGAAGAAACACTCACTGTTCTTCAAAGAAAAACCTTCAGAATCATGACGTCTGCCACCACATCGAAGAGAGCCACTCTCCGATCCGCCGGACGCCTTATTCCGGCTCGATCCGAGCCCCGACCTACGGCAGAGGGTAGCCGCGGCGACGCGAAACTCTCGATCCCGCACCTGAGGGACGGCCCCAGCCTCTCGCTCGACTAGTTCCAAACCGCGGAACAGATCGAGGAGGCTATGGCCATCCTAAGGGAGCGACGGAGAGCATGCGCAACGCCCGCTATAACCCCCTCGGCCATCCGCCGCGCGAGCAAATGGAATATCAAGGGGTCAATGGTCGAGCGATCATCAGAAAGCACCGATTCGCGAGAAAAAGCACTCGCGAGGCGGGACGGTTCCGTTTTCAGCCGCCTAGGAAGCGACCCATCATGGCGACTGGGGCATTCTGGCCCCATCCATGAGACGACGGAGCCCGAATCCGTCACCAGGAGTTCGGCATACCCAACTCCCAGAAGTCAAGTCGGCCACTTAGCTCCCCCTCGCCGAAGAACCGAGATCGGCGACGAAGACCTCTTCGCCTACCACGGAGCCAGGAGATCAGTACACGATCGCCTCGGCTCCCGTTCCGAGAGCCAAACCACGAGCGACCAAGCTAGGGCGATGGCCGCAATGCAACGCTAGCTTGATGGCATGAAGGCGCTCCTAGAAACTGGGGCAGGCGCCACGAGAAAGATCGCCGGGCCAAGTGAGCCGCTCGCGATCCATATCTAACACAGTGATTACATGAATGATTAACTGAGGTGACATGATTATCTGATGAAATTCTTGAAATGAGTATCTTGAATAAGTTAACAAGATTAATAATATGATCTTCTAGATCAATAACTGAGTAATGAAATGAATTTAGTAATTAATGAGTTAAAATGATCGTCCTGATCATCAACTGAGTAATGAAATAAATTGAGTAATTAATGAGTTAACATGATTGTCCTGATCATAATGAATGATGATGTTTGAGGATTGTTAATTGATGAATGATGAATGAATGATTATTGCCAGAATTTATACCATGGCGTTAGAAATCTTACAGTTCTTTCGGTCTGAATGGCTCGGCATTTGCACAGGTCACACGTGACGCGAAAGTCCAATGATACTAGTCTGATGACGATGATTTCAAATGAGACATGACTCGGAAGGTAGTATTCAAAACCACTCTCCGATACCAACTCTGTAACACCCCAAACTAGGCGGATATTACAGTGCCGTGGATCCCCGACTGGGACCCACCAGGCGAATGAAAATGATGAATTAAATAATATAATTGTAGTACCGAACCACATTATATTACCCAAATACTCCGATGAGGAGTTTAAGTACAACACACCAGGACAATACCGAATACTAGTATATTTTATATGAAGATAAAATACACAACACTGAATGAAACGGAGTATCCAAATGAAAGTCTGCAGCGGAAAATAAAGGACAATAACATGAATAACTGAAAGATCGGGGCCCCCTACTAGTATCACTCGGACTCCTCGCCGTCAACATGTTATTCCTGTGCTTTTGCCTTGCCATGACCTGAAAAACAAAATCCCCAGTCGGGGTCAGTTACACAGAACAACAATCCTCAAGGGTTGAAAATACACAAACATGATATATATCTGAAGTTATGAAATCGCCTTAGTTATGAATTACGCTGAAGAGGAGTATCATAGTACGCCCGTAGTGTTCTGTGCAAGTGTACAAGACGGATGACCGGACACACCCGTCCTTGTACCTAATTAGTCTCACGGAGTTAATCTTTACCGTGTGCACAGTCCAATGTATCACTCCCAATACATGGCCATCACGTGCCCGACTAAAAATTCCACACATCCGCACCCGGCCACGCAATATGAACCCAGAAGGTCATATGAACGAGAATGACCATAATGAATGTCAATGAATAATAATAATCTGACAAAGTCAAGAATGACTCACCGAGATGAAAGTAATGATGAAGTGATTGATAGATTCAATGAAATGATTGGAACCGTCGTTCCTCGTTAATGAAGTGATTATTCGATAATTACAAGTCTCAATATGATTAATACAATGATGAATGAGTTATGATTATGAATGATCAACAACACAAGGAATGAATATCCTTTTAACCGAGTAAGAATTAACTTACTCAACACCGATGAAGAATGTCCGTCCACGAACAACGCCCTAAATGAAATGTCGGTCGCTCGAACAACCTTGAATAACACAATTACCAATAATTCGATCAATACACGCATCAAACACGATTATAACCAACTCAAACGTCGATACAACAATATCCAAACTCGTAGATGCACTCTAACGAATACGTTGAAAATATCCTTCCCGTTGGTTACGACCAAACCCAAATAATCGAAACCAACTATCAAATGATTGATTCAAACCAGAAAAACAATATCAAAGGCATCAATAATCCAATAGGAATCAACAATTCAATATTACGACAACATTAATCGGAAAATCCCCAAATTAACCGAAGTCAACCCCAAGGGTTCTTGAAATAATCCCCAAAATAGCCATTAAATCCGTAGGAATATATTTATCCACAGTAGATAATCCATACCTAACATATTCCAACAACAATCCAAGCTTACACGAAGAAATCGGAAGGAAAAACTCAAAAATCCGAAATTCTAGATCCAAGAGATTAATACCTTTGATTTGATGTTTAGGAGATGATGAAGTGATGATTAATCCAACTCAAATACTTGAAGATGATGATAGGTGATAGTAGCTCGAAGAGAACACTCCAAGTCGCTCGAAGTCGCCCGAAGTCGCTCAAAAACGAAGAGAAGTGAGAAAATGACGAAACTCAGGCTAACTGTCCAATTTATACTGCTCCAGATTAGCGTGCGCTAGCCCCAGTTCTTAGCGTGCGCTAACGGGTGTTTTGGTTAGTCCAGTACCCACTGTCCGAAAACAGTAGCGCGCGCTACGTACCTTTTTGTAGCGTGCGCTACGGCTATACACTTAGCGTGCGCTAACCTTAAAATATTAGCGTGCGCTAATGAATTATCTGATGCCCAGTACTGGAGTCCAGAACCTTCTATCCTCTGATCTGATCGCGGTAGCGTGCGCTACAATCAATATTTAGCGTGCGCTACAACATCGATTGCGTACGCTAAAAACCACTCATAGCGTGCGCTACACCAAATATTAGCGTGCGCTACTACAAACCACTAGCGCGTGCTACTTACCATTCGTAGCGTGCGCTACTTATAACTCACCTGCAGTCCAGTGCCTTCTGGACTGCAGCCAGGGCAACATTAGCGTGCGCTAATGCTGAGTGGTAGCATGCGCTACCTGTACTCAATTAGCGCGCGCTAAGGAGAGTACGTAGCGTGCGCTACTCCTCACACACATCCCACAATGAAGATGACAATGATGATAAACACGACACGATTCTCCAATTAGATTGATGATGAATGACGATTGATACACGATATAATTACTCTGAACAGTGAACACAATGATTGAATATGAGTGACAAATGATCATTAATGAGTGAAAATTACTGAGTGACAATTACTGAATGATAATGACTGGATGATAATGACTGAATTACAACCGGGTATTACATACACCCCCCCTTAAAAGAGTTTCGTCCCCGAAACTAAGGGTCAAACAACTCGGGATGATTCTGCCGCATACTATCCTCGGTTTCCCAAGTAGCCTCTTCGACTCCATGTCTAGACCACTGGATTTTCACCAAAGGAATCGTCTTGTTCCTCAACTGTTTGATTTGCCGCTCTAAAACTCGTATAGGACGTTTCTCATATGAATGATCATCGGCGATCTCGATTTCATCGAACTGAAGTATGTGACTCGGGTCGGCAACATACTTCCGCAACTGAGAGACGTGAAACACATTATGAATTCGGCTCAACGCCGGAGGTAAGGCCAATCGATAAGCTAGCTCGCCTACTCGATCCAAAATCTCAAACGGTCCAATGAATCTCGGACTCAACTCTCCCCTCTTCCCAAAACGGAAGATACCACGGCTCGGGGACACCTTGACCAAAACATGGTCACCCGGCTCGAACTCTAATGGTCGACAACGATTATCTGCATATGATTTCTGTCGACTCTGAGCGGTCAACAAACGACTCCTGATCAAAGCTACCTTCTCACAGGCGGCTATAAGCATATCGGGCTCGGTGCCGATTGATTCTGATAAGTCATCTCAACACAAAGGAGATCGACAACGACGACCGTACAAGGCCTCGTAAGGTGCCATCTTAATCGAAGAATGCCAACTATTATTGCACGTGAACTCGATCAACGGTAGTTGGGCTTCCCAATCATCTTTCCAATCGAGGACACATGCCCTCAACATGTCCTCCAAAGTCTGAATAGTCCTCTCTGATTGTCCGTCGGACTGAGAATGAAAAGCTGTACTGAGATTAAGCTGAGTTCCCATAGCACGATGAACTGATTTCCAAAAACAAGACACGAATCGTCCGTCACGATCGGAAACGATACTTTTAGGAGTACCGTGCAACCTCATTATCTCTTTGATAAATAACTGGGCAAGTCTCTCGGGACCCCACGTATCCTTAATCTCAAGGAAATGAGCTGATTTAGTTAAGCGGTCCACAATCACCCAGATCGTATTCATGCCACGACGACTCATTGGCAAACTCGTGATGAAATCCATAGAAATGTCTTCCTACTTCCATTCTGGAATAGGGAGAGGTTTCAGCATACCCGCCGGTCGCTGATGTTCAATCTTGACTTGTTGACAGGTTAAGCATCTCGAAACAAATTCTGCGACTTCTCGCTTCATATTACTCCACCAGTAATTTAGTTTCAAGTCTTGTACATCTTGCTAGACCCCGGATGAACAGAATAAGGGGTAGTATGAGCTTTTCTCAAAATCGAGTTTTTCAACTCGTCATTCGCCGGTACGCACAACCGATTCTTAAAACGCAAAAGTCCATCCTCGTGGACCAAAAATCCGGGGGCTTTCCCCTGAGTCACATCCTCTCGAATACGTAACAAAAATGGGTCCGAACCCTGATTCTCCCTGATCGCTTCCTCAAGTGGTGATGAAATCTCTAACGTACAAAGTTGCCCTTGTACTCGCTGTAACCAGACCTCAATCTCGGTCTCGTAAATTTCGCCAAGTTCCTTCGAATCGTTAATCGAGCAAGCATCTGCTCCTAAACGGACTTACGACTCAAAGCGTCGGCGACAACGTTCGCCTTGCCCGGGTGGTAAAGGATCTCGATATCATAATCTTTGATTAGTTCCAACCACCGTCTCTGTCGCATATTTAACTCTTTCTGAGTAAATATATACTTCAAACTCTTGTGATCGGTGAATAACTGACAGGTGACGCCATAAAGGTAATGACGTCAAATTTCCAACGCGAAAACCACAGCTGCTAGCTCCAGGTCGTGGGTCGGATAATTAACTTCGTAAGGTCTCAATATCCGTGAAGCATAAGCAATGACCTTCCCGTTCTGCATTAATACACATCCGAGACCGTGTCCGGACGCGCCACTAAAAACCACGAATCCTCCCGTCCCTTCTGGCAAGGAAAATACAGATGCTGAAATTAACCGGTTCTTGAGTTCCTCAAAACTCCGCTAACACGCGTCGGACCACGTGTATTTCTTATCCTTTCGCAAAAGGTTCGTCATTGATTGAGCAATTTTAGAAAATCCTTCCGCAAACTGCCGATAATAACTGGCTAATCCGAGAAAGCTTCGGATTTCCTTAATATTCTTCGGAGGTAACCAATCTTGGGTAGCCTCCGTCTTCTGAGGATCAACACGCACTCCATCTGATGAAATTACATGCCCGAGAAAAGTCACTTCGGACATTCTGAACTCACATTTGGAAAACTTTCCATAAAGTTGCTCTCGTCTTAACACGTCGAGAACCTGATGAAGATGAACCTCGTGTTCCTCTCGGTCACGAGAATAAATCAAAATGTCATCGACGAAGACAACAACAAATTGATCCAAAAAGTCGATGAAAATCCGATTCATTAACTCCATGAATACCGCAGGTGCATTAGTTAGCCCGAACGGCATAACTACGAACTCATATTGACCATAGCGTGTACGAAACGCTGCCCTTGCGATGTCCGACTCTCGAATTCGCAACTGATGATATCCAGACCTTAGGTCGATCTTGGAAAATATTGAAGCTCCCTGAAGTTGATCTAAGAGATCAACTATACGGGGTAAGGGGTACTTATTCTAGATCGTCACCCTGTTCAACTCCCGATAATCAATACACAAGCGAAATGAACCATCCTTCTTCTTGATAAACAACACTGGTGCTCCCCACGGGGACGCACACGGTCGGATATAACCTTTCTCGTACAACTCCTCTAGTTGATTCTTCAACTCCTACATTTCGGTCGGGGCCATCCGATATGGTGCCTTCAATATCGGGGACGTACCGGGCTCCAACTCAATCGTGAATTCCACATCTCTCTATGGAGGCAAACCAGGTAACTCGTCTGGAAAACATCAGCAATCGATAACAATGATACCACGAATGATTGAACACCTCGATTTCCTGAGAATGGCCAATCAACGACAATGATACGATGAATGATTGAATATCTCGATTGCCTATGAATGGCCAATCGATGACAATGATATAATGAATGATTGAACAACTCGATTGCCTATGAACGGCCAATCGATGACAATGATATAATGAATGATTGAACAACTCGATTGCCTTAGAATGGCCAATCGATGGAAATGATATCATGAATGACTGAACACCTCGATTGCCTTAGAATGGACAATCGATGACAATGATACAATGAATGATTGAACAACTCGATTGCCTTAGAATGGCCAATCGATGAAAATGATACGATGAATTATTGAACACGTCGATTGAGTCATTTCACTGTTTCCATCATATTAATGATTCTTCCGGAACAACGGGGATTACCTCCCTGAAATACACACTCGGCTCCAATGACTGAAATGATAGTGACCGAATGCTTACGATCACTGAGGATGGTATCATGACGATCCATCTAATTAACACCCAATATTACATCGTCCTTAGGTAAGTCCACCACGATTAGGTCCACCAACCAATCGCAGTCATTAAGCTTAATTCAGTATGATTTCCGAAAATTCTTCCATCATCAGGTAGACCGATGGTATGAGGTCCACAAGTAATAGGACTATCTAAATTAAGTCTATTCAAACATGATTCGAAAATGAATGAATGCGGTGCACCAGTATCAAAAGGTACACACAGGTTGAGATAAAATTACGAGTATACCTGAGATCATTCGGGCCACCGGATCGTCGATCATCTTCATCACATGAATCCGGGACTTGCCGACCCCCGAACCGGACGCTCCCGTCTGATAAATATGAGCTCCGCCTTTATTTGCCTCCATCGTCTTAAACAGCCGACAGAGCGATCGATTGAATCGCCGTGCTTGGCTGAGATGAGATGCCGAGCCGACTTGGAGTCCTTTCGGCAAAACGGGCCTTATGCCCAAAAATCCCACAATTATGGCACATGATAGACGGTTTGAGACACTTAGTCTTGTAATGACCGCGCTCCACGGTTAAACAGTGATGGCGAATCGCCGCTCGGGCGAGATCCCGCACGATTATGCGCCGTAGGAGGTCGCTCAGAAATGATAGGGCCCACACGAGGCTTCTTGAAGGTTGACTGACCGCCTTCGGACTGATTACGCTTCGTTGATTTCTTCCTGACAGATAAAGGTTGTTGCTCAGCAATTTTCTTAGCAGCAGGCTCATACGGGAGAGTTCTCTCAATTAATTCGGCCAGAGTGGCGCAATGATGATTAAGCAATTGCATATGGGTCATCATGACCTGCATAAAAGTGAGTGGATCAACCCGAACATCTTCCGATCAAGCTGAGTCCTGGGTACGTCTTCCTGACAGTGACTGATTATTCCCCGGGTTCCGGCCCGCACTGCGGCCTCCCCCCGTGCATCCCCTGACAGCTCTCTCCATACTGAAGTAGGAAGGTCGCATGGTAATCATAGATCTCGTATGAGTACTGCATTATGATTTACGTCATGAAATGATGAAAATGAACATATGCGCTCTAACACAGTGATTACATGAATGATTAACTGAGGTGACATGATTATCTGATGAAATTCTTGAAATGAGTATCTTGAATAAGTTAACAAAATTAATAATATGATCTTCTAGATCAATGACTGAGTAATGAAATGAATTGAGTAATTAATGAGTTAGCATGATCGTCCTGATCATCAACTGAGTAATGAAATAAATTGAGTAATTAATGAGTTAACATGATTGTCCTGATCATAATGAATGATGATGTTTGAGGATTGTTAATTGATGAATGATGAATGAATGATTATTGCCAGAATTTATACCATGGCGTTAGAAATCTTACAGTTCTTTCGGTCTGAATGGCTCGGCATTTGCACAGGTCACACGTGACGCGAAAGTCCAATGATACTAGTCTGATGACGATGATTTCAAATGAGACATGACTCGGAAGGTAGTATTCAAAACCACTCTCCGATACCAACTCTGTAACACCCCAAACTAGGCGGATATTACAGTGCCGTGGATCCCCGACTGGGACCCACCAGGCGAATGAAAATGATGAATTAAATAATATAATTGTAGTACCGAACCACATTATATTACCCAAATACTCCGATGAGGAGTTTAAGTACAACACACCAGGACAATACCGAATACTAGTATATTTTATATGAAGATAAAATACACAACACTGAATGAAACGGAGTATCCAAATGAAAGTCTGCAGCGGAAAATAAAGGACAATAACATGAATAACTGAAAGATCGGGGCCCCCTACTAGTATCACTGGGACTCCTCGCCGTCAACATGCTATTCCCGTGCTTTTGCCTTGCCATGACCTGAAAAACAAAATCCCCAGCCGGGGTCAGTTACACAGAACAACAATCCTCAAGGGTTGAAAATACACAAACATGATATATATCTGAAGTTATGAAATCTCCTTAGTTATGAATTACGCTGAAGAGGAGTATCATAGTACGCCCGTAGTGTTATGTGCAAGTGTACAAGACGGATGACCGGACACACCCGTCCTTGTACCTAATTAGTCTCACGGAGTTAATCTTTACCGTGTGCACAGTCCAATGTATCACTCCCAATACATGGCCATCACGTGCCCGACTAAAAATTCCACACATCCGCACCCGGACACGCAATATGAACCCAGAAGGTCATATGAACGAGAATGACCATAATGAATGTCAATGAATAATAATAATCTGACAAAGTCAAGAATGACTCACCGAGATGAAAATAATGATGAAGTGATTAATAGATTCAATGAAATGATTGGAACCGCCGTTCCTCGTTAATGAAGTGATTATTCGATAATTACAAGTCTCAATATGATTAATACAATGATGAATGAATTATGATTATGAATGATCAACAACAAAAGGAATGAATATCCTTTTACCGAGTAAGAATTAACTTACTAAACACCGATGAAGAATGTCCGTCCACGAACAACGCCCTAAATGAAATGTCGGTCGCTCGAACAACCTTGAATAACACAATTACCAATAATTCGATCAATACACGCATCAAACACGATTATAACCAACTCAAACGTCGATACAACAATATCCAAACTCGTAGATGCACTCTAACGAATACGTTGAAAATATCCTTCCCGTTGGTTACGACCAAACCCAAATAATCGAAACCAACTATCAAATGATTGATTCAAACCAGCAAAACAATATCAAAGGCATCAATAATCCAATAGGAATCAACAATTCAAGATTACGACAACATTAATCGGAAAATCCCCAAATTAACCGAAGTCAACCCCAAGGGTTCTTGAAATAATCCCCGAAATAGCCATTAAATCCGTAGGAATATATTTATCCACAGTAGATAATCCATACCTAACATATTCCAACAACAATCCAAGCTTACACGAATAAATCGGAAGGAAAAACTCAAAAATCCGAAATTCTAGATCCAAGAGATTAATACATTTGATTTGATGTTTAGGAGATGATGAAGTGATGATTAATCCAACTCAAATACTTGAAGATGATGATAGGTGATAGTAGCTCGAAGAGAACACTCCAAGTCACCCGAAGTCGCTCAAAAACGAAGAGAAGTGAGAAAATGACGAAACTCAGGCTAACTGTCCAATTTATACTGCTCCAGATTAGCGTGCGCTAGCCCCAGTTCTTAGCGTGCACTAACGGGTGTTTTGGGTAGTCCAGTACCCACTGTCCGAAAACGGTAGCGCGCGCTACGTACCTTTTTGTAGCGTGCGCTACGGCTATACACTTAGCGTGCGCTAACCTTAAAATATTAGCGTGCGCTAACGAATTATCTGATGCCCAGTACTGGAGTCCAGAACCTTCTATCCTCTGATCTGATCGCGGTAGCGTGCGCTACAATCAATATTTAGCGTGCGCTACAACATCGATTGCGTACGCTAAAAACCACTCATAGCGTGCGCTATGAATTAATTCAATGCAGTCCAGTAGCCACTGGACTCAACCTGATCCGACGTTAGCGCGCGCTACACCAAATATTAGCGTGCGCTACTACAAACCACTAGCGCGCGCTACTTACCATTCGTAGTGTGCGCTACTTATAACTCACCTGCAGTCCAGTGCCTTCTGGACTGCAGCCAGGGCAACATTAGCGTTCGCTAATGCTGAGTGGTAGCGTGCACTACCTGTACTCAATTAGCGCGCGCTAAGGAGAGTACGTAGCGTGCGCTACTCCTCACACACAGCCCACAATGAAGATGACAATGATGATAAACACGGCACGATTCTCCAATTAGATTGATGATGAATGACGATTGATACACGATATAATTACTCTGAACGGTGAACACAATGATTGAATATGAGTGACAAATGATCATTAATGAGTGAAAATTACTGAGTGACAATTACTGAATGATAATGACTGGATGATAATGACTGAATTACAACCGGGTATTACAGGTCGGACCCCGAGACTCACCTGAGCAAGTTCCGGATCTACATGACCGGATGCGGGGCATTAGACGCGACCAGGTGCCGAATGTTTCCGTTAACACTGGGCGACCTGGCCCATAGGTGTTACATCTCATTGCCACCGCGATCCATAAGTTCCTTTGAACAGCTGGCGAACGACTTCACAACGTACTTCGCCGCCAAGGTCGCTCGACCAGAAGGTCCCCACCGCATGATGAAAATCAGGCAGGGGGGAGACGAGTCCGACGAAGACTATATCGACCGGGTGGATGAGATAATCCTCAACGGAGAGCCTGTAAGCGACGAGATCGCCCTCTACTCGGTCCTAGGGGGATTCAATGGTCTTTCGCCCATGTTCAGGCACCTTACGAAGGACATCCCCCCGACCTACGCAATCTTCCACGCCAAGGCCGCAGACTTTTTGGCAAGGTGGAGATTGCTCGCCCTTCGCCAAGGCGAGGGGGCAGAGACGGCGATCACCAAGTCCAACAAGGCGGTCTCCAAGCCACTCGGTGATTTCAGGACCTTCGAGGATGTGGAAGCCCATCTCTACCACAACCTCAATCTGTCTCCGGCTCATATTTTCTACGCCATCCAGGGGCGCGAGCGGCTAAGCAAGCCGAAGGCGGTAAGGGACCACGGTCATCTGGACCGCAACAAATTTTGTGCTTACCACAAGAGTCCCGGTGACAGCACCAACCAATGCCGCGACCTCCTCAGACAACCCTGGAGATTGTTCGAGGAGGGCAAGCTGGACAGTTTAGTAACTTAGCCGGAGCCCCGGGAGGAAAGGACCAAGTGCCGCGATCGGCGTCAGAACGACGATCACCAGTCTCCCAAACCGATCGCTAGAATCAAACACGGCGACCCAGAGGATTCATACGAGTCGATCCTCCCGATCAACCCAGGCGGCCAGATCTTTATGCTTCAATTAAGAGGTGGAAACTTCGGAGGTCTTTCCCCAGTTTCCACCATGTCAAACAAAAGGCCATTGCCCAAGCAACATCTCCAAAAATGGAGGACTCGCTCGCCATCTAAAGTTCATCATCTAACATGATGGACCAAGGCACGAGATCGCCTCCCTCAGCACAACGTATACCGTCGAGGATCGCCATCTAACATGACGATCCGAGGTAGAAGAGTGCAGCCATGGTCCTGGAAGTCGATGGAACCGACAACTTCGTCTATGCAAGGTTCATTTGGGCTGCGATCGCTCGCCCTTCGTTTAAATACAAGGCGGGCGTAGTCGAAGGACCCTCCAAACAAATCTGTGGACACGCTCGCCAGCCCTCAAAGGTTCATCATCTAACATGGTGGACCCGGACAATGCGACGCGTCCCTACCACCGTCACAATGTATACCGTCGAGGATTGCCATCTAACATGACGATCCGAGGTAGAAAAGTGCTAACAAGCCGCGGACGTGGAGTCGATTAATCCGACGACGCCCCGCGCAAGGACTCCTCCAGACCAAGACCGCTCGCCTTTCGTTTAAATACGAGGCGTGCGCAGCCTAACGGAGGACCCTCAGAATAAAGTGAGTCGCGAGACAAACCTACAGGTGGAATGTCCCTCGCACAAGACACGGTCATAGAGGTCGGTCCATCGAACTCCGCGACCGTGCACGGTTTCTCAAGGTCGAAACAATCGGCTTTCCACGAGGGATCTGCAAAATTGAAGATCACAAGAACAAAACCGAAGATAGATCGCCAAACGACCAGGTCGCCCAAATCCGAGACCAAAGTCCGCTCAACGGATCTCCCGTCTTTATCCTAAACGATCGCCAGTGGAACCACCTCACCCCATGTCTTCAACTTCGGAGCAAGCTGGGGGGCAATTGTTGTGTCGAGATTTATACACCTCAACAGGCGATTGGCACAAAGACCGGGCGACCGAACCAGAGTAAAAAAGACCAAGGCAGACTTGCCGATTGAAGGACCCAGAACAGGACCCAGCGCCGAGCGATTGACTGCCAAGGCGATCGTCTCCTGGCGACTGGCGATTGTCCCAAATGCCCGATCATGGACGACCGCCTCATGCCACGTGAAGCCAACATCCGACCGAGTCTGCAAAGGCCGAAACTCGGGATAGAGACCCACGTGCAGATCCGGAAAAGGCGCCGCAGGATAAGGCCTTTTGACCCCAGCCTGTCACCATCTTCTCACCTACCGACAGACCCGCCGAAAGGTCCAAGGTGGGACCTCCCGAGATAGCGACAAGAGATGCGTGTTGCACTCTCATTGGTTCGCTTAGCTGGCTGCCAGCAGCAGCCGCGGATTTTGAGGCAATCAGCCCATGTGCTAAAGACGATCGCCCCCTTATTATAATACGGGAAAGATGATCGCCCGTCAGGATTAAGACATCCCAGCTCCTCTTATAAATAGAGGGCCTCCTGCACTTGGAAAAGGGTGTGCTACTTGGGCTTGGCTTCGCTTCTCTATCTTGGACACGCTATAAACTTCGGAAATCTTTCTATCTCTCACTCTGAAAACCTCTTAACCCTAAGACGGTCGGCAGAAACGAGAACAAGAACTCACAGAGCTTCAACTCTGGTTCTTACGGCAATCATCAGCACTCAAGAGCTAGATAACTGGGGTCTTTTACACTCATTGTAATTGTACTCTTACATTAATATTTGTACTCCAACGTATTCATATTAATAACATCTCGCGAGAGCATTCAAGCCCGGGCCTAACAAACCCGACAAATCTAGTGTTATTTACTTCCCCACGGACGTGCTCTCGCATTTTGTTTGTTACTCATCTATTCCAGCAATATCATCTCCGGATAATATTTTGGGTAACAACACATTGTATACTAACACTCTTGTGACAAATAACTCTTAATGTTACCGTCTATGGGATAACATGTGGAAATAAATCTAGTGCAATTAAATAAATCTAAAAATGGGATGTGTCACCATATTCAAACAGAAGTAGAGAAATACTTGTTCAAAAATGTCACCATGTGCTCAAATGTGGAAACAAATATATCGCACATGAATATATTAAGACATAATATACGTCACCACGTTCACACATTGTAATTGGAACACTTTTCAAAAAATGTCAAACTAGTTATGCCGAAATTGGAAACATTTAAAAAATAGCGATACTCAGATGATAAACTATAAATGTCACCAAGTATATGCAAAAGGTGAAAACAAAAAACACGTAAAATAAAACAAAAATGCGGAAATGCCATGAACATAAAACGAAAATCAAACCTGTTATCGTCACCACATATATCACCAGTCTTATTGGTATAATAGCGAGATCTCCCTCGTGCCATCGTATTTACCTTCTCAAAAAATCTTGATATACTACCCATAATCTCATCCTCCCCTTCCGTTCCCCCCAATCTCCCTGTCACCCTCCTAACCCGAAGATCACAAAATGCAAGCTAAAAAAATAATAAATTCCTAAATTTGAGATCTCTATATGGAGTTGAAAACATTATTTTTTTGGTATACGATTGAAAATTATATGACTCTTTTTGTTAGAAAATGGGATAAAGAATTAATTTGGAGAACTAATTGTAACAGATGTTGGATTCAAAATTTAATTGAAGCCAAAAAAAAAGAAACAATATTAGATATCTAAAAAATAAAAAAAAAAAAAAAATCAAAGGATGATATCGGATTTTAGAAACAGTTTTCATATTTAAAAAATCAAGAAATAAATTAAATAAAGTAGTATTTACTAATCTGTCCTTTTTCAACAAGATTCAATATGAACCGCCAATCATTATTTATCCAAAATATGTGACTGAGATTTTCTTGAGGAGGCTCTTTCGAGTTTCTCCCGCAAAGCCATTTTCATGCAAATCATATTGTTTTACAATTTTCTTAATAAATACGTTTTTTTATATTTATACCTACAATATAATATATATTAACATACTATCTTTGTTCTTTTATAACTTCCATATTTGTAAATGCGCAATTTTAACCATTAATATATTTACTTACTATTAGTAAAATCTATAAAGAGTTGATATTTCAAAAATATAAATCGAGACAAATCTAATAAGATTTTAAATGACTATATTTTTTCTTACGTGTAAATAAATAAAAGATGGTAAAAAAAGAGAGCATATGAATAGTGTAGAAGTTCAAATAAGAAAACTAATGTGTTGGGCCTTGGTCCAGCATCCTGCTGCATGGGCTTAAAAATGCGCTAGTCGCAGCTTGCAATTCGACCTGTGAGATATGCACTAGAAAGTGGTTAAATGAATTGATTTGGACTACTCATACCAACAAAATGCATCTTCTTTTCTGGTAGCCATCGCACGGAAACTCCAAAATTAAGCGTGCTTGGCCTGGAGTAATTATGAGAGGATGACCCCCTTGGAAGTTTCTCACGATGCACGCGAGTGGGGACAAAGCGTGCTAGAAAAGACTCGTGTTGGTACAGTGAGGATAGTCTTCATCATTCTGGGGACCAACAATTGGTATCAGAGCAAGTCACGTGTACGGATTCCCTTGGAGTATGTTACAGGCTACCAGAGCGTTGGAACTGAGAGGGGGGCATGCAGTAGAAGTCGCCACTTGGATGGAACTGAGATGCTGGTGGAGTGTAGGTTGTCAGGTGCTAGAGGGCTGTATGATCAAATCTAGTATGCTGGAACCGGGATACTGATACAGCGGAAGTAAACGGCGCTGGAACATATGCTGATGTAAAGTGTTGGAGGACTATGTGAATGAATCCGGTCGCTAGAGGGTTGTGTGATCAAATCTATTTCGTGGAAGTTTTCAGACCTGGAGCTGAGATGCTTGCAGGTACTGGGAGGAGGATTGTAGGGTTTGTTCTAGCATCCTGCCTGCATGGGCTTAAAAATGCGCGAGGCGCGGTTTGAGATTCGACCTGTGAGATCTGCACTAGAAAGTGGTAAAATAATTTAATTTTGACTAATCATACCAACAAGATACATTTTCCTTTCTGTAGCCATCTCAGAGAAACTCAAAAGTTAAGTGTATTGTAATATCCGGTATTCTCGTTTTCGGTTATCTTGAATTGGTTGTGTTTTGACGTCGGACATTTTTTTTTTGTTTTGTTGATGAAAATCGGAGTGATTTCTATCGTGATATTCTATTCGTTTCTATCACATAGTCGTTGTGGTCGGGTGCGACTTGTTGTCGCGTGCGTTTCATTGATTAAATGTGTGCATGTGATGTGTTGTTAATTTCTCGTTGTTGTTTTGAATCATAGTCGGTGGCATTGTGTTGGTCGTCGTGGAGCGTGTTTTCACGCCGTAGGTGTCTTTGCGTTTCTTGCAACGTTTCGCCGCTGGGCGCGAGTATTCGGTTTTTATGTATCTCGTCGAGTTTTCCTGGTGGGGATATTGCTTCTCTCTACTTGTTTTAAGTTTCGGGACGAAACTTCTTTTAAGGAGGGTAGAATGTAATATCCGCAATTTCGATTTCCGGTAACTTTCATTTTTTCGGCGGAGGTCCGTTTCGACGACTCTCTTATGACCGTTTCATCATTCTGGGAATATTTTATTCTGCACTTTTTGTCATCCAAGTTCGTTTCGGTATCGTTTTGTTGAGTTCCGTGTTCTTAAACGACTTTTCCGCACTTGAGCTCGATTCTCGCGGATCTCATCCGAAACTGTTGTTTCGAGTTTCTCGTAAGTTCATTTAATGTTATTGTTCATGATGTAAGCTTTGGTTTGGTGTTTCGATCGTGTATCGTGTATTTCGGACGTTTTGGGCCATTTTCGTAATTTCCCAAAGTTTGGGGTAATTACTTCCGTTGTCGAATTTCGAGCCCTCGGGTGGTCGGAATCGGGTGTTCTCTTAATGTTCGGATTCGTATTTGCGAGTACTTCGTAATCGTGTTTTCGGTTTACGTTCAGGTTTGAGTTTCGGGATTTTTCGGATCGACCGAGGCCTGGCTGGCGGTTTGGCGAGTGCGGCCGTAATGGCGGCGATGCTGGCCGTAAGGCTGTTACGCACGTAACTGCCGATTCGTGCGTAACATGTCGGCATAATCGATCTGAGAGTTCGGCCTTGGGCGATTACGTCGTAGGCCTTGGCGATTAAATGCGTGGCGGTCGGCAGTCGACTATTTAAGGCTGGACCGAGTCATATCCGGCATTTTCCACTTTTCTTCGTTCCTTCGCGATTTTCACCATAGATCCAGGGTTATGAGGAGAATCAACGTAACACAACCGGTTTTGGAAGTTGGAATCATGGATTAACATCATCTTCCACCCGGATCGAAGGTAAGAACACCTAAACTTTTGGTTTTTGGATGTTCTTGGGGTTTCTTGGTGTTTTGGCCGATTTGCTTTGTTTTGATTCAGATTGTTGATGAAACTTGATTGTAAACTCGTAATCATTCAATACCCTTGGAGTTTTGTGGAACGATTTTGAGTATTTCTTTGAATAATCGATTGAATTGGACTATGCCTTCAAAGTGTCCGATAAAATGCTTCAATTGGTAGAACTTGGGAAGTTCCATATGTTTTCGTAGAGTTGTGATTGAATTGATATCGTTGTGACTTAGGAACGAATTCTTGTGAAGAACTCAAGTCGTAACCTTTCCGTTCGTTGCCTTCTTTGGGGTTCGAGCTTCCCGGTCGAACCGTGTTCTTCGGAGCGTTCGGTAGCGGTTATTAAGGCAAGTATTTTACTATACGAATTGTGTCTTGTGAATAGGGACATCGTATTATAGTTGTGATACATGGGTTTGCTTTCGTGTATATGCTTCGTATGAATTGAATTTTTATGAACGATTGACGGTAACGATGATACCTTCACTTAGTTAACATCTTGAAATTGTGTTGGATGTGCAAATCATCTAAGTTTGTGTCGGGCGTGGTTGGTCATTGTTGAGTTGTTGCGATGATTATGATGTGTGTTGTCTTGGTTTACATACTTGATTATGCACCTCGGTGTAATGTGGAATGGCTTGACATTTGATGATTATGAATTGTGTCGTGTCGATGTCTGTGTGTTCCAGGTAGGGTCTGACGAGGCCTCTGGAGTTCGGTACATGATGTGTACGAACAAAGTGTGTGATCCAGGTAGGGTCTGACGAGGCCTCTGGAGTTCGGTACATGATGTGTACGAACAAAGTGTGTGATCCAGGTAGGGTGCAGCGAGGCCTGCGGAGTCGGTACATGGCGTGTACGGACAAGGTGTATGATCCGGGTAGGGTTTGTGAGGCCTGCGGAGTTCGGTACATGATGTGTACGAACGATGTTTGCGGCCGGTATGGTCCGTCGAGGCCTCGGAGTTCGGTACATGATGTGTACGAGCAGTGTGTGTCTTGATGCAGGTAAGGTTCGTCGAGGCCTCCGGAGTTCGGTACATGATGTGTACGGACAATGATCGTGTTATAGTGCTTGTTTGGGTAACAGTTTAAATATGGGTATCGGACTCATAATGATATCTTATCTAGTGTGTTTTGAATCGAGAATCGGGCCAAGGCCCTAATGTTTACGAAAAGATTTTGTAAATTGGGACTCGAGGTCCAAAAGAATTCCTGCTTTAAAAATCCCCGAGATGATGTGTTCCTTTTCAAATATCTCTTACTTGAGTTCGAAATTCTAAAACTTCTCGGGAACATTTTGATAATTGATTTCTGTATTAAATTCGTGGTTGCTATTTACTTGTTGCATTTCATATCGTTTTATACTTGCACTAGTAAAACAGTGGAGTTTTACTAACCCCCGAGTAATCGGGGGGTGGATGTCTGTTCTGCGTCCAGGTACATGCAGGTTCAGGGGAGCAGTCACAGGATTGGCACAAGGGGATGACGAGTTGCGATACTAATCAAGAGTCGAGATTTGGTAGAGTTTGGTTGTATTGTTAGAATTGATTCAGTCTTCCGCTGTATTGCGTTTCGACCCCTGTGTGGGTAATGTTGTTAGTCAATTCTTTTGATAGAGTTGTGTGACCTCATCGGTCTGTGTGTGTTTATGTGTAAGTGACCTTAATGGTCTGCATTATTATATTGTTTGACCCTGGCCGGGCAAGCATTTGGTTGTTTATGGATGTTTAGCCTGGTAGATCCTTGTGGAAAGGGTCTACGGACCTAGGTTGTCGGGTCGAGTCGAGTCGTGATTTGTCGAGTAATGTGTTGTCTTGTCGTTCGAGTCGTCAGGTGACAAGTTGAGTTGTGCGTAGTCACAACGCGTTGGATATGTTGTCGGATGAGATTAGTATCGTGGGCGACCGTCGTCTCCGTGCGGCCTGTGAACGTAAGTCTCCTCTTTTATGCATAATATTTGTGTTCATGATTTCATTTATGTGTGATATTTGTGGTGCATAATTTTATTTACACGGTGTTGTGTAGTGAAGTTGTATTCGATACTTGGATACGCTATACGTGTATAGAACTGGATGTATTGATGTTTGGCTCTTGAACCACCATGTGGGTTGGTATGGTGTGAAAGTTGTGAACCTTGATGGGTTTCACGATAGAGTTCGCGAGAGACTCCGATGAATAGTTTTGTTGCATAATTAAACGAGATGCCATGAGATGTATGTGATTGAATTGGCGACCCTGTTTGCCATTTGGGCATGTGGTTTTAATGTCAACTATTTTGGATTGTTGTAATTATGCCCGCTAAGGGTAGCTTTGAAAACGTTTTCCTAAAAGACTACTGATTTGAGCATTTTTGTGGAAATCAAAATTTTTGGAAAAATCTTGTTTTGCAAAACGACCATAATTTTCGGAATTTAAATGTTATGTGTTTGTGTGTTGGGGACTACTGTGACAATACTGCAGTCCTGCAGCTAGATGTTACGGCCGTAAGATGTCTTCCATTACGGCCATAAGCTCAGAGTTGTTACGGCCGTGAACTATATGTTGTTACGGCCGTAAACTTTTGACTGACCCGGTAGTAATTTGTTATTACAGTTGTACCCGTGCCCCTTGATTATTTAATCTCTGTTGATATATTAGTGATGGATGACGTGGTAACATGTTGTTACCCTGTATAACGCTAGTAAAGATAATGATATATTGATAAGGTCATTTGGACGATATCGTCTAGCGAAAAGATTGAAGCCTCAACGTGTTGTTTTGCAAATAGCTTCAATCAAAATAGTTTTGATAATGAGATACATGGTTTTGATTAAACGACCGAGGTATTAAAAGTGTTTTCAAAAATTTCATTTCACCAAATTCTTTTTTTTCAAACTTGAGAATTTTAAAATTTTATCATTTGAATAATACCCCGAAAACATTTTATTTTTGTTGTTAGTGTTTGATCCCTGCGATATGTGTGTGGTTTTGACCGTGTTTGATTTGGTAAAATCCAAACATCTCTGTTGATGTGACTGTGTGAATTATTTTTGAATGAAGTTTTAAAATTACAGTGTTAGTTCGTGTACTTGTGTGATGACTTGGAGTTGATGTTTTAACGTGCTGCTATTTATTGTCCTATCTTGACGTTGTGATGTTTGTTTGGATACGTTATTCTCATTGGTCGTCCGTCCAGTATGCCGAGAGGTCGAGGCCGAGGACGTGGTCGTAGTCGTGGTCGTGATCAGCAGCAATCATCCAGAGCTAATGTTGACATTGGCGCCGCCACCATCCTTCGTCAGGTGACTGACCAGTTGGAGCACATGAATCAGACCGTGCACCGAGACGGGATTCCGGATATAGATAGCGGATCTAGTAAGTGGTTACGAGATGTGATGAGAATGCACCCGCCCCATTTTGTAGGTTCTTCGGACTCGTTAGGCTGGGAGAACTGGCTCTTCCAGTTGGACAGAACATTTGATGCTGTAGCTTGCCCCGATGAGAGAAGAGTGCCTATTGCTCAATACCTACTCGACATGGAATCTGCAGACTGGTGGGAGGCTGTAGCGCCTAGTGATCGTACCGCTACTTGGACTGAATTCAAAACTGCCATGGAGGCCGAGTATTGTCCGCCGCCTGTTAAAGAGCGTAGGATTGTCGAGTTTTTATCGGCTACGCCCCGAGACGTGTCGATATCCCAGGCGATAGTCGATTATAATCGACAGCTGTGTTATGTACGGGATCAGGTGAAAAGTGAGGCAGATAAGGTTCGTTATTTCGATATGCGTATGAAACCTCAGATTCGGCAGTGTATGGCTCCTTTTATGTGTACAACCTTGAAGGACTATCAGGATCGAGCCTTGGCTTTTGAGATGGCTATAATGTCTACCGAGTCCGTATCGGTAGCGAAAAAGCAGAAGATCTCCGATGACGCATCGGGAAGTAAGGGAATTGGGATTCCCACATCTCAACCCTCGTATCAGCCGAGTATGGGACCTTCTCGGTCAGTTAGAGAACCCAAAAGACCCAAGCCGGTGTCTTTGAGTTCTGGTAATGCTCCTAGGTGTTTCAACTGTAACGTTCTAGGCCATGAACATGCGCATTGTAAGAAACCGCTAGTGACTTGTTATAATTGTGGACACGAGGGGCATCGAGTTCAGTACTGCGAGATTTTTGCCGAGATGATAAGGGACCGGAATTCCATTCCTACTTCCGGAGGGCCCAGTGATGTCCAGTGATGGTGTTTTTGATACTCGCTGCATGGATTGTTTCGCGTGTAGAGATGTATTTTGTGACGCTTTTACGTTTGGAACTTGTTGAATGATATTTTGTTTTGTGTAAGTCCCCGTTTAGTTGTTGAACCTACGGAGGCGTGACAGTGGACCGCGGGGTCATGAGCATGGTGTTTTATTATGTGTCGCTATATTTTGTTTCATATCACTGTAATAACCTTAGTTTAAGTTTCGGGACGAAACTTTTTTTTTAGTATGATAGAATGTAATATCCGGTATTCTCGTTTTCGGTTATCTTGAATTGGTTGTGTTTTGACGTCGGATATTTTATTTTTGTTTTGTTGATGAAAATCGGAGTGATTTCTATCGTGATATTCTATTCGTTTCTATCGCATAGTCGTTGTGGTCGGGTGCGACTTGTTGTCGCGTGCGTTTCGTTGATTAAATGTGTGCATGTGATGTGTTGTTAATTTCTCGTTGTTGTTTTGAATCATAGTCGGTGGCGTTGTGTTGGTGTCGTGGAGCGTGTTTTCACGCCGTAGGTGCCTTTGCGTTTCTTGCAACGTTTCGCCGCTGGGCGCGAGTTTTCGGTTTTTATGTATCTCGTCGAGTTTTGCTGGTGGGGATATTGCTTCTCTCTACTTGTTTTAAGTTTCGGGACGAAACTTCTTTTAAGGAGGGTAGAATGTAATATCCGCAATTTCGATTTTCGGTAACTTTCATTTTTTCGGCGGAGGTCCGTTTAGGCGACTCACTTATGACCGTTTCGTCATTCTGGGAATATTTTATTCTGCACTTTTTGTCATCCGAGTTCGTTTCAGTATCGTTTTGTTGAGTTCCGTGTTCTTAAACGACTTTTCCGCACTTGAGCTCGATTCTCACGGATCTCGTCCGAAACTGTTGTTTCGAGTTTCTCGTAAGTTCATTTAACGTTATTATTCATGATGTAAGCTTTGGTTTGGTGTTTCGATCGTGTATCGTGTATTTCGGACGTTTTGGGCCATTTTCGTAATTTCCCAAAGTTTGGGGTAATTACTTCCGTTGTCGAATTTCAAGCCCTCGGGTGGTCGGAATCGGGTGTTCTCTTAATGTTCGGATTCGTATTTGCGAGTACTTCATAATCGTGTTTTCGGTTTACGCTCGTCGAGTTTCGGATTTTCGGACCGTCGGATCGTAGGCACAGGCTGGCGGACTGGCGAGTAACGGCCGTAATGGCGGCGATAGCGGCCGTAAGGCTGTTACGCACGTAGCGACTGCCGATACGTCGTAACATGTCCGGCAGATCGGTCTGAGAGTTCGGCCTTGGCGATTACGTCACGTAGGCCTTGGCCGATTACGTGCGTGGCGGTCGACAGTCGGCTATTTAAGGCCTGAACCGAGTCATATCCGGCATTTTCCACTTTTCTTCGTTCCTTCCGCGATTTTTCACCATAGATCGATGGTTTTGAGTAGAATCAACTTATAACAACATGTTTTGGAAGTTGGAATCATGGATTAACATCATCTTCCACCCGGATCGAAGGTAAGAACACCTAAACTTTTGGTTTTTGGATGTTCTTGGGGTTTCTTGGTGTTTTGGCCGATTTGCTTTGTTTTGATTCAGATTGTTGATGAAACTTGATTGTAAACTCGTAATCATTCAATACCCCTGGAGTTTTGTGGAACGAATTTGAGTATTTCTTTGAATAATCGATTGAATTGGACTACGCCTTCAAAGTGTCCGATAAAATGCTTCAATGGGTAGAACTTGGGAAGCTCCATATGTTTTCGTAGAATTGTGATTGAATTGATATCGTTGTGACTTAGGAACGAATTCTTGTGAAGAACTCGAGTCATAACCCTTCCGTTCGTTGCCTTCTTTGGGGTTCGAGCTTCCCTGTCGAACCGTGTTCTTCGGAGCGTTCGGTAGCGGTTATTAAGGCAAGTATTTTACTATACGAATTGTGTCCTGTGAATAGGGACGCCGTATTATGGTTGTGATACATTGGTTTGCTTTCGTGTATATGCTTCGTATGAATTGAATTTTTATGAACGATTGACGGTAACGATGATACCTTCACTTAGTTAGCATCTTGGAATTGTGTTGGATGTGCAAATCATCTAAGTTTGTGCCGGGCGTGGTTGGTCATTGTTGAGTTGTTGCGATGATTATGATGTGTGTTGTCTTGGTTTACATACTTGATTATGCACCTCGGTGTTGTAATATCCGCATTTTCTTTCCCTTGTATTTTTATTCTTTGGTGTATTCCTCGATCGTAGTGACCCTCCTGTACCTTTCAGTGTGTCCTTCCTGTCAACTGTTGAACTGTATACTCGTTATTGTTGTGCGGAACCGCCGTTTTGGGGTTGCCGTGGATCCATTTCGTGTTATTGGTTCCCAAATATTGATTCCTATCGTTTTTATTCTCTTTCCGGATCATTTTTATCATTTTGGGACCCAAAAGGGGTGTGGGCCGTGGCACAAGGTGTGTGCGCCGCGGCACACAAATTTCTCCAATTGTTGGTCGAGCAAACTGTACTGTGTGCCGCGGCACACCCATCCGGTGCCGCGGCACAGTGCCGAGTCAGTGCCGTGGCACACCCGTCCGGTGCCGCGGCACACCCGTGTGACATCTGCGACCAAAACCCGATCAGCGGGTGCCGCGGCACACGCTGCCGCGCACACCGCGAAACACAGGAGTAATTTTTGGCCTGTGCCGCGGCACACAAAGCGGTCAACTGTGCAATCTCGTCCTTATTAGACGAGATCGGCCATTTTTCTCCTTCATTTCACCTGCGCGAGAGAGAGAGGTCTAAGGAGGGAGAATTTCTCAAGCATTCTTCATTCGGGGGTCGATTTTCATCATCTTCCTTCGGTTGTGAGGCTCGGATAATCAATCTAACGCGTGTTCTACGGATCTTAGTACTTGAATCTTCAAAGGTAATATTTCTAGAACCCTATTTTCGATTAATTTGGGGGTTTGGGGTTTTTCTTCCGATTCGTTCCGTTTTGTTGGTGGATTCATGATGAATACGATTAATATTGTTAGTATCTTTAGCTTTCCTACGGATTCATGGATATTTTGTGGATTTTTACGGAATCGAGAGGGTTTGGTTGTGGTCCGCCCTCGTTGTTATTTTTGGTACGAATATACATGAATCGTAGGCGGGTTTCCAGGTGTATTCCATTTCCGTAATCGTCTAGAGTTGGTTGTGATTGTGTTATTCGAATCGTTAGGTTCATTTCCGCCGGTTCCTTGCGGTCGTGCTCAACTCTTCCTTTCCGTTCGTATCACCGTCTATTAACCGAGGCAAGTACCCTTATGAACTTACAATCTTGACATAGTAGTTTTGTATGAGGAATTGTGTATGTGTATGCTCACTACGGGTTAGATCCGACGGGTTCTCGGTAGGGCTCCACGAAGCTGTGGAACCACGAGCTTGCTTTTAACCACTGTGGGTTAGATCCGACGGGGTCTCGGCAGGGATCCACGAAGCTGTGGGTCCGCGGTTAATTGTGGTGCATTTTTACAAATGTGGTTTGATCATCGGCATTTCCGGAAATGAGTGTTTTGGAACTATGATTTCTTGATTTCATGCATTGCTATATGTGTAAGATGTAAATTGTTCATTTGGTTACTTGTACTAGCGTAATTGCTAACCCCTCTGGGGACCCGTTTTGGGGAAATTCGTTTTATGAATTTCAGGTCAGGTTCATCGGGACGAGCGGGCGCTGGACCAGTACGCGGATGATGGCCATGCGTGATGATTGTGCATAAGTGACATCTTAATGTTTTTTTTTTATCTTTTCATATTTTGTGGTTTTTGAACTAATAGTTGTACTCGAGTACTTAAGAGTTCTTGTTCGTCCGGATTGTATTGTTGCCTATTATGTTGTGTTGGATGATGATGTTATGTTGACCGGTTGAACCGGGTGGATTATTCTGTTTTGCGTCTTTATGACGAGGTGTTATTTTGTCGTTTCTGTGAGTCGATGAGTATGATGCTGTTCAGCCTGGTGGGTCCCATATAGGGATTCACGGCACTGTAATATACCTCGAATATCTTGAGGGTGTTACAGAAAATGGTATCGGAGCACTAGGTTTATGGATACCTAGGCTTGTCGGTTTATTGGGTCTTATGGTGTTTTGTTTTGCACATCATCGTCACGCTGCCATGACTCCGGTACTACCAGTGTCCGTAAGTTTTTCCTTCCTCTGTTCATTATTTCCTTGTATCGTACCTTTGATTCTCGACTTGTGACTGTTCTTTTCTCGTACTTACCCTCGTATGGCTTTTGCTACTTATTTAACTCCAGTATGGATGCTGGAAGAGGTCGTGGTCGCGGTCGTGGTCGTGGATGCGGCCGGGGACGTGGGGCAGCCGGTGGGGCGGCCACATCATAGTCTTCGGGAGCCGGCAGTACCGGCGACCGCCACAGTCATGCTTCTTCTCAGGAGCGCGCTGACCTTGGTATTGCGGCCGTTATGCAGCAAATGGTGAACCAAATGGCGGCAATAGCTCAGGCGGTTCAGAACCCGGATCAGGCCCACGCTAATCGGGGCGGAGCGGATCGTTGGCTCCAAGATGTTATCAAGATGCATCCTCCTCAGTTTTCGGGAGCTTCAGACCCGATTGGCTGGGAAGGGTGGATCAAGGAGATATCTAAGGTCTTCGTTGCCACTAACTGTCCCGAGGACCGTAAAGTCCCTATTGCTCAATACTTCCTCACAGGGGACGCTACGGACTGGTGGGAGGCCGTTGGGCCCAAAGATCATGCTGCTTCGTGGGCTGAGTTTCAAGAATTGATGGAGACTGAATATTGCCCGTGGCCGGTCAGACAGGCTCGGGTACATGCTTTTTATGATGCTCAACCGCGGGATATCCCCGTATCTCAAGCTATTGCTGATTTTAACAAGGAGTTGGGTTATGTGAAGACCCAAGTTGTCGAGGAGAGCGACAAAATTTTCCATTTCTCCAGACGGATGAAGTTGTCGATTCGGGACTATATGTCGGGGCTCGTATGTACTACCTTGAAAGATTACCAGAGTAGGGCCCTTGCTTACGATATATGCAGCGTGACTAGTGAGGCGGCCCGCAAGAGTAAGAAGCGAAGTCTCAAGGGAATTTTCGGGCCACAAGGTGGGGTCAGTGAAATTTGATCTGCTAACTTTTCCGTGGTGGTGGCGGCTCGATCTCTGGGTTTCCCGTAGGCTGCCGGTGCCCCTTCTCGAGAGGTGAAGTGCTTTAAGCGTGGCGCAGGGCCACATCGATCGTATTTGTCCGAACCCTTTGCCGACGTGTAATCGGTGTGGCCACCGGTCACAAGGCGGCTTTCTGTCTTTGAGAGGAGAAAATCCTTGGTGCCGGGCTTCCATTCCAGCGCCTAGGGAACCAAGTGTGAATCGAGGATCGTTTGCTCCTCAATCTCCGCCGAGTGCTAGCCGGGAGAGGTCGGGTCAGCCTCTAAGGGGGAGCTTCGGTGTCGGCTCGGCCCACCGCGTGTCTATGAGATGCGGAGAGCCGATGACCCAGTGGCTACCGTGGCGACAGGTACCGTTTATATTCTTTCTCATCCTGTCAGTGTGCTTTTCGATTCCGGTGCTACGCATTCGTTCATATCTTTGGATTGTGTGCGCCGTTTGAGTCTCGACTGTTTGATGCCTTGTGAACCCTTCATCGTTAAGCTTCCTAGCGGTGATAGGATCGTTGGTGATCAGGAGGTTCGAGACTGTTCTGTACTTATTTGTGAGAGGACTTGGCCCTCTAATCTTATTGTTGTGGATATTGAGGGTGAGGATTTGATTCTCGGGGATGATTGGATCGAGCGGCATGGCGCAATCATGAACTACCGCACGAGGATCATCACCATGTTAGCCGAGGATGGCACCGAGCACTCCTTCGCGGGGCGAAGGAGGGGAAATCAGAAATTCGTTATTAACGCCTTGAAGGTGATGAGACTCCTACGAAAGGGGTGTACCGGCTATTGGTGCTACGCCTTGCAGGCGGAGAGTGGTGGAGTCTAGCTTTCGTCGATTCCAATCGTTAATGAGTTTTCTGATGTTTTTCCTGACGAGTTACCGGGATTGCCACCGGATCATGAGGTCGAGTTTGCTATAGAGTTAGAGCCGGGCGCGGCTCCTATTTCGAAGGCGCCGTATCGCATGGCACCATCAGAGATGTCCGAGTTGAAGAAGCAGTTGAGTGAGCTTCTTGAGTCGGGGTATGTTCGACCGAGCGCCTCGCCATGGGGCGCACCGGTCCTGTTCGTGCGGAAGAAGGATGGTTCACTACGTTTGTGTATCGACTATCGTGAACTAAATAAGGTGACCATCAAGAACAAGTATCCCTTGCCGAGAATTGATGACTTATTCGACCAGTTGCAAGGAGCTGCGGTATTCTCGAAGATTGATTTAAAATCGGGGTACTATCAGCTCCGGGTGAGAGAGTCCGATGTGCCGAAGACAGCTTTTCGGACGAGGTACGGACATTATGAGTTCGTAGTTATGCCTTTCGGGTTAACTAATGTGCCGGCGGTGTTCATACAGTTGATGAACAAAGTTTTTATCGAGTATCTGGATAAGTGCGTCGTCGTCTTTATTGACGATATTCTTATTTATTCGAGGAATGAGGAAGAGCATGCCCATCATTTGCGGGTAGTATTAGACATTTTGAGGACCGAGCAACTCTATGCAAAGTTCTCGAAATGTGAGTTCTGGCTGAAGGAAGTGATGTTTTTAGGTCACGTGATTTCGGTAGGGGGTTCGTGTGGATCCGCGAGAAGATTGAGGCGGTGTTGGATTGGGCACCGCCAAGAATGTGAAGGAGCTCCGTAGTTTCTTGGGTTTAGTGGCTACTATCGTAGGTTCGTCGAGGTTTCTCGGCCCGGCTCGGCCACTTACGCAGCTTGTTCCGTAATCGAGAAGTTAAATGCGGAATGACGAGAGGCGATTCGATTTGAGGAGCTGAAGAAGCGTTTGACTTCAGCTCCGGTTTTGGCGTTGCCGTGCGGCAACGAGGGATTCGCCGTTTATAGCGATGCTTCGGGTCAGGGTCTTGGGTGCGTATTAATGCAGCACGGCAAGACCATTGCCTTTGCGTCGAGACAGTTGAGGCCGTATGAGCTTAACTACCCTACCCATGATTTGGAGTTAGCGGCAGTCGTATTCGCGCTCAAGATTTGGCGTCACTATCTTTTCGGCTCTGCATGTCAGATTTTTACCGATCATAAAAGTCTGGAATACATATTTACTCAGCGGGAGTTGAATATGAGGCAGAGGAGGTTGTTAGAACTGATTAAGGATTATGACCTCGAAATCCTTTATCATCCGGGCAAGGCGAACGTCGTGGCCGACGCTTTGAGTCGGAAACCGATTGCATTGCGATCGCTTGAGATCCTTACGTCTCAGTCCGAGCTTCGGCGAGCTTTAATCGAGTTAGATGTTGAGGTTCATTGCTGTCGGGCAATTTCGTGCTTTGGAAATTTCGTCGTCTTTGATCGATGAGATTAAGCTGAAGCAGTCAGAGGACCCGATGATTACTAAAATCCGAGAGAACGTTCTTAAAGGAAAGTCTCCTGGATTTGTGATTCACGAGGATGGTATTTTGAGATTCCAGAGTCGGCTTTGTGTGCCGAACGACTCAGAGTTGAGGCAGAGTATTTTACGGGAGGCCCATGCTACACCTTATTCCGTTCATCCTGGTTCGAGTAAGATGTACAAGGACCTGAGAAGAAATTTCTGGTGGAATGATATGAAGGAGGAGGTTGCACAGTTTGTAGCGAGATGTTTGACTTGTCAGCAGGTCAAAATCGAGCATCAGCGACCGGCTGGGTTATTGCAGTCACTTCCCGTTCCGGAATGGAAATGGGAAGATATATCGATGGATTTCGTTACGAGTTTGCCGAGATCGAGGTCGGGCATGAATATGGTATGGGTGATTGTTGATCGTCTGACCAAGTCGGCACATTTTCTGGGCATCAAGGACACTTGGGGCTCGGAGAAGTTAGCTCGTGTGTTTATCGCGCAGATTGTGAGGCTTCACGGTACTCCGAAGTCTATTGTTTCGGATCGTGACGGCCGTTTTGTATCGCAGATCGGCAAAGTGCATAAGGCGTTGGGTACCCGTTTGCGTTTGAGTACCTCTTTTCATCCCGATCGATGGATGGTCGAACGCACTATCCAGACGTTCGAGGACTTGTTGCGTGCACGTGCTCGATCGAGTAGTAACTGGGAGGAACATTTGCCATTAATCGAATTCACGTATAACAATAGTTGGCACGCGTCGATTCGGATGGCACCGTATGAGGCACTTTATGGGCGGCGATGTCGATCACCGATTTTTTGGAATGAGGCATCCGATTTGGTCGGGACCGAGCCGGATGTCGTTCTAGAGACGAGGCGGAAGATAGAATTAATTCGGGAACGGATGTTGACTGCCCAGAGTCGATAGAAGTCGTATGCCGACGTCCGTCGTCGACCTTTGGAATTCGAGGTGGGAGACCACGTTTTGCTAAAGGTGTCGCCGACGAAGGGAGTTTTTCGTTTCGGGAAGAAAGGGAAGTTGAGTCCGAGATTTATCGGCCCCTTTGAGATCCTCGAGCGAGTAGGTGGGTTGGAATACCGCTTGGCGTTACCTCCGGCCTTGAGTCATGTTCATAGCGTTTTTCATGTTTCCCAGCTGAGGAAATATGTCCCGGATCCTAGTCACGTCATCGATTATGGCGAGATTGATATCGCCGAGGATGTTACTTTTGAAGAGCGCCCTTTGAAGATTTTGGAGCATCGTGAGAAGCGACTGAGGCATAAGACCATCCCTTTGGTCAAAGTGCAGTGGTCGAGACACGGTGTCGAGGAGGCAACTTGGGAAACCAAGGATAGCATGCGTGCTAGGTACCCTGAGTTGTTTGTTTCTTAAGTTTCGGGACGAAACTTATTTTTAGAGGGGTAGAATGTAATATCTGCATTTTCTTTCCCTTGTATTTTTATTCTTTGGTGTATTCCTCGATCGTAGTGACCCTCGTGTACCTTTCAGTGTGTCCTTCCTGTCAACTGTTGAACTGTATACTCGTTATTGTTGTGCGGAACCGCCGTTTCGGGGTTGCCGTGGATCCATTTCGTGTTATTGGTTCCCAAATATTGATTCCTATCGTTTTTATTCTCTTTCCGGATCATTTTTACCATTTTGGGACCCAAAAGGGGTGTGGGCCGCGGCACAAGGTGTGTGCGCCGCGGCACACAAATTTCTCCAATTATTGGTCGAGCAAACTGTACTGTGTGCCGCGGCACACCCATCCGGTGCCGCGGCACAGTGCCGAGTCAGTGCCGCGGCACACCCGTCCGGTGCCGCGGCACACCCGTCCGGTGCCGCGGCACACCCGTGTGACATCTGCGACCAAAACCCGATCAGACGGGTGCCGCGCACACGCAGCCGTGCCGCACACTGCCGAAACCTGGGAGTAATTTTTTGGCCTGTGCCGCGGCACACAAAGCGGTCAACTGTGCAATCTCGTCCTTATTAGACGAGATCGGCCATTTTTCTCCTTCATTTCACCTGCGCGAGAGAAGGAGGGAGAATTTCTCAAGCATTCTTCATTCGGGGGTCGATTTTCATCATCTTCCTTCGGTTGTGAGGCTCAGATAATCAATCTAACGCGTGTTCTACGGATCTTAGTACTTGAATCTTCAAAGGTAATATTTCTAGAACCCTATTTTCGATTAATTTGGGGGTTTGGGGTTTTTCTTCCGATTCGTTCCGTTTTGTTGGTGGATTCATGATGAATACGATTAATATTGTTAGTATCTTTAGCTTTCCTACGGATTCATGGATATTTTGTGGATTTTTACGGAATCGAGAGGGTTTGGTTGTGGTCCGCCCTCGTTGTTATTTTTGGTACGAATATACATGAATCGTAGGCGGGTTTCCAGGTGTATTCCATTTCCGTAATCGTCTAGAGTTGGTTGTGATTGTGTTATTCGAATCGTTAGGTTCATTTCCGCCGGTTCCTTGCGGTCGTGTTCAACTCTTCCTTTCCGTTCGTATCACCGTCTATTAACCGAGGCAAGTACCCTTATGAACTTACAATCTTGACATAGTAGTTTTGTATGAGGAATTGTGTGTGTGTATGCTCACTACGGGTTAGATCCGACGGGGTCTCGGTAGGGCTCCACGAAGCTGTGGAACCACGAGCTTGCTTTTAACCACTGTGGGTTAGATCCGACGGGGTCTCGGCAGGGATCCACGAAGCTGTGGGTCCGCGGTTAATTGTGGTGCATTTTTACAAATGTGGTTTGATCATCGGCATTTCCGGAAATGAGTGTTTTGGAACTATGATTTCTTGATTTCATGCATTGCTATATGTGTAAGATGTAAATTGTTCATTTGGTTACTTGTACTAGCGTAATTGCTAACCCCTCTGGGGACCCGTTTTGGGGAAATTCGTTTTATGAATTTCAGGTCAGGTTCATCGGGACGAGCGGGCGCTGGACCAGTATGCGGATGATGGCCATGCGTGATGATTGTGCATAAGTGACGTCTTAATGTCTTTTTTTTATCTTTTCATATTTTGTGGTTTTTGAACTAATAGTTGTACTCGAGTACTTAAGAGTTCTTGTTCGTCCGGATTGTATTGTTGCCTATTATGTTGTGTTGGATGATGATGTTATGTTGACCGGTTGAACCGGGTGGATTATTCTGTTTTGCGTCTCTATGACGAGGTGTTATTTTGTCATTTCTGTGAGTCGATGAGTATGATGCTGTTCATCCTGGTGGGTCCCATATAGGGATTCACGGCACTGTAATATACCTCGAATATCTTGAGGGTGTTACAGGTGTAATGTGGAATGGCTTGACATTTGATGATTATGAATTGTGTCGTGTCGATGTGTGTGTGTTCCAGGTAGGGTCTTACGAGGCCTCTGGAGTTCGGTACATGATGTGTACGAACAAAGTGTGTGATCCAGGTAGGGTCTGACGAGGCCTCTGGAGTCCGGTACATGACGTGTACGGACAAGGTGTATGATCCAGGTAGGGTCTGACGAGGCCTCTGGAGTTTGGTACATGATGTGTACGAACGATGTTTGCGGCCGGGTAGGGTCCGTCGAGGCCTCCAGAGTTCGGTACATGATGTGTACGAACAGTGTGTGTGCGGTCCGGGTAAGGTCCGTCGAGGCCTCCGGAGTTCGGTACATGATGTGTACGGACAATGATCGTGTTATACTGCTTGTTTGGGTAACATTTTAAATATGGGTCTCGGACTCATAATGATATCTTATCTAGTGTGTTTTGAATCGAGAATCGGGCCAAGGGCGTAATGTTTACGAAAAGATTTTATAAATTGGGACTCGAGGTCCAAAAGAATTCCTGCTTTAAAGATCCCCGAGATGATGTGTTCCTTTTCAAATATCTCTTACTTGAGTTCGAAATTCTAAAACTTCTCGGGAACATTTTGATAATTGATTTCTGTATTAAATTCGTGGTTGCTATTTACTTGTTGCATTTCGTATCGTTTTATACTTGCACTAGTAAAATAGTGGAGTTTTAGTAATCCCCGAGTAATCGGGGGGTGGATGTCTGTTCTGCGTCCAGGTACATGCAGGTTCAGGGGATCAGTCACAGGATTGGCATAAGGGGATGACGAGCTGCGATACTAATCAAGAGTCGAGATTTGGTAGAGTTTGGTTGTATTGTTAGAATTGATTCAGTCTTCCGCTGTATTATGTTTCGACCCCTGTGTGGGTAATGTTGTTAGTCAGTTCTGTTGATAGAGTTGTGTGACCTCATCGGTCTGTGTGTGTTTATGTGTAAGTGACCTTAACGGTCTGCATTATTATATTGTTTGACCCTGGCCGGGCAAGCATTTGGTTGTTTATGGATGTTTATCCTGGTAGATCCTTGTGGAAAGGGTTTACGGCGTGTAATATTCCCATACGGTTTTAGGGGTGTTACATGTATTTGGTCTGAAGTAGTTTTGAGATGGGTGACCTCCTGGGAAGTTTCTCAGGATGCGCGTGAGTGAGGACAAAACACGCTAGAAAAGACTCGTACCGGTACAATGATGACAATCTTTATTGAGACCAACATATTGTTTATTTCAAAAGTGAATAAAAAATTATATAGTATTCCCGTTAATAAAAATGTTATGTAAAGATAAAAATCTAAAATTAGTTTGGGAATTTGAGAACTTCTCTATTGACATTGTTTTTGCAATTAAGGTGATAAATTGATAAAAGAATCCATAAAATTATACGTCAGTCAAAATAATATGATGGCTAGAAAAGGATAAGTGTGTGTATATATATATATATATATATGTGTGTGTAATAACGTTATCGATTAAAACCACCATATTAATTCTCTCTCCCATATGACATTCTCTTAATTATAGATTCCTATTTATCTAAAATCTTGAATCTCAAAAATGACACTTGACCGATTACTCCGCAATTATTTTGTACCATGAGTTTGATAATATTATTTTTATTAAAAAAATTTTTGGCTAATATTAATTTAGCTGATTATTAAGCTAAATGAATAGTTTTATTTTTATTGAAAACTTAATTTGGTCAATTATTAGTTTGTATTTTTGAATCCCACATCATCGTCGATTGGATAACCTAACACTACCAATGTTTATACTTTAGCCGACGACAAAAAGTCGTCGGCTAAAGTCGGAAATCATCGGCTAAAGTGGACTAGGAAGATGATGACCTTCTGGGAGCATTTTCTTGTGATTACTAGGAAGATGATGACCTTCTGGAAGCATTTTCCCTGTAAGTTCCAAATAATCATCCACAGCTTTAATCGAGGTTTTGTTCTCCACATTGACTCTCATAGTCTCTATGACACTATCAAGAACTGTCATGTGACACCCAGGATAAAGAAGAGTCTGTTGGAGCTGGATTAGCTTGTTGTATCTATCAAGAGAAATTGTGTTAACGGGTATCAATGTAGGCGTTCGGATGACTGCTTCATCAGCTATATGGTATTCTTGACCTTCAGCCGATATGTCCCTGTCGTAATAACTAAACACGTCGTCAATCAACCTTCTTGTGGGTCATTGGATGTGCTACCACTGTACTGTCCGTGATCATGGGGAATAATTGAATTCGATCTTTCACCGTGGTAAATCCAACATGTATATTTATCCCAAAATCCATTTTTTTCAAGTGCTCCCATATGACATCAAGTGTAAAACGGTACATATCGCTGCGGCATTTACATTTATTGCAAGGACAGTAATGAATCATACTATCACTATCATGACAAATCGAATAAACCCCCGCATTCCATCTATGACCCTTGGATCCCATTTTTGCATACCAATCCAACTTTTATCCATCCTATAACAAAAATAACAACAATATTACACCGTATTTATCAAGAACATACAAAAATTACGACTAAAATCATCATATATATAGCTCGAATTCAAGATGTCAAATCCATATATATATATATATATATACACACACACACACACCAAGAAATATTCGAGAAAATGAACTAATAATTCTAAAACATTTTCATAATCATCCAAATAGATATATTATATGCGTAATATAATTATAACTGATATTAAAATTCCATAAACATACCTTCAATATGATTTCTTGAATGATCAAACCAGAGAAAATTACTGTTTTTCGTTTTCTTGTTCTGTAATTTCCGAATGTGTTGTAAATGGTCTCTTCAAGTGTTAGATGGTGATATATTCTGCACAAAAAAACATGTAAGACTTTAGCCGACGGCAGGTCGTCGGCTAAAGTATACTTGCCGTCGGCTAAAGTTAAGTTTAGCTGACGGTATGTCGTCGGCTAAAGTATATTAGTCGTTGGCTAAACTACAAAACTTTAGCCGAGACTAACTTGACTTTAGCCGACGACCAATAGTAAAGTCGTCGGCTAAACTACTTTAGCCGACAACAAGTTAGTCGGCTAAACTTGCCGACTTTAGCCGACGACTTCCGCTGTCGCCGTAGTCATTAGTCGTCGGCTAGTCGGCTAAAGTATTATTTTTGGTAGTGTAAGCAAAACAGAATCAATATATATTTTTTCATCTCACAATTATTTTGCACCTCGAGTTAATAGTTTTATTTTTAAAGAACTTAATTTGATCAATATTTTTTTACCTAAGTATAATAAATTTGGCTGATAATAATTGGGTCAATTACTATGTTGACCAAATAGATAATTTATATATATATATATATAATATAATATAATAGCAAAATGTATTTGAAGCACCACTTTAACTCTCTTATATGTGGTATGTAACACCCCGGTTCGAACTGAAAATATTACAGCGCCATGGACCCCTTTCATAAGGATCTATCAGGCTATACATCATATATTACAACGATATAAATGACCACGGAGGTCAAAAGATGCGACAACAGACCGAGAAGGTCACTAGCTAATACACAAGACCCATCATGGTCAACAACTCCATATATCAAGGCTAAGCTTTTACTGCGTAAGAAAAATAATAATTCAATTCCACAACACAACTCGCACCCATGCAAGGGTGATTAATCAACAAAGATATCCTTTGATTACAACAGAGACGAAAGAAAAAGGCTTTGACTCTCGTGCGATTAGTATCATTGCCCGTCATCTCTGTTAAGCCGATCCAGTGACCACTTTCGCGCTACAAAGACCTGAATGCATAACAGGCATCCACCCTCCGAATACTCAGGGGTTAGCAAACTAGAATTTTGCTACTGCAAGTACATAATATACAAGCTATACGAGAAATATTCACACCAATACAAATGATTCAAAAATGCAACATAAATCACAAGATCCACACATCACCAAAGGATATGCGCATACGCAAGTATACCAACCATTCATAAGGCCACACATTCTTATAAGAGAAGTAAAAATACAAGGTTTTCTAGAAATGTCCCATTGAGCCAAGAGAAGTAGTTCAATCATTTAAAAATACCTTTGAAGAACATCTTAGTAAAATAGTTTAAAAATACCATTATTGACTCGGGCTGATTTAAATGATTCAAGAAGTTTCGAAAATTGAACGGTAATACTTTAGAAAGTAATTTTAAAATCTCTCGGGGTTCTTGACTTAATACACAAAAATACTTTATAAAGTAGTTTCAAAATCTCTCGGGAACCTTGACCCAATACACGGAAATACTTTAGAAAGTAGTTTCAAAATCTCTCGGGTTCTTTGACCGAATACGCGCTTTCATAGTGAAATTTTGCTCAAGACTATCAATGACTAACTAACCACCGGAGATCCCGTCGGAAGTCCTTGGTAGTTTATGTAATGTCCGAGAATTTTGTTTACATTCCCTCGGAATTTTTGTCATTTGTGCCGAATATATTTCCGATTCATGTTTAATTAGAATTGTTTTGGTATTGTGCACTGGTTATTGCTACTGTGTACAGCAGCACCCTAACGGCCGTAAGTGGTATCAATTACGGCCGTATGTCAGGTGCGTTACGGCCGTAAGTCTTATTTATTACGGCCGTAAGCTTGTTTTCTATTACGTCCGTGGATGTCTTTGATTACGGTCGTAATGTATGTTTGATTTTGAGTCTGGAGTACAGAGAGCTACTTACGGCTGTAAGAATTGTAATATATGGTCGTATGTAATGTTATTACGGTCGTAAGCCCCATGTTTTACGGCCGTAACCTGCGACTGCTATTTAATAGCGGGACATGAGTTCTTTCTTTATTTTTCCCCCCTTTCTTCTTCTCCCCCTCGTTTTCTTGCGCGATGTTGGTGAGAAGTCGGTAGTGGTGGTCTGATGCATCGTTGTTCGTCATTTTGGGAAGCCATGTTCGTGATTAACATCTTCTAATCTGTTATTCTTCGTCGGATCGAGATATTTTATTGAATGCCCTAGAGTTGACCTTTTTGGGGTTTTATTCTTGATTTAGATTTCAATCCATTTTGATGAATCAGTTAGTGTTATATTATGTTGTTGATAGTATTCTATAGATTGTATATCCATATTTCGAGTTTGTTTAACTCGATTGGCGATTTGAGTGTTCTTTAGGAACCATGAGCATTTAGTGTCCGATTAAATAGTTCAATGGGTTTCTTTCAAATGTTTGGCGTATTACTCTCTCATTTTTTGTTATAATCCCCGTATTAATTATGCTGTTGTTGTTTCTCGCGGAGGTTTGTAGGTTGTGGGGCTTTCCGATTGAATCGTTTTCTTTGAAGTATCCGCAAGTGATTACCAAGACAAGTACCTTGCCATACGAGTTATATTCGATGCAAATTCTCACGTGTTCAAGTGTGTATCATTCTCTTATGAATGAATGTTTGTATTGTAATATCCGCGTTTTCTATTTTTGGTAATTTCTATTTTTGGTGTATGTTCATTTCGGACAACTCGCTTGATACTGTTTTGGAATTCTGAATCTATTTTGTTCTTCGAGTTTCTCCGTTTGGACGAGTTTCGATGATGTTTTTACGTATTTTCATCTTAAGTTATATTTTATCGCATGTGTATTCGATTCTCGTAAAACTCGTTCGATTTTGTTATTTTCCTATTTCCATGAGTTCGTATGGTTGAGTGGAGCATGTTGTGAGTTTCGGATTGTTAATCCGACGTTGTATCGTGATTTTCGGACGTTTGGGCCGTTTCGTAATTTCCTATAAGTTTAGGGAATTTGTTCCTTGTTCGATTATGGTTGTGTACCTCGGACCGTTTCGGGTTATTGGATATTGTTTCTCGTTGCATGTAATTTTCCCAGACCGTTGGGTTAGCATATCGTGTTTTGGTTTATCGTCTTTTCCGTTTTGGTAGTGTCGTCTTATGTCAAGAGGCTGTCTGGCCTGACCTGTGCAAAACGGCGCAAGACCCGCGGAATTCTGCGCCGGGTCTGTGCGCCGTGTTGCCCAGTGGTGCCCGCTGCCTTGCGAAATGGCGCAAGACCCGCGGCATTTTGCGCCGTGTCTGTGCGCCGTGGCGCACAAGGGTCGCCCGCTGACCCGCAATACGGCGCTGAACACGGCGCCATTTGGGCCGTTTGTTGCGCCGTGTTCTGTCCAGTATATATAGGACAGACACGGGTTTTAACCCCATTTTCACCATTCCTCTCGGCTCTCCACTCCTTCATCACGATTTTGGGCGATTTCATCAGGATATTGCATTCTAGCATTTTATAACTCGGAATTGGACATTCTAACACGAATCAATCATCTTCCTTCCGCCATTCCATCGTTGAATTGAGGTAATTGGACATTATACCTAATTTTAGGGTTCTTGGCTATTATTCATTTTTCCTTTCGTTTTTGCTTCGATTGATGATGAATTATAGTTGGATAATCGTGGTGTTATGTTTTCCTAGAACTTTAGCGGATCAATTCCAAGTTTTTCCCCTTCGTTGATCGAATTTGAACCTTATGCCTCCGTAGTGTTCGGCGTATTGTCTCTTAGGGTAGAACGCTGATTAATTCGTGATTTCTCAGTGGAATTGTAGTTGATTGAGTCTCTATTGTTGTTAGGATCGGATTTGTGAAGATTGTTCGGACCGAAACCTTTTCCTTCCACCGTTTTCTTCGCCTCGTGTTATCCAAGGCAAGTACATGTATTACATTTCGTTATGTGTGTATGATTTTGATGCGAATGATGTAAATGGTATTATTGAACGAATGTGATTGTTGCTCTTCCACCTGGGGATGGCATGTGGCCTCTGGGGGCCGATACTAATGGGTACGGCCACGGAAGTGGACTTGGGTGCGTGTGTTGATGTTCTTCCACCTGGGGACGGTTCGACGGGACCTCTGGGGCCGATACTAATGGGTACGGCCGCGGAAGTGGTTTCTCACCTGGAGACGGTTCGACGGGACCTCTGGGGACCGATACTAATGGGTACGGTCGTGAGTTACCAAGCGTGTATGGTTTTGGTGCGGAAACTTGAGGATATACTGTTGTTAAATGTAAATGTGGTATTCCGGAATATTGATTTCAAATGTTTTTCCTAATGGTTTATTTGCGTTGAATGTCGTATGTATATAATGTTGTGTAATCGTGTACTTGCACTAGCTATTCGAATGCTAACCCCTTAAATGAGGGAAATGCGTCTTATGCATTTCAGGTACTGGTCGAGCTGAGGAGCTGGCACGGGATGCGCACGCAAAGGATGGGCTGGCATGATGATGTGGCTCGAGTCTGTATTTTTATGTTTTGTCATTGCATTTGTTGAGTACTGGAGTTAGACTGATTACTTTTAAACTTGGTTTAAGTCCCCTGCGTGGGCAATGAATTGGTATTTAACTTATGTTTCATGTACTCCGTTAAAATGTTTTGGCCAAGGCCACGGCCTTATTTACTTTTTGAGTGCATCTTTTGGGATATCTTTGTGGTTTATGTGTCATGAGTTAGCCTGGTAGACCTCACGAGGGTTCTACGGCATGTAATGTCCCATTTGTGAATTGGGGTGTTACATGTATGTGTACATTTATTTATATATATATATATATTGATAACTCCTTTGCTCCGTAATTATGGGGTCAAATGATATGTTGTTTGATTCTGGTGGTGGTTGTTCAGAATACGTTCAATCTCGTGACTTTTCATGATATTGATATGCGTGAATTGGGGTAGGAAGCCCTTATGGTTGTAATACTGATTGCCCGATAAATTCTATGGATGTGAATTGTTACGTGATTAGCCTTGAACATAAGTGTTTGATGTTGTAAAACTTGTGTGGTTTGCCAATGTGAATCTGTGCTATTATATGTTGTTTCATATCCAAAGTTGCGGAGGGCGGAGTTTGCGCTCCGGTCTGTGTATGTTGCAGTGTGAACGGCTCTTATGGTTGGTGTACGAAGGTGTTGCCTAATACGTGAATTCAATGGACGGCTCTTGTAGTTGTGATGCCGGCGCGGTGACATGACAAGTGGCGACCGCCAGAGTGTAGTGAACACCAGTACACAGGTCTTTCAGTAGAGGTTCCCGGCAGGCTTCTGAACTGAGGATACTTGTATGATAATAGCCAAGACCCTGATACCATATAAATTCGTAACTTTGAATTCTCATTTGAACCTTTCTGAAATAATGGTATCAGTAAGAAATTCAAGGATTAAATGACCAAGGATTCCGATGGGATCTCTGAGGGTTAATTAGTCATTGACGGTCTTGAGCAGAATATTCGCTGAGAAAGCATATATTGGGTCTATGACCCCGAGAGATGTTAAAATACTTAGTAAAGTGTGATTCAAAAGTATTTCCATAGGACTAAACTGATTGTTTGGACTCAATGGCACTTTTCGTGGATACTGTAGGTCACAAGTCGTCCAGGAACAAGTCTAGAGGGGGGGTGAATAGACTTGTTGAAACTCTTGAACTCTTTTTCACGAAGAGTGAGTTTCTTCAGCTGATAGTTAAACAAATGACTTGGAGTCGTTTGTTCTTGGATATGTGCGGAAGCCAGCTGATGACGAATAGAAATTAACTTAATGAAACACTTAACAATGTATGCAGCAGTTAAGGTATGATGCAGTAAAACAGTAAATACAGTGATTGAAACCACACTACAACAGCTTCCAACCAGTGGAAATCCGTGCCGTTGTACACACACTTGACTGCCTTGCATCTCTTGATCCTCGATCCTCGGATGCCTTTACAGTCTCTTACTTCAACCAGTGAAGTACCCCGTACTCAAGATTATAGACAAGAGTGTTTGTCTTCTCCAACTTAAGAGCTTCCTTAAGTATGAACTTTTAGATCTGCTCTTTTCACGATGCTATTTGATTGCTTGAGATTGCTTGATTGCTTTGATCGCTAGAATGTATGTTCGCACCGGTAGTTGCTCAGTTTCAAATCTTCGGATATATATAGATCACGATCTCTGAGCTTCTTCCTTGTAGCCGTTGCAAATCTTTTGAACAAATCCGTCCGTTGGAGGGAGACTACATTGTTTAATCTTTCTGAACGTTGCAAGGCTGGATTCCTATTATTTTATTTTATCTTCCGACCGTTGTGAGGACTTCTACATGTGAGCGCCGAATCTTTTGAATATAAAAGGATTAAAGTCTTCACGGTGGGTTAGGATGATTTATTTAAATCATATCTCTTGCGGGAATCACTCCAATTTGTCTCTTCACGTTGCATGTGAGCTTTCCGTAATATTTGACTTTTCAACGCATGCTGACGTGGACTTGGAGTATTTGGCTGCAGTCGAGTAGGCTGACATACAGCTAACATCTCTGCAGATAGGTCCTCTCGGTACATTCCTTGTTTGTGACTAATCGATCAGGTGACTTCTCCGAGGTACCTCATTGTGATCTGGTCAAACTTCTACGATACATTTAGTTGACGAGCTACTCATTTGAGTGTTTGTTCCTCTATGATGGACTAGGCTGTACTTAGTACTTAGCCGTTTTTCAGCCTAACTAATTTTGGCCTACAGAAGATACTCATTTGGTTCTTCTTTACATTTTGCCAAGTTTTATACTTAACATATTTTGGCCTATGGAAGATACTCATTTGGTTCTTCCTTACATTTTGCCAAGTAATAAACATTTGATTTTATATTAATGACATCATCAAAATCTAACAAGTATTCCTAACAAATTCCCCTTATTTTGATGATGGCAAAACTTTAAGTAAAAAATCAAATGACCAAGTCTGCACTTAAGTGCGAGACATAAACTGAAATCAGTCTAATATTGAGACAACTGGAAATTGTCATTCAACAGACTGTTATAAAATTTTCTGACTTATTATTGAAATTTTACAAGAATGTTTTAAGTACAGAAAATAAAATTACAAGTGAAAGAAATAACTAAAGGTCATCTGCCTCTTCCTCTGCCTCTTCGAATAGGCTGCTTGGCAGGCTTGAATGGTTTGGCTCCGATTGGTCTTATCTTTACTGGAGCAAGACCATATTTTCTCTTCACAACAAGTGCTGCGAAGTCTTGTTCTTGCTGAGATCTGAATCTGTTCTCAAGACACAATAGCTTGATTTCCCTTTGAAGTGCTAACTCATCAAGTTCACCGTCCATACGGATTGGTGCTTCCTCTGCCCTGAATAAGGGAATCATAGGATAAGCATTTTGTTCTTTAGCGTGCTTCTTCAGAACAGCCCAAAGTTTCGGATGGATTTCTTCCATGAAATTTATGAAAATTTCTTGTGGGGAGAGTTTGTCATCATGGAGTAGTTCCCAGATGTAATAGTCTCCGATGAATCTCTTCTTAGCAGATCCCCACATCTCAAGAGCTTGAAATGGGATGAAATCCTCAACAAACCATAGCTCCTTCCCTTCCCATTCTAGAGTAGGTCCAAAGCCACCTCTAGTCCTTCTTCTCTTTCCTTCAGGCTGGTCAGCCTGGTCATTTGGATCTACAGCTTCCTTTCTTTTCAGACTGGAAGGTCCTTCAATTTGAGGGACATCCTGCTTCTTCTTGCTTCTTATTTCTCTCTCTTCCCCCTGAACCCTTTCTTCCCCCTTTTTGCCAGCATCAACAAGAGTAGTTAACTGCTGTTCCATTCGGCTCATCCAATCAGACATGCCAAATGGCATTCTGTTGTTGGTAGGGGGAGGGGGCTGAGGAATTTCTCTCTGTAGAAGGGTGTCTATCTTGGCATTTATTGACTGAAGATCAGGAGTGACCTGAGTTGATAGCAGCTCTCCAATAGTGTCTCTGACGATTTGCTTGATCAGCTCAGTCATGGTAGGGGATAACTGAGCTGATGGAGAGTGCTCTCCTGATCCTTCTGCAAAGGAACCACTAGACTGCAGGCTCCTGTCTGCAGCTGGTAGGTCAGAGTGGGTTTTCTCCGGGGTCCCTGACCTGGAGTCTTCAGCCAGCTCTGCATCTAGGCTGGTGTACCGGGCAGGTACCACAATCCTATCTGCAGCTTCGTGAGTAGGCTCTGGCTCCGGCTCTTGTTCTGGCTCCTTGTCTCCTTCTCTCTCTTCCTCTTTCCCTTCTTCTTCTTTTTCTCCAGAGTTTTCTTTTTCTTCTTCCTCATCCTTTTCTTTTTCATTTTCTTTTTCTGCTCCTGCTTCTCCTCCATCATCATTATCATCATCATCATCATCATTCTTATCATCATCCTTCTCCTTATTTTCTCCTTCATCATCCTCATCCTCCTTTTCTTCTTCATCTTTTTCTTGGTCTACCTCCTCTCCTTCTTCTTCATCTCCTTCATCAGCCACTTCCTCTGTCTTCTCAATATCTTCTGGCTGTTTTTCAACTGAAATATTTTCTCCTGTTTTCTTCTCTTCTTCATCTTCTTCAGCCACCAAATCAATAATTTCATTATCTCCATCTACTTCTTCAATCCTTATCTCCTTTTCAACTTCCTCCTCCTACTCCTCTCCAAAAATGCCATCAAAAATGCTGAGCATGATAGAATGGATAAAGTGGTCCATGTTTGTTTTAAAATGTGACATGAACCATTTATCCTGGAGGATTAAAGCCAAGTCTGATTCTTTGCAAAATTCAATCAGGACTTCCTCAGTGGCTTGGGGATATTCCCAACCACTAGTTGCAACAAAGGTTTGAAGATTTGTAAAAGGCATAATTTTGAAAGATTTCCACTCTTCAAAAATATGTACAAAAGAGTGTTTTTCTGCTTGTGGTTTAACAAGCTGAAGTTGTTCAATAGAAAGATTGAAGGTATTATTTTCTAACAGGTTAAAAGTATAGTCAGCTTCAGGAATAGAGATTATTAGACCTGCTTCCTCTTCTTCGGATATGTAGACTGGAGGGTTGAGAACAGGTATAATCCGAGTTTCAGTGGTGTCTGGTGCAGACAGGTCTTCAGGATGAACTGGTGATCGAACTGATGGGCTGGTATGGTGTTCAGACTTCTCTCCCTCGCTAAACTGCAGTTTCCTTGGCCTCTTAGGCGAGGGTTCCGGTGATGACTGCAGGTTAGAGGGTCCTTCTGGGGCTGGTCCCCGTCTCTTGAATCTGACTGCAATTGGTGTATCGTCGGACTCGACTGCAGTTCCGATCTCAGCTGCAGGTCTGTCCGACTCTTCTGATAAATCGTATCTTGGATATGACCTTGAGTCCGGCAGCTCCTTCAACAACTGAGCTGCTTTCCCAGTGCCTCCGACTTTCTTCTTTTCATGGTCCATATGACCGAGCCTCTTATTTGGGTGGAAGGGGTCAGTGTTTCCCTTAGCCACTCCGGTCTTCTCCAAAAACCAACTAAGATGCGTTCCGAACGCCAACTTAGTTTTGAACTTCTTCTCATCGTCGAGCCACTCGACCTTGTTCACCTCGCGCACAAGTTGCCTGAAAATATAGTCCGCCCAATCGACTTCCTCTTCCTGAATCAACGCACCCAACACCATAAATTTCGAAGATGACAGTTGGTCATAGCTGCCCGCCATCCCCATGACTATCTTGTTGGTAATATCCAACGCAACACGGTAAATCCTTTTTAATTCATTCCTCTTGGCTGTAAACTTCAATTTCTCTGGGATATTTTCGACTTTAATCGTTTTCTAGGTTTCGGCGGCTGATTGTTTAAGAGCTTCGACCGCCAAACCACGATGTTTCATCCCGAATACAGAACGAATCTTCTCTCTATCTATCTTGTGGGAACTCCGCATTGTCTTTGTGAATCCCGTGCTGAATCAGATAAGCATTGCGATAGAATTCAACGACATCTTCCTTGAACAGATGTTGCGGGTTGATGTCGAGAAATGGGTAGATCCCATTAAGCTTCATCGCCCGGATAAAATTGAGCATGTCGTAGTCTTCCAGATTTGCTTCTAGTAAACCTTCAAAGTCGACAACCATGGAGAAAATGACCTGGTCCTTCACCGCCTTCAAATTCACTCCTTCGAAAGATGCCATTTCTGCAAATAGAGGATTTTTTAGTGTATATTTTTGCTCTATAAATTCTAGGGTTTCTGTAAGCGTAAAGAGTAAAGTGAAAGGTCTTCTTTCCTTATAAAGAAGATGAAAAGACGTTTGTATTAGTTTATTATATATTTGAATGGTGGTACGCCTTTTGATATTCTTTTGAATTTCGAATTTGAATCGATGGCCCAATTTAAAATTCGACGGTGGATTCTGATTGGCCATCGTGGAGGTTGATTTAATAGGTGTTTGACGCGTGTATTAAAATTGCCACTTGGATTATAAAGATGTATATTTAAATGCCATTTCGTTAGCCAAAATTAATATTATAAATGTGGCAGATAATAATCAAAAAATTTAGAGATCAGTTTAGAGGACTTGGCTGGTTCGTTTCGTTGACTGTTGACCACTCTGCAACAGGTGAGTTTGACTTTTCGCCTGGTATTCTGCACAGCTAAGTTGCTTCGTCTGGCCTTCGTCTTCTCGCCTGCATCAGCTTAGGCTGATTCTGGGGGTCCGTCCTAACTTGCTTCAAAACTAGATTCCCAATCTAGTAATCCAAGGTCTCTGCTAAGCTCTAGGAATCTTTCTTCTGGCAGGGGTTTGGTGAAGATGTCAGCTATTTGGTAGTCTGTGCTGACTCTTTCAACTCTAACCCTTTTGTTAAGCACATGGTCTCGAATGAAATGGTGCTTAACGTCAATGTGCTTCGTCCTTGAATGCAAAACCGGATTGTTGGTTATTGCAATAGCACTATTGTTGTCACACCAAATAGGAACTTCGTTGGCAATAATATTATAGTCCCTTAACTGTTGTCTGATCCATAGAATCTCTGCACAACAACTACCTGCAGCTAGGTATTCTGACTCTGTAGTGGAGATAGAGTTAGAAACCTGCTTCTTGCTAAACCAGGATATCAGTCTGGTTCCTAGGAATTGACACGTTCCACTAGTGCTCTTCCTGTTGATTTTGCAACCTGCGAAATCCGCATCTGAGTATCCTGATAGCTCGAAGTTGTCATCCTTGGGATACCATAGTCCAACATTAATTGTAGACTTTAGGTACTTAATTATTCTCTTGGCTGCATCTAGGTGTGATTGCTTCGGCTTGGACTGGAATCTTGCACAAACTCCAACTGCATATGATATGTCTGGCCTGCTTGCAGTGAGGTACAGAAGAGATCCGATGAGTCCTCTGTAGTGGGTTGAGTCCACTGATATGCCTGCCTCGTCTGCATCCAGGTGAGTACTTGTGCTCATTGGAATTCTTGCGGGTTTGGCTGATTCCATTCCATATCTCTTGATAAGATCTCTGGTATACTTTGCTTGGTTGATGAAAATTCCTTTTTCCATCTGTTTAACTTGTAATCCGAGAAAGAAGTTAAGCTTTCCCATCATACTCATCTCAAATTCTCCTTTCATGAGATTGGAGAATTTCTCGCATAGTTCTGGATTGGTTGACGCGAATATGATGTCATCCACATAAATCTGGACTATTAATATGTGGCCTCCGTGCTCCACTCTGAATAGGGTCTTGTCCACTTTCCCTTTGCAAAATCCATTTTTCTCAAGAAACACAGACAGTGTTTCATACCATGCTCTCGGTGCTTGCTTGAGTCCATACAGAGCCTTCAACAGCTTATAGACTTTGTCTCCTTTGACAAAACCTGGGGGTTACTCTACATAGACTTCTTCTTCTAGGATTCCGTTCAGAAACGCACTTTTTACATCCATCTGGTAGACTTCAAAGTCCTTGAATGCAGCATATGCGAGGAACAGTCTGATGGCTTCTAATCTTGCAACATGTGCATAGGTTTCATCAAAATCTATTCCCTCACACTGTGCATAACCTTTTGCTACGAGTCTGGATTTATTCCTAACAACAGCTCCGTCTTTATCACTCTTGTTTTTATACACCCATTTGGTGCCAATAACTTTCTTGTGATCAGGTCTGTCTGTTAGTTCCCAAACTTTGTTTCTTTCCATCTGCTCCAATTCCTCTTGCATGGCATTAATCAATGAATAATCTTCCAAGGCTTGTTTTGTAGTCTTGGGTTCAATTTGCGACATGAAACATGAGAACATCGCCATTCCTGCTGGTAGGGTTGACTGTCTCGTCTTAACTCCATCGACCAACTTTAGATAATTTGCTGAATTGGGTGATCCTTGAGCCATTTGGGGATATCGTCCTCTTACGGGTTTGTTCCCCTGTTGGATTGCTCTGGTGATTATCTGCATCACTGGGTTCAGTCTGCAATGGATCGGCTACCGCCTTGTCATCTGCAGCTTGGTTACGATCTGCAGATGAGTCTTTGTCGACTCATTTGGTCTCCTTGACAAGAATGGATCAGATAGGTTTGGTGATCCTGTCTGATCTGCAGTTGGGTCTTCATCAGCTGCAGTTGGGTCATCAGGCTGATCTGCAGGTGAGTCCACCATTCCAGTGTCATGTATAATGACTTCTTCAAGGGTTGCTGACTTGAGTTTGTTCTCAATTAGCTCAAGTTGTTTCCTGTACTCAATGGTAGATTCATCAAAAACAACATGGGGTGTTTCCTCCACAACTAAGGTTCTTTTATTAAAAACTCTATATGCCTTGCTTATTTGGGAATATCCCATAAAGAGACCGTCATCAGTTTTAGCATCAAAGGCATTTAGCTGTGTTTTACCGTTGTTGTGGATGAAACACTTACAACCAAAAACATGAAAGTAAGCAACAGTAGGAGTTCTATTATTCCAAACCTCATAGGGAGTTTTGCCATGTCTCCCTACTATCATACTCTGCTGCAGGTGTGGCAGTGTTGTGACTTGACCCGAGAACCTTTTGGGTAGGTCTGCTTCTGCAATCATGGACCTTGCTGCTTCCTTCAGGGTTCGGTTCCTTCTTTCAGCAACACCATTCTGCTGGGGCGTCCTGGCTGCAGAGAACTCATGCTGGATCCCATTCTGATCGCTGTAATCAGTTATCGCCTTGTTGAGAAACTCTCCTCCTCTATCTGATCTGATCTTGATTATGAAGAGGGATTTCTCATTCTGGATCCTTCTCAGCAGCTCAGGTAACTTGGTCAGGGTTTCACTTTTCTTGTATAGAAAAATGATCCAAGTGTACCTTGAATAATCATCTACTATTACAAGTGCATGCTTTCGGCCGCTCAAAGTCCTTGGTTTGATAGGACCAAATAGATCCATGTGGAGTAGATCTAAGATCCTTGATGTGAGCGTTGTAGGCTGAACTGGTTTGAACGATGCCTTGGTCTGCTTTCCCTTCTGACATGCATCACAGAGTGCTTCCTTCTTGAATACTTCATTTGGAAGTCCTCTGACCAGCTTCTGGGAGCTAATCTTGTTGATGGCTTTGAAGTTTAGGTGACATAGTCTTTTGTGCCACAGACATCCATTCTCAGCTACTGTCTTGGATAGAAAACAGGAGTTAGGTGTTCATGTGTTCCAATCAATCATGTAGACATCTCTTCTTCGGAAACCTTGTAGCTTTATTTCTCCAGATAAGATGTCTATCACCATACACTTCAAGATGGTGAAGACTACTAGATTCTTTTCGTCACAGAACTGGCTGATGCTCAGGAGGTTGTACTTGAGCCCTTTGACATAATGGACTTTGGATATGACAATGTTTCCTCGGTGCAGCTCTCCAAAGCCTTTTGTCTGTCCTCTAGAGCTATCTCCAAAGGTTACATCGGGACCTCTTTCTTTGATATATTTGGTCAGCATCTTCTTGTTCCCGGTCATATGCCTCGAGCATCCAGAGTCTACAAACCATTCTTCACCTCCAAAATTTGAGCTTGAGGAGATGTGGTTGTAGTCCTTTTACCTTTTCTGCAATTAAATAAGCAGAGATTTAGGTACCCAAATTTGTGTGGGTCCTTTGGGGTTAGTTGGTTTCCTGGAGAATTGATTTCTCCTTGGATTATGAAAATTGTTATTATTATTATTATAACCCTTGTAATGTGTCTGTGGTCGAGGTCTGAATCTTCTGGTTGGATTGTATACCGGATATTCCTCAAAATTTTGATAGTGTGGGCCATTTCTAAATCTAGGCTGAGACCATTTATTAAACCTTTGTGGTCTCCACACTTGTTCATTTTGGTGATTAGGATAACCTTGAGGTTTCCATCCGCCCCTCCCATTATGAAATCTATTTTTGGGGAGTTGTTGGTAATAGTGGGCATGTTATGCAGGCCTTTGCTTTTGCACAGGCCTTTGCCTAGTCATTGTCTAGGTGGGTGTCTGGTGTAACTTTGTTGCGGCTAGACGTTTGACTTAATTTGTTGCACATTTTTGAATATAGGTTTATATACGGGCTCGTGATCGAGACTATTGTTTCTCCCTTGATAAACTTGGTTTCAGAACTAGAGGGAGTGTGAGAATCATATCCAAGGCCTGATTTGGAATATAGTGACCTTCTATAAGTACACAATTCGCCCAGAGTTGAAGACGCCTTCAGGGAGGTTATTTCCTGCGCTGAGTTTTATTTATACGTGCCGGCTTAGTAAACTCGGCTTTGGCATGAGCAAGTGCGGTGATTTTCTTTAAGTAAAATGTTTAGCCGATCTATCTCAAATTGTATTGACATTTGCACAGTTTTAAAGTCGAGATGTAGTTGTCTCAACCTTATTTAAATCTAAGTGAGTTTTTGAAATCATTTTTAAATGCCTATTCTCATCTTGCGGTGAGTCTTCTCTCTTGTCTGACTTGGTGTGCAGATTTGAGTGTTTCAAAATCTTTGAATAACTGATTTACCGATTCATGTAGATCCATATCTTGTGACATGGCTGAGCTATTATTTGAACCGGTAGGATTAGAAGTTACCTCTTCATCAGCTAAGTTTTCCATCAGGCAATCATACTCCTCGTCTTCATCAGAAAAGAAACCACTGCTTGATTCGACATGCTCCTGGTCTTCTCCGATGAGAGCCTTTCTTCTGTCTTCCTTGTTGCCCACCTCCTTCTTGGTTTCGTCCTTCTTGAGCTCGGGACAATCCATTTGGATGTGTCCTATTTTGTGACAGTTGTAGAATTCTACTTTCCAGTTTCCAGCCTTCTGGTTCCTTCTTGGATTCTCCTTGTAGTTTTTCTTATACTTGGAGTAGTTCTTTCTGAAATTGTTGAACCTTTGCATTATGAAAGCCATTTCTTCCTCAAAATCTAGTGGATTTGGAGGTTTCACATCAGATAGGCTCTTAGCAGGGGACTCGGCTGCAAATGCGATTCCCTTCTCTGCAGGCTCAGTTGAGGATGAGCTTGGAAGCTCGAACTCATAAGCCTTTAGATCAGAGAACAGCTCCTGAATCTTTATCTTATTCAGGTCCTTGGACTCTCTCATGGCTACAGCCTTCATGCTCCATTCGGGATTGAGAGATCTGAGGACCTTTAGTGCCATTTCCCTGTTGCCATAGGTTTTGCCCAGGGAGTTGATCTCATTGATAATTTCAGTGAACCTTGTGTCCACTTGATCTATAGATTCACCATTCTTCATTTTAAAGTTGTCAAATTTTTGGATAGCAATTGACAGCTTGTTTTCCTTGATCAGCTCCGTTCCTTCACACATTAGAGCTAATGTGTCCCAAATTTCTTTGGCATTCCTACAGTTCTTGATCTTGACCATGTTGGATTTGTCAAGAGTTTGATATAACACATCTCTGGCCCGGTTGTCAAGATTGGCCAGCTTTCTTTCTTCGGGAGTCAGCTCCGTCCTCTTCTTAGGAATCTTTTCTGGCCTCCCAGCTGCGATCTCCTCGGCTGTGTTGTCCTTCTCAAAAATGAATGGACCGTCTTCGATGATGCACCACATGTCGTCATGAATTGAAGATAAGTGTGCCTGCATTCTTATCTTCCACATATCATACTCGTCAACTGAAAAGACAGGAAGTCTAGAGTGCATGTGTTCCATTATAAAGTGAGTTAAGATATATCTAGTATAGATCTGGTTCGTGAAAAAAAATGAACCAACCTCTCTGATACCACTTGTAGGTCACAAGTCGTCCAGGAACAAGTCTAGAGGGGGGGTGAATAGACTTGTTGAAACTCTTGAACTCTTTTTCACGAAGAGTGAGTTTCTTCAGCTGATAGTTAAACAAATGACTTGGAGTCGTTTGTTCTTGGATATGTGCAGAAGTCAGTTGATGACGAATAGAAATTAACTTAATGAAACACTTAACAATGTATACGTGATTAAGGTATGATGCGATAAAGCGATAAATAACACGAGCAATTATAGTGGTCTTAGAGGTGGGGTAATCCTCTACTAATCCACTTTTCTCCAAACCAGTTGGAGATGAATTCACTATAATTTTCAACCAGTGATAAATATTACAGTGATTCAAACCACACTACAACAGCTTCCAACCAGTGGAAATCCGTGCCGTTGTACACACACTTGACTACCTTGCACCTCTTGATCCTCGATCCTCGGATGCCTTCTGATCTCTTACTTCAACCAGTGAAGTACCCCGTACTCAAGATTATAGACAAGAGTGTTTGTCTTCTCCAACTTAAGAGCTTCCTTAAGTATGAACTTTTAGATCTGCTCTTTTCACGATGCTATTTGATTGCTTGAGATTGTTTGATTGCTTTGATCGCTAGAATGTATGTTCGCACCGGTAGTTGCTCAGTTTCAAATCTTCGGATATATATCACGATCTCTGAGCTTCTTCCTTGTAGCCGTTGCAAATCTTTTGAACAAATCCGTCCGTTGGAGGGAGACTTCATTGTTTAATCTTTACGAGCGTTGCAATTTGGATTCCCATTATTTTATTTTATCTTCCGACCGTTGTGAGGACTTCTGCATGTGAGCGCCGAATCTTTTGAATATAAAAGGATTAAAGTCTTCACGGTGGGTCAGGATGATTTATTTAAATCATATCTCTTGCGGGAATCACTCCAATTTGTCTCTTCACGTTGCATGTGAGCTTTCCGTAATATTTGACTTTTCAACGCATGCTGACGTGGACTTGGAGTATTTGGCTGCAGTCGAGTAGGCTGACATACAGCTAACATCTCTGCAGATAGGTCCTCTCGGTACATTCCTTTGTTTGTGACTAATCTGATCAGGTGACTTCCCTGAGGTACCTCGGCTGCAGTCTGGTCAAACTTCTCTGATACATTTAGTTGACCAGAGCTACTATGACTGGAGTCGGCTATTCCTCTCTGATGGACTAGGCTGTACTTAGTACTTAGCCGTTTTTCAGCCTAACTAATTTTGGCCTACAGAAGATACTCATTTGGTTCTTCTTTATATTTTGCCAAGTTTTATACTTAACATATTTTGGCCTATGGAAGATACTCATTTGGTTCTTCCTTACATTTTGCCAAGTAATAAACATTTGATTTTATATTAATGACATCATCAAAATCTAACAAGTATTCCTAACAGATACAATTTGGTGATGTGTGGGATCTTATGATTCGTGTTGTATTTGTGACTCGTTTGGATTCGTCTGAATATTTCTCGTATAGCTTGTATATTATGTACTTGCACTAGCAAAATTCCAGTTTGCTAACCCCCATGTTCTCGGTGTTAGGGTTGTATACTGCGAAGCATACTTTATGCTTGTATTACCTTATTTCCCTGTAACTACCGATGAGAATATTAATTACATTTAATCACACATTTTACCTATTTATTCACGTTATGGTTATGCAAATGAAATGTCTAGTTATTTTATATTGTAGATAATGTGGTATGTTGGTGTCACACGGAAGATCACATTATCGGTGCCTTATAAAATAATATAATAGTTCACAACCTATATAATTATTAGACAAATGATGTGAAAGGTTGTAGTGTATGCTTGAGATTAGTTGGTCTTGACTATTAGCATGCAAGCGTATTTGCATACGTTGAACTGGATCGAGTGAGATATTGTCTTCTCTACTGACTGTAAGAAGAACGTAAATCTCGGATAATTATTATTTCTTAATTCTAAGTATATAATATTTAATTGTGTATTCATAATATTTATTGCTTTGATTTACCGTGGGTGAGAGTCAAAGTGATTGACTCAATAAGTTTCGTATCTTGTGCAATAATATTATTTATATGACATTTATTATCATTACTAGAAATTGTGTCCCGACTCGTGCGGGTTGATGATGTCCTCTTGATGAGCTCGATAACAATTATTATATTAAACCCTACAGATGGATTAATTCCGATATAATAATAAGGTTCGAGTGTTACTACTCTTGGATAAGATACTAATTAATTAATGCTGTCAGTAGCTTAAATTAATTAATGAACATTCGATATCTTAAACACAGGAAATAATACATTTAAATAAGGATCTCAATTTTGTAAATTGAAATTTGGGTTGGAAATGCAATATTAATTCTTTAGCAGACTGAATTGATATTAATGAACTCAACCATATTAGGAAAATGCGTAATATGGAATGTTGGGCTGCACTAGGAATCCTTACCCTAATCCTCCTTAAGATCCCTAGAGTAGTCCAAAGTCTATAATTGTGTGGGGGAGGGGTTCGGCCGAATCATCATCTTCATACACAAGGAATTTCAATTTTTCTTCTTAGTGTTTAATTGTGGATCTTGACTTGTGTCTTTGATTCCACAATTGAGATAATACTTTAATTCTTGCTACATATCAGAATTACTTGAAGAAAAGAAAATCGAGAGTTGTGATTAGACAAGATTTCGGCCGATCCACTTTGTTGTACAAGCAAGATTCGGTAGCTCGTTGACCACACAAAGTCCGGATTAAGGCGGGATCATACTCTGGAAGATATTGAGGAAGAGATCAAGAAAGCAACTACTATGTTTCAAACGGTAATATCTTATGATCTTTGGTCTAGATTAAGATATTGAATTTACCAACATATTTATTTAATAGATAATAAATAATATTTAAATTTGGGTAACAACAATTGGCGTTAGAGGAAGGGCATCTTAACCTTCATTTTCATTCCTACCGTCTCGAAGAACAATCACTGTTCTCCGGGGCATATACTTGAAGAAACACTCACTCTTCTTCAAAGAAAAACCTTCAGAATAATGGTGTCTGCCACCACATCGAAGAGAGCCACTCTCCGATCCGCTGGACGCCTTATTCCGTCTAGATCCGAGCCCCGACCTACGGCAGAGGGTAGCCGCGGTGACGCGAGACTCTCGATCCCGCACCCGAGGGACGGCCCCAGCCTTTCGCTCGACCAGTTCCAAACCGCGGAACAGATCGAGGAGGCCATGGCCATCCTAAGGGAGCGACGGAGAGCATGCGCAGTGCCCGCTATAACCCCCTCGGCCATCCGCCGCGCGGGCAAATGGAAGCTCAAAGGGTTACTGGCCGAGCGATCGTCAGAAAGCCCCGATTCGCGAGAAAGGGCTCTCGCGAGGCGGGACGGTTCCATCTTCATCCGCTTGGGAAGCGATCCATCATGGCGACCGGGGCATTCTGGCCCCAACCACGAGACGACGGAATCTGAGTCCGTCACCAGGAGTTCGGCCTACCCAACTCCGAACCATATACAGGTCAGCCGTCTGGCCCCCATCCGCCAAAGAGTCGAGCCGCGCGGCAAGGACATCATCGACAGCGGAGCCAGGGGGTCAGTACTTGATCGCCTCGGTTCCCGCTCCGAGCGCCTAGCCGCGAGCAGCCAGACCGCGGCGATGGCCGCTATGCAACGCTAGCTCGACGAGATGAAAGCGCTCTTGGAAACTGGGGAAAGCGCCAGTAGAAAGATCATCGGACCGACTGAGCCACTTGCAGTCCACATCGAGCTTGCCCCCGTGCAACCAAGGATCGCTCCTCCCAAAACACCTTTGTATGAAGGGAGATCGGACCCCGAGACTCACCTAAGCAAGTTTCGGATTTACATGACCGGGTGTGGGGTATTAGACGCGACCAAGTGCCGAATATTCCCATTAACGTTGGGCGAGCTGGCCCATAGGTGGTACGTTTCACTACCACCGCGAACAATCATCTCCTTTGAGAAGCTGGCGAGTGACTTCACGTCATACTTCACCGCCAAGATCGCCAGACCAGAAGGCCCCCACCGCATGATGAAAATCAGGCAGGGGGAAGACGAATCTGACGCAGATTACATCGACCGGGTGGATGAAATAGTCCTCACCGGCGAGCCCATCAGCAACGAGCTCGCTCTCTACTCGGTGCTGGGGGGATTCTATGGTCATTCACCCATGTTTAGGCACCTCACGAAGGACATCCCCCCGACCTACGCGATCTTCCGCGTTAAGGTTGCCGATTTTCTGGCCAGGCAGAGGCTGCTCACCCTCCGCCTAGGCGATGGGATGTCGCCTCCCGTCCGAAAGACGGCGATCGTCAAAACCAACAAGGCGGTCGCCAATCCACCTGGTGATTTCAAGGCCTACGAGGATGTGGAATCCCATCTCCTCCACAAGTTCAACCGAACTCCGGCCCACATTTTTTACGCCATCAAGGGGCGCGAACCGCTAAACAAGCCAAAGGCGATAAGGGACAACGGTCATCTGAACCATAATCAATATTGTGCTTACCACAAGTGTCCCGGTCACAACATCAACCAATGTCGCGACCTCCTCAGACAACTCTGGAGATTGTTCGAGGAGGGCAAGTTAGACAGTTTATTGGCTTAGCCGGAGCCCCATCGATCTCCCGATACGGTCGCCAGAGTCGAACGCGAGCAGGCTGGAAAGCTCATACGAGTCGACCCCTCGATCAACCTCGGTGACCGGATCCATATGCTTCAATCAAGAGGAGGAAACTTCGGAAGTCTCTCCCCGATTCCTGCCTCGTCAAACCAAAGGCTACTGCCTGAGCAAACGCTTCGAAAAAGAGGATGACTCGCTCGCCCTCTAAAAGTTCGTCATTAAACATGATGGACCTAGGCAGCGATCGCCTCCCCCAGCAAAACGTATACCGTCGAGGATCGCCAACTAACATGACGGTCCAAGGTAGAAAAGTTCCGCCATAGGTCGCGAAGGTCGATGAAACCGACGATCCGTCCATGCAAGGTTCCTTTGGGCAGCGATCGCTCGCCCTTCGTCTAAATACGAGGCGGGCGTAGCCTAAGGACCCTCCAAAAACAAATCAGAGGATGACTCGCTCGCCCTCTAAAGTTTGTCATCAACATGAAGAACCTAGGCAAGCGATCGCCTCCCCTTACACAACGTATACCGTCGAGGATCGTCATCTGACATGACGGTCCGAGGTAGAAGAGTGTCGACATGGCTGTAGAGGACGATGGAACCGTTATCTGTGCCCGTGCAAGGCCCCTTTGGGCAGCGATCGCTCGCCCTTCGTTTAAATATGAGGCGGGCGTAGCCAAAGGGCCCTTCAAAACAGATCTGTGGACACGTTCGCCCGCCCTCAAAGGTCCATCACCTAACATGGTGGATCCGGACAATGCGACGCGTCCCTCCCCCCGTCACAACGTATACCGTCGAGGATCGCCATCTTACATGACGGTCCGAGGTAGAAAAGTGCTAACAAGCCGCGGTCGTGGAGTCGATTAATCTGACGACGCCCCGCGCAAGGACTCCTCCAGACCAAGACAGCACGCCCTTCGTTTAAATACGAGGCGGGCACAGCCTACGGTGGACCCTCACAATTAAGTGAGTCGCGAGAACTTGGCCATCAGACGGAATGTCGCTCGCGCACAAGACATGGTCGTGGAGGTCGGTTCTATCGAACTCCGCAATCGTGCACGGTTCCTCTAGACCGGGATGGTCGGCCTTCCTCGAGGAATCTGCAAAATTAAAGACCGCTCACTCAACAATTTATTTCCGTCCCCTTACTTTCACTAAGTAAACAAAAACAAGGGGGAAGGGCGGATCTATATATACCACGATCGTCCCTATCCAATTACATACGGAGATCGACATTTTTCAGATGTATGTGCAGCGATCGATTTTGTTGTAAAAGTTATCAATATGAGTTTATCAATTCGCTTGGAGCTGTACACACAATAATCTTTCGTCACACACTTGTATAAAGTCATGCAAAGACTCAGAAAGACAATCATTCAAGCAATACATCAGAGAAACAAATATTCATTTCATTACTTGGAATGCAAAAGTACAAACACGATCGCCCGAAGGCAGAAGTACAAGGAAAACTACAATAATTACAAGCCAAAAACAAAAACAAAAAGAAGGACGTAAAACCTCAGGCTGCCCCTGACTGACCTTCGCCTTCGACCGCTGGATCGGCCCGCACTCCCCCGCCGGATTCCGGAGCTGCCTCCCCGTCCTCTGGGGCATTTGGATGAACGAGATTTTCGGGAATTGGATACCAGCTCAGGTCTACGCCGAGATCCGAGAGGTATGAGATCGGCACGGAGAAGGCTGGATGCAGAGGATGCTCTAGCGCGTAAGCCTTGAAGTTTTCAGCCAGATGGCCGACCTCCAGCCCTCCCTTCTTAGCGGCGCGGAGTGAGTCAGCGAATGCTATGTAGTAGGCGAACCCGCTGACGAAATCCACGTTGAGAAAAGGATCGGCCTCGGTCGCCTCCAGCTTTGCTTTCAACTCCGCAACCGCCTGATGCGCACCCTGGAGCTCGAACTCCTTAGCAACTGTTTCCCCCCTCGACGACGCCAACTCGCTAGTCAGCCGAGCGATGGTCACCTTCAGCTGATCGGCTTCCTTCTGAGCAGTCGCGTACGACCGACGGGCCTCTGTCATCTGATCCCAAAGTCGGTCGATCGTCGCCCAGGCCCGCTCAGAATCCTGTCTCGCCAGCTCAAGATCTTGACTTGCCCGTTTAGCCGCTTCCAAGGAATCCTTCTCCATAGCTACGATCCTATCAGCAAACTCGGAGTTCTTTTTCCGAGTAGCCTCGAGGTCCGAATGGAGACAGGCAGTAGAGGGCCGCCCCTCATAATCCTTTACAGCTTGAGCGGCCATTGTCGCCGCTTGGAGGGTTAGGGCAAGAGTCGCCTGCATTGCGTCTCCGGACCGCCGGCGCGCGATCGCATCCAGGTCGGTCGTCCAAGCCTTCGGTAGGGCGGAGATGGCCCGAGAGACGTAGTGAGGGACGTCGCAAGGCTCGCGGGAAGACCTGCTCGCCAGGAAGTCCAACACTATCGGCGAGGTGTTCGGGTCGGCAAGGCGGACCCTGCAACAAGAACAAAGGGGTCAGTACATCTCCTACGCAAGTGACAAAATTCAATAGATGAACCAAGCTTACCTTTCGACCTTCTTAGGGTCGCTGCCGAAGAACGGTTTCCCGCAAGGGGTCTCGGCCTCGGCAATCGCCGTGGCCTGCAGGAAAGCCGACGAAGGCGTAGGCTCATCCACCAGGGGGACCGCGGTGAGCGGAGGCGCGGCGATCGGTGGCTCACCAGCAGGGACAGAGACTGAGGGTTCCCCCGACCTCTGTCGCTTGCGGTTCAGCCAGAGTCCCTCCTCCCGAACCTCCCCCTCCGCTGCGATCGGCTACTCATGAGGCCTTACCTCCGCGATAAGAGACAGCGCCACCGGGGGAACTCGACTCGACTTCTTCTGGCGCAGGCGACTCAAAACTCCGGGGTTCGACATGGCAATCTCTGGCGGAGGCTCCAGGAAGCGAGGGAAATGGACTTCTGCAAAAAGAAATGATCAAACAATGGTTAGACACATTCCTCAAGCAGGACGATCGCCAAGCAAAAGGAAATCGTGGAAATTCATACCTGGGACTGAAAGGTGCCGCGGAAAACGGAATAACCGAGCAGCCAACCAACAGCTCTCTTTGTTAATCTGGCGAGCGTCTATATCGCCGCCCGATAGACTGCGTACCGCTCCCAGACGACCAAAAAGTCAAAAGGTAGCTCGTCAGCCGCCGGAATATGGAAGCCTGCAAAAGAAAGACCAAATTAGATCAGTTCAGAACATATCCGAACAAAGGGAGATTCAGAACCCTTACTCGGATTCCTCTCCCGAAAGCCGGTTGGAATGTCCAGCTCGCCAGTAGGATTGTCGCTCGCAGATGCTTTCCATGCACCGGCGACCCAGAACCATTTCGCCGGATCGCCCCGCACCTTGTTCGGGACCCCAAGGATCACCCGACCAGAACGGCCTTGGATATGGTAGCCACCGACGGACCCCTTCTGAACCGTCAGTTTGAATAGGTGGTTCATCTCCAACGGCGAGGGAAGGCGGTACAGTCGGTGACCACCGAACAAAGTGAGGGCACAGACAATCTGAAGCCAGGCGTTCGGCGTTAGCTGAAGCGGCGCCACATTCCAGGCGACCAGCAAATTGGAGACGGCGAACGACATTGGGAATCGCAGCCCGGCCTCCATTATCGCTTCATTCACGACGACCATGCCCTCCGGAGGTTGGTCGGATCGCTCATTCTCGGCAGGCGCGAAAAGGTCCACATCAGAAGGGACATGGTACCTCGACCTCCAGATGGCAAAGTCCTTCCTGGTCGCCGAGCTTCTGATCTGGCCAAGGGACCACGGAGAGCGCTGCGCGGCCCGAAACAGCGACCGCTTCGCGGATTGATAGGGATGGGCGATCGAGTACTCCTGATAGTCGAACTTGGGACACGGACCGGCCAACCTCTCCATGATTTCTGCAAAGGCCAAATAGGCTTGGCCAAAGGCGCTATGTTGCTCCCAGTATGCCCTCACCACCAAATCCTTCTCCATCAGCAAACGTTTTCGCTCGGCCGCCGCCTCCCTGGCAGCATCGACCTCGTTGAATAGTGCCTCGCCTTCCGCGGGATTAATACCGGCGCAGATAGCCTCGGCAGCTGTCTCCATATGGAATTCCGCAGAGGATCTTTCCCGGACTGTCGAAGTCCCGGCGGCGGAGGTGGTGCCCGTTCCAGACGTTGAAGGTACTCCAGACATTCTCAAAAAGAAGAGGAGAAAGAGGATTGTTTCTTTCTGAAGAATTGAATCGATCGACGATCGGCAGGCAAAGCTTCAAAAATTTGGGCTATCTTCTTCTCCGACGAAATCGCGTAAAGAGGTTTGTACTGCAACCCTTGCCTTTTTATAGGAGAAGGCGGGGGCTTCCGTGCAAATAAGGAGAATCTCGAGGACTGAAGTGCAACCATCGGATAAAGTCGCAATCAATGCCTTCCTTAAATCCCGCGTACGCGTCGTTTCAAGGACACGCCAGACGAGGAGTCTTAACTAACCGTCGGGCTCCCCCAATCGCATCGCGACATGTATCCCCTCGGAGTTTCGAGCCCGCTATTTATTTCCCGCTCATTTCAGCGACCGATCATGTCGTCCAAATTCAAAATCAATCCGCTCAAAGACGATCGCCTGTTCCGCATAATGCTGAGTCACTCGTCAAAAGTTAAGCGATCGCCAGTAGAACCACCTCACCCCACGTCTCCAACATCGGAGCGAGCTGGGGGGCAATTGTTGTGCGGCGATTTATACGCCTCGACGGCGATCGGTATAAGGGCCGAGCGACCGAGTTCACGACCAAATGAGCTACGGCAAACTTGCCAAGTCGAAGGTAACAGTCCATCTTCGAGTATCTAGCGATCGACCTCCCGGGGCGATCGTCTCTTGGTACCTAGCGACCGACTCTGGTGCCCGACCATGGACGACCGTCCTATGCCACGAGTAAGGCCATTGTCCGTCAAGTCTACGAATATTAGATCACGAAGCAGAGGACCCATGTTCAGATCCTCGAATGGCGCCGCAGAACATGGATCGTTGATTCCAGCCCATCAGCAGCTGTCAGTGACAAGGACGGCCTCACCTACCGAAAGACCTGCCGAAAGGTCCTAAGTGGGCCTCCCTAGACAGCGACATAGATGCGTGTTGGCCTCTCATTGGTTCGCACATCCGGCTGCCAGCAGCTGCTGCGGACTTTAAGGAGACCAACCCATGTGCTAAAGATGATCGCCCGCTTATTATAATACAGCAGAGGCGATCACCCAGAGACTCCCAATCTTATAAATAGAGAACCTCCAGCAACTGGAGAAGGGTTCAGAAAAATTCAGACTCTCGGCTTTCTCTTGAATCTATCCAGGATTTCTCTCTCAGAACCTCTTAACCAGAAGACGGTCGGCAGAAACGAGAACTCCCTACAGTTCAGAGAACTCCAGATTTAAAGGCTGACAAGTACATAAACTACTTCATACGAGAGTCCAGCTAATTCATCGTTGTTACAAGAACTCACAGAGCATCATCTCTGGGTTTTCCAACAATCTTCAGCACTCAAGAGCTAAGATAACTAGGGTCTTTACACTCATTGTAATTGTACTCTAACATTAATATTTGTACTCCTGAGTATTCGTATTAATAATATCTCGCGAGAGCATTCAAGCCCGGGACTAACAACCCCAGCAAATCTTGTGTTATTTACTTTCCCCACGGACGTGCTCTCGTATTTGTTTGTTACTCGTCCATTCCAGCATATCGTCTCCGGATAATATTTTGGGTAATAACAATTATCACGTAAAATCACAAGGTCGAACGTATTCTGAACAACCCACCACCAAGGTCAAATAAAATACCATAAAATCCTTGTAATCATGGAGCAATGGAGTTTATCAACATATATATGTATATAGTTACACGCACAAACATATACAAATGTTCGTTCGTAAGAAAATGTTGTACACGTGAATACGTGAGGATTTGCATGGAATATAATTAGTATGGCAATGTGCTTGCCTCGATAAACCACACCCGAATACTCCGACGAACATGGCTCGATCGAATAGCCCTGAAACCTACAACCTCCATGAGAAACAACAACAACACAATTACTACGAGGACTACCACCTTTAACGACGAAAACAAACGCCGAACAATCTAATGAAACACATTGAAATATTTAATCAAACATTAAATGTTCACGGTTCCTCAAGAACACTCAAATCGCCAAACAACTAAAAATATGAATATACAATCATAGAATACTATCAACAACATCTAATAACCTTAACTGATTCATCAAAATTGAATTGAAATCGAAATAAATAACAAAACCCCCAAAAGTCAACTCTAGGGATTTAAGAATATTACCTTTGATCCGATGAAGAATGAAGGATTAGATATTGTTTAATCTTTATTATAGATCCAAGAATGAAGGGTTGCACCAAAATGCCTCCTAGTTGTCTCCCCCGAGCCCTCTCGTTTGTTCATAGGATAAGAAATAAGAAATGAGCAGAAAAAGGCTGTTGTCCAATATATATATATATATGTATGTACAGTTAGCGCACGCTAGCTCCACTACTAACATGCGCTAACGAGCCTGAAAAAGAACTGGACATTCTACCTCAACCCGTTAGCGCGCGCTAGTCAGCGTATTGGCATGCACAAATTAGCTAGTCCATTGAAGGAAAAAATGCTCTTCCCCATCAGTTAGCGCGCGCCAACAGCTGTGTTAGCTGCGCTAATTATACAGTATATGCTGACAGTGCAGTCTTTGCTATTTCGACCATAACTCCTTCTTCCAGACTTCGATTGACTCACTATTTGAACTAATAGAAAGCTAAATCAACTCTTTATGATGCCGTTTATTTTCAGAAGTTTTAGACTTTATAAGTGCTGGTGGTGATCTTACAAAGTCGATCCAAATGCACAGCATTTTCTCAACAATGTCTATCCGCAATACTCTTGGCATTTCCAGCATATTTTATCATTATAAACGATTAAAGACTATAAATGTACCTCAAACTCATCTTCATAAGTATTATGATCAATTTCATAGTCTTGCTCAGAATAAACAAAAATTCAGATTCAAACCTTCTGGATATCAAACTCCTTGATACTGTGTTGGTGCTCTAATCTTCTCAACCTTGCAGAGCTTCATACTCAGCATGCTCCGGATGGAATTGGTGTTTGAACTCCCGCTTAAAGTCTTCTCACCTCTCCATGCGGCATGAACCCCGCTCAATGTCCTGCTGTTGATGTCACCAAGAATAGTGGCTCGACGCGTAGCTTCGATTCGACATCCTTCATTACAGAAGCTACAAAGCACTGCTCCAAACTCCACATGAAGTTTTCCAACTCATTGGCATTCCTCACTCCACTATAGGATTTTGGCATTGGAACCTCGATCCGCTGGGGCACCGTGGCCACATGCTCCCCCGAATTGGCTAGAGCCTGCTGCATCATTGCCATATCGACCTTCAAGGCTTCATTCTCTTATTGCAAAGAGGCCATCTTGGCTCCTATTTCCTTCAGCTGATTGGCAACATCAAACTGAAAAAAGTTGATAGTTCTGAGTACCTTGTCGACGAGTTTGTCAGCAGATTCCTCCAATGCTTCGACTCTTGTGATCATCCAATTTTCAACCCTGGCCTGCCACGATTTCTTCCAGTCAAGATACTCGTCCATCTACGGCAGCCATCTCCACAAGCGTTTAATTTGTTGGAGAAGAAGAACTCATTTTGGTCTTGTAATGTGTTGGAGAAGAAGAATACGTTGGAGAAGAAGAACTCATTTTGATTTATGTGACTGCGCGTTGGGCAATAGGATTTCTGGAGAAGAAGAACCCATTCCAAGTGGATTGGGCATTTAATATGATGGAGAAGAAAAACCCATTTCGATGAGGTCTTGCCACTCCATTTTCCCTCCATAGGTGACGTGGCAGGGTGACAAAGCTTAGTTGGCATTCCATGTCTGCTATTTGGCAGGAGAACAAAAAAAATCCTAATTTAATTTATTCACGTGCGATGCACATGCTATTTTCCGGCCAAAATTAGAAATTTTGGTCGAAAAGGACTCAAATTGACACTAAAAGAACTAAAATTGATAAAGCAAAGAGTTATAGGACCAAAATTGGACTCGGTCTAAGTTAAAGGACTAATTTTGAAATTACCTCAATACTTTCTTCACGTTCAAGAAGTGGTCCACCTACTTCCCTCCCACTACCCCATGCAGTCGTCACAGACACGTACGTAGTCGTCTCACGGATACACTACATGGCGTGCATGGGACGGTGCAGATGATCTGTTAGATGGGCGATCGATCTGCCTGCGTCCATCTGCGCCACGTGTAGTGCATCCGGCAGAGAATGCACTATATGGGATTGTACCATGGACCCAACCCCATATTACCTATCAATTCTTCCTTATCTACGCTCAACAAAAACAACCTCTTGGGTGTACCTCTCAAAAACCCCTCCCGTAAGTTGTTTTTTCTCAAATTCTCACTACCCACATAAAAAGTTCCTATGAAGACTCAATCTCACTCACAACCTTTTTAGAAATAGGAAAAAGGGACAGATAGTACAGTACTAGTGAAGAGAGAACCGAGTTAATTAACAAAGTAATTCTGCCACCCAAAGAGATCTTCTTATCATCCCAGTCCCACTTCCGCAATCTATTTTAATACGAAGAATAATATGGGACCCGGTGATTACATCCTACTCTGATTCCCAAATAAGAAAAGGGAATAGAGTCCACTTTACAGCCCAGAATTTCAGCCATCTCGTAAAGACTACTCTACGCGACATTTGTGCCCATAAGCCATAAGACTGCATATTTGTATCCTGATGATGAAACTGAGATACTATCCGACATTTATTTCAAAATGTAGGAGTTAATGTACAAACTGTAATAATCTGTAACATAACTTTTAAGATTCTTTCAATATATAGAAAATTTTAAACAAATTATTATAAGTAGGCTTGTAAGCCTGTAAACGAACCGAGCTGTTCGCAAACAAGCTCGAGCTCGGCTCGTTAAGGGCTCGGTTCGTTAAGAACTCGAGCTCAAGCTCGAACACAAAAATCCGTGCGTTAAGAAAATGAGCTCGAGCCGAGTTATGAGCGTGTGCGGCTCGAGCTCGGCTCGAAACCGTTCGAGCTTGGTTCGGCTCGGTTCGGCTCGCTATAGCTCGAAAAAATATATACATATTTTATCCTGATTTGCTGGATTTGCAGTAAGTAGTAACATATTTATAATAACCATTACCAAATCAACCAACTTGAAGTTTTGAACAAACAGTTGTAAACATTAAACAACTTCCAGTACCAGTCCAAACAAAATAAAGTCTTTAATTTAAAAGATTACATCTTATTAACGAGCTGCTCGTTAAAAGCTCGTGTGCGACTCGGCTCGATATTGTTTGATAGAAGCTCCTGTGCGGCTCGATTTATTAACGAGCTCGAGCTCGAACACGATTTTTGTTCGGTAAGGAAGCTCGGCTCGGCTCGGCTCGTCAGAAAAAAATTAAAACTCGGCTCGATTCGATCAAAGCTCGGCTCGACTCGATTCATTTACATCCTAATTATAAGCCATTTGTATTCTATAATACTTATGCATATTATTACTTATGGTGGATGCTCATTTTGAAATATTACGAATATGAAAATAATTTTTTTTATTAAATAGTAAGTATTTTGAATTGTATTCTTTCTTAATAGTGCATGCCTATTACCTTTTAATCAATAACCGTAATTTATAGTCTTTGTGTTTAGTTAGAAGCTCAAATATTAATTTCTTATAGATATATAATATATTGTATTGTAAAATTTAAAGTCCATCCTAACTAATTAATCATATATTACAAATTACAGTCTATTCAATTAATATTGTACAATTCATTCTATTTAAATGACTAAAACTTAATATGGAAGGACCCATCCCACATCAAACAAGTGTGGGATTTGTATCTATGTATAAGATGCTCACCCACCGCCACTAGACACCAATATATCCTTGGACTTTTGGGCGGGCTTGTGGTTGGTCCAGTTGATCTCATATGTTGTTGCCCAACGTGCCAGTGTGTGAGCTACAGCCTACATGTAGCCGTTCAAGCTGTTGGGCTCGCGGCGTTACATAATATGGACTCTTTAGTTAAAAAACTAATTTTAAATAAATATTTAATTTACTAATAATACCAAAATTAATTTCTGGATAAAATATATTAATATTTTTATTACAGTACAATGTATCAATCTTTTGGGGTTTAATTTAACCATTACAATGCTGTACTATATGTTTAAACGCAAATGCTTAATTGATATCACAGAGATTCTAATTATTATATATTCTCTCTCTCTCTCTCTCTCTATATATATATATATATATATGTGGGTTATGGTGAGAAACCCCTTAGTGTAGGAGTATAGGAAAAGATATGTCTGTGTAGCACATTTTTCATATGTGTGTAGCACAATCAGAATTACTATGCTGCACAGATTTTAAATATATGTGTTTAGCACATATTTCATTATTTCGTAGCACAAATTTTAAATAGGTTAAGTCTAGCACATCTTTCATCACATCGTAGCACAAATAGCACAAACACGTCATATTTCAGTTCGCGTAGCACACACAGCACAAACACGTAACACAACTGAGTATAAATTCCAGCCATTGATCTAACTCAATCAGATATAAGAATGATTAAAAATCCATTAGAATTCTTACTCATAAAGATGATCATTAGGAGGTGTTACTATTCTAATTAAGCCTTGCAATCGCTAGTTACAAATTTTTTCATGAATAGCCTTGATGGATGATTAATTCTTATTATTACAAGATGAAGCTAAAGGTCCTTTCTCTACCTATAAATATAACTCTTTCTCCATCAAAAAGAGTATCTCATGTTGAAGAAATAATACATAAAGAATAGTTTATAGGTCAAGAGAAAGAAACCTTTTCTTGAATTGAAGTTTTTGGTGAAGATCATTATTCTGGCTAGAAAGCAAATACTACTCTAATTATCAATATGTCCGGAGGTATGTAAATCAAAATATGCTTTACATATTTGTGATAATCATGTTAATTCAAGATCACTAGGATTGTGTATCATTCCTTTTAACATGTGGTATCGGATTAAGGTTTAGAATTTCATGATTGTCCTTGATGTCGTATGCGATTTTGTATCGATTTAATCGTCATTGTGTTCATTTTGATTCTTACTGTTTATGCACCATGATTAATCAGAGGGTATATATAAATATATACTCCATCCGTCCGCCAACCATGTGCATTATTTTGACCGGCACGAGTTTTAATATTTCAGTTGATGTAGTTGGTAGAATGTGTTATGAGTGGAGTAAGGGGCCCACTTGTAGTAAAAAAAATTTGCCAAAAATAAACAATGCACATAGGTAGCGGACGGACGGAAAAGAAAATTGTTGCACATTGGTGGCAGACGGAGGGAGTATTATATCATCCATCGTATATGTATATGTAGTAGTTTGATCGATGATGTTTGGTGTTATTTCTGCATACTCATGTCTGGTGCTTATGCTCATGTTTTCGAAAAACAAAACTTGAAATGTGATTGGTTCTTATAACTCTTCACATGAAAGTTGTATGATGTTTATGCATCGATGATTTCGTGCAAATCTCGTCATGAAAATTGTCGGTTTGTGTTTTGGTGTTCGTAACGTGTGAGATTTTTTTTTTCTCTATATGACTTCTCTTGTTCCATGAAAATACCATAAATATTTCAATTAATAATTTAATAGGTTTTAATTTTAATTAATGAGGATATATAATTGTTTCCTTTTATATATATATATATTATATAATTATATAAATGATATAAAACGTATCCTCTACTTATGGTAACCCTGTGCTTTTGGAATTTTAAAGCTAAAACGTATATCTTATTTAATTTTATCTCTAATGCAAATGGACTCACCAGTATGTTTTATTGGTTGTAATATGTTTAAAGATCTAATGATGTAATAATAAATCTAACATTGATATAATTAAGAAATTTATTCAATTAATAATTTAACTATATTTTTATATAGTTACACTAAACAACATCATATATAATTTTAAGTGACTACCCACAGGAGTATCTAAAATTATGTTGTTTATATACAAAATTAATATGTGTTATTTTAAGCCTAAATTCTTGTACCCCTCAATTGCAGTTAATATACCTTCAACCCTCGCTTCAATGGCTACATCCATTACGAAACTCAATGGGACCAACTTCTCAGAATGGAAAGAGCAAGTTAAGTTTTCCCTGGGGCTACTTGAATTGGACAGTGCTCTGCGTAAGGAGCCGCCTACTCCACTTACTGCCAATAGTACCCCTGAGGATAACAAAAGTCATCTTGACTGAGATCGATCTAACAGGCTCAGCATTATGTTTATGCGCATGTTGATCGATACCAATATCAAAACTTCCCTACCCAAAACTGAGAATGCCAAAGAATACTTGCAAGCCATTGAAAATCGGTTCAAGACTGCAGACAAGTCTCTTACTGGGAAACTTGTGGCAGATCTTGTAACTAAAAAGTTCGATGGTTCTCGCTCAATGAGCGCTCATGTCATTGAAATGATTAACCTTGCTGCCAAACTTAAGGATTTGGGATTGGATATGGATGATGCTTTCCTAGTCCAATTCATATTGACTAGCCTACCTCCTCATTACGAACCATTCAAAATTCATTACAACACTATTAAGGAAAAGTGGAGTCTTAATGAATTGACTAATAAGTTGGTTCAAGAGGAGTCTAGGCAAGGCCCGCAAGGCTTTAAGGTTGCTCATTTCACTCAAGGAGCTGGCAAAACAATGGGGAAAAAGAATTACTCAACCCATAAACGTGTAGCACCCAGACCAGATGATGCTGGTCCATCCAAGAGGAAAAAGAAGGAGAATGTTTGCAAATTCTGCAGGAAACCTGGACATTTCCAGGCAGATTGTGTTAAGCGTAAAGAATGGTTTGAAAAGAAAGGTAACCCCATGGGTTTCATAAGTCATTTCGAATCAAATCTTACTGTTGTTCCTTCTTCTACTTGGTGATTGACACAGGTGCTAATGTTCATGATTTGAATTCTATGCAGGGATTCATTACGATCTAAACTACAAACCCAAAAATATTTCATTTTCATGGGAAATAAAGATAGAGTTCCAGTTGAAGCTATTGGCACCTTCCGCCTTACTTTAGCTAGTGGTTATCAATTGGATTTATGTCAAACTCTTTATGTACCGTCTATTTCTCGTAATTTGATTTCTGTAAGCATGCTTGATAAATTTGGATACTCATTTGAAATCGGTAAAGGAAATTTCAGTTTGTTTAAAAATTCTATCCTTATTGGTTCTGGAATTTTAATTGATGGACTTTATCAAATTTATCTCGAACATCAAGATAATGAACTCCATCTCACCTTGCATAATAATGAAACAAAAAGGAAGTCATCATCAAAAACAGACTCCTACTTCTCGTGGCATAAAAAACTAGGTCATATATCTAGTTATAGAATCAAACGGTTAGTAAAAGACGGTGTCCTCCCAGACATAGATTTTACTAACATTACACCATGTGTTGATTGTATTAAAGGTAAAACAACAAAAAACACAAAGAAAGGAGCCACAAGAAGTACCCAGCTTCTTGAAATCATACATACAGATATTTGTGGACCATTTGATGTCCCAACTTTTGGAGGAGAGAAATATTTCATCACTTTTATCGATAATTGTTCACGTTATTGTTATCTTTATCTATTGCATGACAAATCTCAGTCGGTGGATGTTATACAAATATTCATTACTGAAGTCGAAAGACAATTAGAAAGAAAAGTGAAAATTATTAGGTCCGATAGAGGTGGTGAATTCTATGGAAGGTATGATGAAACAGGACAACATCCTAGACCTTTTGCTAGACTTCTCCAAAAACTTGGGATTGTTGCCCAATACACAACGCCTGGATCTCCATGGCAGAATGGTATAGCTGAGAGGCGAAATCGTACATATATGGAAATGATTAGATCCATGATGAGTCATGCAAACTTACCCATATCCTTGTGTATGGACGCATTACGTACAGCTGTTTATATCTTAAACAGGGTTCCTAGTAAGGCCGTTTCTAGAGATGTTAAACGGGCTCGGGCCCGACGGGCTGACCCGTTTAACCCGAAAAATAATCGGGTTAGGGCCGATATTTCCTAGCCCGTTTAAATCCGGGCTTTTTTGGCCCGGATTGTTTAGCCCGAAGCTCGTTAGGGCTAGCCCGAAGCCCGCTAGGGCTAACCCGAAGCCCGATATATATATATATATATATATATATATATATATATATATATATATTGGTAATTTCAACTTACGGTAATACTATATTTATATAACATATATTAATATTATATATATAATTTATATTAATATTATATATAATATATATTATTACTGTATTTGTTAATATAGTGTGTATATATATATATATGTATATACATAAAAGTTTATTTTTTGTTATATTTATTATAGTATAGTTGTTAATATATATATAAAATATATTGTTACTGTTTTTTTATTTATGACTTATAAAAAAATTAAAAATAGATATTTTAAATATTTAGCCCGTTTAGCCCGTTTAGCCCGAAGCCCGTTAGGGTTAGGGTTAGGGCTGATATTTCCTAGCCCGTTTAAATCCGGCCTTTTTTGGCCCGGACCGTTTAGCCCGAAGCCCGTTAGGGCTAGCCCGGAACCACTAGGGCTAGCTCGTTTAACATCTCTAGCCGTTTCAAAGACCCATTTTGAGCTTTGGAAAGGTTGGAAACCTAGTTTAAGGCATCTTCAAATTTGGGTATGTCCAGGTGAAGCTAGAATTTACAATCCACATGAAAAGAAATTGGATTTTAAGGCAGTTAGTGGTTACTTTATTGGTTACCTTGACAAATCCAAAGGATATCAGTTTTATTGTCCTAGCCATATTGTGCGAATTGTTGAAACCGGAAATGCTAGATTCTATGAGAATGGTAATCAGTGGGAGTATTAAACAACAAGAAGTGGTCATTCAGGAAATAAGGGTACCTTCCCCTTTACCATCTATTACGAAAGACATTGGGACCGTTCCCGTTGATGAACACATTCACAATGAGGAAAATCCCAATAATGATCGCCAACCACATCATGAGATTATCGCCAATCATAATGTTACTGAAGCACCACAGGAACCAGCCTTAAGGCGATCTCATCGAGATAAGAGATCTGCTATTCCTGATGATTATTTGCTTTATCTAATAGAATCTGAAGGGACTAAGGATCCGATTTCTTATTCACAAGCCATTAACGATGTTAATTCTAGCAAATGGTTAGATGATATGAAGGATGAATTGAAATCTATGGAATCTAATAAAGTATGGGAACTCATTCAATTGCCTCCAGGGCAAAAAGTAATCGGTTGCAAGTGGGTATTCAAAACCAAACGTGACTCTACTGGTAAAATTGAACGATATAAAGCCAGACTTGTTTTCAAAGGTTTCCATCAGAAAGAAGGCATCGACTATTACGAGACATTTGCTCCTGTTTCCAGGAAAGTTTCTCTTAGAATTATTATGGCCCTTGTAGCTCAGTATGATCTTGAGTTGCATCAGATGGATGTGAAAACCGCCTTTCTTAGGGGAGACTTGGAAGAAGTAGTCTACATGCGTCAACCTGAAGGCTTCATAACTGAAGGACATGAAGACATGGTATGCAAACTTAAGAAATCAATTTATGGGCTAAAACAAGCTTCCCGACAATGGTATCTAAAATTTCATGAAATCATTACTGCTTTCGATTTCCATGAAAATATAGTTGACCCTTGCATATACCTTAAGTTCAGTGGGAGAAAGTTCATATTTTTGGTTTTGTATGTTGATGACATTCTATTGGCTAGTAGCGATCTTGGTTTATTACATGAAACTAAGGATTATCTCTCAAAGAACTTTGAAATGAAAGATATGGGTGAGGCTTCCTATGTGATAGGGATAGAAATATTCCGTGATCGGTCACAAGGACTTATAGGATTGTCTCAGAAATCATATATTGACAAAGTCCTTGAGCGATTTGGCATGTCTAATTGTTCCTCAAGTCCTGTTCCACTGCATAAAGGAGACAAACTTGTTCTTGAGCAGTGCCCACAGACTCCTATGGAAAAAGAAGAAATGTCCAAATATCCTTATGCTTCTCTTGTGGGGAGTTTGATGTATACTCAGGTCTGTACAAGACCTGATATCAGCCATGCTGTTGATTTACTGGGAAGATTTCAAAGCAACCCAGGCATAGCTCATTGGAAAGCTGCAAAAAAAGTTTTGAGATACCTCAAGGGGACAAGAAATTATATGCTCACATATCGAAAATCAAGTCACCCACAGGTGACCAGTTATTCTGATTCAGATCTCGCTGGATGTCCTGACACTCGGATTTGCACTCTTGGCTATGTGTATCTCTTATGTGGAGGTGCAATATCATGGAGAAGCCAAAAATCTGAGATGCTCTTCGGATCCACCATGATGGCTGAATACGTGGCATGTTACGAGGCTTCTATTTAGGGAAACTGGCTGCGTAATTTTGTCTCACAGTTTGGTGATTTAAATTTCATCTCTCAGCCAATAACTGTTTACTGCGACAATGAAGCTGCAACCTTCTTCTCAAAGCATGATAGGATCACAAAGGGCTCAAAACACATGGACCTCAAATACCTATTACTCAAGCAAGATGTTAAACTTAAGAAAATTATTGTTGAATCAATAAGTACAAACTTACAGGTGGCAGATATATTCACAAAAGGACTACCTCCAAAGGCCTTTCAGGGACATACTGAAAGCATGGGTCTTGCTGATAGTTTTTAATTATTTTATCTTATGCCATTCTCGTTGTACTCCTAAATAATAATTATTGAGCTGCTCTTAATAAATTTTAACATCTATCATTTCTGTTTCCTAATTGGTATACATTATGTTTAAGAATGATAACAGAAACGTCTTAACTTCAAGACATTACGTGACCATTATGTTGCTCTCATTTATGGTCTAGCTATGAAAGTTTTCAATGTTGTAGTACATGGATGTAAGCATGTTGCGAAATAATTTGTGCACGCCATGACTCTCATTGACGACTCGATTAGTCAAGACACTTATGGTAACGAAATAAACTAGTGGCTTGCATATCACGCGCGCCTTATGTTATTAATACAGAATTATAATAGATCCTCCTATTGACCAAGTGGGAGAATATAAGAATAATTAAAAAACCATTAGAATTCTTACTCATAAAGATGGTCATTAGGAGGTGTTACTATTCTAATTAAGCCTTGCAATCACTACATAAGTTACAAATTTTTTCATGAATAGCCTTGATGGATGGTTAATTCTTATTATTACAAGATGAAGCTAAAGGTCCTTTCTCTACCTATAAATATAACTCTTTCTCCATCAAAAAAAGTATCTCATGTTGAAGAAATAACACATAAAGAATAGTTTATAGGTCAAGAGAAAAAAACCTTTTCTCCAGTTGAAGCTTTTAGTGAAGATCATTATTCCGGCTAGAAAGCAAATACTACTCTAACTATCAATATGTCCGGAGGTATGTAAATCAAAATATGCTTTACATATTTGTGATAATCATGTTAATTCAAGATCATTGGGATTATGTATCATTCATTTTAACATCAGAAGTCCAAATTCATTCATATTTCCTACGAAATTTATTCCTACCAGAACCAATCCATATATATATATATATATAATTGTTAATTGATTGGATAAATTAACGATATGGAAAATTTGAATGATATGATTGGTCAATAAACAAGTAGTTTATTGAATTGCTCCAACTTATTGACATGTGATAATTTAATATCACAATTAATATTACAAGTGTAGAAGTCTGAATAAATTCACGGTATAATTTTTTATAATTTATTCTATGTATATCTTAAAATTTTATATCATTTTCTTTATTTGTTTTTGAATAAAACGATACATTAAATAGTTGGTTTGCTGAGCATCTAAGTACGTCATAGTATGATGTTGAAGGAATCATCTAGTTTTGTTAATATATGATAATTTTATTGGTTATCTTATTAGATGTTAAACTTTTTATCTCATTTTATTTTCGTATAACATGTATCAGTTAATATACGTCAATTAATTTCCATATTACAAATCTGATATTGAGATTTAAATATTTCCATAAATATTAATACTATTTTCTTATAAATCTTATTCAATTAACTAACTTTCTTTATTTGGATTTAAATATAAATGCGTTCTTTAATAATATTTTATTCCAAAATTATGAGAAATTAGATAAATTATGGAAATGTCAGGTGGACAAAAGATTTCTTTTTAATATATAGTAGAAGTAGATAGGGATATATATATAGAAAATAGATCATATGAAAACTAATTACCTTGTGAAATCTAGAAACTTTTGTAGGCCATTGATATTAGTGATCTAACGGCTGTAGATGAGTAGAATTATATGCATTTATGTATTTTTTTATTGCATTATTTGTTGCATATACTAGCGATCAGCTTGATGCAACAAATAATAACAAATATGCAATGAAATTACTTAATAATGCAATTGGGTTCTAGATTTTACCATTAAAGGCGTTTCCACCATAGTCAATACATATATATATATATATATATACATATATATATATATATGGGGAAATTACAGTCAACTACCCTATTAGATGGCCTCTTTACACTATAGTCCCTATTGTTTCATAAATTACAGCGAAGGACAAAAATTTGAATTGGTGTTGACTTCTATTAAAAAGACGAAAATGCCCCTCTATTTACTTGAATAAAATATTTCTTTTAAAATACATTTCATATTAAACAAATAGCTTATAAGTTATTAAAGTGCTTGGCTAATACATTTCTTTTAAAAAATATTCTTTTTTCAGAAAATAATTTTTTTTCGTAATATAATTTGTTTTCAGAAAATATATTTTTTTTTTGCAAAAATATTTTATTTTATTTTTTTTCCAGAAAACAATTTTATTTTTTCGAAAAAGTAATATTTTTTCAAGAAAATAATTTTATTTCGAAAAAAATATTAATTTGCCAAAAAATATTTTTTCCTCCATAAATTTTTTTTATTTTTTTTCCAGAAAATAGTTTTATTTTTTCAAAAAAATAATATTTTTCCCAGAAAATAATTTTATTTCGAAAAAAATATTATTTTGTCCAAAAATATTTTTTTCTCCAGAAAATATTTTTTAATTTTTCGAAAAAAATAAAAAATCCATAAAATAATATTTTTTTCGAAAAGATAATTTTTTTCCTAGAAAATAATTTTTTTTTATTTTTTCGAAAAATAATATTTTTTTTCCCAGAAAATACTTTCTTTTTTGGAAAAAATATTTTTTTCTAAAAAGCTTGAAAATTTATTACACTGAAGTCCAAAAGTGTTATATATATCACAATGAGGTCCAGCATGTGCCACCCACGTGAGGCGAAAAATAAATGGGTAAACAAGAAAAGGAAAAATAAAAGGGCAAATTCGGAATATCAGTACTCTCTCTCCAGTGACATCATCTGAAAATTTGACTTTTGTGCTTCGTTGTAAATATAGTTTCTGGACAGTGCAAAGGTTGTCCTTCATTGTAATATTTGAAAAAATAGGGACCAAACAGTAATTAGACCATCTAAAAAGGTAGTCAGATGTAAATCGCCCATATATATATATATATATATATATATATATATATATGGATTGGATATGGTGGAAACCCTCTTAATGGTGAAATCTAGAAACCAATTGCATTATTAAGCAATTTCATTGCATATTTGTTATTATTTGTTGCATCAAGCTGGCCGCTAGTATATGCAATAATAATGCAATAAAAAAATACATAAATGCATATAATCCTACTCATCTACAGCCGTTAGATCACTAATATCAATGGCCTACAAAAGTTTCTAGATTTCACAAGATAATTAGTTTTCATATGATCTCTTTCCTATATATATATATATATATATAGGGGTGGGTTATGGAGTGAAATGGTTTAAGTCTAAGAAATAAGAATGTATCCTAACCTTACATCTATAAAGAATTAATGGTGCAGATTTAACTAGATTTGATGCTGACATCATCATTGATTCACCCTATTTTAACAACGAGGGTATTTTTGAAATGAAATTTTTTTTCTCACTCCTTTCCATTCATCTTATCCATCTTTTAAGGGATTCTGAATTTATTTTCAAAATTAATTTTCTCTCCCCTCATTTCAATCTATCCCTAATTTCGTCCGCTCATTTTCTCTCCCCCATTTCTTCTCATTTCTGCTCCCCCATTCCAAAATTCTGCCGCCGTCGCCGCTGTATATTAGCACGATTATTCTGAGTAGTTAGCACAATCTTTGTAATTAGTAAGCACATTTAATATTATTTTGCAGCATAAGTGTTTTTATTATCAGCACATTTAGCTGATTGTTTCTGCACATTTATAATAATTTTTCAGCACATTTAGCTGATGATTTCTGCACATTTAGAAAAAGAAATAAGCAGTAATATTTGTGCTAAGTAGTGTAATGTGATTTATTAGTAAGCACAATAAATATAATTTTATTAGGAAGGATGAAGGATAAAGGAAAAAGATAAAAGGATGGAGGAAATAGAAAACAAAATCACGGCTTACACGTTGGGAAGAGATGGGAAAGTGGGATATGAAATCCCATGATTATAGGAAATATCAAACATACAATCTGCATAATTACAAATATATCCCCACAAAAATATTCCGCGTAGCACATTTAGGCTAAATTCTTAGCACAACGTGAACAAATCGCAGCCATTGATCACCAAAGATCAAAGGCCCAAAATCATTCTTATTTCTTACGGAAAAAAGCTTTCCTACCTGAACCTATATATATATATATATATATATATATATATATATATATATGCAGAAAGTATTGTCTTACTCAAGACAATTGAAAGCTTACAAGCAAGTAAAGATGGAAACTTCTCACCATTTTAAGACCAGAAAGTACTCATGGTAAAGATGGATGTATAGTAATATTTTTTTAATTAATATAACAGAAGTAAGGATACATAGAAAAGTAAATAGCAACTTAATTATGGGATAGAGATGGCAATATATATATATATATATATATATTCTCATACAGGATGAGCAATATGATGCTAAGACATTTTTATGGTGGGCATGATGGAATTGAGGTGCCACAAGTATTAGCCACTATCTGGGCTCCCCGAGAATTTATCAACTTTTTAACCCCGGGAATTTTCATGTACCCGCAAAGGCAATCCTTAGTCTGCCCCTTTAGTGCTCCCGAGCACTCCTTGCTGGGGTGTTCGGTTATTCTGGATCGCGGATGCGCATACTGTTGGGTATCTATCCGGAATACATAAATTTACACAACTCAACAGGAAACAAATTACAAATAAATTTCCTATGATTTATGGGGATTAAGGGTTACACAACAAAATTAAATAATGCAGAAAAAACGAACGAAAATAGACTGGAAAATAACAAACACAGGACAGGAAATTTAAGTCGAAGAAATCTGACCAACAGATCGTAAATAACACGAACGCGGTGGTGATTTTAGACAGTAAGTCGGCTCAGTCCTCCACCCTCGTGTACCCGCGTCCAGAGCTCCAAATTTCCGGCGTCCAACAGTCCAAATCGAGCCACGAACCCGGCGGTTTCTCAAATCACAAAGACCCGAAACCCAGAAACCCCAAATCACAAAGACCCGAAACCCAGAATCCAAAAACCAACCTCAGCCAAGAAGGTTTCACACAGAAAACAGGAATCTCACGAAGAAAGATAGTATTGCCTCAAGAACACTTAGTTTCAGTCGATGGTTTTCGGTATCTTCCCTCAAAATGGATCCCACAATTTATAGGAATCAAAAAAGCCCCAGAAACGGTCGCCCGATTTTAAAGCACCCAGACTTATCATTGAAAATGATAAGGGTTGCTATTAGATCGGAAGACGTTCAGAAAAAAAAACTCGTGGACGAAACCGAAGAGAGAAGAATCGGGAAGAAGAATCGGGAGTGCGTAACGAGAAAAGGAGGCGCCGGCGGGAGGGTGAAAATGGATTAGGTTTAGGGTTAAGGGTGTTTAAATACCCATAGGATGGACGGTGGGATTAATTCCCACAAAGGGACGGTCCGAGATAGGTCAATGCAATTAAAAGGAAACCAGGTGGGTGTGGTTAATTTGACTGGCCGCTCCATTTATTTGTTTTGGGCCCGATCAAACACATTCCATTTGGGCCTAATACCAACAAATCTCCACCGGACCAAATGAGCTATCGGGGTACACATATTTGAGAGGGAGGTCATCATCGCGAACGTCACACCACTGCACAAAACACAAAGTTAGTACAAGTATAAAGACAAACAATCACTAAGAAAGTAGGAACTAGAAATCACAAAGAAAAGCTAGAAAAGCTATCACAAAGATAGCGAACCGAAAGACTAGACAGTCTTGATTGAAGGAGTCGATATTTAGTATCGACTTGCAAGATCTGGTCTTCTCGATCGGTAGGCACTTTGTGCCCATATCTGCAGGATTGACCGTGAAGGGATTTTCTTCAACTCAATTATGCCTTTTTCTACTATATCACGGATGAAGTGTCGCTGACATCAATATGCTTTGTTCGATCATGGAACACAGGATTTACGCACAAGTGTATGTTTGATTGGTATCGAAAAGACCACCACATTGTCACGAAGAACACCAATTTCGGTTAGTAAACCTTTCAACCAAATAGCCTCTTTAAAGGCTTCAGTGGTGGCAATATATTCGGCTTGGTAGTAGACAGTGTAACAATATGTCAAGTTGAGATTTCCAAGAAATGCACGAGCCACACAAGGTAAACACATATGAAGTTGTGGACTTACATTCATCCCGATCATTGGCATAATTAGAGTCAACATATCCTTTTAAATTAATCCCATCAATGATTTAGAGAAAATAAGACCATCAGAAGCGAAATTTTTCAAGTACCGCAATAACCACTTAAGGGCCTCCCAGTGAGGTTTTCCTGGATTAGCCATGTACCTACTCAAACAACTAACAGCATAAGCGATATCTGGTCTAGTACTAACCATAAGGTACATGACAGATCCTATGGCATTAGCATACGGGACAGATCTCATTTCACGAATTTGATTGAGTTTTAGGTAGTGAGTTTTGGATAATAAGAAATGAGAAGCTAACGGCACACTAGCAATTTTAGCATCAGTCATAGAAAATTTTTCAAGAATTTTACCAATGTATGAGGACTGATTTAGAAATAAGATGCTTTTAGATCTGTCCCGAACAATGTTCATGCCCAATATCCTTTTAGCATCCCCCAAGTATTTCATGTCAAATTGATCACCTAAGCAACTTTGAACATGATCAATAGATTTAATGCAAGAACTAATCAAAAGCATATCATCTACATAAATAAGTAGGAACATGGGCACACCACTGTCATACTTATAATAAAGACATGGGTCATATGCACTGACGAAATTTCAAGGACAGCATGCAGTCATTGAATTTTTTGTTCCATTCTCTAGGGGATTGTTTTAGGCCATATAGGGTTTTATTGAGCAAGCACACATGATCAGGATGGTTACTATCCGTAAAACCTTCTGGTTGTTTCATATAGATAGTTTCTTTCAATTCACCATGCAAAAATGTTGTTTTAACATCTAATTGTTTCATTTCCCAATTATGGTGCGCAACTAATGCAAGCATAATGCGAACAGTGGTGAATTTAACTACTGGAGCAAAAATCTCAGTATAGTCGATACCTTCACGTTGTGTAAAGCCTTTAGCTACTAACCTTGCCTTGAATCTGACATTATCCTCCTCCTTTTTCACTTTAAACAACCACTTACAATCAATCAAAGAGCAATTTCTGGGTTTTGGAACAAGTTTCCAAGTATCATTTGCATGCAAGGATGTCATTTCTTCATTCATTGCACTTAGCCAATCATTCGAATTATTAGACATCAAAGCATCATTGTAAGACTTAGGTTCATTACCATCAAGCATATCAAACACATTGAAAGCAAGAGAAGCCATATGGAAATCATCTAAGTGTATAGGTCTCCTAACATTCCTTCTAGGCCTATCCCTAGTTAATTGATAATCAGATAAGTCAGGAGCAGATTCAGATTCAGATTCATCCCCATTATCAGATTGATTATTAGGTTCAGGATTTTCTACATTATCAAGTTCAGCAGGTAATTCATTTTCACTAAGATGCTCCACCCTAATCTGAACAGGGTGGGGAGAATTTTCAGTAGCTAGCACAGGAGCAGGTATAGGATTATCAAGACATGGAAACTCAGTTTCATTAAAGACTACGTCTCTGCTAATAATCACCTTCAACCCGGGTTCAGATCTGACCCATAGACGATAACCCTTAAATGCAGTCGGGATATCCAAGAAAAACACATCTCAAGGATCTCGGTTCGAGTTTATCAACATTTTGATGCACATAAGCAGCACAACCAAACACACGAATGTTCGAAAAATCAGTACCATGTCCCGACCACACAGATTCGGGATAGTTGCCATTTAATGGTACAGAAGGTGATCTATTGATGATAAATGCGGCATTAAAAGAGCCTCACCCCAAAAACTTTTAGACAACCTGTAGTAGCAAGCATGGCCCTAACTTTTTCAAGTAAGGTGCGATTCATTCGCTCACCACCCCATTTTGTTGAGGGGTATAAGGGATGATTTATGCCTAAGGATGCCATTTTGAACACATAGTATCAAATCGAGTATTGCAAAATTCAAGGCCGTTATCGGTCCTTATCTTTTTGATTCGTTTTCCGGTTTGATTTTCCACCAAAAATTTCCAAGTTTGGAATTTTTCAAACACTTCAGATTTCAATTTGAGTAAAAACACGAAAACTTTTCGAGAGTAATCATCAATAATGGACAAGAAATACCTATTTCTGCCATGAGTCGTAACACTGGCAGGACCCCAAACATCAGCATGAACATAATCAAGCACATTGAAACTCTTACCAGATTTCTCAAAAACGGGATCAGGGGAATCGGGAGGTTTTGGAAATTGAGTTTTATGTTGTTTGCCAAACATGCAGGAATCACAGAAAGACAACTTAGAGATTTTATCTTTTCCAAAACATTTTTGTTTATGCAAGATCTCTAACCCCTTCATGCTTATGTGCCCTAACCTATTATGCCACAATTCGGTTTTATCTCGCACGGACAGCATTAGAACATGCAGGAGTTTCAGTTTGGCAAATGTATAGATTAAATTTCCGGATTCCTTTAAACAACATCAAGGATCCTCTCGAAATTATCATGCAACCATTTCCCCAAGACCCTCGAAGGCCCTCATCTTCCAAAGTGGTACAAGATATCAGGTTATGAGATAAATCAGGAATGTGTCGAACATTTTTTAGAGTATATCGTGTACCATCAGTGAATTTTAAACACACATTTCCTATTCCGGCCACTACCCGTTTCACCTTATCAGGCATATAAACATACCGATCACCAAGATTAGTATAACTAGTAAAATGCTGTTTATAAGGTGTCATGTGATGAGTGCATCCGAATCCAAGAACCATTCATATTCACACGGCCAGAAAGCACAGAATTCACAGAAAGATGCAAATCATCAGATACCATAAAGACATCGCCCATAGTTAAATTTGCCTGATCATTTTGCAAATTCTTTTTAGGTTTAGTGCATTCTTGTATATAATGACCAGGTTCCCCACAATTATAACATTTGCGATTCTTAGGCCGGAATTTGGATTTATCCTTCCATTGCCCCTTTTTCTTGTTAGACTTTTCAGAATCGATTTTAACAACCGGTTTCCTTTTAATGGGATGTTTAGCCCTAACAAAATTGACATCAGAAACAGGTTTAGAAACCTTGTTAAATTTCAAGTCTAATTCTTTACTCTTTAACCCACTTATAACAGTATCTAAAGTAACAGAATCCCTTCCATATTTTATCGCAGATTTCACATCATTATAGGCATCAGGGATAGCATTCAAGAGCACAATAGGGGAATAATCATCAATGTTTTTGTCACCCGTTTGTTTTATATCTTGCACTAACTTTGTAAAGGCATCCAGATTACCATCAATATCTTTATTCAAATCCAGCTTGTAGCGGAAAAACTTTTCAAGAAGAAATAATTTATTTGGCAAAGATGTTTCCGTAAAAGTTTCCTCAAGTTTATCCCAAAGCTGTTTAGCATTATCAGTTTTGCCTATTCGTCTAATCACAGAATCAGACAAGTTCAAGATTATAGATGAATGAGCAAACTCAATTAATTCCTCACGTTTTTCAGGAGTCACATTAGACTGAAAAGAGCCTTCAATGGCCTTAAAACATTTCTGTTGGACAAGTATAGATTTCATTTTTTGTTGCCAAATTTTAAAATCCCCTTTACCGTCAAATGGTGCCATTGTAAAAGAAGTAAGAGAGCCCATTTTAGTATTTGTAAAAATCACACAAGATTTAAACCAGCACAAGTTATTACTGTAAAACCTAAGGTTACAGTTAAATATCACACAGATACCACGAATAACAAAATCACACCAGATTTTGCGATAAAGTGAGCTGGAATAGAATACTAGTATCACACAGATATCACAAATACCAAAATCACACGATTTTAAAATAAAGTGAGTGGAATCGAATCCGGAGCCCCCACAAGATCCGAGGAACACTTGCGGTCCAGGCAAGGGGGTTTGGAATGCTCGGAGATTACGACTACCACGGTCTCAACACGAGCGGAAATAACGAAGCGATCACGAAGGCAGTGCAGAGGACGAGCGGTAAACAAATTACTCCACAGTAATAATACTTTACCAATCACACAGAATAGTACGGAAAAACAGTAAAGTATAGAAAGCAATACCTGAGCGGATTCCTCGGCCGGAACCCGTATGTCCTTCCGAATAGAAACCCCGTTTAGAGGCTCTGATACCACTGTTGGGTATCTATCCGGAATACATAAATTTACACAACTCAACAGGAAACAAATTACAAATAAATTTCCTATGATTTATGGGGATTAAGGGTTACACAACAAAATTAAATAATGCAGAAAAAATGAACGAAAATAGACTGGAAAATAACAAACACAGGACAGGAAATTTAAGTCGAAGAAATCTGACCAACAGATCGTAAATAACACGAACGCGGTGGTGATTTTAGACAGGAAGTCGGCTCAGTCCTCCACCCTCGTGTACCCGCGTCCAGAGCTCCAAATTTCCGGCGTCCAGCCCAAATCGAGCCACGAACCCGGCGGTTTCTCAAATCACAAAGACCCGAAACCCAGAAACCCCAAATCACAAAGACCCGAAACCCAGAATCCAAAAACCAACCTCAGCCAAGAAGGTTTCACACAGAAAACAGGAATCTCACGAAGAAAGATTGTATTGCCTCAAGAACACTTAGTTTCAGTCGATGGTTTTCGGTCTCTTCCCTCAAAATGGATCCCACAATTTATAGGAATCAAAAAAGCCCCAGAAACGGTCGCCCGATTTTAAAGCACCCAGACTTATCATTGAAAATGATAAGGGTTGCTATTAGATCGGAAGACGTTCAAGGGAAAAAAAAAACTCAGCGGACGAAACCGAAGAGAGAAGAATCGGGGAAGAAGAATCGGGAGTGCAGAACAGAAAAAGGAGGCGCCGACTGGGGAGGGTGAAAATGGATTAGGTTTAGGGTTAAGGGTGTTTAAATACCCATAGGATGGACGGGTGGGATTAATTCCCACAAAGGGACGGTCCAGATAGGTCAATGCAATTAAAAAGGAAACCGGGCCGGGCTGTGGTTAATTTGGACTGGGCTGCTCCATTTATTTGTTTTGGGCCCAATCAAAGAAACACATTCCATTTGGGCCTAATACCAACACATACGTTGAGCTTCCCCACGCTGCAAGCACTTGTCACCTCAATCTCACCAAGGACCACAAGAAGCACTACAGAAATGGCAAGGCATGATGCCGCAACTTTGGACTTCATCTCTCTCTCTCTCTCTCTCCCCTCACAAATGAATCAATTTGTTGTCGGAAATGATTTACATCTTTATTTATAGAAGGAGCAAGCTAATGCATACTGAAAAAATAAGGATAATATAATCACTATATGTCACCACCTAATTCAAAGCACACTATTCATTTCTCACTCTTAACATATTTTTATTAATTTATTACCGACTCTTAATATATAGGGCACTAGATTTTATTTAGGATCAATTAGAAAATAAAGCACAAATATTTAGGTTTTAATATATCCGTACACACTTGCATCTCATTCATTCAGTTATTGTGACATTCATTCATTTAATATGATCTCGCAATAAATGGATGGATGAGATATATATGCGTATAAATATATCTACACACATATAGCAATACACTATCTATACACGTACATCTCATTCATTTATTTACTTTGATCACACAAGTAAATTAAATAGATGGAATATATGTATGTACAAATATATGTACACCTTATGTGCACATGTATTACACTTGATTAATTATAATTTCAATTGGTCAATACTGAGATCAGAATTTACTTCTCCATATATATGTATAATTATACAGCCGGCAATCCACAAGTGTGGTGCAAGTGATTGACTCATCAGTGTAGTGATTGTATTCAGGCCCGACCGAATAGGTGAGGCAAATGGCCTCAGGCTCCCAATTTTGTAAAAAAAATAGGGGCTCAATTTTTTATAGTTTCTTTTACTATATATATATATATATATATATATATATATATATATGTATAAAACTATATTTTGCAAAGAAAATAGTTAGGCTCAATTCCAATCACTTCCGTCTATTTCTTTTATATCCTTTTTTGTTCGCATATTTGTTTTAAAAATTTAGAAAAGAATATTCAGCTCAAATTTTAATCAGATTTCACGTCTTCTCCTCTTCTCCGTTTCTCAGTACTTTCTGTCTGCGTCTCCAGTCAAAAGCAAATAAGAGAAGATATCCAGTGTTTTGAATTAAAATTGCCTACATATTGCCACATGTGGTTATAAGCAATTTTAATTCAAAACTACATACAATTCTTATTGGCTTGTAGTTTGATTTGCTCTGCTCAACATCTTCTGAAGTAGGTTTGAGCAATTTGAAATGTATCAAGAAACTTTTGGGTTCTTATTTGATTTGGAGAAATCGAAGATGTTGAGTGATAAGTCGTTTAAGGCATGTTGCAATGGCTTGGAAATGCATCTAAAAAAAGGTATGACGTCGGATATGGATGGAGAGACTTGTTTGTGGAATTGAAACAATTGAGAGAGGTGTTGCCAAAAGGGAAAATGGGGGCAATTGAAATGTTGAACTATTTGAAGGACATGGATGGTTGTTATTCAAATGTCTTGATTGCTTATAGGATACTTCTCACGATACCCCTGACCGTTGCTTCCGCTGAAGGAAGTTTCTCCAAGTTGAAGTTGATTAAGTCATACATTCGGTCTACAATGTCGCAAGATAGGTTGAGTGGATTAGCTATGTTATCAATTGAGAATGATTTGGTTAAAAAGCTTGATTATGAGAGATTGATTAGTGAATTTGCTTCTAAGAAAGCAAGTAGAGTTGTATTAATGAAGTAAAAATATTATATTCTTTAGAAATTTTATTGAATCTTATTATTTAGAAAATGTAATTTTTTTATATTTATATTTTTATTTTATTTATATTTGAGGATTTTTTTTCAAGTTTGCTTCACGCCCATAAAAATCTAGGACCGGCCCTGATTGTAGTGATTTATATTTTGGAGAGAATATTGTGGAAAATGTATTTGAAAAAAAATGAGAATAATCTCTGCAATATGATTAGATTAACGATGAAGAGATGATTCCCTTAGTAAATTGGCGCAATGATTTTCTTATTGAAAAAGGGACCGGATGCTACACGAGAGTGTGGCCGTAAAATAGTTTATTTCACCATAGTTATTTAAATATTCAAAAAAAGTTATGTGCCCTAAACATAACATTTATAATTAAACAAAAAATTGAAATAAATTCTCGTCTCCTTAATAAAAATAACTAGGAATTTACTCAACTATCATCCAACCTCCCGCCGGGGTCGGATCCACTCTTTGCCTGATACTGCACGCACACCACCAAAAATTTACCAAAATAACATTGTTTTGGTAATAACGACGTCGTTTTGATTAAAACGATAAAAACGACGTTGTTTTGGTTAAAACGACCTCATTTTAGTCGTTTTTTTATTAAAAAATAGAAAATTAAGAATTTTTTTGCCGTCCATTTTTTTTATGGTACGTCGGTGCCCTAGTAGTTTTCGAATGCTGAATCCGTCTATGCCTGCCATCATAGTCGATCGTCGAAGGTTTTTTTTTTCTTGCTTTTTTTCTTTTTCAATTTATAAGGTGCCCGCAAATTTTATTTACGAAATTTTATTTTGGTGTCTCTTGCCCTAGCCCCTATACTTTTTTTTACTCAACACATCCGATCTAAAGGTGTTTGTGAGGTTTGAAACCGTGACCCTTAACTTTCGAGCAATACTACTCGATCATTAAGTCATCACCACTGGAACTAGCCCCTAGAAATTTGCCTATGTAGCCTCCCATAAAGCCCGACTCTAGAGGCGGGCGAGCCATGGTGCTACTATTTTTTATTTATTTTTTCATTTGTATTAAAAGGAATACATAGTTAATTTGCCTACCTTATAATTTAAATGGTAAAGATGAAATTTAAGAATAACTATATGGTAAATAAAGATCCTCGTTTAACTATATGGTAAACTAGTATAACACCCGTGTAATTACACGGGAACACAAAAAAGAACTTTTATGTAAATATATAATATGTAAATCGTTCATTATAAATACTTATTTATAAACTACACTATTTGTTCTGTTTAATCATTCTCATTGCCAGAAAAGATTTTTAGTCTTTTTTTATCTTCACTCTTGATATGGCTACATAAAACTAACCATGACCGAATACGGATTTTGGAAGATACATACCGATATGAGAAAACCTTTGACCTTGACTTTTAAATATAGTCATGGAAAGCTCATAATAAGTGGAAACTTACGTATTTGAAATTTAAATGGTAATCTGATATCTAAGGGGATTAATATCAATTGTGGAATAAATATTTTACACTCAGAATTATTCCCCGAATTTTTTTGTTCAATAATATGGTTACGGGTTTGGATAATTATTAATGATGTGACGTTGCATAATTCTGATGATTGATCCATATTTTGAATTAGCATAATTGAAACTCTAACTTACGATTTTAAGATGTGATTTGGAATTCGAGAACACTTGATACTGTCCAAAAAATTCATTCGATATACTTGATTTTGACTTTTAGAGGGCAGAAATTTTGCATATACTATCAAAAACTACAATATATCCGTTTGTCTTTTGAAATTATAGACATCACGTAATCGTTTACTATCTCCACAACGTGATATATCCGCTTGTCTTTTGAAATTATAGACATCACGTAATCATTTACTATCTCCACAACGTTGTTTGTTGGCGTCATGGTTGCTCTTTCTTCAAAAAATTACTTTATGGAAAGTTACTTTTAAGTGAATGATAGTGCTTTCAACAATGGCTGGAATATGATCTTCGGCATTCCGGATTAGTAAATATCAAGAATATCAACCAAGGTTTCTCTATTGATTTTTTCACCCAACTCACCATTTACAATTTTGAGGATTCGTTCGGATAAATCCTTAATTTCTTGTAGATGATGAGATGACATTGTTTGTTCAACAATTAATCTCACAATTAATCTCATAATTATGAGTTTGCAATGATGCTCAAGTGAAGAAGGGCTTATACTTGAATAACCAATATATGCATTGTCCTTTGGTACAATTTCATATGTACAATTATACTAAATAATTATGGCAAGGATAATTCTAGTAATATTTAAAATAAAAAAAGCTTTTGGAAATGCATATGAGATTTTGACTTATAGCTTCAAATTAAGCACTTTTCAAATTGCAATAAAAACACATAATAGTAGTATATATATATATATATATATATATTAATTACTGTATGACTTATTATAAATATAACTGTTAATTTAGAAAACTACATCCAAGTCCTAGCCTTAAAATTACCAAGAAATTTAACAATTATAATATAAGAATAGCTTGGATAAGTTAAAAAATATACATCATAATCTTGTCCTAATTAAAAACGACCTTAAAATTTTAAAAAAATACAAAATAAAAAACTCAATTGATTTGATTGAAGTACTTCAATGATATTTATGCTTATATGATATTTTTTCAAATATTTAGCTTTATATTTAAGAGTACTAAAGTCTACACATTTTACATTAAAAAATAGAAAAATAGTTGAAGTACTTTTATTAATTTCTGAAACTTGTATTACAAAAAATCTCGTTTGGTTGAAGTGAAACTATATGTATATTAATAGATTTTGGAATTACAAAGTAAGGAGATTATGACTTATAACTTAAAATTAAGTACTTCCCAATTTGCCAAAAAAACAAAAAAGAAGCATCATCGTAGTCCATATATAAGTGAATTACTTGTATGACTTATTGTAAATATACTAATCGCGGGGTTAACTAAGACAACTACATTCACATCATAGCCTAATTAAAATTTCCCCCATTTTTTAAAAGTAAAGAAATGCCCAATTTTGTTTGTAATATAAGATGAGCTGGAAAAAGTTATAGGGTACTTTTCAGGCATTGAACTTGAGTACTAAATTCAAGAAATTTTACATTCAAAAGAAGAGAAAAATAATTAGAGTATTTTAGTAATTTGTGAAACTTGTATACAAAAAAACTAAGTGACATTTGGTTCACTTGAAATTTTATATCATTTTTATATGATATTATTTTCAAACATTTAACTTAATATATAGAAGTATTAAAGTTGACACATTTTACATTCAAGAGAACACATAAATAGTTGGGCACTTTTAATAATTTCAGAAATTTGTATTAGAAAAAACCTCAATTCATATCTGATTGTGTTAAATGAAATTTTAGTTCCACATTTTTTTTGGTCCTTTTTTGCCAAAATGATCCAAATCGTTAAGTATTTAACGGTTTCTGTATATTGCCAAAAAAGAGATAATTTAATCCTTATGTTTGAAAAAAAAAATACATAAATTATTTGGATATAATTTAAAATACAAAAGCAAATCCAAAACTTTGAAAAATATATGTTTGATTTTAAAAGTACATAAATTTAAAACAAAAAAAATAAAAATCACTTAAAACGATCAATTTTTATTTTCTGAAATTCTCTTTGTACAAAGATCTAGGAATTAGTATATTATTAAATTTAATTTCTTATACATTTTGAAATCTCTTTAAGAATTCTTAAAATCGGTAATTATATAATTTATTAAACATAAGTTTTTATTTATTTTGATATTTTATATTAAAAAAATAAGATTTAAAACTAAAATAGATTAATTGATTTATTCCATAATTTCTTTGATTTATTTATATATAATAATTAAAACCATTGTTTCTACATTTTCAATAATATTTTTAATAAGATTATTTCGATTTATTTAATTGATTAGGACTTCAAGTACCTTTTTAATTATATGTATTCAACACTTGTTTTTGCAATACTCCCAAGTATCTTTCATTTCAGTTGATATTTTTTTAATTAGTATACCTAATTAGTATATTATTAAATTTAATTTCTTATATATTTTGAAATATCTCTTTAAGAATTCTTAAAATCAGTAATTATATAATTTATTAAATATAAGTTTTTTCATTTATTTTGTTATTTTATATTAATTAAATAAGATTTAAAACTAAAATAGACTAATTGATTTATTCCATAGTTTCTTTTATTTATTTATAAATAATAATTAAAACCATTGTTTCTACATTTTCAATAATATGTTTAATAAAATTATTTCGATTTATTTAATTGATTAGGACTTCAAGTACCTTTTTAATTATATGTATTCAACACTTGTTTTTGCAATACTCCCAAGCATCTTTCATTTCAGTTGATATTTTTTTTATTAATATATCTAATTAATGTGACTAACTAATATAAACTAATTAATTAGTGGCATATATAATATTTCCGCGAGATTTTAGCTTTACGTTTTTAATATATAGTGCACACTACTATATTAAATTTCTCTTTGTTTGGGATTTATATTTTTAATTAATGAAAATATGAAATATTTTTGTAAATATAATCAATTCTTATTTATTCATAATTCATATTCCTTAATTCGTAAAAATTAATAAGGTATGTAGGAGTTATTTGAGGTATAATTATAATGTAATTAATGCAATGATGATTAGGCTAGTAATTGATTATGTGTCACCATTTGAGCGTGAAACACGTAAGCACCCGAAACACCAATAAAAGACATGTGGCAGCCGAAGCATGAGAAGCTACCACTTAGGCTCAGCGTATTCTGCATTAGTATATATGGGAGATGCCCAACTACAAATTTTTGAATTGGTTGATAGTTTATATTTTTTTGAATATTCTCACAAGCAATCTCATGTTGGGGCCAAATAATTTTTTATTATTTCGATCAAGGCACAGCCTGAGCCTTCATTTATTTTGTTCTTTGTTTTTGTTTTTCGGTTAATTAGTGCCACTATACCGACGGCAAAAATAGCATTGCTTATGGACGACATGAATTTGTTGGTAAAATCTTCAACGGTAAAAAAGTCTGAACGGAAAATGCCGTCGTTGCTCATTTACCGACGGCTTACCAATGCCCGTCCCTCGGTGAATTTCTCCTTATCAGTTGGGAACGGTTTTACCAACGAATTACCGACGGCAACGGCCGTTGGTAATTTATCGGCAGCACGGTGCCGTTGGTAAAATCTGTATGCATTAGAGCTTGTTTTTTTTTTTTTGGTGCGGGCCGGGGTGAGACCGGGTCAGGTACGAAAATGCCGCGGTCCTTGGTAATTCACCTCTAGTTTTCTTTATTCATGTTTTTAGTTTATTATATATTTAATCTTAATCTTTATATATTCACATTTTCATCCCTGGAGATTCGGTTTGAAAATGAGTACTGTAAACTGGTCAGAAAGAGATATAAGCAAAAAAATTTTTTTTTTCTCAATTATAATTTATAACCACGTAACCATATAAGCGTACATATATGAATGGACTAGTAAAAAGCATGCATGTAATACATGGAAAATATAAATGATAAATATATACTGATACAATATACAAATTCAATATACATATGGATAATTCATTATCATTATATTCTAGAGATAAGAATATTTTACTCTTCTTACATCATGAAAATATTTTAATAGTTTAAAGATAATCATCATTAAAAATAATTATGGAAATAAACACATAAAAGTTCAATAATGACATACTTCCTCCCTTCTTTTATTATTCCAACGTGTTGACTATTACACTGTTCACATACTCTATTTTGACCATCTTTTGTGATTTATACATTTGAAAAAATATAATCATGTGGGATCTTGTTAGATTCATCTCGAAATATACTTTCAAAATATCAACTTTTTATAATTTTTAAAAGTAAAGAATTGAAGATATTAATAATCAAAGTTGTACATTGACAAACGTGAAAGTCCAGATGTTGCAGTTATAAGAGAACGGAGGTAGTATATAAGAAATAGTTCATTCTTACGTATTGAAAAAAAGCTGATTTATACAAATATCATTTTGCAGTTGGTAATTATTCAAATATCTACAGTGTTGCCCGAAAATATTTATCCGAAGATGAAATACTGCTGGAATGGACGGACAACAAACAAGGTTGCGGGAGCACTTTCCGTGGGGGTGTGAATAACACTAGATTTGCCGGGTTTGTTAGGCCCGGGCTTGAATGCTCTCGCGAGATGTTATTAATACAAATATTCGTGGATACAAGTACTAATGTAAGAATTTAAATACAATGAGTGTAAAAAGATCCTATTTATCTAACTCTTGAGCGAAGCCTTGGTATTCTTGCTCTCTGCTGATCGTCTTCTGTGTAGGAGATGCTGAGAGAGAAGAAGGAACCGAGAGATAGCTGTTGCCAAGAGTTGAGAAAGCCAAGTTGTGGGTTGAGCTTCTGTATTGTGCGTGAAATAGCCAGAATCACCGAGAGCTCGGACGAGTGCAGGGAGCCTTCTATTTATAGGGGCTGAGATGCCTTGTTCCCTGACGGGCGATCGCCTTTCGTCCAATATAATAATGGGGCGATCGTATTTAAGTCACATGGGCTGTCTGCCTAAAGTCCAAGGCTGCTGCTGTCAGCCAGCTGTGCGGTCCAATGAGGAGCCAGCACGCGTCCGGAGTTGCTATCACGGGCGGTCTTACTGACACCTTTCGGCGGGCCTGTCGGCTGGTGGAAAGATGCTGACAGGCTGTGGTCAATTATCCGTGAAATGCGGATCTTGTCTCGGCACTGCACGTGGGCTCTGTCCTGGGCTTCGGCCTTTGCCGACTGGGTGATCATCGGCTTCGAGCGGCATGAGGTGGTCGTCATTGCGGTCACCAGAGGTCGGCATCGGTCGGTCACCAAAGGTCGATCGGCAAGTGCCGAGAGATGATCGTCTGCTAGTCGGCCACCAGGAGTCGATCGCCAAGTACCGAGAGACGATCGTCTTAGATGTCGATCGCTCGGCACCGGGACTTGTCCTGAGACCTTCGGTCGGCCGATCTATCTCGGCTGCTCGGCTATGGCTAGGTCGCCCGATCTCTGGTCGGCAGTTCTGCCTCGGCTGCTCGGCTATGGCTAGGTCGCCCGATCTCTGGTCGGCAGTTCTGCCTCGGCTGCTCGGCTATGGCTAGGTCGCCCGATCTTTGAGGCGATCGCCGGTCGAAGAGTATAATTCTCGACACAACAATTGCCCCCCAGCTTGCTCCGATGTTGAAGACATGGAGCGATGTGGTTCTTGCTGGCGATCGTGTAGGATGAGGACGGGCGATCCGTTGAGCTAACTTTGGATTCGGACTTTGGCGATCTGGTCGATTGGCTAGCTATCTTCGGTCTTGTACCTGCAAAAAACAATGTCGGCCGATCCCCGTAGAAACTTGATTGTTTCGTCGCTGAGGAACCGTCCACAGTCGCGGAGTTCGATGGACCGACTCCACGACCGTGTCTTGTGCGCGAACGGCATTGATTGTCTCGTGACTCATTTTATTGTGAGGGTGTTGTGTCGAGAATTATACTCTCCGACCGGCGATCGCCTCGGAGATCGGGCGACCTAGCCATTGCCAAGCAGCCGAGGCAAAACTGCCGACCAGAGATCGGGCGACCTAGTCTTAGCCCCGCAGACAAGATGTATCGGCCGACCGAAGGTCCCAGGACAAGTCCCGGTGCCGAGCGATCGACATCTAAGACGATCGTCTCTCGGTACTTGGCGATCGACTCCTGGCGACCGACTAGCAGACGATCATCTCTCGGCACTTGCCGACCGACCCTTGGTGACTGGCCGATGTCGACCCCTGGCGACCGACCGATGACGATCGACTCATGCCGCTCGAAGCCGATGATCATCCAGTCAGCAAAGGCCGAACCTCAGGACAGACCCTAGGGGTGAGCAGAAAAACCGACAAAAACCGATAATACCGAAAATACCGAAAAAACCGAAACCGAAAAACCGAACCAATAAGATATTGGTATGGTACGGTTCTTAAAATTTTGAAAACCGAATTATGCGGTTCGGTTTCGGTTTTAGATATGGATCCCGACTTTAAAAACCGAACCGAACCGATAAAACAAATGACTATTCTGCAGACTTTGTTTTTTCTTTGTGCAGGTTGTTATGAATTGATGGACCTGTGCTGAGGAGGAAATTCAAGACTTTTGTTTAATCTGATATTGGACTTTTTGAATCCTTAGTTATTATCATGTTATTGAAGTAGATTTTATTTTTATTCAAGCTTTGAAGTGGATTAATTATGTATAAATCCTTAACTTACAATTGTCTGATTTAGCCCAAGTAGTTCAATTTGGGTCTGGTGCAAGCCCAACTTAAGTGGCCCATTTAATCAGCTCATTGACACCGAACCGCTACCGAACCGACACCGAAACCGATCACACCGAGCCGATTAAAAACCGAATCATTTCGGTACTCAAATGCTAGATACCGATAAGATACGGTTCGGTATCGGTTTTAGCTAGAAACCGTACCAAATCGAACCGAGCTCACCCCTAACAGACCCCACGTGCAGCGCCGAGACAAGATCCGCATATCACGGATCGTTGACCACAACCTGTCAGCATCTTCCCACCAGCCGACAGGCCCGCCGAAAGGTGTCAGTAGGACCGCATGTGACAGTGACTCCGGACGCGTGCTGGCTCCTCATTGGACCGCCTGGTAGCTAAAGAATGCCTTGGACTTTAGGCAGACTGCCCATGTGACTTGAAGACGATCGCCCCATTATTATAATGGCCGGAAGGCGATCGCCCGCCAGAAGACAAGGCTCCTCAACCCCTATAAATAAAAGGCTGCCTGCACTTGAGAAAGGGCTTCAGAACTTCAACACCCACGAGATTTCATATACAACTTGGCTTTCTCCTACTCTTGGCAACAACTATCTCTCGGTTCATTCTCCTCTCTCAGCCTCTCTCACATAGAAGACGATCGGCCGAGAAGGAAGAACACCAAGCTTCGCTCAAGAGCTGGATTAACAGGGTCTTTTTACACTCATTGTACTTAGATTCTCACATTAATACTTGTATCCACGAATATTTGTATTAATAACATCTCGCGAGAGCATTCAAGCCCGGGCCTAACAAACCCGGCAAATCTTGTGTTATTCACATCCTCTCGGAAGTGCTCCCGCAACTTTGTTTGTTGTCCGTTCATTCCAGCAGTATTTAATCTTCGGATAAATATTTTGGGCAACAACAATTGGCGCTAGAAGAAGGGGATCTAACCCTCATTTTCTTACTCCTACCGTCTCGAAGAACACTCACTGTTCTCCGGGGCATATACCTGAAGAAACACTCACTGTTCTTCAGAGAAAACTTTCAGAATCATGTCTTCCGCCTCCGCGTCGAAGAAAGCCGCTGGTCAGCCCGTTAGACGTCTCTTTCCGTCTCAGTCCGAGCCACAGCCGATGGCGGAGGGCGGCCGCCGCGGTCCGAGACGCTCGATCCCGTCCCTGACGGGCGGCCCAAGCCTCTCGCTCGATCAGCTCCGAACCACGGAACAGATCGACGAGGCTATGGCCGTCCTACAGGAGCGACGGAGTGCTCTCGACGCGCCTCCCGCTATCACCCCATCGGCCATCCGCCGGAAGACCAAACGGAAGTTCAAGGCGTTACTGGCCAAGCGATCGCCAGGAGGCTCTCATCCGCAAGGAGAGGCGCTCGCCAGCCGGGGCACCTCTGTTTTCGATCGCCTGGCGGCGGCCGTCTTGGCGGCAAGGCGATCCGGCCCGGCCTACGAGATGACGGAGTTTGAGTCCGTCACCAGGAGATCGGCCTATCCGACTACCAGAAGGCAGCCCAGCCGTCTGGCTCCCCCTCGCCAAATAGCCGAGGTCAGCAGCAGCGGAGTCAGGAGATCGGTACACGATCGCCTCGGCTCCCGCTCCCAAAGCCGATCCGCAAGCGATCGAGCCACGGCGATGGCCGCGATGCAACGCCATCTCGACGACATGAAGGCGCTCCTGGAATCCGGGGCAGGCGTCAAGAAGATGATCGCCGAGCCGAGCGAGCCGCTCGCGGTCCACATCGAGCTCGCCCCCGTGCAGCACAAGATCGCCCCTCCGCAAACACCTTTGTACGAAAGGGAGATCAGACCCCCAAACGCACCTGAGCAAGTTCAACATCTACATGACCGGGTGTGGGGCATCTGATGCGACCAGGTCCCGAATGTTCCCTATGACGCTGGACGACCTCGCCTACAGGTGGTACGCCTCATTGCCGCCTCGGTCCATCGGCTCCTTTAACCAGCTGGCGAACGTCTTCACAGAGTACTTCGCCACCAGGGTCGCTCGGCCAGAAGGTCCCCATCGCATGTTGCGGATCAAGCAAGGGGAAGAAGAGTCCAACTCGGACTACATCGACCGGGTGGACGAGATCATCCTCAACGGCGAGCCCGTGAGCGATGAGATCGCCCTCTACGTGGTCCTAGGAGGATTCCATGGTCTTTCGCCTATATTCAGGCATCTCACGAAGGACCAACCTGTGACCTACGCGATCTTCCGAGCTAAAGCCGCAGATTTTCTGGCCAGGCAAAGGTTTCTTCTTAGCCTATGAGCAGCGCGATCGGCGCCCGAACGACGATCTCCCGCCCGATCGCCGGTATCAACTTATGAGTAATGCGATCGGCATCCGAGCGACGATCACAAGTATTCCAGCCCGATCGCCGATCATCAAGCTACATCACCAAACCGGAGGACTCGCTCGCCATCTACAGTCCACCATTTAACATGAGGGACTAAGGCTCGCGATCGCCTCCACCGCACAACATACAGCCATGGTCCTGGTAGTCGATGGAACCGGCTGCTTTGGCCATGCAAGGTCCCTTTGGGCCAAGATCGCCCGCCCTTCGTTTAAATACGAGGCCGGCGTAGTCTGAGGGCCCTCCAAAACTAATCAGTGGACACGATCGCTGTAACATCCCCAATCCGCTCAGGGATATTACACGCCGTAAACCCTCTCCTCGAGGATCTACCAGGCTGATAACTAAAATCAAACATCTAAACATCGCCTTTGAGGCTAAAATGACCCAGTAGACCGACTTGGTCTTTCAATAATAACATTCAACTCAATACCAAACACATACCCACGCAGGGGTCAAAATACAATAAACTCCGCATAACGGGGAAAAGATCTGCGGCGGAAAAGAAAATACAACTAGACCAATACGACATCAACGGATCCTCGTGTGATTAGTATCGTTCATCTTTCATCATCCTTTGTGCCGACCCTGTGCTATGCTCCAAAACCTGAATGCAAAAATAGACATCCACCCCCCGAATACTCGGGGGTTAGCAAAACTCTACTGTTTTGCTAGTGCAAGTACAAGTGCAAAAATACGAGTCATACAATTCACATTCCACGAATAACAATAACCAGGAATCCTCAAAAACCCAACGTAACGAATAGTACTTCCCGAGGCATGAGTTTGGTAAACATTTCTCAAACCGAAAGATCACAATAAAAAGGGAAACCATTTATAAAACAGTTTTAAAGATGCCATCGAGAGTTTTGATAGAAAACAATTTAGGATTATCAAATCCTACTCATTCCAAAATCAACAGGGTCCTCGACCAACAGGCGGAAAACAATTTGCAAGAAAACCATTCAATCAACACAAGCGAGTCTTCACAAATATTTCCCACGGGGTTCTCGACCCAATCCAAATAATATCAACACGAGATCAAACATCTCAACATCACACGGGGTCCTCGACCCAAAACACAAAATGTCAACACAGTATAATCAAGGACACAAACCTTTCGTTCGCCCAAAATCGCTCAAGACCCCGATTAATTAACCCTGAGATCTCGTCAAATGTCCTTGGTTAATTAACCCCGATACCAACATTTTTAAACAAGTTGAAACACACTTTGAAAACGTAACTCACGGTCTATATCGAGACCGGCATTAGAAAAGAGTTGAAAGAATTTTGAAATACGATAATCATTGAGAACGGGGTCTTAGCTATCACTCAAATATCCGTAACCAATAAGCACATCGGGCGCCTCCACTCTTTTGTGCACCGGCGTTCACTCCACTATGTCGGCCACTCCTTGAACATGTTACTGCGCCGGCGATCACTCCCGCAAGAGCCGCCCCTTGACACACGCATTATGTAACACCGGCGTTCACCACCCATATGGAGCCGCACATTGCAGCGTACACCAGGCCGGAGTACACGCCCCGCCCTCAGAGGCTCCCGGATATGACGTCTCTCACAACAAGTATCCACATTGTCACAAACATCAAGTACACAGTCATTGTCATAACAATTATCGAATCAATACACCAATTCACAATATTCATCCGTCAGTCCACGACCACACGAATAAATAACAACACACACGTCAACCATAACGCAACGGAAAGAAGCAATATACGTACACACGCATTATCAAGCGCAACATCAACACAAAATATATCTAAAGGATTCACGTAGTCACTTACAACCTACGAAATTTACAAAACACACGCGTTTTGAAAGTGAGCCTTTAACGAGGCTAGCCGAATCTTTTGAAAACTCATTTCAAACAAATAAACGGACACACCAAGATGATCACTAATTATTATATCCACAAAACAAGAATAGTATGGACAAGGTACTTGCCTCGAATAACCACAACGCGGAGAATCGGCCGAAGGAGGTTGGCACGAACCGACTACGAACTCGCCGACTCCACCGAACGACAATCCACAACAATGAACTACGAACGAAAACAATAACAACGAAAATGAATTCCAAAGTATGACCCAAAGCCGCTGAATTCAAAGAACAAGCAGCGAAGGTTCAAGGATTTCCCCCAAAACGCCAAGAACACGATTCGTTCACAAATCACGAAACGAATTCCAAGTTGAAATATGGATATACAATCCATAGAATATGTTTAACAACATAATTTAACCATAATCGATCCATCGAAAACGGATGAAAAACGAGATCGAGGACAAATCCCCCAAAAAGTCAATTCGAAGGAAAACAAGAAATATACTTCGATTCGACGAAGAACAATGGATTAAATGATGTTAAACACAAGAATACTACCAAGATTAATCATACCCATCATGAATTAATCAACAACACGGAACGAATCGGACGAAAATGCAAAAACCCCCAAATTCACGAAATTAGGGTTCTAAGGAAGATTACCTTGATTCGCTGGATCAAAGGATGATAACGGATGATTGATTGATGTTATGAACTCAAGAACTTCATTGATTTGTTGTTAAACAACATGGCTTCGTCGCCCATGAATCTCCAGCCGCGAACGGAGAAGGAAGGAAGTGAAAAACGAAGTGAAATGTGACTGCTCAGCCACATTTATACTGGGCCGGACTAGCGCGCGCTAGGCTGCCGAGCTAGCGTGCGCTATCGGCTGTGCCGCGATCCGAGCCTATACGGACTAGATCGCTCGGCCGTAAGCGTCGCGACCTTCCGGCCGTAGCGTGCGCTACTTGCCGGCCGTAGCGTACGCAGCGTCCGACAGTAGCGTGCGCTACCTGCCGAGCCTGACCGATTCCAGAACCCCCAGGCCTCCACTGTCCAGGCCCGCTAGCGTGCGTTAGTCCAGCCGGTAGCGTGCGCTACACCTGCCGGTTAGCGCGCGCAGCCTTCCGTCCGTAGCGTGCGCTACGCCGGTTCCTGCCGCACCTGTCCGGCCGGTGCCCGCAATCGTCCGGCCATTCCCGCAACCGCTAGGGCTCGACGACCCGATTTCCGAAAATGCACGGAACGAACTCGACGAAAAGTTTGCGGACAACATCAACGACCCGAAATGAAAGCATAATGCCGTAATTAATCATACGCGGCCAAGAAACGGGCCGAGACAACAATTACAGATACGGATACCCGTAACTTTCAAGAAATTACAAATTGGCCCAAAACGCCCGGAAATCACGATACGTGATCGAATAACGAAACCGAAGTTCACAACACGTCTAACAAAGTTAAACGGACTTACGGGAAACTCGAAACAGCAGTTTCGAACGAGATTCGCAAGAATCGAACTCGAGTGCGGAAAAGTCGCTAAAAAGCACGGAACTCAACAAAACAACACCGAAACGAACTCGGATGTCAAAAAGTGTAGAATTAATCATTCTCAGAATGACGAAACGGTCATGGGAGAGTCGTCAAAACGGACTTCGGCCGAAAAAAGAAATTTACCGAAAATCGAAAATTGCGGATATTACATTCGCCCGCCCTCAAAAGATCATCATCTAACATGGTGAACCCGGACAATGCGACGTGCCACTACCCCTGTCTCAACGTACACCGTCGAGGTTCGCCACCTTCATGGCGGGCCGAGGTGGAAGCAGAGCCAACAAGCCGTGGACGTGGAGTTGAATCATCCGACGCTGCCCCGCGCAAGGACTCCTCTAGACCAAGACCGCACGCCCTTCGTTTAAATACGAGGCGAGGCGCAGCCTAACAGAGGACCCTCAAAATAAAATGAGTCACGAGACACTCAATGTCTTCGCGCACAAGACACGGTCATGGAGTCGGTCCATCGAACTCCGCGACTGTGCACGATTCCTCAAACGACGAAACCATCAAGTTTCTGAGGGGGATCGGCCAATGTTGTTTTTTGCAGGTACAAGACCGAAAGATAGCTAGCCAATCGACCAGATCGCCTAAGTCCAAATCCAAAGTCAGCTCAACGGGTTGCCCGTCCTCATATTACACGATCGCCAGCAAGAACCACCTCGCCCCATGTCTTCAATATCAGAGCAAGCTGAGGGGCAATTGTTGTGTCGAGAATTATACTCTCCGACCGGCGATCGCCTCGGAGATCGGGCGACCTAGCCATTGCCAAGCAGCCGAGGCAGAACTGCCGACCAGAGATCGGGCGACCTAGTCTTAGCCCCGCAGACAAGATGTATCGGCGGACCGAAGGTCCCAGGACAAGTCCCGGTGCCGAGTGATCGACATCTAAGATGATCGTCTCTCGGTACTTGGCGATCGACTCCTGGCGACCTACTAGCAGACGATCATCTCTCGGTACTTGCCGACCGACCCTTGGTGACTGGCCGATGCCGACCCCTGGCGACCGATCGATGACGATCGCCTCATGCCGCTCGAAGCCGATGATCATCCAGTCAGCAAAGGCCGAACCTCAGGACAGACCCCATGTGCAGCGCCGAGACAAGATCCGCATATCACGGATCGTTGACCGCAGTCTGTCAGCATCTTCCCACCAGCCGACAGGCCCGCTGAAAGGTGTCAGTAGGATCGCATGTGACAGTGACTCCGGACGCGTGCTGGCTCCTCATTGGACCGCACAGCTGGCTGCCAGCAGCTGCCTTGGACTTTAGGCAGACTGTCCATGTGACTTGAAGACGATCGCCCCATTATTATAATGGCCGGAAGGCGGTCGCCCGCCAGAAGACAAGGCTCCTCAGCCCCTATAAATAGAAGGCTGCCTGCACGTGAGAAAGGGCTTCAGAACTTCAACACCCACGGGATTTCATATACAACTTGGCTTTCTCCTACTCTTGGCAACAACTATCTCTCGGTTCATTCTCCTCTCTCAGCCTCTCTCACATAGAAGACGATCGGCCGAGAAGGAAGAACACCAAGCTTCGCTCAAGAGCTGGATTAACAGGGTCTTTTTACACTCATTGTACTTAGATTCTCACATTAATACTTGTATCCACGAATATTTATATTAATAACATCTCGCGAGAGCATTCAAGCCCGGGCCTAACAAACCCGGTAAATCTTGTGTTATTCACATCCTCTCGGAAGTGCTCCCGCAACTTTATTTGTTATCCGTTCATTCCAGCAGTATTTAATCTTTGGATAAATATTATGGGCAACAACAGAGGGTCCTCTGTTAGGCTGCGCCTCGCCTCGTATTTAAACGAAGGGTGTGCGGTCTTGGTCTAGAGGAGTCCTTGCGCGGGGCGTCATCGGATTAATCAACTCCACTTTCGCGGCTTGTTAGCTCTGCTTCCACCTCGGCCCCCCATGAAGATGGCGAACCTCGACGGTGTACGTTGAGACGGGGTAGTGGCACGTCGCATTGTCCGGGTTCACCATGTTAGATGATGAACCTTTGAGGGCGGGCGATCATGTCCACTGATTAGTTTTGGAGGGCCCTCAGACTACGCCGGCCTCGTATTTAAACGAAGGGCGGGCGATCTTGGCCCAAAGGGACCTTGCATGGCCGAAGCAGCCGGTTCCATCGACTACCAGGACCATGGTTGTATGTTGTGCGGTGGAGGCGATCTCGTGCCTTAGTCCATCATGTTAGATGGTGAACTGTAGATGGCGGACGAGTCCTCCGGTTTTGATGATGCTGCTTGATAATGGCGATCGGGCTGGAAGACTGTTGATCGTCGTTCGGCTGCCGATCGCGTTATTCATAGGTTGATACCGGCGATCGGGCTGGAAGACTGGTGATCGTCGTTCGGCTACCGATCGCGTTATTCATAGGCTAAGAAGAAATCTTTGCCTGGCCAGAAAGTCTGCGGCCTTAGCTCGGAAGATCGCGTAGGTCGAGGGTTGGTCCTTCGTAAGATGCCTGAACATAGGCGAAAGACCATGGAATCCTCCTAGGACCGCGTAGAGGGCGATCTCATCGCTTACGGGCTCGCCGTTGAGGATGATCTCGTCTACCCGGTCGATGTAGTCCGAGTCGGACTCTTCTTCCCCTTGCTTGATCCGCATCTTGCGATGGGGACCTTCTGGACGAGCGACCCTGGTGGTGAAGTACGCTATGAAGTCGTTCGCCAGTTGGTTAAAAGAGCCGATGGACCAAGACGGCAATGAGGCGTACCACCTGTGGGCAAGGTCGTCCAGCGTCAGAGGGAACATTCGGCACCTGGTCGCGTCAGATGCCCCACACCCGGTCATGTAGATGTTGAACTTGCTCAGGTGTGTTTCGGGATCCGATCTCCCCTCGTACAAAGGTGTTTGCGGGGGAGCGATCTTGAGCTGCACGGGGGCGAGCTCGATGTGGACCGCGAGCGGCTCGCTCGGCCTGGCGATCTTGCTCTTGGCACCTGCCCCGGATTCCATGAGCGCCTTCATGTCGTCGAGCTGGCGTTGCATCGCGTCCATTACTGTAGCATCGTCGCTCGTGGGTCGGCTTTTGGAGCGGGAGCCGAGGCGATCGTGTACCAATCTCCTGACTCCGCTGCTGCCGACCTCGGCTATTTGGCGAGGGGAAGCCAGACGGCTGGACTGCCTCCTGGGAGTCGGATAGGCCGAACTCCTGGTGATGGACTCGAGCTCTGTCGTCTCGTGGCTGGGGCCGAACTGCCCCAGTCACCAAGATGGGTCGCTGCCGAGGCGATCAAAAACCGAGGTGCCCCAGCTGGCGAGCGCCTCTCCCTGCGAACGGGAGCCTCCTGGCGATCGCTCGGTCAGCAACACCTTGAACTTCCGTTTGGTCCTCTGACGGATGGCCGAGGGGGTGATAGCGGGAGGCGCGTCGAGAGCACTCCGTCGCTCCTATAGGACGGCCATGGCCTCCTCGATCTGTTCCGCAGTTTGGAACTGATCGAGCGAGAGACTTGGGCGGTCCCCCAGGGGCGGGATCGAGCGTCTCGGACCGCGGCGGCTAGCCTCCGCCATCGGCTGTGGCTCGGACTGAGACGGAACGAGGCGTCTGGCGGGCTGGCCAGCAGCTTTCTTCGACGCGGAGGCGGAAGACATGATTCTGAAAGCTTTCTCTGAAGAACAGTGAGTGTTTCTTCAGGTATATGCCCCGGAGAACAGTGAGTGTTCTTCGAGACGATAGGAATAAAATTGAAGGTTAGATGCCCTCCTTCTAGCGCCAATTGTTGTTGCCCGAAAATATTTATCCGATGATGAAATACTGCTGGAATGGACGGACAACAAACAAGGTTGCGGGAGCACTTTCCGTGGGGGTGTGAATAACACTAGATTTGACGGGTTTGTTAGGCCCGAGCTTGAATGCTCTCGCGAGATGTTATTAATACAAATATTCGTGGATACAAGTACTAATGTAAGAATCTATATACAATGAGTGTAAAAAGATCCTATTTATCTAACTCTTGAGAGAAGCCTTGGTATTCTTGCTCTCTGCCGATCGTCTTCCGTGTAGGAGATGCTGAGAGAGAAGAAGGAACCGAGAGATAGCTGTTGCCAAGAGTTGAGAAAGCCAAGTTGTGGGTTGAGCTTCTGTATTGTGCGTGAAATAGCCAGAATCACCGAGAGCTCGGACGAGTGCAGGAAGCCTTCTATTTATAGGGGTTGAGATGCCTTGTTCCCTGGCGGGCGATCGCCTTTCGTCCAATATAATAATGAGGCGATCGTCTTTAAGTCACATGGGCTGTCTGCCTAAAGTCCAAGGCTGCTGCTGGCAGCCAGCTGTACGGTCCAATGAGGAGCCAGCACGCATCCGGAGTTGCTGTCATGGGCGGTCCTACTGACACCTTTCGGCGGGCCTGTCGGCTGGTGGAAAGATGCTGACAGGCTCTGGTCAATGATCCGTGAAATGCGTATCTTGTCTCGGCACTGCACGAGGGCTCTGTCCTGGGCTTCGGCCTTTGCCGACTGGGTGATCATCGGCTTCCAGCGGCATGAGGCGGTCGTCATTGGTCGGTCACCAGAGGTCGGCATCGGTCGGTCACCAAGGGTCGATCGGCAAGTGCCAAGAGATGATCGTCTGCTAGTCGGCCACCAGGAGTCGATCGCCAAGTACCGAGAGACGATCGTCTTAGATGTCGATCGCTCGGCACCGGGACTTGTCCTGAGACCTTCGGTCGGCCGATCTATCTCGGCTGCTCGGCTATGGCTAGGTCGCCCGATCTCTGGTCGGCAGTTCTGCCTCGGCTGCTCGGCTATGGCTAGGTCGCCCGATCTCTGGTTGGCAGTTCTGCCTCGGCTGCTCGGCTATGGCTAGGTCGCTCGATCTTTGAGGCGATCGCCGATCGAAGAGTATAATTCTCGACACAACATGCAGTTATAAGAGAACGGAGGTAGTATATAAGAAATAGTTCATTCTTACGTATTGAAAAAAAAGCTGATTTATACAAATATCATTTTGCAGTTGGTAATTATTCAAATATCTACAGTGATTGTACACGTTGACTTTTCATTCTCTTTCATATTTTTCGATGTACTGAACCTTTAATTCTATTTAATACTCCCTCCATCCCAGACTTAATTGTTATATTTTTTTGGGCACATGTATTAATCGTTTATTAGTATTGTGTGTAATAAAGTGATATTTAAGAGGGGTAATAATGAAAATCTGAAACTATATTAGTATTGTGTGTTTAATTAGGTGGACCCATAATGACATTTTATGGTAAATAGATGATCATTGGGGTGTATATTTAGAGAGAATGATTGGTTTATTTCTTTTTATAGTAAGTAGTAGTTAAGTATGATACGAATCAAAATGAAAAGATACCAGTTAAGTATAGAACGGAGGAAATATCATTTATTATTTGGATCATATTTTATTTCATGTATTACTATTTAAAGGGAATCATTATGTGGCAACGCCACATGTTAGTAGTAGTAAACTACTTGAAAAATCCCCAGGGCATAGCTCAGTGGCAAAGGAGGGGGATATCTTTCGCGCTGGTGGCATGCAGCGTGGGTTCGAATCCTCGTGGGAGCATCCGCTCTTTTCAGGGATTTAAACCTTGTATGTTTATTCAGTTGAAGCATCCTCAAAACCGGGTTGCTGAGGCATAACCTGCGATTTAACCGGGGGTAGGAATGAGGGATCGGACCTACAACCCCCAGGATTCAACCTGGGTCAAAAAAAAAAAAAAAAAAAAGTAAACTACTTGATAACAAAATATAGCTATTTGGCTAAACTAGCTTAAAAAAAAAATGGAGGAGCTTATATTGTTTTTTATATGCTATCTTAACAAGCGTTTCATTCTGCTACTTTAGCGTTAGGGGTGTGCATGGTACGGTATAGTACGGTTTTATGGTAAAACCGATATCGTACCAAATATATTCGATTTATTATGATTTAATACCATACATATATGGTTTTTTTCGGTTTGGTAGTTCGGTATTTCGGTTTGATTTATATCGGTACGGTATTTTTTCGGTTTTTCTACTTGATACTTGATAGTATTAATAATAAAAAAATACTTGAATAAATTAATTCAACAAGGTACCATAAATAGTTGATCCAAATTAATAGCTAAACTAAAAAAATCACACCAACCTTAAGATAGTAACTAATTTATTGTTCAAGTTTTCATCCAACTATTTTAGAAGATAAAAAAAAAAAAAAAAAAACTGTCTTGAACTTCAATAAATTTGTTATATTTTTATATTCATATGAGTTTGTAACTACTATATATATGTGATATTTTATCATAAAAATATTTAATATAAATAACGGTACGGTACGGGTTTTTTCCCGGTATTTAAGTCAAATACCGTACCTTTACCGAAGTTTCGGTTTTATAAAAAATAAAAACCATGTATGTCGGTTTAAATATTTTATCGATTTTTTCGGTACGATTTTTACGGTGCGGTACGGTTTAATCGATTTTTTTGCACACCCCTATTTAGCGTATCACTTTCCCCCCCTATTTTATCTTTAGTTTTTCACTTTTTTTAGCAACCATCCAATTTTCTCAGTACTGTTTTTTATTTGTATGTAAACACTGTGAGTATTTTATTCGTATATAATTATTATGTATTTTTATTCTCAAGTTAGGTAAATATTTAAGTTACATTAATATTGATTCAAAAAATAGTATGCAAAGTAAATATATAGTTTTATTAGATTATAGTAGACCTTAGAAATAAAGCCTATAAAAACTAAATAATATATAATAGACATATATAAAATATATAATAGATAAATATAAAAATAAAATACAAACATGAGGTTATTTAGTTAATATGTATTTATTTTAATATGTATTTATAAATATCTTTTTATATTAATATTGAATAGAAAAATATAAAGTATCGATGTAATAGAATATAAGCATTCATACAAAAAATCCTTTTATGTCATTTTATATTTAGCCCCGCTAATTTTACCAAATGTTTCAAGAGAAATGATAGGGCAACACCCTGAATCATACCCCAAAACACACTCGTGCTTTATGGGTGTTGTACCGCGTGCTTTACTATTAATTTTCTTATAATATTATTATGAATATTTTATCTGTAAAGCATGAGGTACAACACCTATAAAGCACGAGATGTGTATGTGGGTGTGGTTTGGGGTGTTGCCCTATCACCCCTCATGTTTCAAATTCGATCAGCTATCTTATCAACTATAAGCTATCCACTGTAAACTATCAACTACATCTAATTTATCCGCTATAAACTATCTTATCTGTTATCTGCTAATTTTCCCCAAACAGCTAAAAGGACTATACTCGAGATAAAAAAGGATCAAAATTGATAAAATAAAAATTACAGGATGGTTTGCGGACTCCGTTACACGACTACATGTGAAATTATCTCAAAAGAGATCTATGGTAAATTAGTTGGAATAGAAAATTATTTTAATTAGACATAAACTAATGGCGGCTTAATTAATTTGACATATATTAAATTAAACTCATAAATAATATATAAGAAGTTTTTTGAGAAAAAAATAATTTTGTTCCTCTAATGTTACCTCAAATCAAAATTGGTCCTGTAATTATACTTTAATCGGTTTTGGTCCTGTAATTTCACTTTGTCTCCACTTTTGGTCCTGTCGCCGGATGGTGATACACACGCGCCTATCCGTCGCCAGAAATTTTTCCGGTCACTCACACGTTTTCATTTTTAGTCCTGTAATGTAGCTTGCAATCAATTTTAGTCCTGTAATTGAGCTCTCAATCGATTTTGGTCCTGTAATTTAACTCTCGGTCGATTTTGGTCCTGTAATTTAACTTTCAATCGATTTTGGTCCTATAATTGAGTTCTAAATCAATTTTGTCATATAATTTAACTTTCAATCTATTTTTGTCATAGAAAAAATTATCAAATTGGTCCCGTATGTGGGACTAATTGACCAAAAAACCCCATCTATTTCCGGCGGACCAAAAAACCCAACATCTCTCCCCTGATTTCGCCAATTTAGTCCTCGTCGCCGGCCGGAGTATTTTCTGGCCATCGGAGCTGACGTGGCTGACACATGGCAAAAATAGTGGGTCCATGTCAGACCATGTGGCTGACACGTGGCAAAAAAAATTAAAAAAAAATATTTTGATAATTAAAAAATTAAAAAATAAATAAATAAAAAATTCTAATATTTTTATATTAATATTCCAGAATTAAAATTAATTATCTAAAGTATTAATATAAAAATATTAGAATTTTTTATTTAAAAATTCGAAAATAAAAAAATTAAAAGCATTTGGAATGTATTTATAAACAGTTTTTTATGTAAAGAAAATTGGAATTTTTTTCTATAAAATAAATAATAAATCTGAATTAATAATTTGATAATTTTTTCAAAATAATTTTTTTTATTTATTTTATTGAAAATGATAATAATATTTTTCTCAATTTGATAATATTTTATTAAAAAAATTGGAACTTTAGATAATTAATTTTAATTCTGGAATATTAATATAAAAATATTAGAATTTTTTATTTATTTATTTTTTAATTTTTTAATTATCAAAACAATTATTTTTATTTTTATTTTGCCACGTGTCAGCCACATGGCCTGACATGGACCCTCTATTTTTGCCACGTCAGCTCCGATGGCCGGAAAATACTCCGGCCGGCGACGAGGACTAAATTGGCGAAATCAGGGGAGAGATGTTGGGTTTTTTGGTCCGCCGGAAATAGATGGGGTTTTTTGGTCAATTGGTCCCACATATGGGACCAATTTGATAATTTTGTTTACGACAAAAATAGATTGAAAGTTAAATTAGATGACAAAATCGATTTAGAACTCAATTATAGGACCAAAATCGATTGAAAGTTAAATTACAGGATCAAAATCGACCGAGAGTTAAATTACAGGACCAAAATCGATTGAGAGCTCAATTACAGGACCAGAATTGATTGCAAGCTACATTACAGGACTAAAACTGAAAACGTGTGAGTGACCGGAAACATTTCTGGCGACGGAGTTAGGCGCGTGTGTATCACCATCCGGCGACAGGACCAAAAGTGAAGACAAAGTGAAATTACAGGACCAAAACCAATTGAAATATAATTACAGGACCAATTTTGATTTGGAGTAACATTACAGGACCAAAATTGATTTTTTCTCAAGTTTTTTTACATAAGATAAACATTAAAACAAATCAGGGAGTGGAGATGATAAACATTAACTTCTTTTTTTCTTTTTGAAAAATCCAAGATTTAAAGCTGGTGATCCTAATTAGTGTAAAACCTCTGAATTTGGAAAGTCTCGCCTTATTTGGCTATTAGCTGTTGAAATAAAAATTATGATTTGTGTTGATTGTATTACAACTGATTGTGATGGTTCTTTGTAAAAAAAAATTAATAATTAATTATTTACTAACATATAAAAGATTTTTCAAAGGCATTGATTATATTTTTATTTTTTGCTCTGAACAAGAATATTATAGTGAAATTATTTGAATATACAAATTACTAATACATTTAACATAAGTATTTGAATAGACATAACAAACCAAAAATTATATCTAATAATAATATATCAATACTAATTAATACCGACCAATATATTTGGTAAAGGTAAATTTAACAATATAACATATCAACAAATGCATTTAATAATGATAATAATACCAATTAAATATATTGAATTATAATTGTAACACCCCTGATCCCCTCGGAAATATTACAGCGCCGTAGACCCTCTCCGTAGGGATCTACCAGGCTAAATACAAAAATAAGACATCACATTATATATGACATGGCTGAATAACGAATCATTCGATCGATTTGGTCTTCACCACAAACAAACAACTTAAAACTTCAAATACATCTCTCACTCAAAACTCATAACCGCACAGGGGTCGAATACGCTCACAAACCATACAACAGATAATACGACAGTGGAAGACAATACAATGAACTCCGACTAACTGCACCCAGAACTGGCCTTCATGTGATTAGTATCGTTTGACTTCCATCATCCTTCGTACAGATCCTGTGTCTTGCTCTCCAAGAACCTGTATATACGTGGGCACAATACAGCCATGCACCCCCCGATTACTCGGGGGTTAGTAAAATTCCACTATTTTGCTAGTGCAAGTATAATGTGCAAAATATGAGCCATACACCACATACTCCAAGAACATAACAATCGAGAACATCCAAACATTAAAACGTAACAAAAGACTTCCCGAGATAATTCACTTGATTAAAACCGTTCAAACCATGAAAGGTAGAAATGAAACTCAATATATATTTTGAAAAAAAATTAAGATATCGGGAGTTTTGAAAATAATTGGGATTTAAGAATTTTCACTTATTGAAACCACTTAGGGACACATCCCGAAGATCATTTTTTTCCAAAACGCAAATTCGATTACAAAACACGGGGGCCCACGACCCAATCATACGATTCCGATCACAAAACACAGGGTCTACGACCCAATCATCCATATCAATATATTTCCAAGGATTATTCGCCTCTCGTGCTAGCAAGCCACGAACCTCAGAGCCTCATCGAGACATACCCGAGTGAATAACTCAATGAGAAACCACACAACATCACATATTATCATGAGAATAGTCACTTAACCACAACCATGACATACGTTCATAGTTACCCGGCATCGGGCTAGCAAGCCACGAACCTCGGAGCCTCCGCGAGACATACCCGATTGGACAACCATGACACGTACGTCACACAACCAAACCACAACCATAAGTTATCCTGGCATCGCGCTAGCAAGCTACGAACCTCGGAGTCTCCGCATCGACATACCCGGTTTGGATAACCCCACAAGTTATCCCGACATCGGGCTAGCAAGCCACGAACCTCGGAGTCTCCGCAAGACATACCCTTTTGGATAACCCCATGGTCACGCCCGATCCGTACTAGCAAGGACGGATCCCCGAGATGAAACAAATCTTACCCGGTGGCACATCACTTTGCAATAATCACACAACAACAAGGAAGTACCATTTCCAAACAACACTGAGCATCACAACCTCCTTACAAAGGAGTAACAACTAATATCACACAACATCACATATTCACCTAACGAGTACACGTATCAACACACAATCCTCGACAAGTGATTATGGTCTACTATATTCACGTAATATGATTACATCTTCTTCTAACATACAACACTAATACACATATTCAGAAAACACATTTATTCACAAAGCATACAAGTTATCTTCGAAGGAAAATCTTTATCAAGAATATACCGATTCTTTTTGAAATTTCATTAAAACGTTCAAATTGCACATATATTCCATTACCAACTATTACGTCTACGAAACACGAAGTGTATGGGAAAGATACTTGCCTCGAAACCACAAGCGACGGAACAACGAACGGATGCGGTCGAGCAGACCCTGAATTTCCAAGAACAACCAAGGATCCGACATCCCCACGAACACTACGAGAATAACATCACCACTAGGGATGAGAATCGGGGACCGGGAATTAGTAAATTCCCGTCCTGTCCCGAGTCCCTAAATTTACGGTACCGGGACCGGGACCGACACCTGAGGTTTGGAAAATTTCGGGACTCGGGAGTCCCAATCGGTAATCGGGACTCTCCCGATTTCCCGATATTATTTTAATTCATTTCTAAACCCTAGTCCCTAAACTAACTTCACTCTTCATTTCTAACTCAGTAAGTCAGACAGCAGCGACTATCGCCATTTCCAACCCCCCCCCCCCGTTTCTAACTCCAAATCGCCATCGCCTGACCGCCTACCACCATGGACCCGTTCGCCTCTGTTGGAGACTCTTTCACGACTTCCACCAATCCAATGGTTTTTCGCGACCGAGTTCACAATTTCTTCGGTGGAGGCAGAGGTACTTCTATGGAATACTCTCTAACGCTATGTCTTTGTGCAAGTCGTTTCTCTGTGCAAGTTATTTTTCAATAATGTGGCATGTTTCATTTCTGAGACATCCATTTAAATTGATGAGTTCTTGTCATTGTCTTCATTTGAAACATTTATTGCAACATTCTGCTGAAAAAATGATAAAAAAACTAAATATTCGTGCTTAAATTTTGGAAAAAAGAGAATTTATGTTTTCTAAAGGTCTTTATTATTCAATTCAATCAAGTATGAACCAACTTGTGATGACGAAATTCACTTTCTAATATGATTTTCACCTGCTGCTGCTCTTGAGTTCTCTTCTTGGTATCAGCTGCATCAGTTATTTCCTCCTCTGGTTTCTCACTTAAGGTTCATGTGTTATTTGACTCTTGCAAGGTTATGATTCAAAATCGTTTTCAGGCGCGCCTGACCGCCTACTGTGACAGGGAAAACTTACTGTTTTTGTTATGAGAGTTTTTGGGTAGGGTTTGAGTTTGATGAGAAATTAGGGTTTTTGTTACTTAAGATTGATGAATCTATTGATGTGAATAACTTGATGAATCCATTTATGTGAATAACTTTGATGTTGTGTAACTTTTTGTTTTTGTATATTTTTTTGTTAGATGGATAATTCTGAAAGTCAAAGTTGGGATGAAGAAGACTTGGTTGATGAACCACTACAAGATAGTAATATGGTTGATGAAGAAGACTTGGGCTTTTAGAAGATGTGGCTATAGAAGAAATGAGAGATGGTGTGAACCAACCTGTTTTCAAGAAGCAAAAAACAACAACTAAAACTAAAAGATCTAAATAGTGGTTGGGATTTAGGCTTGTGGAAATTCTAGAAGGAGATCCTCCGATAAAAGTTAAGAAGAGAGAATGTAAGATGTGTGGCAGGTTGATTGCAGTGGATTCTAAACATTGTGGGACGAATGGGCTGAAAAACACTTGGAATCGTGCAATAAGAGGAAGGCAAGGGCAACTGGTCAAACCCAAACTACGCTAAACTATCAAGCTGGCACTGATGGGACGAGGGCAGGGTTGTTGACCAATTGGAAATTCGACAAAGTGAGATGCAGAATGAAATTGTATGAGATGATAATCCGTGACGAGTTGCCCTTAAGATTTGTAGAGCGAGTGGGGTTCAAGGAGTACTTGGAAGCTTTATGTCCTCAATTCAATATTCCGGGTAGACACACAATTAGATCTGATTGTTTGAAGTTCTTTTTGGAGCGGAAGATCTCATTGAAGTCCTTTTTTCAAACAAAGGGCATGGGAAGGGCGTTTATAACCACATATTGTTGGACATCGATTAATAAGACAAATTTCATTTGTGTTACAGCACATTTCATAGATGAAGATTGGCGCTTGCACAAGAAAATCATCAGTTTCCGTAAGATTCTCGGCCACAAAGGGGATGATATTGGTGCTGCGATTATATCTTCATTGGAGGATTGGGGTTTGCAAAAATTCTTGTGCTGCACAATGGATAATGCTCTCGCAAATGATGTGGCAATCAAGTTTATGAGACAATCTTTGAGAGTTTGGGTACAAGTCTTGCAGGTGGGAAGTATATCCATATGAGATGTGTTGCACACATCATTAACTTGATTGTGTCTGACAGGTTAGAGGAGATTGGTCAGTCCGTGAGGCGACTTCGAGAGACTATGAAGTGGATAAAAGCTTCACCAGCTAGAACTCAAGAGTTCATAGGGGCGGTAAAAGTTCTCAAAATTGATTGCTCGAAATCCTTATGCTTGGATGTACCGACGAGGTAGAATTTAACATACTTGATGATAGAGGCAGCCCTACCATATGAGAAGGCCTTACTTTGTTGGAATTTTGGGAATCGGGACATTACAAAGGATATGAACCAGAATAAGTACAAAAATGGTGTTCTTAGGGTGCTTGAAGCTGTTGATTTTCACAATGTGACGAAGATGTGTGATTATTTGTGGAAATTCTATGATTTGACCCTACTCGTCTCCGGCACCACATATAGCACATCGCATTTATTCTTTAAGGAGATGTGTGATTTATTCGATCTTATCACTGGCTTAGAGTTGGATGAAGATGATGAAGTCAGTAACATAGCCAAGAGGATGAAGACGAAGCTCGAGAAATATTGGTTGGAGGAATTCGACTTGAATCCGAGGATGAACAAGATCATTTATGTTGCTGCAGTACTTGATCCGAGACAGAAGTTGATGCATGTGGAGAAGTGTTTGAAGGCCGTGTATAGCGAGGATCGAGCAAAGGAACTAGTGGGAGAGGTCAAAAGCTCATTGGATGAGTTTTTTCAGATTTATAAGAAGAATGTCACTGCGACCTTACCACCATTAGCCAATACATCTCCTCCCACAACATCCTCATACTTCTACGGACCGCTCTGATCGTCACGGACTTCGGGCTAAATCTTCGTTAAGCCAACTACGGGTTGGAGAAGAACAACCTAATGCTACTACTTCAGAGATCGATCTCTATTTATCAGAGAGTCAGTATGTGATGTCTTCCGCCGAAGCTGATTCCTTTGACGATATTCTATGGTGGTCGAGAAACAGACCACACCTTCTGATCATGTCTGAGATAGCTAGGGATGTTTTGGCCATCCCTATATCTAGCGTGGCATCTGAGTGTGCATTTATCATGGGTGGTCGAGTTCTCTCCCAATTCAGAAGCTCCTTGACTTGCAATATGGTTAAGGCTCTCATATGTGCCCAAGATTGGCTGAAATCTAGTTCGGTTGACAAATTTCTCAATGATGAAGAAGATGTGCCTGAAACGGAAATGGAAAAAGAATACGATAATTGTGAGTACTCCTTTCTTAATATTATTAAATAATACAAACTTATAGCATACAAATACTAAATATTTAACTTATTTCTTCTTATTTTTGTGAGTTTTTGGTTGAACTTGGGATTGGTGGTCGAGTTGGAGAATGCATCGACATTGTGTCCGGCGATCAAACGAGGATGGTATTAGACACAAACAGTGCCCATGCAAGTCATGCATAGCTGCATAGTGACTGCCATTGGAATTTCTTGGTGGTTTCTTGTTTTGTTGGTGTTTTATTGAGTAGAAAGACTTGTTGAATGTTGATGGTGGTGATGGATTTATGTTTAAATTTTTAGGATTTTGTGGGATCTTTCTTATGGATTTAGATTTAATGAAATTAGGATTTGCGTCGTTTTTTACGTCGTCAGTTGTTGATGAATTATGATTTCTTTAATTTGAAATAGGCTAATCGACGAAAACATACGAAACAATGCCATTTTTTTCTGATTTCGGGTAGTTTTTGTCCCGATCGGGACATTTGGAAAATTTGGGACATTTAGGGAAATTGTAGACCAGGACTACTTTATATCCCATTCCGGGATTGGAACCGGGACTGTCAAATTGACTTTTCTCGGGACCGGGACTTCGGGTCGAGATCCGGTCCCGTTTCGATTCTCAGCCCTAATCACCACGAATCAACAACACTAAATGGAACCTAAGTCGACACGAAGAACAACAAGGGTCCAAAGGTTACTCAAAGAAATCGAAATCATGCTCCGGGTGATATAAAATCAATAAACGAGTTACCAATCCGAAGATCACGACCAAGACAACAAGAATACATAACCGATCGGATGAGATCGGGTAAGAATCACGATACAAAGGAAAGAACCCAAATATTTCTCAACTAGGGTTCTAGGAAGGAAATACTTCGATCCGTAATGAAAACAAGTTAGATGATGTGATAAACGCGAAGAAGGCTTAGCAAGGAGAAGCTTGATACTGAAGATCGTCCAAAATCGCCCCAAGAACTCGCTCCTGATGGAAAGTGACGAAGAAAGAACGAGAAATGATGAAATAAAGTTGTTGTCCAGTATTTATACTGGACAGTTATTAGCATGCGCTAGCCTGGACTCCGTAGCGCGCGCTAACGTGTCAACATTTCCAGCACCTTCTGCCCGAAAAAATGTTAGCTTGTGCTAGCCAATATGCGTAGCATGCGCTAACGAGTCATGTTTCCAGTCCAGTGGCTTATGGATAGTTCTGCACCTTCCAGGTAGCGTGCGCTAAAATAAGCAATGACGTGCGCTAAGGCAGTCGATAGCATGCGCTAACTACCACCCTTAGCGTGCGCTATCGAGACCTCAGTCTCAGTCCAGTAGCTCCTGGAGTGCTAATTAGCGTGCGCTACAATCCACGTAGCGTGCGCTAACCACGACACAGTAACACGCACTACACCACTTAGTAGCATGCGCTACACTACATTAATGAACCAAAACTCACGCAACGATCTGAACCGCAACCAAACACGTGTCAAACATTGTTCACCCAAACATGGCACACGATTCCAAAGACATGGACAACAACAATCCGCTAAACCGCAGAAAAATTCAACGAAACCGGAACGAAGATCTAGGGTATTACATTCTACCCCCCTAAAAATAAGTTTCGTCCCGAAACTTAAAACATGGAACAGTCAAGGTAGGGCAACTTTAGATAACACCTGTTATCTGTTGCTGACAGCTCACAACAAACCTCATGAACTTCAGAATTGCTACAGTTCAATTTGCTACGCCAGAGCGATAACGAAATGCAACGAACAACATCACTACGGTAGGTTAATTCGAACAGCACAATGACCAAAACACAAGTCTAATGCTGAACAAGTATGAATTTATGATAGCCCCAAAGATTTGGAAGATCCGATACCAAGACCATCAGTTGAAACTCTGGAAAATTACGAAAAGGTTCAGACGCTCAATAAACACGATACGAGATCAAACGACAGCAATCGGACAATAACGATCGAACAACAACGATCGAACAACAACAATCAAAACAACAACGATTGAACAACAACGCCAAAGTTTACACTGTTGTTGCCCAAAATATCTATCCGAAGATTAAATACTGCTGGAGACGGACAACAAACAAATGCGGGAGCACTTCCGAGAGATGGTTAATAAAACAAGATTTGCCGGGTTTGTTAGGCCCGGGCTTGAATGCTCTCGCGAGATGTTATTAACACAAATATTCGTGGATACAAGTATTAATTAGAGAAATCTAAGTACAATGAGTGTAAAAAGACTCTGTTGATCCGGCTCTTGAGCGAAGCTAGGTGTTCTTCGTCCCGCCGGTAATCTGCTCGAGGAGAAAAGGCCGGGAGAAGTAAGACCGAAAGAAAGCTGTTGCCAAGAGTTGGATGTTAGCCAAGTGCTTAATGATTTGCTTCTGTATCGTGATATTGCTGAGTGTTTAGAGAGTCAGAATCTCGATTTGTGCAGAAGAGTTTCGGTGGTAGAAGTTCTGTCCCTTTTACAAGTGAAGGCTGCTTTGTATATATAGAGGCTGAGAGGCCCTGTCCCCTAGTGGGCGATCGTCTTTCGGCATTTAATGTGCCGGGGCGATCGTCCTAAAGGGCACGTGGGCCGCCTGCCAAAAGTCCAAAGCTACAGCTGGTGGCCAGCCGTGCGGTCCAATGAGGATCCAGCACGCGTCCGGAAGCACTGTCACAGGAGGTCCCACTTAGCTACTTTCGGCGGACTTTGTCAGTAGGTGACAGACTGTAGTCACATGTCTTGTCCGCCAACTCCTTTCGCAGGTCTGGGCCATGCTGGTAGGTGAGGTAGGAGACAGGATTGTCAGCGCCTTTTGTGGATCTGCACGTGGGGTCAGCTTTGAGACTTGGCCTTTGCCGACTGGATGGTCATCGGTGGTGATCGACCTGGATGGTCTTCGGAGGTCGACATCTGCCAGTGGATGGAGGGCGCCAAGGGTCGGTCGCCAAGGGGAGGTCGCCAGGTACCGAGAGACGGTCGATCGCCAAGGGTCGGTCACCGAGTACCGAGAGGCGATCGTCTTGATGTCGATCGCTCGGCACCGGGACTTGTCCTGGGCCCTACGGCCGCTGGGCCTAGCATGCCCACGGTTAAGGCTCGTCGCACAGTCGCCGATCGCGAGCTTGCCTTGGTCGCTCGGCGATAAGTCGGCCGCTCGGCCTCGGAGGCGATCGCCGGTCGGAAGGTGTTAAATCTTGACACAACAATTGCCCCAGCCTTGCTCCTATGTTGAAGACATGGGGCGAGGTGGTTCTTCCGGTGATCGCGTCCCGGATGAGGACGGGCGACTGAGCCGACTTAGGACTCGGACTTGGGCTAACATAGTCGATTGGCTTAGCTATCTTTCGGCCTTGTACCGCAAAAACAACATTGGCGATCCCCATGGAAACTTGGTGGTTTCGCTTGCTTGAGGAATCGTGCACGGTCGCGGAGATCGATGGACCGACCCCATGACCGTGTCTTGGTGCGCGAAGACAATGAGTGTCTCGTGACTCACTTTATTATGAGGGTCCTCTGTTAGGTGCGCCTCGCCTTGTTTTTGAACGAAAGGCGTGCGGTCTCGGTCTAGAGGAGTCCTTGCGCTGGGCGGCGTCGGATGAATCAACTCCACGCCCGCGGCTTGTTAGCTCTGCTTCCACCTCGGCCACCCATGGAGATGGCCGACCTCGACGGTGTACGTTGAGACGGGGTTGTGGAATGAGTCCACCGATTAATGTTGGAGGGCCCTCCGACTACGCCCGGCCTCGTATTTAAACGAAGGGCGGGCGATCTTGGCCGAAAGGGACCTTGCATGGCCGGCAATGGTTCCATCGATCGACAGGGCCATGGCTTTATGATGTGCGGTGGAGGCGATCTTATGCCTTAGTCCGTCATGTTATATCCGGATTGTAGATGGCGATCGTGTCCTCCGAATGCGGATGATGTAGCGTGATGATCGGCGATCGGGCCGAAGAGTTGCGATCGTCGCCGGCCGCCGATCGCTTATTCGTAGGTCGATATTGGCGATCGGCGAGATCGTCGTCCGGTGCCGATCGCTACGCCACAAAGCTAAGAAGAAACCTTTGCTCGCCGTAAAATCTGCGGCTCTAGCCGGAAGGCTGCGTAGGTCGTAGGTTGGGTCTTCGTAAGATGCCCGAACATAGGCGAAAAACCACGAAAACCTCCTAGACCGTGCAGAGAGGGCGGTCTCATCGCTTATGGGCTCGCCATTGAGGATGATTACGTCTACCCGGTCGATGTAGTCCGAGTCGGACTCTTCTTCTCCCTGCTTGATTTGCATCATGCGAAGGGGACCTTCGGGCCGGACGACCCTGGTGGCGAAGTACTCAGTGAAGCCATGCGCCAGCTCGTTGAAGGAGCCAATGGACCGAGGTGGCAATGAAGTGTACCACCGGTGGGCGAGGTCGTCCAGCGTCAGAGGGAACATTCGGCATCTGGTCGCGTCAGATGCCCCGCACCCAGTCATGTAGATGTTGAACTTCCTTAGGTGCACTTGGGGGTCCGATCGCCCCACGTACACGGGTGTTTGCGGGGGAGCGATCCTGTGCTGCACGGGGGCGAGCTCGATGTCGATCGCGAGCGGCTCGCTTGGCCCGGCGATCGTCTTCTTGGCGCCTGCCCTGGATTCCAGGAGCGCCTTCATGTCGTTAAGTTGACGTTGCATTGCAGCCATCGCCGTGGCTTGGTCGCTTGCCGATCGGCTTTGGGAGCAGGAGCCGAGGCGATCGTGTACCGATCTCCGGGCTCCGCTGCCGCCGACCTCGGCAATTCGGCGAGGGGGAGCCAGACGGCTAGGCTGCCTTCTGGGAGTCGGGTAGGCCGAGCTCCTGGTGACGGACTCAAACTCCGTCGTCTCGTAGCTGGGGCCGGACTGCCCCGGTAGCCAGGTCGGGTCACTGCCCAGGCGATCGAAGACAGAGGTGCCCCGGCTGGCGAGCGCCTCTTCCTGCGGACGGGAGTCTCCTGGCGATCGCTCGGCCAGTAGTGCCTTGAGCTTTCGCTTGATCTCCCGGCGAGAGACCGGGGGGGCGGTAGCCGAGGCGCGTCGAGAGCACTCCGTCGCTCTGTAGACGGCCAGGGCCCTTCGATCTGTTCCTTGGTTCGGAACCGATCGAGCGAGAGGCTCGGGCCGCCTTCCCGGACGTGGTCGGCGCCTCCGGCCGCGGCTACCTTCCACCATCGGGCTGCGGCTCGGACTGGGACGGAACAGGGGGTCTGGCCGGCTGGCCAGCGGCTTTCTTCGACGCGGAGGCGGAAGACATGTTTTCTGAAGGATTTCTTTGAAGTGCAGTGAGTGTCACTTCAAGTATCTGCCCCGAGAACAGTGAGTGTTCTTCGGGACGGTAGGTATAAAAAATCGAGGGTTGGATCCCCTTCTTCTAGCGCCAATTGTTGTTGCCCAAAATATCTATCCGAAGATTAAATACTGCTGGAGACGGACAACAAACAAATGCGGGAGCACTTCCGAGAGATGGTTAATAAAACAAGATTTGCCGGGTTTGTTAGGCCCGGGCTTGAATGCTCTCGCGAGATGTTATTAACACAAATATTCGTGGATACAAGTATTAATTAGAGAAATCTAAGTACAATGAGTGTAAAAAGACTCTGTTGATCCGGCTCTTGAGCGAAGCTAGGTGTTCTTCGTCCCGCCGGTAATCTGCTCGAGGAGAAAAGGCCGGGAGAAGTAAGACCGAAAGAAAGCTGTTGCCAAGAGTTGGATGTTAGCCAAGTGCTTAATGATTTGCTTCTGTATCGTGATATTGCTGAGTGTTTAGAGAGTCAGAATCTCGATTTGTGCAGAAGAGTTTCGGTGGTAGAAGTTCTGTCCCTTTTACAAGTGAAGGCTGCTTTGTATATATAGAGGCTGAGAGGCCCTGTCCCCTAGTGGGCGATCGTCTTTCGGCATTTAATGTGCCGGGGCGATCGTCCTAAAGGGCACGTGGGCCGCCTGCCAAAAGTCCAAAGCTACAGCTGGTGGCCAGCCGTGCGGTCCAATGAGGATCCAAAGACGCGTCGAAGGCTTGTCACAGGAGGTCCCACTTAGCTACTTTCGGCGGACTTTGTCAGTAGGTGACAGACTGTAGTCACATGTCTTGTCCGCCAACTCCTTTCGCAGGTCTGGGCCATGCTGGTAGGTGAGGTAGGAGACAGGATTGTCAGCGCCTTTTGTGGATCTGCACGTGGGGTCAGCTTTGAGACTTGGCCTTTGCCGACTGGATGGTCATCGGTGGTGATCGACCTGGATGGTCTTCGGAGGTCGACATCTGCCAGTGGATGGAGGTCGCCAAGGGTCGGTCGCCAAGGGTAGGTCGCCAGGTGCCGAGAGACGTTCGATCGCCAAGGGTCGGTCGTCGAGTACCGAGAGGCGATCGTCTTGATGTCGATCGCTCGGCACCGGGACTTGTCCTGGGCCCTACGGTTGGCCAGTCTAGCATGCCCGCTGGGTTAAGGCTCGGTCGCCTGGTCGCCGATCGGCAGGCTTGCCTTGGTCGCTCGGCAGTAAGTCGGTCGCTCGGCCTCGGAGGCGATCGCCGGTCGGAAGGTGTTAAATCTTGACACAACATACACCTCACTCAAAATATGAATTGATCTTGTTAGAATTACAAGATATTCAATCGCATAGGGTTCACGGGAATCGCACTGAACTCGAAAAAAAATTCACAACGATAAATGGATTAATCCGAACAATATCAGAACTCGTTCGAACAAAAAAACAAAGAGTAGAACAAGTTCAGAAAATACCAGCGAGCACAAACGATTTGATAAAATTGAAAATACAGAAGTTCGAAAATCCGATCCACTTCTAATTAGAGAAGTTTGTCCCCAAAAATCGAAATAATGAAACAGGGAAATAACATAACAAACAACTTGTAAACTACACCTCCCAGGGACTTCTCAAAGTCGATCCTGATATCAGTGCTCGAGTCCGTGACTCGGAAGGCTCGGTGACCAACTCACAAAACTGAATCCGGTGTCCCTTGAGTCCGCACCTGCAACATGTTACTGGCGGGGAAGGACAATGTGCACGTATATGGCCCAACACGTTACAGTTAAAAACACCTTCTGGATTTACCAGGAGTCAAAAGTGACGACTTGGAACTCTTAGTCCCACTCATCAAGCGACGGAGATTCACGACAGAAAGACTAATGTGTTGCAGCTTAGAAACACCAACTCCTGTTCTAACCATAAGGTCATCAGATTTCCTCTGTTTATTCGACTCGGGCACTCGTTCCGACGACGACGAGGCTAGCCCGTAGGCTAAGGCTCGATTATGATAATCTCTCAAAGTAGTGCAAATGAGTCCCGCCATATACTTGCGAATCTCCGGCTTTATCCGCATGTCAAAATGATGGATCTTCTCTTCTTGAGTCCTTACCTAATCTCGCACATAACTGAGTTATTTGCTATAGTCAATGATAGCTTGTGACACCGATACATCCTGCGGTTCTGCCAAATAAAAATCACGGATCCTCTGATCTCTAATCGATTTCTGACAAAACTCAGCTTCCATAAACTCTCGGAACTCTGTCCACGTGACAACACAATCACGAGGTTTAACAGCTTCCCATCAGTTAGTGGTATCTTTGTCAAGAAGGTACTGCGCGATAGGCACCTTCTGGTCTTCGGGACAATCAACTGTCCCGAATATCTTTCCCAATTGAAAAAGCCAACCATCCCAGCCCAACACATCCGCAGCACCAGCGAATCGAGGGAGATTCATACGAACTACCTCTCGAAGCCATTAGTTTACATCGACATTTTGAGTCGCGTCAGTGTTGCGCTGAACCGCCTGGGTCAACTGAGTTATCTGTGCTGTTACTTGTTGCAATATAGTAGCAACACCAATACTAATATCATTCCGGAAACATTCTCTCGCTTCCACGTCTGATCCCCGTGGCCATTTGTACCACGGTTATGACCACGACCTCTGCCCCTCGGCACACTAACAAGTAACCACCTAACGCAACGAAAAATCATAACACCTAATCACACACAACAATTATCATCACTAGACAACACACAAAGAATACGGTCACAGATGATCGGTCTAACGATCGCAAAAGTTAGACCTAATGGCCAAAATGCAATTCCATAGCTTCTGTCCAGACTGATTAGCGCACGCTACAATAGAGGTTTAGCATGCGCTAGCCATGCCACGTTAGCGCGCGTTAGCTTCATGCTTAGCGTGCGCTAACTGCTCTAATTCAGCAACACGTTTATGACTATGTACCAAACAATACTAGAACATCTTACGAGCAACCATCAAATGACAATTAACATTCAAAATCGAAATTCCACCTCTCAGTAAAGAGGACTATCTCAACGAGTGCATACTGAACGACTCAACATTCACACCACCATTTTAATCACAATTCTGAGCACTATTGACCAAACAACGGTAACATCACCACCACATCTTCCGACTGACAATCATGAAATCGAAAAGTTACAAGCGAGAGTCACGTCTCGAGTAATTTTGATAGACCTCATTTGAGTTTTTAAAAAAATAAATCATGTTTTGAAAAAAATTACAATGCAGGACGAAAATGAAATATTAATAGTTTGAATTCTCAAAAAATTTCGGCCTTAAGGTCATCATACAAAAATCAAACTTTTTCCTCCCTTGGAGGATGTTTAAAAAAATAAAATTATGCGACACCCCAAAAAACATTTAAAGCTTTAAAATATCACATTGATGAACTTTCCTTGCGTAACCACATCAAAGCCATTACTATTTACTCCTATAAAAATAATTTATACAAAGATATACATATACACAGGCACCACTTTTTATTCCAGCACAACACGAGAATCAAACAAACATAGGTCACGTATTCACAATTCACATTTAAACACCACTTCACAACATAGAATCACACAAGCTCGTATAACACTAGGCATAATATAGTAGGGAGACTTACATCCACATGTCGCACGAAGATGATGGCTGCACCTTGATACTAATCACGACCGACATCTCAGACGACGTGTCGCGACATGACTCAGTCAGATATAATCTGACAAGACAAGAGTCGACAACACTCAACCAAACCCGACAGCCTAGGTTTCCACAACCTAAGCTCTAATACCATATTCTGTAACACCCCTGATCCCCTCGGAAATCTTACAACGCCGTAGACCCTCTCCGTGAGGATCTACCAGGCTAAATACAAAAACAAGACATCACATTACATATGACATGGCTGAATAACGAACCATTCGACCGATTTGGTCTTCATCACAAACATACAACTTAAAACTTCAAATACATCTCTCACTCAAAACTCATACCCGCACAAGGGTCAAATACGCTCACATACCCATACAACAGATAATATGACAGCGGAAAGGACAATACAATGAACTCCGACTAACTCCACTCAGAACTGGCCTTCATGTGATTAGTATCGTTTGACTTCTATCATCCTCATATAGATCCTGTGTCTTGCTCTCCAAGAACCTGTATATACGTGGACGCAATACAGACATCCACCCCCCGATTACTCGGGGGTTAGCAAAATTCCACTATTTTGCCAGTGCAAGTATAATGTGCAAAATACGAGGAATACATCACATACTCCGAGAACATAACAATCGAGAATAGCCAAACAGTAAAACGTAACAAAAGACTTCCCGAGATAATTCACTTGATTAAAACCGTTCAAACCATGAAAGGTAGAAATGAAACTCAATATATATTTTGAAAAAAAAATTAATATCTCGGGAGTTTTGACAATAATTGGGATTTAAGAATTTTCACTTATCGAAGCCACAAATCCGATTATAAAACACGGGGCCCATGACCCAATCATACGATTCTGATCACAAAACACATGGTCCACGACCCAATCATCCATATCAATATATTTCCAAGGATTATTCGCGTCCCGTGCTAGCAAGCCACGAACCTCAGAGCCTCCTCGAGACATACCCGAGTGAATAACCCAATGAGAAACCACATAACATCACACATTACCATGATAGTAGTCACATAAACACAACGATGACATACGTTCACAGTTATCCTGGCATCGGGCAAGCAAGCCACGGACCTTACGGGGTATGTCTGCAGTGATGGAGTCTTCAAACGGAGCTAACAACTCTTTCTCTTGATGCAACCTCGTTCTCCTAGCGGCTTCCCAGCCTCCGCCAGACAGACCCGATTGGACAACCCATGACACGTACGTCACACAACCAAACCACAATCATAAATTATCCTGGCATCGCGCTAGCAAGCTACGAACATCGGAGTCTCCGCATCGGCATATCCGGTTTGGATAACCCCACAAGTTATCCCGGAATCGGGCTAGCAAGCCACGAACCTCGGAGTCTCCAGAAGACATACTCGATTGGATAACGCCATAGTCACGCCCGATCCGTACTAGCAAGGAGGGATCCCGGAGATTCAACAAATCTTACCCAATGGCACATCACTTTACAACAATCACACAACAACAAGGAAGTACCATTTCCAAACAACACTGAGCATCACAACCTTCTTACAAAGGAGTAACAACTAATATCACACAACATCACATATTCACCGAACGAGTACACGTATCAATACACAATCCTCGACAAGTGATTACGGTCTACTATATTCACGTAATAAGATTACAACATCTTCCAACATACAACACTAATACACATATTCTGGAAACACATTTATTCACAAAACATACGAGTTATCTTTGAAGGAAAATCTTTATCAAGAATATACCGATTCTTTTTCAAAGTTCATTAAAACGTTCAAATTGCACATACATTCCATTACCAACTATTACGTCTACGAAACACGAAGTATATGGGCAAGATACTTGCCTCTAAATAAGCGACGGAACAACGAACGGATGCGGTCGAGCAGCCCCTGAACTTCCAAGAACAACCAAGGATCCGACAGCCCAACGAACACTACGAGAATAACATCACCACGAGCCAACAACACTAAATGGAACCTAAATCGACACGAAGAACAACAAGAGTCCAAAGGTTACCCAAAGAAATCGAAATAATGCTCCGGGTGAAATAAAATCGATAAACGAGTTACCAATCCGAAGATCACGATCAAGACAACAATAATACATAAATGATTGGATGAGATCGGGTAAGAATCACGAAACAAAGGAAAAATCTCAAATATTTCTCAACTAGGGTTCTAGGAAGGAAATACTTCGATTCGGAATGAAAACAAGTTAGATGATGTGATAAAAGTGAAGAAGGCTTACCAAGGAGAAGCTTGATACTGAAGATCGTCCAAAATCGCCCCAAGAACTCACTCTCGACGGAAAGAGAAGAAAGAACGAGAAATGATGAAATAAAGTTGCTATCCAGTATTTATACTCGACAGTTATTAGCATGCGCTAGCCTGGACTCTATAGCGCCCACTAACGGGTCAACATTTCCAGCACCTTCTGCCCGAAACACTATTAGCGTGCGCTAGCCAATATGCATAGCGTGCACTAACGAGTCATGTGTCCAGTCCAATGGCTTCTGGACAGTTCTGCATCTTCCAGGTAGCGTGCACTATAATGAGCAACGAAGACAGTCGATAACATGCGCTAACTACCAACCTTAGCTTGCGCTATCGAGACCCCAGTCTCAGTCCAGTAGCTCCTGGACTGCCTCCGGACTGCCAGTTAGCATGCACGACAATCCACGTAGCGTGCGCTAACCGCGGCACAGTAGCACGCGCTACACCACTTAGTAGCGTGCGCTACACTACAATGAACCAACTCACGCAACGATCTGAACCGCAACCAAACACGTGTCAAACATTGTTCACCCAAACATGGCACACGATTCCAAAGACATGGAAGACAACAATCCGCTAAACCGCAGAAAAATTCAACGAAACCGGAATGAAGATCTTGGGTATTACAATAATGTAGCAAAATTATTTAATAATAATATGTCAATAAATATATTTAATAATAAAACTATAGTATTGTATATATTTGGCTTAGCTTCTTGGGCAAAAATCCTAAGAAGCCTCCTTAAGAAGACCTCAGTTGTATAATGTAGATATATTTAGTGTTGCCACATTATAACCGGAACCGGCCTGTGGTCAACAGTTCTGACCCGGACCGTTGATCGCGGGCCGGTTCTGGAATCGGAACTGGTATTAAGCACGGTCCGGTTACGGGCCGAAATTTCTGGGTCCGTGAACCCGCGGTCCGAACCGGCGGTTCGGATCAGAACCGGCAGTTCCGGCTCGACAGACGAGGTTGCGGTGCGGCAGGGCTAGGTAGCAGGGCTAGGCGGTTTCCGCTCAATTAAAGTTAGCGTAGAAAGCACACTTAGGGCCTTATTTAGTGAATATGATCAAAAATATCCACGAGCAAACCCATCATACTCTTCAAATGTAAGTACTAGTAGTAGTTTCGAGGACCAATTTCATGTAGGATCCTTAGAAGGTACTTCTCTTCTCGACAACCAATTCGCTCAAGCCACCTATTCATTTATGCAAACGCAAAGGAGTCATACTTCTAACGAATTAGATGTCGGACTACCATTTCAAGATGCCGACGTTTTCTGTCGGGTCCTTGATTGGCTGCTAACCGCTGGGAAGTTTTCTGCCGACCAGAGCAATGGCTACGGATGGTCGGAGTGAGTAAAGAGCAATCAAAACTGTGAGAATCACGAATGGAAGAGAGCGAGATTTTCGTGCCGCCAGGGTTTTATTTTCGAATTCTACTGAAACTGTGAAAATCGGAATTGGGATATCCCACGCAATTATTTATGTTGGTGGTATTTTATAGTCGTAAATGGTTACTTGGCAAAGTTTTCTAAAATTTTTGATTTCCTACATAATTTGGGTGATATTTTTTGAAAAATATTCTCATTACAATGTGTGAACATAGTGACATATATTATGTTTTAATATATTCGTGTGCATTATATTTGTTTCCACTTTCAAAAATATAGATGGTCAAAAATTCGACATCTTGAAATGGTAGTCCGTACACGAGAGGGAATATCCCATCCTCACCACCATGGCCAAGGAGTTATTCGCGGTTCCGACCTCCACGATCTCCGTCGAGTAAGCATTTAGCGTTGGTGGACTTGTCTTGGATGAAAGAAGAAGCAACATGGATCATCGAAACATGGAGGCCACCATGTTGCCTGATGATTGGTCCAAAACTGAGTTGCGATCTCAAGGGAACCAATGAGATCAAGCCGGAGAGAACCCAAATGATTCATACACCGAATCCGAAAGATCTGATGCCGAGGCCTACGGCTAGGTAAGTTAAGGTAAGAGAACTACGTGGACTTTGATTCTTCATATTCAATGAAGATACATAGGCCACTCAATTTTAATATTTATATTAAAATTGAGCTCAAGCCCTTTATTCATTTTTTTCCCTTGTAAAAAAAATATTTTCCAATTAGTATAGTGAATTAGTTAGTATTAGTTAGTTTATTTATTCAATTTTAAAGATTGTATCCTTGTAATATTTTTTTGTACATAGATAGAATCATAAAAATCAATAAAGATACCAATTTTCATGGATTATTTTGATGGTAGATGTTTTAGAACTATTTTTCCTTTATTGCATTTCAAATTTTCAATATTTCAAATTGTCAACACAAGTAATTTAATTTCAAAAAGGAGTCATATAAAATATTACAAGTTACTATAAATTACATAAAAACACAACATAAAGAATTTCTAAATTATCTATAAGTTATTATATTTTTATTAAATTAACTTAGGTAATTCTAAAATTTCAACACTTGTAAATTAGAATATTTAGAAATTTCAACACAAATCATTTAATTTAGAAACAAAAGAAGATATAAACAATATTACAGATTATTATAAATTACATAAAAAATACAACATAAATAATTTCTAAATTTCATAATTATTTATAAGTTATTATATTTTTATTAAATTAACTTAAGTAATTTCAAAATTTCAACACTTGTAAATTAAAAAATTAAGAAATGTTAACACTAAATTCACTAATCTTTTAATTTCAAAAAAAAAAAGATAATAAAAAATATTACAAGTTATTATAAATTACATAAAAAGCACAACATAAATAATTTCAACATTCGGAATTTCAACACAACTACATAATTCATTTAATTTCATACAAAAAAAAATAAACATAATCAAGAACCGCCGGTTTTCGGCCCAGCCCTGAACCGTCGGTTTCGGGCCCGAAAACCTGTCCTTCTGCAGAATACCCAGGCCGATAACGATTCACCTTTTCTGGTGAATCGGAACTGTCGGTTCGGACCCGGACTCAACGGTTCACGGTCCGGTGGCAACACTAGATATATTGATGATCAATGGTTCTTATTGAATTATTTTAAAAATAGCAGACTAGTCAATATATAAACTCCGTAATTATTTTTGGATTATTCTAAATATTAATCATTCTTGGATTTAGAATAAATATTAAAATAGTTGTCAACTTTCTAAAATATAGCCAATGAGATCCAACGATTTAGTATGATTTTCTTTTCTTTTTTTTTTTTTTTAATTTTGAATTTGACATTCCATTCATTTCCATTTTTTCCTTCATTTCAAATTTGAATTGAGTATCCATCTTCATCTTCATCTATTATAATCAAGCTCTCAAAGACAAAAATAAGATCTCCACCGCCGACGTTTTCTGTCGGGTCCTTGATTGGCTGCTAACCGCTGGGAAGTTTTCTGCCGACCAGAGCAATGGCTACGGATGGTCGGAGTGAGTAAAGAGCAATCAAAACTGTGAGAATCACGAATGGAAGAGAGCGAGATTTTCGTGCCGCCAGGGTTTTATTTTCGAATTCTACTGAAACTGTGAAAATCGGAATTGGGATATCCCACGCAATTATTTATGTTGGTGGTATTTTATAGTCGTAAATGGTTACTTGGCAAAGTTTTCTAAAATTTTTGATTTCCTACATAATTTGGGTGATATTTTTTGAAAAATATTCTCATTACAATGTGTGAACATAGTGACATATATTATGTTTTAATATATTCGTGTGCATTATATTTGTTTCCACTTTTGAGCACAGAGGTGATAACATTTTTGAGCAGGTGTTTCCCTACTTCTGTTTGAATGTGGTACCACATTCCATTGTTAGATTTATTTAGTTGCAGTATATTTGTTTCTACATGTTATCTCGTAGATGGTAATATATAGAGTTATTTGTCACGAGAGTGTTTATATACAATAGTGAAAATAGTTTTTCTCATTTTTCTCATGTTAGTGTTTCCACACATATGCATTGTTCTAGTGACATTTTGTTCAAAAATTTCCATTATTATGTTTGCATGTGGTAACATTCACTGCAAATATTTTCATACTTCTGTGTGCATGTGGTGACACTTATTAGTCGAACTTATTCAGTTGCAGTATGTTTGTTTCCAAATATTATCCCTTAGATGGCAACAATTAGAGGTACTTTGTCACCAGATTGTTAGTGTATAATGATGAAATAGTAAGTCTCATTTAGGTATGAAAGTATTTCCAAAAATGTATACTGGGTTGGTGATACTTTCTGCAATTCGAACTTTATAGTAGAAGTTATTGTCATAATTCGAATTGATATAGTTAATTTTTTTTGCAGGAGTTTGAGAATAATTCGAATGTTATGACGGGAAAAAGAATGAAACATGAAGAAATGAATGAAGAATGGAATTAATATGAGACCACTATTTTTGGATATTGATTGTGCACAGCATTTAGGGAATTCAAATGATTAATCTAGTCAAACTTTCCTATATTTTTGCTTTTATTATTATGACAGGTTTGTTATTATATTAAAATAATTATACTATTTTACCCTTCTTAAAGAGGTTCCTTCCTTAGAAATCATTCTAAGGAGCTAAACCGAACCTGTATTGTATGCTTTATATAAGGAGGTGAGTAGTTTTGAGAATTTTGAGTAGAGACGTCAATGGGTCGGGTAAGATACGGGTATGCATGCTTCCTCCATACCCTATCCTATTTAATTCGAATCGAGTTCGGGTATTGCCCACCGGGTAATCGGGTACCCAATGGGTATTCGAGTGCTCGTATACCCTATATTTAAGAATATAAATATTTTTTAATATATATCATATACCCGTATAATATAATTAATAAATTCAATTTAGTATAATAAATATATAAAATATAATATTATATATAGTGATATATATAATATATAATAGAATATAATGTTTATGTATTATATCGAATAATAATATATTTATATAATTCAAACGGGTACGCGGTTCGGGTAATCGGGTAATATACTATACCCAGACCCTATCTGTACCCGATCGTAAACTTTCGGGCTTGGTCTATATCCGACTCAATTTCGGGTTTATCCAACGGGTAGGATCGAGTACGGATAAAGTTGACATCCCTAATTTTGAGTATTAGGACAAAAATAACGGAAAATCTCAATTTCTTATTTTTTTTTGAAAATATTTTTTTTCGTATTTATCCAACATTTATAATTTAGTTACATATATTTAACAAAAAATAATTATAAAAGTGATTCATTGGACATTTGTAACAGATAGTATGGCTACCTGGAATAATTGGATATCAGTTAAGCGGTAACTCAACGGCCAACATCCAGTGAAGTATAGCATTTGAACACTTATAAGTAAGAGGATGTTTGTTTGGCTTGTAATGATTACATTAAGAGCCTACTTCTGAATCGTTAAGAGGCCAGGACTGTTTGACAAATAAAATATGACCCCTTAATGGTTACAATAACCTCTTAACCATTAAGCATCCATACCATCTCTCAACCATTAAGAGGCAAACAATTTCCAGATTTACTCCTTCTCCTCTTAAATTAAGAAATATTATTCATAATTATTATTATTTTTTTAAATGAATTTAAATAAAAAAATATTAGACATAATTATTATTATAATTTTTTAATGAATTAAATTAAAAAATATTATACATAATTATTATTATTATTTTAAATGAATTAAATTAAAAAATATTATGCATAATTATTATTATTATTTCAAATGAATTAAATTTAAAAATATTATACATAATTATTATTATTATTATTATTTTAAATGAATTAAATTTAAAAATATTTTACACAATTATTTATACAAATTAGGATTTTTATTTATAAAAAGGAGAGGTTTTGGTAGGCAAGGGGAAGAAAAATGGGATTTTTAATCGCTACTTTTATACAGAAGGGTAAAATGGTAATTTGTTACCATTCAGAGTTACCATTCAGAACAGTTACCAAACAACCAAATTTCATTCTGCACTCAACCATACAGAGCCTCTCAACCATTCTGACCTCTCAACCATTCTGCACTAAATCATTCAGCAACTGCCAAACAGTCCCTGATAGTCTGTTTAATTGAATATTATAAGGCTCAAACAGATTTTCAGAAAAGCTATTCACCAAGCATGTGTATTAGCTTTTTCACAAAATCAGAAGACTAATATGACTCAAAAAAATATTTTTATTGTTCAAAAAGACAATTTAAACGAGGCCTTAAACTACAAAGCTCGCCTGTCTTCAAGTAATTAGCTGTCGTTTGATTTTATTACATAAGTGCACAAATGTGTTCAAGTAATTAGCTGTCGTTTGTTTGGATGAAAATCTTGTCCATTTTTCTCGGAGAGATTCGGCCGATCGATGATATATGTAATGACGAGATAGTATCATTTGACGTGACTTTTTAACTCCGCATTTTTCTGCCCACATGTTGGAAAATTTAATTTAACGTTGATACTAAAATTATTTATTTATTTATTATATACATATAATATCATTATGGATTGAAAATACTATATTAACTCTCTCTCATACGTGTCATTATCTTAATTTTGGATTCATATTTATCTAAAATATCGAATTTCACATCTATTTAAAATGATGTGAAATAGAGCTCAACGTCCTGAATCGATGGATAACCTAAATAAATGGAATTCAACGTCTTGAATCTCATATCGATTTAAAATAGAGCTCCACCAATGAAGAATCTAAATAAATACTTAGAATTCAATATATATTTTTCAATACATATTTATTTCACACATAAGCTTAAGAATTTTATTTTTATTGTATTTAATTTGAACAATTATTAAGTTGGACAAATAAATAATCTATTTTTAATGAAAATTTAAGTTGGTCAATTATTTGATTTAGGAGAATTCTATTTATCTAAAATTTGAATCTCACATCTATTTTATTTAGTAGTTCTATTTTAATTAGAAATTTTAGTTTGGCTAATATTAATAATATCAATTTTTAAGTTAGACAAATAAATTACTTTATTTTTTATTGAACAATTTAATTTGATCAATTATAGAACTGACATTAATCGTACTAATATTTTAAATACCACATCTCTCTCTCTCTCTCTCTCTCTCTCTCTCTATATATATATATATATATATATATATATATATATATATATATATATATATATATATTACTGAGTTGATGCGTACCATATTAATTCTCTCTTCTATGTGGCATTCTCTTCATCTTGGATTTCTATTTTTATCTAAAATTTAGAATCAACATATTCATTTACTTAGCCAATGAATAATTAAATAAATAAAATTCAATATCTTGAATCCCACATTAATTTTAAAACAAAACTCCACCAATGGAAAAGCTAAAATAATTACCTAAAATTCATTGTGTCTTTTTAAACCCCTTAGGTATTTCACACACAAGCTTAAAATTTTTATTTTTATTGTATTTAATTTGGTCAATTATTAAGTTGGACAAATAAATAGTTTTATTTTTCTAGTGAAAAATTAATTTGGTCAATTATTACATTTATATTATTTCTATTTATCTAAAATTTGAATCTCATATTTATTTTATTTTACTAGTTTTATTTTAATTGAAAATTATAGTTTGACCAATATTAATAATATCAATTCTTACCAAATAAATTACTTTATTTATTATTGAACAATCTAATTTGATCAATTATCGAATTTCCGTTAATCGTATTTATCTAAAATTTTGTATATCACATCAATCCTAAATGATGCTCTTCGATTGGGAAACCTAAATAAATATTTAAAATCTATATAATTACTCCACAATTATTTTGCACATAAGTTTAATAATTTTATTTTTATTGAGAAAAATAGTTTGACTAATATTAATTTGGTCAATCATTAAGCCAAATAAAAAGTAATTTTACTGAAAATTTAATTTGGCCAATTATTAGTTTGTATTTTTGAATCCCATATTGATTTTAAACGAGACTCTATCGATTGGATAACCTAAATAAATCCTATAACCAGTATGTAGTTTGTTCACCTCAAAATTATTTTGCACCACCAGTTAATAATTTTATTTCTATTGGAAAACTTAATTTGATCAATATACATATATATATATATATAATATCAAAACTTATTCGGAGCACCACTTTTACTCTATCTCATATGTGGTATTTTTTAATTTTTAAATTATTTTTATCTAAAATCTTCCATGCCATGTTAGTTTTGAATGACACTCCACCCATTAGAGAACTAAATAATTAATTATAATCAATATGTATCATCAATTTCTCATAGACAATTAATTTTATCAATTATTGAGTTGGCAAATAAATTGTGTATAAAATTTGGCCAATCATTGAGTTGGTCAAATAAATAATCTTATTTTTACTAAAAAGATTAATTTAATTAATTTATTTTTATTTAATTTAATTTATCTAATTTATCAATATATAACAATGGAGCGAATTTAAATTTCTTTAAAGTCATATTAACGATTAATTACCAGCACAGCTCCACCTGTTACAGGAGATATAGTGCGGCCTAGGGGTAGACTCGGTTCCATTTGGTTCGGTTTTTGACTGAAACCGAGAATTGAACCAAATATTCGGTTTCGGTTTGGTTCGGTTCTTTTTGAAGTCTGGTTCTGTTAAGTTCGGTTTTATAAATATTCGGTTCGGTTTCGATTTGGTTTGATGCTTTTTCGGTTCTTCACAATATAAATTTAAATATTATATGCAATAGAATAAGTTACATATATAACAACAAGTCAACAAGAGTTATATATATGTTCAAAATAAAAGCTAGAGTTGCATAGCAATTTACAAATATCTCAAAACATATAACACTCGTAAATCACAGTAACTCATTCTCTCAACCTAAATTAATTGAATCACAAATTACATGAGCATATTATCGGCCCTCCTTGGACCCATGAGGGTCTTACAAAAGGAAAATGAATTATACTAAAATTCAAAACACACCAAAATCACAAAACAAGGTCATTTTAGTATGTTGAAATTTGACTTCGGTCCATTTCGGTCCGGTTCAGTTCCGACCAACCCGAACGAAGAACCGAACCAAATTAGTTCGGTTCGGTTCTGTTTTTTTTATTTTTCGGTTCGGTCTTCTTCGGTTTCGATTTTTCGGTTCTTTTTTCTGGTTTTTTCGATTCTTTCTGTGCCATCCTTGTTGAAATATTTACCATGCTTTGAATCTACTGCATTAGCTGTAAATCTGAATAGAACAAAGTAGGAGACAGATTTGTTAGTGAAGCAATCAGCAAATAATATATATATATATATATATATATATATATAAGTAATTCAAGGAAATAAATCCGAAGATGGGCGATATTGAGCCTAGGAAATCTGTCTTCTTAAAGCAACTTTGGCCCCACCACAGTGTATAACGTCTGCCTCCCAAGATAAAACAACATCTCCATGCGTTAATAAATCGATCATCGCACCCTCAGCGAACTAGAATAAAAGCTGAACGCGACCGAAAATATGAAGAGAAATTATTTCCGAAAAAAATCGAAATTTCGGCAGGAAAAACGAACGATAATTTATAGTGAAGATGAGAGAGAGACATGTGCTGAAGGAACTCTAATTAGGATTGGTCTCTTCACCACTTATCCTAATCTATTAATATATTAGTTCGTAGCTTGAGAGTTATCCTAATATATTAATTCGATAATTATCAATTAATTTGATATTTATCCTAATCCGAAAATTCGGATTTTATGATTGAGGCGGTTTAGCAAAATGAATTTTTGCCAAATAAAATTGCAGTAAAAAGATAACTTCAAGACGTTGAGACATTTCGCCCAAATCGCCCTTCGACTCGAGCGGAGCCGAGCCGAACGGCGGCGGCGGCGCGCGCGTGTGTGTGTGCGCGCGAGGGTCGCCTAGTCACACATCCACCCATGTCTCACTTTTGAACAAGATTTTGTCCACATCTCCTTATATACTCACAATTTTTCCTTTATTTTTCCAATATGGGATAACATCCCAAGACCCATTTCTAAAGGGTTCACTTTGGAACATTATATCTCATTCATACCTCAATCATTTTGAGTGTTCTTATATGTTTTGGAAACCTCGTACGGGGTACTACGTATTCCAACTAAGTCCCGACTTTAACTCGTAGTCGAGCCCACTCAAAATTACCTCTCAAGTGGACTGCTCAAAACAGCATATTTCCTCTTTATTTCCAACATTTCCAACAATCCCCCACATGAATGAGATTGATGGTCCAACAACACACGTCAGACACGGAGTTTGACTTGGTGATAGTTATTGCGGTTAGGCATTGCATAGGATAGGTAGAGTATGCTCCTTGAACCTTCCCTCGAAAAGATATATTCTCCTTACTCGCCAGACAATATGACTAGATGCCTTTGAACTGTCCGACCGCTTGTGTAAGTGATTGTATATCCTTCACAAGTGCCCTCCCTGATCTATTCTGTTCTCATTATTGTACCCATTTTGGCTGTGGACACCGTCCTGGTTCTGCGAGAGTTTCTAAAGAATTGTGCCTTGCAATTCTCCTTTGAAGCGACCCCTCTTCACTCCAACATAGGTGATTCTCTCTAAGTGTTTTGAGTAAACCTGTATTTTAATCCACCCAACTATATGTTGTCGACTTAGAATCATTAAAAGCATAAGCTTAACCTCTCCCTACGGGTATCACTGTTTTCATCCTAGTAATGGTCGGTTCGGGGTAACCCCCACAATAATCGTGCCCAGTTTTATGAATTAGTTGTCCCATTGAACCTAGATCTTGGGGTGTCCAGTCGGCTTAGGTTGGGTATCCTCCGTAAAATCATTAGTTCATGGCAATAGACCCATTCCTCTTGATGATTTATCAACAAGGTCTTTTGATAACCCTTTGGTTACGGATCCACGATGTTATCTCTTGACGAATCGTAGTCAATAGTGTTAACCAATGTTGATAGCAAAATGGTATTATGTCTTTGCCTCATATGACGAGACTTACAATTATACTTTTGCTCTGTGCCCTGTCAATCGTAGATTGACTACCACAATAAATACATATCGCGGTCACAGCTTTGCCCATTATGGAATATATTCTAGAAATTGGTATAACATTATGCCTCTTATGCATATTTGTCTAATGTTATGAACTCAGATTCCTTTATAAATCGAGCTATAACCGTCTATTTTAAAGATTTCCATTCCACTGCTGCACTAGCTAGTGTGAAACATATTCACTATTTAGACATTAAATTCATAATGTCAGATATCCAGTTTGAATTACTATATCATTTTAATAGTTTTTGAATATCTCCTATCATGCAGCATATATAAAATAATCTTTATATCAATGTAATCACCAATTGATGATTAGTTTCTTGATTACTCGTGTATCCACATAGTCTACTCATGATATAGACTATGTTTAGTCTTGTACAATTCACTTAGTGTATTAGACTTTTAGTTACTCTTGAAAGATCAGTTACCTTTGTGCTTGGATAGATGCACCATTCCATTGACATTCCAACTATACTAGAATTGATTCCGTTGATCTTTTGAAGATTCATGTCATCATAGTATGACTGACCTCATATGAGACATTGTGAACGACTTGAGATTTTACATCTTAAAATCATCTCTTTAGTCTCATATATTTATCTTTTCAGATTTTGTTGAATTGATCCCCTTGTCATTATTGTCAACAATGACTCGATTATTCAAGTTTATTCTTAAAATGACATAGTTGTCATGTGTATTTAACATATACACACTTGATATATTCATTGTCTTGAATCTTTTTGACATTATAAATTGGCATTTTTAACGCATTGAAATTACGTTACCAACTATTAACCGAGACTTCAATTTCTCATAGATCAAATTACTAATTTTAAGCGTCCTCAAAATTAGCAATTTTTTGATTAACTGTATTACCAAATTTGAGCGTCCTCAAATTGGTACTTTTCGGTCATTTAATCACCATATTTGAGCATTGTCAAATTGGAGATTTTATCACATCATTTGAAGTCATTGCTTGACATCACAGTGTCAAAGATTTTATGCCACTATTTTAGTGTCAATTTAGATTCATAATACTTTCACTAAGTTGCAGACTTTCAATCGTTGCGCTAGGCACATATGCCTTTGGTTCTTCCAAGTTGGCTTTTCTCAAAAACGCCATTTAGAAAGACTGCATGTATGTTCATTTGATATACTTCTACATATATATCATAATAATGAATTTTATTCTCGTTACTACATAATATATCTCAAAGTACTTTAGGCTCTCATCTTTTACAACCTCAGTTAGTGGTTTCGCCTTTTATTTATCCATAGATCCATTTAATTTTATTTTCGAATTGAATTTACGTTGGATCCTAGTGGTATCTATTCCAGAGGAAGATCTACCGAATATTAAACAAAATTCTGCATAACAGAATTATTCTTTTTCTCTTATATGACCATATGAAGAGTGTATATTTTACACACATCATTGTAAATTATCTTCTAGCACGTAGTGATTTTCCAAGTTCAAGCCTTTTGCTTCAACTTTTAAAATCACTTGGTGATTCATTTCAGATAGACAAATCCACAGTGTCTTATAATTGATTTAGTTTTTAAATAAGTTATGCGTTTGATACACTCTTTTCCTTAACTCGATTAGTACAAACTGATATGTCAGACTATCGGATTTTTACACTACAGATTTATACGTATCATGCATCATGTGCCTATCCAGTGAAGATGCAGTCGACCGTCTTAGGTCATACCTTCACTTGCTTTGGCTTAGGAACTTTAGCCTTAGCGAGGCACCCCCACATTTTTAGTATTTCTAAAATTGTTTTTACTACATTTCAGAACTAATAGGAAATTTCAATCATCTCCTTGCATGGTATCTTGTTTTAAATTAAGTAGTCTACACATGACTAATATCCTCATATTCAGTGATAGTTTGAACCGATTAACATCGTTTTTGCATCTTCGTTAGAGTGCAATTCAACCATCTTAATTTTCGGATTAAGTTAGTTTTCTATCTCGAGCTTTTAGAGCGTAAATTTCTCTTTTTAGATTTACTTATTATCGAGTGCACGTAACAAATGTATCACTATCTTTATAGAGTAATCACATTTCTTGTTACAACCTCTCATAAGAGTAGGTTTCATCATCATTTAAAACCTCTCTAGTTTTAATATTCGATTAAAGAACTTTTATGTTCTTAGCACTAAAATTCAATTATTGAATTTCTCCGAAATTTCAGCATGGTTCCAAGGAGAACCAAAATTTCTAGCACAAACGCTGATACACCATCTTCATCAAGCCATCTAGAATGATCTAGTCCCCATGAAAAAACATAAGCTTCCAATAAACCCACATTCAGTGATGCTCGACCAACCGATGCGTTGGGGTTAACAACTCCTCAAATTTTTCCGAATTTTTCACGTACAGAGCTAATATCAATATTTGCCATATTAGGTATCACATGGATCACCATAATAGGCTCGTGTTCTACTTCCGCAGCAGACCGAAACCAACACGAGAAATAATAAATCAACAGGAGAAACAAATCCAACCAGAAATATTATAATTCTCATGCCGTCCCATAACACTAGGCACCAGGCCCGTTAGGGTCTTTAACGTCCCAGCATCCGACCAAGATTGATATTTCATCACATAAAAAGATTAAATCAATCAACAAATCCTATTTAGTTAATATCTTAATTTAACTAAATAATTTTAACATCTTAATCGAATAATTAACAAAACATGTAACTGTGTTTTCCCCAACAATGAGCTGATGATAATACTATAAACTATTCCTTCATGTTGTATTTTAGAGTCTGAACATGGAAAACTGGACGAAAAATTTGACGGCCTTCTTCTGTCGTGCATTTCTTCTCCTGGTCTTGCATGCAGACTGATTAAACCATGTTCTTACATGATGTTTATATTGAAAAAAAACGATATGATATCCGAGTATCGCCAATAACTCAAACCTAAGACCACGTACCATGTCTTTGAAAATCAGAAATCAGCATGTATGAACAGACAAATACACGATTGTTTCAATTGTAGCGACAAATAAAAGGTACTAGAAAATGGTGCATGTATCCACATCTCTTTCTCTAATATTAACTTACAGACTACCGTGTTCATTGATACATAACAATTAGTATGATAAATCTGCAAAGAAATGACTTTCTCCCATTTGGTGTTATTGGATCAAAAGAAATTCCTCAAGGGGAAAAGGAACGAATGAAGTGAAACAAACCAAATTGCGCAGTCATAAAGCTACCATAGGGCAAATCGAATTATAGAATGTTCTTCATGACAGATCCAAACATCTTTAAAAATGAATTTAAAAAATAATAAAACAATTTTTCCCATAGATGGAAAATTTTGCAGAGATCCGATATTAATGATTTCAAAATTTATGCTACAAAATAATCAATTTGCTTTAAGATTGTTGGAATATTTATCATACTTTGAATCTACTGCATGAGCTGCAAATCTGAAAAGAACAAAGTAGGAGACAGATTCGTTAGTGAAGCAATCAGTAAATAACATACACACACACACACACATATATATATATATATATATAAGTAATTCAAGGAAATAAATCCGAAGATGAGCGATATTGAGTCCAAAAAATCTATCTTCTTAAAGCAAATTCGCTTCCACCACAGTGTATAACGTTTGCCTCCCAGGATAAAACAACATCTCGATGCGTTAATAAATCGATCATCGCACCCTTAGCGAACTAGAATAAAATCTGAACGCGACCAAAAATATGAAGAGAAATTATTTCCGAAAAAAAAACTCGGAATTTCGGCTGGAAAAACGAACGAAAATTTTTTTCTCTTAAAAAATCAGACCCCTCACATCAGTATTTATAGGTGAAGATGAGAGAGAGACATGTGCTGGAGGAACTCAAATTAGGATTGGTCTCTTCGCCACTTATTCTAATCTATTAATTTATTAGTTCGATAATTATCAAATAACTTGATAGTTATCCTAATATATTAATTCGAGATGCCGAGGCATTTTGCCCAAATCGCCCTTCGACCCGAGCCGAGCCGACCGGACGGACGGCGGCGCGTGTGTGTGTGTGTGCGCGCGAGGGGCGCCTAGTCACACATCCACTCATGTCTCACTTTTGAACAAGAGTTTATCCACATCTCCTTATATACTCACAATTTTTCCCTTCTTTTTCCAATATGGGATAACATCCCAAGACCCATTTCTAAAGAGTTCACTTTGGAACATTATATCTCATTCATACCTCAATCATTTTGAGTGTTCTTATATGTTTTGGAAACTTCGTACGGGGTACTACGTATTCCAACTAAGTTCCGACTTTAACTCGTAGTCGAGCCCACACAAAATTGCCTCTCAAGTGGACTGCTCAAAACAGCCCATTTCCTCTTTATTTCCAACATTTCCAACAATCCTAACCATTCTCCACCTCGCCCCCACCATCCGAATCTCTAGCCGACTTCGCCACCATAGTCTACAAGGGCTGTGGGAACCAGTCCTTTGTTGGAATAGTTAATGCTTTTAATTTTATTTTCTAACATTAAAAATCATAGGATCGATCTACGTTCCGAGTAGATGATCGTGGTATATTCACTTTCTCTTAACCGATTCCCGGTGAGTGAGAAATAGTAAATTAAAGTTTGTCACTTAATTTTGAATAAATGAGGGATGACTATCCCACATTGAATAATGAGCTATCATTGTTCAAGTATATAAGGAGTTACCATTATTCATGTAATAATTAATGACACATGTGTATGGGCTTAAAGACCACACGCGCGCGCACGCGTGCGCCTCTGCCGCCCGCCCACCTCGCCTCGGCCTTGACCGCGGCCACGAGCCGCGAGCCCCGTGCCGTTGACCTTGGCCTTGGCCTTGGATCTTGGCAATTGGTCTTTGGGAGGTCTTTGGGCCTGGTCTTGGACTAGGCCTTGGATTGCTTAATGAATTTTTTTGGACTAGCTCAACAATGTTGTTGGGCTCGTATGTGTACATGAGCATGTCTAGGTACATCCCTCAAATGGTTAATGAGCTGAATACAGTCCAGGTGCATCCTGACTGTTCAAATTCAGCAAAAAACGGGCAGTAACCTCCCAGATGTATGAGGGGGAGTTATGACTGCCTGACTGTTCAAATTCAGCCAAAAAACAGGCAGTAACCTCCCAGGTGTAATGAGGAGGAGTTAAGGCTGCATTTGAATTGTGTAACTCTAGTGTTCCATGCAGGCATGAATGCCTGCATTATGACAACTATTATTGTTATGTTTAAACCCCCTGCAGGTGTGAGATGTACTATAAATAAGTGCATGCTCATTGAATTCCGTACACTTGCAAAAAATGAACATACACACAAAGTTCTCTGCATACATTTCATAAGTCGAAGCTCTGTCCTCGCCCTCGTTCTAGTTCGTCGGAGCTCGCAGTTTTGTGGTGCTACTACCTTTGAGATGAAATTGTTTTATCTTTGGCGACGACACGCCTAAACCGAGAGCACTACCGGGGCGTATCTCGTCTTGCGGAAAGAGGCCTTCCTCGACTCAGCTATTATTTTTATACGTTGCAATTTAGTTTCTCCCGGCAAGTTTCTACGAAACAGTTTCCAACAAGCGCAAGACGAGATACCTTACTTGCTGTCTTTTCTAAATTCCACAACTGGAGCTGTCGACTACCGCTTCCACCGACTCGAACACCACTGCTGCCATTGCCTCTGCGACCGCTGCCTCGACCATGGCGAACTCCTTTGCTGCAACTATGTCAAATCTGATGAGCTAAACTACCTCAGCAATAATTCCATGGGTGTTTTCGAACCCCTTTCTGACTACTGGTGGATCCACCTCGAGTGGCACCGTTGGTTCCACTTTCAGTGGCACCATAGGATCCATGTTGGGATCAACTGTTGGAGCCTACGGGTTCAACACAAATGGTTCCATTTTTAGAACAACCTCGGGGCCAAGGATGATGCCTACCGCCGAGAAGCCACCAAATTTTGGTGGAGCCGACTTTAAAATGTGGCAACAATAGATGTTGTTCTATTTGACAACATTGGGCTTTGCTAATTTTCTTAAGGAAGATGAGCCACCAGCGCCAAGTGCACAAGAGATAAGTTTCACTGTCCGAGATGCCTATGACAACTGGCATAATGGAGATTATCTTTGTAAAAACTTTATTCTGAATTCCTTAGAGGATAGTTTGTAGAATGTATACTCTGTTGCAAATACATCAAAAGAGATGTGGGATGCACTTGAAAAGAAGTACCGTAGTGATGATACAGGTACAAAGAAGTTTGTAGTCGCCAAGTATTTGGACTAAAAGATGGTGACTCAATGCCAATCATGGAACAAGTGCAAGAGTTCCAACTCATCATTCATGATGTCAATGCCGAGGGGATGGTTCTGTCGGAGGCCTTCACTGTTGCAACTGTGATCGAGAAGTTGCCCCCAGTTGGAAAGACTTCAAGAGCTACCTCAAGCACAAGCGAAATGAAATGACTCTTGAAGACTTGATTGTGAAATTGCGCATCAAGTCAGACGTGCGCAAGAATGATCATAAACCAAAAGTCCTGATCGATGCTAAGGCTAATCTGTTGGAGCAAGGCGGTCCCTCTATCAAACGAGCTCGCCCAAGTGTCCAAAACAAGACCAAAGAGAAGCAACCATCCAAGAACTTTGATGGTGATTGCTTCAACTGTGGCAAACATGGGCACGCGGTGAAGGACTGCCGAAAGCCGAAGGCCAACAAGAAGAAAAAACATGTTACCAATATCGCTGAGATTAACGACGTGTGGAAAGAGGACGATCTTGCTGCTGTGGTCACCGAAGAGGTCAACCAAGCTGAGAACCAAGGTGGTTGGTACTTCGACACTGGTGCGACCACCCACATTGGTGCCGATAAGAGCCACTTTAAGAACTATCAAGCTGTTGAGGGGAGGAAGCTCAACATGGGGAATCCAGCTTCATTTGAGATTATCGGAGTTGTAGAAGTGGCCCTCAAACTAATGTCTGGACAAACACTCACCTTGAAGAATGTGCTTCATGTTCCTGATATGAGGAAAAACTTGATCTCGGGCTCTACTAGTTAATAAGGGGTTTAAACTAGTGTTTGAGTCACATAGAGTTATCATAAAGAAGTTTGATAGATTTCTTGGTAAGGGTTACCTTATGGAGGGACTCTTTAAACTTAATGCTTTGGCTATGCGCCATGTTACCAAGTCTGCAAATGATAATGAAAATGCTACTGCTTCCTCTTATTTGACCGAGTGTTCTGATTTATGGCATTATAGATTAGGTCATGTGAATCTAAATTCTATAAAAAGATTAGTAAACGCAGATTTACTAAAATTAAATGAAGTCAATACTCAAAACAAATATGAGATTTGTGTTGAGGCAAAAATGACGAAGCTTCCGTTTCATTCGGTAAAACGGAACACAAAACCCCTTGAATTAATTCACACAGACGTGTGTGATTTAAAATTTGTGCAAACTAGAGGTGGTAAGAAGTACTTTATCACTTTCATCGATGATTGAACAAGATATTGTTATCTTTATCTTTTGAGAAGTAAAGATGAGGCTATTGAAGTCTTTAAACTTCAAGAATGAAGCCGAGAATCAATTAGGCTGTCGTATTAAGATGGTTCGAAGTGATAGAGGTGGCGAATATGTAGCCCCGTTTGAGGAATTTTGCAACGAGAGTGGTATAATTCATCAAACAACAGCTCCATATGCACCACAATCTAATAGCGTTGGTGAACGTAAGAATCGAACACTTAATGATGAATGCCTTATTGATTAGTTCAGGGTTGTCCCATAACATGTGGGGGGGAAGCTGTCTTGACAGCCAACTACATATTGAATAAGATTCCACGCAAAGGTAAGGATGTTACTCCTTAAGAGTTGTGGAAAGGCAGAAAACCTTCATACAAATATCTCAAAGTATGGGGTGTTTGGCGAATGTTGAGGTGCCTCTACCTAAACAAGTTAAAATCGGTCCTAAGACGATCGATTGTATCTTTATTGGGTATGAACTGAAAAGTAGTACCTATTGGTTTGTTATCCACCAGTTAGAAGTACCTGAAATGACTTTGGGAACAATAATTGAATCAAGGAATGCTGTATTCTTTGAAAACATATATACTTGTAAGGATAATGATAAAGTTGAGGATAATTCTAGCAATATAGTTGAAGATGAACAAACAAGTTCAAAACCTGTGGATGTAGATCCAAAGTCACGTAAGTGATCGAGATATAATCTGGAAGATATAGAACCCAGATGTGGTAGTAGGGTTAGGACACCAAAGACATTTGGACCTGACTACATAGCATTCATGTTGGATGAAGAACCAACATCGATCAAAGTAGCTTATGCTAGACCAGACGGGTTGCTCTGGAAAGAAGCTGTTTAGAGTGAAATTGATTCAATTTTACAAAACCTAACTTGGGTTTTGGTTGATTGACCTGAAGGTTGTAAGCCCTTAGGATGCAAATGGATCCTTAAAAGAAAGTACAATGCTGATGGGTCAATTGATAAGTATAAAGCTCGTTTAGTAGTCAAAGGTTTCAAGTAGAATGAAGGGTACAATTTTTTCGATACCTATTCACCTGTAACGAGAATTACATCTATTCGAGTGCTTCTCGCGATTGCTGCTTTGCACGACCTTGAGATTCATCAAATGGATGTTAAGATTGCTTTTCTGAACGGTGATCTGGATGAAGAGATCTATATGGAACAACCTGAAGGGTTTGTAGTTTCTGGATAAGAGAAAAAGGTCTGCAAACTGGTTAAGTCTCTATATGGATTGAAACAAGCTCCACTATAGTGTCACTTGAAATTTGATAATGTAATGTTATCAAATGGTTTTAAAATAAACGAGTGTGATAAATATGTTTATATTAAGAACACTAATAACCGCTATGTTATTTTGTGTCTTTATATAGATAACATGTTAATCATGGGAAGCAATATACAAGTGATTAACGATACTAAGAACATATTAAAAAGAAATTTTGACATGAAAGACATAGGGCTAGCCGATGTGATTCATGGAATGAAAATTTTGAGAAAATCTGATGGAATCATCTTGACACAATCTCACTATGCCGAGAAGTTCTCAAGAAGTTTAATGCTTTTGATAGCTTGCCGGCTAAGACTCTAATAGAGTTAAATGTTCACTTGAGCAAAAATCGAGGGAAGCCCGTTGCATAATAAGAATATGCACGAGTCATTGGGTGTTTAATGTATCTTACAAATTGCACTCGACCCGACTTAGCTTGCGCTGTGAACAAATTGAGTCGTTACACGAGCAATCCAAGCAAAGAGCATTGGAAAGCCCCTGTTAGAGTTTTGAGGTACTTAAAGTATACTCAAAACCTTGGGCTACACTATTCGAGATACCCCCGGTACTTGAAGGGTACTATGATCCAAACTGGATACCTGATATGAAAAGTTCACTTTCCACAAGTGGTTACGTGTTTACCATTAGGGGTGGAGTTGTCTCGTGGAAGTCCGCGAAACAAACGTGTATAGCCCGATCCACCATGGAATCGGAATTCATAGCTTTGGACAAAGCTGGTGAAGAAGTCGAGTGGCTCAGAAACTTTCTAGAATATATTACATGTTGGTCAAAGCCAGTGCCTGAAGTGATGATACACTGCGATAGCCAAGCTACTATTGGTAGGGCAAGAAGTAATGTGTATAATGGAAAGTCTTGACATATTCATCAACGCCATAATACCGTGAGACATTTGATCAAAAGTGGGGTTATCTCTATTGACTACGTGAGGTCATTGGATAATCTAGCGGATACGCTAACCAAAGGGTTAAATCGTGATCAAATGAATAAATTGCTAGAAGGAATGAGTTTAAAATCCACAAATTGAGAATTATCATAGTGGTAACCCAACCAAGATGACTGGAGATCCCAAGAACACTATGAGAGTTCGTGTAGAACACTCATATAAGTTTATTCCCTATAGAGCAATTGAGTGTTGAAAGCCTGCATTGTGGTGAGGTTAAGTCTACGACTTTTAATGATTCCTAAAGACCTCGATGAGGTAGAGTATGGCAAGATACTCGGTAAAGAATCACCTATATAAGTGAGAAGTGAGGGCCGCTTCATGAAATACACTTATGAATCTAAAGGGGTGTCCAAGGCCCGCAAAGGACACAAAACGTGAGAACGGATGAGGTTGAGGTGTTCAAGTGTTAGCACCATTATCTCGGTGCACGCCGTGGGGGAATAGTTCAAAAGTATCATGCCACTAATCCGCTTGTGTACCCGATGATGTTAACTATGGAAGGTTCAAAGCCACGAACTACATATCCTTATACTTTAACGCCTCTTGAGGATTGCGTTTGTGTCTGTACATTGCATTTGGGCTATTTTCACTCATGTGGGGGATTGTTGGAATCTTTAATGATTTTAATTTTATTTTGTAAAATTATAAATCATAGGATCAATCTATGTTCCAAGTACATGATCGTGGTATATTTAATTTCTCTAAGTCGATTCCCGGTGAGTGAGAAATAGTGAATTAAAGTTTGTCACTTAATTGTGAATAAATGAGGGATGGCTATCCCACATTTAATAATGAGCTATCATTGTTCAAGTATATAAAGAGTTACCATTATTCATGTAATAATTAATGGCATATGTGCATAGGCTTAAAGCCCACACGCGCGCACAAGCGCGCGCCTCGGCCTCGGCCGCGGCCACGAGCCGCGAGCCGCGTGCCGTGGACTTTGGACCTTGGGCTTTGACCTTGGACTTGGATCTTGGATCTTGGCAATTGGTATTTGGGTGGTCTTTGGGCTGGTCTTGGACTAGGCCTTGGCTTGCTTAAAGAATTTTTTGGACTAGCTCAATAATGTTGTTGGGCTCGTATGTGCAAATAAGGATGTCCAGGTACATCCCTCAAGCGGTTAATGAGCTGAATACAATCCAGGTGCATCCTGACTGTTCAAATTCAACAAAAAACGGGCAGTAACCTCCCAGGTGTAATGAGGAGGAGTTAAGGCCGCCTGATTGTTCCAATTCAGCCAAAAAATGGGCAGCAACCTCCCAGGTGTAATGAGGAGGAGTTAAGGCTGCATTTGAATTGTGTAACTCCAGTGATCAATGCAGGCATGAATGCCTGCATTATGACAGTCATTAGTGCTGTGTTTAAACCCTGCAGGTGTGAGATGGCCTATGAATAGGTTCATGCTCATTGCAAATACACTTGCAAAAACGAGCATACACACAAAATTTTCTGCATACATTTCATAAGTCGAAGCTCTGTCCTCGCCCTCGTTCTAGTTCGCCGGAGCTCGTAGGTTTGTGGTGCTACTACCTTTGAGACGAAGCCATTTTATCTTTGCGGACGACACGCCTAAACTGAGAGCACTACCGGGACGTATCTCGTCTTGCGGAAAGAGACCTTCCTCGACTCGGCTATTATTTTTATACGTTGCAATTTAGTTTCTCCCGGCAAGTTTCTACGAAACAGTTTCCAACATCTTTTTCGTGAGATCCCACTGGGGCATTTTCACAAGCTTTCATCCCTATACGGCACCCTCATCGGACAATCCTCAAAATCCAACTTCTTTAAAACCACAACCGGCAGCGGCTAGACGGCGATCAATGGCCTCTACCAATGCAGAGGTGACCTTTCAAATGTGGATTGTTATACTTGTGTGAGCAAGCTGCCTATACTCATCGACATGCTCTGTGGCAGGCCTATTGCAGCAAGATTGCATCTTTCTGGGTGCTACATGCTTTATGAGGTTTCGGGCTTTGCTCAGAGATCTCGGATAGAAATGCTGTACAAGAGCTGTAGTCAGGAAAATTTCAAGGGTCTGGATTTGAGGAGAAAAGGGATACTGCTTTATCCTCACTTGAAAATGGAATGAGTAGTGGTATAATGGTTTTTATACAACAAGCTTGGGTTCGGTTAATGTGATGGGGCATTGAAATGGAATGAGTAGTGGTATTGAAAATGGTTTTTATACAACAAGCTTGGGTTCGTTTAATGTGATGGGGCAACGTGAAGGGAGAAAAAACAATAATGGGCCTAAAGTTTGGGGGTTTGGCGTACGTAGTGCAACGTTTGTCCGACGGTAACATTAGTCCTAAAATTCCAAATAAAAATGGGGTCTGAATGACTTTTGGTTGAGGTGGCATACAAGTCACATGCCACCTCATTAATTTTTTTAAAAGAAAAAATTAAAAATAAATACACAGTCATATCCATATCAGCAAAAAAATAAAAAAAAATAAAAAAAAGTCAAAAAAATAAAATAAAATAAATCATAAATCACTCTCATTCCCCTTTTTTAGATTTTTTAGACTTTTTAAATTTATTTCCATTCTCATTAAATTTTATAAAAAAAGGAAGAATCAAATTAAAAAAAAAAGTCCTGTCCACATAAGCAAAAAAATAAAAAGATCCAAAAAATTAAAAAAAAAGCACAAATCACTTTCACTCCCCCCTTTTTTATTTTTTAGACTTTTTAAATTTATTTTTCATCCTCAATAAATTTTATAAAAAAGGAATAATCAAATTAAAACATCAACAAAAAAATGAATAATAAGTAAAAAAGTCTAAAAAATTAAAAAAAAATAAAAGTATAAATCACTCCCATTCCTTTTTTTAGATTTTTTTATTTATTTTTCATCCTCATTAAATTTTATAAAAAAAGAAAAAATAAAATTAAAAAAAAGTCAGGTCCACATCAACAAAAAAAGAAATAAATTAAAAAATATAAAACAACTAAAAAAATATAAATCACTCCCATTACCCATTTTTTTATTTTTCAGATTTTTTAAATTTATTTTTCATCCTCATTAAATTTAATAAAAAAGAAAAAATAAAATTTATTTTTTGGATTTTTTTAAAAAATCGGGAGTGGCAGTGACTTATGCTTTTTTTTAATATTTTAGACTATTTTATTTTTTTTTGCTGGTGTGGATATGACTGTATTTTTTTTTAAAAAAAAATAATGAGGTGGTCTGTGACTTGTATGCCACCTCAGCCAAACGTTCTTTAGACGCCACTTTTTTGAAACCTTATGACTAAAGTTGTCGGGTCAGACAAACATTGCACTGCGTACGCCAAATCCCCAAACTTTAGGACCATTAGGGCCTTTTTCTCAACGTGAAGGTGATTTGGGAGGTTCCGACTGTGTGGAGTGTGTGAAAACTGCCGTCCAGAGAGCTCAGTTGAGTGTGGGAGCTCGGTTTTTGGTCAAATCTATCTTCACAAGTGTTCTATTAGTTTTGGGTATTATCCAAATGGGGCACGTAAAAGATCAGGATCAGCTTCATTTGATTCTCCTGCTACTTCGTCTTCTTCAGCATCTTCTTATTCTTCAGGAAAGACAGTGGCAATGATGAGGACAAGATCGATGAACTAGCTGAAGAGTACATGGAGCACTTACAGCATGGCAAGAGGAGGACCCGAATCAAGAAAGCTCGATAGCTAGATATACCTTTTTTAGTTTAAGTAGAATTCTACTTTGTTTGGGTTACTTTTTCCCCAAGTTTTAATTCCCTACTTTGTTGAGGTTACTTTTGTAACACCCCCAATCCGCTTAGGGATATTACACGCCGTAGACCCTCTCCTCGAGGATCTACCAGGCTGATAACTAAAATCAAACATCGCCTTTAAGGCTAAAATAACTCGGTAGACCGATTTGGTCTTTCAATAAATACATACAACTCAAATACAACTCATGCCCACGCAGGGGTCAAAATACAACCACATCCATACAACGGGGAAAGGATACTGCAGCGGAAAAGAAAATACAACTGGACCAATACGACATCAATGGATCCTCGTGTGATTAGTATCGTTCATCTTTCATCATCCTTCATGCCGACCCTGTGCTATGCTCCAAAACCTGAATGCAAAAATAGACATCCACCCCCCAAATACTCGGGGGTTAGCAAAACTCCACTGTTTCGCTAGTGCAAGTACAAGTGCAAAAATACGAGCCATACGATTCACATTCCACGAATAACAATAACCAGGAATCCTCAAAGATCCAAACATAATGAAAAGTACTTCCCGAGGCAAGAGTTTGGGTAAAACATTCCGAAAGCGAAAGACCACAATTAAGGGGAAACAATTTGTAAAACAGTTTAAAATGCCATCGAGAGTTTTAATAGAAAACGATTTAGGATTTTCAAATCCTAATCTTTCCAAAATCAACAGGGTCACAGCCCAAAGGTTTTATTTTCGCAAATAGAAAACCAAAAGCAGTTCACAAGGTTAAAATCCACGTCACGTGTCCTCGGCGGACATAAAATCAAAACAATATAATTGCCCAAGATACGTAAACCTTGGTCACCAAAAATACAACACCAACTCGTGAATCCAGGGCTATACCATTGGATTCCCTTCGTGGCCCCGTCGGACCCTCCCAAGGTGAGCAGAATGCGTTTTCGAAATCATATACACCAACTCGTGAAGTTTTACTCGTGAATCCAGGGCTATACCATTGGAATTCCCTCCGTGGTCCCGTCGAACCCTCCCGAGGTGAGCAAATACATTCACCAAACATACACACGCACTCGTGAAGTTTTACTCGTGAATCCAGGGCTATACCATTGGAATTCCCTCCGTGGCCCCGTCGAACCCTCCCGAGGTGAGCAAATACATTCACAAAACAAACAACCGCACTCGTGAATCCAGGGCTATACCATTGGAATTCCCTCCGTGGCCCCGTCGGACCCTCCCGAGGTGAGCGAAAATACATGCACACAAATTAGCATATCACACCAAACATATCCAAGAAATCCACCCAAAGGCAACAACGCAAGGCACGACACAATTGTCAAATCACAACGCACCGAAAATCAAAATATATGTATATATATTATCAAAGCACAACAACAACAACAAGCGAATTTACAGGGTTCACGTAATCATCCACAGAACACAACATTCACAAAACTCATGCGTTTTGAGAGAGGGCCTTTAACAAAGCTAACCGAAGTTCTTGAAAGTTCAATTCAAACGATCAAATAAACACATAGAGACGATCACTAATTATCATATCCATAAAATAAGAAAAGTATGGGCAAGGTACTTGCCTCGAATAACCACAATGCGGAGAATCGGCCGAAGTAGGTTGGCACGAACCGACTACGAACTCGCCAACTCCACCGAATGCCAATTCGCGATAATAAACTACGGAGGACAATAACAACAATGAAAATGAATTCCATAGCATGACTCAAGGCCGTTGAATTCAAAGAACGAACGACCAATGTTCAAGTGTTTTCCCCAAAACGGCCAAGAACACGATTCGTCCCGACAAAACACGAAAACGGAATTCCAAGTTGAAATATGGATATACAATCCATAGAATATGTTTAACAACATCATTTAATCATAATCGACCCATCGAAAACGGATGAAAAACGAGATCGGGGACAAATCCCCCAAAAAGTCAATTCGAAGGAAATCAAGAAATATACTTCGATTCGACGAAGAACAATGGATTAAATGATGTTAAACACGAGAATACTACCAAGATTAATCATACCCATCATGAATTAATCAACAACACGGAACGAATCGGGCAAAAATGCAAAAACCCCCAAATTCACGAAATTAGGGTTCCAAGGAAGATTACCTTGATTCGCTGGATCAAAGGATGATAACGGATGATTGATTGATGTTATGAACTCAAGAACTTCATGGATTTGTTGTTAAACAACATGGCTTCGTCACCCATGAATCGCCAGCCGCGGACGGAGAAGGAAGGAAATGAAAAACGAGATGAAATGTGACTGCTTTGTCACATTTATACTGGGCCGGACTAGCGCGCGCTAGGCTGCCGAGCTAGCGTGCGCTATCGGCCTGTGCCGCAATCCGATGACCTCTTGATCGACTGCCGGCAGTAGCGTGCGCAGCTTTCCGGCCAGAAGCGTGCGCTACTGCCGGCCGTAGCGTCTGCGGCATCCTACTGATAGCGTGCGCTACCCGCCGAGCTGGCCGATTCAGAACCCCAGGACTCCACTGTCTGGACCGCTAGCGTCGTTAGGTCGGCCCGATAGCGTGCGCTACACTGCCCGGTTAGCGCGCGACCTTCCGGCCGTGGCGTGCGCTCGCCGGTTCTGCCGCACTCGTCCGGCCGGTGCCCTGTCGTCCGGCCCCGATCCAACCGTCCGGCGATGCGACCACTGTGGCTCGACGACCTGATTTCCGAAAACGCACGGAACGAACACGACGAAAAGTTCGCGGACGACATCAACGACCCAAAATGAAAACATAATACAATAATTAATCATACGCGACCAAGAAACAGGTCGAGACAACAATTACAAATACGGATACCCGTAACTTTGGGTAAATTACAAAATGGCCCAAAACGCCCGAAAATCACGATACGTGATCGAATAACCAAACTGAAGTTCTCAACACGTATAACAAAGTTAAGCGAACTTACGGGAAACTCGAAACAGCAGTTTCGACCGAGATTCGCAAGAATCGAACTCAAGTGCGGAAAAGTCGCTAAAAAGCACGGAACTCAACAAAACGACACCTAAACGAACTCGGATGTCAAAAAGTGTAGAATTAATCATTCTCAGAATAATGAAACGGTCATGAGCGAGTCATCAAAACGGATTCTAGCCGAAAAAAGAAATTTACCAAAAATCGAAAATTGCGGGTATTACATTCTACCCTCCTTAAAAGAAGTTTCGTCCCGAAACTTAAAACAAGTAGGGAGAAGCAATATCCAACCAAGAAAACTCAACGAGATACGTAAGAAACGCGTAACTAACGCCCAACGGCGAAACGTTACAAACAACATAATGGAATATATGGTGTGAAAACACGCTCCACGACGACCAACACAACGTCGCCGTTAGGGATATAATAAAACCATCAAGTGACAAGCGTCAACAAACAGATAGTACAATCAAGTCGATTATCCGAACAGTCACAAAACACACGAACGAAAATCAATACGATTGACCAACCCAACGGTTCATCAATCAAAACGCGAGCCAAACGCTGAACAAATACGGAACTCCACCGCCTAAGGGTTGGAAGATCGAAAACGAGACTAATTTCCCGAACTTGAGGGAATTAGGAAGGAGCCTGAACGCTCAACAATCACGAAACGAGAACAAAAACCGAACAAACAAACGATCGAGACAACAAAAATCGAACAATCATGTCTGAAACACGAAGGATAATACAATTCAAACAACTCCCAGGATGATCTGGTGAGAACTACAAGACATGCATTCCCATAAGATCCACAGGAAAGGGAATAGTGATTGAAAAGTCACAACGACAAACGAGTTATTCCGAAACAATACCACCCTCGTTCGATCAACAAAAGTAAGGGATAGGGAAAGTTCAGAAAATGTTAAGGAGCATAAACGAGTCGACAGAGTCGAAAATACAGAAATTCAAAATCCGATCCACGTCGAATGGAAGAGTTAATAGAACCAAATGATGTCACTTCCGAACAATTTTCACAAGAGTCGAACCGAACTCGAAAAAGTCACAGCGATAACTAGATCGACCTACAACAAGATCACAGCTCGTTCGGACGATGAAACCGAAATACAGAACAAGTTCATAAAGTATCAACGAAAACGAGCGAGTCGGTAGAATTGAGAAAGAGAAAAATGCAGAAGCCAAAAATAATACGGGTATTATATTCGACTTCTTCTAAAAGAAGTGTCGTCCCCGAAACTCACAACAATGAAATCAAGGTGGCGACACAACAAGCAACCGACAGAAACATCCTTCGAAGGCCTCTCAAAGATGATTCTGATAATTGTGCTGAAGCGCGAACTCCGAAAGTCTCGGTAGCCAATTCGCAAAACTGAATTCGGTGTCCCTCGAGTCCATGCTCGAAATGTGTTACTGACGAGAAGGACAAATTGCACGTACATTCCCCCGACACATCACGGTTGAAATGCCTCGGCTCGGCATACCGAAAATACAAATGCTAGGTACAATGGAACATAACATCACAAAACAACAAACCGGAGATGCCAACTCAGCGCAACAAAGAATCATAACACATATCATACACAACGATTACCATCGTAAAGTAATACACACACAAACACTACAACAACGACGGTATCGTTCGGCGACCTCAACGGCCCGAACGATAACCAGCACATAATTACAACCATCACGAAACAATCACACATGTACACAAACGTACAAGCCCAAGCTTTCACAGCTCACACAGGTGCGATAACACACTAATCACCACGAAATGGCAACATTAAAGATCGTCATCACACCTCCCACAAAGGGCTAACAAAACATATGTGTGGCGAACGACTCAACGTTCACACCACCAATTCAATCAAAATTCGGAGGGCTAACACCCTAACAACAATACCAACATCATACACACCTTCTCCGACCACAAGCAGGAAATGATGGGTTTTAAAAACGAAAACCACCTTATGAAAACAGTTTGGAAACACCAGTTGATCTTGAGTATCATTTTACAAAAAGTTGAACAAACATCATTTTCGAGACTTTGGAGAACCATTTCACATCGATAAAAAAAAAACGAGGACACTTTTTCTTAGTGAAAAACTTTCAGAAAAGTGTTTATAAAACACTGAAAATATCTCAAAACATTTTGGTCCTAGAGGTAAAATAATTTTGAAACATATTGTGGCACCTTAGAAGTGCCACGAGAAAACAATTCATTTTAAATGTACGTCTCGAAATTTATTTTCTAAGATACTCAAGGTTTTCAAAAATAATTCAATGGGCTAGAATGTCCAAAAATGCTCATGTAACAATATTCGTTTAAACATATTATAATATATGCACCAAATCGTACAAAGTCAAGACAATACATGTCTTTTACTGGGAAGACAAACAGTCAATTATCACAGTCAAAAAGACATAAATAATGACAACACTCCTCATACAAACGAAATAAGAGAATCACACGAACGCATCACGAAACCAAGAATCTACATGAAGGTTCCATCACTTAACACAAAATCAAACAAATAGCTCGTGTCACACGAGGCACAACACAAAGAAGGGAGACTTACTTCCACAGGTCGCACGACGATGATGATCGCCCCTCGATACTAATCACGACCAACAAACTCAGACGACGCATCGCGACACGACTCAGTCAGACAAAATCCGACGAGACAAAACTCAATAGACACCACTGACCCGACAGCCTAGGTTTCCACAACCTAAGCTACGATACCATTCTGTAACACCCCCAATCCGCTTAGGGATATTACACGCCGTAGACCCTCTCCTCGAGGATCTACCAGGCTGATAACTAAAATCAAACATCGCCTTTAAGGCTAAAATGACTCGGTAGACCGATTTGGTCTTTCAATAAATACATACAACTCAAATACAACTCATGCCCACGCAGGGGTCAAAATACAACCACACCCGTACAACGGGGAAAGGATACTGCAGCGGAAAAGAAAATACAACTGGACCAATACGACATCAATGGATCCTCGTGTGATTAGTATCGTTCATCTTTCATCATCCTTCATGCCGACCATGTGCTATGCTCCAAAACCTAAATGCAAAAATAGACATCCACCCCCCGAATACTCGGGGGTTAGCAAAACTCCACTGTTTCGCTAGTGCAAGTACAAGTGCAAAAATACGAGCCATACGATTCACATTCCACGAATAACAATAACCAGGAATCCTCAACGATCCAAACATAATGAAAAGTACTTCCCGAGGCAAGAGTTTGGGTAAAACATTCCGAAAGCGAAAGACCACAATTAAGGGGAAACAATTTGTAGAACAGTTTAAAATGCCATCGAGAGTTTTAATAGAAAATGATTTAGGATTTTCAAATCCTAATCTTTCCAAAATCAACAGGGTCACAGCCCAAAGGTTTTATTTTCGCAAATAGAAAACCAACAGCAGTTCACAAGGTTAAAATCCACGTCACGTGTCCTCGGCGGACATAAAATCAAAACAATATAATCGCCCAAGATACGTAAACCTTGGTCACCAAAAATACAACACCAACTCGTGAATCCAGGGCTATACCATTGGATTCCCTTCGTGGCCCCGTCGGACCCTCCCAAGGTGAGCAGAATGCGTTTTCGAAATCATATACACCAACTCGTGAAGTTTTACTCGTGAATCCAGGGCTATACCATTGGAATTCCCTCCGTGGTCCCGTCGAACCCTCCCGAGGTGAGCAAATACATTCACCAAACATACACACGCACTCGTGAAGTTTTACTCGTGAATCTAGGGCTATACCATTGGAATTCCCTCCGTGGCCCCGTCGAACCCTCCCGAGGTGAGCAAATACATTCACCAAACATACACCCGCACTCGTGAAGTTTTACTCGTGAATCCAGGGCTATACCATTGGAATTCCCTCCGTGGCCCCGTCGAACCCTCCCGAGGTGAGCAAATACATTCACAAAACAAACAACCGCACTCGTGAATCCAGGGCTATACCATTGGAATTCCCTCCGTGGCCCCGTCGGACCCTCCCGAGGTGAGCGAAAATACATGCACACAAATTAGCATATCACACCAAACATATCCAAGAAATCCACCCAAAGGCAACAACGCAAGGCACGACACAATTGTCAAATCACAACGCACCGAAAATCAGAATATATGTATATATATTATCAAAGCACAACAACAACAACAAGCGAATTTACAGGGTTCACGTAATCATCCACAGAACACAACATTCACAAAACTCATGCGTTTTGAGAGAGGGCCTTTAACAAGGCTAACCGAATTTCTTGAAAGTTCAATTCAAACGATCAAATAAACACATAGAGACGATCACTAATTATCATATCCATAAAATAAGAAAAGTATGGGCAAGGTACTTGCCTCGAATAACCACAACGCGGAGAATCGACCGAAGTAGGTTGGCACGAACCGACTACGAACTCGCCAACTCCACCGAATGCCAATTCGCGATAATAAACTACGGAGGACAATAACAACAATGAAAATGAATTCCATAGCATGACTCAAGGCCGTTGAATTCAAAGAACGAACGACGAATGTTCAAGTGTTTTCCCCAAAACGGCCAAGAACACGATTCGTCCCGACAAAACACGAAAACGGAATTCCAAGTTGAAATATGGATATAAAATCCATAGAATATGTTTAACAACATCATTTAATCATAATCGATCCATCGAAAACGGATGAAAAATGAGATCGGGGACAAATCCCCCAAAAAGTCAATTCGAAGGAAATCAAGAAATATACTTCGATTCGACGAAGAACAATGGATTAAATGATGTTAAACACGAGAATACTACCAAGATTAATCATACCCATCATGAATTAATCAACAACACGGAACGAATCGGGCAAAAGTGCAAAAACCCCCAAATTCACGAAATTAGGGTTCTAAGGAAGATTACCTTGATTCGCTGGATCAAAGGATGATAACGGATGATTGATTGATGTTATGAACTCAAGAACTTTATGGATTTGTTGTTAAACAACATGGCTTAAATCACCCATGAATTGCCAAATGAGACGGAGAAGGAAGGAAATGAAAAGCGAGATGAAATGTGATTGCTCTGTCACATTTATCTGGCCGGACTAGCGCGCGCTAGTGCCCGAGCTAGCGTCTTATCGGCCGTGCCGCAATCCGATGACCTCTCGGATCGATCGCTCGGCCAGGTAGCGTGCGCAGCCTTCCGTCCGTAGCGTGTGCTACCTGCCGTCCGTAGCGTACGCAGCGTCCTACAGTAGCGTGCGCTACCTGCCGAGCCTGACCGATTCCAGAACCCCCAGGACTCCACTGTCCAGACCCGCTAGCGTGCGTTAGGTCAGCCGATAGCGTGCGCTACACCTGCCGGTTAGCGCGCGCAGCCTTCCGGCCGTAGCGTGCGCTACGCCGGTTCCTGCCGCACCCGTCCGGCCGGTGCCCGCAATCGTCCGGCCAGTCCCGCAACCGTCCGGCCAGATAGTATATGGTGTGAAACACCCAACGGCGAAACGTCCGTCTGGTTCCTAACGCCCAACGGCGAAACGTTACAAACAACACAATGGAATATATGGTGTGAAAACACGCTCCACGACGACCAACACAACGTCGCCGTTAGGGATATAATAAAACCAACAAGTGACAAGCGTCAACAAACAGATAGTATAATCAAGTCGATTATCCGAACAGTCACAAAACACACGAACGAAAATCAATACGATTGACCAACCCAACGGTTCATCAATCAAAACGCGAGCCAAACGCTGAACAAATATGGAATTCCACCGCCTAAGGGTTGGAAGATCGAAAACGAGACTAATTTCCCGAACTTGAGGGAATTAGGAAGGAGCCTGAACGCTCAACAATCACGAAACGAGAACAAAAACCGAACAAACAAACGATCGAGACAACAAAAATCGAACAATCATGTCCGAAACACGAAGGATAATACAACAAACAACTCCCAGGATGATCTGGTGAGAACTACAAGACATGCATTCCCATAAGATCCACAGGAAAGGGAATAGCGATTGAAAAGTCACAACGACAAACGAGTTATTCCGAAACAATACCACCCTCGTTCGATCAACAAAAGTAAGGGATAGGGAAAGTTCAGAAAATGTTAAGGAGCATAAACGAGTCGACAGAGTCGAAAATACAGAAATTCAAAATCCGATCCACGTCGAATGGAAGAGTTAATAGAACCAAATGATGTCACTTCCGAAAAATTTTCACAAGAGTCGAACCGAACTCGAAAAAGTCACAGCGATAACTAGATCGACCTACAACAAGATCACAGCTCGTTCGGACGATGAAACCGAAATACAGAACAAGTTCATAAAGTATCAACGAAAACGAGCGAGTCGGTAGAATTGAGAAAGAGAAAAATGCAGAAGCCAAAAATAATACGGGTATTATATTCGACTTCTTCTAAAAGAAGTGTCGTCCCCGAAACTCACAACAATGAAATCAAGGTGGCGACACAACAAGCAACCGACAGAAACATCCTTCGAAGGCCTCTCAAAGATGATTCTGATAACTGTGTTGAAGCGCGAACTCCGAAAGTCTCGGTAGCCAACTCGCAAAACTGAATTCGGTGTCCCTCGAGTCCACGCTCGAAATGTGTTACTGACGAGAAGGACAAATTGCACGTACATTCCCCTGACACATCACGGTTGAAATGCCTCGGCTCGGCATACCGAAAATACAAATGCTAGGTACAATGGAACATAACATCACAAAACAACAAACCGGAGATGCCAACTCAGCGCAACAAAGAATCATAACACATATCATACACAACGATTACCATCGTAAAGTAATACACACACAAACACTACAACAACGATGGTAATTACTCAAATCGTGAGGGTAACAATCATGGTAATCGTAGATTCCGTCCTAACAATGAGGGTTTCTTTGAAAATCATGAGCATGACCAATCTCCCAAACAAGTTTGGAGACAAGATGATTTCGGGTCTTTAGATGAGGAAGGAGATGTAGATTATGGGGGTTTTGCTATAGGTCCAAGAGGAGGAACTCATGGGTCTAGGGTTATTATAGGAAAGAATGAAAATCGGTGTGGTTATGGTGAGCGACAAGGATATCGTGTCAAGGCCGAGATTCCCAATTTTATTGGAAATCTTGATATCGAGGCGGTGTTAGATTGGTTGTATGAAGTTAACAAGTTCTTTGACATTATGGATGTTCCCGAAGAAGAGCAAGTAAAGATTGTGGCTTATAAATTGCATGGAGGGGCTGGAGCTTGGTGGCAACATGAACAAGACAACCGTAGAAGACAAAAAAACGGCTCGTGGATACTTGAACAAGAATGAACAGAATGATTAAATGTAGGTTTTTACCCCCGAACATTGAACAAATTTTATTCTAACAATACCATAATTGTATTCAAGATAAAAGAACCATAACCAAATATACGGGTGATTTTTTAAGGTTACAATCCCGTTGTAATTTGAAAGAAATGGAGGAACAAACCGCGGCTAGATATGTAAGTGGTTTAAATACATCAATTTAAGATAAGTTGAGTTTGATTTCCATTTGGTCCGTGGATCAAGCTCAAAACTTGGCTATGAAGACGGAGGGGAAGGCTTCAAAATCGATTATTTGGTATAGGCGTTCAACCGGAGAAAGTTTGAGTACTTTGGCTAGTCATGGGGGTCGTCACAATCAAAGCCAACTTTCCCTTCCTTATACTACTACTACTACTACAACTTCAAATTCCAAAGCTAGTGGGAGTGGAGTAGAAAAGTTAAAGGATAGTCAACCGGCGAATTCTAATCCTTATGCCAAACCTACGGGTCCTAAGTGTTTTAGATGTGGATTACCAGGCCATAGGTCTAATGTTTGCCCACAAAGGAGGGATTATTACACGGATCATGAGGATGAGGAGGGAATGCTTGTTAATAAGGAGTTTCAGGCGGAAGAAGGTTTGGAATACACCAAAGCTCTTGAAGGAAAGACAGCACAAATTACTCGTGTCATCCAACGGACTTTGTGTTCACATAAGGTTAGTGATGCTTCACAACGTAATAAGATTTTCCAAACTAAGTGCCTGGTTAAAACAAAGTTTGTTTTATTATTATTGATGGAGGGAGTTGTGAGAGTTTCGTGTCTAGGGCTTTGGTTAGAGCTTTTAAATTACCAACCGAACCTCACCTAAATCCCTACCAAATTGGTTGGATTAAGAAGACCGGCTATAAAGGTGACCGAAATTTGTAAGATTCCTTTTTCAATTGGGATATATTACAATGAATTGGTGCGATGTTGTGAATATGGAGGCATGTCATATTTTGCTAGGGCGACCTTGGCAACATGATGTGGATGCTACGCACCGAGGTAAATCTAACATGTATTTATTCAAATGTGGTGGGAAAAATATTGCTATGTTACCTCTAGGAGCCTCTTCTCCTGAGAAGAAATTGTAAGGCAAGACTTTGGTGACTTTGGTTTCTTCATCAAAGGAGTTTCAAGCCGAGAGAAAGGAAATGGGGATTTCGTAGGTGATGAAAGGAGTCGAAGATGGGATGGAGAATGCAATTCCCGAAGTTATGACTCTACACTCGGAATTTTTCAATAAACTTTATGGTTTTACCATACACAACCCATCGGTACTTTCCGGAAACCCGATTAAAAATACAACAAATCAAGCTTTGAAAACACTGGGCGATGGAAATATGGTGGATTTTCCCTCACGCGGACCTCAGCATCTGGCCGGTATCAACATCCAACGCCAGACATCTCAATCGGAATTCACAAAAGGAGGGACCTCGATTAACCTTGACGATTTCCCTCCCCCATCCATTTCAGAACTCCTTGCAGGCGCTGGTTCGGATGCGGTCCCAAATCCGGCAGTGAAATCGTATGCTGCAGCCATTTCCGGTAGATCTGGACCCCTTCAAGGTGTTTTCGGTACTGTTGACCGATCCGAAGAAATCCCAAAGGTTCACTTTACCAAACTAGAATGTGAAAAGGCTTCCGAAGCATTTAAGTGGTCGGTGGTGGGTAAGTTTTCTTATGGGAAACCGCGAATGAGGTAATCCGAATGAATCTAAATAATCTCGGTTATAAACCGTGCAAAGTTCAATACCTAAATCTTCGACATGTTTTAATTACTTGTTTCAACGAAGAACACTTTGCTAAACTTCGTATTCAACGTGAGATTGCAGTAAATGGTTTACCGATGAGAGTCCTAAAATGAACTCCGGATTTTGATTTCAAAAACGAACCACCGGTGGCTCCGGTTTGGCTTAAAGCCTTTGCCCTCCCCATACAGTGGTTTGATGTTCGTAGTCTGAAAACTATTGCAAGTATTTTTGGAGAATTTGTTATGGCGGATGAAGCCACGTTATCTAAATCCCGTCTTAATTATGCTCGTTTTTGTGTTGATATGAATTTGGAAACACCCCCAGTGGAAAAATTCAATATTTCGTGTGAGGGGAAATCTGTAGATGTTAACGTGCAATTTGAGCGGCTGCCGAAATACTGTCATTTTTGTAACCATATTGGTCATGTGTAAGTGGACTGTTGCATTAAAAACCACAAGCTTCGTCCGAACTTTACGGAGAAAAATAAACGATTTTCGGATAAAACTGCTAAGATAAATTATGTGGTGAAAGACAATAAAACTAGTGAGCTACCGACTGAAAATTTTTCAATAACCACGGAAACTCCGAAGAATAATAAAATATTGATTGCTGCTCCTACTGTCCAACACAAGGGAGATGATATTTCTATCTTGACAACCAACAAACCTGACTCCTCTCATGTTGTGCAGGAAAAGAAGGCTAACAATGAGGGTGTTATATCTATTAACCCATTTCAGACTTTAAATCGGATTGAGGGTGAAGAACTCATTTTATTAGATAATATTGAACCTATGACTGCCTCTATTTTGCAGGATAATGGCCCTTTGACACTTCTGGCTGATAAACCAGACATGCCTGGGATAGATTTACTATCCCTTGATCTTGGACTGGTTCGGACGGAGGAAGCCCCTAGGGAAACTCATTGTAATCCCCTCCCCGAGACGGAAGGAGTGAACAAGGACATTCATGAGTGCTCTTACAAGAAACAAAAGGAAGTCGAGTATGGTGACCTTTCCAGGGACACTGATTTGGCTTCGTCGGAGTCTTGTGGAGACACTGAGTCTGACTTGGACACCCCGGAAGTTGTCCCTAATGTTTGTTCTGTTGATGGTACAGGGAAAGACGGTCCCCGTCCTTTAGTGCTGGCCCTGCCGCCTCACGTCCCGACTCAGGACCCCACATCACCTTGAAGCTCGGGGAGAGAACGTCGTCGTCAACCGGATATTGAATATGGCAGCCAGCTGGAAAGGGAGGCCCAAGCTCGGTCGGGAGTTCCTGTCCCGGCTGATATCTCCAACACGGAGCTCCGGAGGAGTGCTCGGATTCAAAAACCCCCTAACGTTTCTAATGATTAACACCCTTATTTGGAATGTTAGGGGTATGGGTAAGAAAGATGCTAAACGTAATGTTAAAAACCTTAGCCGTGACCATCAAGTGAATATTTTAGCCCTTATCGAGCCAAAAATTTCACTTGATTCGGCCTATTTTTGTAGATACCTTGGCTTTGAGACTGCTGCGGCCAATCATAGTAATCACATTTGGGTTTTTTTCGACAAACAACATAATTTCCAAATTCTGAAAAACACTGATAACTTGATCATTAAAGTCACTTCAAACGTTGCTCCTATCCCCTATTATTTAACCATTATTTATGGGAGAAACACTAGGGTTGAAATGAGGGCACTTTGGGATGACCTTCTTGCGGTTAGTAATAATCAGGGCCCTTGGATGGTGGGGGGCGATTTTAATATTGTCTTACACCCTTCTGAAAAAAAAGGTGGAGCTTCCCCCATCCTTTCGGAGATGGAAGACTTCCATGACGCGCTTTTGGATTGTAATCTTGTTGATTTTGGCTTTGTTGGGACGCCTTTTACTTGGTATAGTAACTTTATTTGGCAAAGGCTAGATAGAATTTTACACTCTCCAGATTGGTTTGATACCTTCCCGGATTCGAGTGTGAAACATCTATCTCGCCTTCATTCGGATTACATTGCGATTTTGTGTAGTGTTGGTAACAACATTTTTAAACCTAGACCTTCTTTCCGTTTTCAAAACATGTGGGTCAAGCACAATGAGTTCTTTAAAGTTATCAAAGAGTCCTGGGAGATCCCGGTTCATTCATCCGGGATGTTTAAACTCCTTAATAAACTCACTAGGATTAAACTCACTCTCAAAGACTGGAATAAAGTTCATTTCGGTGACATTTTTTCTAAAGTTTTCGAAGCCAGGGAGCTTGTTTCGGAGGCCGAACTCAATTTTGATAACAACCCTTCCGATAGCAATCATATTCTTTTAAAAAAATTTAGAGCCAATCTTAATCTCACGATGGCTATGGAAGAAGAGTTTTGGAAACAAAAAATTAACTTAAAATGGTGTCTTGAAGGGGAGAGAAATACCAAATCATGGATAACGGTCAAATCACCGACCCCGTTGGTATTAATAATTCTGCCGTTAATTATTTTTCTAATATTTTTAAAAGTCATAGTGGTAATCCAGCCCCTATTAGACTGGACATTATCCCTTGCCTTATTAATTCTGATGATAACGATATTTTATGTGCGATGTCGGATGTTGATGAAATTAAATGTGCTGTGTTTAGTATCGACCCGGGCAGTGTGGCAGGCCCGGATGGGTTCAATGCTTTATTTTTTCAGAAATGTTGGGATGTTATTGCGCAGGATGTATGTGAGGCAGCGTGGGATTTTTTCTCCGGAAACCCCATGCCCAAATCTTTTACGTGTACTTCATTATCCCTTACCCCCAAATACTCCCCACCCCTTGTGTGGAAAGATTTTCGGCCGATTAGCCTTTGCAATACTACTTACAAAATTATCTCAAAAATCCTCAGCACGAGGCTGGGTCGTTTTCTCCCCAAAATTCTTAGCCCTGCTCAATCGGGCTTTGTGAAGGGCCGTCTTATAACGGACAACATTTTAATGGCTCACGAAGCTTGTCACGATATCACTAGATCCGACTCCAACATTTTGATAAAATTGGATATGGAGAAGGCTTATGATAGGCTCAATTGGAATTTTCTTTTTAATGTTTTAAAAGCCTTTGGTTTTTCAGAGGCGTGGACCGACATGATTTTTCGTTGCATTTCTAATTGCTGGTTTTCGGTTCTTGTTAACGGAAATTCAGTGGGCTTTTTCAAATCTGATAGGGGCATCAGACAAGGTGACCCCTTATCCCCCCTCCTTTTTGTGGTTTCCTCGGATTATTTATCTAGACTCCTGGATAAAACTTTTTACGACCACCCCGATATGTTTTTCAAAATTAGGAAGAATGTAAGGATTTCACATCTGGTCTATGCCGATGATGTTTTGATCTTTGCTAATGCTTCCTACAACAACCTCATCTTGCTCAATAACTGTCTGGACCACTATACCTCGAGCTCTGGTAAAAAAATCAATAATTCCAAAAGTTCATTTATTTTTGCCAAACCTAACAACCCGCTGGTTCGTATGGTGAAACAAACGACTGGATTTTCCGAAACGAACCTCCCAATTAGCTACTTGGGGGTTCCATTGTGGAAGGGGAATCAAACTTTCGACATGTATAATGACCTTATTTCCAAAATGTGTTCTAAATTCCAGTCGTGGAATCACCTCTTACTAACCTCGGGTGGTAGGCTTGAGCTTATTAAAACCACCCTGAGCTCGATCCCGTTCTATTGTCTTCAAGTGCTTAAACCCCCTAAAAATGTTATCACTTTTTTCGAGCACCTTTTCAACAAATTTTTGTGGGGAACTAATGACAATAGAAAGAGACTTCATTGGGGGTCTTGGCTTAAGCTTTGTTACCCCAAGGAAGAAGGTGGCCTCAGATTAAGGGATTGAGGGACATTATTAAAGCTTCAGAGATTAAACTTTGGTGGCGGTTTCGTACCTCCCATAATATCTGGTCCCAATTTATGATGGATAAATATTGTAAACGGCTCCACCCGATGGTGGTTAAAACCAACCCGTTTGACTCTCCTACTTGGAAATATATTTGTGACATTCGTCACGTTGCTGACAAATGGATTTTTTGGATAATAGGGAATGGTGATATTTCATTTTGGCATGATAATTGGTGCGATTTCAGCCCGTTGTCCCAATGGGCCTCCAATCCCCGATCTAAGGCATCCATCTCCCAATTTTGAACTCCTCACGGGTGGAATCGGGCAAAATTACTCTCCGCGGTTTCTCCGGAACTTGGAGACTATATTATGTCCTTTCCCACCCATGGGGAGGCTGCCCCGGATAATCGTAAAGATTTTGGGAAACTCACCTCCCACGGGGGTTTCTCTTTCAAGAGCGCGTGGGAGGCGATTCGGCAACGCAGTGATACCAATAATATTTTAAAATTTTGCTGGAATCCTATTATTATGTCGACTATGTCTTTCTTTATGGTTAAGCTTCTCGAAAAATGGATCCCTACCCCAGATGGCCTTAGATCCAGGGGCATTTTTACCGACATGTGTTGTTTTTGTTGTGGAGGTGTGGAGGACCTCCCCACCTGTTTCTCAGTGGGCCTGTTGCTTCATCGGTCTGGGCTAATTTTTGCACCGTTGTGGGGATCCCCTATTTACAAACCAACTCTATTAATTTAGTTCTTTCTAATTGGTTTAATAAGGCGTCCGGTGATGTCCACATTTTTCGTATCATCCCGATTCTTATCTTATGGTTTATTTGGTGTTCTAGGAACGATATGCGGGTTAAGAAGATTCCGTTCATGGCTCAACGCGTATGTGACCGCATCTGGTCTTTCTTGTTCATGATCAAAGGCCATAGGAGCCTTAAACCTCGAGCGTGGCTCGGCACTCCGGCGCTAATCGATATCTTGGGTGTCTTTGTATGCCCTTGCAATTTTATTACTAATTTTATTTGTAATTGTAATCACAAAAAAAAGACAAAAAAACTTACGTTGGTCAAATGGGCCAAACCTAGCCCCGGGGTTACCAAAATCAACACGGATGGAGCCTCCAAAGGCAATCCGGGCGAATCGGTTGTTGGGGGGATCGCTAGGAACGACGCAGGCGACCCTATTTTCGTATTTCATGAATTTATTGGGACCCACACGAATAATTTTGCTGAACTGTTTGCTATTTGGAGAGCATTGGACCTTTGTTTCGAGAGGAAGATTCTTAAGGTTTGGGTGGAGATAGACTCGTCTTTTGCTCTTTCTCTTATTACTTCACCTAACATCGGTAATTGGCAAGTCCAAAGCATCCGTCACAAAATCTCGGCTCTTCGTCGTTCTATGGATGTCTCGTTTTCCCATATTTATCGGGAAGGGAATGCCATTGCGGACCACTTGGCTAATGAAGGATACAAGTCCAAAAACTTTCAACTCTATACCCCATTGGATCTATCCGGGCAGATTCGTGGTATGATTAGGATGGAGAAAAATGAGTTTCCGTACGTTAGATTCAAATAGGCCGCTAGTTGGGCCGACTTTCATGTCGTTTTAATTATATATTTGGCGTGTAGAGGGGCTTGTCCTCCCTCAAACTCTTTGGGTGTGTAGTGGGCCTCGTCCCCCTACATTTCTGATCCGTCTAATAAATTTCGGTTTTTTTCTTAAAAAAAAAAGTTTGTTGTGGTTTACTTTGATGATATATTGAATTATAGCAGAATGGAGGAGGAGCACTTAGATCATCTAAGAGCCATTTTGAAAGCATTAGAGAAAACGATTTGTTTGCTAATTTAAAGAAGTGTACTTTTCTTACTAGTAAACTTCTATTTCTTGGTTATATTGTGAGTTTGTAAAGTGTTCATGTTGATGAAGACAATATTAAGGCAGTTAGGGATTGGCCTTCACCAAAGACATTGACCGAGGTTCGGAGTTTTCATGGTTTGGCTACTTTTTATAGAAGATTTGTTCGAGATTTTAGTAGTATTGTGGCACCAATTACCAATTGCTTAAAAAAAGGTCTGTTCAAGTGGACTAAGGAGGCGGAAGAAAGCTTCAATGTGATCAAAGAAAGATTAACAAACCGCACCAGTAATTTCTATTCCTAATTTTGATAAAGTTTTCGAATTAGAATGTGATGCTTGTGGAACCAGAATTGGGGCTGTTTGTCACAAGAAGGTAGACCCGTGGCGTTTCATAGTGAGGAGTTGAATGAAGCTCGACAAAAGTGGTCAACTTATGAGCAAGAGTTATATGTGGTTGTTCAAGCTATGAAAAAATGGGAGCATTATTTGATTCAACGGGAGTTTGTGGTCTATTCGGATCACCAAGCTCTTAAATATTTTCAGACTCAAAGGCATTCATATAAACTACACGCACGGTGGGCGGATTTCTTGGAAAAGCTTAATTACGTGATTAAACATAAGTCGGGTGCAAGTAACAAAGTGGCGGATGCTTTGAGTAGGAAAACCACTCTTTTAGTTACTATTAGTAATGATGTTGTGGGTTTTGAGTCTGTTAGAGGTTTGTATGCAAGTGATGAAGATTTTCGTGGTACTTGGGAGGAGATTGAAACAAAGCAACATCAAGGTGATTTTCTTGTTCTTGATGGTTATTTGTTTAAGGGAAATCGATTATGTATTCCTAAGACTTCTCTTAGGAGTCAATTGATTAAGGAGTTGCATGCAGGAGGATTGAGTGGTCATTTGGGACGTGACAAGAAAATTGCTTCCATGGAGAAGAGATTTTATTGGCCTCAATTGAAGAGGGATGTTGGGGCATTCGTGCGAAAGTGTGTTGTGTGTCAAAAGGGAAGGGTAAAGCACAACATACGGGTCTTTATATGCCATTACCCGTACCCGAGCGTCATTGGGTTGACATTTCTATAAATTTTGTGCTTGGACTTCCTCGTACTCAACAAAGAGTCAATTCTGTGTTTGTTGTTCTTGACAAATTTTTCAGGATGGCGCATTTTATTCCTTGTAAGAAGATTTCAGATGCGGCTCATATTGCAAGGTTATTCTTTCAAGAGGTTGTTCATTTGCATGGAGTTCCAAAGTCAATTACTTCGGATCGTGATAGTAAGTTCCTTGCACATTTTTGGTTGACACTTTGGAGGCGTTTAAGTACATCTTTGAACTTTAGTATTACTGTTCATCCTCAAACGGATGGTCAAACTGAGGTGGTTAAACGTACCTTGGAAATATGATATGTTGTTTATGTAGAGAAACGCCAACGTTATGGGATGTGTCTTTAGCTCAAGCCGAGTTTGCTTACAATAGTGCTGTTCATAGCTCAACGTGGTTTTCACCATTTGTAATTGTTTACAAGACTCCACCGGGTCAAGTGGTGGATTTGGTTGATTTACCGGGCAAGAAGAATGTTCAGGCAAACAAGATGGTGGAAGAGATTCAAGCTACACATGAAGTTGTTCGGGCTAAAGTTGTTGAATCAAATGCTAAGTACAAGGTTGCTGCGGATAAGCATCGTCGGGTCAAGTTGTTCACGGAAGGTGACAAGGTAATGGTGTTTCTTCGAAAAGAGCATTTTGGGTAGGTATTTATAGCAAGCTCCAACAAAAGAAATATGGTCCATACAAGATTCTTCGAAAGATCAATGATAACGCTTATGTGGTAGATTTGCCAAATACCACGGGTATTTCAAAGACTTTTAATATTTTCGATATTTATGAGTTTCACCCAGATGATGAGATTGAAGATGTGAACTTGAGGATGAGTTCTTCTAAAGTGAGGGGGAATGATGAGGACAAGATCGATGAACTAGCTGAAGAGTATATGGAGCACTTAGAGCATGGCAAGAGGAGGACCTGAATCAAGAAAGCTCGATAGCTAGATATACTTTTTTTAGTTTAAGTAGAATTCTACTTTGTTTAGGTTACTTTTTCCCCAAGTTTTACTTCGCTACTTTGTTTAGGTTACTTTTCCCCAAGTTTACTTCCCTATAAATATAGGGCTTGGGTTCTTTATTTTGGCACTGAATTATCAACTATCTTTGACTTTAAGTATTTAAATTCTTTGTGGTTTTGGTTTTTTGTTTATTCACGCTTCCGTTCTACATCACTATAATAGTAGGAGGGGCAGCAGGAATGTGTTTTTGATCATTTGCATGCTGTTTGCAAGATTTAAAGCAAGCAGCAAATAATATATATATATATATATATATGTGTGTGTATATATAAATAATCAAAGGAAATGAATCTGAAGATTGGCGATATTGAATCCAGAAATTTTGTCTCCTTAAAATAAATTCGTCCTCACCACAGTGTATAGCGTCTGCTTCCAGAGATAAAACATCTCGATGCGTTGATAAATCATTCATCGCACCCTCAGCAAACTACAATAAAATCTGAACTATCACCGATGCGACCGAAAATATGAAGAGAAAATTTAAGCTGAAAAACAGTATTAAAAAATTCGGATATATGGGTGGAAAACGGAAATTAATTTCAAAAAATCGGACACCCCTCACATCTTTATTTATCCTAATCCGAAAAATTCGGATTTTATGATTGAGGCTGCTTAGCAATGAATTTTTGAAAAATAAAATTGCAATAAAAAGATAATTTCGAGACGTCGAGACATTTTGCGCAAATCGCTCTCCAAATCGAGCCGAGGCGAACGGGCGGCGGCCGCGCGCGTGTGTGTGCGCGAGGGACGCCCAATCATACATCCACTCATGTCCCACTTGTTGTTGTGAACAAGAGTTTGTGCATATCACCTTATATACACACTATTCAATTTACTTTTTTTCAATGTGGGATAGCATCGCAAACTCACTTCCAAAGAGTTCACTTTGGAACATTATATTTCCTTCATACCTCAATCATTTTGAGTATTCTTACATGTTTTGGAAACTTTTTACGGAGTACTATGTATTACAACTAAGTTCCGACCTTAACTCATAGTTGAGCCCACTCAAAATTGTTTCTCAAGTGGGCTGCTCAAAGGAGCCCCATTTTCCTCATTTTCCAACAAGAAGTTTAGTGAAGAAAAAAAGATGATTATTGAGGACACGTGTGGAAATTGTAAAGTACTATTGGCTTAATATACGAGGAATGTGGAATACCAGGTTACTTGAATGTTGTTGAATTTCACTTGTATCTCTTCATTTTGGGATTTCCTTCTTTGAATAAGAGGTGAAGAGATTCTTTTTAGCAGCTAAGGGAAAAAAAGTAGACCTGACAATTTGTTCGTGTCATGTATTTTCGTGTCGTGTACTTTCGTATTTTGTGTACCAAAAGTTCAAACTCATACACGACACTAAATTAATTCGTGTCATGTCGTGTCGTGTACCGCGCAAATTCGTGTCGTTTCGTGTCGTGTTTTCGTGTCAGGCACATAATATAAAATAAATATTAAAAAATAATAATTTTAATTTTATAATATTATTTTTATAGGTTTAGTAGACGAAATTAAACGAATGGCAATGAAAACACGAATGTTTATACGAAATTTATGAAAGTTCATATTATATTTTCAAATTTTAAAGTTTAGTATAAACAGAATTCATAAAATATATATTTTTATTAAATTGAATATAAAATATTATATATATTTATTTATTTATTTCGTGTACCTCGTGTCGTGTCGTGTACCCAAAGGGTAAACACAAACCCGACACTAAATTTCGGTCGTGTACTTTCGTGTTCGTATATTTTCGTGTCGTGTACTCAAAATGTAAACCCAAACACTAAATTTTCGTGTCATTTTCGTGTCGTGTTTTCGGGTCGTGTGGTAAATTGCCGGGTTTAAAAAAAAGTGATATGGATAAATACTTTTGTAGTTGTATCAAGAGGTACTGGACTTTTACCCCATTTGCCATGTGATTTAAAAAACAATTACTATAACGTTCATATTTGATTATGTATATTTTATAAGTTTTAATTGATTTGTGTAATTAGTTTATAAATATAATAGCATTACGGATTTGAAGCATCATACTAATTCTCTCTTCTATGTGCCATTATCTGATTATTAGATTTTTATTTATCTAAAATTTTGAATCTAACATCCATTTAAAATAGTACTTAACCAATGAATAACCTAAATAGATAGAACTCAATGTCTTGAATCTCACATCGATATAAAATAGAATTCCACCAATGAAAACTTAAATATATTATATTGCATATAAAAAATGTGATGGTTAAATACCCAGCCAATTGATATATACACACACACGCGCATATATATATATATATATAGCAAAACATATTCGAATCACCACATGAAATCTCTCCCATACGTGGTATTTTCTACTTTTTAGATTTTTTTATTTAAAATATTTCATGCCACATTGATTTTGAATGAGACTCCACCGATCAGAGAACTAAATAAGTACTTATAATCAATATGTATTTTACCATCACAGTTCTTATAGGCAATGAATTTGACCGGTTATTTAGTTGGCCAAATAAATAGTGTTATTTTTATTGAAAATGTAATTTGGTCAATCATTGAGTTGGCCTAATAAATAATCGTATTTTTATTGGAAATTTTAATTTGGCTAATTTATTTTTATTTAATTTAATTTGTCCAATTTATCAACATCTAATAATTTAATTTATCGAACATGATTTTTTTATTCTTATTTGTCAAAAATCTTGAATCCCACATCAACTTATATGTATAAATATTGTAAAGTGCTTTTGAAGTTTCCTATCCTTTAAAGTCAAGGATACAGAGGTACGAGCCTATAAAACACATTCTGTTCAAGTAAGATCGTAATTCTAAATTTATACTAGGAATTTAATTTTTAATATTTTGTCATTTATAATATTTATTCTTAATATTTAATGTTGGAGTTCTTATGAGATGGATTAATCAATTACTATAGCGACTTATGTTTAGTTATTTAAATTGTATAAATTTAAATATGTTGAGTAATTAGCGAATATTATATAGGAGTTGGGATATAAATGGGTAATAAAGTCATATTTTAATCGAATTTGTGATGAATACGAGTATATAGTTTTAAATGGGTCTGGGTGGCTGCACCATTCTCTCACTGTTTCATGTGTTACTGTACGAGTTTTGAACTGGAATAAATAGTAAAATCATTTTTCAATCGGATTTAGGACAAGTAAAAATATATAATTCTAAATGAGTTCGGGTGGCTGAATCCCATCTTCATCACTTCTGTTTATTCGTGTGTTCCGTTGCGGTATGATTCCGAGTGGCTGAACCCTAATAAAAATATTTTTAGTTTTTACCTCTAAATTACAATAAAAGTGGATTACCCGTCGAGTCTCCACGGGTTATACACTAGTATTTGTTGATGCCAAAATGTATTCCTCTTGTTAGAGTTGAATTGTGCGATTTCAAATAAAAATCTGAACAAATATGTAAGTTTAGTATCGACCTAACATCAAACCAAATTTTTCTGACCTGGCGGTAGAAAGTTTATCTTAATCATAATAATATAATTATGATTCGGTATTACCGAATCACATAATTTTACTCTAACAAAAGAATATACGCTTTGGAATCAACAAATATGAACAAATAAGTAATTCTAGTATAGGCCTAACATCAGACTATATTTTCCTGACCTAATAGTAGAAAAGTCTCTTAACTCCACTGCTTGTTTATCCTTTTCCGCTTTTTGGTGATTGGACATTACTCAAAATGGCATGCGTTTTTTTATCGGAATATTATACCGTAAAACTTCCATTAATGAATATTCGATTAAATAATAATTTTTTCCAATCTCGATTTAGGTCAATAGGAGGGAGAATGATCCATAAATACAACTTATATTGAAAATTGACAATTAACTCGGGTATCTTTTTTACTGCTAACTCATATTTTACCTACTAAGATCAAAATATACTTTAATAATTAGCAACTCAGATAACATTCAATTTTTTACTCCATATCTATCTATCCATTTTTTCACTTTAGGATTATGTACCAACATTCAACTTTTACTTCATCATCTCTTTACTTGCTTTCTCACTCTATAATTATCGCACAAATAATTAGTCTCTACCACAACTCCACAATAATATTTAAAATTAGTTATTCCAAAAATATGATTACCCATGTTGATAATACGATTACTTAGTAAGATAATAATATTGCTTATCACGATAATCATAGTGAAATGTACAAGCCACAATCACACATCCATCCAATTAGATTTATGAAGCTCAAATCACTAGTTGAAACATAAAGCCAAAAAAATGATCAACCAAATTACAAACACCACAAACAATTCACAAATTAAAAAATCATAACAAACAAATCAGAAATACAACCACCAAAATTATATTTTAATCTTTCACTCAACAGCTGCCGAAAAATTCCACAACCTACCGTCATCGTATTAGCTATGTGCGCAACAATATTACCTATGCAAGTATAAAAAATACTCCATTACAACTAAATCACGAGTACTCTAGTTGAGCAAAAGAAAAATTGGGATAGGATAAAAAATTGATGCCACTACGGTTGGTAAGTTTTCCTTTTTTTTTTTTTTTGGTATCTAGGTTCCAACCAGTTCTCGGGATAACAGTTTCGGCCCCACAATACTGCTACCAGTTAAATCGCGGGATGTCAATCTTTTCCTTCTTTCTATCTGTTGGAATCGTTAATGATTTTAATTTTATTTTGTAAAATTAAATATCATAGGAGCGATCTACGTTCCGAGTAGATGATCGTGGTATATTCACTTTCTCTAAACCGATTCCCGGTGAGTGAGAAATAGTGAATTAAAGTTTGTCTTAATTGTGAATTAATAAGGGATGGAATCCCACATTGAATAATGAACCATCATTATTCTAGTATATAAGGAGTTACCTTTATACATATAATAATTAATGGCACATGTGTATGGGCTTAAAGCCCACACGCGCGCGCCGCCGCCGCCCGCCCGTCTCGCCTCGGCCGCGTGCCAGAATTTTTTGGACAAGCTCAACAACGTAGTTGGGCTCGTATGTGCACATAAGGATGTCCAGGTACATCCGTCAAATGGTTAAGGAGCTGATTATAGTCCAGGTGCATCCGGACTGTTCAAACTCAGCCAAAACGGCAGGTGATAACCTCCTGTGTGTTATGAGGAGGTGTTAAGGTCACTGCTCAAATTCAAACGGCAAGAACCACCGCATTGAATTGTGTAACTCCCGAGTTCAATGCATGAATGCCAAAGATTATGACAAATTTTTAAGGGCTGTGTTTAAATCCCCTGCAGGTGAGATTGCCTATAAATAGGCATGCATCTCATTTGCATCTGACACACAGAAAAATACGAAAAAATATTCTGCATACCTGCATTTCATAAGTCAGTTCAGTTCTCTACTCGTTTGTTCACGGAGCTCGCGAATTGTGGTGCTACATCCGTCGAGACGAAAGTCGTTTTACCTTTGGAGACAAATTGCTAAACCGAAGAGCACTACCGGGGCAATATTTGTCTTGCGGGAAGAGGCCTCCTCGACTCGACTTAATTTACGGTTTTATTATTCTTTTTCTTGTATTTTCAATTCTGTATCGAGTTCTGTAATTTCCTTCTTCGTTGAGTCCTGTAGTTTCTAGATTTCGAGTTGTAATTTGTTTTTCCACTTGTATTTTATTTTCCACCCAGCAAGTTTCTACGACAGAAATTTTCCAACAAGCGCAAGACAAATATTTACTTGCTAAATCCTACAACTGGAGATGACGACCGCTGCTTCCACCGACTCCAACACCACCGCTGCCTTTGCCTCCGCGACCGCCGCTTCGAACGTGGCAAACACCATTGCCGCAACCATGTCCAGCATGATGAGCTCAACTGCCTCATCAACAACTCCATGGGTATTTTCGAAACCTTTCTTACTACCGGTGGATCCACCTCGAGTGGCTCCGTAGGTTCCACTTTTAGTGGTACCGTTGGATCCATGTTAGGATCTAGTGTTGGAGCCTACGGGTTCAACACGAGTGGTTCCTTTTTTGGAACAACCTCGGGGCCAAGGATGATGCCTGCCGCCGAGAAGCCGCCAAAGTTTGGTGGAGCCGACTTTAAAAGGTGGCAACAGAAGATGTTGTTTTATTTGACAACATTGGGCTTTGCGAACTTCCTTAAGGAAGATGCGCCACCGGCGCCAAGTGCTCAAGAGACTAGTTTCACAGTCCGAGCTGCCTATGACAATTGGCCCAATGGAGACTATTTTTGTAAAAACTTTATTCTGAATTCCTTAGAAGATAGTTTGTACAATGTTTATTCTTTTGTAAACACATCAAAAGAGATGTGGGAAAAACTTGAAAAGAAGTACCGTAGTGATGATGCAGGTACAAAGAAGTTTGTAGTCGCCAAGTATCTGGACTACAAAATGGTTGACTCAAGGCCAATCATGGAACAAGTTCAAGAGTTCCAACTCATCATTCATGATGTCAATGCCAAAGGAATGGTCCTGCCGGACGCTTTCACTGTTGCAACTGTGATCGAGAAGTTGCCCCCCAGTTGGAAAGACTTCAAGAGCTATCTCAAACACAAAAGAAAGGAGATGACTCGTGAAGACTTGATTGTGAAACTGCGCATCGAGTCAAACGTGCGCAAAAATGACCACAAACCAAAAGGCCTGATAGATGCTAAGACCAATCTGTTGGAGCATGGCGGTCCCTCCAATAAAAGAGCTCGTCCAAGTGTCCAAAACAAGAGCAAAGGGAAGCAACCAGTCAAGAAGTTTGATGGCGATTGTTTCAACTGTGGCAAACATGGGCATACGGCGAAAGACTGTCGAAAGCCTAAGGCCAACAAGAAGAAGAAACATGTTGCCAACATCGCCGAGACTAACGGCGGATGGAAAGAGGATAACCTTGCTGCTGTGGTCACCGAAGAAGTCAACCACGTTGAGAACCAAGGTGATAGGTACGTCGACACCAGTGCGAACGCCCACGTTGGTGCCGATAGGAGCCAGTTTAAGAACTATCAAGCTGTTGAGGGGAGGAAGCTCAACATGGGGAATCCAGCTTCATCTGAAATTATCGGAGTTGGAGAAGTGGACCTCAAACTTACGTCTGGACAGACACTCACCTTGAAGAATGTGCTTCATGTTCCGGATATGAGGAAGAATTTGATCTCAGGCTCTATACTAGTTAAAAGGGGGTTTAAACTAGTGTTTGAGTCAGATAGAATTATCATAAAAAAGTTTGATAGGTTTCTTGGTAAGGGTTACCTCACGGAGGGACTCTTTAAACTTAATGCTTTGGCTAAACGCCATGTAACCAAGTCCAGTAATGCTAATGAAAATGATACTGCTTCCTCTTACTTGACTGAGTGTTCTGATTTATGGCATTGTAGATTAGGTCATGTGAATCTAAATGCTATAAAAAGATTAGTAAATTTAGATTTACTAAAATAAAATGAAGTCAATACTCAAAACAAATGTGAGATTTGTGTTGAAGCAAAAATGACGAAACTTCCGTTTCATTCGGTAAAACGAAACACACAACCCCTTGAATTAATTCACACAGATGTGTGTGATTTAAAGTTTGTGCAAACTAGAGGTGGTAAGAAGTACTTTATCACTTTTATCGATGACTGCACAAGATATTGTTATCTTTATCTTTTGAGAAGTAAAGATGAGGCTATTGAAGCTTTTAAGAACTTCAAGAATGAAGCCGAAAATCAATTAGGCTGCCGTATCAAGATGGTTCGAAGCGATAGAGGTGGCGAATATGTATCCCAGTTTGAGGAATTATGCAACGAAATCGGTATAATTCATCAAACAACAGCTCCATATGCACCAAAATCTAATGGTGTTGCTGAACGTAAGAATCGAACACTTAAAGATATGATGAATGCCTTATTGATTAGTTCAGGGTTGCCCCAGAACATGTGGGGGGAAGCTGTCTTGACAGCCAACTACATATTGAACAAAATTCCACGCAAAGGTAAAGATATTACTCCTTATGAGTTGTGGAAAGGTAGAAAACCTTCATACAAATATCTCAAAGTGTGGGGGTGTTTAGCTAAGGTTGAGGTACCTCTACCTAAACAAGTTAAAATCAGACCTAAGACGGTCGATTGTATCTTTATTGGGTATGCACTGAAAAGTAGTGCCTATCGGTTTGTTATCCACAAGTCAGAAGATCCTGAAATGACTGTGGGAACAACAACTGAATCAAGGAATGCTGTATTCTTTGAAAACATATATCCTTGTAAGGATAATGATAAAGTTGAGAACAATCCTAGCAATAGAGTTGAAGATGAAGGAACAAGTTCAAAACCTGTGGATGTAGATCCAAAGTCACGTAAGCGATTGAGATCTAATCCGGAAGATCTAGAACCGAGACGTGGTAGTAGGGTTAGGATGTAACACCCCCAAGACGTTCAGGGCATATTACAGTGCCGTGGACCCCACACTGTGGAATCCACCAGGCTAGCGTACCAAACATGACATACGACAACGACAAACCATCATAAGTAAAACGACAAGTTAAATAAAAGACTATAATTGACAAATAAAATTCTGACATCAAATCCATTTTCCCAAAACAGGAACCAAACATTAACAATTTTGGAAAAGAAGTACTCGAGTACTTAAACCAGTTTTATAAAACAGAATCCCCAAAACAAGATATCAAAATATTCGACAGATAGAACACCAATAATCAACTTCTGGACAGTATCATGCTCGCCCATCATCCTCATACGGCTCTAGTGCTCGCTTGTCCCCACGTTCAATACCTGAAATACAAAAAGTATTTCCCCCATTTAAGGGGTTAGCGACAACTGCTAGTGCAAGTACAATCCATTTGAACTACATTCTAATCAGATGAATATATGCGCCAAAAAGTCATTTTAGAAAACATTTTTATATTCCGGAATATTTATGATGTACAATCACAAAACACATTATCTCCAACAAATCACAATTCAAAGTTAACCGTTGATACGAGACTCACGGCCACCGTACCCCGCAGAGCCCCGTCGGACATCCCTGGGTGGCTAACCACAGCTCGCGATACGCACACTCACGGCAATACGTATCCCTAGAGGCCCCGTCGGACCGTCCCTAGGTGAACATACACATATCCATCCACAACAACCACGATAATGCCATAATTCAAATACTAGAACATGTAAACAAATGTAAAGTACTTGCCTTTGAGACATTCTTGAAGAAACGGAAGTGAAACACGACTACGAACGGTCCGGGTGGAAAACGACGGTTCCTAAATGAAGAATCAATACAGTTCAGTCCCAACGGACAACAATACTCTACTGGAATACACCCATAACCCCGGTTACAATATACGACAATAGACGATCAATTGATACGGGCGAGGGTTTAGGCAAAATCTCCCCGTATTGATAATTCGCGGATTAAAATCAAGGAAATTGGATTTGGAATCATTCAATAATCACAATCGGTGAAGAATATCGTAACATAATGGAATAATTCGAGTCCAATTAGCAAAACCCGGAAAAAACCCCAAATTTGACGAGTTAGGGTTCTAGACGAAAATACCTTGATTTCGGATGATGGATGACGATTATGCTGATGATAATATGTTAGCACGACTCTACGGTGATGGAATTTGAAGAGAACTCCGATCAAGACCGATGGAAATCGCCTCTGAGGTCGCACGTCGAAGAAACGAAGAGAAAAGAATAAAAATGCTGTTCTGAAACTGTCCGCTGACTTATATATCTGTGAAGTTAGCGCACGCTAATCGCCATATGTAGCGCGCGCTAACGGGGCCGTGACAGGTCCAGTGGCTACTGCCACTAATCGCTAGCGTACGCTAACAATAGGGAGTTAGCGTACGCTAACTGCACTTCGGTAGCGCATGCAAGGTAACAGGGGTAGCGTGCGCTACCTACACAGCAGTTCAGCACTGCTGATGTCACATCAGCAGTAAGCTGCTGTCGAGGGTATAAAACACGAAACGCACGACGAAACCAGAATCCAGGAACACAGACGCGAAGCATACAATACGACGGAGCTAAGCGCTGAAAGAAAATACAATTCCGACCCCCGGAGGGTCCGTAATGCGGCAACGAAACTAAGATTTCCTAAACTATTAGGAAATTACAAAAATGGCCCAAGTGCCCGAAAATCACGAAACGACGTCGGATTTACAAACCGAAAGTCTCCACATGACCAACTCAACCATACGAACTTGTACAAACCAAGAAACAACGAAAATGAATGAGTTTTACAAGAATCGAACGTCCATACGGCAAAACATGCCATTTTCACGAAATTACGTGAAAACATCATCAAAACTCATCCAAATGGAAAAAATCCAAGAACAAAATAGATTCAAAATGTCGAAACGGTTACAAGCGAGTCGATAAAAATAGACATACACCAAAAATGGAAACTGCTAAAAATGGAAAAATTACGGATATTACATTCTCCCCCTCTAAAATAAAGTTTCGTCCCGAAACTTAAGAATCAAAAAGCTCGGGGTATCTCGAACGCATATCCTCCTCTAGCTCCCACGTCGCTTCTTCTACTCCGTGCCTCGACCATTGCACCTTAACCAAAGGAATGGTTTTGTGCCTTAACTACTTGTCACGACGCTCCAAAATTCTGACGGACCTCTCTTCAAACGTAATATCCTTCTCGATATCCACGTCCCCAAAGTCAATAATGTGGGACGGGTCCGGAACGTACTTCCTCAACTGGAAAACGTGAAATACGCTATGTACATGACTCAGCGACGGAGGTAAAGCCAAACGGTACGCTAACTCACCGACTCTCTCCAATACCTCGAAAGGTCCAATATATCTCGGGCTGAGTTTCCCCTTCTTCCCAAAACGGAAAACTCCTTTCGTCGGAGACACTCTCAACAGAACATGATCTCCCACCTCAAACTCCAAAGGTCTACGCCTAACATCCGCATAAGACTTTTGTCGACTCTGAGCAGCCAACATCCTCTTTCTAATCAATTCAACTTTCTCCCTCGTCTCCAACACAAGGTCCGGCTCGGTGCCAACCAAATCGGACGGCTCATCCCAACATATCGGTGATCGGCAACGTCGGACATAAAGTGCCTCATACGGTGCCATCTTAATCGACGCGTGCCAGCTATTATTATAAGTAAACTCAATCAAAGCCAAATGATCCTCCCAGTCACTACTCCAATCTAACGCACACGCACGCAACAAATCCTCGAACGTCTGAATGGTATGTTCAGACTTCCCATCGGTCTGGGGATGGAACGAAGTGCTCAGACGCAACTATGTCCCCAATGCCTTATGTACCGCCTGCCAAAAATGCGATACAAATCGGCCATCTCTGTCTGAAATAATGGTCCTCGGCGTACCATGAAGCCTCACTATCTGAGTGATAAAAATACGAGCCAACTTTTCTGGACCCCAAGTATCCTTGATGACCAGAAAAAGTGCCGACTTAGTCAGTCGGTCTACAATCACCCATACCCTATTAATACCAGTCTTCGTCCTCGGTAAACTCGTGACAAAATCCATAGAGATGTCCTCCCACTTCCATTCCGGAACGGGAAGTGGTTTCAATAATCCGGCTGGCCGCTGATGCTCAATCTTGACTTGCTGACAAGTCAAACACTTAGCTACAAACTGAACTACCTCCCTCTTCATGTCGTTCCACCAGAAATTCTTCCTCAGATCTTTATACATTTTACTCGAGCCATGATGGACTGAGTAAGGTGACGCATGAGCCTCTCGCATAATGCTCTGTCTCAATTCCGAGTCGTTCGGAACACACAACCGACCTCGGAATCTCAACACACCGTCCTCATGAATAACGAATCCCGGGGCTTTCCCCTTCCCTACACTCTCCCGAAGCTGAATAAACATCGGGTCCTCCAACTGTCCCGATTTAATGTCCTCGACCAGAGATGAAGAAATCTCAAGAGTACGCAACTTCCCGGAACTCTCTGGCAGTACAACCTCAATGCTCAACCTCATAAACTCTCGTTGAAGTCCCGACTGGGCCGTAAGCAACTCAAGCGCTCGAAGCCATACCGATTTCCGGCTCAAGGCATCTGCTACCACATTAGCCTTGCCCGGATGATAAAGGATCTCGAGATCGTAATCCTTAATCAATTCCAACCATCTCCTCTGTCTCATATTAAGCTCCTTCTGCGTGAAAATGTACTTCAGGCTCTTGTGATCGGTGAAAATCTGACACGACGAGCCATACAAGTAATGACGCCAAATTTTCAACGCAAAAACAACTGCGGCCAACTCAAGATCGTGCGTAGGGTAATTCAATTCATACGGTTTCAACTGACGGGAAGCATAGGCAATCGTCCTCCCGTGCTGCATAAGTACGCATCCGAGCCCTTGGCCCGAAGCATCACTATAAACGGAGAAACCATCATTACCACTTGGTAAAGCCAAAACGGGAGCGGTCGTCAACCGCTTCTTCAACTCCTCAAAACTATTCTGCCGCTCATCGGTCCACACAAACTTCTCTGACTTCTGTAACAACTAAGTCAGCGGTCGAGCGAGCTTAGAGAACCCCTCGACGAATCTGCGGTAATACCCGGCTAATCCCAGAAAACTGTGGACCTCTTTCACGTTCTTGGGCGGCGCCCAATCCAACACTGCCTCTACCTTATGTGGGTCCACGCGAACACCCTCGGCCGAGATCACATGACCGAGAAACATAACCTCTCGTAACCAAAACTCACATTTCGAGAACTTAGCAAAAAGATACTGAGTTCTCAAAATATCTAACACGATATGTAAATGACGGGCATGCTCCTCCTCCTTCCTCGAGTAAATCAGAATATCGTCGATAAAGACGACTACACATTTATCGAGGTACTCGATAAAGACTTTGTTCATAAGCTGCATGAACACGGCTGGTGCGTTGGTTAGCCCAAAAGGCATAACCACAAACTCGTAGTGACCGTATCTCGTCCGAAAGGCCGTCTTCGGAATGTCGGTATCCTTCACTCGGAGCTGATAATACCCCGATCTCAAATCAATCTTTGAAAATACAGTTGCCCCTTTCAACTGATCAAACAAATCATCAATCCTCGGGAGCGGATACTTGTTTTTGATGGTCACTTTGTTCAACTCTCGGTAGTCGATACACAAACGAAGTGACCCATCCTTCTTCTTTACGAATAGGACCGGTGCGCCCCAAGGCGAAGCGCTCGGTCGAATATATCCCATGTCTAGCAACTCTCCCAACTGTTTCTTCAGCTCCAGCATCTCGGCGGGCGCCATACGGTATGGCGTCTTAGAAATCGGGGCTGCCCCCGGCTCTAAATCGACGGTAAACTCAACCTCTCGGTCCGGCGGCAAACCCGGCAACTCGTCTGGAAAAACGTCAGGATACTCACATACTACCGGAATAGACGAGAGCTCGACTCCTCCTTCTTCCGATCTCAAAACGTAACACCAATAGCCCGTGCAACCTCCTCGAAGAAGTCTCACCGCCCTCAAGGCGCTGATCAGTAATCTCTGGCTACTCCGCTTACGCCCCACAAAAGAATGCTCGGTACCGTCAGAGGCTAACATCGACACAGTCCTCGATCTATAATTCATGATCGCCCCATGACGGTCCAACCAATCCTCACCCAGAATCAAATCCTCATCTCTAATATCTACCGCAATCAGATTAGAAGGCCAATCCCTCCCCGCGATACTCACAGAAAAATTTCTAATCTCACGGTCCCCCACGATGCTATCCCCGCTAGGAAGTTTAACAACAAAAGGCTCACAAGCAACAAGGCAATCAACATGCAGACGACGCACACAATCCATAGATATAAAAGAATGCGTAGCACCAGAATCGAACAATACGGAAACAGGATGACCAAGGATGTGGACTGCACTGTAGCCACCGTCGTCAGATCTCCGCTCGCCTCATCTCATACACACGGGCGGAATGACCCCGCACTAGAAGCTCCCTCTAGAAGGTGACCACGACCTCGACCTCTACCAAAACTCGTCGCGGTTGAGGAACCGCTTGCCTCGATTCACACTCGGCCTCCCGCACTGGGCCGATATCCGAGTAATCGGAGCCCGAGCCGCATCCGTACAAAACTTAGCACGATGACCCATACGACCACAAGCAAGACACCGAATCGGAGGCCTATCACACTCACTCATCATGTGGCCCTGACGATCAGCTTGAAGCACTTAGGACCACGAACGGAACCACAGGAGCGGACCTAGAACCGTTTCCTCGACCAACCGATGGCGATCGACTCAAGACTCGCGAACTGCACCGAGCCTTCGGATACCCTCCCGACTTGCCTCCAGAAAACTGACCGGAGGTCTTCTGCTTCTTTCCTTCAGCTGCCGTCTCTGTCGCAGAAAACGACATCTCATAAGCCATCGCTTTATTCTGATATTCCTTCAAAGTCGTGCACCCCAGACCAGACATGTAGTGGCGCACCCTTGGTTTCATCCGCATGTCAAAGTGGCGGCTCTTATCAAGCTCATCGCGGACTTGGTTTCTCACATAATGTAACTGTTGATTGTAGTCTTTGATAGCTTGAGATATAGGAACATCTTGAGGTTTAGCCTCAAAGAAGGCTCGGATCCTTCCTTCTTTCACTAGCCATGGACAAAACTCATCTTCCATCAAATCCTGAAACTCTGCCCACGTGGCTGCCCGGTCACGTGGTCTCACCGCTTGCCACCACGTTGCTGCCTCCTTGGCGAGGAAGTACTGAGCAATGGGTACTTTCCTCTCCTCGGAACAATTAGCAGCCTCAAACACTTTCTCCATCTCGAATAGCCAATTCTCCCAACCAGAAGGGCCTAAGCACCGTCAAACCGCGAGGACGATACGAATCACGTCTTGAAGTAGCTTATCATTTCGGATCCAGAGGCGGAACCGGTTGGCATTAGCATGGCCGACTGTAACGGCTCGAGTCGCAGAGCGTCATCCGGTTCGCTACTTGTTGCAAAATGTTGCCACTCCAACATTCTCGTGCACACGGAGCTAGCAGATCGTCCCGCCGACCTCCGAACTAGGGGGAACACTGCTCGACAAAGAGGGCATCGCGAATCGGTTCGAATGATCGAACATGGCCGCCCACTGCCGCGCCACGTCCCCTACCGCGTCCGCGACCGCGTCCGCGTCCTCTACCAGCAGGAATTCTGAAGAAGCAACGGGTAAGTACAATTCAAACGCAAAACGCAAAAAGATACCAAGACAGGAATAGAACATAACGATGAAATGAGTCAAGTTAGGAAAACTTACGAGCATCGGCGTACTGAGATGATGGCATAGTAGTGATACTGTCCCAAAAACGACACTTAACTAGACCCAAATAACCGACAGCCTAGGTATCCATAAACCTAAGCTCTGATACCATATTCTGTAACACCCCCAAGACGTTCAGGGCATATTACAGTGACGTGGACCCCACATTGTGGAATCCACCAGGCTAGCGTACCAAACATGACATACGACAACGACAAACCATCATAAGTAAAACGACAAGTTAAATAAAAGACTATAATTGACAAATAAAATTCTGACATCAAATCCATTTTCCCAAAACAGGAACACAACATTAACAATTTTGCAAAAGAAGTACTCGAGTACTTAAACCAGTTTTATAAAACAGAATCCCCAAAACAAGATATCAAATTATTCGACAGATAGAACACCAATAATCAAGTTCTGGACAGTATCATGCTCGCCCATCATCCTCATACGGCTCTAGTGCTCGCTTGTCCCCACGTTCAATACCTGAAATACAAAAAGTATTTCCCCCATTTAAGGGGTTAGCGACAACTGCTAGTGCAAGTACAATCCATTTGAACTACATTCTAATCAGATGAATATATGCGCCAAAAAGTCATTTTAGAAAACATTTTTATATTCCGGAATATTTATGATGTACAATCACAAAACACATTATCTCCAACAAATCACAATTCAAAGTTAACCGTTGATACGAGACTCACGGCCACCGTACTCGCATGAGCCCGTCGGACATCCCTGGGTGGCTAACCACAGCTCGCGATACGCACACTCACGGCAATACGTATCCCTAGAGGCCCCGTCGGACCGTCCCTAGGTGAACATACACATATCCATCCACAATAACCACGATAATGCCATAATTCAAATACTAGAACATGTAAACAAATGTAAAGTACTTGCCTTTGAGACATTCTTGAAGAAACGGAAGTGAAACACGACTACGAACGGTCCGGGTGGAAAACGACGGTTCCTAAATGAAGAATCAATGCAGTTCAGTCCCAACGGACAACAATACTCTACTGGAATACACCCATAACCCCGGTTACAATATACGACAATAGACGATCAATTGATACGGGCGAGGGTTTAGGCAAAATCTCCCCGTATTGATAATTCGCGGATTAAAATCAAGGAAATTGGATTTGGAATCATTCAATAATCAAAATCGGTGAAGAATATCGTAACATAATGGAATAATTCGAGTCCAATTAGCAAAACCCGGAAAAAACCCCAAATTTGACGAGTTAGGGTTCTAGACGAAAATACCTTGATTTCGGATGATGGATGACGATTATGCTGATGATAATATGTTAGCACGACTCTACGGTGATGGAATTTGAAGAGAACTCCGATCAGGACCGATGGAAATCGCCTCTGAGGTCGCACGTCGAAGAAACGAAGAGAAAAGAATAAAAATGCTGTTCTGAAACTGTCCGCTGACTTATATATCTGTGAAGTTAGCGCACGCTAATCGCCATATGTAGCGCGCGCTAACGGGGCCGTGACAGGTCCAGTGGCTACTGCCACTAATCGCTAGCGTACGCTAACAATAGGGAGTTAGCGTACGCTAACTGCACTTCGGTAGCGCACGCAAGGTAACAGGGGTAGCGTGCGCTACCTACACAGCAGTTCAGCACTGCTGATGTCACATCAGCAGTAAGCTGCTGTCGGGGGTATAAAACACGAAACGCACGACGAAACCAGAATCCAGGAACACAGACGCGAAGCATACAAGACGACGGAGCTAAGCGCTGAAAGAAAATACAATTCCGACCCCCGGAGGGTCCGTAATGCGGCAACGAAACTAAGATTTCCTAAACTATTAGGAAATTACAAAAATGGCCCAAGTGCCCGAAAATCACGAAACGACGTCGGATTTACAAACCGAAAGTCTCCACATGACCAACTCAACCATACGAACTTGTACAAACCAAGAAACAACGAAAATGAATGAGTTTTACAAGAATCGAACGTCCATACGGCAAAACATGCCATTTTCACGAAATTACGTGAAAACATCATCAAAACTCATCCAAATGGAAAAACTCCAAGAACAAAATAGATTCAAAATGTCGAAACGGTTACAAGCGAGTCGATAAAAATAGACATACACCAAAAATGGAAACTGCTAAAAATGGAAAAATTACGGATATTACATTCTCCCCCTCTAAAATAAAGTTTCGTCCCGAAACTTTATTTTAGAGGGGGAGAATGTAATATCCGTAATTTTTCCATTTTTAGCAGCGCGGGGTATCTCGAACGCATATCCTCCTCTAGCTCCCACGTCGCTTCTTCTACTCCGTGCCTCGACCATTGCACCTTAACCAAAGGAATGGTTTTGTGCCTTAACTGCTTGTCACGACGCTCCAAAATTCTGACGGACCTCTCTTCAAACGTAATATCCTTCTCGATATCCACGTCCCCAAAGTCAATAATGTGGGATGGGTCCGGAACGTACTTCCTCAACTGGAAAATGTGAAATACGCTATGTACATGACTCAGCGACGGAGGTAAAGCCAAACGGTATGCTAACTCACCGACTCTCTCCAATACCTCGAAAGGTCCAATATATCTCGGGCTGAGTTTCCCCTTCTTCCCAAAACGGAAAACTCCTTTCGTCGGAGACACTCTCAACAGAACATGATCTCCCACCTCAAACTCCAAAGGTCTACGCCTAACATCCGCATAAGACTTTTGTCGACTCTGAGCAGCCAACATCCTCTTTCTAATCAATTCAACTTTCTCCCTCATCTCCAACACAAGGTCCGGCTCGGTGCCAACCAAATCAGACGGCTCATCCCAACATATCGGTGATCGGCAACGTCGGCCATAAAGTGCCTCATACGGTGCCATCTTAATCGACGTGTGCCAGCTATTATTATAAGTAAACTCAATCAAAGCCAAATGATCCTCCCAGTCACTACTCCAATCTAACGCACACGCACGCAACAAATCCTCGAACGTCTGAATGGTATGTTCAGACTGCCCATCGGTCTGGGGATGGAACGAAGTGCTCAGACGCAACTATGTCCCCAATGCCTTATGTACCGCCTGCCAAAAATGCGATACAAATCGGCCATCTCTGTCTGAAATAATGGTCCTCGGCGTACCATGAAGCCTCACTATCTGAGTGATAAAAATACGAGCCAACTTTTCTGGACCCCAAGTATCCTTGATGCCCAGAAAATGTGCCGACTTAGTCAGTCGGTCTACAATCACCCATACCATATTCATACCAGTCTTCGTCCTCGGTAAACTCGTGACAAAATCCATAGAGATGTCCTCCCACTTCCATTCCGGAACGGGAAGTGGTTTCAATAATCCGGCTGGCCGCTGATGCTCAATCTTGACTTGCTGACAAGTCAAACACTTAGCTACAAACTGAACTACCTCCCTCTTCATGTCGTTCCACCAGAAATTCTTCCTCAGATCTTTATACATTTTACTCGAGCCATGATGGACTGAGTAAGGTGACGCATGAGCCTCTCGCATAATGCTCTGTCTCAATTCCGAGTCGTTCGGAACACACAACCGACCTCGGAATCTCAACACACCGTCCTCATGAATAACGAATCCCGGGGCTTTCCCCTTCCCTACACTCTCCCGAAGCTGAATAAACATCGGGTCCTCCAACTGTCCCGATTTAATGTCCTCGACCAGAGATGAAGAAATCTCAAGAGTACGCAACTTCCCGGAACTCTCTGGCAGTACAACCTCAATGCTCAACCTCATAAACTCTCGTTGAAGTCCCGACTGGGCCGTAAGCAACTCAAGCGCTCGAAGCCATACCGATTTCCGGCTCAAGGCATCTGCTACCACATTAGCCTTGCCCGGATGATAAAGGATCTCGAGATCGTAATCCTTAATCAATTCCAACCATCTCCTCTGTCTCATATTAAGCTCCTTCTGCGTGAAAATGTACTTCAGGCTCTTGTGATCGGTGAAAATCTGACACGACGAGCCATACAAGTAATGACGCCAAATTTTCAACGCAAAAACAACTGCGGCCAACTCAAGATCGTGCGTAGGGTAATTCAATTCATACGGTTTCAACTGACGGGAAGCATAGGCAATCGTCCTCCCGTGCTGCATAAGTACGCATCCGAGCCCTTGGCCCGAAGCATCACTATAAACGGAGAAACCATCATTACCACTTGGTAAAGCCAAAACGGGAGCGGTCGTCAACCGCTTCTTCAACTCCTCAAAACTATTCTGCCGCTCATCGGTCCACACAAACTTCTCGACTCAGAACAACTAAGTCGGCGGTCGAGCGAGCTTAGAGAACCCTCGACGAATCTGTAATACCCGGCTAATCCTTAAAACTGTGGACCTCTTTCACGTTCTTGGGCGGCGCCCAATCCAACACCGCCTCTACCTTATGTGGGTCCACGCGAACACCCTCGGCCGAGATCACATGACCGAGAAACATAACCTCTCGTAACCAAAACTCACATTTCGAGAACTTAGCAAAAAGATACCGAGTTCTCAAAATATCTAACACGATATGTAAATGACGGGCATGCTCCTCCTCCTTCCTCGAGTAAATCGAATATCGTCGATAAAGACGACTACACATTTATCGAGGTACTCGATAAAGACTTTGTTCATAAGTGCATGAACACGGTGGTGCGTTGGTTAGCCCAAAAGGCATAACCACAAACTCGTAGTGACCGTATCTCGTCCGAAAGGCCGTCTTCGGAATGTCGGTATCCTTCACTCGGAGCTGATAATACCCCGATCTCAAATCAATCTTTGAAAATACAGTTGCCCCTTTCAACTGATCAAACAAATCATCAATCCTCGGGAGCGGATACTTGTTTTTGATGGTCACTTTGTTCAACTCTCGGTAGTCGATACACAAACGAAGTGACCCATCCTTCTTCTTTACGAATAGGACCGGTGCGCCCCAAGGCGAAGCGCTCGGTCGAATATATCCCATGTCTAGCAACTCTCCCAATGCTTTCTCACTCCAAAGATCTCGGCGGGCGCCATACGGTATGGCGTCTTATAAATCGGGGCTGCCCCCAGCTCTAAATCGACGGTAAACTCAACCTCTCGGTCCGGCGGCAAACCCGGCAACTCGTCTGGAAAAACGTCAGGATACTCACATATTACCAGAATAGACGAGAGCTCGACTCCTCCTTCTTCCGATCTCAAAACGTAACACCAATAGCCCGTGCAACCTCCTCGAAGAAGTCTCACCGCCCTCAAGGCGCTGATCAGTAATCTCTGGCTACTCCGCTTACGCCCCACAAAAGAATGCTTGGTACCGTCAGAGGCTAACATCGACACAGTCCTCGATCTATAATTCATGATCGCCCCATGACGGTCCAACCAATCCTCACCCAGAATCAAATCCTCATCTCTAATATCTACCGCAATCAGATTAGAAGGCCAACGGGCAAATGAAGAATGAAGAATCAATACAGTTCAGTCCCAACGGACAACAATACTCTACTGGAATACACCCATAACCCCGGTTACAATATACGACAATAGACGATCAATTGATACGGGCGAGGGTTTAGGCAAAATCTCCCCGTATTGATAATTCGCGGATTAAAATCAAGGAAATTAGATTTGGAATCATTCAATAATCACAATCGGTGAAGAATATCGTAACATAATGGAATAATTCGAGTCCAATTAGCAAAACCCGGAAAAAACCCCAAATTTGACGAGTTAGGGTTCTAGACGAAAATACCTTGATTTCGGATGATGGATGACGATTATGCTGATGATAATATGTTAGCACGACTCTACGGTGATGGAATTTGAAGAGAACTCCGATCAGGACCGATGGAAATCGCCCCTGAGGTCGCACGTCGAAGAAACGAAGAGAAAAGAATAAAAATGCTGTTCTGAAACTGTCTGCTGGCTTATATATCTGTGAAGTTAGCGCACGCTAATCGCCATATGTAGCGCGCGCTAACGGGGCCGTGACAGGTCCAGTGGCTACTGCCACTAATCGCTAGCGTACGCTAACAATAGGGAGTTAGCGTACGCTAACTGCACTTCGGTAGCGCACGCAAGGTAACAGGGGTAGCGTGCGCTACCTACACAGCAGTTCAGCACTGCTGATGTCACATCAGCATTAAGCTGCTGTCGAGGGTATAAAACACGAAACGCACGACGAAACCAGAATCCAGGAACATAGACGCGAAGCATACAAGACGACGGAGCTAAGCGCTGAAAGAAAATACAATTTCAACCCCCGGAGGGTCCGTAATGCGGCAACGAAACTAAGATTTCCTAAACTATTAGGAAATTACAAAAATGGCCCAAGTGCCCGAAAATCACGAAACGACGTCGGATTTACAAACCGAAAGTCTCCACATGACCAACTCAACCATACGAACTTGTACAAACCAAGAAACAACGAAAATGAATGAGTTTTACAAGAATCGAACGTCCATACGGCAAAACATGCCATTTTCACGGAATTACGTGAAAACATCATCAAAACTCATCCAAATGGAAAAACTCCAAGAACAAAATAGATTCAAAATGTCGAAACGGTTACAAGCGAGTCGATAAAAATAGACATACACCAAAAATGGAAACTGCTAAAAATGGAAAAATTACGGATATTACATAGGACACCAAAGACATTTGGACCTGACTACATAGCATTCATGTTGGATGAAGAACCAACGTCGATCAAAGTAGCTTATGCCAGACCAGACGGGTTGCTCTAGAAAGAAGCTGTTCAGAGTGAAATTGACTCAATTTTACAAAACCAAACTTGGGTTTTGGTTGATTTACCTGAAGGTTGTAAGCCCTTAGGATGCAAATGGATCCTTAAAAGAAAGTACAAGGCTAATGGGTCAATTGACAAGTATAAAGCTAGTTTAGTAGTCAAAGGTTTCAAACAGAATGAAGGCTACGATTTTTTCGATACCTATTCACCTGTAACGAGAATTACATCTATTCGAGTGCTTCTCGCGATTGCTGCTTTGCACGATCTTGAGATTCATCAAATGGATGTTAAGACTGCTTTTCTGAACGGTGATCTGGATGAAGAGATCTATATGGAACAACCTGAAGGGTTTGTAGTACTTGGACAAGAGAAAAAGGTATGCAAACTGGTTAAGTCTCTATATGGATTGAAACAAGCTCCACTACAGTGGCACTTGAAATTTGATAATGTAATGTTATCAAATGGTTTTAAAATAAACGAGTGTGATAAATGTGTTTATATTAAGAACACTAATAACGGTTATGTTATTGTGTGTCTTTATATAGATGACATGTTAATCATGGGTAACAATATACAAGTGATTAACGATACTAATAACATGTTAAAAAGAAATTTTGACATGAAAGACATGGGGCTAGCCGATGTGATTCTTGGAATGAAAATTTTGAGAAAATCTGATGAAATCATCTTGACACAATCTCACCATGCCGAGAAAGTTCTCAAGAAATTTAATGCTTTTGATAGCTTGCCGGCTAAGACCCCAATAGATTTAAATGATCACTTGAGCAAAAATCGAGGGGAACCCGTTGCACAAGAAGAATATGCACGAGTCATTGGGTGTTTAATGTATCTTACAAATTGCACTCAACCCGATTTAGCTTGCGCTGTAAACAAATTGAGTCGTTATACGAGCAATCCAAGCAAAGAGCATTGGAAAGCTCTCGTTAGAGTTTTGAGGTACTTAAAGTATACTCAAAACCTTGGGCTACACTATTCGAGATACCCCCCGGTACTTGAAGGGTACTATGATGCGAATTGGATATTCGATACGAAAAGTTCATTTTCTACAAGTGGTTACGTGTTTACCATTGGGGTGGAACTGTCTCGTGGAAGTCCGCGAAACAAACATGTATAGCCCGATCCACCATGGAATCGGAATTCATAGCTTTGGACAAAGCTGGTGAAGAAGCCGAATGGCTCAGAAACTTTCTAGAAGATATTCCATGTTGGTCCAAGCCGATTACTGCAGTGATGATTCACTGTGATAGCCAAGCTGCTATTGGTAGGGCGAGAAGTAACGTGTATAATGGAAAGTCTCGACATATTCGTCGACGCCATAATACCGTGAGACATTTGATCAAAAGTGGGGTTATCTCTATTGACTATGTGAGGTCAATGGATAATCTAGCGGATCCGCTAACCAAAGGGTTAAACCGTGATCAAATGAATAAATTGCTAGAGGGAATGGGTTTAAAATCCACAAATTGAGAATTATCATAGTGGTAACCCAACCAAGATGACTGGAGATCCCAAGAACTTGGTTCAATGGGAGAACTAAGCTATGAGAGTTCGTGTGAAACACTCATCTAAGTTTATTCCCTATAGAGAAATTGAGTGTTGAAAGCTTGCCTAGTGGTGAGGTTAAGTCTATGACTTTTAATGATTCCTAAAGCCCTCGAGGAGGTTGAGTATGGCAAGATACTCGATAAATAATCACCTATATAAGTGAGAAATGGGGGCCGCTTCATGGAAATCACTTATGAATCCAAAGGGGTGTCCAAGGCCAGCAAAGGACACAAAACGTGAGAACGGATGAGGTTGAGGTGTTCAAGTGTTAGGACCATTGTCTCGGTGCACGCCGTGAGGGAATAGTTCAAAACATCAAGCCACTAATCCGCCTGTGTACCCTATGATGTTAACTATGGAAGGTTCAAAGTCACGAACTACCTATCCTTATACTTTAACGCCTCTTGAGGACTGAGCTTGAGTCCGCATATTGCATTTGGGCTATTTTCACTCATGTGGGGATTATTGGAATCGTTAATGATTTTAATTTTATTTTGTAAAATTAAATATCATAGGATCGATCTACGTTCCGAGTAGATGATCGTGGTATATTCACTTTCTCTAAACCGATTCCCGGTGAGTGAGAAATAGTGAATTAAAGTTTGTCTTAATTGTGAATTAATAAGGGATGGAATCCCACATTGAATAATGAACCATCATTATTCTAGTATATAAGGAGTTACCTTTATACATGTAATAATTAATGGCACATGTGTATGGGCTTAAAGCCCACACGCGCGCGCCGCCGCCGCCCGCCCGTCTCGCCTCGGCCGCGTGCCGCGTGCCAGATTTTTTTGGACAAGCTCAACAACGTAGTTGGGCTCGTATGTGCACATAAGGATGTCCAGGTACATCCGTCAAATGGTTAATGAGCTGATTATAGTCCAGGTGCATCCGGACTGTTCAAACTCAGCCAAAAAACGGTCAGTAACCTCCCATGTGTTATGAGGAGGTGTTAAGGCTGCCTGTTCAAATTCAAAACGGGCATTAACCACTGCCTTGAATTGTGTAACTCCTGAGTTCAATGCAGGCATGAATGCCTGCATTATGACAGCCTTAAGGGCTGTGTTTAAATCCCCTGCAGGTGAGATGGCCTATAAATAGGCATGCATCTCATTTGCATCTGACACACAGAAAAATACGAAAAAATATTCTGCATACCTGCATTTCATAAGTCAGTTCAGTTCTCTACTCGTTCTTGTTCGCCGGAGCTCGCCGGAATTGTGGTGCTACATCCGTCGAGACGAAAGTCGTTTTACCTTTGGAGACAAATTGCTAAACCGAAGAGCACTACCGGGGCAATATTTGTCTTGCGGGAAGAAGCCTCCTCGACTCGACATAATTTACGGTTTTATTATTCTTTTTCTTGTATTTTCAATTCTGTATCGAGTTCTGTAATTTCCTTCTTCGTTGAGTCCTGCAGTTTCTAGATTTCAAGTTGTAATTTGTTTTTCCAATTGTATTTTATTTTCCGCCCAACAAGTTTCTAGGACAGAAATTTTCCTAACACTATCTTCTTCTTCTCTTCTATTTTCTTCTTCTTGAGAATACCCTCGGCCGCATGACACCTCAGAAACCGACCACCGAAGTTACCCTGCCCACGATGAATGATGGTAGCATTCAGGCAGCATATGGACGGCGAAGCTCCTGGTGGGTTGCTACTGGAGATGGATGATGACGATGATTATGGTAATTTCGGGTCGGGTTTGATGAACAACCGAAAACATGGCACGATTAGCCGGAAAGATCGTAATGATTTTTACTGAACTTGAAACTGGAATTGAGCTGAAGTATCCAGATTTGTTGTTTTTCTGAGTTTTTTTTAATTTAAATATTCATAATAAATATATGAAAGATTATCTCAATAAAGGAAAGGCATTCAGCAATAATAAGTCACCGCAGCGCAAAATCGAAAAACAGTAATTAAGCATAGCCTCTGTTCCAACCTTTTTCTGATTTCCTGCACTTTCCCTTAACAGCGAATCTTATGACAGGGAAGCCCGCTCCCAACTCCAAGGCTATCAGGACAGATAGAAAGATTAGAGTCGAAAAGGGGTGGGTTATTAAGACCCTGTATTACAAGGGTTTGTCCTTTCGTTTTTTTTTTTTTTTTTGTGTGTTATGTTTTTTTAGTGTTTATTTGTTTTATGTTTTTTTGTGTAATATTTTTTTTTAGTATTTATTTGTTATGTTTTTTGTGTTATGTTTTTTTAGTGTTTATTTGTTATGTATTTCTATTTAATTAAACAACAACAACAATAACACGTTAAACATTAACACATTAAACAACTACAACAACTGTTATTATTCAACTAAACAACAACATTAACATATTATTTAAAAACAACACCACCAAATATAGTGCATTTACTATGTTTGTACTCTTATATGTACAACATAAATCAGTAATCATTTATTATGTTTGTGCTCTTATATTCTCAATAATTTCAGTATACATGCGTTGTCGATTGGAATATAAAGTTTCCCATGCGGATGCATTGGGAAGTCTGTACGCTCCCCATTGTGGGTAAGTATTGGGGAGGTGAATTTTCATCCAGCGTTACATAAATGTAGTGAGCACAGTCGTCGTCCCCTACACGGGCAATCACGAGGGGGCCACTAATAACAAAATCGATCCCTCGAGCTATATTTTGCACCCAATCAGTTAGTTGCTCAGGAGAACTGAACACCTGAAAATACATTACAAAAAATTAATCGAACCAAACTGTGACCACCCCTACTAAATATAACAAAAAATTAATCGAACCAAACAAAAAAATATTTTTATTTGTTACAATTTTTTTAAAATAACTTTTTGTTACAACTTTTAAAAAAAAATACTTTTTTGTTACAACTTTTTTTCTTCAACTTTTTTTTGTCTTTAAATATATATATATATATATATATATATATATTGCAGGGGGTTTTGGTACGGGGTTTTTGTAGGGAGAGAGAGGGTTTTGGTAGGGGGTTTCGTAGGGGGAATCTGTTATAGACCCCGCGGAAAAAGAGTGACGATTGGAAAAATTTTATAGTAATCAGTTAAAAAAACAATAAAGTGCATTTTGTGTACTCACACTTTGGGTGTCAGACTATTTGGAATATTAGACTTTTAAAACTACCACTTGTTATACTGGACTTCTAACTATTTTGCAATATGTATACTATCGTCAAGTCTGGTTAACTCCATTATTTTTTCAAGGGTATTTCAGTCCTTTTGTATTCATCTTCTTCCTCAAACCCATTTCCACCATTAACAATTTTTTAAGAACTTGGAACTCGAATATATCATCTGTTTCACAACAAAATAGACTCATTTAAATTACATTAAAGTGTCTCTTTCTCCTTTACAATGGGATATTAATTATAACTATCAAAGATTAACTTTCAAGAATTTTTATATTTAAAAAACTTCAATTAATGTAGTTTTCTTAGTTTGTTCTTTTAAATTTCTTTCATCAAACTCAATCAATGTCAATTTGTATAGGAGAAAAAGAAGACTTTGTTGCAATTTGAATGACTTGATTTCGTTAAAATATGAGTGAAATACTTAAATTTTAATTCCTTAAAAGCTTCAACAATGGTGAAAAAGGGTTTGAGGAAGAAGATGATACAAAAAAGACTGAAATACTCTTGAAAAAATTAACGAAGTTAGCCAGACTTGACGTTAATACACACATTACAAAAAAAATTAAAAATCCGGTATTACAAGTAGTAGTTTTAGAAGTCTAGTATCTCAAGTGATCTGAAATAAATCATTTTTATTTCAAATTTTATGCTTTCCTAAAATATTTATCTACGGACCATTTTTCTTAATTTCGTGCGAACTGAATTCAATTTCATCTTTTAACTTTTTGGAGGGCATAAACTATATTCGGCATATTCTTCTCGTTTTGAAGCAAGTATTTTTTTCTCAGTCTCTACGGCGAGAAAAGCTTCGTTTGGAGGAACATGTGGTATATCGTTACTATCATCTAGATCTTGATCGTCATCATCTTCCATATCCATTACTCCTTGAATAATTCTTCATCCATAAACAATTCCATTAAAGCTTCATTTTCACTAGGATACAGAGCCAGATGGGGAGGCCACATCTAGGGTCTCCTTTAGGAGAGGAGACAAAAAAAAACATTTCAGTATACAATTGTAGAAAATAAAATCAAGGACATTCTAAATAAAATTTTTACTTCTTTTAATTTTCTTATGGTCTTTCAGAGCTTTTAGATCTTTTTCTTAGATTTGTTTTTAGTTCTTATGTTTTTTAAGTTTTATATTTTTTTTTGAACTTCAATATGAAGGATTTGAGTTTAGCTTATTTGTAATTCTATTGTAATTACATTGTTGGAAATTTACAGAACTAACAATCGCAAGATGATTTTAAATTCTCTGTAATTTCCAATAGCGATCGATACTGATGCTACTGCTGCCTCTGCCGCCGCTGCTGTCGCTGCCAAAGCTGTTGCCAACGTTCATGTTGTGCAAGCTGAGAAATCCATGAAGTTTTCGGGTGTTGATTCAAGAGATGGTAGCAAAAGATGTTGTTTTATCTCACTACCTTGGAACTAGATGTTTATCTCAAGCATGATCCTCCTATGGTTAGTGAGACGGAAATTGATAGTACGAAGCATTTTGCTTACGATCAGTGGACTAACGGTGACTTCATGTGCCATAATACTTATGAATGGGCTGGTTGATTCTCCGTACAACGTGTACAGTCAAATCAAAACATCTAAAGAGCTTTGGAATTCTTTGGAGAAAAAGTACAAAACCGATGATGCTAGAGCTAAGAAGTTCGTGATCGGACACTACGTGGACTTTCAGATGACGGACTTCAAAACCGTTATCGAACAATTCCAATAATGTGCATTAAATCAATGCTGAATGATTCTTCCTGAACCGTTTGTTGTGGGGACGATAATTAATAAGTTGCCCCCTAGTTGGAAGGACTTCAAAAATTACCTAAAACACAAACAAAAGGAAATGAGTTTAGAGGACTTGGTTGTTCGACTCAGAATTGAGGAAGACAATCGAAAGTCTGACTCTAAATTTACGAGAGGCCCGATGGAGGCCAAAGAAAACTTGCTTGAACATGGATCCTCTAGTAAGAAAAGGAAACTGAACCATGTTCAAGAAAAAGGGAAAAAACCTTTTATGGCAAAGAAATTTACTGAAAACTGCCACAACTGTGGTAAGCCGAACCACAAGACAAAGGACTGTCGCTTGCCAATAAATTCAACTAGTCAGCAAAATAAAGGCAGGTGAGTCGCTAATGTGGTTGAACATGGCGATGTTTGTAACACTCTCGTGATTTACGAAGATATTACAGCGCCGTAGATTCCTTTTAGGAACCTACCAGGCTTTGACCAATATAAAACACATTGACAAACAACAAACTGAGACATTAATACGTATAAAACAAACAACACCCTTAGTACGACATAAATCTCAAGATAGTACATTACATAATCCCGTTGGATCGCAACAAACACAACAATTCAATTTGATCCAACCACAACATCAACAACCATCATTAAACACAAATTACATCACGTGATAGTACCCGCGCGAGTACAAAACCAAAACTCGATTATGACCACGACCATACGACCACCGACTCAAAATAGCGCACGATATCAATGCTGCCCACCAAGCTCGTGTCCCGCCCTGTGCTGGCTGTCCCACTGGACCTGTACCTGAATACACAAAAGTATATCCACCCCCGAAGGGGTTAGCAAAACCGGTGCAAGTACAATAATTCTAGAATATGTAAAACAAGTGAATAATCATCATAAATCACAGAAATCACAGTGCCATCACAGTTATTCCGGAATATCATACCACAATCATCATCACAAAACAACCTCCCGAGCTATACTGGCCCTGTACCTCTCGAGCAAGATACACACCCCAGGGACACCTCGTCAGGCCCTCCCTAGTGTATAGCCCAACCGAGTGATCCGTAGGGAAACACAGCCTACCAGACCCCAGGGGACCCTCACTGGTTTTACTCGGCTCGCACACACTCAATCAACAAATGGCACAATTCACATTTTCTGAAATCATCATTTTTCACATATTCACACGAAGTACATTAAACACAATCAAAGTACTTGCCTCAATTCGAACGACACGAAAAACGACGAATGGATGAATGTACGGTCCGAACTTCCTTCAAAAAATCAACCCTAACACAACGAAATACTGAATCAAAACACATCACCATGGAAACAGAAGGATTCACCTTAAGTTCTACCCTTAGGAACATTTAATCGGACACTATGGGGGCGGAGTGGATTATACACCATTTAACGGATAAAAACTCGAAACAAAATCCGTAAACTTCAAGGAAAACAAGGGATTATGACTTCATAATAATAATCTAACACAAATCAAGGCCAAGACGGACCAGAGAAGCAAAATATTAACAAATCCCCAAAATTTCCAAAAACTAGGGATTGAACAATTTTTACCTTGATTTGGATGATAAACTTGATGATATCTTGTTAGATTGAGACTAGGAACTCAAATGTTGTTAGATGGTGAAATATGGTCGAAATACACACTTTCCTACGCTATAAATCGCTCAGCCGCCGGAGGAGAGGAAGAAGAAGTGAAAAATGACATTTCTACAACCTGCCCCCTATATATATATTGGGTAGGATTAGCGCACGCTACGGCTAAAATTTAGCGTGCGCTAACAGGTTAAAGGCGGTGCATTGTAGAGGAAATGGCAATCCAGAATCTTCTGTCTGACCCCGATAGCGTGCGCTATCTATCGCCACTAGCGCGCGCTAGCTACACAATAGCGTGCGCTACCTGCTAGTACCTGCAGTCCAGAAACGTTTCTGCCCTCACTGACCTGCCGATTTAGCGCGCGCTACCTTACAAATAACGTGCGCTAGTCAATCAAAACAACGTATGCTAATCCATCCATAACGTACGCTAACACCCCATTCCAGAGTCCACAAAGCTCACTGCCCAGCAGGCTTAGCGCGCTCTACGCATAACAATGGCGTGCACTACTCACACATAGTTAGCGTGCGCTAGGAATACAGTCTAGCGTGCGCTAACTGCTACTCTCCAGAATTAAATTCCGCAAAGTCCGGCCAAATCGAGCACAATCCAAAAATCACAAAACTCAATAATTACCAACCAAGAACATACCAAGGTCAATCATCAATACATACGATCCAAATAACCACAATACCATAAAATACGTCTAAAACAACACTCATAAAATACATGGATATTACACCCTTACCCCCTAAAAAGAAGTTTCATCCCAAAACTTAAGATTCAAAAAGTTTGGGGTATCGGGTACGCATACTATCCTTGGTTTCCAACGTGGACTCTTCAATTCCATGCTTAGACCATTGGAACTTTACTAACGGAATCACTTTCCGTCGCAATTGTTTCACTCGATGCTCTAATATGGTTACCGGTTGCTCTTCGTACGTAACATCATCATTAACCTCGATCTCTTGATAATCAATAACATGGCCGTGGTCGAGAACATACTTACGTAATTGTGAAACATGAAACACATTATGAACATGACCGAGCGTCGGAGGTAACGCTAGTCGATAAGCTACATCACCTATCTTGTCCAGAATTTCGAAGGGACCAATATAACGAGGACTAAGCTTCCCCTTCTTACCAAACCGAAGGACTCCACGAGTCGGCGATACCTTCAACAACACATGATCTCCTGCCTGAAATTCTAATGGTCGACGTCGAACATCGGCATATGACTTTTGTCGACTTTGGGCGGTCAACAACCTTTGTCGAATAACAGCGAGTTTCTCCCTTGTTTGAATCATCAAGTCCGGTTCTACTCTAAGTAACTCGTACGGTTCGTCCCAACAAATTGGCGATCTACACCGTCTTCCATATAATGCTTCAAACAGAGCCATTCCAATCGAACTATGCCAACTATTATCATATGCGAATTCGATCAATGGTAAATGAATCTCCCAATCTTCTTTCCAATCCAACGCGCAAGCCCTCAACATATCTTCCAACGTTTAGATCGTTCTCTCCGACTGTCCATCCGTCTGAGGATGATAAGCGGTGCTAAAATTCAGTTCGGTACCGAGTGCTCGATGTACTACCCGCCATAAATGTGATACAAAACGACCATTGCGATCCGAAACAATACTCTTTGGGGTACCATGGAGTCTCACAATCTCTGCAATGAACAAACGAGCTAACCTCTCTGGTGCCCAAGTATCTCTAATGCCCAGAAAGTGTGCGGATTTGGTTAACCGATCCACGATTACCCAAATCATACTCATTCCGGTTCGCGTCCTTGGCATTCCCACAATAAAATCCATCGCGATGTCTTCCCACTTCCATTCTGAAATTGGTAACGGTTGCAACTTTCTGGAAGGTCTTTAATGCTTAGCTTTAACCTGCTGACAAGTCAAACATTTCGACACGAACTCCGTTACATCTTTCTTCATGTTCGGCCACCAAATTTTTTTTCAAGTCTTTATACATTTTACTCGTACCCGGATGAATCGAGTATGGAGTAGAATGTGCTTCATTCAAAATCACTTGCTTTAGATCATCCCGCTTGGGTACACAAGTTTTACCTCGAAATCGAAGAAGTCCATCTTCATCGATTAAGAATCCAGAAGCTTTTCCTTTAACGACGTCTTCCCGAAGCTGTATAAATAAGGGATCGTCTAACTGGTTGGACTTAATATCTTCCATCATGGAGGTCGTGACCTCAAGGAAACGTAATTGTCCTTGAGTTACTTGAGGCTAAAATTCAATTTCCAAATCAATCAACTCTCGTCTGAGCTCCGGTTGAATGGTAAGTAATTCCAATTTCTGCAACACGACTGACTTGTGGCTTAAAGCATCGGCAACGACATTCGCTTTACTTGGATGGTAAAGGATGTCAAGATCATAATCTTTAATCAATTCTAACCATCGCCGATGGCGTATATTAAGCTCCTTCTGAGTGAATATATACTTCAAGCTCTTATGATCCGTATACACTCGACAAGAAGAACCATATAAATAGTGCCTCCAAATCTTCAACGCAAACACTATAGTGGCCAGCTCCAGATCATGGGTAGGATAATTCATCTCATATGGCTTTAATTGTCGAGACGCATATGCAATTACTTTGTCATTCTGCATCAATACGCATCCCAAGCCTTATCTAGAAGTATCACTATAAATAATGAAACCTTCAGTTCCATGTGGTAACGTCAAGATTGGTGACATAGTCAACCGCTTCTTTAGCTCAGCAAAATTCCTCTGACACTTGTCACTCCATTCGAATTTCTGAGTTTTCTGTAATAATTGAGTGAGCAGTCGAGCAATTTTCGAGAATCCCTCGACAAATCAACGATAATAACCGGCTAATCCAATAAAACTTCGAACCTCCTTAACATTCTACGGGGGCTCACAAGCTAGGACTGCTTCAACCTTTTGAGGGTCTACTCGAACACCATCGGTTGATATAATGTGACCAAGAAAAGCAACTTCTTTCAGCCAGAATTCGCACTTAGAAAACTTAGCATAAAGCTTATCAGCCCTCAAAATACTCAATACAATTCTCAAGTGTTCGACATGCTCCGTTTCGTTCTTGGAATAGATTAAGATATCATCAATAAACACCACCACAAATTTAAAGAGATATTCGATAAACGTTTTGTTCATAAGTTGCATAAATGCCGCGAGAGCATTCGTCAAACCAAAAGGCATGACTACGAATTCATAATGCCCATATCTCGTTCGGAATGCCGTTTTCGGAATATCTGAATCCCAAATTCGCAGCTCATAATATCTCGATCTCAAGTCAATCTTGGAGAAAACCGTAGCCCCTTGCAATTGATCAAATAGATCATCTATTCTACGCAATGGATATTTGTTCTTGATAGTGAGTTTATTCAGCTCACGATAGTCAATACATAACCACAAAGATCCATCTTTCTTCCGTATAAACAATACCGGTGCACCCCATGGAGATGCACTAGGACGAATATAACCTTTGTCCAACAGTTCGCCCAATTGTTTCTTCAACTCTTGCATTTCTGATGGACCATTCCGTATGGTGCCTTGGATATTGGCGCTGCATTAGGTTCTAGTTTGATAACGAACTCCACCTCACGATGTGGCGGTAATTGATCGGCCAAAAAACTTATCCTAAAAATAGGAGTTCTTGAGTCGCTCGCAAATATATACGAGGTAGAAGTAGTTTGTGGTGAGTTCTACCAAGGTCTTTTCTCTCGAGGATTGTCCAACAGGGCTTCGTATAATTTTTTGTTACAAATTGCGAGAAATAAATACTAAAATATTAAAAAAAGATATTTTTGGTTTTTTTTTTTAAAAATTAACTAAATGCACTATTTTTAATTTAAACTATTTTTTAATAAGACTAGTTTTATAAGACTATTTTTATACTAGACTATTTTTATTAAGACTATTTATACTAGACTATTTATATTAAGACTATTTATACTAGACTATTTATATTAGACTATTTATATTAGACTATTTTTAACTAGTGAAAATAAATAGAATTAAAATGAGTTGGGAATTTATAAAATCTAGGGGATTACGGGTTCATTAAATTAGGTATTTAATTAAGTATAGGAATTGATTTATATGGATATAAAAGAAAAAATGAATGTTTATCGAGTCATCAACTTTTCACCTCCGTACTTTCGTAATCAAAGATGTCTTAATGTTGTCACTTTTTTAAGATGTTGATAACAAGATTAACACTTGATAGATGAAAAGATGTGTTTCCAATACACTTAACAATCAATCAAGGAGGTTTCACTAGTAGAAATAGGATATGATCAATCTCTATTTAAACCAATTAGTCCTTTCATTTCTCTAACTTGACTATTTTTAGGATAAACGATCGTTCATCGAGTAATCAACTTTTCACCTCCGTACTTTCGTAATCAAAGATGTCTTAACCACTTTCGCAATCTTAAGATGTTGATAACAAGATTAACATTTGATAGATTGAAAAGATATGTTTCCAATTCACTCAACAATCAATCAAGAAGGTTTCATTAGTAAAAATAGGATATGATCAATCTCTATTTAAACCAATTAGTCCTAAAAATAGTTTAAATCAATCAAATACTCAATATATAACCTAATAGAAATCCCCTTCCCCTAGGAAGAAAGATTAGCTACTCATTGGTTTATACATACTAAAATTATAATAGAAATAATTGATATATATAATATATATATAGAAACTTTTAATTACTAGAACTTAATGACAATAGATAAAACTTACTTGAATATGATGAATCAAAGTGCAAGAAACAAACTTCAAAATATAACTTCAAACTTGTTTAAAGGTTACAAGCTTACAAAATTTGAAAGTAAAACACTAAGTAAAATACTAAGTGCTTATTGATCAAGCACTTTTCAATTACAAACTAAATGAAAGAAAAACTTCAAACCAAAAATAAAATACAAACTAAAATTGAAAGTTCTAAGGAAAATATATTGCTAAAGGAAAGGAGTATTTCTTAGCAAGAAGTTGAGGATTTCTTGGTAAGAATGTGGGTTGGGATTTTTGCAATGGATGAACATGTCCTTTTATAGGTGATTTTCAAGAATACAATTGATTATTTAATTCAAAATATCTATTGTAATATTATTTTTAATTCTTTGTTCACACTTCACCCATGTCTTTGAATTTTCAGATTTTTGACCAAAAAATATCTTGTGGTTGATTTCACAAATTGGTCAAAAGTGGACTAATTTTGCATGGCATCTCTTGAAACACGGCGATGAAAACGCCCGGTTTGCCCCGTGTTTGTGCGCCGCTTTGTGGTGACTCGGTCTCTTCGGAATACGCGCGAGGGCACGGCGCTAAATGCCGGCCGTGTGTGAAACGGCCCAAGACACGGCCTCTTTTGCGCCGTATGTGAAACGGCCGAGAACACGGTCCATTTTGCGTCGTTTTGTATGGTCGTTTGTCTGGAAAAATTCCGTCGTTGGATTTGATCTTGTTTTCCGTCCTTTTGATGCTTCATGTCGATGTCAGAAAATAACCATTTTTAGCTCATGTTTGGACATATCTCAGAAAATATATATTTTTAATCACAAATCGGTACAATTATGCCGGAAAAATGAATATTTTGTATATGAATTTTAGATCAATTATGCACCAATCAAATACCCCACACTTAAATTCTTGCTAGTCCCGAGCAAGACTCATTATTAATCACACACAAAATAAAAATTAAAATAAGACACAAAATAAAAAATAATACACACAAATTTAAGAAAAATAATTATATATAAAGATAAAAAGAGATCAAAATGCCATTAATACACAATAACCAACTTTATACAGTAGATAGAAAATGAATCAAGATTCAAAATAAATCTACTAACGATTTTGAAGTTAAAACACGGTTTTTATTTTTGTAATTCCAAAATGCAAGGTTTCCCCCCCTAAAGGTTGATTATTTCTTTCCCACTCGTGACTTCACACGACTCCCTTTAATGGTTGCTCTCGATCACTCGTTTATTTTTCGACTCAATATGAAGAAGAATTTCATCGGCGTCATCAAATATTGTGATTTTCACAAAATTGAGTGTATTGAAATTCAGATGCTAATTAATTCAAATCTGCTCATAAACTACATCCCTTTTAGTGATAGCTTTCACACCGTTATTTGCTAACGTGTAGCTCTTATCACTAACACAATAAATAACTCATAATTTTTTCGTAAAAAGGTTATAGCATTCACACCGTTATTTACTAACGTGAAGCTCTTTTAACCAATTTTTCGAGACAGACTACGCACCAACACTTTAGTTAGTCCTTTATTTTTCGCAAAATTTAAGACTTCCAAAATTAGGCATTTATTCGCTCAACACTTCTCCTTTTCGTCATTTATTTTTTTTAGGTGATAGCTTTCACACCGTTATTTGCTAACGTGTAGCTCTTTTCACCAATGACTCCTTTTTTTTTTAGGGAATAGATTTTTTGCAGAAAATCATTTTTTAGTTAAGCATGAAAAATCAAAACTCGACAAATTAAGTTATTTTCTGTTTTATTTTTCAGCAACCATTGGATTCTTCTTTTCTCAAGGTAACGATTGACTCGTTTTTTTAGGATTATTACAAGGCTTGGAATGAGAGATTAAGGCTCAAAAAAAAAAAAATTTGGAATATACAATTTTTTTTTTTAGGTTAAAACGATTTTAGAAGTTTGTATATAGCTAATTTATTGGTGTTATGGCGGATCTAAAAATCTCAAAAATCAAAATACTATAAATATATATATAATAAAAAAATTAAGGCAAATAACCAAATCAATCAAAACACACCAAAATTATTAAACAAACCACACCAAAATTACAACACACCAAAATACTAAAACAAACCACCCCCAAACTTGAAAATAAAACTGTCTCGCTTTATAAAATAAAAATAAAAATCAATGCGTAAAAGCGAAATACTCCTGTTAAGAAAGTTGATGTCCGAGCCTAACGCCTTTTAGAATCTGCAAGAGAATAAATATACGAGGCACACACAAAGAAAATAAAATATACTCGTAAGTATGACATAATTTTTAGATGCGCATCAAGAAAGTCAGAAGAGTCGCCTTACGCCGCCATCAAAGTTTTTAAAAAAGCAAAACACGAAATAAAAATTACAAGAATACATAAATCGCGAATAGATGCGCGTCAAGAGATCAAGAAGAAACTCCTTAAGCCGCCATCATTTAGCACGATTATTACACACGACGTAAAGTAAAAATACAAGAGGTCCGTCATGGGTTATCAAAGGGAGAGGAATGAATCCACTTTTCGCTTTCTCTCACCGTAAAATCTTCTACCTGCACAATTTTAGCTAGAGTCGGATCTGGTTGAGGAACAAATTCATTGAGTTTTTGATTAGTTCTTCGTGTTGTTGCAACGACTATGATTCGTTTTGCACGCCGGAAATAAAGCCCTTTTCGGCAGAGTAGTCGATGAAAGACAAGAAACCATCAAAGAAACCATTGACATTAAGCACTCTATTGGTTTTGATGAACATTTAGTCGGGCTCTGTAACCACATGAAAAAGTTCCTCAAGGGTGCCAAAACCAGGAAGGGCGATAAAGGCGCGAATTATTTATCATGTGAGTTATGCGATCTTGCATATTCAGATCTAAACTCATCTCCAATAGTTGACCGGTGATTTTACTTTCGGCCAGAGGTTTTGGGATTACTCCCAATACTCTTACTCCTTCCATATAGGCGAAGAGCACTCGTCCCATTAATCCTAGACTTCCTCCTCCGTAAACTACATGAATGCATTTTTCTCCTAAGGTACGACCCAAGTCATGGGCTGCTTCAGTGAAGCATGCCTCTTTTCCAGAACTAGATCCACCAAAAATGCAGACTGTGTAAAATTTTTTTGTGGAAGATGATGACTCCATTTTTGAAAAGAAATTTATTTAGAGAGAAAAAGAGAAAAGTACAAGTTTGAGGGATGAATAAAAGAAACAAGCACAAAGGTTATTTATAGAAGAAAAGATGAGGAAAAATTGTTTAACAAGTTTGTGATTGCGTTTGATTGTGCTTCAACTACTCAATAGAATAATGAAAGCTTTTATCGCGTATCACATTTTTTATTCAGAAAATCTCACCACACAATTAACTAAATGCGGGCATTTAGTATATTTTTAGTTGTTTTATCCTAGTCTAGTAGGTATAACCTAATAGAATTATATAACCTAATAGTGCATTTAGTTGATCGTTATGACAAAAATTGGGCCGTTAAAAAACGACAAAAATAAAAGATACTTACGCGTATGTACAGTAGTTGTGATTGTGGCTCACATCTTCCTCTGATTTTACGTTCAGAAACGGCCTAAACGCCTTCTATGAGTCGGGGAGAAGCTTCCCATCCAATTTTCTTACAAATTGGCAAACAGGGTCTTTTAACGTCAGATTCCCAAGACGTTGTTCATATTCTGGTTTAAATTTATTCCACAAACATTGAATTCCGTAATACACAAGTCCACTAGGATGCGTGTCAAGAGAAATTTCGATATTATCTAAATTCTCCTTATTCAGACCATCATTAATGAACTGAATTTTATCTTCTCTGTTTGTAGATGGAATTCCTAAAGATCGACATTTTGCATTACAGTTCCATCTAGCACATTTATAGCAAACGGCTAGAATCTTTGCTCGTCGTTTCTTGGCATATGAACTTTTTCCAAGCCCTGGTAAGAATCTAGTTGGTGTTTCTGTGAATTCACCTTCTATTCTTACTTTGGCTTCGATAATGAATCTTATGTCAAAAGGTATGCTTTTATTCGTAAGCAACCTCATCCTTTCAAGCCTTGTCTTGTAAATTTTTAAAATTGCATTTTTGCTTAGAAAGGGAAATCTTTTTTCAATTTTATACAATGTTTCTTCCATGACAAAAAAAAAAAAATTAAAATAAAAAATGATAAAATATCTACAAATATCAGTTGTTTGTGGGAAACTGAAAAATCCGACTTTGATAGTCACGGAGTACCGTTATCCGCCACTTGACCGGACAGAAAAATTATATTTGGCCTAAAACAATCCCCGGCAACGGCGCCAAAATTTGATCGGCCAAAAACTTATCCTAAAAATAGGAGTTCTTGAGTCGCTCGCAAATATATACGAGGTAGAAGTAGTTTGTGGTAAGTTCTACCAAGGTCTTTTCTCTCGAGGATTGTCCAACAGGGCTTCGTATAATATTTTGTTACAAATTATGAGAAATAAATACTAAAATAGATTATTGGGTTTTTAAATATTAACTTAATTAAAATGCACTATGTTTAATTTAAACTATTTTTAATAAGACTTTTTAATAAGACTATTTTTAATACTACTATTTTTAAGAAGACTATTTTATTAACTAGTGGAAATGAATAGAATTGAAATGAGTTGGAATTTATAAAATCTAGGGGATTACGGGTTCATTAAATTAGGTTTTTAATTAAGTATAGGAATTGATTTACACGGATATAAAAGAAAAACGAATGTTTATCGAGTAATCAACTTTTCACCTCTGTACCGTAATCAAAGATGTCTTAACCACTTTCGCAATCTTAAGATGTTGATAACAAGATTAACACTTGATAGATTGAAGAGTGCATAATTGATCTAAAATTCATATACAAAATATTCATTTTTCCGGGCATAATTGTACTGATTTGTGATTAAAAATATATATTTTACAGATATGTCCAAACATGAGCTAAAAATGGTTACTTCTGACATCGACATGAAGCATCAAAAGGACGGAAAACAAGATCAAATCCAACGACGGAATTTTTCCAGACAAACGACCATACAAAACGGCGCAAAATGGACCGTGTTCACGGCCGTTTCACATACGGCGCAAAAGAGGCCGTGTCTTGGGCCGTTCACACACGGCCGGCATTTAGCGCCGTGTCCTCGCGCCTATTCCGGAAGAGACCGAGTTAGCACAAAACGGCGCACAACACGGGGCAAACTGAGCCGTTTTTCATCGCCGTTTTTCAGCAGATGCCATGCAAAATTAGTCCACTTTTGACCAACTTGTGAACTCAACTACAAGATATTTTTTTGGTCAAAAATCTGAAAAGTCAAAGACATGGGTGAAGTGTGAACAAAGAATTAAAAAAATGATATTACAATAGATATTTTGAATTAAATAATCAATTGTATTCTTGAAAATCACCTATAAAAGGGCATCTTCACCCATTGCAAAAAAACCACATTCTTACCAAGAAATCCTCAACTTCTTGCTAAGAAATACTCCTTTCCTTTAGCAATATATTTTCCTTAGAACTTTCAATTTTAGTTTGTATTTTATTTTTGGTTTGAAGTTTTTCTTTCATTTAGTTTGTAATTGAAAAGTGCTTGATCAATAAGCACTTAGTATTTTACTTTCAAAATTTTGTAAGCTTGTAACCTTTAAACAAGTTTGAAGTTATATTTTGAAGTTTGTTTCTTGCACTTTGATTCATCATATTCAAGTAAGTTTTATCTATTGTCATTAAGTTCTAGTAATTAAAAGTTTCTATATATATATATATTATATATATATATCAATTATTTCTATTATAATTTTAGTATGTATAAACCAATGAGTAGCTAATCTTTCTTCCTAGGGGAAGGGGGATTTCTATTAGGTTATATATTGAGTATTTGATTGATTTAAACTATTTTTAGGACTAATTGGTTTAAATAGAGATTGATCATATCCTATTTTTACTAATGAAACCTTCTTGATTGATTGTTGAGTGAATTGGAAACATATCTTTTCAATCTATCAAATGTTAATCTTGTTATCAACATCTTAAGATTGCGAAAGTGGTTAAGACACCTTTGATTACGAAAGTACGGAGGTGAAAAGTTGATTACTCGATGAACGATCGTTTATCCTAAAAATAGTCAAGTTAGAGAAATGAAAGGACTAATTGGTTTAAATAGAGATTGATCATATCCTATTTCTACTAGTGAAACCTCCTTGATTGATTGTTAAACTGTATTGGAAACACATCTTTTCAATCTATCAAGTGTTAATCTTGTTATCAACATCTTAAAAAAGTGACAGCGATTAAGACATCTTTGATTACGAAAGTACGGAGGTGAAAAGTTGATTACTCGATAAATATTCATTTTTTCTTTTATATCCATATAAATCAATTCCTATACTTAATTAAATACCTAATTTAATGAACCCATAATCCCCTAAATTTTATAAATTCCCAACTCATTTTAATTCTATTCATTTTCACTAGTTAAAAATAGTCTTAATATAAATAGTCTAATATAAATAGTCTAGTATAAATAGTCTTAATATAAATAGTCTAGTATAAATAGTCTTGTTAAAAATAGTCTTATTAAAATAGTCTTATTAAAAATAGTTTAAATTAAATATAGTGCAATTTAATTTAGTTAATATTTAAAAACCCAAAAATATCTTTTTTAATATTTTAGTATTTATTTCTCGCAATCTATAGCAAAAAATTATACGAAGCCCTGTTGGACAATCCTCGAGAGAAAAGACCTTGGTAGAACTTACCACAATCTACTTCTACCTCGTATATATTTGCGAGCGACTCAAGAACTCCTATTTTTAGGATAAGTTTTTTGGTCGATCAAATTTTGGCGCCGTTGCCGGGGATTGTTTTAGGCCAAATATAATTTTTCTGTCCGGTCAAGTGGCGGATAACGGTACTCCGTGACTATTAAAGTCGGATTTTTCAGTTTCCCACAACAACTGATATTTGTAGATATTTTATCGTTTTTCATTTTAATTTTTTTTTGGTCATGGATGAAACATTGTTTAAAATTGAAAAAAGATTTCCCTTTCTAAGCAAAAATGCAATTTTAAAAATTTACAAGACAAGGCTTGAAAGGATGAGGTTGCTTACGAATAAAAGCATACCTTTTGACATAAGATTCATTATCGAAGCCAAAGTAAGAATAGAAGGTGAATTCACAGAAACACCAACTAGATTCTTACCAGGGCTTGGAAAAAGTTCATATGCCAAGAAACGACGAGCAAAGATTCTAGCCGTTTGCTATAAATGTGCTAGATGGAACTGTAATGCAAAATGTCGATCTTTAGGAATTCCATCTACAAACAGAGAAGATAAAATTCAGTTCATTAATGATGGTCCAATAAGGAGAATTTAGATAATATCGAAATTTCTCTTGACACGCATCCTAGTGGACTTGTGTATTACGAATTCAATGTTTGTGGAATAAATTCAAACCAGAATATGAACAACGTCTTGGGAATCGACGTTAAAAGACCTGTTGCCAATTTGTAAGAAAATTGGATGGGAAGCTTCTCCCGACTCATAGAAGGCGTTTAGGCCGCTTTCGAACGTAAAATCGAGGAAGATGTGAGCCACAATCACAACTACCGTACATACGCGTAAGTATCTTTTATTTTTGTCGTGTGGTGAGATTTTCGAATAAAAAATGTGATACGCGATAAAAGCTTTCATTATTCTATTGAGTAGTTGAAGCACAATCAAACGCAATCACAAACTTGTTAAACAATTTTTCCTCATCTTTTCTTCTATAAATAACCTTTGTGCTTGTTTCTTTTATTCATCCCTCAAACTTGTACTTTTCTCTTTTCTCTCTAAATAAAATTCTTTTCAAAAATGGAGTCATCATCTTCCACAAAAAATTTTACACACTGCATTTTTGGTGGATCTAGTTCGAAAAGAGGCATGCTTCATCGATGCCCACGACTTGGGTCGTACCTTAGGAGAAAAATGCATTCATGTAGTTTACGGAGGAGGAAGTCTAGGATTAATGGGACGAGTGCATACGCCTATATGGAAGGAGTAAGAGTGTTGGGAGTAATCCCAAAACCTCTGGCTGAAAGTAAAATCACCGGGTCAACTATTGGAGATGAGTTTAGATCTGTGAATATGCAAGATCGCATAACTCACATGATAAATAATTCTGGCGCCTTTATCGCCCTTCCCGGTGGTTTTGGCACCCTTGAGGAACTTTTTCATGTGGTTACCAGAGCCCAGCTAAATGTTCATCAAAAACCAATAGGAGTGCTTAATGTCAATGGTTTCTTTGATGGTTTACTGTCTTTCATCGACTACTCTGCCGAAAAGGGCTTTATTTCCGAGCGTGCAAAACGAATCATAGTCGTTGCAACAACACCAGAAGAACTTATCAAAAAACTCAATGAATTTGTTCCTCAACCAGATCCAGCTCTAGCTAAAATTGTCTGGGTAGAAGATTTTACAGTGAGAAAACGAAAAGTGGATTCATTCCTCTCCCTTTGATAACCCATGACGGACCTCTTGTATTTTTACTTCCTGTCGTGTGTAATAATCGTGCTAAATGATGGCAGCTTAAGGAGTTTCTTCTTGATCTCTTGACGCGCATCTATTCGCGATTTATGTATTGCTGTAATTTTTATTTTGTGTTTTGCTTTTTTAAAAACTTTGATGGCAGCGTAAGGCGACTCTTCGGACTTTCTTGATGCGCATCTAAAAAAATTATGTTATACTTACGAGTATATTTTATTTTCTTTTGTGTGTGCCTCGTATATTTATTCTCTTGCAGATTCTAAAAGGCGTTAGGCTCAGACATCAACTTTCTTAACAGGGAGTATTCGCTTTACGCATTGATTTTTATTTTTTTATTTTATAAACTGAGGACAGTTTTATTTTCAAGTTTGGGGGTGGTTTGTTTTAGTATTTTGGTGTGTTGTAATTTTGGTGTGGTTTGTTTAATAATTTTGGTGTGTTTTGATTGATTTGGTTATTTGCCTTATTTTTTTTTATTATATATATTTATAGTATTTTGATTTTTGAGATTTTTAGATCTGGCCATAACACCAATAAATTAGCTATATACAAACTTCTAAAATCGTTTTAACCGGTAAAAAAATTGTATATTCCAAAAATTTTTTGAGCCTTAATCTCTCTTTCCAAGCCTTGTAATTATCATATAAAATCGAGTCATTCGTTACCTTGAGAAAAGAAGAATCAATTGGTTGATGAAAAATAAAACTGAAATTTACTTAATTTGTGGAGTTTTTGATTTTTCATGCTTAACTAAAAAATGATTTTCTGCAAAAATTCTATTCCCTAAAAAAAAAAAGGAGTCATTGGTGAAAAGAGCTACACGTTAGCAAATAACGGTGTGAAAGCTATCACCTAAAAAATAAATGACGAAAAGGAGAAGTGTTGAGCAGCAACAGCTGCCTAATTTTGGAAGTCTTAAATTTTGCGAAAAATAAAGGACTAACCATTGTTGGTGCGTAGCTGCCGTCTCAGAAAAATTGGTGAAAAGAGCTACACGTTAGCAAATAACGGTGTGAAAGCTATCACCTTTTTACGAAAGAAAATAATGAGATAGAAATTGTGTTAGTGAAAAGAGCTACACGTTAGCAAATAACGGTGTGAAAGCTATCACTAAAAGGGATGTAGTTTATGAGCAGATTTGAATTAATTAGCAGCTGAATTTCAATACACTCAATTTTGTGAAAATCACAATGTTTGATGACGCCGATGAAATTCTCCTTCATATTGAGTCGAAAAATAAACGAGTGATCGAGAGCAACCATTAAAGGGAGTCGTGTAAAGTCACGAGTGGGAAAGAAATAATCAACCTTTTGGGTGGAAAACCTTGTATTTTGGAATTACAAAAATAAAAACCGTGTTTTAACTTCAAAATCGTTAGTAGATTTATTTTGAATCTTGATTCATTTCTATCTACTGTATAAAGTTGGTTATTGTGTATTAATGGCATTTTGATCTCTTTTTATCTTTATATATAATTATTTTTCTTAAATTTGTGTGTATTATTTTTTATTTTTTATTTTATGTCTTATTTTAATTTTTATTTTGTGCGTGATTAATAAAGAGTCTTGCTCGGGACTAGCAAGAATTTAAGTGTGGGGTATTTGATCAGTGCATAATTGATCTAAAATTCATATACAAAATATTCATTTTTCCGGGCATAATTGTACTGATTTGTGATTAAAAATATATATTTTACAGATATGTCCAAACATGAGCTAAAAATGGTTACTTTACAGATTACTGACATGAAGCATCAAAAAGGACGGAAAACAAGATCAAATCCAACGACGGGAATTTTTCCAGGACAAACGACCATACAAAACGGCGCAAAATGGACCGTGTTCTGTCGACCGTTTCACATACGGCGCAAAAGAGGCCGTGTCTTGGGCCGTTTCACACACGGCCGGCATTTAGCGCCGTGTCCTCGCGCCTATTCCGGAAGAGACCGAGTTAGCACAAAACGGCGCACAACACGGGGCAAACTGAGCCGTTTTTCATCGCCGTTTTTCAGCAGATGCCATGCAAAATTAGTCCACTTTTGACCAACTTGTGAACTCAACTACAAGATATTTTTTTGGTCAAAAATCTGAAAAGTCAAAGACATGGGTGAAGTGTGAACAAAGAATTAAAAAAATGATATTACAATAGATATTTTGAATTAAATAATCAATTGTATTCTTGAAAATCACCTATAAAAGGGCATCTTCACCCATTGCAAAAAAACCACATTCTTACCAAGAAATCCTCAACTTCTTGCTAAGAAATACTCCTTTCCTTTAGCAATATATTTTCCTTAGAACTTTCAATTTTAGTTTGTATTTTATTTTTGGTTTGAAGTTTTTCTTTCATTTAGTTTGTAATTGAAAAGTGCTTGATCAATAAGCACTTAGTATTTTACTTTCAAAATTTTGTAAGCTTGTAACCTTTAAACAAGTTTGAAGTTATATTTTGAAGTTTGTTTCTTGCACTTTGATTCATCATATTCAAGTAAGTTTTATCTATTGTCATTAAGTTCTAGTAATTAAAAGTTTCTATATATATATATATATTATATATATATCAATTATTTCTATTATAATTTTAGTATGTATAAACCAATGAGTAGCTAATCTTTCTTCCTAGGGAAGGGGATTTCTATTAGGTTATATATTGAGTATTTGATTGATTTAAACTATTTTTAGGACTAATTGGTTTAAATAGAGATTGATCATATCCTATTTTTACTAATGAAACCTTCTTGATTGATTGTTGAGTGAATTGGAAACATATCTTTTCAATCTATCAAATGTTAATCTTGTTATCAACATCTTAAGATTGCGAAAGTGGTTAAGACACCTTTGATTACGAAAGTACGGAGGTGAAAAGTTGATTACTCGATGAACGATCGTTTATCCTAAAAATAGTCAAGTTAGAGAAATGAAAGGACTAATTGGTTTAAATAGAGATTGATCATATCCTATTTCTACTAGTGAAACCTCCTTGATTGATTGTTAAACTGTATTGGAAACACATCTTTTCAATCTATCAAGTGTTAATCTTGTTATCAACATCTTAAAAAAGTGACAGCGATTAAGACATCTTTGATTACGAAAGTACGGAGGTGAAAAGTTGATTACTCGATAAATATTCATTTTTTTCTTTTATATCCATATAAATCAATTCCTATACTTAATTAAATACCTAATTTAATGAACCCATAATCCCCTAAATTTTATAAATTCCCAACTCATTTTAATTCTATTCATTTTCACTAGTTAAAAATAGTCTTAATATAAATAGTCTAATATAAATAGTCTAGTATAAATAGTCTTAATATAAATAGTCTAGTATAAATAGTCTTGTTAAAAATAGTCTTATTAAAATAGTCTTATTAAAAATAGTTTAAATTAAATATAGTGCAATTTAATTTAGTTAATATTTAAAAACCCAAAAATATCTTTTTTAATATTTTAGTATTTATTTCTCGCAATCTATAGCAAAAAAATTATACGAAGCCCTGTTGGACAATCCTCGAGAGAAAAGACCTTGGTAGAACTTACCACAATCTACTTCTACCTCGTATATATTTGCGAGCGACTCAAGAACTCCTATTTTTAGGATAAGTTTTTTTGGCCGATCAAATTTTATTTAAAAATTGGGCCGTTGCCGTTTCTGAAGGAGTAAATACTTCTCAATTTTTGTGCATACTATTTTGATTTAAACGGCCCAATATGAATCAAGATTCAAAATAAATCTACTAACGATTTTGAAGTTAAAACACGGTTTTTATTTTTGTAATTCCAAAATACAAGGTTTTCCACCCAAAAGGTTGATTATTTCTTTCCCACTCGTGACTTCATACGACTCCCTTTGATGGTTGCTCTCGATCACTCGTTTATTTTTCGACTCAATATGAAGAAGAATTTCATCGGCGTCATCAAATATTGTGATTTTCACAAAATTGAGTGTATTGAAATTCAGCTGCTAATTAATTCAAATCTGCTCATAAACTACATCCCTTTTAGTGATAGCTTTCACACCGTTATTTGCTAACGTGTAGCTCTTTTCACTAACACAATTTCTATCTCATTATTTTCTTTCGTAAAAAGGTGATAGCTTTCACACCGTTATTTGCTAACGTGTAGCTCTTTTCACCAATTTTTCAGAGACGGCAGCTACGCACCAACAATGGTAAGTCCTTTATTTTTCGCAAAATTTAAGACTTCCAAAATTAAGCATTCTGTCGCTCAACACTTCTCCTTTTCGTCATTTATTTTTTTAGGTGATAGCTTTCACACCGTTATTTGCTAACGTGTAGCTCTTTTCACCAATGACTCCTTTTTTTTAGGGAATAGAATTTTTGCAGAAGATCATTTATTAGTTAAGCATGAAAAATCAAAAACTCCACAAATTAAGTAAATTTGATTCTATTTTTCATCAACCGTGATTCTTCTTTTCTCAAGGTAACGAATGACTCGATTTTATATGATAACTACAAGGTTTGGAAAGAGAGATTAAGGCTCAAAATTTTGGAATATACAATTTTTTACCGGTTAAAATAATTTTAGAAGCTTGTATATAGCTAATTTATTGGTGTTATGGCGGATCTAGAAATCTCACAAATCAAAATAATATATATATATATAAAAAAATTAAGTCAAATAACCAAATCAATCAAAAAACACCAAAATTATAAAACAAACCACACCAAAATTACAACACACCAAAATACTAAAACAAACCAACCACAAACTTGAAAATAAAACTGTCATCAGTTTATAAAATAAAAATAAATATCAATGCGTAAAAGGTAATACTCCTGTTAAGAAAGTTGATGTCCGAGCCTAACGCCTTTTAGAATCTGCAAGAGAATAAATATACGAGGCACACACAAAAGAAAATAAAATATACTCGTAAGTATAACATAATTTTTTAGATGCGCATCAAGAAAGTCCGAAGAGTCGCCTTACGCTGCCATCAAAGTTTTTTAAAAAAAAAGCAAAACACGAAATAAAAATTACAGCAATACATAAATCGCGAATAGATGCGCGTCAAGAGATCAAGAATAAACTCCTTAAGCTGCCATCATTTAGCACGATTATTACACACGACAGAAAGTAAAAATACAAGAGGTCCGTCATGGGTTATCAAAGGGAGAGGAATGAATCCACTTTTCGTTTTCTCACTGTAAAATCTTCTACCTGCACAATTTTAGCTAGAGTGGATCTGGTTGAGGAACAAATTCATTGAGTTTTTGATTAGTTCTTACGGTGTTGTTGCAACGACTATGATTCGCTTTTGCACGCTCGGAAATAAAGCCCTTTTCGGCAGAGTAGTCGATGAAAGACAAGAAACCATCAAAGAAACCATTGACATTAAGCACTCCTATTGGTTTTGATGAACATTTAGTAGGCTCTGGTAACCACATGAAAAAGTTCCTCAAGGGTGCCAAAACCACGGGAAGGGCGATAAAGGCGCGTAATTATTTATCATGTGAGTTATGCGATCTTGCATATTCACAGATCTAAACTCATCTCCAATAGTTGACCGGTGATTTTACTTTCGGCAGAGGTTTTGGGATTACTCCCAATACTCTTACTCCTTCCATATAGGCGTATGCAGCACTCCCCATTAATCCTAGACTTCCTCCTCCGTAAACTACATGAATGCATTTTTCTCCTAAGGTACGACCCAAGTCGTGGGCTGCTTCAGTGAAGCATGCCTCTTTTCCAGAACTAGATCCACCAAAAATGCAGACTGTGTAAAATTTTTTTGTGGAAGATGATGACTCCATTTTTGAAAAGAATTTTATTTAGAGAGAAAAAGAGAAAAGTACAAGTTTGAGGGATGAATAAAAGAAACAAGCACAAAGGTTATTTATAGAAGAAAAGATGAGGAAAAATTGTTTAACAAGTTTGTGATTGCGTTTGATTGTGCTTCAACTACTCAATAGAATAATGAAAGCTTTTATCGCGTATCACATTTTTTATTCAGAAAATCTCACCACACGACAAAAATAAAAGATACTTACGCGTATGTACAGTAGTTGTGATTGTGGCTCACATCTTCCTCTGATTTTACGTTCGAAACGGCCTAAACGCCTTCTATGAGTCGGGGAGAAGCTTCCCATCCAATTTTCTTACAAATTGGCAAACAGTGGTCTTTTAACGTCGATTCCCAAGACGTTGTTCATATTCCGGTTTGAATTTATTCCACAAACATTGAATTCCGTAATACACAAGTCCACTAGGATGCGTGTCAAGAGAAATTTCGATATTATCTAAATTCTCCTTATTGAGACCATCATTAATGAACCGAATTTTATCTTCTCTGTTTGTAGATGGAATTCCTAAAGATCGACATTTTGCATTACGTTCCATCTAGCACATTTATAGCAAACGGCTAGAATCTTTGCTCGTCGTTTCTTGGCATATGAACTTTTTCCAAGCTGGTAAGAATCTAGTTGGTGTTTCGTGAATTCACCTTCTATTCTTACTTTGGCTTCGATAATGAATCTTATGTCAAAAGGTATGCTTTTATTCGTAAGCAACCTCATCCTTTCAAGCCTTGTCTTGTAAATTTTTAAAATTGCATTTTTGCTTAGAAAGGGAAATCTTTTTTCAATTTTAAACAATGTTTCATCCATGACCAAAAAAAATTAAAATGAAAAACGATAAAATATCTACAAATATCAGTTGTTGTGGGAAACTGAAAAATCCGACTTTAATAGTCACGGAGTACCGTTATCCGCCACTTGACCGGACAGAAAAATTATATTTGGCCTAAAACAATCCCCGGCAACGGCGCCAAAATTTGATCGGCCAAAAAAACTTATCCTAAAAATAGGAGTTCTTGAGTCGCTCGCAAATATATACGAGGTAGAAGTAGTTTGTGGTAAGTTCTACCAAGGTCTTTTCTCTCGAGGATTGTCCAACAGGGCTTCGTATAATTTTTTTGCTATAGATTGCGAGAAATAAATACTAAAATATTAAAAAAGATATTTTTGGGTTTTTAAATATTAACTAAATTAAATTGCACTATATTTAATTTAAACTATTTTTAATAAGACTATTTTAATAAGACTATTTTTAACAAGACTATTTATACTAGACTATTTATATTAAGACTATTTATACTAGACTATTTATATTAGACTATTTATATTAAGACTATTTTTAACTAGTGAAAATGAATAGAATTAAAATGAGTTGGGAATTTATAAAATTTAGGGGATTATGGGTTCATTAAATTAGGTATTTAATTAAGTATAGGAATTGATTTATATGGATATAAAAGAAAAAATGAATATTTATCGAGTAATCAACTTTTCACCTCCGTACTTTCGTAATCAAAGATGTCTTAATCATTGTCACTTTTTTAAGATGTTGATAACAAGATTAACACTTGATAGATTGAAAAGATGTGTTTCCAATACGGTTTAACAATCAATCAAGGAGGTTTCACTAGTAGAAATAGGATATGATCAATCTCTATTTAAACCAATTAGTCCTTTCATTTCTCTAACTTGACTATTTTTAGGATAAACGATCGTTCATCGAGTAATCAACTTTTCACCTCCGTACTTTCGTAATCAAAGGTGTCTTAACCACTTTCGCAATCTTAAGATGTTGATAACAAGATTAACATTTGATAGATTGAAAAGATATGTTTCCAATTCACTCAACAATCAATCAAGAAGGTTTCATTAGTAAAAATAGGATATGATCAATCTCTATTTAAACCAATTAGTCCTAAAAATAGTTTAAATCAATCAAATACTCAATATATAACCTAATAGAAATCCCCTTCCCTAGGAAGAAAGATTAGCTACTCATTGGTTTATACATACTAAAATTATAATAGAAATAATTGATATATATATAATATATATATATATAGAAACTTTTAATTACTAGAACTTAATGACAATAGATAAAACTTACTTGAATATGATGAATCAAAGTGCAAGAAACAAACTTCAAAATATAACTTCAAACTTGTTTAAAGGTTACAAGCTTACAAAATTTTGAAAGTAAAATACTAAGTGCTTATTGATCAAGCACTTTTCAATTACAAACTAAATGAAAGAAAAACTTCAAACCAAAAATAAAATACAAACTAAAATTGAAAGTTCTAAGGAAAATATATTGCTAAAGGAAAGGAGTATTTCTTAGCAAGAAGTTGAGGATTTCTTGGTAAGAATGTGGTTTGGGATTTTTGCAATGGATGAACATGTCCTTTTATAGGTGATTTTCAAGAATACAATTGATTATTTAATTCAAAATATCTATTGTAATATCATTTTTTAATTCTTTGTTCACACTTCACCCATGTCTTTGAATTTTCAGATTTTTGACCAAAAAAATATCTTGTGGTTGATTTCACAAGTTGGTCAAAAGTGGACTAATTTTGCATGGCATCTGCTGAAACACGGCGATGAAAAACGGCCCAGTTTGCCCCGTGTTTGTGCGCCGTTTTGTGGTGACTCGGTCTCTTCCGGAATACGCGCGAGGACACGGCGCTAAATGCCGGCCGTGTGTGAAACGGCCCAAGACACGGCCTCTTTTGCGCCGTATGTGAAACGGCCGACAGAACACGGTCCATTTTGCGTCGTTTTGTATGGTCGTTTGTCCTGGAAAAATTCCCGTCGTTGGAAGATATTATAATATTGAAAACTAATGATGCTAATATTGTTGTTAAGTTTGTATTTCATCGGGGACCGATCAAATTTGTTGTACCGACTAAATGCACTACTAGACTAAATTTTATCCTAGTCTAGTATAATATACTTACTAATGATCCCCCATCAGTAAGTATCTCTCAAGATTCATTGTTTTCAATCTTTTTTTACTCGGTTGTCAATACCTTTCCATTACAACAATTGACCGAGGATCAATTAAAAATGAGGTGTTTTCCTTACACTTTAAAAGATCGAGCAAAAACATGGATTATGACGTTGCCACCAAATTCATTGGCTACTTGGGATGATGTGTGCAACAAATTCATGTCTAAATTTTATCCACATCATAAAACGGCGGATCTAAGGACCAAAATTGCGGCTTTTACGCAATCGGAGGGTGAACAATTTTTTGAAGCATGGGATCGGTTCAAAACTCTTTTACTAGCATGCCCCCATCATCATTATCCTTTACACTGTTTGAGTCAAACTTTTTATGATGGGCTAACTCATAATTGCCAATTTACTGTTGACAATGCAGCTGGGGGAGATATAGGAACACTAACGGCGCAAGCCGCTTTTGATTTGTTTGAAAAACTTGCTATATCCTCCCAAAGAAAAGAGTGCACGAGGCAGAGAGTCGGAGCTAATGAAGTAAATTCCACCGGCGATCTCACCGCGCAAATTGCCGAGCTAACCAAACAAGTCCAACGACTTACAACTCAAGAAATTTCTCAACCACCCACCATGCCATCTCAAGAAGTATTTTTGCGGTGGTGAATATAGTCATGCACCCAACATCAATCCCGACGAACCACGAAGAGGTAAATGCTTTAAATAATTTTTACCAACGCCCGTAAATGACCCTTTTTCAAAACCTATAATCCGGTTGGCGAAATCACCCTAATTTCTCTTGGGGTGGGAATCATCACCAACAACCACCACCTCCTCAACATCAAAATTTGCAACAACCATATCAAAGACCGAACCAATTCCAAGGGTCGCCTCAAACCAACCCGTAAAACCCTCATTAGAAGAAACACTTCAATCATTCATCCAAAACTCGGATCGAAGATTTGAAGCAATGGAAGCATCAAGAAACGAGTCGAAACTCAAGTCGGGCAACTAGCAAATCAACCGCAAAATAACCGAAAGGGAGGTTACCAAGTCAACCCGAACAAGCTAAAGCTATCACCACGCCGAGAACCGGTAAGATTTATAACAATCAAGTTGATTCCCCTTCTAATGATGATATTTCAATTATTGCAGAAACAAGGACGAATATAAGGAGTCAAATGAAAATTCTAAAGAAGAAGTCCCCATCCCAACACTCCACAAATCTACAAATCCATACAAACCCCCAATACCTTTTCCAAGTCGACAAAAAAATGAAAAACTTGAGAAGCAATTTCTAAATTTTTTGATATGTCATCTAAAGTAAATGTAAACCTTCCTTCATTGGAAGTAATAAAAAGTGTCCCAAAGATACGGAAAATTTTTCAAAGAATTACTCACGGATAAAAAGAAGTTTGGATATAGAGAAAAATCATTGTCTCGAGGTTATGTCCGCATTGCTCCAACAACGATTACCTCCCAAGCAAAGTGATCCGTAGCTTCATCATAAATATCGCTATGGGAAACGGTAAGAAGACCACCGGTATGCTTGATCTTGGAGCAGTATAAATTTGATGCCATTATATATTTTTGAGCAACTTGATCTTGGTGAACTTAGCCCAACTAAAATATGTTTACAATTGGCGATAGATCGCTTCGTTATCTGTTGGAATTATCGAAGATATTTTGGTTGACATAGAGGGCTTATTATTCCACAGATTTTGTTGTCTTAGAAATGGGACAATGTCTAGAAAATGGAAAAGATCATTCTATTTTATTGGGAAGACCTTTCATGGCTACATTTGAAACAATAATTGATGTTAAAAGAGGAAAATTAACCATGAGTGTGTTAAATGAAACCGTGACATTTTCGTGTTTAATTCGCCTGTTCCTAGTTACGATTTATACGAGGAGTGTGCTTTTGTTGATATTATTGACAATTCAGTAGAAACTCTCATTATACAGGAACAAGTAATGGAATGTTCGAGCTTAACCCGGAAGTTGAAGGAGAAGTGTGCGAAAATCTCTTACAGGGGATTAAGATAGATAGTCTGGAGTCGTTAATGGATAGCAAAGAAAAAGAAATACCGGAGCTTAAAGAATTGCCTAAGCATTTAAAATATGTTTTTCTTGAAGAGGGAAATAAAAAACCCGTAATTATTAATGCAGAATTGAACAAAGATGAAGAATTTCTTTTAATAGAAGTTTTAAAAAAATGCAAAGAGGCAATAGGATGGGGTTTGAGTGATATTAAGGGAATTAGCCCTTCAACATGTATGCACAAAATAATCCTAGAAGAGGGGGAAAAACCAAGAAGAGAAGCACAACGAAGATTAAATCCCAATATGCTAGAGGTAGTAAAAAGGGAAATTTTAAAATTACTAGCTGAGGGAATTATTTATCCGATTGCGGATTGTGAATGGGTAAGCCCGATACATGTGGTGCCAAAGAAAAGTGGCATAACGGTGATTGAAAATGATAAGGAGAGCTAGTACCAACGAGGGTAACAACCGGGTGGCGGATGTGCATTGATTATCGAAAATTAAATGCCGCCACCAAAAGGATTATTTTCCTCTACCTTTTATTGACCAAATGCTTGATAAACTTGCAGGACACAAATTCTACTGTTTTCTTGATGGCCTTTCAGGGTATTATCAAGTGGCGATTGCACCCGAGGACCAATCGAAGACCACATTCACATGCCCTTTTGGAACTTTTGCTTGTCGAAGAATGCCCTTTGGATTATGCAATGCACCAGGAACTTTTCAAAGGTGCATGTTGTCAATTTTCTCAGATATGATCGGCGATTCTATTGAGGTATTTATGGATGACTTTTCAGTATTTGGATCATCTTTTGATGATTGCTTAAATAAATTGACCAAAGTACTTGAACGTTGTATTGAAAGCCATTTAACTCTCAGTTGGGAAAAAAGTCATTTTATGACAGAAAGTGGAATTGTGCTAGGCCATGTGGTGTCAAATCATGGAATTGAAGTCGACAAAGCAAAAATTGATGTCATTCAAAAATTACCGCCACCAAACAATGTAAAGGCAATCAGGAGTTTTTTAGGACATGCCGGTTTTTATAGAAGGTTTATCAAAGATTTTTCAAAAATAAGTAAACCTCTCGCACTTTGCTTACCAAAGATGTTTCCTTCATTTTCGATGACGCTTGTCTCAACGCTTTTAAAACCTTGAAAGAGAAACTAACCACGGCACCAATCGTAATTGCCCTGATTGGTCTTTACCTTTGAAATTATGTGATGCATCCACCGAATTTGTTGGTGCAGTTTTGGGCCAAAGAATTGATAAAATGCTCCGTGTGGTTTATTACGCTAGTCTAACATTAAATGATGCGCAGGTTAATTATATGACAACCGAGAAAGAATTATTAGTGTGGTTTTCTCCTTTGGATAAATTTAGATCTTATATTGTAGGATCTAAAGTGATTGTACATTCAGACCATGCGGCTTTACGACATCCGTTGAAAAAGCAACAAGCAAAACCTCGGTTGATTCGGTGGATTTTAATGCTTCAAGAATTTAATGTGGAAATAAAGGATCGGAAAGGAAGTGAAAATGTGGTCGCAGACCATTTGTCTCGTTTAAAAATAACGAAGAAATAGATAACAAACATGAAGAAATTGTGGACTCTTTTCCACATGAAAATCTATTTAAAATTTCTTCGGTACCTTGGTTTGCAGATATTGTGAATTATTTGGTTTGTGAAATGCTCCCACCTAACATTTCTTACCAAGAAAAGAAAAGGTTTCTATCATCATGCAAAAACTACTTCTGGGACGAACCATGCCTTTTCGATTATGCAAAGATGAAATCATGAGGCGATGTGTCCTTAAGATGAGCAACAAAGTGTACTAACCTTTTGCCACGAACTTCATTGCGGAGGACATTTTGGCGGACAAAAGACCGCACAAAAATTCTCCAATCTGGTTTGTATTGGCCATCCTTATTTAAAGACGCATATCATTTTTGTGTTCGGGCGATAGGTGTCAACGAACCGGTAATATCGGAAAAAGAAATGAGATGCCCTCACGATCAATTTGGTCGTAGAAATTTTTGATGTATGGGGAATTGATTTTATGGGACCATTCACTAAATCGGAAATTTTGAGTACATTCTTTTAGCAATCGATTATGTATCCAAGTGGGTTGAGGCAATCCCCACAAGGACTAATGATGCTAATATTGTTGTTAAGTTTGTACAGAATACATAATCACCGCTTTGGATTTCCCAAGGCAATAATCGGTGATGGGGATCTCACTTCGCAACAAGTTATTTGACAAGCTTATGGCCAAAAATGGCATAAATCACAAAATTGCAACTCCTACCATCCACAAACGTCGGGTCAGCCAAACAAGCAACCGACAAATAAAAGGGATCTTGGAAAATCGTGCGCCCAACTCGAAAAGATTGGGCTGAAAAATTGGTCGATGCACTTTGGGCATACCGAACAAAGATACAAGAGTCCATTGGGAATGAGCCCTTACCGTCTAGTCTATGGAAAAAATTGTCACCTTCCGGTTGAAATCGAACATAAAGCTTATTGGGCAATTAAGGCCGTTTCAATGGAATTGAAAAAGTCGACAGAAAGATCGCTACAAATATCCGAACTAGACGAGTTAAGAAACGAAGCATACGAGAACTCTCGATTTACAAAAACAAAGTCAAGAGACTTCATGACCTAAACTTACCCTCAAACACCTTGAACCAGTACGAAAGTACTTTTATTTAATTCTCGTTTGCGATTATTTCCGTGTAAGCTAAAATCACGCTGGACGGGACCCTTCGAGATTGAGGAAGTATTTCCATACGAGTAATCGACCGATAAATCCTCAAACCAAAGAGTCATTTCGGTGAACGGACACGTGGTAAAGCCTTATTTTGAAAATCGTAAAATTCCTCACGGAGAGAGCATAACCCTTGAAGATCCGTCGCACGACTAAAACAGGAAGTTGTCAAGCTAATGACATTAAACAAGCCCTTATTGGGAGGGAACCCAATTTATTTATTGTTTTTCTTATTATTTCTAAAAAATCAAAAAAATCTAAAAAATAAAAAAAAAAAAAAAAAAAAAAATTAAAAGATGGCAGCTTAAGGAGTTTCTTCTTGATCTCTTGACGCGCATCTATTCGCGATTTATGTATTGCTGTAATTTTTATTTCGTGTTTTGCTTTTTTAAAAACTTTGATGGCAGCGTAAGGCGACTCTTCGGACTTTCTTGATGCGCATCTAAAAAATTATGTTATACTTACGAGTATATTTTATTTTCTTTTGTGTGTGCCTCGTATATTTATTCTCTTGCAGATTCTAAAAGGCGTTAGGCTCAGACATCAACTTTCTTAACAGGGAGTATTCTGCTTTTCTGCATTGATTTTTATTTTTTATTTTATAAACTGAGGACAGTTTTATTTTCAAGTTTGGGGGTGGTTTGTTTTAGTATTTTGGTGTGTTGTAATTTTGGTGTGGTTTGTTTAATAATTTTGGTGTGTTTTGATTGATTTGGTTATTTGCCTTAATTTTTTTTTATATATATATATATATATTATTTTGATTTGTGATATTTCTAGATCTGGCCATAACACCAATAAATTAGCTATATACAAGCTTCTAAAATTGTTTTAACCGGTAAAAAAATTGTATATTCCAAAATTTTGAGCCTTAATCTCTCTTTCCAAACCTTGTAGTTATCATATAAAATCGAGTCATTCGTTACCTTGAGAAAAGAAGAATCGGTTGATGAAAAATAGAACCGAAATTTACTTAATTTGTGGAGTTTTTGATTTTTCATGCTTAACTAAAAATGATTTTCTGAAAAATTCTATTCCCTAAAAAAGGAGTCATTGGTGAAAAGAGCTACACGTTAGCAAATAACGTGTGAAAGCTATCACCTAAAAAAATAAATGACGAAAAGGAGAAGTGTTGAGCAAAGAATGTGCCTAATTTTGGAAGTCTTAAATTTTGCGAAAAATAAAGGACTAACCATTGTTGGTGCGTAGTCTTTGTCTCGAAAAATTGGTGAAAAGAGCTACACGTTAGCAAATAACGGTGAAAGCTATCACCTTTTTACGAAAGAAAAATAATGAGATAGAAATTGTGTTAGTGAAAAGAGCTACACGTTAGCAAATAACGGTGTGAAAGCTATCACTAAAAGGGATGTAGTTTATGAGCAGATTTGAATTAATTAGCAGCTGAATTTCAACACACTCAATTTTGTGAAAATCACAATATTTGATGACGCCGATGAAATTTTTCTTCATATTGAGTCGAAAAATAAACGAGTGATCGAGAGCAACCATTAAAGGGAGTCGTGTGAAGTCACGAGTGGGAAAGAAATAATCAACATTTTGGGTGGAAAACCTTGTATTTTGGAATTACAAAAATAAAAACCGTGTTTTAACTTCAAAATCATTAGTAGATTTATTTTGAATCTTGATTCATTTTCTATCTACTGTATAAAGTTGGTTATTGTGTATTAATGGCATTTTGATCTCTTTTTATCTTTATATATAATTATTTTTCTTAAATTTGTGTGTATTATTTTTTATTTTTTATTTTGTGTCTTATTTTGATTTTTATTTTGTGTGTGATTAATAATGAGTCTTGCTCGGGACTAGCAAGAATTTAAGTGTGGGGTATTTGATTGGTGCATAATTGATCTAAAATTCATATACAAAATATTCATTTTTCCGGGCATAATTGTACTGATTTGTGATTAAAAATATATATTTTACAGATATGTCCAAACATGAGCTAAAAATGGTTATTTCTGATTCCGACATGAAGCATCAAAAGGACGGAAAACAAGATCAAATCCAACGACGGAATTTTTCCAGACAAGCGACCATACAAAACGGCGCAAAATGGACCGTGTTACGCCGGCCGTTTCACATACGGCGCAAAAGAGGCCGTGTCTTGGGCCGTTCACACACGGCCGGCATTTAGCGCCGTGTCCTCACGCGTATTCCTAAGAAGACCGAGTCACCACAAAACGGCGCACAACACGGGCAACCGGGCCGTTTTACATCGCCGTTTTTCACAGATGCCATGCAAAATTAGTCCATTTTTGACCAACTTGTGAACTCAACCACAAGATATTTTTATGGTCAAAAATCTGAAAAATCAAAGTCATGGGTGAAGTGTGAACAAAGAATTAAAAAAATGATATTACAATAGATATTTTGAATTAAATAATCAATTGTATTCTTGAAAATCACCTATAAAAGGGCATCTTCACCCATTGCAAAATGACTCCTCTTCTTGCCAAGAAACTCCCATTTCCTTTAGCAAGATATTTTCTCCTTTGAACTTTCAATTTTACTTTGTATTTCATTTTTAGTTTAAAGTTTTTCTTTCATTTAGTTTGTAATTGAAAAGTGCTTGATCAATAAGCACTTAGTATTTTACTTTCAATTTTGGTAAGCTTGTAACCTTTAAACAAGTTTGAAGTTATATTTTGAAGTTTGTTTCTTGCACTTTGATTCATCATATTCAAATAAGTTTTATCTATTGTCATTAAGTTCTAGTAATTAAAAGTTTATATATATATATATATATATATTATGTATATCAATTATTTCTATTATAATTTTAGTTTGTATAAACCAATGAGTAGCTAATCTTTCTTCCTAGGGGAAGGGGGATTTCTATTAGGTTATATATTGAGTATTTGATTGATTTACACTATTTTGATTAAAAAGGACTAATTGGTTTAAATAGAGATTGATCATATCCTATTTCTACTAATGAAATCTCCTTGATTGATTGTTGAGTGAATTGGAAACATATCTCTTCAATCTATCAAGTGTTAATCTTGTTATCAACATCTTAAGATTGCGAAAGTGGTTAAGACATCTTTGATTACGAAAGTACAGAGGTGAAAAGTTGATTACTCGATAAACATTCGTTTTTCTTTTATATCCGTGTAAATCAATTCCTATACTTAATTAAAAACCTAATTTAATGAACCCGTAATCCCTAGATTTTATAAATTCCAACTCATTTCAATTCTATTCATTTCCACTAGTTAAAAAAATAGTCTTCTTAAGAATAGTAGTATTAAAAATAGTCTTATTAAAAAGTCTTATTAAAAATAGTTTAAATTAAACATAGTGCATTTTAATTAAGTTAATATTTAAAAACCCAATAATCTATTTTAGTATTTATTTCTCATAATTTGTAACAAAATATTATACGAAGCCCTGTTGGACAATCCTCGAGAGAAAAGACCTTGGTAGAACTTACCACAAACTACTTCTACCTCGTATATATTTGCGAGCGACTCAAGAACTCCTATTTTTAGGATAAGTTTTTGACCGATCAAATACTCAATATATCTACTTGATAGATTGAAAAGATATGTTTCCAATTCACTCAACAATCAATCAAGAAGGTTTCATTAGTAAAAATAGGATATGATCAATCTCTATTTAAACCAATTAGTCCTAAAAATAGTTTAAATCAATCAAATACTCAATATATAACCTAATAGAAATCCCCCTTCCCCTAGGAAGAAAGATTAGCTACTCATTGGTTTATACATACTAAAATTATAATAGAAATAATTGATATATATAATATATATATATAGAAACTTTTAATTACTAGAACTTAATGACAATAGATAAAACTTACTTGAATATGATGAATCAAAGTGCAAGAAACAAACTTCAAAATATAACTTCAAACTTGTTTAAAGGTTACAAGCTTACAAAATTTGAAAGTAAAACACTAAGTAAAATACTAAGTGCTTATTGATCAAGCACTTTTCAATCACAAACTAAATGAAAGAAAACTTCAAACCAAAAATAAAATACAAACTAAAATTGAAAGTTCTAAGGAAAATATATTGCTAAAGGAAAGGAGTATTTCTTAGCAAGAAGTTGAGGATTTCTTGGTAAGAATGTGGGTTGGGATTTTTGCAATGGATGAACATGTCCTTTTATAGGTGATTTTCAAGAATACAATTGATTATTTAATTCAAAATATCTATTGTAATATCATTTTTAATTCTTTGTTCACACTTCACCCATGTCTTTGAATTTTCAGATTTTTGACCAAAAAATATCTTGTGGTTGATTTCACAAGTTGGTCAAAAGTGGACTAATTTTGCATGGCATCTGCTGAAACACGGCGATGAAAAACGGCCCACTTTGCCCCGTGTTTGTGCGCCGCTTTGTGGTGACTCGGTCTCTTCCGAATACGCGCGAGGACACGGCGCTAAATGCCGGCCGTGTGTGAAACGCCCAAGACACGGCCTCTTTGCGCCGTATGTGAAACGGCCGGCGTAACACGGTCCATTTTGGCGCTGCTTTTGTATGGTCGTTTGTCTGGAAAAATTCCGTCGTTGGATTTGATCTTGTTTTCCGTCCTTTTGATGCTTCATGTCGAGAATCAGAAAATAACCATTTTTAGCTCATGTTTGGACATATCTGTAAAATATATATTTTTAATCACAAATCAGTACAATTATGCCCGGAAAAATGAATATTTTGTATATGAATTTTAGATCAATTATGCACCAATCAGTAATCCCGACAAATCATCCAGAAATACATCTGGAAATTCATTCACAACTGGGATAGAAGATAACTAAACTCCGCCAGCTTCTGCTTCATTGCGCAACACCAATAACTGGTACAGCCTTGGTTCAACAATTTCATAGCCTTCATGGCTCGGATAATCTTTCCATAAGTACCAGGTTTCTGCCCTTCAAAAACATATTCATTACCATCTCGATCAATGATCGAGATTATCTTTCAACGATAATCCATTACTGCCCCATGACGATCTAACCAATTATCACCGAGAATTAAATCTTCTCCCTTCATATCAATCACAATCAAATCGGATGACTAATCTCTACCACCGATGGTTAAAGGACAATTGACAATCTCTCGATCCCCAATTATCCTTTCCCCACTCGGCAGTCCAACAATAAAAGGTTCGCATGTAGAAAGACCGTCAAGACCCAAACGATTCACACAAGACAATGATATAAAAGAATGAGTAGGTCCAGAATCAAACAATACATCTATCGGGTGCATAGAAATATAAACGATACCTGACGCAGTTGCAGCCCCTACGTCCTCAGTTCGCCTCATCTCATACAATTGGGGCGGAGCTGATCCAATGCTAGGTGCATCCTTATGCTCGGTCTTACTTCTTCCACTGCCGCGTCCGACACTCGGAGTTAGGGCTGTAAACGAACCGAGCCGAGCCGAGCTTTGACCTAAACGAGCCGAGCTCAATTTTTTTCCCTGACGAGCCGAGTCGAGCCGAGCTTTGTTATCGCACAAAAAACGTGTTCGAGCTCGAGCTCGTTAATAGAACGAGTCGAACGCGAGCTGTTCGCGAACAACTCGAGCCGAGTCGAGCTCGAGCCGAGCTCGAGCTGTTCGCGAATAATTATATATTTTTAAATTATTTAAATAATAAGTTTGAATTATTTAAAATAAAATATTTTAAAATAATCATTAAAATTTATATATTTTTTTAAATATATATATAAAATAATATTTTAATATATGAAAATTATTTAAAAAATTATTAATCTATAATATAATATATAAATATTATTAAAATAAATTTAAAAATATATTTATTAATCGAGCTTAACGAGCCGAACCGAGCCGAGCCGAGCTCGAGCCGATCTCGAGCCACACATGCCCAAGCTCGGCTCGAGCGTTTTCTTAACGCACAGATTTTTGTGTTCGAGCTTGAGCTCGAGTTCTTAACGAACCGAGCCGAACCGAGCCTTTAACGAGCCGAGCCGAGCTTTGTTCGCGAACAACTCTGTTCGTTTACAGCCCTACTCGGAGTTGGCTGACCCGTAACTGTGCCTGCCGGAGTAGGAGACTTTTTAGATAAGATTCTACCCACTGACTCACAATATAACGCACGATGACCCTGCTTCCCACACTTAAAACAATCAATGGGGCCAGAAGTGCAACGAGAACTGATATGTCCCGGATTTCAACAATTAAAACAAACTTTTGGCGCTCCTCCACTAGGCTGAGGGGAACCAACAGAAGAATGCACAGAAGGTTGAGGCCTACGCGATCCGCTGCCTCAGAAACTACCAGAAAATTTCGGTTTCTTCGAGCTCGAAACCGCAGGAACCGGAACTATCACCATCTCATAAGCGAGCGCTCTGTCCTGGTATTCTCTCAAAGTAGTACACCCAAGGCCCGCCATATAATTTCGGACCTCCGGTTTCATCCTAGCATCGAAATGAAGTATCTTGTTTATTTCACCCTTAACCCGATCTTAGACATACACCAACTGCTTGTTGTACGTCTTGATTGCCTCGGAAATAGAAACATCCTCGGGTTGAGATTTGAAAAATTCACTGACTCTTGCTAACTGTACCGGCGCTGGACAATACTGAGCTTCCATCAGTTCTTTAAATTCTTCCCAAGTGACGTCGCAGTCCCTAGGCTTAACAGCTCTCCACCAATCCGACGCGTCATCAACCGTCAGATATTGAGCAATCGGGACTCTCTTGGCTTCTCGACAGCCAATACCGTCAAAGATCTTTTCCAGCTCAATTAACCAATGATCCCAGTTGTTCGCATCACCGAAACCATCGAATCTGGGAGGATTCATCTTCATAACTTCTTGAAGCCATCGATCCTCAACCGTCCTGCCAGTATTAATATTCTGCACCACTTGCGCCAGTTGGTGCACTTGCGTTACGACTTGTTGAAGAACGTTAGGCACTTCGGCCTCCGAACCTCTATCTGAACCTCCCGAAGGTGTCGGGTCTGACCTAGTCGTAGAACGAGATGCCGATTCCAAAATGGATCTCTTGGACTCAGATACTACTACTCTGCCACGGCCTCATCCGCGTTGACGGGTAGCTCTACCTCTCGGCATATTGAAGAATAAGAATGGTTCAACAAGAAAACAATTACAACAATAGATTACGCAATAACAAGAATAATTACTCCCGAAGGAAAGAAACAATTGACCTCCGAAGAGTCTTCCAGCACAGGCAACACGGAATGGTAGCACGTCAATGATATCATAGACAACAACGGACTTACTTTAACGAACCCGAAACACCGACAGCCTAAGTATCCATAAACTTAAGCTCTGATACCATAATCTATAACACCCCCATGATTTATGGAGATATTACAGCGCCGTAGATTCCTTTTGGGAACCTACCAGTCTTTGACCAACATAAAACACATTGACAAACAACAAACTGAGACATTAATACGTATAAAACAAACAACACCCTTAGTACGACATAAATCTCAAGATAGTACATTACATAATCCCGTTGGATCGCAACAAACACAACAACTCAATTTGATCAAACCACAACATCAATAACCATCATTAAACACAAATTACATCACATGACAGTACCCGCGCGAGTACAAAACCAAAACTCGACTATGACCACGACCATACGACCACCGACTCAAAATAGTGCACGATATCAATGTTGCCCACCAAGCTCGTGTCCGCCCTGTGCTAGCTGTCCCACTGGACCTGTACCTGAATACACTAAAGTATATCCACCCCCGAAGGGGTCAGCAAAAGCCGATGCAAGTACAATAATTCTAGAATATGTACAACAAGTGAATAATCATCATAAATCACATAAATCACAGTGCCATCACAGTTATTCCGGAATATCATACCACAATCATCATCATAAAACAACCTCACGAGCTATAATGGCCCTGTACCTCTCGAGCAAGATACACACCCCAAGGACACCTCGTCAGGCCCGTCCTGGTGTATAGCCCAACCGAGTGATCCATAGGGAAACGCAGTCTACCAGACCCCAGGGGACCCTCACTGGTTTTACTCAGCTCGCACACACTCAATCAACAAATGGAACAATTCACATTTTCTGAAATCATCATTTTTCACATATTCACACGAAGTACATTAAACACAATCAAAGTACTTGCCTCAATTCGAACGACACGGAAAACGACGAACGGATGAATGTACGGTCCGAACTTCCTTTAAAAAATCGACCCTAACATAACGAAATACCGAATCAAAACACATCACCATGGAAACGGAAGGATTCACCCTAAGTTCTACCCTTAGGAACATTTAATCGGACACTATGGGGGCGGAGTCGATTATACACCATTTAACGGATGAAAACTCGAAACAAAATCCGTAAACTTCAAGGAAAACAAGGGATTATGACTTCATAATCATAATCTAACACAAATCAAGGTCAAGACGGACCAGAGAAGCAAAATCTTAACAAATCCCCAAAATTTCCAAAAACTAGGTATTGAACAATTTTTACCTTGATTTGGATGATAAACTTGATGATATCTTGTTAGATTGAGACTAGGAACTCAAATGTTGTTAGATGGTGAAATCTAGTCGAAATCCACATTTTCCTACACTATAAATCGCTCAGCCGCCGGAGGAGAGGAAGAAGAAGTGAAAAATGACATTTCTAGAACCTGCCCCCTATATATACTGGGTAGGATTAGCGCACGCTACAGCTAAAATTTAGCGTGCGCTAACGGGTTAAAGGCGGTGCATTGTAGAGGAAATGGCAATCCAGAATCTTCTGTCTGACTCCGATAGCATGCGCTATCTATTGCCACTAGCGCGCGCTAGCTACACAATAGCGTGCGCTACCTGCTAGTACATGCAGTCCAGAAACATTTCTGCCCTCACTGACCTGCCGATTCAGCGCGTGCTACCTTACTAATAACGTGCGCTAGTCGATCAAAACAGCGTATGCTAATCCGTCCATAACGTGCGCTAACACCCCATTCCAGAGTCCAGAAAGTTCACTGCCCAGCAGGCTTAGCGCGCTCTACGCATAACAGTGGCGTGTGCTACTCACACATAGTTAGCGTGCGCTAGGAATACAGTCTAGCGTGCGCTAACTGCTACTCTCCAGAATTAATTTCCGCAAAGTCCGGCCAAAACGAGCACAATCCAAAAATCAAAAAACTCAATAATTACCAACCAAGAACATATCAAGGTCAATCATCAATACATACGATCCAAATAACCACAATACCACAAAATACATCTAAAACAACACTCATAAAATACACGAATATTACAATGTTGGCATGCGAGATCATGGAGCTGTCAGCAATGGTTTATGAGCTAGACTAGGAGGTCTCAGTTACGGTGATTGAAAACAATATGGTGGAGAATCACTGTGCCCGGTATGTTGATACTGTGGATACTCGTCATGTTTGTTCTAATAAAAACATGTTCTCTTCCTACACAGTTACTGATGGTAGGAAATTGCATATGGCAAACTCTTCTTCTTCTGTGATTGTAGGTATGGGGAACGTGGTCTTAAAGGTGACCTCTAGAAAGGAGTTATTGCTTAAGGATGTGTTGCATGTCCCAGACGTTCGGAGGAATGTAGTTTCAGGCTCTCTACTAGTTAGTCATGAGTTTAGACTAGATCTCGAGTGTGATAAATTTTGTTATGAGCAAGTTTGGAATGTTCCTTGGTCGGGGATATCTTGAGGGGGGGTTGTTCAAAATGAATGTGATATCTGTAAGCCGTGAAGGCAAGAATAAAAATAATAATAATAGTGCTCTTTCTTCTGTTTACTTGCTCGAGTGTTCAGATTTATGGCATTCTGGATTGGGCCATATTGGTCTAAAATCGATTAAAAGACTAATTAATCTAGAACTGATTCCTAAAATCCATATTGAACTTAATAAGAAATGTGAAGTATGTGTTGAAGCAAAAATGTTTAAGTTGTCTTTTCATTCGGTGGAAAAGAATACCACTCCTTTAGAATTAATTCACACTGATGTGTGTGCCTTAAAATTTGTGCAAACTAAATGGTCGTGTAATTGCTGATAAACATAGTGCAATGAATTAGGTTTTGATGTGATGGAGAGTGAATGGATGGATGGTCACAAGAAAATTTTTATATATGGAAGTTATTACAAAAATAAATCCAAAAATGACAAAAAAAAAGATTATGTTACAATAGCTAGCTATATTTTGGGAGGGAGAATTTTTAATAATGAATTAAAAAATAGGGGAAAACTGCGAGGTTATAAAATATATAGATTTGTTCTATTGTTTCAAAATACAAGGTTTAATCGATTTTTTTGATAATTGTTTGATTTTGTCCTTAAAAGGCTAAAACAAAATAATGAAAATATTGTCTCTCTTGTTACACTCAATAGAGATTTATGCCTTTTATTTTCTAATAATAATGGTTTTTCTTTTATATATAGATAGGCCAATCAGCTGATATTAAATGTGCACAAATTAGAAATGGAAATTTTGGGAGGATGAAATAAAATAGTAATGGATGAGAGATAATAGAAAGAGAAATGATAGGGCAACACCTTGAACCACACCCCCAAATACACCCGTGCTTTGTGGGTGTTGTACTACGTGCTTTATTAATAATTTTATTATAATATTATTATGAATATTTTATCTCAGAAAGATGCGCAGACAACACCCATAAAGCATTTAAATGTAGATGGTGTATGCGCGCTTCTATCACCTCTCAGAAAGAAATTTTAACAAGAAATACACAAATTACATCCAAACAATTACATGGATGAACTTTCCAAATTGAAATTGACATATCCTTGAAGTCCAGGCTATTTATTTTAATCTTTGATTTGGAATAAATTTTAGTTTCGATCAGTATTCAGTTTTAAATATTTATTGATTTATTTATTTATTTTTGCTTGAACTATTTATCAATCTCTTTATAAATACATATTATTTTAATTAATTTTTCATCTCTAAGATATTCTGGAGATCAGATTTTCGAGTGTCGAAATGAACAAATGTTATCGTCGTTGTGGCTTAAAACTCAAAAAAAAAAAAAAGTTACGAATAAATTTTGGCTATCAATATTTTTTCCGAAACTATAAAAAAATAATATCGTTCACCATTTTAAAGACCATATCGGAGTATAAAATAGTAGTATATCAACTAACTTAATTTTGGATATGAATTTTAGAGTGGATCCATATACTCATACTATTAGGATTGTATGCCCTAGCCAGCTAGCTAGCTAACTAGTACAATTGGGATATGGGGCGTTACAAACTTTAGATATCTTCACAGCACCGGGAGTGTGTATATATTGCTGAAGCTTGGGATCTTTCATGAAGACACAAAGGCATTCATGTGTCTGCTTATTTCTTGCCTTACAGCAAGCCTCGGACACATTGTGTTTCGAATGCTTGATCACGTCTGCGCATGGATTGAGATCATGTGGGTCGCAATCACTTGTTGTTGTGATCACCTCAATCGCACCGAGGACGAACATCAAAAGGAGCACAAATATAGCACGGAATGCCACTTTGGAATTCATTCTTAATTCCTCTTAGATTGACCGATCGGTCGATCTCGTACGTATAATATATATAGAGAGAGAGAGTAGTATATATGTATGTTATCAGTATATCATATATGTATGTACTAATAATATTAAGAATGCGTGGTGTCCAAAATCTTCGGGATGTCATAATTTATAGAGGAAGACAGATGGAGAATGGCGTAATCAATGCAATGAAATTTTAGAATGAATTATCATGAATAGTATTTATAAGATGTTGATTTCACTTTTAATTGCAATATTTCATTGTTCCATGTTATTGATTGTAATATCCAGAATTTCTACTACTGTTGTTTGATATTATTTATCCGAGTTATATTGTACAGCGTGGAATCTGTACAGTAGGGATAAAATAAATAAAGGACTGAGATATCAGTATCAGTATAATTGTCGTATCTGGTCGACAGTTACATTTGAGGATATTGTGTATCAGGATATCGTACTTTCGATATAGAGTATATCGTATAAGAATATTATTGGATTCAGTGTTTGTGTTCAGTGTGTCTCATGTTCGTTTTTGGTACGTCAAGATGTCGGACAGAAATTGCGGAAATTGGCTAAGTGTAACATTATTAGCACACGCTAATAATCATGAGTAGCGCACGCTATCGTGCAGGTTTAGCGCACGCTACGGACATAAGATAACGCACGCTAATGCAGTCCGATCGTAAGGAATCTACGCGTGGACCAGGCCACTTTCGGCGCACGTTCTGATAAGTCAACGGATGTTGTAATGTAGTGTTAGTGCACGCTAATGCATGTTGATTAGCGCACGCTAACTATATATCGGTCAACAGGGAATCTTGGCTTTATTGGTTGATTTCGGCTTGTGGGGTCACGAGCATCTTCGTGATAGGTGTAGACTGTAGCAAGTCAACTAGTATTAGCGCACGCTAAGGTAAATGACTTGCGTACGCTAAGCAGGATGTTTTACGTACGTTAATGCATGGGCATTACGTACGTAAGTTAGTTTACGAAGCAAGGCAGTAGCCTGCAGGCCCGATAGCGCACGCTAACAAAGTCAGTTAGCGCACGCTAAGGCGGTAGCGCACACTAAACATGAGATGTTAGCGCACGCTAATAATGAATATTATAAAAGGGGACAGAAGGGTGCTGAGAAGCATTTCGTCCTTTTTCCTTCTTTCAGCCGAGAGAGAGAGAGTTGGGATATATTTGAGGTTCCAAACACTGGATTAAGGTGAAGTTAATCATCCATAACAACGTTTGAAGCTTGAAATCATTGGTGATTCTTGGAAATTGATTCAACCTTGGAAATCAATCTATTCCTTCGAAAAGGTAATTACTCTTCACTTTGAGATTTCGTTTTGGATTGTATATGATGTTCTTGAGCTGATGATTATCATATAAACAAGTGGATAAGTATGATTATGAGTTGGATTACCGGATTATGATAATGTTATTGTTGATATGAAGATATTGATATGAATTGGATGGTTTCGAATGTGTTGTTATCTTCAAAGAGATATGTTGGATAATGTCTTCCTTCAATTCGGATATGTGATGTTGTTGTTGTTGGTTCCTTCATATGATGGTGAACATGGCATGATTATGAGTTCTTGGTGTTTAGGTTGTTGATATTAAGAAAGATGAAATATGAATATATGACTTGAATTAAAAGTCGGATGATTACCTATATGTTAAAGGATATTAGATTTCGTTGTTTGATAGCTATGAACATGATTCAGAATCACTTAGTGTTCTTGAAATCGCCATAAGTTGATCGGTATCTGAAAAACATGCATCTGTACAGCATTAGCGCACGCTACGTTTACTGCCTAGCACGCGCTAACGGGAGCAACTTAGCGCACACTACATTAGGTGATTAACGTGCGCTAAGAAGGCAGAAAGTGCAGTATTTTCGTGTTGTGGTTGTATATTCGTGCTGGTTTGAGTAGGATTGATCCGACTAGTGTTTAATCGAGATATTGTCAAGCCGTTGGGTTTGTGGAATGGTTTTATCGATTGTTGATTGTTGTCGAACTTGTTGTTTATCGATTATTGTAATAGGTTGAGATTATTGATCGGTGTTTATAACCGTATGTTGCGGTCGTGTTCGAGAATGTTCGTGAATTGCTTTTGATCGGGGCTGAGGAGCTCGTAGACAAAGGCAATGTGTTCGGCAGCAACTTCGTGGTATCGGTATCGAGGCAAGTTATTACTTGATCAGTTATAATATTTAATGAATGGTTTCAGTTTCATTTCGTTTATAATGCATATAGCGATGATTATTATTGTGAACTCTGGGTATTCGGATCGCATATCGTTCTTTCGATTCTGGGAGGTAAATCATAATGTATATGCTTTATCTCAGTTATTGGTATGTTCGAGTATCGAGGTTACATTATGGTAAAGACGAGGATATGAGTATCTATAGTTCATTGTACGTTTGGATCGCCGAGCATTGTGGATAATCGTCGGTGATGGTATGATATCGAGATTTCTCCCGAAGGACTCGGGGCAAGTATCTTATATCGATTCAGTTAGTTTTAGTGATTTGATCATGCATATTGTCATTCATGTTGTCGAACATGAGGTCGTCTCAGTTGATTTGTCATGTTGTCGTGCATGTTATGTTGTTCATGTTGATGAACGTGTTGATTTGCATATGTGTATGCATATTGTGCTGTTTATGTTGTGTAAATAATCCGATGGGATTATGAGGATCTATGCTGAGGGCGCTGGATCGAATGTCCATCATGCGTTGGTTCGACGGGATCATCATGAGGATCTATGCTGAGGGCGCTAGATCGTTGGACAGGTTTTCCACCATGCGTTGGTTCGACGGGATCATCATGGGGATCTATGCTGAGGGCGCTGGATCGTTGGATTACCAGTATTGTGTTGATGGAATCTTGTGAATTCGCATCATTGATTTTATCATGCGTTGTTGTTCATATGTGTATTGTTGGTTATCCACCTTATGATGATCTGATAGGATCATCAAGGGGATCTATGCTGAGGGCGCTGGATCGTCGGATTTCCATTGAGTATACGTCATTGTTATTGTTGTGATCATATTGACGTTGTCATATGAGTATGCATTTGTAGGTCTTGTGTTAGGACCATGTCCATATTGCATTGATCTGATCTCGGATTAGGCTGATATGATTGTCGTGGCACTTCATATCTCGAGGTATGTTCCGTATTTCCTTTGGTATTTGTCTTTGATGGACAATCGGTTATCGTTTTGGGATTTGATGATGCTATTCGATGGATCGTATTGGTCAGTAATGGTATATCTCCGTATCGTGAGTTGGTGATGATAGTTTGAGAATCTTGAGTATTGTTTGAGGTACAATACAGATATTATGTTCGAGTTTATTGGTTAATCGAGTATGAGATGTGAAATGTGAAAATGGTTACTCTGATGAGAATTACTTGAGTAAGCAAAGTTATGGCGGTAAGATTACGTTGGTCGTATTCTTATGTTGTATTCTCATTGGTATGTATTATTGATGTGATGTGATTGATATCATTTTTGGATATTATGGCTGACCCTGTCGTGGGATTTCTTTTTAGGTTCTTGGAGTATCGAGCTTGTAGCGGTCGTGAAGAGATGAGCTTCCCGGAGGATACTGGCTAGGACATGCTTTGTGCATTGAGTTTCTTGATTGGTTCTTGTATTCCGCTGCTAGAGTATCTTTATGGTTGGTCTTTTTCCGTTGCGTGAGTATTTTGAAGTGACCCTTTGGTATCTGGTAACTGAGATTACTTTGGAAATCGTTTTCTAAACTTTTGTGTGTCGGCTGTTTGGCCTTGCGATTTCAAATGAGGTTTTACGGCGCTTTTGATAAACGAGTTTTATAACGTCTTCGAATGTTTTTAAAGATAGTACCGTTGTTGGCCTCTTGGGAATTTGTAAATGGTTGCGAAAATTTCCTTTAGCCTTGTGGGTTCCATCTCGGGGCCCACGGCGCTGTAATATTTCCGGTTAAATCTGGGGGTGTTATAGAATATGGTATCGGAGCTTAGGTTGAGAAAACCTAGGCATTTGGGTCGAGTTGGGTCGTGTTTTTGTCGCGTCATTCGAGTTGTCGATTGACAAATACTAGAGCCGTGAGTCTTTGTTGTTCACTCAGGCTTGTGCGTTATCGGATTTGCCAGTATCGTAATGGGCTTGTTATAACTTTTCCAAATGGTGTTAACGAGATTCTCTGGAATGAGATGTATTGTGTTCTTGAGTCGAACTGAGTTTGCAAACGTGTGTTTTGAAAATGTCCGTGTCGAGTATTTTCTAGAGTCGAGACATGTGCCAGTATCACGGGGAATCGTCGGCTTCACGATCTGTAAGTATTTGGATTTTTGAATTTCATTGAGATTTATTGCCGTTCTAAGTTGATACGTTCTGAGATTCAGTAGATATTATGCGTTACAGTATAAGGTGACAGAGTTGGGACAGGATTAATGATCTTGAGGAGTTATGATTTCGAGAATCAGTATGTTGGTTAGATTCTGGAACGAAATTGTGTATTCGGGAGAAGGACTGTGGATTGTTGAGAAGAATATGTAGTCATGTTAGTTCATTTTGTGATATATATGAACTGCTTTTGAGCATTTGAAAATGATACTTTTCAAAATGAATGTCTTACGGATGTTTTACGGAAAATGATTTTGGGCCGAGACCCAATCGATTTTGAAATGGTTTTATAACTCAGGACTTGGGGTCCGAAAAGAGTTTTCTACTTTTTAAACTTCTTGTAATGTGGAATGAGATACGGGCTGAGACCCTAATGTTTCAAAAGACTTTCCTGTTTTCTAAAACTCCCGAGATCTGTAAAACACTTTACCAATCGTTTACTTATGTTATTTCCGCCTTTCGAGGCTTTGGTTTACTTGTTCAAATGGAACCTCTCGGGAAGTCTTTTGCCGTGTTTGATTTGCTTGATTTGTTTCAACATTTTGTCATATCATATTTGAGGTGATCCAGGATGGGTAAATGGTTGACGATACGAGTCATGTGTGGAAAATGAGTTTTTATCGGAGTCTATATAATGAGGTTTTGGAACTCGATCGTGTGGTTTCCGTTGGAATGTCAGTGGATTGTGATGAGCCGAATTGGTATACAGGAGTATGGTTGTGGTCAATCATTTGCATGATTCCATTTTTTATTTAAACGTATGTATTCGAAAAGAATTTTTATCGAGAACTTCGCACCAGCGATCCGATTTAATTTTTCGAAAATTGATTTTGTGGTCTTACCATAATTTATGTTTTGAGTTCTCAAACTCTTGAAAGAACTTTCGAAAATTGTCTTCGTGACAAGAGTATATGATTTCAAACTGGTTTTGAAAATGTGATTGATGTACATACGCATTTAGTGCATAATGCATATCGTGGTGAAATTGTGAGTGTGACTCACGAACTGGATAATATATCAATGTGGAACGATGAATAGGGATCCGAACTTTGGTATGGTCGTTTGGTTATGCAAGGATGATCGATTGATTTATCGGATAAGAGAAATATACTGCGTGTTGTAAATTCATGTGCAGGATGTAATTTTGGAACTTTGGACTTTGTAAAACCGGGACATATGTGCTATGTGATTCCATTGGTATGGTAGTAGTGTGATTTTTACCATAGTGATTTTGAAGGATTTCGTTGTAAGTGTAGATTTGGGGATGGCGACCCCATGCTGGTTGTTTTGGATATTGAGTGGTCGTTCCCACTTCCTGTATGATTTGGATATGTTCGTCGGTTTGTGATTGGTTGTTCGTATGCCGAGGGATATGTTCACCAGTCGGTTGTGTTTCGTTGAGAATCACTGTATGTGATCGGTGTGTCGTTTTGAGAATTTTGCTTTTTCGTATATCTGTTTCTGTGGTTCTGTGTTGATCGTGTTGGAGTTTACCGTGTGAAGGTATTCTCGAATTTCGTTGATCGTTCGTTGGTAATATTGGAGTTTATCACGTTGATGATATTCTCGATTGTGTTTTGACCTCTGGTTGGTCATATTGGAAATTATCATGTCGATGATAAATTCGATTGATTGTTGATTATTGCTGGTGATCATCTGAGCGTTCGGATTTTGTGTTGATGTTTCGGGATTCGTGTCGTTGTTTTGGGCAGTTGTTTTGCAGATGTATTGTGTATTATTTGTCTTATCGGAATTGGGACTGATTGTGTAATGAGGCAGACAGGATTTTGATTCGGGCAGATTGTTTCATCCGTAGATGATATTTTTTTGTTGAGACTCAGGGAATCGTGATCGTAAGCGTATTGAGACTGTACAGTGTGATCGTTGGCTAGTATCTCCGGAGGTCGTCGACCTGCGTATTAGTAAGTATGCGGTTTTGGCTATTCAGAATAATGATGATTGATCAGTGTCGTGATGGTTTTGGGATATTTTGGATTGAACGGTATGTTTATTTGTTTTCTATGACGGATTGCAAGTTTCGAGGACGAAACTTATTTTAAGTGGTGTAGAATGTAATATCCGGAATTTCTACTACTGTTGTTTGATATTATTTATCCGAGTTATATTGTACAGCGTGGAATCTGTACAGTAGGGATAAAATAAATAAAGGACTGAGATATCAGTATCGGTATAATTGTCGTATCTGGTCGACAGTTACATTTAAGGATATTGTGTATCAGGATATCGTACTTTCGATATAGAGTATATCGTATAAGAATATTATTGGATTCAGTGTTTGTGTTCAGTGTGTCTCATGTTCGTTTTTGGTACGTCAAGATGTCGGACAGAAATTGCGGAAATTGGCTAAGTGTAACATTATTAGCGCACGCTAATAATCATGAGTAGCGCACGCTATCGTGCAGGTTTAGCGCACGCTACGGACATAAGATAACGCACGCTAATGCAGTCCGATCGTAAGGAATCTACGCGTGGACCAGGCCACTTTCGGCGCACGTTCTGATAAGTCAACGGATGTTGTAATGTAGTGTTAGCGCACGCTAATGCATGTTGATTAGCGCACGCTAACTATATATCGGTCAACAGGGAATCTTGGCTTTATTGGTTGATTTCGGCTTGTGGGGTCACGAGCATCTTCGTGGTAGGTGTAGACTGTAGCAAGTCAACTGGTATTAGCGCACGCTAAGGTAAATGACTTGCGTACGCTAAGCAGGATGTTTTACGTACGTTAATGCATGGGCATTACGTACGTAAGTTAGTTTACGAAGCAAGGCAGTAGCCTCTGGGCTTCGATAGCGCACGCTAACAAAGTCAGTTAGCGCACGCTAAGGCGGTAGCGCACGCTAAACATGAGATGTAAGCGCACGCTAATAATGAATATTATAAAAGGGGACAGAAGGGTGCTGAGAAGCATTTCGTCCTTTTTCCTTCTTTCAGCCGAGAGAGAGTTGGGATATATTTGAGGTTCCAAACACTGGATTAAGGTGAAGTTAATCATCCATAACAACGTTTGAAGCTTGAAATCATTGGTGATTCTTGGAAATGGATTCAACCTTGGAAATCAATCCATTCCTTCAAAAAGGTAATTACTCTTCACTTTGAGATTTCGTTTTGGATTGTATATGATGTTCTTGAGCTGATGATTATCATATAAACAAGTTGATAAGTATGATTATGAGTTGGATTACCGGATTATGATAATGTTATTGTTGATATGAAGATATTGATATGAATTGGATGGTTTCGAATGTGTTGTTATCTTCAAAGAGATATGTTGGATAATGTCTTCCTTCAATTCGGATATGTGATGTTGTTGTTGTTGGTTCCTTCATATGATGGTGAACATGGCATGATTATGAGTTCTTGGTGTTTAGGTTGTTGATATTAAGAAAGATGAAATATGAATATATGACTTGAATTAAAAGTCGGATGATTACCTATATGTTAAAGGATATTGGATTTCGTTGTTTGATAGCTATGAACATGATTCAGAATCACTTAGTGTTCTTGAAATCGCCATAAGTTGATCGGTATCTGAAAAACATGCATCTGTACAGCATTAGCGCACGCTACGTTTACTGCCTAGCGCGCGCTAACGGGAGCAACTTAGCGCACGCTACATTAGGTGATTAACGTGCGCTAAGAAGGCAGAAAGTGCAGTATTTTCGTGTTGTGGTTGTATATTCGTGCTGGTTTGAGTAGGATTGATCCGACTAGTGTTTAATCGAGATATTGTCAAGCCGTTGGGTTTGTGGAATGGTTTTATCGATTGTTGATTGTTGTCGAACTTGTTGTTTATCGATTATTGTAATAGGTTGAGATTATTGATCGGTGTTTATAACCGTATGTTGCGGTCGTGTTCGAGAATGTTCGTGAATTGCTTTTGATCGGGGCTGAGGAGCTCGTAGACAAAGGCAATGTGTTCGGCAGCAGCTTCGTGGTATCGGTATCGAGGCAAGTTATTACTTTCTCAGTTATAATATTTAATGAATGGTTTCAGTTTCATTTCGTTTATAATGCATATAGCGATGATTATTATTGTGAACTCTGGGTATTCAGATCGCATATCGTTCTTTCGATTCTGGGAGGTAAATGATAATGTATATGCTTTATCTCAGTTATTGGTATGTTCGAGTATCGAGGTTACATTATGGTAAAGACGAGGATATGTGTATCTATAGTTCATTGTACGTTTGGATCGCCGAGCATTGTGGATAATCGCCGGTGATGGTATGATATCGAGATTTCTCCCGAAGGACTCGGGGCAAGTATCTTATATCGATTCAGTTAGTTTTAGTGATTTGATCATGCATATTGTCATTCATGTTGTCGAACATGAGGTCGTCTCAGTTGATTTGTCATGTTGTCGTGCATGTTATGTTGTTCATGTTGATGAACGTGTTGATTTGCATATGTGTATGCATATTGTGCTGTTTATGTTGTGTAAATAATCCGATGGGATTATGAGGATCTATGCTGAGGGCGCTGGATCGAATGTCCATCATGCGTTGGTTCGACGGGATCATCATGAGGATCTATGCTGAGGGCGCTAGATCGTTGGACAGGTTTTCCACCATGCGTTGGTTCGACGGGATCATCATGGGGATCTATGCTGAGGGCGCTGGATCGTTGGATTACCAGTATTGTGTTGATGGAATCTTGTGAATTCGCATCATTGATTTTATCATGCGTTGTTGTTCATATGTGTATTGTTGGTTATCCACCTTATGATGATCTGATAGGATCATCAAGGGGATCTATGCTGAGGGTGCTGGATCGTCGGATTTCCATTGAGCATACATCATTGTTATTGTTGTGATCATATTGACGTTGTCATATGAGTATGCATTTGTAGGTCTTGCGTTAGGACCATGTCCGTATTGCATTGATCTGATCTCGGATTAGGCTGATATGATTGTCGTGGCACTTCATATCTCGAGGTATGTTCCGTATTTCCTTTGGTATTTGTCTTTGATGGACAATCGGTTATCGTTTTGGGATTTGATGATGCTATTCGATGGATCGTATTGGTCAGTAATGGTATATCTCCGTATCGTGAGTTGGTGATGATAGTTTGAGAATCTTGAGTATTGTTTGAGGTACAATACAGATATTATGTTCGAGTTTATTGGTTAATCGAGTATGAGATGTGAAATGTGAAAATGGTTACTCTGATGAGAATTACTTGAGTAAGCAAAGTTATGGCGGTAAGATTACGTTGGTCGTATTCTTATGTTGTAGTCTCATTGGTATGTATTATTGATGTGATGTGATTGATATCATTGTTGGATATTATGGCTGACCCCGTCGTGGGATTTCTTTTTAGGTTCTTGGAGTATCGAGCTTGTAGCGGTCGTGAAGAGATGAGCTTCCCGGAGGATACTGGCTAGGACATGCTTTGTGCATTGAGTTTCTTGATTGGTTCTTGTATTCCGCTGCTAGAGTATCTTTATGGTTGGTCTTTTTCCGTTGCGTGAGTATTTTGAAGTGACCCTTTGGTATCTGGTAACTGAGATTACTTTGGAAATCATTTTCTAAACTTTTGTGTGTCGGCTGTTTGGCCTTGCGATTTCAAATGAGGTTTTACGGCGCTTTTGATAAACGAGTTTTATAACGTCTTCGAATGTTTTTAAAGATAGTACCGTTGTTGGCCTCTTGGGCATTTGTAAATGGTTGCGAAAATTTCCTTTAGCCTTGTGGGTTCCATCTCGGGGCCCACGGCGCTGTAACATTTCCGGTTAAATCTGGGGGTGTTACATTGATCATGTACCAAATTTTGATGGTATTTTATTCTACTAAAATAAAAAATAAATTTTAGTATTTAAGATATTGTTGAATTTGACTCAATATATATTTTCAAAATATTATTTTTTTTCGTAAGATTTACTAATATATAAATGTTAAATATATTGATAATCAAATGTATACATTAAAACTCTCTTACAGGTACAACATTGCATAAAAACTTAAAGATGTACTTCTCAGTTTCATAATAATTTTTATTTTTTTAAGATTGAATTTTGACCACAAATTATCTTCTAAAAATAATCATAAAATTTACGTAAAATATACTATCATATTCGAATTAAAACTTTCATAACATATTTTTTTTTAATTTTCTTTATCATGATATTTTTGAGAAACAATACGTGGCTAAACTTGAGTTTGAAAATACCAACATTTATCTATTTCAAAGTATGTCAAAGTACTTAATCATTTCATTTTTTATTGCAATATTTATCTATTTCATATATTTATATATTAATTATACTAAAACAAAATAAACTTTAGCAGCAAAATATAGTTGGATTTATCTTAATGCATATCTTTTTTAATATCATACTATTGTGACCTTTAGTAATATATAATTAATACTGTTTTTGATCAAATTTATATATTGAACTCCGTAAACAGTCAAATATTCCACAAAACTGAATGCTAGCAATTAACTACTCATTCATAACTCTTAACATTATTATTATTATTATTATTATTATTATTATTACTTCTTCTGTTCGAGCTGAAGTGCAAAATTCGAGGAGAATGATTTGATATGATTGATGTGCAATTTTTATAAGTATTAATGGTGAATATGTGGTGTAGATTACGGTAAAAGATATTGATAGCGAATATTTATTTGATGTGATTTAAGATATTTAATAAAATATAAGAACATTTTATTGCACTTTGAAATGGGTATATTTTTATTAATTATGTATTGCTATGTGTTATATATACACATATAAATTACAAATGTACAAATATGATCTGATGCATGACACGAGATCTCATACTTATTGCCGTATTTTAATTGATGTGATGGTTGATTTTATTTAATTTATACAAATATGATCTGATGCATGACGCGAGATCTCATACTTACTGCCGTATTATAATTGATGTGATGGTTGATTTTTTATTTAACGAGGTCCTACGAACCCGTGCGATGCACTGGTTGTGTTTTGGGTTGAATATCTACATGTTTTGTACGTAATATTTGTGCAGATGTTTATATACTTTTTATCAAGGTTGCGTCAATGTTTGTAATATAAGTTTTTTATAATTAGTTATATGTAATGTATTAGTTTTTTTTTATTCAATAAATTTGTAATTTGTGTTTGTTATCATGGGATGAAGATTGTTGGTTGTAACACCCCCAAAACTATCCGGGATATTACAGCGCCGTGGATCCTGCGCCAGAACCCACCAGGCTAAAAACCGTTTACAAAACCAATTCAAAAACGCCAAAAGGCTGATGACGGTAATATTTTGCAAATACTCAAATATTTTCAAAAACATAATTTTGAAATACCGTCATAAAATACCATTTGAAAATACAAGGCGAAGTGCCAAAAAGTCCTTTTAAAATACACACACGCAGCGGATACAGATACCGAAAAGCCATTTTGAAATATTCACACGCAGCGGAAATGAATAACCAGAAAAGAAATACTCGATACTCCAAAACATGCCACCGCCAGTATCACATCGGGAAGCTCATCCCTTCACGACCGCTACTAGCTCGATCTCCGAGTACCTAAAAATAAAGCCCACGACGGGGTCAGCCACAATACTCGATAATAATAACGATCACATCATCATAAATAATTACATACCAATGTACTAATACTGTAAGAATACTACCAATGTAATCTTACCGACATAACCTTACCAATCCATAATAATCAAATCCTTACCATAATCCACATTTCGCATCCTCGAATGACGAAATGAACTTAACAACAATTATCTGTATTGAATTTCAAAAATACCAACAATCCTCAAAACATCATCATAACTCATAATCATGAAATAATTCATCCGTGCCAAATCCTGTCCATCGGATTACACAATCAAAACTCAACCTGGATAAACCAACAGTACACAACATATCTGTAGATCAACTACCATATGATAATGATAACAAATCCCGAATATCGACGTACAGTCCGAATGCTTATACGATCAATAACCAGATCAACCACAACATCACTGAGAATATCATCGACATGATAGCTCCAATATGACCAACGAAGGATCAACGATGACTGAGAGTACCCTCAACAAGGTAAATTCCAAACACGATCAACAAAGGATCAACTATAATCAAGAATACCCTCAACAAGGTAGACTCCAAATGATCAACAAAAGACCGACAATAACCGAGAATACCCTCAACAAGGTAGACTCCAAATGATCAACAAAGGACCAACAATAACCGAGAATACCCTCAACAAGGTAGACTCCAAATGATCAACAATAATGGATCTCAAGAAATAACTCTGACTGTCGAACATACCCCTCGGGCGTATGAACAACCAGTCGCAAACCGTCGAACATATCCAATCATACATGGACTATGAACGACCCAACAATATGGCTCAAAAGATGGATGTCACAGTACGCCCGATCCGGAAATGTGTCCGTGCACAAGCCATCCCGGGTATCGATCAAATACACGTGTGGTCTTGTACCTAATCAGCCTCACGAACTACGTCTCGTGTGCACGGTTCAATGCGGAAATATCCACGCATAACCATCATGTGCCCGGCTAAAAATCCTACACAATAACCAATCGGCACGCAAATATGACTCCAGATATGTCACGATGCAACATGACAACGAAACTCAAGAATTACATATCCAATAAGGATCAAAAGACTCACCGAAGTGAAACAACAGACTGACAGTGAAAAGTCGACACGACTAATCAATATTCAAGACAATAATCCTGGGATAATCATCCCCGACAAATAATCAACACAATCAATGATCTCAATACAATCAGCCCTGGGATCATCATCCCTCAGCGAAGTAATCAATACGAATCCCAGCATACGAAACATCAACGTACAACATATATACAATAATTCCTCAGAACAATTATCCTCATAACTGAATAATACTAGAATTACCTCAAAGCCGAAGACAATATTCTTTCCACGAGCAACATCCCTGAACGAATACACAGTTATTCAAATAATCTCAAATAAGGTACCATCCATTCAATACCAATAAACCTTTATCCCGATACTTACGTCATCACGATAATTATCCTCGATATCCGATATTCTATATCATGGACCAAAGATAACTCACGTCTTCCTTAAACACAATTAAATCATATACCTTATGATTTAATACAAACCAGAGCACGATATACAACTCATTATCCGACAACTTACATTTCTAACAACATTGCTATACGAATTATAAATGAAATGAAAGGAAACCATTCATCAAATATTATAAACTGAACAAGTATAAACTTGCCTCGATACCGATACCACGAAGCTGTTACCAGAATCCATTGCCTTCGTCTCCGAGCTCCTCAGCCCTGACCAAAAGCAACCTACGAACTCTTCAACCTTGACCGCAACACAACGGCCATAATCAACGCTCAATTAACGCGACCTAATGCAGTAATCAAATGACAACACATCCGATAATAATCAATAACCGGTATAACCAACCAATCAAACTCAACGGCTCAACAATACCTCGATCATTTACAAAACCGAACAATACAACTCAAACAATTACGAACTCATATCAACAATACAAGCCGAAATCCGATAAATCATAATTATCAATCAATAACCGATCAATAAACCCAACAGTTCCACAATATCTCGATTAAACACAGTCTTAAACAATCCAGTTCAAACCATCACGAATTCATAATCACAACACAAAATTACTACACTGTCTGCCTACTTAGCGCGCATTAAACGCATAACGTAGCGTGCGCTAGCCAGTAAGCTTAGCGTGCGCTAATGTTGTACAGTGGCATGCATTCCAAGCATCGACTAACACCTTGCGACTACGAATCTGAATGAAAAGTGAATCATACTCCAAGATTAACAATAACTTTTCAGACCCAAACTCATCATCATACTCGAAATCATATTCGTATTCTTATACGAATATTATATCAAAATACATAACTTGGCTCTAGATACGAATATCCCATATTCATATCCAAAACACCAACACCTTCGATACATAATCATCATATCCTATAAGTTCAGAGCTTTTCAAGAACATGAAATATCCGACATCACGTTCAAAACAACACAATCCGAGGTATATATTATAATGTTTATCATTTTCTTCATCATGCAAATTACATAATCAAACCAACCCGATAACAAGGATCATCTCATACATAATCTGGAATACAACCTCATATCATGATTTAACTCATCTAAATCGACCACTGAAATTATCATGATTCAGAAATCCATGATTCAACCTCATCAAGTTAAACGAATCACCATTAACATGAAGAATCTTAAGTAACATTCGAAAACTCTTATCATAATCCCATAAAATCTCATATAATATCGTCACATGATTATCCAACATGTTCCTCACATGTAATCATCCTTAAAAACGAACAACTAACAAGGGATACGAATATTACCTGGATTAGATGAACCAAGAAGGAGAACACTTGAACTCCATTCCAAGAATCATGAGTAACTTGAAGAACAAGGCTTGAATCCATGCTCTCTATCTTAATCTTGTTAAAAATCACCACCTCACCGTGTTTGGGAACCTCAAGATCCTCCCAAACCTCTCTCTATCGACTGAAGGAGAAAGAATGGACTAAATGCATCTCAAAACCCGTCTGTCCCCTTATATAGAACAAATTACTAGCGTGCGCTAAACCTTATGTTTAGCGTGCGCTACGGCTTTAGCGTGCGCTAACTGACTTTGTTAGCGTGCGCTAACTGACTTTGTTAGCGTGCGCTATCGCATCCCAGAGGCCACTGTCTTACCTCGTACATGAGCTTACGTACGTAATGCCCATGCATTAGCGTACGTAACTTACACCGTTTAGCGTACGCAAGTCCTTGCATCTAGCGTGCACTAATATCAGTTGACTTGCTACAGTCTACGTACCGCATGTGCCTCCACATGCCGATCTGACGAGGATAAGATTCCTTTTGACCGATCTACAATTAGCGTGCGCTAAGCCTCATCTTTAGCGTGTGCTAATACTTCAGGACAACAACCGTTGACTTACCAGAACGTGCGCCGAAAGCAGCCGGGTCCACACGCAGATTCCTTCCGATCTGACTGCATTTAGCGTGCGCTACATTCTGCCTCTAGCGTGCGCTGACCATGAACGATAGCGTGCGCTATGCTTGAACATTAGCGCGCGCTAATCAGGTTATACTTAGCCATTTTCCAACTCTCCTCGTCCGTCTCGACATACCAAATACGAACATACTGCATACTGAATACATGTACTGAATCCAATAACATCATCATACGATATACCCAATATCAAAAGTACGATAACCTGATACACGATATCCTTAAAATAATTGTCGAACCACTACGACAGTTATACGAGTACAAATACAGCTTTCTCAGTTCTCAATTTATTTTATCCATACTGTATAGACACCAAGCCATCCAGTATATCTTAGATAAAATAACGCGAAAAATTCATACTGAAAATTCGGGTATTACATTGGTGACGTTATTTCATCGCTTTTAATTGAGGTTGAGTGAAACACTCAGAATGATATTTAAGTTTTATAGTCTTGAACACTGAGGGATGGATTGAAAGTTTGTCGTGATAGTATTAAATCTCTTGCATTGCACATAGTTTTGGTCTGTTCCGTATTCAGTTAATTTATGGTATTAATTTTGGTTATGGTTTACTTTAGTTTGGTTATACAAAAATGTTAAGTTCGGGACGATGAGTAAAAGCGTTGGTCATATATGTTAAATTTAAGTTGTTGTTATAGTGTAGTATGTTAATGTTATGCATTATATCAACGTATTTTGTACGTAATGTTGGTGCACATGGTTGAATATGTGCACATGGTTACCAAGATTGCGTCGGATGTTGTTTGTTGCCATTTGAGAAGCTTATAGCTTTTTTTTTGTTATTGTCATTTTCAGAACCCGTGCGATACACAAACGTTGTATCTAATTGTTAATCGCGTAATGTTTGTATAAATTGCCGAGTATACAACAATTTGTAACTAAGGCTGCCGCGAGAGAACTTTGTTGATTGTTGAGAAGATTTTGTTAATGTTTACGTAGATGTAACCATTTTGTTTTCTATAAAAACTAAAGAATCAAGAACACAAAACTAACTTAATAATCAAATCATCACCATTTAACCTTAACAAAAGAACAACCTATGCTAAAAAAAATATGATCTTGATTAACATGTTATAGACATCGCGAAAACAAACACTTACATTTCATCATGTAAAGAATGCAATTAAATAATAATATGATCAGTAACATATAGAATAGAAGTAAAGAATGAAAATATAATCATTCAAAAATGAAAACCATCAATATTATAGTCATCAAGCAATCTTGGAATAAAATCAAACCCCCAAAGTTGATACCATAATATAAAAAATGATTCTTTAGTTTAACTACATAATACAATGAACAATCAAAGTCACTAAGAATTTATGTATCATTCACATTTGTTAAATCAATATATATTCAGTGGTATCTCTAAACAATCCATCCAAACCAACCGATGAGTCCCCGTTTGGTATCGGCTTTTTCTACGTTCAATCATGAATAACCAAGGTAATATTATTCTAACTTCTTTGTTATTTCTTGCTATGAGGTTCAATCATGAATAACCAAAGTAATCTTTTTGTATGTGCTGCTATGTGTGTGTGCATGTAGATCTATCATTGACCAACTTGCTAACTCTACTTGAATATATATACACGAATACTAATTAATTATTATTAAGTTTTTCCCTCATCACAAAATGATAAAATATAATTGTGGGTGGTTAAATCTTTGCTTCTAACTATAAGTAAAAATCTAAAGCATATATTTATCTTTCTTTGAACTTTTAATTAATGCCAACCATTCTAATAGCTTCCTATGATCTTCGTTGTAGCCCTTCTTGAACGACCTTCTTGAGCATTCGTTGCAGCCCGTCTTAAACGACTTACATATAATATGCGACAATTAGAAAACGTACACAAATATGTTCACGAACCTTGATGGGTAAGATGATCAAATCCACCGTTGGCATGAACGGCTTTTGAAATGTTTCGTATTTTTTTTTTGCATATACATGTAATACCGACGCATTGCAAGATTTCAGTATAATCAAAAAATGAGTTCTATATAATCAAGTTTCCGAACTTATGGAAGGCTAAGATTAATCAAGAAAATGAGTATTAGAAGCCTAGAATCAAATGCAATATGAGGAACATCTTACTGTTTTGGAAATGTCACTGGGTCTAGGAAAAACACCCCATGTAGAAACTTTGGGCATATAAAGTTCTGAATCATCTTCTGTAGTTGTATTTGTCTCGGAGGTTTTTTCCTTACCAAACCTGCTTATATCCCCCACTAAAATTTCAACTGCAGGCAAATCCCCTGATGAATAAGGATCACTTAATCAAGCCAGCTGGCAAACCCCTGCCTTCCTTCTTATCGTCAAATCCTAAGCCCACAAAGTTAATTGCAGAAATTTTGCCTTCGTCCTTCTTATTAGATTTCTTTTCAACAAATTCATTCATTACAGTTTCTCTTTTTTCTTGTTCCAATCCTATATCACAAATTCCCAAGAAATAGTTATTATTAAACATTTGTAATGATATGAATTCAGACTTCTTATGTTGCATCTAAACATTGAATACAGTTTTCAGGTTTCAGCCTTAACATACAAAAACACAAACTCTTCACTACAAATTAAATTGAGGTGTTTGGGATTGCTTATTAAAACTTCTTTTACTTTTGTTAATAAGTTAAAGCAGATAATTATAATCAACTGTAACTAAACACAACATATGAGTCTAAGATAATGTTTGATATTTGCCCAATCCATAATGTAAAGCAGTTTTGTGGGTCACATTACTCTATATGGGTGTGTTTGGGATTGCTTATTTTCAAGTGCCTGTTTCTGTAAATAGAAGCAAACCAACATGCTTATAACCCAAGTAATTTATGCAGCAGGAAAGTAACACTACTACAAAAAAGACATTCAACATCGCTCGTTTAACATCGCGACATTTAACATCGGTTCCAAAACCGATGTTAAATGTCCAAAAAAACCGATGTTAAATGTCTGTTTTGTACTAGTGTAACGCAACCAACCCAAAAGCATCTCGCATTGATTAGTTCATTATATATTTCGTGTCATGTACATGGTTATTCTAAAGGCATTTTGGTCAATTTAACTATTTCCTTAATGCTTAATTCAAAGTCTTAACTGAAAGAAAATAAATATTGGTTTTCTGCCATAATTTTTACACAAAATAAGCATCAGACCTTTCACTGAAATGATGAGGATCCTTGCGGCCTCTTTATGGTCAATTCAGTATGCAGAAGATAACTACCAAACGTATAGAACCTTTTCCGTGACCCACGCTGCAAACACCATATGTACCTCTTGTAATAAACAACAGAGATTAAAAAAATAAGAAGTCAAAGAACCTTACTACACTTCCAGTTCTCTTAGGCTTTTATGCGGCTGCCCTTCTTTTCCACCTGGATTGCAAGCAGAACATACGCCTGGTTTAGAATAACAGCCAACATAAGCACATAAATTATAAAAACAACTAAAACATGAAAATTTACCAAAATTACTCAAGCATTAGTCTATTCCAGTTATATATTGTTCTATCAACTCTTCTCCCTCATTTTCATCGGCTATTGTTGCACGTAAAGAGTCAACTTCCTCAAACGCTTTCAATATTGCAAATTGATTTTCACATTATTCTTTCTCCCCTAATCACAAAAACCAATTAACCAACAAAAACGGCATTAAGGATCCAAAAAAGAAACTACTAATCAAAATTTGATAAACATCAAAAAGTTTATGCGACGATCATTTTAAAAAAAAAGTAAAAAATCTCCAAGCAAGCGGCATTAAGGATCCAGACAACGTTAGCCCCTACGTATACCCCATTTTTCTAATATTACTTGTTTCTTATCAACATTTTATACAAACAAAAAATAAATATCTTGATTCCGAAGGTATTGCTATCATATCTACCTATAAGCACATTAAAAAATTGTTAAATATTAATAGATCTAGTAAAAAATACTCAAAAGTTACCTTAAAAAATGGCGGCGCGGCGACAACTTTTCCGGCCAGTCAATAACGGCGGCGGAGTCTCGTGGCGGGTACAACAAAAAAACGTAATATAAATTAATAGAAACCCATATCCAAATATAAACATCAAGAAAAATTTTCAAAATTTTAGATATATTTTTAAAAAACTTTAGATCTATGAATACAAACCTTAGATATATGAAGAAAAACTTCGGTGGTGGTAGTTTAGTTCGGTGGAGATGATGTTCGGCGAAGGTGAGTCTGGTGGAGGTGTGGCCTGCGGAGGAGTAAGGACGTCGGAGGAGTGGTAGTGATGTATATTTTATTGTATCCCAGTTTAATGTCCTGAATGATCGATTGATATTCATTATCAGTTATTGATCTTCATTACAATTTATTATAAAAATCTCTTCACTTGGCATGCACATGACATTACTCTTTACACATTTTCACTCCAAGAATCATGTCATTAATACAATTACACTTCTATATTAAATTAAGGTACTGAATCTTTATATATACGAGGCATTCTGACCCGTGCGATGCACATGTCTTGTTTACCATTAACAAATCAAACTTTTATTTATATCAGTAACTCAAACTCAAAACGTTTTGTATGTGTGTTACATATTTTTCTAATTTTCTCAAACATTAGTCGAGATAGTAATTGACATAAGTGGCTTCATCTTAGATCATGCTACTTTTTGAACCATGCCAATCGTGATTTAGCGTTGCATGTCATTATGCATTGGTTCTTCAGTAATTCATGCTTGACACGGCTTGGTAAAAATAAATTTCGGATTGGACAGATTTTTCTTGATAAAATAAAAACTTGAGGCCCTGCCCCATCGAGGTCTTTGTTATCTTTTCCCATTGTTAAAGAAAGTTACTAAACAGTACCAATCTAGAAAACTTTATGTTGCAAATAAAATTACAGTAGCAATACAACAATATCGACGGTACCAATATACTTAGAGCTCAAGGACAACTCTTTACTCACTTGTTCCACATTTACCATTCACAAATATTCATGGATACTCCCAATGGGTTTGAAAACTACCAACCTTCTATGATACTACCTCTCTTGCATGCCATTTGGTCCGCTTTCTGGACGACTTGAGAACATGCTCCAGGATTCGCTTCTTTCCTTTTCGGCCTAAATTGTAATATCCGGATTTATTATTGTGTATTTCATCTGTATCTGAACCCTGTATTATGCGGAATTATGATCTCAATAATTGGAGTATAATATTTCTCACATTTGTATCCTTGAACGTAAGTATAGCAACATGCAAATTACCCATGCAAACTCGTGATAGCGCACGCTAAGAATGCAGCTTAACGTGCGTTATCGGGCTACAACTAGCGCATGCTACGAATGGAGAATTGCGTGCGCTAGGCCATCAATTATTGAGCTAAGCGTCTAGCACATGCGCCAGCCGGACGTAGGACCGGATAAGATTCCTGCGGACGAACCTGGACAATTTTAGAGTCAACTCTTATTAGCGCGCGCTAAGGATGTATGATAGCGTGCGCTAATCAGCTAATGTACAGAAAGTTTATATATGGGTCAGCACTTCACTTCTTCTTGTTCCCTTCACTCGTCCTCATTACTTGATAGTCCAGAGAGCCCATTATCCTCCTTAAACACACTTAGAACACATCTACTTGATCATTGGAGATTGGATATTACTTGTGATTGATCATTGAAGTGGAGTAGCATCTTGGATTGGCATACAACCAACCGGAGTCGGATTCTACCATTTTGGCTCAGTGATTTCGTCATATTAAGGTATGTTATACTACTTTCAACCTTGAATTCGTGTTCTTAAGGATATGAAGATTATGCTATCAAGATATTAAGTTTCATTGGTGATTTTAGCCAAACCACGTCATGTTTAAGGGATTGAGATGATTATGCTTTAAGTACCTTGGTTAAGAACATTATGATTTGAATCTTGTTATGATGAACAAGTAGAGGAAGTTTCTGACTTGGGTAATCCGAATCTAGAAGGTGTCTTCATAGTAATCACGGACTTGACTTTAACATCATTATTATTAGACGAATCTGAGAGATTGATCATGGAAGGATTTATCTTGTAAAGATGGAGTGTTAATCAAACTACAAGATGATAGTTTTGATTGATATAAAAGTATTGATATCGACCGTTAGGCCTTCCGAATTACGCATGAAGAATTGTAATCGAAATGGAATATGGTTTTATGATGATATACGTATTCTCGAATTGGAAGTTGTTGTTATCCGTAAGATCATTCATAAACCGTATGAGCATGATATGCATGGAGATGACATGTATTAACACTGAAGATTTCATGAGTTTCTTCACCATTAGATCAAGTCTGCTGCCCAGTAGTGTACTGCCCTACACGTTTAGCGTGCGCTAAACTATGTAGATTAACGTGCGCTATCGGGCATTAGTTAACGTACGCTACCTTTGGTACGTAACGTACGTTAGGCCATCAGGCGAGTCAGTAGGCTGATCAGTGAGGTACTGACCATGCATAGTTAGCGTACGCTAGGCTTCGTTGTTTGCGTGTGCTAACGAGCAGGCTTAACGCACGCTACGTAGAATACTTAGCGTACGCTAAGCAGTTCAGGCAGATTACTTTTTATGAACTTTCGGCTGTAAATTGGATTGTTAGACATTCGTACGACGTGAGATAAATTCTATATTATTTATTTTGTTAAGGTTCGAGCTTGTTACGTGATTGATCGAAGAGGCGACCTTCGAGTGTTTCGTTTTCGTGGAAGTATTGTTCTTGTCTTCGAATCGAGGCAAGTACCTTATTTGTTTTATGTATTGATGTTCTACATATTGTCGTGCATATATGTCGTTGTTGTATGTCCACCTCGTGTTGGTCCGACGGGATCATCGGGGATCTATGCTAGCGTGCGCTGGATCATCAGACGGGTTTTTCCACCACGGGTTGGTCTGACGGGATCATCGTGGGTTCTAGGCAGTGAACGCTGGATTGTCGGAATTACCATGTGTATGTTATGATATCATATTGTGATTATCAGTTGTGTATGTTATTTATGAGTTTCTCGTAGGAGAAGACTCGTTGGTATTTTTTTGTCATTTACGTTATTATTATTCTTCGTGAGAAGTTAAATAATATGTTGTGGTACTTGTACTAGCATCGTTGTGCTAACCCATTCGGGGGTGAACATTTATTTATGTTCAGGATCTAGGAGAGCGGGAAAACAACCAATGGAGCTGCATGACGACGAGGGTGCAGAGTGATGTTCCGGTCGGGTTTATTATCCATTGTTGGTTATTTAATAAGTACTCGAGTACGTCGTCAGTTTGTGATGTTTGGATTTTGATGATGTATTAATAACTCTTCATTTGGATATTTGTATTCTCGGTATTGAACCAGAATTGTTGTATTTTATTTCAGTGATTTCATAAGTTGGTATCTGTTATTGTCTTTTCATTTCTTTAGCCTTGTAAATTCTTATGTAAAGGACTTACGGCGCTGTAATATCCCTGAATATATTGGGGGTGTTACATAAATAAAGTAATGAACTAAAAGTTTGTGTAAAATATTTAATTTTTACTATCCATATAACTAAAATATATTTTTTTACCATCTCATAAAAGTGTCGTTACTCATCAATCTTCCATGATTATTGTTGTAATATCCGTAATTTCGATTTCCGGTAATTTCTTTTTTTCAGCGGAAGTCCGTTTTGACGACTCTCTCATGACCGTTTCGTCATTCTGAGAATGATTAATTCTACACTTTTTGACATCCGAGTTCGTTTCGGTGTCGTTTTGTTGAGTTCCGTGCTTTTTAGCGACTTTTCCGCACTTGAGTTCGATTCTTGCGAATCTCGTTCGAAACTGCTGTTTCGAGTTTCCCGTAAGTCCGTTTAACTTTGTTAGACGTGTTGTGAACTTTGGTTTGGTTATTCGATCACGTATCGTGATTTCCGGGCGTTTTGGGCCATTTTGTAATTTCTTGAAAGTTACGGGTATCCGTATCTGTAATTGTTGTCTCGAACCGTTTCTTGGTCGCGTATGATTAATTATGGTATTATGTTTTCATTTCGGGTCGTTGATGTTGTCCGCGAACTTTTCGTCGTGTTCGCCCGTGACGCTTTCGGAAATCGAGTCGCCGAGCCACAGTGTTCGAAACCGCCGGACGGTTATGGATCGCCGGACGACAGGAACCGCCGGACGGTGGCGGTAAGAATCGGGCGAAGCGCACGCTACGGCTGGAAGGCTACGCGCGCTAACCGGCAGTGTAAGCGCACGCTATCGGCCGCCTAACGACGCTATCGGTGCAGACAGGTGGAGTCCTGGGGGTTCTGGAATCGGTAAGGCTCGGCAGGTAACGCACGCTACTGTCGGACGCTGCGTACGCTACGGCCGGCAGGTAGCGCATGCTACGGCCGGAAGGCTGCGCATGCTACCTGGCCGAGCAGTTTAGTCTAGAAGGCCACTGGATCGCGGCCTGGGCCGATAGCGCACGCTAGCTCGGCAGCCTAGCGCGCGCTAGTCCGGCCCAGTATAAATGTGGCTGAGCAGTCACATTTCATCTCGTTTTTCATTTCCTCTCCTTCTCTTCTGCGGCTAGAGACTTGGAGATCTTCGAGCCATGATGTTTGTCAACAAATCCATGAAGTTCTTGAGTTCATAACATCAATCAATCATCCGTTATCATCCTTTGATCCAGCGAATCAAGGTAATCTTCCTTAGAACCCTAATTTTGTGAATTTGGGGTTTTTTGCATTTTTGTCCGATTCGTTCCGTGTTGTTGATTAATTCATGATGGGTATGATTAATCTTGGTAGTATTCTTGTGTTTAACATCATTTAATCCATTGTTCTTCGTCGAATCGAAGTATATTTCTTGATTTCCTTCGAATTGACTTTTTGGGGGATTTGTTCTCGATCTCGTTTTTCATCCGTTTTTGATGGATCGATTGTGGTTAAATGATGTTGTTAAACACATTCTATGGATTGTATATCCATATTTCAACTTGGAATTCCGTTTTCGTATTTTGTCGGGACGAATCGTGTTCTTGGCCGTTTTGGGGGAAATCCTTGAACTTTCGTCATTTGTTCTTTGAATTCAGCGGCTTTGGGTCATACTTTGGAATTCATTTTCGTCGTTATTGTTTTCGTTCGTAGTTCATTGTTGTGGATTGTCGTTCGGTGGAGTCGGCGAGTTCGTAGTCGGTTCGTGCCAACCTACTTCGGCCGATTCTCCGCGTTGTGGTTATTCGAGGCAAGTACCTTGCCCATACTTTTCTTATTTTATGGATATGATGATCGGTGATCGTCTTGGTGTGTTTGTTTGGTTGTTTGAAATGAAGTTTCAAAAGATTTCGGTTTGGCCTTGTTAAAGGCTCTCTTTCAAAACGCATGTGTGTTTTGTGAACGGTGTGTTTGGGAATTGATTATGATTTGATCATTTTGAACGTTGAAGGCTTTGATGATATCCCTGCTGTTTAAAGTTATGGAATCGTGTATTCCGTATTTAATCTTGTTATTGTGTTTTGAAGAGTTTGATAATGGTGTCGGATTAGTGGCCATCTCTAGTAAGTATTCTTGATGAACCTACATTCTTAGCATATTAGTATTGCATGAGTAACGTGTGTGTGTGTGTATGCTCACTACGGGTTAGATCCGACGGGGTCTCGGTAGGGCTCCACGAAGCTGTGGGACCGCGAGCTTGCTTTTAACCACTACGGGTTAGATCCGACGGGGTCTCGGTAGGGATCCACGAAGCTGTGGGTCCGCGGTTAATTGTGGTGCATTTTGCAAATGTGATTTGATTATGACATTTCTGGAAATGAGTGCTTTTGAACGGTTTTCATGATTGCATGCATTGACTAAGTGTGTAAGAGGTAAGTTGTTCGTTTGGCCTACTTGGCTAGGATGGCTCTAGAGTATTTTGTTGTTTGTGTTAAATCCTTTAATTGTGGATTTTGACGTTGGAAGACGAACCTTGTGGTCGTTCTTGTGTACTGTGAGTTGATGAGATTTGGGGCTAAAATCCCAATGGTTTTTTAAAAGTCATTTTATGGATTTGGGGCTAAAATCCCAACGGTTTGGTAAATGTCATTTTTCAGAAAGTAAACCTTTGGGGTGGTGACCCCTTTTTGTCTTTTGGATTTTGAAAAGTAGGATTTGATAATCTTAAATTGTTTTCTATTAAAACTCTCGATGGCATTCTAAACCGTTTTATAAATTATTTCCATTGATTTATGATATTTCGATTTTGAAAGGTTTTCTCAAACTCTTGCCTCGGGAAGTACTTTTCGTTTCGTTTGGATCTTTGAGGATTCCTGGTTATTGTTATTCGTGGAATGTGAATTGTATGACTCGTATTTGCACTTTGTTCTTGCACTAGCAAAACAGTGGAGTTTTGCTAACCCCCGAGTATTCGGGGGGTGGATGTCTATTTTTGCATTCAGGTTTTGGAGCATAACACGTGGTCGGCACGAAGGATGATGAAAGATGATCGATACTAATCACATGAGGAACCGTACATCGTGTATTGGTTCGATTGTACTTTATTTTCATTGCTATATTTTTCCCGTTGTACGGGTGTGGTTGTGTTTTGACCCCTGCGTGGGCATGAGTTGTAATCGAGTTGTATGTTTTTAATGAAAGGACAAATCGGTCTACTGAGTCATTTTAGCCTTAAAGGCATTGTCCAGATGTTTCATGTTGTTACTAGCCTGGTAGATCCTTGAGGAAAGGTTCTACGGCGTGTAATATCCCTGAGCGGATTGGGGGTGTTACATAAATGGTATCGGAGCTTAGGTTGTGGAAACCTAGGCTGTCGGGTCAAGTCGTGTTGTTTGAGTCTTGTTTCGTCGGATTTTATCTGACTGAGTCGTGTCGCGACGCGTCGTTTGAGTTTGTTGGTCGTGATTAGTATCGTGGGGCGATCATCATCTTCGTGCGACCTGTGGAAGTAAGTCTCCCTTCTTTGTGTTGTGCCTCGTGTGACACGAGCTATTTTTATGATTATTTGTTAAGTGATGAAATCCTTCTGTGGATTTTGATTTCACGATATGTATTTAGTCGACTCTCGTATTTGATTTATACGAGGAGTGTCATCGCTTGTGATGTCTTTTTATTATTGTTTTTGTCCGTTGCTGATGATTTTCGAATCGATTTGCACGTTTTACAAGTTCTATTGTGGAAGCTTTGTGCTTATACGCGTTCGACTTGTTCACTAGCCAGTGTGGGAGGGTCCTTAGAGGCCTCGAATGGGGTCCGTGGTTTTCTTCCGAATCCTAGGCGGTCTTCGACTGTGGTATTTTATCGTTTATTTCCGTTTAAAGACATGTATTGTCTTGATTTTAAACGTTTTGATGCGTGTACTAGGAGTTGTTTTAGTGAACGTCGGTATGCGTGAGTTTTGGGCATTCTGGCCTATTGGATTTTTGAAAACCTCGAGTATCTTAGAAAAATAAATTTCGAGACATACTTTTCAAATGAGTTATTTTCTTGTGGTACATCCTAGGTGCCATAATATATTTCAAAAAAATTTCTACTTCGGGGACCAGAATGCTTTGAGATATTTTCGATGTTTAGAAACACTTATACTTAGACCCGAGGGTCGAATATTTCTGAAAGTCTTTCGCTAAAATAAGATGTACTCATTTTTACCAAATGCATAATGGTTTTCAAAGTCTCGATAACGATGTTTCATGTTTGTACTTTTTGAAAGGTGATACTCAAGATCAACCGGTGTTCTTCTAAATAATTTTCAAAATGAGGTTTCGTTTTTTTTTAAAACCTATCCATTCCCGTTTGAGGGCTGGGTATGTATGTATGATGTTCGCGTTGTCATTTTGATATTTGCTCCCGAGTATGATCGAATTGGCGGTGTGAGCGTTGAGTCGTTTTCCACACATTTGTTGTGTTAGCCCCCTGTGAGAGGCGGGATGTTGGTGTTGAATATTGTCGTCTCGTGGTGATTTTTGCGTTGTCGCGCATGTGCAAGCTGTTAGAGCTTGGTTTGGTATGGTCGTGTGCATCGGTGATCGTTCCGTTATGTGTCGGTTGTTTAATGTCTTGTTACATTGCTCCTGTTTTTGTGAATTTCGTGGCTGAGGTCGGAGGTAATGCCCGTACTATTTTGACTTCTGTATTTTCTATTTCTCCAATCTATCGATTCGCTCATGTTCGTTGATACTTTATGAACTTGTTCTGTATTTCGGTTTCATCGTCCGAACGAGCTGCGACCTTGTTGTGGGTCGATCTGGTTATCGCTATGACTTTTTCGGGTTCGGTTCGATTCTTGTGAACCTTGTTCGGGAGTGACATCATCTGGTTCTATTAGTTCTTTTATTCGAAGTGGATCGGATTTGGAACTCCTATGTTTTCCACTCTGTCGACTCGTTTATGCTCGTTAACATTTTCTGAACTTTCCCTATCCCTTGCTTTTGTTGATCGAACGAGGGTGGTATTGTTTCGAAATAACTCGTTTGTCGTTGTGACTTTTCAATCGCTATTCCCTTTCCTGTGGATCTTATGGGAATGCATGTCTTGTAGTTCTCAATAGATCATCCTGGGAGTTGTTGTTTGAATTTTATTATCCTTCGTGTTTCGGACATGATTGTTCGATTTTTGTTGTCTCGATCGTTTGTTTGTTCGGTTTTTGTTCTCGTTTCGTGATTGTTGAGCATTCAGGCTTCTTCCTAATTCCCTTAAGTTCGGGAAATTAGTCTCGTTTTCGATCTTCCAACCCTTAGGCGGTGGAATTCCATATTTGTTCAGCGTTTGGCTCGCGTTTCGATTGATGCACCGTTGGGTTGGTCAATCATATTGATTTTCGTTCGTTGTGTTTTGTGATTGTCGGATAATTGACTTGGCTATATTATCCGTTTGATGACGCTTGTCATTTATTGGTTTTATTATATCCCTAACAGCGATGTTGTGTTGGTCGCCGTGGAGCGTGTTTTCACACCGTATATTCCGTTGCGTTGTTTGTAACGTTTCGCCGTTGGGCGTTAGTTACTTGTTTCTTGTGTATCTCGTTGAGTTTTTCCTGACGGAATATTTCTTCTCCCTACTTGTTTTAAGTTTCGGGACGAAACTTCTTTTAAGGAGGGTAGAATGTAATATCCGTAATTTCGATTTCCGGTAAATTCTTTTTTTCGGCGGAAGTCCGTTTTGACGACTCGCTCATGACCGTTTCGTCATTCTAAGAATGATTAATTCTACACTTTTTGACATCCGAGTTCGTTTCGGTGTCGTTTTGTTGAGTTCCGTGCTTTTTATCGACTTTTCCGCACTTGAGTTCGATTCTTGCGAATCTCGCTCAAATCGCCGCTTCGAGTTTCCCGTAAGTCCGTTTAACTTTGTTAGACGTGTTGTGAACTTCGGTTTGGTTATTCGATCACGTATCGTGATTTCCGGGCGTTTTGGGCCATTTTGTAATTTCTTGAAAGTTACGGGTATCCGTATCTGTAATTGTTGTCTCGACCCGTTTCTTGGTCGCGTATGATTAATTATGGTATTATGTTTTCATTTCGGGTCGTTGATGTTGTCCGCGAACTTTTCGTCGTGTTCGTTCCGTACGTTTTCGGAAATCGAGTCGTCGAGCCCTGGTGTTCGAGCACTGGCCGGACGGTTGCGGGACTGGCCGGACGATTGCGGGCACCGGCCGGACGGGTGCGGCAGGAACCGGCGTAGCGCACGCTACGGCCGGAAGGCTGCGCGCGCTAACCGGCAGGTGTAGCGCACGCTATCGGCTGGCCTAACGCACGCTATCGGGTCTGGACAGTGGAGTCCTGGGGGTTCTGGAATCGGTCAGGCTCGGCAGGTAGCGCACGCTACTGTCGGACGCTGCGTACGCTACGGCCGGCAGGTAGCGCACGCTACGGCCGGAAGGCTGCGCACGCTACCTGGCCGAGCAGTCTAGTCCAGAAGGCCACTGGATCGCGGCCTGGGCCGATAGCGCACGCTAGCTCGGCAGCCTAGCGCGCGCTAGTCCGGCCCAGTATAAATGTGGCTGAGCAGTCACATTTCATCTCGTTTTTCATTTCCTCTCCTTCTCTTCCGCGGCTGGAGACTTGGAGATCTTCGAGCCATGATGTTTGTCAACAAATCCATGAAGTTCTTGAGTTCATAACATCAATCAATCATCCGTTATCATCCTTTGATCCAGCGAATCAAGGTAATCTTCCTTAGAACCCTAATTTCGTGAATTTGGGGTTTTTTGCATTTTTGTCCGATTCGTTCCGTGTTGTTGATTAATTCATGATGGGTATGATTAATCTTGGTAGTATTCTTGTGTTTAACATCATTTAATCCATTGTTCTTCGTCGAATCGAAGTATATTTCTTGATTTCCTTCGAATTGACTTTTTGGGGGATTTGTTCTCGATCTCGTTTTTCATCCGTTTTTGATGGATCGATTGTGGTTAAATGATGTTGTTAAACACATTCTATGGATTGTATATCCATATTTCAACTTGGAATTCCGTTTTCGTATTTTGTCGGGACGAATCGTGTTCTTGGCCATTTTGGGGGAAATCCTTGAACTTTCGTCATTTGTTCTTTGAATTCAGCGGCTTTGGGTCGTACTTTGGAATTCATTTTCGTCGTTATTGTTTTCGTTCGTAGTACATTGTTGTGGATTGTCGTTCGGTGGAGTCGGCGAGTTCGTAGTCGGTTCGTGCCAACCTACTTCGGCCGATTCTCCGCGTTGTGGTTATTCGAGGCAAGTACCTTGCCCATACTTTTCTTATTTTATGGATATGATGATCGGTGATCGTCTTGGTGTGTTTGTTTAGTTGTTTGAAATGAAGTTTCAAAAGATTTCGGTTTGGCCTCGTTAAAGGCTCTCTTTCAAAACGCGTGTGTGTTTTGTGAACGGTGTGTTTGGGAATTGATTATGATTTGATCATTTTGAACGTTGAAGGCTTTGATGATATCCCTGTTGTTTAAAGTTATGGAATCGTGTATTTCGTATTTAATCTTGTTATTGTGTTTTGAAGAGTTTGATAATGGTGTCGGATTAGTGGCCATCTCTAGTAAGTATTCTTGATGAACCTACATTCTTAGCATATTAGTATTGCATGAGTAACGTGTGTGTGTGTGTATGCTCACTACGGGTTAGATCCGACGGGGTCTCGGTAGGGCTCCACGAAGCTGTGGGACCGCGAGCTTGCTTTTAACCACTACGGGTTAGATCCGACGGGGTCTCGGTAGGGATCCACGAAGCTGTGGGTCCGTGGTTAATTGTGGTGCATTTTGCAAATGTGATTTGATTATGGCATTTCCGGAAATGAGTGCTTTTGAACGGTTTTCATGATTGCATGCATTGACTAAGTGTGTAAGAGGTAAGTTGTTCGTTTGGCCTACTTGGATAGGATGGCTCTAGAGTATTTTGTTGTTTGTGTTAAATCCTTTAATTGTGGATTTTAGCCCCAAATCCATAAAATGACTTTTACAAAACCATTGGGATTTTAGCCCCAAATCTCATCAACTCACAGTACACAAGAACGACCACAAGGTTCGTCTTCCAACGTCAAATCCCAACGGTTTGGTAAATGTCATTTTTCAGAAAATAAACCTTTGGGGTGGTGACCCCTTTTTGTCTTTTGGATTTTGAAAAGTAGGATTTGATAATCTTAAATTGTTTTCTATTAAAACTCTCGGTGGCATTCTAAACTGTTTTATAAATTATTTCCATTGATTTATGATATTTCGATTTTGAAAGGTTTTCTCAAACTCTTGCCTCGAGAAGTACTTTTCGTTTCGTTTGGATCTTTGAGGATTCCTGGTTATTGTTATTCGTGGAATGTGAATTGTATGGCTCGTATTTGCACTTTGTTCTTGCACTAGCAAAACAGTGGAGTTTTGCTAACCCCCGAGTATTCGGGGGGTGGATGTCTGTTTTTGCATTCAGGTTTTGGAGCATAACACAGGGTCGGCACGAAGGATGATGAAAGATGATCGATACTAATCACATGAGGAACCGTACATCGTGTATTGGTTCAGTTGTACTTTATTTTCCGCTGCTATATTTTTCCCGTTATACGGGTGTGGTTGTGTTTTGACCCCTGTGTGGGCATGAGTTGTAATCGAGTTGTATGTTTTTAATGAAAGGTCAAATCGGTCTACTGAGTCATTTTAGCCTTAAAGGCATTGTCCAGATGTTTCATGTTGTTACTAGCCTGGTAGATCCTTGAGAAAAGGTTCTACGGCGTGTAATATCCCTAAGCGGATTGGGGGTGTTACAATTGTTGTGACCAATACTTTTTCGGAGCATAAACGCCTTCTTTCCGATTGTGTTAATAAAAATGTAGATGCTTTGTTTGGCACACCAAGATTAAGACATTTAAACATTCGAAGATTGAACATTGTTCTTGAACAATTGTGGAGTGGTGGATAAAACATAAGCGGGTTATTTATACAACGAATATGCAGAATTGAGTGTAGCGTAACAGCAAAAGGAAATGGAGGGATTGGAATACTTTTTTTCCTGCACAAAATAAATTAACTCTTTTAAGTGCACATAGTCATTATAATTAATCTAGTTGACTGTGTACGGGTCCAAACGCCTCGTTAAACTAAAATGTAATTTTAGAAATACATCATCCCTTATTTTTCTTATAAACCCCATAACCCTAAATTAATTGTTCTCTCGCATCCGTCACATTTACTTCACCTCTCTTTTCTTGCAATTTCATCTAAAATATCTCAAACCTCCCTCTATCATCCAAAACCTCCATAACTTCTACCATCGACATCAACTAATCGGATCCAACCACAGATCCTATCTTGTTTTTTGATTAACAGCGCCGCTGGAATGTTTGTTGGACTCCAAATCTGGCATTTATGTAGTCGGATTTTGGATCTTTGTTGGCCTCCAAATCCGGAAACATTAACCATCGCCTGATTCTGGGTAACCCGTAACCGCTGTCGCCATCCACCGCAGTCGCATCTTAACACCGTATCTCAGCCTATCTGCCGCAGAAATAGTTGATCGGTGGTGGTTGTGGCATTAGCTTTTTTGTGTTCATCAAATGGTGTATTGGACGGTATCACAATCTTCTCGGTCGCCGTAAACGAAGAATTAACACTTATCTCAACTATCCAACCGAAAGTCTTATATAATGGCATTGTAAGATTTTTTTTTGTATCGTAACTTGTAACTGATGAAGGCAGAGGGATGTAACTGATGAAGGGAAAGGGATGTAAGTGTAAAATTATCATTTCGTTTTCATATATACATTCAATTTCAAATACTTATTACACTCATTAGTATTATTTATTTAAATTAGATATATTTTTTAGTCATTAACACTCCACAATAAATGAATGTAATTTCAAACACTTATTACACTTATTAGTATTATTTATTTAAATTAGATATAATATATTTTTTATTCATTAAAACTCCACAATAAATGAATGGACTCAATCTTTATATATACGAGGCATTATCCAACCCGTGCGATGCACGGTCTTTGGTTGAATATCTACGTGTTTTGTACGTAATGTTGGGGCAGACGGTTGAATGAGCAGATGACAGAATTTAAATGCCTTTTAGAGAAGTTTATATATTTTTTTATTGTTATTGTCCTTTTATTTTAGTCTATGAAATTAGTTATATGAAATGAGGCTTTACTAACCCGTATGTTGCTCCGGGGTTGTTTTTGGTTTATTCAACCCGTGCGATGCACCGATTGTATCTAAGATTTCATAGCTATAATTTAACCATCTTGTAATTTATACTATCATTTAGAAGTTCATTTTAATCACCTTGTAAATTAAAAGGTGCATTTGCATTTTGATGTTTATCATAACTTTTATATTTAAATTAGTTTATTTTTATTTACATTAAAAGTTATAATTAAAATAGTCTCTTCATATATTTACAATTAAAAGTTATAATTAAATCTACATTCCACATTAAATTAAGGGGGATAAGTATTATATAGTATAGATATAAGATATTAGATTATTTAAACAGTACGGTAATCTCTCTCCTTTTAGCTTTTCTCCCTTCAATATGGATAAAAAGGGATGGAAATACCTATTCTGTTTCTCTATTATATTTTTTGTTTCTCCCCTTAATTTATCGAACTACAACTTTTTATTATATTTTCATCTCAATTTGATACAAATACATTATGTTTATAAATTTTACAAAAATATTTTTATCCTAATTATTATCTTAAATATATTTTTACGATCTATGTATTGTCCATCCACTATTTTTTTTATTTTCACTCTCTCAACTTATAATAATATAAATTTTTAAGATCGGTTTATGGGGTTGATCGGTCGATTATTATAATTTTTAAGATCGTTCGATTATAAGTTGATTGTACCAATATTTGATTGTGTTAGTTGGTTTGATCGGTCGATTATTATAATTATTTTAAAAATACTGTTTGATAAATTAAATGTTTACGATGAGCTGTTAATATATAATAAGATTTTAAAGACATGAATTGTTACTACTATATTTACGCAAGTACTAGAACAAAAATCATATACGAAAAAAAAATATTTAATAATAATGTAACAATTAGACCTGGCAAATGAACGGACTCGGCTCAAACGAACCACGCAAAAAACGAGCGGGTCTTTTTTGGGAGGTTACGAGCATTTCTAGTATTAGGACAAAAAATAATGGAAAAGCTCAGTTCCTTAACTTTTTGGAAAAGGCCTTTACATATCTATAGATATTTATAAATTATTTACACAAATCTAATAAAAAATAACTTCTCCCTCACCGACTTGAAGTGTAATATTTGGTTCAAAAAAGTGTCCCTCTAAAAATACAATATTTCATCAAATAACTCAAATCACTTCAAATAATCACATTTTACTTTTTAATTTCCATCACACACTCACCAACAATACATTTTACCTTTTAATCTACGCCACACACACACTATCAATACTTAGAAAACTTACGCATATATCACATTCAATTATTCTCCTAAAACACACCAATTTTACTCCAAATGTCGCACTTCAGCTGAGACGTATGGAGTACTAATAGCTGACGCAATGAGACTTACAATTATTTTTTCGGTCACGTGGAATAATTAAATACCAATTACTCGTTAACTTAACGCCCAATATTATTGAACTATATCATTTGGATATTTACATGTAGCAGTCTGTTAGCTGAATATTATATCTGAAAATCAATTTAAATCATGATTTTATAATTATTTGAATGTGATGATATTTTTGTAAAAATATATTGGAATGCATAAATTACCCTTCTAAATAGCTTTTCAGAAAAGCTCTTCAACAAGCATATGTATTAGCTTTTTGACAAAATTAAACAATAAATTCAACGACCAAAAATTACTCACTCTATTCCCCTTAAAGATTGATAAATGTTATACTCCTTCCGTCCCAGATTTAATTGCTATCTTTTTCTAGGCACGGGTATTAATGTTAGAGTTGTTTATTAATATTGTGTGTAATAAAGTGATATTTTAAGAGGGGTAATAATGAAAATTTAAAATCATCTTAATATTGTTTATTAGTATTGTGTGTTTAATTGGGTGGACCCATAATGACATTTTATGGTAAATAGATGATCATTGGGGGATGTATATTTACAGGGAATGATTGGTTTATTTCCTTTTATTGTAAGTAACAGTTAAGTATGAGACGGACCAAAATGGAAAGATAGCAGTTACGTATGGGACGGAAGGAGTATATTTTATGATTGGTGTATCTTAGATAATGATTGATATAAATAATGATGATAAATGTGTGATAGAGATTAAGAAGTGGAAAGTCTTGATAGTGGGTGTCTGGTGTGAATTAAAAAAATAAAAAATAATTATTTGATTTGATTGTTTAAAAATAATAAAAATAAAATTTTTAAAGAGACGAAAAAAACTTTAAACGAGGCGGATGGAACATTTTTTTCCTTCAAAAAGTTAATTTATTGAACAAGGTCTTAGACTACAGGCTCATCGGTCTTTGGGTTTTAGTACATAGTTGCACAAATTTGTTCGAGTAATTAGCTTCCGTTTGATTTTATTACTCCCCGTATATCGTTCAAAGTTTTATATTTTTTTTATCTTTTTAAAAAATTTATATTTATTATTTTTATACAATCAAATAAAACAACAATTTTTTATTTTTTAATCTTCATCAGACATTCACTATCCAGATTTTTTTAATTTTTAATTCTCACCACACATTTGTCGTCATTATTTACGTCAATCATTACTAAAAATACATCAAATATATACTATTTGTCTTACATTTTTTAAATTTTGAGCGGGACTGACCATTTGTCAAGTGATTAGCTGTCGTTTGTTTGGATGAAAATCCTGACCATTTTTTTCGAGAGAATCGGGCTACGATGATAATCATTTTTCTCGGTGATGGGATATTATTCAAAATGGCATGCGTTTTTTTCTATCATATTTTTATATAGTAAAACCTCAATAACATTTTAATAAATTAATAATTTCAATAAATAATATTTTTTTCGATTCCAACTTAAATCGACGGGACAACCAATAAGACAAATGCATAAGATAATAATCTCACAAAAAAATCTGAAGGCTCAAAAAAATATAAAATAATACTGTAATTCATTAAATACATATGATCAGAATTGTATATATAATTCATAAAAATACAGCATTTCCTAAGAAATTCTATTTTGAACTTTACATTTTCTTAAAATATATATCTATCGTCAACTGTTTCTTTGTTTCATTCGAAAGAATTCAATTTCATCTTTAAAATTATTATCCGTTATATATAGATCAATCATCTAAGATTAACCATGCACAAAATATGAATTCTGGGAGGATGAAATGAAATAAGTAATGGATGAGAGATGTTTGTATTTAAATACGTGCAAATATGTTGCAGCACTCAACTAAAAACATGATTCTTAAAATTATTTTAGTACTATAGTATTCTGATAATACTTTTATAAAATATATTAAATAGTATAATTAGTCATTATTTATATCTAACCAAATCCTCCAAATACTACAACACCACATCAATTTTAGATTTCGACCAATACCATTCTGAGAACATGCACTTGTTTGACAAGTTGATATTTCTAAGTATGTATTATTTAAAACTATATAAAAAACAATTATGAAATTATACATCGAGATCAATCCAACATCTTACATATTAAAATTTATTTCCATATTAATAGAACATAATACCATCAAAATTCATATATGTAACTAAGAATGAACGAAGGAAGTATATGCAAAAAATAATACACTTCAATTAATTATTGTCACAACACAACGCCATAAGCTAACAAGCGAAATATTAAAGCGCACAACGTACGATACTGAGATCGTTCATCATTTTAAGACCGTACTGGAGCATAAATACAGCATGATGAACATATAATTATGGGATACATGACACTGGGCATATATATATATATATATATATATATATATATAATAGGATCGACATACGCTAGCTAGCTAGCCAGTACAATTAATGGGATATGGGGCGCTACAAACTTCAGATATTTTCCTGGCACCAGTTGAGTTTACATATGACAGAAGTCTGGGGTCTTTCATGAAGGCGCAAAGGCATTCATCTGTCTGGTTATGTCTTGCCTTACAGCAATCGGCGGACACGTTGTGATCCGAATGCTTGATCACGTCTGCGCATGGGTTGAGATCGTCTGAGTTGCAAACACTTGTTGTTGTTATAACCTCAATCGCACCGAGGACGAACATCAGAAGCAATACAAATACAGCACGGAATGCCACTTTGGAATTCATTCTTGATTTCTCTCTGATCAATCGATCGATCTCGAACGTATATCGATCGTATGATGTATAGATATAGAGCTGGAAGAGGTGTGTGGTGTCCAAAATCTATGGGATGTCATTATTTATAGAGGGGGACAGATAGAGGATGACAGTTTGAAATGCATGATTTCGTCCAAAAAAGTGATTTTACGAAATATCTCAAATCAAATCAAACAATCACATTTTACTTTTTAATATACAATACACATTCACCATTGATATCTTTTACCTTTCAATCCGGATAAAAACACTTATCATCAATACTTAATTAGACTCCATGAAAAGTATTATTTTCTCATAAAAACTCATTTCAGAATAATTGATATTTTTTTTCAGATTGAACTTTGATCATAATTATCTCATAAAAAATAATCACAAAATTTATGAAAAAAATTATACTGCCAGATTCATATTAAAGTATACTCATATGACATATTTTTTAATATTCTTTATCATGATATTCCTTTAGAGATAATCATTGATCAACTTTCGATTTTGAAAAATAGCAAAAACATCAATTAGTTTGAAAGGAAGAGGTTGGTAATTAAATATTCCTTCATCGCTCTTACCATTTCATTAAATTGATAATAAAAATATTATTATTATTAAAAAGCAAAAAAAAAAAAAAATTTATTATTAGTTATTATTATACTATAATTTATAATTTTCTACTCTGCTTCCTGTGTGCTGTCATGCATGGTGCATGCTCTGGGGCACGCGAGATCTCATATTTCTTTACCGTGTTTTATTGATGTGATGGTTAATTTTTTATTAATTTAATTTTCTCATTCCCTTGGATCAGGCCACTACTAATCACCCTACTTTTACTTTCCCCTTTATCACAATAAAATCTCTCAAAAAAAAAATAATCAAGAAATAAGTATGGTCACAACTTAGAACTAGTTATAATTTGGAATAAACTCCATATTATCATAATTCGTATATTTTCAAATCCCAACATAAGGAAATATATCTCCATTTAATAATAAATCATAATATATATATATAATTTTTACAATAGATTTAAGTTAATCTAAAATACTTGTTCAATGTTGATTGTGACAAAGATTTAATCTTTTTTTTTTTAACCATATCCTTCAACTCATGCGCACATTAAATTGTCCAAACGACCACCTTCATTGAACCCAAAACATTTCCAACATCGAGCAGTTCAAAGCTTCTTCACATGAAATATTTTGTACTTCTATGCTATCATCCTCCGGATTATTTTCCTCATTTTCTTGTCTAATTCCTTCAATGATTTCTTAATCGGTTAAAGCATAAATAATTTTCTTGCCTAATTCCTAAGTTTACAACATATTACATACATGTATCTACTAATTATAATATATATATATATATATATATTATACATGTACTTTAAAATTAAAAAAAAATCTTCTTAAAACTCTATTTAGGAATAACCTCCATTTAGGAATATTTTTTTATATTCCCAAGAATATGACTTTAGAGAGGTTTTACTGTAACAAACAGGAGAAAAATATCACTTTTGTCCTTTTACTTCTTTAACTTATATATATATATATATATAATTTTTTGCAATTTTTTTACTCATATTTCTTTTACTATTTTATATTTATTTTTATTTTTTTGTGAACGTATTATTATGACTATAATTTTTCTATACAATATATTTATGTTTAAAAAAAATATTTACATAGTCATCTATACAAATAATATATATATATATATTATTATTCTGATTATTTATTATTATCTTGATATATATTATTATTATTATTAGCTACCAACTTAGTTGTCATTTCAAAATCTTTCAAAAAAATAGTTTCCTAACCTATATCTACATATTGAATTGTCATTTCAAAGTCTTTCAACAAAATAGTTCTGTAATCTATACTATCTATTGAATTGTCATGTCAATAATTTTATTATTTAGTAATCTAAATCAGTATAAATAGGGAGTGAAGAAGAAGATTAACTCACCATCTCTCTACATTTTCTTCTTAAATTTCTCATGTAATATCACTTATTTTTTCAAATTTCAGAAATACTAATCTGTTTATAATAAAAGGAAGAATATAATTCAGCAAATAGTGAAAACATGTCGTGTGAATTTACCACTGATCAGGTATGACTTCGTGTAAATATCTTTTTTTTTCGTATTTCGTCATTTTTATATATATTGCTCTTTTTATTTGAAATAAAATAAAAATATTATTTAAAACATATTTTTTTATTCTGCTATTTTCATTTAATTAGTTTACTCTCTCTCTCTCTCTATATATATATATATATTTAGAACATATTTTTTTTTTGTTTTGCTCTTCTCATTTAATTAGTTTAGTGTATATATATATATATATGTTGCTCTTTATAATTGAAAATATAAGTAAAATTTTTTTTTACAGATTTCTGAAAGTAGAGATGATATGTTAGATTGGGTGAGGACGATCGAAAGGAAAAATGGATTCGTCATAGTTATTGATACAATCTTGGTTAGATTCGATGACCATATAATGTAATTGAATAGTTTATTTATCAATATTGATCGTATTTGTCGTATTTATTATTTATTATATTATGTCGTAGTTACTTTTAATCATAAATAATATAAATAAAAATAAATAAATAATAGAAAATTAATTTTGATAATAATAAAGTAAAATAAAAATTCAAAGAAAAAAGAACAAATAAATTTATTTTCATAAGAAATAAATAAAGAATGCAAAAAAAAACAAAAAAAAAAATATAAAGGATAGAATTGAAAAAAGAAAAAAGAAAAAATGAAGAGGGATACGGCTGTATGGCACCAGATCTGATATTTCTCAGTATGCACTTTGTCAAAAACGTATCATGGACCTGATCGATTTCCTTGGGAGCTGATGAAATTGTGGTTCAATCTGATTAATAACTATTTTAGGGCCAATTTCAATGTAAATCAATCAAGACTTTGAGGCCCAAATAATTTAACATAGGTGTGATTAATTGACTTTCAGTTCCATTTGCTTCTTTTTTTTTTTTTTTTTTTTTGAGATTTTACCTTATATTTTTGAGAATTAATACTTTCGACGAGCGCCAATAATGTATAATATGGTTGGTTATATGTAGTGGTGAATAATAAATTAATGTTCTTTTTGTTATAATTAGGGCTGGGATTTAGGACCCGAATAACGGAATAACCGAACCGAAAAGATAAAAACGGTTCGGTTCATTTCGGTTATCGGAAAAAAATCGTTTTTTTTTTGTTATTGGATCCTACTTTAAGCTAAAGTTCGGATAACGGTTATTGATTTTCCGAAGTCCGAAATACCCGAGAAACCGATATATATAAAATTCATGTTAAAAATAACTGAAATACCCGGTTATTCTACATATTTTCGATTATTCTATATGTTTTTGGTTATTTTACATTTTTGGGTATATACTAAATTCTACATATTTTCGAATATTCTTGGAACTATATATAGTATATAGTATATTGTCACCTGTTGGAAATAACCGAAGAACCGATAAAAATACCCGATATAATTTCGGTTCGGGTATTTTTGGGTAACACAAAAAAAATGAAGAACCGTACCCGAAAATTTTAATTCGATTTGGATAATAGGTACGATTTTTCTTACTCAATAATCGAAAGTCTCATCCGTAGTTATAATAAATGATATATTTAAGTGCAAGACCAACCTATAAATAGAAGTTGTTGGCACTGATCATAAGGACATATATAATGTTATTTTCTTTTCATATTTCTTTTTACTCTCCAAAATTAATACTCTCTCCGTCCCACTCGAAGTACAATATTTAATCCAAAAAGATATTCTTTTAAAAGTACAATATATCATCAAGTACTTCAAATCACATCAAAAAAATCACATTTTATTTTTTAATCTCCACCACACACTTACCATCAATACCTTTTATCTTTTAACTCACACCACACACTCAGCATCAATACTTACAGAACTTACACATATATCGCATTCAATCATTCTCTTAAGAAAAAATTACCAATTAGGAGTATGAACTTTCTCGAATTTTACACTTATGATAACAAACTTTTTTTATATCATTTAGGGGTATGAACCTGTTTCCTTCAAACTAAGTTAGGGTATCCGGTCATCTTCTTCGACAACGATGATTTTTCCGACCAGCTCTTGTCACTTTTTCCGGTAATTTGTTTCACCTATTTTTTTCGACCACACAACTGCAATATATATATATATAAGTATTATATGTATATGTATTTGTTGGTCCCAAGAATGATGAAGACTATCCTCACTGTACCAACACGAGCCTTTTCTAGCGCGCTTTGTCCTCACTCACGCGCACCTGAGAAACTTCCCAGGGGGTCACCCATCCCATAACTACTCCAGGCCAAGCACGCGTAACTTTGGAGTTTCTATGAGATTGCTACCAGAAAAGAAGATGCATCTTGTTGGTATGAGTAGTCCAAATTAATTCATTTAACCACTTTCTAGTGCAGATCTCACAGGTCGAATTGCAAGCCGCGCCTCGCGCATTTTTAAGCTAATGCAGGCAGGATGCTGACCGAAGCCCAACAATCCCCCTCCCAGTACCTGCCAGCATCTCAGCCCCATAGGCTGGAAACCTCGGCGAACTAGATTTGATCACACAGTCCTCTAGCGGCTGGATTCATTCACACAGTCCTCCAACACTTGACATCAGCATATGTTCCACCTCCGTTTACTTCCGCTGCGCAAGTATCTCAGTTCCAGCATAGTAGATTTGATCACATAGCCCTTCAGCACCTAACAACCTCCACTCCACCAACATCTCAGTTCCGGTCAAGTGGCAACATCTGCTGCATGCCCGCCTCTCAGTTCCAACATTCTGGCAGCCTCTATTTTAGGATACTCCGAGGGAATCCGCACCCGTGACTTGCTCTGATACCAACTTTGATAGCTTGATAATTTCGTAGCTTGGGTCAACTTGGGTTACTTATCTTCAACGCCTTGATGAGATATATATATAGTCTTCTGGAAAATATATCCGTTGAGATAAATCCGTTGAGCAAGATTCCGTTCCAACGGGATGAAAAGCATGATCCGGATTTAGCGGGATTTGAAGATCTGTTGACTGACAGTATTTAAATACTTTATCCTTGAGTATTTAAATACTCTTTATTCAACGGGACATGACTTCTGAAGATTCCTTCTTTGTCCTGTTGAGGGCTGTATGGAAGATCACTGTATTGGGGATTCGAGACAGTTTCCATACTTAGTCTTTATAAGACTTCTTTGCTGTACTGAAAGGTTCCACTATATGCTGGATTCGAGACAGACTTCAATATAGGTTGACACTTCAATTCTTTGATACAGTTTCCTTACTGTATTGAGGATTGGCATATATGTCAAAACCTTTTATCAATACAATTCGATACAGGGATTGATTATCCCGGCTGTTTCGATACAGGGTATATGTTTTCCCAACAATTTCCCCCTTTTTGACAATTTGCCAAGACTAACTTTCAAGTCTTCTTGATGATGCCAAAACCTTCTTCATGAAATAATCTTCCTTGATGACTTCTGGCAGATTTCTTGGTCTTCTGTCAAATGGTCTGTCTTTCAGCAACTTAGTCTAATTTATGAACTGCTCGCAGGCGAGTTCGATACAGCTAAGAATTTTTACAACTTAAGCTTATGATTGGCGCGCAGGCACAATCTTACAATGTATTCTAAGTATACAACTGAAATTATGAACTGTTCGTAGATAAGTTCGTACAACTTATTTTTCAAACAAGTTTTTATACTTGTGATTGTTATCTCAATATAAAATATGTAATCATGCATCAACACAGTAGATTACGAGTTGTAATCTTTCAAGACAAACAAACATTTTTATTGATATCAAAAGAAATTGAGTACATGGTTTGTTGTTTTGAAGAAAAAATTACAAACAAAAATTTACAAGGGTTTCAGCTCCTATAGTCCGCATGTCTCCATGGCTTCTTCCCTGGGTCATTCTCGGTTCCACGCCACCAGTTATGTAGGGAATCGTTGCCTCGTTCTTGGTATATATCTCTTCCTTCATAGGATCTGTCAAAGGCAAGAATCCAGTCTTCTGGAGGGGTGATCCGATCTCCTCTTTTGTGTTTGGATTTCATATCTAGCTGGAGAGGGAGTTTTCCATCTTCTAGCATCTTCGTGAATTTGTCTGCAGCCTCCGCTAATGTCTTATAACTGTTGAAGATGGCGGATACCCTGATGAGTTTAACAAAGTATCTCATCAGTTCATTCTTCCTCCATTGCTTCACCTCATCGGCTGTTGGATGGCGGTTGGTCGGCAGACGAATTTCAGAAGGTCTTTGGATTAAGTTTTGCCACGGGACATTTGGATCATAAAATTCAGGTCGGGAGCCTGAAATTTTAAAGCTCTGAGAGGGAGGGGCTAGCTTGTTCAATTCAGCAGTAATGTTGTCTTGAGTAGCATTAAATTCCCTTTCGTGCTGTAACCTTATTCTCCTAGCAGCTTCTCTCGCTTCTTCCCCCTTTTTGGCGTCATCAAGACATCCTAGGATTTCCAGTGCGGCATATTGTTTCGTCTCGATGTTTGACATTCTTTCTACAAGGGTGGAAAGCACCTCCGACATATCCTTGATACTTTTGTCGTGGGCTCTCAAGTGAGAATTGGTTTCAATCATAGCAGCTGCGGGCTTGGCTTCAGAAATGCGCGTTTTGGTTGCCTCTTCCCTTAGGAGTTGCTCTTGTTTTTCTTGCATGATCTTCAGGGCTTGCTTGAAGACTTCTGGCAAAATACTAAAGGATTCTACTACTCGAGAGACTTCATGCTGTAATGTAGTTATCTCTTCGACAGCAGAGGTGTGCATCCAGTTAAGAGCTTTCTCGACTGAGTACAGGGCGTTGACTGCATCTTGGATGAATACAGTTTGAAGACCAAGAGCACGCAGGCGCTCTTTACTAGCGGCTGTGCTTGGAGAATATGGTTTGGCAAAATCTTCGGATCCATTCAACCTCCTCAGATTCACGGTTGGGCGTGAATTGAGTTGGACATCCTCAGGTACATTACCGTCCTCGGATTCCACGGTTGATGAGGCGGGAGCAGCATGTTCTGGTTCGGCGGCAGGGGGTGCTGTGTCCTCCTGTTGCGAAGGTGCGTCTGTAGACATGGATACAGGAGGAACTGATTCCTCATGTTGTCTCTTAGTGACAACTTCTTCTTCTTGAGCGGCGGCAGACTCGGGTGCTGTTTCCAAAACTATTTCTTCTTCCTCGACTTGAGGGACTGATTCCTCATCGTCAGGAATGTTCTCTTGCTGAGGCGAAGGGGTCTAACTTTGATTTGACGGCCCTTCGTCATCCTTGGGTTGAGAGGCATCTCTGTCTTGAGCCTCCTCTCGACTCATTCTCAGACCAGCTTGAAAAGCATCGTCATCGTCGTCTGAGTCGTCGTCGTCTTTTGGATTTTGGGGAGAGTCCTCGGACATATCTTTTCCTTTTCTTCTTGCATCAGATTTTTGCAGTAAATGACTTTCAATCAGTTCCTTGTAGTATAGATTGTTTCATTAGATCAGGGCTTCAACGTGTGTCGAGTCCGTCACTTCCAATACAAACTTCTCTTCGTCGCTCCATTCGCTCCAGTTGTATAATGTGTCATACGGAGCTAGCCTGTAGCTTTTCCATTTAAGGAATCTTTCATACGCATGGTTAATCTGCAAAGAGAGAAGGGTTTTGTGGATAATTGTGTCCGGGGAGGGACTGCGTACAACGTCTGGATCCGTTGTAGCGAGGGATTCCTCTACAGGTGTGGGATCCTGTAGGGAAGTGGGATTCCTTACAAGGGATGGTGCCCCGAAGGAAGATTGATCCTGTACGGGTGTGGAATCCCGCATAGGAGAAGTAGTTGTTGGCTCCGAAAGGGCAGCCGACTCGCTAGATTCTTCTACGTTGGCAAATGTCCGTTCATCCGTCTTAGCCGCCAAAGGCTTAGGATCTACTGTCGATACAGTAACAGGCACCTCTTCCACAGGGGTTGGGCCCTGTGGTAGTTCTTCAATGGGTTGCGCCACGGTGGAAACTTCTTCGGAGGTCTTGGTGGATTTAGCTTTAGAAAGCCTCCTTAGTTTCTTTTTCGGCTTCTCACCAGCAATGGGTTTCTTGGTGTGAGATCTTTTCCTCTTCTTTGAAGACTCCACATCCTGGGACTTCAAAGACACATCCTGGGACTTCAAAGACACATCCTTTGGGTCTGCAGAAATTGGCATACTTTTGATTTTAGGGTGGTTGCAGACCATAGTGCTCTGGTTATACGTTGTAGGCTTGACGCCTCCTAGGTATATCCGGGAGCTATTTTTCTTTGCATCAGCGGATTGCGACAGTTCGCATTTCGTCAAAATATGGTTTAACATTAAACCAAATGACTTCTTTTGGGTGGCAGGCTTGCATACTTCCTCCTGCAAGCGTTTCAAAACTATCTGGCACCAGTTGACCTTTTCACAGGTCAGAATAGCAACCATCATCCTGAATCTAAGATTAGTACACATTTCGAATGCGCTAGTTCGATTCTCGATGATCCTGCAACAAAAATCATGTAAATACACATAAGGCAGGCAAAAAATCTTCTTGTGACATGTGGTCTGAACCATTTCAACAACAGTTGAGCCGGTGAACAGCCCATAAAATTTTGTTATCAGCTCTTGAGACCCAAACGTCTCAAGTTGTTCCATTGTCAGGCCATCAGCAGGTAGCCTGTAAATATTCTGGAGAAGATCGCTATCAACACAGATCTCCACTCCTTGAATGGTAACGGTTATGTCAGCAATATGACCTCCGTGGTCCAGCGACAAAAAGCGTACGGCGGCGTTGAGGTAAAATTCCTCAACCAGATGAACATCGTATTTGTCAGCGGTTTGACTTCCAAGGCGGTAGAGGCCTTGTTTACATAGACAAGTGATGATGTACTCCATGGGTTCGACATGATTTGTTTCAGCGAGAATGCGTTCGATGACGACATATCTCGAGAAGATCCATCCATCGATGATGTTTGCGGTTTTCTTGAGTGCGGGCGAAGATGTCTGACCAGCCATTGTTGATTGTTCAAGAAAATGTGAAAGAGAATACACGAAATTTGCAGTAAAATGCAGAGAACTATGTAGGCTGTATTTGCTTGAGAACTCTTAAATTTTGCAGAAAGCGTAAAGAGTCTCTAATGGCAGTATCAGTCCTTTTATAGTGGGCGGCGAAGTAGGGTTTTGCAGAGTACGAATGGTCAGATTTTAAGGGATGGAAACCAGTTTTTGAAATCAACGATCAGGATGGACTGAGTGTAACTGGTACACTTATCCATTAAAATGTTAAAATATGAGCGGGTCCCATTTCTGACATTTGTTGTCACCCCTAAATACCTGAAACGGCGGTTTTAAAACATTAAACAATTTGTAACTTCGCGGCTTTTGAGATTCAGTTGTCCAGATGTCGTGTAAGGCATTTAATGTAAATGACGTTTGACATAAAAACAAGGCACGTGGACAAAAATCATTTTTAAAAAATGAAACAATATAATATAATATATATATATACTGAATCGAAATCCTATAGTATGTGCTGTATTCGCGACGATACAGCGTTCCCCTTAAAAGGTACATATAGGTTTTAAATTCCATACAACAATATTTGGATTAATGTTGTATTCATGGGTCCTACTGTATTCCCCTTTAATTATTGCACATGGCAGCTGTAGGATGATTCATATGTCTTTGTTCACTACAGTGCTGTATTGATGGTTCTGAGTGTACAGATAATTAACATTGGATACTGTATTCTTGGGTCTTACAACATTCCCCCTCAATTGTTGAGTAAAAACAGTAAATTACTTACAGGGAGTTGGGCTGTAGCATTCCCAATTCTTGTCTAAGCATGTTGAATCTTGCTGTGTCGAGTGGCTTGGTGAAGATGTCGGCCAACTGAATGTCTGTATGAACCTTTTCAAGGCGAACATCCTTGTTCTCGACATGATTCCTTATAAAATGATGCTTCATGTTGATATGCTTAGTGCGCGAGTGCAGGACAGGATTGTGCGTTATTGCAATTGCACTCGTGCTATAAAATCTATTTATTGTTGATTATTGATTGGATCATATGTAATCTTCTCGCTATCCATTTATTGAGTATTTATTGGATGAATGCTTTTGAATGGGGATGTGGTTCATGGACTTAGTTTGAATCGTTCGTTTTATTCGATCGGATTGTAAAGGCCGTTTTGAGCCTATTAATTTTACTAGAAATATTTGTATCTAGGATGCAATTTTTCAATGTAAAATTTATATGTAATGACGAAGACCGGAGGAAGATCCGTTTCGAGAAGATGAAGATTCAAGACGAAGACTTGTAATTAGATTACAGAGTTTTTGTTTTCTAGGAACGGTCCATGAACCACGTGTTGGTAGCAACTAGGTTGTGAATGGTTTTTTTTCATATTGTATGAATGCCACAAACGCGCTAAAATGATTAATGTGCAAAGTGTAACATTAATCGCGAAAATTCTCCCACAACAAATTATTAAGTTTATAAGGTTTCAAGGTTTTCCTTCCCTCCATCGAGTTTTCGGGAAACTGAAATCCAAACCGGATGTGCTATGCTTCCGAGTTATCGGGGTAGTCGTTCGGGGAGGACAGATAAATTACCGGGAGTGCATTGGATGCTTTCGGTTGGAGCAAATTTTATCCCTAGAAACCTGATAGGTTGCCGGATAAGATTCAATTGTGAAACTGATTTGCGTCGATGGTATAAACTTAACTTGTTCACGAACTATAGAAACCGTATAGGTTGAGGGGAGTAAACAAGGGGAAAAATAAGATGGAATCATCCATTAGATGGGTTGGTGTTGGACACCACTTTGTGAAAATTAATAGACTAGAAACCTGTTCGGTTGCCCTCTATTAAGATTTATAAAGAACTTGATCACCACTATGAAGTAGAGCGACGATACTTCCGGATTTCACATGGGAGTGTGTTGTTCTGATAAAAATAGTGGGAGCTGGGTAACAAGAATAGAAAAGACCTTAATTCTATACTCGGATCATAATATAACAAGTCACTAATTAATCTGTTATACTTAATGCAGACATAACTCTCAATATGACAATGAATCCGCTCGCAATTCTACTCGAGAAGAACACCCTGATTGGACCTAACTTTGTGGACTGGCTCCGCAATCTGATGATTGTCCTCAGTATAGAGGCACTGGGATACGTCTTGGAGACGGACATTCCGCCGCCTCCTGTGCGGACCAGAGCCAATCAGGAAGAGATCGATAACCACGAAAAGTGGGTTAAGGATGACGTAAAAGTCCGTGCATATATGATGGCTTCTATGTCTAATGAGCTTCAGAGAGCTCATGAGAAAATGACTTCTGCTAGGCAGATTCTATCTCACTTAATCGAGCTTTATGGTGAGCACAGCAGAACTGCTATATATGAGATATCTAAGCAACTGTTCGGTGCAAGGATGAAGGGAGGTGAGAAGGTTGGGGAACACGTCCTCAAAATGATATCCATGATCGAGAGATTGGAGGCTCTTGATTTTAAAATGGATACTTCTCTCCAAACCAACCTTATCCTTCAGTCTCTTCCTAATTCCTTCTCACAATTTGTTATAAACTTTAACTGCAATGAGATTGCATGTAATTTAGCTGGGCTAATGAACAAACTTGTGACCGCTCAGTCTCAGATGAAGACTCCACGGATGAAGGAGTCTGCTCTTGTGATTTCTTCTGGACCTCGGAGGTCTAAGAACAAGAAGAAAAAGACCAAGAAGCAGATGGGACCACAAGCCAAGGACTTTAGGGGAAAGGGCAAGGCCCCGATGGTTCCGAAGAACAAGAAGAAGAAGGATTCTTGTCTCAAGTGCGGTGAGCTGGGCCACTGGGCTAGAGACTGTCCGATTCTTCATGGCACTTCAGGCACAAAACTTTTAGTTTTGGAAACAAATTGTTCTGCTACTGTATTTTCTACTTCCTGGATACGGGATTCTGGTGCTAGTTCTCATATTTGTACCGTGAATCAGGATCTGGAACAAAGTAGGAAGCTTGGAGATGGAGAAGTTATGATCACAATCGGAAGCGGGCATAGTGTCGAGGCGACCGACATAGGATCACTTCTTTTGGGTTTAGAATCCGGCTTTGTTTTGACTTTAGAAGATGTACTTGTTTTGCCCAAGGGGCACAAAAACATTGTATCCATTCCGGTCATGGACCGAAAAGTCTTTTCATTTTTCATTGGTGATGGTTCCTGCAAAATTTATTTCGGAAATAAACTAGTGGGTACTGCTACATTGTTAAATGGATTGTATCATCTAAATCTCAGCAACAAAGTAGTTGTGAATACTATGACTAGAAAACGTGGTAGGGATGAAACCAATCAAGTTTTGAAATGGCATCTTAGACTTGGTCATGTTGGTTAGACCAAGGTTTACAAAATGGAAAAAGATGGATTTATGAGTCCATTGGGATCGGATCCCTTTCCTACTTGTGAATCTTGCCTTAAAGGTAAAATGACTAAGTCTCCCTTCACAGGGACTTTTGAAAGAGCCGCTGATAAACTAGGATTAATCCATACCGACGTTTGTGGTGCTTTGGAAGCAGCACGTGACGGATATCAATATTTCATTACGTTTACAGATGATCATACTAGGTATGGTTATGTTTACTTAATGAAACATAAATCCGAGGCCTTTGAGAAATTCCAGGAATTCAAGGCCCTAGTCGAGAAACAAACTTGTAATCATATCAAAGCACTTTGGTCGGACCGAGGTGGCGAGTATATGAGTACGGAGTTTGACGAGTTCCTTAAGGAACATGGAATAGTTTCACAACTAACACCTCCAGGTACTCCTCAGTTAAATGGTGTGTCAGAAAGAAGGAACCGAACCTTGTTGAACATGGTCCGTTCCATGCTGGGCTATACTGACTTACCGATTTACCTGTGGGGGTATACACTCCTGACTGCCGCCTACATCTTGAACAGATGTCCTTCCAAATCCGTTCCTAAAACTCCACATGAGATGTGGGAGGGCAGAAAACCAAGTCTTAATCATATTAGGATTTGGGGATGTCCCGCCTATGTCAAGAAGACTAAGGTCGAGAAGTTGGAAGCTAGGTCCGCAAAGGGACGTTTCATTGGATTCCCGTCTGAGATAATGGGATATCTATTCTACATGCCCGAAGATCGAAAGATCGTTGTTGCTTTACAAGCACACTTCCTGGAATATGAGTTCATTCAGGAAGGCGGAGCAGGTAGAAGTATTTCTTTAGAAGAATACAATGAAACTCCTCGGGAGACACCTGTGCAAGAAACTGGAACCGAACCTTCTGAAACACAAGTACAACCACCTCGTAGATCTAGTAGGCTGTCTCATTTACCTGAGAGGTATGGGCTTGTGCACTTGGAGGAACTAAGTCTCCATGAGGTTCCAAGTGATAGCCAAGAGACTGACCCAACGACCTATGACCAAGCGATAGTGGATGTAGACTCCGCTGTTGTGTCACGATTTATCCATCCCGACAGGCGATCGACTATCAGGCCGAGCGACCAAGTCAACTCCAGTCAAACTATGGCTAGCTCGCCAAGTCGAAGATATCAAACCACCATCAGGTACCTAGCGATCGACTCCCAAGGCGATCGCCCCTTGACAGCTGGCGATCTACTCTAGTGACCGGCTAAGGGCAATCGACCTACGCCCTGAGCAGAGATGATCGCCCGTCAAAGTCATCGAGGACTGGATCTCAGAAAAGCACCCACGTGCAGATCCATAAAAGGCGCTGACAAGATCTTTTGCTAACAGACAAGATCTTTGACCAAAGCCTGTCACCTACCCCACCTACCGGCATGTGCGCCGAAAGTTGTCAGTAGGGCCCCGTGTCAGCAACTCAGGACGCGTGTAAGCTCCCCATTGGACCACACAATTGACTGCCAGCAACTCCTGCAGACTTTGAGGGGACAGGCCCATGTGCTAAAAGACGATCGCCCGATTATTATATTGCAGAGAAGGCGATCGCCCGGCATATCCAAGCCCTATAAATAGAGAACCTCCTCCTACTGGAAAAAGGTTGGAAATTGACTGAACCTACAATTCACATTCTCTCACATTCAACCTACGGTTCGAAATTCATTACACCAACGGTTCCGAATTCATTCTCGACCGACGCCGTAACACATTCTCTCACATTCCGATACATTCACTAAATATCAAGAATATACATATCATCAAGCTCCGGCTATCTCACCTAATCCATCTCAGACTTCACTCTCCAAATCTCTCGTCCCAAAAGACGATCGCGTATGGCAAGTCTCCACTAGACAGATTCCAAGGGATTCATAAGCCCAAGCCCAAACATCCGGCTAAATACTCGTGAGAGACGATCGATCTCTCACCGCCGCGATCGTTCATCTCCTTTGTTACAAGAATTCACAGAGCATCAAATCCGGGTTCTTCCGGCAATCTACACGCTCACTAGCTAAGATAACAAGAAACTTTACACTCATTGTAATTGTATTCTTACATTAGTACTTGTATCCCGAATATCGGTATTAATAATATCTCGCGAGAGCATTCAAGCCCGGACTAACAACCCCGCAAATCTTGTGTTATTTATCTTTCTCATCAAGTGCTCTTGCATTTGTTTGCTATCCCATCCATTCCAAAGAATATCTATCTCCTGGATGATATTTTGGGTAGCAACAATTGGCGCTAGAGGAAGGGGCCCTCTAACCTCAAACTTTTATTCCTACCGTCCCGAAGAACACTCACTGCTTTCTGGCACATACTTGAAGTGACACTCACCGCACTTCAAAGAAAACCTTCGTAATCATGACATCCGCCGGTCCATCGAAGAAAGTTGCTCTCCGAACCACGGACACCATATCCCGGCTCAATCCGAACCCCACCAACGATGTGGGGAAGCCGCAGCAACGCGAGACTCTCGATCTCAAGATTCAAGAGATGGCCCCAACCTCTCACTTGACTGGGCCCAAACCAAGGAACAGATCGAGGAGGCTATGGCCATCCCGGAGGAGCGACGAGAGCACGTGCGGCCGCCCGCAATAACACCTCGATCATCCGCCGCGTGGGAAAACGGAAATTCAGCCATCAACGAGCGATCGCCGAAAGCCCCAATGCGCGAGGAAAGGCTCGCACGACCGGACGGATCTATATTCAATCGCTTGGGACGCGACCCATCCGGCGACCGGGCATTGATCTAACCTTGAAAAGACGGAATCCAACTGGTCACCGTGACTTCGCCTACCCGCCTCACACCCGAACGCAGTCATCCATCCGACTCCCGCCCGATCGCTGTGGGATCGCACTCGATCACCTCGGCCTCGCCTCCGAGCGCCGAGCCGCAAGCAATCAAAGCACGGCGATGGCCGCCATACAACGCCACTGACGAGATGAGAGCACTTGGACACCGGGCAAGCACCAAGAAAAGATCGCCGGCCGACCGAGCCACTCGCGTCCACATCGAGCTTGCCCCATACACCCAACGATCGCTCCTCCCAAAACACCTCTGTATGAGGGGAGATCGGACCCAAACCCACCCGAGTAAATTCCGAATCTACATGACTGGGTGTGGGGCATCCGATGCAACCAAGTGCCGGATCTTCCGTTAACATTGGGCGAGCCGCCCATAGATGGTACGTCTCACTACCACCGCGATCTATCACATCTTTTAAGAAATCGCGAACGACTTCACGTCATACTTCGCCGAAGGTCGCCAAACCAGAAGGCCCCCACCGCATGATAAAAATCAAGCAGGGGAAAGACGAATCGACGCAAATTACATTGACCGAGTGGACGAAATCGTTCTCACCGCGAACCCGTCGCTGACGAGCTCGCTCTCTATTCGCCATGGGGGATTCCGCGTCACTCTCCCATGTTTAGACATCTCTCCAAGGATATTCCCCAACTTACGCGATCTTCCGCGCTAAAGCCGCCAACTTCTGGCCGTGCAAAGGCTACTCACCCTCCGCTTAGACGAGGAAACGCCACCTCTTGTCCAGAAGATAGCGATCGCCAAAGCAAAGAAGGCGATCGCCAAGACACCCGGAGATCTCAAGGCTTTCGAGGACATGGAAGCCCATCTCCTCCATACGCTCAATGTAACTCCGCACATATTTTCTATGCCATCAAGGGGCACGAAGAGCTCAAAAGCCAAAGGCGATAAGGGACCACGGTCATCCTGGACAACAATCAATATTGTGCCTACCATAAGAGTCCCGCCACGACCAACAAATGCCGCGACCTCCTCAAAGCTCTGAGATTGTTCGAGGAGGGCAAGTCGATGCCTTATTGGTTTAGCCGAAGTCCCTACTCGCCTCTATGGACGATCGTCCGAGTCGAACACAAACAAAGTTGGAAAGCTCATACGAGCCGACCCTAGATCAACCTCGACCGTCCCTACATGCTTCAATCAAGAAAAGGAGACCTCGGAAGTCTCCCCGATCTCCTTCCTTATTCAAGAAACCGGAGGACTCGATCGCCATCTACAGTTCACCATCTAACATGATGGACTAAGGCACGAGATCGCCTCCCCCGCACAACGTACACCGTCGAAGGTCGGCATCTGCATGACGATCCAAGGTGGAAGAGTGCAGCCATGGTCCTGGTGGTCGATGGAACCGACTGCTTAGGCCATGCAAGGTCCCTTTGGGCCAAGATCGACCGTCCTTCGTTTAAATACGAGGCCGGCGTAGTCTGAGGGCCCTCCAAAGTTAATTAGTGGACACGATCGCTCACCCTCAAAGGTTCATCATCTAACATGGTGAACCCGGTCAATGCGACGCGCCACAACCCCCGTCTCAACGTACACCGTCGAGGTTCGCCATCTTCATGGTGGGCCGAGGTGGAAGCAGAGCTAAACAAGCCGCGGGCGTAGAGTTGAATCATCCGACGCTGCCCCGCGCAAGGACTCCTCTAGACCGAGACCGCACGCCCTTCGTTTAAATACGAGGCGAGGCGCAGCCTAACAGAGTACCTTCATAATAAAGTGAGTCACGAGACACTCAATGTCTTCGCGCATCAAGACATGATCAAGGAGTCGGTCCATCGAACTCCGCGATCGTGCACGGTTCCTCAAGAAGGACGACCGTCCCCGAGGACTCGACAAAGTTGAAGACCGCTCACTCAAGGAATTATTTTCATTCCCTTCCTTCCACTAAGTGAATAAAAACAAGGGGCAATAAGAGTGCGGACTACCTACACGACGATCGTCGCTATTCAACCACATACGGAGATCGTCATTTTTTCAGATATAGTGCAGCGATCGAATTTGTTGTAAAAAAGTTATCTTTATGAGTTTATCAATTCATTTGGAACTACCCTCGCAACGATCTCTCCTCACACATTTGTACAAAGTCAAACAAAGACTTAAAAATAACCATTCATTCAAGTGATAAGTCAGAAAGACAAATGCTCATTTCATTACTTGAAAAATCGGAGTACATGATCGCCCGAAGGCCTAAGTGCTACAAGAGAAAGCTACAAACTACAAAGAAAGTAAGCTAAAAGCGTAAAAAAGGAAGCGCCTCAGGCCCCTGTCGGGCCTTCGCCATCAGCATTCGGCGCGGTCCCCTCATCTTCCGGAGCATCGGGATGAGCAAGACTGTCTGGAGACGGATACCAGCTCAAATCCACGCCGATGTCCGCCAGGTCCAAGATCGGCAAGGAGAAAGCCGAATGGAGAGGATGCTCCAATGCATATGATTTGAAATTCTCAGCTAGAGGACCGACCTCCAAGCCTCCCTTCTTAGTCGCTCGGATCGAGTCGGCGAACGCCAAATAATAGGCGAACTCGCTGACATACTCCAAGTTTTGGAAGGGATCGGCCTTGGTCGCCTCAACCTCTCCTCTCAGCTCGGCCATCGCCTGTTGCGATCCCTGGAGCTCGGCCTCCCTCGCAAAGAACCTTCTCTTTCGCCTCCGCCACTGTCACCTGAGCGATCGTCACCTTCCGACGATCGGCCTCCCTTCAAGAACATTCCGCGCCCGGACGGCACTCGCATCCGGTCCCGAAATCGGTCGACCGCCATTCGATATTTCTCGTCTCTTTCTTCTCCGCTCAAGCTCATGGCTCGCCCTTGGCCGCCTCCAAGGAGTCCTTCTCCATCGCCGCGATCTTGTCAAGAAACTCGGCATTCTCTTCCGAGCCGCCTCGAGATCCTCCCAAGGCGAATAGTGGAGGGCCGCCTCAAACTCCCCGGGCGCTGACGGCCATGGTCGCCGTCTCAAGAGAAAGGGCGACAACAAGATGCATCGAACTCGCCGATCACCGACGAGCGACCGCATCCAGATCGGTCGTCCACGCCTTCGGCAAAGCGTATGACCTTGCTAACATATGGAGGAATGTCGCAGAATGGCGAGGAGATCGGCTCGCGTAAAATCCACGACCATCGGTGGACAAGACGGATCGGCGCGACGGACCCTGCATCAAAACAACTAAAGTTAATACAACTTCTATGCAGAGGAAATTTTCAACGCAAGAATGCCATCTACCTCTCAGCCTTCTCGGGATCCCGACCGAAAAACGGTTTCCCTCGAGGAGTCTCTGACCGCGATCGCCATCTCCCGCAGAAGGCCGCGGAGGGCGGCTCGCTTCTGGAGCAACGATGGTGATCGGCACTTCATCGCCCGGGCAGAAACGGTTTCTTCCGGCCTCGGCCTCTTGCGATTCGCCCAAGCCCCTCCTCCGAATTTCCTCCTCAACCACGACTCCGCTCCACGCGAGGCTCCGGCTCCACGCGAGGCTCCGCCTCCGAACTATAGGCAATGCAACGGTGGAACCCGAGTCGACCTCTTCGCGTGAAGACGGCCTAGACTCCCGGGTTCGACATAGCGATCTCGACCGAGGCTCCAAAAACGAGGGAAACGAACCTCTCGCAATTAAAGACGATCGACTAACGGTCGGGCACTTTCTCAAATAAGGCGATCGCCTAGAAATTGAAGGTCGCATAAAGTCATACTGCACCGCGAGATGTCTCGGGAAGCGGAATAGTCGAGCCGACAACCCCGACTCTCCTTGTTGATCCGAGTGACGCCTAGGTCGTCGTCCGACAAGCTCCTAATTCGCTCCCAAACAACGAGAAAGTCGAAAGGCGCTCTTCGATCGCGGAATATGAAAACCTCGCAAAAGTAAATCAAATTAGATCACCCAAAACGCATCCAAACGAAGGGAGAGTCTAAACCCCACCGGGATTCCTCTCCCGAAATTGATGGGGATCTCCGTTCGCTCGTGGATTGTCGCCACCGAAGCTCTCCACTTGCGGCGACCTGCAACCACTTCGTCTCGATCGCCCGTATCTTATTCGGAACTCCATGAATCACCCGCCGTAACGGCCTTGAATATGGTAACCGCCGACCAACCCTCTATGAGCCGTCAGTTTAAACAAATGGTTCATCTCCAACGGCGACGGAGGCAGTACAGCGGTGACCGCCGAATAGGTGAGAGTGCAGATGATTTGGAGCTGCATTCGGCGTCACCAAGTGGCGACACATACCAAGCGGCCAACAGATGAGAGACAGCAAAGGATAGAAGGAAGACCAGCCCGGCCACCATAACGGCCACACTCACCGCGACCAAACCCATAGGATGAAGTTCAGCTCGTTCAATCTCCGCAGGCGCGAACATTTCCACATCTCAAGGAACATGGAATCTTGTCCTCCAGACGGCCGATCTCTCCCCGTCCGAGCTCGTATTTGGCCGAGCGACCACAACGACGGCTGCGCGGCACGACATCGCGACCGCTTGGGAAGCACATATGGATAAGCGACCGAATATCCCCTAAGTCGAATATCGGAGTAGGACCGGCTAACCTCTCCATTATTTCAGCAAAGGCCCTATAGGCCCGACCAAAATCACTATGTTGCTCCCGGTAAGCCCCGATCGCGATCTCTCTCGATGTGCGATCGTCTCTCCTCGGCAGCCGACTCCCTAGCAACATCGGCCTCATTGAACAAAGCCTCAACTTCACTGGGTCGATTCCGGCTCGAATAGCTTTCACCGCTGCCTGTGTGGAAGACGGAAGAAGTTTCTCCTGGGCACTGATGTCCCTGGCGTAACTAGTTCCCGCTCCAAACGATGATGAGGTTCCGGCCATTTTCAGAGATAGAAAAGAAGAAAAGGATTTTTCTTACCCTAAAGTGAAATCGATCGACGATCGGTGCTAAGATCTTCAGAAAATTCGGCAGCAAGTCCTTCTTTCTCCGAAATGTACGCGTGAGTGGAGCTGCAGCCCCGCGCCCCCTTTTATAGGAGAAGGCAGGGACCCGATTGCAATAAGGGAAAACCTCAGGGGTCGGATCTCAAACGACGCGCTAGTTGACCCCCTCGAGACCCGCGTACGCGTCTTTTCGAGGACGCGCGTCACCTAGAGTCATTAATGACCGTTGCCCCCTATCGAAGCCCGACACGTGCGAGGAGACTTTTCCACTCCCATTGTTTTTCCCGCACAGTTCAGCGGCCAACCAGGTCGTCCGAATCCAGAGTATATCAGCTCAAAGACGATCGCCAGTTCAGTTAAACACGAGGTCGGCCGTCAAAAGTTCAGCGATCGCCAAGAGAGCCACCTCACCCCACGTTTCCAACGTATGAGCAAGCTGGGGGGCAATTGTTGTGTCACGATTTATCCATCCCGACAGGCGATCGACTATAAGGCCGAGCGACCAAGTCAACTCAGTCAAACTATGGCTAGCTCGCCAAGTCGAAGATATCAAACCACCATCAGGTACCTAGCGATCGACTCCCAAGGCGATCGCCCCTTGACAGCTGGCGATCTACTCTAGTGACCGGCTAAGGGCAATCGACCTACGCCCCGAGCAGAGATGATCGCCCGTCAAAGTCATCGAGGACTGGATCTCAGAAAAGCACCCACGTGCAGATCCATAAAAGGCGCTGACAAGATCTTTTGCTAACAGACAAGATCTTTGACCAAAGCCTGTCACCTACCCCACCTACCGGCATGTGCGCCGAAAGTTGTCAGTAGGGCCCCGTGTCAGCAACTTAGGACGCGTGTAAGCTCCCCATTGGACCACACAGTTGACTGCCAGCAACTCCTGCAGACTTTGAGGGGACAGGCCCATGTGCTAAAAGACGATCGCCCGATTATTATATTGCAGAGAAGGCGATCGCCCGGCATATCCAAGCCCTATAAATAGAGAACCTCCTCCTACTGGAAAAAGGTTGGAAATCGATGAACCTACAATTCACATTCTCTCACATTCAACCTACGGTTCGAAATTCATTACACCAACGGTTCGAATTCATTCTCGATCGACGCTCGTAACACATTCTCTCACATTCGATACATTCACTAAATATCAAGAATATACATATCATCAAGCTCCCGGCTATCTCACCTAATCCATCTCAGACTTCTCTCTCCAAATCTCTCGTCCCAAGACGATCGCCAGGCAAGTCTCCACTGCATGATTCCAATGGATTCATAAGCCCAGAAGCCCAAACATCCAGCTAAATACTCGCCGTGAGAGACGATCGATCTCTCACCGCCGCGACTGTTCATATCCTTTGTTACAAGAATTCACAGAGCATCAAATCTGGTTCTTCCGGCAATCTACACGCTCACTAGCTAAGATAACAAGAAACTTTACACTCATTGTAATTGTATTCTTACATTAGTACTTGTATCCCCGAATATCGGTATTAATAATATCTCGCGAGAGCATTCAAGCCCGGGACTAACAACCCCGGAAAATCTTGTGTTATTTATCTTTCTCACGGAAGTGCTCTTGCATTTGTTTGCTATCCCATCCATTCCAGCAATATCTATCTCCGGATGATATTTTGGGTAGCAACATCCGCGAAATGGCGTGAAGCTATGGAAGCTGAGATAGACTCGATGCATGTCAATCAGGTCTGGACTCTAGTAGACCGCCCCAAGGGCATAGTACCTATTGGGAACAAGTGGATCTACAAGAGAAAGACTGATGGTGATGACAAGGTTAACGCCTATAAGGCCAGGATTGTGGCAAAGGGTTATACCCAGAAAGAATGGATCGATTACCACGATACCTTCTCGCCCGTAGCCATGATCAAGTCTATTCGCATGATGCTTGCTATAGCTGCCTACAACGATTATGAGATATGGCAAATGGACGTAAAGACAGCTTTCCTTAATGGATTCCTCTAGGAGGAAATCTATATAGAGCAGCCTAAAGGCTTTGTGTCCGAAGTCGATATTCAGAAAGTGTGCAAGCTTCAGCGTTCCATTTATGGACTGAAGCAAGCATCGCGTAGTTGGAACCTTCGTTTTGACGAGGCTGTCAAAGAGTTTGACTTCGTGCAAAATGAAGAGGAACCTTGTGTATACAAGAGGGTTAGTGGGAGCAAGATCGCATTCTTAGTACTATATGTAGATGACATTCTACTAATAGGAAATGATGTGGGAATGCTCAGTTCTGTGAAAGCTTGACTTTCGAGTAATTTCTTCATGAAAGACTTGGGAGAAGTTATCTATATTCTTGGTATTCGACTCTACCGGGATAGAGCGAAGAGAACAATAGGTCTTTCCCAAGCCCTCTATATAGATAAAATCTTAAAGCGATCTAAGATGGATGATTCTAAAAGAGGGTTCCTACCGATGCAACATGGAATAAAACTCTCCTTGAAGATGTGTCCTCAAAGTGAGGAACAACGAAAGGAAATGAGTAATATACCATATGCTTCGGCCATGGGTAGCCTTATGTATGCTATGTTGTGTACGAGACCTGACATTGCGCATGCTGTAAGCGTGGTGAGTAGGTTTCAGGCAAACCCAGGTAGGGAACATTGGACTGCCGTAAAGAACGTTCTCAAGTACTTGAGAAGGACAAGAGATATGGTTCTGATGTATGGCGGTGGAGAATTGGATGTGGTGGGATTCACTGATTCGGACTTCCAAGGACTAAAGGACGACTCGATGTCTACTTCTGACTACATATTTACTCTTAATGGAGGAGCAGTATCTTGGCGTAGCGCCAAGCAAAGCGCGACTGCTGATTCCACCTATCAGGCTGAGTATCAAGCAGCCTCGGAGGCTTCCAAGGAAGGGTTCTCGATTAAGAAGTTTCTGGGAGAACTTTAAGTGATACCATGTGGCCGAGCCTGCTCCACCGCATCGCGACAACGACGAGTCAGTAGCGCAGGCCAAGGAGCCGAGGTTTCACAACAGCACCAAACATATTGAGAGGAAGTATCATCTCGTAAGAGAATTTGTTCGCAAGGGATACATTATGCTGCACAGAGTAAACTCAGCCGACAACGTCGCTGATCCACTGACCAAGCCACTTTCTCAGACTAGCTTGGAGCGTCATCTGGAGAATATGTGTTGGTCCCCAAGAATAATGGAGACTATCCTCATAGTACCAACACGAGTCTTTTCTAGCGCGCTTTGTCCTCACTCACGCGCACCTGAGAAACTTCCCAGGGGGTCACCTATCCCATAACTACTCCAGGCCAAGCACGCTTAACTTTGGAGTTTCTATGAGATGGCTACCAGAAAAGAAGATGCATCTTGTTGGTATGAGTAGTCCAAATCAATTCATTTAACCACTTTCTAGTACAGATCTCACGGAGTCGACCGCAAGCCGCGCCGCGCATTTTTAAGCTCATGCAGTGGATGCCGGATCAAGCCCAACAATCCTCCCAAGATCTCGCCAAAGATTTCAGCCCCATAGTCTGGAAACCTCTGCGAACTAGATTTGATCACACAGCCCTCTAGCGGCTATATTCAATCACACAGTCCTCCAACACTTGACAACAGCATAGGTGCCACCTCCGTTTACTCACGCGCCAAGATCTCGCCCAAAGATACTAGATTTGATCACATAGCCCTCCAGCACCTGACAACCTCCACTGCACCAGCATCTCAGTTCCGGCCAAGTGGCAATATCTGCTGCATGCCCGCCTCTTAGTTCCAACATTCTGGCAGCCTCCACTGTATGATACTCCAAGGGAATCCGCACCCGTGACTTGCTCCGATACCAATTGTTGGTCCCCAAGAATGATGGAGACTATCCTCACTGTACCAACACGAGTCTTTTCTAGCGCGCTTTGTCCTCACTCACGCGCACCTGAGAAACTTCCCAGGGGGTCACCCATCCCATAACTACTCCAGGCCAAGCACGCTTAACTTTGGAGTTTCTATGAGATGGCTACCAGAAAAGAAGATGCATCTTGTTGGTATGAGTAGTCCAAATCAATTCATTTAACCACTTTCTAGTACAGATCTCACAGGTCGAATCGCAAGCCGCGCCTCGCGCATTTTTAAGCTCATGCAGGCAGGATGCTGGACCGAAGCCCAATAATCCCCCTCCCAGTATCTGCCAGCATTTCAGCCCCATAGTCTGGAAACCTCTGCGAACTAGATTTGATCACACAGCCCTCTAGCGGCTAGATTCATTCACACAGTCCTCCAACACTTGACATCAGCATATGTTCCACCTCCGTTTACTTCCGCGCCAAGATCTCGGGCCCAAAGATACTAGATTTGATCACATAGCCCTCCAAAGACTCGACAACCTCCACCGCACCAAAGATCTCGGCCTCCGGCCAAGTGGCAATATCTGCTGCATGCCCGCCTCTTAGTTCCAACATTCTGGCAGCCTCCACTGTATGATACTCCAAGGGAATCCGCACCCGTGACTTGCTCCGATAGCAATTGTTGGTCCCCAAGAATGATGGAGACTATCCTCACTGTACCAACACGAGTCTTTTCTAGCGCGCTTTGTCCTCACTCACGCGCACCTGAGAAACTTCCCAGGGGGTCACCCATCCCATAACTACTCCAGGCCAAGCACGCTTAACTTTGGAGTTTCTATGAGATGGCTACCAGAAAAGAAGATGCATCTTGTTGGTATGAGTAGTCCAAATCAATTCATTTAACCACTTTCTAGTGCAGATCTCACAGGTCGAATCGCAAGCCGCGCCTCGCGCATTTTTAAGCTCATGCAGGCAGGATGCTGGACCGAAGCCCAACAATATGGGTATTAGATACCATAGTGTGTGTCATTGAGTGCAAGTGGGAGATTGTTAGGAATATGCCCTCGAATGCCACTCAGAGGATGTTGAGTGAGGGCATTGTACTTGTAATTATGTAAATCATTTATATAAGGCAATGCATGTTTCTTTATTTACTGGAAGTTATTGGCGTTCTTAACTCGTAAATATGCGTATAGAAACTAGTCTATGTATTTGAGAGCAAAACGTTCCACTCCTTATTGGATAAGGAGGTCGGCACTGGAAAGGTTTATAGCTCAAATACTTAATCGTTCGCAAGTCGGTGAAACTTGACTGACATTAAGTTTATGTGAAGACTTGTATGACGTCTTCTTTGACATGGAGAGTGCCTGTCGAACGCTAATGGTTAGTGGGAGCACACGTTATAGGTATGCTAATTGGATTAGTATACTCGAACCGACTCACCCTCGATTTGTCACACGGATTTCACTCCGGGACAGTCAATGACGGAATCGAAAGGTTGTGATATGTATTCGTGAACCTTAGACTTGAGGATTTAGTAGGGATGTGCTTGTGATGTCAAGATTTTCATTAGAGTAGTTCGACCCTGTAAACCGGAAGGCGGGGGTCAACCTCGACGTGTATCTTGACGGGCAAGTAGCAGGTCCTACTGAATACCAAGATAGAATTCTTTCTCCCATTAGTGAGCGGGTTAAATGTCCTATGCGGTTATTGGCAGATGAGATCATAAGTCTTTGGCCAAAGCATTGGAGCTAGTTGTATTGGATACATGAGAGCTCGATGATCTCGATTTGCATTAACGCATGCATAGCGTCAAGTAACAGATAGGGTTTGACTGACCGTGACCCTATAACTTGATCGGGACATTTGAAAGAAGGGTTTATACGTATACTGGTATTCACGACAGAATGGTTCTTGAATGATCCCAATCATTCGTTCTCAGTTGGGGTACAGTGTAGGCCCCCAGGCTGGCTAGGTGGTGCTACTACTCTTTGGTTCCTCCCATTGCTGACTGAGACGAACCTACCGAGTCGCGCAATAGGATTGACGATGGAATGAATCAAGCTAATTCTCTCATAATGAATATTAAGATATTGGATATCTAATTTGGGACATTGGATGTCTAAATTAATTTATGGCCTAATGAATTAAATAAATTACCGGGTGATTAATTTAATCCATGAATATAATTATTTCTTGGAGAAATTAATTATGTCATTATGTATTTGATATGATTAATTAATTGAATTAATTAATCGATATAAATACATCGGAACGGAATCAGATTTTATCTGTTTGGACTCACGGGAGTCCGAAACGGACCGAACTCGTCCGATTCATCCACATAGCCGCCCCACTCTTTTTCCACCCACCTTCATTTTGTCTTATTTCATTCTTTATTGAGTGACAAAGACATTCAGGTCTTGGTATCTTTTGATGGTGGGGTTGATCACTTATTTGATGAGTTGTATCATGTGAAAAGGAATAGAATAAAAGAGGAAGACTTCTCTTTTCAACACACCATTATTCCATACGTGAACAAAGCAGTGAGGAAAGAAAAGAGAGAGAGAATATTCTTCTTCTCAAGCCTTCATCATCTTTTTCATTTTATTCTTGAGTTCTCTTGGAGAAAATTCAAGATATATTGAGAGATATAAATTAAAACACTTAGAGTGTTATAATCAAAGCTTCATCACTTGATTCTAGCCGTAACCTTAGAGGTTAATCGAGTGTTGTCATTCCGTTCGTTTCTCCGGTGCGTGACAAGTAGAGACGCGGTTTTTTCGGCGTTGGATCATCCAAGGGCTTGGAGCATTTTGGATCGTTTGGGGAATAGCTCAAGAGAAGGAAATCTATATAATCAACGGACGACAAGGGTATGATTTCGAATCTTCCTTTGTTTATTTTATATTCGTATATGCTTAGCTCGATCGATCCTCGTAGGGATTCGGATCGAATTGATTTTCGTTTTACCGCTTCCGCTGGGTCTTCGTTTTAGGCACCGAATCCCAACAGTGGTATCCTGCCTGCATTAGCTTAAAAATGCGCGAGGCGCTGCTTGCAATTCGACGTGTGAGATCTGCACTAGAAAGTGGTTAAATGAATTAATTTGGACTACTCATACCAACAAGATGCATCTTCTTTTCTGGTAGCAATCTCATAGAAACTCCAAAGTTAAGCGTGCTTGGCCTGGAGTAGTTATGGGATGGGTGACCCCCTGGGAAGTTTCTCAGGTGCGCGTGAGTGAGGACAAAGCGCACTAGAAAAGGCTCACTGTTGGTACAGTGAGGATAGTCTTCATCATTCTTGGGACCAACAGTATTGTACATGTGTATTGTGTGTGTGTGTATATATACACATAAACGGTATACGAACATATATATACAAGGAAGTAAAAGTTTTTACTAACTGTAATTTATACCAGAAATCAGCTTATTAAATATAAAAGAACGTCGGGACAAGTTGTTTTACCTTTCTTTTATGACCTCGATCCGTCATAATATATATATCCACGAAGGTACTTGGCCGAAAAAAAGGGTTGCCGGAAAAAAAAAACTTCGCCGAAAAAAAGGGTGGCTGAAAAAAATGGGCCGTAAAAAATGGATGAAAAAGAAGTGGCTCGAAAAAAGTCATCGTCGCCGGAGAAGATGATCGGAGAAGATGAAGGACAACCGGAGACATGTGGACCAATCAGAAGGTGACACGTGTCACTTAACGAATAGGTCAGCAAGTCCGTTAATTTTAACTGATGGAAATTCACGGATACCCTCACTTAGTTGGACGGAAACAAGTTCATACCCTTAAATGATATAAAAAAATTATTATCATAACTGCAAAATTTGGATAAGTTCAGATCCCTAATTGGTAAATTTGCCTTCTACTAGTACCTAAGTAGTGCCCGTATCTTTCTTTTAAGTAATTGTTCTTTCAAATATCATTTTCTAGTTGTGTTAGTCTTATTAAAATCTCACCCGCAAGAGAACTGTTGGAAATAAAACGCAGCGGAAGCGGCGGGTTTGGATTTACTAAAATCGGCCCTCAAGAATTGGATCTATTTAGGCTCGTCAAATAATTAATTAAATAGATTAGTAAGCAATTTAAACAAACAATATTAATCTATGCGTCTAACCATGATAATTCGTAGTATTCTTATCTAGATCTAAGAGATCTAAGAATACATTATCTTTGAAGCAAAGTCTTCGAATTTCTCCTTGATCTTCTAGTATTTCTACCTTTACATCTTCTAGAGTATATCCCGCCTACATCTGGTTGTCGTGTAGGCAACAATCTACCGGACTTACTTGAACAGCAAATTGAATCGGCCGAACCACTCCCAAGAAAATTACCTCATGATTTTTCTCTCTATTTTTTTTAATATAATGGTATTTTAGAAGAATATTGTGTTTATCCAATTATGGAATCGAAGACACAAGTCAAGATCCACAATCAAACACAAAGCAGAAAAATTGAAATTTCTTGGACTGTAAAGTTGTAATTTCGGCCGACCCCTATTGATGTATTTATAGGTGTTATGGGCTACTCTAGGGATCTTAAGGAGGATTAGGGAAGGATTCCTAATAGACCTCAAATTTCCATATTAGGACCTTTTCTAATATATCAAGTCTATTAATATCAACTCAGACACTAAAGAGTTAATATTGCACTTCCTACCCAAATCTCAGTTTACGAAATCGGGCTCCTTATATAAATATATTTTTTCCCGTTTTTAAGATATCGAATATCCATTAATTAATTTAAGCTACTGACAGCTTTAATTAATTAATATCTTATCCAAGAGTAGTACCTGTAACACCCCCAAAATTTACCGGGGCATTACAGTGCCGTGAATCCCGTGTGGGACCCATAAGGCTATTTTAGGAAATTGATATTTTAAATAAGGCGTTACAAAATGGGTGAGTCCACTGTTACATAACATGAAACGGGATGTCTTGAAAGAAAACATAATTCAAAACACGATTATTACATAAACAGAGCTTTCGGAAATTTAATTAAAACATGTGGTAGCAGAACTTTATTCCAACACCGTTCAAGCCTGACCGGAACCCTCTGGAATGTCCTGCACATATTCAACAAATTTACCTGATATGACGAGTCGTGCCAGACAAACTGGAATCAGATAATGATAATCAATAGCAGCATTTCACAACAAAATTTATGATTCGATAATACCGTACCACACAATATATAGATGATAATTCACAATAGCTGACGTTTTCTTTCTCTTTTAGCACATAAACCCCAAGGTCACGACCAAGGGTCACGAAAGTATCTATACGGAAATACTCCGTAACGTGAGTGCCATTTTAGGTCTTATCCCTCAACACATTTCCACACGGGTACCATTCAGGTTTTACCCTCCACACATCGGCCCATTCATAACACAGTTTCTAGAGAAAGACAATCGTTCGGCATTTATCACGCAACGGCACATTCATGTTTTATGAATATTGTAAATAAAATTAACATAATCCGAGCAAGGTTTCACTTGCCTTAATCCCGACGGTAAGTGCCTTACGATAATTTGAACTTCCACGACCGATCGAGTTCAACATAATCACATATTCCTTGATTAACATTTTGTAAGGATAACGGCGAATAAAACTAGTTTTCCATTCCCTTTTCTAATTGAATTCTTAACTTAGTTCGATTTTGGAAAGCTAATATCATGATTCTAAGTTCAATAGCAACACGCATTATTACATTGTTTAATTCTTTGATTATCGATTGTTATAACAATTTGCTTAACAAGATTTTTTTAGCTCGTTCATCTAATTCTGCTGGTCTAGGCTCTTCAAGACATGCTGTTGATTTAGTTATATACCCAACATTGCTTCGCTATGGCTAATTAGACATTTATTCATATTCAATTGGCCCATCTCGTTGAAGCTCGTGAAGTAAATCATTGCACTGACCGGGGGCGTTCGTAGTGACTGAGGGGGTCGAAGACCAAGAAGTGAGTTATTTATACCAAGTCAGAGGGAAAGAAGAAAGGTCTTGCAGAGCCTTGACCAGAAGGCATGTGAGCCCGGGCAGCTCTTTTGGGAGGATGGTTGTGGAACTGAGAGGTTAAGCTAGGCCAGAGAGAGCTGTCAACAATCGACTATAGTAAAATCGAATTACATTATCTACTAATTCAATTCTCTACTCCGAGTTCTCAATTAGGTGGGTTACCATTTTACACAATGATTTCAACAGTCGATTATTAATGATGGTAATACTATCAAGCTCGATTTCACCTAGTTGAATTAACGTTTGATAATTATACTAGCACGATGGGTTTCAACGAGTTTAGCATACGGTGGTTGGATTCCTCACATATTTCTCCTACAATTGATTTGTTAAAGTTGATGTTTTCAAGGTCGATTTGAAATGTGAAATTCGCATATGATTATTACAACAAGATACATGAATTAATGGTTCGAGAACGAAATATACTTACAACGATAGTTTTAATTACTACAAGTTCATCCTGTTTGATTGTCTATGAAAGCTAAGCAACAAAACTACCCAACTACCCGTAATTCAATTGATATAACAACAATACTGAAAAATAACTTCAAGGATTTGCTAAACTTACCTTGATAGACGAAGAACAATGAAGAACGATGACGAACCAACGAAGAACAACAAGGAGGAACGAAGAATGGATCGATCGACCTAGATAACCTTCCCCAGAGCTTGAGTAATCCTCTCCTATATGTCAATACAAGTGTTTTGGAGGCTAAGAATCGTCTAAGGGGCTGGGAAAGGTTGTAAGAAGGCTGCACAAGTGTTTTTGGCCGAGGGAAATGAAGGAAGAGGTGTTAATTTATAACACACGATTGCGTTTTACGTACGTTAACACTCAAGGGTTTACGTACGTAAAGAGCATTACGTACATAATGTCTTTTAATTAATGTACGATCAAACGCTACTGCCTGGACTGTCCCCACCTATAACGTACGTAGGGGATCATATCGTGCGTAAGCAACCTTATAATAGCGTACGTTAAGCTTGACAATTAGCGTACGTTAAGCTTGACAATTAACGTACGTTACAAGAACTTGGCTCGTTTGTCTTCTAGCCCACCGAAAGTACCCGATTCGTATCAGAAAGAAAGATTCTGATTGGAAGACCAATTCTCACCTTACGTACGTAACCTAGTCGTGTTAATGTACGTAATGATGTGAATCTAATGTACGCTATGCATGTCATCTAGCTTACGCTAGTCACTTCAGTCCCTTAGTCATTTTATCGCATTTTAACCATCTCGGGGTGACTATCTTTTCACTCGTCAATAATTCTTCGGGGAACAAGACGTTGGCCACCATCATATTCGCACCGATAATTAGGGGTGTTCAAAACTGGATATCCGGACTTTCGGATATCCGAAATTTCGGATACGGATATCGGATATCCGAATATCCGGAAAAAATATGAATTATGTTCGGATATCCATATATTCGAAAAAAAATATTCGGATTTAGATATCGGATATCCGAATATGCGAAAAAAACTTCGGATATGGATATCGGATATCCGAATATCTGAATACCTTATATTATTTAAAATAAAATAATTTTTTTTTTTAAAGATTTTTCGGATATTTCGGATATCCGAATATCCGATTTTTCTGAAAAGTACTATCCGATATCCGAATCCGAAGTTCCGGATATCCAAATTTTCGGATATCCGAAACTTCGGATTTTCGGATATTTCGGATCGGATATCGGATATCGGATATTTTTGAACACCCCTACCGATAATCATTCAACGACGTCAAGGTACGTCACCTCCATTCCATTCACATCACATAATTGTATCGCAATAGCACTTTAAGGAAACCACATAATATAAGAAGACAACATCACAAATGATAGAAATTGCATTATAATTTATGAAGTACACGGTAATTAAAGTATGAAATACCCGTGGTATTACATACCATCCCTCTTAAAATAGTTTCGTCCCGAAACTAAGAAAATAAGTCGGGATGATTTTCCCTCATGCTCGACTCGGTCTCCCAAGTTGCTTCCTTCATGCCGTGGTGCGACCACTGAACTTTCACAAGGGTTATGACCTTATTTCTTAATATTTTCATACACCGATCCAAGATAGCGATTGGCACTTCTCTAAAGGTAGTGTCATTAGAATTTTTCACTTCTTCAAAATTGAGTTTGTGACTCAAATCGTAGACATAATTTCTTAACTGAGAGACGTGAAAGACATTATGCATTCATCCAAATGCGGCGGCAGGGCTAATCGATGCGCAAGTTTTCCAACTCGGTCCAACATCTCGAACGGGCCTATGAACCTTGGGCTTAACTTGCCCTTCTGGATGAAACGCCAGATACCTCGCATAGGCGATACTTTGACCCAACATGATCCCCGACCGTAAATTCCAACGGTCGCTGCCGGTTCTCGGCATATGATTTCTACCGGCTTTGCACTGCTAACATATCTTTTCGAATAACAGAGATCTTCTTAATGGATTCCTGGATCAGATCTAAACCAGTAGCCACGGTGTCATAAGCATCATCCCAGCATAATGGCGACTTGCATCTTCGTCCATACAGGGCCTCAAATGGTGCCATGCATATGCTCACGTGCCAGCTGTTGTTGTACGAAAACTCTACTAACCTGAGATTCTTAACCCAATCCTTACCCCCAATCGAGCACACATGCTCTCAACATATCTTCCAAGGTTTGTATCGTGCGCTCGGTCTGTCCATCTGTCTGAGGGTGATAGGCTGTGCTAAATGCAACTGGGTCCCCATAGCTTTATGGATGACTTTCTAAAAACGGGACACGTATCTGGAGTCTCTATCCGATATGATGGAAGAGGGAATGCCGTACAGTCTCACGACCTCCCTGATGAAAATAGTGGCTAAATGCTCTATTCCGGTCGCTTACTGAATTGGAATAAAATGTGCTGATTTCGTTAACTGATCAATAATAACCCAAATTGTGTCCTTTCCTCCCACCGCCGTTGGTAACTTAGTAACAAAATCCATTAATATGCTTTCCCATTTCCACTCCAGAATGGGTAAGGGTTGCATGATTCCGTCTGGTCTGCGGTGTTCAATTTTTACTTGTTGGCACGTCATACAGCGGGCAAAGAATCTAGCCACTTCCCGTTTCATATTTTTCCACCAAAAACTCTGTTGTAGATCCTTGTACATTTTGCTTGCTCCGGGGTGAATGGAGTAGGGAGTGGAGTGTACTTCTCGCAGTATAGTTTGCTTCAGCTCGTCATTTAGCAGAATACATATCATATTCTTGAACCTCACCAAGTCCCCCTGGATCTTATAGTTGGAAACATTTCCCTACTTGATTCTCACACCGATCGCATATAGTTCGGGATCCTTTATCTGTGCTAGACGTATCTCGTTTAATAAAGACGAGTGTATATTGATTGAGCATAATTGTTCTTGACATCATTCCTCCTGATGTCTTGCTGTAGTTCGGGTTGAACCGTTAGGCTGGATAACATTACTTCCTGTGTAGTTTTCCGACTGAGTGCGTCAACTACGACATTGGCCTTTCCGGGGTGGTATGAGATTTCCACATCGTAGTATTTGATTAGCTCCAACTAGCGCCTCTGCCTCATGTTTAATTACCTCTGGGTGAAAATATATTTCAGACTCTTATGGTCCGTGAAAATTTTACAAGTGACTCCGTAAAGGTAGTGCCTCCAAATCTTGAGGGCGTGTACCAATGCGGCTAGCTCTAAGTCAAGCGTTGGGTAATTCATTTCGTACAACTTTAGTTGTCGAGACGCGTACGCAATAACTCTGTCGTTCTGCATGAAGACACACCCCAGTTTATGCTTAGCTGCATCCGTGTATATAACAAATCCGTCCGTACCCTGCGGTAGCACTAACACTGGAGCAGTAGTCAACCTCCTCTTGAGTTTATCAAAGCTCTTCTGACAATCCGTAGTCCAAACAAAGTTGGTACTTTTCCTTAGTAGGTTCGTTAATGGTCCAGCGATACAGAAAAAAGCCTCGATGAATCTTCAATAATAACCTGCCAATCCTAGAAAACTCCTTACCTCCTTCGGCGGTTCCCAGCTCATTATCGTTTCGATCTTATGTGGATCGACTTTAACGCCTTCCGCCGAGACAACATGTCCGAGGAAAATTACTTCCGACATCCAGAATTCGCACTTGGCGAAAAGTTGGTGTTGCCTTAACACGCTCAGTACCTGTCTCAAATGTTCTTCGTGTTCCTGTCGGCTTCGAGAATAATTAGGATGTCGTCAATAAAAACCACGATGCACTTATCGAGGAAATCGATTAAAACTCTATTCATCAACTCCATGAAAACGGCTGGGGCATTGTTCAAGCCGAGTGATACCACGATATACTCATAATGTTCATACCTCGATCGAAATGCAGTCTTCGGTATATTTTCCTCCCGAATCCTCAATTGGTGATATCCGGACTGTAGATCGATTCTTGAAACACAACCGCCCCTGCAATTTATCTAGGAGATCATCGATCCTAGAAAGTGGATAACGATTCTTGATAATGACCTTGTTTAATTCTTTATAGTCGATGTACAAGCGTAGAGAGTTATCCTTTTTTTAACAAAGAGTACTGGTGCGCCCCACGGCGAGGTGCTCGGGCGGATCAATCCCTTCTCCAGCAGATCTTCGAGCTGTATCTTCAATTCTTTCATCTCGGCTGGTGCCATCCTGTAAGGAGCTTCGGAAATAGGTCTCGTTCCCGGCTCAAGTTCAATGGAGAGATCAACTTCTTGGTGCGGCGGCAGCCCCGATAGTTCATCGGGAAAGATGTCTGGAAATTCATTCACCATCGGAATGTTCACAACCGAAAGTTGTGATGTATCCTCTTGGAGGACATGACACCAATAGTACATTTCTCGAGAATCGTAGGAGACTTCCGATGCAAGGAGGTTGAGAGACCCTTTCGTACTGAAGTGTTCTCGACCCTTGATAACATGCGTGGTGTAATATCCGTTAGGGCTGGGAATTTTCAACCCGAAACCCGTGGAACCGACCGAAACCGAACCGAAATTCTCGGTTCGGTTTGGTTCCTGGGTGTTGAAATTATTCATTTTTTTGGAACCGAACCCGAATTTAGAAATTCGGTTCGGGTTCGGTTCCTGCAAAAAAAAATTCACAAAAACCCGAAATTTCCTATTTACCTTTTTTTTATTAATATTAGTTAATTTATAAAGAAAAATAAAAAAAATCCTAGAAGTATACCGTCTTACTTAATTTATTGAAGTTCAAGTTACTCTTTTGTTGCTTCATTTTGATTGTATCAACTAAACATTCAATATTGTATCTTCACTATTTTGTTTTTAATTGAATTATTGTTGTTTAGAAATTTAAATTGGAGTCAAAATTTGTTTTTAAAGACTATTATTGTTTAAAATTGGATTTTTTAGATTGAAACGGATGAATAGATTCATATAGATATGAAAAAAATGAAACCGAAAATATTATCGGAACCGAACCGAAAATTTCGGTTCGGGTTGTGTTCGGTTCCGAATGAAAAAAAATATGGAACTGAACCCGAATTACACAATTCGGTTCGGGTTCGGTTCCTGCAAAAAAAAAACCGAATTTTGACAGCCCTAATATCCGTACCTTTCCATTTTTAGCAGTTTCCATTTTTGGTATATGTCTATTTTATCGACTCGCTTGTAACCGTTTCGACGTTTTGAACCTACTATATTCTTTGAGTTTTTCCGTTTGGATGAGTTTTGGAGATGTTTTTACGTAATTCCATTCTATGTTATGTTTTGCCATATGAACATTCGATTCTCGTAAAACTAGTTCATTTTCGTTGTTTCTTTGTTTACATGAGTCCGTATAGTTGAGTTGTTCGTGTTGTGACCTTCGGTTTGTCAATCCGACGTCGTATTGTGATTTTCGGACCCTTGGGCTATTTTTGTAATTTCTTATAAGTTAGGGAATTTCATCTTCGTTGTCGTATTTCGGATTCCCGGGTAGTCGGAAGTGTATTTTATTGTAATGCTTAGGTTCGTCATCGAATATACTTCGTAACCATATTTTTAGTTTGATAGCAGGTCCGGGTTTCGGAGTCGTCCGGAACCGTTTGGACAGTAGCTGCCCAGACTGCTGTCCAGTAGGGTGTTACGGTCGTAACACCCCATCTGTTACGGCCGTAATATGGCCATTGTTACGGCCATAATGCATCACTTGTTACGGCCGTAACAACCCGCTGTTTAAAGAACAGCGGGCAGAGGTCAACACCTCATTTCTCATCTTTTTTCCTTCGTCTTCCTCGTCGGGCGATCAGAAAACCACCAGGAGGCGGTTTCTTCCACTTCTCATCCATGTATTCTTCATTTTCCATCACCGTAGAGTCGGGCTATCATATCATCATCAACGTAATCATCTCCCTCTGTCCGAATTCAAGGTATTTTCGTCTAGAACCCTAACTTGTCAATTTTTGGGGGTTTTCCGGGTTTTGCTTGTTAGACTCGAATTGTTCAAGTATGTTGTATTATTCCTTATCAATTGTTGTTATTGGGTGATTCCCAATTCGATTTCATTGAGTTTAATCCGCGAATTATCGATTCGAGGAGATTTTGCGTAAACCCTCGCCCGTATCGATTGATCGTTTATTGTCATAGCTTGTAATCGGGGTTATGGGCATATTCCATTCGATTATTGTTGTCTGTTAGGACTGAGTTATGTTGATACTTCGTTTAGGAACCGTCGTATTTCATCTGGATCGTTCGTAGTCGTTATTTATTCCCGATTCTTCGAAGATGTCTCAAAGGCAAGTACTTTACATTTGTTTATGCGTTCTAGTATTTGAATTATGGCTTTTCGTGATTGTATGGATGGATATGTGTATGTTCACCTAGGGACGGTCTGACGGGGCCTCTTGGGATACGTATTGCCGTGAGTGTGCGTATCACAAACTATGGTTAACCACCCACGGATGTCCGACGGGGCTCTGCGGGGTACGATGATCGTGAGTCTCGTACCAACGGTTAACTTTGAATTGTTTTGTGGGAGAAATGTGTTTTGTGCTTGTGCACCGTAATATTCCCGAATATAAATGATTTCTAAAATGATTTTGGCACATATTTTCATCTGATTAGAATGGTAGTTCGAATGGATTGTACTTGCACTAGCAGTTGTCGCTAACCCCTTAAATGGGGGAAATACTTTTGTATTTCAGGTACAGGTCAAGGAAACAAGCGAGCATGCGAGCCGTACGAGGATGATGGGCAGGCGTGATTCTGTTCAGTGGTTACTTATTGGTGTCTTGTTTGGGATTTATTTATTATGTCATTTGGTTAAGTACTCGAGTACTCTTTCTTGAATTTATTATTGTTGTGTACCCATTTTGGGGAATGGATTTGATGTCAGATTGAATTGTCAAATTTCTGTCTTTGGTCTGTATGTCGTGGATTGTGAAATTGTCATTTTGTTGATGATTGTATGTATTTGTCGAACGTCATTTAGTATGTTAGCCTGGTGGATTCCATAGTGTGGGGTCCACGGCGCTGTAATATGCCCTGATCATCTTGGGGGTGTTACAAAATATGGTATCAGAGCTTAGATTTATGGATACCTAGGCTGTCGGTTATTTGGGTCTAGCTGAGTGTCGTTTTTGAACAGTATCACTGCTACGCCATCATCTCAGTACGTCGGTGTTCTTAAGTTTTTCCTAACTTGACTCATTATGTTGTTCGGTTCTGTTCCTTTCTTGATATCCTGTTACGTTTTGTGTTTGAATTGTACTCACCCGTTACTTCTCCAGAATTCCTGCTGGTAGAGGACGCAGACGCGGTAGGGGATGTGGCGCAGCCGATGTGGCGGCCATGTCCGATAACTCGGGAACTGATTCGGTGATACCTTCCTTTTCGAACAGTGTTCCACCTAGTTCCGGAGGCCAGCAGGATCAGTCTGCTAGCTCCGGCAATGCTCATGAGAACATCGGGGTGGCAAATATTTTACAGCAAGTAGCGAACCAGATGACGCTACTAACTCAGGCCGTCTTCGTCGGCCAAGCTAATGCCAACCCAGTTCCGCCTACTGGATCCAATAATGATAAGCTACTTCAGGACGTGATTCGTATGCGTCCTCCGCAGTTTGATGGTGCTTCCGACCCTTCTCGTTGGGAGAGTTGGTTATTTGAGATGGAGAAAGTGTTCGAGGATGCTAACTGTTCTGAGGAGAGGAAGGTACCCATCGCTCAGTACTTCCTCGCCAAAGAGGCGGCAACGTGGTGGCAAGCGGTGAAACCACGTGACCGGGCAGCCACATGGGCAGAGTTCCGAGAGCTGATGGAGAACAATTTTTGTCCGTGGCCAGTTAAAGAGGAGAGGATCCGAGCCTTCTTTGAGGCTAAGCCTCAGGATGTCCTGATTTCGCAGGCAATCAAGGAATACAACCAACAACTTCATTATGTGAGAAACCAGGTCCGAGATGAGTTAGACAAGATCCGCCACTTTGACAAGTGGATGAAGCCAAGGGTTCGTCACTACATATCTGGTCTCGGATGTACAACTCTAAAAGAATATCAGAACAAAGCAATGGCTTATGAGATGTCATTTTCTGCGACAGAGGCGGCAACCGAGGGAACGAAACTGAAGACCTCCCGTCAGTTTTTGGGAGGCAAGTCTGGCGGGTATCCGAAGGCTCAGTCTGGTTTGCGAGTCTTCGGGAATCAGTCCCCGTCATTTGGGCGAGGAAACGGTTCTAAGTCTGCTCCTAGTGATTCCGTTCGTGGTCCTACCTGCTTTAACTGTGGTCATTCCGGCCACATGATGAGTGAGTGTGATAGGCCTCCGATTCAGTGTCTTGCTTGCGGTCGAGTGGGTTATCGTGCTAAGTTTTGTACAGATGCAGTTCGGGCACCTGTTACTCAGGTGTCAGCCCCAGCTGCGGGGGAACCGAGCGTGAATCAGGCACCGATAGTTTCTCAGCCCCAGCAGAGTTTTGGTAGAGGTCGAGGACGTGGGCCGCCTTCTAGAGGGGGAGCTTCTAGTGCGGGGTCTGTTCCGCCCCGTGTGTATGAGATGAAACGAAGTGGAGATCCCGACGCGACGGTAGCTACAGGTACCGTTCACGTCCTTGACCATCCTGTTTCCGTGTTATTCGATTCTGGTGCTATGCATTCTTTCATATCTATGGATTGTGTGCGTCGTCTGCATGTTGATTGCCTAGTTGTGTGTGAACCATTTGTCGCTAAACTGCTTAGTGGGGATAGCATCGTGGGGGATCGCGAGATTAGAGATTTTCCGGTGAGTATCGAGGGGAGGGATTGGCCTTCTAATCTGATTGCGGTAGATATTAGAGACGAGGATCTGATTCTTGGTGAGGATTGGCTGGACCGGCATGGGGCGATCATGAATTATAGAACGAGAACCGTTTCGATGTTAGCCTCTGACGGCACTGAGCATTCTTTTGTGGGGCGTAAGCGGAGTAGCCATAGATTCCTGATCAACGCTTTGAAAGTGGTGAGACTTTTTCGAGGAGGTTGTATGGGTTACTGGTGTTATATGTTGAGATCGGAAGAAGGGGGAGCCGAGCTCTCGTCTATTCCGGTAGTATGTGAGTGTCCTGACGTCTTTCCAGACGAGTTGTTGGGTTTGCCTCCAGACGGAGAGGTTGAGTTTACTGTGGATTTAGAGCTGGGTGCGACACCGATTTCTAAGATGCCATACCATATGGCGCCTGCCCAGATGCTTGAGTTGAAGAAACAGTTGGGAGAGCTGCTAGATATGGGGCACTAGTAGAAAAGTGAGAATATGTAACACCCAAAGGTACCACTTTTAATAATTAAAAATTGGTGAATGTATAGGTAACAATTATGTAGCACTTTATTATTATGTATCACTTAATGTAACACGTTTAAAATATGTAACATTTTAAGGTATCACTTTTTTGTGTTCCATATTCAATTTACCTTTATGTATCACTTAATGTAACACTTTAAAAATAGATAACATTTTAAGGTATTATTTTTTTGTGTTACATATTCAATTTACTTTTATGTATCACTTAACGTAACACTTTAAAAATTAGTAACATTTAAAGGTATCACTATTTTGTGTTACATCGTTTATATTGAAATTCGATTTACCTTTATGTATCACTTTATGTAACATATTAAGAATAATAACATTTTAAGGTATCAATTTTATTCGATATTCATAGAAATTTAAATTATTTCACTTTTACTTATTTTAGCTCTAATAATGAAGGTTTAAATATTTTAGTGAAATTTTGGCGGTATACAAAAACTAATTAATTAAGAATTGATAAGAATTTTGGGCGGCAAAAATTTTAGTGAAATTGAGTCCATCTAATTAATTGCTTTAGTATATCAACCTAATTAATAATAAAAACTACCCTATATACAAAAACAAAAGGAATAAAAAAAATACCATCTTCTAAAACAAAAGGAACAAAAACAATCCCTATTCTAAAACAACAGAAATAAAAACAAAAAGAATACAATTTTCCCGCGCAGCCGCATGCCCTACTCCACGGTGAACTCTTAATCGACACCGTGAAGAAAAATGGGGATTAAGTGAATTCCCTCTCTTAATCGACACTATCTTTGTAAGTTTCAATATTTTTTTGCCTAATCCTCATCCTCTTTTTCGTACTTTTTCAATTTGTATGAATTTATGTTTTAATTTTTAACACTAATTATGAATATTCGATTGAAATTGTAAACCTGAGTTGATGTTGTTATTAGCATTGGTATTATTATTTAGTGTTTTGTTAATTGTTGTTGTTGGTGTCGATTGAAGTTGCTGCAGTATGGTTAGTTTTCTGTTTTTTTTTTTTCAGTTCAAGGCTGCAATTCACGTGGTTAGGATTCAGTAGCTCGGTCGTTGCTGCGGTTGTTGAATCCAGACGTTAGTAAGGTATGTTATGTTATGTAACTTATGTTTTTGTTGCTCATTTTTTATCAGTTTTGGTTTTTATTCTTGTGTAGAAATTGATTCTCTTGTTGGACTTGTTTAAATTTAGAAATTTGGTTTAATGAACTGCTCTTAATAGTTTGATGCTTATTAGACTGAGAAATTGATATGACCTAATCTGGTTTAGATTTATGTATGGTATAGTTGAGGAACGTGTTTAAGTTGTAATGAAATTTGTTATATTTTATATACAAAGTCGTTCCGTTTTCATTTTTAGTTGTCGTCCTAACTTTAATCTCTTGTTTTAAAATAGTTGTCATGATTTGTAGTACATTTATGTTACTTATATACAGTGCATCATAAAATTATTTGATGCACTCTTTTTTTTTGGGGGGTAATTAGAATGATTTTATTACCAAGTGAAGCATTGTAAGCAAAGCTATACAACCAACAATCCAACAAACTACTCAATTCTATCATCTACTCTAACCTCTATGACTTCAAATACTGCATCGCTTTGCCATATTGATCCCCTACGGTGGCAATGGATAATTGACATTGCCTTACCACTCTTTCCACTGGACTACTCTCATCACAAAACTTTCTTCTATTTCTCTCTTTCCAAAGCCAATACACCACTGTGGACAAAACCAATCTGTAAAGGAACTATTTACCAGATTTGGTTGTGTATTGGGTCTTCATATATTCCAGCTCATCCTGCCATTCATATACATGAGTATGAAACCCACACCAATCAGCAATTTGCCTCCACACCATCGAAGAGAAAGAACACTTAAAGAACAAATGGTTATGGGACTCATTTTCTTGTAAACAGAGACAACATTCTTGCTCACATTGAACACCAAACTTCACCAAATGATCACAGGTAGAGAGTCTTTTCATAATAGCCAAACAAGTTATAAACATGAACTTGGGAGGAGCAATGTTTCTTGTAATCATCATGTGCCATGCCACTCTTGGAGCTTCTCCTTGCATTTCCAGATATAGGTTCCTGATGGATAATGTTGCATGAAACAAAGTATTAGAGACAATAGTATATGAGCTATAGAACTCAGGATTTTTTGAATTATCCTTTGCTGCACTCTTTTTGTGTCTGAAATATGTGAACAATTTATTTGTTAAGGTATATTTATGTTGTTGAAAAAAATCTGAAACTTGTATGTGAAAATGATTTTTTTTCCCAACTGACTTATAATAATGATAATTTTTCCCAACTGATGTATAATAAAATTCATGTAACTAAACTGTACATAGTTATTTATACTTTTATTTCCTATTTTACACATATCATATAATTATATCTTAATGTTTTTAATCCCTAAGAACAAATTTCTTATACCTTGATAAAGGTGACGAAATGAGTAGTTGGACCAATTTCCTACAATCTAGTAATGAGTATGAAAAAGGTGTGGAAGCTTATTTAAATAAAGCATTTGCAACACGAGCAATAGGAGATCAAATTACTTGTCCTTGTAAGGAATGTTATCATCGTTTCGGCATCGTAGAGACAGGTTTTCAATCATTTGATAGCTAATGGGATTGAGCCGGCACCGAAGACCGGTATTGCAATGACAATAGTATACCCCGACGTCGCTTTAGAGGGGTTGGCTAAAGATAATACACATGACACTCATGATGATCTTGGTCGGTTATTGTACGAAATTCATAGGGATGTGGCGAGAAGGTTACCGAACAACCATGAAGGGGTTGGAGATCAACCAAATGCGAGAGGCTAAAAGGTTTTATAAGTTGGTTGAAGATGGGAAAGCGAGGCTGTTCCTGGTTGCAAAACATTTTCAAAGTGTCATTTATCATTCGCATGTACCTATTGAAGTGCACTCATGGAATAAGTAATCCGCATTTTCAGATTTGTTGGAGTTGATTCGGGAGCTATTGCGGAAGCTAAGTTGCCAAGATCTTTTTATGAAGCAAAGAAAGTAGTGAAAGATTTAGGCCTTCATTACGTCAAAATTGATGCATGCCGTAATGATTGTATGTTATATTGGAAGGAGCATTCGATGATACATTATGTCATGTGTGTCATGCACCAAGGTGGAAAGAGAAAGAGGTTAGAAACCCGAGAAAATAATGAAAATCATCAAACCGAAAGTGGTCGTCAGTTCTGCTAAAGTTGTTTGGCATTTTCCTCTTAAAACTAGGCTTGAGAGGATGTACATGTGCTCAAAGCACAGAGCTAATGAGGTGGCATGATGAAAAAGAGAAAAGATGGGCTCTTGAGGCATCCTGCTTGATGGTGACGATTGGCAAGAATTTGATCAACTATACCCAAACTTTAGTGAAGCACGCAATGTTCGTTTGGGTCTTGCAAGTGATGGATTTAATCCCTTTCGAACTATGAGCACACAACATAGTACATGGCACATTGTTTTAATGAATTATAACTTACCACCACGGTTGTTCATGAAGTCGAGTTCTGATGCTTTCTTTGCTTATTCAGGGCTGACTCTCCGTGTAATGACATTGATGTCTACCTTCAACCATTAGTAGAAGAGTGAAAGATCTATGGTTTAATGGGTTAGACACCTATGACTCATCGAAGAACGGACCTTGAGAATGCATGCGGCATTAAGATCAACGACAAGCGATTTTCCGGGATATGCAATGTTGTGCGGTTGGAGTACCAAAGGGAAATTTGCTTGTCCCCATTGTCATTATGAAAGCTGACCATCGATCGTTGAGTAATAGTAACAAGTCATGTTATTTGGGTAATCGTCGGTTTTTAGAAGTGATCATCCTTGGCGCTATGATACTAAGGCGTTTGACGGAGAGACAGAGGAGGAGAGGCTGCTCGGAACCTTTAATGTGGTCCGAGATTTTAGAGTTCTTTGAAAAATTGGGAAAATAGTTTTGGGAAGTTACAACCAAAGAAGAAACATGATGAGTGTCCGTGGAGAAAGTCTTCCATCTTTCCTTTGTTTGCCATCTTGGAAAGATATTAGGTGTCGCCATCATTTGGATGTCATGCATATAGAAAAAATATATGCGATAGTGTGCTTGCAACTTTGTTAAGTATTCTGGAAAATCCAAAGATCATCATAATGCTCGATTAGATTTGAAACAAATGGGGATTCGGCGAATTACATCCTCAAGCTTGGTGATGATCGGTATGTGTTGCTACCCAAGGCATCATTTTCAATGTCAAAAGAGGAGAAGAGTATATTCTGCAGTTGTTATTAAAAAGGTGAAGTTACCAAAGGGATTTGCATCTAATAAAACAAGGTGTGAGCAAGTGAAGGAGTGAAAAATATCGGTATAAGAGCCATGATGCGCATATTATGATGCAATATTTACTTCCAGTTCTTTGTTAGAAACACTCTGCCAAAACATGTCGCTTTACCTCTTATTAGATCGAGTGGCTTCTTTCGATCTATTTGTAAAAGTCATCAATCGAAATGATTTGGATCGTCTCCAAGTTGAAATTTCTGAGATTGTTTGTGAGCTTGAAAGAATATTTCCACCGTCTTTTTTTGACATCATGGTCCACCTACCGATACATTTGGTCAATGAAATAAAACTTGGTGGCCCTGTATGTGATTGGTGGATGTACCCTATAGAGAGATACCTTGGAAAGCTGAAATCATATGTTAAAAATAGATGCCGCCCAGAGGCTTCCATTGCAGAAGGTTATTTAGCGGAAGAGTGCTTGATATTCTGCTCTAGATATTTGCATGATGGTGCAAGTAAGCGATCCCAAAATCTCAATCGGAGTACTGAAACTGACCAGGTCGACACAGTTGCCGAGGAATCACCTTTGTTTCCTAAGATAGGCTATCCTCTTGGGAGGAAGAAGAAAGGAAGAAAGCAAGGGAAGGCATATACTCTGGATTCGGACATAAAGGTTTTAGCGCATCGATATGTTACATTCAATTGTGACAATGAGCAGGTTGAGAATTACATCAAGTAAGTTTTTGTATTTTTTTGTATATGATCAATCGACTAGTTTTATGTTTTACTTTCTTATTTTATTGTTGTTGTAAATGTAGGGAACATGAACAGGTTTGTAAAAAGAAGTCGAAGTAAAAGGAAGAGAAGGTGGACGGAGGCGCAAAAACATAGCAATGAATTTATGAGTTGGTTCAAAGAAAAGGTTGAGTTGGATAATGCCCCGACTACATTAAGTGGTTAGCATTGGGTCCTTCCAAGATTGCAAGGAGATATCTGGATATTTCGTAATGGTTACAAGTTCTACACAAAAGAGCACGATGAGAAATGCAAAACGCGAGAATAGTGGAGTTTCATTATCAGCTTTAACTCCAAGCTTTGCTAGTAGTAAGGATCTTAATCCTGTTCTTGGTAATGTCACTTACTATGGGGTTATAAGATCAATAATTGAGATAGATTATTGGAGCGCATTTAGTGTCGTGCTATTTGAGTGTGATTGGTTTCATACAGAAGTAGACGATCTTGGTCTAAGTCGTGTGAATTTTAGTAAATTGTGTTCTAAAGATGACCGATTCGTCTTGGCATCACAAGTTCATCAAGTTTTCTACATGGAAGATGGTGTTGACAGATTGGCACCATGTGAATCAAATGTTGCCACGAGACTTTGAATATCTTTGAGGGCAATATGAAGATACATATATGAACAGACTTCGTGAACGTGTCGAGATCCAAAATCAAGCTACGGTTAATGATGATGATATAAGGTTGTGCGAGAGAAGGTGTTTCGAAAGAGTTGGCGTGCATCAAAACACCGAGAGGAATGAAAACGATTCGATGTTGATGAAACAGTGGGATTGGATGGAACCAACGAACTAACGTGCGCTGATTATATTTATTGTTATAGCTACAAACTTTAGTAATTTTTTTTTCTTTGCTACGGAAGGGAACTTTAGTAATTTATTCTTATGTTTGTGTGGTTTATGTTCTTCTTGTGAAACATCGTACTTTAATCTATTCTCTACTTTGGATCATGAATCTCCATCTTTCCTTTTTTATTCTCCGACTTTAGTCACAAGGCGTGTATGGTTACATTTATTGTTATAGCTTCAAGTACTTTAGTAATTTATTCTTATGTTTGTGTGGTAGATGTCGTTCTTGAAATATCGAACTTTAATCTACTTTCTACTTTGGATCATGAATCTCCAACTTTCTTTTTTTGTTCTCCTGATTTTAGTGACAAGGCGTGGTAACTCGGTGTCATCATTCCATATTAAATGTCTTTTATATGCTATTGTTTGTTGATCCTGATTGTATGGCTCTGATTATTGCCTATGATTGTGTGGCTTTTGTTTTTCTATTACAAGTATTTAGATGGCATCTTACGAGAAAATAAGGCAAAAAAGGATAGAAGAAAATAGACTGAAAATGGAAGAATATGGGCTCAAAAAAGCGGCTAATGTGATGAGCCAGTTAAACAAGACTTCCAAGAAGATAAGTAAGATGCATTCAAAGCCTAATTCAAAGAACGATAATGACGAGTACACACCGACTGGAAATGCTGAACTCAACTCAAGTGAAGACGAAAATGAGCCAATGATTAACACTGTACAGTTGCGCTCTCGCTCAAAGAAGGTCGTTCTTTATGTTATGGCATTTGTGAAACTTTTTTCCTCTTTTCTTCCTCACTTAATTGCTACTTTTTGTGTATATCTGTATTTATTGTCATTGTTTTTTGTTTTTAGGTTTCAAATTCTTCTTCGTTAGCAATGTCTGATTTAGTGTAGATGCGCCATTTAAATAACTAGATCAGATGCTTGGTAAATGTGCCACAAGCAGTTGTAGCACAAACCAAACAGCAGAGTTCAGCAGATCAAATTAAACAAAAGAGAATGGTTTCTAGTGAAGCAAATCTCCAGCAAGGTACACCACTACTGCACTCTGGACAAAACAAAGGGGGTTTGTCCATATCTGATCAAGTGAGATTAGGAAAGTCTTCTACACAAAGAAAGTTATCCTTACAAAGACAACAAGAGAAAGAGGCTGATGTCCAACATAATGCACAACAGCGTAAGGTAATCATTGCCCCAGGGTCAATGAGCGCTTATTTGCAGCTTAAAGCAAAGTTAAGAGAAAAAGAATTGAGAGGGAAACAAAGTGATGCATTGGTACAGAAACTTTGTCTCCAGAATCAAGAATTGCTAACTGCAAAATATAAGCGCTCTAGCACCCCCGTAATACGTAGAAGTGATTCACAACCACTTGGACATGTATCAGGGGAAGAGTACGACAATTCTATGAGTTTAAGTGAATGTGGTTTAGTAGTAGAAAGAGAAGAAGGTGTTGATTGCAGTGATGGAGTGCATATTGGTAATGATGATCAACTGGAGATGGAATTTGATCCAGTAATTGACCAAGACCAGGAAGGTAAAAACTACATTGCTAATTATTTACGCGTCAAATATTAATATATAATTCTGATGCACTTTAAACCACACATTTATATTTAGTAATCAAGGTTTGTAACCTAATTGCAGAGCCTTCAAGACCAAAGATAAAGCGAACTAGAGGGCCAACTCTGTGCAAAGATGTCCATGAATGGACATTCGATCAGCGTAAACCTATCATTTTAAATGAAAGGGGGGAGCCTATTGGTCCTGATAAGGAGACTTTGGATAAATTTTCTAGTTTCCTAGGTACGTTAGCTCGTAATTCTACGCTTGCACCATTGAACAAGATCAGTTGGCATTATGTTCTAGATAAGGATAACATTTGGAATTACGTCAAGGTAACCATTTTTTAAGATGTTGAAATACTTTATACTGCTAGAGTTGGTTTTATATATAGTATGAACTCAGATGAAAACTCAACTATGAATAATATTTGATGCAGAAGAAGTACATTATATCTGAACAAGGTAAAAGACATGTGCTTGGGAGCGTAGGAAGACTCTGGCGTAAACACAAATCCAATGTCAAGGCAAAGCACTATTTTGCCTTTGACAATGATGATGATAGGCTAGAACATGCTCCGGATACAATTCCAGAAAAGCATTTTACAGACTTGTTAGAGTATTGGAATTTGGAAATAGTGCAGGTATGCTATTATTTTCCTTAGAACTGTCACTCCGTGGAGCAAAAATATCTTTGGACCTTATAGTCTTATGCCAGGCACAGGTATATGGTAACAAGCATTTTTCAATCGGTTGAATTGGTGGAGTTTGTTTTTGCTTAATTATAGGACTACACCCCCTCGCACAACAAAAGGCATGAAGAGTACTAGGATATAAATTGTAGTATAAGATTTAGTTCCAACCATTTTCCTAGGAATATGCAGTAGTAGTATATGTGGATAACTATTTGTAGAATGTGATATGTGATGAGATCCTGGAAAATTGTTGTTGAGATTTATAATGAAGTCAGGCTTCTAGACATTCATTAAGAATGTAGGACCATTTTGTGGATTTAATAAGCTAAAGTTGGGGATAGACGTGTAACGTTGAAGCATTAGTTCTCGAGTTCATTGCATGTAAACAAATGATATTGAAATGTATCTGGGAACCACAGTAAAGTCGAGTAACTCGACTAAGTGGTTCAAATTGAAACTCACACTGTAATTTTAACCTATATCATTAGAGACACAGATTCGACCTTTTCTTATGGGTTGTTTTATTCTGAAAAAATAGGTAGAAAGCAAAAAGAAACAGGAAAGCAGTACGAACCAAATAGATAGGCACACCATGGGTCCTATGAGCTTCGCGAGGAAGCAATATGAATTGGTGAATGAACTGTTAATGATTCGCTTTATTTACTATAACACTATTTTATCCTTTTATCCCAATGTAAACTATTTCTGTAATTTGAAATTTTGTGATAGCAACAACAAGATGCAGAGAAGAGGCCACCATCCCAAGCTTGTATGTACAAAGAAACTCGAAAAAGAAAAGCCGGTAACAAATACAAAACGCCATATGAGGCTATTCAAAGTAACATAGTAAGTGCCATTGTCTCTAATTACTTAACTATGCACATATAGCTTCTCATATGAATTATTGTCAGGAATGAATCCATGACGACCACAGTAAGATAAGAGGTGGTCATTATGGTGTTTCTTTAAAATCTTATGAGCGCATTATGATTATGAATTCTTGTCAGGATCTCGTTTCTAGAGCTATAGGATGAGGATTTCATAGGTAGAATCTTGAATCTTGACAGTAGTGTTGGTTATCTTTGTTTTGCAGTATGATTGTATGATGAACCTCTGATCAAACCAATGAAACGAAATTTGTAGTTTAAATGATGTTGTATCAACCGCCTTCCCCGTTTAAATGAACGATTCTGATTTTATTTGCATCACCCTGCTCCTGTTCCTGCTCCTGTTCCCCTTTTCCCTGTTCATTTTAGTTACATCATTATATTGCAGATTTTATTCGCACTTATGTTTCATCTTGTTAATTCTTTAGTTTTAATGTAGGACAAGATGGATCAAGTCCAATTAGAAAGGAAAGTTGATGGAGATAGTGCATATTGTGAAGTAATGGAGTCCGATAAGTCAAAAAGTCGATGCGATTGAGGAAGTGCTCTATCATCAACGGACAGAGTAAGAGGGTTTATTGGTGGCATAATAATTCCCGATGAGTATCTACAACCAATTAAAGAGCAAATTATGAAAGACACTGTTGGAGAAGTAATAAAGATGTTCAAGCAACAACTCCACCCGGAAACCTTTGCTAATTTGAGTCAAACACTCGGTGGTTTATCATATGTTCGAATTAAAACCGATCAAGAACGCGATAATGCCAAAAATCCTACGGAGAATATGTTCAGGTGTGTGTTTCTTTTATAGACAAAATATTTTTTTCATTTTATTTTTCCGAGTTTTATTGACATTTACAACCATTTGTATTGTAGCCTTATTTTTTAGTTTTATAAGATCACTAATTTAACAAAAACAAATATTCATCATGTGTTTATTTTTCTCTTGTAGGATCAAGACGATGAGGTGGAGTAATGCATCTCGGAGGCATAGAGATGGCGTATGATCGAATATTCAAAAGCCGTGGCATAGAAATAATATAATTATATTAATCTTTGGACTTTAGTTGTATTTATTCAATTTATATATTGTTATAAATGATGAATATGGATTATGTCATTGAATTATTTTCATTGTCATTTTGGTTATTGTCTACAGAATATGGATTATGTCATTGAATTATTTTCATCTATTGAAACAATATTTTTGTTATGAAATATTTTTGTTTGCGTTTATTAATTTTATTAATGTACTTCTTATTTATTATATATGATAAAAAAAAATAATAATAATAATAATAATAATAATAATAATAATAATCATAATAATAAAAATAAGTGTTACTTTATAATGATCAATGTGTTACATGAGTTGGTACAAAGTGATACATATAAGTTGGAATAGTGTTCTTAATGTATCTTAAAAATGTTACTAATAGTGAAATAGTGTTACTTAAGAAATTTGAAGAACACTTTAAAAATGTTACTAATAGTGAAATAGTGTTACTTAAGAAATTTGAAGAACACTTTAAAAATGTTACTAATAGTGAAATAGTGTTACCTAATAAATTTGGAGAACACTTTAGAACTGTTACTAATAGTGAAATAGTGTTACCTAATAAATTTGGAGAACACTTTAGAAATGTTACTAAAAGTAAAATAGTGTTACTTAAGAAATTTAGAGAACACTTTGGAAGTGTTACGAAAAGTGATACATAAAATGACTTAATAGAACACTTGTTAAACTGTTACCAAAAATGGTCGAAAGTGATACTTAAGAGCATAGGGAACACGAGCAGGAGTATCACCCACAAAACTGTTACCTATGAGCTATAGTAACATTTTCGGGCATTTAGGTAGCACTTTATGTGTGTTACTTAATGTTAGTTTTCTAGTAGTGGGTATATTCGACCGAGCGCTTCGCCTTGGGGCGCACCGGTCTTGTTTGTAAAGAAGAAGGATGGGTCACTTCGTCTGTGTATCGACTATCGAGAGTTGAACAAAGTGACTATCAAAAACAAGTATCCGCTCCCGAGGATTGATGACTTGTTTGACCAACTACAAGGGGCAACTGTATTTTCGAAGATTGATTTGAGTTCGGGGTATTATCAGCTCCGAGTGAAGGATTCCGACATTCCGAAGATGGCCTTTCGGACGAGATACGACCACTACGAGTTTGTGGTTATGTCTTTCGGGCTAACCAATGCCCCAGCCGTGTTCATGCAGCTTATGAACAAAGTCTTTATCGAATACCTCGATAAGTGTGTAGTTGTTTTTATCGACGATATCCTGATTTACTCGAGGAGCGAGGAGGAGCATGCCCGTCATTTACATATCGTGTTAGGAATCTTGAGAACTCAGCATCTTTTTGCAAAGTTTTCAAAGTGTGAGTTTTGGTTGCGGGAGGTTATGTTTCTCGGCCACGTGATCTCGGTTGAGGGTGTTCGTGTGGACCCACATAAGATAGAGGCAGTGTTGGATTGGGCGCCGCCCAAAAATGTGAAGGAGGTCCGTAGTTTTTTGGGTTTGGCCAGGTATTATCGTAGATTTGTCGAGGGGTTCTCTAAGCTCGCTCGACCGCTGACTCAGTTGTTACAAAAGTCATAGAAGTTTGTGTGGACCAACGAGAGACAGAAGAGTTTTGAGGAATTAAAGAAATGGTTGACGACCGCTCCCGTTTTGGCTTTACCGAGTGGTAATGAGGGTTTCTCAGTTTTTAGTGATGCTTCGGGCCAAGGGCTCGGATGTGTACTCATGCAGCACGGGAAGACAATCGCCTATTCTTCCCGTCAGTTGAAACCGTACGAGTTGAATTACCCCACGCATGATCTTGAGTTGGCCGCGATTGTGTTTGCGTTGAAGATCTGGCGTCACTACTTGTATGGCTCGTTGTGTCAGATTTTCACCGATCACAAGAGCCTGAAGTACATTTTTACGCAGAAAGAGCTTAACATGAGATAGCGGAGATGGTTGGAGTTGATTAAGGATTACGAACTCGAGAACCTTTACCATCCGGGCAAGGCAAATGTGGTGGCAGATGCCTTGAGCCGGAAATCAATGTCGATTCGGGCGCTTGAGTTACTTACAGCCCAGCCCTCCAGCGAGAGTTGATGAGGTTGAGCGTTGAGATTGTATTACCAGAGAGTTCCGGGCAGTTGCGTACTCTTGAGATTTCTTCGTCTCTAGTCGACGACATTAAATCGGGACAGATGGAAGACCCAATGTTTATTCAGCTTCGAGAGAATATAAGAAAGGGGAAAGCCCCGGGATTCGTGATACATGAGGATGGTGTGTTGAGATTCTGAGGTCGGCTTTGTGTTCCGAACGACTTGGAATTGAGGCAGAATATTATGAGAGAGGCTCACGCGTCACCTTACTCAGTCCATTCGGGCTCGAGTAAAATGTATAAAGATTTGAGGAAGAATTTCTGGTGGAATGACATGAAGAATGAGGTAGTTGAGTTTGTAAGTGTTTGACTTGTCAACAATTCAAAATCGAGCATCAGCGACCAGCCGGATTGTTGAAATCACTTCCCGTCCCAAAATGGAAGTGGGAAGATATCTCCATAGATTTTGTCACGAACTTGCCGATGACGAAGACCGGAATGAATATGGTGTGGGTGATCGTAGACCGACTGACTAAGTTGGCACATTTTCTGGGCATCAAGAATACTTGGGGTCTAGAAAAACTGGCTCGTATTTTTATCGCGTAGATAGTGAGACTTCATGGTGCGCCGAGGACTATTATTTCGGATAGAGATGGCCGGTTTGTATCGCATTTCTGGCAGGCGGTACATAAAGCATTGGGGACACGTTTGCGTTTGAGTACATCTTTCCACCCTCAGACCGACGGACAGTCCGATCGTACCATTCAGAGTTCGAGGATTTGTTGCGCGCGTGTATGTTAGACTGGAGTAGTGACTGGGAGGAGCATCTGGCCTCGATTGAGTTTACGTATAATAATAGCTGGCACGCGTCGATTAAGGTGGCACCGTATGAGGCGCTTTATGGCCGATGTTGCCGATTGCCGATATGTTGGGATGAACCGTCCGATTTAGTTGGCACCAAACCGGAGCTTGTGTTAGAGACGATGGAGAAAGTAGAGTTGATTAGAAAGAGAATGTTGACAGCTCAAAGTCGACAAAAGTCTTATGCGGATGTTAGGCGTCGACCTTTGGAGTTTGAGGTGGGAGATCAAGTTCTGTTAAGAGTGTCTCCGTCGAAGGGAGTTTTCCATTTTGGGAAAAAGGGAAAGCTCAGCCCGAGGTATATTGGACCTTTCGAGATATTGGAGAGAGTTGGCGAGTTAGCGTACCGTTTGGCATTACCTCCGTCGTTGAGTCATGTGCATAGTGTGTTTCACGTCTCCCAGTTGAGAAAGTATGTTCCGGACCCATCCCATGTTATTGATTTCGGGGACGTGGAGATCGAGAAGGACGTTACGTTCGAGGAGAAGCTCGTTAGAATTTTGGAGCGTCGAGACAAACAATTAAGGCACAAAACCATTCCTTTGGTTAAAGTGCAATGGTCGAGGCACGGAGTAGAAGAGGCAACGTGGGAGTTGGAGGAGGATATGCGTTCGAGGCACCCCGAGCTTTTTAATTCTTAAGTTTCGGGGCGAAACTTCTTTTTAGAGTGGGAGAATGTAATATCCGTACCTTTCCATTTTTAGCAGTTTCCATTTTTGGTGTATGTCTATTTTTATCGACTCGCTTGTAACCGTTTCGACGTTTTGAACCTACTTTATTATTGGAGTTTTTCTGTTTGGACGAGTTTTGGAGATGTTTTTATGTAATTCCATTCTATGTTATGTTTTGCCGTATGAACGTTCGATTCTCGTAAAACTCGTTTGTTTTCGTTGTTTCTTTGTTTACATGAGTCCGTATGGTTGAGTTTTTCGTGTTGTGACCTTCGGTTTGTCAATCCGACGTCGTATTGTGATTTTCGGACACTTGGGTCATTTTTGTAATTTCCTATAAGTTAGGGAATTTTATCTTCGTTGTCGTATTTCGAATTCCTGGGTAGTCGGAATTGTATTTTCTTGTAACGCTTAGGTTCGTCATCGAATATACTTCGTAACCATATTTTTAGTTCGATAGCAGGTCCGGGTTTCAGAGTCGTTCGGAACCGTTTGGACAGCAGCTGCCCAGACTGCTGTCCAGTAGGGTGTTACGGGTGTAATGCATCACTTGTTACGGCCGTAACAACCCGCTGTTTTAAAAACATCGGGCGGAGGTCAACACCTCATTTCACATCCTTTTTCCTTTGTTTTCCTCATCGGGCGATCAGAAAACCACCAGGAGGTGATTTCTTTCACTTCTCATCCGTGTATTCTTCATTTTTCATCACCGTAGAGTCAGGCTATCATATCATCATCAACGTAATCATCTCCCTCCGTCCGAATTCAAGGTATTTTCGTATAGAACCCTAACTTTTTCAATTTTGGGGGGGTTTCCGGGTTTTGCTGGTTAGACTCGAATTGGTCAAGTATGTTGTATTATTCCTTACCAATTGTTGTTATTGGGTGATTCCCAATCCGATTTCATTGAGTTTAATCCGCGAATTATCGATTCGGGGAGATTTTGCGTAAACCCTCACCCGTATCGATTGATCGTTTATTGTCATAGCTTGTAATCGGGTTTATGGGCGTATTCCATTCGATTATTGTTGTCCGTTAGGACTGAGTTATGTTGATCCTTCATTTATGAACCGTCGTATTCCATCCAGATCGTTCGTAGTCGTTATTCATTCCTGATTCTTCGAAGATGTCTCAAAGGCAAGTACTTTACATTTGTTTACGCGTTCTAGTATTTGAATTATGGCTTTTCGTGGTTGTATGGATGGATATGTGTATGTTCACATAGGGACGGTCCGACAGGGCCTCTAGGGATACGTATTGCCGTGAGTGTGCGTATCACGAACTATGGTTAACCACACAGGGATGTCCGACGGGGCTCTGCGGGGTACGGTGGCCGTGAGTCTCGTACCAACGGTTAACTTTGAATTGTTTTGTTGGAGAAATGTGTTTTGTGCTCGTGCACCGTAATATTCCGGAATATAAATGATTTCTAAAATGATTTTAGCGCATATTTTCATCTGATTAGAATGGTAGTTCAAATGGATTGTACTTGCACTAGCAATTGTCGCTAACCCCTTAAATGGGGGAAATACTTTTGTATTTCAGGTGCAGGTCAAGGAAGCAAGCGAGCATGTGAGCCGTACGAGGATGATGGGCAGGCGTGATTCTGTTCAGTTGTTACTTATTGGTGTCTTGTTTGGGATTTATTTATTATGTCATTTGGTTAAGTACTCGAGTACTCTTTATTGAATTTATTATTGTTGTGTACCCATTTTGGGGAATGGATTTGATGTCAGATTGAATTGTCAAATTTTTGTCTTTGGTCTGGATGTTGTGGATTGTGGAATTGTAGTTTTGTTGATGATTGTATGTATTTGTCGAACATCATTTGGTACGTTAGCCTGGTGGATTCCATAGTGTGGGGTCCACGGCGCTGTAATATGTCCTGATCATCTTGGGGGTGTTACACGTGGTACTATCTCAAGCCATGATGGAAATAGTCAGGTGGTAGGTATCTAATATCGTCCTGTGCATGGGCATCCAGTCCATACCTAAAATAATATCTTCATTCTGAAGCGGGAAAACCATAATATTTACAGCCCAACCACGACCATTGATGTGGATCTGGAAGTCTCGAACTTCTAGATTGTTGCCTACTCTACTACCCCCCGGGTAGTTTAACAGTAAAGGATTCACAAGACACACAAGAAAGATTCAAATTCTCAGCACATTCCATAGATATAAATAAATGTGTGGCTTTGGTATCAAACAGCATATGAACAGGCTGGGAGTTAACAAGAAGTGTACCTGAGATAGCTAGCGCGGACTGACCATCCGTAGCCCTCAGTTCGAATACACGGGACGAAAATGACTCGAAAAAGGATGTAGTACCACCGCCACGCCCACGGCCTCGACCGGCACCGTGTGGTGGTGGTTGAGTCTGATGGTGTGGAGCTCGGTAGTTCGAAACGGCATGTGCCCTGGAGGATTGTACAAAGCCTTGTTGACTCTGATGAGAAGTTGTGTTCTCTGTAGGATTGGCTCGCCAGCAGTAACGAGACATGTGTTCACTCTTTCCGCAAGAGAAACATTTGGTAGCCGACTTGTGACACCGGTCCTTGGTATGTCCGGATACGCCACAATTGAAGCAGTCTTTACGGTAAGGCCGATCAGATGCACCCTTCTATTGTTACGAAACTACTGACATAAAAGAAGACATGGACCCTGAGCTCGTCTTGTTGGTACTCCCTGACTAATTAAATGTTTTCTGCTTCTTTGAATTTTGCCCGGTGTCAGTATTAACAACAGTACCGGCATATGCTGTGACTACGTCCTCGTACGCCCTCAGGGACGTACAGTGGAATCCGGCGGCATAGCGTTGTACATCTTCCGGCAACCTCTGTGCAAGGTGATAAATTCATTGATCCTCCGATGGCACATCTGTGAGACGTAACTTAACTCACTACGGTAGGCCCGAATGATCTCCGACACTGGAAAATTATGTGGTCCGGCACTGAAAAAGTCCCGTGCACGAGCAATTTGGGTTGATCTAGGATAGTACTCGTTCCTCAATAGCCGAGCAAATTCAGCCCACCAGACTACTCGGTTTTCAGTTCTCCACCAGCGGGCAGGAGTGTTGTGGAGTTGATTAAGACCGAGCGGCACCTTTCAGTTTTCTGGGCAACCGATCACATCGAAGGCGGTCTCCATTTCGAAAATCAAGTCGTCCACGTGTTTCTCCCCTGCTCCGTCAAACAATGGCGGCCTAGCTTTCAGCATCTCACCCAGCCATCGGTCTCTCCCTGCATTTTCCTCCACGTTGATGACCATTATCCATTCTGTTTGGTTGACTTCGGCGATACCCATGGCAATAGCCTGGGCGAGGGTTTGAATGAAAGTCGGGTCCATGCCTCCAGGATTTTTGTTCTGGCGTTCCGCCTCCTGATCGTTCTGATTAATCGGTGGCGGCTGGTTCCCATCTGGAACGATACTCGGCAGTGTGCCTGTCCTCATTCTGGTTCATAGCGGAACCCGCATCATCGTTTACTATCCTCCAAGCTCCACGGCGTGCCATTACAGACAATATTAATATAAGGGCCAATTCAACACACAATTATCTCGTGCAAATTAAACGTTGTACCCAATTAGAAAACACATACTTTACTTACTTAGCATTCCCCTAACACTCAAGGGTTTACGTATGTAAAGAGCATTACGTACGTAATGTCTTCTAGTTAACGTACGTAATGGTCGATCAAAGGCTACTGCCTGGATTGTCCCCACCTATAACGTACGTAAGGGATCATATCGTGCGTAAGCAGCCTTATAATTATTGGAATATAAAATGCAGCGAAAGCGAGATGGAATTAAAGGTTTAATAAACTAACCATCGTAAATAGCGGATCTGTTTAGGCTTGTCAATTAATTAATTAAACAGATTAATTAACAATTTAAATATATGTATTTACACAGTAGAAATTGGTAATTCATACCTTTGAAGCGAAGTGGTGGAAAAATTCTTTCTCGCTCGATTGAACTTCCCTTCGTACTCCTCCTTGATCTTCTTGTATTTCTACCTCAAGATCTTCTAGAGTATATCCCGCCTAAGATCCGAATATCATGTGGGCAATAATCTACCGGATCAAACTTGGACTTGCAGTATGGGATAGGCCGAAAATTCTTCAAGAAATACCTCACAAATTTTTCTCTCTATTTTTCGTGAATATTTATGTATTTAGAAAAATATTGTGTTAGCTAAATTGTGGGATCCAAGACAGAAGTCAAGATCCACAATTAAACACAAAATTAGAGAAAAAAATTAGAATTCTTGTGCCAACAAAGGTGAAAAATCGGCCCCCATATGTGTCCTATTTATAGGTGTTTTGGGTTACTCTAGGGACCTTAAGGAGGATAAGGTAAGGACGCCCGATAGAGATCATCTTTCCAATATTAGGTCTCTTCTTAATATGAAGACTCTATTAATATCAACTTAGTCCACTAAAAAGTTGATATTGCACTTCCTACGAAAATCCCAAATTACAAAATTGGGCTTCTTTTTAAATTAATTATTTCCTGTGTTTAAGATATTCCATGTCCATTAATTAATTTAAGTTACTGACACCTTTTAATTAATTAATGTGTTATACATGAGTATACCACTCGACTTTTATTATTATATCGGAAAATTAATTCCACCTGCAGGATTTAATATAATAATCCTTTCGAGTGCCTCAAGGGACATAATCAACCCGACTGGTCGGGACACGATTTCTAGCTATAATATTAATTATTATATATAATAATATTGCCCAAAATATCGAGCATATTGAGTCAATCATTGTGGCTCTCACCCATGATAAATCAAAGTAATAAATATTAAATATTAATCACTAGAATTAAGAAATAATAATTGTCCGAGATGTACGTTCTTCTTATAGTCAGTACAGAAGAATCTATCTCACCTCGATCCTGTTCAACTTATACCGAATACTCTAATATATGCTAATGGTCAAGACCAACCAATCTCAAGCATATATTACAACCTCTCACATAACGGTCTAATGTTATATAGGTTGTGAACTAATTATTACTATATAAGGAACCGATAATGTGATATTCTGTGTGACTCGACACACCACATTATCTACAGTATAAAGTAATTTAGACAACATTTGCATAACCATAGCGTGAATAAATATGCAAAATATGTGATAAATGAATTAAATACTCTCATAGATAAAGACCAAGAAATTAGGTAATACAAGCATAAAGTATGCTTTGATGTATACAACCCTAACAATAATAGCGTACGTTAATCTCGACAATTAACGTACGTTACAAGCAGTTGACTTGTTTGTCTTCTAGACCACCGAAAGTACCCAATCCGTGTAAAAAAAGATTCTGGTCGGAAGACTAATTCTCGCCTTACGTACGTAACCTAGTCGTGCTAACGTACATAATGCTGCGAATCTAACATACGCTATGCATGTCATCTAGCGTACGCTAGTCACTTCAGTCCCTTAGTCATTTTATTGCATTTTAACCATCTCGGGGTGACTACCTTTTCAATCGTCAACAATTCTTCAGGGAACAAGATATTGGCCACCGTCATATTCGCACTGATAATCGTTCAACGTCGTCAAGGTACGTCACCTCCGTTCCATTCACATCACACAATTGTATTGCAATAGCACTTTAATGAAACCACATAATATAAAAAGACAACATCGCAAATGATAGAAATTGCATTATAATTTTTGAAGTGCACGGTAATTAAAGCATGAAATACCCGTGGTATTACAGTACCACTCGAACCTTATTATATCGCAATTAAATCCACCTGCAAAGTTTATTATAATAATCATTATCGAGCTTCTCAAGGGGACATCATCAACCCGCACGAGCCGGGACACGATTTCTAGTTATAATAATAATTGTCATATAAATAATATTATTGCCAAAGATACGAAGCTTATTCAGTCAATCATTTTGACTCTCACCCATGGTAAATCAAAGCAATAAATATTATAAATACACAATTAAATATTATATACTTAGAATTAAGAAATAATAGTCATCCGAGATTTACGTTCTTCTTAGAGTCAGTATAGAAGACACTATCTCACTTCGATACTGTTCAACATATGCAAATACGCTAATGCATGCTAATAGTCAAGACCAACTAATCTCAAGCATACACTACAACCTTTCACATAATGTGTCTAAGGTTGTGAACTATTATATTATTTTATAAGGCACCGATAACAACACACCACATTATCTACAATATAAAATAACTAGACAGTTCATTTGGATAACCATAACGTGAATAAATATGCAAAATATGTGATTAAATGTAATTAATATTCTCATAGGCACCTACAGGGAAATAAGATAATACAAGCATAAAGTATGCTTTGCAGTATACAACCCTAACAATCTCCCACTTATACTCAAAGCATGCTTTTAAATATACTACTCTATTACATAGTCTTTCATTTCTCCCACTTATACTCAAAGCAGTGCTACCATACACTGTAATCTCATTCCTTCCACATGCCTTTCAAAAACTTTTGAAGGTAGGCCTTTTGTGAAAGGATCAGCAAGATTAGCTTCCGATGCAACCCTGGCTACAACTATGCCTCCTTCCTTTACGAAGCGTCGTATGATGTGGTACTTGCAGTTGATATGTTTACTTGCCTTTTGGGCTCGTGGTTCCCTCAAATTTGCGACTACGCCGGTATTGTCACAATAAAGTGTAATACCCTTTGGCAAATCGGGAATCACATCTAAGTCCTGCAGGAAGTACATGAGCCATACCGCCTCTTTGGCTGCCTCAGGGGCTGCCACGTACTCGGCTTTCATGGTAGAGTCTGAGATGCATTTCTGCTTCACACTCCTCCAACTAATGGCTCCATCTCCCAGGCTAAACACATAACCTGAAGTAGAGTTGGACTTTTCTTTGTGTGATGAAAAATCTGAGTCAGTATAACCCACTGGACACAGGTCGTTTGATTGATATACTAGCATATACTCCTTAGTCCTTCTCAGGTACTTGAGTATGTGCTTGACATCAATCCAGTGTCCTGATCCTGGGTTCGACTGATATCTAGCAGCCATGCCTACGGCATGACAGATATATGGTCTAGTTCAAAGCATAACATACATGAGGCTTCCGACAGCCGATGCATAAGGGATCAGCTTCATGTCATCTATCTCCTTTTTTGTTTTAGGACACATATCCTTAGATAGTTGAATTCCATCTCTATAATGTAGAAAACCTTTCTTGGAATTCTCCATGCTAAACCGCTTTAGCACTATATTGATATATGATGCCTGATATAAGCACAACATCCTTTCTTCCGATCAAGAAGATCCTGATTCCAATGATGTGTACTGCTTATCCCAAATCATTCATATCGAACTACTCAGATAGCTATACCCGTACGTCCGATAACTCTTTCATGTTGTTTCCAATCAAAAGAATATCATCTACATACAGTACAAGAAACACCAAAACGTTTCCATCGCATTTCTTGTACACACAACTCTCACTCAGATATTGGATGAATCCATATGACTGGACAACCTCGTCAAATGAGAGTTCCAAGATATAGATGCTTGCTTAAGTCCATAAATGGATCTCTTAAGCTTGCACACTAAGTGCTCTTCTCCTTCAGCAATGAATCCCTCTGGTTAGTGCATGTAGATTTCTTTGTCTAGACTTTCATTCAAGAATGCAGTCTTGACATCCATTTGCCAAATCTACAGATCCAAATGCGCAGCTATAGCTAGAAGAATCCGAATTGACTTAAGCATGGCTACCGATGAAAAGGTTTCATCATAACTGATACTCTTTCTGAGTGTAACCTTTCTCTACAAGCCTCGCTATGAAGGTTTGAACCTTCTTGTAACCTCCTTTCTTTCGCTTGTAGACCCACTTACTTCTAATGGCTTGTACCCCATCAGGTAGTTCTACTAGCTTCCACACTTGATTGGAATCCATAGATCCGATTTCTCATTCCATTGCTACTTGTCAGGAGTCAGCATCTTTATCTTGGATTGCCTCCTTGTAAGTCCAGGGATCTGATTCATCTTCGCCTGGGATTGAGTCCGAATACTGTCCCACACTTATGAATTGTTCCGTTTGACAAACAACCCTTCCACTACGACGAGGGAAATCCCGAGTTGGTGTAAAAATCTAAAAATTGATACGTGGTGCAGTGTTAGTTGGCGCTTGTACGATTGGTATAGACTGAGTCTCGCCCCTCAACTCTTCCAGAATTATTTCGCTCATGGGCTTGTGACTAATAATATAATCCTCTTCCAGGAATCGAGCATTGGTGCTATCAATGACCTTCTGATCCTGGGGACTATAGAACAAGCTATTGGGATTCGGTGCCTAAAACGAAGGCCCAACAGAAGCGGTAAAACAAAAATTAATTCGATCTGAATCCCTACAAGGATCGATCGAGCTACGTATATACGAATATAAAATAAACAAAGGAAGATTCGAAATCATACCCTTGTAGTCTGTTGATTAAAATGGTGGTCTTCTCTTGAGCGATTCCCCAAGCTTTAAATACTTTCCACGAATCCAATCCGCTCCAAGCTCTTGAATGATCCAATGCCGAAAGCACCGCGTCTCTACTTGCCACGCGCGGGAGAAACGACCAGAACGACTAAACCTCGTTATCCTCCAAGGATACGGCTAGAACAAGATTATAGGAGCTTGCTAATCAAGATTATAACACTCTAAGTGTTCAATCTATATCTCTCAATTTATGTCTTGAATTTTCAACAAGAAAAACAAGAAGAAATGAAGAAGAAGAAGACCTTGAGAAAATATTTTCTCTCTCTCTACTCCTTTCTCACGGATGAAAACGACCAAGTGTGAAGTGTGTATTGAGACAAGTCTTCTTTTTCATTCTTTATACACTTCCAGCTCACACCTACAACTCATACACATGAGAGATTCCCTACAAGTCATTGTCCTCCATTATAAAATGGAAACAAAAGACCAATAGGAAGGTTGGTGGTAGTGGGGGCGGCCATCATGGAAAAAACGGACGAGTTCGGTTCGTTTCAGACTCTTGTGAGTTCAAACAGATAAACTCCAATTCCGTTTCGATGTATTTTTTTATCAATTAATTAATCTAATTAATTAATCATATCAAATATATAATAACATAATTAATTTCTCCAAGAAATAATTATATTCATGAATTAAATTTATCACCCAGTAATTTATTTAATTCATTAGGCCGTAAATTAATTTATCCAATAAATCAATTTAGACATCCAATGTCCCAATAATTAGATATGCAATATCTAATATTCATAATGAGAGAGTAAGCTCGATTCATTCCATCGTCAATACTATTGCGCGACTCAGTAGGTCCGTCTTAGTTAGCAATGGGAGGAACCAAAGAGTAGTAGCACCACCTAGCCAGCCTGGCGGCCTACACTGTACCCCAACTGAGAATGAATGATGGGATCATTCAAGAACCATTATGTCGTGAATACCAGTATACGTATAAACCCTTCTTTCAAATGTCCCGATCAAGTTATAGAGTCACGGTCAGTCAAACCCTATATGTACTTGACGCTATGCATGAGTTAATGCAAATCGAGATCATCGAGATCTCGTGTATCCAATACAACTAGCTCCAATACTTTGGCCAAAGACTTATGATCTCATCTGCTAATAACCGCATAGGACGTGTAACCCGTTCACTAACAGGAGAAAGAATTCTATCTTGGTATTCAGTAGGACCTACTACTTGCCCGTTAAGACACGGGTCGAGGTTGACCCCCGCCTCCTGGTTTACAGGGTCAAACTACTCTAATGAAAATCTTAACGTCACAAGCACATCCCTACTAAATCCTCAAGTCGAAGGTTCACGAATACCTATCACAACCTTTCGATTCCGTCATTGACTGACCCGGAGTGAAATCCGTGTGACGAATCGAGGGTGAGTCGGTTCGAGTATACTAATCCAATTAGCATACCTATAACGTGTGCTCCCACTAGCCATTAGTTGTCGACAGGCACTCTCCATGACAAAGAACACGTCATGCAAGTCTTCACATAAACTTAACGCCCAGTCAAGTTTCATCGACTTGCGAACGATTAAGTATTTGAGCAATAAACCTTTCCAGTGCCAACCCCCTTATCCAATAAGGAGTGGAATGCTTTGCTCTCAAATACACGGACTAGTTTCTCTCTCTCTCTCTCTCTCTCTCTATATATATATATATATATATATATATATATATATTTACGAGTTAGGAATGCCAGTAACTACCAGTAAATAAAGAAACATACATTGCCTTTAGAATATTAATTACATAATAACAAGTACAATGCCCTCACTCATACATTCCCTGAGTGGCATTCGAGGGCATACTCATAACAATATCCCACTTGCACTCAATGCCACAAACTATGGTATCTAATACCCATGTTCTCCGGATGAAGCTCCAAGCTAATCTGAGGAAGTGGCTTGGTCAGTGGATCAGCGACGTTCTCGGCTGAGTCTACTTTATGCAGCAAAATGTATCCCTTGCGAACAAATTCTCTTACGAGATGATACTTCCTCTCAATGTGTTTGGTACTATTGTGAAACCTCGGCTCCTTGTCATGCGCTACGCCTCACCAAGCCAGCATCGTGGAATGTGCAACAAAGACATGGTATCACTTGAAGTTCTCCCATAAACTTCTTAATCCAGAACCCTTCCTTAGAAGCCTCCGAGGCTGCTTGATACTCAGCCTAACAGGTGGAATCAGTAGTCGCGCTTTGCTTGGCGCTACACCAAGATACTGCTCCTCCATTAAGAGTAAATATGTAGCCAGAAGTAGACATCGAATCGTCCTTCTGTCATTAGAAGTCTGAATCAGTGAATACCACCACATTCAGTTCTCCACCGCCATACATTGGAACCATATCTCTACTCCTTCTCAAGTACTTGAGAACGTTCTTTACGGCAGTCCAATATTCCCTACCTGGGTTTTCCTGAAACCTACTTACCATGCTCACAGCATGTGCAATGTCAGGTCTCGTACACAACATAGCATACATAAGGCTACCCACGGCCGACGCATATGGTATATTACTCATTTCCTTTCGTTGTTCCTCACTTTAAGGACACATCTTCGAGGAGAGTTTTATTCCATGTTGCATCGGAAGGAACCCTCTTTTAGAATCATCCATCTTAAATCGCTTTAAGATTTTATCTATATAGAGGGCTTGGGAAAGACCTATCATTCTCTTCGCTCTATCCCGGTAGAGCCGAATGCCAAGAATATAGGTTGCTTCTCCCAAGTCACTCCTGGAGAAATTACTCGAAAGCCAAGCTTTCACAGAACTGAGCATTCCCACATCATTTCCTATTAGTAGAATGTCATCTACATATAGTACTAATGATGTGATCTTGCTCCCACTAACCCTCCTGTATACACAAGGTTCCTCTTCATCTTGCACGAAGTCAAACTTTTTGACTGCCTCGTCAAAATGAAGGTTCCAACTATGCGACGCTCGCTTCAGTCCATAAATGGAATGCTGAAGCTTGCACACTTTCTGAATATCGACCTCGGACACAAAGCCTTTAAGCTGCTTCATATAGATTTCCTCCTCGAGGAATCCATTAAGGAAAGCCATCTTTACGTTCATTTGCCATATCTCATAATCGTGGTAGGAAGCTATAGCGAGCATCATGCGAATAGACTTGATCATAGCTATGGGCGAGAAGGTATCATGGTAATCGATCCCTTCTTTCTGGGTATAACCCTTTGCCACAAGCCTGTCCTTATAGGCGTCAACTTTGCCATCCTCATCAGTCTTTCTATTGTAAATCCACTTGTTCCCAATAGGCACTATGCCCTCGGGGCGGTCTACTAGAGTCTAGACCTGATTGACATGCATCGAGTTTATCTCAGCTTCCATAGATTCATGCCATTTTGTGGAGTCTACATCCACCATCGCTTGGTCATAGGTCGTTGGGTCGGTCTCTTGGATATCACCTGGAACCTCATGGAGACCCAGCTCCTCCAGGTGTACAAGGCCATACGTCTCAGGTACATGAGACACCCTACTAGACCTATGAGGTGGTTGTACTTGTGTTTCAGAAGGTTCGGTTCCAATATCTTGTATAGTTCTCTCTTAAGGAGTTCCATTGTATTCTTCCAAAGAAATACTTCTACTTGCTCCGCCTTTCTGAATGAACTCATCCTCCAGGAAGTGTGCTTGTAAAGTAACAACGATCTTTCGATCTTCAGGCATGTAGAATAGATAACCCATCGTCCCAGATGGGAATCCAATGAAACGTCCCTTCACGGACCTCGCTTCCAACTTTTCCACCTTAGTTTTCTTGACATAGGCGGGACATCCCCAAATCCTAATGTGATTAAGACTTGGTTTCCTGCCCTCCCACATCTCATGTGGAGTTCTAGGAATGGATTTGGAAGGACATATGTTCAAGATATAAGCAGCAGTCAGGAGTGCATATCCCCACAGGTAAATCGGTAAGTCAGTATAGCCCAGCATGGAACGAACCATGTTCAACAAGGTTCAGTTCCTTCTTTCTGACACACCACTTAACTGAGGAGTACCTGGAGGTGTTAGTTGTGATACTATTCCATGTTCCTTTAGGAACTCTTCAAACTCCGCACTCATATACTCGCCACCTCGGTCCGATCGAAGTGCTTTGATATGATTACCAGTTTAGTTTTCGACTACGGCCTTAAATTTCTGGAATTTATCAAAGGCCTCGGATTTATGTTTCATTAAGTATTCATAACCATACCTAGTATGATCATCTGTAAACGTAATGAAATACTGATATCCATCACGTGCTGCTTCCAAAGCACCACATACGTCGGTATGGATTAATCCTAGTTTATCAGCGGCTCTTTCAAAAGTTACTGTGAAGGGGGACTTAGTCATTCTGCCTTTAAGGCAAGATTCACAAGTAGGAAAGAGATCCTGTAATATCCGCATTTTTCTTTTCCTGGTATTTTCATTTTTGGTGTATTTTTCAGTTTTATCAACTCACTTGTAATCGTATTGATATTTCGAGAATATTTAATACTGGACTTTTTGTCATTCGAGCTTGTTTCGGACCTGTTTTACTCAGTTCCATGTTTAATGTCCTTTCCGTCCTTATTTCGTTCGATTCTGGTGACCATTGTTCGAAACCGCCGTTTCAGGGCTGTCGCAGGTCAGTCTCATGTTGTTATGCGTGTTATGAGCTTCTGTTTGATGTTTCGATCATGTTTCGCGCGTTTCGGGTGTTTGAGCCGTTTTGCACCCGGCTGCCTAGCGCACGCTATTGATGTTAGTTAGCGCATGCTAGTATCCTTTGGTAGCGCACGCTACACTTGTTTTGTAGAGCACGCTAGTGACTTGGGCACAGTAGTGGCAGTAGTCTGTTTCTGCCCTCTGCTCTCTGGAAGAGTAGCTTAGCGCACGCTAAGATGTTGTTCTAGCGCACGCTATCGTTTGGGCTTAGCGTGCGCAGAGTGGCTACTCTGCGCGCGCTAATCCGGCAGTCCAATACTATGCAGAATGTTTCTAGTCTCGGCTGATGTTCAGGTAATGCACGCTATGTCCCGATAGCGCGCGCTATCGAGGGGCAGTTAGCGCACGATATTTCCGGGTAGCGCACGCTAACGGTTCAGAACCGTAGGTTCTGGACTGGCTTTTGGTTGGATAGCGCACACTAACCTTGATGGTTAGCGCACGCTAATAACTCTCTAGCTATAAAAACCAGAGAGTTGACCGGAGCAGCCTCATTTCTCATTTTCTTCTCTTCTTCACCGAGGGTTAGGCGATTTGGAGCATTGGGAGCTTGGAGTTGATCGGGTATCATCATCCATCCACGATTTTGAGTCTCTAGCACCAAGTTATCATCATATAAACATCTCTTACGGATTGAATCAAGGTAAATCTCCTAGAACCCTATTTTTGGGGAAATTTTGGGGTTTTTGGGTTTTTGTCCGATTCGTTCCGCATTGTTGATTAATCTATGATGGTATGATTAAACTTAGTAGTATTCATGTGTTTCCTACGAATTATGGTGATTTTCGGTGTGTTCTTGAAATCGAGAGGGTTTGGGGTTGTTGTCCTCCCTCGTCGATTTTGTCGTATGAAATTACATGGATCATAGATGGGTTTTCGAGTGTTTTCCGTTACCGTTGTTTTGTCGAGTTGTTGTAATCGTGTTTGACGAATCGTCTAGGTTCGGTGTTTGGTTTCTCACAACCGTGGTCGAAATCTTTTCCGTTCTTCGTCGTTGTTTAATCGAGGCAAGTACTCTTATGAACTTACACTCTTAACATGATAGTATTGCATGGTGCGTATGTATGCTCACTATGGGTTAGATCCGACGGGGTCTCGGTAGGGGTCCACGGAGGGGTGGATCGACGAGCTTTGCTTTTAATCACTACGGGTTAGATCCGAAGGGGTCTCGGTAGGGGCCCACGGAGGGGTGGATCGACGATTAATTGTGGTGCATTTTACAAATGGGTTTTGGATTATGGCGTTTCCGGAAATGTGTGTTTCAACTAATGTTTTCTGTATTTCATGCTTTCACTATATGTGTAAGGTGTAAGTTGTTCATTTGGTTACTTGTACTAGTGTAATTGCTAACCCCTTTGGGGGACCCGTTTTGGGAAATTCGTTTTATGAATTTCAGGTCAGGTTCATCGGGACGAGCGGGCGCTGGACCAGTACGAGGATGACGGCCGTGCGTGATGATTGTGCATGAGTGGTGTTTTATTGTATTTTTGTCTTTTGATCGATTGTCAACTTGTAAACTAATAGAAGTACTCGAGTACTTGGGAGATTTTAATTGTTCGGATTGAACTGTTTCGTCCATTATGTTTTCATTGAGTGGTTGTGATGTTGTTTGACCGGTTGAACTGGGTGAATTATTATTGTTTTGCGTCTTTATGATGAGGTGTTATTGTGTTGAATCCGTGAGTCGATGAGTGTGTTTGGTCACCTAGCCTGGTGGATCCTATGTAGGGATCCAAGGCGCTGTAATATACCCTGAATATCTTGGGGGTGTTACAGAAAATGGTATCAGAGCACTAGGTTTATGGATACCTAGGCTTGTCGGTTATTTGGGTCTAGTTGTGTTTCGTTTTATACATCGTCATCACGCTGCCATTATTCCGGTACTTCCAGTGTCCGTAAGTTTTCCTTACTCTGTTTCTTGTATCGTACTTTCGACTCTTGAACTATGATTGTTTTTCCTTTCGTACTTATCATCGAATTGCTTTTGATACCTATTTAACACTAGTATGGATGCTGGAAGAGGCCGTGGTCGTGGTCGTGGACGCGGCCGGGGACGTGGGGCAGCCAGTGAGGCAGTCACGTCGCATTCTTCTAGAGCCAGCAGTACCGGTGACCGTCATAGCCATGATTCTACTTAAGATGGCGCCGACCTTGGTGTTGCAGATGTGATGCAACAAATGGTGAACCAGATGGCGGCGATAGCTCAGGCGGTTCAAAACCCGACTCCGGCCCATGATACTCTGGGCAAAACAGATCGTTGGCTTCAGGATGTCATCAAGATGCATCCTCCTCAGTTTTTGGGAGCTTCAGACCCGATTGGATGGGAGGGGTGGATCAAGGAGATATCTAAGATCTTTATTGCCACCAATTATCCCGAGGATCGCAAGGTCCCTATTGCCCAGTATTTTCTCACCGGAGACGCTACTGATTGGTGAGAGGATGTTGAACCCAAGGACCGCGTTGCTTCATGGGATGAGTTCAAAGACCTGATGGAGACCGAATATGTCCCGTGGCCGGTCAAACAGGCTCGAGTCCATGCCTTCTTTGATGCTCAGCCTCAGGATATCCCTGTTTCTCAAGCCATTGCTGATTACAACTGGGAGTTGGGCTTCGTGAAGGCCCAGGTTAGAGAGGAGAGCGACAAAAATTTTCACTTCTCCAGGCGGATGAAACTGTCAATTCGTGACTACTTGTCTGGGCTCGTCTGCACCACCTTAAAGTATTATGAGAGTAGAGCCCTTGCTTTTGATATGTCTGTGACGGCCAGTGAGGCGGCTCGTGAGAGCAAGAAGCAGAAGTCCGCCGGAAGATTTTCGGGCCACAAGAGTGGAGGTCAGCAGAAATCTCATCCTGCTAATTTTTCTGCCGGTGGTGGTCCAGCTCGTTCTACTGGGGGTTCCCACGGGACTGCCAATGCTCCTTCCCATGATGTAAAGTGTTTTAACTGTGGCCGACTGGGCCACATTAGTCGTAATTATCTGAGTCCTCTGCTGACGTGTAATCGGTGTGGCCAGCCGGGCAACAAAGCTGCTTTTTGTGCTGATAGAGAGAAAATTCTTGGTGCCCAGGCTTCCTTTCGAGCGCCTAGGGAACCAAGTGTGAATCAAGTCGTTTGCTTCTCAGCCTCCGCCGAGTGCCAGTCGAGAGAGAGGTCGGGATCAGCCCGCCAGAGGGGGAGCTTCTAGTGTCGGCTCCACTCATCCACGAGTTTAGAAGATGAGGAGGGCCGATGATCCAGCAGCCACTGTGGCCACATGTACTGTTCACATCTAGTCTCATCCTGTTAGTGTGCTTTTTGATTCGAGTGCTACGCATTCATTCATCTCTCTGGAGTATGTGCACCCTTTGAGTCCCAACTGTTTGACACCTTGTGAGCCTTTCATCGTTAAACTTCCTAGCGGTGATAGGATCTTTGATGATCGGGAGATCCGAGATTATTCTGTGATTATTTGCGAGAGGGCTTGGCTCTCTAATCTTATTGTTGTGGGTATTGAGAGTGAGGATTTGATACTCGGGGATGATTGGCTCGAGCGGCATGGTGCGATCATGAACTACCACACGAAAGTCATCACTATGTTAGCCGAGGACGGCACCGAGCACTCTTTCGCAGGGCGAAAGAGGGGAAACCAGAAGTTCGTTGTTAACGCCTTGTAGGCGATGAGACTCTTGCGGAAGGGGTGTACTGGTTATTGGTGTTACGCCTTGGAGGCGGAGAGTGGTGGGGTCGAGTGTTCATCGATTCCTGTCATTATTGAGTTCCCGGATGTCTTTCCTGACGAGTTTGCCGGGGTTGCCACCAGACCGTGAGGTTGAGTTTGCTATTGAGTTAGAGCCGCGTGTGGCTCCGATTTCGATGGCGCCGTATCGCTTCAGAGATGTCCGAGTTGAAGAAGCAGTTGAGTGAGCTTTTTGAGTCAGGGTATATTCGACCGAGCGCTTCACCTTGGGGTGCACCGGTTCTGTTTGTGCGGAAGAAAGATGGTTTACTGCGTTTATGTATCGACTACCGCGAGCTAAACAAGGTGACCATCAAGAACAAATATCCGTTGCCGAGGATTGATGACTTGTTCGATCAGTTGCAGGGAGCTGCGGTATTTTCGAAGATCGACTTGAGATCAGGGTACTATCAACTTCGGGTGAAGGAGTCCAATGTCCCGAAAAAAACTTTTCGGACGAGATACGGACAATATGAGTTTGTGGTCATGCCCTTCGGGTTGACTAATGCACTGGCGGTGTTCATGCAGTTGATGAAAAAGGTCTTTATCGAGTATTTGTATAAGTGTGTCATCATCTTCATTGACGATATCCTTATCTATTTGAGGAATGAGCAGGAGCATGCGCATCATCTGCGAGTGGTGTTAGACATTTTGAGGACTGAGCAACTCTATGCGAAGTTCTCGAAATGTGAGTTCTGGCTGAAGGAAGTTATGTTTCTGGGTCACGTGATTTCAGCCGAGGGGGTCCACGTGGATCTGCAGAAGGTTGAGGCAGTGTTGGACTGGGCACCGCCTACGAATGTGGAGGAGGTCCGTAGTTTCTTGGGTCTGACTAGCTACTATCGTAGGTTCGTCGAGGGGTTCTCGAAACTAGCTCAACCACTTACACAGTTGCTCCAGAAATCCGAGAAGTTCGTCTGGAATGACGAGAGACAGGCGAGTTTTGAGGAGCTGAAGAGACGTTTAACTTCAGCCCCGGTTTTAGCATTGCCGTGTGGCAACGAGGGTTTTGCCATTTATAGTGATGCTTCGGGTCAGGGTCTTGGGTGCGTACTGATGCAGCACGGCAAGACCATTGCGTATGCGTCGAGACAGTTGAGGTCGTACGAGCTCAACTACCCTACTCACTATTTGGAGCTAGCGGTAGTTGTCTTTGCGCTCAAGATTTGGCGTCACTATCTTTTTTGCTCTGCATGTCATATTTTACCGATCATAAAAGTTTCAAGTACATATTCACTCAGCGGGAGTTGAATATGAAGCAGAGGAGGTGGTTAGAGTTGATTAAGGATTATGATCTCGAGATCCTTTATCATCCGGGCAAGGCGAATGTCGTAGCGAATGCCTTGAGTCGGAAACCGGTTGCGTTACGGACGCTCGAGATGCTTACGTCTCGATCTGAGCTTCAGCGGGGTTTGATTGAGTTGAGTGTTGAGATTGTGTTGCCGGGAGCTGTCGGGCAACTTTGTGCTTTGGAGATTTCGTCGTCGTTGGTCGATGAAATTAAGCTGAAGCAAATAGAGGATCCGATTATTACTCAAATCCGAGAGAATGGTCTTAAGGGAAAGTCTCAAGGGTTTGTGATTCACGAGGATGGTGTGTTGAGATTCCAGAGTCGGCTTTGTGTACCGAATGACTTGGAATTGAGGCAGAGTATTTTGCGAGAGACCCATGCTACGCCTTACTCAGTTCATCCTGGTTCGAGTAAGATGTACAAGGACCTGAGGAGGAGTTTTTGGTGGAATGACATGAAGGAGGAGGTTGCATGGTTTGTAGCGAAATGTTTGACTTGTCAGCAGGTCAAAATCGAGCACCAGCGGCCAGCCGGGTTACTGTAGTCGCTTCCCGTTCTGGAATGGAAATGGGAAGATATTTCGATGGACTTCATCACGAGCTTACCGAGATCGAAGTCTGGTATGAATATGGTTTGGTTGATTGTGGATCGTCTGACCAAGTCGGCACACTTTCTGGGCATCAAGGGTACTTGGGGTCCGGAGAGGTTGACTCGTGTGTTTATGCACATATTGTGAGGCTTCACGATACTCCGAAGTCTATTGTTTAAGATCGTGATGGCCATTTTGTATCACATTTTTGGGCAGACAGTACATAAGGCATTGGGTACTCGGTTGCGTCTGAGTACTACTTTTCATCCTCAGTCAGATGGACAGTCGGAACGCACTATCTAGACATTTGAGGATATGTTGCATGCTTGTGCTCTCGATTGGAGCAATGATTGGGAGGAGCATTTGCCATTGATCGAATTCACGTACAACAATAGTTGGCACGCATCGATTCGAATGGCACTATATGAGGCTCTTTATGAACGGCAATGTCGATCACCGATTTGCTGGAACGAGGGGTCCGATTTGGTTGGGACCGAACCAGATATCGTTATGTAGACGAGGCGGAATGTGGAATTGATTCTAGAGAGGATGTTGACTGCTCAGAGTCGACAGAAGTCATATGACGATGCCCGTCGTCGATCTTTGGAATTCGAGGTGGGGGACCACGTTTTGCTAAAAGTGTCGCCGACGAAGGGGGTTTTCCACTTCGGGAAGAAGGGAAAGTTGAGCCCGAGGTTTATTGGGCCCTTTGAGATTCTCGAGAGATTCGGTGAGTTGGCATACCATTTGGCGTTACCTCCGGCCTTGAGTTATGTTCATAGCATTTTCCATGTTTCCCAGCTGAGGAAATATGTTCCGGATCCTAGTCACGTCATCGACTATGGTGAGATTGATGTCGCCGAGGATATTACCTTCGAGGAGCGCCCCTTGAAGATTTTGGAGCATCGTGAGAAGCAACTGAGGCATAAGATTCCTTTGGTCAAGGTGCAGTGGTCGAGACATGGTGTCGAGGAGGCAACTTGGAAAACCATGGATAGTATGCATGCTAGGTACCCCGAGTTGTTTGTTTCTTAAGTTTCGGGACGAAACTTATTTTTAGAGGGGTAGAATGTAATATTCGCATTTTTCGTTGCCCGGTATTTTCGTTTTTGGTGTATTTTTCATTTTTAGCAACTCACTTGTAAACGTATTGATATTTCGAGAATATTTAATACTGGACTTTTTGTCATCTGAGCTTGTTTCGGACCTGTTTTACTCAATTCCGTGTTTAATGTCCTTTCCGTCGCTATTTCATTCGATTCTCGTGACCGTTGTTCGGAACTGCCGTTTCGGGGCTGCCGCAGGTCCGTCTCATGTTGTTATGCGTGTTATGAGTGTCCGTTTGATGTTTCGATTGTGTTTCGCGTGTTTCGGGTGTTTAAGCCGTTTTGCACCCGGCTGCCTAGCGCACGCTATTGATGTTAGCGCACGCTAGTATCCTTTGGTAGCGCGCACTAGTGACTCGGGCACAGCAGTGGCAGTAATCTGTTTCTGCCCTCTGCTCTCTGGAATAGTAGCTTAGCGCACGCTAAGATGTTGTTCTAGTGCACACTATCGTTTGGGCTTAGCGCGCGCAGAGTGGCAGGTAGCGCGCGCTAATCCGGCAGTCCAGTACTGGGCAGAATGTTTCTGGACTCGGCTGATGTTCGGGTAGCGCATGCTATGTCCCGATAGCGCGCACTATCGAGGGGCGATTACCGCACGTTATTTCCTGGTAGCGCAGGCTAATGGTCCAGAACCGTAGGTTTTGGACTGGCTTTTGGTTGGATAGCACACGCTAACCTTGATGGTTAGCGCACGCTAATAACTCTCTGGCTATATAAACCAGGGAGTTGACCGGAGCATCCTCATTTCTCATTTTCTTCTCTTCTTCTCCTAGGGTTAGGCGATTTGGAGTGCTGGGAGCTTGTAATTGATCGGGTATCATCATCCATCCACGATTTTGAGTCTCTAGCACCAAGTTATCATCATCTAAACATCTCTTACGGATTGAATCAAGGTAAATCTCCGGGAAATTTTGGGGGTTTTGGGTTTTTGTCCGATTCGTTCCGTATTGTTGATTAATCCATGATGGGTATGATTAATCTTAGTAGTATTCATGTGTTTCCTACGAATTATGGTGATTCCGGTGTGTTCTTGAAATCGAGAGGGTTTGGGGTTGTTGTCCGCCCTCGTCGATTTTGTCGTATGAAATTACATAAATCATAGACGGGTTTCCGGGTGTTTTCCATTACCGTTGTTTTGTCGAGTTGTTGTAATCGTGTTTGACGAATCGTCTAGGTTCGGTGTTTGGTTTCTCGCAACTGTGGTCGAAATCTTTCCATTCTTTGTCCTCGTTTAATCGAGGTAAGTACTCTTATGAACTTACACTCTTAACATGATAGTATTGCATGAGAAATGGGTGCGTGTGTATGCTCACTACGGGTTAGATCCGATGGGGTCTCGGTAGGGGTCCACGGAGGGGTGGATCGACGGGCTTTGATTTTAACCACTAAGGGTTAGATCCGACGGGGTCTCTGTAGGGGTCCACGGAGGGGTGGATCGATGGTTAATTGTGGTGCATTTTACAAATGTGTTTTGGATTATGGCATTTCCGGAAATATGTGTTTCAACTGATGTTTTCTGTATTTCATGCTTTGACTATATGTGTAAGGTGTAAGTTGTTCATTTGGTTACTTGTACTAGCATAATTGCTAACCCCTTTGGGGGACCCGTTTTGGGGGAATTCGTTTTATGAATTTCAGATCAGGTTCATCGGGACGAGCGGGCGCTGGACCAGTACGAGGATGACGGTCGTGCGTGATGATTGTGCATGAGTGGTGTTTTATTGTTTTCTGTCTTTTAATCAATTGTCAACTTGTAAACTAATAGAAGTACTCGAGTACTTAGGAGCTTTTAATTAGTCGGATTGAACTGTTTCGTCCATTATGTTTTCATTGGGTGGTTGTGATGTTGTTTGAAAGGTTGAACCGGGTGGATTATTATTGTTTTATGTCTTTATGACGAGGTGTTATTGTATTGAATTCACGAGTCGATGAGTGTGTTTGGTCACATAGCCTGGTGGGTCCCATGTAGGGATCCACGACGCTGTAATATACTCTGAATATCTTGGGGGTGTTACAGATCCAATCCCAATGGACTCATAAGTCCAACTTTTTCCATTTTGTAAACCTTGGTCTAACCAACATGACCAAGTCTAAGATGCCATTTCAAAACTTGATTAGTTTCATCCCTACCACGCTTCCTAGTCATAGTATTCACAATGACTTTGTTACTAAGGTTTAGATGATACAGTCTATTTAACAATATAGCAGTGCCCACAAGTTTAATTCTAAAATAAATTTCGTAGGAACCATCACCAATGAAAAATGAAAAGCCTTTCCGATCCATGACCGGAATGGATACAATGTTTTTATGCCCTTGGGCAAAACAAGTACATATTCTAAAGTCAAAACAAATCTGGATTCCAAATCTAAAAGAAGTGATCCTATGTCAGTTGCCTCGACACTATGCCCGCTTCCGACAGTAATCATCACTTCCCCAGCTCCAAGCTTTCTACTTTGTTCCAGATCCTGATTCACGGTACAAATATGAGAACTAGCACCTGAATCCAGTATCCAAGAAAATACAGTAACAAAACAATTTGTTTCCAAAACTAAAAGTTCTGTACCTGAAGTGCCATGAAGAATGGGACAATCTCTTGCTCAGTGGCCCAGCTCACCGCATTTGAGACAAGTGTCCTTTTTCTTCTTGCTATTCGGAACCACCGGGGCCTTTCCCTTACCCTTAAGGTCCTTGACTTGTGGTCCCGTCTGCTTCTTGGTCTTTTTCTTCTTATTCTTAGACCTCCGAGATCCAAAGAAATCACAAGGGCAGACTCCTTCATCCGCGGAGTCTTCATCTGAGACTGAGCGGTCACGAGTTTGTTTATCAACCCTGCTAAGTTGCACGCAATCTCATTGCAGTTGAAATTCATTACAAATTGTGAGAAGGAATCAGGGAGAGACTGTAGGATAAGGTCGGTCTGCAGAGAAGTATCCATCTTAAAATCAAGAGCCTCCAATCTCCCGATCATAGATATCATTTTGAGGACGTGGTCCCCAACCTTCCCACCTTCCTTCATCCTAGCACCGAACAGTTGCTTGGATATCTCATATCTAGCAGTTCGACTGTGCTCACCATAAAGCTCGGTTAAGTGAGATAAAATCTGCCTAGCAGAAGTCATTTTCTTATGAGCTCTCTGAAGCTCATTAGATATAGAAGTCATCATATAAGCACGTACTTTTACGTCATCCTTAACCCACTTTTCGTGGTTTTCAATCTCTTCCTGATTGGCTCTTGTCCGCACTGGAGGCGCCGGAATGTCCGTCTCCAAGACATATCCCAGTGCCTCTATACTGAGGACTATCATCAGATTGTGGAGCCAATCTACAAAGTTAGGTCCGATTAAGGTGTTCTTTTCGAGTAGAATTGCCAGTGGGTTCATTGTCATATTGAGAGTTACGTTCGTTTGCATTAAGTACGACAGATTAATTAGTGACTCGTTCAATTATGATCTGAGTATAGAATTAAGGTCTTTTCTATTCTTTAACCCAGCTCCCACTATTTTTATCGGAATAACACACTCCCGTGTGAAATCTGGAAGTATCGTTCGCTCTATTTCATAGTGGTGATCGAGTTCTTTATAAATTTTAATAGAGGGCAACCGAATAGGTTTCTAGTCTATTAATTTTCATAAAGTGGTGTCCAACACCAACCCATCTAATGGATGATTCGATCTTCTTTTTCCCCTTTTTCACTCCCCTCAACCTATACGGTTTCTATGGTTCGTGAACAAGTTAAGTTTATACCATCGACGCAAATCAGTTTCACAATTGAATCTTATCCGGCAACCGAACAGGTTTCTAGAGATAAAATTTGCTCCAACCGAAGGCATCCAATGCGCTCCCGGTAATTTATCCATCCTCCCCAAACAACTACCCCGATAACTCAAAAGCATAGCACATTCAGTTTGGATTTCAATTTTCCGAAAGCTCGATGGAGGGAAGGAAAACCTTGAAACCTTTTAAACTTAATAATTTGTCGTGGGAGAATTTTCGCGATTAATGTTACACTTTGCACATTAATTCATTTAAGTGCGTTTGTGCATTCATACAATATGAATAAACATTCACAACCTAATTGCTACCAATATGTAGTTCATGGACCGTTCCTAGAATCAAAAACTCCGTAATCTAATTACAAGTCTTCGGTCTTGAATCTTCGTCTTCTCGAACGGATCTTCCTCCGGTCTTCGTCATTACATATAAATTTTACATTGAAAAATTGCATCCTAGATACAAATATTTCTAGTAAGATAAATAGGCTCAAAACGGCCTTTACAACCCAATCGAATAAAACCGAACGATTCAAAACTAAGTCCATGAACCACATCACCATTCAAAAATAATGCATCAAACAAATTAAATAAATGGCATTCACAATTAATCTAAATATTGATCCAATCAATATAAATTAATCCATCCAAACGAATTAATCCAATTAATTCAAACAACCGTTAATTTTAACTTGTTCCGAACGAGAAAACATTTCATTAAATTAATTCCCCTAAGAATAAAATTACCATAATTATATTAGTCAAATTAAATCCAATTTAATTTGTGGGAAATTAATTTCCGAACGAAATATAAAAAATGGAGTCGAAAAACACGACCGGGCCAATCCCGGGGCACTGCCCAGCAGGCTGCCGAGAAGGACCGGCTTGGATCGTGATCCACTGCCAGGCAGCGGCCGGCAGGCTGCCGAGCAGGTCCGGATCACGATCCGCTGCTTTGGACCACGAGGCAGCGCCCGACCAGCTCCAAGTTGTCGGGTCCGTTTACGTTTTCGGCTCGTTTTTTCGCCCCGATTCTAAAAAATAATATTTTTCTAATCTTTATATTACATATTAAATCAGTTTTTCAAAATAAAAATAGATTTCTATTGTAACATAAAATCATGTAAAATTAATTTTTTTAGATGAACAATAGAAAATCAACGATTAATACGATTATGTTTCCAAATCATACACCATCCAATCAAGCATTCCAAATGCCAAATATCATATATACGATCGCAAGACCTACGCTCTAATACCACTATTGGGATTCGGTGCCTAAAACGAAGGCCCAACGGAAGTGGTAAAATGAAAATTAATTCCATCTGAATCCCTACGAGGATCGATCGAGCTACGTATATACGAATATAAAATAAATAAAGGAAGATTCGAAATCATACCCTTGTAGTCCGTTGGTTAAAATAGTGTTCTTCTCTTGAGCGATTCCCCAAGCTTTAAATGCTTTCCACGAATCCAATCCGCTCCAAGCTCTTGAATGATCCAACGCCGAAAGCACCGCGTCTCTACTTGCCACGCGCCGGAGAAACGACCGGAACGACTAAACCTCGTTATCCTCCAAGGATACGGCTAAAACAAGATTATAGGAGCTTGCTAATCAAGATTATAACACTTTAAGTATTCAATCCATATCTCTCAATTTATGTCTTGAATTTTCACCAAGAAAAACAAGAAGAAATGAAGAAGAAGAAGAAGAAGAAGAAGACCTTGAGAAAATATTCTCTCTCTCTCTCTCTCTCTCTCTCTCTCTCTCTCTCTTTCTCTACTCTTTTCTCACGGATGAAAACAACCTAGTGTGAAGTGTGTATTGGGACAAGTCTTCTTTTTCATTCTTTATACACTTCCAACCCACACCTACAACTCATACACATGAGAGATTCCCTACAAGTCATTGTCCTCCATTATAAAATGGAAACAAAAAACCAAAAGGGAGGTTGGTGGAAGGGGGGAGGCCATCATGGAAAAAACAGACGAGTTCGGTTCGTTTCGGACTCCTCTGAGTCCAAACAGATAAACTCCAATTCTATTCCGATTTTTTTTATCAATTAATTAATCCAATTAATTAATCATATGAAATACATAATAACATAGTTAATTTCTCCAAGAAATAATTACATTGATAAATTAAATTAATCACTAGTAATTTATTTAATTCATTAGGACATAAATTAATTTATACAATAAATCAATTTAGACATCCAATGTCCCAATAATTAGATATCCAACATCTAATATTCATAATGAGAGAATAAGCTCGATTCATTCCGTCGTCAATCCTATTGCGCGACTCGGTAGGTCCGTCTCAATTAGCAATGGGAGGAACCAAAGAGTAGTAGCACCACCTAGCCAGCATGGCGGCCTACACTGTACCCCAACTGAGAACGAATGATGGGATCATTCAAGAACCATTCTGTCGTGAATACCAGTATACGTATAAACCCTTCTTTCAAATGTCCCGATCAAGTTATAGGGTCACGGTCAGTCAAACCATATATGTACTTGACGCTATGCATGAGTTAATGCAAATCGAGATCATCGAGCTCTCGTGTATCCAATACAACTAGCTCCAATGCTTTGGCTAAAGACTTATGATCTCATATACCAATAACCACATAGGACATGTAACCCGTTCACTAACAAGAGAAAGAATTCTATCTTGGTATTCAGTAGGACCTGCTACTTGCCCATTAAGACACACGTCGAGGTTGACCCCCGCCTCCCGGTTTACAGGGTCGAACTACTCTAATGAAAATCTTACCGTCACAAGCACATCCCTACTAAATCCTCAAGTCGAAGGTTCACGAATACCTATCACAACCTTTCGATTCCGTCATTGACTGTCCCGCAGTGAAATCCATGTGACGAATCGAGGGTGAATCGGTTCGAGTATACTAATCCAATTAGCATACCTATAACATGTGCTCCCACTAACCATTAGTGTTCGACATGCACTCTCCATGTTAAAGAACATGTCATACAAGTCTTCATATAAACTTAACGCCCAGTCAAGTTTCATAGACTTGCGAACGATTAAGTATTTGAGCTATAAACTTTTCGAGTGCCAACCTCCTTATCCAATAAGGAGTGGAATGTTTTGCTCTCAAATACACGGACTAGTTTCTATATATATTTACGAGTTAGGAATGCCAGTAAGTACCAGTAAATAAAGAAACATACATTGCCTTTAGAATATTAATTACATAATAACAAGTACAATGCCCTCACTCATACATCCCCTGAGTGGCATTCGAGGGCATACTCCTAACACAAGACACCCTTCGTTCCCTTAGGATATTCCATAAACACTCGTATACATGCGAGATGCGGCTTTCTCGACTTTCTTATTCAAAGACATGTCTTTGGAATACCCCAAATCCGAAAATATCCTAGACTGGGCTTTCGCCCACTCCACAGTTCTGTGGGTATTTTTGGAACTGATTTCGAAGGCAAGCACGCCGCTGTTTCCAAGGTATACCCACAGAACGAAATAAGTAAATCCGAATAACTCATCATTGATCTAACCATTTCTAAAAGAGTTAGGTTTCTTCTCTCAGCAACAACATTTTGTTGTGGAGTTCTCGGCGCAGTAAGCTGGGACGAAATCCCATCATTTGTCAAGAAATCCAAAAACTCTCCACTAAGGTATTCGCCACCATGATCAGATCATAGTGACTTGATACTCTTTCCACGACGCTTCTCCATTTCAGCCTTGAACATTCTGAATTTGTCAAAGGCTTCAGACTTACGTCACATCAAATAGATGTATCCATATCTCGAATAATCATCTATAAACGTGATAAAGTATTAGAAACCACCCCTATCCTGGACGTTCATTGGACCACATACATCCGTATGAACCAATTCTAACACGTCCTGAGAACGGTTTCCCTTGGTCTTAAAAACCCTTTTGGTCATCTTACCTTCCAGAGAGGACAAGTTGGAAATGACTCAACTTAGAGGTCATCCAATAGGCCATCATCTACCAATATTTGAATCCTCCTAAGGTTTACATGACCTAACCGTAAATGCCACGGATATGTTTGGTTTATGCTAGAAGGTTCTTTTCTCTTTTTAGGTTTAGATAGTTAAGCGAGTTATATTTATACATAGGATTTTGTGCAGTATTAATGACATACAGTCCATCAGTAAAAATACCTTTGAAAATATATTCACCATTTCTTCTTCTAATAATAGCATCATCAAAAGAAACTAAATAACTATCACATTTTAATTTAGAAACCAAAATTAAATTCATTCTAAAATATGGTACTAATTATACATTATTAAGGACTAGTATTTTATCATTAATCTTCAACTGCACGACTCCCACTGCAACATCCATAAGCCTGGAATAATCACCCAGTTGATGGTTATTTCACCCGCACTAAGCTGCTTGGTTACCTGAAAACCATGCGAGTCAAAGCAAATATGACCAGTGGAGCCTGAATCAACTATCCACGAAGTGAAAGAACAAGCTGCCAAACATGTTTTGACTACTAGTGCACGAGACATACCTTTTTTAAGAACAGGACAGTCCACTTTAAAGTGTCATTTCTGACGGCACTTGTAGCACTTTCCCTTTGGCTTTTTGTTCGCCTCAGGCTGAGGAGCCTTGATTTTTACCTTGAGAGTTGACACTTGCTTCTGGCCCACTTGTTTCTTCTTCTTCCCCCACATGGGTTTAGAAGTTGAACACCAGTAGCCGCAAGGACTTGATACCTTTGCCTAAAAAAATCTTCCACAGCTTGAAGCTCTGTCAGCAATTCCGCCAAGGTATACTCCCTACAATTCATATTGTAGTTTAGGCGGAACTACTCAAAGCTCCTAGGTAAGCTGCTTAGGATGATATTGACCTGCGTTTGTGCATCGATAGTTGTCAATCAGATATCAAATTCATTTAGATGAGAAATCGTCTTTAGAACATGATCCCTTACCGGGATTCCTGCAGGCATTTGGGTCATCATCAAGACCCTCATAGCATTTTGCCTAGCTGCCCGGTTCTGATGACCAAACATCTCGCTGATATTTTTCATCATTTCTGCGGCCGTGCCCATACTCTGATGCTGATGCTGCAATACATTTGCTAAAGAATCCAAGATGTAAGAGCGATCCATCTCATCAGATTTCTTCCCTCTGCGGTATTCTTTCACCTCATCGGGTGTCGAATCTGCATCTAGTTCCAATATGCATTCCTCAGTTAGAACAAACTTGTGTTCCTCAGCAATTAGGACAATATTAACTATTAAGATTACATATCCAATCAGCAAAGTTAGTGCCATCTAGTTTATTTTCTTTGAGAATTACGACAAGTGGATTGAAAGACATGTGAGATAAAATTGAAAACATTCATCACATAATGCTAGCAAAAATATTGAGAAACCTCAAAACATAATATATATATATATGCTAGCAACCAACACCTTGAAAAACCCGCATATGCAAGCCACGATCCTGTGGACGTTTACACACACATTTTTCAAGTCGAGTTTTACGTCTTTAATTTTACTATCTAGTCAACTTACGTTATGATAAGTAAAATTAATAGTTGGTTCCTATTGGCCATGTATTAATTAACATAGGTTCTGATGGGGAGCTTATTAATTAATACACCTAATTGAACACCATAATTTAACAACCTTAAATATTATCTTTTAAATAATAGTCCTACAGATGGAGAGGTCCTATTATAAAAAATAATATTTACCTTTTGTTATCATTCGAAATTTAAAACTAGTAAACTTATAATTAGCACATCCTATATGGAGGTAGACCCTAATGTCAACGCGCATGCTATTACTTCACAATTTAAATTAATTATGGAGGCCAATTTGATTTTATTTATAAAAATAAATTAATTTAATCGCTTAGTTATTTTAGCCTTAAGGTTTTTAATTTTCTCGTCCTAACCTGCAAGAAACATATCATGCATATATTCATACATGCCACACATCCAAAACAATAAAAACCAACAATAAATGCATGTATAATTAAATCTAATTATCATGGATTTTATTCTTCGTTTTGAATAACGAGAAAAATCTCCTACTGCTTCAAGCATCTCGTCACCTCTTCCCGGTTGGCCTACAAAATTTCCAAATTTGGAAACTTTCTTTTCCATGTATAATTAATTACACAACAAAATTCCAAATTTAAATACTATGCACCAACGAACGCAACAAACGGCGGAAAAACGAAACAGAATCCTACACCGTACTATAATATCCGCAATTTCAATTTCCGGTAATTTTCTTTTTTTGGCGGAAATCCATCTTAACGAGTCGCTTGTGACCGTTTTGTCACTCTGAAAACGATTAATTCTGCACTTTTTGACATCTGAGTTCATTTCGGTGTCGTTTTGTTGAGTTCCGTGCTTCTTAGCGACTTTCCGCACTTGAGTTTGATCCTTGCGAATCTCGTTAGAAACTGTTGTTTCGTGTTTCCCGTAAGTCCGTTTAACCTTGTTAGATATGTTGTGAACTTCGGTTTAGTTATTCGATCACGTATCGTGATTTTTCGGCACTTTTAGGCACAAACAGTGCGTGCCTAGGTACACATGTTCTGTGCCTAGGCACATCCCTTTCAAGGCTTCGAGATGGGTGCGTCTGTACCCCGCGCTGGGGCATGCTATGTCTGTGCCGAGGCACCGCCTGTCGGCCTGATCGTGATTTTTAGTTGCGCGATGTGGTACGCTTAATCTGCGCCGCGGCACGCGAGTCAGCGGACCCTTTTTAGCAGTAGGATTTGGAGAGGATTTCATTTCCTCGCCTTTTTTCTTCCTTCTCTCCGTGGGCGATTTTTGGGGCAATTCTTCGGGCGATTTTTGGCGTTTTGGACACCTTCAATCTTAGAGAAATCATTATCATCAAAGTCTTGGTGTGGATTAACAACATTAAAATCATCTTTTTTTCCCTTTGAATCAAAGTAATCATCCTAGAACCATATTTTTGATAAATTCGGGGTTTGTCTTGATTTTGTGATTTTAATTCAAGATTGTTGGTTCCATTGTTATTATCTAGTCATGTTGATCATAACCCATGGTTTAGAAATTTTCACCGGGTCGATTCGCATTCTTGGCCGTTTTGGGGGAAACCCTTGAACTTTCGTCGTTTGTTCCTTTAATTCGGAGGTTTTGGGTCGTACTATGGAATTCATTTTCATTGTTATTATTGTCGTTCGTAGTTTATTATCGTGGGTTGTCGTTCGGCGGAGTCGGCGGGTTCGTAGACAGTTCGGGTCTCCTCACTTCTGTTGATTCTCCACGTTTGTGATTATTTGAGGCAAGTTTCTTGTTCATACATTTCTTGTTTTGTGGATATGATGATCGGTGATCGTCTACATGTGTTCGTTTGTTTGTTTGAAATGAACTTTCAAAAGACTTGGTTTAGCCTCGTTAAAAGCTCTCTTTCAAAACCCGTATGTATTTTGCGAATGGTGTGTTTCGTAAACGATTAAATGAATTCCATGGATATGTTTGGTATTAATGTTGCGCTTGATAATGCATGTGTATATATATATTCCCTCATTTCGGTGCGTTGTGGTTTGATGTTATGTCGTGTTAAGTGTTTGATGCCTATGGATGAATTGTTTGGATATTCTTGTTGTACTGTGTTATGTGTGTGAATGTGAATACGGACGGGGTTTGCGGTGACACATGGCTAGAGATCATGTGGTCAGGATGCAACAAGTGATTGATCTAACCGTGAGAGCCCCAGGATACCTACGGTGACACACGACTTGCGATCATGTGGTCAGGAGACAACAAGTGATTGATCCAACCGTGAGATGACGTGGAAAGTAATCACGGTGGTATAAGAAAACCTATGGTGCATGACTTGTGATCATGTGGTCAGGAGACAACAAGTGATTGATCCAACCGTGTGATGGCGTGGTGTGTGTTCATGGTGTGATATATGATTTTGGATGTGTTTTGCCAGGTCGAGTACCTTGGATGTGTTACCGAGATTTTGTATCTTGGGTGGTTATATTTTGCTGACTTTATGCCCGTCGAGGACCCGTAGTGGATTTTGAACCCTGTGAATCTTTGTCGGTTTTTAATTGAGAAAACAAATCTTTTGGCTGTGACCCCTGTTGATTTTGGAAAGAGAAGGATTCGATAATCCTAAATTGTTTTCTGTTAAAACTCCCAATGGCATTTTAAAACATCTAATAAATTGTTTCCCTTGAATTGTGATCTTTCGAATTTGGAAATTATACTCAAACTCTTGCCTCGGGAAGCATTTTCTTTCGTAGTGTTTGAATCTTTGAGTATTCTTGATTATTGTTATTCTTGGAATGTGAATTGTATGACTCGTATTATTGCACTTTGTACTTGCACTAGTAAAATAGTGGAATTTTGCTAACCCCCGAGTAATCGGGGGTGAATGTCTATTTTGCATTCATGTTTTGGGGAGCATAACACAGGGTTGGCATGAAGGATGATGAAAGATGACCGATACTAATCACATGAGGACCCGTACGATGTTGTATTGGTTTAGTTGTAATTTATTTCCGCTGCAGTATTTTCCCCATTGTACGAGAGTGTGTTGTATTTTGACCCCTGCGTGGGCATGTATTGAGATTGAGTTGTATATATTAATTGAAAGACCAAATCGGTCTGCTGAGTCATTTTAGCCTTAAAGGCGATGTTGAGATATTGGATTTTAGTTACCAGCCTCGTAGATCCTTAAGGAAATGGTCTATGGCGTGTAATATCCCTGAGCGGATTGGGGGTGTTACATAAATGGTATCGGAGCTTAGGTTGTGGAAACCTAGGCTGTCGAGTCAAGTTGTGTCTGTTGAGTTTCGTCTCGTCGGATTTTTGTCTACTGAGTCGTGTCGCGACGCGTCGTCTGAGATTTTTGTCCACAGTTTCGATTTCCAGTAATTTTTTTTGGCAGAAGTCCATCTTAGTGACTCTCTTGTGACCATCTCGTCATTCTGAGAATGATTAATTCTGCACTTTTTGACATCTGAGTTCGTTTCGGTGTCGTTTTGTTGAGTTCTGTGCTTCTTAGCGACTTTCCGCACATGAGTTCGATCCTTGCGAATCTCGTTCGAAACTGTTGTTTCATGTTTCTTGTAAGTCCGTTTAACCGTGTTAGACATGTTGTGAACTTCGATTTGATTATTCGATCACGTATCGTGATTTTTCGGTACTTTTAGGCACAAACAGTGTGTGCCTAGGCACGCATGTTCTGTGCCTAGGCATAGCCCTTTCAAGGGTTCGAGCTGGGTGCGTCTGTATCGCACACCGGGGCATGCTATGTCTGTGCCGAGGCACCGCCTGTAGGCCTGATCGTGATTTTTAGTTGCACGCCGCGGCAGGCTTAGTCTGCGCCGCGGCACGCGAGTCAGCGGACCCTTTTTAGCACTAGGATTTGGAGAGGATTTCATTTCCCCTACTTTCTTCTTCCTTCTCTCCGTGGGTGATTTTTGGGGCGATTCTTCGGGCGATTTTTGGGCGTTTTGGACACCTTCAATCTTAGAGATATCATTATCATCAAGGTCTTGGTGTGGATTAACAACATCAAATCATTTTTTTTTCCCTTTGAATCAAGGTAATCATCCTAGAACCATAGCCTTGATAAATTCGGGGTTTGTCTTGATTTTGTGATTTTAATCCGAGATTGTTGGTTCCATTATTGTTATCTAGTCATGTTGATCATAACCCATGGTTTAGAAATTCGTTTTCATAATTTCATCGGGTCGATTCGCGTTCTTGGCCGTTTTGGGGGAAATCCTTGAACTTTCGTCATTTGTTCCTTTAATTCGGAGGCTTTGGGTCGTACTATGGAATTTATTTTCATTGTTATTGTTGTCGTTCGTAGTTTATTGTCGCAGGTTGTCGTTCGGCAGAGTCGGCGGGTTCGTAGATGGTTCGGGTCTCCTCACTTCGATCAATTCTCCGCGTTTAAGATTATTTGAGGCAAGTACCTTGTTTATACATTTCTTGTTTTATGGATATGATGATCGGTGATCGTCTACATGTGTTAGTTTGGTTGTTTGAAATGAACTTTCAAAGACTTGGTTTAGCCTCGTTAAAAGCTCTCTTTCAAAATCCGTATGTATTTTGCGAATGGTGTGTTTCGTAAATGATTAAATGAATCCACGGATATGTTTGGTATTGATGTTGCACTTGATAATGCGTGTGTATATATATTACTTCATTTCGGTGCGTTGTGGTTTGACGTTGTGTCGTGTTAAGTGTTTGATGCCTCTGGATGAATTATTTGTATATCCTTGTTGTACTGTGTTATGTGTGTGAATGTGTGGATACGGACGGGGTCTACGGTGACACATGGCTAGAGATCATGTGTTCAGGATGCAACAAGTGATTGATCTAACCGTGAGATCCCCAGGATACCTACGGTGACACATGACTTGCGATCATGTGGTCAGGAGACAACAAGTGATTGATCCAACCATGAGATGAGGTGGCAAGTGATCACGGTGGTATAAAAAAACCGAGATTTCGTATCTTGGTTGGTTATATTTTGTTGACTTTATGCCCATCGAGGACCCGTCGTGGGTTTTGAACCATGTGAATCGTTGTCGGTTTTTAATTGAGAAAGCAAATCTTTGGGCTGTGACCCCTGTCGATTTTTGAAAGAGAAGGATTTGATAATCCTAAATTGTTTTCTGTTAAAACTCCCAATGGCATTTTAAACCATTTTATAAATTATTTGCCTTGAATTGTAATCTTTCGAATTGGGAAAGTATACTCAAACTCTTGCCTCGAGAAGCATTTTCTTTCGTGGTGTTTGAATCTTTGAGGATTCCTGATTATTATTATTCCTGGAATGTGAATTGTATGACTCATATTATTGCACTTTGTACTTGCACTAGCAAAATAGTGGAATTTTGCTAACCCCCGAGTAATCAGGGAGTGGATGTCTGTTTTGCATTCAGGTTTTGGGGAGCATAACACAGGGTTGGCATGAAGGATGATGAAAGATGACCGATACTAATCACATGAGGACCCGTACGATGTTGTATTGGTTTAGTTGTACTTTATTTCCGCTGCAGTATTTTCCTCGTTGTACGGGAGTGTGTTGTATTTTGACCCTTGCATGGGCATGTATTGAGATTGAGTTCTATGTATTAATTGAAAGACCAAATCGGTCTGCTGAGTCATTTTAGCCTTAAAGGCGATGTTGAGATATTTGATTTTAGTTAACAGCCTGGTAGATCCTTAAGGAAATGGTCTACGGCGTGTAATATCCCTGAGCGAATTGGGGGTGTTACACGGACGACCCGACCCGGCCCAAACAGCGGTCCCGCGTCCGGTGTGGTAGTTTTTATTGACGACATTTTGATCTATTCCCGGAACCGACAGGAGCATGATGAACACTTAAGGCAGGTGTTGAGTGGAAGGCACCAGGTTTAGAATGTACGCCACTATTTTCAAGGTGTACCCCCAGAACAAAATAGGTAAATTTGAATAACTCATCATTAACCTAACTATTTCTAAAAGAGTTATATTCCTTCTCTCAGCAACACCATTTTGTTGTGGAGTTCCTGGCATACTGAGCTGGGACGTAATCCCCTGATTTGCCAAGAAATCCAAAAAGTCTCCACTAAGGTATTAGCCACCACGATCAGATTCTAGTGACTTGATACTCTTCCCATGACTCTTTTCTGTTTCAGCCTTGAAATCTCTGAACTTGTCAAAGGTTTCAGACTTACGTCGCATTAAATAGATGTATACATATCTAGAATAATCATCTATAAACGTGATGAAGTATTCGAAACCACCCTTAGCCTGATGTTCATTGGACCACATACATCCGTATGTATAATTTTACACGAAATAAAATATATCGAATTTACAACAAAATTATAAAAAAATAAAATCCTATTCTACCCAAAGATTTTCTCACGGAAAAAACTTATACATGCTTCAAAACTGCGATTACCAAAAACGCGCAAAAAATAAAATAAAATCTTATAGCCATGATAATTGGACCAAATTCACCTACAAGACAATTCTAGCAAAAATATTCCAAAGATCATAATATATGAAAAACTTTAAATTGCCAGCAATTAAACAAAATTAATTAAATTGAACGGAACCTAAAGACCGGCTCCGATACCAATTGTTGGAAAAAATGCAGCGGAAGCGGCGGGTTTGGATTTACTAAAATCGGCCTTCAAGAATCGGATCAATTTAGGCTCGTCAAATTATTAATTAAATAGATTAATAAGCAATTTAAACGAACAATATTAATCTAGGCGTCTAGCCATGATAATTCGTATTATTCTTATCTAGATATAAGAGATCTAAGAATACATTACCTTTGAAGCAAAGTCTTCGAATTTCTCCTCGATCTTCTTGTATTTCTAACTTTAGATCTTCTAGAGTAGATCCCATCTATATCTGAATGTCGTGTGGGCAACAATCTACCGGACTTCCTTGAACATCAAATTAAATCAACCCGCATGAGTCGGGACATTATTTCTAGTAATAATAATAATTGTCATATAAATAACATTATTGCCTAAGATACGAAGCTTATTGAGTCGATCATTTTGACTCTCACCCATGGTAAATCAAAGCAATACATATTATATATACATAATTAAATATTATATACTTAGAATTAAGAAATAATAATTATTCGAGATTTACATTCTTCTTACAGTCAGTACAGAAGACACTATCTCACTTCGATCCTGTTCAACGTATGCAAATACGCTAATGCATGCTAATAGTCAAGACCAACTAATCTCAAGCATACACTACAACCTTTCACATAATTTATCTAATAATTATATAGGTTGTGAACTATTATATTATTTTATAAGGTACCAATAATGTGATATTCCATGTGACACCAACACAGCTCATTATCTACAATATAAAATAATTAGACATTTTATTTGCATAACCATAACGTGAATAAATATGCAAAATATGTGATTAAATGTAATTAATATTCTCATAGGTAGTTACAGAAAATAAGGTAATACAATCATAAAGTATGGTTTGCCGTATACAACCCTAACAAGAACATGGTCAATCGTAATAATGGTAAGCCAACTCGAGCCGTATATCACAATAAAAGCTCGTCCGAGTTGTGAGTTTGTCTTAAATTGGTGAAATATAAAAAAATAAAATATATGTCCTAACAATATGGTACATGTTGATTAACAACTAACGAATACAAATACAAGACAAGAACATAGATGAGAACAATTAAAACAAGCAACTAAAAGCAAGTAATTCAAGAAAATAAAGGAAAGCGAGAAAAAATGCAATATCTAGGGGTCCGTTTCCTTATTCAAAATCCACGCTATGATTTTATGTCAATCAATCGCTTGGAGTGACAATTACATAGACAACGTCCTCTCGAAATTACGCCTACTAATTATCTGTCCAACTAAATAACGATCTCTATATCTATATTATAAACCAAGTACTCTCTTTTCAGAATCCATACTTAGTCTCTAATTGAACAAAATTAATCAAGAGCATGTCCGGATAGAAAAATCCATACAGACATGCAAATTGCGGACACATTCACCAAGCCTTTCAGTGCGACAAGATTCTGTATGTTCCGTCAAGAACTCAGAATGATTCAGCTTGATTAACCCTTATAAGCTTTTCAATTATTGTTACCTTTCAATTGGGGGTCGGGGGGATATTGTAGGACCCACGAGTATAGTTTTTACTTTTTACACTTATTAGTGTACATAAACACGAAAGTCAAATTTCCCCTCTAATAAGAAGAAGATATCCCTTTCTACAGCTGTGTTGTATATTAATTAAGGGGAAATACTGGAGGATCCTTGAATACAACGTCCACCAATTGCTATAAGGTTTGAATCATGTATGCACCAATTAAGGTGAATGCTGTGTTTTTGTGGATACATAAAATATAGAATTGGATATCAATTGATTGTATCCAATTCTATATTTTATCCCGTGAAATTGCTGTATAACCACGTGCAACTTTTGAATTTAAAATGCTTGAGTACAACTTTTGTAAATTTATACATTGACCATCATTACCAAGGAACATCCGGGCCATTATGTGATCAGGCCAAGTCCCTTCAAGATCAAACAACAAGCTCTCCCCTCATCCAACAGGGTGAACCAATTCAGGTTGTCCAGCCCACAGAGGAGCTCAGGTACAATCTCCTGACTCTACATGTGCTGACGAAAATTATTTAATTGATTCTTGGTGTATTCTCATGGTATTTTAGCATGGTGTGTTTTGTGCATTCGCATGGGTGTAGTTGCAACACTCCAAAATAATAGAAGTGTCATTGCACGCCGTAAGACCGGGCTAACCACATCACATATAAGAAAAAATTACATGAATAACCATAAGTCAAAGAGTAATCAGGTTGTGCCTCAGCCACAATAATTTATTTAATTTAAATACGATAATAATATGAAGTGATATTTTTGCCCATGAAGGGAACTCCAACGATAGTTTAATAACGTAGTTTACCCGACCAACTCAATCAAACGACACATAGCAACAGGGAAAACAAGCCTAATAACGTAACACCCAATTCCTTTAGGGCTATTACAATACCGTGAATCCTTACACAAGGACTCACCAAGCTAAATACACCACACGAAATATTAAACATCGACCAGTAAGGTCGAACACCATAAAATACAACCTAAAAGTACCAACGACTCAGATATAAATTCAACACAAAGGAGACAACAACCTTGCAAGGGACTTAGGCTCTGTTCTTTTGGACTGAATGAATCTGAACTGAATCAGATTGAATGGATCTGAATCGAATCAATCAATCGAATGGACTGAATCGAATCAAGTGAATCAATCGAATCGAATCGAAATATATATTGTTGTGTCGAGAATTATACTCTCCGACCGGCAATCGCCTCGGAGATCGTGCGACCTAGCCATTGCCGAGCAGGCGTAAGCTGAGCCGGCGACCGGGCGACCTAGCCTTAGCCGGTAGTCAAGATAAATCGGCCAACCGAAGGTCAGGACAAGTCCGGTGCCGGCGATCGACATCAAATACGATCGTCTCTCGGTACTTGGCGGCCAAACTCTGGCGACCAACTAGCGGACGATCATCTCCCGGCTTGCGCCAGGCCCTTGGTGACCGGCCGATGCCGACCCTCGGCGGCCGATGCCGAGCCTCGGTGACCGGCTAGAGACGACCGCCTCATGCCGATCAGGCCGATAGTCATCCGGTCGGCAAAGGCCGAGCCTCGGGATCGAGCCACGTCTGAAAGCCGAGACAAGATCCGCATATCACGGATCGTTGACCTGACTTGTCAGCATCCGTCCACCAGCCGACAAGCCCGCCGAAAGTTGTCAGTAGGACCGCATGTGACAGTGACCCCGGACGCGTGCTGGCTCCTCATTGGACCGCACAACTGGCTGCCAGCATCTACCTTGGACTTTAGGCCGACAGTCCGTGTGATCGCCCCATTATAATATTGGCCGGCAGACGATCGCCCCATTATTATAATGGCCGGAAGGCGATCGCCCGCCAGAAGACAAGGCTCCTCAGCCTCTATATATAGCAGGCAGCCTGCACTTGGACAGCTCTCGGATTCCCATCAGACTTTACTCTCTGAACAAGCAACACCCACGAGATTTCACACAGCACTTGGCTATCTCATACTCTTGGCAACAGCTATCATTCGGTTATTTCTTCTCTCGGCCTCCCTCATCCAGAAGACGATCGGCAGGGATGAAGAACACCGAGCTTCGCTCAAGAGCTGGATTAACAGAGTCTTTTTACACTCATTGTATTTAGATTTCTCACATTAATACTTGTATCCACGAATATTTGTATTAATAACATCTCGCGAGAGCATTCAAGCCCAGGCCTAACAAACCCGGCAAATCTTGTGTTTATTCATATTCTCTCGGAAGTGCTCCCGCAAATTGTTGTTTGTTGTCCGTTCATTCCAGCAGTATTTAATCTTCGGATAAATATTTTGGGCAACAACAATTGGCGCTAGAGGAAGGGGATCTAACCCTCAAATTTTTATTCCTACCGTCCCGAAGAACACTCACTGTTCTCGGGGCATATACTTGAAGTGACACTCACTACGCTTCAAAGAAATCTTTCAGAAATCATGTCTTCCGCCTCCGCGTCGAAGAAAGCCACTGGACAGCCGGCCAGACGCCTCGTTCCGTCCCAGTCCGAGCCACAGCCGATGGTGGAAGGTAGCCGCGTGATCGAGAGGCGCTCGATCCGTCCACGGGCGGCCCAAGACTCTCGCTCGATCAGTTCCGAACCAAGGAACAGATCGAAAAGGCCATGGCCGTCCTTCAGGAGCGACGGAGTGCTCTCGACGCGCCTCCCGCTATCACCCCCTCGGCCATCCGCCGGAAGTCCAAGCGGAAGCTCAAGGCGTTACTGGCCGAGCGATCGCCAGGAGGCTCTCGTCCGCAAGAAGAGGCGCTCGCCAGCTGGGGCACCTCTGTTTTCGATCGCCTCGACAGCGACCCGACCTGGCGACCGGGGCACTCCGGCCCCAGCCACGAGACGACGGAGTTCGAGCCCGTTACCAGGAGCTCGACCTATCCGACTCCCAGAAGGCAGCCCAGTCGTCTGGCTCCCCTTCGCCAAATAGCCGAGGTCGGTAGCAGCGGAGTCAGGAGATCGGTTCACGATCGCCTCGGCTCCTGCTCCCATAGCCGATCTGCGGGCGACCGAGCCACGGCGATGGCCGCGATGCAACGTTAGCTCGACGACATGAAGGCGCTCCTGGAATCCGGGGCAGGCGCCAAGAAGAAGATCGCCGAGCCGAGCGAGCCGCTCGCTGTCGACATCGAGCTCACCCCCGTGCAGCACAAGATCGCCCCTCCGCAAACACCTTTGTACGAAGGGCGATCGGACCCCGAAACACACCTGAACAAGTTCAACATCTACATGTCCGGGTGTGGGGCATCTGACGCGACCAGGTGCCGAATGTTCCCTATGACGCTGGACGACCTCGCCTACAGGTGGTACACCTTATTGCCACCTCGGTCCATTGGCTCCTTTAACCAGCTGGCGCACGCCTTCACGGAGTACTTCGCCACGAGGGTCGCCCGGCCAGAAGGTCCCCTTCGCATGATGCAAATCAAGCAGGGAGAAGAAGAGTCCGACTCGGACTACATCGACCGAGTAGACGTGATCATCCTCAACGACGAGCCCGTAAGCGATGAGATCGCCCTCCACACGGTCCTAGCAGGATTCAATGGCTTTTCGCCTATGTTCAGGCATCTTACGAAGAGCCAATCCACGACCTACGCGACCTTCCGAGCAAGAGCCGCAGACTTTCTGGCCAGGCAAAGGTTTCTCCTTAGCCTCTGAGCAGCGCGATCGGCGCCCGAACGACGATCTCCCGCCCGATCGCCATTATCAACCTTTGAATAATGCGATCGGCAGCCGAGCGACGATCACCAGTCTTCCAGTCCGATCGCCGATCATCAAGTTACATCAGCAACCCGGAGGACACGATCGCCATCTACAGTCCAGCATCTAACATGACGGACTAAGGCATAAGATCGCCTCCACCGCACATCATAAATCCATGGTCCTGGTAGTCGATGGAACCAGCTGCTTCGGCCATGCAAGGTCCCTTTGGGCCGAGATCGACCGCCCTTCGTTTAAATATGAGGCCGGTGTAGTCTGAGGACCCTCCAAAATTAATCAGTGGACACGATCGCCCGCCCTCAAAGGTTCATCATCTAACATGGCGAACCCGGACAACGCGACACGTGCCACTACCCCCGTCTCAACGTACACCGTCGAGGTTCGCCATCTTCATGGTGGGCCGAGGTGGAAGCAGAGCTAAACAAGCCGCGGGCGTAGAGTTGAATCATCCGACGCATCCCCGCGCAAGGACTCCTCTAGACCGAGACCGCACGCCCTTCGTTTAAATACGAGGCGAGGCGCAGCCTAACAAAGGACCCTCATAATAAAGTGAGTCACGAGACACTCAATGTCTTCGCGCACCAAGACACGGTCATGGAGTCGTTCCATCGAACTTCGCGACTGTGCACGGTTCCTCAGCGACGAAACAACCAAGTTTCTACGAGGGATCGGCCAATGTTGTTTTTTGCAGGTACAAGACCGAAAGATAGCTAGCCAATCGACCATGATAGCCCAAGTCCGAATCCTAAGTCAGCTCAACAAGATCGCCCGTCCTCATCCTACACGATCGCCAGCAAGAACCACCTCGCCCCATGTCTTCAACATCGGAGCAAGCTAGGGGGCAATTGTTGTGTCGAGAATTATACTCTCCGACCGGCGATGGCCTCAGAGATCGGGTGACCTAGCCATTGCCGAGCAGCCGAGGCAAAACTGCCGACCAGCGACCAGGCGACCTAGCCTTAGCCCAGCAGTCAAGATAAATCGGCCAACCGAAGGTCCCAGGACAAGTCCCGGTGCCGAGCGATCGACATCAAATACGATCGTCTCTCGGTACTTGGCGACCGACTAGCGGACGATCATCTCCGGCTGCTGAAGCCAGGCCCTTGGTGGCCAAGCCGTCTGAGACCTCGGTGACCGGCTAGAGACGGCCTCATGCCGTCGAGGCCGATAGTCATCCGGTCGGCAAAGGCCGAGCCTCGGGGCGAGCCCACGTGCGGGCCGAGACAAGATCCGCATATCACGGATCGTTGACCCACCTTTGTTAGCATCCGTCCACCGGTAAACAAGCCCGCCGAAAGTTGTCGGTAGGACCGCATGTGAGTGACCGGACGCGTCTTGGCTCCTCATTGGACCGCCTGCAGTGGTGCCAGCATCTACCTTGGACTTTAGGCCGACAGCCCGTGTGATCGCCCCATTATAATATTGGCCGGCAGACGATCGCCCCATTATTATAATGGTCGGAAGGCGATCGCCCGCCAGAAGACAAGGCTCCTCAGCCTCTATATATAGCAGGCAGCCTGCACTTGGACAGCTCTCGGATTCCCATGAGACTTTACTCTCTGAACAAGCAACACCCACGAGATTTCACACAGCACTTGGCTATCTCCTACTCTTGGCAACAGCTATCATTCGGTTCTTTCTTATCTCGGCCTCCCTCATCCAAAAGACGATCGGCAGGGACGAAGAACACCGAGCTTCGCTCAAGAGCTGAATTAACAGAGTCTTTTTACACTCATTGTATTTAGATTTCTCACATTAATACTTGTATCCACGAATATTTGTATTAATAACATCTCGCGAGAGCATTCAAGCCCGGGCCTAACAAACCCGGCAAATCTTGTGTTTATTCATATTCTCTCGGAAGTGCTCCCGCAAATTGTTGTTTGTTGTCCGTTCATTCCAACAGTATTTAATCTTCGGATAAATATTTTGGGCAACAACATATATTAAGGGTAAATAATAATAATAATAATAATAATAATGGTAAATAATAATAATAATAATAATAGTAATTAACAACAACAACGATAATAGTAATAATATTAGTAATAATAACAATAATAATAATTAAGATTAATAATAATAATAAAAAGAAGAACTGAAATAATCAATCGAATCGATCCGAATCGAATCGAATCGAATCGAATGGACTGAATCGAATCGAATCAATCGAATCAAAATCAAAATAAGTCCAAAAGAACAGGGCCTTAACGCGACAAGATAACGAACAACAAATTTCAAATATTTTTACAACAATCTCGACTAACAATCACAAGGAAAAGAACAATATGAAGTCGAAAATATATAGTATCACTGTTGCCTGCCATCTTCATGCCGACCTTGTGATCACTTCCACGAACTACCTAAATCTACATACATGAAAGGTATACACCCCGAATGAGGTAGCTATTGGAATTCACTAGTGCAACAAATGAACCATACATTACACACATTAAAGTACATGCATCAATATTTTCAAAAACCGAGATAATAATTTTCGGAAATACAATATCCAAAATATGCCACAATAGTACAAACATTCATGATTAACCTTAGATCCAACCATGCACGGATCCCTATGAGGCCCCGTCGAACCATCCTGGAGTGGTTAATCCCAATGTTCCTAGACCCAACCAAACGTGGATCCCTCTAAGGCTCCGTCGGACCCTCTAAGAGTGAATGTATACCCTCACACAAATATACGTCAATTTTCATATTTAAGAATATAAGTTTATAGGAATTACTTGCCTTTGAAACATGATGAAACACTAAGAAACGGTAGACGCTCGCAGTTGAAGGGAGCCAAAGACTCCGAACCTAAACGATCCAAAAAACATCTATCAACGACTGGAAGCAAAACTGAAATACGCCCAAAAACCCTACCAACAAATCATTTAATTCTTCAATACGACATATAGAGGGTGACTCACAACCAAACAATCTCGATTTCACAAGATTCGGAAATTACATCATAATTTCGTAGGAGAAACATTTATCGGACATAAATAATTCATACTCATCATGATTCTATGAATAATTCGGAAAGGAAGGAAGAAAAATAGTAAAACCTCATAAGTCCCAAAATTTAGGGTTCTAAGAAAGATTACCTCGATTCGAAGGAAAAAGAAGGATGAACGGTGATTAAATCGCATTAGGAACTCAGAGATGAAGTCGAATGATGACATCCTGACAAACTCCGATTTGTGGAATCGTCCAAATCGCCGCCCGGAGAAGAGAAGTGAAAAAAATGGGAATAAGAATACGACTGTTAGGTTTTGTATTCGTAGAGATGCACGACCAGACATGCACGAGCAAATGCTCATGCATGACTCTTGCGTAGGTTTAGTATAAGACCATCCACAATGGTGATCCATTTTCATGAGATTGAAGAAAAGACAAAAAAAAAAATTAAATAAAGAAAATGAAAAAAAGAAAAGATGGAAGCAATCTTGGACGATCTGTATCATGGAGCGATCCGAGATTGAACAAAGATTGATGCTTAAAATATAGTAAATATTGACACATGGCTTCTTTTTATTGGCTGGTTTAAATTTTTATAGGTTAAAATTTATATAATTGAAAAAATGGCTGTAATAAAAAAATTAAAAATTAAAAAATACACCAAAATTTATGGTTTTCAATTCCCTACAAATAGAGACCAATATTGATATATTTTCATCATACTAATTTTTCTATTCATTTCAATACTCTCGTTATCTTGCTACTTTTCAACAAAAATCATTTTTTTCAATCCCCTCAGTTATATGGTAAGTTTTTTTATAATTGTAATTATGTTTCAAAATAGGTAATTGTTTGTTCGTTTTATCTATTTATATATTTATAATTAAAAAATAATAATTGTATGTATAAAAAATAAAAAATATAATTTTTATAAAATAATATAATAGATGAGATTGTATTGTAGAAGATTGTGGTTGGAGTGTGAAAAATTTGAGATTAGATTGGAGTTGAATATTATGAGGTGAATGAGAGAGAAAGTAATATTTTAATTTGAGATTGGATTGGTTAAGATTGTTGTTGTGGATGGTCTAACAACAAATCAGGTTGTTACAGAAATGAGTGCCTCCGTCGCTTATAAGAGCTTTTAGTATTCCAAAGCGACAAAAGTGTTTTTTCAGAAATAAAATCACGACTCTTGCGTCGTTTGTTGGGAGAGCTTGGGCTTCGGCCCATTTGGACACCTAGTCGACAACGACTAGGATATATTCGAACTTGTGGGATTTTGGGAAGGGTTCCCCATATATCAAATACTTCACATACTTGAATGCTGTTTAAGGGCATTTCATCTCTCTTGGAGATGTTTCCAGTGTTTTGACACGCGTCGCATACGCGAACAAGAGTATGGGATTCTTTTATGATTGTTGGCCAGTAGAAACCGGCGAGTTCAGGCTTACGAGTCTGCTGGGTTTTTTAAAACGACCGAGTTTTTTTATTGAGACGGACGAGTCGACTCGCTCACGAGTCGACTCGCATGAGGCGGCCGAGTCTAGGAGACTAATATTTTCAGCCTTTTTTATTTTATTAATTTTTAAATTTTAGTAAAAGCCTATGGGAAGCGTCGTTCTATTCTCTCAAAGTCCACTTTGTCTCTGCCTCTCGCCTCTCTGCCGCCGGCCACAAGATCTCCCTCTTTCATCCTCTTCGATAAGAACTTCCCGTCGGACGCGTCCCTCTATCACTATGTGTTTTAGTTTTTTGTTTTCCTCTTTGTTTTATATGCTTCTTTTTCCTTTTCTTTTCCCTGCCATCCTGTTCCTATTCTTCTTTTCTGGGAACAGGGCCTTTTTTTTTCATAAATTTAGAAGTTAAACATAATTTCTGATTTTCTGTAAACAGCTATTATTTTTTATAATTGTAAACTTAATTTCTGACTTTCTAGTAAACAGCTCTTAATTTCCCCCTAAACAGTTTTTTTTTTTTTTTTTTTTAAATTTGATAACTTTTGGTTCAAAGACGCTTCTTTTGTGTTATTTCTATGTGTTTAACGATGAACTTTGCAATGATTTTGATGCTTTATTCTAGTTTTTTGTTATAGCAGTAGTATTAAGTATTGTTGTTGAACTTTGTTGTAGATAATTTTTCTTTTTTAATTTTTTCGTTTCAACAAGGCGTATGCCTCATTCCGCCTCGAGGCGTACGCCTCGCCCCATTTGCGCAAAACGCTTCGAATACGAGTCGCGAATTTTAAAACATTGGTTTACTTTTAATCAGTTGTTATATTGGCTTAGAACATGTGAATCATGTTGACGTAGTTTATGCAAGTATAATAGTGCCTATATCTGTGTTTAAATGTGAGTTTGTTGATCATAATATCACTTTTTTTTGTTTATAATTATGTTAGTTAGAACAACTTGATGCTTATATAAGTGTTAATGTGTCTATATCTATATCTATATCTGTTAGGTATGTGTTTGCCATTTGATTATCGAATTGAAAACACAAATCAACATACAATAGGTTTGATCGTTTTGAATGTGTATGTGATTTAAATTAAAGGAGAATCCACAGAAAATTTAGGTGATAGTTTGTTTTAAATGATGTTTTTGTGAATCTGTTCATTAATCTGCAGTTATTGATGCGAAAACACACATCAATAGACAATAGGTTTGTTTGTTTTGATCATGCATGTGATTTAAATTGGAGGCGATTCTATAGAAAATTTAGGTGATAGTTTGTTTAAATAATATTTTTGTGAATCTGTTCATCAATATGCAGTTATAGATGCGAAAACACACATCAACATACAATAGGTTTGATTGTTTTGATCGTGTATGTGATTTAAACTGGAGGCGATTCTATAGAAAATTTAGGTGATAGTTTGTTTAAATGATGTTTTTGTGAATCTGTTCATCAATCTGCAGTTATAGATGCGAGAACACACATCAACATACAATAGGTTTGATTGTTTTGATCGTGTATGTGATTTTAAATTGGAGGCGATTCTACAGAAAATATACGTGATAGTATCTTTTAATTGACGTTTATGTGTTCGTAAATTAGTTATTGATGCCAAAACATACATCCACACACTAGATTTGTTTATTTTGGTTATGCATGTGATTTTAAAAGCAGGTGCTTGAGTGCTTCTACAAAGAAGCTAGGCGATAGATAGTCTGTTTCATTTGATATTTATGTGAATCTGTTGATATTTATCGCATTTGTTATTAAATCACCATATTATTTAATGATGTGGTTTTTAATGGCTTAGATAATGGATTAATGTGGTTTTAAATGGTTTAAACAATCGGATTTTCAATGGCTCAGATAATCGATTTATGAGCTATTGGAGGGATAAATTAGGTATATTTTGATTTAGTCAAGTATTTGTGGTTACTTATATGTGTTCAGGCAAAATTGATTAGGTGCACTTGACTTAGATGCCATTACTATAGCTTAATTATGTTTTGAGATAATGTAGGTTTTAATGTGTTAAATTAAACCAGTTTTTTATTTTTTAGGAGCTACTTGAGAGATAAAATTAGGTATAATTTGATTCTTTCAACTGTTTGTGATTACTTGTTTGCGTTTGTGTGAAACAGATTAGGTGCCGGCATAGTTGTTAAAGGCGCGCCTCAGGCGCAAGGCGCGCAGAAAAAAAGGCAGGTCGCCTTTTAAGCCTCCAGGCGGGCGACCTCAGCCAGGTGCGCGCCTTGGGGCGCCTCGGTGCGCCTTTTTGCTGCGCCTTGGTGCGCCTCAGGCGCGCCTCGGCAGTATGGCTTCTTTTTTGTTTTTTTCTTTATGTTTGATGTAGATGACTAGCTCATATTTATAAGATAGATGGCACATGCATGAATTAGTTGATTTAAGCTTTTATTTAGCTGATTTGAATGTTGTTTTTCTTGTTTATGATTATGTTTAGCAGTTTGCAATTACATTTTTATGTTTATTTTAGGTTTTATCTATTTGTGAAGTTTATGGTAGTTGCTTGATATGAATGGAAGATGATCCTTATTAGATTATTGATATGCCTTATTGCTGAGAGGCTATGACTTCACTATTTGTTTTAATAATCAAATGATCAAGACATAGTTAAAGTTAAGCTAAATTTACTTATATCTATTGAAAGTGATATATATTGGTTAATTCTGTTGGCAGTTAGCAAAATGAAGTCATCGTAGCTGAGAAAGACATTAATTAACCAGTGGAGAAAAAACATGAGATGGAAAAGAACCTGAATCGGTTACTGATTGAAGGTATGTTTTTGTAAGTTTGATTCGTTTTCACAACTTGTCATCTCGTTCTGTAACTTGCAACTTCTGCACTTTATAGCACAATCCACTGATGTAAAAAGTCCGGGTGAGCGTCATGCGTCTGTGGAAGAGGTTGGGTCTGTAAGTTTGATAAGCCAACCCAGGGCCAAAAAAAGAAAGAGTCATACGAAGGAAACACACTCAGGTAATTTGACTTTATTTTGACCATTTTTACCCAATTGTCTTACATTCAACTGCACTCTTGTAGATCTGTTTGCTGCTGAAAAGGATAATAAAGAACCAGTGGAAAGTAAGAGATCAAAGAGCAGGCAGAAAAGGTTGGATATAAATGGTGTGTTGACTCTAATTTGACTCACTTTTACTACCTCACTTTGTTGTATTACTGAACTTTTTCACTTTACAGAACCATCGGCTGGGTTTAGAAAGAAGAAGATGTCAAGGAATCCAATGAAGGTATCGGCTTATTTTTAACCCTTTGTACCCATTTACCTAAATGTCTTACATTCATCTTTTGCCTTGTAGATTTATCTGCTGTACTAGAAACTCGTGCTGAGAACAACGGTGCTGTGAAAGAAAATCCTTCTGGACTAAAGTGCTTAAAGAATAAAAGGCTTGCAAGTATTTAGTCGTTCAAATTCTATATACTGTTTTGGTAAGTAGTTTGTTGACTGTTTTAACTGTTTTTGTCCAATATAGTTATTTATTTCTCGTTTATATAGTTTTATCAAACTAGTGTTACTTGTATGTAAATTGTTCGTTATGTATTTGAAATTTGTATGCGTTTAATAATAGTATAATTTGGTGATTTATGAGTTGTAATATATGCTAATTTCGTTTTTTTGTACTGATAATGATAATATTAGAAACACACACTAAGATTTGTTTCTTTTGAATATGTATGCGATTTTAAATGCAGGCGATTCTACAGAAATTTAGTTGAGAGTTTGTTTTATTGGATGTTGTCGTTAATCTGTTAATCTGTTATGTAAGTGCTTGCCATTTAGTTATCGATTCAAAAACACACATCCAACAAATACTAGGTTTGTTTGTTTTGAATATGTACGTGATTGACATTTATGTGTTTGCGATTGTTATTAATGCAAAAAAACACAAATCAACACACTCTAAGGTTTGTTTCTTTTGAATATGTATGTGATTTAAACTGGAGGGGTTTATACAGAAAATTTAGGTGTTTGTTTAAAATGATGCTATCGTGAATATGTTGTCGTTAATCTGTTACGTGTGTGTTTGCCATTTAGTTATCGCTGTGAAAAGTTGATATTACAGAAAATTTAAGTAATAGTTTGTTTAAATTGATGTTTTTGTGAAACTATTCATTAATCTGCCATGTATGTGTTTGCCATCTAGTTATGGATGCGAAAATACAGATCAACAAGCACTAGGTTAGTTTGTTTTGAATATGCGCGCGATTTTAAATTGGAGGCGATTCTACAGAAAATTTACGTGATAGTATCTTTTAATTGATATTGATGTGTTCGCAATTAAACCGTTGATGCCATTACACACATTAACATGCCAGGTCTGTTTGTTTTGGTTATGCATGTGATTTTAAATGGAGGTCTTCTACAGAAAAGCTAGGTCATAGTTTGTTTCAGTTGATATTTATGTGAATATGTTGTCATTTTTTATGTATGTGTTTGCGATTTTTTTAATGAATCACCATACTATATAATGATGTGGTTTTCAATGGCTAAGATATGTGATAATCAATGATTTTGGTTTTTAAGGAACAGAAGATGAAGGGTGTTGAAGTGAATTACCAAGAGTCTGCACCTAAGCTGCCTATAAAGGTGAGCATATGATTTTTAATTATATGTTTTTTGGTTTTTGGAATATGATTTCATGATCTATCATTTATTTCGACTTTTTGTGAAGAAGTAGCTAGAATTAGACTGATTTAATTAAATAAAATTAGATGATTATTTATGCTTCATCTTATTGAGAGGGCATGATGTAACATGTCGACATGTCTGTATTTTACTTGGTTACAAAAGATGTCGTATGTAATTTTGCTGGATAGGACCAATTTTCTTCTATCATTAATTTGATTATTTTCAGTATGTTTTAGAGTCCATTTATGTTTTTACATTCACATATTCATAATAGAAAGTAACTGAATCGTGTATGTTAACTCTAATAATAGAATATTTGCTTTGTTTAATGTAGTGTTTATTTTTTGTTTTTCATGCCAATGCATTTTTAAGTATTATTTTGCTAAAGTTGATTCTTATATGGATATATATAGACTCTTGGTGATTTCAACTTTTATTGTGAGAGGCTCAAGTATCGTCCGCCCTTCAGAGTTCTATTTGATACACTTTTCTTGGAGGGATTTGTTTTACCAGAAGAAAAGAATGTTGTTTCAACTATACAGAATCTGCTTGGAGGCCCATTTTTATTTGTTTTCACGCATTGTGTGTTTCGAAATCTTGGACAGAAGGGACTGGGAAGGATTCTGACCGGCATGGCTACTGAATTGTATGTGTTACTTTGCTATTAATAAAATTTTCTTTGTAAAAAAAGAGTTTATAATTCTTTGTTTACTCTGAATTTCAGGTATAACTGTAATGATTCTATTAATGATCTTAGAAATGATTTTGACTGAAAAAAAATCATTATGGAAGATCGGATTAATGAGTGTTTCATTCTTGCAACCGGAAATAAAGAGTTGAGAAGGCTCATGGGGAAATATTCTGCTGTTCCAATCATATATATTAGCAATAACGAGAAGCCTAAAAGGCGTCGAGGTGCTCATGATTTAGAGGCAATGTTTGAAAAGGCGAAGGCATAAGCCTAGGCGTTGGCCTGCCAAAATGCGAGGCGTAAGCCTTGAGGCGTAAGCACTACGTGGTTTTTTTTTTCAAGTATAGAATAACACCTAAATAATAATCCTTTAATCAAAAAACTTCTAATACGTAATAATACAACTTAAGCAACATATATAAAGTTTAAAAACATAAAAAATTCAACCAAAACAAAATGAAATAACATAAGTTCAACGAGACAAGCAACAAGTTCAAAATGAAAAAAGTGCTAGAGAAGAAAGTTTGCTGCGTTTTGTTTGCTTGGAGTATTTTTTGACTGCTGAAGTAAAAAAATTGGCTGGATAACAATATTTTTTGTTTTACTCGGACGTTTTTGGGAGAAGTAAAAAAAAAAATTACTGGAGAAGGAAAAGTTTATGAGAGAAGTAAAAAAAAAAAAAAAAAAGTTTCCTTCTTATAAAACCGGCGGGATAACAATTAGGGTTTTTTTTTTTTTCCTTCGATTACTGCTGAAAAGCGGCGGATACAAACTAGGGTTTCCTTTCTTTTTTTTTCTTCTTACCCTGAAACGGCGTCGTTTCAGGCCAATTTTTTAAAAAAAAAATACAGAAATCATTTCGAGGCGCTGAAGGCGCACGCTGCGCTTCAAAAGCGTGCGCCCCGTCCAAAAGGCGCTCGCCTTTCCTGCTTTTCGCCGGACGCCTTGAGGCGTTTCCAGCGAGAGGCGCTCTGAGGCGCGCGGAGTGCCGCCTTTTCAAACACTGTTTAGAGGTATTACTTACATTGAAGCCATATTGACTTTTTTTTTCATGGAAATGAGTTTGGTAATATGCAAGGGCTAATTTTAAAAGAAGTTTTTGTCATGTGCAGGTTAAAGATGAAGAAGTTATGCCTCGTAAATTGTTATTTGAAGCGCACCATGAAAAAAGAGATATGAATCTGCTGAAAGAAGGTTTGTTGAGTCAAAATTTTACTAATTACACTACTTGTTGTCGTTTAATTTTTTAGATATACTCGTTTTTTAAAGATGGATAGAAAGTTTCTTGTGTCATTTTTTATATTAAAGTTTCTGTTTTTTTCAAGAAACTTTTTAATATGTTTTTGAGTTGTAACTTCAAATCTGGTCATTTTTAAGATTTGATAGAAAACATTTTTTTTAATTTAATTATTTTTTTTTATTTGCAGTTGATTTCAAGGAGTCTACAAGTGAAACGGTAAACGTTTTGGCAGATGAAGAATTTATTTCTCACATGTTGCGATATCATAAACGTATTAAACGCATTATTTACCGTATTTCCAAATTGTTGGGTCGTCAAGTGGCTCTTTTCTCGACAAGGTAACAAGCAATACATAGGTTTGGTGACCGGTCTAGTTTTTGTGTTTTTTATAATAACTTTGTATTATTTTATTGATCATTGACGGTTTCAAAGTTTGATTCATGTTAGCCGACCCCAAATCATTTTGTGACTAAGGCTTTCATGTTGTTTTGTATTATTTTATTAGTCAGGTGTGCTTTTAAGAAAAAAGAGCCTTCTCCTCACACTTATTGGGTTATGTGTGGTCATATGAAACCACGACTAGTCGATAATTGCATAATGAGTGTTGCTACAAAGTAAATATCAAATTCTATCGTTTCAACAACTCCAAGTGAAAATTTGAAGAAAAAACTTTCTAAGGTTTGAAAATTATCTTATACTATTTTTATTGCGCAACTTTGGTAGTTTTAATTTTTAAAACTTCTCATTTGCAGAAGCGTTTTGTTACCGTTATAAGCTGGGTGAAATGATCCTAAATAAACCCAAAGCAACTGTGGAGACTGCTGAATGCTATCATGAAGAGGGTAATACGTTGCAAGTGTTTAGGCTAGGGTCTTTTAAATATAAGTGTTTAACCCTCTTCATTGTAGCATTTAGTAGTCTCCACAGTTGCTTTGAGTTTATTTAGGATCATTTCACCCCATCACAACTTATAACGGTAACAAAACGTTTCTGCAAATGAGAAGTTTTAAAAATTAGAACTACCAAAGTTGCGCAATAAAAATAGTATAAGATAATTTTCAAACCTTAGAAAGCTTTTTCTTCAAATTTTCTCTTGAAGTTGCTACAAAGTAAATACCAAATTCTATCGTTTCAACAACACTCATTATGCAATTATCGACTGGTCGTGGTTCCATATGACCACACATAACCCAATAATTGTGAGGAGAAGGCTCTTTTTTCTTAAAAGCACACTTGAATAATAAAATAATACAAAACAACAAACATCTAAGCCTTAGTCCCAAAATGATTTGGGGTCGGCTAACATGAATCAAATTTTGAAACCGTCAATGATCAAAAAAATAATACAAAGTTATTATAAAACACACAAAAACTAGATCGGTCTCCAAACCTATGTATTGCTTGTTACCTTGCCGAGAAAAGAGCCACTTGACGACTCAACAATTTGGAAATGCGGTAAATAATGTGTTTAATGTTTATGCTATCGCAACATGTGAAAAATAAATCCTTCATCCGCCAAAACATTTACCGTTTCACTTGTAGACTCCATGAAATCAACTGCAAATCAAAAAAAAATAATTAAATTAAAAAAAATATTTTCTATCAAATCTTAAAAATGACCAGATTTAAAGTTACAAATCAAAAACATATTAAAAAGTTTCTTGAAAACAACAGAAACTTTAATATAAAAAATGACCACAGGAAACTTTCTATCCATCTTTAAAAAATGAGTATATCTAAAAAATTAAATGACAATAAGTAGTGTAATTAGTAAAATTTTGAGTCAACTAACCTTCTTTCGGCAGATTCATATCTCTTTTTTCATGGTGCGCTTCAAATAATAATTCATGAGGCATAACTTCTTCACCTTAGAAACTTCTTTTAAAATTAGCACTTGCATATTGCCAAAGTCATTTCCATGCAAATAAAAAAGTCAATATGGCTTCAATGTAAGTAATACCTCTAAACAGTGTTTGAAAAGGCGGCGCTCCGCGCGCCTTGAAGCACGCCTCGGAGCACCTCTTGCTAGAAACGCCTCAAGGCGTCCGGCGACCTGCAAAAGGCAGGAAAGGCGAGTGCCATTTGGACGGGGCGCACGCTTTTGAAGCGCAGCGTGCGCCTTCAACACCTCAAAACGATTTCTGTATTTTCTTTAAAAAAATTGGCCTGAAACAACGTCGTTTCAGGGTAAGAAAAAAAAAAAGGAAACCCTAATTTGTACCCGCCGCTTTTCAGCAGTAATCGAAGGAAAATTAAAAAAAAAAAAAAAAAAAAAAAAAAAAAAAGGAAAGAAACCCTAATTTTTATCCCGCCGGTTTTATAAGGAAACTTTTTTTTTACTTCTTCTCCCATAAACTTTTCCTTCTCCAGCAAACTTTTTTGTTACTTCTCCCAAAAACTTCCGAACGCAGCAAACTTTCTTCTCCAGCACTTTTTCCATTTTGAACTTGTGGCTTGTCTCGTTGAACTTATGTTATTTAATTTTGCTTTGGTTGAATTTTTTATGTTTTTAAACTTTATATATGTTGTATTATTACGTATTTGAAGTTTATTTGATTAAAGGATTATTATTATTAGGTGTTATTCTATACAAACTCTTTATTTCCGGTTGCAAGAATGACTCATTAATCCCATCTTCCTTAATGATTTTTTTCAAACAGTCAAAATCATTTCTACAATCATTAATAGAATCGTTACAGTTATACCTGAAATCAGAGTAAACAAAGAATTATAAACTCTTTTTTTACAAAGAAAATTTTATTAATAGCAAAGTAACACATACAATTCAGTAGCCATGCCAGTCAGAATCCTTCCCAGTCCCTTCTGTCCAAGATTTCAAAACACACAATGCGTGAAAACAAATAAAAATGGGCCTCCAAGCAGATTCCGTATAGTTGAAACAACATTCTTTTTTTCTGGTAAAACAAATCCCTCCAAGAAAAGTGTATCAAATGTATCAAGAAAAGTGTATCAAATAGAACTCTGAAGGGCGGACGATACTTGAGGCTCTCACAATAAAAGTTGAAATCACCAAGAGTCTATATATATATATATATATATATATATATATATATTAGAATCAACTTTAACAAAATAATACTTGAAAATGCATTGGCATGAAAAACAAAAAATAAACACTACATTAAACAAAGCGAATATTCTATTATTAGAGTTAACATACATGATTCAGTTACTTTCTATTATGAATCTGTGAATGTAAAACATAAATGGTGACCCTAAAACATACTGAAAATAACCAAATTAATGATAGAAGAAAATTGGTCATATCCAACAAAATTACATACGACCGCTTTTGTAACCAAGTAAAATACAGACATTCAAGCATCGACATGTTACATCATGCCCTCTCAGTAAGATGAAGCATAAATAATCATCTAATTTTATCTAATTAAATCAGTTTAATTCTAGCTACTTCTTCACAAAAAGTCGAAATAAATGATAAATCATGAAATCATATTCCAAAAACCAAAAAACATATAATTAAAAATCATATGCTCACCTTTATAGGCAGCTTAGGTGCAGACTCTTGGTAATTCACTTCAACACCCTTCATCTTCTGTTCCTTAAAAACCAAAATCATTGATTATCACATATCTTAGTCATTGAAAACCACATCATTATATAGTATGGTGATTCATTAAAAAAATCGCAAACACATACATAAAAAATGACAACATATTCACATAAATATCAACTGAAACAAACTATGACCTAGCTTTTCTGTAGAAGACCTCCATTTAAAATCACATGCATAATCAACACAAACAGACCTGGCGTGTTAATGTGTAATGGCATCAACGGCTTAATTGCGAACACATAAATATCAATTAAAAGATACTATCACGTAAATTTTTTGTAGAATCGCCTCCAATTTAAAATCGCGCGCATATTCAAAACAAACTAACCTAGTGCTTGTTGATGTGTATTTTCGCATCCATAACTAGATGGCAAACACATAGATGGCAGATTAATGAATAGTTTCACAAAAACATCAATGCAAACAAACTATTACCTAAATTTTCTGTAATATCAACTTTTCGCAGCAATAACTAAATGGCAAACACACACGTAACAGATTAACGACAACATATTCACGATGGCATCATTTTAAACAAACAAACACCTAAATTTTCTGTATAAGCGCCTCCAATTTAAATCACATACATATTCAAAAGAAACAAACCTTAGCGTGTGTTGATTTGTGTTTTTTTGCATTAATAACAATCGCAAACACATAAATGTCAATCACGTACATATTCAAAACAAACAAACCTAGTATCTGTTGATGTGTGTTTTGAATCGATAACTAAATGGCAAGCACTTACATAACAGATTAACGACAACAGATTAACGACAACATCCAATAAAACAAACTTTCACCTAATTTCTGTAGAATCGCCTGCATTTAAAATCGCATACATATTCAAAAGAAACAAATCTTAGTGTGTGTTTCTAATATTATCATTATCAGTACAAAAAAACGAAATTGGCATATATTACAACTCATAAATCACCAAATTATACTATGATTAAACACATACAAATTTCAAATCTATACTTCTATTAAAAGAGAGTTGTGGACATGTGTCACTTTGTAAATTTTTTGATTTTTTATTTTAAAATATAGCTTTTACATAGAGATGCATTCTTAAATTTCTAATAAAAAAATCAAGATATGTGTTGTGGGAGTTTTATTCCACAACTTACCCATCATCCACCAATAAAAAAAATTCCTTTATTTTTTTAGCTTAAAATTTTAAATGTTTAGAATTTTTTATATCAAGTTTATTTTTAATAAAAAATATATAAAATAGGTTTTTGTTTCATAATTTACAACTAGACATCCATATGAATATAATAAATTTGATGTAATTACAGTAATGGCCGATTGCACAAAAAAATTATATTAGAAAAAATATGAACATTAATTTTCAATAAATTAATTGATGCAAAATTAAAATATATTAACTCATTTTTATGAAATTAGATTTCAGACTCATATTGCTTACATAATATTTATTTAATTATAATAACTAAAAACAATAAAAACATACATTGCACACACACATATATTAAGACTTAATAACATACAACTTCCGTCCCCAAAATTTGTTCCTACTTTTTTCGGTATGTTCGGTTTATGTAATGGGCACTAATTAACTTAACACTCCGCTAATGTGGTACTCTTTCTTGAATTATATTAAACCCCATAATACACTCAATAAGTCCTTTATTAATATTACGCTAATATGATACTCATGTCGAAGATCATCAAAAATAAATTTGCAGATCGTGAAATTATTTTTTAATAAGAGAATATTTTGTGCTGTGCATCGCACCAGAGAACATCTAATACATAACAAACAATTTACATACAAGTAACACTAGTTTGATAAAACTATATAAACCAGAAATAAATAACTATATTGGACAAAAACAGTTAAAACAGTCAACAAAATACTTACCAAAACAGTATATAGAATTTGAACGACTAAATACTTGCAAGCCTTTTATTCTTTAAGCACTTTAGCCCAGAAGGATTTTCTTTCACAGCACCGTTGTTCTCAGCACGAGTTTCTAGTACAGCAGATAAATCTACAAGGCAAAAGATGAATGTAAGACATTTAGGTGCCGTTTGGGGTGGTTTTCAGTTTTCAGTTTTGAAAATTGTAAAAACCAAAACCAGTTTTCAGTTTTGAAAATTGTAAAAACCAAAACCAGTTTTTAGTTTCATTTTTATGGTTTTCAATTTCATTTTTAATATCAATTTTCAGTCCTATGCCTTATATGAATAAGTTTTCCATAAATCATGTGAATTTTTTTTACATGAGCACTAATGATAAAAAAAATTAAAATTCCATAATAGCAACAATAGCAACATTAATAGCAATTCCATAATTCTTATTTTTCCACTACATAATAAGTAGACATTACAAATGAGAAATATTAATAAAGATAGAAAAAAAAGACATAACTGTAAAAAAAAAAGTTTATATCCTATTAGTTGCATTCCATAAGCGTTGAGCCAAGCGATCTCGAAATGCAGTCATTCGACGAATATCTGCTGCTATCACTTGTGGAAGTACATATTCATCTGTAGCATGGTTTTGATTTGTTTCTTCAGTTTCTAACTCAACATTTTCATCAACATACCGTGTAAACAAAGGATCTCCTTGCATGTCCATTTTAATGAAATTGTGAATAACACAACATGCAAGTGGTATGTATTTTTGCCTTTTCACAGCGTATGGCAACATGGACTTGAGAATAGGAAAACGTGCTTTCAAAACACCAAAACATCTTTCAATGACATTACGTAAAGAAGAATGCATATAATTGAATAACTCTTAGGACCTTGGGGTTCCCTTTGGCCTCTATAATCACGCAAATGATATCGTTCTCCACGATATGGTGAAAGAAATCCAGGCATATTAGCATATCCGAGTCTAAAAGATAATATTAACCCTCGGGAGGAATAGGGAAATGATTCTCTGCATTATGAATTGATTCTAAAAAAATTCTTGAATCATTTGCTGTTACCTCCCATCCAACCATGGAAAATGTCAACTTCATATCAAAAGAGCAAAAACACATCACATTAATGGTGGCTCAATTTTCTCCCACGATATGGAATTTGCTCATCTTTGGGGATGCATCTTTGAAATATGGGTGCCATCAATAGCTCCCACACAATTCTTTAATAAAAAAATGTTAATGATTACATTTGCTAGTAGAAATAAGAAATAAGAAGTCAATATATTGAAATAATTTATTGAAATTACCTTGAAGAAAGGATAATATCTTGGATTGAATCGTATCTCCGGAGCAGTTTCATCAAAAGAAGGAGGAATAAGAAAATCCTTTGAAAGAGAGCAAACAACTTTTAAAACTCTCTTGAAGTGCACGTGAATAGTTTCCCTTTGAATGTTGGAATCGATCACTGAAAATCTAGTCCATATGATCGACATATAATGAGTAGAAATATTGCAACCTGCTCTTGAACAGTCACGAACCTAGTATCTTTCAAATTTTTCCTTTCTTTTAACAACTCACAGAACTTAATAAATTGGGATGATGTCATTCGAAATGTTTCATAACAATTCATTGGATGACTATTCAATACTTCAACCACCCATTCATGTCCAGTCAATTTTGAAGTCCTTTGCGGTTGAGGTTTTGGCTTAAGTAGAGTATTATATTCGAAGTTGAGATAAAGACATGCAATATTTAGAAGCCCTTCTTCATCAGAATCATCTATCAGGTTCCTCATGATCATATCCATCACAACTATCCTGCAAGTTGACAATTCTTGTCATGAAAAACATGAACAAATATGAATTGCAAAGTATTTAAACACCAAATGATACCACAAATGAATAGCAGTCATAAATCCAAATACTCATGCTAATAGGTTCATAGGCGGGTAATAGAGAAATATTACATTTCATAATTCAAACATGAACATAAAGACTCAAAGTTCCAACAACAATAATAGAGAAATTAGAACAACAAATATTGAGTTTCGCTAAACAATATTAAGGACCCAATCTTTTTTCCGCTCATCTGATAATGTCATGAACACATCTCTCCATAAAGGATCTTCTTTAAGTAAGTTCACAGCCTTTGCAAAAGAAGCACCATCAATACCTTCAAGTCCTTGAAGGACCGTTAAACAAGTTATTAGTGATTCCTTATCTTGCACATTCACCTCACCACCTACCCCCCCTGTAACATTGGAAGATGATCCTTTGACATTGTTTGAACTCATCTTCTCCAAAATTTCAAGCTTCTTTTTTTGAGTTTCTCCCAAAGTTGTTAAAGCATTAGCAAATGCAGCTTGAACATCTTCTCTCACTTTCCTTTTCTTGCTAGCTTTCTTTCTTGATGGATGGCTATCTCCCTCCTCATTATTGTCTCCTCCTTCACTCTCATCATCATCACTAATTGAAGGGCTTTTGGTAGAAGGATGTTGATTTGCACCACAAGCAGTAGTGTCCCCAAAAATGACACATAATTTGTCATAATGCATGCAACCTTTCTTCTTAAATTGCTTTGCAAACTTATACTTCTAAAAAAAATAAATCACACCATTAATTAATTATAAAATATTATTCTAATATTGTAACATATTAATAGAATATGATATCGAAACATACCTCACATAGCTTCTTCCATTGATCATTTGTGGCGCTAAGTTGTCCAGTTGTTGCATTATACCCTATTCCAGTTTCCATTTTCAACAAGGTAGTAAAATCTTTCCATCGTACTCTCAATTGATTGAATTTGTTTTTAAATTGGTCAGGTGTGTATTCCTTGTCAAATTTACATTTTAACTCTGCCTTGATATGCCTTCATGCACCCTTTGTAAGAGTGGTTGTTTGTCTATTACCTTTCTTAACTTCATCCTCCATTAAGCATATAAAATAGGATTCGACATCAGCAGGCCAAATTTCTTTTTTAGATAGTGTAATTTCAACCACCTCATCTTCAATAGCTTCATTCTCATTTGCCATCTAATAAGGCACTCATTAAAATATTGTAATAACAGTAAAATGATAAATTAATGATTAACGTCCAGTCTTGTTAAACAGGAAAAAGAACAAGATGATGAAGAAGACTAGTTTTAAAATCCTTGTGATAAATCACAAAGTTGGCACATCACAAAACCCCTGTGATTTAAAACTATCAAAGAATGTGACCAAAAACATTATGAAGTTCAGAATCATCTCCAAGTGCAGGGGAAGCAAAGAGATAAATAAAAAAGATCAGAAATTATGAAGACTATATGATGTATTTTTTAAAAACTCTGCATATATTTTAAAAACTCTGCATATAATTCCAATCGGATTTGGGGATTGAATATTTCATAAGAAAGCATAAAAAGAGAAGTAACAAAAAAAAAAAAAAAAAAAAAAAAAATACACACGGAGGGCAGTGAAAGGAAGAGGACTTGAGGAGGGTTCACTCCTTGAAGAGTCCAGCGAAGCAGAAGGAAAAAAAAAAAAATCAGAGAATTTCACTCCTTCCTCAAGAGTTCAGGCGAATCATTCGAACTCACAAAACCCCTCACCATAACCCTTTATATGAGCCCCTCCCCGTATTTACCCCCAAAACACAAATCAGAAAAACAAAAAAGAAAAAGAAAAGAAAAATACTCACAGCAAGATGCAGCCTTTTGATTGTAATCGGATGTGGAAGCTTGAGACTTGAGAGAAGGGGAGTATGAGAGAACGAAGATGCAGCCTTTTTGATATGTAAACCCTCCTTCGTGAAGATCTGCCTTTTGATATGAGAGACGGTCGCGACTCTTCTTTAAAAACGTAAAACGTAAAACCTCTTTTCTTGGTTTTGAAATGAAAGATGAATTGGTTTTATAATTTGTGTAAAAACCATTTCAGCCCCAGTTTACCCAAACACGTTTTGTTTTCAAATTTGTATTTCGAAACCAAAAACCAAAAACTGAAAACCACCCCAAACGGCCCCTTAGGTAATGGGTACAAAGGGTTAAAAATAAGCCGATACCTTCATTGGATTCCTTGACATCTTCTTCTTTCTAAACCCAGCCGATGGTTCTGTAAAGTGAAAAAGTTCAGTAATACAACAAAGTGACAGGTAGTAAAAGTGAGTCAAATTAGAGTCAACACACCTTCATTTATATCCAGCTTTTTCTGCCTGCTCTTTAATCTCTTACTTTCCACTGGTTCTTTATTATCCTTTTCAGCAGCAAACAGATCTACAAGAGTGCAGTTCAATGTAAGACAATTGGGTAAAAATGGTACAAAATGGTCAAAATAAAGTCAAATTACCTGAGTGTGTTTCCTTCGTATGCCTCTTTCTTTTTTTGGCCCTGGGTTGGCTTATCAAACTTACAGACCCAACCTCTTCCACAGACGCATGACGCTCACCCGGACTTTTTACATCAGTGGATTGTGCTATAAAATGCAGAAGTTGCAAGTTACAGAACGAGATGACAAGTTGTAAAAACGAATCGAACTTACAAAAACATACCTTCAATCAGTAACCGATTCAGGTTCTTTTCCATCTCATGTTTTTTCTCCACTGGTTCATTAATGTCTTTCTCAGCTACGATGACTTCATTTGCTAACTGCCAACAGAATTAACCAATATATATCACTTTCAATGGATATAAGTAAATTTAGCTTAACTTTAACTATGTCTTGATCATTTGATTATTAAAACAAATAGTGAAGTCATAGCCTCTCAGCAATAAGGCATATCAATAATCTAATAAGGATCATCTTCCACTCATATCAAGCAACTATCATAAACTTCACAGAATAGATAAAACCTAAAATAAACATAACAATGTAATTGCAAACTGCTAAACATAATCATAAACAAGAAAAACAACATTCAAATCAGCTAAATAAAAGCTTAACTCAGCTAATTCATGCATGTACAATCTATCTTATAAATATGAGCTAGTCATCTACATCAATCATAAATATCACTAACACGAAAACTTGATAAAATACTAAACAAACATAATTAATCTATAGAAACAGAATCTAAATCAATCGGCACCTAATCTGTTTCACACAAACGCAAACAAGTAATCACAGACAGTTGAAAGAATCAAATTATACCTAATTTTATCTCTCCAGTAGCTCATAAAAAATAAAAACCTGGTTTAATTTAACACATTAAAACCTACATTATCTCAAAACATAATTAATCTATAGTAATGGCATCTAAATCAAGTGCACTTAATCAATTTTGCCTGAACACATGTAAGTAACCACAAATACTTGACTAAATCAAAATATACCTAATTTATCTCTCCAATAGCTCATAAATCGATTATCTGAGCCATTGAAAATCCGATTATTTAAACCATTTAAAACCACATTAATCCATTATCTAAGCCATTAAAAACCACATCATTAAATAATATGGTGATTTAATAACAAATGCGATAAATATCAACAGATTCACATAAATATCAAATGAAACAAACTATCGCCTAGCTTCTTTGTAGAAGCACTCAAGCACCTGCTTTTAAAATCACATGCATAACCAAAATAAACAAATCTAGTGTGTGGATGTATGTTTTGGCATCAATAACTAATTTACGAACACATAAACGTCAATTAAAAGATACTATCACGTATATTTTCTGTAGAATCGCCTCCAATTTAAAATCACATACACAATCAAAACAATCAAACCTATTGTACGTTGATGTATGTTCTCGCATCTGTAACTGCAGATTGGTAAACAGATTCCCAAAAACATCATTTAAACAAACAATCACCTAAATTTTCTACAGAATCGCCTCCAGTTTAAATCACATACACGATCAAAACAATCAAACCTATTGTATGTTGATGTGTGTTCTCGCATCTATAACTGCAGATTGATGAACAGAATCACAAAAACATCATTTAAACAAACTATCACCTAAATTTTCTATAGAATCGCCTCCAGTTTAAATCACATACACGATCAAAACAATCAAACCTATTGTATGTTGATGTGTGTTTTCGTATCTATAACTGCATATTGATGAACAGAATCACAAAAACATCATTTAAACAAACTATCACCTAAATTTTCTATAGAATCGCCTCCAGTTTAAATCACATACACGATCAAAACAATCAAACCTATTGTATGTTGATGTGTGTTTTCGTATCTATAACTGCATATTGATGAACAGATTCACAAAAACATTATTTAAACAAACTATAACCTAAATTTTCTATAGAATCGCCTCCAATTTAATTCACATGCATGATCAAAACAAACAAACCTATTGTCTATTGATGTGTGTTTTCGCATCAATAACTGCAGATTAATGAACTGATTCACAAAAACATCATTTAAAACAAACTATCACCTAAATTTTCTGTAGATTCTCCTTTAATTTAAATCACATACACATTCAAAACGACCAAATCTATTGTATGTTGATTTGTGTTTTCAATTCGATAATTAAATGGCAAACACATACCTAACAGATATAGATATAGACACATTAACACAAAGCATCAAGTTGTTCTAACTAACATAATTATAAACAAAAAGAAGTGATATTATGATCAACAAACTCACATTTAAATACAGATATAGGCACTATTATACTTGCATAAACTACGTCAACATGATTCACATGTTCTAAGCCAATATAACAACTGATGAAACGTAAATAAACAGATTAACATTGAAATAAACGTAATTAACAAAAATATTAACCGAATTAAAGGCAATCGGAGGTCCGGCGATCGGAGTCCGGTGGATTCTGTAGCTGTTTTGTTTTTTCGTTTTTCCAGACATTTTTGGGAGTGGATTGATAGAGCGACTGAGATGGAATTGGTGAGTGTGTAAAAAGAGAATGAAACTAAGTGATAGAGGGAAAATCTGTTATGGAATTTGAAAATGAGAACACGAGGGAGTGGTGTGATCCAGGGGTAAAATTGTCTATTCATATTAACCATTTTATTTATAGTTTACAAATATTAAAAAAAAGTATAGACCTGTGGATCGGGTTTTTAATGAATCGCGTATTTTAAAAACGGAGTATACTCAAATCAAACAGCCCCAAATTGGTGATAAAAAACTCATTTAATAAATTTACGGATGAATAAAAATACACTTTATAGTTAAATCCATACCCAAAAATAAGCCTATTTTTTGGAATTTTCGAAAACAATGTCCTCAACCGGCATCTAAATCTCTATGAAAAACAACATCAAAGTGTAAAAAACAAATGTTTGGGCAGAGTTTTAAGTATATGGAAAAAGGGGAATGAGAATAAAAAATCCAAAGTGAATTTTGTGAACCCATGGCTGCAAACATCAAAATCAAAATATATAAAAGAAATAGATTAGATAGCCTAAGAAAAAAACATCAAAGAAACATAGATGAAATGATTTTTGTGTAGAGGGAGAGAGGAGGCGTTTTATAATGAAACGCCTCGTCTCCCCAAACCCTATTTTTTCATCTTTCATTATAAAACGCCTCCTCTCCCTCTACACAAAAACCCTTTCATCTATCGGATAAAAGAGGAGGGTTGCGGTAGGTTAGTGGCAGCCAGCGTAAAACTCGTCACATTCCATGGACATGAATCAAACATTGAAAATCGTTGGGGCATCTCCTCAGAAGCGACGCGCTGCATTTCATAGGCCCGGGTGCAGTGATAAGTATGCGAGGGTTGCTAGGTCGTCGCCCAGAAGCGGCGCGCCACCTTTACATCTGAGGGTGGTGTCAAATGAGCAAGGATGCGCTACACTTCATAGGCCCGGGTGTAGTGAAAAATATGCAAGGGTTGCTAGGTCGTCGCCCGGAAGCGGCGCGCCACCTCGAAGTATGGGTGTGGTGTCAAATGTGCAAGAATCCTTGCAGCGTGGACGGGGACAGACAGAGAAGTTAGTTCTTGCGGCTAGTAAGGGTAGTAAGGTGCGGTTTGGAACTTGGAACGTTAGCTCTTTGACGGGGAGATCAGCAGAAGTGGGGGAGGTTATGAAAAGGAGGAGAATTCACATAATGTGTCTATAAGAGACTAAGTGGGTTGGCGAGAAGGCAAGAGTGTTAGCTCCTTGGGGTTACAAGCTTTGGTACTCTGGAAAGGATAGAAGTAGAAATGGAGTGGGTATCGTCATTGATAAAGAATTCATTGATGATGTGGTGGAAGTGTCAAGAAAGAGCGATAGAATAATGAGTATTAAGCTTGTGATAGGGGATGAGTTTCTAACTATCATAAGTGCTTATACACCACAAGTAGGATTGGATGCATCGATCAAACAAGAATTTTGGGAAGATTTGGAAGAGGTTGTCGAACGAATTCCTATGGGTGAGAAATTGATCATTGGTGGTGACCTCAATGGGCATGTCGGTGTTAGCAGAGATGGCTTTGAGAGCATTCATGGTGACTTTGGTTTTGGGGACAGGAATGAAGCAGGAAATGATATATTGGATTTCGCATTAGCTCATGACTTGGGTATTATGAACACTTGGTTCGAGAAAAGGGACTCATTTGGTGACATATAGAAACGGAGGTAATGCAAGTCGGATTGATTTCTTTTTAGTAAGGAATGTTTGGAGGAAAAGTTTTACTAATTGCAAGGTAATACCCGGTGAGAGTGCTGCAACAGAGCATAGGGTTGTGGTGCTTGACTTTCGAGGTAAGAGGCACTTAAGAAAGAGAAGACCACAAGTTGACCCTCGAATTAAGTGGTGGAAGCTCCAAGGGGAGAATCGACATACTTTTGTGGCTAAGATTGCTGATAGTGGTATTTGGTCTGATTGCACGGAGATAGATATAGATTCGATGTGGAACTTGTTGGAGCATAACATAAAGGAAGTTGCAAAAGAAGTCCTAAGAGAATCTAAAGGAAACAGACCATCAAGTAAGGACACATCTTGGTGGAATGATGAAGTTAAGCAAGCGATAAAGACCAAACGTGAATGTTATAAGGTACTGGGTAAATGCTCGAGCGATGAGAATTATGAGAAGTACAAGAAAGCTCGAACAGAAGCTAAAAAGGCAGTGTGAAATGCCCGATCAAAGGTCAATCAAGAATTATATGCAAGATTAGATACTAAAGAAGGGGAAAAAGATATCTATAAACTTGCTCGAATGAGAGAGAAGAAGACGCGAGATATTGGAAAAGTTAAATGTGTAAAGGATACTGACCAAAAAGTTTTGGTTCAAGATAAAGAGATAAAAGAGAGATGGAGGTCATACTTTGATACCCTATTCAATGGCCATCAAAGACAAGATATTGAGAATTTAAACATCCCCTCAAGTATGGTTAACCGAGAGTTTAAGAGAAGAATCCAAAAGGGTGAAGTGACAATTGCATTGAAGAAGATGGGGTCAAAGAAAGCAGAAGGACCAGATGGTATACCTATTGAAGTTTGGAGGTGTTTGGGGGAGAGAGGGATCGATTGGGTAACTATGCTTTTCAATAAGATTTGGAGAAGCAATAAGATGCCATCAGCATGGAGGAAAAGTATTCTCGTCCCTTTGTATAAGAACAAAGGTGATGTTCAAGATTGTTCTAATTATCGCGGAATTAAACTAATGAGTCATACCATGAAGTTGTGGGAACGAGTGATTGAACAAAGGATCAGGAAATGTGTGAAGATAACAGAAAATCAGTTTGGATTTATGCCTGGAAGATCGACCATGGAAGCAATTTATCTCATCCGGCAGTTGATGGAACATTATCGAGATAAAAAGAAAGATCTGCATATAGTTTTTATTGATTTAGAGAAGGCATATGATAAAGTACCAAGAGAAGTACTTTGGTGGGCCTTAGCAAAGAAGGGTATATCGCGGAAATATATTGACATTGTAAAAGACATGTATGAGGGAGCTAGTACAAGTGTACGTACTAATGTTGGGAGGACAGAAGAATTCCCTATTACGATTGGGGTGCATCAAGGATCTGCTCTTAGTCCTTTTCTCTTTGCCATAGTCATGGACGAATTGACAAGAGAAATTCAAAATGACGTTCTGTGGTGTATGATGTTCGCAGATGATATTGTGTTGATTGATGAAACGAAGGTTGGAGTCTGTGAAATTGGAACTTTGGAGGGATACTTTGGAAGCTCGAGGCTTTAGGCTGAGCAGAAGTAAGACTGAATATATGGAGTGTAGGTTTAGCGAAAATAGTGATAGAGAGGCGGGGATGATCACATTTGATGGGAAAGTTGTTCATGGATCCACGTTCTTTCGGTATCTTGGATCTATTATCCAAAAGGATGGAGAGCTAGATGGCGATGTGGCTCACAGAATAAAGGCAGGGTGGTTGAAGTGGAAGAGTGCCACATGGGTTTTATGTGATCCTGGCATGCCTCATAGATTAAAGGGTAAATTTTACCGCACGGCAATTAGGCCTGCTTATTTGTTATATGGCACCGAGTGTTGGGTCAGAAAAGCAGTGTCACGTTCAAAAGATGAATGTGGCGGAGATGCGTATGCTACGATGGATGTGTGGTCATACAAAAAAGGATCGGCTCAGAAATGAGGTGATCAGAGAGAAGGTAAGAGTTGCGTCTATAGAAGACAAGATGATGGAGAATCGATTACGATGGTTTGGTCATGTGAGAAGAAGACCTATTGATGCCCCATTGAGGAGGCTAGAAAGTTGGGGAACAAGTAATGTTGTGAAAGGTAGAGGAAGACCCAAGAAAACTTGGATAAAGATGATTGAAAATGATATGCGGTTTCTTGGAATTGGAGAAAGTATGGCGATGGAGAGGCAAATGTGGCGGGAAAGAATACGGATGGTGGATGGAGTCTGATTCTTTTTTTTTTTTAATTCCTATTTTCTTTTATTTCATGTTATCTTTTTTTTTCTTTTTTTTTTCTTTTTTTTTTTACATTCATTTTCTTTTTTATTTGCTTTTTTCTGTACTTTTTCCCTCTTTTTTCCTTTTATGTTATTTATGTAACGATTATTGACGGTTTCAAAGTTTGATTCATGTTAGCCGACCCCAAATCATTTTGGGACTAAGGCTTAGATGTTGTTGTTGTTGTTGTATTTAATCTATTTCTTTTATACTCCCTCCCTCTGTCTCATACTTAATTGCTACATTTCCATTTTGGTACGTCCCATACTTAACTGCTACTTACTATAAAAGAAAATAAACCAATCATTCCCTCTAAATATACACCCTCCAATGATCATCTATTTACCATAAAATGCCATTATGGGCCCACCGAATTAAACACATAATACTAATAAACAATACTAATATGATTTCAGATTTCCATTATTACCCCTCTTAAAATATAACTTTGTTACACACAATACTAATAAACAACTCTAACATTAATACCCGTGCCCAGAAAAAGGTAGCAATTAAGTCTGGGACAGAGGGAATATATTTTAATTTTGATGTTTGCAGACATGGGTTCACAAACTTCACTTTGGATTTTTTATTCTCATTTCCCTTTTTCCATATACTTAAAACTCTGCCCAAACATTTGTTTTTTTACAATTTGATGTTTTCATAGATTTAGATGCCGGTTGAGGACATTTTTTCGAAAATTCCAAAAAATAGGCTTATTTTTTGGTATGGATTTAACTATAAAGTCTATTTTTATTCATCCGTAAATTTATTAAATTAGTTTTTTATCACCAATTTGGGGCTGTTTGATTTGAGTATACTCCGTTTTTAAAATACGCGATTCATTAAAAACCCGACCCACAGGTCTATATTTTTTTTTAATATTTGTAAATTATAAATAAAATGGTTAATATGAATAGACAATTTTACCCCTGGACCACATCACTCCCTCGTGCTCTCATTTTCAAATTCCATAACAGATTTTCCCTCTATGAATGTAATCACTTAGTTTCACTCTCTTTTTACACACTCACCAATTCCATCTCAGTCGCTCTATCAATCCACTCCCAAAAATATCTGAAAAACGAAAAAACAAAACAGTTACAGAATCCACCGGACCTCCGATCGCCGGACCTCCGATTCAGGGCTGGCCCTTGTATATAGGCGAAAAAGGCAATCACCTAAGGCCTCCAAATTTTTAAGGCCTCCAATTTTTTAAGTTATGTATATATATATATATATATATATATATATACACTAATTTTACACCCCGTGCGATGCACGGGGGTGCGACGTGCACAGCACGTCAGGCGTTCTCGATGTGTGTCTGTCTTCGTGGAAAGTGGACCAGCACAGCGTCTACTTTGAGGTTAAATAAATGAGGAAAAGCATGAGGAAGTTGTGTATTTATGAGAACATTCAAAAAGAAGAATGATCAAAAGAGTGTAATATAAATGTCGATAGCAGCAGAAAGATATAGAGGTTTTTAGCTTGGGTAGCACGGACGAGCCAAATTGAGAAGAGAAAACTAGGATGCATGGTATAAGGGTGTTCTCTAACCAGACCGCAATTGTAAAAGAAAAAGCACCTGCGAAAAATAGAAAGCTTATGGAAGTTTATATGGACAACGCAAATACACAACATACACAAAATATGAGTACATGTTTGACATATTGTGAGACTTTTCAGAAATACAAGTTCGATAGATGTAAGCTTTGGATTTCAAGCATTATATAATTAAGTTGGATTATTTTTTCTTTATTTTATTTTTTCGCTCTCTTTGCGATGTCTTTCATTTACCTGCATCGTCTATGGTGCACCCTTGCTTCAACATCTCTCCATACGGCATCCGGTGGTAATAGGATTCAACTCTTGCTAGCTCCAGAACAAGAAGCTCAACACATCGTCAATGCTTCTAGAGGTGGTAACAATTTCTTAAATATTTTACATAATATTCCTAAACAAAACAAAACAGTGTAAGAAGATATTAGCGAAACGAACAATTAATGTTTAGGAAATATACATATTTCTAACTACAGTATAATCTCCTCATAACAATAAAAAATAATGGTTATTTTGTTTCTGAAATTAACTTTAATTTGTAAGATGATAAAACCTTTTCGGAAACTCAATCCTCATTGTGGGCAGCCATTACGTTTAATTAAAGCGCAAATACCAGCACGCTCACAAAGGGATATAAATACATTTAAGCTCCTCATGTAAGGATTGTTCAGAGGCAGCAACGACTTCAATGAATCGATCGACGGAGGGATGATATTCTTCAATAAAATTCGAAAAAAAAAAACGATGATTTAACATTATAGCCATTGATTTACCATCATCTCTTTCATGGTTCTCATTTCCCAATATCACAAATCTCGCAATTAATTTACTCCAAGGCACTTCAAATCTCACAAAACCAGGTATTAGCAAAATTAATCGACGGGGATGAAGAAAGCAGAGGACACGTTTCAGAAGCAGGCAGAGGAAGCAGCAAAGTTGAGAAAATCGGCGTCGAAATGAAGGGTTTGGAGTAGGATAGGAAAACGAAAACATGTTTGTCCTGTAACATGTTTTCGATCAAAAGAACTTCACATTAAGAGCAAATCCACCTAGCAATTTGAGGAAATCATATTGGGAGGCCTATTTATGGATAACAAATGAACTGATGCTATCTATGGGAACCAAAAAGGCAAAAGATATCAACAAGATCTATCTATGGGAACCAAAAAGGCAAAAGATATCAACAAGATCATATGCACATATGCAAACAGATAGACATATCTTATGCAAAAAAGAATACTGAATATAACTAACCTGAGTCCTTGTCAGATTGAGAGTCACTGCCTCAGTTAATCTGCAAAGAATAACGTTTTTCCATCTTCCATAATTGTCTCTAGAGTAAGTACCGGCATTCCGCCAAATAGGCGACTCTTGGTGATTTATCTAGTAATTCAAGTTCCTATCTTTGTTCAGAGAAAAAAAAAATTGCTTATTAGCCAAGCCCTTATGAATAAAATTACTATTAAAGTAAAGTCAATCTGAATACAGAACAGATCTAGAAGTCAAACCCATTAAATTGGAATTCAATTAAAAACCACGAACCCAGTAAATCCAGACCCAAACCACTATAAATTTCATCCACATACAAAACCATCAATTTGAACGCCCAATAGTACCACCCCAAACAAGCGGGTAGCTGCGAAAACAAGCGATCTCCAATTTAAGTTCCCACCGACAATATCAATGTGCGTCTATCTCCATGGGAAATGAGCAATACCGATGAACAACTGAAATAATTTAGAGCAAGTCAAGGAGAAATATTAGTTAGATCAACAAATTAAACAGAAAAAACTGATTAACAATTCTGACAACCTGAGTATACAATTGAAAAGAAAATAAATCCAATATGAGACCAGCTGTGTTGTTCGATGGCAATGTCAAATCCCATGTAAATAAATCTGCAAGATAGGTAGAAGTTGAGAAACCACCAATTTTAGGCAAAGGCTGCACACAAAATAAAGAGGGAAACCTAGTTTTTATCTTTAGATCAGCCATTGTTGGAAAGTGTAATATTGGAGGAATTTTTTGGAACATGTATGTTGATGAGAAATACGAAGATTGATATTTGAGGTAACTATTTTATAAATAGGATGAAGGCCCTAGAAAATGTTTGAGGTAATGACATATAAGGGACAGTTAGGGATTTTTTGGTAGATAAGGTAGTAATAAATGTCTCTCTTTGTTTTTTTATGTAAAGGGTTGAGAAAATAGTTGTTGGAAGGTGTGCAGAATTTGGCTATATTGTTTTATAGGGATTGACTATGGTGGAAACCCCCTTAACGGTGAAATCTAGAAACCAATTGCATTATTAAGCAATTTCATTGCATATTTGTTATTATTTGTTGCATCAAGCTGGTCGCTAGTATATGCAATAATAATGCAATAAAAAAAATACATAAATGCATATAATCCTACTCATCTACAGCCGTTAGATCACTAATATCAATGGCCTACAAAAGTTTCTAGATTTCACAAGGTAATTAGTTTTCATATGATCTATTTCCTTGTTTTATATATGTAATGTATTTTAAATTATGCAGAAAATGACAATATTGATAGTGACATGATATGTATGTCCTTTTTATATTGCCAACATATCATTTTTATATTGCAAAATATGTTGAGTGTATATACCTGGAGTAACAGCCAAGAAGAACAGCATGGGAAGCACATTTTAGTAGCAAAACTTGTTGAAACAACTGGGAAGAAAAAGATATAACTAACACCATTGATGCTATACTAAAATTATAGAAAGTTTGAGAAAAAGTTTTCTGTTAGTTCTCTAACAGAAAACATTTTCTGAAGGTAAAGCAGACAAGTATGAAGAAGAGAGAGAGAAGAAGAAGACAGAAAAAAGAGTGTATAATGAGAATCACGTTTTCGACCAGAACTTTCTTCCCTCGTGTATAGTAAGCACCGTGCAAAAAACACAACGAAATATATCAAGATAATATAGATGTTGAAACGGAACCTCATTACAACTGGAAATCAAACTGCCAATAATTGTGGAAAGCAATATTGAGGTCAAAGGTACTCAACGATGCTGAACAAAAAATCAGACTAAGAGCACAACACTAATCATAAAGAGGTCAAAGTTGATAATATTTTTGGATTGATTGAATCAATTTTAGCATCTTCTTACCTCAGATTTACCCCCAAAAAATCACAAATGACTCGATAACATCTAAATCTCTGTGGCGGTTAATCTTCTAACCAAATTAGTAATAATAATAACAATAATAAAGGCTAACGAATAGATAGATAGATGAATAGCGGGCTGGAGTCTAACCCCAACCTAGTAAGGATATACTAACCGTTTCATCTTGAATCTCCTTCACAGACCTTACATACGCAATTCCTCGATTCATTAACCTCTCTTAAAAATAATAAATATAAAAAGAAAAAGATGTGTTAGGATAGGACTAATTCACCGGTGCTGACTATGAGGCACTCCCGGACCGGTCAGGGCGTCGATCTTTCTCCCGGAAAGAAAGATTCATCCAGTTGGGAATTTCCACAATAGGATCTTTAATGCCCGGTTTAGAATACGGTGGGAGAACCAGAGCGAAACAATTTACGGAATAATGGCCTAAACAATTTTAACATTTACTCAAAGACGAAAACAAGACAAGAAATAACCGAGAGTTAAAAAATGATTATCGATACTGGTTGGCGAGAAGAAGAAACCAAGAAACGATATAACCAAAGACAAAGCTCCGGATAAAGACTTAGGGGTTGTTTACTTGTGACTTAATCAGCTTAATGGGTAAAATGTCTTATTCGCTCAGACGTTTGGAGGTGTTTACTTGTGGCTTAATGGCTTATTCGCCCAGACAAAAATGACTTATTCATTAAGTATGAAATGGGGTGTTGTCCCCATTAAGACAAAAAAATGACTCACCTACCCCTAATTGAAACCACACATTTATATATACAATATAAATAATTTAAGACAAAAAAATGACTCTACTCTCCCCATTATATATACTCATTTATATATACAATATAAAAAATTTAGGTTTTAATATAAATGAATGTAATATATATTATTCATATATAAATAATATACATTATTAATTTATATATAATATTTGTTACTATATATTATTGTATAAATAAACTTTTGTATCAATATCATATATATTATGAGTATATAAATAAATATTATATATTACTCATATATTAACATTTATTCATATGTATAATATTTATTATATATGTTCTTATCTATTTAAAATATATTTCTATATATAAATATATATTGTATATTATATGTATTATTTATATACGTATTAAATATTTTATATATTACTTACATATAAAATTGAATCATTTATGTATAATATTTTTTTTAAATTTATATATATATATATAAGACGAGTCATGTTCCATGATGTATGTGTTGATTTTACAATATCAATCACGTATTGTGACATGACAATAGCAATTATCTCAAACTCATCGCCGTCTCATGATATTTTCCATATAAATGGAAAAACCTATGATGTTGACGGTTTTGGAATTTCGTTCTATTTCTCCTTCATATGAAGGTTGCGACAGGAAGGGCATCCGGCGTAAAACTTTGCCACTTTGTTATTTGCATGAGTTATGGTGTTAACTAATTTTAGACAATTAAACGACACTATAATCTTCATGCCACCGACCCCAACATAGTTGGGATTAAGGTGTTGTTGATGATGATGATGATGATTTCAAATTTGTCTACTTTGTGTTTGAATTTGGCTATTTTGTGTATGAACTTGACTTCTTTGTGTTTGAAATTGGATTTTTAAGTACTTTATGAATTTTTGGATTATATCATTTATATTGCTTAAAAAATAAACAACGATATATAGAACAGCTTATAATTCATATTCAGGGGTAAATCGGTCATTTTTGTTATTCAGACAGTTTATTCAGATGAAAAAGTAAACAATAGCATCAATTTACCCAGACAGACACAATTTACCTAGACAGACAAATTTGGTAAATGACCCCTTAGAAAGAACAATGTACTAAGAAGAATGAAAGTAATGTGGTAATATCTACTTACCCTGTATACCGAATACATATATATGGTTGTGAAGTTGTTCTTGAGCAGTAAAAATAGCTCGGACTTCATGAAATTTCCCTGCGAACAAGATCTGACACAAATAATAAAGAAAATAACCAATTGTAATGACTCGGCAGCTAGCATACTATTATTCATGAGTCCTTTGTAACATAATAAAATTCCAAAATTCCAAGAACTCGAACATTGTTTCTCCTGTTTTTTGGGAGGGGGTGGGGACGGGGATATTATCCAAATCAAGAAACATGTAGAATCTCAGATACCCATTCGACAAATTCAACATTTGTAACAGTTTCTACAACGGGTCATAAAAGTCGTCGAGAACTGTACACCCAACTATGAACCTGAATACAAAGTCATTTAATGATATTAACTGTTCCAAAAGACAAGTACTGAATACTAAAATCGTTCAAACAGGGTCTTTTGTTAACACTAATCATTCGTTACTTAAGGAGCCACCATGAACATTCTGAAGTAGATATTTTCTGCAAAAGACCATCAGCATCCTCATTTGCAGCATCAAGCGAGCGAAGTTCCTTAATTTCCTCCTGCCACTTCAAAATCTGCTCCTTGTGTACTCTGTCAAAAAAAAGTTTAAGAATCGGAGACGTTATAAAATCTAATTTTCAGTAATTATGGGACCCTTTATGTCCCTTTTCACTTACAAAATCATGCGTTCTTCAAAATCATTGCTCCGTTCCTTCAGCATAGAATTCCCAGAATCTAGCAGCTCAGACACCTTTTTATGAAATCATAATCAGACGCACAGGCTCTTAACAAAATTATCCCAAAAATGTATTAAAAAAAAGGTATTCTCATGAAAGTTACGAGTTTCTACAATTCTGACCAAATTAAAATTGATCAACTATTGACATTGTGGGATTTTACCATATCAGTGAAGTTATTGATCTTTTCAAGAATATGAGCATTATCTATCTTCACTTGTTCGGAAGCTCTTTGTTCGTGTTCTTCGCCTGGAACCAGTGCAGTGGATTCATCTTCTACCAAGCTCCTTATCCTACACCAATCACGAGGATTATGGAATTGTACCTTTCTTATAACTTCTTGCAACAATACTGCGTGGAAGAGCAGAAGAAGAGAAGACCTACAGAAAGTTTCATGCGTTTCGCCATTGCGCTGCCACTACCGTTTTCCATCCTGAATGAAACTTGCAAATAAACAAATATATCAGAAAATAACCAATCACAGGAACAACCTACTTTTTCTTTTTTTAACCTAGAAAGAAACTGAAGAAATAAACAAGGTTACATTTCTTTTGCTAAATAAATTACATTCATACAAAAGATTTACTGAAAAGGGAACGGGAGCTAGAACAGCACACTGAGCATATGTCTACCCCATGCCTAAGTTTATGTTTCCGTTTTACGAACAGTCAGCGGATTTCGATACACCTATAAATCAACAAGCAAAGTGTATTGATGTTTATATACCGATATCCAGGTGACAGAAATTTTGAAATCATACAGCATCATAAAAGCATTTTCCACGAAAAGAAGTTGCCAAAACTGAATACAGGACTCTGCCCACCAAATCGAAATAACACAATTTCATTTATACTACTATTCCAAATTCCAAATTCCAATAGCAGAAATCGCACGCAAACGAAGATCCTAATCACCTTGCACTCAGCATTTCGTCACACATGACTAACAATCCGTGAAGATTATAACAGTCACAAATATTGAGAGGAGAAAAGTCAATGTACAAATTACAGAATCACACGATCCAGAGGAAAATTCTTTAAATACTGATAAACTGAAGACCAGCAAATTATTGTAAACATTGATTAAAAAAACTGAAAAAGCGAATTAAACAAGCTTTATTTATCACCTTCGTCCGATGCAACTCCGCAGATACTAAACCACAAAATCAAATCCGAAGTTCAGATCTCCTCATCTCGCTAACTGCACAGAAATTCGTGCGGTTCAGTAAGTGAGAAATGCAATCAGGGAATATCGCAGTTCACTAAATTCAGCCTAGCGCAAACTCATTTGCGTGATCGAGTTGATTACAAGACATGAGAAGTGCTCAGTAGGAAGTATATACATCAAACTAATAAATCTAGAAAATAAATTAACAGAATAGCAGGAAGTATGAGACGACTTGACGTTTTCAGAGATTGATTCATGTTAGCAGGAAGTATGATCAAAGATGTATATCCACATGCTGTGTACACAGATCTAGAGCTTTTAAAGGACCCGCTAACCATTCTCTCTCTCTCTAAGAGTTTCCATGTTCTTTCACAATTCAAATATTCCGCATTTCATCGGATTAATCGTTGTATTTTTTGAACAATTTCTCACATTATAGATCTAAATCCACTGTCCGAGAAAATCAACCACGAATAAACAGCAGAACAATATAATTGAAAATTCTTTAAATACTGATAAACTGAAGACCAGCAAATTATTGTAAACATTGATTAAAAAAACTGAAAAAGCGAATTAAACAAGCTTTATTTATCACCTTCGTCTGATGCAAGTCCGCAGATACTAAACCACAAAATCAAATCCAAAGTTCAGTTCTCCTCGTCTCGCGAACTGCACAGAAATTCATGCGGTTCAGTAAGTGAGAAATGCACTCAGGGAATATCACAGTTCACTAAATTCCATGGTTATCACGGCGTCGCCTAGGCGACGCCTAGGCGACGCCTAGGCGGCAAGGCGGTCCGGCCAGGCCGCCTGAATCCATCGCCTCGCCTAGATTTGAGCTAGGCGAGCGCGGCGTCGCCGTCCGCCGTCTCCGCGCCGCCCGTCCGATCCATCCACGCCGGTCGCCGTCCGCCGCTCCTTATAAAGGCATGAAGTGAAGTCTTTGCTGCGGAACTTTTTTTTTTTCTGAAGTATGAGGCTTGCGTTGCTGGAACTTTTAGTTTTTCTGACTTGATGTGTTAATTGTTATAAGTATTTAAGTGGCATATTAGTAACTAGGGTTTCTGATATTAACCTCATGCGCCGTTATTAGTGTTTCAGTGGCAGATCTTTAATTAGGGTTTTCTAGTACAAACCCAAGTTGCATAGGTAATTAGCGCTATCGCGCTTATAGCGCATGCTAGTACAAAACTGTTATTGTATTTGCTACTTATGTGAACTTCGTACCCTTTATTTATTTGTGTTGAATTTTATGGCTTTAATTATAAAATGTGGACTTAATATAATGTTGTTTATTAATTTTAATAGTGAAATATTAATTATTATTATTTATTAAATATATTTTTTATTTAACGCCTAATTGTCGCCTAGGCGGGCGCCTAGGCGCCTAGGCGTCCGGGCGGTAGCCGAGCGCCTCGCCTCGCCTTGGCGCCGTGATAACCATGCTAAATTCAGCCTAGCGCAAACTCATTTGCGTGATCGAGTCGATTACAAGACATGAGAAGCACTCAGTAGGAAGTATATACATCAAACTAATAAATCTAGAAAATAAATTAACAGAATAGCAGGAAGTATGATCAAAGATGTATATCCACATGCTGTTTACACAGATCTAGAGCTTTTAAAGGACCTGCTAACCATTCTCTCTCTCTACGAGTTTCCATGTTCTTTCACAATTCAAATATTCCGCATTTCATCGGATTAATCATCTTATTTTTGGAACAATTTCTCACATTATAGATTTAAATCCACCGTCCGAGAAGATCAACCACGAATAAACAGCAGAACAATATAATTGAGAAAAAAAACTACATAAAAATGCGAAATGAATGCAAGAAAAATTGCAAAATAAAGGCAAATAGAGAAATAGATAATACCTTGGCATCATGCCATCGGGCTGAATGCCATGTTCAAGGCAATAAAGCTCCCAGCAAGAATTCCCGACCGAAATCCCTGCCTGCCCAATATGTATGCTTATTATTTCTCTCATGTTTTCTTCTGCCGAAAATTACAGAAGAAAAAATAGGAATCTACCGATCTGAATAAATTCAGAAGCCTAAATCGAAAGAATCCCTTCTCCTTCTGTGTAGGTCTAGGCCGATTTTTCTCCGTATCTAGCTCTCAAACAAGACATCGACGAGCCGAGCTTTATTCGAGCACCGACTTAGGCAAGGTGTCTGAAAAAATTGAAGACAAGAAGCGTAAGGAAATTGAATCAAGAAAACGAAAATCGAGGCAAGAGGAAACCCTTGAGCCAGAATCTCTAAAGTGGAGCCTCTCGATTTATGAGAAATTTTTGTCCACACAACGGATTGAACAAGTGGAATAGGCAAAAAAGATGGAAAAAGAAGGGAGATGATTCACAGTAGAAGACAGTAGAAAGAAATATAGAAGATGCACAAAAAGAAGAAATAAAGAGGACAGAAAGAATCAGCTTAATTAACAAGCACGCATTCTGACCCGTGAAATATTACAAAATCAAACTCTTATTTGTGTCAAAAACTTATTTTTATATCAGATGTATGTTAACGGATCAAAGTATATACAAATGTATTAAGTCAAAATTGTTACTCTTCCTGCAGGACAATATTCATGATGTAAACTTAACCAAACTAACTCAATAGTGCTGTTTATATTAATGACTTCCGACTTCCATTCTAATTTTTGACCCAAACTAATGGAGCTGCAATATAAAAGATATACACTCAATTTTTTTTAAAACCTAACCAGAGAAATAATGATAAACTGTACATTAAGAGAATTGAGAGATTTAATATTATCCATAAGCATTCTTTAAGAGTTAATCCACCCGACACATCCATTCAAGATCCGTTTAAACCAAAATTACCCGTTTAAACCAATTACCTAATCCACCGGACACATCCATTCTACTGCCTTCAATGTATACAATGAAATAGGGTTTGTCTTGCTCAGTTTCTTGATCTCACCATGTGAATAATTTGGGAAGGCAAACTCTATTCAAGAGCCGGTGAAACTGAGATTCCAGAGACTAATTAATTCATTCATTGAAGCTGCTTGATGACTATTAAGAACAGATGTCTTTCAAACGTTTGGATCTCTTTCTTCAATCCAGCAGACCCTTGCTCAACATGTGCACGTGACCGAAAAACCTTGTTTATCAACAATCGAAAGGAACAATATAAACCAACAATAGCTAACTACATAATATTACAATTTATTACCAAATCTAATTTTGTTCTTAAGGAATCGATTGTGCATCAAGATCGAATTACCAACAACATCAAGCAGATGCTTCATCCTGAAGAAAGATCAAACATTGAGTTTGGTAAAAAAATATAATAAATGCAGGGCGATCAGACAATTCATATTACACTTGAACCAAGTGCCATAAGGTACTGATGCGGATAACAATTATCTAAAAAAATAAGTAAGCGTACATCTTTAGGCGGTAAAAAGCCTTTCGAAAAAGCAAATATATGAAGAAAACAATAATATTTATTCCTCATAGACAACCGCTTATACAAAGATGATTGAATCATGTTTGAATATAATCCAAACCCTCCATGTAGCAGTTTGAATTCATAAAGAAAAAACATGTCAAAACCAAATAATACAGAACATTATAACAGCTATAAATCAAAACCTAAGAACAGTTAAAGTGAACTGAACCTCAACTTTTGCAATTTTGATTAACAACATAAGCTAATTAAGCAAATATTTATCTTCTTAACGAAAACCTAAGCAACTGTGATATGAGACAACAGTTAATTAACCGGGTTATATATCATTTGTGTATTAATTTGCATTAAATGGACTATATATAGTCATGAGACACGTTAGCTTGTAAGCAAATGAAAAGATGGATGAGTAGTTTAATCGTTCATTTATTGTTGAAATTCAATTATTACACATCAAAAGATAGACGTTAAAATCTTATAATTAAGATATGTGTCTTTCGAAATTCTTCAAACATTGGTTGGAAGTAGTATAGATTATTATTATTCCACATTTTAAAATGATGTATTTGGTATAATGACATTTAAACTTTAATACTCCACATTAATTAGGAGGACTCAATCTTTATATATATAAGATTCCTAAACGACTTTTTAAGTTTAAAGAGCAAATTAGAATTTTTAAAGAGTGATTTTTTTGTTTTTTTGCATATAAAGAGGACAAAAGAATCAGCTTAATCACTAAGAGCATTCCTAAACGGATTTTTAAGTTTAAAGAGCAAATTAGAATTTTTAAAGAGTGATTTTTTTTTTTTTGCATCTTATACTCTTTACTGGCTTGTTGCCTAATATTATTTTAACAGGCATTATCCAACCCGTGCGATGCACGGTCTTTGGTTGAATATCTACGTATTTTGTACGTAATGTTGGGGCAGACGGTTGAATGAGCATATAGCAGAATTTAAATGGCTTTTAGAGAAGTTTATATATTTTTTATTGTTATTGTCCTTTTATTTTAGTCTATGTAATTAGTTATATGAAATGAGGCTTTACTAATTCGTATGTTGCTCCGGGATTGTTTTTGGTTTATTCAACCTGTGTGATGCACCGATTGTATCTAAGATTTCATAGCTAAAATTTAACCATCTTGTAATTTATACTATCATTTAAAAGTTCATTTTAATCACCTTGTGTATTAGAAGGTGTATTTGCATTGTGATGTTTATCATAACTTTTGTATTTAAATTAGTTTATTTACATTAAATGTTACATTTAAAATAGTCTCTTCATATGTAATCCTTTAACATGAATAAGTGACATAAATCCCCCTTCCATATTAAATTAAGGGGGATAAGTTTTATATAGTATAGATGGGCCGTTAGAAAAAATGAACAAATGGATACTGGAAATAATAGTATTCAATTTAATCCAGAGGGTTTTTTTGGCTATGTAAAATTTGAATAGTGAATATTTATTTTGGCTAAATAGAAATGTTGGAGAAAGTTTTGGTAATGAAGATGATTTTTCAATTAAAGAGTCTATTAAAATGCTCTTAACTCCAGTTCATTTGAAATAACAAAATATGAAACCCCTTTAAAATGTTAATAAAAGAGAAAAAAACTTGAGGTTCAAATTTACATACTTAGTACTTAGAGAGAAGCAAATGTTGAATCGAATGGCAACAACAACAACAACATTACCCTAATGCCTTAACGGCTCCCGCAAAAAGCGAGGTAAGGGGATTGGATGTCTGTGACCTTACCCTGTGTCTTAACACGAGATTTGTTTAGGATGATCCAAAATGAAAATTGCATCGAGAATTGCATGGAGTGACTAGTACTTCATGAGAAAAAGAAGTGCAGCCAATTTAGTTAGTCATTTTGTTTTATTCCATTATAATCCAGAACCAAAGAATAATGGGCTACTTGTAATTTTAAAGGTCATATTGGGGGTTTTCTTGTAATTAGGCCAAGCGTTGGTGGTAGTTTTTGTAATTTACCCAAAAGTCTATATATATATTGGTAGATTCCAGAGTGAAGATGTATACCGACTTCACCGCATCGTAAACTGTGTCGTCGGTCGCACACCAAAGCCAGGACCCATCTGCACCCTTTCCTTTGGCTTTCAGAACGTCCGAAATCATGGTGCCTTCAAAACCATGTTCTTCGATACGAGCAAGAGAGGTTGATTCCTAGCGTGCGAACATAAGGGTCCTCATGGATGGAGGGGCCACATGGATGTGGCGAAGAACAGCATTCCTCAACGCATGCCCATGTGAGAAGATTGCTTTGATGCTTCCTTGCGTTGTGCCTAAATAATGAAGTCAAGAGACCATTCAAGATCAATAAAGATCTCAAATCTCTTAAAAAAATAAAAAAAAAAGTGATTCTCAGCTTTCAAGTGGAAAAAAAAAATAAAAAGAAAAAAGAATGAAAGATAAAATCTTCTATATCTAAAAGCTGAGAATCACTTTGTTTAGAGTTTGCAAACGCTCCCTAAGAGTCAGATCTCTTTGAGTCTTAAAATTCACAACCTTTAGAACCACCTAAATTCACAACCTTTAGAACCACCTAAATTCCTCAAAGCCCACAAGCTAAAACTAATTATTTTTAGCTTTTTTCTTTTCCCACACACGCACACAAGGGGGATCGTCCCCTGTCCTGAGTTCCCCCCCAAGAGGCTCTGTAATACCCGGTTGTAATTCATTCATTTTCATTCAGTAATTATCAGTCTGTAATTGTCACTCAGTGTATTTTCACTCAATTATAATCATTCATCAATCATGTTCATTCACCGTGTTCACCGTTCGTATAAACTTCGAGTTGAGTATCGTTATTGTTCATCGTTTCAACTTTCCTCATATGAGTTCGACTTTGTTAGATCACTATTAATTTTTGGTAACTCCAAAAATTCTAAATCTTTGCAATATTATAGAGCATCGAGTTAGCTTTCCAATGGTTCAAACGGTGAGTCAATCGGAGTCCGTACGAGAGAGTTATGGTCGTTTCAGTTTTTGGCCGATCATGCCAGGCCGAACTCGGCCGTGTCGTCCGACACGGCCCGTGCCGATTCGTCCGGAAAATGCAGAGTTTACGCCGACCAGGCTCGGCCGTCGTCCGACACCGCGGCCGTGCCGTACTCTTCCGGATAAGCACGGAGCATCGCTGACACGCCCGGCCGTGTCCCGTGACACGGTCGAGTCATGCCGAAGTCGTCGGGCGGGTCGCTATCGGAAGGCCCTCGGTAGCTGCGACCGTGTCAATCCGGACACGGCCGAGTCACTGTCGGCCAATCGGCCGGCCGTGCGACACGGCCGTGCCGATCGGCACGGCCGTGTCCGGCAGATCGAACCCCTATAAATTCATTTTTTCATCATTTCACCCATTTTACGCATTTTCTTCACCTTCAACCGAGAGATAAGGCTTGAGGAGGGTTTTTCCTTCACAAATCATTTGGGTGTTTGATTTTCTTCATCTCCTTTCGATCGTGAAGCTTGGATAATCAATCTAACGCGTATTCTTGGATTGAAGCACTTGGATCATCAAGAGGTAATTCCTTCAACACTTTGGACTTCGATTTTGTGTTGAAATAGGATGTTTTGGACGTTATAATCATGATATATGAAGGGATATGTATATGATTATGAGTTTGTATAAGATTCATTGGATTATTGAGGGATTATTCAAGAACACTTTGGAAATCGAGTTGGAATTGGGGATTTTCGACTAATTGTTGTTATAATCACGTTTCGGATAATCATAGCGGATTATTGATCGTATTGGAGATGTTTTGTTGATTTGAAACACTTCTTGGGGATTTGAAGTTGATATTATTGAGGTTTAGTTGTATACAATCAAAGTTGGCCTCAAAGTGTTCGATATAATGCCCGATGAACTTGGTTTAATCGTATCGACGTCTTGAGTTCGTTTTATTCGTGTTTAATTCGTTATTAATCGGATTGTTGGTAATTGTAATGAATTAAGGTTGTTCGGCGTAGGTATCTTGGTTAGGGCGTTGTTCGTGGACGGACATTCTTCATTGTTGTTGTGTAAGTTAAATCTTACTCGGTTAAAAGGATACTCATTCCTTTCGTTGTTGATTGTTCATAATCATAATTCATTCATCATAATTATAATCATTTTGAGATTTGTAATTGTCGAATAATAATTTCATTCACGAGGAGCAGCCGTTCCAAATCATTTCATTGGATTATCAATCACGTCACTATTACTTTCATAACGGTGAGTCATTTTATCCTTGTCTAATTAATTATTCATTGACGTTCATTATGGTCATTCGTTCATGTGACCTTCCGGTTCATATTGCGTGGCGGGTGTGTATGCATGTGGAATTTTTAGTCGGGCACACGATGGTTATTGTATTGGGTTCACCGATACATTAGGCCGTGCACACGAGTCATATTGTCTCGTGAGACTAATTAGGTACACGGACGGGTGTTGTACACTTGCACAGAACATTACGCGTACTATGGTACTCCTCTTGGCGTAATTCATGATTAAGAATATTTCATAACTTGATTAATTCATGATTGTGTAATTTCAACCCTTGAGTATTGTTGTTACGTATGGCGACCCGTTTGGGGATTTTGTTTTAGTCACGGCAAGGCAAAGGCATGGGAAGAGCATGTTGGCGGCGAGTCGATGATACTAGTAGGGGCCCCAATCATTTCGTTTATTTGATCGATTTGATCATTTGATCATTTGTATTTTCATTGCAAAATTCCGTTTGAAATGTTTATTTATTCAGGTGGTGTATTTTATCTTCACATAAAATACACTAGTATTGATATTGTCTGGTGTGTTGTACTTAAACTCCTCATCGGAGTATTTGGTAATATAATGTGGTTCGGTACTACATTTATCTTGTGTAATTCATTCATTTTCATTTGCACAGTGGGTCCCAGGTCGGGGATCTACGGCTTGTAATATCCGCCTAGTTTGGGGTGTTACGAGTTGGTATCGGAGCGTGGTTTTGAATACTACCCTCCAAGTCATGTCTCGTTTGAAATCATCGTCATCGGACTAGTATCATTGGACTTTCGCGTCACGTGTGACCTGTGCAAATGCCGAGCCAATCAGACCAAGAACTGTAAGATTTCTAATGCCATGGTATAATTTCTGGCATTAATCATTCATTCATAATTCATCAGTTAACAATCCGCAATCATCATTGTCACTTTGATCAGAACGGTCAGGTTGACTCATTAATCACTCAATTCATTTCATTATTCAGTTGTTGATTTGAAAGATCAAATCATTAATCTTGTTAACTCATTCAAGATAATCATTTCAGTAACTTCATCAGATAATCATGTCACGTCAGTTAATCATTCATGTAATCGCTGTATTGGAGCGTGTAAGCTCATTTTCATCATTTCATAATATAATCATAACATGATATTCATGCGGGAAATATAATCATCATGTGACTTTCCTACTTCAGTATGGAAATGTTGGGAATAGTGCCCTAGGACATTCGATGTGCCTAGATTTGTAATTGTCACATTTAAATAAAGTTATTTGATATCATTTATTTCTCGTTGATTATTATAATGTGTGCATGTTTTAATATTATAATAATCGAATAATAGTTATTCACGAATAATAAGATTATTCAAATGTCCCTGGTAAAATCGCGTTGAGTAGAGACTCAAGTGATTAATATACTAGTATAAGTTTGATTGATAATCATCGGATGATTATGCGTATGGTACGGATCAATCTTATGGGTATTGGTTGGAGAACTAATACTGGACCGACCCGCATTGAGATCACTGCATGGAAATGTCATAAGTGAATCTCAATACAGTATGTCAATAAATCCTTGAACCTGAGATTATCATAGAGTCCAACATGATAACTGCTATGCCTTGACGTAATCCAACGTCATCTGAAACATGGTGATCATAAAGGTTAGCGATCGGGATTAGTGGGAGTCATGTAGAGGGCAATGAATAATCAAGATGGGGATTTGTCCCTCTCTTAAGTGAGAGAGATATCTGCTGGGCCCCTCGATAAGTAGGACTGAAGGAAATGCATGGCCATGCTCAAATGAAGAGTCATTTGATTGATCGATCTACTTAAGATCGAAAGCATTTGAACATAAATAAGTATGACAGACTCCATGACTTAGTTCAAATATGATATCGCGTGACAAAGGGATTTGACACGTTAAAAGGTTTAATGGACTATTAACTTATATTATTTGGGTAATCATAATGTCTTGCTAGAGGCCGCTTATGATTTATTATTTAATAAGGTATTAAATAATTGCCAACATAATATAAGCCTTTTGGGTCACACATACGACAATTATAGACAAGTAGGAATAAACATCAATCGGGAATAATAAATATAATATTGGATATTATATTTATAAGGAGATTAAATAATAAGTAATATATATAATATTGGATATTATATATATTGTATTATTTAATAAGTTGAGGGGCAACTAAGCAAATACTAGATTATTGAATCTAGGGTTTACTTAGTATAAATATAAGGTCTTGGACAAGGAGTTGTAACTAGAAAATAAGACCTAAAATCGGCCCTTCAAGAAGAAGAAAAATCGGCCATCTACATTATACCGTAGGAGAACGGAGTCGGTCGTTCCTCTTCCCTTAGTTGATCTTGATCAATAGTACAATCCTTCTAGTAAGGAATTTGTGTTGTACTATTTATCAATATTATTAAATGAGATCTAGCAATCCGGCTTGTGGAATTGTTCGTGTGTGGATCACGGAAGAGGAAGGAGATATTCATCGCTTCTAGTCGGATCTAGATTTGTTCAATCGGATTAAGGTAATTCGATTAACTCTTTAATTAAACAATTAAATTCTTGCATGTGATCCTAAATTGGGTTTTCACTTTTATTGTTCATTGCGTTTTTACTCCGATTATTTTGTATTCGATACATAGAAAATCCAGCGGTGGTATCGGAGCCACTTGCATGTAATTTAATTGTTTGTGTAGAACATATTTATGTGTAAATTATGTTCTTGATTATGTTTATAAAATATAGATTTTATAAAATCATTTTTCCGGTTTAATTTGATTAAATTGGATCGTCAAAAATCAATTTTCTGGACTGTTTTCGCGTTTTTACTGCGCGAGAATCGTTCGGAGCAGTCTGTTTCGAGATGGGTGGGTCCGGGTCAGGCGGATCTGGACCGCGGGCCTTTTATTAAAAAGAAAAAAAAATATTTTGACAAACCAGGGATTCGATCCTTGGTCACCAAGATTCCGGTGCCGACTCACCATATGGTCTACCATTTTGATTTGGAAAATATCACGGATATTTTATAAAAGATAAGAAATCATTTTTCAAAATATGGCAAATACTTCCGCAAAACCGGGATTCGATCCGAGTCTTTCGCGTTCATATCGGACCACTTACCATCTCACTGGGACAGTTTTGGTAGCTTTTACGTAGTTCTTTTTCTTATAAGCCTTATTTTAATATAAAAGTAAATTTGGAAATAATAGTTGCAAAATGTTGCAAGCAACCGCCGGAGTTTCGAACCGGGCAAACCGTGCAGATATCGCTCATGACCATCTCGGCGAGTCGATTTGTTCATGTGATGACACAAATTTTAATTATTGTCGATTGTCGGATAAATTGATTATTTAGTATATTACATGCTTTATTAATTATTTGATAATTATTTATGGTATGTGTGTGGTGTATGGCATGACCATAAATTGACCAATGTGATTGGATAATTTAATTTCTTATGGGTTGGTTTTACGGCTGCGTGTCGTTTAATTATAATTGGTTTTACGGCTGCGAGTCGTCTATTTAAATTGTTTATTATTTTACGGCTGCGTGTCGTTTGTACTTCTTGTAATTTAATTTATTAGTGTAGTATTAAATTTCATTAATGTAATGAAGACAAGAAGGACGAGAAAAGACGGACTCGAGGAGCAAATTGATCGCGTATGACGTTCCAAGGAGTTGGAAGATCAATGAAGACCATATTTAACCCTTTAGATGACCTTTGTGATTTTCATGTTGGCTCATGAAAATCACGTTAGATTATGGTCATGCTATACACGGTCCGATGCTTTATTGTCATGTGATGCGATGTATGTTTAAATTTATGCATGTATGTGATGCTATGTATGTTTAGATGTATGTTAGCAAACATAGACATTGACATAGGATAAAAATCCCTCGTTAAAATTTTAATGCCGTTCATTTGAAAAACACCTATCAAGACTTCGATCATCATGAGTGGGTCATGCCAAAGCTGGGCACTCGGATTATCTTAGTAAGGTAGGATAGGTAATGGTGATACCTATACGTTTAATGAATTTGGAAATCAAAATAGTTTTGAACCTTAAGGCATAAGATGGGATTATAACATGCTTGGGCATACGATGCCAAATCCCATGATATAATCTAAGAGTTACATATGATGTAATCGATAAAGAGTTATCCACCTAAAGTAGTTCAATTCTAGGCGTCATGCCAAAGCTGAGTTTAGGATTGTGCGAAATGGGATCTTAGCCCACTAAAATTACAAATGTTGTAAATTGAGGGTGCTTTGTTTTAGTGGGAGTATTTTTCGAGAAATAAAATAATGTGACTAAATATTTTGCATATTGAATTTTGTAGAATGGCATCAAACAACACATCCACCATTTCACTGCGATCCGTCCTTGAGAAGGACAAGCTGAAAGAAAATGGCAGCAACTATCTGGATTGGATCCGGAGCCTGAGAATAGTTCTCAAGCAAGAAAGAAAGCTGTATGTTCTTGAGGAAGAAATTCCCGATGAGCCAGCTGACAATGCAAATAAAGCAACAAAAGACAAATGGAAGAAACATTGTGATGATTCCATTGATGTCGGTTGTCTTATGTTGGCCACCATTTGTCCAGAACTTCAGAAGAATCTGGAGGAAATGGAAGCTTATGAGCTAAATGCTCACCTCAAGGAAACTTTCTCGAAGCATGCTAGGCAAGAGAGGTATGAGACCTTTCAAGCCTTGTATGCTTGCAAGATGGTTGAGGGGACATCTGTCAGCGCTCACGTGCTCAAGATGAAAGGATATATTGATCATCTTGAAAGGCTTGGTTTTCCACTTTCTAAGGAGCACTCCACGGATGTGATCCTAAACTCATTGCCCGAAAGTTTCGGTCAGTTCATTATGAACTATAATATGAATGAGATGGAGAAGTCCATTCTTTGAGTGCATGGGATGCTTAAAGCGGTGACGAGAATATTAAGAAGAAACCAAACCATGTGTTGATGGTCGGAAAGGGAAATCCTTTAAGAACAAAGGCAAGGGCAAGGGTAAGGCAAAGTTGCCAAATCTAAAGACCCTACTAGGCGGGTTTCAAGGCTAAAGCTCCCAAAGATGGAAATTGCCATCATTGCAATAAACCAGGACATTGGAAAAGAAATTGCAAGATTTACTTGGAAGAGCTAAAGCGTACCAAGGGCGGTGAGACCGCCACGGGTATATTTGTTATAGAAGTTAACTTATCTACCTCTAACTCCTGGGTATTAGATCTTGGATGTGGATCTCACATTTGTACAAATGTGCGAGGGTTGAAGCGAGAGAAGCGAAGAAAGGGAAGTAGATCTAAGAGTCGGCAATGGAGCAAGAGTTCTTGCACTAGCCGTAGGAACTTATGATCTAGTTTTGCCCAATGGCCTTTTGTTAGTTTTGAACAATTGCTATTATGTTCTGCTATGAATAGGAATATTATTTGAGTTTCTACATTAGATTGTGAAGGTTACTGATTTTCTTATTAAGAATAAGATCATTCGTATTTTCTTTGATGACTTGCTTTATGTGCGCAAAGTTATATACTGGCCTTTACAATATTGATCTAGATGAGTCCGACACTTTGGAAGTCTATAACATTGCATCCAAGAAACCTAAGCTCAATGATTCTAATCCGACTTACTTATGGCATTGTCGACTTGGTCACATAAACGAAACGCATTTCTAAACTCCATAATGATGGACTTTTAGACTCTTTTGACTATGAATCATATGGGACATGCGAATCTTGTTTATTGGGCAAGATGACGAAGAATCCTTTCACCGGTCATGGAGAAAGGGCTAGTGATCTATTAGGCCTAATACATGCGATGTATGCGGACCTCTTAGCACTCATGCCGAGGCGGATACCAATACTTCATTACATTCACCGATGATTTTAGCCGATATGGATATGTTTATCTTATGAAGTATAAACATGAATCTTTTGAAATGTTCAAAATATTCCGAGAATGAAATCTGAGAATCAACTTGGCAAGACAATTAAAGCCCTTCGATCGGATCGAGGTGGGAATACTTGAGCCAAGAATTCGATGATCATCTTAGGAGTTGTGGAATTGTTTCGCAACTTACTCCTCGGCACACCTCAAAGATAACGGAGTGTCCGAGAGGAGGAATCGAACTTTATTAGATATGGTTCGATCCATGATGAGTCGAACAGAGCTTCCATTATCATTTTGGGGCCACACCTTAGAAACAGCAGCATTCACCCTTAACCGTGTTCCATCTAAAGCGATTGAAAAGACACCATTTGAGAAATGGGTGGTAAAAGACCAAACTTGTCTTTTCTAAAGATGCAGGGTTGCGAAGCGTTCGTAAGGCGCCAAGTGTTTGACAAGCGCGGCGGATACGAAAGATGTTTATTTGTGGGATATCCTAAGGAAACTAAAGGATATTACTTTTACAAGCCCTTGCAGAGAACAAAGTGTTTGTTGCTCGAAATCTCGTATTCTTAGAAAGGGAATTTATTTCCAAAAGAGACAGTGGGAGAAGAGTAATTCTCGAGGAAACTCGAGAACCACAAGAAGACATCGCTTCACCGATGGAAACCGAACAAGCTCAAGAAACAGTTGAAGAGCCCATTCAAAGTACTCAAGTCCCACGCAGATCGATAGGATGCGACATGAACCCGAGAGATATGGTTATCTCGTAATGCAGGATGATGATGCATCGCTCATAGATGATGAGCCTAGTACCTATCTGAGCCGCTTGGACCAGTCCGAGGAATGGCTAGAAGCCATGAAGTCCGAGATGCAATCCATGTATGACAATCAAGTTTGGAACTTGATGGATCCAGCTGAGGGTGTTAAATCCATTGGGTGCAAATGGGTCTATAAAAAGAAGAAAGACATGGATGATAACCTGTAAGCCTATAAAGCTAGACTAGTGGCAAAAGGTTATAGACAGATTCATGGTGTTGACTATGATGAGACCTTTTCGCCAGTAGTCATGCTTAAATCAATTAGAATTTTATTTGCCATTGCCGCATAATATGATTATGAAATATGGCAAATGGATGTCAAAACAGCATTCCTTAATGGAAACTTACTCGAGGATGTGTATATGACACAACCTGAAGGTTTTGTTCATCCAGAAAATTCTAAAAAGGTTTGCAAGCTTCAAAGATCCATTTATGGGTTGAAGCAGGCTTCTGAGGCTGGAATCTTCGTTTTGATGAAATCACAAAGAGTTTGGGTTCATTCAAAATGAAGATGAACCTTGTGTGTACAAGAAGGTTAGTGGGAGAATAGTTGTTTTCTTAGTCTTATATGTAGATGACATATTACTCATTGGAAATGACATTCCCACCTTGCAGACAATCAAGACTTGGTTGGGAAGTTGTTTCTCAATGAAAGACTTAGGAGAAGCTGCTTACATTCTTGGGATAAAGATCTATAGAGATAGATCAAAGAGATTGATTGTCCGAGTCAAAGTACATACATTAATAAAATATTGAAGAGGTTCAATATGCAAGACTCCAAGAGAGGACTCTGCCAATGTCACATGGCATTCATCCGAGTGAGACTCGAGTCCTAAGACTCTCGATGAGCGAGCCCGTATGAGCAAGATACCATACGCTTCGGCTATTGGATCGATCATGTATGCCATGATTTATACTCGACCAGATGTATCGTTTGCTCTTAGTATGACAAGTCGATACCAATCGAATCCAGGTGAAAGTCACTGGACAGCAGTGAAAACCATCCTAAAGTACTTGAGAAGAACTAAGGATGATTTCCTAGTTTATGGAGGGTGGGAAACGAGCTGGCTGTAAGAGGTTAAGCCTCTCTCACAAGGAAAGCATGTTGAGCATGCTAGAGCGATAGGACTAAAAGTCATGAATGAATGGTCCTAGTGCAAGTGGGAGATTGTTGGGAATAGTGCCCTAGGACATTCGATGTGCCTAGATTTGTAATTGTCACATTTAAATAAAGTTATTTGATATCATTTATTTCTCGTTGATTATTATAATGTGTGCATGTTTTAATATTATAATAATCGAATAATAGTTATTCACGAATAATAAGATTATTCAAATGTCCCTGGTAAAATCGCGTTGAGTAGAGACTCAAGTGATTAATATACTAGTATAAGTTTGATTGATAATCATCGGATGATTATGCGTATGGTACGGATCAATCTTATGGGTATTGGTTGGAGAACTAATCTTGGACCGACCCGCATTGAGATCACCGCATGGAAATGTCATAAGTGAATCTCAATACGATGTCAATAAATCCTTGAACACGAGATTATCATAGAGTCCAACATGATAATCGCTATGCCTTGACGTAATCCAACGTCATCAAACATGGTGATCATAAAGGTTAGCGATCGGGATTAGTGGGAGTCATGTAGAGGGCAATGAATAATCAAGATGGGGATTTGTCCCTCTCTTAAGTGAGAGAGATATCTTTGGCCTCGATAAGTAGGATGAAGGAAATGCATGGCCATGCTCAAATGAAGAGTCATTTGATTCAATCGCCTACTTAATATCGAGAAAGCATTTGAACATAAATAAGTATGACAGACTCCATGACTTAGTTCAAATATGATATCGCGTGACAAAGGGATTTGACACGTTAAAAGGTTTAATGGACTATTAACTTATATTATTTGGGTAATCATAATGTCTTGCTAGAGGCCGCTTATGATTTATTATTTAATAAGGTATTAAATAATTGCCAACATAATATAAGCCTTTTGGGTCACACATACGACAATTATAGACAAGTAGGAATAAACATCAACTGGGAATAATAAATATAATATTGGATATTATATTTATAAGGAGATTAAATAATAAGTAATATATATAATATTGGATATTATATATATTGTATTATTTAATAAGTTGAGGGGCAACTAAGCAAATACTAGATTATTGAATCTAGGGTTTACTTAGTATAAATATAAGGTCTTGGACAAGGAGTTGTAACCGAGAAAATAAGACCTAAAATCGGCCCTTCAAGAAGAAGAAAAATCGGCCATCTACATTATCCGTAGGAGAACTGAGTCGGTCGTTCCTCTTCCCTTAGTTGATCTTGATCAATAGTACAATCCTTCTAGTAAGGAATTTGTGTTGTACTATTTATCAATATTATTCGTAAGGATCTAGCAATCCGGCTTGTGGAATTGTTCGTGTGTGGATCACCAGAAGAGGAAGGAGATATTCATCTGCTTCTAGTCCGTATCTAGATTTGTTCAATCGGATTAAGGTAATTCGATTAACTCTTTAATTAAACAATTAAATTACTGCATGTGATCCTAAATTGGGTTTTCACTTTTATTGTTCCGCTGCGTTTTTACTCCGATTATTTTGTATTCGATACATAGAAAATCCAACAGGAAAGAGCTGGCAGAGGACGAGGAGGACGAGGCCGTGGAGCGGGCCGAATCCCGAGAGCTCGTGTGAATACACGTGCAAACGCGAGGAATAATGCTAATTCATCGAGCAGCGACGCTGCCACTCATTCACCTGGACGCGATCATTCATTATCGGGGAGTCGACCGGACACGGCTCGGTCGAGGGTGTCCGGTTGATCCACTCGCATTTATGCAGGCATGATGGCCCAAATGACGCAGATGGCTCGGTTGATGGAGACGATGCATAACTCACAATCGAGAATCGCAGGCTCCTCCGCCGCCACCTCGGGGCAAGAGAGGAATGTGAGTAACATCATTGGCGATATCTCTCGCGAGGCCACCTACTTTTGAGGGCTCGTGCAGGCAGATATTATTCATTGGCTCGAACATTTGAGAAGTTGTTTGCTATGGTGGAGTGTCGGAAGGACAAAGTTTCTGCTGCAGCTTACTACAGGTAAGAGCGCACATTCTTGGTGGTTATCGTTGAAGCCCACCGAAGGATCTTGTACTTGGGATCGATTCAAGACTCTCATGATGGAGAGGTACTATCCGGCCCCACTCGGGAGGCCAAGTTGTGAATTACTCACTCCCGACCTTTGGCGGATAATGATGTTCTCGCCATTGCCGAAAAATTTCAGAACTTCTTCCGTTCGCCTCATCTATCATTCACTCGAAGCGGACAAGATCAAGTATTTCAAAGAAGAGGTGAAACCCCGTATGAGACTTGATTTAATCATAATTGCACCTCGTTGGCCGAATTCATCGAGAAAGCTCTCACCTATGAGCTTACTGCTAAAGAGATTGCTAAGCAGCAACCTTCGTCTGCTAGCAAGAAATCGAAGAATCGAAATCAGTCTGAAGGCGGTCAGACAACTTTCAAGAAACCCCGTGCGGGCTCCGCTTTTTCTGAACGACCTCCTGTGTCGTCTAAACCCGCGGAATCACAGTCTCGAGCGGCCAGTTCGGCCATCACCTGTTATAACTGTGGGGAACTTGGTCACCTCAGTACCAAGTTGTAATAACCGGTTGTAATTCATTCATTTTCATTCAGTAATTTCATTCGGTGATTGTCACTCAGTGGATTTTCACTCAATTATAATCATTCATCAATCATGTTCATTCACCGTGTTCACCGTTCGGAGAAACTTCGAGTTGTGTATCGTTATTGTTCATTGTTTCAACTTTCCTCATATGAGTTCGACTTTGTTAGATCACCATTAATTTTTGGTAACTCCAAAAATTCTAAATCTTTGCAATATTATAGAGCATCGAGTTAGCTTTCCAATGGTTCAAACGGTGAGTCAATCGAGTCGGACGAGAGAGTTATGGTCGTTTTAGCTCAACCGCTCATTGGCCGATCACCCGAACGAACTCGGCCGTGTCGTCCGACACGGCCCGTGCCGTACTCGTCCGGAAAGTGCGAAGTGTTCGCCTCGAGACCCGACCGTGTCGTGCAGCACGGCAGTCGCACCCTTCCGGGATAAGCCCGAACCGGCAGAAGACGCCCGGCCGTGTCGCGGCGCACGGTCGAGTCTCGCGAGTCAGTCGGCCGGGTCACTCTCGGGAGGCCCTCGCGCCGCGACCGTGTCGGCAGGACACGGTCGAGTCACTGTCCGGCCAATCGTCGGCCGGTATGCGACACGACCGTGCCGATCGGCACGGCCGTGTCGGCAGCGACCAACTCCTATAAATTCATTTTTTCATCATTTCGGCCCATTTACGCATTTTCTTCACCTTCAACCGAGAGATAAGGCTTGAGGGAGGGTTTTTCCTTCACAAATCATTTGGGTGTTTGATTTTCTTCATCTCCTTTCGATCGTGGCTTGGATAATCAATCTAACGCGTATTCTTGGATTGAAGCACTTGGATCATCAAGAGGTAATTCCTTCAACACTTTGGACTTCGATTTTGTGTTGAAATAGGATGTTTCGGACGTTATAATCATGATATATGAAGGGATATGTATATGATTATGAGTTTGTATAAGGATTCATTGGATTATTGAGGGATTATTCAAGAACACTTTGGAAATCGAGTTGGAATTGGGGATTTTCGACTAATTGTTGTTATAATCACGTTTTCGGATAATCATAACGGATTATTGATCGTATTGGAGATGTTTTGTTGATTTGAAACACTTCTTGGGGATTTGAAGTTGATATTATTGAGGTTTAGTTGTATACAATCAAAGTTGGCCTCAAAGTGTTCGATATAATGCCCCGATGAACTTGGTTTAATCGTATCGACGCCTTGAGTTCGCTTTTATTCGTGTTTAATTCGTTATTAATCGGATTGTTGGTAATTGTAATGAATTAAGGTTGTTCGAGCGACGGTATCTTTGTTAGGTCGTTGTTCGTGGACGGACATTCTTCATTGTTGTTGTGTAAGTTAAATCTTACTCGGTTAAAAGGATACTCATACCTTTTGTTGTTGATCATTCATAATCATAACTCATTCATCATTGTATTAATCATATTAAAACTTGCTATTGTCAATTAATCACTTGACCATAAGGAGCAGCGGTTCCAATCTTTTCGTTGAGCTATCATTCATTTCATTATTACTCTCATCTCGGTGAGTCATTCTTGGCCTTGTCTAATTATTATTCATTGATATTCATTATGGTCATTCTCGTTCATGTGACCTTCAGGGGTTCATATTGCGTGGCGGGTGTGTCTGTGTGTGGAATTTTTAGTCGGGCACACGATGGTTATTGTATTGGGTTCACTAATACATTAGACCGTGCACACGGGTCATATTGTCTCGTGAGACTAATTAGGTACACGGACGGTGTTGTACACTTGCACGAACATTACATTACGGGCGTACTATGATACTCCTCTTCGGCGTAATTCATAACTAAGAATATTTCTTAACTTCGCTTAAATCATGATTGTGTATTTTTCAACCTTGAGGATTGTTGTTCTTTGTAATCGACCGTTTGGGGATTTTGTTTTTCGTGTCATGGCAAGGCAAACGCACGGGAATAGCATGTTGATGTCGAGGAGTCCTAGTGATACTAGTAGGGGCCCCGATCTTTCGCTTATTCATGTTATTGTCCTTTATTTTCCGCGCAAACTTTCATTTGAATACTCTGTTTCATTCGGTGTTGTGTATTTTATCTTCATATAAAATACACTAGTATTCGATATTATCTGGTGTGTTGTAACTAAACTCCTCATCGGAGTAATTATTGTTGTAATGTAGTTCGGTACTACATTTATCTTGTGTAATTCATTCATTTTCATTTGCACGGTGGGTCCCGGTTGGGGATCTACTGACCTTGTAATATCCGCCTAGTTTGGGGTGTTACAGAGTTGGTATCGAGAGTGGTTTTGAATACTACCTTCCGAGTCATGTCTTATTTGAAATCATCGTCATCGACTAGTATCATTGGACTTTCGCGTCACGTGTGACTGTGCAAATGCCGAGCCAATCGACCTAAGAAGCGTAAGACTTCTAACGCCATGGTATAATTTCTCGCAATAGTCATTCATTCATCATTCATCATTTAACAATCCTCAAACATCATCATTCATTATGATCGGACGATCATATTAACTCATCAATCACTTAATTCATTTCATTACTCGATTAATAATCGGACGATCATGTTAACTCATTAATTACTCAATTCATTTCATTACTCGGTTGTCAACTGGATAATCATATTATCAATCTTGTTAAGTTATTCAAGATAATCATTTCAAGAATTTCATCGTATAATCATGTAACTTCAGAAATCATTCATATAATCACTAAGTTAGAGCATGTATACTCATTTTCATCATCTCATGACATAATCATAACGTGCTAATCATGCGGAAATATAATCATTATGCGACCTTCCTACTTCGGTATGGAGAGAGCTGTCAGGGGATGCACGGGGAGAGGCAGTGCGGACCGAAACCCGAGAAATAATCACTCACGCCAGAAATCGTGCTCAGACTCGGTTCGATCGGAAGATGTACGGGTTGATCCACTCACTTTTATGCAGCCATGATGACCCATGTGCGCTTGCTCAATCATCGGTGCGCCACTGCCGGATTAATCGGCGAACTCTCCTGCACGAGCCGATTGCTAAGGAAATTGCCGGCAAAGAACTGCATATGTCAACAGGAAATCAACGGCGTAATCTATCCGAAGGCGGTCGATAACCTTCAAGAAGCCTCGTGAGTCCTATCGCTTACGAGCGACCTTATACGGCGCATAATCGTGCGGATCTCATTCCCGAGCGGCCTTCGGTTATCACTGTTTCAATTGTGGAACGCCGGTCATTTCAAGACCGAGTGTCCAAACCGTCTATCACGTGCTATAATTGTGGGAATTTTGGGCATAAGGCCCGTTTTTGCCGAAAGGACTCCAAGTCGGCTCCGGCGCATCTCAGGCCCCGAAGCAACCACGTTTGTAATCGATCGCCTTGTCATCGTCGTTTAAGACAATAGAAGCAAATAGAGTTGGAGCTCGTATTTATCGACGAGCGCATTGCCTGGGACCAAGAAGTCCCGCATTCATATGATGAGGAGGATCGACGATCCGGTGGTCCGAACGATTTGGTATACTCGTAATTTTATTTCAACTTGTGTGTACCTTTTGATCCGGTACACCGCATTCATTCATTTTCGAATCATGCTTGAATAGACTTATTTCGGTATAGTCCTACTTAATGACCGCGATGGGTTGATGGATCTAATCGTGGTGAATTTATCTTAGGACGATGTAATTTTCGGTATTAGTTGGTTTGATCGTCTCGATATTATCCTCAGTGTTTGTTAGCGTTTAGTCGCTATCTTTCCATCGTTGGTTGTCGAATGTGTGCTTCAGGGAAGTAATCCCCGTTGTTCGAGTAGAATTTTTATTATGGCGGAAGCAGAGAAATTCCACAATCGAACTATTCAATCATTCTTTGTATCATTTTCATCGATTGGCCTTTCTAGGGCAATCGAGTTATTCAATCATTCATTGTATCATTTTCATTGATTGGCCTTTCTAAGGCAATCGAGTTATTCAATCATTCATTGTATTATTTTTATCGATTGGCCTTTCAAAGGCAATCGAGTTATTCAAACATTCATTATATCATCTTCATCGATTGACCTTTCTAAGGCAATCGAGTTGTTCAATCATTATTGATATCTCTTTTTATCGATTGACCATTCTAGGGCAATCGAAATGTTCAATCATTCGTAGTATCATTGTCATCGGTTGACGATGTATTTCCAGACGAGTTATCTGGTTGCCTTCACATAGAGTAAGGGAATTCAGGAGTGAGTTGGAGCCGGTACGTCCCCTTTATCGAAGGCACCGTATCGGATGGCCCCGACTAGAATGCACGAGTTGAAGATTCAACTTGAGGAGTAGTTCGAGAAAGGTCATCTCCGACCGATTGCGCCCCCGTGAGGAGCACCAGTGTGATCTGTCAAGGAGAAGGATGGCTCGTCTCGTGTGTGTATTAATTACCAAGAGTTGAACAGGCGATGAGCAAGAGTAGTACCCTTTACCTCGTATTGATGATCTTTTAGATCAACTTCCGGGAGCCTCGTATTTTTCCAGGATCGACTTAAGATCTGGATATCAAGTTGCGGATTCGAGAGTCGGATATCGCGAGACGGCGTTTCATACACGCTATGGTCATTGTGAGCTCGTAGTTATGCCGTTCGGGCTAACTATTGCACTGTGGTATTCATGGAGTTAATGAATCGGGTTTTCATCGACTTTTAGATCGCTTGTTGTTGTCTTCATCGACGACATTTTGATTTATTCTCTTAGCCGAGAGGAACACGAGGTTCATCTTCTTCAGGCTCTCGACGTGTTGAGACGCGAGCAATTTTATGGAAGTTTTCTTAATGTGAGTTACGGATGTCCGAAGTGACCTTTCTCGGGCATGTAATTTCATCTGCCAGAGTTCTTGTCGACCCTCGAAGACGGAGGCTATCCGAGATTTGCAACCTCCGTAAGATATTAAGTAAATCCGATGTTTCTCGGATTAGTGGTTAATTATCCAACCCACTAGGAGCTAGTAACCGTGGTTTTCGCGTTGGAATTTTGGCGTCGTTACCTTTATGGAATCACTTGTCAGGTCTTCACCAATCACAAGAGTTGAAGTATATATTTACTCACAAGGAGTTAAATATGCGACAGAGGCGGTGGTTAGAACTAATCAAGGATTATGATATTGAGATCTTTTACCACCCGGGCAAGGCGAACGTTGTCGCCGACGCCTTGAGTCGTAAGTCCATTCAGGAGCAGATGCTTGCTCGTTTAACAATTCAGAAGGAGCTCCAACAGGAATTCCTTAGACCCGAGATCGAGGTCAGGCTTCAACGAGTTCAGGGACAGCTTTGTATGTTAGAGATTTCATCATCTCTTGAGGATGCAATCAGGGAGAATCAGGGTTCAGACCCAGCATTGTTGCGCATTCGTGAGGATGTGGCTCAGGGGAGAGCCCCTGGATTCGTGGTCCACGAGGATAGACTTTTGAGGTTTAAGAACCGGTTGTGCGTGCCGGCGATTGACGAGTTGAAAAACTCGATTTTGAGAGAAGCTCATGCTACCCCTTATTCTGTTCATCCGGGGTCTAGCAAGATGTATAAGGACTTGAAACAAAATTACTGGTGGAGTAATATGAAGCGAGAAGTCGCGAATTTGTTTCGAGATGCTTAACTTGCCAACAAGTCAAGATTGAACATCGGCCGACGGCGGTATGTCAAACCTCTCCTATTCCAGTGGAAGTGGGAAGACATTTCTATGGATTACATCACGAGTTTGCCGACGAGTCGCCGTGGCATGAATACGATCCGGTGATTGTGGGACCGTTTAACTAAATCACTCATTTCCTTGAGATCAAGGATACGTGGGGTCCCGAGAGACTGGCCCGATTATTCATCAAGGAGATAGTAAGACCGCACGGTACTCCTAAGAGTATCGTTTCCGATCGTGACGGACGAATTGTTTCCCATTTTTGGAAATCAGTTCATCGTGCTATGGGAACTCGGCTTAATCTCGCACGCCTTTCATCCTCAATCAGACGGACAATCAGAGAGGACTATTCAGACATTAGAGGACATGTTGAGGGCATGCGTCCTCGATTAGTAGACGATGGGGAAGCCCTACCGTTGTTTAAGTCCACGTACGGTATAGTTGGCATGCCTCCATTAAGATGGCACCTTACGAGGCCTTGTGCGGTCGTCTTTGTCGATCTCCTTTGTGTTAGGATGACTTGTTAGAATCAATCGGCACCGAGCCCGATATGCTTATAGCCGTCAGGAGAAGGTAGCTTTGATCAAGAGTCGTATGTTGACGGCTCGAGTCGGCGTAAATCGTATGCGGATAATCGCTGCCGACCACTAGAGTTCGAGACGGTGACCATGTTTTGGTCAAGATATCCCCGAGTCGAGGTATTTTTTCCGTTTGAAAACGGGGGAAGTTGAGCCCAAGATTCATTGGACCGTTTGAAATTTTGGATCGAGTAGGCGAGTTAGCTTATCGATTGGCGTTACCTCCGGCTTTGAGCAGGATTCATAATGTGTTTCACGTCTCTCAGTTGCGGAAGTATGTTGCCGACCCGAGTCACATACTTCAGTTCGACGAAATCGAGATCGCGGATGATCATTCGTACGAGGAGCGTCCTGTACGAGTGTTAGAGCGGTGAATCAAACAGTTGAGAAATAAGTCGATTCCTTTGGTCAAGATTCAGTGGTCCATACATGGAGTCGTAGAGGCCACTTGGGAAACCGAGGAGATTATGCGGGAGAGTTATCCCGAGTTGTTTGACCCTTAGTTTCGGGGACGAAACTCTTTTTAAGGGGGGGAGTATGTAATAACCGGTTGTAATTCATTCATTTTCATTCAGTAATTTCATTCGGTGATTGTCACTCAGTGGATTTTCACTCAATTATAATCATTCATCAATCATGTTCATTCACCGTGTTCACCGTTCGGAGAAACTTCGAGTTGTGTATCGTTATTGTTCATTGTTTCAACTTTCCTCATATGAGTTCGACTTTGTTAGATCACCATTAATTTTTGGTAACTCCAAAAATTCTAAATCTTTGCAATATTATAGAGCATCGAGTTAGCTTTCCAATGGTTCAAACGGTGAGTCAATCGGAGTCCGGACGAGAGAGTTATGGTCGTTTTAGCTCAACCGCTCATTGCCGATCACGCCGAACGAACTCGGCCGTGTCGTCCGACACGGCCCGTGCCGTACTCGTCCGGAAAGTGCCGAAGTGTTCGCCTCAGACCCGACCGTCGCTCGCACGGCCGAGTCGCACCCTTCCGGATAAGCTCAACCGATCGCCAAAGACGCCCGACCGTGTCGCCCGGCACGGCCGAGTCCCGCCGAAGCCGCCGGCCGTCACTGCCGGGAGGCCCTCCGCGCCGCGACCGTGTCGAGCGGTGACACGGCCGAGTCACTGCCGCCAACGTCGGCCACTGCGGTACACGACCGCCGTGCCGATCGCACGGCCGTGTCCGGCAGCACCAACTCCCTATAAATTCATTTTTTCATCATTTCACCATTTTCTCGCATTTTCTTCACCTTCAACCGAGAGATAAGGCTTGAGGGAGGGTTTTTCCTTCACAAATCATTTGGGTGTTTGATTTTCTTCATCTCCTTTCGATCGTGAAGCCCGGATAATCAATCTAACGCGTATTCTTCGATCAAGCACTTGGATCATCAAGAGGTAATTCCTTCAACACTTCGACTTCGATTTTGTGTTGAAATAGATGTTTCGACGTTATAATCATGATATATGAAGGGATATGTATATGATTATGAGTTTGTATAAGGATTCATTGGATTATTGAGGGATTATTCAAGAACACTTTGGAAATCGAGTTGGAATTGGGGATTTTCGACTAATTGTTGTTATAATCACGTTTTCGGATAATCATAACGGATTATTGATCGTATTGGAGATGTTTTGTTGATTTGAAACACTTCTTGGGGATTTGAAGTTGATATTATTGAGGTTTAGTTGTATACAATCAAAGTTGGCCTCAAAGTGTTCGATATAATGCCCGATGAACTTGGTTTAATCGTATCGACGCCTTGAGTTCGCTTTTATTCGTGTTTAATTCGTTATTAATCGGATTGTTGGTAATTGTAATGAATTAAGGTTGTTCGAGCGACGTATCTTGGTTAGACGTTGTTCGTGGACGGACATTCTTCATTGTTGTTGTGTAAGTTAAATCTTACTCGCTTAAAAGGATACTCATACCTTTTGTTGTTGATCATTCATAATCATAACTCATTCATCATTGTATTAATCATATTAAAACTTGCTATTGTCAATTAATCACTTGATCATAAGGAGCAGCGGTTCCAATCTTTTCGTTGAGCTATCATTCATTTCATTATTACTCTCATCTCGGTGAGTCATTCTCGCCTTGTCTAATTATTATTCATTGATATTCATTATGGTCATTCTCGCTCATGTGACCTTCAGGTTCATATTGCGTGCCGGGTGTGTGTGTGGAATTTTTAGTCGGGCACACGATGGTTATTGTATTGGGTTCACTAATACATTAGACCGCACACGGGTCATATTGTCTCGTGAGACTAATTAGGTACACTGACGGGTGTTGTACACTTGCACGTAACATTACGCGCATTTCATGATACTCCTCTTCAGCGTAATTCATAACTAAGAATATTTCTTAACTTCGCTTAAATCATGATTGTGTATTTTTCAACCCTTGAGGATTGTTGTTCTTTGTAATCGACCGTTTGGGGATTTTGTTTTTCGTGTCATGGCAAGGCAAACGCACGGGAATAGCATGTTGATGTCGAGGAGTCCTAGTGATACTAGTAGGGGGCCCCGATCTTTCAGTTATTCATGTTATTGTCCTTTATTTTCCGCTGCAAACTTTCATTTGAATACTCTGTTTCATTCAGTGTTGTGTATTTTATCTTCATATAAAATACACTAGTATTCGGTATTATCCTGGTGTGTTGTAACTAAACTCCTCATCGGAGTAATTATTGTTGTAATGTAGTTCGGTACTACATTTATCTTGTGTAATTCATTCATTTTCATTTGCCTGGTGGGTCCCAGTTGGGGATCTACGGCACTGTAATATCCGCCTAGTTTGGGGTGTTACACAAGTGTCCGAGACAGACGATCACGTGTCATAATTGTGGGATTGCTGGGCATAAGGCCCGTTTTTGCCGTAGGGACTCCAAACCTACTCAAAGGCCATCTCAGCCCAAACAAGCCTGCTCGTAATCGGCCACTTCAATCGGGCTGCTTTAAAACGCAGGAGCGACTAAAGGTGGAGCCTATAGTCGCAGACGGAGCGTCCTCTGCGGACTAGCAAACCCGGATTTATGAGATGAAGAAGACCGATGATCCCGAGGCCCAAATGATCTCAGGTACACTCGATATTCTATCTCAACCCGTGTGTACCCTTTTTGATACCGGTGCATCGCATTCATTCATTTCCGAATCATGTTTGAGTAGACTACGCCGGGTAGTGCTACTAGTTGTGAGCCTTATGTCATTGGTCTACCCGATGGTAGACGAATCATCGGCAATCGTGAGATTCGTGGATTGTCCCTATTCGGGCCATGGTCGTGTATGGCGGTGAACCTTATCGTCGTAGATTTGCCGAGAGACGACGTCATCTTGGGTATTGATTGGATGGATCGTCATGATGCCATCATTGGTGTCCGTAAGCGTATGATTACTATCATTTCAGACGATGGGGTTGAATGTGTATTTCGTGGAGGTAATCCCTACTGCTCGTAAGGTCATTAATTTGATGAAAGCAAAGGCGATTACTCACTGTGGATGTGTCGGTTATTGGTGCTATATGACCAAAACCGAGGAATCATCAAGATGTTGTCTGGATATTCCAAAGAGTAAGGAATATGCCGATGTATTTCCGCACGAGTTACTGGTTTGCCTCCACAGAGATGTGGAATTCACGATTGAGTTGGAGCCCGGCACGCCCCCGATATCGAAGGCACTGCATCGAATGGCCCCGACCGAAATGCGAGAGTTGAAGAGTCAACTTGAGGAATTGTTCGAGAAAGGTTATATCCGACCGAGTGCGCCCCCGTGGGGAGCACTAAAGGTCGTCACAAAAAGAAGGATGGTTCTTTTCGCTTGTGTATCGATTATCGGAGTCAATAAGGTGACAATCAAGAATAAGTATCCCTTACCCCGTATCGATGACCTTTTGATCAACTTCGTGAGCTTCGATTTTCCAAGATCGACTTAAGATCCGGATATCATCGATTGCGGATTCGAGAGTCGGATATCGCTAGACGGCGTTTCGAACACGTTATGGTCATTATGAGTTTGTGGTTATGCCGCTCGGATTGACTAATGCACTGCGGTATTCATGGAGTTAATGAATCGGGTCTTCATTGACTTTCTGGATCGGTTTGTTGTTGTCTTCATCGATGACATTTTGATTTATTCTCGTGACCGAGAGGAACACGAGTTTCACCTTCATCAAGTGCTCGACGTGTTGAGACGAGAACAACTTTATGGGAAGTTTTCCAAATGTGAGTTACGGATGTCCGAAGTGACGCTTCTGACATGTAATTTCATCGATGGAGTGCGTGTTGATCCTCGAAGACGGAGGCTATCCAATTGGTTACCTCCGAAGAATGTTAAGGAAATCCAAGCTTTCTGATTAGCCGGTTATTATCGGAGGTTTGTGGAAGGATTTTCCAAAATTGCTCAACCATTACGAACCTTTTGCGGAAGGATAAGAAATACACGTGGTCCGACGCGCGTGTCCGGAGTTTTGAAGAACTCAAGAGCCGGTTAATGTCAAGACTGCATTTCCTTGCCGCAGGGACGGAGGGATTTGTGGTTTATAGTGATGCGTCGGACGGTCTCGGATGTGTACTCATGCGTAATCGGGAAGGTTATTGCCTATGCTTCACGGCAGTTGAGACCTTACGAGGTTAATTATCCGACACACGACCTTGAGCTAGCAGCCGTGGTGTTCGCTTTGAAGATTTGGCGTCATTACCTTTATGGCGTCACTTGTTAGATATTCACCGATCATAAGAGTTTAAAGTATATATTTACTCAGAAGGAATTAAATATGCGACAGAGGCGGTGGTTAGAACTAATCAAGGATTATGATATTGAGATCCTTTACCACCCGGGCAAGGCGAACGTTGTCGCCGACGCCTTGAGTCGTAAGTCCATTCAGGAGCAGATGCTTGCTCGTTTAACAATTCAGAAGGAGCTCCAACAGGAATTCCTTAGACCCGAGATCGAGGTCTGGCTTCAACGAGTTCAGGGACAGCTTTGTATGTTAGAGATTTCATCATCTCTTGAGGATGCAATCGTGGAGAATCGTGGTTCGGACTCGGCATTGTTGCGCATTCGTGAGGATGTGGCTCGGGGAGAGCCCTGGATTCGTGGTCCACGAGGATGGACTTTTGAGGTTTAAGAACCGCCAGCGTGTTTGCGGCGAATGACGAGTTGAAAACTCGATTTTGAGAGAAGCTCATGCTACCCTTATTCTCGCTCATCCGGGGTCTAGCAAGATGTATAAGGACTTGAAACAAAATTACCGGTGGAGTAATATGAAGCGAGAAGTCGCGAATTTGTTTCGAGATGCTTAACTTGCCAACAAGTCAATATCAACATCGACGGCGGGTATGTCAAAACCTCTCCTATTCCAGAGTGGAAGTGGGAAGACATTTCTATGGATTTCATCACGAGTTTGCCGACGAGTCGCCGTGGCATGAATACGATCCGGTGATTGTGGACCGTTTAACTAAATCACTCATTTCCTTGAGATCAAGGATACGTGGGGTCCCGAGAGATCGCCCAGCTTATTCATCAAGGAGATAGTAAGACCGCACTGCATTCTAAGAGTATCGCTTCCGATCGTGACGACGATTTGTATCTCATTTTTGGAAATCACCACCGTGCTATGGGAACTCACCAATCTCGCATCGCTTTTCATCCTCAATCCGACGGACAATCGAGAGGACTATACGTACATTAGAGGACATGTTGAGGGCATGCGTCCTCGATTGGAAGGACGATCGGAAGCCCAACTACCATTGATCGAGTTCACGTATAATAATAGTTGGCATGCTTCCATTAAGATGGCACCTTACGAGGCCTTGTACGGCCGCCGTTGTCGATCTCCCTTGTGTTGGGATGACTTGTCGAATCAATCGGCACCGAACCCGATATGCTTATAGCCGCCGAGAAGGTAGCTTTGATCAAGAGTCGTATGTCGATACCTCAGAGTCGGCGTAAATCATATGCAGATAATCGTCGCCGACCACTAGAGTTCGAGACGGTGACCACGTCTTGGTCAAGGTATCCCCGAAGTCGAGGTATTTTCCGCTTCGAAAACGGGGAAGTTGAGTCCGAGATTCATCGACCGCTTTGAAATTTTGGATCGAGTAGCGAGTTAGCTTATCGATTGCTTTACCTCCGCCCCGAGCCGAATTCATAATGTGTTTCATGTCTCTCGATTGCGAAAGTATGTTGCCGACCCGAGTCACATATCGCAGCTTGACGAAATCGAGATCGCCGACGATCAATCATATGAGGAGCGTCCTATACGAGTTTTAGAGCGGCGAATCAAACAGCTTGAGAAATAAGTCGATTCCTTTGGTCAAGATTCATGGTCCAGACATGGAGTCGAAGAGGCCACTTGGGAAACCGAGGAGATTATGCGAGAGTTATCCCGAGTTGTTTGACCCTTAGTTTCGTGGACGAAACTCTTTTAAGGGGGGAGTATGTAATACCTTGTAATTCATTCATTTTCATTCAAGAATTATCGATCAGTAATTGTCACTCAAAGGTATTTTCACTCAATTATAATCATTCATCAATCATGTTCATTCACCGTGTTCACCGCTCGTATAAACTTCGAGTTGAGTATCGTTATTGTTCATCGCTTCAACTTTCCTCATATGAGTTCGACTTTGTTAGATCACCATTAATTTTTGGTAACTCCAAAAATTCTAAATCTTTGCAATATTATAGAGCATCGAGTTAGCTTTCCAATGGTTCAAACGGTGAGTCAATCGAGTCGGGACGAGAGAGTTATGGTCGCTTGGCCGATCACGCGACCGAACTCGGCCGTGTCGTCCGACACGGCCCGTGCACTCGTCCGGAAAATGCGAAGTTTAAGCGCCGACTGCTCGGCCGTGTCCCGACACGCCGTGCCGTACTCTTCCGGATAAGCTCGAACGATCGCTGACACGCCCGACCGTGTCCCAGACACGGCCGAGTCATGCCGAAGTCGCCGCTGTCGCTATCGGAAGGCCCTCGGCCGCGACCGTGTCAATCCGGACACGGCCGAGTCACTGCCGGCCAATCGCCGGGCCAGTGCACGACACCGTGCCGATCGGCACGGCGCCGTGTCCGTGCAGCGTCAACCCCTATAAATTCATTTTTTCATCATTTCACCCATTTTCTCGCATTTTCTTCACCTTCAACCGAGAGATAAGGCTTGAGGGAGGGTTTTTCCTTCACAAATCATTTGGGTGTTTGATTTTCTTCATCTCCTTTCGATCGTGAAGCCCGATAATCAATCTAACGCGTATTCTTCTTGATCAAGCACTTGGATCATCAAGAGGTAATTCCTTCAACACTTTGACTTCGATTTTGTGTTGAAATAGGATGTTTCGGACGTTATAATCATGATATATGAAGGGATATGTATATGATTATGAGTTTGTATAAGGATTCATTGGATTATTGAGGATTATTCAAGAACACTTTGGAAATCGAGTTGAATTGGGGATTTTCGACTAATTGTTGTTATAATCACGCTTTCGGATAATCATAGCGGATTATTGATCGTATTGGAGATGTTTTGTTGATTTGAAACACTTCTTGGGGATTTGAAGTTGATATTATTGAGGTTTAGTTGTATACAATCAAAGTTGGCCTCAAAGTGTTCGATATAATGCCCCGATGAACTTGGTTTAATCGTATCGACGTCTTGAGTTCGCTTTTATTCGTGTTTAATTCGTTATTAATCGGATTGTTGGTAATTGTAATGAATTAAGGTTGTTCGAGCGACGTTATCTTGGTTAGACGTTGTTCGTGGACGGACATTCTTCATTGTTGTTGTGTAAGTTAAATCTTACTTCGCTAAAAAGATACTCATTCCTTTCGTTGTTGATTGTTCATAATCATAATTCATTCATCATAATTATAATCATTTTGAGATTTGTAATTGTCGAATAATAATTTCATTCACGAGGAACGCAGTTCCAAATCATTTCATCGATTATCAATCACGCCACTATTACTTTCATAACGGTGAGTCATTTTATCCTTGTCTAATTAATTATTCATTGACGCTCATTATGGTCATTCTCGCTCATGTGACCTTCAGGTTCATATTGCGTGGCGGGTGTGTACGTGTGGAATTTTTAGTCGGGCACACGATGGTTATTGTATTGGGTTCACCGATACATTAGGCCGTGCACACGAGTCATATTGTCTCGTGAGACTAATTAGGTACACTGACGGGTGTTGTACACTTGCAGAACATTACGGCGCATTTATGGTACTCCTCTTGGCGTAATTCATGATTAAGAATATTTCATAACTTGATTAATTCATGATTGTGTAATTTCAACCCTTGAGGATTGTTGTTCAGAATCGACCCGTTTGGGGATTTTGTTTTCGTGTCACGGCAAGGCAAAGGCATGGGAAGAAAGATGTATTGACGCGACGAGTCCTGTGATACTAGTAGGGGCCCCAATCATTTCGTTTATTTCGATCTTTTGATCATTTATCCATTTGTATTTTCCGCCGCAAAATTCCGTTTGAAATGTTTATTTATTCAGGTGGTGTATTTTATCTTCACATAAAATACACTAAGATTCTGTATTGTCTGGTGTGTTGTACTTAAACTCCTCATCGGAGTATTTGGTAATATAATGTGGTTCGGTACTACATTTATCTTGTGTAATTCATTCATTTTCATTTGCCTGGTGGGTCCCAGTCGGGGATCTACGGCACTGTAATATCCGCCTAGTTTGGGGTGTTACAGGCTCGAGCTCACCCCGATCTAGAGGTAAGTTTGCCAGCATGACCTGATCGCCTCATTGTCCCCCGCTTGGGTTACAGGCCCGCGCTTACTGGGCTCGGTCAGGGTTAATGGTTTCATCCTCGGACATTGTCTAAGGGCTCCAGCCGTTCCCCCAACTAATTATTTTTAGCTTATCATACAGAACTAATAATAAGATAATTATTAAATTACAAGATTTGGATCTGGCAAGCAAGCACAAATTTCAAAACAAAAACATTTCAATATTCGTTGATCATTTCTCCACGAAACTAATCGACCTTTTTCTTGCCTGGTCACAGACATTCAAACTTTCTTTCTAATCTTATTTACAACGATCTACAAACTGTTTAAGCGTGGATTTTTGACATCTCTCTCTCTCACACACACACATGGACAGAGAGCGCAAAAAAAAGAAGAAAAAGAAATCCATTCTCTGCATTGAAAAACACAAATGAATCTCAAAGATTGCCATAAAAGATCAGATCAGGTTTGATGGTTACCTAAAGTGTGATATCTCCGAAAATTGACAAGCTTTCTGTTGGAAATAAAACGTAACCGAAGCAAAGTTTGGGAAAGTTTGATAAACACATTTTACGCATCCACGAGTATAGATCTATTTAGGCATGCTAATTAATTAATTACTAAGATTAATAAGCAATTTAAAAATATTTATTATATATTAAATGTTGGAATTGAAATATCCTAATCTAGATCTAAAAGATCATAGGATATTACCTTTGAAGCGAAGTGGTTGCTTTCGTCTTGATCACCTTGTATTTCTACCTTTAGACCTTCTAGAGTATGATCCGTCTTAACCTGACGTTGTGTGGTCAACGAGCTACGGATCTTTGCTTGGACAACTATGGGAATCGGCCGAACCACCTTTCTTGTGAGTCACTCGATTTTTCCTTATTTTTACTATTGTGTAATCACTCTTAGAAAATTGATATGTTATCTAAATTGTAGAATCAAAGCACAAGTTTCAGATCTACAATTAAACACAAGAAAATTTTGATTTCACAACCTTGGTGAATATGATATGGCCGACCCCCATTGATGTCTTATTTATGCGCTCTTGACTACTACTAGGGATCTTAAGGAGGATTAGGGAAAGACTCTCAATAGACCTCAAATTTCCTTATTAGGACATTTCCTAATATATTGAGTCTATTAATATTAATTCAATCCACTAAAGAATTAATATTGTACTTCCAACTCAAATCCCAATTTATGAAATCGGGCTCCTTATTTAAATATATTATTTCCCGTGTTTAAGATATTGAATGTCCATTAATTAATTATAAGCTACTAACAGCTTTAATTAATTAATATCTTATCCAAGACTAGTACCACTCGAACCTTATTATTATATCTAATTAAATCCATCCGCAGAGTTTAATATAATAATCATTATCGAGTTCCTCAAGGGGACATCATCAACTCGCACGAGTCGGGACACGATTTCTAGTAATAATAATAACTCTCATATAAATAATATTATTGCCCAAGATACGAGCGCTTATTGAGTCTATCATTTTGACTCTCTCCATGGTAAATCAAAGAATAAGTATTATAAATACACAATTAAATATTATATACTTAGAATTAAGAAATAATAATTATCCGAGATTTACGTTCTTCTTACAACAAGTCTGAAGCCACTATCTCACCTCGATCCAAGATGCAAATACGCTAATGTATGCTAATAATCAAGACCAACTAATCTCAAGATACACTACAACCTTTTATATAATTTGTCTAATAATTATATAGGTTGAACTATTATATTATTTTATAAGGCACCGATAATGTGATCTTCCGTGTGACACCAACACACCATATTATCTATAATATAAAATAATTAGTCATTTCATTTGCATAACCATAACGTGAATAAATATGCAAAATATGTGATTAAATGTAATTAATATTCTCATAGGTAGTTATAGGAAATAAGATAATACAAGATAAAGATACTTTCAAAGATACAACCCTAACAATCTCCCACTTATATTCAAAGCAATGCTGCCATCACCGTAATCCCATTCCTTCCACATGCCTTTCAAAAACTTTTGAGGGTAGGCCCACCTCGAGAAGAATGCAGAGATCTCCTAGATGAATGAAATGAGGACTGGCCCTTGCGGGGCCCACTACTCTTGTTCTCCGTGAAGTTGTCAGACACAATATGCTTCTTTGATAACGTTGATTTCTCCATCGCGCCTATTTCATGTCGTAGGCCAGTGCTTTGTCCTGATACTGTCGCAAGGTGGTACATTCAAATCCGGACATATATTGCTGAACCTCCGACTTCATCCGCATGTCGAAATGGAAAATCCTCTCCGCCTCGGTCCTGACCAAGTGGCGCACATAAGTCAGCTGGTGATTAAAAGTCTTAATCACGTCTGTCACAGATGCCTCTAGATTTTGTGGTGAGAAAAACTCCCGGACTCGTGCCTCTCTAACGTGGCTAGGACTATATTGCACTTCCATCATTATTTTGAATTCGTCCAGTCGGCATTATGATCCTCGTGTCGAATGGCCTCCCACCGTCGAAAGCCTCCCACCATGAGATATTGGGCGATCGGAACCTTTCGGTCATCGGGACGCTTAATCCTCGCAAAGATCTTCTCTAACTCCTTCACCGGTGATCCCAAGTAAGTGTCTCACAGAACCATCAAATTTTGGAGGGTGCAATTTGACCACCTCGCAAGCCATTTGTCGCCCCGATTATCCTCGTTATGCTGCTGTCCCATCGCCGTCTGCATGCGGTCAACTACCTGAGCAAACTGGTTTATCTGAGCAACCACCTGTTGAAGCACTCCCGGTATGTTAGGATTTGCGTTATCATTCACTGATCCCTGTTGTCATCCAGAATGAGAATCGGTTCGACTAGTCGATAATTCTGGGGTAGACGCTGAATCCTCCTGTCTCGCATTACCACGTCGCGTGCCCACGATCAGCGTCCGCATCCACGACCTCCCCTCAACATACTATAAACACAAATACTCAATATACAGGGCAAAATTTTCTAAAAGAAAGTCCGTCAATATTCACAAGACAGGAATTAAATAAAACGGTAGTATTTGAGATTAGGAGACTTACAACCACAGTCCACACGACGATGCTGGATCAGCAGTGATGTTATTTCCTGTATATTGAGTATGTATACTTACAGTATGTTTTGAGGAGGACGTGGACGCGGTCGTGGTGGTGGACGCGGTCGCGGTCGTGGACGCGGACGTAGGAATGCTGAGAGGGAAGCTTCACCCACTGTTCCTGATTCACTGTTAGCTTCACCCACCGGACCTCCGATCGCCGGACCTCCGATTCAGGGCTGGCCCTTGTATATAGGCGAAAAAGGCAATCACCTAAGGCCTCCAAATTTTTAAGGCCTCCAATTTTTTAAGTTATGTATATATATATATATATATATATACACTAATTTTACACCCCGTGCGATGCACGGGGGTGCGACGTGCACAGCACGTCAGGCGTTCTCGATGTGTGTCTGTCTTCGTGGAAAGTGGACCAGCACAGCGTCTACTTTGAGGTTAAATAAATGAGGAAAAGCATGAGGAAGTTGTGTATTTATGAGAACATTCAAAAAGAAGAATGATCAAAAGAGTGTAATATAAATGTCGATAGCAGCAGAAAGATATAGAGGTTTTTAGCTTGGGTAGCACGGACGAGCCAAATTGAGAAGAGAAAACTAGGATGCATGGTATAAGGGTGTTCTCTAACCAGACCGCAATTGTAAAAGAAAAAGCACCTGCGAAAAATAGAAAGCTTATGGAAGTTTATATGGACAACGCAAATACACAACATACACAAAATATGAGTACATGTTTGACATATTGACGAGACTTTTCAGAAATACAAGTTCGATAGATGTAAGCTTTGGATTTCAAGCATTATATAATTAAGTTGGATTATTTTTTCTTTATTTTATTTTTTCGCTCTCTTTGCGATGTCTTTCATTTACCTGCATCGTCTATGGTGCACCCTTGCTTCAACATCTCTCCATACGGCATCCGGTGGTAATAGGATTCAACTCTTGCTAGCTCCAGAACAAGAAGCTCAACACATCGTCAATGCTTCTAGAGGTGGTAACAATTTCTTAAATATTTTACATAATATTCCTAAACAAAACAAAACAGTGTAAGAAGATATTAGCGAAACGAACAATTAATGTTTAGGAAATATACATATTTCTAACTACAGTATAATCTCCTCATAACAATAAAAAATAATGGTTATTTTGTTTCTGAAATTAACTTTAATTTGTAAGATGATAAAACCTTTTCGGAAACTCAATCCTCATTGTGGGCAGCCATTACGTTTAATTAAAGCGCAAATACCAGCACGCTCACAAAGGGATATAAATACATTTAAGCTCCTCATGTAAGGATTGTTCAGAGGCAGCAACGACTTCAATGAATCGATCGACGGAGGGATGATATTCTTCAATAAAATTCAAAAAAACGATGATTTAACATTATAGCCATTGATTTACCATCATCTCTTTCATGGTTCTCATTTCCCAATATCACAAATCTCGCAATTAATTTACTCCAAGGCACTTCAAATCTCACAAAACCAGGTATTAGCAAAATTAATCGACGGGGATGAAGAAAGCAGAGGACACGTTTCAGAAGCAGGCAGAGGAAGCAGCAAAGTTGAGAAAATCGGCGTCGAAATGAAGGGTTTGGAGTAGGATAGGAAAACGAAAACATGTTTGTCCTGTAACATGTTTTCGATCAAAAGAACTTCACATTAAGAGCAAATCCACCTAGCAATTTGAGGAAATCATATTGGGAGGCCTATTTATGGATAACAAATGAACTGATGCTATCTATGGGAACCAAAAAGGCAAAAGATATCAACAAGATCTATCTATGGGAACCAAAAAGGCAAAAGATATCAACAAGATCATATGCACATATGCAAACAGATAGACATATCTTATGCAAAAAAGAATACTGAATATAACTAACCTGAGTCCTTGTCAGATTGAGAGTCACTGCCTCAGTTAATCTGCAAAGAATAACGTTTTTCCATCTTCCATAATTGTCTCTAGAGTAAGTACTGCATTCCGCCAAATAGGCGACTCTTGGTGATTTATCTAGTAATTCAAGTTCCTATCTTTGTTCAGAGAAAAAAATTGCTTATTAGCCAAGCCCTTATGAATAAAATTACTATTAAAGTAAAGTCAATCTGAATACAGAACAGATCTAGAAGTCAAACCCATTAAATTGGAATTCAATTAAAAACCACGAACCCAGTAAATCCAGACCCAAACCACTATAAATTTCATCCACATACAAAACCATCAATTTGAACGCCCAATAGTACCACCCCAAACAAGCGGGTAGCTGCGAAAACAAGCGATCTCCAATTTAAGTTCCCACCGACAATATCAATGTGCGTCTATCTCCATGGGAAATGAGCAATACCGATGAACAACTGAAATAATTTAGAGCAAGTCAAGGAGAAATATTAGTTAGATCAACAAATTAAACAGAAAAAACTGATTAACAATTCTGACAACCTGAGTATACAATTGAAAAGAAAATAAATCCAATATGAGACCAGCTGTGTTGTTCGATGGCAATGTCAAATCCCATGTAAATAAATCTGCAAGATAGGTAGAAGTTGAGAAACCACCAATTTTAGGCAAAGGCTGCACACAAAATAAAGAGGGAAACCTAGTTTTTATCTTTAGATCAGCCATTGTTGGAAAGTGTAATATTGGAGGAATTTTTTGGAACATGTATGTTGATGAGAAATACGAAGATTGATATTTGAGGTAACTATTTTATAAATAGGATGAAGGCCCTAGAAAATGTTTGAGGTAATGACATATAAGGGACAGTTAGGGATTTTTGGTAGATAAGGTACTATTAAATGTCTCTCTTTGTTTTTTTATGTAAAGGGTTGAGAAAATAGTTGTTGGAAGGTGTGCAGAATTTGGCTATATTGTTTTATAGGGATTGACTATGGTGGAAACCCCCTTAACGGTGAAATCTAGAAACCAATTGCATTATTAAGCAATTTCATTGCATATTTGTTATTATTTGTTGCATCAAGCTGGTCGCTAGTATATGCAATAATAATGCAATAAAAAAATACATAAATGCATATAATCCTACTCATCTACAGCCGTTAGATCACTAATATCAATGGCCTACAAAAGTTTCTAGATTTCACAAGGTAATTAGTTTTCATATGATCTATTTCCTTGTTTTATATATGTAATGTATTTTAAATTATGCAGAAAATGACAATATTGATAGTGACATGATATGTATGTCCTTTTTATATTGCCAACATATCATTTTTATATTGCAAAATATGTTGAGTGTATATACCTGGAGTAACAGCCAAGAAGAACAGCATGGGAAGCACATTTTAGTAGCAAAACTTGTTGAAACAACTGGGAAGAAAAAGATATAACTAACACCATTGATGCTATACTAAAATTATAGAAAGTTTGAGAAAAGTTTTCTGTTAGTTCTCTAACAGAAAACATTTTCTGAAGGTAAAGCAGACAAGTATGAAGAAGAGAGAGAGAAGAAGACAGAAAAAAGAGTGTATAATGAGAATCACGTTTTCGACCAGAACTTTCTTCCCTCGTGTATAGTAAGCACCGTGCAAAAAACACAACGAAATATATCAAGATAATATAGATGTTGAAACGGAACCTCATTACAACTGGAAATCAAACTGCCAATAATTGTGGAAAGCAATATTGAGGTCAAAGGTACTCAACGATGCTGAACAAAAAATCAGACTAAGAGCACAACACTAATCATAAAGAGGTCAAAGTTGATAATATTTTTGGATTGATTGAATCAATTTTAGCATCTTCTTACCTCAGATTTACCCCCAAAAAATCACAAATGACTCGATAACATCTAAATCTCTGTGGCGGTTAATCTTCTAACCAAATTAGTAATAATAATAACAATAATAAAGGCTAACGAATAGATAGATAGATGAATAGCGGGCTGGAGTCTAACCCCAACCTAGTAAGGATATACTAACCGTTTCATCTTGAATCTCCTTCACAGACCTTACATACGCAATTCCTCGATTCATTAACCTCTCTTAAAAATAATAAATATAAAAAGAAAAAGATGTGTTAGGATAGGACTAATTCACCAGTGCTGACTATGAGGCACTCCCCCGGACCGGTCAGGGCGTCGATCTTTCTCCCCGGAAAGAAAGATTCATCCAGTTGGGAATTTCCACAATAGGATCTTTAATGCCCGGTTTAGAATACCAGTGGGAGAACCAGAGCAGAAACAATTTCTGGAATAATGGCCTAAACAATTTTAACATTTACTCAAAGACGAAAACAAGACAAGAAATAACCTGAGAGTTAAAAAAATGATTATCGATACCTGGTTGGCCGAGAAGAAGAAACCAAGAAACGATATAACCAGCACAAAGCTCCAGATAAAGACTTAGGGGCTGTTTACTTGTGACTTAATCAGCTTAATGGGTAAAATGTCTTATTCGCTCAGACGTTTGGAGGTGTTTACTTGTGGCTTAATGGCTTATTCGCCCAGACAAAAATGACTTATTCATTAAGCATGAAAAGGGGTGTTGTCCCCATTAAGACAAAAAAATTCCTCACCTACCCCTAATTGAAACCACACATTTATATATACAATATAAATAATTTAAGACAAAAAAATGACTCTACTCTCCCCATTATATATACTCATTTATATATACAATATAAAAAATTTAGGTTTTAATATAAATGAATGTAATATATATTATTCATATATAAATAATATACATTATTAATTTATATATAATATTTGTTACTATATATTATTGTATAAATAAACTTTTGTATCAATATCATATATATTATGAGTATATAAATAAATATTATATATTACTCATATATTAACATTTATTCATATGTATAATATTTATTATATATGTTCTTATCTATTTAAAATATATTTCTATATATAAATATATATTGTATATTATATGTATTATTTATATACGTATTAAATATTTTATATATTACTTACATATAAAATTGAATCATTTATGTATAATATTTTTTTTAAATTTATATATATATATATATATATATATATATAAGACGAGTCATGTTCCATGATGTATGTGTTGATTTTACAATATCAATCACGTATTGTGACATGACAATAGCAATTATCTCAAACTCATCGCCGTCTCATGATATTTTCCATATAAATGGAAAAACCTATGATGTTGACGGTTTTGGAATTTCGTTCTATTTCTCCTTCATATGAAGGTTGCGACAGGAAGGGCATCCGGCGTAAAACTTTGCCACTTTGTTATTTGCATGAGTTATGGTGTTAACTAATTTTAGACAATTAAACGACACTATAATCTTCATGCCACCGACCCCAACATAGTTGGGATTAAGGTGCTGTTGATGATGATGATGATGATTTCAAATTTGTCTACTTTGTGTTTGAATTTGGCTATTTTGTGTATGAACTTGACTTCTTTGTGTTTGAAATTGGATTTTTAAGTACTTTATGAATTTTTGGATTATATCATTTATATTGCTTAAAAAATAAACAACGATATATAGAACAGCTTATAATTCATATTCAGGGGTAAATCGGTCATTTTTGTTATTCAGACAGTTTATTCAGATGAAAAAGTAAACAATAGCATCAATTTACCCAGACAGACACAATTTACCTAGACAGACAAATTTGGTAAACAGCCCCTTAGAAAGAACAATGTACTAAGAAGAATGAAAGTAATGTGGTAATATCTACTTACCCTGTATACCGAATACATATATATGGTTGTGAAGTTGTTCTTGAGCAGTAAAAATAGCTCGGACTTCATGAAATTTCCCTGCGAACAAGATCTGACACAAATAATAAAGAAAATAACCAATTGTAATGACTCGGCAGCTAGCATACTATTATTCATGAGTCCTTTGTAACATAATAAAATTCCAAAATTCCAAGAACTCGAACATTGTTTCTCCTGTTTTTTGGGTGGGGGTGGGGACGGGGATATTATCCAAATCAAGAAACATGTAGAATCTCAGATACCCATTCGACAAATTCAACATTTGTAACAGTTTCTACAACGGGTCATAAAAGTCGTCGAGAACTGTACACCCAACTATGAACCTGAATACAAAGTCATTTAATGATATTAACTGTTCCAAAAGACAAGTACTGAATACTAAAATCGTTCAAACAGGGTCTTTTGTTAACACTAATCATTCGTTACTTAAGGAGCCACCATGAACATTCTGAAGTAGATATTTTCTGCAAAAGACCATCAGCATCCTCATTTGCAGCATCAAGCGAGCGAAGTTCCTTAATTTCCTCCTGCCACTTCAAAATCTGCTCCTTGTGTACTCTGTCAAAAAAAAGTTTAAGAATCGGAGACGTTATAAAATCTAATTTTCAGTAATTATGGGACCCTTTATGTCCCTTTTCACTTACAAAATCATGCATTCTTCAAAATCATTGCTCCGTTCCTTCAGCATAGAATTCCCAGAATCTAGCAGCTCAGACACCTTTTTATGAAATCATAATCAGACGCACAGGCTCTTAACAAAATTATCCCAAAAATGTATTAAAAAAAAGGTATTCTCATGAAAGTTACGAGTTTCTACAATTCTGACCAAATTAAAATTGATCAACTATTGACATTGTGGGATTTTACCATATCAGTGAAGTTATTGATCTTTTCAAGAATATGAGCATTATCTATCTTCACTTGTTCGGAAGCTCTTTGTTCGTGTTCTTCGCCTGGAACCAGTGCAGTGGATTCATCTTCTACCAAGCTCCTTATCCTACACCAATCACGAGGATTATGGAATTGTACCTTTCTTATAACTTCTTGCAACAATACTGCGTGGAAGAGCAGAAGAAGAGAAGACCTACAGAAAGTTTCATGCGTTTCGCCATTGCGCTGCCACTACCGTTTTCCATCCTGAATGAAACTTGCAAATAAACAAATATATCAGAAAATAACCAATCACAGGAACAACCTACTTTTTCTTTTTTTAACCTAGAAAGAAACTGAAGAAATAAACAAGGTTACATTTCTTTTGCTAAATAAATTACATTCATACAAAAGATTTACTGAAAAGGGAACGGGAGCTAGAACAAAGACACTGAGCATATGTCTACCCCATGCCTAAGTTTATGTTTCCGTTTTACGAACAGTCAGCGGATTTCGATACACCTATAAATCAACAAGCAAAGTGTATTGATGTTTATATACCGATATCCAGGTGACAGAAATTTTGAAATCATACAGCATCATAAAAGCATTTTCCACGAAAAGAAGTTGCCAAAACTGAATACAGGACTCTGCCCACCAAATCGAAATAACACAATTTCATTTATACTACTATTCCAAATTCCAAATTCCAATAGCAGAAATCGCACGCAAACGAAGATCCTAATCACCTTGCACTCAGCATTTCGTCACACATGACTAACAATCCGTGAAGATTATAACAGTCACAAATATTGAGAGGAGAAAAGTCAATGTACAAATTACAGAATCACACGATCCAGAGGAAAATTCTTTAAATACTGATAAACTGAAGACCAGCAAATTATTGTAAACATTGATTAAAAAAACTGAAAAAGCGAATTAAACAAGCTTTATTTATCACCTTCGTCCGATGCAACTCCGCAGATACTAAACCACAAAATCAAATCCGAAGTTCAGATCTCCTCATCTCGCTAACTGCACAGAAATTCGTGCGGTTCAGTAAGTGAGAAATGCAATCAGGGAATATCGCAGTTCACTAAATTCAGCCTAGCGCAAACTCATTTGCGTGATCGAGTTGATTACAAGACATGAGAAGTGCTCAGTAGGAAGTATATACATCAAACTAATAAATCTAGAAAATAAATTAACAGAATAGCAGGAAGTATGAGACGACTTGACGTTTTCAGAGATTGATTCATGTTAGCAGGAAGTATGATCAAAGATGTATATCCACATGCTGTGTACACAGATCTAGAGCTTTTAAAGGACCCGCTAATCATTCTCTCTCTCTCTAAGAGTTTCCATGTTCTTTCACAATTCAAATATTCCGCATTTCATCGGATTAATCGTTGTATTTTTTGAACAATTTCTCACATTATAGATCTAAATCCACTGTCCGAGAAAATCAACCACGAATAAACAGCAGAACAATATAATTGAAAATTCTTTAAATACTGATAAACTGAAGACCAGCAAATTATTGTAAACATTGATTAAAAAAACTGAAAAAGCGAATTAAACAAGCTTTATTTATCACCTTCGTCTGATGCAAGTCCGCAGATACTAAACCACAAAATCAAATCCAAAGTTCAGTTCTCCTCGTCTCGCGAACTGCACAGAAATTCATGCGGTTCAGTAAGTGAGAAATGCACTCAGGGAATATCACAGTTCACTAAATTCCATGGTTATCACGGCGTCGCCTAGGCGACGCCTAGGCGACGCCTAGGCGACGCCTAGGCGGCAAGGCGGTCCGGCCAGGCCGCCTGAATCCATCGCCTCGCCTAGATTTGAGCTAGGCGAGCGCGGCGTCGGTCGCCGTCCTTTTTGCGTCCGCCGTCTCCGCGCCGTCTCCGCGCCGCCCGTCCGATCCATCCACGCCGGTCGCCGTCCGCCGCTCCTTATAAAGGCATGAAGTGAAGTCTTTGCTGCGGAACTTTTTTTTTTCTGAAGTATGAGGCTTGCGTTGCTGGAACTTTTAGTTTTTCTGACTTGATGTGTTAATTGTTATAAGTATTTAAGTGGCATATTAGTAACTAGGGTTTCTGATATTAACCTCATGCGCCGTTATTAGTGTTTCAGTGGCAGATCTTTAATTAGGGTTTTCTAGTACAAACCCAAGTTGCATAGGTAATTAGCGCTATCGCGCTTATAGCGCATGCTAGTACAAAACTGTTATTGTATTTGCTACTTATGTGAACTTCGTACCCTTTATTTATTTGTGTTGAATTTTATGGCTTTAATTATAAAATGTGGACTTAATATAATGTTGTTTATTAATTTTAATAGTGAAATATTAATTATTATTATTTATTAAATATATTTTTTATTTAACGCCTAATTGTCGCCTAGGCGGGCGCCTAGGCGCCTAGGCGTCCGGGCGGTAGCCGAGCGCCTCGCCTCGCCTTGGCGCCGTGATAACCATGCTAAATTCAGCCTAGCGCAAACTCATTTGCGTGATCGAGTCGATTACAAGACATGAGAAGCACTCAGTAGGAAGTATATACATCAAACTAATAAATCTAGAAAATAAATTAACAGAATAGCAGGAAGTATGATCAAAGATGTATATCCACATGCTGTTTACACAGATCTAGAGCTTTTAAAGGACCTGCTAACCATTCTCTCTCTCTACGAGTTTCCATGTTCTTTCACAATTCAAATATTCCGCATTTCATCGGATTAATCATCTTATTTTTGGAACAATTTCTCACATTATAGATTTAAATCCACCGTCCGAGAAGATCAACCACGAATAAACAGCAGAACAATATAATTGAGAAAAAAAACTACATAAAAATGCGAAATGAATGCAAGAAAAAATTGCAAAATAAAGGCAAATAGAGAAATAGATAATACCTTGGCATCATGCCATCGGGCTGAATGCCATGTTCAAGGCAATAAAGCTCCCAGCAAGAATTCCCGACCGAAATCCCTGCCTGCCCAATATGTATGCTTATTATTTCTCTCATGTTTTCTTCTGCCGAAAATTACAGAAGAAAAAAAATAGGAATCTACCGATCTGAATAAATTCAGAAGCCTAAATCGAAAGAATCCCTTCTCCTTCTGTGTAGGTCTAGGCCGATTTTTCTCCGTATCTAGCTCTCAAACAAGACATCGACGAGCCGAGCTTTATTCGAGCACCGACTTAGGCAAGGTGTCTGAAAAAATTGAAGACAAGAAGCGTAAGGAAATTGAATCAAGAAAACGAAAATCGAGGCAAGAGGAAACCCTTGAGCCAGAATCTCTAAAGTGGAGCCTCTCGATTTATGAGAAATTTTTGTCCACACAACGGATTGAACAAGTGGAATAGGCAAAAAAGATGGAAAAAGAAGGGAGATGATTCACAGTAGAAGACAGTAGAAAGAAATATAGAAGATGCACAAAAAGAAGAAATAAAGAGGACAGAAAGAATCAGCTTAATTAACAAGCACGCATTCTGACCCGTGAAATATTACAAAATCAAACTCTTATTTGTGTCAAAAACTTATTTTTATATCAGATGTATGTTAACGGATCAAAGTATATACAAATGTATTAAGTCAAAATTGTTAGGCTCTCTGTACGCTCTCTCTTCCTGCAGGACAATATTCATGATGTAAACTTAACCAAACTAACTCAATAGTGCTGTTTATATTAATGACTTCCGACTTCCATTCTAATTTTTGACCCAAACTAATGGAGCTGCAATATAAAAGATATACACTCAATTTTTTTTAAAACCTAACCAGAGAAATAATGATAAACTGTACATTAAGAGAATTGAGAGATTTAATATTATCCATAAGCATTCTTTAAGAGTTAATCCACCCGACACATCCATTCAAGATCCGTTTAAACCAAAATTACCCGTTTAAACCAATTACCTAATCCACCGGACACATCCATTCTACTGCCTTCAATGTATACAATGAAATAGGGTTTGTCTTGCTCAGTTTCTTGATCTCACCATGTGAATAATTTGGGAAGGCAAACTCTATTCAAGAGCCGGTGAAACTGAGATTCCAGAGACTAATTAATTCATTCATTGAAGCTGCTTGATGACTATTAAGAACAGATGTCTTTCAAACGTTTGGATCTCTTTCTTCAATCCAGCAGACCCTTGCTCAACATGTGCACGTGACCGAAAAACCTTGTTTATCAACAATCGAAAGGAACAATATAAACCAACAATAGCTAACTACATAATATTACAATTTATTACCAAATCTAATTTTGTTCTTAAGGAATCCAATTGTGCATCAAGATCAGAATTACCAACAACATCAAGCAGATGCTTCATCCTGAAGAAAGATCAAACATTGAGTTTGGTAAAAAAATATAATAAATGCAGGGCAGTCAGACAATTCATATTACACTTGAACCAAGTGCCATAAGGTACACAATGCAGCATAACAATTATCTAAAAAAAATAAGTAAGCGTACATCTTTAGGCAGTAAAAAGCCTTTCGAAACAGCAAATATATGAAGAAAACAATAATATTTATTCCTCATAGACAACTGCTTATACAAAGATGATTGAATCATGTTTCGAATATAATCCAAACCCTCCATGTAACAGTTTGAATTCATAAAGAAAAAACATGTCAAAACCAAATAATACAGAACATTATAACAGCTATAAATCAAAACCTAAGAACAGTTAAAGTGAACTGAACCTCAACTTTTGCAATTTTGATTAACAACATAAGCTAATTAAGCAAATATTTATCTTCTTAACGAAAACCTAAGCAACTGTGATATGAGACAACAGTTAATTAACCGGGTTATATATCATTTGTGTATTAATTTGCATTAAATGGACTATATATAGTCATGAGACACGTTAGCTTGTAAGCAAATGAAAAGATGGATGAGTAGTTTAATCGTTCATTTATTGTTGAAATTCAATTATTACACATCAAAAGATAGACGTTAAAATCTTATAATTAAGATATGTGTCTTTCGAAATTCTTCAAACATTGGTTGGAAGTAGTATAGATTATTATTATTCCACATTTTAAAATGATGTATTTGGTATAATGACATTTAAACTTTAATACTCCACATTAATTAGGAGGACTCAATCTTTATATATATAAGATTCCTAAACGACTTTTTAAGTTTAAAGAGCAAATTAGAATTTTTAAAGAGTGATTTTTTTGTTTTTTTGCATATAAAGAGGACAAAAGAATCAGCTTAATCACTAAGAGCATTCCTAAACGGATTTTTAAGTTTAAAGAGCAAATTAGAATTTTTAAAGAGTGATTTTTTTTTTTTTTGCATCTTATACTCTTTACTGGCTTGTTGCCTAATATTATTTTAACAGGCATTATCCAACCCGTGCGATGCACGGTCTTTGGTTGAATATCTACGTATTTTGTACGTAATGTTGGGGCAGACGGTTGAATGAGCATATAGCAGAATTTAAATGCCTTTTAGAGAAGTTTATATATTTTTTATTGTTATTGTCCTTTTATTTTAGTCTATGTAATTAGTTATATGAAATGAGGCTTTACTAATTCGTATGTTGCTCCGGGATTGTTTTTGGTTTATTCAACCTGTGTGATGCACCGATTGTATCTAAGATTTCATAGCTAAAATTTAACCATCTTGTAATTTATACTATCATTTAAAAGTTCATTTTAATCACCTTGTGTATTAGAAGGTGTATTTGCATTGTGATGTTTATCATAACTTTTGTATTTAAATTAGTTTATTTACATTAAATGTTACATTTAAAATAGTCTCTTCATATGTAATCCTTTAACATGAATAAGTGACATAAATCCCCCTTCCATATTAAATTAAGGGGGATAAGTTTTATATAGTATAGATGGGCCGTTAGAAAAAATGAACAAATGGATACTGGAAATAATAGTATTCAATTTAATCCAGAGGGTTTTTTTGGCTATGTAAAATTTGAATAGTGAATATTTATTTTGGCTAAATAGAAATGTTGGAGAAAGTTTTGGTAATGAAGATGATTTTTCAATTAAAGAGTCTATTAGAATGCTCTTAACTCCAGTTCATTTGAAATAACAAAATATGAAACCCCTTTAAAATGTTAACAAAAGAGAAAAAAACTTGAGGTTCAAATTTACATACTTAGTACTTAGAGAGAAGCAAATGTTGAATCGAATGGCAACAACAACAACAACATTACCCTAATGCCTTAACGGCTCCCGCAAAAAGCGAGGTAAGGGGGGATTGGATGTACGCAGCCTTACCCCTGTCTTAACACAGAGAGGCTGTTTCCGGATGATCCAAAATGAAAATTGCATCGAGAATTGCATGGAGTGACTAGTACTTCATGAGAAAAAGAAGTGCAGCCAATTTAGTTAGTCATTTTGTTTTATTCCATTATAATCCAGAACCAAAGAATAATGGGCTACTTGTAATTTTAAAGGTCATATTGGGGGTTTTCTTGTAATTAGGCCAAGCGTTGGTGGTAGTTTTTGTAATTTACCCAAAAGTCTATATATATATTGGTAGATTCCAGAGTGAAGATGTATACCGACTTCACCGCATCGTAAACTGTGTCGTCGGTCGCACACCAAAGCCAGGACCCATCTGCACCCTTTCCTTTGGCTTTCAGAACGTCCGAAATCATGGTGCCTTCAAAACCATGTTCTTCGATACGAGCAAGAGAGGTTGATTCCTAGCGTGCGAACATAAGGGTCCTCATGGATGGAGGGGCCACATGGATGTGGCGAAGAACAGCATTCCTCAACGCATGCCCATGTGAGAAGATTGCTTTGATGCTTCCTTGCGTTGTGCCTAAATAATGAAGTCAAGAGACCATTCAAGATCAATAAAGATCTCAAATCTCTTAAAAAAACAAAAAAAAAAGTGATTCTCAGCTTTCAAGTGGAAAAAAAAAAGAAAAAGAAAAAAGAATGAAAGATAAAATCTTCTATATCTAAAAGCTGAGAATCACTTTGTTTAGAGTTTGCAAACGCTCCCTAAGAGTCAGATCTCTTTGAGTCTTAAAATTCACAACCTTTAGAACCACCTAAATTCACAACCTTTAGAACCACCTAAATTCCTCAAAGCCCACAAGCTAAAACTAATTATTTTTAGCTTTTTTCTTTTCCCACACACGCACACAAGGGGGATCGTCCCCTGTCCTGAGTTCCCCCCCAAGAGGCTCGAGCTCACCCCGATCTAGAGGTAAGTTTGCCAGCATGACCTGATCGCCTCATTGTCCCCCGCTTGGGTTACAGGCCCGCGCTTACTGGGCTCGGTCAGGGTTAATGGTTTCATCCTCGGACATTGTCTAAGGGCTCCAGCCGTTCCCCCAACTAATTATTTTTAGCTTATCATACAGAACTAATAATAATATAATTATTAAATTACAAGATTTGGATCTGGCAAGCAAGCACAAATTTCAAAACAAAAACATTTCAATATTCGTTGATCATTTCTCCACGAAACTAATCGACCTTTTTCTTGCCTGGTCACAGACATTCAAACTTTCTTTCTAATCTTATTTACAACGATCTACAAACTGTTTAAGCGTGGATTTTTGACATCTCTCTCTCTCACACACACACATGGACAGAGAGCGCAAAAAAAAGAAGAAAAAGAAATCCATTCCTCTGCATTGAAAAACACAAATGAATCTCAAAGATTGCCATAAAAGATCAGATCAGGTTTGATGGTTACCTAAAGTGTGATATCTCCGAAAATTGACAAGCTTTCTGTTGGAAATAAAACGTAACCGAAGCAAAGTTTGGGAAAGTTTGATAAACACATTTTACGCATCCACGAGTATAGATCTATTTAGGCATGCTAATTAATTAATTACTAAGATTAATAAGCAATTTAAAAAATATTTATTATATATTAAATGTTGGAATTGAAATATCCTAATCTAGATCTAAAAGATCATAGGATATTACCTTTGAAGCGAAGTGGTTGCTTTCGTCTTGATCACCTTGTATTTCTACCTTTAGACCTTCTAGAGTATGATCCGTCTTAACCCGGACGTTGTGTGGTCAACGAGCTACCGGATCTTTGCTTGGACAACTATGGGGAATCGGCCGAACCACCTTTCTTGTGAGTCACTCGATTTTTCCTTATTTTTTACTATTGTGTAATCACTCTTAGAAAATTGATATGTTATCTAAATTGTAGAATCAAAGACACAAGTCTAGATCTACAATTAAACACAAGAAAATTTTGATTTCACAACCTTGGTGAATATGATATGGCCGACCCCCCCCATTGATGTCTTATTTATAGGCTCTTGGACTACTACTAGGGATCTTAAGGAGGATTAGGGAAAGACTCTCAATAGACCTCAAATTTCCTTATTAGGACATTTCCTAATATATTGAGTCTATTAATATTAATTCAATCCACTAAAGAATTAATATTGTACTTCCAACTCAAATCCCAATTTATGAAATCGGGCTCCTTATTTAAATATATTATTTCCCGTGTTTAAGATATTGAATGTCCATTAATTAATTATAAGCTACTAACAGCTTTAATTAATTAATATCTTATCCAAGACTAGTACCACTCGAACCTTATTATTATATCGGAATTAAATCCATCCGCAGAGTTTAATATAATAATCATTATCGAGTTCCTCAAGGGGACATCATCAACTCGCACGAGTCGGGACACGATTTCTAGTAATAATAATAACTCTCATATAAATAATATTATTGCCCAAGATACGAGGCTTATTGAGTCTATCATTTTGACTCTCTCCCATGGTAAATCAAAGCAATAAGTATTATAAATACACAATTAAATATTATATACTTAGAATTAAGAAATAATAATTATCCGAGATTTACGTTCTTCTTACAGTCAGTACAGAAGCCACTATCTCACCTCGATCCAGTATGCAAATACGCTAATGTATGCTAATAATCAAGACCAACTAATCTCAAGCATACACTACAACCTTTTATATAATTTGTCTAATAATTATATAGGTTGTGAACTATTATATTATTTTATAAGGCACCGATAATGTGATCTTCCGTGTGACACCAACACACCATATTATCTATAATATAAAATAATTAGTCATTTCATTTGCATAACCATAACGTGAATAAATATGCAAAATATGTGATTAAATGTAATTAATATTCTCATAGGTAGTTATAGGGAAATAAGATAATACAAGCATAAAGTATACTTTGCAGTATACAACCCTAACAATCTCCCACTTATATTCAAAGCAATGCTGCCATCACCGTAATCCCATTCCTTCCACATGCCTTTCAAAAACTTTTGAGGGTAGGCCCACCTCGAGAAGAATGCAGAGATCTCCTAGATGAATGAAATGAGGACTGGCCCTTGCGGGGCCCACTACTCTTGTTCTCCGTGAAGTTGTCAGACACTTTATGCTTCTTTGATTCCGTTGATTTCTCCACTGCCGCCTATTTCATGTCGTAGGCCAGTGCTTTGTCCTGATACTGTCGCAAGGTGGTACATTCAAATCCGGACATATATTGCTGAACCTCCGACTTCATCCGCATGTCGAAATGGAAAATCCTCTCCGCCTCGGTCCTGACCAAGTGGCGCACATAAGTCAGCTGGTGATTAAAAGTCTTAATCACGTCTGTCACAGATGCCTCTAGATTTTGTGGTGAGAAAAACTCCCGGACTCGTGCCTCTCTAACGAGGCGAGGACAATATTGCACTTCCATCATTAATTTGAATTCCGTCCAGTCAGCATTATGATCCTCAGGTCGAATGGCCTCCCACCAGTCGAAAGCCTCCCCAGTCATGAGATATTGGGCGATCGGAACCTTTCGGTCATCGGGACAGTTAATCCCTGCAAAGATCTTCTCTAACTCCTTCAGCCAGTGATCCCAAGTAAGTGTCTCAGCAGAACCATCAAATTTTGGAGGGTGCAATTTGACCACCTCAGTAAGCCATTTGTCGCCCCGATTATCCTCGTTATGCTGCTGTCCCATCGCCGTCTGCATGCGGTCAACTACCTGAGCAAACTGGTTTATCTGAGCAACCACCTGTTGAAGCACTCCCGGTATGTTAGGATTTGCGTTATCATTCACTGATCCCTGTTGTCATCCAGAATGAGAATCGGTTCGACTAGTCGATAATTCTGGGGTAGACGCTGAATCCTCCTGTCTCGCATTACCACGTCCGCGTCCACGACCGCGTCCGCATCCACGACCTCCCCTCAACATACTATAAACACAAATACTCAATATACAGGGCAAAATTTTCTAAAAGAAAGTCCGTCAATATTCACAAGACAGGAATTAAATAAAACGGTAGTATTTGAGATTAGGAGACTTACAACCACAGTCCACACGACGATGCTGGATCAGCAGTGATGTTATTTCCTGTATATTGAGTATGTATACTTACAGTATGTTTTGAGGAGGACGTGGACGCGGTCGTGGTGGTGGACGCGGTCGCGGTCGTGGACGCGGACGTAGGAATGCTGAGAGGGAAGCTTCACCCACTGTTCCTGATTCACTGTTAGATCAGGCTAACTACAATTCTGGTGAACAACAAGAATCTGTCAACAATGAACGAGAGCAAACCATGGAAACGAATGTCGAACCTGCTGTTCCCCACATCCTTTGTCAAGTGGTCAACCAAATGACCCAATTTGCTCAAGTTGTGGACAGAATGCAAGTGGCGGTAGGATTGCAGCTGGGAGAGAGACAGCAAGGTGTCCCAGACTTGGAAAATCGAGAAGATATATGGCTACAGGAGGTGGGGAAGATGCACCCATCGAAGTTCGATGGTTTTTCTGAGACGCCGACATGGGATCACTGGCTGAGAGAGTTGGAGAAAGTATTTGCAGGGGTCTATGATGCACGGATTCTTCAAAATTCACCAGTATGCAGTATCGGATATTGCATGGGTGCAGGTGCGATTTGCGTGGGATTCGCCACGTGGCGAATCTGTGCAAAAAAAATTGGACTCGCGTATCCATGTACCGGATACGCGTATACAGTGCGTGGGGTAGTGGGCGTGGGTGAAATTGTTATTTTTTAGTTTTTTTTTGTAATTTTTAAAAAGTAAATCAAATAAACTAAAATACAAAAAGTAAATCATTTAATAAGTAATTACTTTTACCTTTAGGAGCATTCACGAACAGCATCAGAAAGATCAGTTGCTCAAAGCCATTTTAAATTGTTTTTTTGTATGACTTGTTTTATGTATTTGAATTGGTTTTATGGTGATATTTGAATTGTTGTTTTTTATATTTAACAAGTATTATATATAATAAAATATAAAATAAACAGACGTATCCTTGTCATATCGCACCCTAACATTTTCAAAAACCCGTATCCCCGCACCCATATCTGCCTGCACCCGCACCCCCCCCCCCCCCACCACCTGTGCAACATAGGCAGTGGTCAACTGCCCGAACGACCAGAGAGCCCCCATTGCCCAATATTTCCTGATAGGGGAAGCGTCCGGATGATGGGAAGCTATCCGACATATCGATCATGATGCTGATTGGGTAGAGTTCAAACTTATGATGGAAGCCCAGTACTGTCCTCGCCCGGTGAGAGAAGCCAAAGTTCGAGAATTTTTCTCCATGCATCCTTCGGATGTGCAGTGGATCAGGCGATTAAGATCTTTAACCAGCAGCTGGTGTTTGTTCGACATCTGGTCAGAACCGATGCAGAAATGATGATTCACTTTGATATAAGAATGAAGCCGGAGATACAAAGGTACATGTCACGTTTTGAATGCACCACTCTCCGCCAGTATCAAGACAAAGCTCTGACGTATGAAATGAAAGAAGCAGCTGTGGAAAAGTTCTTTGTGTCCAAGAAGCAGAAAGTCTCTGATAGTTTCACAGAGCACAAGAGTAGTGGGCCCCGCAAAGCCCAATCATCTTTTTATTCATTCAAGAGGACCCCACATTCATTCAAAGGTGGAAAAAACTCCAGATCTGTATCAGCAATGGCAGATGCAACCTGGAAATGTTTTAACTATGATCGGACAGGACACTATCGACGTGATTGCTAACTTCCCTCCGTGACGTATTATGATTGTGGGCGAGAAGGACATTGTGCGGTGTTCTGTGAAGAGGCAGCAAAATCTTTTGGACCTCGTACTTCGCATCCAGTTCAAAGAGAAGCGAATGTCCCTCAGACGCAACAGAGTGTTCAGCCACCACAAAATTTCGCCGAGGTAGATGCAGATGACAGTACGACTGAAAAAAATCATCGAGTGCTGGGTCCGCTCCTCCACGCCTTTATGAGATGAGAAGGGCAGACGATCAGAATGCAGCTGTCGCATCAGGTATGTAACACTCTCAAATACCATTGGGTTATTACAGTGCCGTGGACCCCACACCAGGAGATCCACCAGGCGAACACGACTAAAATACATCAAAATTAACCAACAAGAGAAATCACAGTCCCTGCTATGATATCCGACACAATATTCCGATAAGAAATTTCAACAACAACGATGGGCCTACATGGCCAAAATAAAAATACAACAACATCCACGAGCATCTGCTCGGGTAATACAAAATGACAATGACTGACAAACTAGAGGGCACTCCAACTGACTAACCAACGACTCGGACTAATATCGCTCGAATGCCTCATCGCCATCGTCATTCCCCAGTGTCTCAACTCCCTCCTCGCAAGCACCTAAAACATGAAAACATATTCCGCCCTACGGGGTCAGTCATCTAGATAATGAACATCAAATACATGTATAACATGATTTGCATCCAAAGGCAGAATGAAACGGTACAATGATAATAATAATAATAATACGAGATGCTTACAAACCAAGGTAAGAACCGAGCATTCGTGAAACACTATGCCCACGGCATACTATTAATACCTGCTCAACAGGTTAGAACATAAGTGCCCGACGGCGAGTCATAATTATAGAGCACCACAATGAATTACACGAACATGAACCAAACTAGAACTGGATTAAATATGAATCATAATGCCTGAAGGCTCCAACGAAAATACCAAGACATCACAAAGGCCTAAAGGCCACTCAGCCGAAGCTGTCAATCAACACAATCACCTAAAACCAAAACAGCCCGAAGCTGTATCAATGAGGGCCAAAGCCACGACACGAAGCCGTATCACAATGAGACCATCCAATGGCCATGACCTACTGAACTGTAGGTGTTGGGAAACCAACCGCGAAGGTTAAAGCCCAAAACTTACCCATAATGAGATCATAAACATGACCGTGACCTACTGAGCTGTAGGTGTTGGGAAACCAACCACGAAGGTTCAAGCCCCAAGCTTACCCATAATGAGATCATAAACATGACTGTGCCCTACTGAGTAGGTGTTGGGAAACCAACCACGAAGGTTCAAGCCCCAAACTTACCCATAATGAGATCATAAACATGACCGTGACCTACTGAGCTGTAGGTATTGAGAAACCAACCGCGAAGGTTCAAGCCCCAAGCTTACCCAATGAGCACTAGCCGAGACTAGCCTCCAAAACACAACTAACCACAAACGGCAATGATGTAAAGATTACTGAATTCACAAGAATGATAGTGTGCTGCCTTGAGTCGGCCAACACGACGACAGTAACTCACAGATGGGCACCGTCCTCGACAGTCCCAATTCAATACCTCGATTGCCTTAGAATGGCCAATCGATAACAATGATGCAGCGGATGATTCAATACCTCGATTGCCTTAAAATGGCCAACCAATGACGATGATAAAATGAATGATTGAACACTTCGATTGCCTTAGAACGGCCAATCGATAACAATGATACAATGAATGATTGAACACCTCGATTGCCTTAGAACGGATAACCGATAACAATGATATGAAGAATGCCTCGGCACCTTTAATCGATTACCGACGACGAAGATGAGAAATGAATACGCCAATGCCTTCAGTTGGCCAATACAACATCAATGATAAAACACCAACATCAATAACAATGATTACAATGATGTCTTAGATCGACATCAATATCAACAACAATAATCAATACATCGATACCACGAACCGGCTATGGACAATAACATTAACAACGAGTACCACAATGCCTTGAACCGGCCATTAACGAACAATAATAAACATTTGGCATAATTGCCGAAGAGTATAGTATCGAACGATCCCTTAATATTAATGAACTCATGAAGAGACTAAGTCTCGAAATGATACAACACATTCATACACATATATGATAACATTAATCTCATTGACTAGTACAAGTATAAAACTTGCCTCAAACCGACGACAAGAAAGTCCTTCCATGATCAACATCCTTAATGGAATTGTCGGCCGCTCAAACAACCTTGAATAGCACAATTACCAACGATTAGCTTAATATACATATCCATGTATAATCAAAATCAACTCAAAAGGTCGATACAACACTACCTAACTCATTGGGGCAATTCAACAAACACGTTGTAAATAATCTTCAATTGTTTACAACTAATCTCGATTATATCGATTCCAAACCTCCAATGAATGATTCAATCCAACAAAAAATCCTATATATAATCAATATTCTCATAGGAATACATAATTTGAGATTACGACAACAACTAATAGGAACCCCCAATTCCAAAATCAACATTCAAAATGTTCTTGAATAATCCTCCAACAATTCAATGATAATTCATAGAAGCTCATAAACATATGTATTTCCTTATACATATTATGATTATAACATCCAAAACATCATATTCCATCTCAAAATCGAATTCTAAGGTTTTGGAGAAATTACCTTTGAAGATCCAAACTCTTCGATCCATTGAACTCGTGTTAAAACGACTACCTAAGCTCCTATAATCGGAGATAGATGATTAGAACAAGAACACACAAGTGTTTGATGATGAGAAATCCTCTCCCAAGACCCTCTCTCTCGGACTCAAATAATGAAATAATGAAATGAGGGTAAAACACCCGTCCAATTCCTTAAATACTGCGTAGAGTTACGGCCGTAACTCTGCCATCTTACAACTGTAACTTCCCAAAGTCAACGACCTTACGGCCGTAACAACCTTTACTTACGGGCATAACTATACCTCTTCGAAAAAGCTATACTGACCAATTTCTCGACTTACGGCCATAACAAGGACAACCTTACGGCCGTAAGTTGCCTTCGGCCAAAACACCCTGAACCAACGAACGCATGTTCCGGCCGTAATGAATGATAGGTTACGGCCGTAACTCTCAGCTGGATAGAAAAATATGAAAACTCTGCCTCCTTGATACGAATGATGAATGATCCGACATACATAACTTTCATAAGTATGATTAAGTCCAATCACACGCAATAATGATACTTCCAACACAAGGCTACCAATCACGATGATTATAATAATGCTCTCGTCTCGATTCCCAAATAGGGTTGGATAATGAATGATAACTGATACACGGCTCAAAGATACGCCGAACGATGAACTCAAATGAATGAACATGAATGATGAATGATTATTACTAAGCGAAAAAATTTCTGAGTGACAATTATTGAATGATAATAAATGAATTCACAACCGCGTATTACATACTCCTCCCTTAAAAAGAGTTTCGTTCCCGAAACTAAGGGTACCCAACTCGCTTCTCATCAGTATCGGACGCCCATATAAACACTGATTCACGCCACCACGGAAAAACAGCAATGCACATATAGTCCTCGGGACCATATCAATCCCACGCCTAAGTCCTCATGACTTGACGTCTCAAATCACAATGAACGATTACCCAGATTATCACGAAATCTCGGGTACAACACCAAAAGGGAAAAAATCCCAACAAGTGACCCAAATCTCAAGATTCTCAAATACTATAATTACAAGGTAAACCAACAACAAATGATTCACAATCACAATACTACCATACAGATTAAGTTAAACATTAATCTGAAAACAAAGAAAGGAAAATACAAATCAAGGCTACACCTCAAATGTACCCAACATCGATATCCTCCAGATCATTGATCTCCTCGATCTCATCAATTCAAGGAAGACCCAAATCTGAACTCACTGCTCAATATGATACCGGAAGGTCACAAGAACAAGAGTGGCCACAATAATGATAATGGATAGAAATCCGACAGGGATCAAGAATGACTCACCGAGGTGAATTAATAACGCAATGAGTGATAGCTCAAATGAAATGGTTGGAACCATCGTTCCTCGTGAATTGAATGATTAGTTTGATGACTACAAGTCTCAACATGATTGGCATATTATGAATGAATGAACAACAACGAAAGAAATGATTATCCCTTAACACCGGTGATGAATGTCCTTACCTCTAGCTCTCGAAGCCTGATATGACCCCTAGGATGAAGTACGGGCTGGAGTAACAAAATATCTCGAGTACCATGAACTCTATCGAGATCTACTGGCACTAGAACTCCTGTAGTATTTCTGGAGGTGTCCCTGCCTCCCACACAGAAAACAAATAATAGCTTACATCGAGTACCGGGTGCTGCGATGTCCTATTGTATTACGGTTAAAAAAAACAGCAGTCGAACTCGTCGTCTGAGAGGAAGATGCTTTCCCAGCACGAAGACGACTAGAAAACGACCTCTTGTACGTCGGAGCCCGATGTCCCTCAGAATGAACCGGCATCCTAGTCCTCCCACCAGGAGAAGCTGAATGGTGTTTTTGAGTAAGCTCCTTAATCAAAAGCTCTGCTCCAAGAGCCTTCTCGATGAACTCACCAAGTGAATTATAATTGTGATTGAACAACTGCATCCTCAACTGTGGATTTAGCCTCTTGCTAAAATACTTGATCTTATCCACCTCAGTACGGATAACAGACGAAGCAAACTGAAGAAGTCCCTGAAACTTCTCAGCAATGATAATAACACCCTCGATCTCGACAGATTTAGGGTTCAAAACCTCTGACAACTTAGCTTCACGAAATGGAGCCGGATAATACCTCTCTATCATGAGAGTCTTGAATTCGCTCCAAGCACAACCACGATCGGTGGGTTTCACAGAAAGCCACCAAGAATAAGCACACTTACTCAAGTAGTAAGCCGCTACCGTCACCTTACTCTCTTCCGGACACTGAGCCATGTCGAAGAGTTTATCAAAATGCTCAAGCAATGAACAATATCAGCTGGTTCCGACGAACCCTCAAAAGTAGACAGCCTCTGACGAGAGATATCGCCAACAATCTGACTCACTCCTCCAGTCTGTCCATGAAACGGCACCTGTAATACCTACTGCGGTGGACCACGAACCATCGAGGTCTGCATGGTCTCCATCATCCGCATCATCTGAGTCATCTAGGCCATCATGCCCTGCATACATATGAATGGGTTCACCCGAACACCCTCCGATTGAGCTGCACTTCGGGTACGACTCCCTGACAATGAATGACTATCTACCAGTGAATGAGTAGTATCGCTATCTATTTAACTAATGATATCCCCCGCGTTCGCGTGGGTATTCACACGAGATCCCAGGTTTTGGCCCGCACCGCGGCCTCTTCCCCTGCGTCCTCTGACAGCTCTATCCATTCTGGAGCAGGAAAGTCACATGATGATTATAGATCGCGCATGAATATCGCATTATGATTACATTACGGAATGATAATAATGAGCATATACGCTCTAATACAATGAATGCAATAATAATGCAATAAAATGATCGTCGACATTACGCCGGAATATGATAAGATCGCATGAAAGGTCAAGTGAGGTGACATGATTATCTGATGAAATTCCTGAAATGATTATCTTGAACAGGTTAACAAGATTGATAATTCGATCCACAAGATCAACAGCTGCGCAATGAGATTGACTCAGTGATTAATGAATTAACATGATCGACATGATCAAAAATGACGATTGAGGATTGTTGACTGATGAATGAGTTGATCCTTATCGCTTGCATAGGTCACACGTGCTCCAAAACAATTAGTCATGAATCAATTGTAACACTAATGTCACATATAGATTTCGACAAAACATGTATAATTAATGACATAATGAATGTATGAACATAAAGAGAATCGAGTCCTTACACAAATCATACGAAGCTTCGAGGTCTTGCGATACTAGTCTTCACTAACGACGACTCGATGAATAAATGACTCGTGCAGTCGTATAAATTTCACGACTCACAAAACCCGACTGTCCAGATCATCATAACCTAACAGTCCCACTACTACCGCGTCGGTAAAGCCACATAACTCACATATCAGGGTATCTCACAACCGAACGCTCTGGTACCATCTTCTGTAACACCCCCAAATCCCATTGGGTTATTACAGTGCCGTGGACCCCACACCAGGATATCCACCAGGCGAACACGACTAAAATACATCAAAATTAACCAACAAGGAAAATCACAGTCCCTACTATGATATCCGACACAATATTCCGATACGGAATTTCAACGACAACGATGGGCCTACATGGCCAAAATAAAAATACAACAACATCCACAAGCATCTGCTCGGGTAATACAAAATGACAATGAATGACAAACTGGAGGGCACTCCAACTGACTGACCAACATAAACAACTTGGATTAGTATCGCTCGAATGCCTCGTCACCATCGTCATGCCCCAGTGTCTCAACTCCCTCCTCGAAAGCACCTAAAACATGAAAACATGTTCCGCCCCCACGGGGTCAGTCATCCAGATAATGAACATCAAATACATGTATAACATGATATGCATCCAAAGGCAGAATGAAACGGTATAATAATAATAATAATAATAATAATAATAATAATAATAATAATAATAATAATAATACGAGATGCTCACAAACCAAGGTAAGAACCGAGCATTCGTGAAACACTATGCCCACGACATACTATTAATACCTGCTCAACAGGTTAAAACATAAGTGCCCGACGGCGAGTCATAATTATAGAGCACCATAATGAATTACACGAACATGAATCAAACTAGAAATAGATTAAATCTGAATCACAATGCCCGAAGGCTCCAACGAAAATATCAAGACATCACAAAGGCCTGAAGGCCACTCAGCTGAAGCTGTCCATCAACACAATCACCTGAAACCAAAAAAGCCCGAAGATGTATCAATGAGGGCCGAAGCCACGCACGAAGCCGTATCACAATGAGACCATCCAATGGCCGTGACCTACTTAACTGTAGGTGTTGGGAAACCAACCGCGAAGGTTCAAGCCCCAAACTTACCCATAATGAGATCATGAACATGACCGTGACCTACTGAGCTGTAGGTGTTGGGAAACCAACCACGAATGTTCAAGCCCCAAGCTTACCCATAATGAGATCATAAACATGACCGTGACCTACTGAGCTGTAGGTGTTGGGAAACCAACCGTGAAGGTTCAAGCCCCAAACTTACCCATAATGAGATCATAAACATGACCGTGACCTACTGAGCTGTAGGTGTTGGGAAACCAACCGCGAAGGTTCAAGCCCCAAGCTTACCCAATGAGCACTAGCCGAGACTAGCCTCCAAAACACAATTAATTACAAACGGCAACGATTCAAAGATTACCTAATTCACAAGAATGATAGTGTGCTGCCTTGAGTCGGACAACACGATGACAGTAACTCATGGATGGGCACTTTCCTCGACAGTCCCAGTTCAATACCTTGATTGCCTTAGAATGGACAACCGATAACAATGATGCAGCGTATGATTCAATACCTCGATTGCTTTAAAATGGCCAACCAATGACGATGATAAAATGAATGATTGAACACTTCGATTGCCTTAGAAAAGCCAATCGATAACAATGATACAATGAATGATTGAACACCTCGATTGCCTTAGAACGGCTAACCGATAACAATGATATGAAGAATGCCTCGGCACCTTTAATCGATTACCGACGACGAAGATGAGAAATGAATACGCCAATGCCTTCAGTTGGCCAATACAACATCAATGATAAAACACCAACATCAATAACAATGATTACAACGATGTCTTAGATCGACATCAATATCAACAACAATAATCGATACATCGATACCGCGAACCGGCTATGGACAATAACATTAACAACGAGTACCACAATGCCTTGAACTGGCCATTAACGAACAATAATAAACATTTGGCATAATTGCCGAAGAGTATCGTATCGAACGATCCCTTAATATTAATGAACTCATGAAGAGACTAAGTCTCGAAATGATACAACACATTCATACACATATATGATAACATTAATCTCATTGACTAGTACAAGTATAAAACTTGCCTCAAACCGACGGCAAGAAAGTCCTTCCATGATCAACATCCTTAATGGAATTGTCGGCCGCTCGAACAACCTTGAATAGCACAATTACCAACGATTATCTTAATATACATATCCATGTATAATCAAAATCAACTCAAAAGGTCGATACAACACTACCCAACTCATTGGGGCAATTCAACAAACACGTTGTAAATAATCTTCAATTGTTTACAACTAATCTCGATTATATCGATTCCAAACCTCCAATGAATGATTCAATCCAACAAAAAATCCTATATATAATCAATATTCTCATAGGAATACATAATTTGAGATTACGACAACAACTAATCGGAACCCCCAATTCCAAAATCAACATTCAAAATGTTCTTGAATAATCCTCCAACAATTCAATGATAATTCATAGAAGCTCATAAACATATGTATCTCCTTATACATATTATGATTATAACATCCAAAACATCATATTCCATCTCAAAATCGAATTCTAAGGTTTTGGAGAAATTACCTTTGAAGATCCAAACTCTTCGATCCATTGAACTCGTGTTAAAACGACTACCTAAGCTCCTATAATCGGAGATAGATGATTAGAACAAGAACACACAAGTGTTTGATGATGAGAAATCCTCTCCCAAGACCCTCTCTCTCGGACTTAAATAATGAAATGATGAAATGAGGGTAAAACACCTGTCCAATTCCTTAAATACTGCATAGAGTTACGGCCGTAACTCTGCCATCTTACAGCCGTAACTTCCCAAAGTCAACGACCTTACGACCGTAACAACCTTTACTTACGGGCGTAACTATACCTCTTCGAAAAAGCTATACTGACCAATTTCTCGACTTACGGCCATAACAAGGACAACCTTACGGCCGTAAGTTGCCTTCGGCCAAAACACCCTGAACCAACGAACGCATGTTCCGGCCGTAATGAATGATAGGTTATGGTCGTAACTCTCAGCTGGAGAGGAAAATGCGAAAACTCTGCCTCCTTGATACGAATTATGAATGATCCGACATACATAACTTGCATGAATATGATTAAGCCCAATCACACGCAATAATGATACTTCCAATACAAGGCTACCAATCACGATGATTATGATAATACTCTCGTCTCGATTCCTAAATAGGGTTCGACAATGAATGATAATTGATACGCGGGTCAAAGATACGCCGAACGATGAACACAAATGAATGAACATGAATGATGAATGATTATTACTGAGTGAGAAAAATTTCTGAGTGACAATTACTGAATGATAATAAATGGATTCACAACCGGGTATTACAATGTACCGTTCAGATCCTTTCGCAACCAGTTAGTATTTTATTTGATACATGAGCTACACATTTGTTTATATCATTGTCTTGTGTTAATCGTTTGAACATTTCTTGTTTTCATGAATGTGAGCCTTATATTGTGGGTTTATTGAGTGGAAAAAGAATTATGGGGAATTTAGAAACTAGAGATTTTCGTGCATCAATTGGAAGCAAGGGGTGGCCCGCGAACCTGATTGTGGTAGAAATTCAAGGAGACGACCTGATTCTTGGAGATGATTGGCTTAGCCGTTATGGAGCTATTATGAACTACCGAAAGAGGAATATCTCGATGATAGCCGAAGATGGTTCCGAAGTATTATTCTAAGGATGGAGACCAGAAAGCTCAGGAAAAGTGATCAAAGCCATGAAAGCCGTCAAACTACTAAAATAGGGATGTATCGGATACTGGTGTTACACGATGAAGAGAGAAGAAGGAAAGGTAGAGCTTTCATCCATTCATGTGGTGAATGAATTTCCGGACATGTTCCCTGACGAATTACCTGGACTACCTCCACAACGAGATGTAGAGTTTACCATCGAGCTAGAACTGGGAGCAACACTGATTTCTAAGGTGCCATATCGAGTGGCACCTACCGAGATGTGTGAACCGAAAAAGCAACTGGAAGAATTGTTGGACAAAGGCTATATTCAGTCAAGTGTTTCACCTTGGGGAGCACCAGTTCTATTTGTTCGAAAGAAAGATGGATCACTTCGATTGTGCATTCTCTCTCGGATAGCTAAACAGGATGACGACCAAGAATAAGTAGTTCTTTATCATTGAGGAAAAGCGAACATAGTGGATGATGTATTGAGCCACAAACCCATTTCTATTCGAATGCTGCAGACGCTCACGTCCCAGTATATCATACAACAAGAATTGATCCGCGAAGGAATTGTAGTATGGTTACATGGAATTCAAGGACAATTCTGTGTGATGGAATTAACTTCATCGTTAATCGAAGAAATCAAATCTAAGCAATTAGATGATCCTCTGATAATTCGGCTACGTGATGAAGTAGGCAAGGAAAAGGCCCCAGGATTTGTAATTCATGAAGATGGAGTTCTGATATTCTAATCTCGACTTTGTGTTTCCGATAATGATATTTTGAAGTAGACAATCATGAAGGAAGCTCACAGCACGCCCTATTCTATTCATCTAGGCACCAGTAAGATGTATAAAGATCTGGAGCAGAATTTTTGGTGGGGCAACATGAAGAACGATGTGGCAGACTATGTTTCGAAGTGTTTAACTTGTCAGCAGGTTAAGATTGAACATTAGCGATCTGCCAGAATGTTGAAGCCACTTCCGATCTCTGAATAGAAGTGAGAAGATATATCGGTGGACTTTATCACCAATATGCCGAAGACAGAATATGGATGAATATGATTTGGGTGATAGTTGATCGACTAACCAAGTCGGCTCATTTTCTGGGCATTAAGGATACATGGGGACCCGAGAGGTTGGCACGAGTGTTTATTGCGGAGATAGTTTGATTTCATGGTACACCGAAGACCATTATTTCAGATCGGGATGGTCACTTCGTGTCACAGTTTTGGAAAGCGGTTCGTAGAGCCTTGGGAACCGAGGTGAATTTTAGCATATCTTATCATCCCTAAACCGATGGACAGTCCGAGAGAACTATTCAAACAGTAGAAGATATGTTGAGAGCTTGTGCCTTAGACTGGTCGACTGATTGGGAAATTCATCTGTCGTTGATTGAATTCACCTACAATAATAGTTGGCATGCTTCCATTAAGATGGCACCTTTCGAAGCATTGTACGAAAGAAGATGTAGATCCCCCTTATGTTGGGACGATTCGTCTGACTTAATCGGGATGGAACCAGAATTGATAGTATAGACTCAAGAGAAGGTAGCTCTGATTCTTGAAAGGCTGTTGACTGCCCAGAGTCGGCAAAAGTCTTATGCAGACGTTTGCCGTCGCCCGTTAGAGTTTGGAATTGGGGATCACGTACTTATGAAAGTTTTTCCTACCCAAGGAATTTTTTGTTTTGGGAGGAAAGGAAAGCTGAGTCCGAGATATATTGGACCATTCGAGATTCTTGATAGAGTTGGGGAGTTGGCGTACAGGTTAGCCTTGCCGCCATCACTGGGTCATGTTCATAATGTGTTTCACATATCTCAGTTACGGAAGTATATACCGGATCCCAGTCATGTCATCGATTTCAGTGAGATCGAAGTAGCTAATGATGGCACGTTCGAGGAGAAGCCAATCAAGATACTCGAGAGTGGAGTCAAGCAATTGAGGAATAAATGTAACACCCCGAGATATTCGGAATAATTACAGCGCCGTAAACCCTTTAAGTAAGGATTTACAAGGCTAATTTAAAAGAAATGTAAATATAATCCAATCGTACAACTGAAGTTCAAAATACAGATTTGATTCAACCGATCAAATGAGTTAACTTATACAACCATATCAAAATGGCATTATTAAAACCGACGTACTCGAGTACTAAATGAACCAAGAAGACAAATCACAATAACAATAAACATCAACCACATCACTGAGCCATTTCATCGTCTCCGGTCTTGTGGTTGCTTCCCGCTCCCGACTACGAACATCAAAACAATGTCCACCCCGAAGGGGTTAGCAAAAAATGCTAGTACAAGTATCATAATACATAAATCATCGGTGCATCATAAAACATGCAAACGGACTTCCGTCAGGAATCAACGATGCGAATCCTCACGATTCCATCAACACAGTACAGGGTAATCCAGCGATCCAGCGCCCTTGGTATAGATCCCCATGATGATCCCGTCGGACCAACGCATGGTGGAAAACCCGTCCAGCGATCCAGCGCCCTCAGCATAGATCCCCATGATGATCCCGTCGGACCAACGCATGGTGGACATTCGATCCAGCGCCCTCAGCATAGATCCTCATGATCCCCTCGGATCATTTATACCATAAATCAATCAATTATGCATACATATATGCATTTCAATATGTTCATCAATACGAACAATTAACAACGAATACCACGAGAAATTACAGAAATACATCTCATATTCGACAACATGAACAAAACCATAAGCATGATCAAAGTTTCAATATAAATCGAACTTGACATATGATACTTGCCTCGAAAATGGCAAGAATGGAAATACTCCAACAAATGACACACGTCCGTATGCCACCGCCCCTCGATCATCCCCTATGCAAGGCTCGGACCTAAGAAATAATAAAGAATTCCTCTCAAGTCGTACGAACGTCTAATAATCCGGTTTACGACCGCAAGCTCTAAAAATGAATTCTGCCTGAACTACTTAGCGCGCGCTACGTACTATACGTAACGTGCGCTAAGCCTGCCCGATAACGTACGCAAATGACCAGGTTTAGCGTGAGCTAGCTGTATCTTGTGATCTTCTCACGAGCATTGACCGCCCGCTCGATGATATAACGTACGTTACGTATCCAACGTAGCGCATGTTACTCGTTCCCGATAGCGCACGTTAATATATACATCTTAGCGTGCGCTAATCGTGCATGGCAGTCACTACTGGGTAAAACTTGAGCTAAAGGTGATGAAAACTCATGAAATCCTCAGTGTTAATACATGCCAACTCCGTGCATATCATGCTCATACGGTTTATGAAAGATCTTTATGGATTAAATGACTACGAGACACAAGGATACGTATCATCATTACTACACCATAATTCATCTTGATATTCAAGAAAATATTCTAAGTTCCGTTCATTCCAAGTCCCAAAACATATGATTCCTTACGTAAAACATACGAACTAGATAATTTTCATATACTGGTCATGATCGGTTTTGAAGATACATAATATGCTTAGGAGTCCACATACTAAAAAGGTTCAATGGATCATACGATGAATAAGTGCCGAAACGTCGAAAATATCCTTCTAACACATGATGTTCGACTATTAACGAATCTAACTGACTAGATAAACATGATCAAACGTCCTTTAGAACACTACTAATATTGGTGAAGAATCACCTACCTCAAAGTAGTGAAGAACAAGGAGGAAATCGAAGCAATCCAACGTCGAAGGCTTGAACACCAATCCTAAATGATCTACAATCTTCAACACGAGCTAGGATGATGATATGAAGTGTTTAGGATGTAGAGAGTAATACTCTAAGTATAAGGATTCGGATGTGGGAAGAGAAAAGACTGAAAATACGAAAAGGATGCTGTCCTATTTATAGAAAATGGTTATTAGCGCGCGCTAGTCCATACTCGTAGCGTGCGCTAACGGCTTACTGACTTCACTGTACTCAGCACTTAGCGTGCGCTATTCTCATATCAGTAGCGTGCGCTAAGGCGTTGACTTGGTTTTTCCCGAAATCCGTCCAGGTTCATTCTGACACAATCCGACCAAGATCTCCGGCCTGATCTCACCTACCACACGTCTCAATCATATTGACCACGTATAGCGTGCGCTAAGGTTCATTTGTAGCGTGCGCTATGGATCCATGTTAGCGTACGCTACACATAGACGATAGCGTGCGCTACATGCGCAGAATCACAATTTTTAAATCACATTCATGAAATCATACGCTCAACATCACCGGGCTATGAGATACGGAGAATAATACTCATATTAAAGTGCAACAATTACAATATCACAAGTTCCAAATACATATCATAAATCTCGGGTATTACATCCTTCCTCCCTAAAAAGAAGTTTCGTCCCAAAACTTAAGATGAAAACAACTCTGGATATCTAGCCTTCATACTGTCCTCTGTTTCCCAAGTGGCCTCTTCAGCTCCATGTCGTGACCATTGTACTTTAACCAAGTGTATTGGTTTATTCCTCAATTGTTTGATCCGACTCTCAAGTATCTTGATTGGTCTCTCTTCGAAGGTGCCATCATTAGCTATCTCGATCTCGTCGAAATCAATGACGTGACTGGGGTCCGGTACACACTTCCGCAATTGGGATACGTGAAACGCATTGTGAACGTGACTTAGCGATGGTGGTAAAGCCAACCTGTATGCTAAATCCCCAACTCTTTCTAGGACCTCAAATGGCCCGATATATCTCGGACTTAGCTTACCTCTCATTCCAAAACGGAAAATCCCTCGTGTAGGAGACACCTTCATTAGTACATGGTCCCCAACGTCGAACTCTAGAGGGCGACGACGTACGTCTGCATAAGACTTCTGTCGACTCTGGGCAGTCAACAGTCTTTCCCGAATCAAAGCTATCTTCTCTTGAGTCTGAACTATCAATTAGGTTGTCCCGATCAAGTCCGAAGAATCATCCCAGCACAGGGGTGATCGACATCTTCTCCCGTACAAAGCTTCAAATGGTGCCATCTTAATAGAAGCATGCCAACTATTATTGTAGGTGAATTCAATCAATGGCAAATGAACTTCCCAATCAGTTGACCAATCCAAAGCACAGGCTCTAAGCATGTTTTCTACTGTTTGTATAGTCTTTTCGGACTGACCGTCCGTTCGGGGATGATAAGCCATGCTAAAGTTGAGCTCAATCCCCAAAGACCTGTGAACTGCCTTCCAGAAGTGAGACACGAAGCGACCATCTCGATCCGAAATAATGGTATTCGGCGTCCCATGCAATCTGACTATCTCCGCAATAAATACTCGCGCCAATCTCTCGGGTCCCCATGTATCTTTAATTCCTAGGAAATGAGCCGACTTGGTTAGTCGATCAACTATAACCCAAATCATGTTCATTCCCATTATAGTCCTTGGCATACTGGTGATAAAATCCATCGAGATATCCTCCCACTTCCACTCAGGGATCGGAAGCGGCTTTAACATTCCGGCAGGTCGCTGATGTTCAATCTTAACCTGATGACAAGTCAAACACTTCGAAACGTACTCTGCTACGTCCTTCTTCATATTCCCCCACTAGAAGTTTTGTTTAAGATCTTTATACATTTTACTGCTGCCCGGATGAATAGAATAGGGCGCGCTATGAGCTTCCTTCAGAATTGTCCGTCTCAAATCATCATCATCGAGAACGCAAAATCGACTCTGAAATCTCAGAACTCCATCATCTTGTATCACGAATCCTGGGGCCTTTCCTTTCTTTACTTCGTCACATAACCGAAGGATCAGAGAATCGTTCAACTGCTTAGATTTGATCTCCTCGACTAGTGATGAAGTCAGTTCCATCACATATAGTTTCCCTTGGATTCCTCGTGCCCATACTTCAATCCCTTCACGGATCAGTTCCCGCTGAATGCTGGTTTGGGATGTAAGTGCTTCCAACACTCGAAGAGAAACAGGTTTACGGCTCAAAGCATCGGCTACTACGTTTGCTTTCCCCGGATGATAGAGAATCTCCAAGTCGTAATCCTTGATCAATTCCAGCCACCTTCTCTGCCTCATGTTTAATTCTTTCTGACTGAAAATGTACTTGAGGCTCTTATGATCTGTAAAGATCTGGCAACGAGTGCCGTACAAATAATGTCGCCAAATTTTCAAGGCAAAGACCACAGCTGCTAGCTCCAGATCATGAGTCGGGTAATTGACCTCATACGGTTTCAATTGCCGAGAAGCATATGCAATCACCTTATCCTTTTGCATCAACACACATCCCAGACCCTGATTTGAAGCGTCGCTGTATACCATGAATCCATCAGTTCCATCTGGTAACGCTAATATAGGTGCTGTTGTCAGTCTCTTCTTAAGTTCATCAAAACCAGTCTGGCATTTCTCATCCCACGTAAACTTTTGAGTTTTCTGCAACAGCTGAGTGAGCGGACGAGCAATTTTGGAAAATCCCTCTACAAAGCGGCGATAATATCCAGCAAGTTCTAGAAAACTCCGGACTTCTTTCACGTTACTAGGAACTTCCCATTCCAAGATTACTTCGACTTTCTTCGGGTCCACCTGCACTCCGTCAGCTGATATCACATGCCCAAGGAAAGTTACTTCCCTAAGCCAGAACTCGCATTTGGAAAGCTTTGCATACAGCTGTTCCTTCCTCAAGGTGCTCAAAACCACACGCAAATGTTCGGCATGCTCCTCTGCGTCCTTCGAATATATCAAGATGTCATCAATGAAGACGACCACAAATTTATCCAAGTATTCTAAGAATACCCGATTCATCAATTGCATGAATACTGCAGGAGCATTGGTAAGTCCAAATGGCATCACCACAAATTCATAATGCCCGTACTGGGACCTGAAAGCAGACTTCGGTACATCCGATTCCTTAATTATCAACTGATGGTATCCTGATCGCAAGTCAATCTTCGAGAATACCCTTGCCCCTTGCAGTTGATCAAACAAGTCGTCGATCCGAGGTCTAGGATACTTATTCTTGATCGTCATCTTGTTGAGCTCCCTGTAATCAATACACAGTCAGAGGGATCCGTCTTTCTTCCGGACAAAGAGAACGGGCGCTCCCCAAGGAGAAACGCTAGGTTGAATATAACCCTTCTGTGACAATTCGTCCAGTTGCTTATTGAGTTCATACATCTCGGTTGGCGCCATGCGGTATGGTGCTCTGGAAATAGGAGCAGCTCCAGGCTCTAATTCGATAGTGAATTCCACTTCTCTCTGCGGAGGTAACCCAGGTAGTTCATCAGGAAATACGTCGGAGAATTCATTCACAACTGGAATCGATGAGAGCTCTATTCCTTCCTCTTTCCTCATGGCATAGCACCAAAGTCCATGACATCCCTGCTTCAGTAATTTCACGGCTTTCATTGCTTTGATCAATTCTCCCGAGCTTCCCGGTCTCCATCCTCGGAATAAGTGTTCAGATACGTCATCAGCAATGATAGAAATAACTGTCTTTCGGTAATTCAGAATAGCTCCATAACGGTTGAGCCAATCGTCTCCGAGAATTAAATTGTCACCGTAGATGTCAACTACAATAAGATTCGATAGCCAATCTCTCCCCCTATAGACACTGGAAAATCCCTAGCTTCTAGGGTTCCCACGATTTTCTCTCCGCTCGGTAAACCCACAACATGAGGTTCACAATTATACAAGCACGATATTTTCAAACGATTAACACAGTTCAAAGATATAAAAGAATGCGTAGCTCCCGAATCGAACAAGACACTAACTGGTTGCAAAAGGATCTGAATCGTACCTGATGCAACAGCTGTGTTTTGATCATCCTTCTTCATCTCGTAAATACGCGGAGGAACGGACCCAGCGCTGGATGCCTCTCTTTTCCCAACATTCTGCTGCGGGAAACCGCTCTGCTGCATCTGGTTTACACTAGTGTCCTTCGGAACCGGTACAGGAGTGCGAGTGCCAAAAGATCTAGTTGCATTCCCAAAAAATGTTGCACGATGTCCTTCCTATCCACACTCGAAACAGGTCACAGCAGGCGCGATACAGTCACGTCGAATATGCCCCGCTTTGCCACAGTTATAACATTTCTTCCCTGCGTCTGAAACGGTTGGTGCTGCCCGGAACTTCTTTCCTCCTCGAGAAGGATGCGGAGGCCTCCTGGATGAATGAAAAGAGGACTGGCCCCTGCGAGGCCCACTACTCTTATTCTCCGTGAAGTTGTCAGCCACTTTCTGCTTCTTTGCTTCCGTCGATTTCTCTACTGCTGCCTCCTTCATATCATAGGCCAACGCCTTGTCCTGATACTGTCACAAAGTGGTACATTCAAATCCGGACATATATTGCTGAATTTCCGGCTTCATTCGCATGTCAAAATGGAAAATCCTCTCCGCCTCGGTCCTGACCAAGTGGCGCACATAAGTCAGCTGGTGATTAAAAGTCCCGAACTCGGGCCTCTCTAGCTGGGCGAGGACAATACTGCGATTCCATCATTAATTTGAATTCCGTCCAGTCAACATTATGCTCCTACGGTCGAATGGCCTCCCACCAGTCGAAAGCCTCTCCTGTCAGAAGATACTGGGCGACCGGAACCTTTCTGTCGTTGGGACAGTTAATCCCCGCAAAAATCTTTTCTAATTCCTTCAGCCAATGATCCCAAGAAAGCGTCTCAGTAGAACCGTCAAATTTCGGAGGATGCAATTTGATCACCTCAGTAAGCCATTTATCTCCTCGATTATCCACGTTATGCTGCTGTCCCATCGCCGTCTGCATGCGATCCACAACTTGAGCAAACTGGTTTATCTGGGCAACCACCTGCTGAAGCACTCCCGGCACGTTAGGATCCGCATTATTATTTGCTGATCCCTGTTGTACCCCGGAATGGGAATCCGTTCGGCTAGCGGTTATTTCTGGGGTAGACACCGAATCTTCTTGTCTCGCGTTTCCACGTCCGCGTCCGCGTCCACGACCTCCTCTCAACATACTGTAAACACAAATACTCAATATCTAGGGCAAACTTTCTAAAAGTACATCCATCAATGTTCACAAAACATAAATTAAATAAAACGGTAGTATTTGAGATTTAGGAAACTTACAACCACGGTCCACACGACGATCTTTGGCTCGGCGGTGATGTTCTGACGACCAATAATCAAATAACGTACACAGACCCAACTAACCCGACTGCCAAGATATCCATGAATCTTAGCTCCGATACCATATTCTGTAACACCCCGAGATATTCGGAATAATTACAACGCCGTAAACCCTTTAAGTAAGGATTTACAAGGCTAATTTAAAAGAAATGTAAATATAATCCAATCGTACAACTGAAGTTCAAAATACAGATTTGATTCAACCGATCAAATGAGTTAACTTATACAACCATATCGAAATGACATTATTAAAACCGACGTACTCGAGTACTAAATGAACCAAGAAGACAAATCACAATAACAATAAACATCAACCACATCACTGAGCCATTTCATCGTCCTGTCGGTACTGTGGTTGCTTCCCCGCTCCTCGACTACCTGAACATCAAAACAATGTCCACCCCCGAAGGGGTTAGCAAAACAATGCTAGTACAAGTATCATAATACATAAGTCATCAGTGCATCATAAAACATGCAAAACGGACTTCCGTCACCGGAATCCAACGATGCGAATCCTCACGATTCCATCAACACAGTATAGGGTAATCCAGCGATCCAGCGCCCTTGGTATAGATCCCCATGATGATCCCGTCGGACCAACGCATGGTGGAAAACCCATCCAGCGATCCAGCGCCCTCAGCATAGATCCCCAGGATGATCCCGTCGGACCAACGCATGGTGGACATTCGATCCAGCGCCCTTGCATAGATCCTCATGATCCCCCCGGATCATTTATACCATAAATCAATCAATTATGCATATATATATGCATTTCAATATGTTCATCAATACGAACAATTAACAACGAATACCACGAGAAATTACAGAAATACATCTCATATTCGACAACATGAACAAAACCATAAGCATGATCAAAGTTTCAATATCATATGATACTTGCCTCGAAAATGGCAAGAATGGAAATACTCCAACAAATGACACGCGTCCGTATGCCACCGCCCCTCGATCGTCCCCTATGCAAGGCTCGGACCTAAGAAATAATAAAGAATTCCTCTCAAGTCGTACGAACGTCTAATAATCCAGTTTACGACCGCAAGCTCTAAAAATGAATTCTGCCTGAACTACTTAGCGCGCTCTACGTACTATACATAACGTGCGCTAAGCCTGCCCGATAACGTACGCAAATGACCAGGTTTAGCGTGCGCTAGCTGTGGTATCTTGACATCTTCTCACGAATGGCCCTGCCTGATGATATAACGTACGTTACGTATCCAACGTAGCGCACGTTACTCGTTCCCGATAGCGCACGTTAATATATACATCTTAGTGTGCGCTAATCGTGCATGGCAGTCACTACTGGGTAAAACTTGAGCTAAATGTGATGAAAACTCATGAAATCCTCAGTGTTAATACATGCCAACTCCGTGCATATCATGCTCATACGGTTTATGAAAGATCTTTATGGATTAAATGACTACGAGACACAAGGATACGTATCATCATTACTACACCATAATTCATCTTGATCTTCAAGAAAATATTCTAAGTTCCGTTCATTCCAAGTCCCAAAACATATGATTCCTTATGTAAAACATACGAACTAGGTAATCTTCAAATACTGGTCATGATCGGTTTTGAAGATACATAATATGCTTAGGAGTCCACATACTAAAAAGGTTCAATGGATCATACGATGAATAAGTGCCGAAACGTCGAAAATATCCTTCTAACACATGATGTTCGACTATTAACAAATCTAACTGACTAGATAAACATGATCAAACGTCCTTTAGAACACTACTAATATTGGTGAAGAATCACCTACCTCAAAGTAGTGAAGAACAAGGAGGAAATCGAAGCAATCCAACGTCGAAGGCTTGAACACCAATCCTCAATGATCTACAATCTTCAACACGAGCTAGGATGCTGATACGAAGTGTTTAGGATGTAGAGAGTAATACTCTAAGTATAAGGATTCGGATGTGGGAAGAGAAAAGACTGAAAATACGAAAAGGATGCTGTCCTATTTATAGAAAATGGTTATTAGCGCGCGCTAGTCCATACTCGTAGCGTGCGCTAACGGCTTACTGACTTCACTGTACTCAGCACTTAGCGTGCGCTATTCTCATATCAGTAGCGTGCGCTAAGGCATTGACTTGGCTTTTCCCGAAATCCGTCCAGGTTCATTCCGACACAATCCGACCAAGATCCCCGGCCTGATCTCACCTACCACACGTCTCAATCATATTGACCACGTATAGCGTGCGCTAAGGTTCATTTGTAGCGTGCGCTATGGATCCATGTTAGCGTACGCTACACATAGACGATAGCGTGCGCTACATGCGCAGAATCACAATTTTTAAATCACATTCATGAAATCATACACTCAACATCACCGGGCTATGAGATACGGAGAATAATACTCATATTAAAGTGCAACAATTACAATATCACAAGTTCCAAATACATATCAGAAATCTCGGGTATTACAATAAACCCATCTCCTTGGTTAAAGTTCAATTGTCATGACATGGAGTCGAAGAAATAACTTAGGAGACTGAAGATAGTATGAAGTCGAGATACCCAGAATTATTTTCATCTTAAGTTTCGGGACGAAACTTATTTTTAGATGGAGAGTATGTAATACCCAGATATTTGATGTGTATTCTATCGGTATTTGAACCTTGTGACATTGCGTATGTCGTATTATTAATCAAAGTATGATCCTACGTATTTCATAGTCCAGTATTGACGAGTGTATAATTCATTTGATGCTAATGCATGCATGTATTTACACGTAATTAGCGCACGCTAAACAGTGAGTGTAGCGTACGCTAAAATGTGTAAACTGGCAAACGTAAGGATGACACTTGGCATATGCTAGGTGTGGTCAACATGATTGAGATAAGGTTGGTATGTGAGATCGGATTGCGGATTTAGATAAGATTATGTCGGGATGAACCTGGACGGCTTTTGGAAAAGTTGAGTCAACGGTGCTTAGCGCACGCTATTGGCGATATGCTAGCGCATGCTAAAGTCGAGTACAGTGAGGTCAGTAAGCTTCGTAAAGTCGTTCGCGCATGCTATGAGAGGGTGTAAGAGTATTCTAACTATTGCATTAACATATGTAAAGCCCATTTAACGTACGTAAGGCCGAATACAGAAAGAGACAGTGGGCTGTGAGCCCGTTTGCGCACGCTAAAACTGAAGATAGCACACATTAAGGGCCATTTCCTATAAATAGGACATTACCTTCATTTCATTTCTCACTTTACCCTTCGTCCATTATCCGACATTTTCGACTTGGAGAGTTACCCTCATGACATAACCCCTCATATCAGCCTCTGAATATGATTGTTGAAGACGTGGAGCAATGGAGATTAGCGTTCAAGCATCCAATGTTGAATTCCAACTAGTATTTTATCGTTTCCTTACGTATTAAGGTATTTGATGCTTTACCAACCTAGAGTTCATGTTATTAGTGATGATTATGGGCATGCTACTGAGGTTATTGAGTTTAGTTGGGCATTATCAATTGAAACAACAAGTTTAGGAGGATTGGATTGGTTAAACTTAGGTTTTTCGTTGGAAACAGTTGAACCGTGAACCGGCCAAACATAGAATGCTTACTCGGCCGTAGTAGATGTTAGATGTTTGATAAGTGTCAGTTTTGTACACTTATCCATGGTTTGTATCGATAAAATTCACCCATAATTTAGCTAGTCTACTCGTTTTTTGCTTTTAATTTATTAGTTTTAATAATTTTATTTTTATCGGATGATGATCGGATTAAATAACTGAATTACTCAAGAAACAACATGTTTAATAAATATTCTCTTTATTGAATTTTGATATATTCATGTTATAGGGCTTTAGAGGCAATTCGGCGGTCTTTCGGATTCAAAATCGAGTTATATATCAAAAGTTATCATCAGAAGAAGATGCAGGGCAAAAATGCAAAGTCCGAGAAATTGCAGGCTGAAAGCGTAACTTTGAGCAACCGGTGAACAAATTTACGAAGCCAAATTCTGCTGTAACATTCGGGGGTTACGGCCGTAAGTCACTTATTACGGCCGTAACTCACAGATATTACGGCCGTAACTCTTGACAATTACTATGATTTGTCTAATTTTTATACTTTTTGTGTATTATTGAGGGGATGGCTGGCATTGATCCGATCTAATGTAATAATGCTGGAGTTTTGGAGCTATTAGATGACTTTAGGTGTATAAATAGACCCCTTAGATCCTTCATCATTCATCATTCATCTTATAATTTTCTATTTTTTTGTAAACTTTTCTTTTTGTGTGAAGAACACACTTGTGTTCTTGAGTGATCTTTGTAAGTGTGGTATAACATATGTTGTTCAGAGAGTTTATTGTTTCTATCTCCTTTATCTACTAAGGGAGTTAGGATCAATTCTTTCTCTTGATTCAACTAATAATGACCACACAAGCTCGTAATATGTGTAATAAACCCTTCATGGGCTAAGCAATCTTTAGTTGGGATTATAAACAAGGTTAGTCATGTTATTTATGTTTGTATAAAGATCTATTATGAATTACTTATTATTGTGTGTGATTTTCATTGTTTGAACAATCTTTATTTATTTGGCCAATAAATGACGATATTAATGGTCTTCATATGTTTCGAAAGAAAATATGTTTGATTAGATCAAATGATCTTCACTCTAAGTTGTTCTAGGGGATAGAAATATACCCCTAGTCCTTAGATGATTCTTTGAGTTATTTTCATAAATCCTAATGCTATGTATTGAAGCCAATCAACATAGAAATATAGTGGATTGATTCAATATGTAAGGGGCGTTTTATAGTTCGAAAGAGAAACCGTCTTTTTAAGGAAAAACGAATCTACACAACATAATAAGTAATTTCATTTTATGATCTCCAATACATCTTTTATAACTAATGACGAACTAAGTTTGTAATCCCAACTATTTCATTTTATCGATAATCAATCTATTATTATTACAATATTTTATTTCTTTAAAATATTAGAACTATTATTGCATTTACTTTGCAACAATTAAACCAAACTCTTTAAATTGTATGTTTCACTCATCTTAGTATCTATAAAAATAGACTAATAGTGTATAATTCAAATTATAACAAAACTTCCCTGTGGGATCGATAAACCGGACTCAAAAAGTCCACTTTACTACTTGATACGATATCGTGCACTTGCGATAGTTACACTAAACGCGTGTCAAGTTTTTGGCGCCGTTGCCGGGGAAGTATAAGTTATATTTGAAATCTTACATTGTAAACTATTTTTATATGTACAAATTTCTCGACGTTGTAACTTAGTACTCAAATGTGTTTTTCCGGTCAAGTGGCGGATAACGGTACTCCGTGACTATTAAAGTCGGATTTTTCAGTTTCCCACAACAACTGATATTTGTAGATATTTTATTCAATTATTTTCATTGTCTTTTTATTTTTTTTTTATCATGGACGAAACATTGTTTAAAATTGAAAAAATATTTCCCTTTCTAAGCAAAAATGCAATTTTAAAAATTTACAAGACAAGGCTTGAAAGGATGAGGTTGCTTATGAATAAAAGCATACCTTTTGACATAAGATTCGTTATCGAAGCCAAAGTAAGAATAGAAGGTGAATTCACAGAAACACCGACTAGATTTTTACCAGGGCTTGGAAAAAGTTCATATGCCAAGAAACGACGAGCAAAGATGCTAGCTGTTTGCTATAAATGTGCTAGATGGGCGTAATGTAAAATGTCGATCTTTAGGAATTCCATCTACAAACAGAGAAGATAAAATTCAGTTCATTAATGATGGTCTGAATAAGGAGAATTTAGATAATATCGAAATTTCTCTTGACACGCATCCTAGTGGACTTGTATATTACGGAATTCAATGTTTGTGGAATAAATTCAAATCAGAATATGAACAACGTTTTGGGAATCTGACGTTAAAAGATCCTGTTTGCCAATTTGTAAGAAAATTAGATGGGAAGCTTCTCCCCGACTCATAGAAGGCGTTTAGGCCATTTCTGAACGTAAAATCAGAGGAAGATGTGAGCCACAATCACAACTACTGTACATACGCGTTAGTATCTTTTATTTTTGTCGTGTGGTGAGATTTTCTGAATAAAAATAGTGATACGCGATAAAAGCTTTCATTATTCTATTGAGTAGTTGAAGCACAATCAAACGCAATCACAAACTTGTTAAACAATTTTTACCTTCTTTTTCTTCTATAAATAAACTTTCTAATCGTTTCTTTCATTCATCCCTCAAACTTGCACTTTTCTCTGTTTCTCTCTAATTTTTTTTTTTTTTTCAAAAATGGAGTCATCATCTTCAACAAAAAAATTTAACACGGTATGCATTTTTGGTGGAGCTAGTTCTGGAAAAGAGGCATGCTTTACTGAAGCAGCCCACAACTTGGGTCGTACCTTAGGAGAAAAATGCATTCATGTAGTTTACGGAGGAGGAAGTCTAGGATTAATGGGACGAATCACCTTCGCCTATATGGAAGGAGTAAGAGTGTTGGGAATAATCCCAAAACCTCTGGCTGAAAGTAAAATCACCGGGTCAACTATTGGAGATGAGTTTAGATCTGTGAATATGCAAGATCGCATAACTCACATGATAAATAATTCTGGCGCCTTTATCACCCTTCCCGGTGGTTTTGGCACCCTTGAGGAACTTTTTCATGTGGTTACCAGAGCCCAGCTAAATGTTCATAAAAAACCAATAGGTGTGCTTAATGTCAATGGTTTCTATGATGGTTTACTGTCTTTCATCGACTACTCTGCTGAAAAGGGGTTTATTTCCAAGCGTGCAAAACAAATCATAGTCGTTGCAACAACACCAGAAGAACTAATCAAAAAACTCAATGAATTTGTTCCTCAACCAGATCCAGCTCTAGCTAAAATTGTCTGGGTAGAAGATTTTACCGTGAGAAAACGAAAAGTGGATTCATTCCTCTCCCTTTGATAACCCATGTCGGACCTCTTGTATTTTTACTTTCTGTCGTGTGTATTAATCGTGCTAAATGATGGCAGCTTAAGGAGATTCTTCTTGATCTCTTGACGCGCATCTATTCGCGATTTATGTATTTTTATTTCATTACTGTAATGTTTATTTCATGTTTTGCTTTTATAAAAACTTTGATGGCAGCGTAAGGCGACTCTTCGGACTTTCTTGATGCGCATCTTAAAAATTGTGTTATACTTACGAGTATATTTTATTTTCTTTTGTTGTGTGCCTCGTATATTTATTCTCTTGCAGATTCTAAAAGGAGTTAGCTCAGACATCAACTTTCTTAACAGGGAGTATTCTGCTTTTCTGCATTGATTTTTATGTTTTTTTATTTTTAAACTGAGGACAGTTTTATTTTCAAGTTTGGGGGTGGTTTGTTTAATTATTTTGGTGTGTTTTGATTGATTTAGTTTTTGGTGTGTTTTGATTGATTTGGTTATTTGCCTAAATTTTTTTTATTATATATATATATATAGTATTTTGATTTTTGAGATTTCTAGATCTGGCCATAACACCAATAAATTAGCTATATACTAGCTTCTAAAATCGTTTTAACTGGTAAAAAAATTGTATATTCCAAAATTTTTTGAGCCTTAATCTCTTTCCAAACCTTGTAGTTATCATATAAAATCGAATCATTCGTTACCTTGAGAAAAGAAGAATCAATCGGTTGATGAAAAATAAAACTAAAATTTACTTAATTTGTGGAGTTTTTGATTTTTCATGCTTAACTAAAAAATGATTTTCTGCAAAAATTCTATTCCCTAAAAAAAAAAGGAGTCATTGGTGAAAAGAGCTACACGTTAGCAAATAACGGTGTGAAAGCTATCACCTAAAAAATAAATGACGAAAAGGAGAAGTGTTGAGCAGCAACAGCTGCCTAATTTTGGAAGTCTTAAATTTTGCGAAAAATAAAGGACTAACCATTGTTGGTGCGTAGCTGCCGTCTCAGAAAAATTGGTGAAAAGAGCTACACGTTAGCAAATAACGGTGTGAAAGCTATCACCTTTTTACGAAGAAAAATAATGAGATAGAAATTGTGTTAGTGAAAAGAGCTACACGTTAGCAAATAACGGTGTGAAAGCTATCACCTAAAAAATAAATGACGAAAAGGAGAAGTGTTGAGCAGCAACAGCTGCCTAATTTTGGAAGTCTTAAATTTTGCGAAAAATAAAGGACTAACCATTGTTGGTGCGTAGCTGCCGTCTCAGAAAAATTGTGTTAGTGAAAAGAGCTACACGTTAGCAAATAATGGTGTGAAAGCTATCACTAAAAGGGATGTAGTTTATGAGCAGATTTGAATTAATTAGCAGCTGAATTTCAATACACTCAATTTTGTGAAAATCACAATATTTGATGACGCCAATGAAATTCTTCTTCATATTGAGTCGAAAAATAAACGAGTGATCGAGTGCAACCATTAAAGGGAGTCGTGTGTATCACGAGTGGGAAAGAAATAATCAACCTTTTGGGGGGAAAACCTTGATTTTGGAATTACAAAATAAAAACCGTGTTTTAACTTCAAAAACATTAGTAGATTTATTTTGAATCTTGATTCATTTCTATCTACTGTATAAGCTGGTTGTTGTTTATTAATAGCATTTTGATCTCCTTTTCTCTTTTTATATTTTAATTTATGTGTGTATTAATTTTCTTATTTTTTTTTTTTTTATTTTTTTTTATTTTTGGAGTGTGAATAATAAAGAGTCTTGTTCGGGACTAGCAAGAATTCAAGTTTGGGGGTGTGATAAGTGTCAGTTTTGTACACTTATCCATAGTTTGTATCGATAAAATTCACCCATAATTGAGCTAGTCTACTCGTTTTTTGCTTTTAATTTATTAGTTTTAATAATTTTATTTTTATCGGATAATGATCGGATTAAATAACTGAATTACTCAAGAAACAACATGTTTAATAAATATTCTCTTTATTGAATTTTGATATATTCATGTTGTAGGGCTTTTCGAGACGAATTCGGCAGTCTTTCCGGATTCAAAATCAGAGTTATATATCAAAAGTTATCATCCGAAGAAGATCTGGGGCAAAAATGCAAAGTCTGAGAAATTCTGAGCTGAAAACGTAACTTTCATAGCTACCAGTGATCAAATTTAAGAAGCCAAGTTACGGCCGTAACATTCGGGGTTACGGTAGTAAGTCACCCTTTGTTACGGCCGTAACTCACAATGTTACGGTAGTAACTCTTGACAGATTACTATGATTTGTCTAATTTTTATACTTTTGTGTATTATTGAGGGGATGGTGGATTGATCCGATCTAATGTAATAATGCTGGAGTTTTGGAGCTATTAGATGACTTTAGGTGTATAAATAGACCCCTTAGATCCTTCATCATTCATCATTCATCTTATAATTTTCCATTTTTTGTAAACTTTTCTTTTTGTGTGAAGAACACACTTGTGTTCTTGAGTGATCTTTGTAAGTGTGGTATAACATATGTTGTTCTGAGAGTTTATTGTTTCTATCTCCTTTATCTACTAAGGGAGTTAGGATCAATTCTTTCTCTTGATTCAACTAATAATGACCACACAAGCTTGTAATATGTGTAATAAACCCTTCATGGGCTAAGTAATCTTTAGTTGGGATTATAAACAAGGTTAGTCATGTTATTTATGTTTGTATAAAGATCTATTATGAATTACTTATTATTGTGTGTGATTTTCATTGTTTGAACAATCTTTATTTATTTGGCCAATAAATGACGATATTAATGGTCTTCATATGTTTCGAAAGAAAATATGTTTGATTAGATCAAATGATCTTCACTCTAAGTTGTTCTAGGGGATAGAAATATACCCCTAGTCCTTAGATGATCCTTTGAGTTATTTTCATAAATCCTAATGCTATGTATTGAAGCCAATCAACATAGAAATATAGTGGATTGATTCAATATGTAAGGGGTGTTTTATAGTTCGAAAGAGAAACCGTCTTTTTAAGGAAAATCGAATCTACACAACATAATAAGTAATTTCATTTTATAATCTCCAATACATCTTTTATAACTAATGACAAACTAAGTTTGTAATCCCAACTATTTCATTTTATCGATAATCAATCTATTATTATTACAATATTTTTATTTCTTTAAAATATTAGAACTATTATTGCATTTACTTTGCAATTAAACCAAACTCTATAAATTGTATGTTTCACTCATCTTAGTATCTATAAAAATAGACTAATAGTGTATAATTCAAATTATAACAAAACTTCCTTGTGGGATCGATAAACCGGACTCAAAAAGTCCACTTTACTACTTGATACGATATCGTGCACTTGCGATAGTTACACTAAAAGCGTGTCAATGTTCGTACGTTATAATTTATACGTAAGTTGAGTTGTCGTTATTTTCTTTTATGTAAAGTTCGAGGTTTGTGAACGGTTGATCGAAGGAGTGGCCTTCAAGTGTGTTGAAGTCGTTGAAGTATTCTTGCCATCTTTCTAAGGCAAGTACTTTAATTATGTTTTATGAATTGATGTTATACATGTTGTCGTGCATATGTGTCGTTGTTGTATGTCCACCTCGTTTTGGTCCGATGGGATTATCTTGAGATCTATGCTAGCGTGCGCTGGATCATTAGACAGGTTTTTCCAACTCGTATTGGTCCGACAGAATCATTTTGGGGTCTATGCTAGCATGCGATGGATCATCGGAATTACCATGTATATGTTGTGATGTCATGTTGTGGTTATCATGTTGTCTACGGTATTGTGAGTCTTCTCGTAGTAAAGACTCGATACTATTGTTGTCGTTGATGATGTTGCCTTATTCTTCATGAGATGTTGGATAATTTGTTTTTGTATAATTATCGTACTTGTACTAGCATCGTTGTGCTAACCCCTTCGGAGGTGGATATTTATTTTATGTTCACGATACCGGAGGACGGGGAAACGACCACTAGAGCTTCATGATGACGAGGGTGTGGAGTGATGTTATGACCGGGAGGGTTTGTTAGTTGTGTTTTGTTTTAATAAAGTACTCGAGTATGTTGTTGTTTTGTTTGTCTTTTGTGATTTACTTTCGGGTGTTGGCTGATTTGTACTTTTCAGACTTGTGATGTAACAATAAATTTTATGATTGGTTTTTAATAATGTTATCTTTAAATTCTTAGCCTACTAAATCCTTATCTCAAGGATTTACGGCACTGTAATAATCCCGAATATCTCGGGGTGTTATATTAATGCCCAGAGTTAATACCACATGATGGAGATGTTAATATATACTATTGCATAATAGGCTGCAACATAGACAATCATCTCATAATACTCGAAATTCAGAGCACTCAGCATCATACATAGAGTCATATAGTTTGCTCAGCTCTCGTACATTTCCAGTTCGCCAGAGCTTCTTTTATGGTGTGCTACAGAACATAAGACGTTAGTCATGGTATCTTTGTGGTTAATACGTCTGAATACTGTCAACACTATACGAGACAAACCTCAAAAGACAAACAAAACAACAGCGTACTTGAGTACTTTATTAAAACAAAACACAAGTGACAAACCCTCTCGGCCGTAACATCACTATGCACCCTTGTCATCATGCAGCTCTAGTGGTTGTTTTCTCGTCCTCCGGTATCCTGAACATAAAACAAATGTCCACCCCCGAAGGGTTAGCACAACGATGCTAGTGTAAGTACGATAATTATACAACAGCAGATTATCCAACATCTCATGAAGAATAAAGACAACATCATCAACGACAACAATAGTAACGAGTCTCTACTACGAGAAGACTCACGATACCGTACACAACATGATAGCCACAACATGACATCACAACATACACATGGTAATTCCAATGATCTAGCGTTCACTGTATAGATCCCAAGATGATCCCGTCGGACTAACACGAGGTGGAAAAACCTGTCCAATGATCCAGCGCAAGCTAGCATAGATCCCAAAATGATCCCATCGGACTAACACGAGGTGGACATACAACAACGACACATTGCACGACAACATGTATAACATCAATACATAAAACATAATTAAAGTACTTGCCTTAGAAAGATGGCAAGAAATAAATTCTTCAACGACTTCAACACACTCGATGGCCGCTCCTTCGATCAACCGTTCGCAAACCTCGAACCTTACACAAAAGAAAATAACGACAACTCAACTTACGTAGCAATTCTAAAACATCTAACATCTACTACGGCCGAGTAAACATTCTATGTTTGGCCGGTTCACGGTTCAACTGTTTCTAACGAAAAACCTAAGTTTAACCAATTACTCTTAAACTTGTTGTTCGATTCATAATGCTCAACTAAACGCAATAACCTCAGTAGCATGCCCATAATCATCACTAAGAACATGAACTCTAGGTTGGTAAAGCATCACATACCTTAATACGGAAGGAAACGATAAAACACTAGGTGGAATTCACACCGGATGCTTGAACGCTAATCTCCAATGCTCCACGTCTTCAACAATCACATTCAGAGGCTGATATGAGGGGTTAATGTCGTGAGAGTAACTCTCTAAGTCGAAAAAGTCGGATAATAGACGAAGGGTAAAGTGAGAAATGAAATGGAGGTAGCCCCTAAGTTGTCGTTAAGTTGATGCTTACATGAACAACGGAATGCCATGCCAGCTCACATCATTAGTTGCCAAATCAACAATTGCCACGTCATCTTTAATGGAGCAACATTTTTTTATTTTTTTTAATAAACATTAAACTGTTTTGTTTGTGTTTTACTGATTACTTTTTAATATTTTATATTATTATTTTGCTATAACTTTTTCTACTATTAGTTTTACAGATAATTTTGTTTTTTTCACTAATTTGGCTGGTATTAAATAATAATTTTTATAGTGATTCTACTAATCAAATATGTTATTAAGCAAAACAATCTATATTTAATGGGGTTTTATTTTAATTTTTAAGCATATAAATCAAGTAAAAAATAGTAAAAATTAACTAATAAAAGTAATTTTCATAAATTAAGTTGTAAAAAAGTTGCAAAAATAATATTACAAATATTAAAAAATAATCATAAAAAAAATTATTTTAAAAGTAAAAATATATTTTAACAAAATAAAGAGTACGTGACATTAAAAAAATGACATAATAACTGTTGATGTGGCATTACGATGGACCCATTCCACGTCAGCATTAACTTAACAACATCTTAATAGAAAAATGATTTATAGACCTATATAATACATCTATAAATAGACCTACAACTATGATTAGTGAAAATAAAAATTTGATTGGTTAATATGAAGAGAGAGAAAAATTGTTTGAAACTTGTCAAAATTTGAATGATGTAAACTTATTTGTAGATCTATTATGTAGGTCTATATACCATAACTCATCTTAATAATAGAAACTAAAAGTGAAGACGAAAAAAAATAAATTGGACCCAAAAGCCGAGAAGAAATGTTATAAGGACCGAAAATGAAAGCTACAAACTTTATAAGAACTAAAAAACATATTTAACCCTATAACCAATGCAATAAGATACTCCTCAAAACTTTATATTTATCTTTTTTGCCTTTATAAGCTTTATGTTTATGGTTTTCACACGCTCAAATTAACCAACTATAATCATTAATTAATCTCTACCACACATTATTTTTTACTTAATTTTCACCATACTCATTATCACTACCTACTCTACACTTATCAATCTACCACTCCAATTATTTATTTAAAAAATACCAAAATTATAGTCCCGTTCAAACTTATACACGTTTCCTTATTTTTTGTCCCGTTAGTACATTTTATCATATTTACACAATCAAATCAAATAACCACTTTTTATTTTTTTAATCTCCGCTACACCCTCACCAATATTTTTACTTATTAATCTCCAACGTACATTATCATTATTACTTTATTAATTATTATTTGAAACGACACAAATATATACCTCTATCAAGCTTGCAATGAGATAGTACCTCCGACTTCTATTACAAATTTTGCCAGACTTTTTTCAAAATTCAACTAATTGGCAAGAGTGTGATTTTGTTCGCCCTTTTAAAAAGAGGGTAAACTTACTTTCCATAATTGAAAATTTTTAGATATAAAGATTTTTTTTTAATTTTTATCACTTCTATGTTATTCTATTTGTCGAGATCTTTAATTTGAGTATAATTTTGATATATAAATTTTTACTTTTGAAAATTATTTTATTTTCATAAATAAAAAATTAATTTCTCACTCAAAATAAAATAATTTTCAAAAGTAAAAATTTAAATATCAAAATTATACTCAAATTAAATATCTCGACAAATAGAATAACATAGAAGTGATAAAAATTAAAAAAAAATTATATATAAAAATTACCTTCCAATTATGGAGGATAAGTTCACTCTCTAAAGATAAACAAAATTACACTTAATCGGCAATCCCGAGAAAAATCTTCACCATTTTCCTAGCAATGATACTAATTTGAATTTTTTGTTTCCCTTTTTAGAAAATACTATTAATTTGACTTAATCCGACAGCTCTATACTTTTCCTCTCTTTTTAACGTCTTTTTCTCTCTCTCTCCCCCACTTTTTCTTCCTCTTTAATATAATAATAATAATAATAATAATAATAATAATAATAATAATAAGGAACACGTATAAGGAGCATTGTTGGAGTAAGCACTCCTAAACTTGTTCTAAACTACTAAGAGGTTTATTATTTATAATATTTTTTAAGGAATTCACTATATGTCTCTTGGAGTTGCTCTAAGGCCACCTTCAATAATATGTTCAACTTGTTTTATTTCTATTTTATGTGGTAATATTATTTTATAATATTTTTATATATATTTGACAATACATTTTACATTGTAAAAGAAAGATGAAAAAAAAGTAATCTCCAATAATAATTTTTACAATTACATTTCCTTGTTGCTTATCTTATATTTAAGAAAAAAGAGAATGACTAGGTTTCATAATATTAAATTAGAATGTATCTTGTCATACAATAATTTCTATAACCATTTTACCCGTAGAAATTTCCATGTGACTCATCTTCCTATCGTATAGAAATACTTATAGATAGCAACCAACTGACTTGGCACAGTTAGCCACTGACCTTCAATTTAATTGGAGGTCAGGGATTCAATTCTTAGTGGCAACATTTTGGAATTGAATTTCTCAAGGCCCAATGATCTCTTAGTCTTTGATTAAAGGTTAGGTCCTACCCCTCCGGAGTATACTGGTGGAACAATTAAATATTGAGAGAGGGCTTCAAGCGGCAGTGTGGGAGACCTGATCTCCGTGGGACTTTGCGGTTAGATTTGAGGGGGTCCAGCATGGAGCACACACTTAGGGGACGACTCCTTATGCGCGGTAGTTGAGGATATTTAAGAACATGGGAGCCAGATACACATCTCGCAATTTAAATGGAAGCAGTACTGTGGGACAGTGGCTATTATCCCAAGGACTAGTCAGGTGTAAGTTTGGAACCTCGGTATCAAAAAAAAAAAAATACTTATAGATAGCACATTTAAGATAGTTTTTTTCTATAATTCATTTCTATAGTAGAAATTTAGTTGTATGGGAAATGCCACCGTCTAATAAAATAGATATGTAGTATTCTGTATCCTCGGTGTTGTTGTGGTAAACCCGAAAACTGACAAATAGGATCGAACCGAAGCAATCAGGAACAGAACCGAAAAATCCTGAAACCAAAGGACGCAATCCTAACCGAAACTGGATTAATTTAATTTGCATTTGATGATTCTGAAATCGAAACGAACCGAGTAAGTTGAATTAATTTATAATTTTTTTATGGTTATAAATATATACAAATTTTAGGGTGAAACATACTTTATTCTCATAACTTTTAAAAAATATATATGAAAATATTTATACTTAGAAATGTATATAAATTGAAAGTCGCAAATGACATGTTGCTTGAATCTTAAATAATTAAAATATTAATTTTTATTTATTTCCTCTCTTAAAATGTGTCTTTATATACTACTGTGAAATAATCAATGCAGTAAGAGATTATTAAATTCGAATTTCTCCATTGTTGGTATAGTATGTGTTGGAATATTTATTCCACACTTTATTTAATTTGTGTTTTGATGATTAAAGTTGCTAAACAACAAAACAACATCGAGGCGAAGCAAAACGACGAAGCAGACGAAGACGCAAAAAGCTGAGCAAAATGCATGTCTAGCGCACGCTAACGGGGAGTAATCTGCATATCAGCCAAGTTCGAAGTAAGCTGAAGTGAAGTCAGCTGATGAGATAGCGCACGCTACACGTTATCATTAACGCGCGCTATCGAGCCATGTTACCGTTGGGAAGATATTCAAATGCAGAAAGACGTATGCAATGAAGTCAGCATTAGCGCACGCTACAAACAAGGAATAGCGCACGCTAAGCAGTTTGAATCAAGTCAATCAGAACGTTGGGAAAAGCAGGTCAAAGTCAGCATATCAAACGAATACTTTGACAATCCATGCAACGGATATATTGGATTAGCGCACGCTACAAAGGAAGTGGTAGCGCACGCTAACTGTCAAGGACAGTAGCCACTGGACTGAAACATAAAGTGATTAACGTACGCTACATGAAAGACATTACGCACGCTAAAGCAAAAATGTGCGATAGCGCACGCTAAGAAGGAAGAGCTAGCGCACGCTAGCTAGTCAACTGGCAGCAACGGCTAGTAAGGAGGAAGAAGGCTATAAATACCAAGGAGTTGGTATTATTCCATACAACAACATTGAGAAAAGCATACATATGTGTTATATCATTGTAAACATTATAGTTGTTGTTCTTGAGCTTAATTAAGAGTGATTGAGTGTTATACACAAGATCATACACGAGCGAGAAAAAGAAAAGATACGATTTGATTCGGTGTTATTAGGATCAAGGATCTGGCATTGTTAGAATCACAATCGCTATCTTAGTGAGGTTTATCTAGTACCGATAGAAAGTTAGAGTGGTTGATTCCTTATCCAATAAAAAAGGAAAAACGGTTTTACTCGGACCAATAGAAGACGAGCTTGTAAACGGTAATCCCTCGACCGATTGAAGAGAGGTGCAGAGGTTTTGATCTTAAACCTATAGAAAAAGATCTTGAGAGAGAGGACGTAGGCACGTTTGGCCGAACCTCTATAAATCGCTGTGTCATTTATTTTCCGCACCTTATTTACGCTTCCGCACAAACGGCGCAATATACGATTATATACCAACAATTGGTATCGGAGCGGTACTCCAATACGCGGCTTAACATCCGAGGAGAAAAAGATCCAAAATGGCGTTTGAAATCTCTCCAGCCAAAGGCCTTGCTCTCAACCGACCACCATTTTTTGATGGCGCGAACTTCATGACTTGGAAGAAGAAGATGTCGATATTCATTCGAGCTTACGACATCGAGCTTTGGAAGGTAATTTGTCTTGGTCCAAAAATTCCAACGAATTCCAACGGTACGCTTAAAACTTTTGAAGAATATGACGACTCCGATTGGAAAAACGACCATTTCAATTGTAAGACAACTCAACTTTTCTATTGTGCCTTAAATCCGGAAGAACACAACCGGATATCATCGTGTGATAGTGCCAAAGAAATCTGAAAAATGCTTGAGGTAACACACGAAGGTACGTCTCAAGTCAAAGAGACGAAGATAAACATGCTCCTTCACGAGTATGAATTAATCCAAATGAAGGACGACGAATCCATCTCGATTATGCTCGATCGATTTTCGGTCATCACCAATGGATTAGCATGTTTCAGAAAACCTCTTTCGAGTAGTGAGAAAGTAAAAAAAATTCTCCGATCACTACCTCGAGAATGGGACGGTACGGTTACGGCAATAATGGAATCCAAAGATTTAAATACTCTCGATTTTAGTGCTCTCGTTGGTTCTCTTATCAACTACGAGATTGTTTTAAAATCTCGGAATGCCAAACCGAAACTGAAGGAGAGGTCGATAGCCATGAAGGCTAAGATGTCGAGGAAGAAAGAAGAAATTCCGGTGGAGGAAAGCGACGATGAAATGGCATACTATGCCAAAAAAATTAATAAGTTCCAACACTTATTAAACCGGAGAAAGAAGGACATCCAAGCGAGCGAATCTAAAAAGTTCGACAACACTTGTCGACTTTGTGGTAAACCAAGCCACTTTGCAAAGAACTGTCATGTAAAATCCAAGGAGGTTTTAATCGCAACATGGAGCGACGAAGATCCCGATGAAGATTTCCTTCACCAAAATAATCTCGCACCCATGGCCCGGAGTTCATTCGACGATAGCGACGTCGAAAGCCAAGTAAGTAACTCCTACGACGAACTCTTTGAAGCATTCGAATTATTACATACAGACTATCAAAATGCTAATGAAATTAAATCTCTCAAGTCTAAATATAAAACTTTGGAAATTGAAAATTCCAAAATTATCGAAAAGGGAAAATTTGTTGAAATCGATCATTCAAAATGCAATGAAAATGAGAATATTTTAAAGAATGATCTTTTAAAAGTTCAAGAAGAACTAAAAATTTTGACGAAGAAATTCTCGTGCGGCAACGATAAATTTGAACAAAGGTTATGTGTTCAAAAATATACTTTAAATAAAGAGGGGTTAGGATTCAAACTACGTTCGAAAAACGAATCCGTCAATTTCAAAATACCCCGATGTGAAAAATGTTTGAAAATTGGGCATCATATTTCTAACTGTAAAAGCCCACGCCGGACGATAAAAATGAAAAAGATTTGGGTTCCTAAAGGAACAATTATTCCAAACATCGTCTACGTTTCAAAAGAAAAACCAACTATAGGTTGGGTCCCCAAAAATTAATTTTTAATTGATATTTTAAAAAGGGGGAGATAATACTTTCAGGGGGAGTATTCTCTTTATTAATACATAAATTGGTATCATGTATATTTATATTTCATTTGGTATCCTCTATTTTTTATATACTTTTTGATGAAGACAAAAAGGGGGAGAAGGAGATGAATTGATAAAAATGAAGAAAAATCGAAGAAGTCGAAAAGAAAAAGTAAGCACACAAAAAGGGGGAGTTAAAACGAAGGAGTTGAAAAAACTGAAAAATGAAAAACGAAGAAGTCGAAAAAGAAGAAAAAGATAAAGATTGGAGAACTAACGAATCGATCAAAGCCGAAAACTTTGATTCGAAGAAATATACATATATTATTTTTACAGGTTTTATCCAATTCAAGAGTTGTTTTGTAATCATGAAAAAGGGGGAGATTGTTGGAATATTTATTCCACACTTTATTTAATTTGTGTTTTGATGATTAAAGTTGCTAAACAACAAAACAACATCGAGGCGAAGCAAAACGACGAAGCAGCCGAAGATGCAAAAAGCTGAGCAAAATGCATGTCTAGCGCACGCTAAGACATATATGTTAGCGCACGCTAACGGGGAGTAATCTGCATATCAGCCAAGTTCGAAGTAAGCTGAAGTGAAGTCAGCTGATGAGATAGCGCACGCTACACGTTATCATTAACGCACGCTATCGAGCCATGTTACCGTTGGGAAGATATTCAAACACAGAATGACGTATGCAATGAAGTCAACATTAGCGCACGCTACAAAGAAGGAATAGCGCATGCTAAGCAGTTTGAATCAAGTCAATCAGAATGTTGGGAAAAGCAGGTCAAAGTCAGCATATCAAACGGATACTTTGACAATCATGCAACGGATATATTGGATTAGCGCACGCTACAAAGGAAGTGGTAGTGCACGCTAACTGTCAAGGACAGTAGCCACTGGACTGAAACATAAAGTTATTAACGTACGCTACATGAAAGACATTACGCACGCTAAAGCAAAAATGTGCGATAGCGCACGCTGAGAAGGAAGAGCTAGCGCACGCTAGCTAGTCAACTGGCAGCAACGGCTAGTAAGGAGGAAAAAGGCTATAAATACCAAGGAGTTGATATTATTCCATACAACAACATTGAGAAAAGCATACATACGTGTTATATCATTGTAAACATTATAGTTGTTGTTCTTGAGCTTAATTAAGAGTGATTGAGTGTTATACACAAGATCATACACGAGCGAGAAAAAGAAAAGATACGATTTGATTCGATGTTATTAGGATCAAGGATCTGGCATTGTTAGAATCACAAACGCTATCTTAGTGAGGTTTATCTAGTACCGATAGAAAGTTAAAGTGGTTGATTCCTTATCCAATAGAAAAGGAAAAACGGTTTTACTCGGACCAATAGAAGACGAGCTTGTAAACAGTAATCCCTCAACCGATTGAAGAGAGGTGCAGAGGTTTTGATCTTAAACCTATATAAAAAGATCTTGAGAGATAGGACGTAGGCACGTTTGGCCGAACCTCTATAAATTGCTGTGTCATTTATTTTCCGCACCTTATTTACGCTTCCGCACAAATGGCGCAATATCCGATTATATACCAACAATTGGTATCGGAGCGGTACTCCAATACGCGGCTTAACATCCGAGGAGAAAAAGATCCAAAATGGCGTTTCAAATCTCTCCACCCAAAGGCCTTGCTCTCAACCGACCACCATTTTTTGATGGCGCGAACTTCATGACTTGGAAGAAGAAGATGTCGATATTCATTCGAGCTTACGACATCGAGCTTTGGAAGGTAATTTGTCTTGGTCCAAAAATTCCAACGAATTCCAACGGTACGCTTAAAACTTTTGAAGAATATGACGACTCCGATTAGAAAAACGACCATTTCAATTGTAAGGCAACTCAACTTCTCTATTGTGCCTTAAATCCGGAAGAACACAACCGGATATCATCGTGTGATAGTGCCAAAGAAATCTGGAAAATGCTTGAGGTAACACACGAAGGTACGTCTCAAGTCAAAGAGACGAAGATAAACATGCTCCTTCACGAGTATGAATTATTCCAAATGAAGGACGACGAATCCATCTCGGTTATGCTCGATCGATTTTCGGTCATCACCAATGGATTAGCATGTTTCGGAAAACCTCTTTCGAGTAGTGAGAAAGTAAAGAAAATTCTCCGATCACTACTTCGAGAATGGGACGGTACGGTTACGGCAATAATGGAATCCAAAGATTTAAATACTCTCGATTTTAGTGCTCTCGTTGGTTCTCTTATCAACTACAAGATTGTTTTAAAATCTCGGAATGCCAAACCGAAACCAAAGGAGAGGTCGATAGCCATGAAGGCTAAGATGTCGAGGAAGAAAGAAGAAATTTCGGTGGAAGAAAGCGACGATGAAATGGCATACTATGCCAAAAATATTAATAAGTTCCAACACTTATTAAACCGTAGAAAGAAGGACATCCAAGCGGGCGAATCTAAAAAGTTCGACAACACTTGTCGACTTTGTGATAAACCAGGACACTTTGCAAAGAACTGTCGTGTAAAACCCAAGGAGGTTTTAATCGCAACATGGAGCGACGAAGATCCCGATGAAGATTTCCTTCACCAAAATAATCTCGCACTCATGGCCCGGAGTTCATTCGACGATAGCGACGTCGAAAGCCAAGTAAGTAACTCCTACGACGAATTCTTTGAAGCATTCGAATTATTACATACGGACTATCAAAATGCTTTAAATGAAATTAAATCTCTCAAGTCTAAATATAAAACTTTGGAAATTAAAAATTCCAAAAAATGAAAAAGATTTGGGTTCCTAAGGAACAATTATTCCAAACATCGTCTACGTTTCAAAAGAAAAACCAACTATAGGTTGGGTCTCCAAAAATTAATTTTTAATTGATATTTTAAAAAGGGGGAGATAATACTTTCAGGGGGAGTATTTCTATTTATTAATGCATAAATTGGTATCATGCATATTTATATTTCATTTGGTATCCTCTATTTTTTATATACTTTTTGATGAAGACAAAAAGGGGGAGAAGGAGATGAATTGATAAAAATGAAGAAAAATCGAAGAAGTCGAAAAGAAAAAGTAAGCACACAAAAAGGGGGAGTTAAAACGAAGGAGTTGAAAAAACTGAAAAATGAAAAACGAAGAAGTCGAAAAAGAAGAAAAAGAGAAAGATTGGAGAACTAACGAATCGATCAAAGCCGAAAACTTTGATTCGAAGAAATATACATATATTATTTTTACAGGTTTTATCCAATTGAAGAGTTGTTTTGTAATCATGAAAAAGAGGGAGATTGTTGGAATATTTATTCCACACTTTATTTAATTTGTGTTTTGATGATTAAAGTTGCTAAACAACAAAACAACATCGAGGCGAAGCAAAACGACGAAGCAGACGAAGACGCAAAAAGCTGAGCAAAATGCATGTCTAGCGCACGCTAAGATATATATGTTAGCGCACGCTAACGGGGAGTAATCTGCATATCAGCCAAGTTCGAAGTAAGCTGGAGTGAAGTCAGCTGATGAGATAGCGCACGCTACACGTTATCATTAACGCACGCTATCGAGCCATGTTACCGTTGGGAAGATATTCAAACGCAGAATGACGTATGCAATGAAGTCAGCATTAGTGCACGCTACAAAGAAGGAATGGCGCACGCTAAGCAGTTTGAATCAAGTCAATCAGAACGTTGGGAAAAGCATGTCAAATTCAGCATATCAAACGGATACTTTGACAATCCATGCAACGGATATATTGGATTAGCGCACGCTACAAAGGAAGTGGTAGCGCACGCTAACTGTCAAGGATAGTAGCCACTGGACTGAAACATAAAGTGATTAACGTACGCTACATGAAAGACATTACACACGCTAAAGCAAAAATGTGCGATAGCGCACGCTAAGAAGGAAGAGCTAGCGCACGCTAGCTAGTCAACTGACAGCAACGACTAGTAAGGAGGAAGAAGGCTATAAATACGAAGGAGTTGGTATTATTCCATACAACAACATTGAGAAAAGCATACATACGTGTTATATCATTGTAAACATTATAGTTGTTCTTGAGCTTAATTAAGAGTGATTGAGTGTTATACACAAAATCATACACGAGCGAGAAAAAGAAAAGATACGATTTGATTCGGTGTTATTAGGATCAAGGATCCGGCATTGTTAGAATCACAATCGCTATCTTAGTGAGGTTTATCTAGTACCGATAGAAAGATAGAGTGGTTGATTCCTTATCCAATAGAAAAGGAAAACAGTTTTACTCGGACCTGTTGGTAGTCGATCCACCTTGGCATCCACCTAAGCGCTCCAGACAGCCGAACGGCCGAGCAGATCCTGGAGCCGAACCGTTCATAGACCCGATCGTCTCTCGGACTCACAACAAAACCGGACCGGGCAGAGACATTAGAGCCGACCCGGAATCCGGACCAGAAGGACCGAGCTGACCATATATGAATACGCTCCGAACCATAATCATGAATAAGGCCGACCAGAATAGCGGGAAACTCGAGGGCCGACCCCATTGTCGGTCGTAACAGATAAGTATCGCCAAAAGCCCGAAAAACAGGCAGACAGGACAGTGAAAGAGAGCTGTCATGTCCCTTCCCAAAGCACACTTAAGAAGGTGACACATGTCGAAGAAGTCACCTTCATTGTGACAAATGTCATCAGCATGTTCACCTCAATCTTCCTGCTGTCATCTCACGAATGGCTGACATTGCCTATATATATGCTAAGAGAACGTACAATAACGGACTTTTGGAAAAAAGAGAGAAAAAAGTGATATATATAGAGAGAAAGAGAGATAAAAGGAGAAAAGAGAGAAAAGAAAGTAAGACTTGTAATTAACAAGCAAATTGGATAGACCGGCACACGTTACTCTGCCCGGTTTTATGCTTTTTAAAGGTCATTAATAAAATTTAGTGATCAAATATCTTCCATCTTATTTATTATTTTCTACGTGGCTTCGATCCATTCGTCCAGACCAGCACACGTGACGTTGACCAAATCAGACGTCAACAGAATGGCGCTGGAAGAAGGGCGAACTCCTGGAGCTTGAGCGAGTCGCTCAAGCCATGATTACAAATTCTAAATGTACTCTACCCGCCCCAAAGAAGGGAAATCCGTTCCAGTTGGCGGGGAACTTTGGCATACCTTGCGTTCATCCGGGAATAACCACCCCCACCAAGAAGTGGTGATTTGAAAGCATAGGAATCATCGTAACTATGAGTCGAAAGCATAGGAATCATCGTAATTAGAAGTTGAAAGCACAGGAGCCATTGTGACGACGGGTTCCTGCTCGACTCGACTGACCTTTTAAAGGTCATAACTCGAAGGATATCGAGCGTAGCTCAAAGCTCTAGAAAATGTCCCGAAGAGTCCTCGTATCCTTCAAATTAAAGTTGCAATCAACATACACTGCAACATCTGAAAACTCCTTCGGAATTCCCATCCACACCCGCGAAGGTCCTGGTAATCCGGATGGCACTGGACCAGCTAAAGAAAACATCTCCAAGTATTGAGCCATGTGTTAGAGAAGCAGCGACGGCACTTACAAGTGAATTGGAAGTCGAAGTAAAAGTAATCTGTTAAGATACAGGCAAGAAAACTCAGGCCGCTCAGGCAAAAAATTAGGTTGAAATCGAAAGGAAACATCGGAACCTAATGAGTTTTCCGCATAATCACCCGAGCAGCGGCCGTTAGGATGCCAACGACGAAACTCAAAACTCGAAGTGATGAAAAAGCTGCAGAAAGTGGAAAATATTAGTAAAACTCAAATGAGCAAAGGAATAATCTCTATAAGAAAAGAGAGCCCCGACCGACCGAGTCACCAACAATCTTGCAACGGCCGACCCAAGAAGAATCTCATGCATTCTGCGACGACCTCCATATACGAAGCAGTTTATCCATGTCGCACGATTCACAATCCAACGGACAAGTCGAGGCGGTTAATGCAATTATGAAACAGTACCACAAGGCCCGCCTCGAAAAGCGCAAAGGGTCACGGCCTGAAGATCTCTCTGAAGACTTGGCAATGCATCGGCCCGCCACTTGAGAAATATCTTCGTAGCCTCCGGCACTGAGGCGATGACCCCGGTCGAGATTGGAACACGCCCACCGGAGAATTCGTTTCAAAAGACAAGGTCAATGTGACCCTAAGAACCTGGACCTCGTCGCCCAAAAAACAAAACCAAGCAGAAAGGTGGAACGTCTTCTACAAAGCATCCGAGGATCCTCATCAGAGCTTCCAGGTCGATGACCTCATTATTAAACGAGCATTGGGGCCCGACCCGGGACCTCCTGAATCCAAGTAACAAGGGTCGTACGGAAGTAACAAAGCCCATCAGAACGGAGGTTGCTAGCTAGAATATATAAATGACCAAGGATTAATTCATTCGTTGAGTGCCATGAAGGTATAATCAATAAAATTCGACTCTATTTCGTCTCTAAATCAAATGCGCAGTAAGACCGAGCTCGTCTCGGCACCTCGAATGACCGGCTCCCCCGGCACTATAAGACCGAGTTCGTCTCGGCACCTCGAATGACCGGCTCCCCCGGCACTATAAGACCGAGTTCGTCTCGGCACCTCGAATGACCGGCTCCCCCGGCACTATAAGACCGAGTTCGTCTCGGCACCTTGAATGACCGGCTCCCCCAGCACTATAAGACCGAGTTCGTCTGGGCACCTCGAATGACCGGCTCCTCCGGCACTATAAGACCGAGTTCGTCTCGGCACCTCGAATGACCGGCTCCCCCGGCACTATAAGACCGAGTTCGTCTCGGCACCTCGAATGACCGGCTCCTCCGGCACTATAAGACCGAGTTCGTCTCGGCACCTCGAATGACCGGCTCCTCCGGCACTATAAGACCGAGTTCGTCTCGGCATCTCAAAAGACCGGTCCCTCCGGCACTAAAAGTCCGAGCTCGCCTCGGCATCTCAAAAGACCGGTCCCTCCGGCACTAAAAGTCCGAGCTCGCCTCGGCATCTCAAAAGACCGGTCCCTCCGGCACTAAAAGTCCGAGCTCGCCTCGGCATCTCAAAAGACCGGTCCCTCCGGCACTAAAAGTCCGAGCTCGCCTCGGCATCTCAAAAGACCGGTCCACCCGGCACTAAAAGTCCGAGCTCGCCTCGGCACCTCAAAAGACCGGTCCACCCGGCACTAAAAGTCCGAGTTTGCCTCGGCACTTCAAAAGACCGGTCCACCCGGCACTGAAAGTCCGAGTTCGCCTCAGCACCTCAAAAGACCGGTCCACCCGGCACTAAAAGTCCGAGTTCGCCTCGGCACCTCAAAAGACCGGTCCCTCCGGCACTAAAAGTCCGAGCTCGTCTCGGCACCTCAAAAGACCGGTCCACCCGGCACTAAAAGTCCGAGTTCGCCTCGGCACCTCAAAAGACCGGTCCACCCGGCACTGAAAGTCCGAGTTCGCCTCGGCACCTCAAAAGACCGGTCCACCCGGCACTAAAAGTCCGAGTTCGCCTCGGCACCTCAAAAGACCGGTCCACCCGGCAGTGAAAGTCCGAGTTCGCCTCGGCACCTCAAAAGACCGGTCCACCCGACACTAAAAGTCCGAGTTCGCCTCGGCACCTCAAAAGATCGGTCCACCCGGCACTGAAAGTCCGAGTTCGCCTTGGCACCTCAAAAGACCGGTCCACCCGGCACTAAAAGTCCGAGTTCGCCTCGGCACCTCAAAAGACCGGTCCACCCGGCACTGAAAGTCCGAGTTCGTCTCGGCACCTCAAAAGACCGGTCCACCCGGCACTAAAAGTCCGAGTTCGCCTCGGCACCACAAAAGACCGGTCCACCCGGCACTAAGAGTCCGAGTTCGCCTCGGCACCTCAAAAGACCGGTCCACCCGGCACTGAAAGTCCGAGTTCGCCTCGGCACCTCAAAAGACCGGTCCACACGGCACTAAAGTCCGAGTTCGTCTCGGCACCTCAAAAGACCGGTCCCTCCGGCACTAAAAGTCCGAGCTCGCCTCGGCACCTCAAAAGACCGGTCCACCCGGCACTAAAAGTCCGAGTTCGCCTCGGCACCTCAAAAGACCGGTCCACCCGGCACTGAAAGTCCGAGTTCGCCTCGGCACCTCAAAAGACCGGTCCACCCGGCACTAAAAGTCCGAGTTCGCCTCGGCACCTCAAAAGACCGGTCCACCCGGTACTAAAAGTCCGAGTTCGCCTCGGCACCTCGATAGACCAGCCCGTCCGGCACAATCCACAAAGGGTGAACAGAAAAGACGGCGGTCAGACCAACCGGGCCCAAACACAAAAAAGCAACAAAGGCCATAAAAAGATTTCATTCATTCAAAATAAGCCGCTCCATATCAGAATACAAAAGAAATCAAGGAAAAACGGCACGCGGGCCATACATGGAATAAAACAAAAAATCTACTCGGCCTGGTCCTCTGATCGGTCGCTGAGAAGGCTGTCCTTCACCTTCGCGAGGCAGGATCACCACCGGATCTTCGACGGCTTCGGCGGCCTTCGGCTCATCATCTCCGAGAGTTTCAACCTTGGTCGGCGCACGAGACTTTACGTAGGCTGGACCTCCTCAAAGGTCTTCCCTTCCTTCATGAGATCGATATCTCATAACAAGTGGAGACATAGTTAAGGTTGATCAATTCCTCGTACTCGGGTGTCTTCGAAAGCGGTAGCCCGTCGGCAAGGCCCCTGGCATAACCCGCAGATTCACAAGTCTGGACCCGCTCGGTCAATTGCTCAAGCTGGGCCTTAGCACTTTGCAAATGGGCCTCGTACTCGGCCCTGATATCCAGGCACCGTTTTTGCGCCTTCTCAGCCGCCGTGGCCATCTCGTCAGCCTTCCCTTTCCACATATTGGCCTCGAAGGCCCGGCTCTCCAGAAGCTCCATCTCACCCTTCAGAGAAGCCATCTCCTCCTCCAAAGACTTGATAAGCGAAGGGCAGAGATGGTGCTCCTCCTGTAAGGCCTTAAGATCGGCCTATGCCTTTTTGTGTTTCCCAGCCGAGGCCGTCAGCTCCCCAGCGGCCTTCACATAGGTGCACAACGCCCGGCCCAAAATAGTATTTCCAAAATGGATCTGCTCATCCGAATCCATGTCGTTAGTCACCATCTCCATTTTCGGCGTCCAACCCAAAATGGGGACATAGCTGGACTCAACCACCGATGGGGGGACCCGGTCGAGCATCTCGGCAGTTGGGGTGGCTGCCCGGACGTAGTCGAGGAACCAGCACGGTCGCCGCCCTTTCATCTGGGCACAAGGTTCTTCCCGATCCTTATTCACCGGGAGATAGTGGCCCTCCAAATCAATCACGGGCTCCTTACCCTTCGCCCGACCCGTCCGTACAGGGCTCAGGGCGGGCACAACAATCTCAGGAATGGGGAAACCCTCGGCCCTGGTCACGTTATCCTCAGGCCCGACCTCTACTCTCTTCCGCTTGCCCGCGCGCTCCCTACGCTCGGCGGCCTCCGCAGCCAGCCTCGCCACCCGCTGCGCAGGCGTCTCTTTCCATCCCGACGAACTCCTGCCCCTAGGGACTGGATAAGGAAGACACGTTAAAAAAAAAGGGGTTACCTGACGAAGACATTCTGCTCGGGTTAGTTGATCGAAGTCCCGCGGCCCAAAGATTATCCTCAGTAACCAGAAGGTATGACTTCCTCCGATCAACAGGAAGGTCCAAGAGCTGTTCAACCCGGTCGTCGAACAAGGAGGAGGTCTCTGAAGCCGGGATACGTTCTGCACGAACAATAAATTATGAGCGTTAGACAAAAAAGAAACAGCAGTAAAGAACACAACACTTACTCATTTTAGCAATGAAGTGTTCTGGGACCCGAAGCTCGGCGTCTATTACGCCAGGTTCCCACTCATCAACCGAGCTAATCCACGGCCCCCCTACATAGAACCACTGTTCTTTCCAACTATGTATGGTCTCCGGCACATCCACCAATTCTTTATACATCGCGTGCCGGGCTGTCAAGTAAAACCAGCCAGAACCAGATCGGCCGACCGACCTCCATAGGAAGAGACTGTTAATCTCTTCAAAACTGGGCTCGGTCCATCCATGCTGACTAAAAAGAATCAAAAGACCCACCATCCGAGCCCAAGAATTCGGATGAATTTGGGCAATACAAAGGCCCCACTGCCTCAACCACCGGGAGAGTACCAACGGAAGGGGAAACCTCAGCCCGGACAACAGGGAGCGGTAATACACCGCCGTGCAGCCGACAGGAGGGGTGTGGGGTCTCTCCTCTGGGTCCGGAACAAACATCCGCACCACCGCGGGTATCTTAAATCGCCCCCGCCAAGCCTCCAACTGCCCATCGGTGACCGTGCTGCGTATCGAGGCCGAATCCCATTCCGCCTCAACAAAAGGAGACGGCCGAGGCCGAACCCAGGCCCTAGTCTCGCCAACCGCCGTCAACGGCGTCGCCACCTCCACGTCCCCAGAATCTGCATCTCCAGAATCCGGCGATCTTGCGACCTCGCCTCCATCCTCATCGCTCCAGTCAACGGGAGCATCACCTATCGACAGATCCGCCACTACCGTGCGGTCCGGAGATACAACCAACTCCTCCGCCGTATCCCTCCGCTCCGACATCATAAAATAAGAAAAAAGAGGAGGAAAAGCAAGCTTACCGGGAAAGTCTGTGAAATCGGAGAAGAAGAAAAATTGACGGAAAAGATCTTTCTCTGCAACAACACGTGAAAATGGCGAAGGAAGCAATGGGGAAGAAGACTCTCTATATTTATAAGATGAAACAGGGGCATTATATACGAAGCGGCGATTCATAATCGTCACGAAGATCAAAGACGCGTGAGACACCACGACGAATTACGTCCTGCCACGCGTCCCCCTCACTATGACTCTTGGAGATCCCGAAGTCAAATCGACGCGACTCTCAAAGATATGTCCCTTCAAGAGATCTTATCCACCCCCAAGTCGGATCGACCTCAATGCGAACGATTCCAAGACCGCCAACCGGCACGACCACGACTCGGGGCCCTTGTTGGTAGTCGATCCACCTTGGCATCCACCTAAGCGCTCAGGCATAGAGCAGCCGAAAGCGAGATCCTGGAGCCGAACCGGTCATAGACCCGATCGTCTCTCGGACTCACAACAAAACCGGACCGGGCAGAGACATTAGAGCCGACCCGGAATCCGGACCAGAAGGACCGAGCTGACCATATATGAATACGCTCCGAGCCATAATCATGAATAAGGCCGACCAGAATAGCGGGAAGCTCGAGGGCCGACCCCATTGTCGGTCGTAACAGATAAGTATCGCCAAAAGCCCGAAAAACAGGCAGACATGACAGTGAAAGAGAGCTGTCATGTCCCTTCCCAAAGCACACTTAAGAAGGTGACACATGTCGAAGAAGTCACCTTCATTGCGACAAATGTCATCAGCATGTTCACCTCAATCTTCCTGCTGTCATCTCACGAATGACTGACATTGCCTATATATATGCCAAGAGAATGTACAATAACGGACTTTTGGAAAAAAGAGAGAAAAAGTGATATATAGAGAGAGAAAGAGAGATAAAAGGAGAAAAGAGAGAAAAGAAAGTAAGACTTGTAATTAACAAGCAAATTGGATAGACCGGCACACGTTACTCTGCCCGGCTTTATGCTTTTTAAAGGTCATTAATAAAATTTAGTGATCAAATATCTTCCATCTTATTTATTATTTTCTACGTGGCTTCGATCCATTCGTCCAGATCAGCACACGTGACGTTGACCAAATCAGACGTCAACAGGACCAACAGAAGACGAGCTTGTAAACGGTAATCCCTCGACCGATTGAAGAGAGGTGCAGAGGTTTTGATCTTAAACCTATAGAAATAGATCTTGAGAGAGAGGACGTAGACACGTTTGGCCGAACCTCTATAAATCGCTGTGTCATTTATTTTCCGCACCTTATTTACGCTTTCGCACAAACGACGCAATATCCGATTATATACCAACACGATGAAGTAGAACATATTTAATTTCCATTAGAATGGGTAAACCCCGAAACGATAAATATAGCTAGGATTTGGGTTTGGAAATTTTATAACTGAGCTCAACTGAAATCGAATTTTTGTATTTAGATTGGGATCGGGGTATCCTAATTCTCGGCCGACTGAATCGTTAAACACTCCTAAGTATGCTCCGAATCAGCTGTGGTTCCAAGAAATGGAAATGAATGGGACTCTAAATTTGCCAACAAAACAATTTCGATGGTACTCTAATATAAAAATTAAAGCTAAGCTCAATTAATCATCCGTTGTTCCGTCACATGGCGAGTCGATCATTTAAGAATATATATATATATATTAAAGTTTATCCGTGCCATAATTACACGACGATAATGATATAATTGAATTAAAATAATTATATTATCATATTACTTGCTAGAAAAAAAAAAGATAATGATTCCTAAAATTCTATTGTCGGCCGACAGTCCTGCCGTAAAAAAAAGGACAAAAATTAAGGACCTCCGAAAAGTAGGCCACCAGGACTGACCTTAAAAAAAATGGCCGGCCGCTGGAGGAAAGCAAACCGGCGGCCTGGCGTTTATAAAAAAAGGTCAGTCGCCGGCGGGACTAGCGTTAAAAAAAAAAAAAGAAACAAAAAAAAATTGGCCAGCCGCCAGCGGTGCCCCATCGAAAAGCAGGCTGGCGGCATGGCGTTTAAAAAATAAGATGACCGGCTGCTGGAGATCCGCCGGCTGCGGCGGTGGTCCGCGGGAAAGCAGACCGGCGGCTTGACGTTAAAAAAGAAATGATCGACCGGCGGAGGTCCGCTGGTAGCCGGCGGTGGCCTGTCGAAAAGCCTGCCAGAGCCTGACGTATAAAAAAAAGTAAAATAAAAAAGTGGCCGGTCGCCGGACGGTGTCCTGTGATAGAAAAAAAAATTACCGACCGCCGGAGAGCAGAACGTTGGCCTGGCGTAGAAAAAAAATCGGCCGTCAGGTCTCCGGCGATCGGCTCTGTCGGTGATCTCCGTAAAAAAGTATTGTTTTTTTTAAAAGAAAATTAATTATTCCTTTAATTTAATTTAATATTTAAAAGTATGTTTTAAAATTTATTGTTGTTGAATATTTTTAACGAGGTAGTGGGCAAACGCGCATCCCTGCAAAAAAAGAAAAAAAAAATCTTCTACAATTTCTCGATCACTGGACAGTCGCAGAAACATGATCCCTTCTTCCTCATGAGTTTTGCAAAAGACACCACATAAATTGCTTCTTGCACCAAGGGCTTTTTTGTTTCGCATTGTAGTATGTGTTTGGAGTCAAGAACGATACCAAAACATTGTAGGTTTGAAACTTATTAATATCATGCGTTTGGTTCGATTTAGAAAAGAATATAATTCTCTTAAATATTGTTTGTTTGAACTTTTTGGTGGAAATAACCTTCGATGTATGCCACACCGGCAATATTTATTTTATTTTCTCTCAACCTCTTTCTCATTTAATATATTAACTTGAATCTATGGTATGAGCGAGATTGAACCCCTTTTGTTTCTGAACCACGTCACAATTTGGGATTCCAAGATTGAATTTCTAAACAAAATACAATAAACAAACTAAATTAATGAGAAACAATTAAATGAGAAGATCGATGGAATAAACAATCAGGAAAAAAAATGATTCTAGGATTTATTTTCCTCCAAGTTACTCATGCAAGCAATTACTGATTTAAACCAATTTAATTCGGTATATATATATATGTGTATATATATATATATATATATATGATTAATCACCTAAGTATTTCAACCCTCTTTACGTTCCTAAGATTAGATTATCCTCATGAACTTCTACTATCCGCATAGAATTAGTATCCGTTTATATTCCAAATTATCTTTATTTATTTATTTTTTTTCCAAACAACAACTCAATTTCACTAGTTAAAACTTAAAAGAATACATAAATCAAGAAACATCTCTTCTGTCCTTCCATTCAATTTCCTTTGTAGAATAGAGGTCTTTAAATATGAAACTTTAACAATTATTTATACATTCAGAGTATTCCTTGAGTTCTCCTGATTTCAGTAGATGAAATGTCCATCCTAAACTTCTCTGGTGGTATTGGGACAAACATATCTCTTAGCTCCCCAGGAATATCGAAATCATCAACAACCTATAAAAATCGTGCGACAACGGACCTTCTTCACGATAAACACTTAAAAATAAATAATGAATAACGAGCGGACTATTAACATAAATATTTGATGACGAACCTTGAAATCACCATCTACATTACGACCAGCAACGAGGAAAACACACCCTGTGCTTTTGCATCCAGAAAGAATTTCCAACATTCTTCTATGGTCGTTGCCATAATATATTGGCTGTCAAAAATTAGCATAGCACAAGGTAGGCAGTCAGAATGGGGTAATTATTATTCCTCAATGGGTGGCAAATTATATAACTCAACTGTTAACAAAAATAAGAATTTCTAACAAATAAAAAACAAATGATTAAAGGGATTTTTCCTGAATTGCAAGTCTATGTCTATATATCTTCCTACTTTTGTTCAACAAAACTGCCAAAAAAAAGTGGAATATTGCATTTCTTTCCTTAAATGAGTATACTGTACTCATATATCATGTCAACTCTATAGATTATTTGGCACGCTTATGCCACTGGAACAGCACAGCAGAAAAAACAAAATAAAAAGTGGAATGATTCAAATATATTAGAATTAATTGATTCACTTACATTGATTAGCCTAGCTGCAGTGTCAGCACCAATCACGAATGCACTACCAGGAAAAAGTTCAGCTTTCTTGTAAAAATATGGCTGGTTGGATATTATGACTGTCTTTCCTGCACTTGAACGACATGGACCATCATAACTTGTAGTATGAAAACGCGGACATGACATGTGAACCAGTTAAGCTTACATTCAAATGTTTGTTGGAAGTTTGAATATCATATGTTAAAAACTTACCAACTTTCTCAAATTGCCTAACTCGTTGTTTTATTTGAGACGTGGTCAGTGGTGGTTTGTCTGCATTCACTGCTGACAGCTCAAAGCATGGGTATCCATCACCAAGAATGCTGCACAAGATAAGAGTTGTAATCACAATGTTTGCTAATGCATCTCAAGAATTTTAAGCTGCATATTAATTGAATAATAAAATGGAGAATTCCAAATTAATTGTAATATGCATATAGATCCTTAATTTCTGTTTCTATAACCTGCTTCAACGGAGAACTTCAAATCGAGGCACATGAAGAAGAACAAGGATGCATAATTCTTGTAGCAAGGATGCATAATTCTTCTTTATAAGCAAGTAGGCTACAATAAGTTTTTAAATGAGATAATACAGTATAAATAGAGAATAACAGAGTGAAGACCAGAAAATATGAACTTTATCTAAACATTATGTGCTAACAATAAAGATTGACTTCACAATATGAAAGAGTGTGCTTAAATTCTCGAAGAAGACTATAAGATTAACAAACCTTGCAGAGACTTCTAGTAGCTCTAGGTGGCCATCATGCAAGGGATTAAAAGAGCCAGAGAGAATTATCTTCCTTTCTGCCTTCGACGTATCTGCACATTTCCTTCACAATTATGAACCAAGATATCATAATTTGTGGGGATCTGAAGCTGTATATTCTCTTAAACCATACCACTTGAAAAGGGGTAGACCTTAAAGCATATTTGACCATTGATAAGTTGCTCCAACTCCTGATCATCATCAAACCGCATTTCAGATTCATCAGGGACTTGTGAATCAATTAGCCCAGAAATAGAGGTGCCTGGAACCTTGCTAGCATATGCTATTGCCTACAAACAGATCATCAAGATCAAATTGCATTTACGGGATATGTGGGAACACGGACATCTCATTAACATATATAAATATTTTTTAGTTAAAATATTGTGAAGAATCAAGGATAAAACTGATTTAAAAGCAAATCTTCGGTGACTACAGCTGTCAAACAATATGCAAGCCAGTTTACTGAAAAGTTAGAGAGACCGGAATTAGTCCTTTTTAACCACTTAAATAATTATCATGCATTCATCTAAAACATTTGTTCTAATTGTATGATTGAAATTCATCAATTTTCTAGTACTGCCGTAGCCTGATTAGACATTCATTAAAACTAAAATAGGACAGCAGTTATACAGCACCTTCAGTAAAAACTGGCTGGAAACTTTATCTTCGTCTTCACGAGTTCGCATGCCCTGAAATGGTTCATGTACATGAGCAAACTATATTACTACTTCACAATGAAAGTTTAGATGTGGTAAATATTTGGAGAATTATGTGGTACCTTTGACAAAGTAACGGTGGATGCCCAAAGCTTGTCAGATGTCCTCGTGGATACATGAAACCTGAATACATCATATAAATAAGTTTCACCGTGTGGACAATGCAACATAGAAATATTTTATATATATATATATATATATATATATATAAATATAAAAACATATATAGAGACGTATGTAGTATAAAAACAAATCGATGGACAGAACTATTTTAGACCAAAAGCAATAGTGAACATTTTCTACTCATTGTACTATGAATCTATGATCTAGCATCTCAGGTGGATTGGTACTTGTCTTATCTTACATGTTTAAAGACACACTGCTACCATCTCTTTCAGGAACCAACATTATCAGGAATTCCACTCAAATAAACATGTGACAGCATAAGTTTACAGCACTTACTCTGCTAATTGTAGGTGTTTTGAGTAAACCAAATTCTGTGAAGGTTCTCTTTGAATTAAATATAACCAGCTATTTTTTATTAAATATATCCAGCTAAGTGTCTTATATGTTTCTCAAATTTCTAGTCAAAGAGTCGCCTTGTTTTTTTTTTGATGTGTTGTCAATTTGTTGTTGCTTGATTCCTATGTCACACAACTAATACAAATAAGATCAATGGTGTGTAGAGGTGGCCAAAAAAACCGGAACCGGGAACCGAACCGTGAAACCGGACCGTATGGGACGGTTCTGGAACCGGAACCGTGTTAGACGGTTCCGAACCAGAACCGAAACCGTGTCCACACGGTTCGGTTTCGGTTCCAAAAAATGTAACCGGCGGTTCCCGGTTCGGAACCGTAACCAAACCGTGGAACCGCGAACCGTTGGGAACCGCCGGTTCCCACGGTTCAAACCGGAAACCGTGAAAAAAAATGGAACCGTCCGGACCCACTTTGGCAGATTTGATTCCCACTTTTGCAGATTTTTTTTTTATTTTTTCAAATTTTGGTTCCCAAAATTTTGAATTTCAAATTTCTCCCTATAAATACCCCCCAATCCTCACCAACTTTCACCCCTACTAAGCATTTTCTTCTCTTACTCATTTTTATTACTATTACTCATTTCTCCCTACAAATGGCTTCTTCCGATTCCGGCTCGAGTCGTAGTGGTAAGGGCAAAAACGTTATGCAGTACGATTCTACCATTGGAAATAGACCACGAGGCCCTCATCGTCTACGTGGTGTTGTTATTCGAGAGGATCCCGATGAATCAACCTACGCCGGTAGTGAAGATCCTACTCGGACTTCTCAATTTCGAAGGGTGCCCAATCGTCGTGAACGTGAACAAATCCAAGACGATTTTGAAATGGCGTCCCGCCTTGCTCAACAAGATGACGATGAAGAAATTACATCCACGTACCAAGAAGACGAGGCTATTGATTTGGAGGACGATATGGACGAGTTTGAAGATGGCGGTCTTGGATCGGACCACTAGTCTCGACGATCGACGGCGGGGAAGAAGGAACGAACTCCGCATTCCAACGTCTTCACGGTGTACTTCAATAATGTACAAGTTAGAGATCCCGATAGCGGCAAAACAATCACGAATGTCGTTTGCAACATTTGTGGCAAATCCTATGTTTTCAACGCGGGGAACAGCTATGGCACATACAACAAGCACATTAGAAATGTGCATCCTCCCAACAAAGGTAAACAAACGCAACTCACCTCTACCTCCGACGAGCAAGGTACGCCCGAAATCTCTCTTTTTAAGTTTCACGATATTGTTGCTAGGGAAGTAATGGCTAGATTGTTATTACGGAATCTCTTGCTTTTCAATTTTCCGATAGCATGCGTTTTGAAAATTCAACGAAATTAGCATATAATCCATTAGCTAAACGAATACCACGTACCACTATGACCATAGTTAAATTAGCTAAAAGATATAAAATACAACTACGAAATTTTTTAACTACTTTACCACATAGAGTTTCTGTTTGCTCTGATATTTGGACATGTGCTCTTAAAAAAAATTCTTACATGGGTATGACTGTTCATTGGGTTGATTTGCAATGGAACTTAAACAAACGTGTTATATGTTTCAAAAAATTTAATTGTGCTCATACTGCCGAAAATATTGCACTTATTATCTTAAAATTTTTGCAACAAATTAAGATTACCAAAAAAATATTTTCAATTGGTTTTGACAATGCAAGTGCTAATACTGCTACGGTACCTTCTTTAATTGCTGCATGTAATGCTACTTTACAAGGTAGATATTTTCATACCCGTTACATTGCTCATATATTAAACTTGTGCATTCAAGATGGCCTTAAGCATTTAGATAGATCAATAAATCCAATTACGAAAGTTGTTGAACTATTACGTGATAAATAAAAATTACATAGGTTATGGCTCAAATTTTGTAAAACTCAAACTGGACGTAGCAAGTGCTTTAACATAGAAGTATGCACTAGGTCGAATTCAACATATGATTACTGTCATATAGAGGTGTGCGATTACTGTCATTAGACGTGTGTGATTACTGTCATATAGAGGTGGCCACGGTTCCGGTTCCGGTTCGAACCGAAACCGGAACCGAACCGCCGGTTCCACGGTTCCGGAAACGGGAACCGGAACCAAACCGGTAACATAATGTCACGGTTTGGGTTCGAACCGGGAACCGGCGGTTCCGGTTTCGGTTCCGAACCGGCGGTTCTCGGTTCGAACCGTCCGGACCGTTTTTTCTTTTTTTTTTTAATCTTCATTTTAATTGTTTTTGTTGTTTAAATGTATTTTTGTATAAGCTAATGAAATAGTCAATAATAAAATAAAAGAAACAATAACCTTAATAGAGAGAGACGATAGATAGAGAGAGAGAGACACGAGAGAGAGAGAGAAGAGATAGAGAAGAGGCAGAGAAGATTAGGGCAACTATTTCTTATTATTCCTAAGATAATAGTTTGTGGTACTTATAACTAAGCTCTGTCGGTTCAATAAAGACGTCATGGGAAAGAACCGAAAAGAAAACCCATGAAGGAGTATTAAACTCTTTTAAAAAATACATTAAATTTCAGAAATTACTAATGATAATCCTAATTATTACATGTCGAAGTCGAAGTCATCGTCGAAGTCTTCGCCTTCGGTGCATTGAGATAACTCGCTCGCATCGGTGGTCTCGTCTTCAGTCGTGGTTATTGGGTATTCTTGGAACAAATCATCCCATTTGTTTTCTTGCTCTCTTGCTTCTGCCAATGTATGATCTTTGAGCAATAGTTGGGCTTCAAGATTATGCGGTGCCAGTTGGGATCTTCGTTCGTCGAGCATGTATCCTCCCTCACTAAAGGCTTGCTCGACCGCTACCGTTGATGCCGGGACAAAATATCTCTTTCGCCATGATTGCAAGAATGGGGTATTGACCTTGCTTGATTGACCACCAATTTAACACGTCCACGTCATTTGGCCCTGCATTAAGTAATTCCCCTCCCTTTGGCTCCTTAAGGTATTTTTCTAGTTCGGAAAATTGTGGTTGACTACTATGACCTTTGTTTGCGAAAAAAGATTGAAGCATTTGACCCGCTTGAGTACTAGTGTCAAATCCAGAAGAGGAAGACCCACTGCTATTAACAGTTTGTTTACGACTAACATTTCGACTATATTTTGAAGTATATTCTTGAAAAAGATTTTGTAAATCACAATAAAGACTAGTTTTGATTTCCATAAAATTTGGCAAGTCTAAAGCTTCATAAGTAAGACTTTCACTATATTTTATTTCTTCAAAAAAATTATAATAAATTTCCAAAAGTTTGCACACACCTTCGTATTTGAAGGACGGATATAAACATTTTGCAATTAAAAAAACGTTAGAAATTTGTTTAAAATATTTTATCCATTTTTTAATCATGCGAGTAACGGGTTTTTGTAAATTCTGAAAAGTACTACAATGAGCTAATTGAGAAATTATCATAGTACAATGATAAAGAACATGTGAACAAGTAGGATATAATAGACACCCGATAAATCTTTAGTAGCTGTTTCAAAAACTTGAAGTAGTTGAACAAGATCGTAACATTCATCCCAATAACTAGGCAATAAAATCATAGAATTAACTTCAGTTGTAAAAAATAGTACTAATAAATTCTTAAATTCGTACGTTGAATTCAACATTTCATATGTTGAATTCCACCTAGTGCATACGTCTATGTTAAAGCACTTGCTACGTCCAGTTTGAGTTTTACAAAATTTGAGCCATAACCTATGCAATTTTTGTTTATCACGTAATAGTTCAACAGCTTTCCTAATTGGATTTATTGATCTATTTAAATGCTTAAGGCCATCTTGAACACACAAGTTTAATATATGAGCAATGCAACGGGTATGAAAATATCTACCTTGTAAAGTAGCATTACATGCAGTAATTAAAGAAGGTACCGTAGCAGTATTAGCACTTGCATTGTCAAAACCAATTGAAAATATTTTTTTCGGTAATCTTAATTTGTTGCAAAATTTTTAAGATAATAAGTGCAATATTTTCGGCAGTATGAGCACAATTAAATTTTTTGAAACATATAACACGTTTGTTTAAGTTTCATTGCAAATCAACCCAATGAACAGTCATACCCATGTAAGAATTTTTTTTAAAAGCACATGTCCAAATATCAGAGCAAACAGAAACTCTATGTGGTAAAGTAGTTAAAACATTTCGTAGTTGTATTTTATATCTTTTAGCTAATTTAACTATGGTCCTAGTCATAGTGGTACGTGGTATTCGTTTAGCTAATGGATTATATGCTAATTTCATTGAATTTTCAAAACGCATGCTATCGGCAAATTGAAAAGCAAGAGATTCCGTACTAACAAATCTAGCCATTACTTCCCTAGCAACAATATCGTTAAACTTAAAAAGAGAGATTTCGGGTGTACCCTGCTCGCCGGGGGTGGAGGTGAGTTGCGTTTGTTTACCTTTGTTGGAAGGATGCACATTTCTAATGTGCTTGTTGTATGTGCCATAGCCGTTCCCCGCGTTGAAAACATAGGATTTGCCACAAATGTTGCAAACGGCCTTCGTGATTGTTTTGCCGCTATCGGGATCTCTAACTTGTACTTTTTTGAAGTACACCGTGAAGACGTTGGAACGCGGAGTTCGTTCCTTCTTCCTCGCCGTCGATCGTCGAGACCGGTGGTCCGATCCAAGGCCGCCATCTTCAAACTCGTCCATATCGTCCTCCAAATCAATAGCCTCGTCTTCGTCTTCTTGGTACGTGGATGGAATTTCTTAATCGTCATCTTGTTGAGCAAAGCATGACGCCATTTCAAAATCGTCTTGGATTTGTTCCTCCTCCATTTGTTCACGTTCACGACGATTGGGCACCCTGCGAAATTGAGAAGTCCGAGTAGGATCTTAACTACCGACGTAGGTTGATTCGTCGGGATCCTCTCGAATAACAACACCACGTAGACGATGAGGGCCTCGTGGTCTATTTCCAATGGTAGAATCGTACTGCATAACGTTTTTGCCCTTACCACTACGACCCGAGCCGGAATCGGAAGAAGCCATTTGTTGGGACAAATGAGTAGTAGTAATAAAAATGAGTAAGAGAAGAAAATACTTAGTAGAGGTGAAAGTTGGTGCGAAAAATGGTGAGGATTGGGGGGTATTTATAGGGGGGAGTAGAGGTAAAATTGGGAGAAATTTGAAATTCAAATTTGAAATTCAAAATTTTGGGAACCAAAATCTGAAAAAATAAAAAAAAAATCTGCAAAAGTGGGAATCAAATCTGCCACAATGTGCCAAAGTGGGTCCAGCCGGTTCCATTTTTTTTTCCCAGTTCCCGGTTTGAACTGTGAGAACCGGCGGTTCAGGACGGTTCGCGGTTCCACGGTTCGGTTACGGTTCCAAACCGGGAACCGCCGGTTACATTTTTTGGAACCGAAACCGAACCGTCTCGACACGGTTTCGGTTCCGGTTCCAGAACCGTCCCATACGGTCCGGTTTCACGGTTCGATTCCCGGTTCAGGTTTTTTTGGCCACCTCTACTGTCATATAAACCAGGTCACAAAGTGTTTGATTGTTGGAAAAAAAACATTCGGAGAAAAACGTGACGCCGGATTTGCTCATCAAAATGAACCCGGAACTTATGAAACTTTATTGATTGAAAAAACGTAAAGTCGAATATATTTGGTAAATGGATAGTTGGCATATGGCTGAAAACAAAAATTTATTAACCCTTGGGAAGCTAACCATGGTAAGGTGACAATTGGAGATGCCAAGTCATACAGAATTCAAGGTGTTGGAAATATTGCTTTCAAGAAAAAGCTGGCAAAATTGAAAAATTGCCGGGGGTGTTCTATCTACCCAGATTGGAGAATAATTTGCTAAGCGTTGGTCACTTGTTGAGGGAAGGCTTTGATTTTCACTTTGCTTGAGATACATTCACCATGAAAAATAAAAATCATCATGTCGCAAAAAAATCAGTTCGGGATCGAAAAATCTGTTCCCTATAAATCTTATGTGTAAATGCCACTTGTTATCTCACTATGCCAATCAAGTTTACAAGTTGTGACATGACAGTTTTAGATACCTAATTTTTTGGAGTTTGAAGGAGTTATCCAGAGATCAGATTGTTAGGACAGCCCAAAATTGATGTCATCAATGAAGTTTGTGAAGAATGTCAGTTGGGAAAGTAAAATCGTGAATCCTTCCCATCAAATCTAAGTGGCAGTCACAAGCACCAATGGAACTAGTGCACACTGACCTTTGTGGACCTATGTAAGCTCCATTGCTTGGAGGAAGCAAATATTTCTTGTTGTTCTTAGATGATTATACAAGAACAAATGGGTTTATATGGTCAAAGAAAAATCTCAAACTCTTTCCTGTTCAAAGATTCAAGCTCGAAGTTAGAAGTCCTCTGATCTTCAATAAAGAATCTGAGAAGTGATTGTGGAGAAGAATGTGTGTTTTGTTTATTTGCAAGAACCATGGAATGAATTTGTAATATCCGTACCTTTTCATTTTTTAGCAATTTTTCATTTTTGACGCATGTCTATCTTTATCGACTCGCTTGTAACCGTTTCGACGTTTTGAATCTATGTTGTTCTTGATGTTTTTCCATTTGGACAAGTTTCGGAGGTGTTTTTACGTAATTTTGCTTTATGATATGTTTTGTCGCATGTATGTTCGATTCTCATAAAACTCGTTCGATTTCGTTGTTTCTTTGTTTCCATGAGTTCGTATGGTTGAGTTATTCATGTTGTGAGTTTCGGGTTGATAATCCGACGTTGTATCGTGATTTTCGGACGTTTGGGCCGTTTTGTAATTTCCTATAAGTTTAGGGAATTTTATCTTCTTTGTCGTACCTCGAATCCCCCGGTAGTTGGAATTGTATTCTCTTTCAGCACTTAGCTTCGTCGTCGTGAATCCTCGTATTTATGTTTTTGGATTCTGGTATTGCGTTGCGTTTCGAATTCGTACCTTCCTCAGCAGTGAACTGCACTCAGCACTACTGCTGCATAAATAGCGCACGCTATTTTTGCGTACGCTATCGGTGTGCAGTTAACGCACGCTAACTCTTAGTTATAACGTGCGTTAACGTCTTCAGCGTTCTGGGCAGTAGGATTCTGGACTCAGAATTCTGGGTTCCGACTATCAGGTAGCGCGTGCTAAGCTTTCGTAGCGCACACTATCGACTAGTCGCTAGCGCGCGCTAAACTTGTACAGCGCACGCTAGCGACACCGGGCAGTAGCTACTGGACTGCTATCTTTAAAGATTAGCGCACGCTAATTATACCTGTTATAAATAGGATAGCAGCCCCATTTTTCGTCATTTTTCCTCCTCTTCTCATCCATTGGGCGATTCCGGCGATTTTGGGGCGATTCCGGCGATTTTGGGGCGATTTGTGGAAAGTAATCCGCAGAGTTCCGTGATAGACCAATTATTGTGCTCCAAACATAGTACATCATCATCTTAATCCGTCTCCTCCACTTTAATCCAAGGTATTTGGCTTAGAACTCTACCTTTATCCATTTTGGGTTTTTTTCGGGATTTGTCTAGATTAACTCGAATCGTTCGTTTATGTTGTGATATTTCTTATCGATTATTGTTGTTGGGTGATTCTCAATCCGTTTCCGTCGTGTTGAATCCATGGATTGTTGATTCGAGGAGGTTTTGTGAAAACCCTTGCCCGTATGTGTCATCCGTGTATGTTTATGATAGTTAGTCAGGGTTGTGGGCGTATTCCTTTCGATTATTGTTATCGTTTAGGACTGAGTTATGTTAATCTCTCATTTAGTAACGGTCGTGTTCCCTCCGGGTCATTCCTAGTCGTTGTCCGTTCCCGTTTCGTCGAAGATGTCTCAAAGGCAAGTACTTTACATTTGTTTGCATATTCTAGTATTTGGATTATGGCTTCCTGTGTATGTTGTGGATGTATATGTGTATGTTCACCCAGGGATGGTCCGACGGGGCCTCTGGGGATACGTAGTGCCGTGTGTATGCGTATCGCGAACTGGGGTTAACCACTCAGGGATGGTCCGACGGGGCCTCTGCGGGTGCGGTGGCCGTGAGTCTCGTACCAACGGTTAACCTTGGAAGTGTTTTGTCGGAGAAATGTGTTTTGTGGTCGTGCACCGTAATATTCCGGAATATAAATGTTTTCTAAAATAATTTTTGGCGCATATTTCATCTGATTAGAATGGTAGTTCAAATGGATTGTACTTGCACTAGCAGTGGTTGCTAACCCCTTAAATGGGGGAAATACTTTTGTATTTCAGGTACAGGTCTTGGAGGCGAACGAGCATGCGGGCAGTACGAGGATGATGGGCAAGAGTGAATCTGTTCAATGGTCGTTCGTTGATGTCATTTCTTTTAAATTTTATTAATCATGTCGCTTGCTTCAGTACTCGAGTACTTCTTTCTTTTGAAACATTGTGAATGTTGTGTACCCGATTTGGGTTTTGATTGATGTTGTATTGCACTGTTGAGTCCGGTCTACTTTTTGTATGTCTTGGATTGAGAAATTGTTCGTATGTTGATGATGTCTATCACGGTTGTCATGTCGAGTTTGTGTGTTAGCCTGGTGGATTCCAAGGAGTGGGGTCCACGGCGCTGTAATATGCCCTGAACGTCTTGGGGGTGTTACAGAATTGACCGCTTGTTTACACCCCAACAAAATGTCGAGTGCAAACAATCATGGATATGGTTGATGCATCTTGAGAAAAAAAAAATTGCATCCCCAGTTTTGGGTTGAATCCACGTTCTGTGCTGTTTATCTAACTGACAAGCCATCAGAAAAGAGAGTCTGGAAAAGTCAACTCCAGATGAGGTTTGGTATGGCAAGAAACCGAATGTTAGTCATCTAAGACATTTGGTTGTCTTGTACAATCTCATGTTTCAGATTCTTTTAGATCGAAGCTTGACGACAAATCAGGAGATTGCAATTTTACTGGTTATATAGCCAGAATACTAAAACATACAAGCTTTATAATCCGAAGTAAAAGAAAATTGTGATCAGCAGAGATGTCCTTTTTTGATGAAAAGGCTTGCTATGATTTGTCAAATTCTACAGGTACATCGAATCGGCAAGTTCTTGAGGTTGTAGATGATGAAGTTCGACCTTTGCAGGTTGGAAATAACAAAGTTGTTGAGCCTTGTTACGACGGGATTTCAAGAAAAAGAAAATTGAAGAACAAATTGATAATTAAAAAGATACTCGACAAGATAACGTCTTGTCCCACAAGATAGCATCTTGTCCCAAGTCAGAGCTCGAATAATATTAATTCTCAACGATAATAATCAGTAACCCTAACCAATATTTTCCCTCAAGTGAGGAAACTATTAAATAACCCTAACTTGGCCAGCACGCTACTAGAATTCTGTTCCTACTGAGTTGAGCTGAATTAAAATGTTGTTGAGTTGAATTAAACTGAACCAAACTGAAAAGTGCTAAACTGGTAGTAATAATATTACTAAATTCTTTAAACATTAGTAACATTAATTATGTATAATAATGTTTACTTAAAATCATTTAAAATAATAATATTAATATAATAATTAGTAATAATTCCTAATTAAATCATTTAAAAAAGTAATATTAATATAATAATAATGTATAATAATTCTTAATAAAAACCAGTGAAAATTAATAATATTATATAACGATATATATACAATAATAATAATAATAGGAATAGTAATAAATATTAATAATAATAAAAATTAAATATAATATTATCAATAATAATACTGCTTTAATAATACTACTAATAATTAATAATATTAACTAGAAATATTTAGATTACAACAACAAAAACAATATTGATAATACTACTACTACAAATAATAATAAAAATAATAAGATTAACAATAAAAAAATTTATATAGAACTATCGATAATATTAATATCTAATAATAATTAATATTAGATAACAACATATACAACGATAATATTAATTATATATCATATTATTGATAATATTAATATCAATAATAATATGCTGAACTGGACTGAAGTGAATTTTCCTAAACTGAACTGAAACGTGCTGAAATTAAACTCAAAAGAACAGAGCCTTAATAACACATTCCTACTAGAATTCTATCCCTACTAGGACACTTATTAATATATAAATAACAATATTATTTGATAGATATCCAGTAATTAACAAAGGATTTTATTGATATTCAACCTGGGGATACCAGATTGTGAAGAGTTTACAAGGAAAAAGAAGACATTGAAATGGATACACTACTGCCTTAGCTCCCAGGCTATCCCAACCCAATTTTGTTACTAAATTCCCAGTGGTCCCTCCTCCCCACGAGGACCTCCCACTATATAAGCATTTTCTTTTCTCCCTCCTCTAACTACCCGGTGAATATTCTTTCTCTCTCTTACTTCCTAATGCCAAGTGGCATTAGTCCATGTGCCTTCAATTTCCTCTCCTAACCGTGGTCCATTCTCTAGGGCCCCTCCACTTCCCTCTCTCATACACTAGCAGCTTCTTTGTTTTATGGTTGCATTCTCATCAATTCCCCCCCCCCCTTCAAATACCACCTTGTCCTCAAGGTGTAACATAGGAAACTCTTCCCTCATCTTATTGTAAGGTTCCCAAGAATTCTCATGAGCAGGCAGGTTCTTCCATTTTACCAGCAATTCCCTGTTTTCATTTGTCTCACCCCTCACGGCTAAAATTTCTTCAGGATCACACTGCAGCTCCCATTTCTCAGAGATGATGGGTGGTAAGAGTTGTACATGTGTTGTGTCTTTCACCACTGGTTTAAGCAAGGACACATGGAAGACAGGATGCACTCTACTATCTTCTGGCAATTTCAATTTAAAGGCAACTTCCCTAATTTTCTCCAAAATCTCATAGGGACCATAGAATCTAGGGCTCAATTTCTGGTTGATCCTCTGAGCCAACTTCTTCAATTTATAAGGTTGAATCTTCAAGTAAACTTTATCTCCTACTTCAAAGTTCACCTCCCTCCTATGTTGATCTGCCTGTTGCCTCATTCTGTTTTGGGCTTGATGTAACTGCTCCTTCAGTACCCCCAGAAATTCATTTCTTTCTTCAGACAAATGTGTTACTTCCTCCATCTTGGTCTTCTGCATATCTCCTCTCACCAGGGGTGGTGGTTTTCTGCCATATAGTGCTTGGAAAGGGGTCATTTTAATAGTGGAGTGGTAATTGGTATTATACCAGTATTCAACCCAAATCAACCATTTCACCCACTGTCTTGGCCCATCTCAGATAGGTTTCTAGGCACCTGAGTCTGACCATTAGTTTGTGGATGGTAAGCTGAGCTGAATTTCAATTTAGTTCCTGCCAGTTTGAACAATTCAGTCCAGAATCCACTAAAAAATAATCCGTCTCTGTCTGATACCTACTTCCTTCAAGAAGATTCCAGCCACCTCTCTGGCAGTATAGGGATGAGCTAATGCCATGAAGTGGGCATATTTAATGAGCCTGTCCACTACTACTAGTATGGTGTCCATGCCTCCTCATTTAGGCAATCCTCCAATGAAATCCATGGAGATATCACTCCAGACCTGCTGTGGAATGGGTGAGGGTTGCAACAATCCTGCAGGGCTCAAAGTTTGATATTTGTTCCTTTGACAAGTCTCACATCCTTGCACATACTCTTGGATCTGTTTCCTCATCCCTTCCCAGAAGAATAGGCTGGAAATTCTCTTATAAGTTCTGAAGTAACCTGAATGACCTCCTATGGCAGAGTCATGGAATTCCTTCAAAATCAGTGGTATCTTAAGAGATTTGGCAGGAAGTATTAATCTGCCCTGGTAGTACAACCTTCCTTTTTGTAGGGTATATCCCTGTGGTGTCTCCCTTCCCACTGATAAGTTTTGTATCAGGGTCTGCAACTTTTGGTCCTGTGCTATCTCATCCTCTAACTCTTCCCATTCAAAAAACTGCACAGAAGTTAAACTAGCATGCTGCATTTTTCTTGAGAGAGCATCAGCAGCTTTATTTTCAATTCCAGGCTTAAACTTGATTTCAAAATCAATCCCCAATAGTTTAGAAATCCAATAGTATGGTTCGTCAACCATGAGTCTCTGATCTGCCAAGAATTTCAGGCTCTTTTGGTCAGTGTGTATTACAAAATGCCTGCCCAAAAGATAGTGCCTCCACTTTTGGATGGCTAATACTACAGCCATGAGTTTTCTTTCATACATCGTTTTTTGTGCTCGTTTTTCGGATCGAATGAATTCGAATCGAATCAATCGAATCGAATCGAATGGATTCGAATCGAATCGAATGGAATCGAATCGAATCAAATATATATTAAAGGTAAATAATAATAATAATAGTAATTAACAACAACAACGATAATAGTAATATTATTAATAATAATAATAACAATAATAATAATTAAGATTAATAATAATAATAAGAAGAAGAAGAAGAACTGAGTGAAATGAAATAACTAAACTGAATGGACTGAATCAATCAATGAATCGAATGGACTAAACGAAAATCGAAAAATAAGTCCAAAAGAACAGGGCCTTACTCCCTCTTTCAGATAATGTTTGGCTCATGTAAGCTAATGGCTTCTTCCCCCTTTGCATTAGGACGGCCCCTAGCCCTTTTCCTGAAGCATCTGTCTCAATCACAAATTCTTGTTCAAAATCTGGTACAGCCAGCACAGGAACTGTAGTCATGGCATGTTTGAGTGCCAAGAAGGCTTTCTGGGCTTCTTCACTCCAAAGGAATTTGTCTTTTTTTAGCAACTGAGTCAGTGGCCAAGCTAACTTCCTATAATCCTTCACAAACTTTCTATAGTAACCAGTCAGCCTAGAAATCCCCTTAATCCTTTGAGATCCTTGGGAACAGGCCAATCACACACAGCTTGAACCTTAGCAGGGTCAGCTGATACCCCCTGGCCAGATATAATGTGACCTAGGTATTCTAACTTCTCTTGCCCAAAAGTGCATTTCTTCCTATTGATTACCAATTCATGTTCATGAAGCATTTGTAACACCAATTTTAAATGTTCCACATGTGCCTCTATGCTGGGACTATACACCAGTATGTCATCAAAAAAAACTAGAGCAAACTTCCTCAAGAAAGGATGCAGAACCTGATTCATGAGAGATTGAAATGTTGATGGTGCATTGGTGAGACCAAAAGGCATCACCAGAAATTCATAGTGACCCTCATGTGTCCTGAAAGCAGTCTTAGGCACATCTTCCTTCTTCATTCTTATCTGGTGGTACCCAGATTTCAAGTCCAATTTGATGAATATCTTGGCCCCTCCCACCTCATCCAGTAATTCTTCTATAATGGGGATGGGAAATTTGTGATGTAGAGGATGTTACTGATGCATTGAATCCTAATCAGAATGCCTAAATGTCTAGAGAGTCTGAATGTGGTAGGCTGAAAGTCTAGGGAAATGAATGTTCAGATAAGGCTGTTCAGTTCTCTATGTCCTTGTTTCATGTAATTTACTTATTTCAACTATATATAAACCTTTAGGTACTGAGGAGAAAAAAAAACAACTTTTGATTAAGCAATAAAATATAGTTCAGATTGTGATTCCATCTTGTTTTTTGAGTGCTTACGCTGCGTCAGGTGGTATCGGAGACTAATGGCGAACGAAGGCAGTAGCGGTGGTCTTAATGGCGATGCTCATGAGACTGGAGCCCCACTTGTCGGGGAGGAGGCGTTGCAACGATCGAGCAAATACATAGGGACACTGGAGCAAGAAATAGATCGCAGATTCCGTCGCTTTGAGGAGCGATTTGATGAAATTGCAGATAGCTTGATGCTCTCGGTGTTGATGGGAACCAAATCGGGTTAATGATAGAAGACCAAGAGGAGATGCACTCGTGGAGACCCTATCAACGAACTATTCCCGTTCGCATGCGTAACAATCGAATCGATGATTCTTCCAAATGAGGAGGATGAATATGAAGAGGTGTTGAATGGCATATATGGTGGCAAAGTAGGAATGTCGATGTCGAGAAGGTATGATGATAGAGAGGGATACGACTTCAAACTAAAGGTCGATATTCTAAGTTTTAATGGTGGTTTGGGAATAGAAGATTTCCCGGATCGATCGCAGATATCGGCTGTGTTCTTCGACTATATGGAGACTCCGGAAGATAGGAGGTCGATTAATCGCTTGTAGATCAAGGGTGGTGCTTCACTTGGTGGGATAGAATGCAGAGAACACGAGAACGAGAAGGCGGGCGATTCGAACGTGGTATAGATGAAGAGGTCCGATGCGCGATTTACGCCTCCCGACTACGAGCGATCCTGTTTCAGCAGCATCAAAGATGCCAACAAGGTACCCGCACTGCATACACGAATACACCGCGAATTTATGCGACTAATGAAAGGAACAATCACTGGAAACGGAGGGGCAAAGCAGTGGCTAGATATCTTGATGGTCTCAAGCCTTTTATTCGAGATAAAATTGGAGTTCAAGTGTTAAAGACCCTAACCGAAGCAAAAATTTGCTTTGAAAATCAATTAATGCAATTTGAGAAAAGCAAGCGGGTTTTGACACTTTTCGACCTTCAGTGGGGGTAGAGGTGCCCAAACGACCCAACCCGGGGTCGACCGCCGACCCGGACTACCGACCTGCAGACCGGACCCGACCGACCGTGCGACCCACCGACCGGACCCATGGTATACACGGTGGGGTCCGGTCGAGCTTCTCCTACTGACGACCGCCGGTCCGACCTGGTCGACCCGCGAAATATAAAAAAAAAAAAATTCAAAAATGGCATTGACCTTATGGCCGGAATTGACACAATTTTTCCTATCTATAAATACCCCCCTCCCCAACACAATTTTTCCACACCTTCAATACTATCTATCTCTCAAACTCTCATTGCTAATTGCTATACTACTTAATCTCTCTCTTTTTTTTCGCATTTTATCATTATGTCGAGTTCTGATAAGGGAAAGGGTATTGCTACATCTCCCAAAAATCCAAAATGTCCAAGTTCGAGCGAATGGGTCTTTGGGGTAAATCGAAGAAACCATCTGGAATAATTATTCGGGAGCCCCAAAACCAAACTCCACCCGGTTTTGAAAATGAAAGTCAAGAAGCTGAATATGATGCTATACATGAAAATATCTATTACGGTAGTACAACAACTACCAGTGAAGAAGAAGTTGATCTCCGGGGATTTTGATGTGTCCCGAATCGTCAACAACTGCAAAACATCGACGAAGAAATGGACCATGAAATCGATGAATCTATGTTAAATCAAAACATATGCAACTAGTTTTGTGCCGGAGGATGACAATGCAGGTACCTTTGATCTGTTGGATTGGTGGAAGAGAAGGGGAACCGAATTTCCCATACTTTCCATTATGGCACAAGAAATTCTTGCAGTGCCCGCATCCACAGTCCCCGTTGAGAGTGCTTTTAGTGAAGGAGGCTATATGTTGGACGAGCGGAGATCCCGAATGACGCCAAAAAATCTCGAGGCTCAAATGATACTTAAAGACGCAACAAAAGCCGAGTTACGAGATCAAGAAAATAAATGGGATGACCTATTAGCGGACCAAGATGCCTATCAAGAAGGCACTACTGAAGGAGAGTCTAGTCAAATGAGTCAAATCGATGATCAAGACGACGACGACATCGACTTCGACTAAAGGTAAGTAAGGTAAATCAGGTAAGTAAAGAACTACGTAGGGCTTTGATTCCTCACGAGGATACGTAGCCAATTTAATTTTAAGTGAAAACTTAAAATTAAATACAAGCCCATTTTTTTAACTCTTCTCAAGTAAAAGAACTACGTGGAGCTTTGATTCCTCACGGGGATACGTAGGCAATTTAATTTTAAGTAAAAACTTAAAATTAAATACAAGCTAATTTTTTCAAATGATTTCCTTTTTCACTTATAGTTATTTTTCGTGTATAAAATGATAACAAATAAAAGTTTTATATACATAAAAAAAAAAAAAAAAAATGAGACGGGTCGGACCTGTGACCCGGCGGGTCAAACCCGGACCCGGACCCGTGGCCGACCCTTCGACCCGCCAACCCGTACATTTCATATGTACGGATGGGGTCCGGGTCCTGTCCTGCCGACCCGGCGACCCGGCGGGTTCGACACGGACCCGGACCCGGACCCGGACCCGTGGTTGGGCACCTCTAGTTGGGGGGAAAAGACTAAGGCAGCGCAAGAATCTTATGGGCGAGGAGGACGATATAATGGCAGTAATTATAAAAGCGACAAAACTCAGGAAGATAAGGCAGCAACATCAAGTGAAAATCACCACGGCGTAAGCTAAGGAGAGGGACGCCAAGGACGGAAAACTACCAAAGTGTTATAGTGCAACCAACTGTGTCATAAATCGAATGAATGCCCTCAAAAGAAAACAAAGAAATGCGGCTTTTCAGAGAAGAAGACGATGAAGCATTTTTCCGTGAACCAGATGGCGAAGAAGAAGAATTTGAGGAGGGAGAAACAAGGGAAGCGAATGTGTTGCATTTGAAGAATAATGTTAGCTCTAAACGGAAGAGACTTCTCAAATGGAATCAACTTTTCGAACGCGTGTACCATTCATGGTAAGATTTTGAGTATTGATTGACAGTGGTAGCATGGAGAATATTATAGGGAAGGAAGCAAGAAAAAGGTTAGAGCCGCCAAGAGAAAAGCATCCAAACCCTTACTCTTTGGGATGGATAAAGTCGATGCCTAAATATAGAAGTAATAACGTTGCAAAATTCCTTTTTCGATTGGCAAGTATAGTGATGAAGTCTATTGTGATATTGTGGATACGGATGTGTGTCATTTGTTGTTTGGGAGACCATGGCAATATGATGTGGATGCGCAACATTCGGGCCAGAATAATCAAGATAGCTTCTTGAAGGATGGAACAAAGTACACATTGCCGCCATTACGTAACAAAAGCAAGCAATCTGCAGAAAAGGAGTTTCTCACTTTGACTCACTGTGTTTGAGACCGAAATGAAGGAGACTAGCAGGTTTATGCTCTAATATCAAGCAAGTGTGTTATGTTGAAAATGGACCAAAGTTGGAGGAGCATCGTGAAGCTATAAGGCCTTTATTATCGAATTTCGGGAAGTAATGCCCGATGAGATTCCCGATGGCTTACCACCCATGAGAGATATTCAACATCATATTGACTTGATTCCTGAGAGCGAGTTTACCAAATCTACCTCACTACCGGATGAACCCAAAGGAGAGTGAGATCCTTAAGGAGAAAGTGGAGGAGTTGTTAAGAAAGGGGCTTATTCAAGAGAGTATGAGTCCTTGTGCGGTGCCTGCCTTATTAACCCCAAAGAAGGACGGAAATTGGAGAATGTGTGTTGATAGTCGTGCAATCAACAAAATTACAGTTGGTTACAAATTTCCCATTCCGAAATTTGGATGACATGTTGGACAGATTACATGGAGCAAAGTGGTTTTCAAGGCTTGACTTGAAAAATGGGTACCATCAGATTCGAATTAGACCTGGGGACGAGTGGAAGACGGCATTCAAGACGAAGGAAGGTTTATTTGAATGGTTAGTGATGCCTTTCGGACTTTCCAACGCTCCGAGTACTTTCATGAGACTTATGAATCAAGTATTGAAACCTTTTATTGATAAATTTGTTGTTGTATACTTGATGATATCTTGATTTATAGCAAGACCGAGGAGGAGCACGTATCGCAATCATGCGAAGTGTTTACGCTTTGCGGGCCAACAAGCTATATGTTAACCTTAAGAAATGCGCTTTTCTTACTAATAAATTGCTATTTCGGGGTACATCAGAGTCATGAGGTAATTCAGTGGATGATACGAAGGTAAAGGCAATTAGAGACTCGGCCTATTCCCAAAACGGTGTCCAAGTACGGAGTTTCCATGGGTTGGCTACTTTTTACAGCGCTTTATCAAGAACTTTAGTACCATTGCATCACCTATTACCGAGTGCATGAAGAAGGGGAGGTTTTATCGGGGCGATGAAGTGATAAAAGCTTTGCTATTCGAAAGAAAAATTGTGTAATCGCGCCTGCCTTAGCGTTACAGATTTTGAGAAGCTTTTGAGGTAGATTGTGATGCTAGCGGTGTTGGCATTGCTGTTCTTTGTAAGGAACGGAGGCCGGTTGCTATTTTAGCGAGAAGCTCAACGATGCTAGGCAAAATGGAGCACTTATGACAAGGAATTTTATTCGGTTGTCGTGGCTTTGAAGATATGGGAGCACTATCTCATTGGTAAAGAATTTGTTCTTTATTCGACCACGAGGCTCTCAAATATCTAAGCAGACAAAAGCGAATTAGCAAGGATATGCACGCACGTTGGTGCCAATTTCTTGAAGTTCCCATTCGATTACAACACAAGAGTGGAGTGCAAAATATTGTGGTGATGCATTAAGTCGAAGAGCAGTTTGTTAATCACTTTGAGGCGGAGATAATTGGGTTTGAACAACTCAAGGAGTGTTATGCAGGAGATGAAGATTTTGGACAGATTTGGGAAAGGTGCGTGAATGGGCAACTGTGCAAGAGTTTTATGTGCACGATGGCTACTTAATGCGTGGAAATCAACTTTGTCTTCCTCGGACATCATTACGAGAAAAGGTAATTCGTGATTTACATGCGGTGGACTTGCCGCACATTTGGGCGAGACAAAACAATAGCTGCGATTCGGAGAGATTTTATGGCCACACATGCTTCGAGATGTGACTAGGTATGTGCAAAGTTGTTATGTTTGCCAAACGGCTAAGGGTCACCCAAAAATACCGGTCTTTATATGCCTTTCGTCCTGGAAAATATTTGGGAAGACTTGTCTATGGATTTCGTGTTGGGACCGCTAGAACACAAAGAGGCGGTCTGCTTTTCGTTGTCGTTGATAGATTTTCGAAGATGACCCATTTTATTCCTTGCAAAAAGACTTCGAATGCAATTGATTCGTGGCTAGATTGTTTTTCAAAGAAGTGGTTTGTTTGCATGGAATACCAAAAACAATCACTTCGGATAGAGACAGAAGTTCCTTGGGCATTTTTGGCGAACATTGTGGAAATTGTTTGATTCTTCTTTGAATTTCAGAAGATCGCTCACCCTCGCATGATGGTCAAACCGAGGCGGTAAATCGTACATCGGGGAATATGGTTCGCAGATTTGTGGCGATAAACCAAAACAGTGGGATATTTTCTTGCCTCAAGCCGAGTTCGCTTACAACAATGCGATTCACAAAGTACGGCATGTCTCCTTTCTCTATAGTGTACACGAAAGTGCCACAACACACCTTGGATCCGATCCAGCCTACCAAAGGGTGCAACTAGCAATGGGGCGACTCATATGGCCAAACAAGTTGTGGAAGTGCACAAGGAAGTCAAGCAAAATTGGAGGAGGCTAACAAAAGTACAAAAGAGGCAGATAAGCATCGGAGGCAACAAGTATTTTCGGTGGGGGATCAAGTAATGGTGTTCCTAAGGCGAGAGAGGTTTCGAAATGGCACTTATAGTAAACTTCACTAAGAAGTATGGACCATATGTAGTCAAGAGAAAGATCAATGATAATGCTTATGACATTGATCTTCCTAAGAATATGGGCATTTCAAATACTTTTAATGTTGCCGATTTAACTCCGTTTTACCCTTCCAATGCACCTCTATACTGAACCGAGTCCAACTCGAGGACGAGTTTTTCCCAAGTGGAGGAGACTGATGTAGAGGATACTGATGCATTGAATCCTAATCAGAATGCCTAAATGTCTAGAGAGTCTGAATGTGGTAGGCTGAAAGTCTAGGGGAATGAATGTTCAGATAAGGCTGTTCAGTTCTCATGTCCTTGTTCATGTAATTTACTTATTTCAACTATATATAAAACTTTAGGTACTGAGGAGAAAAAAAAAACAACTTTTGATTAAGCAATAAAATATAGTTCAGATTGTGATTCCATCTTGTTTTTTGAGTGCTTTGTGAGTTTGTTCAAAGCCCTGTAGTCTACACAGAATCTCCATCCCCCATCTTTCTTCCTTACCAAGATAAATGGGCTACTATAAGGGCTACTACTGAGCCTAGTGATCCCAGTAGCTAACATCTCTCCTACAATCTTTTCTATTTCATTCTTTTGGTAATAGGGGTATCTGTAGGGTCTAATATTAGGAATGTTGGCTCCTTCCTTCAAGGTGATTGCATGATCACAAGCTCTCTTAGGAGGTAATCCTTCTGGTTCTTTGAATAACCCTTGAAAATCTTCAAGTACAGTTTCCACTTCTATGGGAATGAGTTTCTGCACATTCTCTTCCCCCATACCTCCCTGATAAGCTATCACATATCCTTCTCCTTTATTATTCAAGGCTTTCACCACAGCTTTCCAAGATGCTTGAGTTTTGCATAAGGCAGGGTCACCTTGCAACACCTTCTCTTCTTCATTCCTGTTCCACTTCAAACTGAGCTGTTTGAAATTAGCTTTGATCTCTCCCAAACTTTCCAACCAAGACATGCCCAACACCAAGTAAGTTCCCCCTAACTCCAATAAGAAGAAATTTTGGATAATTGGTACTCCTTGAATAATAACCCTTAAGTTCTTGCAAACCCCTCTACTATTAATGCATTCTCCATTTCCCAGCTCTACCACATATGGAGGAGTATCACAGATGTCCATCCTTGTTTCATCTACTAATTTCTTAGACACAAAATTACTGGAAGCTCCATAGTCAATTAACACCAATACCTGTTCCCCTTTCATGTTCCCTAAGGCCTTGAAGGATTTGTTAGAAGTCAGGCCTTGTATACTTTTCATGGATAACTTCATCACTTTAGATTGTAACACCTCAGGTGCCTCCTGCTCATCTTCAGATGTGTCCCATTTGATCTCCCCTTCAGAGTCCTCCCCCTTCCCCTTCCATCAGCATGAACTGGTAGTGTTTAAGTTTACATATATGGTCCTGACCCCATTTTTCTCCACATTTAAAACATAGCCCCTTTTTACTTCGTTCTCTTAATTCTGCCTGGGATAATCTACCCTTTTCTTCATATTTTTTTTCTACTTTATTCCCTTCTCCCCCTTCCATCTCCCTTTTTCCCTTCCTCCTGTCTTCTCCCATTTTGGATTTGTCCATCTATCTCGGGTAAAGCCTTTACTCCATGGTTTACCTTTGTCCCGAAAGTTCCTTCTATCATCCCCTTTTTGTCCCCCTTTCCTTAATGCCAGGTTTTTTTTTCCTCCAATAACAGTGCTCTGTCCATAATCTCATCTAATTCTCCATCCCCGTGTAATTTTAGCTCCGCTTGTATTTCTTCCTTCAATCCGTTCAAGAAGATTCCCTTCAGCATCACTCGTTCCTCCCTCTTTAAGGGAGCAGCTTCCCTCTCGAATTCCTCTCTGTATTTCATCACTGACCCGGTTTGTTTAATGCTCAGCAACGGTCCGAAAATATTCTGTACCAATCCCGGTTGAAATCTCCGAATCAGCACTTCCTTGAATGTTACCCAATTGCGATCGGAATTCTGATCTTCCCACCATTGAAACCAGCTCAAGGCTCGGTCCTCGAGTGCGATGACTACTGCATCGAGCTTATCTTCGTCTTCCACGTGGTTCAATTTAAAATATCGTTCAGTCCGAACGATCCATCCATAGGCATCGTCGCCTCTAAACAGGGGAATCTTCATTTTCCTTCCTCCGAAATCACGCATGGGGTCGCAGCTGGAGTTTCGAGTTGTGTAACTCGATTCCAACCCGTCGTCGATGTCGCTAGTGTCAGAATCCCTCGTCGTTCTCCGACGATGCCGGCGGCGATGATTTTTGTCCCGTTGTGCTCGGTTTCGTTCCAGTAGCAGGGTGCGAAGTTCCTCGTTCTGTAATCTGAGCTCTTCTCCTTGTAAACGAATCGCTTCCAGTTGTTGCTCCAGACTGTGGAGTCGTCTTTCCATGGTGCGGCGCGTAATCAGTCGGCGCTCCAGAATCGAAATTCTCTGATACCAGTTGATAGATATCCAGTAATTAACAAAGGATTTTATTGATATTTAACCTGGGGATACCAGATTGTGAAGAGTTTACAAGGAAAAAGAAGACATTGAAATGGTTACACTACTGCCTTAGCTCCCAAGCTATCCCAACCCAATTCTGTTACTAAATTCCCAGTGGTCCCTCCTCCCCACGAGGACCTCCCACTATATAGGCATTTTCTTTTCTCCCTCCTCTAACTACCCAATGAATATTCCTTTCTCTCTCTTACTTCCTAATGCCAGGTGGCATTAGTCCATGTGCCTTCAATTTCCTCTCCTAACTGTGGTCCCTTCTCTAGGGCCCCTCCACTTCCCTCTCTCATACACTAGCAGCTTCTTTGTTTTTTCCCCTGTGGTTGCATTCTCATCATTATTAAATCTATAATTAATTGATTGCACTTTGCCCCCTTAGTTGATGAAGACGATTTTGCTCCGTAACAAGCCTCCAGAAAATTCTCTAATACCACCACCTGTAAGAAGAACAAGAAGTCTGAGCGATATTCCAGTACCATGGGTAATTTGTATTCTTTGCAGGTGAAGATCCAGTCTCATATGAAGCAGACTCGCAAGAAGAAAAATGGATCAATTCTATGAATGAAGAGGTCAAGTCAAACCTACTGAGAAAAATGATATATTAGAGCTCATTTACCTCCAAACAGCACAACCCCAATTGGTGTGAAATGGGTGTTAAAAACAAAGACGAATCTTGATGGTTCTGTCAACAAATACAGAGTATGATGATTGATACAAGCAATAAGGAGGTGAATATTTCATGAGGTATTTTCTCCTGTATCAAACTTGATACCATTTGATTAATTATTTCCCTTGCTGCTGAAATTGGATGGACGTTATTCAAATGGACATATAATCAGCTTTCTTGAATGGGTTTCTTCAACAAGAAATCTACCTTCAGCAACCATCGGAATTCGTAAAACAAGGTGACGACCATAACGTCTACAAGCTCAGGAAGACGTATGGGCTGAAGCAATCGCCTCGTGCCTGGTGCACGAATTAATAATTATTTCATGGAATCTGGCTTTGAAAAATGTCCATACTAGCACACATTTACATTAACAAAAAAATTCTGAAGGTGGTTGCATGCTCGTTAGTCTCTATGTTTGATGATCTTACCTTTACAGGAGATGGTGTCAAATTCCAAGAGATCAATGATGGATGAATTTAAAATGACTGACTTGGGTAAGTTGCATCATTTCTAGGAAATCAATGTTCAACAATCAAGTGAGGGGATCTTTTTCTCACAAGAGATATATGCAAGTGAGATCCTGGAAAAAATCAAAATGGAGAATGCAAACCTGTTGCGACCCCAAAAGCTAAGAAAAGAAGGTAAAGGAAAGCTTGTAAATATAACCATGTTTCGGACTCTTGTTGGTAACGTGATTTGCCTAACCGCCACAAAACCGGAAATCATGTCTGCAGTACGTACGGTCACTAGGTTCATGATACTCAAATCACTAGGAAGCCGCAAAATGAATTCTTCGATATGTAAAAGGTACCATTGATTATGGTATTTTCTATGTAGCCGCTGCCATGAAACCCATTAGCGTTGGCTACACTGATAGTGACTTTCGTGGAGAGTATTTATGATTCTCGAAGTCCTCCAGTTATGTATTTAATCATACAATCTGGGAAGTGGAGCAATCTGATGGTGCTCAAAGAAACAATCAATTGGGGCACTCTCTATCAGAAGCAGAATATGTTGCAGCATCTTTGGCAGGATGGCAAACTTTGTGGTTAAGAGGAATTTTAGAAAATCTTAAATTCAGACAACATGATCCAGCAGTTCTATATTATGACAAGAGTTCAGCCATTTCTGTTTTGTATGGATGAACAAAATATATTCGCTTGAGAAACAAGTCTCGAGTACTATCGAAGTGATGGACAATTGGCCGATGCTTTTACCAAACCACTTCCGGGACATGCTTTCTCAAAAGATGTTAAAGGTTTGGTAGTACAAAGAAAATTTGGTTCAACGGAGGCAACGTTGGAGTAACCAAATTATATGAATTATTCTCTTTGAATTTATTAGTCAAATATATCCAGCTATGGTCTCATTGGTTTCTCAATTTCTAGTCGAAGTGTCATCTTATTTTTTTGTACTGTCAATTTATTCTTACATGATTCATATGCTCAACTAGTATAAATAGGAATTCACTGTGGCATTTTGTAAGACAAAAAATCAATATAAGAAATACAATCAAACTCCCCTGCCTTGAAATTTCTTATTTCCTACAATAGGAAAACCATTTTTTCAATGTTACATATAGCGTTAATCCATTTTTGTGAAATTTGAGCTATAATAGCTTTTGCATTCCTTGCTTCACCCTTAAGTCTAACCTAGGAAAACGAAAAATGCTATGCAAGCCACCAACTTGGAAAGGCTGAATTTCTAAATTATAATCTTTTTATTGAATCAAAATACGCACATCAAAAAAAGGACATTGCTTCTCTTGAGCATATGAATTTCTAAGCAATTGCTTGAACTCTCCTAAGGCAGATAAGCAGATGATCCCAATACGTCATAATATGTTGGCAAAAACTTATGTCAGAACGTCTGACGGAACCCAACTTTTAGCTTTTTGGACTTCTTTCCTTCTTTAGGGGGGGAAGGGAAGGGGTTCCTTTTTTTTAGTTTTTTTTTGTTTTTGTTTTGTTTTTCACCTTCTATTTTGTTTTAGGGTTCTTTTTTTTAGATTTTAGTTGATTAAAAAAATAGAGTTTTCTAGGTTTAGTTAAAAAATATTTTATAATTTTCAGTTTAAGGGGACCATGAGATGGCGGATCAAGTCTCACACGAGTTTGCCTATATAATTTAACAACTAAGTTAAAGCTTTCTATTAACATGTGCTTCGAGTAAATGGATGATTTTCCAACTGTTACAGCACTATACTTTTACAGAATAACTTGAACATGTTGATTGATAAAAGTAAAATGTTACCTATGATCCCCAAGCTTAGGACGTGTGCTGGCCAGGGAACCACTGAAACCCACACCAAGGACTGGGTAGCCTGTATTCATCAGAAAACTAGAGGTGTCATCTTTACAAAGAAGAAGAGTCTTTGTTGATTTAATGTGATCACAAAAAGAAATCCATCAATTGTTGTTCAATCAAAACCTACATAAGTAATTATATTTCACTCATTTTCTTTTTCAGGGTAGCCAAGGACAAACTACCAAGAGTTTAGACGAATTAAAGTGTTCTGTGTCGAACAGACACCAACATAACACAAGTTCAAGTGAAACACAACACTCCTAGTATTAATCACTACCGAGTCCTGACCAAAATAAAAACACAGAATATAAATAAGTTAACAACTTCAAAGGAAATTATGTTAATTAACACACCCGGCTGAGAAAGCTTTAGAGCTCTATTATAAGCCAACAATGCCAAGTCCTCTGCAGTTTGCCGACTAGCGAATTGAGATGGAACCTTAAAAAAATTAAAAATACAAAAAAAGGTCAAACAGGAGCAAACAAGTAATCACGATAGGAGTAAACATATATTACGGACTTTTCCCAGTAACTGGATCATGGACATTCTAGAGTAAGGCACGACTGCTTCTAGGACAGTGTTCGAAGCTCCCGGAATAGACATTAACCACCCAAGCGCCTGTCAATTATACATAGTTACTTCATTTGGATATTTCATCGAACAGTTTCTGATTTAGCATAGCTGCATATGATATAAGTACAATAACACAACTTGGTCTTTGTGTGTGTGTGTGTGTGTGTACCTGGGAGGCACCGCCAGAGATATAGAGCACGGCTTGAGTGGGGTTGGCGTGGATGGCATCCACCATAGCTCGAGCAGAGGCATCCATTTTGGGCCGTTAGATTGGGGAATTGGCTGTGTCTCGTCCCGTTGTCCGTCGCTGCAGTTTATACGACGTCGTCCAGTAATAGTAGGATGTTAATTTTAGAGGTGTTAAACATGGGACATAGACACACATACATATACGGGTGAAAACTGGGCGGATATTTCACGCCCGATCCGGAGCCGTATCCGGTCGGGATCGAATTTGGGATGAAAAATAGGTATTCGTTCGGATTTGAATACGGATCCGGATAGTTGAATTCGGATACGGGCTAGAATTCGGGTTATGCAATATTCGTCCGTGTCCGAGTTTTCCCATTTTTTATCGGATATTATCTATACCAATCCGGATAATAAATCCGAATATCCATATTTTTAAATTTTAAATATGCTTTATTTTACTGGATTACTAAACACCGCCCTAAATTACTAGACATCGCCCTGGAATATTACCTTTTTGCCCTTAATTCATATTAATCAGATTTAGGATCCTAATTTGACAATACTTTTCTCTCTAAACAACCCACCCGACGCAGCCGCACCACCGCCGCAAAGCCGCCGTCCGCCGCCATAGCACCACCGCATAGCCGCTCTGTGCCGCCGCCGTCGCCGCCATGGCCAGGAAAAGGAAAAGCTCGTAACTATTTTTTTCGTTTCTTGTTTCATTGGCATGGCCGCCGTGCCGAGTGTGCAGAGGCGCGGCCGTTATTTTGTGACAGCGTCCGACGATGACGCCTGCCATAGCAGCGTCCGCCGTCCTTTATCCATGTCGCAGCGTCCACGGCGACGCCTTCGGCTATACATCTGACGTCACGGCGGACGTCAACCGTGCCAGCGTCAGATCGGACGCCTAGCCCTGGATAAGCGTCATTTGGACGCTTGAACCATGGAAGTAGCGTCCAGACGCACATGCCATGGTTCAAGCGTCTGCCTTGATCATTTTGGAAAAAAATAAAATTTTCAATTAATAATTAATAATGTGTATTCTTTGTATGATTATTACTTATTAGTTGTATTGTTTGCTAAATGCAGATGAGAGGAGGAGCGGACAAATCTATGCCGCTAGTCACAGAGTTGATGGGTTCTAGAGCGCGTCACACCAGAGCTCGTGGTGTTGATGCTTCCGTTCGTAGACATCGGGAGGCAGAGCGTAGGGGATTCGAGGACGTATCTTATACTGATTTTGGTACTAAGGATTCGAGCGAGTATTATTCGCACGATGAGGCCGACGATGAGGAGGGCGGTGATGATTCTTCTTCATTTTCATGCCGGGTTCGGAAGGGGAGAGGGGGGAGGTTTGTGACTTCTGGGTCTACCAGTAGTAAACGGCGTAGGGCAGAGGATGAGAAATCTTGGATGGTTTCTGAGGAGATGCATGGTGGCCCTATCGACGGCAGCGTTATCCCGAGTTTCGGTGGGCATGTCGCCGCGCGTATCTGGACTGGAGATATGAGAGGTTTGCTGAAGTGTCACACCAGGACTGCTGCTTTTCAGAGCTTGAGTCAGTGGCGCTCAGTGATGTCACCCTCTTTAGTGAGTCGGATCAGTGGGACTGGGTTATCCCACCTGACGGACGCCATGTTCAGACATATTGACTCCCCGTTGATTTTCTGCGTTCGTTGAGCGGTGGCAGCCCGATACGAACTCTTTTCACATGCCGTTCGGAGAGATGACCATCATGTTACATGATGTGTGGCAGATCCTTCGCATTCCTGTCGAGGGGCGATTGGTTGATGCCGATAGCACATCTACACAGTTGCAGGTGGATGTGATGGAGGTTCTTGGAGTATCGCGGTTGGAGCTACTGAGTACTCGCTGGGGGGGTGGCGGCGTACTTATGGACTCGATTTTCAGGTCATGTCCCGATGGAGGTCGAGTGGAGGGCACCCAGGCCGTAGCTTGGATGTGGTTGTTATTTGGATCCACCTTGTTTGTTGACAAGAGTGGTAACCGGATTAGGCCTTCCTGCATATTGGAGGTGAGGGACGGTATGGATACTACCGGTCAGTATTCATGGGCTTCGGCCGCATTGGCTTTCATGTACCGTCAGCTCGGTATCGCTAGTCGCGGCGACTCCATGGGGATTTGTGGATGCCTTACCCTCGTTCAGGCTTGGATTTATGAGTATTTTCCCTGCTTTCAACCTCATCGATAGCGTATGATTGTTGACTCCACGCAGCCTCGAGCTTCTACATGGAGTGTCCAGCCCGAGGGTAAGGACGGGCACCGAATCCAGTCTTTGCGTCGCCGCATTGATCAGTTGACAGCCGCAGAGGTATAACGATTCCTTCTAACAATCTCACAATTTATTTAAAAATAACTTGTATAATTTGTTGATTACATGTACGTAGATACAGTGGTTGCCTTATGGACCTGATCCGGTGAGGGATGTCCCGAGGACCACATTCATTGGATGGATACGCTATCGGGATATTATCGAGCCATACATGCCTGGTCGGGCATTACGGCAGCTCGGTTATGTGCAGACCATCCCTTTCCCGATCACCAGACTGGGGAAAGCGGTTCGGGCGTGGTCGAGCAGATTGTACCGAGTTGACTATCCCATTCGGATGTCATCTGATGCTTGGATGATGTTTCCGGGTGCATACAGGCTTCCTCTCGCTGACTATCAGGCTGCTACTCATGATCAGGCTACTTGCGCCGATGATTACATTGAGTGGTATTATCGGTATTCACACCCTCAGCTACTGAACGACGGTGCAGCACCTGGATCATTGATCCCTTCTCGTTCCAGCAGCGATTACGTATGTTCTTTAACTTTGTACTTTGTTTGATTTCATCATACATTACTCATTGTATTATGTTGTCTATATTTTTTACAGTGGGTGAGTCAATTGGCCGGTATTACCCAGCATTGTATCAGACACCTTCCCCCAGACCAGGCGGAAGAAGCGACGACGATGCTCGAGGAGTACATGAGGGATTGGCATTTGGCCAACTAATTTTGTATTTTATATTTTGTTTGTTTTGTGTAAGACGGTATTTTATTTGGCGTTTTCGTTTTTTTTTTTGTATTTTGTATATTGATTGGCACTTTCATTTTGCATTTGGCACTGTACTTTTGTTTGTTTTTTTCTCTTCTGTTTAAAAAAACGAAAATTTTTCTGTCAACTATCAAGATCAACATAAAAGAAAATCAACTATCAACTATAAAGATCAACAAAAACGAAAATTTTATTAATTAAGGAACGTACAACAAATTTATTTTTACATCATACCGACTAATCTATTCCATTTTTCTCTCCTGCTCGTATACAAATTCTCCCAGCCACCAACACTACTATCATGGAATCTAAACCAGTTACTCGCTATGGGCAGTACAGGAAAATTAGGCATTAAATCTAGACGAATAAAATATTTGTACGTATCTCCTAAATAACAAATGACAATCTCTTGGCTAGGCCGTGTTGCCGTTGAGGGTGCTTTCAACGGCAGCACAGTGAGACATGCAAATAAAAATCTACCGTTTCCGAATCCGAATAGTATGACAGCGGCATTGAAAATAGTAGCAATAGGGAATAAATCTTCAGCAACAACCATCCAATGATCCGATCCACACGCACCACTATCCCATGTAATACGTCGAACCTCAGGTTCAATCCCATCATAGTAGATCAATCGGTAGAGTGTACAGTTAGCCATAATTTCATTTGCAATGCATACACGTACAATACGCCATTTATCTTGGTCGCCAAATATGTAGTCGGCGATAACACGAGATCCACAATTACCGTCTCCGGGGACATCGAGATAACCTTCAACAAACAGCAAAATAATTCCCTGTATCTTATCGATATGGTGATAGTTACCAATCTCCACTCGGTGGTGTCCATCTGCAAACACATATTCAATATATTACATATTATCGAAATAATATCAAACTTAAAAAGATAGAACTCATTGAAAAACTTCAAAAAATAATACATCTACAAAAAAATTTCTCATAAATTGACGGAATTATTATATGTCGGCAATATATTAAAAGAAATATAAAAATTCAAAAGTCAATTTATATATTGGATTTTTTTATTTTTGTTCCTAACGTTTTTTATTTAACCTGTAACATATAAATATAAAAAATTAGTCAAGAAGGCTATTTTTATTTTTGTTTCTAATAAAAATTATCTTTTTATTTAACATGTAATATATAAATATAAAAAGATTAGTCAAGATCTGTAATCAAATATTATGATAAATATATTGAAAAATACATAAGTATCCTAGTCCAATATAAAAAAAACACATATTCAATATATTTCATATTATCGAAATAATATCAAACTTAAAAAGCATATCACGAGTATTAATAAATTTGTTCATACCTGATGAAGAGGCATTGTGGACTGATGCAGAAGAGCTGCGGCCACGACCACTGGATGAGCGGGAACGACCACAACCCCTTTGGCTATACTCCCAACCACTAGGATCGCGTCTAGTCGATGAACTTTCTCTTGGTCGACCCTTAACTGCCGTATTCACTTGTGGTTCAACGTAACGCGTTTGATCAGGCTGAATATGATCGTGGATCATAAGTGATACGTTACGGACAACTGCATCGCTCTGTCTGATCTCATCGATAAGGGCCTGAAAGTACCACTGGTCCTCCGATTCAGCATCGGTAGAAGGATCGACAAATTCGGTCGTGTCCACACCATCACTAATAATAAGTGTTTGCCAAAATATGTGAAGACGACTAACACTGCATGGGGTCCGCGATTCCATAAGTCTCTTGAGCTCACACGCACAAGGAATCTGATGGGTGGTTTGGAGTGCACAACCGCAACGATGGTACACTTGATCACTTAATTCTCTCATACATGTTAATTCATTCGACAGTAACCGCAGGCAATGATGAGAAACACGACAGCGCAAGTAGTTGAACGGAAAACCAGAATACACCACGCTTGTACGACACCTAGACTGTTCAAGTGTGTATCTGATCTGCGTAAGTTGTGATTCAATCTCCTGGTTCACTTTGGTCCAAACGGTATCGAGGGCTCCGGTGGAAGAATTAAGCCATTGCTTTAACTCGGCATGTGCACTCTCCACTCTACAAGTGGTTGTGTTTCCAAAATGAAGCACTTTATTCGTCCACGCAACAACGAACATCTCCTTGTATTTTAGCCATGTACCCTCAACGTAGGATATCATCTTAGGATTCCATCTCCATGTATCCTTCATGGGTTCACCGCTTGATCGTATTCCTCTTCGGTCGCCGCTTCCATGATTTTCTTCAATTTCCCATTTTTAAACCTTTGGCCCATTTCTTTATCTTTTCCACAAATTCTGTAGACCTTGTCTTCAACATCCTTATTAATATGCCATGTGCAAAGCAAGTGGGCGCTCTGTGGAAATATCTCTTTAATAGGACGCATCAATCCCAACTCGCGATCCGTAACAATAGCCGTCGGATGAACATCAAACCCAAGCAAAATTTTCAACTTCTGTAACACCCACGCATAGCTCGATTCGGTCTCATCTTTCATAATTGCATAGGCGATTAGGAAGTTCTTGTTATATGGAGTCATCCCGACTATCTCGAGAAATGGCATCTTATACTTATTCGTTTTGTAGGTGGAATCCATGCCAATGAACCATCTGTAGGTCCGGATTAAGTTGATTGATGTTGGATGTGCCATGAACACGTGGGTAACAGCATTTGTATCCGGGTCGGCTGCGTCGATGTACGTAGTTATTCGTCACAGCATGACGAATGGTGAAAGCCCGACCGACGACATCTCTTTCTTCAAAATCATGCTTCCTCAAGTGGTCTCTATAATTATAGATATGTCGTCTAGTCGGTTTGTCCTCGGAAATTTATTCGAATGGCCGCCAAGATGGCACACGGCAGCTTGAGCGGACTCATCTCACGAACAACTTGTTTGGCCGATTTACTCAGTCCACTCATTTGACGATGCCCCTCCGGATAAACAATAAATGAGTGATTGTGCATACCCTTACTCCCAGAGATCGGTCTGATTATCCAACCACTCAAGTCATGCAATTGTTCGGCCTTTATCTGAAATGTACACTTGCATGCTTCCGTCTTTGTGTCCTTTCGAACAGCGACATCCAAATCTCTTAATACCCCTCTGTACCGTTCACCACGGTTACATCTCAATAGCTTTGTCTTTCCTTTATTCTTGTACGATGAAATGATCAACTCGGAACCAATTTGAAGAGCAATTTTTTTCGCCCAACCAATTGCATCACAATCACTAGCGAATATTTCGTCATTAACGAAATAACCACTATTATCAACGCCGCCACCTTCAAATTCTTCCAATATAACCTGAAATTTTTAATTAACAGAATGTTAATAATAATACCAATAATATTATTATTAAAATTTAAAATCAGGCAAAAAAAGGGTCCAGGCATCCAAAAAGTGCGCCTGGACCATGGCCGAGGCGTCCGGCGGGCCTTTGGCCACCAGATAAGCGTCGAATCGGACGCCTAGCCATGGCACATGCGTCTGAATCGGACGTCCCGACCATGGTTCAGGCGTCTGGTTTAGACGCCTAGACCTAGGACGGAGCGTCCGCACCAGACGCCTGTACCATGGTCTAGGCGGAATCTGGGGACGCCTGTACCATAGAACAGGCGGAATATTCAGACGTCTGCGTCATTTTCTCCGAAAAATTACCTCCAGATGCGAATTCTCGTCCATTTTCATAATTGTCGATGATATTGACGATATATATTTGATTGTGTGTTCTGTAGAATAAATGAAAAATTGTTTCTAAATTTCAATTCGAAAAACTTGAGCTTGAAAGATTTTGGTGTGGTGTGGTATTTAGAAATAATGAAAGATTTTGAAATGGAGAAAAAGGTAATCTTATAGGGCGGTGTCTAGTAATTTTGGGCGGTGTTTAGTAATACCCTTATTTTATTGCAGAGGCACATGGTCCATATTTTATTATTAAGGCTGCGGGGCAACAGAGCTGCAGAGCAACCAACACCCGTTCTCACTACGTTTACCCTCTAGGAAATATATATATATATATATATATAATTGTTAAAAAAATTACATTAACACTCTTTTGATGGGAGAGACTGAATAAGTAAAAATGAGGGAACCTTATTATGAAACGAATTTAAAAAAAAAATTACTATAGTTTGAATTGGAACTTTTATGAAATATTTTGTAGGTAGTTTTTTTATATGCTGCAATTACTTCCAAACGATTTTTGTATGAAACGTATTATCCGATTATATTTATTCGAATCCGGCCCGAATTCGTCTTGTATCCGTCCCGTGTCCGTATCCCGAATAATCCGAATTCATATCCATATCCGGCCTTCCCATATCCGACTCCGAATCCGAGAGAAAAATATGGGTTAGGATACGGGAAGAGCACTATCCGCCCGTATCTGATCCGTTTTCACCCTTACATACATATATTTCATCTATTTATCTTTTAAATCTCACAATAAATAAATATATGAGATGTATAAATATACAAAAAAAAATCTATAATACTATAAGATTGAGTCCCAAAATTTAATTTGGAGTAATGAAGATAGAAGTTTTAGAGTTAAAAACAAGTTGGAGGCCTTTATTATTCGTGAGTCCTTGATTTAATGTGGAATAACGCATCCAGCAACCGAAAGAATCCCGGAGTCACAAATTCGTCCATCCACCTGAAGCTGAAGATGAGGAGTTCCTGGAGTTACAACATTGACGTCGGCCTTTATGATATTATCTGATTATTTTGAGTCGCTGAAGATGAAGAGTTCCTGAACAAATATGTAGTCTTAATGATTCATGTTATCAACTTTCAAAGGATATTCATCCCCCAACCATTATTATAAGAAAACCAAATCAACAGGCATCCTTTCAAAACCCCTACATCGAAAGCTTGGTATAACCCTTTTTCTAATTCTTGCTTAATTTGTGTTTAATTTTACTAAAATCCAAGATATGGGTTTTTTGTTTTGATTTTGTTAGTTTATTTGATGAATTAATGTATTCATTGTGATGTTTAGTGCTTAGGCACACCAACTGTTTGTTTTTAAGCCTCAATGAAAAAGATGCTAACTTTAGGATTTTTTTTTGTTATGTACTAGGTTATGGTTTGTTAGATATCTTAAGTAGTTGTAAATGATCCAAACAGGAACCGACGCCGTCTTTTAATAATTACGATGTGATGTATCCTCTAATGACCCAGAAGTAACCCAAATTGTTACCCTTAATTTTCAGCTCCTGGGGAGAGGGATTATGTTCGAAAGTATGCTGAAGTCAGTTTAATGGAAGATTGAAATGCAAGAACAGAGTTCGTTCATAAAGCAAAAAGTATAAGGTTTGTGGCATATGTATTGTTTCGCTTTGCATATACTAATTTCAGTGGTGATAATGGTTTTATAATCCTGATGTCATGCCAACAACAACAAACTGTTGGATAAGCTTATAAACCGAAGGAGTTGGCTCTTATTAGCTTTTTCTAAATTACAAATGGTGGTTCATTTTTTTTTAAATAAATATTTGGAATTCATTTTTGCATTGCTCTAAAATATGGACCCAAACGCTATAAGCAACTTATTTTAGTAAGCCAAACACCCCTCTTAGGTTTGAATTTAGCATAATCAGTGTAGCCTAATGAGTTAACGGGTAGAACAACAACCGCAGCAACCTTGAAGGGGAAGCGGCTTAGGTATGCTTTTTTTTAATGAGTGTTTGCCTTCTAATTGCGGCTATAATTAATACTGTTATAGAAATGTCTGCCAACGAATCTTGAAACTATATTTATAAACCATTTGCGTGGGCAGGGTCTCGACAGGCATATGTTCGTAATTGAGAGTAAGAGGTGCTGTTTAAGCAACCAGGCGACTTGCAGTATACCTTTACTTTTATTGGGTAAGTCCGTACTGGGAATTACTTTACTGCTGCTATAAGTGTACAAGAAGTCGCACCTTTTGAACATTGGAAAACCGTAGCAAATAATGTACTCAACTGTTGACGTGTTAAAGCATTTGTGCAGGGGAACCTGTCAGCAATTTTGCATATCGCTTCCGGATGATCGACTACTACAATATTCTGAGGTTACAATGATTCTTGCCTACGTGGTTTAATTTAAAAGAAAAATTAATCAAGTGATTTGATTACGTTCTTTCACCAACTATATAAAAGAATATGTTTTACAGTGCGCGAGTCACACTCTGAGGTAGTAGTATTGATTATTATAGAACTGTTGTTTTATATAATTTTATATATTGAGAATATTTGTATCTAATAAACAATATGATAGCTTTATTCATTAATCAAAGTGATTTTTTTACACGTTTACGTTATGTTATATATTGAATAGAAATTGCATAATCTGAAGTCATGTGTATAAATTTTAAATTAATAGGAGTCACGTATAAGCGAGCATAGATGTTACGGTTGATTGCAACATCTATGAAGACACTTCGACCAAGTGCAATATTTTATCTTGCGGCTGCTGTATCTGATTTGTATGTTCCATGGGAGAGCATGGTAAGTTTAACCAGCTCATTGTATTTGGTTTTCCCTTATAAAACTATTACGTTTTATAGTTTTTTGTTTTAAAAAATGAAGAAACAAAAGTTTTCCCCCTTTTTCTTTTAATCTCTAGCTGTTCAAATAAGTTGGTGAGGAAAACTAAGAGGCTAAAGTGGCTTCATTTTGTAGGCGGTATTATTATTACCTATCAGAGTATTACAAATGTGTTAGGTCAATGGAGGATGGCCTCAAAATAACACAGACTATTCATTATCAAAGCTTGCAGTCAATGCTTATACCAGACCACAGGAAGTGGCAGCAGCGAACTTATTCGCGAACTTATTCAATATAAGTCTTGAATGCTGTTATTATATCCGTGAGTTTAAAAACTTATTGTAATTCTCATTTAGTTTATACGAAATCCAAATAGCATATAATAGTCAAAAGTTTCGTTCATTGTTGTTCCTTCAAGTTCAGCCCTGCCATTGATATAAAAACACAAAAGATTATATGAATGCTTTTTAAACTTCTATTACATCCAAACACTTCAAGTTCACAGCAGGTTTTAATGAATTATATGCTACCATCACTTCCTAGATGTACGTGTCTTATGAACCATAGCGCTTGCAGAAAAACTCTATTATATCAAGCTGGGAATGACTATACTGACTAATTAACATATTCAGGGATTCCTCATTTTCTCAAGAGGGATAAAGAATACTCAGCAATATCTATAAGATCTTTAATGTTGTGAATGGATGAAAACGGCACATGCATGTGCTTTCATATGCAATCTTGCTGCTAACTTTGGAGGCGAAACAGGGTGATAGTGTAACACCCCCAGATCGAACCGGGAATATTACACGCCGCAGACCCTCTCCTCGAGGATCCACCAGGCTAGACATCAAAACAACACATTACATTACATACCGACGAATCAAAATAACGAACCAATAGACCGATTTGGTCTTTCGACACTGACTTACAAATAAAAATACATAAACTCATCCAGACTCATACCCACGCAAGGGTAAAATAATTACCACCACAAACAATAAGACAGCGAAAAAGACAATACAATGGACTCCGACTAATTGAACCCAAAACTAGCCTTCGTGTGATTAGTATCATTCGTCTTTCATCATCCCTCGTACCGATCCTGTCTTGCTCCCGAAAACCTGCGTGTACCTGGACACAATATAGATATCCACCCCCCGATTACTCGGGGGTTAGCAAAACTCCACTGTTTCGCTAGTGCAAGTGTAAAGTGCAAATACGAGCCATACACAATACATTCCGAGAATATAACGAAAGACTTCCCGAGATATATTTAGTTAAAAATAGTTCAAGTCTTGAAAGCAGAAACGAAGCAAGTAAGCATTTTGAAAATATCTCCAAATCTCGGGAGTTTTGAAAACATCAGAAATTGAAAAGTTCTTAATTTCTCGAAAGCCAGTTAGGGTCACAGCCCCATAGTTCATTTTCCAAAATACAAATCTGTTTAACAAAACACGGGGTCCACGACCCAACCGTTCCGGTCACAAAACACAGGGTCCACGACCCGGTCATCCACTTCACTTCACTTACAAGGACACATTACACATAACACATATTCTTATGCCATTCTAGCCAAGCACCAAGACTCGATATATAATGTCTCTTGACCCCGAGCGTAAAGCATTGTGATACTCCGGACATATCACAATTAATTATCAAAACATCAACATCAATATCACAGAAACCACACTTGGTAACCCGTGGCCGTACCCATTAGTATCGGCCCCCAGAGGTCCCGTCGGACCATCCCCAGGTGGGAAACCACTTCCGCGGCCGTACCCATTAGTATCGGCCCCCAGAGGTCCCGTCGAACCGTCCCCAGGTGGAAGAACATCAACACACGCACCCAAGTCCACTTCCGTGGCCGTACCCATTAGTATCGGCCCCCAGAGGCCACATGCCATCCCCAGGTGGAAGAGTGACAACTCACCGATTTCAAAACCACAACTCTCAAAGGTCAAACACATAAAATATATATATAGTCGAGGTACCTTGCTAGAATGGCCATATTATCCAACACGTACTCACGACCCAGAACTATATCAATTCACAAGGGAGCACAAGATTTCAACAGCACTGAATGACACAACCAATATCACACAACTCACATATTCATCCATAACCACGTGACTCCAAGCACATAATTTCACAAGAGAATTACACTTTACATTTACCGACACCATAATCACACATAATGACATCACACGAAAGTAAGGTGATCCTATACTCGTCACTAGCACACATATCCAACTAAGCATATTAATTCCCGACACACACGGTTCACCTTTACGAAAACCATGACGGTAAATATACCGATTCTTTAAAAAAATGGTTATAGATATTTATTTAGCACATATCGACACTTCGCAACCATTATATCTACAAAACACGTAATGTATGGGCAAGATACTTGCCTCGAATAACAACAACGCAGAGAATCGGTCGAAGTAGGTTGGCACGAACCGACTACGAACTCACCGACTCCACCGAACGACAATCCGCAACAAAGAACTATGAACGAAAACAATAACAATGAAAATGAATTCCAAAGTACGACCCAAAGTCGCTGAATTCAAAGAACAAATGACGAAAGTTCAAGCGTTTCCCCCAAAACGGCCAAGAACACGATTCGTTCCGTCAAAACCCGAAAACGGAATTTCAAGTTGAAATATGGATATACAATTCATAGAATATGTTTAACAACATCATTTAACCACAATCGATCCATCAAAAACGGATGAAAAACGAGATCGAGAACAAATCCCCCAAAAAGTCAATTTGAAGGAAATCAAGAAATATACTTCGATTCGACGAAGAACAATGTATTAAATGATGTTAAACACAATAATACTACCAAGATTAATCATACCCATCATGAATTAATCAACAACACGGAACGAATCGGACAAAAATGCAAAAACTCCCAAATTCACGAAATTAGGGTTCTAAGGAAGGTTACCTTGATTCGCTGGATCAAAGGATGATAACGGATGATTGATTGATGATATGAACTCAAGAACTTCATGGATTTGTTATTAAACAACATGGCTCCATGGTAAGATCACCCTCAGTCGCGGAAGAGAAGGAGAAGAAGGAGAAAAATGGCCAAAAACCCGTGTGCAGGACCATAAATAGCCGTGCACGCAGTGTGCATGGCCCAGCGGGAGTGTGCGGCACGGGGGAAAAATGGCTCCCGGTGGTCGGCGGTGTGTCGCGGCCGGCCGGCGTGTGCCGCGGCCCACGAGACGGCTGCTCGGCCAGAGCTGCGAGCACTACGGCCGTGACTCGGCCGGAGGCTGCCGAGCACTACCGGCCGTGACTCGGCGATCTGGCTGGGCCCATTGCCGGCCATGACTCGGCCGGGGCTAACTCCGACGCGAACGACCCGAAACCCGAACACGAATACGAATCGATGGTGCAGTTACGACGCATCGCAAAGACGAATCTAAGAGCTAAGAGAACACACAATTCCGACCACCCGAAGGCTCGGAATTCAACAACGGAAGTAGTTACCCAAAACTTTGGGAAATTACGAAAATGGCCCAAAACGTCCGAAAATCACGATACGCGATCGAAACACCAAACCAAAGCTCGCAACATGAATAATAACATTAAATGAACTTACGAGAAACTCGAAACAACAGTTTCGGACGAGATTCGCAAGAATCGAACTCAAGTGCGGAAAAGTCGCTAAAAAGCTCGGAACTCAACAAAACGATACCGAAACGAACTCGGATGACAAAAAGTGCAGAATTAATCATTCTCGAAATGACGAAACGGTCATGAGCGAGTCGTCAAAACGGACTCCGGCTGAAAAAGAAATTTACCAAAAAATCGAAAATTGCGGATATTACAGATAGACGCTCATCAGTTATTGCTAATACAAGGAAAGAACCATTTCCTCCTATGTAGTATATGATATTTGTATTTTTTGTATCACATTTTTATCAGTCGTTAATTACACAATAGACTCCTGTTACAGTATCTTCTAAAATCTAAAAATTTTAACGGGTTCGAGAATATACAAGCATAATTGTACTTGGTGTTTGTTCTAATGCCCTTATAGTATTCCAGCCTATTAGCTTATTATTAGCTGTGACATGTTTTTTTCTCACCTTGCCGTTCAATAACAAGAAAAATGTTTTTTTTTCTCAGGGATGTGTTCTTAGTACAGGCCTTTAAACAACACAATGTGTATACAAATTAAGAACATCTTTCTACTTTAATCTTTGAATACCTAAAATGTGGACAAGGAACGTATCTATACATTCCCACTGAAAGGTTGTTAGTCCTCAAACATGATTTCCATGTTTTCTCCTGACATTAAGACGTGTATATCATGCCCATTTCTAAATAAAATATTAGCTTCTTTAGTTATCATGATTTCCTGAATTAATGATGATTTGAGAATCACAGTATGTTATAGACCAAGATACCGTCCAAGAGTGTGTGTTTAGGATTGCATGTTTTACCAACATGTCTCAATTAGATGCACCATCTTACTTATACTTCAATAATTCACATAAATATTACGCAAGGAATATTAAACATGACCATGGAAGATGAATAGAAGATACAAAAAAGAATATAAACAGTTTGACAGTTATAACAAAGAAGGATTATAAATAGAAGATACAAACCATCACAGTTTTTTGGGCACCAATCTTCACCACCATGCCCACATCATTTTCTCTTTAGCGATGGAAGTATTACCGTGCTATTATTTTTTTTTTAATCTGTCATTTTCGTGTTTTGGTTGATGTGTGCAGGGAATGACTTCAAGTACCACATACAAAAATATTAAAGGTTAGTTACTTTACATGCAGATTAATTGGTAAAAGGTCGTTTTGGTTGCACTGATTTTTTTATACATAATGTTGTGATTCGTTCAAATCCATCGATCTATCACTGAATGAAAAAAATAAGATTTGAACTTAAAAGGAAAAAACTGATCTCAGTTTGTTCTTTAGATGTTTCAAATCTTTAAAAAATTTCATGTTTGAAATGAAAGGCTCGAAAAGAAATATCGGATCTCAGTTTGTTCACTTTTGGTTAAGATCTTAAAATATCTTTTAAGTGTGAACATAAGCATCATAGATTCGTGAGAAGCACAAGCTTCTTTGTATTATCCGAGTTTAACAAAGAAAGAACAAAGACAATCATGTTTCATTATTTCTCTCTTTCGGGTCAATGTAAACAAGAACAAATAGTAAACCTACCCGAAACCTTAAAGATCTTAAGCCGTCATTCTTCTTCTTCTTTGTGATGCGGTTACATAGCAGAAAGCTAAAAGATGTTGGTGATGTAACACCCCGAGATATTCGGAATAATTACAGCGCCGTAAACCCTTTAAGTAAGGATTTACAAGGCTAATTTAAAAGAATTGTAAATGTAAGACATCAATACTGCGGAAATTCAAGTTTACAAAACCGTACAACTGGTTCAACGAGTAATTAATACAACCATATCGAAATGATATTATTACGACACGCGTACTCGAGTACTGAAATCAAAACAAGAAAACAAATCACCACCAACAACAAACATCACTGAACCCCTTCGTCGTCACGTCGGTACTGTGGCTGTTTCCCTGCTCCTCGGCTACCTGAACATCAAAACAAATGTCCACCCCCGAAGGGGTTAGCAAAACGATGCTAGTACAAGTATCATATTAAACAATTCAAATATGCATCAACAATACACAACAAGATACACCACACGGACTTCCGCTACCGGAATTCGACAATGCGAATCCATAAGATTCCATTAACACAGCAAGGGTATTCCAATGATCCAGCGCCCTCAGCATAGATCCCAAGATGATCCCGTCGGACCAACACGAGGTGGAAATAACCCGTCCAATGATCCAGCGCCCTCAGCCTAGATCCCAAGATGATCCCCTCGGACCAACACGAGGTGGACATCCGATCCAGCGCCCTCAGCATAGATCGTACAACGTACACAAACACAACTCATGCATACACATATGCCAAATCATTATGTTCATCAACATGAACATACAAACGCTAGATAACGAATATCATGACAATTCAACGAAATAAATCTCATGTTCAACAACATGAATAATCGCATGCATGCTCAAAATACCAATATTAACATATTACGATACTTGCCTCGAAGATGGCAAGAACGAAACACTTCAATGATCTCAACACACTCGAAGGCCGCCTCCTTCGATCAACGTAGCAAGCTCGATCCTTAACAAAATAAATGATATACAAATCATTTCAAGTCGAACGATGGCCTAACAATTCGGTCTACGGCCCAAAAGCTCAAAATAAACAATCTGCCTGAACTACTTAGCGTACGCTACGTACTCTATGTAACGTGCGCTAAGCCTACCTGTTAGCGTACGCTATCGTCTAAGCCTAGCGTACGCTAGCCATGGACCGACAGTTCACTCTGATCAGCCGACTGACTCGACTGATATCATAACGTACGTTACGTACCAAGCGTAGCGTGCGTTAACATATCCCCGATAGCGCACGTTAACTTACGTATGTTAGCGTGCGCTAACCTTGCATGGCAGATTACTGCTAACAGAAAACTGGATTGAATGGTGATGAACTCATGAATTCTATGGTGATAATACACGTCATCCCCGAGCATAACATGCTAATAAGGTTTGTGAAAGTTTTATACGTACTTATGAGATTCAAAGATACGTATAATCATTACTACACCATAATTCATCTAGATCTTCAAGAAAATATTCTAAGTTCCGTTCGTCCTATGTTCCAAAACGCATGATTCCAATGTGTAAAACGTAATCAACTAGGTAAATCCATCTACTGATCACAAATAGGTTTGAAGCTTCAGAATATGCTAGGAGTTCAAACACCAAGAGGTTCAATGGTTTATACGGTGAGTAAGTATCGAAACATCGAAAATATCCTTCTACACATGATGTTCGACTACTTAAGAATCTAACTGACAAGATAAGCATGATCAAACGTCCTTTAGAACACTACTAGTATTGGTGAAGAATCACCTACCTCAAAGTAGTGGAGAACACGGAGGAGATCGAAGCAATCCAACGCCGAAGGCTTGAACACCAATCTCCAATGATATACGATCTTCAATCACGAGCTAGGATGATGATATGAAGTGTTTAGGATGAAGGAAGTTATGCTCTAAGTGTAAGAATTCGGGTTATGGGAGAAGAAAGAACTGAAATCACGAATAGGATGCTGTCCTATTTATAAGAAATGGCTATTAGCGCGCGCTAGTCCCTGCTCGTAGCGTGCGCTAACGGCTCACTGACTTAACTGTACTCAGCACTTAGCGCGCGCTATGCACATGCCTGTAGCGTGCACTAAAGCGTTGACTCGGCTTTTTCCGAAAGCCGTCCAGGTTCATCCCGACACAATCCGACAGGGGTCCCCAGCCAGATCTCACCTACCGCACGTCTCAATCAAATTGACCACGCATAGCGTGCGCTAATATTCCTTTGTAGCGTGCGCTATGAATCCATGTTAGCGTACGCTACACATAGCCGATAGCGTGCGCTACATGCGCAGAATTACAATCTTTAAATCACATACACGAAATCATACGCTCGACAACATCGGATTATGAAATACGGAGAATAATACTCAGACAAAAGTACAATAATTACAATATCACAAGTTCCAAATACATATCAGAAATCTCGGGTATTACATCCTTCCTCCCTAAAAAGAAGTTTCGTCCCGAAACTTAAGATGAAAACAACTCCGGATATTTAGTCTTCATACTGTCCTCTGTTTCCCAAGTGGCCTCTTCGACTCCGTGTCGTGACCATTGTACTTTAACCAAGTGTATTGGTTTATTCCTCAACTGTTTGATCCGACTTTCAAGTATCTTGATTGGTCTCTCTTCAAAAGTGCCATCATTAGCTATCTCAATCTCGTCGAAATCAATGACGTGACTGGGGTCCGGTACATACTTCCGCAGTTGGGATACGTGAAACACATTGTGAACGTGACTCAGCGATGGCGGTAAGGCCAACCTGTATGCTAAATCTCCAACTCTTTCGAGGATCTCGAATGGTCCGATATATCTAGGGCTAAGCTTGCCTCTCCTTTCAAAACGGAAAATCCCTCGTGTAGGCGACACCTTCAATAGTACATGGTCCCCAGCGTCGAACTCTAGAGGGCGACGACGTACATCTGCATAAGACTTCTGTCGACTCTGGGCGGTCAATAGTCTTTCTCGAATCAAAGCTATCTTCTATTGAGTCTGAATAATCAATTCCGGTTCCGTCCCGATCAAATCCGAAGAATCATCCCAACATAAGGGTGATCGGCATCTTCTCCCGTACAAAGCTTCAAATGGTGCCATCTTAATAGAAGCATGCCAACTATTATTATAAGTGAACTCGATCAAAGGCAAGTGAACTTCCCAATCAGTTGACCAATCCAACGCACAAGCTCTAAGCATGCCTTCTACTGTTTGAATAGTCCTTTCGGATTGACCGTCCGTTTGGGGATGATAAGCCGTGCTAAAATTGAGCTCAGTCCCCAAAGCCCTGTGAACTGCTTTCCAGAAGTGTGACACGAAACGACCATCTCGATCCGAAATAATGGTCTTCGGCGTCCCATGCAATCTGACTATCTCCGTAATAAATACTCGCGCCAATCTCTCGGGTCCCCATGTATCTTTAATTCCTAGGAAATGAGCCGACTTGGTTAGTCGATCAACTATAACCCAAATCATGTTCATTCCCGTTCTAGTCCTTGGCATACTGGTGATGAAATCCATCTAGATGTCCTCCCATTTCCATTCAGGGATCGGAAGTGGCTTTAACATTCCGGGAGGTCGCTGATGTTCAATCTTAACCTGCTGACAAGTCAAACACTTTGAAACGTACCCTGCTACGTCCTTCTTCATATTCCCCCACCAGAAATTTTGTTTTAAATCCTTATACATCTTGCTACTCCCCGGGTGAATAGAATAAGGCGCGCTGTGAGCTTCCTTCAGAATAGTCCGTCTCAAGTCATCATCATCGGGAACGCAAAGTCGACTTTGAAATCTCAGAACTCCATCATCTTGTATCACGAATCCTGGGGCTTTTCCTTTCTTTACTTCATCACATAATCGAAGGATCAGAGAATCATCCAACTGCTTAGATTTGATTTCCTCGACCAGTGACGAAGTCAGTTCCATCACATATAGTTGCCCTTGAATTCCTGGTGCCCATACTTCAATCCCTTCGCGGATCAGTTCCCGTTGAATGCTGGTTTGGGACGTAAGTGCTTCCAACACTCGAAGAGAAACAGGTTTACGGCTCAATGCATCAGCTATAACGTTTGCTTTCCCGGGATGATAGAGAATCTCCAAGTCGTAATCCTTGATCAATTCCAGCCACCTTCTCTGGCTCATGTTCAATTCTTTCTGACTGAAGATGTACTTGAGGCTCTTATGATCTGTAAAGATCTGACAATGAGTGCCGTACAAATAATGTCTCCAAATTTCAAAGCAAAGACTACAGCTACTAGCTCCAGATCATGAGTCGGGTAATTTACTTCGTACGGTTTCAACTGCCGAGAAGCATAGGCAATTACCTTATCCTTTTGCATCAACACACATCCCAGACCCTGATTTGAAGCGTCGCTGTAAACCATGAATCCATCAGTTCCATCTGGTAATGCTAATATAGGTGCTGTCGTCAGTCTCTTCTTAAGTTCATCAAAACCAGCCTGACATTTCTCATCCCACTTAAACTTTTGAGTTTTCTGTAACAGCTGAGTGAGCGGACGAGCAATTTTGGAAAATCCCTCTACAAAGCGGCGATAATATCCAGCAAGTCCTAAGAAACTCTGGAATTCCTTCACATTATTAGGTGCTTCCCATTCCAAGATTGCTTCGACTTTCTTTGGGTCCACCTGAACTCCGTCAGCTGATATCACATGCCCAAGGAAAGTTACTTCCCTAAGCCAGAACTCGCATTTTGAAAGCTTTGCATACAGCTGTTCCTTCCTCAAAGTGCTCAAAACCACACGCAAATGTTCGGCATGCTCCTCTACGTCCCTCGAATATATCAAGATGTCATCAATGAAGACGACCACAAATTTATCCAAGTATTCCAGGAATACCCGATTCATCAATTGCATGAACACCGCAGGAGCATTGGTAAGTCCAAACGGCATCACTACGAATTCATAGTGCCGTCTTCGGGACACGAAGCGATTCGGTATATCCGATTCCTTAATTCTTAACTGATGGTATCCTGATCGCAAGTCAATCTTCGAGAATACCCTTGCCCCTTGCAGTTGATCAAACAAGTCGTCGATCCGAGGTATAGGGTACTTATTCTGGATCGTCATCTTGTTGAGCTCTCTGTAATCAATACACAGTCGGAGGGATCCGTCTTTCTTCCGGACAAAGAGAACGGGCGCTCCCCAAGGAGAAACGCTAGGTTGAATATAGCCCTTCTGTAACAATTCCTCCAGTTGCTTCTTGAGTTCATACATCTCGGTTGGCGCCATGCGGTATGGTGCTCTGGAAATAGGAGCTGCTCCAGGCTCTAATTCGATAGTGAATTCTACTTCTCTCTGCGGAGGTAACCCAGGTAGTTCGTCAGGAAATACATCTGAGAACTCATTCACAACTGAAATAGACGAGAGCTCTACTCCTTCCTCTTTCCTCATGGCATAGCACCAAAGTCCGTGACATCCCTGCTTCAGTAATTTCACGGCTTTCATTGCTTTGATCAATTTTCCCGAGCTTCCTGGTCTCCATCCTCGGAATAAGTGTTCAGATCCGTCATCAACAATGATAGAAATGACTCTCTCTCGGTAATTCAGAATAGCTCCATAACGGTTGAGCCAATCGTCTCCGAGAATTAAATCGTCACCGTAGATGTCAACTACAATAAGATTCGATGGCCAATCTCTCCCTCCTATAGATACTGGAAAATCTCTAGCCTCTAGGGTTCCCACAATTCTCTCTCCACTCGGCAAACCCACAACATATGGTTCACAATCAAATAAGCACGAGATTTTTAAATGATTTACAGGTTGATGATACGAAAGAATGTGTAGCTCGAATCGAATAAAACACTAGCTGGTTACAAAAGGATCTGAATCGTACACGATGCAACGGCGGTGTTACGATCGTCAAATTTCCTCATCTCACAAATGCGCGCGGAGGAACGGACCCGGCCTTTGGATGTCTCTCTCTTCCCAACGTTACTGCGGAAATCCACTCTGTTGTGTATGCGGTTCACACTTATCTCCTTCGGGTGAGTCTGGAGTGCGGGTACCAAAAGATCTAGCGGCTCCACAGAAGGCCGCACGGTGCCCTTCTTGTCCACAATCGTAACAAGTCACGAGAAGATGCGGGGCAATCACGTCGAATATGCCTGCTCGACCACAATTGTAGCATTTCTTTGATGCGTCGGGCTCGCGATGTAGTCAAGACTTCTTTCCACCTCTGGAAGGATGTGGAGGTTTCCTAGCCGAATAAAAGGAAGACTGGCCCTTGCGGGCCCCACCACTCTTGTTTTCTGAAAAGTTGCCGGTCACCTTCTGCTTCTTTGCCTCCACTGATTTCTCCACCGCCGCCTCTTTCATGTCGTAGGCCAGCGCTTTGTCTTGATACTGTCGCAATGTAGTACACTCGAATCTGGACATGTACTGCTGAATCTCCGGCTTCATACGCATATCGAAATGAAAAATCTTTTCCGCCTCTGTTCTGACCAAGTGTCGCACACAAGTCAGCTGATGATTAAAAGTTTTTATTACATCTGTCACGGATGCTTCCGAACTCTGAGGTGAGAAAAACTCTCGGATCTTTGCCTCTCTAACTGGACGAGTACAATACTGTGCTTCCATCATCAATTTGAATTTCGTCCAGTCCGCATTATGATCCTCGGGTCGAATAGCTTCCCACCAATCAAAGGCCTCCCCAGTCAGAAAATACTAGGCAATGGGAACCTTCCAGTCCTCGGGACAGTTAAGACCCGCGAATGTCTTCTCTAACTCCTTGAGCCAGTGATCCCAAGTAATTGCCTCAGCAGATCCGTCAAATTTTGGCGGGTGCAATTTGACCACCTCAGCAAGCCATCTGTCCCCCCGGTTATCCTCGTGGTGCTGCTGTCCCATCGCCGTCTGCATGCGGTCGACTACCTGGGCGAACTGGTTTATCTGCGCCACCACCTGTTGAAGCACCCCCGACATGTTAGGATTCGCGTCGTCATTCGCTGATCCTTGCTGCCCTCCAGAATGGGAATCGGTTCGACTAGCTGATAATTCCGGGGTAGTTGCGGAATCCTCCTGTCTCATGTTACCCCGTCCGCGTCCACGACCGCGTCCGCGTCCACGTCCTCCTCTCAACATACTGTAAACACAATTTCTCAATATCCAGGACAAAGTTTTCGAAATAAAACCCGTCAATACTCACAAAACAGTAATTAAGTAAAACGGTAGTATGAGAGATTAGGAGACTTACAACCACGGTCCACATGACGACTTTTGGCTGAACAGTGATGTTACGAACGACTCATAAATCAATAACGTAAACAGACCCAACTTAAAACCCGACTGCCAAGATATCCATAAATCTTAGCTCCGATACCATATTCTGTAACATCCCGAGATATTCGGAATAATTACAGCGCCGTAAACCCTTTAAGTAAGGATTTACAAGGCTAATTTAAAAGAATTGTAAATGTAAGACATCAATACTGCGGAAATTCAAGTTTAGAAAACCGTACAACTGGTTCAACGAGTAATTAATACAACCATATCGAAATGATATTATTACGACACGCGTACTCGAGTACTGAAATCAAAACAAGAAAACAAATCACCACCAACAACAAACATCACTGAACCCCTTCGTCGTCACGTCGGTACTGTGGTTGTTTCCCTGCTCCTCGGCTACCTGAACATCAAAACAAATGTCCACCCCCGAAGGGGTTAGTAAAACGATGCTAGTACAAGTATCATATTAAACAATTCAAATATGCATCAACAATACACAACAAGATACACCACACGGACTTCCGCTACCGGAATCCGACAATGCGAATCCACAAGATTCCATTAACACAGCAAGGGTATTCCAATGATCCAGCGCCCTCAGCATAGATCCCAAGATGATCCCGTCGGACCAACATGAGGTGGAAATAACCCGTCCAATGATCCAGCGCCCTCAGCCTAGATCCCAAGATGATCCCGTCGGACCAACACGAGGTGGACATCCGATCCAGCGCCCTCAGCATAGATCGTACAACGTACACACAACTCATGCATACACATATGCCAAATCATTATGTTCATCAACATGAACATACAAACGCTAGATAACGAATATCATGACAATTCAACGAAATAAATCTCATGTTCAACAACATGAATAATCGCACGCATGCTCAAAATACCAATATTAACATATTACGATACTTGCCTCGAAGATGGCAAGAACGAAACACTTCAATGATCTCAACACACTTGAAGGTCGCCTCCTTCAATCAACGTAGCAAGCTCGATCCTTAACAAAAGAAATGATATACAAATCATTTCAAGTCGAACGATGGCCTAACAATTCGGTCTACGGCCCAAAAGCTCAAAATAAACAATCTGCCTGAACTACTTAGCGTACGCTACGTACTCTATGTAGTGTGCGCTAAGCCTACCTGTTAGCGTACGCTATCGTCTAAGCCTAGCGTACGCTAGCCATGGACTGACAGTTCTCTCTGATCAGCCGACTGACTCGGCTGATATCATAACGTACGTTACGTACCAAGCGTAGCGTGCGTTAACATATCCCCGATAGCGCACGTTAACTTACGTATGTTAGCGTGCGCTAACCTTGCATGGCAGATTACTGCTAACAGAAAACTGGATTGAATGGTGATGAACTCATGAATTCTATGGTGATAATACACGTCAACCCCGAGCATAACATGCTAATAAGGTTTGTGAAAGTTCTATACGTACTTATGAGATTCAAAGATACGTATAATCATTACTACACCATAATTCATCTAGATCTTCAAGAAAATATTCTAAGTTCCGTTCGTCCTACGTTCCAAAACGCATGATTCCAATGTGTAAAACGTAATCAACTAGGTAAATCCGTCTACTGATCACAAATAGGTTTGAAGCTTCAGAATATGCTAGGAGTTCAAACACCAAGAGGTTCAATGGTTTATACGGTGAGTAAGTATCGAAACATCGAAAATATCCTTCTACACATGATGTTCGACTACTTAAGAATCTAACTGACAAGATAAGCATGATCAAACGTCCTTTAGAACACTACTAGTATTGGTGAAGAATCACCTACCTCAAAGTAGTGGAGAACACGGAGGAGATCGAAGCAATCCAACGCCGAAGGCTTGAACACCAATCTCCAATGATATACGATCTTCAATCACGAGCTAGGATGATGATATGAAGTGTTTAGGATGAAAGAAGTTATGCTCTAAGTGTAAGAATTCGGGTTATGGGAGAAGAAAGAACTGAAATCACGAATAGGATGCTGTCCTATTTATAAGAAATGGCTATTAGCGCGCGCTAGTCCCTGCTCGTAGCGTGCGCTAACGGCTCACTGACTTAATTGTACTCAGCACTTAGCGCGCGCTATGCACATGCCTGTAGCGTGTGCTAAGGCGTTGACTCGGCTTTTCCCGAAAGCCGTCCAGGTTCATCCCGACACAATCCGACAGGGGTCCCCGGCCAGATCTCACCTACCGCACGTCTCAATCAAATTGACCACGCATAGCGTGCGCTAATGTTCCTTTGTAGCGTGCGCTATGAATCCATGTTAGCGTACGCTACACATAGCCGATAGCGTGCGCTACATGCGGAGAATTACAATCTTTAAATCACATACACGAAATCATACGCTCGACAACATCGGATTATGAAATACGGAGAATAATACTCAGACAAAAGTACAATAATTACAATATCACAAGTTCCAAATACATATCAGAAATCTCGGGTATTACAGGTGACTTGGTGGGTTCGTGTGTTTGAGCTAAGAATAGCAGAAAAGGGATATGGTTTTGCTTAGCTTCGGTCACATAAAGATAGATAGATACTTTGATTGTTTATTTCTTTTGGGGTTGAGTTTGGGGAGTGCGAACATAAGGGTTTCGTTAAGTGATAATGTATGTGATTTTGAGATGTAGATGGTGACTGCAACTGAGGCGTGTTATAGTGTGTAGGGTTAGGCTAAAAGAGAGTGTTATATGATTAGGGTTAAATTTGAGTGGGTTGTGTAGCATATTTTTGGTAGTGTTTATAGGCTTAAAGGTAGTATGGGCTAGAACGGTTTGCAAAGCGGGTTAAGATTGACAACAAAATAACACTTGAGGTGCATACGTTGTGCACAATATTTTATATTTATTTATTTTTTTCCTGACATAAGTAATGATTTTTTTTTTCATGTGACCAAATTTTCAGGTCTTTATAGGTACAAAGTTGGTGATGTGCTGTGAGTTACCGTTTCAAGGTGCCACACTTCAGTTTCATATGTCGAAAATATGTCAGCATTAAGTATTGATTCCGACTTTGGTTTCATTGTTTTTAGTTTCTAGCTTGAACAAAAATATATCGTCAGTTATGTATCTTTGGGTTTTTTTAATATTCCCTCATTTTCAAATGTAATGCAATGTTTGACTTGCCATACTGCATGATTATAAACATTCCTACATGATGAAAGTAAAGATCTTTAATAATAAAATAGTATCAAGATGTTAAGCCATAAAAGATTGTTAGTGCCATATAACTTTCACATAAAAGGCCACTTAATTGGCCACCTTGGACAATACAGATTCCATGTCCACATATAGGAAACTAACCCATCAATTAAGTGTCTAAAAAAAATAATAATAACAATAAAATTAAGGCATGGTGAAGATAGCCAATTTTCCCTACTAACTGGATCGATAAAAAGCATCACGGTATGTGCATATATATGTTTCATGGTAAGTTGAGAAACCAAAGCATCACAGGTATGTACATATATTAACAAAATCATTTTGAGTATTTGTGATAATAAAATCACAATCGATGAACTGTTGACAAACAAAATGATAAAAATTATTCTTTGAGCAATACGCTACAAATAATTAGAACGAGCCCGAGTGCATCGCACGGGTCGGAAGCATAATTTAATGTGAAGTATATACAACATCGAGATGGAAGTGCAAGGGTTGCCGGAATTGATCACGTATTTAGTATAGAATTAAAAGTCGGTTATGAATTGAAATGAAGTTGAAAAGATTGTAAGAATAATTAATGATTTAATCTAATTTATGCCTATATAAACTGGCCAAAATCACATTTAGTATATACATGTTTGCTGAAGTGTATTACTAAGATGATTCACACATCTTTTAGATCTTGGATTGTTGGTAGCGGTCTGTAAATTCTCTTTTGCAACATTTAGTACGTACATGTTTGTTGAAGTGTGTTAATGAGAAATATTTTGGAGATATTTGTAATTAACTTGGTCTTCTTTTTTTTTCTTAATTTAGTTATCATACCCAGGTACCATGAAAATCACACAAGATCATGCATGCTCAGATAAATGGAACCAAAGATTAGGTTACCAACAATTTTATTTGTTTCTTACATATTTAGGTGATTGTTATAGATAAGCATATAGAGATATATGTATTATGTGAATGCATTTTCATATACAAGTAAATTATGTCTGTTTTCTATTGATGTAGCTCACATGTGCGAATTCATTCAAGAAAATATGCACGAGCATGTATATAAAGCAACATTTAAATGGTTAAATGATAATTTTTCCCTTGATTTAATGTGGAGTAATCAAAAACCCATTTATAAAACACATCACAACTTAATAACAAAAACACATTTATAAAATACAAAACGACAAAACCAAAACAACATCAAGCATTTTTAAATTTTTATACAACAAAGTAAAAACGTTTCATACAACATACTAAAGTACTAAACAAAAAATAAGCATACACTAGCCAATATGCAGAATTAATACACAATTGACAATTAGATTAAAAGCCCGTGCGTAGCACGGGTTCTGCATGCCTCGTGTATATATATAGCAGTAGATACAGACTAGCCCTACTAAAGTCTGGGTATGTCAATGGATCGGGTATAGTACAGGTATGCCTCCTCCATACCCTATCCTATTTGATTCGGATCGGGTTCGGATATTGCCCATCGGGTAATCGGGTACCCAATGGGTATTCGGGTACCCGTATACCCTATATTTAAAAATATAAATATTTTTTAATATATATCAAATATACATTTAATATAATCAATAAATTCAATTTAGTATAATAAATATTTAAAATATAATATTTTATATAATAATATACATAATATATAATATAATATAATATTTATGTATAATATATAATAATAATATATCTATATAATTCAAGCGGGTATGCGGACCGGGTAATCGGGTCGGGTAATCAGGTAATTTACTATACCCATACCCTACCCGTACCCGATCACCAAATTTCGAGTTCGGCCAGTACCCGACCCGATTTTGGGTTTATCCGACGGGTAGAATCGGGTACGGATAAAATTGACATGCGTGCTAAAGTCACGCAAGCAGAATTGTGGCTTCGGACCATATCGGTTTATTTATTAATTTTTCTAGATTATTTATATCAAAATATCTAAATTCAAACATATTTTCCCCTTAAATCTAATATTTGAAAGTTAAAATAAAATAATTATACATAACTTAACAACATTACAAATTAACAATATTATAATATTCTCTCTTGAGCAGCAACAGCAACTATGCTGCTCTTTCTCAAGCGAAGAGAAAACAGGCCTTGCTTGGAATGAACTCACACAAAGCTCCTCGACTTGATGGGTACAATGTATATTCTTCAAAAAAGCCTGGGAAACAATTGGAGGAGATTTGACTGCTGCTATACATGGGTTCTTCCAAACAGGCTACATTCTAGCACTATTAACACAACTGCGCTTTCTTTATTACCAAAAACATAACATGCTAGCTCTGCGAAAGAATATAGCCCTATAACTTGCTGTAGTATCTTTATAAAATCATCTCTAAGGCTTTGGCAAATAGATTGCAAAGTGTTTTGGGCGATATAGTGAGTGAGAATCAATCTGCTTTTGTTAAAAGAAGTGTAATATTCGACAATATTCTTTTGAGTCATGAAATTGTTTAGGGATATAACACGAAGGGAGTGTCTCCAAGATGTATGATTAAGATTGACATTCATAAGGCTTATGACTTTGTAGAATGGCCTTTTCTGAAATTTCTTTTGCTGGAGATGAAATTTCCTTATAGATTTGTGTAGTGGATAATGGCATGTATAACTACTTTGTCTTGTGCTATTTTTGTGAATGGTGAGATAATTGAGCCTTTTGCTGCAAGGAGAGGTTTGGGACAAGGATATTCCATCTCTCCTTATCTCTTTGTGACATGTATGGAATATCTTCATAGAGGTTTACTTGAGCTGCAAAAGAATAAGGAGTTTAAGTATCATCCTAGTTATGAAAAATTTGGTTTAGCTGAAGTATGTTTTGCTGATGATCTTTTACTCTTCTCAAGAGGGGATGTTAGCACTGATAGACAGTTGATGAGATCATTCTCCAAGTTCTCTGAGGTGTCACGGCTTAAGGCCAATCAGTCAAAGATCTGCATCTATTTTGGTGGGGTTGCTGCTGATGCAAGATCTCCAAAAACTTGGTATGGTGAAGGGAAATTTACCATTTAGATATCTTGGAGTCCCACTCTCAACCAAGTCGTTGTCTATTTTGCAATGTGAGTCTTTGATAAGTAAAATCGCTGCCAGAATAAGCTGGTGGTCCTCTAAATTCTTATCATATGCAGACAGGATCCAACTTGTTAAAGTTGTACTTGCTAGCATGCAATCATACTGGAGTCAGATATTCCTTATCCCTCAGAAAGTAATTAAAGCCATTCAATATATATGTAGAATATTTCTTTGGACTAGGAAAGCAGATAACTCAAAGAGAGCTTTAGTTGCCAAAAGCTGCATGAGGGTGGAATATTACTCAGTTTTATTGGTGGAATAAGGCTGCTATCAGTAAATTGATGTGGTGTGTTTCATAGAAGAAAGATAAATTATGGGTACAGCAGATACATGGTTATTATATAAAGATGTGATTGCCATCAGTAATCTAGCTACCATGAGCATTCCTCTTCAGGCTCCATGGATAGTTACGAAGATTATGGAAGCTAGAGATGTGATTGCATCTACCTCACATGGATTTAGTATGTTGCTACAACCTCAGTACTCTATTAGGAAAGTGTATACAAAATTGAGGGGAACAATGCCAAGAGTGTAGTGGAAGAAAATGCTTTGTTGTAATCTTGCACCACCTAAATGCATTTTATCTCATGGCTTACTTGTGAATACTTGACTAATATTGGGATTCAAGTGGATCCAATATGTATTCTTCGTGAGTCTGAAATGGAAAATGTTAATCACTTGTTCTTCAAGTGTTCTTATTCTGCTCATGTTTGGGAGAGGATTACAGCTTGGAGTGGAGTTCCAAGACTAGTTAGAGAATGGAATGAAGAAATGATATATATGAATTCTCAATGTGGAACAAAGTCTATCAAGCAGATGATGTATGGAATTGTATTGAAAGTTGTGCTTTATATGATTGGGAATGAGCGAAATAATAGAAGATTCAATGGTTCCTCAAGTAATGAGGATTATGTAATTAGGCAGTGCCAACTTCTCATAGCTTTGAGAAGTCAGCAAGATCATAAGCTAGCATATTTGTTAGCTTCATGATCAGCTGTCAGTTATTTTGATCTTGCTTGTTTTTTTGATTGTATTATGTACCTTCTTCCACTTGGTGGAATAAAATATCTATTTACCAAAAAAAATATTATAAAATTTCAAGATTATAAATTATATATTTTAAAACGAATATCGCAATAAAAAAGTTTAATATTATATATTCGAGGAAATAGATGAACAAAAATATATTTTGAAAATAACAACAAAATTGTAGAATTTATTTTACTACCTAAATTTGTAAAACTAACATATGAGCATATAAACCCAATAAAAATAAGTAAAATTAATTTTATATTGTTATATTATAAATATATATATATATATATGTGTGTGTGTGTGTGTATGTATATATTAAGAAATGGCGGGGTTAGTGGGCTAATTCACTTAATATGTGGGTTAGTTCTGATGGGCTTCGGGCTAAATGGTCTGGTCAAAATAATTTGGATTTATACAGGCGAGTAATTATGATCTAACCATTTTTCAGTTGAAACTGGTCAACCCACAGACGACACTTTTAACATCTCTAGTCAATTTTATATGTACCCTTTCTTACTCATCGTGTAGACGAGTAATATGATCAGCTATCAAGAATGAACACTAAAATTTATGACGCCATTACCCGACCTGAGTACCCGTTTAAAACATATATTATTTTATATTATGCATATATGTTACATTATGTACAATACTTTATATTACATAACAATATAATATCTTAATTTATTTGTACTCAATGTAATTTATTAAATATATTATATGCACATATTATATATCAAAACATAATTATCCTCTTAAATAAAGGGTACGTGGATACCTAATTATTCTTCGGGTTATCCTATTACCCAACGTGTATTACCTAATATTTATACTCTACCTGAGTCATATGCCAAGGGTAAAGGTAATTTAAGATGAAATCGAAGGCGAAATAAATCTAATATGATTGGTATTATCCTGAGTTTGTGTATAAGTGTGCGGTGTCGATGCGTGGTGCAAAATCAGTTGGTTCTTGTACAATTAGCATATATGGTGTGTCTCTCACCTCTTCTAGAAAGATCTCACTCATGAGCTTGTGACTTATCACATAGTCCTCTTCTAGGAATCACATATTGGTGCTAACAATGACCTTATGAACATGAGAACTATAGAAGAAGCCATCATTCGTTCCCGTATGGTATCCTACAAACACTCATGCTTTCATACGATGTGTCAACATATCAGCATCCTTATCCAGCATGTATGCTAGAGAATCCCAAATTCAAACATATCTCAAACTGGATCTTTGTCCATTCTATAGTTCTGTGGGTTCTGTGGGTTTTTTTAAACCGACTTGGAAGGCCCTAAGTTAAGTGTTGGGATAAATATTCCTGTTTTTATAATTGCCAACATACAGCAAGAAGTCTCAAAGGAGTCAGAATGTCATTAAGTATGGAAGCTGATTAGGACTCTTCATACAGCCCGACCTTCTACAGTCCATCCTACAGAACCCTCATCAATATACAACAGAAGTGAGAATGTTGGATACAACAAACATGTTGTATATGTTTTACTTGGGAAAAGTAGAACACTTAATCAAACAGGACTGAAGACCATTGTGAAAGAATCTGCTATATTCGCGGAAGTTAAAAGTCTAAACACAGTTTTAAAAGAAGTATTTAAATACTGACTCGGAAAGTATTTAAATATGGCTGAAAGGAATCTACATATAGAAAATGGAAAAATCGGATCAAGCATTTTAGAAGTCAAACATTCTAAAAGCAGCCAAATAGAGATGTCTCGATCTCACCAACCAGCCAACGGATATATTCATAACGAATCTATTCCAAAGTTATAAATAGTCCATGCAAGAGGACACTGCAAGCAAGAGATAGAAAACATATAACACAGAAACCATTATTCAGAATCTACAATCTTTATAAAGAGATAAATCTGAATATCAAGCTTGTAAGAGCAAACATATTTCTTCGAGCATACAACAATATCCGAGAGAAGAAATATATGAAGTTCTCTACGCGAACAACATATCCTCTGCCAATGCTCATCAAGCATACAAGTTGTTGTTCGAACCTATGATTTTACTATCTTTTCTGTTGAGAAAGCTTAGCCCTGTGTGGACTAAGGAAAAACTATTCTGACCTATGTGGGACGAATAAGACGAAGCTTTAATCTGTGTGAGAAGAAGCAAGACAAAGAGCCTACAACCAGTCTGTGTAAATGGTTGAAAGCTAGTCTTTGTATCAATTTGTGTGAACGATACAGGGATAGGTTTGATCAAAATCATATAGTTGTGTACGCTTTGATTTTAATAAACATTTGTACTCATGTGCGGAGGACCAGTGGACGTAGAGAAGTTTACCTCGAACCACTTTAATTTGTGTGTTCTTTGTTACTCGCAGTTATCACTTTCATACAGTTTGCGACTTTTAGTATACTAACTCTAAAAACCCTGTAAGCACCAACCTAAGAGGATACCAATGAGTTGATGTATTTACAGCAACTAATTCAGTCTTCCACTATGCAAAATAATTTTTCAACAAAAGTATACCCTGTGGCCTACAAGTGGTATCAGAGCAGTTGATTCTAAAAAGAATCAGTCGATTTTTAACTGAATCAGATCCACAAATCACTAGCTTTTGAAAACTGTATCATATTTTCCTTATCTTTCCTATTTCTTAAATGGATACATCTATGATAAACAAGGTTCCAATACCCTCTATTAATGAGTTTGATGATTGGATGATTAGGATGGAGGCTCATCTTGCAGCTATGCACGAGGAGATGATATTTGTCATCCAAGAAGGTCCAATAAAGATAATGAAGGTTAATCATGCCGCGAGGATAGAATGACAACCTCATGCTGAAATGCTCGAGAAGGAGTGAGAGCAATGGACAATTGACGATCGCAAGCGTGCGAACCTCGAAAATGTAGCTAAGAATGCAATGTTCGTCAGTCTAGACAAAGGCACATTCTCAAAGGTAAAGAGCTGTAAGACAACTAAGGAAATTTGGGAGAAACTCAAGGTGAGTTGCGAGGGTACTTAGCTCTCGAAAGAAAAGAAAATTTCCAAACTCACTTGAATCTTTTGAAATGAAATCTTCTGAAACGCTTGAGGAGCTTGATCTCAGATTCATTGGCATTATCGGTGAACTTGAAGCATTGGGTAAAGTGTATACCCAAAAGGAGAAAAATTTAAAAATCTTTGGATCACTCCCTGTCCGATGGGACATTAAGACTACAACTATGCGTATATCCTGTAATCTTAATGATATCTCTATTTTTGACCTCTTCTCTGACCTCAAAGCCTTTGAGTATGATATTGACATGAGAGAAAAGGCCGAAGAGTCACCTGCCAAGACTACAGCACTAGCCGTTGTACCTGACAGGAGACACAACTCTGCACCCAGCACATCCAAATCCACACACAAGACTGTAGACAGCAATGATGACATCCTATCACAAGATGAAATGGCCCTGTTAAGGCACAAATTCAAAAAGTTCATCAAACAGTCTGGAAAGACCCCCTACAGGCCCAATCCATTTCACAAGGTAAGTTCTGAATCTCCTTCCTCTGGTGATTCTAACTTATGCTATAACTGTAGGAAACTTGGACACTATGCAAATAAGTGTCCACACCCGAAAGTACAAAAATTGCTAGAAGTTGAGCAACAAGAAAAAAATGAAAGAAGGCATTTCTGGAAAAACAAACTCAAGGCCCTAATTGGTGAATCAGAAGCCTCGCCCACATCCAACAAGAACAAGGAGTGCCTTCAGGCAATCACTGACAATGACTCCTCCGACGATGAGATCGAGGATAAAGCATATATGTGCTTTATGGCCAAAGAAATAGAGGATGATGAGTACAGTGATGATGAAGTAACTTCAACTTCAACTTCAACCATTCCTGTAAGATGAAAAGGCCCATGAGACATTAAAACGAGAAAACATAAAGCTCGAAATTTCAAATTTAGAGCTGAAAGATAAAAATGACTTGCTGAAAAATAACTATAAAAATATGTCTATTGATTGCGAAACAGCAAGGTCACATTTGAAAAACTCATGGAAAGAAATCATCAACTTACCCACGATCTAAATGAGGCTAAGTCTCACAATGAGAACAAGACAAATGATTTTGTTTTACTCAGAGCCAAAATAAAAACTCTCGAGAAGCGAGAAAGAGAATTAGAGACCATCCTGAAATCATTCGAGAAATCATTTAAACGGATGAAGAAATTCTAAGCACTGTGCAACATGCCCATGATAAAAGTGGCTTTTGATATACCTCATTCTCCAACAAGGAAGAAACTAGTACGGTATTCTTCAGGGTTGTGGAACCCATTTCTATACCTGAAGAGACTCCAAGTCCCGCAAAGGCTACAACTGCCCCTCATACAACAAAGGTTGTGATTCCGCCACCAAGTTCATACCACAGACATCGGAAATCTCAGCCTCCCAGGCCTGTAATGCGTAATCAACAATATGCCCCCCGAGCATATCAAAAGTGCCAGCAGCCATTCAGACAGAACGCTGTATTCAAATATCAAAGGCAAACACCGTAGTACTATCAACAGTACATTGGGCCTAGATATTGGATACAGGATCCCCGCTCTCCATCCAGAAAGCAAGTCGTCATGCAGCATCAACAACAGCTCTGGGAATCCTACTGGAGACTCAAAAGACAAGCTATATGGAGGTAAGAAATACTGTCTTGTTATTTTTGATGATTTCTCCAGGTATGCTTGGACAATCTTTCTTAGCAAAAAGAAAGAAACCACAACAAAGTTGCCAGAGCACCTGAGAAAGCTTCAGAATGAGAAAGGGTTGAGTATCATATCCATTCTTTCCGACAGAGGTACTAAATTCACAAATCGCTTTATAGAGCAATACTGTTCGGACAATGGAGTACAACACGAATACTCAGCAGCCCGAACTCCTCAGCAAAATAGTGTCACCGAGTGAAAAAATAAAACACTCAAGGAAGCAATAAGACCCATGATTTCCGCAAGCAAGTTGCCGCAGTGATTTTGGGGCGAAGCAATAAATACAATGTGCTATACACAAAACCACTGTATCATCAACAAGCATCACACAAAACTGCATATGAGGTATGGAATAATAAAACTCCTTTAGTTGCATACTTTCACATCTTTGGATGCAGGTGTTATGTTCTGAATAATGGGAAAGATCAACTCAAGACCTTCGACAAAAATTCGGATGAAGGAATATTTGTAGGATATTCCTCTGTCAGCAAAGCTTTCAGGATCTTTAACAAATAGAAGCTAACAATATAGGAATCTGTATATGTAGTATTCGATGAACCTCATTTTGACCCTATATGAGTAGAAGACTTAACCCAGAATATTCAAACACTTTCCATCAATGACCCTCAAACTCCAATAGAGCCTGTCGTAGACTTAGAAATCAATCCCACAGCTGTAAGATCAGAAGTAATCGAAGCCGATGTTGTACAAGCTTAAGCGGAGACTACAACACCACAAGATATAGTACGGGATGCTGAATTAGAACCTGACAGAAGATGGTTGAGAGATCACCCACATGAGTTGATTAGAGGAGATATTGATGCCGGTGTATCTACTCGAAGAAGAATACAGAGTACACAAGGAATTGTACTATGTGCGCAAGAAGAGATCGATTCTGAGAAATATCCATTTTATGTATGAAAATCTCAAGTTGAACTTAGGAGACTAGGTATGTACACCCTAGCTGTATTCTTAGCTCAATCCAAACCTGTTTGGACCAATGAAGCTTTGAATAATTCTCACTAGATCACTTCTATGGAAGAAGAGCTTAATGGTTTTGAAAGAAACAATGTATGGTATCTAGTACCCAGGCCAGAGAATCAAGCCGTAATTGGAACCAAATGGATATTTAGAAATAAGAAGGATGAGAATGGACTTGTTATCAGGAACAAATCCCGTCTAGTCGCACAGGGCTACAGACAGAAGAAGGCATAGACTACGATGAGACATTTGCCCCTGTATCCAGACTAGAAGCCACCAGGATATTCCTAGCGTTTGCCACCCATAAGAGCCTTATAGTATATCAAATGGATGTTAAGAGCGCATTCCTAAATGGAGATCTCACCGAAGAAGTCTATGTTGAACAACCACCAGGGTTTGTCAACACTGAAGGAGGAGATCTAGTATACAAACTACGGAAAGCTCTGTATGGACTTAAGCAAGCACCTAGAGCATGGTACGAAACCCTGTCCCTGTACCTTACCAATAATGGATTTGAGAAAGGTGCTCTGGACAAGACTCTATTTAAGATACAGGAATGATATGACCAATTAGTGGTATAAATATATGTTGATGATATTATATTTGGTTTGACTAGCCTTGCTTTATGTCAAAGGTTCTCTCATCTCATGCAAAGTAAATTTAAAATGAGTATGATGGGGGAACTTAGTTATTTTCTAGGATTGCAGGTCAAGCAACTTCCTACAGGTATCTTTATCAACCAGGAGAAGTACATCAAGGAGCCACTCAACAAGTTTGGGATGAATAACTCCAAATCCTCATCAACCCCCATTAGCACTTCCACGCAAATTAGTGCTGACGAAGCTGGAAAGCTGGTTGGTCAATCACTCTACAGGAAGCTTATTGGCTCACTCATGTACCTAACAACTAGCAGGCCCGATATCCAGTTTGTTGTAGGAGTGTGTGCTCGGTACCAAGTAGCACCTAAGGATTCACATTTCACGAAAGCCAAGCAAATATTAAGTACGTGAAAGGAACAGTTGATGTAGGATTGTAGTATCCTAGGGAAGGAGGATTCGATTTGGTTGGCTACATTGACTCGGATCCCGGAGGCTGTAAGTTGGATAAGAAGAGTACAAGTGGTATTTGTCACTTTCTTGGACCTAGACTTGTGTCATGGTTCAGTAAGAAACAATTGGCCAACTCACTTTCTACATGTGAGTCGGAATACTATGCCACTGGTAGTTGCTGTATGCAGATTCTCTGGATGCAACAGCAATTATCAAATTATGGAATCAGTGCCAGCGAGACACCAATCATGTGCGATGGCACAAGCGCGATTGAAATAACGCACAATCCTGTATTGCACTCGCGAACTAAGCACGTTGATATGAAGCATCACTTCATGAGGAATCATGTTGAGAATAAAGATGTCCGGATCGAGAAGATTCATACAGACATTCAGTTGGCCAACATATTTATGAAATCTCTCAGCACAACAAGATTCTGTTTGCTTCATCAAGAATTGGGAATGCTACAGCCTGACTCCCTGTAAGGTACACTTTTACTCATCAATTGAAGGGGAATTCTGTAAGACCCAATAATACAGTATCCAGTTTAATTGACTGTACACTCAGAGCAAGTCAGGTCTTACTGTAGGAAAAAGAAGGCATACAACCTTCTTACAGCTGATGTGTGCATTAATTAAGGAGGAGTACAGTATGACCCATGAATACAGTATTAATCCAAATATTGGTGTAAGATTAAATCATGTATGTACCTTTTAAGGGGGAACATTGTATTAATTCACGGATATAGCACATACACTATAGGATGTCAATTAATATTATATTACAACTCTATTCGTACAGAGAATGTTTTAAGTCCACGTGCTCTGCTTACATTTCAAACGTTCTATCCTTTAATGTTTTAAAGACACCTGGACTTCAATGCCTCAAATACCGCAATTGTATTAATTTCAAAACCGTCGTTTTGTGAAATAAGGGAAGACGAACTGTCAGAAGTGGGACCAGTTATCACTTCAAAAACAGATGGATAAGACGTACAAGTTACTCTGAATTCATCTTGGACGTTTTTACGAAGACGGTTTCCATCCCTTAAATCTGACCGCTCACTGTATGAAACCTTAATCTTCCTTGCACCCTATAAAAGGATTGTATTTTACTTCCTTAGACTTTTTACGCTTTCAGCAAATTAAACGAGTCTTCAGCATACAATTTACATATCTTCTGCAATTTTCTGCAATGAACATATAGTAGAAGAATTTTATTTCGATGCCTTGTTCAAATACTCGTCTCGGAGAAAAATATGAGAAATTTCTGAAATCTCTACAACTATTCAAGGGATTGAAGTCTATGTGAACAAAAATCTGTTGGAAAAGCTGTACAGGCTGTCGTCTGATGGCCTAAAAATGGAAGAGCTTGAGACCTTTGAGTCGGAAAATCTACTGACTGCATACTGGAAACTATTCACGGGTGATGAGAATGCCAAGAACATTCACCCCTACTGCAACAAGAAAATATATAGTGGATGAACAAGTAGTATTCTGACGCCGATTTCTACGATGAACATATAGTAGAAGAATTTTATTTCGACGCCTTATTCAAATACTCGTCTCAGAGAAAAGGAGGAGAAATTTCTGAAATCTTTGCAACTGTTCAAGTGATTGAGGTCTCTGTGAACAAAAATCTATTGGAAAAGTTGTACAGGCTGTCGTCTGATGGCTTGAAAATAGAAGAGCCTGAGACCTTTGAGTCGGAAAATCTACTGACTGCATACTGGCAACTATTCACGGGTGATGAGAATGCCAAGAATGTTCACCCCTCATGCCACAAGAAAACATATAGTAGATGAACATATAGTATCCTGACGTCGATTTTTACGATGAACATATAGTAGAAGAATTTTATTTCGACGCCTTGTTCAAATACTCATCTCAAAGAAAATGAGGAGAAATTTCTGAAATCTCTGCAACTGTTCAAGGGATTGAGATCTCTGTGAACAAAAATCTGTTGGATAATTAATTATCCAATTATCATGGTCTTCTTCCTTGAGTTGAATCCGAGAAAATCTTCGACTCGATCTCTCCCACTGAATCAAGCATCTCGTCACTCCTCCCCGGCCGGGCCGTGAATTTTCAAAATTAAAATTTTACTTTTATGCAAAATTAATTACATAAAAAAATATTTAATTTTAAATCCCGACTTCACAATGACGCAACTAACGGCGAAAACGGATTTGGACCAAAACTAGATTTAACAGCCCGAACCAATCGCCCGACCAGCCGCCACGCATCGCAACCGCTCGGCAAAGACTCGCTCATCGGCGGGCTTGGGCCACTTGATAGTCCCGGATCCAGCTCGCTCTATTTCTTCGTGATCCCGTCTTTTCCGAATTCGATTACAATTTTATACAAAATAAAATACATCGAAATTACATCAAGATTACACGAAAAATAAAACCACCTAGAACTACCCGCAGATTTTCTCACGGGAAAAACCATTACATGCCTCAAAAAACGGGCCAAACCAACAATTGGATAATTAATAAAAAATAAATAAATAAATACACCATTCATATAAACCATGATAATTGGATCATATCACCTGCAAGAACACATCTAGCAAAATATTCCAACATCAAAATATATGAATATTTAAATTGTTATCAATTAATCACTAAAATTAATTAAAATAGCAAAAACCTAAAAATCCGGCTCCGATACCAATTGTTGGAAAGTAAACGCAGCGGAAGCGAAGTTTGGGAAAGTTGATGATAGCGTTTTACGCATATACGAGCATTAGATCTATTTAGGCATGCTAATTAATTAATTACTAAGACTAATAAGCAATTTAAATATTATTTATTATTTATTAATTAAATATGTTGATAAATAAAATATCCTAATCTAGATCCAAGATCATAGGATATTACCTTTTGAAGCGTGTTGGTTACTTCCGTCTTGATCGCCTTGTATTTCTACCTTTAGATCTTCTATAGTATGATCCGCCTTGAACCGGACGTTGTGTGGGCAACGAGCTACCGGATCTTGTTTGGACACCTATGGATCGGCCGAATTCTATATCTCACAATTCTCAATTTTCTTTTCTTCAAGTAATTTCGATATGTAGCAAGAATTAAAGTGTTCTCTCAATTGTGGAATCAAAGACACAAGTCAAGATCCACAATTAAACACTTAGAAGAAAAATCGAAATTCCATGTGTAAGTATATGATCAAAATCGGCCAACACTCCATATGTCCTATTTATAGACTCTTGGACTACTACTAGTACTAGGGATCTAAAGGAGGATTATGGAAGGACTCCCAATTAATTCATCTTACCTTATTAGGACTCTTCCTAATATATGATGAATCTATTAATATCAACTTAGTCCACTAAAAAGTTGATATTGCACTTCCTACCAAAATCCCAAATTACGAAATTGGGTTCCTTATTAAATATATTATTTCTTGTGTTTAAGATATCGAATGTCCATTAATTAATTATAAGCTACTGACAGCTTTGATTAATTAATGTCTTATCCAAGAGTAGTACCACTCGAACCTTATTATTATATCGGAATTAAATCCACCTGCAGGGTTTAATATAATAATCATTATCGAGCTCCTCAAGGGGACATCATTAACCCGCACGAGTTGGGACACGATTTCTAGTAATAATAATAATTGTCGTATAAACAATATTATTGCCCAAGATACGAGGCTTATTGAGTCGATCATTTTGACTCTCACCTATGGTAAATCAAAGCAATAATTATTATAAATACACAACTAAATATTATATACTTAGAATTAAGAAATAATAATTATCCGAGATTTACGTTCTTCTTACAGTCGATCTGAAGACACTATCTCACCTCGATCCTGTTCAACGTATGCAAATACGCTAATGTATGCTAATAGTCAAGACCAACTATTCTCAAGCATACACTACAACCCTTTATATAATTTGTCTAATAATTATATAGGTTGTGAACTATTATATTATTTTATAAGGCACCGATAATGTGATCTTCCGTGTGACGCCAACACACCATATTATCTACAATATAAAATAATCAGACATTTCATTTGCATAACCATAACGTGAATAAATATGCAAATCATGTGATTAAATGTAATTAATATCCTCATAGGTAGTAACAGGGAAATTAGGTAATACAAGCATAAAGTATGCTTTGCAGTATACAATCCTAACACGTCACTATGAGAATCTCGATCGAGGAAAAGAAGAAGAAGAAGAAGATGAGTGTCTCTGACAGTCAGTCACCTCATGTTGTAGATAAGAAGAAGAAGAGGAAGAAGAAGAAGAAGAAGAAGAAGAAGAAGAAGAAGAAAAAGTCTTCTAAGACCGAGGCTACAGTGACTACAGCGGTCACTGTAGATGTTTCTTTTATTCCAATAGATGAATCAAACCCACAGGGCGCAACCCTATGGAAGAAACAGTTGCTGCAAAAGCAGCAGATCCCGAGCCTGTTGCGGCTATGACGGATGAACAACTGTTTGCCAAGGGTACACACCCATGTACAGGATCCCTCTCCCCACAGGGTACCATCCCCTATTCGGGATCCCTCTCTGAAACAGGCGCTCATACCTGTTGAGGATCTCATCCGCACGGTAGACCCAACTACTCTATGGAGCCCCTCCCCAACTGACATAATAAATAATACTTTCCTCCAGCTACAAATCGAGCAATCGTACGAACGCTTCAAAATCTAGAAGTCCTACAAGGTCGTCCCATCCAACACCCTGTATAACTGGGGCGACTAGAAGGACGAGGAATTATTTGCTCTGGAGGTCACAGACACCCAGAACGTCGAGGTACTGATCCGATGGGAGGATCACTTTTGCCAAGAGATAATCGCTGACTATTTCAAGGCAAAAGAGAAGGCTAGGCTGAAAGGGAAGTCACAGTCCGATGACAAGGCTCTATCGAACAGCCACCACTCCGACCTTGATCCGGACGATGATGGGACGCAATCCGGTTTCAGGATCAGTCGTGAAGAGGCCATGTAAGGTGAAATGGCCAAACCTCAAAGCCAATTGGATCAGGGGACATACTGTAACACCCCCAGAATTCGACTGGGAATCTCACATGCCGTAGACCCTTCTCACAAGATTCTACCAGGCTAAACTCCAAAAAATTGCTCAATGATTGACCGACCGAGGTCAAATTAATTACAAAATAGACCGACAAGGTCATTAGACAATTCAAAGACCAACATAGTCCACAATTCCACGACAATAAAAATATTGAATACAGAAAGGAATGACGACTCAATTTGATAAATGAAAACTACACCCGTGCAAGGGTGACTACTTGATCAAAAGAGAAATACTGACCAAAATGAAACAAAAGAAAGGACTCTGACTCTTGTGTGATTAGCATCATTGTCCTCCATCTCCTTCCAAGCCAATCCCGTGACTGCTCCCGAGCTGCAGAACCGGAGAGCATAACAGGCATCCACCCCCCGAAAACTCGGGGGTTAGCAAAGTGAAATTTTGCTAGTGCAAGTACATAATATACAAGATATACGAAAAATATCAACACAAAAACTCAACAGTCGTGAAGCCTTAACATGCTCCACACATTCACACAACCAGCACAGAAGATTATTCACTTACACAAGGTGAAAGATATTCACACAGTCAAATTTTGTTTACGGAACATAGCACCAATGAAACTTTAAACGAGCCCAATGAGTCAAACGATCTAGTTTGAAAACCCCCTTTTTAAAAGGAATATATTTTGATAAGATAGTTTGAAAACGTTATTATTGACTCGGCCGTTTTGGGATTTTAAAAATCGAATGGAAATACTTTTAGAAAATAACTTCAAAATTTCTCGGGTCCTTGACCCAGCATGTGGAAAATAATTTTACAAGAAAACCATTTCAACGTTACTCGGGGTCCTCGACCCAATTTATAGAACACTATCACAAGCGAATCATTACAACATCTCACGGGATTCTCGACCCAATCCAAAGAATATCACCACAAGATCAATTATCCCAACATCTCACGAGGTCCTCGACCCAATCCACAGAATATCATCATAGAACAATCAATGACACAACCTCTCATTCTGACAAATCCTGCTCAAGACCCTTGATTAATTAACCCTCGGAGATCTCGTCAAATATCCTTGGTTAATTAACCCTGATACCAACGTTTAAAACAAGTTGAAACACACTTTCAGAAAAACGAAATCGCGGTCTATATCGAGACCAACATTTTAAAACGAGTTGAAAGAACTTGAATTACAAAAAAATCGTTCGGTAACGGGGTCTTAGCTGTCACTCGAATATCCATTACCAATAAGCCTGCCAGGCGCCTCCATTGCACACCTGTGCACCGGCGTTCACTCCACTATGTTGGCCGCCCCTTGAACATGTCACCGCGCCAGCATTCACTCCCGCACGATCCGCCCATTGAACACACATCAGGTAAACATCGGAATTCACCAACCATATGGAGCCGCTCATTGCAGCGTACACTAGGCTGGAGTACACGCCCCGCCCTCAGAGGCTCCCCGATACGACATCTCTCACAACAAGTATTCACATTGTTTCAAACATCAAGCACACAGTCAATCGTTGCAACAATTATCAAATCAGTACACCAATTCACACAAATTATATGTCAGTCCATAACCACAAAGATAAACAACACCACGCATATTATCAATCAAAACTCAACATAATAAGTCTTCAGGCACGACTATCCAACGCCGCACATATATCCCTATATCATAACTCAACCGAATACATATACCCTACTATATTATCTCTATAAATATAGTTCATACTTTAATCCAAGTTAAGTACGTCAACTAGTATTAGTATTAATCACTCAACATGCACCAACATATGCATATATCTATATACATATACACGCATATATATATATATATCCATATAAAAATAATTCATACACTTCGGCAACAATAATTTCACGTAGTTATAATTCGTATATCAAGGTACTTGCCTTGGTAATCTCTTGTGAATACTCCGAAAATACGGTCGATCAGAAAAATCCGGAACTCCAATGAAAATGATGATCGGAATGGTTCAACACCAGCTCTTCGTAGGGAATTCGTCACTGATATCCTATCATCAAATAAACAATCAATCACACGAGGAAAACATCATAAAACGGCCAAATCTCCCTCTGCGACATTTTCCGTGACACCTTGAAGGCATTTTCCCAATTAACGCCTTCAAGGTCTCCGGGAAAATGCCGCAGAGGGAGATTCGGTCGTTTTACAATGTTTTTCCTCGTGTGAAAGATTGTTTATTTGATGATAGGATATCAGGGATGAATTTCCTACGAAGAGCTGGTGTTGAACCATTCCGATCATCATTTTCATTGGAGTTCCGGATTTTTCCGATCGACCGTATTTTTCGGAGTATTCGCGAGAGATTACCAAGGCAAGTACCTTGATATATGAATTGTAACTACGTGAAATCATTGTTGACGAAGTGTATGAATTATTTTTATACAGATATACATACATATATATATATATATGTATATTTATATGTTAAATGTATGTATGTATATATATGTATATAGATATATGCATATGTCGGTGAATGTTGAGTGATTAATACTAATACTAGTTGACGTACTTAACTTGGATTAAAGTACGAACTACAGAGATAATATAGTAGGGTATATGTATTCGGTCGAGTTACGATATAGGGATATATGTGCGGCATTGGCTGGTCGTGCCTGAAGGCTTATTGTGTAGAGTTTTGATTGATAACGTGCGTGGTGTTGTTTATCTGTGTGATTATGGACTGCCAGATAATTTGTGTGAATTGGTGTACTGATTTGATAATTGTTGCAATAATTGACTGTGTGCTTGATGCTTGAAACAATGTGAATACTTGTTGTGAGAGACGTCGTACCGGGGAGCCTCTGAGGGCGGGGCGTGTACTCCGGCCTGGTGTACTCTGCAATGAGCGGCTCCGTATGGTTGGTGAATGTCGATGTTTACCTGATGCGTGTTAAATGGGCGGCTCTTGCGGGAGTGAACGCCGGCGCGGTGACATGTTCAAGGGGCGTCCAACATAGTGGAGTGAACGCTGGTGCACAGGTGTGCAATGGAGGCGCCTGGCAGGCTTATTGGTAACGGATATTCGAGTGACAGCTAAGACCCCGTTACCGAACGATTTTTTTGTAATTCAAATTCTTTAAACTCGTTTTAAAATTTTGGTCTCGATATAGACCGCGATTCGTGTTTCTGAAAGTGTGTTTCAACTTGTTTTAAATGTTGGTATCAGGGTTAATTAACCAAGGATATTTGACGTTATATCTGAGGGTTAATTAATCGAGGGTCTTGAGCAGGATTTGTCGGAATGAGAGGCTGTGTCATTGATTGTGCTGTGATGATATTCTGTGGATTGGGTCGAGGACCCCGTGAGATGTTGATATAATTGATCTTGTGGTGATATTCTTTGGATTGGGTCGAGAACCCCCTGAGATGTTGTAATGATTCGCTTGTGATAGTGTTCTATAAATTGGGTCGAGGACCTCGAGTAACGTTGGAATGGTTTTCTTATAAAATGTTTTCCACATGCTGGGTCAAGGACCCGAGAAATTTTGAAGTTATTTTCTAAAAATATTTCCATTCGATTTTCAAAACCCCAAAACGGCCGAGTCAATAATAACATTTCCAAACTATCTTATCAAAATATATTCCTTTTAAAAAGGGGGTTTTCGAACTAGATCTTTTGACTCATTGGGCTCGTTTAAAGTTTCATTGGTGCTATGTTCCATAAATAAAATTTGACTGTGTGAATATCTTTCACCTTGTGTAAGTGAATACTCTTCCGTGCTGGTTGTGTGAATGTGTGGAGCATGTTAAGGCTTCGCGGTTGTTGAGTTTTTGTGTTGATATTTTCCGTATATCTTGTATATTATGTACTCGCACTAGCGAAATTCCAGTTTGCTAACCCCCGAGTTTTCGGGGGTGGGTGCCTGTTATGCGCTCCGGTTTTGCAACTCGGGAGCAGTCATGGGATTGTCTTGGAAGGAGATGGAGGACAATGATGCTAATCACATAAGAGTCGGTGTCCTTTCTTTTGTTTCATTTTGGTCAGTATTTCTCTTTTGGTCGAGTAGTCACCCTTGCACGGGTGTAGTTTTCATTTATCAAATTGAGTCGCCATTCCTTTCTGTATTCAAGATTTTTATTGTCGTGGAATTATAGACTATGTTGGTCTTTGAATTGTCTAATGACCTTGTCGGTCTGTTTTGTAATTAATTTGACCTCGGTTGGTCAATCATCGAGCAATCTTTTGGAGTTTACCCTGGTAGATTCTTGTGAGAAGGGTCTACGGCATGTGACATTCCCAGTCGAATTATGGGGTGTTTACACATATGTCATACAATAGTCCCCTCCCGCGCAACAGGAATCTACCAAAAAATAGCAACAGGAAGAATCAGTCCCTCTTGTCACCACCGAAGAGCAAGCAGCTCTTGAACAGGACGCCCAACCTATCCCGCAACATGAAGACGCCACCCGTACCATCCGCCAAGAGGATTCAGTCCCTCTTCCGGATCAAGCGGAAGATGAGAGTCGGCAGGAGGATTCAGTCCCTCTTGTACTTCCAACTACCAATGAACAATCCAAACAAGAGGAATCAGTCCCTCTTGTCTCTGAGACTGAACATACAACACTTCCTTCCGAAGCTCCTGCTTCTGAAGGTCCTGCTCTAGATGCTCCTGCATCACCCATCTCCATTATCTCAAAATCAGATTATGATGATGGTTTATTATTGGATGACAAACCACGACGACCCCGTCATTATGTGGTTATTCGTTAACTTGGAGAACCAGAGGATTCCAAGATCGCGCACCCTGGCTCCCCGCGCACCGAAGCCCGCATAGAGCAACTCCATGCCATCGACCGACAGACAATGTTCCTGTAAGATGCCGTAAAGGCACTGTATGACGTCAGAAAAGAACTCGATTGGATAAGAGAAACTGCCCAAGACGAGCTACCCAAATTAAAATCCGCAATCAATAATGTTGAGGACGCGTTCTGCCTGATGCCTACAGCATTGTGCAAACGCTCAATCAATTCAAGCAGTATCAGGAAAAAATCTTAAGGCAAGAACAAGAAAAGCTCAGGATTGCTGAGGCCAAGACGGCTGTTGACCTTCACCATACTAGTACCATCCTCACTGAGCACGATTACAAAATAGACGATGTCTCTGGTGCTCAGTACTTTGGTTGAGAAAATCAATAATCTGATGACCAAATAGGACGAGTCCATGAAACTCCTACAGAAGATTCATGCCAAGGTATCAAATATTGATGATGCCAAAAAGGAGGAAGAAGTGAGAGAGGCTTGCCGAAGATGGAGATTGGAGAGAGAAAGAGAGTTGGATGCAGTACTGGAAGAAAGTGTTTCGGCTGCTATTAGTAGACTGGCCTCACCCGGGTCTAGTTAAGCTACAAAAGGATACAGGGTATGTGGCTCTCTACCTGAGTTCTAAGATCCCAACTTTCCTTGTAAGAACAATGTGTGAAAGCCATCCGAGATTCTGCTGCCCACTGACAAACAGCCTTCAGTCGATGATCTGAAGAACTGGAAGAAAAATCAACTGATGAGATACTTCTGTACACTCATCAGGGAGTCTGCCATGTTCAATAAATTCAAGACGCTGGAAGATGCCGCAAATGAATTCTCAAGGCTATTAGCATAAGGAAGGCTCCATCTGCAAATGCTGATGAAATACAGGCACCAAAAAATTGAATGGCTCACCCATCCGGAAGACTGGATCCTTGCTTTTGGTCAATCCCCTGAAGGAAGAAGCATTTATAGGGATCGACGCAAGGACTCCTTAGTCAATTGGTGGAAAGGAACTATCAATGGTCCTGGTCGGAGGCCTTGGAAGCACTTTCATTATAGGAGCTAGCCTTTTCGCTATATTTTCTTTCTTCTGTAGGCTTACCAATACAGCATGCATATGTCTGTATCTTTACTTTTCAAGAACTTGTAATTTTTCCTTTATTATTAATAAAACTTATTTTCTTGAAAAAATACAGCTTGTAATCTATGTTTACTATTGTACTATTTGTTTACGAAGCTTTTGATGTATATGAAGAAGTATAAACTTGTTAAGTTTCAAAGCTGTAAGAACTAGTCTGCGAACAGTTCATAAATTAAGTTGTATTCAACCTAGACCATACTGTAAGATTGTGCTTACGCGCCAATCATAAGTTAAGTTGTAATACACAGTCATGTAGAATTCTTCATTTTAGAACTTGCCCGCGAGCGGTTCACATTTCTAGACTAAGTATTGAAGATCAGATCAATCGGACAGAAAACTTGAAGACAGCCTCTCTGTATCTAGAACAAGACATCTAAGGAGAGTTTTGGCATTATCAAAAAGGGGGAAATTGCTGAGATAAACATTCCTGTTTTGATAATTGCCAACATACAGCAAGAACTCTCAAAAGAGTCAGAATGTCGTTAAGTATGGAAGTTGATTAGGACTCTTCATACTAACCGACCTTCTACAGTCCATCATACAGAACCCTTATTAATATACAACAAAAGTGATAATGTTGGATACAGCAAACATGTTGTATATGTTTTACTTGGGAAAAGAAAAACACTTAATCCAACAGGACTGAAGATCGTTGTGAAAGAATATGCTTTATTCTCAGAAGTCAAAAGTCTAAACACGGTTTTAAAAGAAGCATTTAAATACTGATTGGGAAAGTATTTAAATATGGCCGAAAGGAATCTACAGACACAAAATAGAAAAACCGGATCAAGCATTTTAGAAGTCAAACATTCTAAAAGCGGCCAAACATAGATGTCTCGATCTCACCAACCAGCCAACAGACATATTCATAACGGACCAAAGTTATAAATAGTCCATACAACAGGACACTGAAAGCAAGAGATATAAAACATATAACACATAAACCATTATTCAGATGCTACGATCTTTATAAAGAGATAAATATGAATATCAAGCTTGCAAGAGCAAACATATTTCTTTGAGCATACAACAATATCTGAGAGAAGAAATATACGAAGTTCTCTACGCGAATAGCACATCCTCAGCCAAAGCTCATCAAGCATATAAGCTGCTGTTCAAACCTGTGACTTTTCTGTTGAGAAAACTTAGCCCTGTGTGGACTAAGGGAAAACTATTCTGGCTTGTGTGAGACGAATAAGATGAAGCTTCAATCTGTGTGAGAAGAAGCAAGTCAAAGAGCCTACAACCATATCCGGGGGTAATTTTTTTGTTTTACTATTGTGTTGTACGTATTCATTTGGAACTGTACAAGTGTTGTTATATTTGACTGATACAATGTATATTGTATTGGAATATTTCGGAATCGAAATATTTATACTTGTCGTCGGTATTGTATTTGTTGGAGTACAAAACGCAGCGGAAGCGAGATGGAATATAAGATTTTATAAACTAACCAACATAAATAGCGGATCTATTTAGGTTTGTCAATTAATTAATTAAACAGATTAATTAACAATTTAAATATATGTATTTACGCAGTAGAAATTGGTAATTCATACCTTTGAAGCGAAGTGGTGGAAAAATTCTTTCTGGGTCGATTGAACTCCCCTTCGTACTCCTCCTTGATCTTATTGTATTTCTACCTCAATATCTTCTAGAGTATATCCCGCCTAAGATCCGGATATCATGTGGGCAATAATCTATTGGATCAAACTTGGACTTGCAGTATGGGATAGGCCGAAAATTCTTCAAGAAATACCTCACAAATTTTTTTCTCTATTTTTCTTGAATATTTATTTATTTAGAAAAATATTGTGTTAGCAAAATTGTGGAATCCAAGACACAAGTCAAGATCCACAATTAAACACAAAATAAGAGGAAAAATCGAAAATTTCTTGTTAGAAGAAGTAAGAAAATCGGCCACCATGTATGCTCCTTTTTATAGGTGTTTTGGGCTACTCTACGGATCTTAAGGAGGATAAGGGAAGGACTCCCAATAGAGATCATCTTTCCAATATTAGGACTCTTCCTAATATGAAGACTCTATTAATATGAAGACTCTTCCCTCTCTTCATAAAATCTCGAATTATATGATATTTGCGCTTTGATATGTTTGCTTGCTTTGTGGTTCCTTCGAATTTGCAACAACATCGGTATTTTCACAATAAAGTGTAATACTCCTAGGCAAATTAGGAATCACACCCAAATCCTTTAGGAAGTACTTGAGCCATACCGCCTCTTTAACTGCCTCTGAGGCTGCTACATACTCGGCTTCCATGGTAGAGTCCGCTATGCATTTCTGCTCCACACTCCTCCAACTGATGGCTCCATCTCCCAAAGTGAAAACATATCCGAAAGTTGATTTCGACTTTTCTTTGTACGCACTGAAATCTGAGTCAGTGTAACCCAAAGGACAAAGTGTATCCGATTGATATACAAGCATATGCTCCCTAGTCCTTCTCAGGTACTTGAGTATATCCTTGACAGCAATCCAATGTCCTGGTCCTGGGTTCGATTGATATCTCTCCACCATGCCTACATCATGACAGATATCAGGCCTAATGCAAAGCATAGCATATATGAGGCTTCTCACTACCGAAGCATAAGGGACCAGCTTCATGTCATCTATCTCCTTCTGTGTCTTAGGACACATAGCCTTAGATAGCTGAATTACATGTCTGTAAGGTAAGAAACCTTTCTTGGAATTCTCCAGATTAAACCGCTTTAGTACCGTATCGATATAGGATGCCTGAGATAAGCACAACATCCTTTTCTTGTGATCTCGAAAGATCCTAATACCAAGGATGTGCCCAGCTTCTCCCAAATCCTTCATATCGAATTGCTCAGACAGCCAAACCCTTATGTCTGATAATACATTCACATTGTTTCCAATTAGAAATATATCATCTACGTATAGTACAAGAAACACTAGCACGTTTCCATTGCACTTTTTGTATACACAAACCTCACTAGGACACTGTTCAAAACCATACGATTGAATGACCTCATAAAATTGCATGTTCCAAGACCTTGATGCTTGCTTGAGACCATAAATGGCTCTTTTAAGCTTGCATACTAAGTGCTCTTTTCCTTCAGTAGTGAATCCCTCAGGTTGGTGCATATAGATTTCCTTATCAAGACTCCCATTCAAGAACGCAGTCTTGACATCCATCTGCCAAATCTCCATATTCAAATGCGCAGCTATATCTAAGAGAATCCGGATCAATTTAAGCATGGCTACTGGCGAAAAGGTCTCATCGTAGTCGATGCCCTCCTTCTTAGTGTAACCTTTCGCAACAAGCCTTGCTTTGAAGGTTTCAACCTTCCATTTCGATCCCCTCTTACACTTGTAGACCCACTTACTTCCAATGGGTTTTACCCCATTGGGTAGCTCTACGAGCTCCCACACTTGATTAGAATCCATATATCCCATTTCGGATGCCATTGCTGTTTGATAGGATTTAGCATGTTTGTCTTGAACTGCCTGCTTGTACGTACATAGATCCGTTTCATCCTGGTCCGGGGAGTGGTCCGAAGATGCTTCCACGCCGATGAAATGTTCAGGTTGACGGGCAACCGTCCCACTACGACGAGGCGTGTCCTTGGTTTGCGTATCCACGATAGTGTCGATACGTGGTACACTAGGTATTTGTACAATTGGTATTGTCGAAATAGCGCCCCTAAGTTCCTCTAGAATGACCTCACTCCTATGCTTGTGGCTTATTACGTAGTCCTCCTCTAAGAACCGGGCATTGGTGCTAACAATGACCTTCTGATCTTTAGGACTGTAGAATAAGCCACCCTTCATTCCCTTCGAATATCCTACAAGCACTCGTACTTCTGTACGAGATGCCAACTTATCAGCTTCCTTATTCAGCACGTCTGTTGGTGAATCCCAAATCTGAACATGTCCTAGACTGGGCTTGCGCCCATTTCACAGTTCTGTGGGTGTTTTTGGAACTGATTTCGAAGGCACCAAGTTTAGAATATATGTCGTTGTTTCCAAGGCATATCCACAAAACGAAATAGAATCAGAATAACTCATCATTGACCTAACCATCTCTAATAAAGTACGATTCCTTCGTTCAGCAACACCATTTTGTTGTGGTGTACCAGGCGCAGTGAGCTGGGAAGTAATCCCCTCTTGTGCCAAGAAATCCAAAAACTCTCCACTAAGATACTCGCCACAACGATCAGATCGTAGTGACTTGATACTCTGTCCATGATGCTTCTCCAGTTCAGCTTTGAATTCTTTGAACTTATCAAAAGATTCAGACTTACGTCGCATCAAATAGATGTATCCATATCTCAAATAATCATCTATAAACGTGATAAAGTATTCGAAACCACACTTAGCGTGGATGTTCATTGGACCACATACACCGGTGTGTACCAATTCCAATACATTTTGTGCACGATTTCCTTTTCTTTGGAAAGTCCTTTTAGTCATTTTCCTTTCTATACAGGATTCGCAAATTGGAAATGACTCAACTTGGAGCGAATCCAATGGGCCATCGCTCACCAATCTTTGAATACTTCTAAGGTTAATATGACCCAATCGTAAATGCCACAAATATATTTGATTTATGCTTGAAGGTTCTTTTCTTTTATTAGGATTAGTCAAAGAATTAAGCGATTTATAATTATGCAAGGGAGTTGGTGCAGTATTAATGATATAAAGTCCTTCATTATAAGTACTCGTGCAAACATATTCACCATTTCTTTTAATAACTGCATTATATCCAAAAGAAACTGAATATCCATCACAATGCAATTTAGAAACTGAAATTAAATTCATTCTAAAATCAGGTACTAATAATACATTATTTAGGACTAGAATCCTATCATCAACTTTTAACTGCACGACTCTCACTGCAACAGCCTTCAGCCTGGAATAGTCGCCCCAGCTAATAGTAATCTCATCCGCACTAAGTATTGTGGTTACTTGGAACCCCTGCAAGTTATAACAAACATGATCAGTGGAGCCCGAATCTACTATCCACGAAGTAATAGAACAGGCAGCCAAACATGATTTGACTACTAGTGCATGAGACGTACCTTTCTTAGGGCAGTCACTCTTGAAATGCCCCTTCAGACCGCATTTATAGCATTTGACCTTCGTCTTTTTGTTTGCCTCGGACTGAGGAGCCTTGGACTGAGGAGCCTTGCCTTAAGCTTTGAAGGTTGCCACTTGCTTCTGGCCAACCTACTTTTTCTTCTTGCCTCATTTGGGTTTTGAAAAACTAGCACCGGTTGCCACAAGAATTTGATGATAACCTTGTTTGAAGAGACATTTGGCAGATTGAAGCTCTGTCAAAAGTTTCGCCAAAGTGTAAGTCCTACGATTCATATTGTAGTTGAGGCGGAACTGCTCAAAGCTTCTTGGCAAGCTGCCCAAGATAATATCGACCTGCGACTCAGCATCGATAGTGGCCCCCAGTATACTCATTTCATTCAAATGAGATCGTTTTCAGAACATGATCCCCTACTGGAGTCCCTTCAGACATCTGGGTTGTCACTAACACCCTCATTGCATTTTGCCTAGACACCCGGTTCTGATGAACAAACATCTCGCTGAGATTTTTCATCATTTTTGCGGCTGAGACCATCGTCTGATGTTGATGTTGTAATACATTTGTCAATGAAGCCGAAATGTAATAACGAGCCATCTCATCGGATTTTTTCCATTTTCGAAATTCAGCCAATTATTCAGGAGTGGCATCCGGTTCTGGTTCTAGAGGGCTTTCCTCAGTTAAAATAAATTTATGCCCCTCGGCAGTCAGGACAATATCAAGATTTCTTTTCCAGTCGGCAAAGTTAGTGCCATCAAGTTTATTTTCTTTGAGAATAACAGCTAGTGGATTGAAAGACATCTGAGAATAAAATTAAAACTCCATTCAACACATAATTCGACGCAAAATATATTGAAAAAACTTAAAACACAATATATATGCAGTCAACCAACACCTCAAAAAACCGCACATGCAAGCCACGTTAGTGTGTGTTAGGAATACTTGTTAGATTTTGATGATGTCATTAATATAAATTCAAATATTTATTACTTGGCAAAAATGTAAGGAAGAACCAAATGAGTATCTTCCATAGGCCAAAATATGTTAAGTGTAAAACTTGGCAAAATGTAAAGAAGAACCAAATGAGTATCTTCTATAGGCCAAAATAAGTTAGGCTAAAAATCGGCTAAGTACTAAAGATCAGCTGAGTTCATCAGAGAGGATCATCCGAGTCAAGTCAGAGTAGTTCTAGTCAACAAAAATCATCAGGGATGTCTGACCAGACTGCAGTCAAGATACCTCAGACAAGTCATCTGATCAGACAAGTCCTAAACAGTGAACATCAGAGAGGTCCAGACTGCAAAGAAGTTAACTGCACATCAGCCTAGTCGAGATCAGCCAAGTACTCCAAGTCCACGTCAGCATGCGTTGAAAAGTCAAGAATTACGGAAAGTCACATGCAACGTGAAGAGACAAATTGGAGAGATTCCCGCAAAGGATAATTAATTAATTCATCCAGACCCACCTTGAAGACTTTAATCCTATTATATTCAAAAGATTCGGCGCCTCACATGCAGAGTCTTCACAACGGTCGGAAGATAGATTAAAATAATGGGAATCCAGTCTTACAACGTTCAGAAAGAAAACAATGAAGTCTACCTCTCCAACAGACGGATTTGTTGAAAATATTTGCAACGGCTATGAAGAAATGCTCAAATATCAACACCTATAAATATCCGAAGATTTGAAGTTGAGCATTACCGGTGTGAACATACTTTCAAGCGATCAAAGTATTCAATCAATCTAAAGCAATCTATAGCATCGTGAAAAGAGCGGTTCTAAAAAGTTCATACTTGAAGAAGCTCTTAGTTGGAGAAGACAAAAACTCTTGTCTATAATCCTGAGTTCGGGATACTTCACTGGTTGAAGTTAAGAGACTGTAAAGGCATCCAAGAATCGAGGATCAAGAGGTGCAAGGCAGTCAAGTGTGTTACAACGGCACGGATTTCCACTGGTTGGAAGTTGTTGTAGTTTGGTTGAATCACTGTAATATTTATCACTGGTTGAGAATTATAGTGAATTCATCTCCAACTGGTTTGGAGAAAAGTGGATTAGTAGAGGATTACCCCACCTTTGATACCACTATAATTGCCTGCGTTTTTTACTGTTTTATAGCACCATACCTTAACTGCTGCATTCATCATTAAATGTTTCATTAGTTGTTTTGTATTCGTCATCAGCTGATTTTCGTACGTATTAAGAACAAACGACTCCAAGTCATTTGTTCATCCATTAGCTGAAGAAACTTACTCTTTGTGAAAAAGAGTTTAAGAGTTTCAGTAAGTCTATTCACCCCCCCCCCTCTAGACTTATTCCTGGATGACTTGTGACCTACAAGTGGTATCGGAGAAGTTGGTTCATTCTTTTTACGAACCAGATCTATCAGAGATATATCCTTACTCTCATTTTATAATAGAACACATGCATTCTAGACTCCCTGTGTTTTCAGTTGACGAGTATGATCTTTGGAAGATAAGGATGCAGGCACACTTATCCTCGATCCATGATGACATGTGGTGCATCATAGAGGACGGTCCATTCATCTTCGAGAAGGACAACACTGCAGAGGAGATCGCAGCAGGGAAGCCAGTGAAGATCCCAAAGAAGAGGACAGAGATGACTTCCGAAGAAAGAAAGCTGGCCAACCTTGACAACCGGGCCAGAGATGTGCTGTATCAAACCCTTGACAAATCCACCATGGTCAAGATAAAGAACTGCAAAAATGCCAAGGAAATCTGGGACACATTAGCTTTAATGTGTGAGGGAATGGAGCTAATCAAAGAGAATAAGTTGTCTATCGCTACCCAAAAGTTTGACAATTTCAAAATGAAGAACGGCAAATCTATAGATCAAGTGGACACAAGGTTCACTGAAATTATCAACGAAATCAATTCCCTCGGCAAATCTTGTAGCAACAGGGAAATGGCACTAAAGGTTCTCAGATCTCTCAATCCTGAATGGAGCATGAAGGCAGTGGCCATGAGAGAATCTAAGGATCTGAATAAGATAAAGATCCAAGAGCTGTTCTCTGATCTAAAGGCTTATGAGTTCGAGCTTCCTAGTTCATCCTCAACCGAGCCTGCAGAGAAGGGAATAGCCTTTACAGCCGAGTCCCCCGCCAAGAGCTTATCTGATATAAAGCCTCCAAATCCACTAGACTTTGAGGAAGAGATGGCATTCATTATGCAAAGATTCAGCAACTTCCGGAAAAACTATTCCAAATACAAGAAAAATTATAAGGAGAATCCCAGAAGGAATCAGAAAGCCGGAAGCTGGAAGGTGGAGTGCTACAATTGTCACAAGACAGGACATATCCAAATTGACTATCCTGATCTCAAGAAGGACGAGAGCAAGAAGGAGGTGGGCAGAAAAGAAGACCGAAGGAAGGCCCTCATCGGAGAAGATCAGGAGCATGTAGAATCTAGCAGCGGATTCTTTTCTGATGATGATGAAGAGTATGACTGCCTGATGGCCAACCTAGCTGATGAAGAGGTAACATCTAAACCCTCTGGTTCAAATAATAGTTCAGCCATGTCACAAGATATGGATCTGCACGAATCTGTAAATCAGCTATTTAAAGATTTTGAAACATTAAAATCTGCGCACCAATCTGTATCAGCCGAGAAGACTCAGCTGCAAGATGAGAATAGGCAGTTGAAAAATGATTTTGAAAAACTCAGCCTAGAACTGAATAAGGTTGAGATAACTGCAGCTGACTTGAAAAACCAGGCTGATGTTAATACAGCTGAGATAAACCGACTAACTGTTTTACTTAAAGAAAAATCAGGTGCACTTGCTCATGTCAAAGCTGAATTTACTAAGCTAACTCAGGTAAATAAGACTCAGGCGCAGGAAATAACCTCCCTGAAAGCGTCTTTAACTCTGGACGAATTGTGTACTAACAAGAGACCACTATATTCCAGATCAGGCCTTGGATATGATCCTCACACTCCCTCTAGTTCTAAAACCACTTTTATCAAGGGAGAAATAATAGTCTCGACTGCTGAGCCTATATACAAATCGACATTTAAAAATAGGCAACAGCCAAGTCACAAGTCTAGGCTGCATCTAGGGTTCACAAGGCATCCACCTAGACAAGCGACTAGGCATTGGCCAAGGCAGAAGCAGCAGCCCACACAACATGCCCATTATTACCAACAACTCCCCAAAAATAGATTTCAAAATGGGAGGGGCAGATGGAAACTTCAAGGCTATCCTAATTTCCAAAATGAACAAGTGTGGAGACCTCAAAGATTTAACAGATGGTCTCAGCCAAGATTTAGAAATGGCTCACATTACCAGTATTTTGAGGAATATCTAGTATACAATCCCAACAGGAGATTCAGACCTAGACCTTACACACCTTATGAGGGTTATAATAATAACAACTTTCACAATCCAAGGATAAATCAATTCTCCAGGAAACCATCTAACCCGAAAGGACCCACACAGATTTGGGTACCTAAATCTCTGCTTGTATGATTGCAGAAAAGGTGGAAGGACTACTACCACATCTCCACAAATTCAAACTTTGGAGGTGAAGAATGGTTTGTAGATTCTGGATGCTCAAGGCACATGACTGGGAACAAGAAGATGCTATCCAAATACACCAAAGAAAGAGGTCCTGATGTAACCTTTGGAGATAGCTCTAGAGGACAAACAAAGGGCTTTGGAGAGCTGCACCGAGGAAATATTGTGATATCCAAAGTTCATTATGTCAAAGGGCTCAAGTACAATCTCCTGAGCATAATCCAGTTTTGCGACGAGACGAATCTAGTAGTCTTCACCATCTGGAAATGCATGGTGATAGATATCTTATCTGGAGAAGTGAAGCTCCAAGGTTTCAGAAGGAGAGATGTCTATATGATAGATTGGAACACAGGAACTCCCAACACCTGTTTTCTATCTAAGACAGTAGCTGAGAATGGATGGCTGTGGCACAAAAAACTATGTCACCTAAACTTCAAATCCATCAACAAGATTAGTTCTCAAAAGTTGGTCAGAGTACTTCCAGATGAAGCATTCAAGAAAGAAGCTCTATGTGATGCCTGTCAGAAAGGAAAGCAGACGAGAGCATCATTCAAGCCAGTCCAGCCTACAACTCTAACAACAAGGATATTAGATCTACTCCACATGGATTTATTTGGTCCCATCAAGCCAAGGACTCTAAGCGGCAGAAAGCATGCACTTGTTGTAGTAGATGATTATTCAAGGTACACTTGGATCATCTTCCTGTACAAGAAAAGTGAAACCTTGACCAAGCTACCTGAGCTGTTGAAAAGGATTCCGAATGAGAAATCCCTCTCCATCATCAAGATCAGATCAGACAGAGGAGGAGAATTTCTCAATAAGGCAATCACTGATTACAGCGATCAGAATGGAATCCAGCATGAGCTCTCTGCAGCCAGGACCCCTCAGCAGAATGGCGTTGCTGAAAGAAGGAACAGAACCCTGAAGGAAGCAGCCAGGTCAATGATTGCAGAAGCGGACCTGCCCAAGAGGTTACGGGTCAAGGCTATCACTGACTTGCCATACTCAGAAAAGGAGTATGATAGTAGGGAGACATGGCAAAACTCCCTATGAGGTTTGGAATAATAGAACTCCTGCTGTTGCTTATTTTCATGTTTTTGGTTGTAAGTGTTTCATCCACAACAATGGTAAAACACAACTAAATGCCTTTGATGCTAAAACTGATGATGATCTCTTTATGGGATACTCACAAAGAAGCAAGGCATATAGAGTATTTAACAAAAGAACCTTAGTTGCGGAGGAAACACCCCATGTTGTTTTTGATAATCTATTGTTGAGTACAGGAAGCAAGTTGAGTTAATTGAGAACAAACTCAAAACAGCAACCCTTGAAGAAGTCATTGTACATGACACTGGAATGGTGGACTCACCTGCAGACCAGCCTGATGACCCAACTGGAGCTGCTGAAGACCCAACTGCAGATCAGACAGGATCACCAAACCTATCTGATCCAGTTGCCGCTGATGAATACCCAGTTGTAGCTGATAAAGACTCATCTGCAGATCAGATCCAACCTGCAGATGACAAGACGGTAGTTGATCCAGCTGCAGACCAAGGAGACCAGATCCCAGCTGATGCAGAAATCCACCAGAGCAATTCGACAGGGGGAACAGACCCAGAAGAAGACGACATCCCCAAGTGGCTCAAAGACCATCCAATCCAGCAGATCATCGGGAAGCTGACTGGTGGAGTTAAGACAAGACAGTCTACTCTACCCGCAGGAATGGCTATGTTCTCTTGCTTCATGTCTCAGATTGAACCTAAGACAACAGAACAAGCTCTGGAATATTATTCATGGATCAATGGCATGCAAGAAGAACTGGAGCAGATGGAAAGAAACAAAGTTTGGGAACTAACAGACAGACCAAATCACAAGAAGGTTATTGGCACCAAATGGGTGTACAAAAACAAGAGTGACGAAGATGGAGCTGTTGTTAGGAATAAAGCCAGACTTGTTGCTAAAGGATATGCACAGTGTGAAGGAATAGATTTTGATGAAACCTATGCACCTGTTGTTAGGCGTATTTTTATATGCTTATTTATCATTATTTTGTATTATTTTGGAGAGTGAAATTGTTTAAATGAGCCTTTAATGCCTTAATTTTGTATGTTTGTCAGGAAATTAAAGTCCGAAAGCGAAAACGAGGCGAAACGGGCGAAAACGGCAAATTTTGGCTATGAGCCGCGGCACAAGGAAGCAGGGCCGCGGCACAGGAAGACACCCAGTCGGGCACAAAGTGAACTGTACTCTGTGCCGCGGCACAGTCCAGGTGAGCCGCGGCACAGAAGAATTAAATGATGCCCAGGCATCCAGTTGAAGGCTCTGTGCCGCGGCACAGATTTAGTGCGCTGCGGCACACTAGGCGGTTTTTGTATGTCCGCGCGGATTTGGGCCGTTTCGAAGCCAGTTTTCAACCTACTCATACGGACGCGATTTGGAGGATGTGCTAAGCTATAAATAAGGGTTTAAGACCCTAATTGATCATCTTTGATCTTTTATCTTTTGGATCTTAAGCTTGGAGACGGCAGAAGAAGAGGGAAGCAGAAGACTTCAAAGGCAGAGGGCGGAAGCCGAAGAACGGAGGAATCTGAGCTTCATCTGCGTTTGATTTTAATGTTTTCATTCATTTATTCTGTATCTTTATTTATTAGTATGTCAGGCTAAAACCCTAATCTAGGGTTTTGATGAAACCTATGTTTTGATGAATTGCTTGAGATTATCCAATTAATTACCTTTTTGTTGAGTTTTCCCAATTGTGTTTAATGCTTGCAATTATCTGGCCAATAGTTGTATTGATTTAATCATTCAATTCGAATCGGGAGAGGAGAATTGGTGAGGAACTATTGGTGAGGACCGTTTTATTCTGTGAGATAGGAATATACTCATAGGAACTACGTGGCCTTTTGGAGATTTTATGCTTTTCGCCTATTGACGAATTAATTCACCTAGGGATAGAGTGCGTTATTCGCCTTTAGATAAATCTATTGACCTCGGGAGAGGCGGTAGAATATATTAGCAATCTTCGCCTTCATTAAATTAGGAAAACTTATTTATTACGGATAATCGAGAGTAAATTCGGATAAACCGAGGTGGATTCAGAATCCTAGACTTATTCATCATTTGATTTCCCTTTCTTCTAGCTATCGTTTTCTACTGTTTAGTCTCTTATTAATTCTTTTAGTTATTAATTGCAAAACCCAAATTCGATTGTTCGAATAAAACTAGAATACACAAAATCGGTAGTTAGTGATTCAGTCCTCGTGGGAACGATACTCTACTTATCACTTTATTACTTGTAAACGATAACGTGCACTTGCATGTAAGAAATATCGCAACAAGTTTTTGGCGCCGTTGCCGGGGACTGAAATTTTCTAATATCGATTTCAGTATTTCTAGTCTTAGTTTGAACGTTTTTATTTTTGTGTATTTAATTTTATTTGTTTATTTGTTTTTCCTTTCAGGATCTTTCGCTTAGTGCATGAGAAAAATCGGTAACGAAGGCCTACTACCTTTGGATACTGAGATCGAGCGCACTCTGAGAAGGAACAAGAAGGAGAAACGAGAGTTACAGACGACGGTGATCATGGCCGAGAATATCGAGATTCAAGGAGGAGATAACCATGTGCAGCAAGTGCAACCGGCACTAGCTCTTAGAGACTATGCCATGCCGCAGATCAACGCAAATTTTTCGGGAATTCGGCGTCCCACTATCCAGGCGAACAACTTCGAGATCAAGCCTGCGATCATTCAGATGGTGCAGGCGAGCCAATTTTGTGGATTGCCGAATGATGACCCAAATGCTCATATTTCTTCTTTCCTTGAGATATGTGACACGTTCAAGACTAATGGTGTCACCAACGATGTCATCCGATTACGGCTTTTCCCTTTCTCTTTGAGGGATAAAGCGAAATTTTGGTTAAATTCTTTACCGCCGGGATCGATTGCAACATGGGCAGAGTTAGCGCAAGCCTTCCTTGCCAAATTCTTCCCACCTTCGAAGACGGCTAGATTAAGAAACGAGATCACCACTTTCGGTCAGTACGATATGGAATCGCTCCACGAGGCGTGGGAGCGATACAAAGATTTGTTACGGAGATGCCCTCATCACGGCCTTCCAGATTGGCTTCAGATTCAGACATTCTACAATGGTTTGAGTGCCTCTACACGCATTCTCGTGGATGCAGCCGCCGGTGGGGCTTTGATGGGAAAGACTATGGCCGAGGCAAACTCGCTGTTGGAAGCTATGGCCGCAAATGCATATCAATGGCCATCGGAAAGATTGACGCCGAAGCGAGTTGTGGAAGTTTCAAGTAATGATCCGATTTCCACATTGGCTGCTCAAGTCGCCGCCTTGACTCAGCAGCTCCAAGCATTTTCGCACGCACCTTCCCCCATTACCATAGAGACATGCAATTGGTGTAACGGATCACACTCGAGCGCGGAGTGTCAAGTCGGGAACCCGTTCGAGCAACATCCGATGGAGCAAGCTCAATTTGTGGGGAGTGGAAATTGACAAAATAATCCGTACTCCAATACGTATAATCCGGGGTGGCGCAATCATCCCAACTTTTCGTGGAGAAACGGACAGAACTCAAACCATCCCCCGTTCGCTCAGACCCAACAGCAGCCCCCTCCCGCTCCCAAAGTTTCTCTCGAGGAAGCACTTGCAAAATTGGCGGCGAATACGAGTCAATTCATGACCCGTACTGAAGCGACATTGCAAAACCATTCCGCTTCCATACGAAACTTGAAGGTCCAGCTGGGCCAAATTGCTAATGTGTTGATAGCCCTCCCGGAGGGAGCATTGCCTAGCACGACCGAGACAAATCCTAGGGAAAGTCTAAATGCGATCAGTCTAAGAAGTGGGAAGGAGGTGTTGGACCAGCCCGAGCGGTGTGAAAAGAAGAAGGAAATTGAGGAAAAGAATAATTTAGAGACAGAGGAGTCGCAAGATTTTAAACCTTCAATAACGTTGCCGAATAACCCGAAGACATGTGTTCCCCCCGTCCCGTTTCTGCAAAGATTACAGCAGAAAAAGGAGGACAAACAATTTTCTAAGTTCCTTGACGTGTTTAAAAAGCTTCACATTAACATTCCGTTCGCCGACGCATTGGAACAAATGCCGAGCTACGCTAAATTCATGAAAGAGATATTGTCGAAGAAAATAAAACTCGAGGAGTTTAAAACTATCACCTTGATGGAGGAATGCAGCGCAATTCTTCAAAAGAAGCTCCCACCAAAATTGAAAGATCCGGGAAGCTTCAACATACCGTACACCATGGGGAATCTTTCTTTTAATAAGGCACTGTGCGATCTCGGTGCTAGTATTAACCTCATGCCTCTGTCGATTTTCAAAAAGCTGGATATTGGGGAAGCCAAGCCAACAACAGTCTCCTTACAATTGGCGGATCGATCGATTAAGTATCCGAGGGGAGTGATTGAGGATGTTTTGGTAAAGGTGGATAAATTTATCTTTCCAGCGGACTTTATCGTTCTTGACATGGAGGAAGACGAAGATATTCCGATTATCTTGGGACGACCATTTTTGGCGACCGGCAGAACTCTTATTGACGTGGAAAAAGGTGAATTAACTCTGCGGGTTCAAGAGGAGCATGTCACGTTCCAAGTGTTCAAATCTTTTCCATGTCCCGGAAGTGTTGATAAAAGGTCACAAATTGAAAGTGTAGATGCCGTTGAAAGAGGAAAGCACCGAAAACATCGTCGGTTGAAAAATTCAGATTCTGTGGCAGATGGTCCAATTTTTAAGAAGGATGTAGAACGAGTAGCGTTTCTCGAGCATGCGTACAAATCTGCTGCAGTCTTGAGTGCGTTCGTGAAGGAGGAGAGTAAGCCGGAAGCCCAGCGGACATTTAGTCATGAGAAAAACGGGTGTTTCGGGAAGTTGTTCACGTCGAAACCTTTCCGCAAACAACATTTGATGTCTGAACCGAAAGTTGAATCGTTAACGACCGATGGTCATAATTTTAAAAAATATATCAACGGTTCGATAAACGGGGCGGAAACCAAATGGAGTTTGCGAAAAGCGAACTAATATTTTCAAATAGGTCCGGCTGAAGACTATAAACTTAGCGCTTCTCGGGAGGCAACCCGAGTTCGTAGTTGTAGATTTTTGCGTTTCTTTATTTTTCTTGCATTCTTGTTTTTTATTTTTCATCATTTTTGTGCTTCAATTTGCTTCTGCCTCTCGCTTTTAATGTGTTCTTCTCAAAATTCTTTGCAGGAAAGTCCCAGGGGAGAAACTGAAGCCTGAGCCGCGGCACAAGTATTGTGAACCGCGGCACACACAGCTCGAAAGGGAGGGCTAAACAAATTGTACTCTGTGCCGCGGCACGGCATAAATGAGCCGCGGCACACTTGAGCCCTGAGCCGCGGCACACGGAAACTGAGTCGCGGCACACGTTAAAACATGCGAACAGCTGAAAAGGAACTGTACTCGGTGCCGCGGCACACTTGAGCTGTGCCGCGGCACACCATGCGGAATTCAAAGGGGTCAGGTACCTTATAACTCTCATTCTGCCGGCCACCACAGGTAAGTTTCCTTCCCTTCTCTCCCTTGCGCGCGCGAATCGGCCGAACTCTTCGCAAAATTTCTCCTTTCGATTTTTCTTGCAGTTTTCACAAACCAATCGAGGTATGTTCCAATCTCTAATCTCTACTTGTTTCATGAATTTAAATTTGAAGTTGTTTATGTATTGGATGGATTGAATATGTTTATTTTCCTTCAAAATTTCTAGGATGGTTTAGGGGATAACATAGTAGTTTTAATCGAATTTTCATGGTTAGTTTGGAATATGAATGAGTTGAGTGCGTTGTTTTGATGATGAATGAATTGTGTTTCTGTTCTTGGGGGTTGAATCGAGCTATAGCCATGTTTATTCTTCAAGTAAACTCGTGCCCTTAAGGTGTTTGATGAAATGTCTAAGTGAAAAATTTTCTTTGTTAAAGCAATCTTTTGAATCTTTGTGCAACGTATTCGTTCTGAATTTACAGCAAGCCCAACCCTTACGTCTAGTTTAAACGTTTAAGTCCAATTTTATCTTTCTCTCACGGAGGTGCTATCTTTTTAAATTCTTGACTTACGGCTGGACATTTTTAACCGAGTGATGATTATTGTTGTTATTGTTTGCATAAATAAACCCTGGTGTTTTATTTTTCAGGACTGACTATGGCGAGAACAAAGAAGCTGAGAAAGAGAGCCAGGACCCAGTCATCCCCCACTCAAGGGGAGACCTCTCGTAGTCGGGCCGAGTCGGAGGGGCACCAGTTTTCGGACCCTGAAATTCACAAGATCTTCAATGAGAAGATTCGGCCGCGACCGCTTATTCCGGAGAGGGGATTTACTCCAGCCCCTCAGGACGGGGAACTGCTTGCTATGATAAATGAGATGGGGTGGGCCCGATTCGCTGCACCCCCCGAGCCAGCGGTTATCTCGGTTGTGCAGGAGTTCTACGCCAGTGCACTACTGAAGCACATTCGGGCAGGCCATACGTTGCCGTCATTAGAGTCTCGGACTCAGGTCGATGTCCGAGGTGTTACAGTTGATTTCTCCACTGCGGCTATTCGGAGGTTGTTTAGGCTTCCGATGGTAGATGAGTCGGCCTATGACCGAGTGATGACTAGCCTCACGAAGGAGGCCCTGCTCGAGACTATTGCACAGTTCGATTCCGACTGGGAGCAGCGCGCACAGGGTTCTTCCACTTTCCACTTCAAGAGCTCGCACCTCAGCCGGCTCGGGCGTGCCTGGCTATATTTTATATGCGCACGCATTGACCCCACCTCTCAGATCCGCACTGTCTTTCTCTCCCGCGCCCGGACACTTTATGCTATCACCTCCGGGTTGCGTTTCGATGTGGCCCCTCTTTTGGTCCGTTTTATATTTCAGTGCATTCAGGGAGGGGCCAAGACGGGGTTGAAGCACCCCTCTCTCATCTGCGCTTTGTGCCGGCAGTCGGGGCTGACGTGGTCAGACGAAGAGCCGATGCTTGCTCCCTAGGCCCCGATCGACCACCGCATCATCTCACATTTTGACCAGTGGGGAGGAGCACCGGCGCACGCTCGGGGGAGAGGATTTCTGCTGGAGGAGGCCCACGAGGGGTCCCCCGAGCCTCTTTTGCTGACACATGGAGATGCCGGCCCGCCGCCCGACAGAGAGAGATTGCAGGAGATGTTTGATGGGCTGAGGGAGGATCTGAGGAGAGAGAGAGAGGAGCTGAGAGATGAGATGAGGAGAGAGAGGGAGAGTATGATGGCTGCCATGCGAGAGGCGCAGCGGACGGAGCGAGAGAGCGTTATTGCTGCCGTCAGAGCTGAGATGCGAAAGCAGGCCCGCCGGGCCAACCGACGAGAGGCGAGGCGTCTGGCAGAGAGGGACGCTTATCATCAGGAGCACCTTGCCGCATGGACGGCCCATATCATGCATCCCGACGGGCCATTTATTGCACCCGCCCGGCCAGCCACACCACCCTCCTCACCGGATGATGCCGGCACCAGCTCGTGAGCGGACTGGAGGGGAGTACTTGACCTTTTACTTTTACTGCATATCATATTTTGTCCATTGAGGTCAATGTACGTCCTAAGTTTGGGGGGGGTTTACTTTTTGTCGCTACATTCATTGTTGTACTTTATTTCGTTGCACTTTTCATTACTTTGCGTTATTTTTTTCGATAGCCTTGCTTGTCTTAATTTTTCTCTATTCGTGAATTTTTCGTGCTTCTATTTGTGTGATACTGAGGTTACGACACTGTTTTTCTCTCAGAAGAAACGGTCGAGTTCTAGTCAGTGATTTCTGTTTCTGCTTAGTAGTCAATTAGGCCCGAAATTTTTTCGTGATTGTAGAGGTCTTGGCGGATAAGAGAGGAAACATACTTGTTTTTAAATCACCGTCGATACGTTTGGTTACATTTTTCGGTTAGTTAGTCGTCCAGTTACATTAGTCGTGTTGGCGCTTAGACTGAGTTTAGAGTCGGTCAGTTTTTCCCACTAGTCGAGATAATTTTGTTCTATGAAGGGAAGTCTAGTAACCGGGGGTATTCACGTGACCCGTTGTTTACTCTCGCATAAAACGACGACCCTGATTAGTGATTTAGAGATTTCACATGTGCCAATGAAAAGGAGCCTAGTAACCGTGGGTATTCGCGTGACCCGTTGTTTACCCTCGCGTAAAACAGCGACCTTGATTCGGACATGCGGAAATTATATATTCAAGTTGTTTCTCCGCTGTAGAAGGGAACTTAGTAACTAGAAGCATCCATGTGCCCCATGAGTGTCTTTTACGTCAAACGGTTTCCCAATACATGAGAATGGAAGTTCCACCCTAGGATTATCCCGATGAAACATCCCGAGATCCGAACCTAGTGGTCAACTCGAATAAATTTCTTGAGCATATATATATAAGGGAATACTGTCCGAGGATTATTTTTATGAAACTCGTGAAAATTGTGCCATTAGACTGAGGAACGGGGCGAACTAGCTTGTTTATTTTAACCTTTCATATTGACGGTCGATTTGATTCACGTTTTGTTAATCTTTGAGCTGGATTTTCTTCATGAACGAGTGATTAGGACTGAACTTGATTACTTTGTGGGATCAGTGTTCTGAGTGCAGCTCGCTATTATGACACTCGTATTATTCAGAGAGAATTTCAGGATAGTATTGATTAGGTTGAACACTATGAGTTGCACGATGATTCACGACATTCTTTTATTGAAATTAATTCTTTTTTGCTTGAGGACAAGCAAAGGCTTAAGTTTGGGGGTATTTGTTAGGCGTATTTTTATACGCTTATTTATCATTATTTTGTATTATTTTGGAGAGTGAAATTGTTTAAATGAGCCTTTAATGCCTTAATTTTGTATGTTTGTCAGGAAATTGAAGTCAGGAGGCGAAAAACGAACGGGCGAAAATGGCAAATTTTGGCTATGAGCCGCGGCACAAGGAAGCAGGCGCGGCACGAAGACACCCGGCCGGGCACAAAGTGAATCAGACTGGCCGCGGCACAGTCCAGGTGAGCCGCGGCACAGAAGAATTAAATGACGCCCAGGCATCCAGTTGAAGGCTCTGTGCCGCGGCACAGATTTAGTGCGCCGCGGCACACTAGGCGGTTTTTGTATGTCCGCGCAGATTTGGGCCGTTTCGAAGCCAGTTTTCAACCTACTCATACGGACGCGATTTGGAGGATGTGCTAAGCTATAAATAAGGGTTTAAGACCCTAATTAATCATCTTTGATCTTTTATCTTTTGGATGTTAAGCTTGGAGACGTCAGAAGAAGAGGGAAGCAGAAGACTTCAAAGGCAGAGGGCGGAAGCATCTGCGTTTGATTTTAATGCTTTCATTCATTAATTCTGTATTTTTATTTATTAGTATGTCAGGCTAAAACCCTAATCTAGGGTTTTGATGAAACCTATGTTTTGACGAATTGCTTGAGATTATCCAATTAATTACCTTTTTGTTGAGTTTTCCCAATTGTGTTTAATGCTTGCAATTATTTGGCCAATAGTTGTATTGATTTAATCATTCAAATCGAATCGGGAGAGGAGAATTGGTGAGGAACTATTGGTGAGGACCGTTTTATTTTGTGAGATAGGAATATACTCATAGGAACTACGTGGCCTTTTGGGGATTTTATGCTTTTCGCCTATTGACGAATTAATTCACCTAGGGATAGAGTGCGTTATTCGCCTTTAGATAAATCTATTGACCTCGGGAGAGGCGGTAGAATATATTAGCAATCTCCGCCTTCAATAAATTGGGAAAAATTATTTATTACGGATAATCGAGAGTAAATTCGGATAAACCGAGGTGGATTCAGAATCCTAGACTTATTCATCATTTGATTTCCCTTTCTTCTAGCTATCGTTTTCTACTGTTTAGTCTCTTATTAATTCTTTTAGTTATTAATTGCAAAACCCAAATTCGATTGTTCGAATAAAACTAGAATACACAAAATCAGTAGTTAGTGATTCAGTCCTCGTGGGAACGATACTCTACTTATCACTTTATTACTTGTAAACGATAACGTGCACTTGCGTGTAAGAAATATCGCAACACCTGTTGCAAGACTAGAGGCCATAAGACTATTCCTTGCATATGCTGCATTTAAGGATTTTGAAGTTTATCAGATGGATGTAAAGAGTGCTTTTCTTAATGGCATTCTAGAAGAAGAAGTCTATGTAGAGCAACCCCCAGGTTTTGTAAAAGGAGACAAAGTCTACAAGCTGTTGAAGGCTCTCTATGTACTTAAGCAAGCACCAAGAGCGTGGTATGAAACACTGTCTGTGTTTCTCGAGAAGAATGGTTTTTGCAAAGGAAAGGTAGACAAGACTTTATTCAGAGTGGAACACGAATGCCACATTTTGATAGTTCAAATATACGTGGACGACATCATATTTGGCTCAACCAACCCAGAGCTGTGTGAGAAATTCTCAAATCTCATGCAAGGAGAGTTTGAGATGAGTATGATGGGAAAGCTTAACTTCTTTCTCGGACTACAAGTTAAGCAGATGGAAAATGGAATTTTCATCAATCAAGCCAAGTATACCCGAGATTTAATCAAGAGATTTGGAATGGAATCAGCCAAACCAGCAAGAATCCCTATGAGCACAAGTACTCACCTGGATGCAGACGAGGCAGGCATATCAGTGGATTCAACCCACTACAGAGGACTTATTGGATCACTTCTGTACCTCACTGCAAGCAGACCTGACATATCCTATGCCGTAGGAGTTTGTGCGCGATTCCAGTCCAAGCCGAAGCAATTACATCTAGATGCAGCAAAGAGGATAATAAAATACCTTAAGTCTACAGTCAACGTTGGACTATGGTATCCTAAAGACAACAACTTCGAGCTGTCAGGATATTCAGATGCAGACTTCGCAGGATGCAAAATTGATAGGAAGAGCACTAGTGGAACGTGCCAATTCCTAGGAACCAGACTGATATCCTGGTTTAGCAAGAAGCAGGTTTCTAACTCTATCTCCACCACAGAGTCAGAATACCTAGCTGCAGGTAGCTGTTGTGCTAAGATTTTATGGATCAGACAACAGCTAAGGGACTACAATATCATTGCCAATGAAGTCCATATCTGGTGTGACAACAATAGTGCTATTGCAATAACCAACAATCCGGTTTTGCATTCAAGGACCAAGCACATTGATGTTAAGCACCACTTCATTAGAGATCACGTGCTTAACAAGAGAGTCAGAGTTGAAAGATTCAGCACAGACTATCAGATTGCTGACATCTTTACCAAACCCCTGCCAGAAGAAAGATTCTTGGAGCTGAGCAGAGAACTTGGTCTACTAGATTGGGAATCTAGTACAGAAGCAAGATGAAGCAGATCAGAGGAAGGTCGGACTCAGCTGATTAAAGAAATCAGATCCTAGCTGATGCAGACAAGAGGACGAAGGACGAACAAAGGAACCTAGCTGATCAAAATCTCAGGCGAGAAGTTCAAGGAGTCAACTCACCTGATGCAGAGCAGTCAACAGTCAAACCAGCTAAGTTTTCTAAACTTAACTGACCTCTGAATATATTATTATTATCTGCCATAATATTATATTAACTTTGGTTCGCAAGTGGCATTTTAATACACGTGGCAATCACTCGATAAATCGACCTCCACGGTGGCCAATTAAAACCAACCGTCAAATTTTAAAATGGACCACCAATTCAAATTTGAAATTTAAAAGAATCTCAAAAGGTGTATCACCATTTCAAATATATAATAATTTAATCCATACGTCTTTTCATCTTCTTTATAAGGACGAAAACCTTTTCACTTTACCTTTTACGCTTACCAATCTTTCAAACCCTAGATTTACAGAGCAAAAATTCTTGAACTCCAAATACACTAAAAATCCTTTGTTTGCAGAAATGGAATCGTATTTCGAAGACGTTAACATGAAAGCAGTCAAAGACCAGATTATCTTTTCTCTGGTCGTCGATTTCGAAGGCCTGTTGGAAGGAAATCTGGAGAACTACCTGATCCGATCGATGAAACTCAATGGGATCTACCCATTCCTGGACATCAGTCCAAAGCATCTGTACAAGGAGGACGTCATCGCCTTCTATCGCGAAGCATATGTAATTCAAGGCGGTATTAGGAGCACAGTCGGCGGAAGACAAGTCGACATATGGCCAGAGTAGATTCGTACGGCCTTTGGTATGAGGCATCGTGGCATACCCGTCGAGGCACTCAAACAGTCAGCAGCCGAAACCTGGAAGAAAATCAAGGCAATTGACCAGCCGACGAAGCTGAAACTCACTGCTAAAAGGAGCGAGATTAAGAAGGTATATCGATATGCGTTGGACATTACCAACAAGATCATCATGGGCATGGCTGACAGTTACGACCAACTGTCATCAGCGAAATTCACAGTGCTGGGAGCACTGATTCAAGACGAACAAATTGATTGGGCGGATTACATTTTTAGGCAACTTGTGCGCGAGGTCAACAAAGCCGAATGGCTTGTTGACAAGAAGAAATTTAAAACCAAGCTGGCGTTTGGAACGCAGCTGAGTTGGATTTTGGAAAAGATGGATGTGGTAAAGGGTACTACTGATCCCTTTCACATCAATAAGAGGCTTGGTCACCTGGACCAAGAGACGCTGAGAAAATTGGGAAGCACAAGGAGAGCAGCCCAGATGTTGAAAGAGCTGCCTGACTCAAGGACCTACCCCAGATACGATTTATCATACGAGTCGGACAAGCCTGCAGAAGACAACCCCCCTGCAGCCAAGTCAGACTCCGAGTCAGACAACACACCAATAGCTGTCCGATTCAAGAGGAGGGGACCAGCCCCTGGAGAACCATCTATCATGCAGTCATCTCCAGAACCTTCACCCAAAAGACCCAGGCGACTGCAGTTTAGTCAGGAGGAGCAGTCAGATCATCATGCCAGTCCTGCAGCCAGGTCACCTACCCACCTGGAAGATCAGCCTGCTCCAGGCAGCCTGGAAACTCAGATCGTGGCTGTCCTCACTCCAGCATACATCCCAGAGGAGGAAGAAGCAGGTCTAATCATCTCAATTCCTGAAGCTAACTATACATTTAACCTGCTGGACAACAATGTTTTCAAACTGTCCATAGAACAATTACAGCTTGTTAAACCTCTAGCCTTGAAACACTCTTTTATTAATATTTTTGAAGAGTGGAAGTTTTTAAAATCACTGTCTTTTGCAAAACTTCAAACCTTTATTGAAACCAGTGGTTTGGAATATTCCCAAGCCACAGAGGATGTACTGATATATTTTTGTAAAGTATCAGACATAGTTTTAATCCTCCAGGAGAATTGGTTCATGTCTAATTTTAAAACCAACATGGACCAGTTCATCCATTCCATTATGCACAGTATTTTTGATGGTTCATTTGGAGAAGAAGATGAGGAGGAAGAAGAAGAAAAAGAAATTAGAATTGAAGAAGTAAATGGAGAAGAAGGTGAGGAAGTCATTGTCATAGATGACGAAGAGGAGCAGGAAGAAGAAGAAGAAGGAGGAGGAGAAAATGTTGTAGCTGAAGGAGAAAACATTTTAGTTGAAAAACATTCTGAGGAAGTTGAGAAAACAGAAGAGCTAATTGATGAAGAAGAAGAGGAAGGAGAAGAGGTAGAACAGGAGGATGAAGGAGAGAAGGATGATGATGATGAAGGTGAAAAGAATGATGAGGATGAAGGAGAAGATAAAGAAGATGAGAAAAAGGATGATGATGATAATGATGATGATGAGGATGATGACAAGGGTGAAGGAGGAGATCAAGGAGCTGAGAAAGAAAAAGAAAAAGATGAAGAAGAAAAAGAAAAAGAGGAAAAGGAAAAGGAGCCGGAGAAAGAGCCTGAAGTAGAAGCTGCAGATAGGGCTGGGGCACCTGCCCGGTACACAAGCCTGGACGCCGAGCTGGCTGAGGACTCCAGATCAGGGACACCTGAAAAGACCCCATCTGGAGTACCGGCTGCAGATAGGAGCCTACAGTCTAGTGGTTCAGTCGCAAAAGGCTCAGGTGAGCACTCTCCACCATCGCAGATCTCACCTGCGATGACTGAGCTGATAAGACAAATCGTAAAAGATACTATTGGAGAGTTGCTTGCATCCCAGGTCACCTCTGACCTTCAAACCATCAATGCTAAGATTGATACTTTGCTGTAGAGGGAAGTCCCTCAACCTCCTCCCCCTACAAACAACAGAATGCCATTTGGCATGTCTGACTGGATGCACAGAATAGAGCAGCAGTTGACTACTTTAGTTGATGCTGGCAAAAAGGGGGAAGATAGGATCCAGGGGGAAGGAAGTACTCAAGGAGAAATAAGGGAAGAGCTAAGATCAAATAAGAGGCAAGATATTCTCTAAATTGAAGGAGGACCATCAAGTCTGAAAAGAAAGGAGATATCTGCCCCCAACCAACCTGAAGAGCAGTCTGTGGCGAAAAAGAGAAGAACAAGAGAGAAAGAAGAACAAAGATTCAAATGGGAAGGCAAACAGTTGTGGTATGTTGAAGAATTCTTACCAGCAGAATTCATGACCAGTTGGGCGGATGCCAAGAAACAATTCACAGAGCAGTTCTACCTTTGGGAGATTCTCCAAGATAAAGAATGCTCGCCCCAACAGTCATTCATCAACTACATGGATGCTAGATGGCCTACTCTGTGGAAGATCATGCTTAAATATGCAGCCAAATGGCATGCTTATCCTATGATTCCTCCATTCAGAGCAGTGGAAGCGCCGACCCGTTTGGATAATGAGCTTAACGAGCTAGAGCTTCAAGAAGAAATTAGAAAGCTATGTGAAGAGCACAAGTTCTCTTCAAAAGAAGACCAAGACTTTGCTGCCCTAGTCATAAGGAGGAAATATGGTCTTGCACACATCAAAAGTAGACCAATCGGTGCAAAACTATTTAGACCTCCCAAGCAAACGGTTCGCAGAGGAAGGGGCAGATAGTTTTTGGATGTAATTGTAATTTTTGTAATTTTTAATTTTTCTGTATTTATTCTATTCAAGCCATGTACTTGTAAAAAACAGAAAATTAATATATACAGTCATTTGAATGACAACTCCTAGTTGTCTCAAAACAAGACTGATTTTGAGTTTGTGTCTTGCACCTAAGTGCAGACTTGTACATTTGATTACTTGTTTAAAGTTTTGCCATCATCAAAATAGGGGGAATTTGTTAGGAATACTTGTTAGATTTTGATGATGTCATTAATATAAATTCAAATATTTATTACTTGGCAAAAATGTAAGGAAGAACCAAATGAGTATCTTCCATAGGACAAAATATGTTAAGTGTAAAACTTGGCAAAATGTAAAGAAGAACCAAATGAGTATCTTCTATAGGCCAAAATAAGTTAGGCTAAAAATCGGCTAAGTACTAAAGATCAACTGAGTTCATCAGAGAGGATCAGCCGAGTCAAGTCAGAGTAGTTCTGGTCAACGAAAATCATCAGGGATGTCTGACCAGACTGCAGTCAAGATACCTCAGACAAGTCATCTGATCAGACAAGTCCTAAACAGTGAACATCAGAGAGGTGCAGAGAAGTTAACTGCACATTAGCCTAGTCGAGATCAGCCAAGTACTCCAAGTCCACGTTAGCATGCGTTGAAAAGTCAAGAAATACGAAAAGTCACATGCAACGTGAAGAGACAAATTGGAGAGATTCCCGCAAAGGATATGAATTAATTAATTCATCCAGACCCACCTTGAAGACTTTAATCCTATTATATTCAAAAGATTCGACGCCTCACATGCAGAGTCTTCACAACGGTCGGAAGTTAGATTAAAATAATGGAAATCCAGCCTTACAACGTTCAGAAAGAAAACAATGAAGTCTACCTCTCCAACGGACGAATTTGTTGAAAAAATTTGCAACGGCTATGAAGAAATGCTCAAAGATCAACACCTATAAATATCCGAAGATTTGAAGTTGAGCATTAACGGTGCGAACATACTTTCAAGCGATCAAATCATTCAAGCAATCTAAAGCAATCTATAGCATCGTGAAAAGAGCGGTTCTAAAAAGTTCATACTTGAAGAAGCTCTTAGTTGGAGAAGACAAAAACTCTTGTCTATAATCCTGAGTTCGGGGTACTTCACTGGTTGAAGTTAAGAGACTGTAAAGGCATCCAAGGATCGAGGATCAAGAGGTGCAAGGCATTCAAGTGTGTTACAACGGCATGGATTTCCACTGGTTGGAAGCTGTTGTAGTTTGGTTGAATCACTGTAATATTTATCACTGGTTGAGAATTATAGTGAATTCATCTCCAACTGGTTTGGAGAAAAGTGGATTAGTAGAGGATTACCCCACCTCTGAGACCACTATAATTGCCTGCGTTCTTTACTGTTTTATAGCATCATACCTTAACTGCTGCATTCATCATTAAGTGTTTCATTAGTTGTTTTGTATTCGTCATCAGCTGATTTCCGCACGTATTAAGAACAAACGACTCCAAGTCATTTGTTCATCCATCAGCTGAAGAAACTTACTCTTTGTGAAAAAGAGTTTAAGAGTTTCAATAAGTCTATTCACCCCCCTAGACTTATTCCTGGACGACTTGTGACCTACAGTGTGGACGTTTACATATACATTTTTCAAGTAGATTTTAATGTCTTTAATTTTACTATCTAGTCAAGATGCGTTTTGACAAGTAAAATTAATAGTTGGTTCCTATTTGCCATGTATTAAATTAACATAGACTCCGATGAGGAGATTATTAATTAATACACCTAAGTGAGCACCATAATTAACAATCCTTAGAATATTATTTAATGATAATAGTCCTCCAGATGGAGAGGTCCTATCATAAAAAATAATATTCACCTTTTTGCTATCTAATTGAAGTTTAAAACTAGTGAGCTAATAATCAGCACATCCGATGTGGAGGAAGACCTTTTTGCATGAAGTCGAACTTTCTGACTGCCTTGTCAAAACGAAAAGTCCTAACTACGTGAAGACTGCTACAGTCCATTTCACGAGGTCTACATCCACCATCTCTAGGTCATAGGTCACGGGACGGTCTCTTGGTTATCTCCTAGAACCTCGTGGAGACCCAGTTCCTCCAAGTGGATAAAACCTATACCTATCACGTAAATGAGACACCTACTGGACCTACGAGGTGGTTGTACTTGTGTTTCAGAAGGTTCGGTTCCAATTTCTTATACAGGTGTTTCCTGAGGAGCTTCATTGTATTTTTCCAAAGAAATACTTCTACCTGCTCCACCTTCCTGAATGAACTCATCTTCTAGGAAGTGTGCTTGCAAAGCAACAACGATATTTCGATCTTTGGGCATGTAAAATAGATAACCCATCGTCCCAGATGGAAATCCAATGAAACGTCCCTTCACGGACCTCGCTTCCAACTTTCCCACCTTAATCTTCTTGACATAGGTGGGACATCCCCAAATCCTAATGTGATTAAGACTTGGTTTCCTGCCCTCCCACATCTCATATGGAGTTTTAGGAACGAATCTGGAAGGACATCTTTTCAAGATATAAGCAGCAGTCACGAGTGCATACCCCCACAGGCAAATCAGTAAGTCAGTATAGCTAAGCATAGAACGGACCATGTTCAACAAGGTTCGGTTCCTTTTTTCTGACACACCATTTAACTCAGGAGTTCCTGGTCACACGAACAACAAGATCGAGTCAGAACCAAAGCGCTAAAAGAAAACACGATTCTGACTACCTGAGGGTTCGAAAAACTACAACGTTAGTAATCACCCCCAAAACTTTGGAAAATTACAAAACGGCCCAAAACATCTGAAACACACGATACATGATCGCACCAACAATTGAAAGCTCACAACATATTAACAACATTAGACGGATCTGCGGCAACCCCTAAACGGTGGTTCCAAACAACGGTTATGAGAATTGAACGAAATAGCGACGGGAATAACATTAAACACGAAATTGAGTAAAACAAGTCCGAAACAAGCTCGGATGACAAAAGTTCCAGTATTAAATATTCTCGAAATATCAATACGGTTACAAAAGAGTCGCTAAAAAGAAAAATACACCAAAAATAAAAATACCGAGAAAAGAAAATTGCAGATATTACGTCACAAAGTCGTTAAACAAGCTGACAAATATATTTTTACTAGAGTACACGAAACATACCTTACTTTAGAGTATGATAGTCTTCCTTAAAATATCCTTTATGACTGCACTTGAACCACTTCCCCTCTGGCTTTTTGTTCACCTCAAACTGAGGTGCCTCGCCCTCCACTTTGAGGCTCGTACTTGCTTCTAAGCAACTTGCTTCTTCTTCTTTCCCAGTTTAGGTTTGGAAGTTGAAGCACGAGTAGCCGCAATAACTTGACAACACTATCTGAAGAGAATTTCATCAGCTTGAAGCTATATCAACCACTCCGGTAATGTATATTCTATATGATTCATATTGTAGTTCAGACGGAATCTCAAGGATTCTAGAAAAGATGTCTAGGATAATATCGACCTGCAGTCCGCATTTATAGTGCCCCACAATATATCTGGTTCGTTCAAATGAGCGGTCATCTTTAAAATATGGTCCCTTACTGACATTTCTTTAACCACATGGATCATCATGAAGACCCTTATCGCATTCTACCTACCCCGCTCGGTTTTAATGCCAAATATCTCACCGACATTTTAGTTCATCTTCGTGGTTGTGTTCATATTCTGGTGCTGATGCCGCTATATACATTTGTCAATGAAGCCAAAATATAACGGTGTTACATTTAATCTGATTTCTTCCATTTGCGGTATTCAGCCACCTCATCAGGTGTAGAATCTGCATTTGGAACTAGGGGATATTCGTCACTTAGAATGAATTTATATTCTTCAGCAGTGAGGATTGTAGTGGACAAAATTTGTCTACTTAATATAGGCCCAAATTTATGTGATAGCCCAACTAGACAGTCAAGTCGGACCATGTTGTATATATTAGTAATGTGGCTTGGGCCCAAATACGAATTCGAAGACCTACTAAATGGGTCAAGTCTGGACATGTTACCATTTGCCCAATGTGGCAGGCGGACTGAACAAGTCGGCCAAGTGTCTCACAATAAGACCCAATTGTATTATTGGGCCCTACATGTCCACTTCCTGATCTAGGATTGTAAAATACACGGACCCACTACCCAGCTGATCGTTTGGATGTTCTGACTAAGTCAGCCAACCAATCGACCACGACATCCTCCACATGCTTCTTAAGCGCGTTGACTGATTCAAACAGCTAGTCAGTCATAATGTTATCTCATGAAAGACACGAACGGTCACGAATGGGTCAATCGGGAAACAAGTCCACAAGAACATGAGGAGATAACGACATGTAGTTGGAGATAATAGAGTCGAATGAAACCCTAGGACCTCAGAGGTCGCCCTATAAATAGACAGATAGGCTGACTAGTCAGCCTCATTCAAGATCGGGTATTCTCTCTCTATCTCTCTTACTCTCAAAACATAACTGCACTATTGCGCTCCAACTCTTTCTCTATCTCCCTCTCAAAAACCCTAAGTTGCCGCTAAAAACCCCATCCGTCAGACTGACTTCCCACCGGAACCATCCACATCCGTCCGCTCTATACTATCACAGTTGTCCGCCACTATTTCCCAGAGATGCCAGGCACCGAAAGTTACCACAATCAATATTTTACATCATTTATTCAATAATTTCGATTTAATATTTCTTTAGTATCGTTTACTGACTTGTGTGTCGGAGGCCCTTCGCCGGACACCCCCATCGGTGCTCTTTCGTTGGGCTCTAACGTGTATTTTTGTGATTGGCAGGTTGCTAGCGCCCACCTACCCGGACATCCGGATTTCCGTAATTGTAGATTTCACCCTCTTCAAGGATATATTAAGATTTTTTTCCAATCAGCAAAGTTTATTCCAACTATTTTTTCTCCTCCAGACTATCAGCTAGTGGATTGAAGGACATTTAAGAAATAAAATTAAAAATATCCATCACATGACTTTTGGAAGCAAAATAATAGTGAAAAAAACTTAAAAACAATAGATATGTTATCAAGTAGTACCTCGAAAACCGCATATGCAGGCTCAATAGTGTGGATGTTTACACACATTTTTCAAGTAGATTTATAGGTTTTTAATTTTACGATCTAGCCAACCTTCATTTATGACAAATAAAAATTAATAATTGGTTCTTCTTGGCCATATATTAGATTAACATAGATTGTGATGATGAGCTTATTAATTAATTTACATAAGTGAACACCATAATTTAATAACTTTAGAATATCAATTTAAAATAACATAAGTGAACACCATAATTTATCATATCGAAGTTTAAAGCTAGTGAACATATAATTAGCACAACAATATGGAGGAAGACCCTAATATCAATGCGTATGCTAATTATTTCATAATTTAAATCAATTACGGAGGCCAGTTTGATTTCTATTTTAAAAAATAAGTTAAATTTATCACTTAATTATTTTGCATTGAAGTTTAAAACTAGTGAACCTATAATCTATCTCGTGAATTTTTATCATGTTTTGTCTTATCCAACTCGATTGGAATTTTTTATAAAAATAAATTACATGAAGAATAAATCATATTTTACCATAGGAATTTCTAATGTGAAAAATCATTACATGCCACAAACTGGGCAAAAGTACCAATAAATACATAAATAAAACTAATCATTCGTACTACCATGATAATTGAATTCATATTCAATGCAAGACAATTCTAGCAATATGTCTCTAGAAATCATAAATATCTAGCAATTAATCATTCGAAATTAATTAAATCAATAAAGTCTGAAAACTAGTGTTGATACCAATTGCTGGAAACAAAACATAGCGGAAGCGTGGAAAAAGAGATTTTCGATTGGCCAAAGAGCCCATGATCTATTTAAGTTGGTTAATTATTTAATTTATCTAGATTGATTAGTAATTTAAACAAATTTTACATATATAGTACATATTGATAAATGAAATGATCAGTAATTAGATCTGAAAGTAAGTAAGTTACCCTTCTAGCATGGTGGTATATCTTAGATTCCAACTCAAGTTTTTTAGAGTATTCACTCGTCTTGATCCGGATGTAGTGTGGGCAATAATTTACTGGATCACCTTGATACAAGTATAGATCAGACGGGACACTCCTCACACAATCTCATGATTTTATTTTATTTTTTCTGAATAATTTTATAACTTTTGAAAAATTAATGTATTTTCTAAAGTATGGAATAAATAATACAAGGCAAGATCCACAATTAAATGCAGTACAAAATCCGAGAGAGGCAGTAGAGGATGACAGTGGTTCGGTTGACCCTCTCATATGTCTTTTAAATAGCCATTTAGGGCTACCCTCGAGATCTTTTTTTTTTTTTTTTCTAGGGCTACCCTAGAGATCTTAATGACATACTTCAATTTTTCATAGTATAAACCATTCTTAATGTGATTGAATATATTATTATTAATTCACCTACTAAGGAATTAATATTGTGCTCCCACTCAAATCCAAATTTATGAACCGGCTCTTTTATGAATTAATTATTTTTGCATTTAACATATCTCATGTCAATTAATTAATTTAAACCACAGCTTTAGTTTATTAATCTCTGATCCAAGATCTAATATTATATTAGAAATTAATTCACCTGTACGATTTAATATAACAATCACTTTGACCTCCTTAAGGATACATCATCAACCCAAACGAACTGGTAGACAATTTTTAGTTATAATATTAATTATCATATAAATCATGTTATCGTCCAAAATATCGAGCATATTTAATCAGTCAAAGTGACATTCACCAATGATAAATCAAAAATAAATATTATAAATATATAATTAAATATTACACAGTAGAATTAAGAAATAATAACTATTGAGATCTTTGTTTTATATTTAGTTAGTACAAAAGAATCTCACCGTGACCCAGTTCAACGTATACGAAGTACGTCAATACATGCTAATAGTCAAGACAAACCAATTACCCTACAATATCTCACATAATTGTTTAAGATCATATAAATTATGAAGTAATTATATTATTTTATAATGCCCCGATGATATAATCTTTCGTGTTACACCAAGACACTATATTATCTATAATAAATAGATAATATGTGCATAATTATAAAGTAAGGTACAAAACATGCAGCGAAAAGAAACATAATATTTTTATAGATAATATAAAAAATAAAAGAATACAAATATAAAATATATTTTGCATATATATATATATATATATATATATGAGCACACCCATAATAGACGGAGTAAAACTAATACAAAAATTCAGTTTTTGTTCATAAAAGAATAAGTAGTACTGAAGTTGACTGACTATTGTGAATTTAAAGTAAACCGCGGACACTCATCACTCATGGTTTCTTACTTTAATTACCAAGTCTAAAAGCTTGGTTATAGTAGATCAAAGTAATATCTTTAAAAAAAAAAAAAAAGATCAAAGTAATATATATATGTTTGTGTTATTATAAAAAGTGTCTTATAATAAAAAGTGTAGGCAGAATTGTGGGAGTGGCGTATGTAAATCCTCGTTCACATCATAGCGTATGTCACCCCCACCCCCCGAGAATTTTTTTTTTTTTCCTGCCAATTTTTTTTTTTGGGGCAAAATAATTTTTTTTTTCCCGCCAAAATTTATAAGTGCATCACAGTTATAAAGTTACTGCATCACAATTATGATTTTAGTGCATTAAGGTTATAAGTTACTGCATCATAGTTGATGCACTTAACTATAAACTATGATGCATTAACTTATAATTAAGACGCACCAAAACTTATTAGTGTGATGCGCTAATGATATAAAAAAAGTGTAGTGCTTGTATAAAAAAGAATCATATTTAATTTTGAAGCAATTACATACATATATGATGCAGAGAAACTTAGGATGATGCAGTTTCCTATAACTATAATGTAGTTACATATATGATTCACTTACTTATAACTATAATGCAGTTACATACATATATGATGCAGAAAAACTTAGGATGATGCATTTTCTTATAACTATAATGCAATTACATACATGATGCAGTTACTTATAACTTATAACTATAATGCAGTTACATACATATATGATGCAGAAAACTTAGGATGATGCAGTTTCTTATAACTATAATGCAGTTACATACATGATGCAGTTACATATAACTTATAATTATACTGCAGTTACATATATATATATATATATATATATATATATATATATATATATATATATATATATATGATGCAGAAAACTTAGGATGATGCAGTTTCTTATAACTATAATGCAGTAAACTTATAACTATGATGCATTAAAACCCAGTGCATCACCGTTATGAAATTTGGTGCATTATAGTTATAACTAATTTTTATAACTGTGATGCACCAAAATAAAATGGTGCATCATAGTTATAAAATTTTGGCGGAAAAAAAAAATTGGCCCCAACAAAAAATTTTGGCGGGAAATTTTTTTTTTTTCCGGGGTGGGGGTGGGGTGGGGTGGGGATGGGGGGTGGGGCGGAGGGTGACACATGTAATATGATGTGTCATATGATGTGGAATGGGGATGACACATGTCACTCACACAATCCTTTTATTATAAGATCCTTTTTAGAATAACCCGACCCTATATATATATATATTTTCAAAAAGTCTAAAGGCTGGCTTATAGTTTATCAAAGTAAAAAAGTAAAGGGGTTGTAGAACAAAAAGTAATTTACCAACTTAAGTGCTCTGCTCAGGGACTGTTTATCAAATTTGTCTGTCTGGTAAATTATGTCTGTTTGGGTAAATTTATTTGTCTGGGTAAATTTGTCTGCCTGGATAAATTGATGTTGTTGTTTACTGTTTTTCATCTGAATAAATTTTCTGAATAACAGAAATGACTGATTACCCCTGAATATGAATTATAAGCTGTTTTATAAATTGTTGTTTATTTTTTAAGCAATATAAATGATATAATCCAAAAATCAAGACATAAATTCATAAAGTATTTAAAAATCTAATTTCAAACACAAAAAAGTCAAGTTCAGTTTTTGTTCATAAAAGAATAAGTAGTACTGAAGTTGACTGACTATTGTGAATTTAAAGTAAACCGCGGACACTCATCACTCATGGTTTCTTACTTTAATTACCAAGTCTAAAAGCTTGGTTATAGTAGATCAAAGTAATATCTTTAAAAAAAAAAAAAAATAGATCAAAGTAATATATATATATATATATATATATATATGTTTGTGTTATTCTAAAAAGGGTCTTATAATAAAAAGTGTAGGAAGAATTGTGGGAGTGACATGTGTCATCCTCGTTCCACATCATATGACATGTGTCACCCCAACCCCCCCACCCCCCGAGAATTTTTTTTTTTTTCCTGCCAATTTTTTTTTTTTTGGGGCAAAATAAATTTTTTTTCCCGCCAAAATTTATAAGTGCATCACAGTTATAAAGTTACTGCATCACAATTATGATTTTAGTGCATTAAGGTTATAAGTTACTGCATCATAGTTGATGCACTTAACTATAAACTATGATGCATTAACTTATAATTAAGACGCACCAAAACTTATTAGTGTGATGCGCTAATGATATAAAAAAAGTGTAGTGCTTGTATAAAAAAGAATCATATTTAATTTTGAAGCAATTACATACATATATGATGCAGAGAAACTTAGGATGATGCAGTTTCCTATAACTATAATGCAGTTACATATATGATTCACTTACTTATAACTATAATGCAGTTACATACATATATGATGCAGAGAAACTTAGGATGATGCATTTTCTTATAACTATAATGCAATTACATACATGATGCAGTTACTTATAACTTATAACTATAATGCAGTTACATACATATATGATGCAGAAAACTTAGGATGATGCAGTTTCTTATAACTATAATGCAGTTACATACATGATGCAGTTACTTATAACTTATAATTATACTGCAATTACATATATATATATATATATGATGCAGAAAACTTAGGATGATGCAGTTTCTTATAACTATATTGCAGTAAACTTATAACTATGATGCATTAAAACCCAGTGCATCACCGTTATGAAATTTGGTGCATTATAGTTATAACTAATTTTTATAACTGTGATGCACCAAATTTTTATAACTAATGGTGCATCATAGTTATAAAATTTTGGCGGGAAAAAAAAGAATTGGCCCCAACAAAAAATTTTGGCGGGAATTTTTTTTTTTCGGGGTGGGGGTGGGGTGGGGTGGGGATGGGGGGTGGGGCGGAGGGTGACACATGTAATATGATGTGTCATATGATGTGGAATGGGGATGACACATGTCACTCACACAATCCTTTTATTATAAGATCCTTTTTAGAATAACCCGACCCTATATATATATATATATATATATATATATATATATATATATATATATATATTCAAAAAGTCTAAAGGCTGGCTTATAGTTTATCAAAGTAAAAAAGTAAAGGGGTTGTAGAACAAAAAGTAATTTACCAACTTAAGTGCTCTGCTCAGGGACTGTTTATCAAATTTGTCTGCAGTAAATTATATACATTTGGGTAAATTTATTTATGCAGGTAAATTTGTCTGCCTGGATAAATTGATGTTGTTGTTTACTGTTTTTCATCTGAATAAATTGTCTGAATAACAGAAATGACTGATTACCCCTGAATATGAATTATAAGCTGTTTTATAAATTGTTGTTTATTTTTTAAGCAATATAAATGATATAATCCAAAAATCAAGACATAAATTCATAAAGTATTTAAAAATCCAATTTCAAACACAAAGAAGTCAAGTTCAAACACAAAGTAGCCAAATTCAAACACAAAATAGGCAAATTTAAACATTATTGAAAAATCAAATTTGACTCAACTTATATATATATATATATTATTTAAATTTAAACAAAATATTATACATAAATAATTCAATTTTGTATGTAAGTAATATATAAAATATTTAATACGTATATAAATAATACGTATAATAGACAATATATATTTATATATAGAAATATATTTTAAATAGATAAGAACATATATAATAAATATTATACATATGAATAAATATTAATATATAAGTAATATATAATATTTATTTATATATTCATAATATATATGATATTTTGTAGATACAAAAGTTTATTTATATAATAATATATAGTAACAAATATTATATTTAAATTAATAATGTATATTATTTATATATAAATAATACATATTACATTCATTTATATTAAAACCTAAATTTTTTATATTGTATATATAAATGAGTATATATAATGAGGACAAGAGAGTAATTTTTTGGTCCTAAATAATTTATATTGTATATATAAATGTGTGGTTTTCAATTATGGGTAGGTGAGTCATTTTTTTGTCTTATCATTTTCTTTTTCATTAATTCTTATTTTGCTGGACAATACCCATTTTCATGCTTAATGAATAAGCCATTTCTATCTGCGCGAATAAGTCATTAAGCCATAAGTAAACAACTACAAACGTCTGAATGAATAAGACATTTTACCCATTAAGTTGATTAAGTCACAAATAATAATTAAAAAAAAAAATTACCCTATGACATTAACCAAAAGAAAAATATCCCAAATTCCCTTTCACATGCCCATAGTACAGCACAGTCTACTTGAGTGTGTCTCTCTGAAGCAGCACTCCGGCCGCCTCGTTCGCTGCACAAAGGTAGTTCCAAAGAACCCATCCTACTTCTCTTTTCATATTTTTCACTGGCTGCATTTCCAACGGCCACGTATCTTGCTCCGTTCGATTTTCCTGAAAAAAAAATGTTATCACCTTTAGTCCCTTTTTTTATTTTAATTTTATTTAATATGTTGTTGGTGAGTTCTTTGAACGATGAAGGCAAAGCTCTGTTAACATTCAAGCAGTCCATTAATGAAGACCCTTTAGGCTCACTTACTAACTGGAACAGTTCTGATGAAACCCCCTGTAATTGGAATGGGATTACATGTCAACAACAAAAAGTTGTCTCACTCAGCATTCCTAGCAAGAAGCTCTCTGGGTTCCTTTCTGCTTCACTTGGATCTCTATCTGAGCTCAGGCACGTGAATTTAAGGAGCAATAGATTTTATGGGTTTCTACCTTCTGGGCTTTTTAGGGCACAGGGTTTGCAAAGTTTGGTTCTTTATGGGAATTACCTATCTGGGCCTTTGCCATTTGAGGTTGGAAATCTCGAATACATTCAAACATTAGATTTATCACATAATTTCTTTAATGGGTCTTTGCCTACATCATTAATTCTGTGCAAAAGGTTGAGGAATCTTTATATGAGTCACAATGATTTTAGTGGGCCTTTACCTGATGAATTTGGGAAAGGCTTGATTTTGTTGGAAGAGCTTGCTCTTTCTTACAATGAGTTTAGTGGTTTGATTCCCGGTGAATTGGGTGACCTGTCTAATCTGCAAGGAACACTTGACCTGTCTCATAATACATTCAACGGTTCGATCCCGGCTAATCTTGGCAATCTACCTGAGAAAGTTTATATTGATCTAACTTATAACAACTTAAGCGGTCCAATTCCGCAAAATGGCGCTCTTATAAATAGAGGGCCGACGGCTTTTATTGGGAATATTGATCTTTGTGGTCCTCCATTGAAGAAACTTTGTCCTTCTAATAGCGAGACGAGCCCGCCTTCTCCATTTCCTCATTTTCCCAGTTATTCCCCTCCAAAAGACAGAAGAAATGCCAGCGGCCATCGGCTGAGTAAAACCTCTATAATAGCGATTATCATTTGTGATCTGATTGGCATTTGCGTTATTGGGTTGCTTTTCTCGTACTGTTACTCGAGAATAAGCTTTTGCAAGAAGAGAAATAACGAGCATGCTTATGGTTATGCGAATGGAGGTAAAAGCAAGAAAGACTGTTCGTGCTTTCGAAAACATGAGTCGGAGACCTTATCTGAAAATGCCGAACAATATGATCTAGTGCCTTTAGACGGACAGCTGGACTTCAATCTTGATGAGCTTCTGAAGGCATCTGCATTTGTGCTTGGTAAAAGAGGCATTGGGATTTTGTACAAGGTTGTGCTCGAGGACGGGCAGACCTTGGCGGTAAGGAGACTGGGCGAAGGAGGTTCGCAAAGGTTTAAGGAATTTCATACTGAAGTCGAAACCATTGGAAAGCTTAGGCATCGAAATATTGTGACTCTCCGAGCTTATTATTGGTCGGTGGATGAAAAGCTGCTTATATATGATTTCGTTCCAAATGGGAATCTTGCTACTGCAATCCATGGTAAGTTTCATAGGAAATTCGGATTGTTACAAAAACTAATAAAATTCGAATCTCACTTTTAAACTTATGAATGTTTTCTTGAATACCCACTTGAAATTCATATTTGTTTTGCCCATATGTGCAATTTGTTAAATAGAAACATTGTCAAGAATGTTGTAAACTTGTGGAAGGCAACTGGATTTCTTGGCAGTTAGGCCAAATGTCAGGGCTAACATTTGTAAGGGATAATTACAAAAATTACCCCTGAGGTCTAGCATGTTTACAAAAAAGGCCTAGTGGCCAGTTATCTTTCAGAATTACAAATAACCTTACAAGTAACCCCTTGGCATTTATTTTCGTCTTACAAAGGTGCGAACTCAAAAGGAGTCAATAGGGGGTTTATTTTTAAGGTAACTACGAATCTCAAGGGGTTATTTGTAATTTAAAAAAGTAAGCATCATTTCGTAATTAGACTAAACCTCAGGGGTAGCTTTTGTAATAAATCCTATTTGTAATTATCCCTAATAAAATTATCATAGTCATAATCTCTTGTTTCTCCACTTGGTGGTAAATTGAATTTTTATAATCCTCAGGAAAACCCGGTCTGGTAACATTTAACCCTCTGTCGTGGCCCATACGGGTCAAAATAATGAAAGGGGTTGCAAAGGGCCTTGTTCATCTCCATGAGTACAGTCCCAAAAAGTACCTCCACGGTAATCTGAAGCCATCGAACGTTTTGCTCGGACACGACATGGAGCCCGAAATCTCCGATTTCGGCCTGGCCCGTCTGGTCGACATAACTGGCGGGGGGTTCCCAACCATTCCTTCCAGTCGGACGGTCTTCGAAAACCAACAATCCTCAGAAGCTCCTCCTCCTACGTGCCCCTCATCGGCTCCGTTCGTCTCGTACTACCAAGCTCCCGAGGTGCTAAAAGCCGTGAAGCCGTCCCAAAAATGGGATGTGTACTCATACGGAGTGATGTTATTGGAAGCGATAACGGGAAGGACGCCATTGGTCCAACTGGGGGACTCGGAGATCGAGCTCGTGTGGTGGGTGCAGTTGTGCGTGGATGACGGGAGACCGGTTTCGGATGTATTGGACCCACATTTGGTGCTGGAGGATGAGAGGGAAGAAGAGATGGTGGAGGTTTTGAGGATTGCGATGGCGTGCGTGCAGAGTGGGCCCGAGAGGAGACCGTCGATGAGGCATGTTCTTGATGCATTGGAGAAGGTTGGGTTGTCGTATGATTGAGAAATTTATTGAGAATTATTGCAGGTTTTGGTTGGTTTGAATGTTGTTAATAAACCTAGTTGCTATCTCATCCAAATACCACATTCACTAGTTCAATACCCACTGGAAATCCAACTCATTATTTACAGAAAAATACAGGCCAGTCTAAATACAGGCCAGTCTAAATCCAACTCATGTTGCGGTTGAAACATGGAATTCAAATTAATCAGCCCTAATTAGGGTGTATTACCGCGGTTCTGATTGAATTACAGTTTAGTTAAGACGGTCTAGATTGAAATTCGAAATCATAATCCATCGCATTCGAAATTGTAACCTGTCTAATCAAAGATATAAGGCCCTGTTCTTTTGGACTTATTTTTTAGTTTTTCAGTCCAGTTCAATTCAAGTTCATTCAGTTCCGTTCCGTTATTATTATTATTATTATTATTATTATTATTAATCTTGATTATTATTATTATTATTATTGTTGTTGTTGCTGCTGTTGTTGATTACTATTGTTATTACTAATAATATTTGTTGTTGTTGTTGATTGTTGATTATTATTATTATTATTATTATTTTTTTTTATTATTATTATTATTGTTTTTATTATTTTTATCATTATTATCATTGTTATTATTATTATTATTTGTGACATTTCATATTTTTGTGACATTTGGGATATTTGAGACATATTTATTAGTATTATTATTATTTTTGTTATTAGGATTGTAATTAATTATATTATAACATTATATTTATTATTATTATTTTATTATATTTATTATTTTTAATATTTATATTATTATCATTATTTTATTATTATTTACTCTTAACATATATTTCAATTGATTGATTGGTCCAATTCGATTCGATTCGAATCCATTCAGTTTAATTGATTGATTCGATTGATTTATTCAATCCAAAATAACAGAGCCTAACTCATCCAACAAAATCATAGTTTCAAATTTTTTTTCCTCCTATTATTTTGTGGTTCGTAACATACTTGTAAGTTGTATTATTTTTCATATTATTTCATGATTTAAGATTATTTGAGGACCAAACTTTTTTTACATACCAAGGGATTAATCTCCACCCTCCATCTTCCCTCCATTTTTATTTGATCTAATGGATGAGATTAATCCCAACAATTTAAAAAACCCACTTTCATCATTTTTTTCAAATATCAATATCTTTCAAACCGTTAATCGTTAAGTCAAAAAAAATATACCGTTACGACGAGCATTTAATTATCTTTCTATAGATAGACACTTTGATATATTTTCGACAAATTTTTTTTCCGCTTTTTTCACGTTTTTTTTCGTGGAGAAAAAATCACATATGATATATCATATATGATATTACATATCATATGTGATATGTAATATCATATATGATATATCACATATGATTTTTTCGGCCACGAAAAAAAAAACGTGAAAAAAACGAAAAAAAAATTGTCGAAAGTATATCAAAGTGCCCGTCTATAGAAAGATAATTAAATGCTCGTCGCGATGGTGTAATTATTTTCGCTTAACGATTAACGGTTTAAGAGATATTTAAATTATAAAAAATGTGTAAAATATTAAATACTTTTAATACCAACCATTGATTTCTTTTTGAATTGATGGTGGAAATAAATTCCTTGGTATGTAAGAAAAGTTTGGTATTTAATATAGGATGTTGCTAAACATACCAAGCATTTGTCTTTTTTCCTTTTTTTTTAGCAACGATAAAAAGGGCACGGCAACCAAGAATAGAAAGGAAGATTTCGGCCAACATAAACGGAAGATTTCAGAAAATTAACTGCTGCTTTTAGTTTTCATGTTTAATCAAGGGTCACGTGGTTTATACCCCTTAAGTAATTTTTGACCAATTTTTTGGATTATGCATCTCTTTTTTTAGATGGTGTTTTTTGACTTTATTTGTATAGATATTTTTTTCTTATTTTTTTCTTGATCAAGTTTTATAAATTTGTATTATATGTGAGTTATATTATATGTTAATAGAATCTGTTCAGGTTGTTGTTTAAAAAACTTTTGGCTGTAATGTGGGGTTTAAGAAATTAAAATATCAAATCATGTATAAAAGGTTTGTATCTGTTGCACAAAGACAATATCAATTTACTAAATTATTTTATATTTAGAAAAGTGCATTTATTTTTCGAAACTAGAAGTTACTAAATTGCTAAATTGCTATAAGTTTCAGTTACTAAACTATAAGTGAAGGCAATATGGCAATATTTTTCCAAGTTTCAATTACTAAATTGCTACTGTATTTATTTGTCATATATAAATGGTCTTAAAAGATTTTGAGTGGCAAGCTTTTTTACACTAGTTATTTATTTGGATGGAAAAGATGTAGTAGAGTAAAAGAAATATTTAGTAGGGTAGTTCTGCGGTCCACCAGTAATGTACTTGGTGAATATACATCAAGTTAAAATTTACTTAATTCTCACCGTTAGATTAATTATAAATATAATTAAATCAGTAGTACTAAATCTTAGCCATATGTTTATTGTAAATCTAGTACAAGTATTTTGTTAGAGTACTTTTAGAATTAAAATTACGTATTTAACCTTTTATTTTTTATATTAAAAAATAAATTTCACACTTAAATAATTTTTTTTATTTTTTCCGGTAATTTTTTATTTATGAATTTTACTATATTCCACTACGGAATTCTGGAAAATCTAAAAAATCTGAAAAATTCCGGAAAATCTAAAAATCGAAAAAATAAAAAAATTAGAAAATTACGGAAAATTCATAAAATTTAAAAAATCCGGAAAAAATCAGAACTTTTATTTTTAAAAAAAAATTATCTTGAACTGGATTCTCCTTCTTAATAGATTTCTTTCTAAATTCTACAGCTTTGATTTAATGCTTGTTTGTTTATTTTATTTTATTTTATTTCAATTCACCAACCAAACACCCCATTATTATTATTATTATTATTATTATTATTCGTGTTACTAATTTTATTTTCAATAAATATTGAACTCAGTAAATACAATCAATTCATTTGTTCCCGGTGGGTTCGACCCTTTTGGTTTTGTTTACAAGGCCACATGGAGATAAAAACTTACAGTATTTTCCAGAAATCGCCAAACGAGATCGAGTCTTCAAGCGAAGAACAAATAAAAGCAGAGAGGCACTCAGACATCTCCTGTTTTCTCTCGAAACATCACCCATTGAGTCGAAAAATCAGTCGAAAGTGATTTCTCGAGGTGAAACGAGTAGATAATAACGTCCTACGATAGAACGAGTCGAAAATAAAGTGTGGGGTCAAAATGGATAGAAAATTCATTGTGTGACGAAACAAGTTGAAAATATACAGTAATGTGGTACTTTTTATGAGGCACAATAATTTATTGAAATATGTGTAATTTGAGTATAAAGATAAATAATATTTAAATGGTAATTTATTTTGAGAATTAGAAAAAAGTAAAACATCTCACTTTAAATGGAAAGGAGTGAGTAATATGCTAAGACTAAAAATAAAAAATCAAGTTTTAGAATAACAATCCAAAAGACTAAAATATCTTTTGGAGGAAGCTAGATATTTTACCGTCAACATCTGTGCAAAATGATGATATTAGTTGTGACGGTGAACTAGAACATTTTAAAGAAAACTTTTACAAGCAGTCCAAAGTTGAGAAAAAAAGTTTGTTAAGAAAGCTAAAGGATATCATGGGCTGAACTACAACCGACATTCAAGTACCTTGAGTCTCCAATGGTTTACTAATTGCTTCACGGTTTGACATTGCTGTTATTTTTTTAAGCGAGTCATCCAGTACGCTGTGCTTACCACTTTGATCTAGTCCGCCACGATCACAACAACATAATATAGGTACGATGGCATTGGTCGTAACCACTAAGTCCAAGTAGAATTACAAGAAAATTCTCCATTACCTCTTAATCATCCGCAATGGTTTCGTTACAATTATGACCCGATATGGGCCTTCCCGTAAAAAAAAGACAGATTAAGGTTTAACTAAAAATCTATTGTAGTAAAGTAAAAAAATGTTATTTCTATTTTTGAATTTTGAATTTTTCTAGTAAATAGAAATCTATTTTTTTATTTAAAATAAAATTGGAAATTTAAATATTTAAATATTTATAATTTTCACTTTTAATAAATTTGTAGGTATTTAAATATTTATTTTCTAGGATTTTCCCTTTTTATTAAAAATTTCCAATCTTATTTTAAATAAAAAATAGATTTCCATTTACTAGAAAAATTCAAAATTCAAAAATAGAAATAATATTTTTACTATAATATTGTAGATATTAGTTAACCCGATCTCTTTTTTTTTTTTGAGATTTTTAGATTTTTTTTAAGAACATAACAGTTTTTTATGAAAAATACAACTAGCAGGTTTTTAAAAAAATATATATTTAAAAAAACTATATAACTTTTTATTTTTTTATGTAGAATAATACTCTAGTTTTTTTTATTAAAACAGTTTACAAGTAAATTTCAAAATTCTTTTTTTTCAATTTTTTTTATTTACGAATTTTAAGTAAGAATTTCCGGCTTTTAATATTAATATTACAGATAGTTTTTTCTTAAAAAAATAGTTTAAAAAAGCAGTAAAAAAATAGTTAAAAAAAGCAGAAAAATAATAATTTTAAAAAACGTAAAAAAACAATAAAAACCCACTTAAATAGAAAATTGCACATATTTGGTAAATATGTTTGAAAGTACATATATATGGTAAATATGTTTTAAAACTACACCCCTTTGATAAATAACTCTACTTGTCTTGACAATATTTTTTTTTGTAATTCTATTTATATAAATTTAATATATTTATAAGTAAGTAAATTAAATTAAAAAAAAACTAAAAAAAAAAAAGGCTGCCAGCGAAATGCTGGCAGCAAGGGTGGGGGGGGGGGGCAGCAGGGGGGAGGGAGGGGTAAGAGCAAAGAAAAAAAAAAGATTGAAAAGGACATGAAGTTGGTATATTGAGTAATTGGAGTTGCTATATTTAACCAACACCTAATGTAACTTTACTCATTATTTCATTGTATCAACATTAATGGATGACTTCATACTTGTTTTAACTCTTTTCATATTCTGGGACTTGCGTGTTGTGTCCCTTCTATTTCATATTTTTAGGATTTTTATACTTCATTCTTAATATTTATTTGTATTTATTTTGTATATTTTTATGTTTTAGAACTTGTATCCATACTATTTCATGTTTTAGGGTTTGTTTGTTAGGGTTTATATAGATGTTTAGTTTTTATTCATTTTATATTTTATTTTATTTTCATAATTTATGGCTATTTCTTTTTGATTTTGTGATTTATTTCATGATTCCTTTAAAAAAAATAATCTGTTTCATGATTACAGTATTTCTTCATTATTTTACATTTGATTTTTATGTATTTTAAAGATCGATTATTATTTTTTAAGTATTTTGACAAGACTGTTTTAATTATAGTAATTAGATTTTTAAAAATATTAACTTCATAGTTGAGAGTCTCGGGTAGGTCTAACATATATGTCTACAAGTTTAACGTGTACCGTTGTAATAGAGTGATTAATCTGAAATTGAATTAGCATCGACTTAACTAAATTGAAATTGATGTTTAACTGCATTAGTGTGATATATGAATTATTGATTCATTTTCCTGAATTTCGTGTAGTGAATGTTCGTAGACTCAAAGCAAAAGCGCATCCTGGCATTTCGGGAGTTTGTTACCTATTTTCTTCGCGGATTTATCAATAACTATGACGAATCTATTTTTCCTTTCGATCGTCCTCATCCAATCTAACATATTATCTCTACTTTCAAAAATATGTAAAAAAACAAAAAGAATAAAACTAATTAAATGAGCAATATATATATATATATATATAACATATCATCTCTACTTTCAAAAATATGTAAAAAAAACAAAAAGAATAACACTAATTAAATGAGCAACATATATATATATATAGATTGGGTGAGGACATATATATATATATATATATATATATATATATATATATATATACACACTAAACTAATCAAATGAAAAGGGGAAAACAAAAAAATATATTTTAAAAAACATTTTTACTATATTTTCAAATAAAAAGAGTAATATAACAAATAAGTGATATTACATGAGAAATTTAAGAAGAAAATATAGAGAGATTATGAGTTATACCTCTTCTTCACTTCCTATTTATACTAATTTAGACTACTAAAGAATAAGAATTATTGACATGACAATTCAATATAGATTAGGGAATTATTCTGTTGAAAGATTTTGAAATGACAATTAAATAGGTAGATATATGTTAGGGAACTATTTTTTTGTTTTGAAAGATTTTGAAATGACAACTCAATTTGTAGCTAATAATAATAATATATATCAAGATAATAATATATAATCCGAATAATAATATATATTATTTGTATAGATGACTATGTAAATATTTTTTTTAAATATAAATATATTGTATACAAAAATTATAGTCATAATAATACGGTCACAAACAAATAAAAATAAATATAAAATAGTAAAAAAAATTATCGAAAAATCAGTAAAAATTTGAAAAAATTCAAAGTATTATATATATATATAGGCGGTTCCAGCATCCGAAAACTACTGGTGCACCGACGCACCACAAAAAAATAACGGACTACCGACTTTTCTTTTTTCTAAATCTTTCCCTTTTTTTTAATAAAAAACTACCAAAACGACGCCGTTTTAACCGAAACGACTTCGTTTTAACTGAAAAGGCATCAAAACGACGTCGTTTTGGACGTCGTTTTGTATTTTTTTTGGGTTGTTCACGCACCATGCCCTAGTGTAGATCCACTCATATATATATATATATATAAGTTAAAGAAATAGGGAGGGATAAAAAAAACATTTTTTTTTTGTCAAGAGGAGGGATTAGTAAAAGAGGGGGTTGTCCCCATGGGCATAGACTGATGGTAAGTTGCAAGGTGATGGGGATGGAAACACTCTGATATTGCGGGTTCGAATCTGTGTGGCGATAATACGTTGCTGAAATATTGCATGGTTTGTTGCTGGATTCGTGTCTCGTTGATCCTCTCCCTTACAAGACTACCATTAATACACCTCATTCGATTTAACACCCACTTGATCAAGGGACTTCTGATAGGAAGTACATTTTCGTCTCTCTATCGACAAAAAAGTAAAAGAGGGGTTAGGAGACCCGTATGAAATAGGAAAGAAATTAATTTGTCAATTTTCGTAGGACAACTAAAAAGAAGCCGACTTTCACCTTCTTACTGTTGGTGGTCACCCGCCATTTACGCAAGTTGATCTTCAAAGTCAAAAACAATTAACACAAGGTTAGGCAGAGCTTTACTAAATTTAACTTTAGGCGTGGCATGATTCCGTAGAAGATGGTAAAAAGAAAAAAAAGAAGAAGATTTTTTTATTTTTATTTTTCAAATGTTTGACAAAATTTGAATAAAGGAATTGGTGGAAAATTCACTTTTTAACTATGCAAAACCTAACTACCAAATACTTTTTTTGTTTTTGTCGAGGGAGAGACGAATAACTCCTCATTTGTATCAGAAGTCCTTTGATCAGGCGGGTGTTAAATTGAGGGATGTGCACTAATGGCAACCCTGCAAGGAAGAAGACCAACGAGACACGAACCCAACAACAAACCGTGCAATATTTCAACAAAGTATTATCGCCACACGAATTCGAACCCGCAATGTCGGAGTGTTTCCACTCCAATCACCTTGCAATTTACCATCGATCTAAGAACAAACACTATTTTAGTTTGTTTGGCCATTTGAGAAACCAAAATCCAACCAAAAAACTGGTTGCTTTCCTTATTTGTCATTTTACTCTAACATGTGAAATTGTTTTAATCTTGCTTTTAATTGCTTTCCTTATCAAGGAGATTCAATGTTTTTCTTGTATTATATTTATTACATCATTCGTCCCCCTCGAATAGAGTAATTTGATTAAGGGACAACCTCTTTTTTGGTTATTCTAATGAATGTGCAATTTATTTTAAATTATCCATTCTTACTCATTTTTTTCAATCAACTAATATTATGATTTATAACGGATACTTTAATTTAAAAAATATTATATAAATTTTAATTAGGTACAAGGATATTATTTTGGAAATGCGTAGCTTGTAAGTATAGGGCAAATTTTATATCTTAAATTAGGGGATTCGGAGAGTATTTCTGTGTCTTGTATACTTGTACTTTAATACTAAAGGGAATTATGATTATTATTATTATTATTATTATTATTATTATTATTATTATTATTATTATTATTATTATTATTATTATTATCTCTAGTCGAACAATTGAAAAGGCAAATGAAAGAAGCTCTTGAAACTTCTCGACAAAAGATAAAACATCATCACCATCGGAAGAATCTGGGCTAAGTAACTCCGATAACTTGGCCTCTCGTAAAGGGTCCAGATAATCTCTCTCTAGCATTGAGGTCTTGAACTCATCCTAGCTGGAAATATCAACAGTAGGCTACACATATAGCCACTACAAATGAGCGCCCTAACTAAGAGAGTATGCCATTACAGTCACTCGGTTCTCTTTCGGACACTCAACCATGTCGAAGAGCTTATCGATATGCTTGAGCCAATAAATAATGTTGGCAGGTTCAAGCGAATCTTCAAAAGTAGGCGGTCGCTAATTGTTGGCAGCCCATCCACCTTGGAATCCACGTAGGCACTCGAATGATGAACCGGCCGAGCAGAGCTTGAAGCCGGACCGGGCACAAACCCGATATTCTCCCGGGCTCGTTGGAACCGGACCGGGCAGAGACATCAGAGCCGGCCCAATATCCGACCCGGGAGGCCCGAGCAGAGAAAAGATCAAATATTCCGAATCAAGATTACAACAAGGCCGACCTGAAGGGCGGGAGACCCGAGGACCGACCCCAGCGGATAAGAACCGCCAGAAGCATGTGAGGTAGGCCCGCATGCCAATTAATGCATGTAGTCTCGCCCCTTCCCAAGGCATTCCTTAGAGGCCGCCACGCGTCCAAGACATATATGCAGACTCACAAGTGTTTTGGGCATATTCCCCAAACATTCGCCAGCTGTCGTCTCCCCATTGGCCCAGATTGTCTATATATAGAAGAAAAGTACAGTGAAAGCAGATCTTTGGATTTTTAGCATTTATGACATAGAGAGAAAAAAGAGAGAATTCAGATAGACTGAGAAAAAAGATAAGACTTGTAATTAGCAAGCAAACAAGATAGACTGGCATAAAATATTCTGCTCGGCTCTACTCTATATTAAGGTCATTAATAAAATTTAGTGATCAAACACCTTCCATTTTGTTTATTATTTTCTACGTGTCTTCGATCCATTCGTCCAGATCAGCACACGTGACGTTGACCAAACCAGACGTCAACAGATTGACGCTAGAAGAAGGGGGGCATGACCTTCGATAAAGAAGATATATACTACTCACCGGATATGTCTCACGACAGTTCGAAAAACCCTCAGCCCGCGACGGAGGAAGAAAACCTCCTTAAGGTGGTAGAGTGCTTTAAACACCCTGCCTTCATCCAGGGCATGGCGGCCCTTATGGCGAGGGTTACAGGGGGCGGGACCCTTCAAAAACCCGAAGACCATGTCGAGGCGGAATCTCAGACGACCCGCCCCGCTGCCTTGGGACGAAACAAAAAAAGGACGGCCTCTTAGGGTCGCCGGAGAAAGGGCGGAAAGCCACGGCGAAAGCTCACATCCCTCTCGGAAAAGTAAGCTTTCGCGCCCCTCATCCGTTTTTGATCATCTTGGGGCGGGAAAGAAAATCGAGAAGGCAGCGCCGGCTCCTACTGTCCAAAGTCAGAGCCGTAAGGAAGAAAAAGCTCCCCACCAGTCCCTAAATCCAACGCAAGTATTACCTCCCACTCCGGGCGATAACTCGAGCGAGATCGAGTTTCTTAAAAAGTGCCTTACGGAGCTCGAAAATAAGCAACTCCAGCCATCCCAAAGTTCGGAATGGCTTAACAGCCAGGAGAGTCCCCTGGCCCCCAGTGTTCTGGCGGAACCCCTCCCGGAGAAGTTCAAGATCCCTCAAATTCCTCCATACAACGGGGAGACAGACCCCAATGCCCATCTTGGGCATTATAATTCCTGGATGGACCTGCACGGGTCTCAGGATGCGTTCAGATGCCGAATGTTCTCCCTAACCCTGGGGGAGAGGGCCCAGAGATGGTATCGAACGCTGCCCCACCATTCTGTTCAAACATGGGCCCAGCTCTCGGCGACGTTCCGATCCCATTTCATGGGGTCCCTTGTGCGAGTCGCCCCATGCTCATCCATTGCTTCCGTTGTCCAGAGGCCGAACGAGCCCCTTAAAGATTATATCTCCCGTTTTAATAAATGGATATTGGAGACGGAACCTATGTCCGATGATGCGCTGGCCATTATTGCCCAGGCCGGCCTTCTCAAAAATTCTTTTTTTCGCTGGATGGTGTGCCAGAATGTCCCACACACCTACCAGGAATTCTTGGAGCGCGCCAGCTCCCACATAGCTTCCGAGGAAGCTATGCCAGCACCTGTGTTAGTCATGCCCTCCGATCATAAAGGATCATATAAAAAGAAAGAAGATAGGCGTGACTACAAAGAGGCCCGTCAAGAATCCCGACGGGAGATTAAGACTCCCGCCTCTTCCTCGACAGTCCCAGCAACTCAGAGTTATCGGGAGCGTAGGCCCGAGATCATGGCTAATTTCACTGAAATCTATTCCGTCGGAGCCGCGGCCATATTCGATCAAATAAAGGATAAAAATCTACTCCCAGTCCCTCGGCCGATCTACAAAGATCAAAAGGACATGGACCAGACCCGCTTTTGTAAATATCATGAATCAACGGGTCACAACACCGAACAGTGCCGAGACCTCGTCGCCGCCTTGATCGCGGTATGCGACGAGACAGGCTTGAGGCGATTTACCCGGAACCCGCCCCGGGATCGCCAGGATCGGGCCGACCCGACAAGAGCCAAGAATGATCGGGTGCCTCCAGCCCCCAAATCCCCCCGGGAAATTCTAACCATTATGGGCACCGCCGAGATCGATGATCATCGGTCAAAGCGCCAGAAAAAGGCATCTGTTGTGTCACGATTTATTCATCCCGACAGGCGATCGACTATAAGGCCGAGCGATCAAGTCAACTCCAGTCAAACTATGACTAGCTTGCCAAGACGAAGATATCAAACCACCATCAGGTACCTAGCGATCGACTCCCAGGGCGATCGCCCTTTGCATTGGCGATCTGCTCTACTACAGGCTAAGGGCAATCGACTGCGCCCCGGCGAGACGATCGCCCATCAAAACCGTCAAGGATTGGATCTCGAAAGCACCCACGTGCGAGATCCGTAAAAGCGGCCCGACAAGATCTTTTGCTAACCGACAAGATCTTTGACTAGAGCACTGTCACCTACCCCACCTACGGCATGCGCGAAAGTTGTCGGTAGGGCCGCATGTGACTAACTCAGACGCGTGTAAGCTCCCCATTGGACCGCAAAGTTGACGCCAACAACTCCTGCAGGCTTTAAAGGACAGGCCCATGTCTAAAAGACGATCGCCGATTATTATATTGCGGTAAAGCGATCGCCGGCGTATCCAGGCCTATAAATAGAGAACCTCCTCCTACTGGAAAAAGGTTCTCGATTGAATTCATTTGAACCAACAGCTCGAATTCACTCTACGGTTCAGTTCATGAATATACGATTCGAATTCATTCGACTTACGCTCGAGCTCATTCTCTCACATTCCGATACATCCACGGAAATCTTGAAGAACACACACATATCATCAAGCTCCGGCTATCCCGGAATCCATCTCGGGACTTCTCTCCAAATCTCTCGTCCGAGACGATCGGCGAAGCGACAAGTCTCCACTAGATGATTCCAAGGGATTCACAAGCCCGAAGCCCAAACATCCAACTAAATACTCGCCGTGAGAGGCGGTCGATCTCTCACCGCCGCATGCTTCATCACCTTTGTTACAAGAACTCACAGAGCATCAAATGCGGTTCTTAGGCAATCTACACGCTCACTAGCTAAGATAACAAGAAACTTTACACTCATTGTAATTGTATTCTTACATTAGTACTTGTATCCCGAATATCGGTATTAATAATATCTCGCGAGAGCATTCAAGCCGGGACTAACAACCCGGCAAATCTTGTGTTATTTATCTTTCTCTCGGAAGTGCTCTTGCATTTGTTTGCTATCCCATCCATTCCAGCAATATCTATCTCGGATAATATTTTGGGTAGCAACAATTGGCGCTAGAAGGAGGGCATCTAACCCTCATATTTTTATTCCTACTGTCGAAGAACACTCACTGTTCTCGGGGCGGATACTTGAAGTGACACTCACCGCACTTCAAAGAAAACCTCGGAATCATGACATCCGCCGGTCCATCGAAGAAAGCTACTCTCGAACCGCCGGACACCATTTCGGCTCGATCGAACCCCGGCCGGCAGCGAGAAGCGCGACAACGCGAGACTCTCGATCCGCATCCGAGAGATGGCCCCAACCTCTCACTCGATCGGTTCCAAACCGAGGAGCAGATCGAGGAGGCTATGGCCATCTGGAGGAGCGACGGAGTGCATGCGCGCCGCCGCGATAACTCCCTCGATCATCCGTCGCATGGGAAAGCGGAAATTGAGGAGCTACCGAGCAGCGATCGTCAAAAGCCCGATTCGCGAGAAAGGCTCTCGCCGCGACGACGGATCCATATTCGATCGCTTGGGGCGCGACCCATCCCGGCCAAGGGCACTCTGTTTCCAACCTTGAGAAGCGGAATCGAATCCGTCACGGGAGTTCGGCTACTCACTTCACGCAACGAGCATGTCGGCCATCGACTCCCGCCCGATCGCGGGGACTCGGTACTCAACCGCCTCGGCTCCGCTCCGATCGCGAGCCGCTATGATCGGGCCACGGCGATGGCCGCCATGCAACGTCAGCTTGATGAGATGAGAGCACTCTTGGACGCTGGGGCAAGCACCAGCAAGAAGATCGCCGGGCCGACCGAGCCACTCGCGGTCCACATCGAGCTTGCCCCCATACAACCAACGATCGCTCCTCCTAAAACACCTCTGTATAAGGGGAGATCGGACCCAGAAACCCACTTGAGTAAATTCCGAATTTACATGACTGGGTGTGGGGCATCTGATGCAACCAAGTGCCGGATCTTCCCGCTGACATTGGGCGAGCTGGCCCATAAGTGGTACGTCTCACTACCACCACGATCGGTCACCTCTTTTAAGAAACTGGCGGATGACTTCACGTCATACTTCGCCAGCAAGGTCGCCAGACCAGAAGGCCCCCAGCGCATGATAAAAATCAAGCAGGGGAAAGACGAAACTGACGCAGATTACATCGACCGGGTAGACGAAATCATCCTCACCGGCGAACCCGTCAGTGATGAGCTCGCTCTCTACTCGGTCATGGGGGGATTCCACGGTCACTCTCCCATGTTCAGACATCTCTCCAAGGATATCCCCCCAACTTACACGATCTTCCGCGCTAAAGCTGCCAAATTCCTGGCCAGGCAAAGGCTACTCACCCTCCGCATAGACGAGGAAACGCCACCTCTTGCCCAGAAGATAGCGATCGCCAAAGCAAAGAAGGCGATCGCCAAGACACCCGGAGATCTCCAGGCTTTCGAGGACATGGAAGCCCATCTCCTCCATACGTTCAACAGAACTCCGGCACATATTTTCTATGCCATCAAGGGGCACGAAGAGCTCAAAAAGCCAAAGGCGATAAGGGACCACGGTCACCTGGACAACAATCAATATTGTGCCTACCACAAGAGTCCGGCCACGGCACTAACGATTGCAGCGACCTCCTCAAACGACTCTGGAGGCTGTTCGAGGAGGGCAAGTTAGACGACTTATTGGTTTAGCCGAAGCCCCGCCTATCTCTATAGACGATCGTCCGAGTCGAACGCAAAGCAGCCGGGAAGCTCATACGAGCCGACCCCTGGATCAACCTCGGCGATCGTCTCTATATGCTTCAATCAAGAGAAGGAGACCACGGAAGTCATCCCGATCTCCCTCCTTATTTAAGAAACCGGAGGACTCGATCGCCATCTGCAGGTTCACCGTCTAACACGATGGACTAAGGCACGAGATCGCCTCCCCGCACAACGACACCGTCGAAGGTCGGCATCTACATGACGATCCAGGTGGAAGAGTGCGACCATGGTCTGGTGGTCGATAATTCCATTGCTTAGGCCATGCAAGGTCCCTTTAGGCCAAGATCGCCCGCCCTTCGTTTAAATACGAGGCCGGCGTAGTCGAGGGCCCTCCAAAATAAATCGGTGGACACGATCGCTCGCCCTCAAAGGTTCATCATCTAACATGGTGAACCGGACAATGCGACGTGCCACAACCCCGTCTCAACGTACTGCCGTCGAGGTCGGCCATCTCCATGGCTAGCCGAGGTGGAAGCAGAGCTAACAAGCCGCGGGCGCGGAGTTGATTCATCCGACGCGCCCGCGCAAGACTCCTCTAGGCCGAGACCGCACGCCCTTCGTTTAAATACGAGGCGGCGCGGCTGCGGAGGACCCTCATAATAAAGTGAGTCACGAGACACTCAATGTCTTCGCGCATCAAGACATGATCAAGGAGTCGGTCCATCGAACTCCGCGATCGTGCACGGTTTCTCAAGACGGACGGCACCGTCCCGAGGATTCGACAAAGTTAAAGACCGCTCACTCAAGGAATTATTTTCATCCCCTTACTTCCACTAAGTGAATAAAAACAAGGGGCAAGAAGAGTGCGGACTACCTACACGACGATCGTCGCTATTCAACCACATACGGAGATCGTCATTTTTTCGATGTAGTGCGTGATCGAACTTGTTGTAAAAGTTGTCTTATGAGTTTATCAATTCATTTGGAACTACCCGCATAGCGATCTCTCCTCACACATTTGTACAAAGTCAAACAAAGACTTAAAAATAACCATTCATTCAAGTGATAAGTCGGAAAGACATGCTCATTTCATTACTTGAAAAAATAGAGTACATGATCGCAGAAGGCCTAAGTGCTACAAAAGAAAGCTACAAACTACAAAGAAAGTAAGCTAAAAACATCAAAAGGAAGCGCCTCGAGGCCTCACGCCTTCGCCATCGGCATTCGGCGCGGTTCCCTCATCTTAGAGCATCGGGATGAGCAAGACTATCTGGAGACGGATACCGGCTCAAATCCACACCGATGTCCGCCGAGTCCCAAGATCGGCAAGGAAAAAGCCGAATTGAGAGGATGCTCCAATGCATATGACTTGAACTTCTCGGCGAGAGGACCGACCTCAAGCCTCCCTTCTTAGCCGCTCGGATCGAGTCGGCGAACGCCAAGTAATAGGCGAACTCGCCGACATACTCCAAATTTTGGAAGGGATCGGCCTTGGTCGCCTCAACTTCTCCTCTCGGCTCGGCCATCGCTGTTGCGACCCATGGAGCTCGGCCTCCCTCGCAGCAACCCTCTCTTTCGCCTCACTTGGCTCGCTCATCAGTAGGCGATCGTCCTGCTCGCGATCGGCCTCCTCCTCAACAACATTCCTCGCACGGACGGCACTCTGCATCTGGTCCCGAAACGGTCGACCGCCATTCGAATTTCTCGGTCTCCTTCTTCTCGGCTCAAGCTCAAGGCTCGCCCGCTTGGCCGCCTCCAAGGAGTCCCTCTCCATCGCCGCAATCTTGTCGGCAAACTCGGCGTTCTCTTCCGAGCCGCCTCAAGATCCTCCGAAGGCGAATAGTGGAGGGCCGCCTCAAACTCTGGCGGCACTGACGGCCATGGTCGCCGTCTCGAAGAGAAAGGGCGACAACGGCATCCATCGAACTCGGCGATCGCGGCCGCGATCGCATCAATCGATTGTCCACGCCTTCGGCAAGGCGTATGTACCTTGCTCACATAGGGAGGAATGTCGCGGGAATGGCGAGGAGATCGACTCGCGAGAAAATCCACGACCATCGGTGGGCAAGACGGGTCTTTGCGACGGATCTGCACCAAAACACCAAGGTTAATACAACTCCTACGCAGATGTAATTGTCAACACGAAATGCTATCTACCTCTCGGCCTTCTCGGGATCCACCAAAAGCGGTTTCCCTCGAGGAGTTTCCGCATCCTCGATCGCCGTCTCCCAGAAAAGCCGCGAGAGGGCGGCTCGCGCTCGGAGCAACGATGGTGATCGGAGCGCGCGATCGGCACTTCATCGCCGGGCGAAACGAAGTTTCTTGCGGCCTCGGCCTCTTGCGATTCGCCCGAAGCCCCTCCTCCGGAGGTTCCTCCTCAACCTCGACCTGCTCTACGCGAGGCTCCGGCTCCGCACGGGGCACCGCCTCTGGAACTATAGGCAATGCGACGGGTGGAACCCGAGTCGACCTCTTCGACTTGAGACGGCCTAGGACTCCTGGGTTCGACATAGCGATCTCCTCCGGAGGCTCCAAAAAGCGAGGGAAACGAACCTCTGCAGTTAAAGACGATCGACTAACGGTCAGACACTATCTTCAAATAAGGCGATCGCCTAGAAATTGAAGGTCGCATAAAGTCATACCTGGCGCCGCGAGATGTCTCGGGAAGCGGAATAGTCGAGCCGACAACCAGCGACTCTCCTTGTTGATCCGAGTGGCGTCTAGGTCGTCGTCCGACAAGCTCCTAATTCGCTCCCAAACAACGAGGAAGTCGAAAGGCAGCTCCTCGATCGCCGGGATATGAAAGCTTGCAAAGCAATCAAATTAGATCAGTCAACACGCATCAGCGAAGGAGAGTCTAAACCCTACGGGATTCCTCTCCCAAAATTCGGTGGGGATCTCGGTTCGCTGTGGGATTGTCGCTCGCGAAGCTCTCCACTTGCGGCGACCCGAACCACTTCGTCGATCGCCCGTATCTTATTCGAACTCCATGAATCACCGGCGGATCGGCCTTGAATATGGTAACCGCCGACCAACCCTCTATGTGCCGTCGGTTTAAACAAATAGTTCATCTCCAACGACGGGAGGCAGTACAGACGGTGACCGCCGAAAAGGGTGAGAGTGCATATGATTTGGAGCCGGGCGTTCGGCGTCGGTGAAGTGGCGCCACATTCCAAGCGGCCAGATGGGAGACCGCAAAGGACGAGGGAAGCGCGGCCGGCCTCCATAACGGCCTCACTCACTGCGACCATACCCATCGGAGGTCGGGTCGGCTCGTTCATTCTCCGCGGCGCGAACATGTCCACATCCGAAGGAACATGGAATCTTGTCCTCCAGACGGCCGGATCTCTCTGGACGCCGAGCTCGTGTTGGCCGAGCGACCACAACGATCGGCTGGCGACACGATCTGCGACCGCTTGGGGAGCACATAGGGATAAGCGACCGAATATCCCCGAAATCGAATCGCGGAGTAGACCGGCCAATCTATCCATTATTTCACAAAGGCCCTATAGGCCCGTCCAAAATCACTATGTTGCTCCCGGTAAGCCACGATCGCGGATCTCTCTCGATCTGCGATCGTCTCTCCTCGGCGCCGACTCCTAGCAACATCGGCCTCATTGAACAAAGCCTCAACTTGGTAGGGTCGATTCCGGCTCGAATGGCGCCGTCTCAGTGGAAGACGGAAGAAGTTTCTCCCGGGCGTGATGTCGGCGGCGGCAGTTCCCGCTCCAAACAGCGATGAGGTTCCGGCCATTTTGAGTTAGAAAGGAAGAGAAGAATTTTTCTTACCCTAAAGTAAAATCGATTGACGATCGGCGCTTAGATCTTCAAAAATTCGGCGGCAGGACCTTCTTTCTCCAATGCGTACGCGTGAGTGAGGCTAGACCCGCCCCCCTTTTATAGGAGAAAGCGGGGACCCGATTGCAATAAAGGAAACCTCGGGTCGGATCTCAAGCGGCGCACCCGGTTGACCCCCTCGAGACCCGCGTACGCGTCTTTTCGAGGACGCGTCAGCCGAGGAGTCATTAATGACCGTTGGCGTCCTCCAATAGAAGCCTGACACGTGCGCGGAGACTTTTCAACGCCCGTTGTTTTTTCCCGCGCAGTTCAGCGGCCAACCAGGTCGTCCAAATCCAGAGTATATCAGCTCAAAGACGATCGCCAGTTCCATTAAACACGAAGTCGCTCGTCAACAGTTCATCGATCGCCAAAAGAGCCACCTCACCCCACGTTTCCAACGTATGAGCGAGCTGGGGGGCAATTGTTGTGTCACGATTTATTCATCCCGACAGGCGATCGACTATAAGGCCGAGCGATCAAGTCAACTCCAGTCAAACTATGACTAGCTTGCCAAGACGAAGATATCAAACCACCATCAGGTACCTAGCGATCGACTCCCAGGGCGATCGCCCTTTGGCAGCTGGCGATCTGCTCTACTAACCGGCTAAGGGCAATCGACCTGCGCCCGGCGAAGACGATCGCCCATCAAAACCGTCAAGGATTGGATCTCAGAAAGCACCCACGTGCAGATCCGTAAAAGGCGCTGACAAGATCTTTTGCTAACTGACAAGATCTTTGACTAGAGCCTGTCACCTACCCCACCTACCGGCATGTGCGCCGAAAGTTGTCAGTAGGGCCGCATGTGACTAACTCAGGACGCGTGTAAGCTCCCCATTGGACCGCAAAGTTGACGCCAACAACTCCTGCAGGCTTTAAAGGGACAGGCCCATGTGCTAAAAGACGATCGCCCGATTATTATATTGCAGTAAAGGCGATCGCCCGGCGTATCCAGGCCCTATAAATAGAGAACCTCCTCCTACTGGAAAAAGGTTCTCAGTTCAGAATTCATTTGAACCAACAGCTCGGAATTCACTCTACAGTTCCCAGTTCACTGAATATACAGTTCCGAATTCATTCTGACTTACGCTCAGAGCTCATTCTCTCACATTCCGATACATCCACGGAAATACTGAAGAACACACACATATCATCAAGCTCCCGGCTATCCCACCGGAATCCATCTCAGGACTTCTCTCCAAATCTCTCGTCCAGAAGACGATCGGCAGAAGCAGCAAGTCTCCACTAGACAGATTCCAAGGGATTCACAAGCCCAGAAGCCCAAACATCCAACTAAATACTCGCCGTGAGAGGCGGTCGATCTCTCACCGCCGCGACTGTTCATCACCTTTGTTACAAGAACTCACAGAGCATCAAATCTGGTTCTTCCGGCAATCTACACGCTCACTAGCTAAGATAACAAGAAACTTTACACTCATTGTAATTGTATTCTTACATTAGTACTTGTATCCCCGAATATCGGTATTAATAATATCTCGCGAGAGCATTCAAGCCCGGGACTAACAACCCCGGCAAATCTTGTGTTATTTATCTTTCTCTCGGAAGTGCTCTTGCATTTGTTTGCTATCCCATCCATTCCAGCAATATCTATCTCCGGATAATATTTTGGGTAGCAACAGCATCCATCCGAGGGGTTCCTCTCAGTGGCCGAAGAAGCCCCCCAAAACCCCCAGCTGGCAGTTACTTTTGAGGAATCCGATGCAGACGGCTTGGACTATCCCCATTCAGACGCCCTTGTCATCACCCTGCCCGTAATGGGGATCCCGGTCCACAGGGTGTTGGTGGATTCCGGGGCCTATGCTAGCATCATCTACCTTCATACCCTTCGCAGGATGAAGGTAGATCAATCTTACGTCCGGACCTGCAACGAGAACATTCGGGGATTTGCCAATTGCCGCACCTCCCCACTGGGGGAAATCGACCTCGCCTTGGAATTTGGTCAGGGGCCGATCAGAAGGACGATGATCACAACCTTCAAGATCATCGATGTGCACAGTGACTATAATGCCATCATAGGCCGACATGTGATGTCAAGGCTGAGGGCCACTCAGTCTACCTATCACCTGTGCATGAAATTTCCCACCCCGGACGGCGTCGGGGTACACAGAGGGGATCAAAGGGCCGTCCGGGAATGCAACATCAGCATCCGGGCTCGCGAAATCAACGCCGCGGAAGGCATCCCAGAAAACTTGTCGGAAGGAATGGGGGCCACCAGCTCCGAACAGCTAGCGAGAAACATCCTACTAGAACAGGAGACCGAAGGTCCCGGGGCCGCTCAAACCCCCGAAATAGGAATCGGACCGGAAGCGGACCGGGGCCGCAGGCCCGGTAAGGAGCCGATCCTAGAAGAAGATCCTGTCGACCCGCGATACCAAAATCCGAAAGGAAAAATTCGCCATGCTGAACCAACAGAAGAGTTGGACCAGGTCGATATGGACCCATCTAATCCAACCCGACGACTAAAGATCGGCCACAACCTCCAAGAGCCGATCCGTTCCGAGCTGATCTCCTATCTGAGACGAAACTTGGATGTCTTTGCTTGGACCCATTCGGATATGTCGGGGATTGACCCGGAACTTCCATGCCACCGGCTAAATATCGACCCCAGTTCAAAGCCGGTTATTCAGAAAAGAGGGAAAATGGGGCCGGAACGGCAGAAGGGGCTGGAAGAGGAGGTGGAAAAGCTGATCGATAATGGATTTATTCGGGAAGCCCAATACCCGACCTGGGTAGCCAACCCGGTCATGGTAAAAAAGCCGACCGGGCTATGGAGCCTCTGCATTGACTTCTCCAACTTGAACAAAGCCTGCCCTAAAAATAGCTACCCCCCCATATCGACTACATGGTGGATGCAACGGCCGGGCACGAGTTAATGAGCTTTATGGATGCATATTCCGGATATAATCAGATCCCAATGCATCCCGCGGATGAAGAAAACACCTCCTTCTACTCGGCCCGCGGCCTATACTGTTACAGGATGATGCCGTTCGGACTCAAGAATGCCGGCGCGACATATCAATGCCTGGTAAATAAAATGTTCAATAGCTTGATAGGCCATACTATGGAGGTATATGTAGATGACATGTTAGTAAAATCTTTGCGCTCGGCCGATCATGTACATGACCTCAATAAAATGTTTGCTATTTTGCGAGAGTATAAGATGAAGTTAAATCTGAAGAAATGTTCATTCGGGGTAGGTTCTGGAAAATTGCTCGGCTACATGGTAAGCCAAAGAGGGATTGAAGCCAACCCCGATAAAATTACGGCAGTGACCGAACTTGTTCCTCCAAACTCGGTCAAAAAGGTGCAAAGCCTAACTGGCCGATTAGCCGCGCTGAGTCGCTTTATCTCTCGCTCAACTGATAAATGCAAACCTTTCTTTGAGGCGATAAAAAAGAGCAAGGATTTTCAATGGACAGAACATTGCCAAAGAGCTTTCGAAGCTATCAAGAAAGTCCTGGCAGAAGCCCCGACCTTGCAAAGACCGATCCGAGGGGAACTTCTCAGCTTATATCTCGCGGTCTCTGACTCGGCGATCAGCGCTGCTCTGATTCGAACGGAGAATGCAGTGCAACATCCGGTCTATTATGTGAGTCAGGCCCTTCACGATGCCGAGCTCAGATATGCCCCAATGGAAAAATTGGCCTATGCGCTCGTAATGGCATCCCGGAAGTTGAGACCCTACTTTTTGGAATATCAGGTACTCGTCTTAACAAACTATCCATTAAAGCAAGTCATGCACCGACCTGACGTTTCCGTCCAGATGGTCAAATGGGCCATCGAACTCGGACAGTTTGACATAACTTATGAATCGCGCACTGCAATAAAGGGACAAGCCCTGGCGGACTTCATTGCAGAGTTCACACCAGCAATCGCGTAGGAGGACGACCGATCAGAAGAATGGTCACTCTATGTAGATGGATCCTCAACCGCTGACCGATCGGGTGCAGGAATAGTCCTCGTTAGTCCCGGCCAACGTCTGTTCTGCTCGGCTATTCGCTTGGATTTCCCGACCACCAACAATGAGGCAGAATATGAAGCTCTCTTGGCCGGTCTAGAAATGGCAAACTCCCTCGGCCTTGCCCGCCTTACCATCTTAAGTGATTCTCAATTAGTGGTAAACCAGATCAACGACGAATACGAAGCCAAAGAGCCCAAACTGGTTAAGTACCTCAGCCTGGCACGGGCCCGTCTGCAAGATTTTCAGGGAACAATACAACATATTCCCAGAACTGAGAACATCCAAGCCGACTCTTTGGCCAAACTCGCATCTAGCTCCGGAGCCGAACATATGGATGAGGTCATCATAGGGTATCATGCCTCATCAGCCCTGGAAATGGACGAAGTCCGGACAGCTGAACAGTCGGAACCGCAAGGGTGGAGGCAGCCTATAATGCAATACCTTCAAAGCGGCATTTTACCCGAGTACCGAGCCCAAGCGAGATCATTACGAACTCAGTCTGCCCGGTTCACCATTGTGGATGGAACCTTATATAAAAGAGGATACTCGGTTCCGCTGCTGAAATGCCTGTCCGAATCAGAAGCAGAATATGCCCTCAGGGAGGTGCACGAGGGTATATGCGGTAATCATTCCGGTGGCCAGGCATTGGCATATAAATTAATCCGGCAAGGCTATTATTGGCCCAATCTCAAAAAAGATGCCATCACGCTCGTACGGAAGTGCGTCCGGTGCCAAATCTTCGCTCCGCAGATCCGATCCCCGCTGGAAACTCTCACTTTTGTATATTGCCCATGGCCATTCGCCAAGTGGGGAATCGACCTGATCGGCCCTCTACCTAAGGGAAGGGGAGGAGTGCAATACGCCATCGTCGCAGTCGATTATTTTACGAAATGGGCAGAGGCCGAGCCTATGGCACGAACAACCGAACAGAAGATAGTCGACTTTATATAGAAGTCGATCATATGCCGGTTCGGGATCCCACAATCTATTGTCTATGGTAATGCCAAACAATTTGACAATAAGAAGTTTCGAGCTTTCTGCGACGACCTCCAAATACGAAATAACTTTTCCACGCCCTACTATCCTCAATCCAACGGGCAGGTCGAGGCGGTCAACAAGATCCTGAAACAACATCTCAAGACACGCCTCGAGGAACTCAAGGGTTCCTGGCCCGAGGAGCTCCCCGGAACCTTATGAGCCTACAGAACAACCCATAGATCCGCCACCGGAGAAACGCCTTTCTCCTTGGCTTTCGGCTCTGAAGCCGTTATCCCGGTTGAAATCGGGGCACCTACCTACCGAGTAGCCCATTTCAAAGAGCAGGATAACGAATTGGCCCTCCAAGTGAATGACACGCTTTTTGTGTAACTATCGCAAGTGCACGATATCGTATCAAGTAGTAAAGTGGACTTTTTGAGTCCGGTTTATCGATCCCACAAGGAAGTTATGTTATAATTTGAATTATACACTATTAGTCTATTTTTATAGATACTTAAGATGAGTGAAACACACAATTAAAAAGTTTGGTTTAATAATTGCAAAGAAATTGCAATAATAGTTCTAATATTATAAGGAAATAAAAAGATTGCAATATTAATAGATTGATTAATGATAAAATGAAATAGTTGGGATTACAAACTTAGTTCGTCATTAGTTATAAAAGATGTATTGGAGATCATAAGATGAATTTACTTATTATGTTGTGTAGATTCGATTTTCCTTATAAAGACGGTTTCTCTTTCGAACTATAAAACGTCCCTTACATATTGAATCAATCCACTATATTTCTATGTTGATTGGCTTCAATACATAGCATTAGGATTTATGAAAATAACTCAAAGAATCATCTAAGGACTAGGGGTATATTTCTATCCCCTAGAACAACTTAGAGTGAAGATCATTTGATCTAATCAAACATATTTTCTTTCGAAACATATGAAGACCATAAATATCTTCATTAATTGGCCAAATAAATAAAGATTGTTAAAATAATGAAAATCACACACAATAATAAGTAATTCACAATAGATCTTTTATACAAACATAAATAACATGACTAACCTTGTTTATAATCCCAACTTAAGGAACTTAGCCCATAAAGGGTTTATTACACATATTACAAGCTTTGGTGGTCATGTTTAGTTGAATCAAGAGAAAGAATTGATCCTAACTCCCTTAGTAGATAAAGGAGATAGAAACAATAAACTCTCTGAACAACATATGTTGTACCACACTAACAAAGATCACTCAAGAACACAAGTGTGTTCTTCACACAAAAAGAAAAGTTTACAAGAAAATGGAAAATTATAAGATGAATGGTGAATGATGAAGGAACTAAGGGTCTATTTATACACCTAAAGTCATCTAATAGCTCCAAAACTACACATTATTACATTATATCGGATCAATGCCACCATCCCCTCAATAATACACAAAAGTATAAAAATTAGACAAATCATAGTAATCGCCAAGAGTTACGTAGTAACATTCGGGAGTTACATTGTAACTAGGGTGACTTATGGCCGTAACCCCGAATGTTACGGCCGTAACGTCAACCGTAAATTTGCTCATTTGAAGCTTTGATAGTTATGTTTTTAGCCCAGAATTCCTCAGACTTTGCGTTTTTGCCCCAGATCTTCTTCGGATGATAACTTTTGATATATAACTCTGATTTTGAATCCGGAAAGACTGCCGAATTCGTATCGGAAAGCCCTACAACATGAATATATCAAAATTCAATAAATAGAATATTTATTAAACATGTTGTTTCTTGAGTAATTCAGTTATTTAATCCGATCATCATCCGATAAAAATAAAATTATTAAAACTAATAAATTAAAAGCAAAAAACGAGTAGACTAGCTCAATTATGGGTAAATTTTATCGATACAAACTATGGATAAGTGTACAAAACTGACACTTATCACACCCCCAAACTTGAATTCTTGCTAGTCCCGAGCAACTCTTTATTATTCACACTCCAAAAATAAAAATAAAAATAAATAAAAATAAGAAAATTAATACACACATAAATTAAAATATAAAAAGAGAAAAGGAGAACAAAATGCCATTAATAAACAACAACTTGACTTTATACGGTAGATAGAAATGAATCAAGATTCAAAATAAATCTACTAATATTTTTGAAGTTAAAACACGGTTTTTATTTTGTAATTCCAAAATGTAAGGTTTTCCCCCAAAAGGTTGATTATTTCTTTCCCACTCGTGATACACACGACTCCCTTTAATGGTTGCTCTCGATCACTCGTTTATTTTTCGACTCAATATGAAGAAGAATTTCATTGGCGTCATCAAATATTGTGATTTTTACAAAATTGAGTGTATTGAAATTCAATTGCTAATTAATTCAAATCTGCTCATAAACTATATCCCTTTTAGTGATAGCTTTCACAGTTATTTGCTAACGTGTAGCTCTTTTCACTAACACAATTTCTATCTCATTATTTTTCTTTCGTAAAAAGGTGATAGCTTTCACACCGTTATTTGCTAACGTGTAGCTCTTTTCACCAATTTTTACGAGACGGACTACGCACCAACAATGGTTAGTCCTTTATTTTTCGCAAAATTTAAGACTTCCAAAATTAGGCAAGCTGTTCTTTGCTCAACACTTCTCCTTTTGTCATTTATTTTTTAGGTGATAGCTTTCACACCGTTATTTGCTAACGTGTAGCTCTTTTCACCAATGACTCCTTTTTTAGGGAATAGAATTTTTGCGAGAAAATCATTTTTAGTTAAGCATGAAAAATCAAAAACTCCACAAATTAAGTAAATTTCGTTTTATTTTTCATCAACCAATTGATTCTACTTTTCTCAAGGTAACGAATGACTCGATTTTATATGATAATTACAAGGCTTGGAAAGAGAGATTAAGGCTCAAAATTTTTTTTTGGAATATACAATTTTTTTACCGGTTAAAACGATTTTAGAAGTTTGTATATAGCTAATTTATTGGTGTTATGGCCAGATCTAAAAATCTCAAAAATCAATATATATATATATATATAATAAAAAAAAAATAAGGCAAATAACCAAATCAATCAAAACACACCAAAATTATTAAACAAACCACACCAAAATACTAAAACAAACCACCCCCAAACTTGAAATTAAAACTGTCCTCAGTTTAAAAATAAAATAAAAATCAATGCGAAAGCGAATACTCCTGTTAAGAAAGTTGATGTCCGAGCCTAACGCCTTTTAGAATGCAAGAGAATAAATATACGAGGCACACACAAAAGAAAATAAAATATACTCGTAAGTATAACATAATTTTTTAGATGCGCATCAAGAAAGTCCGAAGAGTCGCCTTACGCTGCCATCAAAGTTTTTATAAAAGCAAAACACGAAATAAACATTACAGTAATGAAATAAAAATACATAAATCGTGAATAGATGCGCGTCAAGAGATCAAGAAGAAACTCCTTAAGCCGCCATCATTTAGCACGATTATTACACACGCGTAAAGTAAAAATACAAGGGGTCCGGCATGGGTTATCAAAGGAGAGGAATGAATCTACTTTTCGTTTTCTCACGGTAAAATCTTCTACCTGCACAATTTTAGCTAGAGTGGATCTGGTTGAGGAACAAATTCATTGAGTTTTTCGATTAGTTCTTCTCGTGTTGTTGCAACGACTATGATTCGTTTTGCAGCTCGGAAATAAAGCCCTTTTCACAGAGTAGTCGATGAAAGACGGTAAACCATCAAAGAAACCATTGACATTAAGCACTCTATTGGTTTTGATGAACATTTAGAGCTCTGGTAACCACATGAAAAAGTTCCTCAAGGGTGCCAAAACCAGGAAGGGCGATAAAGGCGCGAGAATTATTTATCATGTGAGTTATGCGATCTTGCATATTCACGAGATCTAAACTCATCTCCAATAGTTGACCGGTGATTTTACTTTCGGCCCGGAGGTTTGGGATTACTCCCAACACTCTTACTCCTTCCATATAGGCGACGTGACTCGTCCCATTAATCCTAGACTTCCTCCTCCGTAAACTACATGAATGCATTTTTCTCCTAAGGTACGACCCAAGTTGTGGGCCGCTTGGTGAAGCATGCCTCTTTTCAGAACTAGATCCACCAAAAATGCATGTGTAAATTTTTTTGTTGAAGATGATGACTCCATTTTTGAAAAGAAAAAAATTTTAGAGAGAAACAGAGAAAAGTGCAAGTTTGAGGGATGAATGAAAGAAACCAGAGAAAGTTTATTTATAGAAGAAAAAGAAGGTAAAAATTGTTTAACAAGTTTGTGATTGCGTTTGATTGTGCTTCAACTACTCAATAGAATAATGAAAGCTTTTATCGCGTAGCACAATTTTTATTGAAAATCTCACCACACGAAAATAAAAGATACTTACGCGTATGTACGGTAGTTGTGATTGTGGCTCACATCTTCCTCGATTTTACGTTCGAAGCGGCCTAAACGCCTTCTATGAGTCGGGAGAAGCTTCCCATCCATTTTCTTACAAATTGGCAAGCGAGTCTTTTAACGTCGATTCCCAAGGCGTTGTTCATATTCTGGTTTGAATTTATTCCACAAACATTGAATTCGTAATACACAAGTCCACTAGGATGCGTGTCAAGAGAAATTTCGATATTATCTAAATTCTCCTTATTCGGACCATCATTAATGGTGAATTTTATCTTCTCTGTTTGTAGATGGAATTCCTAAAGATCGACATTTTGCATTACGGTTCCATCTAGCACATTTATAGCAAACGGCTAGAATCTTTGCTCGTCGTTTCTTGGCATATGAACTTTTTCCAAGCCAGTAAAAATCTAGTTGGTTTTTCTGTGAATTCACCTTCTATTCTTACTTTGGCTTCGATAATGAATCTTATGTCAAAAGGTATGCTTTTATTAGTAAGCAACCTCATCCTTTCAAGCCTTGTCTTGTAAATTTTTAAAATTGCATTTTTGCTTAGAAAGGGAAATCTTTTTTCAATTTTAAACAATGTTTCATCCATGATAAAAAAACAAAAATAAAAAGACAATGAAAATAATTAAAAAAAATAAAAAATATATACAAATATAAGTTGTTGTGGGAAACTGAAAAATCCGACTTTAATAGTCACGGAGTACCGTTATCCGCCACTTGACCGGACAAACACAATTTAGTACTAAGTTACAACGTCGAGAAATTTGTACCTACAAAAATAGTTTATAATGTAAGATTTCAAATATAACTTATACTTCCCGGCAACGGCGCCAAAAACTTGACACGCTTTTTGTGTAACTATCGCAAGTGCACGATATCGTATCAAGTAGTAAAGTGGACTTTTTGAGTCCGGTTTATCGATCCCACAAGGAAGTTATGTTATAATTTGAATTATACACTATTAGTCTATTTTTATAGATACTTAAGATGAGTGAAACACACAATTAAAAAGTTTGGTTTAATAATTGCAAAGAAATTGCAATAATAGTTCTAATATTATAAGGAAATAAAAAGATTGCAATATTAATAGATTGATTAATGATAAAATGAAATAGTTGGGATTACAAACTTAGTTCGTCATTAGTTATAAAAGATGTATTGGAGATCATAAGATGAATTTACTTATTATGTTGTGTAGATTCGATTTTCCTTATAAAGACGGTTTCTCTTTCGAACTATAAAACGTCCCATACATATTGAATCAATCCACTATATTTCTATGTTGATTGGCTTCAATACATAGCATTAGGATTTATGAAAATAACTCAAAGAATCATCTAAGGACTAGGGGTATATTTCTATCCCCTAGAACAACTTAGAGTGAAGATCATTTGATCTAATCAAACATATTTTCTTTGAAACATATGAAGACCATAAATATCTTCATTAATTGGCCAAATAAATAAAGATTGTTAAAATAATGAAAATCACACACAATAATAAGTAATTCACAATAGATCTTTTATACAAACATAAATAACATGACTAACCTTGTTTATAATCCCAACTTAAGGAACTTAGCCCATAAAGGGTTTATTACACATATTACAAGCTTTGGTGGTCATGTTTAGTTGAATCAAGAGAAAGAATTGATCCTAACTCCTTAGTAGATAAAGGAGATAGAAACAATAAACTCTCTGAACAACATATGTTGTACCACACTAACAAAGATCACTCAAGAACACAAGTGTGTTCTTCACACAAAAAGAAAAGTTTACAAGAAAATGGAAAATTATAAGATGAATGGTGAATGATGAAGGATCTAAGGGGTCTATTTATACACCTAAAGTCATCTAATAGCTCCAAAACTACAGCATTATTACATTATATCGGATCAATGCCACCATCCCCTCAATAATACACAAAAGTATAAAAATTAGACAAATCATAGTAATCACCAAGAGTTACAGTAGTAACATTCAGGAGTTACGACTGTAACTAGGGTGACTTATGGCCGTAACCCCTGAATGTTACGGCCGTAACGTGGCTTCGTAAATTTGCTCATTTGAAGCTTTGATAGTTATGTTTTTAGCCCAGAATTCCTCAGACTTTGCGTTTTTGCCCCAGATCTTCTTCGGATGATAACTTTTGATATATAACTAGATTTTGAATCGGAAAGACTGCCGAATTCGTATCGGAAAGCCCTACAACATGAATATATCAAAATTCAATAAATAGAATATTTATTAAACATGTTGTTTCTTGAGTAATTCAGTTATTTAATCCGATCATCATCCGATAAAAATAAAATTATTAAAACTAATAAATTAAAAGCAAAAACGAGTAGACTAGCTCAATTATGGGTAAATTTTATCGATACAAACTATGGATAAGTGTACAAAATGACACTTATCACACCCCCAAACTTGAATTCTTGCTAGTCCCGAGCAACTCTTTATTATTCACACTCCAAAAATAAAAATAAAAATAAATAAAAATAAGAAAATTAATACACACATAAATTAAAATATAAAAAGAGAAAAGGAGATCAAAATGCCATTAATAAACAACAACCAGCTTTATACAGTAGATAGAAATGAATCAAGATTCAAAATAAATCTACTAATATTTTTGAAGTTAAAACACGGTTTTTATTTTGTAATTCCAAAATGTAAGGTTTTCCCCCCCAAAAGGTTGATTATTTCTTTCCCACTCGTGATACACACGACTCCCTTTAATGGTTGCTCTCGATCACTCGTTTATTTTTCGACTCAATATGAAGAAGAATTTCATTGGCGTCATCAAATATTGTGATTTTTACAAAATTGAGTGTATTGAAATTCAGCTGCTAATTAATTCAAATCTGCTCATAAACTATATCCCTTTTAGTGATAGCTTTCACACCGTTATTTGCTAACGTGTAGCTCTTTTCACTAACACAATTTCTATCTCATTATTTTTCTTTCGTAAAAAGGTGATAGCTTTCACACCGTTATTTGCTAACGTGTAGCTCTTTTCACCAATTTTTCTGAGACGGCAGCTACGCACCAACAATGGTTAGTCCTTTATTTTTCGCAAAATTTAAGACTTCCAAAATTAGGCAAGCTATTCTTTGCTCAACACTTCTCCTTTTGTCATTTATTTTTTAGGTGATAGCTTTCACACGTTATTTGCTAACGTGTAGCTCTTTTCACCAATGACTCCTTTTTTAGGGAATAGAATTTTTTGAAAATCATTTTTAGTTAAGCATGAAAAATCAAAAACTCCACAAATTAAGTAAATTTCAGTTTTATTTTTCATCAACCAATTGATTCTTCTTTTCTCAAGGTAACGAATGACTCGATTTTATATGATAATTACAAGGCTTGGAAAGAGAGATTAAGGCTCAAAAATTTTTTTTGGAATATACAATTTTTTTACCGGTTAAAACGATTTTAGAAGTTTGTATATAGCTAATTTATTGGTGTTATGGCCAGATCTAAAAATCTCAAAAATCAATATATATATATATAATAATAAAAAAAAATAAGGCAAATAACCAAATCAATCAAAACACACCAAAATTATTAAACAAACCACACCAAAATACTAAAACAAACCACCCCCAAACTTGAAATTAAAACTGTCCTCAGTTTAAAAATAAAATAAAAATCAATGCGAGAAAGCGAGAATACTCCTGTTAAGAAAGTTGATGTCTGAGCCTAACGCCTTTTAGAATGCAAGAGAATAAATATACGAGGAACACACAAAAGAAAATAAAATATACTCGTAAGTATAACATAATTTTTAGATGCGCATCAAGAAAGTCCGAAGAGTCGCCTTCTGCGCCATCAAAGTTTTTATAAAAGCAAAACACGAAATAAACATTACGTAATGAAATAAAAATACATAAATCGTGAATAGATGCGCGTCAAGAGATCAAGAAGAAACTCCTTAATTTGCCATCATTTAGCACGATTATTACACACGACAGTAAAAATACAAGGGGTCCGACATGGGTTATCAAAGGGAGAGGAATGAATCTACTTTTCGTTTTCTCACGGTAAAATCTTCTACCTGGACAATTTTAGCTAGAGTTTGGATCTGGTTGAGGAACAAATTCATTGAGTTTTTCGATTAGTTCTTGGTGTTGTTGCAACGACTATGATTCGTTTTGCACGCTCGGAAATAAAGCCCTTTTCAAAGAGTAGTCGATGAAAGACGGTAAACCATCAAAGAAACCATTGACATTAAGCACTCATATTGGTTTTGATGAACATTTAGTGGGCTCTGGTAACCACATGAAAAAGTTCCTCAAGGGTGCCAAAACCACCGGAAGGGCGATAAAGGCGCGATTATTTATCATGTGAGTTATGCGATCTTGCATATTCTGAGATCTAAACTCATCTCCAATAGTTGACCGGTGATTTTACTTTCGGCCCGGAGGTTTTGGGATTACTCCTAACACTCTTACTCCTTCCATATAGGCGATGTGACTCGTCACATTAATCCTAGACTTCCTCCTCCGTAAACTACATGAATGCATTTTCTCCTAAGGTACGACCCAAGTTGTGGTACCTTGATGAAGCATGCCTCTTTTCGAACTAGATCCACCAAAATGCGGTATGTAAAATTTTTGTTGAAGATGATGACTCCATTTTTGAAAAGAAAAAAATTTTAGAGAGAAAGCAGAGAAAAGTGCAAGTTTGAGGGATGAATGAAAGAAACCAATTAGAAAGTTTATTTATAGAAGAAAAAGAAGGTAAAAATTGTTTAACAAGTTTGTGATTGCGTTTGATTGTGCTTCAACTACTCAATAGAATAATGAAAGCTTTTATCGCGTAGCACAATTTTTATTCGAAAATCTCACCACACGACAAAAATAAAAGATACTTACGAGTATGTACGGTAGTTGTGATTGTGGCTCACATCTTCCTCGATTTTACGTTCGAACGGCCTAAACGCCTTCTATGAGTCGGGAGAAGCTTCCCATCCAATTTTCTTACAAATTGGCAAGCGGTCTTTTAACGTCGATTCCCAAGACGTTGTTCATATTCGGTTTGAATTTATTCCACAAACATTGAATTCCGTAATACACAAGTCCACTAGGATGCGTGTCAAGAGAAATTTCGATATTATCTAAATTCTCCTTATTCGGACCATCATTAATGAACCGAATTTTATCTTCTCTGTTTGTAGATGGAATTCCTAAAGATCGACATTTTGCATTACGGTTCCATCTAGCACATTTATAGCAAACGGCTAGAATCTTTGCTCGTCGTTTCTTGGCATATGAACTTTTTCCAAGCCACAGTAAAAATCTAGTTGGTTTTCTGAATTCACCTTCTATTCTTACTTTGGCTTCGATAATGAATCTTATGTCAAAAGGTATGCTTTTATTAGTAAGCAACCTCATCCTTTCAAGCCTTGTCTTGTAAATTTTTAAAATTGCATTTTTGCTTAGAAAGGAAATCTTTTTCAATTTTAAACAATGTTTCATCCATGATAAAAAAACAAAAATAAAAAGACAATGAAAATAATTAAAAAAATAAAAATATATACAAATATCGCTTGTTGTGGGAAGCTGAAAAATCCGACTTTAATAGTCACGAGTACCGTTATCCGCCACTTGACCGGACAAACACAATTTAGTACTAAGTTACAACGTCGAAATTTGTACCTACAAAAATAGTTTATAATGTAAGATTTCAAATATAACTTATACTTCCCGACAACGGCGCCAAAAACTTGACACTCTTTTTGAGAAACTATCTCAAGTGCACTATATCGTATCAAGTAGTAAAGTGTACTATTTGAGTCCGGTTTATCGATCCCACAAGGAAGTTATGTTATAATTTGAATTATACACTATTAGTCTATTTTTATAGATACTTAAGATGAGTGAAACACACAATTAAAAAGTTTGGTTTAATAATTGCAAAGAAATTGCAATAATAGTTCTAATATTATAAGGAAATAAAAAGATTGCAATATTAATAGATTGATTAATGATAAAATGAAATAGTTGGGATTACAAACTTAGTTCGTCATTAGTTATAAAAGATGTATTGGAGATCATAAGATGAATTTACTTATTATGTTGTGTAGATTCGATTTTCCTTATAAAGACGGTTTCTCTTTCGAACTATAAAACGTCCCTTACATATTGAATCAATCCACTATATTTCTATGTTGATTGGCTTCAATACATAGCATTAGGATTTATGAAAATAACTCAAAGAATCATCTAAGGACTAGGGGTATATTTCTATCCCCTAGAACAACTTAGAGTGAAGATCATTTGATCTAATCAAACATATTTTCTTTCGAAACATATGAAGACCATAAATATCTTCATTAATTGGCCAAATAAATAAAGATTATTAATGTAACACCCCCAATCCACTCAGGGATATTACACGCCGTAGACCCTCTCCTCGAGGATCTACCAGGCTGGTAACAATATTTAACATCTCGACAATGCCTTCAAGGCTACAATGACTCAGTAGACCGATTTGGTCTTTCCACAAATACATACAACTCAAATACAACTCATGCCCACGCAGGGGACAAAATACAACTACACCCGTACAACGGGAACAATACAGCAGCGGAAAATAAAGTACAACTGAACCAACACACGATGTACGGTTCCTCATGTGATTAGTATCGATCATCTTTCATCATCCTTCGTGCCGACCCTGTGTTATGCTCCAAAACCTGAATGCAAAAACAGACATCCACCCCCCGAATACTCGGGGGTTAGCAAAACTCCACTGTTTTGCTAGTGCAAATACAAAGTGCAAATACGAGCCATACAATTCACATTCCACGAATAACAATAACCGAGGATCCTCAAAGATCCAAACGAAACGAAAAGTACTTCCCGAGGCAAGGGTTTGAGAAAACATTTCAAAAACGAAATATCATAAATCAATGGGAATAATTTATAAAACGGTTTAGAATGCCATCGAGAGTTTTAATAGAAAACAATTTAGGATTATCAAATCCTACTTTTGGAAAACCAAAAGACAAAAGGGGTCACCGCCCCAAAGGTTTACTTTCTGGAAAATGACATTAACCAAATCGTTGGGATTTTAGCCCCAAATCCGTAAAACGACTTTTATAAACCATTGGGATTTTAGCCCCAAATCTCATCAACTCACGACACGAGAACGTCAACAAGGTTCGTCTTCCAACGTCAAAATCCACAAATAAATGATTTAAAACAAACAACAAAATACTCAAGAGCCATCCTAGCCAAGTAGGCCAAACGAAAAAATTACCTCTTACACATTAAGTCAATTCATGCAAATGAAAACCGTACACAAGTACTCATTTCACGAAATGACAATAACGAATCACATTTTTAAAAAAGCACCACAATTAACCGTCGATCCACACCTCATGGACCCCTACCGAGACCCCGTCGGATCTAACCCGTAGTTGTTTAAAGCAAAGCTCGTAGATCCACACCTCCGTGGACCACTACCGAGACCGCGTCGGATCTAACCCGTAGTGAGCATACACACACACACGTTACTCATGCAATACTAACATGCTAAGAATGTAAGTTCATTAAGAATACTCACTAGAGATGGCCATTAACTCGACACCATTATCAAACTCTTCAAAAATAAATAACAAGATTAAATACGGAATACACGATTCCATAACTTAAACAATAGGAGTACCATCATAAAATCCTTCAACGTTCAAAATAATCAAATCATAATCAATTCTCAAAACACCGTTCACAAATCACACTCGTTTTGAAAGAAAGCCTTTAACGAGGCCAAACCGAAATCCTTTGAAACTTCATTTCAAATAACCAAACAAACGCATCAAGACGACCACCGATCATCATATCCATAAAACGAGAAAAGTATGGGCAAGGTACTTGCCTCGAATAAGAACAACGCGGAGAATCGACCGAAGTAGGTTGGCCCGAACCGACTACGAACCCGCCGACTCCACCGAACGCCAACTCACGTTCATAAACTACGAAGGACAAATAATAACAATGAAATGAATTCTATAACACGACTCAAAGCCGTTGAATTCGAAGAACAAATGACGAAAGTTCACGGATTTCCCCCAAAACGGCCAAGAACACGTTTCGTCCCATCAAAACCCGAAAACGGAATTCCAAGTTGAAATATGGATATACAATCCATAGAATATGTTTAACAACATCATTTAACCATAATCGATCCATCGAAAACGGATGAAAAACGAGATCGGGACAAATCCCCCAAAAAGTCAATTCGAAGGAAATCAAGAAATATACTTCGATTCGACGAAGAACAATGGATTAAATGATGTTAAACACAAGAATACTATCAAGATTAATCATACCCATCATGAATTAATCAACAACACGGAACGAATCGGACGAAAATGCAAAAATCCCCAAATTCACGAAATTAGGGTTCTAAGGAAGATTACCTTGATTCGCTGAATCAAAGGTTGATAACGGACGATCGATTGATGTTATGAACTCAAGGACTTCATGGATTTGTTGTTGAACAACATGGCTTCGTCGCCCATGAATCGCCACTCGCGGATGGAGAAGGAAGGAAATGAAAACGAAGTGAAATGTGGCTTTCGGCCATATTTATCGGGCCGACTAGCGTGCGCTAGCCTTCCCAGGACTAGCGGCGCTTATCGGCGGTATCGGCCGAGTACCCTCGGCCAGGGCCCCACACGACCGGCATCACCGACCAACCTGCCCGGCCGACACTGTCGACTGACTCCGCTAGCGTGCGCTACGGCCGGATACTGCGCGCGCTGGCACATCCGGTAGCCATCGGTGAATGCCCGGCAGTAACGACGCTAGCCGAAGCGGCGTGCGCTACGCTGCCGACTAGCGCGCGCTACGCTCAGCGTAGCGTGCGCTACACTGCGATCTGGCCGAGTCGAGAACCTCGAAACCCCACTGTCCGGGCCGATGGCGTCGCTAGGCCACCGGCGGCGTGCGCTACACTGCCGGTTAGCGGCAGCCTTTCCGGCCGTGGCGTGCGCTTACGCGGTTCTGCCGCACCGTCCGGCCGGTGCCACAATCGTCCGGCGATCCGCCACCGTCCGTCGGCCCGATCCGCCACCGCTGTGGCTCGGCGACCGATTTCAAAGCGTGCGGGCGAACACGACAAAAAGTTCGCGGACAACATAAGCGACTCAAACGAAAGCGTAATACCATAATTAGTCATACGCGACCAAGAAACGGGTCGAGACAACAATTACAGTACGGATACCCGTAACTTTCAAGAAATTACAAAATGGCCCAAAACGCCCGGAAATCACGATACGTGATCGAATAACCAAACCGAAGTTCACAACACGTCCAACAAAGATAAACGGACTTGCGGGAAACTCGAAACAACAGTTTCGGATGAGATTCGCAAGAATCGAACTCAAGTGCGGAAAAGTCGCTAAAAAGCAGAGAACTCAACGAAACGACACCGAAACGAACTCGGATGTCAAAAAGTGTAGAATTAATCATTCTCAGAATGACGAAACGGTCATGAGCGAGTCGTCAAAACGGACTCCGACCGAAAAAAAAAGAAATTTACCGAAAATCGAAAATTGCGGATATTACATTCTACCCTCCTTAAAAGAAGTTTCGTCCCGAAACTTAAAACAAGTAGGGGAAGAAATATTCCGACAGGAAAACTCAACGAGATACACAAGAATGCGTAACTAACGCCCAACGGCGAAATGTTACAAACAACGCAAAGGAACATACGACGTGAAAACACGCTCCACGGCGACCAACACAACGTCGCTGTTAGGGATATAATAAAACCAACAAATGACAAGCGTCATCAAACGGATAATATAGCCAAGTCAATTATCCGACAATCGCAAAACACAACGAACGAAAATCAATATGATTGACCAACCCAACGGTACATCAATCAAAACGCGAGCCAACCGCTGAACAAACACGGAATCCCACCGCCTAAGGGATGGAAGATCGAAAACGAAACTAATTTCCCGAATCAAGGGAATTACGAAGGAGTCTGAATGCTCAATAATCACGAAACGAGAACAAAAACCGAACAAACAAACGATCGAGACAACAAAAATCGAACAATCATGTCCGAAACACGAAGGATAATAAAATTCAAACAACAACTCCAAGGTTCACATCTCGACTCGAGACAATATATGATCCGGTGAAAACAACAGGATGTGCATTCACATAAGATCCACAGGAAAGGGAATATCAATTGAAAAGTCACAACGACGAACGAGTTATTAGAAACGATACCACACTCGTTCGATAAACAAAAACAAGGGGCGGACAATCTCGAAATGTCAACAAACATAAATGAGTCGGAGTCGAAAACATAAGAGTTCCAAATCCGATCCACTTCGAATAAAAGAACTAGTAGAACCAGATGATGTCACTCCCAAACAAGGTTCACAAGAATCGAACGAACAGAAAAAGTAACATCGATAACGAGATCAACTCAAAACAAGATCACGATTCGTTCGGACGATGGCGAAATACCGAACAAGTTCATAAAGTACCAACGAACATGAGCGAATCGATAGACTGGGGGAAGAGAAAATACAGAAGTCAAAATAGTACGGGCATTACCTCCGACCTCGTCCACGAAATTCACAAATACGGGAGCAAGGTAACAAGACATTAAACAGCGGACACATAACGGAACCATCACCGATGCACACGGTCATACCAAACCAAGCTCTAACAGCTCGCACATGCGCGACAACGCAGGAATCACTACGAGGCGATAATATTCAACACCAACATCCCGCCTCTCACAGGGGGCTAACGCAACAAATGTGTGGAAAGCGACTCAACGCTCACACCGCCAATTCGGTCATACTCGGGAGAAAGTATCAAAAGGACAACGCGAACATCACACATACATACCCAGCCCTCAAACGGGAATGGATAGGTTGTAAAAACGAAAACCTCATTTTGAAAATAATTTAGAAGAACACCGGTTGATCTTGAGTATCACCTTTCAAAAAGTACAAACTTGAAACATCGTTATCGAGACACTGGAGAACCATTTCGTATTTGATAAAAATGAGGACACTTTCTCTTAGTGAAAACTTTCAAAATTTTCGACCCTCGGGTCTAAATAAAAGTGTTGAAAATATCTCAAAACATTTTGGTCCTCGAGGTAGAAAATTTTTTTGAAATATATTGTGGCACCTTGGATGTACCACAAGAAAATAACTCATTTGAAAAGTATGTCTCGAAATTTATTTTTCTAAGATACTCAAGGTTTTCAAAAATTCAATAGGCCAGAATGCCCAAAACTCACACATATCGACGTTCACTAAAACAACTCCTAGCACACGCATCAAGACGTTTAAAATCAAGACAATATATGTCTTTAAACGGGAATAAACGATAAAATACCACGTTCATAACAAAACCACTGATAAAATACTCTCCCGCACTGGCTAGTGAACAAGTCGAACGCGTATAAGCATAAAGCTTCCACAATAGAACTTGTAAAACGTGCAAATCGATTCGAAAATCATCAAAAACGAACAAAAACAACAATAAAAAGACATCACAAGCGACGACACTCCTCGTATAAATCAAATACGAGAGTCGACTAAATACATATCGTGAAATCAAAATTCACATAAGGATTCCACCACTTAACAGATAATCATAAAAATAGCTCGTGTCACACGAGGCACAACACAAGGAAGGGAGACTTACTTCCACAGGTCGCACGAAGATGATGATCGCCCCACGATACTAATCACGACCAACAAACTCAAACGACGCGTCGCGACACGACTCAGTCAGATAAAAATCCAACGAAACAAGACTCAAACAACACGACTTGACCCGACAGCCTAGGTTTCCTCAACCTAAGCTCCGATACCATTTATGTAACACCCCCAATCCACTCAGGGATATTACACGCCGTAGACCCTCTCCTCGAGGATCTACCAGGCTGGTAACAATATTTAACATCTCGACAATGCCTTCAAGGCTACAATGACTCAGTAGACCGATTTGGTCTTTCCACAAATACATACAACTCAAATACAACTCATGCCCACGCTGGTGACAAAATACAACTACACCGCATAACGGAACAATACAAGACGGAAAATAAAGTACAACCGAACCAACACACGATGTACGGTTCCTCATGTGATTAGTATCGATCATCTTTCATCATCCTTCGTGCCGACCACGTGTTATGCTCCAAAACACGAATGCAAAAGCAGGACATCCACCCCGAATACTCGGGGGTTAGCAAAACTCCACTGTTTTGCTAGTGCAAATACAAAGTGCAAATACGAGCCATACAATTCACATTCCACGAATAACAATAACCGAGGATCCTCAAAGATCCAAACGAAATGAAAAGTACTTCCCGAGGCAAGGGTTTGAGAAAACATTTCAAAAACGAAATATCATAAATCAATGGGAATAATTTATAAAGCGGTTTAGAATGCCATCGAGAGTTTTAATAGAAAACAATTTAGGATTATCAAATCCTACTTTTGAAAACCAAAGACAAAAGGGTCACCGCCCCAAAGGTTTACTTTACGGAAAATGACATTAACCAAATCGTTGGGATTTTAGCCCCAACCGTAAAACGACTTTTATAAACCATTGGGATTTTAGCCCCAAATCTCATCAACTCACGATTGCGAGAACGTCAACAAGGTTCGTCTTCCAACGTCAAAATCCACAAATAAATGATTTAAAACAAACAACAAAATACTCTAGAGCCATCCTAGGCAAGTAGGCCAAACGAACAACTTACCTCTTACACATTTAGTCAATGCATGCAAATGAAAACCGTTCAAAAGTACTCATTTCCGGAAATGCCAATATCAAATCACATTTGCAAAAATGCACCACAATTAACCGTCGATCCACACCTCCGTGGACCCCTACCGAGAACCCGTCGTATCTAACCCGTAGTGGTTAAAAGCAAAGCTCGTCGATCCACACCTCCGTGGACCCCTACCGAGACCCCGTCGGATCTAACCCGTAGTGAGCATACACACACACACGTTACTCATGCAATACTAACATGCTAAGAATGTAAGTTCATTAAGAATACTCACTAGAGATGGCCATTAACTCGACACCATTATCAAACTCTTCAAAAATAAATAACAAGATTAAATACGGAATACACGATTCCATAACTTAAACAATAGGAGTACCATCATAAAATCCTTCAACGTTCAAAATAATCAAATCATAATCAATTCTCAAAACACCGTTCACAAATCACACTCGTTTTGAAAGAAAGCCTTTAACGAGGCCAAACCGAAATCCTTTGAAACTTCATTTCAAATAACCAAACAAACGCATCAAGACGACCACCGATCATCATATCCATAAACGAGAAAAGTATGGGCAAGGTACTTGCCTCGAATAAGAACAACTCGGAGAATCGACCTAAGTAGGTTGGCCCGAACCGACTACGAACCCGCCGACTCCACCGAACGCCAACTCACGTTCATAAACTACGAAGGACAAATAATAACAATGAAATGAATTCTATAACACGACTCAAAGCCGTTGAATTCGAAGAACAAATGACGAAAGTTCACGGATTTCCCCAAGCGGCAAGAACACGATTCGTCCCATCAAAACCGAATACGGAATTCAAATTTGAAATATTGATATACAATCCATAGAATATGTTTAACAACATCATTTAACCATAATCGATCCATCAGAAAACGGATGAAAACGAGATCGGGACAAATCCCCAAAAAGTCAATTGAAGGAAATCAAGAAATATACTTGATTCGACGAAGAACAATGGATTAAATGATGTTAAACACAAGAATACTATCAAGATTAATCATACCCATCATGAATTAATCAACAACACGGAGCGAATCGCATTTAAAATGCAAAAATCCTCAAATTCACGAAATTAGGGTTCTAAGGAAGATTACCTTGATTATTGAATCAAAGGTTGATAACGGACGATCGATTGATGTTATGAACTCAAGGACTTCATGGATTTGTTGTTGAACAACATGGCTTCGCCCATGAATCGCCACTCGCGGATGGAGAAGGAAGGAAATGAAAAACGAAGTGAAATGTGCTCGGCCATATTTATCTGACGACTTAGCGTCGCTAGCCTTCCGGACTAGCGTGCGCTTCTCGGCCGTATCGGCCGAGTACCTCGGCCGGGGCCCACACGACCCGGCATCACCGACCAACCTGCCCGCGAACACATCGACCCACTCCCGCTAGCGTGCGCTCTGGCCGGATACTGCGCGCTAGCCGACATCCCGAGAGCCATCTGGTGAATCGCCGGCCAGTAACGTATGCTAGCCGGCCGGCGGCGGCGCTACGCTGCCGACTAGCGCGCTACGCTCGGCGTAGCGTGCGCTACTGCCGATCTGGCCGAGGTCGAGAACCTCGAAACCCAGCTGCCCGGGCCGATAGCGTACGCTAGGCCACCGGCGGCGTCGCTACACTGCCGGTTAGCGCGCTGACCTTCCGGCCGTAAGCGTGCGCTACGCCGGTTCTGCCGCACCGTCCGGCGGTGCCCGCAATCGTTCGGCGATCCGCCACCGTCCGGCGATCCATACGCCGAGCTCGGCGACCGATTTCGAAAGCGTGCGGAGCGAACACGGCGAAAAGTTCGCGGACAACATAAGCGACTCGAAGCAGCGTAATACCATAATTAGTCATACGCGACCAAGAAACGGGTCGAGACAACAATTACAGGTACGGATACCCGTAACTTTCAAGAAATTACAAAATGGCCCAAAACGCCCGGAAATCACGATACGTGATCGAATAACCAAACCGAAGTTCACAACACGTCCAACAAAGATAAACGGACTTGCGGGAAACTCGAAACAACAGTTTCGGATGAGATTCGCAAGAATCGAACTCAAGTGCGGAAAAGTCGCTAAAAAGCACAGAACTCAACGAAACGACACCGAAACGAACTCGGATGTCAAAAAGTGTAGAATTAATCATTCTCAGAATGACGAAACGGTCATGAGCGAGTCGTCAAAACGGACTCCGACCGAAAAAAAAAGAAATTTACCGAAAATCGAAAATTGCGGATATTACAGTTAAAACAATGAAAATCACACACAATAATAAGTAATTCACAATAGATCTTTTATACAAACATAAATAACATGACTAACCTTGTTTATAATCCCAACTTAAGGAACTTAGCCCATAAAGGGTTTATTACACATATTACAAGCTTTGGTGGTCATGTTTAGTTGAATCAAGAGAAAGAATTGATCCTAACTCCCTTAGTAGATAAAGGAGATAGAAACAATAAACTCTCTGAACAACATATGTTGTACCACACTAACAAAGATCACTCAAGAACACAAGTGTGTTCTTCACACAAAAAGAAAAGTTTACAAGAAAATGGAAAATTATAAGATGAATGGTGAATGATGAAGGATCTAAGGGGTCTATTTATACACCTAAAGTCATCTAATAGCTCCAAAACTACAGCATTATTACATTATATCGGATCAATGCCAGCCATCCCCTCAATAATACAAAAAGTATAAAAATTAGACAAATCATAGTAATGCCAAGAGTTACTAGTAACATTCGAGTTACTACCGTAACTAAGTGACTTACGGCCGTAACCCCCGAATGTTACGGCCGTAACGTCAACGTAAATTTGCTCATTTGAAGCTTTGATAGTTACGTTTTAGCCCAAAATTCCTCGGACTTTGCGTTTTTGCCCCGGATCTTCTTCGGATGATAACTTTTGATATATAACTCGATTTTGAATCGGAAAGACCGCCGAATTCGTCTCGGAAAGCCCTACAACATGAATATATCAAAATTCAATAAATAGAATATTTATTAAACATGTTGTTTCTTGAGTAATTCGATTATTTAATCCGATCATCATCCGATAAAAATAAAATTATTAAAACTAATAAATTAAAAGCAAAAATGAGTAGACTAGCTCAATTATGGGTAAATTTTATCGATACAAACTATGGATAAGTGTACAAACCGACACTTATCACACCCAAACTTGAATTCTTGCTATTCCCTAGCAAGACTCTTTATTATTCACACTCCAAAAATAAAAATAAAAATAAATAAAAATAAGAAAATTAATAAACACATAAATTAAAATATAAAAAGAGAAAAGGAGATCAAAATGCCATTAATAAACAACAACTTGACTTTATACGGTAGATAGAAATGAATCAAGATTCAAAATAAATCTACTAATGTTTTTGAAGTTAAAACACGGTTTTTATTTTGTAATTCCAAAATGTAAGGTTTTCCCCCCCAAAAGGTTGATTATTTCTTTCCCACTCGTGATACACACGACTCCCTTTAATGGTTGCTCTCGATCACTCGTTTATTTTTCGACTCAATATGAAGAAGAATTTCATTGGCGTCATCAAATATTGTGATTTTTACAAAATTGAGTGTATTGAAATTCAGCTGCTAATTAATTCAAATCTGCTCATAAACTATATCCCTTTTAGTGAGAGCTTTCACACCGTTATTTGCTAACGTGTAGCTCTTTTCACTAACACAATTTCTATCTCATTATTTTTCTTTCGTAAAAAGGTGATAGCTTTCACACCGTTATTTGCTAACGTGTAGCTCTTTTCACCAATTTTTCTGAGACGGACTACGCACCAACAATGGTTAGTCCTTTATTTTTCGCAAAATTTAAGACTTCCAAAATTAGGCATTTATTCTCGCTCAACACTTCTCCTTGTCGTCATTTATTTTTTTAGGTGATAGCTTTCACACCGTTATTTGCTAACGTGTTGCTCTTTTCACCAATTAATGCTTTTTTTTAGGGAATAGAATTTTTCGAGAAAATCATTTTTAGTTAAGCATGAAAAATCAAAAACTCCACAAATTAAGTAAATTTCAGTTTTATTTTTCATCAACCAATTGATTCTTCTTTTCTCAAGGTAACGAATGACTCGATTTTATATGATAATTACAAGGCTTGGAAAGAGAGATTAAGGCTCAAAATTTTTTTTTGGAATATACAATTTTTTTACCGGTTAAAACGATTTTAGAAGTTTGTATATAGCTAATTTATTGGTGTTATGGCCAGATCTAAAAATCTCAAAAATCAATATATATATATAATAAAAAAAAAAATAAGGCAAATAACCAAATCAATCAAAACACACCAAAATTATTAAACAAACCACACCAAAATACTAAAACAAACCACCCCCAAACTTGAAATTAAAACTGTCCTCAGTTTAAAAATAAAATAAAAATCAATGCGTAAAAGAATACTCCTGTTAAGAAAGTTGATGTCCGAGCCTAACGCCTTTTAGAACTGCAAGAGAATAAATATACGAGGCACACACAAAAGAAAATAAAATATACTCGTAAGTATAACATAATTTTTAGATGCGCATCAAGAAAGTCCGAAGAGTCGCCTTACGCCGCCATCAAAGTTTTTATAAAAGCAAAACACGAAATAAACATTACAAGAATGAAATAAAAATACATAAATCGTGAATAGATGTGCGTCAAGAGATCAAGAAGAAACTCCTTAAGCCGCCATCATTTAGCATGATTATTACACACGAGTAAAGTAAAAATACAAGGGGTCCGGCATGGGTTATCAAAGGGAGAGGAATGAATCTACTTTTCGTTTTCTCACGGTAAAATCTTCTACCTGCATAATTTTAGCTAGAGCCGGATCGGTTGAGGAACAAATTCATTGAGTTTTTCGATTAGTTCTTCTCGGTGTTGTTGCAACGACTATGATTCGCTTTGCACGCTCGGAAATAAAGCCCTTTTCAGCAGAGTAGTCGATGAAAGACAGAAACCATCAAAGAAACCATTGACATTAAGCACTCCTATTGGTTTTGATGAACATTTAGCCGGCTCTGGTAACCACATGAAAAAGTTCCTCAAGGGTGCCAAAACCACGGAAGGGCGATAAAGGCGCGAGAATTATTTATCATGTGAGTTATGCGATCTTGCATATTCACAGATCTAAACTCATCTCCAATAGTTGACCGGTGATTTTACTTTCGGCCAGAGATTTTGGGATTACTCCCAACACTCTTACTCCTTCCATATAGGCGACAGCACTCGTCCCATTAATCCTAGACTTCCTCCTCCGTAAACTACATGAATGCATTTTTCTCCTAAGGTACGACCAAAGTTGTGGGTCGGTGAAGCATGCCTCTTTTCCGTAACTAGATCCACCAAAAATGCATCGTGTAAAATTTTTTTGTTGAAGATGATGACTCCATTTTTCAAAAGAAAAAAAATTTTAAGAGAGAAACAGATAAAAGTGCAAGTTTGAGGGATGAATGAAAGAAACCAGGAGAAAGTTTATTTATAGAAGAAAAAGAAGGTAAAAATTGTTTAACAAGTTAGTGATTGCGTTTGATTGTGCTTCAACTACTCAATAGAATAATGAAAGCTTTTATCGCGTAGACAATTTTTATTGAAAATCTCACCACACGACAAAAATAAAAGTTACTTACGCGTATGTACAGTAGTTTTGATTGTGGCTCACATCTTCCTCTGATTTTACGTTCAGAAACGGCCTAAACGACTTCTATGAGTCGGGGAGAAGCTTCCCATCCAATTTTCTTACAAATTGGCTAACAGTGTCTTTTAACGTCAGTTTCACAAGACGTTGTTCATATTCTTTTTTGATTTTATTCCAAAAACATTGAATTACGTAATACACAAGTCCACTAGGATGCGTGTCAAGAGAAATTTCGATATTATCTAAATTCTCCTTATTCGGACCATCATTAATGAACTGAATTTTATCTTCCTGTTTGTAGATGGAATTCCTAAAGATCGACATTTTGCATTACGCCCATCTAGCACATTTATAGCAAACGGCTAGAATCTTTGCTCGTCGTTTCTTGGCATATGAACTTTTTCCAAGCCCTGGTAAAAATCTAGTTGGTTTTTCTGTGAATTCACCTTCTATTCTTACTTTGGCTTCGATAATGAATCTTATGTCAAAAGGTATGCTTTTATTAGTAAGCAACCTCATCCTTTCAAGCCTTGTCTTGTAAATTTTTAAAATTGCATTTTTGCTTAGAAAGGGAAATCTTTTTTCAATTTTAAACAATGTTTCATCCATGATAAAAAAAACAAAAATAAAAAGACAATGAAAATAATTAAAAAAAATAAAAAATATATACAAATATCAGTTGTTGTGGGAAACTGAAAAATCCGACTTTAATAGTCACGGAGTACCGTTATCCGCCACTTGACCGGACAAACACAATTTAGTACTAAGTTACTGTAACACCCTCAAGATATTCGAGGTATATTACAGCGCCGTGAATCCCTATATGGGACCCACCAGGCTGAACAGCATCATACTCATCGACTCACATAAACGACAAACCAAAACCATGTCATAAAGACGCAAAGCAGAATAATCCACCCGGTTTACCGGTCAACCATAACATCATCAATCAACACAAACATATAGGTAACAATACAATCCGGACGGACAAGAACTCTTAAGTACTCGAGTACAACCATTAGTTCAAAAGCCACAAAAGATGAAAAGACAAAAAGACATTAAGACGTCACTTAGGCACAATCATCACGCTCGGCCATCATCCGCATACTGGTCCAGCGCCCGTTCGTCTCGATGAACCCGACTGAAATTCATAAAACGAATTTCCCCAAAACGGGTCCCCAGAAGGGGTTAGCATTTACGCTAGTACAAGTAACCAGATGAACAACTTACATCATACACATATAGTAATGCATGCAATAGAGAAAACCGTTCGAAAACACTCATTTCCGGAAATGCCAATATCAAATCACATTTGTAAAATTCACCACAATTAACCGTCGATCCACACCTCCGTGGACCCCTACCGAGACCCCGTCGGATCTAACCCGTAGTGGTTAAAAGCAAAGCTCGTCGATCCACACCTCCGTGGACCCCTACCGAGACCCCGTCGAGTCTAACCCGTAGTGAGCATACACACGCACACAATTTCTCATACAAAACTACTATGTCAAGATTGTAAGTTCATAAGGATACTTGCCTCGATTAATTAGACGATGACACGAACGGAACGGAAGAGTTGAACACGACCGCAAGGAACCGGCGGAAATGAACCTAACGATTCGAATAACACAATCACAACCAACTCTAGACGATTATGGAAATGGAATACACCAAACCCGCCTACGATTCATGTATATTCGTATATAAACAACAACGAGGGCGGACCACAACCAAACCCTCTCGATTCCGTAAAAATCACGAAATATACCATGAATCCGTAGGGAAACTAAGAATACCAACAAGATTAATAATATTCATCATGAATCCATCAACGAAACGGAACGGATCGGAAGAAAATCCCAAAACCCCCAAATCATCCAAAAGTAGGGTTCTAAGAGATTACCTTGGATTTAGGATGAGAAACACAAGTGGATGATGTTAGTCTTACACCAAGAACTCAAGCACAAGGATCTCTGAAGTGATTGGAAGAAGAAAATCGCCTCAAATCGTCTCTGGAGTCGCTCGGCCGCGGAAAGAGGAAGAAATGAGATTTTGTGATTATCTCGGTCAACTCCCTGGTTTATATAGCCAGGGACCGTTAGCGCACGCTAAGACCTCAAGGTTAGCGTGCGCTAACGGATAGGTTACAAACCCTCTGTTAGCGTCGATCCGAAACCAGGTTTTGGCGTTAGCGTGCGCGCTACCATACATGCGTAGCGTGCGCTAATAACCTCTCGGTACCGCGCTATCGACCAATAGCGTGCGCTACCCGAACATCAGCCGAGTCCAAGAGCCAACCGCCCAAACCTCACGACCCGTTAGCGTGCGCTACCATACCAGCGTAGCGTGGCGCTAACTAGCATCCGATTGAGTTCGTAGTAAACCGCCCGATCGATGGGCAGTCACACTAGCGCGCGCATCGAACAATTTAACGCGGCGCTAGTCTCCCGACATTAGCGTGCGCTAGACGAGATAGCGTGCGCTAATCCGATAGTCCGCAGGGTCGAGCCGAATCGCCACTCCTGTGGCTAAATCGTTAGCGTGCGCTATTTAATTAAACGTAGCGTGCGATACTAATGGATTTCTAGCTTGCGCTATACAGTAAATTTAGCGTGCTCTAGATACATAATATAAACGACCCAAAATACCGGGTTATGAACGAAACGTCAAACGGAACACCTCAAAACGTATCATAGCATAGAATGAAACCACGGCAAGAATCAAACGGGCGTTCCGCACAACAATTACGAGAATCAGATCAAAAGATAACGGAAAAGTTACACTGAAGGATACTCGAGGGTCACTAAAATCGAGAATTACACCGGAAATACAATTACAAGGGAAAGAAAAATGCGGATATTACATTCTACCCCTCTAAAAATAAGTTTCGTCCCGAAACTTAAGAAACAAACAACTCGGGGTACCTAGCACGCATGCTATCCTCGGTTTCCCAAGTTGCCTCCTCGACCCCGTGTCTCGACCACTGCACCTTGACCAAAGGTATGGTCTTATGCCTCAATCGTTTCTCACGATACTCCAAAATCTTCAAAGGGTGCTCTTCGAAAGTAACATCTTCGGCGACATCAATCTCTCCATAATCGATGATGTGACTAGGATCCGGGACATATTTCCTCAACTGGGAAACATGGAAAACGCTATGAACATGACTCAAGGCCGGAGGTAACGCCAAACGGTATGCCAACCCACCTACTCGCTCGAGGATCTCGAAGGGGCCGATAAATCTCGGACTCAACTTCCCTTTCTTCCCGAAACGAAAAACTCCCTTCGTCGGCGACACCTTTAGCAAAACATGGTCTCCCACCTCGAATTCCAAAGGTCGACGACGGATGTCGGCATACGACTTCTGTCGACTCTGGGCAGTCAACATCCGTTCTCGAATTAACTCTATCTTCCGCCTCGTCTCTAAAACGACATCCGGCTCGGTCCCGACCAAATCGGACGCCTCATTCCAACAAATCGGTGATCGACATCGCCGCCCGTAAAGTGCCTCATACGGGGCCATCCGACCGACGCGTGCCAACCGTTGTTGTACGTGAATTCGATCCGGCAATTGTTCCTCCCAGTCACTACTCCAATCGAGAGCACAGCACGTAACAAGTCCTCGAGCGTCCGGATAGTGCTCGATTGTCCATCCGATCGGGATGAAAAGAGGTACTCAAGTGTAAACGGGTACCCAACGCCTTATGCACCGCCTGCCAGAAGTGCGATACGAAACGGCCATCACGATCCGAAACAATAGACTTCGGAGTACCGTGAAGTCTCACAATCTGCGCGATAAACACACGAGCTAACTTCTCCGGGCCCCAAGTGTCTTTGATGCCCAGAAAATGTGCCGACTTGGTCAGACGATCAACAATCACCCATACCATATTCATGCCCGACCTCGATCTCGGCAAACTCGTGACGAAGTCCATCGATATATCCTCCCATTTCCATTCCGGAATGGGAAGTGACTGCAATAACCCAGCCGGTCTCTGATGCTCGATTTTGACCTGCTGACAAGTCAAACATCTCGCTACAAACTGTGCGACCTCATCCTTCATGTCATTCCACCAGAAGTTCCTTCTCAAGTCCTTGTACATCTTACTCGAACCAGGATGAACGGAGTAAGGTGTAGCATGGGCCTCCCGTAAAATACTCTGCCTCAACTCTGAGTCGTTCGGCACACAAAGCCGACTCTGGAATCTCAAAATACCATCCTCGTGAATCACAAACCCAGGAGACTTTCCCTTAAGAACGTTCTCTCGGATTTGAGTAATCATCGGATCTTCTGATTGCTTCAGCTTAATTTCGTCGACCAAGGATGACGAAATCTCTAAAGCACAAAGTTGCCCGACAGCTCCCGGCAACGAGACCTCAACATCTAACTCGATCAAGGCCCTCCGAAGCTCAGACTGAGACGTAAGGATCTCAAGCGTTCGCAACGCAACTGGTTTCCGACTCAAGGCGTAGGCCACGACCTTCGCCTTGCCCGGATGATAAAGGATTTCGAGGTCATAATCCTTAATCAACTCCAACCACCTCCTCTGCCTCATATTTAACTCTCGCTGAGTAAATATGTATTTCAGACTTTTATGATCGGTAAAAATCTGGCATGCAGAGCCGAAAAGATAGTGACGCCAAATCTTGAGCGCAAAAACGACTACCGCTAACTCCAAGTCATGAGTAGGGTAGTTAAGCTCATACGGCCTCAACTGTCTCGATGCAAAGGCAATGGTCTTGCCGTGCTGCATTAATACACACCCAAGACCCTGACCCGAAGCATCGCTATAAACGGCAAAACCCTCGTTGCCACATGGCAATGCCAAAACTGGGGCTGAAGTCAAACGCTTCTTCAGTTCCTCAAAACTCGACTGCCTCTCGTCATTCCAGACGAACTTCTCAGATTTCTGGAGCAACTGTGTAAGTGGTCGAGCCAGTTTCGAGAAACCCTCGACGAACCTACGGTAGTAGCCAGCTAAACCCAAGAAACTACGGAGCTCCTTCACATTCTTGGGCGGTGCCCAATCCAACACGGCCTCGATCTTCTGCGGATCCACACGAACCCCCTCAGCTGAAATCACGTGACCTAAAAACATCACTTCCTTCAGCCAGAACTCACATTTCGAGAACTTTGCATAGAGTTGCTCGGTCCTCAAAATGTCTAATACTACCCGCAAATGATGGGCATGTTCTTCCTCATTCCTCGAATAAATAAGAATATCGTCAATAAAGACGACGACGCACTTATCCAAATACTCGATAAAAACTTTGTTCATCAACTGCATGAACACCGCCGGCGCATTAGTTAACCCGAAGGGCATGACTACGAACTCATAATGTCCGTACCTCGTCCGAAAAGCTGTTTTCGGCACATCAGACTCTCTCACCCGGAGTTGATAGTACCCCGATTTCAAATCAATTTTCGAGAATACCGCAGCTCCTTGCAACTGATCGAACAAGTCATCAATTCTCGGCAAAGGATACTTGTTCTTGATGGTCACCTTGTTTAGTTCGCGATAGTCGATACACAAACGTAGTGAACCATCCTTCTTCCGCACAAACAGGACCGGTGCGCCCCAAGGGAGGCGCTCGGTCGAATATACCCCGACTCAAGAAGCTCGCTCAACTGCTTCTTCAACTCTGCCATCTCTGAAGGTGCCATGCGATACGACGCCTTCGAAATAGGAGCCGCGCCCGGCTCTAACTCTATAGCAAACTCAACCTCACGTTCCGGTGGCAATCCCGGTAACTCGTCAGGGAATACATCAGTAAACTCACTAACGACTGGAATCGACGAAAGCTCGACTCCACCATCCTCCGCCTTCAAGGCGTAGCACCAATATCCAGTACACCCCTTTCGCAGGAGTCTCATCGCCTTCAAGGCGTTAATAGCAATTCTGTTTCCCCCTCTTTCGCCGCGAAAAGAGTGCTCAATCGTCCTTGGCTAACATAGTGATGATTCTCGTGCGGTAGTTCATGATCGCACCATGCCGCTCGAGCCAATCATCACCAAGAATCAAATCCTCACCCTCGATACTCACAACAATAAGATTAGAGGGCCAAGTCCTCTCACAAATAAATACAGAACAGTCTCGAACCTCCTGATCACCAACGATTCTATCGCCGCTAGGAATCTTAACGATGAAGGGTTCACAAGGCGTCAAACAGTCGAGACTCAAACGACGCACACAATCCAGAGATATGAACGAATGCGTAGCACCGGAATCGAAAAGCACACTGACAGGATGAGAAAGAATATAAACGGTACCTGTCGCCACGGTAGCCGCTGGATCATCGGCTCTCCGCATCTCATAGACACGCGGGTGGGCGGAGCCGACACCCCCCTTAGAGGGCGGCCGACCTCTCCCGACTAGCACTCGGCGGAGGCGAGGAGCAAGCGATCCCCGATTCACACTTGGTTCCCTAGGTCTTTGGAATGGAAGCCGGGCACCAAGAATTTTCTCCCTCTCGGCCTGACGACCTTGTGGCCGGTGGCCCTGCGATTACACGTCGACAAAGGGCTCAAACAAGTACGACCGATGTGGCCGTCGACCACAATTGAAACACTTCACATCACGAAAAGGAGCCTTGGTAGTTCCACGAGGACCCAGTGAACGAGTGGACCACCGCCCGAGGAAGTTAGCGATGGGATCTCTGCGACCCCCACTCTTGTGGCCCGAAAAGTTCCCAGCGGACTTACATTTCTTACTCTCGCGGGCCGCCTCACTCGCCGTCACAGACATATCATAAGCAAGGGCCCTACTCTGATAATCCTTCAATGTAGTGCATACGAGCCCCGACATATAGTCCCGAATCGGCAACTTCATCCGTCTGGAGAAATGGTCTTGTCACTCTCCTCGACAACTTGGGTCTTCACATAACCCAACTCTTTGTTAAAATCAGCAATAGCTTGAGCTACGGGGATATCCCGTGGTTGAGCATCATAAAAAGCATGTACCCGAGCCTGTCTGACTGTCCACGGGCAATATTCAGCCTCCATCAACTCTTGAAACTCAGCCCACGAAGCAGCATGGTCTTTGGGCCCAACGGCCTCCCACCAGTCCGTAGCGTCCCCAGTGAGAAAATATTGAGCAATAGGGACTCTACGTTCCTCGTGAGGCGATTAGTGGCAACGAAGACCTTAGATATCTCCTTGATCCACCCTTACCGGCCAATCGGGTCCGAAGCTCCAGCGAGGAGGATGCATCTTGATGACATCTTGGAGCCATCGGTCCGCTCCGCCCGATTAGCATGGGCACGATCCGGGTTACGAACCGCTGAGCTATTGCCGCCATTTGGTTCACCATCATTGCATAACGGCCGCAATACCAAGATCGGCACGCTCTCGAGAAGAAGCATGGCTATGACGGTCGCCGATCGCCGGCTCGAAGACCGTGACGTGGCCGCCCACCGGCCCCACGTCCCGGCCGCGTCCACGACCACGACCGCGACCACGACCTCTTCCGGCATCCATCGGAGTTAAATAAGTAGCAAAAGCCATACGAGGATCAAGACAAGAAAAGAACAATCACAAGTCGAGAATCAAGGGTACGATACAAGGAATTAATGAACAGAGGAAGAAAACTTACGGACACCGGTAGTCTAGGAATCATGGCGTGACGATGATGTGCAAAACAAAACACCACAAGACCCAATAAACCGACAAGCCTAGGTATCCATAAACCTAGTTCTACGATACCATTTTCCGTAACACCCTCAAGATATTCGAGGTATATTACAGCGCCGTGAATCCCTATATGGGACCCACCAGGTGAACAAAGATCATACTCATCGACTCACATAAACGACAAACCAAAACCATGTCATAAAGACGCAGCGTAATAATCCACCGGTTTGCCACGGCCAACCATAACATCATCAATCAACACAAACATATAGGTAACAATACAATCCGGACGGACAAGAACTCTTAAGTACTCGAGTACAACCATTAGTTCAAAAGCCACAAAAGATGAAAAGACAAAAAGACATTAAGACGTCACTTAGGCACAATCATCACGCTCGGCCATCATCTGCATCCGGTCCATCGCCTGCTCGTCTCGATGAACTCCGACTGAAATTCATAAAACGAATTTCCCCAAAACGGGTCCCCAGAAGGGGTTAGCATTTACGCTAGTACAAGTAACCAGATGAACAACTTACATCTTACACATATAGTAATGCATGCAATAGAGAAAACCGTTCGAAAACACTCATTTCCGGAAATGCCAATATCAAATCACATTTGTAAAATTCACCACAATTAACCGTCGATCCACACCTCCGTGGACCCCTACCGAGACCCCGTCGGATCTAACCCGTAGTGGTTAAAAGCAAAGCTCATCGATCCACACCTCCGTGGACCCCTACCGAGACCCCGTCGAGTCTAACCCGTAGTGAGCATACACACGCACACAATTTCTCATACAAAACTACTATGTCAAGATTGTAAGTTCATAAGGATACTTGCCTCGATTAATTAGACGATGACACGAACGGAACGGAAGAGTTGAACACGGCCGCAAGGAACCGGCGGAAATGAACCTAACGATTCGAATAACACAATCACAACCAACTCTAGACGATTATGGAAATGGAATACACCCGAAACCCGCCTACGATTCATGTATATTCGTATATAAACAACAACGAGGGCGGACCACAACCAAACCCTCTCGATTCCGTAAAAATCACGAAATATACCATGAATCCGTAGGGAAACTAAGAATACCAACAAGATTAATAATATTCATCATGAATCCATCAACGAAACGGAACGGATCGGAAGAAAATCCCAAAACCCCCAAATCATCCAAAAGTAGGGTTCTAAGAGATTACCTTGGATTTAGGATGAGAAACACAAGTGGATGATGTTAGTCTTACACCAAGAACTCAAGCACAAGGATCTCTGAAGTGATTGGAAGAAGAAAATCGCCTCAAATCGTCTCGGAGTCGCTTCTGCGTGAAAGAGGAAGAAATGAGATTTTGTGATTATCTCGGTCAACTCCCTGGTTTATATAGCCAGGGAGCGTTAGCGCACGCTAAGACCTCAAGGTTAGCGTGCGCTAACGGGATAGGGTTACAAACCCTCCTGTTAGCGTCCCAGTCCAGAAACCAGGTTTTTGGCCGTTAGCGTGCGCTACCATACATGCGTAGCGTGCGCTAATAACCTCTCGGTACCGCGCGCTATCGACCAATAGCGTGCGCTACCTGAACATCAGCCGAGTCCAAGAGCTAACCGCCCAAACCTCACTCGACCCGTTAGCGTGCGCTACCATACCAACAGTAGCGTGCGCTAACTAGCATCCGATTGAGTTCGGAGTAACCGCCAAGATCGACAGTACACTAGCGCGCCATCGAACAATTTAACGTGCGCTAGTCTCCCGACATTAGCGTGCGCTAGACGAGATAGCGGCGCTAATCCGATAGTCCGCAGGGTCGGGAGCTGAATCGCCACTCCTGTGGGCTAAATCGTTAGCGTGCGCTATTTAATTAAACGTAGCGTGCGCTACTAATGGATTTCTAGCGTGCGCTATACAGGAAATTTAGCGTGCGCTAGATACAGAATATAAACGACCCAAAATACCGGGTTATGAACGAAACGTCAAACGGAACACCTCAAAACGTATCATAGCATAGAATGAATCCACGGCAACCCCGAAACGGCGGTTCCGCACAACAATTACGAGAATCAGATCAAAAGATAACGGAAAAGTTACACTGAAGGATACTCGAGGGTCACTAAAATCGAGAATTACACCGGAAATACAATTACAAGGGAAAGAAAAATGCGGATATTACAGTTACAACGTCGAGAAATTTGTACCTACAAAAATAGTTTATAATGTAAGATTTCAAATATAACTTATACTTCCCCGGCAACGGCGCCAAAAACTTGACACGCTTTTTGTGTAACTATCGCAAGTGCACGATATCGTATCAAGTAGTAAAGTGGACTTTTTGAGTCCGGTTTATCGATCCCACAAGGAAGTTATGTTATAATTTGAATTATACACTATTAGTCTATTTTTATAGATACTTAAGATGAGTGAAACACACAATTAAAAAGTTTGGTTTAATAATTGCAAAGAAATTGCAATAATAGTTCTAATATTATAAAGAAATAAAAAGATTGCAATATTAATAGATTGATTAATGATAAAATGAAATAGTTGGGATTACAAACTTAGTTCGTCATTAGTTATAAAAGATGTATTGGAGATCATAAGATGAATTTACTTATTATGTTGTGTAGATTCGATTTTCCTTATAAAGACGGTTTCTCTTTCGAACTATAAAACGTCCCTTACATATTGAATCAATCCACTATATTTCTATGTTGATTGGCTTCAATACATAGCATTAGGATTTATGAAAATAACTCAAAGAATCATCTAAGGACTAGGGGTATATTTCTATCCCTAGAACAACTTAGAGTGAAGATCATTTGATCTAATCAAACATATTTTCTTTGAAACATATGAAGACCATAAATATCTTCATTAATTGGCCAAATAAATAAAGATTGTTAAAACAATGAAAATCACACACAATAATAAGTAATTCACAATAGATCTTTTATACAAACATAAATAACATGACTAACCTTGTTTATAATCCCAACTTAAGGAACTTAGCCCATAAAGGGTTTATTACACATATTACAAGCTTTGGTGGTCATGTTTAGTTGAATCAAGAGAAAGAATTGATCCTAACTCCCTTAGTAGATAAAGGAGATAGAAACAATAAACTCTCGAACAACATATGTTGTACCACACTAACAAAGATCACTCAAGAACACAAGTGTGTTCTTCACACAAAAAGAAAAGTTTACAAGAAAATAGAAAATTATAAGATGAATGGTGAATGATGAAGGATCTAAGGGTCTATTTATACACCTAAAGTCATCTAATAGCTCCAAAACTACAGATTATTACATTATATCGGATCAATGCCACCATCCCCTCAATAATACACAAAAAGTATAAAAATTAGACAAATCATAGTAATGCACAAGAGTTACGGCCGTAACATCTGGGAGTTACGGCCGTAACTAGGTGACTTACGGCCGTAACCCCCGAATGTTACGGCCGTAACGTGGCTTCGTAAATTTGCTCATTTGAAGCTTTGATAGTTACGTTTTAGCCCAATTCCTCGGACTTTGCGTTTTGCCCCAGATCTTCTTCGGATGATAACTTTTGATATATAACTCTGATTTTGAATCCGTAAAGACTGCCGAATTCGTCTCGGAAAGCCCTACAACATGAATATATCAAAATTCAATAAATAGAATATTTATTAAACATGTTGTTTCTTGAGTAATTCAGTTATTTAATCCGATCATCATCCGATAAAAATAAAATTATTAAAACTAATAAATTAAAAGCAAAAAACGAGTAGACTGGTAAATTTTATCGATACAAACTATGGATAAGTGTAAAAAACTGACACTTATCAGTGAACCTGGACCTCCTTGCCGAAAAACGAGCTCAGGTAGAAATACGAAACGCCGTCTACAAAAGAAGGAGTGAAAAGTATTACAACTCCAAGGTTCACCCTAGAAGCTTCCAGGTCGGCGACCTCGTCCTTAAAAGGGCATTGGGCCCGGATCCCGGACCACTCAAGCCCAAATGGGAAGGACCATATAGAGTTAGTGAAGTCCTTCAGAATGGAGCCTACCGACTGGAATATCTGAATGGCCAAAGATTAACTTACCCGTGGAATGCTATGTATTTAAAGAGGTATTATCAATAAAATGTGACATTATTCCATTTTTTAATATTGGTGCACCTCATAAGACCGGCTCATCCGGCACTATAAGACCGAGCTCGTCTCGGCACCTCATAAGACCGGCTCATCCGGCACTATAAGACCGAGCTCGTCTCGGCACCTCATAAGACCGGCTCATCCGGCACTATAAGACCGAGCTCGTCTCGGCACCTCATAAAACCGGCTCATCCGGCACTATAAGACCCAGCTCATCTCGGCACCTCATAAGACCGGCTCATCCGGCACTATAAGACCGAGCTCGTCTCGACACCTCATAAGACCGGCTCATCCGTCACTATAAGACCGAGCTCGTCTCGGCACCTCATAAGACCGGCTCATCCGGCACTATAAGACCGAGCTCGTCTCGGCACCTCATAATACCGGCTCATCCGGCACTATAAGACCGAGCTCGTCTCGGCACCTCATAAGACCGGCTCATCCGGCACTATAAGACCGAGCTCGTCTCGGAACCTCATAAGACCGGCTCATCCGGCACTATAAGACCGAGCTCGTCTCGGCACCTCATAAGACCGGCTCCTCCGGCACTATAAGACCGAGCCCAAATCGGCACAATCAACAAATGATGAACAAGATAGAAAGGCAACGGCCCATTCAATTGGGCCCAAACATCTAAAAGAGCAACAACAAATGCTACAAGGAAGATTTTATTTAATCAAGTCATTATTGCAAGTTACAAATGATGACAACAAAAAAAGACAAAGACTGGCACGCAGGCCATGTAAGAAGCAAAATTTAAGGAAACTACTCGGCCCCACCTTCCTGGCCGGCCGCCTGAAAAGATTGCCCCTCACCTTCGCTGTGCGGAGTCAGACCAGCATCCTCACCCTCGGCGACCTTTGGCTCATCGGCTCCAGTGATGTCAACATGCAGATCGGTCGCTTGAGATGCAATGTAGGCCTCGATCTCCTGAACGGTCTTACCACCCTTCATGAGATCTAATATCTCGTAACAGGTGGAGACATAATTCAAATTGATCAGCTCCTCAAAAGCAGGGGTCTCCTTAAAGGCCTCCCCCCCGTCGGCTAGACCCCTGTCGTAGCTCGAAGCCTCACAGGTGTTAATACGCTCGGTCAGATTTTCAACCTGGGCATTGGTTTCCTTCAAATAAGCCTCGTGCTCAGCCCGAGTATCCAAATACTGCTTGTGCGCCCACTCGGCCGCCTCGGTCATCTCTTCAGCCTTCAGCTTCCATATGTCGGCCTGAAGGGCCCGACTGTCCAGGAGCTCCATATCACCCCTCATGGAGGTTATCTCCCCCTCCAGAGACTTGATCAATGAAGGACACAGGTGGTGCTCCTCCTACAAAGCTTTCAGGTCGGCCTCCGCCTTCTTATGCTTCTCCGACAAGGCCGAAAACTCATTGGAGGCCTTTACATAGGTGCACATGGCACGGCCGACCAGAGCGTTTCCAAACTGGATCTGCTCAACCGGATCCATGTCATTAGTCATCATCTCCAACTTGGGCGTCCAACCCCTGATTGGAATATGACTAGAGACGGCCACCACAGGAGGAACCCGGTTGAGCATCTCAGGGGTCGGGGTAGATGCCCGGACGTAGTCAAGGAACCAGCGCGACCGTCGCCCCTTCATCTGGTCGCACGGTTCCACCCGCTCCTGGTTAACCGGGAGATAATGGCCCTCTAAATCAATGACGGGCTCCTCACGACCAATCCGGACAGGAGTCGAGGCGGGCACGACAACTTCAGGAGCAGACGAACCCTCAGCCTTGGTCGCTGTCCTCAGGCCCGGTCTCTACCCTCTTGCGCTTACCGGCCCGCTCCCTCCGCTCGGTGGCCTCAGCTGCCAGCCTCGCCACACGTTGCGCGGGCGTCTCTTTCCGCCCGGATGGAGTCTTGGCCTTAGGAGCTGGAAAAAGAAGACATGTCAAAAAAAAAAAAAAGCTACCTGAAGAAGACATTATACTCGGATCGGTCGATCTAAGCCCGGCCGCCCAAAGATTTTCCTCGGTAACCAAAAGATGAGACTTCCTTTGTTCAAGAGGAAGATCCAAAAGCTGCTTAACCCGGTCGTCGAACTCAGGAGAGGTCTCTGGCGCCGGGATGCGTTCTGCACAGCCAACAAATGATGAGCGTTAGACAAAAAAGGAGCAGGATTTAGAAATACGACACTCATTCATTTTAGCCGTAAAGTGCTCAGGGACCCGCAGCTCGGCGTCTATCACACCAGGCTCCCACTCATCCAACGAGCTCCTCCACGGTCCCCCTAAAAAGAACCACTGTTCCTTCCAGCTATGGATGGTCTCAGGCACCCCCACTAATTCCTTGTGCATGGCATGCCGAGCCGTCAGGTAAAACCAGCCCGAGCCGGATCTACCAACCGACCTCCATAGAAAGAGGCTATTAAACTCTTCAAAATTGGGCCCGGGCCAGCCGTGATGGTTAAAAAGAATGAAAAGGCCCACCACCCGAGCCCAGGAATTCGGATGGATTTGGGGGACAAGAAGGCCCCACTGCCTTAGCCACCAGGAAAAGGCCAACGGAAGCGGAAACCTAAGCCCGGCCAGTAGAGAGCGGTAATACACCGCCGTACAACTGACGGGCGGAGTGTGGGGCCACTCCTCGGGGTTCGGAACAAATATCCGCACCCTCGTCGGAATCTTAAATCGCAGCCGCCAGGCCGCCAATTGTTCCTCTGTAACGGTACTCTGAATCGAAGCCGAATCCTACTCCGCCTCCACGAAAGGGGACGGCCGAGGGCGAGTCCAAGCCATCACCGGCTCGACTCTTTCCTCCGCCCGAGTCTCTCCGACGGCTGTCAACGGTGCCACCATCTCCACTTCCCCAGATCCCGGCAACTTCGCGACTTCACCTTCTTCCTCCTCGACGCTCCAGTCAATGGGAACTCCGCCTATCGACAGATCCGCCACACCCGTGCGGTCCGGCGACACAGTCAAATCCGCCTCTGTCTCGCCCCTCATCTCCGACATCTTAAATAGAAAAGAAAAAAGAGGAGGAAAAACAAGCTTACCGGGAAAGTCTTTGTGAAATCGGAAAAGAAAAAATCGCCAGAAAAATTCTTTCTTTCTGCAACAAGACGTAAAAATGGCGAAGGGAACGATGAAGGAGAAGACAGGCTATATTTATAGGGGAATAAGGGCATTAAATGCTAGGCGCGTGGAGCGGCGATTCCTATTGAACCGTCGCAAAATTCGAAGGCGCGTGACAACGCAACCGAATCAGATTAAGCCACGCGTCCCCCTCATAATGACACTTATTAATGGCCCCGAAATCGAATCGACGCGACTCTCGAAGAGGCATCCCTTCGAGAGATCTTATCTTCCCACAAGCCGGATCGGCCTCAACTTGAAACGACCCCAGCCCCGGCCAACCCGGCACGGCCCTGGACTCGGGGGCCCTTGTTGGCAGCCCATCCACCTTGGAATCCACGTAGGCACTCGAATGATGAACCGGCCGAGCAGAGCTTGAAGCCGGACTGGGCACAAACTGTAACACCCCCAAACCAATCGGGAATATTACAGCGCCGCAGACCCTCTCCGCGAGGATCTACCAGGCTAAATACAAAACAATGCGTCACTTCACATGCCGACATGGCTACGTAAAGGACCGTTAGACCGATTAGGTCTTATATCACAACACACACAACATTACATACATGATACTTGCCCAGAACACATACCCACGCAGGGGCTAGAATACAATAACACTCCCATAAATCGGGGTAACAACACGTCGGAGGGATAACCAACATGACTCTACCATATACTCTACAATTGGTCTTCACGTGATTAGTATCTTCGTCTCCCATCATCCTTCGTATCGATCCTGTGATTCGCTCCCGCCTACCGCAAGTACCGGACGCACAGACATCCACCCCCCGAATACTCGGGGGTTAGCAAAACTCCACTGTTTTGCTAGTGCAAGTATAAAACCAAAAGTACAAGCCATACATAACTTGCTTCAAGAATATAAAATCTTGAATATATTTCCCGAGATAATTCACTTAATCAAAACAGTTTGATTTATAAAAGGTAGGAAAAGAACCATGTGTCTCATACAAAATATTTTACGGTCTCGGGAGTTTGAAAACATTTGGAAATAATAAATTCTCAAGTCTTTCGAAAACACTTGGGGACACGGCCCAAAATCATCTTTCCAAAATACGATTCCAATAATAAAATGCGGTTCCACAACCCAATTCACAACACACGGGGCCCAAGACCCAAATCATAAGCCACAGGTCCACGACCCGAATCACATAACACATGTTTCTAAGGATTATTCGCGTCCGTGCTAACAAGCCACGAACCTCGGATGCTCCGTAGAACATACCCGAGTGAATAACCCAATAGGAAACCATACCAAATCACATGTCCTCGTGACAACATCACGGAACCATTCCATACCACAACCATAAGTTATCCGGCATCGGCTAACAAGCCACGAACCTCGGAGTCCCCGCAAGACATACCCGATGATAACCCCACAAGTTATCTCGGCATCGGGCTAGCAAGCCCCGAACCTCGGAGTCCCCGCAAGACATACCCGGATTGGATAACCCTACGGTCACGCCCGACCCATACTAGCAAGTATGGATCCCGAGATTCAACAATCCTACCGGAGGCACATCACTTTAAATCACAACACAAGGAGTAGAACATCAAGCCAAGCAACACTTAAACATCACAGCCTCCTTTCAAAGGAGTAACAACTAATATCCCACGTAATACATTCTTAACGAACAAGTACCCATAATATTACGTAATCCCCGCCAAAGGATTACGGTCTAATAGACTCATTCAAAATGATCATATCATCTTTTCAACATACAAATCCAACACACATATTCCGAGAACACATATATTCACGAAGTACATAAATTATCGTTGGAAGACAACATTTATCGAGAACACACCAATCCCTTTTTACGTTCATTAAACATTGAGTTTTGTATATAATCATTTATCAATAATTACGCCTACGAAACATGAAACGTATGGACAAGATACTTGCCTCGATATCACGAGCAACGAAACGACGAACGGGCGCGATCGGGCAACCTTCGAACCTCCAAAAACGATCAAGACTTCGACAGCCCACGAATACTACGAAAATAGCATCACCACAATTCAATAACACTAATCGAAATCCGAAACGATCCTAAAAACGACAAGGATCTAAGTATTCTCAAAGAAATCAAGAATCGTTGATCCGGGCGATAAAAGTCGATGAACGGTTAACAAAATCTGAAGATTACGGTCAAGACAAACAAGAACAAATAACCGATCGGATGAGATCGGTCAAAAATCACAAATCCAAGCAAAAACCCCAAATTTAAGAAAATAGGGTTCTAACAAGAGATTACCTTGATTTGGACCAAGAAGACGATTAGATGTTGTTAAACATCTACAAATCCGCTCAAAGATGAAGCTAGAAGAAAAGGATCGGTCCTATCGCCTCTGGATCTCACTCCGTCGGAAGAGATGAAGAAAAGTGGGAAAATGACGACTTAATGCCGATGTCGGTATAAATATCGATGGTATTAGCGTGCGCTAATCATCCTTCATTACCTTGCGCTAACGGGGTCAACGATCCAGATAAACCTCGTAAAACCTATTAAGCGTGCGCTAGCCCAAAAGCCGAGCGCGGCGCTAACGGGTCACAAAACCATCCAAGAGCCTGCGGACGTAATCGCATCTACCGAGTAGCGTGCGCTAGAAAGAAGAGGGAGCGTGCGCTAAGCGCCGATAGCGTGGCGCTAGCTATCGGCCTTAGCGTGCGCTAACAAAGCTTCAGCCCGATCCAAGAGTTACCGGATCGCCTCAATCGCCCGCTTTAGCGTGCGCTACACATTCGGTAGCGTGCGCTAAACACCACGCAGTAGCGTGCGCTATGCTTCAAGCATTAGCGTGCGCTACACCACAAAATCTCAAAAACTCACAAAGTGATCCGAAATGCCTCCAAAAAAACATGTCCCAACAAGTCACAACCAAACATGGCACGAAATTCCTACGATGAGGACCATGACAATCCGATAAAACCCAGAAAACCCAACAAATCCGGAATAAAGATCTCGGGTATTACATTCTACCCCTCTTAAAAGAAGTTTCGTCCTCGAAACTTGAAACATAAAATGAACGACGCAAAACAAACTCAGATAACACACGTTATCCGTAGCCAAAATAACAAAACACGACAAACGAAAATCAACACAGTTGAATAATTCAACAGTACATCAACCAAAACACGAGCTATACGCTGGACCAATACGAAATTCCACAGCCCAAGGGTTGGGAGATCGAACACAAAACAAATTTCCTGAACTTAAGGAAATTACGAAGGAGTCCTAACGCTCAACAATTACGAAACGAGATCAACAAAAACTGAACCATCAAACGATTGAGTTACAACGATCGAGACAACAACGATCAATCATGTTCGAATCACGATGAACAATAATACTCAAACAACAACCCCAAAGTTCACATCTCGACTCGAGACAATATACGATCCGGTGAAGACAACAAGATGTGTATTCACATAAGATCCACAGGAAAGGGAATAGCAATTAGAAAGTCATAGCGACAAACGGTTTATTCTGAAACAATACTACAACTCGTTTGATCAACCAAAAGCACAAGACAGACAAGTTCGTAAAATATCAACGAACATAAACGATTCGACAGAGTCGAAAGTACAGAGTTCAAAATCCGATTCACTTCAAATAAAAGAAGTTAATCTCAGGAATATCAAAACAACAAAACGAGGGAAATAACATAACAAACAAGCGATAGGATAAGCCACTCAGGGGCTTCTGAGTCGATCCAGATGTCGGTGCTCAAGTCCGTGCCCCGGAAGGCTCGGAAACCAACTCGCAAAACGAACTCGGTGCCTCGAGTCCACACTGTAACACGTTGCGGCGGAGAAGGACAATGTGCACGAACATGTCCCGCCACATTCTGATTAAAACATCTCCTGGCTTTACCAGGAGTCAGAACAGAAGACTTGGAATTCTCAATTCCACGCATCGAGCGATGGAGCTTCACAGCGGAAAGACTACTACGTTGCAAATTGGGAACACCGACTCACCGGCCCACGCGATCATCGGACTTCTTATCCTACTTCGACTAGGAGACATGCTCCGATGATAAATAAGCTAGTTCACGGGCTAGTTCTCGAACATCATAGTCCCTCAACGAAGTGCAATTGAATCACGAAAAATACACGCGAATATACGGCTTCATCCGTCACAAAGTGAAGGATTCTCTCTTCCTGGTTCTCACCGGTCTCGCACATAACTGAGTTGTTTGCTATAATCGATGATAGCTTGCGACACCGATATATCTTGCGGTTCTGCCAAGTAGAATTCGCGAATCCTCTGCTCTCTAATCGGTTTCGGACAGAACTCGGCTTCCATAAATGCTTGGAACTCCGCCCACGTGACATCACGATCACGAGGTTTAACAGCTTCCCACCAATTAGCGGCATCTTTGTCGAGAAGGTACTGAGCGATAGGTACCTTCCGCTCTTCAGGACATCCGACAGCCTCGAAAATCTTTCCCAACTGGAAAATCCAACCATCCTGCCAACGCATCCGCAAAGACCGCGAATCGAGGGGGTTCATACGAACTACCTCGCGAAGCCATTGATTTACACCAACGCTCGACTCGTCAATGCCGCGTTGAACCACAGGTCAACTGAGTCATCTGAGTCGCTACTTGTTGCAATATAGTAGCAACACCCAAACTAAAATCATTCCCAGCGGCATTCTCTCGATTCCGCATCTGATCCCCGTGGCCATCAACACCACGGTTACGACCACGACCTCTGCCCCTCGGCATACTAACAAACAACAACCTATGGTAACGAAAGATCATAACACATAGCAAGATATTCACATCTCTGTCTTTAATCCAACATCATTAAATCATATACATATTACCATTTAATTCCAACTAGAGCACAATATACAAACTATTATACCAACAATCTTCATTTATAATGCCGTTGTTATGCGATTTATAAATGCAATGAAATTGAAATCATCCATTATATCAAAATCACTTTCTGTACGGTTTCCACGCCGGAACTCACCAAGTTGAAAACCATTTTCGAAAACGTTCCAAAATGCCAAAAAGGCCGATGACGGTAATACTTTCCAAATACTCCCCAAAAATCATTTTCCAAACACCAAATACCGTCACCAAATACCGTTTGAAATTACAAGGCGTAGACGCGAAAACTCAATAGTTTCAAAATATATGTTAAATCACCCAACAAAAGAGTTAGGAAAAAGGGTCAACGAAATAATTCAAATTTTACAAACCCAGAAGGTCATTTTGAAACACACACTATTTGGTAAAAGTACCCAAAAAGTCACTTTGGACTTTACACACGCAATGGATAAGAACACGATTCAAGTTACACATAACCACACACAACAATTGTTATTCATGAACATATACCAAATAATGCCGAAAGTCGAAGGTTACAAATAAACAACAACATACGAATCCAAACGCCAACAATTTACATTCTCACTACATATCGTTTAACCGGAAAAGTTGAAGGCGAAAGTCACGTCTCAAGTAAACTATTGGTAGACCTCGTTTAAGCATTTAAAATATTTTGAAAATTTTCAATGCAAGATGAAAATATAATATGTATAGTTTGAATTCTCAAAATCTTTGGTCTCGAGGTCCTCATACGAAAATCAAATCATTTTTCCTTCTCGAAGGATATTTTTAAATAGAATTTACGTGACTTCCCCAAAACATTTGAAATTGATATACCACATTGATAAACTTTTATTGAGTAACCACTCCAAAATATCACTCCTGTAAAAACAATTTTACACAAAGATGTAAATATATATATACATACATACCGGTACTACTCTTTATTCCAACACAATACGAGAATCAAACAAGTATGGAGTAAGTATTCATGAGGCACAATTAAACTCCACATAATAACATAGAATCACGTAAACTCGTATAATACGAGACACAACAAGGTAGGGAGACTTACATCCACAGATCGCACGAAGATGATGGTTGTACCTCGATACTAATCACGACCGACAACTCGGACGACGCGTCGCGACACCACTCAGTCAGACCAAATCTGACAAGACAAGACCCGACAACACTCAACTCAACCCGACAGCCTAGGTTTCCTCAACCTAAGCTCCGATACCGTATTCTGTAACACCCCCAAACCAATCGGGAATATTACAGCGCCGCACCCTCTCCGCGAGGATCTACCAGCTAAATACAAAACAATGCGTCACTTCTCATGCCGTCATGGCTTCGTAAAGGACCTTTAGACCGATTAGGTCTTATATCACAACTCAAACAACATTACATACATGATACTTGCCTGTAACACATACCCACGCAGGGGCTAGAATACAATAACACTCCCATAAATCGGGTAACAACACGTCGGAGGGATAACCAACATGACTCTACCATATACTCTACAATTGGTCTTCACGTGATTAGTATCTTCGTCTCCCATCATCCTTCGTATCGATCTCGTGATTCGCTCCCGCCTACCCGCAAGTACTGGACGCAATAGACATCCACCCCGAATACTTCGGGGTTAGCAAAACTCCACCGCTTTGCTAGTGCAAGTATAAAACCAAAAGTACAAGCCATACATAACTTGCTTCAAGAATATAAAATCTTGAATATATTTCCGAGATAATTCACTTAATCAAAACAGTTTGATTTATAAAAGGTAGGAAAAGAACCATGTGTCTCATACAAAATATTTTACGGTCTCGAGTTTGAAAACATTTGGAAATAATAAATTCTCAAGTCTTTCGAAAACACTTGGGGACACGGCCCAAAATCATCTTTCCAAAATACGATTCCAATAATAAAATGCGGTTCCACAACCCAATTCACAACACACGGGCCCAAGACCCAAATCATAAGCCACAGGTCCACGACGAATCACATAACACATGTTTCTAAGGATTATTCGCGTCCGTGCTAACAAGCCACGAACCTCGATGCTCCCGTAGAACATACCCGAGTGAATAACCCAATAGGAAACCATACCAAATCACATGTCCTCGTGACAACGATCACGGAACCATTCCATACCACAACCATAAGTTATCCCAGATCGGGCTAACAAGCCACGAACCTCGAGTCCCCGCAAGACATACCCGATGATAACCCCACAAGTTATCTCGCATCGGGCTAGCAAGCCCCGAACCTCGGAGTCCCCGCAAGACATACCCGGATTGATAACCCTATGGTCACGCCCGACCCATACTAGCAAGTATGGATCCTGAGATTCAACAATACAACCATCAGGCAAATCACTTTCATAAATCACATCACAAGGAGTAGAACATCAAGCCAAGCAACACTTAAACATCACAGCCTCCTTTCAAAGGAGTAACAACTAATATCCCACGTAATACATTCTTAACGAACAAGTACCCATAATATTACGTAATCCCCGCCAAAGGATTACGGTCTAATAGACTCATTCAAAATGATCATATCATCTTTTCAACATACAAATCCAACACACATATTCCGAGAACACATATATTCACGAAGTACATAAATTATCGTTGGAAGACAACATTTATCGAGAACACACCAATCCCTTTTTACGTTCATTAAACATTGAGTTTTGTATATAATCATTTATCAATAATTACGCCTACGAAACATGAAACGTATGGACAAGATACTTGCCTCGATATCACGAGCAACGAAACGATTTAACGGGCGCGATCGGCAACCTTGAACCTCCAAAACGATCAAGACTTGGACACCCACGAATACTACGAAAATAGCATCACCACAATTCAATAACACTAATCGAAATCAAACGATCCTAAAAGCGACAAGGATCTAAGTATTCTCAAAGAAATCAAGAATCGTTGATCCGGCGATAAAAGTCGATGAACGGTTAACAAAATCAAGATTACGGTCAAGACAAACAAGAACAAATAACCGATCGGATGAGAACGGTCAAAAATCACAAATCCAAGCAAAATCACAAAATTTAAGAAATTAGGGTTCTAACAAGAGATTACCTTGATTTGGACCAAGATGTCGATTAGATGTTGTTAAACATCTACAAATCCGCTCAAAGATGAAGCTAGAAGAAAATGATCGGTCCTACTCGCCTCGGATCTCACTCCCGCCTAAGAGATGAAGAAAAGTGGGAAAATGACGACTTAATGCCGATGTCCAAGATAAATATGGGCGATATTAGCGTGCGCTAATCATCCTTCATTAGCGTGCGCTAACGGGTCAACGCTCCAGAAACCGCGTATAACCTAGTTAGCGTGCGCTAGCCCAAAAGCCGTAGCGTGCGCTAACGGGTCACAAAACCACCAGTAGCCTTCGATGTAATCGCATCTACCGAGTAGCGTGCACTAGAAAGAAGAGGGAGCGTGCGCTAAGCGCCGATAGCGTGGCGCTAGCTATCGGCCTTAGCGTGCGCTAACAAAGCTCGATCCCGATCCAAAGAGTTACCGGATCGCTCGAATCGCCAGCTTTAGCGTGCGCTACACATTCGGTAGCGTGCGCTAAACACCACGCAAGAGCGTGCGCTATGCTTCAAGCATTAGCGTGCGCTACACCACAAAATCTCAAAAACTCACAAAGTGATCCGAAATGCCTCCAAAAACATGTCCCAACAAGTCACAACCAAACATGGCACGAAATTCCTACGATGAGGACCATGACAATCCGATAAAACCCGAAAACCCAACAAATCCGAATAAAGATCTCGGTATTACATTCTACCCCTCTTAAAAGAAGTTTCGTCCTCGAAACTTGAAACATAAAATGAACGACGCAAACAAACTCGGATAACACACGTTATCCGTAGCCAAAATAACAAAACACGACAAACGAAAATCAACACGGTTGAATAATTCAACAAGACATCAACCAAAACACGAGCTATACTGACCAATACGAAATTCCACACCCAAGGGTTGGGAGATCGAACACAAACAAATTTCCGAACTTAAGGAAATTACGAAGGAGTCCTAACGCTCAACAATTACGAAACGAGATCAACAAAATCGAACCATCAAACGATTGAGTTACAACGATCGAGACAACAATCGATCAATCATGTTCGAATCACGATGAACAATAATACTCAAACAACAACCCCAAAGTTCACATCTCGACTCGAGACAATATACGATCCTATGAAGACAACAAGATGTGTATTCACATAAGATCCACAGAAAGGGAATAGCAATTAGAAAGTCATAGCGACAAACGGTTTATTCTCAAACAATACTACAACTCGTTTGATCAACCAAAAGCACAAGACAGACAAGTTCGTAAAATATCAACGAACATAAACGATTCGACAGAGTCGAAAGTACAGAGTTCAAAATCCGATTCACTTCAAATAAAAGAAGTTAATCTCCTAATATCAAAACAACAAAACGAGGGAAATAACATAACAAACAACGATAGATAAGCCACTCAGGGGCTTCTGAGTCGATCCAGATGTCGGTGATAAAGTCCGTGCCACGGAAGGCTCGGAAACCAACTCGCAAAACCGAACTCGGTGACCCTCGAGTCCACACCTGTAACACGTTACTGGCGGAGAAGGACAATGTGCACGAACATGTCCCGCCACATTACAGTTAAAACATCTCCTGGCTTTACCAGGAGTCAGAACAGAAGACTTGGAATTCTCAATTCCACGCATCGAGCGATGGAGCTTCACAGCGGAAAGACTACTACGTTGCAAATTGGGAACACCGACTCCTGCACTGTCCACGCGATCATCGGACTTCTTCTCCTTCTTCAACTCGGAGACATGCTCCGATGATAACGAAGCTAGTTCACGGGCTAGTGCTCGATCTTGATAGTCCCTCAACGAAGTGCAATTGAATCCCGACATATACACGCGAATATCCGGCTTCATCCGTCTCACAAAGTGAAGGATTCTCTCTTCCTCGGTTCTCACCGGTCTCGCACATAATCGAGTTGTTTGCTATAATCGATGATAGCTTGCGACACCGATATATCTTGCGGTTACGCCAAGTAGAATTCGCGAATCCTCTCGCTCTCTAATCGGTTTGACGTAACTCGGCTTCCATAAATGCTTGAACTCCGCCCACGTGACATCACGATCACGAGGTTTAACACTTCCCACCAATTAGCGGCATCTTTGTCGAGAAGGTACCGAGCGATAGGTACCTTCCGCTCTTCGGACATCCGACACCTCGAAAATCTTTCCCAACCGGAAAATCCAACCATCCCACCAACGCATCCGCAAAGACCGGCGAATCGAGGGGGTTCATACGAACTACCTCGCGAAGCCATTGATTTACACCAACGCTCGACTCGCCAATGCCGCGTTGAACCACAGGGTCAACCGAGTCATCCGAGTCGCTACTTGTTGCAATATAGTAGCAACACCCAAACTAAAATCATTCCCGGCATTCTCTCGATTCCGCATCGATCCCCGTGGCCATCAACACCACGGTTACGACCACGACCTCGCCCCTCGGCATACTAACAAACAACAACCTATGGTAACGAAAGATCATAACACATAGCAAGATATTCACATCTCTGTCTTTAATCCAACATCATTAAATCATATACATATTACCATTTAATTCCAACTAGAGCACAATATACAAACTATTATACCAACAATCTTCATTTATAATGCCGTTGTTATGCGATTTATAAATGCAATGAAATTGAAATCATCCATTATATCAAAATCACTTTACATACGGTTTCCACGCCGGAACTCACCAAGTTGAAAACCATTTTCAAAACGTTCCAAAATGCCAAAAGGCCGATGACGGTAATACTTTCCAAATACTCCCCAAAAATCATTTTCCAAACACCAAATACCGTCACCAAATACCGTTTGAAATTACAAGGCGTAGACGCGAAAACTCAATAGTTTCAAAATATATGTTAAATCACCCAACAAAAGAGTTAGGAAAAAGGGTCAACGAAATAATTCAAATTTTACAAACCTGTAAGGTCATTTTGAAACACACACTATTTGGTAAAAGTACCCAAAAAGTCACTTTGGACTTTACACACGCAATGGATAAGAACACAGATTCAAGTTACACATAACCACACACAACAATTGTTATTCATGAACATATACCAAATAATGCCGAAAGTCGAAGGTTACAAATAAACAACAACATACGAATCCAAACGCCAACAATTTACATTCTCACTACATATCGTTTAACCGAAAAGTTGAAGGCGAAAGTCACGTCTCAAGTAAACTATTGGTAGACCTCGTTTAAGCATTTAAAATATTTTGAAAATTTTCAATGCAAGATGAAAATATAATATGTATAGTTTGAATTCTCAAAATCTTTGGTCTCGAGGTCCTCATACGAAAATCAAATCATTTTTCCTTCTCGAAGGATATTTTTAAATAGAATTTACGTGACTTCCCAAAACATTTGAAATTGATATACCACATTGATAAACTTTTATTGAGTAACCACTCCAAAATATCACTCCTGTAAAAACAATTTTACACAAAGATGTAAATATATATATACATACATACCGGTACTACTCTTTATTCCAACACAATACGAGAATCAAACAAGTATGGAGTAAGTATTCATGAGGCACAATTAAACTCCACATAATAACATAGAATCACGTAAACTCGTATAATACGAGACACAACAAGGTAGGGAGACTTACATCCACAGATCGCACGAAGATGATGGTTGTACCTCGATACTAATCACGACCGACAACTCGGACGACGCGTCGCGACACCACTCAGTCAGACCAAATCTGACAAGACAAGACCCGACAACACTCAACTCAACCCGACAGCCTAGGTTTCCTCAACCTAAGCTCCGATACCATATTCTGTAACACCCCCAAACCAATCGGGAATATTACAGCGCCGCAGACCCTCTCCGCGAGGATCTACCAGGCTAAATACAAAACAATGCGTCACTTCACATGCCGACATGGCTACGTAAAGGACCGTTAGACCGATTAGGTCTTATATCACAACACACACAACATTACATACATGATACTTGCCTGTAACACATACCCACCAGGGGCTAGAATACAATAACACTCCCATAAATCGGGTAACAACACGTCGGAGGGATAACCAACATGACTCTACCATATACTCTACAATTGGTCTTCACGTGATTAGTATCTTCGTCTCCCATCATCCTTCGTATCGATCCCGTGATTCGCTCCCGCCTACTCGCAAGTACTGACGCAATACAGACATCCACCCCGAATACTCGGGGGTTAGCAAAACTCCACTGTTTTGCTAGTGCAAGTATAAAACCAAAAGTACAAGCCATACATAACTTGCTTCAAGAATATAAAATCTTGAATATATTTCCGAGATAATTCACTTAATCAAAACAGTTTGATTTATAAAAGGTAGGAAAAGAACCATGTGTCTCATACAAAATATTTTACGGTCTCGGGAGTTTGAAAACATTTGGAAATAATAAATTCTCAAGTCTTTCGAAAACACTTGGGGACACGGCCCAAAATCATCTTTCCAAAATACGATTCCAATAATAAAATGCGGTTCCACAACCCAATTCACAACACACGGGGCCCAAGACCCAAATCATAAGCCACAGGGTCCACGACCCGAATCACATAACACATGTTTCTAAGGATTATTCGCGTCCCGTGCTAACAAGCCACGAACCTCAGATGCTCCCGTAGAACATACCCGAGTGAATAACCCAATAGGAAACCATACCAAATCACATGTCCTCGTGACAACGATCACGGAACCATTCCATACCACAACCATAAGTTATCCCAGATCGGCCAACAAGCCACGAACCTCGGAGTCCCCGCAAGACATACCCGATGATAACCCCACAAGTTATCTCGCATCGGGCTAGCAAGCCCGAACCCTGAGTCCCCGCAAGACATACCCGGATTGGATAACCCTACGGTCACGCCCGACCCATACTAGCAAGTATGGATCCGGAGATTCAACAATCCTACCGGAGGCACATCACTTTCAGAAATCACATCACAAGGAGTAGAACATCAAGCCAAGCAACACTTAAACATCACAGCCTCCTTTCAAAGGAGTAACAACTAATATCCCACGTAATACATTCTTAACGAACAAGTACCCATAATATTACGTAATCCCCGCCAAAGGATTACGGTCTAATAGACTCATTCAAAATGATCATATCATCTTTTCAACATACAAATCCAACACACATATTCCGAGAACACATATATTCACGAAGTACATAAATTATCGTTGGAAGACAACATTTATCGAGAACACACCAATCCCTTTTTACGTTCATTAAACATTGAGTTTTGTATATAATCATTTATCAATAATTACGCCTACGAAACATGAAACGTATGGACAAGATACTTGCCTCGATATCACGAGCAACGAAACGATTTAACGGGCGCGATCGGCAACCTTCGAACCTCCAAAGCGATCAAGACTTCGACACCACGAATACTACGAAAATAGCATCACCACAATTCAATAACACTAATCGAAATCAAACGATCCTAAAACGACAAGGATCTAAGTATTCTCAAAGAAATCAAGAATCGTTGATCCGGCGATAAAAGTCGATGAACGGTTAACAAAATCAAGATTACGGTCAAGACAAACAAGAACAAATAACCGATCGGATGAGATCGGTCAAAAATCACAAATCCAAGCAAAAACCCCAAATTTAAGAAAATAGGGTTCTAACAAGAGATTACCTTGATTTGGACCAAGAAGACGATTAGATGTTGTTAAACATCTACAAATCCGCTCAAAGATGAAGCTAGAAGAAAAGGATCGGTCCTACTCGCCTCTGGATCTCACTCGTCGGAAGAGATGAAGAAAAGTGGGAAAATGACGACTTAATGCGATGTCCAAGATAAATATGGGCCGATGTATTAGCGTGCGCTAATCATCCTTCATTAGCGTGCGCTAACGGGTCAACGCCCAGAGAAACCGCGTATAACCTAGTTAGCGTGCGCTAGCCCAAAAGCCGTAGCGTGCGCTAACGGGTCACAAAACGATCCGGTAGCCTCGACGTAATCGCATCTACCGAGTAGCGTGCGCTAGAAAGAAGAGGGAGCGTGCGCTAAGCCGATAGCGTGCGCTAGCTATCGGCCTTAGCGTGCGCTAACAAAGTTTCAGCCCAGTCCCAAGAGTTACCGGATCGCTCAATCGCCCGATTAGCGTCGCTACACATTCGTAGCGTGCGCTAAACACCACGCAAAGAGCGTGCGCTATGCTTCAAGCATTAGCGTGCGCTACACCACAAAATCTCAAAACTCACAAAGTGATCCGAAATGCCTCCAAAAACATGTCCCAACAAGTCACAACCAAACATGGCACGAAATTCCTACGATGAGGACCATGACAATCCGATAAAACCCGTAAAACCCAACAAATCCGAATAAAGATCTCGTATTACATTCTACCCCTCTTAAAAGAAGTTTCGTCTCGAAACTTGAAACATAAAATGAACGACGCAAAACAAACTCGGATAACACACGTTATCCGTAGCCAAAATAACAAAACACGACAAACGAAAATCAACACGGTTGAATAATTCAACATACATCAACCAAAACACGAGCTATACGCTGGACCAATACGAAATTCCACAGCCCAAGGGTTGGGAGATCGAACACAAAACAAATTTCCTGAACTTAAGGAAATTACGAAGGAGTCCTAACGCTCAACAATTACGAAACGAGATCAACAAAAACTGAACCATCAAACGATTGAGTTACAACGATCGAGACAACAACAGTCGATCAATCATGTTCGAATCACGATGAACAATAATACTCAAACAACAACCCCAAAGTTCACATCTCGACTCGAGACAATATACGATCCGGTGAAGACAACAAGATGTGTATTCACATAAGATCCACAGGAAAGGGAATAGCAATTAGAAAGTCATAGCGACAAACGGTTTATTCTGAAACAATACTACAACTCGTTTGATCAACCAAAAGCACAAGACAGGACAAGTTCAGAAAATATCAACGAACATAAACGATTCGACAGAGTCGAAAGTACAGAGTTCAAAATCCGATTCACTTCAAATAAAAGAAGTTAATCTCCGGAATATCAAAACAACAAAACGAGGGAAATAACATAACAAACAACTGATAGGATAAGCCACTCAGGGGCTTCTCGGAGTCGATCCAGATGTCGGTGCTCAAGTCCGTGCCCCGGAAGGCTCGGAAACCAACTCGCAAAACTGAACTCGGTGCCCCTCGAGTCCACACCTGTAACACGTTACTGGCGGAGAAGGACAATGTGCACGAACATGTCCCGCCACATTACAGTTAAAACATCTCCTGGCTTTACCAGGAGTCAGAACAGAAGACTTGGAATTCTCAATTCCACGCATCGAGCGATGGAGCTTCACAGCGGAAAGACTACTACGTTGCAAATTGGGAACACCGACTCCTGCACTGTCCACGCGATCATCGGACTTCTTCTCCTTCTTCAACTCGGAGACATGCTCCGATGATAACGAAGCTAGTTCACGGGCTAGTGCTCGATCTTGATAGTCCCTCAACGAAGTGCAATTGAATCCCGACATATACACGCGAATATCCGGCTTCATCCGTCTGTCAAAGTGAAGGATTCTCTCTTCCTCGGTTCTCACCCGGTCTCGCACATAACTGAGTTGTTTGCTATAATCGATGATAGCTTGCGACACCGATATATCTTGCGGTTCTGCCAAGTAGAATTCGCGAATCCTCTGCTCTCTAATCGGTTTCGGACAGAACTCGGCTTCCATAAATGCTTGGAACTCCGCCCACGTGACATCACGATCACGAGGTTTAACAGCTTCCCACCAATTAGCGGCATCTTTGTCGAGAAGGTACTGAGCGATAGGTACCTTCCGCTCTTCAGGACATCCGACAGCCTCGAAAATCTTTCCCAACTGGAAAATCCAACCATCCCAGCCCAACGCATCCGCAGCACCGGCGAATCGAGGGGGGTTCATACGAACTACCTCGCGAAGCCATTGATTTACACCAACGTTCTGACTCGCGTCAATGCTGCGTTGAACCACCTGGGTCAACTGAGTCATCTGAGTCGCTACTTGTTGCAATATAGTAGCAACACCCAAACTAAAATCATTCCCAGCGGCATTCTCTCGATTCCGCATCTGATCCCCGTGGCCATCAACACCACGGTTACGACCACGACCTCTGCCCCTCGGCATACTAACAAACAACAACCTATGGTAACGAAAGATCATAACACATAGCAAGATATTCACATCTCTGTCTTTAATCCAACATCATTAAATCATATACATATTACCATTTAATTCCAACTAGAGCACAATATACAAACTATTATACCAACAATCTTCATTTATAATGCCGTTGTTATGCGATTTATAAATGCAATGAAATTGAAATCATCCATTATATCAAAATCACTTTACAGACGGTTTCCACGCCGGAACTCACCAAGTTGAAAACCATTTTCAAAACGTTCCAAAATGCCAAAAGGCCGATGACGGTAATACTTTCCAAATACTCCCAAAAATCATTTTCCAAACACCAAATACCGTCACCAAATACCGTTTGAAATTACAAGGCGTAGACGCGAAAACTCAATAGTTTCAAAATATATGTTAAATCACCCAACAAAGAGTTAGGAAAAAGGGTCAACGAAATAATTCAAATTTTACAAACCCAGAAGGTCATTTTGAAACACACACTATTTGGTAAAAGTACCCAAAAAGTCACTTTGGACTTTACACACGCAGTGGATAAGAACACCTTCAAGTTACACATAACCACACACAACAATTGTTATTCATGAACATATACCAAATAATGCCGAAAGTCGAAGGTTACAAATAAACAACAACATACGAATCCAAACGCCAACAATTTACATTCTCACTACATATCGTTTAACCGGAAAAGTTGAAGGCGAAAGTCACGTCTCAAGTAAACTATTGGTAGACCTCGTTTAAGCATTTAAAATATTTTGAAAATTTTCAATGCAAGATGAAAATATAATATGTATAGTTTGAATTCTCAAAATCTTTGGTCTCGAGGTCCTCATACGAAAATCAAATCATTTTTCCTTCTCGAAGGATATTTTTAAATAAATTTACGTGACTTCCCCAAAACATTTGAAATTGATATACCACATTGATAAACTTTTATTGAGTAACCACTCCAAAATATCACTCCTGTAAAAACAATTTTACACAAAGATGTAAATATATATATACATACATACCGGTACTACTCTTTATTCCAACACAATACGAGAATCAAACAAGTATGGAGTAAGTATTCATGAGGCACAATTAAACTCCACATAATAACATAGAATCACGTAAACTCGTATAATACGAGACACAACAAGGTAGGGAGACTTACATCCACAGATCGCACGAAGATGATGGTTGTACCTCGATACTAATCACGACCGACAACTCGGACGACGCGTCGACACCACTCGGTCGGACCAAATCGACAAGACAAGACCCGACAACACTCAACTCAACCCGACACCTAGGTTTCCTCAACCTAAGCTCCGATACCGTATTCGTAACACCCCAAACCAATCGGGAATATTACAGCGCCGCAGACCCTCTCCGCGAGGATCTACCAAAGCTAAATACAAAACAATGCGTCACTTCACATGCCGACATGGCTACGTAAAGGACCGTTAGACCGATTAGGTCTTATATCACAACACACACAACATTACATACATGATACTTGCCCGTAACACATACCCACGCAGGGGCTAGAATACAATAACACTCCCATAAATCGGGGTAACAACACGTCGGAGGGATAACCAACAATACACTACCATATACTATACAATTGGTCTTCACGTGATTAGTATCTTCGTCTCCCATCATCCTTCGTATCGATCCCGTGATTCGCTCCCGCCTACTGCAAGTACACGGACGCAATACAGACATCCACCCCGAATACTGGGGTTAGCAAACTCCACTGTTTTGCTAGTGCAAGTATAAAACCAAAAGTACAAGCCATACATAACTTGCTTCAAGAATATAAAATCTTGAATATATTTCCCGAGATAATTCACTTAATCAAAGCAGTTTGATTTATAAAAGGTAGGAAAAGAACCATGTGTCTCATACAAAATATTTTACGGTCTCGGGAGTTTGAAAACATTTGGAAATAATAAATTCTCAAGTCTTTCGAAAACACTTGGGGACACGGCCCAAAATCATCTTTCCAAAATACGATTCCAATAATAAAATGCGGTTCCACAACCCAATTCACAACACACGGGGCCCAAGACCCAAATCATAAGCCACAGGGTCCACGACCCGAATCACATAACACATGTTTCTAAGGATTATTCGCGTCCGTGCTAACAAGCCACGAACCTCGATGCTCCCGTAGAACATACCCGAGTGAATAACCCAATAGGAAACCATACCAAATCACATGTCCTCGTGACAACAAATACGAACCATTCCATACCACAACCATAAGTAATCCCGGCATCGGGCTAACAAGCCACGAACCTCGGAGTCCCCGCAAGACATACCCGATGATAACCCCACAAGTTATCTCGGCATCGGGCTAGCAAGCCCCGAACCTCGGAGTCCCCGCAAGACATACCCGGATTGGATAACCCTACGGTCACGCCCGACCCATACTAGCAAGTATGGATCCCGAGATTCAACAATCCTACCGGAGGCACATCACTTTCAGAAATCACATCACAAGGAGTAGAACATCAAGCCAAGCAACACTTAAACATCACAACCTCCTTTCAAAGGAGTAACAACTAATATCCCACGTAATACATTCTTAACGAACAAGTACCCATAATATTACGTAATCCCCGCCAAAGGATTACGGTCTAATAGACTCATTCAAAATGATCATATCATCTTTTCAACATACAAATCCAACACACATATTCCGAGAACACATATATTCACGAAGTACATAAATTATCGTTGGAAGACAACATTTATCGAGAACACACCAATCCCTTTTTACGTTCATTAAACATTGAGTTTTGTATATAATCATTTATCAATAATTACGCCTACGAAACATGAAACGTATGGACAAGATACTTGCCTCGATATCACGAGCAACGAAACGACGAACGGCGCGATCGGCAACCTTGAACCTCCAAAACGATCAAGACTTGACTGACCCACGAATACTACGAAAATAGCATCACCACAATTCAATAACACTAATCGAAATCAAACGATCCTAAAAGCGACAAGGATCTAAGTATTCTCAAAGAAATCAAGAATCGTTGATCCGGGCGATAAAAGTCGATGAACGGTTAACAAAATCTGAAGATTACGGTCAAGACAAACAAGAACAAATAACCGATCGGATGAGATCGGTCAAAAATCACAAATCCAAGCAAAAACCCCAAATTTAAGAAAATAGGGTTCTAACAAGAGATTACCTTGATTTGGACCAAGAAGACGATTAGATGTTGTTAAACATCTACAAATCCGCTCAAAGATGAAGCTAGAAGAAAAGGATCGGTCCTACTCGCCTCTGGATCTCACTCCCGTCGGAAGAGATGAAGAAAAGTGGGAAAATGACGACTTAATGCTGATGTCCAGTATAAATACTGGACAGTATTAGCGTGCGCTAATCATCCTTCATTAGCGTGCGCTAACGGGGTCAACGCTCCAGAGAAACCGCGTATAACCTAGTTAGCGTGCGCTAGCCCAAAAGCCGTAGCGTGCGCTAACGGGTCACAAAACCAGTCCAGTAGCCTGCGGGCGTAACGCATCTACCGAGTAGCGTGCGCTAGAAAGAAGAGGGAGCGTGCGCTAGCGACCGATAGCGTGCGCTAGCTATCGGCCTTAGCGTGCGCTAACAAAGCTTCAGCCCGATCCGGTAGTTACTGGATCGCTCAATCCGCCAGTTTAGCGTGCGCTACACATTCGGTAGCGTGCGCTAAACACCACGCAGTAGCGTGCGCTATGCTTCAAGCATTAGCGTGCGCTACACCACAAAATCTCAAAAACTCACAAAGTGATCCGAAATGCCTCCAAAAACATGTCCCAACAAGTCACAACCAAACATGGCACGAAATTCCTACGATGAGGACCATGACAATCCGATAAAACCCAGAAAACCCAACAAATCCGGAATAAAGATCTCGGGTATTACATTCTACCCCTCTTAAAAGAAGTTTCGTCCTCGAAACTTGAAACATAAAATGAACGACGCAAAACAAACTCAGATAACACACGTTATCCGTAGCCAAAATAACAAAACACGACAAACGAAAATCAACACAGTTGAATAATTCAACAGTACATCAACCAAAACACGAGCTATACGCTGGACCAATACGAAATTCCACAGCCCAAGGGTTGGGAGATCGAACACAAAACAAATTTCCTGAACTTAAGGAAATTACGAAGGAGTCCTAACGCTCAACAATTACGAAACGAGATCAACAAAAACTGAACCATCAAACGATTGAGTTACAACGATCGAGACAACAACAGTCGATCAATCATGTTCGAATCACGATGAACAATAATACTCAAACAACAACCCCAAAGTTCACATCTCGACTCGAGACAATATACGATCCGGTGAAGACAACAAGATGTGTATTCACATAAGATCCACAGGAAAGGGAATAGCAATTGGAAAGTCATAGCGACAAACGGTTTATTCTGAAACAATACTACAACTCGTTTGATCAACCAAAAGCACAAGACAGGACAAGTTCAAAATATCAACGAACATAAGCGATTCGACAGAGTCGAAAGTACAGAAGTTCAAAATCCGATTCACTTCAAATAAAAGAAGTTAATCTCCGGAATATCAAAACAACAAAACGAGGGAAATAACATAACAAACAAGCGATAGGATAAGCCACTCAGGGGCTTCTGAGTCGATCCGGATGTCGGTGCTCAAGTCCGTGCCCGGAAGGCTCGGAAACCAACTCGCAAACCGAACTCGGTGCCTCGAGTCCACACTGTAACACGTTATCAAGTGAGAAGGACAATGTGCACGAACATGTCCCGCCACATTACTGATTAAAACATCTCTGGCTTTACCAGAGTCGAATGAAGACTTGGAATTCTCAATTCCACGCATCGAGCGATGGAGCTTCACGGCGGAAAGACTACTACGTTGCAAATTGGAAACACCGACTCCTGCACCGTCCACGCGATCATCGGACTTCTTCGCTTCTTCGACTCGGAGACATGCTCCGATGATAACGAAGCTAGTTCACGGGCTAGTGCTCGATCTTGATAGTCCTCAACGAAGTGCAATTGAATCCCGACATATACACGCGAATATCCGGCTTCATCCGTCTGTCAAAGTGAAGGATTCTCTCTTCCTCGGTTCTCACCCGGTCTCGCACATAATCGAGTTGTTTGCTATAATCGATGATAGCTTGCGACACCGATATATCTTGCGGTTCTCGCCAAGTAGAATTCGCGAATCCTCTGCTCTCTAATCGGTTTGGACGTAACTCGGCTTCCATAAATGCTTGAACTCCGCCCACGTGACATCACGATCACGAGGTTTAAGCCTTCCCACCAATTAGCGGCATCTTTGTCGAGAAGGTACTGAGCGATAGGTACCTTCCGCTCTTCAGACATCCGACCTCGAAAATCTTTCTCAACCGAAAATCCAACCATCCTACCAACGCATCCAAAGACCGCGAATCGAGGGGGTTCATACGAACTACCTCGCGAAGCCATTGATTTACACCAACGCTTCGACTCGCGTCAATGCCGCGTTGAACCACAGGTCAACCGAGTCATCCGAGTCGCTACTTGTTGCAATATAGTAGCAACACCCAAACTAAAATCATTCCCGCCGCATTCTCTCGATTCCGCATCCGATCCCCGTGGCCATCAACACCACGGTTACGACCACGACCTCTGCCCCTCGGCATACTAACAAACAACAACCTATGGTAACGAAAGATCATAACACATAGCAAGATATTCACATCTCTGTCTTTAATCCAACATCATTAAATCATATACATATTACCATTTAATTCCAACTAGAGCACAATATACAAACTATTATACCAACAATCTTCATTTATAATGCCGTTGTTATGCGATTTATAAATGCAATGAAATTGAAATCATCCATTATATCAAAATCACTTTCTGTACGGTTTCCACGCCGGAACTCACCAAGTTGAAAACCATTTTCGAAAACGTTCCAAAATGCCAAAAAGGCCGATGACGGTAATACTTTCCAAATACTCCCCAAAAATCATTTTCCAAACACCAAATACCGTCACCAAATACCGTTTGAAATTACAAGGCGTAGACGCGAAAACTCAATAGTTTCAAAATATATGTTAAATCACCCAACAAAAGAGTTAGGAAAAAGGGTCAACGAAATAATTCAAATTTTACAAACCCAGAAGGTCATTTTGAAACACACACTATTTGGTAAAAGTACCCAAAAAGTCACTTTGGACTTTACACACGCAGCGGATAAGAACACAGTTCAAGTTACACATAACCACACACAACAATTGTTATTCATGAACATATACCAAATAATGCCGAAAGTCGAAGGTTACAAATAAACAACAACATACGAATCCAAACGCCAACAATTTACATTCTCACTACATATCGTTTAACCGGAAAAGTTGAAGGCGAAAGTCACGTCTCAAGTAAACTATTGGTAGACCTCGTTTAAGCATTTAAAATATTTTGAAAATTTTCAATGCAAGATGAAAATATAATATGTATAGTTTGAATTCTCAAAATCTTTGGTCTCGAGGTCCTCATACGAAAATCAAATCATTTTTCCTTCTCGAAGGATATTTTTAAATAGAATTTACGTGACTTCCCCAAAACATTTGAAATTGATATACCACATTGATAAACTTTTATTGAGTAACCACTCCAAAATATCACTCCTGTAAAAACAATTTTACACAAAGATGTAAATATATATATACATACATACAGGTACTACTCTTTATTCCAACACAATACGAGAATCAAACAAGTATGGAGTAAGTATTCATGAGGCACAATTAAACTCCACATAATAACATAGAATCACGTAAACTCGTATAATACGAGACACAACAAGGTAGGGAGACTTACATCCACAGATCGCACGAAGATGATGGTTGTACCTCGATACTAATCACGACCGACAACTCGGACGACGCGTCGCGACACCACTCAGTCAGACCAAATCTGACAAGACAAGACCCGACAACACTCAACTCAACCCGACAGCCTAGGTTTCCTCAACCTAAGCTCCGATACCATATTCTGTAACACCCCCAAACCAATCGGGAATATTACAGCGCCGCAGACCCTCTCCGCGAGGATCTACTAGGCTAAATACAAAACAATGCGTCACTTCACATGCCGACATGGCTACGTAAAGGACCGTTAGACCGATTAGGTCTTATATCACAACACACACAACATTACATACATGATACTTGCCCAGAACACATACCCACGCAGGGGCTAGAATACAATAACACTCCCATAAATCGGGGTAACAACACGTCGGAGGGATAACCAACATGACTCTACCATATACTCTACAATTGGTCTTCACGTGATTAGTATCTTCGTCTCCCATCATCCTTCGTATCGATCCTGTGATTCGCTCCCGCCTACTGCAAGTACCGGACGCATACAGACATCCACCCCGAATACTGGGGTTAGCAAACTCCACTGTTTTGCTAGTGCAAGTATAAAACCAAAAGTACAAGCCATACATAACTTGCTTCAAGAATATAAAATCTTGAATATATTTCCCGAGATAATTCACTTAATCAAAACAGTTTGATTTATAAAAGGTAGGAAAAGAACCATGTGTCTCATACAAAATATTTTACGGTCTCGGGAGTTTGAAAACATTTGGAAATAATAAATTCTCAAGTCTTTCGAAAACACTTGGGGACACGGCCCAAAATCATCTTTCCAAAATACGATTCCAATAATAAAATGCGGTTCCACAACCCAATTCACAACACACGGGGCCCAAGACCCAAATCATAAGCCACAGGGTCCACGACCCGAATCACATAACACATGTTTCTAAGGATTATTCGCGTCCCGTGCTAACAAGCCACGAACCTCAGATGCTCCCGTAGAACATACCCGAGTGAATAACCCAATAGGAAACCATACCAAATCACATGTCCTCGTGACAACAGTCACGGAACCATTCCATACCACAACCATAAGTTATCCCGGCATCGGGCTAACAAGCCACGAACCTCGGAGTCCCCGCAAGACATACCCGATGATAACCCCACAAGTTATCTCGGCATCGGGCTAGCAAGCCCCGAACCTCGGAGTCCCCGCAAGACATACCCGGATTGGATAACCCTACGGTCACGCCCGACCCATACTAGCAAGTATGGATCCCGGAGATTCAACAATCCTACCCGGAGGCACATCACTTTCAGAAATCACATCACAAGGAGTAGAACATCAAGCCAAGCAACACTTAAACATCACAGCCTCCTTTCAAAGGAGTAACAACTAATATCCCACGTAATACATTCTTAACGAACAAGTACCCATAATATTACGTAATCTCCGCCAAAGGATTACGGTCTAATAGACTCATTCAAAATGATCATATCATCTTTTCAACATACAAATCCAACACACATATTCCGAGAACACATATATTCACGAAGTACATAAATTATCGTTGGAAGACAACATTTATCGAGAACACACCAATCCCTTTTTACGTTCATTAAACATTGAGTTTTGTATATAATCATTTATCAATAATTACGCCTACGAAACATGAAACGTATGGACAAGATACTTGCCTCGATATCACGAGCAACGAAACGACGAACGGGCGCGATCGGGCAACCTTCGAACCTCCAAAAACGATCAAGACTTCCACACCACACCAAAACTACCAAAATAGCAACACCACAATTCAATAACACTAATCGAAATCCGAAACGATCCTAAAAACGACAAGGATCTAAGGATTCTCAAAGAAATCAAGAATCGTTGATCCGGGCGATAAAAGTCGATGAACGGTTAACAAAATCTGAAGATTACGGTCAAGACAAACAAGAACAAATAACCGATCGGATGAGATCGGTCAAAAATCACAAATCCAAGCAAAAACCCCAAATTTAAGAAAATAGGGTTCTAACAAGAGATCACCTTGATTTGGACCAAGAAGACGATTAGATGTTGTTAAACATCTACAAATCCGCTCAAAGATGAAGCTAGAAGAAAAGGATCGGTCCTACTCGCCTCTGGATCTCACTCCCGTCGGAAGAGATGAAGAAAAGTGGGAAAATGACGACTTAATGCTGATGTCCAGTATAAATCTTGGGCCGATGTATTAGCGTGCGCTAATCATCCTTCATTAGCGTGCGCTAACGGGGTCAACGCTCCAGAGAAACCGCGTATAACCTAGTTAGCGTGCGCTAGCCCAAAAGCCGTAGCGTGCGCTAACGGGTCACAAAACCAGTCCAGTAGCCTCTGGACAGAACTGCATCTACCGAGTAGCGTGCGCTAGAAAGAAGAGGGAGCGTGCGCTAAGCAGTCGATAGCGTGCGCTAGCTATCGGCCTTAGCGTGCGCTAACAAAGCTCGATCCCGATCCGGTAGTTACCGTCTGCCTCAATCGCCAGTTTAGCGTGCGCTACACATTCGGTAGCGTGCGCTAAACACCACGCAGTAGCGTGCGCTATGCTTCAAGCATTAGCGTGCGCTACACCACAAAATCTCAAAACTCACAAAGTGATCCGAAATGCCTCCAAAAACATGTCCCAACAAGTCACAACCAAACATGGCACGAAATTCCTACGATGAGGACCATGACAATCCGATAAAACCCAGAAAACCCAACAAATCCGGAATAAAGATCTCGGGTATTACACAAACCTGATATTCTCCCGGGCTCGTTGGAACCGGACCGGGCAGAGACATTAGAGCCGACCCGATATCCGACCCGGGTGGGCCGAGCAGAGAAAAGATCAAATGTTCCGAATCAAGATTACAACAAGGCCGACATGAAGGGCGGGAGACCTGAGGACCGACCCCAGCGGATAAGAACTGCCAGAAGCATGTGAGGCAGGCCCGCATGCCAATTAATGCATGCAGTCTCGCCCCTTCCCAAGGCACTCCTTAGAGGCCGCCACGCGTCCAAGACATATATGCAGACTGACAAGTGTTTTGGGCATATTCCCCAAATATTCGCCAGTTGTCGTCTCCCCATTGGCCCAGATTGTCTATATATAGAAGAAAAGTACAGTGAAAGCAGATCTTTGGATTTTTAGCATTTATGACACAGAGAGAAAAAAGAGAGAATTCAGATAGACTGAGAAAAAAGATAAGACTTATAATTAACAAGCAAACAAGATAGACCGACATAAAATATTCTGCTCGGCTCTACTCTATATTAAGGTCATTAATAAAATTTAGTGATCAAACACCTTCCCTTTTGTTTATTATTTTCTACGTGTCTTCGATCCATTCGTCCAGATCAGCACACGTGATGTTGACCAAACCAGACGTCAACACTAATAAGAAATATCGACAATGATCTAGTTAATACTTCTCCTTGTACCTGAGGTGGCGGTTGGGGGATCTAGTTGTTGTTAACCATGAATGGAAGAGGCCTGTATAGTCTCCATTAATCGAGCCATCATGTCCTGTATAAACAAGTATGGTCGACTCGCATACCATCGTTCTGTTCAGTTCCTCGAGTACGATTTCTAGAACGTGAATCATTGGCCTCCACCCTCTCTATCACGTCTTCTAACTCTTCTTTCTATACTGAAAGTACGAAATTAAACTCATGAGCACATCTCAAATACGTCTCATAATCAATCATGCATTATATTATAATAAATGTAATAACAACCCCACATGCTCCATCATAATACATCGATAAGTCAACTACAGTCGGTGCCAAAAAAAAGTTCTGAACCATCGAAGCAAGTTGGAAAGAACAAAAAGATCAATCGAGAGTACCAAAAAAAATGATAGACTCCAAAGAGATTAATAGAAGGATTAACCGAGAATACCAGTAAACGATAGACTCCAACAAGATAGGGATCAATCAACAATATCAATTCAGCTTGCAGTAATTAAATCATGGCATAAGAGATCACTTACCATATTTAGTGTGCTGGGCTCGGCACGTGCACAAGTCACATGTGGTGCGAAGGTCTCTTAATACTAGTCCGATAAAAGTATGATAAGTCGTTACATGCATGGGACTTGGTCCCTCCTCCGTATTGATTCTTGTTGGGTATACAAGGTTAAAACAAAATATGATGGCTCTGTTTGAGAGATATAAATCTTTCTTGGTTGCGAAGGACTTTGCTCGGGAATATGGTATGGATTATGACGAAACTTTTTGCACTTGTTGCAAAATTGACCTATGTGTGGGTTCTTAATTCAGTAGCTTCTATTCGGCTTTGGAAGATTTCACAACTAGATGTTAAAATTACCTTCTTGAATGGGAATCTTTAGGATGAAACCTAATGGTTCCTCCACCTGGTGTTTTTCATCATCCATGAGAAGTGTGCAGGTGATTTTAAACAAGTCCCAAGAGCGTGATTTGCCAAGTTTTCCATTGTTATATTTTTGCTTGGTTTCACTTCCACTTTTCACGATTCAGCATTATTTGTTAGATCTTTCCATTGCAACATGTCTTGCTCTTGTTGTACGTTGATGATATAATTATTACATATGACGATGTTGATGGAATCACAGGCCAAATATCTACGTAGTCTCATCGTTTTGAGCTGAAAGATTTAAGCTATCTTCATTACTTTTAGTTTTGAGCTGAAAGATTTATGCGTCACAGATACTCATATTGTTGATTCTCCTCCTGAGGTCAATGCTTGTTATACCCCTATTGACAGGGATCCTCTTAGTGATTCTACTTTGTATCGGTTCGAATGTGGGTAGCCTAGTGTACATCACCATTACTCGTCGAGACATTACATATTTTGTATGTCAGTTTGTTTATTCTCTTACATCCGTACATTGGACTCCGGTTATGCGCAATCTTCACTATCTTTGGGGAATACATTATCAGAGCCTCTTGTTTCCATATACTTAAGCTTTGGAGCTTCGTGCTTTTTCTGATGCAGATTGTGTCAGTGACCAGACTAATTGAAAATCTACTACTATTACTGAGTATTTTTAAGAGATTCACATGTCTCATGGAAAAGTAAGAAACAAGATGTCCTTCTCTCTTCAGCCGAGGCAGAGTATCATGTTATGACTTATAGTATATGTGAAATTCTATGGTTATAACCGTTATTAGCTGACATGGGCATCCCTCTTAGTGGTTCGACGCCAATATATTATGATAATAAAATTTCCACTCAAATTGCACACAAATTAGTTTTTCATGAACATACTAAGTACATTGAGATCGATTGTCATTTTACTTGGTGTCATATTGAGATATGCACTATATGTTTACCATTAGTCTAATCTTCGATGCAAGATGCAAATTCCTTCACAAAGGCGCGTACCCTCTAGCCTCACTATTTTTTCTTGGCAAACTCTCCATGTTTCTCTCTGCACTATCGCGAGTTTGAGAGGGGATATTAACATTTATTAGTATTGGAAGTTAATTAATTTTTAAGGTTAAAATCTGAATCCTACGAGGAAGGTGCAAAGCACCTTCCGAGTTCGAGCACGTGCACGTCGCACATGTCGCAACGGGCGCTTCGTATGCGCACTTTGCACTTAGTGACTCGGATGACGTGGAGGGTGACTTGGCTGACACGTGGCAGTGACATGTCAAATACATGATTAGGCGGGTGTGGGACACGAGCGGCGGTTCACGACCGAACCAGTGCAATGGTTCGGACCATTCTGTGCAATCTGAACCAGCACAATGGTTTGATTCGCCTGAACCAATGCGGCCCTTCCTACCAGACCACAAGGTGTCTGTCCAACCGGAAAGTCGTACTGATTCGGACAGGGTGCTTTACAGGCTATAAATAAGCCCCTGCAGATGATGATCATACACACAACATTGATCAAGATAATAAGACACTCATACTAGCCTAGAATTCATACAAGTCCCGAGTATTCAGTAGTTCGTCCGGAATTCGATTCTTAGTACAAGGTATCGAGTTCATAGAAAACCGTTGTATCTTGGGGACGTTTGTCGTTGAGCCATGTGTACTGTGCGGGGCAATTTCGTCTTACGGAGAGAAAGTCCAACTCTTGCCTCGATTTTGCATCATTTGTCATTTTCTACAGCATCTAAAACAAGAGGCTATATAAAGAAATATAACTAGTTTATCTTAATTTGGTCATTCATTATCAATAACATTCATTTTTGTTATTCTTTTCTCTTATTAGTTTTTAATTACCTGTAAGAATTCATGAATTACATGAATTCTGACACTTCATACTTATATGGGTGAAGTTCAAGGGTTATCAAGAAGGCTCATGGCCTAGGTTGACGAATTTAGTCACTTCGAAGGGGTGTATGTCTGAGAATAGCCCAAGTGGTTGAGCCTACTTCATGGGATCTCTGATTTGGAATATTTACTCCGATCGATTTTTTTGAATAGGATTATTGGCAATGAATTTAGAGGTTGACATAACTACACTGGTCAACCAAGACTCATGAGTCTTGAGTTATATGATATATGTAAACTGCACGCTAAGAAACACAGACTTTAAGCTATAAATTTAGTCAAGTCGTCCTTGTTTTATGTCCTATGTTACGTTAAAATAAGCATGTTGTGGCATCGTGTCTCGTGGTCGGCTCTTATATATGTGCTACATACGTCGCCCTTAAGATTCAATCAAATTACTCTAAAAAGGCATATTCCGATATTACAACAAACACACCCTTAACACCTCTTCGAACCGTCGGTTCGAGATTTCCTAAACCTCGAATTAAATTTAACCGCCCAACAAGCAGTTCAGCATGGATATTTGAACCGCAGGTTTTGATCAGTTCGGTCCGAAACAGGCCGGTTTCGGTTCCTCTCTATGCTTTTCTAAATTTTATTTGATTCTTTTTAATAAGATTTTTTAGTCCTTTTCCGTTGAAAAGTTGAAAAAATGACTAGAAGGTGGGCGAAGTGGCAAAACAAGAGGAGGGATAAAAAGTTAGAATTAGACTAAATTAAAATACTATAAGTTAAAATAAAGAAAACTTTAAAGATTCGAAGTAAGAAGCCTAAAATTAGGGGAAATATCATCTCAACTGCCAGTTCGAAAGGTTTGAATCGAAAGCTGACGGTTTCCCCAGTGAAACAATTCACATTTCAAATATATTTAAATAACTTAATAGATAATTTGATATTTAAAATAAAACATGTTATTCGAACGGTTGGTTTACGATTTGTAATGTTCACAAACCATAACTGCAAGTTGAGAACTGTTTCATAGTTCTAATTCTGGTTCGAACGATGGTCAACTAGTGTTGAACCATTGACCATAGCTCTGAACCGCAGATTTCTGGCTTGAACTGTAGAACCGTGAACACCCCTACCTTAATATTTGTTTCTGAATACACGCACTTTATAAGTACTTATAATCTTAAGAAGGTAAATGAATCTTCTACAATTAACCTAAATTTCAGGGATACTTTTTATAATACCATTTTGTGAAATCTGAACCAGCACAATGGTTTGATTCGCCTGAACCAATGCGGCCCTTCCTACCAGACCACAAGGTGTCTGTCCAGCCGGAAAGTCGCACTGATTCGGATAGGGTGCTTTACAGGCTATAAATAAGCCCCTGCAGATGATGATCATACACACAACATTAATCAAGATAATAAGACACTCATACTACCCTAGAATTCATACTACAAGTCCCGAGTATTCAGTAGTTCGTCCAGAATTCGATTCTTAGTACAAGGTATCGAGTTCATAGAAAACCGTTGTATCTTGGGGACGTTTGCCGTTGAGCCGTGTGTACTGTGCAGGGCAATTTCGTCTTACAGAGAGAGAGTCCAACTCTTGCCTCGATTTTGCATCATTTGTCATTTTCTACAGCATCTAAAACAAGAGGCTACATAAAGAAATATAACTAGTTTATCTTAATTTGGTCATTCACTATCAATACATTCATTTTTGTTATTCTTTTCTCTTATTAGTTTTTAATTACTTGTAAGAATTCATGAATTACATGAATTCTGACACTTCATACTTATCTGGGTGAAGTTCAAGGGTTATCAAGAAGGCTCATGGCCTAGGTTGACGAATTTAGTCACTTTGAAGGGGTGTATGTCTGAGACTAGCCAAGTGGTTGAGCCTACTTCATGGGATCTCTGATTTGGAATATTTACTCCGATCAATTTTTTTGAATAGGATTATTGGTAATGAATTTAGAGGTTGACATAACTACACCGGTCAACCAAGACTCATGAGTCTTGAGTTGTATGATATAGGTAAACTGCACGCTAAGAAACACAGACTTTAAGCCATAAATTTAGTCAAGTCGTCCTTGTTTTATGTCCTATGTTATTAAAATAAGCATGTTGTGGCATCGTGTCTCGTGGTCGGCTCTTATATATGTGCTACATATGTCGCTCTTAAGATTCAATCAAATTACTCTAAAAAGGCATCTTCCGATATTACAAAGACACCCTTACCACCTCTTCGAACCGTCGGTTCGAGATTTCCTAACCCTCGAATTAAATTTAACCGCCGAACAAGCAGTTCAGGATGGATATTTGAACCGCAGGTTCTAATCAGTTCGGTCCGAAACAGGCCGGTTTCGGTTTCGCTCGATGTTTTTCTAAATTTTATTTGATTCTTTTTAATAATATTTTTTTTAGCCCTTTTTGATCGAAAAGTTGAAAAAATGACTAAAAGGTGGGCGAAGTGGCAAAACGGGAGGAGGGAGAAGAAGTTAGAATTAGACTAAATTAAAATACTACAAGTTAAAATAAAGCAAACTTTAAAGATTCGAAGTAAGCAGCCTAAAATTGGGGGAAATATCATCTCAACCGCCGGTTCGGAAGGTTTGAATCGAAAACTGACGGTTTCCCCAGTGAAACAATTCACATTTCAAATATACATAAATAACTTGATATATAATTTGATACTTAATATAAAACATGTTATTCGAACGGCTGGTTTACGGTTTGTAATGTTCACAAACCATAACTGCGAGTTGAGAACTGGTTCACAGTTTCGATTCTGGTTCGGACGATGGTCGGCTAGTGTTGAACCATTGACCATAGCTCTGAACCGCAGGTTTCTGGTTTGAACTGCAGAACCGTGAACACTTCTACCATAATACTTGTTTCTGAATACACGCACTTTATATGTACTTGTAATCTTAAGAACATAAATGAATCTTCTACAATTAAGCTAAATTTCAGGGGTACTTTTTATTTATATCCCTACTTTGATGTAGTTAGAGCTTTATTAAAAATTATTACAAAAAAAATACATATGCTAATGCTGCAACAATTTATACTGTCTCGAATAACATTCTGAGATCACAATCGACAACAAGGCTGGAGTTGGCATAAGTCAACATGAGGCGCTACATAAATTTTTTAAATTTACATTATAATATTATTTTGGCCAAAACTATTATTTATTGTTGTTATTATTATTATAGTTATTATCATTATTGTTATTAATATCATTAATATTATTATAATTTACCCTTATCAAATAGATCTCAACTTATTATTTATATTTTATTATATTATTATTTTATTATATTTATTATTTTTATTATTATTATTATTTATCCTTAATATATATTTCAGTTCAGATTCGTTCAGTCCAAAAGAACATAATCTTACTTCTTTTATTAGTATCCTCAACTTTTGTTTTATATAGCTATAGCTATTTCACAAGTTTTATTTCACTACTACAAATGTATTACGAAATACCAATATGATCACTACCAGAATCATGTTTGTAGAGATGTTAAATGGGCTCAGCCATGTACTACTCGTTTAACCCGCCAAAACCTAAGTTAGACCGACATTTCACCAGCTTAAATTGGCTTTTTGGCCTGACTGCTTCAAATTGCCACAGCTAAGACGAATATATATATATATATATATATATATATATATATAATTTCAACTTACACTAATACTATATTTATATAACATATATTAATATTATATATATAATATATATTAATATTACATATGTAATATATATTAATATTATATATAATATATATTATTACTGTATTTGTTAATATAGTGTGTATATATATATGTATATACATAAAAGTGTATTTTTTGTTATATAGTATAGTTGTTACTATATATATATAAAATATATATTGTTACTGTTTGTTTTTTTATGACTTATAAAAAAATTAAAAATAGATTTTTTAAATATTTAGCCCGTTTAGCCCGAAGCCCGTTAGGGTTAGGGTTAGGACCGATATTTCCTAACCCGTTTAAATCCGGGCTTTTTTGGCCCGGACCGTTTAGCCCAAAGCCCGCTAGGACTAGCCCGGAACCGCTAGGGCTAGCCCGTTTAACATCTCTACATGTTTGTACCAGAATCATGTTTGTTCGATTTATACAGGACAACTCTTAAAAGGGATGCTGATATAGGAATCCTAAGGTGTGGTCAAACGATCACTACCGCAATGGCTCGTAACAAAAATGCTCGTCTCGCCTGCAAATCTACTGCAATACCCGACAAGCCTAATTGAGGATAGTAGGATACATTGTTTTGTTTCTTGTTTTTATCTTTTTTTTTTTAATTATTTCTCCTCCTCCTCCTTTGGAGATCATGATTTCGGAACCAGACGCAGAAGTTCATACACCATGCACTCAGACTTGTTTGAAAACATGAGCCAAATAATGATATAAATATTTGCGTGAACACGAGTTCTGTTTCACAGATCATTTTCAAAGCAATTCCTCCCTCCATCCCTCTCGCTCCCATGAAAAGTCTACTTTTTAGAACACCATGTATGGTCCGAAATTAATCCCCAACTACTAAATAAAGATATATAATTGGAAATAAAAGAAAATGACAACGAAAAACTCATTTCGTGGATTATGCAAATCAATAACAAATTGCACATTCACCAATATAGATTACTCAAATGAGACATACGAAGATTAAATCAATAAAGCATACATTTATTTGAATTACAATTACAAACGTCAATATATGTTTCAATTTTAGAAATTACACCTACTGCAAGGGGAGTTGAAGGCTGAGGGTATTTGTGTAGAAAATACAAACCTCAAGGACGTATTTGTAATTTTCTAGAAGATACAAAACAGTCACCAATGGTCACAAGTAGTTACATAGTCTTTACAATATACTGCTCACTACACAGCCTATCGTGTGCGTATCCAACTGACAACACATAAGGGCGACAGAAAGTATGCACCCTACATCAAAATATTAGTCAATAAAACCATCAGTAGAGAGATTTTTCATATTTTGGTTAAATTACAAAAACTACCCCCGAGGATTAACCTAATTACCAAAATAAAACAATCATCGTCATTCACGAAAAACAACCATCTTGACATTTGTTTTCAGTTTACTTTATTGCACTACCCAAATACAAGCCTCAACGGGTGTATTTGTAATTATCTTAATCTGGTATTTGTAATGTTTAAAATAATAATATATTTTTTTGGTGGTGATTAAACTAAACCTCAAGGTAGTTGTAATTAACCTTCATATTTTTGTAAAAGGCATGAAATTGGAGTAGCTCACCAACCTAGCTGACCAGCCGATGGATTCATTAAAACACCACCACCATAACGGGATAATTTAAAGACGATGACATAATAATGCCAGAAAAAATTTGAAGTTTGCTCCCTAACCATAATAATCCATTACCATGCTTACGATTATTGATTCAAGTCATGACGAGTTAGAAATTGGACTATGCATGGGTATATTTGTTCCACAGCCTGCCAGGCAATATTAGATAAGTTGGCCATCAAGTCTGAGACAACAAAAAAATAAATCAAAGAAATAAACCATAAAAAATTATGCATACCATACGCCCTCCCACCAAGTCATAATGAGCATAATGTGGACCATCAGGTTCTCCAAATACTTTATATGTTACCAAGTGCTCCGGAATGAGCTTCACAGTTTCTGCTCGATATATTTGAAAAATAATAATTTAAATAACTGTTTCTAGTTTTAGACTCGTATGTTAGTTGAAGCGTAACAAGAAAACAAACCATATACGGCTTCAGATGGACAAATCAAATCCCGATCTCCCGCAAGGGCTAAAACTGGAACATTGCTTTTATGAAGATGGTCCTTGTAGAAAAATTGACCACTCCTATCTCGGAGTCCCCCTTCTCGGAAAGCGGTTGTCAGCTGTAATAACAATTTAGCAGGAATAGTACCTGCCAGAAGTAATAGAACTCATCATTCAGGTTGTAATTATTATTTGGTCTTAACAATAGCGAACTCATAAATAAGCATGTCGAAAAAGTTCATTGAGGTTACATTTGGATGCAAGGATATGAATTTGAGGTCCAATGTGGATTGAAATCCACCAAATTGATTTAAAGCTCGAAATAAGAATCTAAAGATTTAAAATATCATTGTATCAAAACAAGCTAAATGGGTTGGTTATTATGGATTTGAAATCCTCAACCTCAAATCCAAAGATTCGAACAAAGACTGAGATCTTCCCTACATACCTTAAAAGAAGATGATAACTATACCAAGGCCGGGCATTATGCCCTTCTGCCTTTTTGCTCAACGATTCTCTCTCAAATAACTAAAGCAAGAACAAGATATCTGATATACCTAATAGATAGAACTGTGGTAAAAGTATCTGATTACCAGCCAGAATAAATAGGTGGAGTAGCAGTTGTCATCAACTTATCATGTAAAAATAAATCCGAGATTGATACCCAGACGAAATATCCCTTCACATAAAATACTATTTCCCTGCTACTGGATGCATTATTCTAGAGATCAACATAGAGAGCAATACAATCGCCATTTTTTCATTGAGCAGAAGTACAGAACCTCTTGACTTACAAAAATTGTTAAGAATCAACTTCTTCAACAGCTCTGGGTGCATCATATCCTGTGCTGATATCAGGTCATTCATCCATGATAAGACATAAGGTGGACGGGAAGATAGAGGATAAACTGCAGATACTAATGCTCCTAAAGGAACAACAGGCACATTAAGCGCCTGTGCAGGATCAGCCTGCAGGATTAAAAAAACCAAGAAAAAAAAAAGGAAAAAAAAGAACATTGCATTACAACTCTACAAAGAGTTGAGGTAAAAATTCACATTCAACCTAAACGAGCTGGATGCAGAAGACTATTACTTACAAAGGGAAGAAGCAGTTTGAGTGTTGATTTTGATGATGTGTAGTCAAGCGATGAGGCTAATGTAACAATAGCGGCTAAACCAGGATCTCTTCTTTCCGAACCTTTTATAATCAACATACCATTAAAATTTGCCAAAAGAATAAAAACACAACGGTATGTGCTAACTAAGACATGATTACGGACAGAGAATCGTTGAAATATCACTATTACGTAAATAGATGATAAAACCTCCAATAGTTGGATACTCAATCACTAGTCTATCAAAAACCAGAGCCCGACAAAAAAATGCACGATAGTTCACCACATTATAGTATAAAACAGAACAGCAGAAACTAATGAACAACTGTGTAACCAATAAAGAAGTTCCACTGAAGTTAATGTGAGAGTGGTGGGAAAATAGACAGAGCTGAAGCATAAAAACAACAGAAAATGACCATTGTCCTAGTGCTGACTAAGCATAAAACCATAATAGCTCAAAAGAAACGCCTATAACCAGGTGGTATAGATTCTAAATTTATCATCGCTTCGCAAGGAACAAGATGCAAAACAAAGTTACACTTGTAATTTAGCTTGAAAATACATTGGGAGTTTGGAAAAACAAATTGTTTTTACAATGAGTAAATGTAGCAATCAACATCACCCACACAATAGAGAATCAAACTTACTGTATCGCGATAACATCGCGTATAGCAAAATACCACCCATTGAGTGACCAATTGCTAGTAGCCTCCCATCCTTCGGTTTGCATTGGCCCCGTATATATTCCATCTATGAAATGGTCAATTGGAGAAAACACGGACTAATTAATATATAGTAACTCTAAAATATAATGCCATGCGGTGCAATAGTTGTGCTTTAGAAAAAAATTTGAATGTTTACAGCGTGCATGGCCATCACCAAAGAGAAATGTCACCTCACCACAACAGGAATGTCCTCTTCCAAATAATGATCAAAGTCCCAATCATATTTGACAATCAGGTCCAGCTGTTTCTGGAAATCATCTACTGTTGCTAATAGGCGCTCTTGCAGATCAAAAAGTTGAGGTGAAACAGTACGCTGTCCTTCTTCAATAATATCTACTAGCTTTTGACTTAGATCCTTAATCTGGCCAGCTACACCAGAGTTTTGTTTTGTTTCCAGCAAACTTAAAAAGTTTCCCTTAATCTCGCTAAAACGTTCGAGTATAAATGAATCCTCCAAAAGTTTTGATATTTGATCAAAAAATTTAGCAGACATAATCTGCGACTGACCTTCACTAAGAAATCCAGAAAGTCTTTCAGACAAGCGTGTAAAAGTTTCCGACACTTCTGTCACAAGTCTTGATTCATCCCATGCTGTTACAATCCCGGTTGGTTCTTCATTGACCACAGCTGTCTCAGAATTTTCCGAGTTACTCTGAACCATAGATGAAAGGTGGTCTGCAGGGAGAGGATTGGTCACATTTTCTGCAGCAGCTTCCATTTGATCAGATTTTGCATGAGCAGACTTCTCAACTTTTTTACAATCCGACCCTTGCATACTCAACCCTGCCCCTCTAACTTCTAGAACCCAAGTATCAAATCCTTGGCCACACATATAACGGGCGAAAGAAGACTGCAAGAGTGACAGAAAGCAGACGTAGTAATTAGAGTATTTTCTTTTTCTGTTCCTTTTACTAGCTTTCATATTCAAGGATAGGAGGTAGAGTCATGTTCCGTGATGTACGTGATGATTTTATAATATTAATCCTGTAATGTGACATGACTATAGCAATTATCTCGACTCATCACCATGTTATGATATTTTCCACGTAACTGGAAAAACCTATGATTTTGATGGTTTTGGAATCTCATCTCATTTCTCCTTCATATGAAGGTTGCGATAGGAAGGGCATTCAGTGTAAAACCTCGTCACTTTTTTGCATGAATTGTAGTGTTAACTAATTTTCGACAATTAATTGGCACTATAATTTTCATGCCACCGAGCCCAACATAGTTGGGATTAAGGTGCAGTTGATGATGATGATGATGATGATGATGATGATGATGATGATGAAAGGATAGGAGGTAATAGCAAAAACACTAGAGTCTAACTATAAATTAGAAGTCACTGAATGCTTAACCATTTAATTGATTTTTTGCGTCCATATCTATTTTAGAATTTCAATGGGTAATTTATATTTCACATCCATGAATCTCTTTCCCTTAAGAAGTGCCAATTATATCTATCATTCAATCCAAGGTAATTTTGTAACCTCCCACACTTCAAGATGAGAGCAGATGCCTCGGTGAAAAATGTAAACTGAACATTTTATATATCTGCTATATTAATTCATAACGGAATATAAGAGCATAACTACTTCCCCGTAAAAATAATAAATCTTCCTCTAATTAAACAAGCAACTGCCACTGGAACGCAAAATTCAGTAATTTCACCATCACGATTCCACTTTTGTAGAATCTGAAGCTAAAGTATCTAGACAAAGTCTAAAAATTTTAAGCATGGCAATCCAAAATGTAAATGATAATGCATGAATATTTTATAGGACAGAAGTGAACTAACCCCAGGAGACAGATCATATCCAACCGCATTTGTTCCTACACCGGACAACAGCAACAGTGGATGATTTCTCGGTGGAGCCTGCTTCCATCGAAAGTACTTTCAACTTAATTTTCGATTCTGGAATAATAATCTTATTCATTTAACAGGGCAGAATTTTACAACTTAGCAGAAAATTCCCAAACTTCAATATCTTCACAGTTAAATATGTAGTTGAAATCTGCACCAGCTCATTTACAATGTAATAATATCAATTCTGATCATAGTATACGATTCCTCTGTTGCGTACGGAAAAGCCTTGAATATAAACCGTGAATCACGTAAAGGAGAATGCGCATATGAGCTTGTAAGATCCATCTCACTACAACGCCGCATCAAATATATATACGATGGCTAACAACTATTCACATATATAATGCGCTACACGAACAGAAGACGAGACGAGTTACCTGCGGTGACGGATTATAGCGCCAAAGCGCGAGCCGCCAGTCGGAGTTGTTGACGGTGACGTAGTGGAGCTCGTCCGCCGTGCACATCGACGGTTTACTCGGAAGTTTCTCTGCATCGGCGGATTGAGTCTCGTTCGTCGAGAACGCTCTGACTTTCGCAGCGTTGAACGTCAGGCGGCGGAAGGAAGCGGCATGTGGGAGGAGTAAGCGGTTGTGGAGGAAGTGGAGGCGTTGGTGGTGGTGGTGGTGGCGGCGGAAGGTAGCGGCGGCGAGTTGAATCGCCGGATTTATGTTGGATCGGGAGATTACCATTTTGGACAAGTTACTATTAGAGAAATGTTGGGTTTGATTTGAAGTTTTTTCTTTGTATTCTCTTATTTGTTTCGACCATGTGATGAAGTTTCGGGTGATGGCTTTATTTGGTCATTTAGATAGGACAGGTGGTTCCTTCCCTTGAAGGGGTGCGAAATGAATAAGATAAAGGGGACACGTCATCTTGGGATTTTTTTGTCTCACGGTCGGACATAAATTAATTTATTGAGATGTTATTTAATTTATTGATAATTTAGTTTATTACGGGTAAATTATCCTATAAATAAATTAATTATAGCAAATCGAACTGGATTTTGTAAATAAGTCCGAAAAAAACTTATTTATTTTTACCAGATATATACCAACTGTATATAATAAATAAATCGTTTATCTTTTTATGTAAATTAAAAATTTTCATTATCCATTGGTGTTTTTGAAATATGCTTATTAATCTCATGTGTAAATTAAATAAGTGAATTACCCCTTATTTTTCTTAAAAAGATGCATATCACATAGGGATATTGAGTCTATATAAATAACACACGGAGCTAATTAGTTTATTTTCAGAAACACAAAGCGATAACAAACTTATTTAAGTTACATAAATAATAAATTATTTAAATTGGAGATTATCGAGGTAGTGTATCATTCATCCCTCTCCTTTTTACTATTCCATACATAGTATTATGAGATGCACGAAAGAAATACACAATACCATAATATGATACAAATATGATGATATCAATTCTTGAAATTTCGGGACACAACGTTTAGAAACAGTTGTAAACTACTTGTAAATGATACTATACCTGTTTTCTTATAATTACAATATTTGAATTTTCATATTTGTCGATGCATAATTTTGATTATTAATATTTTTAAAATTTTATCTTTAAGTTATAGAAATAAATGATATTTTAAAAATAATATTTCGATACGAAACTAATATGATATTATATAATTATATTTGCATATTTATAAATTATAAGAGATAGTCAAGAAAGAGCGTATGAATAATATAATAATTAATACATTGCGTTAATAAAAGAATGGACGGCCTATGCGATATAGCATTTCAAAATAAAAAATCTGTAACACCCCAATCCGTTCAGGGATATTACACGCCGTAGAACCTTTCCGCAAGGATCTACCAGGCTGGTAACAACAAACGAACAACTCGACGATGCCTTTAAGGCTACAATAACTCAGTAGACCGACTTGGTCTTTCAATAAAAATATACAACTCAAATACAATTCATGCACACGCAGGTGTCAAAATACAACAACTCCCGTACAACGGGGAAAAATTACTGCAGCGGAAAAAAAAGTGCAACTGGACCAATTCTCAATGTACGGTTCCACATGTGACTAGTATCGATCATCTTTCATCATCCTTCATGCCGATCCTGTGCCACGCTCCCTGAAACCTGAATGCAATACAGACATCCACCCGCCGATTACTCGGGGGTTAGCAAAATTCCACTATTTTGCTAGTGCAAGTACAAGTGCAAATACGAGCCATGTAATTCAAGTTCCAAAGATAACAATAATCAGGAATTCTCAAAGATTCAAATACAACGAAACGAATACTTCCCGAGGCAAGAGTTTGAGTAAAACTTTCCAAATCCGAAAGATCACAAATAATGAGAACGGTTTGCAAAATGGTTTAAAATATCATCGGGAGTTTTAATAGAAAACAACTTAGGATTATCAAATCCTTATCTTTCCAAAAATCAACAAGGGTCACAGCACAAAGGTTTTGTTTTCACACATAGAAAACCGACAACAATTCACACGGTCAGAACCCATATCACGTGTCCTCGACGGACATAAAATCAACACAACGTAATCACGCACAAGCATCACCTAGGACCGGGACGAAGCCACGAATCCCACTCGAGGCCTCTAAGGACCCTCCCGAGCTGGCTAGCGAAACAAATCACACACACGCATCGCCTAGGATCGGGACGAAGCCACAAATCCCACTCGAGGCCTCTAAAGACCCTCCCGAGCTGGCTAGCGAAACACAAGTCACAACATCTCACGGTTGGATCAATCACTTGTTGCACCCTGGCCACATGATCGCATGCCATGTGCCACCGTAGATTATCTTTGGCGCTCACGGTTGGATCAATCATTTGTTGCATCCTGACCACATGATCGCATGCCATGTGTCACCGTAGTTTTTATTAGGCTCTCACGGTTGGATCAATCGCTTGATGCATCCTGGATACATGATCGCATGCCATGTGCCACCGTAGGCCCCGCCCACATCCATACATTCACACACAGCACAATACAACACATATATTCAAACAATTCACCCAGAGGCATCAAACACTTAGCAAAACACCACGTCAAACCACAACGCACCGAAATGAAACCATATACGTCCACACGCAATATCAAGTGCAACATCAACACCAAACATATCCATAGAATTTACATAGTCATTCACAAACCACACCATTCACAAAACACATGCGTTTTGAAAACAAGCCTTTAACAAGGCTAAACCGAATCTTTTGAAAGTTCAATTCAAATGACCAAACAACCACATTTAGACGATCACTAATTATCATATCCATAAAACAAGAATTATATGGACAAGGTACTTGCCTCGAAATCGGCACGCAAGTATTCCGACGAACACGGCTCAACCGGGAAGCTTCGGAACGCCCGATGCTATCGAAAAGGAAGACGACAACGAACGGAAGGGTTCAACACGGTTTCTTCGCAAGAAACTCGACCCTAACATCATATAATTAATAAATAAACGATCATACGAGGAAGAATAATCGTAGAACGTCCGAAAACCCCTCTAAGACATTCTACCGGACACCTTCAAGGCGCGATCAAGAACTCGACTAAAACAACGAATCGATACGATCCAACCATGGAATAAGGGAAATGATATAATACATCTAAATAATCATCAATCCATCACAATCCTAAGTTAAATCGGATTAAACGGATGAAAACAATCAAAACACTCAAATTCCCCAAAACTAGATTTCTAGAAAATCTAACCTGATTCGCTCGATCAAGGGATGTTATAGGATGGATGATTGATGATATGAACTCCAAGACTTTATGGATTGATTGTCCAACAACATCTATCCATGATAACTGTTATGTCGAGAATTATACGCCTCGACCGGCGATCGCCTCAGAGACCGGGCGACCTAGCCATAGCCGAGCGATCAAGGTAATAGCCGACTGCAGACTGTGCAACTGCCATTGCCGAAAGCAATGAGGCATAACTGCCGACCAGAGACCAGGCGACCTAGCCATAAGCCGAGCAGCCTAGATAGATCGGCCGACCGAAGGTCCCAGGATAAGTCCCGGTGCCGAGCGATCTACATCTGAGAAGATCGTCCCTCGGTACTTGGCGATCGACTCCTGGTGGCCGACGATCAGACGATCATCTCTCGGCACCGGCCGACCGACCCTTGGTGACCAACCGATGCCGACCTCTGGTGACCGACTAATGCCGACCTCTGGTGACCGACTAATGCCGATCGCATCGTGCCGATCGAAGCCGATGATCATCCAGTCGGCAAAGGCCGAGGCCCAGGACAAAAGCCACGTGCAGCGCCGAGACAAGATCCGCATTTCACGGATCGTTGACCACAGCCTGTCAGCATCCGTCCACCAGCCGAAGGCCCGCCGAAAGGTGTCCGTGGGACCGCCCATGACAGTGACTCCGGACGCATGCCGGCTCCCATCGATCGCATAATTGGCCGCAAGTATGCTTGGACTTTAGGCCGACAGCCCATGTGGCCTTAAGGACGATCGCCCCACTATTATATTGACCGGAAGACGATCGCCCGCTAGGAAACAAGGCTCCTCAGAAGGCAGCCTGCACTTGTCCAAGGACCGAATTTTTACTCCCTGAAGTCCAACTCCCCTCGGATTTTACACACAACTTGGCTTTCTCCTACTCTTGGCAACAGCTATCTCTCGGTTCTTTCTTCTCTCGGCCTCTCTCATACAGAAGACGATCGGCAGGGACGAAGAACACCAAGGCTTCGCTCAAGAGCTGGATTAACAGGGTCTTTTTACACTCATTGTACTTAGATTCTCACATTAATACTTGTATCCACGAATATTTGTATTAATAACATCTCGCGTGAGCATTCAAGCCCGGGCCTAACAAACACGGCAAATCTTGTGTTTATTCATATTCTCTCGAAAGTGCTCCCGCAACCTTGTTTGTTGTCCGTCCATTCCAGCAGTATTTAATCTTCGGATAAATATTTCGGGCAACAACAATTGGCGCTAGAAGGAGGGCTCTACCCTCAATTTGTATTCCCACCGTCTCGAAGAACACTCACTGTTCTCCGAGGCATATACCTGAAGAAACACTCACTGTTCTTCAGAGAAAGCTTTTAGAATCATGACTTCCGCCTCCTCGTCGAAGAAAGCCGCTGGCCAGCCCGCCAGACGCCTTGTTCCGTCTCAGTCCGAGCCACAGCCGATGGCGGAAGGTAGCCGCCGCAGTCCGAGACGCTCGATCCCGCCCCTGTGGGGCGGCCCAAGTCTCTCACTCGATCAGTTCCAAACCGCGGAACAGATCGAGGAGTCCATGGCCGTCCTACAGGAGCGACGGAGTGCTCTCGGCGCGCCTCCCGCTATCACCCCATCGGCTATCCGCCGAAGGACCAAACGAAAGTTCAAGGCATTGATGGTCGAGCGATCGCCAGAAGGCTCCCGTTCGCAAGGAGAGGCGCTCGCCATCCGGGGTACCTCGGTTTTCGATCGCCTCGGCAGCGACCCGACCTGGCGACCAGGGCAGTCCGGCCCCAGCCACGAGACGACGGAGTTCGAGTCCGTCACCAGGAGTTCGGCCTATCCGACTCCCAGAAGGCAGCCCAGCCGACGGGCTCCCCCTCGCCAAATAGCCGAGGTCGGCAGCAGCGGAGTCAGGAGATCGGTACACGATCGCCTCGGCTCCCGCTCTAAAAGCCGACCCACGAGTGACCATACTACAGCAATGACCGCGATGCAACGCCAGCTCGACGACATGAAGGCGATCATGGAATCCGAGGCAGGCACCAAGAGTAAGATCGCCGGGCCGAGCGAGCCGCTCGCGATCCCCATCGAGCTCGCCCCCGTGCAGCACAAGATCGCTCCCCCGCAAACACCATTGTACGAGGGTAGATCAGACCCCGAAACACACTTGAGCAAGTTCAACATCTACATGACCGGGTGTGGGGCATCTGACGCGACCAGGTGCCGGATGTTCCCTCTAACGCTGGACGACCTTGCCCACAGGTGGTACGCCTCATTGCCGCCTCGGTCCATCGGCTCCTTTAACCAACTGGCGACCGTCTTCACAGCTTACTTCGCCGCCAAGGTCGCTCGACCGGAAGGTCCCCTTCGCATGATGCAAATCAGGCAGGGAGAAGAAGAGTCCGACTCAGACTACATCGACCGAGTAGACGAGATCATCCTCAACGGCGAACCCGTAAGCGATGAGATCGCCCTATACTCGGTCCTGGGAGGATTTCATGGTCTCTCGCCTATGTTCAGGCATCTTACGAAGGACCAACCCTCGACCTACGCGATCTTCCGAGCTAAGGCCGCGGACTTTCTGGCCAGGCAAAGGTTCCTTCTTAGCCTATGAGCAACACGATCGGCAGCCGAGCGACGACCACCAGTCTCTTAGGCCGATCGCCATTATCAAGCAACATCACTAGAGCCGGAGGACACGATCGCCATCGACAGTTCACTATCCAACATGGTGGACTACAGCACGAGATCGCCTCCGCCGCACATCATACAAGCCATGGTCCTGGTAGTCGATGGAACCGGATGCTTCGGCCATGCAAGGTCCCTTTGGGCTAAGATCGCCCGACCTTCGTTTAATACGAGGCCGGCGTAGTCTGAGGGACCTCCAAAACTAATCAGTGGACACGATCGCCCGCCCTCAAGGTTCATCATCTAAAATGGAGAACCCGGACAATGCGACACGTGCCACTACCCCCGTCTCAACGTACACCTTCGAGGTTCGCCATCTCCATGGCGAGCCGATGTGGAAGCAGAGTTAACAAGCCGCGGAAGTGGAGTTGATTAATCCGACGACGCCCCGCGCAAGGACTCCTCTAGACCAAGACCGCACGCCCTTCGTTTAAATACGAGGCGAGGCGCAGCCTAACAGAGGACCCTCACAATAAAATGAGTCACGAGACACTCACTGTCGTTCACGCACAAGACACGGTCATGGAGTCGGTCCATCGAACTCCGCGACCGTGCACGGTTCCTCAGCGACGAAACTATCAGTTTCTACGAGGGATCGGCCAATGTTGTTTTTTGCAGGTACAAGACCGAAAGATAGCTAGCCAATCGACCGGATCGCCCGTCCTCATCCTACACGATCGCCTGCAAGAACCACCTCGCCCCATGTCTTTAACATCGGAGCAAGCTGGGGGGCAATTGTTATGTCGAGAATTATATGCCTCGACCGGCGATCGCCTCAGAGACCGGGCGACCTAGCCATAGCCAAGCAGTCAAGGCAGAATCGCGACTGCAGACGAGGCAACTGCCATTGCCGAGCAAATGAGGCGTAACCGCGACTGCAGACCAGGCGACCTAGCCATAAGCCGAGCAGCCTAGATAGATCGGCCGACCGAAGGTCCCAGGACAAGTCCCGGTGCCGAGCGATCTACATCTGAGAAGATCGTCCCTCGGTACTTGGCGACCGACTCCTGATGGCCGACGATTAGACGATCATCTCTCGGCACCTGCCGACCGACCCTTGGTGACCAACCAATGCCGACCTCTGGTGACCGACTAATGCCGACCTTTGGTGACCGACTAATGCCGATCGCATCGTGCCGATCGAAGCCGATGATCATCCAGTCGGCAAAGGCCGAGGCCCAGGACAAAACCCACGTGCAGCGCCGAGACAAGATCCGCATTTCACGGATCGTTGACCACAGCCTGTCAGCATCCGTCCACCAGCCGACAGGCCCGCCGAAAGGTGTCCGTGGGACCGCCCATGACAGTGACTCCGGACGCGTGTTGGCTCCCCATTGGACCGCACAGCTGGCTGCCAACAGCTGCCTTGGACTTTAGGCCGACAGCCCATGTGGCCTTAAGGACGATCGCCCCACTATTATATTGACCGGAAGCCCCTATAAATAGAAGGCAGTCTGCACTTGTCCAAGGACCGAATTTTTACTCCCTGAAGTCCAACTCCCCTCGGATTTTACACACAACTTGGCTTTCTCCTACTCTTGGCAACATCTATCTCTCGGTTCTTTCTTCTCTCGGCCTCTCTCATACAGAAGACGATCGGCAGGGACGAAGAACACCAAGGCTTCGCTCAAGAGCTGGATTAACAGGGTCTTTTTACACTCATTGTACTTAGATTCTCACATTAATACTTGTATCCACGAATATTTGTATTAATAACATCTCGCGAGAGCATTCAAGCCCGGGCCTAACAAACCCGGCAAATCTTGTGTTTATTCATATTCTCTCGGAAGTGCTCCCACAACCTTGTTTGTTGTCCGTCCATTCCAGCAGTATTTAATTTTCGGATAAATATTTCGGGCAACAACAATAACCACACCTCCAGCCGCGGAAAAGAAGGAAAAGAATGAGAAAAATGGTGAAAAACCCGTCTGCAGGGCCTTAAATAAGCTGCCTGCCGGCAGAGTTACGTACGTAACCGGCCATGGCCGAGACACTGCCCAAAAATGCCGGCATCGTTACGTACGTAACCGGCCAAGGCTTACATACGTAACCGGCCTTACATACGTAACTGCCGAGCATTACCGGCCGTAACTCGACCAAAGGCACAGGGCCTGATCGCGGCCATGACTCTACGGGGCCAACTCCGACGGCCCGGACGACCCCGAAACCTGAACCTAAATACGAAACACGGTTACGAAGTACTCGCAAAGACGAATTCGAGAACTAAGAGAATACACGATTCCGACCACCCGAAGAAACGAAATTCGACAATGGAAAGTAATTACCCCAAACTTTGGGAAATTACGAAAACGGCCCAAAACGTCCAAAATACACGATACACGATCGAAACACCAAGCCAAAGCCCGCAACATGAATAATAACATTAAATGAACTTACGAGAAACTTGAGACAACAGTTTCGGATGAGATTCGCAAGAATCGAACTCAAGTGCGGAAAAATCGCTTAAGAACACGAAACTCAACAAAACGATACCGAAACAAACTCGGACGTCAAAAAGTGCAGAATTAAATATTCTCAAAATGACGAAACAGTCAGAAGCGAGTCGTCAAAATGGACTCCCGCCGAAAAAAAAGAAAATTACTGAAATCTAAAATTGCGGATATTACATTCTACCCTCCTTAAAAGAAGTTTCGTCCCGAAACTTAAAACAAGTAGGGAGAAGAAATATCCCCGCCAGGAAAACTCGATGAGATACACAAAAACCGAAAACTCGCGCCCAATGGCGAAATGCTGCAAGAAACGCAAAGAGACATACGGCGTGAAAACACGCTCCACGACGACCAACACAACGCCACCGATAGAGACATAATAAAACCAACAAGTGAGAAGCATCATCAAATAGATAATACAACCAAGTCGATTATCCGAACAATCACAAAACACAAAGCACCCATTACAAGGAAACACGCACAATCAAGAAAACAGAAATTAACACACAAACGATCCACAAGGACAACCACAAACAATTTGGACTACGCCGAAGTCCTCAAAAACTACACTAGGCATTTCTGTGTCCTTTCGGAGCAGAGACGCAACCTCAATCCCCAAATCTCTCAGCTACCGTCTCGCAATGCACGGCTCGGTGACCCACTTGGCCATACTCGAAACAGTTGACTAACGGTGAACGGCAATTCTCCGCAGTACGAGATCAGGCAACAACAGTCAGACAACCCCGATCGAACAACAACGATCGAACAACAACGACCGAACAACAATGATCGAACAACAATGATCAAGTAACAATGATCGGACAACAATGATCAAATAACAATGATCGGACAACAACGATCAAATAACAATGATCGGACAACAACGATCAAATAACAATGATCAAACAACAATGATCAAATAACAATGATCGAACAACAACGATCGAACAACAATGATCGAATGACAACTGACGAACAATGACTCCGAAGTCCCCACTTCAACTCCAGACATTAAAAGAACTGGTAGAAAGCGAAAGATGTTACTTCCAAACAAGGTTCACAAGAATCGAACCGAACTCGGAAAAGTCACGATGATAGGCAGATCGATCTGAAACAAGGTCACAACCAGTTCGAACGATGACAACTGAGACATCAAACAAGTTCAAAAAGTATCGACGAACACGTGCAAGTCGATAAAATTTAGAAGGAAAAAACTGCAGAAGTCAAAAATAGTACGGGTATTACATCTGTACTCTTATAAAAGAAATGTCGTCCCCGCAACTCACAACGACAGAAACAAGGTAACAACACAAAAAGCAACCGACAGAAAAATCTTCCATGGGCCTCTCAGAGTCGATCCTGATATCTGTGCTGAAGCGCGAAGTCTGAAAGTCTCGGTAGCCAATTCGCAAAACTGAATTCGGTGTCCCTCGAGTCCGCACTTGAAACGCGTTACTGACGAGAAGGACAATTTACATGTGCATACCCCGACACACCACGGTTGAAACTATTAGGGTTGTATACGTCAAAGCATACTTTATGCTTGTATTACCTAATTTCCCAGTCTTTATCTATGAGAATATTTAATTCATTTATCACATGTTTTGCATATTTATTCACGCTATGGTTATGCAAATGCAGTCTAAATTACTTTGTATTGTAGATAATGTGGTGTGTAGTGTCACACAGAAGATCACATTGTCGGTTCCTTATATAGTAATATTTAGTTCACAACCTGTATAACATTAGACAGTTATGTGAGAGGTTGCAGTATATGCTTGAGATTGGTTGGTCTTGACCATTAGCATATATTAGCGTATTCGTTATACGTTGAACAGGATCGAGGTGAGATAGATTCTTCTGTACTGACTATAAGAAGAACGTACATATCAGATAATTATTATTTCTTAATTCTAGTGATTAATATTTAATTATATATATTTGATATTTATTGCTTTGATTTATCATGGGTGAGAGCCACAATGATTGACTCAATATGCTCGATATTTTGGGCAATATTATTATCTATATGATAATTAATATTATAGCTAGAAATCGTGTCCCGACCAGTCGGGTTGATCATGTCCCTTGAGGCACTCGAAAGGATTATTATATCAAACCCTGCAGGTGGAATTAATTTTCCGATATAATAATAAAGGTCGAGTGGTATACTCATGTATAACACATTAATTAATTAAAAGCTGTCAGTAGCTTAAATTAATTAATGGACATGGAATATCTTAAACACGGGAAATAATTAATTCAAAAAGGAGCTCAATTTCGTAATTTGGGATTTTGGTAGGAAGTGCAATATTAACTTATTAGTGGACTAAGTTGACATTAATAGAGTCTTCATATTAGAAAGAGTCCTAATAATGGAAGGAAGATATCTATTGGGAGTCCTTACCATATCCTCCTTAAGGTCTCTAGAGTAGCCCAAAACACCTATAAATACATATCAAGAGGTGGCCGATTTTTATATTAATGCTTGCTCAAAATTTTCGATTTTTTTGGTGTGTTTAATTGTGGATCTTGACTCGTGTCTTGGATTCCACAATTTAGTTAACACAATATTTTTCTAAAATACCACAAATATTCAAGAAAAATAGAGAGAAAATCGAAAGGAATTTTGGAAGGAAAAATTCGGCCGATCCCCTTGCTGTGCAAATTTAGTCCGGTAGATTGTTGCCTACATGACATCCGGACGTAGGCGGGATATACTCTAGAAGATCTTGAGGTAGAAATACAAGAAGATCGGAGAGGAACACGAAGAGGACATAAATCGACCAAAAGAGATTTTTCTACCACTTCGCGTCAAAGGTAAAAATTACCGACTCCCATGCGTAAATATGTTTTAATTGTTTATTAATCTGTTTAGTTAATTAGTTGACAAGCCTAAATAGATCCGGTTTTTGCGTTGGTTAGTTTATAAAACCGTTTATTAAATTATCACCACCAACTTGCTTCCGCTGCGTTTTATATTCCAACAATTGGTATTAGAGCTGGTCTTTAGGTTCTGTTCAATTTAATTAATTTGGTGATTAATATGCTAGCAATTAAATATTCGTATAGTATGATTTTTTGGAATATTTTGCTAGAATTTGTCTTGCAGGAAAATATGATCCAATTATCATGGCTATGTGATGTTTTTTTATTTATTTACGCGTGTTGGTAATTTGGCCCGTTTTTGTGGCATGTATAAGTTTTTCCCGTGAGAAAATCCACGGGTAGAATATGATTTATTTTTCTTGTAATTTGATGTAAATTCGATGTATTTTATTTTGAATAAAATTGTAATCGAGTTGGGATACTCAAAGTACGAAAGAAAAAGAAGTCCAGCGCGAAGAGGAGTCCCGATCGGATGAACCAACCGGGACCAGCAAGGAGATGATTGGCGGCTCGGCCAGCGGTGATCCCGGCAGTCGGTCGAAGCGGCAACAGTAACGGACGAAAGGCCGGGCCAGCGGACGAGCGGCCGGGCAATGGCAAAGAAGTCATCCGGTTCGGGTCGTTCAATTCGTTTTTCCGCGAGATGCTTGAAGCAGTGGGAGCAAACGAGCCGAAGATTTTCTCGTTATTCAAAACGAGGAATAAAAGCCATGATAATTGGATTTAATTATCTAATTTTTATTATTTGTTGGTTTTTATTGTTTTGATGTATGTCATGTATGGATGTATGCGTGATATATTTCCTTGCATGTTAGGACGAGAAAATTAAAAACCTTAATTTTTCAAAATAACTAAGTGATTTTAAATTGATTTTTCAAAATCAAATTGGCCTTCATAATTGGATTAGATTGTGAAATAATTAGCATGCGCGTTGACATTAGAGTCTTCCTCCACATCGGATGTGCTAAATTATTGGCTCACTGGTTTTAAACTTCAAATTTGATAACAAAAAGGTGAATATTATTTTTTATGATAGGACCTCTCCATCTGTAGGACTATTATCATTAAATAATATTCTAAGGTTTGTTAAATTATGGTGTTCACTTAGGTGTATTAATTAATAAGCTCCCCATCGGAGTCTATGTTAATTAAATACATGGCCAAGGGGAACCAACTATTAATTTTACTTGTCAAAACGCATCTTGACTAGATAGTAAAATTAAAGACGTTAAAATCTACTTGAAAATGTATGTGTAAACGTCCACACTATCGTGGCTTGCATGTGCGGTTTTTCGAGGTGTTGGTTGATTGCATATATATTGTTTTAAGGTTTTTCAATATATTTTGCGTCGAATTATGTGATGAATGGTGTTTTAACTTTATTCTCATATGTCTTTCAATCCACTAGCTGTTATTCTCAATGCAAACAAACTTGATGGCACTAACTTTGCCGACTGGAAAAGAAATCTTGATATTGTCTTGACTGCCGAGGGGCATAAATTTGTTTTAACTGAGGAGAGTCCTTTGGAACCAGAACCGGATGCCACTCACTCCTGAAGAGTTGGCTGAATTCCGGAAATGGAAAAAGTCTGATGAGATGGCTCGCTGTTACATTTTGGCTTCATTGACAAATGTATTGCAGCATCAGCATCAGACGATGGGCTCGGCTGCGGAAATGATGAAAAATCTCACAGAGATGTTTGGTCATCAGAACCGGGCGGCTAGGCAAAATACGATGAGGGTGTTGATGACAACCCAAATGTCTGAAGGGATCCCAGTGAGGGATCATGTTCTTAAAATGATGTCTCATTTGAACGAACTGAGCATACTGGGGGCCACTATCGATGCGGAGTCGCAGGTCGATATTATCTTGGGCAGTTTACCAAGAAGCTTTGAGCAGTTCCGCCTCAACTACAATATGAATCGTAGGACTTACACATTGGCGGAACTTCTGACAGAGCTTCAATCTGCCGAAGGTCTCTTCAAACAAGGTTATCATCAAATTCTTGCGGCAACCGGTGCTGCTTCTTCAAAACCCAAATGAGGAAAGAAGAAAAAGCAGGTTGGCCAGAAGCAAGTGATGACCTTCAAAGCTAAGGGCAAGGCTCCTCAGTCAAAGGCTCCTCAGCCGGAAGTGAATAAAAAGCCGAAGGGCAAGTGCTTCAACTGCGGTCTGAAAGGACGTTTCAAGAGTGACTGTCCTAAGAAAGGTACGTCTCATGCACTAGTAGTCAAAACATGTTTGGCTGCCTGTTCTATCACTTCGTGGATAGTGGATTTGGGCTCCACTGATCATGTTTTTTATGACTTGCAGGGGTTCCAAGTAACCAAGGTATTTAGTGCGGATGAGATTACAATAGGTGGGGCAACTATTCCAGGCTGAAGGTTGTAGCACTGGGAGTCGTGCAGCTAAAAGTTGATGATAGGATTTTAGTTCTTAATAATGTATTATTGGTACCTGTTGGCCACTTAAGTATACTGGATACAGTTTGGAAAAGTAGTTTAAACAACAAACTGTACGGAATCTAAATCTGAGTGCGTAGCGGAAGTTTTGGATACAGTTAGTTGCCGTGGATACAGCAACAGAGTATTTGGTGTATACTTAAATATATCACAGTAATTTCAAACAGTAAAAGCTGAAGGTAAATAACACAGTAATTTAAGTGGTTCGAGGTAAACCCCTCTACGTCCACTGGTCCTCCACACAGGAGTAAAGAGTTTATTATATAATTACTGCGTACACAACTACGTAATTATAAACAAACCTATCCTTATATCGTTCACACAGATTGATACAAAGAATATCACTTTCAACCGTTCACACAGATTGGTTAAAGCTTCCTTCTTGACTAGCTTCTTCACACACAGTTCCAAAGCTTCGTCCTTATTCGTCCCACACAGGTCAGAATAACTTGTTGAGTTCACACAGAGCTCGGTTTTTACACAGAGGTAAAAGGTTAGGTAACCAGGTAAGAACAGCAGCTTTGAATATCAAGATCTGATGATAGCTGTTCTTGATGTTTGAGCACTGTATATCTCTTTCGATTTAACTTGCGATATGCTTTGGAGATATGTTTGCTCAGATGATAACTTGATAGCTTTGAGAGTTACTTTGATTCGTAATTGGTTGGTAACTGATCTTCAATGTCTTCAAGGATATATATATATAGCCTCTGAAGAAAGTATCCGTTGAGATGTCCGTTTGAATAAGATTTCCTTCAACGGGAATATGACATGATCCGGATTTCGCGGGATTCTGAAGATCTGAAGACTGACAGTATTTAAATACTTTATCCTTGAGTATTTAAATACTTCTTTAGTCAACGGAACTTGACTTGTGTTCTTTCTTGTCCTTTTGTGAACTGTATGGAAGATGACTGTATTTAGGATGTCGAGACAGTTTCCATACTTGATCTTTTTACAAGTCTTCTTGCTGTACTGACGAGCTTCACTTATGCTGATTCGAGGCAGGTCTTCGATACATGATAAATCCTTGAATCCTCGATACAGTTTTCCTTTACTGTATTTGGCATATATGTCAAAACCTTCTCAATAACAAATAACAATCGATACAGGGATCGGGTATCCCGGCTGAATCGATACAGGGTGTTTGTTTTTCCTAACAATTTCCCCCTTTTTGACAATTTGCCAAGACTTAACTTAAACTCTTCGAGTCTTCTTGATGATGCCAAAACCTTCCTCATGAAGCATTCTTCTTCGATGACTCTTGGCAGATTTCTTGGTCTTTTGTCAATAGGTCTGACTTAGTGACTTAGTCTACAATAATGAACTGCTCGCAGGCACGTTCGATACAGTTTGAGATTTATTACAACTTAAGCCTATGATTGGCGCGCAGGCACAATCTTACAATGTTTTCTAAGTTTACAACTGAAACTATGAACTGTTCGTAGACTAGTTCGTACAGCTTAATTTTTCAATCAAGTTTATCTAACTTGAGATTCCTATCAAACAATTTTAAATAATCATACATAAACACAGTAGATTACGAGTTGTAATCTTTCAAGACAAACAAACTGTTTTATTGATATTCAAAAAGATTGAGTACAAAGTTTGTGTCGAATAGAAATTACAAAAACAAAAATAATATACATAGATTTCAGCTTTTTATCTTTGATCCGCATGCCTCCATGGTCTCTTTCCTGGCTCATACTCGGTGCCGCGCCACCAGTTTTGAAGTGAATCATTGCCTCGTTCCTGGTAAATCGCTCTTCCTTCATATGAACGATCAAAGGCAAGTATCCAATCCTCTGGATGGGTGACCCGATCTCCTCTTCTATGTTTTGATTTCATTTCAATTTGGAGAGGGAGCTTACCTTCTTCTAGCATCTTCGAAAATTTATCTGCCGCTTCCGCCAACGTCTTATAATTTTTGAAGATGGCGGATTCCCTGATGAGTCTGACAAAATATCTCATCAGTTCATTCTTCCTCCAGTTCTTCACTTCTTCGGCAGTTGGGTTGCGGTTGGTTGTGACGTATTTAGAAGGTCTTTGAACAAGATTTTGCCAAGGGACATTTGGGTCATGGAATTCAGTGCGAGCACGAAATTCTAAAGCTTTGGGGTTGAGGTGCTAGCTTGTTCAATTCGGCAATGAGCTTGCTCGAGCAAATTTCAAATTCCCTTTCTGTTGCGCCTTATTCTCCTTGCAGCTTCTCGTGCTTCTTCCCCCTTTTTGGCTTCATCAAGACTTTGCAGGATTTCAAGAGCGGCGTCCTGTTTGGTCTCGATGCTGTTTATTCTTTCAACAAGGGAGGAAAGAGTCTGCGACATCTCTTGAATAGATTTGTCATGCGCACGCAGCTGAGAGCTGTTCTCTATCATTGCACAGGCTGTCTTGGCTTCAGCAATTCTTGTCTTTGAAGCTTCCTCCTTCAGCAGTTGCGCTTGTTTATCTTCCATAATCTTCAAGGCTTGCTTGAACACTTCTGGCAAGATGATGAATGCGTCGACAACTCGAGATACTTCGTGTTGAAGAGTTGTCATTTCTTCAACTGCAGAGGTGTGCATCCAGTTCAGTGCCTTTCTTACGGAAGAGAGAGCGTTAACTGCATCTTGGATAAATACAGTCTGAAGGCCAAGAGCTCGCAGGCGCTCTTTGCATGCAGCAGAGATAGGAGAGTCAGGCTGGGCGAAGTCTTCAGTGCAGTTTAACCTCCTTACGTTCACGGATGGACGTGAAGTAAGTTGGACATCCCCAGGTTCGTTACCGTCCTCGGATTCCAAGGTTGCAGGGGCGGGAGTAGCTTCTTGTGGAATGGCGACAGTTGGTTCAGAAGCGTCCTGTGGCGAAGGTTCTGCGGCAGATGTGGATGCAGGAGGGACTGAATCCTCCTGTTGCCTTGCAGGACTGGCTTCTTTGGTCGCAACAGGCTCGGGTGCCTGTTCCAAAATTTCTTGATTTTCCTCGACTGGAGGGACTGATTCCTCCTGGTCTGGAATGTTCTCCGGCTGTGGCGAAGGTGGATTAGCTTGGGTAGATGGCCCTTCGTCTTTTGTGGGTGGAGAGGTGGCTTGGGCTTCAGCCTCTTCACGGCTCATTCTCAGACCTGCTTGAAGAGCATCGTCGTCGTCGTCTGAGTCGTGGTCGTCGTCGTCTTTTGGATTAACGGGAGAGTCCTCTGACTTCTTCTTTCCTTTTCTTCTGGCATCAGATTTGTGCAGCAGGTGGCTTTCAATGAGATCTTTGCAAGAAGCGTTGTCCCATCGAAGCAGGGCCTCAATTTCAGTTGAGTCTGTTACTTCGGAGACAAATCGCTCTTCGTGGCTCCATTCGCTCCAGTTGTACAGAGTGTCGTACGGAGCTAGCCTAAAGCTTTTCCATTGCAGAAATCTTTCGTACGCCTGTTCAATTTGTACTGAAAGAAGTGTTTGATTTATAATTGAGTCAGGGAGGGACTTGAATCACGTCTGGAGACGCTGTTTCGAGGGATTCCGGTACAGGTATGGGATCCTGTACGGAAGATGGACTCCTTGCAGGGGATGGTGCCCCGAAGGAAATTGGATCCTGCACGGGTGTGGGATCCCGTAGAGGAGAAGTAGCTTTTGGCTGCGAATGGGCAGCCGACGTGCTAACGTCTTGAATGTTGGCAGATGTCTCTAAATCCGTCGTAGCCGCCAAGGGCTCGGGATCTACTGTCGATGCAGAAGGAGACACCCATTCCGCAGGGGTTGGGCCCTGGGGTGCTATATCAGTGGGTTGCGCCACGGGCGAGACATCCTCGGAGTGTTTGGTTTTGATTTTTGAGAGCCTCCGGAGTCTCTTCTTCGACTTCTCATCAGCAGAGTGCTTCTTGCTGTGAGAACGCTTGCGCTTCTTCTTTGAAGATTCCAATTCAGGGACCTTCACGGTTTCGTCTCTGGGGTTGTCAGAAATAGGCATGTGCCTTGTTCTCGGGTGATTGGCATGCATTGTGCTCTGGTTATAGGCAGAGGGTTTGACGCCTCCTAAATATATCCGTGAACTGTTTTTCTTGGCATCGGCGGATTGCTGGACTCCGCACCTCGTCAGAATGTAGTTTAGCATTAAACCAAATGATTTCTTTTGGGTGGCCGGTTTGCACACCTCTTCCTGAAGTCGTTTCAAAATGATTTGACACCAGTTGACCTTTTCACAGGTCAAGATAGCTACCATCATTCTGAACTTAAGATTCGTGCACATCTCGAACGCACCGGTTCGATTTTCAATGATCCTGGAACAGAAATCGTGGAGATAAACGAAATGAAGAAGAAAATTTTTCTTGTGGCACGTGGTTGTCACCATATCAACCACTTTGGACCCGGTAAAAAGTCCATAAAACTTGGTAATCAGGTCTTGAGACCCAAACGTCTCAAGCTGGTCCATGGTCAGGCCGTCGGCGGGCAGCCTGTAGATTTTCTGAAGTAAGTCGCTATTGATGCAGACTCGCACTCCTTGGACTGTTGCGGTGATGTCAGCAACATGTCCTCCCTGGGCTAGTGAGAGAAAACGAACGGCAGCGTTGAGGTAGAATTCCTCAACTAGATGAGCGTCGTATTTGTCGGCGATTTTGCTTCCAAAGCGATAAAGTCCTTGTTGTTCAAGACGAGTAATGATATACTCCATCGGTTCGGTGTCGTTGATTTCAGATATGATACGTTCGATGATGACAGGTTTAGAGAAGATCCGGCCATCAATGATGCTGGAAGTTTTCTTCAGAACGGGGGATGAAGATTGAGTAGCCATGGATGTTTTCTTAAAGCGAAGGTGGAAGAAAACAGTAGAAATTCGCAGTGAATATGCAGAAAATATGTAGGCTGTTTGCTTGAGATCTCTTGTAATTTGCAGAAAGCGTAAAGAGTCTCTAATGGCAGATACAGTCCTTTTATACTTGGGCGGCGAAATAGGGTTTTGCAGAGTACGAATGGTCAGATTTTAAGGGATGGGAACCGGTTTTGAAATCGACGGTCAGGATGGATTTAGTGTAACTGGTACGCTAATCCATTAAAATACAGCGGGTCCCACTTCTGACATTGGTTGATTACCCTAAATGCCTAAAACGACGGTTTAAAAATAATAAACAATTTAAAAACATCGCGGCTTTTGAGATTCAGTTGTCCAGATGTCGTGTAAGGCATTTAATGAACATGACGTTTGACGCACTACGCCATAAGTGCTCATAGGCAATGCTTTTAGCTAGTGTTGCCACCAAAGCGTTTCAATAGATTGCTGATTTTTGATCTTTTGAAACACTACTGAAATAGTATTGCACTAGATATACATCCGGTGTTGCAAGATAAAAATGGTGTTGCGCGACGTGCAACACCTGTGATGGTGTTGCATTATATCTAATTTTTTAATAATTTTTTCAAGTTATTGTCAAAAACAAGCACAATGAAATGAAATTTAAATTTTGATAATTTTTTACTCTTAAAGTTTGATATAAAACATATGATAAATTTGATTTAAATTATTTATATTTAATATAAATACTTATTATATTTTTTAATATTGTAATTAAAAATTATAAATATTTTCTATAATTTTAAAGTTTAATATATTATCAATATATATAATGAAATTTAAATTACGATATATGCTTTATTTTCAAAGTTTGATATATAATATAATATAAATTATAACTTATATATATTTAAATTATTTAATATAAACACACATTATAACTTTTAATAATAAAATTTCAAAATTTTAAATTATAAAAAATAATACAATCCTTTTTAAAAATACTTATATAGCGTTTAATTAGGAAGCGCTATGTAACAGTACACTTACATAGTGTTTTTAAAAAATGCTATGGTAGGTTCCGTATTTTAAGTAATATTTTTAATCCTCGATCCGTCAATTAAAAAGGTATTTTGAATTTTTTATTTTGGATTTGATTTGAAGGATTAAATTCTTTTATTGTTTAGATCTGAATGATTGCTCAACGATTTCCTAGTTTTTTTCCCTATTTGATTGATTGCTAAGTGTATTATGCTGGTGTGGTTATATTATGTTATCTGTTTTGTTATAATATTTTGGCCCAACCCGATCCGTTATAACATTTTTATTATCCCAGCCCGAACCCGGCTCAAAGCCCATGACAGCTCTTTTTAGTGGAAGCCGTCCGATTGAGATTATTAATCTCCCCTTCATTAGGACCGTCCGATCACCCCTTATAACCCCCTAACCCTACTCCCTCTTCTCACCGCCTCTCTCATTCTCTCCTCTCTCCCCTCACTGTTCTGTCACTCAGCCGCCGCGATTCCTCCCCTCCCCTCGGTTCAGCTGCCATGGCGCCCTCCCCTTCGTCCCCTTCGTCCGCCGCCTTCCGTAGTCCTTCCGCCTTCCGGCGCATTCCTGCAACTTAGGGTTTCAGTTCCTAATCATGTTAGCAGTACCCACCTCTGGCTCCGTGACTCCATCTGTCGACTCCGTCCAGTCCCGCAGAAAGAGAAAAGAGACTGCCGCGCAACAAGAGTCATCACCGGCTTCAGGTTAGTATCTCCGGAATTTATACGTGATTTAACTTGACCACAAAAACTCTTGGAAGTCTGCGTGGAATGTATACTATTATTTAGAAAAGTTTTTTGTTTGAGAGGTATAATGGATTAGATTGCCAGGCTTTTGTCGCGGTAGCCTAAATGTAAGAAGGCACTATCTAAGTAACCATCTTCTTGGTGTTGATGAAACATTGGCAATTTGTTGAGTTCTCATGCGAGTAGTTCTGTTAGAAGTATGCCAAAAACGTGTAAGAATTAATGCTTTTTTGTTTGACCCTCGTCTGATTACTAGTGAAGGATTTGTATGATTGGTCAAACATGTAGTATAATATGAGGCACCTTTAGCTGGACTTCTTACCATAGGTGTGCATATAGCAGACACCGATTAGTAGCTGTTACCTATCAATATTTGTAGCACTGCACGGTTCTTCTTTCTATTAAAGAACATGACTATTTTTGCACGAATGAATGAATTATTTATTATGTTTATTTTTGGTTGAAGAGTCGAGGATGGTGCCCATGAGCCCTCGGTGGTGGTTACAACAACCAATGAATATGTCTAGCAAAGAATGGAATCTACGAGCTTGAGCATTTGTTGAAGCAAAGAACCTTCACGAGTAAGGTTTTAAATGGATCTTGAGAGGGTTGAAGATGTTTGTGGTACAACTATGACAAAGGACGTTTTAGAGTAGTTTAGCTACAATTTTCATGATTTAGCCGTCAGTCGCTACGCAAGATTGTATTAGCAATTGCGTATGCTTGGTCCTTTGAATGCCCATATTTTTCTTTGGTTAACTTGCTTCTTAATTCGAAACATTTGATTGCAGGTCTGAAGTTGTCCATTTGAGAGAACTACTGCAGTCAAGAGCAGTAGACCTATCATTTGGGGGTGTTGGCCAAATAAATGAAGATAATGCTTTAGATTTTGCAAGGCGTCAACAGTTTGCAAGTGGGCGCGTGGAAGAAAACAGAATTGGTGGGAATAGATCTTCTGCTCTTATGTCAACTCCTATCGTCAATTCAAAAGTAAGTTAAACCTCGTGTCATACATGCGTGCATGCATACATTCCCTCCCACTGTTGTCATATTGCTGGTCGCTTGTCTTGTGATGTCTTCATACTGCCATGGATATCTTCGCTGATTTGCTTCCTATTTTTTTTCACTTTCTCGAGACGAAGAGTTTTTTTTTTTTTTGGGTTTTACAATTGTAATGCGATGACACTTAGCTACTTAATGATACTCGTATTGCTCCGACATACAATACTGTGGATTACGCAAATTCGAACTGACTTCTCTTTTTCTAAAAAAAAAAACCCTGTCTTTGACCCAGAATATTGGAATCAATTCTCATCCATAATTACATGAATACTCTGGTTATTCAAATTATTTGATTTGTGTTGCTGTGTAGTTTTTAAGATCATCACATTCAGTCACTGGGCGAATAAAAACTCATCCATGGAACAGTTATTATCTCTCGTGCAGTGTTTCCGTGTTTTTTTGTCGAAGGGATATTATATTATCATTTGTTACCAAATGAACCAATGCCATCAATAGCAATGCTTTGGGTACACCCAATTGATGATCCACATGGTGATATGATTGCCACGGTGTCCAGTATCTGATTACTGAATTGTTGTGGTTACTTGATTTCTCTTACTATGTAGTTTAGGTCATTGCATTTAATTTGCATGCGAATAAAAGGACCACTATGGGAATACTTATTGTGTCTCGTGCATTTTTGTTTAAGTCATCAAAGGAATTTGTAATTGGCTACTGAATGGAACAGTTCATCAATGCCATCAATAGCTATCCGTCGGTTATTTGGTTATTTGATGACACTCTAGTTAGTTCAATGACTCATAGGTATCAAATGTATGGACACTTTACTTTTTTTCTCATACTACATGCATTTTCTTATTTCGTTCAAAGTATGGGCTGAAGCATTAATCATTTCGATTCGTTCAAACCCCCCCCACACACACACAGAGAAACATTTTTTCTCTTTCTGTATATTTGGGGAGGAGGGGATGGTCACTTCATGTTGGAAATATGTCGGAATACGGGAATAGCATTGTTAATTAACTAGCTGACATAGAGGATGTGAAAATAAATGTTCCTTAGCATGTTCAGGTTGCTGGACCCCTTGATCATAAGCTAGAGGAGAATATTGTGGGAAATTCACAGTTTCGTTGGCAAAGGTTTTGAATCCCATTTACAACACATTTCATGTTTTCCAGTTCTTTTCGTGATGATACTCAAACAATTCTTCTTTTGTTTATTGTAGTGATGTTGATGATCCGCACACATTCATTGATCTCTTTGTTTCAAGCGCAGAACCGTAAGGACCATTTCTTACAAGAACCTATTATCTGCTGCATAGTAACAAATATCAGTTCTAAATACTTTCTTTATTTGTATTATATATAATATATATTATAATATATATATATATACGATCTGAATTACACATATATTATATATTAGTTATATATTAATATATAATATATATGCGGTCAGATTTTTCTGCCTATTTTTAACAAACTGGTTATGAAATGATTTTAGTTCTTCAGGAAAATGGAAGGGTGATTACGCTTATTTCTTGACCTATATGCTAGAAGATAACTGGTGAAGATAATTCTACTTATTCTCATTGATATTGAGAATTTTATGCAACGATATCAAGTGATCAAGATGATAATGGCACTCCTATGACTCAAGGCGGCACCACTTATCACTTATTTCAATATGTAACTTTCGATCACTTGTATTTAGACTTATTAATTTTGTACTTTTTAAGTTAGATTGGTGGTGTTGCTTGGTTTGTATTTTGTATTTTGTATTGGATCCTTTTTGGTTTTTGGTTGCCTTGGTTTATTTCGGATGGATTGATGTAAAAATAAAATAGTTATTTCAAAATATTTGTATGAAGTGTTGCTTTTTACTTTACTTTGGTATTGTATTTATAAAAGTAGTATTACAAAACAAAAAAATGCTGATGTGGCATAGATGTGGGGCCTATTGCTGACATGGCACAAAGGCAGAACCCATTGATGATGTGGCATAAATGTGGACCCCATTACCTACTGATGACGTGGCACAAAGGTGGGACCCACTGATGATGTGGCACATGTGGACCCTATGTTCTATTTTTTTTTAAATCTTAGGCAACATCATTTGTTGTTGCCCTACTTGGTTATATTGTTGCATTATAGGCGTAATGCAATATTTTTCCATTGTTGCAATAGAGACTAGAAGTGTTGCCTTAGGTGTCAGAGGCAACGGTCGTATTGGCAACAAGAGTTTGGTGTTGCCTTTGGCCTAAGGCAACACTTTTCGTGTCTTCTGCAACAATAAACAGGCATTGCCTATGAGCACTTATGGCGTAGTGACGTAAAACAGGGCACGTGGACAAAAATTATTTTAAAAAGGAAATAATATTATATTACATACTTAATCGAAATCCTATAGTATGTGTTGTTCTCCGCGTCGATACAGCGTTCCCCCTTAAAAAGGTACTAATAGGTTTTAAATTCCATACAGCAATATTTGGATTAATGCTGTATTCATGGGTCCTACAGTATTCCCCCTTAATTATTGCACACATCAGCTGTAGGATTCATATGCCTTCGTTCGCTACAGTACTGTATTGATGAATCTGAGTGTACAGATAATTAATGTTGGATACTGTATTCACGGGTCTTACAAAGATTCCCCTCAATTGTTGAGTAAAAGCAAGAAATTTACTTACAGGAGTCCGCCGCAGTATTCCCAATTCTGTTCTTAGCATGTTGAATCTTGCTGTGTCGAGAGGCTTGGTGAAAATGTCGGCCAGCTGGATGTCTGTATGGACTTTTTCCAGGCGGACATCCTTGTTCTCGACATGATTTCTGATGAAATGATGCTTCATGTTGATATGTTTAGTGCGCGAGTGCAAAAGCAGATTGTGCGTGATTGCAATTGCACTCGTGCTATCACACATAATCGAGTCTCTCTAGCATCGATTCCATAACTGACAGCTTGTTGCCGCATCCAAAGGATTCGCATACGGCCTACCAGCAAAGATAGTACTGATTCACCGTGGAAAGAGAATTTGCCAATTGCTTCTTCTTGAACCAAGATACGAGTCTAGGTCCGAGAAAGTGACAAGTTCCGCTTGTACTCTTCCTATCTAGCTTGCGACCTCCGAGATCCGAGTCGTTGTATCCAACTAAATCGAATCCGCCTTCCTTAGGATACCACGATCCTGCATCATTGTTCCTTTAACGTATTTCAGATTCGTTTAGTGTATTGAAGTGTGATTCCTTAGGTGCAACTTGGTATCTCGCACACACTCCAACAAAGATATCGGATATCGGGCACTGCTAGCGTTAGGTACAGGAGCAAACCGATGAGCTTCTGTAGAGTGATTGGTCAAACGGCTTTCCGGCTTCATCAGCACTAATTTGCACGGAAGTGCTCATGGGGGTTGGCGAAGATTTGGAAGTGTTCATTCCAAATTTGTTGAGAAGCTCCTTGCTGTATTTCTCCTGGTTGATGAATATACCTGTAGGCATCTGCTTTATCTGCAAACCTAGGAAATAACTAAGTTCCCCCATCATACTCATTTCAAATTTGCTTTGCATGAGATGTGAGAACCTTTGACATAGAGCAAGGTTAGTTGAACCAAAAATAATATCATCAACATAGATTTGTACCATTAAAAGGTCATTACCTTCCTGTATCTTGAACAAGGTTTTGTCGACAGCACCTTTCTCAAATCCATTGTTGATTAGATACTGGGACAGGGTTTCGTACCAGGCTCTAGGGGCTTGTTTAAGTCCGTACAGGGCTTTCCTTAGTCTGTAAACTAGATCGATACCGTCTGTGTTGGCAAACCCTGGTGGTTGTTCAACATAAACTTCTTCTGAAAGCTCTCCATTCAGGAAAGCACTCTTGACGTCCATTTGGTATACGATAAAACTCTTATGGGCGGCAAAGGCTAAAAATATCCTGATGGCTTCTAGTCTCGCTACAGGGGCGAAGGTTTCATCATAGTCGATTCCTTCTTCCTGACAATAGCCTTGTGCTACTAGTCTGGATTTGTTTCTTATGATAAGTCCATTTCCATCCTTTTTGTTTCGAAATACCCATTTGGTTCCTATAACCGATTGGTGTGTCGGTCTGGGTACAAGATACCATACATTGTTTCTTTCGAAACCGTTAAGCTCTTCTTCCATAGATGTTATCCAATGAGAGTTGTTAAGAGCGTCTATGGTCGAAACAGGTTCAGATTGGGCTAAGAATACAGCGATAGTGCACATATTGAGTCTCCTAAGTTCGGATTGAGATTTCCATTCAGGAAACTGTGAGACTTCAGCATTAGATTCTTCTTGTGCACAAAGTACATTTCCTTGTGTACTCTGTATTCTCCTACGAGTAGAAACACCTGCATTAATGTTTCCAATGATCATCTCTTGCGGGTGATCTCTCAACCATCTTCGGTCGGGTTCTAGTTCAGGGTCCCGTACTGTATCGAAAGTTTCTGTGGGTACAGCTTCAGCTTGAATAGCGTCAGCTTCATCCACATCGATTCTTACAGCTGCGGGGTTGATTTCTAAATCAACTACAGGTTCAATGGGTGTAGGTGGATCCAAGATAGATAGATGGTGAATGTCCTGAGTGATATCATCTACTCCTGTAGGGTCATGGTGTGGTTCGTCGAACACTACATGAACTGATTGCTCGATCGTCAGCCTCCTTTTATTAAAGATTAAAGCTTTCTTGACGGAGGAGTATCCTACGAATATTCCTTCATCGATTTTTCATCAAATGTTCTAAGTTGGTCCTTCCCATTGTTCAATACGTAACACCTGCATCCAAAAATGTGAAAATACGAAACTAATGGAGTTTTGTTATTCCATACCTCGTAAGCTGTTTTGTTGTGGTGCTTGTTGACGATACAGCGGTTTTGAGTGTAGCACGCTGTATTGGTTGCTTCACCCCAGAAACGCTGCGGCAATTTGCTTTCGGCAATCATTGTCCTTGTTGCATCTTTCAACGTCCTATTCTTTCGCTCGGCAACACCGTTTTGTTGAGGTGTTCGGGCAGCTGAGTATTCGTGATGTATTCCATTCTCCGAACAGTATTGCTCTATAAAGCGGTTAGTAAATTCAGTACCTCTGTCGGAACGAATGCACACGATACTCGATGCTTTTTCATTCTGCAACTTTCTCAGGAGCTCGGGCAGCCTTGATGTTGTTTCCTTCTTCTTGCTAAGAAAGATCGTCCAAGCATACCTGGAATAATCATCAACAACAACCATACAATATTTCTTACCTCCCAAACTTACTGGGTCTACAGGACCGTAGAGATCCATGTGTAGCATTTCCAATACTCTTTGGGTTGAAAGGTAGGATTTGCTCTTCAGGGTTGACTTGATTTGCTTGCCTTTCTGGCATGGTCCGCAGACGCTGTCCTTCTTGAATGACACATCTGGCAAACCTCTTACCATACCTGTCTTGAAAGCTTGTTGATCGTCTTGAAGTTGACGTGAGACATCCTCTTGTGCCATAGCCACTAAGATCTGCAGTGCCTTTGGCAACAAAACATGGAATTGAGGAGCTCATAGGCTTCCAAGAATGTACATATTACCCGACCGCTTCTGTAAGCACAACTTCCTTAGTTTGGGTGTTCTTGACTCTACAAATGATCTATATAGAACTTCACCGAGAACCGTTTATCACGTAATCGGCTAATACTAAGTAGATTATACCGTAAGCCTTCAACATATGCGACATCGGTGACCTTGAATTTCCCGACAAGTAGGTTTCCTTTCCCTCTTGTTCTTCCTTTAGACTTATCACCGGCGAACTTTCGGACCGCGACCTTCTACAAAATCGGATAGCTTGCTCCTATCTCCGGTCATGTGACGAGCATCCACTATCGAAATACCGGTATCCTCCTCTAGGATGTCTGTAACAAAGAAATTAGGTAGATTTAGGTCCCCTTTGATTTTGGGTCCATATATGTTAGTTCCTTTAGGTACCAGATTTTCCTGACGGCAATTGGTTTCTTGTAGGATGTACTCGCACAAGTATTGCGGTATTTACGGGGGCATATCCGTAGTTGTTATAATCATGATAATTATTATGCATGTAAAAATCGGGTTATTATGATTATTCGATGAAGTGCCGTCAGAGGTGGAGCCATTTTCTTAGGCCTATGACTTGTCTTACGGGTCTCCACTTGGATTCCCAATGCCGTTGTCGATCAATCGCATCTCTTTGTCTTGAGGGATAACGGGGCTCCTGTATCGATACCTAGGCGCACTATCGAGTGTCTTGTTGTGCGGGCCTTTGGCGTTTGAATACTGCCTTCTTCTTCTCGAATGATCGGCTTTGATGATATGCTTGTGGAGCATCTCAGAGATTACGCCTTCTGAGTGGTTGTTGGTTCCACTGTCTCGAGTAGTAGAGTTGTGGAGGCGGAATGGCAGCCTTCGGTTTTCTCGGTACAGCAGGTTCCTTTATGGGACTAGGAACATCTTCCGATTCAGGAATGTGTTCCACACTCTTGACGAACACAGTACTAGTTTTACCTTTATTCGAACATGAGCTGTATCCTAAGCCACTTTTATCATGAGCATGTTGCCCAGTGCTCAGAATTTCTTCCATTCTTTTGGACGATTTTTCAAAAGACTTCAGAATGGTCTCAAGTTCGGTTTCTCGCTTCTCGAGAGTTGTAATTTTGGTTTGTAGTAGAACCAAATCATTTGTCTTGCTCTCATTATGGGTTTTAACCTCATTTAGTTCATGAGCAAGTTGATGATTGCTCTCCATGAGTTTTTCAAAATCGACCTTCTTGGTTTCACACCAAGAGACATATTTTCATAGTTTATTTTCAAAGAAGTCATTTTCATCTTTCACTCTAGATTTGTTAATTGAAGTTGTATATTCTCGATTTTAAAGTCTCATGGGCCTTTTGAATGTTTTTGAATTCATTCATCATATTTTCAAAGTATGAGATGCATTAGGTGGAATAACCGAGGTTGAACTTACCTCATCGTCATTGTCTTCACCTTCGGAACATCTTTGGCCATAAAGCACATGTATGCTTTATCATCGAACTCATCGTCGATGAATCACTTCGATGACCACCTGAAGACATTCTGCTGATTTGGATGGTGTGGGGGAGGCTTCTGATTCTCCAATCAGGGCCTTGAGCTTGTCTTTCCAAGCACGTCTTCTTTCATCTCGCTCTTGTTGCTCGGCCTCAGGCAATCTTTGGACTTTGGGATGAGGACATTTGTTTGCATAATGGCCTGGTTTCCTGCAGTTATAGCACAGGTTAGCATCAGCAGATGATGTTTCGGTACTTACCTTGTTGACAGGTTTGGGCCTGTAGGGAGTCTTTCCAGACTGTTTAATGAACTTTTTGAATTTATGCATTAGGAGCGCCATTTCATCTTGTGACAGGATGTCGTCGTCGCTGTCAGCGCTCTTGTGACCGGGCTTCGACGAGCTAGGCATGCTGTGTCGACGGTTCGATACAGCGGCGAGAGCTGTGACCTTTGAAGGAGATTCTTCAGCTTTCTCTCTTCTGTCAATGTCATACTCAAAAGCTTTAAGGTCAGAGAAGAGATCAAAAGTGGATATTTCATTAAGATTATATGATACACGCATAGCTGTGGTCTTAATGTCCCATCGGGCTGGGAGAGATCTGAAAATTTTTAAGTTCTTCTCCTTTTGGGTGTAAATCTTGCCCAACGCTTCAAGTTCACCAACAATACCAGTAAATCTGAGGTCAAGTTCCTCAAGTGTTTCTGTTGGTTTCATTTCAAAAGATTCGAATTGCTGAGTGAGTTTTGAAATTTTGTTTTCTTTTGAGAGCTCAGTTCTCTCACAAATTAACTTGAGTTTATCCCAGATTTCTTTGGCTGTTTTGCATCTCTTTACCTTTGAGAACGTGCCTTTGTCAAGAGTGACAAATAACGCGTTCTTAGCCACGTTGTCTAGATTGGCTCACTTCCTTTCATCGGTTGTCCATTGCTCGCGTTCCTTCTCGAGCATTTCAGCATGGGCTTGGCCCTCAATCCTTGCGGCTGGATTGACCTTCATAATCTTGATCGGACCATCCTGTATAACAAAAATCATCTCTTCGTGCATTGCTGCAAGATGAGCTTCCATTCTAATTCTCCAGTCGTCAAATTCGTTAATAGAGAACATAGGGACTTTGTTAATCATAGAGGTATCCATACTGATAATATAGGAATGAAAGAAACTGTTTTGAAAATAAGTGATTTGGATCTGATTCGGTTAAAAAGAAATACGACTGATTCTTTTTAGAATCAACCGCTCCGATACCACTTGTTGGCCACTTAAGTATACTGGATACAGTTTGGAAAAGTAGTTTAAACAACAAACTGTACGGAATCTAAATCTGAGTGCGTAGCGGAAGTCTTGGATACAGTTAGTTGCCGTGGATACAGCAACAGAGTATTTGGTGTATACTTAAATATATCACAGTAATTTCAAACAGTAAAAGCTGAAGGTAAATAACACAGTAATTTAAGTGGTTCGAGGTAAACCCCTCTACGTCCACTGGTCCTCCACACAGGAGTAAAGAGTTTATTATATAATTACTGCGTACACAACTACGTAATTATAAACAAACATATCCTTGTATCGTTCACACAGATTGATACAAAGAATATCACTTTCAACCGTTCACACAGATTGGTTAAAGCTTCCTTCTTGACTAGCTTCTTCACACACAGTTCCAAAGCTTCGTCCTTATTCGTCCCACAGTCGAATAACTTGTTGAGTTCACAGAGCTCGGTTTTACAGAGGTAAAAGGTTAGGTAACCGGTAAGAACAATGACTTTGAATATCAAGATCGATGATAAATTTGTTCTTGATGTTTGAGCACTGTATATCTCTTTCGATTTAACTTGCGATATGCTTTGGAGATATGTTTGCTCAGATGATAACTTGATAGCTTTGAGAGTTACTTTGATTCGTAATTGGTTGGTAACTGATCTTCAATGTCTTCAAGGATATATATATATAGCCTCTGAAGAAAGTATCCGTTGAGATGTCCGTTTGAATAAGATTTCCTTCAACGGGAATATGACATGATCCGGATTTCGCGGGATTCTGAAGATCTGAAGACTGACAGTATTTAAATACTTTATCCTTGAGTATTTAAATACTTCTTTAGTCAACGGAACTTGACTTGTGTTCTTTCTTGTCCTTTTGTGAACTGTATGGAAGATGACTGTATTTAGGATGTCGAGACAGTTTCCATACTTGATCTTTTTACAAGTCTTCTTGCTGTACTGACGAGCTTCACTTATGCTGATCCGAGGCCGGTCTTTGATACATGATAAATCCTTGAATCCTCGATACAGTTTTCCTTTACTGTATTTGGCATATATGTCAAAACCTTCTCAATAACAAATAACAATCGATACAGGGATCGGGTATCCCGGCTGAATCGATACAGGGTGTTTGTTTTTCCTAACAGTACCCGATTTTAGAATGAATTTAATTTCAGTTTCTAAATTGCGTCGTGATGGATATTCAGTTTCTTTTGAATATAATGCAGTTATTAAAAGAAACGGTGAATATGTTTGCACGAGTACTTATAATGAAGGACTTTATATCATTAATCTTTTGACTCCCTTGCATACTTATAAATCACTTAATTCTTTGACTAATCCTAATAAAATAAAAGAGCCTTCGAGCATAAATCCAACATATTTGTGGCATTTACGATTGGGTCATATTAACCTTAGAAGGATTCAAAGATTGGTGAGCGATGGCCCATTGGATTCGCTCCAAGTTGAGTCATTTCCAACCTGCGAATCTTGTCTAGAAGGTAAAATGACTAAAAGGGCTTTTCAAAGCAAAGGAAATCGTGCACAAAAGGTGTTGGAATTGTAACACCCCCAAATCCCATTGGGTTATTACAGTGCCGTGGACCCCACCTCAGGTGATCCACCAGGCGAACACGACTAAAATACAACAAACTGACCAAAATAGGAAATCACAGACCCTACTATGATGTCTAACATACTATTCCGATATGGAATTTCAACGACAAGGATGGGCCTACATGGCCAAAATAAAATACAACAACATACACGAGCCTTGCTCGGATAATACAAAACGACAACGACTGAACAAAATGGGAGTACTCCAACTGTCTGTCCAACATGAACACCAAAATATCTCGGACTAGTATCGCTCGAATGCCTCGTCGCCATCGTCATGCCCCTGTGTCTCAACTCTCTCCTCGCAAGTACCTAAAACATGAAAACATGTTCCGCCCCACGGGGTCAGCCATCCAGTATAATGAATATCAAGTACATGCACAACATGATATGCATCCAAAGGCAGAATAAATAGTACAACAATGGTAGTACGAGATGCTCACAAACCAAAGTAAGAATCGAGCATTCGTGGAATACTATGCCCATGGCATACGATCAATACCTGCTCAATAGATTAGAACATAAGTGCCCAACGGCGAAACATCAATATAGAACACAACAATACATTACCCGAAGGTAAATCAATCCAACGCTGAAATAAATAAGGATCACAATACCCGAAGGCTCAAACGGAAATACCGTTACATCACAATGGCACGAAAGCCCTCAGTAAGCCGCCAAAATATCACGATGGCACGAAGCCGAGCACCGAAGCCGTAAAAATATCACGATGGCACGAAAGCCGAAGGCTGTAAATCATCACAATCAGATCTCAAAGAAACAAACTGACCGTCGAACATACCCCTCGGGCGTATGAACGCTCAATCACAACACGTCGAACATATCCAATCAAACATGGTCTATGAACGATCAAAAATTGTACGGCTCAATGATGGACATCACAGTACGCCCGATCCGGAAATGTGTCCGTGCACATGTCCACCCCGTATACGGAATCCAGAAATATACGTGGGACAATGTACCTAATTAGCCTCACGAACTAACGTCTCGTGTGCACGGTCCAATGCGGAAACATCCACGCATGACCATCGTGTGCCTGGCTAAAAATCCTACACAATAACCAATCGGCACGCAGATATGATTAGGATATGTCACGATACAACATGACAACGAAACTCAAAGGATAACACATCCAATACAGATCATACGACTCACCAAGTGAACGATGACACACGAATAATGAAAGATCGACACGACCAACAATATTCAAAACAACCATCCTGGGATCAAAATCCCTAAGGACCGATTAACACGAGCAACGATCACAACACAACAGTTCGGGAAATCCTCAACCTTCAATGATCACAAAATTACCGAGTTCACAAGAATAATAGTGTGCTGCCTTGAATCGGTCAACACGACAATAATAATTCAACGGATGGGAATTATCGTTGATAATCCCAATTCAATACTTCGATTACCGTAGAATGGCCAATCGATAACAATTATACAATGGATGGGAATTATCTTTTTGACAACGGGTGGGAATTATATTTGATAATCCCAATTCAATATATCGATTACCGTCAGAGCGGACAATCGATAATAATTATACAACGGATGGGAATTATCTTTGATAATCCCAATTCAATATATCGATTACCTTCAGAACGGTTAATCGATAACAATTGTACAACGGATGTCTCGGCACCTTTAATCGGTTACCAATAACGAAGATGATAATCGAATACGTCAATGCCTTCAATCGGCCAAAACGATATCAATAGAAAAAAAAACACTGATATCAATAACGACGATTCACAAAAAAAATATCTTGATGGAGCATCAATCAATAATAACAATCGATACGTCGATGCCGCGAACCGGCTATCGACAACAATATCTCGAAGAAACATCAATCAACAATAACAATCGATATGTCGATACCGCGAACCGGCTATCGACAACAATATTACCAACAAGTACCGCAATGCCTTAAATTGGCCATTTACGAACAACAATAATATTTGGCATAATTTGCCGAAGGGTATCGTATCAAAAAATCCCCTGATATCAGCAAAATCATAAAGAGACCAAGTCTCGGAATGATACACACATTCATACACATACATGATAACATTAATCTCATTGACCAGTACAAGTATAAAACTTGCCTCAAACCGAAGGCGAGAAAGTCCTTCCACGATCAACGTCCTACCACGAATCGATCAACGCGTCCTCCGTCAATCACAAGCAATCGAACAACCTTGAATGAAATACAATTCATTCGATAACACGATATCGATCGATAACGACACAATAGATAATTCCGATTCCAACACGAACACATACTATACTCGTATTTATCCGAATACACACACATATATATACATACATCATATATATATATATACAACTCACAATATCTATATATATATATATAAATATATATATACTAACACTACACACTCACACTTTACTTCACCTAACACACACAACTCACGCCACTGCACAATTCACACACACACACACATCTGTTACATATATATATATATATAATATACATAACACATCTAAACACATATATATATATAACAGATTTATATATATATTATATATATATATACACACAAAACACATAACACACACACATATAATCACTTAGCAGCAGCACACACAACACACCTATATATATATATATACATATATATATATATATAACTGAAAAACACATAAAACTAACCGGAAGAGTCGATCGGCCAGGTCCGAAAAACTCCCATGCCGGAAATCGGCCGCCGGAAAAATGACCCGCCGGACTTCGTCCAACTCCGGCCCGTTTCCGTCTATGGCCGGTTTTCACCATCTCCGTTTGTAACTCTTCGCCGGAAGAATGACAAACCTCCGTTCCGCCGTCCGTTCCGGACAAAAACCACCTCCGGTCGCCGGAAATAATGGAGTTCCGTCCATGGCCGGAAACCATGAAGACGCCGGACGCCCGAGCTCCGCCTCGCCGGAAGAAGAAAAAAATGCCGGAACACATCGACCGGGTTTGCAGCCTTCCGGTTCGGAAATTCCGATCGGCCGCCGCCGAGCTCCAGCCGCCAGAGACGTCGGCCCTACCTCCGGTCGCCGGAAAAAATGGAGAAGCCGGTGCCTGTCCGTCCTCAAGCTCCATCTCGCTGGAAAAAAAAAATGTAATGGAAGGGATGGAGGGAAGAGAGGGAACGAGAGGGAGAGATGGCGGAGAGAGAGAGAAATGGAAAAAAATGAGGGAGGGGACGAGAGAGATTGATGAGGTGATGATGATGATATATTATATATATATATATATATATAATGTAGCATGAATGAGGGAGAGGGGAAAATTCACGTGATGAAGTAACGTGAGGAATCTCATGTGATATATATATATATATATAAAAAAAAAAAGATACCCTAAAGATACCCTCGCCCCGAAAGTTGACCACGAGGAAGGTTCCCACCATCTACCACGCATTACGTACGCAACATCAGGGTGTAACGTACGTAATCGCAACAAATTAGCGTACGTAATGCTACACAGGTAGCGTACGCTATGGCTATAAACTTAGCCAAAATTCCAAACTCGCCAAACAATAACCAAACGACGAAACCAAACCGAAGACCAGTAAAAATATTTCGATCCCGAAATATTCTAATACAATATACATTGTATCGGTCCAAACAACAACACTTGTACAATTCCAAATGAATACGTACAACTCAACAGTAACACGAAAAAAAAAAATTACCCCCGGATATTACAGGAATTGGTTCATATCGATGTATGTGGTCCAATGAACACCCAGGCTAAGGGTGGTTTCGAATACTTCATCACGTTTATTGATGATTATTCGAGATATGGATACATCTATTTGATGCGACGTAAGTCTGAATCTTTTGATAAGTTCAAAGAATTCAAGGCTGAAACGGAGAAGCGTCATGGGCAGAGTATCAAGTCACTACGGTCTGATCGTGGTGGCGAATACCTTAGTGGAGAGTTTTTGGATTTCTTGGCACATGAGGGGATTACTTCCCAGCTCAGAGCGCCTAGTACACCACAACAAAATGGTGTTGCTGAACGAAGGAATCGTACTTTATTAGAGATGGTTAGGTCAATGATGAGTTATTTTGATTTGCCTATTTCGTTCTGGGGATACGCCTTGGAAACAGCGGCATACATTCTGAACTTGGTGCCTTCGAAATCAGTTCCAAAAACACCCACAGAACTGTGGAATGGGCGCAAGCCCAGTCTAGGACATGTTCGGATTTGGGGTTCACCAGCACACGTGCTGAATAAGGAAGCTGATAAGTTCTCGTACAGAAGTACGAGTGTTTGTAGGATATCCTAAGGGAACGAAGGGTGTCTTATTCTACAGTCCTAAAGACCAGAAGGTCATTATTAGCACCAATGCCCGGTTCTTAGAGGAGGACTATGTGATAAGCCACAAGCCTAGGAGTGAGTGTAATACCCGAATTTTCAGTATGAATTTTTCGCGTTATTTTATCTAAGATATGTTGGATGGCTTGGTGTCTATACAGTATAGATAAAATAAATTGAGAACTGAGACAGCTGTATTTGTACTTGTATAACTGTCGTAGTGGTTCGACAATTATTTTGAGGATATCGTGTATCAGGTTATCGTACTTTTGATATTGGGTATATCGTATGATGATGATTATTGGATTCAGTACATGTATTCAGTATGCCGTATGTTCTTATTTGGTATGTCGAGACGGACGAGGAGAGTTGGAAAATGGCTAAGTATAGCCTGATTAGCGCGCGCTAATGTTCAAGTATAGCGCACGCTATCGTTCATGGTTAGCGCACGCTAGAGGCAGAATGTAGCGCATGCTAAATGCAGTCAGATCGGAAGGAATTTGCGTGTGGACCCGACTGCTTTCGGCGCACGTTCTGATAAGTCAACGGTTGTTGTCCTGAAGTATTAGCGCACACTAAAGCATGAGGTGTAACGCACGTTAATTGTAGATCGGTCAAAGGGAATCTTATCCTTGTTAGATCGGCATGTGGGGCACATGCGGTAGGCAGACTGTAGCAAGTCAACTGATGTTAGCGCACGCTAAATGCAAGGACTTCCGTACGCTAGACAGTGTAAGTTACGTATGCTAATGCATGGGCATTACGTACGTAAGCTCATGTACGAGGCAAGACAGTGGCCTCTGGGCTGCGATAGCGCACGCTAACAAAGTCAGTTAGCGCACGCTAGGGCAATAACGCACGCTATTTTATGAGAGTAGCGCGCGCTAGTAATGTTTATTATATAAGGGGACAGACGGGTTTTGAGATGCATTTAGTCCATTCTTTCTCCTTCAGTCGATAGAGAGAGCTTTGGGAGGATCTTGAGGTTCCCAAACATGGTGAGGTAGTGATTTTTAACAAGATTAAGATAGAGAGCATGGATTCAAGCCTTGTTCTTCAAGTTACTCATGATTCTTGGAATGGAGTTCAAGTGTTCTTCTTCTTGGTTCATCTAATCCAGGTAATATTCGTATCCCTTGTTAGTTGTTCGTTTTTAAGGATGATTACATGTGAGGAACATGTTGGATAATCATGTGACGATATTATATGAGATTTTATGGGATTATGATAAAAGATTTCGGATGTTATTTAAGATTCTTCATGTTAATGGTGATTCGTTTAACTTGATGAGGTTGAATCATGGATTTCTGAATCATGATAATTTCAATGGTCTATTTAGATGAGTTAAATCATGATATGAGGTTGTATTCCAGATTATATATGAGATGATCCTTGTTATCGGGTTGGTTTGATTATGTGATTTGCATGATGAAGAAAATGATAAATATTATGATATATACCTCAGATTATGTTGTTTTGAACGTGATGTCGGATATTTCGTGTTCTTGAAGATCTCTGAAATTACAGGATATGATGATTATGTATAGAAGGTGTTGGTGTTTTGGATATGGATATGGGATATTCGTATCTAGAGCCAAGTTATGTGTTTTGATATAATATTCGTATAAGAATACGAATATGATTTCGAGTATGATGATGAGTTTGGATCTGGAAAGTTATTGTTAATCTTGGAGTATGATTTCCTTTTCATTCGGATTCGTAGTCACAAGGTGTTAGTCGATGCTTGGAATGCATGCCACTGTGTAGCATTAGCGCACGCTAAGCTTATTGGCTAGCGCACGCTATCGGGAGCGACTTAGCGCACGCTACGTTATGTGCTTAACGCGCGCTAAGTAGGCAGACAGTGTAGTATTTTCGTGTTGAGATTATGAATTCGTGATGGTTTGAACTGGGTTGTTTAAGACTGTGTTTAATTGAGATATTGTGGAACTGTTGGGTTTATTGATCGGTTATTGATTGATAATTATGATTTATCGGATTTCGGATTGTATTATTGATATGAGTTCGTAATTGTTTGAGTTGTATTGTTAGGTTTTGTAAATGATCGAGGTATTGTTGAGCCGCTGAGTTTGATTGGTTGGTTATACCGGTTATTGAATATTATCGGATGTATTGTCATTTGATTATTGCATTAGGTCACGTTAATTGAGCGTTGATTATGGCTGTTGTGTTGCGGTCAAGGTTGAAGAGTTCGTAGGTTGCTTTTGGTCGGGGCTGAGGAGATTGGAGACGAAGGCAATGGATTCTGGTAACAACTTCGTGGTATCGGTATCGAGGCAAGTTTATACTTGTTCAGTTTATAATATTTGATGAATGGTTTCGTTTTCATTTCATTTATAATTCGTATAGCAATGTTGTTAGAAATGTAAGTTGTTGGATAATGAGTTGTATATCATGCTCTGGTTGTATTAAATCATAAGGTATATGATTTAATTGTGTTCAAGGAAGACGTGAGTTATCTTTGGTCAAGGATAAAGAATATCGGATATCGAGGATAGTTATCGTGATGACATAAGTATCGGGATAAAGGTTTATTGGTATTGAATGGATAGTACCTTATTTGAGATTATTCGTATATCTGTGTATTCGTTCAGGGATGTTGTTCGTGGAAAGGATTTTTATCTTCGGCTTTGAGGTAATTCCTATAATATCTGCATTTTTCTTTCCCTTGTATTTTCATTTACGGTGTATTTCTCGATCGTAGTGACCCTCGTGTATCTTTCAGTGTATCTTTTCCGTCATCTATTGATCTGATTCTCGTTATTGTTGTGCGGAACCGCCGTTTCGGGGTTGCCGTGGATCCATTCTACGTTATGATGCATTTTGAGATGTTCCGTTTGATGTTTCGTTCATATTCCGGTGTTTTGGACCGTTTATATTTCGTACCTAGCGCACACTATCTTTTCTACATAGCGCACGCTAGAGGTCCCTTAATAGCGCGCACTACGACTGCTTCGTAGCGCGCGCTAGAGAGCTAACCCTGGGAGTGGCAGTGCTGATTCCAGCCCTCTGGACTGGCGGATAAGTGTACGCTACGTAGTCTAGCGCACGCTAATGTCGGGGGCTAGCGCACGCTGAGATTCCCGGTAACGTGCGCTAGTGTGACTGTCCAGTACTGGACAGTTTGCTACTGGACTCGACTGATGCCCAGGTAGCACCGCTATTGGTCGATAGCGCGCACTACCGATACACTTTAGCGCATGCTACGTTTGGATGATAGCGCGCGCTAACCGGATCAGGTGTGTACTGACAGTTGCTCCTGGACTCGGCTGTTGTCCAGGTAGCGCACGCTATTGGCCGATAGCGCGCGCTACCGAGGGGTTATTAGCGCACGCTACGTTTTGAGTAGCGCACGCTAACGACCAGAAATCTGGCTACTGGACTGGAGTTTTGTTCCGTTAGCGCATGCTAACTTTGAGGATTAGCGCGCGCTAACACTCCCTGGCTATATAAACCAGGGAGTTGACCGAGATGAACGTATTTTCTCATTTCTTCCTCCTCTCCGTGGCTAAGGCGATTCCGGGCGATTTCTTGGTGATTTCTTCCTCCAATCATCTCATCCAACATTTTCCTTGAGTTCTTGGTGTATTATAACAACCTCAACACGAATATTTCATCCTAATCCAAGGTAAAATCACTTAGAACCCTACTTTTGGATAATTTGGGGGTTTTAGGATTTTTGTCCGATTCGTTCCGTTTTGTTGGTTAATTCATGATGAATATGATTAATCTTGTTGGCATTCCTCGTTTTCCTACGAATTCATAATGTATTTCGTAGTATCTTTCGTTATCGAGAGGGTTTGGTTGTGGTTCGCCCTCGTTGTCATTTTCGTACGAATATACATGAATCGTAGGCGGGTTTTAGGGCGTATTCCATTTCCGTAAACGTTTAGAAGTGGTTGTGATTGTGTTATTCGAATCGTTAGGTTCATCTCCGCCGATTCCTCGCGGTTGTGCTTGACTCTCCCTTCCCGTTCGTGTCACCGTCTACTAATCGAGGCAAGTACCCTTATGAACTTACAATCTTAACGTAGTAGTATACGGATGATGGCCATGCGTGATGATTGTGCACGAGTGTTGTCTTATTGTCTTCAATCTTTTTACTTTTTGTGGTTTTTAAACTAATAGAAGTACTCGAGTACTTAAGAGCTCTTGTTCGTCCGGATTGTATTGTTGTCTATTATGTTTGTGTCAGATGATGGTGTTATGTTTGACCGGTTAAACCGGGTGGATTATTTTGTTTTGCGTCTTTATGACGAGGTGTTATTTTGTTGTTTCTGTGAGTCGATGAGTATGATGTTTGTTCAGCCTGGTGGGTCCCATATAGGGATTCACGGCGCTGTAATATACCTCGAATATCTTGGGGGTGTTACAGAAAATGGTATCAGAGCAACTAGGTTTATGGATACCTAGGCTTGTCGGTTAATTGGGTCTTTTTGTTTTTCGTTTTGCACATCATCGTCACGCTGCCATGATTCCGGTACTACCAGTGTCCATAAGTTTTTCCTTCCTTTGTTCCTTGTTTCCTTGTATCGTACCTTTTATTATCGATTTGTGTTTGTTCTCTTCTTGTACTTACCATCGTATGGCCTTTGCTACTTCTTTAACATCAGTATGGATGCTGGAAGAGGCCGTGGTCGTGGTCGTGGCCGTGGACGCGGCTGGGGACATGGGGCAGTCGGTGGGGCGGCCACGTCGCAGTCTTCGAGATCCGGCAGTACCGGCGACCCTCACAGTCATGCTTCTTCTCAGGAGCACGCCGACCTTGGTATTGCGGCCGTTATGCAGCAAATGGTGAATCAAATGGCGGCGATAGCTCAGGCGGTTCAGAACCCGGATCCGGCCCACGCTAATCGGGGCGGAGCGGATCGCTGGCTTCAGGATGTCATCAAGATGTATCCTCCTCAGTTTTCGGGAGCTTCGGACCCGATCGGCTGAGAGGGGTGGATCAAGGAGATATCTAAAGTCTTCACTGCTACCAACTGTCCCGAGGACCGTAAGGTCCCTATTGCCCAGTACTTTCTCACTGAGGACGCTACGGATTGGTGGGAGGCCGTTGGGCCCAAAGACCATGTTGATTCGTGGGCCGAATTTCAGGAATTGATGGAGACCGAATATTGCCCATGGCCGGTCAGGCAGGCTCAAGTACATGCTTTCTATGATGCTCAACCACGGGATATCCCCGAATCCCAAGCTATTGCCGATTTTCACAAGGAGTTGGGTTATGTGAAGACCCAAGTTGTAGAGGAGAGCGACAAAATTTTCCATTTTTCCAGGCGGATGAAATTGTCGATTCGGGACTATATGTCGGGGCTCGTCTGTACTACCTTGAAGGATTACCAGAGTAGGGCCCTTGATTACGATATGTCGGTGACAGCTAGCGAGGCGTCCCGCGAGAGCAAGAAGCCGAGGTCCGCCGGGAATTTTTCGGGCCACAAAGGTGGGGGTCAGCAGAAATTCCAGTCTGTTAACTTTTCCGCTGGTGGTGGCCCATATCGATCTACTGGGTTTCCCCGCAGGGCTGCAGTGCCCCTTCTCGGGAGGTGAAGTGTTTTAACTGTGGCCAACCAGGCCACATCAGTCGTAATTGTCTGAGTCCTTTGCTGACGTGTAATCAGTGTGGCCAGTCGGGCCACAAGGCGGCTTTCTGTGCTGAGAGGGAGAGAATCCTTGGTGCCCGGGCTTCCATTCCAGCGCCTAGGGAACCAAGTGTGAATCAAGGATCGTTTGCTTCTCAATCTCCGCCGAGTGCTAGTCGAGGGAGAGGTCGGGGTCAGCCCGCTAAGGGGGGAGCTTCCAGTGTCGGCTCAGCCCACCCGTGTGTCTATGAGATGCGGAGAGCCGATGACCCAGCAACTACTGTGGCGACAGGTATTGTCCATATTCTTTCTCATCCTGTCAGTGTGCTTTTCGATTATGGTGCTACGCATTCGTTCATATCTCTGGAGTGTCTGCGCCGTTTGAGTCTTGACTGTTTGACGCCTTGTGAACCCTTCATCGTTAAGCTTCCTAGCGGTGATAGGATCGTTGGTGATCAGGAGGTTCGAGACTGTTCTGTGCTTATTTGTGAGAGGGCTTGGCCCTCTAATCTTATTGTTGTGGGTATTGAGGGTGAGGATTTGATTCTTGGGGATGATTGGCTCGAGCGGCATGGTGCAATCATGAACTACCGCACGAGAATCATCACTATGTTACCGAAGACGGCACCGAGCACTCTTTCGCTGGGCGAAAGAGGGGAAACCAGAAGTTCGTTATTTACGCCTTGAAGGCGATGAGACTCCTACGAAAGGGGTGTACTCGTTATTGATGCTACGCCTTGAAGGCAGAGAGTGGTGGAGTCGAGCTTTCGTCGATTCCAATCGTTAGTGAGTTTCCTGATGTATTTCCTGATGAGTTACCGGGATTGCCACCGGATCGTGAGGTCGAGTTTGCTATAGAGTTAGAGCCGGGCGCGACTCCTATTTCGAAGGCGCCGTATCGCATGGCACCTTCAGAGATGTCAGAGTTGAAGAAGCAGTTGAGTGAGCTTCTTGAGTCGGGGTATGTTCGACCGAGCGCCTCGCCTTGGGGCGCACCGGTCCTGTTTGTGCGGAAAAAGGATGGTTCACCGCGTTTGTGTATCGACTATCGCGAAGTAAACAAGGTGACCATCAAGAACAAGTATCCTTTACCGAGAATTGATGACTTGTTCGATCAGTTGCAGGGAGTTGCGGTATTCTCGAAGATTGATTTGAGATCGGGGTACTATCAGCTCCGGGTGAGAGAGTCCGATGTGCCGAAAACAGCTTTTCGGACGAGATACAGACATTATGAGTTCGTAGTTATGCCTTTCGGCTTAACTAATACGCCGGCGGTGTTCATGGCTGAAGGAAGTGATGTTTTTAGGTCACGTGATTTCAGCCGAGGGGGTTCGTGTGGATCCACAGAAGATTGAGGCAGTGTTGGATTGGGCGCCGCCCAAGAATGTGAAGGAGATCCGTAGTTTCTTGGGCTTGGCTGGTTACTACCGTAGGTTCGTCGAGGGTTTCTTGAAACTAGCTCGGCCACTTACCCAGTTGCTCCAGAAGTCCGAGAAGTTCGTCTGGAATGACGGGAGGCAGCCGAGTTTTGAGGAGTTGAAGAGACGTCTGACTTCAGCCCCGGTTTTGGCGTTGCCATGTGGCAACGAGGGTTTTGCCGTTTATAGCGATGCTTCGGGTCAGGGCCTTGGGTGCGTGTTGATGCAACACGGCAAGACTATTGCGTTTGCGTCGAGACAGTTGAGGTCGTATGAGCTTAACTACCCTACTCATGATTTGGAGTTAGCGGCAGTCGTTTTTGCACTCAAGATTTGGCGTCACTATCTTTTCGGCTCTGCATGTCAGATTTTTACCGATCATAAAAGTCTGAAATACATATTTACCCAGCGAGAGTTGAATATGAGGCAGAGGAGGTAGTTAGAGATGATTAAGGATTATGACCTCGAAATCCTTTATCATCCGGGCAAGGCAAACGTCGTGGCCGACGCCTTGAGTCAGAAACCGGTTGCGTTACGAACGCTTGAGATCCTTACATCTCAGTCTGAGCTTCGGAGAGCTTTGATCGAGTTAGATGTTGAGATTTTGTTGCCTGGGGCTGTCGGGCAACTTTGTGCTATAGAGATTTCGTCGTCTTTGATCGATGAAATTAAGCTGAAGCAGTTAGAGGATCCGATGGTTACTCAAATCCGAGAGAACGTTCTTAAGGGAAAGTCTCCTGGGTTTGTGATTCACGAGGATGGTGTTTTGAGATTCCAGAGTCGACTTTGTGTACTGAACGACTCAGAGTTGAGACAGAGTATTTTGCGTGAGGCCCATGCTACACCTTACTCCATTCATCCTGGTTCGAGTAAGATGTACAAGGACCTGAGAAGGAATTTCTGGTGGAATGATATGAAAGAGGAGGTCGCACAATTTGTAGCGAGATGTTTGACTTGTCAGCAGGTCAAAATCGAGCATCAGCGACCGGCCGGATTATTGCAGTCACTTCCTATTCCGGAATGGAAATGGCAAGATATATCGATGGATTTCATTACGAGTTTGCCGAGATCGAGGTCGGGCATGAATATGGTATGGGTGATTGTTGATCGTTTGACCAAGTCGGCACATTTTCTGGGCATCAAGGACACTTGGGGCCCGGAGAAGTTAGCTCGTGTGTTTATCGCGCAGATTGTGAGGCTTCACGGTACTCCGAAGTCTATCGTTTCAGATCGTGATGGCCGTTTTGTATCGCACTTTTGGCAGGCGGTGCATAAGGCGTTGGGTACCCGTTTGCGCTTGAGTACCTATTTTCATCCTCAGTCAGATGGACAGTCAGAACGCACTATCCAGACGTTTGAGGATATGTTGCGTTCTTGTGCTCTCGATTGGAGTAGTGACTGGGAGGAGCATTTGCCATTGATCAAATTCATGTACAACAATAGTTGGCACGCGTCGATTCAGATGGCACCGTATGAGGCACTTTATGGGCGGCGATGTCGATCACTGATTTGTTGGAATGAGGCGTCCGATTTGTTCGGGACCGAGCCGGATGTCGTTTTAGAGACCACGTTTTACTGAAGGTATCGCCGACGAGAGGAGTTTTCCGTTTCAGGAAAAAGGGGAAGTTGAGTCCGAGATTTATTGGACCCTTCGAGATTCTCGAGCGAGCCGGTGGGTTAGCATACCGTTTGGCATTACCCCCGGCCCTGAGTCATGTTCATAGCGTTTTTCATGTTTCCCAGCTTAGGAAATATGTCCCGGATCCTAGTCACATCATCGACTATGGAGAGATTGATGTCGCCGAGGATATTACTTTTGAAGAACGTCCCATGAAGATTTTGGAGCATCGCGAGAAACGACTTAGGCATAAGACCATCCCTTTGGTCAAGGTGCAGTGGTCGAGACACGGTGTCGAGAAGGCAACTTGGGAAACCGAGGATAGCATGCGTGCTAGGTACCCTGAGTTGTTTGTTTCTTAAGTTTCGGGACGAAACTTATTTTTACAGGGGTAGAATGTAATATCCGCATTTTTCTTTCCCTTGTATTTTCATTTTCGGTGTATTTCTCGGTCGTAGTGACCCTCATGTATCTTTCAGTGTATCTTTTCCGTCATCTATTGATCTGATTCTCTTTATTATTGTGCGGAACCACCGTTTCGGGGTTGCCGTGGATCCATTCTACGTTATGATGCGTTTTGAGATGTTCCGTTTGATGTTTCGTTCATATTCCGGTGTTTTGGACCGTTTATATTTCGTACCTAGCGCACGCTATCTTTTCTGCATAGCGCACGCTAAAGGTCCCTTAGTAGCGCACGCTACGACTGCTTCGTAGCGCGCGCTAGAGAGCTAACCTTGGGAGTGGCAGTGCTGATTCCAGCCCTCTGGACTGGCGGATTAGCGTACGCTAGGTAGTCTAGTGCACGCTAATGCCGGGGGCTAGCGCACGCTGAGATTCCCGGTAATGTGCGCTAGTGTGACTGTCCAGTACTGGACAGTTTCCTACTAGACTCGACTCATGCCCAGGCAGCGCACGCTATTGGTCGATAGCGCGCGCTACCGATACACTTTAGCGCACGCTACGTTTGGATGATAGCGCGCGCTAATCGGATCAGGTGTGTACTGACAGTTTCTCCTGGACTCGGCTGTTGTCCAGGTAGCGCACGCTATTGGCCGATAGCGCGCGCTACCGAGGGGTTATTAGCGCACGCTACGTTTCGAGTAGCGCACGCTAACGGCCAGAAATATGGCTACTGGACTGGAGTTTTGTTCCGTTAGCGCACGCTAACTTTGAGGATTACGCGCGCTAACACTCCCTGGCTATATAAACCAGGGAGTTGACCGAGATGAACATATTTTCTCATTTCTTCCTCCTCTCCGCGGCTAAGGTGATTCCGGGTGATTTCTTGGCGATTTCTTCCTCCAATCATCTCATCCAACATCTTCCTTGAGTTCTTGGTGTATTATAACAACCTCAACACGAATCTTTCATCCTAATCCAAGGTAAAATCTCTTAGAACCCTACTTTTGGATAATTTGGGGGTTTTGGGATTTTTGTCCGATTCGTTCCGTTTTGTTGGTTAATTCATGATGAATATGATTAATCTTGTTGGTATTCCTCGTTTTCCTACGGATTCATAATGTATTTCGTAGTATCTTTCGTTATCGAGGGGGTTTGGTTGTGGTCCGCCCTCGTTGTCGTTTTCGTACGAATATACATGAATCGTAGGCGGGTTTTCGGCAGTCGTGTTATTCGAATTGGTTAGAAGTGGTTGATTGTGTTATTCGAATTGTTAGGTTCATCTCCGCCGATTCCTCGCGGTTGTGCTTGACTCTCCCTTCCCGTTCGTGTCACCGTCTACTAATCGAGGCAAGTACCCTTATGAACTTACAATCTTAACGTAGTAGTATTGCATGAGAATTGTATGTGTGTGTATGCTCACTATGGGTTAGACCCGACGGTGTCTCGGTAGGGGTTCACGGAGGGGTGGATCCGCGAGCTTGCTTTTAACCACTATGGGTTAGATCCGGCGGGGTCTCGGTAGGGTTCCACGGAGGGGTGGATCCACGGTTAATTGTGGTGTATTTCACAAATGTGATTTGATTATGGCATTTCCGGAAATGAGTGTTTTGGAACTATGTTTTCTTGATTGCATGCATTTGCTATATGTGTAAGATGTAAGTTGTTCATTTGGTTACTTGTACTAGCGTAATTGCTAACCCCTCTGGGGACCCGTTTTGGGGAAATTCGTTTTATGAATTTCAGGTCAGGTTCATCGAGACGAGCGGGCGCTGGACCAGTATACGGATGATGGCCATGCGTGATGATTGTGCACGAGTGTTGTCTTATTGTCTTCAATCTTTTTACTTTTTGTGGTTTTTAAACTAATAGAAGTACTCGAGTACTTAAGAGCTCTTGTTCGTCCGGATTGTATTGTTGTCTATTATGTTTGTGTCAGATGATGGTGTTATGTTTGACCGGTTAAACCGGGTGGATTATTTTGTTTTGCGTCTTTATGACGAGGTGTTATTTTGTTGTTTCTGTGAGCCGATGAGTATGATGTTTGTTCATCTTGGTGGGTCCCATATAGGGATTCACGGCGTTGTAATATACCTCGAATATCTTGGGGGTATTACAATTCCAGTATTGTTCAGTTATGAGGATAATTGTTATGAGGAATTATTGTATATGTGGTATGTTGATGTTTCGTATATTGGGATTCGTATTGATTATTTCGTTGAGGAATGATGATCCCAGGGCTGATTGTATTGAGATCGTTGATCGTGTTGATCATTAGTCGGGGACGATGATCCCAGGATTGTTGTTTTGGATATTGATTAGTCATGTCGAATTTTCTTTGTCAGTTTGTCTTTGTTCACTTTAGTGGGTCTTTTGATCCTTATTGGATATGTGATTCTTTGAGTTTCGTTGTCATGTTGCATCGTGACATATCTGGAATCATATCTACGTTCCGATTGGTTATTGTGTAGGATTTTTAACTGGGCACACTATGGTTATGTGTTGATATTTCCACATTGAACCGTGCACACGAGACGTAGTTCGTGAGGCTAATTAGGTACATTGTCCCACGTATATTCTGGATTCTGTATACGGGGTGGACATGTGCACTGACACATTTCCGGATCGGGCGTACTGTGATGTCCATCTTTGAGTCGTACAATTTTTGGTCGTTCATAGTCTACTTAAATGTTTAGATGTGTTCGACGTTTTGTGATTAATCGTTCATACGCCCGAGGGGTATGTTCGACAGTCAAAGTTATTTCTTTGAGATCCATTATTGTTGATCATTTGGAGTTTACCTTGTTGATGGTATTCTCGGTTATTGTTGGTCCTTTGTTGATCATTTGGAGTTTACCTTGTTGAGGGTATTCTCGGTTATTAGTGATCTTTGTTGATCATTTGGAGTCTACCTTCTTGAGGGTATTTTCGGTTATTGTTGGTCCTTTGTTGATCATTTGGAGTCTACCTTGTTGAGGGTATTCTCGGTTATAGTTGATCCTTTGTTGATCGTGTTGGGAGTTTACCATGTTGAGGGTACTCTCGGTTATCGTTGATCCTTTGTTGGTCATATTGGAGTTATCATGTCGATGATATTCTCAGTGATGTATTGGTTGATCATTGTTACTGACCGTATGAACATTCGGACTGTACGTCGATGTTCGGGATTTTGTTATCATTATCATGTGGTAGTTGATCTACAGATATGTTGTGTATTATTGGTTTATCCATGTTGAGATTTGATTGTGTAATCCGACGGACAGGATTTGGCACAGATTGGATTATTTCTGCACTTATGAGTTATGATGATGTTTTGCGGATTATCGATATTTTTGGAATACAGTAGAGATGATTGTTGTTGAATTCATTTCGTTATTTGAGAATACGAAATGTGGAATATGTCAAGGATTGATTTAGTATGGATTGCTATGAATTGGTAAGGTTATAACGGTAAGATTACATTGGTAGTATTCTTACTTCGTTATTACATTGGTATGTAATTAATTATGATGCTGTGATCGATATCATTGTTGAGTATTGTGGCTGACCCCATCGTGGGCTTTATTTTTAGGTACTCGGAGATCGATCTAGTAGCGGTCGTGAAGGGGTGAGCTTCCCGGGTGATACTGGTTGTGGCATATTTTGGAGTATCGAGTATTTCTTTTCTGGTTATTCATTTCCGCTGCAAATGTGTATTTTGAACTGTGTTTTTATCCGGCACATGTGTATATTTCAGAATGGCCTTTTCGGTATTTTACCAACTCGTGTGTATTTTTAAAATGGCCTTTTGGCATTTTGTGAACTTGGGGTATTTCGTGAAACCCCTTTTTCTAAACTATTTTATCGGTACGTATAAGTGGTAGCTTAACGTATATTTTGAACTGTCAAGAATTGGCACTTCGACTTGTATTTTAACTGGTATTTTATGACGGTATTTGAGAATTTTGTTTTCAAAATATTTGAGTATTTGCAAAATATTACCATCATCGGCCTTTTGGCATTTTTAAATGTTTTTGAAATAGTTTTGAAAATGATTTTTAGCCTGGTGGGTTCCGGCGCGGGGCCCATGGCGCTGTAATATCCCAGATGGTTTTGGGGGTGTTACAGTGAGGTCATTCTAGAAGAACTTAAGGACGAAATTTCGACAATACCAATTGTGCAAACACCTAGTGTACCACGTATCGACACTATTGTGGATACGCAAACCAAGGACACGCCTCGTCGTAGTGGGAGGGTTGTTCGTCAACCCGAACGTTTCGTCGGCGTGGGAGCATATTCAGACCACTCCCCGGACCAGGATGAAATGGATCCATGTACGTACAAACAGGCAGTTCAAGACAAGGATGCTGAATCCTGGAAAACAGCAATGGAATCCGAAATGGGATCTATGGATTCTAACCAAGTGTGGGAGCTAGTAGAGCTACCCAATGGGGTAAAACCCATTGGAAGTAAGTGGGTCTACAAGCGTAAGAGAGGATCGAAAGGGAAGGTTGAAACCTACAAAGCAAGTCTTGTTGCGAAAGGTTACATTCAGAAGGGGGGCATCGACTACGATGAGACCTTTTCGCCAGTAGCCCTGCTTAAATCGATCCGGATTCTCTTAGCTATAACTGCGTATTTGGATATGGAGATTTGGCAGATGGATGTCAAGACTGCGTTCTTGAACGGGAGTCTTGATAAGGAAATCTATATGCGCCAACCTGAAGGATTTATTGCTGAAGGAGAGGAGCACTTAGTGTGCAAGCTTAAGAGAGCCATTTATGGTCTTAAGCAAGCATCAAGGTCTTGGAACATGCGATTTGATGAAGTCATTCAATTGTATGGTTTTGAACAGTGTCCCAGTGAGGTTTGTGTATACAAAAAGTGCAATGGAAACGTGCTAGTGTTTCTTGTACTATACGTAGATGATATACTTCTAATTGGAAACAATGTGAAGGTATTATGAGACGTAAGGGTATGGCTGTCTGAGCAGTTCGATATGAAGGATTTGGGACAAGCTAGGCACATCCTTGGTATTAAGATCTTTCGAGATCGCAAGAAAAGGATGTTGTGCTTATCTCAGGCATCCTATATCGATACGGTGCTAAAGCAGTTTAGCATGGAGAATTCCAAGAAAGGTTTCTTAACTTACATACATGGAATTCAACTATCTAAGGCTATGTGTCCTAAGAAACAGAAGGAGATAGATGACATGAAGATGGTCCTTTATGCTTCGGCAGTGGGAAGCCTCATGTATGCTATGCTTTGCACTAGGCCTGATATCTGTCAAGCTGTAGGCATGGTGGCGAGATATCAGTCAAACACAGGACCGGGACATTGGATTGCTGTCAAGCATATACTCAAGTACCTGAGAAGGACTAGGGAGTATATGCTTGTATATTAATCAGATACACTTTGTCCCTTGGATTACACTAACTCAGATTTCCAGTGAGACAAAGTTAAGCTTAAGTCAACCTCGAGATATGTTTTTGTTGGACTTAGATGTGGTTCTTGGTTTGCATAAAAGTATCACAATTTTATTGTGGCCCGGAGGAACCACGAGCCCATAGAGCAAGGAAACATATCAGTAGCAAGTAACATTGTAAAACGAGGGAATGTAGTGTTGTTCAAGATTGCATTTGGAAACAACCTAGTTGATTCTTTCATGTGGAAGGAATGGGGTTGAGATGTATGGCAGCATTGCTTTGAGTATAAGTGGGAGATAGATAGACATAGTCTAGATAGTATACTTCAAAAGCATGCTTTGAGTATAAGTGGGAGATTATTAGGGTTGTATACGTCAAAGCATACTTTATGCTTGTATTACCTAATTTCCCGGTCTTTATCTATGAGAATATTTAATTCATTTATCACATGTGTTTGCATATTTATTCAGGCTATGGTTATGCAAATGTAGTCTAAATTACTTTATATTGTAGATAATGTGGTGTGTAGTGTCACACAGAAGATCACATTGTCGGTTCCTTATATAGTAATATTTAGTTCACAACCTATATAACATTAGACAGTTATGTGAGAGGTCGTAGTATATGCTTGAGATTGGTTGGTCTTGACCATTAGTATATATTAGCGTATTCTTTATACGTTGAACAAGATCGAGGTGAGATAGATTCTTCTGTACTGACTATAAGAAGAACGTACATCTCAGATAATTATTATTTCTTAATTCTAGTGATTAATATTTAATTATATATATTTAATATTTATTGCTTTGATTTATCATGGGTGAGAGCCACAATGATTGACTCAATATGCTCGATATTTTGGGCAATATTATTATCTATATGATAATTAATATTATAGCTAGGAATTGTGTCCCGACCAGTCGGGTTGATCATGTCCCTTGAGGCACTCGAAAGGATTATTATATCAAACCCTGCAGGTGGAATTAATTTTCCGATATAGTAATAAAGGTCGAGTGGTATACTCATGTATAACACATTAATTAATTAAAAGCTGTCAGTAGCTTAAATTAATTAATGGACATGGAATATCTTAAACACGGGAAATAATTAATTCAAAAAGGAGCCCAATTTCGTAATTTGGGATTTTGGTAGGAAGTGCAATATTAACTTATTAGTGGACTAAGTTGATATTAATAGAGTCTTCATATTAGGAAGAGTCCTAATAATGGAAGGAAGATATCTATTGCGAGTCCTTACCATATCCTCTTTAAGGTCCCTAGAGTAGCCCAAAACACCTATAAATACATATCAAGAGGTGGCCGATTTTATATTAATGCTTGCTCAAAATTTTCGATTTTTTTGGTGTGTTTAATTGTGGATCTTGACTTGTGTCTTGGATTCCACAATTTAGTTAACACAATATTTTTCTAATATACCACAAATATTCAAGAAAAATAGAGAGAAAATCGAAAGGAATTTTGGAAGGAAAAATTCGGCCGATCCCCTTGCTGTGCAAATTTAGTCCGGTAGATTGTTGCCCACACGACATCCGGACGTAGGCGGGATATACTCTAGAAGATCTTGAGGTAGAAATACAAGAAGATCGGAGAGGAACACGAAGAGGACATAAATCGACCAAAAGAGATTTTTCTACCACTTCGCGTCAAAGGTAAAAATTACCGACTCCCATGCGTAAATATGTTTTAATTGTTTATTAATCTGTTTAGTTAATTAGTTGACAAGCCTAAATAGATCCGGTTTTTGCGTTGGTTAGTTTATAAAACCGTTTATTAAATTATCACCACCAACTTGCTTCCGTTGCGTTTTATATTCCAACAGAAACACCTCGGCTCGGCATACCGAAAATACAAATGCTAGATACAATGGGGCATAACGTCGCAAAACAACATAGCGTAGATGCCAACTCAGCACAACAAAGAATCATAACACATATCATATACAACGATTACCATCGTAAAGTAATACACACACAAACACTACAGCAACGACGGTATCGTTCGGCGACCTGAACGGCCCGAACGATAACCAGCACATAATTACAAACATCATGAAACAATCACACATGTACACAAACGTACAAACCCAAGCTTCAACAGTTCACACTCGTGAGACAACACGCAAATCACCACGAGGCGACAAACAGTAAACACCAGTTCACACCTCTCACAGAGGGCTAGTACAACAAATGTGTGGCAACGCCTCAACGTTCATGCCACCAATTCGATCATACTCAGAAGCTAACATCATAACGACAAACCAAACATCATACATACATTTCCAAACCGCAAACGGGAACTGCTAGGTTTTAAAAAACGAAAACCTCCTTTTGAAAATAATTTAGAAAAACACTGGTTGATCTTGAGTATCACCTTTCAAAAAAAGTACAAACGTGAAACATCGTTATCGAGACTTTGGAGAACCATTTCGCATTTGATAAAAATGAGGACACTTTCTCTTAGTGAAAAACTTTCAGAATATTCGACCCTCGGGTCTAAGTAAAAGTGTTTATAAAACATTGAAAATATCTCAAAACATTTTGGTCCTCGAGGTAGAAGAATTTTGAAACATATTGTGGCACCTTGGATGTACCACGAGAAAATAATTCATTTTAAAAGTATGTCTCGAAATTTATTTTCTAAGATACTCAAGGTTTTCAAAGATAATTCAATGGGCTAGAATGCCCAAAAATTTCAGGTAATTACACAGAACATTATAGCGCCGTGGGTCCCGCGTCGGAACCCACCAGGCTAAAAACCATCATTTCAAAAATGCCAAAAAGACCGATGACGGTAATATTTCAAAAACTCACAAAAGCCATTTACAAAATACTAAATACCGTCATAAGAGCAAACGATCAAGGCCATAATGCCAAAAACTCGGTTAAGGGAATCAGTTTTCGAAATAAAACTCAGTCGGTAAAATACCGAAAGCCATTACAAAAGAACTCACGCAGCGGATAAAAGAAATACAGTCCAACATGCACAATCCAGCGACACTACTCCTCATATGAATGAAATATGAGAGTCAAATAACCACATATCACGAAATAAAAATCCATAAGAGGATTCCGTCAATTAACTCATAATCATACCTGTAACTCGCATCAGACGAGGCACAAACACAAAGAAGAGAGACTTACATCCACAGGTCGCACGAAGATGATGATCGCCCCACGATACTAATCATGACCAACAAACTCAGATGACGCGTCGCAACACGACTTAGTCAGACAAAATCCGACGAGACAAAACTCAACAGACACCACTGACCCGACAGCCTAGGTTTCAACAACCTAAGCTCTGATACCATTTATGTAACACCCCCAATCCGCTCAGGGATATTATATGCCGTAGAACCTTTCCGCAAGGATCTACCAGGCTGGTAACAACAAACGAAAAACTCGACGATGCCTTTAAGGCTACAATAACTCAGTAGACCGACTTGGTCTTTCAATAAAAAGATACAACTCAAATACAATTCATGCCCACGCAGGGGTCAAAATACAACAACTCCCGTACAACGGGGAAAAATTACTGCAGCGGAAAAAAAAGTGCAACTGAACCAATTCTCAATGTACGGTTCCACATGTGATTAGTATCGATCATCTTTCATCATCCTTCATGCCGACCCTATGCCACGCTCCCTGAAACCTGAATGCAATACAGACATCCACCCCCCGATTACTCGGGGGTTAGCAAAATTCAACTATTTTGATAGTGCAAGTACAAGTGCAAATACGAGCCATATAATTCAAGTTCCAAAGATAACAATAATCAGGAATTCTCAAAGATTCAAATACAACGAAATGAATACTTCCCGAGGCAAGAGTTTGAGTAAAACTTTCCAAATCCGAAAGATCACAAATAATGAGAACGGTTTGCAAAATGGTTTAAAATACCCTCGGGAGTTTTAATAGAAAACAACTCAGGATTATCAAATCCTTATCTTTCCAAAAATCAACAGGGGTCACAGCCCAAAGGTTTTCTTTTCACACATAGAAAACCGACAACAATTCACAGGGTCAGAACCCATATCACGTGTCCTCGACGGACATAAAATCAACACAACGTAATCACGCACAAGCATCGCCTAGGACTGGGACGAAGCCATAAATCCCACTCGAGGCCTCTAAGAACCCTCCCGAGATGGCTAGCGAAACACAAGTCACAACATCTCACGGTTAGATCAATCACTTGTTGCATCCTGGCCACATGATCGCATGCCATGTGCCACCGTAGATTATCTTTGGCGCTCACGGTTGGATCAATCACTTGTTGCATCCTGACCACATGATCGCATGCCATGTGTCACCGTAGTTTTTATTAGGCTCTCACGGTTGGATCAATCGCTTGATGCATCCTGGATACATGATCGCATGCCATGTACCACCGTAGGCCCCGCCCACATCCATACATTCACACACAGCACAATACAACACATATATTCAAACAATTCACCCAGAGGCATCAAACACTTAGCAAAACACCACGCAAAACCACAACGCACCGAAATGAAACCATATACGTCCACACGCAATATCAAGTGCAACATCAACACCAAACATATCCATAGAATTTACATAGTCATTCACAAACCACAACGCACCGAAATGAAACCATATACGTCCACACGCAATATCAAGTGCAACATCAACACCAAACATATCCATAGAATTTACATAGTCATTCACAAACCACACCATTCACAAAACACACGCGTTTTGAAAACAAGCCTTTAACAAGACTAAACCGAATCTTTTGAAAGTTCAATTCAAACGACCAAACAACCACATTTAGACGATCACTAATTATCGTATCCATAAAACAAGAATTATATGGACAAGGTACTTGCCTCGAAATCGGCACGCAAGTATTCCGACGAACACGGCTCAACTGGGAAGCTTCGGAACGCCTGATGCTATCGAAAAGGAAGACGACAATGAACGGAAGGGTTCAACACGGTTTCTTCGCAAGAAACTCGACCCTAACATCATATAATTAATAAATCAACGATCATACGAGGAAGAATAATCATAGAACGTCCGAAAACCCCTCTAAGACATTCTACCGGACACCTTCAAGGCGTCGATCAAGAACTCGACCAAAACAACGAATCGATACGATCCAACCATGGAATAACAAGGGAAATGATATAATACATCTAAATAATCATAAATCCATCACAATCCTAAGTTAAATCGGATTAAACGGATGAAAACAACCAAAACACCCAAATTCCCAAAAACTAGATTTCTAGAAAATCTGACCTGATTCGCTCGATCAAGGGATGTTATAGGATGGATGATTGATGATATGAACTCCAAGACTTTATGGATTGATTGTCCAACAACATCTATCCATGATAATCACACCTCCAGCCGCGGAAAAGAAGGAAAAGAATGAGAAAAATGGTGAAAAACCCGTCTGCAGGGCCTTAAATAGGCTGCCTGCCGGCAGAGTTACGTACGTAACCGGCCAAGGGCTTACGTACGTAACCGGCCATGGCCGAGACACTGCCCAAAAATGCCGGCATCGTTACGTACGTAACCGGCCAAGGCTTACATACGTAATCGGCCTTACATATGTAACACCCCCAGATCCGAACGGGAATATTACAGCGCCGTGGGCCCCGAGATGGAACCCACAAGGCTGAAGGAAATTTTCGCAAACATTTACAAACGCCCAAGAGGCTAACGACGGTATTATCTATTAAAAATATTCGAAGATTTATAAAACTCGTTTATCAAACCGTCGTAAAAACTCATTTGAAACCACAAGGCCCAAAATGCCAAAACTCAACAGTTTAAAAAGCACATACGTTAAGCTATCGCTTACACGTACCGACAGAATAGATTTAGAAAATGATTGCCAAAGTAACCTAAGTTACCATATACCAAAAAGGTCATTTAAAAATACTCACGCAGCGGATAAAGACAAACAATTAAAATACTCTAGCAGCGGAATACAACAACTGATCAGAAACTCAAAACACAAATACATGCCCTTGCCAGTATCCTCCGGGAAGTTCATCTCTCCACAACCGCTACAAGTTTGATAATCCAAGAACCTAAAAAGAAAGCCCACGACGGGGTCAGCCATAATATCCAACAATGATAACCATCACATCTCATCAATAATTACATATCAATGGAAATACTAAGTAAGAATACGACCAATATAATCTTACCGTCGTAACTTTACGAGAATCCACAATTCATATCCTTAACAACACATTAAAATAATATCAAAATATTTGTACGGTATCTCAACAATACTCAAGGTTCTCAAAACATTATCATAACTCGCGATACGGAAATTATACCAACTCTGGCCAATTCAATCCATCGGATAACATCGACAATTCCAATACGATAATCGATTGTCCATCAAAGACAAGTACCAAGGAAATACGGAACATACCTCAAGATACGAAATACCATTACCATCACGTCAGTCTAATCCGAGATCAGATCAACACAACAGACGGACATGGTCCTAACACAAGACCTACAAATGCATACTCATATGACAACGTCAATATGATCACAACAATAACGACAATGTATACTTATGGCCACCCATAATATACATATGCACAATAACAACAACATATGGTAATCCAACGATCCAGCGCACACAGCTATAGATTCCCATGATGATCCCATCGGACCAACGCATGGTGGCATTACTCGGCAAATGATCCAGCAAGACACAGCTATAGATTCCCATGATGATCCCGTCGGACCAACGCATGGTGGACATATGACAACAATGCACAACTGGACAAAACAACCGTGCACAATACACGACAACAACAATGCACAAATGCATGACAACAACGATACACGAATGTATCACGACATGATCAACACAAATGACAGAAATGATTAAAATACTTGCTCCGAGTCCTTCGAGAGCAATCTCGATATCTAAACCATCACCAACCATTATTCTAAATAATCACCGATCCAAAACATCACGGACGGTAGATAATTCACGTTTTCGTCAATACCATGATGTATCCTCGATAACAAGTATACCAACGACAATTGTAAATCATATACATTATGATTTAAATTCCCAAAACTCGAATACAACCTATAATTCCAAATCTCCTGTGATTACGATTATACATTGCTATACAAATTATAAACGAATGAAACTGAAACCATTCATTAAATATTATAAACTGAGCAAGTAATAACTTGCTTCGATACCGATATAATGACGAGGAAGCTGTTACCAAATCCATTGCCGTCATCTACAAGTTCCTCGGTCCCGACCAACGCAATCAACGAACATTCTCGAGCTCGACCGCAACACACGGTTGTAATCACTGATCAATATTCTCAACTTATTACAGTAATCAATCAACAACAATCCGATATCCTTTAACATATAAACAATCATCCAACTTATAATCCAAGTTCTATATCCATATATCATCTTCCTCAATATCAACATCATGAATCATTAAGAACGTAACAACACTTTCATAATCTATCATTACAGGGAGTAATCATCGACAATAACATCAACATCCGAAACTGAGGAGAAGGATTAATCCACTTATCTCAAGAAAACGAACAACACTATTCAAACCACAAGAATCATATCAATATCTTCATGTCAACAATAACATCATCATAATCCGGTAATCCATCTCATAATCATGCTTATCAACTTGTTTATGTAATAATCATCAACTCAAGAACATCAACATTCAATCCAAAACGAAATCCAAAGATGAAGAGTAATTACCTCTTTGAAGGAATGGATTGAATCCCAAGGTTGAATCCGTTTTCAATCACTTCCAAGTTTCAAATGTTGTTAGGAATGATCAACTCAAGTGTTTGGGACCTCAACTTCTCTCTAAGACCTCTCTCTATCGTCTGAAGGTGAAAGAATGGACGAAATGCTTCATAATACCCGTTTGTCCCTTATATAGAATACATTACTAGCGTGCGCTAAACCTTATGTTTAGCGTGCGCTACGGCCTTAGCGTGCGCTAACTGACCTTTGTTAGTGTGCGCTATCGCAGTCCAGAGGCAACTGTCTTACTGCATGAAGTGATTTACGTACGCAATGCCCATGCAATAGCGTACATAAATGCCTCTATTTAGCGTACGCAAGTGTCTTACCTTAGCGTGCGCTACTCATAGTTGACTCGTTTGTCTGTATGCTCCGAAGACTGGTCCACACGCCGAAAGTGCTGACGAGGATAAGATTCATTTTTGTCCGATATACAGTTAGTGTGCGCTAATCAACATGCATTAGCGTGCGCTAACACTACATTACAACATCCGTTGACTTATCAGAACGTGCGCCGAAAGTGGCCTGGTCCACACGCAGATTCCTTCCGATCTGACTGCATTAGCGTGCGCTATCTTATATCCATAGCGTGCGCTAAACCTGCACGATAGCGTGCGCTACTCCTGATTATTAGCGTGCGCTAATAATGTTACACTTAGCCATTTTCAGCTATTCTTGTCCAATCGTCTCAACATACAAAATACGAACATACGGCATACTGAATACATATACTTCTTACATCCAATTGTCGACCAAGTACGACAATTATACCAATACAGATGTCTTGGTCCTTCAATTATTTTACCCATACTGTACAGATTCCACGCTGTACAACATAACTCGGATAAAATAATCTTAAACAACAGTAGTGGAAATTCCGGATATTAAAACATACGTAACTGTCGAGCACTACCGGCCGTAACTCGGCCAGTGCCGGCCTGGGCCCAGACTGCCCGGCCATGACTCGGCCGGGGCCAACTCCGACGACCCGGACGACCCCGAAACCCGAACCTGAATACGAAACGAAGATACGGTTACGAAGTACTCGCAAAGACGAATTCGAGCACTAAGAGAACACACGATTCCGACCACCCGAAGGCTCGAAATTCGACAATGGAAAGTAATTACCCCAAACTTTGGGAAATTACGAAAACGGCCCAAAACGTCCGAAATACACGATACACGATCGAAACACCAAGCTAAAGCTCGCAACATGAATAATAACATTAAATGAACTTACGAGAAATTCGAGACAACAGTTTCGGACGAGATTCGCAAGAATCAAACTCAAGTGCGGAAAAATCGCTTAAGAACACGAAACTCAACAAAACGATACCGAAACAAACTCGGACGTCAAAAAGTGCAGAATTAAATATTCTTAAAATGACGAAAAGGTCAGAAGAGAGTCGTCAAAACGGGCTCCCGCCAAAAAAAAAGAAAATTACTGAAATCCGAAATTACGGATATTACAAAATCAACATATGGACTAGTAACAACCAAAAATATGTCAATGGACTCATCCAGAAGGCATTACTATCGAAATCATATTATAAATAAAATGAAAATTTGAAACCGTATAAAAACATACGCAGGAACAATATTTATTGATAGTGATTTATGATCATATAAGAATGGTTTTTATGTTGTGAATTGAGAATAAATCTGAATCATTGATCTGTGTGTGATGTACGGTCCAAATTGGCTTATGCATGCAATATATGTATTTCGTGCATCAAACTTGCAATGCGTAAAAACTCTGCATTATATGCATTAAAATATCGATGCACTAGAATATTACATTCTATGCATACGTTTTTGTGAGAATAAATCTAGGCCATCCATTTAATCAAGATCTATAGATCAAATTCATTCTTATTTCTTAACTTAAGTATCATTCTCACCAGAACTCACCCCTATAGACACTTGTATAAAACATCTAAACTAATGACCACGATTTTAAGACGTTAAGTTATGAGATTGGCATATAAATTATTTGACTCAGTTTTGATTTGATTTGTAAAAAGTATGTGTATATTTTATTCTTTAAGCAAGTTAAGTTTTATATATAACAAGACACTAGTATAACACCCGTGTAATTACATGGGAACACAAAAAAGAACTCTTATGTAAATATATAATATGTAAATCGTTAATTATAAATTTCATAATACTTCTTTATAATAAACTACACTATTTGTTCTGTTTATGATTACACTCTTGATTTCATAATACTCTTGTTTATAAATTCATTCTCATCGCAACAAAAGATTTCTAATTTTTCCTCATCTCCACTCTTGATATGGCTACATAAAGCAAACCATGACCGAATACGGGTCTTGGAAGATACATACCGACATCAGAGAGTGTTGATATTGACTCTTAAATATAGTCATGGCAAAGCTCATAATAAGTTCGAACTGGCGTATTTGAAATTTAAATGGTAATCTGATATCTATCGGGCTTAATATCAATTGTGGAATAAATACTTTACTCTCAGAATTATTCCCCGAAATTTTTTTGTTCAATAATATAGTTACGAATTTGAAAAATTATCAATGATGTGACATTGCATAATCCTGATGATTGATCCATATTTTGAATTAGCATAATTGAAACTCTAACTTACGATTTCAAGATGTGATTTGGAATTCTAGAACACTTGATGCTATTAAAAAATTTTGACTTTTAGAGGTCGCCGAAATTTTGCATATATTATCAGAACTGAGATATATCCGTTTGTCTTTTGAAATTATAGACATCACGTAATCGTTTACTACCTCCACAATGTCGTTTGTTGGCGCCAAGATCGCTCTTTCTTCAAAAAATTACTTTATGGAAAGTTACTTATAAGTGAATGATACATCAATGGCTGAAATATGATCTTCGGCATTCCGGATCTGTAAATATCAAGAATATCAATCAAGGTTTCTCTATCGACTTCTTCACCTAGCTCACCATCTATAATTTTGAGGATTCATTCGGAGAAGTCCTTAATTTCTTGTAGATTGTGAGATGACATTGTTTCTCCAACAATTAATCTCATATTCTTGGTCAGTCTTATGGGTTTGCAATAATGCCAACGTGAATAAGAGCTTATACTTGAATAACTGATTTATGCATTGTCCTTTGGTACAATTTCATTTGTAGAATTATACTAAATAATTGTGGCAAGGGTAATTTTAGTAATATTTTAAATTTAAAAAGCTTTTGGAAATACATAAGAGATTTTGACTATAGCTTAAAATTAAGCACTTCTCAAATTGCAATAAAAAACATAATATTAGTATATATAATTTAATTACTTGTATGACTTATTATAAATATACCTGTTAATCTAGAAAACTATATCCAAGTTCTAGCCTTAAAATTATCAAGAAATTTAACAATTTAGATTGTAATATAAGAATAGCTTGGATAAGTTAAAAAATATACATCACGATTTTGTCCTGATTAAAAATGACCTTAAAATTTTAGAAAATTCCAAAAGAAAAAACTCAATTGATTTGATTGAAGTGAAACGGTATATTTATGCTTACATGATATTTTTTCAAACATTTAGCTTCATATTTAAGAGTATTAAAGTCTACCCATTTTACATTAAAAAAAAATAAAAAAGAGTTGAAGTACTTTAGTAATTTCTGAATCTTGTATTACAAAAGATCTCGACGGAATTTGGTTGAAGTGAAACATATGTATATTCATTTTAAAATAGGAGATTATGACTTATAACTTAAAATCAAGTACTTTCCATTTTGCCAAAAAATCAAAAAAGAAGTATCATCACCCTAGTATATATATATATATATATATATATATATATAAGTGAATTACTTGTATGACTTATTGTAAATATACTAATCGCAGGGTTAACTAAGAAAACTACATCCACATCCTAGCCTAATTAAAATTATCCTCATTTTTTAAAAGTAAAAAATACCCAATTTTGTTTGTAATACAAGATGAGCTCGGAAAAGTTATAGGGTACTTTTCAGGCATTGAACTTCATATTTAAGAGTACTAAATTCACGAAATTTTATATTCAAAAGAAGAGAAAAATAATTAGAGTATTTTTAGTAATTTGTGAAACTTGTATTACAAAAAATCTAAGTGACATTTGATTTAGTTGAAACTTTATATCATTTTTAATGATATTATTTTCAAATATTTAGCTTAATATATAGAAGTATTAAAGTTGGCACATTTTACATTCAAGAGAACACATAAATAGTTGGACACTTTTAGTAATTTCAGAAACTCATATTAGAAAAAAAAAATCTCAATTCATATCTGACTGTGTTAAACTGTATTTGATGAAATTTTAGTTCCACATTCTTTTTTGGTCCTTTTTTTCTTGCCAAAATGGTTTAAATCGTTAAGTATTTAACGATTTCTGTTAAATGGCCAAAAGGAGATAATTTAATCCTTATATTTGAAAAAAAAATTACATAAATTATTTGGATATAATTTAAGAAATAAAAGCATATCCAAAACTTTCAAAAATATATAGTTGATTTCAAAAGTAGATAAATTAACAAATCTTTTTAAACTAAAAAAATAAAAAATTACTTAAAAATCACTTAAAACGGTCAATTTTTATTTTATGAAATTCTCTATGTACAAAGATGAATCTACGGATTAGTATATTACTAAATTTAATTTATTATATATTTAGAAACATCTCTATGAAAATTCATAAAATTAGTAATTATATAATTTAGTAAATATAAGTTTTTTATTTATTTTGTTATTTTATATTAATAAATCAATTTAGTAAATATAAGTTTTTTAATTTATTTTGTTATTTTATATTAATCAAATAAGATTTAAAACTAAAATAGACTAATTGATTTATTCCATAGTTTCTTTTATTTATTTCTAAATAATAATTAAAACTATTATTTCTACACTTTCAATAATATATTTAATAGGATTATTTCGATTTATTTAATTGATTAGGACTTCAAGTACCTTTTTATTATATATATTCAACACTTTTTTGCATACCATCAAGCATCTTCAACTTCAATTGATATTTCTTTTATTGATATTCCTAATTATAGTGACTAACCAATATAAATTAATTAATTAGTGGAATATATAATATTTCCGCGAGATCTTAGATTTAAGTTTTTAATATATAGTGCATACTACTATATTAAATTTTTCTTTGTTTGTGATTTATATTTTTAACTAATGAAAATATGAAATATTTATGTAAATATAATCAATTCCTATTTATTTATAATTCATATTCCTTAATTCATAAAAATTGATAAGGTTCTCGTTTCTTGGATCGAATGAATCAATTGAATCGAATCGAATCAGTATGGACTCGAATCGAATCGAATCGAAATATATATTAAGGTTAAATAATAATAATAATAATAAAAATAAACATAATAAATATAAATAATAATAAAAATAATAATATAATAAAATATAAACGATAAGTTGAGATCTATTAGATAAGGGTAAATTATAATAATATTAATGATATTAATAACAATAACGATAATAATAACACTAATAATAATGGTAAATAATAATAATAGTAAACAACAGCAACAACAACGATAATAATAAATATTATTAATAATAATAGTAAATATATTTTGTAATAATAACAATAATAATTAAGATTAATAATAATAATAATAGTAATCAACAACAATGATAAATATTATTAGTAATAATAGCAATAATAATTAAGATTATTATTAATAATAATAAGAAGAAGAAGAACTGCATCGAATCGAATGGACTGAACAATCGAATCGAATCAATTGAATTGAATCGAATGAACTCGAATCGAATCGAATCAAGTGAAAATCAAAATAAGTCCAAAAGAACAGGGCCAAAGTATATTAAGGTTGTGTTTAACACTACCTTATCAGCTAGCTTATAAGTTTCAGGAGCTTATTTGACCATTGACTAAAAAAAAAGCTCGTTTCGTAAACCACTAACTTCTCAAATCAACTAGCTTATAAACTAACTGATTGATAAGCTGATTTTACAAGCTTATGAAAAAAGAAAATAGTTTCTCATCTTTATATATTCCATATATGTCCGTGACCTAAATAAAAACATAGGGTTATTTTACATAAACACCCCTGAGTAATTGACATATTACAAATAAACCCACAATCCATTAACTTTTCAGGAAAATTGAGGCTTCAGATGAGTGGTGGACGCGAAAAATTATGGTTCGTCTGATCGTCACTCCATTACACTTGCTAATGAATTACTTTGTTATAAATATAATACAATAATTTTGTGTTCGATTTATCTTTTATATTTTACGGAATCTTTTTGATACCTATTGTTGTTGTGAACTTGTTCCTAACTAAAATTATACACACAAGTCCTATTCAGCGGCAATTTTAAACCATCAAAAACAAATTATCAATGACTTTTCAAAGTGACTGAACTGTGAATAGTACATATGTGTAATTTAGAGGTAGTATATATTAAATAATAATAGACAAAAATATCATTTATTTTATTTTATAACAATTATTGTTAAAATATAATGAGAAAGTTTAAAAATAATAGAAAAATAAAAGTTATGCCATTTTATGTAATTTTATAAGAAACATCTGTTAGGATTGTATACTGCAAAGCATACTTTATGCTTGTATTACCTAATTTCCCTGTGACTACCTATGAGAATATTAATTACATTTAATCACATTTTTTGCATATTTATTCACGTTATGGTTATGCAAATGAAATGTCTAATTATTTTATATTGTAGATAATGTGGTGTGTTGGTGTCACACGGAAGATCACATTATCGGTGCCTTATAAAATAATATAATAGTTCACAACCTATATAATTATTAGACAAATTATATAAAAGGTTGTAGTGTATGCTTGAGAATAGTTGGTCTGACTATTAGCATGCATTATCGTATTTGCATACGTTGAACTGGATCGAGGTGAGATAGTGTCTTCTGTACTGACTGTAAGAAGAACGTAAATTTCGGATAATTATTATTTCTTAATTCTAAGTATATAATATTTAATTGTGTATTTATAATACTTATTGCTTTGATTTACCATAGGTGAGAGTCAAAATGATCGACTCAATCAGCCTCGTATCTTGGGCAATAATATTATTTATACGACAGTTATTATTATTACTTGAAATCGTGTCCCGACTCGTGCGGGTTGATGATGTCCCCTTGAGGATCTCGATAATGATTATTATATTAAACCCTGCAGGTGGATTTAATTCCGATATAATAATAAGGTTCGAGTGGTACTACTCTTGGATAAGATATTAATTAATTAAAGCTGTCAGTAGCTTATAATTAATTAATGGACATTCGATATCTTAAACACGGGAAATAATATATTTAATAAGGATCTCAATTTCGTAATTTGGGATTTTGGTAGGAAATACAATATCAACTTTTTAGTGGACTAAGTTGATATTAATAGATTCATTATATTAAGAAGAGTCCTAATAAGGTAAGATGCATTTATTGGGAGTCCTTCCATAATCCTCCTTAAGATCCCTAGTAGTAATCCAAGAGCCTATATATAGGACATATTGGGTTGGCCGATTTTTGCATCATTCATACACAAGAAATTTCGATTTTTTCTTCTAAGTGTTTAATTGTGGATCTTGACTTGTGTCTTTGATTCCACAATTGAGAGAACACTTTTATTCTTGCTACATATCAAAATAACTTGAAGAAAAGAAAATCGAGAGTTGTGAGGGATAGAATTTCGGCCGATCTCAAAGTTGTCCAAGAAAGATCCGGTAGCTCGTTGCCCACACAACGTCCGGGTTAAAGCGGATCATACTCTAGAAGGTCTAAAGGTATAAATACAAGGTGATCAAGATGAAAGCAACCAATACTCTTCAAAAGGTAATATCCTATGATCTTTGGATCTAGATTAGGATATTTTAATAACCAACATATTTAATTAATAAATAATAAATAATATTTAAATTGCTTATTAGTCTTAGTAATTAATTAATTAGCATGCCTAAATAGATCTTATGCTCGTGGATGCATAAAACGTGATTATCATCTTTCCCAAACTTCGCTTCCGCTGCGTTTTACTTTCCAACAATTGGTATCGGAGCCGGATTTTTAGGCTTTTTGCTATTTTAATTAATTTTGGTGATTAATTGATAGCAATTTAAATATTCATATATTTTGATGTTGGAATATTTTGCTACATGTGTTCTTGCAGGTGATATGATCCAATTATTATGATTTATGTGAATAGTTTATTTATTTTTATTAATCATGCAATTGTTGGTTTGACCCATTTTTTAGGCATGTAATGGTTTTTCCGTGAGAAAATCCGCGGGTAGTTCTAGGTGTTTTATTTTTCGTGTAATTTTGATGTAATTTCGATGTATTTTATTTTGTATAAAATTGTAATCGAATTCGGAAACGACGGGATCACGAAGAAATAGAGCGTAACCGACTACTCGGAGGCTGGCCGCGCGGCCGACAAGAATAGCAAAGGGCCGCTGAAAAGACACGGCCGTCCGAGCAACCATGCCGCGGCACTGTCCGGCCGGTCGCCCAGCTTTTGGTTTGGTCCGTCTGCTTGGCCGTTGGTTGCGTCCGCTGGAGAGTCGGGATTTAAAATTAAATTTATTTTATGTAAATAATTTTGCATAAAAGTGAAATTTTAATTTTGGAAATCCACGGCCCGGCCAGTGAAGAGCGACGAGATGCTTGATTCAGTGGGAGAGATCGAGTCGAAGATTTTCTCGGGTTCAACTCAAGGAAGAAGACCATGATAATTGGATAATTTAATTATCCATGCTTTATTTTTGGTTTTTTATTGTTTTGATGTATGGCATGTATGAATGTATGCGTGATATGTTTTCTGCATGTTAGGACGAGAATATTAATAACCTAAAGGCTAAAATAACTAAGTGATTAAATTGATTTATTTTTTAAAATAAAATTAAATTGGCATCCATAATTAATTTAAATTGTGAAGTAAATAGCATGAGCGTTGACATTAGGGTCTTCCTCCATATCGGATGTGCTAATTATAGGTTCACTAGTTTTAAATTTCAAAATGATAACATAAGGTAAATATTACTTTTTATGATAGGACCTCTCCATCTGTAGGACTATTATTTAAAAGGTAATATTTTAAGGATGTTAAATTATGGTGTTCACGTAGGTGTATTAATTAATAAGCTCCCCATCGGAGTCTATGTTAATTAATACATGGCCAAGAGGAACCAACTATTAATTTTACTTGTCATAACGTAATTTGACTAGATAGTAAAATTAAAGACATAAAACTCTACTTGGAAAATATGTGTGTAAACGTCCACATGATCGTGGCTTGCATGTGCGGATTTTTCGAGGTGTTGGTTGCTAGCATATATATTGTGTTTTGGGGGTTTTCGATATATTTTGCTATGCATTATCTGATGGATGTTTTTAATTTTTATCTCAGGTGTCTTTCAATCCACTAGCTGTTATTCTCAAAGAAAATAAACTTGACGGCACTAACTTTGCCGATTGGAAAAGAAATCTTGATATTGTCCTGACTGCTGAGGGGCATAAATTTATCTTAATCGAGGAGAGCCCTATAGAATCAGAACCGGATGCCACTCCTGAAGAGTTGGTTGAATTTCAAAAATGGAAAAAGTCTGATGAGATGGATCGCTGTTACATTTTGGCTTCACTGACAAATGTATTGCAGCATCAGCATCAGATGATGGGCTCGGCCACGGAAATGATGAAAAGTCTCACGGAGATGTTTGGTCATCAGAATCGGGCGGCTAGACAAAATGCAATGAGGGTGTTGATGACAACCAAAATGTCTGAAGGGACCCCAGTAAGGGATCATGTTCTAAACATGATGTCTCATTTGAACGAACTGAGCATACTGGGGGCTACTATCGATGCAGAAACGCAGGTCGATATTATCTTGGGTAGTTTACCAAGAAGCTTTGAGCAGTTCCGCCTTAACTACAATATGAACCGTAAGACATATAGTTTGGCAGAACTTCTGACAGAGCTTCAATCTGCTGAAGGTTTCTTCAAACAAGGTTATCATCAGATTCTTGCGGCAACCGGTGCTACTTCTTCCAAACCCAAATGGGGAAAGAAGAAAAAGCAGGTTGGCCAGAAGCAAGTGGCAACCCTCAAGGTGAAAAGCAAGACTCCTCACCCCGAGGCGAACAAAAAAGCCAAAGGGAAAATGCAACAAGTGCGGTCAGAAAGGACATTTTAAAGCGGACTGCCCTGCCCTTAAGAAAGGTATGTCTCGTGCACTAGTAGTCAAAACATGTTTGGCATCTTGTTCTTCCACTTCGTGGAGAGTTGATTCAGGCTCCACTGATCATGTTTGCTTTGACTCGCATGGTTTTCAGGTAACCAAGCATCTTAGTGCGGGCGAGATTACCATCAACTGGGGCGATTATTCCAGGCTTATGGCTGTTGCAGTGGGAGTCATTCAGTTGAAGATTAATGATAAATTATTAGTCCTCAATAATGTATTATTAGTACCGGATTTTAGAATGAATTTAATTTCGGTTTCTAAATTAAAAACCGATGGTTATTCAGTTTCTTTTGGTGATGATGCCATTATTAGGAAAAGAAACGATGAATATATTTGCAAAGGTATTTTTAATGATGGACTATATGTCGTTAATACTTCACAAACTCCTATGCATAAATCACTTAAATCTTTGTCTAAACCTAAAAAGAGAAAATAACCTTCAAGCATAAACCAAACATATCTGTGGCATTTACGGTTAAGAGATGTAAACCTTGGAAGGATTCAAAGATTGGTAGATTATGGCCCATTGGATGATCTCCAAGTTGAGTCATTTCCATTGTGAATCCTGCTGGAAGGTAAGATGACCAAAAGGGTGGTTTTTAAAACCAAGGGAAACCGTGCTCAGAATGTGTTAGAATTGGTTCATACGGATGTATGTTGTCCAATGAATATCCAGGCTAAGGGTGGTTTCAAATACTTCATCACGTTTATAGATGATTATTCGAGATATGGATACATCTATTTGATGCGACGTAAGTCTGAAGCCTTTTACAAGTTCAGAGACTTCAAGGCTGAAATGGACAAGCGTCATGGGAAGAGTATCAAGTCACTACGATCTGATCGTGGTGGAGAATACCTTAGTGAAGAGTTTTTGAAATTCTTGGCGAATGAGGGGATTTCGTCCCAGCTCACCGCGTCGGGAACTCCACAATAAAATGGAGTGGCTGAAAGAAAGAATAGGACTCTTTTAGAAATGGTTAGATTAATGATGAGTTATTCAGATTTACCTATTTTGTTTTGGAGACACGCCTTAGAAACAGCGGCGTACATTCTAAACCTGGTGCCTTCGAAATCAGTTCCAAAAACACCCACAGAACTGTGGAGTGGGCGTAAGCCCAGTCTAGGACATGTTCGGATTTGGGGTACTCTAGCACATGTGCTGAATAAGGAAGCTGATAAGTTGGCATCTCGTACATAAGTACGAGTGTTTGTAGGATATCCTAAGGGAATGAAGGGTGGCTTGTTCTATAGTCCCTAGGATCAGAAAGTCATTGTTAGCACCAATGCCCGATTTCTGGAAGTGGATTATATGATTAGTCACAAGCCCATGAGCGAGATAATTCTAGAAGAGCTGAGTGGCGAGATTCCGTCTATACCAATCGTACAAGCGCCAACTAACACTGCACCACGTATCAATTCTGATACTTTTACACCAACTCAGGATTTGCCTCGTCGTAGTTGGAGGGTTGTTCGTCAACCAGAACGATTCATAGGCGTGGGAAAGTCTTCGGACTCAATCCCAGGCAAAGATGAATCAGATCCCTGGACCTATAAGGAGGCAATTCAAGATAAATATGCTGACTCCTGGCAAGTAGCGATGGAATCAGAAATGGGATCTATGGATTCCAATCAAGTGTGGGAGCTAGTAGAGCTACCTGATGGTGTACAAGCCGTTGGGAGTAAATGGGTCTACAAGCGAAAGAAAGGAGGTGACGGGAAGGTTGAAACCTTCAAATCTAGGCTTGTTGCAAAAGGTTACACTCAGAAAGAGGGTATCGATTATGATGAAACCTTTTCGCCGGTAGCCATACTTAAGTCAATCCAGATTCTTTTCGCTATAGCTGCGCATTTGGATCTGGAAATTTGGCAAATGGATGTCAAGACTGCATTCTTGAATGGGAGTCTAGACAAGGAAATCTATATGCGCCAAGCAGAGGGATTCATTGCTGAAGGAGAAGAGCACTTGGTGTGCCAACTTAAGAAATCCATTTATGGACTTAAGCAAGCATCTAGATCTTGGAACACTCATTTTGACGAAGTTGTTGTAACATCCCCAAAACCATATGGGAATATTACACGCCATAGACCCTTTCCACAAGGATCTACCAGGCTAAACATCCATAAACAACCAAATGTTTGCCCAGCCAGGGTCAAACAATAAAATGATACAGACCGATATGGTCACTTACACGTGAATACACAGACCGATGAGGTCACACAACCCAATCGATAAAACTGACTTAAATAACATTACCCACACAGGGGTCTAAATACAATACAGCGGAAGACTGAAATCAACTCTCGACTCATGATTAGTATCGCAGCTCGTCATCCTCTTGTGCCAATCCTGTGACTGCTCCCCTAAATCTGCATGTACCTGGACGCAAAACAGACATCCACCCCCCGATTACTCGGGGGTTAGTAAAACTCCACTGTTTTACTAGTGCAAGTATCAGACCAAACGAAATGTAACAAGTAAATAGCAACTACGAATTTAACACGGAAATCAATTATCAAAATATTCCCGAGAAGTTTTAGAATTTCGAACTCAAGTAAGAGATATTTGAAAAGGAACACATCATCTCGGGGAATTTTAAAGCAGAAATTCTTTTGGACCTTGAGTCCCAATTTACAAAACATTTTTGTAAACATTAGGGCCTTAGCCCGATTCTCGTTTCAAAGCACACTAGATAATATATCATTATGAGTCCGAGACCCATATTTAAAATGTTACCCAAACAATCACTGCTACACGGTCATTGTTCGTACACATCATGTACCGAACTCCAGAGGCCTCGACGGACCTTACCCGGACCACACACGTTGTTCGTACACATCATGTACCGAACTCCGGAGGCCTCAACGGACCTTACCCGGACCACACACACTGTTCGTACACATCATGTACCGAACTCCGGAGGCCTCAACGGACCCTACCCGGCTACAACATCGTTCGTACACATCATGTACCCAACTCCGCAGGCCTCGTCGACCCTACCTCGGATCACACACCTTGTCCGTACACGTCATGTACCGACTCCGCAGGCCTCGTCGACCCTACCGGTTCACACACTTTGTTCGTACACATCATGTACCGAACTCCGCAGGCCTCGTCGACCCTACCCGGATCACACACACATCGACTCGACACAATTCATAATCATTAAATGTCAAGTCATTCCACATTACGCCGAAATGTACAATCAAGCATGTAAACCAAAACAACACAAACATCATGATCATCACAACGACTCTTAACCAACACAACACACATTCGGTACACAATACATTGAACAAACACGTGTACAACCATCTCATATGTACATCGCAATCCCGCACAAATGGCACAACGCCTAACACGTATACCAATATATCACTATTATCACAAAGCCTTCAAATTTCGGAAAACACAACCAACTCAACGGAACATATTTACGGAGGCAAGCAAAATCGTCATACAAATCATACGTAATTACTATTCACAAGATACAAGTCGTATAATAAGATACTTGCCTCGATAGTCGGCACCCGAATATTCCGACGAATACGGCACAACCCGAAAACCCCGAACACCTACAATCCTCCGTGAAATCCAACGGAAACACGGTTACTATGAGATTAACAATTGAAAATAAAGGAAAACACGGTCAAGAATCAAGGGAACCCTATGAGACATTTGATCGGATACTAAATGTTCAAGGTTCCTAAGAAAACCAAAAATCCCGATTGGGTTCCAACGAACTCAAAATACGGATATACAATCCGTAGAACATGTCCAAAACAACGGAAATCCCAACAAACTATCGAAGGGAAACTCATTGGGACATTTAATCGAACACTAAATGTTCAATAATTCCCAAGAACACTGACCGTCAATCGAGTTAAACAAACTCGATATATGGATATACAATCCATAGAACACGATTTATAAATTCATTCTACATCAATCGATTTATCAAAATCGGTTTAGAAACGAAATCAAGAACAATTTCTCCAAAAAGTCAACTTGAAGGAAAATCAAGAATATACCTTGATTTGACGAAGAACACGGATCGATGATGATATAATCCACAAGAATCTTCCAAAATGCCTTGGAAATGATTAGAATCGCCAAGAACTCGATTTCCCGAGCCTCCGTCCGCGTACGCCAAAAAGGAAGAAAATCGCGTAGAAATGAAATCGCCGAGCCAGCTATATATAGCCTATAGGTTACTGGCCAGAATCGGCAGCCTTACGGCCGTAACTCGGTCCCTTACGGCCGTACTTCGGCAGCCTTACGGCCAGAATCGCATTCGCTGCAAAATCCGCCAAAGACTAAATGGACACTTACGACCGTAACTCGCACACCTTACTTAGAATCGGCCTTCGTTAAAATCCGCTGGGCCAGACGGCCAGATTTCGATCACGCTTACGGCCGTAATCGCAGACCTTACGGCAGAATCGCACCTTACGGCCAGAACTCGCCAAAGCCAGCCCTGCCCGGCCGTGACTGGCCGTGGCCACTCCGACGGCTTGACGACCGAAACCCGAACCCGAGTAAAAATCGAAGATACGGTTACGAAGTACTCGCAAAGACGAATCCAAGCACTAAGAGAACACACGATTCCGACCATCCGAAGTGTCGGAATTCGACAACGGAAGTAATTACCCCAAACTTTGGGAAATTACAAAAATGGCCCAAAACGTCCGAAAATCACGATACGTGATCGAAACACCGAACCAAAGCTCGCAACATGAATAATAACATTAAATGAACTTGCGAGAAACTCGAAACAACAGTTTCGGACGAGATTCGCAAGAATCGAGCTCAAGTGCGGAAAAGTCGCTAAAAAGCACGGAACTCAACAAAACAACACCGAAACGAACTGGGATGACAAAAAGTGCAGAATTAATCACTCTCGAAATGACGAAACGGTCATGAGCGAGTCGTCAAAACGGACTTCCGCCGAACAAAAAGAAAATTACCGAAATTCAAAATTGCGGATATTACAGTTGTCCAGTCATATAGATTCGTCCAATATCCGAGTGAGAGTTGTGTATATAAGAAATGCGATGGAAACGTGTTGGTGTTTCTTGTACTGTATGTAGAGGATATCCTTCTGATTGGAAACAACGTGAAGGAATTGTCGGACGTACGAGTATGGCTATCTAAGCAGTTCGATATGAAGGATCTAGGAGAAGCAGGACACATACTTGGAATCAGGATCTTTCGTGATCGGAAGAAAAGGATGTTGTGCTTATCCCAGGCATCCTATATCGATACAGTGCTAAAGCGGTTTAGCATGGAGAATTCCAAGAAAGGGTTTCTACCTTACAAACATGGAATTCAACTATCTAAGGATATGTGTCCCAAGACACAAAAGGAGATAGATGACATGAAGATGGTCCCTTATGCATCTGCTGTGGGATGTCTCATGTATGCTATGCTTTGTACTAGACCAGATATCTGTCATGCCGTAGGCATGGCTGCTGTAACACCCCAGTGCCATCCGGGAATATTACAGCGCCGTGGGCCATGAGATTGAACCCACAAGGCTAAAGGAAATTTTCACAAATATTTACAAACGCCCAAGAGGCTAACGACGGTACTGTCTTTTAAAAACATTCGAAGACTTTATAAAACTCGTTAATCAAACCGTCGTAAAATCTCATTTGAAACCACAAGGGCCGAAATGCCAAGACTCAACAGTTTAAAAACATACGTTAAGATACCGCTTACACGTACCGATAAAATAGTTTAGACAACGATTGCCAAAGTAACCTAAGTTACCAGATACCAAAAAGCCATTTAAAATACTCGCGCAATGAAAAAAAAACAATTAAAATACTCTAGCAGCGGAATTACAACAAATGATCAGGAAACTCAATACATAATTACATACCCTAGTCGGTATCCTCCGGGAAGCTCATCTCTCCACGACCGCTACGAGATTGATAATCCAAGAACTTAAAAAGAAATCCCACGACGGGGTCAGCCATAATACCCAACAATGATAACCATCACATCACGTCAATAATTACATACCAATGAAATACTGAGTAAGAATATGACCAATGTAATCTTACCGCCATAACTTTACCAACTCGTGATAATAAATACAAAAGTTCACATCTCGTATTCTTTCAACAACACAATAAGCTAACACCAAAATATCTGTACTATATCTCAACAATGCTCAAGGTTCTCAAAACATTATCATAACTCAGTGTTACGAAATTCACTAACTCTGTCAAACCCAATCCATCGGGTATCATTATCAAATCTTAACAATAAAAATGATTGTCCATCAAAGACATATACCAAGGGAAATATGGAACATACCTCAGGATATGCAATGCCACGACGAATCACATCGATCTAATCCGAGATCAGATCAATACAACATACGAATATGGTCTTAATATAAGACCTACAAATGCATACTCATATGACAATGTTAATATGCTCACATCAATAACAAAACTATATACTTATGGCAAATCCATAATATACATATGCACAATAACAACACATAGGTAATCCGATGATCCAGCGTTCACTGCCTAGATCCAACGATGACCCCATCAGACCAACCGTGGTGAAAAACCTGTCCGATGATCCAGCGCACGCTAGCATAGATCCCTCGATGATCCCGTCGGACCAACCCCAGGTGGACATACAACAACAATACACAAATGCATATAACAATGATACACAATGCATGACAACAACGATACACGCATGTATCACAACATGATCGACACAAATGACAAAAATGATTAGAGTACTTGCCCCGAGTCCTTCGAGGGCGATCGAAATGTCTAAATCATTACCAACCATTATTCTCAGTATTCGATGGTCCAGAATGTCACGGACGGTAGATAACTCATATCTTCATCTATACCAAAATGTATCCTCGATACCAAGTATACTAACAACAATTGTAAATCATATACATTATAATTTAATTTCCAAAAACACGAATACAACTTATAATCCCAAATCTCCTGTGATTACGATTATAACCATTGCTATACGAATTATAAACGAATGAAACGGACACCATTCAATAAATATTATAAACTGAACAAGTAATAACTTGCCTCGTTACCGATTAAGCCGTTACCAATTCCATTGTCGTCATCTACAAGTCCCTCGGCCCTGATCAATGCAATTCACGAACATTCTCGAATACGACCGCAAAGCATTATTCTAATCATCGATCAATAATCTCAACCTATTACAATAATTGATAAACAACAAGTTCGATAACGATCAACAATCAATAAAACCAATTCACAAACCCAACGGCTCAACAATATCTCGATTAATCACTAGGCTGATCAATCCAACTCAAACCAGTACGAATTCACAACCACAACACGAAAATATTGTACTGTCTGCCTACTTAGCGCACGTTAATCACTTAACGTAGCGTGCGCTAAGTCGCTCCCGTTAGCATGCGCTAGACAGTAAGCTTAGAGTGCGCTAATGCTGTACAGATGCATGTTTTTCAGATACTGATTAATATATGGCGATTATCAAGAACACTAAGTGATTCTAAACCAGGTTCATAGCTATCAAAATAATGAAATCCGATATCCTTTAACATATAGGTAATCATCCAACTCTTAATCCAATTCATATATTCACATATCATCTTCTTCCTCAAATATCAACATCATGAACACCAAGAACCTTAATCAACACTTCCCTAATCTAACATTACAGAGATTAATCATCAACAATGACATCAACATCTGCAAAGGAGAAAACGAACTACACAATTCAAACCACACGAATCATATTAATATCATCATACTCTGGTAATTCATCTCATAATCATGCTTTTTAACTTGTTTATGTAATAATCATTAACTCAAGAACATCAACATTGATGAAGAGTAATTACCTTTTTGAAGGAATGGATTGGATCTCAAGTTTGAATCCGTTTCCAATCGATTCCAAGCTTAATATTGTTATGGATGATTAACTCCACCATAATCCACTGTTTGGAACTTCAAACATCTCTCTAAGAACTCTCTCTATCGGTTGCAAGGAGAGAATGGACGAAATGAGGAATAATAGCCAACTACTCACATATATATATATATATATATATATATATATATATATATACTGTACATTATTAACGTACGGTAACATCTAAAATTAACTACACATTTAGCGTGCGCTAACTCTCTTTGTTAGCATGCGCTATCGAAGTCCAGAGGCTACTGCCTTACTGCATACAATGAGTTACGTACGCAATGTCCATTAAATAGCGTACGTAATTTCCTCTATCTAGCGTACACTAGATCCCGATCGTAGCGTGTGCTACTCATTGTTGACTTGTTTGTCTGTATGCTCTGAAGACGGGTCCACACGCCGACAGCTCTGACTAGGATAAGATTCCCTTTGGATCGATCTGATGTTAGCGTGCGCTAACAATATGCATTAGCGTGCGCTAACCCTTCTCAACAAATATCCGTTGACCTCGTCGGCACATGCGCCGAAAGTGACCGGGTCCACACATAGATTCCTTCTGATCTGGTCTGTACTATCTTTTCCTTCTAGCGTGCGCTAAATCAGCACGATAGCGTGCGCTAGACATGTATATTAGCATGCGCTAATAATGTTACACTTAGCCATTTTCAGCTACTCGTGTCCAACGTCTCAACATACTATATACGAACATACGGCATATTGAATACGTATACTGTAATACCCGTGATTTTCTTTTTCGGTAATTTTTCGTTTTTGGCATTTTTCTAGTTTCCAGAACTTGCTTGCGAACGTTTTGACATTTTGATAATGTTTTGTTCTTCGTGTTTGGTCATCCGAGTTCGTTTCGATATCGTTTTGTTGAGTTTCGTGTTCTTAAGCGGCTTTTCCGCACGTGAGTTCGATTCTTGCGAATCTCATCTGAAACTGTTGTTTCGAGTTTCTTGTAAGTTCATTTGATGTTATTATTCATGTTGCGATCTTCAGCTTAGTGTTTCGATCGTGTATCGTGTATTTCGGACGTTTTGGGCCATTTTCGTAATTTCTCAAAGTTTGGGGTAATTACTTTCCGTTGTCGAATTTCGAGCCTTCGGGTGGTCGGAATCATGTGTTCTCTTAGTGCTCGAATTCGTCTTTGCGAGTACTTCGTAACCGTATCTTCGATTCGTATTCAGGTTCGGGTTTCGGGGTCGTTCGGGCCATCGGAGTGGGCCCCGGCCGAGTCATGGCCGGGCAGTCTGGGCCCAGGCCGAGTTACGGCCGGTAGTGCTCGGCAGTTACATACGTAAGGCCGTTACGTACGTAAGTCTTGGCCGCCATACGTAACGCCGCCGCATTTCTAGCAAAGTGAGTCGGCCATGGCCGTTACGCACGCAAGCCATGCGGTTACGCACGTAAAGGCGCCCGCAGCACTCTATTTAAGGCCCTGCAGACGGGTTTTTCATCATTTTTCTCACTCGTTTCATCCTCTTCCGCGGCTGGAGATTTGATAATCATGGAGGGATGTTGTCAGGTGTTAAATCCATGAAGTCTTGGAGTTCATATCATCAATCATCCATCCTATAACATCCTTTGATTGAGCGAATCAGGTCAGATATCCTAGAAATCTAGTTTTGGGGAATTTGGGTGTTTTGGTGGTTTTCATCCGTTAGGATTGTGATGGATTGATGATTATTTAGATGTATTATATCATTTCTCTTGTTATTCCGTGGTTGTATCGTATCGATTCGTTGTTTTGGTCGAGTTCTTAGTCGACGCGTTGAAGGTGTCCGACAAAAGGTCTTAGAGGGGGAATTGGGCGTTGAATGATTATTATCCATCGTATGATTGTTGATTTATCATTGGTATGACTTAGGGACGAAATCCTTGTGAAGAACTCGAGTCGGAACCCTCCAGTTCGTTGTCTTCTTCGGGGTCCGAGTTTTCCAGTTGAATTGTGTTCTTCGGAGTGTTCGGTAGCGGTTATTAAGTCGAGCTTTCCCGTCGCTCCGCGTGCGTTGGACTTGAGGCGAGTATCTCGTCTATATTCTTTATACTTTGAGAATGTGATGTGTTGTGAATTTAACGTGGACTCGTTAGTGACGATATATTTAACCGTAACTTACTTTAAATGAAGATGTGATTTTATGAAGGTAATTACGAACGTAAACTTTAGTTTCAAGAAGAATGATAACTACCTCTTCATGTTATTTTGTGCTTAAAATAAATACTAGAAATGAGTAGTTAACCGAAGAATTGTGGAATCGCGTAATACTTGTATTATTTACTCGTTGGCCTTTTTCCTGACTGATGGCATACTGTGAATGTTGTGCCCTTGTTGAAGTTATGATGCGTTAACCTATGTGTTACGTGGTTGCGGATGTGGTGAATATTATACCTTTGTTATTGTGTATAGTAGAGAGTTGAGATGTTATCCGGGTAGGGGTCCCGCCGAGGCCTCCGGAGGCGCGTGCTTACGAGTACGGCCACACGTACGTTGTGACCATAAGGTTATCAATTCGGGTAGGTCTGGGGAGGGCTCCGAGAATCGGCACTTGCGAGTGCGATGTCATGATAACTTATGGGCGTACTTGAATGATGTTATCCGGGTAGGGTCCGTCGAGGCCTCCGGAGGCGCGTGCTTGCGAGTACGGCCAGATGTTATGATTTGATCATAAGGTTATCTAATCGGGTAGGTCTGGAGAGGGCTCCGAGAATCGTCACTTGCGAGTGCGATTTCAAGATAACTTATGGGTGTGTTTGAGTTTATTCTTGATGAGCTAATCCGGGTGGGACCCTTCGGGGCTACGGAGACGTTTTGACTGTTGATTTGATATCTCTGAATTGTTTATGTTTGAATCTTGAATCCCGATTATATTGGTGAATATGGTTTTGGTCTTGAGGTTTGAGTTGAGAATGAAATCAATTGTATGATTTTGAAAGAAAACCTTTTGAAAAGGAAAAACATTCATATTTCAGGATTTTACACTGAGACCCCCGAAGTCTCTAAATAATCTCTTACGTTGATTTCGGAGTAATCCCCATGGTTTGTTTTAAAGGAATAAATTTTCAAAAGACTTTAGACTCGGGGATCGTGTTACTACCTTGTCGAAATGTTATTTTCATAACGGTTGTATTCTTGATGTATAATTGTATAGCTTGGTTACTTGCTAGTGATTCCATCGCTAACCCCTCGTTGGGGATTTTGTTATTTATTACAGGTGTTCTGACTGGAGAGTGAGCAACCACAGGATTAGCTCGGAGGATGATGCAATGCAGCGATACTAGTCATAGTTGTAGTCTGTCGTCTGTCAGTGATATGTCGGTTTGAGTTCTTGTCATCCTTGAGGGGATGGACATTTTATGTACTATGTGATCGAGTTGTATTTTAGTTTCATCAGATGTACGGTTATGCTGTGTTTTGAGAGACCTAATCGGTCTACGGTATTATGTTTTGGTCAAGTTGACCGCATGTGGGTTTTGATTTGTAGTCTCCCACCTGGTAGCTCCTTGTGGAAAGAGGTCTACGGCGTGTAATATCCCTGAGTGGATTGGGGGTGTTACATAAATGGTATCAGAGCTTAGGTTTGCGAAAACCTAGGCAGTTGGGTCTAGTTGGGTCTTGTCGAGTCGTGTCTTGTCGGAGTCGTGTCTTGTTGTGTCACCCGGGTGAGCAATTGTGAACGAGCGTGATCATTGTGATCAATTGTGATTCACTGTGATTAGTATCGTAGTGCAGCCATCATCTCCGTGCGGCCTGTGGACGTAAGTCTCCTCCTTTATGTGAGGTATTGGTACTTCATGATTTCTTGTGTGCGGTGATTGTGGTTCGTAATTTTGTTTGTGTAATGCTGTAAGGTAAAATCCGTGTTTGATACTTGTGTTATATCGTATGTATATTGAACTGAATGTATTGACGGTTGGGCATCGGTTGGTGCAATAAAATATGAAAACTGTGAATTTTGATGTGTTCCAGAGAATGTATTGTCGGTAGAGTTCATGAGGAATTCAGATGGGGAGTTTTGACGTATGTTTGAACTTGGTGTTCGCGAATTATATTTGGTTGGATTTATAATCTCGTTTGTCGATTGGGCAGGTAGTTTCAGGTTCGATTGGTTTTAAATAGTTGCAATTATATCCGCTGCGTGTAGGTTTGAAAACGATTTTCTTGATTGTATTTATAAGCCTGAGTATGTGTGTAAAGAACCGATTTTTGAAAATATTTCGATGGTGCGGTCAATCAATAGTTTTGCATGGCTTTTGAAAATAGTTAAAATTTGACAAGTTAGTCTTGTATTTTCAATTGACACCTTCATACTGTATCTGAAGTAAGCATTTTAAAGTGATTTGGACATTGTAAATTATTACCGTCATTTTGTTTATGATTGAAAGGATTTTGGGAAATTTTTGCTAAGATTCGAAAGTTTCGCTTCGAAACGGAATGGGATGCTGATGATTTCAAAAAAAAAAATTCCAGACTGAGTCCTTTACACTCTATGAGGAACGACAAGTCTTCTAAATTATTTTTCACACATTTTCAAAAATTTCAAAATAAGAAATCCTTGATCCGTTTCACGAAGAAGCGACAATTACAAACATTTTATTGTTTGAGAAGGAAATTTCATTTTTTTTATGTACGTTCGGCACTTATGTTTGAGAGATACGTGTTGTAACACCCCCAATCCGCTCAGGGATATTACACGCCGTAGACCCTCTCCTCGAGGATCTACCAGGCTGATAACTAAAATCAAACATCTAAACCTCGCCTTTAAGGCTAAAATGACTCAGTAGACCGACTTGGTCTTTCAATAATAACATACAACTCAATTCCAAACACATACCCACGCAGGGGTCAAAATACAATAAACTCCCGTACAACGGGGAAAAGATACTGCAGCGGAAAAGAAAATACAACTAGACCAAAACGACATCAACAGATCCTCGTGTGATTAGTATCGTTCATCTTTCATCATCCTTCGTGCCGACCCTGTGCTATGCTCCAAAACCTGAATGCAAAAATAGACATCCACCCCCCGAATACTCGAGGGTTAGCAAAACTCCACTGTTTTGCTAGTGCAAGTACAAGTGCAAAAATACGAGCCATACAATACAAGTTCCAAGAACAATAATAATCAGGAATCCTCAAAGATCCAAACATAAAGAAAAGTACTTCCCGAGGCAAGAGTTTGGGTAAACATTTCCAAAACCGAAAGATCGCAAATAAAGGGAAATAATTTACAAAGTTTAAAATGCCATCGAGAGTTTTAATAGAAAACAATTTAGGATAATAAAATCCTTCTCTTTCCAAAAATCAATAGGGTCACAGCCCAAATGTTTTGTTTTCGCAAATAGGAAACCACCAACGATTTACAGGGTCAGAGCCCAACATCACGTGTCCTCAACGGACGTAAAATCAACGAAACATAATCACGCACGCGCATCGCCAGACCGGACGCTACCACGGACATCCCACTCGAGGCCTCTAAGGACCCTCCAGTCGGCTAGCGAAACAAATCACACACATCTCACGGTTGGATCAATCGCTTGTTGCATCCTGGCCACATGATCGCATGCCATGTGCCACCGTAGATTATCTCAGGCTCTCACGGTTGGATCAATCACTTGTTGCATCCTGACCAAATGATCACGTGCCATGTGTCACCGTAGACCTTCAACCATATCCACACATTCACACAAATAACATATCACATCAAGGATATTCAAACAATTCGCCCAGAGGCATCAAACACTTAGCAAAACACCACGTCAATTCACAACGCACCGAAATGAAATAATATACGTCCACACACAATACCAAGTGCAACATTAACACCAAGCATATGCATAGAATTCACATAGTTATTCACAAACCACGCCATTCACAAAACACACGCGTTTTGAAAGCAAGCCTTTAACAAGGCTAAACCGAATCTTTTGAAAGTTCAATTCAAACGACCAAACAACCACATTTAGACGATCACTAATTATCATATCCATAAAACAAGAATAGTATGGGCAAGGTACTTGCCTCGAAATCACGATCGCAATAAGACGACGGATAGGACGCGGTCGAATAGCCCCGAACCTCCGAACAATATCAAGAACGTGATAGCACCACGAGTATTACGAGAATAACACCACACGAATCATCAATCACCAAACGGGATTCAACATCGGAATCCTTGAACACCTATAAACCTCCGGAAGGAATAATAACACATGGTTACGATGAGAATCAAGGCCAAAACAACGGAAATCCCAACAAACTATCGAAGGGAAACTCATTGGGACATTTAATCGAACACTAAATGTTCAATAATTCCCAAGAACACTCGAATCGTCAATCGAGTTAAACAAAATTGATATATGGATATACAACCCATAGAACACGATTAATAACATCATACTACACCAATCGATGTATCAAAATCGGATTAGAAACGAAATCAAGAACAATTTCTCCAAAAAGTCAACTTGAAGGAAAATCAAGAATATACCTTGATTTGACGAAGAACACGAATTGGATGATGATATAATCAACAAGAATATTCCAAAACGCCTTGGAATTGATTAGAATCGGCCAAGAACTCGATTTCCCGAGCCTCCCGTCGCCAGCCGCCGAAAAAGGAAGAAAATCGCGTAAAAAATAAAGTCTGGCCGAGCCAGGCTATATATAGCCGGCAGGTTACTGGCCAGAATCGGCAAGTGCCTTACGGCCGTAACTCGGTCCCTTACGGCCAGATTTCGGCAGCCTTATGGTCAGAATCGCATTCGCTGTAATCCGCCAAAGACAAATGGACACTTACTACCGTAATCCGCACACATTACGGCCAGAATCGCCTTCGTCAGGAAGCTGCCAGGCGCCATACGGCCGTACCCGATCACGCCTTACGGCCGTAACTGGCACACGTTACGGCCGTAACTCGGCCAGGCCAGGCCCTGCTCCGGCCGTGACTCGGTCGTGGCCACTCCGACGGCCCGGACGACCCCGAAACCCGAACATGAGTAAAAATCAAAGATATGGTTACGAAGTACTCGCAAAGACGAATTCAAGCGCTAAGAGAACACACGATTCCGACCACCCGAAGTGTCGGAATTCGACAACGGAAGTAATTACCCCAAACTTTGGAAAATTACAAAAATGGCCCAAAATGTCCGAAAATTACGATACGTGATCGAAACACCGAACCAAAGCTCGCAACATGAATAATAACATTAAATGAACTTGCGAGAAACTCGAAACAACAGTTTCGGACGAGATTCGCAAGAATCGAGCTCAAGTGCGGAAAAGTCGCTAAAAAGCACGGAACTCAACAAAACGATACCGAAACGAACTCGAATGACAAAAAGTGCAGAATTAATCATTCTCGGAATGACGAAACGGTCATGAGCGAGTCATCAAAATGGACTTCCGCCGAAAAAAGAAAATTACCAAAATTCGAAATTGCGGATATTACACGTGTGTTGACTAATATCATTTCTCATGTTGATGGTATTCGAATTTGTGGTCATTAAACCATTTTTCGTGACTCTTGTTAAAAGGTTTGAACTTTGATAAACTTCGGGAAATTCAGTGCTTTAACTCGAAAATTTTGACTTGAGAATTTCAAAAGTTCAACTGAATTGGGATGTTCTTGGTTATTGGTAAATCGATGAGCTTGGTCAACTTTAGTGTGAAGTTTTATGACTATTTTATGAGAGTTTGGTTTTGTTTCAAAAATAGTGATAACAGCTGACAATGGTTCGAAATGTGATGATATTGTCGTGTATGCGGTGATAGCTGCGCTTGATACCTCGGGCATGTGTTGAATGTTTTGAGTGGTTTACTCATGTGCTTGATTCTAGTGTGTGATGACTTGATAAATGTTGTTGTCGGAAATATTCTTTTCCGAATATATGAGAATTATCAGATATGAGTTTATTGTGTGAACACTCTATGGTAACTCTTACTAGCAAGAATATTTCTGTGCTTCGCAGTTTGTCTTGTATGGACCCTCTTTTGTGATTGATGTTATGTGTTGTTATGTCTCGTTTTTAACGAACGGTTGTTCATTTAGTATGTCGAGGGCCAGAGGACGGTGCCGTGGCAATCGCTTGTTTATCGATCATGCCGGTGATGGCGTCAGCATTGGTGTTGCTACCATACTTCAGCAAGTGGCAGACCAGATGACTCATTTGACCCAGGCGGTTCAGCGTAACACTACCGTGACCGAGAACGTCGGATCGACTAAGTGGCTTAGAGAAGTGGTTCGTATGCGTCCTCCCCGTTTTGCGGGCGTGAGTGATACTTTGGGCTGGGATGGTTGGCATTTTCAATTGGAAAAGATTTTCAAGGCGGTTGGTTGTCCAGAGGAACGGAGGATTCACATCGCTCAGTTTCTTCTCGATAGTGACGCTGCTAAGTGGTGGGAGGCCATTGAGCCTCAGGATCGTGCCGTTACTTGGGATGAGTTCATGGAAGCAGAGTTCTGTCCGGAGCCGATCCGAGAGCAGAGGATCCGAGATTTTTATCTAGCCGATCCACAGGATGTACCCATGTCGTAGGCTATTATTGATTATAGTCGACAGCTCGCTTACGTGAAGGGGCAGGTGAGGACCGAGGAAGACAAAATCCGTCATTTTGATATGCGGATGAAACCAGAGATTCGACAGTACATGTCGGGTTTCACTTGTGCTACTTTGAGAGAGTATCAGAATCGAGCTATGGCGTACGAGATGGCATCGTTATCTACTGGGCCTTTGCATGAGACGAAGAGGCAGAGGATGTTTGGAGATTTTTCGGATAGTGTGGGAGTCAGAACTTCTTCTCGTTGAGTTTCGCGTAGTCCTTGGGTGAAACCTTCATTTTCTTCGTTCGGTGGAACCAAGAGTTCCAAGTCGTCTTCTTTGACTCCTAGTCAGACTGGGAGGTGTTTCAATTGCAACGTTGTGGGTCATGTGCAAGCTAATTGTCCTTCGCAACGGATTACTTGTTATAATTGTGGACTCGAGGGCCACAGAGTTCAGTATTGTGAATTATTCCATGAGGTTTCCCAGAATCGTGTTTCGGCATCGTTATCGGGATCGGTTCGTTGGGACCGTTGAGATTTTGTCGGCCGTGCTTTGTTGTTTGTGACTTCACTTTTTTTAGTTTAAGTTTCGGGACGAAACTTTTTTTAGAGGGGTAGAATGTAATACCCGTGATTTTCTTTTTCGGTAATTTTTCGTTTTTGGCATTTTTCTAGTTTCCAGAACTCGCTTACGAACGTTTTTACATTTTGATAATGTTTTGTTCTTCGTGTTTGGTCATCCGAGTTCGTTTCGATATCGTTTTGTTGAGTTTCGTGTTCTTAAGCGGCTTTTCCGCACGTGAGTTCGATTCTTGCGAATCTCATCCGAAACTGTTGTTTCGAGTTTCTTGTAAGTTCATTTGATGTTATTATTCATGTTGCGATCTTCATCTTAGTGTTTCGATCGTGTATCATGTATTTCGGACGTTTTGGGCCATTTTCGTAATTTCCCAAAGTTTGGGGTAATTACTTTCCGTTGTCGAATTTCGAGCCTTCGGGTGGTCGGAATCATGTGTTCTCTTAGTGCTCGAATTCGTCTTTGCGAGTAATTCGTAACCGTATCTTCGATTCGTATTCAGGTTCGGGTTTCGGGGTCGTTCGGGCCGTCGGAGTGGGCCCCGACCGAGTCATGGCCGGGCGATCGGGGCCTGTGCCGAGTTACGGCCGCAGAGTGCTCGCTACGTACGTAAGGCCGGTTACGTACGTAAGTCTTGGCCGGTTACGTACGTAACGCTGCCGGCATTTCTAGGCAGTGAGTCGGCCATGGCCGGTTACGTACGCAAGCCATGGCCGGTTACGTACGTAAGGCAGCCGGCAGGCAGCCTATTTAAGGCCCTGCAGACGGGTTTTTCATCATTTTTCTCACTCATTTCATCCTCTTCCGCGGCTGGAGATTTAATAATCATGGAGGGATGTTGTCAGGTGTTAAATCCATGAAGTCTTGGAGTTCATATCATCAATCATCCATCCTGTAACATCCTTTGATTGAGCGAATCAGGTCAGATATCCTAGAAATCTAGTTTTGGGGAATTTGGGTGTTTTGGTGGTTTCCATCCGTTTAAACTTAGGATTGTGATGGATTGATGATTATTTAGATGTATTATATCATTTCTCTTGTTATTCCATAGTTGGATCGTATCGATTCGTTGTTTTGGTCGAGTTCTTAGTCGACGTCTTGAAGGTGTCCGACAAAAGGTCTTAGAGGGGGAATTGGGCGTTGAATGATTATTATCCATCGTATGATTGTTGATGTATCATTGGTATGACTTAGGGACGAAATCCTTGTGAAGAACTCGAGTCGGAACCCTCCCGTTCGTTGTCTTCTTTGGGGTCCGAGTTTCCCAGTTGAATCGTGTTCTTCGGAGTGTTCGGTAGCGGTTATTAAGTCGAGCTTTCCCGTCGCTCCGCGTGCGTTTGACTTGAGGCGAGTATCTCGTCTATATTTTTTATACTTTGAGAATGTGATGTGTTGTGAATTTAACGTGGACTCGTTAGTGATGATATATTTAACCGTAACTTACTTTAAATGAAGATGTGATTTTATGAAGGTAATTACGAACGTAAACTTTAGTTTCAAGAAGAATGATAACTACCTCTTCATGTTATTTTGTGCTTAAAATAAATACTAGAAATGAGTAGTTAACCGAAGAATTGTGGAATCGCGTAATACTTGTATTATTTACTCGTTGGCCTTTTTCCTGAATGATGGCATACTGTGAATGTTGTGCCCTTGTTGAAGTTATGATGCGTTAACCTATGTGTTACGTGGTTGCGGATGTGGTGAATATTATACCTTTGTTATTGTGTATAGTAGAGAGTTGAGATATTATCCGGGTAGGGGTCCCGTCGAGGCCTCCAGAGGCGTGTGCTTGCGAGTACGGACAGACGTACGTTGTGACCATAAGGTTATCAATTCGGGTAGGTCTGGGGAGGGCTCCGAGAATCGGCACTTGCGAGTGCGATGTCATGATAACTTATGGGCGTACTTGAATGATGTTATCCGGGTAGGGTCCATCGAGGCCTCTGGAGGCGCGTGCTTGCGAGTACGGCCAGATGTTACGATTTGACCATAAGTTTATCTAATCGGATAGGTCTGGAGAGGGCTCCGAGAATCGTCACTTGCGAGTGCGATGTCAAGATAACTTATGGGTGTGTTTGAGTTTATTCTTGATGAGCTAATCCGGGTGGGACCCTTCGGGGCCACGGAGACGTTTTGACTGTTGATTTGATATCTCTGAATTGTTTATGTTTGAATCTTGAATCCCGATTATATTGGTGAATATGGTTTTGGTCTTGAGGTTTGAGTTGAGAATGAAATCAATTGTATGATTTTGAAAGAAAACCTTTTGAAAAGGAAAAACATTCATATTTCAGGATTTTACACTGAGACCCCCGAAGTCTCTAAATAATCTCTTACAGTGATTTCTGGAGTAATCCCCATGGTTTGTTTTAAAGGAATAAATTTTCAAAAGACTTTAGACTCGGGGATCGTGTTACTACCTTGTCGAAATGTTATTTTCATAACGGTTGTATTCTTGATGTATAATTGTATAGCTTGGTTACTTGCTAGCGATTCCATCGCTAACCCCTCGTTGGGGATTTTGTTATTTATTACAGGTGTTCTGACTGGAGAGTGAGCAACCACAGGATTGGCTCGGAGGATGATGCAATGCAGCGATACTAGTCATAGTTGTAGTCTGTCGTCTGTCAGTGATATGTCGGTTTGAGTTCTTGTCATCCTTGAGGGGATGGACATTTTATGTACTATGTGATCGAGTTGTATTTTAGTTTCATCAGATGTACGGTTATGCTGTGTTTTGAGAGACCTAATCGGTCTACGGTATTATGTTTTGGTCAAGTTGACCGCATGTGGGTTTTGATTTGTAGTCTCCCGCCTGGGAGCTCCTTGTGGAAAGGGGTCTACGGCGTGTAATATCCCTGAGTGGATTGGGGGTGTTACATAAATGGTATCAAAGCTTAGGTTTGCGAAAACCTAGGCAGTTGGGTCTAGTTGGGTCTTTTCGAGTCGTGTCTTGTCGGAGTCGTGTCTTGTCGTGTCACCCGAGTGAGCAATTGTGAACGAGCGTGATCATTGTGATCAATTGTGATTCGCTGTGATTAGTATCGTAGTGCAGCCATCATCTTCGTGCGGCCTGTGGATGTAAGTCTCCTCCTTTATGTGAGGTATTGGTATTTCATGATTTCCTGTATGTGCGGTGATTGTGGTTCGTAATTTTGTTTATGTAATGCTGTAAGGTGAAATCCGTGTTTGATACTTGTGTTATATCGTATGTATATTGAACTGAATGTATTGACGGTTGGGCATCGGTTGGTGCAATAAAATATGAAAACTGTGAATTTTGACGTGTTCCAGAGAATGTATTGTCGGTAGAGTTCATGAGGAATTCAGATGGGGAGTTTTGACGTATGTTTGAACTTGGTGTTCGCGAATTATATTTGGTTGGATTTATAATCTCGTTTTTCGATTGGGCAGGTAGTTTCAGGTTCGATTGGTTTTAAATAGTTGTAATTATATCCACTGCGTGTAGGTTTGAAAAGGATTTTCTTGATTGTATTTATAAGCCTGAGTATGTGTGTAAAGAACCGATTTTTGAAAATATTTCGATGGTGCGGTCAATCAATAGTTTTGCATGGATTTTGAAAATAGTTAAACTTTGACAAGTTAGTCTTGTATTTTCAATTGACACCTTCAGACGGTATCTGAAGTAAGCGTTTTAAAGTGATTTGGACATTGTAAATTATTACCGTCATTTTGTTTATGGTTGAAAGGATTTTGGGAAATTTTTGCTAAGATTCGAAAGTTTCGCTTCGAAACGGAATGGGATGCTGATGATTTCAAAAAAAAAAAATTCCAGACTGAGTCCTTTCCACTCTATGAGGAACAACAAGTCTTCTAAAATATTTTTCACACATTTTCAAAAATTTCAAAATAAGAAATCCTTGATCCGTTTCACGAAGAAGCGACAATTACAAACATTTTATTGTTTGAGAAGGAAATTTCATTTTTTTTTTAGAAATACTAAACGTTTTAGTATGTCGAGGGGCCATGGCAATCAGTTACGCGATCAGGATCATGCTGCCGGTGATGGCGTCAGTATTGGTGTTGCTACCATACTTCAGCAAGTGGCAGACCAGATGACTCATTTGACCCAGACGGTTCAGCGTAACACTACCGTAACCGTGAACGTCGGATCGACTCAGTGGCTTAGAGAAGTGGTTCGTATGCGTCCTCCCCGTTTTGCGGGCGTGAGTGATACTTTGGGCTGGGATGGTTGGCATTTTCAATTGGAAAAGATTTTCAAGGCGGTTGGTTGTCCAGAGGAACGGAGGATTCCTATCGCTCAGTTTCTTCCCGATAGTGACACTGCTAATTGGTGGGAGGCCATTGAGCCTCAGGATCATGCCGTTACTTGGGATGAGTTCAAAAAGTTGATGGAAGCAGAGTTCTGTCCGGAGCCGATCCGAGAGCAGAGGATCCGAGATTTTTATCTAGCCGATCCGCAGGATGTACCCATGTCGCAGGCTATTATTGATTATAGTCGACCGCTCGCTTACGTGAAGGGGCAGGTGAGGATCGAGGAAGACAAAATCCGTCATTTTGATATGCGGATGAAACCAGAGATTCGACAGTACATGTCGGGTTTCACTTGTGCTACTTTGAGAGAGTATCAGAATCGAGCTATGGCGTACGAGATGACATCGTTATCTACTGGGCCTTTGCATGAGACGAAGAGGCAGAGGATGTCTGGAGATTTTTCGGATAGTGTGGGAGTCAGAACTTCTTCTCGTCGAGTTTCGTGTAGTCCTTGGGTGAAACCTTCATTTTCTTCGTTCGGTGGAACCAAGAGTTCCAAGTCGTCTTCTTTGACTCCTAGTCAGACTGGGAGGTGTTTCAATTGCAACATTGTGGGTCATGTGCAAGCTAATTGTCCTTCGCAACGGATTACTTGTTATAATTGTGGACTCGAGGGCCACAGAGTTCAATATTGTGAATTATTCCATGAGGTTTCCCAGAATCGTGTTTCGGCATCGGTATCGGGATCGTGTTTCCCATGAGGTTTCCCAGAATCCATGTGGATCTCAATAAACATACCCGACTGGTGAACATACTCCTCAGCATACGAACAACCAATCACAAACCGACGAACATATCCAATCATACATGGAGTGGGAACGACCACTCAATATCCAAAACAACCAGCATGGGGTTACCATCCCCAAATCTACACTTACAAAGAAATCATTCAAAATCACTATGGTAGAGTCGCGATACTACCATACCAATGGAATCACATAGCACATATGTCTCGGTTTCACAAAATCCAAAGTTCCAAAATTACATCATGTGCATGAATCTACAACATGCAGCATATTTCTCTTATCCGATAAATCTATCGATCATCCCTAGATAACCAAACTACCATACTAAAGTTCGAATCTCTTTTCCTTGTACCATCGATATGATATCCAGTTTATGAGTCACACTCATAACTTCCCCATGATATTCACCATGCACTAAATGCGTATGTATATCAGTCACGTTTTCAAAACCAGTTTGAAATCATATAGTTTTGTCAAGTAGACAAATTTTCGAAAGTTTTTTCAAAAAATTTCAAAGTTCAAAACATAATTTTTCGTAAGACCACGAAATAATTTTCGAAAAGTTAAACTGGCTCGCTAATGCCAAGTATTCGGTAATAGTTTCCTTCGAATCCTCACGATTTCGAAGTTTTAAAATGAAAACTATGCAAATCATTGACCACATCCATACTCCTGTATACCAATTCGGTTCATCACCAATATCCACTGATATTCCATCGGAAAACCACACGATAGAGTTCCAAACTTTCAATATATAAACTCCGACTAAAAACTCCTTTTCCACATATGACTCGCAACGTCAATCATTAATCCATCCTGGATCACCTCAAATATGCTATGCCAAAGCATTGAAACAAATCAACACAGCGAAAGACTTCCCGAGAGGTTTCATTTGAACAAATAAATCAAAACCCCGAAAGGTAGTAATAAAGTAGATAAACGATTGATAAAGTGTTTTACAAATCTCGGGAGTTTTAAGAAAATAGAAAAGCCTTTTGAAACATTAGGGTCTCAGCCCGTATCTCGTTCCGCATTACAAGAAGTTTAAAAAGTAGGAAACTCTTTTTCGGACCCCAAGTCCTGAATTATAAAACTATTTCAAAATCGATTGGGTCTCGGCCCAAAAATCATTTACGGTAAAACATCCGTAAAACATTTATTTCGAAAAGTATCATTTTCAAATGCTAAAAAACAATTCATATATCTAAAAATGAATTAACATGACTACATGTTCTTCTCAACCATTCCCAACATTCCTCCCAAATGCACAACTCCATTTCCAAAATTTAACCGACATATTGATTTTCAAATCATAACTTCTCAAGATCATAAATCCTGTCCCAACTCTGTCACCTTATACTGTAGCGTAGCGCATAATATTCTGCTGAATCTCAAAGCATATCAACTTAGAACGACAATAAATCTCAATGCAATTCAAAAAAATCAAAATACTTACAAATCGTGAAGTCGATGATTCCCCGTGATACTGACACATGTCTCGACTCAAGAAAATACTCGACACAGATATTTTCAAAACACACATTTTGCAAACTCAGTTTAACTCGAGAACACAACACAGTTCTATCTGAAGAAACACGTTAATACCATTTGGAAAAGTTACAAAAACCCCAGTACCACACTGGTAAATCACATAACGCACAAGCCTGAGTGAACAAAAAAAACTCAGAGCTCAGACACTTGTCAACCGACACCTCGAATGACACGACAAAAGCACGACTCAACTCGACCCGACTGCCTAGGTTTTCACAACCTAAGCTCTGATACCATATTCTATAACACCCCCAGAGCCATCCGGGAATATTACAGCGCCGTGGGACCCGAGATTGAACCCACAAGGCTAAAGGAAATTTTCGCAAACATTTACAAACGCCCAAGAGGCTAACGACGGTACTGTCTTTTAAAAACATTCGAAGACTTTATAAAACTCGTTAATCAAACCGTCGTAAAATCTCATTTGAAACCACAAGGCCCGAAATGCCAAGACTCAACAGTTTAAAAACATACGTTAAGATACCGCTTACACGTACCGATAAAATAGTTTAGACAACGATTGCCAAAGTAACCTAAGTTACCAGATACCAAAAAGCCATTTAAAATACTCGCGCAATGAAAAAAAACAATTAAAATACTCTAGCAGCGGAATTACAACAAATGATCAGGAAACTCAATACATAATTACATACCCTAGTCAGTATCCTCCGGGAAGCTCATCTCTCCACGACCGCTACGAGCTTGATAATCCAAGAACTTAAAAAAAATCCCACGACAGGGTCAGCCATAATACCCAACAATGATAACCATCACATCACGTCAATAATTACATACCAATGAAATACTGAGTAAGAATATGACCAATGTAATCTTACCGCCATAACTTTACCAACTCGTGATAATAAATACAAAAGTTCACATCTCGTATTATTTCAACAACACAATAAGCTAATACCAAAATATCTGTACTATATCTCAACAATACCCAAGGTTCTCAAAACATAATCATAACTCACTGTTACGAAATTCACTAACTCTATCAAACCCAATCCATCGGGTATCATTATCAAATCTCAACAATAAAACTGATTGTCCATCAAAGACATATACCAAGGGAAATACAGAACATACCTCAGGATATGCAATGCCACGACGAATTACGTCGATCTAATCCGAGATCAGATCAATACAACATACGAATATGGTCCTAACACAAGACCTAAAAATGCATACTCATATGAAAATGTCAATATGCTCACATCAATAAAAACACTATATACTTATGGCAAATCCATAATATACATATGCACAATAGCAACACATAGGTAATCCGATGATCCAGCGTTCACTGCCTAGATCCCACGATGACCCCGTCAGACCAACCGTGGTAGAAAAACCTGTCCGATGATCCAGCGCACGCTAGCATAGATCCCCCGATGATCCCGTCGGACCAACCCGAGGTGGACATACAACAACAATGCACAAATGCATATAACAATGATACACAATGCATGACAACAACGATACACGCATGTATCACAACATGATCAACACAAATGACAAAAATGATTAGAGTACTTGCACCGAGTCCTTCGAGGGCGATCGAAATGTCTAATTCATTACCAACCATTATTCTCAGTATTCGATGGTCCAGAATGTCACGGACGGTAGATAACTCATATCTTCATCTATACCACAGTGTATCCTCGATACCAAGTATACTAACAACAATTGTAAATCATATACATTATAATTTAATTCCCAAAAACTCGAATACAACTTATAATCCCAAATCTCCTGTGATTACGATTATAACCATTGCTATACGAATTATAAATGAATGAAACGGAAACCATTCATTAAATATTATAAACTGAACAAGTAATAACTTGCCTCGATACCGATGAAGCCGTTACCAATTCCATTGTCGTCATCTACAAGTCCCTCGGCCCTGATCAATGCAATTCATGAACGTTCTCGAATACAACCGCAAAGCATTATTCTAATCACCGATCAATAATCTCAACCTATTACAATAATCGATAAACAACAAGTTCGATAACGATCAACAATCAATAAAACCAATTCACAAACCCAACGGCTCAACAATATCTCGATTAACCACTAGGCTGATCAATCCAACTCAAACCAGTACGAATTCACAACCACAACACGAAAATACTGCATTGTCTGCCTACTTAGCGCACGTTAAACACTTAACGTATCGTGCGCTAAGTCTCTCCCGTTACCATGTGCTAGACAGTAAGCTTAGCGTGCGCTAATACTGTACAGATGCATGTTTTTCAGATACTGATCAACATATGGCGATTATCAAGAACACTAAGTGATTCTAAACCATGTTCATAACTATCAAAACAATGAAATCCGATATCCTTTAACATATAGGTAATCATCCAACTCTTAATCCAATTCATATATTCACATATCATATTCTTCCTCAAATATCACATATCATATTCTTCCTCAAATATCAACTCAAATATCCCCTATTTACAAACCAACTCTATTAATTTAGTCCTTTCTAATTGGTTTAATAAGGCGTCCGGTGATGTCCACATTTTGCGTATCATCCTGGTTCTCATCTTATGGTTTATTTGGTGTTCTAGGAACGATATGCGGGTTAAGAAGATTCCGTTCACGGCTCAACGCGTATGTGATCGCATTTGGTCTTTCTTGTTCATGATCAAAGGCCATAGGAGCCTTAAACCTCGGGCGTGGCTCGGCACTCCGGCGCTTATTGATATCTTGGGCCTCTTTGTATGCCCTTGCAATTTTATTGATAATTTTGTTTGTAATTGTGGTAAAAATAAAAAAAGAAAAAAAAAAACTTACGTTGGTCAAATGGGCCAAACCTATCCCCGGGGTTACCAAAATCAACACGGATGGAGCCTCGAAAGGCAACCCGGCGACCTACGCTGGGGGATCGCTAGAACGACGCGGCGACCTCTTTTGCATTTCATGAATTTATTGGCACCCACACGAATAATTTTGCTGAATCGCTTGCTATTTGGAGAGCATTGATCTTTGTTTTGAGAGGAAGATTCTTAAGGTTTGGGTGGAGTTAGACTCGCTGCTCTCTCTCTTATTACTTCGCCTAACATTGGTAATTGGCAAGTGCAAAGCATCCGTCACAAAATCTCGGCTCTTTGTCGTTCATGGACGCTTTCGTTCTCCCATATTTATCGGGAAGGGAATGCCATTGCGACCACTTGGCTAATGAAGGATACAAGTCCGTAAACTTTCATCTTTATAGCCCGTCGGATCTGTCAAGGCATTCGAGGTATGATTAGGATGGACAAAAATGAGTTTCCGCACGTTAGATTCAAATAGGCCGCTTGTTGGGCCGAGTTCCATGTCGTTCTAGATTTATTATGGGCGTGTAGAGGGGCTCGTCCTCCCTCAAACTCTTTGGGCGTGTAGTGGGCCTCGTCCCCCCACATTTCTCATCCGTCGAATAAATTTCGGTTTAATTTTTTTAAAAAAAAAAAAAAAAAAAAAAATATCAACATCATGAACACCAAGAACCTTAATCAACACTTCCCTAATCTAACATTACCGAGATTAATCATCAACAATGACATCAATATCCGCAAAGGAGAAGAAGGATTAACCAACTTATCTCAAGAAAATGAACTACACAATTCAAACCACACGAATCATATTAATATCATCATACTCTGGTAATCCATCTCATAATCATGCTCGTCAACTTGTTTATGTAATAATCATCAACTCAAGAACATCAACATTCAATCCAAAATAAAATCTAAAGATGAAGAGTAATTACATTTTTGAAGGAATGGATTGGATCTCAAGTTTGAATTCGTTTCCAATCGATTCCAAGCTTAATATTATTATGGATGATTAACTCCACCATAATCCAGTGTTTGGAACTTCAAACATCTCTCTAAGAACTCTCTCTATTGGTTGCAAGAAGAGAATGGACGAAATGAGAAATAACAGCCAACTACTCATATATATATATATATATATATATATATATGTGTGTGTATATATATACACTGTACATTATTAACGTACAATAACATCTAAAATTAACTACACGTTTAGCGTGCGCTAACTCTCTTTGTTAGCATGCGCTATCGAAGTCCAGAGGCCACTGCCTTACTGCATACAATGAGTTACATACGCAATGTCCATTAAATAGCGTACGTAATTTCCTCTATCTAGCGTACGCTAGAGCCCGATCATAGCGTGCGCTACTCATAGTTGACTTGTTTGTCTGTATGCTCCGAAGACGGGTCCACACGCCGACAGCTCTGACTAGGATAAGATTCCCTTTGAATCGATCTGATGTTAACGTGCGCTAACAATATGCATTAGCGTGCGCTAACCCTTCTCAACAAACATCCGTTGACCTCGTCGGCACATGCGCCGAAAGTGACCGGGTCCACACATAGATTCCTTCTGATCTGGTCTGTATTATCTTTTCCTTCTAGCGTGCGCTAAACCAGCACGATAGCGTGCGCTAGGCATGTATATTAGCATGCGCTAATAATGTTACACTTAGCCATTTTCAGCTACTCTTGTCCAATGTATCAACATACTATATACGAACATACGACATACTGAATACGTATACTCCTTCCAACAATATTCTCATACGATAAGCCCGACACAATGTCTTCCAATACAACTGTCAACCAAGTGCGGTAATAATACCAATACAGATGTCTTAGTCCTTCATTTATTTTATCCATACTGTACAGATTCCACGTTGTACAACATAACTCGGATAAAATAATATTAAACAACAGTAGTAAAAATTCCATATATTACAGCTGCTAGATATCAGTCAAACCCAGGACCAGGATACTGGATTGCTGTCAAGCACATACTCAAGTACCTGAGAAGGACTAGGGAGTACATGCTTGTATATCAATCAGACGACCTGTGTCCGGTGGGTTACACTGACTCAGATTTTTCATCGGACAGAGAAAAGTCCAAGTCTACTTCGGGTTATGTGTTTAGCCTGGGAGGTGGAGCCATTAGTTGGAGGAGTGTGAAGCAGAAATGCATCTCGGACTCTACCATGGAAGCCGAGTACGTGGCAGCCTCTAAGGCAGCCAAAGAGGCAGTGTGGCTCAAGTACTTCCTGCAGGACTTAGATGTGATTCCCAATTTGCCAGAGAGTATTACACTTTATTGTGATAATATTGGTGCAGTTGCAAATCCGAGGGAACCACGAGCCCACAAGGCAAGTAAACATATCAACCGCAAGTACCACATCATACGACACTTCGTAAAGGAAGGAGACGTAGTTGTAGCCAGGGTTGCATCGGAAGATAATATTGCTGACCCTTTCACGAAAGGTCTACCCTCAAAAGTTTTTGAAAGGCATGTGGAAGGAATCGGATTACGGTGTATGGCAGCATTGCTTTTAGTATAAGTGGGAGAAATGAGAGACTATGTAATAGAGTAGTATACTTAAAAGCATTCTTTGAGTATAAGTGGGAGATTGTTAGGATTGTATAGTGCAAAGCATACTTTATGCTTGTATTACCTAATTTCCCTGTGACTACCTATGAGAATATTAATTACATTTAATCACATGTTTTGCATATTTATTCACGTTATGGTTATGCAAATGAAATGTCTAATTATTTTGTATTGTAGATAATGTGGTGTGTTGGTGTCACACGGAAGATCACATTATCGGTGCCTTATAAAATAATATAATAGTTCACAACCTATATAATTATTAGACAAATTATATAAAAGGTTGTAGTGTATACTTGAGAATAGTTGGTCTTGACTATTAACATGCATTAGCGTATTTGCATACGTTGAACTGGATCGAGGTGAGATAGTGTCTTATGTACTGACTGTAAAAAGAACGTAAATCTCGGATAATTATTATTCTTAATTCTAAGTATATAATATTTAATTGTGTATTTATAGTACTTATTGCTTTGATTTACCATAGGCGAGAGTCAAAATGATCGACTCAATAAGCCTCGTATCTTGGGCAATAATATTATTTATACGATAGTTATTACTATTACTAGAAATCGTGTCCCGACTCGTGCGGGTTGATGATGTCCCCTTGAGGAGCTCGATAATGATTATTATATTAAACCCTACAGGTGGATTTAATTCCGATATAATAATAAGGTTCGAGTGGTACTACTCTTAGATAAGATATTAATTAATTAAAGCTATCAGTAGCTTATAATTAATTAATGGACATTCGATATCTTAAACACGGGAAATAATATATTTAATAAGGAGCCCAATTTCGTAATTTGGGATTTTGGTAGGAAGTGCAATATCAACTTTTAGAGGACTAAATTGATATTAATAGATTCATTATATTAGGAAGAGTCCTAATAAGGTAAGATGAATTTATTGGGAGTCCTTCCATAATCCTCCTTAAGATCCCTAGTAGTAGTCCAAGAGCCTATATATAGGACATATTGGGTTTGCCTATTTTTGCATCATTCATACACAAGAAATTTCGATTTTTTCTTCTAACTGTTTTATTGTGGATCTTGACTTGTGTCTTTGATTCCACAATTGAGAGAACACTTTTATTCTTGCTACATATCGGAATAACTTGAAGAAAAGAAAATCGAGAGTTGTGAGGGATAGAATTTCGGCCGATCCCAAGGTTGTCCAAGAAAGATCCGGTAGCTCGTTGCCCACACAACGTTCGGGTTAAGGCGGATCATACTCTAGAAGGTCTAAAGGTAGAAATACAAGGTGATCAAGACGAAAGCAACCAATACTCTTCAAAAGATAATATCCTATGATCTTTGAATCTAGATTAAGATATTTTAATAACCAACATATTTAATTAATAATTAATAAATAATATTTAAATTGTTTATTAGTCTTAGTAATTAATTAATTATCATGCCTAAATAGATCTTATGCTCGTGGATGCGTAAAACATGATTATCATCTTTCCCAAACTTCGCTTCCACTGCATTTTACTTTCCAACAACATCTACATTAAAATCAGCTAGCTTATCAGCTACCGTGAACAACGACAACAACATCAAGAATTTGAAATGAAGAAAGGGATTACATCAACATACCCCTTCGACACAATCCAAAACCACTACAATCATATCAATACTCATATATCAATAACAACATCAATATAATTCGAAAATCCATCTTACAAGCACGTTTGAACAAATCACAATTCTTACAACATGAATAAACTTAACCAACATCTTCAATCTCTTGTCACAATTCCATTTAATCATGTATAACATCATCATACGTAAAGGGATAAACCAACATGCTTCCTAACATGTAAACATCCTTCTAAAACGAGCTACTGTCGAATGGATACGAATATTACCTTGTATTGATGAACTACGATGAAGAACAATCGAACTCCCTCCAAGAATCATTAACAACTTTAAGAACAAAGCTCTAATCCATGATATCAAGCTTAATGTTGTTAAAGGTGATCATTTCTACAAACACTCAAGTGTTTGGAATCTCAAAACCCCGCCCAAAAACTCTCTCTATCGGATGAAGGGAAGAAATGGCCGAAATGAATAACAATACCCAACTGCACGTATTTATAGACTCAGACATAACGTACGTTAGGTAATCCATATAACATACGTAACCAACTTTATGTACGTTATCTGTCCTTGATAGCGTACTTAACAACAGTCCAGAAACTACTGCCTCAATTTGTTCGATGGCTTACGTACGTAACACCTATGCCATAACGTACATAATATCAATCCAAAGGCTACTGCCTCAATTCGTACCATGTCTTACGTACGTAAGGCCTATGCCACAACATACGTAACATGGTCGTTGACTCGCTACAGTATAATACTCATTTTACGTACGTAATGGGCTATCCATAACGTACGTAAATCTATACGTTGACTCGCCTGTCCACATCTGCGCTGAAAGTTGCCAGCCAAGGGGCCCACCCGTCGATCACAGCCTGATCCTGCCTGATATGACATTTACGTACGTTAACTATCCTTCTTAACGTACATAAGCTTTGTGCACCTTACGTACGTTAACTATCTTTGTTAACGTACGTAAGCCTTGTGTATTAGCGTACGCTAAGTCCTTACTTTAACGTACGTTAATCAGTATATACTCAGCTCATACATAAGCAAGTTAAATTTTACTAGTTATTTTTCACTATTTGCTTCGCACAAAACACAAATATGCAGGTTAAATTAAAAATTAAACAAAATAAACTTATGTATACTCCATGATAGTACAAATTTCATTTAAATATAAAAAAACATGCACTGATCTATATCAAAATTTAAACATACATGTACATATAAATCTGCAGCAAGATATATCTTCTAACAAACAAATTATAAGGTTTAGTTGGAAATTACCTTTAGATGAGAGCTAATTGACCCAACTACGAACCCAACTATGAACCCTAATTTGTAAATCTCCGTACCCAACTAATTGACCCGTTTGAGAATGCTCCAAACCCAACTGCGAATGCGTTTGAAAATGCTATGAACCCAGCTCCGAACACTGCTAATGATCCCAGCTCCGAACACTGCTACTAATTTGCAAAGCTCCGAACCTATTTTGAACACATGACGAACCTTAATTTGTAAAGCTCTGAACCCGTTTGAAAGAACCCTAACTACGGACCCTAATTTTTAAAGTGGGAAGACAGAGAAGAAAGATGAAGACAAAGATGAGAGATGAAGAGAGTGAATTAGTTTGTGAGAGTAAAATATTTTGGGAGACGATTAATACAGAGAAGAGAGATGAAAAGTGAAATATTTTGGGAGCTTTCACTAGTACTTTTGTTTTAATTAAAAGTTGAGGCAAAAGTCATTTACCAAACATTCACCATCGGCCTGAATTCAATGTACACATGAATTTTGGAAAGTGAGGAGGGTAAAATATAAATGGGAAAAACAAATATATTTTAGATATAGAAGTTGTGCTACTCTTTTTTTTTTATGATTTTAACCCGAATCACATTTCTTCGAAATACAAGACCGCATAAATTCTTGACCTGACATAATAGCCGCAAACTACGCCTAACCAAGAAACCACAAGAGGCAGTTCTCGTGATAGGCTCAACCAAGAAAGTATTGGTAGGGGGAATTGAACGCGTGACCTTTCAATCCCACGCTCACCTACTCCACCAACTTGACTATCCTTGCAAGGGTGAAGTTGTGCTACTCTGTATCTGTGGAAGGGGGTAGGTCATTTTTATTTTTAGAGAAAAAAATGAGTGTACAAAATAATCTTGCAGTATAGATAAGGAAGATCATGGAAAATTATTCATAATGAAAGTGAAGAGTTTCCAAATATAGTTGGTAGATTTTAAACAATAGGCAGTTGTGCAATTTTTATATTCAAACCCTCATCAAATTTTCATACGATTTTTATATAAAAAATATTTCATCTAAAAATTGAATATATATAACCTTATTTCAGTGCCAATTCCAATAGGGATAGGTAGTGGTAGGATGGTGTTGTTCGGAGATTAAATGTCACGTTTCAAACACCACCAACACCACTAGGTCGGGTGTGCGAAAAACAAAAAATTTATTCTCATATAAGAAGAAAAAACCATTTTTGTTCATTACAACCGTCAATAAGGAGAGTAGATTTTTCTACATCATCACTTATAAATGATATATGAGTGTCAGTAATTAAGAAAAGTGTAATTTTATCCATTCGTAAATAAATTACCCTCATTTAAAATACACTAACATATTCATTTATTATCTATTTAAAAACAAAAATATATCAAATTAATTATCTTCTTATGATCTACAATTTAAGATGCATATTGCTTACCTAAAAATATAAAGAACAAAAAAGCATTGCATTTGTACATTATGAAGCACTGCATTTGTATGTTCTTATAAAATATTTGTAACACCCCCAAGTTATTCAGGGTATATTACAGCAACGTGAACCCCACCGTGGGACCCACAAGTCTAATCATACGAGGAAATATAAAACTTGACTCAGAAGGTCCAAATACAATGAAATGAAAGACGATATGAAGGGTATTCAAACCATGTCCAATGTATCCAAATACATCACAGTACAAAATCAAAACCTCGGCAACACAGGCCGGAACATCAATGAAGACTGAAAACAAACAATACTCGAGTATTCAATAACCATTCCAGTACAACAACACTGAATGGAGGAACACAAAACATAACCGGAGATAAGACACAGTATCACGCTTGCCCATCATCTTCATGCCGACCTGATACCTGCCTGTCCGCTCTCCGGGAACCTGAAATACATAAAAAGTATTTCCCCCATAAAGGGGTTAACCGTCGAATAGCTAGTGGAAGTATATCAAGTATGAAACACAATACTCCTCGACAATAAACCCTAAACCCTAAACCCTAAACCCTAAACTGGGGTTGGTTGACCCCGCAACAAAACTGAGGGAAACGGCCGCGCCACGTCCTCATCCACATCATAATCTCAAGGTTCTCAAGCTTTAAAACGGATAAATCGGATGAATCTAGGAAAAACCCCAAAATTCCCAAAAAATTAGGGTTCTAAGGATTTTTACCTTGATTTGGACGATAGAATGGATTAGATGTTGTGTAATCCTTGTTCTCCAACCAAAGATGTTGATGTTTGAAGATGGATCGCTTCCAAACGCCCAAAATCGCCTCTCCTGAGCTTCTCCCGTCGAAAATGAGTGAAGAGAATGAAAAATGACGAAATGGAAGTTAACTGTCCAACATATACTCGCTCAGTCTAGCGCACGCTACGCCTCGATTATTAGCGTGCGCTAGCGAGGTCACCGGGTGGTCCAGTGGCTTCTGCCGGTCCCGTTAGCGTGCGCTAATCGCCTTATCTTAGCGTGCGCTAGCCAAAAATAGTGTCCAGAAACTGGAGTCTAGAACCTACTGTCCTCTGCCCTGCTCGAGTCTTAGCGTGCGCTACCGCTATGGCTTAGCGTGCGATACGCAGCTCATATAGTGTGCGCTATCCGAAGACTAGCGTACATTACTTGATAGTCCAGAAAACCTGACAACCTCACTGGTCACTGCCTATGCCAACCAGCCCGTTAGCGTGCGCTACGGACGGATGTTAGCGCGCGCTACGGACGGATGTTAGCGTGCGCTACGGACGGATGCTAGCGTGCGCTATTCGTCTGACCCAGAACACTTCCGCAAGGTCTAAACAACACTATTGCGATCCAAACAAGATACGAAACTCTATAACAATATCGACAACATAACCAAGAGTTTACAGAGCGAAGAAATAAGAAAAACGGCAAGGTCAAACAGTCAATAAAAGTAGGGGTGGCAAATCGTGCGGGTCGGGTCGTTATCGGGTTGACCTGATAACAACCCGATCTGTTAAGGTCAAACCCGAACACGACCTGATAAGGATTCCCTAAACCCGAACACGAACCCGACCTGATAAGGTCAAACCCGAACACGACCCGGACACGACACGAACACGATAAAAACACGATTGGATTCGTGTCGACCCGACACGATAGCAACACGATAACGACACGACACGTTAAAAACCTGTTTCAACACGATAACAACCTGATAACCTATAAATACCAACAAAAAAAATGATAAAAACAATAAGAATTATAAACCTTAACTAAAAGTCTAAAAGAAATAAATTATTAAAAAATTATTTATTAAATATTTATTAAATATTTATTTTTTAATAAATATTTATTAAAAAATAAATTATAACGGGTTACCCGAACCCGACCCGAACCCAACCCGAACCCAACCCGAAATTATCGTGTCTCACGTGTCAACTCGATAAGAACCCGAACCCAATAAGGCTTGACACTAACCCATTAATTTCGTGGTCATTCGTGTTGTCGTGTTAAAAATTGCCAAATTTCTAAATAAAAGTACGGCTATTACAATATTAATCCTCAAACATCATAACTCTATGCATACTTAATATTATTATTGTCTTTTTCTTGTTGGAATCTAGACAAATTTGGCTTTTCAATGGCATGTGGCACGACTCATAATTCATACCCAATTGAAGCAGTTAGGTATTTAAGTTAATGGTTTTATGAGGAATTTGTGTGCCAATTTTGAAGCGGAATTAGTACTTTGTATGCTATGAAGTTGTGCATTTGTACACTATGAATCGACGCATTTATACATTGAAGTGGTAGTTATAAGCTAAGAAGCAATATGTTATAACGCAAATGTTGAAGCAAAAATAGCACTTTGTACACTATGAAGCAGTGGATTTTAACAATATGAAGCAATGCATTTGTATATTCTTATAAAGCAAGCATGCTAATAGTCTTGATCCAAGACACATAACTATCTCCATACTTAATATTTTTATTGTATTTTTTTTCTCTTGGAAACTAGACTCGTTTGGCTTCCAATAGTATATGACATGACTCCTAATTCATAATCACTGAAAGCAGTTTATTTATTAAAGTTGATGGTTTATCAGAAATCGTCGTGTTAATTTTGAAGTATAAACAGTACTTTACACAATGTGAAGCAGTGTATTTATAAATTGTGAAGCAGTGTAGTTGTATATTCTATGAAGCGTGCGTCTCTCTCTACAATTCACATTCACACTGCTTTTATTATTACAATACAATTTTTTTGACATTTGTAGGTATGCAATATTTGCGTTGTAGATCATGAAAACACGATTAATTTTGTATATTTTTTATTTAAAATGTATAATAAATAAATAAGTTATTATATTTTAAATGAGAATAATATATTAATAAAAAGACAAAATTACCCTTCTCATTAATTAATGTCATTCACATATGTGGAAAATTCTAGACTTTTCTTATTTTTTCATTTAATTGCTCACTCTGGTTCATAATTCTCACACCAGTAAATATTCTCACTCAAACCAATCTCTCTCTCTATCTATCTATATATAAATAAAATATTGTATTCAAGACACGTTTTAAGAGATTACAGTATAATGTAAATAGAAAAATTCTTCATTTTAATTATTTTTTTCATATACTAAAATTATATGCATCATCAATAGTGTCGCAAAACACAATGTTTGCGAGTAGCCATCATACAAAATCGGAAAATTGGGCTATAGAAGCCCAAGCCCAAACTATAAGCCCGTATATGTTATACCACCTTGGCCATTTTCCCTTCCCTTCCAAAAAAAAACCTCTCCCCGTCGCCGGAAAAATCACTATAAAACACTTTTCACAGACACACACACACACACACACACACAAGTTATATGCCAATTGATGGATTTTAACTGTGGAGAAACGGAATTGGAAGTTGAAAGAGTGTTTATAGGAGCAGGTTGCAACAGAATAGTTAACAACGTTTCGTGGGGTGCCTGCGGTTTGCTCTCTTTCGGTGCCCAGAACGCCATCGCAATTTGTTGTCCCAAGGTTCTGTGATAACTTTTTCTTGATCTTTATTTTTCTTTCTGATTGATGCATGTTTGTTTATTTACTGTGTGTCTTTTTTCCCTTTCCGGTTATTCAATAAGACTGCGCAAATTCTGACTACACTTCCGGGGCACACGGCATTTGTGAACTGCACGCATTGGTTGCCTACTAGCAAGTTTGCATTTAAAGGTTCAATCCTGCCTTCATACTTAGGAGTGAAATTTATGAATTAATTGGGACCCAGATGCAATATTTGTAATTAAGCTATGATAATTCTCTTGTTTAATGTTTTCATTTTTTTTTTATTTTGGAGTGATTCTATGAATTAATTTGGGACTTATAAATATTATGAATTAATAAATATATATTTTTTTGTTGTTGAGAATATTGAGCTTTCTCCTGTAGCTTCTACATAAGTGTTGATGCTGTCATTTCCATTTTCCACTGAACAGATGAGTTTATCACAATATGTTTGCAGGGAGTTTTTGTATTTTATATTGCTAACATGACAGTTTCTCCTTTTCCAGCTAAGAATTTCCAAAAGCATTATCTGCTTTCTGGAGATGCTGGTGGAACTATCTTACTGTGGGAGTTTTCACTTGCCGATAATAAGGTGCTTGTTGGAATTTCTTACTCCTTTTCTTGCATTTCAGCTGTCAAATTTATGTTTATAAATGGTGTCAGCGGAGCACCTATTTGCTATTAATTTAGTGCCTTTCGTCCTTTTTTTTTTTTTTCCTTTTTCTTTATGATTATTCTAAAGCAATCAAATGTGAAGTAATAAACTTATTGCGGAGGGTTCAATGTTCAATTGTAGAAAATTTGATTTCTGCCGACTCCAAAACTTAACATGTAGGAACTAGGAAGTATGTATATCTTGCTTACTTACCTTGATTTTATAATTTTTGTTGCCTTCGAGTATTCTTTGTCAAATAAAGTGAGAGGAAGTGGGAAAATATTGAGTAAGAAAGCTTCTATTCCTCGTGAAGGTGTAAGGGAGAGAAATTAACCATTTCAAAAGGGTTGTGTTGGGCAAATGCTCCAGAAATTGTCCAAGTTAAGTGCTTTTCCAAAAAGAAAAGGAACTTCGTACTGAAGAAAATGCATTGTGAATTGGGGTAACTAGAAACAAATATGGCTGCATTAAAGTGGGTGGCACATTTGGCATTTTAGTGCTCCAAAGATGGTAAGTTGCTAATGTCATACACTAAGTCAAGGTTTTATCTTTTAATCATATTCATTAATCCATCCATATATACACATATATATAATAAGATCATGTGCACCTTTAGATTGGTAGCTTGACTCGTGAGATAAGTCCCTATTTGCAACATCCCGTTCTGACGACTGTCCCATTATACCAACGCAAGTCTTTCGAGCGTGCTTTGTCCTCACTCACTCACGCGCTCCCCGAGAGTGGGGCCACCCATTCAATAATTAATCCAAGCCAATCACGCTTAACGCTGGAGTTTCTATGAAGTGGATACAATAAAGGAAGATGTCTTGTTGGTATGAGTAGTACCATCAATCTCACAAGCCTTGCTTTGTATAATTACTCGGAATGCCTCTCATTTTGGTGCGGGATCAGTTCAGTCATGTCTTTCTCCGCTTAGTAATAATAAAAAATTACGAAATAAATAAATGAAAATACGAAGTGTAAAGAAAATCCAAATACGCTTAAGAAACAAATCATTTCAATATTAAGAAAGATAGTATAAGATTAGTGAAAAAGTCTGAAAAGTTTGAAAAATATCTCAGAGAATGAAATAAAATCAGCGTTGATATAATACTAATAAATAAGAATCAAACTCTATCCACGCATATATTTCCCGTCCACACCGTCCTCTCAATTGCCATATTTTCTACGATCCCAAGGAACCTCTTGTCGTTTTCAATCACCTCTATCCATGTTTTCTTGGGTTTTCCTCTATTCCTCACAATCTTATTCGTTCCTCAATCTTCAAGCCTGCACAATGGGGCATGTGCATCAACAGGTCTCCGTCTCACACGGCAAACCGTTTTAACCGATTCTCCAAACCATAGTATAACTCCATCAATAAATCCAATCATTTTGTATAAATTTTAGTAGTTGAGATCGTCTTCTTTAGATAATTGGAATTACTGTAAGCGATTTCGTTCATCATCTTCATGACAATGGTATATTATTTTGTTGGCTATGTTGTTATCTGATTTAAAGCTTAAATTCTTCTTGGCGCTTGATATTTTCATTAGATTTCAGTTCTTTTGTTCATTGGTGTGCATCACTTCCATCATATAATGTAGGCTCGATTATTGATTTTGATTTGCAGTGGAGGAATGTGGTACAAGTACTAGAAACACATAAAAAAGGTGTTACGTGCATCTCTTCAGTAATGTTGTCTCAGACAGAGGCTTTATTTGCATCCTCTTCTTCTGATGGTATAGTAAGCGTTTGGGAAATAATTCTTCCATCCACCTCCGGAGGTAAGTCGACTGACTTCAGAAAATTTATTATCAAACCTGCTTACCTTGCATTTATTTGGACACTGAAATTGAGTTTAACTGTGACATTGACGATACTTGTCCTTTGATATGTTTGTATTTGTCAGTATCCATTTCCGCATGTTCTTACAGTCCTACTTGTTTACACTGATTATAATTTTCCGCGGCATGTGTGAAACTGAACATAAATGTCTTGTCCAATGCCGAACAGAATTTGGTTCTTTTTGAGAAAAGTATTTCAAAAATAATAATCATAGTTCTACTATATTGTGAAAATTAGTCATGCCATCGAATCTGCTCTTCGTTATTTTTCATTTCTCATAGAAATGAATGTCTTAGGTGAATGCAGATTGTCTTGCTTGGACACCTTACATATTGGTAGAAAACCTATGGTTGCTCTTTCACTTACGGAGTTGCCTGGAAACAGCACACAATTAGCTCTAGCCATGGGCGGATTAGATAACAAAATTCACATTTACAGCGGTGAGAGAACAGGAAAAGTGTGTATCATCTAATTCAATCATCGATTTCATATTCTTTCACTATTTTTTTTTTAGTTTTATAAAAAATGCAATTTTTTTTATTTTGTTTATTGCCACAGTTTGTTCGTGCCTGTGAACTAAAAGGGCACACAGATTGGATCCGTAGTCTTGATTTCTCATTACCCTTACACGAAAATGGCGAAGCACCTACTCTCCTTCTCGTGAGTTCATCTCAAGACAAAGGGATACGTATATGGAAGATGTCTTTACTTTCTCTCTCTAACAACAAAAAAGACGAAACCGGTTTGGCTTCCTACATTAAAGGCCCAATATTTTCATCCGGCTCATCCTCGTATCAAATATCTCTAGAATCTCTTCTTATTGGTCACGAGGATTGGGTTTATTCAGTTGAATGGCAGCCTCCTCAAAACTCGTCTATTGATGGGAATGAATTTTATCAACCTCAGAGCATTTTATCCGCATCCATGGACAAGACAATGATGATATGGCAACCTGAGAAGACAACTGGTATATGGATGAACATGGTTACTGTTGGGGAGTTGAGTCATAGTGCATTGGGGTTTTATGGCGGTCACTGGGGCCCGAGTGGAGATTCGATTTTAGCTCATGGGTATGGTGGTTCTTTTCATTTGTGGAAAAATGTGGGCACTGATTTTGATGATTGGAAACCACAGAAAGTTCCATCAGGACACTTTGCAGCAGTTTCGGATATTTCGTGGGCGAGAGAGGGGGATTATTTGTTATCTGTTGGTCATGATCAGGTAAGATGCTTATTGATTTCATTTAGGGTTAATTACCAAAAAAGTCCTTGAGTTTTACTATAATTATTGCATGAATTTATAATGTTAACTAAATATAGACAATTAATTGACATTATAGTTTTCATGTCACCGACCCCAACGTAGTGGGGATTAAGGTGCACTTGATGACGATGACAAAAAATTCCCCAGCTAAGAAAGGGCCAAACCCCGTGCGCTAAAAAGCTCCCTGGCTAGTGCAGGGGTAGGGGGAGGGTGGTCGTATATGTACGCAGCCTTCCCTTTGCATTTCTTCGGAGAGGATGTTCCCGCGACTCGAACCCGTGTTGACTTGGTCACCAGTGGAGCAACTCACCGTTGCGCCAGGGCTCACCTTATAATTCCAAAATACCCCAGCTGTCTTTGAAAATTACGAATACCCTAAATTTTCCATTTTTTTCCCTCTAGAGAAATTGTTTTACTAATATGTATGTTCGTCATTAATTCTTATTTTTCCGCTCACCAATCACATCTACACATTTTTCTTAAAAGAATCATTATTACACATTTTCCCGCAGGTTTCCCTATTCACGAACTCATATATTGTTACCTACCAATTATATCAAATCATTATTTTATTATTTTTTATATCATTTCAGCTAATGTCATTATGTTTGATCTCATGTTCGGATAACACTCAAAGTTAATCTTTGTGCTTTTTAAAAATGAATTAGAGGAAAATGAAGTTCAGGTATGCTATGCATTAATATTTCAGTATCAGCCTGTGCATAAACCTTTGATTACGTGGTTTTGTCTGCTTCAATCTTATTTCTGTGAATATGCAGAGTGATTAAGAACTAGGTAGCACGGAGTCGGGGACTGGGACGAAAAATGGGGACGGGGACGGGGATGGGGACAAAAAGGGGCAAAATCAGAATTTCAAAATACGGGTACGGCATGGGTACGGAAAAAAATGTTTCAAATTAATATCCATACATAGTTCTAAATGTACACAATAAAAAACAATCAGATTTTTAAATCCATAATTTTAAACACAATTATATACAATATATATATATATATGTATATATATATATGTATGTATATATAAGACAAAAGGTACAGAACAGGGGAGATACAATTATATACAACTATAAACACAATTTTAAGCGTAATTTATAATACATATTGAGTCAGGAAAAAAAAAGGAAAGGAAAAAAAAAAGGCTGGTACAACAAAGAATTGGGAGATATCATGAATCACCATTCACCGCAAAATTGGGAGAAGAAAAACGAAGAGGGGCAAATAGGGGAAAACAAAAAACGAAGAAGAAGAAATACAATCAGACGATGAATCAGGCGAGAGGTGACTAACCTGTAGATAGCCGCTGCCGCTGTCCCGCGCCCTGGAAAGTGGTGGAGAAGTTGGAGATAACCGGCTGTCAGGGCTTCCGTTGCGGAGTGAATCAATTCCTCGAAGAAGCAGTCGATCGAGCGGCGAGCGGTAGGAATACTATGAAGAACGGGAAAGGGAGCGGAAGTCTCAATCAACAAACCTAACAAAAAAACTCCTTTTTTTATTATTTATTGCAGTATTTAATATATATTTTTTGGACAAAAATATCAGATATGGTAGGGGATGGGCAAAAACCCATCCAGCCGTCCCCGATTCGTCCCCAAAATGCAGTCAAAGCCGTCCACAATTTCTATGACCGAACCCACTAGACTAGAAACGTTCTGGGGACGAATCCAATCCGTCCTCGTCCCGTCCCCGTCCCCGCGGCATCCCCAGCACGGCAATGGCCTTCAAACAGGCGACCCCGTGCTTCATAGATTAAGAAAACCAGATACTTGTTGAAATTATATAATGTGACCTATTCCTATCTATTTCCGACGGCATTTGAAGTAAAAATCCAGCATAACTAATTCTATCATCTCCTTTTCAATATTCATAGACACAACTATTTAATAAAAACTTCCTTCTTAATTTGCAGACATCAAGAGTATTTTCCGCATGGCATGATGAATCTTCTCCAGAAAATTTAGAGGCCTGGCATGAAATTGCACGGCCACAAGTTCACGGCCATGATATTAATTGCGTGACTATAATCGGAGGAAAGGGGAACCATCGATTTGTAAGTGGGGCCGAGGAGAAAGTTGCCAGAGTGTTTGAGGCTCCTCTGTCCTTTCTGAAGACATTAAATCATGCCACCTCACAGGAATGTAGCTATGCGGATGACCTTCCTGTAAATGTGCAAATTCTTGGTGCAAATATGTCTGCTCTAGGGCTATCACAGAAGCCTATATATGTTCAAGGTGAATGTATCGGTCCAAAAAAATTCGTCGCTCTTTTGTTAAGGGAAAATAAGTTCTCTACTAAACAGGCCCCTTTTTTTAAATATTAATATATAAATTTTTGGTTTTACTCTTATTGATTACTTAGTGGAAATGTCTCATATTGAGTGAAAATTCCTAAAATTATGACAGTGTCCACTCATAGTTGTTGGCATAAGTAACTACTGCCAGTTTATTTGCTAGAGAGGTAAGTTATCGGGGTCTTTTGCTGGCTGTAAAAAATCAAGGTTGCCATATCCAATCGGGGGTGAATATATTGAAACCAGCATGGGTACATTTAATAAACTGGAGTAAATTATATTAAAACCTCTCAACTATGGGTTTCTTTTGTCACTTTGCCCAACATTTTATTTTTGTTTAACTTTACCTGCTAAAATACGTGTCCCGTTTCACTTTGCCCCTCAGCCATCTCAAATACTATCATGCGTGGACACATGCTACTAACAGTGAACACATGTCATTTTTTAATTGGTCAGTCTTAAGTTCAAACCTCGGGTTTATTGTAATTTAGCCGGGCGGTCTTAAGTTCTGACGCTGAGGATTTTTTTTCTTCTATTTTTGTTCCTCTCTATTCCTTTTTGTTTCCCTCTCTCGGTGGATATGGCAACTGTTCAATGTGGCATCTTTGTGCAATATGTATTACGATCCCAACAAGCAGTTGGGGATGGGTATTTAATTTGAAAGGGGGGTTGATTGTTAAGATCCCACATCGAATCCACAAGCAATCGGTGATGGGTACTTAAGTTCGGAGTCAATGCTCCATTCGTAACCTAGCTTTTCGATGGAGTTAGGCTTCCTAATTAAGTCCCCCTTAACATTATGAGGCAGATGCCTTTGATGTTTTTTATCGCTGTAGTACTTTTTCTAGAAATTCGCTACGCTCAGAAATTTATCTGTTATCGGAATAATTAGTATTGCAAGTGAAATCTCAAAAGCGGATACGATGTGTCTAATATCCTTCTACAGCATCTTCCGAGTCAATAGAAAGAAATAATAACGAAAGCGTCGATACCCTCGAGACGATTCCAGAAGCAGTTCCAGTTATATTAACAGAGCCGCCGATTGAGGAGCAATTGGCATGGCATACACTGTGGCCCGAGTCACACAAGCTTTATGGCCATGGGAATGAACTGTTTTCTGTTTGTTGCGACCATGAAGGGAAATTAGTTGCATCGTCCTGTAAGGTATCCCTTTTTCATGTTGTGGTGGAGTTCAGTTTATTGTACAAAATTGTTTTGGATATATATCTTTATTATTATAAAAAAAATAATAAAGTGTAGGGTACTTGCAGGCACAGCTGGCATCTGTTGCAGATATATGGCTATGGGAAGTGGGCTCTTGGAAAGCTGTTGGGCGCTTGCATTCCCACAGTTTAACGGTGACACAGATGGAGTTCTCTTACGACAACGGTTTTCTTTTGTCCGTGTCTAGGGACCGTCATTTCTCTATATTTGCAATTAAGCAGACAGGTATATTGAAAGTTTTCAGTTGTCCCTTTCTGGGATTAATTGCAAACGACGTCCTTGCGGTGTAGTCTAATTACTAGAAAAAAAGGAGCTCTATCTCAAAACCACAAATACTCACTCCGTCCCTCTTGAAATGGGCACTTTCAACACATGATTTTGTCTCAATCGAAAAATATTTTGATTTTCAAAAGAAATTAAAATTTCATGTAGTATTCCTTAGACTTACGGTTTTCCATTATATAAATTACAATATTAATTGATTGGAAAAGGAAAAATTAAAAAAAAGTGAGAATCGATGGTTTAAACGGGTTTCGTTGAAATGGTTGATACTAAAAAATTGTAGCTTAATCAAGGTACCCTCTTCAAGTGGGACGGAGGGAATACCTCCCTAAATACTCGTTTCAATTTTACATCTTACAGAATATATTTGTTTTAATGGAAATGTTTTTTTCTTTGCAACTTAAATATTGATTTTTTATACTTTAAAATTTAAACTTTATTTTCTTGGCAATTAACAATTTATATTATGCGTGCTTCTTACCTTGCAACTTCCGATCAGTCGGAGTTGGAATATCCCAAGATTATCCCTGTAGCGTTCCTTTTTACATGGGGGAAATACTCCAACTCCGGCTAGTGAGAGGTTGCAAAGAGAAAACCCTCCATAGTTTATGTTAGTTGCCAAAAAAAAAAAAAAAAAATAGGTTGCAAAGTGGGAAAGAGGCAAAGTCCAATTTGTTCAGATTTTTTTTTTCTGTTTTGGTACTAGGAATCACACCCTCAGTGTGGGGTATTTCTTAGAAATAAAGGGAAACAGAAACCTCGCGGCGTGGGGCTGATTGTAATACCTTAAGGAGTTATTTGTAATTCTGAAAGATAACTGGGCCTTTTTGTTATTAGGTCAGTTCTCAAGGAAAGTTGTTGTAATGAATACATTTTTTGCCATTTTGACACTACTTAACTGCGCACTAATACATTCGATATATCTTATGCACGCCAGAAGCAGACGAAACCAGTCACCAGCTCGTTATCAAGAAAGAAGCCCATAAACGAATAATATGGGCGTGCTCTTGGAACCCATTTGGTCATGAATTCGCCACTGGGTCGAGGGACAAAACCGTAAAATTATGGAATTTTGAAAATGGGTCGTCTGTGAAGCTACTAAGGACTCTACCTACGTTCCAGAGCAGTGTAACTGCCTTATCTTGGCTGGGTGTCGACAGGAGGACGAATCTCGGGCTTCTTGCTGTTGGAATGGAAAGTGGTCTCATAGAGCTTTGGAGACTTCCCAACACCAAAAGCGAAAATAGTAGCATCGCGGTTGTACCGACTGCTGCTCTTGCCGTACGGTTCGATCCGTTTATATGCCATGTGTCCACAGTTCAGAGGCTGCGGTGGAAAAACACGGCGAAGAGTGAAGACTGTATGAGCGTGCAACTTGCGTCTTGCGGGGATGATCATTGTGTCAGAGTATTTCAAGTGTTTGATGTATTTGACAAATTGATGTTTGTTTAGTGAAAAAAAGCTGAATTGGATTGGTCCAACCATCAGTTACGGCTCCGATTTTCTAAACTTGGTTATTTGATTTATAGAGGGTAACTGGACCGCTCCACCGACCGGTTAGTGTTTACTTGACATAATTTATTTTGATAACTCTTTGTCATGCAAAATTAGCACGGGCCGGGGCCGAGCCAGCCCGCTCGTTCTTGGGCGGGCAATCAACCTCACTTTTCAGGTAAAAAAAGAAAAAACCTTGCCTTGTTGGCCTGCCCATTTTCCGTCAGGCCCATTTTTTCTAAGTTAAAAGCTTTACATATTTTGAAATATGTATTTATGGAGATTATATTACATGTAGCGCAATTTTGTATTATCTTATTTATGGGAGTTAGTAATAAAAGTTCAAGGTATATCAACTTAATAAAAATAATTAGTGTGAGACGAGATTAGTGCATCTCATATGATCTTTTTTCCATGTTGGTCGTGTAATAAGTGATCTAATGATTAAATAAAATTTTTGTTCATTTATTTTGTCGATAGTAATAGCACAGTAAATGATTTAATAGTATAATAAAAATAAGTATTGCTATTAGATATCAACTTTTAATCAAAATGAATGAGTAAAAGATTGAAAATATAACTAAAGAAACAAAGATGGGCAGGGCGGGCAGCCCATTGTCCAAGCCCTCATGCTCAGTTTTGGGCCACAAAAGTGGGCCTGCGCCTATTTTACGGATTTATAGCTTATTCGACCAAATAAGCCCACATTGTGTTACAAAAGTTGCAAGTATTTATTGATTAATATATTTATCTTGGTTGAGGGGGAGACGAACTCCCCCACCTCCCTTGACCAGGCGGGTATTAAATCGAGGGATGTGCACTAATTACAGCAAGGGAGAGGACCAACGAGATACGAACTCAACAACAAACCTTACAATTTTTCAGCAAAGTATTGTCACCACATGGATTCGAACTCGCGATATCGGAGTGTTTTCACCCCAATCACCTTGCAACTTACCATCAGCAGTGGGGACTTGATTAATATATTTATCGTTTTTAACTAACTAGGTCAGCTAGTTTAACAAATATTATTGATAGGGCCTGTTCTCCCCCTTATTTTCAGTTTAATTCAGTTTCTAATTTATTTGTTTGATACTAAAATAATGATAATATTATTATTATTATTATCATTATTATTATTATTACAATTACTATTGGTCTTACTTTTAATATTAATATACTTATTATTATTATTATTATGTTAATTTTGCTAAATATTATTTTGCCAATTTCTTTTTTCTAGAAGAAGTACACATTTCAATAATATTTGTCATTGTACAAAGTACATACTTTTTAATAGATGACAACACTAATACTAATAATAATAACCACAATAATACTTGTTATTGTTAAAATTATCATATTTTGTAATATACATTTTGATAATAGTACTATTGAACATTAACTAGTCTTCATAATCGGTTAATTTTTCGTCTTCTGCTCGTTCAGAAATTTGCTCCATCACCTCGGGATTATTCAGCATCGACTTTCATATTTCTCCAGTTATTTTCTATCGTACATTATCTGTCACACCCCCTAGATTTTGGCTATCAGATACCGGATATTAAAAATATCCTTATTATATATTACAGCACAGCGGAAAACTTAAAACTTTTAAGAGGAAACTCTTTTTACACACCAAAAGTCACTTTTACACATCAGCCGACTATTATATTACAACCAAAAGAAAACATCGGTTGTATAGGTTTATAAGCAAACTTAGACTTAACACACACAGAGAACACTCCACAGGTCTGATGTTCATATACAACGGCTCGTTGGTGTAGAGAAGCGTCCCATATGTCACCCTGATACCCCGAATTATTACCTGTATCACAAGAATTCAACTAAATGAGCGAAAGCTCAGTAAGTAGTGACACACAATGCATGAATGCATTTATGAATGAGTTTGTGAAATGCAGTTTCATTTTCCTTTAACTTTCGAAAACTCTTTTATAGCGCGCTGCTATGTACACCTCGAGTTCCTGGCCTGGGCCAAAAGTGTGAATGTCCAACCATAGCCAGAACAAACTGCCCAATCATAAGACATGGGTCAGCCTGGCGTGTCCGAGACTCCACCAGGATCATGGCTATAAGGTGTCCAATCATACACATGAGTCACCACGGTGTGTCCCAGACTCCACCGCAAAATATTACACCAAGTGTCCAATCATAACACATGGATCACTATGACGTGCCCCAGACTCCGCCACAAAATAGCCCCTTACCAGTAGCCCGCGATGCACATAACCAAAACAGTTTGTTTTGATCACCTTTAGAACGCCTGTACTATGATCAATGCATGCGACAACCTCCAATGCTATGCTATGATCATATGCATCGTGATAATACCACATGTATAAATGCTCTATGGGACATGTCACACAATAAGAATAGAGCAATATGTTATCCACATATACACAAGGTATAAGCAATATCCAAAATATCAATCATTAGCACATATTTCAGACAAATGCTCTTGTGATACATTTTGCAATCAATTACTACTTATCTTGTTCAGGTGATACATTTGCTTTTATACCAATAAGAGTTGGATGTGATGATATGTCTTCAAATCCTGTTTCAAGGAGTGCCTTTAAAGAATCTATATGGTATACACAAGGTTTAACTCACTGCGTATCCGAAGAGTTTTACCAATTTCACATAATTAGTATTCTACAAATTTTATGTGCGCATTTCGTTATATACAAGCATAATACTCTATCCTTTTTGAACTCCTAACTCATTATGAAGCCTATTACTTTCTGTTCATATTGTTATATAAACTTTTATAGGCCACAATTCTAGGATTCTACAACAAGACAATGGTTTAGGGGAATTTATCAAGATCTTGAAATCACTGAATTTGTCCCGCGTATATCCACTTAATTATAAGTCAGATTTGCATGAATTTTTGATATAGTATACCTAATATACTTAAGAACATGTATATAGCAACCTCTGCCCCTGAATCACATGAATTCAATACTATCCACACATATTTTCAAAAGGTGGCAGAATTGATTCTTTTGTTGTCTTAGTGAGTTTTAAGCCCTATAAATCCACCTTAAACACAAGTTTAGGCCATGTATGAGTTCTAAACACCATTATAACGTATATAAGCACCTAAACCAGATCTCACAACTTCATATCATACAAGAAATATAGCAATAACAAGAGTAAAACGAAGATAACTCACCTTGATTGTGAACTGAATTGAGGTGTTGATGTTTTTTGTGATTTCTCCTCAATTTTTTGATGGATTTTCGAAGTGTGGAGCTTATGGATCGAGTTCAGAGTGTATAGAAGAGTTTAGAATCCGTTTCCTCCCTTATCTAAGTGAAAGAGTCGGTTTATAAGGGTGAAAGTACTAAAATACCCCTCAATGGCCTCCAGAAGTCAGGTTTAGAAGAATGGACCGGTTGAAGTTGTTATAATCCGGTTCTTGGATGTTTTAAACCGGTTCTTAGTAGGGATTGATCATGTTTAGGGTATGGGTGTATGGTCCAAGGTTTTTGATAAAGTTTAATATGTATTTTTATTGTTTAAACTCAGCTACTTTTGCGAGTACCTTCGAAAGTGGTAGAAAATGAGTTTGTTGTTATCCTTATGAAATTTTATATAATTAACCATAGAAAATAAGAGTCCGAGTACTCACTTAGAAATATGACATTATTGTACAATGAACTAAAGGACAAATTCCATTCTACCCGACCGCATTTGGGACGAATAAGATACTTACAAATCGAATGACTTAACAAATGTTATCACTGAGACCTTGAATTTCACCATTGATGGTATTCACAAGTATCAAGATGCTTGACACGTGTTATTGTAATAAGAAAGGGTTATTTACTTGAATCATCAATCCAAATTGACTCAGCATACCTGCCGACTAAAACTCCGAGACCAACCGATAGACACATCACTGATATTATTTACTACTTATAGGCTTACCACTTGTACTTGGGGTTAGGTTCAAATGCTTAGCCACTTCAATGCCGTTAAATTAACTATCAAATAATGTGAATCATGAAATGTCAGAATAATACTTGATAACAAGTAATGCATGAATCATATTATTCAAATAATAGCAGTTTCATGTCACACTGTCACATTTTTATACGATTAAGCATGAAGTGTTGCATGTTTTAAGATTAATATGTTATTATTGACTAGACCTTGTGTGTGAGAGTCTTTGGGCATCACAATCTTCCCTCCTTATAGAAATTTTGTCCTCGAAATTTACTTACCAAATAGAGTCGGATATTTATGCCTCATTTCATCTTCTTTTTCCCACGTGGCTTCTCCAACTGAGTGATTCTTCCACAACACCTTAACAAATGACATCTTTTTGTTCCTCAATTCTGTTTGCTTACTATCCAAGATCTTGACCGGTGTCTCTTCATAATTCAAGTCCTCACTTAACGGCAATTGCTCATAGCTCAATATATGTGATGGATCTGAGACATACCTCTTCAACATTGAAACGTGAAAGACGTCGTGAACATTTGTTAGTGATGGCGGAAGTGCTAACCTGTATGCCACTTCTCCAATTCTTTCCAGTACCTCAAATGGGCCTATGTATTTTGGATTTAATTTCCTTTTCTTTTTGAATCTCATGACGCCCTTCATTGGTGCCACCTTGAGAAACACTTTGTCCCCGACATCAAACTCAAGCATTCGTCGTCGGTTGTCCGCGTAGCTCTTCTGCCGACTCTGAGCTGTTAGCATTCTTTTTCTAATGTTCTCAATGGCTTCTTTGGTTTTCTGCACCAATTCTGGTCCAAGAAACTTTCTCTCACCCAGCTCATCCCAATGAATCGGTGATCTGCACTTTCTGCCATAAAGAGCTTCGTAAGGCGCCATGCCAATAGTAGAGTGGAAGCTATTGTTATACGCAAACTCTATCAAAGGCAGGTAGGTATTCCACGACCCTTGGAAATCCAGTACGCACGCTCTTAACATGTCCTCAGTCCGGATAGTTCTCTCCGATCGACCATCGGTTTGTGGGTGAAACAGCATCAACGCCAACTTTGTTCCCAGAGCTTTATGTAAGCTCTTCCAGAATGATGAAGTAAAACGGGGATCTCTGTCTGATACAATTGATAAAGGTATGCCATGCAATCTTACAATTTCTCTAACGTATAGATCTGCCAACTTATCCATGGAATACGTAGTATGTACCGGAAGAAAGTGAGATGACTTTGTTAGGCGATCAACTATAACCCATATAGCATCGTGACCTTCTCTAGTTCTTGGAAGTCCAACTACAAAGTCCATAGTGATGTCTTCCCATTTCCATTTAGGAACATCCAGTGATTGTAATGTCCCTGCGGGTCTTTGATGTTCTGCCTTTACTTGTTGACAAGTTAGGCACTGAGCCACAAATTTAACCACATCGTTCTTCATCCCAGGCCAGCAATAGTGCATCTTTAGGTCCTTGTACATCTTGGTGGTTCCAGGATGTACTGTATATGGAGCGTTGTGAGCTTTTGAGAGTATCTCCTTCTTCAGATTACTATTATCCGGTACACATAGCCGCCCCTTGAAGTTGATAACTCCATCTGGTGTAATTCCGAAATCCTTGGATTTGCCTGTCTCAACTTCTTCCTTCAAATGAGACATATAGGGATCCGTAAGTTGATCCTGTTTAATGGTCTCAAGTATGGTAGGTTGCAGCGTCATTGAAAATAGTTTTCTGACATGCCCTTCTTGCACAATCTGCAATCCCCACTTCTCCAACTCTTGTAATAATGGTTTTTGGGTCACTATTATTGCCGATAAGCTAGCATTAGACCTTCTACTTAAAGCATCTGCAACAACATTTGCCTTACCTGGATGATAATTTATTGTGCAATCATAATCCTTAACCAATTCCAGCCATCGCCTTTGCCGCATATTGAGTTCCTTCTGTGTGAAATAATATTTTAAGCTCTTATGATCCGTGTAGATTTCACATCTTTCTCCATAAAGGTAATGTCGCCACATTTTCAAGGCAAATACTACGGCTGCCAATTCAAGATCATGAGTTGGATAGTTTTTCTCGTAATCCTTCAGTTGCCGTGAAGCATAAGCAATTACTCTTCCATCTTGCATAAGCACAGCTCCCAATCCTGACCTTGACGCATCACTATAAATAACAAATCTTCCTGCAGTTGTTGGAATCGAAAGGATCGGTGCAGATGTTAACCTCTGTTTCAGTTCTTCAAAGCTCTTTTCACATGCGTCAGAACACTGAAACTTAACGTTCTTTCTCGTCAATTGAGTAAGCGGTGAGGCTATCTTGGAGAATCCTTCAACGAATCGTCTATAATAACCTGCTAACCCCAAGAAACTGCGTACCTCATGAACATTCTTCGGTCTGGGCCACTTACTCACGGCTTCCACTTTCCCTGGGTCAACTGAAATCCCTTCTTTCGACACTACATGCCCAAGGAATGCCACTTGTTCCCTCCAGAAGTCGCATTTCTTAAACTTAGCATATAGTCGTTTATCCTTTAGGATACCCAACACTATTCTTAAATATTCCTTGTGCTGATCCAATGATCGAGAGTAGATAAGGATGTCATCAATAAAGACAATGACAAACTTATCCAAGTACTCTCTAAAGACTCGATTCATTAAATCCATGAAGGCAGCAGGGGCATTGGTTAAACCAAAAGGCATCACCAGAAATTCATAGTGTCCATACCTGGTTCGAAATGCTGTCTTTGGTATGTCATCTTCTTTGATCTTCAATTGATGGTAACCCGACCTTAAATCGATCTTTGAAAACGTTGCATCTCCCTGAAGCTGGTCGAATAAATCGTCAATCCTTGGTAAAGGATATTTGTTCTTGATGGTTACCCTATTCAATTCTCTATAATCGATACAGAGTCTCATGGTACCATCCTTCTTCTTGACGAAGAGTACTGGGGCTCCCCATGGTGAAAAACTGGGTCGTATGAATCTTTTATCAAGCAATTCCTGCAACTGAATTTTTAATTCTTTCAATTCTGTAGGAGCCATTCTGTACGGTGTTTTCGATATTGGGGCCACTCTTGGAATCAGCTCAATGTTGAATTCAATTTCTCTGTCTGGAGGTAGCCCTGGTAAATCCTCTGGGAATACTTCTAGAAATTCCTGTACCACAGGTACATCTTCGGGTTTGTGGATCTGCTCCTTCTGTTTGTCCACCACACTGGCTAAATAACCAACACATCCATTTCTAAGAAATTTTTGTGCCATCATTGCTGAAATTATTCTTGTTCTCAATTTGCTGCTACTCCCAACAAACACAAACTCCTCTTCATTTGGTGGTTGGAATGTAACAATCTTCTTTTTACAATCCATGGTAGCATGATGCTTGGATAACCAATCCATCCCTAGGATTACTTCATAATCCGATATGTTGAGCATAATGAGATCAGCATCCAATTCCCGATTATTGATTACTACACTACAGGATCGGAGAACTTTGTCCGAGGTCAAGAGTTCTCCTGAAGGGGTAGACACATTAAACTGCCCACCAAACTCTTCCAGTGGTTTGCCCAACCTTCTCACATACTTGGTCGATGCAAATGAATGTGTTGCTCCTGGATCTAACAATGCATATGCAGGAATACCACAATTAGTTGTTACCTGAGACGACTGCAGGGTTGGCATCAGCCTCTGCCTGCGTGATTGCAAATACTCTTCCTTGTACTTTCTTCTGCTCGGAGTCATTAGAGGTACACTCCTTCGCAAAATGACTCATCTTTCCACATTTGTAGCAGGCTCCGGGTCCTTCCATGCAGACGCCAAAGTGATATCTTCCACATTTTGCACATTTTGGTTTTTGTTTACCTCAGTGGATGGTTGTCCTCCGTTGTTATCCTTAAACCGTTTATGGCCATTACCTTTGTAGAACTAGCCTTACCTCTTGTTACCCTTGTTTGAGTGCTGCCACTTGCCTTGGCTCTGCTGATAATTTGGCTGATTCTGCTTTTCTTTAGCCTCTTTTTCCTTTCGTTCCTCCATGATTTTCCTTTGAGCCATTTCTGCATTTAGAGCTCGCTCAACCACTGCCACATATTTTGAGCCTCCGGTTTCCCCGACTTGCACATCTCTATATATCTCTGGTTTCAGACCCTCGATGAATTGCTCGACCTTTAGCTCATCCGTGCTTACCATGTGTGGCGCATACCTTGAAAGCTCCTCAAATTTTCTGACATATTCATCAACTGACATGTCACCTTGCTTCAAGTTTGAAAATTCCTTCCGTTTTGCAGCTCGTGCAGCTTTTGTAAGGTATTTCGCCTCGAAAAGCTCTTTAAATTCTTCCCATGTCAGTCTACGAACATCATATATACCCATCATGGTGTCCCACCAGTAACTAGCATCATTACGGAGGTAAAATACCACACATGAAACCTTGGCCTCATCAGGGATTCTGTCGTAGCTGAACATCCTTTCCATAGTTCGAAGCCAATTCTCAGAGACGCTTGTATCGAGCCCACCTTCAAATGTGGGAGGTTTTAGTTTATGGAACCTCTCACTAACCAGATCAATGGCATCATTTCGAGGAGGTGGAGAACGACGAGCCTCGGCTTCACGTCTAACATCCCGTTCTATAAGCCTTTCCACAAGATCCGTCAGTCGGTCGATATGGTTATCCCTCGCTCCTTCAGCACTACCTTGCATTCTATTCTCTTCCATGATCTCTTAATAGCCTTCACTTCTCACACAAGGATCTTTTATTAGCCAATATTAACATAAACATGCAAATAGCAAGTAAAATAAATAAATAAAACCATGTACTGATGGGTTGCTCCCCTTCGCCAAGCGATTGTTGTATATGAACGGTCTTCCGAAATGCTTTAAAACTTTGCTCCGATACCAAATCTGTCACACCCCCTAGATTTTGGCTATCAGATACCGGATATTAAAAATATCCTTATTATACAGCGGAAAACTTAAAACCTTTAAGAGGAAACTCTTTTTACACACCAAAAGTCACTTTTACACATCAGCCGACTATTATATTACAACCAAAAGAAAACATCGGTTGTATAGGTTTATAAGCAAACTTAGACTTAACACACAGAGAACACTCCACAGGTCTGATGTTCATATACAACGGCTCGTTGGTGTAGAGAAGCGTCCCATATGTCACCCTATGCCTGATACCCCGAATTATTACCTGTATCACAAGAATTCAACTAAATGAGCGAAAACTCAGTAAGTAGTGACACACAATGCATGAATGCATTTATGAATGAGTTTGTGAAATGCAGTTTCATTTTCCTTTAACTTTCAAAAACTCTTTTATAGCGCGCTGCTATGTACACCTCGAGTTCCTGGCCTGGGCCAAAGTGTGCATGTCCAACCATAGCCAGAACAAACTGCCCAATCATAACACATGGGTCATCCTGGCGTGTCCCAGACTCCACCAGGATCATGGCTATAAGGTGCCCAATCATACACATGAGTCACCACGGTGTGTCCCAGACTCCACCGCAAAACATTACTCCAAGTGTCCAATCATAACACATGGATCACTATGACGTGCCCCAGACTCCGCCACAAAATAGCCCCTTACCAGTAGCCCGCGATGCACATAACCAAAACAGTTTGTTTTGATCACCTTTAGAACGCCTGTACTATGATCAATGCATGCGACAACCTCCAATGCTATGCTATGATCATATGCATCGTGATAATACCACATGTATAAATGATCTATGGGACATGTCACACAATAAGAATAGAGCAATATGTTATCCACATATACACAAGGTATAAGCAATATCCAAAACATCAATCATTAGCACATATTTCAGACAAATGCTTTTGTGATACAGTTTTGCAATCAGTTACTACTTACCTTGTTCAGGTGATACCTTTGCTTTTATACCAATAAGAGTTGGTTGTGATGATATGTCTTCAAATCCTGTTTCAAGGAGTGCCTTTAAAGAATCTATATGGTATACACAAGGTTTAACTCACTGCGTATCCGAAGAGTTTTACCAATTTCACATAATTAATATTCTACAAATTTTATGTGCGCATTTCGTTATATACGAGCATAATACTCTATCCTTTTTGCACTCCTAACTCATTATGAATTCTATTACTTTCTGTTCATATTGTTATATAAACTTTTATAGGCCATAATTCTAGGATTCTACAACAAGACAATGGTTTAGGGGAATTTATCAAGATCTTGAAATCACTGAATTTGTCCCGCGTATATCCACTTAATTATAAGTCGGATTTGCATGAATTTTTGATATAGTATACCTAATATACTTAAGAACATGTATATAGCAACCTGTGCCCCTGAATTACACGAATTCAATACTATCCACACATATTTTCAAAAGGTGGCAGAATTGATTCTTTTGTTGTCTTAGTGAGTTTTAAGCCCTATAAATCCACCTTAAACACAAGTTTACGCCATGTATGAGTTCTAAACACCATTATAACGTATATAAGAACCTAAACCAGCTCTCAAAACTTCATATCATACAAGAAATATAGCAATAACAAGAGTAAAACGAAGATAACTCACCTTGATTGTGAACTGAATTGAGGTGTTGATGTTTTTTGTGATTTCTCCTCAATTTTTTGATGGATTTTCGAAGTGTGGAGCTTATGGATCGAGTTCAGAGTGTCTAGAAGAGTTTAGAATCCGTTTCCTCCCTTATCTAAGTGAGAGTCGGTTTATAAGGGTGAAAGTACTAAAATACCCCTCAATGGCCTCCAGAAGTCAGGTTTAGAAGAATGGACCGGTTGAAGTTGTTATAATCCGGTTCTTGGATGTTTTAAACCGGTTCTTAGTAGGGATTGATCATGTTTAGGGTATGGGTGTATGGTCCAAGGTTTTTGATAAAGTTTAATATGTATTTTTATTGTTTAAACTCAGCTACTTTTGCGAATACCTTCGAAAGTGGTAGAAAATGAGTTTGTTGTTATCCTTATGAAATTTTATATAATTAACCATAGAAAATAAGAGTCCGAGTACTCACTTAGAAATATGACATTATTGTACAATGAACTAAAGGACAAATTCCATTCTATCCGACCGCATTTGGGACGAATAAGATACTTACAAATCGAATGACTTAACAAATGTTATCACTGAGACCTTGAATTTCACCATTGATAGTATTCACAAGTATCAAGATGCTTGACACGTGTTATCGGAATAAGAAAGGGTTATTTGCTTGAATCATCAATCCAAATTGACTCAGCATACCCGCCGACTAAAACTCCGAGACCAACCGATAGACACATCACTGATATTATTTACTACTTATAGGCTTATCACTTGTACTTGGGGTTAGGCTCAAATGCTTAGCCACTTCAATGCCGTTAAATTAACTCTCAAATAATGTGAATAATGAAGTGTCAGAATAATACTTGATAACAAGTAATGCATGAATCATATTATTCAAATAATAGCAGTTTCATGTCACACTGTCACATTTTTATATGATTAAGCATGAAGTGTTGCATGTTTTAAGATTAATATGTTATTATTGACTAGACCTTGTGTGTGAGAGTCTTTGGGCATCACATTATCCATTGCATTTTTTTTCTATTATGATCGACATATTGTGATCAACTCTTGGTTCCATGACTTCAATTTGGTGCGTGAAATGAACCCCTAGATCATGTACACGAATAAAATTATGTAGAGTAAAACAAGCGACGAGAGAGAGCGGTTTGTTTGGGATAGGGAATTAGGGATTTATCAGGGAGGACCACAGGAGTATAAATATTATATCATATATATATATATATGCTGAAATTTATTTTTTTACAAAGGTAAATTTGATATATTTTATCTGTAAGAAAATTTTAAAACTTAAAAAGTAAAATTTAATATCATAAATATTTTAAAAATAATATTGAAATTAATAATTTTATTAATAAAATTAGTAAAATATTGTTTTCCAAATATTTCTTGTAATTTTCGTTGCATCATACCCCCAATTTACTTTCAGTTCAGTTCAATTCAATTCAGTTGTTTTATGTCGAAGAGAAGAGGCCCTAATATTTTTCTTGTCATCTATGGTTTTTAACTAACTAGATCAGCTAAGTTAAGTTAATTAGTTTTTTTTTTTTTAAAAAAAAAAAAGAAAAAGCGTTCATTGTGGACGGGGGGTTGAGGCAGGACCCGCCAACCTGTAGAGAAGAAGAAATCAAGAAATACAAAGTATCAGCCCCGAATTATGACCAAAAATGGGCCATAATTCGGATCCAAACATCGAAGAAATCTACGGCCCGCTAAAGAAATACAAAGTGCACCACAAACCGTGGGCTAATGTGCGGACCCGTAGACGAAAATAACTCAACTCCGAATTATGACCAAAAATGGGCCATAATCCGGAACCTAAAATCTAAAGTGCCTACGGCCCGCTAGATCAATACAAGGTGCACCACTAAAACTGTGGGCTAATGTGCGGACCAATAGGCAAGCAAGCAATCAATAAAATAAAAACCTATCTAAATCTAAAAGACGGATAACCAAGCTGATCCATCCGTATAAGGGAGAGAAGAAACGGAGGAGCAGTATCGTAAGTATAAGTCTGAATGCCGAGGGACGACATGCCGAGCTCAGAAAGATAGTCGGCCGGCCTGTTGCCCTCCCGGAAAATGTGAGTGACTCTGAACTGAATATCTCTGAGAATGTATCGGATACGCATAAGAGTGTGACGAACCTGCCAAGAGCCCCGATGGCCAGATGGTAGCAGGGTCACCACAAGAAGAAAGATCAAGCTCAATCCAAACATGTCTCGATCTCTGGGAAGCTAGAATCAATCTAATCGCCAATGCCTGGACCTCAGCATCAAAACTCGAAGAGGCCTGAAAAGAGGAATGGAAAGCAAGAAGGAGCTCTCGGTGGTGATCTCTAATCAGGCCTCCCCCACCCGCAATCTGTGTGTCTCTATCGAACGAACCATCCGTGTTCAGCTTGATCCAAGGGGACTCGGGTCGAAGCCAAACCACCGGGACGGGGCGATGAGTCTGAGCGGGGGAAGATGTAGCTCGCTCGAAACGATTAGGCGGCGAGCAACCCACCCAGAACTCAGATGAAATAAGCCCCGCAAAAGCCAATAAAGCAACATGGCGCTCCACCTGCACAATAACATGAGACGAAAGAAAAGTAACCGCCCTATGCTTTGCACTATTCCTTTCTGTCCAGATGAACCAAAGGATCAGACAAGGAATAATGAAAGTCGCGTGCCTAAAGTGTGTGCCGTGTGCGAAAAAACTCAGGAGCTCAAAGATATTCTGAGTATGGGGTAGGGATAAGTGTGTCCAAGCGCCAAAATACTCCCACACGTCACGAGCCACATCACTCTCCAAGAAAAGGTGGGCAATGGTCTCAGTATGGTAGGTCTGGGTAAGGGTATGCGAGCAACACAAACATCTAGAAGCCAGTGAAACGCCCCTCCTATGTAGAATGTCATCAGTCGGTATCCGTCGCATGAGAAGTCGCCAAATAAACACCGAAGTGGTCGGTGTAAGTAAGGCAGTCCAGATGGCCCCGTAAACAAGATTAGCCTGACCCCTCACCCTGATGTGAGACCAAGCTGACGACAAAGAGAACGCACCCGAAGAGGTAAGTGTCCAGCACATACTATCCGAATCCTCCTCGGCAATGGGAATCGCGGAGATCTCCTGGATGAACTGAGGGGTAAATCCTAGCTCCTCTCCAACAATAGACTCCAATCTACCCATGTCCCATGTCCCATCAACCCATAACTCATGAATCCTAAGATGGGGTCTACCAGTAATCTGATGAAAAGAAGAAATAGGCATATCCCCAATCCAAGTATCGTCCCAAAAGCTGACCTCCCCGCAGCCACGACCAAGAGTCCAGCGGATGAACTCCTGAGCCTCAATACCCACTCGGAGGAGACGGCGCCAAGGGTGGCTGGCACGAGCTTTTAGAGCGGTACGCATAGGCGTATAAAGGCCAGCAAAGCAGTTTCTGCGGAGCATAAACTGCGCCCACAGAGACGTGCGAGCGCGAAGACGCCACTAGAGCTTATAACTAAAAGCTCTCGCCATATCCGAAAGGCTCCGAATCCCGAGGCCTCCCTCAGAGACCGGACGACAAATCTGCCGCCAACGGACCCAATGCGTCTTCCTCTTCAGACCAACAACACCCCAGAAGTATCTCGCAATGATCTGCTCGAGCTCCTGGATAATGTACTGTGGAGGGTCCAACACCTGAAGCAGGTGTAGAGGAATCGTGCAGAGAGTGCTCTTAATAAGAGCCAAGCGTCCCCCAAAAGCAAGGTGGCGATGGGACCAACCAGAGATCCTATCCAACATCCGTTGCTTCACCCCAACAAAGAGTTCTCGTCTCATAAAGCCTTTGTAAAGGGGCACACCAAGATAGGTGATGGGGAGATCGCCCTGGCGAAAACCAGTAAGATCGAGAACTCTCTGATGCCAACGAGGCGCATGCTTAGTAGCAAGAATAAAAGTGCTTTTCTGGATACTAACCATTTGGCCCGAAGCCATAGAATAGTGATCCAGGAGACGCAATCTCACAAACAACCAACTACTAGTTTCCACTAACCTATCAAATCAATTATTTTTTAAAACAAGCCATAACATGATCAAGTATAAATGATGCTCTTCGTCCCAGTTATATACTACCTCCATCATTTTTAGATGTCTTTTTAATGTTTCAAAATGAAATTTTGACCATGAATAACTTTCTAATTATATTATAAAAAAATATCAAAAACTAATATTATAGAATATTTTAAAAAATGAATCTGACAATATAATTTTTTGTATTTACAGGTATAATACCTAAGAATAATCAAATTTTAATTTTGAGAAAGCCAAAAGATAATTAAATATATTGAGAGTTTAATTTGATTTTTTATGCAAAAATAAGAAAACATTTTAAATTATAAATAGGCAAAATCTTTTATTGGTTTGCCTTTATTTAATGGATTATTAGTTGTAAAATGCATATTAAATAGGTCGATAGTAGTATAAAAATGAAAACATATTATCTATAATATAAAGGATATTTGTTTTTTTCACTCAACGTTGTCGTAGTATGCACCTAAAAAACCATTGTACCTCTCGTATCTTTCAAATTTCACTTCACTTTTGTCCGAAATCTTTGGTGAAGCATTAAACAAAACCAAAATATTCTCTTACTCACCACATTTGCTACTTTTTTGCTTCACCACCATCTATGCCATAACTAGCGACACCACCACCACCATTAAACAAAATCGGGCTCTGATACCACTTATCATGCGCCTAGAAATTGCTTTGCTTTAAGCCTCGTGCGGCCTAGCAATCCTCTTTCTAGTCAGCCTTAGAACTTTCGGAAAATGGCTAAATATGAAAGTTGGCACAACGAAAGAAAGACAACAATAGTGAATGAAAAGTTTCTTTCACTAATTCACATTAAGTTACAAGTGTTTACAATGAGAGAGTTTCCAAATGCCAAGGTTTCCAAGAATGGTTGCAGATGAGCCTTAAGACTCCTATTTATACTATTTATCTATCACAAAAAGCTTCCTCCATCTCCTCAGTTGGAGCTTCTAGATCCTCCTATTATTTTACAGTTCCCGAATATTCAATGTACTACAAGACTTGGGCAATATCTAGAAGAGTCTACTTAACTCCAGGCCTCTTGGTTCATCCAAGAGGTTCCAGCACCTTCCACATATGTCCGGGCCATCCTGGCCCGCTCGACATGTCTCGGCCCGTTCGACCCCACCCTGCCCGACTCAATGTTCCTCGGCTGGATACATCCCGACATTCTGTCCAAGCTTTCGGACCATTCCTCAATGTTCTGGACCATCCTGGTCCATTTTGGAGGTTATGAGCGCAACTGTCGCGCATTGGACTCCCCAGCTTTCCAAATATACACTGCGCCCACAAGCATTTCTTTCTCCAAGTGTATTATAGTGGGAGGCTACTCCTTGTGTCCATCGTACGTAGCCCGCGCGCGCGAGCAGCGCCTTGTGCGCGCCCCTCACGGGTATCCTCGCCCGTGCTCGAGTCTTGGCCCTCGGATATGCCTCAACTCGTCATCTTGTCCCGCAATGCTCTGATGCAGCGTGATTGCCCGTTGCACTCGCCCGTGCGGTTCCCGACGTGCCGAGTCTCGCCGTCTAGGTAGTACCACGCATGGCCCAATAACCTTGTCCCTCGGTTGGGTACCTTGTTGCCTGAATGGCCTACTTGACGGCCATACATCCAGGGCCGGCCCTACGTGTGGGCGACGGTCCAAGGCATCAAAGCCCAAGGGGCATCAATTTAGGCCCAGTGAGGTTATTACTAATAAAAAATTATTTAAAATGTTGCCAATAAGAATTGAACCCTAAACATCTATGATAGATAAACACTTGTTTACCGCTAGACTAATGATGGCCTTTGATGTTTTTCTTGTCTAATTTAATTTTATTACTATTTTTGTTGATTCATTTACTTTTCTATAATTCTTTTTTTTTTAAATATTTGTCTTGGTTTCATGACAATTATTTTTCTGAAATAAAATAAAATTAGTCATATTCAACAATTAATACTTTTTATGTGTTTTTGATTTGAAAAACTTTGTCGTAGTATTTAAACTCTACATGAAACAATATGGATTACTAGCTAATTTCAACTCGGAACCACACATATTTAAACTCTACATGAACCCCCATTATTTAAGTCTCCCCACATTTTAAGATGACTTAAACATATATAGTTGTATATTTTAAGTCTGAGCGCAACTATCATTATATGCAAGTCTCTAAAGTTCATTTAACTACATTACATTATGATACTATATAATTATAAGATATATATTACGAAGAACACATTATCATTGAACCAGTAACAAAAATTGGTCCTTAGACTTAATATATTTTTTTGGTTTTGTAGTTTTTAAATAATGGGGGCATTTTTTTAGCATTTTTGCTCGAGGCATGAGAAACCCTAGGACCGGCCCTGCATACATCCACGCATGCCGCTCCAAACGGCTAAGTCCCTCGATCAGTTGTGCTGCACCACAGGGCTTCGCAGTCCTGGACGTGCCCCGTGCCCATTAATACACTGGACCTCGCAGCCCTCTGTACGGATCTGTCCGAACACTTTGTCGGTTTTCACTCGCGGGGCGTGACATTAACAAGCACCAACACCACCAGTACCACGAAATCATAACTAGCGCACCACGAGATCCTCATACACAAATCAGAATTGTAATTCTGCCCGAATCTACCATAATCAATTTACCATACATCCTACTCATTGAATCGTTCACCACCATCACTACCATAATATACTATTACCACTACAACACAAATTAGTGAATATCAACACTGGTGCACTAATAAAGGCAGTAGTTATAGCACGAGTATCACCTCCGCCACCACCATCACACCAACACCGCAATCAGTGGTATGAATTATCCACTAGTCAAATATAAAAAGCGAACTATATATATTCGTGATATCCTTGTTCAAAATATTTCGCACATACTCAACAATATATAACATAAGGTCATTATCAGTTTGACGCAGCTGTTGGGGTGCATACGAGCATGTACCCACTGAGCAATAGATAAAAGTGCAAAAAAATAATTGGTTGAGCGCACATACACATTGGTTTAATGTGGTTTCACGGTTGGCGTAGTTTGCATTATTACGTCCGTCCGAGGATTTATCCAAGTCAAGATTTCGAAGAGTAGCGGCTGCGGGTTCCCGTCATCAAAAAAAAAAAATTCATCAAGTAATAAAAATAATAAAAGCTACATTTTGTCAACTTTGACTTGTATCGTGGGTTTTCATTATTCATTACCAAATTAATGCTCTCCTCAATTTAAAAAGATTTATGTTTTAATCAGTAAAAAATAATTTTTATTAGCAAAAATATTTTTAGTCAGTAAAGTTCACTTCCAACGAGTAAAATTGTCTTATATGATAAAAATTAGTGGCTTATTATAATAAAATACAATGTGAATCAGTAGAAATCAGATTTAATCAGTTAAAATTAATTTTATTCAATCGAAATAATTTTAATTCAGTAAAAATAATGTATGGAGATTAGAGCTAATTAGCAACCGTCATTTTATGAAGATCACCGACATGGTCGTTTTTTTTTTACGAATAAAAATATACCAATTAAATTGAACTATTTAACGGAAATTCTTTCTTAGGGGAGGATGAAAGGAAGATTTCATAAATGCACCGAGTACAACAACCAAATTAAATTCAAAGAATGATTTTTTTTAATCTTAATTTGTAAATAAATTTGTTAATATGAAACCCCTTATAAATAAATATAGATGATGACAAGTATAGGATGTGGAGATGAGATGGGATATAGTCATCATTTTAAAGTACTTTAGAATGCTTCACACATATAGCCAGAGAAATTAGGCTGATGCATGTTGGCTCACAAGTCAAAGTCAGCTGTTTTCCTCCTTTCTAGATTATTACTTTGGAGTGTTTGGTGGAGTGGGGATCAAAAAAAAAAAATTTAGTAAATTGAAGCTAATTAGAGGTTCGATCAAATAAAACAGTTAATTTAAGTATTTGGTGCAGAGCGAATTGAAAGAGCTTATGACCTTAAAAAGCTAATTTTAAAAACGCTACTTTTACCAACATTTTGAAAAGAGCGAATTAAATATTATTTCATCCAAATTACATTTTTACTCACAATCTTTTTATTTTCTAAATTTTTTATCCTAATCAATACCCATGAATATAAAAAAATAATAATTTTTGTTACCCAATAGTGTTACCCAATATGGTTTACACTAATTAATATAAAAACTTAATAATTTTTATTACCCAATAATATTACCCAATAGTGTTTACACTAATTTATCTAAACACCCATGAATATAAAATATTAATAGTTTTTTATTAATATTAAATATTATAATTATAGATTAATTTTTAATAAGTCAAAATAATAAATATTAATTGACGTTACTGTTTAGTATTTTATGGCGATTAAGTAACCATATATATATACACACACATATATATATATATATATATATATATATATATATGCCGTTATGTGTTATTTTACTATCTTGATTAAAAAGTCATTATTTGGTATCAGTTAATTTTACCAAATACTTTCATACAAATCATTAATACAATCAGCTAGTCAAATCAGCTAATGTAATCAAATAGTCAAATCAATTAATCCAATCAGCTATCAGCTAACAACTATCTGTTGATTCCCAAACAAGGTCAAATTTATCTGTACTTGAAAACTATATCATTAAGACTATTTTTGACTATTCCTAAAAATTATATCACATCCAATTTTTGCCATGACTCCACAGAACTCAATGTTTTTATCATCAATAGACCTCACAATTAAAAAGTAGTGGATCCTCTTCTCCACTCAACAAACAATCTGCCAAACATTTCTTAAAACTCGTACCACCAAACTTGTGATACAATTTTTAGGGATAGAGGGAGTGTATACTATCTCCGATCTAACCAAAGATTGATAGAAACATGAAAAATGAAAGAATCTAAATGGTGATATATTTAAAATCAAGTAATGTGGTTGTAACTGTTTGATTTAATTGCGTAAAAGTAATAACCGCAAACTTTCTAAACAGTACATTTTGGCGAAGTGTAATTTTTTGAACAGGACACTGGTCATATATATTAGAACTCAAATTTTGGACTAGAAAACCCGACTTGGACTGGAAAAGCTCGTGAGCGAACCTGAACGCGCTGGTTTAGAAAAAAAAACGAAAAAGGCTCTGACCGAACCCAACCCAAAACAAGATTTTTTGAGCTGAGGTCGAATCTCAAGTTTAAAAAGCACGAAATTTCCAAAAAATCTCAATTTATAGGTTGTGCGGTATTTTTTGAAACATGTCCCCAAAAAGCCCGAGAGAACCCAAAATCCTCGGAAAAAAACACAAGAAATGATTTGTATGATATTTCTTCAACATGTCATTGATGCACATTTTATTTTGAATATGTCCGGAAAAGCCCAATAAAAAGCTCAAACTCGTAAGGAACACGAAGCAATCGAGCTTACTTCAAGTTTACACTTTAGAAAAGATCGACTCAGCTCGACCGTAAACTTCGGAATCAAATTATGGTCCTTAAAAATTTCAATTGGGCTCGGCTCAGTCTATTCCAATTACATATATATATATATATTATGTTCTCTTTACTTGATTTTTGTTGAACGGAAAAATTATTTTTACAGAATAAAGCTAATTTTAACCGACTATAATTTATTTTTACTGATTGAACCTGCTGATTTTTACTGATTCGCAATATACTTTATTGAACAATGTTATTATCTTTTATTGATCTCACCCTCTAGGGCCTGGCGTCACAAATACCCTTTAATCGGATGCGGATCCCCTGCTGGGCATGAAAGCCCAGCACCCTCTACTGGGCATAATCTACACGCTCCATTTTATGTGATGTGTAAATCCAACCGTTCAAAATATCAACAACCCCTACTAGTTCTTCATAACCCCTACTAACTCCCCAACCCCTACTATCATTTTTACACTATTTTTTTGCCCAGTAGGGGTGCTGGGCTTTCATGCCCAGCAGGGGATCCGCTTCCCCCTTTAATCTAATGTCAAAAAATCTTGTCAGATTATTTTGCGAAATACATTTTGTCATACCCTATCTAAAATCTAGCCAAAGTTTGAATTTCTCAAGGTATGATCACTTAAAAAAAAATTGTGTTGGATCGAGCCAACATGAAAGAGTCACTGATCTCAAATAGGGCCTCCACGCCTCCTCTTTCTTGATTTGAGCACGTGATCAACATAGGGGGAAATGGATATATTAGGAGCCCTCTGCATCACGCATCTAACCAATATGTGTGACTCATCGGCTCCACCAACTGGACCTAATGAGTGATTCGATATATACAAAGGTGCGCTTGAAGTCGTCGGATGTTGTCTTTATTAAATTTTAGTTTTTTTGCTTTTAAATTCAATTTTCATAGATATTTTTTTTTAAGTTTTTAGTTCCTAATTTTTTTGGAATTTTAGTATTTGACTTTTTTTTTTGGTATTTTAGTTTTGTTATATTTTTCTATGCTTAATACTAATTTATTGTCACTATTTAATTTTAGGGACATCATGTGCTAATCCCTTTACGAGATCATGACTGTTGATAGGTGCGCTTGGATGCGCCAGATCAGAGTTGTGGGCTCTTCTGTAGGGAGCGGTACTGTAGTTGAACACCTCAGGGTTGAGTTGTCTCGGTTAGCTTTGACCTAAAACATTGCATTTTTTACTTTTATTGTATATTTTATCATATTTTCTTTGCGTGTGGTGTATTTTTTACAGGGAGTTGTGCGCAGAGCCAACCTCTCTTTTATTAGAGCAGCGTTCATCGGGAGTGAAGTAGCCAAATTCCGCTTAGGTAAGTCCCATGTGGATCAAGCCATGGACTCAGGTATGGTCTCGAGCTTTTTCGAATCATATATTTTTCCTTTGTATTTATCACACAAGATTCTGCTGTGCACTAAGCCGGGAGTCTTCACAGAAACAGTCTCCCTACCGTAATAAATAGGGGCATAATCTGCGTACATCTTACCCTCTTCAGACCCTGCTCTGAGCGGAATATACTGGGTATATTTGGTTTGATTTGTTATGTACTAATCCCTAGTTAATTACAAGTATTCTTTAATCCATCAAAGGTACAGAACATAAAATATTGCAACAATCACTGTAGAATCACATGGAAATCAGTAATAGCATAAAGCAGTTTCTCATGACAAAATACCAGACACAGCACGTCCTCATCAATCAGCTTTACTGGAAATGAAATTTTTATTCGGGACAAATGGCACTACCGTTTGAATAACAGAATTCTTGCTACCCAAATTTAACTATTTTAATTATGGTAGAAAACTTGTTTGTCCTTTTAAATATAATATTATTTTTTTTTGTCTAAAATTTAATATTTAACTGTTTTGATATTCAAATTGTTGGAATTGACTTTTACTCGAATACATTCGAGTCATATATTGTATTTTCGAGTAACATAATTTCGAGTCAACTTCAAATATACAATATCGAGGAAGGTTGACAATCGAGTAACACGAATTAAACAATTGAGTAACATGTTTTTCCACCGGGTAACTCGAGCCCCGTAACTCGAGATTATACCGAGTAACTCGAAATATTACTCGGGTTACATGAGTTCAATCTAGTAACTCGACAAAGTTACTCGAGTAACCCAGCCAAGTTACTCGAGCAACTCGAAGCGTGACTCGGGTAACTTGTGTCGAGTAACCCGAGATTATAACGAGTAACCCGTTTTGTTACTCGGTTTACCAAGTTACTCGAGTAACTCGAAGCGTGACTCGGGTAACTTGTGTCGAGTAACTCGATATTATAACGAGTAACCCGATTTGTTACTCGGGTTACACGATTTCGGTCGAATATCTCGACCAAGTTAACACATTTTTTCACCATGTAACTCGAACTGTTACTCGGGTCACACGAGTTATGTCGAGTAACCTGACAAAGTTACTCGAGTAAGCCAATCAAGTTACTCGGGTAACTCGAAGTGTGACCTAGGTAACTCGAGAAGAGTAACTCGAGATTATACCGAGTAACCCGAACTTGTTGGATTACCCGACAAAGTTACTTGGGTAACTCGAAGTGTGACTCGAGTAACTCGATCAAGTTACTCGACTAACTCGAGTATAATGTCGAGTTTTTAAATAAATACCATGCTCAAGCCACAACATCCATTGAACTATCTCTCAGCAATATTTTTACCTTTCTTTTCTCGTAAATTATCTCAACAATATGTTTAGCTTTCTTTTTTGATAAATTATCTCAAATCAAGAGCTCTCTCATCTTGGAGAACAGGGATTATTTCAACTGCAAAAATAAAAGGTATATATATAGCTCAATTTCAAATAATCTTTTATACTTGAAATATCAGAAATATTCAAATACTAATTAATCTGTGTAAATATTTTAAGTTTTAGTTTTAGATAATAACCTAAATTTTTAAATTATTGACAGATGAGTTTTGGAAAAAGGTTATCATTCATTTTAGTGGCAAGTGGCAAGATTTAGACTATCGCAACGGAAAAGAACAAATATTGCATGTGCCCGTTGGTGTGAGCTATGCAACATTAGTAGATACTATTCACTGTATTTTGAAGCTGATAAAACAAAACTTATTTATGTTCTATTCTCTATGGATTTTGTGATGAAAAGAAAAAGAAAAATGAAGATAAAGAATGATTCTGCTATAAATTACTTGTTCCACTTCAATGATGAGCCTGTGATTTTTGTTAGCCTTCAGAATGCAACTAGCATTTATAGTAATACCCAGTTCAAAAACACTACTGCTAATTTTAATTTTTCCCAGTTTCAAAATATTCCTCCAACAGCTCCCCCATTTGGTCCACAATTTGACTTACCTGAATCTAGCTCTTTTCGAGTACCTTACAATTCTAATCTTATGGATTATATGACTTATAGGGTTCAAGCATGCAAATCCCTCAGGAATTTGATGGTTCTCAATTTGATGGTTGCGGTTCTTCAAATAATGTATGTGATGTTGGTGGTAGTGCTGATGATGGTAGTAGTGATGATGATAATGACCACATAAATATCAATGATATCGATCTTGAAGATGACGAGGTTCAGAAACATTGGTTTGAAAAATTTTGCAAATATTGTGAGAAAAAGGCATGTTCAATAAAAGATTTGTAAAAGAAACAAAACCAGAACCAGAACCAGAACCAGAATGGAGACGCTTTGATTTCGATCAATTAGTAGATGAAGAAGGTGCTCCAGCTCCTCCCTTTGGTCCTGGGTGGAAAATTCCAGGTAGACCTCCATATGTGTCTCCTTCTGGAGTTGATGATGATATGAATGAGAAATTTGATCATGCAAATGCACTATCTTTACAAAGAGGATCTGTATTTCTCTCCAAAGATAGATTGAAGAACGCTGTTGGGCGGTATCATTTGGAAAAGAAATATGACTATCATACTCTTAAAATTTGATAAGAAACGCTATTCTACCACTTGTACTAATGAAACTTGTAATTTTTTGTTGAGCGCCTCCGGGAGGGGTGGAGTTTGGAGAGTGCACTCACCGAACGAGCATACCTGCCATTTTGACCCAAATCGCAAGACACCTAAGTAGTTGCCTTCTAAGATGCTCGGTGAATACATGTCCGAAAAACTATTAATGGATGGGCAGATTATGACTCCAAAGCTAGTGCAGGCTCAACGATGTTCCGCTAGCGCCGGGGATGCTCTCAGTCTGCTCGGGGGGAATAGACACTCCGTCAAATCGAGGCTTTATTGGAACCGAGGTATGATGAGGAGAATCGCGCATAAAATTATTAATACCTCCAAAGTCCCATGGTGGCGTATCAAGGCGAGCACTCTGGCCCACTGCGTCATCAACATGTCGGTGCATCTGCTGGACACTCTGGCCCACTGCGTCATCAACATATCGACGCATCTGCTGGCCGCCCCAACACATGCTGAATCGATATATACACACAGACGGGTGAAAAGGCTATCAAAACCAGTAATGCGTGTAGTATCCTGAGTACCCCATGCCGGAGTAGATGCAGTCTGGTGAGTAACCCGTGTCGGAGAACTCTCGCACTGCGAATCAGTATGTACAGGCTCATGAGGCTCCCCTAAAGACTCATGTCCAGTAGTAGGATATATAGGATCAAAAATAACCGGACCGGATGTCTGCTGCCGGACAATACGCTCTCCGGCTGGATCACCAACAGAATCATCACCATCATGAGCCCTCCCCTTCCCCTTCCCCTTCCCCCCTTCTTTACATAGGGCCATCCTGTGCATATACTTCACCCGCTCGCTCGCAGCATCACTAATGGACTGCATATACGACTCCTGCTCCTCCTCAGGTGTCGGAGTTAACACCTCAAAATAGTCAATCTAAATACAATTCAATGATACATTTTCAGTAATTGTTACCTTAAATATCTACAAGAGTATTTACGTATTGAAAATATATGATTTATTACCTCCTTATTGAAGAATGTGGTAAAAGCAACATGATCTGGCTTCTTCAACTTCCAGCGTGTACAACGAGGTCGCTGGATGAAAGAAGCTCTGAGCATGGTCCCACATATGGAGACTAACGAAGGTATAGCCTCGCAAGTCCATAATTGAAAACAATAATTGAATCCCAACATAATAATAACAATATTTGTTGGGAATACTTTGGTATCCAGCGTCCTCACCTTCGACTCGGGAGAACGTAACTAGCCGGGCTTAACATCCCGACCCGAGGCATCCTAGTGGTGCAGCCCCTCATGTCCGCATGTTGCTTAGTACGGGGCTCTGCACTGCCACTAGTAAGTGGTTAAATGAATTGATTTGGACTACTCATACCAATAAGACGCATCTTCTTTTCTGGTATCTGTAATACCCGGATTTTCAGTATAAATTTTTCGCATTATTTTATCTGAGATATACTGTATAGTTTGGTATCTATATAGTATGGATAAAATAAATTGAGGACCGAGACAGTTATACTTGTGTAATTGACGTTTTGATTGACAGTTATATTGAGGATTTTTTGTATCAGGTTGAACTGATTTGGATATCAGGTATATCGTATGAGAATACTTTTGGGTTGAGTATATGTGTATTCAGTATGCCGTATATTCGTATCCAGTATGTCGAGACGGATGGGAACAGTTGGATTTTTGGCCAAGTATAGAGGCCATACGTACACTAAATTTTATAGCTAACGTACGTTAAATGGACAGTGTTACGTACGTTATGTCTAGTGCCTTACGTACGTAATAAAGGAATCAGACAGGATCGAGTCGTGGTCGGCAGGTGGGACCCTATGTCGGCTACTTTCGGCGGAGGATGTGGACAGCGAGTCAACCTCGGCCATTACGTACGTTATGCATGTTGAATTACGTACGTAATATGGGTATGGCACTGTAGCAAGTCAACGTACGTATTACGTACGTTATGGTGAAAGTGTTACGTACGTAAGGAAGTACGCAAAACAAGTCAGTTAACTCTGGACTGAGTTACGTACGCTACCAAGTTCAGATAGCGTACGTAAGGGTGTGTTACATACATTAACTAGGGAAGGTTACGTACGTAACAAACAGAATTGTTTTATAAGAGGATGCCCGTCCTTCATTTCCCTTCGACATTTCATTTCATTTTTTCATCTCCAAACACTGAGAGAGGGATATTTATCCCTCCTAAGTCGATTTTGAGCTTGAGGGCTTGGATTTGAGGCTTGAAATATGAAGATGTTGATGATTCTTGAAGTATTTGCTAGTGTTCTTCATCTTCTAAGAGGTATATTGGATAATCCTCTCTTGAATTTCGGATTTTTATGTTGTTGTTAATAAATGATTCGTATGAAGATGATTATGATCTTGTTATTACGACCCTTGAGGATATATGAGGTGTGTGTTGAAGGAAGATGATGATGTGTTGGTTTATGTCTTGAATATGTTGATTATGATTATGAAATCATAGAGTTCTTGATGTTCTTGGTATTGTTGTTGCGATTTTTGATGTTAGGAAGATTGTATGTTGAAGAACATGATGATATACACCTTGAATTATGATTAAAGATTGGTTAGATGTTAGAAAACATCGGATTATGTTCTTTTATGGATTGTGAACGTGAATTCGGATAATTCATGTTATTGAAGAATTCATAAGTCATACATGTTATGATTTTGGAAGGAATTCGGATAATTGGAATGTGATTATTCACGATAATACTCGGTAAATTGTTTTCTACAAATTTACCAGTATAACAAGAAGAAGTCTTGTTTGATTCATGTTTGGAATTGAAGTTGGAATTGAAAATCATTAATATCAAGATGGATTGATCATTGAATTGATGAATGTGCTTAAGTGGTGATGGTGTTTTGGGTATGAATATTCTATAATTAAGTTATGTATTTTGGTATAATATTCGTATAGGAATACGAATATGATTAAGGGTTTGATGAGATTATGATTCACTTTTGAGTTTGAGAATTCATACATATTGAGCAAAGTGTTCTAATCGAATATTTGAGTTAATTGAAACCCTTGGAATATGATTATTCATAATGTTGAGTTAATCGGATCGTTCAGATTGATGGTGATAATCGGTAATTGGTTTCTATTATGAATTTACAAGGAGAAAACTTGTATCCGTATTTAAGATTGAATTTGGAATCGGTAATGTTAGACCCTTGTTGGTTTAAATTGATTATTGATATGATCTTCGGATTGTGGAATCGTATTGTGGTTTTGAGTTCGTGTTTGATTGGTTCAGGTTGTTTGGATATGTGTTTAATCGGGATATCGTTGAACCGTTGAGTTTGTTGGTTGGGTATGTCAGTTATTGATTTTATCGGATGTGTGTTAATCGGTTATTGCAATAGGTTGTGATGTTTGATCGTGGTTTATGACCGTTGTGTTGCGGTTGAGGCTGAAGAGTTCGTAGAATGATTTTGGTCGGGGCCGAGGAGCTCGCAGACTAAGGCAATGGATTTTGATAACGGCTTCATGGTATCGATATCGAGGCAAGTTTATACTTGTTCAGTTTATAATATTTGATGAATGGTTTCGTTTTCATTTCATTTATAATTCGTATAGCAATGTTGTTAGAAATGTAAGTTGTCGGTATAATCGTTTGTATATCATGCTCTGGTTGTATTAAATCATAAGGTATATGATTTAATTGTATTCAGGGAAGACGTGAGTTATCTTTGGTCAAGGATATAGAATATCGGATATCGAGGATAGTTATCGTGATGACATAAGTATCGGGATAAAGGTTTATTGGTATTGACTGGATGGTACCTTATTTGAGATTATTTGTATAACTGTGTATTCGCTCAGGGATGTTGTTCGTGGAAAGGATGTTGTCTTCGGCTTTGAGGTAATTTATGTATCAGTTATGAGATAATTATTATGTTGAGTTGTTGTATATGTTGTATGTTGAGGCTTCGTATATTGAGATTCGTACTGGTTGTTCGTTGAGGGATGTTGATCCCAGGACTATTGTTGGTATTAATGGTTGTGTTGATCGTCTCATTTGGGGATGTTGATGGATATGGTCCTCGGTTTTGAGGTAATCTAAGTATTTGTTCAGTCATGTGGATAATTAGTATGTTGAGTTGTTGTATATGTTGAGGTTTCGTGTAATGAGTTTCGTATCGGTTATTCGTTGAGGGATGTTGATCACAGGACTGTTGTATTGAGATCGTAGATCGTGTTGGTCATTCATTTGGGGATGATGATCCCAGGATTGATGTTTTGGATATTGATTAGTCGTGTCGACTTTTCATTGTCAGTCTGTTGTTGTTCACTTCGGTGAGTCTTTTGATCCTTATTGGATATGTGTTTCTTTGAGTTTCGTTGTCATGTTGCATCGTGACATATATGGAGTTATATCTGCGTGCCGATTGGTTATTGTGTAGGATTTTAGCCTGGCACATGATGGTTATGTGTTGATATTTCCACATTGAACCGTGCATACGAGACGTAGTTCGTGAGGCTAATTAGGTACAAGACCACACGTGTATTTGATCGATACCCGAGGTGGATTATGCACGGACACATTTCCGGATCGGGCGTACTATGACTTCCATCTTTGAGCCATATTGTTTGGTCGTTCATCCTCCATTTATGGTTGGGTATGTTCGACGGTTTGTGACTGGTTGTTCATACGCCCGAGGGGTATGTTCGACAGTCGGAGTTATTTCTTTGAGAGCCATTATCGTTGATCATTTGGAGTTTACCATCTTGATGGTACTCTCGGTTATCATTGATCCTTTGTTGGTCGTATTGGAGTTATCATGTCGATGATATTCTCAGTGATGTATCGGTTGATCATTGTTATTGATCGTATGAGCATTCGGATTGTAAGTCGATGTTTCAGGATTTGTTATCATTATCATGTGGTCGTTGATCTACAGATATGTTATGTATTATTGGTTTATCCAGGTTGAGGTTTGATTGTGTAATCCGACGGACAGGATTTGGCACAGATTGGATTATTTCCACGCTTATGAATTATGATGATGTTTTGAGGATTGTTGGTATTTTTGGAATACAGTACAGATAATTGTTGTTGAGTTCACTTCGTCATTTGAGAATGCGAAATGTGAATTATGGTAAGGATTAATCTGTTATGGATTGTCGTGGATTGGTAAGGTTATAACGGTAAGATTACTTTGGTAGTATTCTTACTATATCATTACATTGGTATGTAATTATTTATGATGATGTGATCGATATCATTATTGAGTATTGTGGCTGACCCCATCGTGGGCTTTATTTTTAGGTACTCGGAGATCGAGCTAGTAGCGGTCGTGAAGGGGTGAGATTCCCGGGTGATGCTGGCTGTGGCATGATTTTGAGTATCGAGTATTTCTTTTCTGGTTGTTTTATTCCGCTGCAAATGTGTATTTTGAACTGCATTTATCCGCTGCGTGTGTATATTTCAAAATGGCTTTTCGGTATTTTTATCAACACGTGTGTATTTTAAAGGGCCTTTTTGGCATTTTGCGAACTTGGGTTATTTCGTTAAACTCTTTTTTCTAATTATTTTTCGGTATGTTTAAGTGGCGGCTTAACGTACATTTTGAACTGTCGAGAATTGGCACTTCGCCTTGTATTTTCAAATGGTACTTTATGACGGTATTTGAGAACTATGTTTTTGAAAATATTTGAGTATTTAAAATATTACCGTCATCGGCCTTTTGGCGTTTTTAAACGTTTTTGAAATGGTTTTTAGCCTGGTGGGTTCCGGCGCGGGACCCACGACGCTGTAATATCCCGGATGGATTTGAGGGTGTTATAGAAGATGGTATCGGAGCTTGGGTTTTGTGAACCCAGGCGTGTGTGTTATGTGGCTCTACCGGTACGGTAGCAGCGTGATTTTTGAAAATGAGTTTTTTCTGACTTTTGAGTCGAATCGATTTTTGGAGTTTCCAAAATTTTTGAGATCTTTTCAAACTGCTATTTGTGATATTGGTGTGTGTTGGTTGTGTTGAGACTTCGTGTGGGAGTCGTGTGCTAGTATCACGGGAGATCATCGGCTTCACGCACCTGTCGCAAGTTTCGAGGACGAAACTTATTTTAAGGGGGGTAGTATGTAATACCCGGATTTTCAGTATAAATTTTTCGCGTTATTTTATCTGAGATATACTGTATAGTTTGGTATCTATATAGTATGGATAAAATAAATTGTGGACCGAGACAGTTATACTTGTGTAATTGACGTTTTGATTGACAGTTATATTGAGGATTTTTTGTATCAGGTTGAACTGATTTGGATATCAGGTATATCGTATGAGAATATTTTTGGGTTGAATATATGTGTATTCAGTATGCCGTATGTTCGTATCCAGTATGTCGAGACGGATGGGAACAGTTGGATTTTTGGCCAAGTATAGAGGCCATTACGTACACTAAATTTTATGGCTAACGTACGTTAAATGGACAGTGTTACGTACGTTATGTCTAGTGCCTTACGTACGTAACAAAGGAATCGGACAGGACCGAGTCGTGATCGGCAGGTGGGACCCTGTGTCGGCTGCTTTCGGCGGAGGATGTGGACAGCGAGTCAACCTCGGCCATTACGTACGTTATGCATGTTGAATTACGTACGTAATATGGGTATGGCACTGTAGCAAGTCAACGTACGTATTACGTACGTTATGGTGAAAGTGTTACGTACGTAAGGAAGTATGCAAAACAAGTGAGTTAACTCTGGACTGAGTTACGTACGCTACCAAGGTCAGATAGCGTACGTAAGGGTGTGTTACGTACGTTAACTAATAAGGGTTACGTACGTAACAAACAAAATTGTTTTATAAGAAGATGCCCGTCCTTCATTTCCCTTCGACATTTTATTTCATTTCATTTTTCCGTCTCCAAACACTGAGAGAGGGAGATTTAGCCCTCATAAGTCGATTTTGAGCTTGAGGGCTTGGATTTGGGGCTTGAAATATGAAGATGTTGATGATTCTTGAAGTATTTGCTAGTGTTCTTCATCTTCTAAGAGGTATATTGGATAATCCTCTCTTGAATTTTGGATTTTTGATGTTGTTGTTGATAAATGATTCGTATGAAGATGATTATGATCTTGTTATTACGACCCTTGAGGATATATGAGGTGTGTGTTGAAGGATGATGATGATGTGTTGGTTTATGTCTTGAATATGTTGATTATGATTATGAAATCATAGAGTTCTTGATGTTCTTGGTATTGTTGTTGCGATTTTTGATGTTAGGAAGATCGTATGTTGAAGAACATGATGATATACACCTTGAATTATGATTAAAGATTGGTTAGATGTTAGAAAACATCGGATTATGTTCTTTTATGGATTGTGAACGTGAATTCGGATAATTCGTGTTCTTGAAGAATTCATAAGTCATACATGTTATGATTTTGGAAGGATTTCGGATAATTGGAATGTGATTATTCACGATAATACTCGGTAAATTGTTTTCTACAAATTTACTAGTATAACAAGAAGAAGTCTTGTTTGATTCATGTTTGGAATTGAAGTTGGAATTGAAAATCATTAATATCAAGATGGATTGATCATTGAATTGATGAATGTGCTTAAGTGGTGATGGTGTTTTGGGTATGAATATGTAATATTCATATCTATAATTAAGTTATATATTTTGGTATAATATTCGTATAGGAATACGAATATGATTAAGGGTTTGATGAGATTATGATTCACTTTTGAGTTTGATAATTCATACGTATTGAGCAAAGTGTTCTAATCGAATATTTAAGTTAATTGAAACCCTTGGAATATGATTATTCATAATGTTGAGTTAATCGGATCGTTCAGATTGATGGTGATAATCGGTAATTGGTTTCTATTATGAATTTACAAGGAGAAAACTTGTATCCGTATTTAAGATTGAATTTGGAATCGGTAATGTTAGACCCTCGTTGGTTTAAATTGATTATTGATATGATCTTCGGATTGTGGAATCGTATTGTGGTTTTGAGTTCGTGTTTGATTGGCTCAGGTTGTTTGGATATGTGTTTAATCGGGATATCGTTGAACCGTTGAGTTTGTTGGTTGGGTATGTCGGTTATTGATTTTATCGGATGTGTGTTAATCGGTTATTGCAATAGGTTGTGATGTTTGATCGTGGTTTATGACCGTTGTGTTGCGGTTGAGGCTGAAGAGTTCGTAGAATGATTTTGGTCGGGGCTGAGGAGCTCGCAGACTAAGGCAATGGATTTTGATAACGGCTTCATGATATCGGTATCGAGGCAAGTTTATACTTGTTCAGTTTATAATATTTGATGAATGGTTTCGTTTTCATTTCATTTATAATTCGTATAGCAATGTTGTTAGAAATGTAAGTTGTCGGGATAATGGTTTGTATATCGTGCTCTGGTTGTATTAAATCATAAGGTATATGATTTAATTGTGTTCAAGAAAGACGTGAGTTATCTTTGGTCAATTATATAGAATATCGGATATCGAGGATAGTTATCGTGATGACATAAGTATCGGGATAAAGGTTTATTGGTATTGAATGGATGGTACCTTATTTGAGATTATTTGTATAACTGTGTATTCGTTCATGGATGTTGTTCGTGGAAAGGATGTTGTCTTCGGCTTTGAGGTAATTTATGTATCAGTTATGAGATAATTATTATGTTGAGTTGTTGTATATGTTGTATGTTGAGGCTTCGTATATTGAGATTCGTACTGGTTGTTCGTTGAGGGATGTTGATCCCAGGACTATTGTTGGTATTAATGGTTGTGTTGATCGTCTCATTGGGGGATGTTGATGGATATGGTCCTCGGTTTTGAGGTAATCTAAGTATTTGTTCAGTTATGTGGATAATTAGTATGTTGAGTTGTTGTATATGTTGAGGTTTCGTGTAATGAGTTTCGTATCGGTTATTCGTTGAGGGATGTTGATCCCAGGACTATTGTATTGAGATCGTAGATCGTGTTGGTCATTCATTTGGGGATGATGATCCCAGGATTGATGTTTTGGATATTGATTAGTCGTGTCGACTTTTCATTATCAATCTGTTGTTGTTCACTTCGGTGAGTCTTTTGATCGTTATTGGATATGTGTTTCTTTGAGTTTCGTTGTCATGTTGCATCGTGACATATATGGAGTTATATCTGCGTGCCGATTGGTTATTGTGTAGGATTTTTAGCCGGGCACATGATGGTTATGTGTTGATATTTCCACATTTAACCGTGCACACGAGACGTAGTTCGTGAGGCTAATTAGATACAAGACCACACGTGTATTTGGTCGATACACGGGGTGTCTTGTGCACGGACACATTTCCGGATCGGGCGTACTATGACTTCCATCTTTGAGCCATATTGTTTGGTCGTTCATCCTCCATTTATGGTTGGGTATGTTCGACGGTTTGTGACTGGTTGTTCATACGCCCGAGGGGTATGTTCGACAGTCGGAGTTATTTCTTTGAGATCCATTATCGTTGATCATTTGGAGCTTACCATCTTGATGGTACTCTCGGTTATCATTGATCCTTTGTTGGTCGTATTGGAGTTATCATGTCGATGATATTCTCAGTGATGTATCGGTTGATCATTGTTATTGATCGTATGAGCATTCGGATTGTACGTCGATGTTTCAGGATTTGTTATCATTATCATGTGGTTGTTGATCTACAGATATGTTGTGTATTATTGATTTATCCAGGTTGAGGTTTGATTGTGTAATCCGATAGACAGGATTTGGCACAGATTGGATTATTTCCACGCTTATGAGTTATGATGATGTTTTGAGGATTGTTGGTATTTTTGGAATACAGTACAGATAATTGTTGTTGAGTTCACTTCGTAATTTGAGAATGCGAAATGTGAATTATGGTAAGGATTAATCTGTTATGGATTGTCGTGGATTGGTAAGGTTATAACGGTAAGATTACTTTGGTAGTATTCTTACTATATCATTACATTGGTATGTAATTATTTATGATGATGTGATCGATATCATTATTGAGTATTGTGGCTGACCCCATCGTGGACTTTATTTTTAGGTACTCGGAGATCGAGCTAGTAGCGGTCGTGAAGGGGTGAGCTTCCCGGGTGATGCTGGCTGTGGCATGATTTTGAGTATCGAGTATTTCTTTTCTGGTTGTTTTATTCCGCTGCAAATGTGTATTTTGAACTGCATTTATCCGCTGCGTGTGTATATTTCAAAATGGATTTTCGGTATTTTTATCAACGCGTGTGTATTTTAAAGGGCCTTTTTGGCATTTTGCGAACTTGGGTTATTTCGTTAAACTCTTTTTCCCAATTATTTTTCGGTATGTTTAAGTGGCGGCTTAACGTACATTTTGAACTGTCGAGAATTGGCACTTCGCCTTGTATTTTCAAATGGTACTTTATGACGGTATTTGAGAACTATGTTTTTGAAAATATTTGAGTATTTAAAATATTACCGTCATCGGCCTTTTAGCGTTTTTAAACGTTTTTGAAATGGTTTTTAGTCTGGTGGGTTCCGGCGCAGGACCCATGGTGCTGTAATATCCGGATGGATTTGGGGGTGTTAGAGTATCCATCTCATAGAAACTCGAAATTTAAGCGTGCTTGGCCTGGAGTAGTTATGGGATAGGTGACCCCCTGGAAAGTTTCCCAGGTGCGCGTGAGTGAGGACAAAGCACGCTAGAAAAGACTCGTATTGGTACAGGGAGGACAATCTTCATCATTTCTGGGACCAACAATTGGTATCAGAGCGAGGCGCGGGTTCGAGTCTTTTGCCGTACGCTGGGGGGGATTGTTGGGAATACTTTGGTATCCAACGTCCTCACCTTCGACTCGGGAGAATGTAACTGGCCGGGCTTAACATCCCGACCCGCGGCATCCTAGTGGTGCAGCCCCTCATGTCCGTCTGTCGCTTAGTATGGGGCTCTGCACTGCCACTAGTAAGTGGTTAAATGAATTGATTTGGATTACTCATACCAACAAGATGCATCTTCTTTTCTGGTATCCATCTCATAGAAACTTCAAAGTTAAGCGTGCTTAGCCTGGAGTAGTTATGGGATGGGTGACCCCCTGGGAAGTTTCCCAGGTGCGTGTAGTGAGGACAAAGCGCGCTAGAAAAGACTCGTGTTGGTACAGTGAGGACAATCTTCATCATTTCTGGGACCAACAATATTTATTTGGAGTTTCAATATATAATTAGGTTAATAAATACGAGGACGTACCATAATAGCGTATATGTTACCATAAAAATGGTCACTCGGATCCAGACCAGCGGGGACCTCAGTGGGGATATCGCTTAAATACGTAATCAATATCTGATATGAATATAAGCCCCATGGAAAGCCCTCCTACCGAGTCTGGTCCTCAACCAACATCCACAATCACCGGTCCGCAATGCGCTTCCCACCACCCACACCGAATATCAAATAGCAGACGCACATCACCTTAGCGATCTTCAACGCATCACCGGGCTGCTCTCTAAAATATCCAGCAGCAAATCGATGCAATGGATACCGATCGTGTAACACCACAAATATGGCGGCTATTACAATGTCGTGGACCCCACACTGGGACCCACCAGGCGAAACCAAAACACAAATTAATCATATCATAATCGTAGTACCGAACCTAAAGCTAATAATCATTACTCCGATTTGGAGTTTACACATCATACGACTAATAACCTCACAATAGACAAGATCCAATACCACTACCAGTAAAAACCATGTGAAGATCGAATATACTCAAAATACTAATACAACCAACAAGAATTTATATCAATGGAAAAGTGATATTACACGGTTTTAAGCATAACCAAACAATAAAAGACTTGGAGCCTCCGAACTAGTATCCTCCAAACCCTTCGCCGTCACCGTGCTCTTCCCGTGCCTTGGTCTTGTCTCAACCTAAAATACAATACAAGTATTTCACCCAAAACTACAGGGTCAGATATACATGATAATAATACTCAAGACATTATACAATTCACATATACTGGATCTCAAGGAAATAACTCGACTATTGAACATACCCTCGGGCGTATGAACAACCAGTCGCAAACCGTCGGACATACCCAATCATACATGGAACATGAACGACCAATTAATATGGCTCAAGACGGACATCATAGTATGCCTGATCTGGAAATATATCCGTGCACATGTCCACCTCGTATACGGAATCCAGAATATATGTGGGACAATGTACTTAATTAGCCTCACGAACTGCGTCTCGTATGCACAGTCCAATACAGAAACATCAATGTATGACCATATGCACCTCGCTAAAAATCTTACACATAACCAATCGGCATGTAGATATGATTCTATGTCATGATACAACATGACAACGAAACTCAATGAATCATACATCCAACAAGAGTCGAGAAACTAACCGAAGTGACAACAACGATCAACGAGACAAACGATATAAAAGGTAGTGAACTTGGGAATACAATCCCACAACGAAACGATAAACACGATCGACTACAATACCACATTATGAATCATAGATTCATAAAGCATTACATTCACAAGAATTCAATCATCATTATAACCAAGCAAGATAACTTGCCTCAATTCGGGGACGAAAATAATCCTTCTTCGAACGAGCAGATGGACGGTGCCCTCAACTAACAACGATCACTTGAACAAGCAACCTTGAATGAAAATACAACTCATTCAACAACATATTCACACAACATCGAATTTCATATGAAACGACACCCGCAAATCAACTGAATGGTTCAACTATCCCAATATACATTAAAGTCCTAATTCATGAACTTTAATACCCTCAAATCATTTCTATGATCGAATTATCATACTTAAGATGTTCTTTAATATTCTTGTTATTACATTGAATAAGAATTTATCAAGAACAACTACAGTTAATCATCTCATTACGTTAATATCATCTTATATCGTCATAATCCTCTTAAGAACATTATCTACATTCGATCATGATGTTATAGACAATCATACTTTCATCAATTAATCAAGTTCATATCGAGTATATCAAAATCATAAGGGTTATTTCATAACTCCTTATCATCTTTCATTGAATCCAGCTAAACCTTTCCAAAGCATGGATACATCATCTAAAATCTCTAATCATTAAGAACGTGCCTAATTATAAGTTCTAATCATCAGGTTCTTTGTCATATTTTCAAAATATTCGATAGTGGTTGTGTTATCTTTCAACATTCCAACAATTCAAGAAGTAATTAACAATAACATCATCATGTTCCTCACTAATTGTTCATAATCTTATATACTTGATTAATTTAACATCATATGAAATAATCATTATTAGCATCACTATCATTATGGAATTAACATAAGTTTTGACAACCAACCTCTTGAAAGTCAAGAGCAACTACAAAGACTTCAAGAACACACTTCAATCTTCAATCTCCTAGGCTCGAACCAAAGTTATGAATTTCCAAGACAAGATGAGAGGGGATAAAATCGACTTAGAAAGGCAGAGGAATGATTTCTAGAGAGGATATTCGAGTTTGGTTCGTGCAAAAATGAAAGACAATACATGTCTTTATAATCTGCAATTGCCATAATGTACGAACGTACGTTAGTACCATTTACGTACGCTAACACATGAGTGTTACGTACCTAACGGTCCTCCAGAAGCTACTGCCTCAACACACATACACCCTTCCGTACGTTGCCAAAAATGATGTACGTAAGCTCACCAACATTACGTACGCTATAACATCAACATTACGTACGTAAAGGCCGTTGACTTGGTTGTCTCAATCAAGCCAAAAATCCTGATCATGCATGGCCCTACACGCTGAAAGTCGAGATGCGATCTGATACCCTCTATCGCATACAGAATCTCTAATAGTTTACGTACGTAACAGCACATGCATAATGTACGCTAAACTACAGTGGTAGCGTACGTTAAGCACCAAGGACATAGTCAAAATTGCAATTCTCCATACAACATCTAACAATCAAACATAGTGCCAACGGCAAATATACTTATTCGATTCTAGTATATATCAACATTATTATCATTACACTAAATGCAAATATGATACGATGATGCCCGGATTATCCGAGTAATATAATAGTAAAGATAAAAAATTACAGTTGGATATTACATACTCCCCTTAAAAGAGTTTCGTCCTCGAAACTAAGGGGTAAACAACTCGGGATATCTCTCCCGCATGCTATCCTTGGTTTCCCACGTAGCCTCCTCGTTTCCGTGTCCTGACCACTGAATCTTCAGTAGGGGAATCATCTTGTTACTCAACCGTTTGATCCTCCTCTCGAGTATTTGCATGGGACATTCTCGTATGAATGACCATCAGCTATCTCAATCTATTTGAACTGAAGTATATGGCTCAGATCAGCAACATACTTCCTCAACTGAGAAACATGAAACACATTATGAATCCGACTTAAAGTCGGTGGCAATGCCAAACGATAGGCCAGATCGCCTGCACGCTCCAAAATCTCGAACGGTCCAATATACCTCGGACTCAGCTTGCCTCTCTTCCCAAAACGAAAAACACCTCGAGTAGGAGATACTTTCACTAGCACATGGTAACCAACCTCGAACTCAAGTGGTCGTCGACGGTTGTCTGCATAAGAATTTTGTCGGCTTTGAGCCGTTAACAAACGACTCCTAATCAGAGTGATCTTCTCAAGATCTGCTAACAACATATTAGGCTTCGTACCCAAAGATTCAGACAAGTCGTCCCAACACAAAGGGGATCTACAACGACAGCCATACAATGCCTCATAAGGTGCCATCTTAATCGAAGCATGCCAACTGTTATTGTAGGTGAACTCCACCAAAGGTAGTTGGGCTTCCCAATCATCCTTCCAATCGAGAGCACACACCCTCAACATATCCTTCAGAGTTTGGATTAGTCCTCTCAGACTGGCCACCGATCTGAGGATGAAATGCTGTACTGAAGTTCAACTGCATATCATTTGCACGATGACCTGCTTTCCAAAAATGTGACACGAACCGTCCGTCACGATCTGATACAATACTCTTGGGGTACCATGCAGCCTTACAATCTCTTTAATGAATAGCTAGACCAACCTCTAGGGACCGCACATGTCTTTAGTCTCCAAAAAGTGGGCTGATTTGGTCAGACGATCCACAATCACCCAAATCGTATTCATACCTCGGTGACTCGTCGGAAAGTTAGTGATGAAATCCATCGATATGTCCTCCCATTTATATTCGGGGATCGGGAGTGGTTTCAGCATACCTGCTGGTCGCTGATGCTCAATCTTAGCCTGCTGACAGGTCAAACATCTCGAAACAAATTCTACAACTTCTCGTTTCATATTACCCCACCAATAATATTGCTTTAAATTTTTATACATCTTGCTAGACCCGGTGAATGGAGTATGGGGTAGCATGAGCCTCTCTCAAACTAGAGCTTCACAACTCTTCATCTTCCGGTACACATACTCGATTCTTGAAATGTATTAGTCCATCCTCGTGGATCACAAATCCAGGGGCTTTCCCTTGAGTTACTTCATTCCGAATCTGAGATAATAATGGGTCCGTAACCTGCTTCGATCTGATTATATCGTCAAGGGACGACGAAATATCAAGTGTGCAAAGTTGTCCTTGAACACGTTGTAACCAGACTTCAATCCCTGGCCTCGTAAGTTCTAACTGTAATTCTCTTTGAACTGTCAAGCGGGCAAGCATTTGCTCCTGCACTGTCTTACGACTCAAGGCGTTGGCAACTACATTTGCCTTCCCCGGATGGTATAGGATCTCAATGTCATAATCTTTAACCAGCTCTAGCCATCTCATATGTGTCATGTTCAACTCCTTCTGAGTAAAAATATATTTCAGACTCTTGTGATCAGTAAAAATCTGATAGGTGACTCATACAAGTAGTGGCGCCAAATATTCAAATCAAACACCACGGCTGCTAACTCCAAGTCGTGGGTCGGGTAGTTGACCTCATAGGGTCTCAATTGTCTTGATTCATAGGCAATCACTTTTGTATTCTGCATCAACACACATCCAAGGCCCTATCTTGACGCGTCACTATATACCACGAATCCTTCGGTCCCTTATGGTAGGACCAAGACTGGTGCCGAAACTAATCGACTCTTGAGTTCATCAAAGCTTTGTTGACATGCCTCTGACCATATATACTTCTTATCTTTCCTCAACATATTAGTAAGTGGTTGAGCAATCTTGGAAAAGCCTTCCACAAACCGTCGGTAATAGCCTGCTAGACCAAGGAAACTACGAGCTTCTTTCACATTCTTCGGAGGTATCCAATATCGAATAGCCTCTGTCTTCTGTGGGTCCATACTAAGCCCATAAACCGATATCACATGCCCAAGAAAAGTGACCTCAGACATCCAGAACTCGCATTTGAAAAATTTTCCATAGAGTTGTTCTCGCCTCAGCACACTAAGAACCTGATGGAGATGATACTCGTGCTCTTCAAAGTTACGGGATTAAATCAAAATGTTGTCGATGAAAATGACCACAAAATGATCCAGCTAATCAATGAAAACTCAATTCATTAATTCCATGAATACCGCTGGTGCGTTAGTCAATCCAAACGGCATCACCACTAACTCATAATGCCCATAGCGAGTACGAAAAGCTGTCTTTGAAATATCGGACTCTCGAATCCTAAACCGATGATAACCAGATCTTAAGTCGATCTTGAAAAACACAGCGGCACCTTGGATTTGATCCAACAAATCATCAATATGAGGCAACGTATATTTGTTCTTGACTGTTACCCTGTTCAACTCACGGTAGTCAATATATAAACGCAGGGATCCATCCTTCCTTCGTACAAATAACACTGGTGCTTCCCAAGGGGATGCACTAGGTCAAATATAACCCTTCTCGGTCAAATCCTAGAGCTGATTCTTCAACTCCTGTATCTCAGTTAGATCCATGCGATACGGTGCTTTTGAAAGTGGGGACGTACCTGACTCTAACTCAATGGTAAACTCTACCTCATGATGTGGAGGTAAGCCCGGCAACGCATTTGGGTAGTCTTGGAATACTGGAATATCCGCCAATTCAGTTGGTCGATCCACGGTCTTGGTCATGTAGCACCAATAACCAAGATATTCCCGATTAAGTAGTTTCACTGCTTCCATCGCGCTGATGATTCTCCCGGAACGGTTGGGATTATCACTCTGAAAAATGCACTCAAAACCATCATCAGAAGTGACAGTCACCATCCGCTTGCAGACGCTAAGTATGGCATCATGGCGGTCCATCCAATCGATACCCAATATCATATAATATTTAGGTAAATCGACCATAATCAAGTCTGACAACCACTCGCGGTCGTTCATACGAATCAGACAGCTCTGAACTTCACGATTCCCAACAATTCTTCTACCATTGGGTAGACCAATCACATAAGGCTCACAATCGATAACATGATCTAATAGCAAACGACTCAAACAAGAAGCAGATATAAAGGAGTATGAAGCACCAGTGTCAAAAAGAGTACATACATGCTGAGGGTGGATCTCGAGTGTACCTGTGATCATGCTGGCTTCGGGATCGTCGGCCTTCTTCATCTTGTAGATTCTGGATTTTATAGCTCCGGTACCAGATGCACCGGCTTGACTTGCACGGTCCATTCCTCTGTTTGGCCCAGTTGTGTGGTGGGAGGCAAACATAGGTGCCCGGTCCTGAACTGAAGACTGAACTGGAGCATGAGAGGCTACTGGAGTATGTCCCGGCCCACCTCTGTAAAAACGAGCACGATGCCTAGTAATCCCACAAGTATGGCATGCAATAGCCAGCTTCAGACATTTGGAGCTGACGTGCCCCTGATCTCCACAGTTAAAACACACAATAGACGAGTTGGCCGCTCGGGAATGCGAACCTGTCGGTTTTGACGCCAAAGGTGGCCGCTCAGAAAAGGTAGGTACATATTGGGTCTTCTTGAACGTTTCCCAGTTATTATCAACCTCGGTCTGGTTCCTTGATCTCTTATTAGTGGAATGCGGCTGCTTTTTGGAAATCTCCTTCTCAGTAAGTTCGTACTCAAGATCTCTCTCGATGAGTTCCGGTAGAGTCATGCAGTGGTGATTAAGTAACTGCAATTCTCATCCTGGGTTTAAGCCTCTTAAGAAAATACTTGATCTTATCAGCTTCTGTTCGAACAATCGACGAGGTGAACGGAAGAAGTGCCTGGAATTTCTTGGCAATCCATAACACATCATCATCCTCAGATGGGTTCGGGTTCAGCAATTCTGATAGTTTGGCCTCACGGAGTGGAGTTGGATAGTAACGATCCAATATGAGGTTCTTGAATTCCTCACAACTGCACACACGCCATCAGCCGATCTCACCAAAAGCCACCACGTATGGGCGCTCTTACTAAGGTAGTAAGTCGCCACGGAGACTCGATTATCTTCCGGACATTCAACCATCTCGAACAACTTCTCAAAGTGCTCGATCCAGTGAACAATATAAGCAGGCTCAGAGGAGCCTTCAAAAGTCGGAGGTCGCTGATGAGAGATATCACTAATAATCCGACTCACGATTCCACCGTGCACCGGAAGCAGTGGCTGAGGTCCTTGCTGCTGGCCAATTTGGGTCATCTGAGTTATCTGGGTCATCCTGCCCTGCATAGTTTTATTAATAACATCATTTGACCCATCTGGGTAGTTTCCATCATTTGACCGCTATTCTACCACTCTCTGCATAGTTTCCATCATTTGACCCATATGGATCATCCTGCCCTGCATAATAACATAAGGGTTGACGCGCGCATGATGAGTCGATTCTTGATCGACTCATTCTGTTCTATCTAGTCGTGTTTTTGTTTGCTTTTTAGTATTTTTGTTCTCGTTTATGCGTGGTATTTTGTGTTTTTAATTTATAGGTAATCTAGCGAAGATTGTGGTGAAATATGCGCTTTCATAGCTAATATTGGAGTTTATGACGATCAAAAGCTAGAACAGGGCCTAAAACGACAAAAGATTGAAGCAGTATCGATCGAATATTCTAATTCCAGAATCTCCACTCCGAATTGAGATGTGTTCTCCTTTGATATAAATTCCTCGTGAAATAGCTTCGAAACGGTATATCATATGCTAAAATCCGAGGTGTATTGATACAAGAACGAGGGATCAAGCCGAAAAAGACCAAAAACCGGAAGAAAACAACTCGGCCGTGCCATATAACACGGCCGAGTCTCTTTACAGTTAAAAAGCCCTTTTCCTGTGTAGTACAACACGACCGTGTCTTTTGGGACACGGTCGAGTCTCGATCAGCCTATTCCGCATTTCTAGCGCAGTACAACACGGCCGTGTCATGGGATACGGCCGAGTCTCAATACAGAACACTTTTTCTTCTTTTAAGGGTAGTGCGACACGGCCGTGTCCCAGGACACGGGTCGTGTCACTTTTCGGTGCAAGTCATTTTCTTTGACATTTTTGCACAACTTTGAGCCCTTTTCTTGATCTTTTGGCTATAAAATAAGTTGTGGAGACCCTATGGATGACATTCTTATCTTATGGGAGATATTTTGAGGTGGAAAAACACAAGATTGAGGGAGAAAACACCAAAAAGTGAGGAAAAAGTGAGATTGTTTCATCATCTTCCTTGTATGTTCTTGGAGTGAAAAATACATTTGTGAGATATTACATTTTCTTGTATCAATTGTCATGAATTTTTGAAGGAAGAACATCAAATCTTCATCGGGAATTCAATTTCGCATTTTCAAGGGAAGTTTCTACCATGTTTTGTTCTTCAATTTCCATTATTGTTGTTGAAATAATCATGTGTAGCTAATCATTTCATATGGGTTTTTAGATATAGCCACACACATGTTATCAATTGTTAGTTCCTTTTGATTTTCCGGGTAAAAGTTTGAGATTGTTCCTCTTGTTCGTTCTTCATATAAGAACTTTTGATTTAGATCATCAAACCTTTTTCATTATTGTTATTATTATTCAAAACGAGGGTTTTTATCGGTGTTCGCCATCAAACGGTCCGTTAGAAGTGATTGTAAATATTCTCAAGCTTTTTCGCCCGATCTTTTAACGATTTACCTCATCAAAAGTAGTCGGTTAATTGATTGTTAGTTAGGGATTCATCCCCACCAAAGGAGGTTACCTTATTTTCGTTTAGAACAATCGTGATTCTTAGAATTACCGCCATCAAACAGATTTCTTTTAATCGTGAGCAATCGATAATTCCAAACCTTATTTATTTTAGTATCGGAACTAAAAATTGATTACGTGTGTGTCGGTGACTCTAAATTCCCATATCAATCTCATTATTGTTATCTCTCAATTATCCAGCAATCAAATTGCTGTTGTTATCACTTAGTTTATTTTAATTTTATGCGTTAGTAATTGTAATCCTATCAACCAATGATGTATTTTAATTTGTTTTACTTTTGTTCATTCGACTATTTGCCGAACAATATCGAACTTTAAACCATTTCCAATTCCTCGAGAGATCGACCTCGGAGTTACTTGCCACTTCCTACAAAAGCGATTCGTACACTTGCGAGTATATAATTTGTCCATCAAGTTTTTGGCGCCGTTGCCGGGGAATTGGCGTAGAATTTTTGATCTTGTTTTAATAATAGTTGAATTGTTTTTCTTGATCATTTCTCCGTTTTCATTATTTTCGATAAAATTGAAAAATTCGCTCTAAATTCTTTTGTTTATGCTTGGTAGGAGATCGTTGGGCAACCCGATTCTTCCGCCCATAGACGAAGTTCAAAGGATTAGAGCACCAAAAATAATGGCCACAACATCAATAGCAAACGACGAGGTGAATCCGGATCTCGAAGAGCGACTTTTGCTCCAAGAAGATAACCCCCGTCAACCGAGGGTTGAGAATGTTGCACAAAATATAGATGAGGAAGAAATTCGTCAACCAAGGTTTCCGAGATATGAGAATGTTGGGCGCAATCAAGGGATACCCGAAGCTCAACAAGGGAGATACTTCTATCCGAGACAACCACCCGTTGGAGTGCAATATGGAGCAAATTATTATCCTGGACCTCAATATGGGATGGAATCAAACTACAACATTCCGCAACAACCTCCGGTCGAACATCTAATGCGGGACTATGCAAAGCCCGTGGTGAACACCGCCATTTCATGCATCCAATTAGCACCGGCCGCAAGAAACTACCACATAAGCGGATTTCACATCGAGCAATTGCCCTCATTTCACGAATTAGCACGAGATGATCCATTATCATTCATCCAAGACTTCTATGTGGCGATTGACAACTTCCCATTAAATGGGTTAAGCGAGGATCAACTAAGAATCAAGTGCTTCTCTTATACACTCAAGGATGGGTCAAAACAATGGTTGATGACTTTGGCGCCCGGCTCACTAAGAACATGGGATGAAGTTTACGATAAATTCATTACCAAGTACTTCTCTCATTCAAAGACTACGCAATTGAGAACTCAAATCTCAACTTTCGGACAACAAGACGGAGAGGCATTCCACGAAGCATGGGACCGATTCAAAATGCTCCTCATTCAATGCCCACACCATCACTATCCGCTTCAACTACTTAATAAATTCTTCTATGACGGATTGACTCAATATTGCCAAAGAGCGGTAGATAATGCAGCCGGTGGTTCGTTTTGGGGTTTGACGGAGAGACAAGCGTCTGATGTGTATGAAACATTGGGAGCCAATTCTCAACAAAAAAGTGTACGTGTTCGTAGGGGAGTCGTGCACCAAGTAAGCAAGAAGGACGAGATGCAATCTAAAATCGATGAGTTGACAAATGAACTAAGACAACTCAAGACTCAAAATAAATCTTCTAGCTCACGAGTTTGCGAGATTTGCGGAGCACCCGGACATGATGCCAATTCATGCCCTCATACTTTTCCGGGAGAACAAACCGAACAAGTTAATTGGGCTATGGGACAAAGCACGGGAAGGCCCGAATGGGAAGAGAGGAGAAATAATTATGGCGGAAACGCAAGAAATACACCTCTCCCAAATACTTATAATCCTGGGCTAAGAAACCATCCGAATTTCTCATGGAGAAACAACAACCCGATGCCATACGACACAAGCGCCCAAGCTCAATACAACGGAGGAAACCGAGCCCAACAACCAATGCAAAGTGAACCACCTCCACAACAAAGGAACTCTCTTGAGGAGAGTATTGCGGCATTCATTAAGCAGAGCAAGGAAAACCGAGCGGAGAACAATAAAAGATTTGAATCTTTAGAAGCTTCGATGAAGAAAATGGAGATTCAAATTAGGCAACTTGCTACCGAGGCACGTAGACAAGAAAGGGGTAAACTACCAAGTCAACCCGAGCAAGCTCAAGCTATTATCACTCTCCGAAGTGGTAAAGTGATTAAAAAAGAAGCTAATTCCGAAGTAAAAGAAAGGGACGATGATCAAGAGGACGAGTCGGGAAACCAAGAGGAGAAAATAGACGAAGCAACTTTGACTTTCAAGCTTCACAAATCCGCTCAACCATATAAGCCACCAATCCCTTTTCCGAGCCGACTTAGAGAAGCAAAGCAAGATGAGCAATTTTCCGAAATCTACGACATGCTTTCAAAGGTTCATGTCAACTTACCTCTTTTGCATGTTGTGAAGAACATTCCCGCTTATACAAAATTTTTCAAAGAGTTGACTTCCAACAAAAGAAAATACAATGGGAACGAGAAAGTGGTGCTCTACGAGGTAGAAGCAAGGGGTCAAAAGAAAGGCGATCCCGGAAGTTTTATGATCAACATTACTATGGGAGATAAGAAAGTTGCTCGTGGGATGTTAGATTTGGAAGCAAGTGTAAATCTCATGCCATACTCGACCTATTTGAGGCTTGGACTCGGGGGAATTAAACCGACAAGAATGACTCTTCAAATGGCGGATAGGTCGGTGAAATATCCCAAGGGGGTCATTGAAGATCTATTAGTGTAAGTGGACAAGTTGGTGATTCCGGCCGATTTTGTTATCTTGGAGATGAGCGATTTCGGAACAAGCGAAAATGAAGGAACAATACTTCTAGGACGGCCATTCATGCGTACAACAAAAACAATCGTCGATGTTGATGAAGGGAAGGTCACCATGACCGTCTTGGGCGAAACTGTGGAAATCAACGTGTTCGGTTCATCTCCTATTCCTTCTCATATTTATGCTGCCCATGATGTGAATTTTATTGATTACATTGATTCTTTGGTTAATGATACATATTTGCATGATGATGTAGGGGACACGTTGCATGATGCTCTAACCGTTGAGCATGATATGGGGCTGAATAATTTAGAAATTGGAGAATATGTTGCATTGTTAGATAATTCCGAAACAATTGATGAAGTTGACGGTTTTAAGATACCATTGGAATTAAAATTTGAGGAGCCCGTTGAAATCACCCCACCCCAACTTGAATTGAAATAACTTCCGGCACATCTTAAATATGTTTTCTTAGGCAAAAGAGACACTTACCCTGTAATTGTCTCTTCCGAATTAACTCCCTTGCAAGAAAACAAATTAGTAGAAGTTCTGACTAAGTTAAAGGAAGCAATTGGGTGGAGTATTTCCGATATCAAGGGAATAAGTCCTATTAGGTGCATGCATAAAATAATTCTTGAGGAAAATGTTAAACCAGTTAGGCAACCTTAAAGGCGTTTGAATCCGAACATGCAGGAAGTTGTGAAAAAAGAAGTTTTGAAATTGCTAGATGTCGGAGTCATCTACCCGATATCCGACAGTAAGTGGGTGAGTCCTGTGCATGTAGTGCCTAAGACATCTGGAATAACGGTGGTTCGTAATGATAAAAATGAATTGGTTCCCACTAGAACAGTAACCGGTTGGAGAATGTGCATTGATTACCGGAAATTAAATGCCATAACAAAAAAGGATCATTTTCCCCTTCATTTCATTGATCAAATGTTGGAACGTTTAGCTGGGCATGATTATTACTGTTTTCTAGATGGTCTTTCAGGTTTCTATCAGATTTCCATTGCTTCGGAGGATCAAGAGAAGACCACTTTCACTTGCCCTTTTGGCACTTTTGCCTTTAGGAGGATGCCGTTTGGTCTTTGCAATGCTCCCACTACTTTTCAAAGGTGCATGCTATCCATATTCTCCGACTTGTTAGAAAAATCCATCGAGGTATTCATGGACGACTTTTCTATGTTTGGAACCACTTTCGATGATTGTTTAAATAATTTGACTATTGTGCTAGAACGATGTATTGAGTGTAATCTTACACTTAGTTGGGAAAAGAGTCATTTTATGGTAAAACAAGGTCTTGTTCTAGGTCATGTGGTTTCCAATAAAGGAATGGAGGTTGATAAGGCTAAAGTTGATTTAATCGTTAAATTACCTCCGCCTTCATGTGTCAAAGAGGTTGGAAGCTTTTTAGGGCATGCCGGGTTTTATAGGCGTTTCATTAAAGATTTTTTGAAAATTGCCCGCCCTTTGAGTAACCTTTTGTGTAAGGATGCCAAATTTGATTTTACCAAGGAATGTTTAGTCGGTTTTAATGCTTTGAAAGAAAAGTTAACTTTCACACCTATTTTTGTTGCTCCCGATTGGTCTCTCCCATTTGAAATTATGTGCGATGCGTCCGACTTTGCTATAGGTGCTGTTTTGGGGCAAAGAGTGAATAAATTTTTCCACGTAATTTACTATGCTAGCAAAACACTCGATGAAGCTCAGGCTAATTACACCACCACCGAAAAATAATTTTTAGCCGTTGTGTATTCTTTAGACAAATTTCGATCCTACTTGGTTGGCTCAAAAGTAATTGTGCATACAGATCACGCCGCATTGAAATATTTATTAAAAAAATCCGATGCAAAACCAAGATTAATTCGGTGGGTTCTTCTGCTGGAAGAATTTAATTTGGAGTTTAAAGATAAAAAGGGGTCGGAAAACGTAGTTGCCGACCATCTATCTAGACTAACCGAGGGAGATAATTTTAAGCTCGATAATCCTTTGCCAATTGTTGAAACTTTCCCTGACGAGCAATTATTCGATGTAACAGGGACACCTTGGTATGCTGATATTGCCAATTACATTGTTAGTGGTGTTTTGCAGCCCGACTTGACCTATCAAGGGAAGAAGAGGTTTGTTTCTTATGTGCAAGCATTACTTTTGGGACGAGCCCTACTTATTCAGGTTGGGGCCTGATCAGATATTCTGACGTTGCGTCCCGGAGGAAGAGCACGAGAGCATATTGTTATTTTGCCATGAGTTGCACTGTGGGGGACATTTTAGCGCAAAGAAAATGGCGCACAAGGTCCTTCAATCGGGATTCTACTGGCCAACATTATTTAAGGATGCCTATTCCCATTGCAAGAGTTGCGATCGTTGTCAACAAACGGGGAATATAAGCAAAAGGAATGAGATGTTGTTGACAAACAATCTTGTTGTGGAACTTTTCGATGTTTGGGGAGTTGATTTTATGGGTCCTTTTCCACTTTCCCATGGTTTTGAGTATATTTCAGTTGCTGTGGACTACGTCTCTAAGTGGGTGGAAGCAATTTCAGCCTGAACTAACGATGCTAACGTGGTTTGCAATTTTTTTAGGGATGTGATTTTCTGCAGGTTCGGGACGACTAGAGCTGTAATCAGCGATAGAGGCACACATTTTTGCAATAAACAACTTGCAGGCTTGCTTAAGAAGTATAATGTGATGCATAAGGTTGCAACGGCATACCATCCACAAACTTCCGGGCAAGTCGAAGTGAGCAATAGACAAATAAAGGCAGTACTCGAAAAGACGGTGAAACCGACAAGAAAGGACTGGGCATTGAAGTTGAATGACGCTTTATGGGCATACCGCACGGCCTACAAAACTCCAATTGGAATGAGCCCGTATCGCCTAGTATTTGGGAAAGCATGTCACCTACCCGTTGAGTTGGAACACAAGGTGTATTGGGCAATCAAAGCGCTCAATTTAGATCAAGAAAAGACGGGCGAGGAACGACTTTTACATTTAAATGAGCTTGATGAGATGCGATATGAGGCATACGAAAACGCTAAACTCTACAAACAACGGACGAAACGGTATCATGATAAGCGTATCATTTGCAAATATCTCGAACCCGGGATGGATGTTTTGTTACATAACTCCCGTCTTAAGCTCATGCCCGGAAAATTGGTGTCGCGATGGGGCGGACCGTTTAAGGTCGTTAAAGTATGGCCACACGGAGCAGTAGAACTTCTTGATTCGCGGAAGAACGAGCAATTTAAGGTAAACGGGCATAGAGTGAACCCGTATTTCGGACGAATCGAAGAAATCAATGCGTTTGAGTGTATAGAGGTGCACGATGTTGAAGCTTGAACAAGACGGAAAAAAAAAGTCGAGCTAATGACTATAAAAAAGCACTACTTGGGAGGCAACCCAACGGTTTAGTTAGATTTTTCGTCTTTTGTTTTTCGAATTTATTTTCCTTATTTGTTTTTACTCGACTCAAAACTGACCGGTTCAACTGTGGGTGTTAAAATTATAGGAAACGAGTGCGTTTTCAGAAATTTATAATCTGGGCAGGTAGGACACGGTCGAGTTGCATCTGACACGGCCGAGTCTCAAAATAGGGAGAATTTTATTTTCTATAACAGCACGACTCGACCGTGTCACAGGACACGGCCGAGTGTCTAAACAGTCGAATTGTGCTTATTTTGAATAGTAGGACACGACCGAGTCTCAGGACACGGCCGAGTCTCAGGACACGGCCGAGTCTCAGGACACGGCCGAGTCTCAGGACAGTGAGAATTTGATTTTCTAGAACAGCATGACACGACCGTGTCACAGGACACGGCCGGGTGTCAAGACAGTGAAATCTTGATTTTCCAGGATAGTATGACACGACTGTGTCATAGGACACGGCCGAGTCGACGAGGCAGTGGGATTTGCTTATTCTGAACAGTACGAGACAACCGTGTCAGATGCAACACGGCCGTGTCGGTTGGACCTATATAAGGAGAAGCACGACCGAATCGCCATTTTCATCTTCTCCAGATTTTTATTTTTCTTCCCTCCGAACCCTAGCATCTATACTATCGATTTTTCTCTTCGTTTTTAAAGAAATTTTGTGCAAAATCAAAGGGAGATACAAGAATCTACTACGTAATCATCATTTTTCAACCAATTTCACTCTTCAAGGAGGCAAATCGGATGAATTGGGACCGGTTTTTAATTTTTTTTCTCTCTTCAATATCTCTGAAATCAAGGTATGTTTCTCATGTTTTTGATGATTATTCTTGGTTATGAACATGCTATGATTATTTGAATCGCTACTCCTCAATTATCTAGGGTTCTTGAATAAATTTAAGGTGATGAAATTTGGGGATTTTCGATAATTTTTCATGCTTGATGATTAAATTTCTCGATTGGAAATTCTTGTAGTTAAGGGATGTTTTCCATGATGAAGGTGATGAATTCAAACTATAGATTTTGCTTGGGAGTTGTTTTGATCAATAATGTTTATATTGGGGGTATTTCATTGTTTGCTATAAGTTTGGGGGAGGAATACGTTATCAAGTCCTTAGATAATTGATAAATTGAAATTTTTGCAGAAAATGGCACGAGGACGAGGACGAGGAAATTCTCAGCGCGGAAGGGGTAGGAACGGCGGGGAACAAGTGCAGCCGGCAAGAATGGCTATTCAAAGGGCTGTGGAAACTCCGGATTCTTATGGAATCAATCTCCTTGAAACACAATATGAAAGGTGGGAAATGCTGGGTCAGAAAAAGATGCTCCCTACGAGGTGTCCCGATGACGAATGCATGAACGCAATGGGGATAAGAGAAGACGTGATGAAATTCCTTGAGAGAGTGAACTGGGCGTGGATGATGACACAAAAATGGCCGACTTATAGGTGTCTGACGATGGAGTTTCTCAGCACTCTTACTGTCAGAAGAGATACGGTGACTAGAGAACCAACCGAAATGACATTCCGACTCAACAACAATGAAGAGAGACTAACCATCGTCCAGGTGGAAGAAATTTATTATGCAAGACACAACGGCCATTACCCGATAAACCGGTTCGCTTGCGAAACCTATTGGAGAGCCATGGTGGAATACCCGGGGAGTGAGGCACAATATTATATTGCAAGATCGGCTAAAGGATCGAACATTCGCAATCCAATACTCAGATATCTACACAAGGTGATTGCGAATACTATATATGGCCGAAAGGAAACCGGGCCCATTTCACTACGGGAGTTATACATCCTGACTCACATGCTCGATGACTCAATTCCAGCAACCATGGCTATGGTAGCGGAACATTTTGAGGATGTCGCGACAAAGCCAAAGGGGGAGATATGGATAGGGGGTTTGACTACCCCTATCACACTTGACTTCGGGATTTCCTTAGCTCAGAGGACTCCCCTTCCTGGAAATAAGCTTCTCTCGATGTCCGTGATGAAGGTGATGAACATCCTAGACTATGAACAGTGCACAATCTTCCTCCAGACCGACAACAACCACTTCCTTCTCTCGAATCCGCCTTTGACAACCATAAATAATATTCGGGACATGGGAAATCTGCAAATGGCTACGGAGGCACATCGACGAGCACAGATATCAGCTGGATTGGCTCCCCCGGGTCACAGCCCTCTCGACCGAAATGTTCGACCTCGGCGCATTATGGATGAAAATAGAGCCGAGAGGATGGAAGAGGAGGAGGCTTATGAAAGAGGCCCGGATGAAGAGGAAGAAGAAGAGAATGAAGAAGAAGAAGAAGAAGAAAGCACGAGAGATCGGCCCGAGACGTCAAGGCGGGCCGAAATTGGACGTGCCCCCTCGCGCCCATCATTAAGGGAGGAGTTCGTAGCCTTCCGAGAGGAGGATATACGGAAGAGACGCGAGATATTGTCTCTTGTGAGACAAATGCATGAGTGGCATGTCCAGTAAGGCCACTTCCCTCCGCCCCACCAGTAAACCGGTCGTAAGTATTGCTTGACCAATGAAATTCTTTTGTTTAAATACTATACCCCCTTCGTTCGTATATTCTTTAATTCAAGTTTGGGGGGGGGGGTTGGTCAAGAAATACTTCATTACTCTTGTTTTTATTTGTTTTCGGATACTATTATGCTTGTTTGTTTATTTTTGGTTGTTTTTGTTAGTAGACTTATTTGTGGTGTGTTTTTATTTGGTTTGTTTTGAGCATTTCGCAACCTTGATAAAAACTTTGAAGTATGAATATTTTTTTGGAATGCCTTGGGATTTATTTCGTTGTTTTGATATACAAATCGAGGATAATTTGTAGAGGAAAAATTGTTGATAATCGAAACGGGTGTGAAATTGAATAAGTAGTTTTAATATCTTGGAGGTATGAACAAACCTACTTGTGAGCTATCGAGCCTTCTTGCATTTTCTAAAATACAAGTTTCATTGTCAAGTGTTTCATTCTTGATTTAAGACTCTAGAACTTGCCTTGATATCTTGTTCAAAACTACTAGCGTGTGTGTGCAATTGAGTGAAAATGATTTTTGGCGCCTTTGATCTTAACCCTTCAATTTCGGCCAACCCGACATTTGATCATTCCTTAAATAAACCCAATTGAGGTCATTGTCTATTTCATTGTTAAACCACATATCGAGCTTTCCATTACTATAATCCTTCGATCCCTACTTGAGCAATTAGAAATTATTTTTGACGAAGATACAAAGATTGTGGTGACATTGGGTGATATACATATTGTTGGGAGTGTTGAATTGGTGAAAATAATTACTCCGGGTATATTCATGTGACCCATGTTTATATTCGCGTAAAACGGTTACCTTAGATATGAGTATGCTTGGAAGTAGTTGTGTATGTTTTGATCCTAGTAACCGGGTGTATTCATGTGACCCATCGTTTACATTCGCGTAAAACGGATCCTAAAACAACCCAAGCCAAAAAAAAAAATCGGAGCAATAAGGAGGGTTTGACGCTGCGCTTTTCACTTTCGATAGTGCTTGTTGCAAGTGATTCATAATTAAGGGGATGAAAGAAGGAAACTTCAAAAATCTTGAGCTTCTATAGCGAAAATGGTGATATAGTTCTAAAAATTGCTCAAGTCAAGTCACTTTAGCCATATTTATCCCACCTCGACCCAAGCCTACATTATAAGCCGAGTAAAGCCCTTTTTGATTCACGAAAATATTGCATGCACAAAACAATGGTAGAAATGAAGACGATTGGCAAGCCTATGGGGTTCCTTATTTCATTAAATGAGTTCCGAGCGTATACTTATCCCTATCACTTTGAGAGTGTGTGAATACACTTGACCGGTGAGGTTTATATTGCCAAGTATTGACTATGATGTTAAGAAAACACCCAGGAGGTATGAAAACTTTGTAGAACTCGAATTATTTTACTTGTGAGTATTGATGAAATTTTCGAAGAGGTCCTTTGAGGTATTTTGTCAGTTGAGTTCCCCTTTTGTGAGTGATTACTTTAAAATGCATTGCTCGGGACGATCAAAGTTCAAGTTTGGGGGGGTTTGATGAGTCGATTCTTGATCGACTCATTCTGTTCTATCTAGTCGTGTTTTTGTTTGCTTTTTAGTATTTTTGTTCTCTTTTGTGCGTGGTATTTTGTGTTTTTAATTTATAGGTAATCTAGCGAAGATTGTGGTGAAATATGCGCTTTCATAGCTAATATTGGAGTTTATGACGATCAAAAGCTAGAACAGGGCCTAAAACGACAAAAGATTGAAGCAGTATCGGTCGAATCTTCTAAATTCCAGAATCTCCACTCCGAATTGAGATGTGTTCTCCTTTGATATAAATTCCTCGTGAAATTAGCTTCGAAACGGTATATCATATGCTAAAATCCGAGGTGTATTGATACAAGAACGAGGGATCAAGCCGAAAAAGACCAAAAACCGGAAGAAAACAACTCGGCCGTGCCATATAACACGGCCGGGTTTTTTACAGTTAAAAGGTCTTTTTCCTGTGTAGTACAACACGACCGTGTCTTTTGGGACACGGTCGAGTCTCGATCAGCCTATTCCGCATTTCTGGCGCAGTACAACACGGCCGTGTCATGGGACACGGCCGAGTCTCAATACAGAACACTTTTTCTTCTTTTCAGGGTAGTGCGACACGGTCGTGTCCCAGGACACGGGCCGTATCACTTTTCGGTGCAAGTCATTTTCTTTGACATTTTTGCACAACTTTGAGCCCTTTTCTTGATCTTTTGTCTGCAAAATAAGTTGTGGAGACCCTATGGAGGACATTCTTATCTTGTGGGAGATATTTTGAGGTGGAAAAACACAAGATTGAGGGAGAAAACACCAAAAAGTGAGGAAAATTTGAGATTGTTTCATCATCTTCCTTGTATGTTCTTAGAGTGAAAAATACATTTGTGAGATATTACATTTCCTTGTATCAATTGTCATGAATTTTTGAAGGAAGAACATCAAATCTTCATCGGGAATTCAATTTCGGCATTTTCAAGGGAAGTTTCTACCATGTTTTGTTCTTCAATTTCCATTATTGTTGTTGAAATAATCATGTGTAGCTAATCATTTCATATGAGATTTTAGATATAGCCATACACATGTTATCGATTGTTAGTTCCTTTTGATTTTCCGGGTAAAAGTTTGGGATTGTTCCTCTTGTTCGTTCTTCGTATAAGAACTTTTGATTTAGATCATCAAACCTTTTTCATTGTTGTTATTATTATTCAAAACAAGGGTTTTTATCGGTCTTCGCCATCAAACGGTCCGGTAGAAGTGATTGTAAATATTCTCGAGATTTTTCGCGCGATCTTTTAACATTTTACCTCATCAAAAGTAGTCGGTTAATTGATTGTTAGTTAGGGATTCATCCCCACCAAAGGAGGTTACCTTATTTTCGTTGAGAATAATCGTGATTCTTAGAATTACCGCCATCAAACGGATTTCTTTTAATCGTGAGCAATCGATAATTCCAAACCTTATTTATTTGAGTATCGGAACTAATAATTGATTACGTGTGTGTCGGTGACTCTAAATTCCCATATCAATCTCATTATTGTTGTCTCTCAATTATCCAGCAATCAAATTGGTGTTGTTATCACTTAGTTTATTTTAATTTATGCGTTAGTAATTGTAATCCTATCAACCAATGATGTATTTTAATTTGTTTTACTTTTTTTCATTCGACAATTTGCCGAACAATATCGAACTTTAAACCATTTCCAATTCCTCGAGAGATCGACCTCGGAGTTACTTGCCGCTTCCTATAAAAGCGATTCGTACACTTGCGAGTATATAATTTGTCCATCAGCGCACCCTCGTGCCGTTTGGTGTGGTATGGCTGGTTCCTAGTAGGCGAATCACTACTTGCAAAGCTCTGCTCCACGTTCGAACGTGTATTGGCTCGTGGCCTCAGGATTCGGCCCCTTCCGCGACCTCGACCCCCTCTGCCATTGTCTCTCAAATTTCTATCCATATTGAAAGAATCAAACAATAATCATAAGCACAGTTCATGACCGCCTTTCCAGCCAATCACAAATTCACGCTAAGTTAATAGCAACAATGAAACTACATGTTCAACAAAATAGCTCATCATGAATTATTGACACCACGAGTTCTACACAAAATATCATATCAACACCAAGTCAAAACAAATTCAATCACATAATTAATCCAAAATTTTCCTCGGAACATCAATAAGATAAATTCCGCCACAAATCCCTCGGAATATCAAGATCAACAAAAAGATCAATTCCGCCATTAACATCTTGCGAGTAATTAAATCATGGCACATAAGGTACTTACACAGGTCACACATGATGCGAAGTTTTCTTGATACTAGTTCAATCCACGACGACTCCTAAAGAGAAACGACTCTCTAATACCATCTTCTGTAACACCCCAAATATGGCGGCTATTACAGCGCCGTGGACTCCACACTGGGACCCGTCAGGCGATATCAATACACAAATTAATCATATCATAATCGTGGTACCGAACCACAAGATAATAATCATTACTCCGATTTGGAGTTTACACATCACACGACTAATAACCTCACAATACACAGGATCCAATACCAGTATAAACCATGTGAAGATGGAATATACTCAAAATACTAATACAACCAACAAGAATTTATGTAAAATGGAAAAGTGATATTACACGGTTTTAAGCATAACCAAACAATAAAAGGCTTAGGGCCCCCGTACTAGTATCCTTTAAACCCTTCACTGTCACCGTGCTCTTCCCGTACCTTGGCCTTGCCTCGACCTAAAATACAACACAAGTGTTTCGTCCAAAATCACATGGTCATATACACATGATAATAATTCTCAAGACATTATACAATTCACATATACTGGATCTCAAGGAACAACTCGATTATTGAACATACCCATCGGGCGTATGAACAACCAGTCGCAAACCGTCGGACATACCCAATCATACATGGAATATGAACGACCAATCAATATGGCTCAAAATGGATATCACAGTACGCCCAATCCGAAAATGTGTCTGTGCACATGTCCACCCCGTATATGAAATCCAGAATATACGTGGGACAATGTACCTAATTAGACTCACGAACTACGTCTCATGAGCACAGTCCAATACGGAAACATCAACGTATGACCATATGTACCTGGCTAAAAATCCTACACATAACCAATCGGCATGTAGATATGACTCCAGATATGTCACGATACAACATGAAAACGAAACTCAATCAATCATACATCCAACCAAGAGTCGAAAAACTCACTGAAGTGACAACAACGATCAACGAGACCAACAATATCAAAGGAAGTGAACTTGAGAATACAATCCCATAATGAAACGATAAACACGATCGATTAAAATACCACATTATGAATCATAGATTCATAAATCATTACATATACATGAAATGTATAACGTTCATAAGAATTCAATCATCATTATAACCAAGCAAGATAACTTGCCTCAATTCGAGGACGAAAATAATCCTTATTCGAACGAACGAACAGATGGCGCCCTAGACTAACAACACTCACTTGAACAAGCAATCTTGAATGAAAATATAACTCATTAAACAAAATATTCACACAACACCGGTATCGAATTTCATTGGAAACGACACCCGCAAATCAACTGAATGGTTCAACTATCCCAATAGACATTAAAGTCCTAAATCGTGAACTTTAATACCCTCGAATCATTTCTATGATCGAATTATCATAGTTAAGATGTTCTATAATACTCTTGTTATTATACTGAATAAGAATTTATCAAGAACAACTCCAATTAATCATCTCATTATGTTAATATCATCTTATATCGTCGTAATCCTCTTAAGAACATTATCTACATTCGATCATGATGTTCTAGACAGTCATACTTTCATTAATTCATCAAGTTCATCTCGAGTATATCAAAATCATAAGGGTTATCTCATAATTCCGTATCATCTTTCATTGAATCTAGGTAAACCTTTCCAAAGCATGGCTATATCATCTATAATCTCTAAGCATTAAGAATATGCTTAATTATAAGTTCTAATCATCAGGTTCTTTGTCATATTTTTCTTAGGAATACTTGTTAGATTTTGATGATGTCATCCCTGTATTGTTAATTATTCAAATGTATGCATCTAAGTACTTGACATTCTAAAGAAGAACCAAATGAGTATCTTCTATAGGCCTTAAAAATTAGGCTAAGTCTTGATCAAAAGTTGATCAGTAAGAAAATCGTCTAAGTATAGAACTGCCATTTATCAGAGAAGTTTTGGTCAACGCAAAACATCAGAGAGGTTTGACCAAAACCAAGCTGCAGTTAAGTTCTGAGAAGTCGCTGCATCAGACAAGTTTTGGTCAATGCAGAATATCAGAGACGTTTGAACAAAACCTATATGTAGTCGAGTTATCAGACGAGAAATGGTCAACATAAATATCAGCTGAAGTTTGACCATCAGATAAGAGAATATTCATCAGGTCAGAGAAACTCAGTCATCAGAGTAGAGAACTTTATTTCAGAGAACTTCTACCAAGATATATCAGAGAAGTTTACATTAGAGAAGGTTGACCGCACCTCAGACAAGTTTGACCAAGAGATATGAGATAAGTTCTCACTCAAGAGATATCAGCCAAGTTCAAGATACTCAGTCCATGTCATCAAAGCATTGAAAGTCAACAAAAACAGAAAGCCACATGCAGACGTAAGGAGACAAACTGGAAAGATTCCCGAAAAGCTAGGAATAAAATATTTCTAGAGATTCGCATTCTGAAGACTTATGATTATTCTAATCAAGAATAACAATGCTAACAAAGAAAGTCTTTCGAACCATCAGAAATGAAAAGGGAATCAAGACGTGCAACGAAATGATAAGTTAAACAAAGAAGTCCACTCTCCAACGGATGGATTTGTTACAGTGATGCAACGGCAATGAAGGAAGCTCAAAGGATCGTACTATAAATATCTGAAGATATGAATTGAGCAAGGTACGATGCGAACAATACTTACAAGCGAACAAAGTAATCAAAGCAAACAAAGCTATCAAAGAGATCTATAGCATCGTGAAAGAGCAAAGCCTAAACAGTCATATTCTGAGAAGCTCTTTAGTTGGAGAAGACAAAAACTCGTCTTTAAAGTTTGAGTACGGGGTTACTTTCTTGGACGAGATTCTTAAAAGTAAAGAGACTGTAAACGCATCCACGGGTTCTTGATTGGAAGGTGATAGACAGCTCGAGAGTTGTTGAGGCATCCACGGGTTTTCGATCAAGAGGTGCAAGGTAGTCAACGGAGTTGCGATGGCCACGGGTTTCCACTGGTTGGAAGCTGTTGTAACAAGGAAGAAATTTATTGTAACCTTTATCACTAGTTGACAGTTATAGTGAATTTATACCAACTGGTTTGGAGAGAAGTGGACTAGTAGAGGATTACCCCACCTCTGAAACCACTATAAGTGCTTGTGTGATTTACTGCTTTAAACATCATACATAACTGCTACATACATATTTACTGTTCCATTAGAAAGTTATTTGCAGTCAATACTTGTTATCTGCATAATTATCAGTTGTGTCTTCCGCATTATCTGTCTGCAGTCGACTTAAGTTATCTGCACTTAATCACAACTGAGAAACTTACCTAAGATTCAGGAAAGAGTTTAATAAGTCTATTCACCCCACCTCTAGATTTATTCCTGAGGACTTGCGACCTACAAATGGTATCAGAGAGGTTGGTTCAATTTTTACAGAACCAGATCCATATATTTGAGCATATATATTATTCTCTCATTTAGAATGGAACACATGCATCACATGCACTCTAGATTACCTGTATTCTCTATAGATGAATATGACTTATGGAAAATAAGAATGCAGGCTCATGTGTCATCCATTCATGATGACATGTGGTGTATCATTGAGGAAGGACCCTTCATATTTGAGAAGGATAATACTCCAGAAGAAATTGCTGCAGGGAAGCTAGAGAAGATTCCTAAGAAGAGAACCGAGATGACCCTGAAGAAAGGAAGCTGGCCAATATCGACAACCGGGCCAGATATGTGCTATACCAGACTCTTGACAAAGCAACCATGGTCAAGATCAAGAATTGCAAAAATACCAAAGAAATTTGGGACACATTAGCTGTAATGTGTGAGGGAACCGAGCTGATAAAGGAAAATAAGTTTTCAATTGCCACTCAAAAGTTTGACAACTTCAAGATGAAGAATGGTGAATCAATTGACCAAGTGGACACAAGATTCACTGAGATCATAAATGAAATAAACTCCCTTGGAAAGGCATATGGAAACAGGGATATGGCCCTAAAAGTTTTAGGATCTCTCAATCCTGAATGGAGCATGAAGGCTGTGGCCATGAGAGAATAAAAGGATCTCAACAAAATAAAGATCCAGGAGCTATTTTCTGATCTGAAGGCATATGAGTTCAAGCTGCCTTGTTCATCATCTAATGAATCAGGTGAAAAAGGGATAGCATTTGCAGCAGAATCACCTGCAAAGAGCCTAGCTGAAGTCAGTCCTCCCAGCCCCTTGAATTTTGAAGAAGAGATGGCTTTCATCATGCAGAGGTTCAGTAATTTCAGTAAGAACTATTCCAAATAGAAGAAGAATTACAAGGAAAATCTAAGGAGGAACCAGAAGGCAGGCAACTGGAAGGTGGGATGTTATAATTGCCACAAAACCGGACACATCCAGTTTGACTGTCCAGAATTCAAGAGAGATGAAGGCAAAAAAGAAGTGGGCAGAAAGGAGGACAAAATAAAAGCTCTCATTGGAGAAGACCAGATTTAAGAAAGAGTAGAATCAAGTGGTGGACTCTTCTGTGATGATGATGATGATGATGAATACAACTGTCTGATGGCCAACCTAGATGATGAAGAGGTAACATCTAAACCCTCAATTTCTAATAATGACAGCTCAAACATATCTCAAGATATTGACTTACATGAATCGATCAATCAGCTCTTTAAAGACTTTGAAAAGTTAAAATCTGCACACTTGACTGTGACAGCCGAGAAAACACAGCTGCAAGATGAGAATAGGCAGCTGAAAAATAACTTTGAAAAACTCAGCCTAGTGTTAACAAAAATCAAATCTGAATTTGAAAAACAGGCTAAAAACAAATTGAAAAACCCGGCTAATAATACTACAGTTGAGATTAGAAGGCTAATTGTTTTAAACAGTGAGAAATCAGCTGCACTTGCTCATGTCAAATCTGAGTTTGCCAAACTGACACAGCTAAGTAAGACATAAGCTAAGGAAATAACGTCCTTGAAGGCATCTATAACCTTGAATGAAGTGTGTATGAACAAGAGGCCACTTTATTTAAGATCAGGCCTTGGATATGACCCCAACACTCCCTCTAGTTCAAAAACCACTTTTATCAAGGGAGAAACAATTGTCCAGACTGCTGGGCCTACATATAAACCTGTATTTCAAAACAGGCAGCAACCCAGTCAAAAGTTTAGGCATGAGACTAGGCAATGGCCAAGGCAAAACCAGCAGTCAAAACATTATGCCAACTATTACCAAAGACTCCCCAAAAACAGATTTCATAATGGGAGAGGTAAATGGAAACCTCAAGGTTATCCAAAGTTCTAAAATGAACAGGTGTGGAGACTCCAACGATTTAATAAATTGTCTCAGCCAAGATTTAGAGATGGCCCACACCACAGATTTTATAAGGCATATCTATTACACAATCCTAACCAATGATATAGACCCAGACAACACACACATTATAGGGGTAGTCAACATAACTTTTATAATCCAAGGAGAAACCAATTCTCCAGGAAGCCTACTAACCCCAAAGGACCCACATAAATTTGGGTACCTAAATCTCTGCTTGTCTGATTGCAGAAAAGGTGGAAGGATTATTACCACATCTCCTCAAATTCAACAATAGGAGGTGAAGAATGGTTTGTAGATTCTGGGTGCTCAAGGCACATGACAGAGAATAAGAAGGTGCTCTCAAACTACATCAAAGAAAGAGGTCCAGATGTAACCTTTGGAGATAGCTCTAGAGGTCAGACAAAAGGATTTGGAGAGATGCACAGAGGAAACATAACCATATCCAAAGTCTATTATGTCCAAGGGCTCAAATATAATCTGTTATAAGCCAATTCTGTGATGAAAAGAATCTAGTAGTCTTCACCATTTGGAAATGCATGGTGATTGATATCCTATCTGTATAAGTGAATCTACAAGGATTCAGAAGAAGAGATGTCTACATGATATATTGGAATACAGACACTCCAAACACGTGTTTTCTATCTAATACAATTGTTGATGGCTATGGCACAAGATTATGTCACCTGAACTTCAAAGACATCAACAAGATAAGCTCTCAAAAGCTGGTCAGAAGACTTCCAGAAGAAGTATTCAAGAAAGAAGCTCTCAGTGATGCATGTCAGAAAGGAAAGCAGACCAGAGCATCATTCAAACCAGTTCAACCTACCACTCTCACCACCAGAGTTTTAGATCTACTTTATATGGATCTCTTTGTCCCCATCAAGCCAAGGATATTGAGTGGAAGGAAGCATGCCCTAGTAGTAGTAGATGACTACTCAAGGTACACATGGGTTGTTTTTCTCTATAAAAAGAGTGAAACATTATCAAAGTTACCTGAGCTGCTGAGGAAGATTCAGAATGAGAAATCCCTCTCAATCATCAAGATCAGATCAGATAGAGGAGGAGAATTTCTCAACAAGCAAATCACTGAATACAGTGATCAGAATGGAATCCAGCATGAAGTTTCTGCCGCAAGAACACCACAGCAAAATGGTGTTGCTGAAAAAAGAAACAGAACCTTTAAGGAAGTTGCCAGGTCAATGATTGTTGAAACTGACCTGCCAAAGAGGTTATGGGATCAAGCTGTCAACACAGCATGCCATACTCGGAACAGGAGTATGATAGTAGGGAGACATGGCAAAACTCCCTATGAGGTTTGGAATGGCAGAACACCAACTGTTGCATATTTTCATATATTTGGTTGTAAGTGTTTCATCCACAACAATGGTAAAACCCAACTGAATGCTTTTGATGCTAAAACTGATGATGGTCTCTTTATGGGATACTCACAAATAAGCAGGGCATACAGAGTATTTAACAAAAGAATATTAGTTGTGGAAGAAACACCTCATGTTGTGTTTGATGAGTCAAATGTTGAGTACAGGAAACATGTGGAATCAATTGAGAAAAAGCTCAAATCCGCCACCTTAAAAGAAGTTATCATGCATGACACAGGAACGATGGACTCACCTGCAGATCAGACTGAAGGCCCAACTACAGATCAGCCTGAAGACTCAACTGTAGATCAGATAGGATCCCAAAACCTAACTGATCCAACTACAGCTGATGAAGACCCAACTGCAGTTGACAAAGATGCACCTGCAGAGCAGACATGATCCCCACCTGCAGATGACAAGACTGTAGCTGATCTAGTTGCAGTTCAAGAAGGCCAGAACCAAGCTGATGCAGAAAGAGAAGAAGTTCATCAAAGCAACTCAACAGGGGGAACAAACCCTAAATATGATATTCCCAAATGGCTCAGAGATCATCCCATTCAACAAATCATCGGAAACCTAACTGATGGAGTCAGAACCAGACAATCCACAGAACCAGCAGGAATGGCAATGTTCTCATGTTTCATGTCTCAAATGGAACCCAAGAAAACAGATCAAGCACTGGAGGATTACTCATGGATAATTGCAATGCAAGAAGAGCTCAACCTAATAGAAAGAAACAATGTCTGCGAACTGGCAGACAGACCAGATCACAAGAAAGTCATAGGCACCAAAAGGGTGTATAAAAACAAATATGATAAAGATGGAGCTGTTGTTAGGAATAAAGCCAGACTCATTGCAAAAGGATATGCTCAATGTGAAGGAATATATTTTGATGAAACTTATGCACCTGTAGCAAGATTAGAAGCTATCAGACTATTCCTTGCATATGCAGCATACAAGGATTTGGAAGTCTACCAAATGGATGTAAAGAGTGCTTTTTTAATGGAGTACTAGAATAAGAAGCCTACGTAGAGTAACCCAACGGATTTTTCAAAGGAGACAAAGTATACAAGCTTTTAAAGGCTCTATATAGACTCAAGCAAGCACCAAAAGCATGGTATAAGACACTATCTGTGTTTTTGGAGAAGAATGGATTCAGCAAAGGAAAGGTGGACAAGACCCTCTTCAGAGTAGAACATGAAGACAACATATTGCTTGTTCAAATATATGTGGATGACATCGTATTTAGCTCAACCAATCCTAAGCTATGTGAAAAATTCTCAAGTCTCATACAAGGAGAATTTGAGATGAGTATGATGGGAAAGCTAAACTTCTTCCTTGGTTTACAAGTCAAGCAAATGGATAAAGGAATATTTATCAATCAAGCCAAGTATACAAGGGACTTAATCAAAAGATTTGGCATGGATTCAGCCAAATCAGCAATAGTACCAATGAGCACATCCCTACACCTTGATGCAGATGAAGGAGGCATTTCAGTGGATCCAATCCAATACAGAAGACTTATTGGATCACTTCTATACCTCACTGCAAGCAGGTCTGACATTTCATATGCAGTGGGAGTATGTACAAGATTTCAGTCAAAGCCAAAGCAGTCTCACCAGGAAGCAGCTAAGAGGATAATCAGATACCTTAAGTCTACAATCAATGTTGGACTATGGTATCCCAAGGATAATAATTTTGAGTTATCAGGATACTCAGATGCAGACTTCGCAGGATGCAAAATTGACAGGAAAAGCACCAGTGAAACGTACCAATTCCTCGGAACCAGACTTGTATCATGGGTTAGCAAGAAGAAGGTATCCAACTCAATTTCCACAACCAGGTCAGAGTACCTACCTGCAGGCAGCTGTTGTGCACAAATTCTATGGATCAGACAACAGCTAAGGGATTACAACATCGTAGCAAATGAAGTTCCAATCTGGTGTGACAACAACAGTACAATTGCAATAACAAACAATCCAGTATTGCACTCAAGGACAAAGCACATAGATGTCAAACATCATTTCATCAGAGACCATGTGCTAGACAAGAGAGTAAGAGTGGAAAGAGTCAGCACAGAATTCCAAATTGCTGACATATTCACAAAACTTTTACCAGAAGAAAGGTTTCTGGAGCTAAGCAGGGAACTTGGTCTACTAGATTGGGAATCTAGTACAGACGAGAATAATCATCTGATCTGAAGATGAATAAAAAGTTATCTGATCTGAACCAGACAAGAAAGCTACCTGATGATCAGACTAGACGACGAAAAGCTACCTGATGCAGAAAAGCTACCTGATGTGGAGATCAGACGAGAAAGCTACCTTATCAGACCAGACAAGAAGTCAAACGGTCAACCAGCTAAGTTTCTAATTCTTAGACCGACTTAATTATTATATTATTTATTTACATGTGGACAATCCCAGTACCTCCACAACGTCCAATCAACTTCAACCGTCATTCCTTAATTATCAAAAATCGTACCACCGCTTGATTATTTTATTATTAAAATTCAAAGAGTCTTTTCAACTGGGTACTTAAGGCGGCGGAAATCATTTCACAAACTTTACCGTCTTCAAGCTCCAAAGAACCCTAGTTGTAAAAAGCAAGAAAAAACCCTCTGAATATTCACTGCACTCAATCAATTTTTTTTTTTTGCAGAAATGGACTCCACTCAGTATAGGAGTTAACCTAAAGATGGTGAAGAAGCAGATCATTTTCAGTATCGTGGTGGATTTCAAAGAATTGCTCGAGGCAAACATGGCGGACACCGGAGAAATGAGCCATGTTATCCGCATGATGAAGAAAAATGGTATCTACCATTTTCTAGACATCGGCCCAAAGTAGTTGTTCAAGGAGGCCATCATTTGTTTTTTCATAGAAGCACAAGTCACGGAGCACTGTATCACCAGCTCGATCTTCGGAGAAGAAATCAACATCACGTCTCAGACCATTGCTGATGCATTCAAGATGGAGAATAGGGGCATTGCAGTTGAAGCCCTAAAACAAAGCTCTGTTGAAACCTGGTATGAGATTAAATTACCATAACAACCCAACAAGGTCAAATTTACAGCGAAGAGAGGCAACCTGAAGAAGGATTACCGATACCTCCTTGACGTCACTAACAAGATTATCATGGGCATGGACGGCAGTTATGATCAGCTATCATTTGCCAAATTTATTGTGATGGGAGCGCTTATCCAGCAACAACGGATTAACTGGCCTGATTATGTCTACAGGCAGTTAGTCCGAGAAGTGAACAAGGTGAGCTGGAACATAGAGGAGAAGAAGTTTAAACAGAAGCTTGCCTATGTAACCCAGATCAGTTGGATCTTGTAGTTTCTCGGAAAGGCAAAGGGAGCTGCAGACACATTCCATGGCAGCAAAAGACTTGGTCATCTGGACCAAGAAACCTTGAAGAAACTGGGCGATCAGAGGAAGGCAGCCAAGATTTTAAGGGAGATGACAAGTGGAACTTCTCCCAACAGAGCGCCTTCGGACTCAGACGAAGTCCACTCTGATGCAGCTGGCCAAACCTCCCAAAGGTTACCTGCAGAGTAGATAACATCAACCCCCTCTGCAGCTAAAATGCAAAAGTTACCTGCAGATGAGTCCGACGATGACAACATACCTATTTCCAAGCTATCGAAAAGGAAGCTACCTGTAGCATAGGAGGTTATCCACATCACCTCATTTACAGATAAGTCCCCCAAAAGACAGAGAGGATTGGAGGACTACCCACTTGAAGTTGAAGAAGAAGCAGTGCAGAGATCACCTACACATGCACCAATTAAAGAACCATCAGCCCAGATGCAGATCATCATTTCACCTGCTCCTGCTGAAGATCAGTCATCAGATCAGCCAGATCAATAAGAGTTGATGGCTGAAATCGTACCCCTTCTCACTCTCCCTAGCACGAGAAAAGAGGAAGTCAAAGTTGGATACTCCCTAAACCTCATGGAGAACAATCCTAGGAACCTAAACGCAGATCAATTAAAATTGGTAAAACAACAAGATCTTAATTTTATTTTATTAATATATTTGATGATTGGAAGGGCTTAAAAATCTCTTTCCTTCACTCAATTAAAAGATTTTGTTGAGAGAAGTACCTGGGAACACCCCCAGGCTACTGAGCAACTTCTCATGCTTTTCTGTCAAGAGACAGATATTCTATTGTTGCTTCAGGAGAACTGGTTCATGTCCCATTTTAAACAAAATATGGACAAGTTCGTCCTACACATCATGGAGGGTGTTTCTCTAGGAAAAACCCTTGGAAAAGAAGATCAAGTTGAAAAAGAAGAGAGAAAAGAAGGAGAAATATAAAAATAAATCAGAATTGAAGAAGTTGAAAAGGAGGATACAGAAAAAGGAGAAGAAGGAGTCAAAAAAGAAGAAATAGAAGAAGTTGAAAAGGAAGAAGTTGAAGAGAAAGAGGGGAAAGAGGAAAATGAGGAGGAGAAAAAAGATGAAGAAAAGAAGGAAGAAGAAAGAAGAGATGAAAATGAAGATCAGGATCAACAATCACCTGATCAAGTTCCAGAAGCTGATGGAGCAGACAACCAGGGGGAACAGCCTGAGAAAACCCCTTCCAAAAACAAGAAGTCATCTGCAGAGAGGAAGTCCTTTGCAGAGAGAAGAAAAAGTCCCCTGTAGACGAGGACTTATCAGATGGCAAATCAGGAACTCCTGAGAAGAGCCCACCTGATCAGGCGCCAGCTGACAGGCAGGTCTCATACGAAAAATCCATTGCTCAGAGACCAACTGCACAAGAGGATCCAGGAGAAAATTTTGTTCGTGCAGAGCCACCTGTGTATCAACTACCCCCAAATATCACTGAGCTGATCAGAGGCATTGTTGAAGAAACAGTTGCCAGGCTTCTTGCAACTGAAGTCAAGCCTGAACTGCAGTCCCTAAATACCAAGATGGATACCCTGATCAACAAGAAGAATCTTTTCCCAACACCCCCAAACAACAGAATGCCTCTTGACATGTCTGATTTCATGACAAGGGTAGATGAGCATCTCGCCACTATCATTGATGCTAGAAAAAAGGGGGAAGATAGAGTCAAAAGGGAAGACATCAGGCAGGGGGAAGGCAGATAAGAGTTGATGACCAAGCAAGACCTCCCTCTTCTACAGGCAGTATCCTCCCACCTCAAGAGAAAAGAACCTGCTGCACCATCAGACCCACCTGCAGCCAAAAGGAAAAGAACAGGATATGAACCCAAGGTGAAGTACCAATGGGAAGGCAAGGAACTTCAATATGTTGAAGAGAACCTACCCATAGAGGCAGCACCTATGTGGGGAAGTGCCAGAAAACAGTTCATAGAGAAGTACTAGCTGTGGGAGATGCTTCAAGACAAAGACTGCTCCCCACAGCATACATTTATCAACTTCATGGATATGAACTTTCCAAAACTCTGGGCAATTTTGAGGAAGTATGCTGCAGAGAAATTCAATGCCTATCCAAGAATTCCTGATTTCAGACCTGAAGATGCACCTACACTAATGAACAATGAACTTGATAAGATGGCTCTTCAGGAAGAAATCGGAGAACTTTGCATGGAAAATAATTTCACAACTCCAGAGCAGCAAGAGTTTGCTTCATTGGTCATTAAAAGAAAATATGGGTTAGCCCCAGTAACCAAAAGCCCAATTGGAGCCAAACCATTGAAGACACTCCCTCCAGTCAGAGTCAGAGGAAAAGGAAGAGGGAGAGGAAGATAAATTTTTACTTGTAATTTTTACTTTGTAATTTACTTGTAATTTTGTAATACTTGTAATTTTTACTTGTATTTTGTTTCATTCAACTGCACTGTAATGTAAAACATAAATAAAATTTTATAATTGTCACTTGAATGACAACCACTAGTTGTCTCAAACAGACTGAGTTTTACTTGTGTCTTGCACTTTATTTTGTGCAGACTTGTTAACATTTGAAATACTTTAGTTTTGTTATCATCAAAATAGGAGAATTTGTTAGGAATACTTATTAGATTTTGATGATGTCATCCCTGTATTGTTAATTATTCAAATGTATGCATCTAAGTACTTAGCATTGTAAAGAAGAACCAAATGAGTATCTTCGATAGGCCTTAAAAATTAGGCTAAGTCTTGATCAAAAGTTGATCAGTAAGAAAATCGTCCAAGTATAGAACTGCCATTTATCAGAGAAGTTTTGGTCAACGCAAAACATCAGAGAGGTTTGACCAAAACCAAGCTGCAGTTAAGTTCTGAGAAGTCGCTACATCAGACAAGTTTTGGTCAATGCAGAATATCAGAGAGGTTTGACCAAAACCTATCTGCAGTCGAGTTATCAGACGAGAAATGGTCAACATAAATATCAGCTGAAGTTTGACCATCAGATCAGAGAATATTCATCAGGTCAGAGAAACTCAGTCATCAGAGCAGAGAACTTTATCTCAGAGAACTTCTACCAAGATATATGAGAGAAGTTTACATCAGAGAAGGTTGACCTCACATCATATAGGTTTGACCAAGAGATATCAGATAAGTTATCAGTCAAGAGATATCAGCCAAGTTCAAGATACTTAGTCCACGTCAGCAAGCGTTGAAAGTCAATAAAAACGGAAAGCCACATGCAGACGTAAGGAGACAAACTGGAAAGATTCCCGGAAAGCTAGGAATAAAATATTCATTGAGATCCGTGTTCTGAAGACTTATGATTATTCTAATCAAGAATAATGGCTCTAACAAAGAAAGTCTTTCAAACGGTCGGAAAGGAAAAGGGAATCAAGCCGTGTAACGAAATGATAAACTCAAAGGATCGTACTATAAATATCTGAAGATATGAATTGAGCAAGGTACGATCCGAATAATACTTACAAGCGAACAAAGTAATCAAAGCAAACAAAGCTATCAAAGAGATCTATAGCATCGTGAAAGAGCAAAGTTAAACAGTCATATTCTGAGAAGCTCTTTAGTTGGAGAAGACAAAAACTCTTGTCTTTAAAGTCTGAGTACGGGGTTGCTTTCTTGAACGAGATTCTTAAAAGTAAAGAGACTGTAAACGCATCCACGGGTTCTTGATTGGAAGGTGATAGACAACTCGAGAGTTGTTGAGGCATCCACGGGTTTTCGATCAAGAGGCGCAAGGTAGTCAAGGGAGTTGCGACGGCCATGGGTTTTCACTGGTTGGAAGTTGTTGTAACAAGGAAGAAATTCATTGTAACCTTTATCACTAGTTGACAGTTATAGCGAATTTATCTCCAACTGGTTTGGAGAGAAGTAGACTAGTAGAGGATTACCCCACCTCTGAAACCACTATAAGTGCTTGTGTGATTTACTGCTTTAAACATCATACGTAACTGCTGCATACATATTTACTGTTCCATTAGAAAGTTATTTGCAGTCAATACTTGTTATCTGCATAATTATGTGCTGTGTCTTCTGCATTATCTGTCTGCAGTCGACTTAAGTCATCTTCACTTAATCACAGCTGAGAAACTCACATGAGATTCAGGAAAGAGTTTAATAAGTCTATTTACCCCCCTATAGACTCATTCCTGAGGACTTGTGACCTACAATTTTCGAAATATTCAACAGTGGTTGTGTTATCTTTCAACATTCCAACAATTCAAGAAGTAGTTAACAATAACATCATCATATTCTTCACTAACTGTTCATAATCTTAATAATTAACATGTTATACTTGATTAATTTAACATCATATGAAATAATCATCACTAGCATCATCGTCATTATGGAATTAACATAAGTTTAGACAACCAACCTTTTGAAAGTGAAGAAAAACTCCAAAGATTTCAAGAACACACTTCAATCTTTAATCTCCTAGGCTCCAACCAAAGTTATGAAGCTCCAAGACAAGATGAGAGGGGATAAAATCGACTTAAGAAGGCAGCGAAATGATTTCTAGAGAGGATATTCGCATTTGCTTCGTGCAAAAATGAAGGACATACATGTATTTATAATCTGCAATTGTCATGACGTACGCTACCAGCAAAGGTTAACGTACGTTAGTACCATTTACGTATGCTAACACATAAGTGTTACGTACGTAACGATCCTCCAGAAGCTACTGCCTCAACACACATACACCCTTACGTAAGTTGCCAAAAATAATATATGTAAGCTCACCAACATTAAGTACACTATAATATCAACATTACATACGTAATGGCCGTTGACTTAGATGTCTCAATCAAGCCAAAAATCCTGATCATGCATGGCCCTACACACCGAAATCGAGATGCGATATGATACCCTCTATCGCATACACAATCTCTAATAGTTTACGTACGTAACAAAACACGTATAACGTACGCTAAGCTACAGCGGTAGCGTACGTTAAGCACCAAGGACATAGTCAAAATTGCAATTCTCCATACAACATCTAACAATCAAACATAGTGCGAACGATAAATATAATTAATTCGATTCTAGTATATCTAAACATTATAATTATTACACTAAATGCAAACATGATACGACGATACCCGAATTATCTGAGTAATACAACAGTAAAGATAAAAAATTACAGTCGGATATTACAGATCGTACATGCTCCCCTCTGGTGGAAGACCGTCCCCGTGTACATCAAAGTCAGAATCACCGAATTGTAATCCGGTGACTAACGCATACTCATATCTAGAAAATCGGATCAAGCGATGACCGATCCTAAACCAAAACTCATCGGCCTGTGCATTCGGTCTAACCACCTCGTTCGAGAACAAGGCATGCAATGCGGCATTCGAGACAACCCCCACTCTTCTCGGATAAAGTGTCCAAGACACGACTCTCTAAACTCTCTAATAGTATCATCACCTACACTCCGCAACTCAGCAAGAACAATCCCTAATCTAATATACCCATTTATCAAGCATTTCGAACCCCGCATATTCGGCCTCTTCCAAACAACCTAACGATTCAAACGTATCTTAATTTTAGCTTCCTTAGGGTATATTCGGGTAATATGTAATCGGAAAAAAGTAACTAGAGAATTCGAGTAACAGTAAAATTTATTCGATTTATTTCCATCGAGTTATTCTAATTCAACTTGAGACATCCTAATTCAATTTCAATCATCTAATTCAATTCGACACATCCTAATACAATCCGAGTCGTCCTAATTTGAGTCCTTTTATGTCAATTCGAATCATCCTAAATCAATTTGCGTCATTTTAATTGTGGAAGAACATTAGTCATCTAAATTAATTTGAGAAATCCTAATTGGTAAATTAGTCCAATTTGAGTAACTTATAAACTATATTCGAGTAATACAAATAGAAATAAACGAAATAAAGTAATTAAACAGATTATCCATATAAGCTATGAAATTCTATTATACTACGAAAATTTGACTAACATTGAAAAATATATCGAGTAACACTGAAATTCGAATAAATGTAAATAATATTCGAGTCATGACAAGTGGAGATTTCTTTTATTTCTTCGAATAGTTTCATATAGTATAATACTAAAAATAATAATAAATATAACCTGCAGCGGGACTAAACTTATTTCTTGGATTTTTTATTTATTTCTTAGAATAGATTTTTCTAAAACAATTTTTTTACGAGTAAGAGTAACACTGAGATAGCGCTGATTATAATCGAATAACAGATAATCGAGTAACACTGAAAATAACACTAAATAAATTTTTGAGTAACACTGAAACTGTTTTCGAGTAACATTGAAATAACAATAAACCGATTATAATCGAGTAACACAAGATCGAGTAACTTGAAAACCTAAAATTCGAGTAACATTGAAAATATAAATCGAGTAAAACGAGTAAAGGTTCGAGTAACATTGATTTATCGAGTAACGGTGAAATCTGAGTTCCAGCGGGAAAAAAAAAGTGAAAACCTATATCGAGTAACACGAACAATCGAGTGACACGATTTTCGCCGGACTCGGCAAGAATCAGGTGTGGAGATCAGGATAGTTCACAGTCCGGGGGAGACGAAAGATCAAAAGAAATTGAAATCTTACCTGGTTTTTCGGCAGATCCAGCGGCAGAGGCGGCGGAGGACTCGGCATCGGCGTGACCGACAGTGTCAGTGGCGCCATTCGGGGAATGGCTCACATTTGGGGAAGTCGAATTCGCCATCGAGAAAGAGATAACTCGATTGAATTCGTGAAACTCGAATTCTTTCAGTCGTGAAACTCGAACTCATGAAACTGCTCTCGTGAAACTCGAATTCGTGAAAGGAAGGAGATGAAGGCTACTCTCGTGAAACTAGAATTCGTGAAATGAAGAAGATAAAGGCTGCCCGATTTATAATGAGTTACTCGATATTCGGGCTACTTGAATTTATTCGGGTAACTCGAGTTTGAATTCGGGTAATTCCATTTCTGATTTGGATAACTCGAATTCGTCACGAGTAACTCGATTCTTATCGGGTAACTCGCATTCGGGTAACTCGATGGTCTAATTCGTGTTACCCGATTGTCAACCTTCTTTAATATTATATATTTTTTGAAGTTGACTCGAAATTATGTTACTCGAGATACAATATATGACTCGAATGTATTCGAGTAAAGGTCAATTCCAATAATTTGGGTATCAAACGAGTTGTTGTTAAACTTGGGGCAAAACAAGCTATTCGCACTTTAATTATTCCACTAGCCACATATTCAAACAACATAAGATGCATTTGACTGATCTATTCGATGTTGGAAAAATAGCTTAATTAATAGGGTTCTATCTTTTATAATACCAAACCATAAAAGTAACAAGTTATATATCCTCATTCATAAGAGTATAATTTTTGATACCGAAACACATTAATACCCTTAAATCTATCACTAAAAGGTAAAAAAGGAAAGTCAACATCAACACCTTTTTGGAGGACATTTTAGTTTTTTTTAAGCAAAATGGTATCAATAAGTTACACTCTTATGAATAAGGATATATAACTTATCAATTGTATGGTTTGGTATTAAAAAATTGATTCTCACTAATTAATACCATAATTAATTATGGTAATTAATGACATTAAATGGTATATTTGGAATCTACATTTTGTGTAGATTAATTTAGTGTATTTACTTGTTCAATTTCGTTAAGAAATGAATGAGTAATTAATGCACAAAGTTAAGCCATTTAATAGTTGGAATGTGGTGTGGAATCCCATCCCACATTGGAGAATCAAGGAAAAGTTGAGCTATTTATAAAGGACTTTCCATCATAAAGGAGCAATCAGTTATGCTTCATTATGGTGCACCCTAGTTGACTTTAATTAATTTTTAAGGCTAAAATCTGAATTCTACGAGGAAGGTGCAAAGCACCTTCCGAGTTCGAGTCCGAGTCCGAGTCCGAGCATGTGCACGTCGCACTTGTCGCAACGGGCGCTTCGTAGGCGCACTTTGCACTTGCTCATGTCAAATAGATGATTTGGCTTGGCGGGTGTGGGTCACGTGCGGCGGTTCAGGACCTAACCAGTGCAATGGTTCGGACCATTCGGCCCAATCTGAACCAGCACAATGGTTTGGCTCTTCTGAACCAATGCAACCCTTTCCACCGAACCACAAGGTGTCTATCCAGCCAGAAAGTCACACTGATTCGGACAGGGTACTTATAGGCTATAAATAAGCCCTGCAGATGATTATACATACATAATTAATCAAGATAATAATACACTCATACTAGCCTAAGTTCATACTACAACTCCCGAATATCCAGTAGTTCGCCCGGAATTCGATTCCTAGTACAAGGTATCGAGTTCGTAGAAAAACTGTTGTATCTTGAGGACGTTTACCGTTCAACCGTGTGTACTGTGCGGGGCAATTTCGTCTTACGGAGAGAGAGTCCAACTCTTGCCTCGGTTTTACATCATCCTACAACATCTACAACAACATTCGAATCATCTAAATTATACCCTAGTCACCTATAATTCGTTCGAATCATCTATTTGAGTCACCAAAAGTACATCCGAGGAGACAAAATATATTTGAATTACCTATTCGAGTCACTTAAAATATATTTGAGTCACGTATTCGCGTCATTTAAAATACGTTCGACTCACTTAATTACTATTCGAGCCACTTAAAATATATTTGAGTCACTGATCTGAGCCACTTAAAATATGATTGAGTCACTTATCCGAGTCACATAAATTACATTCAAGTCACCTAGCTGAAATGCATTCAAGTCATCTTCGAGTCACTTAAAGTATATTCGATAGCCAAAATGCATTCAAGTCATCTATTAGTCACCTAAATTATATTCGAGTAACTTATATAAGTCACCTGGAATATATTCGATTTATCTATTCGAGTCACCTAATTACATTTTAAGCCACATAAAATAAGTAACTCGAACGTAAATAGGTAACTCGAATACATTGAGTAAGAGACAACATAAATAATTTAAGTATAAAAAGAATTTCCTTTAAACCTGTAAGGCAAAGTCCTACATTCCCACTAGGGATGTCAACTTTATCCGTACTCGATCATATCCGTCGGATAAACCCGAAATCGGGTTGGGTATCGGCCGAACCCGAAATTTTATGATCGGGTACGGGTAGGGTATGGGTATAGTATATTACCCGAATATCCGACCCGATTACCCGACCCGTATACCTGTTTGAATTATATAAATATATTATTATTATATATTATACATAAACATCATATTGTATTATATAATATATATTATTACATAAAATATTATATTTTAAATATTTATTGTACTGAATCGAATTTATTAATTACATTATATGATATATATTAAAAATATTTTTATTCTTAAATATAGAGTATACGGCACTAATACCTATCAGCATCTGGACACCGACGCGATATCCGAACCCGATCCGAATCAAATAAGGTAGGATATGAAGGAGACATACCGGTACCCACATCCCTAATTCCCACATTTTAACAAAACTCACCAGACGAAAGGGAAAAAAAAAAGAAGATGCTTCTTCACATTTATGGTTTATTTTCGATTATGTTGGTGAATAAATAAAAATCAGTATAGTTCCCACGCCAGTTGCATTATGTGAATCGCTGACTTGGTGACGTGACATGCATCTCAGAGACTCCACGGAGGGTTTATATTATAGAGAGGTGCTATTCCCCCCGACACCCGCCTGTCTCCTCCGGGGTAGGATCATCTGCGGCACACGCGGCGTAGTCCGCCGGCCGCTAGATCGACCACATACACACACACACCCACGCGGTGCCACAGACGATCTGGCTTACTGCAGCACTACGCCGCATGTCCGTATAGAGATCCGCCCTGTCTCCCCCTTCTTTTATTTTTCCCATTCTATCCTTATCTTAATATATTTAATATTAATACTATTTTTTGTTATTATTAAAATTAATAGTTTCTCATATTTTATATATTATTTTAAAATATATTGTTAGAAACTTTATTTTTTTTCCTTTTCTATCCTTTACTCCTTTGCACTTTAATTTTTTTTCATATTATTTATTTATTTATAGAAATAAATTTATAAATTAGTAAAAAAATTATCCAAAAAATATCAGTAAAAAATTGAAAAAAAATTAAAGTACTATATATATATATATATATATGTGTGTGTGTGTGTGTGTTTTAAAAAAATGTAAGGGACAAAAAAGACATTTTAGTCTTTTTTGTCAAGAGAGGGGGGATTAGCAAAATAGGGGGGGATTAGCATAGCCCCTTATATAATATGGGTTATGCTAATCCCCTATTTTGCTAATCCCCTTCTCTTGACAAAAAGACTAAAATGTCTTTTTGTCCCTTCCATTTTAAAACACACATATATATATATATAGTACTTTAATTTTTTTCAATTTTTTTGATATTTTTCGATAATTTTACTAATTTATAAATTTATTTCTATAAAATATATTTATATTTAAAAAAAATATTTAGAAAATATGTTCGAACAGATCTAGATTCAACCGATCTAAGAATTTCAATAAAATTTAGAGAAAATTTCAATTCATTGAACGTCTGAAATAATGGCCTTACACGCATATATATATATATACCCTATGGAAGCTAGAGTTAAAATCACGGCAATTAATAACAACCACACAAACTTTTAGAAAATTACAATTAAGTCCCTAAAAACAGAAAAAAGCAAAATCGAAGGCCTAAACGTCGTTTTTTGGCCAAAAAGCGACGGACCTCACCGCGAAGCAGTGAGTCTTATTCAGTGGGTCGATTCCGATAAAAAAAGACCGAGTTTATCCCAAAATTCACCAACAAATATTTTCCATATATTTCAAAAACAACCCTTTTCCATATTATTTTGATATATATTATTATTATTATTATTAGCTACCAATTGAGTTGTCATTTCAAAGTCTTTCAACAAAATAGTTCCCTAACCTATATCTACCTATTGAATTGTCATTTCAAAGTCTTTCACCAAAATAGTTCCCTAATCTATACTACCTATTGAATTGTCATGTCAATTATTTTTATTATTTAGTAATCTTGTTTGGCTATAAATAGGGAGTGAAGAAGAAATATAACTCATTATCTCTCTATATTTTCTTCTTAAATTTCTCATGTAATATCACTTATTTGTTCACATTTCTGAAACACTATTCTGTTTATAATAAATGGAAGAATATAATTCACAGAAATAATGGGAATATGTCGTGTGAATTTATCACCGATCGTGTACGACTTTGTGTAAATATCTTTTTTTTGAGTTTCATCATTTTTTGATATATATATATATATATATATATATATATATATTGCTCTTTTTCGTATAAATATATTTTTGGTTTGCTCTTTTCATTTAATTAGTTTAGTATATATATTGCTCATTTAATCGGTTTTACTCTTTTTATTTTTCTGATTTTTGAAAGTAGAGATGCGATGTTAGATTGGGTGAGGACAATAGGAAGGAAAAATGGATTCGTCATAGTTATTGATAAATCTGCAAAGAAAATAGGTAACAAACTCCGAAATGCACTCTAATTTGTGAAAAGGAGGAAAATATCAACCACCAAGATATTTAAAAAGTGGAGAAACTTTAAAAAGATGTACTAGTACAAAAAAATGGTTGTCCATTCTCTCTACGAGGTGTACCGATTCCTCCAGATGGTATTTTGTGGGAATTCTTGTTGTGTGCGGAGAGCATAATCATGCCCCAGACAATATTTAGAGGGTCATGAGTACACATCAAGACTAACACGAGATGAAAAGTGCATTGTGAGTAAAATGGCCGAGATTCTGCTCGGTTTATTCCCGAGCGCCTTGAAGGAACGTGACCCATCTAATACTACAGGCATTAAAAGTATTTACAATGCAGTACAAAGCGAAAGGAAGGCCAAAAAGGGTTTGTTAAGCAACGTCCAATATGCTTTATCTCAATTAATTCATAAAGGTAATTAAGTTTTTTTTCCATTTGAAATATTAATATAATTTGTCCATCTATTAACTAACTATTTTTGGTACATGCTGGTTATTTTCATATGTACCGTGTGCATCCGGAGACACAAGCAATTACAGATATTGTTTGGATTCATAGAGATAGTATTGAGTTATATGCGCAATTTCCTACGGTACTCGTTATTGACGTCACTTACAAGACGAACGAATATCGGGTTCCTTTCTTGGAGGTCGTGGGTATCACATCCACGAAGCTAACTTATTCACTTATGTTTGGCTATATGTGTGATGAACTAACAGAACGATACACTTGGCATTTAAATTGTCTAAAAAAAATTATGCTTGAAAAAGGGGCATTAATGACATCTGTGCTTGTTACTGATAGAGATTTGGCACTAATATCTTCAATAGGAGAAGTTTTTCCCAACGCACATCACATTATCTGCATATGACACATAAATAAAAATGTCATGAAAAAATGCAGTCCCTTCATAGGTGCCGAATGGAGTAACTTTAATCAGTCTTGGCACAAAGTTTATATGTCATCTGATATGGGTTCTTTTGAACATGAATGGAAGTTGTTGATAGATAAATATAAATCGTACCCGAAAGTGATAGACTATCTATGGTCAACATGGTTATTGCCTTACAGCGATCGATTTGTCTACGCTTGGACGAATAATTATATGCACATCGGATGTCGTTCAAGTCAAAGGTATTATGTTATGTACTTAAAATACTAGTATTTATCCATCTTGATTTCATATTCTAACACAATATTATAAATTTTCAGGGTAGAGTCAGCCCATTCAAGATTGAAAAAATATTTGGGTGATACGATGTCTTCGATCGACACATCTTGAAAAAATCTACAAGATGTTGATTACGAATTTGGAGATATCAAAGCATCATTTGAAAGGTCGCGTATTATGAGATGTCATGATTTTAATGATGAAATCTACGAAAATTTACTAAGTGCATATCCTTGGAGGCACTCCACCTGATCTCTAATGAGTTGAAGAAGGTCGACGGACAATATGTGGACAATTGTAATTGTAGTTTCAAATTTGTATATGGTTTGCCATGTAAGCATCGCTTATCGTTTTATCAGTCACAATTCTTGTCAATTCCAATAGACGAGATCCACTGCCACTGGAAAAGGTTATCCATGACCTCTGCTTTGCCAAATGAGGCGAGATCTCCGATAGAATGACAACGTTAAAGACGATTGGATAAAATGGATCCACCATGAGATATCATATGTTAGATAAAATGATTGACATGGTAGATCCATCTAACTGCAAATATCAAGAACCACCCTACAACGCAAAAAACAAAGGTCGGCCTAGTAAAAAAGAGCAAAGTCAGCCGAGGATGCGCTCTTGCTTTGAGTCTACGAACACTCGTATATAGGGCTGGGCAAAACAAACCGCCCCGCCCGCCCCGCACCGCACCGCACCGCAAAATAGCGAGGCGGGGCGGTTTCAAATGTTGATTTCGCCCCGCCCCGCACAAAATCCGCACCGCACCAAAACTGCGGGGCGAATGCGGTTTTATTTTTTCCCAACCGCCCGCAAAACCGCCCGCCCGCATATAACAAGGGAAAACACTTAGATATTTATATAAATATTGTATTTGCCCCGCCCGCAAAACTATGATTTTGTGCGGTTTTCAATATCAAAAATGCCCCGCCCGCAAAAACCCGCACCGCACAAAAATTGCGGGGCGGATGCGGTTTTACCTTCGCCGCCCCAACCCGCCCCGCTGACCCTACTCGTACACGAAATTCGGGAAAAAGAATCAATGATCCATATATCACACAAATGCAGTGCATATCGGAGTCACGTCGGTCATACAGTTGATGTTCTTGGGGATGGTAGCTGCGGATACAGAGCGATAGCTACACAAGTCTGGTATAATTCAGAAGATGGTTGGAAGCAGGTTCGGGCAGATCTTTACTTTGAAATTCAACAAAATATGGAGTTCTACGATCGTGTTTATCTTGAACGAGGTGCTGCCGATAATATGATGCGAGCACTAAATTTCTTCGAATCTCCGGCACCACAGTGGAGTTGGATGGACATTATGTGTGGAATTTGTCATTGCAACACGATATAATGTTGTGCTGCATGCATTTACTCCTCTTAGTGGAAGTTGTTTTACACACTTGCCATTAAGGTCAGCTCCAATTCCGTTTCAACAACGTTAACATATAGCAATTGCATTAGTTAATGGTAATCACTTTGTACAAGTTTTTTGAACTCCGATTATCCTGTACCACCAATTCCACTTTTATGGTGGAATAATGTGAGTGAAGATTGTAAAGGATGGGGTGATCCATATGGAGAAAGGATACAATCTTGGTTCGATTTGATGACCAGATAATGTAATTGAATAATTTATTTATCAATGTTGATCGTATTTTCCGCATTTATTATTTATTATATAGTGTCGTAGTTATTCTTAATCATAAATAATATAAATAAAAATAAATAAATAAATAAATAATAGAAATTTTTAATTTTGAAGATAATTAAGTAAAATAAAAATTCAAAGAAAAAAGAACAAATAAATAAATAATATGAAAAAAAATTAAAGTGCAAAGAAGTAAAGGATAGAAAAGGAAAAAAAATAAAGTTTCTAACAATATATTTTAAAATAATATATAAAATATGAGAAACTATTAATTTTAATAATAACAAACAATAGTATTAATATTAAATATATTAAGATAAGGATAGAATGGGAAAAAAAAAAAAAAAGAAGGAGGGGGGGGAGACAGGCGGGTGTGGGGGGGGGCGGGGGGAATAGCACCTCTCTTATATAAGGGGTTCCACCTGATCTCTCCCGCTACTAAGACCATATTCTGTTGACCTAGTTTTTGTTGAATTTAAATTATTTTATATACTGAAACTGATTTTTATTGATTTAAGTTGATTTTTATTAGTTCACTAATGTATTTATTATATGAAGTTACTGACTTCTAGTAATTAGAACCGGATTTTACTGATCAAATTTAAGTTTTATGATTGAACTTATTTTTACTAGATATTATTTTCTTAAGCTGACGAAAATAGGGCGTTAGTAGAAGTATGTATATATATGCAAAAATTTTTAATATTTTTTAAGTTGACAAAAATTTAGGTCATTCATTTAATCAAAATATATGAATTAAATTCATTTTTATTTTTTAACTTAAATCTCATTTCCACCTAAACCACCTATATATATATATATATATATATATACACACACACAACTGTTTTATATCTTTTTTTTTTTACCGAGGTTCCAAACTTACACTGTAGTCATAGGGATAATGTGCATACCCACATGATCTTATTCTGGGTTAAATCGCGACATGTGTATCTGGCTCTCAGGTTCTTAAATATCCTCAACTATCGCGCACAAGGAGTCGTCCCCCAAGTGATGCTCCATGCTGGACCTCCCCAAATCCAACTGCAGGTTCCCACCGAGATCTGGCCTCCCACACTGCCGCTTGAAGCCCTCAATATTTAATTGTTCCACCAGCGTACCTCGGAGGGCTAGACCCTAACCCTTAGTCAAAGACTAAGGGATCATTGGGCCTTGATAAATTTAATTCCAAAGTGTTGCCACTAGGAATTGAACCACTGACCTCCAACTAAATTGAAGGTCAGGTGGCCAACTGCGCCAAGACAGTTGGTTGAGACTGTTTTATATCTTGTTGCAGAGAAAGATGGAGGAAGGTAGTGACGGTTACAACTAGCTGGTTACAACTTGCTGATTGCTACAAGGACGCAGGTCCTCGCAGCCGCAGTGTGGGAATTTATATCCCTCTAATGTGGGGGATAGCTCCTTGTGGGCACCAGGCACTGTTCCTCCCACCTAGTGGGCCGTTGAGTCAACATGATTTAATTCCTCCACCAATCCCTGTCGGGCCGAGGGGTGGAGACCCTCAGGACGAGGGATTTCGCCTTTTGCTACAAGCACTTACGAACCAAGACTTTTTTATTATTATTTAATAGTCTAGACATGTATGAACTGATTTAATGTATGGGTTATATTGATATTCCTTATTTTTAGTATTATAATTTTCTAGTATTAACAAGAGAACGCGTGTGTGTATATACTACATCCGTTCTCTTATAATTACAATATCTAGACTTTCACGCTTGCCAATGCACAATTTTGATCATTAATATCTCTAATTCTTTATTTTTAAAAATTATAAGAAGTTGATATTTTGAAAGTATATCGAGATGAATCTAACAAGATCTCACATAACTATATTTTTCTATATATATAAATCACAAAAGACAGTCAAAAGAGAGTATGTGAACAGTGTAATAGTCAACACGTTGCAATAATAAAGTAACAGAGCAAGTATATATTAAAAATAAAAACTGTGTCCACTACGTAGCATGTCCTTCAAAAAAAGGATTGGGACTTAAGATCCGAATAACCGAAGATCCGAATGAATTGTCAATTTCGGTTCGGTTTGGGTATTAAAAAAGAAATCATTAAAAAAATTCGGGTTCAGGTTCTAAAATAAACTTTGAGGTCAGGATCGGTTATTATAATTTCAAAATTTCAATGACCGTAATAACCGAAATTAACTTCAATAACCAAATAATAAATTATAACCCATAATACCTGGAATATAAACAATACTATCTTTTTTATAACTATTTTTATTTCTAGTTTTTTTGACATAATATATAAACTAAAACACCATAATTTATTATTCATTTCACAGAGAAATTTGAAAATAACCAAAGAAAAACGAAGTAACTGATAAAAATTCGGTTCTTTTCCGTTCTTTCTGAGAAATTCGAAATAGAAATTTTGGTTCGGCCATTTCAGTTTCTCGAGAAAATTACTTCGGTTCCTAAAAAAAAAAGATTAAGAATCGAACCCGAATTACATAACAAATTTCGAATTTCGATTATAGACTACTTTTCAAAAAAAAAAAAAAAAAACGAACTACTCCAGCCCTATTCAAAAACAAAAAATATGCACTAGCCATACAAATCATCAAGCGGAAAAAAAAAAGAAGAAATAAAAAGAAAAACGTTCACGAATTTACGGAAGCAGCTATCAGATAAAAGAAGGCATCCAATGCAAGTGAAAACAAGGGCATCAGTAAAAGTAAAAGATTGAAAAAGTGTAAAGCATATAAGCACATTATTTGCTATGTGAACATAAAGGTAGAATTTCTTAATGGGAATCACCAATAATCAAGAGACCTAAAGGAAAGAAAATACCATATACTGTATCTCGTTACGCATAAAATACATGCGGAAAATGGGTTGAAATCACTTGTACCTAGAGGTGTTCGGCGGTTCGTCGGTTCATTTTTTTTTTTGAATTTTTTATATTTTAATTTAAAAAAAAAACATGGGGTAAAAATTGGACTTGAACTTAATTCAAGTATTAAAGTTTAAACTTTAATTTTGTAATTTTAAATCTTTGAATTAAGTGCTGTATTCGATATCCGTAACTTTAGAGTTTAGGAATCAAAATCAAAGTCCTCGTAGTTCATTTTTAAATTTGGTGGGGGGAAGGGGAAAAAAAATAAAAATAGACTTGAGCTTAATTCAAATATTCAAAGTTACAATTAAGAATTTCAATTTTAAATATTTGGATTAAGTTGCCTACGTATCCATTTACCTTAGGAATCAAAGTTCTCGTAGTTCACTTACCTTATACTTACCTTAGGGAGCGGAGTGAAGGTGGAGAGGAGATGGTTCAATCACCCAAGTCAACCGAATCATTGCTAGATCCGGTATCATATGTATCACTGTCTTCTTGTTCATTATAATTTGGTTCTTGTTGGCGTAACTCGGCTTTCACCCAATCATTCAATAATGTCTGGGCTTCAAGATTTTGAGGCGTCAATCGAGATCGTCGTTCATCCAGAATGCTTGTTCAACAGAAACTGTTGAGACGGGGACAACTAGTATTTCCTTCGCAATCGTGGCAACTACAAGAAAGATTGTAGATCATTTTGCCCACCACTTAAGAAGATTGTTATTACCATCCGATCCACGTTCTAAAGCTCCCAATTCACAAGTAGTTAAATAATTTTCAAGTTCTTGATAAGGATTACTTTGGTACCTTGTTCGTTTTTGGGATAAATCTTCTTGATAGGCATTCCATTCACTAAAATCCGGAATAGCAAAACCAAAAGAAGATGTACTACTACTAGAAGGAATGTGAACAGGAGAAGAAGAACCCGTACCAAGATCAAGACTACCACTATAACTACAAGCATATTCGCGATAAAGAGTAGATAATAATTTTTTTGCATTTTGAACTAAATCGCTAGGATTTGAAGGAATAAAATTAGCAATAGGATTAGGAAATAAAGCATTATAGTAAAGTGAAAGTAATTTTAGCAAACCTTCCTCTCTAACTTGAGGAACTAAAAGTTTAGCAACTAAAAAACCCGAAGGAATGTAGGCGAAATATATAATCCATTTGTCTCTCATTTCTTTATACAATTAAATAACTTGAGAACTTTAATTAAAGACTTGAATACAAGTCTTTCCCTTTCCCAGGTTGAATTGACCACTATTTTTTTCAATTAAAAGTATAATACTTGAGAGTTGAGAGAATAGAAATTAGAGAGAAAGTAGATAGATAGTTGGTGTGAGAAAAATGAAGGATGTGAGGGGGTATTTATAGGTGTAAAAATGTATAAATTTCAACTTGTGACTGTTGGAACCGCCGGTTCCCGGTTTGAACCGCCGGTTCACAAGGGTCAAAATTTGAATTTTTGATTTTTTTTTAAAATCGGCGATTGAACTGTCGGTTGAACCGCCGGTTCGCGGTTGGTCAAAATGACGAACCGAAACTGAACCATATTAAAATGGCTCACGGTTCCAATTTTGAACCGAACCACAGTCAACGCTTCAAAACCGCCGGTTCGCCGGTTCGAACCGTAACCTTGAACACCTCTACTTGTAGCTTGCCAAAAACCTCCCCCGTTTCTCATCCCACCCAAAACCAAATTGACATGCATAAGCAAATAATGAAAATCAACTTAATGACTAAATTTGTTAGATAAAATTCTTAATCAGACGGGCATGGCCGGTCCTGACATTTCGTTGGCCCTAAGCGAACTCTGATAAATAGGCCCTTTATCTAACATAATAAACGTCAAAATTTTTTTGAAGCAAAATGAGATAATGTGCAATGAGTCTCATTAAAACCTTGTGGCGCAAAACCCCCATTAGGGAAAACACCATTAAAGAAAGAATAATCCACCTCAATTCACCGAAAGAAATAACAAAGAGTACAAAAATTGAAGGGACATAAAACCAAACCCAAGTGACAATATAACAAAGATTTCCAACGTCCTAAGAGCATGGGGTACGGGCACGCCAAACCCTCGTGCCAAAGAAAAACGCCACATTTCTCGTTGGCGCACCACACCGTGGCTCGCGCCATTGGGTGCTGCGCCGTCCTCACCAGCCAGCGCCGAAGGTTTTTTTTTTTTTTTTTTTTTTTTTTGTGTCTGTGTTCGTGAATGTTGTGTTCGTGAATGTTGTGTTCGTGAATATTGTGTTTCTTGTGTTGTGTTTGTGTTTGTGTTTTTTTTTTTTTTTTTATTTATTTTTGGCTGTTTTTCAGGTGCAGCAGGAAAGAAGAGGCTAGAGGAAGAAGATGAAGTCCTTTTTGGGTTTTTTTTCTTTCTTTTGTGTATGTGTTTTGGGCTTAAAATTTTGGGCTTAAAATTTGGTATGTGTTTTGGGCTTAAAATTTTTGTTGTTTGTGAAAAAAATATAAAGATGTGTTTAAGATTGGTTAATTAATTTTTATTAATTTTAGGTAAAAGATAATAAAAAAAAAAAAAATGCCAACGGCACTGAATTCGGTGCCAACGGATACCCCTGAAATGTGGTGCCATAGCATTTCTGGTGCCATAGAGCTTTTTGCTGACGTGGCACCACATTTTGCCAACGGCACGAGCCCAACGGCACCACGGTACCCAGTGCTCTAAGGAGCGGTTTCTTCGAGCATTTTTAGATGCAAAAATCACATATATCTAGCAAGGCCCTTTTCAACTAGAATATCTCGATGTGTTATCAAGATTCTCCCAATTTCTTGGGTCATAAATATCAAACCGAGAAATTTCTTTTTGTTTTTAGCATTTGGCACATCATTATCATTTTGCACATCAATTGATTGATCATTTGGCATATCATTAGCATTTGGCACATCATTAATATGTGACACATCATTAGCATTTGGCGCATCTATCTTTTTAAAAACAAATTTATCAAGAGCTCTGTATTGTGATTTTGTAAACTCTATATCTAGTTTTCTTTTTTTCCTTTCTTCAGCACCATATTTGTATTTTTTAGGGTACATCTTGATCGAAGTACAACACTTAGCAAATTAGCAAATAGCAATTAGCAAACCAAATAAAACGAGCTAGCAATTGAAAATCAGAACAACAAATAGCAATTAGCGAACCAAATAAAACAAGCTAGGAGAAAAAACCAGAACAAAAACACCTGATGGCTCCTCGGCCTTGCGGCGGCGGCAGATGGCTCCTCAGCCTCGCGACGACGTTAGAGGGTTTGGCTCCCGCGGCGCCAGATATTGCTGAAACTTAACAGATGTAAATTGTACTGATGATGTACATATGTTTGTTGATTGATGTTGGAGTTGGGAACAACCGATTCGCCGAACAATGGTCCGTGACTCCATGGTCGCATTTTGCGCAGCGGCAGATGGTTCCGTAGTGATGATGTACAATACATATGTTTCCTTTCTATTCTACTTCTTGCGGGTTGACGGCTGTTAATAGTTGGGCTAGGGAAAAAAGAGAAAATTCTGGGTGGGCTGGGCTGCTTATGGGCGGGCCGCAGACCTATAGCAGTATTAAAAAAAAATTGGGCTCCTTTTTGCTTTGGGCCCTGGGCCAGCGCACTCATGGCCTACCCCCAGGGCCGGCCCTGCAGACAGGTTGTAAATCGAGTGACGTGCATTAGTGGCAACTGTAAGAGAGAGGACCACCAAGACACGAATCCAGCACCAACCCATGCAATATTTAAACAAAGAACGGTGCCACGGATTCCCACGACTTCGAAGTGTTTCCACCGAATCACCTTACCACTTACCAGTTACCACTAATTTATGCCTCCAAGGGCAACTTATTGACGAAGCTCATAAGCCATCATCGAAGTGGTACAAGCTGACATGTCATCATGACAATTTTGTATTCGGCACGACACGGAATGGGACCAGTATCTAAAGACGTGATCTGAGTCCGCGGCGAAAATGTAGATAACAATCATCTTTTGAAAAAGTAAAAAAATTGAAATTCAAATAATTGGACTATTTTTTCAAGCATAAACCGAAAATAATCACACATTTTACGTGTGTATACATATATAACGACCATCTCCCCTGACATCGGAATTTTTACAATTAGAGTATCAAACACTGCCCATCTTCATTGCTTTCATTTAATAACATCACTGTAATATAAACAAGAAAGAACAGAAAAGACACACCAAAGAGTATCTTATTACCTATTACAACTCCACATCACAAACCAACAAGTATATAATCAAACGGATAACAGTAGTAGTAGTAATAATAATAATAGTAATGATAATAATGATAATAATAATAATATCAACTTCCAAACACACACACACACACAAACCCAGTCTCAAAATTGTTTCCTCCAGGCCCCAACTCACCCCTGTCACGGCTGTGACGACCTAATTTGCTGCTTGACGTTGTCCGCCCGTACCTCCCGGGACGAATCGGGTACAACCATCCCCGGCTGGTACTGAGCCGCCAGCTGGGGTGGAGGGTGATTGTAGTACATATGCCCACGGTTCGGGTCGGCAAATTCATACGCGTAATTGGAATTTGGCGCCCCAGACAGCTGACTAACTTGAGCGAAACCAACATAGTGTGCCGGAATATTACTTCCGGCCTGATTGTAAGCCGTTTGAGGAACTGCGGCAGGTGGCGGAGGTGTTTGGGTTTGTCTGCTAGACACATAATAAACGGGGTACCGGTGATCAAGAATCGGGTGTTGAGGACGTTGTTGGTGTTGGTTATGGGGAGGGTAAATAGAGTAATAAGACGGAATTGACAGTGCACCAGCAGATATATATTGGTTGCCGGCATGAATGAACATTTGGGGGTGATTATGCGATTGGGGGTGATTTTGATCGTATTGGCCGGATAATATGTAACCCGGTTCTCGAACTTGAGGTTGTATTTGGACCTTGGTGTTATTTTGATCTAAAGTCTTGATATCGATTGGATCCGATGAAATTTTAGTGTTTGCGGGTTGGATTTGTATGACTGGTTCTTGATAGATAGCTTGTCTCTGCCTAGATAATGGATTTGTTACACTTCCCTCACTGTACCAGTTTAAATAAATCATCAACATCCAAAGAAAAAAAGCAATGCAAGCAAATAAAATAAATAAATAAATGCAAGAAAAGAAAGATAATAACGAAAATTCTGATGCTGAATTAGGCAAAATCTTCAAAATGATGTACCTGGAAACTGAATCTGGAGAGGCCAAATCAAAGGCACTCATTGGTTTTTGCTGGAACTGAAGGATCTGCTGGGGTTGCAATGGAGCTTGTACCTGCGGCTGAACTTGTTGTACCTTCCCGTACCCGCCATGATCTGATCTTTCGTCATCAGAAATAACCCGATTAGCATACTCACCACTAACTACCACCGGCATCCCTGACACCACCGTCCCAGCCGAGACTCCGGCGCCGGCCATATAGGCCCCGATCTCCTCCTGCTTTAGAGGAGGCGACACATTAACATTAGCAACTCTAATCTGCTGAAACTGCTCCTCAATTCCCATCCCTACGAGCTTCGGATTTTCGTCCAGACGAAACCTAATTGGCGGCAAATTGGCGACGGATGGAGAACTGGAAGCAGACCCGAAGGATGACGAAGTTTCCAACATTGGAGAATCCGGAACCGAATGCACATCCTGATTAATTACATGATTGCCATCAATATTCCCAATTCCATTTCCATCACCACCAATCTTTGAACCCTCAATTTGGGCTTCAACATCTTTCTCCACGACCGTAGCAGCCTTTCTCGCAAAATCATCATCCAGTCCAAGCAGACAATTAACTGAAGACGATTCGGAAAATCCACGATCACCAGCAGCAGCTGACAGAGTACTTGATTTTCGATTGAGTGCGTCGAGAAACCAGTCCTCTGATTTAGTCGACGCAGTCTCGACAGTAGGCTGTTCCATACTCGATGATGGTACGGAAAAGAGAAAGAGGCGGAGGCGACCTCGTTTCGACCCGCCGCCTGTTGAATTATTGAGGCGGTCGTATTCGTCCACCATGTTTTCGAGATCTTCATCCGTGGTGACTGAAATTAAGGAACCTAAGTCCTCGTTCGGAAGCTGGTACTTAAGGGAGAACGGTTGGTCATGGAGGAGGCTTTTGGAGAGGCGATGGTGGAGTTCGGAGAGAGTGGTGTGGCGGTCGATGACGACGATGCGGGTGTCTCCGCCGGCGTAGCAGAGGGTTCTGTCGTGAGGGCGGGGGATTATGTGCCCGCCGTAGCTGCACATGACTCGGAGATTCGGCGGCGGTTGGGACCGCGGAGCGTCGGCGTCACGTGAGTCGGTCTGGCGGGAGCGAAGGGATGACTCGACAGAGTCCGGGTAAACCATCGGCGTTGTTGTGGTGGTGGTGGGAATTGGCGGATGAGTGGAGAGTGGTGGGGCCTCCATAAAAGGAGTTTGAGTTGGAAAGGAGGCCGCAAGAGAGAGAAAAAAATGAGAAAAGGGAGTGTCCTGGTTGGACTTGGTCTGGTTAAAATACTTCTCGCACGCACTGACGTCCACAGCTGTTGTTATCCGGGGGAAAAAAAAAAGAAAAAAAAATATCTTAATGATTTTACTTTTCTTTTTATTGATTTTTCTCTTTTTATTTTTATTTTTTAAGAGATGTTAGGACTACTTAGCTCGAGGCTACTCCGTATGCTCACCGAGATAGGTTGCTACCCCGCTAATTATTGATAATATTTAACTTTATTTATTATAATACTACTTTCTTAACATAATTTCAATTATCTAAAATTTCATAGTTTTGTTAATGCAGTATAACTAAAATTATATATAATTGTTTTTAGGGATGTCTCTGTTTTTAGTACCAAATCATAAAAATAATAAGTTATATATCTCCATTCATAAAACTATAAGTTTTTTATACAAAAATGTGTTAAAAAATTTTATTACAGTTAAAGTCTACCACTAAAAGATAAAAAACATAAAAAAATAGAAAATTATTAAAAGCAAAGAACAATAATCTAAACGGTTCCACAACTCAATATTTCTCTCTGCAAAAAAACTATCCGCTGTATCTCTTTGCAAAAAAACTCTCCCATCGTGAAACCCTTTCGCCGGTCAGAAAATATCGAACTCCGACTACCACAGAGAATCTGAACACGCCAGAAGTTCTTCACACGCTAGTGACACTCCATCTGAAGAGGAATTCGTCAATGAGCCACCGATTAATGTATTTTTATTCACACACGATCGTGCCACGGCGGTTGTTCATCATCTCACGATGGTGCTGAAGAAGATGACACCATCGTGTGCATGATGGTCTTTCGTAGGCACGATGGCTTACACACGACGGTCGTCGATCGTGTGTGTCGTCGTGGGCAAGAAGACCAAAGGCTTCTGCCTTGCACACGATGTCATGCACACGATCGATGCCGGTCGTGTGAGCCGTCGTGTTACACACTATGGTCTTCACACGACGGTCGTCGATCATGTGTGTCGTCGTGGGCAAGAAGACCAAAGGCTTCTGCCTTGCACACGATGTCATGCACACGATCGATCGTGTGCATGCCATAGTGTGCAATGCAATTTTTTTTTCATTCTCTTAAGCATTCTATCATATTCTTATGATTTGTATGTCTATATTGCAGACTGGTTGCGTATGGAAGAGACCTACATTGCGCTTTGTTACACGTCAAGTGAATCTTTACATACGGGAGGCGGTATTTAAAGAGATCATTGAGACACTAAGAAGTATGGGCCGCAATTCATGATTGGTGATCGAGCTATCGAGAGCTTGACCGAGGGGGTCCTGGGGCGTTTGATTAAAGTTAGGAGAAATGGGAGTTCAAATACTGCCCTACATCACTTGATTACCCGTCAATTGGAGGGTGATCAAATCCCCCCGGATGAGTCGTGGTTCCAGGTTTGCGGGAGGACCATTCATTTTACGGCCCGTGATTTTGCCATGATCACTGGACTGCATTTTGGAAACTCTACCTTCCATCCACAGGACGACCATCTTCTTCGGTCTGACGGTATTTTCCACAGAATACTCCATGACAAAAATATTAAGGTTAGTGTTATGCGGAAGAGGTTCAATGCTCGAGATTTTGGTAGAGACATAAGAGATTATGTGAAGGTTGCCAATTTGCTTATATACTACTACTTTATCCTATGCCGTGATGACATGATGGTCAAGACATGGGCATGGGCATTAGTTGAGGATTTCGAGCAGTGGGATATGTTTCCTTGGGGTTCTTATGCTGATGTGAATCAAGATATTATGAAGAACCCGGATGAGGACTTGAGCATGCCGACTGGACCAATAACGAGGTCTCGATCAAAGAAGTTCAAAAATAATTTATCGACACTCATCATTGATATGGTTAAAAATAACTATGTTATCAAAGACAACAAATTCGTGAGTAGTGTCGAAGTTGTCGAACAATAAGTTTTTCGTTTATTTTATCTTGGTGTATTTTAATTTGAATTGTATTTCTTGAGTTGTATTTTTATATTTTTGAGTTGTATATAATCGAGTCGTGTAATATTAATGTCGAAGACGATCGGAAAAGACGAACAAACAAACAAGGATCAAATTTCCGCGCGTAAGACTGACACGCAGCAGTCTCTTATTTTGGCCATAACTTACTCGTACGAAATCCGATTCAGGTGATTCAGGTGTCTATGGAAAGCTAAGAAAGAGAGCTACAAATATTGTTCAGACCATAGGACCAAATTCGGAGACATTGGAGCTCACAAATGATAAAACAGACAGCATCGGATTTATGGTGACTTGTTGTCCTTGTTTTCACACCTTAAAATCTTGGTCTTTGATATTTTGTCACCTAAACATATGTTGACTGACTTTGTATCAGATTTTAGGATCTTTGAATGTTGATTTTTCTATTTTGTAGGTTTCTAGTTGTTTTCTTGTTCACACTAGAGTTAGGTGTAAGATTTTGGCTATAAATAGCCTTGAAGTTTCATTGTAAGAGGACCAAAGATTTTATGAATTTGAGAGTGTTTGTATTAACAAACCTTTGTGAGTGCTTTCTTGTTTTGTTGAGTGTGTCTCCAAAACATCCCTTGTGTGATTTATATACTTATCAAGTGCAATCTTGTTAGTATTTATATTCCACCCCTTCCGAGTTGCTACGGCGTGTCACGTAGAGGTTTGGAAGTAAAGCCCCATTTTGCTTATTTTGAAAACATCCTGGGAACAAATTCATCTAGCGGTGTCGGTTACCATAGCGTGTCGTGTGGGGATCGCATCAGTTGGCTTCGGAGCTCGGTTATTCCAAAACTAAGTGGTATCATCTATTTTCCTTCATTACCATAATCTTCCTATCTTATCATCCTATTATTTCCTTTATCTTTTAAATCTTCCATCTTCTTCACACAAAAAAAAAAAAAGAAAAAAAAGATATATAAGTGGTGAAGGTTTTGATTGTTTTTGATAACTCTTCAAGCCGAGGCCAGGGGAAGAACTTGTTCCTTAGCCTTCGGGCGTCTGGTGATTTTAAGCTTGCGGATCGAATATCAAATATCAATTCATTCATTTCATTACTAAAAAAAAAAAATATAAGTCGTGAAGGTTTTGATTGTTTTTGATAACTCTTCAAGCCAAGACCAGGGGAAGAACTTGTTCCTTAGCCTTCGGGCGTCTGGTGATTTTAAGCTTGCGGATCGAATATCAAATATCAATCCATTCATTTCATTACTAAAAAAAAAAAAGAAAAAAAAATTATCAAGGAAGAAGAGAAGAACGAATTTTGATCGATCTTATCAAACAATTATCATACTTTTCGTTCCGTTCCATATTCTAAACTATTCCAAAATCTTTTGCTCCCATCTTTCCATTTTTTTTTATCTTATCGTCATTCGCAATCGTTGGGGGGATCGTGGGATTTGAGTTCTTTCAAGAAGAAACTTGATTTGAATCACCAAAAATCACCTTGTAAGTTGTGTGGAAAAAGGCAAAAAAAAAATTGTGAGGAATTAAGAAAAAGCCAAACGAGAGATACGCGAGTGTGAGCGATCGAGCGATACACGTGAGGATCTTGTGAGGAAATTTTCTTATAGAAAAAAAAGGAGAAAAAAAAACAAAAAAAAAAAAAAAAAATAAAAAAAAAAAAAAAAAAAAAAAACACAAAAAAAAAAAAAAACAAAAACAAAAAAAAAATAAAAAAAAAAGAGAAAAAAAAGGAAAAAAAAGGAAAAAAAAAAGAAAAAAAAATGTCAGGAACCGAAGGAAACGAGCAAAATATTATCCTTCAAAATATTGTACAACAACTTGCTCAAATAGTCGGAAGACTAGATAAACAAGAGGAAACAATTGCTACTCTTACGAAGGGTAGAGAAGAGGAGCCCGTACGAAGGGGACCGGAACCCATTCGATTTGGAGGCTATGATGATGAAGATTCGATGAATTCCGAGGAGGAAACTCCGAGGTTTGTACATCGAGGAGGGCGAGAAGGACGAGGAGGAAGGAGAGAGTATGAAGGAAGACGAGGAAGATATGTCCGAAACGAGGAGGATCGGAATATGGGATGTTGTGTCACGATTTATCCATCCCGACAGGCGATCGACTATAAGGCCGAGCGACCAAGTCAACATCAGTCAAACTATGGCTAGCTCGCCAAGTCGAAGATATCAGACCACCATCAAGTACCTAGCGATCGACTCCCAAGGCGATCACCCTTTGGCAGCTGGCGATCTACTCTACTAACCAGCTAAGGGCAATCGACCTGCGCCCCGAGCAGAGGCGATCGCCCGTCAAAGTCATCAAGGACTGGATCTCAGAAAAGCACCCACGTGCAGATCCACCAAAGGCGCTGACAAGATCTTCGCCAGCAGATAAGATCTTTTGCTGACAGACAAGACCTTTGACCACAGCCTGTCACCTACCTCACCTACCAGCATGCGCGCCGAAAGTTGTCAGTGGGACCACCCGTGACAGCAACTCAGGACGCGTGTAAGCTCCCCATTGGACCGAGTAGTTGACTGCCAACAACTCCTGCAGGCTTTGAGGGGACGGGCCCATGTGCTAAAAGACGATCGCCCGATTATTATATTGCAGAGAAGGCGATCGCCCGGCATGTCCAAGCCCTATAAATAGAGAACCTCCTCCTACTGGAAAAAGGTTCCCAGTTCACGAATATACGGTTCGAATTCATTTGACTTACGTCCAAATACATTCCACCAAAAGTTCACATTCTCTCACATTCCGATACATCCACGGAAATCTTGAAGAACACACATATCATCAAGCTCCGGCTATCTCACCTAATCCATCTCGGGACTTCTCTCTCCAAATCTCTCGTCCGTAAGACGATCGGCGTATGAAAGCAAGTCTCCACTAGACAGATTCCAAGGGATTCATAAGCCCGAAGCCCAAACATCCGGCTAAATACTGCCGTGAGAGGCGGTCGATCTCTCACCGCCGCGATTGTTCATCACCTTTGTTACAAGAACTCACAGAGCATCAAATCTGGTTCTTAGGCAATCTACACGCTCACTAGCTAAGATAACAAGAAACTTTACACTCATTGTAATTGTATTCTTACATTAGTACTTGTATCCCGAATATCGGTATTAATAATATCACGCGAGAGCATTCAAGCCCGGGACTAACAACCCCGGCAAATCTTGTGTTATTTATCTTTCTCACGGAAGTGCTCTTGCATTTGTTTGCTATCCCATCCATTCCAGCAATATCTATCTCCGGATAATATTTTGGGTAGCAACAATTGGCGCTAGAGGAAGGGGATCTAACCCTCAAACTTTTATTTCTACCGTCCCGAAGAACACTCACTGTTCTCGGGGCATATACTTGAAGTGACACTCACTGCACTTCAAAGAAAACCTTCAGAATCATGACATCCGCCGGTCCATCGAAGAAAGCTGCTCTCCGAACCGCCGGACACCACATCCCGGCTCAATCCGAACCCCAGCCGACGACAGGGGGAAGCCGCGGCAACGCGAGACTCTCGATCCCGCATCCGAGAGATGGCCCCAACCTCTCACTCGATCAATTCCAAACCGAGGAACAGATCGAGGAGGCTATGGCCATCCTGGAGGAGCGACGGAGAGCATGCGCGCCACCCGCGATAACTCCCTCGATCATCCGCCGCATGGGAAAACGGAAATTCAATGGGCTACTGAACGAGCGATCGTCAAGAAGCCCCAATTCGCGAGGAAAGGCTCTCGCACGACCGGACGGATCCATATTCGATCGCTTGGGACGCGACCCATCCCGGCGACCGGGGCACTCTGTTTCCAACCTTGAAAAGACGGAATCCGAATCCGTCCCCAGGAGTTCGGCCTACTCACCTCACAGCCGAACGCATATCAGCCATCTGACTCCCGCCCCGATCGCCAGGGACTCAGTACTCAATCGCCTCGGCTCCCGCTCCAATCGCCGAGCCGCTAACAGTCAGGCCACGGCGATGGCCGCCATGCAACGCCAGCTCGACGAGATGAGAGCACTCTTGGACACTGGGGCAAGCACCAGCAAGAAGATCGCCGGTCCGACCGAGCCACTCGCGGTCCACATCGAGCTTGCCCCATACAACCAACGATCGCTCCTCCTAAAACACCTCTGTATAAGGGGAGATCGGACCGAAACCCACCCGAGTAAATTCCGAATTTACATGGTAGGTGTGGGGCATCTGATGCAACCAAGTGCCGGATCTTCCCGTGACATTGGGCGAGTGGCCCATAAGTGGTACGTCTCACTACCACCATGATCGGTCACCTCTTTTAAGAAACTGGCGAATGACTTCACGTCATACTTCGCCAGCAAGGTCGCCAGACCAGAAGGCCCCCACCGCATGATAAATATCAAGCAGGGGAAGGACAAAGCGACGCAGATTATATCGGCCGGGTAGACGAAATCATCCTCACCGGCGAACCCGTCGGTGATGAGCTCGCTCTCTATTCGGTCATGGGGATTCCACGGTCACTCTCCCATGTTCGACATCTCTCCAAGGATATTCCCCCAACTTACACGATCTTCCGCGCTAAAGCTGCCAACTTCCTGGCCAGGCAAAGGCTACTCACCCTCCGCTTAGACGAGGAAACGCCACCTCTTGCCCAGAAGATAGCGATCGCCAAAGCAAAGAAGGCTATCGCCAAGACACCCGGAGATCTCAAGGCTTTCGAGGACATGGAAGCCCATCTCCTCCATACGTTCAACAGAACTCCGGCACATATTTTCTATGCCATCAAGGGGCACGAAGAGCTCAAAAAGCCAAAGGCGATAAGGGACCACGGTCACCTGGACAACAATCAATATTGTGCCTACCACGAGAGTCCCGGCCACAACACCAACAATTGCCGCGACCTCCTCAAACAGCTCTGGAGACTGTTCGAGGAGGGCAAGTTGGACAGCTTATTGGTTTAGCCGAAGCCCCCACCTATCTCTATAGACGATCGTTCGAGTCGAACGCAAAACAGGCTGGGAAGCTCATACGAGCCGACCCCTGGATCAACCTCGGCGACCGTCTCTATATGCTTCAATCAAGAGAAGGAGACCACGGAAGTCATCCCGATCTCCCTCCTTATTTAAGAAACCGGAGGACTCGATCGCCATCTGCAGTTCACCGTCTAACACGATGGACTAAGGCACGAGATCGCCTCCCCCGCACAACGTACACCGTCGAAGGTCGGCATCTACATGACGATCCAAGGTGGAAGAGTGCCCATGGTCCCGTGGTCGATGATTCCATTGCTTAGGCCATGCAAGGTCCCTTTAGGCCAAGATCGCCCGCCCTTCGTTTAAATACGAGGCCGGCGTAGTCTGAGGGCCCTCCAAAATAAATCAGTGGACACGATCGCTCGCCCTCAAAGGTTCATCACCTGACATGGTGAACCCGGACAATGCGACGTGCCACAACCCCGTCTCAACGTACACCGACGAGGTCGGCCATCTCCATGGATGGCCGAGGTGGAAGCAGAGCTAACAAGCCGCGGGCGTGGAGTTGATTCATCCGACGCTGCCCCGCGCAAGGACTCCTCTAGACCAAGACCGCACGCCTTTCGTTTAAATACGAGGCGAGGCGCAGCCTAATGGAGGTCCCTCATAATAAAGTGAGTCACGAGACACTCAATGTCTTCGCGCATCAAGACATGATCAAGGAGTCGGTCCATTGAACTCCGCGATCGTGCACGGTTCCTCAAGATGGACGACCGTCCCCGAGGATTCGACAAAATTGAAGACCGCTCACTCAAGGAATTATTTTCATCCCCTTACTTCCACTAAGTGAATAAAAACAAGGGGCAATAAGAGTGCGGACTACCTTCACGACGATCGTCGCTATTCAACCACATACGGAGATCGTCATTTTTTCAGATATAGTGCAGCGATCGAATTTGTTGTAAAAAAATTATCTTTATGAGTTTATCAATTCATTTGGAACTACCCTCGCAACGATCTATCCTCACACATTTGTACAAAGTCAAACATAGACTTAAAAATAACCATTCATTCAAGTGATAAGTCAGAAAGACAAATGCTCATTTCATTACTTGAAAAATCGGAGTACATGATCGCCCGAAGGCCTAAGTGCTACAAAAGAAAGCTACAAACTACAAAGAAAGTAAGCTAAAAACATCAAAAATGAAGCGCCTCAGGCCCCTGCCTGGCCTTCGCCATCAGCATTCGGCGCGGTCCCCTCATCCTCCGGAGCGTCGGGATGAGCAAGATTGGCTGGGGATGGATACCAGCTCAAATCCACGCCGATGTCCGCCAGGTCCAAGATCGGCAAGGAGAAATCCAAATGGAGAGGATGCTCCAATGCATATGACTTGAACTTCTCGGCAAGAGGACCGACCTCCAAGCCTCCCTTCTTAGCCGCTCGGATCGAGTCGGCGAACGCCAAATAATAGGCGAACTCGCTGACATACTCCAAGTTTTGGAAGGGATCGGCCCTGGTCGCCTCAACCTCTCCTCTCAGCTCGGCCATTGCCTGTTGCGATCCCTGGAGCTCGGCCTCCCTCGCAGCAACCTTCTCTTTCGCCTCCGCCAGCTCGCTGTTCAGCCGAGCGATCGTCACCTTCTGGCGATCGGCCTCCTCTTCAGCAGCATTCCGCGCCTGGACGGCACTCTGCATCTGGTCCCGAAATCGGTCGACCGCCATGCGATATTTCTCCGTCTCTTTCTTCTCCTGCTCAAGCTCATGGCTCGCCCGCTTGGCCGCCTCCAGGGAGTCCTTCTCCATCGCCACGATCTTGTCAGCAAACTCGGCGTTCTCTTTCCGAGCCGCCTCGAGATCCTCCTGAAGGCGAATAGTGGAGGGCCTCCCCTCAAACTCCTGAGCAGCCTGGAAGGCCATGGTCGCCGTCTGAAGAGAAAGGGCGACAACAGCATGCATCGAACTCGACGATCGCTGCCGAGCGATCGCATCCAGATCAGTTGTCCACGCCTTCGGCAAAGCAGAAGCAGCCTTGCTAACATAGGGAGGAATGTCGCAGGTATGGCGAGGAGATCGGCTCGCCAGGAAATCCACGACCATCGGTGGACAAGAAGGATCTGCGCGACGGATCCTGCATCAAAACAGCTAAGTTAGTACAACTCCTACGCAGATGCAATTGTCAACACAGAAATGCTATCTACCTCTCAGCCTTCTCGGGATCCCGACCGAAAAACGGTTTCCCTCGAGGAGTTTCCGCATCCGCGATCGCCGTCTCCCGCAGAAAAGCCGCAGAGGGCGGCTCGCGCTCCGGAGCAACGATGGTGATCGGAGGCGCGGCGATCGGCACTTCATCGCCCGGGGCAGGAAACGAAGTTGCTTCCGGCCTCGGCCTCTTGCGGTCGCCCAAGCCCCTCCTCGGAATTTCCTCCTCAACCACGACTGCTCCACGCGAGGCTCGGCTCCACGCGAGGCTCCGCCTCCGAACTATAGGCAATGCGACGGTGGAACCCGAGTCGACCTCTTCGCGTGAAGACGGCCTAGGACTCCTGGGTTCGACATAGCGATCTCACGAGGCTCCAAAATCGAGGGAAACGAACCTCTGCGATTAAAGACGATCGACTAACGGTCGGACACTTTCCTCAAGTAAGGCGATCGCCTAGAAAGTGAAGATCGCAGAAGCTCATACTGGCACCGCGAGATGTCTCGGGAAACGGAATAGTCGAGCCGACAACCGTGACTCTCCTTGTTGATCCGAGTGGCGTCTAGGTCGTCGTCCGACAAGCTCCTAATTCGCTCCCAAACAACGAAAGTCGAAAGGCGGCTCCTCGATCGCGGGATATGGAAGCTGCAAAACAAAATCAAATTAGATCACCCAAAACGCATCCAAACGAAGGGAGAGTCTAAACCCTTACGGGATTCCTCTCCCGAAATTCTGGGGATCTCGGTTCGCTGTAGGATTGTCGCTCGCGAAGCTCTCCACTTGCGGCGACCCAACCACTTCGTCCCGATCGCCCGTATCTTATTCGAACTCCATGAATCACCGGCCAGATCGGCCTTGAATATGGTAACCGCCGACCAACCTCTATGAGCCGTCGTTTAAACAGATGATTCATCTCCAACGGCGACGGAGGCTGTGACAGCGTGACCGCCGAATAGGGTGAAAGTGCGAGATGATTTGGAGCGGGCGTTCGGCGTCACCGAAGTGGCGCCACATTCCAAGCGGCAGCAGATGGGAGACCGCAGCGACGAGGGAAGCGAGCGTAGCCGGCCTCCATAACGGCCTCACTCACTGCGACCATACCCGTCGGAGGCTGGTCGGCTCGTTCATTCTCCGCGGGCGCGAACATGTCCACATACGAAGGGACATGGAATCTTGTCCTCAGACGGCGGATCTCTCACGGTCGCCGAGCTCCGTATGTTGGCCGAGCGACCACAACGATCATTGCGCGGCACGATCTGCGACCGCTTGGGAAGCACATAGGGATAAGCGACCGAATATCCCGGAAGTCGAATCTCGGAGTAGGACCGGCTAACCTCTCCATTATTTCAAGAAAGGCCCTATAGCCCGACCAAAATCACTATGTTGCTCCCGAAGCCCCGATCGCGATCTCTCTCGATCTGCGATCGTCTCTCCTCGCACCGACTCCCTAGCAACATCGACCTCATTGAACAAAGCCTCAACTTCAGCCGGGTCGATTCCGGCTCGAATAGCTTCAGCCGCCGTCTCCAGGTGGAAGACGGAAGAAGTTTCTCCCCGGGCAGCCGATGTCCCGGCGGCAGAACTAGTTCCCGCTCCAAACGATGATGAGGTTCCGGCCATTTTCAGAGATAGAAAAGAAGAAAAGGATTTTTCTTACCCTAAAGTGAAATCGATCGACGATCGGCGCTAAGATCTTCAGAAAATTCGGCAGCAGGACCTTCTTTCTCCAGTACGTACGCGTGAGTGAGACTGCAGCCCCGCGCCCCCTTTTATAGGAGAAGGCAGGGACCCGATTGCAATAAAGGAAAACCTCAGGGGTCGGATCTCAAACGACGCGTTAGTTGACCCCCTCGAGACCCGCGTACGCGTCTTTTCGAGGACGCGTCAGCCGAGGAGTCATTAATGACCGTTGGCGTCCCCCAATAGAAGCCCGACACGTGCGAGGAGACTTTTCCACTCCCATTGTTTTTCCCGCACAGTTCAGCGGCCAACCAGGTCGTCCGAATCCAGAGTATATCAGCTCAAAGACGATCGCCAGTTCAGTTAAACACAAAGTCGCTCGTCAAAAGTTCAGCGATCGCCAAGAGAGCCACCTCACCCCACGTTTCCAACGTATGAGCGAGCTGGGGGCAATTGTTGTGTCACGATTTATCCATCCCGACAGGCGATCGACTATAAGGCCGAGCGACCAAGTCAACATGAGTCAAACTATGGCTAGCTCGCCAAGTCGAAGATATCAGACCACCATCAAGTACCTAGCGATCGACTCCCAAGGCGATCACCCTTTGGCAGCTGGCGATCTACTCTACTAACCAGCTAAGGGCAATCGACCTGCGCCCCGAGCAGAGGCGATCGCCCGTCAAAGTCATCAAGGACTGGATCTCAGAAAAGCACCCACGTGCAGATCCACCAAAGGCGCTGACAAGATCTTCGCCAGCAGATAAGATCTTTTGCTGACAGACAAGACCTTTGACCACAGCCTGTCACCTACCTCACCTACCAGCATGCGCGCCGAAAGTTGTCAGTGGGACCACCCTTGACAGCAACTCAGGACGCGTGTAAGCTCCCCATTGGACCGAGTAGTTGACTGCCAACAACTCCTGCAGGCTTTGAGGGGACGGGCCCATGTGCTAAAAGACGATCGCCCGATTATTATATTGCAGAGAAGGCGATCGCCCGGCATGTCCAAGCCCTATAAATAGAGAACCTCCTCCTACTGGAAAAAGGTTCCCAGTTCACTGAATATACGGTTCGGAATTCATTTGACTTACGTCCGAAATACATTCCACCAAAAGTTCACATTCTCTCACATTCCGATACATCCACGGAAATACTGAAGAACACACATATCATCAAGCTCCCGGCTATCTCACCGGAATCCATCTCAGGACTTCTCTCTCCAAATCTCTCGTCCAGAAGACGATCGGCAGAAGCAGCAAGTCTCCACTAGACAGATTCCAAGGGATTCATAAGCCCAGAAGCCCAAACATCCAGCTAAATACTCGCCGTGAGAGGCGGTCGATCTCTCACCGCCGCGACTGTTCATCACCTTTGTTACAAGAACTCACAGAGCATCAAATCTGGTTCTTCCGGCAATCTACACGCTCACTAGCTAAGATAACAAGAAACTTTACACTCATTGTAATTGTATTCTTACATTAGTACTTGTATCCCCGAATATCGGTATTAATAATATCTCGCGAGAGCATTCAAGCCCGGGACTAACAACCCCGGCAAATCTTGTGTTATTTATCTTTCTCACGGAAGTGCTCTTGCATTTGTTTGCTATCCCATCCATTCCAGCAATATCTATCTCCGGATAATATTTTGGGTAGCAACATGGGAAACATCAAAATGAAAATCCCATCTTTCGAAGGGAGAAGTGATCCGGACACATATCTCGATTGGGAAAGGAAGTTGGAGACCATTTACGATTGCCACAACTATTCCGATGAGAAGAAAATGAGGTTAGCAATAACCGAATTTTCAGAATATGCAAGCATTTGGTGGGACCAACTTGTGACGGAGAGAAGGAGGAGTCGGGAGAGACCGGTTAGCGGTTGGGAAGAATTGAAGGTTGTTATGCGGAAAAGATTTGTTCCTAATTACTATCTTAAGGAACTATTTTCTCGCTTACAAACTTTAAAACAAGGCTCGAGAAACATTGAAGATTTTCGAAAGGAAATGGAGATGTTGATGATCCGAGCCAATGTTCGGGAATCGAGAGAGGCCACCATGGCGCGGTTTTTACACGGGATGAGAGCCGATATAGCTAAAGAAGTTGACAAACAACACTTTGTTGAATTCGAGGACATGGTATATGCGGCGGTAAAAATCGAGTGGAGCTTACGAAGAGGGAGCAATAACAACTATTCCACGGGATACTCTACCCCTTGGAAACAACAATCTCAAGTAAGTTCAGACAAATTTAAAAATTTTGATAAAAGAGAAGGGAGTGTCTTGAAAGGAAAGTTTGAAGTTGGGAGCACTAGCAAACCAAAATTTGATGGGAAACCTAAACCCGTCGAAAGCACCCAAAGGAGAAACCGGGACATCCAATGCTATAAGTGCCAGGGTCGTGGACATATAGCATCCGAATGCACCAACAAACGGGTGATGGTACTTCGGGATGGGGAGATTGAAACGGGAAGCGAAAAAGAAGAAGAAGAAGAGACAAGAGAGGTGGAGAGTGATGATGAGACGTATGAGTATGCACCCGCACTTGTTGTTCGGAGGGTGTTAAGTTCTCAAGCAAAAGAGGAGGAAGTTAACGAACAAAGAGAAAATCTATTTCACACACGTTGTTTTATTAAAAATAAAAATTGTAGTGTGATAATAGATAACGGGAGTTGCACTAATGTCATTAGCGCTATGCTAGTGGAAGAACTCGATCTCCCAACAACAAGACACCCTAAACCGTATCGTTTACATTGGCTAAATGATTGTGGGGAAGTTCGAGTTAATAAACAGGTACTAGTGGCTCTCACCATCGGAAGGTATCAAGACAAAATCCTATGTGATGTCGTTCCGATGCATGCTTGCCATATCTTGTTGGGAAGACCATGGCATTTTGATCGAGATGCTACTTTGAGCGGAAGGAAAAATCGTTACTCATTCGAGAAGGACGGAAGAAAATTACCTTAGCTCCCATGACTAAGGTACAAATACAAGAAGATCAACTTCGTCTTGAAAAGGAAGTTGAAGGAAAATCGAGAAAAGAAAAGGAAAAGAAAATGAAAAAAATGAAAAAGCGAGAAAATGAAAAAATGAAAAAACGAAAAATGAAAAAATGAAAAAATGAGAAAATGAAAAAATGAAAAAATGAAAAAATGAGAAAAATGAAAAAATGAAAAAATAAAAAAGAAAGAAAAAGAAAATTTGAGAAAATGCATGCTTGTAAGTGCAAAGGAACTTGAAGAAGATATCAAGGAAAATGCACCCATATACTTGATTATTTTCCGAAAGTTTGCGCTACTACTAACCCAGGGAACCGGATAATTCCGAGTTCTATTGAATCTTTATTGCAGGAATTTGTTGATGTTTTTCTGAAGAACTACTGCGGGGTTGCCACCAATCCGAGGGATTGAACATCAAATAGACTTTGTGCCCGGAGCGGTCATTCCAAATAGACCGGCATACCGACACAACCCCGAAGAGACCAATGAAATCCAAAGACAAGTCGAGGAGTTGTTAAGTCTTGGGTATATCCGGAGAGTCTAAGTCCTTGTGCCGTTCTGTGATCGTCGTGCCAAAGAAAGATGGAACGTGGAGAATGTGCACCGATTGCCGAGCGGTAAACAATATCACGGTTAAGTATCGACACCCTATTCCAAGGTTAGATGATATGTTAGATGAATTACATGGTTCATGTGTTTTCACTAAAATCGACCTAATGAAAGGATATCACCAAATTCGTATGAAAGAAGGAGATGAATGGAAAACGGCTTTCAAAACTAAATACGGATTATACGAATGGTTGGTAATGCCCTTTGGACTAACGAACGCACCAAGTACTTTTATGAGATTAATGAATCATGTTTTACGTGCATACATCGGAAAATTCGTTGTTGTATACTTTGATGATATACTCATTTACAGCAAAAATGTTGAAGAACATGTTGAACATTTAAGATTAGCTTTAATTACCTTGAGAAGGGAACAATTATATGATAGTCTTAAGAAATGTACTTTTTGCATGAATGAAGTTATTTTTCTTGGATATGTCGTTAGTGCTGACGGCATAAAATTTGATGAAGAAAAGGTTAAGGCTATCCGAGAATGGCCTAGACCAACGAATGCGTCCGAGGTAAGAAGTTTTCATGGCCTAGCAGGGTTTTACCGACGCTTCGTAGAAGATTCTAGCACAATTGCAGCCCCATTAAACGAACTTGTCAAGAAACATGCTAAGTTTAATTGGGGAAATGAACAAGAAAAAGCATTTAACACTCTGAAAGATAAATTGTGCACCGCACCTGTCTTAGCATTACCTGATTTTTCTAACACTTTTGAAATTGAGTGTGATGCTTCAGGAGTAGGAATAGGAGCAGTATTAATGCAGGGAAAAAGGCCGATAGCCTATTTTAGTGAGAAACTTGGAGGAGCTACATTGAATTACCCGACCTATGACAAGGAATTGTATGCTTTGGTTCGAGCCCTACGTACGTGGCAACACTACCTATGGCCTAAGGAGTTCGTGATTCATACCGATCATGAATCCTTAAAGCATCTCAAAGGACAGGGTAAATTGAGCAAGAGACATGCCAAGTGGTTAGAGGAAATTGAATCCTTTCCTTACATCATCAAATACAAACAAGGTAAGGAAAACATTGTCGCCGACGCTTTGTCAAGAAGGTATGTATTACTCAATACACTTTCTTGTAAACTTTTGGGATTTGATTTATTGAAAGAAGCATATGAGGGGGATAAAGATTTCCATGATATTTATGTCGCTTGCGAGAAATAAGGAGTAGAAAAATTTTATCGGGATAATGGATTCTTGTTCCGTGAAAATAAACTTTGCATTCCTTTTTGTTCAACACGGGAATTATTGATAAGAGAAGCACATAGTGGAGGTCTAATGGGACATTTTGGGATTTCTAAAACTTACGAAATATTGCATGAACATTTCTTTTGGCCAAAAATGAAACATGATGTTTTTAAAGTTGTAAATTCATGCATTGTTTGTAGGAAAGCAAAATCGCGAGTGTTACCGCATGGTTTGTATATGCCACTTCCGGTACCTTCCGAACCTTGGGTTGATCTTTCTATGGACTTTGTATTAGGATTACCCAGGGCGAAATCCGGTTGTGACTCCATTTTTGTTGTAGTTGATAGATTTAGCAAAATGGCACACTTCATTGCATGTCATAAAACGGACGACGCCACACATATTGCTAATCTATTTTTCAAAGAAATTGTTCGTTTGCATGGTATGCCCAAAAGCATCGTATCCGATAGAGATACCAAATTTTGAGTCATTTTGGAGAGTCTTATGGGCAAAATTGGGGACGAAATTGCTTTATTCTACAACATGTCATCCCCAAACTGATGGTCAAACCGAGGTTGTTAACCGAACGCTTGGTCAATTGTTGCGAACTATTGTTAACAAAAATTTGAAAAATTGGGAAACATCTTTACCATTTATCGAGTTTGCCTATAATCGAACCGTACATTCTACTACGACATTTTCGCCATTTGAAATCGTGTATGGTTTTAATCCAATAACTCCTTTAGACTTGTTGCCTATTCCAATAGATGACGGGAGTAACCTTGATGGCAAGAAAAAGGCGGAGATGGTGAAGCAATTACATGCCAAAGTTCGTGAACAAATTGAGAAGCGCAACGAACACAATGCAAGAATGAAGAACAAGGGACGTAAACAAGTACTCTTTGAACCAGGTGATTGGGTTTGGGTTCATTTGAGGAAAGAACGATTTCCCATTCAAAGAAAATCCAAGCTAATGCCAAGGGGAGATGGACCGTCCGGATCTTAGAGCGGATTAACGACAATGCCTATAAAGTAGATCTACCTGGTGAGTATAATGTTTCCACTACTTTCAATGTTGCTGACTTAAGTCCTTTTGAAATTTCAGATTCGAGGACGAATCCTTTTGAGGAACGGGGGAATGATGTGAATCAAGATATTATGAAGAACCCGGATGAGGACTTGAGCATGCCGACTGGACCAATAACGAGGTCTCGATCAAAGAAGTTCAAAAATAATTTATCGACACTCATCATTGATATGGTTAAAAATAACTATGTTATCAAAGACAACAAATTCGTGAGTAGTGTCGAAGTTGTCGAACAATAAGTTTTTCGTTTATTTTATCTTGGTGTATTTTAATTTGAATTGTATTTTTATATTTTGAGTTGTATATAATCGAGTCGTGTAATATTAATGTCGAAGACGATCGGAAAAGACGAACAAACAAACAAGGATCAAATTTCCGCGCGTAAGACTGACACGCAGCAGTCTCGTATTTTGGCCATAACTTACTCGTCCGAAATCCGATTCAGGTGATTCAGGTGTTTATGGAAAGCTAAGAAAGAGAGCTACAAATATTGTTCAGACCATAGGACCAAATTCGGAGACATTGGAGCTCAGAAATGATAAAACAGACAGCATCGGATTTATGGTGACTTGTTGTCCTTGTTTTCACACCTTAAAATCTTGATTTTTGATATTTTGTCACCTAAACATATGTTGACTGACTTTGTATCAGATTTTAGGATCTTTGAATGTTGATTTTTCTATTTTGTAGGTTTCTAGTTGTTTCCTTGTTCACACTAGAGTTAGGTGTAAGATTTTGGCTATAAATAGCCTTGAAGTTTCATTGTAAGAGGACCAAAGATTTTATGAATTTGAGAGTGTTTGTATTAACAAACCTTTGTGAGTGCTTTCTTGTTTTGTTGAGTGTGTCTCCAAAACATCCCTTGTGTGATTTATATACTTATCAAGTGCAATCTTGTTAGTATTTATATTCCACCCCTTCCGAGTTGCTACGGCGTGTCACGTAGAGGTTTGGAAGTAAAGCCCCATTTTGCTTATTTTGAAAACATCCTGGGAACGAATTCATCTAGCGGTGTCGGTTACCATAGCGTGTCGTGTGGGGGTCGCATCATATGCTTTTGGGGTTTTATCTTACTACATAGGCAACATTGCCATGAAGGAGGGACAAGAGCATAAGGACTATCACTTCTATGGTCCTGTTTGGGCTTTACAGATATGGTCGTATGAGATGATTCTTTCATTGTGTGGTATTCAAGATAAATCTGTCCAAGTCCCCCGGTGTTTGATGTGGACTACGAGGAAGATGTTCTGTGATTTTACTCATTTCTTCGACGATAAGGTACATAAATTTGTCAACGTATTTTCTCCTGACTTCACTCATCTCTTCAACGTTATGTGATTGCCCATCTAATGGTATGCTTTAATGACTACTTTTGCAGCACAAAGTACTTCCCTCTTTACCACATCTGGAGGAGGATGAGGCTGAGTACTACTACCTGAGTTTTGAGAATGGCTCGCCATATGACGTTAAGTTCATTAAGCCTATAAGAATAGCTGTGAAGAACAAGGAGGATGAGCCTGCGCCGATACCGAGAAAGAAAGTTATGGATAGGTTGAAGAAGGCTGCTGGGAAATTGATGAGTCGGCACATAAAGTGTCGAAGAGACGCCGACAGAGTACCCCACCAGTAGATGGTGCAGAGACATCGGACCGGGAGAGGAAGCCAGAGAGGGTGTGTTGTGTCTACGGACTTCCTTGTCCGGACCACACCCAGGACGCGAGCAGGGATGAGTACTTCGATCGCCATTTGAAGGCGATCTTATACGACGAGTCGGAGACAGGATTTATTGCTCGAGTTTCTCGCCGGGTGCTTTCTGGGATCGTGGATTTCTTCGGACCTACGTATAGATGTTCTAGGAGCCCGGCGCATTACTCAGCTGGGAGCCATGATAGGTTTCCCGATAGGCCTCATCATTCTGTATCTGTTAGCAGCACCCAACGAAGGATTCCTGACCCTCCACGTCACTCAGTCTCTGGTGCAGCCCACAGTCACCATTCTCAGCGTCAGCCTAGTCATCATTCTCAGCGTCAGCCTAGTCACTATTCTCAGCGTCAGCCTAGTCACCATTCTGAGGTCCAGCACAGTCACCACTCTGAGATCTAGCACAGTCATCATTCTCAGAGTCATCATTCTTTTGAGCGGACTGAGCAGCCCTTGATTCTGAGCATCAGTATTAGCCATTTGACGCGATGTTTCAGCTGTATGGGACGATGTTCGACTGGTTTCAGGACGAGCATCATTATAGTGCGATGTTTCAATGTGAAGGTGGTGGTCCTCAGCAGCAGCCTCCATTTCAAATCGAGCAGCCAGTTTTTGAGATCGAGCAGCCGGTTGTAGAGCTCTCTGATCGTTATAGTTGTGAGAGTGATGCTGAGGGTGATGAACATGGTGAGACTGCGGGGACGCAGCAGTTGGGTAAGCGTAGTCTTACACCGCGAGTGAGTCGACCATCTGCTGCTCTTCGGGAGCCTTTTGTGGTGGCGCCTCCAAGAGATAGCGAGGCTCTGAAGAAGTTGTACCTACACTTTAGAAGGGAGCAGCCACATGATGCTATTGTCTGGTGTTTGGAGACTGTGCATGCTCTCACCCAGGCGTTATTTGACCGGATAGAGTCTAGCCGTGAAGACTTTGATGCCGAGGTGATAGATTGTTATGTGCTTGCGACTCGAGCGAGGCTTTGGAGGGGAGTCCGTAGTGTTGGTATCGGTAGAGTTGGTACTGTACTTGCCGGCTCCCAATTTGACATAAGTTCTATAACTTACTCGCTTGTATATCATTGGTGTGATGTGGATTTATTTTTATTTTGTGGTTTAGCTTTTTGTAGTTAGTTATGGCCAACGAGTTTGCAAGACTCCATCCGGATGACCCACTTGGTATCAAGGTGATAGGGAAGCCGGTTTACAGGGATTGGAAAATTCCTAAATGCATCGAGGACTACATGACATGTCTTGATACACCACATGCGGTTCCATGGTCAAATTGCAACGAGGTAATTTTGAAATTTATATTTATAAATGATTCGCTATGTTTGATATGATGATCTTATATGATTACATATTTTGTTTCAACAGATCATTGCCATTTGTTGCCTCGACCAGAGCCACTGGGTGACTATCAAGATTGACATCATAACATGGACCATGGATTTGTACAATTCCTTGTCACACCAACACCAAGATGGTCGATACCGATTCAACCAACTGCGACCTATTACTCGTCTGATGCCTCGTGTGCTAGCTCAATTCGGGTACTGGCTGAATAACCAATTGAATAAGAAGTATGAGACGGAGATGAGTTTCAAAATTATGCCATGAGAGCTACCGTTCATACAAAACGACAATCACAGTTGTGGCCCCTTCGCATGCATGTACTTGGATCGAGTCGTCTCTGCAAACCCAGCATCAAGGTACCAAATCAAGGAACTTAATGAGAAATATATTAAGAAATATCGATATGGTTTAGCTGCTAAAATCTTTATGTTGTCGTTAGACATGTAAAATGGTTTATGGTGTGTTGTGTTGTGACAAGATTAATGTGTCGTGTTGTTAAATATTTATGTTGTCGTTAGACAGTTACGATCGTGTGCAACCTACCCACGGTCATGGGTTGCTGCTGTCGTGTGCCCACGATGGCTGTCATGACCGTGTGCACACGACCGTATGTCCCATCATGGGCACAGCTGTGTGCACCATCGTGGGCACGGCCCTGTGCACCATCGTGTTCACACGACCGTGTGCCCCATCGTCTGCACATGAACTTTTGGTATTTTTGCCAATTTGATTTATTGTGTTATCTAGAAGGATGTTTTGTGATTCTAAAATTGCTTGTTCAAACATTAATTACTATATAACTTCTTATACAAACTCGTATTTGTCATTTCGTATAATTCATTAGTATATGAGATATTTCATACAGACGATGAACTTATCCGTACGAACTAATACATTGAGAACATATATACTACACATGATATGCAATGTATTATGTTAATTCAATCAATAACTTTTTAAATAAGTGTATCGTTAACAAATACTTGTTAATATATAAGTAACAACACCGAAATTGACGAGTAATTTGAGAAATTGGTGAAAATTTTTGATGTTCTTGTGCACACGACCGTGTGCCCCATCATGGACACGGCCGTGTGCACCATCGTGTGCACATGAACTTTTGGTATTTTTGCCAATTTGATTTATTGTGTTATCTAGAAGGATGTTTTGTGATTCTAAAATTGCTTGTTCTAACATTAATTACTATATAACTTCTTATACAAACTCGTATTTGTCATTTCGTGTAATTTATTAGTATATGAGATGTTTCATACATATGAGGAACTTATCCGTACGAACTAATACATTGAGTATATACTATACATGATATGCAATATATTATGTTAATTCAATCAATAACTTTTTAAATAAGTGTATCGTTAACAAATACTTGTTAATATATAAGTAACAACACCCAAATTGACGAGTAATTTGAGAAATTAGTAAAAATTATTGATGTTCTTGTGCACACGACCGTGTTCCCCATCGTGGGCACGGCCGTGTGCACCATCGTGTGTACATGAACTTTTGGAATTTTTGCCAATTTGATTTATTGTGTTATCTAGAAGGATGTTTTGTGATTCTAAAAGTGCTTGTTCAAATATTAATTACTATATAACTTCTTATACAAACTCGTATTTATCATTTCGTGTAATTCATTAGTATATGAGATATTTCATACAGATGATGAACATATGTACTACACATGATATGCACACGTGGATACAGTGCCAATTTGACACCGTAGACACCGTGACACCTGGTTGCCAACGTGGCACACGATCGGAGCACACGATCGTGCCCATCATGTGCACCATCGTGTGTACTACAAAGGGCAGCATCAAATTATTTTATTATAAAATCCCATCGTGGGTCCCCCTTTTTCAATATAAGCCCATCTTCGTGGACCGAGAGCGAAATACCTGAACCGTAGTCCCCCCCTTTTCACTATAAACCCTAATCAATTACAATCAGTTAAAATCCATTAAAATCAAATACGCGAAATGAGCGGCCGATTACGAGAAAGCAAATTAGGAGGAATCGAAGCACCTCAACCAAAAAGAAGAAGGAGGATACCTCCTCCCAACCCACCATACAGAACTAGGCCGAGAGGAAGATACTCAATGCTCAGAGTAAGTTTTTTGATTTTGTTGTATGTGTAGTGTGTACTGCGAATTAATGTATTTTATGAAACATGGCCTATTTAAAAACACTGTGAGCACTCCAGTCATACTAGATGGTGATGATGATAATGATTTAGAGATTTCTGAGAAGACAAGTAAAGAAGTTATTTTAGAAGAAAAAGTTCATGGAGATGATGATACAAGATAAAAGAAACAACATCAGATGGGGGTGAAGGGATCCAAGTGATTGTGGTTTTTAAGACATTATTAGATATTTTGGTGCGATGGTGATGAACTTTTGTTTTGTAAAGTTATATGCTTTTGGTGTAAACTATTTCTCTTTAAAGTGAGCTACTTTACATCACTGATGTTTGACTTAAATTTCAATTTAAAGATAAAGAAAATAGACACAAAATTATGCATTTCAACTAATAATCAAAATACTGAATCAATACATGGTCCATCGAGGATCAAAATATCAGCACATGATTGTTGCTAGTAAGTCACAAAATATATAAATACATAAGTAATTTAAGTTTCATGGTATGGACATCCCCTTATGTCATGGTCATCATTACGACAAATGCTACACCTCTTCTTCTGCCGGTGCCTTTGCCCCGTTTGTTCATCCATTCCTTGAGTTTCTTCAGGGATATTCAAATCCACACCACCTATGGGAATGAATGCTTTGCAAGATTTTCTATTGTGGCCGGTTTCTTTACACTGCACACCTGAGGCCGTCCACCTGCGGGCAAATTTTCAACAGCGGATCGTGCACGACTCATCCTTGGTCGGCCGGCTTGTCGTACCCCCTCTGGAGGTACGCAAATGATGGATGAGATCTCCGGTGGGACATTCCACTCATCAGGATGTGGGATAAGATTAATATGCTCCTTATAAGTCTCTCTAAGGCCTTGTTGCTTGAAATAACGACTAACAAAATCATATACGGACAAACCATTGCCGGCATTCCTGTTACAATAAGCAATTATGTCAAGAATGTTGCGTAGGATAATGTATTTTTGATACTGATGAGGTGTAGGATAAATCCAGACCAGCCCTGTGTTGCACACGATGGCAACACACGATCGTGCCCATCGTGGGTTACGATCGTGCCCATCGTGGGTTACGATCGTGTGCATTTTGCCCACGGTCATGGGCTGCTGCTGTCGTGTGCATCCTGCCATGACCGTGGGCACACGATGGCTAGTCCCATCGTGGGCACGATCGTGTGCCCCGACAGCACTCAGCAGATGTAGGATACAGCGCCCGCAAGCTGTAGGATACAGCGCCCGCAAGCTATAGGATACAGCACCTGCAAGTTGCAGGATACAGCGTCCGACAGCACCCGCGTGCCCACGACCATGACCGTGTGCACATGACAGCATAGACAAAAACATTGAATGGTGTGCACATTAGAGCAAAACAATTACCTTATAGCGGCAACAGCATGACGACATGGAATCTAATCCAAATCAAACTCACGACAACAACATGTCCAGATTCGAAGGTCGACCTCATAAGAAACTTTGTTTTCTTCGACTTTATAAACAAGTGGGGTGGTAGCTCGAACGGTAAGAGTCAGACTGGCTTGCACAGAGTTAGAAAGTTTTTCAAAAGTGTGCATTGTCAACTCATGGTCTCTTGATGTAGCTTCTACCCGCTTTTCATCAAACCAATTCTATAAAATTAGGCGAAATATCTCAAGTAACGAGCAAACAGGTAAACGCCTCACCCACAACATACGATTATTAAAGCATTCAACATCATTGGATGTCAAGAAGTTATAGCATCTACCGGACACTTCGATCTAGCCCACCTCTCTAGCCCAATTTCAGAAAGGCGTCTGTGAGCCCCATTAGGGCTTTCAATATGTAGTTTCGAAAAGTAGTTTTCAAAAACTTCTTCACGATGCGTGTAGACAGCAGTTCTAAAGAGTCTTATAGCATGCGCACCGTAGGAGGTCAGATTTTTTGCAAGATGGTGATAGCACAACCCGTGGAATGCATTTGGATAGACGACTCGAACAACATTCTGAATGCTTTTATGTTGGTCACTCACAATCAGTAAATCTTCCATCGGATTGTAGCATCTGTGCAGGTTATATAGAAAATAAGTCCATGACTCGTCGTTCTCTATCGGAGCGAGACCAACTGCAAGAGGAAATACTTGCTCGTTCCCATCAAATGTGACAGCCGCAAATAGAGTTCCTTTATTCCTTTCCTTCAGGTGGGTCCCATCAACTATAATCACCGGTCGAAGGCACGTATCAAATGCCCTAATACTCTGTCCGAATGCAACGGACATGTGGCAAAACACTCCCTCACGAGTCGTCTGCAAATCATAAATTGTCCTTGGATTACGTTGTTTTAACAAATACAGATAAGATGGGAGCCTCAGATATGACTCATCAAAGCCGCCATATGTATTCTCTATCGATATATTCCTCGTCCGGATAGCAAAACTGTATAGCATGTCAAGCCGTACTCCCTACACATCTCTGCAATCATATTCTTTGGCCTCAAAGTGACCCCCTCACCGGTCAATTTTTAGCAAAATAATGGGCGACAACCTCAGAAGTGACCGATCGTGCGACAGCACGGTTCAAATCAGGGTGACAGCTGTGCTCCAAGGTCAACTTAGTAATTCTCCAAATAGTTGCACCCTCAATAGCACACAACCTAAACTGACAATTTTTTCGCCCAATCTTACAGAAAAACACTATACGTTTATCGGCGGAACGATCAGTGATACACTGTAGCATGTTTTCCAAATGATACATTCTTACAGTTATACTCAACTCTGTCTTGGAACGAAATATGGACCCCACCTCTAGCTGACCAGTAACCGGTGGAGGCTGCTCGACCCAACACAAAGTCCCGACACTACCGGGGTCTGGAAATGGAATGATCCAGTTACGCATTGATTGTAGATGATCATGCTCACTCGCAGATTGATGGTCGGATGATGTTGGGATAACAATACCCGGTATCGAAACAGTTAGGATAAACAATCCCTGTATCGAATAGTGGTGATAAGATGTTTTGACAAATATGCCAAATCCAGCATACAATAAACAAATTGTCTCGAAATGCTGATCAAAAGTGTCAACCTGTATCGAAGACCTCTCGTAGATCCAGCATACAATGGAACCTATTATACAGCAAAGAAGTCTCATAAAGACTAAGTATGGAAGCTGTCTCGAATCGACAATACATCTATCTTTCCGTACAGCTCTCAACAGGACAAGAAGGAATCATATTCGCTAGAAGTCAAGTCCCGTTGATAAAAAAGTATTTAAATACTAAAGGATAAAGTATTTAAATACTGTAAGTCAAAAGATCTTCAAATCCTGCAATATCCGGATCTCAGTCAAATGTCTGTTGTCACAGAATCTTGCCCAACAGATATATTTCAAACGGATATATTTCAGAAGGCTCTATATATATCTCTAGAGTTTGAAGATCAACCGATACAACAGAACGAACGACTGAACGACTTACAAACGATCAAGCTTACAAGAAATATTCAGAGCAAAATATATCTCCCAAGCTTTCTGATATTCAGATAAAAGAGATATACAGTGTTCAACCCTTGAACAACATATCATCAGCTTATAGCACAGAAAGTCATAGCTGTTGTTCAACCCTGTTCTATCTTTGAACAAACTTATATCAGCCCTGTGTGGACTGAGGAATCTTTGCTACTCCTGAACTGTGTGTGACGGACTTGCATTGAAGAAGACGAAGCTTCTGAACTGTGTGTGAAGAAGCCAGTCAAAGTGTTAGCTCAAACCAATCTGTGTGAACGGTTGAAAGCTAAGATCTTTATATCAATCTGTGTGAACGATATATTGATTAAGTGTTGTTATAATTACGTAGTTGTGTATGCAGTAATTATAATAAACTTTTTAATCCTATGTGGAGGACCAGTATACGTAGAGGGGTTTACCTCGAACCACTTTAAATATTGTGTTATTTACCTTCTGCCTTTATTGTTTTATTAACTGTGATTATTTAAGTATACACTGCACATCGAGTTGCTGTATCCACAACAACTTACTATTTAAGACTTCCGCTACGTACTCAGATTTAAAAACAGTACAGCTTGTTGTTTAAAACACTTTCCAAGCTGTATCCAGTATACTTAGTGGCCAACAAGTGGTATCGGAGCAGTTGATTCTAAAAAGAATCAGTCGTATTTTTAACTGAATCAGATCCAAATCACTTAATTTTTAAAACAGTCTTTTTCATTCCTTTATTCTCACATGGATACATCTATGATCAACAAAGTGCCTATATTCTCTATTAATGAATTTGATGATTGGAGAATCAGGATGGAGGCTCACCTTGCAGCAATGCATGAAGGAATAATTTTTGTTATACAGGATGGTCCCATTAAGATCATGAAGGTAAATACGGCCGCAAGGATTGAAGGCCAAGCACATGCTGAGATGCTCGAGAAGAAGCGCGAGTAATGGACCGCAGATTAAAGAAAGCGGCCAACCTCGACAATGTCGCGAAGAATGCGCTGTTTGTCACCCTCGACAAAGGCACATTCTCGAAGGTAAAGAGCTGTAAAACAGCCAAGGAAATCTAGGATAAACTCAAGTTGATTTGTGAGGGAACTGAGCTCTCAAAGAAAATAAAATTTCAAAACTAACTCAGCAATTTGAATCTTTTGAAATGAAACCAACTGAAACACTTGAGGAACTTGACCTCAGATTCACTGGTATTGTTGGTGAACTTGAAGCTTTGGGCAAAATTTATACCCAAAAGGAGAAGAATTTAAAAATTTTCAGATCTCTCCCTGCCCGATGGGGCATTAAGACCACAGCTATGCGTGTGTCGTGTAATCTAAATGAAATATCTACTTTTGATCTCTTCTCTGACCTCAAAGCTTTTGAGTATGATATTGACAGAAGAGAGAAAGCTGAAGAATCTCCTTCAAAGGTTACAACACTAGCCGTTGTATTGAACCGTCGACACAGCATGCCCAGTTCGTCGAAGCCTAGTCACAAGAATGCTGACAGTGACGACAACATCCTGTCTCAAGATGAAATGGCGCTTCTCATGCATAAGTTCAAGTAGTTCATCAAGCAATCGGGAAAAACTCCCTACAGGCCCAAGCATGTTCACAAGGTAAGTACTGAAACTTCCTCTGGTGACGCTAACCTATGCTATAATTGCAGGAAACCAGGGCATTATGCAAACAAATGTCCTCATCCCAAAGTTCAAAGGTTGCCAGAAGCCGAGCAACAAGAGAGGGATGAACGAAGACGTGTTTGGAAAACCAAGCTCAAGGCACTGATAGGAGAATCAGAAGCCTCCCCCACACCATCTAAATCCGAAGAATGTCTTCAGTTGGTCACTGAAAGTGACATCTGATGATGAGTTCGAAGATAAAGCATATATGTGCTTTATGGCCAAGGACATTCCGGAAGATGAAGATAGCGACGATGTGGCAAGCTCAACCTCAATCATTCCTTCCAATGCATCTCATACTTTTGAAAACATGATCAATGAGTTTAAGAACATTCAAAAGGCCCATGAGACACTGAAAAATGAGAATATACGGCTCCAACTGTCTAACATAGAGGTGAAAGATGAAAATGATTTGTTGAAAATAAATTATGAAAATATGTCTATTGACTGTGAAACCAGCAAAGTCGACCATGAAAAACTCATGGAGAGCAATCATCAACTTGCTCATGAACTAAGTGAGGTTAAAATTCATAATGAGATCAAGAGAAATGATTTTGTTCTACTTCAAGCCAAGTCAAAACTCTCGAAAAACGAGAAGATGAACTTGAGACCATTCTGAAATCTTTCGAGAAATCGTCCAAAAGAATGGAAGAAATTCTAAGCATTGGGCAACATGCTCATGATAAAGTGGCTTAGGATACAACTCATTTTCAAACAAAGGGAAAACTAGTACAGTGTTTGTCAGGGGTGTGGAACCCATTCCTGTGTCGAAAGAAACTTTGAGCCCTATGAAGGAACCTGTTTCACAGCGAACAACAAAGGCTGCCATTCCGCCACCTGAATCATACTCCAGACAACGGAATCACCAGCCATTCAGACCTGAAAGGCGCACTCAACAGGATGCTCCCCGAGCATATCAACAGCGCCAACAGCCGTTCAGAAGGAAGGTTGTATCCAAACATCAAAGGCCTGCACGGCAGTACTTTCAGTATAACACGCCTAGGTATTGGATACAGGAGCCTCGTTATTCATCGAGACAGCAAGCTTCCGCACAGTATCAACAACAGCATTGAGAATCCAACTGGAGACCCAGAAGGCAAGCTGTAAGGCCAAAGAAAATGGCTCCACCTCCGAGACGGCATATGTACTGGATTAATAATAATAACCCTGATTTTCACATGCATAATGATTATCATAGATACAGTAACTACGTACATGCCCCATGTAGATACCGCAAGTCTGTACCAAATGTTACCTACAGTAAACCAATTGCTGTCAGGAAAGTTTGGGTACCTAAAGGCACTAAAATTCACGGACCCAACAATCAAAGGGGACCTAAATCTACATAATTTATGTGCTACAGGACATTTTGGAGAAGGATATATGGTACTTCGATAGTAGATGCTCCCGGCACATGACAGGAGATAGAAGCAAGCTATCAGATTTCATAGAAGGTCGCAGTCCAAAAGTGCACTTCGGTGATAAATCTAAAGGAAGAACAAGAGGAAAAGGAAACATTCTTGTCGGAAAATTCAAAGTCACCGATGTAGCTCATGTTGAAGGCTTACAGTACAATCTACTTAGTATTAGCCAGTTCTGTGACAAACAGTTCTCGGTGAAATTCTATGTAGATCACTATAGAGTCAAGAACATCCTGACTAAAGAAGTTGTACTCACAGGAAGCAGATCAGGTAATATGTACATTGCGGACTGGATGCCTACGAGCTCCACAATTCCTTGTTTAGTTGCCAAAGGCACTGCAGATCTAAGCTGGCTATGGCACAAGAGGATGTCACACGTCAACTTCAAGACGATCAACAAGCTCTCAAGACAGGGACTAGTTAGAGGTTTGCCGAATGTATCATTCCAAAAACACAGTGTCTGTGGACCATGTCAAAAAGGCAAGCAAATCAAGTCCACCCTGAAGAGCAAATCCTACCTTTCAACCCACAGAGTGTTGGAGATGCTACACATGGATCTTTATGGTCCTGTAGACCCGGTAAGTTTGGGAGGTAAGAAATACTGTCTTGTTGTTGTTGATGATTAATCCAGGTATGCTTGGACAATTTTCCTAAGCAAGAAGAAGGAAACAACATCAAAGCTGCCCGAGCTCTTGAGAAAGCTTCAAAATGAAAAGGGATCGAGTATCGTGTCCATTCGTTCCGACAGAGGTACAGAATTTACTAATCGCTTTATAGAGCAATACTATTCATAAAATGGGATACAACACGAATACTCAGCTGCCCGTACACCTCAACAAAATGGTGTTGCCGAGCGAAAGAATAGGACGCTGAATGAAGCAACAAGGACAATGATTGCCGCAAACAAGTTGACATAACGTTTCTGGGGTGAAGCAACAAATACAGCATGCTACACTCAAAACCGCTGTATCATCAATAAGCACCACAACAAAACAGCATACAAGGTATGGAACAATAAAACTCCGTTAGTTTCGTATTTTCACATTTTTGGATGCAGGTGCTATGTGTTGAACAATGGGAAGGATCAACTTAGAGCCTTCGATGAGAAGTCAGATGAAGGAATATTTGTAGGATATTCATCCGTCAGCAAAGCTTACAGGATCTTTAATAAAAGGAAGCTGACGATCAAGGAATCAGTTCATGTAGTGTTCGACGAACCTCACCATGACCCTACAAGAGTAGAAGCTGTTACTCAGAACATCCAACAACTTTCCATCTTAGATCCACCAACTCCCATAGAACCTGTTGTTGACCTAGAAATCAACCCCACAGATGTAAGAATCGACGTAGATGAAGTCGATGCTATACAAGCTGAAGTTGTATCTACAACAACTCAAGATACAGTACGGGACCCTGAATTAGAACCCGACCGAAGATGGTTGAGAGATCACCCGCAAGAGCTGATCATTGGAAACATAAATGCTGGTGTCTCTACCCATAGGAGAATACAGAGTATACAAGGAAATGTACTGTGTGCACAAGAAGAACTAGATACTGAGATATCACCATTCCTTGAATGGAAATCTCAATCCGAGCTTAGAAGACTCAATATGTGCACTATTGCTGTATTCTTAGCCCAGTCCGAACCTGTTTCTACCATAGAAGCTCTTAATAATTCTCATTGGATAACATCTATGGAAGAAGAGCTTAACGGTTTCGAAAGAAACAATGTATGGTATCTTGTACCCAGACCTACGCATCAATCAGTTATTGGAACCAAATGGGTATTTAGAAACAAGAAGGATCGAAATGGACTAATTATAAGGAACAAATCCAGACTAGTCGCACAAGGCTATAGACAGGAAGAAGGCATAGACTACAATGAAACTTTTTCCCCTGTAGCCAGACTAGAAGCCAGTAGAATATTTTTAGCCTTTGCCACCCATAAGAGCTTCATTGTATACCAAATGGACGTCAAAAGTGCATTCCTAAATGGAGACCTTGCCGAAGAAGTTTATGTTGAACAACCACCAGGGTTTGCCAACACAGATGGCATCGATCTAGTATATAGGCTGAGGAAAGCGCCGTATGGACTTAAGCAAACCCCTAGAGCATGGTATGAGACCCTGTCCCAGTATCTAACCGATAATGGATTTGAGAAAGGTGATGTGGACAAAACCTTATTCAAAATACAGGAAGGTGATGACCTTCTAATGGTTCAAATATATGTAGATGACATTATATTTGGTTCAACTAACCTTGCTTTATGTCAAATGTTCTCTCATATCATGCAAAGTAAATTTGAAATGAGTATGATGGGAGAACTTAGTTATTTCCTAGGTTTGCAGGTAAAGCAGTTGCCTACAGGAATTTTTATCAATTAGGAAAAATATAGCAAGGAGCTTCTCAACAAATTTGGAATGAACACTTCCAAATCATCGTCAACCCCCATGAGCAATTCCGTGCAAATTAGTGCTGATGAAGCCGGAAAGCCGGTTGACCAACATGAAGCTTATTGGCTCTCTCCTGTACCTAACGACTAGCAGGCCCGATATCATGTAATATCCGCATTTTTCTTTCCCTTGTATTTTTACTTTCGATGTATTTCTCGGTCGTAGTGACCCTCGTGTATCTTTCAGTGTATCTTTTCAGTCACCTGTTGATCTGATTCTCGTTATTGTTGTGAGGAACCACCGTTTCGGGGTTGCCGTGGATCCATTCTACATTATGATACGTTTTGAGATGTTCTGTTTGACGTTTCGTTCATATTCCGGTGTTTTGGACCGTTTACATTTCGTACCTAGCGCACGCTATCTTTTCTGCATAGCGTACGCTAGGGGTCACTTAGTAGCGCACGCTACGACTGCTTCGTAGCGCGCGCTAGAGAGCAAGCCACAGGAGTGGCAAGGCCGCCTCCACTGGATCGGCGAATTAGCGTACGCTACGTAGTCTAGCGCACGCTAATGTCTGGGGCTAGCGCACGCCGAGATTCCCAGAGCGTGCGCTAGCGTGAGTGTCAAGAGATCGGAGCTTTGCTCTCGGACTCAATTGCTGCCCGTGTACCGCACGTTATTGGTCAATAGCGCGCTACCGATACACTTTAGCGCACGCCACGTTTGGTGGATAGCGCGCTAATCGGATCGTGTGTGTATCGATGCTTGCTTCTGGACTCGGCTGATGTCCAGGTAGCATACGCTATTGGTCGATAGCGCGCGCTACCGAGAGATTATTAGCGCACGCTACGTTTCGAGTAGCGCACGCTAACGGCCAGAAATCTGGCTACTGGACTGGGGCGCTAACTGTATGGCTTGTAGTTTTATTCCGATAGCGCACGCTAACCTTGAGGATTAGCGCGCGCTAACACTCCCTGGCTATATAAACCAGGGAGTTGACCGAGATGAACACAATTTCTCATTTCTTCCTCCTCTCCGCGGCTAAGGCGATCCCGGGCGATTTTCTTGGCGATTTCTTCATCCAATCATCTCATCCAACATCTTCCTTGAGTTCTTGGTGTATTATAACAACATCAACACGAATCTTTCATCCTAATCCAAGGTAAAATCTCTTAGAACCCTACTTTTAGATAAATTGGGGGTTTTGGGATTTTCGTCCGATTCATTCTGTTTTGTTGGTGAATTCATGATGAATATGGTTAATCTTGTCGATATCATTAGTTTTCCTACGGATTCATAGTAAATTTTCATGTTTTTGCGAAATCGAGAGGGTTTGGTTGTGGTCCGCCCTCGTTGTTATTTTTGTACCAATATACATGAATCGTAGGCGGGTTTGCGGGTGTATTCCGTTTCCGTATTCGCCTAGAGTTGGTTGTGATTATGTTCTTCGAATCGTTAGGTTCGGTTCCGTTGATTCCTAGCGTTCGTCGGTGATTATCCTTTCCGTTCGTTGCGTCATCAATTATTCAAGGCAAGTATTTTTGGAAACCTTTATGCTTAACGTGAAATGGTAATGTATACCGTGTGTGATTTTCTCACCTCGGGAGGGTCCGACGGGATCACGGAGGGAATCTATGGCTTCGTCCTGGATTCATGAGTTTGTTTCGCTAGTCAGCTCGGGAGGGTCCTTAGAGGCCTCGAGTGGGATTCGTGGCTTCGTCCCTGTCCTAGGTGACGTGTGGTGCTTGATTTGTTTTATGAATGTGGCCAGCTCGGGAGGGTCCTTAGAGGACTCGAGTGGGATTCGTGGCTTCATCCCGGTCCTAGGCAAATTAATTGTGACTGTGTTTCCGGAAAAGACATGTCTGGTTTTGGTTTTTGAAATGATATTGGTGCATGTACTATGAAATGTGTAAGCGATTGGTTTGCCTTGATTACTTGTACTAGCGTAATTGCTAACCCCTTTGGGGACCCGTTGTGGGGAAATTCTTGTTATGGATTTCAGGTTATGACCATCCGGACGAGCGAGCACTGGGACAGTACGAGGATGTTGGCCAGGGCCATTGACATATGCATTTGGGTCATTTTATTTCTTTTGCCTACTTCGATATGGTTGTTTTCACATTTATAAACTTATAGATTGTACTCGCGAGTACTTAGGCTTTTCATTTCGAACTCCGTTTGTATTACCCTATATTTCTACACTATTAGTTGGTGCTTAATTCGCCGGTTACTCCGGGCGTATCTTCGTTTGTTGTATTATTTAAATGTTTGTCCTCGCTAACCGAGATGGTTAGTCGAGTGGAGTTTTCTTGTTGTAGCCTGGTGGGTCCCATGTAGGGGTCCACGGCGCTGTAATATACCCTGAATATCTCGGGGTGTTACAGAAAATGGTATCGGAGCGCTAGGTTTATGGATACATTGGCTTGTTGATTATTTGGGTCTAGTCGTGTTTTGTTTTGCATATTGTCACACCGCTGCCAGCATCTCGGTACTTCCACTGCTCGTAAGTTTTCTTATTCGGCTTTTCTATTTTTTGCATTTATTTTCACTTCTTGAATCGTAGTTGCTTTTTCCTCCCTTACTCATTATCTATATACCTCTGTTACCTCTTAACACCAGTATGGATGCCGGAGGAAACCGTGGTCGTGGTCGTGGATGCGGCCGAGGACGTGGGGCAGCCGGTGGGGCGGCCACGTCGCATTCTTCGGGAGCTGGCGATACCCGTGACCGTCACAGTAATGCTTCTTCTCAGGAGCGCGTCAATCTTGGTATTGCGGCTGTTATGCAGCAAATGGTTAACCAGATGGCGGCGATAGCTCAGGTGGTTCAGAATCCGGATTCGACCCATGCTAATCGGGGCAGAGCGGATCGTTGGCTTCAGGATGTCATCAAGATGCATCCTCCTCAGTTCTCGGGAGCTTCGGACCCGATCGGCTGGGGGGATGGATCAAGGATATATCTGAAGTCTTCGTTTCCACCAACTGTCCCGAGGATCGTAAGGTCCCTATTGCCCAGTACTTTCTCACTGGGGATGCTACGGATTGGTGGGAGGCTATTGGGCCCAAGGACCATGTTGCTTCGTGGGCCGAATTTTAGGAATTGATGGAGACCGAATATTGTCCGTGGCCGGTCAGGCAGGCTCGAGTGCATGCTTTCTATGATGCTCAACCGCGGGATATTCCCGTATCCCAAGCTATTGCCGATTTTAACAAGGAGTTGGGCTATGTGAAGACCCAAGTTGTCTAAGAGAGCGACAAAATTTTCCATTCGGGACTATATGTCTGGGCTCGTCTGTACTACTTTGAAGGATTATCAGAGTCGAGCTCTTGCTTATGATATGTCGGTGACGGCTAGTGCGACGGTCCGAGAGAGTAAGAAGCGTAAACTACCGGGATTTCTCGGGTTACAAGGGTGGAAGTCAGCAGAAATCTCAACCTGCAAATATTTCTACGGGTGGTTCGGCTCGTTTATCTGGGAGTTTCCGAAGTGCCGCCAGAACCTTCGTTCGGGACCCCAGATGCTTTAACTGTGGCAAGCCAAGCCACGTGAACCGGGATTGTCCTCGTCCACCTTTGACTTGTCATACTTGTGGTCAGTCGGGCCACAAGGCTTCTTTTTGTGAGAAGCTCAGACAGTTTCGCGGAGCCCGTTCTTCTCACCCAGCACCTATGGAGCCGAGTGTGAACCAGGGCTCAATTGCTCCGCCGCCACTGCCGAGTGCCGGCCGAGGTAGGGGTCGGGGTCAGCCCGCTAGAGGAGGAGCTTCCAGTGTCGGCTCTACCCAACCGCGTATCTACGAGATGAGGAGGGCCGATGATCCAACAGCTACTGTGGCGACAGGTACCGTTCATATCCATTCCCATCCTGTCAGTGTGCTTTTTGATTCGGGTGTTATGCAATCATTCATTTCTCTAGAGTGTGTACGCCGTTTGAGTCTCGATTGCTTGTCACCTTGCGAGCCTTTTATCGTTAAACTTCCTAGCAGTGATAGAATTGTCGGTGATCGAGAAGTCCGGGACTGTTCTGTGTTTATTTGTGAGAGGGCTTGGCTCTCTAATCTTATTTTCGTGGGTATCGAGGGTGAGGATTTAATTCTCGGGGATGATTGGCTCGAGCGGCATGGTGCAATCATGAACTACCACACGAGGATCATTACCATGCTAGCCGAGGATGGCACTGAACATTCTTTCGCGGGGCGAAAGAGAAACCAGAAGCTCGTTATTAACGCCTTGAAGGCGATGAGACTCCTGCGGAAAGGGTGTACTGGTTATTGGTGCTATGCCTTGAAGGCGGAGGATGGTGGAGTCGAGCTTTCGTCGATTCCAGTTGTTAGTGAGTTTCCTGATGTGTTTCCTGACGAGTTGCCGGGATTGCCACCGGATCGTGAGGTTGAGTTTGCTATAGAGTTAGAGCCGGGCGCGGCTCCAATTTTGAAGGCACCGTATCGCATGGCACCTTCAGAAATGGCCGTGTTGAAGAAGCAGTTGAGTGAGCTTCTTTAGTCGGGGTATGTTTGGCCGAGGGCCTCGCCTTGGGGCGCACCAGTCCTGTTTGTGCGAAAGAAGGATGGCTCACTGCGTTTGTGTATCGACTATCGCGAACTAAACAAAGTGACCATCAAGAACAAATATCCTTTGCCGAGAATTGATGACTTGTTCGATCAGTTGCAGGGAGCTGCGGTGTTCTCGAAGATTGATTTGAAATCGGGGTACTATCAGCTCCGGGTGAGGGAGTCCGACGTGCCGAAAATAGCTTTTCGGACGAGATACGGACATTATGAGTTTGTAGTCATGCCTTTCGGGTTAACTAATGCGCCGGCGGTGTTCATGCAGTTGATGAACAAAGTCTTTATCGAGTATTTAGATAAGTGTGTCATCGTCTTCATTGACGATATTCTTATTTATTCGAGGAACGAGGAAGAGCATGCCCATCATTTGCGGATAGTGTTAGACATTTTGAGGACCGAGCAACTCTATGCGAAGTTCTCGAAATGTGAGTTCTGGCTGAGGGAAGTGATGTTTTTTGGGTCACGTGATTTCAGCCGAGGGAGTTCGTGTGGATCCGCAGAAAATTGAGGCAGTGTTGGATTGGGCACCGCCCACGAATGTGAAGGAGGTCCGTAGTTTCTTGGGTCTGGCTGGCTATTACCGTAGGTTCGTCGAGGGTTTCTCAAAACTAGCTCGACCACTTACACAGTTGCTCCAAAAATCCGAGAAGTTCGTCTGGAATGACGAAAGGCAGTCGAGTTTTGAGGAGCTGAAGAGACATTTGACTTCAGCCCCGGTTTTAGCATTGCCGTGTGGCAACGAGGGTTTTGCCGTTTACAGTGATGCTTCGGGTCAGGGTCTTGGGTGCGTGTTGATGCAGCACGGCAAAACCATCGCATATGCATCGAGGCAGTTGAGGCCGTATGAGCTTAACTACCCTACTCATGATTTAGAGTTGGCGGCAGTCGTTTTTGCGCTCAAGATTTGGCGTCACTACCTTTTTGGCTCTGCATGTCAGATTTTTACCGATCATAAAAGTCTGAAATACATATTTACTCAGCGGGAGTTGAATATGAGGCAAAGGAGGTGGTTAGAGCTGATTAAGGATTATGACCTCGAAGTCCTTTATTATCCGGGCAAGGCGAACGTCGTGGCTGACGCCTTGAGTCGGAAACCGGTTGCGTTGCGAACGCTTGAAGTCCTTACATCTCAATCTGAGATTCGGTAGGCTTTGATCGAGTTAGATGTTGAGGTTTTATTGCCTGGAGCTGTCGGGCAACTTTGTGCTTTAGAGATTTCGTCGTCTTTGATCGATGAAATTAAGCTGAAGCAGTTAGAGGATCCGATGATTACTCAAATCCGAGAGAACGTTCTTAACGGAAAGTCTCCTGGGTTTGTGATTCATGAGGATGGTGTTTTGAGATTCCAGAGTCGGCTTTGTGTACCGAACGACTTAGAATTGAGACAGAGTATTCTGCGCGAGGCCCATGCTACACCTTACTCCGTTCATCCTGGTTCGAGTAAGATGTACAAGGACCTGAGGAGGAATTTTTGGTGGAATAATATGAAGGAAGAAGTCGCGCAGTTTGTAGCGAGATGTTTGACTTGTCAGCAGGTCAAAATCGAGCATCGACCGTCAAGGTTATTAGGTCACTTCGCTCCGAATGGAAATGGGAAGATATATCGATGGATTTTGTTACGAGTTTGCCGAGATCGAGGTCGGGCATGAATATAGTATGGGTGATTGTTGATCGTCTGACCAAATCGGCACATTTTATGGGCATCAAGGATACTTGGGGCCCGTAGAAGTTGGCTCGTGTTATCGCGCAGATTGTGAGGCTTCACGGTACTCCGAAGTCTATTGTTTCGGATCGTGATGGCCGATTTGTATCGCACTTTTGGCAGGCGGTGCATAAAGCATTGGGTACTTGTTTGCGTTTGAGTACCTCTTTTCATCCCCAGTCAGATGGACAGTCGGAACGCACTATCCAGACATTCGAGGATATGTTACGTGCTTGTGCTCTCGATTGGAGTAGTGACTGGGAGGAACATTTGCCATTAATCGAATTCACGTACAACAATAGTTGGCACGCGTCGATTCGGATGGCACCGTATGAGGCGCTCTACGGGCGGCGTTGTCGATCGCCGATTTTTTGGAATGAGGCGTCCGATTTGGTCGGGACCGAACCGGATGTCGTTTTAGAGATGGGGCGGAAGATAGAATTAATTCGGGAACGGATGTTGACTGCCCAGAGTCGACAAAAGTCATATGCCGATGTCCGTCGTCGACCTTTGGAATTCGAGGTGGGAGACCACGTTTTACTAAAGGTGTCGCCGACGAGAGGAGTTTTCCGTTTCGGGAAAAAGGGGAAGTTGAGTCCGAGATTTATTGGGCCCTTCGAGATTCTCGAGCGAGTCGGTGGGTTGGCATACCGTTTGGTGTTGCCCCTGGCCCTGAGTCATGTTCATAGCGTTTTTCATGTTTCCCAGCTGAGGAAATATGTCCCGGATCCTAGTCACATTATCGACTACGGGGAGATTGATGTCGCCGAGGATATTACTTTTGAAGAATGTCCCTTGAAGATTTTGGAGCATCGCGAGAAACGACTGAGGCATAAGACCATCAATTTGGTCAAAGTGCAGTGGTCGAAACATGGTGTCGAGGAGGCAACTTGGGAGACCAAGGATAGCATGCGTGCTAGATACCCCGAGTTGTTTGTCTCTTAAGTTTCGGGATGAAACTTGTTTTTAGAGGGGTAGAATATAATATCCCTATTTTTCTTTCCCTTGTATTTTTACTTTCGATGTATTTCTCAGTCGTAGTGACCCTCGTGTATCTTTCAGTGTATCTTTTCAGTCACCTGTTGATCTGATTCTCGTTATTGTTGTGCGGAACCACCGTTTCGGGGTTGCCGTGGATTCATTCTACGTTATGATACGTTTAGAGATGTTCCATTTGACGTTTCGTTCATATTCCGGTGTTTTGGATCGCTTACATTTCGTACCTAGCGCACGCTATCTTTCTGCATAGCGCACGCTAGGGGTCACTTAGTAGCGCACGCTACGACTGCTTCGTAGCGCGCGCTAAAGAGCAAGCCCTGGGAGTGGCAGTGCTTTCTCCAGCCCCCTGGACTGGAGAATTAGCGTACGCTACGTAGTCTAGCGCACGCTAATGTCGGGGGCTAGCGCACGCTGAGATTCCCGGTAGCGTGCGCTAGCGTGAGTGTCGATCGACGCTTTGCTCTTGGACTCAATCTGTTGCCCAGGTAGCGCACGTTATTGGTCGATAGCGCACGCTACCGATACACTTTAGCGCACGCTACGTTTGGTGGATAGCGCGCGCTAACTGGATCAGGTGTGTACTGAATAGTTGCTTCTGGACTCGGCTGATGTCCAGGTAGCGTACGCTATTGGTCGATAGCGCGTGCTACCGAGAGATTATTAGCGCACGATACGTTTCGAGTAGCGCACGCTAACGGCCAGAAATCTGGCTACTGGACTGGGATGCTAACTATATGGCCTGTAGTTTTATTCCGATAGTGCACGCTAACCTTGAGGATTAGCGCGCGCTAACACTCCCTGGCTATATAAACTAGGGAGTTGACCGAGATGAACACAATTTCTCATTTATTCCTCCTCTCCGCGGCTAAAGCGATCCCGGGCAATTTTCTTGGTGATTTCTTCATCCAATCATATCATCCAACATCTTCCTTAAGTTCTTGGTGTATTATAACAACATCAACACGAATCTTTCATCCTAATCCAAGGTAAAATCTCTTAGAACTCTACTTTTAGATAAATTGGGGGTTTTGGGATTTTCGTCCGATTCATTCCGTTTTTTTGGTGGATTCATGATGAATATGGTTAATATTGTCGATATCATTAATTTTCCTACCGATTCATGGTATATTTTCATGTTTTTGCGAAATCGAGAGGGTTTGGTTGTGGTCTGCCCTCGTTATTTTTGTACGAATATACATGAATCGTAGGCGGGTTTGCGGGTGTATTCCATTTCCGTATTCGCCTAGAGTTGGTTGTGATTATGTTCTTAGAACCGTTAGGTTCGGTTCCGTTGATTCCTAGCGTTCGTCGGTGATTATCCTTTCCGTTCGTTGCGTCATCAATTATTCAAGGCAAGTATTTTTGGAAACTTTTATGCTTAACGTGAAATGGTAATGTATATCGTGTGTGATTTCCTCACCTCGGGAGGGTCCGACGGGATCACGGAGGGAATCTATGGCTTCGTCCTGGATTCATGAGTTTGTTTGGCTAGCCAGCTCGGGAGCGTCCTTAGAGGCCTCGAGTGGGATTCGTGGCTTCGTCCCGGTCCTAGGTGACGTGTGGTGCTTGATTTGTTTTATGAATGTGGACAGCTCGGGAGAGTCCTTAGAGGCCTCGAGTGGGATTCGTGGCTTCGTCCCGGTCCTAGGCAAATTAATTGTGACTGTTTGTTTCCGGAAAAGACATGTCTGATTTTGGTTTTTGAAATGATATTGGTGCATGTACTATGAAATGTGTAAGCGATTGGTTTGCCTTGATTACTTGTACTAGCGTAATTGCTAACCCCGTTGGGGACCCGTTGTGGGGAAATTCTTGTTATGGATTTCAGGTTATGACCATCCGGACGAGTGAGCATTGAGACAGTACGAGGATGTTGGCCAGGGCCGTTGACATATGCATTTGGGTCATTTTATTTCTTTTGCCTACTTCGATATGGTTGTTTTCACATTTATAAACTTATAGATTGTACTCGCGAGTACTTAGGCTTTTCATTTCGAACTCCGTTTGTATTACCCTATATTTCTACACTGTTGGTTGGTGGTTAATTCGTCGGTTACTCCGGGCGTATCTTCGTTTGTTGTATTATTTAAATGTGTGTCCTCGCTAACCGAGATGGTTAGTCGAGTGGAGTTTTCTTGTTGTAGCCTGGTGGGTCCCATGTAGGGGTCTATGGTGCTGTAATATACTTTGAATATCTCGGCGTGTTACATATCCAGTTTGCTGTAGGAATGTGTGCGAGATATCAAGTAGCACCCAAAGAATCACACTTCAATACAGCTAAACGAATCCTGAAGTATATTAAAGGAACAGGCGATGTAGAACTGTGGTATCCTAAAGAAGGTGGATTCGATTTAGTTGGATACAACGACTCGTATCTCAGTGGCTGCAAGCTAGATAAGAAGAGTACAAGTGGAACTTGTCACTATCTTGGACCTAGAATTGTTTTCTGGTTCAGTAAGAAGCAATTGGCAAACTTACTTTCCACGGCTGAATCAGAATACTATGCTGCTGGTAGCTGCTGTATGTAGATCCTTTGGATGCAGCAACAGTTTTCAGATTATGGGATTGAAGCCAAGGAAACTCCAATCATGTGTGATAGCACGAGTGCAATTGCAATAACACACAACCCTGTATTGCACTCGCGCACTAAGCATATCAACATGAAGCATCATTTCATAAGGAATCATGTCGAGAACAAGAATGTTTGGCTACAAAAGGTTCATATAGATATTCAGTTGGCCGACATCTTCACCAAGCCTCTCGACACAGCAAGATTCAACATGCTTCGACAAGAATTGGGATTGCTACAGCCTGACTTCCTGTAAGTATTTACTGTTTTTACTCAACAATTGAGGGGGAATGCTGTAAGACCTAAGAATACAGTATCCACCATTAATTATCTGTACACTCAGAACCTTCAATACAGCACTGTAGGGAACAAAGCAATATGAATCATCCTACAGCTGACGTGTGCAATAATTAAGGGGGAATACAGTATGACCCATGAATACAGCATTAATCCAAAAGTTGTTGTATGGAATTGAAACATATATGTACCTTTTAAGGGGGAACGCTGTATCGTCGCGGATACAGCACATACTATGGGATTTCGATTCAATTTATATTATAATATTTCATTTTAAAAATAATTTTTGTCCATGTGTCCTGTTTTCATATCAAATGTCGTTTACATTAAATGCCTTACATGACATCTGGATAATCAAATCTCAAAAGCCGCGATGTTTTCAAATTGTTTAATATTTTATACCGTCGTTTCAGGCATTGAGGGTAATAACAAATATCAGAAGTGGGACCTGCTCCTATTTTAAAATTCAATGGATAAGTGTACCAGTTACACTCAGTCTATCGTGACCGTTCATTTCAAACGCCGGTTCCCATCCCTTAAATCTGACCATTCGTTCTCTGAAAGCCCTTCTTCGCCGCCTACTATAAAAGGACTGCAAATGCAATTTGAGACTCTTTACGCCTTCTGCATATATTAAGAGCACTCAAGCAATTGAGCCTACAAGTTTTTATGTATTTCACTGCATATTCTTCTTGAATCTTTTCATTTTTTCTTGAGATTCATCAATGGCGTCCACTCTGAAGAAAGCCTCGAACATCATTGATGGACGGATCTTCTCTAGATCTGTCGTCATCGAGCGAATTCACGCTGAAACTGATGATGTCGAATCCATGGAGTTCGTCATCACCAGAATCCGTCAGAAGGCCTTTACCGCCTTGGGAGCCACACCGCCAAGAAATACGATGTACATTTGGTTGAGGACTTCTACCTCAACGCTGCCGTCTGCTTTCTGTCGCTGGCCCAGGGAGGCCACGTCGCTGACATCACTGCTGTCTTTCGCGGAGTGGAGATCCGTGTCAACCAAGAACTTCTCCAGAACATCTTCAGGCTGCCCGTTGATGGCCTGACTATGGAAGACCTTGAGACTTTTGGGTCTCAAGACCTGTTGACCGAGTACTATGGCTCGCTTCACCGCCTGGCCGGTTGAATCTGTTCACACTACCTGTCACAAGAAAAATTTCTGTTTGCCGTTCGTGTACTTGCATGAATTTTGTTGCCGTATCACCGAGAATCGCACGGGTGCCTTTGAGATGTGCACAAATCTTAGGTTTAGGATGATGGTAGCAATTATGACATGTGAAAAGGTCAATTGGTGTCAGATTATTCTGAAGCGTCTGCAGGAAGAGGTGTCAAAACCTGCATCGCAAAAGAAATCGTTTAGTTTGTTTCTAAACCACATTTTGACGAAGTGCGGTCTTCCACAATCCGCAGAGGCGAAGAAAATAAGTTCCCGGATCTATTTAGGAGGCGTCAAGCCTTCGGCCTTTAACCACAGCACCCTGATCGCCAACCGACCATTCGTCCGAAGAATGCCCTTGTCTGCCGATCCGAGAGATGTTTCTTCGAAGTCCCAGAGTGTTGACTCTTCAAAGAAACGAAAAAGATCTCACAGCAAGACACCAGTTGCGGCTGAGAAGCTGAAAAGGAAGCTAAGTAGGCTTACTAAAGTTAAAGCTACAGAACTCTCCGAGGATGTTCCTGTCGTGGCGCAACCCACTGATCAACTACCCCAGGGCCCAATCCCTATGGAAGAGATGCCCGCTACTGTATCGATAGTAGATCCCTAGCCTTTGGCGGCAACGACGGATACAAGGACATCTGCCAACTCAAAAGACTCTAGCGAGTCGGCTGCCTGTTTGGAGCCAACAGCTACCTCTCCAATACAGGATCCCACACCTGTAGAGGAACCCCTTCCTACAGCAAACCCAGACACTGTACGGAGTCCCTCCACTGACACAATAATTTCCAAGACTCTGCTTTCCGTGCAGATTGAGCAGTTATTCGAACGATTTCTCCAATGGAAGAATTTTAGACTTGCTCCGTACGAAATCTTGTACAATTGGAGTGAGTGGAGTAACGAAGAGAAGTTCGTTTTGGAAGTAACAGACACCCAAGAAATTGCAGTCCTGATCCAATGGGACAACTTATTCGTCAAGGAGCTAATTGAGAGTTATCTGCTTGATAAGGATGAGGCCAACAGGAAAGGAAAAGCTTTGTCAATGGAAGCTCCCGACAGTCCAAAATCTGATCCTGATTCCGATGATGATGACGACGCACTCCAAGCTGGTTTGCGGATGAGTCGAGAGGAAGCTCAAGCCAAGAAGGATGAAGGGACATCCACTCATCAATCGTCCCCTTCGCCACAGCAAGTCAATGTTCCTGACAATGAGGATTCAGACCCTCATGTTGAGGAAGAAGAAAATGGTTCGCAACAGGCACCCGATCCTGCTGTCACTGCCGAAGAAGAAGAATCACGCGCCTTCCATCAAGAGGAATCGGTCCCTCTGCCGGAACAGGCGGATGCTGAGAGACACCAGGAGGATTTGGTCCCTCCTGTATCCATGTCTACAGATACCTCTTCGAAACAAGAGGATGCCGCACCTCCTGCCGCCGAACCCACAACAGTTGCTTCCGCCCCATCAACCGTGGAATCCGATGATAGTACTATACCTGAGGATGTCCAACTCAATTCACGCCCTGACGTGACTTTGAGAAGGTTAAATGGAGTCGAGGACTTCGCCCAGCCAGACTCTGCCAGAACTGAAACAAGGAAAGAGTGATTACATGCTCTTGGCCTCCAAACTGTATTTATTCAGGATGCAGTCGATGCTCTACACTCTGTAGAAAAAGCTCTTGATTGGATGCACACATCTGCCATTGAAGAAATGACTGGACTGAAGCATGAATTCTCCCAAGTGGTGGAAGCCTTCACTGTCCTGCCACATGTCTTCAAGCAGGCCCTGAGCCAATTACAAGAAAAACAGGAGAAGATCCTGCGAGAAGAGCAATCGAAACTCCGCGTATCTGAGGCCAAGACCGCATCTGCTCTAATCGAATCTGGTTCTTAACTGCGAAATCATGACAAGAACATCAAAGATATGTCGCAGGTGCTCTCCTCCCTTGTTGAGAGAATGTCAAATATGGAGACGAAATAGGATGCCGTTCTGGAGATCCTGGGAGGTCTTGATGAAAAGGTATCATACCTTGATGATGCCAAAAAGGAGGAAGAAGCGAGAGAAGCCGCGAGGAGAACGAGGCTTCAGCAAGAAAGAGAGTTCAATGCTGCTCAAGATAGCATTACTGCAGAACTAAACAAATTGGCTGCACCCGCTCAAGGATACAGGATTTCAGGCTCTCGACCTGAGTTCCATGATCCCAGCGTCCCATGGCAAAACATGATCCAAATGCCTTTTGAAATTCGTCTGCCAACCAACCGCCATCCCACTGTTGAAGAAGTGAAGCAATAGAGGAGAAATGAACTGATGAGATATTTTGCAAAACTCGTCAGGGAATCCGCCATCTTCAAAGGATATAAAACCTTAACGGAGGCTGCGGATAAATTTACAAAGCTGTTAGAAGGAAAGCTTCCTCTCCAACAAGAAATGAAGTCCAAACATAGACGAGGAGATCGGATCACCCATCCAGAGGATTGGATTCTCGCCTTCGACAAATCATACGAAGGTAGAGCAATCTACTTAGATCGAGGCAATGATTCCATACAGCATTGGTGGCATGGAACCAAGAACGATCCCGACAAAAGGCCATGGAGACACTCAGATTATAGGAGTTAAATTCCTTGTATTTTTGTTTGTAATTATGTTTTCAAAACAGCAAAATATTGTAATCCTTGTTTCAGTATCAATAAAATATTTGCATGTCTTGAAAGATTACAACTCATAATCTACTGTGTTAATGTATGATTACGTAATTTAAATTTAATTGCTGAAATTAATCACAAGTATAGAAACTTGTTTAAAAATTAAGCTGTACGAACTTGTCTGCGAAGAGTTCATAGATTCAGTTGTATGTATCTAGAATACATTGTAAGATTGTGCCTGCACGCCAATCATAAGCTTAAGCTGTAAAAACTCTTAGCTTTATCGAACTCGCCTGCGAGCAGTTCATAAATTAGACTAAGTTTCTGAAAGCCAGATCATTCGACAGAAGACCAAGATATCTGCCCGAAGTCATCAAGAAGGTTATTAGCTTCATGAAGAAGGTTTTGGCATCATCAAGATGGCTTGAAAGATTTAAGTCTTGGCAAATTGTCAAAAAGGGGGAAATTGTTGGGATAACAATACCCGGTATCGAAACAGTTAGGATAAACAATCCCTATATCGAATAGTGGTGATAAGATGTTTTGACAAATATGCCAAATCCAGCATACAGTAAGCAAACTGTCTCGAAATGCTGATCAAAAGTGTCAACCTGTATCGAAGACCTCTCGTAGATCCAACATACAGTGGAACCTATCATATAGCAAAGAAGTCTCATAAAGACTAAGTATGGAAGCTGTCTCGAATCGATAATACAGCTATCTTTCCATACAACTCTCAACATGACAAGAATGAATCTTCAGTATTCGCTAGAAGTCAAGTCCCGTTGATAAAGAAGTATTTAAATACTAAAGAATAAAGTATTTAAATACTGTAAGTCAAAAGATCTTCAAATCCCGCAATATCCGGATCTCAGTCAAATGTCTGTTGTCATAGAATCTTGCCCAACGGATATATTTCAAACGGATATATTTCAGAAGGCTCTATATATATCTCCAGAGTTTGAAGATCAACCGATACAAAAGAACGAACGACTGAACGACTTACAAACGATCAAGCTTACAATAAATATTCAGAGCAAAACATATCTCCTAACCTTTTTGCTATTCACATAAAGAGATATACAATGCTCAACCCTTGAACAACACATCATCAGCTTATAGACCAGAAAGTCATAGCTGTTGTTCAACCCTGTTCTATCTTTGAACAAACTTATATCAGCCCTGTGTGGACTGAGGAATCCTTGCTACTCCTGAACTGTGTGTGACGGACTTGCATTGAAGAAGACGAAGCTTCTGAACTGTGTGTGAAGAATCCAGTCAAAGTGTTAGCTCAAACCAATCTGTGTGAACGGTTGAAAGCTAAGATCTTTATATCAATCTATGTGAACGATATATTGATTAAGTGTTGTTATAATTACGTAGTTGTGTACGCAGTAATTATAATAAACTTTTTACTCCTGTGTGGAGGACCAGTGGACGTAGAGGGGTTTACCTCGAACCACTTTAAATACTGTGTTATTTACCTTCTGCCTTTATTGTTTTATTAACTGTGATTATTTAAGTATACACTGCACATCGAGTTGCTGTATCCACAACAACTTACTATTTAAGACTTCCGCTACGCACTCAGATTTAAAAACAGTACAACTTGTTGTTTAAAACACTTTCAAAGCTGTATCCAGTATATTTAGTGGCCAACAGATGAGAAGTTCCGACGACTCATAATCCTATCCATTTGGGCAGGTTGGCGAACCCAAGCAAGAAATTCCGCAGATAGTGACTCAAGCAAGTCTTTACAACAATCTTCATCTTCGGATATATGCACCTCCTCATCTTCCTCGTCTTCCTCATCTTCTTTGTATTGATAATCTTTGGAAGGCATGTCAAAATTTATGTTGTCGGGCTCTACTCTCGAGCTGCTACATCCCATATTAACCTCCGAAGTGGAGGAGCTGCCGTTCTCAACATAGACCTCAGGATCCTCCTTATATTCTACTAGTAATCGAAGTATCTCGGTATCGCCCCACAATAGGACTTTTACTTTGTTTCCCTTGGCCATGTGTGTCAAGTGCCATAATTAGTAATCGGACTTATTTGGACCACCCAAACCCTCTCTGATAACCCCCACGAGGTTTGCACGACTAACTTTGCTCCTGTCGATGTAGACAAAAAAGGAGTCCCCGTCTACATATGTCGATCGCTCCCAATGACCACCGTGATGTATCAAAATACGCTGCCACGACATCTGATTACAAAAAGATGAATAACTATTCAAAAAACTGAGCGAACAATATTATAAAACGGTCTGCCTTGGACAGGACCGATGCACATAGTCGAATGATACCGTGTGCATCGATCGTGTGCACGTTTCTGGCAATGAACACGATCGCTGCACACGATTGTAGACGATCGTGTTAAACGATCGTGAACACGTTAGTTGTGCACACGATGTCAAGGTCGTTGGACACGACCGTTGCACACGGTGGCTTCCCATCGTGTGCAGCGATCGTGTCCGTAAGAACTGGTCGGGAATTTTTTTTTCCAACGGTCAAATACTGATGCATACCTTCTTTATGAACCCAGAAGCACGACAAATGAAGTCCTATTTGGACTTCAACTTTTCTTTTCGAATAATCTTGTGATTTTTATAAGATTTTTGAGAGACCATTTGTAAAAAATGGTTGTGTTGTTTTGATGTATATAATGTAGTTAAATTTTAGTTGTTGGACATTAATATCGATCGGAGCAGATGAGGAAAGTAAAAAAGAAAAAAGAGAATAAAAGTAGTTTAAATTAAATAAAATAAAAAAAGGGAAAAATCAACATTACAACAAAAGAGAGGACATTCTAGTCTTTTTTATCAAAATGGTACTAAAAACTTATAGTTTTATGAATGGGAATATAAAACTTATCAATTTTATGATTTGGTATTAAAAAATTGATTCCCACTTGTTTTTATTATGTATACTTTAATTTTCGAATGTTAGTTTTAAGATTTGAATATATATAAATTTAAAGGTTTAAATATAAATATATAACTTTAAATTTTTAACCTATATCCCTATTGAGCCGTTTAGCCTACTCGTTCAAATTTTATTTTGGGCCCGAACCATTTACCCCAAAGCTGCTAGGGCCGGCCCCAGATCGTTAGAGTTGTTCCGTCTAACATCTCTAGTTTTTTCGTCCATTGCTATACATATGACGATTTTCTTATTTAAGAAACTACCCCGTCTACTTTGAACGGGAAATTATTTTTACTTTTAAGAATTACTTTTTGTTATAATTTATTGGTAAAGTTAGGAACTAACTAATTACTTTATTTTAAAGTGATATGTTGTGATAATTTCTTAAAATAATGCTACAACACGGTAAAATTATTATTAAAAAATAAGTTTTATTTAATCTGCAAGAAACCAAAAATAAACAAAACAAAAAATATGTTTAAAAAGTTAATAGTAGATTTATTTTAAAACTTCATATAAAGTGGGGACTGATTTATATAAAAGGTTATTCTAAATTATAAATAATTAAATTTGTTTACACAAAACCCTTCTCGTCCCAAGCTCGCATGTAGCTATCCGCTAATTACTCTGAACCTGTTTAAATTTATAAAATGAATCCCCTCTCATTTTGGTTCATTGTCCTACTACCTCCAGAAGTGATGCCTAGAATAATTGACTATGATTTCAATTTCCATGTAAATTTACTTGCCTAACAAATTAAATTGAATAATAAGAAAGGATTGATTTTTTAAAAGAGTTATACCAAAATAAACAAATGAATACACATAAAGAAGAAATAAAATGCATCAATTACTAAAAGAGATATACCAAAACAAAATAAAAGTGTAGAAAATAAAATAAGAAAGACTTTTGAGTATATTTTTATATTATACAAATCAAAGGTTTTAAAATGTAGGAACACAAAGCCATATTACCTCTCGTAATGATATTTAGAATAATACTACAATTTTAATTTTCATGTAAAAGTAATTTACTTGCCTAATAACTATATCGGAAAATAAATAAAAATGGACTGATTTTTTAAAAAGATAAACTAAAACTAAAAAATGAGTAAAATAAAATATGAAAGAAAAAATAAAATAAAAAAGATTTATGAGTATAATTTTTATATTATACAAATCAAATATTTTAGAAATACACGAATACAAATTCGAAAAATTCAACGTAAGTATTTCGATTAGCATGTAAGAGGAATTCATACTGTATAAAGAGGAACTAATCAAATTAAATTAAATAATTGTGAATTTTTTTATTTATTTACCTATTAAACTATTTATTTGGCCAAATTAGATTTTGTTCGGCTATAAATAGTCCCGCATTAATGATGAAAATTGAAATTGTGAGGTTATTTCTTTCTTTTCATAACGCAACTGAGGTTGGTTACAACCGATGGAGTCTCATTTAAAGTCAATGTCGATAGATAAATACGATTAACACAAATTAATAATTGGAAAAATTAAATTCTCCAACAACAAATTTCATTATTTGAAAAAATGGACCAATCTAATATTGGCCAAATTAAATTTCCAAATTATATAAAATTATTAAAGTTGGGGTTCAAAATAATTACGATGAAGAAACACATATTGACTCAAAGTATTTATTTAGGTTCTCCATTTGATGAAGTACCATTTAACATCACGTGGGATTAAAAAATATAGATAAATTTGATCGACTCAAATTTAGTAATTGACCTAATTAAATTCCCTAACAAGAACAAAAAATATTCATTTAGCCAATTTTAATAATTGGTCAAATTAAATTTCTCAATATAAATAAAATTATTAAACACGTGGTGTAAAATAATTAAAAAGCTACAATGATTCTATATAATGTGATATTTTTTTTTTTGATGACCCAGGTTGAATCGCCAGAGGTCCGATCCTCATTCCTACCTGCGTTAAATCGCGGTTATGCGCTCAAGAACCGGTTTGAGGGACGCTTCAACCGAATAAGCATCTGAGTTTAAATCGCGAAAAGAGCGGATCTTTCACGGTGATTCGAACCCACGCCGTACGCCACTGAAAGATATCCTCCTTCGCCACTGAGCCTACGCCTGGGGATCTATATGATGTGATATTGTTCCAATTGATGCTTGTCATGTACTTCTTGGCCGACCTCGGCTATAATCGGCGGGTTATTCATGATGGGCTAAAAATATACATTGATTATTGTATGAGTAGAAATTCGTCTATCCAAAAAGCCCAACAAATGCTCGGAGTCAACGCTCGGGCAACAGATTAGATGTGTCGGCTCAATAGAAAATAAACAAGTCAAGCCATCTTACCGGGCCAACAAGCCTAATTGGTTCCTTCTATCGGATAAATCAACCGAACTGACCAATTAAATGGACCAGCCAAACAATATGTAACCAGCAAATACATTTATGGTGTAACACCCCGATATATTCAGGATAATTACAGCACCGTAAGTCCTTTATAAATCGGGTTTTTCGACAATGAAAGACGTACACCGAATAGAATTTATCAATACATGACTAACCAAGACAACACAAAAGAGAATAATGTACTCGAGTACTTATTCAAACACGAACACAAATGGACAGAACTTCTCCGAGCCATCAACATCACTGTGTACCCTCGTCGTCATGCTGCCCCTGTGGTTGTCTTCCCGCTCTCCTGAATCCTGAACATAAAATATATATCCAACCCCGAAGGGGTTAGCACAATGATGCTAGTACAAGTACGATAATTATATAATAAAAGATCATTCGACAATTCATGAAGAATAACAAAACAACAACAAGCCTCTCCAGCGAGAAGGCAAACAATGCAGTACACAATAGTACAATACCTACACATGGTAATCCAACGATCCAGCGCGCACACCATAGATACCCAAGATGATCCCATCGGACCAACACTTGGTGGAAAATCTGTCCAACGATCCAGTTGTTGGGATTCGGTCCAGCATCCTGCCTGCATGGGCTTAAAAATGCGCGAGGCCGACTTGCGATTCGACCTGTGAGATCTGCACTAGAAAGTGGTTAAATGAATTGATTTGGACTACTCATACCACTAAGATGCATCTTCTTTTATGGTATCCATCTCATAGAAATTCCAAAGTTAAGCGTGCTTGGCCTGGAGTAGTTATGGGATGGGTGACCCCCTGGGAAGTTTTCCAGGTGCACGTGAGTGAGGACAAAACGAAAAGACTCACTGTTGGTACAGTGATGATAGTCTTCATCATTCTTGGGACCAACAATTGGTATTGGAGCAAGTCACGGGTGCGGATTCAACAGTGAGGATAGTCTTCATCATTCTTGGGACCAACAATTGGTATCGGAGCAAGTCACGGGTGTGGATTCCCTCGAAGTATCCTATAGTGGAGGCTGCCAGAGTCTTGGAACTAAGAGGCGGGCATGCAGCAAATGTTGCCAGTTGGCCGGAACTAAGATGCATCTTCTTTTCTGGTATCCATCTCATAGAAACTCCAAAGTTAAGCGTGCTTGACCTGGAGTAGTTATGGGATGGGTGACCCCCTGGGAAGTTTTCCAGGTGCGCGTGAGTGAGGACAAAACGAAAAGACTCACTGTTGGTACAGTGATGATAGTCTTCATCATTCTTGGGACCAACAATTGGTATTGGAGCAAGTCACGGGTGCGGATTCAACAGTGAGGATAGTCTTCATCATTCTTGGGACCAACAATTGGTATCGGGGCAAGTCACGGGTGTGGATTCCCTCGAAGTATCCTACAGTGGAGGCTGCCAGAGTCTTGGAACTAAGAGGCGGGCATGCAGCAAATGTTGCAGTTGGCCGGAACTAAGATGCATCTTCTTTTCTGGTATCCATCTCATAGAAACTCCAAAGTTAAGCGTGCTTGGCCTGGAGTAGTTATGGGATGGGTGACCCCCTGGGAAGTTTTCCAGGTGCGCGTGAGTGAGGACAAAACGAAAAGACTCACTGTTGGTACAGTGATGATAGTCTTCATCATTCTTGGGACCAACAATTGGTATTGGAGCAAGTCACGGGTGCGGATTCAACAGTGAGGATAGTCTTCATCATTCTTGGGACCAACAATTGGTATCGGAGCAAGTCACGGGTGTGGATTCCCTCGAAGTATCCTACAGTGGAGGCTGCCAGAGTCTTGGAACTAAGAGGCGGGCATGCAGCAAATGTTGCCAGTTGGCCGGAACTAAGATGTTGGCACTGTGAAGGTTGTCAGGTGCTGGAGGGCTATGCGATCAAATCTAGTTATGGGATGGGTGACCCCCTCGGAAGTTTCCCAGGTGCGCGTGAGTGAGAACAAAACGCGCTAGAAAAGACTCACGGTTGGTACAGTGAGGATAGTCTTCATCATTATTGGGACCAACAATTGGTATAGGAGCAAGTCACGGGTGCGGATTGTAACATCCCGATATATTCAGAATAAATACAGTGCCGTAAATCCTTTGTATAAGAATTTACAAGGCTAATTTGAGAAATACGGAAATAATACTAAAGTTTCATTAATGAAAAAGAAATTCAAAACCCGTTCGACAATTCAAATGAGTCCAATATTACAAAACATCCCCAAAACATCAACAACATATGCGTACTCGAGTACTGAAAAATAACCAGAAAACAAGACAACATAATCCACATCACTGAGCCACTTCATCGTCATGTCGGTACTGTGGTTGCTTCCCCGCTCCTCGGCTACCTGAATATCAAAACAAATGTCCATTCCCGAAGGGGTTAGTAAAACGATGCTAGTATAAGTATCATAATACATACATCAACAATGCATCATAAAATATACAAAGCGGACTTCCGTCACCGAAATCCAACGATGCGAATCCTCACGATTTCATCAACACAATACAGGGTAATCCAGCGATCCAGCGCCCTTAGTATAGATCCCCATGATGATCCCGTCGGACCAACGCATGGTGGAAAACCCGTCCAACGATCCAGGCCCTCAGCATAGATCCCCATGATGATCCCGTCGGACCAACGCATGGTGGACATTCGATCCAGCGCCCTCAGCATAGATCCTCATGACCCCTCTGGATCATTTACAATATAAACCATGCAATCATGCATACACATATGCAATTCAATATGTTCATCAACACGAACAATTAATAACGAATACCACGATAAAACAAAGAAAATAATCTCATACTCGACAACATAAACAAAACCGTATGCATGATCAAAGTTCCAATATAAACCAAACTCAACATACGATACTTGCCTCAAAGATGGCAAGGACTAAATACTTCCACGAATGTCACACGTCCGCAGGCCGCCGTCGCTTGATCGATCATTATGCAAGGTTCGGACCTTGATCAAAAGAGATAACAAGGAACTCAACATTCTACTCAAAACTAACGTATGATCACCGAATATTCTATACTAGAATCATGAAATAGTGACGTAAGGCCGGTTTGCGGTTAGTATACTAGATGAAAGCTGAACCGGAAATAATGATACACTTCATGTGAGTTGAATGATCATTTCAGAGGCGAAGTGCCGATGTTTATGGATTCAAGGATATACAAGTTATTAAATATTTCAGGTTTAAATTTGGGCTTCAATTCCAAATTCTCATATATTTCGGCTATTACGATTTTACCACAAATGTGACTCAAGATAGCAAGCATGCCCAAGTACTACGCAAGGAAAATGATACTACGGTGATCCGGGTTGAGTTCAATGACATGGACGATTCATCATCCGCATGAACATGAAGAATATTATCAAAACAAATACCCCTAGAAACATGAATTTCAATGGTGGAGCATCATAGGAATCCATAGAATCTAACTAAAATCATGCTCATGATTCCAACGAATTAAGGATACTACATCCTAAGGTTTTTATCCACCGAGGCTAGATCAACACTTTTAGTAATGAAAGAAAAAAAAGATATAACTGGGTTTCAATCTTCAAAATATGTTGCTGGATTCATAACTTCATTAGCTAGCCTAAGGATTTCCGAAGCAGGCTCAAAATATAGCTGAGAACGTAAATTTCGGCTTGGTAAACCATAACATACCTTATTCGGAAAGAAAGGTTGAAATATCTTGATGAACTCCACGTCCAAGAGCTAGACCACCGATCCTCAAAGCTCCTTTGTCTTCAATAGTGATGTTAGGAGGCTGGTATGCAGGATTTGGATGGAGGGAGTGACTCTCAAAGTCCCAAAAATCGAGTATGCAAAGTGGTGTAAACTGAAAAATGAAGATGGGTGCTGTCCTATTTATAGAAAAGGGTTATTAGCGCGCGCTACGGCTCTATCCCCAGCGTGCGCTAACGGGCCTGCAGCCTACTGACTCTGACTGATCTCGGGTTAGCGTACACTAAACAGCTTTATGTACGTAAAAACCAACGTTTAGCGTACGCTAACGACTATTTTTAGCGTGCGCTAATGACTGAACGAAAGTTCACTTACCTCACTGTACTAGACTTAGCGTACGCTAACCTCAAACCATTTGCGTGCGCTAAGCACCGTTGACTCGACTTTCCCAGAAAGCCATCCAGGTTCATTCCGACATAACCCCAACAAAATCCGCGGTCTGATCTCACCTACCAACCTGTCTCAATCAAGCTGACTACGTATAGCGCGCGCTACAACTCATACGTAGCGTGCGCTAGCTAACTCAATTAGCGTGCGCTAATGCTAAGATTTTACCGTGCGCTACAAGTGCACAAATGCAAGTATGAACAACATGCATGAAATCATATGCTCAACAACACAGGATCATGAAATACGGAGGATAATACTCAGATCAAAATGCAACATATCCAATATCACAAGGTTCAAATACATATCAGAAATCTCGGGTATTTCATCCTCTCTTCCTAAAAATAAGTTTCGTCCCAAAACTTAAGATGAAAATAACTCTGGATAATTAGTCTTCATACTGTCCTCCGTTTCTCAAGTGGCCTCTTCAACTCCGTGTCGTGACCATTGTACTTTAACCAAGGGTATTGGTTTATTCCTCAATTATTTGATCCGACTCTCAAGTATCTTGATTGGTCTCTCTTCGAAGGTGCTGTCATTAGCTATCTCGATCTCGCCAAAATCAATGATATGACTCGGATCTGGTACATACTTCCATAACTGGGATACGTGAAACACATTGTGAACGTGACTCAGTGATGGCGGTAAGGCCAACCTGTATGCTAACTCCCCAACTCTTTCAAGGATCTCGAATGGTCCAATATATCTCAGATTCCGGTTCCCTTTCCTCCCAAAACGGAAAATTCCCCGGGTAGGAGAAACCTTTAATAGTACATGGTCCCTAATCTCAAATTCCAGCGGGTGACGACGCACATCTGCATAAGACTTCTGTCGACTCTGGTCAGTCATCAGCCTTTCACGAATCAGAGCTATCTTCTCTTGAGTCTGAACTATCAATTCTGGTTCCGTCCCGATCAAGTCCGAAGAATCATCCCAACATAGGGCCGATCTGCATCTTCTCCCATAAAGTGCTTCAAACGGTGCCATCTTAATGGAAGCATGCCAACTATTGTTATAGGTGAATTCAATTAACGGCAAGTGAACCTCCCAATCGGTTGACCAATCTAAGGCACAAACTCTGAGCATGTATTCTACTGTTTGTATAGTCCTTTCGGATTGACCATCCGTCTGAGGATGATAGGCCGTGCTAAAGTTCAGCTCGGTTCCCAAGGCCTTATGAACTGCCTTCCAAAAGTGCGACACGAAGCGACCATCTCGATCCGAAATAATGGTCTTTGGTGTACCATGCAATCGGACTATTTCCGCAATAAACACTCGTGCTAATTTCTCGGGTCCCCAAGTGTCTTTAATACCCAGGAAATGAGCCAACTTGGTTAGTCGATCAACTATAACCCAAATCATGTTCATTTCCGTCTTGGTCCTTGGCATACTGGTGAGGAAGTCCATCGATATATCCTCCCACTTCTACTCAGGGATCGGACGTGGCTTCAACATTCCGGCAGATTGCTGATGTTCAATCTTAACCTGCTGATAGGTTAAACACTTCGACACATATTCTGCTACGTCCTTCTTCATATTTCCCCACCAGAAATTTTATTTTAGATCCTTATACATTTTACTGGTGCCCGGGTGAATAGAATAGGGCGCGTTGTGAGCTTCCTTCAGAATGGTTTGTCTCAAGACATCATCATCAGGAACGCAAAGTCGACTCTGAAATCTCAGAACTCCATCGTTTTGTATTAAGAATCCAGGGGCCTTCCCTTTCTTTACTTCGTCACATAACCGAAGAATCAGAGAATCATTCAACTGCTTAGATTTGAATTCTTCGACTAATGACAAAGTTAGTTCCATCACGTATAGTTGCCCTTGGACTCCTTGTGACCATACTTCAATCCCCTCGTGGATCAGTTCTCGTTGAATGCTGGTTTGGAACGTGAGTGCTTCCAACACTCGAAGAGAAATAGGTTTGCGGCTCAGTGCATCAGCTACCACATTCGCTTTGCCTGGATGATAGAGAATTTCCAGGTCGTAATCCTTAATCAGCTCTAGCCACCTTCTCTGCCTCATGTTTAACTCCTCCTGACTGGAGATATATTTGAGGCTCTTATGGTTTGTGAAGATCTGACAATGAGTGCCATACAAATAATGTCGCCAAATCTTCAAGGCAAAGACTACAGCTGCCAACTCCAAATCATGAGTTGGATAATTTACTTCGTATGGTTTCAATTGTCGAGAGGCATAGGCAATCACACTATTCTTTTGCATCAACACACATCCCAGACCCTGATTTGAAGCGTCGCTGTACACCATGAATCCCTCGGTTCCATCTGGTAACGCTAGTATAGGTGTTGTCGTCAGTCTCCTCTTAAGTTCATCAAAGCTAGCCTGACATTTCTCATTCCACACGAATTTTTGAGTCTTCTGAAACAGCTGAGTAAGCAGACGAGCAATTTTGGAAAATCCTTCTACAAAACGGCGATAATATCCAGCAAGTCCTAAGAAGCTTCAGACTTCTTTCACGTTATTAGGAGATTCCCATTCCAAGATTGCTTCGACTTTCTTAGGGTCCACCCAAACTCCGTCAGCTGATATGACATGCCCAAGGAAGGTTACTTCCCTAAGACAGAACTCGCATTTAGAAAGTTTCGCATAAAGCTGTTCATTTCTCAAAGTGCTCAAAACGATACACAAATGCTCTGCATGTTCCTCTGTATCTCTAGAATAGATCAAGATGTCATCGATGAAAACGACCACAAATTTATCCAAGTATTCTAAGAATACTCGATTCATCAATTGCATGAATACCGCAGGAGCATTGGAAAGTCCGAATGGCATTACCACAAATTCATAGTGCCCGTACCGGGACCTGAAAGCAGATTTTGGTATGTCCGATTCCTTAATTCTCAACTGATGGTATCCTGATCGCAAATCAATCTTAGAGAATATTCTGGCCCCCTGCAGTTGGTCAAACAAGTCATCTATCCGAAGTATAGGATACTTGTTCTTGATCGTCACCTTGTTTAACTCCCTGTAATCAATACATAATCGGAGAGATCCATCTTTATTCCGGACAAAGAGGACGGGTGCTCCCCAAGGAGAAATGCTTGGTTGAATGTAACCCTTCTGCAATAATTCCTCAAGATGCTTCTTTAGTTCATACATCTCGGTTGGCGTCATACGGTATGGTGCTCTAGAAATAGGTGCAGCTCCAGTCTCCAATTCGATATTAAACTCTACTTCTCTTTGCGTAGGTAACCCAGGTAGTTCGTCAGGGAATACATCTGAGAATTCATTCACAACTGGAATAGATGAGAGCTCTACTCCTTCTTCTTTCTTCATGGCATAGCACCAATATCCGTGACATCCCTGCTTTAGTACTTTCACTGCTTTCATAGCTTTGACCAATTTTCCCGAGCTTCCCGGCCTCCATCCTTTGATTAAATGTTCAGATCTGTCATCAGCAATGATAGAAATGACTCTCTTTCAGTAATTTAAAATAGCCCCATAACGGTTGAGCCAATCATCTCCGAGAATTAGATCGTCACCATGGATGTCAACCACAATAAGGTTTGATGGCCAATCTCTCCCTCCTATAGATACTGGAAAATCTCTAGTTTCTAGGGTTCCCGCAATTCTCTCTTCGCTCGGCAAACCCACATCATAAGGCTCACAATCAAATAAACACGAGATTTTCAAATGATGAACATAGTTTAATGATATGAAAGAATGTGTAGCTCCTGAATCGAATAAGACACTAACTGGTTGCAAAAGGATCTGAATCGTACCTGATGCAACAGCAGTGTTCTGATCGTCTGACTTCCTCATCTCGTACAGGTGCGGAGGAACGGACCCAGCACTGGACGCCTCTCTTTTCCCGACATTCTGCTGCTGAAACCCACTTTGCTGCGTCTGGTTCACACTTGTCTCTTTCAGAACTGGTGCAGGAGTGCGAGTACCAAAAGATCTAGTCATATTTCCACAAAACGTTGCGCGATGTCCTTCCTGTCCACACTCGAAGCAGGTCACAGCAGGTGCGTAACAATCACGTCGAACATGCCCTGTTTTGCCACAGTTATAACATTTCTTCGCTGCGTCTGAAGCTGTTGATGCTGCCCGGAACTTCTTTCCACCTCGAGAAGGATGCGAAGGTCTCCTAGATGAATGAAATGAGGACTGGACCTTTCGGGGCCCAGTACTCTTGTTCTCCGTGAAGTTGCCAGACACTTTCTGCTTCTTTGCTTCTGTTGATTTCTCCACTGCCGCCTCTTTCATGTCGTAGGCCACTGCTTTGTCCTGATACTATCGCAAGGTGGTACATTCAAATCCGGACATATATTTCTGAATCTCCGGCTTCATCCGCATGTCGAAATGGAAAATTCTCTCCGCCTCGGTCCTGACCAAGTGGCGCACATAAGTCAGCTGGTGATTAAAAGTCTTAATCACGTCTGTCACAGATGGCTCTAGATTTTGTGGTGAGAAAAACTCCCGGACTCGAGCCTCTCTAACTCGAGGACAATATTGCGCTTCCATCATTAATTTGAATTCCGTCCAGTCATCATTATGATCCTCAGGTCGAATGGACTCCCACCAGTCGAAAGCCTCCCCCGTCAGGAGATACTGGGCGATCAGAACCTTTCAGTCGTCGGGACAGTTAATCCCTGCAAAGATCTTCTCTAACTCCTTCAGCCAGTGATCCCAAGTAAGTGTCTCAGCAGAACCGTCAAATTTTGGAGGGAGCAATTTGACCACCTCAGTAAGCCATTTGTCTTCCCGATTATCCTCGTTAGGTTGCTGTCCCATCGCCGCCTGCATGAGGTCAACTACCTGAGCAAACTGGTTTATCTGAGCAACCACCTGTTGAACCACTCCCGGCATGTTAGGATTTGCATTATCATTCAATGATCCCTGTTGTCCTCCAGAATGGGAATCGGTTCGACTAGCCGATAATTCTGGGGTAGACGCTGAATCCTCCTGTCTCGCATTACCACGTCCGCGTCCACGACCGCGTCCGCGTCCACGACCTTCCCTCAACATACTGTAAACACAAATACTCAATATCCAGGGCAAAATTTCTAAAAGAAAGTCCGTCAAAATTCACAAAACAGGAATTAAATAAAACAGTAGTATTTGAGATTAGGAGATTTACAACCACGGTCCACATGACGATGCTGGCTCAGAGGTGATGTTACAAACGACCCATAAATAACGTAAATAGACCCAACTAACCCGACTGCCAAGATATCCATGAATCTTAGCTCCGATACCATATTCTGTAACACCGTGATATATTCGGAATAGTTACAGTGCCGTAAATCCTTTGTATAAGAATTTACAAGGCTAATTTGAGAAATACGGAAATAATACTAAAGTGTCATTAATGAAAAAGAAATTCAAAACCCGTTCGACAATTCAAATGAGTCCAATATTACAAAACATCCCCAAAACATCAACAACATATACGTACTCGAGTACTGAAAAATAACCAGAAAACAAGACAACATAATCCACATCACTGAGCCACTTCATCGTCATGTCGGTATTGTGGTTGCTTCCCCGCTCCTCGGCTACCTAAATATTAAAACAAATGTCCACCCCCGAAGGGGTTAGCAAAACGATGCTAGTACAAGTATCATAATACATACATCAACAATGCATCATAAAATATACAAAGTGGACTTCCGTCACCGGAATCCAACGATGTGAATCCTCATGATTTCATCAACACAATACAGGGTAATCCAGCGATCCAGCGCCCTTGGTATAGATCCCCATGATGATCCCGTCGGACCAACGCATGGTAGACATTCGATCCAGCGCCCTCAGCATAGATCCCCATGATGATCCCGTCGAACCAACGCATGGTGGACATTCGATCCAGCGCCCTCAGCATAGATCCTCATGACCTATTCGGATCATTTACAATATAAACCATGCAATCATGCATACACATATGCAATTCAATATGTTCATCAACACGAACAATTAATAACGAATACTACGAAAAATAAAAGAAAATAATCTCATACTCGACAACATAAACAAAACCGTATGCATGATCAAAGTTCCAATATAAACCAAACTCAACATACGATACTTGCCTCAAAGATGGCAAGGACTAAATACTCCCACGAATGTCACACGTCCGCAGGCCGCCGTCGCTTGATCGATCACTATGCAAGGTTCGGACCTTGATCAAAAGAGATAACAAGGAACTCAACATTCTACTCAAAACTAATGTGTGATCACCGAATATTCTATACTAGAATCGCGAAATAGTGACGTAAGGCCGGTTTGCGGTTAGTATACTAGATGAAAGCTGAACCGGAAATAATGATACACTTCATGTGAGTTGAATGATCATTTCGGAGGCGAAGTGCCGATGTTTATGGATTCAAGGATATACAAGTTATTAAAGATTTCGGGTTTAAATATGGGCTTCAATTCCAAATTCTCATATGTTCGGCTATTACGATTTTACCACAAATGTGACTCAAGATAGCAAGCATGCCCAAGTACTACGCAAGGAAAACGATACTACAGTGATCTGGGTTGAGTTCAATGACATGGCCGATTCATCATCCGCATGAACATGAAGAATATTGTTAAAACAAATACCCCTATCAAACATGAATTTCATCAGTGGAACATCATAGGAATCCATATAATCTAACTAAAATCATGCTCATGATTCCAACAAATTAAGGATACTACATCCTAAGGTTTTTATCCACCGAGGCTAGATCAACACTCTTAGAAATGAAAGAAAAACAAGATATAACTGGGTTTCAATCTTCAAAATATGTTTCTAGATTCATAAGTTCATTAGCTAGCCTAAGGATTTCCGAAGCAGGCTCAAAATATAGCTGAGAACGTAAATTTCGGCTTGGTAAACCATAACATACCTTATTCGGAAAGAATGCTTGAAATATCTTGATGAACTCCACGTCTAAGAGCTAGAACACCAATCCTCAAAGCTCCTTTGTCTTCAATGGTGATGTTAGGAGGCTGGTATGCAGGATTTGGATGGAGGGAGTGACTCTCAAAGTCCCAAAAATCGAGTATGCAAAGTGGTGTAAACTGAAAAAATGAAGATAGGTGCTGTCCTATTTATAGAAAAGGGTTATTAGCGCGCGCTACGGCTCTATCCCCAGCATGCGCTAACGGGCTTGCAGCCTACTGACTCTGACTGATCTCGGGTTAGCGTACACTAAACAGCTTTACGTGCATAAAAGCCAACGTTTAGCGTACGCTAACGACTATTTTTAGCGTGCGCTAATGACTGAACGAAAGTTCACTTACCTCACTGTACTAGACTTAGCGTACGCTAACCTCAAACCATTTGCGTGCGCTAAGCACCGTTGACTCGACTTTCCCAGAAAGTCGTCCAGGTTCATTCCGACATAACCCCAACAAAATCCGCGGTCTGATCTCACCTACCAACCTATCTCAATCAAGCTGACTACGTATAACGCACGCTACAACTCATACGTAGCGTGCGTTAGCTAACTCAATTAGCGTGCGCGAATGCTAAGATTTTAGCGTGCGCTACAAGTGCACAAATGCAAGTATGAACAACATGCATGAAATCATACGCTCAACAACACAGGATCATGAAATACGTAGGATAATACTCAGACCAAAATGCAACATATCCAATATTACAAGGTTCAAATACACATCAGAAATCTCGGGTATTACACGGATTCCCTCAAAGTATCCTACAGGGGAGGCTGCCAGAGTCTTGGAACTAAGAGGCGGGCATGCAGCAAATATTTCCAGTTGGCCGGAACTAAGATGTTGGCGTTGTGGAGGTTATCAGGTGCTGGAGGGATATGTGATCAAATCTAGTATGCTGAAACTGAGATACTGGCGCATCAGAAGTAAAAGGAGCTGGAATAGATGCTGATGTCAAGTGTTGGAGGACTGTGTGAATGAATCCAGTCGCAGAGGACTATGTGATCAAATCTAGTTCGCGGAGGTTCCCAGACTATGGGGCTGAGATGCTGGCAGGTACTGGGAGAGGGATTGTTGGGATTCGGTCCAGCATCCTGCCTGCATGGGCTTAAAAATGCGCGAGGCCCGACTTGCGATTTGACCTGTGAGATCTGCACTTGAAAGTGGTTAAATGAATTGATTTGAACTACTCATACCAACAAGATGCATCTTTTTTTCTGGTATCCATCTCATAGAAACTCCAAAGTTAAGCCAACACCAGTGCACACAACATAGATACCCAAGATGATCCCGTCAGATCAACACTTGGTGGACAAACAACTACAATACATATGCTCAATAACATAAATGATATTAACACGTAAACAAAATTAAAGCACTTGCCTTAGAATGACGACAAGGATTAAATAATTCGACGAACGTCAATACACTCGAGGATCGTCCATTTGGTCAACCACTTGCAAGATTCGAACCTTATACAAAAATAAATAACGAAGAGTTCAATTTGCATATCCATAACTAACACACGAGCATCTAACATTCCTAACTATGATAAGCGTGCTTGGCTTGGAGTAGTTATGGGATGGGTGACCCCCTGGAAAGTTTCCGAGGTGCGCGTGAGTGAGGACAAAACGTGCTACAGTGAGGATAGTTTTCATCATTCTTGGGACCAACACCAGTGCACACAACATAGATACCCGAGATGATCCCGTCAGATCAACACTTGGTGGACAAACAACTACAATACATATGCTCAATAACATAAATGATATTAACACATAAAAAAATTAAAGTACTTGCCTTAGAATGACGACAAGGATTAAATACTTCGACGAACGTCAATACACTCGAGGGTCGTCCATTTGGTCAACCACTTGCAAGATTCGAACCTTATACAAAAATAAATAACGAAGAGTTCAATTTGCGTATCCATAACTAACACACGAGCATCCAACATTCCTAACTATGATCAGTTTAATCACCCTACATATGGTCGGTTCATGGTTCAACTACTCGACGAACACTAGGTCAGACTATTAACGTACCTCATGCGCAAAAGATTACAATAGGGATAAATTGCCGATGTCCACGAATTCAAGGATATTCATGTCATTACCATTTCATACCCTAATCTTGATTATATGGTTTGGCTATTCTATGATTCATATCAAGGGTATGATTCAAGTTGAACGAACTGTAAAATATTATTTCAAAGGAAAACGTATTCAATCTTGTTCTAGGTTATTTCGCCATGAAGAATCGCGTTCTTCCATGAAGTGGTTCTTCCTATAAAAATTCGACGTTCGATATGTTTGTCATTAACATAATCATCTCCTTCTAACCATCAATACAACAAGGTTAATCCATCCATCGATCTCTACAACGGAAAAGATCTCACTATAGATGAAAACCTACATATTCCTCACCATCAATCATCTACTATGAATAATATCAATTTCTAGTAATTTAAGTCCCAAGTATTCAAAATCATCAAGAAGAGTATATAAATATTATTAAAAACTTCATCCTAATACTCAATGTAATCCTAGGCCAACATATCATCACCTTCAACATGGAAAACCTAAGTTTAATAATCATAATCTTCCAAACTCATGATATCTAGTTCAAGCATGATTAATAATTCCTTATAACATCATCAACATGTCCAGAATAATCTTCTTGAAACTAGATGGATTGAGATGATTGTAACATACCTTACACGAAGAGTAACGATGAACACAATCGGTAGAACTCGACACCGTAGGCTTGAACACCAATCCGAGATGTCTATGATATTCCAAACTGGATAGAGAGGCTAATATAAGGAGGTACATTCGTGGGAGTAGCTCTCCAAGCTTGCATAATTTGGACAAGAGGGGTGGAGTAAAAATAAGAACTGAAGGGGGGTGTTGTCCTATTTATAAGAAATGACATTTAACGTACGTTAATCCTCCTATTTAGCGTATGCTAACGGGCTCTGCAACTCACTGTCTCATTCTATCCTCAGTCTTGCATACGCTATCGAGTCATTACATACGCTACGTGCTGCCTTAATGTGTGTTAACATAGTATAGCGTATGCTAAACACCGTTGACTTCACTTTCGAAATTCCATCCAGGTTCACGCAAAACATCCCACCAAATCCGCCATCCGGTCCCCACTCACCGACCACGTCTAAATTTGATCTTGACTGTACGCTGCGTACGCTAAGAGTCTGACTTAACGTACGTAATCCTCATATTTAGCATGCGCTATATTAATCTTGTAGTGTACGTTAATTTCATGCAGACACACGCATGAAATAACAGTCTCTACATAATACGATCATGAATACTGGAGTACAGATAAAGGAAAATCATACTTCGATTAATTTTGTAACATAATCAAATACTACAAGTTCAAATACATATGAAAATACACAACAATTATCCGTATATTACATACTCCCTCTCTAAAAAGAAGTTTTATCCCGAAACTTTAAGATGGAAATAACTCCGGGATCTCGCCTTCATACTGTCTTCAGTCTCCCAGTTGCTTCCTCGACTCCATGTCGTAACCACTGAACTTTCACCAAGTAGATTGATTTATTTTTCAATTGCTTGATTGGACTCTCGAGTACCTAATTGGTTTCTCCTCAAACGTGCCGTCGATAGCCACTTAAATCTCGCCACAATCGATAACATGACTGGGATCTGCTATATACTTCCTTAACTGGGATACATGAAACACGTTATGAACATGACTTAATGATATAGGCAAGGCCAATCTATATGACAATTCTCTAACTCTCTCGAGAATCTCAAATGGTCCGATATATCTTGGACTTAACTTTCCCTTCCTTCCAAAACGAAAAATTTCCCGAGTAGGAGAAACTTTTAAGAGTATATATGGTCCCCACATGAAAATTCCTATGGGCGGCGGCGCACATCTGCATCAGACGTCTGACGACTCTGTGCGGTCAATAATCTATCACGGATTAGGGTTACCTTCTCTTGAGTCTGTATTATCAATTCTGGTTCTGTACCAATTAAGTCAGACGATTCATCCCAACATAAAGGTGATATACATCTTCTCTCATACAACGCTTTGAAAGGTGCCATCTTAATTGAAAAGTGCCAACTATTATTGTAGGTGAACTCAATCAACGGCAGGCGAGTTTCCCAATCAGTTGACTAATCCAGGGCACAAGCTCTCAACATGTCTTCTATTGTTTGAATGGTCCTCTGGGACTGTCCGTCTGTTTGGGGATGGTAAGCCTGTTAAGGTTGTATACATCAAAGCATACTTTATGCTTGTATTACCTAATTTCCCGGTCTTTATCTATGAGAATATTTAATTCATTTATCACATGTTTTGCATATTTATTCACGCTATGGTTATGCGAATGTTGTCTAATTACTTTATATTGTAGATAATGTGGTGTGTCGTGTCACACAAAAGATCACATTATCGGTTCCTTATATAGTAATAATTAGTTCACAGCCTATATAACATTATGTGAGAGGTTGTAATATATGCTTGAGATTGGTTGGTCTTGACCATTAGCATATATTAGCGTATTCGGTATACGTTGAACAGGATCGAGTTGAGATAGATTCTTCTGTACTGACTATAAGAAGAATGTACATCTCGGACAATTATTATTTCTTAATTCTAGTGATTAATATTTAATATTTATTGCTTTGATCTATCATGGGTGAGAGCCACAATGATTGACTCAATATGCTCGATATTTTGGGCAATATTATTATTTATATGATGATTAATATTATAGCTAGAAATTGTGTCCCGACCAGTCGGGTTGATCATGTCCCTTGAAGCACTCGAAAGGATTATTATATTAAACCCTGCAGGTGGAATTAATTTTTTGATATAATAATAAAGCTCGAGTGGTATACTCATACATAACACATTAATTAATTAAAAGCTGTCAGTAGCTTAAATTAATTAATGGACATGGAATATCTTAAATACGGGAAATAATTAATTCAAAAGGGAGCCCAATTTCGTAATTTGGGATTTTGGTAGGAAGTGCAATATCAACCTTTTAGTGGACTAAGTTGATATTAATAGAATCATTATATTAGGGAGGGTCCTAATATTGGAAAGATGATATCTATTGGGAGTCCTTACCTTATCCTCCTTAAGGTCCCTAGAGTAGCCTAAAACACCTATAAAAAGAGTATATGGGGGCCGATTTGACACTCTTGGAAGAAGAAATTTTGATTTTTTCATACTTTGTGTTTAATTGTGGATCTTAACTTGTGTCTTGGATTCCACAATTTAGCTAACACAATATTTTTCTAAATACTAAAATATTGAAGAAAAATAGAGAAAAAAAAATTGTAAGGTATTTCTTGGAGATAAAATTTTCGGCTGATCCACATTGCTCTCTGAGTAGTCCGGTAGATTGTTGCCCACACGACATCCAAATATAGGCGGGATGTACTCTAGAAGATCTTGAGGTAGAAACACAAGAAGATCGAAGAGGAATACGTGGAGTAGCACGATCGATCCAAAAGGGAATTTTCTACCACTTCGCGTCAAAGGTATAAATTATCAGCTCTCATGCGTAAATATGTGTGTTTAAATTGTTTATTAATCTGTTTAATTAATTAAATTGACAAGCCTAAATAGATCCGCTATTTAGGTTGGTTAGTTTATAAAACCACCTATTCCATCTCGCTTTCGCTGCGTTTTATATTCCAACAATTGGTATCGGAGCCGGTCTTTAGGTTCTGTTCAATTTAATAAATTTGTGATTAATTTGCTAGCAATTTAAATATTCATATGGTATGGTGTTTGGAATATTTTTGCTAGAAATTGTCTTGCCGGTGAATATGGTCCAATTATCATGGCTATGTGATTTTTTTATTTATTTACGCATTTTGGTAATTTGGCCCGATTTTGAGGCATGTATAAAGTTTTTCCCGTGATAAAATCTATGGGTAGAATAGGACTTTGTTTTTCCTTGTAAAATTTGATGTAAATTCGATGTATTTTAATTCTTGTAAAATTGTAATCGAATTGGAACACACAAACTACCGAAGGAAAAGAAGTCCAGCGCGAAAAGGAATCCTGATCGGACGAACCGACCGAGACCAGGCTGCTGCCGATCGGGACTCGGCCACTACAGGCGGTCTCGGCCGAAGGTCTGACCTGCTGCGGGTCGGCCAAGGGTAGGCTGCCGGGATGCGGGTCGGGTCGGGCAGTGGGTCGGGTTTGTCCGTGCAGGTTCGTTCGGTGTATGGTCTTATTCGTTTATCCGCCGTTCGTTGCGTCCGTTGGAGCACAATAATTTTAATTTGGAAATTTCTTGTGCAATTAATTTTGCATGGAAGAAAGTTTCTAAATTTGACAATTTTTGTGCCTCAACCGAGAGGAGGTGACGAGATGCTTGGAGCAGTGGGAGCAAAAGAGCCAAGGATTTTCTCGTTATTCATAACGAGGAATAAAAGCCATGATAATTGGATTTAATTATCCAATTTTTTTATTATGTTGGTTTTTACTGTTTTGATCAATGGCATGTATGAATGTATGCGTGATATGTTTCTTGCATGTTAGGACGAGAAAATTAAAAACCTTATTTTTCAAAATAACTAAGTGATTTCAATAATTGATTTTTCAAAATCAAGTTGGCCTCCATAATTGGTTTAAATTGTGAAATAATTAGCATGCGCATTGACATTAGAGTCTTTTACCACATCGGATGTGCTGATTATTAGCTCACTAGTTTTAAACTTCGATTAGATAACAAAAAGGTGAATGTTATTTTTTATGATAGGACCTCTCCATCTGTATTAAATAATATTCTAAGGTTTGTTAAATTATGGTGTTCCTTTAGGTGTATTAATTAATAAGCTCCCCATCAGAATCTATGTTAATTTAATACATGGCCAAGATGAACCAACTATTAATTTTACTTGTCAAAACGCATATTGACTAGATAGTAAAATTAAAGACGTTAAAATCTACTTGAAAAATATATATGTAAACGTCCACACTAACGTGGCTTGCATGTGCGGTTTTTTGAGGTGTTGGTTGACTGCATATATATCTTGTTTTAAGGTTTTTCAATATATTTTGCGTCGAATTATTTGATGAATGGTGTTTTTAATTTTATTCTCATATGTCTTTCAATCCACTAGATGTTATTCTCAAAGAAAATAAACTTGATGGCACTAACTTTGCCGACTGGAAAAGAAATATTGACATTGTCCTGACTGCCGAGGGGCATAAATTTGTGTTAACCGAGGAGAGCCCTCTGGAACCAGAACCGGATGCCACTCCTGAAGAGTTGGCTGAATTCCGAAAATGAAAAAAGTCTGATGAGATGGCTCGCTGTTACATTTTGGCTTCACTGACAAATGTATTGCAGCATCAGCATCAGATGATGGCCTCAGTTGTGGAGATGAAGAAAAATCTCACCGAGATGTTTGGTCATCAGAACCGGGCGGCTAGGCAAAATGCAATGAGGGTGTTGATAACAACCCAAATGTCTGAAGGGACTCCAGTAAGGGATCATGTTCTGAAAATGATGTCTCATTTGAACGAACTGAGCATACTCGGGGCCACTATCGATGTCGAGTTGCAGGTCGATATTATCTTGGGCAGCTTGCCAAGAAGCGTTGAGCAGTTCCGCCTTAACTACAATATGAACCGTAGGACTTACACTTTGACAGAGCTTCAATCTGCTGAAGGTCTTTTCAAACAAAGTTATCATCAAATTCTTGCGGCAACCGGTGCTAGTTCTTCAAAACCCAAATGGAGAAGAAGAAAAAGCAGGTTGGCCAGAAGCAAGTGGCAACCTTCAAAGCTAAGGGAAAGGCTCCTCAGTCCGAGGCAAACAAAAAGCCGAAGGGCAAATGCTATAAGTGTTGTCTGAAGGGGCATTTCAAGAGTGACTGCCCTAAGAAAGGTACGTCTCATGCACTAGTAGTCAAAACATGTTTGGTTGCCTGTTCTATCACTTCGTGGATAGTAGATTCAGGCTCCACTTACCATGTTTGTTATGACTCGCAGGGGTTCCAAGTAACCAAAGTACTTAGTGCGGATGAGATTACTATTAGTTGGGGCGACTATTCCAAGTTGAAGGCTGTTGCAGTGGGACTCGTGCAGTTAAAAGTTAATGATAGGATTCTAGCCCTAAATAATGTGTTATTAGTACCTGATTTTAGAATGAATTTAATTTCAGTTTCTAAATTGCGTTGTGATGGGTATTCAGTTTCTTTTGGAGATAATGCAGGTTATTAAAAGAAATGGTGAATATGTTTGCACGAGTACTTATAATGAAGGACTTTATATTATTAATTCTGCACCAACTCCCTTGCATAATTATAAATCGCTTAATTAAATGGACTACAAAGTCTGGGCCTTTCCTTTGCTTACTTCATCACATTACCGAATCATCAAAGGGTCATTGAATTGCTTAGATATGATGTCATTAGTCAATGATGAAGTTAATTCCATCATACATAATTTCCCTTGAACTCTTTGTGACCACACTTCAATTTCTCCACGAATCAACTCCTGTTGAATTCTGGACTGGTTCGTGAGCGACTGCAGCATCCGAATAGAAACAGGTTTGCGACTTAGTGCGTCAGCTACTACATTAGCCTTACCTGGATGATAAAGAATTTCCAAGTCATAGTCTTTAATTAATTCCAACCATCTCCTCTGTCGCATGTTTAATTCCTTCTGACCGAAAATGTATTTAAGACTCTTATGATCGGTGAAAATCCGACAATGAGTTTCGTACAAGTAGTGTCGCCATATCTTCAGTGCAAAAACAACAGCTGCTAATTCCAAATCATGCGTTGGGTAATTGACTTCATATGAACCTAGGCCCTGATTTGAAGCATCACTATAAACCACAAACCATTCAGTTCCCTGTGGTAGTTCCAAGATTGGAGCTATCGTTAATCTCTTCTTGAGTTCGTCAAAACTGACTTGACACTTCTCATTCCATACGAACCTCTGGGTTTTATGCAATAATTGAGTAAGGGGACGGGTAATTTTAGAAAACCCTTCCACGAATCTAAGATAGTATCCAGCAAGTCCTACGAAATTTATAACCGCTTTCACATTCCTAGGAGACTCCCACTGTGTGATTGCCTCGACTTTCTTTAGATCTACTTGGACTACTTATACTGATACTACATGACCAAGGAACATTACTTCCTTCAACCAGAATTTACATTTAAAAAGTTTAGCATAAAACTGTTCGCTCCTCAAAAGGTTCAACACAATTCGTAGGTGTTCCGCATGCTCGTTCGGACTCTTTCAATAAACCAAAATATCATAGATAAAGACAACTACAAATTTATCCAAGTACTCTATGAATACTCGGTTCATCAATTGCATAAACATGGTAGGCACATTGGTGAGACCGAACGACATTACTACAAATTCATAATGTCCATAGCGAGTTCTAAAGGCTGACTTCAGAACATCGGATTCTTTAATCCTTAATTGATGGTATCCTGCTCTCAAATCGATTTGGCTATTATACGATTCATATCAAGGGTATGATTCAAGATGAACGAATTCTAAAAAATTATTTCAAAGTAAAACGTATTCAACCTTGTTCTAGGTTAATTCGCCACGAAGAATCCCATTCTCCCGCAAAGTAGTTCTTCCTACCAAAATTATATGTTCGATACGTTTGTCATTAACATAATCATCTCATTCTAACCATCGATACAAGAAGGTTAATCAATCCATCAATCTCTACAACGGAAAAGATCTCACTAGAGATGAAAACCTCCATATTTCCCACTATCAATCATATACAATGAGTAATATCAATTCCTGGTAATCTAAGTCCCAAGTATTCGAAATCATCAAGAAGAGGACATGAATATTACTATAAACTTCATCCTAATACTCAATGTAATCCTAGGCCAACATATCATCACCTTCAACATGGAAAACCTAAGTTTAATCATCATAATCTTCCAAACTCATGATATCTAGTTCAAGCATGATTAATAATTCCTTATAACATCAACAACATATCCAGAATAATCTTCTTGAAACGAGATATGGATTGAGATGATCGTAACATACCTTACACGAAGAGTAACGATGAAAATGATCGGTCGATCTCGACACTGTAAGCTTGAACACCAATCCGAGATGTTTACGATCTTCCAAATTGGGTAAAGAGGCTAATATAAGGAGATCTATTAGTGGGAGTAGCTCTCCAAGCTTGCAGAATTCAGACAAGAGGAGTGGAGTACGTTACTGCCTCTAATAAATATTAATTGACGTTACTGTTTAGTATTTTATGGCGATTAAGTAACCATATATATATATATATATATATATGCCGTTATGTGTTATTTTACTATCTTGATTAAAAAGTCATTATCTGGTATCAGTTAATTTTACCAAATACTTTCATACAAATCATTAATACAATCAGCTAGTCAAATCAGCTAATGTAATCAGATAGTCAAATCAATTAATCCAATCAGCTATCAGCTAACAACTATCTGCTGATTCCCAAACGAATTCACGTGATAGATACTCTCGATTCGTCATCAATCGATTAAACTACTCAAACTACGAGAATTACCAAGAACGCTTATCCAACTCCTATTAATTATGATAATATCATTTTATATTATCTTAATTAACTCAAGAACACCATATAAACTTTAAACATGATGTTGCTATTCATCTATTTTGACTCTAGTTCGGTCGCCCGGTCCTTGTACCGATCGCCTGTTGAAGTGTATAAATCGCGACACAACAATAATGAATCGAATTCCCATTATTATGTACTGTATCCGCGACGATACTGTGTTCCCCCTTAAAAGGTACATATGGGTTTCCATTCCATACAACAACTTTTGGATTAATGTTGTATTCATGGGTCATACTGTATTCCCCCTTAATTATTTCACACGTCAACTGTAGGATGATTCATATTGCTTTGTTCCCTACAGTGCTGTATTGCAGGCTCTGAGTGTACAGATAATTAATGGTGGATACTGTATTCTTGGGTCTTACAGCATTCCCCCTCATTTGTTGAGTAAAAACAGTAAATACTTATAGGGAGTCAGGCTGTAGCAATCCCAATTCTTGTCGAAGCATGTTGAATCTTGCTGTGTCGAGAGGTTTGGTGAAAATGTCGGCCAACTGAATATCTGTATGAACTTTTTCCATCCGAACATCCTTGTTCTCGACATGATTCCTAATGAAATGATGCTTCATGTTGATATGCTTAGTGCGCGAGTGCAATACAGGGTTGTGCGTTATTGCAATTGCACTCGTGCTATCGCACATGATTGGCGTTTTCTTGGCTTCAATCCCATAATCTGACAACTGTTGCTGCATCCAAAGGATCTGCATACAGCAACTACCATCAGCATAGTACTCTGATTCAGCCATGGAAAGTGCATTTGCTAATTGCTTCTTACTGAACCAAGACACAAGTCTAAGTCCAAGAAAGTGACAAGTTCCACTTGTACTCTTCCTATATAGCTTGTAGCCTCCGAGATCTGAATCGCTGTAGCCAACTAAATCGAATCCGCCTTCTTTAGGATACCATAGTCCTACATCGACTGTTCCTTTAATATACTTCAGGATTCGTTTAGCTATATTGAAGTGTGATTCTTTGGGTGCTACTTGATATCTCACACACACTCCTACAGCAAATTGGATATCGGGCCTGCTAGCCGTTAGGTACAGGAGAGAGCCAATAAGCTTCCTGTAGAGTGATTGGGCAACCGGCTTTCCGGCTTCATCAGCACTAATTTGCACGGAAGTGCTCATGGGGATTGACGAGGATTTAGACGTATTCATTCCAAATTTATTGAGAAGCTCCTTGCTGTACAATTTACTAAAATATCCTTATAATTTTTATATATTTACACATTTTACCAGGCTGACTCACATATTAAATTATTTAACCAACTTAATTAACATTAAATTACTTTTGTTGGGAAAAACAAACACCCTGTATCGAAACAGGCGGGATACTCGAATCCCTGTATCGAATGTTATTTAGAGGTTTTGACATATATGCCAATCCGTATACAGTAAGGAAACTGTATCGAGGCTTCAAGGCTTTATCCTGTATCGAAGACCTGCCTTGAATCAGCATTAGTGAAGCTCACAAGATGACAAGAAGACTTATAAAAGACCAAGTATGGAAACTGTCTCGATGCTCAAAATACAGTCATCTTCCATACAGTTCACAAAAGGACAAGAAAGAACACAAGTCAAGTCCCGTTGAACAAAGAAGTATTTAAATACTCAAGGATAAAGTATTTAAATACGCGGTCTTCGAATCTTCAGAATCCCGCGAAATCCGGATCATGTCATATTCCCGTTGAAGGAAATCTTATTCAAACGGATACATCTCAACAGATACTTTCTTCAGAGACTATATATATCCTATGAAGACATTGAAGATCAGTTACCTACCAACCCAAGTAACCTAATACTTAAGCTATCAAAGTTATCATCAGAGCAAACATATCTCCAAAGCATACTGCTATTAAGAACGAAAGAGATATACAGTGCTCAACATCGAGAACAACCATCATCAGCTCAAGAACTTGATATTCAAAGCTGCTGTTCTTACCTGGTTACCTACCTTTTACCTCTGTGTAAAAACCGAGCTCTGTGTGAACTCAACAAGTTATTCTGACCTGTGTGGGACGAATAAGGACGAAGCTTTGGAACTGTGTGTGAAGAAGCTAGTCAAGAAGGAAGCTTCAACCAATCTGTGTGAACGGTTGAAAGTGATATTCTTTGTATCAATCTGTGTGAACGATACAAGGATAGGTTTGTTTATAATTACGTAGTTGTGTACGCAGTAATTATAATAAACTTTTTACTCCTGTGTGGAGGACCAGTGGACGTAGAGGGTTTACCTCGAACCACTTAAATTCTTGTGTCATTTACCTCCGGCTTTTCTTGTTTTAAATTACTTGTGATATATTAAGTATACACCAAATACTTCGTTCTTGTATCACGGCAACTAAGCGTATCAAGACTTCCGCTACGCACTCAGATTTAGATTCCGTACGGTTTGTTGTTTAAACTATTTTTCCAAATCGTATCCGGTATACTTAAGTGGCCAACAAGTGGTATCGGAGCGGTTGATTCTAAAAAGAATCGATCGTATTTCTTTTTAACGAATCGATTCAAATCACTTATTTTCAAAACAGTTTCTTTCATTCCTATATTATCGGTATGGATACTTCTATGATTAACAAAGTCCCTATGTTCTCTATTAACGAATTTGACTGGAGAATTAGAATGGAAGCTCATCTTGCGGCAATGCGAAGAGATGATTTTTGTTATACATGATGGTCCTATCAAGATCATGAAGGTCAATCCGGCCGCAAGGATTGAGGACCAAGCCCATCTTTGAAATGCTCGAGAAGGAACGCGAGCAATGGACAACCGATGAAGAAGCGAGCCAATCTCGACAACGTGGCTAAGAACGCGTTATTTGTCACTCTTGACAAAGGCACGTTCTCAAATGTAAAAAACTGCAAAACAACCAAAGAAATCAGGATAAACTCAAGTTAATTTGTGAGAGGCCAGGCTCTCAAAAGAAAACAAGATTTCAAAACTTCCTCAGCAATTTGAATCTTTTGAAATGAAACCAACGGAAACACTTGAGGAACTTGACCTCAGTTCTTGGTATTGTTGGTGAACTTGAAGCGTTGGGCAAGATTTACACCCAAAAGGAGAAGAACTTAAAAATTTGAGATCTCTCGGCCGATGGGACATTAAGACCACGATTATGCGTGTATCCTGTAATCTTAATGAAATATCCACTTTGATCTCTTCTCGACCTTAAATCTTTTGAGTATGACATTGTGAGAAGAGAGAAAGTCAAGAATCTCCTTCAAAGGTCATAGCTCATTCTTTATGTCGAACCGTCGACACAAAGATGCCTAGCTCGTCGGCCGGTCACAAGAACGCGATGGCTGACGACATCCAGTCACAAGATGAAAATGCCCATCTAATGCATAAATTCAAAAACTTCAACAAACATCTGAAAGACTCCTACAGTGCCCAAACACATCAACAAGGTAAGTACTGAAACATTATCCGGTGATGCTAACTCGTGTTATAATCACAGGAAACTGGGCCATTATGCAAACAAATGTCCTCATCCCAAAGTCCAAAGATTGCACGAGGCCGAGCAACAAGAGAGAGATGAAAGAAGACGTGCTTGGAAAGACAAGCTCAAGGCCCTGATTGGAGAATCAGAAGCCTCCCCCACACCATCCAAATCAGCAGAATGTCTTCAGGTGGTCACTGAAAGTGATTCATCTGACGATGAGTTCGATGATAAAGCATATATGTGCTTTATGGCCAAAGATGTTCCAGAAGGAGAAGACAGCGACGATGAGGTAAGCTCAACCTCAGTTATTCCACCTAATGCATCTCATACTTTCGAAAATATGATGAATGAATTTAAAAACATTCAAAAGGCCCATGAGACTCTAAAAACTGAGAATATACAGCTTCAATTAACAAATTTAGAGCTGAAAGATGAGAATGACTTGCTGAAGATAAACTATGAAAATATGTCTCTTGATTGTGAAACCAGCAAGGTCGATTTTGAAAAACTCATGGAGAGCAATCATCAACTTGCTCATGAACTAAATGCGGTTAAAACCCATAATGAGAGCAAGACAAATGATTTGGTTCTACTACAAACCAAAATTACAACTCTCGAGAAGCGAGAAACTGAACTTGAGACCATTCTGAAGTCTTTTGAAAAATCGTCCAAAAGAATGGAAGAAATTCTGAGCACTGGGCAACATGCTCATGATAAAAGTGGCTTAGGATACAGCTCATGTTCGAATAAAGCTAAAACTATTACTGTGTTCGTCAAGAGTGTGGAACACATTCCAGAATCGGAAGATACTCCTAGTCCCATAAAGGAACCTGCTGTACCGAGAAAACCGAAGGCTGCCATTCCGCCTCCACAACTCTACTATTCGAGACAGTGGAACCAACAGCCACTCAGAAGGCGTAATCTAAAGCATGCTCCACAAGCATATCATCAAAGCCGGCAGTCATTCAGAAAGAAGACGGTATCCAACCACCAAAGGCCCGCACAGCAGTACTCTCGATGCAGTGCGCCTAGGTATTGGATACAGGTGCCCCATTATCCCTCAAGACAGAGATGCCGATTCGGTATCAACAAAGATTGGGAATCCAACCGGAGACCCGGAAGACAAGTCATTAGGCCCAGGAAAATGGCTCCACCTCCTAGACGGCACTTTCATCTGGAATAATAATAATAACCCTGAATTTTACATGCATAGTAATTATCATGATTATAACAACTACGGATATGCCCCCCGTAGATATCGCAACACTGTACCAAGTACATCCTACAGTAAACCAATTGCTGTCAGGCAAATCTGGGTACCTAAAGGAACTAACATATATGGACCCAAAAATCAAAGGGGACCTAAATCTACCTAATTTCTTTGTTACAGGACATTCTAGAGGAGGATACCTGGTACTTCGATAGTGGATGCTCTCGTCACATGACTGGAGACAGGAGCAAGCTATCTGATTTTGTAGAAGGTCGCGGTCCAAAAGTTCGCTTCGGTGATAAGTCTAAAGGAAGAACAAGAGGGAAAGGAAACCTACTTGTCGGGAAATTCAAGGTCACCGATGTTGCATATGTTGAAGGCTTACAGTATAATCTACTTAGTATTAGCCAGTTCTGTGATAAACAGTTCTCGGTGAAGTTCTATATAGATCGCTGTAGAGTCAAGAACACCCAAACCAAGGAAGTTGTGCTTAAAGGAAGCAGATCAGGTAATATGTACATTGCTGACTGGAAGCCTATGAGCTCCTCAATTCCGTATTTTGTTGCCAAAGGCACTGCAGATCTTAGCTGGCTATGGCACAAGAGGATGTCTCACGTCAACTTCAAGACGATCAACAAGCTTTCAAGACAGGGTATGGTTAGAGGTTTTCCAGATGTGTCATTCAAGAAGGACAGCGTCTGCGGACCATGCCAGAAAGGCAAGCAAATCAAGTCAACCCTGAAAAGCAAATTCTACCTTTCAACCCAAAGAGTGTTGGAAATGCTACACATGGATCTCTACGGTCCTGTAGACCCAGTAAGTTTGGGAGGTAAGAAATATTGCATGGTTGTTGTTGATGATTATTCCAGGTATGCTTGGACGATCTTTCTTAGCAAGAAGAAGGAAACAACATCAAAGTGCCTTGAGCTCTGAGGAAGTTGCAAAATGAAAAAGCGTCAAGTATCGTGTGCATTCGTTCCGGCAGCAGGTACTGAATTTACTAACCGCTTTATAGAGCAATACTGTTCGGAGAATGGCATACAAAGACGAATACTCGGTGCCGTACACCTCAACAAAATGGTGTTGCCGAGCGAAAGAATAGGACGTTGAAAGAAGCAACAAGGACAATGATTGCCGCAAGCAAATTGCCACAGCGTTCGGGTGAAGCAACCAATACACGTGCTACACTCAAAACCGTTGTATCGTCAACAAGCACCACAACAAAACAGCTTACGAGGTATGGAATAACAAAACTCCATTAGTTTCGTATTTTCACATTTTTGGATGCAGGTGTTACGTATTGAACAATGGGAAGGACCAACTTAGAACCTTTGATGAAAAATCAGATGAAGGAATATTCGTAGGATACTCTTCCGTCAGCAAAGCTTTCAGAATCTTTAATAAAAGGAAGCTGACGATCGAGGAATCAGTTCATGTAGTGTTCGACGAACCACACCATGACCCTACAGGAGTAGATGATATCACTCAGGACATTCACCATCTATCTATCTTGGATCCACCTACACCTATAGAACCTGTCGTTGATTTAGAAATCAACCCCGCAGCTGTAAGAATCGATGTGGATGAAGCTGACGCTGTACAAGCTGAAGCTGTAACCACAGAAACTTTCGTCTGATGACGGATCCTGAACTAGAACCCGACCGAAGATGGTTGAGAGATCACCCGCAAGAGCTGATCATTGGAAACATTAATGCCGGTGTTTCTACTCGTAGGAGAATACAGAGTACACAAGGAAATGTACTTTGTGCACAAAAAGAATCTAATGCTGAAGTCTCACAGTTTCCTGAATGGAAATCTCAATCCGAACTTAGGAGACTCAATATGTGCACTATCGCTGTATTCTTAGCCCAGTCTGAACCTGTTTCGACCATAGACGCTCTTAAAAACTCTCATTGGATAACATCTATGGAAGAAGAGCTTAACGGTTTCGAAAGAAATAATGTATGGTATCTTGTACCCAGACCGACACACCAATCGGTTATAGGAACCAAATGGGTATTTCGAAACAAAAAGGATCGAAATGGACTTATCATAAGGAACAAATCCAGACTAGTAGCACAAGGCTATTGTCAGGAAGAAGGAATCGACTATGATGAAACCTTCGCCCCTGTAGCGAGACTAGAAGCCATTAGGATATTTTTAGCCTTTGCCGCCCATAAGAGTTTTATCGTATACCAAATGGACGTCAAGAGTGCTTTCCTGAATGGAGAGCTTGCAGAAGAAGTTTATGTTGAACAACCACCAGGGTTTGCCAACACGGACGGTATCGATCTAGTTTACAGGCTAAGGAAAGCGGCTACGGACTTAAACAAGCCCCTAGAGCACAGTACGAAACCCCGTCCAAAGATATCTAACCAACAATGGATTTGAGAAGGGTGTCATCGACAAAACCTTGTTCAAGATACAGGAAGGTGATGACCTTCTAATGGTACAAATCTATGTTGATGATATTATCTTTGGTTCAACTAACCTTGCTCTATGTCAAAGGTTCTCACATCTCATGCAAAGCAAATTTGAAATGAGTATGATGGGGAACTTAGTTATTTCCTAGGTTTGCAGTGTAAAGCATTGCCTACGGTATATTCATCAACCAGAGAAATACAAAGAAGGAACTTCTCAACAAATTTGGAATGAACAATTCCAAATCCTCGCTAACCCCTATGAGCACTTCCGTGCAAATTAGTCTTGATGAAGCCGGAAAGCCGTTTGACCAATCACTCTACAGAAGCTCATTGGTTCGCTCCTGTACCTAACGCTAGCAGTGCCCGATATCCATTTCTTTGTTGGAGTGTGTGCGAGATACCAAGTTGCACCTAAGGAATCACACTTCAATACAACTAAACGAATCTGAAGTACATTAAAGGAACAATCGATGCAGGATCGTGGTATCCTAAGGAAGGCGGATTCGATTTAGTTGATACTGACTCGGATCTCGGAGGTCGCAAGCTAGATAGGAAGAGTACAAGTGGAACTTGTCACTTTCTCGGACCTAGACTCGTATCTTGGTTCAAGAAGAAGCAATTGGCTAACTCTCTTTCCACAATTGAATCAGTACTATCTGCTGGTAGGCTGCTGTATGCGAGATCCTTTGGATGCAAAGAACAACTGTCAGATTATGGAATCGATGCTAGAGAGACTCCAATCATGTGTGATAGCACGAGTGCAATTGCAATCACGCACAATCCTGTTCTGCACTCGCGCACTAAGCATATCAACATGAAGCATCATTTTATCAGGAATCATGTCGAGAACAAGGATGTTCGCCTGGAAAAAGTTCATACAGACATCCAGCTGGCCGACATTTTCACCAAGCCTCTCGACACAGCAAGATTCAACATGCTAAGAACAGAATTGGGAATACTACAGCCAGACTCCCTGTAAGTAAATTTACTGTTTTTACTCAACAATTGAGGGGGAATGCTGTAAGACCCGTGAATACAGTATCCAACATTAATTATCTGTACACTCAGAATCATCAATACAGTACTGTAGCAAACGAAGGCATACGAATCCTACAGCTGGTGTGTGCAATAATTAAGGGGGAATACTGTAGGACCCATGAATACAGCATTAATCCAAATATTGCTGTATGGAATTCAAAACCTATTAGTACCTTTTTAAGGGGGAACGCTGTATCGACGCGGAGAACAGCACATGCTATAGGATTTCGATTCAGATATAATATAATATTATTTCCTTTTAAAATAATTTTTGTCCACGTGCCCTGTTTTTATGTCAAACGTCATGTTCATTAAATGCCTTACACGACATCTGGACAACTGAATCTCAAAAGCCGCGATGTTTTTAAATTGTTTATTATTTTTAAACCGCCGTTTTAGGCATTTAGGGTATCAACCTATGTCAGAAGTGGGACCCGCTGTATTTTAAAACCTTTTAATGGATTAGCGTACCAGTTACACTCAATCCATCTTGACCGTTGATTTTAAAATCGGTTCCCATCCCTTAAAATCTGACCATTCGTACTCTGCAAAACCCTATTTCGCCGCCCAAGTATAAAAGGACCGTATCTTCCATTGGAGACTCTTTACGCTTTCTGCAATTACAAGAGTTCTCAAGCAAACAGCCTATATATTTTCTGCATATTCACTGCTAATTTCGACTGTTTTCTTCCACCTTCGTTTTAAGAAAACTTCAATGGCTAGTCAATCTTCTTCCCTTGTTCTGAAGAAAACCTCCAACATCATTGATGGCCGAATCTTCTCCAAACTTGTCATCATCGAGCGTATTATCTCGGAAATCAATGACACCGAACCAATGGAGTATATCATTACTCGTCTTGAACAACAAGGTCTCTATCGCTTCGGGAGCAAAACCGCCGACAAATACGACGCCCATCTGGCTGAGGAATTCTACCTCAACGCCGCCGTTCGTTTTTTGTCACTAGCCCAGGGAGGACATGTTGCTGACATCACCTGTTGATCAAGGAGTGCAAATATGTATCAATCGCAACCTACTCGAGAAAATCTACAGTGCCGTGACGGCCCGACCATGGACCAACTTGAGATGTTCGGGTCTCAAGAGCTTATTACCAAATTTTATGGACTTTTACGGGGTCCAAAGTGGTTGATATGGTGACAACCACTTGTCACAAAAAATTTTCTTCTTCATTTCGTTTATCTTCATGACTTTTGTTCGGGATCATTGAAAACCGAACCGGTGCGTTCGAGATGTGCGAATTTAAGGTTCGGGATGATGGTAGCTATTTTGACTGTGAAAAGGTCAATTGGTGCCAAATCATTCGAAGCGTCTTCAAGAAGAGGTGTGCAAACCCGCCACCCAAAAGAAATCCTTTGGTTTAATCTTGAACTACATTACGGCGAAGTGCGGAGTGATGCAATCCGCCGATGCAAAGAAAAATAGCTCGAGGATATACTTAGGAGGTGTCAAACCCTCTGCGTATAACGAGCACCATGCATGCCAATCACCCGCGAACCGGGCACATGCCTATTTACGCAACCCAAGAGATGAAACCGTGAAGGTCCCAGAAATGGAATCTTCAAAGAAGAAGCGAAAACGTTCTCACAGCAAGAAACACTCTGCTGGTGAGAAGTCCAAGAAGAGACTCAGGAGGCTCTCAAAAATCAAAGCCAAGCACTCCGAGGATGTCTCGCCCGTGGCACAACCCACTGATGAAGAACCCCAGGGCCCAACCCCTGTGGAAGAGGTGTCTCCTACTGCATCGACAGTAGATCCCGAGCCTTTGGTGGCTACGATGGATATAGAGACATCTGCCAACGCTCAAGACTTTAGCGAGTCGGCTGCCCATTCGGAGCCAAAAGCTATGTCTCCTCTGCGGGATCCCACACCCGTGCAGGATCCAATTTCCTTCGGGGCACCATCCCCTGCAAGGAGTCCATCTTCCGTACAGGATCCCATACCTGTACCGGAATCCCTCGAAACAGCATCTCCAGACGTTATTCGAAGTCCCTCCCCTGACTCAATCATAAATCAAACACTTCTTTCGGTTCAAATTGACCACGTGTACGAAAGATTCCTGCAATGGAAAGGCTATAGGCTAGCTCCGTACGACACACTGTACAACTGGAGCGAATGGAGCCACGAAGAGAGGTTCGTCTCCGAAGTAACAGACTCAACTGAAATTGAGGCCCTGCTTCGATGGGACAACGCCTCTTGCAAGGATCTAATTGAAAGCCACCTGCTGCACAAATCTGACGCCAGAAGAAAAGGAAAGAAGAAGTCAGAGGATTCTCCCGTTAATCCAAAAGATGACGACGATCATGACTCAGACGACGACGACGATGCTCTACAAGCAGGTCTGAGAATGAGCCGTGAAGAGGCTGAAGCACGAGACGCCTCTCCACCCAGAAAAGACGAAGGGCCTTCTACTCAAGCCAATCCCCCTTCGCCACAGCCCGAGAACATTCCCGACCAGGAGGATTCAGTCCCTCCAGTCGAGGAACTTCAAGAAATTTTGGAACAGGCACCCGAGCCTGCTGCGACTGAAGAAGCTATTCCTACAAGCCAACAGGAGGATTCAGTCCCTCCTGCATCCATATCCGCCGAAGAACCTTCGCCACAGGACGCTTCTGAACCAACTGTCGCCGAACCACAGGAAGCTGCTCCCGCCCCTGCAACCTTGGAATCCGAGGACGGTAACGAACCTGAGGATGTCCAACTTACTTCACGTCCATCCGTGAATGTAAGAAGGTTGAACGGCGCTGCAGACTTCGCCCAGCCTGACTCTCCTATCTCTGCTGCACGTAAAGAGCGCCTGCGAGCTCTTGGACTTCAGACTGTATTTATCCAAGATGCAGTAAACGCTCTTTCTTCCGTTGAAAAGGCACTGAATTGGATGCACACCTCCGCCGTAGAAGAAATGACCACTCTTCAACACGAAGTATCTCGAGTTGTCGACGCATTCATCCTTTTGCCAGAAGTTTTCAAGCAAGCCTTGAAGATCATGGAAGATAAATAGGAGCAACTGCTGAAGGAGGAAGCTACAAAGACAAGGATTGCTAAAGCCAAGACTGCCTGTGCAATGATCGAGAACAGCTCTCAACTGCGTGCTCACGACAAATGCATTCAAGAAATGTCGCAGACTCTTTCCTCCCTTGTTGAAAGAATAACCAGCATCGAGACCAAACAGGACGCCGCTCTTGAAATCCTGCAAAGTCTTGATGAAGCCAAAAAGGGGGAAGAGGCACGAGAAGCTGCAAGGAGAATAAGGATGCAACAAGAAAGGGAATTTGAGGCTGCTCAGAACAGTATCACTGCTGAATTGAACAAGCTAGCACCTCAATCCCAAAGTTTTAAAATTTCAGGCTCAGATAGAATTCCATGACCCAAATGTCCCTTGGCAAAATCTTATTCGAGACCTTGGAAATACGTCTGTGACCAACCGCAACCCAACCGACGAAGTGAAGCCTTTGGAGGAAGAATGAACTAATGAGATATTTTGTCGGACTCATCAGAATCCGCCATCTTCAAAAATTATAAAACGTTAGCGGAAGCAGCAGATAAATTTTCAAAGATGCTAGAAGAAGGTAAACTCCCTCTCCAAATCGAAATGAAATCAAAACATAGAAGAGGAGATCGGGTCACCCATCCAGAAGATTGGATACTTGCCTTTGATCGTTCATATGAAGGAAGAGCGATATACCAGGATCGAGGCAATGATTCACTTCAAAACTGGTGGCGCGGCACCGAGAATGAACAAGGAAAAAGACCATGGAGGCATGCGGATTATAGATGAAGAGCTGAAATTTATGTACATTATTTTTGTTTTTGTAATTTCTATTCGAAACAGCAAACTTTGTACTCAATCATTTTGAATATCAATAAAAACCGTTTGTTTGTCTTGAAAGATTACAACTCGTAATCTACTGTGTTAATGTATGATTATTTTAAAATTGTTTGATAGGAATCTCAAGTTAGATAAACTTGATTGAAAAATAAGCTGTACGAACTAGTCTACGAACAGTTCATAATTTCAGTTGTAAAACTTAGAAATACATTGTAAGATTGTGCCTGCGCGCCAATCATAGGCTTAAGTTGTAATAAATCTGAAACTGTATCGAACGTGCCTGCGAGCAGTTCATTATTGTAGACTAAGTCACTAAGTCAGACCTATTGACAAAAGACCAAGAAATCTGCCAGAAGTCATCAAAGAAGAATGCCTCATAAAGAAGGTTTTGGCATCATCAAGAAGACTCGAAGAGTTAAGTAAGAAGGTCTTGGCAAAATGTCAAAAAGGGGGAAATTGTTGGGAAAAACAAACACCCTGTATCGAAACAGGCGGGATACTCGAATCCCTGTATCGAATGTTGTTTAGAGGTTTTGACATATATGCCAATCCGTATACAGTAAGGAAACTGTATCGAGCCTTCAAGGCTTTATCCTGTATCGAAGACCTGCCTTGAATCAGCATTAGTGAAGCTCGTCAGTACAACAAGAAGAATTATAAAAGACCAAGTATGGAAACTGTCTCGATGCTCAAAATACAGTCATCTTCCATACAGTTCACAAAAGGACAAGAAAGAACACAAGTCAAGTCCCGTTGAACAAAGAAGTATTTAAATACTCAAGGATAAAGTATTTAAATACTGCCAGTCTTCAGATCTTCAGAATCCCGCGAAATCCGGATCATGTCATATTCCCGTTGAAGGAAATCTTATTCAAACGGATACATCTCAACGGATACTTTCTTCAGAGACTATATATATATCCTATGAAGACATTGAAGATCAGTTACCTACCAACCCAAGTAACCTAATACTCAAGCTATCAAAGTTATCATCAGAGCAAACATATCTCCAAAGCATACTGCTATTAAGAACGAAAGAGATATACAGTGCTCAACATCAAGAACAGCCATCATCAGCTCAAGAACTTGATATTCAAAGCTGCTGTTCTTACCTAGTTACCTACCTTTTACCTCTGTGTAAAAACCGAGCTCTGTGTGAACTCAACAAGTTATTCTGACCTGTGTGGGACGAATAAGGACGAAGCTTTGGAACTGTGTGTGAAGAAGCTAGTCAAGAAGGAAGCTTCAACCAATCTGTGTGAACGGTTGAAAGTGACATTCTTTGTATCAATCTGTGTGAACGATACAAGGATAGGTTTGTTTATAATTACGTAGTTGTGTACGCAGTAATTATAATAAACTTTTTACTCCTGTGTGGAGGACCAGTGGACGTAGAGGGGTTTACCTCGAACCACTTAAATTACTGTGTCATTTACCTCCAGCTTTTACTGTTTTAAATTACTGTGATATATTAAGTATACACCAAATACTTCGTTGCTGTATCCACGGCAACTAACTGTATCCAAGACTTCCGCTACGCACTCAGATTTAGATTCCGTACAGTTTGTTGTTTAAACTATTTTTCCAAACTGTATCCAGTATACTTAAGTGGCCAACAACTTTTAATGTGGGACCCAAACTCCACTCACATCACACTCACTTAATACTCCCTCTGTCCAGCCAAAGGTTGACAGAGGGTGTATATTTGGTGTATTTTAAGTAATGATTGGTATAAGTATTGATGATTAAATGTGTGGTGGAGATTAAAAAGTAAAAAGTATTGATGATGAATGAGTGGTGGAGATTAAAAAGTAAAAACTGATTGTTTGATTTGATTGTAAAAAGTGATATATGTAAACTTACTAAAGGGACTACTTTTTGATAGAAATGTAAACCTTTGGGCGGGACGGAGGGAGTATTTCTTAAAACCCGAACTCAAAACGTTGGGAAACATTGATTATGGATGGAGGAATCAATTAACTTCTATTACTTTATAGATTAGTTTTATCCTTTCATTTTCTACTTTATTACTATTCAATGATTACCAAATGAAATGCACAATTTTGCCAATTACGGAATTTGTATTGAGCATATTTATCTAAAATCTTGCATTCACATCAATTTTAAATGAGACCCCACCAAGAACCTAAATAATTACTTAGAACCAATCTATACTTTTCAACCCATAAACATTTTGCACCGCCATTTTAATAATTTTATTTTAGTTGAGAAATTTAATTTAACCAATACTAATATTATTGGCTATAAATTGTCCAAATAAATAAGGCCAATTGGTTTGATTTTATTTTAAGTTGATCGAATGGTTTGATTTTATTTTTTTAAAAAAAGGCCAATTGTTATATTTGTATTAATAGTATTTATCTAAAATTTTAAGTCTCTTATCAATCTTGAGCGAAACTTCATCGATTGGGTAATCTAATATACTTAGAATCAATATGTATTTTTCCACCTTAAAATTATTTTGCACTGTCAGTTTAATAGTAATTGGAGCAATTTTTTCGTGCTCAGGCTATAATACCCGTACTTTTTCATTTTTGTACTTTTAGATTCTAGTGACTCGCTTGTGTTCATTGACACATTTTGGACATGTTTTGTTCTGCACTTTTTGTCATTCGAGTGAGTTTTGATATTGTTTCGGACTAATCGGTATATTATTACGACTTCTCCGCATTTGGAGTTTGATTTTTGTGAATCTTGCTCAAAGCTATCGTCTTGTTGTTCCTACAAGTTGATTTTACATTTGTGGTCGTGTTGTGAGCTTCGGAATTATTATTCAATCTCGTATCGTGACTTTTTGGACATTTGGGTCGTTCGTAATTTTCTAAAATTTTGGGTACTCGCTTACGTGCTCGTTTTTACCTACCTTCGGATTGTCAGAATCGCATGTTTGTGTAGCGCTTTCGTTCGTTGTTGAGAATCCTTTGTAAGTGTTGCGTCGTATTTTCCGAGTCGTCGCATTTTGAGGTCGTTCGGGACTGATCGGACAGCAGAACGGAATCTGCTGCCAGAATGCAGGTTACGGTCGTAACCTGCAACATGTTATGGACGTAAAGTCCAGTGACTTACAGCCGTATTGGCCATAATGTTACGGCCATAATCAGGTTTCGTATTAATGACCCGGGCTGCGGGTTTTCAGAGTAGTTTCTGCTATTTTCTTTCCTCACGCGACGGGCAGAGTGTTAGGAGTATGCCCTCGAATGCCACTCACAGGATGTTGAGTGGGGGCATTGCACTTGTTATTATGTAAAACATTATCATAAGGCAATTGGATTTGTCTTTATTTACTGGTAGTTACTGGCATTCCTAACTCGTAAATATATATATATATATATATAGAAACTAGTCCGTGTATTTGAGAGCAAAATGTCCCACTCCTTAATGGATAAGGGGGTAGGCACTGGAAAGGTTTATAGCTCAAATACTTAATCTTTCGCAAGTCGATGAAACTTGACTGGGCGTTAAGTTTATGTGGAGACTTGTATGACGTGTTCTTTGACATGGAGAGTGCCTGTCGAATGCTAATGGTTAGTGGGAGCACACATTATAGGTATGCTAATTAGATTAGTATACTCTAACCGACTCACCCTCGATTCATCACACGGATTTCACTCCAGGACAGTCAATGACGGAATCGAAAGGTTGTGATAGGTATTCGTCAACCTTCGACTTGAGGATTTAGTAGGGATGTGCTTGTGACGTTAAGATTTTCATTAGAGTAGTTCGACCCTGTAAACCGGAAGGCGGGGGTCAACCTCGACGTGCGTCTTGGTAGCAAGTAGCGAGTCTCTTGAATACCAAGATAGAATTCTTGCTCCTGTTAGTGAACGGGTTATATGTCCTATGCGGTTATTGGCAGATGAGATCATAAGTCTTTGGCCAAAGCATTGGAGCTAGTTGTATTGGATACACGAGAGCTCGATGATCTCAATTTGCATTAGCTCATGCATAACGTCAAGTACAAATTGGGTTTAACTGACCGTGACCCTATAACTTGATCGGGACATTTGAAAGAAGGGTTTATACGTATACTGGTATTCACGACAAAATGGTTCTTGAATGATCCCAATAATTCGTTCTCAGTTGGGGTATAGTGTAGGCCGCCAGGCTGGCTAGGTGGTGCTACTACTCTTTGGTTCCTCGCATTGCTGACTTAAACGGACCTACCGAGTAGCGCAATAGGATTGACAACAGAATGAATCGAGATTAGTATCTCATTATGAATATTAGATATTGGATATCTAATTTGGGACATTGGATCTCTAAATCGATTTATTGGATAAATTGATTTACTGTCTAATGAATTAAATAAATTACTGGGTGATTAATTTAATTCATAAATATAATTATTTATTAGAGAAATTAATTATGTTATTATATATTTGATATGATTAATTAATTGGATTAATTAATCTACATAAATACATCGGACGGAATAAGAGTTTATCTGTTTGGACTCACGGGAGTCCAAAACGGACCGAACTCTTCCGGCTCCTTTTATATGGCCGCCCCAATCACCTACTCCCTCCATGGCCTTGGTCTTCACTTGGTGGGGTACTATCCTTGTGACCAATCAAGGGGACAAAAGATCACCTTTGGTGATATTGTCAAAGGTAGGAGATCATGAGGGGATTTGAAGGAGAATAAAATTGTGAAGACCAAATCTCCCTTGCTACACATTCAATATCATGGTTTTGGCAAGGATAAAGAGAGGAAAATAGTTTTCCATGGCTTCATATTATTCTTCATCATCCTCACATAAAAATTCAAAAGTTTTCTTGGAGAAAATAAGAGTGAGATAGAGAGATCAAAGATTATATACTTGGAGTGTTATAATCTTGATAAACAAGCTTCTACAACCTTGTTCTAGCCGTATCCTTGGAGGATAATGAGGTTTAGTAATTTCGGTCATTTTTCCGGCGCGTGGCAAGTAGAGACGCGGTCCTTTCGGCATTGGATCATCCAAGAGCTTGGAGCAAATTAGATCGTAGGAAATTCAACTTAAGTTTGGGGAGTTGCTCAAGAGAAAGAATCCATTTAATCAACGGACTACAAGGGTAAGTTTCTTGCATCTCTTGTGCTTCGTTTTAATATTCGTATATATGTAGCTCGATCGATCCTTGTAGGGATTCGGATCGAATTAATTTTCGTTTTACCGCTTCCGCTGGGCCTTCGATTTAGGCACCGAATCCCAAAACAGAGTTCTTGAGGCAATTTTGGGGCGATTCTTCTTGAAAGTTCACCAATCTTTCATTCTACAACATAATCATCAAGGTCTTGGTGTGGATTAACAACATCAAATCATCCTTTTCCCTTTTGAATCGAGGTAATCATCCTAGAACCCCAATTCGGGAATATTTGGGAGTTTTTCTTGATTTTGAAATTCTAATCCGAGATTGTTGGTTCCATCATTTGTACCTAGTCTTTTTGATCATAATCCATAGTTTGAATTCTGTTTTTTATGAATTGTCGGGTCGATTTGTGTTGACCGTTTTGAGGGAAACCCTTGAACTTTACTATAGTTGTTCGTTTATTTAGTACAACGTATTTATGTTGTGTTAAAGAGATTTATTCTCATCGTGGTTATTATCATTCATAGTAATTATCGCGTGTTGGTGCTCGGCAGAGTCAGATGATTCATATACGATTCGTGCCGACTTACTACGATCGGTTTTCCCGTGCTTGCGACTATTCGAGGCAAGTATCTTGCTCATATATTTCGTGTTTTGTAGATGTAATAATTTATAATCGACTACGTGTGCTATTTGAGTACTCACAATGAACTTTCAAAAAGATTGATATAATCTCATTACCAGATTTCTTTCAAAACACTTGAGTGCTTTATGAATAAATGAGTTTTACGAATACGTTAAATTGAAGTACATTGACTTCATAGTGTGTGGTGTAAAAGATCTCTTACCTTGTTAAGGATTGTATGTTTAGAATGTGTATTTTTTTGGTGAGTGAGTAATGTTATGTTGTATTGTTTGTTAACTCCTTTTATAAGGAGGTGGTGCTATTCGGTGTTGTTCGAAAAGTATATCTCCTCGTGGTATGTGAATGTGGTGTTGTTGATATGCGTTGTGGATTACTGTGTTGTTCTGTGGAACCAGGTATGGTCCAACGGTGCCTCTGGAGTCCGTTACTGGATGAGTACGAATAGTATATGTGCGTACCAGGTAGGGTCCGACGGGACCTCTGGAGTTCGTTACTTGATGAGTACGAACCGTATTTATGTGATGCCAGGTAAGGTCCGACGGGGCCTCTGGAATTTGTTACTTGATGAGTACGAACCGTATTTGTGTGATGCCAAGTAGGGTCGGATAGGGCCTTTGGAATTTGTTACTTGATTAGTACGAATAATATTTTGTTGTCGGATTGCATGACCCGTGATTCTATTCTAGTTGTCGAGAACTGAATAAATCTTTGGGTTGTGACTATAAACGATTATTGAAAAAATAAGGACTCTTTAATCCTAAATGTTTTCCTCTAAAAACACCCGAGATCTTATAATGGTTTACAAGTTGTTTACTTGTTTATTAATGCCTTTCATGGTTTTGGATTACTTTGTTCAAATGAGATATCTTGGGAAGCCTTTGGTTTTGTTTGATTCGTTGATTATTATATTCTTGGAATATGATGTGTATGGCTCGTATTTGCACTTTATACTTGCACTAGCAAAATTCCAATTTGCTATCCCCCGAGTAATCGGGGGGTGGATGCCTCTTATTGTATTCAGGTACATGCGGGTTCTTGAGGAGCAAATCACGGGATCGGTACGAAGAATGATGGAAGACAAACTATACTAATCACATGAAGACTAGCACTTGGTATTGTTGGTCGAATTGTATTTTCCTTTTTTCTGTAGTGTTTTCTCGTCATATGGGAGTGTTGTCGCATTTTGAACCCTGTGCGGGTATGAGTTTTGAAATAGAGATGTATGTGAAGTTTAAGTTTAAGGTTATTGATGAAATACCAAATCGGTCTACTGATTCGTATTTAGCCATATTGGCATTTGATGTGATGTCTTGTTTTGGTATCTAGCCTAGTAGATCCCCATAGAGGGGGTTACAGAATATGATATCAGAGCTTAGGTTGTAGAAACCTAGGTTGTCGGGTCAAGTCATGTATTGTCGAGTCTTGTCTTGTCGGATTATGTCTGACTGAGTCGTGTCGCGATGTGTCCGAAATGTCGGTCGTGATTAGTATCATGGTGCAGCCATCATCTTCGTGTGACGTGTGATGTAAGTCTCCTCTTTGGTATCTTGCGTTTATTGATTTTGTTGCAAGTTCGTTGTGAATCAAAATCCGTATTCGATACATGTGGTATACTACGTTTATAATGAACTGGCTCTATTGATGAATTGGAAACTGAGTGGTGTAGTGAACATTGATACGTTTCGAATAGTGTATCAACGGTTGAGTTTGTTGAGAAACTTAGATAGATGGTTTTGACGTATGTTTAAAATTAGTGATTCCTGAGTTGTGTTTGTTGAAGTGGTGATTGTGAATTCCGTATAGGCATATGTTTGAGAATCGATGGTATTTGGCTAGTTGTTGTTATTTGCAACCAATGTGTTTCTATTGATAATTATATCCGTTGCGTACGTGTTTGGAAATGATTTCCTAAAATCTCATAGAGCTAAGTGTATTGTGGAAAATCAATTTTCAAAAATATTTTGACGGTGCGGTCAATGGCGGCTTAATGTGGATTCTGAAAAGTGGTATGAATTTTGGCGAGCGAGCCTTGTATTTTCAAATAAATCTGGTGATGGTATTTGAAAGATGTGTCTGGAAGTGTTTTAAGACATTTTGTAAAATGTTACCGCCGTAAATCCTTGTCGTGTTTGAGAGGATTTTGAAAATGATTTTAACTTATCGGTTTTATTTTCAAATAACTCGAGTATACGATTTTAAAAATCTTTCACGCCATTAAATCTTTACATTTTAAAACAAAAATATGATTTTTATTTTCGTAAAATAAATAGTGAAAGATGCAAAATCTTACTCGATTTAAACTCTGAATTGAAACTTGGAATATTTTATGAGATGAGTTAGTTAGCGCATGCTAATTTCGTCATTAGCACATGCTAACGAACCTGGAAAGAAAATTTGATTGTTTTAACTCATTACACGCTAATTGTAGGCCTAAACCACGTTAAGCTGCATTGTGTGCGTGACGTGAGTACCCTATTGTCATATTACCGTTTTTTACTGAAAAATTTTGGGTGAGTAACCAATTGTTGTGTTGTATGGTTTGAATTTGCTTGTGACTCGTATGATGTTATTCCAATGTGAAAAGTGATCTGTGATTGTTATTCCGATGTGAATGTTGGTATGTGGAAGTATTCTGTGCGAGTATGAGTGATTTCCCACCCGGGGATGGTTCGGCGGACTCTGGTGGTCAATGCTAAGGGGCATGTCCGCGGGTTACCTTGTGTATTGTTAATTATGATGATGTTATGTGGTAACATGTAGTTACCCTGTGTGTTGTCAGTTATGATAAGGATACGTGATGACGTGGTTATCTTGATGATGTTATTCCCAAAGAAAGTGATCTTTCGTAATGTTGCTTTGAAATTATTTTCAAAGAAAGATGGTTAATACTTATTATTCATGGTTTTGGTAAAACAATATGAGGTATCAAAAGTATTTTCAAATTTTATTTTGGGAAAATATACGAACTCAGAGATTTTCAAATGATGGTATTTAAACAAATACCTCGTGGAGTTTAAAAATAGTGTGATCAATGATTGGTTACCATGATGTGTAGTCTTACGATCATGTTTGTATCAGTAATGGTCGTAAGTTTCCTGTTGATATGGTTATGTGATCCGTTAGTTACGATTGTAAGTTCTATTCATTAGAGTTGTAGCTCTTCTATTCGTATAATTATCCGGAATGGATATTTTTGTCGTATTGATACTCGTTGTCATATGTTGATGTGTCGTACTGAGTTAGCACCTTGGTATATTGTTTTGCGATGTTGTGTTTTATGGTACTGAGCGGTTGTCCGTTTAGAATGCCGAGAGGTCGAGTCCAAGGTAGTGGTCGTGATCGTAGTCAGGAGCGTGTTGAGGTGTCTCATTCGTTGTCGAGCACTTACCCGTCCAATACAGATGGTCGGGATAACCAGTCGCGTAATGTGAGGCAAACGACTAGAGGTAATGTTAATGTGGAAGCCGCCACCATTCTTCAGCAGGTGGCGAACCAACTGGCACAGATGAATCAGAATGTGCAACAAAATGAACCTCCAGATGGGGATAACAAAGCTAGTGAGTGGATACGAGACGTGATGAAGATGCATCCACCTCGTTTTGCGGGTTCCTTTGATTTGATAGGTTGGGAGAATTGGCTATTCCAGTTGGGAAGAACGTTCGACGTTGTAGCCTGTCCTGATGAGAAGAGGGTACTTATTGCTCAGTACCTCCTAAAAAATTGCAGACTGGTGGGAGGCCATAGCGCCTCGTGATCGTATAGCTACTTGGGTTGAATTCAAGACTGTCATGGAGGCCGAATATTGTCCACCGCCTGTTCGAGGGCGTAGGATTGTTGAGTTTTTCTCGGCTATGCCCCAGGATGTGTCGATATCTCAGGCTATAGTCGATTATAATCGGCAACTGTGTTATGTTCGGGATCAAGTGAAAAGTGAAGCGGATAAAGTTCGTTATTTCGATATGCGTATGAAACCTCGTGTTCGGCAGTGTATGGCTCCTTTTATGTGTACCATTTTGAAGGATTATCAAGATCGAGCCTTGGCTTTCGAGATGACTTTATTGTCGACAGAGCCTACAACTGTGACAAAGAAACAAAAGATTTCTGGTGATTCATCGGGAAGTAAGAGAACCAAGGTTCCTAAACCTCAACCCTCGCATCAATCGATTGTAGAGCCTTCTAGGTTAGTTCGCAGATCTAAGAGATCCAGGTCGGTATCATTAACTATTGGTAACTTACCTAGATGCTTTAACTGTAATGTTCTGGGCCACGAGCGTGCAAAGTGTAAGAAGCCACCGGTGACTTGTTATAATTGTGGACACAAGGGGCATCGAGTTCAGTACTGCGAGATAGTATCTGGTGCAATCAGTACTCAGGCTTCCACGCCAGTGTCAAGATCAGCTCGAGGGGATCCTTGATGATAGATTTTCTTGCTTTTTTTGTGTTGTGGTTCGATTTAAGTTTTGGGACGAAACTGATTTTTAGTGGGGTAGAATGTAATAGCTGTACTTTTTCATTTCTATACTTTTCGATTCTAGTGACTCGTTTGTGTTCATTGACACATTTTGGACATGTTTTGTTCTGTACTTTTTATCATTCGAGCGAGTTTTGATATTGTTTCGGACTAATCGGCACATTATTACAACTTTTTTGCATTTGGAGTTTGATTCTTGTGAATCTTGCTTAAAGCTATCTTCTTGTTGTTCCTACAAGTTTATTTTACATTTGTGGTCATGTTGTGAGCCTCGGAATTTTTATTCGATCTCGTATCGTGACTTTTCAGACAATTGGGTTGTTTCATAATTTCCTAAAGTTTTGGGTACTCGCTTATATTCTCATTTTTACCGACCTCTGAGTTGTCGGAATTGCATATTTGTGTAGCGTTTTCATTCGTTGTTGAGAATCCTTTGTAAGCGTTACGTCGTATTTTCCGAGTCATCGCATTTTGAGGATGTTCGGGACTGGTCGGACGACAGAATGGAATCTGCTGCAAGAATGCAGGTTACGACCGTAACCTGCAACATGTTACGACCGTAAAATCCAGTGTGTTACGGCCATAATGGCCATAATGTTACGGCAGTAAGAAGGTTTCATTTTAATTACCCGAGCTGCGGGTTTGCAGTTTCTGCTCTTTCCTTTCCTCACGCGGCGGGCAGAGTTCTTGAGGTGATTTTGTGGAGATTCTTCGCGAAAGTTCTCCAATATTTCATCCTACAACATAATCATCAAGGTCTTGGTGTGGATAAACAACATCAAATCATCATTTTCTAATCATCCTAGAACCCTATTTCGAGAATATTTGGGGGGTTTTCTTGATTTTAAAATTCTAATCCGAGATTGTTGGTTCCATAATTTGTATCTAGTCTTATTGATCATAATCCATAGTTTGAATTCCATTTTTTATGAATTATCGGGTCGATTTGTGTTCTTGACCGTTTTGAGGGAAACCCTTGAACTTTACTATAGTTGTTCGTTTATTTGTTACAACGGATTTACGTTATGTTAAAGGGATATATTGTCATCGTGGTTATTATCGTTCATACTAATTATCGCGTGTTGGTGCTTGGCAGAGTCAGATGATTCATAGACGATTCGTGCCAACTTACTACGATTTTCCACTAAATAAGTAAACTATAAAAAAGCGGTATGAGATTCAACATTTCCGATAAATACTGTTAATATAAAACTAATAGTTGGACAAAATATTTTTTTAATAAAAAAATAATTATTTGACCAACTTATAATTAGCCAAATTAATATTAGCTAAATTATATTCTAATAGAAAAAAATATTAAACTCGTGATGCAAACTAACTATGCGGTAAATAATACAAATTGATTTTAAGTAATTATTTAGGTTCTCTAGTTGATGGAGTATCATTTAAAACCAAAATGAGATGATTTTTTTTTTTATAAATAGGATTAATAAATTTAATAATTGGCCGTGCTATATTTTACAATAAAAATAAAATTATTTATTTGACCAACTTAATAATTGATGATATTAGTATGGAAAAATACACATTGATGCTAAGTACTTATTCAGGTTATTCAATAGGTGGAGTCTCATGTAAATCGATATGGATTCAAGATAAGCGAGCTTAATACAAATTTAATAATTGGCCAAATTAAATTCTCAAATAAAAACTAAAATTATTTATTTGACTAACTTGGTAATTGAAGAAATCATATTGACCAAATTAAATTTACCAATAAAATTATGGCAAAATTAATATTGTCAAATTAAATTCTCCAATAATAATGAACTACTAGACTAATGGTGTAAAATAATTGTGGGGTGGAAAAAATACACATTGATTATAAGTATTTGTTTAGGTTCTCCAATTGGTTGTGTTCATAAAATCGAGATGGGGTTCAAATTTTAGATAAATAGTATTAACACGGATTAAGTAATTGGCCAAATTATTTTTTCAGAATAAAATGATTACGATGGTGCTGCAAAATAATTATAGGGTGGGAAAATAGAGAGAATGTTCCGAGAATTATTAATCCTGTGATGTGTCTTATCTAATACTGATTGTAGATACATAGATGGAAGGTTCTAGATACTTCTAGAGGTAGTAGGATCCTATTAGATGTCTTACCTTATCTAGGAATCCTATGTATGGAAGGACTCTCATTGTAATGCCTATATAAAGGCCCCTCTATCAGTCTTATGAATACAATTGATTGACTCGTATTTACAGTCTTTTACTTTCTCCTGAACCACGTTATCAGCACGTAGTCCCCAACTGAATAAGAAATTTTTTTTTCCCATTTTTTCTGAAAATATCAAAAAAAAAAAATCCCGAAAAAAAAAATCGGATTTTTTTCTGCAAACCCTAAATCCCGATCGCCGCCGCCGGAGCCAGAAAACCCGCTGCGGGCCATCAACAACCAAAATCCTAGCCCCCTGCCGCTGCCGCTCATCCCCATAGCTGGAAACCCAGTCGGATTTTCTCCAAAACCCGCACTCGATTTCGGCCAGCGTCGCCTTCTCCAACGAAACCGTGACAGATCCGCGACCTCCCTCCCCATCGCAGCAAACCCGCGACCACCGCGACGACGCTGCTCATCCAATCGCCTGCTGCTTCAGTCCCTCACCATCACCGCCCAGACCCGTGAACCACCGCGACCTGCCTCCGTCGCTGCCTCTCGTCGACCTGTCCAAGTCGGTTGTCTCTGGCTGCCCTACTCGCCCGCTGCACTTTGCTGACCCGATCGGACCCGCCTGGCAGTCCCGTTTTCAGATCGTTTTTGTCCAGCCGACTGTTGCCTAAAGGTGCGACCCGATCTGATCGAAGCACCGCCGGATTGTCCTATGGTTTTATGCACGTGATATTTACCGTTTGAAAACCTAGTGCAATCGAGAGAAAACCTATCAAAATCGAAAAAAAAATGAGAGAAGAGAATTTCCGCGCGCAAATTTTCTGCACAGCGCAGTCGTATCAAAATCATGTTTCCTGCTTCATTAACCGTCGGATCGGTATGAAATTTTGACAGCAATTTCCCAACATAAATATCTTTATATTCAACGGTGGAAATCGGATTCTGAGTAATATTGATTATTGAATCTATTGCCGAACAGAAGCAGATTTTTACGAGAAAATTTGGAGATCCGACCTCATCCAATGCCGAGCTGCTGCATCGCCGCGCTCGAATCCTTTTTCGGCCGAATTATCTAGCCCATTAGCCCTATCCGGGCGTTTCTCAACTCTCCATATTTTCCTAATTAATGATTCATTTATTTATTAATTTGTACACTTATGAATCTTACCATGTTTATGTTTTACATGAATATAGGAAAATATGTTGGTCATGATGATGTGCAAATTATGGAGAGAAGCCATATTTATTATCCCGTTCAAGGATCAAAGTAAATATGGAACCGAGTACCACGAAAAAATTGCTCATATGGAGAGAAGCTTCCGTTCAAGGATCAAAGCAAATATGGAACCAAGTACCCGTAAGACTTTATTAAAGTTCCCGTTTTTCAATTCCTCTCTTTTGGGAAATTTTTTATTTGGGGAATTGAGTATTTGGGTTCTTTATCTCCCACGCCACTTTGCGGTGGATGAGACAATGAGAGGTGGTATCACTCTCGGATGTCGAAGTAAACTGTGTGACGGTCCTGGGGGAGTCATGGATAATTGTTGAAAGTCAATATTTGTGGTTGTTACATACACCACGTTTTGGGTGCGATTTGACGTCTCCGTTTTGTCGATTTTAAACCAACAATTGAATAAAATGAATATTGTCGCTAACGATAAAGTTATGACTTGTTCATGATTAGTCACGGAATTGTGACGTACAAATGGGACAAACATCGATTGCGACGGATATGTCGTGGTTAAAATTGATTTGTGACGGATTTATCACGATGAATTGAGCGACCACCACGTTGGTCTTGACCCAATCCCATACTTGAAAAACTCCATCTGTCATCCTATTAAAATAAAATATTACATGTGGGTGTTGTCATGCACCGTCCCCTTGCAATATGATATATGAAAGAATGTACGAGTAATTCACATGAATTTTAACATGTAAAGCAATGGCATATTGTGTTAAATACATGAATTCGTTGACCTCGATTATAGTTCGTATGACTATAGGTCCGAATACTTTTCCAAGTATTTGTAAAGGCATGTGCCTTATACATTTGACTATGTTTAGTCGATCTCATTGGATGGTCAAGACGAGTTGGTCATGGTATATTCATTATGTCTCATGGTTCAAAATGCTTAATTATGATGCACCGCGTTGCATCCACATAACATGGCTATTATGACGTATACTTGCAAATTGAGAATTAAAATTCTTGGTTGATTTGATGCACTTTGGTGGATTTTGTCTACACTTTGATCATGATTAGGCGCATCCTCCTTGGTATTTGTTTATACTTTGAAAGTTCAAACGGAATTAGTGGTTTTTAAACAGCCTTAGCTGTACCGACATTCCTACTTTCTCTGCAAGTCTACCAAGTGGAGTTACCGAAAGGATCATTAGTCGAGATAAGAAATCGAACATCCTGCTGCGTTTAAACGCACATATGGCTGTCATTGCCATGTTTTTGCATCAACACTTATGACATTGGATATGGTCTCAACCTTGTTTTCTCACTAAACTTGGGAAATACTAAAGTAGCCAATTAAAACATGTACTGTGATCTCAGTTTAATGATCCGTGTGGTGCACAATATATGGATAGAAAGATACGGAAATCTAGTTTCCAAAACATCTGACCGTTCGTCCATAGCCTTCCAAACAAGGGAGTTATCACTATTTTTGTGAACAAAGATCAAGCTGCGCGGAATTTTATTTCCAGCGATTGTACTAACTTTTGTCCCAACCAACTTGGTTCCCATCTTAAATTTGCAAGTGGTCTTATGACACATGTTTTTCAACCTCTTTTTGACCGAATTTGGCACAGATGATGCGATTTTTAGTATACATTGTACGCTAAAATATCATCTTTCAAATGTTGAAAAATAGTTTCCTTGGGGAAGCCCAAAATACGCACCCTTATAAGAAGGTCGAGCGTGTGCATGGTAGTGTTAGACCATGCTTGTGTCGTAATTTTGCCCCTTAGGCATATAACCTTGCCATGTTATGCACTCAATATGATAGATCATTTTGATCGTATCTGTTATAAAATCTCTATGTTGTTAGAGTATTCGCTATATTCATGCTTGTAAAATTTTGCAAGCGAAATTGAGTGCGTATTAAGCTATTTTCAAGGAACACGATATTTTTGGATTTCGGTTTATAAATCCATTGTGACCATGATGACTAGGTCATCACAATCAATGAGTGGTATAATGCTCAAGTTGTTGAATGCCGAATGGCGTTTTCTAGTCACATATGTTCTGTAACAATCGAACCATGTTATGACTCGATGATATATATGCCAAAGTGTATCACTCATAGCATCTCATTGTGATTTGTGAGAAATAAAATCTTATGCATCACTTGTATTGGATATGTGAAAAGAAAATATTCATAAGTCAATATGGTCCGGCTTGCATCGGTTTTGGTAACCAGAAGATGTATTGGGACATCGACACATTTAGGCTTTAATAGTCCGGAGTTTGGACAATTTGATGATCCATATACCACGATATTGTCATGGACATCATTTTTGTTGAACAAAGAAACTAGTTGGATCAAAAAGACCAAAGTACGTTGGTGGAGTCGTGAGCAGAGCTCATGACCGATGATGATATTTATGTCATTCGTGTCTTGTTTTCATAAATATGTGTGACGCCAAAGACCCCCCTAATGATCCTTCTTAGCAATTTTCATTGATTTCAGCCTATTCTTTGGCACGATTAGGAGATGACACCCTCCTACGCTAAAGAGAATAATGTAGCGACTCGCATAAGCATGGTGATGAGTCCTCCCTTTTCACCGAGTTCTTATACATACATGATCATAAGTATTAGCCTGGGTGGCTTATGATGCTATGATGGTATTCATAAATGGTCGTACTCAAGTAATAACATTAATGTTATGTTGTTCCTTTGACAATGATCGATAAGTTGATGAAACTTGAGTTTATGGTTGTCCAACTTGCGGACCAGTCATTGTAAAGGTCGGTTCACCCACTTTTAGACCAAGTCTTAGAGTGAAATTTTAACAAGTACTTCCTAACATCCAAGGATATCTTCTCACAAATTTTGGTGCCATTTGGAGACTTGGAAGGAGGTGAACCACTTAAATGAAGTTTTCACATACCACCAGCCGTCCCAACAACCAGTTCGATATCATTTCGATCGGTTTTTGATCACAAGGTTGTTGGTTTTAGAATCCTAAACACCCGTTTATACATGCTCACGAAATTTTGAGGTGTTTGGGGCTGGTGAAGGGAGTGAACTCTTCAAGAAAGCACTAGAGGTTCGATAAAACCAACGGCCTATCATCGGTTCAATCGTTTCTTTATGTTCGATCCCGGTGGTGCATGGTGGCGGTTTTGTTGGATTCTTAAGACCAGTAGCTACGGTTATGTAGCATAGGTCAACATGTCATATTCACCTATACCTATCATCATTCAAATGCTTAGTTACGAGTGTAACAGTATGCATTTTGTTAACTGGATTGTGTTAACAATGAAAACCTTTATCGTCCACATGTTCATGTGCCAAAATGCGTCACCACAATGCATTATGACGGGTTATAAATGATGAATATGACATGTGCTTTCACTCATAGTCCGCTTAAAATATACCTTGGCAGACGATCTCGTAAGTCACTTTGATGAGCCAGTCTTCCCGTCGTTAGGGGGAAATGCGAACGATTATGTTCGAGTAGAATGGCTTGGAATTGTTGTAGTTTGTCCCTAGTGTGCCTCACCAAGTTCCGTAAAGTGACGAGATTAAATACATGCTGCAAACATGTCTGCAAGGATTGTGTCCGGTCATGGACGTTCGTCACCTATAAATGGTGATATGGTAACACCACAAATTGTGGTAGATGGTGTTACTAGGCCGTGGATCTCATAGAGTATTGGGATGCCATTTGGTTCGATAAATACTCTCGCTAAGAATGTATGCGAGCTTGGTACATGAAACTTGATCATCTGATCAAATGAACTCATCCGTCTCATGTGATTCTGGATTATAGTCATCATTGGGGACGCCTCAATGAATGTCAATCCATAAAGAGTACTCTATGAATAAAGCCGATTCATGAGGACGTGGAATGTGAGTTTAATCGAACCATACTTCGTTGAAAATCTACAACGTTGTAGCCTTGGCCTAAAATAGAAACATATGCGACTCCAGTATAAACAAAATGATAGCCCTTTGTTGAAGTGGTGCCGACACTCCAAAAATAAGATCTATCTGTATACTTTGTTAAAGCGAGTGAGAGAAGGAGTTAAACTCACCTCATGGCGCGAGGTTTCTCATGAACGCACTGGAATCGACTACGATGACACGAAACTTAGTTGTGCTATCGTAATAGATGTTATATCATCTACTATCTTTTCAGTTAGATAGTTTACCAAAAACTGACATGCAACTTGTGGTTAAATCTTATCTTAGTGGGGAACTAAGTTAAGTGATAAAATGATCTCGTGGTGGATCAGACTCAAATCAAGTGGCTCCTGACCATGGAGCGCGTTGACAAGTGATTGTCCGGAACGCATACTAAGTATATACTTGATTTGGAAGAGATACGAAGCTTTTGCGTGTAAAACTAAGGGTTTATAGTGATGTACTCTTGTGAGACTAAGAGATTCCGCTAAATCCAAAGTTAAGAATGAAAAGATCTTGGGGACACTTGATGATGCGTATTCATCAATCAGTGTAAGGCAATTTAAGGGACGATTTCCCTAATAGACGATAAAATAATGCCTATATGATTTCCAATGATTAGTCGAAGTCATCATAAGACTTGGCTCACTTAAGTGATGATGCAGTCTTAAGAGAAAAGTATGGTATTATGTACTCATATTTGACTCGATGTACTCATTCGTAATAATCTGGTAAAGCCACTGTGACAATGGCCTAGGATGCGCTCGCACAATGTCTGTGAATGACAAGAAGCTTGAAGCTCGCTCTATCTCGATAAAAGGACACTTGAATATCGATACCCGAATCTGCCCAGAATGTGTTGGTCTATCTCCCATATGACCTACAGGGCAGCTCACTTGATGGAAAATGGTGAAATTGGTACCATTGGAAAGGTTTGTGTCTACTTTCTAAGGAAACCAACCATTTGATCACATCCATCATGTTGAGTGACATATGACTATTGTTGCAAAGTAGGACAGGATATATCCGGTAATTTGCTAAGTCAACTTCGATAGAGCTTTGTGATCTGCTCAAGTCGATCTAGGTTACGTACTGTATGTGAATGAAAAGCTATGGGTGTCTAGTTTTCATAAGTTCTTACAGTTTCGTTGATACCTATTGAATCGAAGAAGTTATAACTGATTTAGTGCATGGAGGTCAAGACTTTAGAAAACTTGGTTTTCGAATAAGTCTTTAGTGACTCTGCACTTTGGATGCGTCGCGCTCTAGTTGTCCTTAGACCAAGGTTTGTTTTTTCCCATTGGGTTTTTACTTGATAAGGTTTTTAACGAGGCGACCTATGAGAACATCCATACAATGATGCGTTGTACTTCTGTTCAACTTAGACCAAGAGGTATTTTTCCCACTGGGTTTTTCCTTGGTATAGTTGCGAGGGCAACTTGGCATCTGACTCCTATGATTTGAGGTACTCATCAGGGGAGTCATTATGTATACATCAAGGGAGTATATATGACATGTTGTGTTGGTGTGTTGCAATATTTTCCTCATCAAGCCTTTATTTTTCCCATGGGGTTTTGTTTTGGCTTGGAATAGGTTTTTACGAAGGCAACATCTTCTGCACCATTGTTGTATTAGTGCTCGACACAGGGGGAATATTCCGGGAATTATTAATCCTGTGATGTGTCTTACCTAATACTGATTGTAGATACATAGATGGAAGGTTCTAGATCCTTCTAGAGGTAGTAGGATCCTATTAGATGTCTTACCTTATCTAGGAATCATATATATGGAAGGACTCTCATTGTAATGCCTATATAAAGGCCCCTCTATCAGTGTTATGAATACAATTGATTGACTCGTATTTACAGTCTTTTACTTTCTCCTGAAACAGAGAAGACATAATCTAGCCATATTGCTTAGTAAATTGTAATATTTGTCATGCAACTTAGTTTGTATAAATTGTAGCCAAAAAGAATAAATCTGGACTAATTTACCCCTGACCTCCCATATTTCTCCCCCTGCCTCTCTCTCTCACTCATCCCCCCCTAAACGCTTCTCTCTCTATCTCTCTTTCTCATTTTTACATTTTCTCCCTCCCTCACAACCATCTCCAGCTCTCTCTCGATCCCTCCCTCCCACCGACCGTCGGCTCTCACAACCATCCCCGTCGAACGGTGATGGTGATGGTTTTCGGCATCGAAAAGTAGATGGCGGCTGAGAAGAAGCCAACGGAGCAGTACCGGCGGGCAGAAGATGGTGCCCAGGTGGTGCCGAGAAGTGATAGAAGTTGTTGTCGCCGGTGGAGGAGAAGGCGGCAAAGCCGGCAGTTTGGTAAGGGAAACGTGACGGAGGGAGAAGGTATCTCTGGTGGAGGTTGCGGGTTCTCGTCGGAGGTCGCTGCGGCCGAGAAGTAGAAGCCATGGAAGGAGGAAGAATCAACCGGACAAGGAAGGAGGCACGCTTCCGGCGAGGTCAGGAAGGGTTCCGGCGAAGTCAGCGCCGGAAAAAGGTAGGGTTCCGGCGAAGTTGGCGCCTGAGTTTTGAAGGCGCCTGCAACCAGAGCGTGGTGGTGTGGTGTGACTTTCCAGAGGAGATTGTCGAGCAGATCAAGCAGATCTGTGCATCGCGGGTTCCGATGCGCCACCCAGAAGCTCTGCTATTCGGAACTCGCCGGAGCAGGCGTGGGGCTTACTAGTGGAGATTTTCTCGGCGACGGCAACGACGAGAAGGCACTACAGCGACTGGCGACTGCGACGGCGCGCCGGAAGGTGACAGCGATGGTTCCGCTGAGCGAGACTGCGCCACGATGGTGAGGAATGCCAGCGCGGCCATCATCAAGAGAGAGGAGATCTTGGAGACTGCCATTGTTAGCGACTCACGTGGGACTTCCAATTCTGCAAGGGAAATAGCTTGAAATAATCGATTTTATTCCTCTTTCTCCAACTTTCTCTCTCTAAAAAAAATCATAGATCTAGTTTGAAATAAAGTTATTTTCGTATTCGTTTTTGATGATTTACAACTTTCATATGATTTCTGGTGATTCGTGGTATATTTGGGGTGATTTCCGATCGATTTGTATGTATTGGTATTTTAGATCTAATTTTTCGCATGTTTGCATACGTGGTTACGAATTTACAGTTGTTACGATTTATTCATTTCGTACTGGGTTACCATGTTATAATATTGTCATTTCGTTTCACTATGCCTTGATTTTCTATTAAGATTTTATCATTTCGTATCAGTATGAATTTACGAAATTCGAATTTCATACCACATTTGTGCCGATTTGAAATTTTCGTATTGGACTTTTGGTATACATGTTACGAATTCTTAACTGTTACGCTTGGTAAGAAATTGTAACTTCTTACCAAGTGTAACTAGTATAAAGTTACGAATTAATGACTTCGTATTAGTGTAACCGTAACTATTTTCAGCTACGAATTTGTAAGGGTGTCACTGTTTACACTCTGGTATATTAGTAAGAAATTGTAACTTCTTACCAAGTGTAACTAGTACGAAGTTACGAATTAATGACTTCGTATTAGTGTAACCGTAACTATTTCCAGCTACGAATTAGTATCCGTTTTAATGGGGTTCTGGTATATTGGTAAGAAATTGTAACTTCTTACCAAGTGTAACTAGTACGAAGTTACGAATTAATGACTTCGTATTAGTGTAACCGTAACTATTTCCAGCTACGAATTAGTATCTGTCTTAAGGGGGTTCTGGTATATTGGTAAGAAATTGTAACTTCTTACCAAGTGCACTATTTAAACTTAACATGTTACTATATTGGTTAGGGGTGAGCAGAAAAACCGACAAAAACCGATAATACCGAAAATAACGAAAAAAGTGAACCAATAAGATATTAGTATGGTACGGTTCTTAAAATTTTGAAAACCGAATTATGCGGTTCGGTTTCGATTTTAGATATGGATCCCAACTTTAAAAACCGAACCGAACCGATAAAACAGATGACTATTTTGCAGACTTTGTTTTTTCTTTGTGCAGGTTGTTATGAATTGATGGACCTGTGCTGAGGAGGAAATTCAAGACTTTTGTTTAATCTGATATTGGACTTTTTGAATTCTTAGTTATTATCATGTTATTGAAGTAGATTTTATTTTTATTCAAGCTTTGAAGTGGATTGATTATGTATAAATCCTTCTATTTGAACTTACAATTGTCTGATTTAGCCCAAGTAGTTCAATTTGGGCCTGGTGCAAGCCCAACTTAAGTGGCCCATTTAATCAGCCCATTGACACCGAACCGCTCACCGAAACCGATCACACCGAGCCGATTTAAAACCGAATCATTTCGGTACTCAAATGCTAGATACCGATAAGATACGGTTCGGTATCGGTTTTAGCTAGAAACCGTACCAAATCGAACCGAGCTCACCCCTAATATTGGTAACGAACGTAACGAAGCGTAATGAAAAACAAATAATAAATGATCAATTATTAATCGGGTAATGTAACGAATGTAACGAAAAATAAATATCATTTCCGCTTACTGGTACTTTGTGTACAATATTCTAACACGGTAAATAAGATACGAAGTTACGATACAATAACACAAAAGGTAAACAACACATGGTAACGAGACAGTACGAAATAAATACGTCGTAACCCAAAAACTCAGAAAAGATAAGGAGAGAGATAAAGTGGGTTAGTTTTATTGAAAAGTAAGGGTATATTGGTCCAATCATGTCCTTTTTAGCTAGAATTTGTACAAACTAAATCTCTTGACAAATATTATCATTGACTATGACAAAGTGGCTAAATGAATGTATTTCCTCTGGGAAAATATGCCTGAATTCCAAGTATTATTGAGGTTCTATAATTGATGGAATCTTGTTAAGATGAATGTGAGATTCATGATTTTAGATAATAAGATAAATATAGATTTAACAATTGACCCATTTGAATTCCCCAATAAAAAATAAAATTATTTATTTGACAAATTTAATAATTGAATAAATTAATATTTACAAATTATAGAAAAATACAGACTGACTTTAAGTTTTTATTTACGTTTTCCGATCAATGGATTCTCATTTAAAGTCCATATAGGATTCAAAATTTTACATAAATAACATAATGTAAATATATCAATTGGACAAATTAAATTTCTCAATATAAACTAAAATTATTCATTTGACTGACTTAATACACTAGTGCATAATTGACCTAATGTAACACCCCAAAAGTGTTACTTAAAGGCCTAAAAGTGTTGCTTTAGGTAATAGGTAACACTTTTATAAGTGAAACATCTGCCTGTGCTACCTATTCTCTTAGGTAGCACTGTCCAATACTAATGTATCACTTTTTCAAGTGTTACTCAAAATTCCCTAATGTAACACTTTTTTCAAACTAATGTAGCATATTCATAGTGCTACTAATAATTTTTTATGTATCACTTTTTACTCTTTAGTATCATTTTTTACGTCATCTCTTGAACTATAGTAACACTTTATTAAATATTATGTATTATTTTACGTCAGCATATGTAACACTCTATTAGATATTGGGTGACACATTTTTTTATTAACCAACTTTATAGTATCATTTCTATACGTGTCTTATATATTGATAATAACATTAAAACTTACAAAAGCAAGAAAAGAAGGTAAAATAGAATGATATTATTGATATTCAACTGTCATCATAAAAATGAGCCACATAGTAGTATTCATCAATTGAAACACACAATTGTGTTCAAAACGAAAAAATTTAACCCAACAATCCAATCATATAATATATCTCTTCCTAAATAAACATAATCTCCAAAAGAACATTTATTTGTTTCTTCATCTTCAATTACAACGTCCTATCCATGCATGTTTCTCGAAACTTCATCCCCTTGCTACCCTAATACATCATCTTCATCATCCCGAAAGAAGAATAAGGTAAAATAAATAAATAATAAAATAAAAGTAGCTCCAGAGTTCCCATCAGATAACATATTATGCACCAAATTTAAGTAGAGATACGTGAAAGAAACACATTAAGAAATGTACTCTCACATGCCGAAAACGTGAAATCAAAGAAAGGTAATCAAAAATTTACAAATTATTCTCAAACTACATGTAAATAAATAATGGAAAGAGTACTCCTGTAAAATCGTTCCAAACTCATACCAAAGTCCTGCAAATAAATAAACTAGTTACACAGCTATTCCGTTACTGTAAATAAATAAGCTGGTTACACTCCTATAAATAAACTGTTATATTCTCAACATACACTTCTACTACTGGAATAAGAGTGATGAGTGGATAAGAGTGATAATAAGACACTTCGTTTGAATCAGTGGTTAACTGGAATCCAACAAGTATTGACATTTTCCATGGACCCCAAATTCTTGATGCATTATATCTTCTAATTCAATTCCAATAAAAAAAAATTACAGGAGAGAGCATTTATCATTATACAAATGTGAAATTTGTAAGTCTGGAAAAGAAGTAAAGGGGGACTAGAGTGAGGAGCACATGAACTTAAAACAACACCATGATAAATTAAGGGGGATGCAGGATGGATTTACCTATATCAGTCATGCTTGATCTTGATCTGAATTTCCTTAAACTGAATGATTATAGTTGGGAAGAGGGTAGGCACAAATATTTTTGTTTCAAAGATTTCAACGTTCTTTCTCTCATCACGCAGGGAGGCTTCAAAAGTGACAAGGTAAGTAGTACCCTCTGCATAATGCTTATTTCCCTTGACAACTTTCAGTGAGGGAGCATCATGTTTTATTGCCTTGATAACTTTCATTGAGGATATGACATGCACTGCATCTTTTTTTACATGTAACTGCATGCGCGTGTGTGTAGAGTGTAAAATGATCAGATAAAAATATTTAAGAATATTTATTAAAAGAAAGATGAAGAATAGGAGACAAACCGTGAATATGTTATACATGGCAAGAGCATACTGGGAGATATAAGGGGCCACATCATTTAAAGAATCCTACAGTGCATAAATTCAAAACAAATGATTCATATGAGTAAGCATAAAAAGCACCGGCACACACACACATATAAAAGAGTAAAGTCATGGCTAAAAATGAAATAAGGAAACATACGTGGAAGAGTGTGTTTTTTAGGGATAGTAGGGGGCAGACCTTGAGAGTTTTTACCATTGTGATTTGAATCAGAGTGTTTAATTTTAACAGACCTGATCTCAATTCTTTCATATACATCGGGAAACTCAGTCACTTCTTCTATGAAAACTGAGGCAACCCCACGATGAGAAAAGGCTTCAAAAGTGATATAATTATCGATAGCCCCAGACAAAGATCTCACAACCTTAAGCACTTTGACTTGGCCATAGTTTGTATGCTGTATGTATATATAGTAATTAGATAATTGATACTAATACTAACACATATATGGCATGATGGAAGTGAGAACAGTTTTTAACAGCAAGAATAATTGGTTTCCACGCTTTCTCAAGCTAAAAATTATTCTCCACCAAGCGCGAGATAAGATATGATTTAAAGGAGAGAACGAAATCAAACCTCCTTGATATTATAGAAGCGAATAGCCAACTGAGTGAGACTAACAATTTTATCCATTCTGTAGCCACGAATGTGATTGAGTCCTGATGAAGAATCGTAATATTTACGTGTAGATATACCATGGATAATCTACAATAAAAAGTTGCCATTAAACATACATACAAACACAAACACAAACACAAACACAGACGATTATAATTAAAGAACACGTACTCGTACTTGCTTTCCCCCTTTTACCGTACATGATGCCTACAATATAGATACATGAATATACATACAAACACAAACACAAACAGAAAACACAAATAATTATGATGAAGGAAGGACGTACTGGCTTTGCCAATAGATTAAATGTCTTTGACACGCAAATCATTCGATACACGACCCTTTTTCATCGTCAATCACTAATAATAATTCTTCAATTTCGCAATTACACGAAGGTATTTAAAGGGGAAATCAATAAAACTTTCTACCCTGACTCAAATTGGAATATACCCCAATTCTTGGATTTTGTTTTGTTTTGGTTTCTGATTTGATTTTTTCCCTCAGTTAACAACAGATTGATACTGCACCTATAAATAAACACACAACATACATACATATATCTATTAGAAAAAAGATTAGGATCCCAATAAAACCATTACAGAACCCCTAATTAAGCCCACATAGTTCACACGAAAGATATAAACGAAGGAACCAACATAGAACAGTAACGAAGAGATTCTCAAATACAGTAGAAAAAATTAACATTCCGAATAAAATTTGAGAAAAAAGGTACCCGAAGAAGGCTTGTGGCGTAACTGATATAGTTACGAACCGCACCCTGGAAAGTAATACGGATCTCATTCTCATTCACCGGAGACTCAGGCTTTGGCTTCTCCACCTTCTGATGAAAGAATGATCACTCATTCTTGTAAAAATTATAAGAAAAAAACAACAAGTGCATGCATTAATTAATTGAATCAAACAATTTCAATAAAGATAACACCACTATCCTAACCTAACTACCAAATGTTCGACTCAATGCAGCTATGTTAACCATAGTGTTTCTAATTGACTAGGTCTACCGCCCCAAAATTTAAAGCAATACAATTATACTAACCTTGTAGCAGCAAATTTCAGCAAGGGAAGGAAGAGAAGGACACGATGCAGCAGCAACCGGCAAGGAGAGAGAAGATGGACACAGCTGAGAGAGAAGGGAGAGAAGGTAAGAGAGAGGGTCAGGTAGAGAGTGGAAACATAGGGTGGAGGGCTTACCTTTAGGGCAGAGGCGTCGGAACGTCAGGACGACGGCGGCGGGGCGGGGTAACAGAGGCGCTCTCGTCTGCAGTGGAGGAAAAGCGAAAGGGAGTCAGACCTGCTCAGATAGAGAAAGAGAGAAAGCGAGAAACAAAGAGAGAGAGAACGTACCGAGGAGGAGGACGAGCGAAGGTGGAGAATGGTGGACGGCAGAGAGTTTTGTTGAAGAAGAATCGCCGAGCGGCGCGGTGGGTGGGATTGTGGGTAGGGGGTTTCAATTTGGGGATTTGGCATTTATTTTGTATATTCAAGAGATTATAATTTATTTTCTTAATATTTATTAAGTTTTTTTTAAGAAGAGATTATAAATTTTAAATAGCAATAAATTACTACACAATTTATTTATTAAGATATAAAAATTTGTACAATAAAAAAGAGGAAAATATATTTATAAGAATTAACTCATTCTATTTTTCTAATAAAACAAATAAAATACGGATCGGTTTTTGAATAATTTAGTTCAGTTTTGAATTTTGAATAATTTAGTTCAGTTTTTTTCTAATATGGATCGGTTTGTATGAAATTTTTGAATACCCGATTTTATTTTGCATTATCGGATTTAAAGTTTGAAATTTTGGATATAACCACACCGACCATATTTCATTTAATAATAATTAATTAATCATCAACTGTAAAATACTAGGAGGCATTGTATTATATTTTAAACGTTTTATATTTTTAATTTGTTACATTTAGTGATATTTAAGATAAATCGAATTTTAATATATACCCTTATTGTTATATATTTTTAATGTGTAGTTACAATAATATTATTGTAACTCAAAAAAAGTGGTAATATAACTTCACATAATTATACATATTCTCTAAGTGTTACATAAGTGTTACTTAAATTATGTAACACAAAAAAAATGTTACCTGAAAATGTTACCTATTTTGAAAGTGTTACTTGGAGTGATACCTAAACTACGTAACAAAAAAAAGTGTTACCTAAAGGTGTTACCTATTTTGAAAGTGTTACCGTGAGTGTTACCTAAACTAAGTAACACAAAAATATGTTACCTGCAAGTGTTACCTATTTTGAAAGTGTTATCTTGAGTGTTACCTAATAAAAAAGTGTTACCTAGATGTTACCTATGCACTCTCCAATTTCAATTATCAAAAGTGTTACCTGCAGGGTGTTACCTAAAGTCATTTTTCTACTAGTGATAATTGGTAGAGATGTTAAACGGGCTCGGGCCCGGTGGGCTGGCCCGTTTAACCCGCCAAAAAACCGGGTTAGGGCCGATATTTCCTAACCCGTTTAAATTCGGGCTTTTGGCCGAACCGTGAAATTAGCCCAGTACAAATTAAGTTCTCGATATATATATATATATATATATATATATATGTTGTTAATTTCAACTTATATTAATACTATATTTATATAACATATATTAATATTATATATAATATATATTAATATTATATATGTAATATATTATATATACTATATATTATTGCTGTATTTGTTAATATAGTGTGTGTATATATATGTATATACATAAAAGTGTATTTTTTATTATATTTATTATAGTATAGTTGTTACTATATATATATATAATATATTGTTACTTTTTTTTGGTTTATGATTTATAAAAAAATAAAAAGAAATATTTTTTAAAAATTTAGCCCGTTTAGCCCGAAGCCCGTTAGGGTTAGGGTTAGGGCCGATATTTCCTAGCCCGTTTAATTTTGGGCTTTTTTGGCCCGAACCGTTTAGCCCGAAGCCCGCTAGGGTTAGCCCAAAACCGCTAGGGCTAGCCCGTTTAACATCTCTAATAATTGGGCAAGTAATAAAGCTAAATTAAGAAAAATATGTATTAATTCTAAGTATATTTCAGTACTCAATCAATGGAATATAATTTAAAACTAAGGTAAGATTCAAGATTAATGTAAATATAATAAGTGGCCAAATTATATTTCCACTAAAATAAAACTATTCAGCTAGTGGTGTAAAATAATTATGGGATAGAATAAATACACATTGAATTCTAAGTATATTTAGGTTTCTCCATGACCGAAGTTTCAGTTTAAATCGATGTGCGATTCAAGATTTTTTAAATAAATATATGAATTTCAAATTAAGAAAATGCCATATAGACGAGAGTTAATGTGGTGCTCCGAATCCGTACGATTATTATATAAATAATAAGATACATTTATTTCATAATTCTTTTTTTTTTTTTAATTTTCTGCCCATGTTTTATTTATATATATGTATAATAACATTATGGATTCAGAGTATGCAGCATTCTTTTAATTTTTGGATTTTTATTTATCGAAAGTCTTTTATCGCACCTTGAATTTCAGTGACACACCATTGATTGGAGAACTAAACAAATAATTAGAATGTGTATATCTTACCTCTTCACAAATTATTTTGCACCATCAATTTCTTTTGGTCGTTTATTTATTAGCCAAAAAATAATTTTATTTTTATTTGAAGACATAATTTGGTGAATTAGGCCAACCAGATATTCTATTTTTTTTTTTTGAGAAATTTAAATACTTAGAATTAACGCCTATTTTTCCGGCCTATAATTATTTTGTACCACCAATTTAATTTGTCCAATTATTATGACCAAATAAGTAATTTTAATTTTCTTTTTAATAAAAACTTTAATTATGCCATAAACTCAAAATTTGGTTACTTGATGTAGCATGCAAATTTTCGATAAGTTAAACGTTAGATTTTATTGCATTAGAAATAGTAAGAAGTCATATTTTACCATCATTTAAACTCCGGGGTTTTTTTTTCTTTTAAAACCTCAATGGATACTTACTTATTTTTTTAATTTCTAATTTATATTTGTATAAATATTATTTTTATATTTTTGTCTTTTTAATAAACTCAATTCTCTTTATTTCCAAGTAAATATCTAAAGTATCTAAAAACACGTTAAGGATTAGAAGCACCAGACAACTCTCTCTCCTCCTTGATATTTTCTGAATTTTTTATTTCAACTTATCTAAAATCTTGAATCTTATATCATAAATCTCACATTCGGGTACTGGTATATAAAAATTTTAGGCGGATTTTCATAAATTGTATATTTCAAATTTATACTTAGAATATAATTTTTAATCTTTGTAATATTTGTATTTTTATTGAGAGGAATAACCAATTATTGTAGCGATTTACATTAAATTACTTAAAGATTTTAAATAGGTTAAAATAATTAGCGAATATTAATATATAAGTTTGTGATGAAAATGGATAATAAAGACACATTTCAATCAAAATTGAGACGACAAGGTATTTAATTTTTTAATGAATCTGGGTGGCCGAGACATACCCCCATTATTTTGTTTGTTACTATGTGGGTTTGGAACGTGAAGAATTACTACAATAATTTTTTAAGTGAATTTGGGATTAATACAAGAATAATATTCTAAATGTATCCGAGTGGCTGAATCATAGCTTCATTATTTCGGTATAATTATCGTGTTCCGCGGTGGCGAATGACTCTAGGTGGTTGAACCCAGGTATTAAATTATTTTTTTGGTTGTACTTATGTCCAAACATAAAGTGATTACCAATCGAGACGGGTTACATGCTAGTTCTAACTTGCCTTAGATACTTTGTGTGAGATTGCGTGAATGGAATCCTACACCGAATATATAAATATATGGAGTTGAGGAGCTACCCCGACTATGATCAATTGATTTTAAGATAAATCAAACCAAACCAAACCAAACATACCCAGTATATCCCGCTCAGAGCAGGGTCTGGGGAGGGTAAGATGTACGCAGACCATGCCCCTACTTTATAGGGTAGGGAGGCTGTTTCCGTGAAGACCCTCAGCTTAGTGCACAACACAGTAAAGAGTGGTGTATACAAAGAAACATAAGGTACGAAAAAGCTCACGACCATACCTGAGCACATGGTTTCATTCACATGAGACTTACCTAAGGAGACCTTGGCAAATGCACTCTCGATGAACGCTGCTCTAACCGAAAAGAGGTTGACTCTGCGCACAGCTCCCTGTAAAAAATACATTGCACGCAAAAGGCAGGAGGATCAAATATACAGTAAAAGTAAAAGTGAAATGCTCTATGTCAATGCTAACCGAGACTACCCAACCCTGACGCTCTCAACTACAGCACCGCTCCCTACAAAAGCATCCACAACTCTGATCTGGTGCCTCCACGAGCACTTATCAACTGTCATGGACTCAGAAAGGTTTAAGGCCTTCAGATCTAATCTCAGCTGCTCCTCCCACGTCCTCCTCAGTCTGCCTCTCCTCCTCTCCCCGGCAACCAATAAACTCTCGACCGTCCTAACCGGAGCAGAAGCCTGCCTCCTGCGGACGTGGTCAAACCATCTCAATCTCCCTTCCCTAACTTTCGCTGAAATAGGCGCCACTTCAAGCGCGTTCCTGAAAACCCGTTTGAGATTCTATCCATCAATGTGCGACCACACGACCAACGTAACATTCTCATTTCAACCGCTTCCAACTTGCTCTCAAGCGACTTCTTCATCGCCCAACATTCTGATCCATACAACATCGCAGGTCTGATTGCCGTTCTATAGAATTTACCCTTCAACTTAAGTGGGACTTTCTTGTCGCACAGAACCCCAGTCGCTGTGCTCTCCACCTTAGCCACCCCGCCTTGATACGATGAGTGACATTATCTTCACACTCACCTTCCTTCTGAATGATCGAACCCAAATACTTGAACTTATCCGTACGGGGTACGATCTGGTCCGCAATCAATACCTCTACTTCTTCCTCGTTGGGCTCACCACTAAAGTTACACCAGAGATACTCGGTCTTAGACCGGCTCACACGCAAGCCCTGGGATTCTAGATGAAACCTCTAATATGGCATATATAGCCTTGCCCAAGCTCATTGCTTCTGCTGCTGCTGCTTCTACTTGTACTCTTATATCAACATGCTCTACTCTCTACAAAATTGACCTAGTACCTACTTATTCTTCGATCGGCCTGGGGTCGCACTGAAACACGTGTTAGAACTGCTAGTCCACATCGAATATATAAATAAACATTGACTATCACCTTTTGGTTTTAAGATGGAACATCAGCACTTGAACTTCTCTCTACTCTAATTTCCTGACAGGTTAAAGTTTGAGGTTCTATTACCAAGACCAGTTCACACCGAGAGGAGGAGCCATAACCTTTATACATACATAAGACTTATATTGAGTAAGTTCTGGATAATGATTCAACAAAATCACTAAATTAATATAATATGTATACAATTTAACGCGCTGTAATATAGAATTTAATAATGAAATCAAATCAACACATATGCATTATAATTTAATCTACTTCTTTATAAAAATATTTCTGAAATTACTTATTATGCAAAAAAATTACGATGTATATATAATATGCTTACAGTACAAACAGGGCCGACCCGACCATAAGTCCAGGAAGCAATTGCTTTGGGGGCCCAAATAATAAGCAAATTTGAGCCCCCAAATTTAATAGCTCTGACAAATATTAGTAGGGGAGTTCAAAACCAGATATTCAGAAATTCGGATATCCGAAAATTCGGATAGTAGATTTTGATATCCGATATCTGTATCTGAAATTTCAGATATTCAATTTTAGGATATCCAAAATTTTGGATACGGATATCGAATATCTGAATATCCGGAAAAATATATGAATTATATTCGGATATCCTTATATTCGAAAAAAATATTCGGATTCGGATATCGGATATCCAAATATCCGAAAAATTCGGATATGAAAATCGGATATCTGAATATCCGAATACCTTCTATTATTTTAAATATATAAAAAATAATTTTTTCAGATTTTTCGAATATTTCGGATATCCGAATATCCGAAAATTTCTAAAAAGCATATCCGATATTCGAATCCGAAAAAGAGAATATCTGAATTTTGGATATCCGAAAGTTCAGAATTTCGAATTGGATATCGGATATTTTTGAACAGCCCTAAATATTAGGCACAAAAAAATCCAGCATAACTGAATACAGTCTAACCAACACAATAAAATCCGATCAAATGCAAACCGAAACAAACTCTACTCAAAACTAAAAGCCAAACCCAATTTCTAGACCAACAAAAATGGAAACATAGGAAGAACAATGGTACGACTCTGCCGGAAATTTAGAAATATCGAAGAGCCAAGAGTGTAACACCCTCAATCCACTCAGAGATATTACAAGTCGTAGACCCTTGTCTCAAGGATCTACCAGGCTGATAACAAAATCAAACATCTAAACATCGCTTTTAAGACTAAAATGACCCAATTGACCGATTTGGTCTTTCAATTAATACATACAACTCCATCTCAATACATACCCACGCATGGGTCAAAATACAACACGCACTCATACAACGGGGAAAATACTGTAGCGGAAATAACTACGACTAAACTAATACAACATCGTACTGGTCCTCATGTGATTAGTATCGATCATCATTCATCATACTCCGTGCCAACCCTGTGTTATGCTCCCCAAGGCCCTGCACGTACCTGAATGCAATACAGATATCCACCCCCGATTACTCGGGGGTTAGCAAAATTCCACTATTTTGCTAGTGCAAGTACAAAGTACAAATACGAGTCATACAAATCATATTCCAAGAATAATGATAATCAGGAATCCTCAAAGATTCAAACATAACAAGAGATACTTCCTGAGGCAAAGAGTTTGAGTAAAACTTTTTAAATTTCAAAGATCACAAATTAAGAGAACAATTTATACAACGTTTTAAAATGCCCTCGGGAGTTTTAATGGAAAACAATTTAGGATTATCGAATTCTTCTCTTTCAAAAAAAATCAAAAGGGGTTACAGCCCAAAGATTTGCTTTCTCAAATAAAACCAACAGTAATTCACGGGGTCCACAACCCGCACCACATGTCCTCGACGGATATAAAATCAACAAAACATAACCACCCAAGATACGAAATCTCAGTAACACGTCCAAGGTACTCGACCCTGGCAAAAATACATCCACAATCATATCCATGACACCGTGATCGCTTGCCACGTGTCAACAGGCTCTCACAGTTGGATCAATCACTTGTTGCTTCCTGACCACATGATCACAAGCCATGTGTCACCGTAGATTTCTTAGGCTCTCACGGTTGGATCAGTCACTTGTTGCATCCTGACCACATGATCACAAGCCATGTGTCACTGTAGTTTTCTTAGGCTCTCACGGTTGGATCAATCACTTGTTGCATCCTGAACATATGATCACAAGCCATGTGTCACCGTAGAACTCGCCTGCTTCATGGCTAGACTAAGACCACACATTCACACCACTTAACATAGTACACCAAAGATATCCCAGCAATGCACCCAGAGGCAACAAATACTTAGCACGACACAAACGTCAAATCACAACGCACCGAAATGAGGTAATATATGTATATATGCATTATCAAAGCACAACATCAACACCAAACATATCCATAGAATTCACTTAATCATTTACAAACACACCATTGACAAATGCACACACGTTTTGAAAATGAGCCTTTAACGAGGTGTAAGCGAATCTTTTGAAAGTTCATTTCAAACAACCAAACGAACACACTTAGACGATCACCGATCAGCATATCCACAAAAAAAAGATGTATGAACAAGGTATTTACCTCGAAACTGGCACACGAATGCTCCGACGAACACGGTTCGACCGAAATGCCCTGAAACCTACAACTACCGCAAGAAACAATGAGACTACTATCATAACGAGGATCCAAACCAATAATAACTGAAATCACCTCAAAACATCAAAGGAAACTCATTGAAACATTTAATCGAACATTAAATGTTCAATAATTCCCAAGAACACTCAAATCGTCAATCGAGTTAAACAAACTCGAAATATGGATATACAATCCATAGAACACGATTAATAACATCATATAGCACCAACCTATTCATCAAAAACGGACTATAATCAAGATCAAGAACAAAACTCCAAAAAGTCAACTCTAGCAAAAAAATGGGAAATATACCTCAATCCGGTGAAGAACAACGGATTAGATGATGTTACAATCACCTAGAACTCCCCAAAACACCTTGGATGGAACAAAAATCGACCAGAAGTTCAAACCCTAGTCGCCCTCGTCTCAAACTCGCGGAGAGGAGAATAAATGAAGTGGAAATTGTAATATCCGCAATTTCGAATTTCGGTAATTTTATTTTTTCGGCGGAAGTTCGTTTTGACGATTCGCTCCTGACCGTTTTGTCATTTCCGAGAATGATTAATTCTGCACTTTTTGTCATCCGAGTTCGTTTCAGTGTCGTTTTGTTGAGTTCCGTGTCCTTAATCGACTTTTTCACGTGGGAGTTCGACTTTGTAAAGTCACCATTAATTTTTTGTAACTCCAAAAATTCTAAATCTTTGCAATATTATAGATCATCGAGTTAGCTTTCCAATGGTTCAAACGGTGAGTCAATCGGAGTCCGGACGAGAGAGTTATGGTCGTTTTAGCTCACCCGCTCGTTATTGGCCGATCACTGCCGGCCGAACTCGGCCGTGTCGTCCGACACGGCCCGTGCATTTCGTCCGAAATGCCGAAAGTTTCGTCTCAGACCCGACCGTGTCGTCCGACACGGCCCGTGGCCGAACTCTTCCGGATAAGCTCAAACGATCGCTGACACGCCCGACCGTGTTCCAGACACGGTCGAGTCATGCCGAGTCATTTGCCGGACGGTCGCTATCGGAGGCCCTCGCCGCCGCGACCGTGTCCGGGCAGACACGGTCGAGTCCTCGCCGCCAGGTGACACGACCGTGCCGATCGGCACGGGCCGTGTCGGCAGGCGCCAACCCCTATAAAAGGCCCCGCAGACGCTTTTTCTCGCCATTTTTCACCTTCTTCTTCTCCTCTTCCGCAGCTGGGCGTGTTCTAAGCTTGAAGCCATGTTGTTTAACAACATATCCATGGAGTTCTTGAGGTTATATCATCAATCATCCGTCCTATAACATCCTCCGATCTACCGAATCACGTCAGATTTCCTAGAAATCTAGTTTTGGGGAATTTTGGTGTTTTGGTTGTTTTCATCCGTTTAATCCGATTTAACTTAGGATTATGATGGATTGATGATTATTTAGATGTATTATATCATTTCCCTTGTTATTCCATGGTTGGATCGTATCGATTCGTTGTTTTGGTCGAGTTCTTGATCGACGCCTTAAAGGTGTCCGGTAAAATGTCATAGAGGGGTTTTCGGGCGTTCTATGGTTATTCTTCCTCGTATGATCGATGATTTATTGAATTTATGTTGTTAGGGTCGAATTCTTGTGAAGAACTCGAGTCGGAACCCTTCCGTTCGTTGTCTTCTTCGGGGTCCGAGCTTCCCGATCGAACCGTGTTCTTCGGAGCGTTTGGTAGCGGTTATTAAGGCAAGTATCTTACTATACGACTTGTATCTTGCGATTAGTAATTACGTATGAGATGTATGATGACTTTGCTTGCCTTCGTAAATATGTTCCGTTTGAGTTGGTTGTGTTTTCCGCAATTTGAAGGCTTTGTGATAATAGTGTTATATCAGTATACGTGTTAGGCGTTGTGCCATTTGTGCAGGAATGCGACGTACATATGGGATGGTTGTACACTTGGTTGTGCAATGTATTGTGTACCGAATGTGTGTTATGTTGGTTAAATGTCGTTGATTGATGATAGTTGTTGCGAGTGTCGAGGTTGTGTTATGTGCGTGCAATGTACGATTTTAGGGTGATCAAGGTGATTGATTAATTGCGCTCATTGTTGTATGTAACGTGAATGTGAATATGTGTGACCGCTAAGTTCACTCGTGTTGGTTCGACGGGACCTACGAGGATTCGTGGCGGGACTACGGATCGTAACTTAGTGAGGTAATCGAGGTCCAATCGTCCGGTCCGACGAGGCCTACGGTAACGCATGGCGGTGGACCATGAGTTTCGGACACGAAGGCCCAACCGGTGAGCTCGACGGGCTTACGGTGACACGTGGCGGTGGACTACGGTGTCGGGACCGTGTGTGATTGTTGTGATTGATATAGTCCGTGCGGGTTGTTATGCCTACGGAGACACGTGATGTGGATCACGGTGTCGGAATTGGTTATGTTTGGTTAATAGTGCGGGTTGTTGAACCTACGGAGATACGTGATGTGGATCACGGTGTCGAGTTGACTATGTTTGTTTAATTGTGCGTGATGTAGTCCGTGCGGTTGTTGAACCTACGGAGACACGTGATGGTGGATCACGGTGTCATGAGCATGATACTTTTCAAATCAAAGTTTTTAAAGGAAAAGTTTTAAGAAATAATGTTGGGCCGAGCCCCACGAGATTTATGGAAATGTTTCGGTATTGTAAACTGTTGAATTATGAAACGAGTTTTGGGTTAAGGCCCTTAAGTTTTTCAAAGGTTTTGTGAATCAGACATGAGGTCTTAAGGTTTTGAAATTTAAAAATTCCGAGATGATAATCTTATTTTCGAATGCTTCATAGCTTATCTTCTCTTGTGAAAACCTCCCGGAATATTTGATACTTGATTATTAATTGCTTGTTACATTTCGTATGATTTGATACTTGCACTAGTAAAACAGTGGAGTTTTACTAACCCCGAGTAATCGGGGTGGATGTCTGCTTTGCGTCGGTACATGCAGATTTAGGGAGCACACAGATTGGCACAAGAGGATGACGAGCCGATACTAATCATGAGTCGAGAGTTATTTTGATTTTTGTTGTGTTGTCGAGTTGATTTCGCCTTCCTGTATTGTATTTCACCCCCGTGTGAGTAATGTTATTTAAGCCGCTTTATCGATTGGGTTGTGTGACCTCATCGGTCTGTGTATTCACGTGTAAGTGACCATATCGGTCTGTATCATTTTATTGTTTGACCCTGGTCGGGCAAGCACTTGGTTGTTTATGGATGTTTAGCCTGGTAGATCCTTGTGGAAAGGGTCTACGGCGTGTAATATTCCCATACGGTTTTGGGGATGTTACATTTATGGTATCGGAGCTTAGGTTGCGGAAACCTAGGCTGTCGGGTCGAGTCAAGTCGTGATTTGTCGAGTAATGTGTTATCATGTCGTTTGAGTCATCAGGTGACAAGTTGAGTTGTGCGTAGCCACAAGGTGTCGGTTATGTTGTCGGACGAGATTAGTATCGTGGGCGACCGTCACCTCCGTGCGACCTGTGGATGTAAGTCTCCTCTTTTATGCGAAGTACCTGTGTATCTCGATTTTATCTTAGTGAGTTAATTGCGGTGCATGATTTTCTTTACATGATTGTGTAATATAATTGTGTTTAGTACTTGTGGCATATAGTATGTGTATAGAACTGGGCACATTATTGTTTTATCTTTGAACCACCGGGTGGTGTGGTATGGTGTGGAAGTTGTAAACCTTGATGGATTTCGAAAAGGTATCGACGACTGAGTTCGCGAGAAACTCCGAGGAATGGTTTTGTTATATGTTTAAACTAGATGCTGTGAGACGTATTCAATTGGATTATGCATGTTGACGTATTTTTTTATCCACTGCGTGAGTTATTTTGTAATGGCTTTGTATTTTACCGATCGAGTTTTATTTTGAAAATCGATTCCCTTAACAGAGTTTTTGGCATTATGGCATTGATGGTTTTGGCGAAATTCTTATTACGGTATTCAGTATTTTGTAAATGGCTTTTGTTAGTTTTGTAATATTAAAGTCATCGGACCTTTTGGCATTTTTGTAAATGGTTTTTATCTGGTGGGTTCGGCGCGGACCCACAGCTTATAATGTTCTGTGAAATTACCTGAAATTTTTGGGCATTCTAGCCCATTGAATTATTTTGAAAACCTTGAGTATCTTAGAAAATTAAAATTCGAGACGTACTTTTAAAACGAATTATTTTCTTGCGGTGTTTTCAAGGTGTTTTCTAATGCCGCAATACATTTCAAAAATTTTCCGGTTGAGGACCAAAAATATTTTTGAGATATTTTCAAATGCAGTTGCTTAGACCCAAGGGTCGAATATTTTTGAAATTTTTTTCACTACGAGAAGGTGTCCTCATTTTTGTTCAAACGCAAGATGATTTTCAAAGTCTCGAAAATGATGTTTGTTCAACTTTTTGTAAAATGATACTCAAGATCAACTGGTGTTTCCAAACTGTCTTCAAAGGTGGTTTTCGTTTTTAAAACCTATCATTCCTGTTTGCGGACCGGAAATGCGTGTATGGTTTTCGAACTTTCGTTACGGTGTCAACCCCGAATTGTGATTGAAATGGGTGGCGTGAGCGTCGAGTCGTTCGCCACGCATATGTTTTGTTGGCTCTCTGTGAGAGGTGTGAACTGGTGTTTACTGTTTATCGCCTCGTGGTGATTTGCGTGTTGTCGCACTAGTGTAAGTTGTTAAAGCCTGGATTTTTGTGCGTTATACACATGGGTGATTGTTTCATGATGTTTGTGATTGTGTCTCGGCCGTCGTCGATGTTGTAATCGTCGAATGATGCCATTGTTGTTGTGATTTTTGTATGCGTTGATATGTTATCTTTGAGTTGGCATCTCCAGGTATGTTGTTTTGCGGTGTTTTGATCCATCAGACGAGCATTTGTATTTTCGGTATGCCGAGCCGAGACGTTTCAACCGTAATGTGCCGGGCATGCACGTGTATATTGTCCTTCTCGCCGGTAACACATTTCAAGTGTGGACTCGAGGGACACCGAGTTCAATTTTGCGAATGGCTACCGAGACTTTTGGAGTTCGCGCTCAAAGACAATATCGGAATCGGCCTTGAGAGGCCTTTGAAGGATGTTTCATCGGTTGCTTGTTGTGTCGTCACCTTGATTTATTGTTGTGAGTTACGGGGCGACCTTCTTTTATAAGAGGTCGAATGTAGTACCCGTGTTGTTTTTATACTCCCGCATTTTCTCTTTCTCGAATCTATCGACTCGCTCGTGTTCGTTGATACTTTCGAACTTGTTCTCGTATTTCGGTTTCGCTGCTCGAACGAGCCGTGATCTTGTTTTGGGTCAACTGGTTATCGCTGTGACTTTTTCGAGTTCGGTTCGATTCTTGTGAACCTTGTTCGAAGTGACATCATCCGGTTTTACTAGTTCTCTTATTCAAGTGGATCGGATTTGGAACTTCAGATATTCTACTTTGTTGACTCATTTATGTTCGTTGACATTTCGAGCTTGTCCCGCCCTTGTTTTTGTTTATCGAACGAGTGTGGCATCATTTCGGAATAACTCGTTTGTCTTTGTGACTTTTCAATTGTTATTCCCTTTCCTGTGGATCTTATGCGAGTGTGCATCTTGTTGTTTTCACCGGATCTTGTTTCGTCTCGTGTCGAGATGTGAACCTCGGAGTTGTCGGTTGAACCTTATTGTTCTTCGTGATCCGAAAATGATCGTTCGATTTTTGTTGTCTCGATCATTTGTTTGTTCGGTTTTGTTCTCGTTTCGTGATTGTTGAGCGTTCAGGCTCCTTCCTAATTCCCTTAAGTTCGGGAAGTTAGTCTCGTTTTCAATCTTCCAACCTCGGGTGGAATTTCGTATTTGTTCAGCGGTTGGCTCGCGTTTTGATTGATGTACCATTGGGTTAGTCAATCCTATTGATTTTCGTTCGTTGTGTTTTGTGATTGTCTGGATAATCGACTCGATTGTATTGTCTATTTGATGACGCTTGTCACTTGATGATTTTATTATGTTTCTACCGGTGGCGTTGTGTTGGTCGTCGTGGAGCGTGTTTTCACGCCGTATGTCTCTTTGCGTTTCTTGCAGCGTTTCGCCGTTGGGCGCGAGTTTTCTATTTTTGTGTATCTCGTCGAGTTTTCCTGGCAGGTATATTGCTCCACCCTACTTGTTTTAAGTTTCGGGACGAAACTTATTTTAAGGAGGGTAGAATGTAATATCCGCAATTTCGAATTTCGATAATTTTATTTTTTCGGCGGAAGTTCGTTTTGACGACTCGCTCCTGACCGTTTTGTCATTTCCGAGAATGATTAATTCTGCACTTTTTGTCATCCGAGTTCGTTTCGGTGTCGTTTTGTTGAGTTCCGTGTCCTTAATCGACTTTTTCACGTGGGAGTTCGACTTTGTAAAGTCACCATTAATTTTTGGTAACTCCAAAAATTCTAAATCTTTGCAATATTATAGATCATCGAGTTAGCTTTCCAATGGTTCAAACGGTGAGTCAATCGGAGTCCGGACGAGAGAGTTATGGTCGTTTTAGCTCACCCGCTCGTTATTGCCGATCATCGCGGCCGAACCGGCCGTCGTCCGACACGGCCCGGCCGTGCTGCATCGTCCGGAAATGCCGAAAGTTTCGTCTCAGACCCGACCGTGTCGTCCGACACGGCCGGCCGAACTCTTCCGATAAGCTCAAACGATCGCTGACACGCCCGACCGTGTTCCAGGACACGGCCGAGTCATGCCGAAGTCGCCGCTTGACGGAGTCGCTATCGGGAGGCCTCGGCCGCGACCGTGTCAAGGGCAGACACGGTCGAGTCCCTGTCGGCCAGCTGTGCGACACGACCGTGCCGATCGGCACGGGCCGTGTCCGGCAGGGCAGTCAACCCCTATAAAAGGCCCTGCAGACGTTTTTCTCGCCATTTTTCACCTTCTTCTTCTCCTCTTCCGCAGCTGGGCGTGTTCTAAGCTTGAAGCCATGTTGTTTAACAACATATCCATGGAGTTCTTGAGGTTATATCATCAATCATCCGTCCTATAACATCCTCCGATCTACCGAATCAGGTCAGATTTCCTAGAAATCTAGTTTTGGGGAATTTTGGTGTTTTGGTTGTTTTCATCCGTTTAATCCGATTTAACTTAGGATTATGATGGATTGATGATTATTTAGATGTATTATATCATTTCCCTTGTTATTCCATGGTTGGATCGTATCGATTCGTTGTTTTGGTCGAGTTCTTGATCGACGCCTTAAAGGTGTCCGGTAAAATGTCATAGAGGGGTTTTCGGGCGTTCTACGGTTATTCTTCCTCGTATGATCGATGATTTATTGAATTTATGTTGTTAGGGTCGAATTCTTGTGAAGAACTCGAGTCGGAACCCTTCCGTTCGTTGTCTTCTTCGGGGTCCGAGCTTCCCGATCGAACCGTGTTCTTCGGAGCGTTTGGTAGCAGTTATTAAGGCAAGTATCTTACTATACGACTTGTATCTTGCGATTAGTAATTACGTATGAGATGTATGATGGCTTTGCTTGCCTTCGTAAATATGTTCCGTTTGAGTTGGTTGTGTTTTCCGCAATTTGAAGGCTTTGTGATAATAGTGTTATATCAGTATACGTGTTAGGCGTTGTGCCATTTGTGCAGGAATGCGACGTACAGATGGGATGGTTGTACACTTGGTTGTGCAATGTATTGTGTACCGAATGTGTGTTATGTTGGTTAAATGTCGTTGATTGATGATAGTTGTTGCGAGTGTCGAGGTTGTGTTATGTGCGTGCAATGTACGATTTTGGGGTGATCAAGGTGATTGATTAATTGCGCTCATTGTTGTATGTAACGTGAATGTGAATATGTGTGACCGCTAAGTTCACTCGTGTTGGTTCGACGGGACCTACGAGGATTCGTGGCGATGGACTACGGATCGAACTTAGTGAGGTACCGAGGTCCAATCGTGGCCGGTCCGACGAGGCCTACGGTAACGCATGGCGGTGGACCATGAGTTTCGGACACGCGCCCAACCGGTGAGCTCGACGGGCTTACGGTGACACGTGGCGGTGGACTACGGTGTCGGACCGTGTGTGATTGTTGTGATTGATATAGTCCGCGGGTTGTTATGCCTACGGAGACACGTGATGTGGATCACGGTGTCGGAATTGGTTATGTTTGGTTAATAGTCTGCGGCGGTTGTTGAACCTACGGAGACACGTGATGTGGATCACGGTGTCGAGTTGATTATGTTTGTTTAATTGTGCGTGATGTAGTCCGTGCGGGTTGTTGAACCTACGGAGACACGTGACGGTGGATCACGGTGTCATGAGCATGATACTTTTCAAATCAAAGTTTTTAAAGGAAAAGTTTTAAGAAATAATGTTGGGCCGAGCCCCACGAGATTTATGGAAATGTTTCGGTATTGTAAATCGTTGAATTATGAAACGAGTTTTGGGTTAAGGCCCTTAAGTTTTTCGAAAGGTTTTGTGAATCAGACATGAGGTCTTAAGGTTTTGAAATTTAAAATTCCGAGATGATAATCTTATTTTCGAATGCTTCATAGCTTATCTTCTCTTGTGAAAACCTCCGGAATATTTGATACTTGATTATTAATTGCTTGTTACATTTCGTATGATTTGATACTTGCACTAGTAAAACAAGAGAGTTTACTAACCCCGAGTAATCGGGGGTGGATGTCTGCTTTGCGTCCAGTACATGCAGATTTAGGGGAGCAACAGGATTGGCACAAGAGGATGACGAGTGCGATACTAATCATGAGTCGAGAGTTATTTTGATTTTTGTTGTGTTGTCGAGTTGATTTCGCCTTCCGCCGTATTGTATTTCACCCTCGTGTGGGTAATGTTATTTAAGTCGCTTTATCGATTGGGTTGTGTGACCTCATCTGGCCCGTGTATTCACGTGTAAGTGACCATATCGGTCTGTATCATTTTATTGTTTGACCCTGGTCGGGCAAGCACTTGGTTGTTTATGGATGTTTAGCCTGGTAGATCCTTGTGGAAAGGGTCTACGGCGTGTAATATTCCCATACGGTTTTGGGGATGTTACAGAAATGACAATTCACGACTGCTGTCCAGTTTATATACTGGACAGCTTAGCGTGCGCTAATCATTACGAGTAGCGTGCGCTATCGAGGCACCAAAATAAAACTTCTTGTCCAAAATAAACTGTCAGCGTGTGCTAACCACAAGTGTCAGCGTGCGCTAACGAGACCTCTAGACCTAGTCCAGTAGCTCCTGGACTGCCCCCGAACTACCAGTTAGCGTGCGCTATCCTCACCATAGCGTGCGCTACTACTGCACCTTAGCGCGCGCTATACCACTACATAGCATGCGCCAATCAACGTTCCAACCTACCCGGTAGTCTCGGATCAAGCTGCACCTCCGCCGGCGTGGCGCTAATCGTGGTCTCAGCGTGCGCTAGCAATCTCTAGTAGCACGCGCTATGTCTAGCCCATAGCGTGCGCTATTCCTACTGCACAGGATCGCACCAAAACTCACAACGACACTCCAAAAAGGTCGGAGTGAGGAATATGAAAGAAGTTCCCCGAGGCCTTAGGAAATTACGAAATAGCCGGAATGACCGAAATATCACGATACAACAATAGATAACCAAACCGAATCTCCCAATACGTCTAATAAAGTTAAACAAACTTTTAAGGAACACGAAACAGCATTTTCGAACAAGATTCTCAAGAATCGAACTCAAGCACGGAAAAGTCACTTAAAAAAACGAAACTCAGCAAAACGACACCAAAGCGAACTCGGATGACAAAAAGTGCATAATTAATCATTCTCAGAATGACGAAATGTTTACAGGTGAGCCGTTAACACGAACTTCTGCCAAAAAATAAATTTACCAAAAATCGAAATTGCGGATATTACATACTATCCTCCTTAAAAGAAGTTTCGTCCCGAAACTTAAAATAAGTAGGGCGAAGCAAAATCCCACCAGGAACATCTCAACGAGATACACAAGAATCGAATAACTCATGCCCATCGGGGAAACGCTACCAGCAATGCAAAGGAACATACGACATGAAATCAAGCTCGACGACAACCATCACAATGTCACAAAAAGAGACATAATAAAACCAACAAGTGTCAAGTATCACAAAACAGATAGCACAATCAAGTCAATTATCCAAACAATCACAAAACAAAATGTACCTATCACCAGAAAACACACAGTCGAAAAATAGAAATTAAACATACAACGATCCGCGAGGGTAACCCTGAAGAACTCCGACCACACCGAAATTCTCAAAAACTACACTAGGCTTCTCAGTGTACTTTCGAAGCAGAGATGCAAACTCGATCCCCAAATCTCTCAGCTACCGTCTCGCAATGCACAGCTCGGTAACCCACTTAGCCACACTCGAAACAGCTGACTAATGGTGAACAACAATTCTTTGCAGTATGGCCCATTCGAATACAGTTATAACACGTATTCTTGCTGCTCACATTACTCAGTGTAGGGGTAATACTATTCCTCTGTTCACGCAATCTAGGAACCTTCTTAGGATGACGACACGAAGTCCCAGCCCCAGGGGGCCCACTCCCCTGATTTCCTGAAAAGTTACCAATAATTTTCTGTTTCTTCGATCAGACATATGCTCAGTCGATGATACAGATAGTTCGTAGGCTAACGCCCTATTCTAATACTCCCTCAATGAAGTACAAGTGAGACCCGCCATGTATTGACGAATCTCCGGCTTCAATTCGCCTACTAAACCGATAGATCTTATCTTCCTCTGTCCTTACCTGATCCTGCACATAGCTGAGTTGTTTGGGTCAATAATAGCTTGAGACAGTGGTACATCTAGTGGTTTTGCCGAAAATAATTCATTAATACTCTATTTTATGACGGTTCAGGACAAAACTCATCTCTCATGAATCCCTGGAACTCTGCCCACGTGACAACACGATCCTGAGGCTTTACAGCCTCCCACCAGTTAGCGGCATCCTTATCGAGAAGATACTGAGCGACCGTCACCTTACGTTCTTCTGGACAATCAACCACCTCGAATATCTTTCCCAACTGGAAAACCCAACCTTCTCAGCCCAATGCATCTGCAGCACCAGCGAAACTAGGGGGATTCATACGAACCACTTCTCGAAGCCACTGATTTGCACTAATGTTCTGGGTCACATCAGTATTACGTTGAATCGCTGTCAATCGAGTCATCTCAGGCAATACCGCTACAAAATAGTAGCAACACCGATACCAACACCATCACCGGCAGCATGGTCCTGATCACGCGTCTGGTCGCCACGACCACGACCTTTGCCCCTAGGCATAATGAATAAGTAACCACTCAGCACAATAAAAAATCATCACATATAACACATACAATGATTACCGTCTTTAGGCAACACAGATACGAAAATTACAGCAACAACAGCATAATTCGGCGATTTCAACGGCTCGAACGATAACCAGCACACAATTACAACACATCGTGAAACAATCATATATGTACACAGTCATACAAACCCAAGCTTTAACAGCTCGCACAGGTGCGATAACACGCAAATCACCACGAAGCGACACACATTTAATACCAACATCACACCTTTCACAGAGGCTAACACTACGGATGCATGGCGAACGACTCAACATTCACACCACCAATTCAATTACAACTCTGAGGGCTAACACCCTGAAGACAATCCTAACATCGTACACGCATTTCATGACTACAAACAAAAACATTAGGTTTTAAGAAGAAGAAGAAAATTTGGAAACACCCGCTGGTCTTAAGTAACATTTCGAAAAAATAGTACAAACATCGTTATCGAGACTTTGAAAAACCGTCTTGCATTTGATAAAAATGAGGACACCTTTCTTTTAGTTAAAAACTTTCAGAAATATTCGACCTTCGGGTCTAAGCAAATGCGTTTCTAAATTACTAAAAATATCTCAAAATATTTTGGTCCTCAAAGTGGAATAATTTTGAAACATACAGTGGTACTAGTAGGCACCTTGAAAATACTGCGAGAAAATAATCCATTTTAAAAGTGCGTCTCTAAATGTATTCTCTAAGATACTCAAGATTTTCAAAAATCCATTAGGCCAGAATTCCCAAAACTCACATTCGTTTACACATCTCATAACACATGCAGCAAATTGTTTCAAAATCAAGACATGTCTTTTTCGGAAAACAAAAAGCCAATAATCACATTTGAAAATCTGCCTAGGACCGGGGCTAAACCACTGGTCCCGTCCGAGGCCTCTAAGCACCCCCCCAGACTGGCCATCCAAACAAGCTCGTGAATCAGGAGCAAAATCACAAATTCCTCTGAGGCCTCGTAGGACCCTCCCGGAGTGAGCAAATCACAGACATAACTCGCCTAGGACCGGGGCGAAACCACTGGTCCCATCCGAGACCTCTACGGACCCTCCCAGACTGGCTATCCAAACAAACTCGTGAATCAGGAGCGAAATCACAGATTCCTCCGAGGCCTCGTCGAACCCTCCCGGAGTGAGCAAAGCACGCACATGTACATTACCATTCCATATTAAACATAAGGGTTTCACAAAAATAATTACAATACGAGTAACTCATTTTGGAAATTATTGGCAGCGGACAAAATCAACAATCAAAAATACATTAGCAGCGACACCACTCCTCATATAAACAAAATATGAGAGTCAAATAAACACATATCACAAAAATAAAAATCTACATAAATATTCCATCACTTAACAAATAATCATACAAGTGGCACATGTCACACGAGGCACAATGCAAAAAAGGGAGACTTACATCCACAGATCGCACGAAGATGATGATCGCCCCAGGATACTAATCACGACCGACAAACTCAGACGCCGCGCCGCGACACGGCTCAGTTAGATAAAATCCGACGAGACAAGACTCAACAGACACAACTTGACCTGACATCCTAGGTTTCCACAACCTAAGCTCCGATACCATTTATGTAAAACCCCCAATCCACTCAGGATATTACACTCCATAGACCCTTTTCTCAAGAATCTACCAGACTCGTAACAAAATCAAACATCTCAACATCTCCTTTAAGACTAAAATAACCCAATAGACCGATTTGGTCTTTCAATTAATACATACAACTCCATCTCAATAAATGTAACACCCCAAATATCATAAGGAACATTACATGCCGTAGAACCTTCACAAGGTCTGCCAGGCTAACACATGACACATAATCCATAAAAGAAATCTCATAAGACACATTATTAATAATAAGTAGGGTCGTGGCCTCGGCCAAAATATTTTAGTTCAATACCAACAAAACAGAGAGCGAAATGTATTCAATGCCCACGCAGGGGACTTCAACGACATCATTAACCAATAACTTAATAAATATAGTAAAAAGAAATAACACCAACTCGAGCCTCATCATCATGTTGGGCCATCCTTTGCATGCGTGTCCCCCGCCGGCTCCCCAGCTCGCCTGATACCTGAAATGCATAAGACGCATTTCCCCCATTTAAGGGGTTAGCATTCGAATAGCTAGTGCAAGTACACAATTATACTATATTATATACAGATACGATCCAACACCATCGTCTCATTTAGAAAGCAGTTGAAAATCATATTCCCAAATATCGCATTTGCGTTAAACATCATTTTCATAAACATTACATCAACTTATTTCATCACAATAACATCCATACTTAGTAACCCGTGGCCGTACCCATTAGTATCGACCCCCAGAGGCCCTGTCGAACCGTCCCTGGGTGGGAAACCACTTCGGCAGCCGTACCCATTAGTATCGGCCCCCAGAGGCCCCGTCAGACCATCCCTGGGTGGAAGAACATCAACACACACACGGTATCACAATTCATAATCGTATCGAAACCGTAAACCACATAACAAAATGTAATACATGTATTTGCCTTGAATAATATGATGTGAAGGAAAAGGCGAAAGGAAAAGGTTTCGGTCCGAATAATCTTCATAATATTGCTCCTCACAATAACGATATACAATCAACCACAACATTTCTGAAACATAAGAACTCGTCCTAAGTTCTACCCGTTGGGACAATTCATCGGTCACTACGAGGTCATAAACGATCCCAATCTATTAACGGTGAAAACTTCAAAGTTTAATCCGCTAAACTACAATGAAATCAAGGGACTATGATTAATCAATCGTAATCTAACAACTATCTAAGCCCAATCGGGCTAGAAGGACGAAATCGCATCAAAAACCCAAAATCCCCCAAAAAACTAGGGTTCTAGGAATATACCTTGATTCGAAGGCGAAACCTCGGATGATTTGATGTTAGAGTGATGATATAATGCTCAAATATACTTCTCCAATAGAGTTTGGGTGGAAATTGGATGAATTCTAGCCTGAAGGATCATTCACATCGCGCAAGAAGAAGAAGAATGGTGAAAATGAAGAAAAGGGTCGGTGCCTAGTTTATAAACTGGGCAGGTGTTAGGACCGTAACACCTACACCATTACGGCCGTAATGGTATTCACGACCTCACTGCCCAAAATAGTATACTACATTATAGTCGCTACAAAAAGGACATTATGGCTGTAATGTATAAAATCTTACAGCCGTAATGCATACCATCTTACGACCGTAACTCAGCCCTGGCAGCAGGTCGGACTGGTTTGAAACAACGACTCGACAACAATCGGAATGAGAGTACAAGGGATTAAACCACAGGTATACGAAGATCTTTTACTGACGAGATAAACATAAAAACCATCACATGTCTCCGGCCATCCGAAGGCCGGAATAAACAAATATTAGCATCAACGCCCAAAATAATAAGAATTTACAAAACGACCCAAACATTCAAAAATCTAGATTTGAGACCTGAACAACAATCTCAGAAAATTGTAACATAACCAGAAATATTAAAAGAACTCGCAAAGCTAACGAAATTTCAGGTTAGAACTAGATTTACGAGAATCGAGCCTCAACGCGGAAAGTTACACAATAAGTAAAATCCCATAAAAGAACTCTGAAACTCGTCCGGATGGTCATGAATGCAAAACAAAATGGTTTCAGAATACTACAACACTTACAAGCGAGTCGTCCGAAATGAAAATGTACTAAAATAGAAATTATTAAAAATAGAAAGTGCGGATATTACATTTGTTGTGCGGCGATTAATACGCCTCGATAGGCGATCGGCATCACGATCAGAGAAGCCAACCATAGAAGACATACTCTGGGCAAACGCCCAGCGATCGGCACAATACGGCAAACTGCCTTTTTGGTACCCAAATGATCGTCTTTACAGATCTGGCGATCGTCTTTAATGAGCAAACCGGAGGCGATCATCTCGTGCCACGTATGGATCCAACATCCGTCAAAGTCGTCAAAGACCGAATCTTGGATGGTGGCCCACGTGCAGATCCACAGAGGGCGCCGACAGATAGGACCTTTGACCCCATCCTGTCACCTACCTCACCTACCGACAGGGCCGCCGAAAGGTACAAATTGGGTCCTCCCCGAACAGCGACCCAAGACGCGTGCTGTCTTCCCATTGGCTCGCACAGCTGGCCACCAGCAGCAGCCCCATACTTTAAGGAAACAGCCAACGTGATGGGACGATCGGCCATCTTATTATAATATAGAAAATGGCGGTCGCCCGTGATCGCCGGAGGGATCCCAACTACCTTGTCTCCTATAAATAGGGAACTCACTACAGTGGCAAAAAGAGGCGAATATACACGCGAATTTGCAGGCAATTACATATACATTCTCTGTGATATTCATACACACATATCAAACATCCCAAGCAAGAACTCACAGATCTACATATCTGGTTCTTCCGGCAATCTACACGCTCTACAGCTTAGATAACTAGAAGTCTTTACACTCATTGTAATAGATTCTAACATTAATATTTGTACTCGGCAGTATATTTATTAATAACATCTTGCGAGAGCATTCGAGCCCGGGAATAACAACCCTGGAAAATCTTGTGTCGTTTCTTTTCTCACGGAAGTGTTCTTGCGTTTGTTTGTTACTCGATCATTCCAGCAATACTATCTCCGGATAATATTTTGGGTAACAACAATTGGCGCTAGAAGGAGGGCATCTAAACCTTCATTTTTATTCCTACCGTCTCGAAGAACACTCACTGTTCTACGGACATACACTTGAAGAAACACTCACTGTTCTTCAATAGAAAAGCCTTCAGAAAAATGACATCTGCAACGACCTCCAAGAGAGCCACCCTAAGATCCGCCGGAAATCTCGTTCCGGCCCGGACCGAATCCCAGCCCACGGCGGAAGGCGACCGTGGCGACGCTAGGCTCTCACTCCCGCCCCCGAGGGACGGTTCTAGCCTCTCACTCGATCAGTTCCAGACCGCGGAACAGATTGAGGAGGCTATAGCCATCCTCAGGGAGCGACGGAAGGCCTACGACTCGCCCACCATCACTCCATCGGCCATCCGCCGGGCAGGCAAGCGGAAGCTTAAGGGGATCTATGTTGAGAAATCGACAGAAAGCCCCGAGCCGCAGGAGAAGGCTCTCGTGAGGCGGGATGATTCCGTCTTCAGCCGCCTAGGGAGCGAGTAGGCCCCAGCCGGGAGACATCGGAATCCGAATCCTTTACCAGGAGTTCGGCATATCCGACTTCCAGGAGACAAGTCAGTCAACGAGCCCCTGCTCGCCCAAGGAATGAACCCACTGGCAGGGAGCTTGTCATTCACCACGGGGCTAGGGTATCAGTACACGATCACCTTGGTTCGCGCTCTGAGAGCCAATCGGCGAGCAGTCAGGCGACGGCGATGGCCGCCATAAAACGCCAGCTCGACGAGATGAAGGCGCTCCTGGAAAATGGGGCAGGCGCCAGGAGATCGATCATTGGACCAAGCGAACCACTCACGACTCAGATCGACCTCGCCCCAGTCCAACCAACGATCAATCCCCCACAAACACCTCTATATGAGGGGAGATCGGATCCGGAAACCCACTTGAGCAAGTTCCGGATCTACATGACCAGATGCGGAGCGTCAGATGCGACCAAGTGTCGGATGTTCCCACTAACCCTAGGTGACCTTGCCCATGGGTGGTACATCTCACTACCACCCCGCTCAATCAATTGCTTTGAAAAGCTAGCGAACGACTTCACGTCGTACTTCGCCGCCAAAGTTGTTCGGCCAGAAGGTCCCCACCGCGTGATGAAAATCAGGCAGGGGCAGGACGAGTCAGATGAAGATTACATCGACCGGGTAGACGAGATAGTCCTCACCGGTGAGCCCATCAGCGACGAGCTCGCTCTCCACTCAGTCCTGAGCGGATTCCACAGACGCTCGCCCATGTTCAGGCACCTCACAAAGGATATCCCCCCGACCTACTCGGTCTTCCAGGCAGAGCCGCCGATTTTCTGGCCAGACAGAGGATGCTCTCCCTCCGTTTAGGCGAAGGACCCTCTAGGGAAGGAAAGGGGCCATCCCATGTCCAGAAGAAGGCGGTCGCCAAGCCCAGAAAGGCGGTCGCCAAACCGCCGGGCGAGTTCAAAGCCTTCGAGGATGTAGAGGTCCACCTTCTCCACAACCTCAACTTATCTCGGGCCCACATCTTCAACGCAATCAAGGGTCGCGAGTGGCTCTCCAAACAAAAGCCGATAAGGGACCACAGTCATCTAGACCATAGCAAATTCTGTGCCTACCACAAGAGTCCCGGCCACAACACCAGTCAATGCCGCGACCTCCTCAGACAACTCTGGCGACTGTTTGAGGAAGGCAAACTGGACAACTTGGTCACCAAGCCAGAGCCTAGGACGGAAAGGACCGGAGGGCGCGAGCGCCGACAACACGAGAGAACTCCTCCCAATCCAGTCACCAGAATCGAGCACGAGCCGGAGTACTCTGATGAGTCGGTTCCTCCGATCAACCCTGGCGGTCGGATCAACATGCTTCAAGCAGGAGGTGGAAACCTCGGGGGCCTTTTCCCGGTTCCCACCATGTCAAACAGGATGCGAAAGGCCGAGCTGAGGGCGTTCGCCGGGGTCCATGTCGTTGTACCTCCGGAGCCGACCATCTCTAAAGACGCACTCATCACCTTCTCCAACAAAGACAGGGAGGGAGTGCAATGCCCCAAAGAAGATGCACTGGTGATCTCCGCCTGTATCCTTGGGAAGACGGTCGATCGCGTGCTGGTCGATAATGGGAGTTTCTGCAACATCATATTCAAATTCGCCCTAGACCAACTCGGCAACTTAATCAAATTCATCAAGCCGTTCGACACCGTGCTCCAAGGGTTCGGCGACAACACAGTCCAAGCCTACGGAAGGATCAAGCTCTCCGTCGAGCTAATATGCTTTTATGATCCCAAGGTTAGGATTACTAGGAACCTAAGTTTTGTAATCATAGATAGGCCCAAAGATCTATAATGGGTTCCTAGGTCGCCCTTTTAGAAACCTTTGAGGCGGTCGCCTCGTCTTTCTTTTTGTATCAAATTCCCACCGCCGATGGGACGGCTGCATCTTGTAAAAGGAGATCAGCTAATGGCAAAAAGATGTTTGAATTACTCCTATGCCGTTACTGCTTTCAATACTTCCCATAATATGTGTAACATTGAAACGATCGACGATCAACCCATGGAGATCGACGATCCGAGCGCATCATACCAACCCGACTCAGGGGACGCCATCTCGGTTCGGTTAACGGACAACATCGAGCCAAGGATCGGTTTTGAGCCAAGTCTCGACATCGATCCAAGAATCGAGTCTGGAAATCATTCCAAACGAGAGGCGACCGTCCCCGTCGAAGAGTTGGAGAGTATAACGATAGATCCGGATCATCCAGAACGGGAAGTACAGATCGGCGTGAGCATCGACCGCGAACTAAAAGGGGATCTGATCAATTTGCTACGTAAGAACATCGGAGTCTTTGCCTGGTCGCATCAAGATATGGTTGGCATAAGTCCTGAGCACGCTTGCCACTATCTAAAGATCGACCCGGCAATGAAACATATTCACCAAAAACGTAGGAAATTCGGTCCCGAAAAATACGCGGCGCTCGACGTAGAAGTCCAAAAATTACTCAACAACAAATTAATCGGGGTGGCTACAGACGAACCACAATGGGTCGCTAATGCGGTACTCGTCAAGAAGCCAACTAGTTCCTGGAGGTTATGCATCGACTTCACCGACCTCAACGCGGCATGTCCAAAAGATCACTTTCCGATGCCTCATATTGATCACTTGGTCGATAGCACAGCAGGTTGCGAAATGATGTCGTTTATGGATGCCTTTGCCGGATATCATCAAATCCCAATGGCGGAGAAAGACATAAAACACACATCTTTCCACACGGAAAAAGACATATACTTTTGGGTCCGAATGCCGTTCGGCTTGAAAAACACAGGGGCAACCTACCAGCGACTAGTCAACATAATGTTCTCCAATTAGATCGGCAAGACCATGGAGGTCTACATTGACGACATCATGGTCAAAATCCTCAAGAAGGGAGATCACCTCAATGATCTCGCCGAGACGTTCGCCATCCTCAGAAAATTCAACATGAAGCTAAACCCCAAGAAATGCAACTTCGGGGTGGGCTCCGGGAAGTTCCTGGGGCACATTGTGAGCCAAAGGGGGATCGAGGCGAACCCCACCAAGATACAGGCGATCCTTTACATGCAGGAGCCGCGAAACATCAAGCAGGTACAGCGCCTCACAGGTTTTCTAGCCGCCCTCACCCATTTCATATCTCGACTTGGCGATAAAAGCAAGTCTTTCTTCGCGACCATCAAGAACAAGAAGTTCACATAGACGAAGGAAAGTCAAATAGCGTTCGCCAAAATAAAGGAATATCTATCTAGCCCCCAGATCCTGGCTAAGCCGATCCCCAGTGAGGAATTATTCCTTTACCTAGCGGCCTTGGAGGTCGTGCTGAGTGCCGTCTTGGTGCGAGCGGAGGGACAAGTCCACTTGCCGATCTACTATGTTAGTCAAGCGCTCCACGACGCTGAAACACGCTATACACCATTGGAGAAGATCGCCTATGCCCTTGTCATGAGTGTTCGTAAGCTAAGGGCTTATTTCTTCGAACATCAAGTGGAAGTCCTGACAACTCTACCTCTAAGGTAAGTTCTACATCGACCGGACACCAACGGGCGACTCCTCAAGTGGTCGCTGGAGATCGCCCAATACGGTATCACATACGCCCCTCGCACGGCGATCAAAGGCCAAGCTCTGGCAGACTTCGTGGTGGAATTAACTTTCCATCACAGTCCGACCCAGATCGGACGACCTGCCTGGAAATTATATGTGGATGGCTCGGCGACCAATTCACGAGCAGGGGCAGGGATGTTGGAACATTTTGTTCCATACATAAATTAAAAGTGTTTTGATGATTAATGGCGATAAACAAAACAAAACAACGAAGAGGCGAAGCAAAGCATCGAAGGAAACGAAGTGCAAAAAGCTGGAAAATCACAAAGCTAACGTACGTAACAGGAAGATGTTAACGTACGTAATATGAAGTAGCTAGCGTACGTAATGAAAGAAAGATAACGTACGTAAACAAGTTCAAACCAGATGAACGTTGGAGGAGTCAAAGTCAGAAAAGCATGCAACGGATATATGACGTCTGTAGTGATGTCATGTTAACGTACGTAACAAAGGAAACGATAACGTACGTAACCCAAAATGACGAAACTCCCTGGACTGATTTGTGAAGAGGCTAACGTACGTAACCATTCATGGTTAACGTACGTAACGAATATTACGTACGTAATAAGGAGCTGATAAGCGACGTAATGAGCAATCGCGCCTAACGGCTAGTTTGAGGATGAAGCCTATAAATACCATCCCTATGGTATTGTTTGAGTACAACAACCTTGAGCAAATAGTCTATTCTTGTGATATTATTATACACATTCTTGTTGTTGATATTGAGCTTAATTGTAAGTGTTTGAGTGAGAATTCACGAAAAACATACACGAGTGATAAAAGAAAAGATACGATTGGATTCGGTGTTATTAGGATCAAGGATCCGGCATTATTAGAATCGCAATCGCTATCGAGTGAGGTTTATCTAGTACCCATAGAAAGCTAGAGAGGTTGATTCCTTGTCCTACGAAAAGGAAAACGGTTTAACTTGGACCGACACAAAGACAAGTACGAGTGGTTTATCACGGACCAATAGAAGACGTGATTGTAACGGTTATACCTCGACCGATAGAAGAGAGGCGTAGAGGTTTTTATCTTGATCCTATAGAAAAAGATACCTAGAGAGGACGTAGGCTCGTTTATAGCCGAACCTCTATAAATCCTCGTGTCCTTTATATTCCGCACTTATATTTACGCTTCCGCAAACGGCGCAAATATCCGAATCGGTACCCAACAATTGGTATCGGAGCGGTACTCCAATACGCGGCTTAACATCCGAGGAGAAGATCCAAAATGGCTTTTCAAATGGCTCCCGTCGAAGGTCTTGCTCTCAACCGACCACCATTCTTTGATGGCTCAAATTATTTGACGTGGAAGAAGAAGATGTCGATATTCATCCGAGCATACGACATCGAAATTTGGAAGATTATTTGCCTTGGCCCGAAAGTTCCAATCAAATCCGACGGTACGCTCAAATCTTTCGAAGAATACGACGATGCCGATTGGAAAAATGACCATCTAAATTGTAAGGCTACTCAACTCTTATTTTGTGCCTTAAATCCGGAAGAGGTCAATCGAATCTCATCGTGTGAGAGTGCGAAAGAAATATGGAAAATTCTAGAAATCACACACGAAGGGACGACTCAAGTTAAGGAGACGAAGATAAATATGCTTCTCCATGACTACGAGTTATTCATGATGAAGGGTGACGAGTCCATCACCAATATGCTCGACCGATTCTCGGTCATCACCAATGGACTAGCTTCGTTTGGCAAACCATTATCTAGTAGTGAAAAAGTTAAGAAAATTTTACGATCACTACCTAGCGAATGGGACGGCACCGTGACCGCGATTATGGAATCTAAAGACCTCAACACGCTCGATTTTAGTGCCCTTGTTGGTTCACTAATCAATTATGAGATTGTTTTAAAATCACGAAGTGTCAAGCCGAAGCCGAAGGAACGATCGTTAGCCATGAAGGCTAAGATTTCGAGGAAGAAAGAAGAAACCCCGGTGGAGGAAAGCGACGAAGAAGCGGCATATTATGCCAAGAATATTAATAAATTCCAAACCTTATTAAACCGGAGGAAGAAGGATATCTCGAGCGAAACGAAGAAGTTCGACAACTCTTGTCGACAATGTGGTAAACCAGGCCACTTTGCTAAAAATTGCCGTGTCAAACCCAAGAAGGAGGTTCTCGTAGCAACATGGAGCGATGAAGACGAAGAAGATGATTTCATCAATCAAAATAATCTCGCTCTCATGGCCCGGAGTTCGTTCGACGACAGCGACGTCGAAAGCCAAGTAAGTACATCCTCCCGTGACGAACTTTTTGATGCATTTGAGTTATTACATACGGATTTCCAAAATGCTTTATCCGAAATAAAATCCCTTAAGTCTAAAATTAAATCTTTGGAAATTGAAAATTCCAAAATTATCGAGAAGGGAAAATTTGTTGAAATCGATCATTCAAAGTGTATTGAAAATGAAAATATTTTGAAGAATGATCTTTTAAAAGTTCAAGATGAACTAAAATCTTTAACAAGAAAATTCTCGTGCGGAAACGAGAAATTTGAACAAATGCTTGGTGTTCAAAAATTTACTTTGAATAAAGAGGGGTTAGGATTCAAAACTCGTTTGAAAAACGAATCCGTTAATTTTAAGATACCCCATTGCGAAAAGTGTTTAAAAATCGGGCATCATATTTCAAGTTGCAAAAGCCCGAGACGGACGATAAAAATTAAGAAAATTTGGGTTCCTAAAGGAACAATCGTTTCAAATATCGTCTACGTTTCTAAACAAAAACCAACTATAGGTTGGATCCCCAAAAATTGAATTTTGTATTTTACTCAGGGGGAGTATTTTTTTAAAGGGGAGATAATATTTTCAGGGGGAGTTTTTACCCTTTATGCAATTATTCATAAATTGTATCATGCATATTTTATATTTTGGTATTATTTATTTCAATTGATATTTTATCCACTTTTTGATGAAAACAAAAAGGGGGAGAGAATGGAGAAGGAGAAAAAGAAGTCGAAAATGGGATTTACCCTAAAAGGGGGAGAAACGAAGGAGTTGAAAACTGAAAAGGAGAAGTCGAAAAAATGACAAAAAAAAAAAGAGGAGACGTCGAAAAGACGATGAAAAATTCGAAAAATTCGAAAAGTTAAAAGAAAGGAGAAAGAATGAGTCGAAAAAGAAATGGGAGAAGAAACTAACGAAACGGACAAAGTCGAAAACTTTGGTCTATACACATATACATATACTTGTATTTTTACAGGAAAATCCCATTGACGAAGTGTTGTTTTGTAATCATCAAAAAGGGGGAGATTGTTGGAACATTTTGTTCCATACATAAATTAAAAGTGTTTTGATGATTAATGGCGATAAACAAAACAAAACAACGAAGAGGCGAAGCAAAGCATCGAAGGAAACGAAGTGCAAAAAGCTGGAAAATCACAAAGCTAACGTACGTAACAGGAAGATGTTAACGTACGTAATATGAAGTAGCTAGCGTACGTAATGAAAGAAAGATAACGTACGTAAACAAGTTCAAACCAGATGAACGTTGGAGGAGTCAAAGTCAGAAAAGCATGCAACGGATATATGACGTCTGTAGTGATGTCATGTTAACGTACGTAACAAAGGAAACGATAACGTACGTAACCCAAAATGACGAAACTCCCTGGACTGATTTGTGAAGAGGCTAACGTACGTAACCATTCATGGTTAACGTACGTAACGAATATTACGTACGTAATAAGGAGCTGATAGCGTACGTAATGAGCAGTCTGGCAGCTAACGGCTAGTTTGAGGATGAAGCCTATAAATACCATCCCTATGGTATTGTTTGAGTACAACAACCTTGAGCAAATAGTCTATTCTTGTGATATTATTATACACATTCTTGTTGTTGATATTGAGCTTAATTGTAAGTGTTTGAGTGAGAATTCACGAAAAACATACACGAGTGATAAAAGAAAAGATACGATTGGATTCGGTGTTATTAGGATCAAGGATCCGGCATTATTAGAATCGCAATCGCTATCGAGTGAGGTTTATCTAGTACCCATAGAAAGCTAGAGAGGTTGATTCCTTGTCCTACGAAAAGGAAAACGGTTTAACTTGGACCGACACAAAGACAAGTACGAGTGGTTTATCACGGACCAATAGAAGACGTGATTGTAACGGTTATACCTCGACCGATAGAAGAGAGGCGTAGAGGTTTTTATCTTGATCCTATAGAAAAAGATACCTAGAGAGGACGTAGGCTCGTTTATAGCCGAACCTCTATAAATCCTCGTGTCCTTTATTTTCCGCACTTATATTTACGCTTCCGCAAACGGCGCAAATATCCGAATCGGTACCCGACAAGGGATTGTCCTCATCAGTCCCGACGGACAAAGTTTCACTAACGCTGTGCGTTTCAGTTTTCGTGCGACCAACAATGAAGCCGAATACGAAGCCTTGGTAGGCGGGATCGATCTAGCCCTCGCCCTAGATGTTCGTCGCCTCCATATATTCATGGACTCCCTTTTGGTCGTGAACCAAGTCAACGGAGAATATGAGGCGCGCGGCGAACAGATGGTCAAATACCAAGAGCTGGTCGCCGAAATGTGCACAAAATTTGAAGAAGTGCTAATCGAACAAATCCCGAGAGAGCACAACTCCCAGGCCGATGCCCTTTCCAAACTAGCGTCATCGGATGGGGCAGCCGACTTCTCCAATATCCAAATCACAAAGTCAGCAAGGCCGGCGATCGACAGAAGCTTGGTTACCGCGGTTGTCGTCGCCAAGGAGAACTGGATGACTCCGTTCATCAAATACTTAAAGGACAGAACGGTCCCTGACGACCATGTTAAAGCTCGCCAACTCCAGCTCCGTGCGACCAGATATACCCTATTGGATGACCGGCTTTACAAGCTAGCCTTCAGCCTTCCCCTCCTCAAGTGTATTACACCGGAGGAGGGTCGGCTCGTTTTAGCCGAGATCCATGACGGGATCTGCAGAAACCATGCGGGCGGGCGAGCTCTCATCCATAAGACAACCAGGCAAGGTTTTTTCTGGCCATCACTTCAGAAGGATGCGATCGCCTATGCCAGATCGTGTCATAGGTGTCAAATAATGGGCCCCAACATTAAACTATCCCCCGAACAACTCACCTCCATGTATATCCCTTGGCCATTTGCGCAATGGGGCATCAACCTTATAGGTCCCTTGCCGACGGCTCCAGGGGGCTGTAAGTTCGCCATCGTAGGGGTCGACTATTTCACCAAATGGGCTGAGGCTGATCCGCTCAACAAGATCGTCCAAGAGCAAGTGATCAAGTTTATCTGGAGAAATATCGTATGCCGATTCGGTCTGCCCCAGGCCATCATCTCCGACAACGAAAAGCAGTTCGATGGCTTAGAAGTCATGCAATTCTGTGAGAAATGGGGAATCAAAAGATTGTTTTCAGCACCCTATCACCTCAGACGAACGGACAGGTAGAGGTTGTGAACAAGATCCTCAAACACACAATTAAAGCGCGACTCGAATCCAGGCAAGGGCGATGGACGAGCGAGCTTCCAGGCGTTTTGTGGTCTTATCGAACGACGACCCGTAATTCAACCGGAGAAACCCCATTCGCCCTCGCCTTCGGAACAGAAGTGGTGATTCCTTCGGAGATCTCCGTCCTCAGCCATCGAACCGAACAAGAGATGACGACCGACAACGATGTGGCCCGACGAATCGACCTAGACATGCTCGAAGAACGACGGCTGACCTCAGAAATGAAGAACACAATCCACAAAAGGAGAGCCGAGAAGTTCTTCAATTCAAAGGTCAAAGAAAGAAGGTTTCAAGTGGGCGATCTCGTCCTCAAGAAGATCCAAACCCACACAGCGTTTTGGTCCGAATCGAAGGACCTTTCAGGATATCTAAATGGCTAACTAAGGGAGCCTACGAACTTGAACATCCTGACGGTACCCCGGATCAATATCCCTGGAATGCCGTGCATCTGAAAAAATACTACCAGTGAAAATTTTGTATTCAATTTCGACTGCCCAATGTACAAGGAATATAATGAGATTTTTTCCTATCCCATCTATTCTGGCGATCGCCCCACCAGGCATATCGCATACCGCCGACGATCGTTGATCATGACGATCCGAGGTAGAATCAATGCAGCCATAGTCCTGGAGGTCGATGGAACCGACAGCTTCGCCCATGCAAGGTTCCTTCGGGCTGAGACCGCCCGCCCTTCGTTTAAATACGAGGCTGGCGTAGCCAAAGGACCCTCCAAAATGATCAGGGGACACGTTCTCACGTCCTCAAATTACGTCATCTAACATGATGTACTCGGACAAGGCGACGCGTCCCTACCCCATCACAACGTATACCGTCGAGGGTCGTCATCTAACGTGCCGACCCGAGGTAGAAAGGTGCTTACAAAGCCGCGGACGTGGAGTCGAATAAACCGACGACACCCCATGCAAGGACTCCTCCAGACCAAGATCGCCTAACTTTCGTTTAAATACAAGGCAGGCGCAGCCTAACGGAGGACCCTCACAATAAAGTGAGTCGCGGGATAGGCAATGTCCCTCGCATACAAAGACACGGTTGTGGAGATTGGTCCATCGAACTCCGCGACCATGCACAATCCCTCAGAGTCGAAAAAACTGAAGATAGCTCACCTAACAAACTTGTTTTTGTACCCTTACTTACGATAGGTAAACAAAAACAAGGGGGCAGTGAATAGGGGAACTAATCCTAAATGCGGTCGGGCAGAAGGAGCCGTACAAGATCGTCTTCGTTCAAACACAAGCCGGACGATCAATATTGTTCGACAAAATTTACAAGTAAGAGTCTCGATTCAAAACATATCAATACATTCAACATTCAAACAAACGGTCGGATGAACAAGACATCAGATGCAATCATACACATACTTGTTAAAATTCGCATGCAAGCATTCAAAGGCGATCGTATATGAGAAGACACAAAGTGCAAAAAAGGAATATTTATTCATAACAAAGAGTTCGTACAACATGAAGCCCGAAGGCAATACAAATAGAAAGCAAAAATTACAAGATACAAGGAAAACAAAAACATCTCTCAAGGTCCCGCCGGCTGGTCTTCGTCCTCAGGATGAATGAGTTTACCAGGATACCAACTCAAGTCGATCCCGAAGTCGATGAGGTCAAGGATCGGCAAAGAGAACTTCGGGTGCAGAGGGTGCTCGAGTGCATAGGCTTTCAAGCTCTCCATCAAGGGACCGATCTCGATCCCTGCCTTTTTGGCGGCTCGAACGGCGTTGGCGTAGGCCATGTAATAGGCGAACTCGCCGACAAGCGCAACATTAAGGTAGGGATCAGTCTCGATCACCTTGAACTGCCCTCTCAACTCCACAGTCGTTTTCTCAGCTTCCGCCAGCTCGACCACCTTGGCGGCATTTTCTCCTTTGGCCTTCTCCAGCTCTCTTTTCGCCGCCTCCAGCTCGCTGCTGAGCCGATCCACCGTCGCCTTCAGTCCGGCCGCCTCCTCCTGCGAAGCCGCATGCTTCCGGCGAGTTTCTTTCTCCTGATCAAGGAATCGATCGGCATCCTCCTTGGAGCGGCTCAGCTCTTGCTTCAGTCGGTCGACGTCCTGTTTAGCCCGCTTGGCCGTCTCTATGTACTCCTTCTCCATAGAATGGATCCGGTTGGCAGATTCTATGTTTGCGTTCCGCGCGGCCTCGAGGTCGCTATGGAGGCGAGCAGTAGAGGGTCGCCCCTCAAAATCCTTGGCATCTTGGACAGCCATCGTCGCCGTCTGGAGAGCCAGGGCAATGGTCGCCTGAATGGTATCTCCAGATCGCCGACGAGCGATGGCGTCGAGATCGGTCATCCAAGCCTTGGGCAGTGAGGTGATGGTCGTCTGGACGTAAGTAGGGATTTCAAGGGACTTTTGCGGAGTCTTACTCGATAAGAAATCCAGCACCATAGGAGCGACATCCGGGTCAGCAAGACGGACCCTGCAGCGCGAACAAAATAGACAAAGGAGTTAAGTCTATATCCCCCCAAAAAAATGGTTAACACGGAAAGTTCGATTTAATCTTACATGTTGACCAGCTCGGGATCGCGGCCAAAATAAGGCTTGCCCCAAGAAGTTTCTGCCTCAGCGATCGCCACCTTCTTCGAGGAACCGCCCGAGGACCTGGAGCCGGAAGCCAAGGGCCTAGATCCTGATCTCTCCACCATCGGAACGGCGGAGATAGGAGCCGCAGCAACCGGAGGCTCCAGAATAGACACGTCCGCCTCAGTGGTCGGCAGGGACTCCTCCGGCCTCTGCCTCTTGCGGCGCTGGAGATGTGTCTCTTCTTGAGTTTCCGGCTCGGCGACCGGCACCTCAGCGGGCCTCACCACCGGAGCAGGGCAAGACAACGTCGCAGGAACGCGACCAGTCTTCTTACCCAGGCGAAGGCGATCGATGAGTCCTGGGTTTGACATGGCGATCTCTGATGGTGGCTCGGCAAGTAGGGGAAAATGAACCTCTGTCAAAGAAGAAGTACAAACAAGTTAGACAGCAACTTAAACGTTGCGACCTCTTGGAGACGATCGTCAAGCAAGAAAGCACCACTTAAGTTCGTACCTGGAACTCTCAAGTGACGAGGGAAGCGAAACAGTCGAGCCCCCAACCGATGAATCTTGTTACCAAGCGAACGAACGTCAATGAAGGAATCCGGCAAGGCACGAATCCGCTCCCAAATGATCAAGAAATCGAAAGGGAGATCGCCGATCGCTGGAACAAGAGGTCCTGCAAAAAGAAAACGAAATTAGATCAGTCCAAGACAAGCTCAATCAAAGGGAGAGTTAAAATCCTTACTCGGATTCCTCTCCCGAAAATTGGTAGGAATATCCAACTCCTCCTCCGGCCTGTCACTCGATGCCGATCTCCACGCTCCGCCAACCCAGCACCATTTTGCCAGGTCACCCCGGGACTTGTTCGGCACACCAAGGACCACTCTTCCCATTCGGCCTTGGATATGATTACCGCCGATCGACCCTTTCTGCGTAGCCAATTTAAACAAATAGTTCATCTCCATCGCAGAAAGGAGGCGGAACAACCGGTGACCGCCAAACAGTGTCAAAGTGCAGATGGCCTATAGCCAATCATTCGGCGTCAGTTGGAGCGGCGCCAAATTCCAAGCGATCAACAAGTAGGAGACGGCGAATGGGAGAGGGAATCGCAGACCTGCCTCCATGATCATCTCACTAACGGCGACCATTCCCTCGGGCGGTTGATCGGCACGTTCATTTTCCGATGGCACGTGCAGGGAGACGTCAGAGGGAATATGATATTTCGCCCTCCAGCGGCTCACGTCTTTCCAGGTCGCCGAACTCCGGATCTTACCAAAGGTCCACTGAGACGGGTCGGTGGCCCGAAACACCGTCCGTTTCACATGTTCATAAGGATGAGCGGCGGAGTAGGCGTCGAAGTCAAATTCCGGACAGGGTCCGGCGATCCCCTCCATAATCTTGGCGAAAGCCATATAGGCGGGGCCAAATACACTCTGTCGTTCCCAAGTTAACCGCTCCAGTTCGTCCTCATCCGCCGGCGAGCCCCCCTGCTCCGCCGTCGCCGCCGTCTTCGCCACTGCGGCCTCGTTGAAAAGCTCTTCGAGTTCTGCGGGTGCAATCCCCACACGAATGGCCTCAACGGCCGTTTCCATGTCGACTCCAACGGGAATCTCCTCCCGGTCAGGCGAAGCCGCGGCGGCGGAAGAACTTCCGGTCTCGAAGGTCTTGGATCCTCCCGACATTTTATAAAAAGTAAAGGGAGAAAGAAGATTGATTTTCCTTACCTAAAGAAAGGAAGACGATCGGCACAAGAAGCTCCAGAAAAATCTGCAGAGTTTCGGCTAAGGATGCAAGGATGCGTGAAGGGTGAAAATGAAGAAACCCTAGCCCCTTTTATATATGGAGGCGGGGGCCTCTGTGCAAATAGGCGAAAGTCCGAGGGCTGAATAGCAACCGTCAGTGAGGGGACGCATTAAATGCTGCCCTCGAATCCCGCGAGCACGTCTTTTCGAGGGCACGCCAGGCGGCAAGTCTGACAAACCGTCGGACTCCCCCAACAATAGCGCGATGCGTGTCCTTGCAATGTTTCGAGAGCCCGCCTTCATTTCCCGCTACTCCCAGCGCAAAAGGAGATCGTCCAAAGTTGAAAACAGATCGCCTAATCTTCTAAACATCGGCGATCGCCAACAGTGCCACCTCACCCCGTGTTTTCAACATCGAGGCGAGTTGGGGGGCAATTGTTGTGCGGCGATTAATACGCCTCGATAGGCGATCGGCATCACGATCAGAGAAGCCAACCATAGAAGACATACTCTGGGCTAACGCCCAGCGATCGGCACAATACGGCGACTGTCTTTTGGTACCCAGCGATCGTCTTTCTGTATCTGGCGATCGTCTTTAATGAGCGAACCAGAGGCGATCATCTCGTGCCACGTATGGATCCAACATCCGTCAAAGTCGTCAAAGACCGAATCTTGGATGGTGGCCCACGTGCAGATCCACAGAGGGCGCCGACAGATAGGACCTTTGACCCCAGCCTGTCACCTACCTCACCTACCGACAGGGCCACCGAAAGGTACAAAGTGGGTCCTCCCCAGACAGCGACCCAAGACGCGTGCTGGCTTCCCATTGGCTCGCACAGATGGACACCAGCAGCAGCCCCAGACTTTTTGGAAACAACCCACGTGACGGGACGATCGGCCATCTTATTATAATATAGAAAACGGCGGTCGCCCGCGATCGCCGGAGGGATCCCAACTACCTTGTCTCCTATAAATAGGGAACTCACTACAGTGGCAAAAAGAGGCGAATATACACGCGAATTTGCAGGCAATTACAAATACATTCTCTGTGATATTCATACACACATATCAAACATCCCAAGCAAGAACTCACAGATCTACATATCTGGTTCTTCCGGCAATCTACACGCTCTACAGCTTAGATAACTAGAAGTCTTTACACTCATTGTAATAGATTCTAACATTAATATTTGTACTCGACAGTATATTTATTAATAACATCTCGCGAGAGCATTCAAACCCGGGATTAACAATCCCGGCAAATCTTGTGTCGTTTCTTTTCTCACGGAAGTTTTCTCGCGTTTGTTTGTTACTCGATCATTCCAGCAATACTATCTCCGGATAATATTTTGGGTAACAACAACATTCTTTCCCCTAAAAATAAACTTCCTCCCGAAACTTACAAAATAAATAACTTGGGGTATCTCACCTCATATCGTCCTTAGTGTGGCATGTCGCTTCCTCAGATCCGTGTCTCGACCACTGCACTTTAACCAAAGGAATGGTTTTGTGCCTAAGTTGTTCACCCGATGCTCCAAAATCTGAATCAGTCTCTCTTCAAAGGTAATGTCGGGACCTAACATAATCTCTCCAAAATCAATAATATAGCTAGGGTCCGGTACATACTTCCTAAGCTGGGAAACATGAAATATGTTATGCACGTGACTCAATGATGGTGGTAAACCCAACCAGTATGCAAGATCTCTAACTCACTCTAAAATCTCGAACGGTCCAATATATCTCGGGCTAAGTTTACCCTTCCGACCAAAGCGGTAAACTCTTCGAGTCGACGACACCTTCAGTAATACATGGTCTCCAACCTCAAACTCTAACGGTCGGCGACGTGAGTCGGCATAGGATTTCTGTCGACTCTGAGTTGTTAACAACATACCACGAATCAAGGCGATCTTATCTCTCGCCTCAATGACTAAATCCGGTTCAGTGCCAATCAATTCGGATGTATCATCCCGACACAACAGCGATCTGCTCCTTCTTCCATATAATGCCTCAAATGGTGCCATTTTGATCGAAGCGTGCCAACTGTTGTTGTACGTAAACTCGATCAACGACAAGTGCGCTTCCCAATCATCTTTCCAGTATAAGGTACATGCTCTCAACATATCCTCAAGTGTAAGAATCGTCCGCTCCGATTGTCCGTCAGTCTGAGGATGGTAAGATGTACTGAGTCTCAATTCAGTCCCAGGGCCTGATGAACAGCCTGCCGGAAATGTGATATAAATCGGCCATCTCGATTCGAAATAATACTCTTAGGATTCCCATGCAACCTCACGATTTTTGCGATGAATACCCGTGCTAGCCTCTTCGGTCCCCAAGTATCCTTAATGTAACACCCCGAAAAAGGCGGCTATTACAGTGTCGTGGACCCCACCGGGACCCACCAGGTGATATCACAACGTGAACTTTAACATCCCAACAATGTGGTACCGAACCACAATATTAATCCAAACCCCAACGTGAAGTACAAATTTTACATATATCAACTCACACAACATACACAGGATCCAATTTCGGTATAGACCATATGATGATGGAAAATACCTTACAAATTATAATACATTTATCCGAAATAAAATAAAATGAACAATCACATTATGACATAACTGAACATCAAAAGACTCGGGCCCCCCGAATTAGCATCCTTCAAAACCCTTCGCCACCATCGTGCTCTTCCTGCGCCTTGCCTTTTCCTCACCCTGAAATACAAGTATTTCGCCCAACACAGGATCAGCCATACATGATAATAATTCTCATGGCATTATATAATTCATATACATACGGATATCAAAGAAACAACCGACTACTGGATATAACCCGCAGGCGTATAAACAGTCAGTCCCAACTGTCGAACATATCCAAAAATACGAACGACCAAATAATATGGCTCAAGACGGACGTCATAGTACGCCCGATCCGGAAATGTGTCCATGCACATATCCACCCCGTATACGGAATCCAGAATATACGTGGGATGATGTACCTAATTAGCCTCACGAACTACGTCTCGTGTGCATGATCAGATGCGAGACATCCACGCATGCCCATCAAGTGCCCGGCTAAAAATCCTACACATAACCAATCGACACGTAGATATGACTCCAGATATGTCATAATGCAACATGACAACGAAACTCAACGAATTACACTTTTATCAAAGAATCGAACAACTCACCGAAGTGACGACAAAGCTCAACGAGACCAATGGTAACAAGGGCGACAAGTTTGGGAATACAATCCCGCCACAAACGATAACAAGATCAAGAACTTCACCACATCATGAATCATAGGTTCACAGAATATTTCATATACACGAAACGCATAATAATCACAAGAATTCAACCATCATTATAACCAAGCAAGATAACTTGCCTCAATTCCATAGACGAATAATCCTTCCTTGAACGAACTAATGAACAGTATATTCGTCTAACAATACTCACTTGAACAAGCAACCTTGAATGATACATAATTCATTCAACAACACATTCGTACTATATTGGTATTAATTCATAGAAACAATATTTGTAATTTTACTCGAATAGTTTCGACTATCCTATTGAACATTCTAACGCTCCAATTATGGATCATCACATCACAAGTTTATTAGATTCGCCCACACTTTCTAACATTAATGGCAAGTGTTTGAAGTCAAGAACATTATCAATGTAATACTATGATGATTAAACATACTCTCAATTCATCAACACTTCCGATTAACGTCAAATCATTTTAAAAGTTTATGTTTATTTACATTCTTCATCATCTTCACAATAATTACGTTAAGCTAATCCAGAAATGAAATAATAACTTTAAGTTTTAAGCATATTAAGAACATCATCCTAATTTACGTCATCCTAATACACGAGGATCAACGTAATAGAATTTGGTTATTAATTCTACTGCACCGTTATTACCCATATTTGTTATAATCGTACACTATCAACATATTAATATAGTGATCAACACCTTTTTGAGTTATCAATACACCCAATTATTTTGAATATATAAAGGTTATACTTGTGTTCTACATAATCCATCATCATCCCTAAGATTTTTACCCAAAGCATAATTATATCTTTGAAGGTTTTGAAATTCTAAAGACATCATCAATCTCTTCCCAATGAGTTGTTAAACCTTCTTCAATATGTGGCTATAACATCAAAGGATCCTACTAGCAATTAAGAACATATTCATAACTCTAATCTCCTGATTTTAACATGATTAACTAAGAGTTCTATATTGAACATGTTATCCACAACTTAATCAATCATTTAAGGAAGGGTTCTAACAATATTATCATGTTCCAAACTAAATTTGTACATAACTTCAATGTTCATCATGATATATAAGGTTATTTTACTACTAATATCAATAATTATATGAACAACAAGAGTAAGATAACCAACCTCAAGAAAAGGGATGAAGAATAGCACCAAATCTTCCAAGAACACACTCCTATCTTCTAGTTACCAAGCTATAATCCAAGTGTTGTAGCTCTAATATGAGATTGGGAGGCAAGAATATGATTTAAGGGAGCAGGAAATCGGTTTGGAGGGAGGGAGGATGGAAAAAGGTCGTGCAGAAATGAAAGGCAACTCATACTTTTATAACCTGAATTCAGCATTACCTACGCTATAGATGAATATTAACGTACGTTATAAACCTTACGTATGTAACCCTATGACTATTACGTACGTAACAGATTCTCAGATGTTACTGACTCAAAATATACATGTCCTTACGTACGTTACCAAAATGGATATACGTAAGGCTCAAGTACATTACGTACGCTAATGCAGGGTCATTACGTACGTAATGGCCATTGATTTAGGCTGTCACGATCGATTCCCAACCACCTACCCATACTCGGTCCCGCCCGGCGAAAGGCGAGCTGTGGATAGATACACCGCATTACGTACGTTAACATATGAGAGTTACGTACGTAATGCTACAAACATAGCGTACGTAAATAGAGTAGGCTAGCGTACGCTAAGGTCAATAACAAGTAAAAATGAAATTCTCCCAATAACATCCAACAATCAATATAGTATGAACGACCAGGATCAATTTAACATAATTCCTCAATATACTCACTACAATAAACACAGATATGGTACGGCAATGCTCGATTAAAACGAAGAATACAGTAGTAAAGACGAGGGTATTACATACTCCCCCCCTTAAAAGTAGTTTCATCCTCGAAACTAAGGGGACTCAGGGTATCTTTCTCGCATTCTATCCCCAGTCTCCCACGTAGCCTCCTCGACTCCATGTCTCGACCACTGAATCTTCAATAAGGGAATCGTCTTATTTCTCAACTATTTGACCCCCCTCTCAAGTATCCGTACGGGACGTTCTTCATATAAATGGTCATCGGCTATCTCGACCTCTTCGAATCGAATAATGTGGCTCGGGTCAGCAACGTACTTCCTCAACTGGGATACATGGAATACGTTGTGAATTCGACTCAAAACTGGTGGTAACGCCAAATGATAAGCTAGGTCGCCTACACGATCCAAAATCTCAAACGGACCAATATACCACGGGCTCAGCTTGCCTTTCTTCCCAAAACGGAAAACACCTCGAGTAGGGGACACTTTTACTAGTACATGATCACCAACCTCAAAATCGAGTGGTCACCAACGATTATCTGCATACAATTTTTGGCGGCTCTGAGCCGTTAATAGACGACTCTTAATCAGAGTAATCTTCCCGCGGGCTGCTAACAACATATCAGGTTCCGTACCAATGGATTTGGACAAGTCATCCCAACACAGAGGGGACCTACAGCGACGGACATACAATGCCTCATAAGGTGCCATCTTGATTGAGGCGTGCCAACTGTTATTATATGTGAATTCCACCAACGGTAGTTGGGCTTCCCAATCGTACTTCCAATCGAGAGCACACGCCCTCAACATATCCTCCAGAGTTTGAATAGTCCTCTCAGACTGACCATCGATCTGAGAATGAAACACCGTACTGAAGTTCACATGTATACCCATCGGACGATGAACCGCCTTCCAGAAGTGTGATATGAACCATCCGTCACGATCTGATACAATATTTTTGGGGCTGCCATGCAGCCTCACAATCTCTTTAATGAACAACTGGGCCAACCTCTCAGGACCCCATATATCCTTAATCTCCAAGAAGTGGGCTGATTTGGTCAGTCGATCCACAATCCCCCAAATCGTATTCATGCATCGACGGCTCGTCGGCAAGCTAGTAATAAAATCCATCGATATGTCTTCCCACTTCCACTCGGGAATCGGGAGTGGTATCATCATGCCAGCTGGTCGTTGATGCTCAATCTTGACCTGCTGACAGGTCAAACACCTCGATACGAACTCTGCAACTTCCAGTTTCATGTTACCCAACCAATAATACTGCTTCAAATCTTTATACATTTTGTCCGATCCCAGTGTATGGAATATGGGGTAGCATGAGCCTCCTTCAGAATAGCGTTCCTCAAATCTTCATCTGCCGGTACACATACTCGATTTTTGAAGCGTATCAGTCTGTCCTCGTGAATCACAAATCTCGGGGCCTTCCCCTGATCTATTTCTCCCCAAATTCTAGATAAGAACGGGTCTGTCATCTGTTTCGTCCTGACTATCTCATCAAGGGATGATGAAATCTCAAGCGTACAAAGTTGTCCCTGAATGCGCTGTAACCACACCTCAATCTCCGGCCTCATAAACTCTAACTGCAATTCTGTCTGGGCAGTCAAGCGGGCAAGTATCTGCTCCTGTATGGTCTTACGGCTCAAGGCATCGGCAACCATGTTTGCCTTGCCCGGATGATAAAGGATCTCGATATCATAGTCTTTGATTAGCTCTAGCCACCTCCTCTGTTTCATATTCAACTCCTTCTGAGTAAAAATGTACTTCAGGCTCTTGTGATCTGTAAAAATCTGACAGGTAACTCCATACAGATAGTGGCGCCAGATTTTTAAAGCAAACACCATGGCTGCTAACTCCAAATTATGGGTCGGGTAGTTGACCTTGTAAGGTCACAACTGTCTAGATGCATAGGCGATCACTTTCCCATTCTGCATTAACACGCATCCAAGGCCCTATCTCGACGCATCACTATATACCACGAATCCTTCCGTTTCTTTAGGTAGAACCAAAATGGGTGCTGAAATCAATCGACTCTTGAGTTCATCAAAACTTTGCTGAAATGCTTCCGACCACAAATATTTCTTATCTTTCCTCAAGAGATTAGTCATCGGTTGAGCAATCTTGGAAAAACCTTCCACAAACCGTCGGTAATATCCTGCTAGACCCAGAAAACTACGAACTTCCTTCACGTTCTTCGGAGGTAGCCAGCCTCGGATGGCTTCTGTCTTCTGTGGGTCTACTCTCACTCCATCTGCTGATATTACATGTCCAAGAAAAATAACTCCAGGCATCCAGAATTCACATTTGGAAAATTTTACATAGAGTTGTTCTCGCCTTAACGCATCGAGAACCTGGCGGAGGTGACACTCATGCTCTTCATGGTCACCAGAGTAAATCATAATGTGGTCAATAAAAACGACTACAAAACGATCCAGATAATTAATAAAAACCTGATTCATCAACTCCATAAACACTGCCAGTGCATTAGTTAGTCCGAATGGCATGACAACGAACTCATAATGCCCATAGCGAGTACGGAAAGTTGTCTTCGGAATGTCAGACTCTTAAATTCGTAATTGGTGGTACCCAGATCTCAAGTCGATCTTGGAAAATACAGCGGCTCCCTGGAGCTGATCCAGAAAATCATCGATACGAGGTAAAGGATATTTGTTCTTGATTTTTACTTTGTTTAGCTCACGATAATCAATACACAAACACAGCGATCCATCTTTCTTCCGTACAAATAACATTGGTGCTTCCCAAGGGGGCGCACTAGGTCGAATATAGCCTTTTTCAGTCAACTCCTCAAGCTGGATCTTCAACTCCTGCATCTCGGCCGGTGCCATGCGATATGGTGCTTTCGAAAGCGGGGACGTTCCTGGCTCCAACTCAATGGTGAATTCTACCCCCCGTTGTGGGGGTAATCCTGGCGGCTCATCTGGAAATACATCTGGGTAGTCTCGAACTACCAGAATATAGGCCAACTCGACTGGTCGGTCGGTTATCTTGGTCATGTAACACCAGTACCCAACGCACCCCTGGTTCAGCAGTTTCATTGCCTTCATAGCGCTGATGACTCTCCCGGCATGATTGGGATTATCACCCTGAAAAATACACTCGACGCCATCATCAGATGTGACGGTCATGATTCGCTTATGGATGTTAAGGACGGCATCATGATGATTCATCCAGTCGATGCCCAAGATCACATCATCTTTAGGTAAATAGACCACAATCAAATCTGACAACCACTCACGGTCATTCATGCGAATCGGACAGTTTTGTACTTCACGATTCCCAACAATTCTTCTTCCATCGGGTAGACCAATGACATAAGGTTCACAATCGGTAACATGATCTAATTGCAAACGACTCAAACAAGAGGTAGATAAAAAGGAGTGTGAAGCATCAGTATAAAAAAGAACACAAACGGGCTCAGAGTGGATCTCGAGGATACCTGCAATCATGCTGGCCTCAGGATCGTCGGCCTTCTTCATCTCATAGACTCTGGGTTTTGCAACTCCGGTACCAAGTGTACCAGCTTGATTTCCACGGCCCATCCCTTTGTTTGCCCCAGTAGTCTGATAAGAAGCGGACGGAGGAACACGGTCCTGTACAGAAGACTGCACTGGAGCAAGAGATGCTACTGGAGCACGCCCGGGTCCACCCCTGCAATAGCGAGCACGATGTCCATTATTCCCACAAGTGTGGCAGGCAACAGCCGGCTTCGGGCATTTGGAGCTGATGTGTCTTTGGTCCTCACAGTTATAACATACGATAGATGAGCTGATTGCTCGAGAGTGCGATCCAGTCAGCTTTGGTGCCATAGGTGGCCGCTCAGAAGGATTTGGTACAGGCTGGGGCTTCCTGAACGTCCCCCGATTGTTGTCTGCCTGGGTCTGGTTCCTGGATCTCTTGTTGGAAGACTGAGGCTGCTTCTTGGAAATCTCTTTCACAGTAGGTCAGCTGGGTCATCATGCCCTGCATCACAGGGTAAGGATCGACACGCGCATTCTCTCCAGTGTGGTGCGATTGGTCCCTAGAAGGCGAATCACTGCCTGCGGAACTCTGCTCCACATTCGCGCGCCTGTTGGCTCGTGGTATCGGGATTCGGCCCCTTCCGCGGCCTCGTCCCCCTCTGCCACGGCCTCTTAGATTTCTTTTCATACTAAAGAATCAAATCATAAGTACAATTCAAGTTATCAATCAAAACTCATGCTAAGTTAATAACAACAAGGAATTACATATTCAAGAAAACAGTTCGTAATGAATCATTGGCACCGCGGGTGCCACACACTCAATATCAGATTGACATCCAATCGAACCAGTTCCAATCACACAATCAATTTAGAATTTTCTCAGAAAATCAAACAGATGAATCTTACCACACATTCTCAAAATGTCAAGATCAGTAAAGGGATCAATTCGTCATCAATATTATGCCAGTAAATAAATCATGGCTCATGAGAAACATGCCGTATTCGACGGGTCAGGCGCTTGCACAGGTTACATATGGCACGAAGGTTTCTTGATGCTAGTTCGATCTACAATGACTCAAAAGAAAACATTCTCTGATACCATCTTCTGTAACACCCCGAAAATGGCGGCTATTACAGTGCCATGGACCCCCACCGGGACCCACCAGGCGATATCACAACGTGAACTTTAACATCCCAACAACATGGTACCGAACCACAATATTAATCCAAACCCCGACGTGGAGTACAAATTATACATATATCAACTCACACAACATACACAGGATCCAGATTCGGTATAGACCATATGATGATGGAAAATACCTTACAAATTATAATATATTTATCCGAAATAAAATAAAATGAACAATCACATTAAGACATAACTGAACATCAAAAGGCTCGGGGCCCTCGAATTAGCATCCTTCAAAACTCTTCACCACCATTGTGCTCTTCCCGTGCCTTGCCTTTTCCTCGCCCTGAAATACAAGTATTTTTTCCAACACAGGGTCAGCCATACATGATAATAATTCTCATGGAATTATACAATTCATATACATACATATCTCAAAGAAACAACCGACTACTGGATATACCACGCAGGCATATAAACAGTCAGTCCCAACTGTCGAACATATCAAAAAATACGAACGACCAAATAATATGGCTCAAGACGGACGTCATAGTACGCCCGATGCGGAAATGTGTATGTGCACATGTCCACCCCGTATACAGAATCCAGAATATACGTGGGACGATGTACCTAATTAGCCTCACGAACTACGTCTCGTGTGCACGATCTAATGTGGAAACATCCACGCATGACCATCAAGTGCCCAGCTAAAAATCCTACACATAACCAATCGGCACACAGATATGACTCCAGATATGTAACGATGCAACATGACAACGAAACTCAATGAATTACACTTTTATCAAAGAATCGAACAACTCACCGAAGTGACGACAAAGCTCAACGAGACCAACGGTAACAAGGGCGACAAGTTTGGGAATACAATCCCGCCACAAACAATAACAAGATCAAGAACTTCACCACATCATGAATCATAGATTCACAGAACATTTCATATACACGAAATGCATAATAATCACAAGAATTTAACCATCATTATAACCAAGCAAGATAACTTGCCTCAATTCCGTAGACGAATAATCCTTCCTTGAACGAACTAACGAATGGTATCTTCGTCTAACAATACTCACTTGAACAAGCAACCTTGAATGAAACGTAATTCATTCAACAAGATATTCGTACTATAATGGTATTAATTCATAGAAACAACATTTGTAATTTTACTCAAATAGTTTCGACTATCCTATTGAACATTCTAACATTAATGGAAAGAGTTTGAAGTCAAGAACATTATCAATGTAATACTATGATGATTAAACATACTCTCAATTCATCAACACTTCCGATTAACGTCAAATCATTTTAAAAGTTTGTGTTTATTTACATTCTTCATCATCTTCACAATAATTACGTTAAGCCAATCCAGAAATGAAATAATAACTTTAAGTTTTAAGCATAATAAGAACATCATCCTAATTTACGTCATCCTAATACACGAGGATCAACGTTTCGGTTATTAATTCTACCACACCGTTATTACCCATATTTGTTATAATCGTACAGTATCAACATATTAATATAGTGATCAACACCTTCTTGAGTTATCAATACACCCAATTATCTTGAATATATAAAGGTTATACTTGTGTTGTACATATCCATCATCATCCCTAAGATTTTTACCCAAAGCATAATTATATCTTTGAAGGTTTTGAAATTCTAAAGACATCATCAATCTCTTCCCAATGAGTTGTTAAACCTTCTCCAATATATGGCTATAACATCAAAGGATCCTACTAGCAATTAAGAAAATATTCATAACTCTAATCTCCTAATTTTAACATGATTAACTAATGGTTCTATATTGAACATGTTATCCACAACTTAATCAATCATTCAAGGAAGGGTTCTAACAATATTATCATATTCCAAACTAAATTTGTACATAACTTTCAATATTCATCATGATATATCAGGTTATTCTACTACTAACATCAATAATTATATGAACAACAAGAGTAAGATAACCAACCTCAAGAAAAGGGATGAAGAATAGCACCAAATCTTCCAAAAACACACTCCTATATTCTAGTTACCAAGCTATAATCCAAGTGTTGTAGCTCTAATACGAGATTGGAAGGAAAGAATATGATTTAAGGGAGCAGGGAATCGGTTTGGAGAGAGGGAGGATGGAAAAAGGTCGTGCAGAAATGAAAGGCAACTCATACTTTTATAACCTGAATTCAGCATTACGTACACTATAGATGAATATTAACGTACGTTATAAACCTTACGTACGATGACTATTACATACGTAATAGATTCTCAGATGTTACTGACTCAAATTATAAATGTCCTTACGTACGTTACCAAAATGGATGTATGTAAGGCTCAAGTACATTACGTACGCTAATGCAGGGTCATTACGTACGTAATGGTCGTTGATTTAGGCTGTCAAGATCGATTCCTGACCACCTACCCATGCTCGGTCCTACCCGCCGAAAGGCGAGCTGTGGACAGATACACCGCATTACATACGTTAACATATGAGAGTCACGTATGTAATGCTATGTACATACCATACGTAAATAGAGTAGGCTAGCGAACGCTAAGGTCAATAACAAGTAAAAATGAAATTCTCCCAATAACATCCAACAATCAATATAGTATGAACGACCAGGATTTAAATTTAACATAATTCATCAATATACTCATTATAATAAACACGGATATAGTACGACAATGCTCGATTAAAACGAAGAATACAGTAGTAAAGGCGAGGGTATTACACTTTATACTCAGAAAATGAGGAGATTTAGTTAGTCAATCGACAATGACCCAAATCATATTCATCCCAGTCCGGGTCCTAGGCATACTGGTAATGAAATTCATAGAAATATCCTCCCACTTCCATTCTGGGATTGGAAGTGGCTGCAATAACCCTGCGGGTCGCCGATGCTCGATCTTAAGCTGCTGATAGGTCAAACACCTCGACACAAACTCGTTAACGTCCATCCTCATGTTACTCCACCAGTAGTTACTCCTTACATCCGTGTACATTTTGCTTGTACCAGGATGTATGGAATAAGGCATAGTATTAGCTTCTTTCAAGATTTTCTGTCTCAACTCGACATCACTGGGTACACACAATCTGCCTCTAAACCTCAAAATTCCGTCATCCTGAACTACAAACCCAGGAGCTTTCCCTTTCTTCACATCCTCTCTCAACTGGACTAAAAGTGGGTCATCATACTGACTCGCCTTGATATCATCAATCAACGATGAAGTGATCACTGATGCACACAACTGACCCTGAACTTTCTGAACCCAAACCTCGATATCCTGACAAATAAAATCCCGTTGGATTCTACTTTGAGGTGTAAGTACCTCTAACATCTGTAGATCCATCGACTTACGACTCAAAGCATCTGCCACTACATTGGCCTTGCCCGGATGGTAAAGAATCTCAAGATCATAATCTTTGATTAATTCTAGCCACCTACGCTGCCTGATGTTCAACTCCTTCTGACTAAAGATGTACTTCAGACTCTTGTGATCCGTGTAAATCTTACACGATGAACCGTAGAGATAATGCCTCAAAATCTTTAAAGCGAAAACGACCGCAGCTAACTCCAAATCATGTGTAGGGTAATTTGCTTCATAAGGTTTCAACTGACGAGACACATAAGCAATAACTCTATCTCTGCATCAAAACACATCCGAGTCCGAGTCCCAAAGCATCACTATAAACCACAAAATCCTCGTTCCCCTGAGGTAAAGCTAAAACTGGTGCGGTAGTCAACCGTCTCTTCAACTCCTCAAAACTATCCTGTCTGTCCACGTTCAACTCTAACTTCTGGGTTTTCTGAAGTAATTGCGTGAGTGGTCGAGCGATGTTAGAAAATCCTTCTACGAACCTACGATAATAGCCCGCAAGTCCTAGGAAACTCCTCACTTCTTTTACATTCTTAGGCAATTCCCATGCCAACACCGCCTCTATTTTCTGCGGATCAACCCGAACTCTCTCTGCTGAAATCACATGCCCGAGGAATGTCACTTCCTTGAGCCAAAACTCACACTTAGTAAATTTCGCATGCAACTGCTCAGCTCTCAAAATGTATAACACAATACAGAGATGTAAAGCGTGCTCCTCCTGACTCCGGGAACAGATAAGAATTTCGTCGATAAAGACGACCACAAATTCTTCTAGATACTCGATAAAAACTTTGTTCATCAACTGCATGGACACTGCTGGGACTTTAGTTAGCCCGAAAGGCATAACCACAAACTCGTAATGGCCATATCTCATCCGAAAAGCATCTTTCGGTATGTCGCTATCCCGAAACCTTAACTGATAATAACCCGATCGTAAATCAAACTTCGAGAAGACTATGGCTCCATGAAGCTGATCAAACAAGTCATTAATCCAGGATAAAGGGTATTTGTTTTTTATGGTCAACTTGTTCAATTATCAGTATTCGATACATAAACGAAGCGATCCATCCTTCTTCTTAACAAAAAGCACAGGTGCACCCCAAGGTGACGCGCTCGGTCGAATATACCCTTTATCTAACAATTCCCCCAACTATTTATTTAACTCCAACATCTCCAACGGTGCCATACGGTATGGTGCTCGAGAAAGAGGAGCCGTGTTTGGCTCTAGATCAATAAGAAACTCAACATCCCGCTGCGGTGGTAATCCCGGCAAGTCATCCGAAAATACGTCAGGATATTCGCTAACAACTGGAATCAACGACATGTCAACTCCACCATCTTTCGCCTTCAGAGCATAACACCGATAGCCTACGCAGTCTTGGTTTAGAAGTTTCATCGCTTTCAAAGCGCTGATCACATTCCCTGATCAACCCGTCTTACAACCAATAAGAGTATGCTCCGTGCCATCTTCGGCTAATATCGAGATAGTACGAGTTTGATAGTCCATGATAGCACTGTGACGATCCAACCAATCATCCCCGAGGATAAAATCTTCACCCTTAAGGTCTACAACAATGAGGTTCGAGGGCCAATCTCGGTTCCCAATCCTCACTGGGCAGTTTCTGACTTCCCGGTTTCGAACCATACGATCCCTACTAGGCATACCCACTACGAACGGTTCACACTCAAACAAACAGTCAATAGAGATATGACATACACAATCCGAAGCAATAAAAGAGTGAGTAGCACCCGAATCAAAAAGCACTGAAACTGGATGAGATAGGATCTGAGTGGTACCTGATGCCACTGGAGCATCTTTCTCCTCCGTGCGTCTCATCTGATACAAACGAGGGTGTACTGAGCCCGAACTAGATACTGCTTGGTGGTCCGGCTAACCCCGATCCCTACCACGTCCTGAACTCTGAGGGGTCTGAGTGACTAGAGTCCTATCATAAACACTGTTCTCCTTCTGCACTGAGGTGGGAGTCAAAGCTCTGGATGCTCTGGTAGCCCTCTCACAGTTAACTGCCCGATGTCCACTCTGCCCGCATATGAAGTAATTAACTAACGGATAAGGATAATCTTTCACTACATGCTTGGGACGATTGCAGTTAAAGAAAACTCTACCATTATGAACTGAGGACTGAAACGGATGGTTACTCTGGGAACCTCCGGCCTGTTGGAACGATCTCTTTCCTGAAATAGAATTAGCCAACGACTTAGAAAACCGATTCCCCTTGCTGGCTGAGAAATTACCCCAGGTCTTCTGTTTCTTAGCCTCGGAACCCAACTCTGACTCCGGGACTATCATCTCAATCGCTAGAGCGCAATCCTGGTACTCCTTCAATGTGGCACACATGAGTGGTGCCATGCGCTGCCTGATATGCAGATTCATGTGCATATTAAAGTAGCGAATCTTATCAGCCTCGGTCCTCACTTGCTATTTCATGTATCCCAATTGCTGGTTATAAGTGATGATGGTCTGAGAGATCGGTACATCCTGAGGCGTAGCAGTAAAGAACTCCACGATCCTACGCTCCTGAACTGGCGGTGGGCAGTATTCCGCTTCCATAGCGGTCTTAAACTCCTCCCAGGTGGCTAAAAGGTCCCTGGGCATCACAACCTCCCACCACTCCACAGCTTCCTTATCCAGGAGGTACTGAGCAATAGGTACCCTCTTGTCGTCAGGACAAGCTACGGCATCAAATATCCTTCCCAACTGAAAAAGCCAATTCTCCCAACATAGGGAGTCAGTAGAGCCAGCGAAACGAGGGGGGTGCATCTTAGTCACTTTCTGAAGTCATTTACTAGCCTCGTCTTCCAGAGTCGGGGCGGATTCTGATGCCCACCCTGAGCTATCTGAGCGAGCTGAGCTACCAACTGCTAAAGTATAGCAGTAGCTCCAGTGTCGGCATTATTACTGACTGATAAATTCCGTTGCCCGTTAGAACTCAATGGTAGAGTATTCAGCACTGAATAAGAGGCCGAATATGCAAATGACTGATAAAGCAGAACTTCCTCACTACTAGCACCACGACCACGGCCTCGGCCACGTCCCCTAGCTGGTCTACCGCGACCTCTCAACAAACTGAAGAAAAGAATTGAAAAGAACAATATCAGAAAAATTCACAATTTACAAAGTTGGTACCATAACTCACGGTTCCAATCTATACAAGAGAAATAAAGTACAGAAATGTAAGAGTTGGAGGAGATTACAGCCACAGGTCGCATGAAGAGATGGTAGCACGATGATATTAGGCTCAACAACTGACTCTTACGACACAACTAACAAATCCAAAATTAACCAACAACCTAGGTATTCATAACCTGTCTCTGATACCATAAATGTAACACCCCAAATCTCATAAGGGACATTACACGCCGTAGAACCTTCACAGGTCTACCAGGCTAACACATGACACATAATCCACAAAAGAAATCCCATAAGACACATTAATAATAATAAGTAGGGTCGTGGCCTCGGTCAAAATATTTTAGTTCAATACCAACAAAACAGAGAGTGAAATATATTCAATGCCCACGCAGGGGACTTCAACGACATCATTAACTAATAACTTAATAAATATAGTAAAAAGAAATAACACCGACTCGACCCTCATCATCATGCTGGGCCATCCTTTGCATGCGTGTCCCGTGTCGGCTCGTCAGCTCGCCCGATACCTGAAATACATAAGATGCATTTCCCCCATTTAAGGGGTTAGCATTCGAATAGCTAGTGCAAGTACACAATTACACTACATTATATACAGATACGATCATTATATACAGATACGATCCAACACAGTCGTCTCATTTAGAAAGTTGTTGAAAATCATATTCCCGAATATCGCATCTGCGTTAAACATCATTTTCATAAACATTACATCAACTTATTTCATCACAATAACATCCATACTTAGTAACCCGTGGCCGTACCCATTAGTATCGACCCCTAGAAGCCCCGTCGGACCGTCCCTGGGTGGGAAACCACTTCCGCGGCCGTACCCATTAGTATCGGCCCCAAGAGGCCCCGTCGGACCATCCCTGTGTGGAAGAACATCAACACACACACACGGTATCACAATTCATAATCTTATCGAAACCGTAAACCACATAACGAAATGTAATACACGTACGTGCCTTGAATAATATGACGTGAAGGAAAAGGCGAAAGAAAAAAGTTTCGGTCCGAATAATCTTCACAATATTGCTCCTCACAATAATGATATACAATCAACCACAACATTACTGAAACATAAGAATTCATCCTAAGTTCTACCCGTTGGGAGAATTCATCGGTCACTACGAGGTCATAAACGATCCCAATCTATTAACGGTGAAAATCTCAAAGTTTAATCCACTAAACTATAATGAAAGCAATGGATTACGATTAATCAATCGTAATCTAACAACTATCTAAGCCAAATCAAGCTAGAAGGACGAAATCACGTCAAAACCCCAAAATCCCCTAAAAACTAAGGTTTTAGGAATATGCCTTGATTTGAAGGCCAAACCTCGGATGATTTGGTGTTAGCGTGATGATATAATGCTCAAATATACTTCTGCAATGGAGTTTGGGTGAAAATCGAACGATTCCTAGCTTGGAGGATCGCTCCCGTCAAACTGGGCAGGTGTTACGGCCGTAATGATATTCACACCTCATTGCCCAAAATACTCAACTACATTACGGCCACTACAAAAAGGACATTACGGCCATAATGTATAAAATCTTACGGCCGTAATGCATATCATCTTACAGTTGTAACTCAGCCCTGGCAGCAGGTCAGGCTGATTTGAAACAACGACTCGCCAACAATCGGAATGAGAGTACAAGGGATGAAACCACAAGTATACGAAGATCTTTTACTAACGAGATAAACATAAAAACCATCACATGCCTCCGACATCCGAAGGCCGAAATAAACGAATATTAACATCAACGCCCCAAATAATAAGAATTTACAAAATGACCCAAACATTCGAAAATCTAGATTCGAAACCTGAACAACAATCTCAGGAAATTGTAACATAACCAGAAATATTAAAGGAACTCAGAAAGGTAACGAAATATCAGGTCATAACGAGATATACGAGAATGGAGCCTCAATGCGGAAAGTTACACAATAAGTATAATCCCATAAAAGAACTCTGAAACTCGTCTGGAAGGTCATGAATGCATAACAAAATGGTTTCACAATACTACAACACTTACAAGCGAGTCGTCTGAAATGAAAATTGATTAAAAATAGAAATTATTAAAAATAGAAAGTGCGGATATTACAATACATACCCACGCAGGGGTCAAAATACAATACGCTCTCGTACAACGGGGAAAATACTGCAGCGGAAATAACTACGACTAAACCAATAAATCATCGTATGGGTCCTCATGTGATTAGTATCGATCATCATTCATCATCCTCCGTGCCAACCCTGTGTTATGCTCCCCAAGGCCCTGCACGTACCTGAATGCAATACAGACATCGACCCCCCAATTACTCGGGGGTTAGCAAAATTCCACTATTTTGCTAGTGCAAGTACAAAGTGCAAATACGAGTCATACAAATCATATTCCAAGAATAATAATCAGGAATCCTTAAAGATTCAAACATAACAAGAGATACTTCCCGAGGCAAAGAGTTTGCGTAAGACTTTCCAAATTCGAAAGATCACAAATCAAGAGAATAATTTATAAAACATTTTAAAATGTCATCGGGAGTTTTAACAGAAAATAATTTAGGATTATCAAATCCTTCTCTTTCAAGAAAAATCAAAAGGGGTCACATCCCAAATATTTACTTTCTCAAATAAAACCAACAGTAATTTACGGGGTCCACAACCCGCACCACATGTCCTCGACGGGGATAAAATCAACAAAACATAACCACCCAAGATACGAAATCTCGGTAACACGTCCAAGGTGTAACACCCTCAATCCGCTCAGGGATATTACACGTCGTAGAACCTTTCCACAAGGATCTACCAGGCTGGTAACAACATATAACAACTCAACCATGCCTTTAAGGCTAAAATGACTCAGTAGACCGATTTGGTCTTTCAATAAGTACATACAACTCAAATACAACTCATGCCCACGCAGGGGTCAAAACACAACCACACCCGTACAACGGGAGAAATATAGCAGCGGAAAATAAAGTACAACTGAACCAATAAACAATATACGGTTCCTCATGTGATTAGTATCGATCATCTTTCATCATCCTTCGTGCCGACCCTGTGTTATGCTCCAAAACCTGAATGCAAAAATAGACATCCACCCCCCGAGTACTCGGGGGTTAGCAAAACTCCACTGTTTTGCTAGTGCAAGTACAAGTGCAAAAATACGAGTCATACAATTCACATTCCACGAATGATAATAATTCGGAATCCTCAAGGATTTAAATACAACAAGATGAACACTTCCCGAGGCAAGAGTTTGAGTAAAGACTTCCCAAAATTTCAAGATCAAAATATCAAGGGAAACAATTTATAAAATGATTTGAAATACCATCGGGAGTTTTAATAGAAAACAATTTAGGATTATCAAATCCTACTTTTCAAAACCCAAAAGACGAAAGGGGTCACCACCCCAAAGGTTTACTTTCCATAAAATAACCTTTACCAAACGGTTGGGATTTTAGCCCCAAATCCGTCAAATGACCTTTACAAAACCGTTGGGATTTTAGCCCCAAATATCATCAACTCACAGAACACGAGAACGACAACAAAGTTCGTCTCCCAACATCAAAATCATAATTAAAGGATTTAACACAAACAACAAAATACTCTAGTGCCATCCTAGCCAAGTAAGCCAAACGAACAACTTACCTCTTACACACTTAGTCGATGCATGGAATCATGAAAACCATTCAAAAGCACTCATTTCCGGAAATGCCAATATCGAAACACATTTGCAAAATGCACCACAATTAACTGCGGATCCACCCCTCCGTGGACCCCTACCGAGACCCCGTCGGATATAACCCATAGTGGTTAAAAGCAAGCTCGCGGATCCACCCCTCCGTGGACCCCTACCGAGACCCCGTCGGATCTAACCCATAGTGAGCATACACACACACACGTTACTCATGCAATACTAATATGCTAAGAATGTAAGTTCATTAAGAATACTCACTAGAGATGGCCACTAACTCGACACCATTATCAAACTCTTCAAAACATAATAACAAGATTAAATATGGAATACACGATTCCATAACTTTAAAAAACAGGGGGTTTCATCAAAGCCTTCAACGTTCAAAACAATCAAACCATAATCAATTCCCAAAGAACACCGTTCACAAAACACACACGCGTTTTTAAAAGGAGCCCTTAACGGTGCCAAAACAAATCTCTTGGAAATTCATTTCAAATAACCAAAAAAACACACCAAGACGACCACCGATCACCATATCCATAAAACGAGAAGCGTATGAACAAGGTACTTGCCTCGAATAAGAACAACGCGGAGAATCGACCGAAGTAGGTTGGCACGAACCAATTACGAACCCGCCGACTCCACCGAAAGCCAACTCGTGATAATAAACTACAAAGGACAATAACGACAATAAAAATGAATTCCATAGCACGACTTAAAGCTGTTGAATTCAAAGAACGAATGACGAAAGTTCAAGTGTTTCCCCCAAAACGGCCAAGAACACGATTTGTCCCGACAAAACACGAAAACGGAATTCCAAGTTGAATATGGATATACAATCCATAGAATGTGTTTAACAACATCATTTAACCACAATCGATCCATCAAAAATGGATGAAAAATGAGATCGAGAACAAATCCCCCAAAAAGTCGATTCGAAGGAACTCAAGAAATATACTTCGATTCGACGAAGAACAATGGATTAAATGATGTTAAACACAAGAATACTACCAAGATTAATCATACCCATCATGAATTAATCAACAATACGGAATGAATCGGACAAAAACACAAAAAACCCAAATTCAAGAAACTAGGGTTCTAAGAAAGATTACCTTGATTCGCTGGATCAAAGGACGATATAGGATGATTGATTGATGTTATGAACTCAAGAACTTCGTGGGTTTGTTGTTAAACAACATGGCTTCGTCACCTCCGAATCGCCAGCCGCGGACAGAAAAGGAAGGAAGTGAAAAACGAGAGGAAATGTGACGGATCTGTCACATTTATACAGGTGCAGCCTAGCGTGCGCTAGGCTGTCGAGCTAGCGTACGCTATCGGCCCAGGCCGCAGTCCAGAGACACTGCTTGGCCAGGTAGCGCGCGCAGCCTTCCGGCCGTAGCGTGCGCTACCTGCCGGCCGTAGCGTACGTAGTGTCCGGCAGTAGCATGCGCTACCTGCCGATCCACCCGAGTCCAGTACCCCACTGCCCTACTGCCTCGTCCCGCTAGCGCGCGCAGCCAACCGGCCGTAGCGTGCGCTACCTCCCGGCCATAGCGTGCGCTACCTTCCGGACGTAGCGTGCGCTACGCCGGTTCCTGCCGCACCCGTCCGGCTAGTGCCCGCAAACGTCCGGCCAGTCCCGCAACCGTCCGGTCAGTGCCCGACCACCAGGGCTCGACGACTCGATTTCTGAAAATCTACGGAACGAACACGACGAAAAGTCCGCGGACAACATCAACGACCCGAAATGAAAACATAATGCAATAATTAATCATACGCGACCAAGAAACGGGTCGAGACAACAATTACAGATACGGATACCCATAACTTTGGGTAAATTACAAAATGGCCCAAAACGCCCGAAAATCACGATACGTGATCGAATAACCAAAACGAAGTTCAAAACACGTCTAATAAAGTTAAACGGACTTACGGGAAACTCGAAACAGCAGTTTCGAATGATATTCGCAAGAATCGAACTCAAGTGCGGAAAAGTCGCTAAAAAGCACGGAACTCAACAAAACAATACCGAAACGAACTCGGATGACAAAAAGTGTAGAATTAATCATTCTCATAATGATGAAACGGTCATGAGCGAGTCGTCAAAACGGACTTCCACCGAAAAAAAAAAAAGAAATTACCGGAAATCGAAATTACGGGTATCACACAAGGTACTCGACCCTAGCAAAAATACATTCACAATCATATCCATGACACCATGATTGCTTGTCACGTGTCAACAGGCTCTCATGGTTGGATCAATCACTTGTTCCATCCTGACCACATGATCACAAGCCATGTGTCACCATAGATTTCTTAGGCTCTCACGGTTGGATCAATCACTTGTTGCATCCTGACCACATGATCACAAGCCATGTGGCACCGTAGTTTTCTTAGGCTCTCATGGTTGGATCTATCACTTGTTGCATCATGACCACATGATCACAAGCCATGTGTCACCATAGACCTCGCCTGCTTCACGGCTAGACTAAGACCACACATTCACACCACTTAACACAGTACACCAAGGATATCCCAACAATATACCCAGAGGCAACAAATACTTAGCACGACACAAACGTCAAATCACAACGCACCGAAATGAGGTAATATATGTATATATGCATTATCAAAGCACAACATCAACACCAAACATATCCATAGGATTCACTTAATCATTTACAAACACATCATTCACAAATGCACACGCGTTTTGAAAGTGAGCCTTTAACGAGGTGTAAGCGAATCTTTTGAAAGGTCATTTCAAACAACCAAACAAACACACTTAGACGATTACCGATCATCATATCCACAAAACAAGAGATGTATGAACAAGGTACTTACCTCGAAACCGGCACACGAATGCTCCGACGAACACGGCTCGATCGAAGTGCCCCGAAACCTACAACTACCGCAAGAAACAACAAGAATACTATCACAACGAGGATCCAGACCAATAATAACGGAAATCACCTCAAAACCTCAAAGGAAACTCATTGAAATATTTAATCGAACATTAAATGTTCAATAATTCCCAAGAACACTCAAATCATCAATCGAGTTAAACAAACTCGAAATATGGATATACAATCCATAGAACACGATTAATAACATCATATAACACCAACTGATTCATCAAAATCGGACTAGGATCGAGATCAAGAACAAAACTCCAAAAAGTCAACTCTAGGGAAAAAAGGGAAAAATACCTTGATCCGATGAAGAACAACGGATTAGATGATGTTACAATCACCTAGAACTCCCCAAAACACCTTGGATGGAACAAAAATCGGCCAGAAGTTCAAACCCTAGTCGCCCTCGTCTCAAACCCGCGAAGAGGAGAATAAATGAAGTGGAAATGACAATTCACGATTGTTGTCCAGTTTATGTACTGGACAGCTTAGCGTGCGCTAATCATTACAATTAGCGTGCGCTATAGAGGCACCGAAACAAAACTTCCTGTCCAAAACATACTGTTAGCGTGCGCAAACCACAAGTGTCAGCGTGCGCTAACGAGACCTCCAAACCCAGTCCATTAGCTCCTGGAATGCCCCCGAACTACCAGTTAGCGTGCACTATCCTCACCATAGCGTGCGCTACTGATGCACCTTAGCGCGCTCTATACCACTACATAGCGTGCGCCAATCAACGTTCCAACCCAGTCCAGTAGTCTCTGGACTGTTTCTGCACCTCCAGTTAGCGTGCGCTAACTGTGTCTCAGCGTGCGCTAGCAATCTCAAGTAGCGTGCACTATATGTAGCCCATAGCGTGCGCTATTCCTACTGCACAGTCAGTAGGATCGCATAAAAACTCATAACGACACTCCAAAAAGGTCGGAGTGAGGAATAGGAAAGAAGTTCCCCAAGACCTTGGAAAATTACGAAATGGCCCGAACGAACGAAATATCACGATACGACAATGGATAACCAAACCGAAGCTCCCAAAACGTCTAACAAAGTTAAACAAACTTTGAAGGAACACGAACAGCTTTTTCGAACAAGATTCGCAAGAATCGAACTCAAGCGCGGAAAAGTCGCTTAAGAACACGGAACTCAACAAACCGACATCAAAGCGAACTCGGATGACAAAAAGTGCAGAATTAATTATTCTCAAAATGATGAAATGGTCACCGACGAGCCGTTAAAACGGGCTCCTGCCAAGAAAAGAAATTTATCGAAAATCGAAATTCCGAATATTACAAAGAGTAAGATATTACATCACCCATGAGTCACAACTAGTTGCTTTCGTTGTACCCCATGAGTCCTATCGAGTTTCCGTTCCTCCATTGTGTCTCCGGCTGTCTCCGCATTCGTTGCCTTTGTCCTATCTTGCTCTTCTTCTTTTTTTATTTGGAAACTTTTTTTGACTCGTAGTCTTAATTTTTAAGTTTTGTGTTACTTCTCACATGAAATATTGTTTACAGAAATCGATGAATGTAGATTGCTAAAAATATATTTAGTATTGTTTTTGGTTTATTTTCAAAATGTACATTCCTAGAAAAAGTTAGCACTCCACTCGTAAATTCGACTTTGGACCCCATATATCACAGGGCCAGCCACGGTACAAAACATCCTTAATGGGAGAACTACGAAATATCAGTGTCATACTAGATTTATACATTCTATGAAATTTGTACACCTGACCATTTTCCATTCAGTGCCAAGGAGGGATGATTTTGCCATAAAACCATTACGCGAAATCACATGAATGCATGTCGAGAAAACCGCGGTTTAGACAAGGGAAGCAAAATCTACTAGAAAACTAATCCTCCCGATGCAATTCTTCTTCTTCCCGAAGCTAAATAGATCAAACATGCAATTTGATCTTCAAAAAAATGGGAAAGCAGACATCTGCGATTAGTAAACCAAAGCACACAGCAAAATATGTGAAATGTCATGATGTATGTTTGAGATTAATTAGTTTTTACTAGTAGCATACATTAGCATATTTTGCATATGTTGAACTGGATCGCAGTGAGATAGTGTCTTCTTCTGTACTGATTGTAAAAAGAACGTAAATCTCGGATAATTATTATTTCTTTATTCTAGTATATAATATTTAGTTGTGTATTTATAATAGTTATTGCTGTGATGTACTATGGGTGAGAGTCACAATGATTGACTCAATATGCTTCGTATCTTGGGTAATAATATTATTTATATGATAATTAATAGGGAAATCTCTAAAAAAGTCCCAATATTTTGGCTCAATTTATGATTTAGTCCCAAATTAATTTTTTTTTACGAAAAAAGACAGAATACCGGTTATTTTATTCATTCTAACCCTTTTTATCTTTTCAGCAGGTAACCCGCTGAGGTGGCGCGCCAAGTGGATTGTTGGGCTGACGTGGCAGCTACGTCAGCGCCCTTCCTTTATGAACAATATTTTGGGCCAGTTTACGGTTTAGCCCCAAATTAATTTTTTTTACGAAAAAGGACAAGATACCAGCTATTGTACTCGAATCAAAACTTGTTTGGCAATGACTTGTATGCAATGTTCAAAAAATCCCCGCCTAGATTAAATTTAATATATAATATATCTGTTTAAATGGTTAAATTTTAATTATTTTACATGTATATACTTTTTTTGTAATATATCCTAATTAAATGGTCACTGTCGGAAGCGGACAAAGTTTCGAGGCAACCGATATTGGATCATTCCTACTGGGTTTGGAATCCGATTTTATTTTGACGTTAGATGAAGTACTAGTTTTGCCCAAGGGGCATAAAAACATTGTATCCATTCCAGCCTTTGACCGGAAAGTATTTTCTTTCTTCATTGGCAATGGTAGCTGTAAAATTTATTTTCGAAATAAAATTGTTGGCACAGCTACATTGTTGAATGGTTTATATCATCTGAACTTGCAAAATATATCAGCAGCGAACACTATAACTAGGAAATGTGGCAGATATGATACTAATCAAGCTCTTAAGTGGCACCTTAGACTTGGTCATATTGGTCAGACCAAGGTTCACAAAATGGAGAAAGATGGACTTTTAAGTACATTGGGTGAAGAACCTTATGCAACCTGTGAATCCTGCATTAGAGGCAAAATGACTAAGTCCCCCTTCACAGAGACATTTGAAAGGGCTGCTGAGAAACTTGGGTTGGTACATACTGATGTTTGTGGTGCTTTGGAAGCAGCCCGATACGGATATTAATATTTCATAACATTCACAGATGATCATACTAGGTATGGGATTGTGTACTTGATGAAACATAAATTCGAAGTCTTTACTAAATTCAAGGAATTTAAGGCCCTAGTTGAAAAACAGACTGGATGTCATATCAAAACACTTCGGTCGGACCGAAGTGGCGAATATATGAGCACCGAGTTTGATGAGTTCCTTAAGGAACATGGAATAGTTTCACAATTCACGCCGCCAGGAATCCCACAGTTAATTGGTGTTTCAGAAAGTAGAAATCGGACTTTGTTGGACATGCTCCGCTCCATGTTGAATAATTGAATTACACTGATTTACCAATTTACATGTGGGGGTACGCCTTACTTACCGCTGCCTATATCCCTAATTGATGTTGTTCCAAATCCGTTCCTATCACTCCGCGTGAGATGTGGAAGGGTAAGAAACCAAGTCTTAATCACATAAGGATTTGGGAATGTCCAGCCTATGTCAAGAAGGCCAAGGTGGACAAACTGGAAGCGAGGTCCGTCAAGGGACGTTTCATTGGATACCCAGAGGACTCGATGGGTTATCTATTCTACATGCCAGAAGACCATATGGCCATTGTGGCTTTACAAGTGCACTTTCTTGAGGATGAATTCATTCAGGAAGGTGGCTCGGGTAGAAATGTCTCTTTGGAAGAGCACAATGAAAGTCCTGAGGAGACATCTGATCAGGGATCAAGAACCGAACCTATTGTAACACAAATTCCACTTCGAAGGTCTGAAAGGGTGTCTTACTTACCTGAGAGATATGACTATACACATGTGTAAGATCTGGGTCTCCACGACATACCTGATAACCATGAGGACGAACCTGTCACATATGACCAGGCGATAGTAGATGTGGACTCCGATAAATGGCAAGAAGCTATGGAAGTTGAGATAGACTCGATGCATGCCAATCAGGTCTGGACTTTAGTAGATCTACCAACTGGCATGAAGCCTACTGGAGGTAATTAATGGATCTATAAGAGGAAGACTGATGGGGATGGCAAGTTTGACACCTATAGGCTAGGCTTGTGGCAAAGGGTTATATCCAAAAAGAAGGGATCGATTATCATGATACCTTCTCACTCGTAGCTATGATCAAGTCTATTCGCATGATGCTTTCCATTGCTGCCCATTACGATTATGAAATGTGGCAGATGGACGTCAAAACAGATTTTCTAAATGGATACCTCGAGGAGAAAATCTACATGGAATAGCCTAAGGGTTTTATGTCCAAAGTTAATATTCATAAGGTGTGTAAACTACAACGAGCCATTTATGGGCTAAAGCAAGCTTCTCGGAGTTGGAACCTTCGATTTGACGAAGCAGTCAAGGACTTTGATTTCATGCAAAACGAGGAGGATCCGTGTGTTTACAAAAAGGTCAATAGGAGCAACATTGCATTCTTAGTACTATATGTAGATAATATTCTACTTATGGGAAATAACGTAGCAATGCTCAGCACTGTGGAAGTTTGGCTTTCTAAAATGTTCTCCATGAAAGACTTAGGAGAAGATTCCTATATTCTAGGTATCCGTATTTGCAGAGATAGACCACGAATAATGACAGGACTTTCCCAAGCCCTTTATATAGAAAAGATCATGAGAAGATTCAAGATGGATAATTCTAAAAGAGGGTTTATTCCCATGCGACATGGAATTCATCTCACCAAGAAAATGTGTCCTCAAAGTGAGGAAGACAAAAGAGAGATGAGTAAGGTACCATATACCTCAGCAGTAGGTAGCCTCATGTACGCTATGTTGTGCACGAGACCAGACTTAGCCTACGCTGTGAGTGTGGTAAGTCGTTTTCAAGCAAACCCGGGAAAGTAACACTGGATTGCCGTTAAGAACATTCTTAAGTACTTAATAAGGACTAGAGATATGGTTCTTACTTACGATGGGGGAGAACTAAAGGTGGTTGGATTCACCGATTCTGATTTTCAAGGAGACAAGGACGACTGTAAGTCGACATCTGGGTATTTGTTTACTCTCAATAGAGGAGCAGTGTCTTGGAGAAGCTCCAAACAAAGCGCTACTGCAGATTTCACCTGTCAAGCAGAGTACCAAGCTGCCTCATAGGCTAGCAATGAAGCTTTTTGGATGCAGAAGTTTGTGCAAGAACTTCAAGTGGTGCCTAACGCGAAGCTGCCTATATCACTATTCTGTGATAATGATGGAGCTGTCGCCCAAGCCCAGAAGCCAAGGGCTCACCACAATACCAAGCATATAATGAGAAAGTATCAGCTCATTTAATAGATGGTTAGCAAACGAAATGTTTCGTTGCAAAGAGTAGACACAGAAGATAATGTCTCTGACCCGCTGACTAAGCTGTTATCTCAGGCTGTCTTAGAAAGACATCTGAAGAACATGTGTATTAGATACCATGATGTATGGCATTGAGTGCAAGTGGGAGATTGTTAGGAATATGCCCTCGAATGCCACTCAGGGGATGAGAGGGAAGGGGCATTGTACTTATAATTATGGAATTATCAATAAAAAGATAATATGATTCATTCATTGTATATTGTATTTCAAATGCATTCTTGATTTGGTAAAACATTGAAGTGAAGTCCATGTAAAATAAGAGCCAACATTCCACTCTCGTTATCGGATAACAGAAAATGCACTTGAAGTGTTTAAAGCTTATTTACATAAACCGTTCGCAAGTCGATAAACTTAAATGGACATTAAGTTTTGAGTAAGACTTGTATAACTGATGCTAGGACATGTGCATGTCTTGATAGCATAGTTATAGGTATTGGTAGGACCAGTATACTTGAACACGAACCATACTTGATTCAGTCACACGGTATTCACTCTTGGAGAGTCGATGACGAATCGAAAGGTTGTGATAGTATACGTGGACATTTGGCTTGAGGGTTCAGTAAGAAATGTGTCTGTGACATTTAGTTTGTCATTAGAGTAGTTAGACCCATTTGCTTTATCATTGGGTCAACCCCGAAGTGCGGACTATACGAGCAGGTAACAGTCTTTACTGTACGCTAAGAAAGGATTCTATCTCGTGTTAGTAAGCAGGCGAATGTCCTATACAGTTAATGGCAAATAAGATCACAAGTCTTTGGCCAAAACATTCTGATCTAGTCGTATTGGATACACTAGTAATTGGTCGGTCTTGATTTGTATTAACACTTGTATAGAGTCTAGTCAACACTAGGGTTTGACTTTACCATGACCCGAAGACTTGACCGGGACATCTGATGAAGAGTCTATACGTATATGATATTCATGACATAATGATTCTGGACTGATCCCTTCATTCGTTCTCAGTCGGGGTTTACAGTGCGGCCCGCTAGGCTGGCTAAGTGTTGCCCGCACTCATTGGTTCCTCCCAATGACGGCTAAGACAAACCTATAGAGTCGCGCATCAGAATCGTTGACGGATATATGTGAATTTATTATCTCTATATTAATATTAGATATCTAAAATATGATTTATTGGATAAATCAAATAGCGGTCTTATGAATTAAAATTAAGTTATTGGTAATTAATTTAATTCATAAATTATATTTCTTAGAGAAATATATTTGTATTTGATGTAATTAATTAATTAATTGTATTAATTAATTAGTATATATATATATATATTGGTGATAAAACGGAGTGTATTTAACGGAGTCGTTTGACGAACGTCCAATACACGAGCCGAGTGACTCGGCCCATTTCCTAGCACCTTTCTAGTAGGCCGCCCCCTCCCCCTCTACACATGTGATTGTCATTTTTGTTGGTAGGTGGTGATTAGTCTTCCACATAATTCCAAAGTGTCTTGATTTTTTATCTTATCAAATCAAGACTTATCCTTTATTTTGGCATGTTAGACTTTATATATGTGATATCATTATCACACCACTACCTATAGCCTAATGTAAAATCGGCCAAGTGCTTCTAGGAGAGAGGGAGAGATTTTTCTTAAACAAATTCTTCATCTTTGAGGTGGAAGAAAAGAAAGAAAAACAAGAGAGAGAAATTCCTATGAGTTTCCCTAGCCGTGTTCTTGATAGAACGGAGTCTCGTTGATTTTTTCGATCAAGTTACGATGCATGTGAAGTAGAGACATCATAGTTTCGGTGTTTGTGACGAAAGGATTTCATGCTCGTGTTCAGATTCGTGATCATCATCAATTTTACGAAGATATTATCAAAGGCTTCAAAGGTATGAGACTTTAATCCTGTCTTCGTCAATTTATTTTTCGTATATACGTTACTTGATCGCTCCTGTTTGGGATTCTTTATATTGAGTTTTATTATTCCGCTGCGTACTTGGTTTTTTATCCGGAATCCCAACAAGACCATGATAATTGGATAATTTTATTATCCATGCATTTATTTTGGTGTTTACTCTTTTGAATATATGACACGCAGGAATTATGCCTGATATGATTTCTTGCATGCTAGAGAGAGAAAGTTAAAAACCCTAAGGCTAAGTAACTAGTGATTAAATTGATTATGTTTTTAAAACAATCAAATTGGCCTCTTAAGTATGTGTAATAATATAATTAAATAAGGTGCCTAATTTCGTAAGTTGAGATTTGGGTTACAAGTACAATATCAATTCTTTAGTAGACTGAATTGATATTAGTAAACTTTTTTTTTATATTAGTAAACTTAACCATATTAGGAAGGACTTAATATGTAAGATTGACTTATACTAGGAGTCCTAGTCCTCCTTAAGATCCCTAGAGTAGTTCAAAGTCTATAAATAGGACATTGAGAGAGGGGATCGAAAAAACATCACTTGTGAAAGGGCGACTTGATTTTTTTCTTGTGTTTAATAGATTTTGACTTGTGTCTTTGATTCTATGATTTAGATAACACATCAACTTTCTAAGAGTGGTCAAAAGTTACTAAAAATAAAAGCAAAAATCTAATGACTCTTAAATATACAATTCAGCCGATCCAACTTCAAGTCAGGCAATATCCGACAGCTCGTTGCCGATACAACGTTCAGATTAAGGCGGGGATATACTCTAGACAATTTTGAGAAAGATAAAAAGAACAATCACTACGCTTCAAAGGTAAATATCTTATGATCTCTTGATCTAGATTAGGATATTTATTTTCATCAATAATAATATTAAATAGGTAATATTAGTATTTAAGTTGATTATTAGTCTTAGTAGTTAATTAATTAGCATGCCTAAATGGATCTTGTGCTCGTGGACGCATAAAACGTATTATCAAATTATTCCAACCTTTATTTCCGCCGTATTTTATTTCCAACAGACAATTAGGTAATTAATTAAGCCTTGATAATATACCAATTAACGTAAAACTAGTAATTTATGAGTGCACCAATTGTACTGAGATATGGTACTTGTGGACCAAGAATCTCTTCATCATTATTTGATATAAAATGGGTCATTTTTCCTTAATATGATCAAGTGATTGATCAATCATTGGTGGTACTTTAATGAGTGTGCTTTGTCTGTGTACATCGATTTAATACCATATGGATATAAGTGGGTTGCTATACAAATAATACACTTTTCAAATGTTTGTAATCCAAAGAATATTCTAGATATTTCCAATTTTTTAATCTCAAATTATTTTCTCAAATATTCAAGTGTCAATTAGATCTCTTCTGGAGTTCCAATCAATCTAAGACCATTCATATATTTATATAGTATTGAGTCATTAATGTGCTTTTCTTTAATCAAATAACATTGACTAAGATGGTTATTTCAAATTAGACTAGATTATTTGAATCTATATAAAGACTTGCAATTTGATGGAATACATATACTTAGATTATAATTTATATACTTTGGGCATGTACAATCCTTCAAGGATTCATGCATCTACAAGGCAAATTTTTCATGTACTCGAATTTCACTAAATATTTATATATGATTCGATTCATGAGTGATCTCGTAATAAAAGACATAGTCACTATAAGCAATTTTGATTACAAACCGTGCTTTATATTCATGTTGCATGAGTAATGCTTAAAATTATTGGTAACTCTTCAAGAGTTCCAATTATCATAATTTATAAGGTATGAATACTAGTCGATATTTAACTAACTTTATTTAATATGCTATTTTGGACTGCGGGCTAAATAACAAAGTATTAATATTATTCTAAGTCATAATATATTGTTTTACCCGTTTTGACCAAATATTCCATTTTGGATATTAATCAACCAAATCATTATTATTTTTATTTTTACATCTATATGTTAACTATTTATGTAATTTTATTACTTTGTAGTATCTCATATCAATAATAATATTATTTTATATTTTTTATAAAAAAATAGTAGTGATAAATAATACGATGATCAAATAAAAATATTTGTATATTTGCCTATTGATTGTGGTAATGTAGTAAATAATGTAATTATCAAATAAAAATAATTGTATATTTATTTATCTGATTGTGATAGTACAGTGAATAATATAATAATTAATGATCGAAAAATATTTGTATATTTATTCAGAATTAATATTTCGAAAAAAAGTTGAGGCCTGCGAGCCGGGCCTAATAATTTTGGCCCAAAAAACGGGCATTTTTGGCCCGGCCCAAAAAAAGCATGCCCGTTTTTTGCCCGGCCCGTTTGAGCCGAGCCCGTCCGTTTGCCAGGTCTACTAAATACAAGCCAACAGTACAAAAGCATCAGACTGAACCCTCTAACTCTTGATTAGTATCGTGGCCCATCATCTTTCATGCCGACCCTCTGAATGCTCGCTCGAATTAAGTATACCGGAGATGCATTAAACACATTTTCCCCATTTAAGGGGTTAGCAAATCGAATTTGCCAGTACAAGTATCATAACCATACGAAATGTAGCAAGCGAACATCAATCAAGAATCAGATAATGACGACCATCTAATGAATATTTTCGAGAGGTTCTAGTGATTAGAAAACAAGGCAATTGAAATATTTGAAAATGAAATCACCATCTTGGGAGTTTTAGAAACGTAAAACCTTTAGGATCTCAAGTCCCAAGTTGTAAACCATTTTTTGAAATCGTAGGGTCTCAGCCTAAATCTCATTACAAGTTTCAATACACACCAACAATCACAAGGCCCATGACCCAAACCACACACATTTTTCGTACCCGCAAGTAACGAACTCCAGAGGCCTCACTCGACCGTACCTGGCACCATACAAATATTATTTGTAATCATAAAGTAACGAACTCCAAAGGTCCCTCGGACCGTACCTGGTTCCACACAAATACTGTTCGTACTCATCAAGTAACAAACTCCAGAGGTCCCGTCGGACTGTACCTAGTTCCACACAGATACTGTCCGTACTTATCAAGTAACAAACTCTAGAGGTCCCTTCTGACCGTACCTGGTTCCACAGAACAATACGACAGTCCACAAAGCATATCCATGAAAATTCACAACACACATCGAATCACGACAATCACCACATGGCATAACACATATCCAAGGGTATGAATCATCATGACCATCATAACTTCATGATAACTCAATAATTCGCAATACATTGGAATACACATTCAAATGCATTATCAAATCAATACAATATCACAATCAACACATTGTCGCAACATTGAACATTCAAGAATACCATAAATAACACCAATTCATAACAAGCAATTCATAATCGATTCACACGAATCATGTTTACGAAAGTAGACTAATTGTTGGGAAAAACAATGTTGTTTTGATAATTGTCAAACAACATACAGCAAATAGTCAAAAGCCAAACATACAGCAAGTTGCTGTCACGAAGACAATCATATAGCAAGATGTCAAGTGCCTCAATCATACAGCAAAAGAACAAAGTTCCATCATACAGCATGAAGCTCATCAGCCGATGACACCAAGTATGGAAGCTGTCCTGAAATATTCATACAGCATCTTTCCATACAGCAGCCCTAAGATAGCCTACAGTGTGGAACCTACAGCTACAGCAGCATAAACGCAACATGTTGGATACAACAAACATGCTGTAAGTATTGAGATCTTCAATACTTATCCAAATAGGACTGAAGACCGTTATAACGGAATCTGTTTTATTCACTAAAAGTTAAGTCCTGTTTGAAAAGAAGTATTTAAATACTGAAAGGATAAAGTATTTAAATATGTAATATCCGCATTTTTCTTTCCCTTGTAATTGTATTTCCGGTGTAATTCTCGATTTTAGTGACCCTCGAGTATCCTTCAGTGTAACTTTTCCGTTATCTTTTGATCTGATTCTCGTAATTGTTGTGCGGAACCGCCGTTTCGGGGTTGCCGTGGATTCATTCTATGCTATGATGCGTTTTGAGGTGTTCCGTTTGACGTTTCGTTCATAATCCGGTATTTTGGGTCGTTTATATTCTGTATCTAGCGCACGCTAAATTTCCTGTATAGCGCACGCTAGAAATCCATTAGTAGCGCACGCTAAGGATAATTCGTAGCGCACGCTAACGATTTAGCCACAGGAGTGGCAGTTCAGCTCCCAGCCCTCTGGACTATCGGATTAGCGCACGCTATCTCGTCTAGCGCACGCTAATGTCGGGAGACTAGCGCACGTTAAATTGTTCAGTAGCGCGCGCTAGTGTAACTGTCCAGTACTGGGCAGTTTACTACTGAACTCAATCAGATGCTAGTTAGCGCACGCTACGCTGGTATGGTAGCGCACGCTAACGGGTCAGGTGAGGTTTGGGCAGTTGGCTTCTGGACTCGGCTGATGTTCAGGTAGCGCACGCTATTGGTCGATAGCGCGCGCTACCGAGAGGTTATTAGCGCACGCTACTCATGTATGGTAGCGCACGCTAACGGCCAAAACCACGGCTTCGGATCGACGCTAACAGAGGGTTTGTAACCTATCCGTTAGCGCACGCTAACCTTGAGGTCTTAGCGTGCGCTAACACTCCACGGCTATATAAACCAGGAGTTGACCGAGATAATCACAAAATCTCATTTCTTCCTCTTTCCGCGGCCGAGCGACTCCAGAGATGATTTGAGGCGATTTTCTTCTTCCAATCACTTCAGAGATCCTTGTGCTTGAGTTCTTGGTGTAAGACTAACATCATCCACTTGTGTTTCTCATCCTAAATCCAAGGTAATCTCTTAGAACCCTACTTTTAGATAATTTGGGGGTTTTGGGATTTTCTTCCGATCCGTTCCGTTTCGTTGATGGATTCATGATGAATATTATTAATCTTGTTGGTATTCTTAGTTTCCCTACGGATTCATGGTATATTTCGTGATTTTTACGGAATCGAGAGGGTTTGGTTGTGGTCCGCCCTCGTTGTTGTTTATATACGAATATACATGAATCGTAGGCGGGTTTCGGGTGTATTCCATTTCCATAATCGTCTAGAGTTGGTTGTGATTGTGTTATTCGAATCGTTAGGTTCATTTCCGCCGGTTCCTTGCGGTCGTGTTCAACTCTTCCGTTCCGTTCGTGTCATCGTCTAATTAATCGAGGCAAGTACCCTTATGAACTTACGATCTTGACATAGTAGTTTTGTATGAGAAATTGCGTGTGTGTGTATGCTCACTGCGGGTTAGACTCAACGGGGTCTCGGTAGGGTTCCACGTTTGTGGGACCGCGAGCTTGCTTTTAACCCTTGTGGGTTAGATCCGACGGGGTCTCGGCGAGGATCCACGAAGGCGTGGGTCCGCGGTTAATTGTGGTGTATTTTTACAAATTTGGTAAGATCATTTGCATTTCCGGAAATTAGTATTTTGTAACTATTATTTCTTGAATTGCATGCATTACTATATGTGTAAGATGTAAGTCGTTCATCCAGTTACTTGTACTAGCGTAATTGCTAACCCCTGGAGGACCCGTTTTGGGAAATTCGTTTTATGAATTTCAGGTCGGGTTCATCGAGACGAGCAGGCGCTGGACCGATATGCGGTTGATGGCCGCGCGTGATGATTGTGCCTTAGTGACGTCTTAATGTCTTTGTGTATTTTCTTCTTTTGTGGCTTTTGAACTAATGTTTGTAATCGAGTACTTAAGAGTTCTTGTCCGTCAGGATTGTATTGTTGCCTATATGTTTGTTTTGATTGATGATGTTATGTTTGGCCAGTGGCGGGTGGATTATTACATTTTGCGTCTTTATGACATGGTTTTGGTTTGTCGTTTATGAGTCGATGAGTATGATCTTTGTTCGGCTGGTGGGTCCCATATAGGGATTCACGGCGCTGTAATATACCTCGAATATCTTGAGGGTGTTACAGAAAATGGTATCAGAGCACTAGGTTTATGGATACCTAGGCTTGTCGGTTTATTGGGTCTTGTGGTGTTTTGTTTTGCACATCATCATCACGCTGCCATGATTCTACTACCGGTGTCAGTAAGTTTTCCTTCCTCTGTTCATTAATTCCTTGTATCGTACCCTTGATTCTCGACTTGTGATTGTTCTTTTCTTGTGCCGATCCTCGTATGGCTTTTGCTACTTATTTAACTCAGGTATGGATCTTTGGAAGAGGTCGTGGTCGCAGTCGTGGTCGTGGGCGGCCCAGGGGCGTGGGGCGGCCGGTGGGGCGGCCACGTCACGATCTTCGAGGCCGCGTCTGGCGGCCGTCATAGCCATGCTTCTTCTCGGGGCGTGCGATCTTGGTATTGCGACCGTTATGCAGCGAGATGGTGAACCAAATGGCGGCAATAGCTCGGGCGGTTGAGGCCGGATCGAGCCCATGCTAATCGGGCGGAGCGGACCGATGGCTCAAGATGTCATCAAGATGCATCCTCCTCGGTTTCGGGAGCTTCGGACCCGATTGGGTAGGAAGGGTGGATCAAGGAGATATCTAAAGTCTTCGTTGCCACTAAGCGTCCCGAGGACCGTAAAGTCCCTATTGCTCAATACTTTCTCACAGGGGACGCCACGGGTGGTGGGAGGCCGTCGGGCCCAAAGACCATCTTTGCCGTGGCTGAGTTTCAAGAGTTGATGGAGACTGAATATTGCCCGTGGCCAGTCAGACAGGCTCGGGTACATGCTTTTTATGATGCTCAACCACGGGATATCCCCGTAGCTCAAGCTATTGCTGATTTTAACAAAGAGTTGGGTTATGTGAAGACCCAAGTTGTCGAGGAGAGTGACAAGATTTTCCATTTCTCCAGACGGATGAAGTTGCCGATTCGGGACTATATGTCGGGGCTCGTATGCACTACATTGAAGGATTATCAGAGTAGGGCCCTTGCTTATGATATGTCTGTGACGGCGAGTGAGGCGGCCCGCGAGAGTAAGAAGCAGAAGTCCGCTGGGAACTTTTCGGGCCACAAAAGTGGGGGTCAGCAGAAATTTCAGTCTGCTAACTTTTCATTGGTGGTGGCCCATCTCGATCTCTTGGGTTTCCCAGTAGGCTGCCGTGCCCCTTCTCTAGAGGTGAAATGCTTTAAGCGTGGCGGCAGGCCACATCGGTCGTGTTTGTCCGAACCCTTTCCGACGTGTGTCAGTGTGGCGGTCGGGTCATAAAGGTGCTTCTGTCTTGAGAGAGAAAATCCTTGGTGCCCGGGCTTCCATTCCAGCGCCTAGGGAACCAAGTGTGAATCAGGGATCGTTTGCTCCTCAATCTCCGCCGAGTGCTAGTCGGGGGAGAGGTCGGGGTCAGCCCTCTAAGGGGGGAGCTTCCAGCGTCGGCTCAGCCCACCCGCGTGTCTATGAGATGCGGAGAGCCGATGATCCAGCGGCTACCGTGGCGACAGGTACCGTTTATATTCTTTCTCATCCTGTCAGTGTGCTTTTCGATTACGGTGCTACGCATTCGTTCATATCTCTGGATTGTGTGCGTCGTTTGAGTCTCGACCGTTTGACGCCTTGTGAGCCCTTCATCGTTAAGCTTCCTAGCGGCGATAGGATCGTTGGTGATCAGGAGGTTCGAGACTGCTCTGTACTTATTTGTGAGAGGACTTGGCCCTCTAATCTTATGGTTGTGAGTATCGAGGGTGAGGATTTAATTCTTGGTGATGATTGGCTCGAGCGGCATGGTGCGATCATGAACTACCGCACGAGAATCATCACTATGTTAGCCGAGGACGGCAAGAGCACTCTTTCGCGGGGCGAAGAGAGGAAACAGAATCGTTATTAATGCCTTGAAGGCAATGAGTCTCTGCGAAAGGGTGTCTTGGTTATTGGTGCTATGCCTTGAAGGCGGAGGATGGTGGAGTCGAGCTTTCGTCGATTCCGGTCGTTAATGAGTTTCTGATGTATTTCTGACGAGTTACAGGATTGCCACCGGATCGTGAGGTTGAGTTTTCCATAGAATTAGAGCCGGGCGCGGCTCTATTTCAAGCGCCCTATCGCATGGCACCTTGAGAGATGTCCGAGTTGAAGAAGCGATTGAGTGAGCTTCTTGAGTGGGGTATGTTCGACCGAGCGCCTCGCCTTGGGGCGCACGGTCTGTTTGTGCGGAAGAAGGATGGTTCACTACGTTTGTGTATCGACTATCGCGAACTAAACAAGGTGACCATCAAGAACAAGCATCCTTTGCGAGAATTGATGACTTGTTCGATCGATTGCGAGGCTGCGGTATTCTCGAAAATTGATTTGAAATCGGGATACTATCGGCTCCGGGTGAGAGAGTCCGATGTGCCGAAAACAGCCTTTCGGACGAGGTACGGACATTATGAGTTCGTAGTCATGCCTTTCGGGTTAACTAATGCGCCGGCGGTGTTCATGCAATTGATGAACAAAGTTTTTATCGAGTATTTGGATAAGTGCGTCGTCGTATTTATTGTGATATTCTTATTTATTCGAGGAATGAGGAAGAGCATGCCCATCATTTGCGGATAGTATTAGACATTTTAAGGACCGAGCAACTCTATGCAAAGTTCTCGAAATGTGAGTTAATTTGAAGGAAGTGATGTTTTTAGGTCACGTGATTTCGGTAGGGGGTTCGTGTGGATCCATGAGAAGATTGAGGCCGTATTGGATTGGGCACCGCCCAAGAATGTGAAGGAGCTCCGTAGTTTCTTGGGTTTAGTGGCTACTACCGTAGGTTCGCCGAGGTTTCTCGGCGGCTCGACCACTTACCTGATTGCTCGAAATCGAGAAGTTAAATGCGGAATGACGAGAGGCATCGAGTTTTGAGGAGCGAAGAAGCGTTTGACTTCAGCCTGATTTTGGCATTGCCATGTGGCAACGAGGGTTTTGCCGTTTATAGCGATGCTTCGGGTCGTGGTCTTGGGTGTGTATTAATGCAGCACGGTAAGACCATTGCCTTTGCGTCGAGACAGTTGAGGCCGTATGAGCTTAACTACCCTACTCATGATTTGGAGTTAGCGGCAATCGTTTTTGCGCTCAAGATTTGGCGTCACTATCTTTTCGGCTCTGCATGCCAGATTTTTACCGATCATAAAAGTCAAATACATATTTACTCGGCGAGAGTTAAATATGAGGCAGAGGAGGTGGTTAGAGTTGATTAAGGATTATGACCTCGAAATCCTTTATCATCCGGGCAAGGCGAACGTCGTGGCGGCGCCTTGAGTCGGAAGCCGATTGCGTTGCGAACGCTTGAGATCCTTACGTCTCGATCGAGCTTCGGAGGGCCTTGATCGAGTTAGATGTTGAGGTCTCGTTGCCGGGAGTGTCGGGCAACTTTGTGCTTTAGAGATTTCGTCATCCTTGATCGACGAAATTAAGTCAAGCAATCGGAGGATCCGATGATTACTCAAATCCGAGAGAACGTTCTTAAGGGAAAGTCTCTGGGTTTGTGATTCACGAGGATGGTATTTTGAGATTCCAGTCGGATTTGTGTGCGACGACTCGAGTTGAGGCAGAGTATTTTACGGGAGGCCCATGCTACACCTTACTCCGTTCATCCTGGTTCGAGTAAGATGTACAAGGACTTGAGAAGGAACTTCTGGTGGAATGACATGAAGGATGAGGTCGCACAGTTTGTAGCGAGATGTTTGACTTGTCAGCAGGTCAAAATCGAGCATCAGAGACCGGTTGGGTTATTGCAGTCACTTCCCATTCCGGAATGAAAATGGGAGGATATATCGATGGACTTCGTCACGAGTTTGCCGAGATCGAGGTCGGGCATGAATATGGTATGGGTGATTGTTGATCGTCTGACCAAGTCGGCACATTTTCTGGGCATCAAGGACACTTGGGGCCCGGAGAAGTTGGCTCGTGTGTTTATCGCGCGGTGTGAGACTTCACGGTACTCAAGTCTATTGTTTCGGATCGTGATGGCCGTTTTGTATCGCACTTCGGCGGGCGGTGCATAAGGCGTTGGGTACCGTTTACACTTGAGTACCTCTTTTCATCCCGGTCGGATGGACAATCGGAACGCACTATCCAGACGTTCGAGGACTTGTTACGTGCTGTGCTCTCGATTGGAGTAGTAGTAGGAGGAACATTTGCTGATCGAATTCACGTACAACAACGGTTGGCGCGTCGGTCGGATGGCCCCGTATGAGGCACTTTACGGGCGCGATGTCGATCACCGATTTGTTGGAATGAGGCGTCCGATTTGGTCGGGACCGAGCCGGATGTCGTTTTAGAGACGAGGCGGAAGATAGAGTTAATTCGGGAACGGATGTTGGCGCCCAGTCGACCAGTCGTATGCCGACATCCGTCGTCGACCTTTGGAATTCGAGGTGGGAGACCATGTTTTGCTAAAGGTGTCGCCGACGAAGGGAGTTTTTCGTTTCGGGAAGAAAGGGAAGTTGAGTCCGAGATTTATCGGCTCCTTCGAGATCCTCGAGCGAGTAGGTGGGTTGGCATACCGTTTGGCGTTACCTCCGGCCTTGAGTCATGTTCATAGCGTTTTCCATGTTTCCCAGTTGATGAAATATGTCCTGGATCCTAGTCACATCATCGATTATGGAGAGATTGATGTCGCCGAAGATGTTACTTTCGAAGAGCGCCCTTTGAAGATTTTGGAGCATCGTGAGAAACGATTGAGGCATAAGACCATACCTTTGGTCAAGGTGCAATGGTCGAGACACGGTGTCTAGGAGGCAACTTGGGAAACCGAGGATAGCATGCGTGTTAGGTACCCCGAGTTGTTTGTTCCTTAAGTTTCGGGACGAAACTTATTTTTAGAGGGGTAGAATGTAATATCCGCATTTTTCTTTCCCTTGTAATTGTATTTCCGGTGTAATTCTCGATTTTAGTGACCCTCGAGTATCCTTCAGTGTAACTTTTCCGTTATCTTTTGATCTGATTCTCGTAATTGTTGTGCGGAACCGCCGTTTCGGGGTTGCCGTGGATTCATTCTATGCTATGATGCGTTTTGAGGTGTTCCGTTTGACGTTTCGTTCATAATCCGGTATTTTGGGTCGTTTATATTAAGTATCTAGCGCGCTAAATTTCTGTATAGCGCACGCTAGAAATCCATTAGTAGCGCACGCTACGTTTAATTAAATAGCGCACGCTAACGATTTAGCCACAGGAGTGGCGATTCAGCTCGACCCTGCGGACTATCGGATTAGCGCACGCTATCTCGTCTAGTGCACGCTAATGTCGGGAGACTAGCGCACGTTAAATTGTTGATGGCGCGCTAGTGTAACTGTCCAAGATCTTGGGCGGTTTACTACCGAACTCAATCGGATGCTAGTTAGCGCACGCTCTGGCTGGTATGGTAGCGCACGCTAACGGTCGAGTGAGGTTTGGGCGGTTGGCTTGGACTCGGTGATGTTCGGGTAGCGCACGCTATTGGTCGATAGCGCGCTACCGAGAGGTTATTAGCGCACGCTACTCATGTATGGTAGCGCACGCTAACGGCCAAAAACAGCCACGGATCGGGACGCTAACGAGGAGGGTTTGTAACCCTATCCGTTAGCGCACGCTAACCTTGAGGTCTTAGCGTGCGCTAACACTCCCGGCTATATAAACCGGGGAGTTGGCCGAGATAATCACAAAATCTCATTTCTTCCTCTTTCGCGGCGAGCGACTCCGAGACGATTTGAGGCGATTTTCTTCTTCCAATCACTTGAGAGATCCTTGTGCTTGAGTTCTTGGTGTAAGACTAACATCATCCACTTGTGTTTCTCATCCTAAATCCAAGGTAATCTCTTAGAACCCTACTTTTGGATAATTTGGAGGTTTTGGGATTTTCTTCCGATCCGTTCCGTTTCGTTGATGGATTCATGATGAATATTATTAATCTTGTTGGTATTCTTAGTTTCCCTACGGATTCATGGTATATTTCTTGATTTTTATGGAATCGAGAGCGTTTGGTTGTGGACCGCCCACGTTGTTGTATATATACGAATATACATGAATCGTAGGCGGGTTTCTGTGGTATTCCATTTCCATAATCGTCTAGAGTTGGTTGTGATTGTGTTATTCGAATCGTTAAGTTCATTTCCGCCGGTTCCTTGCGGTCGTGTTCAACTCTTCCGTTCCGTTCGTGTCATCGTCTAATTAATCGAGGCAAGTACCCTTATGAACTTACGATCTTGACATAGTAGTTTTGTATGAGAAATTGCGTGTGTGTGTATGCTCACTGCGGGTTAGACTCGACGGGGTCTCGGTAGGGTTCCACGAAGCTGTGGGACCGCGAGCTTGCTTTTAACCACTGTGGGTTAGATCCGACGGGGTCTCGGCAGGGATCCACGAAGCTGTGGGTCCGCGGTTAATTGTGGTGCATGTTTACAAATGTGGTTTGATCATTGGCATTTCCGGAAATGAGTATTTTGGAACTATGTTTTCTTGAATTGCATGCATTACTATATGTGTAAGATGTAAGTCGTTCATCTGGTTACTTGTACTAGCGTAATTGCTAACCCCTCTGGGGACCCGTTTTGGGGAAATTCGTTTTATGAATTTCAGGTCAGGTTCATCGAGACGAACGGGCGCTGGACCAGTATGCGGATGATGGCCGAGCGTGATGATTGTGCCTAAGTGACGTCTTAATGTCTTTGTGTCTTTTCATCTTTTGTGGCTTTTGAACTAATGGTTGTACTCGAGTACTTAAGAGTTCTTGTCCGTCCGGATTGTATTGTTGCCTATATGTTTGTGTTGATTGATGATGTTATGTTTGGCCAAGTAAGGTGGATTATTCTGTTTTGCATCTTTATGACATGGTTTTGGTTTGTCGTTTATATGAGTCGATGAGTATGATGCTGTTCAGCCTGGTGGGTCCCATATAGGGATTCACGGCGCTGTAATATACCTCGAATATCTTGAGGGTGTTACAAAATACTAAGCCGATAGAGATCTTCAGACAAGGAGCAAAATCCGGATCTTGTTCTATACAAGTCAATCATCCCGTTGGAATGGACTTTTTGCTCAACGGATCTATTTCTAACGGATCTATTCCAAAGGCTATATATACCCCGAAGTTTGAAGATCAGATACACTCGAATATACACAAACTTATACAAATATTCAAGATCTGGAAACTGAGCAAACTGAGATATACTGAGATACACTTGTGAACATCACAAGAACAGTATATCAAGAGCAATCATATTTCTTCAAGCATTCTGCCTATCCTGAGAGAAGAAATACACAAAGTGCTCAAACCCTTGAACTACACATTATCAGCTCAAAGATCAAGAAAGTCAAGTTGTTGTTCAACCCTTGTTCTTATATTAAAGAAATCGATCAGCCCTGTGTGGACTGAAAAAAGCCTTACCTTTCGTGAACTGTGTGTGACGGATCTGCATTGTAGACGAAGCTTTGGAACTATGTGTGATGAAGCAAGTCAAGTGATAGGTTTGACTAATCTATGTGAACGGTTGAAAGCGACAGTCTTTGTATCAATCTGTGTGAACGATGCAAGGATAGGTTTGATTATAGTCACGTAGTTGTGTACGTAGTAATTATAATAAACATTTTACTCCTGTGCGGAGGACCAGTGGACGTAGAGGGGTTTACCTCGAACCACTTTAAAATATTGTGTTATTTACCTTCTGCCATTACTGTAATATCCGCATTTTTCCTTTCTCCTGATATTCTCATTTTGGTGTATTTTCATTTTTAGCAACTCGCTTGTAACCGTATTGACATTTCGAGAATATTAAATATTGGACTTTTTGTCATTCGAGCTTGTTTCGGACTCGTTTTACTCGATTCGGTGTTTTATATTGTTTTCATTGCTATTTCGTGTATTCTCGTAAATCGGCGTTCGGAACCGCCGTTTCAGGGTTGCCAAAGATCCATCTCATATTACCATACGTGTTGTGAGCTTTTGTTCGATGTTTCGACCATGTATCGTACATTTCGGATGTTTTGGGCCATTTTGTAATTTCCCAAAGTTTTGGGATAATTACGTTTGTTGTTGTTTTTCGAACCTTTGGGTAGTCGGGAATATGTTTTCCTTCAACACTTAAGTTCGTTGCCTCAAATCCTTTATGTTCGTACCATTATGAGTCGTTCACCGTTGCATTTCGATTTTTTTCGGTTCCTTCCTTGTAGTGGTTGTGGCATGTACTCCGCAGGAAGGAGCATTACGTACGTAATACATGTTGTTGTTACGTACGTAACGGTGTGTGTAAAATAGTATAGGCAATTCTGCGATTTTCGTTACGTACGTAAGCATGGGATAGCTTACGTACGTTAACAAGCTAACATACGTTAGCTACCTGTGGCTAACGTACGTAACGCGGCCTGGGTTTATAAACCCAGGAGTTGACTGATTTCGGCTATTTTCACTTCTCCTCTTCCCCATCCGACTCCTAGGCGATTTTCTTGGCACTTCCGGCAATTTGAAGCTTTGTAACTCCGAGCCATCATCTTCTTTAAGTTTTTGGAGTGTATTATCAACATCTAATCGTGTTCTTCATCATTAATTCCAGGTAAACTCCTAGAACCTTGTTTTTGGGTAAATTGGGGGTTTTCACGTTTTCATTCGATTCGTTCCATATGATAGATTAATTCATGATGAATATGATTAATCGTGTTGGTATTATTGGTTTTCCTACGGATTCATGGTATATTTCGTGGTATTTTTGTAATCGAGAGGGTTTGGTTGTGGTCCGCCCTCGTTGTTGTTTTTATGCGAATATACATGAATCGTAGGCGGGTTTTCGGGTGTATTCTAATTCCGTATTCGTTTAGGATTGGTTGTGATTGTGTTCTTCGAATCGTTAGGTTCGTGATTGTCGGTTCCTAACATTCGTCGGTGTTTTTCCTTCCGTTCGTTGCGTCGTCAATTATTCAAGGCAAGTATTTTTAGAAACCTTTATGCTTAACATGAAATGGTAATGTATATTGTGTGTGCTTTGCTCACCTCGGGAGGGTCCGACGGGATCATGTAGGGAATCCAATGGTTTAGCCCTGGATTCATGAGTTTGTTTCGCTAGCCAGCTCGGGAGGGTCCTTCGAGGCCTCAAGTGGGATTTGTGGCTTTGCCCCGGTCCTAGGTGATGCCTGTGCGTGATTTGTTTTATGATTGTGGCCAGTTCGGGAGGGTAGTTAGAGGCCTCGAGTGGGATTTGTAGCTTCGTCCCGGTCCTAGGCAAAATTGATTGACTGTTTGTTTCCGGAAAAGACATATCTGGTTTTGGTTTTTGAAATGACATTGGTGCATGTACTATGAAATGTGTAAGCGGTTGGGTTGCCTTGATTACTTGTACTAGCGTAATTACTAACCCCTTTGGGGACCCGTTGTGGGGTAATTCTTGTTATCGATTTCAGGTTATGATCATCCGGACGAGCGGGCGCTGGGACAGTACGAGGATGCTGGCCAGGGTCGTTGACATGTGCATTTGAGTCCTTTTATCTCCGTTGTTCCATTCGATAGGGTTGTTGTCTGCTTTTTAAACTTATAGATTGTACTCTCGAGTACTTAGGCTTTTCTCTTCGGATTATGATTTGTATTCGTTGAAGTTATTTATGTTTGTCATTGTTGATTATTCCGCTGGTTGTACCGGGCATGTTATTTGATTTTCATCTGGATGATGTGTGTTTTGACTGTGGTATTTCGTGTCTAGCCTGGTGGGTCCCATATAGGGGTCCACGACACTGTAATATACCTTGAATATCTCGGGGGTGTTACAGAAAATGGTATCAGAGCCCCAGGTTTATGGATACCAGGCTTGTCGGTTATTTGAGTCTAGTTGTGTTTTGTGTTGCACATTGTCACACCGCTGCCAGCATCTCGGTACTTCCAGTGCTCATAAGTTTTCCTTACTCGATTCTTTGTTTTCTCGTACCATATTTCTGTTTCTTGAATTGTGGATATTTTCCTCTCTTACTTATCATCGAGTTCTTTTTGCTATCTCTTAACATCAGAATGGATATTGGGAGAGGCCGTGGTCGTGGTCGTGGACGCGACTGGGGACGTGGGGCAGCTGGTGGGGCGGCCACGTCACATTCTTCGGGAGCCGGCAGCACCGGTGACCGACATAGCCATGCTTCTTCTCAGGATGGCGTCGACCTCGGTGTTGCGGCTGTTATGCAACAGATGGTGGACCAAATGGCGGCAATAGCCCAGGCGGTTCAGAATCCGGCTCATGCTGCTCGGGACGGAGCTGACCGTTGGCTTCAGGATGTCATCAAGATGCATCCTCCTCAGTTTATGGGAGCCTCAGACCCGATTAGCTGGGAAGGATGGATCAAGGAGATATCCAAGGTCTTCGTTGCCACCAACTGTCCTGGGGACCGCAAGGTCCCTATTGCCCAGTATTTTCTCACTGGGGATGCTACTGATTGGTAGGAGGTCGTTGGGCCTAAGGATCACGTTGCTTTGTGGGCAGAATTTAAGGACCTGATGAAGACTGAGTATTGCCCATGGACAGTTAGACAGGCTCGAGTTCATGCCTTCTACGATGCTCAACCGCGGGATATTCCTGTATCTCAAGCTATTGTCGATTTTAACAAAGAGTTGGGATACGTGAAGACCCAAGTTATCGAGGAGAGCGACAAAATTCACTTTTCTAGACGGATGAAACTGTCAATTCGGGACTACATGTCTGGGCTCGTCTGTACTACTTTGAAGGATTATCAGAGTCGAGCTCTTGCCTGTGATATGTCGGTGACAGCCAGTGCGGCGGTTCGAGAGAGTAAGAAAGAGAAATCCGCCGGAAATTTCTCGGGTCACAAGGGTGGAGGTCAGCAGAAGTCTGAGTCTGCGAATATTCCTAGAGGTAATTCGGCTCGTTTCTCTAGAGGCTATCGAGGTACTGCCAGTGCTTCCGTTCGGGATGCCAAATGCTTTAACTGTGGCAAGCCGGGCCATCAGAATCGGGAGTTCCCTCGTCCGCCTTTGACTTGTCATACTTGTGGTTATTCGGGCCACAAGGCTTTCTTTTGTGAGCGGGTAGGACAGCTTCTTGGTGCTCAGGCTTCTTTTCCAGCACCTAGGGAGCCGAGTGTGAACCAGGGCTCGTTTGTTCCGCAGTCTCCACCGAGTGCCAGTCGAGGGAGAGGTTGGGGTCAGCCCTAGATGGGGAGCTTCCAATGTCGGATCCGCCCACCCGGGTATCTATGAGATAAGGATGGCCGATGATCCAGCGGCTACTGTGGCGACAGGTACCGTTATCATCCATTCCCATCCTGTCAGTGTGCTTTTTGATTTGGGTGATACGCATTCATTTGTTTCTATGGAGTGTGTGCGTCGTTTGAGTCTTGACTGTTTATCGCCTTGCGAGCCTTTCATCGTTAAACTTCCTAGCGATGATAGAATCGTCGGTGATCGAGAGGTCCGGGACTATTCTGTGTTTATTTGTGAGAGGGCTTGGCTCTCTAATCTTATTGTCGTGGGTATTGAGGGTGAGGATTTGATTCTCGGGGATGATTGGCTCGAGCGGCATGGTGCAATCATGAACTACCGCACGAGGATCATCACCATGCTAGCCGAGGATGGCACCGAGCACTCTTTCGCGGGGCGAAAGAGAAACCAGGAGTTCGTTATTAACGCCTTGAAAGCGATGAGACTCCTGCGAAAGGGGTGTATCAGTTATTGGTGCTACGCCTTGAAGGCGGAGAGTGGTAGAGTCGAGCTTTCATAGATTCCAGTTGTTAGTGAATTTCCTGATATTTTTCCTGACGAGTTATCGGGGTTGCCACCGGACCGTGACATAGAGTTTGCTATCGAATTAGAGCTGGGTGCGGCTCCGATTTCGAAGGCGCCATATCGCATGGCACCTTCAGAGATGGCCGAGCTGAAGAAGTAGTTGAGTGAGCTTCTTGAATCGGGGTATATTCGACCGAGCGCTTCGCCTCGGGGGGCACCGGTCCTATTTGTGCGTAAGAAGGATGGTTCACTACGTTTGTGTATCGACTATCGCGAGCTAAACAAGGTGACCGTCAAGAATAAGTATCCTCTGGCGAGGATTGATGACTTGTTCGACCAGTTGCAGGGAGCTGCGGTATTATCGAAGATCGACTTGAGATCGGGGTACTATCAGCTTCGGGTGAAGGAGTCCGACGTTCCGAGAACAGCTTTTTGGATGAGATACGGACACTATGAGTTTGTAGTTATGTTTTTCGGGTTAACTAATGCCCCGTCCGTGTTCATGCAGTTGATGAACAAGGTCTTTATTGAGTATTCGGATAAGTATGTCGTCGTCTTCATTGACGATATTCTTATTTATTCGAGGAACGAGGGAGAGCATGCTCATCATCTGCGTGTGGTGTTAAACATTTTGAGGATCGAGTGACTCTATGCGAAGTTCTCGAAATGTGAGTTCTGGCTGAAGGAAGTGATGTTTCTGGGTCACGTGATTTCAGCCGAGGGAGTCCGTGTGGATCCGCAGAAGATTGAGGCAGTGTTGGATTGGGCACCGCCTAAGAACGTGAATAAGGTCTATAGTTTCTTAGGTTTAGCTGGCTACTACCGTAGGTTCGTCGAGGGTTTCTCGAAAATAGCTCGTCCACTTACACAGTTGCTCCAAAAATCCGAGAAGTTCGTCTGGAATGACGAGAGGCAGTCGAGTTTTGAGGAGCTGAAGAGGCGTTTCACTTCAGCCCCGATTTTGGCGTTACCATGTGGCAATGAGGGTTTTGCCGTTTATAGCGATGCTTCGGGTTAGGGTCTTGGGTGCGTGTTGATGCAGCACGGCAAGACTATTGCGTTTGCGTCGAGACAGTTGAGGCCGTATGAGCTTAACTACCCTGCTCACGATTTGGAGTTAGCGGCAGTTATTTTTGCGCTCAAGATTTGGCGTCACTATCTTTTTAGCTCTGCATGTCATATTTTTACCGACCATAAAAGTCTGAAATACATATTTACTCAGCGGGAGTTGAATATGAGACAGATGAGGTGGTTAGAGTTGATTAAGGATTATGATCTCGAAATCCTCTATCATCCGGGCAAGGCGAACGTCGTGGCCGACGCCTTGAGTCGAAAACCAATTGCATTGCGGACACTCGAGATTCTTACATTTCAATCTGAACTTCAGTGGGATTTGATCGAGTTGAGTGTTGAGATTTTGTTGCCGGGAGCCGTTGGGCAACTCTGTGCTTTAGAGATTTCGTCATCTCTGATCGATAGAATTAAACAGAAGCAGTTGGAGGATCCGATGATTATCCAAATCTGACATAATGTTCTTAAGGGAAAGTCTCCTGAATTTGTGATTCATGAAGATGGAGTATTGAGATTCCAGAGTCGACTGTGTGTGCCGAATGACTCGGAATTGAGGCAGGGTATTTTGCGTGAGGCTCATGCTACGCCTTACTCCATTCATCCTAGTTCGAGTAAGATGTACAAGGACCCGAGGAGGAACTTTTGGTGGAATGATATGAAGGGGGAGGTCGCATAGTTCGTAGCGAGATGTTTGACTTGTCAGCAGGTCAAAATCGAGCATCAGCGACCAGCCGGGTTATTGCAGTAACTTCCCATTCCGGAATGGAAATGGGAAGACATATCGATGGACTTCATTACGAGTTTGCCGAGATCTAGATCGGGCATGAATATGGTTTGGGTGATTGTTGATCGCCTGACCAAGTCGGCACATTTTCTGGGCATCAAAGATACATGGGGCCCGGAGAAGTTGGCTCGTGTGTTTATTGCACAGATTGTGAGGCTTCACGGTACTCCGAAGTCTATTGTTTCGGATCGGGATGGCCATTTTGTATCGCACTTTTGGAAGGCGGTGCATAACGCGTTGGGTACTCGTTTGCGTTTGAGTACCTCTTTTCATCCTCAATCAGATGGACAGTCTGAGCGCACTATCCAGACGTTCGAGGATATGTTGCGTGCTTGTGCTCGACTGGAGTAGTGACTGGGAGGAGCATTTGCCATTGATCGAATTCACGTACAACAATAGTTGGCACGCGTCGATTCGGATGGCACCGTATGAGGCGCTTTATGGGCGACGTTGTCGATCGCCGATTTGTTGGAACGAAGCATCCGATTTGGTCGGGATCGAACCGGATATTGTTTTAGAGATAAGGCGGAAGGTGGATTTGATTCGAGAATGGATGTTGACCGCTCAGAGTCGACAAAAGTCATATACCGACGTCCGTCGTCGACCTTTGGAATTCAAGGTGGGAGATCACGTTTTGCTAATGGTGTCGCCGACGAGAGGAGTTTTTCGCTTCGGGAAGAAGGGGAAGTTGAGTCCGAGATTTATTGGACCCTTTGAGTTTCTCGAGCGAGTCGGTGGGTTGGCATACCGTTTGGCACTACCTCCGGCCTTGAGTCACGTTCATAGCATTTTCCATGTTTCCCAGCTGAGGAAATATGTTCCGGATCCTAGTCATATCATCGATTATGGTGAGATCGATATTGCCGAGGATGTTACTTTCGAGGAGCGTCCCTTGAAGATTTTGGAGCACCGTGAGAAGCGACTGAGGCATAAGACCATTCCCTTGGTCAAAGTGCAGTGGTCGAGACATGGTGTCGAGGAGGCAACTTGGGAAACCGAATATAGCTTGCGTGCTAGGTACCCCGAGTTGTTTGCTTCTTAAATTTCGGGACGAAATTTGTTTTTAGAGGGGTAGAATGTAATATCCGCATTTTTCCTTTCTCCTGATATTCTCATTTTGGTGTATTTTTGTTTTTAGCATCTCGCTTGTAACCGTATTGACATTTCGAGAATATTTAATATTGGACTTTTTGTCGTTCGAGCTTGTTTCGGACTCGTTTTACTCGATTCGGTGTTTTATGTTGTTTTCATCGCTATTTCGTGTATTCTCGTAAATCGTCGTTCAGAACCGCCTTTTCGGGGTTTCCAAAGATCCATATCATGTTATCATACGTGTTGTGAACTTTTGTTCGATGTTTCGACCATGTATCGTACATTTCGGATGTTTTGGGCCATTTTGTAATTTCCAAAGTTTTGGGATAATTACGTTTGTTGTTGTTGTTTTCCGAACATTCGGGTAGTCGGGAATATGTTTTTCTTCAACACTTAAGTTTGTTGCCTCGAATCCTTTATGTTCGTACCATCGTGAGTCGTTCACTGTTGCATTTCGATTATTTCGGTTCCTTCCTTGCCAGTGGTTGTGGCCTGTACTCCCCAAGAAGGAGCATTTCGTACGTAATGCATATTGCTGTTACATATGTAACGGTGTGTGTAAAATAGTACACGCAATTCTGCGATTTTTGTTACGTACGTAAGCATGGGATAGCTTACGTACGTTAACAAGCTAACGTACGTTAGCTACCTGTGGCTAACGTACGTAACGCGGCCTGGGTTTATAAACCCAGGAGTTGACCAATTTCGGCCATTTTCACTTCTCCTCCTCCCCATCCGACTCCTAGGCGATTTTCTTGGCATTTCCGGCGATTTGAAGCTTTGTAACTCCGAGCCATCATCTTCTTCGAGTTTTTGGAGTGTATTAACAACATCTAATCGTGTTCTTCGTCATTAATTCGAGGTAAACTCCTAGAACCTTGTTTTTGGGTAAATTGGGGGTTTTCACGTTTTCGTTCGATTCGTTCCGTAGATTAATTCATGATGAATATGATTAATCTTGTTGGTATTATTGGTTTTCCTACGGATTCATGGTATATTTCGTGGTATTTTTGTAATCGAGAGGGTTTGGTTGTGGTCCGCCCTCGTTGTTGTTTTTATGCGAATATACATGAATCGTAGGCGGGTTTTCGGGTGTATTCCAATTCCGTATTCATTTAGGATTGGTTGTGATTGTGTTTTTCGAATCGTTAGGTTCGTGATTGTCGGTTCCTAGCGTTCGTCTGTGTCTTTCCTTCCGTTCGTTGCGTCGTCAATTATTCAAGGCAAGTATTTTTGGAAACCTTTATGCTTAAAATGAAATGGTAATGTATATTGTGTGTGCTTTGCTCACCTCGGGAGGGTCCGACGGGATCACGGAGGGAATCCAATGGTTTAGCCCTGGCTTCATGAGTTTGTTTCGCTAGCCAGCTCGGGAGGGTCCTTCGAGGCCTTGAGTGGGATTTGTGGCTTCACCCCGGTCCTAGGCGATGCCTGTGCGTGATTTGTTTTATGATTTTGGCCAGCTCGGGAGGGTCCTCAGAGGCCTCGAGTGGGATTTGTGACTTCGTCCCGGTCCTAGGCAAAATTGATTGACTGTTTGTTTCCGAAAAAGACATATCTGGTTTTGGTTTTTGAAATGACATTGGTGCATATACTATGAAATGTGTAAGCGATCGGTTTGCCTTGATTACTTGTACTAGCGCAATTGCTAATCCCTTTGGGGACCCGTTGTGGGGAAATTCTTGTTATGGATTTCAGGTTATGATCATCTGGACGAGCGGGCGCTGGGACAGTACGAGGATGCTGGCCAGGGTTGTTGACATGTGAATTTGAGTCCTTTTATCTCCGTTGTTCCATTCGATAGGGTTGTTGTCTGCCTTTTAAACTTATAGATTGTACTCGCGAGTACTTAGGCTTTTCTCTTCGGATTATGATTTGTATTCGTTGAAGTTATTTATGTTTGTCATTGTTGATTATTCCGTCGGTTGTACCGAGCGTGTTATTTGATTTTTATCTGGATGATGTGTGTTTTGACTGTGGTATTTCGTGTCTAGCCTGGTGGGTCCCATATAGGGGTCCACGGCACTGTTTTTAGAAACTGTGATTTTTATAAGTATACACTGCAAAACCCTGTACGCACCAAGCTAGCAGTAGATTAGCCCAGTTGCTGTATTTACAGTAACTTACTGTTTCAAGACTTCCGCTACGCACTCTAATCTGAAATCGTACAGCTCGTTGCTAAAATCTTTCCAAGCTGTATTATGTATACTTAGTGGCCAACACTAATCATCACAACTCAATATGTAACCATTATTAACGAGATACAAATCGTATAAGCAAGATACTTGCCTCGGTAATCGACACGTGAATCCTCCGAAGAACACGATTCGATCAGACAGCCCCAAAACCTACAACCTCCACGAGAGAACACCAAAAATACGATTATTACAAGCATAATAATCAAGCATGATGGATAAAGCCCCAAAATCCGACGAGAAACCCATTGAAATATTTAATCAAACATTGAATGTTCAAGGTTTCTCAAGAATATAAAAATCATGATTCGGATCACACGAAACTGAAATATGGATATACAATAAATATGATATGTTCAACAACATCGTATAACACTAATTGAACCATCAAAATCAGAAAAAAACTGAAATCAAGATGAAAATACCGAAGGTCAACTTTAAGAGATTCAAAGAGGTTATCTTCGATCCGGACAAATGAATTGGAGGATGATGATTGACACGAACTAAGTTTCTCCGAAGATCGATTGACCAACCCAAGAATCACTTTTGGGCCCAAAAATCACGAAGAGAGACGGAAGGGAAGGGAGATGAAGTTATTTCCCGAAAATGTTTGCTGCTACTGATACGGCCGTAACATAGGTGCCTTATGGCCGTAACTATCACACACATGGCCGTAACATATAATTCATACAGCTATAAGTAGCTCTCTGGACTCCAGACCCAAAATCGATCATACATTACGGCCGTGATCAAAGGCAACTACGGTCGTAATCCCAAAATCAAACTTACGGTCGTAACAAATATAGCATACGGCCTAACACACCTGTTATACGGCCATAAGAGAAACGACTTACAGCCGTAAGGGTGCTGCTGCTCATAGAAGTAATTCCCAGCGGCTCCGATAGTCCAGTCAGACGTCCGACAACGTCCTGGTTACTCAATGCACAACCAACGTTTCAAAACGATGACGAACACACTACGAAACATGTCGTACAATTCAACAAGCATATACACAATTAAAATGACTCATGTAACAACAAGTCACACTCGACTAAAACCACAATACGATAGCAACAAACAGCGCACCACGTCAAAACAGTTTCAAGTAATCATCAACGGATATTCAGTCCAGAATGACCAATAATTCAAGACAACGAGAAATTAAAATCCTGGATATTATAATGGGAGTCATACAAAAGAGGATATGTACATTGAATGACTTGTAAAAATTTATAATAATACACTTTTATCGATATCGAATAACAAAATAAGTTAAATATGTAAATTTTAAATGCATGTTTGCACTTTGATGAGACAATATTATCACTATTATTCGATCCGAAGAATTTAGCCCTCATTTCTCATAAAATAGATAATAATATAATCCATGAATTTTGTCGTTGCATATGTCTTCAGGATATTTAACCCCTTTACCACTAATTCTATGGTAGAGATCTACCAGAATCATGCTTCGTGCATGAATTACCGATACTTTATATCATATGATAAACACTCATAATATATCATAAATAGATAATAAAATTTTAAGCAGCACAAAAAATAGAATTTGATATTTGACATATTATTTTATTATTATTCTTTTCTTGTCTTTTCTTGACATATTCGTTTTAACATTCTCTTCCTAAATTGCCTTTGTCATGTGATAAATGAAATTTTTATTAATTTTAATGAAAATTTTACATGAAATCTGGATCATTAATAGTGGTAAGATCTAAGGCTATAAATTATTATCATTTCTCACTATAAAAAGTATTCTCACCAGAACCAATCGATATATATAGTGGCGCGTTCTATGCAGTACCAATATTAGATGCAGTACTTTACAGTACTAATTTATGCACGAGTTTTGTACTAATTATGCATGAAATATATGCATTTCGTGCATCAAAATTTCAATGCATTAAAATATGCAATATATGCATCAAAATATCGATGCATTAAAATATTAGATTAAAATATTAGATTATATGCATCAAATATATTACATATTTTAATGCATTGAAATTTTGATGCACGAAAAATATATATTTCATGCATAATTAGTACAAAACTCATGCATAAATTAATCGTAAATCTTGCATCTAATATTAATCTCGCATGTAACTCACCTATATATATATATATATATATATATATATATATATATATATATATATATATATATATATATATATATATATATATATATATATATATATATATATATATACACGAAATAGATCATATGAAAACTAATTACCTTGTGAAATCTAGAAACTTTTGTAGGCTATTGATATTAGTGATCTAACGGCTGTAGATGAGTAGAATTATATGTATTTATGTATTTTTTTTATTGCATTATTTGTTGCATATACTAGCGATCAGCCTGATACAACAAATAATAACAAATATGCAATGAAATTACTTAATAATGCAATTGGTTTCTAGATTTCACCATTAAGGGTGTTTCCACTATAGTCAATCCCTATATATATAGAGAGAATGTTGTTCATCTACCATATTATGGGTGAAATCCATCTCCCACCCCTTTTTTAATGTTTATGGACTTTTTTTTTAAGTTTTTACTTTTCTTTTTTAATTTAATTTACTTACTCATAAATATACTAAATTTATATAAAATAAAAAATATTTAAATAGACATATTATATATAATGATTCAACTCAAGAAAAATTTAATAAATTTATGTAAAATAATATAAATATATATTATATTAAAAATAGATAAATACAATCATGATGATACCAAAAATATTGTTTACAAATATATTATTTAAATTGATAAATATTACTGAAAATATGTCTTTGTATCCACTTTAGAAGTGGGTAGAAAAAAATACACAATTACTTATTTAATTACTAAGTAGCTTACCCAACAAATGGTTAATTCTTGAACACAATCATGACTTGAGTCCTAGTAAAGCCTGATTGTTTAGATGCTACCGAGAAATTGATGAACATGTGAAAAAGCAACTAGAATTCGGCGATATTGCAGGGATCGGGCCAAAAAAAATCTACAACCAACTTGTTGTTTAAAACACTTTTCAAGTTGTATCATGTATACTTAGTGGCCAACACAGTCCAATAGATGCACCACCTAAGGTACAAGACCCCAAGCGAAAGAAAACAAAAGGGCGTCCCCGTGAAACAAGACTTAAGGCATCCATAGAAGGAAGCACATCCGGACCTTATGGAATGATGCATCAACCATCCGGACCTTATCGAATGATGCCCCAACCATCAATTGATTGAACCTTAAATATAGTCCGCATTACAAATTTGTTTGTTTTGTGATGTTAACGAAACTATTTTTTGGTAGTGGGGAAACTAAAAATGTATCTCTATTCATGTCATTTTCTTATCTCGCTTGGTATTTGATTGAACTATTTTTGTATGTTATAGCATGTGCTATTTTTTTGTTATGGCAAAACAACAGCAAGGTAACAACAACTCAGTTAAATCTCAAAATATTCATTAAATAGCGTGCCAACTACAGTAAAATAATTAAATAAGTAATTGTGTATTTTTTTTTCTACCCACTTTTAAAGTGGATACAAAGACATATTTCCAGTAATATTTATCTATTTAAATAATATATATTGGGTTGTGGGCCAAGATGAATTAAAAATGATGGCCCAAATACAACTTTACCCAGCAGCCCACCATTAAGTGTGACCCGGTCCAAACCCAGGAAGCTTCCTTTTTTGATGTTCCAGATTAATCCTGGCCATTCATTTGGCTCAGTTAATCTCGGCCGTTGGTTTTTATATCTGACCTAATATAAAAACCCCCCACCAGAAACCCTACCCTTCACTTTGTGACTTCCGCCTCCATCCTCTTATCTCTCCCGATTTTGTCTCCCTCTCTCCTCGGTCGTTCATGTTCTTCCGATATGAAAACCCAAACTGTTGGCCCGATTTTCTCTCTTCGTTTATTATTCTGATACTCCTATAAATATCATTTTCTTGAGAGATAAAATAGAACAACAAACAAAAAAATCTGAGAGTGAGCAGCTTACCTTCGATTCTTTTCTCTGTGAAATAAATCGGGAGTTTTAATACTTCGGATTGGGCGATTGATCTGGGTTTGTTGTTTCTGGGTGGTTTTTCAGTTGAACCTACCTGTGTGCTTTTGTTCGACTCAGTGTTTGCTTCTGGTCTGGACGTGGGTCCATTTGTGGTGCTGGCCGCGGTTACTTTGTGTCCTGGACGTGGGTACCTGAGACAGAGGACTGAGCCGAGGCCAATTTTCGGTCGATTCTCACCACTGTCACTCCTCGTTTTTCAGATCTTGTGTGATCTGTTTTGGTTTGAATTCTTGAACCTTAATCTCAGTTCTTTGTGTTATGTTTCTGAGTTTAATCTCGTTTTACTTTGTGTAATTCATTGATATTAAGTTTGTTGTGTAATCCTTAATCCCCGTAACCATAGGAACTTTATTTGTAATTTGTTTACTGTTTTGTTGTGTAATTTTATATATTCTGGATAGATATCCTACAGTGGTATCGGAGCCTCTAAAAGGGGTTTCTATACGGAAGGGCGTATGGATTCTGGCCTAGGGATCTGTTGAGGTATTGCATTTCATACCCTGTCTCTTTTATTTTCGGTACTGTAGTGTGCTGTCCGTTATTCTTGCTTCCGTCTGTTTACTTGATCTCGTTTGGGTGACTGTCATTGCTTTGATTTACTATCTTTTGTTGAGACTTTTGTAGTCGCTATCTCCGAGCATAACAAACCCCCTTGCCTGGACCGTAAGTGTTCCTCGGATCTTGTGGGGGCTCCGGGATACGATTTCAGCTCGTATTGTTTGAAAATCTGGTGTGATTTTAGTCTTTGTGATAACTGCGTAATACCGGGACTCGATTCCAGCTCGCTTTATTTTAAAATCTGTTGTGATTTTAGTCTTTGTGATATCTACGTGATACTTAACTGTTATCCCAGTTTCTACATTATTAACAGTACCCTGTGTTGCCATTTTAAATCTTGTGTGATTTTTGCAAATATTAAAATGGGTTCTCTTACTTCATTTACAATGGCACCTTTCGATGGCAAAGGAGATTTTAGAATTTGGCAACAGAAATGAAATCTATACTTGTCCAACAAAAATGTTTTAAGGCCACTGAAGGTACTTTTCAGTCTAATGTGACTCCTGAGAAACGTAAGGAACTGATTGAGTTTGCTCATTCATCTATAATCTTGAACTTGTCTGATTCTGTGATTAGACGAATAGGCAAAACTGATACTGCTAAACAGCTTTGGGATAAACTTGAGGAAACATATACTGAAACATCTTTTCCGAATAAATTATTCCTTCTCGAAAAGTTTTTTCGATATAAGCTGGATTTGAATAAAGATATTGATGGTAATCTTGATGCCTTTACAAAGTTAGTACAAGATATAAAACAAACGGGTGATAAAAACATTAATGATTATTCCCCTATTGTGCTCTTGAATGCTATCCCTGAAGCTTATAATGATGTGAAATCTGCTATCAAATATGGTAGGGATTCTGTTTCTTTAGATACTGTTATAAGTGGCTTAAAGAGTAAGGAACTAGACTTGAAAGTTAATAAGGTTTCTAAACCGGTGTCTGATGTCAATTTTGTAAGGTCTAGGCAACACCTTAAAAAGAAACCGTTTAACAAAACTGATTCTGAGAAGTCCAATAAGAAAAAGGGGCAATAGAAGGATAAATCTAAATTCCGGCCTAAGAATCGCAAATGCTATAACTGTGGTGAATCTAGTCATTATATACAGGAATGCACCAAGCCTAAAAAGAATTTTCAAAATGATCAGGCTAATTTGACTGTGGGTGATGTCTTTATGGTTATTGATGATTTGCATCTATCTCTGAATTCTATGCTTTCTGGTTTATGTGAAAATGAATGGTTGCTGGATTCTGGATGCACTCGTCATATGACACCTTATAAACAGCATTTTACGAGTTATACTAATCTTGGTGATCGGTATGTCTATATGCCTGATAAAGTGAAATGGGTAGTGGCCGGAGTAGGAAATGTGTGTTTGAAATTTGCTGATGGTACTCAGTTCACTCTAAAAAATGTTAGACATATTCCTGATTTATCTCATAATCTGATATCTTGTACTACTTTGGAAGATGAGGGCCTTAGGGGTTGTTGGGGGAATGGTTGCATGAAAATTTGCAGAGGCTCCTTAATATTGTTTAAAAGAATTCGGAAATTTAATTTATACATTTGCCAAACTGAAACTGCTGCATGCTCTAATCTGGTTTGTGCTGATAAAACTGAGTTATGGCATAATAGGTTAGGACACATGAGCATGAAGGGATTAGATATCTTGCATAAACAAAAGTGTTTTGGAAAGGATAAAATCTCTAAGATGTCTTTCTTGACTCTTGCATGTATGGCAAACAACATAAAACTCAATTTCCAAAACCTCCCGATTCCCCTGATCCCGCTTTTGATAAATCTAGTAAGAGTTTCAATGTGCTTGATTATGTTCATGCTGATGTTTGGGGTCCTGCCAGTGTTCCGACTCATGGCAGAAATCGGTATTTCTTGTCCATTATTGATGATTACTCGAGGAAAGTTTTCGTATTTTTACTCAAACTAAAATCTGATGTGTTTGAAAAGTTTCAAACTTGGAAAAATTTGGTGGAAAATCAAACCGGAAAATGGATTAAAAAGATAAGGACCGATAACGGCCTTGAATTCTGCAATACTCGATTTGATATGATGTGTTCTGAAAATGGCATCCTTAGGCATAAGACAGTTCCTTATACCCCTCAGCAGAACGGGGTGGCTGAGCGAATGAACTGAACCCTCCTTGAAAAACGGTGAGGGCCATGCTCGCCACTTCTGGGTTGTCCAAAAGTTTTTGGGGTGAGGCTCTTTTAACTGCTGCCTATCATATCAATAGATCACCTTCTGTTCCATTGAATGGTAATTACCCCGAGTCTGTGTGGTCGGGTCATGCTATTGATTTTTCAAACATTCGTGTGTTTGGTTGTGCTGCTTATGTGCATCAAAATGTCGATAAACTTGAACCTAGGTCCTTGAGATGTGTTTTTCTTGGCTATCCTGATGGTATTAAAGGTTATCGCTTATGGGTCAGATCTGAACCCGGATTGAAGGTGATTACAAGTAGGGATGTGGTCTTTAATGAAACTGAATTTCCTTGTCTTGAAAATCCTTTACCTGCTCCTGTATTAGCTGTTGATAATTCTCCCCACCTGTTCAGATTAGGGTGGAGCATCTTAGTGATAATGAGTTACCTGTTGAATCTGATAATATGGAAAATCCTGAATCTTCTAATGCTCAATTTGATAACCACTCTGAAAATGGAGATGAATCTGAATCCGTTCCTGACTTGTCTGATTATCAATTAACTAGGGATAGGCCTAGAAGGAACGTCAGATGACCTATACATTCAGATGATTTTCATATGGCTTCTCTTGCTTTCAATGTGTTTGATATGCTTGATGGGAATGAACCTAAAACTTACAATGATGCTTTGTTATCTAATAAATCAAATGAATGGTTAAGTGCAATGAATGAAGAAATGACATCCTTACATGCAAATGATACTTGGAAACTTGTTCCAAAACCTAAAAATTGTTCTTTGATTGATTGTAAGTGGTTGTTTAAAGTAAAAAAGGATGAGGATAACGTCAGATTCAAAGCGAGGTTAGTAGCTAAAGGTTTTACTCAACGAGAAGGTATTGACTATACCGAGATCTTTGCACCTGTAGTTGAATTCACCATTGTTCGCATCATGGTTGTATTAGTTGCACATCATAATTTGGAGATGAAACAATTAGATGTTAAAACGGCATTTTTGCATGGTGAATTGAAAGAAACTATCTACATGAAACAACCGGAAGGTTTTATAGATAGTAACCATCCTAATCATGTGTGCTTGCTTAATAAAACTTTATATGGCTTAAAGCAATTCCCTAGAGAGAGGAACAAGAAATTCAATGATTGCATGCTGTCCTTGAAATTCTATCATAGTGCATATGATCCATGCCTTTATTTCAAGAATGACTGTGGTGTTCCTATGTTCTTACTTATTTATGTAGATGATATGCTCTTGATCAGTTCGTGCATTAAATCTATTGATCATGTTCAAAGTTGCCTAGGTAAATAATTTGACATGAAGTATTTGGGGGATGCTAAGAGAATATTAGGCATTAATATCATTCGGGACAGATCTAAAGGCACCTTATTTCTGAATCAGTCCTCTTACATTGATAAAATCCTTGAAAAAATTTCAATGACTGATGCTAAAATTGCTGGTGTGTCATTGGCTTCTCATTTCTTATTATCCAAAACTGAGTCGCCTAAAACTGAATCTGAAATTCGTGAAATGAGATCTGTCCCGTATGCTAATATTATTGGATCTGTCATGTACCTTATGGTTAGTACTAGGCCAGATATTGCCTATGTTGTGAGTTGTTTAAGTAGATATATGGCTAATCCAGGAAAACCTAATTGGGAGGCTTAAGTGGTTACTTCGTTACTTAAAAAACTCTGTTTCTGATGGTCTTGTGTTTTCTAAATCTGATGAGGGGGTTAACCTTAAAGGTTACGTTGATTCTAATTATGCTAATGACCGGGATGAATGTAAGTCCACAACTTCTTATGTGTTTACCTTGTGTGGCTCGTGCATTTCATGGAAATCTCAACTTCAGTATATAGTTACATTGTCTACTACTGAAGCTGAATATATTGCCACCACTGAAGCCTTTAAAGAGGCTATTTGGTTGAAAGGTTTACTTACTGAGATTGATGTTCTTCGTTATAATGTTGTGGTCTTTTCTGACAGTCAACTAGCATCCATTTGTGTAGAAATCCTGTTTTTCATGATCATACTAAGCACATTGACGTCAGGCGACACTTCATCCGTGATATCGTGGAGAAGGGCATAATTAATCTGAAGAAAATCCCGTCTCATTCTAATCCTGCATATATGGGCACGAAGTGCCTTCCGGTCGAGAAAATCAGATCTTGTAAGTTGATACTGAATATCGACTCCCTTAACTGAAGACACTCCAGTCTTCCAGTTTGCTATCTTTGTGATAGCTTTTCTAGTTTTCTTCGTGATTCCTAGTTTTCTTTCTTAGTGATTGATTTATGTCTTTATACTTGTACTAACTTTGTGTGTTGTGCAGGTGGTGTGACATTCAGCGATGATGACCTCTGTCTCTATTTGGTGCCCCGATGACTCATTTGGCCCAAATACAACTTTACCCAGCAGCCCACCATTAAGTGTGACCCGGTCCAGACCCAGGAAGCTTCCTTTTTTGATGTTCCAGATTAATCCTGGCCATTCATTTGGCTCAGTTAATCTCGGCCGTTGGTTTTTATATCTGACCTAATATAAAAAAACCCCACCATAAACCCTACCCTTCACTTTGTGACTTCCGCCTCCATCCCCTTATCTCTCCCGATTTTGTCTCCCTCTCTCCTCGGTCGTTCATGTTCTTCCGATATGGAACCCCAAACTGTTGGCCCGATTTTCTCTCTTCGTTTGTTATTCCGATACTCCTATAAATATCATTTTCGTGAGAGATGAAATAGAACAACAAACAAAAAAATCTGAGAGTGAGCAGCTTAACTTCAATTCTGTTCTCTGTGAAATAAATCGGGAGTTTTGATACTTCGGATTGGGCAATTGATCTGGGTTTGTTGTTTCTGGGTGGTTTTTCGGTTGAACCTAGTTGTGTGCTTTTGTTCGACTCGGTGGTTGCTTCTGGTCTGGACGTGGGTTCATTTGTGGTGCTGGCCGCGGTTACTTTGTGTCCTGGACGTGGGTACCTGGGACAGAGGACTGAGCCGAGGCCAATTTCTGGTCGATTCTCACCACTATCACTCCTCGTTTTTCAGATCTTGTGTGATGTGTTTTGGTTTGAATTCTTGAACCTTAATCTCAGTTCTTTGTGTTCTGTTTCTGAGTTTAATCTCGTTTTACTTTGTGTAATTCATTGATATTAAGTTTGTTGTGTAATCCTTAATCCCCGTAACCATAGTAACTTTATTTGTAATTCGTTTACTGTTTTGTTGTGTAATTTTATGTATTCTGGATAGATACCCTACAATATATTTTTACACAATGTTTTTGGTATCATCATGATTGTATTTATCTATTTTTAATATAATATATATTTATATTATTTTACATAAATTTATTAAATTTTTCTTGAGTTGAATCATTATATATAATATGTCTATTTAAATATTTTTTTATTTTATATAAATTTAATATATTTATGAGTAAGTAAATTAAATTAAAAAAGAAAAGTAAAAATTAAAAAAAAAAAGAGCTGCCAGCAAAATGCTGGTAGCCGAGGAGGAGGAAGTGGGGGGGGGGGGGGGGAATATAAAAAGGGGACCAAGGGGAGGGAGGGGTGAGAAATATAAAAAGGTCCAGAAACATTAAAAAAGAGGTGGGAGATGGATTTCACCGAGATGAAATTCTCATATATATATATATATATATATATATATATATATATATATATATATATATATATATATATGGGCGTGTTACATACGCAATATTAGATACGATCTTTCTGATCTTAATTTATGTATGAGTTTTGGACTAATTATGCATAAAATATATGCGTTTTATGTATCAAAATTTCAATGTATTAATTCTCACAAAAATTTGATGCATATAATCTAATATTTTAATGCATCGATATTCTGATGCATATATTGTATATTTTAATGTATTGAAATTTTGATGCACGAAATGCATATATTTCATGTATAATTAGTACAAAATTCATGTATAAATTAGTACTATAAAGTACTGCATCTAATATTGGTACTGTATAGAACGCGTCAATATATATATATATATATATATATATATATGAGAGAGAGCTAATGATTAGATTCACTTCATTGATAGGTTTGTCTCCCTTTTTATATTTCATGCAATACGTCTCTTATCACAAGGGAAATCGAGTCGCCTTATGATTTTATTCGGGCCACAAGTATTAATTTTATTCACTTTTGGGCCCAAGTAATGTAAAATCCTGAAATTGGGCATGCACTCGGTCACCTAGTGTGATGTGCTGCAACTTATTTTCAGGTCCAAATTTTTTTGGAATGTCCTCTTGGTGGCCAATAATTATTCTAATTCTAAAATTAGTCAAAATACAGATAATTAATAAATCTATTTGGTGAAGTAATTTGCTTCCATAAATCAAATAGGTAAAAAAATTAATATGATATGCTAAAATAAATATAATAAAATCACGCAATTAATACATGGAATTACTCAATATTTTCTACCTATCAATAAACACTCATAATATATCATAAATAGATAATAAAATTTTAAGCAACACCATAAATACAGTTTGATCTTTGACATATAATTTTATGATTATCCTTTTCTTGTTATTATCATTAATAATTAATGATATCCAAATATTTGAACCATGTATAATCCGATTTTATTAATATTGTTCACGTTCAAGAATAATTATTAGCAAATGTGATAGCAACATTCAACCACTCGATCTTGCTACTACTAGAGTATAATCGAAGTGAAGTATATCATATCTTACACAATCTCGATTGAGAATATTCTCAAATCATATTCATATTTTAATTTGAGCTATAACTTATATTTTTCTTGAGGGATAAGATTATGTTATATATCACTCTAACATTAAAAATATATGTTATATAAATAGTATAATAATTTAACTTATGTTATGATTACTATTAAATATAAATCAATATTTTTTTAGAAATTTACATGTATTTATAAAATCGACAACACTCAATTGAATTAAATAACATAAACAAACTTTATTCTACATTGATCATTAAGATCGGTGAGTTATAAAACTCAAAATTAGGGTTGTAAACTTAACTAAAAGCTCGATCCGATTTGATATATTCAACTCGTAAAAGCTTGATATGAGGCTCGATTCGTCCCATCAAACTTAGAGCCAAACCCTAATATTTGGGGTTCGCAAACCGGACCATACGGTTCGGCTCAGCTCAATTACTGTAGCAGAGACCCTTTAAAAATAACTCTCTCCCAACCAAGTAATTCTATCAGTCCATTTAAGCAAAAACACAGCTCTAGTCCAATTTGTGTAAATATGATGTAAACATGTGTTGAAAATCTGATAAAGATACAAATTTATCATCATTTATCTTATTTTTTCATTTCTCAGCAACTCTCATCCATTTAATTCAGTCACTCGTAAAAAAAATTAAAACGTTTAGTCAAACAGTTCGACTCGATTCGCAAAAGTTCGGCTCCGTTCGAGGTGTTCAACGTATACCCATACGATAAATTCTAAGATTCGATACTTTCAAACGTGTTCGAATCTAAGGTTCGATATTTTCAAACGTATACTCAAACGTACCATAGTTCAGTATAGTTCGATCCGTTTACAGCCCTACTCAAAATCATGGATTTTCTGGTCCAGATTAACTTAGTATTGTATAGCAATAATAGTGCTTCTATAAGAAATGATCGTAGATCTTCGGGTCTAGATATATTTAAATTAAAATCATGGATCTTCTGGCCCAAATATACTGTAACATGAAATGAATTCGCTTATCGTTTGAGCAGAGCGGTTCATGCTAATAACATGTTATAAATTTTGAGAGAAAAAAGAGAAATATGAGAGGAGAATGAAATTGTGTTCATTATGAATGTCATATGTCTCTATTTATAAGTACAAGTATAAAGCTTCATGTGCACATTAGTTATTCACCGAATATATCGATTTACAAATAAATATTTAGCAATAAAAAAAAAGAACCAGACCATTTAACATATATAATAAAAAAAACATCAAGAAAAAAATGTTTGAAACCATGAATTTAATCCATGTCTATCGCACTTGTTCCGGGTGGGTCGAAGTCCAATTCCTACCGGGATCTATTCTCATTCTTAGGCCCTGTTCTCTTTACTGTTTTCAGGTTATTTTCTGTTTTTATTTTCGAAAATACTAAAAACGTGTTCTTTTTATTATTTTCGAAAATGCATTTTGGAAAACAAAAAAAATATTTGTACACAAAACGCAAAATGCTCAAAACCTCGTTTTGAGCGTTTTGTGTGTATTTCAACAGAAAATTTTCAAAATGCTCAAAATGCATTTTGAGTTTTTTTTTTTTTTTTATTATCCTAATTTGAATCTAAGTCTAAAATAAAGATTTATAAATTTAATATTAATATTACAAAAAAATATTTTGCAAAATAAATTTAACAGTAACGCGTTTTCAACAACTTTGAAAACCAAAATAAAAACAAAAAACATAAAATATTTTGTAAAATAAAAATACAAAACAAAATACAAACAGAACGCCCCTTAGTTTTGCCATTTTAAACTTTGAAGAGAACAACTTGGTCTATTTTTTTTTTTTTTTTTTTCAGGACTCGAACTTTTCCTTTTAAGTTAAAATCTGAGGGAGGAAAAATGACGGAAATGTAAACAGCCAATTCCTGCTCCAAAGCCAAAATCACGCGGTAAAGTGTAAAGTCCAAGTAGGGCTGGGAATTTCGGTTATTGACTAAAAAAAATCGTACTCATTATTTAAATCGAATTAAAAATTTTGGGTATGGTTTCTCATTTTTTTTGCATTACTCAAAATACCCAAGTTATATCAAGTATTTTTATCAGTTTTTCGATTATTTCCAACAGGTGACAATATAGTATATACTATATATTTCCAAGAATATTCGAAAATATGTAGAATATAGTATATACCAATAATGTGAAATAACCGAAAATATATAGAATAACCGAAAATATGTAGAACAACCGGGTATTTCGGTTATTTTTAACATGAATTTTATGTATATCGATTTCTCGGGTATTTCGGAGTTCGAAAAATCAATAACCGTTATCCGAACTTTAGTTTGAAGTAGGATCCAATAACCAAAAAAAACACGATTTTTTTTTCAATAACCGAACCAAACAGAACCATTTTTACCTTTTCGGTTCGGTTATTCTGTTATTCGGGTCCTAAGTCTCATCCCTAAGCCCCCCTCTCTCTCTCTCTCGCTCTCTCTCTCTCCCATATCATTATTTGCAATTAATTTTAAAAGGCAACTGTTTCTATTCTTTTTTCTAATTAGGCTAACCCTCAAAAAGTAATTTTATAACTATTGATCATGATAATGTTGAAGCCGAGAATGAAAGACAGAGAATTGATAAGATCTCTAATTGATACTTTGCCGAATCAATTTAGGTGAACCTATCGACCATATCTCATTCTCTTCTCCCAAATTGATGCTATGAGATGGAGAAAAAGATATTTGCTGACAAAAAAAAAAAAAAAAAAAGTTGTTTGTCATATGTGGCCAAAACTTTTGTGGATGGAATGTGGTAAAGCTAAAATGTCTTATTGAGAAGGCATGATCTATTTGTTACTATTTACCCGAGTTGAGTCGGGCCTGTTGACGTCTGATTTGGTCAACGTCACGTGTGCTGATCTGGACGAATGGATCGAAGCCACGTAGAAAATAATAAAACAAAAAGAAAGGTGTTTGATCACTAAATTTTATTAATGACCTTTTTGATAGAGTAGAGAATGCCAAAACATTTTACCGTCTGCTTTGTCTATTGTTCATTACAAGTCTTATTTTTTTTCTCTTTTCTCTCTTTTTCTCTCTCTTTCTCTCTCTATATCCTTTTTTTCCTCTCTTTTTTCAAAAGTCCTCTTTATTGTACATTCCCCTGGCATATATATAGGCAATGTCAGCCACCCGTGAGATGACAGCAGACAGATTCAGGTGAATATACTGATGACATTTGTCACAGTGTGGTGACTTCTTCGACATGTGTCACCTTCTTAAGTTTGCTTTGGGAAGGGACATGACAGCCCTCTTTTATTGTCATGTCTGCCTGTTCTTTGGGCTTTTGGCGATACTTATCTGTTGCGACCGACAACGGGGTCGGCCCTCGAGCTTCCCGCTACTCTGGTCGGTCTTATTCATGATTATGGTTCGGAGCGTATTCATATAGGGTCTGCTCGGTCCTTCTGGTCCGGATTCCGGGTCTAATGTCTCGCCGGCCTGCAGTTTTTGTGAGTCCGAGAGACAATCGGGTCTATGACCGGTTCGGCTCCAGGATCTGCTCGGCTGGTCGGCTGCCTGGAGCGCTTAAGTGGATGCCAAGGTGGATCGACTACTGATCGCTTGGATTCGCGTAGTATGGTTTTCAAATCCGATCAATTTTAAAATTTGTAAAACCTCGGAGTATTTCCAAGGTGTCGAACCCAAGGGAATTGATGTGTCGAAAATAAAGGAATTAACTCTACTCAAAATTTGATTGCTATTTAGGAATCCGAAAAATTGTTTTGATTCTAATTATCTAATTTTAAAAATCGAAAAAAATAAAAATATAAATAAAAGATGAAATATCTAAATTAAGCAAATAAATCAAATTAGCAAGATAAAATCACAAGTCGAAAGGTAATTGATCCTAGGGTAGTATCATCTAATTGAGTTCACACAATTCGTTCACTTGATTCCTTCTCCCCAAAATTTAATTCAATCCTAGAAATAATCACTTGGCCGATCTAGAATTCTGTCAAGGCAACCTAGAAAGATAGTTAATTAAAACCCTTTCTACAGGCTCAAAGAATTAAAATCACTTAAAAGCACCAACTTATTTATCTATGATTTATCTTTCTCCGCTAGGTCTCAAGATAAAATCATATTGTGTATCAAGTATTTCCACTAATCAATTACTCCTTCCGGACAAAATCAATTAGCTAACATGCATCGATTAAGGGCCCTTTAATCTAACATGAGATTTAACACAACTTGAACACAAGCCTAGGATGAAAGGTCAAAAGGTAATCAAAGGAACATCATGTGAACATCAATTAAAATTACCAACCCTAGAATCAATCAATGAATTAGCCAGACATACTTGAAATTAAACAAGAACTAGCTGAAGAATGCATATTATTAATATAAAAAGAGAGATTACAACCCGTACGTATGAACTCCGAGTCTTCAATAATAATTCTCCTCCAAAAAGTTCTTGAATCAAAGGAATAAATCTTGCTAAAAAGTGTAAAAATCTGCTTAATATGATAAAAGAGTGATAAAGGCTGATGGAAGATGATCCAAGATTATCAAAACTAGGTCTAAAAACAGGTTTATATAGCCTAAGGGGTTAAAATCCCGATTAGCCCTAATCTAGGAAATAAATAATATCCAAAAGAGTCAAAATCCGTCCAAAAACGAGAGCCCGCTGGGAAGCCTTTCGGCCTGGCCTATCGGCCGATAGGCTGGCCGATAGGTGGTTTGTCGATTTCTTCACTCGATAGGCAGGAGCTCCTTTCGGACGGCCCTATCGGCCGATAGTCGGCCGATAGTGGTCTTCTGCTTGGCGCAAAAATCCGCTTCTTCGTCCGTTTGACTCGACTCTCGGTCCTTTGTCTCGCTTTTGGGTCCTTTTGGCTCTAAAACCTGCAAACACACTAAAACCAACCCAAACGCGTAATACGGCTCGACTAATCATAAATAAGCCAAATACGAGCACATTAATCACGAAACGAGATAAAAACCTAGTATAAAATCCTAGAAATAAGTGGTAAAATTACCACTTATCAAACCCCAAACTTAAGCCTTGTTCGTCCCGAACAACAAAAAGAAAAGAAAAAGAAAATCGTGAATCATCGTGCAACTCATAGTGTTCAACCTAATCAATACTACCCTGTAATTCTCTCTAAATAATCCGAGTGTCGTAAAAGCGAGCCGCACTCGAATAATGATTCCACAAAGTAGTCAAGTTCACCCTAATCATTCGCTCATGAAGAAAATCCACTCAAAGATTAACAAAACGTGAGTCAAATCGACCACAATATGAAAGGCTAAAATAAACAAACTAGTTCGTCCTGCTATACGCCGAGTGGCACATTTTTCACGAGTTTCATAACAAATAAACCTCGGCCAAGATTCCCTTATATATATGTTCAAGAATTTAATTCGAGTTGACCACTAGGTTAGGATCTCGGATGTTTCATCGGGTAATCCTAGGGTGGAACTTCCATTCTCATGTATTAGGAAACCGTTTGACGTAAAAGACACTCATGGGGCACATGGATGCTTCTAGTTACTAAGTTCCCGTCTACAATGGAGAAACAACTCGAATATATAATTTCCGCATGTCCGAATCAAGGTCGCCGTTTTACGCGAGAGTAAACAATGGTCACGCGAATACCCCGGTTACTAAGTTCCCTATCATTGGCACATGTGAAATATCTAAATCACTAGTCTAATCGTAGTCGCCGCTTTACGCGAGGGTAAACAACGGTCACGCGAATGCCCTGTTACTAGACTTCCCTTCATAGAACAACATTATCTCAACTTTTGGGAGAAACCGACCGACACTAAACTCAATCTAAGTGCCAACACGATCGATGAAACAAGATTTACTCACTATCCTAAGATGTAACCAAACGTATTGACTGTGATTTTAAAACAAGTATGTATCGTCTCTTATCTGCCAAGACCTCTACAATCACGAAAAATTTTGGACCTAAATAAATACTATGCAAAACAGAAATAACTGACTACAACTCGACTAAAACTCGACCGTTTCTTCAGAGAGAAAAACAGTGTTGTAACATCGGTATCACACAATTAGAAGCACGAAAAATTCACTAAAAAGGAAAAACTAAAGACAAACAAGGCTATCTAAAACAAACAACGAAAAGCAAATAAAAGCAAACACGAAATCTAATCTAAAAAAAACTACTACGGTCAAAAAAAATTAGAAAATAGAAACTAGCAAACACACCAAACGAAAATGAATAAAAAAAAAATCTAAAAACTAAGCAACCAAAAGCCAAAACCATGCAACACCAAAATGATAAGCACAAATAAACACAACGGGCACCAACACAAGCAAATAAAGATACAAGGCAAACACGGTACTCACACGTAAAGAAATTAACAAAGCCGCACTTCTTCCCCCCCCCAAACTTATTTCGCATCCCAAAGGAGGAATAAGTTTGAAAAGAGAAAGGAGTGGCTTTGTTAATGGAGTACCTGATCACTGTGGCGGAAATGGCGGGTTTGTCGGCGAGCTCGGATCATAGCGGGCATGTGAATCGGGGAAAGGAGCAAAGTGGTACATCTCATGTAGCATTCGGTGGTAGTGGTCCTCCTGGGCCCACCTATCTTCCTGTCTCTTCCTCTCTTGCTCCCTCCAAGCAATCTCCTCTAGTCGCCACACTCTGTCCTCCTCGGCGCGTCTCTCCACGAGCTCGTACAACTCATTGACCCGAGTGGCACAAAGACCCACCCGAGTCTCAACTCGCCCAACCGAGTTCCCAAAGAACCAAACTCGGTCACAAAGAACGCATACTCGCCAAGTGATAATTATCTTGCGCTTGCATACTCGTCATGCATCTCTCTCTCTCTCTCAAAAATCTCGTCTCAAAAGCATCAAACTCCGGGCTCTCATCCGAAAACTAGTACCTCCACCGGTGGGAATCTCGTCACGGCTACCCCTCGGGTATATCATCCATCTCCTCCTCGGCTCCCTCTAAGAATGGCTCATCAATGGTCACCTCCGCGTTGCCTCTTACGAGGCGCATCTAACAGTCGGATAAGTGCCACATGAGCCGCGGAGCTCATACTCCACCTCGCATATACATCGGGCGCGTCGCCCATCACCGAAGTCAAGGTCGGAGAGGGGAGTCGGAAGAGGGATACGGTTTTGTTCCGACTGCAATTTCCAAATGAACCCCTCGGTGAAGGCAAGCATCTCCTGCCTCAGTAGTGTCGGATTATCCAAATAGATGTCTCGGGACACCGGCTCTCCGCTAATGCGCACCCCGAGATGCTCCGAAATAGGGGTCACGAACCCCCCAATACCAATCCTCTCGCTTCTTGGCCACCGGCTTGTTTCTCCATATGCTCAATCGTAAAACATCCGGCGTGCTTCCGTACCGCTCAAGGCCGACCATAAAAGATGAAGATCCGTGGACAAGCACGTCCCCGAGTCGGTACGGCTCAAAATCGTCGATGTGAACAAAGCGGTGGACATATCGGAGAACCGGGTTCCCGATCGAGGAGGCTTTGGCATATGTCGGATTATAAATAAGAAGCGTCTCCTCCTGCGGGAAATCATCTTGGACCACGGCTCTAAGTTTTCTTTGGCATGATCGCCCCGGAATGATCCGTCCTCGGCCCCGTTGATAATGGCATTAACTTCATCGGCCGAGAGCTCCTTTCTATGTTGTCGAGATTGAAGCGAATAGACGCCGAGTCCCGTTCTCTCTAAAAACCTAAACTGTGGACACAAACTACACAGTGAGCACGTGGTAAGCGAGGTAGTTCGCCCGAAAGATTTGCTCAAACCCGCACTGCCTCGCTAGTAGCACAATATCATCGTAAACACCCATACCCCGAGCCGTCTCCTCATGCAGAAATCGGCAATGCTTGTGTGACATGCCGATAAGGTGCGACCACCTTCTTTTAGACTCTGGCCCGGTCAATCTCAGCTTGAACTTCTTCGGGTCGAGTGCAGCCGGGATCGGAATAGCCGGCACTACCTTCATCGTAGCCTTTTCTTTTTCTGTTGTCGCCTTAGACTTTCCGGCTGTACTCGGATTCGACTTCTTGCTTTGCTTTCCCATTTCAAAGTTCCTACAAAACAAACATCCAATCAAAATCCAATAAGCACTCATAATACAAACATTCAATGAGCATCGACATAATCCAATAATCCCATATACTACGATCAATAAATCACTCAACCTCCCCCAAACTTAGTCTCCCCCATTTCATATTCAAAGTATCAAAATCACAACCCACAATAACAAAACAACACACTATGAACATATTAGGGCAAATTCTCTCCAATCCAATCTAATTCATCAACAATTCAACTCACATCAATCCCAATTAACAATTTAATTCAACAAATTTACCCCAATTTCAACAATTTCAAAATTAGGGTTCTTCCAATTTGGGGTTTTTTTTCAAAATTCGTTCAATTTCATCAATTAATCCCCCAATTCGAAGTACCCATGAACAATTAAGCATAGATAACATGATTCCCTCAAGATTCTATCAACAATCGGGCATAAAATTCAAAGAACATCAAAGTTTAGCAAAAGCCCCAAAAAGTGGATCCCCAATTCGATTTACATCAAAACTCCAAAAAGAATCCACAAAGTACTTCAAAACATGTATAGAATTGAAAAACAAGAAGATTAAGAGTCGAAACTACGTACCTTGATCGAGTTTGAAGGAAGAAAAGTAGAAAAAATTCGCCCCTTTCTCTTATGTTCTATCGGCCGAAAGTTGTGTAGTGTGTGAGAAAATCGGGTGTGAAGTGTTTAAAAGGGTATTAAATCAACCGGGTCGAAGTGGATACTGGGCCGGGTATGTTCCTATCGGCCAGGCCTATCGGCCGATAGGCTGGGTCGATAGGAGCTTCTGTCTCTTACCATGTTCATATCGGGTGGGATTATCGGTCGATAGGCATACCCTATCGACCACTGCTTGTAATCAATAAAAATTCGTTTATTTTTCTCAGCCTATCGGCTGGGCCTATCGGCCGATAGGCTCGCCCGATAGGATTTTCTGTCCCAAAATTTTTTTTCAGCTCGTTCTACTTCACATACTTGGTCCCGTTTTTGCTTGGATATGGCGATGAAAGACCTGCAGGTATTCAAAACTCGGCATGCATGGATTAGAACTTAACAAAAACTAACAAAGCTACTACGAAGTTAGAAACTACAAAAATCACGCAAACGAAAAATCGAAAATAAATGAATAAAACGAACTAATATACATACATACGTTGGGTTACCTCCCAACAAGTGCTACGTTTAACGTCTTTAGCTAGACGATACCTCATTCAACCCGGGTCTTCAGTGACAACTCCCCCTTGAACGGGTTTGTTTATATCAAGATAGCACACGCTCCTCTCATTAGGTCGAGACTCGTTCGCCTCCAACATTCGAACATACTTCGGCAAATCCTCGGAAATTTCATCAACCTCAGAATGTGAGTAAATGGAGTGTGAAATACAATGCTCCAACAAGTCGGTCGGGGGCGGCATAATAGACTCAATTTCAAAACATTCCTCGGGCGCATCGTCGGGCTTCTTCATCGCGTCATAGATGGAAATTTTCAGATTTTGATCGTTAACCCGGAAAGTAAGATCACCCTCCTGGACGTCGATAAGTGCTCTCCCCGTCGCTAGAAACGGTCTCCCAAAGATCAATGGTTGATTTTCGTCCTCGGGCATATCAAGAACTACGAAATCGGCCGGGAAGACCAAGTGTTGGACTCTAACGAGCACATCCTCCACAATTCCCCTCGGATAAGTGATCGACCGGTCCGCCATGAGTAGAGAAATGGTAGTCGGCTTTATCTCCCCAATCTTCAACCTCTTAAAGATGGATAGAGGCATAAGATTGATGCTTGCCCCGAGATCACACAACCCATTACTAACGCTTGGTCGCCAATCATGCATGTCAAAGTAAAACGTCCGGATCCTTCGCTTGAGTGGGAGCTTGTTTTGAATGTTCGCGCTACTCTCCTCTGTCATATTTATTGTTTCAAACTTCCTCAATTTCCTCTTGCTTGCCATGCGTCTTTCAAGAATTTCACGTACTCGGCATGTCTCTCAAAGCGTCTAGAAGTGGAATGTTGATATTCACCTTTTGAAACATGTCGATAAATTGTTGAAGCTTTTCATCATATCTCGACTTGGCCAAACGCTGTGGAAATGGAGCTTTTTCCTCAAAATCTTTCATATTCGAACTTCCAGAGCCTCTCGCCGATATGTGGGTCGATAGGCTTTACCGACATCTTTGTATGGGTATCGGGTGGGCTATCGGCCGATAGCCGGCCGATAGGTTCTGCTGTATTCCATCTTCTTTCTCGTTTTCCGCTCCCGTTTCTAATACCTCCTCGTTTCCAGATTCCTTAACTCCAGCCCCATGATTCAGTACTTTGTCCCACTCCGAAGCTCGATTGCGTTGCATTGTTGAGTCTTCGGGTTGGTCTCAGTCTTGCTCGGAAAATGGCCCGGCTTATGAAATCCGGCAGGCGTTCGCCATTTGACTCATTTGGGTTTCCACCATCGACATCCGCTTTGTCAAGGCTATCACCGAGTTTCCAATAGATGTCACACTATGCTCGAGAGCCCCGAACCTCTTATGCGCTTTGTAGATAAAATCTTTTGGCTCGCCTCTAATCGTTCCAACATCTCTTCCATTGGTGTCTTAGCAATCGGCTCTTGAATAACCCGTTTTCACGTTAAATCCGGTGGTGGCCGGAGAGCATTGTTCGGGTTGGCATAGGAGAAATTAGGGTGGTTTCGATTGTTCGGATAATAGTTTCCCTATTTCCCCCTTGCCGGAAGTTTCCTCCTTGCAAGTAATTCACATCCTCCTCAATTGCAATAGGCTCGTTTAGCTCTTCAAAACCGCATTGACTCCCAAAGTCTTCTTTTTAGCATCTCAAGCTCTTTTTGTTGTTTTTCAAATTTCGCCTTCAAATCACCGTAGGCGTCCTCGTCACCGGATGGAACCTTTCTTCTCGTCATCTTCCTATCGGTCACCTCCTCATAATCATTGTTTACCGCTAGCTCAATGAGATTTTGGCCTCTTCATAATCGTAGCCGTAAATCCCCTTTCGATGAATAGTCCAACTCTCTTCTAGCCTTCCTCGTCAAACCCCGATAAAACCGAATATAGATCTCCTCTTTGTCAATTCCATGTCAGGCATTTGCGAAGTAGCTTCTTGAATCGGATCCATGCCTCGTATAAATATTCATCCTCATATTGCTCGAATCGCAAGATATCGTTGATTTGTTTTTGCACCTTCGAGGAGGATAGAACTGCTAAGAACAACCGGGTCATCTCTCTCCAAGTACCAATTTCCTTCCGATCTAAGCTCTTGTACCAATCTAGCGCATCGTCTTCTAAAGAAAACCGGAATAGGCGGAGCTTAATGACATCCGAGGCACTCCGCTTTGCTTAATGGTGGCACATATATCCAAAACGACTCAAGATGAGCGTTTGATCTTCATTAACTCCTCCGTATGTTTGAGACTTCACCGTAGCAATGAGGGACGGCTTAAGCTCGAAGTTGTTGGCATCAATCTTTCCCCAACCTCCTTCTTGATAATCGTCCGGCCTTAGGTCGAAAGCGGGCATTCAAAGGGATCTTCTCGGACGAGCGAGTTCTCGTGGTTGGTCAACAATGCCGCCATGGTATCAACGAAAGGTATAGTAATAGTCTCGGTTCTCGCTTCTTGCTTCTTCCTCCTCAAAGACTTCTCGATTTAGGGTCCAAAGGAAATAAGTTCTTTCCTTGGGATCTCGTGATCATGCACCGCCTACAAGGAAAAGAAAACAAGATGTGAGGAAACGAGATCGAATATTAATAATAAAAGTAAACTACCTAAAGTAACAATCTCTTCTTTTTCGAATTATTCCCTTAAATTTTCTATCAATTCCCCGGCAACGGCGCCAAAAATTGATCGCTTGGATTCGCGTAGTATGGTTTTCAAATCCGATCAATTTTAAAATTTGTAAAACCTCGGAGTATTTCCAAGGTGTCGAACCCAAGGGAATTGATGTGTCGAAAATAAAGGAATTAACTCTACTCAAAATTTGATTGCTATTTAGGAATCCGAAAAATTGTTTTGATTCTAATTATCTAATTTTAAAAATCGAAAAAAATAAAAATATAAATAAAAGATGAAATATCTAAATTAAGCAAATAAATCAAATTAGCAAGATAAAATCACAAGTCGAAAGGTAATTGATCCTAGGGTAGTATCATCTAATTGAGTTCACACAGAGAAAGATTTTTTCCGGCAATATTTCTTTTTCTCCGATTTCACAGACTTTCCCGGTAAGCTTGCTTTTCCTCCTCTTTTTCCTATTTTATGATGTCGGAGCGGAGGGATACGGCGGAGGAGTTGACTGTGTCTCCGGACCGCACGGGAGTGGCGGATCTGTCGATGGGTGATGCTCCTGTTGACTGGAGCGACGAGGATGGCGGCGAGGTCGCAAGATCGCCGGATTCTAGAGATGCAGATTCTGGAGATGTGGAGGTGGTGACGCCGTTGATGGCGGTTGGCGAGACTTGGGCCTGGGTTCGGCCTCGACCGTCTCCTTTTGTTGAGGCGAAATGGGATTCGGCCTCGATACGCAGCACGGTCACCGATGGGCAGTTGGAGGCTTGGCGGGGGCGATTTAAGATACCCGCGGTGGTGCGGATGTTTGTTCCGGATCCAGAGGAGAGACCTCACACCCCTCCTGTCGGCTGCACGGCGGTGTATTACCGCTCCTTGTTGTCCGGGCTGAGGTTTCCTCTTCCGTTGGTACTCTCCCGGTGGTTAAGGCAGTGGGGCATTTGTATTGCCCAAATTCATCCGAATTCTTGGGCTCGGATGGTGGGTCTTTTGATTCTTTTCAGTCAATATGGATGGACCGAGCCCAGTTTTGAAGAGATCAACAGTCTCTTCCTATGGAGGTCGGTCGGCCGATCTGGTTCTGGCTGGTTTTACTTGACAGCCCGGCACGCGATGTATAAAGAATTGGTGGATGTGCCGGAGACCATACATAGTTGGAAAGAACAGTGGTTCTATGTAGGGGGGCCGTGGATGAGCTCGGTTGATGAGTGGGAACCTGGCCTAATAGACGCCGAGCTTTGGGTCCCAGAACACTTCATTGCTAAAATGAGTAAGTGTCGTGTTCTTTATTGCTGTTCCTTTTTTGTCTAACACTCATAATTTATTGTTTGTACAGAACGTATCCCGGCTTCAGAGACTTCCTCCTTGTTTGACGACCGGGTTGAACAGCTCTTGGACCTTCCTGCGGATCGGAGGAAGTCGTATCTTCTGGTTACTGAGGATAATCTTTGGGCCGCGGGACTTAGATCAACTAACCCGAGCAGAATGTCTTCATCACGTAGCTCCTTTTTCTTCTTCTTCTTCTTCTTCTTCTTCTTCTTCTTCTTCTTTTTTTAACATATCTTCCTTATCCAGTCCCTAAGGGCAGGAGTTCGTCGGGACGGAAAGAGACGCCTGCACAGCGGGTGGCGAGGCTGGCTGCCGAGGCCGCCGAGCGTAGGGAGCGCGCGGGCAAGGGGAAGAGAGTAGGGACCGGGCCTGAGGATAGCGTGACCAGGGCCGAGGGTTTCCCCATTCCTGAAATTACTGTGCCCGCCCCGAGCCCTGTACGGACAGGCCGTGCGAAGGGTAAGGAGCCCGCGATTGATTTGGAGGGCCATTATCTCCCTGTGAATAAGGATCGGGAAGAACCTTGTGCCCAGATGAAGGGGCGGCGACCGCGCTGGTTCCTTGACTACATCCGGGCAGCCACCCCTATTCAATGTATGGCCTGCGTGCCGTTTTTCCTTGACTTCCTTTGTATTCTGATATGGAACGGCTTATTTTGAATGAATGAAATCTTTTTATGGCCTTTGTTGCTTTTTTTTTCTGTGTTTGGGCCCGGTTGGTCTGGTCGCTATCTTTTCTGTTCGTCCTTTGTTGATTGTGCCGGACGGGCTGGTCTTGTGAGGTGCCGAGGCGAACTCGGACTTGTAGTGCCGGATGGGCCGGTCTTATGAGGTGCCGAGGCGAGCTCGGACTTTGAGTGCCGGATGGGCCAGTCTTATGAGATGCCGAGGCGAGCTCGGACTTTTAGTGCCGGATGGGCCGGTCTTATGAGATGCCGAGGCGAGCTCGGACTTTTAGTGCCGGATGGGCCGGTCTTATGAGATGCCGAGGCGAGCTCGGACTTTTAGTGTCGGATGGGCCGGTCTTATGAGATGCCGAGGCGAGCTCGGACTTTTAGTGCCGGATGGGCCGGTCTTATGAGATGCCGAGGAGAGCTCGGACTTTTAGTGCCGGATGGGCCGGTCTTATGAGATGCCGAGGCGAGCTCGGACTTTTAGTGCCGGATGGGCCGGTCTTATGAGGTGCCGAGGCGAGCTCGGACTTATAGTGCCGGATGGGCCGGTCTTATGAGATGCCGAGGCGAGCTCGGACTTTTAGTGCCGGATGGGCCGGTCTTATGAGATGCCGAGGCGAGCTCGGACTTTTAGTGCCGTATGGGCCGGTTTTATGAGATGTCGAGGCGAGCTCGGACTTTTAGTGCCGGATGAGCCGGTCTTATGAGATGCCGAGGCGAGCTCGGACTTTTAGTGCCGGATGGGCCGGTCTTATGAGATGCCGAGGCGAGCTCGGACTTTTAGTGCCGGAGGAGACGGTCATTCGAGGTGCCGAGGCGAACTCGGTCTTATAGTGCCGGAGGATCCGGTCATTCGAGGTGCCGAGGCGAACTCGGTCTTATAGTGCCGGAGGAGCCGGTCATTCGAGGTGCCGAGGCGAACTCGGTCTTATAGCGCCGGAGGAGCCGGTCATTCGAGGTGCCGAGGCGAACTCGGTCTTATAGTGCCGGAGGAGCCGGTCATTCGAGGTGCCGAGACGAACTCGGTCTTATAGTGCCGGAGGAGCCGGTCATTCGAGGTGCCGAGACGAACTCGGTCTTATAGTGTCGGAGGAGCCAGTCATTCGAGGTGCCGAGGCGAACTCGGTCTTATAGTGCATTTGAATTAGAGACGAAATAGGGTTGAATTTTATTGATTATACCTTCATAAGGACATAACATTTGACGAACGAATTAATCCTTGGCCATCCGTATATTCTAGCTAACAAACTCTGTTCTGAAGGGCTTCGTTACTCTCGTACGGTCCTTGCCACTTGGATTTAGGAGGTCCCGGGTCGGGCCCCAATGCTCGTTTAGTAATGAGGTCTTCGACCTGGAAGCTTCGATGATGAACCTCGAGAGCTTTGTAGAAGATGTTCCGCCTTTTTGCTTGGTTCTGTTTTTGGGCGACGATGTCCAGGTTCTTAGGGTCACATTGACCTTGTTCTTCGAAATGAATTCTCCGGTGGGCGTGTTCCAATGTCGATCAGGGTCGTCGTCATAGTGCTGACGGCCATGAAGATATTTCACAAGTGGCGGACCGATGTGTTGCCAAGTCTTTAGGGAGTTCTTCAGGCCGTGATACTTTGCGCTTTTCGAGGCGGGTCTTGAAGTACTGTTTCATAATTGTATTGATCGCCTCGACTTGTCCGTTGGATTGTGAATCATGTGACATGGAGAAGTCGCTCCGTATATGGAGGTCGTCGCAGAACGCCGGAAAGTCTTCCTTGTCGTGGTAATATCGGATATGATGGACTAAGGGGTCCTGAGTAACTTTCATACAAGATGGTTTATTTTTTGTTCAGTCGTCTGCACTAGTGGTTTGGCCCCGACCCGCTTTGGCAAAATAACCAATCGCGACGACTGCGAACCGTTACCTCAATTTTATCTTCTAGATGGGGGGCCCGAGCCGGGCCGAGGGATTTGACCAATCCGGGCTTCCTGGGTTCGTATCAGCCCCTACCCGAGAATCACTCCAAAGTGAGGTTTAGCAAAATTAAGGGAGATGGCTACTTCCAGATCGGCCCGGAGGGCCTCCTGTTCCGCTTTATAGTTGGCGGTTAGAAAACTTGAGCGAACGGTCGAGCAGAACAAACGCTGGCCGGGGCCGGCGAGGGCCATTCCTGCGCTTGTTTTCAGGGGGCCAGTATGAGTACATAGACCAGCTCTACCGGGGTGTATCCGAGCTCGGCGTCAGATAGGCCGGATGCTAGACCGCGTTTTTCAATCAAGCGAAGTCGGTGCAGAGTGCAGCGAGATTCTCCTTGGGTCGGCAGTTGCAGGATTGTTGGTAACTCGGTCGGCCGGGCCCCTCTTTCCTTATAGAGATTATTCCTTTGCTTATTTCAGTTTTACCAACATGTTCTATTTTCTACCCTTCCTTCGTCATATCGAATTCCGTATTTCACCGTTGGCACCGTTGTTTGGGGCGTTTATGCGAAAAACTCCTTGGGCTTCAATGATTCCACCTGATCTTAGCCTAAGCTTTGTCCAATAATGGTTTGAGTTCTCTCGCCTGCCTCCCAACAGATTATTCTTTCCGGATTACCAGGGTCTTTGCGAGGATCTGTCGGGAATTCCGAAGGAGTTTTCAGATATTATGGTGTATGTTGATTGCAACTTTAATTTGAAGGATACGAGGACTCTTTGAGAAATTTTCTAGAGCTTTGAGCTGCGCTCGATATCCTTCGAGTTATGACCTTTAAAAGGTCAGCCGAGTCGAGCAGGAACTCATGGTCACAATGGCTCATGTGCTTTCAACTCCTACTTACGATGATTCCTATGCTTTCGACTCGTGGTTACGATGATTCCTATGCTTTCATCTCTCCACTTATTGGTGAGGGTGGTTATTCCCGGATGAACGCAAGGTATGCCAAAGCGCTCCGCCAACTGGAACGGATTTCCCTTCTTCGTGGCGGGCTGATTATATTCAGAATTTGTAGTCATAGCTTGAGCGACTCGCTCAAGCTCCCGGAGGTGCCCTCCTTCTAGCGCCAATCTGTTGACGTCTGATTTGGTCAACGTCACGTGTGCTGATCTGGATGAATGGATCGAAGCCACGTAGAAAATAATAAAACAAAAAGGAAGGTGTTTGATCACTAAATTTTATTAATGACCTTTTTGATAGAGTAGAGCCGGGCCGAAAACATTTTGGCGTGTCCGTTTTGCTGGTGCTTGTTCATTACAAGTCTTATCCTTTTTCTCTTTTCTCTCTTTTTCTCTCTCTTTCTCTCTCTATATCCTTTTTTCCTCTCTTTTTTCAAAAGTCCTCTTTATTGTGCATTCCCCTGGCATATATATAGGCAATGTCAGCCACTCGTGAGATGACAGCAGGCAGATTCAGGTGAATATGCTGATGCAGTGTGGTGACTTCTTCGACATGTGTCACCTTCTTAAGTTTGCTTTGGGAAGGGACATGACAGCCCTCTTTTATTGTCCTGTCTGCCTGTTCTTTGGGCTTTTGGCGATACTTATCTGTTGCGACCGACAACGGGGTCGGCCCTCGAGCTTCCCGCTACTCTGGTCGGTCTTATTCATGATTATGGTTCGGAGCGTATTCATATAGGGTCTGCTCGGTCCTTCTGGTCCGGATTCCGGGTCGGCTCTAATGTCTCTGCCCGGTTCGGTTTTTTGTGAGTCCGAGAGACAATCGGGTCTATGACCGGTTCGGCTCCAGGATCTGCTCGGCTGGTCGGCTGCCTGGAGCGCTTAAGTGGATGCCAAGGTGGATCGACTACCAACAAGGGGCCCCGAGTCCAGGGCCGTGCCGGGTTGGCCGGTGCTGGAATCGTTTCGGATTGAGGTCGATCCGGTTTGGGGGTGGATAAGATCTCTTGAAGGGACGTATCTTTGAGAGTCGTGTCGATTTGACTTCGGGATCTTCAAGAGTCATAGTGAGGGGGACGCGTGGTGGGACGTAATTCGTCGTGGTGTCTCATGTGTCTTTGATCTTCGTGATGATTATGAATCGCCGCTTCATGTGCTTTCGTATTTAATGCCCCTGTTCCATCCTATAAATATAGAGAGCCTTCTTCCCTATTGCTTCTTTCGCCATTTTTACGTGTTGTTGCATAGAAAGATTTTTTCCGGCAATATTTCTTCTTCTCCGATTTCACAGACTTTCCCGGTAAGCTTGCTTTTCCTCCTCTTTTTCCTATTTTATGATGTCGGAGCGGAGGGATACGGCGGAGGAGTTGACTGTGTCTCCGAACCGCACGGGAGTGGCGGATCTGTCGATGGGTGATGCTCCTGTTGACTGGAGTGACGAGGATGGCGGCGAGGTCGCAAGATCGCCGGATTCTGGAGATGCAGATTCTGGAGACGTGGAGGTGGTGACGCCGTTGATGGCGGTTGGCGAGACTTGGGCCTGGGTTCGACCTCGACTGTATCCTTTTGTTGAGGCGGAATGGGATTCGGCCTCGATACGCAGCACGGTCACCGATGGGCAGTTGGAGGCTTGGCGGGGGCGATTTAAGATACCCGCGGTGGTGCGGATGTTTGTTCCGGATCCATAGGAGAGACCTCACACCCCTCATGTCGGCTGCACGGCGGTGTATTACCGCTCCTTGTTGTCCGGGCTGAGGTTTCCTCTTCCGTTGGTACTCTCCCGGTGGTTAAGGCAGTGGGGCCTTTGTATTGCCCAAATTCATCCGAATTATTGGGCTCGGATGGTGGGTCTTTTGATTCTTTTCAGTCAATATGGATGGACCGAGCCCAGTTTTGAAGAGATCAACAGTCTCTTCCTATGGAGGTCGGTCGGCCGATCTGGTTCTGGCTGGTTTTACTTGACATGCAAGACGCGATGTATAAAGAATTGGTGGATGTGCCGGAGACCATACATAGTTGGAAAGAACAGTGGTTCTATGTAGGGGGGCCGTGGATGAGCTCGGTTGATGAGTGGGAACCTGGCGTAATAGACGCCGAGCTTTGGGTCCCAGAACACTTCATTGCTAAAATGAGTAAGTGTCGTGTTCTTTATTGCTGTTCCTTTTTTGTCTAACGCTCATAATTTATTGTTTGTGCAGAACGTATCCCGGCTTCAGAGACTTCCTCCTTGTTTGACGACCGGGTTGAACAGCTCTTGGACCTTCCTGCGGATCGGAGGAAGTCGTATCTTCTGGTTACTGAGGATAATCTTTGGGCCGCGGGACTTCGATCAACTAACCCGAGCAGAATGTCTTCGTCAGGTAGCTCCTTTTTCTTCTTTTTTTTTTAACATATCTTCCTTATCCAGTCCCTAAGGGCAGGAGTTCGTCGGGACGGAAAGAGACGCCTGCACAGCGGGTGGCGAGGCTGGCTGCCGAGGCCGCCGAGCGTAGGGAGCGCGCGGGCAAGCGGAAGAGAGTAGGGGTCGGGCCTGAGGATAGCGTGACCAGGGCCGAGGGTTTCCCCATTCCTGAAATTACTGTGCCCGCCCCGAGCCCTGTACGGACGGGCCGTGCGAAGGGTAAGGAGCCCGCGATTGATTTGGAGGGCCATTATCTCCCTGTGAATAAGGATCGGGAAGAACCTTGTGCCCAGATAAAGGGGCGGCGACCGCGCTGGTTCCTTAACTACATCCTGGCAGCCACCCCAACCGCCGAGATGCTCGACCGGGTCCCTTCAGCGGTGGTTGAGTCCAGCCATGTCCCCATTTTGGGTTGGACGCCGAAAATGGAGATGGTGACCAACGACATGGGTCCGAATGAGCAGATCCAATTTGGAAATGCTATTTTTGGCCGGGCGTTGTGCACCTATGTGAAGGCCGCTGGGGAGCTGACGGCCTTGGTTGAGAAACACAAAAAGGCAAAGGCCGATCTCAAGGCCTTACAGGAGGAGCACCACCTCTGCCCTTCGCTTATCAAGTCTCTGGAGGAGGAGATGACCTCTCTGAAGGGTGAGATGGAGCTTCTGGAGAGCCGGGCCTTTGAGGCCAATATCTGGAAAGGGAAGGCCGACGAGATGGCCACGGCGGTCGAGAAAGCGCAAAAACGGTGCCTGGACATCAGGGCCGAGCACGAGGCCTATTTGCACAGTACTAAGGCCCAGCTTGAGCAATTGACCGAGCGGGTCCAGACTTGTGAAGCTGTGGGTTATGCCAGGGGCCTTGCCGACGGGGCGGCTACTTTCCAGAAGACACCGGAGTACGAGGAGTTGATCAACCTTAAATATGTCTCCACCTGCTATGAGATATTGGATCTTATGAAGGAAGGGAAAACCGTTGAGGAGGTCCAGGCCTATATAAAGTCTCAGGCGGCCGACCTGAAGATTGAAACTCTCGGAGATGATGAGCCGAAGGTCGCCGAAGTTGTCGAAGATCCAGTGGTGATTCCGTCTGGCGAAGGTGAAGGACAGTCTTCTCAGGCGGCCGGTCACGAGGACAGGGCCGAGTAGATTTTTGTTTTATTCCATGTATGGCCTGCGTGCCGTTTTTCCTTGACTTCCTTTGTATTCTGATATGGAACGGCTTATTTTGAATGAATGAAATCTTTTTATGGCCTTTGTTGCTTTTTTTTTTCTATGTTTGGGCCCGGTTGGTCTGGCCGCTGTCTTTTCTGTTCGTCCTTTGTTGATTGTGCCGGACGGGCTGGTCTTGTGAGGTGCCGAGGCGAACTCGGACTTGTAGTGCCGGATGGGCCGGTCTTATGAGGTGCCGAGGCGAGCTCGGACTTTGAGTGCCGGATGGGCCGGTCTTATGAGATGCCGAGGCGAGCTCGGACTTTTAGTGCCGGATGGGCCGGTCTTATGAGATGCCGAGGCGAGCTCGGACTTTTAGTGCCGGATGGGCCGGTCTTATGAGATGCGGAGGCGAGCTCGGACTTTTAGTGCCAGATGGGCCGGTCTTATGAGATGCCTAGGCAAGCTCGGACTTTTAGTGCCGGATGGGCCGGTCTTATGAGATGCCGAGGCGAGCTCGGAGTTTTAGTGCCGGATGGGCCGGTCTTATGAGATGCCGAGGCGAGCTCAGACTTTTAGTGCCGGATGGGCCGGGCTTATGAGATGCCGAGGCGAGCTCGGACTTTTAGTGCCGGATGGGCCGGTCTTATGAGATGCCGAGGCGAGCTCGGACTTATAGTGTCGGATGGGCCGGTCTTATGAGGTGCCGAGGCGAGCTCGGACTTTTAGTGCCGGATGGGCCGGTCTTATGAGATGCCGAGGCGAGCTCGGACTTTTAGTGCCGGATGGGCCGGTCTTATGAGATGCCGAGGCGAGCTCGGACTTTTAGTGCCGGATGGGCCGGTCTTATGAGATGCCGAGGCGAGCTCGGACTTTTAGTACCGGATGGGCCGGTCTTATGAGATGCCGAGGCGAGCTCGGACTTTTAGTGCCGGATGGGCCGGTCTTATGAGATGCCGAGCCGAGCTCGGACTTTTAGTGCCGGAAGAGCCGGTCATTCGAGGTACCGAGGCGAACTCGGTCTTATAGTGCCGTAGGAGCCGGTCATTCGAGGTGCCGAGACGAACTCGGTCTTATAGTGCCGGAGGAGCCGGTCATTCGAGGTGCCGAGGCGAACTCGGTCTTATAGTGTCGGAGGAGCCGGTCATTCGAGGTGCCGAGGCGAACTCGGTCTTTTAGTGCCGGAGGAGCCAGTCATTCGAGGTGCCGAGACGAACTCGGTCTTATAGTGCCGGAGGAGCCGGTCATTCAAGGTGCCGAGACGAACTCGGTCTTATAGTGCCGGAGGAGCCGGTCATTCGAGGTGCCGAGGCGAACTCGGTCTTATAGTGCATTTGAATTAGAAACGAAATAAGGTTGAATTTTATTGATTATACCTTCATAAGGACATAGCATTTGACGAACGAATTAATCCTTGGCCATCCGTATATTCTAGCTAACAAACTCTGTTCTGAAGGGCTTCGTTACTCTCGTACGGTCCTTGCCACTTGGATTTAGGAGGTCCCGGGTCGGGCCCTAATGCTCGTTTAGTAATGAGGTCTTCGACCTGGAAGCTTCGATGATGAACCTCGAGGGCTTTGTAGAAGATGTTCCGCCTTTTTGCTTGGTTTTGTTTTTGGGCGACGATGTCCTGGTTCTTAGGGTCACATTGACCTTGTTCTTCGAAATGAATTCTCCGGTGGGCGTGTTCCAATCTCGATCAGGGTCGTCGTATTAGTGCTGACGGCCATGAAGATATTTCACAAGTGGCGGACCGATGTGTTGCCAAGTCTTTAGGGAGTTCTTCAGGCCGTGATCATTTGCGCTTTTCGAGGCGGGTCTTGAAGTACTGTTTCATAATTGTATTGATTGCCTCGACTTGTCTGTTGGATTGTGAATCATGTGACATGGAGAAGTTGCTTCGTATATGGAGGTCGTCGCAGAACGCCGGAGATTCTTCCTTGTCGTGGTAATATCGGATATGATGGACTAAGGGTTCGTGAGTAACTTTCATACAGGATGGTTTATTTTTTGTTCAGTTGTCTGCACTAGTGGTTTGGCCCCGACCCACTTTGGCAAAATAACCAATCGCGACGACTGCGAACCGTTACCTCAATTTTATCTTCTAGATGGGGGGCCCGAGCCGGGCCGAGGGATTTGACCAATCCGGGCTTCCTGGGTTCGTATCAGCCCCTACCCGAGAATCACTCCAAAGTGAGGTTTAGCAAAATCAAGGGAGATGGCTACTTCCAGATCGGCCCGGAGGGCCTCCTGTTTCGCTTTATAGTTGGCGGTTAGAAAACTTGAGCGAACGGTCGAGCAGAACAAACGCTGGCCGGGGCCGGCGAGGGCCATTCCTGCGCTTGTTTTCAGGGGGCCAGTATGAGTACATAGACCAGCTCTACCGGGGTGTATCCGAGCTCGGCGTCAGATAGGCCGGATGCTAGACCGCGTTTTTCAATCAAGCGAAGTCGGTGCAGATTGCAGCGAGATTCTCCTTGGGTCGGCAGTTGCAGGATTGTTGGTAACTCGGTCGGTCGGGCCCCTCTTTCCTTATAGAGATTATTCCTTTGCTTATTTCAGTTTTACCAACATGTTCCATTTTCTGCCCTTCCTTCCTCATATCGAATTCCGTATTTCACCGTTGGCACCGCTGTTTGGGGCGTTTATGCGAAAAACTCCTTGGGCTTCAATGATTCCACCTGATCTTAGCCTAAGCTTTGTCCAATAATGGTTTGAGTTCTCTCGCCTGCCTCCCAACAGATTATTCTTTCCGGATTACCAGGGTCTTTGCGAGGATCTGTCGGGAATTCCGAAGGAGTTTTCAGATATTATGGTGTATGTTGATTGCAACTTTAATTTGAAGGATACGAGGACTCTTTGAGAAATTTTCTAGAGCTTTGAGCTGCGCTCGATATCCTTCGAGTTATGACCTTTAAAAGGTCAGCCGAGTCGAGCAGGAACTCATGGTCACAATGGCTCCTGTGCTTTCAACTCCTACTTACGATGATTCCTATGCTTTCGACTCGTGGTTACGATGATTCCTATGCTTTCATCTCTCCACTTATTGGTGAGGGTGGTTATTCCCGGATGAACGCAAGGTATGCCAAAGCGCTCCGCCAACTGGAACGGATTTCCCTTCTTCGTGGCGGGCTGATTATATTCAGAATTTGTAGTCATAGCTTGAGCGACTCGCTCAAGCTCCCGGAAGTGCCCTCCTTCTAGCGCCAATCTGTTGACGTCTGATTTGGTCAACGTCACGTGTGCTGATCTGGACGAATGGATCGAAGCCACGTAGAAAATAATAAACAAAAAGGAAGGTGTTTGATCACTAAATTTTATTAATGACCTTTTTGATAGAGTAGAGCCGGGCCGAAAACATTTTGGCCTGTCCGTTTTGCTGGTGCTTGTTCATTACAAGTCTTATTTTTTTTCTCTTTTCTCTCTTTTTCTCTCTCTTTCTCTCTCTATATCCTTTTTTTCCTCTCTTTTTTCAAAAGTCCTCTTTATTGTACATTCCCCTGGCATATATATAGGCAATGTCAGCCACTCGTGAGATGACAGCAGGCAGATTCAGGTGAATATGCTGATGACATTTGTCACAGTGTGGTGACTTCTTCGACATGTGTCACCTTCTTAAGTTTGCTTTGGGAAGGGACATGACAACCCTCTTTTATTGTCCTGTCTGCCTGTTCTTTGGGCTTTTGGCGATACTTATCTGTTGCGACCGACAACGGGGTCGGCCCTCGAGCTTCCCACTACTCTGGTCGGTCTTATTCATGATTATGGTTCGGAGCGTATTCATATAGGGTCTGCTCGGTCCTTCTGGTCCGGATTCCGGGTCGGCTCTAATGTCTCTGCCCGGTCCGGTTTTTTGTGAGTCCGAGAGACAATCGGGTCTATGACCGGTTCGGCTCCAGGATCTGCTCGGCTGGTCGGCTGCCTGGAGCGCTTAAGTGGATGCCAAGGTGGATCGACTACCAACAGGGCCGATTTGAGTTTTGTCTTTAACGAACGATATTTGTTACTATTTACCCAAGTTTGAATTCAAGCGAACCGTAAAATTCGAGATCGAGCTTGACTCGAGCAATATTCTCGAGCACTCCGAGCATATGTTCTTTTTTAATTTTAGATTTTAATTTTTCTTTTTTGTTATTTGATAAAAATAATAAAATAACTATTTATTTTACTGAATATAATTACTACTAGTAAATAATTATAATATTTAAGGATAACATATATATATATATATATATATATATATATATATATACACGCGAGCCGAGCTTTGATCGAGCTGGCGAGCATTCGGGAGCAGTTCGACTAGATTGCAGTCTAGGGTGGACACAATAGGGACGGAAAGGAATGAAGTTTATTTTATCACGTGCCTTTGTATTGATGATTTACATTCCATAATTTTGTGTGAATCGATCGGAAAAAACCAAACCAAACCAAACATACCTAGTAAATCCCGCTCAGAGCAGGGTCTGGGGAGGGTAAGATGTACGCAGACCATGCCCCTACCTATTACGATAGGGAGGCAGTTTCCGTGAAGACCCTCAGCTAAGTGCACAACAACATATTGAGTGAAAAATACAAAGGGAAGCATATGATACAAAAAACTCATTACCATACCTGAGCCCATGGCTTAATCCACATGGGACTTACCTAAGAGGAATTTGGCTACTTCACTCCCGATAAACACTGCTCAAACAGAAGAGAGGTTGACTCCGCGCATAGCTCCCTGTCCAAAATACACCACACGCAAAAGGCAATAGGATAAAATATACAATAAATGAAAAAATGCAATGCTCTAGGTCAAAGCTAACCGAGACAACCCAACCCTGAGGCTCTCAACTAGAGCATCACTCCCAACTAAAGAATCCACAACTCTGATCTGGCGCCTTCAAGCGCACCTATCAACAGTCATGGTCTCGGAAAGGTTTAAGGCCTTCAAATCTAATCTCAGCTGCTCCTCCCACGTCCTCCTCGGTCTGCCTCTCCTCCTCTCCCCGACAACTACTAAACTCTCGACCCTCCTCACCGGAGCCGATGCCTGCCTCCTGCGGACGTGGCCAAACTATCTCAATCTCCCTTCCCTAACTTTCGCTGAAATGGGCGCCACTTCTAGCGCGTTCCTCAAGACCCCGTTCGAGATTCTATCTAACATTGTGCGACCACACGACCAGCGTAACATTCTCATTTCAGTCGCTTCCAACTTGCTCTCAAGCGACTTATCCATCGCCCAACATTCAGAGCCATACAACATTGCAGGTCGGATTGCCGCTCTATAGAATTTACCCTTCAACTTTAGAGGGACTTTCTTATCGCACAGGACCCCTGTCGCTGCTCTCCACCTTAGCCACCCCACCTTGATGCGATGAGTGACATCATCTTCACACTCACCGTCCTTCTGAATGATCGAACCCAAATACTTGAACTTATCCGTACGGGGAACGATCTGATCTGCAATCATTACCTCTACATCTTCCTCGTTGGCCTCACCACTAAAGTTACAACAGAGATACTTTGTCTTAGACCGGCTCACACGCAAGCCCTGGGATTCTAACTTAGACCTCCAAAGCTCCAACTTCGAGTTCACCTCCCTCCTCGACTCCGCTACTAACACAATATCGTCAGCAAAAAGCATGCACCATGGAACGCCATCTTGTATCCCCCGCGAAATGACGTCAAGGATCAGAGCGAAGAGAAGAGGGCTTAGTGCCGACCCCTGGTGTAGCCCTATCTCAACCGGAAAATACTGGGTGTCACCAGCTGGGGTCCTAACGCACGTCCTAGCTTGGGAATGTAATACCCCAATTTTTCGGATATATTTTTTGTTTATATGTTGGATATCGTTGATGGATATTTGTGCTTGAGAACGTTCTGAACGTTTGATAATGTTATTGAATGCGTATATGTATTCATTGTGCCGTATGATTGATTGGTATGTCGAGATATTGGTTAAGGATAGCTGAATATGGCTAGGCACAGCAACGATAGCGCATGCTATAAGTGTTTCATTAGCGCAAGCTACTGGGTACAGGTAGCGCACGCTACGAAGTATTGATAGCGTACGGTAAGAGGTTCGGTTACGTACGCTAAGGAGGACCCCTAACGTACGTAACGACTTGCTGGGTTAGTTCCGGTAGGTGGCCGACAGGTAGGCCCAAGTTAATTTTTATATTCAGTTAGCGCACGCTAACACATGTTGGTTAGCGCACGCTAACATCAGATCGCCAATAATGGAATCTTAGATTTCGGCGAGTGGACCCAGCCATTTGCGACGCGTGTCCAGATAAGGTCAGCGGGTGTTTGTCATGTAGGGCTAGCGCACGCTAAACCCTATGATTAGCGCACGCTAATTCCAGATCGGACAGAGGGAATCTTGTCCTTGTCAGATGTTGTCGGCATGTGGGGGCACGAGTGGTAGGTGAACACTGTAGCAAGTCAACTTCAGATATCACACACTAAGGTAAATGACTTGCGTACGCTAGGCAGGATGTTTTACGTACGTTAATGCATGGGCATTACGTACGTAAGCTAGTTTACGAAGCAAGGCAGTAGCCTCTGGGCTGCGATAGCGCACGCTAACAAAGTCAGTTAGCGCACGCTAAGGCTGTAGCGCACGCTAAACATGAGATGTTAGCGCACGCTAATAATAAATATTATAAAAGGGGACAGACGGATATTGTGAGGCATTTCGTCCATTCTTCTTCCTTCAGTCGGGGGAGAGAGAGAGAGTTGAGAGTTATTTGGGATTCCCAAACACTGTATAATGATAATCTTTAAAAACATTAGATTGAGAGCTTGGATTCAAGCCTTGTTCTTCAAGTTGTTCATGATTTTTTGGATGGAGTTCTAGTGTTCTTCTTTTTGGTTCGTCTAAACCAGGTAATCTTCGTATTCCCTTGTTAATGGTTCGTTTTTCTTGGATGATTACATGTGAGGAACATGTTGGATAATCATATAACGATGTTATATGGTATTATATGGATTTTGATAAGAACTTCGAATGTTTCTTCATATTATTAAAGATGATGATTCGTTTAAACCGTTTTGAGATGGATTTCTGGATCTAAATACGAGGTTGAATTCCAGATTGTGCATGTTATGATCCTTGTTACCGAGTTGGTCTGATTATTGACATGATTATTGTTCTAGGGTGATTAATCAATAGGTATAACCGTTGTGCTTCGTTGGAAGACCGTGGGTCGTTCGATCAAGTGAAGAGCTCGTAGACGAGGGCGATGAGTTCGGTGTTGGTTTTGTCGTGTTGGTATCCAGGCAAGTGTTTACTTGTTCGGTTGTAATGTTTTGATGAGTAATTCCATTTACATTTCATAAGTATTTTATGTTGTATTGCATATTGACGATTGTTCAGTGATGTTCTAAAAGGATTAGAATGCACAGTTGATGATTGTTGAGATACTTGGACAATCTTGGGAAGATTGTAGTATTCGGATATTGTTGATGTCATTTTGGATATTCTTGGTCTGTAGTATGCATTTCGGAAGGATGTCCGAATAGAGGTATGTTTTATGGAAATCATACATAGAAGATTGTGTACGGGAAAGTATTCGGTATTGAGGTATTATGTGGTATTATCATAATATTGGGATTTTGATGAGAATCGTTGGATTACCGGAAGTGGTAAGGTTATCGTTGAGGTTATTATTCTCATGATGCACGACATGTGAATATTTATGTTTATGTACTTGCGGTTATTTGTCGGGCATTATTGCTGACCCCGTTGTGGGACTTGTTTTTTCAGGTATTGAGGACTTTAATGGTAGCGGTCGTGAGGCGAGGATTCCGGACGATACTGGCTATGGCATATTGTTGGGGAATCGTGTATTTTGTCTGTGTATTAATTATTGATGCATATGTATCTTGTACTGTATTTCTTTCCGCTGCGTGAGTTCTTTCAAATGGCTTTCGGCTTTTTGCCAATTGAGTTTCATTTCAAAAACCGATTCCCTTAACCGAGTTTTTGGCCTTGATCGTTTTGACGGTAGTTGGTGTTTACAAATGATTTTGTGAGTTTTGGAAAATACTACCGTCATCGGCCTTTTTGTCGTTCTTGTATTGGTTTTTAGCCTGGTGAGTTCCGGCGCGGGGCCCACGGCGTGTAATATTCCCAGGCTGAACCGGGGTGTTACATGGAATACATGTCTTGGATCGCCCTAACGAACGGCAACGACACCCTCCTCTCTACTAGGCTCCTCCAAATAACATCGCGCGGAATGCTATCATAAGCTTTCTCTAGATCTATGAACACCATATGGAGGTCCTTACGCCGCACTCTAAACTTCTCCATAAGGCGTCTGACGAGATGAATGGCCTCAGTCGTGGACCTCCCCGGCATGAAGCCAAATTGGTTCTCTGAGATCTCAACTTCTCTTCGAACCCTGCATTCCACCACTCTTTCCCAAAGTTTCATAGTATGACTGAGGAGTTTAATACCCCTATAGTTACTACAACTCTGAGCATCGCCTTTGTTCTTGAAAAACGGCACGACAATACTATGCCTCCACTCCGTCGGCATCTTAGAACCTCTGAGGAGGATGTTGAACAGCTCTGCTAGCCACTGAACTCCGACTTCCCCCAGACAAAACCAAACTTCAATAGGGATCTGATCCGGGCCTACCGCCTTAGCTCTACCCATTTTCATTAGAGCACCCTTTACTTCCTCCTTGCTGATGCTTTCACAGGAACTAAACGAACGGGTAGAAGATAGACTAACTCCTTGCACCACCGAGTCACTACCCATAGCCTCATTGAAAAGTTCAAAAAAATACTTATTCAACCTCTCCTTAATAGCCACATCGTTCACTAATACTTGACCCAAATCATCCTTAATAAACTTAACGGGACCCAGGTCGCGCCGCCCTCTTTCCCTAGTTTTCGCTAGTTTAAAAATAGCATTCGCTCCTTCGTTGGTGTCTAGGCGCTCCCTCTTAATCGATCGGACAATATTCCAAACATAGTGACATGGGGGCAACAAGGTCTACGTGGCGAACAATCTAGTGCCGACTTGGTCATCGATTATAGCCGACTGACCATCAATATATGCTGCCATATCCAAACAAACAAATAAACCAAACATACTCAGTATATCCCACTCATAGTAGGGTCTGGGGAGGGTAAGATGTACGCAGACCATGCCCCTACTTTTTACGGTAAGGAGGCTGTTTCCGTGAAGACCCCCAGCTTAGTGCACAACAAAGTATTGAGTGATAAATACATAGACGCAAATGATGCGAAAAAGCTCAAAACCATACCTGAGCCCATGGCCTAATTCACATGAGACTTACCCAAGGGAACTTTGGCAACTGCACTCTCGAATAATGCTGCTCTAACAGAAGAGAGGTTGACTCTGCGCACAACTCCCTGTCAAAAATACACCACACGCAAAAGGCAATAGGATAAAATATACAATAAAAGTAAAAAAATGGAATGCTCTAGGTTAAAGCTAACCGAGACAACCCAACTCTGAGGCTCTCAACTGCAGCACCACTCCCTACAAAAGAATCCACAACTCTGATCTGGCGTCTCCAAGCGCACCTATCAACACTCATGGTCTCAGAAAGGTTTAAGGCCTTCAGATCTAATCTCAGCTGCTCCTCCCACGTACTCCTCGGTCTGCCTCTCCTCCTCTCCCCGACCACCAATAAACTCTCGACCCTCCTCACCGGAGCAGATGCCTGCCTCCTGCGGACGTGGCCAAACCATCTCAATCTCCCTTCCCTAACTTTCGCAGAGATGGGCGCCACTTCTAGCGCGTTCCTGAAAATCCCGTTCGGGATTCTATCCAATATTGTGCGCCCACACGACCAACGTAACATTCTCATTTCAGCCGCTTCCAACTTGCTCTCAAGCGACTTCTTCATTGTCCAACATTCGAAGTCATACAACATTACATGTCGGATTGTCGCTCTATAGAATTTATCCAAACAAACAAATGATGTGAATTATTATGATGACGGAACATTCTAGAAAATAAGGGCACCAATGCACCCTAGAACCAACCATGTAGTCACAGACAGGACGCTACGCGGCGCCATTGCTATAAGAAGACAATAGTCAATCTAAGGACACCAATAAATAACATTACCAAACACTTTTATAAAAGGTCATGTGCTCCACTAAAAGAATAATGCTTCTTAATCCTCTGGGATATAGTTGTATAAACAGGACCCGAGTTGGGAAGAGAAAGGTAAACGCAAAATTATCTAAATGAAATGTAAACGAAACACTACGTGAACAGGACTTAATTTATATTTCAAATCCTGTCTTTAACTAATTTATAATGAACACAATGTTTTTATTCAAGAACATTTCCTTTTGTTATTAATTTGTTGGAATCGTTAATGTTTTAATTTTATCGACGCCTTGAAAAGCAGAGTTGTAGACAATCAAGGATTCGGCTATCGGTAACATTCCTTTCTCCAAATCAAAATCGACCCCAATCACCCTATTTATATTTTCTGAATTGATATCTCTCGACGGTCTTATAATCTTCTTTCAATTTCTAATTTCTATTTCTTATCTTTTGATTTTGTCTTATTATCTTTTCTATTTCTATTTCTAATTTCTAATTTCTAATTTCTATTTCTATTTCTATTTCTAATCTAATTTCTAATCGACCCGAATCACCCTATTTCGTCTTATAATTTTTTCTATTTCTATTTCTAATTTCTAATTTATAAAAAAAAATTATATGTGTCTTGTTTATTGTACGGTACAAATATAGGGGCATAAAATTCTTATCTCGTCCTGGGCATCAAAACCCAATGGACCGGCCCTGCTCGTTTCACCTTTCGACCGTTTGAGTTTTCTTTTTCTTTTCTTTTTTGCCTTTGGACGCTTTGAGTTTCTTGCGCCGCCTCCCTCAAAGTGTTCTGCTTTTCAATACTCAGACAAATAGCAAGTAAGTTTGAGCAATTGGGCCAGGACCAAATATATATATATATATATATATATATACACTATACCTAGGCTGCCCCTAAGAATTTGCTGCCCTGGGCTGAGGCCCATCTCGCTCATGTATTGGGCCGGCCCTGGGCGTACGGTGGCGGAATAATTAAATATTGAGGGATTCAAGCGGCAGTGTAGGAGGCCAGATCTCGGCGGGCCCTGTGGTTGGATTTGAGGGGGTCCACTGTCCAGCATGGAGCAATCACTTGAGGGACGACTCATTGTGCGCGGTAGTTGAGGATATTTATAAACCTGAGAGCCGGATACACATCTCGTGATTTTTTTTATCGGACAATGTTAGTTGTTAGTAGTTAATTCACCAAGCACCGGAAACCCCCTAGATTCAACATCAGGCCTCTTTATAACTCCATTTATAATTCGTTCCCAGAGAGAATCGAACCCGGTCTTCCACTAAGGGAGGAACCCGGTGGCCAGTTGACCGACAAGGTTACTCCACACATATTAAACTAAAAGAGTAGATTAATACCCTATAATGATGTTCTCATCTATTATAAATTATCTAATTTTAATAGAACAAAAGACAAGTTAATCATTATAATCAATTACTGATTATTTCAATCTCGTAATTAATTATACGCCAAGTAATTGAGAACTATTATTGCTCTCATCTCTCAAATTATGAACAATAATATTCAATATGTAAAAATATAAATTAAGTGTTTAAACACGAATTAAAATCATTTATTTAAAAAGGAAATACAAGTAGATATAATATACAATAAATCATCAAATACCCGTCACAGTCAATTTACTTTAATGTCCCGGAATCCAGTAAACTTATTTACATAGGGAAATAATAATAAGAAAGCTAAACATAGACCTCATGTTCAAATAAGAAATAAAAAAAGTAAAGAAAAAGAGATAAAAGGTAATGGACGATCTCTAGATCAAGACAAAATTACACGGATGGTCTCTGTGGTTTGCTAAGTCAAAATGAGTACACCAGTCGTACCTAATTTTGAAACCTGTCACCCTTTCAGTCCCTAATTTGGATGTCCCGTTAGTTTGGACGTTAACTCCTAAAAGTGTGAGGGCAATTGTGTCTTTTCAGGTTATAATTAATATAAAACCCACCCAACCCCATTGACCTATTATTTCACTCCCATTTCACACACAGATATGCAAAAAAAAAAAAAACCAAATCCCAATTAAGATAACCCCGATCATATGTAACCCTAAAATAAAAATCAAAAAATTGTTTAACTATTTTAAATCAATCATGTCGCAAGGTTGGAGAATACGAGAGAAACATGAGGGAAATGCACCTTTGAAAGCATACGGTAAAACCACTACTTCATTTACCTTTTTTGTATTTGATTTTTAAGGTTAATGTGTTAATCAATGGTGTTTTGGTTGACATTACATTCAATTTACCTTTGAAAGCATACGGTAATTATGTTTTTCTTATTGCATTTTTCAGATGGACACCCTACCATGTTTTCAATGAAAATTCATCATGCTGGAAAGTTTAAAGACTATGAAGAAAGGAGGTAATGGTTTAGTGGCGTTGGTGGATGTATTTGATATGGATAAGTTTTCAGTCCATGAGTTGAATGATGTAATGCAGGCATTAGGTTATGTTAATGAAGAAGAACCTATTTACTATCATTATTTGATTCTTGGGACTGATTTAGAAATAGGACTAAGAGCTCTAGGAAATGACATAGATGTACATGGTTTGGCTAAGTATATCAAGGATGATAAGATGATTGATATGTATTGTGAGTGATTGATATGTATTGTGAGCATGAGACATCAAAACTGCTACTTTATTTGATCCCCCCAGTTAAAAGTAGTGTGGTGATTGAAGAGTTACCTTGTCACACTCCCACTCCCACCCCATCCAAGAAAAGGCCCCCACCCCAAAAGAAGTTGTTGTTAGAATACCATAAACCATCTAGCTGAGACACTCATACTCCCACTCTCACCAATGCTAATACCACTGACACTCCAACTCCCACTCTCACCAATATTAGTGAACCTGAGAAATTTCCTGAGACTGTGGAAGATATTGTTCATGAACTCTTGAACAATGACTATGTATTTGATCCCTTTGATGTTGAAGTGAGTGTTCCTGTGAATGAAGGGGCAAGTGATCCAGTTAATGATAGGGATAATGAACCTGTAGAAAAATTAGTTGAGCATGATGAAAGTGGAGAAACAGAGGATCATAGTGACTCAGATGAGGATGAGAGTGACTCAGATGATAGTGATTACTTTGTTGATGAAGAGGATGTTGTAGAAGAAATTAATGTTGATATGCATGATTGGCATTTCAATATAGATGAAGATGTTGAGTGGGTGAGACATACAGACAGACAAGAAGAGAATGAGGATGCACCAACAACAGAAGATGCAGAAGATGTTGAGGAGGTAGATAATGAAAACCTTGATAGTGGTTCAGATGAGGATGAAAATGAGCTTGAAAAGATTAGGAGGAGGAAGCTTAGAGAATTAGAAAAGGCAAATAAGAATGCAGACAACATTAAGCATAAGCATTTCTTCTTTTTTGGTCAAAAGTTTTCTAGTGCTGCTAAAGTGAAAGAGAGAGTACGATTGCATTCAATTGAAACAAGGAGAAAGTTGCAGTTGTTAAAGAATGATAAGTTGAGGGTCAGGGCAAAGTGTATGGGAAGAATTCCAGTGTTTACAAGTGATAAACATGGGCCTAGCCAGCCTGCAAATGATGCAACGACAAAGAAAAAATTAAAGGGAAAAAGTTTAGGTGGCAGAGGCAGGCCCAAACCATTAGCAGAAGATGAGTGCCCATGGGTCTTACTAGTTTCTAAGATTAGGAATTCAGAGACTTGGGAAGTTAGAACATATCAGCCCGAACACAAGTGCCTACAATCCAGAGACATAAAGGCTTGTACTTCTGCATTCATGGCCCAGGGTATCATTGACCAAATAGAGAAAAGCCCTGATGTTCCCATTAATGCACTTCAAGACCCATTGCAGAAGCAATATGAGGTTGGTGTGTCTAAAATGAAAGCTTTTAGGGCTAAATCTAAAGCACTGCATCAGGTAAAGGGTGATTACAGGGAACAATACTCAATGTTGAGAGATTACTGTTTAGAGTTGAGAAGGGAAAATTCAGATACAACTATAAGGATAGAAGTTGAAAGAGATTCAGACCCTAACCTAGAAACAAGAGTTTTTAAAAGGATCTACATATGTTTAGGTCCATTGAAGAGAGGTTTTAAAGAATGTGGAAGGGATTTGTTAGGACTTGATGGTGAATTTATGAAGGGTCCATACCCTGGGCAGCTTTTTACTGCTGTTGGATTGGATAGCAACAATGGCATATATCCAGTGGCATATGCAATTGTGGCGAAAGAAACAACCAATTCATGGACTTGGTTTTTGGAGTGTCTTGGTGATGATCTAGATCTGGGCAGGGAATCTCACTACACTTTTATAAGTGATAGACAGAAGGTAAATATTTGACTTTTTCTTACAACCGTGGTCCCTAACTATGTAATCTAACATTTGTGTATTTCAAACAGGGTATCATACCTGCACTGGCTAAGGTATTTCCTAGTGCTGAGCACAGGTTTTGCCTTAGACATATTCATGAAAATATGAAGCATAATTGGAATGGACAAGCATATAAAGATCACCTTTGGGGATGTGCCACTGCAACTACAGTACCTCATTTTGAGCATGCAATGGAGGAGTTGAAAAAGTTCAACATTGAAGCATTTGACTGGTTAGCTAAAATTCCAGCTCATTCTTGGTCCAGATCCCATTTTACAGGTAAAGATTGTTGCATTTTAATTAAGTTACTCATGAATGTAATTGCATAGTTGTGGAAGTAGACTCTCATATCTTATCATGCTAACAGGTAGAGCTAAATCTGATATATTGTTGAACAATTTGTGTGAGGTTTTCAATGGGAAAATATTGGATGCTAGGGATGCACCTATAATCAGTGCCTTAGAATACATTAGACAGTATTTAAGGAAGAGGATTGTAAATGTTCTAGGTGTGATAGACAAAACTAAAGGCCCACTCACCCCTACTGCCACTAGACTATTGAAAGCTAACATGGACAGAGCAAATAACTACTCAGTTGCTTGGAATGGGGGGGATGAATATGAGGTCAAAGGAACATATGGTTCTCAGTATGTGGTGAATGTGGCAAATATGGATTGCACTTGTAGGAGATGGGAATTAACAGGCATCCCTTGTGAACATGTTGTGGCATCCAACTACAATATGTCACTTAATGGGATTAATGTGGGTATACCAAAAGAATGGGTGCATAAATGTTACTGGTTATCCACTTGGAAAAAGGCATACAGTCACAAGATTGGTAGTATAAATGGCAAGATCATGTGGAAGAAATCCCAAATCCCTTCAAAAATCACTCCTTCTAAACATCATACCCCAGTGGGCAGGCCAAAAAAGAGCAGAAGGAAAACAAAAGAAGAAAAGTCAATGGTTAAGGATGGAAAACTATCAAGGGCATTTAAAACTGTAACATGCAAAAAGTGTGGAAACATGGGTCACAACAGAAGATCTTGTAAAGGTCAAACAATGAATCAACCAGTTGGGTCATCTACACAAGCTGCTTCAAGTTCACAAGCATCTACACAAGCTGGTCCAAGTTCACAAGCTAAGAAAAGGTCCTCATCTACAAAGGCTGGTGATGCCCCTGTCCCAAAGAAAAAAAAATTTGCTGATGGAAGTGCAGGATCACAGAAGAAATCTCAAAGTGCAGCTACAAAGAAGAAGAAGAAAGTTGCAGGTTGATTTAGTTGTGTACTTGCCCAAAACAATTTCATGTATTTGACAATCCTTATGCTTTTGGTTTCATGACATGTAATGCATGCAGTATTGCAGTATAGCAATATCTGTATATGACATTATTGCTTTTGGTTTCATGGTATGTAACCCTAGAATTGCAGTATTACTTATGATTAGTAATGTTTAAGGTTGACTTTTACTGGTCAAACCTAGTTTTCTATAATCACTTGTCTTTGTTGATTCCAGTGTTTACTAATGGTTAAGTTTATCATGCCTGTTCCTTGCCCTTAATAAGCCAGGGATAATTTGAACAGCACGCTCACACATTGGAGGATCAACCCAATCAATCCAACCACATCGTGATCTCTGTACAAAGAAAAAGAAGATAAATAAGTTTTTGGGGTTTAGGTACGACTGGTGTACTTATTTTGACTTAGGGACTAAACTTGCAATCCGTGTAAACCACAGGGACCATCCGTGTAATTTTGTCACCTGAAATGACATAATTGCCCTCACACTTTTAGGAGTTAACGTCCAAACTAAAGGGACATCCAAATTAGGGACTAAAAGGGTGACAGGTTTCAAAATTAGGTACGACTGGTGTACTTATTTTGACTTAGGAACTAAACTTGCAATCTGTGTAAACCACAGGGACCATCCGTGTAATTTTGTCCTAGATCAATCTTGAGTCTTTGTTCTTGATCTTCGGGATGCCTTTAATCCCTCTTAATGATATTTTTCTGCCTCTTGAATCAAAATAAGCCCCAGAAATTAATCTTTGTGGTCTTTTATAGCCGCTAAATTTAGTCCATGAGGGAAAAAATGTGTAAAGCTCGTCAAACGAGGAAACTGCACTGCATAGTGACAAGTAGAGGTGGACACGAATCAAACGAATCGAGCTTTTAGTATTATTGACCGTTCGTTCGTTCGGTTCGTGTAGTGTTCCGTTCGTGTTCGTGTTCGACGAACATTACAAATTAGTGTTCGAGTTCGGATCGACATATTTTTTATCGTTCATGTTCGGTTCGTTTTTGTTCGATTGTTCTATTCGTACGCTTTGTTCGTTTATGTATCACAAATTTTTATGTAGCCAAAATGAAATATATAAATATTGGAATTCATACACAACCGACAAAAGCCCAAAACACCAAAATTTCATCATGAAATTAGTACCCAAAACGAAATACACACATAAATTTATTAAACAAGTCGATCAACAACATTGGGCAATACTCCAAGTCTCCAATGTTCTTCAGTAGACAAGCACCTGTAATTCCATGAAAGAAAAAAAAATCAAGATCACAAGCAGACACAAAAGTAGTACATGAACGGTTCATTAGGGGGCTTTGACAATAAATTTAAATAACTAGACATTGAAAGATGTCAAATAGTCTTAGATTTTTGGGTTTTTAATTAATATAATTCCATTGAATTAAAAACAAAAACAAATCTACAGTTCAGACAATTGACAGCAAAATCATCCTGCTATGGTTTCATCCTTTCTCTGGCACTATTGATAGAATGCACTCCATTCTTGTTTTTCTGGCAAATATTAGACAGTTTATTTGAGACTTGAAACTTATGCCATGTTGTGCAGCGTACAGTATGATAATGTGGTTATAGCGGACTCAAGGACCCTGATTACTTTTTCAGTTTGGAACAACATAGTATATTTTGTAAATATTCCAATCCAATCACATTAGTATAAATTTCCATACTAGTTCTGATTACTATTTCCTACTAAATCTAGTGTCCACATTTCATGAATAAAATATTCCAATCCAATCACATTAGAAAATATATTTTCTTAAGACACGAACAAATAACACCCTAAAACAACACCAGAAGATCAAGTAAGAAAAGGCACCTGAAAACATAAACCAAAATATTATGTATGATAGAACATAAGACTTAAGAATTAGGTAATGTGACCTCCAATGGATTCTGTGCTTTCTGCAAAACAAAAAGAAAAACAGGAAAAACAGGTTAAAACAAACAAGAACACAGGTTAAAACTCATTAAATCAAATAGAAAGTTCACATTTAAACCTTATCCTTCATCTTCACCCTATGAAGCTTACGACACCAATCTCCCGCATACATCAACGTTTCAACGGTCTTTGGCGTCAAAGAAGCACGGTAGGTATCACTGACTCTTGTTCTGGCACTAAAAGTTGCTTCTGAAGCCACGGTGCTAATTGGGATGTCTAAAATATCAGCATACATTCTTGAAAGAATTTTGTACTTTATAGCTTCCTTCCACCACTTCAATGCATCCAAAGTTGCAATATCAATCCCAACTGCATTCTCTTGGGTGAGTCGACCATCTTCAAAGTAAGCATCTAGCTCATTTTTTTGTGGTTTACCACACTCAACAGAAGATAAATGACTTAGGATTGCACTCATACCCGTAGAACGAGATACTGATGAATTGATATTTCTATTTTGTGCATTTGAATTGCATCTCACCATTTGAGAACTAGATGTCGAAGATGATGGACCAGATTTTTTAGAATACATCTTATCATTTTTTTTCAGGCTCGGGCATTTCTCCAAGTGTCGGTTCATAGATGTCGTGCATCCACTAGCATAACATTTTAGCTTTTGGCCGCAATGGCTACACTTCAATTTCATCACTTTTACATAACCTTCAACGACCTCAGTCTCCGTAAAAGATTTTCACACCTTAGATTCTTTTCGTCTTTTTGGTCTATGTGCATCAAGACCATCTCCACCAGCATTCTCACCTCCAACTGCATTCTCACCTCCAACTGCATTCTCACCAGTTTGCTCATTTTAGGCATCATCTTTCATGTCTTCTATAACCTCATCATCACTACCTATTGTTTCATTTCCAAGTGATCCCAATCCTAATATATCATTAGCATAATCATCAATTTCCACACCAGTTCTGATTTCTCCTAAAATGTGGACTTGCGAATCAACATCTTTAGCAGAGGTATACGAAGCCATTTTGACACCTTATAAAATTTATCAAATGGTTAAAGAAATAAATAAATTTACAAACAAATTGCAGCTACTTTATTTGCATAAAATTAAATAGTAACAAATTGCATCTACTTACGGCAACAATGGATCCACGACGGATATGTACGGAGTAGAAGTCGCAGCGGAGATTAGGGCTGGACTTCTGCCATTGATCGATGGAGATGGAGTGGATTGGAGCTGTTGATAGATGCGTCTCTAAGAATCGACGGATATGGAATGGAGTGGAGCCGATGATAGATGCGTGATGCATCTCTTGGTTGAAGGTTAGGTTAGGTTTAAGGTTTAATTAATAGTTATTCCTTATATATATATATATATATATATATATATATATATATATATATATATATATATATATATATATATATGGGTGATTTACATCTGACTACCTTTTTAGATGGTCTAATTACTGTTTAGTCCCTATTGTTTCATATATTACAATGAAGGACAAACTTTGCTCTATCCAGAAACTATATTTACAACGAAGGACAAAAGTCAAACTTTTAGATGATGTCACTGGAGAGAGAGTACTGATATTCCGAATTTGCCCTTTTATTTTTCTTTTCTTTTTTACCCATTTTTTTCGCCTCACGTAGGTGGCACATGCTGGACCTCATTGTAATATATTTAACACTTTTGGACTTTAGTGTAATAAATTTTTAAACTTTCAAGTAGCCGTTATTTTTAAATTTCACTGTTTAAATTAAGCCAATTTTGACCTTTTAGGTCTATAATTTTGACCTTTTTTGCCCTGTTTTTTGCTCTGTTTTTTTGGAAGAAATGACATAAAAATTGAACAACCAAAACAACATTAACTGTTGGAAAATGAAATTGACATTAAAATGACATTAAACATCATCATGTTTCATATACATGATCAACATTAAACATCAACATTAACAGCTATGCAGTCTTCTTAGAACTCTTCTTTCATTTCTTTGGAGCAGTTTGCTTGGGCCTATTTCTCTTGGCTCCATGGCGGATTGGTCCTTCATTATCATCCAAGTTGTTGTCTTCTCCAAACTCAGTCTCAGTAGCACATGTTTGCTTCCCTTTAGCCTACAACAATGAATGCACAAAATCAAAAAAGCACAAGTTTATTTAACAAACTAACGCACAATAAAAATGAGTAACCTACCTTCTTCTTGTTGGGACAGCCCCTTGAGTTGTGTCCTTTCCCTCCACACTCACGACATGCCACTGTATCCTTCCTCCAACCATGAGCAACATTTGATCTACCACCTTCACTTGCCTTCTTGTGCCTTCCCACCTTTGGTCTTCCTCTTTGCCTTTTCACAATTGGTGGCAGACACACCTCACTTACTGACTCCAAATCAGTTGGCCAGAAAACATGTTGGGGTACTGGTTGTATCAAGATAGAGTATGCCCTCAAGTAGGCCTCTTTTGTGTGCTTTTCATCAATATATTCCACAGGTGACTCTCCAGTGTATGACAAAATAGCAAGTGCATGCCTACAAGGGATTCCTGATATATCCCACTTTTTACAGTCACAAGTCCTAGCATCTAGATCAACTCCAAATATGTAGCTGTAATCTGACACCTCAGACTTCCTATTACCCTCAGTCACAATGCTGCACCTCCTAGACTCATGAATATTATCATTCAACCTTTTTAAAGTCTTAGGCATTAACAAAGCAGTACATGCCAAAGCTTTTTTCTGCCTAATACTCATCCTTCTCATGATTTGCTGCCTAAGACCCTCCATTAGATTTAGGATAGAATGTGCTCTAATGGGCTCAATCCAACTATTAAAACACTCAGACAGGTTATTGGTTACATGATCAACCTTAGGTGTTGGAAGAAAACAAGTAATCAAAGAAAAAGAAAGTTAGTTAGAAGGTACCTTTTGCCTATCTGCCATAAAGTGCCATCTTTTGGCAGGGTCAAAGCCACCAAACATCTGTGAAAGGCACTCAATGAAAAAGCCCCAACTCTACTTGCACTCAACCTCAACAACAGCTACAGCAACTGGGAAGATCCCACTTTCTGGATCCATTCCCACACAACTTAGCAGCCCACCAAAGTACCTAGCTTTCAAGTGGCAGCCATCAAAAAACAGGAAAGGGCTACAACCAGACTCAAAGCCTGATCTGAGTGATTCTAAGCCAAAGAAGAATCTACGAAAGGTAGGTTGAGCCAAGGTAGGGCAGGGATCATACTGCAGCAGTGCCAAGGATCCAGGGTTTGTTCTACTCACCATATCACAGTATCTTGGCAGCAGTTTAAATGCCTTAACTGGATCACCACCTATGATTTCTTGAGCCCTCAATCTTGCTCTATACATTTTCATGTATGAAACCTCAATTTTCAACTTCTTATTTGCATACTTAATAAGGTCATTCACCTTGTACTTGGGATTCTTCTTCAACTCACCCAAGATTTTGTTTGACAAGAAAACAACGTCAATCTCCTTAGGATTTGATCTCCTTACACAATTATGCTTCCCAACATAGGTCTTGATCATCATAATATTTTTATCCTCCAACAAACTAGCATGTATCCTCCACTCACAACCCTTCCCCATACATCTAGTTGTGAACCTTTTACCATCATTCTTCTCCCTCTTACATATGAAACCAATCTTCACAATGTATTCTTTCACCCTCTCCCTAAGTTCATAAACACTGGCAAACACTTGCCCAACTGCAAATTCCCTATCCCATCTTTCAACATCACCAAACTCATCCTCAACTAGCTCCTCATCTCCTATAGGAATCTCTCATTCCTAATCTTCATTGGACTCTTGGCTCACCCTACCACTGCCCCTTGGCGTACCACCTTTATTCGCTGGTGGTTGAGCCTGCCTACTACTACCAATTTCCCCACCTATGTTCACATCATCCTCAACAGGTCCTAACTCTTCATCATCCCCACTGCCCAAATACTCATCCTCACTGTCATTACCCACACACCTAACAAATCCCACCTCCTCATCCTCACTCTCATGCATATAAACCTTTTCAGGTTCATCATACTCACAATCAAGGTCAACATTAGGACAGTCCCTCTCCCCACTATCCTCAGTCTCCCCACTGTCCTCAGTCCTTGCAGAAGAAGGTGATTCATTATTTTGTGGTTCAGTTGGAGTGGAGTGTAAGTGACTGGGGGAAGAGTGGGTAGCAAACAATAAGTCCATGAAATTAGAATCATACATGTACTTATCAGTGTGTGTTGTGTCATTTGGTATTTCATTTTGTGTAGTGTGCAATGGAGGATCAGTTTGTGTTTCTGTTTGTGTCTGTGTTTCAAAGTCCATTTGTGATGGTGTTTCAAGAGGGATTTCAACAGGGGACTCATGAGTAGGTGTGGACTGTGGATTTTTTTCAATTGGTGTGCAATCATCATCACATATTTGTCTCTTCCCATGACTTCTAAGCCCACTATCATCAACAGCTAAAGGCTCTACAAATTCTAGAGTGACATACAACTCAATTTCCTTAAACTGCCTATTTTTATGAAACAGTTCATGCAAATCATCATTTCCTTTAAGTTCTAGCCTATCTAGATCACCTTCTACATCAGCATACAAAGTGACAAATACAGACTTATGCCTATCCTCATCAGGTATGCACTTCTCAAAGACATCATCAACTAGCCTATTGAAGGAATATTTATTTGGTTTTATGTTAACCAAAGTGTGTTGCTCATCCAAGTAATGCGTCCTGATCATATAGCCTCTCCCATTTGAAATACCTACAAACAAACAAACATAAACAACAAACTGGTGTTAATACTCTGTTAAAAAAGAACAATATACACATAAACACACATAAACAGTTAAGCATAACAACACAAATAATTTTTTGAAGTTAGAGTTTCTGGCGACTAAATACGCCCAAAATAAGATCGATTGACAGAAAATTAACAGTTAAATAGACAAAATTGATTGACAGGTTTTGCATACGAATGAAAGCATAATTAAAGTATGGAGTTTCTTTACATACCTTTTGTGGAGCTCTCTCGTTGAACCCCAAAACTCAACAAACACGCTGTGAAACTCCATCGGAAATTGCACAGAAACTCCTTCCCTTCAACGATTGACGGTACGCACGTCAAAGATGGTGGCTTTTCGTCGGAATTTTGGTGAATAATGGCGAGGGTTTGTGGGATGAAAATGGCGACGGGTTGAGAAAGAAAAGGGAGAAAGAAAAGGGAGAAAGAGAAATGAGACGGGTTGAGAGAGAAAAGGGAGAAAGAGAACTGAATTTTAATCAGAAATGTATTTTAAAAGAAATATTTTATTCAAGTAAATAGAGGGACATTTTTGTCTTTTTAATGAAAGTCAACACCAATTCAAATTTTTATCTTTCGCTGTAATTTATGAAATAATAGGGACTAAAGTGTAAAGAGACAATCTAATAGGGTAGTTGGCTGTAATTTTCCCATATATATATATATATATATATATATATATATATATATATATATATATATTAATGTTCGCGAACACCCGATCAAAATATAAAATATTCAATGTTCGGTTCAAAAAATACTCGAACATGTTCGGTTCGGTCAAACCGAACTCGAACTGACCGTTGACCGAGCTTTTTCACGAACAGTTCGCGAACGTTCCGTTCATGGGCCACCCCTAATGACAAGGATAGTGTCGTCATCCTTTCACGGTTAGTGCGACCACATCTGATAACGGACACGGTCGAGGTCATGGCCGTGTCAATCACCACGGCCCGCATTGGCTGACACTAGAACTATCAAAAATTGGCCCGGCCCATAGGCCCGCTCGATTTTTGAACGGGCTTGGGCCTGTATTCAGCCAGCCCAAAAAAATCGCGCCAAATTTACCCGTACCAGATGGCCCGATGGGCCTCAGCGGCCCGGGGCTGAAAAAGCTCGTTTCTATGGGCCAAAATGGCCCGACACACACGCATCTTTTTTTTTCCAGGCATCAATAATAAAAATTAAGCCTAAAGGCCCAACCATCTAACCCTCCCCCTGCCTTGTTATCAAACACAAGAAGAACGACCCGGTGTGGTGGAAACCCTACTTCTCTACAATCGCCGCGCTTTTCTCCGTTCCTCCATTGCCGACGATTTTGAGGAGCACTAAAATTTGCTGCTTGTACTCTCTGCTATTATTCTTTCTTCCGCTATCTCGCCCGTCCCCACACATGAATAAAAGAGAAAGCCAGCCAGACCTCCAACCAGCACCGCCATCCGATATTTGTTTTACAGGTACATAAATTGCTGATATCCTCCATTTTTAAGGATATTCGTAAGACACAAAACAGTGCTAGATGAAGTCGTGTTTTCCTTAGTTTTTTGTTTTTTTTTAGCTTGAAAAAAAATCTGATTGATTTTTATATTATTTTAGCTTGAGAAAAAAATAGTGCTGATATCCTCCATTTTTTTTTGTTTTTTAGCTAGATGAATCATCCTGATTTCAGATCTTTTTTTTTATTCACTTCACAATTTTTTAAACGGGCTTATTCACTTCTTTTTTTATTTCCTTCACATTTTGGTTGGTCAATGGAATTAATAGGGACTAGTGGTTAGTTTTCTACACCGCCAACAACTTTATACCCGTTTGTTTTCTTGCAGATATGGACATGGATGATATTATGGATGATGATTCAGATTTTCAAGTACTGGAATCTTATTCTACTCCTAAGAGCACTGCTGCTGCAGGTAAAGATGCTTGTTTTGGTGGTACAAGCAATAAGTTGATAGGGACTAAGAGTACCAGGGATGACAGAGTTGACAGTGAAAATGTTAACGAAGGTGATCCTAAAAAAGGTAAGTCTCATGTGTGGGAGTATTTTGAAAAGGCTGGGATAAGAAATGGGGTACAGAAATGTAGATGCAAATGCTGTAACAAATTGTATACATATAGATCGGCATATGGCACTACTCATTTAAGGCGGCATGCTTTTAAGTGTTTAAAAACTCCTAAGTTTCATGATGGCTTAATTTGCAAAATGGCTTGTTATGTGAAGGTGATTTTTTTCACGTGAGGTGTTGTGCATATATTTTGAATCTTATTGTTCAAGAAGGTTTAAAGGTGGCTGATGATGCTTTGAAAAAAATTAGAGGAAGTGTTAAGTATGTGAAGGCTTCGCAAGGGAGGTTGACTGAATTTCAAAAATGTATTGAAGAGGTGCACTTAAATGATGTCGGTGGAAGTTTCTTGAAGTTGATTGTGGTGACTAGATGGAATTCGACATATATGATGCTTGAAAGTGCTATTAAGTACGACGTGCATTTACTAGCTTAAGCTACAATGGTAGAAATTATAAGCTTTGTCCAACCATGAAAGAGTGGAAAAGAGAGAAAAGATATGTTCTTTCTTGCCCCATTTTATCAAATCACTAAATTGGTGTATGTGTCACTATATCCCACCTCTAACTTATATTTCATGCAAATTGCAAGCATAGAAATGATGATGCATGATCTTGAGAATTGTGAAGATGAGGTCATGAAACATACGGTGGGAAGGATGAAGAAGAAGTTTGATAAGTATTGGGATGAATATTTTGTTACTCTTGCATTTGGATGTGTTCTTAACCCAAAGGCAAATTTACAATTTTTGAGCTTTTGCTATAAAAGACTTGATCCGGATAATTATCAAGCAAAGGTGAATAGGATAAAAGAATCTTTATGTAAACTCTTTGGTGTTTATGAGCAAAATAAAACCACATCCAGTTTATTCCCTAGTATCTCGTTACAAGACCAGCCTCATACGCAACCACATTCAAATGAGAGTTTGACATCATCCACGACTACGGGTGCGACGTCTATTCTCGATGTATTTTAATGTTTGATACAGATGTGCAATGTGCAGAAGAGATACGATTATATGTAGCAGAGTCCAATGTAGCAGATGATGAGTGACATTGAGGATTTAAAGGATTTATCTGTTTTTGTAGTTCGAGCGTTTGCGTTTTTTCGAACTAAATGTTGATTATTGAGCATAAAGGACGGAAAATTTTGCTATGTATTTCAGACTATGAGAATATGAGGACCTAGATTTTTAATACATTTTGTTGTCTTTTGGGATTTGAAAGAATCTGTATGTAGGCATTTCCAAAGTTTTTTTTCTGCCACTGCATCTGGAATAGTGGGACTCCCAACAAAAGACAACATTTTGTAGTCATTTTGTTGTCTTGCCTTTTGGGATTAGAAAGAATCTGTATGTAGTCTGCCACTGCTGTTGGAACAGAAGGAATTTCCAAAGTTTTTTTTCTCATTTTCTACCTTAAGATTGAAATGTCTATTTTCTTTTAATAATCTATTTGTTTGGGTGTTTTTTCAAGTTATTTGTATTGAATGTCATTGTATGGCTAATTTAATGAGTAAATTGCCTATTTTTTACAACTTCCAAGTAATTTCATATATATTTTTTTAATTCAAAAATAGGCCCGGTGGCAGGGTTGGACTGGACTCAGAAATCAGCAGCCCGATTGAATTTCGGGCCAGATCGACCCGACCCAAAAAATCAAATGGCCCGATGGGATCGGGCCGGGCTGGACCGGCCCGGCTACTTTGACAGTTCTAGCTGACACGGTAGCAGTCATATATGTCTGTTCGGATACTCGGTTGGAACGGTTGGCAATGGGCTTCTATCAAAATTTTAATGACCCGTGACTTGAATCTTTAAAAGTTCATTGTAAACTTCAGCTTAACTAAAAAAAATTGGTATTTCACCTTAAAGTCAATATACGGTGTAAATAGAATTTTAAGCACCCATTTGTATGATGTGTTATATTTAGCAAAATATGATTAGGGCAAAAAAACTGAAATACTTTTTATACCTTTTATGTTCCTATTTAAGCGGTCAACTATTTGTATGCTTATTATTCTTACATTTGAGACTTGATATAACTTAAACGTCAAGCTCACGTCTTATAACTGAAATTAATACTGAACTTTAGATATTGGAACCACAACATAACTAGTAATAGTAGGTATGATTTGTTCCATGGTCCTTCTGCAAGTGATATATCAAATTTATATTTTTGAACTGTTTTGTTAATTTTGAATGTATACTGTTTGTAAAGTTTGGTAATAAATGGAATCAACATGCGAATTTTGTAGAATTAGGATTGAAATCAAAATTGGGATTTAATCTAAAAAATGTACAATTGAGATCCGAAATATATTTGTATTTATATTAAATATTTTATATATATTAAAATTTGGTCGACACAATATATAAAACTCATGTATGTGTCGACACATACATATTTTTGGTAATTTTGGTTGGAGAGAGAGAAAGAAAAGAACCTTTTATTCGAAACACAAATTACCAAAAAAAAAAAGAAAAGTAAAACGGTGACCCCCAGTCCCCCACCCACCCAACAGCCTCTCCATATAATTAGGGCTCCTTTGGTAATCTAGTCAAGATATGTCAAGATATGTTAAAAATAACAAGGTTGGTTGAGATATGATGAGAAAATATGAGATAAGTATAGTATGAGTGATGTGTTTGGTACTCTAATTTAAAACCGAAGTAAAACAATAATTTACCATTATAACCTTATCACAATTTAAAAATAACAAAAATATCATAATCCTCGTGCTTTCTTTCTACAACATCAACGCCCGCCGCCCACCATGGCCACCTCCATAAATCCATCAAATCAATTCACCAAATTAAAACGGGAGGAACCGACGAGCCGCCCGCCACCCACCATGGCCATCTCCATAAATTCATCAAATCAATTCACCAAATTAAAACGGGAGGAACCGACGACAATGGTTGTTGTCTGCGGACCGACCGAGAGATGGAGGCAGAAAATTGCTGCTTCTGTGACACGAAAGCAAGAGCGGCGGCGGTGCCGCCGGAGACTGGAGCGAAGCAAGGTGAAGGCGCGAAGACGATGAGCGTAGATGAGGACCGAAGTGAAGGCGACGACGAGAGGGAGATAGAGTGAGGCAGAGCGGATGGGATGAGGTTAATTTAGGTATAGAATAAATAAATGGACATAGTCTGGACGTAACAGAGGTCTCCGCCTGTTCCAATTACTTCGTCAAACAGTGAATTAGCACCGGACTTCACTTTTTGAACGGGCCGTTCAATTAATGACATGGGCTACCAAACAATCAGTATACCCCAATTAATATTTGTTAACTGCCCATATCCAGCGTACCAAACACGCCCTTAGTGTTATTTACTGTTGGAGCGCGTAAAGTTTCCCAATCATCATATAAATAAAAGAAAATTACTACTTTAAAGAACATTCGTCTAAACCAAAAAGCTGGACCATAAAGCCCGCGTGTAAGGAAGTCGAGGAATCCAACGTCTGACAATTAAAGCTTGACCAAGCTTTTACATATAAATTCCAAAGCCAAATCAATACTTTTCTTTTCTCACCATTTTTTGACTGAACTAAAATTATTTCTATTAATTAATATTATTTTAATTGCTTATAACTTATTCTTAGGGAATGAAACTGATTAATAAGGAGTAAAACTAACTTTTACCGAATAACGCTGACTCATAATATATTTAATTATCTTAAATTATTGATTTTAAAGAAAAAATCAACTTTTACTGAATAAAGCTGATTCATAATATATTTAATTATATAAAATTATTGATTTTTAAGATTACAATTGACTTGTACTGAATAGAACTAATTTTTACTTATTAAATTAGAGAGAATAGGCCAAAAGCGACAATCTCACACTCACTCGTAATAATAATTATTATCTTCCTTTTTAAATTGTTTTTTGATTGTAATTTATCTCTTAGAATATAACAACAAAAACATTAGTAAAGAATTATATTATAAAAATATTTTTCAATATGAATATAATAATATAACTTTTGTAAGTAGTATAATCTCTATAGAACAATATAATCAAATGATACATATGACTGTACATGAGCATTAATTATATTTATTAATTATACTGATTTTTATATTCTTCAGAAATAAAAAGTCATTAATATCACAAATATTAAAAATTATGTTTAGTAATTTCATTATATTAAAAATAAGTTATTAATATTTTTTCAAAATTTTGATGGAAACTACAAATAACATGAAATTTCGACTAATTAATATAAAAGTCAATAAAATTAATGTAATGAGTAGGGCTGTTAGCGGTCCAAGTATATTCGAGAACCGCCGAGAATCGTCCGATAATACTTGGGATCGATACTCACCAAAAATGTTAGCGGTCTGGATATTGGTACCAAAGTTAGAACCAAAATCGATAAGGACCGAAATCGATAACCCGATAAAAAAATCGGTATTTTTTCATAGACATACATTGTACAAAATATGATATAAAGTAATACTCAATACTTTAACGGTTCAGACCCAAGAAGATAATAAAGAACCGCCCTAGTAATGAGTATGATATTCATGTCCCAGTTGGTCCAATGTTTCAATTTTTTGAGTGGCGCCCCTTCACTTTGTTCAAATAACCATCTCACCCCTTTCTCAACTTCCCACATACCCCCACCCCACCCCCACCCCACCCCACAACTCTCCAATCTTTTCTCCAGTTTCTTAAATCTTTCAAACTACTTGAAAATTGTCGAGATCTGGTTGCCATTTACAAACCATTGCTGTGAAAAACCTTCACACTGGGCATATACTCGGTACAAGAAAGTCTCGTTGTGGGTCCCTGTCTTTACACAGCCTTGAAAGATATCCATTAATTTTTTCGCCTTATCTTGAAGCTGACGATAGGAAACTTCATTACTTGTTGAAACATTGTGTAAGGATACCAAGATAGTCCTTTTTTGTATTTATAGATCATGTGGTTGATTCGAATTTTAATAATGTTTTAGTACCGACGCTGGAAATCTCATACTTGTGTTTTTCTTCTTCTTCTTCTTCTTGTTGTAGTTAGAATCTGGGAATCAGCGTTCGAGGATTCTGTTTGGTTTGTGTACAAAATGGGTTGGAGAAATATGGTGTTTTTTCGAAGCATGTTTCAGGTCTGTAACTCCCTTTTTTGTTTATAATAGTGAATTTTCCTGTGCTTTTTGCCTTTCCTGATGTATTCTGTACTACAAAAACAATATTCAGCTTTTCAGGAAGGAAAGACTTTCTGACTTTGTTAAGTTGTGGGGTTTGTGTTAATTTGGATATTGAGTAGCACAGATTAGAGATTGATGCAATTTAGTATACTTTCTATACTTTGCTTTTAAGATTATTCCAATTTGTGTAGATCCCCTTTTAATCTATCAAACGAACTTAAACTAAGGGCATTCGTTTCCGAGTGAATGGAAGTTCTCAACGGTATAACTCGTTTTGAATCATCTATTATTAAAGCTTTTTGTTTCCAGCTTATGTTTTTTTTGATACCGAGTTTCCAAGCTTACACTTGACTAGTCATCGGGACAACAGCCCCAGCCCCAGCCCCTCAGAACTGTTACCAGTTAAATCGGGAGATGTGTTTTTAATTTAATTACGTGCATGTATGTTTTATATGCTAACAAGCAGGGTAGGCAAGATGAGGTTGAACTTGGATGCCGACATACTGTAAAGTCTCATGGAGGAAAGGTCGTAAGGAGTCACAAGCACGACTGGCTAATACTGATACTGCTTGCGGTTACAGAGATAGTTTTGAATATCATTCACCCGTTCTATCGTTTTGTGGGGAAAGATATGATGACAGATCTTAAATATCCTATGAAAGAGAACACTGTACCAGTATGGTCAGTTCCCGTGAGTTTCTCAATCTCCTGACATCTTTTTTTTTTTTTTTTGGTGTGTGTGTGTTAATATTCAGGGAAAAAGTGAATAAATCTTTATTATGTCGTTGAGCTTCAATGTCTTTTATTTCATTTCTATAGTAGATGCTTTGCACTAGTGTGATTTTGCATTTACTGATGATATAATTTTTTGTGTTATTAGCTGTATGCAGTGTTGCTGCCTATTTTTATTTTCGTTCTGTACTATCTCCGGAGGCGAGATGTCTATGATCTCCATCATGGTATACTAGGTAATGATATTTTACACATTTTCTTTTCCTCTGAGTTTCTCGTGTTGTAGCTTGCAATCCGCTAAAATAAAAAAGCGATTATTGGATTTTGGTTCGAAAACAATCACATTTTAGTGCTTGTAAATTTCCAGCTTCTGCTTCTGGTGCGGACGTGTGCTTTATATTTGCAATTCTGATTCTGGTTTGACTTAGCACTTCGAAATTTCAGCAAACACTCTCTCTTAACTTAAAAATATATTTTCAACTTCTATCTGCAAACACTACCAATTCATGATTCTCGACTGCTTTGATTCCGCGACAATAAAGTCTTACTCGTATTTTGCTCGTGAATTGACTGCAGGACTCTTGTTTGCTGTGCTGATAACCGGAGTTCTCACAGATTCAATAAAAAATGCAACGGGCCGACCGCGACCCGACTTTTTCTGGCGTTGCTTTCCTGATGGGCAAGAAGTATGTCATTTTAGAGTTGTGCGGTTCTAATTGGCTAAAACTAATTCAAGAAAAATGCCCATAGTGGGTTCAGAGAGCCCATTTACGATGTTACCTTAATATTATTTTTAACATATAATGCCTTTCCCATAATCAGGTTTATGATCGGCTGGGAAACGTGGTGTGCAATGGTAAAGGTAGTGATATAAAAGAAGGACACAAGAGTTTTCCAAGTGGTCATACTTCGTGTAAGTAGATTTAGTTTCTTTCTTAGGCATGTCACATTTTCCTTAATATGTTTAGTTTTTGTCATTGTGGTGTCTTGGACTGATGATACATTTGATAAATTTCATGATAATATTTTGCAGGGTCATTTGCAGGTCTCGGTTTTCTAGCATTGTACTTGACGGGGAAGATCAAATGCTTTGATGGCCGTGGCCACGTGTCGAAATTATGCGTTCTTTTCTTCCCAATACTCGCTGCATGTCTTGTTGGTATATCTCGTGTGGATGACTATTGGCATCACTGGCAAGATGTTTTTGCCGGGGGTCTCCTAGGTGTGTTCCCTTTTCCCACATGATGAGAAAGTTAAATAAAAGAAAATCAACTCTCATTCCTTTAGCATCTTTGTACCCTTTCAGGTCTTACGGTTGCTACATTTTGCTACCTGCAGTTTTTCCCACCTCCGTATCACATAGAAGGTACATACCCCGTTTGGTCGATTTTGTTATCCTCTTCCTGTTCTCTTTAGGGGGGAGGATGTGATACCCCGTAGTAGATAAATTGGATGATTTGTTATTTGTGAACCGTCGAATGAATTTGGTTATTGTGAACTGGAATTATTTTTACTGAAGTTGAACTGACTTTACTTGATTAAAACTACTTTTTACTGATTGAAACTTTTACTAGTGATTGAAACTGTTTATTGAATCACACGATCTTGTGGATTTCAAATCCATAATACCAAACCTATTGAACTTGCCTGGATAGTGACGTGAATCATGATATTATGAGTATCAAATTCGTAAGCTCGTGTCTGGTCTAATTTCCCGAGTCATTATGGTGGATTTTCGACTCGGCGGGCTCTCTGATGTTACTGTCATACTTTTGGTTTATGATTCCCCATTTAACGTGAAGTATTTGCAGGAATGACTTAGTGAAATGCTAGAATTAATTGCAATTTTAGTCCCTTTTAACTATTGGGAGTTGGCAATTTGGGTCCTATAACTTTTTGATGCCTCAATTTTGGTCTTTGACCAATTTGGCCTTAGTGAAAATAGCAATTCCGGTCGTGTAAATTTTTTTATTTTGGACATTCTGGTATTTAAGGACATTTAGGGAATAATGAAATATTGGAAGAAACATTTGGGACCAAAACTGTGTCAGCTTGGAACTATAATAATGACCAAAATGGCAAGGAATTGAAATTTAGAGGACCAAGATTGCAAATGTTCAAAACGTACGGGGCCCAAAAAATGCTAGTCAAATAAGCATGAAACATAATTCTGAACTTGATGTAGCTCGGAGATGATCTTTTTTTTTTTTTTTTTTTTTCCTTTGATGGTAGGATGGGGTCCTTATGCATATTTCCGAGCATTGGAGGAATCTCGGTCTTTACCAGTTCAGGCAACTACGAACGGGATCAACATCCGAGGCACCAATCACCACCAACAGTCTGCGATAGGCGGCAACAATGGAATTGATCAAGATTTAGACACAAGTTATGATGCTATGGAGTCTGGAAGAAGGTAGACTGGAAATGCTTTGTTCTTGGTTTTGTTAATTCTGGTTTTATTTAAGGCAGAGATTGTTAATATCTAGGTTGTACTGTTTATTTTCAAATTTATTATTATTATTAGTTTAGTTTATGTCTTTGTGTAGACATGTACTGAATTCGTTTGAATTTACGTTTTCTTTTTAGAACGGCTTACACACGCACTCACTATTCTACTCCTAAATCTATATCTATTGTCTGCAGCGGGACTTGAACCCTCAACCTTTGGCTGAGGGGCACCTATCCGTCAACTCCTGATACAGCTAGGCTAAAGGCCCTTTGGTTAAAACTTCGTTTTATTCGACTGTCGGAAAGTCTTCATTTTGTTTGGAGCAGGTTAAGATTGATTTCCTTCCAGAACCGGTGCCTACTCATTGACCTAAACTAACCCAAGTGGCTGGCTGGGTGATCCTGGGGTAGGCCGAACCAGATCCCGGCTGGCTTGGGAAAAATAAAACCGAGACTGGTCCAGTAATATACTGGGTTGGGCTGGACGGTTCCAGCCCCACGGCCGGCCCGGATTGGTCTGTGCCGAGATGGGCACGGTCCAACCTGATTTTCTTTTTGTTTTTTAAAATAGAGGGGGCTAAGTTTGAATGTGGGAGCAAAAAAAAAAAAAAAAAATGTGGGAGCAATTTTTTAAATTTAGGGCTTGGGATAAATTTTTTAGATTTAAATTAACTTATGAAATTTAATTTACCTCGTAAAAAATTAATATGCCTACATTTCTAAAAAAAAGGTCGAAGTCCACTTGGGTTATTTTTGCATACTTCATTTACTTTACAAATCATCACTTACCTTACTTATTTTGACGAGGGAGTTTGATTTGCTCAATTTTTAAGAGAAAAATTGTTGTCCCCCACTTGATGTGTTCGGATTTGCATGAAGAATTCATTACCATCCACGGATTATCGTCATCTTCGTTGTCCTTTTGTACATCCCCTTTTTCTCGTTTTTTTTTTTTTTTTTTTTTTTGCATATTAATATGGATAAAGGTGTTCTCTTCTCATTCAAGTCATTTTATCTTCTTAAAAGCGATTTTAGTAGCTATAAATATTTATAATATTCACTATTTTAGCTGAGATGCAAAAATGTCGTGCTTATAATTTTCAGTATATAAATCAATTAAAGAAGTTAATATTTATAATTTCTTATTATAGGTCTTAACCTAAGCAATCATAATAATACTAATCTATAGAACTTCAACGTACAAGTGTATATTTACTTCATTTCTTACATTTCAACCATGTTAATTACATAAAGACTTGTAATATCTTCTATTATGTCATACTTACCTTACGACGTTTAATCATTTTCTAATGTGCAAGAATATACCATTTGCGTTTACAGGCAAATCGCTTAACAAATATCCAATACATTTAATACTTGCAGAGAAAGGGAAAGTACTTTGTTATTTATGAAAAAAAAAATCCTCGAGACAAGAAATTACTATTTTTAACATTATAACCGATGTGTGACTTCTCGATAATATCAAAAGCAGTAACATTTTTTTTTAGCAAATAATCAGTACCAATCAAATGAACGGTAATGCAAACATAAGGTTGATCCCTAGGAGAAGTACAACAATCACCAATGACGGATTCGAGCTGATCGACCACCAAGAATCGAATTAAGTTTCTAAATCATAATATATGTTGGGTATCGGGTCGAATAATTTGGCTAAAAACAGGATCGATTATACAAGCGGATTAAACGAATATAACAATTACAGTTTATATTCTACGAGATAGGGTTTAAGGATTACAGGCCAACTAAATGAACCTATAATTATAACCAATATAATTATTGCAATAATCCCGAAAATGATGCTGCCGGAAAAAGGAATACTAACGTCCAAAATAAATCTGCAAACCACAAAGATCCGATCTAGTTAGCAATGATAATGATAACAACCGATTGGAAATACACCAAGCAATTAAAGCAACAAACTGCAAAATATATATTTATATATATAACAAATATATATAATATATAGATAAATACTAGAATATATATATATATATATATATATATATATATGTTAATAATGAATTGCACGAAATCACCAAGAATAGCAATATATTAGTATCAGAAAAACTCCTTATTTTAGGAGGAGATGAATAGTCTCAGATCTTCCGAGACCCTTGCAATTAACACCAATACAATCGTTTTCCACAGAGGAATGCCCTATCCACCGCCTGTCGGCCAACAGGTCGGTAGCTCCTTCACTTTTAACCCAGAAACCTCAGAAACCGTTCCCGATCTCACTCACGGATATCACAACAAAGATATCTCAAGATTTCACTCAGATTCTCAGAAGGCTCAAATCGCTTTTTCTCGGTGGCCTAAAACTCCAGCCCTGCCGCGCCTTTCATACATGGAGCGATGGAATCAGATACAAGAAGTGTCACGGGATTTCATCGTCCTAGTCAGAGGCTCACGGGAGGACGGGTGATCAGAGAATCGGGAGCAGAATCGCGGCGGGGTGAGAGTTGACCGACAGGGTAGGTGAGCATGGGAGAGAAAAGGGAGAGACGAGAGAGAAGTGAGTGGAGGCGGTGAGGAAATGAGGGAGAGGGTTAGGGTTAGGGGTTATAAGGTGGAACCAACGGTTGAGATAGAAGGAGGATAAAAAATATCAATCGGACGGTTCAGGGTGAAGGGCTGCCAAATGAGCTGGGCCGACTCTATAAATGGTATGGGCCAATTTAAAATAAAAGAGGAAATATATATTTGGGCTGGTTGGGCCAAATACTAACATTTCTCCACCTTTTGGTCCAACCAGTCAAATTGCATTTTCAGGTTTCGGAGAAAACTCATCATCGCCTAGCTCCGGGGTTTCCTGCACTTGCACAAAGTAAATAAGGTAAAGAATTCACAAAGAAGACTAACTCACAAAGAGATCCCCTAAAAAACACAAAGTTCAAAAAATTTATTCGACTGAATCGAAATTCAGTCTTCTCAAACAGGATTTAAATTTATCAACGGGCAAACACTTACTACCCATATCCGAAGGATTGAATTGAGATGGTATTTTTTCAAGATAAATTATAAATTTAGCGACAATATCACGAATAAAGTGAAAACATACATCGATATATTTTGTTCTATCATGAAAAAACAGGGTTTTTACAAAGTTGAATACCAGACCGACTGTCCGAAAAAACCTCGACTTTATCTTTTAGAAAATCAATTTATGATAAAAGTCCTTTTAACCAAATCGCCTCTTTTAACGCTTCCGTTATAGCAACATACTCAGACTCGATAGTAGATAAAGCGACTATAGGTTGCAACTGAGATTTCCAACTAATGGGTGCGCCACACAAAGTAAACACATAGGAAGTAGTAGACTTACGATTATCACAGTTTACAGCATAATTGGAGTCCACATAACCTACCAATTTAACACCTGAGGGTGTTTGGAGAATTTCAAACCGTACCTAGCAGAACCATTCAAATACCTGAGTAGCCATTTAACGGCTTGCCAATGATAGACCCCTGAGTTAGCCATGTACCGGCTAAGACAACTTACAGCATAAGCTATGTCTGGTCTCGTACTCACCATTAAGTACATTACAGAGCCAATTACATTAGAATAAGGCACATTTTTCATATACTTAACATCATCATCTGTCTTAGGGGATTGGTCTTTACTAAGAAGGAAATGACCAGCTAAAGGTACATTCGTTGGTTTGGAATCAACCATTGAAAATTTAGATAAAATTTTCTGCACGCAGGTTTCTTGATTTAAAACAATACTGGAATTCTTCCTATCACGATGGATATTCATTCCGAGTATTCGTTTGGCATGTCCTAGATGTTTCATGTCAAATTTAGCACTCAATCATTTAATGACACGATCTACTGTTTTCACACAAGGACTAATTAAGAGCATGTCATCAACATAGATGAGCAAGAAAACAGGATTTTTGGAATCATTATTGAAATACATGCAATGATCATAATTACTCCTAGTAGAGAGAGCATGTATTCATCAAACTTCTTATTCCATTGTCTAGGATATTGTTTTAAACCATAGAGTGATTTCTTAAGTAGACAAACATGATTAGGGTGCTTAGAATCAACAAAACCTTCAGGTTGACTCATGAAAATCTTTTCCTCAAGTTCACCATGCAATAAAGCAGTTTTAGCATCTAGCTGTTTTAATTCCCAATCAAATTGAGCAACTAGAGCAAGCATTATTCATACAGTAGTAAATTTAACAACACGAGCAAAGATTTCAGTGCAGTCAATACCTTCCTTCTGGGTGAAACCCTTAGCAACGAGTCTAGCTTTGAATCTGTCCGAATCATTTTTTCATTTACTTTGAAAAGTCATTTACAATCAACAACAGAACAGTGAGAAGGTTTGGGCACAAGAGCCCATGTTTCATTTGAGTGCAATGAAGTCATTTCTTCATTCATTGGGTTGAGCCACTGTTCTGATTTCTCAGATTCTAAAGCTTCATCGTATGATTTGGGTTCACAGTTATCAATGGATTCAAATATATTGAAAGCATGCGAATTCATATGATAGTCATTCAAGTGAGAAGGCCTTTTAATTTCTCTCCTAGGCCTATCCCTATCAAGTTGATAATCATGCAAATTCTCTTCAAGTACCTCTTCTGTTTCATCATGCACATCAGCATTATCATGATTATCAAGATCAGTTTCAATTTGCACATTATCCGTATTATTTAAAGAAATGTGCAGCTCCACCTCATTTGGAGCAGGGGGTTTTCCGGATCAGGTAAAAGGCAAGGAAATTCATTTTTGTTGAAAATAATATCTCGACTAATAATCGTTTTGAAACTGGGTTGGCCTTTCAACCAAACCCTATAGCCTTTTACCCCTTCTGGGTAACCCAAGAACACACATCTCACTGAACGAGGCTCAAGCTTATCATTTCTCTGATGCACATAAGCAGAGCAGCCAAATATACGAAGATTTGAAAAATCAATAGATCGACGAGACCAAACACATTTAGGATAACTACCATTCAACGGCACAGAGGGAGATCTATTTATCAAATAAGCAACAGTTAGTAAAGCCTCACCCCAGAACCTTTTTGAGAGGCCAGACATAGCCAACATGCTTCTGACCCTTTCGAGCAAGGTTCTATTCATCCGTTCAGCCACCCTATTCTGATGAGGCGTATAAGGGACATATTTATGTCTCTGAATACCAGATTGAGCACAAATCTCATCAAACAATTGATTGCAAAACTCAAGGCCATTGTCGGTCCTTAAGATTTTAATCTTCTTTCCAGTTTGGTTTTCAATCAAGGTTTTCCAATTTTTAAATTTTTCAAAAACATCTGATTTGTTTTTCAGAAGGAACACAAAGACCTTTCTAGAGTAATCATCAATCACAGATAAAAAATATTGATTTCCACCGTGTGTGGGTTCACTAGATGGCCCCCACACATCAGCATGCAGATAATGCATAGTATCATAACAAGTAGGAGATCTAGGGAAATGGGGATTAGGAAACTTAACACGATGTTGTTTACTTACCACACAGGAGTCACAAAACGGCACACAAGATAATTTATCTTTCCCAAAACAGCCCTGTTTTTGAAAAATATCTAATCCCTTATTACTTAAATGACCCAGACGTTTATGCCAGAAATCAGTTAGGTCAACATGGTCAGCATTCACAAAAGAATCATATTTTGTAATTTTCAAATAGAGGTTATTCCGTTTTATAGCTTTGAAAACACACAAGTTTCCTTTTAAGATTTTCATAACTCCATTGCCCCACTTGCCTTCATAACCCTCATCATCAAGGGTACCACAAGAAATAAGGTTGTGACACAGATCAGGAACATGCCTCACATTCTTCAAGGTTAACAAATAACCGGTGTCACATTTTATCTTGATATCTCCTATACCAGATACTTGACACATTTTCTCATTTGCCATAGAGACAGACCAGTTGGTCACTTCTCTATACTCAGAAAACAGTCTTTTGAAAGGCGACATGTGAAACGTACAAGCTGAATCTACAAGCCACTCATTTTCACACAAAGTAAGAGTATGAACGGTATTAGCTTGTTCACATATTTCAGACACCATGAAAACTTCATCTACATGGGCATTTTCAGATACCAAGTTGGCATTATCATTTTGATGATATTTCTTTGGTTTAGTTCACTCATGAATGTAATGACCAGATTCACCACAATTATAGCACTTACGGTTCTTAGGTCGAGACTTTGACCTACTCTTCTATTTGCCTTTTTTCTTGTCAGAAAAATTACTCTGTTATTTTGGCTTGAGGAAGGTTTCTGTTTTTGAAAGCGATTTTGAGGCCTTCCCCTCACAAAATTAACCTCACCTAGAGATTTATTCCCCTTATTGTTTTTCAAATCCAATTCTTTACTTTTCAAACCGTTTATTACAGTATCAAGAGTTACTTTATCTCTGCCGTACTTAATAGCAGATTTAACATCACTGTATGAGTAAGGGATGGCATTTAAAAGAACAATCGGGGTGTATTCATCAATATTTTTATCTCCGGTTTGTTTGATATCCTGGATTAATTTTGTAAAAGTGTCCAGGTTATCATTTATATCCTTTGAAATATCAAGTTTGTACCGGAAAATTTTTTCAAGTAAAAACAGTTTGTTAGGCAGGGAAGTTTCAGTGTAAGTCTCTTCCAACTTTTCCCACAATGTCTTAACTGTATCATGTTTACCAATTTTCCGAATTACAGAATCAGACAGATTCAGAATAATTGATGAATACACAAATTCATCTGCCTCAGTCTTTTTATCGGCAGCAGTATTATCAGAAAATGATTGATCAATAGCTTTAAAAACTTTTTGATGTATTACAATGCCCTTCATCTTTTGTTGCCAAATTTGGAAATCTCCTTTACCATCAAAATGTGCAATATTAAAAACTGAGAAAGAACCCATTGTAACACACAATATATGATAATGACAAAGAACCCATTGTAACAACAATAGACAGTCCAATCAAACAACAGAGACCAACAGTAAGAGATAGGGTCAAGACGAGATACCTGAGCGGAAACCCAGATGGATTATTCTGTATCACCAATATGCCACAGGACCCAACACCCGACAAAACGGGCTCTGATACCACTGTTGGGTATCGGGTCGAATAATTTGGCTAAAAACAGGATCGATTATACAAGCGGATTAAAAGAATATAATAATTACAGTTTATATTCTACGGGATAGGGTTTAAGGATTACAGGCCAACTAAATGAACCTATAATTATGACCAATATAATTATTGCAATAGACCCGAAAATGATGCTGCCGAAAAAAGGAATACTAACGTCCAGAACAAATCTGCAAACCACAAAGATCCGATCCAGTTAGCAATGATAATGATAACAACCGATCGGAAATACACCAAGCAATTAAAACAACAAACTGCAAAATATATATTTATATATATAACAAATATATATATATAATATATAATATATATAGATAAATACTAGAAATATATATATATATATATATATTAATAATGAATTGCACGAAATCACCAAGAACAACAATATATTAGTATCAGAAAAACCCCCTTATTTTAGGAAGGAGATAAATAGGCTCAGATTTTCCGAAACCCTTGCAATTGACACCAATACAATCGTTTTTCACATAGGAATGCCCGATTCACCGCCTGTCGGCCAACAGGTCGGTAGCTCCTTCACTTTTAACCCAGAAACCTCAGAAACCGTTCCCGATCTTGTAACACCCCCAAAACCATCCGGGATATTACAGCGCCGTGGGTCCCGCGCCGGAACCCACCAGGCTAAAAATCATTTACAAAACCAATTCAAGAACGCCAAAAGGCTAATGACGGTAATATTTTAAATACTCAAATATTTTCAAAAGCATAGTTCTCAAATACCGTCATAAAATACCATTTGAAAATACAAGGCGAAGTGTCAATTCTCAATAGTTCAAAATGTACGTTAAGCTACCACTTAAACGTACCGATAAAATAATTTGGGAAAAAGAGTTTGACGAAAATAACCCAAGTTCGTAAAATGCCCAAAAGGCCATTTTAAAAATATACACACGCAGCGGATAAAAACACAGTTCAAAATACACATTTGCAGCGGAAATGAATAACCAGAAAAGAAATACTCGATACTCCAAAACATGCCACCGCCAGTATCACATCGGGAAGCTCATCCCTTCACGACCGCTACTAGCTCGATCTCCGAGTACCTAAAAATAAAGCCCGCAACGGGGTCAGCCACAATACTCGATAATGATAACGATCACATCATCATAAATAATTACATACCAATGTAATAATACTGTAAGAATACTACCAATGTAAACTTACCGTCATAACCTTACCAATCCATGGCAATCCATACCAAATCGATCCTTACCATAATTCACATTTCGCATTCTCAAATGACGAAAAGAACTCAACAACAATTATCTTTATCGTATTCAAACAATACCAAGTGTCCTCAAATCGTCCTCATAACTCATAAGTGCGAAAATAATCCAACTGTGCCAAATCTGTCCATGGATTACACAATCAAATCTCAACCTAGATAAACCAATAATACACAACATATCTGTAGATCAACTACCACATGATAATGATAACAAATCCCGAACATCGACGTACAGTCCGAATGCTCATACAATTAATAACAATGATCAACCAATACATCACTGAGAATATCATCGATATGATGAGTTCCAATATGACCAACACAAGGTCAAAGTACAACCGAAATTATCATCAAGATGATGAATTCCAATACGATCGACAAGGATCAACAATAACCGAGAATACCCTCAACATGGTAAACTCCAAACACGATCAACAAAGATCAACAATAACCGAGAATTCCCTCAACGAGGTAAACTCCAAATGATCAACAAAGTACCAACAATAACCGAGAATTCCCTCAACGAGATAAACTCCAAATGATCAACAAAGGACCAACAATAACCGAGAATACCCTCAACAAGGTAGACTCCAAATGATCAACAAGGACCAACAATAACCGAGAATACCCTCAACAAGGTAGACTCCAAATGATCAACAAAGAACCAACAATAACCGAGAATACCCTCAACAAGATAGACTCCAAATGATCAACAATAATGGATCTCAAAGAAATAACTCTGGCTGTCGAACATACCCCTCGGGCGTATGAACAACCAGTCGCAAACCGTCGAACATATCCAATCATACATGGAAGTATGAACGACCAAACGGTATGGCTCAAAGATGGACATCACATTACGCCCGATCCAGAAATGTGTCCGTGCACAAGCCACCCCGGGTATCGATCAAATACACGTGCGGTCTTGTACCTAATTAGCCTCACGAACTACGTCTCGTGTGCACGGTTCAATGCGGAAATAATATCCACGCATAACCATCATGCGCCTGGCTAAAAATCCTACACAATAACCAATCGGAACGCAGAGATGATTCCAGATATGTCACGATGCAACATGACAACGAAACTCAAAGAATCACATATCCAATAAGGATCAAAAGACTCACCGGAGTGAAACAACAGACTGACAGTGAAAAGTCGACACGACTAATCAATATTCAAGACAATAATCCTGGGATCATCATCCCCGACAAATAATCAACACGATCAATGATCTCAATACAATCAGCCCTGGGATCATCATCCCTCAGCGAAGTAATCAATACGAATCCCAGCATACGAAACATCAACGTACCACATATATACAATAATTCCTCAGAACAATTATCCTCATAACTGAATAATACTAGAATTACCTCAAAGCCGAAGACAATATTCTTTCCATGAGCAACATCCCTGAACGAATACACAATTATTCAAATAATCTCAAATAAGGTACTATCCATTCAATACCAATAAACCTTTATCCCGATACTTATGTCATCACGTTAACTATCCTCGATATCCGATATACTATACCTTTGACCAAAGATAACTCACGTCTTCCTTGAACACAATTAAATCATATACCTTATGATTTAATACAAGCCAGAGCACGATATACAACTCGTTAACCGACAACTTACCTTTCTAACAACATCGCCATACGAATTATAAATGAAATGAAAACGATACCATTCATCAAATATTATAAACTGAACAAGTATAAACTTGCCTCGATACCGATACCATGAAGCTATTACCAGAATCCATTGCCTTCGTCTCCGAGCTCCTCAGCCCTGACCAAAAGCAACCTACGAACTCTCCAACCTTGACCGCAACACAACGGCCATAATCAACGCTCAATTATCGCGACCTAATGCAATAATCAAATGACAACATATCCGATAATAATCAGTAACCGGTATAACCAACCAATCAAACTCAACGGTTCAACAATACCTCGATCATTTAAAAAACTTAACAATACAACTCAAACAATTACGAACTCATATCAACAATACAAGCCGAAATCCGATAAATCATAATTATCAATCAATAACCGATCAATAACCCAACAGTTACACAATATCTCGATTAAACACAGTCTTAAACAATCCAATTCAACCCATCACGAATTCATAATCACAAAACGAAAATACTACACTGTCTGCCTACTTAGCGCGCGTTAAACGCATAACGTAGCGTGCGCTAAGTTGTTCCCATTAGCGTGCGCTATCCAATAAGCTTAGCGTGCGCTAATGCTGTACAGTGGCATGCATTCCAAGCATCGACTAACACCTTGCGACTACGAATTCGAATGAAAAGGAAATCTTACTCCAAGATTAGCAATAACTTTCCAGATCAAAACTCATCATCATGATCCATATCTTATCATACGAACTCAATCACTACAATCAACATAATGTTTAGTTTCAATTATCTTATCCATGTTAATAATCAAACCAACATATATCCTTCCTCTTTGATGATATATATACCAAGAACACTAAAAGTACCATGATTCCATAATCACGTTCATGACAACCATCATAATCCGATATGCTAACATGTAATTAATCACCTAAGTCATATATATCCGTATATCATCTTAACATCAAATCCGAAATGAAGGGAGACATAAATCGACATATCTCCTGAACACCATTCAAAACCATACAAAACATATCAATATCCGCATACCAACAATAACATCAACGTTACAGGAAGCCATCTCGAAATCATACTTATCAACTCATTAATATGATAAGTATCAACTCAAGAACACCAATATTCAATCCCCAAAACAAAATCCAAAGTGAAGATTAATTACCTCTTTGAAGAAAAGGATGGATTATCAAGGTTGAATCCGTTCCCAATCATTTCCAAGCTCCAAATGTTGATAAGGACGCTCAACTCCATCATAATCCAGTATTTGGAACCTCAAGACTCTCTCTATGAACTCCATTCCAAGACTCATTAATAATTTCAAGAACAAAGCTTTGAATCCATGCTCTCCATCTTAATCTCGTTAAAGATCATCATCTCAGAGTGTTTTAGGAACTCAAGTACCTCCCAAAGCTCTCTCTATCGAGTGAAAGGAAAGAAATGGACGAGAATGCTTCATAACACCCATCTGTCCCCTTTTTATAAAGTGTATTACTAGCGTGCGCTAAACCTTATGTTTGGCGTGCGCTACGGCCTTAGCGTGCGCTAACCGACTTTGTTAGCGTGCGCTATCGCAGCCCAGAGGCCACTGTCTTGCCTCGAACATGAGCTTACGTACGTAATGCCCATGCATTAGCGTACGTATTTCACACTGTTTAGCGTACGCAAGTCCTTACATTTAGCGTGCGCTAATATCAGTTGACTTGCTACAGTCTACGTACCGCATGTGCCCCCACATGCCGATCTAACAAGGATAAGATTCCCTTTGACCGATCTACAATTAGCGTGCGCTAAGCGTCATGCTTTAGCATGCACTAATACTTCAGGACAACAACCGTTGACTTACGAGAACATGCGCCGAAAGCAGCCGGTCCACACGCAGATTCATTCCGATCTGACTGCATTTAGCATGCGCTACATTCCGCCTCTAGCGTGCGCTAACCATGAACGATAGCGTGCGCTATACTTGAACATTAGCGCGCGCTAATCAGAATATACTTAGCCATTTTCCAATTCTCCTCGTCCGTCTCGACATATCAAAATACGAACATACTGCATACTGAATACATGTACTGAATCCAATAACATCATCATACGATATATCCAATATCAAAAGTACGATAACCTGATACACGACATCCTCAAAATAATTGTCGAACCACTACGACAGTTATACGAGTACAAATACAACTGTCTCAGTTCTCAATTTATTTTATCCATACTGTATAGACACCAAGCCATCCAGTACATCTTAGATAAAATAACGCGAAAAATTCATCGAAAATTGTATTACATACTACCCCCCTTAAAATAAGTTTCGTCCTCGAAACTTGCAACCTGCCACCAACAACAGATAAATCCAAAACTTTCCAACTCATCACAAAACAATCAAGTGTCGCCACAAGCGAATAACCAAACCAATATACTTACAGGTGCGTGAAGCCGATGATCTCCCGTGATACTAGCACACGACTCCCACACGAAGTCTCAAAACAATACCAACACACGCCAATATCACAAATAACAATTGGAAAATATCTCAAAAATTTTGGAAACTCCAAAATCGGTTTGACTCAAAAGTCAGAAAAAAAAAATAATTTTCAAAAGTCACGCTACTACCGTCCCGATAGAGCCACATAACACACACGCCCGGGTTTCACAAAACCCAAGCTCTGATACCATCTTCTGTAATACCCCCAAAACCATCCGGGATATTACAGCGCCATGGATCCCGCGCCGAAACCCACCAGGCTAAAAATCGTTTACAAAACCAATTCAAGAACGCCAAAAGGCTGATGACGGTAATATTTTAAATACTCAAATATTTTCAAAAGCATAGTTCTCAAATACCGTCATAAAATACCATTTGAAAATACAAGGCGAAGTGTCAATTCTCGATAGTTCAAAATGTACGTTAAGCTACCACTTAAACGTACCGATAAAATAATTTGGGAAAAAGAGTTTGACGAAAATAACCCAAGTTCGTAAAATGCCCAAAAGGCCATTTTGAAAATATACACACGCAGCGGATAAAAACACAGTTCAAAATACACATTTGCAATGAAATGAATAACCGAAAAAGAAATACTCGATACTCCAAAACATGCCACCGCCAGATCACATCGGAAGCTCATCCCTTCACGACCGCTACTAGCTCGATCTCCGAGTACCTAAAAATAAAGCCCACGACGGTCAACCACAATACTCGATAATGATAACGATCACATCATCATAAATAATTACATACCAATGTAATAATACTGTAAGAATACTACCAATGTAAACTTACCGTCATAACCTTACCAATCCATGGCAATCCATACCAAATCGATCCTTACCATAATTCACATTTCGCATTCTCAAATGACGAAAAGAACTCAACAATAATTATACTGTACTGTATTCAAACAATACCAAGTGTCCTCAAATCGTCCTCATAACTCATAAGTGCGAAAATAATCCAATCTGTGCCAAATCCTGTCCGCCGGATTACACAATCAAATCTCAACCTAGATAAATCAATAATACACAACATATCTGTAGATCAACTACCACATGATAATGATAACAAATCCCGAACATCGACGTACAGTCCGAATGCTCATACAATTAATAACAATGATCAACCAATACATCACTGAGAATATCATCGATATGATGAGTTCCAATATGACCAACCCAAGGTCAAAGTACAACCGAAATTATCATCAAGATGATGAATTCCAATACGATCGACAAGGATCAACAATAACCGAGAATACCCTCAACATGGTAAACTCCAAACACGATCAACAAAGATCAACAATAACCGAGAATTCCCTCAACGAGGTAAACTCCAAATGATCAACAAAGGACCAACAATAACCGAGAATTCCCTCAACGAGATAAACTCCAAATGATCAACAAAGGACCAACAATAACCGAGAATACCCTCAACAAGGTAGACTCCAAATGATCAACAAGGACCAACAATAACCGAGAATACCCTCAACAAGGTAGACTCCAAATGATCAACAATGAACCAACAATAACCGAGAATACCCTCAACAAGGTAGACTCCAAATGATCAACAATAATGGATCTCAAAGAAATAACTCTGGCTGTCGAACATACCCCTCGGGCGTATGAACAACCAGTTGCAAACCGTCGAACATATCCAATCATACATGAAAGTATGAACGACCAAACGGTATGGCTCAAAGATGGACATCACAGTACGCCCGATCCGGAAATGTGTCCATGCACAAGCCACCCCGGGTATCGATCAAATACACGTGCGGTCTTGTACCTAATTAGCCTCACGAACTACGTCTCGTGTGCACGGTTCAATGCGGAAATAATATCCACGCATAACCATCATGCGCCTGGCTAAAAATCCTACACAATAACCAATCGGAACGCAGATATGATTCCAGATATGTCACGATGCAACATGACAACGAAACTCAAAGAATCACATATCCAATAAGGATCAAAATACTCACCGAAGTGAAACAACAGACTGACAGTGAAAAGTCGACACGACTAATCAATATTCAAGACAATAATCCTGGGATCATCATCCCCGACAAATAATCAACACGATCAATGATCTCAATACAATCAGCCCTGGGATCATCATCCTCGTGAAGTAATCAATACGAATCCCAGCATACGAAACATCAACGTACCACATATATACAATAATTCCTCAGAACAATTATCCTCATAACTGAATAATACTAGAATTACCTCAAAGCCGAAGACAATATTCTTTCCACGAGCAACATCCCTGAACGAATACACAGTTATTCAAAATCTCAAATAAGGTACTATCCATTCAATACCAATAAACCTTTATCCCGATACTTATGTCATCACGTTAACTATCCTCGATATCCGATATACTATACCCTTGACCAAAGATAACTCACGTCTTCCTTGAACACAATTAAATCATATACCTTATGATTTAATACAAGCCAGAGCACGATATACAACTCGTTAACCGACAACTCACCTTTCTAACAACATCGCCATACGAATTATAAATGAAATGAAAACGATACCATTCATCAAATATTATAAACTGAACAAGTATAAACTTGCCTCGATACCGATACCACGAAGCTGTTACCAGAATCCATTGCCTTCGTGTCCGAGCTCCTCAGCTCTGACCAAAAGCAACCTACGAACTCTCCAACCTTGACCGCAACACAACGGCCATAATCAATGCTCAATTATCGCGACCTAATGCAATAATCAAATGACAACATATCCGATAATAATCAATAACCGGTATAACCAACCAATCAAACTCAACGGTTCGACAATACCTCGATCATTTACAAAACCGAACAATACAACTCAAACAATTACGAACTCATATCAACAATACAAGCCGAAATCCGATAAATCATAATTATCAATCAATAACCGATCAATAACCCAACAGTTCCACAATATCTCGATTAAACACAGTCTTAAACAATCCAATTCAACCCATCACGAATTCATAATCACAACACAAAAATACTACACTGTCTGCCTACTTAGTGCGCGTTAAACGCATAACGTAGCGTGCGCTAAGTTGTTCTCGTTAGCGTGCGCTATCCAGTAAGCTTAGCGTGCGCTAATGCTGTACAGTGGCATGCATTCCAAGCATCGACTAACACCTTGCGACTACGAATTCGAATGAAAAGGAAATCTTACTCCAAGATTAACAATAACTTTCCAGATCAAAACTCATCATCATGATCCATATCTTATCATACGAACTCAATCACTACAATCAACATAATGTTTAGTTTCAATTATCTTATCCATGTTAATAATCAAACCAACATATATCTTTCCTCTTTGATGATATATATACCAAGAACACTAAAAGTACCATGATTCCATAATCACGTTCATGACAACCATCATAATCTGTTATGCTAACATGTAATTAATCACCTAAGTCATATATATCCGTATATCATCTTAACATCAAATCCGAAATGAAGGGAGACATAAATCGACATATCTCCTGAACAACATTCAAAACCATACAAAACATATCAATATCCACATACCAACAATAACATCAACGTTACCCGGGAAGCCATCTCGAAATCATACTTATCAACTCATTAATGATAAGTATCAACTCAAGAACACCAATATTCAATCCCCAAAACGAAATCCAAAGTGAAGATTAATTACCTCTTTGAAGAAAAGGATGGATTATCAAGGTTGAATCCGTTCCCAATCATTTCCAAGCTCCAAATGTTGATAAGGACGCTCAACTCCATCATAATCCAGTATTTGGAACCTCAAGACTCTCTCTATGAACTCCATTCCAAGACTCATTAATAATTTCAAGAACAAAGCTTTGAATCCATGCTCTCCATCTTAATCTAGTTAAAGATCATCATCTCAGAGTGTTTTAGGAACTCAAGTACCTCCCAAAGCTCTCTCTATCGAGTGAAAGGAAATAAATGGACGAGAATGCTTCATAACACCCATCTGTCCCCTTTTTATAAAGTGTATTACTAGCGTGCGCTAAACCTTATGTTTGGCGTGCGCTACGGCCTTAGCGTGCGCTAACCGACTTTGTTAGCATGCGCTATTGCAGCCCAGAGGCCACTGTCTTGCCTCGAACATGAGCTTACGTACGTAATGCCCATGCATTAGAGTACGTATTTCACACTGTTTAGCGTACGCAAGTCCTTACATTTAGCGTGCGCTAATATCAGTTGACTTGCTACAGTCTACGTACCGCATGTGCCCCCACATGCCGATCTAACAAGGATAAGATTCCCTTTGACCGATCTACAATTAGCATGCGCTAAGCGTCATGCTTTAGCATGCACTAATACTTCAGGACAACAACCGTTGACTTACGAGAACATGCGCCGAAAGCAGCCGGTCCACACGCAGATTCATTCCGATCTGACTGCATTTAGCGTGCGCTACATTCCGCCTCTAGCGTGCGCTAACCATGAACGATAGCGTGTGCTATACTTGAACATTAGCGCGCGCTAATCAGGCTATACTTAGCCATTTTCCAATTCTCCTCGTCCGTCTCGACATATCAAAATAAGAACATACTGCATACTGAATACATGTACTGAATCCAATAACATCATCATACGATATATCCAATATCAAAAGTACGATAACTTGATACACGGTATCCTCAAAATAATTGTCGAACCACTACGACAGTTATACGAGTACAAATACAACTGTCTCAGTTCTCAATTTATTTTATCCATACTGTATAGACACCAAGCCATCCAGTATATCTTAGATAAAATAACGCGAAAAATTCATACTGAAAATTCGGGTATTACAGATCTCACTCACGGATATCACAACAAAGATATCTCAAGATTTCACTCAAATTCTCAGAAGGCTCAAATCATTTTTTCTCGGTGGTCTAAAACTCCAGCCTTGCCGCGCCTTTTATACATGGAGCGATGGAATCGGATACAAGAAGTGTCACGGGATTTCATCGTCCCAGTCAGAGGCTCAGGGGAGGACGGGTGATAAGAGAATCGGGAGCAGAATCGCGGCGGGGTGAGAGTTGACCGACAGGGTAGGTGAGCATGGGAGAGAAAAGGGAGAGACGAGAGAGAAGAGAGTGGAGGCGGTGAGGAAATGAGGGAGAGGGTTAGGGTTAGGGGTTATAAGGTGGAACCAACGATTGAGATAGAAGGAGGATAAAAAATCTCAATCGGACGATTCAGTGTGAAGGGCTGCCAAATGAGCTGGGCCGACTCTATAAATGGTATGGGCCAATTTAAAATAAAAGAGGAGATATATATTTAGGCCGGTTGGGTCAAATACTAACAATATATATTAGTTCCTAAGACCGATGACTCCCTCAAGAGCTTCAAAGAATTTAGTAATGAGGTTTGGAAAAGTGACCTTACAATTGTAAAACCACATAATTATTATATTGTGCTCTAAATCCGGAAGAACACAAACTAATTGAACTCGTTTAATGGGTCCGAAATCAGGACGTGGGCCGATATGACTGGACCAACTAAATGGACGGTCCAATAAGTCTTGGGTCCGGATTAATTAGACGAATTTCGTCCAATATAAGAAACCTAAAAGTGTATTTAATAATAAATATATAATATATATTTAATAAGTATACATAAATATAATTGTAATAAGATTTTGAAGAATAATAGTATACCAAACAAATATAAAGAGTATATTTGGTGTAAAACCTAATTAAAAATGCATTTCTGAGTTTTATTTTAAGAAGTAGCTTCTTGGGATAAACAAAAAAAAACTTATAAAAAAAAGCTATCAACCTAATATGTTAGCTGTTTGACAAAGGTAAAAAGAATTAAATTAGCTAAAAGAACTTTTCTTTAGGAAAAAAACTCATTTATCAATACTTACATGTAAGATAAGTAAATGAACAGGGTATTGAACTGGTTACACTATATGTAAGATAAGCATAAAATATATGTATTTTATACGTCAAAATATCAATATATTAAAATTAGGGACTATATGCACCAAAATATCGATATGTTAAAATAATAAATAAAATACATACGTTTTTGTGAGAATAAATCTCGACCATCTACTTAATCAAAGATATATGGATCGATATTTCTTATTAAACATCATTTTTATCAAAATCAGCCCCCAAAATACGCTCATTATAATTCTTTCTTATAAATAAGTGTAAATGAATATTATAGCATTAACCATGATTAACGCTAGGAAAATTTATTTATGTTTGCTAATATTGCTGACTATTTTGTACTAGTACATAAGAGCATCTCGACTCCAACCATATAAAATCCTTAGCTATATTATCTATATGGCATCTAGGTGTCGTCTAGGCGGCAATATTTAGAGAATATGTAACAAATGAGACACTCCAACCCTCTTTCCCCTTAGCAAAAAATATAGATAATCATATTTGGTTTGTTATATTTGTCGAATCAATAAACCCCTTAGGTATAAATTTACATAACTACAATTATAGATAACTTGGCTGGAGTGAGTACCCTTCCCCTTAGCTAAAATTTAACATTTTAATTGTAGGAAATCATTTTAGCTGACAGTTTTACATTTTACGGTTGGAAATGCTCTAAGACACGGTATAGTTGAATATTGCTAAGAGTGTATATGGTATGTATAGGTATGACGATATGGTGTAAAATGTGTCACTACACTATCCTATATGGTAGCATGCAATTAATCAATACTAATATAAAATATGTAAATAAATTTATGGTATAAAACATAATTTTGTATAATAAGTTTTTTATGTATTAAAATTTTATATTATTTTTATTACATTTTTAATGAAGTAATGTGATAAATAGTCGGTGTGGTGAGAACCAAATCAGGTAGTAATATGTTGCTGAAAGAATAATATTTATAAGGTGATGTACATGTGTGTTGTCAATTATTGGCACAAACTAAATCCAATGTACTTTGACCCTAATGAGTATCACCTTCCTAAAAAATGATCGATAAATACGGGAATGAGATCTCGCACCATAGAAAATTAACTATAATAAAGAAAAATCAGCTAAAATATAAAAAAGATATTGAATAATTGTATGGTGAAAACTAATCACGCAGTAGTACTTATAAAATAAATAAAGTCATTGCATAAGTATAATTAATAAGATAATAAATATTAATTACTATATAGTAGTAATAATCAAAATGGTAATTGCCAATCTAATTAAATCATATTTACTTTATAAGTTACAAAAGTCAACCTTTAGAAGTAATTGAGACTCATCAACAGATAAGAATTATAATAATTGTTTTTTTTTCAAAAAAAAATGAATACAATTATTTGAAAATTATCATTTTCATCTAGAAATTATTATTTTCGCATTCAATTTCCAAAAATATGAAAATAATTAATACTATTTTGTGTAAGAATTACAAGTGTTTCATATTAGACGAGTTACTAAAAACTATATCTGTTAATAGTTAATTAGTATATATCCTCTTCCAATCAAGTAGTCAGTTAGGCGGGTATACCACATCTACCCGGATTGTTTTAATCCGTAAAGTGAGCGTTTCAACCGTATTGCAAACGCACTCCGTGGTCTAGAGTCACTTGACTTGGGTAATGAAATGCCATCGAACACTTTCATATATATCTATATTAAGATCCCCATAGAGATATCACTGTTAGGAGTATGCCCTCGAATGTCACTCAGAGGATGTTGAGTGAGGGCATTGTACTTGTAATTATGTAAATCATTAATATAAGGCAATGGACGTTTCTTTATTTACTGGCAGTTACTGGCATTCCTAACTCGTAAATATACATGTAGAAACTAGTCCGTGTATTTGAGGGCAAAACGTTCCACTCCTTATTGGATAAGGGGGTCGGCACTGGAAAGGTTTATAGCTCAAATACTTAATCGTTCGCAAGTCGATGAAACTTGACTGGGCGTTAAGTTTATGTGAAGACTTGTATGGCGTGTTCTTTGACATGGAGAGTGCCTGTCGAACACTAATGGTTAGTGGGAGCACACATTATAGGTATGCTAATTGGATTAGTATACTCGAACCGACTCACCCTCGATTCGTCACACGGATTTCACTCCGGGACAGTCAATGACGGAATCGAAAGGTTGTGATAGGTATTCGTGAACCTTCGACTTGAGGATTTAGTAGGGATGTGCTTGGTTAAGATTTTCATTAGAGTACTTCAACCCTATAAACCGGGAGGTGGGGGTCAACCTCGACGTGCATCTTAACGGGCAAGTAGCAGGTCCTACTGAATACCAAGATAGAATTCTTTCTCCCGTTAGTGAGCGGGTTATATGTCCTATGCGGTTATTGGCAGATGAGATAATAAGTCTTTGGCCAAAGCATTGGAGCTAGTTGTATTGGATACACGAGAGCTCGATGATTTCGATTTGCGTTAACGCATGCATAGCATCAAATCTGAGATAGGGTTTGGTCGAGTGACCTATAACTTGATCGGGACATTTGAAAGAAGGGTTTATACGATTACTGGTATTCACGACAGAATGGTTCTTGAATGATCCCTATCATTCGTTCTCAGTTGGGGTACAGTGTAGGCCGCCAGGCTGGCTAGGTGGTGCTACTACTTTTTGGTTCCTCCCGTTGCTGACTGAGACGAACCTACCGAGTCGCGCAATAGGATTGACGACGGAATGAATCGAGCTTAATCTCTCATTATGAATATTAGATATTGGATATCTAATTTGGGACATTGGATGTCTAAATTGATTTATTGGATAAATTAATTTACGGCCTAATTAATTAAATAAATTACCTGGTGATTAATTTAATTCATGAATATAATTATTTCTTGGAGAAATTAATTATGTTATTATGTATTTGATGTGATTAATTAATTGGATTAATTAATCGATATAAATACATCGGAACGGAATTAGAGTTTATCTATTTGGGCTCTCGGGAGTCCGAAACGAACCAAACTCGTCGGATTCCTTCTAGAGGCCGGCCCCACTTTTGATCTCTTACCTTTAGTCTTTGTCTTCCTTTGGTGGGTGAAGACTAATCACCTAAGAGATATCATATCTCTTATAAATAATAAGGTATAGTTGATTTTGTGGGATTTGGAACAAGAATATATTGGAGACTATTCCTCACTTCTCCTATCTAAAGATCAGCCGTGAGCTTTGAATAGAGAGAGAGAAAAGTTTTCTCAAATTGTCTTCATCTTGTTCTTCATCTTGTTTTTGAGTTTTCTTGGAGAAAATTCAAGATACATTGAGAGATAAATATTATACACTTAGAGTGCAATAATAAAAGGCTTCATCACTTGATTCTAGCCGTAACCTTAGAGGTTAATCGGGTGGTGTCATTCCGGTCATTTTTCCGGCGCGTGGCAAGTAGAGACGCGGTGCTTTCGGCGTTGGATCGTTCAAGAGCTTGGAGCGGATTGGATTCGTAGAGATCAATCAAAGCTTGGGGAATAGCTCAAGAGAAGGTTACCATTTAATCAACGGACTTCAAGGGTGAGTTTCTTATAACTCTTGTTTATCGTTTATATATTCGTATATACGTAGCTCGATCGATCCTCGTAGGGATTCGGATCGAATTAATTTTCGTTTTACCACTTCCGCTGGGCCTTCGTTTTAGGCACCGAATCTAAATAGTGGTATCGGAGCGTAGGTCTTGCGATCGTATATACGATATTAACATTTGGAATGCTTGATTAGATGGTGAATGATTTGGAATCATTTTAGTCATAATCGTAGTATATGTTTTTCGTTCGTTATAGTTGTATTTTTCGTAAGTTTATGTCTAAATATAAATCTTCTATTTCTTGGAAATATGATTTATATTGAAGATATGAATGTTGGAGAATATAGATATTGGATATCCGGTCGAAAAACTAGCCCCGAAATGCCGTTGGACGGTCCGGGAGGGGTCCGGAAGCAGGGGGCCGCGGCCCAGGGCTGTTGCAGCCCGCCTGGGCAGGCGCTGTACTGGGGGCCGCTGGGCAGCCCTGCATGCTGCCTGGTGGCGTTATCGGGCGCGGTTCAGTCCATTTCGGAGCCGTTTTGGGCTTGTTTGCTTCGTGTATTCCTAAAAATGATTTTCCTCATTTTAAATTGGATTTAATATGATTAAAATGATTTATGGTATTTCATTTTATAAGGAAAAATTGATTAATTAGAATACTTATGATCGACCGAATTATTTTGAACGTTTTCATATTACCGATTGTGTGGATCGATTAGATCAGTTCGTATTGTTGATTGGATCAATGTATCTCTACGCTTTCCATTTATTTAATATTTATTGGATGAATGCTTTTGAATGGGTATGTGGTTCGTGGACTTAGTTTTTGAATCGTTTGTTTTATTCGATTGGGTTGTAAAGGCCGTTTTGAGCCTATTTATTTTACTAGAAATATTTGTATCTAGGATGCAATTTTCAATGTAAAATTTATATGTAATGACGAAGACCGGAGGAAGATCCGTTTCGAGAAGACGAAGATTCAAGACGAAGACTTGTAATTAGATTACGGGGGTTTTGTTTTCTAGGAACGGTCCATGAACCACATGTTGGTAGCAACTAGGTTGTGAATGGTTTTTTCATATTGTATGAATGCCACAAACGCGCTAAAATGATTAATGTGCAAAGTGTAACGTTAATCGCGAAAATTCTCCCACAACAAAATATTAAGTTTATAAGGTTTCAAGGTTTTCCTTCCCTCCATCGAGTTTTCGGGAAATTGAAATCCAAACTGAATGTGCTATGCTTCCGAGTTATCGGGGTAGTCGTTCGGGGAGGACGGATAAATTACCGGGAGCGCATTGGATGCCTTCGGTTGGAGCAAATTTTATCCCTATAAACCTGATAGGTTGCCGGATAAGATTCAATTGTGAAACTGATTTGCATCGATGGTATAGACTTAACTTGTTCACGAACCATAGAAACCGTATAGGTTGAGGGGAGTGAACAAGGGGAAAAAGAAGATCGAATCATCCATTAGATGGGTTGGTGTTGGACACCACTTTATGAAAATTAATAGACTAGAAACTTATTCAGTTGCCCTCTATTAAGATTTATAAAGAACTCGATCACCACTATGAAGTAGTGCGACGATACTTCCGGATTTCACATGGGAGTGTGTTGTTCCGATAAAAATAGTGGGAGCTGGGTAACAAGAATACAAAAGACCTTAATTCTATACTCAGAACATAATTAAACGAGTCACTAATTAATCTGTTATACTTAATGTAGACATAACTCTCAATATGACAATGAATCCACTCGCAATTCTACTCGAGAAGAACACCCTGATTGGACCTAACTTTGTGGACTAGCTCCGCAATCTGATGATTGTCCTCAGTATAGAGGCACTGGGATACGTTTTGGAGATGGACATTCTGGCGCCTCCTGTGCGGACCAGAGCCAATCAATAAGAGATCGAAAACCACGAAAAGTGGGTTAAGGATGACATAAAAGTACGTACTTACATGATGGTTTCTATGTCTAATGAGCTTCAGAGAGCTCATGAGAAAATGACTTCTGCTAGGCAGATTCTATCTCACTTAACCGAACTTTATGGTGAGCACAGCAGAACTGCTAGATATGAGATATCCAAGCAACTGTTCGGTGCAAGGATGAAGGAAGGTGAGAAGGTTGGGGAACACATCCTCAAAATGATATCCATGATCGAGAGATTGGAGGCTCTTGGTTTTAAAATGGATACTTCTATCCAAACCGACCTTATCCTTCAGTCTCTCCCTGATTCCTTCTCACAGTTTGTTATGAACTTCAACTGCAATGAGATTGCATGTAACTTAGTTGGGCTAATGAACAAATTGGTGACCGCTCAGTCTCATATGAAGACTCCGCGGATGAAGGAGTCTGCCCTTGTGATTTCTTCTGGACATTGGAAGTCTAAGAATAAGAGGAAAAGACCAAGAAGCAGACTGGACCACAAGTTAAGGACCTTAAAGGAAAGGGCAAGGCTCCGATGGTTCCAAAAGGCAAGAAAAAGAAAGATACTTGTCTCAAGTGTGGTGAGCTGGGCCACTGGGCTAGAGACTGCCCGATTCTTCATGGCACTTCAGGTACAGAACTTTTAGTTTTGGAAACAAATTGTTCTGCTACTGTATTTTCTACTTCCTGGATACTGGATTCTGGTGCTAGTTCTCATATTTGTACCGTGAATCAGGATCTGGAACAAAGTAGGTAGTTTGGAGCTGGAGAAGTTATGATCACATTCGGAATCGGGCATAGTGTCGAGGCGACCGACATAGGATCACTTCTTTTGGGTTTAGAATCCGGCTTTGTTTTGACTTTAGAAGATGTACTTATTTTGTCCAATGGGCACAAAAATATTGTATCCATTCCGATCATGGACTGAAAAGGTTTTTCATTTTTCATTGGTGATGGTTCCTGCAAAATTTATTTCAGAAATAAACTAGTGGGTATTGCTGCATTGTTAAATGCATTGTATCATCTAAATCTGAGCAACAAAGTAGTTGTGAATACTATGACTAGAAAACGTGGTAGGGATGAAACCAATCAAGTTTTGAAATGGCATCTTAGACTTGGTCATGTTGGTCAGACCAAGTAGGGGTGTCGAACGGTTCGGTTCCGGTTAACTGGACCGAAATTTTCGGTTAACCGAAACCACAATTGCCCAAAAATGAGAACCGAGAACCGGACCATATAAAATTTCGGTTAACCGGAACCGGACCGGTTATTTTCGGTTCCGGTTCGGTTAAACCGACGGAACCGTTTTTTTTTAATTATAAATTATAAATTATAAAATATAAAATTAATATTTAATACATATATAATATATTATTATAAATTTTTAACAAAATATAAAATATTTATTTAACAATATTAGAGTTCTAAATTTTTAATTTACAAAAATTAAAATAATAAAATATATAAGTATAAAATATAAAAATAATATTTAATAAATATATTATAAAATTGGTTTTCGGTTCGGAACCGTTCGGTTCCGGTTCCGAACCGAAAACCGAAAAATTATGTAATGAGGAACCGAAAACCGAACCTTTAACCGATTATATGGTTCCGGTTAACCGGAACCGCCTCGGTTCCGGTTCGGTTCCGGTTCTAACCGAGAACCGGGAACCATTTAGACACCCTAAGACCAAGGTTTACAAGATGGAAAAGGATGGACTTATGGGTCCATTGAGATCGGATCCCTTTCCTACTTGTGAATCTTGCCTTAAAGGCAAAATGACTAAGTCCCCCTTCACAGGGACTTTTGAAAGAGCTGCTGATAAACTGGGATTAATCCATACCGACGTGTGTGGTGCTTTGGAAGCAGCACATGACGGATATCAATATTTCATTATGTTTACGGATGATCATACTAGGTATGGTTATGTATACTTAATGAAACATAAATCCGAGGCCTTTGAGAAATTCCAGGAATTCAAGGCCCTAGTCGAGAAACAAACTGGTAATCATATCAAAGCACTTCGGTCGGACCGAGGTGGCGAGTATATGAGTACGAAGTTTGACGAGTTCTTTAAGGAACATGGAATAGTTTCACAACTAACACCTCTAGGTACTCCTCAGTTAAATGGTGTGTCAGAAAGAAGGAACCAGACCTTGTTGAACATGGTCCGTTCCATGTTGGGCTATACTGACTTACCGATTTACCTGTGGGGGTATGCACTCCTGATTGCCGCTTACATCTTGAACAGATGTCCTTCCAAATTTGTTCCTAAAACTCCACATGAGATGTGGGAGGGCAGGAAACCAAGTCTTAATCATATTAGGATTTGGGGATGTCCCGCCTATGTCAAGAAGACTAAGGTGGAGAAGTTGGAAGCTAGGTCCGCGAAGGGATGTTTCATTGGATTCCCGTCTGGGACGATGGGATATCTATTCTACATGTCCGAAGATCGAAAGATCATTGTTGCTTTACAAGCACACTTCCTGGAAGATGAGTTCATTCAGGAAGGCGGAGCAGGTAGAAGTATTTCTTTAGAAGAATACAATGAAACTCCTCGGGAGACACCTGTGCAAGAAACTAGAACCGAACCTTCTGAAACACAAGTACAACCACCTCGTAGGTCTAGTAGGGTGTCTCATTTACCTGAGAGGTATGGGCTTGTGCACTTGGAGGAGTTGGATCTCCATGAGGTTCCGAGTGATTGCCAAGAGACTGACCCAACGACCTATGACCAAGCGATGGTGGATGTAGACTCCGCGAATTGGCGTGAAGCTATGGAAGCTGAGATAGACTCGATGCATGTCAATCAGGTCTGGACTCTAGTAGACCGCCCCAAGGGCATAGTGCCTATTGGTAACAAGTGGATCTACAAGAGAAAGACTGATGGTGATGGAAAGGTTGACGCCTATAAGGCCAGGCTTGTGGCAAAGGTTTATACCCAGAAAGAAGGGATCGATTACCACGATACCTTCTCGCCCGTAGCCATGATCAAGTCTATTCGCATGATGCTTGCTATAGCTGCCTAGCACGATTATGAGATATGGCAAATGGACGTAAAGACGGCTTTCCTTAATAGATTCCTCGAGGAGGAAATATATATGGAGCAGCCTAAAGGCTTTGTGTCCGAAGTCGATATTCAGAAAGTGTGTAAGCTTCCATTTATGGACTGAAGCAAGCATCGCATAGTTGGAACTTTCGTTTTGACGAGGCGGTCAAAGAGTTTGACTTCGTGCAAAATGAAGATGAACCTTGTGTATACAAGAGGGTTAGTGGGAGCAAGATCGCATTCTTAGTACTATATGTAGATGACATTCTACTAATAGGAAATGATGTGGGAATGCTCAGTTCTGTGAAAGCATGGCTTTCGAGTAATTTTTCCATGAAAGACTTGGGAGAAGCAACCTATATTCTTGGTATTCGGCTCTACTGGGATAGAACGAAGAGAACAATAGGTCTTTCCCAAGCCCTCTATATAGATAAGATCTTAAAGCGATTTAAGATGGATGATTCTAAAAGAGGGTTCCTACCGATGCAACATGGAATAAAACTCTCCTTGAAGATGTGTCCTCAATGTGAGGAACAACGAAAGGAAATGAGTAATATACTATATGCTTCGGCCGTGGGTAGCCTTATGTATGCTATGTTGTGTACAAGACTTGACATCACGCATGCTGTAAGCGTGGTGAGTAGGTTTCAGGCAAACCCAGGTAGGGAACATTGGACTGCCGTAAAGAACGTTCTCAAGTACTTAAGAAGGACTAGAGATATGGTTCTGATGTATGGCGGTGGAGAATTGGATGTGGTGGGGTTCACTAATTCGGACTTCCAAGGACTGAAGTACGACTCGATGTCTACCTCTGGATACATATTTACTCTTAATAGAGAAGCAGTATCTTGGCGTAGCGCCAAGCAAAGCGCGATTGCTGATTCCACCTGTCAGGCTGAGTATCAAGCAGCCTCGGAGGCTTCCAAGGAAGGGTTCTGGATTAAGAAGTTTCTGGTAGAACTTCAAGTGATACCATGTGCTGAGCTGCCTGTTCCGCTGTACTACGACAACGACGGAGCTGTAGCGCAGGCCAAGGAGCCGAGGTTTCACAACATCACCAAACATATTGATATGAAGTATCATCTCGTAAGAGAATTTGTTCGCAAGGGATACATTGTGCTGCACAGAGTAGACTCGGCCGACAATGTCGCTGATCCACTGACCAAGCCACTTTCTCAGACTGGCTTGGAACGTCATCTGGAGAACATGGGTATTAGATACCATAGTGTGTGGCATTGAGTGCAAGTGGATGATTGTTAGGAGTATGCCCTCGAATGCCACTCAGAGGATGTTGAGTGAGGGCATTGTACTTGTAATTATGTAAATCATTAATACAAGGTAATGGACATTTCATTATTTACTGGCAGTTACTGGCATTCCTAACTCGTAAATATACATGTAGAAACTAGTCCGTGTATTAGAGAGCAAAACGTTCCACTCCTTATTGGATAAAGGGGTCGACACTGGAAAGGTTTATAGCTCAAATACTTAATCGTTCGCAAGTCGATGAAACTTGACTGGGTGTTAAGTTTATGTGAAGACTTGTATGGCGTGTTCTTTGACATGGAGAGTGCCTGTCGAACACTAATGGTTAGTGGGAGCACACATTATAGGTATGCTAATTGGATTAGTATACTCGAACCGACTCACCCTTGATTCGTCACATGGATTTCACTCCGGGACAGTCAATGACGGAATCGAAAGGTTGTTATAGGTATTCGTGAACCTTCGGCTTGAGGATTTAGTAGGGATGTGCTTGTGACGTTAAGATTTTCATTAGAGTAGTTCGACCCTATAAACTCGGAGGTGGGGGTCAACCTCGACGTGCATCTTAACGGGCAAGTAGCAGGTCTAACTGAATACCAAGATAGAATTCTTTCTTCCGTTAGTGAGCGGGTTATATGTCCTATGCGGTTATTGACAGATGAGATCATAAGTCTTTGGCCAAAGCATTGGAGCTAGTTGTATTGGATACACGAGAGCTCGATGATCTCGATTTGCATTAACGCATGCATAGCATCAAGTACAGATAGGGTTTGACTGACTGTGACCCTATAACTTGATCGGGACATTTGAAAGAAGGGTTTATACGTTTACTGGTATTCACGACAGAATGGTTCTTGAATGATCCATATCATTCGTTCTCAGTTGGGGTACAGTGTAGGCCACCAGGCTGGCTAGGTGGTGCTACTACTCTTTGGTTCCTCCCATTGCTGACTGAGATGAACCTACCGAGTCGCGCAATAGGATTGACGACGGAATGAATCGAGCTTAATCTCTCATTATGAATATTAGATATTGGATATCTAATTTGGGACATTGGATGTCTAAATTGATTTATTGGATAAATTAATTTACGGCCTAATTAATTAAATAAATTACCGGGTGATTAATTTAATTCATGAATATAATTATTTCTTGTAGAAATTAATTATGTTATTATGTATTTGATATGATTAATTAATCGGATTAATTAATTGATATAAATACATCGGAACGGAATTGGAGTTTATCTGTTTGGACTATCAGGAGTCCGAAACGAACCAAACTCGTCGGATTCCTTCTAGAGGCCGGCCTCACTTTTGATCTCTTACCTTTAGTCTTTGTCTTCCTTTGGTGGGTGAAGATTAAGCACCTAAGAGATATCTTATCTCTTATAAATAATAAGGTATAGTTATTTTGTGGGATTTGGAACAAGAATATATTGGAGACTATTCCTCACTTCTCCTATCTAAAGATCAATCGTGAGCTTTGAATAGAGAGAGATAAAAGTTTTCTCAAATTGTCTTCATCTTGTTCTTCATCTTGTTCTTGAGTTTTCTTGGAGAAAATTCAAGATACATTGAGAGATAAATATTATACACTCAGAGTGCAATAATAAAAGGCTTCATCACTTGATTCTAGCCGTAACCTTAGAGGTTAATCAAATGTTGTCATTCCGATCATTTTTCCGGAGCATGTCAAGTAGAGACGCGGTGCTTTCGGCGTTGGATCGTTCAAGATCTTGGAGCGGATTGGATTCGTAGATATCAATCAAAGCTTGGGGAATAGCTCAAGAGAAGGTTACCATTTAATCAACGGACTTCAAGGGTGAGTTTCTTATAACTCTTATTTATCGTTTATATATTCGTATATACGTAGCTCGATCGATCCTCGTAGGGATTCGGATCGAATTAATGTTCGTTTTACCGCTTCCGCTGGGCCTTCGTTATAGGTACCAAATCCCAATAGTGAAGATAATTGAGAAAACTATTTTCTCTCTCTCAAAACTAATACTTACGGCTGGAATAACTTAGGAGAGGTTGAGAGATGTCTTCATTTATTCTACTTCCGAATCCCTACGAGGATCGATCGAGCTACGTATATACGAATATATAAATGGTAAACAAGAGTTATAAGAAACTCACCCTTGAAGTCCGTTGATTAAATGATAACCTTATCTTGAGCTATTCCCCAAGCTTTGATTGATCTCTACGAATCCAATCCGCTCCAAGCTCTTGAACGATCCAACGCCGAAAGCACCATGTCTCTACTTGCCACGCACCGAAAAAACGACCGGAATGACAACAATCATTAACCACATTTTTGAGCTGCATTTCCAGTCCTTCGGAAATTACTAAGCTAATGAAGTAGCTTAGGGGAGAGTACGTCTCCTCAATCAATTCCACGGCATTTATGAGAACCTTCGAGCCTTATACTTCAGAACTTCATTCTTCTCATTATGCTTACTGACAAAGGTTTATTTTATGTCCTACAGGATTTACACTTGGTGAGGTTAGCACTACCTACCAATTACATGTCTTTTTGTCAAAGAATCTAGCTCTGCGTGGAATGCTTTATCCTTTAAGGCCAATCCACTCAATGTTGATATCAGACAACAGAGCGAGGTTCGACATCGTCTTGCTCTATGCTTTGAGCAACGATAGATCATCAAAGTGGGTGGATGATCAGTCCACACTCTCGTGATTCATTGAGATTTCTTAATTTTCTGAATCATATCAATCTTCGGAGCGTCCCCCTCGTCATGACTCATGGACATAGTAAAATCAAGTATGATTTCATGAAACGAGTTCATTGATGACTAATATATAAGTTTGTGCCTTACTCTACCTCCTCCTTAGGTGAGTATTAAGTCGAACCATATAGCTTTCACCTCTGCCTTTAGGGAGCTATAAATCACACATCCACCATGTGTGATGGCAGCACTCGATTCGTCGGTGTTGTGCCTCTTACCCAGGACTTTCAACCTTATAGGTTGCAGCTGGTATATATGATCTCGTCACTTTCACGATATCAGTAAACACATAAGGCATTGAATCTGCTACGTTTCGAAGATCGAGAATTTTCACTATCACATAGTAAAATACGGGGATGAATACGAGACAAAGTAGGGACACACCATGACAATTCTTGTCGTTCCCTGAGAAAGTTCGTCTTCTATCCTCCCCCTAACGACAGGAAGGTTGTCTCATCAAAGTGACAATCCGCAATCGAGCGGTAAAGAGATCACCTGTCGAAGGTTCTAAATAGCGAATAACTATTGGGGACTCGTATCCAATGTAACTACTTAATCATCTCTAAAGACCCATGCACTGTGAGGTGCATAAGGCACAATACTACATAACCAAATATGCACAATTAGCACTCACTTCGTCTGAGTCCAAAATGTAAAAATCAGGGCTTATCCAATTACCAACTGGTATGCATAAATCACTGGGTTAGCATAGGGTCTAAAATGAGCGAATAAGTAAAGCTGCATGCAAGACTACAGAACCCCAGACAGAAATAGGCAAATTGGTGTGCATAACCAATGCCCAGGCTACCGTCTGATTCGTTCGATGGTTGCTTCTGCGAGACCATTTTGCGTATGCTCGTAGGGGATGGGATGTTTTTCGTCGCTCCCGATAGATATGCAGTATTCATCAAGTGCTTTATATGTGAACTCTACAGCATTATCAATCTTACAGACCGAACATGATGGTCAGGGTGGTGAGCCCTTAGACAGATAATCCATGCTAGAAGCTTTGCAAAAGCAGCATTTTTAGTGGACAAGAGGGCGACATGTGACCATCATGTTGAAACGTCAACCAGAACCATAAAACGTCTAAATGGTCCGCACTCTGGTTGAACCGGTCCACAAATTTCTATTTGAATCCTATGTAAGAATGAAATTTTCACATCTTTAGCGTAGGACGGTCTCGCTCCTATTTTGGCTAAAGCGCAAGCTTTGCAGAAGAGACGATGTGCATCCGACAGTGTCAAACATTTAGAACGGACGGATGTCTCCAATTCTTTGGATGACATAGCTTGAGGAACACCAACAAAGTTCGTTATGTAGGTTCGTTTCCTGCTTCTACTTTGCACACGAAAGAAAAGGATGTCTGTGCAGATCATCATGTCATGACCTGGATGCCCCAATCGGTCATGCCAAAGCATGTATGAGTCACGTCCCAAAGTTCGTTATAGGTAATCGCATAGGATTAAACAATCCTAATCATAGTGATGTACAATCCACTTGATTGACTCGTAAGTTTCTCTAAGATGCGCTTTCGGCAGCATTCATTAGAGGTGATATAGAGACACTCTATTGCATTCTCACAATGGGTTTCAACATAAAAGTTGTGGCCATGTATATCCTTGAAGCTTTGTAAGGTTCGATTTAGTCACTCTCAATGCACATAGAGTGTCGGTGACTGTAAAATAATGCAGTTAGGCATCAAGAACCGATGGTGCCGCGTGCTTGGATGAACTGGAATGATCCACTCAGAACCATAAGCATAGGAGCAATATTCGGTACTTTGAATAAAGTCAATCACTTATATACGTAAGCAACAATATTATCTTGTTCGAAACCAAACACATCAGAACATTACTAATAAAATTTCAAAACATCTACCGATAAAATTAGTTATAGGGGGGACGTCTAATGACTTTGGCACGTATGATGCAATACTGCCATCGGTAAATGTGAAAGTGACATTGGGAATCATGTAATGATCGCCTTTCTCTATATATTGAGTTTCCTATTCGTTGGAATCTTAATATCTCTTCTAGTTGGCCTTGAAATAATTGCTTGCATGGCAGTTCGTATACCAATGGAAACAATCTCACATTAGGAGTCAACTCGTTTCTTGGGATCCAGGAGCGTCGTCTCTTATCATCACATTAAAAGAGCCTCCATGACCACGACCACGTCTGCGACTGCCACATCCGTTTCCACCATGCGAGCTTCATTCCATGTGGTTTGGGATTGGCATGTCCAGTCCCTTATTCGTCGGGGTTCTTTTCACATTTCACTTTGCCATTACTAGCCTTGAGAATTTGCTTTGTCTTGGCAGGCCTTGCATTATCATACTCTAGCATATACTGATTCACCAGTATAAGCACTTAAGTGGGGAAATTGGGAAGTTTTTTCTGGATCATGTCGTCTTTTGTGAGTTTCTTTTCACAAAAGAGATAAGACGCACCTTAAGGTGGAGCATATCTTTATTGAATGGGTTTACTCGTTATAGTAAAGCATGTGGATTTCGTCCCACTGTACGATCAACTCGAGAAATAATTTTTTCGAAATTGCCCTTAAGGACATCTAACAGTTCGTTGGGGATTTCATCTAAAGATATTCCTATCATAAGTTGGCTCGATACTAAGAATATTAATGCGCTTTCTTTCATCTTTTAAAACAGTTCGTCGTTTGTATGAACAGAGAGTGTGACACTAACGTCATAAAATCAGAATCTCATCTATGGCACTCAAGTCCTTCTGAGTCCAAGATGCCGAATTTCGAACGAGTTGGATTAGCCATATTCGTAAACAAGAGAAGGAAGTGAATACATTACACATAATCATGAGTTCGCCCATGATAAATTATTCAATAATGGGATTATTTTGTTTAAAACCAAGATCTGGTCACGATTTCGAAGCGATTTAGGAATACACATGAAATTTCGTTATCATGGTATTTTGTAGGCGGTAGAAATTAGGCATTTAAACTAGACTAGGAATGTGCCTAATTGCATGTCATATCTATATATGCATGCACATTATATATATAATTATATATATAAACATATAATTCTTATGTGATATAACTAGATATATATTATGCAGTCAAATAGATATTTTATGCCGCAATTATGATCAATTATTAATCTAAGGGCATGGATTAAACAATTTTAAGTCAAGTGGTTAATAAATTTATTTGATTTAATTAGGTATAATTAAATCAATTTATAAATCATATTATGCTATTAAATCAAATAAAAGCATATGAAGTAATACACGAACAAATAGTAGGGTTCGTCTTACGTACCTTGCTTTGCAATTGGGGTAAAAGAATAATTTGATTGAAATGTGTCGGGTCGGGCTGAATAGCAACCGAATAAGCTACTAAATGGGCCGAAAAATAGTGGGCTGGATCTACTTCGCGCAAGCCGGGCTGGAAAAGAGGCAGGAGCTGATCTACTTCGTGCGGGCCGGGCTGGAAAAGAGGCACAAGCTGATGATGTCGGCGGCGGTCTGAAAATGGTGACAGGCGGCGGATGGCTGTGGTGCAGAGGGCTGGGAAGACGACCGGCGGCGACGCGGGTTTGGTGTGCTGGGAAGACGGCTTCGATTTGCAGAAAACGGCCGCTCTAATTTGGGGAAGAAGGATTGCAGGATGGTCGGAATCGGAGCAGGGGGCAGTGAGTGTAATATCCGGGGGTAATTTTTTTTCGTTTCACTGTTGTGTTGAACGTATTCGTTTGGAATTGTACAAGTGTTGTTGTATTTGACTGATACAATGTATATTGTATTGGGATATTACGGATCGAAATATTTATACTTGTCGTCGGTTTCGTTTCGTCGTTTGGATGTTGCTTGGAGAGTTAGGAATTTTTGGCTAAGTATAATAGCTATAGCGTATGCTATATGTATAGCATTACGTACGCTACGATCGAAGTGTTGCGTACGTTAAGCAGTGTTGGTTACGTACATAACACAGGGTATTCAAATCAGATCTATCTTTCGGCGTGTGGGACCGGTCCAGGCTGGATTCGCGGAGTTCGATTGGGACAGGCTGGTCAACGCACATTACGTACGCTATACCTTGTGGTTAACATACGTAATGCTTAGGCTGTTTACGTACGTAATTTTATTAACGTACGTAATGGGTACCCCGTTTTTAGGCAGTGAGTTTTGGACTACGTAGCGTGTGCTACGTAGAGGCGATAACATACATTAAGGGCATAACGTAAGTTAAGGTGGTGATATAGCGTCCGTAATGAGCTTTTCAGATTATATATCTTGGTTTCGTATTTCATTTCTTCAGGAACCAAAACCGATTTCCTCTCCCTAGAGTCGTCCTTCTGGACTTGTTCTTGATACTTAGCCTCTTCCAACTTGATTTGGAGCTTCATAACTTGGATTAAAGCTTAGGAACTCGGAGTTTGGAGTGTTTCTTGATGGTTTGAGGTTGTTCTTCACTTCTTCAAGAGGTATGTCATTAATCTGGTGTTGAACTTGAGATTATGATGTTGTCATTGTTTGTTACTTCGTGTTTTGATGATTTGTTGGAGGATAGTATGGTTCTTCATAGTTTTGATGAACTTATGATGAAGAACATGATGATATAGATTGATTTTGATTGTGTTCTTGATGTTTAAGAATACTTGGCGGTTATAATCAGGCCTAGGAAGAGTTATGTTAAGATTTTTAGATGATTAACATAGCCTTGAGATGATTATTGTTGTTGGTTGTGTTCTTGAGAGATTATAACCATTGTAGTAAAGAATTATGATGACTTATATGATGATTGTCATAATCTTGAAATGGTTGAGTTAATCTTGTTGATTAATCCAATTCTTGAGGAATTGGTGATTGTTTTGGTGAAAACATCATGTTTGTTGTGATGATGATGTTCTTGAGGTTTTGATAAGAATTTTGGTGATATTATCATTTTGAGATGATTGATTTAATGTTGTTCTTGATAATCCTCGTTGAATTGTTTTTCACAAGTGTTAAGAACATAATGATATTGTTAATTGATCATTGAGGTGTTGGAGGATGTTGGAATTTATAGTTGAGAACTATGATATTCGTTGTGGAGTTTAAACGATTCGTGATTGAATAGGGATTGTCCTTGGTGTTGTTTTCTATTGATTTTGTGTTATTGAATGAATTATATTTCATTCAAGATTGTTCGAGTGCTTGTGATCATTGGAGGACGCCGTTCATCGTTCGTTGGAGGATTTCATCGCCTTCGGTTTGAGGCAAGTTTTATACTTGTACTAGTTAATGAGATAAATGTTATCATATATGTGTATGAATATGTTGTATCATTTCGAGACGTAGTCTCTTCATGATTTGTGGATGTCAGGGAATTGTTTGATACAAAACCCTTCGGTAATTGTGCCAATGTTATTGATTGATCATCTTGTTGTTATTGTTGTTCGTTAATGGTCGGTTAAGGTATTGATATACTTGTTGGATCACGTTGTTGTCGATAGCCGGTTTGCGGTATCGAAGTATCGATGGTTAATGGTGACTGATGTTCCATTGAGATATCGGTGTGATCATTGTTATTGATATCATTGTTTTTCTGTTGATATTGTTTGGCCGATTGAAGGCGTTGACGTATGCGATTATCGTCTCTGTTTCTGGTGGTTAATTAAAGGCACCGAGGCATCTGTCCTGATTGTTTCGTTGTTATTGATTGACCGTTCTAAGGTAATCGATGTATTGAAGTGTGACTGTCGAAGACATTTCCCATCTGTTGTATCGTTGTTATCGATTGACCGTCCTAAGGTAATCGATGTATTGAATTAGGACTGTCAAGGATATTTCTCATCTACCGTTGTTATCGATTGACCGTTCTAAGGTAATCGATGTATTGAATTGGGAATGTCAAGGACATTTCCCATTTGTTGAGTCGTTGTTATCGATTGTCCGTTCTAAGGCAATCGAGGTATTGAATTGGAACTGTCGAGGATAGTTCCCATCCGTTGAGTTGTTGTGATCCACTGGCCATTCCAAGGCTGTTGAGGTATTTGAATTGGGACCGCCGAGGATGGTGCCCATCCGTGAGTTATTTTTATTGTATTGGCCTACTCAAGGCAGCATACTATTATTCTTATTAATTCGGTAATCTTGGGATCGTTGTCATTTGTGACTAATTGTGTTTTGGAGGCTAGTGTCGGATAGTGCTCGATGGGTAAGTTTGGGGCTTGAACCTTCGCGGTTGGTTTCCCAACACCTACAGTTCAGTAGGTCACGGTCATGTTGATGATCTCATTATGGGTAAGTTTGGGGGTTGAACCTTCGTGGTTGGTTTCCCAACACCTAAAGTTCAGTAGGTCACGGTCATGTTGATGATCTCATTATGGGTAAGTTTGGGGCTTGAACCTTCGCGGTTGGTTTCCCAGCCCCTGCAATTCAGCAGGTCATGGTCATTGGATGATCTCATTGTGATACGGCTTCGGGCCGTGGATTCGGCCCTCATGATATACAGCTTCGGGCTGTTTGGCTTCGGGCTATTGTGATGATTGGCAGCTTCGGATGAGTGGCTTTCAGGCCATCATGATATTTTGGCAACTTCGGCTGAGGGCTTTCAGGCCATTGTGATGTTTTGGTATTTTCCGTTGGAGCCTTAAGGCATTGTGATTCGTATTTATTTCAGTTTTGGTTTGGGTTATCATATATGTGAATGAATGTGTGGTATCATTTCGAGACGTAGTCTCTTCATGATTTGTGGATGTCAGGGAATTGTTTGATATAAAACCCTTCGGTAGTTATGCCAACGTTATTGATTGATCATCTTGTTATTATTGTTGTTCGTTAAGGGCCGGTTCAAGGCATTGAGATACTTGTTGGATCACGTTGTTTTCGATAGCCGGTTTGCGGTATCGATGTATCGATGGTTATTGGTGACTGATGTTCCATTGAGATATCGTTGTGATCATTGTTATTGATATCATTGTTTTTCTGTTGATATTGTTTGGCCGATTGAAGGCATTGACGTATGCGATTATCGTCTCTGTTTCTGGTGGTTAATTAAAGGCACTGGGCATCTGTCCTGATTGTTTCGTTGTTATTGATTGACCGTTCTAAGGTAATCGATGTATTGAAGTGTGACTGTCGAAGACATTTCCCATCTGTTGTATCGTTGTTATCGATTGACCGTCCTAAGGTAATCGATGTATTGAATTAGGACTGTCAAGGATATTTCTCATCTACCGTTGTTATCGATTGACCGTTCTAAGGTAATCGATGTATTGAATTGGGAATGTCAAGGACATTTCCCATTTGTTGAGTCGTTGTTATCGACTGGCCGTTCTAAGGCAATCGAGGTATTGAATTGGGACTGTCGAGGATAGTTCCCATCCGTTGAGTTGTTGTGATCGACTGGCCATTCCAAGGATGTCGAGGTATTTGAATTGGGACCGTCGAGGATGGTGCCCATCCGTGAGTTATTTTTATTGTATTGGCCTACTCAAGGCAGCATACTATTATTCTTGTTAATTCGGTAATCTTGGGATCGTTGCCGTTTGTGACTAATTGTGTTTTAGGGGCTAGTGTCGGCTAGTGCTCGATGGGTAAGTTTGGGGCTTGAACCTTCACTGTTGGTTTCCCAACACCTACAGTTCAGTAGGTCACGGTCATGTTGATGATCTCATTATGGGTAAGTTTGGGGCTTGAACCTTCGTGGTTGGTTTCCCAACACCTACAGTTCAGTATGTCACGGTCATGTTGATGATCTCATTATGGGTAAGTCTGGGGCTTGAACCTTCGCGGTTGGTTTCCCAGCACCTGCAATTCAGCAGGTCACGGTCATTGGATGATCTCATTGTGATACGGCTTCGGGCCGTGGCTTCGGCCGTCATGTGATACAGCTTTGGGCTATTTGACTCCGGGCTATTGTGATGATTGGCAACTTCGGCTGAGTGGATTTCAGGCCATCATGATATTTTGGCAACTTTGGCTGAGGGCTTTCAGGCCATTGTGATGTTTTGGTATTTTCCGTTGGAGCCTTCAGGCATTGTGATTCGTATTTATTTCAGCTCTGGTTTGTGTTCTATATTGATGATTCGCCGTTGGGCACTAGTGTTCTAACCTCTTGAGCAGGTAGTGATCATATGCCGTGGGCATATTGTTTCACGAATGCTCAATTCTTACCTTGGTTTGTGAGCATCTCGTATTATCATTGTTATACCATTTATTTTACCTTTGGATGCATATCAAGTTGTACATGTATTCATTATCTGGATGACTGACCCCGTGGGGGCGGAACATGTTTTCATGTTTTAGGTGTTTGCGAGGAGAGACTTGAGACACAAGGGCATGATGATGGCGACGAGGCATTTGAGCGATACTAGTCTGAGATGTTTCAGTGTTCATGTCGGTCAGACAGTTTGGAGTACTCCAGTTTTGTCAGTTGTTGTCATTTTGTATTATCCGAGTAAGGCTCGTGGATGTTGTTATACTTTATTTTGGCCATGTAGGCCCATTCTTGTTGTTGAAATTCCATATCGGGATAGTATGTTGGATATCATAGTATGGTCTGTGATTTCCTCTTGTAGTCAGTTTGTTGTATTTTAGTCGTGTTCGCCTGGTGGATCTCCTGGTGTGGGGTCCACGACACTGTAATAACCCAATGGGATTTGGGGGCATTACAGAAGATGGTATCAGAGAATGGGTTGTAAGATACCATGATATGTGAGTTATATGGCTCTACCGACGCAGTATTAGTGGGGCTGTCAGGTTATGACAATCTGGACAGTCGGGTTTTGTGAGTCGTGATAGTTGGGCGACTGTATGAGTCATTCTTTCATCGAGTTGTCTTCAGTGAAGACTAGTATCGCAAGATCTCGAAGCTTCGTATGACCTGTGTAAGGACTCGATTCTCTTTTTTGTTCATACATTCATTATGTCATTGATTATACAAGTGTTGTTGAAACCTGTATGTAATATTTGTGTTACGATTCATTCATGATTATTTGTTTTGGAGCGTGTGGGCTCTGTATTGGCTATGATTAGCATGATTGATATGATTGTTTATCTGTTGAGTATGTATACTCGTGTTTGGCTATTGACTTAGCATTTCGGATTGGCCGTTGAGGCGTATTTGAACAATGATCCTGATCGAGCGTTATTCTTTCAGTATGGAAAGAGGATTCCGAGGACGTGGGAGAGGGGGTAAAGGATGCAGAGAAGGCCGAAACCCAGAACCTCATGTTTATGCACATGCGCGTGCCGAGATGAGTCAGAGTTCGGCCGGTGGAGTTACTTATGTAATACCCGGTTGTGAATTCATTGATTATCATTCAGTAATTCTCACTCAGAAATTTTCCACTCAGTAATAATCATTCATCAGTCATATTCATTCAATTGTGTTCACCGTTCGGCGTATTTTAGAATCGTGTATTAGTTTTTATTCGTCACTCATCACTGTTTGAGGTCGAGCCGAGATTATTGTCATCATCATCATGTTCTGGTATTCAATTTGAGAGGTAGTGCACGCTACGTATTCTTGTTAGCACGTGCTAACGGGATACAGGTAGCGCATGTTATGTTTCAGTATTAGTGCACGCTAGCGCAAGTGAGGCAGACAGTCCAGAAGGTACTGGGCTGATTTGAGAAATTCATAGCGCACACTACGAGTGGTAAGTAGTGTACGCTAACTGTGCTGGTAACCCACGCTAAGTCACCTTAGTAGCGCACGCTAACGCGAGCAAGGCATAGGACAGTAGGTTCTGGACTTCAGTTTCTGAGTATTAGACATCAGTTAGCGCACGCTAACAATTGGGGATTAACGCACACTACCGGTAAGGTGTTAGCGCACGCTACCAAGTTCGAAGCGCATGATAACGAGGCAGTCAGAGCTCATTGGACTGCCCAGTAAACCGCTAGCGCACGCTAAAAATAAGGTCATAGCGTGCGCTAATCTGGGTTACTATATATGGGACAGTTTGATCCAGATTCGTTATTTTTCATTTTATTCTCCTCCTTCCGTCGGTTTTGGGTGATTTTGGATGTTTTGGAGAGATCTTTTCGAGCTTCATTCACCTATCATCATTTTCAAGCTCCTTAGTCGGATTAATCATTATTTAATCAGTTTCATCACTCCAAATCAAGGTAATAACTTCTTGGATCTAGAATTTCGGATTTTGGGTTTTTCCTTCCGATCTCTTTGTGTAATCTTGATATTATGTTGTAATATGTTAGATATGGATTATCTATCTTGGATACTTGTATTCTTATGGATTCATTGGTGTAATTTTCGGAATTTGTGAATCATTGAGAAAATTTTCAAGAAAACCTTGGTGTTGACTTTGGAATTTTTGGGGGTTTCGACTAGGTGTGTTGAAATCCCGATTTAAGTATTCCTATGGGATTATTGATGGTATTAATGAGGTTTTGTTGGATTGAATCATTCATTGGAAGTTGGTTGTCGGTATAATTGAGTTTGGGTTGTAAACAATTGAAGATTGTTTACAACGTGTTTGTTAGAATGCCCCAATGAGTTTTGGGTAGTGTTGTATCGAATTTTGAGTTGGTTGTGATCATGCTTGATTCATATATTAAGCATATTATTGGTACTTGTGTTATTCAAGGTTGTTCGAGCGGTCGGTTTTCCATTAAGGACGTTGATCGTGGAAGGATTTTCTCGCCTTCGGTTTGAGGCAAGTTTTATACTTGTACTAGTCAATGAGATTAATGTTATCATATATGTGTGTTAATATGTTGTATCATTCTGAGACTTAGTCTCTTTATGAGTTCATTGATATCAAGGGATCGTTCGATACGATACTCTTCGGCAATGGTGCCAAGTGTTAATTAATGTTATTGTCGATGGTCGGTCCGCAGTATCGATGTATCGAATATTGTTGCGATGTTCATGTCGACCTAAGACGTCGTTGTAATCATTGTTATTAAGGTTGGTGTTTTATCATTGTTGTCGATTGGCCGTTCTAAGGCAATCGAGGTATTCACTCATTCATCGTATCATTGTTGTCAATTGGCCGTTCTAAGGCAATCGAGGTATTCACTTATTCATCGTATCATTGTTGTCGATTGGCCGTTCTAAGTCAATCGAGGTATTCACTCATTCATCGTATCGTTGTTATCGATTGGCCATTCCAAGGCAGTCGAAGTATTCAATCATTCATTGTATCATCATCATTGGTTGGCCATCTTAAGGCAATCGAGATATTGAATCATCCGCTGCATCATTGGTATCGATTGGCCATTCTAAGGCAATCGAGGTATTGAATTGGGACTGTCGAGGATGGTGCCCATCCGTGAGTCATTGTTGTCGTGTTGGCCGACTCAAGGCAGCACACTATCATTCTTGTGATTTCGGTAATCTTTGGATCGTTTCCGTTTGTGAATAAGTGTGTTTTGGAGGGTAGTCTCAGCTAGTGCTTATGGGGTAAGTTTGGTGGGGCCTGAACCTTCGCGGTTGTTTCCCCCAATACCTACAACTCAGTAGGTCAACGACCATTGGATGGTTCATTATGGGGTAAGTTTGGTGGGGCCTGAACCTTCACGGTTGTTTCCCCCAACACCTACAGCTCAGTAGGTCAACGGCCATTGGATGGTTTTATTTTGATACGGTTTCGTGTTGTGGCTTCGGCCCTCATTGTTACAGCCTCGGGCTGGTTTGGTTCATCTTCATGTAATTCATTGTGGTTCATATTTAATTCAGTTTTGGTTTGGTTCATCTTCATGTAATTCATTGTGGTTCATATTTAATTCAGTTCTGGTTTGGTTCATCTTCGTGTAATTCATTGTGGTGTTCTGTATCGCTGATTTGCCGTTGGGCACGTATACTTTAATCTATTGAGCAGGTAGAGATCATATGCCGTGGGCATAGTGTTTCACGAATGCTCGATTCTTACCTTGGTTTGTGAGAATCTCGTATCATTATCATTGTACCATTTCATTATGCCTTTGGATGCATATCATGTTATATATGTATTTGATGTTCATTATCTGGATGACTGACCCTGTGGGGGCGGAACATGTTTTCATGTTTTAGGTGCTTGCGAGGAGAGAGTTGAGACACAGGGGCATAACGTTGGCGACGAGGCATTCGAGCGATACTAGTCCGAGTTGTTCATGTTGGTCAGTCAGTGGGAGTTTACTTCAGTCGTGTCAGTTGTTGTCATGTTGTACTATTCGAGCAAGGCTCGATGTCATTGTATTTCATTTTGGCCATGTAGGCCCAATTTTGTCGTTGAAATTCCTCATCGGAATATTGCGTCGGATATCATGGTAGGGACTATGATTTTCCCTTGTTGGTTAATTTTTTGTATTTCAGTTGTTTTCGCCTGGTGGATCTCCGGGTGTGGGGTCCACGGCATTGTAATAACCCAATGGGTTTTGGAAGTGTTACAGAAGTGGTATCAGAACTTTGGGTTGTGAGATACCCTGATATGTGAGTTATGTGGCTCTACCGTCACGGTAGTAGTGGGGCTGTCAGATTATGACAATCTGGACAGTCGGGTTTTGTGAGTCGTTAAGTTAGTATGGCTGCACGAGTCATTCATTCATCGAGTCGTCATCAGTGAAGACGAGTATCGCAAGACCTCGAAGCTTCGTATGACCTGTGTAAGGACTCGATTCTATTTATGTTCATACATTCATCATGTCATTAATTATACATGCTTTGTTGAAACATATATGTGATATAATGTTACGATTGATTCATGGCTAATTATTTTGGAGCACGTATGACCTGTGTAAGCGATAAGGATCAACTCATTCATTAGTCAACAATCCTCAATCATCATTTTTGATCTTGTCGATCAGTTAATTCATTCATCACTCAGTCAATCTCATTGCTCAATTAATTCATTCATCACTCACTCAATCTCATTGCTCAGTTAATTCATTCATCACTCAGCATTCATCACTCAGTCAATCTCATTGCTCAGTTAATTCATTCATCACTCACTCAATCTCATTGCTCAGTTAATTCATTAAATATCCAGTCCATCTCACTATACATTTGTTGATCTTGTGGATCGAATTTTCAACCTTGTTAACTTGTTCAAGGTAATCATTTCAGGAATTTCATCAGGTAATCATGTTACCTCATTTGATCTTTCATGCAATCTTATCATATTCCGGCATCATGTGGACGATCATTTTACCGCATTATTAATGCATTCATTATGTTAGAGCATGTATGCTCATTATCATCATTCCGTAACGTAATCATAATGCGACCTTCATACGGGATCTGTAATTATCATGTGACTTTCCTGCTTTCGTATGGAAAGAGCTGTCAGAGAGACATCGGGCTCCGACGTCCAAGAGATCGTTTTCTAGTCGTCCTCGTGCTGAGAAAGCATCTTCTTCTCAGACGACGAGTTCGACTGTTGTTTGCTTTAATTGTGATTCAGCAGGGCACGTTAGTACTCAGTGTGCGGTGCCAGCTATTGTTTGTTTTCTTTGTGGGGGACCGGGACATCTTCAGAAATACTGCAGGAGTTCTAGTGCCGATAGATCTCGAGAGGGCTCACAAGCCTCGATGGATTTTGTTACTTCAGCCCGTGCATCATCCAAGGGGTTCTATCAGGATTCGAGAGCCCGAGCTAAGGACATTCATCACCGGTTTTGAGCAAGTTAATTCTTGCTCGGTAATAGGATAATCATTCATTTCATTGTCATTCATTCATTCATATAATTCATTCATCATATATATCAATCATGTTGAGACTTATAATTATCAAACTAATCATTCATTTCACGGGGAACGCTGGTTCCAATCATTTCATCTGAGCTATCACTCATTGCGTTATTATCTCACCTCGGTGAGTCATTCTTGATCCTTGTTGGATTTCGATTCATTATCATTCATTACGATCATTCATGTTCTTGTGACCTTCCGGGATCATAATTAAGCGATGAGTTCAGATTTGGGTCTTCCTTGAATCGGTGAAATCGAGTGGATCGATGATCTGGAGGATATCGATGTTGGGTACATTTGAGATGTAGCCTCGTTTTCCGGATTACTGTTTAACTTGTTCTCAATCGTAGTATTGTGGTTGTGAACCATCTGTTGTTGATTCATCTTGTAACTATGGTAATTGAGGATCTTGAGTTTTGGGTCTTTTGTTGGGATTTCTTTCCTTTGGTGATTATACCCGAGATTTTGTGATAATCTAAGTATTTGTTCATTGTGATACGAGACGCCAAGTTAGGAAGACTTGGGAGTGCAATTGATATGGTCCCGAGGACCATATGTGCATTATTGTTTTTCTTTTGATGCGTGAATCAGTGTTTGTTTGGGCGTCCGTTGCCGTTGGGCGGGGTGTGTGCGCCGGTGTTACGAGTTATGGGATTGGCCTAGTTGTGCAGGCGAAGTGATTCATATTAAGGAGTATTCATGGGGATGTTGTTTTCAGATTGTAATGGATAGTTCACATCCCGAATTGTTTACCCTTCGTTTCGAGGACGAAACTCTTTTAAGGGGGGAGTATGTAATACCCGGTTGTGAATTCATTGATTATCACTCAGTAATTTTCACTCAGAATTTTTTCACTCAGTAATAATCATTCATCAGTCATATTCATTCAATTGTGTTCACCGTTCGGCGTATTTTAGAATCGCGTATCAGTTTTTATTCGTCACTCATCACTGTTTGAGGTCGAGCCGAGATTATTGTCATCATCATGTTTTGGTATTCAGTTTGAGAGGTAGCGCACGCTATGTATTCTTGTTAGCGTGTGCTAACGGGATACAGGTAGCGCACGTTATGTTTCAGTATTAGCGCACGCTAGCGCAAGTGAGGCAGACAGTCCAGAAGGTACTGGGCTGATTTGAGAAATTCGTAGCGCACGCTACGAGTGGTAAGTAGTGTACGCTAACTGTGCTGGTAATGCACGCTAAGTCACCTTAGTAGCGCACGCTAACGCGAGCAAGGCAGAGGACAGTAGGTTCTGGACTTCAGTTTCTGAGTATCAGACATCAGTTAGCGCACGCTAACAATTGGGGATTAACGCACGCTACCGGTAAGGTGTTAGCGCACGCTACCAAGTTCGAAGCGCATGCTAACGAGGCAGTCAGAGCTCACTGGACTGCCCAGTAAACCGCTAGCGCACGCTAAAAATAAGGTTATAGTGTGCACTAATCTGGGTTACTATATATGGGACAGTTTGATCCAGATTCGTCATTTTTCATTTTCTTCTCCTCCTTCCGTCGGTTTTGGGCGATTTTGGATGATTTGGAGAGATCTTTTCGAGCTGCATTCACCTATCATCATTTTCAAGCTCCTTAGTCGTATTAATCATCATTTAATCAGTTTCATCACTCCAAATCAAGGTAATAACTTCTTGGATCTAGAATTTCGGATTTTGGGTTTTTCCTTCCGATCTCTTTGTGTAAGCTTGATATTATGTTGTAATATGTTAGATATGGATTATCTATCTTAGATACTTGTATTCTTACAGATTCATTGGTGTAATTTTCGGAATTTGTGAATCACTGAGAAATTTTTCAAGAAAACCTTGGTGTTGACTTTGGAATTTTTGGGGGTTTCGACTAGATGTGTTGAAATCCCGATTTAAGTATTCCTATTGGATTATTGATGGTATTAATGAGGTTTTTTTGGATTGAATCATTCATTGTATGTTGGTTGTCGGTATAATTGAGTTTAGGTTGTAAACAATTGAAGATTGTTTACAACGTGTTTGTTAGAATGCCCCAATGAGTTTTGGGTAGTGTTGTATCGACTTTTGAGTTGGTTGTGATCATGATTGATTCATATATTAAGCATATTATTGGTACTTGTGTTATTCAAGGTTGTTCGAGCGGTCGGTTTTCCATTAAGGATGTTGATCGTGGAAGGACTTTCTCGCCTTCGGTTTGAGGCAAGTTTTATACTTGTACTAGTCAATGAGATTAATGTTATCATATATGTGTGTTAATATGTTGTATCATTCCAAGAATTAGTCTCTTTATGAGTTCATTGATATCAAGGGATCGTTCGATACGATACTCTTCGGCAATGGTGCCAAGTGTTAATTAATGTTATTGTCGATGGCCGGTCTGCGGTATCGATGTATCGAATATTGTTGCGGTGTTGATGTCAACCTAAGACGTCGTTGTAATCATTGTTATTAAGGTTGATGTTTTATCATTGTTGTCGATTGGCCGTTTTAAGGCAATCGAGGTATTCACTCATTCATTGTATCATTGTTGTCGATTGGACGCTCTAAGGCAATCGAGGTATTCACTCATTCATCGTATCATTGTTGTCGATTGTTCGTTCTAAGGAAATTGAGGTATTCACTCATTCATCGTATCGTTGTTATCGATTGGTCGTTCCAAGGCAATCAAAGTATTCAATCATTCATTGTATCATCATCATTGGTTGGCCATCTTAAGGCAATCGAGATATTGAATCATCCGCTGCATCATTGGTATCGATTGGCCATTCTAAGGCAATCGAGGTATTGAATTGGGACTGTCGAGGACCGTGCCCATCTGTGAGTCATTGTTGTCGTGTTGTCCGACTCAAGGCAGCACACTATCATTCTTGTGATTTCGGTAATCTTTGGATCGTTGCTGTTTGTGAATAATTGTGTTTTGGAGGCTAGTCTCGGCTAGTGCTTATGGGGTAAGTTTGGTGGGGCCTGAACCTTCGCGGTTGTTTCCCCCAACACCTACAACTCAGTAGGTCAACAGCCATTGGATGGTTCATTATGGGGTAAGTTTGGTGGGGCCTGAACCTTCGCGGTTGTTTCCCCCAACACCTACAACTCAGTAGGTTAACGACCATTGGATGGTTTCATTATGGGGTAAGTTTGGTGGGGCCTGAACCTTCGCGGTTGTTTCCCCCAACACCTACATCTCAGTAGGTCAACGACCATTGGATGGTTTCATTTTGATACGGTTTCGTGTCGTGGCTTCGGCCTTCATTGTTATAGCCTCGGGCTGGTTTGGTTCATCTTCATGTAATTCATTGTGGTTCATATTTAATTCAGTTTTGGTTTGGTTCATCTTCATGTAATTCATTGTGGTTCATATTTAATTCAGTTCTGGTTTGGTTCATCTTTGTGTAATTCATTGTGGTGTTCTGTATCGCTGATTTGCCGTTGGGCACGTATACTTTAACCTGTTGAGCAGGTATTGATCATATGCCGTGGGTATAGTGTTTCACAAATGCTTGATTCTTACCGTGGTTTGTGAGCATCTCGTATCATTATCATTGTACCGTTTCATTCTGTCTTTGGATGCATATCATGTTATACATATATTTGATGTTCATTATCTGGATGACTGGCCTAGTGGGGGCGGAACATGATTTCATGTTTTAGGTGCTTGCGAGGAGAGCGTTGAGACACAGGCATTCGAGCGATACTAGTCCGAGTTGTTCATGTTGGTCAGTCAGTGGGAGTTTACTTCAGTCGTGTCAGTTGTTGTTATGTTGTACTATCCGAGCAAGGCTCGTAGATGTCATTGTATTTCATTTTGGCCATGTAGGCCCACTTTTGTCGTTGAAATTCCTCATCGGAATATTGTGTCGGATATCATGGTAGGGACTATGATTTTCCCTTGTTGGTTAATTTTTTGTATTTCAGTTGTTTTCGCCTGGTGGATCTCCGGGTGTGGGGTCCACGGCATTGTAATAACCCAATGGGTTTTGGGGGTGTTACAACTTACGCGACCGATATCCCTTCGGGATGTCATACTCGAGAGGTCGATCGGACTGAGAGTGGACACGTCGACCCTTTCTTACTTATGAGAGGCATGATGACCCAGATGACTCAGATGACGCAGATAGTGGAGACCATGCAGGCCTCGATGATTCGTGGTCCACCACAGCAGGGATTCCAGGTGCCGTTTCATGGACAGACTAGGGGTGTGAGTCAGATTGTTGGCGATATCTCTCGTTAGAGGCCGCCTACTTTTGAGGTCTCATCGGAACCAGCTGACATTGTTCGTTGGCTTAAACCTTTTGATAAACTCTTCGACATGGTTCAGTGTCCGGAAGAGAGTAAGTTGGCAGTAACGGCTTACTATTTGAGTAAGGGTGCTTATTCTTGGTGGCTTCCTGTGAAGCCCACCGATCATGACTGTGTTTGGAGCGAGTTCAAGACTCTCATGTTAGAGAGATATTATCCGGCTCCACTTCATGAAGCCAAGTTATCATAGGTTTTGAACCCTAAATCCGTCGAGGACGAGGGTGTTATTGTCATTGCTGGAAAGTTTCAAGGACTTTTTCAGTTTGCTTCATCTGTTATCCATACTGAAGCGGATAACATCAAGTATTTTTGCAAGAGGCTGAACCCGCAGTTGAGGTGCCATTGTTCAATCATAATCTGGTGAGAGGAATAGGATGCTGGTTCGTTCAGAGGGACATCGGGCTCCGATGTCCAGGAGGTCGTTTTCTAGTCGTCTTTGTATTGGGAAAGCATCTTCTTCCAGGCGACGAGCTCGACTGTTGTTTGCTTTAACTGTGATACAATAGGACATTGCATCACCCGGTGCTCGATGCAGATTATTGTTTGTTTTCTGTGTGGGAGGCAGGGACACCTTCAGAAATACTGCAGGAGTTCTAGTGCCAGTAGGTTTCGAGAGCTCACGGGCCTTGAGAGATTTTGTTACTCCAATTCATACTTCATCCAAGGGGTCCTATCAGGCTTCTGAAGCCATAGGTAAGGATAGCCGAGGAGGAGGAGCGAGTTCAGATTTAGGTCTTCCTCGAGTCGATGAGATCGAGGAGATAGATGATTTGGAGGATATCGATGTTGGGTACGTTTGAGATGTAGCCTCGATTTGTATTTTCCTTGTTTTTCAGATTGATGTTTGATTTAATTTGTATTATGGTATTGTGGTTGTGAACCATTTGTTGTTGATCTATCTTGTAACGATAGTATTTTATAATCTTGAGATTTGAGGTCGTTTGATGCGTTTTCTTTCGATGTTGTACCCGAGATTTCGTGATAATCTGGGTAATTGTTCATTGTGATTCAAGACGTCAAGTCATGAGGACTTGGGCGTGTGATTGATATGGTCCCGAAGACTGTCTGTGTTGTTATTATCTTTGGTGGTGTGAGTCAGTGTTTGCATGAGCATCCGATGCCGACGAGAATGTGGAAGTGTACACCGATGATTGTAGACATGTACAATGGGCGGCTCCCGCGGGGTGTGTATACCGGTGTTACGAGTCATGCGGTTGGTATGACCTTCTGGCCAGTCTTTAATGGAGGAGTCATGATTCGATTGATCTCGCACTTGGTTGAGTGTTTTTATCACTTGATTTTTACCGTGTTCGGACAGGGGAGACGCGGGGATGCGAGTGGTTGGCCCAGTTACTCAGGCGGATTTGTTCGTATTGAGGTGTATTCCTGGAGATGTTGTTTCAGATCCCGATGGATAGTTCATATCCCGAGTTATTTACCCTTAGTTTCATGGACGAAACTCTTTTTAAGGGGGGGAGTATGTAATATCCGGGGGTAATTTTTTTTTCGTTTCACTGTTGTGTTGTACGTATTCGTTTGGAATTGTACAAGTGTTGTTGTATTTGACTGATATAATGTATATTTGTTGGGAAAACAAAGACCCTGTATCGAAACAGCCGGGATACCCGATCCCTGTATCGAATGTTATTTGATAAAGAGGTTTTGACATATATGCCAATCCGAATACAGTAAAGGAAACTGTATCGAATCTTTGAGGTTTCATCTCAGTATCAAGACACCGCTCGAATCGGCATATAGTGAAGCTCACAAGACTGACAAGTAGTCTTGTAAAAAGACCAAGTATGGAAACTGTCTCGAAACCCAAAATACAGTTATCTTCCATACAGCTCACAACAGGACAAAGAAGGAACAGAAGTCAAGTCCCGTTGAATAAAGAAGTATTTAAATACTCATGGATAAGGTATTTAAATACTGCCAGTCTTCAGATCTTCAGAATCCCGCGGAATCCGGATCGTGTCATAATCCCGTTGGAACGAAATCTCATTCAAACGGATACATCTCAACGGATACTTTCTTCAGAGACTATAAATATCTTATGAAGACATTGAATATCAGTTACCAAGTAACCTAACACTCAAGCTATCAAAAGTTATCATCAGAGCAAACATATCTCCAAAGCTTACTGCAATTAAGAACGAAAGAGATATACAGTGCTCAACATCAAGAACAGCCATCATCAGCTCAAGAACTTCATATTCAAAGCTGCTGTTCTTACCTGGTTACCTACCTTTTACCTCTGTGTAAAAACTGAGCTCTGTGTGAACTCAACAAGTTATTCTGACCTGTGTGGGACGAATAAGGATGAAGCTTTGGAACTGTGTGTGAAGAAGCTAGTCAAGAAGGAAGCTTTAACCAATCTGTGTGAACGGTTGAAAGCGACATTCTTTGTATCAATCTGTGTGAACGATACAAGGATAGGTTTGATTATAATTACGTAGTTGTGTACGCAGAATTATAATAAACTTTACTCCTTTGTGGAGGACCGGTGGACGTAGAGGGTTTACCTCGAACCACTTTAATTCTTGTGTTATTTACCTTCACTTTTCTGCTTTTAAATTACCGTGATATATTAAGTATACACTATACACTTAGTTGATGTATCCACAAAGAACCTATTGTATCCAAGACTTCCGCTACGCACTCGATTTAGAATCCGCATGCTTTGTTGTTCAAACTATTTTCCAAACTGTATCCAGTATACTTAGTGGCCAACAAGTGGTATCGGAGCGGTTGATTCTAAAAAGAATCAGTCGTATTTCTTTTTAACCGAATCAGATTCAAATCACTTATTTTCAAAACAGTCTCTTTCATTCCTATATTATCAGTATGGATACTTCTATGATTAACAAAGTCCCTATGTTCTCTATTAACGAATTTGACGACTGGAGAATTAGAATGGAAGCTCATCTTGCAGCAATGCACGAAGAGATGATTTTTGTTATACAGGATGGTCCTATCAAGATCATGAAGGTCAATCCAGCCGCAAGGATTGAGGTCCAAGCCCATGCTGAAATGCTCGAGAAAGAACGCGAGCAATGGACGACAGATGAAAGGAAGCGAGCCAATCTCGACAACGTGGCTAAGAACGCGTTATTTGTCACTCTTGACAAAGGCACGTTCTTAAAGGTAAAGAGCTGCAAAACAGCCAAAGAAATCTGGGATAAACTCAAGTTAATTTGTGAGGGAACTGAGCTCTCAAAAGAAAACAAGATTTCAAAACTAACTCAGCAATTTGAATCCTTTGAAATGAAACCAACGGAAACACTTGAGGAACTTGACCTCAGATTTATAGGTATTGTTGGTGAACTTGAAGCGTTGGGCAAAATTTACACCCAAAAGGAGAAGAATTTAAAAATTTTCAGATCTCTCCCAGCCCGATGGGACATTAAGACCACAGCTATGCGTGTATCCTGTAATCTTAATGAAATATCCACTTTTGATCTCTTCTCTGACCTCAAAGCTTTTGAGTATGACATTGACAGAAGAGAGAAAGCTGAAGAATCTCTTTCAAAGGTCACAGCTCGCCAGATCGAACCGTCGACACAAAGATGCCTAGCCTGTCGAAGCCCGGGCCACAAGAATGCCGACAATGGCGACGACATCCTATCCCAAGATGAAATGGCGCTTCTAATGCATAAATTCAAAAAGTTCATCAAACACTGAAAGACTCCTACAGCCCAAACACATCCACAAGGTAAGTACCAAACATCATCCAGTGATGCTAACTCGTGCTATAATCTGCAGGAAACCGTGCCATTATGCAAACAAATGTCCTCATCCCAAAGTCCAAAGATTGCACGAGGCCGAGCAACAAGAGAGAGATGAAAGAAGACGTGCTTGGAAAGACAAGCTCAAGGCCCCGATTAAAGAATCGAAGCCTCCCCACACCATCCAAATCGTGAGAATGTCTTGGTGGTCAGAAAGTGATTCATCCGACGATGAGTTCGATGATAAAGCATACATGTGCTTTATGGCCAAAGATGTTCCGGAAGGTGAAGACAATGACGATGAGGTAAGTTCAACCTCGGCTATTCCATCTAATGCATCTCATACTTTGAAAATATGATGAATGAGTTTAAAAACATTCAAAAGGCCCATGAGACTCTACAACCGAGAATATACGACTTCAATTAACAAATTTAGAGTTGAAAGATGAAAATGACTTCTTTGAAAATAAATTATGAAAATATGTCTCTTGATTGTGAAACCAGCAAGGTCGATTTTGAAAAACTCATGGAGAGCAATCATCAACTTGCTCATGAACTAAATGAGGTTAAAACCCACAATAAGAGCAAGACAAATGATTTGGTTCTACTACAAACCAAAATCACAACTCTCGAAAAGCGAGAAACTGAACTTGAGACCATTCTGAAGTCTTTTGAAAAATCGTCCAAAAGAATGGAAGAAATTCTGAGCACTGGGCAACATGCTCATGATAAAAGTGGCTTAGGATACAGCTCATGTTCGAACAAAGGGAAAACTAGTACAGTGTTCGTCAAGAGTGTGGAACACATTCCAGAATCGGAAGATACCCCTAGTCCCATAAAGGAACCTGCTGTACCGAGAAAACCGAAGGCTGAAATTCCGCCCCCACAACTCTACTATTCGATACAGTGGAACCAACAGCCACTCAGAAGGCGTACTCAATAGCATGCTCCACAAGCATATCATAAACGCCGGCAGTCATTCAGAAAGAAGGCGCTATCCAACCACCAAAGGCCCGCACAGCAGTACTATCAGTACAGCGCGCCTAGGCATTGGATACAGGAGCCCCGTTATCCATCAAGACAGCAGATGCCAGTTCAGTATCAACAACAGCATTGGGAATCCAACTGGAGACCCAGAAGACAAGCTGTTAGGCCTAAGAAAATGGCTCCACCTCCTAGACGGCACTCGTACTGGAATAATAATAATAACCCTGAATTTTACATGCATAGTAATTATCATGATTATAACAACTACGGATATGCCCCCCGTAGATATCGCAACACTGTACCGAGTATGTCCTACAGTAAACCAATTGCTGCCAGGAAAGCTTGGGTACCTAAAGGAACTAACATACATGGACCCAAAAACCAAAGGGGACCTAAATCTACCTAATTTCTTTGTTACAGGACATTCTAGAGGAGGATACCTGGTATTTCGATAGTGGATGCTCTCGTCACATGACCGGAGATAGGAGCAAGCTATCTGATTTTGTAGAAGGTCGCGGTCCAAAAGTTCGCTTCGGTGATAAGTCTAAAGGAAGAACAAGAGGGAAAGTAAACCTACTTGTCGGGAAATTCAAGGTCACCGATGTCGCATATGTTGAAGGCTTACAGTATAATCTACTTAGTATTAGCCAGTTCTGTGATAAACAGTTCTCGGTGAAGTTCTATATAGATCGTTGTAGAGTCAAGAACACCCAAACCAAGGAAGTTGTGCTTACAGGAAGCAGATCAGGTAATATGTACATTGCTGATTGAAAGCCTATGAGCTCCTCAATTCCATGTTTTGTTGCCAAAGGCACTGCAGATATTAGCTGGTTATGGCACAAGAGGATGTCTCACGTCAACTTCAAGACGATCAACAAGCTTTCAAGACAGGGTATGGTTAGAGGTTTGCCAGATGTGTCATTCAAGAAGGACAGCGTCTGCGGACCATGTCAGAAAGGCAAGTAAATCAAGTCAACCCTAAAAAGCAAATCCTACCTTTCAACCCAAAGAGTGTTGGAAATGCTACACATGGATCTCTACGGTCCTGTAGACCCAGTAAGTTTGGGAGGTAAGAAATACTGCATGGTTGTTGTTGATGATTATTCCAGGTATGCTTGGACGATCTTTCTTAGCAAGAAGAAGGAAACAACATCAAGGCTGCCCGAGCTCCTGAGAAAGTTGCAGAATGAAAAAGCATCGAGTATCGTGTGCATTCGTTCCGACAGAGGTACTGAATTTACTAACCGCTTTATAGAGCAATACTGTTCGGAGAATGGAATACAGCAGGAATACTCAGCTGCCCGTACACCTCAACAAAATGGTGTTGCCGAGCGAAAGAATAAGACGTTGAAAGAAGCAACAAGGACAATGATTGCTGCAAGCAAATTGCCACATCGTTTCTGGGGTGAAGCAACCAATACAGCGTGCTACACTCAAAACCGCTGTATCGTCAACAAGCATCACAACAAAACAGCATATGAGGTATGGAATAACAAAACTCCATTAGTTTCGTATTTTCACATTTTTGGATGCAGGTGTATGTATTGAACAATGGGAAGGACCAACTTAGAACCTTTGATGAAAAATCAGATGAAGGAATATTCGTAGGATACTCCTCCGTCAACAAAGCTTTCAGAATCTTCAATAAAAGGAAGCTGACGATCGAGGAATCAGTTCATGTAGTGTTCGACGAACCACACCATGACCCTACAGGAGTAGATGATATCACTCAGAACCTTCACCATCTATCTATCTTGGATCCACCTACACCCATAGAACCTGTCGTTGATTTAGAAATCAACCCCGCAGCTGTAAGAATCGATATGGATGAAGCTGACGCAAAGATGTCAAGCCGTATCCACGAAACTTTCAATACAAGACGGATCTGAACTAGAACCCGACCGAAGATGGTTGAGAGATCACCCGCAAGAGCTGATCATTGGAAACATTAATGCGGTGTTTCTACTCGTAGGAGAATACAGAGTACACAAGGAAATGTACTTTGTGCACAAGAAGAATCTAATCTTTGAAGTTTCACGCTTTCTGAATGGAAATCTCAATCCGAACTTAGGAGATGAATATGTGCACTATCGCTGGATTCTTAGCCCACCAACTGCTTTCGACCATAGACGCTCTTAACAACTCTCATTGGATAACATCTATGGAAGAAGAGCTTAACGGTTTCGAAAGAAACAATGTATGGTATCTTGTACCCAGACCAACACACCAATCGGTTATAGGAACCAAATGGGTATTTCGAAACAAAAAGGATCGAAATGGACTTATCATAAGGAACAAATCCAGACTAGTAGCACAAGGCTATTGTTAGGAAGAAGGAATCGACTATGATGAAACCTTCGCACCTGTAGCGAGACTAGAAGCCATTAGGATATTTTTAGCCTTTGCCGCCCATAAGAGTTCTATCGTATACCAAATGGACGTCAAGAGTGCTTTCCTAAATGGAGATCTTGCAGAAGAAGTTTATGTTGAACAACCACCAGGGTTTGCCAACACAGACGGTATCGATCTAGTTTACAGGCTAAGGAAAGCGCTGTACGGACTTAAACAAGCCCCTAGAGCCTGGTACGAAACCCTGTCCCAGTATCTAACCAACAACGGATTTGAGAAAGGTGCTGTAGACAAAACCTTGTTCAAGATACAGGAAGGTGATGACCTTCTAATGGTACAAATCTATGTGGATGATATTATTTTTGGTTCAACTAACCTTGCTCTATGTCAAAGGTTCTCTCATCTCATGCAAAGTAAATTTGAAATTAGTATGATGGGGGAACTTAGTTATTTCCTAGGTTTGCAGGTAAAGCAGTTGCCTACAGGTATATTCATCAACCAGGAGAAATACAGCAAGGAGCTTCTCAACAAATTTGGAATGAACAATTCCAAATCCTCGCCAACCCCCATGAGCACTTCCGTGCAAATTAGTGTTGATGAAGCCGGAAAGCCGTTTGACCAATCACTCTACAGGAAGCTCATTGGTTCGCTCCTGTACCTAACGGCTAGCAGGCCCGATATCCATTCTTTGTTGGAGTGTGTGCGAGATACCAAGTTGCACCTAAGGAATCACACTTCAATACGGCTAAACGAACACGAAGTACATCAAAGGAACAGTCGATGCGGGATCGTGGTATCCTAAGGAAGGCGGATTCGATTTATTTGGTTACTGCTACTCGGATCTCGGAGGTTGCAAGCTAGATAGGAAGAGTACAAGTGGAACTTGTCACTTTCTCGGACCTAGACTCGTTTCTTGGTTCAAGAAGAAGCAATTGGCTAACTCTTTTCCACGGTGAATCAGTAGTACTATGTCGGTAGTCGCCGTATGCGAGATCCTTTGGATGCAAAGAACAATCGCCGACTATGGAATCGATGCTAGAGAGACTCCAATCATGTGTGATAGCACGAGTGCAATTGCAATCACGCACAATCACATTACGCACTCGCGCACTAAACATATCAACATGAAGCATCATTTTATCAGAAATCATGTCGAGAACAAGGATGTTCGCCTGGAAAAAGTTCATACAGACGTTCAGCTGGCCGACATCTTCACCAAGCCTCTCGACACAGCAAGATTCAACATGCTCAGACAAGAATTGGGAATGCTACAGCCAGACTCCCTGTAAGTAATTTACTGTTTTTACTCAACAATTGAGGGGGAATGCTGTAAGACCCGTGAATACAGTATCCAACATTAATTATCTGTACACTCAGAAACATCAATACAGTACTGTAGCGAGCGAAGGTATATGAATCCTACAACTGGTGTGTGCAGTAATTAAGGGGGAATACTGTAGGACCCATGAATAAAGCATTAATCCAAATATTGCTGTATGGAATTCAAAACCTATTAGTACCTTTTTGAGGGGGAACGTTGTATCGACGCGGAAAACAGCACATGTTATAGGATTTCGATTCAGTATATAATATAATATTGTTTCCTTTTAAAATAATTTTTGTCCACGTGCCCTGTTTTTACGTCAAACGTCATGTTCATTAAATGCCTTACACGACATATGGACAACTGAATCTCAAAAGCCGCGATGTTTTTAAATTGTTTATTATTTTTAAACCGCCGTTTTAGGCATTTAGGGTATCAACCTATGTCAGAAGTGGGACCCGCTCTATTTTTAAAACCTTTTAATGGATTAGCATACCAGTTACACTCAATCCATCTTAACCGTTGATTTCAAAACCGGTTCCCATCCCTTAAAATCTGACCATTCATACTCTGCAAAACCCTATTTCGCCACCCAACTATAAAAGGACTGAATCTGCCATTAGAGACTCTTTACGCTTTCTGCAATTACAAGAGTTCTCAAGCAAATACAGCCTACATATTCTTCTGCATTTCACTGTGTATTTCGATTGTTTTCTTGCGCCTTTTTCTTTAGAAAACATCAATGGCTGGTCAATCTTTTTCCCCTGTTCTGAAGAAATCCGCCAACATCATTGATGGCCGGATCTTCTCCAAACCTGTCATCATTGAGCGTATTCTCTCAGAAACCAACGACGCAGAACCTATGGAATATATCATTACTCGTCTTCAACAACAAGGCCTCTATCGCCTTGGGAGCAAGACCGCCGACAAATTCGACGCCCATCTAGTTGAGGAATTCTACCTCAACGCCGCCGTCCGTTTTCTGTCACTGGCCCAGGGAGGTCATGTTGCTGACATCACTGCAACAGTCCAGGGAGTGGAGATCTGTATCGATCGCGATATGCTCCAAAGAATCTACAGGCTACCTGCTGACGGCCTGACCATGGACCAACTTGAGACGTTCGGGTCTCAAGAGCTCATTACTAAGTTTTATGGACTATTTACAGGGTCCAAAGTGGTTGATATGGTGACAACTACTTGTCACAAGAAAAACTTTCTTCTTCATTTTGTGTATCGTCATGACTTTTGCTCCAGGATTATTGAAAACCGAACCGGTGCGTTCGAGATGTGCACAAACTTAAGGTTCAGAATGATGGTGGTTATTTTGACCTGTGAAAAGGTCAATTGGTGCCAAATAATTCTGAAACGCTTACAAGAGGAGTTGTGCAAACCAGCCACCCAGAAGAAATCCTTCGGTTTAATGCTGAATTACATCCTGACGAAGTGCGGACTGACGCAATCCACCGATGCGAAGAAGAATAGCTCGAGGATATACTTAGGAGGCGTCAAGCCCACTGCGTATAACCAGAGCACCATGCATTGCAACCACCCGAGAACCAGGCACATGCCAATTTCTGACAACCCAAGAGATGAATCCGTGAAGGTCCCAGAAATGGAATCTTCAAAGAAGCGAAAGCGATCTCACAGCAAGAAACACTCTGCTGGTGAGAAGCCCAAGAAGAGACTCAGGAGGCTTTCAAAAATCAAATCTGCCAAGCACTCCAAGGAAGTCTCCCCCGTGGCGCAACCCACTGATGAAGAACCCCAGGGCCCAACCCCTGTGGAAGAGGTGTCTCCCTCAGACGTATCGAGGTAGATCCCGAGCCTTTGGCGTCTAGGACGGATATTGAGACATCTGCCAACGATCAAGACTTTAGCGAGTCGGCTGCCCATTCGGAGCCAAAAGCTACTTCTCCTTTGCGGGATCCCACACCCGTACAGGATCCATCTTCCTTCAGGGCACCATCCCCTGTAAGGAGTCCCTCTTCCGTACAGGATCCCATACTGCACAGAATCCTCAAACAGCGTCTCCAGACGTTATTCGAAGTCCCTCCCCTGACTCGATCATTAATTAGACTCTTTTTTCGGTTCAAATTGAACATGCCTACGAAAGATTTCTGCAATGGAAAGGCTACATGCTAGCTCCGTACGAGACACTGTACAACTGGAGCGATTGGAGCCACGAAGAGAGATTCGTCTCCGAAGTAACAGACTCAACTGAAATTGAGGCACTGCTTCGATGGGACAACCCCTCTTGCAAGGATCTAATTGAAAGCCATCTTCTGCACAAATCTGACGCCAGGAGGAAAGGAAAGAATAAGTCAGAGGATTCTCCCACCAATCCAAAAGATGACGACGATCATGACTCAGACGACGACGACGATGCCTTACAAGCAGGTCTGAGAATGAGTCGTGAAGAGGCTGAATCTCGAGACGCCTCTCCACCCAGAGATGACGAAGGGCCTTCTACCCAGGCCAATCCCCCTTCGCCACAGCCTGAGAACATTCCCGAACAGGAGGAATCAGTCCCTCCAGTCGAGGAAGTACAAGAAATTTTGGAACAGGCACCCAAGCCTGCTGCGACCGAAGAAGCCATTCCTGAAAGCCAACAGGAGGATTCAGTCCCTCCTGCATCCATGGTTGCTGAAGAGTCTTCGCAACAGGAAGCTTCTCAACCCACTGTCGCCGAACCACAGGAAGCTGCTCCCGCCCCTTCAACCGTGGAATCCAAGGACGGTATCGAACCTGAGGATGTCCAACTTACTTCACGCCCATCCGTGAATGTAAGAAGGTTGAACAGCGCCGCGGACCTTGCCCAACCAGATTCTCCGATCTCTGCCGCACGAAAAGAGCGCCTGCGAGCTCTTGGCCTTCAGACTGTATTTATCCAGGATGCAGTAAATGCTCTATCTTCCGTTGAAAAAGCATTGAATTGGATGCATACTTCTGCCGCCGAAGAAATGACCACTCTTCAACATGAAGTATCTCGTGTTGTCGACGCATTCATTCTTTTGCCAGAAGTTTTCAAGCAAGCCTTGAAGATCATGGTAGATAAGCAGGAGCAACTGCTGAAGGAGGAAGCTACAAAGACGAGGATAGCTGAAGCCAAGACCGCCTGTGCTATGATTGAGAACAGCTCTCAACTGCATGCTCACGACAAATGTATTCAGGAAATGTCGCAGACTCTTTCCTCCCTTGTTGAAAGAATGACCAGCATCGAGACAAAACAGGACGCTGCTCTAGAAATCCTGCAAAGTCTTGATGAAGCCAAAAAGGGGGAAGAGGCACGAGAAGCTGCTAGGAGAATTAGGCTGCAACAAGAAAGGGAATTTGAGGTCGCTCGTAACGATTATCCGCCGAATTGAACAAGCTAGCACCTCCATCCCAAAGCTTTAAAATTTCGGGCTCCAGGCCAGGAATTTCATGATCCCAATGTCCCTTGGCAAACTCTTATTCGAGACCTTCGGAAATTCGTGCGACCAACCGCAACCCAACTGCCGACGAAGTGAAGCACTGGAGGAAGAACGAACTGATGAGATACTTTGTCAGACTCATCAGGGAATCCGCCATCTTCAAGAACTATAAAACGTTAGCGGAGGCCGCAGATAAATTTATGAAGATGCTAGAAGAAGGGAAACTCCCTCTCCAAATCGAAATGAAATCCAAACATAGAAGAGGAGATCGGGTCACCCATCCAGAAGATTGGATACTTGCCTTTGATCGATCATATGAAGGAAGAGCGATATACCAGGATCGAGGCAATGATTCTCTTCAAAACTGATGGCGTGGCACCGAGAATGAAAAAGGGAAAAGACCATGGAGGCATGCGGATTATAGATAAAGAGCTGAAATCTATGTATATTATTTTGTTTTGTAATTTCTATTCGAAACAGAAAACTCTGTACTCAATCATTTTGAATATCAATAAAACGTTTGTTTGTCTTGAAAGATTACAACTCGTAATCTACTGTGTTAATGTATGATTACTTAAATTGTTTGATAGGAATCTCAAGTTAGATAAAACTTGATTGAAAAATAAGCTGTACGAACTAGTCTACGAACAGTTCATAATTTCAGTTGTAAGCTTAGAATAAATTGTAAGATTGTGCCTGCGCGCCAATCATAAGCTTAAGTTGTAATAATCCTTAAAACTATATCGAACTTGCCTGCGAGCAGTTCATTATTCTAGACTAAGTCACTAAGTCAAACCTTTTGACAAAAGACCAAGAAATCTGCCAGAAGTCATCAAAGAAGAATGCTTCATGAAGAAAGGTTTTGGCATCATCAAGAAGACTTGAAAGGTTAAAGAAGTTAGTCTTGGCAAATTGTCAAAAAGGGGGAAATTGTTGGGAAAACAAAGACCCTGTATCGAAACAGCCGGGATACCCGATCCCTGTATCGAATGTTATTTGATAAAGAGGTTTTGACATATATGCCAATCCGAATACAGTAAAGGAAACTGTATCGAATCTTTGAGGCTTCATCCTGTATCGAAGACCTGCCTCGAATCAGCATATAGTGAAGCTCGTCAGTACAGCAAGTAGTCTTGTAAAAAGACCAAGTATGGAAACTATCTCGAAACCCAAAATACAGTTATCTTCCATACAGCTCACAACAGGACAAAGAAGGAACAGAAGTCAAGTCCCGTTGAATAAAGAAGTATTTAAATACTCATGGATAAGGTATTTAAATACTGCCAGTCTTCAGATCTTCAGAATCCCGCGGAATCCGGATCGTGTCATAATCCCGTTGGAACGAAATCTCATTCAAACGGATACATCTCAACGGATACTTTCTTCAGAGACTATAAATATCTTATGAAGACATTGAATATCAGTTACCAAGTAACCTAACACTCAAGCTATCAAAAGTTATCATCAGAGCAAACATATCTCCAAAGCTTACTGCAATTAAGAACGAAAGAGATATACAGTGCTCAACATCAAGAACAGCCATCATCGGCTCAAGAACTTCATATTCAAAGTCACGTTCTTACACGGTTACCTACCTTTTACCTCTGTAAAACCGAGCTCTGTGTGAACTCAACAAGTTATTCGACTGTGTGGGATGAATAAGGACGAAGCTTTGGGCGTGTGTGAAGAAGCTAGTCAAGAAGGAAGCTTTAACCAATCTGTGTGAATGGTTGAAAGCGACATTCTTTGTATCAATCTGTGTGAACGATACAAGGATAGGTTTGATTATAATTACGTAGTTGTGTACGCAGTAATTATAATAAACTTTTTACTCCTGTGTGGAGGACCAGTGGACGTAGAGGGGTTTACCTCGAACCACTTTAATTACTGTGTTATTTACCTTGACTTTTCTTGTTTTAAATTACTGTGATATATTAAGTATACACTATACACTTAGTTGCTGTATCCACAGCAACCTATTGTATCCAAGACTTCCGCTACGCACTCAGATTTAGAATCCGTACAGTTTGTTGTTCAAACTATTTTCCAAACTGTATCCAGTATACTTAGTGGCCAACAATATTGTTTTGGGATATTTCGGATCGAAATATTTATACATGTCGTCGGTTTCGTTTCGTCGTTTGGATGTTGCTTGGAGAGTTTGGAATTTTTGGCTAAGTATATTAGCCATAGCGTACGCTATATGTATAGCATTACGTACGCTACGGTCGGAGTGTTACGTACGTTAAGCAGTGTTGGTTACGTACGTAACACAGGGTATTCGGATCAGATCTATCTTTCAGCGTGTGGGACCGGGCCAGGCTGGATTCGCGGAGTTCGATAGGGACAGGCTGGTCAACGCACATTACGTATGCTATACCTTGTGGTTAACATACGTAATGCTTAGGTTGTTTACGTACGTAATTTTGTTAACGTACGTAATGGGTACTAGGGCTGTAAACGAGCCGAACTGTACCGAACGTTTACTGGGTTCGGTCCGGCTCGAAATTATTCGAACCTTAGGTTCGATTCGGCTCGAAAATTTTGAACCTCAGAATTTGAGGTTCGATTCGGCTCGAAGGTAAATTTTTTTATAGTTCGATTTGATTCGGCTCGAATTTTCGAACCGTTCGAATATAGTTCGATTCGGCTCGGGTTAAAGTCCACTATAACTCTATAAGTCCAGTATAGTTTGAATATAGTTTGGTCCGATTCGCCGAAGCCGAATAGTTCGTCCTGGGATGGGAGGGGCTTATGTCTTGGGTCAAAGCCCTTCGAATCGAGCCGAACCGTTCGGTCCGATTCCCAAATCCTGTTTTATTGGGTTCAGATCTACGTTTCGTGCCCCGAATCGTGCTACGAATCGAGTTTTTTCGAGCCGAATCCTTCGAACCGAATCGAACTGTACGTTTGTTCACAGCCCTAATGGGTACCCCGTTTTTAGGTAGTGAGTTTTGGACTACGTAGCGTACGCTACGTAGAGGCGATAACGTACGTTAAGGGCATAACGTAAGTTAAGGTGGTGATATAGCGGCCGGAATGAGCTTCTCAGATTATATATATTGATTTCGTATTTCATTTCTTCACGAACCAAAACCGATTTTCTCTCCCCTAGAGTCGTCCTTCTGGACTTGTTCTTGATACTCAGCCTCTTCCAACTTGATTTGGAGCTTCATAACTTGGATTAAAGCTTAGGAACTCGGAGTTTGGAGTGTTTCTTGATGGTTTGAGGTTGTTCTTCACTTCTTCAAGAGGTATGTCATTAATCTGGTGTTGAACTCGAGATTATGATGTTGTCATTGTTGGTTACTTCGTGTTTTGATGATTTGTTGGAGGATAGTATGGTTCTTCATCGTTTTGATGAACATATGATGAAGAACATGATGATATAGCTTGAGTTTGATTGTGTTCTTGATGTTTAAGAATACTTGGAGGTTATAATCATGCCTAGGAAGAGTTATGTTAAGATTTTTAGATGATTAACATAGCCTTGAGATGATTATTGTTGTTGGTTGTGTTCTTGAGAGATTATAACCATTGTAGTAAGGAATTATGATGACTTATGTGATGATTGTCATAATCTTGAAATTGTTGAGTTAATCTTGTTGATTAATCCAATTCTTGAGGAATTGGTGATTGTTTTGGTGAAAACATCATGTTTATTGTGATGATGATGTTCTTGAGGTTTTGATAAGGATTTTGGTGATATTATCATTTTGAGATGATTGATTTAATGTTGTTCTTGATAATCTTTGTTGAATTATTTTTCACAAGTGTTAAGAACATAATAATCATGTTAATTGATCATTGAGGTGTTGGAGGATGTTGGAATTCATAGTTGAGAACTATGATATTCGTTGTGGAGTTTAACCGATTCGTGATTGAATCGGGATTATCCTTGGTCTTGTTTTCTATTGATTTTGTGTTATTGAATGAATTGTATTTTATTCAAGGTTGTTCGAGTGCTTGTGATCGTTGGAGAATGCCGTTCGTCATTCGTTGGAGGATTTCATCGCCTTCGGTTTGAGGCAAGTTTTATACTTGTACTAGTCAATGAGATAAATGTTATCATATATGTGTATGAATGTGTTGTATCATTTCGAGACGTAGTCTCTTCATGATTTGTGGATGTCAGGGAATTGTTTGATACAAAACCCTTCGGTAATTATGCCAACGTTGTTGATTGATCATCTTGTTGTTATTGTTGTTCGTTAATAGCCGGTTCAAGGCATTGAGATACTTGTTGGATCACGTTGTTGTCGATAGCCGGTTTGCGGTATCGATGTATCAATGGTTATTGTTGACTGATGTTCCATTGAGATATCGTTGTGATCATTGTTATTGATATCATTGTTTTTCTGTTGATATTGTATTGGCCGATTGAAGGCGTTGACGTATTCGATTGTCGTATCTGTTTCTGGTGGTCAATTAAAGGCATTGGGGCATCTGTCCTAATTGTTTCGTTGTTATCGATTGGCCGTTCTAAGGTAATCGATGTATTGAAGTGGGACTGTCGAATACATTTCCCATCCGTTGTATCATTGTTATCGATTTGACTGTCCTAAGGTAATCGATGTATTGAATTGGGACTGTCGAGGACATTTCCCATCCGTTGAGTCATTGTTATCGATTGACCGTTCTAAGGTAATCGATGTATTGAATTAGGACTGTCGAGGACATTTCCTATGTGTTGAGTCGTTTTTATCGATTGGCCGTTCTAAGGCAATTGAGGTATTGAATTGGGACTGTCGAGGATAGTTCCCATCCGTTGAGTCGTTGTGATCGATTGGCCATTCCAAGGCAGTCAAGATATTTTAATTTGGACCGCTGAGGATCGTGTCCATCCGTGAGTTATTGTTATTGTATTGGCCTACTCAAGGCAGCATACCATTATTCTTGTGAATTCAGTAATCTTGGGATCGTTGTCGTTTGTAACTAATTGTGTTTTGGAGGCTAGTCTCGGCTAGTGCTCGATGGGTAAGTTTAGGGCTTGAACCTTCGCGGTTGGTTTCTCAACACCTACAGTTCAGTAGGTCACGGTCATGTTGATGATCTCATTATGGGTAAGTTTGAGGCTTGAACCTTCGCGGTTGGTTTCCCAACACCTACAGTTCAGTAGGTCACGGTCATGTTGATGATCTCATTATGGGTAAGTCCGGGGCTTGAACCTTCGCGGTTGGTTTTCCAGCACCTACAATTCAGCAGGTCACGGTCATTGGATGATCTCATTGTGATATGGCTTCGGGCCGTGGCTTCGGCCCTCATGTGATACAGCTTCGGGCTGTTTGGCTTCGGGCCATTATGATGATTGGTAGCTTCGACTGAGTGGCTTTCAGGCTATCGTGATATTTTGGCAGCTTCGGCTGAGGGCTTTCAGGCCATTGTGATGTTTTGGTATTTTCCATTGGAGCCTTTGGGCATTGTGATTCTTATTTATTTCAGCTCTGGTTTGGGTTTACCTTCGGATAATTCATTGTTGTGTTCTATATTGATGATTCGCTGTTGGGCACTTGTGTTCTAACCTGTTGAGCAGGTACTAATCGTATGCCGTGGGCATAGTGTTTCACGAATGCTCAATTCTTACCTTGGTTTGTGAGCATCTCGTATTATCATTGTTGTACCATTTATTTTGCCTTTGGATGCATATCATGTTGTACATGTATTCATTATCTGGATGACTGACCCTGTGGGGGCGCAACATGTTTTCATGTTTTAGGTGTTTGCGAGGAGAGAGTTGAGATACAGGGGCATGACGACGGCGACGAGGCATTTGAGCGATACTAGTCCGAGATGTTTCGGTGTTCATGTCGGTCAGACAGTTTGGAGTACTCCTATTTTGTAAGATGTTGTTATTTTGTATTATCCGAGTAAGGCTCGTGGATGTTGTTGTACTTTATTTTGGCCATGAAGGCCCATTCTTGTAGTTGAAATTCCATATCGGGATAGTATGTTGGATATCATAGTATGGTCTGTGATTTCCCCTTGTGGTCAGTTTGTTGTATTTTAGTCGTGTTCACCTGGTGGATCTCCTGGTGTGGGGTCTACGGCGCTGCAATAACCCAATGAGATTTGGGGGCGTTGCAGTGAGGCGGAGGGCGAGTCGCGTCGGATGGGCTGGGAACCGACGGCCGATTGCAAAAGACGGCAACAGGTTTCTGGGGAAGAAGGTGACGGCTAGGGTTTTCTGAAAAATTTTCGTTTTTTTTTTTTGGAATTTTCTAAATTTTGGTCGAATTTTTCTTGCTCTATTGGTAGAGTACGTGCTGATAACGTGTTGTAATAAACGTAAATAAGAGAAGAATTAGGGCAGAAGATGTTGTATGTTCTCACTCATAGGGTCCCTTTAAATAGGGAGAGATTCATATTGTGGAATATTCTAACAGGCCTAGCTCTATAATAGTTGGGAGAAGCCCAATAGCCTGTACACTGAGGTACACATGTGTATTTACTTCAATAAAATGAATATTATAAGCATTAACCATGATCAACGCTAGGAAATTTTATTTATGTTTATAATATTGCTGACTATTTTTATACTAGTAAATAAGTCATGGTATAGTCGAATATTGCTAAGAGTGTATATGGTATGTATAGGTACGACGATATGGTGTAAAATGTGTCACTACAGTATCCTATATGGTAGCATGCAATTAATCAATACTAGTATAAAATCTGTAGATAAATTTACGGTATAAAACCTAATTTTGTATAATAATTTTTTTATGTATTAAAATTTTATATTATTTTTTTTATATTTTTAATGAAATAATGTGATAAATAGTCGGTGTGCTGAGTATCAAATCAGGTAGTAGTATGATGCTGAAAGAATAATATTCATAATGTGATGTACATGTGTATTGTCATTTATTGACACAAATTAAATCCAAATTACTTTGATTTTAATGAGTATCACCTTCTTAATATGATCGATAAATACGTCGCATACTAGCAAACTACAAAATTAACTATAATATAGAGAAATCAGCTAAAATATAAAAAGAGATGTTGAATAATTGTATGGTAAAAACTAATCACGCAGCAGTACTTTTAAAGTAAATAAAGTAAGTGAATAAGTATAATTAATAAACTAATAAATATTAATTAATATATATTAGTAATAATTAAAATGGTAATTGCCAATCTAAATTAAATCATATTTAACTATATAAGTTACAAAAGTCAATCTTTAAAAGAAATTGAGAATCATCAACAGATAAGAATTACAAAAAATATTTTTTTTCAAAAAAGTGAAAACAATTAATTGAAAAATATCATTTTCATCTAGAAATTATTATTTCGCATTTCAATTTCGATAAAATATGAAAATAGTTAATATTACTATTTTGTGTAAGAATTACATGTGTTTCATATTAGACGAGTTATTAAAAACTATCTGTTAATAGTTAATCAGTATATATTAGTACAAATTAATCATTTGCGTATCTATTATCTCATCTAGGTTTGTTAATATATGATAATTTTATTAATTAGAAATCACCATATAAGAAACTAGTATATAGCCCGTCGAAACTCGACGGGTAATCAGTTTACATTGTAATTTATAAGTAAAAACTTAAAAATAATTTAGTACTTTGTTAGGGTTCGATACTTGGAATTGTATCACAATGAACACACCAATAAACAGAATTGATGAGGATAAGATTCACACTCGAACTCATTTAGAATTTATGTACTTATCTTCTAAACTCGATTGAAGATAATTTTACTACTTAGTCGAGTTAAAAACTCGTATAGCAGTATTATATATATTTATAGATAATAAAACTACATTTGTTAATTAAATTTATTAATGTAAAACACTCTCTAGTTATACATATTAGTTGGGTTCAATTCGGAGTTCCGCATCAAGGCGTAACAAAATAAAACCAAAAGATGAGAAAGATTCACCCACTCGAACCCATCTAATATAAGATTGACGTGGTATTCAAAATTTATGATAAATACGATTAATACAAGTTTGATAGTTGATCAAATTAGATTCTCCAATAAGAAATAAAGTAATTATTTTGACTAACTTAGTAATTGATATGACGAATATTGACCAAACTAAAATTTTTAATTAAATAGAACTACTATATAAAACAGATGTGAGATTCAAATTTTATAAACATAATTAATGTATATTTAATAATTGACCAAATTATATTTTTACTACAATTAAATTATTTATTTGTCCAACTTAATAATTGGCCAAATTAAACACAATAAACTAAAATTCTTAAGCTTGTGTGTGAAATAATTATGGGGTTGAAAAATACACATCGAATTCTAAACATTTATTTATGTTCTCCATTGGTGGAGTTCTATGTTTAATCGATGTGGGATTCAAGACAATGAATTCTATTTATTTAGGTTATCCATCGTTTAAATACCAATTTAAATCAATGTGGGATCCAAAACTTTTAGATAAATAAGGATTCAAAAATAATAGAATGCCACCTAAGAGAGAGAATTAATGTGGTGCTTTGGATCCGTAACGCTATTATATATATATATATATTAATTAATGTGTATAGAAATTAATTTTTTATATTAAAATGAGAATTATATATTTTTTTCTTTATAAATTTATTCAGTTAACTGGTCTTATTTATTTAAATTATTTAATATAAATATATTTTTCAATAATTAATTTATTATACAATTATATGAAATTAGATAACTCGGGGACATGTGATGCGGACCAAAAAAACTCGTAAATACTCGACTTCTTGACTTGCAATTAATGAGTCATTAGATGTTAAACTTGAGTTAAATAGTCACTAATTACCTCTGATCTCAACATTGTAGTGCCGTAATGGCATCCAAAAATTAAATGTAAACAAGATTCTCTAAGAAAAATTAGGCAACAAAACCGCCAACTTTTTTAGTCATACATAACACGTGTATATATAGTAAAATATCTATAAAATTATATTTTATTTAGGACCATTATAAATGGGTTTAAATTCTATAAAGTTATAATTTATATTTTTTTGCAATGTTCCTCTTAAAAAATACACCTTCATTTAATAAATAGTATTAGATACAAAATTTAAGAAGATTTAAAATACTTGTCTAAAATTCCATTTGACAATGATTTAATCTTTTGGATTGTAATCACATCCTATAACTTCCATGTGATCGATAGCTAATTCACACGATTAACTTGTAGAGCGCAAAATATCACGGCCTCTATCTAAGAATAACCTCTTATATTCATCATGTGTGTTTGGCAGGAATAGGTTAACCTATTTTTGAGCTAATTTTAAAAGTTATGTCTAGTACGTTATAATTAACTTATCACCTAGATTATAAATTAACTTATTGATGTTTGAGAAGGAAGTAAAAGACAGCAAATCAATTGTATTGATAACAATGAATAGAGGGGCCTTTATATAGGCATTACACAGAGAATCTTTCCATACATAGGATTCCTAGTTAAGGTAAGACATCTAACAGGATCCTACTACTTATGGAAGAGTCTAGAACCTTCCATAACTCTTATCCCCCTACAACTAGTATTAGGTAAGACACCAATACGGGAAGGATTTCCCGGAACACTCCCCCTGTGTCGAACACTAATACTAACATGGTGCACAAGGTGTTGCCTCGGTAAAAAACCTTTCCAAGTCAAATAAAACCCCGTGGGAAAAACAAATACTTTGGTGAGGAAAAAGAGCGCAACACACCAACTACAAATGTCAGAATCATGTGAAGTATACTCCCCCTGAGGTATACATGACAGCTCATTCCGTCGAGCTATCATTAGTTGAGCTCGGATAATCGACACATGCCGATGCTTCTCACATGTTTCTCAAATGTAGATTTTGGCAGAGACTTAGTGAACAAGTCTGCGATATTCTCATCGGAACTCACTTGTTTCACTTCGATATTCAAAGAATTTCGCTGCTGCCGATTATAAAAGAACTTTGGCGCAATATGCTTGGTATTGTCACCCTTTATGAAACCTAACTTCATCCGCTCAATGCATGCCGCATTGTACTCAAAGATGCAAGTAGGGTTCTCAGTAGTGGGATCTAATCCACACGTTCCTCGTATATGGTCTATGGTCGATCGGAGCCAAATGCACTCCCTTACGGATTCGTGCAATGCAATTATCTCTGCATGGTTCGAGGAAGTAGCAACCGTGGTCCGCTGGCGGATCGCCAAGATATCGCCGTATTCCTAATGGTGAACACATAACCGCTTGGGAACGTCCTTTATGCGGGTCGAGAGATAACCGCATCAAGAAATCCAACTAACGTGTCGTTAGGATTCTCTCGCATAAGGGGTAAGCTTGCGCATTAGCACTTCAGTAGTCAAGCTACCATGCTTAGCCGCAATATCGAGTAAGATCGACGGTCGGTATGCATCGTCTTAACCTCAACAATTCCTTTCTAATATCGCTCTCTCTTGCGTAGGGAAAGAACAATACAAGGTCACCGGAGCCTTTCAAGTATCGAAAGATGTGTTTTACTCCATTCCAATGCCTTATCGTGGGAGCGGAGCTAAATCTCGCTAATCGATTCACGAGAATGCGATGTCCGGACGAGTACATTGAGCCGATAGTGGCCGAGCACAAATGGTCGGACAGTTTTACCGGACCGATCGGACCGACCGGACCGACCGGACCGCACTTAGGTCCGGTCCCGGTCCGCATTTTGTCTAAAACCGGGTTCGGGCGGACCAGTCAAGACCGGAAAATCCGGTCCAGCCCTAACGACTTAAAAATAAAAATACAAAAAAATATTTTTATTATAATTTACTCTCGGTGGTGATGAAATAATGATGACTAATGGCTCGATTATGATTGCACTTTATTCTAATTAAGTTTATTTATACTAAAATATTGTTGAACTTGGGAGTTTGATGACTAAATAAAGATATTAAGATTGATAATTGTATTTTATGGGAGTATGTAAAGAAGAAAGTATTTTATATGTAATAAAAGGACACTTAATATGCAAAAAAAAAAAAAAAATTACAAAATCGGGCTAGAATCGGGCTAGTCTTGACCGACCTTTTTTCCGGTCCGACCGGCTGGTCTTGCTCAACAAACCGGCCGGGTCGATAAAGTCCGACCATTTATAATCCGGGTCATTCCGGGCCGGGTCGGTCCGGGCCGGGTCAGACCCGGTGCTCAGCCCTAGAGCCAGATACAGCAACGCACCGATTGCGCTAAGGTACGGTGTTTCTGCTCCAAGGACCTCTTCATCCTCCTCTTTGGGACGAAACGGATCCTTGTTCATTTCTAGACTTCGACCAATCATGGGGCTAGCAAGAGGATGTGCCTTGTCCATACTAAATCGCCTGAGCATTTTGTGGACATAGGCAGACTGATGAATGAGTATGCCATCATCTCGATGTTCTAGCTCTAAGCCCAAGCATAATCGAGTCCTCCCCAGATCTTTCATCTCGAATTCGGATTTAAGGTAGCGGGCCGTTTCATTGACCTCATCTATGGTACCGATAACATTCATGTCATCTACATAGACGGCTACAATCATGAATCCTGCATCTGTTCTTTTCACGAAAATACATGGACAGATGTCACTGTTCTCGTATCCCTTCCCAACCAAGTATTCACTTAGGCGGTTGTACCACATCGTTCCGGATTGTTTCAACCCATACAGTGAACGACGCAATTTCACAGCGTAAGCGCTCCGTGGTTTAGAGCTACTTGATTTGGGCAATGAAATCCCTTCGGGGACTTTCATATAGATATCCGTATCTAGATCCCCATAAAGATACGCTGTAACCACATCCATAAGCTGCATGTTCAGTTTTTCGGACACTACCAAACTGACTAAGTAGCGGAAAGTGATGATGTCTCCTCGTAGTCAATGCCAGGGCACTGCGAGAAGCCTTGGGCAACTAGTCTCGCTTTATAACGCATGACCTCATCCTTATCATTGCATTTACGAACAAAGACCCACTTATGTCCAACTGGTTTAACGCCCACAGGTATTGGCTCGATACGGCCAAATACCTCACGTTTAGCCATTGAGTCAAGTTCAGCCTGCATTGCATCTTTCCATTTCGACCAATCGGCTCGTTGTTGACACTCAGCAACCGAGTGCGGCTCAGCATCGTCGTATTCAATAATATCTTGAGCGACGGAGTAGGCAAAAGCATCATCGACTAGCGTGGACGACCTGTCCAATAGTACGTATTCACCCGTACATTGCATCGAGATTTCTTTATTTTCTGACAACAACAAAGTTTCCGACGCGTCCGTCGATTGTTCCATTGTTGATTCGAGGACATATCCGTAGTCAGAGATAATCTCGTGTGACGGAGTCACTGTGTCGATGATGAGAGGATTTTGTGCCTCCGTTCCTCTTCTATTTCGAGGTTCGGTATCCTTTCTACCCACTGGCCTCCCCCTCTTTCGAGCAGGGATAAGAGCAAAGCCTGGCCCCACCACTAAGGTTGACGCCGGGGGCATCATTCCTTTGGGCGGCTGAAAATTGCCCTATAACTGGGACTTCTAACCTTGCAGGAACATTCGCAGCGGGAATAGTAGGTCTTGTCACTTTCGCAGTATCAGTAAAGCTGTCGGGCATCGAATCCGCAACTTTCTGAAGACTGAGAATACGTTGCACTTCTAGCTCGGATTGAGCTGTGTGGGGATCTTGATGAGGCAAGGAGGGAGCACACCAGACAATTTCCTGGCGTTCAACTGGAATCGTTCGATTCCTCTCTCCCCCTAACGACGGGAAGTTTGTCTCATCAAAGTGACAATCTGCAAATCTTGCAAGAAATGCATCTCCTGTCAAAGGTTCCAAATAGCGGACAATTTTAGGCGATTCATAGCCAACATATATACCTAATCGTCTTTGCGGACCCATCTTAGTATGCTGTGGAGGCGTAATTGGCACATATACTGCACAACCAAAAATGCGTAAGTGTGAAATATCAGGCTCATATCCAGTTACCAACTGGTACGCACTAAACGGTTGATTGGCAGTGGGTCGAAAGCGAATAAGTATAGCCGCATGCAAAATTGCATAACCCCAGGTAGAAATCGGCAAGTTGGTGTGCAATACCAATGCTCGGGCGATAAGCTGTAACCGCTTAATCATAGCCTCGGCAAGGTCGTTTTGCGAATGAACATGGGGGACGGGATATTCAACTTCAATCCCAATCGACATGCAATAGTCGTCAAAAGACTTTGACGTAAACTCTCCAGCATTGTCCAATCTTAATGACGAGATTGGGAAGTCGGGGTGGTTAGCCCGTAACTTGATGATTTTTGCTAGGAGTTTAGCAAATGCAGCGTTTCTCGTGGATAGCAGAGCGACGTGTGACCATCACGTCGATGCATCAACCAGAACCATAAAATATCTGAATAGTCCGCACTATGGCTGAATAGGTCCACATATGTCCCCTTGAATTCTTTGTAAGAAACGAATGTTTTGTGTTGAGTCTTTAGCAAAGGACGGAGAGGGTATCAACTTTGCTAGTGAACAGGCTTTGCAAAACGATTTGTGGGCATTAGAAATTGCCACGGAAGCCTCGGGATTTACGAGAGATGCACCGTCAACCTTATCAGGGCGTGCGATCTTTAATCCCGGTGATACGGTATCAAGCTCACTCACATCAATGCCGATATCGAGTGGTGCTTCCAATCATTTTCTGGACTTAAAAAACGGATGACCATGTGAGTTTTTCAAAATGCGAAACATCATGTCGCGTTCAGGGTGACCGAGTCGGTCATGCCATAGTTGGTATGCTTCGGAATCACACAGTTCGTGACTCACAGCATAGGATTCAATAACCCTTATTGTAGTCTGGTATAAACCACTACTTAGACTCATTAGTTTCTCGAGAACGCGGCGTATTCCACATTCTGCCAGAGTAACACCAAAAATTCTGTCCCATTCTCACAATGTGTATCAAGGTGATAACCGTTGGCACGGATGTCCCTAAAACTTAGCAAGGTTCGGTTTGCTCTTGGGGCATAGAGAGCATTTGTGACATTAATATGCGTACCATTAGGTAGCAAGAAATAAGCAGGTCCCCTCCCTTGAATTACTTGGGAGGAACCAATCATTGTTGTCACTGAGGATATGTATGGCACAATATCCTTGAATAATTGCCTATTCCGAAGAATAGTGTGGGTTGTTCCACTAACAGCAAGGCACTCAATTTCGCCACGAGACATCTACAATAAGACATGAAACTCGATTAGTCTTGTGATTAAAGACATAGCGAAAACTCATTAACTTCGAGTTTGGGGAAATTCGACCAAGTTGGTTAGGATCAAAGTTAGCACAATGGCTGGAAATAATTTCCGCGCAGCTTGACCTTTGTTCACTAAAACATCAATAACTTATTCGTTAAGAAGGCTATGGATGAACGGTCAGTTTTTCTGGAAACTAGACTTCCGTATCTTTCTGTCCATAGGTCGTGCAATTTCTGGATCATTAAACTTAGATCTCAGTGCTCGTTTCAAGTTGCTATTTTGGTATTTCCCTATTGTTGAGTGATAGAGCAAGGTTGAAGCCTTTTTCAAAGGCATTATTGTTGATACAATACTATGGCAATATGGCCATAGGAGCGTTTAAACACTTCAAAACGCATCTTGGTATTCGATTTATATCTCGGCTAATGATCCTTTCGGTAACTCCAACTTGGTAGACTTGCAGAGAAAGTAGGAATGTCGGTACAGCTAAGGCTATTTAAAAACCACTGATTCCGCTTGAACTTTCAAAGCATAAACAAACACCAAGGAGGATGCGCCTAGTCTTGATCAAAAGTTTTGATGAAATCCACCAACGTATCAATTTAACCAAGCAATTCATTTACTGAGCAATTGTTTTGTGATAAACCAAACATGCTTTCGAAGGGAAAAATAAAATTCGTTTTTGCACAATCACAACAATTAAAAGAATTTTATTCATCATGGCCAACTTTATTAAATTTATAGAAAATCCAAAGTAGTTCTCGAAAACTAGAAACAAGACAAAACATAACCAAAGCGTAAAACTAGTCAAAATACAATGATCTAGTCAAAGTCGGCAACATCCATATGTTGGTCTTTGTCCGCAATGGTGAGAGGAGGGATCTCAGTCTGGATCTCAATATGGTTCACCTCCGTATTTTCATTATCTTCTTCCATTTAATTCGACTCTTGAATCAAATATTGTTTATAGTGCTTGTAGTAAGCTTGGATGTTCTTTGGCGCTTTGCAATTACGGTAAGTATGGTTCTTCGATCCGCAAGTATATTCTGGCTTTCCTTTGGAGTGGTTCCATTCCCGGCGGCAGGAGGCGGTCCACGTGGTTGGGTTCCACTAGGTCCCGTGGCCGAGCCACCTTGCCTCTTCCACACATTGGAACGACGACCTCGTCTTTTCCCTCGCTTGCTCGAGTCATGCACCCGTGGTGCTTGCAAAAACTGAGTAGCGTTGCCTTTTCTATTTTGTCGTGGTGCTTTCCTGTGGGTAGCCTGATTCACTTCCGGAATCGGCTTCGTACCAGCTGGGCGCGCATTGCTATTGAGAATAATCTCATGGTGCCTTTCTTTTTTCGCGAGGTGGGAGATAAGGTCACTAAAATTTTTAATTCTCCCTTCCTCATAGGCAACGCGCAGCTGATGAGCAATCACACTTGCTCCCACGGGAAACGTGTTAAGAGTCTTCTCGATCAAATCTTGACCAGACTTCTTGACACCACAAAAACCAAGATCAGCGCGAAGATCGAGGATAGCTTGATTATAGGCTTCCACATTCGCATAATCCAAAAATCGGATTTGCTTCCACTGAAGTTGCAATTCGGGGAAGCACTGATCATGCACATTATTAAATCGTTGTTCGAGTGTATCCCATAGTTCTTTGGGGGTTTGCAAATTCATATAACACTTTTTCAACAACGGATGTATATGTCTACGCAAGTACATCAGTGCATTAGCCTTGGTTTCCTCGCTCGGTTCTTGAGCGGTAGGCTCGTTAGAGGGAAAGATTGTGGTGGTAAATCTCTTACCGCCGAACGCCAAGCGAACGTCTGAGACCCACATATGGTACTCCTTACCAGCATGGTCAAGGATGTCGAACTCCGGATGAACATTGGAGCTTTGTGCCATCTACAAGATATAAACAAGAAGAAGTTAGTCTTGTTGGATTTTCAGTGACAATGTAAACGGTCACAATCGATGCTTTTAAAAGCGTGTAACATAACCGTTACTCGATTTACTTCCCTTAATTGTTGTTTAGTAAAGTCGACAAAAGACGGCGATATCAGATCGCACCCAGATACGTGGTGTATGCAACAACCACAAGTATCGACTTTCAACAATTCCGTGACTCCCCCAGGACCGTCACACAGTTTTCTTCGACACGCAGAGATACCGACTTCTCTCGCGGTCTCATCCACCGCAAAGTAGCGTGGGAGATAAAGAACCCAAAACCCGTATCCCCAAAAGAAAAATTCCCAAAAGGAGAGAATTGAAATAGGGACAAGTCAGATAATTACCTCGATTATAAAATTAGGCACGTGTTGAATTTGTGGTGTGCTTCGATCTACCGGTTGGTACTCGATGCGACGACGTGAAACAGGAGGCGCAATTTTGGCGGCTTCCGAAGATAAGTTGATGTTCGGGTTTTGGTCCGAGATTCGGGTCGAGACTTGGTTGATTTGGAGCTGCCGGCGGCGGTGGTCGCGGCTGATGTGTGGCGGCAATGGCAATGTGCAGTAAGCGGCGGCCAGCGGCTGGCAGCCCAGGCAAGCGTGGCGGCGGCGCGTTAAGTGGCCCAGCTGGCTGGCCAAGGCGGTGGCTGGCGGCTGGCGGCGGTATGGCCAGTGGCGGCTGGCGCTGGCAATGAAGCTGGGCATGGTGCTCGGCAGGCGAGGTGGCCGATTTTTTTTTCGTTCGAGCTACGTGCTGATAACGTGTTTGAGGAGAAAGTAAAAGACAGCAAATCAATTGTATTGATAACAATAAATAGAGGGGCCTTTATATAGGCATTACAAAGAGAGTTCTTCCATACATAGGATTCCTAATTAAGGTAAGACATCTAACATGATCCCACTACTTATGGAAGAATCTAGAACCTTCCATAACTCTATCCCCCTACAACCAGTATTAGGTAGACACCAATACGGGAAGGATTTCCCAGAACAATTGAAATATTATTTAAATATGGAGTTATTTTAGTGCATCCGAGATTAACCATAGATGGCAAAAATAAGATCATAGAATGTCATGAATACTGATCTTACTCCACCCTAGCAATTAATATGAATATAATATTAGTTATCTAATCTAATTTAATTTAATTTTTGAATTAGAGATAATTCAATAATATCTATATATATTATATACATAACAACATTACGTATTTGAAGCACCACATTAACTCTCTCTCTTATGTGCCATTCTCTTGATTTTAGATTCCTATTTATCCAAAATTTTGAATCCCACACCGATTTAAAATGGCACTTGATCGATGGATAATCTAAATAAATAGAACTCAATGTCTTGAACTACACATCATTTAAAATAGAACCCCAACAATAGAGAACCTAAATAATTATTAGAATTCAATGTGTATTTTTCAAAGAACATATAAATGTGCCGAGTTATATTCATCTATAAACGAGTAACATATAAATATAATACTATGTAAATCAAATCATGTATATAAACGAGTAATGTATAAATCGAGTCACTAATCGTGTTTCCACTTGAGTAATCCCATCAAGCAATACGGAAAAGAAAAAGATCGAGTAAACTGAAATAGTAATACATTCGCGTAATTATTCGAGTGAATGGTATATTCGGCTCATATTCGAGTCATCATATTCGGATGAACCTAAACATTCGAGTCACCTATAAAATCAACATATGCGAGTAACGTAGAAACACTAATCGAGTAACACAATCGAGAAACACGGTAATCATATTCGAGTCATCCAATTCGAGTGAAACTAATTCATTCTAGTCAGTTAGAAAATCAAAATTCGAGTAATGTAGAAACACTAATCGAGTAACACGATCGAGAAACATGGCGACTTATAATCGAGAAAACTAAAAACACCATTCGAGTCTAATGAGTTACGAATTCGAGTAACTTGGTTTCCGGCAGATTCATCGGCTGCAGCAGCGATTTTGGAAAATAAAAAAATGAATAAAAACATTTGAATTTGCAAAATAGTGGGATTAGGGAGAAAATAAATTACCTCGACAGTCCCATTTTGAAATTCAAAAAATTTGGGAAAATATAATTCATACCGCCAGTTCAGATGGTTCAGCGTGTTCAAACCGAGAAATCAACAATTTTGCTCCAAGAATTCAAATTTCAAATATATATTAATATAATATAAATATATTTAAAAAAATTGGTCGTCCGAACCGCCGATTTACGATTTGTGAAAACCACAAACTGAACCGCTGGGAACCGATTCACAGTTTCAGTCCCTGTTCGAACCATGGTCAATCGGTTTTGGAACCGTTGACCGCGGTTCAGAACCGCTGGTTCATGTTCGAACCGCCGAATCGTGAACACCTCTAAGTGTATATAATTTTGTCGGAGGTCACTCGAATGGGGTTACTCGAATGGAGGATTACTTGAATGAGTTACTCGATTGATGTTACTCGAACCATCTCGAATTGCAAAATCTTACTCGAGTTGTGTACTCGAATGGTACTTTACACGAATATTTGATTCGAATAATTATTTAAGTATCGACCATACTCAAAATTATGCATTATAACTCAGATTACTAATTTATTGTTGCTCAAAAACTATCTTATTATTTGATTCGAATACATTGAGTAAAGAGCTAAATCCATATTTCTTGTAGCGAAAGGCGAAATCCCTTGCCCCCAGGGTTTCCATCCCGGTCCGATAGGGATTAGTGGAAGAATTAAATCATGGTGACTCAACGGCCATTAGGTGGGAGGAACAGTGTCTGACGTCCACAAGGAGTTATCCCTCACATTGAAGGGATAAAACTCCCATACTGCGGCTGACATAACGAAAACATGCGTCCTTGTAGCAATCTGTCACCCAGAAGATCGCGAACTCAAAATCCATATTTCTATCTATAGTATTCCCGGTTAAAGAGAGAGATCCCAATTTCTCGCTACTGGTGGCTTTGTTTGACCGAGTCGCCAACAAAACAAGGAAAGACGCATTTCCTACTTTTTTAAAACACAGGCCATTTAAAAAGTCTTCTGCTCTGAATATTCTGTCCTAGAGAGAGAGAGAGAGAGAGAGAGAGAGAGAGAGAGAGAGTGTGCTTGGGGTGTGTATGAGATTATTTGATTCATCCACCCCTCTTCTCTCTCACGCACACACACAAGAGGAGAGAGAAGATGGTGTGGGATCGTAGACAAAAAAACCAGACACCACTTCCATCACATGTTCAAGAAAGATCCGGTGATTCAGCTGATACGGGCCATGCACGTCTACACGAGCTTGGGTACAAACAAGAACTCAAGCGTGACCTCTCGTAATATTTTATTTCAATTTCCCTTTTTTTTTTTTTTTAAATCCCTTTCTTGACCTTTTTTTGTTCATTCATTTTATTTTATTTTATTTTGTTTCTCCAATGGCAGTGTGTTGTCAAACTTTGCCTTTTCATTTTCCATAATATCAGTGCTCACTGGTGTGACCACCCTTTACAATACCGGGCTGACATACGGTGGGCCCCTATCGTTCGTGTACGGATGGCTGATCGCTGGCTGTTTCACCATGTTCGTCGGCTACTCAATGGCCGAGATTTGCTCTGCTTACCCCACTTCTGGGGGACTCTATTATTGGAGTGCAAAGCTTGCCGGCCCTGGCTGGGCACCCTTTGCCTCCTGGATCACTGGATGGTAAAATCAGATTACATTTGCAATTGTTGAATCGTTTTCCCTTAATTTGATCCAGCACCAAAAGACGCATTCACCACCGACACCATAGCATTTACGAGAATCGTTGATGCTACGGTGGCCGTGGTGGGCGCTCTTAGGGGTGGCAAAACTGAAATACCGAATTTATAGTACCGAAAAATTACCGAAATTGCCGAAAATTTCGGTATATCAAGATTTTTTCGATATTTTGGTAATTCGGTATTTCGATAAGTTCGGTATACACCGATACCGAAATAAAATTCGGTATACCGAAACTTTCGGTATGGTATCGGTATGAATTTTGTTGTACCGAAACTTTCGGTACGGTATACGGTATCGATAAAAAAATTCGGTACGGCCACCCCTAGGCGCTCTATGAGACACGTGTCGGTACATTGGAGGTGGAGACTATAAGGCGTGCCGACCGCTAGCACCATATCATTTATGAGACTCACATTCTTTTTGCTTCTTGTTAATTGCTTTGTTTTTAATACATCTTTGACATTCATATTTATTTTCTTGCACGATTTTTTCCTCGAGATCATGTTCCACTACGTATATGTTGATTTTACAATATTAATCATGTAATGAGACATGATTATAGCAATTATCTTAATTCATCGTCGTCTCATGATATTTTCCATGCATGTGAAAAAACTTGAATTTCATCTCATTTCTCATTCGCATGAAGGTTAAAGTGCATCCGTTGAACATTTTTGCTACTTTGCTTTTGCATGATTTTATATTGTTAATTAACTTTGACCGTTAATTGACACTATAAGGTGCAGATAATGATGATGGTGATGATGATGATTGTTTCTTCGGTGGGGTATCGATTTCAAGTAGAGCAACGAACATATCCTAAGCTAATTGTCTACTGATTCTTGCATTTGAGCCTTTTTTATCATTTTGGTAATTATACCTATGATAGAACTCATGTTCATCGTATAGGTTCACCATCTCACACTTCTACTCTTATGATAAGGACTTGTATATGAGTTTGTAGCTGTGCTTATATTTGTGAACAATTCTATGTACTATTGTAGTAATTACTGGATAGGGTAGATGATGAGTTCACTATATATCTTTTTCATCCAAGAGCTTCCACTCAGAGTCCCAGACGAAGCATAATAATTACAACCAGCGGCGGATCTAGGGGCCTTGGTGGGGGGCAACGCCCCCACTCAATTTTTTTATGAAATATTTTCATACATGTATGTTTATGAATTCTCTACATATGACTATTATCTATTATATGTCAACTATACCTATATATGAAAATGGATTGTGTTCGCCCCCAAGAAACTTCCAACACCGCTCCCTCAACCATTTCCAGCTCCGACCTCTTTTTCTAAAACTTTTGCCCCCGTCCCTGATTACAACAGTGTCCAGTACGTAAGAACGAAAAGCTGAACCCATTTGGGATGCTTAAGACACGCACAATGTCGAAGTCAGCTGATTTATTTTTCAAGTTTGAGCATCTCACATTAATTAATATCTCCTAGTTTATAATGTGTGTACACGCTTACCGTGCATCTATGGTACTCGTACACTTGCAGAATCCATAACCGCATTTTGATTGCTCCTAATATTTTAACCTTCTAATATTCAAATATACGAGCACAGAGTTTTGCCGTTCTGCTTCCTTAGCGTGCTACTTGATATATTAGCAAGCCCGAGCTCTTCGATTTTTGATACTAAATTAATTTCTTCTTTTTTGTGCAGGTTTAATATTGTTGGTCAGGTACTTTTCAGTGCTCTGTTGTGCCTCTAGATGTTCTTCATTTGTACTTTCAGTGATTCCCCCATAAGTTAAACTATGGATAATTACAAAAGTCCCCTTGAGGTTTTATCTGATTACAAAAAGAACAGTTAACTTTTAAAAATACAAAAAGTAGCCCCTATGTTTGATTTAGTGTTAGAATTAAGGGGTTTTAATTATACATTTTTATGAGTAGGGTGATGGGGGTGGGGTGGGGGGATTGTGTTCTTTTTCTTCTTATTGTCAGAAAAATAGAACCTCAAAGGTACTTTTTGTAATTTTTGTAAATTTGGAAGTTATTCTTTTTTTGTAATTCAGTCCAACCTCAAAGGTACTTTTTGTAATTAACACTAAAAACTAATCACCTGATTATAAATTTGTTTTTCCGCAGTGGGCTGTCACAACAAGTGTAGATTTTTCACTAGCTCAGTTGATTCAAGTGATAATTCTCCTCGGCACGGGCGGGAAAAATGGAGGAGGATATGAGGCCTCGAAATACGTCGTTATTGCATTCCATGCGGGCATTTTGCTCTTGCATGCTATCCTTAACAGTCTTCCTATTTCGTGGCTATCCTTTTTTGGACAGCTGGCTGCCGCATGGAACGTATTAGGTACTTAAAAATAAACTACTGTTGATTTTATTATGTCGCTATGTGATATAATGCCTTCAGAGCTGTGAATGTTCTTTTCTTTTTTTGAGCACTTTTTCAGGTGTCTTTGTTCTTATGATCCTCGTTCCGTTGGTCGCGACTGAAAAAGCCAGCGCAAAGTACGTTTTCACTCACTTTAACACGGATAATGGCGAAGGGATTAATAGTAGATTGTACATATTCGTTCTAGGACTTCTTATGAGTCAGTATACCTTAACAGGATATGATGCTTCTGCCCATATGGTGAGTTTCCATTTTTTAGTGCACTAATTTTACATCATTAATTGACACTATAATCTCCCCCCACCCCCCCACCCCACACACACACAAACACGTCCTAACATAGTTGGAAGTAAGGTGCAGTTAAGTCAGCCTACCGATTTTCCTGACAACCATTATTTCTTTTCAGACAGAGGAGACGAAGAATGCAGATAAGAATGGACCTAAGGGGATAATAAGTTCCATTGGCATATCCATAATTGTTGGTTGGGGTTACATACTCGGCATCACCTTTGCAGTAACTAACATCCCAACCCTTTTGAGTCCGGACAACGATGCCGGTGGTTATGCCATTGCCGAGATATTTTATCAGGCTTTCAAGAGTAGATATGGAAATGGTACTGGTGGTATTGTTTGCCTTGGTATAATTGCTGTCGCCATTTTTTTCTGTGGCATGAGTTCAATCACTAGCAATTCAAGGTAACTAAAGTTTCGATTTTGTTTTTTTTCCCTTAATCGCCACAAAGTAATTTTATGTGTAAGAATGACCTTAGTTGGGTAAGGTTGTCAGGATGGCATATGCATTCTCGCGGGATGGTGCGATGCCTTTCTCCAAGTTTTGGCATAAAGTGAACAAGCAAGAGGTCCCCATACATGCAGTGTGGCTGTCGGCATTTATAGCATTCTGCATGGCGCTAACGGTATGGCTCTCGTGATTATTATGGTTACAAGAGCTACCAATTTATGAGGTTTCGTTTAGATATAAAAAAGATAAAAGTTTTAAGTTAGAATTGGGGATAATTACAAAGTCACCCCTCGGTTTGGTTAAATTACAGTAAAACTTGGCTATCTTTGAGAACCACAAAAGCCACCCTTAAAGTCTGGTTCCGTTTACATATTGGTCCTATTGGACCAACCGTTAGTTCACCTAAAGGAATTTGACAGTGTTACCAATAGACCAAAAGTGCTCCCTGACACTGGACATTCCCTGGAATCTATGATTCTATACAATTACACCTCTCTATTATTCAAATAATACAAATGGCCCCAGATTTTGCGGATGATTATTTTGTAATATTCAAAAAGTTGGGGATGTAAATACAAAATGCGAGATGAAAAGTTGGGGTTATTTGTAGTGTTTAGAGAAGTTGAGAGACATAATTGTAGAAATATTTTATGAGTTCAGCAAATTCTGTTAGCTCTGGTACTGGCCTATGCAAAATGTAAGTGAGTGTAACCTCGGCAGTGGTTATTGTAATTTTCAATTTTAGGTGTCTCTTTTCTCGTAATTTGGTCAAACCTCAGGGGTGCTTTGTATAATTATCCATTACAACTATTAATGCCTTTGTGATGCATTACAAAAAGCCCCTTGAGATTTGTGTTTGCTTTGCATTTTAACGCACCCCTCCCCACTCAATTGGTTCAATTTGTAAAGTAAAAGCATATGTCGAGGGGGTTATTTGCAATTTTGAAAAATAACTTGTCTTTTCTATAACCCGACCAAGCCTCAAAAGTAGTAGTATTTGTAATTTTGAGACCTAACTTTTAAACAAAAAATAATTAGACAAAATCTCAAGGGTGTATATGTAATTAATAATTATTCCCCAAATATATATCATGAGACTATAAACAATCCTATACACTCCGTAAAATTCATATACTCTCTTCGTCCTGCCCGAATCCTGCACGAAGTTTAACATTTGAGCAGAAAAGGTGTCCCTTTAGAAGCTTAACATTTTCTGACTTTCACACAATCAAATCAAACAATCACAATTATAGCACTTAATATCCACCACCCACTCACCATGAATACCTTTGAGTTTTTGATCTCCACCACACACTCACCCATCCTACTTACACAACTTACTCATCTATTACATCCTATCGTTTTCGTAAAATGCACCATTTTTTACACCAAATGTTAGAACTTCAGTTGAGACAAGGGGAGTATCATTTTTGTCTCTCCACATGCTAATAACAACCTGTAATATTATTTCATGTAACACTTGCAGTCACTCGGAAGCTTGGTAGCATTCCAAGCGATGGTATCAATAGCTACTATCGGGCTCTACATAGCTTACGCTCTTCCAATCCTTTTTAGAGTGACATTGGCCCGAAAGTCTTTTACCCCCGGGCCATTCAACTTGGGGCAGTACGGGGTTCTTATTGGTTGGATTTCTGTTCTCTGGGTGGCGACAATCTCGGTTCTTTTCTCCTTGCCGGTTTCATATCCTATTACACATGAAACCTTAAACTATACCCCTGTTGCTGTTGGGGGCCTACTCATTCTTACGGTTTCTTCGTGGGTGTTGAGTGCCAGGCACTGGTTTAGAGGTCCTATTACAAACATAATAAGTAGCTGAATCAATGTAGTTTGATTTCTTGTTTTGGTATATATTCTTGGACCGGAATATTTTTTCATATATAGTTGTACGAAATGTCATAATTGTGCGTGTGATACTTATCCGTTGTATTGAAAGACCGGATAAAATCGATTTCTTCTTCTTTGAATTTCTTCGCCTTCGATTTCGAGATGGATGATTCTATATATTTTTCATGTATTTTCGGCATTTTTTAGTTTTGGATTCTTGAGTGGTTGTTCCTGAATTGTTTTGGAAAATGATTCTGCTTTTTCAAGTATGAAAATGGTTTTGTTTTGGATGGTTTTCTAATTATGACTGTTGATGTGATTTCTGATTTAATTTTCAATGTAAGAAAATTGAATCATAAAATTGATCTAATTGAATTTCAGAACAATTAGATCAGAAAACAACGTACATTACTTTTGATCAACATTGAGGCATATGAGCCTGTCTCCTTCAGTTAATATTCATCATTTACTATGGAAATTTCAAGGTTCACCTTAATTATCACTGTTAGATTAATTGTTAATATAATATGATCAATAGTACTAAATCCTAGTCATTTAGTTCAAGCAATTTGATGGAGTAGTGTTTTTAAATTTGTAATTAGGTACTTAGCCCTTGGGTTTTCACATTAAAATAAAATAAATTTTGATCAAGTGTATTTTAAGTTCATTCGAATTGATGTAGTGGATAGGAATACAATAAATTTGATGTAGTGAATTGGGTCAAAATTTGAAGAATTTATCAATTTGATCTTATTACACTATTGAATTTGATGAATTTGAAAGATATAGTGAATCGAATTTAACACACTGTCATAATTTTTAGGTTTTTTACATCACATTTCTCAATTGAAATTTCAGATGACTGTCGGAATACATAAAATTACTGATAATTAAAAATGCAGATACTGCACTTAAATCCACAAGAAGAAAAAAAAAATCCAATCATGTTGTGCATGGGGTGGGGGTCGTGGTGAGAGAGAGAAATTATGTGGGAATAGTTGACTTTGCCCTTTTACATATAGTATTATTTTTTGTCAAATTTAACACCAATTCTTTTGATACCCAAATTGTTGGAATTGACCTTCGCTCGAATGCATTCGTGTCATATATTGTATTTTCGAGTAACAAAATTTCGAGTCAACTAGCAAAAATATACGATATCAGTTTTCGTGTAACACGAGTTACACAATCGAGTAAGAATTACGGGTTACTCGATCGGATACGAGTTACTCGATTGGCGTAACTCGAGCATTCGAGTTACCTGAATTACGATGACGGGTTACTTGAAGGACCGAGTTACTTGAAAGGATAATTCGGGTATGAATTCGAGTTACTCGAAGAAGTCATACGGGTTATTCGAATAAAAGCGAGTTACTCGAATGGGGCGAGTAACTCGTTAAATACCCGTTCTAGCCTGAATTCCGAATCATTCGAACCAGAAGCAATTCGAGTTTCACGAGAGAAAATCGACATTAACGAGTTACCTGATCTCTCGATGGCGAGTTCGACTTCCCCGAATGTGAGACATTCCCCGAATGGCACTGCTGACACCGCCGTTCACGCCGCTGCCGACTCCGCCGCTAGATCTGCTGAAAATCAGGTACCGCGAAATCTAACTCGAAGAACCAATTTACTTGATTGTGAACTCGGACTAAGTTTAGGTTACTCGATTTCGGTACAATTTCAATGTTACTTGAAAATTCAATGTTACTCGAATAAGACATTTCGTGTTACTCGAATGTTGCAGAGTGTTACTCGAATGTTACTCGAGGGATAACTTCGAGTTACCCGAAAAAGTGTTACTCAAATTTTACTTGGTATGTTTTTCTATGTTACTCGAGTAGACTTTTGTTTATTCGAAATTCTGGTTATACCGAATACTATCGAGGTATTATGTTTACTCGTAGCTTCTGTTTACTCGATTTAGATTTATAATTATTTTTACGATTATACTATTTGAAACTATTCTAAGAGATAAAAAATCTAGTTATTTACAATGTTACTCGATTATTATTTACATTTTACTCGAATTCCAGTGTTACTCGGTATTTTTTCCAATGTTATGCAAATTGTCTTAGCTTACTTGAATTCCATAGCTTACTCGAATATCGTAGCTTACTCGAATTTACTGTGTATGTTACTAGGTTATTCTGTTTAGTTACTTATTTCGTTTTTCTGTTTGTATTACTCGAATATTGTTTATATGTTACTCGAATTGGATTAGCTGACCAATTAGGATTTCTCAAATGATTTAGATGACTCGAATGGAATTAGGATGACTCGAATGGAATTAGGATGACTTGAATTGAATTAGGATGTCTCGAATCAGATTAGGATATCTCGAATTGAATTAAAATAACTCGATGAAAGTAAACTGAATAAATTTTAATGTTACTCAAATTGAATTAGGATGTCTCGAATGTTACACCCCCTAGATGCTAAACTAAGATATATTTTAATCGTCGGGTTGTTTGGAAGAAGCCGAATATTTGGGGTTCAAAATGCTCGATAAATGTGTATGTTAGATTAGGGATTGTTAAGACTATCATTGGTGAGTTGCGGAGTGTAGGTGATGATATTATAAGAGAGTTTAGAGAGTCTTGTCTTGGACATTTTATCCGGGAGGAGTGAGGGGTTGTCTCTAATGCCGCATTGCATGCCTTGTTCTCGAACGAGGTGGTTAGACCAGATGCATAGGCTCGCTTGATTAGATTTTCAAGATATGAGTATGCGCTAGTCACCGGCTTGCGATTCGGTGATTATGAATTTGATGTACACGGGGACGATGTTCAATCGGAGGGGAGTGTGTACGATCGGTATTCGTTGCTCAGCCGTGGGGGGCAGATGATAGACCGTATTTGTAATATCCGGAATTTCTACTACTGTTGTTTGATATTATTTATCTGAGTTATATTGTACAGCGTGGAATCTGTACAGTAGGGATAAAATAAATAAAGGACTGAGATATCAGTATCGGTATAATTGTCGTATCTGGTCGACAGTTACATTTGAGGATATTGTGTATAAGGATATCGTACTTTTGATATAGAGTATATCGTATAAGAATATTATTGGATTCAGTGTTTGTGTTCAGTGTGTCTCATGTTCGTTTTTGGTACGTCAAGATGTCGGACAGAAATTGCGGAAAATGGCTAAGTGTAACATTATTAGCGCACGCTAATAATCATGAGTAGCGCACGCTATCGTGCAGGTTTAGCGCACGCTACGGACATAAGATAACGCACGCTAATGCAGTCCGATCGTAAGGAATCTACGCGTGGACCAGGCCACTTTCGGCGCACGTTCTGATAAGTCAACGGATGTTGTAATGTAGTGTTAGCGCACGCTAATGCATGTTGATTAGCGCACGCTAACTATATATCGGTCAACAGGGAATCTTGGCTTTATTGGTTGATTTCGGCTTGTGGGGTCACGAGCATCTTCGTGGTAGGTGTAGACTGTAGCAAGTCAACTGGTATTAGCGCACGCTAAGGTAAATGACTTGCGTACGCTAAGCAGGATGTTTTACGTACGTTAATGCATGGGCATTACGTCGTAAGTTAGTTCTGAAGCAAGGCGGTAGCCTGCAGGCCGATAGCGCACGCTAACAAAGTCGATTAGCGCACGCTAAGGCTAGCGCACGCTAAACATAATGGTTTAGCGCACGCTAGTGATGTATATTATAAAAAGGGACGGAAGGGTGTTATGAAGCATTTCGTCCATTCCTTCCTTATGTAGAGAGAGAGTTTTTAGAGAGAGGTGTGAGGTCCCAAACACCGAGAGATGATGATCTTTAACAAGATTAAGATGGAGAGCATGGATTCAAGCCTCGTTCTTCAAGTTATTCATGATTCTTGGAATGGAGTCTAGTGTTCTTATTCTTGGTTCATCCAATCCAGGTAATTTTCGTATCCTCTTGATGATGGTTCGTTTTTCTTGGATGATTTCATGTAAGGAGCATGTTGGATAATCATATGATGATGTTATATGAGATTCAATGGAATTTTGATAAGAGTTTCGGATGTTAGTTAAGATTCTTCACACTATAAGGATGGTGATTCGTTTAACCCGATCTAAGATGGATTTCTGAATCTTGTTAATTATATTGATCGATTTAGAGGAGTTAAATCATGATACGAGGTTGAATTTCGGATTGAATATTATATGATCCTTGTTATCGAGTCGGTTTGATTGTTGATGTTATTATTGATATATGGACATTGATATGATCCTTGTGATAGTTATGGTGTCGTGTATCTTCAAGAGATATGGAGATTTATGTCTCCCTTCATTCGGATTCGTAGTTGCAAGATGATAGTCGATGCTTGGAATGCATGCCACTGTACAGCATTAGCGCACGCTAAGCTTACTGGCTAGCGCACGCTAACGGGACAACTTAGCGCACGCAACGTTATGCGTTTAACGTGCGCTAAGTAGGCGATCTTGATATTTTGTGTTTTGATTATGAATTCGTGATGGTTTGACTTGGTTGGTTACATTGTGTTTATTAGAGGTTGTGTTGAACCGTTGAGTTCAATTAGTTAGTATTGTCGGTTGTTGATTGTTATCGGATATGTGTTATTTGATTTCTTCGATAGGTTGAGATTGTTGATCGGTGATTATAACCGGATATTGCGGTCGTGTTCGAGTATGTCCATTGTATTGCTTTTGATGAATTTGAGGAACTCGTAGACAAAGGCAATGTGTTGATAGCGACTTCGTGGTATCGGTATTGAGGCAAGTTATTACTTGCTCGGTTATAATATTTAATGAATGGTTTTGATTTCATTTCGTTTATAATGCATATAGCGATGATTATTATTGTGAACTCGGGTATTCGGATCGCATATCGTTCTTTCGATTCAGGAGATAAATCATAATGTATATGCTTATCTCGATTATTGGTATGTTCGAGTATCAAGGTTACATTATGGTAAAGACGAGGATATGAGTATCTATAGTTTATTGTTCGTTTGGATCGCCGAGCATTGAGAATAATCGTCGGTGATGATTGGACATCGAGATTTCTCCCGAAGGACTCGGGGCAAGTATCTTATATCGATTCAATTAGAGTTAGTGATTTGATCATGCGTATTATCATTCATGTTGTCGAACATGAGGTCGTCTTAATTGATTTGTCATATTGTCGTTCATGTTGCGTTGTTCATGATGATGAACCTATTGTTTTGCATATGTGTATGCATATTGTGTTGTTTATGTTGTGTTGATCCGATGGGATCGCGCGTTCTATCTTGAGGGCGCCTGGATCGGATGTCCACCTCGTGTTGGTCCGACGGGATCATCTTGGGATCTATCTTGAGGGCGCTGGATCATTGGACGGGTTTTCCACCTCGTGTTGGTCCGGGATCATCTTGGGATCTATCTTGAGGGCGCTGGATCGTTGGATTACCCAGTAGTGTGGTAATGTTGTAAATATGTATATAGTAGTTTATCCACCTCGTGATGATCTAGTAGTATCATCTTGGGATCTATCTTGAGGGCTTGGATCATGGGATTTCCATTGAGTATACATAGTTGTTATTGTTTTTGAGCATATTGACGTTGTCATATGAGTATGCATTTGTAGGTATTGTGTTAGGACCTTGTCCGTATTACATTGATCGATCTCGGATTAGTGATATGATTATCGTGGCACATCATATCTCGAGGTATGTTCCGTATTTTCTTTGGTCTTTGTCTTTGATGGACGATCGGTTATCGTCTTGGGATTTGATGATATTATTCGATGGATCGTATTGGTGAAATGGTAGATTTCCGTATCGTGAGTTGGTTACGATAGTTTGAGGATCTTGAGTATTGTTCGAGGTACAATCTGATTTTATGTTCAAGTTTATTGGTTAATCGAGTACAAGATGTGAAATGTGAAAATGGTTATTCGATGAGAATTACTTGAGTAAGTAAAGTTATGGCGGTAAGATTACATTGGTCGTATTCTTATTCGTATTCTCGTTGGTATGTATTATTGATGTGATGTGATTGATATCATTGTTGGGTATTATGGTGACCGTTGTGGGATTTCTTTTTAGGTTTTGGAGTATCGAGCTTGTAGCGGTCGTGAAGAGATGAGCTTCCCGCAGATCTTGGCTAGGACATGTTGTGTGCATTGAGTTTCTTGATTGGTTCTTGTATTCATTGCTAGAATATCTTTTTGGTTGGTCTTTTCCGCCGCGTGAGTATTTTGAATTGACCTTTTGGTATCAGTAGCGAGGTTGCTTTGGAAGTCGTTTTCTAAACTTTTGAGTGTCATTTGTTTGGCCTCGCGTTTTCAAATGAGTTTTTGACGGTTTTGATAAATGGATTTTATAAGTCTTTGTGAATTTTTAAAGATAGTAAGTCGTTGGCCTCTTGGGCATTTGTAAATGTTTGCGAATATTTCTTTTAGCCTTGTGGGTTCCATCTCGGGGCCACGGCACTGTAATATTTCGGCTAAATGCGGGGTGTTACGAATATGGTATCGGAGCTTAGGTTGAGAAAACCTAGGCATTTGGGTCGAGTTGGGTCGTGTTTTGTCGCGTCATTCGAGTTGTCGATTGACAAATATTAGAGCCGTGAGTTTTGTTGTTCACTCGGGCTTATGTGTTATGTGATTTACCGAAGATCGTACTAGGCTTGTTATAACTTTTCCAAATGGTGTTAACGAGATTCTACGGAATGAGATGTATTGTGTTCTTGAGTCGAACCGAGTTTGCCAACGTGTGTTTTGAAAATGTCCGTGTCGAGTATTTTCTAGAGCCGAGACATGTGCGATATCACGGGAATCGTCGGCTTCACGATCTGTAAGTATTTGGATTTTGAATTTCATTGAGATTTATTGCCGTTCTAAGTTGATACGTTTTGAGATTCGATAGATATTATGCGTTACGGTATAAGGTGACGAGTTGGGACGGGATTGATGATCTTGAGGAGTTATGATTTCGAGAATCAGTATGTTGGTTAGATTCTGGAACGAAATTGTGTATTCGGGAGAAGGGCTATGGATTGTCGAGAAGAACATGTAGTCATGTTAGTTCATTTTGTGATATATATGAACTGTTTTTGAGCATTTGAAAATGATACTTTTCAAAATGAATGTCTTACGGATGTTTTACGGAAAATGATTTTTGGGCCGAGACCCAATCGATTTTGAAATGGTTTTATAACTCAGGACTTGGGGTCCGAAAAGAGTTTTCTACTTTTTAAACTTCTTGTAATGTGGAATGAGATACGGGCTGAGACCCTAATGTTTCAAAAGACTTTCCTGTTTTCTAAAACTCCCGAGATTTGTAAAACACTTTACCAATCGTTTACTTATGTTATTTCCGCCTTTCGAGGCTTTGGTTTACTTGTTCAAATGGAACCTCTCGGGAAGTCTTTCGCCGTGTTTGATTTGCTTGATTTGTTCCAACGTTTTGTCATATCATATTTGAGGTGATCCAGGATGGGTAAATGGTTGACGATACGAGTCATGGGTGGAAAAGGAGTTTTTATCGGAGTCTATATATTGAGGTTTTGGAACTCGGTCATGTGGTTTCCGTTGGAATGTCAGTGGATTGTGACGAGCCGAATTGGTATACAGGAGTATGGTTGTGGTCAATCATTTGCATGATTCCATTTTATTTAATCGCGTATATTCGAAAAGAATTTTTATCGAGAACTTGGCACAATGGTGATTGAATTTTTAAAATTGATTTCGTGGTCTTACGAAAATTTATGTTTTGAGTTTTCAAACTCTTGAAAGAATTTTCGAAAATTTGTCTTTTGACAAGAATATATGATTTCAAACTGGTTTTGAAAATGTGATTGATGTACATACGCATTTAGTGCATAATGCTATTATGGTGAAGATATGAGTGTGACTCACGAACTGGATAGTACATCAGTATGGTACGATAAAAGAGGTTCGAACGTTAGTATGGTAGTTTGGTTAGCCAGAGATGATCGGTTGATTTATCGGATAAGAGAAAAATACTGCGTGTAGCAGGTTCGGGTACATCATGTAATTTTGGAACTATGGGTTTTATGAAACCGGGACATATGTGCTATGTGATTCCATTGGTACGGTAGTAGCGCAATTTTACCATAGTGATCTTTGAATGATTTCTTTGTAAGTGTAAATTTGGGGATGGTGACCCCATCTTTGGTTGTTTTGGATATTGAGTGGTCGTTCCCACTCCTTGTATGAATTGGTATGTTCGTCGATTTGCGATTCGTTGTTCGTACGCCGAGGGGTATGCTCACCAGTCGGGTATGTTTATTGAGATACACTGTATGTGATTGGTGTGTCATTTTGAGAATGTTACCCTTTCGTATTTCTATTTCTGTGGTTCTGTGTTGATCATGTTGGAGTTTACCGTGTGAAGGTATTCTCGATTTCCGTTGATCGATCGTTGGTAATATTGGAGTTTATCATGATGATGATATTCTCGGCCGTGTTTTGACCTTTGGATTGGTCGTATTAGAGTCTATAATGTCGATGATATTCTCAGTTAATTTATTGGTTGATCATTGCTAGTGATCATCTGAACGTTCAGATTTTGTGTCGATATTTCAGGATTCGTTGCCATTGTGTTGGGCAGTTGTTTCGCAGATGTATCGTGTATTATTGATTTATATCAGGATTTGGACTTGATTGTGTAATCAGGCAGACAGGATTTGAAATGGATAGATTATTTCATCCGAAGATGATATATTTTGTTGAGACTCAAGGAATTGTGATTGTAAGCGTATTGAGACTGTACAGTGAGGTCACTTGCTAGTATCTCAGGAGATCGTCCACTTGGCGCATATGTAAGTATATTATTTTGGTGATTCGGTGATGACGATGATTGATCAGTGTCGTGATGATTTTGGGATATTTTGGATTGAATGGTATGTTTGTTTGTTTTCTATGACGGATTGCAAGTTTCGAGGACGAAACTTATTTTAAGTGGTGTAGAATGTAATATCCGGAATTTCTACTACTGTTGTTTGATATTATTTATCTGAGTTATATTGTCTGACATGGAATGCATACGGTAGGGATAAAATAAATAAAGGACTGAGATATCGATATCGGTATAATTGTCGTATCCGGTCGATTACATTTGAGGATATTGTGTATAAGGATATCGTACTTTTGATATAGAGTATATCGTATAAGAATATTATTGGATTCAGTGTTTGTGTTCAGTGTGTCTCATGTTCGTTTTTGGTACGTCAAGATGTCGGACAGAAATTGCGGAAAATGGCTAAGTGTAACATTATTAGCGCACGCTAATAATCATGAGTAGCGCACGCTATCGTGCAGGTTTAGCGCACGCTACGGACATAAGATAACGCACGCTAATGCAGTCCGATCGTAAGGAATCTACGCGTGGACCAGGCCACTTTCGGCGCACGTTCTGATAAGTCAACGGATGTTGTAATGTAGTGTTAGCGCACGCTAATGCATGTTGATTAGCGCACGCTAACTATATATCGGTCAACAGGGAATCTTGGCTTTATTGGTTGATTTCGGCTTGTGGGGTCACGAGCATCTTCGTGGTAGGTGTAGACTGTAGCAAGTCAACTGGTATTAGCGCACGCTAAGGTAAATGACTTGCGTACGCTAAGCAGGATGTTTTACGTACGTTAATGCATGGGCATTACGTACGTAAGTTAGTTTACGAAGCAAGGCAGTAGCCTGCAGGCCCGATAGCGCACGCTAACAAAGTCGATTAAGCGCACGCTAAGGCTAGCGCACGCTAAACATAATGGTTTAGCGCACGCTAGTGATGTATATTATAAAAAGGGAGAAGGGTGTTATGAAGCATTTCGTCCATTCCTTCCTTATGTAGAGAGAGAGTTTTTAGAGAGAGGTGTGAGGTCCCAAACACCGAGAGATGATGATCTTTAACAAGATTAAGATGGAGAGCATGGATTCAAGCCTCGTTCTTCAAGTTATTCATGATTCTTGGAATGGAGTCTAGTGTTCTTATTCTTGGTTCATCCAATCCAGGTAATTTTCGTATCCTCTTGATGATGGTTCGTTTTTCTTGGATGATTTCATGTAAGGAGCATGTTGGATAATCATATGATGATGTTATATGAGATTCAATGGAATTTTGATAAGAGTTTCGGATGTTAGTTAAGATTCTTCACACTATAAGGATGGTGATTCGTTTAACCCGATCTAAGATGGATTTCTGAATCTTGTTAATTATATTGATCGATTTAGAGGAGTTAAATCATGATACGAGGTTGAATTCCGGATTGAATATGATATGATCCTTGTTATCGAGTCGGTTTGATTGTTGATGTTATTATTGATATATGGACATTGATATGATCCTTGTGATAGTTATGGTGTCGTGTATCTTCAAGAGATATGGAGATTTATGTCTCCCTTCATTCGGATTCGTAGTTGCAAGATGATAGTCGATGCTTGGAATGCATGCCACTGTACAGCATTAGCGCACGCTAAGCTTACTGGCTAGCGCACGCTAACGGGACAACTTAGCGCACGCAACGTTATACGTTTAACGTGCGCTAAGTAGGCAGACAGTGTAGTATTTTTGTGTTTTGATTATGAATTCGTGATGGTTTGACTTGGTTGGTTCTGACTGTGTTTATTAGAGGTTGTGTTGAACCGTTGAGTTCGATTGGTTAGTATTGTCAGTTGTTGATTGTTATCGGATATGTGTTATTTGATTTCTTCGATAGGTTGAGATTGTTGATCAGTGATTATAACCGGATATTGCGGTCGTGTTCGAGTATGTCCATTGTATTGCTTTTGATCGGGGCTGAGGAACTCGTAGACAAAGGCAATGTGTTCGGTAGCAGCTTCGTGGTATCGGTATTGAGGCAAGTTATTACTTGCTCAGTTATAATATTTAATGAATGGTTTCAGTTTCATTTCGTTTATAATGCATATAGCGATGATTATTATTGTGAACTCTGGGTATTCGGATCGCATATCGTTCTTTCGATTCTGGGAGATAAATCATAATGTATATGCTTATCTCAGTTATTGGTATGTTCGAGTATCAAGGTTACATTATGGTAAAGACGAGGATATGAGTATCTATAGTTTATTGTTCGTTTGGATCGCCGAGCATTGAGAATAATCGTCGGTGATGATTGGACATCGAGATTTCTCCCGAAGGACTCGGGGCAAGTATCTTATATCGATTCAATTAGAGTTAGTGATTTGATCATGCGTATTATCATTCATGTTGTCGAACATGAGGTCGTCTTAATTGATTTGTCATATTGTCGTTCATGTTGCGTTGTTCATGATGATGAACCTATTGTTTTGCATATGTGTATGCATATTGTGTTGTTTATGTTGTGTTGATCCGATGGGATCGCGCGATCTATGCTGAGGGCGCTGGATCGGATGTCCACCTCGTGTTGGTCCGACGGGATCATCTTGGGATCTATGCTGAGGGCGCTGGATCATTGGACGGGTTTTTCCACCTCGTGTTGGTCCGACGGGATCATCTTGGGATCTATGCTGAGGGCGCTGGATCGTTGGATTACCCAGTATTGTGTTATTGTTGTGCATATGTATATTGTTGGTTATCCACCTCGTGATGATCTTGTAGGATCATCTTGGGATCTATGCTGAGGGCGCTGGATCATGGGATTTCCATTGAGTATACATAGTTGTTATTGTTTTTGAGCATATTGACGTTGTCATATGAGTATGCATTTGTAGGTATTGTGTTAGGACCTTGTCCGTATTACATTGATCTGATCTCGGATTAGACTGATATGATTATCGTGGCACATCATATCTCGAGGTATGTTCCGTATTTTCTTTGGTCTTTGTCTTTGATGGACGATCGGTTATCGTCTTGGGATTTGATGATATTATTCGATGGATCGTATTGGTCAGAAATGGTAGATTTCCGTATCGTGAGTTGGTTACGATAGTTTGAGGATCTTGAGTATTGTTCGAGGTACAATACAGATTTTATGTTCAAGTTTATTGGTTAATCGAGTACAAGATGTGAAATGTGAAAATGGTTATTCTGATGAGAATTACTTGAGTAAGTAAAGTTATGGCGGTAAGATTACATTGGTCGTATTCTTATTCTGTATTCTCGTTGGTATGTATTATTGATGTGATGTGATTGATATCATTGTTGGATATTATGGTGACCCGTTGTGGGATTTCTTTTTAGGTTTTGGAGTATCGAGCTTGTAGCGGTCGTGAAGAGATGAGCTTCCCGCAGGATACTGGCTAGGACATGTTGTGTGCATTGAGTTTCTTGATTGGTTCTTGTATTCCGCTGCTAGAATATCTTTTTGGTTGGTCTTTTTCCGCCGCGTGAGTATTTTGAATTGACCTTTTGGTATCTGGTAACTGAGGTTGCTTTGGAAGTCGTTTTCTAAACTTTTGAGTGTCGGCTGTTTGGCCTCGCGTTTTCAAATGAGTTTTTACGACGGTTTTGATAAATGGATTTTATAAGTCTTTGTGAATTTTTAAAGATAGTACCGTCGTTGGCCTCTTGGGCATTTGTAAATGTTTGCGAATATTTCTTTTAGCCTTGTGGGTTCCATCTCGGGGCCCACGGCGCTGTAATATTTCCGGCTAAATCTGGGGGTGTTACAGTATTCGTGATAAATTTACGGTCGGATATTTGAGAACAACCCAGTGATGTGTTGAAGGTTGCTAAGGTACTTTGGATGGTGGGAATCACATTGCTGACCGGTGATTCTGGATGTTGGTTGAGCACCAGACTCAGTGAGAGAGCTTTCCCTGGGTCTTATATTCATAGCAGATATGATTTACGTATTTGAGCAATGTCCCTACTAAGGTCCTGGCTGGTCTAGATCCTAGTTACCATTTTTATGGTAACGTATACGCTATTATGGTACATCTTCATAATTATTAACTTAATTATATACTGAAGCTCGAAATAAATATTGTTGTTATTTTTCTTATGTCGGGATTCAATTATTATTTTCAGATATGGGCTTGCTAGGCTATACCTTCATTAGGTACTATATGTGAGACCATGCTCGGAGCTTCTTTCATCCAGCGACCCCGTTGTACACGCTGGAAGTTGAAGAAGTTGGGTCATCCAGCGGCCTCGTGATGGTGATGATTCTGCCGATGATCCAGCCAGAGAGCGTATTGTCCGGCAGCGGACATCCGATCCGGTTATTTCTGAGCCTACATATCCTACTTCTGGAGGTGAGCCATTAGGAGAGCCTCATGAGCCTGTGTATAATGATTCGCAGCGCTAGAGTTCTCCGACATGGGGTACTCGCCAGACTGCATCTTCTCTGGAATGGGGTACTCAACAGACTGCACGCATTACTGATTGTGATCTGTGTGCATATATCGATTCAGCATGTGATGGGGTTGTCTAGCAGCTACGTCGATATGTTGATGGCGGATTGTCGTAACGGATGGTCAAACAATGCTCCTTCTAAAGTTTATCCTGCACGAGCTTTGGAGTCATAATCTGCCCATCCACTAACTGTTTGTCGGACATGTATTCACCGAGCATCTTAGAAGGCAACTGCTTAGGTGCCTTGCGATTTGAGTCGAAATGACAGGTATGCTCATTCAGTGAGTTCACTCTCCAAAATCCACCCCTCCTGGAGGCGCTCAACAAAAAATTACAAGTTTCATCTGTACAAGCGGCATAATAGCCCTTCTTATCAGATTTTAGAGTACGATAGTCAGATTTCTTTTCCAAATGATACCGCCCAAAAACGTTCTTCAATCTATCTTTGAAGAGAAATACAGATCCTCTTTGTAAAGGTATTGCATTTACTGTATCAAATTTCTCATCCATATAATTATCAACTACAAAAGGTGACATATAAGGAGGTCTGCGTGGAACTTTCCACCCAGGACCAGCGGAAGGAGCTGGAGCACCTTCTTCATCTACTTATTGATCAAAATCAAAACGTCTCCATCCTGGTTCTGGTTCTGCCTCTTTTTCAAATCTTTTATTGAACATGCTTTTTTTCTCATAATATTTGCAAAAATTTTCAAATCAATGTTTGTGAACCTCAACATCTTCAAGATCAATATCATCATTATTTATGTCTTAATTATCATCGTCACTGCTATCATCATCAGCACTACCACCACCACCACCATTACCACCAACATCATATACATTATTTGAAGGACCGCAGCCATCAAATCGAAAACCATCAAACCCCAATCAGTCATATAATCCATACGATTAGAATTGTAAGGCACATGAAAAGAGCTAGATCCAAGTAAGTCAAACCGTGGACCAAATGAGGGAGATGTTGGAGAAATATTTTGGAACTTGGAAAGATTAAAATTAACAGTAATATTTTTGAACTAGGTATTACTACAATTGGTAGTTGTATTATGAAGGCTAATAAAAATTACAGGCTCTGTATTGAATTGGAACAAGTAATTTATATCAGAATCATTCTTAATCTTCATCTGTCTTCTTTTTTCCATCATAATCAATTGATAATAGAACATAAACATGTTTTGTTCTATCAACTTCAACAATACAATGAACAGTATCTACTAATATTGCGTAGCTCACACCAACGAGCACATATAATATTTGTTCTTCTCCACCGCGATAGTCTAAATCTTGACACTTGCCATTAAAACGAATTGTAACCTTTTCCAAAAAATCACCTGTCAAATAATTTGAAAAACTTGGATTATATTAAATAAAATCAAAACTTATAGTATTTACACAGATTAATTAGTATTCGAATATTTTCTGATATTAAGTTACATATATACCTTTATTCTTTGCAGTCGAAATAATCCTTGTTCTTCGAGTGAGAGAGCTCCTGATGTGAGATAATTTATCAGAAAAAGGTAAAAATATTGCTGAGAGATAGTTGAATGTTGTGGCTTGCTCGATCATGGTATTTATTTAAATGCTTGTTACTTGTTTTAGTCGGATTCGATTACAAGTTCGAGTTACTCGAGTAACAATTCGAATTACTCAAGTAGTTTTCGTGTAAATTGAGTTACAAAACGACTATCAGATCGGGTAACTCGACCGCCATTCATGAGTTACTCGAATCTCATTCGGCTTACTCGAGTAACTATAACGAGTTACTCGATGTTGTCACTCGAATGACCCAATAATTTAACTTGAGTAACACAGGTAACTCGAGCGTGTTACTCGATGGGGCAATCGTATTACTCGACCGACATTCGTGTTACTCGATTTTGTATTCATTTTACGTGGATGTTAACCTTCCTCAATATTATATATTTTTGCAAGTTACTCGAAATTTTGTTACTCGGAAGTACAGCATATGATACGGATGCATTCTAGTAAAGGTCAATTCCGATAATTTGGGTATCAAAAGAATTGATGTTAAACCTGGGTAAAAAAAGCATAATACTATATGTAAAAGGGCACTGCAAGTTTTTTCTAGAGAAACCATTATCCCCCAACTCCATTTTTTTCTAAATTCTATATAAAAAAGTTTATTTTTTATTTAACCCTCGAAAAAATTGATAAAAAATATCTTTATTATTACAGAGTTTATTTTAAGTTTTATTCATATTATGTTGACAACCCCAACTTTAAATTCCGGCTTCGTCCCGTAGAGAGAGGATAGGGGGTATGCTGGCACCGTAGAGAAGAAACGAAGTGAGAGAAAGAGAGAGAGGGAGGAGGAGAAGAAGATGAGGTATGGGGAGGAAGAAACAAGCATAAGAACATAGGAGAAAGAAAATAAAGGAATGAAGGAACAATAAGAAGTAGATATATTGTGATTGTTTCAGGAGAAAGTAAAAGACTGTAAATAGAGTCAATCAATTGTATTCATAACACTGATAGAGGGGCCTTTATATAGGCATTACAATGAGAGTCCTTCCATACAAAGGATTCCTAGATAAGGTAAGACATCTAATAGGATCCTACTACCTCTAGAAGGATCTAGAACCTTCCATCTATGTATCTACAACCAGTATTAGGTAAGACACATCACGGGAATAATAATTCCCGGAACACTCCCCCTGTGTCGAGCACTAATACAACAATGGTGCAGAAGATGTTGCCTTCATAAAAACCTATTCCAAGCCAAAACAAAACCCCATGAGAAAAATAAAGGCTTGATGAGGAAAAGAATGCAACGCACCAACATAACATGTCGTGTATACACCCCCTGATGTATACATAACGACTCCCCCTGATGAGTACCTCAAATCATAGGAGTCGGATGCCAAGTTGCCCTCACAACTATACCAAGGAAAAACCCAGTGGAAAAAATACCTCTTGGTCTAAGTTGAACAGAAGTACAACACATCATTATATGGATGTTCTCATAGGTCGCCTCGTTAAAAACCTTACCAAGTGAAAACTCAATGGGAAAAACAAACCTTGGTCTAAGGACAAAAAGAGCGCGACACATCCAAAGTGCAGAGTGACTAAAGACTTATAAAGTTTTCCAAAGTCTTGACCTCCATGCACTAAATCAGTCATAACTTCTTCGATTTAATAGGCATCAACGAAACTGTAAGAACTTATGAAAACTAGACACCCGTAGCTTTTCATTCACATATAGTATGTAACCTAGATCGACCTGAGAAGATCACAAAGCTCTATCGAAGCTGACTTAGCAAATTACCAGACATATGTCCTACTTTGCAACAATAGTCATATGTCACTCAACATGATGGATGTGGTCAAATGGTTGGTTTCCTTGGAAAGTAGACACAAACCTTTCCATTAGTACCAATTTCACCATTTTCCAGCAAGTGAGCTGCCCTGTAGGTCATATGGGAGATAGACCAACACATTCTGGGCAGATTCGGGTATCAATTTTCAAGTGTCCTTTTTATCGAGATAGAGCGAGCTTCAAGCTTCTTGTCAATCACAGACATTGCGTGAGCGCATCCTAGGCCATCATCACAGTGGCTTTACCGGATTATTACGAATGAGTACATCGAGTCAAACATGAGTACATAATCCCGTACTTTTCTCTTAAGACTGCATCATCACTTAAGTGAGCTAAGTCTTATGATGACTTCGACTAATCATTGGGAATCATATAGGCATTACTTTATCGTCTCTTAGGGAAACCGTCCCTTAGATTGCCTTAAACCGATTGATGAATACGCATCATCAAGTGTCCCCAAGATCCTTTCATTCTTAACTTTGGATTTAGCAGAATCTCTTAGTCTCACAAGAGTACATCACTATAAACCCTTAGTTTTACACGCAAAAGCTTCATATCTCTTCCAAATCAAGTATATACTTAGTATGCGTTCCCGACAATCACTTGTCGACGCGCTCCATGGTCGGAGCCACTTGATTTGAGTCTGATCCACCACGAGATCCTTTAACCACAAGCTGCACATCAGTTTTTGGGAAACTATCTAACTGAAAAGATAGTGGATGCTATAACATCCATTACGATAACACAACTAAGTTTCGTGTCATCGTAGTCGATTCCACTGCGTTCATGAGAAACCTCGCGCCATGAGGTGAGTTTAACTCCCTCTCTCACTCGCTTTAACAAAGTATATGGATAGATCTTATCTTTGGAGTGTCGGTACCACTTCAACAAAGGGCTATCACTTTGTTTATACTGGAGTCGCATATGTTTCCATTTTAGGCCAAGGCTACAACGTTGTAGATTTTCAATGAAGTATGGTTCGATTAAACTCACATTCCACGTCCTCATGAACCGGCTTTATTCATAGAGTACTCTTTATGGATTGGCATTCATTGAGGCGTCCCCCAATGATGACTATAATCCAGAATCACATGAGACGGATCAGTTCATTTGATCATATGATCAAGTTTCATGTACCAAGCTCGCATACATTCTTAGCGAGAGTATTTATCGAACCAAGTGGCATCCCAATACTCTATGAGATCCACGGCCTATTAACACCATCTACCACAATTTGTGGTGTTACCATATCACCATTTATAGGTGACGAACATCCATGACCGGGCACAATCCTTGCAGATATGTTTGCAGCATGTATTTAATCTCGTCACTTTAGGGAACTTGGTGAGGCACAGTAGGGACAAACTACGACAATTCTAAGTCGTTCTACTCGAACATGATCGTTCGCATCTCCCCCTAACGACGGGAAGACTGGCTCATCAAAGTGACTTACGAGATCGTCTGCCAAGGTATATTTTAAGCGGACTATGAGTGAAAGCACATGTCATATTCATCATTTATAACCCGTCATAATGCGTTGTGGTGACGCACTTTGGCACATGAACATGTGGACGATAAAGGTTTTTCAGTGTTAACACAATCCAGTTAACAAAATGCATACTGTTACACTCGTAACTAAGCATTTGAATGATGATAGGTATATGTGAATATGACATGTTGACCTATGATACATAGCCGTAGCTACTAGTCTTGAGAATCCAACAAAACCGCCACCATGCACCACCGGGATCGAACATAAAGAAACGATTGAACCGATGATAGGCCGTTGGTTTTATCGAACCTCTAGTGCTTTTTTGAAGAGTTCACTCCCTTCACCAGCCCTAAACACCTCAAAATTTCGTGAGCATGTATAAACGGGTGTTTAGGATTCCAAAACCATCAACCTTGTGGTTAAAAACCGGTCGAAATGACATCGAACTGGTCGTTGGGACGGCTGGTGGTATGTGAAAACTTCATTTAACTGGTTCACCTCCTTCCAAGTCTCCAAATGGCACCAAAATTTGTGAGAAGGTAGCCTTGGATGTTAGGAAGTACTCGTTAAAATTTCACTTTAAGACTTGGTCTAAAAAGTGGGTGAACCGACCTTTACAATGACTGGTCCGCAAGTTAGACAACCATAACTCATGTTTCATCAACTTATCAATCATTGTCAAAGGAACAACATAACATATAAATGTTATTACTTGAGTACGACCATTTGTGAACACCATCATAGCATCATAAGCCACCCAGGCTAATACTTATGATCATGTATGTATAAGGACTCGGTGAAAAGGGAGGACTCAGCATCATGCTTATGCGAGTCGTTACATTATTCTCTTTAGCATATGAGGGTGTCATCTCCTAATCGTGCCAAAGAATAGGCTTAAATCAATGAACATGACTAAGAAGGATCATTGGGGGGGGTCTTTGGCGTCACACATGTTTATGAAAACAAGATGCGGATGACATAAATATCATCATCGGTCATGAGCCCTGCTCATGACTCCACCAACGTACTTTGGTGTCTTTCCAACTAGTTTCTTTGTTCAAAGAAAATGATATCCATGACAATACCGTGGTATATGGATCATCAAACTGTCCAGACTCCGGACTATTAAAGCCTAAATGTGTCAATGTCCCAATACATCTTCTGGTTACAAAAACCGATGCAAGCCGGACCATATTGACTCATGAATATTTTCCTTTTCACATATCCAATACAAGTGATGCATAAGATTTTATTTCTCACAAATCACAATGAGATGATATGAGTGATACACTATTGGCATATATGTCATCGAGTCATAACATGGTTCAATTGTTACAGAACATATGTGACTAGAAAACACCATTCAGCATTCAACAACTTGAGCATTATTCCACTCATTGATTGTGATGACTTAGTCATCATAGTCACAATGAATTTATAAACCGAAATCCAAAAACATCGTGTTCCTTGAAAATAGCTTAAAACGCACTCAATTTCGCTTGCAAAATTTTACAAATATGAGCATAGCGAACACTCTAACAACATAGAGATTTTATACCAGATACGATCAAAATGATCTATCATATTAAATGCATAACATGGAAAGGTTATATGCCTAAGGGGCAAAATCATGACACAAGCATGGTGTAAAACTACCGTGCATACACTCGACCTTCTTATAAGGGTGCGTATTTTGGGCTTCCCCAAGGAAACCGTTTTTCAACATTTGAAAGATGATAGTTTAGCGTACAACGCATACCAAAAACTGCATCATCTATGGCAAATTCGGCCAAAAATAGGTTGAAAAATATGTATCATAAGACCACTTGCAAATTTAAGATGGGAACCAAGTTGGTTGGGACAAAAGTTAGCACAATCGCTGGAAATAAAATTCCGCGCAGCTTGACCTTTGTTCACTAAAACAGCGATAACTCCCTTGTTAGGAAGTCTATGGACGAACGGTCAGATGTTCTGGAAACTAGACTTCCGTATATTTCTATCCATATATTGTGCACCACATGGATCATTAAACTTAGATCACAGTGCATGTTTTAATTGGCTGCTTTAGTATTTCCCAAGTTTAGTGAGAAAACAAGGTTGAGACCATATCCAATGGCATAAGTGTTGATGCAAAAACATGGCAATGACAGCCATAAGTGCGTTTAAACGCAGCAGGGTGTTCGATTTCTTATCTCGACTGATGATCCTTTCGGTAACTCCAACTTGGTAGACTTGCAGAGAAAGTAGGAATGTCGGTACAGCTAAGGCTGTTTAAAAACCACTGATTCCGTTTGAAATTTCAAAGCATAAACAAATACCAAGAAGGATGCGCGTAGTCATGATCAAAGTGTAGACAAAATCCACCAAAATGCATCAAATCAACCAAGAATTTTAATTCTCAATTTGCAAGTATACGTCACAATAGCCATGTTATATAGATACAACGCGGTGCATCATAATTAAGCATTTTGAACCATGAGACATAATGAATATACCATAACCAACTTGTCTTGACCATCCAATAAGATCGACTAAACATAGTCAAATGTATAAGGCACATGCTTTTACAAATACTCGGAAAAGTATTCGGACCTATAGTCATACGAACTATAATCGAGGTCAACGAATTCATGTATTTACCGCAATATGCCATTGCTTTACATGGTGAAATTCATGAGAATTACTCTTACACTCTTTCATATATTTATTGTAAGGAGACGGTACATGACTACACCCACATGCAATATTTTATTTTAATAGGATGAAAGATGGAGTTTTCCAATTATGTGATTGGGTCAAGACCAACGTGGTGGTCGATCAATTCAACGTGACAAATCCGTCACAAATCGATTTTAACCACGACATATCCGTCGCAATCGATGTTTGTCCCATTTGTACGTCACAATTCCGTGACTAATCATGAACAAGTCATAACTTTACCGTTACCGATAATATTCATTTTATTCAATTGTTGGTTTAAAATCGACAAAACAGCGACGTCAAATCGCACCCAAAACGTGGTGTATGCAACAACCACAAATATCGACTTTCATCAATTATCCGTGACTTCCCCAGGACCGTCACACAGTTTACTTCGACATACGAGAGTGATACCACCTCTCATAGTCTCATCCACCGCAAAGTAGCGTGGGAGATAAAGAACCCAATTCCCCAGTTCCCAAAAATATCCCAAAAGAGAGAAATTAAAAAAACGGGAACTTTAATAAAATCTTACGGGTACTTGATTCCATATTTGCTTTGATCCTTGAACGGGAGCTTCTCTCCATATGAGCAATATATTTTCGTGATACTCAGTTCCATATTTACTTTGATCCTTGAACGGGATAAATATGGCTTCTCTCCATATCGTGCACATCATCATGAGCAACATATTTTCCTATATGCACGTAAAACATAAATATGGTAAGATTCATAAGTGTACAAATTAATGAACAAATGAATCATTAATTAGGAAAATATAGAGAGTTGAGAAACACCCGGATAGGGCTACTGGGCTCGATAATTCGTCCGAAAAAGGACTCGAGCGCGGCGATGCAGCAGCTTGGTATTGGATGGGATCGGATCTCCAAATTTTCTAATAAAAATCTGCTTTTGTTCGGCGACAGATTTAGTAAGCAATACTACTTGAAATCTGATCTCCACCGTTGAATATACAGATATTTGTGTTGGGAAGTTGCTGTCAAAATTTTATACCGATCCGACGGTTAACGAATCGGAAAATATATTTTTAGTACGACTGCACTGTGCAGAAAATTTACGCGCGGAAATTCCCGTCTTTTTTTTTTTCCGGATTTTCTTGGCTGCAAAAATAGTTAAGGAACCAAAAGTCTCCATGGATTTGGCGTTCTCAGGGATGAGTTTGTGAAGTAGACAAACCATGGAAACATATTGCCCGCGATTCAGAGAGTCGCCCACGAACATCATTCTCTTGCCTCGGAGTGTTTCCAGCATCAATGTTGCATTGAAACTTTAGTCACTGCGCCAATTAGGGTTCTTGGCTAATTTGTTTTGCCTCTGGATCAGAGACGATGGGCCAATACATTTACTTCCTTTTATTGTTATGTGAGATTACACCTTCTCCATAATTCGCGTCCCTTTCACCACAGTTGCGAGCCTACCTCTAACGGGGGCGCGTTGGCTGTGGACTATCGGAAAGTCGCGACCCGTTATGGTTGTACCCATAAATCAGACCCCGTCACCGAAGTCCCAAATTTCAGAAACTAGAACAGCAAACCCTTATCTCGCTCGCCGCCGCCATGTATTGACGTCCCAATGTTTTATTTTTACTTTCTATTTTTTTTTTCGGGATTTTCAGGAAAAAAAACGGGAGGGAAAAAAATTCTTGCTCAGTTGGGACTGCGTGCTGATAACGTGTTTCAGGAGAAAGTAAAAGACTGTAAATAGAGTCAATCAATTGTATTCATAACACTGATAGAGGGGCCTTTATATAGGCATTACAATGAGAGTCCTTCCATACATAGGATTCCTAGATAAGATAAGACATCTAATAGGATTCCTAAATATCTCAGGTACCGTCTCGCAATGCACGGCTCAGTGACCCACCTGGCCACACTCGAAACAGCTGACTAACAGTGAACGACATTTCTTCGCGGTATGGCCCGCTCGACTATAGTTATAACATGTCTTCATGCTGCTCACATTACTCACTGTAGGGGTACTACTCCTCTGATCACGCGATCGAGGAACCATCTTAGGACGACGAAATGAAGTCCCAACCTCAGGGGGCCCACTCCCCTGATTTCCTGAAAAGTTCCCAATAGTTTTCTATTTCTTCGAGTCAGACATACTCACGGTCGATAATCTGGATAGCTCATAGGCTAACGCCCTATTCTGATAATCTCTCAAGGAAGTACAAGTGAGACCTGCCATGTACTGACGAATCTCTGGCTTCATCCGCCTACTAAAATGACAGATCTTATCCTCCTCCGTCCTTACTTGATCTTGCACATAGTTGAGCTATTTGCTAAAATCAATAATAGCTTGAGACAGCGGTACATCTTGCGGTTTCGCCGAAAAGAATTCATTGATCCTATGATTCCTAATTGGTTCCGTACAAAACTCATCTCTCATGAATCTCTGGTACTCTGCCCACGTGACAACACGATCTCGAGGCTTAACAGCCTCCCACCAACTGGCGGCATCCTTGTAGAGAAGATACTGAGCGACTGGCAACTTACGCTCTTCTGGACGATCGACTACCTCGAACATCTTTTCCAACTGGAAAAGACAACCATCCCAACCTAATGCATCTACAGCACCAGCGAAACGAGGGGGATTCATACGAACCACTTCTCGAAGCCACTAATTTGCACCAGTGTTCTGGGTCATGTAATACGCTGAACTGCCTGAGTCAACTGAGTCATCTGTGTAGCTACCTGCTGTAAAATAGTAGCAACACCAATACCGATATCATCACCGGCAGCATGATCTCGACCACGCATCCGGTCGCCACGACCACGACCTCTGCCCCTCGGCATACTGAATAAGCAACCACTCAACACAATAGAATACCATAACACACAACACATACAATGATTACCATCCTAAAGCAACACACATGCAAAGATCACAACAATGACGGTATCGTTCGGCGATCTCAACGTCCCGAACGATAACCAGCACGCGATTACAAACATCATGAAACAATCACGCCTGTACACAATCGTACAAACCCAAACTCTAACAACTCGCACAGGTGTGATAACACGCAGATCACCACAAAGCGACAACACTCAATACCAACATCACACCTCTCACAGTGGGCTAACACAACAAATGTATGGCGAACGACTCAATGCTCACACCACCCATTCAATCACAACTCGAAGGGCTAACACTCTGATGATAACGCTAACATCGTACACACTTTCTCGGACCGCAAACATGAATGATAGGTTTTAAAAATGAAAACCATCTTTTTGAAAATAATTTGGAAACACCAGTTGATCTTGAGTATTACCTTTCAAAAAGTAGTACAATCATCGTTATCGAGACTTTGAAAACCATCTTGCGTTTGATTAAAATGAGGACACTTTTCTTTTAGTGAAAAACTTTCAGAAATATTCGACTAACCAAAGCATTTCTAAATAATTGAAAATATCTCAAAATATTTTGGTCCTCAACTGGAATAATTTTGAATCATACTGTGGCACCTTGAAGGTACCGCGAGAAAATAATTCGTTTTAAAAGTACGTCTCGAAATTTATTTTCTAAGATACTCAAGGTTTTTAAAAAATCCAATAGGCCAGAATGCCCAAAACCAACACGTATCGACATTCACTTATACACATCATAGTACACGCATCAATTCGTTCAAAATCAAGACAATACATGTCTTCTGCCGGAAAATAAACAGTCAAAATATCACAGTCATAAGGACATAAATAGCGACAACCCTCCTCATATAACCGAAATATGAGGGTCACATAAACACATATCACGAAACCAAGAATATGCATAAAAATCCCATCATTCAACGACTAATCATACAAGCGGCTCGTGCCACACGAGGCACAATACAAAGAATAGAGACTTACATCCACAGGTCGCACGAAGATGATGATCGCCCCACGATACTAATCACGACCAACAAACTCAGACGACGCGTCGCGACACGACTCAGTCAGACAAAATCCGACAAGAAAAAACTAAACAGGCACAACTGGCCCAATAGCCTAGGTTTCCACAACCTAAGCTCCGATACTATTTATGTAACACCCCCAATCTGCTCAGGGATATTACACGCCGGAGAACCTTTCCTCAAGGTTCTACCAGGCTGGTAACAAAATCGAACATCTCAAGAATGCCTTTAAGGCTAAAATGACTTAGTAGACCAATTTGGTCTTTCCATAAATACATACAACTCAATCTCAAAACGTGCCCACGCAGGGGTCAAATACAACACACCCCCGTATGATGGGGAAATAGTACTGCAGTGGAAATAAAATATAACTGAACCAATACAACAACGAACGGGTCCTCATGTGATTAGTATCGATCGTATTTCATCATCCTTCATGCCGACCCCGTGTTATGCTCCCCAAAACCAGAATGCAAAACAGACATCCACCCCCGATTACTCGGGGGTTAGCAAAATTCCACTATTTTGCTAGTGCAAGCACAAAGTGCAAATACGAGCCATACAATCTAAGTTCCAAGAATAATAATAACCAAGAATTCTCAAAGATTCAAACATAACGAAAAATACTTCCCGAAACAAGAGTTTGGGTAAAACATTCCAAAACCGAAAGATCACAACTCCAGGGAAATAATTTACAGAAAAATGGTTTAATATGCCATCAGGAGCTTTAATAGAAAACAATTTAGGATTTTCGAATACTTTTCTTTCCAAAATCAACAGGGGTCACAGCCCAAAGGTTTTGTTTTCGCAAATAAAACCAACAACAATTCACAGGGTCAAAACCCACATCACGTGTCCTCGACGGACATAAAATCAACACCAACTCGTGAATCCAGGGCTCTACCATTGGATTCCCTCGAGGCCTCGTCGGACCCTCCCGAGGTGAGCAAAACACATTCACAAATCATATATCACATCATGAACACATGCCACGTCACATCACACTCATACCACCGTGATCACTTGCCACGTCATCTCACGGTTGGACCAATCACTTGTTGTCTCCTGACCACATGATCACATGTCATGTGTCACTGTAGGTATCCTGAGGCTCTCACGGTTGGATCAATCTCTTATTGCATCCTGACCACATGATCCCTAGCCATGTGTCACTGTAGACCCCAACCTAACCACACATTCACACACATAGCACAATACAACAAAGACATCCAAACAATTTACCCGGAGGCATCAAACACTTAGCAAAAATAAAACGTCAAACCACAACGCACCGAAAAGAGGCAATATATGTACACACGCATTATCAAGCGCAACAATAATACCAAGCATATTCGTAAGGTTCACATAGTCATTTATGAAACACACCATTCACAAAATACATACGGGTTTAAAAAGGGGGGCCTTTAACGAGGCTAAACCAAATCTTTGAAAGTTCATCTCAACACAACAAAACGAACACATTTAGACGATCACCGGTCATCATATCCATAAAACAAGAAAATTATGGACAAGGTACTTGCCTCGGAACCACGATCGCAACGAGATGGCAGATGGGATGCGGCCGAACAGCCCCGAACTCCCGAACACTATCAAGAACACGATAGCACCGCGAAACTACGAGAATAACACCGCACGAAATATCAATCACCAAACGGGATTCAACTCGGAATCCTCGAGCACCTATAATCCTTCGGAAGGAACAACAAAACATGATTACGACGAGGATCAAGACCAAAAACAACGGAGATTACAACAAACTATCGAAGGAAAAACTCATTCGAACATTTGATCGAACATCAAATGCACTACACCTCAAAAACACCGAAATCACCCTTCGGTTTGAACGAACCGAAGATATGGATATACAATCCATAAAACATGTTTAACAACACCATTTAACAACAATCGGTTCATCCAAATCGGATAGAAAATGAAATCAAGAACAAAACTCCCAAAAGGTCAACTCTAGGGATTCAAGAAAAATACATTGATTCGGCGAAGAACAATGGATTATATGATGTTATAATCACCTAGGATGCTCCAAAACACCTTTGGATTGAGAAAAATCGGCCAATATCGCGATCCTTAGTCGCCCTTGGCTCAACCCCGCGGAAAGGAGGAGAAATGAGGTGGAAATGATGTATCACGACTGCTGTCCAGTTTATATATACTGGATAGCTTAGCGTGCGCTAATCTTTAAGATTAGCTTGCTATCGAGGCACACTATTAGCGTGCACTAACGGGACCTTCAGACCCAGTCCAGTAGCCCCTAGACTGCCCTGAACTACCAGGTAGCGCGCGCTATCCTCACCCTAGCGTGCGCTATTACTGCACTCTAGCGCGCGCTATGATACTACATAGCATGCGCTGATCAACGTCTGAACCCAGTCCAATAGCCTCTGGACTGTTTCTGCACCACCAGTTAGCGTGCGCTACCACACCTGTAGCGTGCGCTAACAACCGCACCATACCACGCGCTAACCAATAAGTGTAGCGTGCGCTAACGAGTCAGAAGGACAGCAAGAGTGCTCTCAAAGCTGATTACAACGGATTCCTCCGATCGGAACACCAAGTTCAAGATACGCACGGAAAGCTCCAGAATAATATCATACTAAGAGCTTGAGCTACCATCAAGCCCACACACGACCATGAAAAGGGTCAAGACAAAAATTACGAATGTGGATACCCACAACTTTGGGTAAATTACAAAATAACCCCAAAATGCTCGAAAATCATGATACGTGATCGAATAACCAAACCGAAGTTCACAACACGTCTAACAAAGTTAAATGGACTTACGGGAAACTCGAAACAACAGTTTCGAACGAGATTCTCAAGAATCAAACTCAAGTGCTGAAAAGCCGCTAAGAAGTACGAAACTCAACAAAACGACACCGAAACGAACTCGGATGTCAAAAAATGTAGAATTAATCATTCTTGAAATGACGAAATGGTCACAAGCGAGTTGTCAAAACGGACTCTCGCCAAAAAAAAGAAAATTACCGGAAATCGAAATTGCGGATATTACATTTCCCTTCCCCGGAGCTGATCTTTGCGAATAGAGGCTTTGTTAGTGTTGTGTCGAGATTTATACGTCTCAACAGGCGATCGCCTCAGAGACCGGGCGACCGAGCCAGAGCCCAGCAGCCAAGGCAGATCTGCCGACCGAAGGTCCCAGGACAAGTCCCGGTGCCGAGCGATCGACATCTAAGGCGATCGTCTCTCGGAACTTGGCGATCGACTCTTGGTGACCGACCGAATGACGACCGTCTCATACCACGTGAAGCCATTGATCGTCCAGTCGGCAAGGGCCGAAGCTCTAACAGAGTCCCACATGCAGATCCGGAATTGGCGCCGCAACACATGGATCGTTGACCACAGCCTGTCAGCATCTTCCCACCAACCGACAGGCCCTCCGAAAGGTGTATCGTGGGACCGCCCGTGACAGCAACTCAGGATGCGTGCCGGGTCCTCATTGGATCGCACAGCTGGCTGCCAGCAGCAGCCGCAAGCTTTATGCAGACAGCCCATGTGACATAAAGACGATCGCCCCTTTATTATATTGCATAAAAGGCGATCGCCCGCCACTAAACAGGGTATCTCAGCCCCTATAAATAGAAGGCTGCCTGCACTTTGAAATCTCTCGGCCAACTCTCCAACTCTCTGAACTCTCTGGCTTTTGACAGAACTTGGCTTTCTTACTCTTGGCTACAGTCATCTCTCGGCCTTTCTTCTCTCTCAGCACCTCTTACACAGAAGACGGTCGGCAGAGACGAAGAACACGCAGAGCTTCGCTCAAGAGCTATATAAATAGGATCTTTTACACTCATTGTAATGGCATTCTTATATTAATACTTGTATCCACGAATATTTGTATTAATAACATCTTGCGAGAGCATTCAAGCCCGGGCCTAACAAACCTGGCAAATCTTGTGTTATTTCCATTCCCACTGATGTGCTCCCGCAACCTTGTTTGTTGCTCGACCATTCTAGCAATATCTATCTTCGGATAATATTCCCGGAAACAACAATTGGCGCTAGAGGAAGGGCATCTAACCCTCATTTTCATACCTACCATCTCGAAGAACACTCACTGTTCTCCGGGGCATATACCTGAAGAAACACGCACTGTTCTTCAGAGAAAGCTTCCAGATTCATGTCTTCCGCCTCTGCATCGAAGAAAGCAGCTGGCTGATCCGCCAGACGCCTCATTCCATCTCACTCCGAGCCACAGCCGATGGCGGAGGGTAGCCGTCGCGGTCCGAGACTCTCGATCTCGCCCCTGAGGTATGGCCCAAGCCTCTCGCTCGATCAGTTCCGAACCGCGGAACAGATCGAAAAGGCCTTGGCCATCCTACAGGAGCGACGGAGAACTCTCGACGCGCCGCCCGCTATAACCCCCTCGGCCATCCGCCGCATGTCCAAATGGAAGTTCAAGATGTTACTGACCGAGCGATCGCCAGGAGGCTCCCATTGGAAGGAAGAGGCGCTCGCTAGCCGGGGCACCTCAGTTTTCGATCGCCTAAGCAGCAACCCGTCATGGCGACCGGGGCAGTTCGGCCCCAGCCACGAGATGACGGAGCTCGAGTCCATCACCAGGAGTTCGGCGTATCCGACTCCCAGAAGGCAGGCCAGCCATCTGGCTCCTCCCCGCCAAAGAACCGAGGTCGGCAACAGCGGAGTCAGGAGATCGGTACACGATCGCCTCGGCTCCTGCTCCGAAAGCCGACCTACGAGCGACCAAGCTACAGTGATGGCTGCGATGCAACGCCAGCTCGACGACATGAAGGCGCTCCTGGAATCTGGGGAAGGCGCCAAGAGCAAGATCGCCGGGACGATCGAGCCGCTCGCGGTCCACATCGAGCTCGCCCCCGTGTAGCTTAAGATCGCTCCTCCGCAAACACCTTTATATGAATGGAGGTCGGATACCGAGACCCATCTGAGCAAGTTTCGGATCTATATGACCGGGTGTGGGGCTTCAGACGCGACCAGGTGCCGAATGTTCCCACTGACGCTGGACGACCTTGCCCACAGGTGATACACCTCATTGCCGCCGCGATCCATCAACTCCTTTGATCAACTGGCGAACAGCTTCACAGCTTACTTCGCCGCCAAGGTCGCTCGGCCGGAAGGTCCCCATCGCATGATGCAAATCATGCAGGGGGAAGAAGAGTCCGAAGCAGACTACATCGACCGAGTAGACGAGATCATCCTCAACGGCGAGCCCGTAAGCGATGAGATCGCCCTATACTCGGTCCTAGGAGGATTCCATGGTCTTTCGCCTATGTTCAGGCATCTTACGAAGGACCATCCCCCGACCTACGCGATCTTCTGCGCTAAAGCCGCAGACTTTCTGGCCAGGCAAATGTTTCTTCTCAGCCTATGAGCAGCGCGATCGACGTCCGAACGACGATCTCCAGTCTTCCAGCCCGATCGCCGATATCAAGATACATCACCAAAACGGAAGACTCGCTCGCCCTCTACAGTTCGTCATCTAACATGATGGACTAAGGCACGAGATCGCCTCCCCCGCACGACGTACACCGTCGACAGTCGGCATCTAACATGACGATCCGAGGTGGAAGAGTGCAGCCATGGTCCTGGTGGTCGATGGAACCGACTGCTTAGGCCATGCAAGGTTCCTTTGGGCTGAGATCGCTCGCCCTTCATTTAAATACGAGGCGGGCGTAGTCGACAGACCCTCCAAGCAAATCAGTGGACACGATCGCCCGCCCTCAAAGGTTCATCATCTAACATGGCGAACCCGGACAATGCGACGCGTCACTACCCCCGTCTCAACATATACCGTCGAGGATTGCCATCTAACATGACGATCCGAGGTAGAAAAGAGCTAACTAGCCGCGGACGTGGAGTCGATTCATCCGACGACGCCCCGCGCAAGGACTCCTCTAGACCAAGACCGCACGCCCTTCGTTTAAATACGAGGCGAGGCGCAGCCTAACAGAGGACCCTCACAATAAAATGAGTCACGAGACAGAAAATGTCGTTCGCGCATAAGACACGGTCATGGAGTCGGTCCATCGAACTCCGCGACTGTGCACGGTTACTCAGCGACGAAACTATCAAGTTTCTACGAGAGACCGGCCAAATTGTTTTTTGCAGGTACAAGACCGAAGATAGCTAGCCAATCGACAAGATCGCCCAAGTCCGAAACCAAAATCCGCACGACGGATCGCCCGTCTTCATCCTACGCGATCGCCAGCAAGAACCACCTCACCCCATGTCTCCAACATCGGAGCAAGCTGGGGGGCAATTGTTGTGTCGAGATTTATACGTCTCAACAGGCGATCGCCTCAAAGACCGGGCGACCGAGCCAGAGCCTAGCAGGCAAGACAGATCTGACGACTGAAGGTCCCAGGACAAGTCCCGGCACCGAGCGATCGACATATAAGGCGATCGTCTCTCGGAACTTGGCGATTGACTCCTGGTGACCGACCGAATGACGACCGCCTCATGCCACGCGAAGCCATCGATCGTCCAGTCGGCAAGGGACGAAGCTCTAACAGAGTCCCATATGCAGATCCGGAATTGGCGCCGCAGCACATGGATCGTTGACCACAGCCTGTCAGCATCTTCCCACCAACCGACAGGCCCGCCGAAAGGTGTACCGTGGGACCGCCCGTGACAGCAACTTAGGACGCATGCCGACTCCTCATTGGACCGCACAGCTGGCTGCCAGCAGCAGCCGCAAGCTTTATGCAGACAACCCATGTGGCATAAAGATGATCGCCCCTTTATTATATTGCATAAAAGGCGATCGCCCGCCAGTAAACAGGGCATCACCCCCTATAAATAGAAGGCTGCCTGCACTTGGAAATCTCTCGGCCAACTCTCCAACTCTCTGAACTCTCTGGCTTTTGACAGAACTTGGCTTTCTTACTCTTGGCTACAGTCATCTCTCGGACTTTCTTCTCTCTCAGCACCTCTTACACAGAAGACGGTCGGCAGAGATGAAGAACACGCAGAGCTTCGCTCAAGAGCTAGATAAATAAGATCTTTTACACTCATTGTAATCGCATTCTTACATTAATACTTGTATCCACGAATATTTGTATTAATAACATCTCGCGAGAGCATTCAAGCCCGGGCCTAACAAACCCGGCAAATCTTGTGTTATTTCCATTCCCACGGACGTGCTCTCGCAATTTGCTGTTGCTCGACCATTCCAGCAATATCTATCTTCGGATAATATTTCGGGCAACAACAGTTAGGTCTACCTCCACACAAACCCTTGCAAACGAGCCTCGTGATTGCAAACTCGTCGTGTCGTCCACCCTTATCGCACGACCAATCTTGTGTCCAACTTTAAGCAAAATTGACTCCTATAGAATTCCATGGGCAAACACGGGAACCGCACCCAGACGAGCACTCTTTCAGTAGTACCAGTGAAAGGATCGAACTCCGGAATCCATTGCTTGACAATTAAGTAATGATCCATGACCATCCATGATACAGAAGCAACAGAAAATAACACAGGAGGAATAGAAAAGAAGTATCTGGATTTTGGTCAGATTGATTCAAGAATCTGGAACGATTCTGAAGTCCAAAAATTATGTACCATACATGGTTGGAAAGATGAAGGTTTCTAGTTTTTAGAACATCAAACGGATAGTTAATTGGATGTTTCTAGAGGAAGTTATGGCAGTTTGAATACAAGGTAGTCAAAAGGACATTTTGAATGCGAATATTGACCATGTTTGTTTGTTTTCTTCTGTATTGAATTTAATTACACTAATTACTATAGTAATTTTCGTTTTCTTATCCTTGGAGGGATGTTCCAAGTGCCTATAAAATCCCCCTAAGTCATGTTTTGGAAACACACTTGAAATTGAAGTAATATTATTTGAAGCTTTAAAGCTTATTGTGTTCTGTATCTCATTTGGTTCTTTTCCTTTGAGTGGTGAACTTGTATCAATTCTGTATCTCTTAGGTGGATTCCTAAGGTGGTGAATTGATTCCCTTCCTGTATCCTTTCGGTGGATTTCTGTTAGGTGGTGGAAGTTTTCATTGTCTCGCACTATCCCCGTATCAAGTGGTATCGGAGAGCTTAGGTTCAATGACGGGTCGTGGTCGCCGAGGTCGTAATACTACTGGAAATCCTGTTCGTGAGAGAGAACTTCGTGATATTGAAGTTGACGATTTAAGAAGACAAGTGCAGCAACTTCAAGAAGAACTACAACGTTTAAAAACCGTAGATGAAGAGAGATCACGACGTAGTAGTCAACCAATCGTTGGGGACAGCGAAGATGATGAAGAAGTCAATCCTTTCTGTGAATACTCCAGTTCTGAAGAGAGCATGGTTAATCCAACTCATAATCGTGGAAGAAGAAATCAATTCAGGGAGTATGATATAAAGGTTGATATTCCAGAATTTGAAGGAAGAATGCAACCTGATGAATTTCTCGATTGGCTTCACACTGTCGAGAGAGTTTTTTATTTCAAAGAAGTTTCTGATGAAAGAAAAGTGAAGCTAGTTGCATTGAAGTTTAGAAAATACGCTAGTCTATGGTGGGAGAACACGAAGAGACAACGAGTTCGAGATGGTAGGCATCCCATTCGTTCTTGGGAAAAGATGAAGAGAGAACTTAAGAGGAGATTTATGCCCGATAATTATAGGCATGATTGTTTTCTTAAGCTTCATAATCTCAAACAGAAGGAGTTATCTGCGGAAGACTACATTGCTGAGTTTGATCACCTGATGATTAAATGTGACGTGGTGGAACCTGAAGAGCAAACAATAGCTCGTTATCTTGGAGGTCTAAGGGCTGAAATTAGCAATATTCTTGAATTACAACCTTACTGGAGTTATAGTGATGTGTGTAAACTTGCTGTTAAGATAGACAAACAACAAAAAGAGGGTCGTGATGCTCGCAAAGACGGATCTTTTAATCGAAGAAATTTCCCAACTTCAAAACCACCTGCTGAGAGTTCTTCATTTTCTAAGGCTCTAAAGAAGGAATCCTCTACAGCCCCAAAGCAACCAAGTTCATCTAATGCAGGCTCTAGAAAGTGCTTTAAGTGCCAAGGCTACGGTCACATTGCATCGGATTGTCCCAATCGGAGAATTATCTCCCTTGTTGAAGAGGAATGTGAAGAAGATTATAAACCTGAATCTGAGAATGAAGAAGTAGTATATGAGGACCAAGGAGAGCTTCTTGTTTGTAGAAATCTTAGCGTGCAAAGAAAAAGTGAAGATGATTGGCTGCGACACAACATTTTTCACACAAGGTGCACCTCACATGGAAAAGTTTGTGATATTATTATTGATGGAGGAAGCTTTGAGAATGTGGTATCTTCAAATATGGTGGAAAAACTACAACTGAAAACGGAGGAGCATCCGCATCCTTATCATCTAACGTGGCTTGACAAGAAGAAGGAGTTTAAGGTGAGCAAACAATGCCTTGTGCAATTTTCAATTGGTGAAAAATATAGAGATGAAGTTATGTGTGATGTTGTGCCTATGGATGCATGCCATTTGCTTCTTGGTAGACCATGGCAATACGATAGAAAAACGATTCATGATGGTCATAAAAACACTTATACTTTTTACAAGGATGGATTGAGAATTATTTTGGCTCCATCTAAAATGGTCGTGACTCTATACCACCAGGAAAAGAAGGAAATGCATTTTTATCCAAATCTGCCATGTTTAGGGAGGTTAAAGATGTGAAGAAATGTTATGCTCTTGTGATTTTTGAAGAAAATAAAGTAACTACTGATCATCCGTCTACAGTACAACCTCTACTCAATGAGTTTGCTGATGTTGTTCCAGAAGAAATGCCACCTGGTCTTCCCCCTATGAGAGACATTCAACATGGGATTGATTTCATACCCGGGGCATCTATTCCAAACAAAGCCGCTTATAGAATGAGCCCCAAAGAACATGAAGAGTTGCAACGTCAAGTGGAGGAGTTGATGGCTAAAGGTTATTTGAGAGAAAGTAAGAGCCCGTGTGCTGTACCGGCTCTTCTTGTACCCAAAAAAGATGGTACTTGGCGTATGTGTGTTGATAGTAGGGCTGTGAACAAAATTACTATTAGCTACCGCTATCCAATTCCTCGTTTGGATGAACTTTTAGATCAACTATATGGTGCCGTAGTATTTTCACGAATTGATCTTCATAGCGGTTACCATCAAATCCGAATGAGACCGAGAGATGAATGGAAGACGGCTTTTAAAACAAGGGATGGCCTCTTTGAATGGCTTGTCATGCCTTTCGGCCTTTCGAATGCACCAAGCACTTTTATGCGACTCATGAATGACGTGTTCAAGTCACTAATCGGAAAGTTTGTTGTCGTCTACTTTGATGACATTCTTGTTTATAGCAAGAGTAAAGACCAACATTTGAGTCACCTTCGTGAAGTCTTTAGCACTTTAAGAGAGCAAAAGCTTTACGCAAATTTGAAGAAATGCGAGTTTTTCTCTAACAGTCTAGTGTTTTTGGGTTATGTCGTGTGTAGCAATGGAATAAAAATGGATGAAAGCAAGGTGGAGGCAATTCGGAGTTGGCCACAACCACAATCAGTCCATGACATCCGGAGCTTTCATGGACTAGCATCATTCTATCGTCGATTCATAAAAGGATTTAGCACTATCATTGCTCCTATTACCGAATGTTTAAAAGGAGGTACTTTTAAATGGGGTAAGGAAGCACAAAAAAGCTTTGAACTCATCAAAGAAAAGGTAACCCAAGCACCTATTCTTTCACTTCCGAATTTTGACAAACTTTTTGAAGTTGAATGTGATGCTTCTAATGTGTTCTTAGCCAAGAAAACAGGCCCATTGCATTTTTTAGTGAGAAGTTAAGTGAGTCTCGACAAAAGTATTCAACTTATGATAAGGAGTTCTATGCAATTGTTCGTGCATTAGATCATTGGAGTCAATATCTTCTTTCCAAACCATTTGTCCTTTATTCAGATCATGAAGCTTTGAAGTTTATAAATGGGCAACATAAATTGGATCGTCGTCGTGCTTTATGGGTTGAATTTTTACAAGCCTATACCTTTGTTATTAAGCATAAAGCAGGTTCTCAAAATCGAGTTGCTGATGCTTTAAGTAGAAGGCATACTTTGTTGTCCACAATGCAAGTGAAGGTTGTTGGATTTGATACAATTAAAGATTTGTACAAGGAAGATCTATTCTTCGGAAAGATTTGGGCAGAATGTTTTAAAGGGCCATACAAGCAATTTTTGTTACAAGACGGATTTCTGTTCAGGAAGAATTGTTTATGTATTCCTCATTGCTCTTTGAGAGAGGCTATTCTCATAGAAGCTCATAGTAGTAATCTTGGGGGACACTTTGGTAAAAACAAGACTCTTGCTTTGATTCAAGAGAATTTTTATTGGCCGAAGATGGAAAGAGATGTGATAAGGTATGTTGAAAGATGTGGCACATGTCACATGGCAAAAATTCGGGCTCAAAATACAGGTTTATACACCCCACTTCCTGTTACTGAAGCTCCTTGGCAAGATGTTAGTATGGATTTTGTCGTTGGATTACCAAGAACACAAAGACACAAAGATTCGGTCATGGTGGTGGTGGATCGTTTCTCAAAAATGGCTCACTTCATCTCATGTAGCAAGACCATAGATGCATCTCATGTTGCTGATTTGTACTTTCGTGAGATTGTGCGGCTACATGGTATTCCTTTAACCATTACTTCTGATCGAGATCCTAAGTTTATGAGTCATTTTTGGCGAACACTTTGGAGGAAACTTGGGACACAACTTCAATTTAGTACCACAGCCCATCCCCAGACGGATGGACAAACTGAAGTTGTCAATAGAAGTTTGGGAAGCATGTTAAGATGTTTCGTGGGAAAGAACATTCGACAATGGGATTTATTGCTACCACAAATTAAGTTTGCATACAATCATTCCAAAAATCAATCAATTGGTTGCAGTCCATTTGAAGTTGTTTATGGAAAGAATTTAGTTAGCCCACTGGAGTTAGTTCCTTTGCCTACTAATATTTCTTTCAGTGGTGATGCAAGTGAAAGAGCGAGTCAAATTAAGAAGTTGCATGCACAGGTCCGTGATCATATTAGTAAACAAAATGAACGGTATCGCAGGCAAGCTAATAAGCACAAGAAGCATGTTGAATTTAAAGAAGGTGATATGGTATGGATACACCTACGAAAAGAAAGGTTCCCACAAGGTCCTTATTCTAAATTAAAGTCCAAAACAGCTGGACCGTTCAAAGTACTAAAGAAAATCGGGGAAAATGCATACAAAATTGACCTTCCAGCAGAGTACGAGGTTTCAAACACCTTCAATGTGTCGGACCTTATTCCTTATCATGGAGAGTTTGATTGTGAGGACTCGAGGACGAGTCTTCTTCAACCAGGGGAGAATGATACAGAAGCAACAGAAAATAACACAGGAGGAATAGAAAAGAAGTATCTGGATTTTGGTCAGATTGATTCAAGAATATGGAACGACTCTGAAGTCCAAAAATTATGTACCATACATGGTTGGAAAGATGAAGGTTTCTAGTTTTTAGAACATCAAACGGATAGTTAATTGGATGTTTCTAGAGGAAGTTATGGCAGTTTGAATACAAGGTAGTCAAAAGGACATTTTGAATGCGAATATTGACCATGTTTGTTTGTTTTCTTCTGTATTGAATTTAGTTACACTAATTACTGTAATAATTTTCGTTTTCTTATCCTTGGAGGGATGTTCCAAGTGCCTATAAAAGCCCCCTAAGTCATGTTTTGGAAACACACTTGAAATTGAAGTAATATTATTTGAAGCTTTAAAGCTTATTGTGTTCTGTATCTCATTTGGTTCTTTTCTTTTGAGTGGTGAACTTGTATCAATTCTGTATCTCTTAGGTGGATTCCTAAGGTGGTGAATTGATTCCCTTCCTGTATCCTTTCGGTGGATTTCCGTTAGGTGGTGGAAGTTTTCATTGTCTCGCACTATCCTCGTATCAATCCACGGGCTATTCAGCATAGCAAATTCATAGTCCTTCTTGTTCTCAAACTTGGCCAGTAAGTATCCATTTGCGATGGGAATAAGCTCCATGGCAGTAGTTGGTCGCCATAGTGTTTGTAGTCGACGGAGCAGATATGCATGACTCACAACCCTACCCATAACTTTGACAATTAGGGTACGCCTCCATGGCCTGCAAACGCCAGCCTTCTCTGCACGTGTTAAACAAACAGTCGGGCAATCCGAGTCATCGTTGGGATTCAGTTCATCGTCGTCAGAAACCTCATCCTCAAAGTCATAAGAGTCATCTGATGCAGCAGTTCCAGATGACGGTCCAGCTAGGGTTTCTCTATACGTTAGTTTCTGCGGGGCCGGAAATGGGGGCTGGTCCACCGAAAGCTGCATCACCACCGCGTCCCCTAAGTGTGCGTGCATGGTGGGTTCTTGTGGGTTCACAGATAAGCTTCGCAAGTCTGTGTTCATAGACGCCGGATCAGATGGCTTAATACCGTCGAACTTACTCTTCTTGGTACTATGTTGCAAGAGATCGTCCTCTTCCGGCAACCTCGTCGCACTTCGCGTTGGCGTGGTAGTCACGGCAGCCGAGAGCATCCTATGGTTTTTTATGTGCTAACCAGTTGAATGTTTGGAAAATATGTTTGAATGTTAGAAAACTTTGTTTTGTACGCTATAAACTAGATTATAAGTCAACTTATAAGCTATTATTCAGTTTATTGAGATACTATTCAAAGTAGTATCTCAACAACTTAACTTATCAACCATTAATCGGCTTATCAATTAAAGTGTCAAACACATCTTAATTATACCAAATAATTTTATAATCTACAAATTGTCAAAACGATTAATATAAGCAACTAATACATTTATCCTTCAAACCATCAAATGAAACAACCAACCAATAGACGCCAAGAAAAATCAACCAGATGAAACACAGCCAACTGTCGACCATCATTTCCTGAACAAGCCTTACGAAATAAAAAATAATTTTTTTTCAGCAATTGTGAGAATTCAGCCTATAGTAGAATTCAAAATTTCGAACACTCCATCCAATAGGATACGGTGCTCCGTCTGGACACTCGATCGACTCTCCGCTTCTGCTTTCGTTATACATTACAGATACATACACGCAGTATATACATATAAAACGAGAAAGTAGCGGCCTTGCGAGAGAGAGAGAGAGAGAGAGAGAGAGAGAGAGAGAGAGAGAGAATTCATCAATGGTCCGAATCTCCTTTCCCTATATTAGCTTCTATTAATTACAGTAATTTTGAATCAAGCTGTCTAGGGCTTGATATTTTTCTAAATAAATTGACGCTGATGTACAATTTCGCAGGATGACGTTAAAGAAGAATTCGAACCTCTCTTCGATTACACTCGAATTCAGCCGGCCAATTTTGTTTGCCTCGACGGTCAGTTCCCTTTTTCGTATAATTGTCATCTAATTTGTTTCTATTGTTATTCTATTTTTGATTTTGGGAATTGACAGATGATAGCGCGGATGAATCGTCGATATTCATCCCCAAAAAACGGAAACTCATAGATGCCGAGGTAAAAGAAAGATTCGTTTTTTTTATTTTCTTGTTCGTTCTTCTGTTTTTGTTATTAAAATTTAATATTTGGAATATCAAGATTAAATTGACCTGTGTTACGCGCACATTAGGAAGAAAAGAAAGTGAAGAAGGATATGAATGTGAAAAACGTAGAGGTGATTGATTGTGATGGTAACGAAGACGATGAAGAGGATTGGTTACCTCCACCGCCAAAGAATTTAGATCATACTTCTAAGATTCTTGAGGAGGACTCGACTTTGAAGGCCTTGAGGTATACTAGTAGTTTGAATTATTATCTTACTAGTGTGATATCCGTGAATAAATTCACGGTTTAAAAAACATAGTTTTTTGATTTCTTTGGTTTTTATTTAGTATCTTCTTAATTTTATTTTTTGTATAAAAAATAAAAACTATCTTGCATCTTTAATACCAATGCATAAAAGTAGATAGGTGAGACCTAAATTGAAACTCATAAATTGTATATGCTATAATATAAAAGCCAATCTATTAAAATGACCAAATTCAAGGGGAAAGTTAATCACAGCAGACATTTATCTTCCTTGAAATTTTACTAGCGCATTTGAAATCCTTTCTTGTGTAGAATTATCCCTTATGCTACGAGAAACTCCAGTAGTAGAATTCTGCAAGTATCTCGTACTAAATTTTCTTTTATAATTTCTGTATATAATACCCGAAATTAATGTTAGTAGCTATAACCAATCTATATATATTCACATCTGATTCAACCCACCAAAATAACAATCGTTTGATTAAGGGTTCCTCCAAATCTATATCATCCAAATTGATACTGAAATTATTTTAATTGATATATATATATATATATGTAAAATAGAAAATGAGATATTCCATAAATAAAAAATATACAGAAGATCAAACAATTTTAGAATATTTTTTCGTTTATACATGTGGAATTTCTGTTTTTAATTTTTATTCTCAAAAAATTTGTGTATAATTTTATTCTGAAAAAATTGTGGATGCAGAATATTTGAGGCATTGACATGTGGACAAAAGACTCTCCTTTATTTATTTTTATTAGAATATGGCGATAATATGCTGCATTTGTTATCAGCATGATTGGAAGTGGTCAATTTTTTTTTGTTAATTCAGTGGATTGTGATTAATGTGATTTGTTTAATCTACTGAATGCTTATTCACTACTCGTAATTCAAAAAAGAAGTGATTCTCAGGTTCTGGCCGGGAAAAAATACTCATCTTTTTTGGTTAAAAGCCAAAAACTACTCTTTCTTTTAAAAGTTTAGAACAATACCTTCCAATTTATTTGGTAAGAACTGTTGTGATTCTTTCTTTCCACTTTTATATGTCCTTATATGACACAAACTGTTGAATAGAAATCATGTATTTGGGGAAATTCGTGCAGCTATCTTTCTTGTGATAGTTAATTTGATCAATATGATATCAGAGAATGGTATCTTGCGCGGGGGGATGCGCTAAACCAGTACTTCATGCGATTTTTGTTATACATTGATTTTTAAGGCATAGGTGATAAATGCTGTTCTATCACTTTCTTGAGATGACAAAAATAAAGATTTTTATATTCAGGCACTCATCTTATCCGCAAGGCAGATTTTGTAAGCTTCTAATGTTTGTGTAACAGTAATACTGTCATAAGAAAAGTTGAAATTTTATGTTTTTATATGCGTCAGTTATGAGATTCGGCTTCTAATTGAATGTTAATGTACACTATATATTTATTCAATAATTTGATCATTATTCAAGATCCTAAAGATGGTGCTGTCACACAGTATTTTTGTTGACAAATTCAATATTAAAAAACATGCAAATTTCGAATGATAAAGGTACTCTGTGAAGTATGCCATGGCAAAGTGATGAGTCTGTTCCTAATGTTTCTATCAACTCTTTCGATGAGCGATGAAAAAGCTGTTCATTTTGTCCACTCACCCCTTTGTAAATCCCTCCTTATTAGGTTAAAAAGACAAGAGTTGGCATCTTTCACTGAGTCGGCTGATGAGTTGGTGCGTGCTGTTGAGGAATCTGTAAGAAAAAACCTACAACAGGAATCTGTAATAAAAAACCTCAATACTTCATTACAACCTACTGCGGAACGTGCTACCAAACAGCCAACAAATCCTCCTCCTGAAAGGTCAAAACTTGTTATATCCATCCAAGATAAAGACGGGCTTAAGCAATTCCGGGTATATAAGGTATTTATTTCTTGATGTCTCGTGAAGCTTTAATTTGATATTCTGTTTCTTCCAGAATGGTTATTGTGCCAGTTAAGGGCACCATAGTTTGCCATGCATAAAATAGATGAGAACTATATGTGTTTTTAGCATCTTAGTAGTAAGCAAGAGAAATATGAGTGTGCGTGTCCTAAAAAAACTAGAGTGTGATAAAACTCTTCTACAATGTGGAGCAGTGTTTTTTACCAGGGTGTTCTAAATATTTCTCATTTACAGCCTTATTATGATGTCTCATTTGTGTTTATGATTAAAATGGTTGTCCCAAGGAGATTTTAGGTTCTAATATTATGTGCATGATAAGATAAGAGAGTAGTGAAATGATGCAAGGCTGGTATGAAAAAGATTTTGTTGAGCTCTCTAGCTTATTCTAGGCACTTTTTTGCATCATCCTGCAGTAGCAACAGTATTTCTCTAAGTTTTAATATATAAAAGCAAGAGGTTATTCCAAAGTTTCATGTAATGAAACTGCTTCTTGATAAGCATCATTTTTTCTTCAGTAAAAGTTGTATCCATGAAAGATTATTATGATAAAGATTCCGCCGACATGGTTTAAAATTAGTCTTTAATACGCTTTTTGATTAAATCTTGGGTTATTGCAAAGCTGCACTCGAATGAATTCTTCTTGTTAAATTTGTAAACAATAGTTTAACGACAGTTATTTATGTGATACCTTAGTTCTCACTGACACAGAATTTTGCAAGTGCTGCTAAAACTGGTACTGGTTCATGAGGCTTAGTTTTCTTTTAAAAAAAAAAAATAGACATAGATTTCAAAGTTGATTTGAGTACTGATGCATTTTAGCATGTTATATGTATCATAACAAACTTAGTTTTTCATTCATCACCGTCTCATGATATTTTCCATGTAACTGAAAAATCTATAATGTTGATAGTTTTGGAATTTTATCTCATTTCTCCTTTATATGAAAGTTGTGACAGGATGGGCATCAAACGTAATACTTTCCCACTTTGGTTTTTGCATGAATTATAGTGTTAACTAATTTTAAATAATTAATTGACACTATAATCTTCATGCCACGGACCCCAACCTAGTTGGGATTATGGTGCAGTTGATGATGATGATGATGATAATGATGATGATGATGGTGATGATGATGGTGGTGTTGGTGATTTTGCATTAGACATTATCTGGTGCAGCTAATATAATCTTTTTTTTTTTTTTATCTCATACAACAAAGTTTGTTAACTGGAGTTGGATCATCATATTTGTGCAGGATGATAAATTTGAGCGACTTTTCAAGATGTATGCCGACAAAAGTAAGCTTGATGTGAAAAATCTAGTTTTCTGCTTTGATGGGGATAAAGTTAGCGCAGCAGAAACTCCTGATAGTCTTGGGATGGAGGAGGATGACATCATAGAGGTGCATGTAAAGTCAAGTTGATCCGTGGTGAGAGAGGTTTCTTGATGACTTTTACAATTTATACCTTTGATAAGCATGCCTTCCCAGTTCTCCACGAAATTGAAGTATATTAAGGTCATTTTGAATTGATTTCAAAGTCGTTTCTTTCTCGTGATGTCTTCATTTATATATGTTCTTTTAACTAATTATTTGCTGGACGAGCATTGCATACTGATCTCTGCACATCATGTTCCTCTATAAGATGATAATTTTATCTACTGCTATATTCTAAATCAAAGAACTCAAGTGTTGCACTTACATTAAAGAACTAAAATATCTTATGAAGGGGGTAATATAAGACAAATTAAAAAAAATCTGGGGTACTTTTTTACAATTTCGAAAGTTTTCTTTCTTTTTTTTTGTGCGTGTGCGTGTGGTGGGGGTGGGGGGGGTGGGGGGGAGTAAGTAACCGTTTTGCGCAAGGTTGCCTTTTGTAACTAGCCCTAGTTGATATGCACATTTCAATCTACCTGCATGGATTTCCCGACAAATAACTGAATTAAGAAAATTGCTTGGTGCTGTTGCTAATCACAAAGGGTGCGTGATTGTTTTTCAGGGTTTTTCAGTCACCTAAAGGCATATATATGCACCTCGTCGTCTTCTGATTCGCGTTGCGCCATTTCGATCCCCTTTTTTCCTACAAAATGTAAATTGTATGTCTTATTGTTTTTGAACGATGGCCAAAACTGTTGGTTAGAAATGCTTATCAATTCTTGTACATTTTGCATGCACTTATTTTATTGGGGTGGGGGTGGGGGTGGGGGTGGGGGTGGGGGTGGGGGTGGGGGTGGGGGGTTAGGTTGGTGGTGGGTCCAAACTGGAAGGATTGATATGCATTCAGTAGACGTGTGTGTGTGTCAATCTTAGCTTACAAGAAACCAACTGGAAGACTTCTATTTGGTTATTTTAAGGAAGAGTCGTTGCTTTTGAATATATGGTTTTTCTAATTTCATTTTCGAGTAGCTTTTAGTGTGACTTACTGAGTCAAAACACTACTAAATAAAAATAATGGTATTTGGTATGCTAATGGTGAATAATGGCTTTTAATTTTTTAAGTAGTATCTCACAAAAGTTAATAAAATTTTTGGATTAATTTAGATGGGATGTATCTTTTAAATAAATTAGTTACCTGAGTATAAAAATAAGAAAAAGTGACCAAAGTGATGCTTTTAGCTAGAGATGTTAAACGGGCTCGGGCCCGAAGGGCTGGCTCGTTTAACCCGCCAAAAAACCGGGTTAGGGCCGATATTTCCTAGCCCGTTTAAATCTGGCTTTTTGGCCCCAGTTCTGGCCGTTAGAAATTTGGCTAGCCCGATATATATATATAGACATAAAAGTGTATTTTTTGTTATATTTATTATAGCATAGTTACTATATATAAAATATATTGTCATTGTTTTTTTACTTATAAAAAAATAAAAAATAGATTTTTTAAATATTTAGCCGTTGCTTAAACCGTTAGGGTTAGGGTTAAGCCAATATTTCTGGCCGTTTAATCAGGCTTTTTAATGGACCGTTTAGTCCGAAGCAGATTAAGTGGCCCAGAGGCTAATTAGCCCGTTTAACATGTCTACTTTTAGCTCCAAGAAATGATGTGTTTGATACTCGACTCATTTTTTAAGTCGGGTAAACTGTAAGTGAAAGTGTAATGATCACAACCACATCCATCTTACGTTAGGCTTAACTGATTGCTGATGAACCAAAAACTACAATATAATCTGAACAAATATAGTCCCGAACGTATCATGAAGTGTTTCTGAAGATGTTATTTTATACTTCTCCTCTCACTTTAAGTGAGGTCTCAATCTTTTTCCATATTAAGGATTGTAAATTTAGAACTTGATATTTCAATCTCATTCTTGACATTATAAAGGACATGTATGAGTAAGATGTCACGTCTTAATGTTGGGAGGATGAAGAATTCCTATTACGATTGGGGTGCATCGGATCTGCTCTAAGATTTTTCTTTGCCATAGTCATGGACGAATTGACAAGAGAAATTCAAAATGACGTTCCGTGGTGTATGATGTTCGCAGATGATATTGTGTTGATTGATGAAACGAGGTTGGAGTGCAACAGAAATTGAAACTTTGGAGGGATACTTTGGAAGCTCGAGGCTTTAGGCTGAGCAGAAGTAAGACTGAATATATGGAGTGTAGGTTTAGCGAAAACAGTGATAGAGAGGCGGGGATGATCACATTTGATGGGAAAGTTGTTCATGGATCCACTTTCTTTCGGTATCTTGGATCTATTATCCAAAAGGATATGGAGCTAGATGCGATGTGGCTCACAGAATAAAGACAGTGTGGTTGAAGTGGAAGAGTGCCACAGGAGTTTATGTGATCCTGACATGCCTCATAGATTAAAAGGTAAATTTTACCGCACGACAATTAGGCCTGTACTGTTATATGGCACCGAGTGTTGGGCTGTAAAATAGTGTCACATTCAAAAGATGAATGTGGCGGAGATGCGTATGCTACGATGGATGTGTGGTCATACAAAAAAGGATCGGTTCAGAAATGAGGTGATTAGAGAGAAAATAAGAGTTGCGTCTATAGAAGACAAGATGATGGAGAATCAATTACGATGGTTTGGTCATGTGAGAAGAATACCTGTTGATGCCCCAATGATGAGGCTGGAAAGGTGGGGAACAAGTAATATTGTGAAGGTAGAGGAAGACCCAAGAAAACTTGGATAAAGATAATTGAAAATGATATGCGGTTTCTTGGAATTGGAGAAAGTATGGCGATGGAGAGGCAAATGTGTCGGGAAAGAATACAGATGGTGGATGAAATCTGATTCTTTTTTTTCTATTTTCTTTTATTTCATGTTATCTTTTAATTTATTTTTTCAGTTTTTTTTTTTTTTTGCTTTTTTCTCTACTTTTTTCCCTCTTTTTTTTCCTTTTATGTCATTTATGTAACGACCATTGACGGTTTCAAAGTTTGATTCGTGTTAGCCGACCCCAAATCATTTTGGGACTAAGGCTTAGATGTTGTATTCTCGACATACTCACTCACGTAAAGTGAGAGATTTCACTATTTCTCTATCTCAAAATAAATTTCTCATTTAGATATTATTCATCTTTATACTCAAATTACACATATTTCAGTAAATCATTGTACCTCATAAAAACCACCATATTATTGTTATTCTCGACATGTTTCGTTACACAATGTTTTTTCGACCCATTTTGATCTGATATGTCAATTTCGACCGGTTTAAACTTAGGGGTGTCATTTTTAACCTGTTTAACTATTTGACGTTATTTTCGATTCGTTTCATTTCGGGACCTCATTTTCAATAGTTTTCGCCCTAAGACATTATTTTCGACTTGTTTTGCTTTGGAACGTCATTTTCGACCCATTTTGCTATGGGACGTCATTTTCTACCATTCCGCTCAGGGACGTTATTTTCGATCTGTTTCGTCCTCAGATGTTATTTTCGACCCCTCATGCAACGCTGTTTTCGGCAGTTTTTTTTCCACGGGACATTATTTTCTAACCGTTTCACCTCAGGACGCCATTTTCAATTGTTTTCGTTCCGGGACGTCATTTTGACCTGTTTTGCCTTGGGACGTCATTTTCGACTCCTTCCACAACAACGTGTCATTTTCGACTTGTGGGACTTCATTTTCGATGTTTCTCCACATGATGACATTTCGACAAGTTTCGTCCAGGGGTGATATTTTCGGCCCTTTCGCCACCAAACGTTATTTTCGATCTGTTTTGCCCCGGGACATTATATTTCGATCAATTTCACACTGGGATGTCACTTTCGACCTGTTTCATAAGGGACAACATTTTCAACCCATTTCGTCAGAGGACTTAATTTTTTTACCCTGCACTCATAGATGTCATGTTCGACCCGTTTCGCTTAGGAACCTCATTTTGGATTCATCCCCGAACGTCATTTTCAACCCTTTAATTCTCGAACTTCATTTTCAACTCGCTTCGCCCTAGGACGACATTTTTGACCAATTTTGTCAGAGGACGTTCTGTTTTATTCTGAGATGTTATTTTTGATCTGTTTCGCCTTAGGACGACATTTTCGACCCATTTTGTTATGGGACATTATTGTTTACTCGTTTTGCCCCGAAACGTCATTTTCGACCATTTTTGCCGTGTGATGTCATTTTCGACCAATTTTGTCACTAGATACATGTTTAGTCATGGGCGTCATTTTCGACTTGTTTCAATCCGCGCATCATTTTCCAACCCTTTCACCACTTGACGTCATTTTTGACCAGTTTCACCCTGTGACGATATTTTCAGCCCGCTCCATCATAGGACGATATTTTCGACCCATTTCGTCCTGGGACCAATTTTACCCTGGGATATCAAACATTTGACCTGTATCATCTCGGAACGTTTCGGCTCGTTTTCTCCCGCAACTTGTTAGAATAACGTCCTTATAATAATTAAAATTATAGTTCTAACTCTGGATTAATTATAAATAAAAGTAAACTCTAAATTGTAATATTCCATGTTTGATAAGATCATCCTTACGAAATTTACTTCTATATAGAAATAAAATGACATCAAACTTTACATATATTTATATATCTATATAACAAATCTAATGATTTATTTATGTAATATTAACCTTAAGATGCTGTAGGAATTTATCTAAAATTCTCAGTAACAAATGACTATTTTAAAATTGCAAACATGTACATATATTTTGTATATTTTCTAGATGCATACGTAAACGAATCTCTAAATCTGTGCCTAAAAATGAAAAGCCTATTTTATAGATATTGATGAAAGTAGATTTTTAATTAATAAATAAAAATACATACATGCCATCGATTTAACTAATTTTAACGATCCAAATTAAATGTATGAAATGAGAAAAATATTCTTTCAATCATTAATTAAGAAACAATCTCAAGACTATCCAAAGGGTTGAAATGTATATTCACCCCTCAAAATAAATCCCATCCTCACAACCCCTTTCCTATATACATATATATCTCCGTGTTTAGCATCCAAATCAAATTTTAGACGAGTCAAAATAATATATCCGCGTTGAAAAAAAATAAAAATAATTTATTCGCATTAAGCATTTTTGAGATAAAAGGGTTCACAATACAGTTGAAACATACAAATAGTAATATAAACACTCCAGCCACCAGCCGAACCCGGTTACAGCAATGTTGGCGCGGATATATTATAAGCACCCATAAAGGAAGAATTTCAACAACACATTATATTAAATATGCATATGAACAATGATCCTAAACGATCATATAACTTATGCTTCCAGCCGCATGCCCTCGGCAAATCTCATTAGGCGCTCTTACCAGTTGCCTTAGGCAGAGAGGTGAAACTGAACCTGGAAAAAACAAAGTGAGAATCACAAGACCGACCGCAACATTTTTTTTCTCTCGATAAACTGCATCATGATCATAGTTTGAGGGGCTAATTACAAAACATACCCTTGCAGGTTTAGCCTAATTGAACACCAAATAAATATAAAAAAGGATAAAACTATTATCTTTTAAGATTACAAATAGGCCCTTCATATGTGTTTCTATTTGCAAACTGCACCCTAAAATTGGGGAATGTTTGTTAAGAAAATGCAGACCTGTTGGGAAACTTTAAGAAAAATCGGATTTTTTCTGCGATTAGGTGAAACCTCAAGGATAGTTTGTAATTATACCTAACTTGCATAAAAAAGTCGGTGAGATGCTAGAATATTCAGCTCGATGAATTGGTACAGAGAGATACCTAATAAGGGGCTTCTGAGCAGGCACATTTGCTGGGGCAGATGCAGTTGCACTTGTTACAGACAATTCAAGAGGCTATACACAAGGACAAAAATAATGGGAGAGAAAAAAAAAAAGATCAGAAATTTGAGGAATAATGTCTACATACAGAAATGAGATCCAACCTTCTAGATGTTAAGTATTTATATTCATCACAAAAAAAAAAGTTTACGACAAACCAACATACACCGAATAATAGGTGGTTTAACCTAATAACAAAAAGTCCAGGTATATTTCAAAGTCAGGTACCCCCTTTAATTTTTATTTTTTTAATGAAAATAGTTTTTTTTGGTCAAAATGAATTAAAACAATCAAACATAGTTATGCATTTCATTATACACAAAAAAAAAACTGGTACACGCAAATACAAGCAAAAAAGAGTTATCAAAAAACCTCAAGCTCCTCTAAGTCACCCTTCGGTTGAATTATCGAGCACGGGGGCGCATTCCCTGTTGCCGCTGCTCCTACACCTTGCTCCAAAGACAAAGCCGGCGATAGTTTAATTCCTTCGGTCTCACCATCGTGTTGAATTTCAGTCTCCATCTGCACACCGTCTGCAACCCCTTCGAACACTTCCGGGGCCCCTTGGTGATTAGTAGTCTGTGGAAAGAATTGCTCCCTAACGGGCTTCTCCAATCCCGGGGAACCAAACCCCACGATTTCAGGACCATGGTCAGATAAATTCTCAGGGAACCCTCCACTATTACTTGTTGTGGTGCTAAAATCAGGTTGAGCTTGTTTTTTAGCCCTTGTTTCGTCCAATGAAGTTCCGTCGCTAATACATGTGGTGGTGCTCGAGGACTCGGTAAAGACAATTCCTCTATTTACTTCATCTTGTTTTCGCTTCTTCCTGCTCGTAATTTGAACCAAACGACTCTCGGCGCTGGTTTTGCCAGCGGGAGATGGTCGGACCCCACCAGGGAAGACAAAATGAGGTATGTCCTTCTGTTTGACGTGGCATACATGAATCCACATGGTAGGCTTCCAGCACGAGTATGCATATACGTCGCGCTTGAAATACTCGACTGTCATCCTCATATCAAACTGTTCGCGTTCTTGAGGGTTAGCGCCTTTTTTTTTCCTCAAACCCATGAAATAACTATGGTGGAATGGCTTGGATTTATCTGAAAAATCGCCTGGGTAAGGATGGCACTGAAGTATTCCATTCATGTCCCGTTCGATCTTGGATCATTGGCAGAGGAGAAAAAAGGTAAATGTTTACCATAAAGAAAAAAAGGAACAAATTTAACTGTTACGAAACAACTCAACGGATAAAAATCAAGTAAAATAAATTAATGGATAATGGTTTCGCAAACCTGTAATGTAAGCAAACGTATTCTGGACTCAACCCAGCCTTTCCAATTCATCATGTCATCATCATTCTCTGCAGCTATGTCTATTTGAAGATAATTTTTGTATGCTTTGAAGAAGGCAAAAGGCTCAAAGAGAGAACCCCAGCTGGCCTTGTTTGCTTCTATTGCCTACCACACGATAACCAAATAACATAAATTACACATAGAACAGAAGTAGAATCCCGCAATAACTCCAAAAGCACAAGAAAAAAATATATAATGACAAGAGGTATAAGAAATGTTCAGATGCCAATTCAATATCTTAACAGGCTGTCGAGGCTTACACATCGAGGGGCGCCTTGGCGAGGCTGAAGCAAAATGCTTCGAGGCGCTAATTTTTTATGAATATTTGAGGCTTACACCTCATCGTGTTAAGGAGCACGTGAGGCGCACGCCTTGAGGCTTAAGCCTTGAGGCATTTTTATGCAATACTACATCGTCTAGTTGAGTAAACACGGACTCAACGAGGCCAGAGCTCGACGAAGAGGAGAAGGTGCAACACCTACGGACGATTATTCTCGTTGGCTGGAGAAAGTGCGTGTTGCAGAGGGGGGAGAGAGAGTGTGTGCGCTGAGGGAGAGGAAGAGAAAATCTTGTGACCAATCATGCTTAAATCCTTCCGTGCTTAAGTCATGCTTAAATATACTACAATATTCATATTGCTCGACCAACGAGTAGTGGAGTATTTATATGAGTACTACCATACTCATTTGGTCGAGTATGAGTCCTCATGTACTCATTTGGTTGAGTACTCATGTACTTGCGTGCGCATTTGGCCGAGTACATGCATACTCGTGCCTCATCTGGCCGAGTATATGAGTTTTCATGTACTCATTTGGTCGAGTACATGAGTACTCGTGCACTCCTATTAGTGCGAGTAACTACTCATAAATTATATGAGCAAAATAGTACTCATCTTGCCGAGTATATGGGTACTCATGTACCTATTTGACTGAGTACATGAGTATTCATTTGTACAGGTACATGGGTACTGGTACTGGATTATACAAAATCCTTAAGCACGGTTTAAGCAAAGCACCAGATCTTTTCCCGTTTCATTCGAGTCGTAGAAACTGTGAAGTCAATTCTTTCTTGCTTCCCTTTTGCTTCCAACTTATTTATTTTATATTTTATCCCTAGACTTCTATCTTTTATTATATCCCTCGACTATATGTAAGGTTTTTTCATTTTTGTTTGTTATCTAATAGTTATTGCTTTTACATAATCTAATTAATTAATAGTTATTTAATTACAGAATTAAATTATGTGTTCAATTTTAAAATACATAAATAAACCAACAAAAAAAATAATTTTAGAAAATGTTACTATATATGGCACCCAGTGTTGGGCGGTAAAACAGTGTCACGGTCAAAAGATGAATGTGGTGGAGATGCATGTGCAACGGTGGATGTGGCCATACAAAAAAAGGATCGGCGCAGAAATGAGATGACCAGGGAGAATGTAAGAGTCGCGTCCATAGAAGATAAGATGATAGAAAATCGGTTAAGATGGTTTGACCATGTGTGATGGAGACATTTTGATGCCTCAGTGATGCTTGAAGATTGGCGAATGGCAAAAATTGTAAATGGCATAGGAAGATCCAAGAAAACATGGATATGATTGAAAATAATATGAGATTTCTTAGGATTGGAGAAAATATGGCAATAGAGAGGACAGGGTGGAGGGATAATACACGGATGGATGATGGAGTTTGATTCTTCTTTTTTTTTTCTTTATTATTATTATTATTATATTTTACTTTTTTATTTTTTGGATTACTTTTCGGACTTTTCAAACTTCTTTACTGATCTTCACTATCATTCTCAGTATTTGAATGATTTTTCTTCTTGAGTCGATTTAATTTTTCTTTAAACTTCATATTTTTATTTATTTATTTCATTTTTTTTTTTACTTTTGTTTTGCTATTAACCGACTTTCCTGGTCATCGACCCCAAATCATTTTTGGAATTAAGGCTCAGATGTTATTGAAAATGTCAGTATATAGTGCATTGAAAAAGGAAATTTTATAAAATTTATCTTATATATATCCTTTTTTTAGACAATTAGAGGGACAAATTAAAAATGAGGCTTACGCCGCAATGCGCTCGAGGCTTACATCTCGCCTCGCCTCGCCTCGCCTCGCCGGAGCAGAAAGCCTCAAACCCGCCTTGCGCCTTTTAAAACATTGTGCGGAGTACAAAGGAACTACAAAAGTATATTCCACCAAATAGATGAGGAAATGCCAATTTTCAATAAAAACACAATAGAAGGGTTGAATCACAACTATCCCAAAGTTTTACTCCCTCCCTCCCTCCCACACACACACACACACACAAGAAAAAAGTTAAGAAGGCATTACAAAAACCCTCTTGAAATTTGTATATAGAAACTAATATCAAGCGGATATTTGTTATTTTGAAACAGAGTTGTGATAATGCAACTGAACTGAACCTCAATAGTAATTTTGTAACGAACTCCAGAAATACTGTCACAAAAAGGAACCCGATACAGTACAGGACTTGAACTTTGAAGTCTTTGAGAATCAATGGAAATATATGTTTTTATGACGTTATCTTTACTACAGTTAAAATATTACCACACAATTCTCCACCCACAGAAGTTCTTCCTACCTTTCCGTGTTCCTTTTAACTTTTCAGTAGAACGACTGTGAAGTATCAATATACAATATGCAGCTCTTATCAATTGTACCATTGTGGCAATCAGACTAGAAAAATGACTATTCGATATAAAATGAAACTAGAATGCTACAAACATAAATTCCAACAAAATATAATAAAACTCAAGTAGCATTCTCAAACCTACATTTATAACTAAATATTAAGCTAAGGCAAACTAACTAAATATTAAGCAAAAAGTACAGTTCAAATATAACATAAAAATTTTAACTCGATACCTCACATATTTCATTTCCCCTTTGAAATTCTTCCATCATGACCCGCAACGTGCTTGTTGAGACGTTGTAGCTAGAGTTCATGCAGGGATACGTCGGGGTTATTATGGGCATCAGGTGTAACCCATCCTTAAAATTTCTTCTAGGATCCCAGAAAGAAAGACCTAAAGATCCTTCTTGAATTGGACACAACATAACAGGATTAGGCCACCGCCACAAATTGTACACCCTAAAAAAGCGAGATACCAACATGCTAGGCAAAGCATTTGGGTACAATTGGCAAATGCGGGCAACAAGCAATGCCCAATTAATACCGCCAAGGAAACCGGTAACCTGGCCATACGAAACAGCAGCTTAATGGGAAGAATGAAGTAAAACATCAAAATGCTTAAATATCCAGTATAAACACTAGGAAATGAGTGAGAGAAAAAAAAAAAAAAAAAAAAAAAACTAGTCTTAGTTTTCTTACATTTGAATAAACTCCACGCCGTTTAGCCCACAGCCTCATACAACGTAGTGTTGTACGAAAACTCTAGAAGATGAACGAACAATACAATTTAGAGATCATTTGTGGAACAATTACTTCAATGCTTAATTGTACTAATTCACAGACCTGAATATTTGGGACCAGACGCAATATTTGATCAGTCACTCTACAACCATTGAGACTGCGGACAGTCTGGTCGTCCACATTTTGCAGAATAGATTCTTGTGAAATATCCAAGTCCTAAAAGCAAACCCGATAGCAGCAAAAAGGGAAAAAGATCATGAGATACTCCAATTTTAGTTGTCAATAATCATGAAAAACATTCCTTACAGCTACAGCCTGAAGAAAATAAATACCAAATGATATAATAGAACTTATGCTACAATTAGGTGATAGTATACATAACATCATCAACAATTCTTCTCTTCTTTACTTGTTTTTTTGGGTGGTGGTGGGGACTGGGGCCTACGGGAATGTTTCCCAAGGCAACAAATCAGGACGCAAAAAAAGAACAAAATAGAGTAACAGAAAAGCAAAAAGAGAAGGATAATTAAGAGTCCCATTGATCCAAACAGGGCGTGATTAAAAAGAAGCCTAAACAAAACCCCAAAGTTGATTTCATCACAGAAAGACATTAAATGCACAACACAACAGCATGCACCAGATCCGAATTCACCAACTGATAACTATTTGAAGTTATCCATGAATCATCCATGGGGAGAATTCACCTGGCTATTAATTGTCATGAAAATGGAATGCACAAACCAACACAACTCATTTAAATTCCAAGTTGTGCATGTTCTACAACCTTTACGGGATATCATCAGATAACAGGCAACAAAATGCAACTTTAAAGAAATCCCAACGTCAACATATCATGAAACCAGATTCCTATCCAATAAAAAGTGAGTAATCTGCATCGACATAACAATATTTGCGCATGCAAATGTATTGCTACATCAGTCATCAGAGTATTGGAACTTGAAGAGTATGTACATGAAACAAAAACGAAAACTAAATGTACTGAAAATTCATTATTACAAAGACAAAAGGGTTCATACTTCGGGAACAACCCAGTGGGACACATTCGCATAGAGTAAATCTATAGAAACACCATCAAACTTGAACTTCATGACAGGAACATGAGCTTCTGGTACAGGATGCAGTTCTTGTACTTCAGACATCTCGGATAGCCTCTTGTAAAGTTCACCAAAAAAATCCTCCTATATATGACAAAGTTATTTTCCCCATTCAAAGAAGTATCAAATTCAATAGGATTTACAAAAGATAGCCTACACTTCGACTGGCATGCTTTGGTCCAACGCACAAGGTATCAATATCAGCACCAGGCCCGTGAACCTAAGCACGGAAGAAAACAACTATAAGTATCCTCAAAGGCATCTCCTGCGTCCTTTGGAACCGATATAAAATTTCCACAAGTAAGACCCTGAAAATTGTATAAACATTAACACCGCTCTTTCCAGGGTTAGATTCTATTTGGTCTTTTGCATGAGCATGCTTCAAATGTTAGACAATTATCAAGGTCGTATAACTGCAGTCTCACTAAAACTTGCTTTAAGACATGAGTTGTGGCATCCTTCTATCAAGATAAGATAATTAATCATCTGTTAAAAACTGTCAGACATAGACATGCAATAACTACAAACCATATTTTCTAGCTCTAATGACCAACATTAACAGAATGTCATAAGGTTGTCATGATACAGCTGAACTAGTTTCATTAAACATCTGGTTTACTTTTGCAAACTAAACAATGCAACCATCTAACACAGCCAACAAATTTTGGCTGGTCGAAACAAACAATTCTTCTCCTTAGGCTGACTAAATAATGATTAATGAGTTTGCAGTATAAAATAAAAATTGCGCTTGCCGGTCTCCGTTTCAGTAAAATTAACAAATGAGACAGGGTCCAAGTTATTTTTGGTCAAAAGCCACCGAAAAAATAGAAAAATGGCAGTATAGTCCACCTATTAAAGAGGATATAAAGAACCAATCCCTGAAACCATCAATTATCTAAACTAAAATATGTCTAACAACCTATATTCAGCTATCATGTATCACATATATTCACAAAGGCAATACCATACTCATAAATGCATCAACAAAAGCAAAATAAGGACTTTTACTTCTTTTTGCCCTCATATTAGCCTCATAAGTCATAAATCATACAATCCCCTCGCAGGAAAATGTGAGAACACAAGGATTCGCAGAAGATTGAAAAACGGTCATAAACATATATCCAAGGCATCAAAGACAGACGAAGGGGTTGGGTTATCATGGAGTGTCTACGTAATGCAAAAGGCAATGACCTGAAAGAAGATAAATAAGTGAGGAAGTACAACTGAGACAAAATGATGAAAAGAGAAAGCAAAAAGGTTTTCATACACCAAGTCGATAGGAACCAAATGTGAAAATTTTTGCATTCGCCTCATGGACTATCGACTCATTATAACCTTTGGCACGACTAATGCTCTTCACCCATGTCTTCACAATCTGAGAAATAATCCAAGATCAGTGACTTATGCATGAAAAAATGGGAAAAGGATAGTGTATGGTTTAAGCAGGTGACCTGGTCCAATCTACCAAGAACTTCCTCTCTTTTGATAGCTTCTTCATGACTTTCATACAACCCCGCATTCACAAGAAACTGACAGTCCATTCACAAGAAAGAAAATTACAAGCCGCTTCCACTTGATAATCAACTGATTTACTAGTTAATGTTGCATAGCTCATAAGCTCAAGGAAATTAAAAGAGAAAAGTCATTTCTTTCGACAAAACAGTATCCCCGACAGAAAAAGGAAGGCAAGAATTATCTATATGTAGCAAGAAATTTCATCCAACATCAATTAGTAGTTGCAAAACAAATTTCCATTGCTTGCAAAAAGGGATAAGAGAAAGAGCATAAATAAAAACTGCATGAGTCCATCCTAGAACAAGGGCAAATTCTGTCAAGAATTAATGTAACTTGTGTTCTTTGGATTGTACCTTCCGGAGAAGGTCAAAGTGAAGACAGGAAGCAGTTGCATGGAAACAGTAACCACCACATACTGATAAAATAACTAAAAGTTTTAGTATCTTAATGTTACTTTGTTCAATAACTATTTGCACACTACACCACCTAACAGGTTCAACCAAAGTTCTCATCTTTGATGCAATTCATGAGTTGCATTGTACTCCACAGATCCATAAGATGGTTTTTTTTTTGTTTTTTTGTTTTATATTTTTCCTATCTTTTCTGATTCCATACACCAACACTTCATCTTATTTAATGATCGTGATGAGTACATAAAATACTAGGAAAAAATAGAGCAAAGCAAATAAATATAAAATTTCAAGCTTCTTCAATTGTCCAATGAAGATAATATATAGAAACGTTCTATTACTAGAAAGATTCTCCTGCAATTATACTTATTTCCCCTTGAGTTATCTCTTCCCTACCCAGTAGCCACTATTTTCTTCACAACCAAACAACAAAAATATTTTATAGCATTCCGGTTCTCTATCTTACCGAATTCCTTGTTCTGATCGGGTTGTAGCCGGCTCAAGTAGTCCACATCAAATTTTACATTCAAAGGCCTGACGTTCTTGGAATACAATTTCAATTTTACAGCACATTCAAAGACCAGAATGCACAATAATTAGTATTTGAAATTGACCTACCACCCCAACAGTACTTCAGAAACAGATACATAGTCTTCAACTTTCAGGCAACAGAATAAATGTAAAAAAACCATGCATGTAATACAGATAAACCAACCTTTTCCAACTCACGGGTCTTAATAACATCAAATTCACTGGGGCCGCCAGTTGAAATTGGCCCAGATACTCCAATGCGAGCTGAGGCAGCCAAATTACTTGATCCAGGACTACCCATCAACTATACTCTTCTCAACAATTCACCGTACAGTTAATTTCTTTCTCTTAAAAAAAAAAAAGCAAAAGAAAAATAGAAAATTACTGTAATGTAGAACAGATATCTCTCTTTTTATTTCCAGCAACAGTTCGGATCAACTCTCAACAACCAAAAAATAGAACGACATACTAAACAATCAATTAAGTGTTTTTTATTGAGTTCCAGATATGCTACAAAAGGGGGATGGAATACAACCAAATCAACAAAAAAACCCTTGAATGATAGATGAAACTCTCCCTCTCTCGCTTCTGCTAACTTTTTTTTCTCTATCTATAGTACACTTAATTAAAACTGAAAACCCAAGAAATACACGAACGAAGCCCCAATATGCGTAGTTGATTTATCTTTTTCGCTTTCGTCGTCGATCAGGTATTTGGGTCTTCTGGAAACCGTCGGAATCCCTAAAAATCAATCGACAACCCCTGGAGTTATCCAAAACAGAAAATTCGATTATATATACCTTTGAGAGAAAGAGAGAGCATACCGTAGGAGAATCGCCGTCTGATGGAACACGCCAACACGGATGTAATCATAGATTGGCCGTGGAGAGTACATAAGTAAGAGTATTAATTATTAATAATAATATAAGTGACTGTTGAACAAATAATAATACTGTAACAACAAAAACAAATTAAATAATGGTTTAATGTTGTGGGTGTTTAAGGAGAAAGTAAAAGACAGCAAATCAATTGTGTTGATAACAATGAATAGAGGGGCTTTTATATAGGTATTACAATGAGAGTCGTTCCATACATAGGATTCTTAGTTAAGGTAAGACATCTAACAGGATCCTACTACCTCTGGAAGAGTCTAGAACCTTCCATAACTCTATCCCCCTACAACCAATATTATGTAAGACACCAATAAGGGAAAGATTTCCCGGAACACTCCCCCTGTGTCGAGCACTAATACTAACATGGTGCAAAGGTGTTGTCTCGGTAAAAAACCTTTCCAAGTCAAATAAAACCCCGTGGGAAAAACAAAGACTTGGTGAGGAAAAAGAGCACAACGCACCAACTACAAATGTCAGAATCATGTGAAGTATACTCCCCCTGAGATATACATGACAGCTCATTCCGTCGAGCTATCATTAGTTGAGCTCGGATAATCGACACATGCCGATGCTTCTCACATGTTTCTCAAATGTAGATTTTGGCAGAGACTTAGTGAACAAGTCTGCGATATTCTCATCGGAACTCACTTGTTTCACTTCGATATTCAGCAATTTCTGCTGGTGATGATTATAAAAGAACTTCGGCGCGATATGCTTGGTATTGTCACCCTTAATGAAACCTAACTTCATCTGCTCAATGCATGCCGCATTGTCCTCAAAGATGCAAGTAGGGGTTGCTGCAGTGGGATCTAATCCACACGTTCCTCGTATATGGTCTATGACTGACCGGAGCCAAATGCACTCCCTTACGGATTCGTGCAATGCAATTATCTCTGCATGGTTCGAGGAAGTAGCAACGAGGGTCTGCTTGGTAGATCGCCAAGATATCGCCGTATTCCCAATGGTGAACACATAACCAGTTTGGGAACGTCCTTTATGCGGGTCAGAGAGATAACCGGCATCTGCAAATCCGACTAACGTGTTGTTAGGATTCTCTGCATAAGGGGTAAGCTTGCTCGCATTAGCACTTCTGGTAGTCAAGCTACCATGCTCAGCTGCAATATCAGAGGAAGATCGACGGTCGGTATGCATCGTCTTAACCTCAACAATTCCTTTCGGAATATCGCTCTCTCTTGTGTAGGGAAAGAACAATCCAAGATCACTGGAGCCTTTCAAGTATCGAAAGATGTGTTTTACTCCATTCCAATGCCTTATCGTGGGAGCGGAGCTAAATCTCGCTAACAGATTCACAGAGAATGCGATGTCTGGACGAGTACATTGAGCCAGATACAACAACGCACCGATTGCGCTAAGGTACGGTGTTTCTGCTCCAAGGACCTCTTCATCCTCCTCTTTGGGACGAAACGGATCCTTGTTCATTTCAAGACTTCGACCAATCATGGGGGTAGCAAGAGGATGTGCCTTGTCCATACTAAATCGCCTGAGCATTTTGTGGACATAGGCAGACTGATGGGTGAGTATACCATCATCTCGATGTTCTAGCTCTAAGCCCAAGCAGAATCGAGTCCTCCCCAGATCTTTCATCTCGAATTCGGATTTAAGGCAGCGGGCCGTTTCATTGACCTCATCTATGGTACCGATAACATTCATGTCATCTACATAGACGGCTACAATCACGAATCATGTATCTGTTCTTTTCACGAAAATGCATGGACAGATATCACTGTTCTCATATCCCTTCCCAATCAAGTATTCACGTAGGCGGTTGTACCACATCCTTCCGGATTGTTTCAACCCATACAGTGAACGACGCAATTTCACAGCGTAAGCGCTCCGTGGTTTAGAGCTACTTGATTTGGGCAATGAAATCCCTTCGGGGACTTTCATATAAATATCCGTATCTAGATCCCCATAAAGATACACTGTAACCACATCCATAAGCTGCATGCTCAGTTTTTCGGACACTACCAAACTGACTAAGTAGCGGAAAGTGATGATGTCCATAACGGGAGAATACGTCTCCTCGTAGTCAATGCCAGGGCGCTGCGAGAAGCCTTGGGCAACTAGTCTCGCTTTGTAACGCATGACCTCATCCTTATCATTGCGTTTACGAACAAAGACCCATTTATGTCCAACTGGTTTAACGCCCACGGGTATTGGCTCGATACGGCCAAATACCTCACGTTTAGCCATTGAGTCTAGTTCAGCCTGCATTGCATCTTTCCATTTCGGCCAATCGGCTCGTTGTTGACATTCAGCAACCGAGCGCGGCTCAGCATCGTCGTCTTCAATAATTTCTTGAGCGACGGAGTAGTGACACGCTCTTAGTGTAACTATCGCAAGTGCACGATATCGTATCAAGTAGTAAGTGGACTTTTTGAGTCCGGTTTATCGATCCCACGAGGAAGTTTGGTTATAATTTGAATTATACACTATTAGTCTATTTTTATAGATACTAAGATGAGTGAAACACACAATTAAAGAGTTTGGTTTAATAATTGCAAAGAAAATACAATAATAGTTCTAATATTTTAAGGAAATAAAAAGATTGCAACAATAATAGATTGATTAACGATAAAATGAAATAGTTGGGATTACAAATTTAGTTCGTCATTAGTTATAGAAGATGTATAGGAGATCATAAGATGAATTTACTTATTGTGTTCAGTAGATTCGATTTTCCTTAAAAAGACGGTTTCTCTTTCGAACTATAAAACGCCCCTTACATATTGAATCAATCCACTATATTTCTATGTTGATTGGCTTCAATATATAGCATTAGGATTTATGAAATAACTCAAAGAATCATCTAAGGTCTAGAGGTATGTTTCTATCCCCTAGAACAACTTAGAGTGAAGATCATTTGATCTAATCAAACATATTTTCTTTCGAAACATATGAAGACCATAAATATCGTCATTTATTGGCCAAATAAATAAAGATTGTTAAAACAATGAAAATCACACACAATAATAAGTAATTCACAATAGATCTTTATACAAACATAAATAACATGACTAACCTTGTTTATAATCCCAACTAAAGGTAACTTAGCCCATAACGGGTTTAATATACATAATACAAGCTTTGGTGGTCATTATTAGTTGAATCAAGAGAAAGAACTGATCCTCACTCCCTTAGTAGATAAAGGAGAAAAAAGCAATAAACTCTCTGAACAACATACGCTATACCACACTTACACAAATCACTCAAGAACACAAATGTGTTCTTCACACAAAAAGAAAAGTTTATAAAAAGTGAAAAATTATATGATGAATGATGAATGATGAAGGATCTAAGGGGTCTATTTATACACCTAAAGTCATCTAATAGCTCCAAAACTCCAGCATTATTACAATAGATCGGATTAATGCCAGCCATCCCCTCAATAATACACAAAAAGTATAAGAAGTTAGACAAATTTTAACAATCTGTCAAGAGTTACAGCTGTAACATTAAGGAGTTACGACCGTAACTTGGATGACTTACGGCCGTAACATTCTGTAGTTACGGACGTAACTTGGCTTCGTCAATTTGCTCACTGGTTGCTTTGAGAGTTACGTTTTCAGCCTAGAATTTCTCAGACTTTGCGTTTTTGTCCCAAATCTTCTTCGGATGATAACTTTTGATATATAACTCTGATTTTGAATCCGGAAAGACTGCTGAATTCGTCTCGGAAAGCCCTACAACATGAATATATCAAAATTCAACAAAGAGAATATTTAATAAACATGTTATTTCTTGAGTAAATCAGTTATTTAATCCGATTAAGACTATATTTACATCATCATCCGATAAAAATAAAATTATTAAAAACTAATTAATTAAAAGCAAAAAACGAGTAGACTAGCTCAATTATGGGTGGATTTTATCGATACAAACCATGGATAAGTGTATAAAACTGACACTTATCACACCCCCAAACTTGAATTCTTGCTAGTCCCGAGCAAGACTCTATATTATTCACGCTCCAAAAATAAAAATAAAAATAAAACAAAAATAAGAAAATTAATACACATATAAATTAAAAATAATAATATATAAAGAGAAAAGGAGATCAAAATGTCATTAATACATAACAACCAGGTTTATACAGTAGATAGAAATGAATCAAGATTCAAAATAAATCTACTAATGATTTTGAAGTTAAAACACGGTTTTTATTTTGTAATTCCAAATTCAAGGTTTCCCCCCAAAAGGTTGATTATTTCTTTCCCACTCGTGATACACACGACTCCTTTTAATGGTTGCTCTCGATCACTCGTTTATTTTTTCGACTCAATATGAAGAAGAATTTCATTGGCGTCATTAAATATTGTGATTTTTCACGAAAGTGAGTGTATTGAAATTCAGCCGCTAATTAATTCAAATCTGCTCATAAACTACATCCCTTAGTGATAGCTTTCACACCGTTATTTGCTAACATGTAGCTCTTTTCACTAACACAATTTCTATCTCATCTTTTTAAAAGGTGATAGCTTTCACACCGTTATTTGCTAACGTGTAGCTCTTTTCACCAATTTTTTTGAGACGGCAGCTACGCACCAACAATGGTTAGTCCTTTATTTTTCGCAAAATTTAAGACCCCAAAATTAGGCAGCTGTTGCTGCTCAACACTTCTCCTTTTCGTCAATTTTTTTTTTAGGTGATAGCTTTCACACCGTTATTTGCTAACGTGTAGCTCTTTTCACCAATGACTCCTTTTTTTAGGGAATAGAATTTTTGTAGAAAATCATTTCTTAGTTTAACCATGAAAAATCAAAAACTTCACAAATCAAGTAAATTTCAGTTCTATTTTTCATCAACCGATTGATTCTTCTTTTCTCAAGGTAACGAATGACTCAATTTTATATGATAATTACAAGGCTTGGAAAGAGAGATTAAGGCTCAAAAAATTTTGGAATATACAATTTTTTTACCGGTTAAAACGATTTTAGAAGCTTGTATATAGCTAATTTATTGGTGTTATGGCCATATCTAGAAATCTCATAAATCAAAATACTATATATATATATATATAAAATAAAAATTAAGGCAAATAAAATTTCCAACACACCAAAATAATTAAACAAACCACCCCCAAACTTGAAAATAAAACTGTCCTCAGTTTAAAAATAAAAAATAAAATAAAATAAAAAGCAATGTAGAAAAGCAGAATACTCCCTGTTAAGAAAGTTGATGTTTGAGCTAACGCCTTTTAGAATATGCAAGAGAATAAATATACGAGGCACACAACAGAATAAAATATACTCGTAAGTATAACACAATTTCTAAGATGCGCATCAAGAAAGTCCGAAGAGTCGCCTTACGCTGCCATCAATGCTTTTATAAAAAAAAACACAATAAAAATTACAGCAATAAAATAACAATACATAAATCGCGAATAGATGCGCGTCAAGAGATCAAGAAGAAACTCCTTAAGCTGCCACCATTTAACACGATTATTACACAGGACAGAAAGTAAAAATACAAGAGGTCCGATATGGGTTTATCAAAGGGAGAGGAATGAATCCACTTTTCATTTTCTCACGGTAAAATCTTCCATCCATACAATTTTAGCTAGAGCTGGATCTGGTTGAGGAACAAATTCATTGAGCTTTTTATTAGTTCTTCTGGTGTTGTTGCAACGACTATGATTCGTTTAGCACGCTCGGAAATAAAACCTTTTTCAGCAGAGTAGTCGATGAAAGATAGTAAACCATCAAATAAACCATTGACATTAAGCAGACCTATTGGTTTTTGATGAACATTTAGCTGGGCTCTGGTAACCACATGAAAAAGTTCCTCTAGGGTCCTAAAACCATCGGGAAGGGTGATAAAGGCACCAGAATTATTTATCATGTGAGTTATGCGATCTTGCATATTTACAGATCTAAATTCATCTCCAATAGTTGACCCGGTGATTTTACTTTCAGCCAGAGATTTTGGAATTATTCCCAACACTCTTACTCCTTCCATATAGGCAGAAGCAGCAACTCGTCCCATTAGTCCTAGACTTCCTCCTCCGTAAACTACATGAATGCATTTTTCTCCTAAGGTACGACCCAAGTTGTGGGTCGTCAAGAAAGCATGTCTCTTTTCCATAACTAGCTCCACCAAAAATGCAGACTGTGCTAAATTTTTTTGTTGAAGATGATGACTCCATTTTTGAAAAGAAATTATTTAGAGAGAAACAGAGAAAAGTGCAAGTTTGAGGGATGAATGAAAGAAACAAGCACAATGTTTATTTATAGAAGAAAAAGTAGGTAAAAATTGTTTAACAAGTTTGTGATTGCGTTGATTGCGCTTCAACTACTCAATAGAATAATGAAAGCATTTATCGCGTATCACATTTTTTTATTTAGAAAATCTCACCACATGACAAAAATAAAAGATACTTACGCGTATGTACAGTAGTTGTGATTGTGGCTCACATCTTCCTCTGATTTTACGTTCAGAAACTGTAATATCCGCAATTTTCGATTTTTGGTGAATTTCTTTTTTCGGCCGGAGTCCGTTTTGACGGCTCGCTCATGACCGTTTCGTCATTCTGAGAATGATTAATTCTGCACTTTTTGTCATCCGAGTTCGTTTCGGTGTTGTTTTGTTGAGTTCTGTGCTTTTTAGCGACTTTTCCGCACTTGAGTTCGATTCTTGCGAATCTCGTCCGAAACTGCTGTTTCGAGTTTCCCGCAAGTCTGTTTAACTTTTTTAGACGTGTCGTGAACTTCGGTTTGATTATTCGTTGACGTATGGTGATTTTCGGGCATTTGGGCCATTTTCGTAATTTCCCAAAGTTTGGGGTAATTACCTTCCGTTGTCGAATTTCGAGCCTTCGGGTGGTCGGAATTGTGTGTCCTACTAGCCCTTAGATTCGTCTTTGTGAGTACTTCGTAACCGTATCTTCGGTTCGTATTCAGGTTCGGGTTTCGGTGTCGTTTTGTTGAATTCAGGATTACTAAACGACTTTTCTAAGTATGAGTTCGTCTTTGTTAGATCACCATTAATTTTTGGTAACTCCAAAAATTATAAATCTTTGCAATATTATAGAACATCGAGTTAGCTTTCCAATGGTTCAAACGGTGAGTCAATCTGAGTCGGACGATGAGTTATGGTCGTTTGATTTTGGCGATCACTTCAGAGCCTTTCGGCCGATAGGGGGTCGATAGACTCCACCGCCGGCATTCTCGTATGGGTATCGGTTGGCCTATCGGCCGATAGGCCGGCCGATAGGTTCTGCTGTGTTTCACTATATTACACGGGATCTGAGGAAGATTTTTCATTTTCCTCTCCTCTCTTTTCTTCCTCTCGTCTTAGGCGATTCAGGAGCAACTTGTGGGCGATTTTAACATTTTCGGACTTGAAGAAATCATCCACTCCGAGTTTTGTTGTAGATTATCGATTTCTTCTTGAATCATTCATCCTAATCCAAGGTAATCTTCTAAGAACCCATTTTTGGGAGATTTGGGGGTTTTGGGTTTTTCTTCCGATTAGTTCCGTTTTGTTGGTGGATTCTTGATGAATACGATTAATATTGTTAGTATCTTTAGTTTCCTACGGATTCATGGATATTTTGTAGATTTTTACGGAATCGAGAGGGTTTGGTTGTGGTCCGCCCTCGTTGTTATTTTTGGTATGAATATACATGAATCGTAGGCGGGTTTTCGGGTGTATTCCATTTCCGTATTCGACTAGAGTTGGTTGTAATTATGTTCTTCGAATCGTTAGGTTTGGTTCCGTTGATTCCTAGTGTTCGTCGGTGATTATCCTTTCCGTTCGTTGCGTCATCAAAATATTCAAGGCAAGTATTTTTGGAAACCTTTAAGCTTAACATGAAATGGTTATGTATATTACTTGTTGTAACTCACCTTGTGTTGGCCCGACGGGGTCAAGGAGGGAAATCTATGCTGCCGCCCTGGATTTCGCGAGTTTCGTACCGCTAGCCAACTCGTTAGGGTCCTTGCAAGGCCCCGAGTGAGAATGTATCTTTGCCGCCTGTTCTCACGGCATAGCGTGTGAGTTGTTTTGTTTTTACTTAATTGTAGCCAACTCGTTAGGGTCCCTGTGAGGCCCCGAGTGAGAATGTATGCTGCCGCCCTGTTCTCAAGGCTAATTGTTTGACTGTTTATTTTCCGGAAAAGACATGTCTTGTTTTGATTTTCGAAATGATATTGGTGCATGTACTGTGAAATGTGTAAGCGATTGGTTTGCCTTGATTACTTGTACTAGCGTAATTGCTAACCCCTCTGGGGACCCGTTGTCGGGGAAATTCTTGTTATGGATTTCAGGTTATGTTCAGCCAGACGAGCGGGCGCTGGGATGGTACGAGGATGTCGGCCAAGGTTGTTGACATGTGCAATCGAGTCTTGTTATTTCTTACTGTCTCTTTTGATGTGGATGTTTTCCAAATTGTAAACTTATAGATTGTACTCGCGAGTACTTAGGCTTTTCCTTTCAGATTGTGATTGGTATTCGTTGGAGTTACTGTATTTGTCGGTTGATGTTATTTATGCCGGTTGTACCGGACGTGTTGTTTTATGTTCTTATTGTTAACAATTGTTTCCTTGCTAACCGAGGCGGTTAGTCGAGTAGTGTTTTCTTGTGTTAGCCTGGTGGGTCCCATGTAGGGGTCCACGGCGCTGTTGGATATTGCGAATATCTCGGGGTGTTAAAGAAAATGGTATCTGAGCTATAGGTTTATGGATACCTAGGATTGTTGTTTATTCGGGTCTAGTTGTGTTCTTTTGCACATTGTCACACCGCCGCCGGCATCTCAAGACATCCAAGGTTGCTCGTAAGTTTTCCTTACTCGATTCTCTTGTTTTCTCGTATTGATATTCCACTTCTTGAACTGTGATTGCCTCTCTCCTACTTCTTGTCGAGGTGTTTTCGATCCATACGGTTCGTACTTTTGATTCTAGTATTGCGCAGTCCTTTGTCTCTCTCGGGAGTATGTGCGCCGCTCGGGCTTGACCGCTTGTCGCTTTACGAGCTTTCCATCGCTAAACTTCCTAGCGTTGGTGGGATCGTTGGTGATCGAAAGATCCGAGTTTTGCTCCGTGGTATATTGTGAGAGGGCTTGACTCTCTAGTCTTTTGCTGTGTGATGGAATCTGTGTTTGGTAATTGCGATATACTAAATGTATGTTGAGCCGAATGTACCGATGAGTTGAGAAACTCACGTAGCTGGTTTCGACATATGTCCAAATCGGTGATCTTTGGTTACGCTGTTAAACTTGGAGAGATAGTTTGACATATGCTTGGAATTAGTATTTCCGAGTTGCGCTTTAATCCGGTGATTTTTGAATGCCGTATATGAGTGTGTCCGGGAATTGTTGGTACTTGGCTAATTATTATTATTTACAACCAATGTGTTCTATTAATAATAATACATGTGGCGTGCAAGCTTGAAAATTTCTTAGACTTGATCGTATTGTGGGTTTTTGAAAGTGACATGAATTTGGGCGAGCCAGCCTTGTATTTTCAAATAAAACCTTGTGTCGTATTTAAAGGTCATGTTTAAAAGTGTTTTAGGATATTTTATAAAATGCTACCATTGTTAAGCCCTTGTCGTGTTTAAAAGGGTCTTGAAAACGATTTTTAACTTACCGGTTTTATTTTCGAATGACTAGAGTATACGATTTTAAAAATCGATTAGCTGGGAAACCTAGGCTGTCGAATCATGTTGTGTTTGTCGAGTTTTGTCTTAACGGATTTTGTCTGACTTAGTCGCATCGCGACGCGTCGTTTGAGATCATTGGTCGTGATTAGTATCGAGGGGTGGTCGTCACTTACGTGCGATCTATGGATGTTAAACTCCCTTCCTTGTGTTGTGCCTCGTGTGACACGAGTTATTTGTATGATTAGTCGTTAAATGATGGAATCCTTCTGTGGATTTTGATTTCACGATATGTGTCTATTAGACTCTCGTATTTGGTTTATACGCTGAGTGTCGCCATCACGATGTATTTTCGCACCGTATTTTATCCATCGCGTGAGTTCTTTCAAACGGCTTTCGGTATTTTGCAACCGAGTTTTATTTCAGAAACCGATTCCTTGAATCAAGTTTTGGCATTTTGGTCTTGAATATTTCATGATGGTTTGACAAATGATTTTTGTGAGTTTTGGAAAATATTACCGTCATCGGCCTTTTTAGCATTTTTGAAATGACGTGGGAAATTGTGCTTAGCCTCGTAAACTCCGTGTGAGAAAGGTTTACGGCATGTAATCTTTCCGATATGTTCTGTTGTTGTCTCGTTGGTCATTAGCGCACGCTACGCTTTGCGGCTAGCGCGCGCAAGAGTGCGCTGGTAGCACGCTAAAGGGAGGATAGCGCACGCTACCCGGTAGTTCAGGCGATCCCAGAGCTACCGGACTGGTCTCAAGTTCTCGTTAGCGCACGCTAACACTTGGGGTTAGCGCACGCTAACAGTGTATTTTTGGTCGGGAGTTTTGTTTGGTGCCGTGATAGCGCACGCTAACCTTAATGATTAGCGCACGCTAATTGTGTCGATATAAATACTGGACACGGTCTAGAAGTTGCATTTTTTTTTCTTTTCTTCATTTCTTCTTCTTCCTCTATGAGTTTGAGACGTAGTGACTCGGTTTCACATCTAGGCTGATTTTTCTTCCATCCAAAGGTGTTTTGGAGTATCCTAGATGATTTTTAACATCATCTAATCCATTGTTCTTCGCCGAATCTAAGTATTTTCTTGAATCCCTATAGTTGACTTTTTGGAGTTTTGTTCTTGATATCGTTTTCCATCCAGTTTTGATAAACTGATTGTTGTTTTAACGATGTTGTTAAACATATCCTGAGGATTGTATATCATTGTCGTAATTTTGAGCGATTTAATGCGTGTGATATGATGTGTTTAAGTGAATGTTGATACGTGCGAATTTTGGGCATTTTGGCCTATTGTACTTCTGAAAAACCTTGAGTATCTTAGAAAATAAACCTCGAGACGTACTTTTAAAATGAATTATTTTCTCACAGTGCTCTCAAGATGCCTACTAGTGCCACACTATGTTTCAAAATTATCCTACTTTGAGGATCAAAATATTTTGAGATATTTCTAATGATTTAGAAACGCATTCGCTTAGACCCGAAGGTCGAAAATAGCTGAAAAGTTTTAATTTAACGAAAGGTGTCTTCGTTTCTTTTTTTTCAAACGCGAGATGATTTTTTTTTTTTAGTCTCGATGACGATGTTTGTACTATTTTTTGATATATGATACTCAAGATCAACTGGTGCTTGCAAGTTATTTTCAAAAGATGGTTTTCGTTTTCAAAACCTATCATTCCTATTTGTGGTCCGGGAATATATGTGTGATGTCCGTGCTCGTTAGGTATTAACCCCCGAGCTGTTGTTGAATTGGTGGTGTGAGCGTTGAGTCGTTCGCCACACAGTTGTCGTGGTAGCCTCTGCGAGGGGTGTGAGATTGGTATTGGATGTTGTCGCCTCGTAGCGGTTTATGCGTTATCGCATATATGCGAGCTGTTAGAGATCGGGTTGGTATGATTGTGTGCATCGGTGATTGTTCCACATTGTGTCGGTTGCTTGTTGTATTGTTACCTTGGTTCCGTTGTGGTGAGTTTCGGGGGCGAGGTCAAAGGTAATAGCCGTACTATTTTGACTTCTATATTTTCTCTTTCTCCGCCTATCGATTCGCTCGTGTTCGTTGATACCGTCTCGAACTTGTTTTGTATTTCGGTTCATCATTCGAACGAGCCGTGATCTTGTTTTGGGTCGATCTGGTTATCGCCGTGACTTTTCCGAGTTCGATTCGATTCTTGTGAACCTTGTTCTAAGTAACATCTTTGGTCCTACTAGTTCTTTTATTCGAAGTGGATCGGATTTGGAACTTCGTATTTTCGACTCACAACTCGCTTATGCTCGTTAACATTTCGAACTTTCCATATCCTCGCTTTTGTTAATCGGACGAGGGTGGTATTGTTTTGGAATAACTCGCTCGTTGTGGCTTTTCAATCGCTATTCCCTTTCCCGTGGATATTGTGGGAATGCACGTCTTGTCGTTCTCACCAGTCATCCCGGGAGTTGTGGTTCAATTTTATTATCTTACGTGTTTCGGACATGATTGTTCGATTTTTGTTGTCTCAATCGCTTGTTTGTTCGGTTTTTGTTCTCGCTTCGTGATTGTTGAGCGTTCAGCTCCTTCGTAATTTCCTTAAGTTTGGGAAATTAGTCTCGCTTTCGATCTTCCAACCCTTGGGCGGTGGAATTCGTATTTATTCGCGTTGGCTCGCATTTGATTGGTGAACCGTTGGGTTGGTCAATCATATTGATTTTCGTCGTTGAGTTTTGTGATTGTTCGGATAATCGACTCGATTGTATTGTCTATTTGATGACGCTTGTCACTCGTTGATTTTATTATGTCTCTACCGTGACATTGCGTTAGTCGCCCTAGAGCGTATTTTCTCGCCGTATGTCTCTTTGCGTTCCTTGCGGTGTTTCGCCGTCGGGCGCGAGTTTTCGGTTTGTGTATCTCGTCGAGTTTTCTCGGCAAGGGATATTGCTTCTCCCTACTTATTTTAAGTTTCGGACGAAACTTCTTTTAAGGAGGGTAGAATGTAATATCCGCAATTTTCGATTTTTGGTGAATTTCTTTTTCGGCCGGAGTCCGCTTTTGACGGCTCGCCGCTCATGACCGCTTCGCCATTCTCGAGAATGATTAATTTCGCACTTTTGTCATCCGAGTTCGTTTCGGTGTTGTTTTGTTGAGTTCGTGCTTTTAGCGACTTTTCCGCACTTGAGTTCGATTCTTGCGAATCTCGTCCGAATCGCCGCTTCGAGTTTCCCGCAAGTCCGTTTAACTTTGTTAGACGTGTCGTGAACTTCGGTTTGATTATTCGTTGACGTATGGTGATTTTCGGGCATTTGGGCCATTTTCGTAATTTCCCAAAGTTTGGGGTAATTACCTTCCGTTGTCGAATTTCGAGCCTTCGGGTGGTCGGAATTGTGTGTCCTACTAGCCCTTAGATTCGTCTTTGTGAGTACTTCGTAACCGTATCTTCGGTTCGTATTCAGGTTCGGGTTTCGGTGTCGTTTTGTTGAATTCAGGATTACTAAACGACTTTTCTAAGTATGAGTTCGTCTTTGTTAGATCACCATTAATTTTTGGTAACTCCAAAAATTATAAATCTTTGCAATATTATAGAACATCGAGTTAGCTTTCCAATGGTTCAAACGGTGAGTCAATCGAGTCCTGGACGACAGAGTTATGGTCGTTTCGCTTTTGGCCGATCACTTCAGAGCCTTTCTACGATGGGGGTCGATAGACACCACAGCCGGCCTTAAGTATGGGTATCGGTTGGCCTATCGGCCGATAGGCCGCCGATAGGTTCTGCTGTGTTTCACTATATTACACGGATCTCGAGGAAGATTTTTCATTTTCCTCTCCTCTCTTTTCTTCCTCTCGTCTTGGGCGATTCAGGAGCAACTTGTGGGCGATTTTAACATTTTCGGACTTGAAGAAATCATCCACTCCGAGTTTTGTTGTAGATTATCGATTTCTTCTTGAATCATTCATCCTAATCCAAGGTAATCTTCTAAGAACCCATTTTGGGAGATTTGGGGTTTTGGGTTTTTCTTCCGATTAGTTCCGTTTTGTTGGTGGATTCTTGATGAATACGATTAATATTGTTAGTATCTTTAGTTTCCTACGGATTCATGGATATTTTGTAGATTTTTACGGAATCGAGAGGGTTTGGTTGTGGTCCGCCTCGTTGTTATTTTTGGTATGAATATACATGAATCGTAGGCGGGTTTTCGGTGTATTCCATTTCCGTATTCGACTAGAGTTGGTTGTAATTATGTTCTTCGAATCGTTAGGTTTGGTTCCGTTGATTCCTAGTGTTCGGTGATTATCCTTTCCGTCGTTGCGTCATCAAAATATTCAAGGCAAGTATTTTTGGAAACCTTTAAGCTTAACATGAAATGGTTATGTATATTACTTGTTGTAACTCACCTTGTGTTGGCCCGACTGGGTCAAGGAGGGAAATCTATGCCGCGCCCGGATTTCGCGAGTTTCGCATCGCTAGCCAACTCGTTAGGGTCCTTGCAAGGCCCCGAGTGAGAATGTATGCCGCCGCCTGTTCTCACGGCATAGCGTGTGCGTGGTTTTGTTTTTACGTAATTGTAGCCAACTCGTTAGGGTCCCCTGTGAGGCCCCGAGTGAGAATGTATGCCGCCGCCTGTTCTCAAGGCTAATTGTTCGATCGCTTATTTTCCTAAAAGACATGTCTTGTTTTGGTTTTCGAAATGATATTGGTGCATGTCTTGTGAAATGTGTAAGCGATTGGTTTGCCTTGATTACTTGTACTAGCGTAATTGCTAACCCTCTGGGGACCCGTTGTCGGGGAAATTCTTGTTATGGATTTCGTGTTATGTTCAGCCAGATTTGAGCGGCTACTGGATGGTACGAGGATGTCGGCCAAGGTTGTTGACATGTGCAATCGAGTCTTGTTATTTCTTACTGTCTCTTTTGATGTGGATGTTTTCCAAATTGTAAACTTATAGATTGTACTCGCGAGTACTTAGGCTTTTCCTTTCAGATTGTGATTGGTATTCGTTGGAGTTACTGTATTTGTCGGTTGATGTTATTTATGCCGGTTGTACCGGACGTGTTGTTTTATGTTCTTATTGTTAACAATTGTTTCCTTGCTAACCGAGGCGGTTAGTCGAGTAGTGTTTTCTTGTGTTAGCCTGGTGGGTCCCATGTAGGGGTCCACGGCGCTGTAATTCTCCTCGAATATCTTGGGGGTGTTACAGAAACGGCCTAAACGCCTTCTATGAGTCGGGGATAAGCTTCCCATCCAATTTTCTTACAAATTGGCAAACAGGGTCTTTTAACGTCAGATTCCCAAGACGTTGTTCATATTCTGGTTTGAATTTATCCCACAAACATCGAATTCCGTAATGTACGAGTCCACTAGGATGCGTGTCAAGAGAAATTTCGATATTATCTAAATTCTCTTTATTCAGACCATCCATAATGAACTGAATTTTATCTTCTCTGTTTGTAGATGGAATTCCTAAAGATCGACATTTTAAATTACAGTTCCATCTAGCACATTTATAACAAACGACTATCATCTTTGCTCGTCGTTTCTTCGCATATGAACTTTTTCCAAACCCTGGTAAAAACCTAGTCGGTGTTTCTGTGAATTCATCCTCTATTCTTACTTTGGCTTCAATAATGAATCTTATGTCAAAAGGTATGCTTTTATTCATAAGCAACCTCATCCTTTCAAGTCTCGTCTTACAAATCTTTAAAATGACATTTTTGCTTAGAAAGGGAAATCTTTTTTCGATTTTATACAATATTTCTTCCATGATAAAAAAAAAGACAATGAAAATAATTGAAGAAAATATCTACAAATATCAGTTGTTGTGGGAAACTGAAAAATCCGACTTTAATAGTCACGGAGTACCGTTATCCGCCACTTGACCGGACAAACACAATTGAGTACTAAGTTACAATGTCGAGAAATTTGTACCTATAAAAATAGTTTACAATGTAAGATTTCAAATATAACTTATACTTCCCCGGCAACGGCGCCAAAAACTTGACACGCTCTTAGTGTAACTATCGCAAGTGCACGATATCGTATCAAGTAGTAAGTGGACTTTTTGAGTCCGGTTTACCGATCCCACGAGGAAATTTGGTTATAATTTGAATTATACATTATTAGTCTATTTTTATAGATACTAAGATGAGTGAAACACACAATTAAAGGGTTTGGTTTAATAATTGCAAAGAAAATGCAATAATAGTTCTAATATTTTAAGAAAATAAAAAGATTGCAACAATAATAGATTGATTAACGATAAAATGAAATAGTTGGGATTACAAATTTAGTTCGTCATTAGTTATAGAAGATGTATAGGAGATCATAAGATGAATTTACTTATTATGTTGTGTAGATTCGATTTTCCTTAAAATGACGGTTTCTCTTTCGAACTATAAAACGCCCCTTACATATTGAATCAATCCACTATATTTCTATGTTGATTGGCTTCAATACATAGCATTAGGATTTATGAAAATAACTCAAAGAATCATCTAAGGTACAGAGGTATATTTCTATCCCCTAGAACAACTTAGAGTGAAGATCATTTAATCTAATCAAACATATTTTCTTTCGAAACATATGAAGACCATAAATATCGTCATTTATTGGCCAAATAAATAAATATTGTTAAAACAATGAAAATCACACACAATAATAAGTAATTCACAATAGATCTTTATACAAACATAAATAACATGACTAACCTTTTTTATAATCCCAACTAAAGGTAACTTAGCCCATAAAGGGTTTAATATACATAATACAAGCTTTGGTGGTCATTATTAGTTGAATCAAGAGAAAGAATTGATCCTCACTCCCTTAGTAGATAAAGAAGAAAGAAGCAATAAACTCTGTGAACAACATATGCTATACCACACTTACACAAATCACTCAAGAACACAAATGTGTTCTTCACACAAAAAGAAAAGTTTACAAAAAGTGAAAAATTATATGATGAATGATGAATGATGAAGGATCTAAGGGGTCTATTTATACACCTAAAGTCATCTAATAGCTCCAAAACTCCAGCATTATTATAATAGATCGGATCAATGTCATCCATCCCCTCAATAATACACAAAAAGTATAAAAAGTTAGACAAATTTTAACAATCTCTCAAGAGTTACGGCCGTAACATTAAGGAGTTACGGCCGTAACTTGGATGACTTACGGCCGTAATATTCTGTAGTTACGGCCGTAACTTGGCTTCATCAATTTGCTCACTGGTTGCTTTGAGAGTTACGTTTTCAGCCCAGAATTTCTCAGACTTTGCGTTTTTGCCCCAAATCTTCTTCGGATGATAACTTTTGATATATAACTCTGATTTTGAATCCGGAAAGACTGCCGAATTCGTCTCGGAAAGCCCTACAACATGAATATATCAAAATTTAACAAAGAGAATATTTAATAACATGTTATTTCTTGAGTAAATCAGTTATTTAATCCGATTAAGACTAGATTTACATCATCATCCGATAAAAATAAAATTATTAAAAACTAATTAATTAAAAGCAAAAACGAGTAGACTAGCTCAATTATGGGTGAATTTTATCGATACAAACCATGGATAAGTGTATAAAATTGACACTTATCAAGTAGGCAAAATCATCATCGACTAGCGTGGACGACCTGTCCAATGGTACGTATTCACTCGTACATTGCATCGAGATTTCTTTATTCTCTGACATCAACAAAGTTTCTGACGCGTCCTTCGAGTGTTCCATTGTTGATTCGAGGACATATCCGTAGTCAGAGATAATCTCATGTGACTGAGTCACTGTGTCGATGATGAGAGGATTTTGTGCCTCCGTTCCTCTTCTCTTTCGAGGTTCGGTATCATTTCTACCCACTGGCCTCCCCCTCTTTCGAGCAGGGAAAAGAGCAGTCGAAGCAGCTGTCCCACCACTAAGGTTGACGCCGGGGGCATCATTCCTTTGGGCGGCTGAACCTTGCCCTATAACTGGGACTTCTAACCTTGCAGGAACATTCGCAGCGGGAATGGTAGATCTTGTCACTTTCGAAGTATCAGTAAAGTTGTCGGGCATCGAATCCGCAACTTTCTGAAGACTGAGAATACGTTGCACTTCTAGCTAGGATTGAGCCGTGCGGGGATCTTGATGAGGCAAGGAGGGAGCACACCAGACAATTTCCTGGTATTCAACTGGAATCGTTCGATTCCTCTCTCCCCCTAACGACGGGAAGTTTGTCTCATCAAAGTGACAGTCTGCAAATCTTGCAGTAAACAGATCTCCTGTCAAAGATTCTAAATAGCGGATAATTTTAGGCGATTCATAGCCAACGTATATACCTAATCGTCTTTGCGGACCTATTTTAGTACGCTGTGGAGGCGTAATTGACACATAGACTGCACAACCAAAAATGCGTAAGTGTGAAATATCAGGCTCATATCCAGTTACCAACTGGTACACACTAAACGGTTGATTGACAGTGGGTCGAAAGCGAATAAGTATAGCCGCATGCAAAATTGCATAACCCCAGGCAGAAATTGGCAAGTTGGTGCGCAATACCAATGCTCGGGCGATAAGCTGTAACTGCTTAATCATAGCCTCGGCAAGGCCATTTTGCGAATGAATATGGGGGACGGTATGTTCAACTTCAATCCCAATCGACATGCAATAGTCGTCAAAAGACTTTGACGTGAACTCACCAGCGTTGTCCAATCTTAATGACGAGATTGGAAAGTCGGGGTGGTTAGCCCGTAACTTGATGATTTGTGCTAGGAGTTTAGCAAATGTAGCATTTCTTGTGGATAGCAGAGCGACGTGTGACCATCGCGTCGATGCATCAACCAGAACCATAAAGTATCTGAATGGTCCGCACTCTAGCTGAATAGGTCCACAAATGTCCCCTTGAATTCTTTGTAAGAAGCGAATATTTTGTGTTGAGTCTTTAGCAAAGGACGGAGAGGGTATCAACTTTACTAGTGAACAGACTTTGCAAAATGATTTATGGGCATTAGAAATTGCCACGGAAGCCTCGGGATTTGCGAGAGATGCACCGTCAACCTTATCAGGGCGTGCGATCTTTAATCCCAGTGATACGATATCAAGCTCACTCACATCAATGCCAATATCGAGTGGTTCTTCCAATCAGTTTCTGGATTTGAAAAACGGATGACCATGTGAGTTTTTCAAAATGCGAATCATCATGTCACGTCCAGGGTGACCGAGTCGGTCATGCCATAGTTGGTATGCTTCGGAATCACAAAGTTCATGACTCACAGCATAGGATTCAATAACCATTATTGTAGTCTGATATAAACCACTACTTAGACTCATAAGTTTCTCGAGAACGCAACGTCTTCCGCATTCTGCCAGAGTAACACACAAAAATTCTATCCCATTCTCACAATGTGTATCAAGGTGATAACCGTTGGCACGGATGTCCCTAAAACTTAGCAAGGTTCGGTTTGCTCTTGGGGCATAGAGATCGTTTGTGACATTAATATGCGTACCATTAGGTGGCAAGAAATGAGCAGGTCCCCTCCCTTGTATTACTTGGGAGGAACCAATCATTATTGTCACTGAGGATATATATGGCACAATATCCTTAAATAATTGCCTATTTCGAAGAATAGTGTGGGTTGTTCCACTATTAGCAAGGCACTCAATTTCGCCACGAGACATCTATAATAAGACATGAAACTCGATTAGTCTTATGATGAAAGACATAGCGAAAACTCATTAATTTCGAGTTTGGGGAAATTCGACCAAGTTGGTTAGGATCAAAGTTAGCACAATCGCTGGAAATAATTTCCGTGTAGCTTGACCTTTGTTTACTAAAACAGCAATAACTTCTTCGTTAAGAAGGATATAGACGAACGGTTAGTTGTTCTGGAAACTAGACTTCCGTATCTTTCTATCCATAGGTCTTGTACTTTCTGGATCATTAAACTAAGATCTCAGTGCTCGTTTCAAATTGCTATTTTGGTATTTCCCTATTGTTGAGTGATAGAGCAATGTTGAAGCCTTTTTCAAAGGCATTACTGTTGATACAATACTATGGCAATATGGCCATAGGAGCGTTTAAACACTTCAAAATGCATCATGGTGTTCGATTTATATCTCGACTAATGATCCTTTCGGTAACTCCAACTTGGTAGACTTGCAGAGAAAGTAGGAATGTCGGTACAGCTAAGGTTGTTTACAAACCACTGATTCCGTTTGAACTTTCAAAGCATAAAAAAATACCAAGGAGGATACGCCTAGTATTGATCATAAGTTTTGATGAAATCCACCAATGTATCATTTTAACCAAGCAATTCATTACTGAGCAATTATTTTGTGATAAATCAAACATGCTTTCGAAGGGAAAAATAAAATTCGTTTTTGCACAATCACAGCAATGAGAAGAATTTTATTCATCATGGCCAACTTTATTACATTCATAGAAAATCCAAAGTAGTTCTCGAAAACTAGAAACAAGACAAAATATAATCAAAGCATAAAACTAGTCAAACTACAATGATCTATTCAAAGTCGGCAACATCCATATGTTGGTCTTTGTCTGCAATGGTGAGAGGAGGGATCTCAGTATGGTTCACCTCCGTATTCTCGTTATCTTCCTCCATGTAATTTGACTCTTGAGTCAAGTACTGTTTATAGTGCTTGTAGTATGCTTGGATGTTCTTTGGTGCCTTGCAATTGCGGTAAGTATGCTTCTTCGATCCGCAAGTATAGCAATTCCGGCCTTCCTTTGGAGTGGTTTCATTCGCGGCGACAGGAGGCGGTCCACGTGGTTGGGTTCCACTAGGTCCCGTGGCTGAGCCACCTTGCGTCTTCCACATATTGGAACGACGACCTCATCTTTTCCCTCGCTTGCTCGAGTCATGCACCCGTGGTGCTTGCAAAAACTGAGTAGCATTGCCTTTTCTATTTTGTCGTGGTGCCTTCCTGTGGGTAGCCTGATTCACTTCCGGAATCGTCTTCGTACCAGCTGGGCGCGCATTGCTATTGAGAATAATCTCATGGTGCCTTTCTTTTTTCGCGAGGTGGGAGATATGGCCACTAAAATTTTTAATTCTCCCTTCCTCATAGGCAACGCGCAGCTGATGAGCAATCACACTTGCTCCCACGGGAAAGGTGTTAAGAGTCTTCTCGATCAAATCTTGATCAGATTTCTTGACACCACAAAAACCAAGATCAGCATGGAGATCTAGGATGGCTTGGTTATAGGCCTCCACATTCGCATAATCCAAAAATCGGATTTGCTCCCACTGAAGTTGTAATTCGGGGAAGCGCTGATCATGCACATTATTAAATCGTTGTTCGAGTGTATCCCATAGTTCTTTAGGGGTTTGCAAATTCATGTAACACTTTTTCAACAACGGATGTATATGTCTACGCAAGTACATCAGTGCATTAGCCTTGGTTTTCTCGCTCGGTTCTTGAGCGGTAGGATCGTTAGAGGGAAAGATGGTGGTGGTAAATCTCTTACCGATGAACGCCAAGCAAACGTCTGAGACCCACCTATGGTACTCCTTACTAATATGGTCAAGGATGTCGAACTCCGGATGAACATTGGAGCTTTGTGCCATCTACAAGATATAAACAAGAGGAAGTTAGTCTTGTTGGATTTTCAGTGACAATGTAAACGGTCAAAATCGATGCTTTTAAAAGCGTGTAACATAACCGTTACTCGATGTACTTCCCTTAATTGTTGTTTAGTAAAGTCGACAAAAAACGGCGATATCAGATCGCACCCAGATACGTGGTGTATGCAACAACCACAAGTATCGACTTTCAACAATTCCGTGACTCCCCCAGGACCGTCACACAGTTTTCTTCGACACGCAGAGATACCGACTTCTCTTGCGGTCTCATCCACCGCAAAGTAGCGTGGGAGATAAAGAACCCAATAACCCATGTCCCCAAAAGAAAAATTCCCCAAAAGGAGAGAATTGAATAGGGACAAGTCAGATAATTACCTCGATTATAAAATTAGGCACGTGATGAATTTGTGGTGTGCTTCGATCTACCGGTTGGTACTCGATGTGACGACGTGAAACCAGAGGCGCAATTTTGGTGGCTTCCGAAGATAAGTTGATGTTCGGGTTTTGTTCAGAACCGGGTTGGACTTGGCTGGGCTGGAGCTGGCCGGCGGCGGTGGTTGGCGGCGGTCGGCGACGGCGGTCTGGTGGTGATGTTCCAACTGGACTGAATCGACGGCGGCTTTCCGACTGGAGCGGTGGTCCGGCGGCGGCGTTGTGCGGCGGCGACTGGGCAAAGGTGACGGCGGTGCTGGGCGGCGGTGGCTGGGCAGCGGCGGCGGCGGTGGCTGGGCTGTGGTCGGGCCGGCAATGGCGGATGGCACGGCAGCGATGGCCGGCGGGCCGGCAATGGGCGGGCGATGGTCAAGGCGGCGGGCAATGGGCGTGGTCGGGCTGGCCGATTTTTCTTTTTTTTTTGTTCGAGCTACGTGCTGATAACGTCTTTGAGGAGAAAGTAAAAGACACCAAATCAATTGTATTGATAACAATGAATAGAGGGGCCTTTATATAGGCATTACAATGAGAGTCATTCCATAAATAAGATTCATAGTTAAGGTAAGACATCTAACAGGATCCTACTACCTCTGGAAGAGTCTAGAACCTTCCATAACTCTATCCCCTTACAACCAGTATTAGGTAAGACACCAATAAGGGGAGGATTTCTCGGAACAGTGAGGAAAGTAACTGAGATAAGAAGTAGGGCAAAAAGATGTATATTCTTATTCATAATTTCTCGAGAGAGATTACATATAAACAGGTCTAATTCTACCCTAACTAGGAGATCCGATATAATAACAGATTTAGACACATATTAAATATTATTAGGGGTGAGCACGGGGTGGTTTGGTTCGGTTTTTGGCATAATCCGAATCGAAAACCAAAATTTCGGTTTTATTATAACAAAAAATCGTTCGGTTCGGTTTTTCCTTCAACTTTGGGTTCGGTTTTGTACACGGTTCGGTTTTAGTTTGGATCGGTTCGGTTAATAAACCGGAAATGATTGGTGCAGTTTTTTGTAATGGTTCGGTTTTTAAACCCAAAAACCGAAAATTAGGCCTATTTTTAAGTCAAGTTTTTTTTTTATCTACTGTAGTTTTAGTCGAGTTTCTTACTGCAATTCCTTAGTTCATTTTTTTAGTCCAGCTATGCCCAAAACAAAAATCGACTAAATGCAGAAAAATTTATGCAAACTCAACAGCACAGAAACTGATTAATTGCAGACATAGATGGCCATGATCATCATTAACTGATAGACTATGTAAATATTTTAGTCAATGATTTTGTAATTAAGGTTAGTATTCATTAGCATTATTCTGTCAAATTAGTTCCTAATTTCTAGCCTACAATTACGTTGTAAAATTGTATATTAACCCCACCAATCAATGAGAATAACACAGAAAATAATTCTCTCATGGTATCGGAGAGGTTTCCTAAACCCTAACTATCACTCTTCTTCTTCTGTCACTCTTCTTCTTCTCGTGCTTTCTTTCTTCTCATCTCCAATGGCTGACATATCCAAGTTACACCCTGCAACCAGTGTCACCAATATTAAATCGTGCATCCCTGTCATCCTGGACTATGAAGGCAGTCAGTTTAACAACTGGGCAACACTCTTCAAACTTCACTGTCGAGCGAATTTGGTCATTGATCATATTCTTCCCCCATCATCGGCTCGGGTTTCCTCTACAGCCACCGATGCCGAAAAACTTGCCGCAACGGCTCTCTGGAAGCGGTTGGATGATATAGTCCGGCAATGGATTTACGGCACGATTTCCAATGATCTACTTAACACGATCATTGATCAGGACGACACCGCTGCCGATGCCTGGAACTGCCTGGTTCATTTATTCCAGGATAATAAGTCTGCTAGGGCTCTTGCCCTTGATGCAAAATTCACTAATACTAAACTAGTGGATTTCCCAAATGTGAAGGCCTACTGCACGCGGCTGAAGGTACTCGCAGACAACCTAGCCAACGTTGGGCACAAGGTGTCCGATGAGCGCCTTGTTCTCCGCCTTCTCCGTGGGCTCTCGGATGAGTACAAGCACTTTCGGACCAACGTGCAGCAACGCATCCCTCTGCCTTCATTCGAAGCGGTGCGCTCCATGCTTGATCTTGAGGAGGACAGCAATGGCGACGACATCACCGGCGACCCAGGTTCAAACACTGCCCTTCTTTCTCATGACTACACGTAGTCAACACGGAATTTATAAGCCGAACTTGAAATACAAAGATCATGCCTTTACGTTGTAAAGGTATCGGAGAGGTTTCCTAAACCCTAGCTGTCACTCTTCTTCTTTTGTCACTCTTCTTCTTCTCGTGCTTTCTTTCTTCTCATCTCCAATGGCTGACATATCCAAGTTACACCCTACAACCACTGTCACCAATATTAAATCGTGCATCCCTGTCATCCTGGACTATGAAGGCAGTCAGTTTAACAATTGGGCAACACTCTTCAAACTTCACTGTCGAGCGAATTTGGTCATTGATCATATTCTTCCCCCATCATCGGCTCCGGTTTCCTCTACAGCCACCGATGCCGAAAAACTTGCCGCAACGGCTCTCTGGAAGCGGTTGGATGATATAGTCCGGCAATGGATTTACGGCACGATTTCCAATGATCTACTTAACACGATCATTGATCAGGACGACACCGCTGCCGATGCCTGGAACCGCCTGGTTCGTGTATTCCAGGATAATAAGTCTGCTAGGGCTCTTGCCCTTGATGCAAAATTCACTAATACTAAACTAGTGGATTTCCCGAATGTGAAGGCCTACTGCACGCGGCTGAAGGTACTCGCAGACAACCTAGCCAACGTTGGGCACAAGGTGTCCGATAAGCGCCTTGTTCTCCGCCTTCTCCGTGGGCTCTCAGATGAGTACAAGCACTTTCGGACCAACGTGTAGCACCGTATCCCTCTGCCTTCCTTCGAAGCGGTGCGCTCCATGCTTGATCTTGGCGACGACATCACCGGCGACCCAGGTTCAAACACTGCCCTTCTTTCTCATAATATTATTGCTAATCCTCCATCTCTTAATGGGCAGCCTCATAATGCTGAAAATTCCAGCAATCACCGTGGAAATTCCAACAATCGAGGAAGAAATAATAACAACCACCGCGGTCGAAATCGAGGCGGAGGAGGTAATCGCAACAATAACCGCGGTGGCAGTAACAATGGGGGTGGTAACCGCAATTCTCAGCAGCAGCCCTCTGCTCCGCCGCACACCGGCGCCCAAACTCAGCCGTGGTTCTATTCTCCATGGGCGGCATGGGGTCCGCAGCCTTGGGCGACACCACCGTGCCCATACCCGACGTCTGGGTGGCAGCAGCCACGACCTGGCAATACCAACCAACAGGGTATATTGGGCGCACGCCCTCCTCAATCATTCTTCACTGCTGCTCAGCCACCATACGTCCCCACAAATGTGGAGCAGGCTATGCATACTCTCTCACTGCATCCGCCCGACGACAACAACTGGTACATGGACACCGGTGCCACATCTCATATGACCAACTCCCCAGGTACTCTCTCGTCTTACTTTCAATTGAGCAAAAACAATGGCATTGTTGTTGGTAATGGTCACATGATTCCAATACATGGTTACGGTCATACCTCCCTTAAAGTCAATCCCTCCCTAAATCTGAAAAATGTTCTTCATACACCCAACCTCATCAAAAACCTTATTTCAGTTCGTAAATTTACTACCGATAATATGGTTTCTGTTGAATTTGATCCTTTTGGGCTTTCTGTAAAGGATTTACGGACGGGGAACACGCTTATGAGGTGTGAGAGTACGGGTGGTCTCTATCCCCTCACCAAAAATTTCCGAGCCATTTCCTCTTCTGCATCGTCTGCTCTTGCTGTCATCTCTCCTCATATTTGGCACTCTCGTTTGGGTCACCGGGGACATGTTATTTTAAGTTCATTACGTAGTAGTAATTTGATTGAATGTAATAAAGCTCTGATACCATGAGAGAATTATTTTCTGTGTTATTCTCATTGATTGGTGGGATTAATATACAATCTTTAAAACGTAATTGTAGGCTAGAAATTAGGAACTAATTTGGCAGAATAATGCTAATGAATACTAACCTTAATTACAAAATCATTGACTAAAATATTTACATAGTCTATCATTAACAAAAAATTAACCCACTAACACAATCATGATTTGGGCAGTTGACGCAGAAAGGGAGACAAAAAACACAAAGCAGTAAATTGGGAGTCGGGACTACACACAGCAGATGCAAGCAGAAAAATAAGAGGTGGGTTCAGTGGTGCTGTTCTTGACGCAGGTTCACATGCACAGGAGAGACGCAGAAAAACTTCTTTTAACTTCATATGTAATCTAAATAATTTTGAGATGAGGGAACCGAAAGTAGAGCTCTAAACGGACCGAACTATACCGAACTATGGTACGGTTGTAGGGTAACTATTCGGAATATATAAAAAATTACACAACAATGCAGTAAACGAATTACAAATAAATTCCAGAGATTAAGAATTACACAACAAACTTATAGGCAACGAATTACACGAAATAAAAAAAAAGGAAAAACGAATTAACCCAAAAACCGAACACAAAGAACAGGAATTTAAAGTGCTAGAGACCAAACCGAACAGATCACAACAGATCTGAAAAACCGAGAGGCAAAGGAGGTGCGAATCGACCGGAACTCGGCCCCGGCTCAGTCCTCCAATATTCAGTACCCACGTCCAAGGCTCCGTGTGTATCCGCGGCCAACAGCCCAGACGAACAAATCCAACTCCCCGGCCGGTTTCAAAGGTCCCGAATAAAAAACACCCCAAAAACGGTCCCAAGCAATTTTCACTTATAAAATATTTTTCACTCAGAAAAAATTCACAAAGAAACTCGGATTGATTTTTCTCACTCAGAAAAAAATAGGTTTTTAATTTTCGTGTATCTCTCAAGCCCAAATCGCCCGAACATATATAGGCAAAACATCCAAACGGAAAGCCACAGAATTTTGGGGAATCGAATCCATTCATATCATTAATTGATAAGGGTTTCGATTCCCTACCAAATCTGAACCGCGAAGCCGAGTCAAAAAAGGAAAGGAAATCGGATATCCATGGCAGTCGGCGGAATGGCGAGAGAGATGAGAGAAAAAGAAAATGAGACTAGGGTTAAAGGGAGGGTGTATTAAATACACGGGACAATCGGTTGAGATGGGTCAACCATCAATCAATGGGTGAGATCAAAAGACCGAATGGACTAGAAGCCTGGGCCGGGGGGGTAGTATTATAGATCTGGGCCGGGCTGCATAATAATTCCGGCCCATAATAATAAATCATTTGGGCTAAATATTTTAACAAATCTCCACCCGGACCAAATGAGCCATCGGGGTACTTTCTTTGATAAGGAGGTCATCATCGCCGAACGTCACACCACCTGCCCACCACACAAAGTTAGTACAAGCATAAAGACATTAATCAATCACTAAGAAAGAAAACTAGGAATCACGGAGAAAACTAGAAAAGCTATCACAAAGATAGCGAAAAGAAAGACTGGAGTGTCTTCAGTTGAGGGAGTCGATATTTAGTATCGACTTGCAGGATCTGATTTTCTCGACCGGTAGGCACTTCGTGCCCATATCTGCAGGGTTAGACTGGGACGGGATTTTCTTCAAATCAATTATGCCCTTTTCCACGATATCACGGATGAAGTGTTGCCTGCCGTCAATATGCTTTGTACGATCATGGAAAACAGGATTTCTACACAAATGTATGCTAGATTGACTGTCATAAAAGACCACAACATTATCACGAAGAACACCAATTTCAGTAAGTAAACCTTTCAGCCAAATAGCCTCTTTAAAGGCTTCAGTAGTGGCAATATATTCAGCTTCAGTAGTCGACAACGTAACTATATGCTGAAGTTGGGATTTCCAAGAAATGCATGAGCCACACAAGGTAAACACATATGAAGTTGTGGACTTACATTCATCTCGGTCATTGGCATAATTAGAATCAACATAACCTTTAAGGTTAACCCCGTCATTAGATTTAGAAAACACAAGACCATCAGAAACAGAGTTTTTTAAATATCGAAGTAACCACTTAAGAGCCTCCCAATGAGGTTTTCCTGGATTGGCCATATACTTACTTAAACAACTTACAGCATAAGCAATATCTGGTCTGGTACTAACCATAAGATACATGACAGATCCAATAGCATTAGCATATGGGATAGATCTCATTTCACGAATTTCAGATTCGGTTTTTGGTGACTGAGTTTTGGATAATAAGAAATGAGAAGCCAATGGCACACTAGCATATTTCGCTTCAGTCATTGAAATTTTTTCTAGAATTTTACCAATGTAAGAGGACTGATTTAGAAATAAAGTGCCTTTAGATCTATCCCGAACGATATTCATGCCTAATATCCTTTTAGCATCCCCCAAATATTTCATGTCAAATTGTTCACCTAAGCGACTTTGAACATGATTAATAGATTTAATGCACGAACTTATCAAGAGCATATCATCTACATAAATAAGTAGGAACATTGTAACATCACATTCAGTCTTGAAATAAAGGCAAGGATCATATGCACTTCGATGGAATTTCAAGGACAGCATGCAATCATTAAATTTCTTGTTCCACTCTCTAGGGGACTGCTTCAAGCCATATAAGGTTTTATTCAGCAAGCACACATAATCCGGATGGTTACTATCTATAAAACCTTCTGGTTGTTTCATGTAGATGGTTTCTTTCAATTCACCATGCAAAAATGCCATTTTAACATCTAATTGTTTCATCTCCCAATTATGATGTGCAACTAATGCAAGCATGATGCGAACAGTGGTGAATTGAACTACAGGTGCAAAAATCTCGGTATAGTCAATACCTTCTCGCTGAGTGAAACCTTTAGCTACTAACCTCGCTTTGAATCTGATGTCATCCTCATCCTTTTTGACTTTAAATAACCACTTACAATCAATCAAAGAACAATTTCTAGGTTTTGGAAGAAGTTTCCAAGTATTATTCGCATGCAAGGATGTCATTTCTTCATTCATTGCACTTAACCATTCATTTGATTTATCAGACAACAAAGCATCATTGTAAGATTTAGGTTCATTCCCATCAAGCATATCAAACACATTGAAAGCAAGAGAAGCCATATGGAAATCATCTAAGTGTATAGGTCTTCTAACATTTCTTCTAGACCTATCCCTAGTTAATTGATAATCAGACAAGTCAGGAACAGATTCAGATTCGTCTCCATTTTCAGATTGATTATCAGGTTGAGCATTAGAGGATTCAGGATTTTCCATATTATCCGATTCAGCAGGTAACTCATTATCACTAATATGCTCCACCCTAATCTGAACAGGGTGGGGATAATTTTCAGCAGCTAACACAGGAGCAGGTAAAGGATTATTAAGACAAGGAAATTCAGTTTCATTAAACACAACATCCCTACTAGTGATCACCTTCAATCCGGGTTCAGATCTGACCCATAAACGATAACCCTTAATACCATCAGGATATCCAAGAAAAACACATCTCAAGGACCTAGGCTCAAGTTTATCAACATTTTGATGCACATAAGCAGCACAACCAAACACACGAATGTTTGAAAAATCAATAGCATGACCCGACCACACAGACTCGGGGTAATTACCATTTAATGGTATAAAAGGTGATCTATTGATAAGATAGGCAGCAGTTAAAAGAGCCTCACCCTAAAAACTTTTGGACAACCCAGAAGTGGCGAGCATAGCCCTAACCTTTTCAAGGAGGGTTCGGTTCATTCGCTCAGCCACCCCGTTCTGTTGAAGGGTGTACGGAACTGTCTTATGCCTAAGGATGCCATTTTCAGAACACATAGTATCAAACTGAGTATTGCAAAATTCAAGACCATTATCGGTCCTTATCTTTTTAATCCGTTTTCCGGTTTGATTTTCCACTAAAGTTTTCCAAGTTTGAAATTTTTCGAACACATCAGATTTCAGTTTGAGTAGAAAAATGAAAACTTTCCTAGAATAATCATCAATAATGGACAAGAAGTAACGATTCCTCCCATGAGTCGGGACACTGGCAGGACCCCAAACATCAGCATGAACATAATCAAGCACATTGGAACTCATACCAGATTTTTCAAAAACAGGATCAGGGGAATTGGGATGTTTTGGAAATTGGGTTTTATGTTGTTTGCCATACATGCAAGAGTCATAGAAAGACAACTTAGAGATTTTATCTTTTCCAAAACACTTTTTTTTATGCAAGATATCTAATCCCTTCATGCTCATGTGTCCTAACCTATTATACCACAATTCGGTTTTATCCGCACAAACCAGGTTGGAACATGCAGTAGTTTCAGTTTGGCAAATATATAAATTAAATTTCCGGATTCCTTTAAACAACATTAAGGAACCTCTGCAAATTTTCATATAACCATTTCCCCATGAACCCCTAAGACCCTCATCTTCCAAAGTAGTACAAGATATCAAATTATGCGATAAATCAGGAATATATCTGACATTTTTTAAAGTAAACTGAGTACCATCAGCAAATTTCAAACAAACATTCCCTACCCCGGCCACAACCCGTTTCACTTTATCAGGCATATAAACATACCGATCACCAAGATTAGTATAACTCGTAAAATGCTGTTTATAAGGTGTCATATGGTGAGTGCATCCGGAATCCAGCAACCATTCGTTTTCACACAAACCAGAAAGCACAGAGTTCACAGAGGGACGCAAATCATCAATAACCAAAAAGACATCACCCACAGTCAAATTAGCCTGATCATTTTGAAAATTCTTTTTAGGCTTGGTGCATTCTTGTATATAATGACCAGATTCACCACAGTTATAGCATTTGCGATTTTTAGGCCGGAACTTAGATTTATCCTTCCATTGCCCCTTTTTCTTATTAGACTTCTCAGAATCATCTTTGATAAACGGTTTATTTTTAAGGTGTGGTTTAGACCTTACAAAGTTGATATCAAAAACCGGTTTAGAAACCTTATTAACTTTAAAGTCTAATTCCTTACTCTTCAAGCCACTTATAACAGTGTCTAAGGTCACAGAGTACCTACCATATTTTATAGCAGATTTCACATCATTATAAGCATTAGGGATAGCATTCAAGAGCGCAATAGGGGAATAATCATCAATGTTTTTATCACTCGTTTGTTTTATATCTTGTACTAACTTTGTAAATGTATCAAGATTACCATCAATATCTTTATTCAAATCCAGCTTATAACGAAAAAACTTTTCGAGGAGGAATAATTTATTTGGCAAAGATTTTTCAGTAAACGTTTCCTCAAGTTTATCCCAAAGCTGTTTAACATTATCAATTCTGCCTATTCGTCTAATCACAGAATCAGACAAGTTCAAGATTATAGAAGAATGAGCAAACTCAATTAATTACTCTCGTTTTTCAGAAGACACATCGGACGGAAAAGTACCTTCAATGTCTTTAAAACATTTTTGTTGGACAAGTATAGATTTCATTTTCTATTGCCAAATTCTAAAATCTCCTTTGCCGTCAAAAGGTGCCATTGTAAATGAAGTTAGAGAACCCATTTAAGTATTTGTAAAAAATCACACAAGATTTAAAAATTACCAGCACAAGGTACTATTAATACTGAAAAAAAACTGAGATGACAGATAAATATCACGAAGATACCACGAAGAACAAAACCACACCAGATTTTGAAAATAAAGTGAGCTGGAATTGAATACCAATATCACACAGATATCACAAAGATTAAAATCACACCAGATTTTAAAACGATACGAGCTGGAATCATATCCCAGAGCCCCCACAAGATCCGAGGAACACTTACGGTCCAGGCAAGGGGGTTTGGTATGCTCGGAGATAGCGATTACAGTCTCAACACAAAGATAGCAAAAAACCAAAGCAATCATAGTCACCAAGACAGAAGCAGACGGAAGCAAAAAATAAAAGGGCAGCACACCAACAATACTGAATTTAAGAGAGAGTATGAAATGTGATACCTGAGCGGATCCCTCGGCCGGAATCCGTATGCCCTTCCGAATAGAAACCCCTTTTAGAGGCTCCGATACCACTGTAGGGTAACTATTCGGAATACATAAAAAATTACACAACAACGCAGTAAACGAATTACAAATAAATTCTGGAGATTAAGAACGGTTAAGTATACGTTTGAAAATATCGAACCTTAGGTTCGAACCCGTTTGAAAGTGTCGAATTTTAAAATTTAACATTTGAATATACGTTTGAACACCTCGAACCGAGTCGAACTTTAGTGAATCGAGTCGAACTTTTTGACTAAACGTTTCAAATTTTTTACGAGCGATTGAATTAAATGGATGGGAGTTGTTGAGAAATGAAAAATGAGATAAATAATGATAAATTTGTATCTTTATCAGATTTTCAACATAGGTTTATGTTGGGAAAAATACCGACAAACGTCACGTTACAATGAGTAAAGCGGAATCTCGTTTGACAAATTCCCACTCTTCAATCGTAACTTTGTGGTTACCGACGAGTAGAGCAACAATTACAACTCGATAAAATTAATACCAATGATATCCGAAAAACAATAAACATGAGACACAAATTTTAGCGTGGAAAACCCCTCAAGACGAGAATAAAAACCACGGGACCGAAGCCGCTTAAATCCACTATCACCAATACACACAAATACACAATCGTCCCTAATACAAACTAGGGGTAAACACCAATCGTCAAATACTTGGTAATAAATGTTCTTCAAGTATTTGGAATCAACAACAACAACAAGATCGAGAAAGGAAACAACCGTAAATAGCTTACACAAAGAGCTAGCGAAATACCCGTACTTCCGGAATCAAAAACTCGATCTACACCGGTGAAAAGATTTGCCCAATAGCTACCAAGCTCTTGTCAAAAGATCACGACGATCCGACCGATAAATCTCCGGGAAATTGAAGAAATTTATTTCTCTCTCTTGTTTCTCTCTCTATCTCTCTCTCTTGTTCTTCAAAGTGTGGAAGATGAAGTTTGTGAAATCCCGTGTGAAATTCAGCATAAAAAGATCCCCATTTGCAGGTTTGACCCGTGTGCCGCGGCCCGGCCCAAGTGTGTCGCGGCACACAGCGCAAAATTGCGCCCAGGACTCGGCAGGGGCCGCGGCCTGGCCCCTGCAGAGTACAGACGCGCCAGGCGAAAGACGGGGGCCGCGGCTCGGCAGGGATGTGCCGCGGCCCCAGGTGATCGGCAGCGATTGACAGCTCTCGGCAGGGAGGGGCTTGGCAGGGGCCGCGGCCCAGAGTACAGTCTCCGCCAGAATGTGCCGAGTGATTTCAGGGCCGCGGCTCGGCAGCTGTGTGCCGCGGCCCAGCAGTCCAAGGTGAGAAAAATGACTTTTCAAGCGAAGTGCCACGGACCGGAGGGTTTGTGCCGTGGCCTGGAGTCCCGTCGACTCCGAAAATGCCTATATTTCGGAAATTACTCTTACAGTTTACATCATATCTAAGGAACAATGATCAAATAGGCTTCTAAGCTCTTTGGCGATCGGGCCGCATTATTTCGCACTGTTTGGTCCGATCTGCTGAACTATCAATTTTAACGTTCGCTTATACATTTGCATGTGCGAACCGAGACGCGGCACGAACTTTTTCGAGCCGAATAATACGAATCGAATCGAACTTTTTACGTCCGCTCACAGCCCTAACTGGAAGTCAGAGACCAAAGAGACAAAGATGTACCTCTGAGTCACTGGGTTGTGTTCTCGACTTTCCAGCGGTGGAGATGTTAGTTGTGTGGCTCAATGACAAAGTGGTGGTTGTGCGGCAGAGCAACAATGGAGAGGCGGTAATTTTGGGAATTAGATATGTAGGTTGAATTGGAAGACCAAAGGCATGTAGCTATATATTCTCCTATCCCGCTCGTTTCAATCCTAATCATTGATTCAGTTTCCAATTTTCCACAAATAACTATAATAGGTAAAAAATGAATAAAATACAAATAATTATTAAATATAATATTATAAAATGATTCGGTTCGGATTGTTCTCAACTTCGGGGCGGTTCGTTTTTTTTGATTTGGTGTAATAGCTAAAATCGAATCAAATCGAAAATTTTTGGTTTTTGAAAAAAAAAACAAATCATTGGTTTTTGTTTCGATTTTGATTTTTTGGTTTTTTCGATTTTTTTGGTTTTGATTCGATTTTTGCTCACCCCTAAATGTTATTACTTTAACACTTCACCTTGTGCCTAGTCTACAAACGCATGTCATGTTGCCTCGTTAAAACCTCGTCAAGCAAAAACACAGTGGGAAAAATATCTTGATCGTAGGGAAAATAGTACAACATCCAGACACATCAACTTTAGACTTCGCCCTTTGAGCCTATCCTTTCATATGACCGTTACATTAATCATAGCTACTAAGATGGTCATTCCATCGATCTCTAAAATCATACACCTGGTTACCTCGTTAAAAACTTTTCCAAGTGATATAAAACCTTGTGTGAAAAATGATCCTTGGGAGGAAAAGAGTATAATGTACGATGTGGATGTAAGACTTCCCCTCAAGTCTACATCTCTCCCTGACTTATACATCAATCGGGGAAACTTTGAGAAACTTGTGCATGTATCGTTTGCCTCATTAAATTGGCCAAGTAACAAAACCCAATGGAAGAAAATAAACCTTGATCAAAGAAAAGAGTACAACGTTGGTGAGTAAGTTTCTTTATAACTCACCCTTTTCCCTCTACCTTTACATCGATTTCGGGAGTTCCAAAATTCCCTGCATTCCGATGCTTCTCACATGTTTTTCAACACGGCTTTGGATAAAGATTTGGTAAACAAATTGGCCACATTCTCCTCATGTTTCACTTGCTTTACTTGAATGTTGAGGAGAGCCTGTTGTTGCTGATTGTAGAAGAATTTTGGAGATATGTGCTTTGTGTTATCCCCCTTGATATACCCAAGCTTCAACTGTTCGATGCAAGCTGCATTGTCTTCATATATGCATGTGGGTGCTTCAGTGACATTACTTAGTCCACTGTTAACTCGGATATGTGTAGTAATAGCTCTTAACCAAATACACTTACGTACCGCCTCATGCAGAGAGATAATTTTCACGTGATTAAATGGGGTAGCTACAAGGGTTTTCTTAGTAGATCTCCAAAATATAGTGGTGTTCCTAATAGCGAATACATAGTCAGTTTGGGAATGACCTTTGTGTGGGTCGGAGAGATACCCTACATCAGAAAATCCTACCAATACGTTTGTCGGGGTAGGTTATTCGGCGTTAGCATTTACTTTCCTTTGCTTGCTTGTAGGGAAAGAACAGTCCCAAGTCAATTGTTCCTTTTAGGTATCTGAATATGTTCTTGATACCATTCTAATAACGTTTCGTCGGTGCTAAACTAAGTCGAGCCAACAAATTTACTAAGAAGGCGATATGAAGTCGTGTACATTGAGCCAAGTACAATAGAGCGCTTATTGCACTTAAGTATGGAATTTCAGCTCCTAAAAGCTCCTCGTCATCTTCCTTTGGACGGAATGGATCTTTCTTCGCATCCATGCTATGACCAATCATGGGAGTGCTAGTCGTGTGTGCTTTGTCCATGTTCAAGCGTCTAAGCATCTTCTTGACATAAGTAGATAGGTGGATGAGAACTTCACAGACTCTATGTTCTATCTAAATGTCTAGACAGAAATGAGTCTTCCCAAGATCCTTCATCTCAAACTCAATTTTCAAGTATCCGGTGGTTTGTCTTATTTCATCAAGAGTACCGATTATATACATATCGTCGACATATACTGCGATGATCGCAAATCCAGAACTTATTTTCTTTACGAGATGCAAGGACATAGTTCATTGTTCTTATATCCCTTCCCAATCAAGTATTCACTCAGACAATTATACCACATCATACCGGATTATTTCAAACCATAAAGTGAGTGTTTCAAATGAACTGAATATGCACACTGTGATCTAGAGTTACTTTATTTAGGTAATGGAATGCCTTCAGGCACTTTCATGTAAATCTCCATATCTAGATCCCCAAAGAGATACGCAGTGACCACGTCCATTAGCTGAATTTCCATCCTTCGGAAATAACTCGGTTAATTAAATAACGGAATGTAATAACGTCCATTACGGGGAGTACGTTTCCTCGTAATCGATAAAAGGGCATTGTGAGAAACCTTGTGCAACAAGTCGAGCCTTGTACCTTAGGACTTCGTGATTCTCATTACACTTTCTGACAAGAACTCATTTATGTCCAATAGGCTTTACACTTGGCGGAGTTAGCACTACTGAGCCAAATACCTGGCATTTTCTCATAGAGTCAAGCTCTGCCTCGATAGCTTGTTTCCATTTAAGCCAATCCACTCTTCGTTGACATTCTTCAGCATAGCGTGGTTTGCTATAGCCGTGATCTATAATTTCTTGAGCAACTGTGTATGCAAACACATCATCAATATGAGTGGTTCATCGTTCCAAAAAAATCAGACGCACTTTCATAGTTGATTGAGATCTCTTTGTTCTCTGATGTTGAATCAATCTTCGGGGTATCCCCCAGTAATGATTCATGGACATAGATATAATGAGAGATAATCTCATGGGAAGGGTTCCCAGTTGTTGTGCCGAGATTTATACATCTCAACAGGCGATCGGCACAGAGACCGGGCGACCGAGCCAGAGTCGAATAGACCAAGGCAGACTGGCCTACAGAACGGAGATCCCAGATCGAACCCAAGTGCCAAGCGATCAACATCTAAGGCGATCGTCTCTTGGCACCTGGCGATCGACTCTGGTGCTCGGCCAAGGACGACCGCCTCATGCCACGCGAGGCCAGCATCCGCCAAGTCTGCGAAGGCCAAAGCTCGAAGCAAGGACCCATGTGCAGATCCGCGAATGGCGCCGCAGAACATGGATTGTTGACCACAACCTATCACCAATCTCACCTACCGACAGACCCGCCGAAAGGTGCAAAGTGGGACCTCCCGGGACAGCGACTCAGGATGCGTGCAGGCTCCTCATTGGCTCGCACAGCTGGCTGCCAGCAGCAGCCGCGGACTTTAAGGCAAACGACCCACGTGCTGCAAGACGATCGCCCCCTTATTATAACACAAGAAAGGCGATCGCCCAGCTATGGCCAGTCCTATAAATAGGAAGCCTCAAGCAACAGAAAAAGGGTTCAGAAGTTCAGCTCATAAATTGGCTTCTCTCTCTTGGCAACGCTATACACTTCGGACTTCTTTCTCTCTCACTCTCAAGACCTCTTAACCCATAAGACGGTCGGCAGAAACGAGAACAAGAACTCAGAGCAACTCTAGTTCTTTCGGCAAGCACTCTACAGCTAGATAACTAGGATCTTTTACACTCATTGTAATTGCATTCTTACATTAATATTTATACTCAAACATATTTGTATTAATAACATCTTGCGAGAGCATTCAAGCCCGGGCCTAACAAACCCGGCAAATCTTGTGTTATTTCCATTCCCACGAACGTGCTCTCGCAAACTTGTTTGCTACCCATCCATTCCAGCAATATCTATCTCCGGATAATATTTTGGGCAACAACAATTGGCGCTAGAAGAAGGGGATCTTAACTTTTATTTTTTATTCCGACCGTTTCGAAGAACACTCATTGTTCTCCGGAACATATACCTAAAGAAACACTCACTGTTCTTCAGAGAAAGACCTTCAGAGTCATGACATCGGCCAACACATCGAAGGGAGCCACTCTCCGATCCACCGGACGCCTTATGCCGGCTCAATCCGAGCTCCAGCCTACGGCAGAGGGTAGCCGCGGCGACGCGAGACTCTCGATCCCGCGCCCGAGGGACGGCCCCAGCCTTTCGCTCGACCAGTTCCAAACCGCAGAACAAATCGAGGAGGCTATGGCCATCCTGAGGGAGCGACGGAGAGCATTCGACTCGCCCGCAATTACCCCATCGGCCATCCGCCGCGCGGGCAAGCGGAAGCTCAAGGGGTTACTTGACGAGCGATCGTCAGGAAGCCCCGATTCACGAGCAGAAGCACTCGCGAGGCGGGACGGTTTCGTTTTCAGCCGCCTAGGCAGCGACCCATCTTGGCGACCGGGGCATTCTGGCCCCAGCCACGAGACGACGGAGACCGAATCCGTCACCAAGAGTTCAGCTTATCCAACTCCCAGAAGGCAGGACAACCATCTGGCTCCTCGCCGAAGAACCAAGATCGGCGGTGACGACCTCATCGCCTACCGTGGAGCCAGGAGATCGGTACACGATCGCCTCGGCGCCCGCTCCGAGAGCCAAACCACAAGCGACCAAGCTACGGCGATGGCCGCAATGCAACGCCAGCTCGATGACATGAAGGCGCTCCTGGAATCTGTGGCAAGCGCCAAGAGAAAGATCGCTGGGCCGAGCGAGCCGCTCGCGGTCCACATCGAGCTTGCCCCCGTGCAACCAAGGATCACTCCTCCTCAAACACCTTTGTACGAAGGAAGGTCGGACCCCGAGACTCACCTGAGCAAGTTCCGGATCTACATGATCGGGTGTGGGGCATCAGACGCGACCAGGTGCCGAATGAAACACTGGGCGACCTGGCTTATAGGTGGTATGTCTCATTACCACCGCGATCCATTAGCTCCTTTGAGCAACTGGCGAGCGACTTCACGTCGTACTTCACCACCAATGTCGCTCGACCAGAAGGCCCCCACCGCATGATGAAAATCAGGCAGGGGGAAGACGAGTCCAATGCAGACTACATCGACCGGATATATGAGATTATCCTCAACGGCGAGCCCCTAAGCGACGAGATCGCCCTATACTCGGTCCTAGGGGGATTCAATGGTCTTTCGCCCATGTTCAGGCACCTTACGAAGGACATCCCCCCGACCTACGCAATCTTTCGCGCCAAGGCCGCAGACTTTTTGGCCAGGCGGAGGTTGCTTTTTCACCTATGAGCAACGCGATCGGCGACCGAATGAAGATCACCAGTCTCCCGAACCGATCGTCAGAATCAAATGCCGCGATCGGCGTCAGAACGATGACCACCAGTCTTCCAACTCGATCGCCCTTATCAAGCAACATCTCCAAAAATGGAGGACTCGCTCGCCATCTACGGTTCATCATCTAACATGATGGACCTAGGCACGAGATCGCCTCCCCCGCACAACGTATACCGTCAAGGGTCGCCATCTAACTTGATGATCCGAGGTAGAAGAGTGCAGCCATGGTCCTGGATGTCGATGGAACCGACAGCTTCGGCCATGCAAGGCTCCATTGGGCTGCGATCGCTCGCCCTTCGTTTAAATACGAGGCGGGCGTAGCCGAGGGACCCTCCAAACAAATCAGTGGACACGTTCGCCCGCCCTCAAAGGTTCATCATCTAACTTGATGGACCCGGACAATGCGATGCGTCCCTACCCCCGTCACAACGTATATCGTCGAGGATTGCCATCTAACATGACGATCCAAGGTAGAAAAGTGCTAACAGGCTGTGGACGTGGAGTCGATCAATTCGACGACGCCCCGCGCAAGGACTCCTCCAGACCGAGACCGCACGCCCTTCGTTTAAATACGAGGTGGGCGCAGCCTAGCAGAGGACCCTCACAATAAAATGAGTCACGAGACAAACCTACAGTTGGAATGTCGCTCGCGCACAAGACACGGTCATGGAGGTCGGTCCATCGAACTCCGCCACTGTGCACGGTTCCTCAAGGTCAAAACAACCGACCTTCCACGAGGGATATGCAAAATTAAAGATCACAGGTACAAGACCGAAGATAGCTCGCCAGACGATCAGTTCGCCCAAAATCCAAGACAAAGTCCGCTCAACGGATCGCCTGTCTTTATCCTCAACGATCGCCAATAAGAACCACCTCACTCCGTGTCTTCAACATCGGAGCAAGCTGGGGGGTAATTGTTGTGTCGAGATTTAAACATCTCAACAGGCGATCGGCACAGAGACTGGGCGACCGAGCCAGAGTCGAATAGACCAAGGCAGACTGGCCTACAGAACAGAGATCCCAGATCGAACCTAAGTGCCGAGCGATCGACATCTAAGGCGATCGTCTCTTGGCACCTGGCGATCGACTCTGGTGCTCGGCCAAGGACGACCGCCTCATGCCACGCGAGGCCAGCGCCCGCCAAGTCTGCGAAGGCCGAAGCTCGAAGCAAGGACCCATGTGAAGATCCGCGAATGGCGCCGCCGAACATGGATCGTTGACCACAACCTGTCACCAATCTCACTTACCGACAGACCTGCCGAAAGGTGCAAAGTGGGACCTCCAAGGACAGCGACTCAGGACGCGTGCAGGCTCCTCATTGGCACGCACAGCTGGCTGCCAGCAGCAGCAGTGGACTTTAAGGCAACCGACCCACGTGCTGCAAGACGATCGCCCCGTTATTATAACACAAGAAAGGCGATCGCCCAACTACGGCCAGTCCTATAAATAGGAAGCCTCCAGCAACGGAAAAAGGGTTCAGAAGTTCAGCTCATAAATTGGCTTCTCTCTCTTGGCAACGCTATACACTTCAGACTTCTTTCTCTCTCACTCTTGAGACCTCTTAACCCATAATACGGTCGGCAGAAACGAGAACAAGAACTCAGAGCAACTCTAGTTCTTCCGGCAAGCACTCTACAGCTAGATAAGTAGGATCTTTTACACTCATTGTAATTGCATTCTTATATTAATATTTGTACTCAAACGTAGTTGTATTAATAAAATCTCGCGAGAGCATTCAAGCCCGGGCCTAACAAACCCGACAAATCTTGTGTTATTTCCATTTCCACGAACGTGCTCTCGCAAACTTGTTTGCTGCCCATCCATTCCAGCAATATCTATCTCCGGATAATATTTTTCAGCAACAACACTAGTATTGATGATTAAGGGATTTGTTTGTGCCTCACATACCCTTTTCTTCCTTGGGCGGCTGTATATCAAACTAGGTGGCCTCATCCTTTTCCTTTTGGGAGTCACGACCTCAATTGCACTTCCACTGGGTGCGGTTGCATCACTTGGTACATTAGTGATGTGCCCCTTTTTAAGGACTTCTAACCTTGCAGGCACATTTGCAGCCAGAATGTGAGATCTTGTCACTCTTGCGATATCAGTAAACGTGTCAAGCATCGAATATGCTACGATCTGAAGATCGAGGATTCTTTGTACTTCACGATCACATAGTGAGGTACGGGGATCATAATGAGACAGACTATGAACGGACCAAGACAATTCCTGTCGTTCCTCGAGAAATTTCTTTTTCTCCTCTCCCCTTAACGACGGTAGATAAACTGTCAAGGGTTCTAAATAGCGGATAAGTGTTGGGGATTCATATATTTTGGATCATCCGGAAACAGCATCTCTGAGTTAAGACAGGGGTAAGGCTGCGTACATCCGATCCCCCTACCCTATTTTTTGCGGGAGCCGTTGAGGCATTGGGGTAATGTTGTTGTTGTTGTTGTTGTTGGGGATTCATATCCAACGTCAATACCTAAACGTCTCTGAGGACCCATCTTATTGCGTTGTGCGGTCGTAATCGGCACATACGTTGCACAAGCAAATATGCATAAATGTGAGATATCTGGATCATATCCAGTTACCAACTTGTACGCAGAGAATGGTTGGCAAACATTGGGTCTGAAACGAATAAGTAAGGCTGCATGTAAAACTGCATATCCCCAAGCAGAGATGGGCAGATTGGTGCACAAAACCAATGCGCGTGCTATCATTTAGATTCATTTAATTATTGCCTATGCGAGACCATTTTGTGTATGCACATGGGGAACGAGATTCCGATTCCGATTCTGGTTGACATTAGGGGTGTTCATAATCGGGTATCAATTTAAGCGGCCGCAGCCTGACCCGATAAATCGGGTACCCGTTTTACCGGGTACCCTATTTATTCGGGTCGGGTAAATAGGATACTCGGACCCGAATTGTAATTGTATTTTGCACAATTCTAAATTATAAAAATAAAATAACTTTTGCAAAAACCGAACAACTCTACTTAATAATTAATACATCAAAATCAAATAACTCATCAAATCACATATGCATCAATCCAAAATGAATTACAATAATTTAAAACAACATAAGAAATTAAAGTTTTAATAAAAAATCAAATAAAAAGTCCCATTTCAAGACAAAAGAACAGTCGACACGATTTTCAGCTAAAGCCAACGCCGCTAATGCCATCAACAGTCGACACGATTTCCAGCTCAAGAGGTCACATTGAGCCTGTAGTATAATTATGAAACATGTAAGCTATGTACAAGCCTTTAAGGTGCACATTTCAACTCATAAGAAATAGGAACTAATTATATCATTTACAATTCAAAGGTAGAGAAAATAGGGATAAAGTACTAGCCTGCTTCATATGTTATATCTGAACCGTCGTCACTAGTCTCATCATTTATGATTATCAGTTGCTTGGAAATTAAAACTTTCATACCTACAAAAAGATGTAGAAAAATACAGAATATATTAGCATACAAAAGATGCAGAAAAAAAATGACACTGGACAAAATATTAACAAATAAAAATTTTCAATGTGCCTGGACACTGGACAAAAAACAAAAAATGACACTGGACAAAAAATGACACTGGAAAAAAGATGCAGAAAATATACACAAAATATTAGCAAATTAAAAGATGCAGATTAAGCAGAATATACTGGACAAAATACAGAAAATGACACTGGATAGAAAGTTACAGAATACCATTTGAAATCTCTTTTTCTGTTTTTATAGTAAGTTACAGATTAAGCACAAAAATGATACTAAAGTAAATAAAATATGCAGAAAGTTACCTTCTCCTTCTTCCATAGTTTCCAAATCAACCATATTTTCCTCTATATTGATTGGTTCATGAGAGGTACGCATCCAATCTTGAGAACATATAAGAGCTTCAACCATCCTTGGAGTCAAAGAGGTTCGGAAAGAGTCAAGTACACGCCCTCCCGTGCGAAAGGCGGACTCTGAAGCTACTGTTGAAACAGGGATTGCTAATATGTCACGAGACATTTTCATAAGAATGGGATAACTCTTTCTTTGTGCTGACCACCAATCCAATATATCAAATTTCTCGTCAATATCATCATCACATTCTGGTTCATCACCCAAATACTTTTCCAATTCAGTCTTTGAAATAAAAGAATCCATATTCACATGTTCCCTCTTATAATCCTTTCTCAAGCTTTTCCTCTTGACTCCCATTCCACTATCACCCACATGAGAAGGTGTTGAAGCCAAAGAAGATGACACAATTTGCTTTGGCTGAGCTTCAGATGATGCATAGAAATCAAATAAAGTTTCCAACACATGTTTAATCCATTGACATAAGACAACTGACGAGGCTTCAGCATAAGATCGACGAACAATGTACTCAACATATTAAATTTATGCCTAGGATCAAGAACCAATGCAATGAACATCAAAATATTAACATTCGTAACATTTGACCAATACTTGTAAAACTTACTCTTCATTTGCAAGGCCATATTCTTAAGGCCCTCATTCTCACTGTTAGTATAATCAGAAATCTCATAACCAATATCATATATATGTTCAACAAGAGAATTACCCATCACATATCGAGAACCGGATAATTTCAATGTAGCTTCATAAAAATACCAAGAAAAGGCAATAAACAAGCAACTCTATCCCATTCCATATCATCGGGTGCACCACCCACCTTCCTAAGTTCCTTAGTATAAGGAGTATACTTAGTTTTCAAATTCTTAAAAGCCTTCCTAAACTCCAAAGCTGTCTTAAGCATCAAATAAGTGGAATTCCATCTCGTTTCAATGTCCAAACAAATAAGGCCTTTACTTTTCAAGTTTTCTTCTTCAATACAAGACTTAAACTTCTGAAGCCTAGAAGGAGAGGACCTCACATATTTTACTGCAGCACGAACTTTAACAATAGCAACATCAACCTCTTTCAAACCATCTTTGACAACCAAATTCAAAATATGTGATGCACACCTCATATGTAAAAATTCTGCATCTAACACACATCTATCCCATAATTTAGCAACTTTTTTCAAGTATCGTATTGCTACATCATTTGAACTAGCATTATCAACAGTCACAGTCAAAATCTTCTTCAGGCCCCATGCTAGCAAACATTTTTCAACACTCTTACTGGTGGGAACGGTTCGGGTTGCCGGTGCTGGATCGGGAGATCGGCCGCCCTCGAGACCGAATTCTTCGTCGTCAAGTAGAAGCTCGTCAGATTGAAAAACAAACGACGTCGTCGAAAGCAAAAGGGAGACACATAGGAAGGGAAACCAGGACGGCGAAGATGGAAGTCTGATTCTCATGGTGGATGCTGAGATGAGACAGAGTTGTACTTTAGTATACACAGTCAAGGGTTCATTTATTTGTGTGTTTTGTACTTTCTTGAATAGTTTGGACTTCGGGAAGATTTGTAGTCTTGTCCCACTGAAGTGTGTGTGAGTGCGTCTCTCATCTTTGAGGCCGCCTCTCATCTTTCCAGTATTACAGAAGTCTAATCAGTTCCATAATTCTACCGATTACAAAACCAAAAGCATCACTCCATCTCATCATTTCACGATATGTCTTAACTGAAGGTCCGATATGTTCATCTCCTAACAATCAAGGTATGATGGTTGTTCCTAATTTGTCTGCTACCTATCAGAAATTGGTTGAGGGTGGATCGTCCATTTGCAGGGACGAGGACCCTCCGCCATTGTTGCCTTTGGTATCGGGTGATGATCCTTTACAGGCTGCTGCCACCCAATTTCAGACTACAGACGCACTAAAGGTGTCTGATAAAAGTCCTAGCCGAAAAATACTTTCTGTCAAGCCTGTTTCCAGCTTTTCAGATTCTGGCCTGTGCTACTCGGAACCTCCTAAAACACGTAGAGCTCCTACCTATGCTGCTGTAGTGAGGAACATGAAGGAACCAAGGTTGAGTTCCAAACCAAATAGTCCAGCCGCTGCCCCGAGTATGCATCCGAATGGTAATCCGACTACGAAATTTGCTGAAAGGAGTTTCTATGATGATGGTGAACCTACTGCCTTTGGGCAAATTTTGGAAAGAGATGGCAGGAGAATTATATCATTTTCTGCACAAGAACTCGAGGAACTTGTTGTTCCTTTCAAGTATACATTGGTCGGGAAATTTTCCCATGGTTTTCCCTCGATGAAGACTCTCAGGTTGATAATGGGAAATCTCAAACTTAAAGACGATTTCTCAGTCTCACTTCTTGAAGAAAGGCATGTGCTTATACGTCTTCATTGTGAGGAAGATTACACTCGGTTATGGTGTCGTCAAGTTTGTTTCATTGCTGGGTTCCAGATTAAAATGGACCCCAGATTTTTGTCCACAAGTTGAAGCCCCATATGCCCCGGTTTGGGTGAATTTTCCTTACCTCCCGGTTCATTTATTTGACAAAAGAAGTCTCTTTATTATTGCTTCCATGCTTGGAAAACCCTTACGGATTGATAGTGCCACAGCGGATTTATCAAGAGCTTCTACCCCTCGGGTTTGTGTTGAAATTGATTTATGTCGACCCTTCTTGCCAGAACTGGAAATCAGTCTTGATGGGAAAATAGTAATTCAACGTGTTGAGTTTGAAAACATTCCAAAATATTGTTCAACTTGTAAGCACCTCGGCCATGCTGTGGTTTGGATCAGAATCCTTGAAAAAACCAAAGGCATCCGTTCATGCCGATGCTTCGTGAGCGATAAATTTTGTGATAGCTGTAAACATCTTGGGCATGTTTTATCTGCTTGTTTGAAGCCGCCCTTGGCGAGGTTCGCCCTCCGAGTACGTTGGTATCCCGTCCGATCCAGGCCTCTTCGAGAATACTTCCGCCCATCGGACCACCGTCTGTGTTACGCACCGCCGTTAGTGCCGAGTTCGTTCACCAGGTCAGCCCCCCTAAACCAGTTTTGCCGGCACCCGACGACTTTGATTTGGATGACTTGATTTCTTTAGATTCGAAAGGAATTATTACTTTTACTCCAGGATGGAATAATCCAACGAACAAGCCACTGAATGTTGCAAAAATTAGAGATGATATCCTTCAATCTTATGATCGATTTGATGATGATTCCGAAGTTGAGTCCGACTCTTATTTCATGCCTAATGGTTTTGTTGGGAAGAATTTTTACTCGGAGGGTGATTGCGCTGACTCCGATTCGGAGCCTATTTTAGTACCCAAAGAAAAAAGTTAAGAAAAAAGCGAAGACCAATACTGAGAAGCCTAAGCAGGCCGAGGAACGGGTGGAAACCATAATGGTGGAACCCGATAAATCTGCAGTTCAGAGAGGAAAGGTTCAAGACCATGATATGGATATGGAATTTCAAACGGTTGTGAGCAAGAAAAGGCAAAAGGAAGAAAAATCCCGGAAAAAACAAGTAAATGGCTCGTAGCTAGTTATGGATTTGTTTGGGTCTTGGCACCACATAATTATCGTTTTTTCATTTTGTGGATTTATTTGGGACTTGGCTCCCCAGAAATTATCGGCTTTGTAAGGGAATATGCCCTCTTAATCTTGTTTGTTATATTATATGGCCCGTTTTTTTTTTTTTAAAAAAAGTCTCCAGAATGACCACCAACTTGACAAAAGTTAATGATTCTCTTACGCAATTTCCAATTATCATCAATAAAATGAGTAGTGAGACACATATATGATAAATTTTGACTAGAAGTCCATGTGTCAGTGGTAAGAGAAACCCTTGAAGTGAAATTCTCAAAAAACTTCTTTAAGGTTTCTACCTTTCCAATATAAAGTGCATAACAATCTCTCGTAATAGTAGGACGTGATGGAAGAATAAAATCAGGAATAGGAACCTTGCAAAACAAGATAAAACCCTCTCGCTCAACGAATGAAAAAGGCAACTCATCAATAATCAACATCCTCACAAGAGCCCTTCTAATCTCATTTTGATCATACCGCCATAACTTAGGAATATTAACAGTCTCAACACTCCCATCACTATTAACTTTTGTTCTAGATTCAAAATCCAAGATGGTTTGCCTTTTATCCAAGTTAAAAGGAGCTTTCTTACACCTATTGGTGTGACGAGACATTGCATTAGTTCCATTTTTTTGCCGAACAACTAATCAAAGACGAACAATAAGAACATTTTGCATGATCTTTATCACCACAAATTTCAATAAAATGTTCCCAAGCACCTGATTTTTTCTTCCTTGTGGTCGCTCCTTTAGAAACTTCTGTGGATCTGCTGGTGCGTTTCTTCTTTTTCTTCTTCTGTGTTTGAGTCTCTGCTGCTGCCACCATCACTATCTCAGGCTCTACATCTTTGGAAGTGATATCGATCAAATGATCATCACTGTTATCCCCACACCATGACTGTGACATATTCTGTATTAAAAAATTAGACAACATCAATTAAAGTACATAAATATTTACAGAAGAAAAAGGAAATCAATTTGGTCAAAATATTTACAGAAATCAATTAAATTACAGAAATATTTACAGTGTTATCGTTTCTGCAATTCATTACAGTATGGAATGAGAAAAGAATCAAGCTACAAGTCTCGATCTATACGAAAGGCTATATCTGGCCCGGTGACAGTCAAATAGACTCATAAGATGGACATCAATAGGAAAGCGCATAAATTGACTCAACATTTGAACACTAAAGGCTATATCTGGCCCGGTGACAGTCAAATAGAGAAGCCTTCCTACTAGACTTCTATATTTTTTTGCATCAAAATAAACAATGGATTAATCGTGAATATACCATCTCCGGATGAATATTGGGAGCGCGGCTATAACCCTAGAGAAGAGAAGAAAAAGAGGCTCACACAACTGAAGTGGAAAGAGATGAAAAACGTGTGGTACCTTATAAGGAGTAGTTGACAGGCGACGATCTACATAAAAAATACTTCCAAAAGAGGCAAAAATGCAAGACTTTGTCGGCCAGAAAAGTTGGTTTGGCGGAAATGTGCAGAGCTGCGGTTGAAAAGTGCAGAAATGAAGTGCATAGCTACGGTGGAGTAAGTGAAAGAAACCTTACTTAACTATTATATATATATATATATATATATATATATATATTTGTGTGTGTCGGGTCGGGTACCCGGTCCAAAAAATATTCTCGGCCCATACCCAGACCCGAATTTAGTCTCTTTTTCCGGGTCGGGTACCCGGCCCGAAATATTTTTAAAATTTATAAAAATACCCGGTAAATTTACCTCGGGTCAGCGGGTAGTCGGGTTGGGTAGTTCGGGTCGGGTTTTTATGAACACCCCTAGTTGACATGCAGTAGTCATCAAATATTTTAGATGTAAATTTTCCTGCATTATCGAATCGAATAGACTTGATAGGATGATCAGGATGGTGAGTCCTAACACGAACAATTTGAGCTAGGAGTTTTGGAACTGTAGCATTTCGAGGGGAAGGGAGTGCGACATGTGACCAGCGTGTTGAAGCATCCACCAATACCATAAAGTACGTAAATGGTCTGCATTCTGGGTACATAGGTCCACAAATATATCCTTGTATACGTTGTAAGAATGGAATGTTTGCTTTAGTGTATTTAGCGTATGAAGGTCTCGCTCATACTTTAGCTAAAGAGCAGGCTTTGCAAAATTGAGTGATGTGCTTTGGACATAGTCAACTACTTAGAAGGGGCGTATGTCTCTAGTTCTTTAGACGACATGGCATGATTAGCATCAATATAGTTCTTTGTGTTCAGTTGTTGCCCTTTCGTCACTCGAAAGAATGGATGTCCGTGTAAGTTCTTTAGGACACGGATCATCATATCTCGACCGGAATGACCTAGTCTATCAGGCCAAAGCCTATATGAGTCTTTGTCCCAAAATTTCATTTATGGTGATAGCATAGTACCCTATGTTAGTGGTGTACAGTCCACTATTTTGACTCTTGAAGTTTTTCTAATATGCATTTACGTTCATATTCATTAGATGTAATATAAAGAAACTCAATTTCATTCTCACAGTGGGTTTCGACATGGAAACCATTGCTTATATCTTTAAAGAGAGCAAGGTTGGAAGTTCTCTAGGTGTATATAGAGCATCGGTAACTTGGAGAAGAGTGTCGTTAGACAACAAAAATTGGGAATTGCCTCGCCATTGGATGAGTTAGGAGGACCCAGTCATCGTAGTTACTGAGGAATGGCAGACGACTAGTTCAATGAATAGAAGCCTATTCCTAAGGATGGTGTGGGTGGTCCCACTATCTACCACGCATTCACGTTCTTCTTGATTCGTTCCTACGAAAAAGCGGAAAAAAATTTGAGCCATAAACACGCAAGCAATATTCAATTATTTGAAATAAAGCTAAGAATATAACGAAGAAATAATAATATCTTGTTCTAGAACAAAGTTGCATCACACCATTACTGAAAATAAAATATCGATAAAATCATTTTGAGGTAACTGTGCCAAATGTAAACGAGAAAGTAAACATAATGTTAGGATTCATTCATAAAAGGGTGTCTCTAATGACTGTGGCATATATGACTCATTGCGATTATAGATGACTGTGAAATTGACATCGGGGGACTTGTCGAGATAATCTCCCTCCATATATTGAGCTTCCCTTTCTTTGGACCCTCTATATTTCTTGTAATGAGCTGTGACTTGCTTGCTTGCATGGCAGTTCTGGTACCAGTGTCCAGCCTCTCTACAACGATAGCACGGTTCATTGCTGTAATATCCGCAATTTTCGATTTTCGGTAAATTTCTTTTTTGGCCGGAGTCCGTTTTGACGACTCGCTCATGACCGTTTCGTCATTTCGAGAATGATTAATTCTGCACTTTTTGTCATCCGAGTTCGTTTCGGTATCGTTTTGTTGAGTTCCGAGCTTTTTAGCGACTTTTCCGCACTTGAGTTCGATTCTTGCGAATCTCGTCCGAAACTGTTGTTTCGAGTTTCTCGTAAGTTCATTTAATGTTATTATTCATGTTGCGAGCTTTGGTTTGGTGTTTCGATCGCGTATCGTGATTTTCGGACGTTTTGGGCCATTTTCGTAATTTCCCAAAGTTTTGGGTAATTACTTCCGTTGTTGAATTCCGAGCCTTCGGGTGGTCGGAATTGTGTGTTCTCTTAGCTCTTATATTCGTCTTTGCGAGTACGTCGTAACCGTATCATCGATTCGTATTCAGGTTCGGGTTTCGGGGTCGTTCGGGCCGTCGGAGTTGGCCCCGGCCGAGTCATGGCCGGGCAACCTGGGCCCAGGCCGGCACTGGCCGAGTCACGGCCGGCAGTGCTCGGCAGTTTCTGGCCGAGCAGTCCGTGGGCCGCGGCACATGCTGGCAGGGCCGCGGCACACTCTGTGGCATTTTTCGGCCAAACCGACTGTACCGGGTGCCGCGGCACACGCCGGCCGGGCCGCGGCACACTGCCGACCACTGGGAGCCATTTTTGGGCCTGTGCCGCGGCACACTCCCGCTGGGCCGCGGCACACTGTGCAGCCTATTTATGGCCCTGCACACGGGTTTTTGGCCATTTTTCTCCTTCTTCTCCTTCTCTTCCGCGGCTGAGGGTGATCTTAACAACAAATCCATGAAGTTCTTGAGGTCATATCATCAATCGATCATCCGTTATCATCCTTTGATCCAGCGAATCAAGGTAATCTTCCTTAGAACCCTAATTTCGTGTTTTGTCGGGACGAATCGTGTTCTTGGCCGTTTTGGGGAAAACGCTTGAACCTTCGTCATTCGTTCTTTGAATTCAACGGCCTTAAGTCGTGTTAGGGAATTCATTTCATTATTGTTATTGTCCTTCGTAGTTTATGAACGCGAGTTGGCGATCGGTGGAGTCGGCGGGTTCGTAGTCGGTTCGTGTCAACTTACTCCGGTCGATTCTCCGCGTTGTTCTTATTCGAGGCAAGTACCTTGTCCATACTATTCTTGTTTTGAGGATATGATAATTGGTGATCGTCTTGGTGTGTTTGTTTATCTGTTTGAAATGAGTTTTCAAAAGAATCGGCTAGCCTCGTTAAAGGCCCTCTTTCAAAATCGTGTGTGTTTTGTGATTAGTGTGTTTCGTGAACGAGTATGTGAATCTTACGGATATGTTTGGTGTTGATGTTGCGCTTGATAATACGTGTGTACGTATATTATCTCTTTTCGGTGCGTTATGGTTTGATGTGGTGTTTTGCTAAGTGTTTGATGTCTCTGGTTGAATTGTTTGGATATCCTTGGTGTGATATGTTATTTGTGCATGATTGTTTCGCTCACCGCGGGTTGGTTCGACGGCCACGGCGGGAATCCAATGGTAGAGCCACGGATTCACGAGTGGTGAATGTAATTTACTCCCCGTGGGGTGGTTCGACGGGGCCACGGCGGGAGTCCAATGGTAGGGCCACGGTTTCACTCTTAAAATCTTCACAGGTTGGTGTATATTTAGTGAATGTATTTTACTCACCGTGGGTTGGTTCGACGGGGCCACGGCGGAGTCCAATGGTAGAGCCACGGATTCACGAGTAAAAACTTCACAGGTTGGTGTATATTTAGTGAATGTATTTTACTCACCGTGGGTTGGTTCGACGGGGCCACGACGGGAGTCCAATGGTAGAGCCCTGGATTCACGAGTAAAAACTTCACAGGTTGGTGTATATTTAGTGAATGTATTTTACTCACCGTGGGTTGGTTCGACGGGGCCACGGAGGGAGTCCAATGGTAGAGCCCTGGATTCACGAGTAAAACTTCACGAGTTGATATTGATTTTTATTTCCGTCGAGGACACGTGACGTGGGTTTTAACCCTGTGAATTATTGTCGGTTTTCTATTTGTGAAATCAAAACCATTGGGATGTGACCCTATTGATTTTTGGAAAGAGAAGGATTTGATAATCCTAAATTGTTTTCTATTAAAACTCTCGATGGCATTTTAAACTGTTTTATAAATTATTTCCACTGATTTGTGATCTTTCGGTATTGGATTGTTTTACCCAAACTCTTGCCTCGGGAAGTACTTTTCGTTACTTTTGGATTTTTGAGGATTCCTGGTTATTTTTATTCGTGGAATGTGAATTGTATGGCTCGTATTTTTGCACTTGTACTTGCACTAGAAAAACAGTGGAGTTTTGCTAACCCCCGAGTATTCGGGGGGTGGATGTCTATTTTTGCATTCAGGTTTTGGAGCATAGCACAGGCTCGGCACGAAGGATGATGAAAGATGAACGATACTAATCACATGAGGATCCGTTGATGTCGTATTGGTCTAATTGTATTTTCTTTTCCGCTGCAGTATCTTTTCCCCGTTGTACGAGAGTTTATTTTATTTTGACCCCTGCGTGGGTATGTGTTTGGAATTGAGTTGTATGTTATTATTGAAAGACCAAGTCGGTCTACTGAGTCATTTTATCCTTAAAGGCGGTGTTTAGATGTTTGATTTTAGTTATCAGTCTGGTAGATCCTCGAGGAGAGGGTCTACGGCGTGTAATATCCCTGAGTGGATTGGGGGTGTTACATAAATGGTATCGGAGCTTAGGTTGTGGAAACCTAGGCTGTCGGGTCAGTGGTGTCTATTGAGTCTTGTCTCGTCGGATTTTGTCTGACTGAGTCGTGTCGCGACGCGTCGTTTGAGTTTGTTGGTCGTGATTAGTATCGTGGGACGATCATCATCTTCGTGCGACCTGTGGAAGTAAGTCTCCCTTCTTTGTGTTGTGCCTCGTGTGACACGAGTTATTTTTATGATTATTTGTTAAGTGACGGAATCCTTATGTGGATTTTGATTTCACGATATTGTTGGGTACCAAATCGGATATTTGCGCCGTTTTATGCGGAAGCGAAAATAAATTGCGGAAAATAAAGGACACGAGGATTTATAGAGGTTCGGCTATTAACGAAGCCTACGTCCTCTCTCGATGTATCTTTTTCCTTAGGCTTAAGATCAAAACCTCTACGCCTCTCTTCTATCGGTCGAGGGATTACCGTTACAAGCTCGTCTTCTATCGGTCCGAGTAAAACCGTTTTTCCTTTTCTATTGGATAAGGAATCAACCACTCTAGCTTTATATGGGTACTAGATAAACCTCACTTAGATATCGATTGCGATTCTAACAATGTCGGATACTTGATCCTAATAACACCGAATCCAATCGTATCTTTTCTTTTACCTCTCGTGTATAATGTTGAATGTATAAACACTCAAACTAACAAAATAAGCTCAATATTACAACAACAATGTAAGTATATGATTCTCAGATGTATATCTCGTTTGCTTGAAGTTGTTGTATGGAATAATACCAACTTCTTGGTATTTATAGCCTTCTTCCTCCTTACTAGCCGTTGCTGCCAGTTGACTAGCTAGCGTGCGCTAGCCTTCCTTCTTAGCGTGCGCTATCGCACATTTTTGCTCTAGCGTACGTAAAGGCTTTCATGTAGCGTGCGTTAATCACTTTATATTAGATCCGGTAGCTCGCCATTGATTAGCGTGCGCTACCAATACTTTTGTAGCGTGCGCTAATCCAATATATCCGTTGCATGGATTGTCAAAGTGACCGTTTGATATGCTGACTTTGACCTGCTTTTCTCAACGTTCGGATTGACTAGATTCAAACATCTTAGCGTGCGCTAATCATCCTTTGTAGCGTGCGCTAATAATAGAGGGTAGCGTGCGCTAATAATAGAGTCTAGCGTGCGCTATCCATCTGCTGACTTCACTGCAGCTTACTTCGATACTAGGCTGGAATGCAGCTGACTCCTCGTTAGCGTGCGCTAACATATGTCCCTTAGCGTGCGCTAATGCAGTCCAGATTGCAATTTTTGCGTCTTAAATGCTTCGCCGTTTTGCTTCGCCTCGATGTTGTTTTGTAGTTTAGCAACTTTAATCATCAAAACATAAATTAAATAATGTGTGGAATAAATATTCCAACAATCTCCCCCTTTTTGATGATTACAAAACAGCTCTTGAATTGGATAATCTGTAAAAAAAATAATATCTGTATATTTATACGAATCAAAGTTTTCGGCTTTGATCGTTTCGTTAGTTTCTCCAATTCTTTTGCTTTTTCTTCTTTTTCGACTTCTTCATTTTTCAACTCCGTCGTTTTTCGTTTTTCAATTTTTTCAACTCCACCTATTTGTATGCTTTTCTTTTCTTTTCGACTTCTTCGATTTTTCTCATTTTTATCTCCTCTTCATCTCCTTCTCATTTTTATCATTTTTATCTCAATTCATATCTTTCTCCCCCTTTTTGTTTTCATCAAAAAGAAATATAAAGGATAACAAATGAAATATAAATATGCATGATACCAATTTATGCATTAAAGAAGGGTATAAACTCCCCCTGAAAATATTATTTCCTTCTCCCCCTTTGTAAAATACCATTTATCAAAATTTATTTTTGGGGATCCAACCGATAGTTGGTTTTTCTTTTGAAACATAGACGATGTTTGAAACGTTTGTTCCTTTAGGAACCCAAATCTTTTTAATTTTTATCGTCCGTTTTGGGCTTTTGCAATTTGAAATGTGATGCCCGATTTTTAAACATTTTTCGCAATGGGGTATGTTGAAATTAACGGATTCGTTTTTCGAACGTGTTTTGAATCCTAACCCCTCTTTATTCAAGGTAAACTTTTGAACACCAAGCATTTGTTCAAATTTCTCGTTTCCGCACGAGAATTTCTTTGTCAAAATTTTTAGTTCATCTTGAACTTTTAAGAGATCATTTTTTAAAATATTTTCATTTTCAAGGCATTTCGAATGATCAATTTCGACAAATTTCCCTTTTTCAAGTATTTTCGAATTTTCAATTTCCAAAGTTTTATATTTAGACTTGAGGGATTTAATTTCATTTAAAGCATTTTGATAGTCCGTATGTAATAATTCGAATGCTTCAAAAAGTTCGTCGTAAGAATTACTTACTTGGCTTTCGACGTCGCTATCGTCGAATGAACTCCGGGCCATGAGCGCGAGATTATTTTGTTCAAGAAAATCTTCATCGGGATCTTCGTCGCTCCATGTTGCGATTAGAACCTCCTTTTGCTTTACTCGACAGTTCTTAGCAAAGTGGCCTGGTTTGCCACATAATCGACAAGTGTTGTCGAATTTCTTAGGTTCGCCCGCTTGAATGTCCTTCTTTCTCCGGTTTAATAAGTGTTGGAACTTATTAATATTTTTGGCATAATATGCCATTTCTTCGTCACTTTCGTCCACCGGGGTTTCTTCTTTCTTCTTCGACATTTTAGCCTTGAATGCTATCGACCTCTCCTTCGGTTTCGGTTTGGCATTTCGAGATTTTAGAACAATCTCGTAGTTGATAAGAGAACCAACGAGAGCACTAAAATCGAGAGTATTTAAATCTTTGGATTCCATTATTGCCGTAACCGTACCGTCCCATTCTCGAGGTAGTGATCGGAGAATTTTCTTTACTTTCTCGCTACTCGATAGAGGCTTTCCGTAACATGCTAATCCATTTGTGATAACCGAAAATCGGTCAAGCATAATTGAGATGGATTCGTCGTCCTTCATTTGGAATAATTCATAATCATGAAGGAGCATGTTTATCTTCGTCTCTTTGACTTGAGACGTACCTTCGTGTGTTACTTCAAGCATTTTCCAAATTTCTTTGGCACTATCACACGATGATATCCGGTTGTGTTCTTCCGGATTTAAAGCACAATATAATAATTGCGTTGCTTTGCAATTATAATGGTCGTTTTTCCAATCCGCATCGTCATACTCTTCAAAGGTTTTGAGAGTTCCGTTTGAGTTCGTCGGGATTTTGGGACCAAGACAAATCACCTTCCAAAGTTCGATGTCGTAAGCTCGAATGAATATCGACATCTTCTTCTTCCATGTCATGAAGTTTGCGCCATCAAAAATGGTGGTCGGTTGAGAGCAAGGCCTTCGATCGGAGCCATTTGGAACGCCATTGGATCTTTTTCCTCGGATGTTAAGCCGCGTATTGAGTACCGCTCGATACCAATTGTTGGGTACCAAATCGGATATTTGCGCCGTTTTATGCGGGCGAAAATAAATTGCGGAAAATAAAGGACACGAGGATTTATAGAGGTTCGGCTATTAACGAAGCCTACGTCCTCTCTCGATGTATCTTTTCCTTAGGCTTAAGATCAAAACCTCTACGCCTCTCTTCTATCGGTCGAGGATTACTGTTACAAGCTCGTCTTCTATCGGTCCGAGTAAAACCGTTTTTCCTTTTCTATTGGATAAGGAATCAACCACTCTAGCTTTCTATGGGTACTAGATAAACCTCACTTAGATATCGATTGCGATTCTAACAATGCCGGATACTTGATCCTAATAACACCGAATCCAATCGTATCTTTTCTTTTACCTCTCGTGTATAATGTTGAATGTATAAACACTCAAACTAACAAAATAAGCTCAATATTACAACAACAATGTAAGTATATGATTCTCAGATGTATATCTCGTTTGCTTGAAGTTGTTGTATGGAATAATACCAACTTCTTGGTATTTATAGCCTTCTTCCTCCATACTAGCCGTTGCTGCCAGTTGACTAGCTAGCGTGCGCTAGCCTTCCTTCTTAGCGTGCGCTATCGCACATTTTTGCTCTAGCGTACGTAAAGGCTTTCATGTAGCGTGCGTTAATCACTTTATATTTCAGTCCAGTAGCTCGCCTTAACAGTTAGCGTGCGCTACCAATACTTTTGTAGCGTGCGCTAATCCAATATATCCGTTGCATGGATTGTCAAAGTGACCGTTTGATATGCTGACTTTGACCTGCTTTTCCCAACGTTCGGATTGACTAGATTCAAACATCTTAGCGTGCGCTAATCATCCTTTGTAGCGTGCGCTAATAATAGAGGGTAGCGTGCGCTAATAATAGAGTGTAGCGTGCGCTATCCATCTGCTGACTTCACTGCAGCTTACTTCGATACTAGGCTGGAATGCAGCTGACTCCTCGTTAGCGTGCGCTAACATATGTCCCTTAGCGTGCGCTAATGCAGTCCAGATTGCAATTTTTGCGTCTTCGTCTGCTTCGCCGTTTTGCTTCGCCTCGATGTTGTTTTGTAGTTTAGCAACTTTAATCATCAAAACATAAATTAAATAATGTGTGGAATAAATATTCCAACAGATATGTATTTAGTCGACTCTCGTATTTGATTTATACGAGGAGTGTCGTCGCTTGTGATGTCTTTTTATTGTTGTTTTTGTCTGTTGCTGATGATTTTCGAATCAATTTGCACGTTTTACAAGTTCTCTTGTGGAGGCTTTGTGCTTATACGCGTTCGACTTGTTCACCAGCCAGTGCGGGAGGGTCCTTAGAGGCCTCGAATGGGGTCAGTGGTTTTGTTCTGAATGTGGTATTTTATCGTTTATTTCCGTTTAAAGACATGTATTGTCTTGATTTTAAACATTTTGATGCGTGTACTAGGAGTTGTTTTAGTGAACGTCGATATGTGCGAGTTTTGGGCATTCTGACCTATTGGATTTTTGAAAACCTTGAGTATCTTGGAAAAATAAATTTCGAGACATACTTTTCAAATGAGTTATTTTCTTGTGGTATATCCTAAGTGCCACAATATATTTCAAAAATTTTCTACTTCGAGGACCAAAATGCTTTGAGATATTTTCAATGTTTTAGAAACACTTTTATTTAGACCCGAGGGTCGAATATTCTGAAAGTTTTCACTAAGAGAAAGTGTCCTCATTTTTATCAAATGCGAAATGGTTCTCCAAAGTCTCGATAACGATGTTTCACGTTTGTATTTTTTTGAAAGGTGATACTCAAGATCAACCGGTGTTCTTCTAAATTATTTTCAAAATGAGGTTTTCGTTTTTTTTTTTAAAAACCTATCCATTCCCGTTTGAGGGCTGGGTATGTATGTATGATGTTCACGTTGTCATTTTGATATTTGCTCCCGAGTATGATCGAATTGGCGGTGTGAGCGTTGAGTAGTTTTCCACACATTTGTTGTGTTAGCCCCTTGTGAGAGGCGGGATGTTGGTGTTGAATATTGTCGCCTCGTGGTGATTTCTGCGTTGTCGCGCATGTGCGAGCTGTTAGAGCTTGGGTTGGTATGTCCGTGTGCATCGGTGATCGTTCCGTTATGTGTCGGTTGTTTATTGTCTTGTTACCTTGCTCCTGTTTTTGTGAATTTCGTGGATGAGGTCGGAGGTAATACCCGTACTATTTTGACTTCTGTATTTTATCTTTCTCCATTCTTTCGACTCGCTCGTATTCGTTGATACTTTCTGAACTTGTTCTGTATTTCGGTTTCATCGTCCGAACGAACTGTGATCTTGTTGTGGGTTGATCTGGATATCGCTGTGATTTTTTCGAGTTCGGTTCGATTCTTGTGAACCTTGTTCGGAAGTGACATCATCTGGATATATTATTTCCTTTATTCGAAGTGGATCGGATTTGGAACTCCTGTGTTTTCGACTCTGTCGACTCGTTTATGTTCGTTGACATTTTCTGAACTTTCCCTATCCCTTGCTTTTGTTGATCGAACGAGGGTGGTGTTGTTTCGGAATAACTCGTCTGTCGTTGTGACTTTTCAATCGCTATTCCCTTTCCGGTGGATCTTATGGGAATGCATGTATTGTAGTTCTCACCAGATCATCCTGGGAGTTGTTGTTTGAATTTTATTATCCTTCGTGTTTCAGACATGATTGTTTGATTTTTGTTGTCTCGGTCGTTTGTTTGTTCGGTTTTTGTCCTCGTTTCGTGATTGTTGAGCATTCAGTCTCCTTCCTAATTTCCTTAAGCTCGGGAAATTAGTCTCGTTTTCGATCTTCCAACCCTTGGGCGGTGGAATTTCGTATTTCTTCAGCGTTTGGCTCGCGTTTGGATTGATGAACTGTTGGGTTGGTCAATCGTATTGTTTTTCGTTCGTTGTGTTTTGTGATTGTTCGGATAATTGACTTGATTGTATTATCCATTTGATGACGCTTGTCACTTGTTGGTTTTATTATATCCCTAACGGCGACGTTGTGTTGGTCGTCGTGGAGCGTGTTTTCACGCCGTATATTCTTTTGCGTTGCTTGTAACGTTTCGCCGATGGGCGTAAGTTACGTGTTTCCTTGCGTATCTCGTTGAGTTTTCCTGGCGGGATATTGCTTCTCCCTACTTGTTTTAAGTTTCGGGACGAAACTTCTTTTAAGAAGGATAGATTGTAATATCCGCAATTTTCGATTTTCAGTAAATTTCTTTTTTTGGCCGGAGTCCTTTTTGACGACTCGCTCATGACCATTTCGTCATTTTGAGAATGATTAATTCTGCACTTTTTGTCATCCGAGTTCGTTTCGGTATCGTTTTGTTGAGTTTCGAGCTTTTTAGCGACTTTTCCGCACTTAAGTTCGATTCTTGCGAATCTCGTCCGAAACTGTTGTTTCGAGTTTCTCGTAAGTTCATTTAATGTTATTATTCATGTTGCGAGCTTTGGTTTGGTGTTTCGATCGCGTATCGTGATTTTCGGACGTTTTGGGCCATTTTCGTAATTTCCCAAAGTTTTGGGTAATTACTTCCGTTGTTGAATTCCGAGCCTTCGGGTGGTCGGAATTGTGTGTTCTCTTAGCTCTTAGATTCGTCTTTGCGAGTACGTCGTAACCGTATCATCGATTCGTATTCAGGTTCGGGTTTCGGGGTCGTTCGGGCCGTCGGAGTTGGCCCCGGCCGAGTCATGGCCGGGCAACACAGGCCAGGCCGAATCGCCGAGTCACGGCCGGTAGTGCTCGGCAGCTTCTAGCCGAGTCACGGCCGGCGGTGCTCGGCAGCTTGCCGAGCAAATCCGTGGGCCGCGGTACATGCCGGGCAGGCCGCGGCACACTCGTGGCATTTTTGGCCAAACCGATCATGCGGTGCCGCGGCACACCGCCGACCAGGGAGCCATTTTTGGGCTGTGCGCGGCACACTGTGCGGCTATTTATGGCCCCGCACGAGTTTTTGGCCATTTTTCTCCTTCTTCTCCTTCTCTTCCGCGGCTGAGGGTGATCTTACCATGGAGCCATGCTGTTTAAAAACAAATCCATGAAGTTCTTGAGTTCATATCATCAATCGATCATCCGTTATCATCCTTTGATCCAGCGAATCAAGGTAATCTTCCTTAGAACCCTAATTTCGTGAATTTGGGGGTTTTTGCGTTTTTGTCCGATTCGTTCCGTATTATTGATTAATTCATGATGGGTATGATTAATCTTGGTAGTATTCTTGTGTTTAACATCATTTAATCCATTGTTCTTCGTCGAATCGAAGTATATTTCTTGATTTCCTTCGAATTGACTTTTTGGGGGATTTGTCCCCGATCTCGTTTTTCATCCGTTTTGATGGATCGATTATGGTTAAATGATGTTGTTAAACATATTCTATGGATTGTATATCCATATTTCAACTTGGAATTCTGTTTTCGTGTTTTGTCGGGACGAATCGTGTTCTTGGCCGTTTTGGGGAAAACGCTTGAACCTTCGTCATTCGTTCTTTGAATTCAACGGCCTTAAGTCGTGTTAGGGAATTCATTTCATTATTGTTATTGTCCTTCGTAGTTTATGAACGCGAGTTGGCGATCGGTGGAGTCGGCGGGTTCGTAGTCGGTTCGTGTCAACTTACTCCGGTCGATTCTCCGCGTTGTTCTTATTCGAGGCAAGTACCTTGTCCATACTATTCTTGTTTTGAGGATATGATAATTGGTGATCGTCTTGGTGTGTTTGTTTATTTGTTTGAAATGAGTTTTCAAAAGAATCGGCTAGCCTCGTTAAAGGCCCTCTTTTAAAATCGTGTGTGTTTTGTGATTAGTGTGTTTCGTGAACGAGTATGTGAATCTTACGGATATGTTTGGTGTTGATGTTGCGCTTGATAATACATGTGTACGTATATTATCTCTTTTCGGTGCGTTATGGTTTGATGTGGTGTTTTGCTAAGTGTTTGATGTCTCTGGTTGAATTGTTTGGATATCCTTGGTGTGATATGTTATTTGTGCATGATTGTTTCGCTCACCGTGGGTTAGTTCGACGGGGCCACGGCGGGAATCCAATGGTAGAGCCCTGGATTCACGAGTGGTGAATGTATTTTACTCACCGTGGGTTGGTTCGACGGGGCCACGGCGGGAGTCCAATGGTAGAGCCCTGGATTCACGAGTAAAAACTTCACAGGTTGGTGTATATTTAGTGAATGTATTTTACTCACCGTGGGTTGGTTCGACGGGGCCACGGCGGGAGTCCAATGGTAGAGCCCTGGATTCACGAGTAAAAACTTCACAGGTTGGTGTATATTTAGTGAATGTATTTTACTCACCGTGGGTTGGTTCGACGGGGCCACGACGGGAGTCCAATGGTAGAGCCCTGGATTCACGAGTAAAAACTTCACAGGTTGGTGTATATTTAGTGAATGTATTTTACTCACCGTGGGTTGGTTCGACGGGGCCACGGAGGGAGTCCAATGGTAGAGCCCTGGATTCACGAGTAAAACTTCACGAGTTGATATTGATTTTTATTTCCGTCGAGGACACGTGACGTGGGTTTTAACCCTGTGAATTATTGTCGGTTTTCTATTTGTGAAATCAAAACCATTGGGATGTGACCCTATTGATTTTTGGAAAGAGAAGGATTTGATAATCCTAAATTGTTTTCTATTAAAACTCTCGATGGCATTTTAAACTGTTTTATAAATTATTTCCACTGATTTGTGATCTTTCGGTATTGGATTGTTTTACCCAAACTCTTGCCTCGGGAAGTACTTTTCGTTACTTTTGGATTTTTGAGGATTCCTGGTTATTGTTATTCGTGGAATGTGAATTGTATGGCTCGTATTTTTGCACTTGTACTTGCACTAGCAAAACAGTGGAGTTTTGCTAAACCCCGAGTATTCGAGGGGCGGATGTCTATTTTTGCATTTAGGTTTTGGAGCATAGCACAGGCTCGGCACGAAGGATGATGAAAGATGAACGATACTAATCACATGAGGATCCGTTGATGTCGTATTGGTCTAGTTGTATTTTCTTTTCATTGCAAGATCTTTTCCCGTTGTACGGGAGTTTATTGTATTTTGACCCCTGCGTGGGTATGTGTTTGGAATTGAGTTGTATGTTATTATTGAAAGACCAAGTCGGTCTACTGAGTCATTTTAGCCTTAAAGGCGATGTTTAGATGTTTGATTTTAGTTATCAGCCTGGTAAATCCTCTAGGAGAGGGTCTACGACGTGTAATATCCCTGAGTGGATTGGGGGTGTTACAATTGCCAACTTTGACTTTGGGGACGACAAGAGGGGTAGGTGCTTTTTGATTTCCTTAGCTAGTAGAGTCGAGAGCACCAAGTCTTCTCATTACATTGGAAGAACCCTAACGTCCTCGAACAGATCTGCGACCACTGTGTCCTTTACCACGTTGTGGTTTGGGGTTGCCATGACCAGTCCCCTATATGTTGGGGTTCTTTCTACCCTTCACTTTGCCATAATTAGCCTCGGGAATTTTCTCTGTCCCAGCGGGCCTGACATTATTGCTCATTAGCACTTCAATATGCCTCTCAGCCACTTACAGTAGGTTGATGAGCTTAGTGAAGGTAGTGATGCATTTCTAGCCTATACTGGTTAGCTAGTATAAGGGCTGAAGTAGGAAAAGTGGAAAGGATTTTCTGAGTCTCATCATATTCGGTGATTTCCTTCCCACGGAACTTTAGGCGTGCATTGAGACGGAGCATATCTTTGTTGAAATCGTTAATCCATTCATAGTCGAGCAAGCGAATTTCATTCCACCGCACGGTCAACTCTAGGAGCAAAGTGTTGTGAATGTTCCCAAATTGTCCCTAAAGGGCGTCCCATAGTTCTTTGGGGGATTTCAACTACAGATATTCCCATCTTAGCTTGGGGTTGATATGTCGCCTAAGGAACATTAATGCACTTTTGATTTTGTCAGATGGTGCTTCGCCTGTTGTATCAAAGATAGTGGCATTATATATTGGGATTCGGTGCCTAAAACGAAGGCCCAGCAGAAACAGTAAAACAAAAATTAATTCGATCTGAATCCCTACGAGGATCGATCGAGCTACGTATATACGAATATTAAACGAAGCATAAGAAGATACGAGAAACATACCCTTGTTGTCCGTTGATTAAATGGTTTTCTTCTCTTGAGCGATTCCCCAAGCTTTAGTTGATTTACCTACGATCCAATCCACTCCAAGCTCTTGGATGATCCAATGCTGAAAGCACCGCGTCTCTACTTGCCACGCACCGGAGAAACGAACGGAACGACGATCACCTTGCTATCCTCCAAGGATACGGCTAGAGCTAAGATGATGAAACTTTTTATTGTGATTATAACACTCTAAGTGTATAACTCACTATCTCTCTTTGATTTCTTGATTTTTCTCCAAGAACAACCAAGAACAAAGGAAGAAGAAGATGAAGACTAATGAGAAAATAATTTTCTCTCTCTCACTCACACAACTCACGGATGAATATAATGAATAGGGAGGGTGAGTTAGTCTTCTCTTTTTTTCTTCATGCCAATCAAGCAAATCACATGAAATCACCTTTTTTAAATAAAAAAGAGATTTCATGTCCCCTTAGATAAAACAATTCATGATTTAAAATCATGAAGTCTTCCACCACATTATGTGGAAGACAAGGGGGCGGCCATCTAGAAGGGAATCGAAGAGTTCGGTTCGTTCCAGACTCCCGTGAGTCCAAACAAATAAACTCCAATTCCATTCTGATGTATTTATATCAATTAATTAATCCAATTAATTAATCATATCAAATACATAATAACGTAATTAATCTCTCCAAGAAATAATTATATCAATGAATTAAATTAATCACCCAGTAATTTATTTAATTCATTAGGCCGTAAATCAATTTATCCAATAAATCGATTTAGACATCCAATGTGTAATACCCGGATTTATTATTGTGTTTTTCATCTGTATTTGAACCCTGTATTATTCAGAATTGTGATCTCGATAATTGGAGTATGATATTTCTCACATTTGTATCCTTGTACATAAGTATAACAACATGCAAATTTCTCATGCAAACTCGTGATAGCGCACGCTAAGAATGTAACTTAACGTGCGTTATCGGGCTACAAGTAGCGCACGCTACGAATGAAGAATTGCGTGCGCTAGGTAGTCAATTATTGAGCTGGGCGGCTAGCACATGCGCCAGCCGGACGTGGGTTCAGATAAGATTTCCGCGGGCGAACCTGGACAATTTTGGAGTCAACGCTTATTAGCGTGCGCTAAGGATTGTATGATAGCGTGCGCTAATCAGCTAATGTGCATAAACTTTATATAAGGGATAACACTCCATTTTCTTCTCATTTCCTTCGAGTATCCTTCGTTCTTGAGAGACCAGAGAGCATTATATATTCCTTAAACACACATAGACCGCCTCCACTTAATCACTAAAGATTGGATGCCACTTGTGTTTGATCATTGGAGTGGAGAAACATCTTGATTTGGCAAACAAGCAACTGGAGTCGGATTCTACTTGTTGTCTCGGTGTTTTTCTCCATCTTAAAGTATGTTATACTACTTTCAACCTTGAATTTGTGTTCTTAAGGATATGAGAATTATGCCATCAAGATATTGAGTTTCATTGGTGATTTATCCAAACCACATCATGTTTAGGAGATTGAGATGATTATGTTTTAAGTACCTTGGTTAAGAACATCATAATTTGAATCTTGTTACAATGAACAAGTAGAGGAAGTTTCTGACATTGGTAATCCGAATTTAGAAGGTGTCGTCTTCATAGTAATCACGAACTTCACATGAGAACGATAATCAAGTTGGATATAAGAGTTGTGGTGATATTCATTTCCTTGAATTCAAGATGTTTGAATCCGTAAGATCATTCATAAGTTTATGAACATGACATGTAGACGGATAACGTATGTTAATCACGGAGGAGTTTGTAATTTCATCACCATAGAACAGTCTACTGCCCAGTAGTGAACTGTCATGCACGATTAGCGCACGCTAAGCTATGTAGATTAACGTGCACTACCGGGCATAAGTTAATGTACGCTACGTTTGGTATGTAACGTACGTTATGTCATCAGGCGAGTCAGTCGGCTGATCAAAGAGGACTGTCGATACATAGTTAGCGTACGCTAGGCTTCGTTGTTTACGTGCGCTAACGAGCAGGCTTAACACACGCTACATAGAATACGTAGCATACGCTAAGCAGTTCAGGCACATTACTTTTTATGAGCTTTCGGCCGTAAATTGGATTGTTAGACATTCGTACGACGTGACATAAATTCTATATTATTTCTTTTGTTAAGGTTCAATCTTGCAACGTGATTGATCGAAGGGGCGACCTTCGAGTGTTTCATTTTTCGTAGAAGTATTGTTCTTGTCTTCGAATCGAGGCAAGTACCTTAATTGTTCTATATATTGATGTTATACATATTGTCGAGCATATATGTCGTTGTTGTATGTCCACCACGTGTTGGTCCGATGGGATCATCTTGGGATCTATGCTAGCGTACGCTGGATCATTGGACGGGTTTTTCCACCACGTGTTGGTCCGACGGGATCATCTTGGGGTCTAGGCAGTGAACACTGGACCATTGGAATTACCATGTGTATGTGTGATATCATGTTGTGATTATCATCAGTGTTTGTTATTATTGAGTTTCTCGCAGGAGAAGACTCGTTGGTTCTTTTGTCATTTACGTTATTGTTATTCTTCACGAGATGTTGAATAATATGTTGTGGTACTTGTACTAGCATCGTTCTGCTACCCCTTTGGGGGTGAACATTTGTTTATGTTCAGGATCCAGGAGAGCAGGGAAACAACCACTGGAGTTACATGACGACGAGGGTGCAGAGTGATGTTCCGGCCGGGTTTATTTGTCTGTTGTTTGTATCTTTTTAATAAGTACTCGAGTACGTAGTCATTTATGATGATTTTGGATTTTGGTGATGTACTAATACTTTTCCGTTGAACATTTGTATTTTCAGTATTGGTCGGAAACTATTGTACCTTATTTCTGTTATTTTCATACATTGGTATCTGTTAGTGTCTTTTTAGTTCTTCAGCCTTGTAAATTCTCATGTAAAGGATTTACGGCGCTGTAATATCCCTGAATATATTGGGGGTGTTACATAATGTCCCAAAATTAGATATCCAATATCTAATATTCATAATGAGAGAATAAGCTTAATTCAAACCGTCGTCAATCCTATTGCGTGACTCGGCAGGTCCGTCTCAATCAGCAATGGGAGGAACCAAAGAGTAGTAGCACCACCTAGCCAGTCTAGCGGCCTACACTGTACCCCAACTGAGAACGAATGATTAGGATCATTCAAGAACCATTTTGTCGTGAATACCAGTATACGTATAAACCCTTCTTTCAAATGTCCCGATCAAGTTATAGGGTCACGGTCAGTCAAACCTTATCTGTACTTGACGTTATGCATGCGTTAATGCAAATCAAGATCATTAAGCTCTCGTGTATCCAATACAACTAGCTCCAATGCTTTTGCCAAAGACTTATGATCTCATCCGCCAATAACCGCATAGGACATATAACTCGTTCACTAACAGGAGAAAGAATTCTATCTTGGTATTCAGTAGGACCTGCTACTTGCCCATCAAGATGCACGTCAAGGTTGACCCCCGCCTTTAGGTTTACAGGGTCGAACTACTCTAATGAAAATCTTGACGTCACAAATACATCCCTACTAAATCCTCAAGTCGAAGGTTCACGAATACCTATCACAACCTTTCGATTCCGTCATTGACTGTCCCGGAGTGAAATCCATGTGACGAATCGAGGGTGGGTCGGTTCAAGTATACTAATCCAATTAGTATGCCTATAACGTGTGCTCCCACTAACCATTATTGTTCAAAAGGCACTCTCCATGTCAAAGAACACGTCATACAAGTCTTTACATAAACTTAACGCCCAGTCAAGTTTCATCGACTTGCGAACGATTAAGTATTTGAGCTATAAACCTTTCCAGTGCCGAGAACTGAGGAGGGAAAATGTGTAATTCTCGCTCTTTTAGCTGACGCACAAGGCTCCGGAGATGATATCACCACTTGGTTTCCACTTGAACAACTGTCAATAAAATAATAAAATTCATCCCCAACCAACCTATAACATTTGATCATTGAAGGGGAGAGGAAATGGTCTTTGTGAGTTGATGCATTTAAAGTCCTGTAGTCCATACATACTCGTCAACTCCTAACTACTCTAGTAGCAATTAGTTCATCTTTTTCATCCTTAGTTACTGTCATTCCCCATTTCGTAAATTTGACTTGCGTTGGACTCACCCATTCACTACCTGATATGGCATAAATAATCATATCTAGTAATTTTAGGACCTTATTTTTAACTACCTCTTGTGTAATATGATTTAAGATTCTTTGATTTTTCATTTTAGGCTTATAATTTTCTCCTAAGAGGATCATATGCATAAAAATAGACGGACTAATGCCTTTTAAATAATTGATAAACCAACATATGTCGGACTTATATGCTCTCAAAACCCAAAGAAATTTATGAAGTTGAGTAGATGTAAGAGAAAATGATACAATTATCGGATTTGCTTCGTCGGCCCCCAGAAATGCATACATAAGATGATAAGGTAGAGGTTGTAGCTCAGAAGTGGACTTCGAGGGGTCCGACGAGAACTGATCGTGCACTTCTTAAGCAGACTGTCCCGCCCATCACGGCCACCGACATAGGCGGGCCACCATACACGTGCATTTACATGGTCACGTTGTCGGACATACGCACGGACATGCTCGTGTCTTCGACCGTGACACTTTCCAATAGCCATTTCTCAGACTTTTCAATTCGACACATGATCGTGTCATCTCTGGACACGATCGTGTAATTCTGATGCTCTTGCTCTGTTTCTTCCATTGATTCTTTGAACTTCTTGTTCCTTGGAGCCTCATGCACAAAATCCAATGCAAAAGTATTATCCATCAACTCTAAGTCATTTAATTTAAACAACGAACTAGATGAAGACCATGAATTAACAAGTTCGAATTTCATGGAAGACGGTAATGCTTCACATGCTCCAAAATACATAAATCAACACTATTAGTTACTTTGCAATGTTGTATTTTATCATAAAATTTTATAGCTTTGTATATTGTATATAAAACATGCTCACCATTAACATGAAGTTCGCTATTTTCCACGTCGATCAAGGCCTTTCCAGTGGCCAGAAATGGACGCCCAAGTATGGGAGGTATATCTCCATCTTCTTCCATATCTAGCACGATAAAATCCAGTGGAAATATAAATTTATCGACTTTAACCAAAACATCTTCCACGATTCCCTTAGAATATGTGATTGATCTATCCGCTACTTGTGAAATCAATGTGTGCCTTCACCTATCCAAGTCCAAGCTTCCTAAAAATAGGCAAAGGCATGACATTAGTACTTGCACCCAAATCACATAAAGCTTTATTACAAAAACATTACTAATGGTGCAAGGGATCTTCGATCAAGTTCACCGTCTCATGATCTCTGATTCTATGCTTCTTGGACATCACATCATCCAAGAACTTCTGTAGTTGAGCATTTCTTCCAAAGCATCTGCAAAAAGTATTTTCAAAGATTTCTAGAAATCTAGCAATCGGGCATCTAATTTATCATTCTTGAGATGTTTGGGAAAGGGAAAAAGAATATTAGAAATAGAATATACTAGCTTGGATCCTTCCTATTCAAGTGTCTCCCCTTGATTTGAACCTATTTTTTCATAACTTTCTCTTTTTCTTCTCATGCTCGATGAGTACTCTAAGCCCTTCGTAATGCGTGATGCTCCTTGTAGTAATGGTTTGGCACGACTCCTTGGGATTTACTACAATATTGCTCTGAAATTGGCCTTTTGATGTTGACTTCCCACAACTTTAGCTAGCTGACCAAATTGAGTCTCAAGATTCTTCATTTTCGCCCCCATAGTGGTGACCAATTGGGTGACATGGCCCTCAATTTTGTCCAATTTCTCTTTATCACTACTGAACCAATTTCGAGTATCGCTCATGAAAATTTTATTAGTTTGGCTCACAAGGGATGCAAAAATGTTCTATAGATTAGAACTTGGCTTGGACTCTTCTACCACCTCGTCATTTGATACTTTAAATCCTGTCAGCGATTGCAACATGTTCTTTATATTCTCATAGACGTTCTTCATATTCTCACAGCTGAAACTCTGATGGTTGTGAATGTTTAGGTGATAGAACCCGAGAGGTAGATTATTCTGGTAGTTAGAAAATTTTGGGTTATTGATGTAGTGTGTTTTCTCCAAATGATCGTTGGAAATGCACTTTCTTTAGAAACCGGCTTTGTCTCACCTCCTTTTGTCAAGATATTTAGTTGAGTAGTTAAAACGCCCATTTGAGCTATTAATGCCTTGATTGTGTCCGAATTCGTCACCTCGTCACCTCGTGTTGGTCCCCAGAATGATGAAGAGTGTCCTCACTGTACCAACACGAGTCTTTTCTAGCGCAATTTGTCCTCACTTACGTGCACCCTAAGAAACTTCTGAGGGGTTCACCCATCCCATAACTACTGTAGCACCCCAAACTAGGCGGACATTACAGTGTCGTGGACCCCCAACTAGGACCCACCAGGCGGATGAAAATTCATTAATTACACAATACAATGTAGTACCAAACCACATTATGTCATCAATTACTCCGATGAGGAGTTTCAAGTACAACACACCCAGGAATACATAATACATGTATATTTTATATGAAGATAAAATATACAACACTAAGGGGCTGTTTACTTGTGACTTAATCAGCTTAATGGGTAAAATGTCTTATTCGCTCAGACGTTTGGAGGTGTTTACTTGTGGCTTACTGGCTTATTCGGGAAGACAAAAATGGCTTATTCATTAAGCATGAAAAGGGTTGTTGTCCCCATTAAGACAAAAAAATGACTCCACTACCCCTAATTGAAAACCACACAAAATAAACTTTTGTATCTACAAAATATCATATATATTATGAATATATAAATAAATATTATATATTACGTATATATTAACATTTATTCATATGTATAATATTTATTATATATGTTCTTATATATTTAAAGTATATTTCTATATATAAATATATATTGTAAATTATACGTATTATTTATATATGTATTAAATATTTTATATATTACTTACATACAAAATTGAATCATTTTTGTATAATATTTTGTTTAAATTTAAATAATATTTATCAAACTAGATTTTTGAATAATATTTAAATTTGTCTACTTGTGTTTGAATTTGGCTACTTTGTGATTAGACTTGACTTTTTTGTGTTTGAAATTGGATTTTTAAGTACTTTATGAATTTATGTTTTGATTTTTGGATTATATCATTTATATTGCTTAAAAAATAAACAACAATTTATAAAACAGTTTATAATTCATATTCAGGGGTAAATCGGTCATTTTTGTTATTCAGACAGTTTATTCAGATGAAAAAGTAAACAACAACATTAATTTACCTGCATGCACATATTTACCTGCATGCATAAATTTAACCATGCATACAATTTACCTGCACAAGTTTGGTAAATAAATTTCCTAAATGAAATAAAAATCCAAACGGAACTGCAGCGGAAAATACATGAACAAATGAAGAGACTGGGCCCCCCTACTAGTATCACTGGGACTCTTTGCCATCAACGTTCTCTTCCCATGCTTTTGCCTTACCATCACCTAAAAACAATATCCCCAACGGGGTCAGTTACACAGAACAACAATCCTCAAGAGTTGAACAAGCACAAACACTATATATATTAGTTATGAAATCAAGCTGAAGAGGGGCATCATAGTACGCCCGTAATGGGACGTGCAAGTGCACAAGATGAGTGTCCGGACATACCCACACTTATACCTAATTAGTCTCACGGAGGCACGTTACCGTGTGCACAGTCCATTGTGTCGGTGAACCCGTATCACATGACTATCGCGTGCCCGACTAAAAATTTCACACATAACCACCCGGCCACGCAATATGAACCCAGAAGATCACAAGAACAAAAGTGACCATGATGAATATCAATGAATAGCAAATCGACAAGGTCAAGAATGACTCACCGAGATGAGATAATAATGAAATGAATGATAGCTCACTGAAATGATTGGAACCGTCGTTCCTCGTGAAATGAATGATTAGTTTGATAATTATAAATCTCAACATGATCAATATACTATGAATAAATTACGAATATGAATGAACAACAACGAAAGGAATGAATATCCTTTTAACCGAGCAAGAATTAACTTGCCTCAATACCGGTGATGAAACGTCCTCCCTCGAATAGCGGTCGCTCGAACAACCTTGAATAACATAATTACCAACAAACGCTTAATATATGTATCAAGCAAGTTCAAAACCAAATCAAAAGTCGATACAACAATATCCAAACTCATTGGGGCATTCGAACAAATATGTTTCAAACATTCATCATTTGATTATAACCAATCCCAAATATATGGAAACCAACCTCCAAAATGAGTAGTTCTACTCCAAAAAAACATCATAAATACAATCAAATAAGCTAATAGGAATACTCCATTCGAGATTACGACAACATCTAGTCGAAACCCTAAAAATCCCAAAGTCAACCCTTAGGGTGTTCTTGAATAATTCTCCAAATACTCAATAAATCCAAAAAACACACCAATAAATCCATAGGAATACATGCATCCATGGTATATAATCTATTTCTAACATATTCCAATATAATAGTAAGCTAACTCGAAGAGATCGGAAGAAAAACACTCAAATCCAGAAATTCTAGATTCAAGAAATGTTTACCTTGATTTGGTGTGTTGGAGAGGATTAGATGATGATTAATCCGTAGAAGCTTGAAGATGATGCTAGATGATTGCAGCTCGAAAAGATCTTCTCAAATCATCCAAAATCGCCCAAAATCGCCCAAGGAAAGGAGGAGAGATGGAAAATGCCGAAACTGGACTCAACTGTCCTATTTATACCTGAACCAGTTTAGCGCGTGCTAGATCCTGATATTAGCGTGCGCTAGCGGGTTCACCGGCCAGTCCAGTGAGTTCTGACTGCTTCATTAGCGTGCGCTACGAACTTGGTAGCGTGCGCTAATGCCTTCTCTTTAGCGTGCGCTACCCAAAAATTAGCGTGCGCTAACTGATGTTTGATGCCCAACAACTGGAGTCCAGAACCTACTGTCCCAAAGTCTGATCGAGCCTTAGCACGCGCTACACTGATGCTTAGCGTGCACTACCAAAATAACTCTTACGTACGCTACACCCACTCTTAGCATGCGCTAAGAATTTCCTGCCTCAGTCCAGTTCTTACTGGACTGCCTGTCTCCAAAATGTTAGCGTGCATTGATGAAGTGATAGCGTGCGCTACACCTCATAATCAGCGTACGCTATTTTCCAATCATAGCGTGCACTACAAATCATCCAATCCAATCCAGTGTCTACTGGACTGCTTGCCATAAATACACCAGTAGCGTGCGCTAATGAAGCCCGATAGCGTGCGCTACCAGCACACAATTAGCACGCGCTAAGAATAGTATGTAGCGTGTGCTACTCAATATACACAGGCTACCAACAACGACGATAATGATAATATTCTCGACTCGAATCTCAAACAATGATGAAAGGCGAATGATAACTGATCCAAGGTTCCAAATACGTCAAACGGTGAACACAATGAACGAACTTGAACGATGAATGACTATCAATGAGTGAAAAAATTTACTGAGTGACAATTTACTGAATGATAATGAATGAATTTACAATTGGGTATTACAACTACTCCAGGCCAAGCACGCTTAACTTTGGAGTTTCTATGAGATGGCTATCAGAAAAGGATGCATCGTATTGGTATGAGTAGTCCAAATTAATTCATTTAACCACTTTCTAGTGTAGATCTCAAAGGTCGAATCGTAAGCCGCGCCTCACGTATTTTTAAGCCCATGCAGGGAGGATACTGAATCGAATCCCAACAATCCCCTCCAGTACGTGTCAGCATCTCATTCCTAGAGCCTGGAAATTAACCTCCACGAACTAGGTTTGATCACACAGCCCTCTAGCAGCTGGATTCATTCACACAATCCTCTAACACTTGACATCAACATCTGTTCCAGCTTCATTTACTTTTGCTGCACCAGTATCTCAGTTACAGCATACTAGATTTGATCACATAGCCCTCAAGCACCTGACAACCTCCACTGCGCCAGCATCTAAGTTCCGGCCAAGTGGCAACATCTGCTGCATGCCCATCTCTCAGTTCCAACACCCCAGCAGCTTCCTCTGTAGGATACTCCGAGGGAATCCACACCCATGACCTTCTCTGATACCAATTGTTGGTCCCTAGAATGATGAAGATTGTTCTCACTGTATCAATACGAGTCTTTTCTACACGCTTAGTCCTCACTCACGCGCACCCTAAGAAACTTCCGAGGGGGTCACCTACCATAACTACCCCAGGTCAAGCACGCTTAACTTTGGAGTCTCGATGAGATGGCTACCAGAAAAAAAGATGCATCTTGTTGGTATGAGTAGTCTAAATCAATTCATTTAACCAATTTCTAGTGTATAGGGGTGAGAATTTAGGATCGATAAATCCCGAGTCCCGGTCCCGTCCCGAGTCCCGACGGGAAACGGGACCCCGAGTCCCGAATTTTACGGGACCGGGACCTTAAATTTTGGTAATTTCGGGACTCGGGAGTCCCGAAATCCCGATCGGGACTATCCGAAATCCCGATCGGGACTATCCGAAATCCCGATCGGGACTATCCGAAGTCCCGATTGAAATTTTTAATTTCAATCAATTTTTTTTCCTTTTCTGATTTCGGGACATTTCGGGACATTCAGGACATTTCGGGACATTCGGGACATTTCGAAAAATTATCCTCGGAATCGGGACCGGGACCGGGGCTTAAATATATTTCATTTCGGGAATCGGGACTCCCGAAGTCCCGATCGGGACCGGGACCGGGACCACCAAATTGGTGATTTTCGGGACCGGGACATTCGGGACTCGGGACCGGGACCTCGGGATGTCCCGATTCTCAGCCCTACTAGTGTAGATCTCACAGGTCGAATCGCAAGCCGTGCATTGCGCATTTTTAAGCCCATGCAGGCAGGATGCTGGACCGAATCTCAACACGTCGAAATCTCTTTGTCTTCCATCTATAGCTATTCATATCCATCTCCTCAAGCAAGTTATAGGCAACCTCAGGACTCCTATCTAGAAGAACGTCTCTTGCTGAAGCATCCATAAAATTTGTTGTATCGTCGAGACTATTGTAGAATAAGCACAATTGTTGGTTTTTCAATAGATCCTTGTACCTCTACCGAGCCTCGTGTAAGGGTTTTGAATCCATCTATCAAAATTGAGTAATTTCGCTCTTCAATTTCATAATCTTGTTAGGAGAGAAAAACTTGAACATAAATTTCTCATTGAGCTCATTCCAAGTGCTGATACTCCTATGAGGGATCATGACAAACTAACTGCGTGCTTCTCCCTATGAGAAAATGGGGAAAACTCAAGCAAATCCTATCATTGGGGACCCCATTCATTTTAATTATGTCATAAATCTGTATAAAGTGGAATAGATGTGCATGAGAGTCATCGATTGCTTTAATCCCTGAAAATAGCTTGTTCACTAATTATTTTTACTACCCGCAAATGCATGAAGTAGTTGTATCAAAGGGTAAGCAAGGTCATAATTCAGGGATTAATTGAATTATTGTATTAAGTATTAGATCATAGTCTTCTCTACTTTATCTATGCGATCAAAACTGGATTGATTTATTAACTAATTTGAAAGCGTAAGTAAAAGTAATTCTTTTCAAAAGGTAGAAATAGACACAAGATAATTTATCAAGTGTATAAATATATTCCAAGACTATGGTTTTATCAATTGCTAAGTTTCCTTATATGAATTTCTATTTTAAAGCTTTTTTACTTGCTTTCCCTATAAGATGATCACTCAAGTTGTTTATGGCCTATATTGAAATTACATAAACATATATATTAAATGTAACACCCCGAGATATTCGGAATAATTACAGCGCCGTAATCCCTTTAAGTAAGGATTTACAAGGCTAAATAAAAGAAATGTAAATATAATCCATCAATACCACGGAAATTCAAATTACAAAACCGGTTCCAACTGATCCAACGAGTCAATTAATACAACCATATCGAAATGATATTAATAAGACACGCGTACTCGAGTACTGAAATTGAACCAAGAAGACAAATCACAAACAACAACAAACATCACTGAACCCCTTCGTCGTCACATCGATCGTGGTCGCTTTCCCCGCTCCTCGTCTACCTGAACATCAAAACAAATGTCCACCCCCGAAGGGGTTAGCAAAACGATGCTAGTACAAGTATCATTTAAACAAATCGAATATTCATCAACAATACATAACAAGATACACCACACGGACTTCCGCTACCGGAATCCGACAATGCGAATCCACAAGATTCCATTTAACACAGCATGGGTATTCCAATGATCCAGCGCCCTCACCATAGATCCCAAGATGATCCCGTCGGACCAACACGAGGTGGAAATAACCCGTCCAATGATCCAGCGCCCTCAGCCTAGATCCCAAGATGATCCCATCGGACCAACACGAGGTGGACATCCGATCCAGCGCCCTCAGCATAGATCGTACAACAATACACAAACACAACTCATGCATACATATATGCCAAATCGCTATGTCCATCAACATGAACATACAAACACTAGATAATGAATATCCTAACAATTTCAACGAAATAAATCTCATGTTCAACAACATGAATAAACCACATGTATACTCAAAATATGAACATTAACAAATTACAATACTTGCCTCGAAGATGGCAAGAACGAAACACTCCAATGATCTCAACACACTCGAATGCCGCCTCCTTCGATCAACGTAGCAAGCTCGAACCTTAACAAAAGAAATGGTATAGAATTCATCTCAAGTCATACACTGCCTATCAATCCGGTCAACGGCCAAAAAGCTCTAAATATGCAATCTGCCTGAACTACTTAGCGTACGCTACGTACTCTACGTAACGTGTGCTAAGTCTGCCTGTTAACGTACGCAAATGACCAAGTCTAGCGTACGCTAGCCATGTACTGACAGTTCTCTCTGATCAACCGACTGACTCGACTGATAACATAACGTACGTTACGTACCAAACGTAGCGTACGTTAACTTATTCCCGATAGCGCACGTTAATATACATATGTTAGCGTGCGCTAACCGTGCATGGCAGTTTACTACTGGCAGAAAACTTGATCTAATGGTGATGAAACTCATGATTTCTATGGTGATAATACATGTCATCCCCGTGCATATCATGCTCATATGGTTTGTGAAAGATTTTTACGGATAAAACGACTATGAGATACAAGGTTACGCATAATCATCACAACACCATAATTCATCTTGATTTTCAAGGAATATCCTAAGTTCAATCCATTACACGTCCCAAAACGTATGGTTCCTTTTGTGTAAAGACATAAGAACTTGATAATCTCCAAATACTGGTCACAATCGGATTTGAAGCTTCATGAATATGCTAGGAGTTCAAACACTAATAGGTTCAATGGATTATACGATGAATAAGTACCGAAACATCGAAAATATTCTTCTAACACACGAGGTTCGACTACTTACGAATTTAACTGACTAGATAATCCCAAAACATGATCAAAATGTCCTTCAGAATACTACTAATATTGGTGAAGAATCACCTACCTCAAAGTAGCGAAGAACATGAAGGAACTTGAGGAAATCCAACACCGAGGGCTTGAACACCAATCTCCAAAGATCTACAATCTTCAAACTCGTGCTAGGAGGATGATATGAGAGGTTGGGGAGGAAGGAGGTAACTCTCTAAGCTCAAAAATTCGGATTAGGGAAGTAAAAATATCTGAATAATGAAAAAAGTATGTTGTCTTATATATAGGAAATGGTTATTAGCGCGCGCTAGTCCCTATCCATAGCGTGCGCTAACGGCCATACGAAGCTTACTGACTTCACTGTACTCAGCGTTTAGCGTGCGCTATCAATATATCATTAGCGTGCGCTACCGCGTTGACTTGGCTTTTTTCGAAAGCCGTCCAGGTTCATCCCGACATGATCCGACCGAAATCCTCAGCCGATCTCACCTACCACCCTGTCTTAATCATGCTGACTACGTATAGCGTGCGCTAAGGTTCATGCACAGTGTGCGCTACGGATCCAAATTAGCGTACGCTACACTTAGTCGATAGCGTGCGCTACTTGCGCAAAATCACAATTTAAATCACATTCATGAAATCATGCGTTCAACAACACTGGATCATGAAATACGGAGAATAATACTCAGATCAAAATGCAACAATTACAATTACGCAAGGTTCAAATACATATCCGAAATCTCGGGTATTACATTAAAATGCACACGTTATGTCTCCATCTAATCTATACAATTCAACTCCTTAAAATGCTAGATCAATAATCTTCACAATCTATTACCGAATTTCTCAATCTCGTAATTAAATTATGTCAAATAGTAGGACCTTATATCATACTCATCTCTCAAATTATGACTAATATTTGCTAAACATGTAAAAGCATTGATCAATTGCTTAAATTAAAATAAAACCAACTATTTGAATAAGGAATTCAAGAAGGTCATTCAATATTAATAAGTCAAGAAGAAACCATTACAAAAATATAATCCCAAGTCTCAGAATAAAATAAATTAGCTAGACATGATGTTTATAGAATACATGGACATAATTATGATCGACATATTCAACAAGATAAAAGAAAAATACAAATAATATGAAGAAAGAATAAAACTCGAATTTAGATGGGTCTGTCGATCCATCTTAATGCTTGTTTGTAGATTTTTTCGTCGTCTTGGACCTTAATAATAATAAGTCCCTTACCAACCTTCTTCAACTCGTACTTCCCGCACATGAGATGGCAAATGAGCTTGATCAATGACCGATCTTGGAAGTTTTGGTTGTTGCTCCACTTGCAAAGTAGTGACTCAGAGTTAACTAGTGAAGCTCAGTACTCTTCTTTGTCACATTCCTTGTCTTACTCATCCGGTTCAGCTTATGTCGTGTCGAACCTCATATGACCCAAAATATACCTGTGTCACATCCCGGGACCCCTCCACCGTAGCACAATATTGTCCGCTCTGGGCACTCTCCTCTTGAGCTGGCCCTCACGGTTTTGTTTCTGGGAACCCAACGAGCAGCTTCCCAGGAGGTCACTCATCCTGAGACTGCTCCTCGCACCAGCACGCTTAACTTCGGAGTTCTCATCACCCCGAAGCCACTGGACTCCCAAAAGGCCTCATGCTATTAGGTGTCACGGCACGCTAAAATAAGGCACTTCGCCCGCTCTCTGCTAGTCGATGTGGGATATCACAATCCGCCCCTCCTCAAAGGACCCGACGCCCTCGTCGGCACACTCGCACGACACGGCAGAGTGGCTCCGATACCAAACTGTCACATCCCGGGACCCCTCTGTCGTAGCACGATATTGTCCGCTCTGGCGCTCTCCTCTGAGCTGGCCCTCACGGTTTTGTTTCTGGGAACCCAGCGAGCAGCTTCCCAGGGGGTCACCCATCCTGAGATTGCATTCGCCTCGAGCACGCTTAACTTCGGAGTTCTCATCACCCCGAAGCCACTGGGCTCCCAAAAGGCCTCAAGCTATTAGGTGTCACGGCACGCTCAAATAAGGCACTTCGCCCGCTCTCTGCTAGTCGATGTGGGATATCACAACCTGCCCGGTTTATTACGGTTCATCTCAAAACACTGGACCAAAGACGGATTACTGAGGATACAACTTTTTATGTGAAGGTCCAGTAGGTCCCACCGACCCAGTATACAACTTGGAGAGTGGAGCTCAGTGCCTAGCTCTACTAGCGCAGCTCAGTCCCCACAAGCCTCCCCAACAGGTCTAGACCTGCCAGGTCTTGACCAGTAGGTCATCCCACAGATCATCTCTCCCATATGACATCATATTCAAGTCTCTTAAGAACCCCGTCCACTAGACCTGACTCTTAGAAAGCTTAACTGAACTACCGACTGAGGTAGGCTCGGGAGAGGCCGCCGAGATCAAACCACCTCAGGAGGAGCTCACTCGTAAAGAGGGTCCAACCTCTATGTCTATATTCCGACCTTGTAAGTGTTATCCCTCCACATCATCAAGCCGGTGAGCTAAGAGAAGTGCATGATTAGACCTCACAAAAGTAGTTTAACTAGGATAAAATACCTAGAAATTAGGAATTTAGTCATGATGGCACAATCCATAGGGAAACTACACAAATATCCCTAAAACTTTTTAAGAAGAACGGATGTGTTGGTTTTGATAGGAATCGGGACAAAACTTTTTATTTTTGGGATTTGACCCCAGATTCAGGTTGTTTCAGCAGTTAATTCAACTGTCCTATTTAAATTTTTAGGTCTAATTTAAAAATCTCAGTTTTATTTTGTTAAAATTGAAAATCTTTTCACCTACCATATTTATAACACTCCAACACCGACAAAAAAAAAAAGGAAGAAGAAGAGCTTGAAGTCTTTCTGGATACAAGAAAAAGTAAAGTACAATACTAGTGAATGATCTAAATCCACAATTCCGACCCACCGGAAAACACCATCTATAAATTGGATCCAATGTCAGTCCAGCTCATATTGCCCCGGCCTCCACAAAACTACCGAAATTCCAGGTCTCAAGATGCCATCTCCTTTATTTCAGACTGTACCGACAACGATGGCCGCTCGGGCTGGGAAAAAATAAGAAGAAGAAACTAAGCCCTACAAATTTGCTGTAAGTCGAGCTATGGAATACCGAAATGGAGGTTGGAGCTCTTGAGTTGAGATGTGAGATTTACATTTGATACCCACTGAAGCCTCTCTCGCTGAAATCAAAGAGCCTGGAGTCGCCCTTTGGACTACTGCAAGGGAGGTCGGATCGCTGATTTCTCTGTTCCGATCTCCTTGATTTTGTCAGTACCAGCTCAGATGTCGCCGCCATCCACCTCCAATCAACTCGGAGGTTGCAGCCGCCCGTCTCTAATTAGCTCGGTGCTTGCGCTATCCACCGAGCAGTCGCCCTCAGCCCTGAGAAACAGCCTCAAAAACTCACCGTCCTGGGTCCCATTATGACCTCTCCGTACTCAGGTTCTTCCATGCTCAAGTCGCCTCTCTCTCCAATCAAAATCATGGCTACCATTCAATTTCATGATCTCAGTTTCTTTCGATCTCAAGTCGCGGCTCCGCCACGGCAGCCGTCGGATTTCACCACCAACGGATCCAAATCGCCATCTCCAATCCCCATGCTCATTAGATCTAATTTATTTGTGTCTAAATTACAAACTAACCCTACAACTTCCATATTAGGAAAACAACCCATTTTAATCTCATACTTGATCGGCTGACCGAATTCATTGGTGATTTTATTGTTTATCCAAATGAAGGCTGACATTTTGGGACCAAAAATCCTACTTTCATGATATAATTATGATCGCAGAAGATGAGGTACTAAGATTGATTTTGAATGACGCAGTAATCCACGGGGAATATATGCAAAGTTTGGAGATAAGTATCTCTATCTAAAACTACATATTCGAATATAAAAATTAAATCAAACCAAACCAAACATACCAAGTATATCCCGCTCGGAGCAGGGTCTCGGGAGGATAAAATGTACGCAGATCATGCCCCTACTTTTACTTGCAGAGGTACTGCTTCCAAGCACTTCCTTAAATGCAGACAACAAAGTATTGAGTGATATATACAAAGAAGCATATGATGCGAAAAAGCTTAAAAGCTCAAAGAAACATATTCGAATATAATGATCCATAAATACTGGCGTACGAGTCCGGATGTGATTTAAAAGATATACGTGATTTCTTGAAAGAGTCATGTTCCATGATGTATGTGTTGATTTTACAATATCAATCACATATTGTGACATGACAATAGCAATTATCTCAAACTCATCGCCGTCTCATGATATTTTCCATATAAATGGAAAAACCTATGATGTTGACGGTTTTGGAATTTCGTTCTATTTCTCCTTCATATGAAGGTTGCCATGAAGAGGCATCCTGCGTAAAACTTTGCCACTTTGTTATTCGTATTTAGTTATGGTGTTAACTAATTTTAGACAATTAAACGACACTATAATCTTCATGCCACCGACCCCAACATAGTTGGGATTAAGGTGCTGTTGATGATGATGATGACGACGTGATTTCTTGAAAAAATGCAGCAAAACTGAAAAAAAAGGGATGCATATGTTGATAGCACAAAATGAGTTTCTTGGATAATTTCCAAACACTTTTGGGAATGTTTCTTTCAAATATATGTAACATCTCCAGAAATCACCCGAGAATGCCACACGCCGTATACCCTTCTCACAAGGATCTACGAGGCTAAATACCATAAGGCAACCAAATGTTTGACCATTCAGGGTCAAATTACGTAACGACACGGACCGATAAGGTCGCATATTCAAAATACACTGACCGGCAAGGTCACACGACCAAATCGGAATAAAACTCCGTAACGCATACCCACACAGAGTTCAAAATACAATGCAGTGGAACTAGAATACAACTAAACAATACAAAGAATTCTGATTCCCGAATGATTAGTACCGTAGCTTGTCATCTCCCATGCCGACTCTATGACTGCTCCGACGATCTATAAATACCTTAAATGGATGAAAGACATTTCCCCCATTTAAGGGGTTAGCAATTCGAATTTGCTAGTACAAGTATTCTAATCATACAAAATATACCACAGAAACATCAGTCATGATCAAACATCAGGAACTATTAAGGAAAGGTCCGTGGAGATTTTTAAAATTTAGAAAGTAATTCATCGAGAACTTTCATATGCTTCATCTCGAAGCTATTCTAACTCCGAGATTTGAAAGTTGCGTTCATCTCATGCTTTATCAACATCAAAATTAAGGACCTGCAATTCCCAATATGAGGAAGAAATGGATATGAAGTTTGTGTTCTCCTATTGTTGTGAAGGATTGCGAATGTCTTAATATTGCCCGGGAATATGAGAGTAAACATTCAAATCCTTATGGAGATAAGGAGATAGCACTGGAAGTATTTAAGGCTCGAATGCTTAATTAGTTCGCAAGTCGATTAAATTTAACTGGATAGTAAGTTTTGACAATACTTGTATAAAATGTACTTTAAAATGTAGAGTGCATGTCTTCATTAGGGGTTAGTGGGAGCGTACGTTATAGGTATGCTAATGGATTAGTTACTCGAACACGACTCACCTCGATTTGGTCACCCTGGGATTGTCAATGACTGAATCGAAAGGTTGTGATAGGCATGCATGAACCTTTGACTTGAGATTTCAGTAGGAGATGTGCTTGTAACATTAAGTTAGTCATTAGAGTAGTTCGGTCCAATCATAGATTGGTGGGGTCAACCTCGAAGTACAACTTAGTGGGTAAGTAGGAGTCTCTACTCAAAACCAATATAGGATTATTTCTCCTGTAAGTGAGCAGGTAAATGTTTTATGCAGTTAATTGCAAATGAGATCATAAGTCTTTGGACAAAGCATTTAGAGCTAGTTGTGTTTGATACACGAGAGCTCGATGATCTCGGTTTGCATTAACAAAATGCATAGAGTTAAGTTACAATAGGAATTGATATTACTGTGACCCTAATACTTGATCGGACATATGATGGAAGGGATAATGGATTTATAATGATTCTAACATTCGTTCTTAGTTGGGTAACGGTGCGGGCCACTAGTCTGGCTAAGTGTTACCTGCACTCCTTGATTCCTCCCATTGCCGATTGAGACAGACCTGTGAAGTCGCGCACAAGGATATTTGATGGTTAAATATATATTTATTATCTCTTCATTAATATTGGATATTAGATATATAATTTGATTTATTGGATAAATCGATGCGGGTTGTGAATTGAAATTAATCACTGGGTGATTAGTTTAATTCATAAATAATTATTTTTTTGGAGAATTATAATAATAATAATATTATCTTTGATATTATTAATTAATTGAATTAATTAATCAAGTATAAATACATTTGAGATTGAACGAAGTGTACTTAACGGACTAGACACGCGAATGTCCGGTACATGAACCGAGTGGCTCGGTTCGTTTCTTTTCTCACCTACCTTGGCCGCCCCCTCCCACTTTCTCCCTCACCCTCCATGTTACTTCATATTATGTGGGGTTGTAGTTGTTTATTTTACGTATTGAGGACAAATGGATGCGATATAAAATATCATCATTTGATCTCATATTGATATATAAAACAACTAAGACGTTCACATAATGATGAAGTAGAAAAGGCGTGCGCACACACACACACACATACTATTCGTTCGAAGCCAATTGAGAGGGGAGGAGAAGAAATTTTTCATTTTCTTGTCCATCTTAGAGAGAAAGAAAAAAAAAGAAGAGAAGAGAAGAAAAATACTATATCAATTTCTAGCCGTGTTCTTAGAGAATGAATTGACATATAATTCTTTCGATCAATATCTGCCGCGTGATAACATAGAGACACTCAACAACTTTCGGGGAATATGTGTTCTTTTACTCTTTTGCCCTCAATTTAAATTTTAATAAAAATTCTTCCAAAAAGCAAATGAGATCAAAAAGGAAAAATTACACTCATTTTCTGAAAGCCTCCCCGAAGGTTTCACTGCACTGCACATAGAGTTTTTCGTTACAATTTTGTGATGTAGAGTATAATTATAATATATTGATTATTTGTTGTTTTTTGAAGTTATCGACTCCCTTTTGATTTTCTAATGTAGTGTACTATTATAAATAATCTGAATACTTTATTGTTTAATTAATAAGGGGTATACTAGTAAATGACTTAATATTTTTGTCAAATTTTTAATTTATTTGGTATACGTTTTTTATTTGTTTTACGTAATTTAATGGTGCTGATTTATTACAATTAATTTTGTTAAAATGTACAATTAATCTAATATTTAATAATGAGTATATCAATTGTCAAAACTACCCCAAATATGATTGGATTAAAAAGAATATTGATCGATTCGATAAAAATTAATTATATATTATAAATAATACTTCTCCGTCCGTCCCATATATATAGGCCACGTTTTGTTTTTTTTTCGATAATTGATTATTTAATTAATCTTAAATCAGAATGTAAAATATCGATTGAATTATATAATGAAAGTTTAGGTGCTTAAAGTGTGCAAACTTTCATTATATAATTCATCATATTTTACATTTAAGATTAATTAAATAAAGTGAAATCATTGAATGAAAAAGTCAAATCCAACATATCTGCCAAGGTCACAAGTTCAGTAGGAGAGGCGCAAAAGCAAATGAAAAAGGTTCCACCAACCCTTGATGGGCAAAAGAGTAATATTATAGGCACACCTTGATACGCACGTGCACCAGCGTTGGTGTTTGGTTTGGTAGATCCGCGTGGTGGGTTGTCTGAGTTTGCCCAACTGCTGCAGCAACTCTCCGAGAAAAACAAGAAAAAGGACTACACTTCCTTTCTTTTTTCTGCTTACTACGAGTCCGAGTATAATACAAAGGCATTGCCCTACCCAGAGCACGAGGACCCTTTTGAAAGAGATGGCGAGCTGTAGTGTGGTCAAATTGAACGCCTCATCCGCATCGTGGATCGCCGGCCAGCAGACCGTTAGTAAGAGGACCGGATCGGCGGCGCGATTCCCCGCCCGCCGCGTCTCTGTTATCTGCGCTGGATCTTACACCGATGAACTAATCAAAACAGCCGTAAGCTCTCCTGTGATCCTCAATTATTAATCGGCATATGTATGCGTGTTTATGCATAGATGAATAATGAATTGGTGAAAATGTGCATTTATATTATGAGATTTTAGTCTATTCGAGAGTTTTTTCTGCCGATTCGAGCTAGTTTTATGTGAATACAGGCGTGCATTAGTTCCAATGCTGATTTTCAAACAAAAGCTAGACCGTGAAGCGTATGAAAAAGATGTTTAGACATGAATAATGCGTTCTCATTGGCGTATGCGTTTCTTTGTAGTAGTTTTTTAATCGCCGCTTTACATGCTTATGTAATGGATATATAATTGTTTCGGTTCCCTTCTGTTTGATTTAGTGTGTGTCTGTGTAAGCATTTCGCTCTTTAGGATTTCTTGTATATGTTGCATTCTAATATTTATTCTGTTTTTAGCTGAATTGGTCCTTTGATGACCATTTTCTTTATTATTATTATTTTGGTAATATTTTTGGCTTTTCTCATGAGTGCTGCTGAATAAGCATTTGGATGTCACTGTAGCTTTTCAAATATTATGTTTTGTATATACATCAAATTGATCTGATATCACATGTCGTAGAGGCCTTATGAACTCCCAAGACATTTGCTGTTTTGCTTTGAGTATGATATCATGTAGAGATATGTTCTGTAATGGCGGCAGGCGTTCCTATTATTTCCTTATTTATTGTTGTTTTGAAGTCCACTCCCATCTTCTATTATTTCGTAAAAAGCGTAGACTAAGTCCCTGTTTGCTCTAGTGTTTGAATTGGTGACTTTTGGCTTTCACCAAAGCTACAAAAGAAGCGTATGTGTGAATATCTTGTGATTTTCTGGGTTTATGTAATTCTTGTGATTTCTCAATGTTTTAAAAGTGTTGGAGTTAACGCCAACAAATCAAACAGTTATATATTGTTTGTCATTTAGTCTCACAGCAACTCTAGTGGGTTTCTTCACCTGTTTATATACTTTGGGTAGAAAGAAGTACCTTTCGCCGCCTCTATTTTGGTACATAGGGAGCCAACTCTTCTCGATGATCTGATTTTTGTAGTTAGTGATCATCTTTGCATATTTCCCTGTGGGAGATGCTGAAGGTTGCTAGGTGCTGTATCCTTGGATAAGATGTTAAGCTATGCAGTCTGTCTTTGAACCTAATGCCCCCTACTGGTTCGTTTGTGAAAACGGATTTATTGTTAAGACTGTTCCATAGCAATTTGTTTTTGATCTATATTTTGAATGCATTTTATCTGCTTCTATATCTAATGGTAAAATCTTACATTTTCTGGTTGGAACTCTATCTTAATCGTTCTAGCTAATTTTTTTTTTTTTTTTTTTTTTTTTTGGAATTAGAAATCTATTGCGTCTCCAGGTCGGGGAATACTTGCCATTGATGAATCAAATGCAACATGTGGAAAGAGGCTGGCTTCCATTGGACTTGACAACACAGAAACAAACAGACAAGCTTATAGACAACTTCTTTTAACCACTCCTGGCCTTGGTGAATATATTTCTGGTGCAATTCTCTTTGAGGAGACACTATACCAGTCAACTACAGATGGGAAGAAGTTTGTTGACTGTTTGCGTGATGAGAATATCGTACCTGGTATCAAAGTTGACAAGGTGAGGCTTGTGTTTTTCAGTTGTTTCGGTTTCTGCAAATATCACAGCGTATGTTTCTGTAAGATCTTGCTTAATATCTGTAGCGCCTAATTGCTAACATCTTGTTCTTTTTTTTTGGTCCTTTGGACTTTTATTTGACAGGGCTTAGTTCCCCTACCAGGATCAAATAATGAATCATGGTGCCAGGGATTAGATGGATTGGCCTCTCGGTCTGCTGAATACTATAAGCAAGGGGCCCGTTTTGCGAAATGGTACATTACAAAGTGCATTTCTTGGTTCATTGAAGAATGGCCTTGTGTAGTTACCTTTTCGTCGTTGTGATTATATATTTTAGGAGAACTGTTGTTAGCATACCTTCTGGTCCTTCTGCTTTGGCTGTTAAAGAAGCCGCTTGGGGTCTTGCTCGTTATGCTGCTATTTCTCAGGTTCATATCCTAATCTCAAATCTCCTTCTGCAGTACCTTGAAATCATTCTGGGAATCCATGAGCACTACCTTGTGTTGTTTATGAGAATGTCGGAAATTAAGAAGTTTAATATTCAATCTGTGTGCAGGATAATGGTCTTGTGCCAATTGTAGAGCCTGAGATTCTTCTTGATGGGGACCATCCTATCGACAGAGCACTCGAAGTGGCAGAGCAGGTGTGGGCAGAGGTTTTCTACTACTTAGCAGAGAACAATGTTGAATTTGAAGGAATTCTGCTCAAGCCCAGCATGGTAACTCCAGGTGCTGAACACAAAGAGAGGGCTTCTCCTGAAACCATAGCAAAGTATACACTCACTATGCTTAAAAGAAGAGTGCCTCCTGCAGTTCCAGGAATCATGGTAATAACAAATGTCTCCATTTTTTAGCTTTTTTTTTTTTTTTTTTTCTTGTGTGTAGTTGCTTTTGGTTTTATAATGAATTTTGATTTCTCTCATCTATAAAGAGCTCGAGTTATAGCTATAATTACAAATAAAGTTTTTCTTGAGAGAAGTACGCCAATTACTACAAGCATATTGGGTGAATGTGAACCATGTAGCTTGGACTCATAAAATAGTGCGCCCCTCATGATATCTTTTGTAAAATGTGAGGCTTGCCACTAGCATATTTATCTAAAATATATGGTTTAGGCCTCTTCCTGGCTCATATTCCATGTATCTACCCTGGTTCGTATGGTTAAGTCTCTAGAACTTACATGAAACATCTTGACATTTGATACCAATATTAGCCACAATTTGTAAAAAGCAGCCCAATTGTTTGAATTCACCGTAAGCGGTTTTGCTTTAAATGAGTTTCTTGTGCTGATTGCGTTTCCGTATTATATGAAAATGGTCAATTATGAAAAGTATCGTTGAGGTTTGACTTAATCACATAAAATAAACAGCCAACTTCCAAATTACAAAAATACTCCTGAGATTATATTTTATCGTACTTTATCCTTCGTAAGCAGAAAATATTTCGAAACCACCCCTTCACATTCATAAAAATATTGCAGTTAGCCTCTTTTAAGTTCAACACTGGATCAAACCACAGGGGTACTTTTTGTAATTATCCCTTGTAAAAATAAATTCCTGAAAATAGTGTCACCACCGGAATTAGAGACTTCCCTCAGAAGAAACCACAGTTATCGAAGTTTACTCTCGAATATTATTTACGCGACTTTGCTCACTATCTCGAATTTCATTTGAAAAACCCACTTACCCATTTTGTGGTATTTTAGTTCTTGTCAGGAGGACAATCTGAAGTGGAGGCGACACTGAACCTGAACGCGATGAATCAAACTCCCAACCCGTGGCACGTCTCCTTCTCCTACGCACGAGCTTTGCAGAACACAGTGCTCAAGACATGGCAAGGACGTCCAGAGAACATAGAAGCTGCACAAAAAGCACTTCTTGTGCGTGCCAAGGCCAACTCCTTGGCTCAGCTCGGGAAGTACTCGGCCGAAGAGGAGAATGAGGAGGCTAAAAAGGGAATGTTTGTTAAGGGCTACACGTATTGAAGGCCTGAAAAAAGGGTGAGTTTACCACCATACGAGTATTTTTTTCTTGATCGTGTGATTAGTTTGCTATTTGCTAGTGTTGCGTTTCACTTCAAATCGCAACAGGCCCCGTTTCATTTCTGTTTTTTTTCCCTTTCATTTTCTCACATCTCTTGATCTGAATTATGTAATGTGCTTGAATAAGAATGATGATAATTTGTGAGGAGGATATGCCGTTATTTTAGCCGATAAAAGGTGGACTTGGTAAAAACTGAGGGCATAGTGTGTACCATTTTGAAGTAATGTTTATTTGATATAGAGTAAATTGCAAAAATCGTCTACATGTTTCGTCCCAAACGTTTAAAAAGTGCAAGGATCGTCCCTGTGGGAAACATTTGGGGCAAATATCGTCCCTGACCACCATCAAATGACTAAAATACCATTGTCTTCTTCTTTTTCTATATTTTTTTTCAGTTTCTTGCACAAATGGTCCATGTGTTTCGTCAGATTTTACAAATTTAGTCCTGATTTTTTTTTTAAATTATTTATTTAACTATTATTATTAGTATTATTTTTTATACGTTTTCGACCGTCTTTCTTACGTTTTTGTCCGTTTTTCTTATGTTTTTTTCTGTTTTCATACGCTTTTGTCTGTTTTTTCTTATGATTTTGCCTGTCTTTCTTATGTTTTTTCCGTTTACATACGTTTTTGTCCGTTTTTATACGTTTTCGTCTGTTTTTATACATTTTCGCTCGTTTTCCTACGTTTTCGTCCGTTTTTCTTACGTTTTATCCGTTTTCATACGCTTTTGTTCGTTTTTATAGTTTTTGCCTGTTTTCTTACGTTTTCATCTGTTTTTATACGTTTATGTCCGCTTTTCTTAAGTTTTTGTTCGTTTTTATCGGTTTTTGTCAGTTTTTGTTCATTTTTCTTACGTTTTTGTTCATTTTTCTTACGATTTTTCCGTTTTTATACGTTTTCGCCCGTTTTCTTACGCTTTCATCTGTTTTTATACGTTTTCGCTTGTGTGTCTTACGTTTTTGTCCTTTTTTATCCGTTTTGTCCCTTTTTATCTGTTTTTGTCCATCTTTCTTACGTTTTTGTCAGTTTTTCTTATGTTTTTTCCGTTTTCATATGTTTTTGTCCGTTTTTATATGTTTTTACCCGTTGTCTTACGTTTTTATACATTTTCGTTTGTTTTTCTTAAGTTGTCCATTTTTATCGGTTGTTGTCTGTTTTTCTTACGTTTTTGTCCGTTTTTCTTGAGTTTTTCTCTGTTTTTATTCGTTTTTGTCCGTTTTCTTACGTTTTTATTTGTTTTTACCCGTTTTTAAATGTTTTCACCCGTTTTCTTACGCTTTCATCCATTTTTATACGTTTTCGTCCGTTTTGGTCCGTTTTTGTCCCTTTTTATACTTGTCCATTTTAGCCGTTTTGGTATGTATGAAAATGTAAGAAAATGGGCGAAAACTTATAAAAACGGACAAAAACGTATGAAAACGAAAAAAACGTGAGAAAAACTAACAAAAACGTAAGAAAAACAGGCAAAAATGGATGAAGACGGAAAAAAACGTAAGAGAAACAGACAAAAACGTAAGAAAAATGAATAAAAACAGATAGAAACGGACAAAAACGTAAGAAAAACGAGCGAAAACGATAAAAACAGATGAAAGAGTAAGAAAACGGGTGAAAACGTATAAAAATGGATAAAAACGTATGAAAACGGGAAAAACATAAGAAAAACGGACAAAAATGCAAGAAAAATGAACAAAAACTGACAAAAACTGATAAAAATTTAAGAAAAATGGACGAAAAACGTATAAAAACGAATGAAAACGTAAGAAAGCGGGCGAAAATGTATAAAACGGACGAAAACGTATGAAAACGGACAAAAACGTATGTAAACTGAAAAAACGTTAGAAAAACGGGCAAAAACGTAAGAAAAACAGAAAAAAATGTATGAAAACAGAAAAAATGTGAGAAAAATAGACAAAAATATAAGAAAAATGGACGAAAACGTATAAAAATATAATACTAATATTAATAGTTAAATTAATAAATTTAAAAAAATCAGTACTAAATTTGTAAAACCTGGTGAAACACAAGGACCATTTGTGTAAGAAACTGAAAAAAAATATAGAAAATAAAGAAGATGAGGGTATTTTAGTTATTTGATGGTGGTCAGGGACGATATTTGCCCCAAAGGTTTCCCACAGGGACGATCCTTGCATTTTCTAAACGTTTGGGACGAAACATGCAATTTATCCAAAACTTTAGGGAAAAAAGGGCGAGTTTACCACCATACGAGTATTTTTTTTCTTGATCGTGTGATTAGTTTGCTGTTTGCTAGTGTTGTGTTTCACTTCAAATCGCAACAGGGCCCGAGCTCATTTAACATCTCTATGTACCATTTTGAAGTAATGTTTATTTGATATATGGTGTGCTGCTACATTTTCTCATGCTTAATTGAACATTTACTGCGTGCGCTGGTTTTATTGTGGTAATCTCTCTTAGGCCATGTTTATTTCAACATATATAAGACAATTATTTTTTCTTCTCCATCTATACATAGAGGTGTTCAGCGGTTCAAAATCGTCGGTTTTTTGAACTGCCGGTTCCGGTTGGTCGAAAATCGGAACCGGAACCGAACCGCCTTATGGCGGTTCACGGTTACGATTTTGAACCGTGAACCGGCGATTCCGAACCGAACCGGAACCGGCGGTTCACGATTTTTTATATTTAATTGAATTTTTTAAATTTCAATTTAAAAAAATACATGGGTAAAAATTGGACTTGAGCTTAATTTAAGTATTCAAACTTGAATATTTGAATTAAGCGCCTACGTATTCGATATCCGTAACTTTAGAGTTTATGAGTCAAAATTAAAGTCCTCGTAGTTCATTTTTTTTTGGGGGGGGGGGGATTGAAAAAAATGGATTTGAGCTTAATTCAAATATTTAAAGTTAAAATTAAGAATTTCAACTTTGAATATTTGGATTAAGTTGCCTACGTATCTCGTTACCTTAGGAATCAAAGTCTTCGTAGTTCACTTACGTTATACTTACCTTAGGGAGCGGAGGCGGAGAGGAGATGGTTTAATCACCCATGTCAATCGAATCATTGCTAGATCCGATATCATATGTATTTCTGTCTTCTTGTTCATTATAGTTTGGTTCTTGTTGGTGTAACTCGGCTTTCACCCAATCATTCAATAATGCTTGGGCTTCAAGATTTTGAGGCGTCAATCGAGATCGTCGTTCATCCAGAGTGTATCCTCCTACACTGAATGCCTGTTCAACAGAAACTGTTGAGGCGGGGACAACTAGTATTTCCTTTGCGATTGTGGCAACTACAGGAAAGATTGTAGACATTTTCGCCCACCACTTAAGAAGATTGTTATTACTATCCGATCCACGTTCTAAAGCTCCCAATTCAAAAGTAGTTGAATAATTTTCAAGTTCTTGATATGCATTATTTTGGTACCTTCTTCGTGTTCGGGATAAATCTTCTTGATAGGCATTCCATTCACCAAGATCCGGAATAGCAAAACCAAAAGAAGATATACTAATACTACTAGAAGGAATGTAGATAGGAGAAGAAGAACTCGTACCAAGATCATGACTACCACTATAACTACAAGCATATTCGCGATAAATCGCAGATAAAGAATTTTTTGCACTTTGAACACAATCGCTAGGATTTGGAGGAATAAAATTAGGAATAGGAGTAGGAAATAAAGCATTGTAGTAAAGTGTAAGTAATTTTAGCAAACATTCCTCTATAACTTGAGGATCTAAAAGTTTAGCAACTAAAAAAAATGGAGGAATGTAGGCGAAATATTTTATCCATTTGTCTCTCATTTCTTTTATACAATTAAATAAATCGGGATCTTTAATTAAAGACTTGGATACAAGTACAATTTAAACACAATGTTCAACAACAAGTGTAGAAGTGGAATAATAAACACCGAACAATGATTCAGTTGCCTCTTAAAAAAATTTTAAAAGTGCTTTAAACTAGAGCACTTATCCCATTGACTTGGCAATAAGCAAATGGGTACTTGTTCTTCATTATAAAAATTGCACAATGCAATACGATATTCATAACTATCATTTAACAAACTGTAAGTAGAATTTCAACGATTTGGGACATCTTTTGAAAATATCTTTGGATGCATAATATTTTTTATGCAATATCTCATCTATTTTTTACCTAGAGAAGAATGTCTAATTAAATACATTATTGCTTCACGGATAGGAGCATATGCTTCTTGTAAAATAGCTAAACCATCTTGAACACATAAATTAAGAACATGACAAATCCACCCAACATGAAAAAAATTACCACCAAGAGATGGCTCACATATTGAAATAAGTGATCCTAAACTAGTTGTATTGGAGCTAGCATTATCAAAAGAAATTAAAAAAAAAATTGTATTAAATTATATTCATATAAAATTGTATGAATTTTATGCGAAATATTTTCGGCGGTATGTGCGGTATTAAACTCTCTAAAACCGATTACATTTTTGCATAGTCGAATCATCAATCCAAATACAAGTAATCTCATATATGAATTTGCTTCCCAATGATCACTCCAAACATCGGAGCATATACAAACTTTATGATCTAGTTTTAAAAACATATTAGCTAAAATTAATTTTGCTTCGCTAGTAGTTTTTCGAACATCATGAGTTACGGTAGAGCGTGAATTTTTTTTACTAGCAGGATTAAAACACAGTTGAGTAAAATTTTGTTACATTTGGTCGTCGGCAAAGTTAAAAGGAAGAGATTTACCACAAACAAATCTAGCTAATTCTTTTCTAGCGGTAATTTGATTAAATTTAAATAAAGAACTAGTACCTTGATTGGGGGCATTAGACGACGTCGCGGTGCCTCGGAGTTGGGTTTGATTAGACTCTATGCCAACTTTATCGGGATGTTGTCTTTGTATATGGCCATTTAGTGTCCCGTAACCTCCTCCTTTTTTAGATTTGTAAGTTTTCTTGCAATAGTTGCACTTGGCTAAGAAATGACCGGGATTGGAGGCAACATCGTCCATTTTTGTATAATGCACCGCAAATAATGGAGATTTGAGTTCGGACAATTTTTTTTGTTTTGCTTTTGTTGGTTGCTCATCATCTTCATCATCTTCGATATTATGAATCGATTTTGAGGTTTCAAACATTTGGTTGATTTGTTCCTCGGTTAATTCAATTTCTTCCGAAACATAGTCTCCAAAATTCGGACTTGGAATAGAAGTAGAACTCGGAGTATGAGTAGGAGTACCACTACCACTAGCACTACATCTTCCTCGTCGAGGAATGCCGATGATAGCCTTCCCCTTTTCCCGGTTGAATTGGCCGCTGGACGTATTTTTTCAATTAAAAGTGTAATACTTGAGAGAATAGAAATTAGAATGAAGAATATAGAAAGAAAGTAGATAGATAATTAGAATTGGTGTGAGAAAAATGGAGGGTGAGAGAGGGGTATTTATAGGTGTTAAAATGCATTAAAAAAGGGCCTTGTGACCGTTGGGAACCGCCGGTTCCGGTTTGAACCGGCGGTTCGAAGCAACGAATATAAGTTCAAAACTCATTTTTTTAAAAAAATGGCGGTCGAACCGCCGGTTGAACCACCGGTTCGCGGTTAGTCAAAACACCGAACCAAAACTGAACCGTCTTAAAACGGTTGACGGTTCCAGTTTTGCACCGAACCACGGTCAATGGTTAACCGAACCGTGGTCAACGGTTCATAACCGCCGGTTCACCGAGTCGAACCGAACCGCTGAATACCTCTATCTATACATTGATATTCACTTCTAAAATTTCTCTTTTTTTTTCCCATGGACTCCAATGAGATTTTTTCTTAAATTCTCAAAAAAAAAAAAAAATTTCACCCTCCCAAAATTATTAAACCTTCAGAATATCCAAAACTCCGAATAATTTTAGCAGTTCGGAACTCTCAAATGTGACTTGATCGAGCATACCTGTCAAAAATCCGGCGATAGCAACTAAATGTGTGATTTTGTCATTTGTTTGAAGTATCAGTTGTGAGTTTTTAGTTCGGATTTCAGCGATTGTCATTTATGTTATTGGTTTGTCGTACTTTGACTCTTCATTAGTTTATAGTTTTTTGAGTTTTTCTAAATAAAATTATATGATTTTATTTTTAATAAAATTAAAACTAATATATAGATATATGTGTGGTTGGAGTGGTCATTATCAAACTATCAAAAATTGATATGTTTGGATTGCGAAGATATTAGTAATACGAGAGAGGAATTAAATAAATATTAATAAAATTAAATGGTCATGCGACTTGGCAGTTGTTCATAAATTTAGTCTTAGGATACTACTAATCATATAGTTATCCCGAGACCATCTCCAACCGTTTACACAAAATACTGCAACTTAAAACACAAAAATACAGAAAAGTAACAATGCATCTCCAACAGTTTACACAGAAATACAGAAATTAGTAATGCATCACCAACAGTTTGCACAAAAATACAGTAAAAATGGATATTCTATCACATTCTATTTTCTAATCTTAATATTATGGACAAATATAAATGCATTGACCTCCATTAACTAATAATAAAATTTAAATATATTCAGATTCGCTGAGTTAATGCGAATAATTATAAATATATTATAAAATTATATATTAGGGGAATATTATAAACAAATATTCAATCAATACATTTTAAAGCATCAAAGTAGCTAGGTTTTTAATTTCTAAATTGAGCAACAAACAATTAGTGCAAGTTTATGTGCATAAATACAATTTAATAAAGAGTAATCACATATTTACCACTGACAGCGGTAATTTGTGTAGATGCGCACGATCCTGAAGTGAGATAAATGTGATTGTGACATTTCACTTTTATCTCACTTCACAGGATCGTGCCACGTATACAGATTGTCACCCTTGTTGTCAAGTGAATTGTGAAAGTAGTATTACTCTTTAATAAATATCTTTTGAAAGCTATAGCCAAAAGTAATATATATATATATATATATATATATATATATTGTTCCGAGAAATCCTTCCCGTATTGGTGTCTTACCTAATACTGGTTGTAGGAGGATAGAGTTATGGAAGGTTCTAGACTCTTCCATAAGTAGTAGGATCCTGTTAGATGTCTTACCTTAACTAGGAATCCTATGTATGGAGGGACTCTCATTGTAATGCCTATATAAAGGCCCCTCTATTCATTGTTATCAATACAATTGATTTGTTGTCTTTTACTTTCTCCTCAAATATATATATATATATATATATAATGAATAAACAATGATACAAATAAGATAGAATAGTGTTGGTGGAATGAATAGTATTATACTATAAATAGGGGAATATTATAGATATCCTAAAAATACATGAGTTTTTATAGTAGTTGTTGGAGAAAACTCGCATCCCGTTGCCTGATACGATATCTAGCACTTTCGAATTTGCACGGAAGATTAAAGCCCTGTTCTTTTGGACTTATTTTTCAGTTTGATTCGCCTGGGCCTGTGTCGTCAGTCCATTCGCCAGTCGTCAGTCCATTCATCTGGATTCAGTCGTCAGTCCATTCATCGATTCAATCTGGATTCAGTCCATTCGATTCAGCTTCATTATTATTATTTTTAATTTTTATTATTAATTATAATAATCTTGGTTATTACTATTGTTATTATTACTAAATAATATTTACTATTATTATTAATAATATTTATTATTATCGTTGTTGTTGTTGTTGATTACTATTATTATAATTTGTTATTATTATTATCATTATTATTATAGTTAGGCCCTGTACTTTTGGACTTATTTTTCGCTTTTCATTGATTCGAGTTGATTCGATTCAGTCTATTCATTCGATTCTTATTATTATTATTATTATTATTAATCTTAATTATTACTATTATTATTATTAATCTTAATTTTTATTATTGTTATTATTACTAATAATATTTATCGTTGTTGTTGATTACTATTAATATTTACCATTATTATCAGTGTTATTATTATTATTATTATTATTATTATTAATCTTAATTATTATCATTATTGTTATTATACTAATAATATTTACTATTATTATTAATAATATTTATTATTATCGTTGTTGTTGTTGATTACTATTATTATTATTTACCATTATTATCAGTGTTATTATTATTATTGTTATTATTATTATTATAGTTATTATCGTTATTGTTATTAATATCATTAATATTATTATAATTTACCCTTATCAAATAGATCTCAACTTATCATTAATATTATTATTTTTATTATTATTTTATTATATTTATTATGTTATTTTATTATTATTATTATTATTATTATTGTTATTATTTACCCTTAATATACATTTCGGCCTGTTCGGCCAGTCCGTCTGGGCCTGGGATTCGTAATCATTCGGGCCTGGGCCGATTCATTCGGTCCAAAAGAATAGAGCCTTATTATCGTTATTGTTATTAGAGAAATTTGTTTTTACACTAAAAGATTTTGGGCTAATTTGAAGTTACACCACAACCTTTTTTTTCATCCGACATCAAAACCTTTCAAAAATTATGAAATCACGTAAATGTTGTGGATGGAGTTAAGAATTTCCGTCAGAAAAATGAAAAGTAAAAAAAAAAATTAAAAATTCTGGAAAATCTAAAAAATCTGAAAAAAAAATAAAAAAATCTGAAAATTCTGGAAAATTCCGCAAAATTTAAGAAATTTGAAAAAAAAATCGGAACTTTTATTTTTTAAGAAAAAATATCTTGAATAATAATATTGAAAATCGGATCTATTATTTAAAATTTAAAAATAAAAAGTAAAAATAAAAAAATCTAGAAAATTTAAAATAAAGGTTTCGATTTTGGAAAATTCTGGAAAATTTAAAATAAAATTCTGAAAATTCTGAAAATAATAATATTAAAAATTAGAACTTTTTGAATTTTAAATAAAAGATCTGATTTTTAATATTATTATTCCAGATAATTTTTACTATTATTTTATTATTTTTATTATTTTTATTTTATTGTTATATTATTATTATTATTTACCCTTAATATATATATATATATATATATATATATATATATATATATATATATATATATATATATATATTTCAGTTCAGTTCAGTCAAGTTCAGGTCCATTCAGGTCAGTTCAGTTCAAATTCATTCATTCCAAAAGAATATAGCCTAAATTTATGTTTTCAACCATTTATAAAATATAAATTTTCGTTATGGAGTGTTTAGTTATCCCATTTTTTAATAAAATTGGAAATGCAAACTAAAAAAATGAAAATCAAATAAAAACACAATGTGATTTGCTGTTTTCGCCGGTGTCATTTTCTGATTTTATTCCTATTATTATATCCTAAAATTATGTCATGTTTCGGGAATTATTATTCTCGTGATGTGTATTACCTAATACTGATTGTAGATACATAGATGGAAGGTTCTAGATCCTTCTAGAGGTAGTAGGATCCTATTAGATGTCTTACCTTATCTAGGAATCCTATGTATGGAAGGACTCTCATTGTAATGTTTATATAAAGGCCCCTCTATCAGTGTTATGAATACAATCGATTGACTCTATTTACAATCTTTTTACTTTCTCCTGAAACATGTTATCAGCACGTAATCTACCCCCAAAGCTATAAAAAAATCCGGAAAAAAAAAATCGCGGCCGAAAACCCTAAATTCCACCGCGCCGCGCCGCTCCCCAATCCAGATCTGCAAACCAGATCGCCGCCGCCGGACATCAGATCTGATTTGCCCAACAACTGCTCGCGACGCAGCCCAATCCCCCTGCCCACATCTTCGTTTTCTTCCCGTTTGTGACCCAGCTGCGCGTCTAATCCTATCTTCCCATCTCTCTCTCCTCGTCTGAACCCTAATCTGGATTTGACGATTTGCTGTTTTAAAACCCAAGGTTTGAGAATCGCTGCGTCTTAATCAAAATACAGTTGTTCGAGGCAATTATGGAAGGCCCTGCTGCGGTGTCGTCTCCTCCCTCATCGGAGGACGGTCCTGAGTCGTGGGAGATTGCTGATGTGGAGGCCAGCATGCGCCGGCTCATGCTTTCCTCGACGAAGGATTCTGTTACTAGAAGTAATAATCAAGATGAGATAGATGAGGACTCAGGTTCGGGTTCGAGTTTAAATTTGTGTTCTGGTCGTCGGATGATTTGGTTAACACAGTGGATCAGTTTTTGTGGGAAGCCATACAGAATCCGTTTTTTTTCTCCAGTCCGTTTTTTTGGCCCCTATTCAACCCGTTTCTGCCCTTCACGAAGTAAGAAATACAAGTTCAACAGTGGAGATCTGATTCGGAATAGTATTTCTCGATGAAACTGTACGCGAAAGAAAAAAAAAACGAGAGACGAGAATTTCCGCGCGTAAATTTTCTGCACAGCACAGTCGTACCAAAATCATGTTTCCCGATTCGTTAACCGTCGGATCGGTGTGAAATTTTGACAGCAACTTTCCAACACAAATATCTGTATATTCAACGGTGGAGATCGGATTCTGAGTAATATTGATTACTGAATCTGCCGCCGAATAGAAGCAGATTTTTACAAGAAAATTTGGAGATCCGACCTCATCCAATACCGAGCTGCTGCATCGCCGCGCTCGAGTCCTTTTTCGGCCGAATTATAGAGCCCAGTAGCCCTATCCGGGCGTTTCTCAACTCTCCATCTTTTCCTAATTAATGATTCATTTGTTTATTAATTTGTACACTTATGAATCTTACATGTTTATGTTTTACGTGCATATAGGAAAATATGTTGCTCATGATGATGTGCACGCTATGGAGAAAAACCATATTTGTTATCCCGTTCAAGGATCAAAGTAAATATGGAACCGAATATCACAAAAATATATTGCTCATATGGAGAGAAGCTCCGTTTCAAGGACCAAAGCAAATATGGAACCAAGTACCCGTAAGATTTTATTAAAGTTCATATTTTTCAATTCCTCTCTTTTGGGAATTTTTTTTTTTTTGGGGGGGGGGGGGGGGGGAATTGGGTATTTGGGTTTTTTATCTCCTACGCTACTTTACGGTGGATGAGACTATGAGAGGTGGTATCACTCTCGTATGTCGAAGTAAACTGTGTGACGGTCCTGGGGGAGTCACTGATAATTGTTGAAAGTCGATATTTGTGGTTGTTGCATACACCACGTTTTGGGTGCGATTTGACGTCGCTGTTTTGTCGATTTTAAAACAACAATTAAAAAAAATGAAAATTGTCGGTAACGGTAAAGTTATGACTCGTTCATGATTAGTCACGGATTTGTGACGTACAAATGGGACAAACATCGATTGCGACGGATATGTCGTGGTTAAAATCGATTTGTGACGGAATTGTCACGTTGAATTGAGCGACCACCACGTTGGTCTTGACCCAATCCCATACTTGGACAACTCCATCTTTCATCCTATTGAAATAAAATATTGCATGTGGGTGTAGTCATGCACCGTCTCCTTGCAATATGATATATGAAAGAATGTAAGAGTACTTCTCATGAATTTTAACATGTAAAGCAATGGCATATTGCGGTAAATACATGAATTCGTTGACCTCGATTATAGTTCGTGTGACTATAGGTCCGAATACTTTTCCAAGTATTTGTAAAGGCATGTGCCTTATACATTTGACTATGTTTAGTCGATCTTATTGGATGGTCAAGACAAGTTGGTTATGGTATATTCATTATGTCTCATGGTTCAAAATGCTTAATATTGATGTACCGCGTTGCATCCATATAACATGGCTATTATGACGTATACTTGCAAATTGAGAATTAAAATACTTGGTCGATTTGATGCACTTTGGTGGATTTTGTCTACACTTTGATCATGATTAGGCGCATCCTCTTTGGTATTTGTTTATGCTTTGAAAGTTCAAACAGAATTAGTGGTGTTTAAACAGCCTTAGCTGTACCGACATTCCTACTTTCTCTGCAAGTCTACCAAGTTGGAGTTACCGAAAGGATCATTAGTCGAGATAAGAAATCGAACACCCTACTGCATTTAAACGCACCTATGGCTGTCATTGCCATATTTTTGCATCAACACTTATACCATTGGATATGGTCTCAACCTTGTTTTCTCACTAAACTTGGGAAATACTAAAGCAGCCAATTAAAACATGCACTGTGATCTGAGTTTAATGATCCGTGTGGTGCACAATCTATGGATAGAAAGATACGGAAGTCTAGTTTCCAGAACATCTGAACGTTCGTCCATATCCTTCCTAACAAGGGAGTTATCGCTGTTTTAGTGAACAAAGATCAAACTGCACAGAATTTTATTTCCAGCGATTGTGCTAACTTTTGTCCCAACCAACTTGGTTCCCATCTTGAATTTGCAAGTGGTATTATGACACATGTTTTTCAATATCTTTTTGGCCAAATTTGCCATAGATGATGCAGTTTTTGGTATGCGTTGTACGCTAAACTATCATCTTTCAAATGTTGAAAAACAGTTTCCTTGGGGAAGCCCAAAATACGCACCCTTATAAGAAGATCGAGCGTGTGCATGGTAGTGTTACACCATGCTTGTGTCGTAATTTTGCCCCTTAGGCATATAACCTTGTCATGTTATGCACTCAATATGATAGATCATTTTGATTGTATTTGGTATAAAATCTCTATGTTGTTAGAGTGTTCGCTATGCTCATATTTGTAAAATTTTGCAAGCGAAATTGAGTGCGTATTAAGCTATTTCCAAGGAACACAATATTTTTGAATTTCGGTTTATAAATCCATTGTGACTATGATGACTAGGTCATCACAATCAATGAGTGTAATAATGCTCAAGTTGTTGAATGCCGAATGGCGTTTTCTAGTCACATATGTTCCGTAACAATTGAACCATGATATGACTCGATATGCCAAAGTGTATCACTCATAGCATCTCATTGTGATTTGTGAGAATAAAATCTTATGCATCACTTGTATTGGATAAGTGATAAGAAAAATATTCATGAATCAATATGGTCCGATTTGCATCGGTTTTTGTAACCAGAAGATGTATTGGGACATTGACACATTTAAGCTTTAATAGTCCGGAGTTTGGACAGTTTGATGATCCATATACCACGGTATTGTCATGGACATCATTTTCTTTGAACAAAGAAACTAGTTGGATCAAAGACACCAAAGTACGTTGGTGGAGTTATGAGCAGGGCTAATGACCGATGACGATATTTATGTCATCCGCGTCTTGTTTTCATAAACATGTGTGACGCCAAAGACCCACCCAATGATCCTTCTCCTCCATGTTCATTGATTTAAGCCTATTCTTTGGCACGATTAGAATATGACACCCTTCTATGCTAAAGAGAATAATGTAGCGACTCGCATAAGCATGGTGCTGAGTCCTCCCTTTTCACCGAGTCCTTATACATACATGATCATAAGTATTAGCCTGGGTGGCTTATGATGCTATGATGGTGTTCACAAATGATCGTACTCAAGTGATAAAATTTATATGTTATGTTGTTCCTTTGACAATGATTGATAAGTTGATGAAACCTGAGTTTATGATTGTCCAACTTGCGGACCAGTCATTGTAAAGGTCGGTTCACCTACTTTTAGACCAAGTCTTAAAGTGAAATTTTAATAAGTACTTCCTAACATCCAAGGCTACCTTCTCACAAATTTTGATGCCATTTGGAGACTTGGAAGGAGGTGAACCACTTAAATGAAGTTTTCACATACCACCAGCCGTCCCAACGACCAGTTCGATGTCATTTCGACCGGTTTTTAACCACAAGGTTGATGGTTTTGGAATCCTAAACACCCGTTCATACATGCTCACGAAAATTTTGAGATGTTTGGGGCTGGTGAAGGGAGTGAACTCTTCAAGAAAGCACTAGAGGTTCGATAAAACCAACAGCCTATCATCGGTTCAATCGTTTCTTTATGTTCGATCCCGGTGGTGTATGGTGGCGGTTTTATTGGATTCTCAAGACCAGTAGCTACGGTTATGTAGCATCGGTCAATATGTCATATTCACCTATACCTATCATCATTCAAATGTTTAGTTACGAGTGTAACAATATACATTTTGTTAACTGGATTGCGTTAACAATGAAAACCTTTATCGTCCACATATTCATGTGCCAAAGTGCGTCACCACAACGCATTATGATGGGTTATAAATGATAAATATGACATGCGCTTTCACTCATAGTCCACTTAAAATATACCTTGGCAGACGATCTCGTAAGTCACTTTAATGAGCCAGTCTTCCCGTCGTTAGGGGGAGATGCGAACGACCATGTTCGAGTAGAACGACTTGGAATTGTCGTAGTTTGTCCCTACTGTGCCTCACCAAGTTCCCTAAAGTGACGAGATTAAATACATGCTGCAAACATGTCTGCAAGAATTGTGTCCGGTCATGGACGTTCGTCACCTATAAATAGTGATATAGTAACACCACAAATTGTGGTAGATGGTGTTACTAGGCCGTAGATCTCATAGAGTATTGGATGCCACTTGGTTCGATAAATACTCTCGCTAAGAATGTATGCGAGCTTGGTACATGAAACTTGATCATATGATCAAATGAACTCATCCGTCTCATGTGATTCTGGATTATAGTCATCATTGGGGGACGCCTCAATGAATGTCAATCCATAAAGAGTACTCTATGAATAAAGCCGGTTCATGAGGACGTGGAATGTGAGTTTAATCGAACCATACTTCGTTGAAAATCTACAACGTTGTAGCCTTGGCCTAACATGGAAATATATGCGACTCCAGTATGAATAAAGTGATAGCCCTTTGTTGAAGTGGTGCCGACACTCCAAAGATAAGATCTATCCGTATACTTTGTCAAAGCGAGTGAGAGAAGGAGTTAAACTCACCTCATGGCGTGAGGTTTCTCATGAACGCACTGGAATCGACTACGATGACACGAAACTTAGTTGTGCTATCGTAATGGATGTTATAGCATCCACTATCTTTTCAGTTAGATAGTTTCCCAAAAACTGACGTGCAGCTTGTGGTTAAATCTTATCTTAGTGGGGAACTAAGTTAAGTGATGGAAGGATCTCGTGGTGGATCAGACTCAAATCAAGTGGCTCCTGACCACGGAGCGCGTCGACAAGTGATTGTCGGGAACGCATACTAAGTATATACTTGATTTGGAAGAGATATGAAGCTTTTGCGTGTAAAACTAAGGGTTTATAGTGATGTACTCTTGTGAGACTAAGAGATTCCGCTAAATCCAAAGTTAAGAATGAAAGGATCTTGGGGACACTTGATGATGCGTATTCATCAATCGGTTTAAGGCAATCTAAGGGACGTTTTCCCTAAGAGACGATAAAGTACTGCCTATATGATCCCAATGACTAGTCGAAGTCATCATAAGACTAGGCTCACTTAAGTGATGATGCAGTCTTAAGAGAAAAGTATGGTATTATGTACTCATGTTTGACTCGATGTACTCATTCGTAATAATCCGGTAAAGCCACTGTGATGATGGCCTAGGATACGCTCACGCAATGACTGTGATTGACAAGAAGCTTGAAGCTCGCTCTATCTCAATAAAAAGGACACTTGAAAACTGATACCCGAATCTGCCCAGAATGTGTTGGTCTATCTCCCATATGACCTACAGGGCAGCTCACTTGATGGAAATTGGTGAAATTGGTGCCATTGGAAAGGTTTGTGTCTACTTTCCAAGGAAACCAACCATTTGATCACATCCATCATATTGAGTGACATATGACTATTGTTGCAAAGTAGGACAGGATATGTCCGGTAATTTTCTAAGTCAACTTCGATAGAGCTTTGTGATCTGCTCAGGTCGATCTAGGTTACGTACTGTATGTGAATGAAAAGTTATGAGTGTCTAGTTTTCATAAGTTCTTACAGTTTCGTTGATACCTATTGAATCGAAGAAGTTATGACTGATTTAGTGCATAGAGGTCAAGACTTTAGAAAACTTGATTTTCGGATAAGTCTTTAGTGACTCTGCACTTTGAATGTGTCGCGCTCTTTTTGTCCTTAGACCAAGGTTTGTTTTTCCCACTGGGTTTTCACTTGGTAAGGTTTTTAACGAGGCGACCTATGAGAACATCCATACAATGATGCGTTGTACTTCTGTTCAACTTAGACCAAGAGGTATTTTTCCCACTGGGTTTTTCCTTGGTATAGTTGTGAGGGCAACTTGGCATCTGACTCCTATGATTTGAGGTACTCATCGGGCGGAGTCGTTATGTATACATCAGGGGGAGTATACATGACATGTTATCTTGGTGCGTTGCAATCTTTTCCTCATCAAGCCTTTATTTTTTCCATTGGGTTTTGTTTTGGCTTGAAATAGGTTTTTACGAAGGCAGCATCTTCTGCACCATTGTTGTATTAGACTATTAGTGCTCGACACAGGGGGAGTGTTCCGGGAATTATTATTCCCGTGATGTGTCTTACCTAATACTGATTGTAGATACATAGATGGAAGGTTCTAGATCCTTCTAGAGGTAGTAGGATCCTATTAGATGTCTTACCTTATCTAGGAATCCTATGTATGGAAGGACTCTCATTGTAATGCCTATATAAAGACCCCTCTATCAGTGTTATGAATACAATTGATTGACTCTATTTACAGTCTTCTTACTTTCTCCTGAAACAGTCCAATTTTATTACTAAAAACGTATTATCATGATCTAATATAGAGATATTCCCAATATATACACACGACTCGATTTTACTTTTCCAACAATATTAGTTAGTGAACTTCCAAATTAAGTGAAAAAAAAATCAACAAGTCTAAATTTTGTTGGAATGAGATTGCAAATTTGCAATTTACAACTAGTGATAAATGTACGATAAATGAATAAATTTCATAAAATATTTTAATCAGTCCATCCATCTATACTTTATACTACGTTCGCCCCTTATAAGTATGCTAAAACTTTTTGATCACGGATTTTAATAAATAATTGGTAAGCGTGTAGATGAGCGGAAAATATTTGGTAAAGTGCATGTAAAATATAATGAATTGGTGGTGAGTTATTTTCAAAAATAGAGTATACACATTTTTAAGACCAGATTAAAATAGCAAAATGAACACACTTGTAAACGGAGGAAGTATATTAATTCGGCTTCAATGTTATATCACGAGCTTGTGTGCATAACACAATTCCTCCAGCGAGAGTACTATTTTGTAGGGCTGAGCAAAACCGAATCCGAAAACCAAGAAACCGACAAAAATCGATGAAACCGGAACCGAAAAACCGAAATCAAAGAGAACCCATCGGTTTTGGGTTCATATTTTAGAAACCGAATTTTTCAGTTTCGGTTTCGGTTTGTACTTTAGAAACCGCACCGTGAAACCGAAACCGACCCATTCTTACGAAATCGGCCCAGGAACCGAGCCAAACCCAGAAACCGGCCCATAATATATTTATATATCTGATTATTTAATATTTAATATATATTTTAAAAAATAAAAAACTAAAATGTGGAACCTAACCCTGATTATTTAATATTAAATATATATTTAATATATATTTTAATATATACATTTGCTGGAAAATGGGTTAAAACCCAAAACCCATGGGTTTAAACCCAAAATCCATGAGCGTATGGGTTGAACCCGAGAAACCGAAACCGATACCAAAACCGACCAGAAATCGAGAAACCGAAACCGAACAGAAACCGAACCCATTGGGTTCTAAAACCCAAAAGCCGAAATTAGCGGTTTGGGTTCGGTTTTATCCCAAAACCGACCCAAACCGACCCATGCTCAGCCCTACTTTTTTGTCTCTAAATTTCACATTTTGTATTTGATCATCAAATCTTTATTCGAACTGATTTCTAGTACATATACAACAGCTCCAAGATCGTCCCACGGACCAAAGATTACTCAACATGTTTACCTTGAACTAGACCTGCCCAAAATGGACGGCGCGGCGGGCTCGAACCAGAACCAGCCCTCCGATCAACGAGTTTTAACCGGACCGTCGGTCAACGGTTCAAAGCCCGGCCCGAAACCGTCTCACCAAGGGCCGGTCACGATTCGTCTCAGTTGTGAACCGGAACCGCAGGTTAACTGCCAGGCTGAACCGCGGGTTCTATTAAATAAAATTTCACATATATTAGCTATATATTAGCTGGATATTTGGGCAGTAACTGACAGCTCTCTCCAACGGCTAAAAAAAATGCTCGTTGCTCCCTCTCCTCTTGATGACTTTTTTTCCCAAATGTATCGACCAATTATTTAGTTTAGTATTGTCATGTTACTTGTAATGTTTCTCTTTTTCACTTGTTTGTATGTTTATTTTAATTTATGCTTTAATAATTTTTATTTAGTAATCTTTAATTAAACAAGCAAAAAAAATACAAAATGTGGATTACGGAAAACCGGCAGTCCAGACCGGAATTGGAGGTTTCTAATGTAATATCCAGGAATTTTTTTTTAAATTGAAAAATTTGATGGTATTAATTTTTTTTTATTATTGATTTGCTTCATTTTTTATTTCGTTTAGCTAGCTGATTAAAATATCGAGCAGAGACATTAGACTAATATATTAGCGAGTTAATACTGGTGTTATGTGACGCAGCGTATTAATTGAATAATCGAACCAGGGGACTGAATAATAAATTTCAAATTGATCCGTTTTTACTCGGTTAATTTATAATGAAATCTTGTTGGGTCGAATAAACCCAACTATCCATTATATATATATATATATATATATATATATATTTGAGAAAGGGAGGATTTCCTCACGTCTTTCCTCACTCTCACTCTCACTCTCCCTCACCTTTCACTTTTCTCTCTCCCCACCTACTTCACCTTCACGCGGATGAACATCATAGACCACCCCCTGCCCTTCTTCCTTCTTGGCAATCGGACCGGCGATTTGAGAGACGGTGGAGATGACGGACATGGTCCGTCGAGATCACGGCTTGAAGTTGGTCGGAGGATCGGGGTTCGATAGAGGTAAATCGCGGAAGTCAACGCGATGGGCTGACGTCTCCGGCGACAACTGAAGCTCAACGGCGGTATGGTGGCTCGTGTCTGGAGAAGCGACGGCCTGGTCGGAACTTTCGGACAGGACGACGTTGTTAAAATCCAGTCGAGCTGTTCGGGTCTTTTCCGGCGAGCTGGACCTCGAGGAACCGACGGCTATGGAGTTCCGATCAGTGGCTCACTGGAGAAGAGAACCACATCGTATGGTTCCAGATCCGGCCGGTTGTTGGAAGGTTAACGATGATGGCCCTAGAATTCGAAATAACCGATTGTGTTTCCGGCGTTGACTTAGACGTTCGATCATGTCCCGAGCCGAGTTAGATTTCGACGTGGCTCGACGACTCGGAGCTGTGGAGGTTCGATCGGGATGTTCGGGCCATGAGTTTTCCGGCGGCCGAATGGATTCAGATCGGCACGGCCGGAGTGGTCGGAAGCCGGCGGATGTATGTGTTGTGAGTGTGAGCTGTGTGTGCAGAAATATATATTTATATAAGTATATGTGCTGTGTGTGTGATGTGTGAGTTGTATAAATATATGTGCTGTGTGTGGGATGTGTGAGTTGTATAAATATAGACTAATGCTACTTTCACAATTCACTTGACAACAAGGGTGACAATCTGTATTCGTGGCACGATCCTGTGAAGTGAGATAAAAGTGAAATGTCACAATCACATTTATCTCACTTCACAGGATCGTGCCACATATACAAATTGTCAACCTCGTTGTCAAGTGAATTGTGAAAGTAGCATTACTCATAAATATATATGTGTGCTGTGTGTGTGATGTGTGAGTTGTATAAATATATGTGCTGTGTGTTGTGTGTGCGCGTGTATATATATATATATATATATATATATATATATATATATATATATATATATATATATATATATATATATATATATATATATACTGGTGTGTATGTTGTGTGTGTTGTATGTGTGTGGGAATGTGATGTATGTGATATATATGTATATATATATATTCATTATATATATAGGTGTATATGCTAAGGTGTGTATATATGTGACATATATATGCAATGGTGATATATGTGTATATATATGTATTATATATATGTATGTATATTTTTGTGACGGAGTAGATGGAGTCGAATAGAGGAAAAACCCGATATCGTATACTGGACTTACAAAACGAGCCGGAATTCAGAGTTGTATAGGGGACAATCGTTCAAGAATTTGGATTATGATCCCAATTACTAATTTAATCAGGATATGAATTCCGGTTGGGTATCGTTGGCCGTTTGACCCAATTGATAAATTGAAGGGAACAAATGAGGTAATATTTCATCTAATTAATTACCTTGTAATTATAATATATTAAATTGGACCCTTATATTAAATTGCCTATTATGGATTTATAATAAAGGTTGGGATTTTAATGGATCGATCGAGTGAGCCGTCCTCGTCAGAGTTTCCGGCATCAATTATCAAGGCAAGTATTCTTGTTTATACGATTTATATTGTGTGAATTGAGGTTGTTTAACGAATCTATGATGGTTGTTTATTTTGTCAATTGTGCGTTATGTAAATCGTCGTAGGCGTTATGTTATTAGATCGATTTAGTGTCAGTTGTTGCTTGAAGTAGAAGTACGTCATTGGAGGCGAGATGTTGGTTAGATAGTACACTTAGACATGTGTTGAAATGTCTAGAGGATCATTGCGTTGTGTGGGTTAAATCGTGTAAAGTCATCGGTCATATTTAAGTGGTGATAGTTCGTAATCGTGAAAAGGAGTTGAGTCGGTAATAATGATTTGATTTAGTTGATTTTACTTATCAATGTGTAGTGAAGCGTCGAGGATTGTTCGGTTGTTGTGAAGTCGTGTTGGTTGTGTCGTAAGTGCTGTTTGTAGTGATTGTTGTGTGTTGACATATAATAGGGATATTTGTTGTGTCAAATCCTTGGTCGTAGTTACGTGTCGGTAATGGTCAATTCTAGCAAGTGCCTTAATTATATATATTGTGACTAGCAATCGAGACTTGCAGTTTTGTAACGTGTGGATGTGTTGTCGTTCTTCCACCCGAGGATGGCATGCGTGGCCTCTGGGGGCCGATACTAATGGGTACGGCCACGGAAGTAGACTTGGGTGCGTGTGTTGTTGTTCTTCCACCCAGGGATGGTTCGACGGGACCTCTGGGGGCCGATACTAATGGGTACGGCCGCGGAAGTGGTTTCCCACTCGGGGACGGTCCGACGGGGCCTCTGGGGGTTGATACTAATGGGTACGGCCGCGGGTTACCAAGTGTGGATAGTTGTGATGTTGGAACATGTTGATATACTGTTTTGATGTAAATTGTGATATGTCCGGAATATCACGACGTTTTTGTTCTCGATGTTGAGACACATTATATATTAAATTTTGGTACTTGGCTAGAATTGCACTAGGTTATGTGTCGTATGAGTTTAACTCTTTGATTGTGAGGTTTTGATATTGGAAAATAAACTTTGATATTGATTTCGCGTATTTTAGTTTGAAGAGGTCTTGGGCTGAGATCCATATGGTTGTGTTAATGTTATTTATAGAAAATGACTTTGGGTCGAGACCCAAAGGTTTGAAACAGTTTTCATAACTAAGGACGGAAGTTCCCGAAACATTTCCTATTTATAAAAATGTTTGTCGCATAAAAGAGTTTTGGGCCGAGACCCTATTGTTTTGGAATGGTTTTATAACCTCGGACTTGAAGTCCCAAAAGACTTGCTGTCATTTTCTAAAAACCCCGAGTTAATATATATTATTTTCATAGACTTGAGTTGTACCTTATTTGTTGAAAACCTCTCGGAAATTTCTTCCTCAACTGTTGTCATTTTAATGTAACTGATATTAGCGTGATATGTTTTGTATAGACTGAATTACTTGTACTAGTCATTCAATTGCTAACCCCTTAAATGGGGGAAATGCGTATCATGCATTTCAGGTGTGCTTAGTTCGTTGGAGCAACCACATGGACGGCATGGAAGAAGACGAGCCGCGATACTAATCAAGAGCTAAGAGTCCAATTTGATGTCGTTGTATTGTTGAGTTATTTTAAGTCTTCCGCTGTATTGTATTTTGACCCCAGTGTGGGTATGTACAATAATGAGTTTATCTTTGGGCTGATTTAATCGTGAGATCTCATTGGTCAGTGTAATTAATATTTGACCTTATCGGTCTGTGTTAGGCTGTGTTTAGCACTAGCTTATCAGCTAGCTTATAAGCTTCAGGAGCTTATTTGACCATTGACTAAAAAAAAGCTCGTTTCGTAAACGACTAGCTTCTCAAACCAGCTAGCTTATCAGCTAGCTTATAAGCTAGCTGATTGATAAGCTAATTTTTCAAGCTTATGAAAAAAATAAGCTAGCTTCTCATCTTTATATATTCCATATATATCGTGACCTAAATAAAAATATATTTTCATGACCTAAATAAAAAAAACTACCGCTATTCCGTCTTCTCTCGCGCTACTTTATTCATCCCCGCAAACGTTCCTCGCCGTCTGCATTCAAGGTACATCTTATATATATATTGAGTCCTTAAATTTATTGTGGAGTCTTAATGATATTAATTAATGGATATTTTTACATTTAATATTAGTTTATATTAAATTATTTCCTCTAATTTAATATATTAAATAATATTAAGTATTAAATTCATGTCTTAAATGTTTCATGTCTTAAAGATTGCCAACACATGCAGACATTATTCACGTCAATGTTGATGGTTTAATAAGTACGGTCGCTTCTATGTGTAATTTAAAGGTAGTATATATTAAAATAATAATAGACAAAAATATTATTTATTTTATTTTATAACAATTATTGTTAAAATATAATGAGAAAGTTTAAAAAATAAAAAAATAAAAGTGATGTCATTTTATGTAATTTTATAAAAAAAAAACCAGCTAGCTTATCAGCTAATTTGCTAAACATCTACATTAAAATCAGTTAGCTTATCAGCTACCTAATCAGCTACATAATCAGCTAGCTTATCAGCTACCCAATCAGCTACCAGCTAGCTTATCAGCTACCAGCTAGCTTATAAGCTACCAGCTAGCTTATAAGCTACCAGCTAGCTTATCAGCTAGTTTTGCTAAACACAGTTAGTAAGTCGTTTGACCTCGGCCGGTCAAACATTGTTCGTATCGTGGTGGTTAGCCTGGTAGATCTTTATGGAAAAAGGGTCTACGGCGTGTAATATTCCCGGTGGTTTTTGGGGGTGTTACATCTAACCTGCCCGGAACCGTCAATTTTTAGGCCCGGCCGGAACCGCCTCCTTTCTTCAAGGTCCGGTTACGGTTCACCCTCCTGTGAACCGTGAATCGGCGGGTCGAGGCCCAGAACCGAAGGCTTAGGCCCATGAGTATGTCTACCTTGAACCACTTGGAATTTATGGAAATCGTATTTAAAAAAATTGGAGTTAATTAATCTATCTATTCGAATTGAAGCGTTTATTTAATAAAATACTATCATTTGTTACGGATTACAAAAATAAATACATAAAATAAACTTTTTATTCTCAGAGTCATATCATTTATTTATCTGTATACATAAAATAAAGTTTTTGTTCTCATAATGATATTTTTTAAATTATCTCTACTTGTACATCCGTATAACTACGGGTATGAGATATAAAAAGATGGGTTAATTGTCTGTAAATTCCAAACGTTTGGCCGAATTCTGGAATTGCACCACTTTTTAATATTTTCGTTTTTAAAACCCAAATGTTTTGATTTTTCGCAGATTAGCCCTTCCGATCGATTTCTCCCAATTTAACATCTACGTGACACTCGCCGGAGCCACACTGGAAATGCCGGACGTCTAAGCTCAACGACATCGTTTCTACTTAACCCCTCCCTATCCAAAACGACGTCGTTTTTCGTTCTCATATACACCTTATTTCCCCCAAATCGTGACATTCAGAAACTAGGGCTAGAGAGAATCGAACCAGAGAGAAAAAGAGGGAGAGGAGAGAATTGTTATTGTTCGAAAATTAGACAAGTATAAGGGCACGCGAGAGAATCGAAAGCAGAAAGAGAGAGAGAATCGAAATCATAGAAGAGAGGGGAAAGAGAGAATCGAAGCAGATAGAAAGAGAGGGAGGAGGAGAGGGCACGCGAGGGACAAGAGAAGAGAAGAAGCCGCGGAGATGAAAGGGCAACTGGAGGATTTGATGCAAGAATATGAAGCTCTTCTTTTAGAGTGTGCTGGTCTTTGCCAGCAGCTCAAACATTTTGAAATGATGGTTGAGAAGAATGAGAGAGTATGTTGTGAGTTTGAGAAACTAATGATGGATTATGAAGCGAAATGTGCTGTGTGATGTGCCTTGCACAATTGTAGTCACCCATGTATGTTTTCAAGCAAAATGTGTGATTCTTGCTCCTATAGCTGGCATATATCTTCCATGGCAGCCTATTCTTGCACATTTAGCAGCACACTTCTTTGCAGAAACTTTCCTAAACTGTATAAACTTCCCCTATTGAAAATGTTGTCAAAGCCCTCTTACATTCCCAACCATCTTGAAATCTCATCCCTATCACCAGCTCTAATGATTTGTGATCACATTTTGGATCATATACCACTTTGGTAAGTATCTAAACCCATATGTTTAGCAATATACCCCCATGATAAACCATCAATGTAAATAATTCTCTGCAATAAAACCCAAAAAAATCGAAGAATCACTGTACAATCCCATCATTTATTTACTAGCTCAAATCAAAGCAAAATACAGCTATAGCAACTAGAAATAAACATTTTGAAGTGAGATAGAGGCTAAATACAGCTATAACAACTAGCAAATAGTTTGCAAAATCAAAGCAAACTAACTTATATGTCTTCCATGTCGGAGCCGTCATTCGCCATTCCGCTGCCGTCGTTCATCCCGCTGCCGTCGTTTGCCATCCCGCTGTCGTTGTTCACCGCAGAAAATTGGGCCATCCCGCTGTCGTCGTTCACCACAGAAAATTGGAAACGACGTCGTTGAGCTTAGCCATCCGGCGTGTCCAGCATGGCTCCAGCGAGTGCCACGTAGTTAAATCGGGGAAAATCGATCGGAGGGGCTAATCGGCGAAAAATCAAAACGTTTGGGCTTTAAAAACGAAAATATTAAAAAGTGGTGCAATTCCAGAATTCGGCTAAACATTTGGAATTTACAGACAAATAACCCTAAAAAGATGTAGCTATTCTTTTTTAATAAAATTATTTTTGAAATATAATTCTACTCATGGGATGGAATGTTTTTGTAATATCCGGAATTTCTACTACTGTTGTTTGATATTATTTTATCCGAGTTATATTGTACAGCATGGAATCTGTACAATAGGGATAAAATAAATAAAGGACTAAGATGTCAGTATCGGTATAATTGTCATATCTGGTCGACAGTTGCATTTGAGGATATCGTGTATCAGGTTATCGTACTTTCGATATAGAGTATATCGTATAAGAATATTATTGGATTCAGTGTTTGTGTTCAGTGTGTCTTATGTTCATTTTTGGTATGTCGAGACGTTGGACAAGAATAGCTGAAAATGGCTAAGTGTAACATTATTAGCGCACACTAATAATCATGGGTAGCGGACGCTATCGTGCAGGTTTAGCGCACGCTACGGATATAAGATAACGCACGCTAATGCAGTCCGATCGGAAGGAATCTACGCATGGACCAGGCCACTTTCGGCGCACGTTCTGATAAGTCAACGAATGTTGTAATGTAGTGTTAGCGCATGCTAATTCATGTTGATTAGCGCACGCTAACTGTATATCGGTCAACAGGGAATCTTGGCTTTATTGGTTGCTTTCGGCATGTGGGGTCACGAGCATCTTCGTGGTAGGTGTAGACTGTAGCAAGTCAACTGGTATTAGCGCACGCTAAATGTAAGGACTTGCGTACGCTAGACAGTGTAAGTTACGTACGCTAATGCATGGGCATTACGTACGTAAGCACATGTACGAAGCCAGACAGTAGCCTCTGGACTGCGATAGCGCACGCTAACAAAGTCAGTTAGCGCACGCTAGTAATATACTTTATAAAAAGGGACAGAAGGGTGTTATGAAGCATTTCGTCCATTCCTTCCTTGCAACCGAAAGAGAGGGTTTTTAGAGAGAAGTTTGAGGTCCCAAACACTGAGAGATGATAATCTTTAACAAAGATTAAGCTGAGGAACATGGATTAAAGTCTTGTTCTTGAAATTATTGATGATTCTTGGAATGAAGTTGATTGTTCTCCTTCATCGTTCGTCTATACAAGGTAATAGTTCTTCACTTTTGGATGTCGTTTGGATTGATTATTGATGTTCTTGAGTCGATGATTATCATATATTCGAGTGATGAGCATGATAACGAGTTGGATTACCGTACTAAGTTAGTGTTGTTATCAATATATGAGTATTGATATGTTTCGTATGGTTTTGGATGGAATTCAAGAGATATGTTGATGTAATTCCCTTTTTCAATTCGGATTTTTGATGTTTTGTCGTTGGTTACTTCGTATGGTAAGGATTATGGTGGTGCTATTGTGATTCTTGAAGTTATATGAATTGTATGTCGAAGAACATGATGAATAAGAATTTTTAGATGTTAGAACACATCGGATTTTGTCATTTTATGGATCATGAACGTGAATTCGGATAATTCGTGTTCTTGAAGAACTATTGAATTATATATGTCATGATTGTTATGAATAAGAACTGGAAATTGGAAAGGTTACGGATGACTTTGGAATATGATTATTCATGATAATAACCGGTAAATTGTTCTATGAAGTTACCAAATATGAAAAAGAAAGAATCTTGTTGATTCGTGTTTAAAGATAAAAGTTGGAATCGAATATGTTATGAAATCCTTAATATCGAGATGAGTTGATCATTGACATGATGGAAGTGTTAGACGATGCTTGAAATGCATGCCACTGCACAGCATTAGCTCACGCTAAGCTTATTGGCTAGCGCACGCTAACGGGAGCAACTTAGCGCACGCTACGTTATGCGTTTAACGTGCGCTAAGTAGGCAGACAATGCAGTATTTTTGTGTTTTGATTATGAATTCGTGATGGTTTGATTTGGTTTGTTCTGACTGCGTTTATTCGAGGTTGTGTTGAACCGTTGAGTTCGATTGGTTAGTTTTGTCGGTTGTTGATTGTTATCGGATATGTGTTATTTGATTACTTCGATAGGTTGAGATTATTGATCGGTGATTATAACCGGATGTTGCGGTCGTGTTCGAGTATGTCCATTGTATTGCTTTTGATCGGGGCTGAGGAGCTCGTAGACAAAGGCAATGTGTTCGGTAGCAGCTTCGTGGTATCGGTATCGAGGCAAGTTATTACTTGCTCAGTTATAATATTTAATGAATGGTTTCAGTTTCATTTCGTTTATAATGCATATAGCGATGATTATTATTGTGAACTCTGGGTATTCGGATCGCATATCGTTCTTTCGATTCTGGGAGGTAAATCATAATGTATATGCTTTATCTCAGTTATTGGTATGTTCGAGTATCTAGGTTACATTATGGTAAAGACGAGGATATGAGTATCTATATTTCATTGTACGTTTGGATCGCCGAGCATTGAGGATAATTGCCGGTGATGATTTGACATCGAGATTGCTCCTAAAGGACTCGGGACAAGTATCTTAGTTTGATTCGGTTTAGTGTTAATGATGTTGATCATGCAGGTTGTCATTCATGTTGTTGAACATGAAGTCGTCTTAGTTGTGTCATCATAGTGCCGTTCATGTTTTGATCCATATGTCGTTCATGTTGATAAACATATTGAGTTGCATATATATATGCATGATTGTATTGTTTATGTTGTAAATGATCCGATGGGATCATGAGGATCTATGCTGAGGGCGCTGGATCGGATGTCCACCATGTGTTGGTTCGACGGGATCATCATGGGATCTATGCTGAGGGCGCTGGATCGCTGGACAGGTTTTCCACCATGCATTGGTCCGACGGGATCATCATGGGGATCTATGCTGAGGGCGCTGGATCGTTGGATTACCCAGTATTGTGTTATTGTTGTGCATATGTATATTGTTGGTTATCCACCTCGTGTTGATCTTGTAGGATCATCTTGGGATCTATGCTGAGGGCGCTGGATCATGGGATTTCCATTGAGTATACATAGTTGTTATTGTTTTTGAGCATATTGACGTTGTCATATGAGTATGCATTTGTAGGTCTTGTGTTAGGACCTTGTCCGTATTGCATTGAACTGATCTCGGATTAGACTGATATTATTGTCGTGGCACATCATATCTCGAGGTATGTTCCGTATTTCCTTGGTATTTGTCTTTGATGGACAATCGGTTATCGTCTTGGGATTTGATGATGTTATTCAATGGATCGTATTGATCAGAACTGGTATATTTCCGTATCGCGAGTTGGTGATGATAGTTTGAGAATCTTTAGTATTGTTTGAGGTACAATACAGATATTATGTTCGAGTTTATTGGTTAATCGAGTCCGAGATGCGAACTGTGATAATGATTATTCTGATGAGAATTACTTGAGTAAGTAAAGTTATGACGGTAAGATTACGTTGGTCGTATTCTTATGTTGTATTCTCATTGGTATGTAATTATTAATGTATTGTGACGGTTATCATTGTTGGATATTATGGCTGACCCCGTCGTGGGATTTCTTTTTAGGTTTTTGGAGTATCGAGCTTGTAGCGGTCGTGAAGAGATGAGCTTCCCGGAAGATACTGGCTAGGACATGTTTTGTGCATTGAGTTTCTTGATTGGTTCTTGTTTTCCGCTGCTAGAGTATCTTTATGGTTGGTCTTTTTTTGCTGCGTGAGCATTTTGAAATGACCTTTTGGTATCTGGTAACTGAGGTTGCTTTGGAAATCTTTTTCTAAACTGTTGAGTTCTGGCATTTCAGGCCTTGTCTTTTCAAACGAGATTTTACGACGGTTTTGATAAACAAATTTTATATAGTCTTCAAATGTTTTAAAGATAGTACCGTCGTTGGCCTCTTGGGCGTTTGTAAAATGTTTACGAGAATTTCCTTCAGCCTTGTGGGTTCCATCTCGGGGCCCACGACGCTGTAATATTTCCGGTTAAATCTGGGGGTGTTACAGAATATGGTATCGGAGCTTAGGTTGAGAAAACCTAGGCATTTGGGTCGAGTTGGGTCGTGTTTTTGTTGCGTCATTCGAGTTGTCGATTACTAATACTAGAGCCGTGAGTTTTTGTATTCACTCAGGCTTGTACGTTATGCGATTTACCAGTGTGGTACTGGGTTTGTTGTAAACTTTTCCAAATGGTGTTAACGAGATTCTCTGGAATGAGATGTATTGTGTTCTTGAGTCGAACTGATTTGGCAAAACGTGTGTTTTGAAAATATCTGTATCGAGTATTTCCTTGAGTCGAGACATGTGCCAGTATCACGGGGAATTGTCGGCTTCACGATCTGTAAGTATTTGGATTTTTGAATTTCATTGAGATTTATTGCCGTTCTAAGTTGATATGTTTTGAGATTCAGCAGATATCATGCGTTACAGTATGAGATGTCAGAGTGGGACAGGATTGATGATCTTGAGAAACTATGATTTTGGAAATCAGTATGTTGGTTAGATTTTGGAACGAAATTGTGCATTTGGGAGAAATATTGTGCATGGTTGAGAAGAACATGTAGCATGTTAATTCATTTTGAGATATATGAACTGCTTTTGATCATTTTAAAATGATACCTTTCAAAATGAATGTTTTACGAATGTTTTACGGAAAATGATTTTTGGGCCGAGACCCAATCGGTTTTGAAATAGTTTTGTAACTCAGGACTTGGAGTCCGAAAAGAGTTTTCTACTTTTTAAACTTCTTGTAATGCGGAACAAGATACGGGTTGAGACCCTAATGTTTCAAAAGAAAGCTTTCCTGTTTTCTAAAACTCCCGAGATTTGTAAAACTCTTTATCAATCGTTTATTTATTTTGTTCCTACCTTTTGAGGTTTTGGTTTACTTGTTCAAATGAAACTTCTCGGGTAGTCTTTCGCTGTATTTGATTTGTCGATTATTCAATGTTTTGTCATAGCATATTTGAGGTGATCCAGGATGGATTAATAATTGACGTTGAGAGTCATATGTGAGGAAAAAGGAGTTTTAACGGAATTTATATATTGAGATTTTGGAACTCTATCGTGTGGTTTTCCCGATGGAATATCGGTGGATATTGGTGACAAGCTGAACTGATATACATGAGGGTGGATATGGTCAAGCATTTGCATAAATCCCATTTTATTTAATCGTGTGTATTTGAAAAGAATTTTTATCGAGAACTTGACACGAGCGAGTCGGTTGGTTCGAAAATTGATTTTGCAGTCTTACCAAAAATTTATGTTTTGAGTTTTGAAAATTTTGAAAGAACTTTTGAAAATTTGTCTTCTTGACGAGACTGTATGATTTCAAACTGGTTTTGAAAGTATGATTGATGTACATACGCATTTGGTGCATAGTGCATAACATGGTGAAGTTGTGAGTGTGACTCACGAACTGGTTATGACATTCCTATGGTACGATGAATAGAGATCCGAACTTTGGTATGGTAGTAGCTCGACTTTACCATAATGATCTTCGAATGATTTCTTTGTAAGTGCAGATTTGGGGTTGTTGACCTCATGCTGGTTGTTTTGAGTATCGATTGGTCGTTCCCACTCCATGTATAATTTGGATATGTTCGACGGGTTGTGATTGGTTGTTCGTACGCCGAGGGGTATGCTCACCAGTCGGGTATGTTTATTGAGATACACTGTATGTGATTGGTGTGTCATTTTGAGAATGTTATTCTTTCATATATCTGTTTCTGTGGTTCTGTGTTGATCATGTTGGAGTTTATCACGTTGATGATATTCTCGATTGTGTTTTGCCCTCTGGTTGGTCATATTGGAATTTATCATGTCGATGATAAATTCGGTTGATTGTTGATCATTGTTGGTGATCATCTGAGCGTTCGGATTTTGTGTCAATGTTTCGGGATTCGTATCGTTGTTTTGGGCAGTTGTTTCGCAGATGTATAGTATATTACTCGTCTTATCGGAATTGAGACTTGATTATGTAATCAGGCAGACAGAATTTGATTCGGGCAGATTGCTTCATCCGAAGATGATATATTTTGTTGATACTCAAGGAATTGTGATTGTAAAGTGTATTGAGACTTTACAGTGAGGTCACTAGCTAGTATCTCAGGAGATCCTCGACTTTGCGCATTGGTAAGTATGATGTTGTGGTTATTCTATAGTGACGATGATTGATCATTGTCGTGATGGTTTTGGGATATTTTGGGTTGAACGGTATGTTTGTTTGTTTTATGACGGATTGCAAGTTTCGAGGACGAAACTTATTTTAAGTGGTGTAGAATGTAATATCCGGAATTTCTACTACTGTTGTTTGATATTATTTTATCCGAGTTATATTGTACAGCGTGGAATCTGTACAGTAGGGATAAAATAAATAAAGGACTGAGATGTCAGTATCGGTATAATTGTCATATCTGGTCGACAGTTGCATTTGAGGATATCGTGTATCAGGTTATCGTACTTTCGATATAGAGTATATCGTATAAGAATATTATAGGATTCAGTGTTTGTGTTCAGTGTGTCTTATGTTGGTTTTTGGTATGTCGAGACGTTGGACAAGAATAGCTGAAAATGGCTAAGTGTAACATTATTAGCGCACACTAATAATCATGAGTAGCGCACGTTATCGTGCAGGATTAGCGCACGCTACGGATATAAGATAACGCACGCTAATGCAGTCCAATCAGAAGGAATCTACGCATGGACCAGGCCATTTTCGGCGCACGTTCTGATAAGTCAACGGATGTTGTAATGTAGTGTTAGCGCACGCTAATGCATGTTGATTAGCGCACGCTAACTGTATATCGGTCAACAGGGAATCTTGGCTTTATTGGTTGCTTTCGGCATGTGGGGTCACGAGCATCTTCGTGGTAGGTGTAGACTGTAGCAAGTCAACTGGTATTAGTGCACGCTAAATGTAAGGACTTGCGTACGCTAGACAGTGTAAGTTACGTACGCTAATGCTTGGGCATTACGTACGTAAGCACATGTACGAAGCCAGACAGTAGCCTCTGGACTGCGATAGCGCACGCTAACAAAGTCAGTTAGCGCACGCTAAGGCTATTGCGCACGCTAAACATAAGGTTTAGCGCACGCTAGTAATATACTTTATAAAAAGGGACAGAATGGTGTTATGAAGCATTTCGTCCATTCCTTCCTTGCAACTGAGAGAGAGAGTTTTTAGAGAGAAGTTTGAGGTCCCAAACACTGAGAGATGATAATCTTTAACAAAGATTAAGCTGAGGAACATGGATTAAAGTCTTGTTCTTGAAATTATTGATGATTCTTGGAATGAAGTTGATTGTTCTCCTTCATGGTTCGTCTATACAAGGTAATAGTTCTTCACTTTTGGATGTCGTTTGGATTGATTATTGATGTTCTTGAGTCGATGATTATCATATATTCGAGTGATGAGCATGATAACGAGTTGGATTACCGTACTAAGTTAGTGTTGTTATCAATATATGAGTATTGATATGTTTCATATGGTTTTGGATGGAATTCAAGAGATATGTTGATGTAATTCCCTTCTTCAATTCGAATTTTTGATGTTTTGTCGTTGGTTACTTCGTATGGTAACGATTATGGTGGTGCTATTGTGATTCTTGAAGTTATATGAATTGTATGACGAAGAACATGATGAATAAGGATTTTTAGATGTTAGAACACATCGGATTTTGTCATTTTATGGATCATGAACGTGAATTCGGATAATTCGTGTTCTTGAAGAGCTATTGAATTATATATGTCATGATTGTTATGAATAAGAACAGGAAATTGGAAAGGTTACGGATGACTTTGGAATATGATTATTCATGATAATAACCGGTAAATTGTTCTATGGAGTTACCAAATATGAACAAGAAAGAATCTTGTTGATTCGTGTTTAAAGATAAAAGTTGGAATCAAATATGTTATGAAATCCTTAATATCGAGATGAGTTGATCATTGACATGATGGAAGTGTTAGACGATGCTTGAAATGCATGCCACTGCACAGCATTAGCGCACGCTAAGCTTATTGGCTAGCGCACGCTAACGGGAGCAACTTAGCGCACGCTACGTTATGCGTTTAACGTGCGCTAAGTAGGCGATAAAGGCGATTTTTGTGTTTTGATTATGAATTCGTGATGGTTTGATTTGGTTTGTTCTGACTGCGTTTATTCGAGGTTGTGTTGAACCGTTGAGTTCGATTGGTTAGTTTTGTCGGTTGTTGATTGTTATCGGATATGTGTTATTTGATTACTTCGATAGGTTGAGATTATTGATCGGTGATTATAACCGGATGTTGTGGTCGTGTTCGAGTATGTCCATTGTATTGCTTTTGATCGGGGCTGAGGAGCTCGTAGACAAAGGCAATGTGTTCGGTAGCAGCTTCGTGGTATCGGTATCGAGGCAAGTTATTACTTGCTCAGTTATAATATTTAATGAATGGTTTCAGTTTCATTTCGTTTATAATGCATATAGCGATGATTATTATTGTGAACTCTGGGTATTCGGATCGCATATCGTTCTTTCGATTCTGGGAGGTAAATCATAATGTATATGATTTATCTCAGTTATTGGTATGTTCGAGTATCGAGGTTACATTATGGTAAAGACGAGGATATGAGTATCTATAGTTCATTGTACGTTTGGATCGCCGAGCATTGAGGATAATTGCCGGTGATGATTTGACATCCAGATTGCTCCTAAAAGACTCGGGACAAGTATCTTAGTTTGATTCGGTTTAGTGTTAATGATGTTGATCATGCAGGTTGTCATTCATGTTGCTGAACATGAAGTCGTCTTAGTTGTGTCATCATAGTGTCGTTCATGTTTTGATCCATATGTCGTTCATGTTGATGAACATATTGCGTTGCATATATGTATGCATGATTGTATTGTTTATGTTGTAAATGATCCGATGGGATCATGAGGATCTATGCTGAGGGCGCTGGATCGGATGTCCACCATGTGTTGGTTCGACGGGATCATCATGGGATCTATGCTGAGGGCGCTGGATCGCTGGACAGGTTTTCCACCATGCGTTGGTCCGACGGGATCATCATGGGGATCTATGCTGAGGGCACTGGATCGTTGGATTACCCAGTATTGTGTTATTGTTGTGCATATGTATATTGTTGGTTATCTACCTCGTGTTGATCTTGTAGGATCATCTTGGGATCTATGCTGAGGGCGCTGGATCATGGGATTTCCATTGAGTATACATAGTTGTTATTGTTTTTGAGCATATTGACGTTGTCATATGAGTATGCATTTGTAGGTCTTGTGTTAGGACCTTGTCCGTATTGCATTGAACTGATCTCGGATTAGACTGATATTATTGTCGTGGCACATCATATCTCGAGGTATGTTCCATATTTCCTTGGTATTTGTCTTTGATGGACAATCGGTTATCGTCTTGGGATTTGATGATGTTATTCGATGGATCGTATTGATCAGAACTGGTATATTTCCGTATCGCGAGTTGGTGATGATAGTTTGAGAATCTTTAGTATTGTTTGAGGTACAATACAGATATTATGTTCGAGTTTATTGGTTAATCGAGTCTGAGATGCGAACTGTGATAATGATTATTCTGATGAGAATTACTTGAGTAAGTAAAGTTATGACGGTAAGATTACGTTGGTCGTAATCTTATGTTGTATTCTCATTGGTATGTAATTATTAATGTATTGTGACGGTTATCATTGTTGGATATTATGGCTGACCCCGTCGTGGGATTTCTTTTTAGGTTCTTGGAGTATCGAGCTTGTAGCGGTCGTGAAGAGATGAGCTTCCCGGAAGATACTGGCTAGGACATGTTTTGTGCATTGAGTTTCTTGATTGGTTCTTGTTTTCCGCTGCTAGAGTATCTTTATGGTTGGTCTTTTTTCGCTGCGTGAGCATTTTGAAATGACCTTTTGGTATCTGGTAACTGAGGTTGCTTTGGAAATCTTTTTCTAAACTGTTGAGTTCTGGCATTTCAGGCCTTGTCCTTTCAAACAAGATTTTACGACGGTTTTGATAAACAGATTTTATATAGTCTTCAAATGTTTTAAAGATAGTACCGTCGTTGGCCTCTTGGGCGTTTGTAAAATGTTTACGAGAATTTCCTTCAGCCTTGTGGGTTCCATCTCGGGGTCCACGACGCTGTAATATTTCCGTTTAAATCTGGGGGTGTTACAGAATATGGTATCGGAGCTTAGGTTGAGAAAACCTAGGCATTTGGGTCGAGTTGGGTCGTGTTTTGTTGCGTCATTCGAGTTGTCGATTGACTAATACTAGAGCCGTGAGTTTTTGTATTCACTCAAGCTTGTACGTTATGTGATTTACCAGTGTGGTACTGGGTTTGTTGTAAACTTTTCCAAATGGTGTTCACTCAATGGTGTTACAGTTTTGAAATATGACTTTCTTAATGGAGAGACGAATTACTCTTATTGGCAAATTGTACCCCTCACATCATGATATATGTTGGCCGGAGAGAATGATAATATATGTTCGTACATACTCTGAATTTGTATAATTGTATATCATTATTTTTACATGTGGCAATATAAACGTACTGTTAGATGCTCTTATAGTGCGGGATATACATGCCGATCGTTAGTACCAACTTTTTTAATCAATCTTCCCGTTTTGTAGTTTAATCAGTAGCATTGGACATATATAAAAGTCGATCAAACTTGATGCAGTAACAAAGATTGGCAAAACAAAAACGAATGCTATTTTTTTGACGGGAACCTCTAAAATGCTAATTAATTATTTATGTAGAGAGGTCTCACAGAGGCATAGACTGATGGTAAATTGCAAAGTAATTGGGGTGGAAACATTCCGACATTGCGGGTTCAAATTCGTGTGGTGACAATACTTTGCTGAAATATTGCAAGGTTTGTTGCTGGGTTCGTGTCTCGTTGGTCCTCTCCCTTGCAGGGCTGCCATTAGTGCACATCCCTCGATTTAACACCCGCCTAGTCAAGGGATATCTGATACAGGTGGGGGGAGTTTCTCGTCTTTCACTCGACAAAAAATTATTTATATAGAGAGAAATGGAATCTGCCCATATGAGTTTCAGACAACTTTGGGATGATTTTGCTCCTTTATCATAAAGTTTTTGCCTTTCAAATAGAAATAAGAAAATAGTAACACCCATTCTTTTAGTCAACACGGGACGGTGTAAACGAATCTAATCGAGTAAATTTATATATAATTTTGTCCAAATTTACTTTAAATATTTTGGTTGACTTTTAAAAATTATCTTTAAATATGGTTATAGACGATCATTTATAACATGGATCCGGGTTCATGATACATCACGAACTCGAATATAAAACAAACAAGTGATCAAATTACATAAATACTCCATTTCATTTCATCTCACGATTGTTTCACTCATGGCTCACGAGTTCATACTGCATCATGAACTCGGATCCATAATGTAAAAATTCTGGTCAGATTATTAATGGAATCAAGGTCAATCGTGCTTTGACACGTCCAACTTTGACACACTAACATCAGGAAACCACGAATGTACTCGTCTGTCTATCAAGTGCAGCGTAACTTTGCGGCATTCCCAAGTATTTTTTCGGAATCATACAAATGTTCGTTTGAAAATTCGAGATCGAATCCAGAACTACTAAGACGAGGCGAAAAGTTCAAAAAAAAAAAAAAAGAGGGTCAAGTGGCCGCCAAAGATGGCCAAAAAAATTAGAATTCCTGCAGTCCATAAACATGAGCTTGTATTGTATGCTCCCAACAAATAAATTGCAGATTCAAGAAATTTGGCAAGAGTACCGAGCTGGGCTCATAAATTGCGGGATTCTCGGATTTTTTTAAATGTTTATATATATTTACTTATACAAAAAGTACATAGGAAAAAAATTGGGAAGGCAACCCCCCACCCCCCCCCAAAAAAAAAAATCCGCTCTGTCTAGTCGATAAAGTAAGCCATGAGACTATGATATCATTTGAGGCAAATGAGATCTAAATCTCTTCCATCTCATTTAAAATGGTAATTTATAAATGTATTTTTTTATCAAACTTTAAGAAAATACTTTCAAAATAGAATCTTAGTATTTAAATAAAATTAAAACTTCCGTTGTGTGAATTACAATCTTAGTTGATTGAAAAAATGAGTGGAAATAAATGTTTAAAACTAGTCGGACCTTCATTAAAATGATTAAGCTAAAAAATTGTAACTTAGCCAAATTATTCTTCTCAAGCGTCATACTCAATTACCATCTTCAAATGGGACAGATGGAGTAATAATAAATAATTACACATGAATGATTACCACCACTCTCAACGTCCCAGCCAAAGATCTGAGAGCGTAAAAATTAAAATATTTTAGGCAAGTGATTGAAATTAAAAAGTAGGTATTGATAGTGAGTATGTGTCTGAGATTAAAAATAAATAAAGTAAATGTTGGAAACTCGTTTAAGAAAATAAGTTTGACTCAATTTTGAAGTAATTTAATGATAATAAAATATTTAATTCTTGAAAATTAAATATTAAATTTTGAATCTACGTTTCGAGGAGATAAACATAAGATTATTTTTCTCAAAACTGAGATTTGATGAGTGAGAAATAAATGATTAAAGTTGGTCATTGAATATATATTTAATGGGGAGTTGAAGAGTTTAAATGAGAAATGAGAGGTCATCCCATATTGAAAAAATGAATCCTTCTTGAGTAACTTATTAGTAAGAAGGTGCATGGATAGTTCAACAAGCTAGTAGTCTATACTAGTAGGCCAGCACTGCGAATCCCACATATGCCCTGCGCCGTAGCCACCCGCCCGTCGGTTCGGCTCGAGCCGCGAGTCTTGAGCCCCCCACCTAATGGAATCGTTTTGGACCCTATAAAAGGGGTTCATTTCATGTCCAGTTCAGCACTAAAAAAAATTCAGAGTCCTGAGTTTTGCAGAGCACCTAACTCAGAAACATGGCAGTCATATCTTGGGGACATTTTGCCTGAGTCGTCTGCTCTTATCTGGGGTAAAATTGTTTTACGGAAAGAGTTTTACTCTGTTTATTTGCATTTCAGTCCAGTTTTAACAGAATTTTAGTACTCTATTTGTAGTTTTTATCGTAATTACATTATCGGAAATTTATAGTGTTGGGATAAACAATCATGTATCGAAGTTTTGATAAAGTGCCAACATACAGCAAGCAGCTGTCTCGAAGACGATCGAAGTTGTTGGAGTAAACAATCATGTATCGAAGTCTTCTCACAGTGCCAACATACAACGAAAGTATAAAGAGCCATCATACATCAAGAAAATCATATGTCAATATGACGCTAAGTATGGAAGCTGTCCCAAAATAAACATACAACATCCTTCCAAACAGTATCGGTCTGAAAATAGCCTACAACACATAGCCTACAACATTATATCGGATACAACATACAAACTATAAGTGTTGAGTCCTTTAACACTTATCCAAACAGGACTGAAGACCGTTGAAACGGAATCTGCTTTATTCACTAAAAGTCAAGTCCCGTTTGCAAACAAGTATTTAAATACTGAAGGGATAAAGTATTTAAATACTAGCCGACACAGATCTTCAATCAAGGAGCAAAAACCGGATTGTGTTTTATTCAAATCAATCATCCCGTTGGAACGGACTTTTGCTCAACGGATCTATTCTCAACGGATCTATTCAGAGGCTATTTATACCCCGGAGTTTGAAGATCAGAAAACAAGAATACTTACAAGCTTACAAGCGATATTCAAACAATCAAAAGACTGAATATTCATTATCATCAGATCAAGCTTACAAGAGCAAGTATATTTCTTCATAGCATCAATCCATATCTGAACGAGAAGAAATATACTCAGTCATCAAGAACAGCCATCATCAGCTCAAGAACTTCATATTCAAGCTGCTGTTCTTACCTGGTTACCTTACTTTTACCTTTGAGTAAAAACCTAGTTCTGTGTGAACTAAAGAGATATTCCGACCTGTGTGGGACGAATAGGACGAAGCTTTGAAACTGTGTGTGAAGAAGCAAGTCAAGAGTTAGTTTTGACCAATCTGTGTGAACGGTTGAAAGCTTCGGTCTTTGTATCAATATGTGTGAACGATACAAGGATAGGTTTGATTATAAATACATAGTTGTGTACGCTGTATCTATAATAAATATTTTCACTCCTATGTGGAGGACCAGTGGACGTAGAGGGGTTTACCTCAAACCACTTTGAATCTTGTGTTATTTTTTTTTGAACAAAAATCTTGTGTTATTTACCTTCTGCAATTTATTGTTTTCATTACTGTGATTATTTTTAAGTATACACTGCAAACTATTTTTAACAAGACTTCCGCTATGCACTCTAATTTGTAAAACGCACAGCTTGTTGCTGAAACACTTTCCAAGCTGTATTCTGTATACTTAGTGGCCAACAAGTGGTATCAAAGCGGTTGATTCTAAAAAGAAGCAGTCATATTTTTAACCGAATCAGATCCTTAAAATCACTTTATTTTTAAAAACTTCGTTATCTTTCCTATTCTTAGACATGGATACCTCACTGATTAACAAGGTACCAATGTTTTCTATTAACGAGTTTGATGATTGGAGAATCAGGATGGAGGCTCATCTTGCTGCCATGCATGAAGAGATGATTTATGTCATCCAAGAAGGCCCCATAAAGATCATGAAGGTAAATACGGCCCCAAGGATTGAAGGCCAAGCTCATGTTGGGATTCGGTGCCTAAAACGAAGGCCCAGCGGAAGCGGTAAAATGAAAATTAATTCGATCCGAATCCCTATGAGGATCGATCGAGCTACGTATATACGAATATAAAATAAACAAAGGAAGATTCGAAATCATACCCTTCTCGTCCGTTGATTATATGGAGTTCCTTCTCTTGAGCTATTCCCCAAACGATCCAAAATGCTCCAAGCCCTTGGATGATCCAACGCTGAAAAAACCGCGTCTCTACTTGTCACGCGTCGGAGAAACGAACGGAATGACAACACTCGATTAACCTCTAAGGTTACGGCTAGAATCAAGTGATGAAGATTTGATTATAACACTCTAAGTGTTTAAACTATATCTCTCAATTTTATTTCTTGATATTTTCTTCAAGAATAATCAAGAAGTAAACTGAAGAAGGATGAAGACTTGAAGAAAACTTTTCTCTCTCTGTTCTTTTCTCACTCCTGCTGTTCACGTATGGAATCGGTCATCTGGTGAGATGAAGTCTTTCTTTTTTTTATTCTATTCCTTTTCACATGATACAACTCATCATATAAGTGATCAACCCCACCATCAAAAGATACCATGACCCCAATGTCTTTATCACTCAATAAAGAATGAAACAAAGACAAAATGAAGGTGGGTGGAAAAAGAGGGGTCGGCTATGAGAATGAATCGGACGAGTTCAGTTCGTTTCGAACTCCCGTGAGTTCAAACAGATAAACTCTGATTCCGTTCCGATGTATTTATATCGATTAATTAATCTAATTAATTAATCATATTAAATACATAATAACATAATTAATTTCTCCAAGAAATAATTATATTCATGAATTAAAATTTAATCACCCAGTAATTTATTTAATCCATTAGGCCGTAAATCAATTTATCCAATAAATCGATTTAGACATCCAATGTCCTAAATTAGATATCCAATATCTAATATTCATAATGAGAGAATAAGCTTGATTCATTCCGTCGTCAATCCTATTGCACGACTCGGTAGGTCCGTCTCAGTCAGCAATGGGAGGAACCAAAGAGTAGTAGCACCACCTAGCCAGCCTGGCGGCCTACACTGCTGTACCCAGTGAGAACGAATGATTGGGATCATTCAAGAACCATTCGTCCGTGAATACGATACGTATAAACCCTTCTTTCAAATGTCCCGATCAAGTTATAGGGTCACGGCTACCAAACCCTATCTGTTACTTGACGCTATGCATGCGTTAATGCAAATCGAGATCATCGAGCTCTCGTGTATCCAATACAACTAGCTCCAATGCTTTGGCCAAAGACTTATGATCTCATCTACCAATAACCGCATAGGACATTTAACCCGCTCACTAACGGGAGAAAGAATTCTATCTTGGTATTCAGTAGGATCTGCTACTTGCCCGTAAAGATGCACGCCGAGGTTGACCCCCGCCTTCCGGTTTACAGGGTCGAACTACTCTAATGAAAATCTTGACGTCACAAGCACATCCCTACTAAATCCTCAAGTCAAAGGTTCACGAATACCTATCACAACCTTTCGATTTCGTCATTGATTGTCCCGGAATGAAATCCGTGTGACGAATCGAGGGTGAGTCGGTTCGAGTATACTAATCCAATTAGCATACCTATAACATGTGCTCCCACTAACCATTAGCATTCGACAGGCACTCTCCATGTCAAAGAACACGTCATACAAGTCTTCACATAAACTTAATGCCCAGTCAAGTTTCATCGACTTGCGAACGATTAAGTATTTGAGCTATAAATCTTTCCAGTGCCGACCTCCTTATCCAATAAGGAGTGGAACGTTTTTCTCTCAAATACATGGACTACTTTCTATATATATATTTACGAGTTAGGAACGCCAGTAACTACCAGTAAATAAAGAAACATTCATTGCCTTATATTAATGATTTACATAATTACAAGTACAATGCCCTCACTCAATATCCTCTAAGTGGCATTCGAGGGAATACTCCCAACAATCTCCCACTTGCACTCAATGCCACACATAATGGTATCTAATACCCATGTTCTCCAGATGACGCTCTAAGCTAATCTGAGAAAGTGGCTTGGTCAGTGGATCAGCGACGTAGTCGGCTGACTCTACTCTATGCAGCACAATGCATCTCTTTGCGAACAAATTCTCTCACGATATGATACTCTCTCTTAATATGTTTGGTACTGTTATGAAACCTCGACTCCTAGGCCTGTACTACCGCTCTGGCAGCGCAGCATAAGGTGTCATGTGAAGTTTACCCAGTAACTTCTAAGTCCGTCCTTTGGAGGCCCCCGAGGCCGCTTTATACTCAGCCTAACAGGTGGAATTAGAAGTCGCGCTATACTTGGCACTATGATAAGATACTGCTCCTCCATTAAGAGTAAATGTAGCCAGAAGTAGACATAGAATCGTCTTTCTGTCCTTGGAAGTTCAATACAGTGAATCCCATCACATTCAGTTCTCCACTGCCATATATAAAAACCAGATATCTAGTCCTTCTAAAGTACTTGAGAACGTTCTTTACGGTAGTCCAATGTTCCATACCTGGGTTTTCCTGAAACCTACTCACCACGCTTATAGCATGCGCAATGTCAGGTCTCGTACACAATATAGCATACATAAGGCTACCCACAGCCAAAGCATATGGTATATTACTCATTTCCTTCCGTTGTTCCTCACTTTGAGGACACATCTTCAAGGAGAGTTTTATTCCATGTCGCATCGGTAGGAACCCTCTTTTAGAATAATCCATCTTAAATCGCTTTTAGATTTTATCTATATAGAGGGCTTGGGAAAGACCTATTCTCTTCGCTCTATCCTGGTAGAGTCGAATACCAAGAATATAGGTAGCTTCTCCCAAGTCTTTCATGGAGAAATTACTCGAAAGCCAAGCTTTCACAGAACTGAGCATTCCCACATCATTTCTTATTAGTAGAATGTCATCTACACATAGTACTAAGAATGCGATCTATCTCCCACTAACCCTCTTGTATACACAAGGTTCCTCTTCGTTTTGCATGTAGGCAAACTCTTTGACTGCCTCGTCAAAACGAAGGTCCCAACTACATGAAGACTAATACAGTCTATTTCATAGAGTCTACATCCACCATTGCTAGGTCATTTGGTCGCGGGTCGGTCTCTTGTTTATCACCTGGAATCTCGTAGAAACCCAGTTCCTCCAAGTGCATAAAACTATACCTCTCAGGTAATTGAGACACCCTACTAGACCTACAAGGTGGTTGTACTTGTGTTTACAGAAGGTTCGGTTCCAAATTCTTGCACAGGTGTCTCCTGAGGAGTTTCATTGTATTCTTCCAAAGAAATATTTCTACCTGCTCCGCCTTCCTGAATGAACTTATCTTCCAGGAAGTGTGCATGCAAAGCAACAGCGATCTTTCGATCTTTGGGTATGTATAATAGATAACCCATCGTCCCAGATGGGAATCTAATGAAACGTCCCTTCTCGGACCTAGCTTCCAACTTCTCCACCTTAGTATTCTTGACATAGGCGGGACATCCCCAAATCCTAATATGATTAAGACTTGGTTTCCTGCCCTCCCACATCTCATGTGGAGTTTTAGGAACGGATTTGGAAGGACATCTGTTCAAGATGTAAGCGGCAGTTAGGAGTGCATACCCCCACAGGTAAATCGGTAAGTCAGTATAGCCCAGCATGGAACGGACCATGTTCAACAAAGTCCAGTTCCTTCTTTCTGACACACCATTTAACTGAGGAGTACCTGGAGGTGTTAGTTGTGAAACTATTCCATGTTCCTTAAGGAACTCGTCAAACTCCATACTCATATACTCGCCACCTCGGTCCGACTGAAGTGCTTTGATATGATTACCAGTTTGTTTCTCGACTAGGGCTTTGAATTCCTGGAATTTCTCAAAGGCCTCGGATTTATGTTTCATTAAGTATATATAACCATACCTAGTATGATCATCTGTAAACGTAATGAAATATTGATATCCGTCACGTGCTGCTTCCAAAGCACCACATACGTCGGTATGGATTAATCCCAATTTATCAGCGGCTCTTTCAAAAGTCCCTGTAAAGGGGGACTTAGTCATTTTGCCTTTAAGGCAAGATTCACAAGTAGGAAAGGGATCTGATCCCAATGGACCCATAAGTCCATCTTTTTCCATTTTGTAAACCTTGGTCTGACCAACATGACCAAGTCTAAGATGCCATTTTGAAACTTGATTGGTTTCATCCCTACCACATTTTTTAGTCATAGTATTCACAACTACTTTGTTGCTGAGATTTAGATGATACAATCCATTTAACAATGTAGCAGTACCCACTAGTTTATTTCTGAAATAAATTTTGCAGGAACCATCACCAATGAAAAATAAAAAGCCTTTTCGGTCCATGACCGGAATGGATACAATGTTTTTGTGCCCCTTGGGCAAAATAAGTACATCTTCTAAAGTCAAAACAAAGTCGGATTCTAAACCCAAAAGAAGTGATCCTATGTCGGTCGCTTCGACACTATGCCCGCTTCCGACTGTGATCATAACTTCTCCAGCTCCAAGCTTCCTACTTTGTTCCAGATCCTGATTCACGGTACAAATATGAGAACTAGCACTTAATCCAAGATTCAGAGGTAGAAAATACAAGAGCGAACAATTTGTTTCCAAAACTAAAAGTTACGCACGAAGCGCCATGAAGAATCGGACAGTCTCTAGCCCAGTGGCCCAGCTCACCGCACTTGAGACAAGCATCCTTCTTCTTATTGTTCTTCGGAACCATCGGGGCCTTGCCCTTTCCCTTAAAGTCCTTAACTTGTGGTCCAGTTTGCTTCTTGGTCTCTTTCTTCTTATTCTTAGACCTCCGAGGTCCATAAGAAATCATAAGAGCAGACTCCTTCATCCGCGGAGTCTTCATCTGAGACTGAGCAGTCACAAGTTTGTTCATTAGCCCAGCTAAATTACATGCAATCTCATTGCAGTTAAAGTTCATAACAAACTATGAGAAGGAATCAGGAAGAGACTATAGGATAAGGTCGGTTTGGAGAGAAGTATCCATTTTAAAATCAAGAGCCTCCAATCTCTCGATCATGGATATCATTTTGAGGACGTGTTCCCTAACCTTCTCACCTTCCTTCATCCTTGCACCGAACAGTTGCTTGGATATCTCATATCTAGCAGTTCTGCTATGCTCACCATAAAGCTCGGTTAAGTTAGATAGAATCTGCCTAGCAGAAGTCATTTTCTCATGAGCTCTCTGAAGCTCATTAGACATAGAAGCCATCATGTATGCACGGACTTTTACGTCATCCTTAACCCACTTTTCGTGGTTTTCGATCTCTTACTGATTGGCTTTGGTCCGCACAGGAGGCGCCGGAATGTCCGTCTCCAAGACGTATCCCAGTGCCTCTATACTGAGGACAATCATCAGATTGCGGAGCCAGTCCACAAAGTTAGGTCCAATCAGGGTGTTCTTCTCGAGTAGAATTGCGAGTGGATTCATTGTCATATTGAGAGTTATGTCTGCATTAAGTATAACAGATTAATTAGTGACTTGTTATATTATGATCCGAGTATAGAATTAAGGTCTTTTCTATTCTTGTTACCTAGCTCCCACTATTTTTATCGGAACAACACACTCCCATGTGAAATCCGGAAGTATCGTCGCTCTACTTCATAGTTGTGATCGAGTTCTTTATAAATTTTAATAGAGGGCAACCGAACTGGTTTCTAGTCTATTAATTTTCATAAAGTGGTGTCCAACACCAACCCATCTAATGGATGATTCGATCTTCTTTTTCCCCTTGTTCACTCCCCTCAACCGATACGGTTTCTATGGTTCGTGAACAAGTTAAGTTTATACCATCGACGCAAATCAGTTTCACAATTGAATCTTATCCGGCAACCTATCAGGTTTCTAGGGATAAAATTGCTCCAACCGAAGGCATCCAATGCGCTCCCGGTAATTTATCCGTCCTCCCCAAACGACTACCCCGATAACTCGGAAGCATAGTACATCCGGTTTGGATTTCAATTTCCCGAAAGCTCGATGGAGGGAAGGAAAACTTTGAAACCTTATAAACTTAATAATTTGTTGTGGGAGAATTTTCGCGATTAACGTTACACTTTGCACATTAATCATTTTAGCACGTTTGTTGCATTCATACAATATGAAACAACCATTCACAACCTAGTTGCTACCAACATGTGGTTCATGGACCGTTCATAGAAAACAAAAACTCCGTAATCTAATTACAAGTCTTCGTCTTGAATCTTCGTCTTCTCGAAACGGATCTTCCTCCGGTCTTCGTCATTACATATAAATTTTACATTGAAAAATTGCATCCTAGATACAAATATTTCTAGTAAAATAAATAGGCTCAAAACGGCCTTTACAAACCAATCGAATAAAACGAATGATTCAAACTAAGTCCATGAACCACATCCCCATTCAAAAGCATTCATCCAATAAATACTATAAAAATGGAAAGCAAGAAGATTACATATGATCCAATCAATAATCAACAATAAATAGAATTGATCCAATCAATTCAACAATAATCGACAATTTAATTTTCGTCCGTAGTGTACCCTTAAAATATTTTCTTTGAATTTTCCCTCATCAAAAATTCCAAATTAATGATTTTAACACAGGAAAATTCAATAATCGAAAATATACTGAAAAACGAGACCTAGTGCCCGACACTGAAACCGCTACAAAGACTAGGCACTCGCCTGGCACTTACAAAGCCACGCCGGCACTTACGAGCCACACCCGGCAGCCTACAGGCCACGCCCGGCTCCAGACAGGAAATGGGGCCCGACCATGCCCGGACACGCCCGGCAGGATACAGCACGTACCCGGCCGGATACAGCAAGTGCTCGGCAGGATACAACAAGCGCTCGGCCGGATCCAGCGAACACTTACCGGATACAAAGAACGCGCCTACAGATACAACAAGCGCTCGGCGGATCCAATGAGCACTCGGCTCGACATAAAGAACGCGGCAAGACTTCGGCAGAATACAGCAAGCGTTCGGCCAGATCCAGCGAGCACTCGGCTCGATACAGCAATGCGCTCGGGCACTGTCGGCAGAATACAGCAAGTGTTCGGCCGGATGCAGCGAGCACTCGGCCATACTCAGCAGCTGTATGGAAAATCGTCCAACGATTGGATACAGCTCGTTTTCGGGCAGATTTCTAAAATCCTGTTATTCCTGATCTGAATATTATTAATATAAATCATATTTCCAAGAAAAACCTGATTTATACCATAACATAAAATCACGTAAAAATGACACTACGATGAACAATAAAATATCTACGATTATCAAAGTGATTCTAAATCACAAAATAAGCATTCCAAATGCTAAATATCGTATATACGATCGCAAGACCTCGTTACGATACCACTGTTGGGATTCGGTTCCTAAAACGAAGGCCCAGCGGAAGCGGTAAAACGAAAATTAATTCGATCCGAATCCCTACGAGGATCGATCGAGCTACGTATATACGAATATAAAATAAACAAATGAAGATTCGAAATCATACCCTTCTCGTCCGTTGATTATATGGAGTTCCTTCTCTTGAGCTATTCCCCAAACGATCCAAAATGCTCCAAGCCCTTATTTCAAGAACCATTCTGTCGTGAATACAGTATACGTATAAACCCTTATTTCAAATGTCCCGATCAAGTTATAGGGTCACGGTCAGTCAAACCCTATCTGTTACTTGAAGCTATGCATGCGTTAATGCAAATCGAGATCATCGAGCTCTCGTGTATCTAATACAACTATCTCCAATACTTTGGCCAAAGACTTATGATCTCATCTGCCAATAACCGCAAAGGACATTTAACCCGCTCACTAATGGGAGAAAGAATTCTATTTTGGTATTCAGTAGGACCTGCTACTTGCCCGTAAAGATGCACGTCGAGGTTGACCCCCGCCTTCCGGTTTACAGATTCGAACTACTCTAATGAAAATCTTGACGTCACAAGCACATCCCTACTAAATCCTCAAGTCGATGGTTCACGAATACCTATCACAACCTTTCAATTCCGTCATTGACTGTCTCGGAGTGAAATCCGTGTGACGAATCGAGGGTGAGTCGGTTCGAGTATACTAATCCAATTAGCATACCTATAACGTGTGCTCCCACTAACCATTAGCATTCGACAGATACTCTCCATGTCAAAGAACACGTCATACAAGTCTTCACATAAACTTAATGCCCAGTCAAGTTTCATCGACTTGCGAACGATTAAGTATTTGAGCTATAAACCTTACCAGTGCCGACCTCCTTATCCAATAAGGAGTGTAACGTTTTGCTCTCAAATACATGGACTAGTTTCTATACGTATATTTACGAGTTAGGAACGCCAGTAACAACCAGTAAATAAAGAAACATTCATTGCCTTATATTAATGATTTACATAATTACAAGTACAATGCCCTCACTCAATATCCTCTGAGTGGCATTCGAGGGCATACTCCCAACAGCTCATGCCGAGATGCTCAAGAAAGAGCGCAAACAATGGACCACAGATGATCGAAAATGCGCCAATCTCGATAATGTTGCTAAGAACGCCCTATTTGTCACTCTTGACAAAGGCATGTTCTCGAAGGTAAAGAGCTGTAAGACAGCCAAAAAAATCTGGAAAAAACTCAAGATGATTTGCGAGGGTACTGAGCTCTCAAAAGAAAATAAAATTTCAAAACTGACTCAGCAATTCGAATCTTTTGAAATGAAACCAACTGAAACGCTTGAGGAGCTTGACCTCAGATTTACTGGTATTGTTCGTGAACTTGAAGCGTTGGGCAAAATTTACACACAAAAGGAGAAAAATCTAAAAATTTTCAGATCTCTCCCTGTCCGATGGGACATTAAGACAACAGCTATGCGTGTGTCATGCAATCTTAATGACATATCTACTTTTGACCTTTTTTCTGACCTCAAAGCATTTGAGTATGATATAGACAGGAGAGAAAAAGCTGAAGAATCACCTGCAAGGACTACAGCGCTAGCCGCTGTATCCAACAGAAGGTATAGCATGCCCAGCTCATCAAAGCCTACCCACAAGAATGCTGACAGCGACGACGACATCCTGTCACAAGATGAAATGGTGCTCTTCATGCATAAGTTCAAGAAGTTCATCAAGCAGTCGGGAAAGACTCCATACAGGCCCAAGCCTATTCACAAGGTAAGTACCGAATCTTCCTCTGGTGATGCTAACCTATGTTATAATTGCAGAAAACTAGGACATTATGTAAATAAATGTCCTCATCCTAAATTTCAAAGGTTGCCGGAAGCCGAGCAATAGGAAAAAGACGAAAGAAGAAATGCCTGGAAAAACAAGCTCAAGGCCCTGATTGGAGAATCAGAAGCCTCCCCCGCACCAACAAAGTCCAAAGAATGTCTACAGGCAGTCACTGACAGTGACTCGTCAGATGATGAATTCGAAGATAAAGCATATATGTGTTTCATGGCCAAAGACATACCAGAAGATGAAGATAGCGATGATGAGGTAAGCTCAACCTCAATTACTCCTGCAAATGTATCTCATACCTTTGAAAACATGATGAATGAATTCAAAAACATTCAAAAGGCCCATGAGACATTGAAAAATAAAAACATACAGCTCCAAATTTCCAACCTAGAGCTGAGGGAAGAAAACGACTTGCTGAAAGTGAATTACGAAAATATGTCTGTTGACTGTGAAAACAGCAAGTCGATCACGAAAAACTCATGGAGAGCAATCATCAACTTGCTCACGAACTAAATGAGGCTAAATCTCACAGTGAAACTAAGACAAATGGTTTTGTTCTGCTCCAAGATAAAATAAAAATTCTCGAAAAACGAGAAGGAGAACTTGAGACCATCCTGAAATCTTTCGAGAAATTATCTAAAAGGATGGAAGAAATTCTAAGCACCGGTCGACATGCTCATGATAAAATTGGGTTAGGATACAGCTCATGTTCCAATAAAGGGAAAACTAGTACTGTGTTCTTCAGGGGTGTGGAACCCATTCCTGTATCGGAAGAAATCCCGAGTCCTGTGAAGGTACCTGTTGCATCGCGAACAACAAAGGCTGCCATTCCGCCACCACAGTCATATTCGAGACAGCGGAATACTCAGCCATTTAGACCTGTAAGGCGTAACCAACAGCATGCTCCCCGAGCATATCAAAAGCGCCAGCAGCCGGTCAGGAAGAAGGCTGTACCTAAATATCAAAGGCCCGCACAGCAGTACTTCCAATAGTACAACGCGCCTAGATATTGGATACATGAGCCTCGTTATCCATCACGAAAGCAGGTCACTGCTCAGTATCAGCAACAACTTTGGGAATCCAACTGGAGACCCAGAAGGCAAGCTGTAAGGCCGAAGAAAATGGCTCCACCTCCAAGATGGCATTCGTACTGGATTAATAATAATAACCCTGAATTTTTCATGCATAATGATTATCATGGTTACATCGACTACGTACCTGCCCCACGTAGATACCGCAACAATGTACCTAAAGTAACCTACAGTAAACCCATTGCTGTCAGTAAAATCTGGGTACCTAAAGGTGTAACACCCCCAATCCGCTCAGGGATATTACACGCCGTAGAACCTTTTCTCAAGGATCTACCAGACTGGTAACAACATCGAACAAGTAGACCGATTTGGTTTTTCAATAAAAACATACAACTCGATAACAATACTTGCCCACGCAGGGGTCTAAATACAACAAACTCCCGTATAACGGGGAAAATACTGCAGCGGAAAATAAAGTACAACCGAACCAATACACAACGTACGGTCCCACATGTGATTAGTATCGATCATCTTTCATCATCCTTCATGCCGACCTTGTGATTTTCTCCCCAGTAACCTGCAAGTACCTGGACGCAATACAGACATTCACCCCCCAAATACTTGGGGGTTAGCAAAACTTCACTGTTTTGCTAGTGCAAGTATAAAATACGAAAACAAGCCATACATATCATACTCCAAGGACTTAGAAATCATAAACATACTTCCCGAGGTAAATCACTTGATCAAGCTATTCAAAATGAGAAAGGTGGGAATAAACCCAATATACATCTTACAAAACATTTTACGAACTCGGGAGTTTGTAAAAACATTTGGGATTAAAGAATTCTCAAGTCTTTCGAAAACGCTTGGGGACGCGGCCCAAAAATCATCTTTCCCAAAATACAATTCCGATAATAAAACACGGGTTCACAATTCAATTCGCAAAACACGGGGTCCAAGACCCAAATCACGAAACATAGGGTCCACGACCCAAATCATAAATCACAGGGTCCACGACCCAAATCATAAACCACAGGGTCCACGACCCAAATCATCAAACACATATTCTTAAGGATTATTCGCGTCCCGTGCTAACAAGCCACAAACCTCAGATGCTCCCGCAGAACATACCCGAGTGAATAACCCAATAGGAAGCCATACCAAATCACATGTCACCGTAACAACAGTCATGTGACCACAAGCACAGTTACACTCATAACAAAATGACAACCATAAGTTATCCCGGCATCGTGCTAACAAGCCACGAACCTCGGAGTCCCCACAAGACATACCCGATGATAACCCCGCAAGTTATCTCGGAATCGGGCTAACAAGCCACGAACCTCGGAGTCCCCGTAAGACATACCCGGATTGGATAACCCTACGGTCACGCCCGACCCATACTAACAAGTATGGATCCCGGAGATTCATCAATCCTACCCGGAGGCACATCACTTCCAACAATCACATAACAATGAGAAGAACATCAAGCCAAGCAGCACTTAAACATCACAACCTCCTTTCAAGGAGTAACAACTAATATCACACACATTACGTTCTTACCGAACAAGTACACAATAACAATTCGTAATCCCCGACAAAGGATTATGGTCTATTAAACTCACTCGAAGTGATCATATTATCTTTCAACATACAAAACCAACACACATATTCCGAGAACACATATTCACGAAGTATACGAATTATCATTGAAAGACAACATTTATTGAGAACATACCGATCCCTTTTTACGTTCATTAAACATTGGATTTCGTATAAAATCATTTATCAATAATTATGCCAACGAAATATGAAACGTATGGGCAAGATACTTGCCTCGATACCACGAGCACGGAACCACGAACGGACACGGCTCAACCGGAAAGCTTCGAAACGCCCAACGACGACGAACGGAAGGGTTCAACACGGTTTCTTCGCAAGAAACTCGACCCTAACATCATATAATCCATAAATCATCAATCATACGAGGAAGGATAATCATAGAATGTCGGAAAACCCCTCTATGACATTCTACCAGACACCTTCAAGGCGTCGATCAAGAACTCGACCAAAACGATGAATCTATACGATCCGACCAAGGAATAACAAGGGAAAAGATATAATACATCTAAACAATCATCAATCCATCGCAATCCTAAAGTTAAATCGGATTAAACGGACGAAATCAACAAAAATACCCAAATTCCCCAAAACTAGATTTTTAAGAAATCTAATCTTGATTCGGTAGATCGGAGGAGGTTCTAGGATGATTGATCGACGTTAGGAACTCAATAACTTCGTGGATTGATAGTTGAACAACATCTCTACATGTTCTCCAAGCCCCATCCGCGGAAAGGAAATGACAGGAATGAGAAAAATGGGTGTAAACCCGTCTGCTCGATCATATATATATACTGCCCAGGAGCCTGCCGACCACTTACGACCGTAACTGGCATACATTGGCCGTAACCGGCCTTCGTTTGGAAGATGCCCAACGCCCGTACGGCCGTACTCGATCACGCCTTACGGCCGTAACCGGCATTCGTCTGAACACTATCTGGCACCCATACGGCCGTAGAATCGGCACTTCTACGGCCAGAATCGCATTCGTCGGCCTAAGTCTGCGAGCACGTACGGCCAGACTCGCCAGCCCTCGCTCCGGCCGTGACTCGGTCGTGGCCACTCCGACGGCCCGGACGACCCCGAAACCCGAACATGAAAATAAATCGGAGATATGGTTACGAAGTACTCGCAAGGACGAATCTAAGCGCTAGGAGAACACACGATTCCGACCACCCAAAGGCTCGAAATTCGACAACGGAAAGTAATTAACCCAAACTTTGGGAAATTACTAGGGATGTCAATGGGTCGGGTAGGGTACGGGTATGCCTCTTCCATACCCTATCCTATTTGATTCGGATCGGGTTCGGGTATTGCCCATCGGGTAATTGGGTACCCAACGGGTATTCGGGTACCCATATACCCTATATTTAAGAATGTAAATATTTTTAATATATATCATATATACATATAATGTAATTAATAAATTCAATTTAGTATAGTAAATATTTAAAATATAATATCTTATATAATAATATGTATAATATATAATATAATATAATCGTTATGTATAATATATAATAAAAATATATTTATATAATTCAAACGGGTACGCGGGTCGGGTAACCGGGTCGGGTAATATACTATACCCATGCCCTACCCGTACCCGATCATAGAATTTTGGGTTCGGCCGATACCCGACCCGATTTCGGGTTTATCCGACGGGTAGGATCGGGTACGGATAAAGTTGACATCCCTAGAAATTACAAAAATGGCCCAAAACGTCCGACATACACGATACACGATCGAAACACCAAGACAAAGCTCGCAACACGAATAATAACATTAAATGAACTTACGAGAAACTCGAAACAACAGTTTCGGACGAGATTCGCAAGAATCGAACTCAAGTGCGGAAAAGTCGCTAAAAAGCACGGAATTCAACAAAACGATACCGAAACGAACTCGGATGTCGAAAAGTACAGAATTAAACATTCTCAGAATGACGAAACGGTCAGAAGCGAGCCGTCAAAATGGACTCCCTCCGAAAAAAAAAGAATTATCGAAAATCGAAATTGCGGGTATTACATTCTACCCTCCTTAAAAGAAGTTTCGTCCCGAAACTTAAAACAAGTAGGGAGAAGCAATATACCACCAGGAATATTCCAATGAGATACATCAGAATGTGTAACTAATGCCCAACGGCGAAACCTTACAAACAACGCAAAGGAATATACGGTGTGAACGCACGCTCCAAAACGACCAACACAACGCCACCGATAGAGACATAATAAAACCAACAAGTGACAAGCGTCATCAAACAGATAATACAACCAAGTCGATTATCCGAACAATCACAAAACACAAAGCACCCATTACAAGGAAACACGCACAATCAAGAAAACAGAAATAAACACACAAACGATCCACAATGACAACCACAAACAATTCGGACTACGCTGAAATCCTCAAAAAACTACACTAGGCATTTATGTGTCCTTTCGGAGCAGATACGCAACCTCAATCCCCAAATCTCTCAGCTACCGTCTCACAATGCACGGCTCGGTGACCCACCCGACCACACTCGAAACAGCTGACTAACGGTGAACGACAATTCTTCGCGGTACGAGATCAGGCAACAACATTCAGACTGTTGGAATATTTATTCCACACATTATTTAATTTATGTTTTGATGATTAAAGTTGCTAAACTACAAAACAACATCGAAGCGAAGCAAAAACGACGATGCAGACGAAGACGCAAAAAGTTGCAATCTAGACTGAATTAGCGCACGCAAGTCATCATATGTTAGCGCACACTAACGGGAAGTAATCTGCATTCCAACCAAGTTTCTAAGTAAGCTGAAGTGAAGTCAGCTGATGGGATAGCGCACGCTACACGTTATCATTAACGCACGCTATCGAAGTCTTGTTACCGTTGTGAAGGAATTCAAACACAGAATAACGTATGCAATGAAGTCAGCATTAGCGCACGCTACAAAGAAGGAATAGCGCACACTAAGCAGTTTGAATCAAGTCAATCAGAACGTTGGGAAAAGCAGGTCAAAGTCAGTATATCAAACGGATACTTTGACAAGTCATGCAACGGATATATTGTATTAGCGCACGCTACAATATTCTATTAACGCACGCTAATACAAGATGGTTACGTACGTAAGGCAGAAGGCATAACGTACGCTAAAGAAGAAACGAAGCTACTGGACTGAAACTGGGAATAGTCTAACGCATGCTACAGGCACGCTAATGAGGTAGCGCACGCTAAGAAGGAAGGGCTAGCGCACGCTAGCTAGTCAACTGGCAGCAACAGCTAGTAAGGAGGAAGAAGGCTATAAATACCAAGGAGTTGGTATTATTCCATACAACAACATTGAGCAAAGCATATATACGTGTTATATCATTGTAAATATTATAGTTGTTGTTCTTGAGCTTAATTAAGAGTGATTGAGTGTTATACACAAGATCATACACGAGCGAGAAAAAGAAAAGATACGATTTGATTCGGTGTTATTAGGATCAAGGATCCGGCATTGTTAGAATCACAATCGCTATCTTAGTGAGGTTTATCTAGTACCGATAGAAAGCTAGAGTGGTTGATCCCTTATCCAATAGAAAAGGAAAAAACGGTTTTACTCGGACCGATAGAAGACGAGCTTGTAACGGTAATCCCTCGACCGATAGAAGGGAGGCGTAGAGGTTTTGATCTTAAGCCTAAGGAAAAAGATACATCGAGAGAGGACGTAGGCTTCGTTAATAGCCAAACCTCTATAAATCATTGTGTGATTTATTTTCCGCAATTTATTTACGCTTCCGCATAAAACGGCGCAAATATCCGATAATATACCAACAATTGGTATCGGAGCGGTACTCCTATACGCGGCTTAACATCCGAGGATAAAAGATCCAATGGCGTTCCAAATGGTTCGCGTCGAAGGCCTTGCTCTCAACCGACCACCATTTTTTGATGGCGCGAACTTCATGACTTGGAAGAAGAAGATGTCGATATTCATTCGAGCTTACAACATCGAACTTTGGAAGGTGATTTGTCTTGGTCCCAAAATCCCGACGAACTCAAACGGAACTCTCAAAACCTTTGAAGAGTATGACGATGCGGATTAGAAAAACGACCATTATAATTGCAAAGCGACGCAACTATTATACTGTGCTTTAAATCCGGAAGAACACAACCGGATATCATCGTGTGATAGTTCCAAAGAAATCTGGAAAATGCTTGAGGTAACACACGAAGGTACGTCTCAAGTCAAGGAGACGAAGATAAACATGCTCCTTCACGATTATGAATTATTCCAAATGAAGAACGGCGAATCCATCTCGATTATGCTCGACCGATTTTCGGTCATCACTAATGGATTAGCATGTTTCGGAAAACCACTTTCGAGTAGTGAGAAAGTAAAGAAAATTCTCCGATCACTACCTCGAGAATGGGACGGTACGGTTACGGCAATAATGGAATCCAAAGATTTAAATACTCTCGATTTTAGTGCTCTCGTTGGTTCTCTTATCAACTACGAGATTGTTCTAAAATCTCGGAATGCCAAACCGAAACTGAAGGAGAGGTCGATAGCCTTGAAGGCTAAAATGTCGAAGAAGAAAGAAGAAACCCCGGTGGACGAAAGCGACGAAGAAATGGCATATTATGCCAAAAATATTAATAAGTTCCAACACTTATTAAACCGGAGGAAGAAGGACATTCAAGCGGGCGAACCTAAGAAATTCGACAACACTTGTCGATTATGTGGCAAACCAGGCCACTTTGCTAAGAACTGTCGAGTAAAGCAAAAGGAGGTTCTAATCGCAACATGGAGCGACGAAGATCCCGATGAAGATTTTCTTGAACAAAATAATCTCGCGCTCATGGCCCGGAGTTCATTCGACGATAGCGACGTCGAAAGCCAAGTAATTCTTACGACGAACTTTTTGAAGCATTCGAGTTATTACATACGGACTATCAAAATGCTTTAAATGAAATTAAATCCCTCAAGTCCAAATATAAAACTTTGGAAATTGAAAATTCCAAAATACTTGAAAAAGGGAAATTTGTTGAAATCGATCATTCGAAATGCATTGAAAATGAGAATATTTTAAAGAATGATCTTTTAAAAATTCAAGATGAACTAAAAATTTTGACAAAGAAATTTTCGTGCGGCAACGATAAATTTGAACAAATGTTATGTGTTCAAAAATATACTCTAAATAAAGAGGGGTTAGGATTCAAATCACGTTCGAAAAACGAATCCGTCAATTTCAAAATACCCCGATGTGAAAAATGTTTGAAAATTGGGCATCATATTTCTAACTGTAAAAGCCCAAGACGAACGATAAAAATTAAAAAGATTTGGGCTCCTAAAGGAACAAATATTCCAAATATTGTTTATGTTTCAAAAGGAAAACCAACTACAGGTTGGATTCCCAAAAATTAAATTGTGATATTTTACAAAGGGGGAGAAGGAGTATTTTTTGAGGGGGAGTATTTTTTGTTTATTTTCTCATAAATTGATATCATGCATATTTATATTTCATTTGATATACTCTATATTTTTATATACTTTTTGATGAAGACAAAAAGGGGGAGAAGGAGATGAATTGAGATAAAAATGAGAAAAATTGAAGATGTCGAAAAGAAAAGAGGATTGGAGAAACTAACGAAACGATCAAAGCCAGAAACTTTGATTCGTATTATATATACATATATTTTATTTTTTACAGGTTTTATCCAATTCAAGAGTTGTTTTGTAATCATCAAAAAGGGGGAGATTGTTGGAATATTTATTCCACACATTATTTAATTTATGTTTTGATGATTAAAGTTGCTAAACTACAAAACAACATCGAAGCGAAGCAAAAACGACGATGCAGACGAAGACGCAAAAAGTTGCAATCTGGACTGAATTAGCGCACGCAAGTCATCATATGTTAGCGCACGCTAACGGGAAGTAATCTGCATTCCAGCCAAGTTTCGAAGTAAGCTGAAGTGAAGTCAGCTGATGGGATAGCACACGCTACACGTTATCATTAACGCACGCTATCGAAGTCTTGTTACCGTTGTGAAGGAATTCAAACACAGAATAACGTATGCAATGAAGTCAGCATTAGCGCACGCTACAAAGAAGGAATAACGCACGCTAAGCAGTTTGAATCAAGTCAATCAGAACGTTGGGAAAAGCAGGTCAAAGTCAGCATATCAAACGGATACTTTGACAAGTCATGCAACGGATATATTGTATTAGCGCACGCTACAATGTTCTATTAAAGCACGCTAATACAAGATGGTTACGTACGTAAGGCAGAAGGCATAACGTACGCTAAAGAAGAAACGAAGCTACTGGACTGAAACTGGGAACAGTCTAACGCACGCTACAGGCACGCTAATGAGTTAGCGCACGCTAAGAAGGAAGGGCTAGCGCACGCTATCTAGTCAACTGGCAGCAACGGCTAGTAAGGAGGAAGAAGGCTATAAATACCAAGGAGTTGGTATTATTCCATACAACAACATTGAGCAAAGCATATATACGTGTTATATCATTGTAAACATTATAGTTGTTGTTCTTGAGCTTAATTAAGAGTGATTGAGTGTTATACACAAGATCATACACGAGCGAGAAAAAGAAAAGATACGATTTGATTCGGTGTTATTAGGATCAAGGATCCGGCATTGTTAGAATCACAATCGCTATCTTAGTGAGGTTTATCTAGTACCGATAGAAAGCTAGAGTGGTTGATCCCTTATCCAATAGAAAAGGAAAAAATGGTTTTACTCGGACCGATAGAAGACGAGCTTGTAACGGTAATCCCTCGACCGATAGAAGAGAGGCGTAGAGGTTTTGATCTTAAGCCTAAGGAAAAAGATACATCAAGAGAGGACGTAGGCTTCATTAATAGCCGAACCTCTATAAATCCTTGTGTGATTTATTTTCCACAATTTATTTACGCTTCCGCATAAAACGGCGCAAATATCCGATAATATACCAACACAGACAACCCCGATCGAACAACAACGATCGAACAACAACGACCGAACAACAATGTTCGAACAACAATGATCGAACAACAACGATCAAATAACAATGATCGAACAACAACGATCAAACAACAATGATCGAACAACAATGATCGAATAACAATGATCGAACAACAATGATCAAATAACAATGATCGAACAACAATGATCAAATAACAATGATCGAATGACAACAGTCGAACAATGACTCTGAAGTCCCCACTTCAACTCCAGACATTAAAAGAACTGGTAGAAAGTGAAAGATGTTACTTCCGAACAAGGTTCACAAGAATCGAACCGAACTCGGAAAAGTCACAATGATAACCAGATCGATCCAACACAAGGTCACGGCTCTTTCGAATGATAAAAACCGAAATACAGAATAAGTTCAAAAAGTATCGACGAACACGTGCAAGTCGATAGAATTTAGAAGGAGAAACTGCAGAAGTCGAAAATAGTACGGGTATTACACCCGACCTCTTATAAAAGAAATGTCGTCCCCGCAACTCACAACAAAGGAAACAAGGTAACAACACAAAAAAGCATCCGACAGAAAAATCTCCCATGGGCCTCTTAGAGCCGATCCTGATATCTGTGCTCAAGCGCGAACTCCGAAAGTCTCGGTAGCCAATTTGCAAAACTGAATTATGTGTCCCTCAAGTCCACACTCGAAAGGTGTCACCGGCGAGGAAGGACAATTTGCACGTACATGTCTCCGGCACAGCACGGTTGAAAAACCTCGGCTCGGCATGCCGAAAATACAAATGCTAGATACAATGGGGCATAACGTCACAAAACAACATAGCGGAGATGCCAACTCAGCACAACAAAGAATCATAACACATATCATATACAACGATTACTGTTGGCCACTAAGTATACTGGATACAGCTTGGAAAGTGTTTTAAACTACAAGCTGTACGGTTTTAAATCTGAGTGCGTAGCGGAAGTCTTAAATACAGTAAGTTGCTGAGGATACAACAACTCGATATGCAGAGTATACTTAAATAATCACAGTTATTAAAACAATAAAGGCAGAAGGTAAATAACACAATATTTAAAGTGGTTCGAGGTAAACCCCTCTACGTCCACTGGTCCTCCACACAGGAGTAAAAAGTTTATTATAATTACTGCGTACATAACTACGTAATTATAACAACACTCAATCAATATATCGTTCATACAGATTGATATAAAGATCTTAACTTTCAACCGTTCACACAGATTGGTTTGAGCCAACACTTTGACTGGCTTCTTCACACACAGTTCTGAAGCTTCGTCTTCTTCGATGCAAATCCTTCACACACAGTTCGAAAGAAGCAAAGATTCCTCAGTCCACACAGGGCTGATATGGGTTTGTTCAAGGATAGAATAGGGTTTAACAACAGCTATGACTTTCTGGGCTATAAGCTGATGATGTGTTGTTCAAAGTTTGAGCACTGTATATCTCTTATATCTGAATAGCAGAAAGCTTGGGGAGATATGTTTTGCTCTGAATATTTCTTGTAATCTTGATCGTTTGTAAGTCGTTCAGATGTTCAGTGGATTTTCAGTAGTTCAGTGGTTGATGATCTTCAAACTCTGAAGATATATACAGTCTCTGAAATATATCCGTTTGAAATCTATCCGTTGGGCAAGATTCTGTGACAACAGACATTTGACTGAGATCCAGATATTGCGGGATTATGAAGATCTTCTGACTTACAATATTTAAATACTTTATCCTTTAGTATTTAAATACTTCTTTATCAACGGGACTTGACTTCTAGCGAATACTGAAGATTTCTTCTTGTCCTGTTGAGAGCTGTATGGAAGGATCACTATATTGATATTCGAGGCAGCTTCCATACTTAGTCTTTATAGGGATTGTTTATCCTAACTGTTTCGATACTGGGTATTGTTATCCCAACAATTTCCCCCTTTTTGACAATTTGCCAAGACTTAAATCTTTCAAGCCATCTTGATGATGCCAAAACCTTCTTCATGAAGCTAATAACCTTCTTGATGACTTCGGGCAGATATCTTGGTCTTCTGTCGAATGATCTGGCTTTCAGCAACTTAGTCTAATTTATGAACTGCTCATGAGCGAGTTAAATCTGACTAAGAGTTTTACTGACTTAAGCTTATGATTGGCGCGCAGGCACAATCTTACAATGTATTCTAGATGCATACAACTGAATCTATGAACTGTTCTCAGACAAGTTCGTACAGCTTAATTTTTAAACAAGTTTCTATACTTGTGAATAATTTTAGCAATTAAATATAAATTGCGTAATCATACAATAACATAGTAGATTACGAGTTGTAATCTTTCAAGACAGGCAATTATTTTTATTGATACTGAAACAAGGATTACAATATTTGCTGTTTTGAAAACATAATTACAAACAAAAATACAAGGAATTTAACTCCTATAATCCGAGTGTCTCCATGGCCTTTTCTCAGGATCGTTCTCGGTTCTACGCCACCAATGATGTAGGGAATCATTGCCTCGATCTAAGTAAATTGCTCTACCATCGTATGATTTGTCGAAGGCAAGAATCCAGTCTTCAGGATGGGTGATCCGATCTCCTCGTCTATGTTTGGACTTCATTTCGACTTGGAGAGGAAGCTTTCCTTCTTCTAACATCTTCATAAATTTATCCGCAGCCTCCACTAATGTTTTATATCCTTTGAAGATGGCGGATTTCCTGACGAGTTTTACAAAATATCTCATCAGTTCATTTCTCCTCCATTGCTTCACTTCTTCAGCAGTGGGATGGCGGTTGGTTGGCAGACGAATTTCAGAAGGTCTTTGGATCATATTTTGCCATGGGATGCTGGGATCATGGAACTCAGGTCGAGAACCTGAAATCCTGTATCCTTGTGCGGGTGCAGCCAGTTTATTTAACTCTGCAGTAATGCTGTCTTGAGCAGCATTGAACTCTCTTTCATGCTGGAGCCTCGTTCTCCTCGCGGCGTCTCTCACTTCTTCCCCCTTTTTGGCGTCATCAAGACGTCCTAGGATCTCCAGGGCGGCATCCTGTTTCGTCTCAATGTTTGACATTCTCTCGACAAGGGAGGAGAGCACCTGCGACATATCTTTGATATTCTTGTCATGTGCTCGCAGTTGAGAACCGGATTCGATCAAAGCTGATGCTGTCTTGGCCTCAGATATGCGTAGCTTGACTTGCTCTTCCCGCAGGATCTTCTCCTGCTTCTCTTGCAGATTGCTCAGGGCTTGCTTGAAGACTTCTGGCAAGATAGTGAAGGCTTCGACTACTCGAGAGACTTCATGCTGTAATCCAGTCATTTCTTCAACAGCAGATGTGTGCATCCAATTTAGAGCTTTTTCTACTGAATACAAGGCATTAACTGCATCCTGTATAAAGACGGTTTGAAGGCCAAGAGCACGCAATCGCTCTTTCCTAGTTTCAGTGCGGGGAGAGTCTGGCTGGGCGAAGTCCTCGACTCCATCCAACCTTCTCAAATTCACCTTAGGGCGTGAATTGAGTTGGACATCCTTAGGTATTGTACCGTCGTCGGATTCCACGGTTGATGGGGCGGGAGCAGCTGACTCGGGTACGGCAGCAGGGGGTGCGACATCCTCCTGTGTCGAAGGGATTTCTGCAGACTTAGATACAGGAGGGACTGATTCCTCCTGGTGTCTCTCAGCATCCGCCTGTTCCGGCAGAGGGACTGATTCCTCTTGCTGGAAGGCGCGTGATTCTTCTTCTTCTTCTGTGGCGACAGCAGGCTCGGGTGCCAGTTTCGAAACATTTTCCTCTTCCTCGACATGAGGGTCTGAATCCTCATTATCAGGAACATTGTCTTGCTGTGGCGAAGGGGGTTCACTGCGGCTTGATGGCCCTTCATCATCCTTGGCTTGGGAGACTTCTCTTTCCTGAGCCTCCTCACGGCTCATTCTCAGACCTGCCTGAAAGGCATCGTCGTTGTCGTCTGAGTCGTGGTCTTCTTTCGGAATTTTTGGAGATTCCTCGGACTTATCCTTTCTTTTCCTTCAGGCATCTGATTTGTGCAAAAGATGGCTTTCAATTAACTCTTTGCAGCATAGATTATCCCATTGGATCAGGGCTTCAACTTCTTGAGAGTCCGTTACTTCCAACACGAATCTTTCTTTATTGCTCCACTCGCTCCAGTTGTAGAGGGTATCGTATGGAGCTAGCCTATAGCTCTTTCATTGAAGAAATCTTTCATAGGCCTGTTCAATTTGCACAAAAAGAAGGGTTTTATTGATAATAGTATCCGGGGAGGGACTTTGTACAACGTCTGAGTCCGCTGTAGCGATTGGTTCCTCTATAGGTGTGGGAGCCTGTATCGGAGAGGGATTCCTTACAGGAGATGGTGCCCCGAAGGAAGGTGGATCCTGTACGGGTGTGGAATCCCGCATAGGAGAGGGTAGCATTTGGCTCCGAAGGGGCAGCCGACTTGCTAGAGTCTTCCAAGTTGGCAGATGTCCTCGTATTCGTCGTTGCCGCCAAAGGCTCGGGATTTACTGTCGATACAGTAACGGGCATCTCTTCCACAGGGGTTGGGCCCTGGGGTAGTTCATCAGTGGGTTGCGCCACGATAGAAGCATCCTTGGAGGATTTGGTAGATTTTGCTTTTGTGGGCCTTCTCAGCTTCCTTTTCGGTTTCTCAGCAGCAACAGGTGTCTTGCTGTGAGATCTCTTTCTTTTCCTTGAAGATTCCACACTCTGGGACTTAGTGGAAACATCCCTTGGATCTTCAGATAACGGTAGGTTCTGGATGAAAGGCCTGTTTGCAATCAGAATACTTTGATTGAAGGCTGTGGGCTTGAATCCTCCCAAGTATATCCGTGAACTTATCTTCTTTGCATATGCGGATTGTGGAAGTCCGCACTTCGTCAAAATGTGGTTTAAGAATAAACCAAATGATTTCTTTTGCGACGCAGGTTTTGACACTTCTTCCTGCAAGCGTTTCAGAATAATTTGACACCAATTGACCTTTTCACAGGTCATAATAGCTACCATCATTCTAAACCTAAGATTAGTGCACATCTCAAATGCACCTGTACGATTTTCAATGATGCGACAACAAAAATCATGCAAATAAACAAACGATAAGCAAAAGTTTTTCTTATGGCAGGTGGTGTGAACCACTTCAAACGTTGTCAAACCGGTGAACAAGCCATAATATTGGGTCAGCAACTCTTGAGACCCAAATGTCTCAAGTTTCTCCATGGTCAGGCCTTCAGAGGGTAGCCTGTAAATGTTTTTGAGAAGATCTTGGTCGACGCAGATCTCCACTCCGCGAATGACTGCTGTGATATCAGCAACATGTCCTCCTAGGGCCAAAGGCAGAAAACGAACCACTACGTTGAGGTAGAACTCCTCAACAAGATGAACGTCATATTTCTCTGGGGTGTGGCTCCCAAGGCGGTAGAGGCCTTGTTGACGAATTCTGGTGATGACGACCTCCATCGTATTGACGTCATCAGTTTCAGCATGGATGCGTTCCATCACGACAGATCTGGAGAAGATCCGTCCATCGATGAAGTTCAGAGACTTCTTGAGAGCGGATGTCTGAGCAGACGCCATTGATGATTCTCAAGAAAAGATGAAAAAGATATAAGAGGAATATGCAGTAAACACAGAAAAACTTGTAGGCTGAATTGCTTGAGTGCTCTTTAAAATATGCAGAATGCGTAAAGAGTCTAAAATGGCATTTGCAGTCCTTTTATAGTAGGCGGCGAAGAAGGGTTTTCATAGAACGAATGGTCAGATTTAAGGGATGGGAACCGGCGTTTGAATGAACGGTCACGATGGACTTAGTATAACTGGTACACTTATCCAGTGAATTTTAAAATAGGAGCGGGTCCCACTTCTGACATTTGTTATTACCCTTAATGCCTGAAACGGTGGTATTAAATATTAATCAATTTGAAAACATCGCGGCTTTTGAGATTCAATTGTCCAGATGTCGTGTAAGGCATTTAATGTAAATGGCGTTTGATATGAAAACAGGGCACGTGAACAAAAATTATTTTTAAAAAGAAATATTATAATATATATTGAATTGAATTCCGATAGCATGTGCTGTATCCCCTTAAAAGGTACATATAGGTTTCAATTCCATATAACAACTTTTGGATTAATGCTGTATTCATGGGTCATACTGTATTCCCCCTTAATTATTACACACGTCAGCTGTAGGATGGTTCATATTGCTTTGTTCCCTACAGTGCTATATTAAAGGCTCTGAGTGTACAGATAATTAATGGTGGATACTGTATTCTTGGGTCTTACAGCATTCTCCCTCAATTTTTGAGTAAAAACAGTAAATACTTACAGGGAGTCAGGCTGTAGCAATCCCAATTCTTGTCTGAGCATGTTGAATCTTGCTGTGTCGAGAGGCTTGGTGAAGATGTCGGTCAACTGAATATCTGTATGAACTTTTTCCAGCCGAACATCCTTGTTCTCGACATGATTCCTTATAAAATGATGCTTCATGTTGATATGCTTAGTGCGCGAGTGCAATACAGGGTTGTGCGTGATTGCAATTGCACTTGTGCTATCACACATGATTGGCGTTTCCTTGGCTTCAATCCCATAATCTGACAACTGTTGCTGCATCCAAAGGATCTGCATACAGCAACTACCAGCAGCATAGTACTCTGATTCAGCCGTGGAAAGTGAGTTTTCCAATTGCTTCTTACTGAACCAAGAGACAAGTCTAGGTCTAAGAAAGTGACAAGTTCCACTTGTACTATTCCTATCTAGCTTGCAACCTCCGAGATCCGAGTCGCTGTAGCCAACTAAATCGAATCCGCCTTCTTTCGGATACCACAGTCCTACATCGACTGTTCCTTTAATATATTTCAGGATTCGTTTAGCTGTATTGAAGTGTGATTCTTTGGGTGCTACTTGATATCTCACACACACTCCTACAGCAAACTGGATATCGGGCCTGCTAGCCGTTAGGTACAGGAGCAAGCCAATAAGCTTCTTGTAGAGTGATTGGTCAACTGGCTTTTCGACTTCATCAGCACTAATTTGCCGGAAGTGCTCATGGGGGTTGATGATGATTTGGAAGTGTTCATTCCAAATTTGTTGAGAAGCTCCTTGCTGTATTTTTCCTAGTTGATGAAGATCCCTGTAGGCAACTATTTTACCTGCAAACCTAGGAAATAACTAAGTTCTCCCATCATACTTATTTCAAATTTACTTTGCATGAGATGAGAGAACCTTTGATACAAAGCAAGGTTAGTTGAACCGAAAATTTTATCATCTACATATATTTGAACCATTAGAAGGTCATCGTCTTCCTGTATTTTGAACAAGGTTTTGTCCACAACACCTTTCTCAAATCCATTATCGGTTAGATACTGGGATAGGGTCTCATACCAAGTTCTAGGGGCTTGCTTAAGTCCATACAGTGCTTTCCTTAGCCTGTATACTAGGTCGATGCCGTCTGTGTTGGCAAACCCTGGTGTTTGTTCAACATAAACTTCTTCGGCAAGGTCTCCATTTAGGAATGCACTTTTGACGTCCATTTGGTATACAATGAAGCTCTTATGGGCGGCAAAGGCTAAAAATATCCTAATGGCTTCTAGTATGGCTACAGGGGCAAAAGTTTCATCGTAGTCTATGCCTTTTTCCTGTCTATAGCCTTGTGCGACTAGTCTGGATTTGTTCCTTATGATTAGTCCATTTCAATCCTTCTTGTTTCGAAATACCCATTTGGTTCCTATAACCGATTGACGCGTAGGTCTGGGTACAAGATACCATACATTGTTTCTTTCAAAAACGTTAAGCTCTTCTTCCATAGATGTTATCCAATGAGAGTTATTAAGAGCGTCTATGGTAGAAACAGGTTCGGACTGGGCTAAGAATACTGCAATAGTGCACATATTGAGTCTTCTAAGCTCGGATTGAGATTTCCATTCAGGGAATGGTGATATCTCAGTATCTAGTTCTTCTTGTGCACACAGTACATTTCCTTGTGTACTCTGTATTCTCCTACGAGTAGAAACACCAGCATTGATGTTTCCAATGATCATCTCTTGAGGGTGATCTCTTAACCATATTCGGTCGGGTTCTAATTCAGGGTCCCGTACTGTATTTTGAGTTGCAGTAGATACAACTTCAGCTTGTACTGTATCGGCTTCATCTACGTCGATTCTTACAGCTGCGGGGTTGATTTCTAGGTGAACAACAGGTTCTATGGGAGTTGGTGGATCTAAGATGGAAATTTGTTGGATGTTCTGAGTAATAGCTTCTACTCCTGTAGGGTCATGGTGAGGTTCGTCGAACACTACATGAACTGATTCCTCGATCGTCAACTTCCTTTTATTAAAGATCCTGTAAGCTTTGCTGACGGAGGAATATCCTACAAATATTCCTTCATTCGACTTCTCATCAAAGGTTCTAAGTTGATCCTTCCCATTATTCAACACATAGCACCTGCATCCAAAAATGTGAAAATATGAAACTAACGGAGTTTTGTTATTCCATACCTCATATGCTGTTTTGTTGTGGTGCTTGTTGACGATACAACGGTTTTGAGTGTAGCATGCTGTGGCAACTTGCTTGCGGCAATCATTGTCCTTGTAGCTTCTTTCAGCGTCCTATTCTTTCGCTCGGCAACATCATTTTGTTGAGGTGTACGGGTAGCTGAGTATTCATGTTTATCCCATTTTCTGAACAGTATTGCTCTGTAAAGCGGTTAGTAAATTCTATACCTCTGTCGGAACGAATGGACACGATACTCAATGCCTTTTCATTTTGAAGCTTTCTCAGGAGCTCGGGCAGCTTTGATGTTGTTTCCTTCTTCTTGCTTAGGAAAATTGTCCAAGCATACCTGGAGTAATCATCAACAACAACAAGATAACATTTCTTACCCCCCAAACTTACCGGGTCTACAGGACCATAGAGATCCATGTGTAGCAACTCCAACACTCTTTGGGTTGAAAGGTAGGATTTGCTCTTCAGGGTGGACTTGATTTGCTTGCCTTTCTGACATGGTCCGCAGACGCTGTCCTTTTTTAATGACACGTTTGGCAATCCTCTTACCATTCCCTGTCTTGAGAACTTGTTGATTGTTTTGAAGTTGACGTGAGACATCCTCTTATGCCATAACCAGCTTAGATCTGCAGTGCCTTTGGCAACAAAGCATGGAATTGAGGAGCTCATAGGCTTCCAGTCAGCAATATACATGTTACCTGATCTGCTTCCTGTAAGCACAACTTCTTTGGTATGGATGTTCTTGACTCTACAGCGATCTATATAGAATTTCACCGAGAATTGTTTATCACAGAACTGGCTGATACTAAATAGATTGTACTGTAAGCCTTCAACATATGCAACATCGGTGACTTTGAATTTTCCTTCAAGAAGGTTTCCTTTCCCTCTTGTTCTTTCTTTAGATTTATCACCGAAGCGCACTTTTGGACCGCGAACTTCTACGAAATCTGATAGCTTGCTTCTATCTCCGGTCATGTGCCGAGAGCATCCACTATCGAAGTACCAGATGTCCTCCTCTAGGATGTCCTGTATGCAAAGAGATTAGGTAGATTTAGGTCCCCTTTGATTTTTGGGTCCATGAATGTTAGTGCCTTTAGGTACCCAAATTTTCCTGACAGCAATTGGTTTACTGTAGGTCACATTTGGTACAATGTTGCGATATCTACGTGGGGCATACACGTAGTCGCTATAACCATGATAATTGTTATGCATGTAAAATTGAGGGTTATTATTATTAGTCCAGTACGAGTGCCATCTTGGAGGTGGAGCCATTTTCTTTGGCCTAACAGCTTGCCTTCTGGGTCTCCAGTTGGATTCCCAACGCTGTGGTTGATACTGTGCAGACACCTGTTTTCTCGAGGAATAACGGGGCTCCTGTATCCAATACCTAGGCGTGATGTACTGATAGTACTGCCGTGCGGGCCTTTGATATTTGGATACAACCTTCTTTCTGAACGGCTGTTGGCGCTGTTGATATGCTCGGGGAGCATGCTGTTGAGTGTGCCTTTCAGGTCTGAATGGCTGGTGATTCCGCTGTCTGGAGTATGATTGAGGTGGCGGAATGGCAGCCTTTGCTGTTCGCTGTGCAAAAGGTTCCTTCACAGGACTCGAAGTTTCTTTCGACATAGGAATGGGTTCCACACTCATGACAAACACTGTACTAGTTTTCCCTTTGCTTGAGCATGAGCTGTATCCTAAGCCACTTTTATCATGAGCATGTTGCCCGGTGCTTAGAATTTCTTCCATTCTTTTGGATGATTTCTCGAAAGATTTCAGAATGGTCTCAAGTTCATCTTCTCGTTTTCCGAGAGTTTTGACTTTGGCTTGAAGTAGAACGAAATCATTTGTCTTGCTCTCATTGTGAGTTTTAACCTCACTTAGTTCATAAGCAAGTTGATGATTTATCTCCATGAGTTTTTCATAATCGACTTTGCTGGTTTCACAATGAATAGACATATTTTCATAATTTATTTTCAGCAAGTCATTTTCATCTTTCAGCTCTAGGTTAGACAGTTGGAGCTGTATATTCTCATTTTTCAATGTCTCATGGGCCTTTTGAATGTTCTTAAACTCATTCATCATGTTTTCAAAAGTATGAGATGCATTGGAAGGAATGATTGAGGTTGAGCTTACCTCATCGTCGCTATCTTCATCTTCCGGAATGTCCTTGGCCATAAAGCACATATATGCTTTATCATCGAACTCATCGCCAGATGAATCACTTTCAGTGACCACCTGAAGACATTTTTCGGATTTGGATGGTGCGGGGGAGGCTTCTGATTCTCCAATCAGTGCCTTGAGCTTGTTTTTCCAAGCTCGTCTTCATTCATCCCTCTCTTGTTGCTCGGCTTCCGGCAACCTTTGAACTTTGGGATGAGGACATTTATTTGCATAATGTCCCGGTTTCCTGCAATTATAGCACAGGTTAGCATCACCGGATGAAGTTTCGGTACTTACCTTGTGGATAGGTTTGGGCCTGTAGGGAGTTTTTCCCGATTGCTTGATGAACTTCTTGAACTTATGCATGAGAAGCGCCATTTCATCTTGAGACAGGATGTCGTCGTCACTGTCAGCATTCTTGTGACTAGGCTTCGACGAGCTGGGCATGCTGTGTCGACGGTTCGATACAGCGGCTAGTGCTGTAACCTTTGAAGGAGATTCTTCAGCTTTCTCTCTTCTGTCAATATCATACTCAAAAGCTTTGAGGTCAGAGAAGAGATCAAAAGTAGATATTTCATTTAGATTACACGACACACGCATAGCTGTGGTCTTAATGTCCCATCGGGCAGGGAGAGATCTGAAATTTTTTAAATTCTTCTCCTTTTGGGTATAAATTTTGCCCAAAGCTTTAAGTTCAACAACAATACCAGTGAATCTGAGGTCAAGTTCCTCAAGTGTCTCAGTTGGTTTCATTTCAAAAGATTCAAATTGATGAGTCAGTTTTGAAATTTTGTTTTCTTTTGAGAGCTCAGTTCCCTCACAAATCAACTTGAGCTTATCCCAGATTTCCTTGGCTGTTTTACATATCTTTACCTTTGAGAACGTGCCTTTGTCAAGAGTGACAAATAACGCGTTCTTAGCCACATTGTCGAGATTGGCGCGCTTTCTTTCATCTGTGGTCCATTGTTCGCGCTCCTTCTCGAGCATCTCAGCATGGGCTTGGCCTTCAATCCTTGCGGCCGTATTTACCTTCATGATCTTAATGGGGCCATCCTGTATAACAAAAATCATTTCTTCGTGTATTGCTGCAAGATGAGCCTCCATCCTGATTCTCCAATCATCAAATTCATTAATAGAGAACATGGATACTTTGTTGATCATTGATGTATCCATGTGAGAATAAAGGAATGAATAAGACTTTTTTTAAAAAATAAGTGATTTGGATCTGATTCGGTTAAAAATACGACTGATTCTTTTTAGAATCAACCGCTCCGATACCACTTGTTGGCCACTAAGTATACTGGATATAGCTTGGAAAGTGTTTTAAACTACAAGCTGTACGGTTTTAAATCTGAGTGCGTAGCGGAAGTCTTAAATACAGTAAGTTACTGAGGATACAGCAACTCGATATGCAGAGTATACTTAAATAATCATAATTATTAAAACAATAAAGGCAGAAGGTAAATAACACAATATTTAAAGTGGTTCGAGGTAAACCCCTCTACGTCCACTGGTCTTCCACACAGGAGTAAAAAGTTTATTATAATTACTGCATACACAACTACGTAATTATAACAACACTCAATCAATATATCGTTCAAACAGATTGATATAAAGATCTTAGCTTTCAACCGTTCACACAGATTAGTTTGAGCTAACACTTTGACTGGCTTCTTCACACACAGTTCTGAAGCTTCATCTTCTTCGATGCAAATCCTTCACACAGTTCGGGAGAAGCAAAGATTCCTCAGTCCACACAGGACTGATATGGGTTTGTTCAAGGATAGAACAGGGTTGAACAACAACTATGACTTTCTGGGCTATAAGTTGATGATGTGTTGTTCAAAGTTTGAGCACTGTATATCTCTTATATCTGAATAGCAGAAAGCTTGGGGAGATATGTTTTGCTCTGAATATTTCTTGTAAGCTTGATCATTTGTAAGTCGTTCAGAAGTTCAGTGGATTTTCAGTAGTTCAGTGGTTGATGATCTTCAAACTCTGGAGATATATATAGTCTCTGAAATATATCCGTTTGAAATCTATCCATTGGGCAAGATTCTGTGACAACAGACATTTGACTGAGATCCGGATATTGCAGGATTGTGAAGATCTTCTGACTTACAGTATTTAAATACTTTATCGTTTAGTATTTAAATACTTCTTTATCAATGGGACTTGACTTCTAGCGAATACTGAAGATTCCTTCTTGTCCTGTTGAGAGCTGTATGGAAGGATCACTGTATTGATATTCGAGACAGCTTCCATACTTAGTCTTTATAAGACTTCTTTGCTGTACTGAAAGGTTCCACTGTATGCTGGATCTACTAGAGGTCTTCGATACAGGTTGACACTTTTGATCATCGTTTCGATACAGTTTGCTTACTGTATTCTAGATTGGCATATTGTCAAAACATCTTGTCACCACTATTTGATACATGGATTGTTTATCCTAACTGTTTCAATACCGGGTATTTGTTATCCCAACAATTACCATCGTAAAGTAATACACACACAAACACTACAACAACGACGGTATCGTTCGGCGACCTCAACGGCCCGAACGATAACCAACACATAATTACAAACATCATGAAATAATCACACATGTACACAAACGTACAAACCCAAGCTTCAACAGCTACTACTCGTGCGACAACACGCAATTCACCACGAGGCGACAAACATTAGATACTAGTTCACACCTCTCACAGAGGGGTAGTACAACAAATACGTGGCAACGCCTCAACGTTCATGCCAACAACTCGATCATATTCGGGAGTTAACATCATAACGACAAAGCAAACATCATACATACATTCCCAGACCGCAAACGGAAATTGATAGGTTTTTAAAAATGAACACCACCTTTTGAAAATAATTTAGGAAACACCGGTTGATCTTGAGTATCACCTTTCAAAAAAAAAAGTACAAACATGAAACATCGTTATCGAGACATTGGAAAACCATTTCGCATTTGATAAAAATGAGGACACTTTCTTTTAGTGAAAAACTTTCGGAATATTCGGCCCTCGGGTCTAAGCAAAGCATTTCTAAATAATTGAAAATATCTCAAAATATTTTGGTCCTCGAGTGGAATAATTTTGAATCGTACTGTGGCACCTTGAAAGTACCACGAGAAAATAATTCATTTTAAAAATGTACGTCTCGAAATTTATTTTCTAAGATACTCAGGGTTTTCAAAAATTCAATAGGCCAGAATGCCCAAAACTCACAAAATCCTTTATCAAGTCGTTATAAAACATTCAAGCCCAAAATACCATATTTGTAACACCCCAAAAACCAAACGGGAGTATTACACGCCGTGGGCCCCATTCCGGAACCCACCAGGCTAAAAACCAATTTAAAAAACGTTCGAAAACGCCCAAAAGGCCGATGACGGTAGTATTTTACAAAACTCACAAAAATCATTCGAAAACACCAACTACCGTCATAATGATCAAGTCCAAAAACTCGGTTTAGGGAATCGGTTTTGCGAAATAAAACATAGTTTGCAAAATACTGAAAGTCATTTTGAAAGAACTCACGCATCGGATAAAATACAGTTCGAAAATACATTAGCAGCGACACCTCTCCTCATATAAATAAAATATGAGAATCGAATACCCACATATCACGAAATCAAAATCCACAGAAGGATTCCATCACTTAATGAATAATCATTCAAGTAACTCGCATCAGACGAGGCACAAACACAAAGAAGGGAGACTTACATCCACAGGTCGCACGAAGATGATGATCACCCCACGATACTAATCACGACCAACAAACTCAGATGACGCGTCGCAACACGACTCAGTCAGACAAAATCCGAAGAGACAAAACTCAACGGACACAACTGACCCGACAGCCTAGGTTTCCACAACCTGGCGCTCCGATACCATTTATGTAACACCCCCAATCCGCTCAGGGATATTACACGCCGTAGAACCTTTCCTCAAGGATCTACCAGGCTGGTAACAACATCGAACAAGTAGACCGATTTGGTCTTTCAATAAAAACATACAACTCGATAACAATACTTGCCCACGCAGGGGTCTAAATACAACAAACTCCCGTATAATGGGGAAAATACTGCAGCAGAAAATAAAGTACAACCGAACCAATACACAACGAACGGTCCCACATGTGATTAGTATCGATCATCTTTCATCATCCTTCATGCCGACCCTGTGATTTGCTCCCCAGTAACCTGCAAGTACCTGGACGTAATACAGATATCCACTCCCTGAATACTCGGGGGTTAACAAAACTCCACTATTTTGCTTGTGCAAGTATAAAATACGAAAACAAGCCATACATATCATACTCCAAGGACTTAGAAATCATAAACATACTTCCCAAGGTAAATCACTTGATCAAGCTATTCAAAATGAGAAAGGTGGGAATAAATCCAATATACATCTTACAAAACATTTTACGATCTCGGGAGTTTGTAAAAACATTTGGGATTAAAGAATTCTCAAGTCTTTCGAAAACGCTTGGGGACGCGGCCCAAAAATCATATTTCCCAAAATACAATTCCGATAATAAAACACAGGTTCACAATTCAATTCGCAAAACACGGGGTCCATGTTGGAAAGTAAAACGCAGCGGAAGCGAAGTTGGGAAGGATGATAATCGCGTTTTACGCATCTACGAGCATGAGATCTATTTAGGCATGCTAATTAATTAATTACTAAGACTAATAAGCAATTTAAATATTATTTATTATTTATTAATTAAATATGTTGATTATTAAAATATCCTAATCTAGATCCAAGATCATAGGATATTACATTTTGAAGAGTATTGGTTGCTTCCTTATTGATCACCTTGTATTTCTACCTTTAGATCTTCTAAATATGATCCGCCTTGAACCGGACGTTGTGTGGGCAACGAGCTACCGGATCTTGTTGGGACTTCTATGGATCGGCCGAAATAATATCCCTCACAATTCTCGATTTTCTTTTCTTCAAGTAATTCCGATATGTAGCAAGAATTAAAGTGTTCTCTCAATTGTGGAATCAAAGACACAAGACAAGATCCACAATTAAACACTTAGAAAAAAATCGAAATTCCTTGTGTATGAATAATGCTAAAATCGGCCAACACCCATAAGTCTTATATATAGGCTCTTGGACTACTACTAGGGATCTTAAGGAGGATTATGGAAGGACTCCCAATAAATTCATCTTACCTTATTAGGACTCTTCCTAATATAATGAATCTATTAATATCAACTTAGTCCACTAAAAAGTTGATATTGCACTTCCTACTAAAATCCCAAATTACGAAATTGGGCTCCTCACTAAATATATTATTTCCCGTGTTTAAGATATCGAATGTCCATTAATTAATTATAAGCTACTGACAGCTTTAATTAATTAATATCTTATCCAAGAGTAGTACCACTCGAACCTTATTATTATATCGGAATTAAATCCACCTGCAGGGTTTAATATAATAATCATTATCGAGCTCCTCAAGGGGACATCATCAACCCGCACGAGTCGGGACACGATTTCTAGTAATAATAATAATTGTTGTATAAACAATATTATTGCCCAAGATACGAGGCTTATTGAGTCGATCATTTTGACTCTCACCTATGGTAAATCAAAGTAACAATTATTATAAATACACAATTAAATATTATATAGTTAGAATTAAGAAATAATAATTATCCGAGATTTACGTTCTTCTTACAGTCAGTACAGAAGACACTATCTCACCTCGATCCAGTTCAACGTATGCAAATACGCTAATGTATGCTAATAGTCAAGACTAACTATTCTCAAGCATACACTAAAACCCTTTATATAATTTGTCTAATAATTATATAGGTTGTGAACTATTATATTATTTTATAAGGCATCGATAATGTGATCTTCCGTGTGACACCAACACACCACATTATCTATAATATAAAATAATTAGACATTTCATTTGCATAACCATAACGTGAATAAATATGCAAAATATGTGATTAAATGTAATTAATATTCTCATAGGTAGTAACAGGGAAATTTAGGTAATACAAGCATAAAGTATGCTTTGCAGTATACAATTCTAACAATCTCCCACTTATACTCAAAGCATGCTTTTAAGTATACTACTCTATTACATAGTCTCTCATTTCTCCCACTTATACTCAAAGCAATGTTGCCATACACCGTAATCTCATTCCTTCCACATGCCTTTCAAAAACTTTTGAAGGTAGGCCTTTCATGAAAGGGTCAACAAGATTATCTTCTGATGCAACCCTGGTTACAACTACGTCTCCTTCCTTTACGAAGTGTCGTATGATGTGGTACTTGCGGTTGATATGTTTATTTGCTTGATGGGCTCGTGGTTCCCTTGAATTTGCGACTGCACCAGTATTATCACAATAAAGTGTAATACCCTCTCGCAAATCGGGAATCACATCTAAGTCCTGCAAAAAGTACTTGAGCCACACTGCCTCCTTGGCTGCCACGTACTCGGCTTCCATGGTAGAGTCCGAGATGCATTTATGCTTCACACTCCTCCAACTAATGGCTCCACCTCCCAGGCTAAACACATAACCCGAAGTAGACTTGGACTTTTCTTTATCCGATGAAAAATCTGAGTCAGTGTAACCCACCGGAAACAGGTCGTCTGATTGATATACAAGCATGTACTCCCTAGTCCTTCTCAGGTACTTGAGTATGTGCTTGACAGCAATCCAGTGTCCTGGTCCTGGGTTTGACTGATATCTAGCAGCCATGCCCACGGCATGACAGATATCTGGTCTAGTGCAAAGCATAGCATACATGAGACTTCCCACATCAGATGCATAAGGGACCATCTTCATGTCATCTATCTCCTTTTGTGTCTTAAGACACATGTTCTTAGATAGTTGAATTCCATGCCTGTAAGGTAGAAAACCTTTTTTGGAATTCTCCATGCTAAACCGCTTCAGCACTGTATCAATATAGGATGCCTGGGATAAGCACAACATCCTTTTCTTCCGATCACGAAAGATCCTGATTCCAAGGATGTGTCCTGCTTCTTCTAGATCCTTCATATCGAACTGCTCAGATAGCCATACCCGTACGTCCGACAATTCCTTCACGTTGTTTCCAATTAGAAGGATATCGTCTACATACAGTACAAGAAACACCAACACGTTTCCATCGCATTTCTTATACACACAACTCTCACTCGGACATTGGACGAATCCATATGACTGGACAACTTCACAAAAGCGAGTGTTCCAAGATCTAGATGCTTGCTTAAGTCCATAAATGGATTTCTTAAGTTTGCACACCAAGTGCTCTTCTCCTCCAAAGAATGAATCCCTCTCGCTTGGCGCATATAGATTTCCTTGTCTAGACTCCCATTCAAGAATGCAGTCTTGACATCCATCTGCCAAATCTCCAGATCCAAATGCGCAGCTATAGCTAAAAGAATCCGGATTGACTTAAGCATGGCTACCGGCGAAAAGGTTTCATAATAATCGATACCCTCTTTCTGAGTGTAACCTTTTGCAACAAGCCTCGCTTTGAAGGTTTCAATCTTCCCGTCACGTCCTTTCTTTCGCTTGTAGACCCATTTACTCCCAATGGCTTGTACACCATCAGGTAGCTCTACTAGCTCCCACACTTGATGGGAATCCATAGATCCCATTTCTGATTCCATTGCTACTTGACAGGAGTCAGCATCTTTATCTTGGATTGGCTCCTTATAGGTCCAGGAATCTGATTCATCTTCGCCTGGGATTGAGTCCGAAGACTTTCCCACGCCTATGGATCGTTCGGGCTAACGAACAACCCTCCCACTACGACGAGGCAAATCCTGAGTTGGTGTAAAAGTATCAGAATCGATACGTGGTGCAGTATCAGTTGGTGCTTGTACGATTGGTATAGACGGAGTCTCGCCCCTCAGCTCTTCCAAAATTATCTCGCTCATGGGCTTGTGACTAATCATATAATCCTCTTCCAGAAATCGGGCATTGGTGCTAACAATGACCTTCTGATCCTGGGGACTATAGAACAAGCCACCCTTCGTTCCCTTAGGATATCCCACAAACACTCGTACTTCTGTACGAGATGCCAACTTATCAGCTTCCTTATTCAGCACATGCGCTGGAGTACCCCAAATCCGAACATGTCCTAGACTGGGCTTACGCCCACTCAACAGTTCTGTGGGTGTTTTTGGAACTGATTTCGAAGGCACCAGGTTTAGAATGTACGCCGCTGTTTCTAAGGCGTATCCCCAAAACGAAATAGGTAAATCTGAATAACTCATCATTGATCTAACCATTTCTAAAAGAGTCCTATTCCTTCTTTCAGCCACACCATTTTGTTGTGGAGTTCCCGGCGCGGTGAGCTGGGACGAAATCCCCTCATTCGCCAAGAAATCCAAAAACTCTCCACTAAGGTATTTGCCACCACGATCAGATCGTAGTGACTTGATACTCTTCCCATGGCGCTTCTCCATTTCAGCCTTGAAGTCTCTGAACTTGTCAAAGGCTTCAGACTTACGTCGCATCAAATAGATGTATCCATATCTCGAATAATCATCTATGAACGTGATGAAGTATTCGAAACCACCCCTAGCCTGAATATTCATTGGACCACATACATCCGTATGAACCAATTCTAACACATTCTGAGCACGATTTCCCTTGGTTTTAAAAACCCTTTTGGTCATCTTAACTTCTAGACAGGATTCACAAATTGGAAATGACTCAACATGGAGGTCATCCAATGGGCCATCATCTACCTATCTTTGAATCCTTCCAAGGTTTACATGCCCTAACCGTAAATGCCACAAATATGTTTGGTTTATGCTTGAAGGTTATTTTCTATTTTTAGGTTTAGACAAAGAGTTAAGTGATTTATGCATAGGAGTTTGTGCAGTATTAACGACATATAGTCCATCATTAAAAATACCTTTGCAAATATATTCACTGCTTCTTTTCTTAATAATGGCATCATCATCAAAATAAACTGAATAACCATCGCTTTTTAATTTAGAAACCGAAATTAAATTCATTCTAAAATCCAGTACTAATAATACATTATTGAGAACTAATAATTTATCATTAATCTTCAACTGCACGACTCCCACTGCAACATCCATAAGCCTGGAATAATCGCCCCAGTTGATGGTAATCTCACCCACACTAAGCTGCTTGGTTACCTGAAAACCATGCGAGTCAAAGCAAACATGATCAGTGGAGCCTGAATCAACTATCCACGAAGTGGAAGAACAAGCTGCCAAACATGTTTTGACTACTAGTGCACGAGACGTACCTTTCTTAAGAGCGGGGCAGTCCGCTTTAAAATGTCCTTTCTGACCGCACTTGTAGCACTTTCCCTTTGGCTTTTTTTCGCCTCGGGGTGAGGAGGCTTGCTTTTCACCTTGGGGGTTGCCACTTGCTTTTGGCCAACCTGCTTCTTCTTCTTTCCCCATTTTGGTTTGGAAGAAGTAGCACCGGTTGCCGCAAGAATCTGATGATAACCTTGTTTGAAGAGACCTTCAGCAAACTGAAGCTCTGTCAGAAGTTCCGCCAAACTATATGTCCTACGGTTCATATTGTAGTTAAGGCGGAACTGCTCAAAGCTTCTAGGTAAGCTGCCTAAGATAATATCGACCTGCGTTTCCGCATCGATAGTAGCCCCCAGTATGCTCAGTTCGTTCAAATGAGACATCATTTTCAGAACATGATCCCTTACTGGGGTCCCTTCAGACATTTGGGTTGTCATCAATACCCTCATTGCATTTTGTCTAGCCGCTCGGTTCTGATGACCAAACATCTCGGTGAGACTTTTCATCATTTCCGCAGCCGAGCCCATCGTCTGATGCTGATGCTGCAATACATTTGTCAGTGAAGGCAAAATGTAACAGCGAACCATCTCATCAGACTTTTTTCATTTTCGGAATTCAGCCAACTCTTCGGGAGTGGCATCCGGTTCTGGTTCTAGAGGGCTCTCCTCGATTAAGACAAATTTATGCCCCTCAGCAGTCAGGACAATGTCAAGATTTCTTTTCCAATCGGCAAAGTTAGTGCCATCAAGTTTATTTTCTTTGAGAATAACAGCTAGTGGATTGAAAGACATCTGAGATAAAATTAAAAATATCCATCACATAATGCATAGCAAAATATATCGAAAAACCTCAAAACACAATATATATGCTAGCAACCAACACCTCGAAAAATCCGCACATGCAAGCCACGATCGTGTGGACGTTTACACACACATTTTCCAAGTAGAGTTTTACGTCTTTAATTTTACTATCTCGTCAAATTACGTTATGACAAGTAAAATTAATAGTTGGTTCCTCTTGGCCATGTATTAATCAACATAGACTCCGATGGGGAGCTTATTAATTAATACACCTAAGTGAACACCATAATTTAATATCCTTAAAATATTATCTTTTAAATAATAGTCCTACAGATGGAGAGGTCCTATCATAAAAAGTAATATTTACCTTATGTTATCATTTTGAAATTTAAAACTAGTGAACCTATAATTAGCACATCCAATATGGAGGAAGACTCTAATGTCAACGCGCATGCTAATTACTTCACAATTTAAATTGATTATGGAGGCCAATTTGATTTTATTTTAAAAAAAATAAATTAATTTAATCACTTAGTTATTTTATCCTAAAGGTTTTTTAATTTTCTCATCCTAACATGCAAGGAAACATATCACGCATACATCCATACATGCCATACATCAAAACAATAAAAACCAAAAATAAAGCATGTATAATTAAATTATCCAATTATCATGGTCTTCTTCCTTGAGTTGAATCCGAGAAAATCTTCGACTCGATCTCTCCCACTGAATCAAGCATCTCGTCGCTCCTCCCCGGCCGGGCCATGGATTTCCAAAATTAAAATTTCACTTTTATGCAAAATTAATTACATATTAAAAAATTAATTTTAAATCCCGACTCTCCAGCGGACGCAACGAACGGCGGCGAAATGGACCGAACCAAAACTGGATGACCCGGACCGAACCAACGAACTGGCCCGGACCAGGCTGCCCACGGCATTGGCAGCTGCTCGGCGCTACTCGGCAGGCAGCCGTGCTTCTTCAGCGGCGCTTGTCGCTTGTCGGCCGCGGCTACCAGTGAGCCGATCCGGTTCGCTCTATTTCTTCGTGATCCCGTCTTTTCCGAATTCGATTACAATTTTATACGAAATAAAATACATCGAAATTATATCAAGATTACACGAAAAATAAAACCACCTAGAACTACCCGTGGATTTTCTCACGGGAAAACCATTACATGCCTCAAAAAACAGGCCAAACCAACAATTGCATAATTAATAAAAATAAATAAATACACCATTCATATAAACCATGATAATTGTATCATATCACCTGCCAGAACACATCTAGCAAAATATTCCAACATCAAAATATATGAATATTTAAATTGCTATCAATTAATCACCAAAACTAATTAAAATAGCAAAAGCCTAAAAATCCGTCTCCGATACCAATTGTTGGAAAGTAAAACGCAGCGGAAGCGAAGTTGGGAAGGATGATAATCGCGTTTTACGCATCTACAAGCATGAGATCTATTTAGGCATGCTAATTAATTAATTACTAAGACTAATAAGCAATTTAAATATTATTTATTATTTATTAATTAAATATGTTGATTATTAAAATATCCCAATCTAGATCCAAGATCATAGGATATTACCTTATGAAGAGTATTGGTTGCTTCCTTCTTGATCACCTTGTATTTCTACCTTTAGATCTTCTGGAGTATGATCCGCCTTGAACCGGATGTTGTGTGGGCAACGAGCTACCGGATCTTGTTGGGACTTCTATGGATCGGCCGAAATAATATCCCTCACAATTCTCGATTTTCTTTTCTTCAAGTAATTCCGATATGTAGCAAGAATTAAAGTGTTCTCTCAATTGTGGAATCAAAGACACAAGTCAAGATCCACAGTTAAACACTTATGAAAAAAAATCCAAATTCCTTGTGTATGAATAATGCTAAAATCGGCCAACACCCATAAGTCCTATATATAGGCTCTTGGACTACTACTAGGGATCTTAAGGAGGATTATGGAAGGACTCCCAATAAATTCATCTTACCTTATTAGGACTCTTCCTAATATAATGAATCTATTAATACCAACTTAGTCCACTAAAAAGTTGATATTGCACTTCCTACCAAAATCTCAAATTACGAAATTGGGCTCCTCATTAAATATATTATTTCCCGTATTTAAGATATCAAATGTCCATTAATTAATTATAAGCTACTGACAGCTTTAATTAATTAATATCTTATCCAAGAGTAGTACCACTCGAACCTTATTATTATATCGGAATTAAATCCACCTGCAGGATTTAATATAATAATCATTATCGAGCTCCTCAAGGGGACATCATCAACCCACACGAGTCGGGACACGATTACTAGTAATAATAATAATTATCGTATAAACAATATTATTGCCCAAGATACGAGGCTTATTGAGTCGATCATTTTGACTCTCACCTATGGTAAATCAAAGCAATAATTATTATAAATACACAATTAAATATTATATAGTTAGAATTAAGAAATAATAATTATCCGAGATTCACGTTCTTCTTACAGTCAGTACAGAAGACACTATCTCACCTTGATCCAGTTCAACGTATGCAAATACGCTAATGTATGCTAATAGTCAAGACTAACTATTCTCAAGCATACACTACAACCCTTTATATAATTTGTCTAATAATTATATAGGTTGTGAACTATTATATTATTTTATAAGGCACCGATAATGTGATCTTCCGTGTGACACCAACACACCACATTATCTACAATATAAAATAATTAGACATTTCATTTGCATAACCATAACGTGAATAAATATGCAAAACATGTGATTAAATGTAATTAATATTCTCATAGGTAGTAACAGGGAAATTTAGGTAATACAAGCATAAAGTATGCTTTGCAGTATACAATCCTAACAGTCCAAGACCCAAATCATGAAACATAGGGTCCACGACCCAAATCATAAATCACAGGGTCCACGACCCAAATCATAAACCACAAGGTCCACGACCCAAATCATCAAACACATATTCCTAAGGATTATTCGCGTCCCGTGCTAACGAGGCACGAACCTCAGATGCTCCCGCAGAACATACCCGAGTGAATAACCCAATAGGAAGCCATACCAAATCACATGTCACCGTAACAACAGTCACGTGACCACAAGCACAGTTACATTCATAACCAAATCACAACCATAAGTTATCCCAACATCGTGCTAACAAGCCACGAACCTTGGAGTCCCCGCAAGACATACCTGATGATAACCCCGCAAGTTATCTCGGCATCGGGCTAACAAGCCACGAACCTCGGAGTCCCCGCAAGACATACCCGGATTGGATAACCCTACGGTCACGCCCGACCCATACTAACAAGTATGGATCCCGGAGATTCATAAATCCTACCCAGAGGCACATCACTTCCAACGATCACATAACAATGAGAAGAACATCAAGCCAAGCAGCACTTAAACATCACAACCTCCTTTCAAGGAGTAACAACTAATATCACACACATTACGTTCTTACCGAACAAGTACACAATAACAATTCGTAATCCCCGACAAAGTATTACATTCTATTAAACTCACTCGAAGTGATCATATTATCTTTCAACATACAAAACCAACACACATATTCCGAGAACACATATTCACGAAGTATACGAATTATCGTTGAAAGACAACATTTATTGAGAACATACCGATCCCTTTTTACGTTCATTAAACATTGGATTTCGCATAAAATCATTTATCAATAATTATGCCAACGAAATATGAAATGTACGGGCAAGATACTTGCCTCGATACCACGAGCACGGAATCACGAACGGACACGGCTCAACCGGGAAGCTTCGAAACGCCCGACGACGACGAACGGAAGCGTTCAACACGGTTTCTTCGCAAGAAACTCGACCCTAACATCATATAATCCATAAATCATCAATCATACGAGGAAGGATAATCGTAGAATGTCCGAAAACCCCTCTATGACATTCTACCGGACACCTTCAAGGCGTCGATCAAGAACTCGACCAAAACGATGAATCCATCACAATCCTAAGTTAAATCGGATTAAACGGACGAAATCAACCAAAATATCCAAATTCCCCAAAACTAGATTTTTAAGAAATATAACCTTGATTCGGTAGATCGGAGGAGGTTGTGGGATGATTGATCGACGTTAGGAACTCAAGAACTTCGTGGATTGATAGTTGAACAACATCTCTACATGTTCTCCAAGCCCCAGCCGCGGAAAGGAAATGACAAGAATGAGAAAAATGGGTGTAAACCTGTCTGCTCGATCATATATATACTGCCCAGGAGCCTGCCGACCATTTACGGCCGTAACTGGCACACATTACGGCCATAACCAGCCTTCGTCCTAAGATGCCCGCCAGACGGCCGCATTCGATCACGCTTACGGCCAGAATCGCATTCGTCTGAACACTATCTGACACCCATATGGCCGTAACCGGCCGCCCTTACGGCTGTAACCGGCATTCGTCCAGCCAAGTCTGCCGATCACGTACGGCCGTAACCGGCACCTTACGGCCGTAACTCGGCCAGGCCAGGCCCTGCTCCGGCCGTGACTCGATCGTGGCTACTCCGATGGCCCGGACGACGCCGAAACCCAAACCTGAAAATAAATCGAAGATACGGTTACGAAGCACTCGCAAGGACGAATCTAAGCGCTAGGAGAACACACGATTCCGACCACCCAAAGGCTCGAAATTCGACAACGGAAAGTAATTACCCCAAACTTTGGGAAATTACGAAAATGGCCCAAAACATCCGACATACACGATACACGATCGAAACACCAAGACAAAGCTCGCAACACGAATAATAACATTAAATGAACTTACGAGAAACTCGAAACAATAGTTTCGGACGAGATTCGCAAGAATCGAACTCAAATGTGGAAAAGTCGCTAAAAAGCACGGAATTCAACAAAACGATACCGAAACGTACTCGGACGTCAAAAAGTGCAGAATTAAACATTCTCAGAATGACGAAACGGTCAGAAGCGAGCGGTCAAAATGGACTCCCTCCGAACAAAAAAAGAATTATCGAAAATCGAAATTGCGGGTATTACAAAAGGCACTAACACCCATGGACCCAACATTCAAAGGGGACCTAAATCTACCTAATTACTTTGCCTACAGGACATCTTAGAGAAAGACATCTGGTACTTCGACAGCGGATGTTATCGGCACATGACAGGAGACAAAAGAAAGCTGACAGATTTCGTAGAAGGTTGCGGTCCAAAAGTGCGCTTCGGTGATAAATCAAAAGGAAGAACAAGAGGGAAGGTAACCGTGCTTGAGGGAAAATTCAAAGTCACCGATGTAACTTATGTTGAAGGCTTACGGTACAATCTACTAAGTATTAGCCAGTTCTGTGACAAACAGTTCTCGGTGAAATTCTATATAGATCACTGTAGAGTCAAGAACATCCTAACCAAAGAAGTTGTGCGCACAGGATGCAGATCAGGTAATATGTATATTGCTGACTGGATGCCTATGAGCTCCATAATTCCTTGTTTTGTTGCCAAAGGCACTGCAGATGTGTTGTTACCCAAAATCGGAAGGGATTGCTGGAATGGATGAGTAACAAACAAATGCGAGAGCACGTCCGAGGGAATGTAAATAACACAAGATTTGCCGGGTTTGTTAGGCCAGGCTTGAATGCTCTTGCGAGATATTATTAATACGAATACGTTGGAGTACAAATATTAATGTAAGAGTACAATTACAATGAGTGTAAAAGACCCTAGTTATCTAGCTCTTGAGTGCTGGTGATTGCCGGAAGAACCAGAGTTGAAGCTCTGTGAGTTCTTGTTTCCGTTTATGCCGACCATCTTATGGTTAAGAGGTTTCGAGAGATAGAAAGCCGAGTGAAAAAACAGCCCCTCTTTCCAAGTGCAGGAAGCCGTCTATTTATAGGAGGAGCTGGGATGTCTTAATCCTGATGGGCGATCGCCTTTCCTGTATTTTAATAAGGGGGCGATCACCTTTAGCACATGGGCTCGATTGCCTTAAAGTCCGCGGCTGCTGCTAGCAGCCAGCTGTGCGAACCAATGAAAGGACACTACGCGTCTCTTATCGCTGTCTCGGGAGGTCCCACCTTGGACCTTTCGCTGGGTCTGTCGGTAGGTGAGAAGATGGTGACAGACTGGGGTCAAAGGGCCTTATCCTGTGGCACCTTTTCCGGATCTGCACGTGGGTCTCTATCCCGAGTTTCGGCCTTCGCAGACTTGGCGGATGATGACCTTATACGTGGCATAGGATGGTCGTCCTTGGTCGGGCACCAGAGTCGATCGCTAGGTGCCAAAAGGCGATCGCCCCGGACGTCGGTCACTCGGTACCTGAACTCGGTCTGGACTCTTCGCTTGGCAAGTCTGCCTTGGTCTATTTGACTCTGGTCCGGTCGCCCGGTCTTTGTGCCGATCCCTAAATCTCGACACAACAATTGTCCCCCAGCTTGCTCCGATGTTGAAGACATGGGGTGAGGTGGTTCCACTGGCGATCGTTTAAGATAATGACGGGCAACCCAAACGTTTGGCGGGCTATCTTCGGTCTTGTTCTTGTAATCTTCAATTTTGCAGATCCCTCGTGGAAAGCCGATTGTTTCGATCTTGAGGAACCGTGCACGGTCGCGGAGTTCGATGGACCGACCTCCATGACCGTGTCTTGTGCGCGAGGGACATTCCACCTGTAGGTTTGTCTCGTGACTCACTTTATTGTGAGGGTCCTCCGTTAGGCTGCGCCCGCCTCGTATTTAAACGAAGGTCGAGCGGTCTTGGTCTAGAGGAGTCCTTGCACGGGTCATCGTCGGATTAATCGACTCCACGTCCGCAGCTTGTTAGCACTTTTCTACCTCGGATCGTCATGTTTAGATGGCAATCCTCGGCGGTATACGTTGTGACGGGGGTAGGGACGCGTAGCATCACCCGGGTCCACCATGTTAGATGATGAACCTCTGAGGGCAGGCGAGCGTGTCCACATATTTGTTTGGAGGGTCCTTCGGCTACGCCCGCCTCGTATTTTAACAAAGGGCGGGCGATCGCAGCCCAAAGGAACCTTGCATGGACGAAGTTGTCGGTTCCATCGGCCTCCAGGACCATGGCTGCACTCTTCTACCTCGGATCGTCACGTTAGATGGCGATCCTCGACAGTATACGATGTGCTGAGGGAGGCGATCTCGTGCCTAGGTCCACCATGTTAGATGATAGACTTTAGATGGCTAGCGAGTCCTCCATTTTTTAGAGACGTTGCTTCGGGCAGTGGCCTTTCGTTTGACATGGTGGAAACCGGGGAAAGACCTCCGAAGTTTCCACCTCTTGATTGAAGCATAAAGATCTGGCCACCAGGGTTGGTCGGGACGATCGACTCGTATGAATCCTCTGGCTCGCCGTGTTTGATTCTGGCGATCGGATTGGGAGGCTGGTGATCGTCGTTCTGATGCCGATCGCGGCACTTGCTCCTTTCTGCCCGGGGCTCTGGCTAAGTTACTAGACTGTCCAGCTTGCCCTCCTCGAACAATCTCCAGAGTTGCCTGAGGAGGTCGCGGCATTGATCGGTGTTGTGGCCGGGACTTCTGTGGTAAGCACAAAATTTGTTGCAGTCCAGATGACCGTGGTCCCTTACCGCCTTCGGCTTGCTTAGCCGTTCACGCCCCTGGATGGGGTAGAAAATATGAGTCGGGGATAGGCTGAGGTTGTGGTATAGATTGGCTTCCACGTCCTCGAAGGTCCTGAAATCACCGGGTGGTTTGGAGGAGGCCTTATTGGACTTGGCGATCGCCGTCTCTGCCCTCTCGTCTTGGCAAAGGGCGAGCAACCTCCGCCTGGCCAAAAGCCTGCGGCCTTGGCGCGGAAGATCGTGTAGGTCGGGGGGATGTCCTTCGTAAGGTGCCTGAACATGGGCGAAAGACTATTGAATCCCCCTAGGACTGAGTAGAGGGCGATCTCGTCGCTTACGGGCTCGCCGTTAAGGATTATCTCATCCACCCGGTCGATGTAGTCTTCGTCGGAACCCTCTTCCCCCTGCCTGATTTTCATCATGCGGTGCGGACCTTCTGGTCGAGCGACCTTGGCGGCGAAGTATGATGCGAAGTCGCTCGCCAGTTGTTCAAAGGAACTGATGGATCGCGGTGGCAATGAGATGTACCACCTATAGGCCAGGTCGCCTAGTGTTAACGGGAATATTCGGGACCTGGTCGCATCTGATGCCCCACACCCGGTCATGTAGATCCGGAACTTGCTCATGTGAGTCTTGGGGTCCGATCTCCCCTCGTACAAAGGTGTTTGAGGAGGAGTGATCCTTGGCTGCACGGGGGCGAGTTCGATCTGGACCGCGAGCGGCTCGCTCTGCCCAGCGATCTTCCCCTTGGCGCCTGCCCCAGCTTCTAGGAGCGCCTTCATGCCATCGACCTGGCGTTGCATTACGGCCATCGCCGTAGCTTGGTCGTTTGTGGTTTGTCTCTCGGAGTGGGAGCCGAAGCGATCGTGTACCGATCTCCTAGCTCCGAGGTAGGCGATGAGGTCGTCGTCGCCGATCTTGGTTCTTCGGCGATGAGGAGCCAGATGGCTGGTCTGCCTTCTGGGAGTTGGATAGGTTGAACTCCTGGTGACGGATTCGGGCTCCGTCGTCTCGTGGCTGGGACCAGAATGCCCCGACCGCCATGATGGATCGCTTCCTAGATGGCTGAAAACAGAACCGTCCCGCCTCGCGAGTGCTTCTTCTCGTGAATCGGGGCTTCCTAACGATTGCTCGACAAATAACCCCTTGAGCTTCCGTTTGCCCGCGCGGCGGATGGCTGACGGGGTAATTGTGGGCGCGTCGAATGCTCTCCGTCGCTCCCGTAGGATGGCCATGGCCTCCTCGATCTGTTCCGCTGTTTGGAACTGATCGAGCGAGAGGCTAGGGCCATCACTCAGGTGCGGGATCGAGAGTCTCGCGCCACCGCGGCCACCTTCCGCCGTGGGTTGGGGCTCGGATTGAGCCGGAATATGATGCCCGGCGGTTCGGAGAGTGGCTCTGTTCGCTGTGGTGGCAGACACCATTATTCTGAAGGTTTTTCTTTGAAGAACAGTGAGTGTTTCATCAAGTATATGCCCCGGAGAACAGTGAGTGTTCTTCGAGACGGTCGGAATGAAAATGAAGGTTAAGCCGCCCCCCTTCTTCTAGCGCCAATTGTTGTTACCTAAAATCGGAAGGGATTGCTGGAATGGATGAGTAACAAACAAATGCGAGAGCACGTCCGAGGGAATGTAAATAACACAAGATTTGCCGGGTTTGTTAGGCCCGGGCTTGAATGCTCTCGCGAGATATTATTAATACGAATATGTTGGAGTACAAATATTAATGTAAGAGTACAATTACAATGAGTGTAAAAGACCCTAGTTATCTAGCTCTTGAGTGCTGGTGATTGCCGGAAGAACCAGAGTTGAAGTCTGTGAGTTCTTGTTTCCGTTTCTGCCGACCGTCTTATGGTTAAGAGGTTTCGAGAGAGAGAAAGCCGAGAGAAAAAACAGCCCCTCTTTCCAAGTGCAGGAAGGCGTCTATTTATAGGAGGAGCTGGGATGTCTTAATCCTGATGGGCAATCGCCTTTCCTGTATTTTAATAAGGGGGCGATCGCCTTTAGCACATGGGCTCGATTGCCTTAAAGTCCGCGGCTGCTAATGCAGCCAGCTGTGCGAACCAATGAGAGGACACCACGTGTCTCTTGTCGCTGTCTCGGGAGGTCCCACCTTGGACCTTTCGGCGGGTCAGTCGGTAGGTGAGAAAATGGTGACCGACTGGGGTCAAAGGGCCTTATCCTGTGGCGCCTTTTACGGATCTGCACGTGGGTCTCTATCTCGAGTTTTGACCTTCGCAGACTTGGCGGATGATGGCCTTATATGTGGCATAGGACGGTCGTCCTTGGTTGGGTACCAGAGTCGATCGCTAGGTGCCAAAAGGTGATCGCCCCGGACGCCGGTCGCTCGGTACCTGAACTCGGTCTGGACTCTTCGCTTGGAAGCCTTGGTCTATTTGACTCTGGTCCGGTCGCCCGGTCTTTGTGCCGATCGCCTGTTGAAGTGTATAAATCTCGACACAACAAGATCTAAGCTGGTTATGGCATAAGAGGTTGTCTCACGTCAACTTCAAGACGATCAACAAGTTCTCCATACAGGGAATGGTTAGAGGATTGCCCAATATGTCATTCTAAATGACAGCGTCTGTGAACCGTGTCAGAAAGGCAAGCAAATCAAGACCACCCTAAAGAGCAAATCCTATCTTTCCACTCACAGAGTTTTAGAAATGCTACACATGGATCTCTACGGTCCTGTAGACCCAGTAAGTTTGGGAGATAAGAAATACTGTCTTGTTATTGTTGATGATTATTCCAGGTATGCTTGGACAATCTTCCTAAGCAAGAAGAAGGAAACAACATCGAAGCTGCCTGAGCACCTGAAAAAGCTTCAAAATGAGAAAGGGTTGAGTATCGTGTCCATTCGTTCCGACAGAGGTACTGAATTTACTAACCGCTTTATAGAGAAATACTGTTCGGAAAATGGGATACAACACGAATACTCAGCTGCCTGCACACCTCAACAAAACGGCATTGCCAAGCGAAAGAACAGGACGCTCAAAGAAGCAACAAGGACCATGATTGCCGCAAACAAGTTGCCACAGCGTTTCTGGGGTGAAGCCACCAATACAGCGTGCTACACACAAAACCGCTGTATCATCAACAAACACCACAACAAAACAGCATACGAGGTATGGAACAACAAAACTCCATTAGTTTCGTACTTTCACATTTTTGGATGCAGGTGTTATGTTTTGAACAATGGGAAGGATCAACTTAGAACCTTCGATGAGAAATCGGATAAAGGAATATTTGTTGGATATTCCTCTGTCAGCAAAGCTTACAGGATCTTTAATAAAAAGAAGCAGACAATTGAGGAATCAGTACATGTAGTGTTCGACGAACCTCATCATGATCCGATAAGAGTAGAGGATCTCACTCAGAATATCCAACAACTCACCATTGATAACCCTACAACTCCTATAGAGCCTGTCGTTGACTTAGAAATCAACCCCGCAGCTATAAGAACAGAAGTAGTTGAAGCTGATGCTGTACAAGCTGAAGCTGAAACTACAGCAACTCACGAAACAGTACGGGACGCCGAATTAGAACCCGATAGAAGATGGTTGAGAGATCACCCACAAGAGTTGATCATAGGAAATATTGATGCTGGTGTATCTACTCGTAGTAGAATACAGAGTACACAAGGAAATGTACTATATGCACAAAAAGAACCCGAGACTGAGATATCTCCATTTCCTGTATGGAAGTCTCTATTTGAACTTAGAAGACTTAACATGTGCACTATCGCTGTATTCTTAGCTCAATCCGAACCTTTTTCCACCAAAGAAACTCTAGATAATTCCACTGGATTACATCTATGGAAGAAGAGCTTAATGGTTTCGAAAGAAACAATGTATGGTATCTAGTACCCAGTCCAACACATCAAGCAGTAATTGGAACTAAATGGGTATTTAGAAACAAGAAGGATGTAAATGGACTCATTATCAGAAACAAATCCCGTCTAGTCGCACAAGGCTACATACAGGAAGAAGGCATAGACTACGATGAAACTTTTGCCCCTGTTGACAGAATAGAAGCCATTAGGATATTTTTAGCCTTTGCCGCCCATAAGAGCTTTATTGCATATCAAATGGATGTCAAGAGCGCATTCCTGAATGGAGAACTTGCCGATGAAGTCTATGTTGAACAACCACCAGGGTTTGTCAACACAGAAGGCAGAGATCTTGTATACAGGCTAAGGAAAGCGATGTATGGACTTAAGCAAGTACCTAGAGCGTGGTATGAGACCCTGTCCCTGTATCTAACCGATAATGGATTCGAGAAAGGTGTTGTGGACAAGACCTTATTTAAAATATAGGAAGGTGATGACCTCCGGATGGTTCAGATATATGCAGATCCTTTGGATGCAACAACAGCTGACAGATTATGGAATTGAAGCCAAAGAAACACCGATCATGTGCGACAGCACGAGTGCAATTGCAATAACGCACAACCCTGTATTGCACTCGCGTACTAAGCATATCCATATGAAGCATCACTTCATTAGGAATCATGTTGAGAACAAGGAATTTAGGCTGGAAAAAGTTCATACATATATCCAGTTAGCTGACATCTTTATCAAACCTCTCAGCACAGCAAGATTCTGTATGCTTCGACAAGAATTGGGTTTGCTACAGCCTGACTCCCTGTAAGTTTTTAATGCTTTTACTAAATAATTGAGGGGGAATGCTGTAAGACCCACGAATACAGTATCCACCATTAATTATATGTCCACTCAGACATTCCGAACAGCACTGTAGGAACAAAGAGACATATAATTATCCTACAACTTACGTGTGCAATAATTAAGGGGGAATAAAGTATAACCCATGAATACAGCAGTAATCCTTAAATTGTTGTATGGAATTGAATCCCATATGTACCTTTTAAGGGGGAACGCTGTATGTACGCGGATACAGCATATACTATGGAATTCAATTAATATTATATTCTAATATTTTATCTATTTCAAAACAGATTTGAGTCCACGTGCCCTGTTTTAAATCAAACGTCTTTTGCATTAAATGCTTTGCACGACATCTGGACAATTGTATCTCAAACGCCGCAATTTTTCAAATTATTTTATAATTTCGCACCGCCGTTTTGGGCAATAAGGGAAGACGATATGTCAGACGTGGGACCCGCTCTCATTTCAAAATCGGATGGATAAGATGTACCCGTTACGCTCAGTCCATCCTATTCGTTCATTATAAATGACGGTTCCCATCCCTTTAACATGACCGTTCACTGTCTGGAAACCCTAAACCGCCCACTATAAAAGGACTGTTCTTGCTCTCCGTTGACTCTTTACGCTTTCTGCAAATTGAACGAGTCTTTGAGCAAACAATCTACATCTTTGACTGCATTTTCTTTGCATATCTCTTATTTTCTCTTCAGATCTTTACTATGGTGTCATCACATACTTCCTTTCCATCTCTCAAAAAGACCACCACCATCATTGACGGAAGGATCTTTGCCAGATCTTTGGTTGTTGAGCGTGTTCTCGCTGAAGGAGATGATGTCGAATCCATGGAGATCATCGTTTCGAGGGTTCGTCAACAAGGCCTCTATCACCTTGGAAGTCACAATCCTGAGCGCTATGATGCGCAAATGGTTGAGGAATTTTACCTCAACGCCTCTGTTCGTTTCTTTTCTCTTGCACACGGAGGAAATGTCGCTGACATTTTTGCCACCGTTCGCGGAGTGGAGATCCGCGTGGACCAAGAGTTATTGCAAAACCTGTATAGGATGCCTGCTGATGGCCTATCTATGGAAGAGCTTGAGACTTTTGGGTCTCAAGAAATTCTCACCAAATATTGGGGACTATTCTCTGGTTCAGCATCAGACGAGAATGTCCATGCTTCATGCCACAAGAAATGCTTTTGCCTTCCATTTGTTTACTTACACGATTTCTGTTGTCGTGTGATTGAAAACAGAATAGGTGCTTTCGAGATGTGCACCAACCTAAGATTTCAAATGATGGTTGCCATCATGTCCTGCGAGAAGGTCAACTGGTGCCAGATTGTTCTTAAAAGGTTGCAGAAAGAAGTCTCTAAACCTGCCTCTCAGAAGAAGTCTTTTGGTCTGATTCTTAATAATATTCTGACCAAGTGTGGTGTTCCGCAAGCAAAGGAAGCGAAGAAAATAAATTCACGAAAATATATTGGATGATCCAGGCCCTCCGTCTTCAACAAAGAACATCTGATTGCGTACAGGCCATTTGTACGAACTATGCCCCTTTCTGCTGATCCAAGGGACATGACTCCAAAGTCCGGGAGCGAGGAGACTTCAAGGAAAAGGAAGATATCTCTCAGCAAAACTCCCGTTGCTGGTGAGAAGCCGAAAAGGAAGCCAAGGAGGCTTACAAAGGTTAAGACTACAGACATTACAACAATCTTAGTAGATGCTCCTTCGACGGCCCAACCCACTGAAACCATCCCCCAGGGCACAACCCCTGCGGAAGAGATAACTGCTATTGTTCAAACGGTAGATCCCGAGCCATTGGCGGCAACGACGGATGAACAGTTATCTGCCAACGTTGAAGGCTTTGGCGAGCCGGCTTCCCCTTTGAAGCCAACCGCCACATCTCCTGTACGGGATTCCACACCCGTAAAGGATCCATCTCCCCACAGGGTACCAACCCCTGTTCGGGATCCCTCTCCGATACAGGCTCCCATACCTGTAGTGGATCCCATTCCTACAGTAGACCCATATACTGCACGGAGACCCTCCCCCGATACTATAATTCACAAGACTCTGTTGTCGGTTCAAATCGAACAGCCCTACGAGCGATTCGTACAGTGGAAATCATACAGGGTCGCCCCTTATGAAACTTTGTACAACTCGCAGGAGTGGAAAGAGAAATAAAATTTTGTTCTGGAGGTAACAGACTCTCAGGATATTGAAGTCCTGATCCAATGGGACAACCTTTGCTGCAAGGAGCTGATTTCGAGCCATCTAATGGACAAAACTGATGATCGAAAGAAAGGGAAATCTCTATCCGAAGAAACAATTCCTATAAGTCCAAAAAATGACCACGACTCAGACGACAACGACGACGCCTTCCAGGCTGGTTTGGGGATGAGCCGTGAAGAAGCGAGAGAACAGGAATTTTTAAGGACACAACATCATCAAGGAGAAGGGGCATAAAGTCACCATCAGTCCCCTTCCGAACAGAATGAAACTGTTCAAGACAACAAGGAATCAGTCCATCCTGTCGCGGAGGAACAAACAGTTTCACAACAGGCACCCGAGCCTGTCGCCAGCCAACTCGAAGATGAAGCATGCGCCATCCCGCAAGAGGAATCAGTCCCTCAGTCGGAGCAGGCGGAAGCTGAGAGACAACAGGAGGAATCAGTCCCTCCTGTACCCATGTCTACAGAAACCATTTCGGAATGGGAAGAAACATTTATCCCTGTCGCCGATCAGTTCGAAAAGCCGCAAGCTGAGATAGCCCCCGCTACCCTTGCACCTTCACCCATTGAAGCGGAATCCGATGAAGGTTTCTTACCCGAGAATGAACCGCAACGACCGCGAAACCATGTGGTCGTCAGACAGCTCAACGGAGCTGAAGAAAAAGAAAAGCCTAGCTCTCCAGCCCGACATGAGCAACTCCATACTCTCGGTCTCCAAACTGTCTTTATGCAGGATGCTGTGAATGCGCTGCATACTGTTGAAAAGGAGATCAATTGGTTGCATGAGACTGCCAGTGATGAAATGACAGGCGTAAGAAGAGAAATTTCCAAAGTGGAGAAAGCCTTCGGCATTGTGCCCACCGTCCTAAGACAAGCTCTCAACCAACTCCAAAAGCGCCAGGAGCAGATCATATTGGAGGAACAAGCCAAGCTTCGCATTTCTGAGACCAAAACTGCATTAGCCCTTATTGAAACTGGCTCCCATCTTCGAGGCCATGATAAAAAGATTGATGATATGTCGGTGGTGCTTCGATCCCTGGTTGAAAAATTCTCAAGTATGGAGGCAAAATAGGACAGCGCCATGAAAATCCTCGAGCGCCTAGATGAAAAAGTCTCATACCTTGATGACGCCAAAAAGGGGGAAGAGGTTAGAGAAGCTGCAAAGAGATTGAGATTAGAACATGAAAATGAGCTTGAAGCTGCAATAGAAGACAGCATTACTGCTGAAATTACCCGATTGTCAGCTCCTGCTCATACTATTAGGATATAGGGTGCTCTTCCAGAATTCCACAATCCTGACATTCCGTGGAAGAACCTTGTACAGAAACCATCAGCAATAAATCTCCTGACCAACCGACAGCCTACAACAGATGAGATAAAGGATTGGAGGAAAAATGAACTGTTAAGATACTTTGTAGTTCTTATCAGGGAATCCTCCATATTCAACAGCTGTAAAACGCTGAAGGAAGCTGCCGAGTAATTCAAGAAAAGGCTGGATGAAGGAACGCTCCCCCTACAGATGCAGTTAAAATCCAAACACAGGAAAGAAGATCTGGTTACCCATCCGGAAGATTGGATCCTTGTGTTCGATAAATCTTATGAAGGACAAGCCATCTACTTAAATCGAAACAAGGATGCCTTACAAAAGTGGTGGAAGGGAACCAAGAATGATCCAAGAAGGCCTTGGAGACTGATCGCTAGAATTCGCGTAGTATGGTTTTCAAATCCGATCAATTTTAAAATTTGTAAAACCTCGGAGTATTTCCAAGTTGTCGAACCCAAGGGAATTGATATGTCGAAAATAAAGGAATTAACTCTACTCAAAATTCGACTGCTATTTAGGAAACCGAAAATTTGGTTTGTTTCTAAATTATCTAACTTCAAAAAAAAAACGAAGAACAAAAATTAAATAAAAGATGAATTATCTAAAGCAAGCAAATAAAGCAAATTAGCAAGATGAAATCACAAGTGAAAGCTAATTGATCCTAGGGTAGTATCATCTAATTGAGTTCACACAATCCATTCACTTGATTCCTTTTCCCCAAATTTTAATTCAATCCTAGAAATAATCACTCAGCCGATCTAGACTTCCGATCAAGGCAACCTAGAAAGATAGTTAATTTAAACCCTTTTTCCCGCCAGGGCTCAAAGAATTTAAATCACTTAAAAAGCGCCAACTTATTTATCTATGATTTATCTTACTCCACTTAGGTCTTAAGATCAAATCATATTGTGCATCAAGTATTTCCACTAATTAATTAATCCTTCCGGGCAAAATCAATTAGCTAACATGCATCGATTAAGGGCCCTTTAATCTAGCATGAGATTTAACACATCTTGATCACAAGCCTAGGATGAAAGGTAAAAAGGTAATCAAAGGAACATCATGTGAACATCAATTAAAATTACTAACCCTAGAATCAATCAATGAATTTAGCCAGACATAATTGAAATTAAACAAGAAATAGATGGAGAATGCATATTATTAATATGAAAAGAGAGATTACAACCCTTACGGATGAACTCTGAGTCTTCAATCTCCGAAAAGTAGAAAAATAATAATAATTGCTTCCTTCAAAAAGTCTTGTCTCCAAGGAATTAATCTTGCCAAAAAGATGTAAAATTATGCGAAAGATGAAAAAGGATGATAAAGGCTGGTCAAAGATCCCAAAACTAGGTCTAGAAGGAGGTTTATATAGCCTAAGGGGGTTAAACTCCCGATTAGCCCTAATCTAGGAAACAAAATCTATCCAAAAGAGTCAAAATCCGTCAAAACACGAAAGCCCGCGTAGCAGCCTATCGGCCTGGCCTATCGGTCGATAGCTTGCCCGATAGTTGGTTCGTCGGTCGACTTTACTTGATAGGGCAGGAACATCTTTCGGACGCACCTATCGGCCGATAGGCTGGCCCGATAGGTTCGTCTGTCTCTTGCAAAAATCCGTTTCTTCCGTCAGTGACTCGACTCTCGGTCCTTTGTCTCGTTTTGGGTCCTTTTGGCTCTAAAAACCTGCAAACACACTAAAACCAACCCAAACGCGTAATACGGCTCGACTAATCATAAATAAGCCAAATACGAGCACATTAATCACGAAACGAGATAAAAACCTAGTATAAAATCCCAGAAAAATGTGGTAAAATTACCACTTATCAAACCCCCCCAAACTTAAGCCTTGTTCGTCCCGAACAACAAAAAGAAAAGAAAAAGAATGTCGTGAATCATCGTGCAACTCATAGTGTTCAACCTAATCAATACTATCCTATAATTCTCTCTAAATAATCCGAGTGTCGTAAAAGCGAGCTGCACTCAGAACAATGATTCCGCAAAGTAGTCAAGTTCAGTCCTAATCATTCGTTCATGAAGAAAATCCAGCTCAAAGATTAACAAAACGTGAGTCAAATCGACCGTCAATATGAAAGGCTAAAATAAACAAGCTAGTTCGTCCCGTTACACAGTCTAGTGGCACAATTTTCACGAGTTTCATAACAAATAAACCTCGGACATTATTCCCTTATATATATGTTCAAGAATTTGATTCGAGTTGACCACTAGGTTAGGATCTCGGGATGTTTCATCGGGGTAATCCTAGGGTGGAACTTCCATTCTCATGTATTAGGAAACCGTTTGACGTAAAAGACACTCATGGGGCACATGGATGCTTCTAGTTACTAAGTTCCCGTCTACAATGGAGAAACAACTCGAATATATAATTTCCGCATGTTCGAATCAAGGTCGCCGTTTTGCGCGAGTAAACAATGGTCACGCGAATACCGGTTACTAGGCTCCTATCATTGGCACATGTGAAATATCTAAATTACTAGTCTAATCGTGGTCGTCGTTTTACGCGAGGGTAAACAACGGGTCACGCGAATGCCCGGTTACTAGACTTCCCTTCATAGAACAACATTATCTCAACTTTTGGGAAAACGACCGACTCTAAACTCACTCTAAGTGCCAACACGACTAAAGAAACAAGACGACTCACTATCCGGAAGATGTAACCAAACGTATTGACGGTGATTTTAAAACAAGTATGTATCGTCTCTTATCTGCCAAGACCTCTACAATCACGAAAAATTTTGGACCTAAATGAATACTATGCAAAACAGAAATAACTGACTACAACTCGACTAAAACTCGACCGTTTCTTCAGAGAGAAAAACAGTGTCGTAACATCGGTATCACACAAATAGAAGCACGAAAGATTCACTAATAAAGAAAAACTAAGACAAGCAAGGCTATCTAAAACAAACAACGAAAAGCAAATAAAAGCAAACACGAAATCTAAAAAAAAACTACTACGACCTAAAAAAAATAGAAACTAGCAAACACACCAAAAGAAAATGAACATAAAAATCTAAAAAACTAAGCAACAAAAGCTAAATCCACGCAACACCAATATGAGAAGCACAAATAAAAACAACGGGCACCAACACAAGCAAATAATGATACAAGGCATACAAGGTACTCACACGTAAAGAAATTAACAAAGCCGCACTTCTCCCCCCCCAAACTTATTTCGCATCCCAAAGGAGGAATAAGTTTGAAAAGAGAAAGGAGTGGCTTTGTTAACGGAGTACCTGATCACAGCGGTTGCCTTAGACTTTCCGGCCTTACACGGCTTCTTTTTCTTGCTTTGATTTCCAGCCATTTCAAAATTCCTTGATCGAGTTTTTAAGGAAGAACAATAGAAAGAAATCGCCCCTTGCTCTTATCGGCCGATATGTGTGTGTGTGTGTGAGAAAATCGGGTGGGAGAAGTGTATAAAAGGTGTTATTAATCAACCGGGTCGAAGCGGATACTGGGCCGGGTATGTCCTATCGGGCAGGCCTATCGGCCGATAGGCTGGGCCGATAGGAACTATTGAAACTTACGTACCTCATATCGGGCGGGATATCGGTCGATAGGGTCTGCCTATCGACCACTGCTTGTAACATTAAAATTTTTTCAATTTTCCTCAGCCTATCGGCCGGGCCTATCGGCCGATAGGCTCGCCCGATAGGATTGTCTGTCTCAAAAATTTTTTTTAGCTTTTTCTATTTCGCACACTTGGTCCCGTGTTCGCTCGGATATGGCTATTAAAGACCTGCAAGTATCCAAAACTCGGCGTGCATGGATTAGAACTTAACAAAACTAACAAAGCTACTACGAAACTAGAAACTACAAAAATCACGCAAACGAAAAATCGAAAACAAACGAATAAAACTAACTAATATACATACGTTGGGTTACCTCCCAACAAGTGCTACGTTTAACGTCTTTAGCTAGACGATACCTCATTCAATCCGGGTCTTCAGCGACAACTCCCCCTTGAACGGGTTTGTTGATATCAAGATAGCATACGTCCCTCTCATTGGATCGACTCTCGTTCGCCTCCAACATTCGAACATACTTTGGCAAATCCTCGTAAATTTCTTCAACATCGGAATGTGAGTAAATGGATTGTGAAATGCAATGCTCCAACAAGTCGGTCGGGGGCGGCATAATAGACTCAATTTCATAACATTCCTCGGGCGCATCCTCGGGCTTCTTCATCGCGTCATAGATGGAAATTTTCAGATTTTGATCATTAACCCGGAAGGTAAGATCACCCTCTTGGACGTCGATAAGTGCTCTCCCCGTCGCTAGAAACGGTCTCCCAAAGATCAATGGTTGATTCTCGTCTTCGGGCATATCAAGAACTACGAAATCGGCCGGGAAGACTAAATGTTGGACTCTAACTAACACATCCTCCACAACTCCCCTCGGGTAAGAGATCGACCGGTCCGCCATGAGTAGAGAAATGGTAGTCGGCTTCATCTCCCCAATCTTCAACCTCTTAAAGATGGATAGAGGCATAAGATTGATGCTTGCCCCGAGATCACACAACCCATTACGGAACGTTTGGTCGCCAATCATGCATGTCAAAGTAAAACGTCCCGGATCCTTCTGCTTGAGCGGGAGCTTGTTTTGAATGATAGCGCTACACTCATCTGTCAAATTTATTGTTTCAAACTTCTCCAACTTCCTCTTGCTTGCCACAGCGTCTTTTAAGAATTTAACGTACCCCGGCATGTCTCTCAAAGCGTCTAGAAGTGGAATGTGGATATTCACCTTTTGAAACATATCGATAAACCGTTGAAGCTTTTCATCATGTCTCGACTTGGCCAATCGCTGTGGAAATGGAGCTTTTACCTCAAAATCCTTCACATTCGAACTTCCAGGAGCCTTTCGACCAATAGGGGGGTCGATAGGCTCAACTGCCGGCATTCTGTCTGGGTGTCGGGTGGGCATATCGGCCGATAGTCTTGGCCGAAAGGCCTGCTGCGTTTCATCTTCCTTCTCGTTCTCGGCTCCCGTTTCTAGTACATCCTTGTTTCCAGATTCCTCAATTTCAGCCCCATGATTATTGTACCTTGTCCCACTCCGAAGCTCGATTGCGTTGCATTGTTGCGTCTTCGGGTTGGCCTCGGTGCTGCTCGGAAAATGGCCCGGCTTATGAAATCCGGCTTGGGCGTTCGCCATTTGACTCATTTGGGTCTCCACCATCGACATCTGCTTTGTCAAGGCTATCACTGAGTTTCCAATAGATGTCACACTATGCTCGAGAGCTCCGAACCTCTTGTCTGCTTTATAAATAAAATCTTTTTGACTCGCCTCCAACCGTTCCAACATCTCTTCCATCGGTGTCTTAGCAATCGGCTCTTGAATAACCCCGTTTTTCACGTTAAATCCCGGTGGTGGCTGAAGAGCATTGTTCGGGTTGGCATAGGAGAAATTAGGGTGGTTTCGATTGTTCGGATAATAGTTCCCCCTATTTCCCCCTTGCCGGAAGTTTCCTCCTTGCACGTAATTTGCATCCTCTTCAATTGCAATTGGCTCGTTTAGCTCTTCAAAAACTGCATTGACTCCCAAAGTCTTCTTTCTTAGTATCTCAAGCTCTTTTTGTTGTCTTTCAAATTTCGCCTTCAAATCACCGTAGGCGTCCTCGTCACCGGATGGAACCTTTCTTCTCGTCATCTTCCTATCGGTCACCTCCTCGTAATCATTGTTGACCGCTAGCTCGATGAGATTCTTTGCCTCTTCATAATCGTTAGCAAGAAATCCCCCTTTCGATGAATAGTCCAACTCTCTTCTAGCCTTCCTCGTCAAACCCCGATAAAACCGAATATAGATTTCCTCCTTGTCAATTCCATGCTGTGGGCATTTCCGAAGTAGCTTCTTAAATCGGATCCATGCCTCGTATAAGTATTCATCCTCATATTGCTCGAATTGCAAGATATCGTTGATTTGTTTTTGCACCTTCGAGGGAGGATAGAACTGTGCTAAGAACAATCGAGTCATCTCTCTCCAAGTACCAATTTCCTTCCGATCTAGGCTCTTGTACCAATCTAGCGCATCGTCTTCTAAGGAGAACCGGAATAAGCGGAGCTTAATGACATCCGGAGGCACTCCGTTTTGCTTGATGGTGGCACATATGTCCAAAAACGACTCAAGATGAGCGTTTGGATCTTCATTAACTCCTCCTCCGTATGTTTGAGACTTCACTGTAGCGATGAGAGACGGCTTGAGCTCGAAGTTGTTGGCATCAATCTTTCCCCAACCTCCTTCTTGATAATCGTCCAGCTTAGGTCGAAAGCGGGCATTCAAAGGGATCTTCTCGGGACGAGCGAGTTCTCGTGGTGGGTCAACAATGCCGGCCATGGTATCAACGAAAGGTATAGAAAGAGTCTCGGTTCTCACTTCTTGCTTCTTCCTCCTCAAAGACTTCTCGATTTCCGGATCCAAAGGAAATAAGTCATTTCCTTGGGATCTTGTGATCATGCACCGCCTACAAGGAAGAGAAAACAAGATGTGAGGAAACGAGATCGAATATTAATAATAATAGTATACAACCTAAAGTAACAATCTCTTCTTTTTCGAATTATCCCTTTAAGTTTTCTATCAATTCCCCGGCAACGGCGCCAAAAATTGATCGCTAGAATTCGCGTAGTATGGTTTTCAAATCCGATCAATTTTAAAATTTGTAAAACCTCGGAGTATTTCCAAGGTGTCGAACCCAAGGGAATTGATATGTCGAAAATAAAGGAATTAACTCTACTCAAAATTCGACTGCTATTTAGGAAACCGAAAATTTGGTTTGTTTCTAAATTATCTAACTTCAAAAAAAAAACGAAGAACAAAAATTAAATAAAAGATGAATTATCTAAAGCAAGCAAATAAAGCAAATTAGCAAGATGAAATCACAAGTGAAAGCTAATTGATCCTAGGGTAGTATCATCTAATTGAGTTCACACAATCCATTCACTTGATTCCTTTTCCCCAAATTTTAATTCAATCCTAGAAATAATCACTCAGCCGATCTAGACTTCCGATCAAGGCAACCTAGAAAGATAGTTAATTTAAACCCTTTTTCCCGCCAGGGCTCAAAGAATTTAAATCACTTAAAAAGCGCCAACTTATTTATCTATGATTTATCTTACTCCACTTAGGTCTTAAGATCAAATCATATTGTGCATCAAGTATTTCCACTAATTAATTAATCCTTCCGGGCAAAATCAATTAGCTAACATGCATCGATTAAGGGCCCTTTAATCTAGCATGAGATTTAACACATCTTGATCACAAGCCTAGGATGAAAGGTAAAAAGGTAATCAAAGGAACATCATGTGAACATCAATTAAAATTACTAACCCTAGAATCAATCAATGAATTTAGCCAGACATAATTGAAATTAAACAAGAAATAGATGGAGAATGCATATTATTAATATGAAAAGAGAGATTACAACCCTTACGGATGAACTCTGAGTCTTCAATCTCCGAAAAGTAGAAAAATAATAATAATTGCTTCCTTCAAAAAGTCTTGTCTCCAAGGAATTAATCTTGCCAAAAAGATGTAAAATTATGCGAAAGATGAAAAAGGATGATAAAGGCTGGTCAAAGATCCCAAAACTAGGTCTAGAAGGAGGTTTATATAGCCTAAGGGGGTTAAACTCCCGATTAGCCCTAATCTAGGAAACAAAATCTATCCAAAAGAGTCAAAATCCGTCAAAACACGAAAGCCCGCGTAGCGACTTATCGGCCGCCTATCGGTCGATAGCTTGCCCGAGAAGTTGGTTCGTTGGTCGACTTCACTTGATAGGGCAGGAACATCTTTCGGACGCACCTATCGGCCGATAGGCTGGCCCGATAGGTTCGTCTGTCTCTTGCAAAAATCCGTTTCTTCCGTCCGTGACTCGACTCTCGGTCCTTTGTCTCGTTTTGGGTCCTTTTGGCTCTAAAAACCTGCAAACACACTAAAACCAACCCAAACGCGTAATACGGCTCGACTAATCATAAATAAGCCAAATACGAGCACATTAATCACGAAACGAGATAAAAACCTAGTATAAAATCCCAGAAAAATGTGGTAAAATTACCACTTATCAGAGACATGCTGACTATAGGAGATAGCCTGTAGGATACTTCCTGTATTTTATTTTTGAAACAGCAAAAATTTTGTATCCTCATTTTTGCCCAAACTTGTAATCTTCGCTCTTCATCAATAAAATACATTTTTGTCTTGAAAGATTACAACTCGTAATCTACTGTGTTAATGTGTGATTACAAAATGAGTTTTTTGCTGTAATAAACATGTATGAAACTTGTATAGTATATAAGTTGTAAGAACTTGTCTACGAACAGTTCATATGTTAAGTTGTATTCAACTAGATTACACTGTAAGATTGTGCTTGCGCGCCAATCATAAGTTTAAGTTGTAAAAACACTTTGCTGTTAGATTCTACCTTTTTAGAACTTGCCTGCAAGCAGTTCACATTGCTTTAATTTGCTGAAGGCCAGAACATTCGACAGAAGATCGAAACAATGTTTCAAAGGCTATTGGCATCAAGGTTTTGGCATCATCAAGAGACTTGGCAATTATCAAAAAGGGGGAAATTGTTGGGATAAATAATCCTGTATCGAAGTTTTGATAAAGTGCCAACATACAGCAAGCAGCTGTCTCGAAGACGATCGAAGTTGTTGGAGTAAACAATCCTGTATCCAAGTCTTCTCAAACTGCCAACATACAGCGAAAGTATAAAGAGCCATCATACATCAAGAAAATCATATGTCAATGTGAAACTAAGTATGGAAGTTGTCCCGAAATAAACATATAGCATCCTTCCATACAGTATCGGTCTAAAAATAGCCTACAACACATATCCTACAACATTATATCGGATACAGCATACAGACTGTAAGTGTTGAGCCCTTTAACACTTATCCAAACAGGACTGAAGACCGTTGAAACGGAATCTGCTTTATGCACTAAAAGTCAAGTCTCGTTTGAAAACAAGTATTTAAATACTGAAGGGATAAAGTATTTAAATACTAGCCGACACAGATTTTCAATCAAGGAGCAAAAACCGGATCGTGTTTTATTCAAATCAATCATCCTGTTGGAATGGACTTTTGCTCAACGGATATATTCAGAGGCTATTTATACCCCGAAGTTTGAATATCAGAAAACAAGAATACTTACAAGCTTAGAAGCGATATTCAAACAATCAAAAGACTGAATATTCATTATCATCAGATCAAGCTCACAAGAGCAAGTATATTTTTTCCTAGCATAAATCCATATCTGAAGGAGAAGAAATATACTCAGTCATCAAGAACAGCCATCATCAGCTCAAGAACTACATATTCAAGCTATTATTCTTACCTGGTTACCTTACTTTTACCTTTGAGTAAAAACTAGTTCTGTGTGGACTAAAGAGATATTCCGACCTGTGTGGGATGAATAGGACGAAGCTTTGGAACTGTGTGTGAAGAAGCAAGTCAAGAGTTAGCTTTGACCAATCTATGTGAACGGCTGAAAGCTACGGTCTTTATATCAATCTGTGTGAACGATACAAGGATATGTTTGATTATAAATACATAGTTGTGTATGTAGTATTTATAATAAATATTTTCACTCCTGTGTGGAGGACCAGTAGACGTAGAGGGGTTTACCTCGAACCACTTTAAATCTTGTGTTATTTACCTTCTGCAATTTATTGTTTTCATTACTATGATTATTTTTAAGTATACACTTCAATGGCTACCGATGATGATGATGCTACTGTCGTTGCCGCCCCTACTACCGCAGCCGCTACCAAAGTTGTTGCCAGAGTTCATGTTGCACCTACTACTGCAGTGCGGGCCGAGAAACTCGAGAAATTCTCGAATGTTGATTTCAAGAGATGGCAGCAAAAGATGATGTTTTACCTCACTACCTTGGAGCTTGCTATTTACCTCAATGATGATCCCCATGTGGTAACTGAGATAGACACTAATCATGCGAAGCGCTTTGCTTACAATTAGTGGATTAGGTTTGACTTCATGTGCCATAATATAATTTTGAACAGATTGGTTGCTTCTCTATATAATTTGTCCAGTCAGATCAAGACCTCCAAGGAGCTCTAGAATTATTTGGAGAAAAGTAAAAGCCCGATGATGCTGGAAGTAAAAGTTCGTGATCAGACGTTACCTAGATTTTCAGATGACGGACCTCAAAACCATAATTGAACACTCCAACAATTTCAGTTAATTGTGCATGAAATCAGTATCGAGGGAATGATTCTATCTAAACCGTTTGTTGTGGGACGGTAATTTAAAAGTTGCCTCCTAGTGGGAAGGACTTCAAAAATTACCTGAAATGCAAAAGAAATGAAATGAGTTTAGAGGACTTGGTTGTTCAACTCAGAATTGAGGAAGACAACTGAAAGTCTGATTCTAAATCTAAGAGAGGTCCGATGGAGGCCAAAGCAAACTTGCTTAAACATGAATCCTCTAGCAAAAAAGAGAAAACTAAATCATGTTCAAGACAAATTAAAACAACATTTTAAGATAAAAAAACTTACTCGAAATTGCCACAACTGTGGCAAGCCGAACAACAAAACAAAAGACTATCGTTTGCCAATTAATTCAATTGGTCAGCGAAACAAAGGCAAGCGAGTTGCTAATATGGTTGAACATGGCGACGTTGACATGCCGGATCTGGATCTGTCAGCCATGGTTGAGGAGCTGAACGAGGAGGTCTCAGCTATGGTGCTTGAAACTAATATGGTAGAAAATCACTGTGCCTGGTATGTTGATACTAGGGCCACTCATCATGCTTGTTCTGATAAGGATATGTTCTCTTATATAAAATTTTTTGCAAGTGTTGCGGGCACAACCTTCCCCCTCCACCCACACCTTCATTCCAAGCTCCTTACACATCCACCGCCACCTCTCTCTTCAACCGCACCCCCGTCCGGCCATCCCCTCCGGCCACCACCACTTCCAGCCGACTCCCCATCATCCCACGACCCTTCGCCAACATGCCCCAGCCAGATCAGATGTCGGAATCATCCCCGGCGACACACGCAATTTTCATACACTCAAGGTGTACATTGCCCGTCATCGCCTGCACCTTCCGAACATCCCCTGACGTCGAAAATTTCATCTGATAATAGATCCAGCACCTGCATCGCACACAGCAGTGCCACAACTTCATGTACGTCGCCGACCATCTCCCGACCGGCGACTAAGAAGTGCTTTGCCCATGACAAGGAAAAGTCGAGTGCCACGGATGCCCGAGAAGTCACCTACTGTGATTCCTGCCATCCACAATATCAACCACTGCACTCCAGCTCCTTCGTCGGTACCAGAAATAATGAAATCGCCATCTCTTGTGCTTCTTGCTCCATCTGCTACATCTTTCGAAATGAATCCAGATAGCAAAGGTTATCCTACGTCTAGTACTGCCGGAAATGTTATTCTGACAACTCTTCTGGAGTCCGTCGTCGCCAAGTCGTCTTCTCCGATGCAGTCCCAGAAAACCCTAGTTGCAGGGTACCTTCCGTCGTTTGCAGCTCTGGCGACGGAAAACATAAGGAACTTAAACAAAAAATGAACGAAGGAGAGCCGTCAATCTTAGGGCAGCCACCATCAAATGGCTGCGATCTCTTTGACCTAATCAACGAGCACAATGAAGAAGCCCGGTCCAATGTTATTTAGGTTAGGCCTGCTCCACTTATTATTAATCATAATGGGCCTGCCACTATTTGATCCAATTTACAATTACAACCCAGCCGTAAAGTTAATACCTCTAGCCCACTTCCAACCCCTGGCCCAACTATATATACCCATCACATTCATCATCTGGACGGCCCTTCCTATAGCCCTAATGATTAAACCTCCAGCCCATCTTTTTTAACCCAGTCTCTAAGCCCAACCGATACACCTAACCCATATCTTAAACTTGCCCCCCATCAGCCCATTTACCCTAAGCCCACTAACACCACCCAAACCATACCAATGCCTACCCAACCTCTCAACTATAATATCCTAGCCCATCCCAATACTGATATAAGCCCGGCTGCTACTGGACTGAATGCCACATCCCAACCCACGAAACCCAATACAGCCGAAACCCATATATCGGCCCAACCTAAAATAATTATTCCCGACCCCCTTAAGCCGACCCAGTCCATTGCACCCAAACCCGGACCTGCCAGCCTTCAAACCCACCCCGCCAGTTTACAACTTGGAGTGATCCAATAATGTTACCGACAACATCCCAGGCAAGGAAAATACCCCGACACCCGACCAGAATACGACCAATCCGACCCATCCTCCAGTCTCATATGCTCAAGTGGTTAACAACCAACATACAATGGGTCAGCAATTTGGAATCCAATAACCGGTTCTACAACCAATTCATTTAATTTTGACGGAGCAAAGGTATGTCCATTTGGATCTCTCTCCTCAGTTAAGGAAAAATTGCGTGTATCTTTTTCTACTGCTGATATGACTACTTTAGCTGCATCGTGGGAACGTACCATGATTCTAAAATTTTCACATGCTATTCCCACCCCTCGTTATGTGTCCTCCGGATTGACTGATATGAAATTGAGGGGTAAATGTAGATGGAGTTAGTTTAATTACTGTCATATAGCTGTCAAATTTGATAACGAGGACGATTTTAGACGTGTGTGGTTAGGTTCTAGTTGGAACTTTTCAGGACGTCCCTCCCGAGTTTTTAAGTGGACCCCTGTTTTTTCAGTTAAGACCGAGACCTCGATTTACCCCGTGTGGATTAGGCTCCCGGGCCTACCGATCCACCTATTCTATCCACGTGATCTTTATATGATTGCCAAGGCTATTGGCAACCTAATTTTAGTGGATGCGCTGACGGCTACACACTCACGACTCTCCGTCGCTTGTGTGTACGTCAAGATTGATCTACTTGTGCCCAAAGTACCTGAGATTGAGATCGAGTTTGATGACCAAGTTCTCATGCAGCATTTGATTTACGAGAGAGCTCCATTATATTGCTCTTTGTGCTCACATGTGGGGCACGAGCCTTCTAGTTGCTACATAGCTGGCAACAAAGAACGGCCGTCTCCGCCCCAGCATAAGAAGCCTCATGTTGCTGCCCCTAGACAGCAGAAGGTGCAACCGGCCCCTCCAAAAGTCCCTAAGGCTCGTACTCTGCCGATAGCTCCTAAGGCCTCTATAGGCAAGAAGTCTTCCATTTGGAAGGTAGTAACCAAAAAAGGTCCTAAAGAGACGGGGATTTTCCCCAAGGGCACGGTTGTTACTGGCCAGCATTCATACTTTGCGTCTTTGGCCTCCTTTTCTAGAGAGGAGGGAGATTTAGTGGGTACTGATAACATTCTTAGTGTGGGCGATAAGGATAGCATTTTGGGTGGCGATGATAGTGGTCACAATATTGATGAGGAGCTTCTGATTGATGGCGACAACGAGTCGTCCACTGTTCCTTTATCGTCCAGACTTCATATGTCTGCCTCCCCGCGCCATGCCACTAAGGGTTGCCCCGATGAGCCGATCATCGTGGAACCTAATACCCTGGATATGGTTGTTTATGAGCTATTTTTGAGCCTCCCCCTCCTCCCCCTTGTTCTTTCCCCTCTATTCCTTCTCTTTCTCAAACTGAGTTCGGCCTTAACCGCACACAGTCTGAGGTCTCTGAGTCCAGTCTCTCTTCTTCAGCTATGGTGCCTCTCCTGAAGTCACCCAAGCCTCCGGTTAAGACACGACTATTATATTCTTCTCTTGCCCTTGGAGTCACGACCAGGGGTAAAGCTGCCACTAACTCCTGGACTTCCACACGAGGAAGGGCGGCTTTTCGTGGATTCTCTCTCCCTATCAAGGTGCATTCTGCATCGCCCTCGAATGGGGGGACATCCGCTCGGCAGGGCACACCTCGAAGACAGGGGAACTCCACTCAGCGTCCTAGGTCTTCGTCTGAGTCGGTTGGTTAGTTTATGTCGATACCTGTTTTGATATGGAACGCTCGTGGTCTGGCTAACACCGGAGCTCAGAAGCATATTCGATATCTCCACCGCTCTCATAGATTTTCTTTTATTGGCATTCTCGAACCTATGGGTTCCAATGCTAACTTTGATTTTTATATTCGTTCTTTAGGTTTCGCGTCGGGACTCTTTAATCGGTCCAATAAGATTTGGTTCTTCTCCTCCTCTAGTTTTCAGCACCACGTCTTGTTGGATACCGATCAAGTCCTTCATCTTTCTATTTCTTCTCTCCTTCTTCCCCAGTCTATTTATATTAGGTCTGGGACTTTTGAAATCGAGAACCGCGTAACCGGTCTGAACCGCAACTGGAACCGACGGTTTGGTTCGGTTCTTTGCAACTAATTTTTTTCTTTTTGTCGGTTCGGTTCTTATTATTAGTAATCAGTTCGGTTCGCGGTTTCTTTCCATTTTAAAGAGGAATCGTCTAAACCGCAAGGAACCGTCCGAACCGCACCGAACCGAGGAACTGACCCATCTGAATAAAATATAATATAATATATTCTTAATATAAAATATAAAATAATATATTCTTAATAAAATAAAAAATAGTATAATATATTCCATCCAAACCACACGAAATCGGTTTCGGTTCCTACGCGGTTCAGTTACGAGTCGGTTCGGACAAAAAAACAGGCAAAACTAAACCGCAAAAAAACTATGCGGTTCGGTTCCAGTTCCTGTATTTTTATCCCTGGAACCGAAAAGTCCCAGGCCTAATTTATGTTACTTTTGTTTACGCCAGCACCAACCGTGCTGGTCGTTACGCCCTGTTGGACACCCTCCGTGAGATTGCCTTGGAAGTAGAGGGGTTGCCATGGTTTGTCAGTGGTGACTTCAACATCTTCCTGCATTCACATGAACACGAGGGTAGTTACACAGACCGCACTCCTGATCCTAGACTTCGCACAGGTTATTGCTGACTGTGAGTCGATTGACGCGGGCTGCGAGGGCGACATTTTCACTTGGGAGCGTAATGGCTTGAGGGAAAGGCTAGGCTGTGCTTTATTTAATGAAGCACGGTCCAACTTGTTTGCAGTTTTTATTGTTACTCATCTGCCTCGACTTCGTTCCGACCATGCGCCCCTCCTTATTCAAAGTCACTTCTCCTTGACTCGTCCCCAGTCGTCATTCTGTTTCCAGAGTATGTGGATCCGACACCACACATTTCTGGACACTGTTAGGGAGGTCTGGCTCACCCCAACGGGTTTTTCTGGCATGTGTAATATACAGGCCAAACTCCTTAGGATTAAGCGCAGACTGAAACAGTGGAAGTGGTCTGTTTCTGGAAATCTTAATGCGAAGTTGGATGAGGCCTTGAGGGCCGCTGACGAGGCGGAGCGGCGATATGATTCGGATCCTTCACCATAGAATAGAACCGTTATGCATCATTTTCGTGCGGAGTACCAGCTTCGTCTCTCCATGGAGGAAAATTTCTGGAAACAGAAGGCTGCAGTTCGTTAGGTTTCTGAGGGCGAGCGCAACACCCGTTTCTTTCAGGGTTTTGCGAAGCAGAAGCGTTGTCAGTCTCATATTCACAACATAGAGGATGATGGTACGACACTCGCCGTAGGGTCGGACATCCGATCATCCGTTGTGAATTACTTTAGGACTCTTCTTACATCCGATGGTAATGTTCTCGCCCCTCTGGATGACACTTGTTTCCCCCCTATCCCCCCTTCTTTTGATAATAATATTTTATGTGTTCCCTCGTCTCCCTAGGAGATTCGTGCTGTGGTTTTCGATATTGATCCTCACATCGCTTCTCGGCCAGACGGGTTTCCTTCTTTATTTTTTCAGCACTGTTGGAAGATTGTATCTTCTGACGTGGAGGGGGCTGTGCTCGAGTTCTTTGATGGTCATCCCATGCCTTTGGCCTTCACGGAGACCACGGTCGTCCTGATCCCGAAGAAGCCTGTTCCTAGCGGTTGGTCAGATTACCGGCCTATTAGTCTGTGTGATGTGACCAATAAGATTATCATGAAAATCCTCAACGCTTGGCTCGCTTCTGTCCTCCCTCTTGTTATCTCTTTGAACCAGAGTGGATTCGTTCAAGGGCGGGTTATTACTGATAATATCTTTTTGGCCTAGGAACTGATTCACGACATCCACGTCTCGGACATCCATGGTGTCCCGAACCTCGCGCTGAAGCTAGACATGGCTGAGGCATATGATAGGGTTCACTGTCATTTTTTACGTGAGGTCCTGGTGAGGATTGGGTTTTCGGATAGATGGATTCTGTTCATCCGTCACTGTGTTGAGAGTTGCACGTTCTCCATTTTGGTGAATGGCTGTTCGGACGACTATTTTGCCTCTAGTCGGGGTTTGCGTCAGGGCGACCCCATTTCACCGTAGCTCTTCGTGCTTGCCACTGACTATCTTTCGCGTTGCTTGGATCGATTTATTCGAGACCATCCTCTGATGAGGTATAGGACCGCCGGATGGCCTTTCCCTGCCTCGCACCTCTCCTATGCCGATGGCATCATTATATTCACACGGGCTATGGATGATGAACTCGTTGACCTTATGCGTCTTCTGAACCACTACTCCATGGCCTCCGGACAGATGGTTAGTATCCAGAAGAGCACATTTATTCTCGCTCCTAGGCACTCGCCTCGTTGGCATCAGAGAGTTCATGATCTTACTAGTTTCCGCGAGGGTGATCTCCCCATCACCTATCTTGGTGCACCCCTTTATAAAGGCTTTATAAGACGAGAGCTCTTTGCTGGGGTGAAGCAACGAATGTTGGATAGGATCTCCGGTTGGTCCCATCGCCACCTTGCTTTTGAGGGACGCTTGGATCTTATTAAGAGGACTCTCTGCACGATTCCTCTGCACCTCGTTCAGGTGTTGGACCCATCCCAATACGTTATCCACGAGCTCGGGCAGATCATTGCGAGATACTTCTGGGGTGTTGTTGGTCCTAAGAGGAAAATGCATTGGGTCCGTTGGCGGCAGATCTGCCGCCTGGTCTCTGAGGGAGGCCTCGAGATCTGGAGCCTTTCGGATATGGCGAGAGATTTTAGTTATAAGCTCTGGTGGCACCTTCGCGTAGGCACTTCTTTGTGGTAGCAGTTTATGCTCCGCAAATACTGCTTTGCTGGCCCTGTTTACGCCTATGCGTGCTGCTCTTAAAGATCGTGCCAGTCACCCTTGGCGCCGTATCCTCCATGTGGGTAATCAGGCTCAGGAGTTCTTTTGTTGGACTCTTGGTAGTGGCAGCGGGGAGGTCAGTTTTTGGTACGACACTTGGATTGGGGATAGGCCGATTTCGTCTTATTGTCAGATTATTGGTAGACCCCACCTTAGGATTAATGAGCTTTGGGTTGATGGGAGTTGGGATAGGGGTAGGCTTGAGTCCATTGTTGGTAAGGAGCTTGGATTTACCCCTCAGTTCATTCGGGAGATTCTCGCGACTCCCATTGCCGAGGAGGATTCGGATAGCATGTGTTGGACACTTACCTCTTCGGGTGCTTTCTCATTGTCGTCATCTTGGTCTCACATCAGGGTGAGGGATCAAGTTAATCTCATTTTCGGGGCCATTTGGACTGCCTTTCTTACACCTACGATATCGGTGTTCATTTAGCGACTCCTATTGCGACGGATCCTGACTGATGATGTTCTACAGGGGAGGGACGTTTCCTTGGCTTCGAGATGCTTATGTTGTACCCATACCCCTACCCATACCTACCATACCGAAACCCTAGCCCACCTTTTCTTGGAGAGTGACGTGACTCGTGACATGTGGGAGTATTTTTGCAATATCCGTACCTTTTCTATTTTTGGTAGTTTTCATTTTGATGTATTTTCCGTTGTTAGCGATTCACTTATAACCGTTTCAACATTTTGAGAATATTTAATTCTGCGTATTTTGGCATCCGAGCATGTTTCGAGGTTATTGTACACGATTTTGTGTTTAGTCATGGTATTTTCCGCTTGTTATGCGTTTGGGATGCGAAACTGTTGTTTCGGGTTTTGTGTGAGTTCGTCTAATGTTGTTAGACATGTTGTGAGTTTCGGCACGGTTGTTCGTTTCTGTATCGTGGTTTTGGGTCATTTCGGGTCATTTTGTAATTTCCTAAAAGTTTAGGGAATTTATTTTCGTGGTCGTATTCCGAACCTTCAGGTAGTCGGGATTGTGTTTTCCTTCTTGCGCTTAAATTCATCGTCTCGAACCTTTCACAAGCTTGTGTTCGTTTCGTATATTCATCATCTCATGATTCCGTCGCACTCCCTCTTGACGAACTGCTCTTAGCAGCTATGCTGAGTGTCTTACATACGTTAAGCCCAGGCCTTTACGTACGTTAAGACTGTTACGTACGTTAAGGACTTATTCCTAACGTACGTAACAACCTTCGTGTTTTTGGGCAGTGAGTTATGCAGATTCATTACGTACGTAAGCCTTAGAGGCATTATGTACGTTATGAAGCTTACGTACGTTAACCACTATGGATTACGTACATAAGCCAACCTGGGTTTAAATACCCAGGAACGGACCGAATTCGCCCATTTTCTTCCTTTCTTCTCCTCCTCCGCGACTTGGGCGATTTTTGGGCGACTCTCGTGCGATTTCGAGACTTCAACTATCTAGCCATTATCTTCCTTGGAGTTGTGGAGAAGATTAACAACACAAATCAATCCGTTTTGTCTTCGATTCGAGGTAAATCACTGGAACCCTACTTTTGGGAATTTGGGGGTTCTTCGTAAATTCTCCGATTTAATCGTAGTTATGATGGAATTGTGTTGAGTATAGATTATCTACTTCTGATTCATATTTTCCTACGAGATTATTGTTGTATTCTTGAAATTATTGAGAATCGAGAGGGTTTTGGTTGCGATCCGCCCTCGTTGAATATGACGTTTGATTATTTGTGTCGTAGGCGGGGTTTTCGGGCGTATTTCCATTTGATTTCCAATCGTACAATTGTTGATAGTCGTTTTACGAATCGTCTAGGTTCGAGATTTCCACATTCTTCCAACGGTGGTCGTTTACCATCCCTTTTTAGTCCGTCATGTCTCAAAAGGCAAGTAACTCTTACGAATTTACTATCTTAAATGTGCAAAGTGATGTACTTGAGTGTTAGAGCATTTATGTTCACTCCGGGAGGATCCAACGGGGCCTCGGGGGAATACACGCATGGTTGGGTTCACGAACTTTTGGGTTAACCACTCCGGGAGGATCTATCGGGGCCTTGGAGGGATTCGCGCATGGTCGGGTCCACGGTTAATCAGGAGGAATTGATTTTTTGATGTTTTGTAGATTTTGCATTTCCGGAAATCATTGTCTAGCTTGTTTTCGAAGATCATTGATGCATGTGCTTTGATCTTGTAAGATGTAAGAATTCGTTTGTGTTGCTTGTACTAGCTATTCCACGGCTAACCCCATTTGGGGGAAATGCGTTTCATGTATTTCAGGTGCGAAGAATGTGATCGGAAGAGTGCTGGGGCAGTACGAGGATGAAGGCCAGGCGTGATACTGTGATGTGGTCGTCGTGTTTGTTTGTTTGTTTTGAGATTGGTTATTGGGATTCTATTTTCTATTTTTCACAAATTGTTAGATGGTACTCGAGTACTATAGGAGAGTTTTTTTTTCCTGTTGTCAATTACATTAAATTGTTGTCTTATTATGGTCTAAATGTTGTCGTGAGAATTCCATCGGTTGAACCGTTAAATGATGGATGGTTTTGATGTGTTCTGTTATGGATGTAGTACAAATTTAGACTTGTGAGTTCCGAACGGGATTCACGGCGCTGTGACATGCCCTGAATAACTTGGGAGTGTTACAGAATATGATATCAGAGCCTAGGTTTATGTATACCTAGGTTGTTGGTCTTTTGGGTCTAGTTACGTTGTTGTAAACACAGTATCATCGTGCTGCCATCATCTTAGTACGACCGGTACTCGTAAGATCTCTTACCTTTTATTGTCTTTACTGTCTTGTCTTTCGATTTCATAATATGGGAATCGGTCACCATGACGGTTGTCTTCTGAACTGTACTTATGTTTCCTCCTTTTCTATTCCTTAGAATGTCAGCCGGTAGAGGACGCGGACGCGGTCACGGACACGCTCGAGGACGTGGCCCAGCCGGTGGGGCGGTCATGTCTCTCGGTTCGGATGCTGGATCGACTACTCCTACTTTGTCGAATTCAGTTCACCCTAGCACCGATGGTCAGCAGGACCAGACGTACAGTCTGGGAGATTCCGCACGGAATAATACGGGTGTTGGTGTGGCCACTATACTATAGCAAGTGGCTAACCAAATGGCACTCCTGACCCAAGCAGTTCAGCTCAATAATCCACCTCCTGTGGAGAATGCTGGGGCAGAGAGATGGCTACAGGATGTGATCCGTATGCGCACTCCTTAGTTCATTGGTGCTACGGATCTGATAGGCTGGGAAGATTGGATCAACGAGATGAAAAAAGTGTTTGTGGCGGTAAATTATCCGGAGGCACGGAAGGTGGCGATTGCGCAGTACTTTTTGATGAGGGACGCTGCTAGCTGGTGGCAGGCGATTGCGCCTCAGGACCGTGAGGTTTGATGGGACGAGTTTAAAGAACTAATGGAGGCCGAGTATCGCCCGTGGCCCATTCAGGAGGGCAGAATCCGAGCCTTTTATGAGGATAAACCCCAGGACATCCCAGTATCTCAGGCGATCATCGAATATAACCAACAACTTAATCATGTCAAGGGGAAAGTGAGGGAAGAGAGAGATAGGATCCGACATTTTGATATGCGAATGAAGCCCAGAATTCGACATTACATGGCTGGGTTCACTTGTACTACACTAAAGGAGTATCAAGGCAAAGCTTTGGCTTATGATATGTACTTTGCGGTTACAGAGACGGATAGTGAGGGAAAGAAACAGAAGACCTCAGGGAATTTTTCGGGTAGCAAGAACAACAACCAATAGAAGTCTCAGTCATCAAACTACCCATCTGGGAAGTCTCACCGTGCATCTCGTGGCAATCGAAATTTCATAACTGGTCCTAGTGTATCCAGCCGGAGTGTAACATGTTTTAACTGCGGCCAGCAGGGCCATATCAGTCGTAATTGTGACCTGCCTCACCTGAAGTGCTATAGTTTCGGCCAAACGGGCCACAGAGCTGCGTATTATACCGAGGGAGAGAAGACTCTTGGAGTTCCGACATCTGTTCCTACGCCTGGAGAACTAAGTGTCAATCAGAAGTCGTCAGACGGTCAGCCGTCTCAGGGTTTCGGTCGGGGATGAGGAAGGGGTCAGTCCGTTAGAGGGGGATCCTCCAGTGCTGGTTCGGTTCAGCCACGTGTTTATGAGATGAGGAGAGCGGACAATCCAGAGGCTACTGTGGCTACAGGTACCGTTCATGTCCTCTCTCATCCAGTTGGAGTGCTTTTCGATTCTGGTGCTTCTCATTCATTCATCTCTTTGGATTGTGTGCGTCGATTGAATATTGTATGTTTGTCTGCTTGCGAACCATTTGTGGTTAAATTGCCTAGTGGGGATAGAATTGTGGGGGATAGAGAGGTTAGAAATTGCCCAGTGATGATCGCGGATAGAGTGTAGATTTCGAACTTAATAGTTGTTGATATCGTCGATGAGGATTTGATCCTCGGAGACGATTGGCTTGATAGACATGGCGCAGTATTATCGTACAAATATTATATCGATGTTGGCCGAGGATGGTACCGAGCACTCATTTGTGGGACACCGGAGGAAGGGTCAGAAACTATTAATCAGTGCTATGAAGGTGGCGAAACTCATTAGGGATGGTTGTATGGGATATTGGTGTTATGCTACGAGAGTAGAGAACGAGAAGGTTGAATTTCCTTCGATTCCAGTGGTAAACGAGTTTCCATATGTTTTTCTGGATGACTTGCCAGGACTACCACCGGAGCAGGAGATCGAGTTCGTGGTTGATTTAGAACCGAGTGCAGCCCCGATCTCTAAGGCACCGTACCGCATGGAACCTTCACAAATGCAGGAACTGAAGTGTCAGTTAGGGGAGTTGTTAGAGAAGGGATATATAAGACCTAGCGCCTCGCCTTGGGGTGTGCTGGTCTTGTTTGTGAGGAAAAAAGATGGTTCACTGCGTTTGTGTATCGATTGTCGGGAACTGAACAAGGTGACCATTAAAAATAAATATCCTTTGCCTCGTATCGACAATTTGTTCGATCAGTTACAGGGAGATATGGTGTTTTCGAAAATCGATTTGAGATCTGGCTAACCAACGCGCCAGCAGTATTTATGCAGCTGATGAATAAGATATTTATCGAGCATCTTGATAAGTGTGTAGTCGTTTTTATAGACGATATCCTAGTCTATTCTCGTGATGACGAGGAACACGCTCGGCATTTGCAACTAGTGTTAGATATTTTGAGAGCTCAGCGTCTGTATGTAAAGTTCTCGAAGTGTGAGTTTTGGCTGAAGGAGGTTATGTTTCTAGGGCATGTGGTTTCAACTGGAGGGGTCTGTGTAGATCCACAGAAGATCGAGACAGTGTTAGGTTGGGCACCGCCTAAGAACGTGAAGGAGGTTCGAAGATTTTTGGGACTTGCTGGGTATTACAGACGGTTCATCGAGGGGTTCTCTAAACTTGCTTGACCACTTACTCAGTTACTTCAGAAGTCTGAGAAGTTCGAATGGAATGACGAGAGGCAACAGAGTTTCGAGGAACTGAAAAAGCGTTTGACTGTGGCACTGATATTAGCCTTGCCTCAAGAGAACGGTGGGTTTTCGGTTTATAGTGATGCTTCAGGCCACGGACTCGGGTGTGTTCTCATGCAGCATGATAGGACTATAGCTTTTGCGACGCAGCAGTTGAAACCGTACGAAATGAATTACCCTACTCACGACCTGGAGTTGGCTGCAGTGGTGTTTGCACTGAAGATCTGGCGCCACTATCTACACGGTTCCACGTGCCGGATTTATACCGATCATAAGAGGTAGAAATATATTTTCAGCCAGAAAGAACTGAACATGAGACAACGTCGTTGGTTAGAACTAATAAAGGACTACGACTTGAAAATCCTTTATCATCCGGGGAAAGCCAATGTTGTGGCAGACGCGTTGAGTCGGAAATCGGTATCACTCCAGATGCTTGAGGTTCTCACACCACAAGCGAGGATTCGACATGAGCTTATTAAACAGGGAATCGAAGTATGGATTCAGCAGGTGAAGGGTCAGTTATGTGCCCTCGAGATTACTTCGTCTTTGGATGATGATACCAAATGGGAGCAGAGTAATGACCCGATGATCAGTTAGCTGAAGGTGGATGCCGAAAAAGGGAAAGCCCCCGGCTTTATGGTTCATGAGGACGACAGTTTGAGGTTTCAAGGGAGGCTCTGCGTTCCAAATGATTTAGACTTGAGACAGAAAATACTTCGAGAAGCTCATGCTACTCCTTACTCTATCCACCCCGGAACGAGTAAGATGTATAAAGACCTTAAAAAGAATTTCTGGTGGAATAATATAAAAAAGGATGTTACGGAGTTTGTAGCATGATGTTTGATGTGCCAACAAGTCAAGATTGAGCATCAAAGGCCAGCCGGACTGTTGAAGCCGCTTCCTATTCCCGAGTGGAAGTGGGAAGACATTTCCATGGATTTCATCACCGGGATGCCGAGGACGAAGACCGGAATGAATATGATTTGGGTGATTATCGATCGATTGACGAAATCGGCGCATTTTCTTGGTATTAAGGATACTTAGAGACCGGATAGGTTGGCTCGGGTATTTATAGCAGAGATAGTACGGCTACACGGTACGCCTAAGACTATCGTGTCTGATCGGGATGGTCGTTTCATCTCGTATTTTTGGAAGTCGGTCCATCATATTTTGGGTACCAAATTGAGATTGAGTACATCTTTCCATACGCAGTCGGACGGTCAGACGGAGTGGACGATTCAGACGTTGGAGGATATGCTGCGGGCTTGTGCCTTAGACTGGAGTAGTGAGTGGGAGTTGCATCTGCCGTTGATCGAGTTTACTTACAATAATAGTTGGCATGCATCGATCAAAATGGCACCTTACGAAGCATTATATGGTATACGGTGTAGATCTCCACTTTGTTGGGATGAGGCCTCGGAACTAGTGGGAACGGGGCCGGAAATGTTGATGGAAACTAGAGAGAAGATCTCTATCATTCGAAACAGACTGTTGACTGCTCAGAGTCGACAAAAATCTTATGTTGATGTTCGTTGTCGACCTTTGGAGTTTGAAGTAGTGGATCATGTTTTACTCAAAGTATCTCCGACGATAGGGGTTTACTGTTTAGGGAAGAAGGGGAAGCTCAGCCCAAGATAAATTGGGCCGTTTGAGATTTGAGACAGAGTCGGTGAGCTGGCTTATCGGTTGGCGTTACCTCCAGCCCTTAGTCACGTTCACTGTGTGTTTCACGTTTCTTAGTTGAGAAAGTACGTTCTGGACCCGAGTCACATCATCGATTATGGGGATATCGAAGTAGCGGAAGATGTCACGTTTGAAGAAAGGCCGATGAAGATCCTTGAGCATCGTGTCAAGCAACTCCGAAATAAGACCATTCCGTTGATTAAGGTTCAGTGGTCGAGGCATGGAGTTGAGTAGGCGACTTGGGAAACCGAATATAGCATGCGCGCTAAATATCCAGAACTTTTTACTTCTTAAGTTTCGGGACGAAACTTATTTCTAGAGGGGGAGAATGTAATATTCGTACCTTTTTTATTTTTGGTAGTTTCCATTTTGATGTATTTTCCGTTGTTAGCAAATCGCTTGTAACTGTTTCAACATTCTGAGAATATTTAATGTTGCGTAATTTGGCATCCGAGCATGTTTCGAGGATATTGTACACGATTTTGTGTTTAGACATCGTATTTTCCCCTTGTTGACTCGTTTTGTGCGTTTGGGGTGCGAAACTGTCGTTTCGGGTTTTTTGTGAGTTCGTCTAATGTTGTTAGACATGTTGTGAGTTTCGGCACGGTTGTTCGTTTCTGTATCGTGGTTTTTGGTCATTTCGGGTCATTTTGTAATTTCCTAAAAATTTAGGGAATTTACTTTCGTGGTCGTATTCCGAACCTTCGGGTAGTCAGGATCATGTTTTCCTTCTTGCGCTTAAATTTTTCGTCTCGAACCTTTCGCAAGCTTGTGTTAGTTTCGTATATTCATCATCTCATCATTCCGTCGCACTCTCTCTTGAGGAACTGCTCTTAGCAGCTGTGCTGATTGTCTTACGTACGTTAAGCCCAGGCCTTTATGTACGTTAAGGACTTATTTCTAACGTACGTAACAACCTTCGTGTTTTTGGGCAGTGAGTTATGCAGATTCATTACGTACGTAAGCCTTAGAGGCGTTACGTCCGTTATGAAGCTTACGTATGATAACCACTATGGATTACGTACGTAAGCCATCCTGGGTTTAAATACCCAGGAACAGACCGAATTCGCCCATTTTCTTCCTTTCTTCTCCTCCTGCGTGACTTGGGCGATTTTTGGGCGACTCTCGTGCGATTTCGAGCCTTCGACTATCTAGCCATCATCTTCCTTGGAGTTGTGGAGTAGATTAACAACACAAATCAATCCTTTTTGTCTTCGATTCGAGGTAAATCACTGGAACCCTACTTTTGGGAATTTGGGGGTTCTTTGTCAATTCTCCGATTTAATCGTAGTTATGATGGAATTGTGTTGAGAATAGATTATCTACTTCCGATTCATGTTTTCCTACGAGATTATTGTTGTATTCTTGAAATTGTTGAGAATCGAGAGGGTTTTGGTTGCGATCCGCCCTCGTTGAATATGACATTGGATTATTTGTGTCGTAGGCGGGGTTTTCGGGCGTATTTCCATTTGATTTCCAATCGTTCTATTGTTTGTTTTACGAATCGTCTAGGTTCGAGATTTCCAAATTCTTCCAACGGTGGTCGTTTACCATCTCTTTTCAGTCCGTCATGTCTCGAAGGCAAGTAACTCCTACGAATTTACTATCTTAAATGTGCAAAGTAATGTACTTGAGTGTTAGAGCATTTGTGTTTACTGTTGGAAGGTCCGTCGGGGCCTCGGGGGAATCCACGCATGGTTGGGTTTTCGAACTTTTGGGTTAACCACTTCGGGAGGGTCTATAGGGGCCTCGGAGGGATTCGCGCATGGTCGGGTCCACGGTTAATCGGGAGGAATTGTATTTTGTGATGTTTTGTAGATTTTGCATTTTCAGAAATCATTATCTAGCTTGTTTTTGAAAATCATTGATGCATGTGGTTTGATCTTGTAAGATGTAAGAATTCGTTTGCGTTACTTGTACTAGCTATTCCACGGCTAACCTCATTTGGGGGAAATATGTTTCATGTATTTTAGGTGCGAAGAATGCGATCGGTGCCGGGGCAGTACAAGGATAAAGGTCAGGCATGATACTGTGATGTGGTCGTCGTGTTTTTTTGTTTTGAGATTGGTTATTTTGATTCTTTTTCTATTTTCTATTTGTCACAAATTGTTAGTTGGTACTCGAGTACTATAGGAGAGTTGTTTTTTTTTTCATGTTGTCAATTACATTAAATTGTTGTCTTATTATGGTCTAAATGTTGTCGTGAGAATTCCATCGGTTGAACCGTTAAATGATGGATGGTTTTGATGTGTTCTGTTATGGATGTAGTACAAATTTAGCCTTGTGAGTTACGGACGGGATTCACGGTGCTGTGACATGCCCCGAATATCTTGGGGGTGTTACAATTTTGGCGCATGGACCCATTTATCCTTACCCCATACTGATAATATTTTTGAGCTACTGAGTTTTTTCTCACATGGCACACACTTTGGGCACGCAACTTTTATTATTCCTTGTCTGATCCTTTGGTTCATCTGAATGGAGAGGAATAATGGAAAGCATAGGGCGGTTATTTTTCTTGCTTCTCATGTTATTGTGCAGGTGGATCGCCATGTTTTATTATTAGATGTTGTGGGGCTTATTTCCTTAGAGTTCTGGGCGGGGTGCTCGCCTCCTGACCGTTTTCAGCGAGCTCCTTCTTCCCCTGCTCAGACACATCGCCCCATTCTGGTGGTTTGGCTTCGACCCGAGACCCATTGGATCAAGATGAACACGGATGGCTCATTTGATAGAGATACTCAGATTGCTGGAGGTGGGGGTCTGATTAGAGATCATCACGGAGAGCTCCTTCTTGCTTTCCACTCCTCTTTTCAGGCCTCTTCGAGCTTTAATGCAGAGATCCAAGCGCTCGCTATAGGACTGATTTTGGCTTCCGAGAGATCGAGACATGTTTGGCCATCGGGGATCTTAGCAGGTTCGTCACACCCTTATGCGTATCCGACACATTCTTCGAGACATTCAGTACAGAGTCACTCACAATTTTCGGGAGGGCAACAGGCTGGTTGATTATCTCTCTGAGCTTGGCATGTCGTCCCTCGGTATTCAGACTTATACATATGATACTACTCCTCCGTTTATTCTCTCTTATACGGATGGATCAGCTTGGTTATCCCTCGTTTAGATTTAGGTAGTTCTTTTATTGATCGATTTATTGTCTATGGGTCCGCATATTAGCCCACGATTTTTGTGGTGTACTTTGTATTTCTTTAGCGGGCCATAGACACTTCACTTCAGTTTTAGTTTCTAAGATCCGGATTATGGCCTAATTTTGGTCATAATCCGGATTATTTTATGTTTTTCTAGCTCATGGGTCAGCACATTAGCCCACGATTTTTGTGGTGCACTTTGTATTTCTCTAGCGGGACGTGGGCACTTTAGATTTTAGGATCCGGATTATGGCCCAATTTTGATCATAACTCGGATCAGATATTTTGTATTTCTCGTTTTCTTCTTTATCTCACATGTTGGAGGGTCTCGCTTCAACCCCCCGTCCACATCAGACGTTTTTTCCGAAAAAAAAAGGATATGTTCTCTTCCTACATTGTTGCTGATGATAGAATTGATTCTAAAAATTCATGTTGAACTTAATAAGAAATATGATGTATGTGTTGAACAAAGTTGGCTAAATTGCCTTTTCATACAGGGAAAAGGAACACTTCATCTAGAATTAATTCAAACTGATGTATGTGATTTAAAATTTATGCAAAATAGATGAGGTAAAAAATACTTCATCACTTTAATATATGATTGCACATGATATTGCTACATATTTCTTTTGAGAAGAAAAGATGAAGCAATTGAGGCCTTTAAGATGTATAAAAATAAGGTTGATTGAATTGTAAAATTAAGGCAATCCGAAGTGACCGAGGTGGTGAGTATGTAGCATCGTTTGAACAATTATATGCTGATTCAGGCATAATTCATCAAACTACTGCTCCTTATGCTCCTCAGTCAAATAGAGTTGCTAAGCGAAAAAGTCGAACCCTGAAAGAGATGATGATGCATTAGTAATAAGTTCAGGGTTGCCGCAGAATATGTGGGGGGAAGCTATTCTGACAGCTAACCACATTCTAAATAAAGTACCACACAAAGGAAAGGATAAAACTTGTTACAAGTTATGAAAAGGGCACAGGCCTTCTTTCAAATATTTTAAAGTGTGGGGGTGTTTGGCTAAGATTAAAGTACCTGAATCAAAATAAGCAAGAATTGGTCCAAAGATAGTTGACAGTATATTCATAGGTTATGCATACAATAGTAGTGCATATCGATTTCTGATTCATAAATTTGAAATCCCCAATATGCATGAGGGAAATATTATTGAGTCAAGAAATATTATTTTCTTTGAAAATATCTATCCTTGAAAAGAGAGGATTGTGACAAACTCAAGAACTCTTGAAAATATAAGTAGTTCAGATTCTATGAATGAAGAGCCAAGACAGAGTCAGCGAGCTCGAAAGTCTAAGTTATTTGGTCCTGATTTCGTGACTTATGCAATTGATGATGATCTAAAAACTATACATGGAGCTTATGCTAGTCCTGATGCTCCTTTTTGGAAAGAAGTTATTTATAGTGAAATAGATTCCATCATGCAAAATCATTCTTGGCAACTGGTTGATCTCCCACTAGGATGAAAGCCTTTAGGATGTAAATGGATCCTAAAGAGAGAATATAAATATGATTGGTCAATAGATAAGTTTAAGTCCCGACTTGTTGCCAAAAGATTTAAACAGAATGAAGGTTATGATTTCATCAATCCACATTCACCAGTAACAGAATAACTTCCATTCGAGTGCTTATTGATATTGTTGCATTGCACAATCTCGAGATTCATCAAATGGATGTGAAAACTGTATTTTGAATGGTGAATTAGAATAATATATTTATATGGAACAACCTGAAGGTTTCATTGTTCCTGGTCAGGAAAATAAAATGTGTAAACTTTTGAAATCATTGTATGGGCTAAAACAGCTTCTAAACAATGGCATATGAAGTTTGTTGACACAACTATGTTGGCAAATAGATCCAAGATTAATGAATGTGACAAATGTGTATATAAAGGCACACTTGAATCATTTGTCATAGCCTGTATATATGTAGACGATATGCTGATCATGAGTAGTAGCGATGAAGTAATTGTGAATACAAAAAGGATGTTGAGTTGAAACTTCGACATGAAAGATTTGGGTTTAGCTGATTTAATTCTTGGAATTAAATTCAGCAGAACGTGAGAAGGTATTTTCTCGCTACGATCTCATTATGTTGAGAAAATGCTCAAGAACGCATTTGACAACCCACCTGGAAAAACTCACATTGAGTAGGAATTGAAGTGACCGGTGGATCAAGTTGAATATTTAAGAGAAATCAGAAGCATGATGTACATTATGAATTATACAAGGCCAGATTTATCATTTGCTGTGAAGAAATTGAGCAAGTTCACGAGTAATCCGAGTAAAGAGCACTTGCATGTATTGACTAGAGTTTTAAGATACTTAAAGTACACCCTCAATTATGAGCTATTTTATTGTAATCATCGTGCAGTGTTGAAAGGGTATACTGATGCTAAATGGATTTCAGACACTAACGATTCTTACTCTACAATTGAGTATGTATTTACCATTGGGGGTGGAGCGGTGTCTTGGAAATCAAGCAAGCAAAATTGCATAGCCCGGTCCACCATGGAATCAGAAATTATAGCTCTAGATAAAGCTGGAGAAGAAGTTGAATGGCTTCATAACTTTCTTGAGGATATTGATAAGTGTTAGTTTTATACACTTATCCGTGATTGGTATTGATATATTTCACCCATAATTATGAGCTAGTCTACTCGTTTTTGCTTTAAATTAATTAGTTTTTAATAATTTTATTTTTATAGGATGAAGATGTAAATTTAGCCTTAATCGGATTGAATTACTGATTTACTCAAGAAATAACATGTTTATAAAATATTCTCTATATTGAGTTTTTATGTATTCATGTTGTAGAGCTTTTCGAGACGAGTTCGGCAGTCTTTCCGGATTCAAAATCAGAGTTATATATCAAAAGTTATCATCCGAAGAAGATTTGGGGCGAAAACGCGCGAGTCTAAGAAATTCTGGGCTGAAAATGAAGTCTGAAACTCCATACGGGCGTACAAATAAAGTTAGTACAAATAAAGTTACGGTCGTAACTCACACAACAACTAATGTGCAAAATGCCGAAGCCATGTTACGGCTGTAACATCTGAAAGTTACGGCTGTAAGTCCTCTATGTTACGGCCGTAATATCTGAAAGGTACGGCCGTAACTCTTGGCAGATGTATGATCATTTTTAAATATTTTATATTTTTGGTCTATTATTGAGGGGATGGCTGGTCTTGATCCGATCTAATGTAATAATGCTGGAGTTTTGGAGCTATTAGATGACTTTAGGTGTATAAATAGATCCCTTAGATCCATCATTTATCATCCTTCATCTTACATTTTTCCCACTTTGTAATATTTTTTTTTGTGTGAAGAACACACTTGTGTTCTTGAGAGTGTATGTAATAGTGGTTTAGCTTATGTTGTTGGGGGAGTTTATTGCTTCTTTCTCCTTTATCTACTAAGGGAGTTAGTATCAATTCTTTCCCTTTTTCAACTAATAATGACCACTCAAACTTGTAATATGTTGAATAAAGCCTTCATGGGCTAAGTTATCCTTGGCTGGGATTATAAACAAGGTTTGTCATGTTATTTAAGATTGTATAAAGATCTATTAGGGATTACTTACTATTATGTGTGATTTTCATTGTTTTACCAATCTTTATTTATTTGGCCAATAAATGATGATATTTATGGTCTTGATATGTTTCGAAATAAAATGTGTTTGATTAGATCAAATGATCTTCACTCTAAGTTGTTCTAGGGGATAGAAATATACCTCTAGACCTTAGATGCTTCTTTGAATTATTTTCATAAAACCTAATGCTATGTATTGAAGCCAATCAACATAGAAATATAGTGGATTGATTCAATATATAAGAGGCATTTTGACATTCGAAAGAGGAACCGTCTTTTTTAGGAAAATCGAATCTACACAACCTAATAAGTAAATTCATCTTATGATCTCTTATACATCTTCTATAACTAATGATGAACTAAGTTCGTAATCCCAACTATTTCATTTTACCTTTTATTAATCTATTATTAGTGCAATCTTTCATTTTCTTAAATTTTAGAACTATTATTGCATTTTCCTTGCAATTGTCAAACCAAACTCTTAAATTGTGTGTTTCACTCATCTAAATCTCTATAACAAATAGATAAATAGTGTATAATTCAATATATAACCTAACTTCCTCGTGGGAACGATAAACCGGACTCAAAAAGTCCACTTACTACTTGATACGATATCGTGCACTTACGATAGTTACATAAAAGACGTGCCAAGTTTTTGGCGCTGTTGCCGGGGAAGTATAAGTGTTATTTTGAAATATTACATTATTAACTATTGTTATAAATACAACTTTTCTTTGTTGTAAATTCTCTTGTCTATGCGGAGGACGTACAATCACGATTTAGTTTCACTAGATCCCGAGATTGAAGCCACATTCAGAAGAAGGCGAAGAGAACAAAAAACAAGTATTATTCCTTCACCATCAATGGCGGACGAACCAAACCCACCACTCCTCCAAGAAAATGATAACAAAAGAATTCCTCCGGTAGGGGGAATACCTAATGCTCAAACATTCAACATCAACATCCTATTGTGCCGGAAATAGATGAAGACAACATGCTCTTTGGGGAATTCATGAACCCCCATCTTTGAGCGCGCGAGCAAGTGTGATGTATCCACCATTTGGAGTGGACAATTTTCAAATTCGCCCGTATGTCATCAATCTCTTCTCCAACAACAACTCATTCTATGGAAGAACCGACGAGAATCCATATCTCCATATTAACCATTTTGTGGAGATTTGTGAAAATTTCAAATATCTAAATGTAAATGACGAGGCGATAAAAATGAGACTTTTTATGCACACTTTGAAGGACAGAGCAAGAGAGTGGCTAGATACCTTGCCACGACGAAGCATAACAAATTGGCCCGAATTTGTTCAGAAATTCACCACTAAATATTTTCCACCAATTAAAGTGGCAAAACTCAAATACGAAATCTCTACATTTCGTCAGCAAGATTCGGAGTCATTTCACGAAGCGTGGGAGACATACAAAGATATGCTATGAAAATGTTCTAACCATGGTTTCAATTTGGGAGCACAAGTCAATTACTTCTATTCTGGACTCTTACCTACATGTCGAGCCAATGTCGATTCATCATCAAATGGCTCACTTGGCAACAAAACTATGAGAGAGGCTTATAATTATAATATCTGTACTTTCTATTTTTGGTAATTTCTATTTTTGGTGTATGTTCATTTCGGACGACTCGATTGTTACTTTTTTGGAATTCTGAATCTATTTTGTTCTTGGATTTTTTCCATTTAGACGAGTTTCGGAGATCTTTTTACGTACTTTCGTCTTGAGTTATGTTTTATCGCATGTACGTTCGATTCTCGTAAAACTCGTTCGATTTCATTATTTCCCTTTTTCCATGAGTTCGTATGGTTGAGTTGCTCATGTTGTGAGTGTCGGATTGTTAATCCGACGTTGTATCCTGATTTTTCGGATGTTTGGGCCGTTTTGTAATTTCCTAGAAGTTTATAAATTTTATCTTCTTTGTTGTATTTCAGACTCCCGGATAGTCGGAAGTGTATTTTCTTTCAGCACTTAGCTTCGTCGTTATGGATACCTCGTGTTTATACTTCTGGGTTCTGTCCCCATGTTGCGTTCCGTCTTTGTATCGTCCTATGTAGGAAACGGCGTTCAGCAGTGTGGAACTGCTGCATGCATAACGCACGTTATGCATGCTTCATAGCGTGCGCTATCGATACCTGCATAACATACGTTATGCTTTACAGGTAACGTACGTTATGGCCTTCATCAGATAGTACAGAATGTTCTGCCGGGCTCTTACGTACGTTAACTTGTGGGAGGTTAGGTACGTAAATCTCATAGCGTACGTTAACTATTTGTGTTAACATACGTAACGCACTGTCAGGTGTTTAAATCCTGAGTTGACCTCAGATGCTTTATTTCGGTTCTTTTTCTTTCCCTTGCTCGCGACGGGAGTTCTTCGGGCGATCTGGAGCGATTCGTGCAGGGCAGTCCGTAGAGTTCCTCCGTAGATCGATTATTGTGTTCCAAGTAAGGTGTATCATCATCGTGGTCATCCTTCTCCGTCCGAATCGAGGTATATTTCGTTAGAACCCTAGTTTTTCGGGATTTCGGGATTTTGTCATGATTTCACCTTTTGAAGCCGATTTAACTTCGATAGGTTGTTAGATTGTGATTATATAGTCGTAGTCCCTTACTTTCAATATAGTTTATCGGATTAAACTTCTAGGTTTTCACCGTTAATAGATTGGAATCGTTTATGACTTCGTAGTGACCGGCGAATTGTTCCAACGGGTAGAATTAGGATGAATTCCTACGTTTCCGCAATATTGAGATTGTTTGTATATCATTATTGTCTTAGGATCGGATTTGTGAAGATTATTCGGACCGAAACACTTCCTCTCACCGTTTTTGTCTCGTCGTGTATTCAAGGCAAGTACATGTATTACATTCCGTTATGTGTGTTACGGTTTCGGTATGAATGATGAATTATGATCTTTTGGGTGTGTGAGTTATTTGTCCTTCCACCTGGAGCGTTCGACGGGATGTCTGGGGGTCGATACTAAGGGGTACGGCCGCGGAAGTGGACTTGGGTGCGTGTGTGGTTGAACTTCCACCCGGAGCGTTCGACGGGGCCTCTGGGGGCCGATACTAAGGGGTACGGCCACGAAGTGGATTCCCACCCGGAGCGTTCGACGGGGCGTCTGGGGGTCGATACTAAGGGGTACGGCCACGGGTTACCAGTTGTGAATGTTTGTGATATTGTGATGAATTCCTAAACTGTTTTGAATGCCAATGTGATATTCCGGAATATGGCTTTTCAAATGTTCTCTGAATGAGATGACTGTATAAATCGTATCTGTATATAATGTAGTGTAATTGTGTACTTGTACTAGCTATTCGAATGCTAACCCCTTAAATGGGGGAAATGCGTCTTATGCATTTCAGGTATCGGTCGAGCTGAGGAGCTGGCACGGGATACGCATGCAAATGATGGACCGGCATGATGATGAGGCTCGAGTCTGTATTAGATGTTTTGTTATTATGTCTACTTGGGTGTGGGATATTATTTGGTTTCATTAATCTAGGTTAAAGTCCCCTGCGTGGGTAATGAACTCGTATTGACTCATACTTCTTGATGTCTGATTAAAATGTTTTGGCCGAGGCCACGGCCCTATTTTACTATGTTTATTGTGTCTTATTAGAATTGTTTGTGAATCTTGTGTCATGTGTTAGCCTGGTAGACCTTATGAAGGTTTTACGGCATGTAACGTCCCTTAAGTGTAATTGGGGTGCTACATTTATGGTATCAGATCCTTAGGTTATGAATGCCTAGGCTGTTGATTAATTTTGGGTCTGTAAGTCGTGTCGTTAGAGTCAGTTGTTGAGCCTAATATCATCGTGCTACCATCTCTTCGTGCGACCCGTGGCTGTAAGTCTCCTCGAACTCTTATATTTCCGTAATTCATTTCCTTGTGTTGTTTGGAATTATGAATTGTGGTACCGACCTTGCAAACTGTGAATTTTTATGATCTTGTTCCTTTCATATCTTTTCTTCAGTATGTTGAGAGGTCGCGATAGACCAGCTAGGGGGCATGGCCGAGGTCGTGGTCATGGTGCAGATAATGAGGAAGCTCCACTTTCTCAGTCCTCTGCAGGTTCGGCCTCTCATTCAGTGTCGAACACTCTACCTCTGAGTTCTGACGGGCAGCAGAATTTGTCAGTCAGTCAAGATCAGCCGTCAGGGAGTAATGCCGATATGGGAGCTACTGCTGTGCTTCAGCAGTTGGTAGCTCATCTTGCCCAGATAGCTCAGGGTGGACGCCAGAATCCGCCCCCGACTCCTGAGGATGAAGCTAGTAAGTGGCTTCAGAAGGTGACTAAGATGCACCCTCCTCGTTTCACTAGTAGTATTGACTCCCTCGGTTGGGAGAATTGGCTTTTTCAGTTGGGAAGGACTTTCGATGTCGTAGCTTCTCCCGATGACAGGAGGGTACATATTGCTCAGTACCTCCTGGATAAGGAAGTTGCGGAATGGTGGGAGGCTGTGGCGCCCAGAGACCGCCCAGCCACTTGGGAGGAATTTAAGACTGCTATGGAAGCAGAATGTTGTCCACCGCTAGTCAAAGAATGCAGGATTGTGGAATTCTTCACTGCTACACCTCTGGATGTGCCGATTTCTCAGGCCATCATCTCTTATAATCAGCAATTGGGATTCGTAAAAGATCAGGTGAGGACTGAGGCCGATAAAATCCGTTATTTCAATATGCGCATGAAGCCGCATATCAGGCAGAGTATGGCACCGCTCATGTGTGCCACCTTGAAGGAATACCAGGATCGCGCCCTAGCGATTGAGATGGCTGTCCCGGAATCAGAGTTGGGTTCCAAGGCCAAGAAACAGAAGACAACTAGCAATTTTTTAGCCGGCAAGAGTGGTCGATTTTCGAAATCTCAATCTGATCCTACATCTTGGAAGAGGCCGTTTCATCAGGCCGGTGGATCTCAGGGTAACCGTTCAGTCCAGTATATTGTATCTGGCGGCAGAGTTTGTTTTAACTGCAACCAATATGAGCATTTGATGAAGGATTGTCCATTTCCTTTAGTTACTTGCTTTACTTGCGGACAGACCGGGCATCTGGCAACTCATTGCGAGAGGGCTACCAGAGCCGCCAGATCTCCGAATACCGCTGCCGTTCAGAAGGAGATTAGCATCGATCAGAAGACTCCAATCACTCAGGTTCCTTAGAGTTCGGGCCGTGGTAGGGGTCGGGGTCAGCCAAACCGCCGAGCTGCATCTAGTTCGGGCTCAGTCCATCCTCGGTTGTATCAGATGAGGCGCACAGAGGAGGCAGACGTTCCGGTGGCGTCAGGTACCACTCAGATCCTTTATCATACAGTTTCGGTGCTTTTTTATTCGGGTGCTACCCACTCTTTTATTGCTTCGGATTGTGTGTGTCGTATTGGTATTGATTGCTTGTTCGAGTGTGAACCGTTTGTAGTGGGTATGCCTAGTGGGGATCGTATGGTTGGGAACCGGGAAGTTAGGGATTGCCCAATGAGGATCGGGAGCCGGGATTGGCCCTCGAATCTCATTGTTGTAGACCTTAGGGGCGAGGATTTGATTCTCGGGGACGATTGGTTGGATCGTCACGGTGCCGTCATGAACTATCGGACTCGTACGATCTCGATAGTGGCTGAGGATGGCACAGAGCATACACTTGTTGGTTGTAAGCTGGGTAGATCGGGTAATGTGATTAGTGCCTTGAAGGCGATAAAACTTCTGAACTAGGGTTGTGTAGGCTACTGGTGTTACGCTTTGAAGGCGGAGAATGGTGGAGTTGACATGTCGTCGATTCCAGTTGTTAGTGAGTATCCCGACGTATTTCCGAATGACATGCCGGGATTACTGCCGCAGCGGGAGGTTGGGTTTCCTATTGATCTAGAGACGAACGCGGATCCTGTTTCTCGAGCGCCGTACCGTATGGCACCGTTGGAGATGTTAGAATTGAAGAAGCAGTTGAGAGAATTGCTAGATAAGGGGTATATTCGACCGAGCGCATCGCCTTGGTGTGCACCTGTGCTTTTTGTTAGAAGGATGGGTCGCTTCGTTTATGCATCGATTATCGAGAATTAAACAAGTTAACCATCAAAATAAGTACCCTTTGCCCCGGATCGGTGACTTATTTGATCAACTTCAGGGAGCGACAGTCTTCTCGAAGATTGATTTACGATCGGGCTACTACCGGTTGAGGATTCGGGATAGCGATCTACCGAAAGCTGCTTTTCAGACGAGATATGGCCATTACGAGTTTGTGGTTATGCCGTTCGGGCTAACCAATACCCCAGCAGTGTTCATGCAGTTGATGAACAATGTTTTTATTGAGTATCTGGACAAATTCATAGTCGTCTTTATCGACGACATTCTTATCTATTCCCGGAGTCGGGAGGGGCACGCCTTACATCTCCGGACTGTGTTAGATATTTTGAGAGCTGAGCAGATGTACGCGAGGTTCTCTAAGTGTGAGTTTTGGCTCAAGGAAGTGATATTCCTCGGGCATGTGATTTCAGCTGAGGGAGTTCGGGTAGATCCGCAGAAGATAGAGGCAATGATGGCTTGGGAACCACCGAGAAATGTGAAGGAAGTGAGGAGTTTTTTGGGACTTGCAGGCTATTACCGTACATTCGTCGAAGGATTTTCTAAGATCGCTAGACCACTCACCCAGTTACTCCAAAAGACTCAGAAGTTTGAGTGGAACGCAGATAGGCAGGACAGTTTTGATGAGTTGAAGAGACGGTTGACTACCGCACCCGTTTTAGCATTGCCTCAGGGGAACGAGGATTTTGTGGTTTATAGTGATGCTTCGGGACTCGGACTTGGATGTGTCTTGATGCATAGAGGTAGAGTCATTGCTTATGTGTCCCGTCAGTTGAAACCTTACGAAGCAAACTACCCTACGCATGATTTAGAATTAGCGTGGTCGTCTTCGCTTTAAAAATCTGGAGGCATTATCTCTATGGATCGTCGTGTAAGATTTACACGGACCACAAGAGTTTAAAATATATCTTCATCAAAAGGAGTTTAATATGAGACAGCGTACATGGTTGGAGTTAATTAAAGATTATGACCTCGAAATTCTTTACCATCCGGGTAAGGCTAATGTGGTGGCAAACGCGTTGAGTCGTAAGCCGATGGCACTACAGATGTTATAGGTACTTATGCCTCAAAGCAAGGTCCAGTGGGATTTGATTTGTCAGGATATCGAGGTTTGGTTCCAGAGAGTTCAGGGCCAGTTATGTGCGTTAGAAATCACTTCGTCCTTAGTTGATGATATCAAGGCGAGGCAATATGATGATCCACTTTTAGTCGAGTTGAGAGAGGACGTGAAGAAGGGGAAAGCCCCTGTATTTGTGATTCATGATGATGGAGTTTTGAGATTTCACGGCAGATTATGTGTACCGAGTGATATTGAGTTGAGACAGAAGATCTTGAGTGAAGCTCATACTACACCTTACTCCATACATCCTGGTACGAGCAAAATGTACAAGGATGTAAGGAGTAACTACTGGTGGAGCAATTTGAAGATGGACGTTAGCGAGTTTGTGGCGAAGTGTTTGACCTGTCAGCAGGTTAAGATTGAGCATCAGCGGCCCGTGGGGTTATTACGACCATTTCCCATTCCGGAGTGGAAGTGGGAAGACATCTCTATGGATTTCATTACCGGTATGCCTAGGACTCAAACTGGAATGAACATGATTTGGGTTATTGTTGATCGACTAACCAAATCAGCTCATTTTCTGGGTATTAAGGACACTTGGGGGCCGGAGAGACTAGCACGAGTGTTTATTGCAGAGATCATGAGGTTACATGGGACTCCTAGGAGTATTGTTTCGGGTCGAGATGGCCAGTTTTTATCACATTTTTGGTAGCCTTTTCATCGAGCTTTGGGGACTGAGTTGAGACTCAGCACATCCTACCACCCTCAGACAGACGGGCAGTCAGAGCGAACGATTCAGACGCTGGAGGATATGTTGAGAGCCTGTGCTTTAGACTGGAAGGATGATTGGGAGTCACACTTGCCATTGATCGAGTTCACGTACAACAATAGTTGGCACGCCTCGATCAAAATGGCATCATTTGAGGCATTGTATGGTAGGAGGTGCAGATTACCGTTGTGTTGGGATGATGCATCCGAGTTTGTTGGTACCGAACCAGATATGGTAGTTGATACGAGAGAGAAGATTGCTTTGATTCGTGATAGATTGTTGACGGCCCAGAGTCGACAGAAGTCTTACGCCGACACGCGCCACCGGCCGTTTGAGTTTGAGGTGGGAGACCATGTGTTGCTTAAGGTGTCGCTGACACGGGGAGTTTACCGCTTCAGCCAGAAGGGCAAACTTAGTCCGAGATATATTGGACCGTTCGAGATTTTAGAGAAAGTTGGAGAGCTTGCATATTGGTTAGGTTTGCCGCCGTCCTTGAGTCACGTGCATAACGTGTTACATGTTTCCCAACTTAGGAGGTACGTACTGGACCCTAGCCATATTATTCATTTTGGAGAGATTGAGTTGGGGCCTGACATTACCATCGAAGAGAGGCCGATTCAGATTTTAGAACGTCGGGTGAAGCAACTTAGGCACAAAACCATTCCTTTGGTTAAGGTGCAGTGGTCGAGACATGGATCCAAGGAAGCCACGTGGGAGACGGAAGAGGATATGAATTCGAGATACCCCGAGTTATTCGCATTGTAAGTTTCGGGACAAAACTTATTTTTAGGGGGGAGAATGTAATATCCGTGTTTTCTATTTTTGGTAATTTCTATTTTTGGTGTATGTTCATTTCGGAGGACCCGCTTGTTACTATTTTGAAATTATGAATCTATTTTGTTCTTGGTATTTTTCCATTTGGACGAGTTTTGGAGATGTTTTTACGTACATTCGTCTTGAGTTATGTTTTATCGCATGTATGTTCGATTCTCGTAAAACTCGTTCAATTTCGTTATTTAACTTTTTCCATGAGTTCGTATGGTTGAGTTGCTCATGTTGTGAGTGTCGGATTGTTAATCCGACGTTGTATCCTGATTTTTCGGACATTTGGGCCGTTTTGTAATTTCTTAGAAGTTTAGGGAACTTTATCTTCTTTGTTGTATTTCGGATTCCAGGATAGTCGGAAGTGTATTTCTTTCAGCACTTAGCTTCGTCGTTATGGATACCTCTTGTTTACACTTCTGGGTTCTGTCCTCGTGTTGTGTTCCGTCTTTGTATCGTCCTATGTAGGAAACGGTGTTCAGCAGTGTGGAACTGCTGCATGCATAACGCACGTTATGCATGCTTCTTAGCGTGCGCTATCGATACCTGCATAACATACGTTATGCTTTACAGGTAACGTACGTTATGGCCTTCATCAGATAGTACAGAATGTTCTGCCGGGCTCTTACGTACGTTAACTTGTGGGAGGTTACGTACGTAAATCTCATAGCCTACGTTAACTATTTGTGTTAACGTACGTAACGCTTGTCAGTGTTTAAATCCTGAGTTGACCTTAGACGCTTTATTTCGGTTCTTTTTCTTTCCCTTGCTCGCGACGGGAGTTCTTCGGGCGATCTGGAGCGATTCGTGCAGGGCAGTCCGTAGAGTTCCTCCGTAGATCGATTATTGTGTTCCAAGTAAGGTGTATCATCATCGTGGTCATCCTTCTCCGTCCGAATCGAGGTATATTTCGTTAGAACCCTAGTTTTTCGGGATTTCGGGATTTTGTCATGATTTCACCTTTTGAAGTCGATTTAACTTCGATAGGTTGTTAGATTGTGATTATATAGTCGTAGTCCCTTACTTTCAATATAGTTTATCGGATTAAACTTCTAGGTTTTCACCGTTAATAGATTGGAATCGTTTATGACTTCGTAGTGACCGGCGAATTGTTCCAACGGGTAGAATTAGGATGAATTCCTACGTTTCCGCAATATTGAGATTGTTTGTATATCATTATTGTCTTAGGATCGGATTTGTGAAGATTATTCGGACCGAAACACTTCCTCTCACCGTTTCTGTCTCGTCGTGTATTCAAGGCAAGTACATGTATTACATTCCGTTATGTGTGTTACGGTTTCGGTATGAATGATGAATTATGATCTTTTGGGTGTGTGAGTTATTTGTCCTTCCACCTGGAGCGTTCGACGGGATGTCTGGGGGTCGATACTAAGGGGTACGGCCGCGGAAGTGGACTTGGGTGCGTGTGTGGTTGAACTTCCACCCGGAGCGTTCGACGGGGCCTCTGGGGGCCGATACTAAGGGGTACGGCCACGAAGTGGTTTCCCACCCGGAGCGTTCGACGGGGCGTCTGGGGTTCGATACTAAGGGGTACGGCCACGGGTTACCAGTTGTGAATATTTGTGATATTGTGATGAATTCCTAAACTGTTTTGAATGCCAATGTGATATTCCGGAATATGGCTTTTCAAATGTTCTCTGAATGAGATGACTGTATAAATCGTATCTGTATATAATGTAGTGTAATTGTGTACTTGTACTAGCTATTCGAATGCTAACCCCTTAAATGGGGGAAATGCGTCTTATGCATTTCAGGTATCGGTCGAGCTGAGGAGCTGGCACGGGATACGCATGCAAATGATGGACCGGCATGATGATGAGGCTCGAGTCTGTATTAGATGTTTTGTTATTATGTCTACTTGGGTGTGGGATATTATTTGGTTTCATTAATCTAGGTTAAAGTCCCCTGCGTGGGTAATGAACTCGTATTGACTCATACTTCTTGATGTATGATTAAAATGTTTTGGCCGAGGCCACGGCCCTATTTTACTATGTTTATTGTGTCTTATGAGAATTGTTTGTGAATCTTGTGTCATGTGTTAGCCTGGTAGACCTTATGAAGGTTTTACGGCATGTAACGTCCCTTAAGTGTAATTGGGGTGCTACATTTATGGTATCAGATCCTTAGGTTATGAATGCCTAGGCTGTTGATTAATTTTGGGTCTGTAAGTCGTGTCGTTAGAGTCAGTTGTTGAGCCTAATATCATCGTGCTACCATCTCTTCGTGCGACCCGTGGCTGTAAGTCTCCTCGAACTCTTATATTTCCGTAATTCATTTCCTTGTGTTGTTTGGAATTATGAATTGTGGTACCGACCTTGCAAACTGTGAATTTTTATGATCTTGTTCCTTTCATATCTTTTCTTCAGTATGTTGAGAGGTCGCGATAGACCAGCTATGGGGCATGGCCGAGGTCGTGGTCATGGTGCAGATAATGAGGAAGCTCCGCTTTCTCAGTCCTCTGCAGGTTCGGCCTCTCATTCAGTGTCGAACACTCTACCTCTGAGTTCTGACGGGCAGCAGAATTTGTCAGTCAGTCAAGATCAGCCGTCAGGGAGTAATGCCGATATGGGAGCTACTGCTGTGCTTCAGCAGTTGGTAGCTCATCTTGCCCAGATAGCTCAGGGTGGACGCCAGAATCCGCCCCCGACTCCTGAGGATGAAGCTAGTAAGTGGCTTCAGAAGGTGACTAAGATGCACCCTCCTCGTTTCACTAGTAGTATTGACTCCCTCGATTGGGAGAATTGGCTTTTTCAGTTGGGAAGGACTTTCGATGTCGTAGCTTCTCCCGATGACAGGAGGGTACATATTGCTCAGTACCTCCTGGATAAGGAAGTTGCGGAATGGTGGGAGGCTGTGGCGCCCAGAGACCGCCCAGCCACTTGGGAGGAATTTAAGACTGCTATGGAAGCAGAATGTTGTCCACCGCTAGTCAAAGAACGCAGGATTGTGGAATTCTTCACTGCTACACCTCTGGATGTGCCGATTTCTCAGGCCATCATCTCTTATAATCAGCAATTGGGATTCGTAAAAGATCAGGTGAGGACTGAGGCCGATAAAATCCGTTATTTCAATATGCGCATGAAGCCGCATATCAGGCAGAGTATGGCACCGCTCATGTGTGCCACCTTGAAGGAATACCAGGATCGCGCCCTAGCGATTGAGATGGCTGTCCCGGAATCAGAGTTGGGTTCCAAGGCCAAGAAACAGAAGACAACTAGCAATTTTTTAGCCGGTAAGAGTGGTCGATTTTCGAAATCTCAATCTGATCCTACATCTTGGAAGAGGCCGTTTCATCAGGCCGGTGGATCTCAGGGTAACCGTTCAGTCCAGTATATTGTATCTGGCGGCAGAGTTTGTTTTAACTGCAACCAATATGAGCATTTGATGAAGGATTGTCCATTTCCTTTAGTTACTTGCTTTACTTGCGGACAGACCGGGCATCTGGCAACTCATTGCGAGAGGGCTACCAGAGCCGCCAGATCTCCGAATACCGCTGCCGTTCAGAAGGAGCTTAGCATCGATCAGAAGACTCCAATCACTCAGGTTCCTTAGAGTTCGGGCCGTGGTAGGGGTCGGGGTCAGCCAAACCGCCGAGCTGCATCTAGTTCGGGCTCAGTCCATCCTCGGTTGTATCAGATGAGGCGCACAGAGGAGGCAGACGTTCCGGTGGCGTCAGGTACCACTCAGATCCTTTATCATACAGTTTCGGTGCTTTTTTATTCGGGTGCTACCCACTCTTTTATTGCTTCGGATTGTGTGTGTCGTATTGGTATTGATTGCTTGTTCGAGTGTGAACCGTTTGTAGTGGGTATGCCTAGTGGGGATCGTATGGTTGGGAACCGGGAAGTTAGGGATTGCCCAATGAGGATTGGGAGTCGGGATTGGCCCTCGAATCTCATTGTTGTAGACCTTAGGGGCGAGGATTTGATTCTCGGGGACAATTGGTTGGATCGTCACGGTGCCGTCATGAACTATCGGACTCGTACGATCTCGATAGTGGCTGAGGATGGCACAGAGCATACACTTGTTGGTTGTAAGCCGGGTAGATCGGGTAATGTGATTAGTGCCTTGAAGGCGATAAAACTTCTGAACTAGGGTTGTGTAGGCTACTGGTGTTACGCTTTGAAGGCGGAGAATGGTGGAGTTGACATGTCGTCGATTCCAGTTGTTAGTGAGTATCCCGACGTATTTCCGAATGACTTGCCGGGATTACTGCCGCAGCGGGAGGTTGGGTTTCCTATTGATCTAGAGACGAACGCGGATCCTGTTTCTCGAGCGCCGTACCGTATGGCACCGTTGGAGATGTTAGAATTGAAGAAGCAGTTGAGAGAATTGCTAGATAAGGGGTATATTCGACCGAGCGCATCGCCTTGGTGTGCACCTGTGCTTTTTGTTAGAAGGATGGGTCGCTTCGTTTATGCATCGATTATCGAGAATTAAACAAGTTAACCATCAAAATAAGTACCCTTTGCCCCGGATCGGTGACTTATTTTATCAACTTCAGGGAGCGACAGTCTTCTCGAAGATTGATTTACGATCGGGCTACTACCGGTTGAGGATTCGGGATAGCGATCTACCTAAAGCTGCTTTTCAGACGAGATATGGCCATTACGAGTTTGTGGTTATGCCGTTCGGGCTAACCAATACCCCAGCAGTGTTCATGCAGTTGATGAACAATGTTTTTATTGAGTATCTGGACAAATTCATAGTCGTCTTTATCGACGACATTCTTATCTATTCCCGGAGTCGGGAGGAGCACGCCTTACATCTCCGGACTGTGTTAGATATTTTGAGAGCTGAGCAGATGTACGCGAGGTTCTCTAAGTGTGAGTTTTGGCTCAAGGAAGTGATATTCCTCGGGCATGTGATTTCAGCTGAGGGAGTTCGGGTAGATCCGCAGAAGATAGAGGCAATGATGGCTTGGGAACCACCGAGAAATGTGAAGGAAGTGAGGAGTTTTTTGGGACTTGCAGGCTATTACCGTAGATTCGTCGAAGGATTTTCTAAGATCGCTAGACCACTCACCCAGTTACTCCAAAAGACTCAGAAGTTTGAGTAGAACGCAGATAGGCAGGACAGTTTTGATGAGTTGAAGAGACGGTTGACTACCGCACCCGTTTTAGCATTGCCTCAGGGGAACGAGGATTTTGTGGTTTATAGTGATGCTTCGGGACTCGGACTTGGATGTGTCTTGATGCATAGAGGTAGAGTCATTGCTTATGTGTCCCGTCAGTTGAAACCTTACGAAGCAAACTACCCTACGCATGATTTAGAATTAGCAGCGGTCGTCTTCGCTTTAAAAATCTGGAGGCATTATCTCTATGGATCGTCGTGTAAGATTTACACGGACCACAAGAGTTTAAAATATATCTTCAGTCAAAAGGAGTTTAATATGAGACAGCGTACATGGTTGGAGTTAATTAAAGATTATGACCTCGAAATTCTTTACCATCCGGGTAAGGCTAATGTGGTGGCAAACGCGTTGAGTCGTAAGCCGATGGCACTACAGATGTTATAGGTACTTATGCCTCAAAGCAAGGTCCAGTGGGATTTGATTTGTCAGGATATCGAGGTTTGGTTCCAGAGAGTTCAGGGCCAGTTATGTGCGTTAGAAATCACTTCGTCCTTAGTTGATGATATCAAGGCGAGGCAATATGATGATCCACTTTTAGTCGAGTTGAGAGAGGACGTGAAGAAGGGGAAAGCCCCTGTATTTGTGGTTCATGATGATGGAGTTTTGAGATTTCACGGCAGATTATGTGTACCGAGTGATATTGAGTTGAGACAGAAGATCTTGAGTGAAGCTCATACTACACCTTACTCCATACATCCTGGTACGAGCAAAATGTACAAGGATGTAAGGAGTAACTACTGGTGGAGCAATTTGAAGACGGACGTTAGCGAGTTTGTGGCGAAGTGTTTGACCTGTCAGCAGGTTAAGATTGAGCATCAGCGGCCCGTGGGGTTATTACGACCATTTCCCATTCCGGAGTGGAAGTGGGAAGACATCTCTATGGATTTCATTACCGGTATGCCTAGGACTCAGACTGGAATGAACATGATTTGGGTTATTGTTGATCGACTAACCAAATCAGCTCATTTTCTGGGTATTAAGGACACTTGGGGGCCGGAGAGACTAGCACGAGTGTTTATTGCAGAGATCATGAGGTTACATGGGACTCCTAGGAGTATTGTTTCGGGTCGAGATGGCCAGTTTTTATCACATTTTTGGTAGGCTTTTCATCGAGCTTTGGGGACTGAGTTGAGACTCAGCACATCCTACCACCCTCAGACAGACGGGCAGTCAGAGCGGACGATTCAGACGCTGGAGGATATGTTGAGAGCCTATGCTTTAGACTGGAAGGATGATTGGGAGTCACACTTGCCATTGATCGAGTTCACGTACAACAATAGTTGGCACGCCTCGATCAAAATGGCATCATTTGAGGCATTGTATGGTAGGAGGTGCAGATTACCGTTGTGTTGGGATGATGCATCCGAGTTTGTTGGTACCGAACCAGATATGATAGTTGATACGAGAGAGAAGATTGCTTTGATTCGTGATAGATTGTTGACGGCCCAGAGTCGACAGAAGTCTTACGCCGACACGCGCCACCGGCCGTTTGAGTTTGAGGTGGGAGACCATGTGTTGCTTAAGGTGTCGCTGACACGGGGAGTTTACCGCTTCAGCCAGAAGGGCAAACTTAGTCCGAGATATATTGGACCGTTCGAGATTTTAGAGAAAGTTGGAGAGCTTGCATATTGGTTAGGTTTGCCGCCGTCCTTGAGTCACGTGCATAACGTGTTACATGTTTCCCAACTTAGGAGGTACGTACTGGACCCTAGCCATATTATTCATTTTGGAGAGATTGAGTTGGGGCCTGACATTACCATCGAAGAGAGGCCGATTCAGATTTTAGAACGTCGGGTGAAGCAACTTAGGCACAAAACCATTCCTTTGGTTAAGGTGCAGTGGTCGAGACATGGATCTAAGGAAGCCACGTGGGAGACGGAAGAGGATATGAATTCGAGATACCCCGAGTTATTCGCATTGTAAGTTTCGGGACGAAACTTATTTTTAGGGGGGAGAATGTAATATCCGTGTTTTCTATTTTTGGTAATTTCTATTTTTGGTGTATGTTCATTTCGGAGGACTCGCTTGTTACTGTTTTGAAATTATGAATCTATTTTGTTCTTGGTATTTTTCCATTTGGACGAGTTTTGGAGATGTTTTTACGTACATTCGTCTTGAGTTATGTTTTATCGCATGTACGTTCGATTCTCGTAAAACTCGTTCAATTTCGTTATTTAACTTTTTCCATGAGTTCGTATGGTTGAGTTGCTCATGTTTTGAGTGTCGGATTGTTAATCCGACGTTGTATCCTGATTTTTCGGACATTTGGGCCGTTTTGTAATTTCTTAGAAGTTTAGGGAACTTTATCTTCTTTGTTGTATTTCGGATTCCAGGATAGTCGGAAGTGTATTTCTTTCAGCACTTAGCTTCGTCGTTATGGATACCTCTTGTTTACACTTCTGGGTTCTGTCCTCGTGTTGTGTTCCGTCTTTGTATCGTCCTATGTAGGAAACGGTGTTCAGCAGTGTGGAACTGCTGCATGCATAATGCACGTTATGCATGCTTTTTAGCGTGCGCTATCGATACCTGCATAACATACGTTATGCTTTACAGGTAACGTACGTTATGGCCTTCATCAGATAGTACAGAATGTTCTGCCGGGCTCTTACGTACGTTAACTTGTGGGAGGTTACGTACGTAAATCTCATAGCCTACGTTAACTATTTGTGTTAACGTACGTAACGCACTGTCAGGTGTTTAAATCCTGAGTTGACCTTAGACGCTTTATTTCGGTTCTTTTTCTTTCCCTTGCTCGCGACGGGAGTTCTTCGGGCGATCTGGAGCGATTCGTGCAGGGCAGTCCGTAGAGTTCCTCCGTAGATCGATTATTGTGTTCCAAGTAAGGTGTATCATCATCGTGGTCATCCTTCTCCGTCCGAATCGAGGTATATTTCGTTAGAACCCTAGTTTTTCGGGATTTCGGGATTTTGTCATGATTTCACCTTTTGAAGCCGATTTAACTTCGATAGGTTGTTAGATTGTGATTATATAGTCGTAGTCCCTTACTTTCAATATAGTTTATCGGATTAAACTTCTAGGTTTTCACCGTTAATAGATTGGAATCGTTTATGACTTCGTAGTGACCGGCGAATTGTTCCAATGGGTAGAATTAGGATGAATTCCTACGTTTCCGCAATATTGAGATTGTTTGTATATCATTATTGTCTTAGGATCGGATTTGTGAAGATTATTCGGACCGAAACCCTTCCTTTCACCGTTTCCATCTCGTCATGTATTCAAGGCAAGTACATGTATTACATTCCATTATGTGTGTTACGGTTTTGGTATGAATGATGAATTATGATCTTTTGGGTGTGTGAGTTATTTGTCCTTCCACCCGGAGCGTTCGACGGGACGTCTGGGGGTCGATACTAAGGGGTACGGCCGCGGTAGTGGACTTGGGTGCGTGTGTGGTTGAACTTCCACCCGGAGCGTTCGACGGGTCGTATGGGGGCCGATACTAAGGGGTACAACCGCGGAAGTGGTTTCCCACCCGGAGCGTTCGACGGGGCGTCTGGGGGTCGATACTAAGGGGTACGGCCACGAGTTACCAGTTGTGAATGTTTGTGATATTGTGATGAATTCCTAAACTGTTTTGAATGTCAATGTGATATTCCGGAATATGGCTTTTCAAATATTTTCTGAATGAGATGACTGTATAAATCGTATCTGTATATAATATAGTGTAATTGTGTACTTGCACTAGCTATTCGAATGTTAACCCCTTAAATAGGGGAAATGCGTCTTATGCATTTCAGATATCGGTCGAGCTGATGAGCTGGCACGGGATACGCATGCAAAGGATGGACTGGCATGATGATGAGGCTCGAGTCTGTATTAGATGTTTTGTTATTATGTCTACTTGGGTGTTGGATATTATTTGGTTTCATTAATCTTGGTTAAAGTCCCATGCGTGGGTAATGAACTCGTATTGACTCATACTTCTTCATGTCCGATTAAAATGTTTTGGCCGAGGTCACGGCCCTATTTTACTATGTTTATTATGTCTTATAAGAATTGTCTGTGAATTTTGTGTCATGTATTAGCCTGGTAGACCTTATGAAGGTTTTACGGCATGTAACGTCCCTTAAGTGTAATTGGGGTGTTACAATAATCTTTTTGAGGTTATAAGTGAACAGATTGCAAGATGGCCAGACAGAAATATCCAAAAGAAACCAAATGGTGTTTTTGAAGTGGATTCTTATTCACTTATGTTGGCAAAAATTGAAGCTTTATCAAAGAAAGTCGAGGACGTGTCTTTTTCAACTCCTCAATCTGTGAAGACGGTGCAAACTCCACAAGTTTTAGCTCTTTCATGTGAAATTTGTGGAGCAACTCACAATAGCACTATATGTCCCTTAGTGCAATAGGAACAGTCATTCCCACCACCAGAACAAGTGGCATATGCTCAGAATTTCCAAAGACAAACATACAATCCTTACGGGCCAACATACAATTCAGGGTACAAAAATCATCCAAACTTTTCTTATGCAAACAACAACAATGTGTTGAATCCAACGCATCAAGAAAAGAAGTCCGGGTGGGAAGAAGCAATCACAAAGCTATCCGAACAACAACTGAAGTATCAACAACGCAATGATGCTTCAATTAAAAATCTGGACACACAAGTTGGCCAAATGGCCAAAATACTTTCAAAAAGATCCCAAGGCATGTTACATAGAAATACCGAGGTAAATCCAAGGGAGAGTGTCCAGGATATCACAACAAGAAGTGGAGTGCAGTTGCCCAAGATTTCTGTGGAAAATCATCTGAAAAACAAAAAAATAAACAAAGTCGAGAAACAGAAAAAGAATCTGAATCAGGACCTTCATCTCAAAAAGGTCCAGTTGCTGCCAAATCTTATGTTCCACCCATCCCTTTTCCTCAACGGTTGAAGAATCACAAGCTCGATGCGCAATTCGGCAAATTTTTGGAAATTTTCAAAAAGCTACACATCAACATACCTTTTGCCGATGCTCTAGCACAAATGCCAAGCTATGCCAAATTTATTAAAGATATTCTTTCTAACAAACGAAGGCTTGAAGAATATGAAACTGCCATGCTAACAGAGGAATGTAGCGCAATACTACAAAAGAAGTTGCCACCCAAGCTAAAAGATGCGGGAACTTTTACAATCCCATGTACAATTGGTGAAGTGAATATTGACAAAGCTCTTTGTGATTTAGGGTCAAGCATCAATTTGATGCCCCTGTCAATTTTCAACAAACTAAACTTTGGAGAAGCAAAAGCAACAATAGTTTCACTGCAATTAGCTGATCGGTCAATAAAATATCCACATAGGATAATAGAAGATGTGCTAATCAAGGTTGAGAAATTTATATTTCCAGCAGATTTTATCATCCTTGACAAGGAGGAAGATCAGGATATTCCTATTATCTTGGGACGGCCATTTCTTGCAACCGGACATGCTCTTATTGACGTCTACGAAGGGAAGCTAATTCTTAGAGTGGAAGACGAACATGCCACCTTCAATGTCCTAGAAACTTTGAATCATCCCTTCATAGATGATTATTGTCTAAAAATTGATGCAATTGATGCCAGAATATGAACAACGTCTTGAGAATCTGACGTTAAAAGATCTAGTTTGCCAATTTGTAAGGAAATTGGATGGGAAGCTTCTCCCCAACTCATATAAGGCGTTTAAGCCGTTTCTGAACGTAAAATCAGAGGAAGATGTGGGCCACAATCACAACTACTGTACATACGCGTAAGTATCTTTTATTTTTGTCATATGGTGAGATTTTCTGAATAAATAAAGTGATACGCAATATATGCATTCATTATTCTATTGAGTAGTTGAAGCGCAATTAACGCAATCACAGATTTGTTAAAAAAATTTACCTTATTTTTCTTTAATAAATAAACATTGTGCTTGTTTCTTTTATTCATCCCTCAAACTTGTACTTTTCTTTTTTTCTCTCAAATTAGTTTCTTTTCAAAAATGGAATCATCATCTTCCACAAAAAGATTTAACTCAGTCTGCATTTTTGGTGGAGCTAGTTATGGAACAGAGGCATGCTTTACTGAAGCAGCCCACAACTTGGGTCGTACCTTAGGAGAAAAATGCATTCATGTAGTTTACGGAGGAGGAAGTCTAGGATTAATGGAACGCGCTGCTGCTTCTGCCTATATGGAAGGAGTAAAAGTGTTGGGAATAATTCCAAAACCTCTAGCTGAAAGTAAAATCATCGGGCAACTATTAGAGATGAGTTTAGAGCTGTAAATATGCAAGATCGCATAACTCACATGATGAATAATTCTGACGCCTTTATCACCCTTCCTGGTGGTTTTGGCACTCTTGAGGAAGTTTTTCATATGGTTACCAAAGCCCAGCTAAATGTTCATAAAAAACCAATAGGTCTGCTTAATGTCAATGGTTTCTTTGATGGTTTACTATCTTTCATCGACTACTCTGCTGATAAAGGTTTTATTTCTGAGTTTGCTAAATGAATCATAGTCGTTGCAACAACACCAGAAGAACTAATCAAAAAACTCATTGAATTTGTTCCTCAACCAGATCCAGCTCTAGCTAATATTGTCTGGATGGAAGATTTTACCGTGAGAAAACGAAAAGTGGATTCATTTCTCTCCCTTTGATAACCCATATCGGACCTCTTGTTATTTTTACTTTCTGTTGTGTGTAAAAATCGTGCTAAATGATGGCAGCTTAAGGAGTTTCTTTTTGATCTCTTGACGCGCATCTATTCGCGATTTATGTATTTTTATTTTTATTGCTGTAATTTTTATTGTTTATTTTTAATAAAAGCATTGATGGCAGCGTAAGACGACTCTTCGGACTTTCCTGCAGCACATCTTAAAAAATGTGTTATATTTCTGGGTATATTTTTTTATTTTTTTCTTCTATTGTTTGCCTCGTATATTTTTTTTCTTGCAGATCCAAAAAGGCGTTAGCTCAAGCATCAACTTTCATAACAGGGAGTATTCTGCTTTTCTCCCTTGCTTTTTATTATTTATTTTAAACTGAGGACAGTTATTTTTTCAAGTTTGGGGGTGGTGTGTTTTGATTATTTTGGTGTGTTTAGTATTTTGGTGTGTTTAGCTTTGATTATTGTGGTGTGTTTTGATTATTTTTGTTATTTGGATTTGATTTTTTTAGTATATATTTATATATATATATATATTTATTTATTTTGTTTATTTTGATTTGTGAGATTTCTAGATCTGGCCATAACATCAATAAGTTAGCTATATACAAGCTTCTAAAATCGTTTTAACTGGTTAAAAAATTGTATATTCCAAAATTTTTGAGCTTTAATCTCTCTTTCCAAGCCTTGTAGTTATCATGTAAAATCGAGTCATTCGTTACATTGAGAGAAGAAGAATCAGTCGGTTGATGAAAAATAGAACTGAAATTTACTTAATTTGAGGAGTTTTTGATTTTTCATGCTTAGCTAATAAATGATTTTCTGCAAAAATTATATTCCCTATAAAAAAAGTCATTGGTGAAAGGAGGCTTGAAAACAAAAAGAGGTGTTGAGCAACAACAGCTGCATAATTTTGGGGGTCCTAAAATAACAACGAAAAAAATAAAAGACCGACCCATTGTTGGTGCGTAGCTGCCGTCTCACACGAGATGGAAAATGTGTTGGTGAAAAGAGCTACACGTTAGCAAATAACAGTGTGAAAGCTATCACCTAAAAAAGATGGAAGTTGTGTTGGTAAAAAGAGCTACACGTTAGCAAATAACGGTGTGGAAGCTATCACTTAAAAAAAGATGGAAATTGTGTTGGTAAAAAGAGCTACACGTTAGCAAATAACGGTGTGAAAGCTATCACCTAAAAAAATGAATAATGTGTTGGTGAAAGAGCTACACGTTAGCAAATAACGGTGTGAAAGCTATCACCTAAAAAATAGAAAATGTGTTGGTGAAAAGAGCTACACGTTAGCAAATAACGGTGTGAAAGCTATCACTAAAAGGGATGTAGATTATGAGCAGATTTGAATTAATTGGTGGCTGAATTTCAATACACTCAATTTCGTGAACAATCACAATATTTTGATGACGCCGATGAAATTCTTTTTCATATTGAGTCGAAAAATAAACGAGTGACTGAGAGCAACCATTAAAGGGAGTCGTGTGTGTCACGAGTGGGAAAGAAATAATCAACCTTTTGGGGAAAACCTTGCATTTTGGAATTACAAAAATAAAATCGTGTTTTAACTTAAAAATCATTAGTAGACTTTTTTATCTTGATTCATTTCTATCTACTCTATAAAGCTGGTTGTTGTGTAAATGGCATTTTGATCTATATATATAAGTATTTTTCTTTATTTGTGTGTGTTTCATTAAATTGTGTGCTATTTTTATTTTTACATTGAGTGTGATTAATAAAGAGTCTTGCTCGGGACTAGCAAGAATTCAAGTTTGGAGGTGTGATAAGTGTCAGTTTTATAGACTTATTCGTGACTGGTATTGATATATTTCACCCATAATTATGAGCTAGTCTACTCGCTTTTGCTTTAAATTAATTAGTTTTTAATAATTTTATTTTTATAGGATGAAGATATAAATTTAGCCTTAATCGGATTGGATTACTGATTTACTCAAGAAATAACATGTTTATAAAATATTCTCTATATTGAGTTTTTATGTATTCATGTTGTAGAGCTTTTCGAGACGAGTAGTCTTTCCGGATTCAAAATAAGAGTTATATATCAAAAGTTATCATCCGAAGAAGATTTGGAGCGAAAACGCAAGAGTCTAAGAAATTTTGGACTGAAAATGAAGTCTGAAACTCCATACGGGAGTACAAATAAAGTTACGGCCAGAACTCGCACGACAACTAATGTGCAAAAAGCCGAAGCCATGTTACGGCCGTAACATCTGAAAGTTACGGCCGTAAGTCCTCTATGTTATGGCCGTAACATCTGAAAGTTACGGCCGTAACTCTTGGCATATGTATGATCATTTTTAAATATTTTATACTGGTCTATTATTGAGGGGATGGCTGGCCTTGATCCGATCTAATGTAATTATGCTGGAGTTTTGGAGCTATTAGATGACTTTAGGTGTATAAATAGACCCCTTAGATCCATCATTTATCATCCTTCATCTTACATTTTTCCCACTTTGTAATTGTAATACCCGTAATTTCGATTTCCGGTAATTTTCTTTTTTCGGCGTAAGTCCGTTTTGACGACTCGCTCATGACCGTTTCGTCATTTTGAGAATGATTAATTCTGCACTTTTTGTCATCCGAGTTCGTTTCAGTATTGTTTTGCTGAGTTCCGAGCTTTTTAGACGCTTTTCCGCACGTGAGTTCGATTCTTGCGAATCTCGTCCGAAACTGTTGTTTCGAGTTTCTCGTAAGTTCATTTAATGTTATTATTCTTGTTGCAAGCTTTGGTTTGGTGTTTCGATCGCGTATCGTGATTTTCGGACGTTTTGGGCCATTTTCGTAATTTCCCAAAGTTTTGGGTAATTACTTCCGTTGTCGGATTCCGAGCCTTCGGGTGGTCGGAATCGTGTGTTCTCTTAGCTCTTAGATTCGTCTTTGCGAGTACTTCGTGATCGTATCTTCGATTCGTATTCAGGTTCGGGTTTCGGTGTCGTTTTCTTGAGTTCAGTGTTATTAAACGACTTTTCCCAAGTATGAGTCGACTTTGTAAAATCACCATAAATTCTTGGAAACTCCAAAGATTTTGAATCTTTCCAATATTATAGATCATCAAGTTAGATTTCCAATGGTTCAAACGGTGAGTCAATCGGAGTTCGAACGAGAGAGTTATGGTCGAAATAGCTCAGACACTCATTTTCCAGTTTTGGCCGAGCAGCCTGTACCCTGTGCCGCGGCACACTTAGGCTGGGCCGCGGCACACGGTCCAGATTAGCCTATTTCTGCGGATTTTGTGAGATGAATGCTCATTTCATCTCTTCCTTCATTCCTCCTCCTCTTGGGCGATCTTGTGGGCGATTTTTGGGTGTTTTGCATCATCAATCCCAGAGAAATTCATATTCTTCAAGTTTTTGGTGTGGATTAACAACTCTAACAATTGTTCTTCATCATTAATCCAAGGTAAATTCTTGAAACCCTACTTTTGGGTGAATTGGGGGTTTTTGTTCGTTTTGTCCGATTTAACCGTAATAACTTAGATTTGTGATGTATTGATGATTATTTAGATGTATTCTATCATTTCCCTTGTTATTCCATGGTTGGATCATTTCGATTCGTTGTTTTGGTCGAGTTCTTAGTCAACGCCTTGAAGGTGTCCGACAAAAGGTCTTAGAGGGGGGATTGGGCGTTGTATGATTATTATCCATCATACGACTGTTGATTTATCATTGGTATGACTTAGGGACGAAATTCTTATGATGAACTCGAGTCGGAACCCTTCCGTTCGTTGTCTTCTTGGTCCGAGCTTCGGTCGAACCGTGTTCTTCGGAGTATTCGGTAGCGGTTATTAAGGCAAGTATTTTACTATACGAATTGTGTCTTGTGAATAGGGACGTCGTATTATGGTTGTGATGCATTGGTTTACTTTCGTGTATATGCTTCGTATGAATTGATTATTACGAACAATTGATGGTAACGATAATACCTTCACTTAGTTAACATCATGGAATTGTGTTGGATGTGCAAATCATCTAAGTTTGTGCCGGGCGTGGTTGGTCATTGTTGAGTCGTTGTGATGATCATGATATTTGTGTTGTTTTAGTTTACATACTTGATTGTACATTTCGGTGTAATGTGGAATGGCTTGACATTTGATGATTATGAGTTGTGTCGTGTCGATGTGTGTGCGTGTGTTCCAGGTAGGGTCTGACGAGGCCTCTGGAGTTCGGTACATGATGTGTACGAACAAGGTGTGTGATCCAGGTAGGGTCTGACGAGACCTCTGGAGTTTGGTACATGATGTGTACGAACAAGGTGTGTGATCCAGGTAGGGTCTGACGAGACCTCTGGAGTTCGGTACATGATGTGTACGAACGATGTGTGTGGCCGGGTAGGGTCCGTTGAGGCCTCCGAAGTTCGGTACATGATGTGTACGAACAATGTGTGTGGCCGGGTAGGGTCCGTTGAGGCCTCCGGAGTTCGGTACATGATGTGTACGAACAGTGTGTGTGGTCCGGGTAAGGTCCGTCGAGGCCTCCGGAGTTTGGTACATGATGTGTACGAACAATGATCGTGTAGCAGTGATTGTTTGGGTAACATTTTAAATATGGATATCGGACTCATAATGATATATTATTTAGTGTGCTTTGAACGAGAATCGGGCTAAGGCCCTAATGTTTACGAAAAGGTTTTGTAAATTGGGACTCGAGGTCCAAAAGAATTTCGCTTTAAAAATCCCGAGATGATGTGTTTCTTTTCAAATATCTCTTACTTGAGTTCGAAATTCTAAAACTTCTCGGGAACATTTTGATAATTGATTTTCGTATTAAATTCGTAGTTGCTATTTACTTGTTGCATTTCGTATCGCTTTATACTTGCACTAGTAAAACAGTGGAGTTTTACTAACCCCAGTAATCGGGGTGGATGTCTGATCAAGGCCCGGTACATGCAGGTTCGGGGAGCGATCACAGGATTGTCAAAAGGGGATGACGAGCTGCGAAACTAATCAAGAGTCGAGAGTTGGTAGAGTTTGGTTGTATTGTTAGAGTTGATTCGGTCTTCCGCTGTATTGTGTTTCGACCCTTGTGAGGGTAATGTTGTTTAGTCAGTTCTGTTAATGGAGTTGTGTGACCTCATTGGTCTGTGTGTTTATGTGTAAGTGACCTTAACGATCTGTATTATTATGTTGTTTGACCCTGGCCGGGCAAGCATTTGGTTGTTTATGGATGTTTAGCCTGGTAGATCCTTGCGGAAAGGGTCTATGGCGTGTAACATTCCCATACGGTTTTGGGGGTGTTACATTTATGGTATCGGAGCTTAGGTTGCGGAAACCTAGGTGTTGGGTCGAGTCAGTCGTGATTTGTCGAGTAATGTGTTGTCTTGTCGTTCGAGTCGTCGGGTGACAAGTTGAGTTGTGCGTAGTCACAACGCGTTGGATATGTTGGCGGATGAGATTAGTATCGTGGGCGACCGTGCCTCCGTGCGGCTTTGTGGACGTAAGTCTCCTCTTTTATGCATAATAAGCGTGTTCATGATTTCATTTATGTGTGATATTTGTGGTGCATAATTTTATTTACACGGTGTTGTGTAATGAAGTTGTATTCGATACTTGGATACGCTGTACATGTATAGAACTGGATGTATTGATGTTTGACCCTTGAACCACCACGTGGTTGGTATGGTGTGAAAGTTGTGAACCTTGATGGGTTTTACGGTAGAGTTTGTGAGAAACTCCGATGAATGATTTTCTTTGTGTGTTTAAACTTGATGCCATGAGATGTATGTGATTGAATTGGCGACCTGTTTGCCATTTGGGCATGTGGTTTTAATATCGACTATTTTGGATTGTTGTAATTATACCCGCTACGGGTAGCTTTGAAAACGTTTTCCTTAAAGACTACGATTTGAGCATTTTTGGTGGAAATCAAAATTTTTGGAAAAATCTTGTTTTGCAAAACGACCCTAATTTTCGAATTTAAATGTTATGTGTTTGTGTGTTGGGGGCTCTGTGACAATTCTGCGATCCTGCTGACTAGATGTTACGGCCTTAAGATGTTTTCCATTACGGCCGTAAGCTCGAGTTATTACGACCGTAAAGCGCATGTTATTACGGCCGTAAACTTTTAGTGACCGGTAGAAATTTGTTATTACGGTTGTACCGTGCCCCATGGTTATTTAATCTATGTTGATATATCGGTGATGGATGGCGTGGTAACATGTTGTTACCCGTATAACGCTAGTAAAGATAATGATATATTGATAAGGTCATTTTGACGATATCGTCTAGCGAAAAGATTGAAGCCTCAATGTGTTGTTTTGCAAATAGCTTCAATCAAAACAGTTTTGATAATGAGATACATGGTTTTAATTAAACGACCGAGGTATTATAAGTGTTTTCAAAAATTTCATTTCACCAATTTTTTTTCAAACTTGAGAATTTTAAAATTTTATCATTTGAATAATACCCCGGAAACATTTCATTTTTGTTGTTAGTGTTTGATCCCTGCGATACGTGTGTGGTTTTGACCGTGTTTGATTTGGTAAAATCCAAACATCTCTGTTGATGTATTGTGGATTATTTTTTTAATGAAGTTCTAAAATTACAGTGTTAGTTCGTGCACTTGTGTGATGACTTGGAGTTGATGTTTTAACGTGCTGCTATTTATTGTCTTATCTTGACGTTTTGATATTTGTTTGGATGTGTTATTCTTATTGGCCGTCCGTCCAGTATGCCGAGAGGCCGTGGCCGAGGATGTGGTCGTAGTCGTGGTCGTGATCAGCAGCAATCATCCAGAGGTAATGTTGATATTGGCGCCGCCACCATCCTTCGCCAGGTGACTGACCGGTTGGCGCTTATGAATCAGACCGTACACCGAGACGGGATTCCGGATGAAGATAACGGAGCTGGTAAGTGGTTACGAGATGTGATGAGAATGCACCCGCCCCGTTTTGTAGGTTCTTCGGACTCGTTAGGCTGGGAGAATTGGCTCTTCCAGTTGGACAAAACATTTGATGCTGTAGCTTGCCCCGATGAGAGAAGAGTGCCTATTGCTCAATACCTACTCGACAGGAATCTGCAGACCGGTGGGAGGCCGTAGCGCCTAGTGATCGTCTTGCTACTTTGATCAATTCAAAGCGCCATGGAGGCCGAGTATTGTCTGCCGCTGTTAAAGAGCGTAGGATTGTCGAGTTTTTCTCGGCTACGCCCGAGACGTGTCGATATCGAGGCGATAGTCGATTATAATCGGCATTTGTGTTATGTTCGGGATCGGTGAAAAGTGAGGCGAGATAAGGTTCGTTATTTCGATATGCGTATGAAACCTCGATTCGGCGGTGTATGGCTCCTTTTATGTGTACAACCTTGAAGGACTATCGATCGAGCCTTGGCATTTGAGATGGCTATAATGTCTACCGAGTCCGTGTCAGCGAAAAAGCGAAGATTTCCGATGACGCATCGGAAGTAAGGGAATTGGGATTCCCACACCTCAACCCTCGTATCGCCGAGTATGGGACCTTCTCGCTTAGAGAACCCAAAAGACCCAAGTCGGTGTCTTTGAGATCCGTAATGCTCCTAGGTGTTTCAATTGTAACGTTCTAGGCCATGAACGCGCGCATTGTAAGAAACCGCGGTGACTTGTTATAATTGTGGACACGAGGGGCATCGAGTTGATCGCGAGATTGTTGCCGAGATGATAAGGGACCGGAATTCTATTCCTACTTAGGAGGGCCCAGTGATGCCTAGTGATGGTGTTTTGGTACTCGCTACACGAATTGTTTCGCGTGTAGAGATGTTTCGTGACGCTTTTACATTTGGAACTTGTTGAATGATATTTTGTTTTGTGTAAGTTCCGTTTAGTTGTTGAACCTACGGAGGCGTGTTAGTGGACCACGAGGTCATGAGCATGGTATTTTATTATGTGTCGTTATATTTTGTTTCGTATCACCGTGATAACCTTAGTTTAAGTTTCGGGGCGAAACTTATTTTTGTGTGATAGAATGTAATATCCGGTATTCTCATTTTCTGTTATCTTGAAATTATTTGTGTTTTGACGTCGGACATTTTCTTGTTGATGAGTATCGGAGTGATTTCTATCGTGTTATTCTATTTGTTTCTTTCGCATAGCCGTTTTAGTCGGGTGCGGCTTGTTGTCGCGTGCGTTTCTTTGATTAAATGTGTGCATGTGATGTGACGTTAATTGCTCGTTATTGTTTTGAATCTTAGTCGGTGGCATTGTGTTGGTCGTCGTGGAGCGTGTTTTCACGCCGTATGTCTTTTGGCGTTTCTTGCAGCATTTCGCCGTTGGGCGTGAGTTTTCGGTTTTTGTGTATCTCGTCGAGTCTTCCTGACAGTGGATATTGCTTCTCCCTACTTGTGTTAAGTTTCGGGACGAAACTTCTTTTAAGGAGGGTAGAATGTAATACCCGTAATTTCGATTTCCGGTAATTTTCTTTTTTCGGCGTAAGTCCGTTTTGACGACTCGATCATGACCGTTTCGTCATTTTGAGAATGATTAATTCTGCACTTTTTGTCATCCGAGTTCGTTTCAGTATTGTTTTGCTGAGTTCCGAGCTTTTTAGACGTTTTTCCACACTTGAGTTCGATTCTTGCGAATCTCGTCCGAAACTGTTGTTTCGAGTTTCTCGTAAGTTCATTTAATGTTATTATTCTTGTTGCAAGCTTTGGTTTGGTGTTTCGATCGCGTATCGTGATTTTCGGACGTTTTGGGCCATTTTCGTAATTTCCCAAAGTTTTGGGTAATTACTTCCGTTGTCGGATTCCGAGCCTTCGGGTGGTCGGAATCGTGTGTTCTCTTAGCTCTTAGATTCGTCTTTGCGAGTACTTCGTGATCGTATCTTCGATTCGTATTCAGGTTCGGGTTTCGGTGTCGTTTTCTTGAGTTCAGTGTTATTAAACGACTTTTCCCAAGTATGAGTCGACTTTGTAAAATCACCATAAATTCTTGGAAACTCCAAAGATTTTGAATCTTTCCAATATTATAGATCATCAAGTTAGATTTCCAATGGTTCAAACGGTGAGTCAATCGGAGTTCGAACGAGAGTTATGGTCGAAATAGCTCGACACTCATTTTCCGCTTTGGCCGAGCAGCCTGTACCCTGTGCCGGCACACTTAGGCTGGGCCGCGGCACACAGTCCAGATTAGCCTATTTCTGCGGATTTTGTGAGATGAATGCTCATTTCATCTCTTCCTTCATTCCTCCTCCTCTTGGGCGATCTTGTGGGCGATTTTTGGGTGTTTTGCATCATCAATCCCAGAGAAATTCATATTCTTCAAGTTTTGGTGTGGATTAACAACTCCAACAATTGTTCTTCATCATTAATCCAAGGTAAATTCTTGAAACCCTACTTTTGGGTGAATTGGGGGTTTTTGTTCGTTTTGTCCGATTTAACCGTAATAACTTAGATTTGTGATGTATTGATGATTATTTAGATGTATTCTATCATTTCCCTTGTTATTCCATGGTTGGATCATTTCGATTCGTTGTTTTGGTCGAGTTCTTAGTCAACGCCTTGAAGGTGTCCGACAAAAGGTCTTAGAGGGGGGATTGGGCGTTGTATGATTATTATCCATCATACGACTGTTGATTTATCATTGGTATGACTTAGGGACGAAATTCTTGTGATGAACTCGAGTCGGAACCCTTCCGTTCGTTGTCTTCTTCGGGGTCCGAGCTTCCCGGTCGAACCGTGTTCTTCGGAGTATTCGGTAGCGGTTATTAAGGCAAGTATTTTACTATACGAATTGTGTCTTGTGAATAGGGACGTCGTATTATGGTTGTGATGCATTGGTTTACTTTCGTGTATATGCTTCGTATGAATTGATTATTACGAACAATTGATGGTAACGATAATACCTTCACTTAGTTAACATCATGGAATTGTGTTGGATGTGCAAATCATCTAAGTTTGTGCCGGGCGTGGTTGGTCATTGTTGAGTCGTTGTGATGATCATGATATTTGTGTTGTTTTAGTTTACATACTTGATTGTACATTTCGGTGTAATGTGGAATGGCTTGACATTTGATGATTATGAGTTGTGTCGTGTCGATGTGTGTGCGTGTGTTCCAGGTAGGGTCTGACGAGGCCTCTAGAGTTCGGTACATGATGTGTACGAACAAGGTGTGTGATCCAGGTAGGGTCTGACGAGACCTCTGGAGTTTGGTACATGATGTGTATGAACAAGGTGTGTGATCCAGGTAGGGTCTGACGAGACCTCTGGAGTTCGGTACATGATGTGTACGAACGATGTGTGTGGCCGGGTAGGGTCCGTTGAGGCCTCCGAAGTTCGGTACATGATGTGTACGAACAATGTGTGTGGCCGGGTAGGGTCCGTTGAGGCCTCCGGAGTTCGGTACATGATGTGTACGAACAAAGGTGTGTGGCCGTGTATGGTCCGTCGAGGCCTCCGGAGTTTGGTACATGATGTGTACGAACAATGATCGTGTAGCAGTGATTGTTTGGGTAACATTTTAAATATGGATATCGGACTCATAATGATATATTATTTAGTGTGCTTTGAAACGAGAATCGGGCTAAGGCCCTAATGTTTACGAAAAGGTTTTGTAAATTGGGACTCGAGGTCCAAAAGAATTTCGCTTTAAAAATCCCGAGATGATGTGTTTCTTTTCAAATATCTCTTACTTGAGTTCGAAATTCTAAAACTTCTGGGAACATTTTGATAATTGATTTCCGTATTAAATTCGTAGTTGCTATTAAATTGTCTCATTTTGTATAGCTTTATACTTGCACTAGTAAACAAAGGAGTTTACTAACCCCGAGTAATCGGGGTGGATGTCTGCGTCGGCCCGTACATGCAGTTCGGGGAGCGATCACGGATTGGCACAAGGGGATGACGAGCTGCGATACTAATCAAGAGTCGAGAGTTGGTAGAGTTTGGTTGTATTGTTAGAGTTGATTCAGTCTTCCGCTGTATTGTGTTTCGACCCCTGTGTGGGTAATGTTGTTTAGTCAGTTTTGTTAATGGAGTTGTGTGACCTCATCGGTCTGTGTGTTTATGTGTAAGTGACCTTAACAGTCTGTATTATTATGTTGTTTGACCCTGGCCGGGCAAGCATTTGGTTGTTTATGGATGTTTAGCCTGGTAGATCCTTGCGGAAAGGGTCTACGGCGTGTAACATTCCCATACGGTTTTGGGGGTGTTACATTTATGGTATCGGAGCTTAGGTTGCGGAAACCTAGGCTGTTGGGTCGAGTCGAGTCGTGATTTGTCGAGTAATGTGTTGTCTTGTCGTTCGAGTCGTCAGGTGACAAGTTGAGTTGTGCGTAGTCACAACGCGTTGGATATGTTGGCGGATGAGATTAGTATCGTGGGCGACCGTCGTCTCCGTGCGGCCTGTGGACGTAAGTCTCCTCTTTTATGCATAATAACTGTGTTCATGATTTCATTTATGTGTGATATTTGTGGTGCATAATTTTATTTACACGGTGTTGTGTAATGAAGTTGTATTCGATACTTGGATACGCTGTACATGTATAGAACTGGATGTATTGATGTTTGACCCTTGAACCACCACGTGGTTGGTATGGTGTGAAAGTTGTGAACCTTGATGGGTTTTACGGTAGAGTTTGTGAGAAACTCCGATGAATGATTTTGCTGTGTGTTTAAACTTGATGCCATGAGATGTATGTGATTGAATTGGCGACCCTGTTTGCCATTTGGGCATGTGGTTTTAATATCGACTATTTTGGATTGTTGTAATTATACCCGCTACGGGTAGCTTTGAAAACGTTTTTCCTTAAAGACTACTGATTTGAGCATTTTTGGTGGAAATCAAAATTTTTGGAAAAATCTTGTTTTGCAAAACGACCCTAATTTTCGGAATTTAAATGTTATGTGTTTGTGTGTTGGGGGCTATCAGACAATTCGCGATCCTGCGGCTAGATGTTACGGCCTTAAGATGTTTTCCATTACGGCCGTAAGCTCGAGTTGTTACGACCGTAAGCGCATGTTGTTACTGGCCGTAAACTTATGACTGACCCGGTAGAAATTTGTTATTACAGTTGTACCCGTGCCCCATGGTTATTTAATCTCTGTTGATATATCAGTGATGGATGGCGTGGTAACATGTTGTTACACCGTATAACGCTAGTAAAGATAATGATATATTGATAAGGTCATTTTGACGATATCGTCTAGCGAAAAGATTGAAGCCTCAATGTGTTGTTTTGCAAATAGCTTCAATCAAAACAGTTTTGATAATGAGATACATGGTTTTAATTAAACGACCGAGGTATTATAAGTGTTTTCAAAAATTTCATTTCACCAATTTTTTTTCAAACTTGAGAATTTTAAAATTTTATCATTTGAATAATACCCCGGAAACATTTTATTTTTGTTGTTAGTGTTTGATCCCTGCGATACGTGTGTGGTTTTGACCGTGTTTGATTTGGTAAAATCCAAACATCTCTGTTGATGTGACTGTGTGGATTATTTTTTTTAATGAAGTTCTAAAATTACAGTGTTAGTTCGTGCACTTGTGTGATGACTTGGAGTTGATGTTTTAACGTGCTGCTATTTATTGTCTTATCTTGACGTTTTGATATTTGTTTGGATGTGTTATTCTTATTGGTCGTCCGTCCAGTATGCCGAGAGGCCGAGGACGTGGTCGTAGTCGTGGTCGTGATCAGCAGCAATCATCCAGAGGTAATGTTGATATTGGCGCCGCCACCATCCTTCGCCAGGTGACTGACCGGTTGGCGCTTATGAATCAGACCGTACACCGAGACGGGATTCCGGATGAAGATAACGGAGCTGGTAAGTGGTTACGAGATGTGATGAGAATGCACCCGCCCCGTTTTGTAGGTTCTTCGGACTCGTTAGGCTGGGAGAATTGGCTCTTCCAGTTGGACAAAACATTTGATGCTGTAGCTTGCCCCGATGAGAGAAGAGTGCCTATTGCTCAATACCTACTCGACAGGGAATCTGCAGACTGGTGGGAGGCCGTAGCGCCTAGTGATCGTACTGCTACTTGGACTGAATTCAAAACTGCCATGGAGGCCGAGTATTGTCCGCCGCCTGTTAAAGAGCGTAGGATTGTCGAGTTTTTCTCGGCTACGCCCCGAGACGTGTCGATATCCCAGGCGATAGTCGATTATAATCGACAGCTGTGTTATGTTCGGGATCAGGTGAAAAGTGAGGCAGATAAGGTTCGTTATTTCGATATGCGTATGAAACCTCAGATTCGGCAGTGTATGGCTCCTTTTATGTGTACAACCTTGAAGGACTATCAGGATCGAGCCTTGGCGTTTGAGATGGCTATAATGTCTACCGAGTCCGTGTCGGTAGCGAAAAAGCAGAAGATTTCCGATGACGCATCGGGAAGTAAGGGAATTGGGATTCCCACACCTCAACCCTCGTATCAGCCGAGTATGGGACCTTCTCGGTCAGTTAGAGAACCCAAAAGACCCAAGTCGGTGTCTTTGAGTTCTGGTAATGCTCCTAGGTGTTTCAATTGTAACGTTCTAGGCCATGAACGCGCGCATTGTAAGAAACCGCCAGTGACTTGTTATAATTGTGGACACGAGGGGCATCGAGTTCAGTACTGCGAGATTGTTGTCGAGATGATAAGGGACCGGAATTCTATTCCTACTTCCGGAGGGCCCAGTGATGCCTAGTGATGGTGTTTTTGGTACTCGCTACACGAATTGTTTCGCGTGTAGAGATGTTTCTGTGACGCTTTTACATTTGGAACTTGTTGAATGATATTTTGTTTTGTGTAAGTTCCCGTTTAGTTGTTGAACCTACGGAGGCGTGTCAGTGGACCACGAGGTCATGAGCATGGTATTTTATTATGTGTCGTTATATTTTGTTTCGTATCACTGTGATAACCTTAGTTTAAGTTTCGGGGCGAAACTTATTTTTTGTGTGATAGAATGTAATATCCGGTATTCTCATTTTCTGTTATCTTGAAATTATTTGTGTTTTGACGTCGGACATTTTCTTGTTGATGAGTATCGGAGTGATTTCTATCGTGTTATTCTATTTGTTTCTTTCGCATAGCCGTTTTAGTCGGGTGCGGCTTGTTGTCGCGTGCGTTTCTTTGATTAAATGTGTGCATGAGATGTGACGTTAATTGCTCGTTATTGTTTTGAATCTTAGTCGGTGGCATTGTGTTGGTCGTCGTGGAGCGTGTTTTCACGCCGTATGTCTTTTGGCGTTTCTTGCAGCATTTCGCCGTTGGGCGTGAGTTTTCGGTTTTTGTGTATCTCGTCGAGTCTTCCTGACAGTGGATATTGCTTCTCCCTACTTGTGTTAAGTTTCGGGACGAAACTTCTTTTAAGGAGGGTAGAATGTAATACCCGTAATTTCGATTTCCGGTAATTTTCTTTTTTCGGCGTAAGTCCGTTTTGACGACTCGCTCATGACCGTTTCGTCATTTTGAGAATGATTAATTCTGCACTTTTTGTCATCCGAGTTCGTTTCAGTATTGTTTTGCTGAGTTCCGAGCTTTTGAGACGCTTTTCCGCACTTGAGTTCGATTCTTGCGAATCTCGTCCGAAACTGTTGTTTCGAGTTTCTCGTAAGTTCATTTAATGTTATTATTCTTGTTGCAAGCTTTGGTTTGGTGTTTCGATCGCGTATCGTGATTTTCGGACGTTTTGGGCCATTTTCGTAATTTCCCAAAGTTTTGGGTAATTACTTCCGTTGTCGGATTCCGAGCCTTCGGGTGGTCGGAATCGTGTGTTCTCTTAGCTCTTAGATTCGTCTTTGCGAGTACTTCGTGATCGTATCTTCGATTCGTATTCAGGTTCGGGTTTCGGTGTCGTTTTCTTGAGTTCAGTGTTATTAAACGACTTTTCCCAAGTATGAGTCGACTTTGTAAAATCACCATAAATTCTTGGAAACTCCAAAGATTTTGAATCTTTCCAATATTATAGAGCATCAAGTTAGATTTCCAATGGTTCAAACGGTGAGTCAATCGGAGTCCGGACGAGAGAGTTATGGTCGAAATAGCTCAGACACTCATTTTCCAGTTTGGCCGAGCACAGCACTCGTGCCGCGGCACACTTAGGCTGGGCCGCGGCACACGGTCCAGATTAACCTATTTCTGCGGATTTTGTGAGATGAATGCTCATTTCATCTCTTCCTTCATTCCTCCTCCTCTTGGGCGATCTTGTGGGCGATTTTTGGGTGTTTTGCATCATCAATCCCAGAGAAATTCATATTCTTCAAGTTTTTGGTGTGGATTAACAACTCCAACAATTGTTCTTCATCATTAATCCAAGGTAAATTCTTGAAACCCTACTTTTGGGTGAATTGGGGGTTTTTGTTCGTTTTGTCCGATTTAACCGTAATAACTTAGATTTGTGATGTATTGATGATTATTTAGATGTATTCTATCATTTCCCTTGTTATTCCATGGTTGGATCATTTCGATTCGTTGTTTTGGTCGAGTTCTTAGTCAACGCCTTGAAGGTGTCCGACAAAAGGTCTTAGAGGGGGGATTGGGCGTTGTATGATTATTATCCATCATACGATTGGTTTATCATTGGTATGACTTAGGGACGAAATTCTTGTGATGAACTCGAGTCGGAACCCTTCCGTTCGTTGTCTTCTTCGGTCCGAGCTTCGGTCGAACCGTGTTCTTCGGAGTATTCGGTAGCGGTTATTAAGGCAAGTATTTTACTATACGAATTGTGTCTTGTGAATAGGGACGTCGTATTATGGTTGTGATGCATTGGTTTACTTTCGTGTATATGCTTCGTATGAATTGATTATTACGAACAATTGATGGTAACGATAATACCTTCACTTAGTTAACATCATGGAATTGTGTTGGATGTGCAAATCATCTAAGTTTGTGCCGGGCGTGGTTGGTCATTGTTGAGTCGTTGTGATGATCATGATATTTGTGTTGTTTTAGTTTACATACTTGATTGTACATTTCGGTGTAATGTGGAATGGCTTGACATTTGATGATTATGAGTTGTGTCGTGTCGATGTGTGTGCGTGTGTTCCAGGTAGGGTCTGACGAGGCCTCTGGAGTTCGGTACATGATGTGTACGAACAAGGTGTGTGATCCAGGTAGGGTCTGACGAGACCTCTGGAGTTTGGTACATGATGTGTACGAACAAGGTGTGTGATCCAGGTAGGGTCTGACGAGACCTCTGGAGTTCGGTACATGATGTGTACGAACGATGTGTGTGGCCGGGTAGGGTCCGTTGAGGCCTCCGGAGTTCGGTACATGATGTGTACGAACAATGTGTGTGGCCGGGTAGGGTCCGTTGAGGCCTCCGGAGTTCGGTACATGATGTGTACGAACAGTGTGTGTGGTCCGGGTAAGGTCCGTCGAGGCCTCCGGAGTTTGGTACATGATGTGTACGAACAATGATCGTGTAGCAGTGATTGTTTGGGTAACATTTTAAATATGGATATCGGACTCATAATGATATATTATTTAGTGTGCTTTGAAACGAGAATCGGGCTAAGGCCCTAATGTTTACGAAAAGGTTTTGTAAATTGGGACTCGAGATCCAAAAGAATTTCTGCTTTAAAAATCCCCGAGATGATGTGTTTCTTTTCAAATATCTCTTACTTGAGTTCGAAATTCTAAAACTTCTCGGGAACATTTTGATAATTGATTTCCGTATTAAATTCGTAGTTGCTATTTACTTGTTGCATTTCGTATCGCTTTATACTTGCACTAGTAAAACAGTGGAGTTTTACTAACCCCCGAGTAATCGGGGGGTGGATGTCTGCTCGCGTCCGTACATGCAGTTCGGGGAGCAACACAGGATTGGCACAAGGGGATGACGAGCTGCGATACTAATCAAGAGTCGAGAGTTGGTAGAGTTTGGTTGTATTGTTAGAGTTGATTCAGTCTTCCGCTGTATTGTGTTTCGACCCCTGTGTGGGTAATGTTATTTAGTCAGTTTTGTTAATGGAGTTGTGTGACCTCATCGGTCTGTGTGTTTATGTGTAAGTGACCTTAACAGTCTGTATTATTATGTTGTTTGACCCTGGCCGGGCAAGCATTTGGTTGTTTATGGATGTTTAGCCTGGTAGATCCTTGCGGAAAGGGTCTACGGCGTGTAACATTCCCATACGGTTTTGGGGGTGTTACAGTAATATTTTTCTTTGTGTGAAGAACACACTTATGTTCTTGAGAGTGTATGTAATAGTGGTTTCGCTTATGTTGTTGGGGGAGTTTATTGCTTCTTTCTCCTTTATCTACTAAGGGAGTTAGTATCAATTCTTTCCCTTTTTCAACTAATAATGACCACTCAAACTTGTAATATGTTGAATAAAGCCTTCACGTGCTAAGTTATCCTTAGTTGGGATTATAAACAAGGTTTGTCATGTTATTTAAGATTGTATAAAGATCTATTACGGATTACTTATTATTGTGTGTGATTTTCATTGTTTTACCTATCTTTATTTATTTGGTCAATAAATGATGATATTTATGGTCTTCATATGTTTCGAAAGAAAATATGTTTGATTAGATCAAATGATCTTCACTCTAAGTTGTTCTAGGGGATACATATATACGTCTAGACCTTAGATGCTTCTTTGAGTTATTTTTATAAAACCTAATGCTACGTATTGAAGCCAATCAACATAGAAATATAGTGGATTGATTCAATATATAAAGAGCGTTTTGACATTCGAAAGAGGAACCGTCTTTTTTAGGAAAATCGAATCTACACAACCTAATAAGTAAATTCATCTTATGATCTCCTATACATCTTCTATAACTAATGATGAACTAATTTTGTAATCCCAACTATTTCATTTTACCTTTTATTAATCTATTATTAGTGCAATCTTTCATTTTCTTAAATTTTAGAACTATTATTGCATTTTCCTTGCAATTGTCAAACCAAACTCTTAAATTGTGTGTTTCACTCATCTAAATCTCTATAACAAATATATAAATAGTGTATAATTCAATATATAACCTAACTTCCTCGTGGGATCGATAATCCGGACTCAAAAAGTACACTTACTACTTGATACGATATCGTGCATTTGCGATAGTTACACAAAAGACGTGTCAGATATTCCATGCTGGAAAAAGTATGTGCCCAATGTTATGATCCATTGCGATAACTAAGCTGCAATTGGAAGAGCACAAAGCCTTATGTATAATGGTAGATTTCAACACATTCGTCGGTGATATAATACCGTGCGATAATTGATCAAAAATAGAGTTATATTAACTATGCAAGGTCAAATATTAATTTGGCGAATCCACTCACAAAAGGTCTGAATAGAGATCAATTTCATAAACTACTAGAGGAAATAGGATTAAAATCCACATCTTAAAAGAACGATCATAGTGGTAATTCAATCTTGAAGACTAGAGATCCCACAAACCTGGTTCAATGGGGAAATAAAGTTATGAAAGTTCTATTGAAGGCACTTATTATAAGTTCATGACTATAGAGCAGTATAAGTACTGAGTCATGTGATTTTGGTGCGTTTAATTCTATGGACTTTTAATGGTTCCTTGCCCTTGAAAGGTAAAAGTATTGCAGGGTATTTTATAAAAGGAGACCACCTATCTAAGTGTGAGGACGGGCTGCCTCAAATAAAGATTTAGGAAACCAAAACATTGTCCATGGCGAAAACGGACACAACTATGAGAAGTGAAGGCATTGAAGCATTGTTGTGTAAATGTCGTTGACTCGGTATACACCAAAGGGAATCAGTTCAAGGCATTATGTCCACTAAACCATCGATATATCCGACGATATTTTACTAAGGAATGTACAAAGCCACAAACTACATTTCCCATGCAGCAGTATTTTACAGAAACTCAGTATGTGAGTGTGCATTCATGCATGCATTTATCCACTCATGTGGGGATAATTGGAAATTGATTTAAGAAAAATAAGTTTTGACGAAATTTAAACCAATTTAATGATAATAAAATATTTAATTCTTGGGAATAAAATGATAAATTCTGAATTTACATCTCGAGGAGATAAAGGTATGGTTTTATTTTTTACGATACTGGTTTTCGGCGAGTGATAAATAAATAATTAAAGTTGGTCATTTAATTGAATTAATAAAGAGTTAAAGTGAGATATGAAAGGTCATCACACATAAGGGAAAAAAACTTTTTTTACTAGTTTATTAGTAAGAAGTAGTGTTGTAAACGAATTGAAACTTTTTGATTCGATTCGTGATTCGAATTCGTTAGCCCAATTCGTATTCGTTTTTTTCGAATTCGAATTCGAATTCGAATTCTACTTTATATTCATTGACATAACGAATCCGAATATAAATCTGATGGTATTCGATTCGTTTGGTTAACGAATATTCGATTCAAAGCAAATATAAATATATCAAATATATTATATATAATCAAAAAGAAAATGATATATATATAAATGTTTATATATTATTTTTAAGTTTTACTTTAATTTTGTTATGCTAAAATTTTGAATCTTCCATTATATCCTAAAAGAATCGAATCTAAAATCGAATATCCATATCGAATTGAACTCGAATCAACTTTTAATATTCGAATAAAAATCTAATCGAATCGAATAGTTCGAATAGTTTCACGAATACGAATCGAATACAGTGGTATTCGCTCTGATTCGATTCGATTCGTTTACAACCCTAGTAAGAAGGCGTGTGTAGTTCAACAAGCTAGTAATCCACACTGGTGAGTCAGCGCTATGAAGCCCACACACACGCCGCAGCCCGCCCGTGTAATATCTACAATTTTCGATTTTTGGTAAATTTCTTTTTTTGGCAGGAGTCCGTTGTAACGGCTCGCCTGTGACCGTTTCGCCATTCTGAGAATGATTCATTCCACACTTTTTGACATTCGAGTTCGTTTCGATGTCGTTTTGCTGAGTTCTGTGCTTTTGGCGACTTTTCCACATTTGATTTCGATTCTCACGAATCTCGTTCGAAACTGTTGTTTCGTGTTCCCCGTAAGTCCTTTTAACCTTGTTAGACGTGTTGTGAACTTTGGTTTGGTTATTGGATCACGTATCGTGATTTCTGGGCACTTTGGACCATTTTGTAATTTCCCAAAATGTCGGTATCCGCCTTCGTATTTGTTGTCTTGACCTTTTTTTATGGACGCGCGTGATTAATTGTTGCATGGTATTTCATTTCGGATCGATGATGTTGTCCGCGAGCATTTCGTCGTGTTCGTTCCATGCATTTTCGGAAATCGGATCGTCGAGTGCACGGCGGGCCACTGGCCGACAGGAGGTGCAGCAATCGGAAGTCTGGCACCGGCCGAACAGCGGCAGCACCGCTGGCAGTCGGGTTATGGCCGGCAAAGGCGGCAAGAACCGGCGTAGCGCACGCTACTGCCGGAAGACTAGGCACGCTAGCTCGACAGGTATAGCGCACGCTAGATCGGCCGACCAACGCACACTATCGGACTGGGCAGTGGGGTTTCTGGAGTTCTGGGCTCGGGGAGGATCGGCAGGTAGCGCACGCTACTGTCGGTCGTGGCGTGCGCTAATCGGCATGTGTAGCGCATGCTGCCGGCCGACTAGCGTACGTTACTGCCCACAGCTTTAGTCCAGAGAGTTACGACAAAGTCGGCTAGCTGCAAGCGTCCGCAGCCGCACGCTATCTCGGTCGGATAGCAGTGTCCTGGCCGCAGACTGGATCAGCAGTGCCGGGTTGTGCGGTCCCCGGTCGAGGGTTCTGAGCCGATACTGGCCGATAGCGCACGCTAGTCCCGAAGGCTAGCGCACGCTAGGTCGTGCCAGTATAAATATGACAGAGTAGTCATATTTTCACCCGTTTTTCATTTCCATCTTTTCCTCTCCGCGGCTGAAGGCTTGGTTATCAAGGAGATATGTTGTCGAGCAATTAATCCACGAAGTTTGGGAGTTCATATCATCGATTAATCCCTCCATAACCTCCTTTGATCCACCAAATCAAGGTTAGATTTCTTAGAACCCTATTTTGGGAAATTTTGGGGGTTTTGAATTTTTGTCTGATTGGTTCCGTATTGTTGATTAATCCATGATGGGTATGATTAATCTTAGTAGTATTCTTGCGTTTAACATCATTTAATCCATTGTTCTTCGTCGAATCAAGGTATATTTCTTGGTTTTCCTTCAAGTTGACTTTTTTGGAGTTTTGTTCTTGATTTCGTTTTCTATTCGGTTTTGATAAACCGATTGTTGTCTAATGATGCTATTAATCATATTTTATGGATTGTATATCCATACTTCGAGATGGTTTAACTCGATTGACGATTTGAGTGTTCTTGGGAATCATTGAACATTTAATGTTTGATTAAATGTTTCAATGAGTTTCTTTCAATGTCTTGATGTAATTCCTAGTGTTGTTGGTCTCGGTCCTCGTTGTGGTCTTGTTTTCGTTGTTTCTTCCGGAGGATTATAGGTGCTCGAGGATTCCGAGTCGATCATCATTTTGTGTTGGTAATTCGTGAGTTGTTATCCTCGTAGATCTCGCGGTGCTATCGTGTGCTTGATTACGTTCAGGAGTTCGGGGCTGCCCGACTGTATCTCATTTATCGTCTCGCTTCAATCATAGTTTCGAGGCAAGTATTTTCTTATACGAGTTGTCCTGCAAATAGAGTTTACATGTTGGATTTACGATGGTTGGTTTATCCTCGTGACTGTGATTCGTGTGAATTGATTCTGATTTGATTATTTTGAACGTTGAAGGTTTTAATGATGTTTCCATTGGTTTAATGTTGTGGAATCGTGTATTCCGTGTCAATTGTGTTGTTGTGTTTTGAAGAGTTTGATAATGGTGTCGGATAAGTGGCCATCCCTAGTAAATATTCTTGATGAGCTTACATTCTTAGCATATTAGTATTGCATGAGTAACGTGTGTGTGTGTGTGTGCTCACTATGGGTTTGATCCGACGGGGTCTCGGTAGGGGTCCACGGAGGGGTGGATCCGCGAGCTTGCTTTTAACCACTATGGGTTAGATCCGACGGGGCCTCGGTAGGGGCCCACGGAGGGGTGGATCCGCGGTTAATTGTGGTGTATTTCACAAATGTGATTTGATTATGGCATTTCCGGAAATGAGTGCTTTTGAACAGTTTTCATGATTGCATGCATCGACTAAGTGTGTAAGAGGTAAGTTGTTCGTTTGGCTTACTTGGCTAGGATGGCACTAGAGTATTTTGTCGTCTGTGCTTACACCTTGGGTTGTGGATTTTGATGTTGGAAATCGGACCTTGCTATTGTCCTTTGGTACTGTGATTTGATGAGATTCGGGACCAGATCCCAACGGTTTTGTAAAGGTCGTTTTATGGAAAGTGATTGTGGGCCGAGACCCATTCGTTTTGAAATGGTTATTTTTCAACTAAGGACTTGAGGTCTAACAAAGTTCTATTTTTAGAATCCCCGAGATGAGGAATTTATTTTTCAAACACTTCTTTGATGGTTTCTAATTAATAAAAACTTCTCAGAAATAGCTTTCCAATGGTTCAAACGGTGAGTCAATCGGAGTCCGGACGAGAGAGTTATGGTCGAAATAGCTCAGACACTCATTTTCCAGTTTTGGCCGAGCAGCCTGTACCCTGTGCCGCGGCACACTTAGGCTGGGCCGCGGCACACAGTCCAGATTAGCCTATTTCTGCGGATTTTGTGAGATGAATGCTCATTTCATCTCTTCCTTCATTCCTCCTCCTCTTGGGCGATCTTGTGGGCGATTTTTGGGTGTTTTGCATCATCAATCCCAGAGAAATTCATATTCTTCAAGTTTTTGGTGTGGATTAACAACTCCAACAATTGTTCTTCATCATTAATCCAAGGTAAATTCTTGAAACCCTACTTTTGGGTGAATTGGGGGTTTTTGTTCGTTTTGTCCGATTTAACCGTAATAACTTAGATTTGTGATGTATTGATGATTATTTAGATGTATTCTATCATTTCCCTTGTTATTCCATGGTTGGATCATTTCGATTCGTTGTTTTGGTCGAGTTCTTAGTCAACGCCTTGAAGGTGTCCGACAAAAGGTCTTAGAGGGGGGATTGGGCGTTGTATGATTATTATCCATCATACGACTGTTGATTTATCATTGGTATGACTTAGGGATGAAATTCTTGTGATGAACTCGAGTCGGAACCCTTCCGTTCGTTGTCTTCTTCGGGGTCCGAGCTTCCCGGTCGAACCGTGTTCTTCGGAGTATTCGGTAGCGGTTATTAAGGCAAGTATTTTACTATACGAATTGTGTCTTGTGAATAGGGACGTCGTATTATGGTTGTGATGCATTGGTTTACTTTCGTGTATATGCTTCGTATGAATTGATTATTACGAACAATTGATGGTAACGATAATACCTTCACTTAGTTAACATCATGGAATTGTGTTGGATGTGCAAATCATCTAAGTTTGTGCCGGGCGTGGTTGGTCATTGTTGAGTCGTTGTGATGATCATGATATTTGTGTTGTTTTAGTTTACATACTTGATTGTACATTTCGGTGTAATGTGGAATGGCTTGACATTTGATGATTATGAGTTGTGTCGTGTCGATGTGTGTGCGTGTGTTCGGTAGGGTCCGACGAGGCCTCTAGAGTTCGGTACATGATGTGTACGAACAAGGTGTGTGATCGGTAGGGTCAGCGAGACCTCTGGAGTTTGGTACATGATGTGTACGAACAAGGTGTGTGATCCAGGTAGGGTCTGACGAGACCTCTGGAGTTCTGTACATGATGTGTACGAACGATGTGTGTGGCCGGGTAGGGTCCGTTGAGGCCTCCGAAGTTCGGTACATGATGTGTACGAACAATGTGTGTGGCCGGGTAGGGTCCGTTGAGGCCTCCGGAGTTCGGTACATGATGTGTACGAACAGTGTGTGTGGTCCGGGTAAGGTCCGTCGAGGCCTCCGGAGTTTGGTACATGATGTGTACGAACAATGATCGTGTAGCAGTGATTGTTTGGGTAACATTTTAAATATGGATATCGGACTCATAATGATATATTATTTAGTGTGCTTTGAAACGAGAATCGGGCTAAGGCCCTAATGTTTACGAAAAGGTTTTGTAAATTGGGACTCGAGGTCCAAAAGAATTTCTGCTTTAAAAATCCCCGAGATGATGTGTTTCTTTTCAAATATCTCTTACTTGAGTTCGAAATTCTAAAACTTCTCGGGAACATTTTGATAATTGATTTCCGTATTAAATTCGTAGTTGCTATTTACTTGTTGCATTTCGTATCGCTTTATACTTGCACTAGTAAAACAGTGGAGTTTTACTAACCCCGAGTAATCGGGGTGGATGTCCTGCTGCGTCGGTACATGCGAGTTCGGGGAGCGATCACGGGATTGGCACAAGGGGATGACGAGTGCGATACTAATCAAGAGTCGAGAGTTGGTAGAGTTTGGTTGTATTGTTAGAGTTGATTCGGTCTTCCATTGTATTGTGTTTCGACCCTGTGTGGGTAATGTTATTTAGTCAGTTTTGTTAATGGAGTTGTTTGTCCTCATCAGTCTGTGTGTTTATGTGTAAGTGACCTTAACGATCTGTATTATTATGTTGTTTGACCTGGCCGGGCAAGCATTTGGTTGTTTATGGATGTTTAGCTGGTAGATCCTTGCGGAAAGGGTCTACGGCGTGTAACATTCCCATACGGTTTTGGGGGTGTTACAGTAATATTTTTCTTTGTGTGAAGAACACACTTATGTTCTTGAGAGTGTATGTAATAGTGGTTTCGCTTATGTTGTTGGGGGAGTTTATTGCTTCTTTCTCCTTTATCTACTAAGGGAGTTAATATCAATTCTTTCCCTTTTTCAACTAATAATGACCACTCAAACTTGTAATATGTTGAATAAAGCCTTCACGTGCTAAGTTATCCTTAGTTGGGATTATAAACAAGGTTTGTCATGTTATTTAAGATTGTATAAAGATCTATTACGGATTACTTATTATTGTGTGGGATTTTCATTGTTTTACCTATCTTTATTTATTTGGTCAATAAATGATGATATTTATGGTCTTCATATGTTTCGAAAGAAAATATGTTTGATTAGATCAAATGATCTTCACTCTAAGTTGTTCTAGGGGATACATATATACGTCTAGACCTTAGATGCTTCTTTGAGTTATTTTTATAAAACCTAATGCTACGTATTGAAGCCAATCAACATAGAAATATAGTGGATTGATTCAATATATAAAGAGCGTTTTGACATTCGAAAGAGGAACCGTCTTTTTTAGGAAAATCGAATCTACACAACCTAATAAGTAAATTCATCTTATGATCTCCTATACATCTTCTATAACTAATGATGAACTAATTTTGTAATCCCAACTATTTCATTTTACCTTTTATTAATCTATTATTAGTGCAATCTTTCATTTTCTTAAATTTTAGAACTATTATTGCATTTTCCTTGCAATTGTCAAACCAAACTCTTAAATTGTGTGTTTCACTCATCTAAATCTCTATAACAAATATATAAATAGTGTATAATTCAATATATAACCTAACTTCCTCGTGGGATCGATAATCCGGACTCAAAAAGTACACTTACTACTTGATACGATATCGTGCATTTGCGATAGTTACACAAAAGACGTGTCAGATATTCCATGCTGGAAAAAGTATGTGCCCAATGTTATGATCCATTGCGATAACTAAGCTGCAATTGGAAGAGCACAAAGCCTTATGTATAATGGTAGATTTCAACACATTCGTCGGTGATATAATACCGTGCGATAATTGATCAAAAATAGAGTTATATTAACTATGCAAGGTCAAATATTAATTTGGCGAATCCACTCACAAAAGGTCTGAATAGAGATCAATTTCATAAACTACTAGAGGAAATAGGATTAAAATCCACATCTTAAAAGAACGATCATAGTGGTAATTCAATCTTGAAGACTAGAGATCCCACAAACCTGGTTCAATGGGAAAATAAAGTTATGAAAGTTCTATTGAAGGCACTTATTATAAGTTCATGACTATAGAGCAGTATAAGTACTGAGTCATGTGATTTTGGTGCGTTTAATTCTATGGACTTTTAATGGTTCCTTGCCCTTGAAAGGTAAAAGTATTGCAGGGTATTTTATAAAAGGAGACCACCTATCTAAGTGTGAGGACGGGCTGCCTCAAATAAAGATTTAGGAAACCAAAACATTGTCCATGGCGAAAACGGACACAACTATGAGAAGTGAAGGCATTGAAGCATTGTTGTGTAAATGTCGTTGACTCGGTATACACCAAAGGGAATCAGTTCAAGGCATTATGTCCACTAAACCATCGATATATCCGACGATATTTTACTAAGGAATGTACAAAGCCACAAACTACATTTCCCATGCAGCAGTATTTTACAGAAACTCAGTATGTGAGTGTGCATTCATGCATGCATTTATCCACTCATGTGGGGATAATTGGAAATTGATTTAAGAAAAATAAGTTTTGACGAAATTTAAACCAATTTAATGATAATAAAATATTTAATTCTTGGGAATAAAATGATAAATTCTGAATTTACGTCTCGAGGAGATAAAGGTATGGTTTTATTTTTTACGATACTGGTTTTCGGCGAGTGATAAATAAATAATTAAAGTTGGTCATTTAATTGAATTAATAAAGAGTTAAAGTGAGATATGAAAGGTCATCACACATAAGGGAAAAAAACTTTTTTTACTAGTTTATTAGTAAGAAGTAGTGTTGTAAACGAATTGAAAATTTTTGATTCGATTCGTGATTCGAATTCGTTAGCCCAATTCGTATTCGTTTTTTTCGAATTCGAATTCGAATTCGAATTCTACTTTATATTCATTGACATAACGAATCCGAATATAAATCTGATGGTATTCGATTCGTTTGGTTAACGAATATTCGATTCAAAGCAAATATAAATATATCAAATATATTATATATAATCAAAAAGAAAATGATATATATATAAATGTTTATATATTATTTTTAAGTTTTACTTTAATTTTGTTATGCTAAAATTTTGAATCTTCCATTATATCCTAAAAAAATCGAATCTCGAATCGAATCTAAAATCGAATATCCATATCGAATTGAACTCGAATCAACTTTTAATATTCGAATAAAAATCTAATCGAATCGAATAGTTCGAATAGTTTCACGAATACGAATCGAATACAGTGGTATTCGCTCTGATTCGATTCGATTCGTTTACAACCCTAGTAAGAAGGCGTGTGTAGTTCAACAAGCTAGTAATCCACACTGGTGAGTCAGCGCTATGAAGCCCACACACACGCCGCAGCCCGCCCGTGTAATATCTACAATTTTCGATTTTTGGTAAATTTCTTTTTTTGGCAGGAGTCCGTTGTAACAGCTCGCCTGTGACCGTTTCGCCATTCTGAGAATGATTCATTCCACACTTTTTGACATTCGAGTTCGTTTCGATGTCGTTTTGCTGAGTTCTGTGCTTTTGGCGACTTTTCCACATTTGATTTCGATTCTCACGAATCTCGTTCGAAACTGTTGTTTCGTGTTCCCCGTAAGTCCTTTTAACCTTGTTAGACGTGTTGTGAACTTTGGTTTGGTTATTGGATCACGTATCGTGATTTCTGGGCACTTTGGACCATTTTGTAATTTCCCAAAATGTTGGTATCCGCCTTCGTATTTGTTGTCTTGACCTTTTTTTATGGACGCGCGTGATTAATTGTTGCATGGTATTTCATTTCGGATCGATGATGTTGTCCGCGAGCATTTCGTCGTGTTCGTTCCATGCATTTTCGGAAATCGGATCGTCGGGTACGGGCGGCTGGGCCCTGGCCGGACAGGGTGCGGCAGGCACTGTCGGAAGTGCTGGGCACTGGCCGGACAGGTGCGGCAGGCACTGTCAGAAGTGCTGGGTTATGGCCGGGCAGGCGCGGCAAGAACCAGCGTAGCGCACGCTACTGCCGGAAGACTAGGCACGCTAGCTCGACAGGTATAGCGCACGCTAGATCGGCCGACCAACGCACACTATCGGACTGGGCAGTGGGGTTTCTGGAGTTCTGGGCTCGGGGAGGATCGGCAGGTAGCGCACGCTACTGTCGGTCGTGGCGCGCGCTAATCGGCATGTGTAGCGCATGCTGCCGGCCGACTAGCGTACGTTACCTGGCCCAGCAGTTTAGTCCAGAGAGTTCTGGACAGGTCGGCTAGCGCGCGCTAGCGTCCGCGCAGCGCACGCTATCTCGGTCGGATAGGCAGGTCCCGGTCGGCAGACTGGATCAGCAGTGCCGGGTTGTGCGGTCCCCGGTCGAGGGTTCTGAGCCGATACTGGCCGATAGCGCACGCTAGTCCCGAAGGCTAGCGCACGCTAGGTCGTGCCAGTATAAATATGACAGAGTAGTCATATTTTCACCCGTTTTTCATTTCCATCTTTTCCTCTCCGCGGCTGAAGGCTTGGTTATCAAGGAGATATGTTGTCGAGCAATTAATCCACGAAGTTTGGGAGTTCATATCATCGATTAATCCCTCCATAACCTCCTTTGATCCACCAAATCAAGGTTAGATTTCTTAGAACCCTATTTTGGGAAATTTTGGGGGTTTTGAATTTTTGTCTGATTGGTTCCGTATTGTTGATTAATCCATGATGGGTATGATTAATCTTAGTAGTATTCTTGCGTTTAACATCATTTAATCCATTGTTCTTCGTCGAATCAAGGTATATTTCTTGGTTTTCCTTCAAGTTGACTTTTTTGGAGTTTTGTTCTTGATTTCGTTTTCTATTCGGTTTTGATAAACCGATTGTTGTCTAATGATGCTATTAATCATATTTTATGGATTGTATATCCATACTTGAGATGGTTTAACTCGATTGACGATTTGAGTGTTCTTGGGAATCATTGAACATTTAATGTTTGATTAAATGTTTCAATGAGTTTCTTTCAATGTCTTGATGTAATTCCTAGTGTTGTTGGTCTCGGTCCTCGTTGTGGTCTTGTTTTCGTTGTTTCTTGGGAGGATTATAGGTGCTCGAGGATTAAGTCGATCATCATTTTGTGTTGGTAATTCGTGAGTTGTTATCCTCGTAGATCTCGCGGTGCTATCGTGTGCTTGATTACGTTCAGGAGTTCGGGGCTGCCCGACTGTATCTCATTTATCGTCTCGCTTCAATCATAGTTTCGAGGCAAGTATTTTCTTATACGAGTTGTCCTGCAAATAGAGTTTACATGTTGGATTTACGATGGTTGGTTTATCCTCGTGACTGTGATTCGTGTGAATTGATTCTGATTTGATTATTTTGAACGTTGAAGGTTTTAATGATGTTTCCATTGGTTTAATGTTGTGGAATCGTGTATTCCGTGTTAATTGTGTTGTTGTGTTTTGAAGAGTTTGATAATGGTGTCGGATAAGTGGCCATCCCTAGTAAATATTCTTGATGAGCTTACATTCTTAGCATATTAGTATTGCATGAGTAACGTGTGTGTGTGTGTGTGCTCACTATGGGTTAGATCCGACGGGGTCTCGGTAGGGGTCCACGGAGGGGTGGATCCGCGAGCTTGCTTTTAACCACTATGGGTTAGATCCGACGGGGCCTCGGTAGGGGCCCACGGAGGGGTGGATCCCCGGTTAATTGTGGTGTATTTCACAAATGTGATTTGATTATGGCATTTCCGGAAATGAGTGCTTTTGAACGGTTTTCATGATTGCATGCATCGACTAAGTGTGTAAGAGGTAAGTTGTTCGTTTGGCTTACTTGGCTAGGATGGCACTAGAGTATTTTGTCGTCTGTGCTTACACCTTGGGTTGTGGATTTTGATGTTGGAAATCGGACCTTGCTATTGTCCTTTGGTACTGTGATTTGATGAGATTCGGGACCAGATCCCAACGGTTTTGTAAAGGTCGTTTTATGGAAAGTGATTGTGGGCCGAGACCCATTCGTTTTGAAATGGTTATTTTTCAACTAAGGACTTGAGGTCTAACAAAGTTCTATTTTTAGAATCCCCGAGATGAGGAATTTATTTTTCAAACACTTCTTTGATGGTTTCTAATTAATAAAAACTTCCTAGAAATTCTTTTGTAATTATTTGTTGTACCCGATTCGTGATTTCTATTTTTTTGTTACATTTCGTATGATTTCATACTTGTACTAGCAAAATAGTGGAAAATTGCTAACCCCCGAGAAATCGGGGGGGGGATGTCTGTTTTGCATTCAGGTTTTGGGGAGCATGACACAGGGTTGGAACGAAGGATGATGAAAGATGATCGATACTAATCACATGAGGATCCATACGATATCGTATTGGTTTTGTTGTACTTTATTTCCGCTGCAGTGTTCTACCCGTTGTACGGGAGTGCATTATGTTTTGACCCCTGTGTGGGCATGTATTGAGATTGAGTTGTATGTATTTGTTGAAAGACCAAATCGGTCTACTGAGTCTTGTTAGCCTTAAAGGCATTGTTGAGTTGATTGATTTTGTTACCAGCCTCGTAGATCCTTGAGGAAAGGTTCTACGGCGTGTAATATCCCTGAGCGGATTGGGGGTGTTACATAAATGGTATCAGAGATTTGGTTGTGTAAACCTAGGCTGTCGGGTCAAGTTGAGTCTGTTGAGTTTTGTTTCGTCAGATTTTATCTGACTGAGTCGTGTCACGACGTGTCGTCCGAGTTTGTTGGTCGTGATTAGTATCGTGGGGCGATCATCATCTTCGTGCGACCTGTGGATGTAAGTCTTCCTTCTTTGTGTTGTGCCTCGTGTAACACGAGCTATTTTTATGATTATTTGTTAAGTGGTGGAATCCTTCAGTGGATTTTGATTTCACGATATGTATTTAGTCGACTCTCGTATTTGGTTTATACGAGGAGTGTCGTCGCTGCTGATGTCTTTTTTTTACTGTTGTTTTTTCCGTTGGTGATGATTTTCGAAATTGATTTGCTCGTTTTACAAGTCCTCTTGTGGAAGCTTTGTGCTTATACGTGTTCGACTTGTTCACTAGCCAGTGCGGGAGGGTCCTTAGAGGCCTCGAATGGGGTCAGTGGTTTTGTTCTGAATCCTAGGCGATTTTCGACTGTGGTATTTTACCGTCTGTTTTCCGTTAAAAGACTTGTATTGTCTTGATTTTAAACATTTTGATGTGTGTACTAGGATGTATTTTAGCGTACGTCGATATGTGTGAGTTTTGGGCATTCTGGCCTATTGAATTTTTGAAAACCTTGAGTATCTTAGAAAATAAATCTCGACACGTACTTTTAAAATGGATTGTTTTCTCGCGGTACCTTCAAGGTGCCTACTAGCGCCACTGTGTGTTTCAAATTTATTCCACTTTAAGGACCAAAAATATTTTGAGATATTTTTAATGATTTAGAAATGCAATTGTTTAGACCCGAATGTCGAATATTTCTAAAAAGTTTAAATTTAAAGAAAGGTGTCCTCATTTTTTTTTCACACGCAAGGTGTTTTGTTTCAAAGTCTAGATGACGATGTTTGTACTACTTCTTTTTATATATGATACTCGAGATCAACTCGTGTTTTCAAATTATTTTCAAAGGTGGTTTTCGTTTTTCAAACCTATCGTTCCTATTTGCGGTCCAGGAATGTATATTTGACGTTAGCGTTGTTGTTAGGATGTTGGCCCTGTGAGTTGTAGTCGAATTGGCGGTATGAGCGTTGAGTCGTTTTCCACACATTTGTTGTGCTAGCCCTCTGTGAGAGGTGAGATGTTGGTATTGAATGTTGTCGCCTCGTGGTGATTTCTGCGTTATCACACATCTGCGAGCTGTTAGAGCTTGGGTTGGTATGACCGTGTGCATCGGTGATTGTTCCGTTATGTGTCGGTTGTTTAACGTATTGTTACCTTGCTTCTATTTTTGTGAATTTCGTGTACGAGGTCGAAGGAAATACCCATACTATTTTGACTTCTGTATTTTCTCTTCCTACATTCTTTCTACTCGCTCGTGTTCGTTGATACTTTTTGAACTTATTCTGTATTTCGGTTTTTATCGTTCGATAGAGCCGTGACCTTGTGTTGGATCGATCTGGTTATCGCTGTGACTTTTTTGAGTTCGGTTCGATTCTTCTGAACCTTGTTCAAAAGTAACATCTTTTAGTTTCTACCGGCTCTTTTAATGCCTTGAGTTAAGTGCGAACTTCGGGGTGTTGTTCTATCATTATTGTTCGACCGTTATTGTTTGACCATTGTTTTTCGATCGTTGTTGTTCAATCGTTGTTTTCGATCGTTATTGTTCGATCATTATTTTCGATCGTTGTTGTTCGATCATTGTTTTCGATCGTTGTTGTTCGATCATTGTGATTCGATCATTGTTGTTCGATCATTGTTGTTCGATCATTGTTGTTTGATCATTGTTGTTCGATCCTTATTTTTCGATCGTTCTGTTTGATCATCGTGGTTGTCTGACTATTATTGCCTGATCTCGTACCACGGGGAGTGACCGTTCACCGTTAGTCAGCTGTTTCGTTTGTGGTCAATTAGGACACCGAGCCGCGCATTGCGAGACAGTAACTGGGAGGTTCGGGAATCGAGTTTGCATCTCTGCTCCGAAGGGACACGGAGATGCCTAGTGTGGTTTTCAAGAACTTCGACGCGGTCGGAGATTTTCGTGGTTGCCTTTGCGGATTGTTGTGCGCTTCATTCTACTGTGCGTGTTTTCCTGTAATAGGCGCCTTTTGTCACTTGATGGTTCGGATAATTGACTTGATTGCGTTATCCGGTTGGTGGTGCTTGGCACTTGGTGATCGTGTTTTATCCTTGCTTGTGACGTGGTGATAATTGTCATTGAGCATACTTTCGCGCTGTATGCCTCCTTCCGTTCTTGTAACGTTTCGCCGGTGGGCGTAAGTTGCACAGTTCTTGTGTACCTCGTTGAGATGTTCCTGGTGGGATATTGCTTCTCTCTACTTGTTTTAAGTTTCGGGACGAAACTTCTTTTAAGGAGGGTAGTATGTAATATTCGCAATTTTCGATGTTCGGTAAATTTCTTTTTTTTGGAAGGAGTCCATTGTAACGGCTCGCCTATGACCGTTTCGCCATTTTGAGAATGACTCATTCCACACTTTTTATCATTCGAGTTCGTTTCGATGTCGTTTTGCTGAGTTCCGTGCTTTTGGCGACTTTTCCACATTTGATTTCGATTCTCACGAATCTCGTTCGAAACTGTTGTTTCGTGTTCCTCGTAAGTCCGTTTAACCTTGTTAGACGTGTTGTGAACTTTGTTTTGGTTATTGGATCACGTGTCGTGATTTCCGGGGACTTTGGACCATTTTGTAATTTCCCAAATTGTCGGTATCCGTCTTCGTATTTGTTGTCTTGACCTTTTTTTAGGGACGCACGTGATTAATTATTGCATGGTATTTCATTTCGGATCAATGATGTTGTCCGCGAGCATTTCGTCGTGTTCGTTCCATGCGTTTTCGGAAATCGAATCGTCGATGCAGGCGGCGATCGGCACTGGCCGACACGTGCGCAGCATCGCTGGAAGTCTCGACACCGCCGGACAGTGCGGCAGCACCGTCGGAAGTCTTTGGGTTATGGCCGGGCAGGCGCGGCAAGAACCGGCGTAGCGCACGCTACTGCCGGAAGACTGCGCATGCTAGCTCGGCAGGTATAGCGCACGCTAGATCGGCCGACCAACGCACGCTATCGGACTGGGCAGTGAGGTTTCTGGAGTTCTGGGCTCGGGGAGGATCGGCAGGTAGCGCACGCTACTGTCGGTCGTGGCGCGCGCTAATCGGCATGTGTAACGCACGCTGCCGGCCGACTAGCGTACGTTACCTGGCCGAGCAGTTTAGTCCAGAGAGTTCTGGATAGGTCGGCTAGCGCGCGCTAGCGTCCACGCTGTTGGAAAGTAAAACGCAGCGGAAGCGAAGTTTGGGAAAGATGATAATCGAGTTTTACGCATCTACGAGCATGAGATCTATTTAGGCATGCTAATTAATTAATTACTAAGACTAATAAGTAATTTAAATATTATTTATTATTTATTAATAAAATATGTTGATTATTAAAATATCCTAATACAAGATCATAGGATATTACCTTTTGAAGAGTATTGGTTACTTCCGTCTTGATCACCTTGTATTTCTACCTTTAGATCTTCTAGAGTATGATCCGCCTTGAACCGGATGTTGTGTGGGCAACGAGCTACCGGATCTTGTTTGGACTTCTATGGATCGGCCGAAATAATATCCCTCACAATTCTCGATTTTCTTTTCTTCAAGTAATTCCGATATGTAGCAAGAATTAAAGTGTTCTCTCAATTGTGGAATCAAAGACACAAGTCAAGATCCACAATTAAACACTTAGAAGAAAAAATCGAAATTCCTTGTGTATGAATATGATAAAATCGGCCAACACCCATAAGTCCTATATATAGGCTCTTGGACTACTACTAGGGATCTTAAGGAGGATTATGGAAGGACTCCCAATAAATTCATCTTACCTTATTAGAACTCTTCCTAATATAATGAATCTATTAATATCAACTTAGTCCACTAAAAAGTTGATATTGCACTTCCTACCAAAATCCCAAATTACGAAATTGGGCTCCTCATTAAATATATTATTTCCCATGTTTAAGATATCGAATGTCCATTAATTAATTATAAGCTACTGACAGCTTTAATTAATTAATATCTTATCCAAGAGTAGTACCACTCGAACCTTATTATTATATAGGAGTTAAATCCACGTGCAGTGTTTAATATAATAATCATTATCGAGCTCCTCAAGGGGACATCATCAACCCGCACGAGTCGGGACACGATTTCTAGTAATAATAATAACTGTCGTATAAACAATATTATTGCTCAAGATACGAGGCTTATTGAGTCGATCATTTTGACTCTCACCTATGATAAATCAAAGCAATAATTATTATAAATACACAATTAAATATTATATACTTAGAATTAAGAAATAATAATTATCCGAGATTTACGTTCTTCTTACAGTTAGTACAGAAGACACTATCTCACCTCAATCCAGTTCAACGTATGCAAATACGCTAATGTATGCTAATAGTCAAGACCAACTATTCTCAAGCATACACTACAACCTTTTATATAATTTGTCTAATAATTATATAGGTTGTGAACTATTATATTATTTTATAAGGCACCGATAATGTGATCTTCCATGTGACACCAACACACCACATTATCTACAATATAAAATAATTAGACATTTCATTTGCATAACCATAACGTGAATAAATATGCAAAACATGTGATTAAATGTAATTAATATTCTCATAGGTAGTAACAGGGAGATTAGGTAATACAAGCATAAAGTATGCTTTGCAGTATACAATCCTAACAATCTCCCACTTATACTCAAAGCATGCTTTTAAGTATACTACTCTATTACATAGTCTCTCATTTCTCCCACTCATACTCAAAGCAATGCTGCCATACACCGTAATCTCATTCCTTCCACATGCCTTTCAAAAACTTTTTAAGGTAGGCCTTTCGTGAAAGGGTCAGCAAGATTATCTTCCGATGCAACCCTGGCTACAACTACGTCTCCTTCCTTTACGAAGTGTCGTATGATGTGGTACTTGCGGTTGATATGTTTACTTGCCTGATGGGCTCGTGGTTCCCTCTAATTTGCGACTGCACCAGTATTATCACAATAAAGTGTAATACCCTCTGGCAAATCGGGAATCACATCTAAGTCCTGCAGGAAGTACTTGAGCCACACTGCCTCCTTAGCTGCCTTAGAGGCTGCCACGTACTCGGCTTCCATGGTAGAGTCCGAGATGCATTTCTGCTTCACACTCCTCCAACTAATGGCTCCACCTCCCAGGCTAAACACATAACCCGAAGTAGACTTGGACTTTTCTTTGTCCGATGAAAATCGAGTCGTGTAACCCACTAAAACAGTCGTCCGATTGATATACAAGCATGTACTCCTAGTCCTTCTCGTGTACTTGAGTATGTGCTTGACGGCAATCCAGTGTCACAGTCACGGTTTGGTGATATCTAGCAGCCATGCCCACGGCATGACAGATATCTGGTCTAGTGCAAAGCATAGCATACATGAGACTTCCCATAGCAGATGCATAAGGGACCATCTTCATGTCATCTATCTCCTTTTGTGTCTTAGGACACATGTTCTTAGATAGTTGAATTCCATGCCTGTAAGGTAGAAAACTTTTTTTGGAATTCTCCATGCTAAACCGCTTCAGCACTGTATCGATATAGGATGTCTGGGATAAGCACAACATCCTTTTTTCCGATCACGAAAGATCTTGATTCCAAGGATGTGTCCTGCTTCTCCTAGATCCTTCATATCGAACTGCTCAGATGGCCATACCCGTATGTCCGACAATTCCTTCACGTTGTTTCCAATCAGAAGGATATCGTCTACATACAGTACAAGAAACACCAACACGTTTCCATCGCATTTCTTATACATACAACTCTCACTCGGACATTGGAAGAATCCATATGACTGGACAACTTCGTCAAAACGAGTGTTCCAAGATTTAGATGCTTGCTTAAGTCCATAAATGGATTTCTTAAGTTTGCACACCAAGTGCTCTTCTCCTTCAGCAATGAATCCCTCTGCTTGGCGCATATAGATTTCCTTGTCTAGACTCCCATTCAAGAATGCAGTCTTGATATCCATCTGCCAAATCTCCAGATCCAAATGTGGAGCTATAGCTAAAAGAATACGGATTGACTTAAGCATGGCTACCGGCGAAAAGGTTTCATCATAATCGATACCCTCTTTCTGAGTGTAACCTTTTGCAACAAGCCTCGCTTTGAAGGTTTCAACCTTCCCGGCACGTCCTTTCTTTCTCTTGTAGACCCATTTACTCCCAATGGCTTGTACACCATCAGGTAGCTCTACTAGCTCCCACACTTGATTGGAATCCATAGATCCCATTTCTGATTCCATTGCTACTTGCCAGGAGTCAGCATCTTTATCTTGGATTGCCTCCTAATAGGTCCAGGGATCTGATTCATCTTCGCCTGGGATTGAGTCCGAAGACTTTCCCATGCCTATGAATCGTTCGGGCTGACGAACAACCCTCACACTACGACGAGGCAAATCCTGAGTTGGTGTAAAAGTATCAGAATCGATACGTGGTGCAGTATCAGTTGGTGCTTGTACGATTGGTATAGACGGAGTCTCGCCCCTCAGCTCTTCCAAAATTATCTCGCTCATGGGCTTGTGACTAATCATATAATCCTCTTCCAGAAATCGGGCATTGGTGCTAACAATGACCTTCTGATCCTGGGGACTATAGAACAAGCCACCCTTCGTTCCCTTAGGATATCCCACAAACACTCGTACTTCTGTACGAGATGCCAACTTATCAGCTTCCTTATTCAGCACATGCGTTGGACTACCCCAAATCCGAACATGTCCTAGACTGGGCTTACGCCCACTCCACAGTTCTGTGGGTGTTTTTGGAACTGATTTCGAAGGAACCAGGTTTAGAATGTACGCTGTTGTTTCTAAGGCGTATCCCCAAAACGAAATAGGTAAATCTGAATAACTCATCATTGATCTAACCATTTCTAAAAGAGTCATATTCCTTCTTTCAGCCACACCATTTTGTTGTGGAGTTCCCGGCGCGGTGAGCTGGGACGAAATCCCCTCATTCGCCAAGAAATCCAAAAACTCTCCACTAAGGTATTCGCCACCACGATCAGATTGTAGTGACTTGATACTCTTCCCATGACGCTTCTCCGTTTCAGCCTTGAAGTCTCTGAATTTGTCAAAGGCTTCAGACTTACGTCGCATCAAATAGATGTATCCATATCTCGAATAATCATCTATGAACGTGATGAAGTATTCGAAACCACCCCTAGCCTGGATATTCATTGGACCACATACATCCGTATGAACCGATTCTAACACATTCTGAGCACGGTTTCCCTTGGTTTTAAAAACCCTTTTGGTCATTTTACCTTCCAGACAAGATTCACAAATTGGAAATGACTCAACTTGGAGGTCATCTAATGGGCCATCATCTACCAATGTTTGAATCCTTCCAAGGTTTACATGTCCTAACCGTAAATGCCACAGATATGTTTGGTTTATGCTTGAAGGTTATTTTCTCTTTTTAGGTTTAGACAAAGAGTTAAGTGATTTATGCATAGGAGTTTGTGCAGTATTAACGACATATAGTCCATCATTAAAAATACCTTTGCAAATATATTCACCGCTTCTTTTCTTAATAATGGCATCATCATCAAAAGAAACTGAATAACCATCGCTTTTTAATTTAGAAACCGAAATTAGATTCATTCTAAAATCCGGTACTAATAATACATTATTGAGAACTAATAAATTATCATTAATCTTCAACTGCACGACTCCCACTGCAACAGCCATAAGCCTGGAATAATCGCCCCAGTTGATAGTAATCTCGCCCGCACTAAGCTGCTTGGTTACCTGAAAACCATGCGAGTCAAAGAAAACATGATCAGTGGAGCCTGAATCAACTATCCACGAAGTGGAAGAACAAGCTGCCAAACATGTTTTGACTACTAGTGCACGAGACATACCTTTCTTAAGAGCAGTGCAGTCTGCTTTAAATTGTCCTTTCAGACCGCACTTGTAGCACTTTCCCTTTGGCTTTTTGTTCGCCTCGGGGTGAGGAACCTTGCTTTTCAACTTGAGGGTTGCCACTTGCTTCTGGCCAACATTGCTTCTTCTTCTTTCCCCATTTTGGTTTGGAAGAAGTAGCACTGGTTGCCGCAAGAATCTGATGATAACCTTGTTTGAAGAGACCTTCAGCAGACTGAAGCTCTGTCAGAAGTTCCGCCAAACTATATGTCCTACGGTTCATATTGTAGTTAAGGGGGAACTGCTCAAAGCTTCTAGGTAAGCTGCCTAAGATAATATCGACCTGTGTTTCCGCATCGATAGTAGCCCTCAGTATGCTCAGTTCGTTCAAATGGGACATCATTTTTAGAACATGATCCCTCACTGGAGTCCCTTCAGACATTTGGGTTGTCATCAATACCCTCATTGCATTTTGTCTAGCCGCCCGGTTCTGATGACCAAACATCTCGATGAGACTTTTCATCATTTCCGCGGCCGAGCCCATCATCTGATGCTGATGCTGCAATACATTTGTCAGTGAAGCCAAAATGTAACAGCGAGCCATCTCATCAGACTTTTTCCATTTTCGGAATTCAGCCAACTCTTCGGGAGTGGCATCCGGTTCTGGTTCTAGAGGGCTCTCCTCGATTAAGACAAATTTATGCCCCTCAACAGTCAGGACAATGTCAAGATTTCTTTTCCAATCGGAAAAGTTAGTGCCATCAAGTTTATTTTCTTTGAGAATAACAGCTAGTGGATTGAAAGACATCTGAGATAAAAATTAAAAACATCCATCACATAATGCATAGCAAAATATATCGAAAAAACCCCAAAACACAATATATATGCTAGCAACCAACGCCTCGAAAAATCCGCACATGCAAGCCACGATCGTGTGGACGTTTACACACACATTTTCCAAGTAGAGTTTTACGTCTTTAATTTTACTATCTAGTCAAATTACATTATGACAAGTAAAATTAATAGTTGGTTCCTCTTGGCCATGTATTAATCAACATAGACTCCGATGGGGAGCTTATTAATTAATACACCTAAGTGAACACCATAATTTAACATTCTTAAAATATTATCTTTTAAATAATAGTCCTACAGATGGAGAGGTCCTATCATAAAAAGTAATATTTACCTTATGTTATCATTTTGAAATTTAAAACTAGTGAATCTATAATTAGCACATCCGATATGGAGGAAGACTCTAATGTCAACGCGCATGCTAATTACTTCACAATTTAAATTAATTATGGAGGCCAATTCGATTTTATTTTAAAAAATAAATCAATTTAATCACTTAGTTATTTTATCCTTAAGGTTTTTAATTTTCTCATCCTAACATGCAAGGAAACATATCACGCATACATCCATACATGCCATACATCAAAACAATAAAAACCAAAATTAAAGCATGGATAATTAAATTATCTAATTATCATGGTCTTCTTCCTTGAGTTGAATCCGAGAAAATCTTCGACTCGATCTCTCCCACTGAATCAAGCATCTCGTCGCTCCTCCCGGACGGGCCGTGGATTTCCAAAATTAAAATTTCACTTTTATGCAAAATTAATTACATAAAAAAAATTAATTTTAAATCCCGACTTCCAATGGACGAATTAAGCTAAGGCGAACAGACCGGACTAAATCGACTACTACCGAACCAAATAATCGCCCCGGACCAGCTACCGCAGCATCGGCAAATGCTTGGCCGCCGGCAGCAAATGTGGCTTGTCTTGCCGCGGTCATGGGCCGCTTGAAGATCCGGTTAGCCTCTGCTCGCTTATTTCTTCGTGATCCCGTCTTTTCCGAATTCGATTACAATTTTATAGGAAATAAAATACATCGAAATTACATCAAGATTACACGAAAAATAAAACCACCTAGAACTACCCGCGGATTTTCTCACGGAAAAAACCATTACATGCCTCAAAAAACGGGCCAAACCAACAATTGCATAATTAATAAAAATAAATAAATACACCATTCATATAAACCATGATAATTGGATCATATCACCTACAAGAACACATCTAGCAAAATATTCCAACATCAAAATATATGAATATTTAAATTGCTATCAATTAATCACCAAAATTAATTAAAATAGCAAAAGCCTAAAAATCCGGCTCCGATACCAATTGTTGGAAAGTAAAACGCAGAGGAAGCGAAGTTTGGGGAAAGATGATAATCGCGTTTTATGCATCTACGAGCATGAGATCTATTTAGGCATGCTAATTAATTAATTACTAAGACTAATAAGCAATTTAAATATTATTTATTATTTATTAATTAAATATGTTGATTATTAAAATATCCTAATCTAGATACAAGATTAGGGGTGTCGAACGGTTCGGTTCCGGTTAACCGGACTGATATTTTCAGTTAACCAGAACCACAATTGCCCAAAAATGAGAACCGAGAACCGGACCATATAAAATTTCGGTTAACCTAACCGATCAGCTTTTTTCGGTTGGTTCTGCTAAACCGAGTAACCGTTTTTTTTTTAAAATATAAATTATAATTTATAAAATATAAAATTAATATTTAATACATATATAATATATTATTATAAATTTTTAACAAAATATAAAATATTTATTTAACAATATTAGAGTTTTAAATTTTTAATTTATAAAAATTAAAATAATAAAATATATAAGTATAAAATATAAAAATAATATTTAATAAATATATTATAAAATCGGTTTTCGGTTCGGAACCGTTCGGTTCCGGTTCCGAACCGAAAACCAAAAAATTATGTAATGAGGAACCGAAAATGAACATTTACCCGATTATACTGTTCCGGTTAACCAGAACCGCCTCGGTTCCGGTTCGGTTCCGGTTCTAACCGAGAACCGGGAACCATTTAGACACCCCTATACAAGATCATAGGATATTACCTTTTGAAGAGTATTGGTTACTTCCGTCTTGATCACCTTGTATTTCTATCTTTAGATCTTCTAGAGTATGATCCGCCTTGAACCGGACGTTGTGTGGGCAACGAGCTACCGGACCTTGTTTGGACTTCTATGGATCGGCCGAAATAATATCCCTCACAATTCTCGATTTTCTTTTCTTCAAGTAATTCCGATATGTAGCAAGAATTAAAGTGTTCTCTCAATTGTGGAATCAAAGACACAAGTCAAGATCCACAATTAAACACTTAGAAGAAAAAATCAAAATTTCTTGTGTATGAATATGATAAAATCGGCCAACACTCATAAATCCTATATATAGGCTCTTAGACTACTACTAGGGATCTTAAGGAGGATTATGGAAGGACTCCCAATAAATTCATCTTACCTTATTAGGACTCTTCCTAATATAATGAATCTATTAATATCAACTTAGTCCACTAAAAAGTTGATATTGCACTTCCTACCAAAATCCCAAATTACAAAATTGGGCTCCTCATTAAATATATTATTTCCCATGTTTAAGATATCGAATGTCCACTAATTAATTATAAGCTACTGACAGCTTTAATTAATTAATATATTATCCAAGAGTAGTACCACTCAAACCTTATTATTACATAGGAGTTAAATCCACGTGCAGGGTTTAATATAATAATCATTATCGAGCTCCTCAAGGGGACATCATCAACCCGCACGAGTCGGGACACGATTTCTAGTAATAATAATAACTGTCGTATAAACAATATTATTGCCCAAGATACGAGGCTTATTGAGTCGATCATTTTGACTCTCACCTATGATAAATCAAAGCAATAATTATTATAAATACACAATTAAATATTATATACTTAGAATTAAGAAATAATAATTATCCGAGATTTACGTTCTTCTTACGGTCGATCAGAAGACACTATCTCACCTAGATCCAGTTCAACGTATGCAAATACGCTAATGTATGCTAATAGTCAAGACCAACTATTCTCAAGCATACACTACAACCTTTTATATAATTTGTCTAATAATTATATAGGTTGTGAACTATTATATTATTTTATAAGGCACCGATAATGTGATCTTCCGTGTGACACCAACACACCACATTATCTACAATATAAAATAATTAGACATTTCATTTGCATAACCATAACGTGAATAAATATGCAAAACATGTGATTAAATGTAATTAATATTCTCATAGGTAGTAACAGGGAAATTAGGTAATACAAGCATAAAGTATGTGTTGGTCCCCAGAATGATGAAGACTGTCCCCACTGTACCAACACGAGTCTTTTCTAGCGCGCTTTGTCCTCACTCACGCGCACCTGAGAAACTTCCCAGGGGGTCACCCATCCCATAACTACTCCAGGCCAAGCACGCTTAACTTTGGAGTTTCTATGAGATGGATACCAGAAAAGAAGATGCATCTTGTTGGTATGAGTAGTCCAAATCAATTCATTTAACCACTTTCTAGTGCAGATCTCACAGGTCGAATTGCAAGCCGCGTCTCGCGCATTTTTAAGCCCATGCAGGTAGGATGCTGGACCGAATCCCAACAATCCCCCTCCCAGTATCTGCCAGCATTTCAGCTCCATAGTCTGGAAACCTCCGCGAACTAGATTTGATCACACAGCCCTCTAGCGGCTAGATTCATTCACACAGTCCTCCAATACTTGACATCAGCATATGTTCCACCTCCGTTTACTTCCGTTCCAGCATACTAGATTTGATCACATAGCCCTCCAGCACCTGACAACCTCCACTGCACCAGCATCTCAGTTCCGGCCAAGTGGCAATATCTGTTGCATGCCCGCCTCTCAGTTCCAACATTCTGGCAGCCTTCATTTTAGGATACTCCGAGGGAATCCGCACCCGTGACTTGCTCTGATACCAATTGTTGGTCCCCAGAATGATGAAGACTGTCCCCACTGTACCAACACGAGTCTTTTCTAGCGCGCTTTGTCCTCACTCACGCGCACCTGAGAAACTTCCCAGGGGGTCACCCATCCCATAACTACTCCAGGCCAAGCACGCTTAACTTTGGAGTTTCTATGAGATGGATACCAGAAAAGAAGATGCATCTTGTTGGTATGAGTAGTCCAAATCAATTCATTTAACCACTTTCTAGTGCAGATCTCACAGGTCGAATTGCAAGCCGCGTCTCGCGCATTTTTAAGCCCATGCAGGTAGGATGCTGGACCGAATCCCAACAGTATGCTTTGTAGTATACAATCCTAACACGCGCAGCGTACGCTATCGCGGTCGGACAGGCAGGTCCCGGTCGGCAGACTGGGTCAGCAGTGCCGGGTTGTGCGGGCCCTGGCCGAGGGTTCTGGGCCGATACTGGACGATAGCGCACGCTAGTCCGGAAGGCTAGCGCACGCTAGGCCGTGCCAGTATAAATATGACAGAGTAGTCATATTTTCACCCGTTTTTCATTTCCATCTTTTCCTCTCCGCGACTGAAGGCTTGGTTATCAAGGAGATATGTTGTCGAGCAATTAATCCACGAAGTTTGGGAGTTCATATCATCGATTAATCCCTCCATAACCTCTTTTGATCGAGCGAATCAAGGTTAGATTTCCTAGAACCCTATTTTGGGAAATTTTGGGGTTTTTGGATTTTTGTCCGATTGGTTCCGTATTGTTGATTAATCCATGATGGGTATGATTAATCTTAGTAGTATTCTTGCGTTTAACATCATTTAATCTATTGTTCTTCGTCGAATCAAGGTATATTTCTTGGTTTTCCTTCTAGTTGACTTTTTGGGAGTTTTGTTCTTGATTTCGTTTTCCATTCGGTTTTGATAAACCGATTGTTGTCTAATGATGCTATTAATCATATTTTATGGATTGTATATCCATACTTCGAGATGGTTTAACGCGATTGACGATTTGAGTGTTCTTGGGAATCATTGAACATTTAATGTTCGATTAAATGTTTCAATGAGTTTCTTTCAATGTCTTGATGTAATTCCTAGTGTTGTTGGTCTCGGTCCTCGTTGTGATCTTGTTTTTGTTGTTTCTTCCGGAGGATTATAGGTGCTTGAGGATTCCGAATCGATCATCATTTTGTGTTGGTAATTCGTGAGTTGTTATCCTCGTAGATTTCGCGGTGCTATCGTGTGCTTGATTACGTTCAGGAGTTCGGGGCTGCCCGACCGTATCTCATTCATCGTCTCACTACAATCGTAGTTTTGAGGCAAATATTTTCTTATACGAGTTGTGTCCTACAAATAGAGTTTACATGTTGGATTTACGATGGTTGGTTTATCCTCTTGACTGTGATTCGTGTGAATTAATTTTGATTTGATTATTTTGAACGTTGAAGGTTTTAATGATGTTTCCATTGGTTTAATGTTGTGGAATCGTGTATTCCGTTTTAATTGTGTTGTTGTGTTTTGAAGAGTTTGATAATGGTGTCGGATAAGTGGCCATCCCTAGTAAGTATTCTTGATGAGCTTACATTCTTAGCATATTAGTATTGCATGAGTTATGTGTGTGTGTGTGTGTGTGTGTGTATGCTCAATATGGGTTAGATCCGACGGGGTCTCGGTAGGGGTCCACGGAGGGGTAGATCCGCGAGCTTTCTTTTAACCACTATGGGTTAGATCCGATGGGGCCTCGGTAGGGGTCCACGGAGGGGTGGATCCACGGTTAATTGTGGTGTATTTCACAAATGTGATTTGATTATGGCATTTCCGTAAATGAGTGCTTTTGAACGGTTTTCATGATTGCATGCATCGACTAAGTGTGTAAGAGGTAAGTTGTTCGTTTGGCTTACTTGGCTACGATGGCACTAGAGTATTTTGTCGTCTGTGTTTACACCTTGGGTTGTGGATTTTGATGTTGGAAATCGGACCTTGCTATTGTCCTTTGGTACTGTGATTTGATGAGATTCCGGACCAGATCCCAACGGTTTTGTAAAGGTCGTTTTATGGAAAGTGATTGTGGGCCGAGACCCATTCGTTTTGAAATGATTATTTTTCAACTAAGGACTTGAGGTCTAACAAAGTTTCTATTTTTAGAATCCCCGAGATGAGGAATTTATTTTTCAAACACTTCTTTGATGGTTTCTAATTAATAAAAACTTTTCGGGAAGTCTTTTGTAATTATTTGTCGTACCTGATTCGTGATTTCTATTTGTTTGTTACATTTCGTATGATTTCATACTTGTGCTAGCAAAATAGTGGAATTTTGCTAACCCCCGAGAAATCGGGGGGTGGATGTCTGTTTTGCATTCAGGTTTTGGGGAGCATGACACAGGGTCGGCACGAAGGATGATGAAAGATGATCGATACTAATCACATGAGGATCCATACGATATCGTATTGGTTTTGTTGTACTTTATTTCCGCTGCAGTGTTCTACCCGTTGTACGGGAGTGCGTTATGTTTTGACCCCTGCGTGGGCATGTATTGAGATTGAGTTGTATGTATTTGTTGAAAGACCAAATCGGTCTACTGACTCTTGTTAGCCTTAAAGGCATTGTTGAGTTGATTGATTTTGTTACCAGCCTGGTAGATCCTTGAGGAAAGGTTCTACGGCGTGTACCTGAGCGGATTGGGGGTGTTAGAGACCGCCCGCAGGCTCGGCTCGGCACGACACGGGATCGGGCTTGGGCCTTGGTTCTTGGAAATTGGACTTTGGGCTTGATTTGGGCCTTGGTGGTCTGCTCTTATACGGGCCAAAATAGTCTTACGAAAAGAGTTTTTTCTCGCCTCTACTTCCAGATTATTTTCTCTTTTTTATTTATTAACTGAATTTGTAGTAGGCGGTTTACTTTGTAATTTTATTGTAATTACATTGTTAGAAATTCAAAAAACCAACATATAGTAAGTTGCTTCTATTTATAACTTTTATTATAATACATTGTTGGAATTGGAAATTTACAGAAGAACCCAACAATAAGAACATTGAACCTTCTATAAATCAGGATACATCATACATGTAAGTACTTAAGGCCAAAAACTTAAATCGGATTATCGAAAAATGAATCAAATAAGTATTTGGACAAAATGAATCAAGTAAGTTTTTTCCGCTCCATAAGATGTCAAAATATGAGCTTTAATGATGTTTTCCGAATCGCCGGTTTTGGTTCGGTTTGGTTCTGAAACACGTCGGTTCTAGTTTGGCCTGACATTGTTTTCCTTTTAAAAATTATTTCTTAGTCTTTTTCCTATTGAAATATACATAGGTGTATTGGCGAAATAGTAGGTGGGAGGAGGAAAGAAATTAGATTCCGACTAATTCAGGTACTCAAAGTCGGCGGCATAGGGTGAGGGTATTTACTATTGATAAGAAAACAGAACAAAAAAAATTGACCAATTGACGGTTTGGTCGGTTCGGTCGATTCGGAAAATTTGAACCCCCAAATTTTAATTTCACAAATTTGATCCCCCAAGTTTTTTTCAATTTGTAAAATCACGGTCTCCCCACTAATCTGGTCAAAATTAGGTCGACCTGTCGCCACTTAATCTACGCGGATGCCATGGTGGCATGCTAAAGTGGCTTTTTATATTAATTTTTTTTTAATTTTACAATTTAGTTAAAATATATTTATATAATATTTAAGAAATAAAAAATAAAAAACACTTAAATCTAAATGTAAAACTAATCCCACGAACGAAGAGAGATTCAGTGAGAACCCTAATCCCAAAACCTCCTCCGTCTTTCTTCCCTCTTTCGAATAAGGTACTTTTCGCCGTTCGACTAGGGTTCAACCGCGCTCGTTCATTGTCGTAGCCGTCGCCATGTCTGATGCTCTCTACTCTCTCAGCGAAGAACAAACGAAGAAGATGAAGAAGCTCTAGTTTCTCTCTATGCTCCATTTCGTGTTATACAGTTATACTTTAAGTGTTTTCTTTCAATTTCTAATTTCTTAACTATTATATTATATAAATATATATTAACTAAACTGTAAAATAAAAAACAATTTTTTAATATAAAAAAAGCCACTTTGGCATGCCAGCGTGGCAGCCACGTAGATTAAGTGGCGACAGGTCAGACTTAATTTGACCAGATTAGTGGGACTCTTATTTTACAAATTCGGAAACTTGAGGGATCAAATTCGTGAAATAAAATGTGGGGGATCAAAAGTGTATTTAAGCCAATACATATAGATATATATAGATCAATTAATAATAAGTCAGTAGTAGAAAACAATAAAAATATAAATAACACGAAACAAAACATAAGCTAAATTAATGAGAAAGTTAAAAACACTCAATTTTAATAGAGTATAAGATAGATAAATAGATAGAAAGATAATTACATAAATATATAGATATAAAAGACTGATTAATTAATAAGTCAATTGTAAAAATAATTTAGAAAATATAAAACATATCAGTGTAAATTTAAGTCAAATCAATGAGAAAACTCAAAAAATTCAATTTTAATATATTATACAAATACTAAATTAAAAACAATAAAATTGACAATTTTCACTCAAAAAGGAAGCAAAAATTCAAAAATCCATATTCATGGTCAATCACAATTAATATATGAATATATTTAAAATATAATATTACTTGTAATTAAACTATTGACTAAAAATTTTAGTAAAGCGAGGAGCTCAGGTAAATCATAGAAATGCTAACGGAATATGAAGATAACCATGGTTATTGAATAACCAAAATTAAACATTCATATAAATCACCTACGTTAGTTTTAATGTTATGTTTAATTAGTTTGTTTTTCAAAAAATCTTAATTTACAAAAAAAAATACTTGTAGGTAATAGTCATGAGATTGCATAAAAAAGCTGAATATTATATATAGATACATATAATATAATATTAATTAAAAAGCAAAAATTGCCAAAAAAATCTTGACGGAAAATATTTTGTAGATGACATGAAATACTGAATTTTAGCAAAATAATAAAAGGAAAGTTAAAAATATGTGAGAAGCTAAACATATAATTAAGGATTAATGTAATTATTAATATGTGAAAAGCTGAATATATAATTAATATGATCCGAAATTTTAGCAATTATAACTGGCATAGATTTGTTCATAAGTATGTGATCTATAGATTCAGAAAAATAATTTAAGGAAAGTTAAATCAGAAATATTTGATTCATATATTCAGCAAAATAATTTAGAAAAAAGTAAAAGAATCATAACATATAATTAAGGCATTATGACATTTACTAATAATATACATAATATGCGTAATTGTAATTAAAAAAGTAAAAATTGATCAAAAATTTACAGAATGACATGTAGGACAAATCATTCTGGTATAAAGAAAAACTCAACTCTTATAATATAATAGATAGATGTTTCAGGAGAAAGTAAAAGACAGCAAATCAATTGTATTGATAACAATGAATAGAGGGGTCATTATATAGGCATTACAATGAGAGTCATTCCATACATAGGATTCCTAGTTAAGGTAAGACATCTAACATGATCCTACTACCTCTGGAAGAGTCTAGAACCTTCCATAACTCTATCCCCCTACAACCAGTATTAGGTAAGACACCAATAAGGAAAGAATTTCCCGAAACACCCCCCCTGTGTCGAACACTAATACTAACATGGTGCATAAGGTGTTGCCTCGGTAAAAAACCTTTCCAAGTCAAACAAAATCCCGTGGGAAAAAACAAAGACTTGGTGAGGAAAAAGAGCACAACGCACCAACTACAAATGTCAGAATCATGTAAAGTATACTCCCCCTGAGGTATACATGACAGCTCATTCCGTCGAGCTATCATTAGTTGAGCTCGGATAATCGACACATGCCGATGCTTCTCACATGTTTCTCAAATGTAGATTTTTGCAGAGACTTAGTGAACAAGTCTGCGATATTCTCATCGGAACTCACTTGTTTCACTTCGATATTCAGCAATTTCTGCTGCTGCTGATTATAAAAGAACTTCGGCGCGATATGCTTGGTATTGTCACCCTTTATGAAACCTAACTTCATCTGCTCAATGCATGCCGCATTGTCCTCAAAGATGCAAGTAGGGGTTGCTGTGATGGGATCTAATCCACACGTTCCTCGTATATGGTCTATGACTGACCGGAGCCAAATGCACTCCCTTACGGATTCGTGCAATGCAATTATCTCTGCATGGTTCGAGGAATTAGCAACCAGGGTCTGCTTGGTAGATCGCCAAGATATTGCCGTATTCCCAATGTGAACACATAACCAGTTTGGGAACGTCCTTTATGCGGGTCAGAGAGATAACCGGCATCAGCAAATCCAACTAACGTGTTGTTAGGATTCTCTGCATAAGGGGTAAGCTTGCTCGCATTAGCACTTCTGGTAGTCAAGCTACCATGCTCATCTGCAATATCAGAGGAAGATCGACGGTCGGTATGCATCGTCTTAACCTCAACAATTCCTTTCAGAATATCGCTCTCTCTTGCGTAGGGAAAGAACAATCCAAGATCACTGGAGCCTTTCAAGTATCGAAAGATGTGTTTTATTCCATTCCAATGCCTTATCGTGGGAGCGGAGCTAAATCTCGCTAACAAATTCACAGAGAATGCGATGTCTGGACGAGTACATTGAGCCAGATACAACAACGCACCGATTGCACTAAGGTACGGTGTTTCTGCTCTAAGGACCTCTTCATCCTCCTCTTTGGGACGAAACGGATCCTTGTTCATTTCCAGACTTCGACCAATCATGTAGGTAGCAAGAGGATGTGCCTTGTCCATACTAAATCGCCTGAGCATTTTGTGGACATAGGCAGACTGATGAATGAGTATGCCATCATCTCGATGTTCTAGCTCTAAGCCCAAGCAGAATCGAGTCCTCCCCAGGTCTTTCATCTCGAATTCGGATTTAAGGTAGCGGGCCGTTTCATTGACCTCATCTATGGTACCGATAACATTCATGTCATCTACATAGACGGCTACAATCACGAATCTTGTATCTGTTCTTTTCACAAAAATACATGGACATATATCACTGTTCTCGTATCCCTTCCCAACCAAGTATTCACGTAGGCAGTTGTATCACATCCTTCCGGATTGTTTCAACCCATACAGTGAACGACGCAATTTCACAGCGTAAGCGCTCCGTGGTTTAGAGCTACTTGATTTGGGCAATGAAATCCCTTCGGGGACTTTCATATAAATATCCGTATCTAGATCCCCATAAAGATACGCTGTAACCACATCCATAAGCTGCATGTTCAGTTTTTCGGACACTACCAAACTGACTAAGTAGCGGAAAGTGATGATGTCCATAATGGGAGAATACGTCTCCTCGTAGTCAATGCCAGGGCGCTGCGAGAAGCCTTGGGCAACTAGTCTCGATTTGTAATGCATGACCTCATCCTTATCATTGCGTTTACGAACAAAGACCCACTTATGTCCAACTGGTTTAACGCCCACGGGTATTGGCTCGATACGGCCAAATACCTCACGTTTAGCCATTGAGTCTAGTTCAGCCTATATTGCATCTTTCCATTTCGGCCAATCGGCTCGTTGTTGACATTCAACAACCGAGCGCGGCTCAGCATCGTTGTCTTCAATAATTTCTTGAGCGACGGAGTAGGCAAAAGCATCATCGACTAGCGTGGACGACCTGTCCAATAAATGCGTATTCACTGCATATCAGCATCGAGATTTCTTTATTCTCTGACATCAACAAAGTTTCCGACGCGTCCATCGATTGTTCCATTGTTGATTCGAGGACATATCCGTAGTTAGAGATAATCTCGTGTGACGGAGTCACTGTGTCAATGACGAGAGAATTTTGTGCCTCCATTCCTCTTCTCTTTCGAGGTTCGGTATCCTTTTTACCCACTGGCCTCCCCCTCTTTCGAGCAGGGATAAGAGCAGCCGAAGCAGCCGTCCCACCACTAAGGTTGACGCCGGGGGCATCATTCCTTTGGGCGGCTAAACCTTGCCCTATAACTAGGACTTCTAACCTTGCAGGAACATTCGCAGCGGGAATGGTAGATCTTGTCACTTTCGCAAAGACGCAAAGCTGTCGGGCATCGAATCCGCAACTTTCTGAAGACTGAGAATACGTTGCACTTCTAGCTCGGATTGAGCTGTGCGGGGATCTTGATGAGGCAAGGAGGGAGCACACCAGACAATTTCCTGGCATTCAACTGGAATCGTTCGATTCCTCTCTCCCCCTAACGACGGGAAGTTTGTCTCATCAAAGTGACAATCTCCAAATCTTGCAGTAAATAGATCTCCTGTCAAAGGTTCCAAATAGCGGACAATTTTAGGTGATTCATAGCCAACGTATATACCTAATCGTCTTTGAGGACCCATTTTATTACGCTGTGGAGGCGTAATTGGCACATAGACTGCACAACCAAAAATGCATAAGTGTGAAATATCAGGCTCATATCCAGTTACCAACTGGTACGCACTAAACGGTTGATTGGCAGTGGGTCGAAAGAGAATAAGTATAGCCGCATGCAAAATTGCATAACCCCAGGCAGAAATCGGCAAGTTGGTGCGCAATACCAATGCTTGGGCGATAAGCTGTAACCGCTTAATCATAGCCTCAGCAAGGCCATTCTGCGAATGAATATGGGGAACGGGATGTTCAACTTCAATCCCAATCGACATTCAATAGTCGTCAAAAGATTTTGACGTAAACTCACCAGCATTGTCCAATCTTAATGACGAGATTGGAAAGTCGGGGTGGTTAGCCCGTAACTTGATGATTTGTGCTAGGAGTTTAGAAAATGCAGCATTTCTTGTGAATAGCAGAGCGACGTATGACCATCGCGTCGATGCATCAACCAGAACCATAAAGTATCTGAATGGTCCGCACTCTGGTTGAATAGGTCCACAAATGTCCCCTTGAATTCTTTGTAAGAAGCGAATGTTTTGTGTTGAGTCTTTAGCAAAGGACGGAGAGGGTATCAACTTTGCTAGTGAACAGGACAAAATGATTTATGGGCATTCGAAATTGCCACGGAAGCCTTGGGATTTACGAGAGATGCACCGTCAACCTTATCAGGGCGTGCGATCTTTAGTCCCGGTGATACGGTATCAAGCTCACTCACATCAATGCCGATATCGAGTCATGCTTCCAATCATTTTTTGGACTTGAAAAACGGATGACCATGTGAGTTTTTCAAAATGCGAATCATCATGTCGCGTCCAGGGTGACCGAGTCGGTCATGCCATAGTTGGTATGCTTCGGAATCACAAAGTTCGTGACTCACAGCGTAGGATTCAATAACCCTTATTGTAGTCTGGTATAAACCACTACTTAGACTCATAAGTTTCTCGAGAACGCGGCGTCTTCCGCATTCTGCCAGAGTAACACACAAAAATTCTGTCTCATTCTCACAATGTGTATCAAGGTGATAACTGTTGGCACGGATGTCCCTAAAACTTAGCAAGGTTCGGTTTGCTCTTGGGGCATAGAGAGCATTTGTGACATTAATATGCGTACCATTAGGTAGCAAGAAATGAGCAGGTCCCCTCCCTTGAATTACTTGGGAGGAACCAATCATTGTTGTCACTGAGGATATATATGGCACAATATCCTTAAATAATTGCCTATTCCGAAGAATAGTGTGGGTTGTTCCACTATCAGCAAGGCACTCAATTTCGCCATGAGACATCTACAATAAGACATGAAACTCGATTATTCTTGTTATTAAAGACATAGCGAAAACTCATTAACTTCGAGTTTGGGGAAATTCGACCAAGTTGGTTAAGATCAAAGTTAGCACAATCGCTGGAAATAATTTCCGCGTAGCTTGACCTTTGTTCACTAAAACAGCAATAACTTATTTGTTAAGAAGGCTATAGACGAACGGTCAGTTGTTCTGGAAACTATACTTCCGTATCTTTCTGTACATAGGTCGTGCACTTTCTGGATCATTAAACTCAGATCTCAGTGCTCGTTTCAAGTTGCTATTTTGGTATTTCCCTATTGTTGAGTGGTTGAAGCCTTTTTCAAAGGCATTATTGTTGATATAATACTATGGCAATATGAACATAGGAGCGTTTAAATACTTCAAAACGCATCTTGGTGTTCGATTTATATATCGACTAATGATCCTTTCGGTAACTCCAACTTGGTAGACTTGCAGAGAAAGTAGGAATGTGGGTACAGCTAAGGCTGTTTAAAAACCACTGATTCCGTTTGAACTTTCAAAGCATAAACAAATACCAAGGAGGATGCGCCTAGTCTTGATCATAATTTTTGATGAAATCCACCAATGTATCAATTTAACCAAGCAATTCATTACTGAGCAATTGTTTTGTGATAAACCAAACATGCTTTCGAAGGGAAAAATAAAATTCGTTTTTGCACAATCACAGCAATTAAAAGAATTTTATTCATCATGGCCAACTTTATTACATTCGTGAAAATCCAAAGTAGTTCTCAAAGACTAGAAACAAGACAAAACATAACCAAAGCGTAAAACTAGTAAAACTACAATGATCTAGTCGAAGTCGGCAATATCCATATGTTGGTCTTTGTCCGCAATGGTGAGAGGAGGGATCTCATTCGGGATCTCAGTATGGTTCACCTCCGTATTCTCATTATCTTCCTCCATGTAATTTGACTCTTGAGTCAAGTACTGTTTATAGTGCTTGTAGTAAGCTTGGATGTTCTTTGGCGCCTTGCAATTGCGGTAAGTATGCTTCTTCGATCCGCTTTTCGGCCTTCCTTTGGAGTGGTTCCATTCCCGGTGGCAGGAGGCGGTCCACGTGGTTGTGTTCCACTGGGTCCCGTGTCCGAGCCACCTTGCCTCTTCCACACATTGGAACGACGACCTCATCTTTTCCCTCGCTTGCTCGAGTCATGCACCCGTGGTGCTTGCAAAAATTGAGTAGCGTTGCCTTTTCTATTTTGTCGTGGTGCCTTCCTATGGGTAGCCTGATTCACTTCCGGAATCGGCTTCGTACCAGCTGGGCGCGCATTGCTATTGAGAATAATATCATGGTGCCTTTCTTTTTTCGCGAGGTGGGAGATAAGGTCACTAAAATTTTTAATTCTCCCTTCCTCATAGGCAACGCGCAGCTGATGAGCAATCACACTTGCTCCCACGGGAAACGTGTTAAGAGTCTTCTCGATCAAATCTTGATCAGACTTCTTGACACTATAAAAACCAAGATCAGCGCGAAGATCGATGATGGCTTGGTTATAGGCCTGCACATTCGCATAATCCAAAAATCGGATTTGCTCCCACTGAAGTTGCAATTCGGGGAAGCGCTGATCATGCACATTATTAAATCGTTGTTCGAGTGTATCCCATAGTTCTTTGGGGGTTTGCAAATTCATGTAACACTTTTTCAACAACGGATGTATATGTCTACGCAAGTACATCAGTGCATTAGCCTTGGTTTCCTCGCTCGGTTCTTGAGCGGTAGGCTCGTTAGAGGGAAAGATGGTGGTGGTAAATCTCTTACCGACGAACGCCAAGCGAACGTCTGAGACCCACCTATGGTACTCCTTACCAGCATGGTCAAGGATGTCGAACTCCGGATGAACATTGGAGCTTTGTGCCATCTACAGGATATAAACAAGAGGAAGTTAGTCTTGTTGGATTTTTAGTGACAATGTAAACGGTCACAATCGATGCTTTTAAAAGCGTGTAATATAATCGTTACTCGATGTACTTCCCTTAATCGTTGTTTAGTAAAGTCGACAAAAAAACGGCGATATCAGATCGCACCCAGATACGTGGTGTATGCAACAACAACAAGTATCGACTTTCAACAATTCCGTGACTCCCCCAGGACCGTCACACAGTTTTCTTCGACACGCAGAGATACCGACTTCTCTCTCGGTCTCATCCACCGCAAAGTAGCGTGGGAGATAAAGAACACAATAACCCATGTCCCCAAAAGAAAAATTCTCAAAAGGAGAGAATTGAATAGGGACAAGTCAGATAATACCTCGATTATAAAATTAGGCACGTGATGAATTTGTGGTGTGCTTCGATCTACCGGTTGGTACTCGATGCGACGACGTGAAACCGGTGGCGCAATTTTGGCGGCTTCCGAAGATAAGTTGATGTTCGGGTTTTGGTCCGAGGTTCAGAACCGGGTCGGACTTGGCTGGGCTGGAGCTGGCCGGCGGCGGTGGTCAGCGGCGGTCGGCGGCGGCGGTCCGGCGGTGATGTTCCGACTGGACTGAATCGGCGGCGGCTTTCCGGCTGGACTGGATCGGCGGCGGCTTTCCGACGGCAGCGGTGGTCCGGCGGCGGCGGCTGGGCAGCGGCGGCGGCGTTGGGCGGCGGCGGCTGGGCAGAGGCGGTGGTGCTGGGCGGCGCAAGGGCTGCACTGGGCGGCAAGCGGTGGCACTGGCGACAGATCAAGGCGGGCAAAGTGTGGCGACTGCAACGGCGGCGGTGGCGTAATCGGCTGGCAATGGCGCTGGCGGGCGGCAGGCTGGGCGGCGATGCCGCCGAAGCTTTTTTTTTTTTTTTTTGTTCGAGCTACGTGCTGATAACGTGTTTCAGGAGAAAGTAAAAGACAAAGAAATCAATCAGATTGATAACAATGAATAGAGGGGCCTTTATATAGGCATTACAATGAGAGTCCTTCCATACATAGGATTCCTAGTTAATGTAAGACATCTAACAGGATCCTACTACCTCTGGAAGAGTCTAGAACCTTCCATAACTCTATCCCCCTACAACCAGTATTAGGTAAGACACCAATAAGGAAAGAATTTTCCGGAACAATAGATTATTTATCTAATAAAAATAGTCACAACTCACGAAATTATGGATATATGGTTGGGGCATATGAAGGCATAGGAAGGAAGCTTTTTTTTTCTTTTTTTTACTACACACAGATCCGAGATGACTCGAGCCCCTAATCTATTGGTTAGAGGGGAAACCTCTTACCATCTGGTCTTCGCTTCGTTGTCCAATAGGAAGGAAGCCTTAGGAAATATTGTTTTGTCCCCAGAGACATAGATTGATGGTAAGTTGCAAGGTGATTGATTGGTGTGGAAACACTCTGACATCGCGGGTTTGAATCTGTGTGGTGACAATACTTTGCTGAAATGTTGCAAGATTTGTTCTTTGGGTTCGCCTCTCGTTGGCCTCTCTCGCAGGCCGCCATTAAACACATCTCTCGATTTAACACCCGCCTGGTTAAGAGACCTCTGATACATGTGGGAGAGTTTCTATTCTCTCCCTCTACCAAAAAAAAAAAAAAAAAAAAAAAGGAAGCGTTAGGTAGCTAATGTCTTGAAAAAATTGTGTTGAAGGTTGATCTTGGATCTTAGTTTTGTGATTTGAAAATATTAAACAAATATTAATGAAAAGTTTGGTCAAATCTCAAGAGGCATATGGGATTGGAAAATCTTGTCCCGTGGAAACAATACAACAGCACGAAGAGCCAAGAGGTTGTATGGTCTCTTTTTATATGATGGATATACGCTGAAAGTGATGGAGGGATTATTTTATTTTTTCTGTCATTTATGTATTAAATTTAATAATATTAAATATTTAATACTAATAAATTTTTAAGTATTTCTAGAATATTGAACTATTCTTTACAAAAAATATTCTTGATGGGGTTTTCTGACGGACCTTCGATGAGTCGCCCGCCGCCGGTCGTTAAGTTTTCTTTTTCCTTTTTGTTTGCAATTGACATGATGTCCTATTGTCCGACGGGGCTGCCGCCGACTGCCAACAGATCTCTGGTGATGGCCAGTTCTTTTGTCTTTTTTCGGTGTACCGTCTGCCGGGAGTCAATATATTTTTTTCTAACAAGGTATTCTAGTGACTTGATTATTTTAATCTAATTATGGTACCGTCTCCATGAGATTTGCACAAGTTTTCTCTGCCCTATAATATAAATGATAGTGATAATTTTTGATCGTGTACACTGAAAAAACTAATATACCTTTCGAAACAATAAATTCCAAAAGAACCTCCAAATATTAAATATAATTAAATAAATATTGACTTACATATTTTTTTATGGCCGCCGAATCTCCAACGATCAATAATTTCTTTATTTGACTTTCACGATCAATATATTTTTCTACTAAGATAATTTGATAATTTAATATTTTTAATTCAATAATACTGCCACCGTGTCATTATGACACGGATTAGACACTAATACATATAGATATACACACACACATATAATATATATATATATATATAGTTATCGCTTTTTTATTGATATGGTAAAATGAATGTTTATAACTTGAAAATAAATTTATAGGTGCCATTTGTTGCTCTAATTTTTTTTTTATTTTATACAATTATTTACAAATTGATAGTCTCATTGTATGACGTGTTAAATCTAACAATGTATAAGAATATATTGTCGCGAACATTCATTTAATTATATTTTTTAAATATGCTGTTTATACACCACATACACACATGGGGATGGCAACGGGCCGGATCTGGACCAGATCTTGTTGATCCCAGATCCAGATTCGTTTTTTTTTTTGTTGAGATCCAGATCCGTCGGATCCAAAAATCTGAGATCCAGATCCAGATTCGTCGCATCTGCGGGTCTACGGATCTGGTCCGCGGATCTCTCTTTTAAGCTAAAGTAGTATTTAAAATGACGCAATATTAACCACACAACTATAAAGAAAAATCAAAATAAATTAGCAACACAAACCTCATATCACGAGCTACTTTCATTTTCATAAGATAAGTCACATCGCATCACAAAAAAATCCAAAAAAAAATCAAAATATTACACAAATAATTCGTCCAAAGTCACATCACATTACAAAATAAGTCTTTACGATCAACTAATCTTGAGTTCATGAGAATAAGTCTTCCATGTTACAACTACTATCAACATCATCGACATCCTAAAATTAGGGATTCTTTTTTCTTTTATTTTTGATAATAAAGAATTAGGGTTTTTAAATATATATATATATATATATTGTAGATCCGCGGGTCGGATCTGGATCGGATCCGGATCTGAATATTTAAGATCCAGATCCGCTCCGCAAATTTTCTTATAGATCCAGATTCGACCCGGATCCGATGGAACAAAAAAAGTTTGAGATTCAGATCCTCAGAAACGGATCCGAATTTGCAGATCTGGACCGAATCCAAGATCCTCATAAACGGATCCGGATCTGCAGATCTGGACCGGATCCAAGATCCATTGCCATCTCTATACACACACACAAACACACATATCATATTATATCATGTTTTTACTAACTGCAATGTACGTTAATTACGAATTTAATATGAAAATTAAAGAAATTAGATTAATATTACTCCCTATGTTCCTTAATACTGGTCATGTTTGGAAATAAAATTTGTCCTATAATACATGTCATTTTCTATTTTTCATGCAAATTTGTATATAAATTTCCAAGAATATCCTTAATTTATTATGTACTCTACAACTTCAATATATATATATACAAACACATTAATTAATATAGCTAGTTTATTAAATTAATATAATTAATAAGGACAAATATGAATTAGCTAATTATCATTATATTTTTTAATATTTATATAATTTTAAAACAAGACTAATATTAAGGGACGGGACGATTGTACAAGGAAGCAAATATATCTCTCCAAGTCAAACTTGAGATCCCATTTGGAATTTTTTTTTTTTTTTATTGAAAAAATTCTTTACTAGTTTAGTCCACTCAATCAAATTTGACTAATCATTAGCCCGCCATCTCTACGCACGCTTAATTATTGCCAAGGATTATAGTAATCATTATTATGATCATAAATAATGATCCTCTCATCAATTATTTTGGCATAAACCTCAACTTTTGATATTCGTATTGAAAATCAATTCAGCCACACTTTAATAAAACCTAAAAACACCCCTTTTCGGTCAACTGTAAGTATTTTATTATTCATTTTCAAATAAATCCACTCTCTCCGTCCCGATTCAAGTGCTACATTTTGATCAATATTTATATTTTTTAAGAAAATAGTTTATTACAATAAATTTATAAATTTGTAAATATTAACGGTAAATGAATAATACAGATTAAAATATAAAAAATATTGATAACGAGTATATAACGAGTAAAATTGTAATAACTTAATATAATTTGAGATATTTAATAAAATATAATATTTTTAAAGAGACCTAAAGGGGACGAAATGAGTATCTCATCCGTGACTATCAACATCCATGAGCCTCTTTCTAAGGCACAAGAAGTCAAAAGTTTAATGATTTTCTTAAATGTAGTTTTCTCACGCACACTTTAATTGAGTGTGATTTTTTATTCGCCTAAAAAGAGGATCTATTTATCCTTAAGTAAGATATAAAAACTATTATTTTAAAGTTTTTTATTTTATATTATTTTATTTATCGAGATCTTTAATTTCAGTATAATTTGGAATTATTTTTGTAAAATTATATATTTTTAAAAGATAAAAAATATTTTTTCACGCAAAATAAAATATTCTTAACAGCGTAAAATAATATTACAAGATTATGCTCAAATTAATGGTCTCGTAAAATAGGATAAAACAAAAATAAATAAAAATTTTAGTTCTTGTCTCAAAACACCCTCCAAATGTGAAGTGTGAGTTCATCTTTTTTAGAAGGGCGAACAAAATTATCCTTTACAGCTACCGCTTAAGTCAAGCAAAATAACTCTTCAAATTGGGCGGGATCTTGAGAGAAATAAAGGCCGATATTACATAGAAAACTATAGAACATGCGTCTTGAGAAACAAAATAAAATGTAGCTCAAACAAACCCCATTAGGATATGTTTATCCTAAAGTTTGATGGAATTCAAAATTTCGGTATTAAGAATTTTGGATATTAAAAGTAATATAACGAGTAAGAATAATTATTTATTATAGGCAAAGTGTAATGTGTTGTATTATTATATACTCACTTCCTCCCACTTAAAAAGCCACATTAAATAATATATAAATTCTTATTGAATGTAAGGACGTAAAATAGTCGGTAGAAATGATTTTTATTGGACCGAAAATCTAAATTTTAGATTGGTTCTTAGTTTCTTACTGTTTACAGTGCACTCTTAAATAAATTTTTTTTATCCTTATTAGTGACCCGAGATGAGAATATTTATAGAAATCATGCTCGGAAACGTGTAATTTGGTGGTTAACTCATTTATAGACAGACATGTCGCCGACACTAATTACATTTTTACCTTGTGGCTGTCGCGGCAGCTGATCTGATTTGCATAGATGAGACTACCATTGTCCGTTGTTCGTGCACATAGCGTCCTACTTGTGTCCATAGGTCGGATCGATCATCTCTTCGATCAAGGTTGTTGACTCCATAATCGATTCTTAGAACATGTGATCACATCGCCATGTTATCGATCTGAATGGTTGGTGTCCTTGGCGTCGTGGCCATATATTCAAGTCGGAGAATATCCGGCTCGCCTTAGCAGGACCAATTTGAGAGACACATAATTTGTTGAAGCGGGGGGCTGGATATTCAGGTAGGGATGTGAATGGGCAGGGTAGGGTACGTGTATGCTATTCCCACATCCTACCCTAACACAAATTACCCTTCCCATCCCTACCCTATTACCCTATTTTTTTCGTTGGTAGGGCACGGATAATACCCGTCGAGTGCACGGATACCTACGGGTAAATGAGTTACCCGTTCAAGTGTAGTTTTCACAGGGTAAATCTATCCTATCCGACTCTATCCTACCTTGTCCTACCCACAAATCCTCATAAAATACATTTTTTGTTCTTTTTCTTGAGAAAAAACACTTAATCAATAATAAAATATTAATATAATTAACACTATTTAATAGAAATGAAAAAAAACTGCGATAAATTAAAATGAGATCCATAATATAACATGTAATTACTAATTCATTAAATTTTTTGATTTTATTTATAAAATAAATAATTTTCCCTCCGTCCTAGCCGAGGTGCAACATTTGAAGTAAAATTCGTGTATTTTAGGAGAATGATTGGATATGATAGATGTGTAAGTTTTGTAAGTATTGATGGTGAATGTGTGGTATGGATCAAAAGCTAAAAAATATTGATGATAAGTGCGTAGTAGAGGTTAAAAAAAAATGGTTGTTTGATGTGATTTGAGTATTTAATGAAATGTTGCACTTTAAGGGGGTACCTTTTTGGACCAAATATTGCACGTCGAGCGGGACGGAGTAAGTATATTTTATTATATTCACAAAACTATAATATATATATATATATATGAATAAATTTAACGGATAATTGGGTAGGGTAATCGGGTCGAGTAGACGGGTAAAATGCTAAACCCATACCTTGGCCTTACCATAGCATAATTTAGCGTGCACGAGTTGCGCCCCACCCCCTACCAAAGTTTCGGGTAGTACTCTACCCGTTTACCGCGGGTAACCCGACCCTACGAATAAAAATAACATCCCTATATTCAGATCATATACTATCCAGTTCAGCTTCTCGGATATTCATCTACGTGTCGGTTTCAGGATGATGTGTAATTAGATCGTCTATGTCGGATCGGTCACCAACAAGTATGGGGTTGGAGGTTTGAATGTCTTAGATTGGATGATTGTAAGCCTAGTCTATAAGACTAGTAGAAAATAAAAACAAGCACTTTTCATATCTTTTGGGCTTATTTGATTTCATCATAAGTTTCAATAAATTTTGATGATATTTACATGCATTGCAAATGTTAGTGTTGCACTAGGTAAGTCTGATATTTATTATCCTTGAGCTAAAAGAAGAATAATGATTAGAATATTCAGAATTGAGTACCTTATCATCATTAAATGGAAAATGACAAAGGGCAATTGTGCTATAACAGCTTGCAAATGTGTGAGGAGGAGAGGAGTATCCATCCATACTATTAAGGTGGGCACAAGATTTTGATGAATGGAATTGGTGAATAAAATTTTGTCTTATGCTCTTTAGAATATTTATCATGAATTTCGGATCACTGCTTTAGGTTTTTTTTTTTTTTTTTAATACAGGGTTTCAGCTACTGGTCTTGGGATAACGATCCTGGCCTCACAAGATCGCTACCAATTAAATCGCGATATGTGTATCCGGCTCACAAGTTCTTAAATATCCTCAACTACCGCGCACAAAGAGTCGTCCCCCAAGTGATTGCTCCATGATGGACCCCATCAAATCCAACCGCATGGTCCCACCGAGATCTGACCTCCCACACTGCCGCTTGAAGTCCTCAATATTTAATTGTTCCACCAGCGTATTCCGTAGGGCTAGAGTCTCTTCTTTAATCATAGATTAAAGAGTCATAAGCCTTTGAAAATTCTTGTACTCAGAAGGACTCGAACTCGTGGCCAATGAACCAATGTCACTGGTTATTATTATTATTATTATTATTATTATTATTATTATTTTTCTTTTATTATAAGCATCACTTTATTAAAAACTCAAAGGATTTACAAGAAATTAGTGAGCCAGAAACCAACCTGCCTACTCCTCTAAAGAATAGCGAAACTAATACGATTAAAAATATGACCCACAACACGAGCTTCAATGTCTTGAGTCAAGGAGAAACGTCTAATACGATTTAGTAAGGTTACCGCCTCTTTCTCAAGTTCTCCAAAAGAAGAAAAAGAAAAGGGAAGGAACCCGTATCCGATATCTGCGCATTATTATTATTATATTATCATGTCACGTGGCTTTTCATAGTTTGAGCAATTTGGGCCCAACTCATTAAAATTTTGAAGGATTGGAAGATGAAAACTCTTTTATGTTTTCTTTTATTGTGTCAGCTTGTATTAATTTATTTTGACAGATCCGAGAGTTGATGTTACACAAAAACTACATAAATTAATATATATTTGATTGGCTGAATAATTTATAATTCTGATACTTGGACACAAATTTACAATATAGTCCTCATATGAAAACTCAATTGTCCTTGAGCTAATGAGCTTTTTCCCTCTCGAAATATTTCGGAAAAATTTTAGGTAGTAAAGCTTCAAAATTTGATCAACCCAAGTTGCAAGACGAGATATATTTATTGAGGTTTATAGATATGATTATACATAATAAGTTTCCAAATAGGATTATACACTTAAACAGTTCAATAATATAATTTGAAGTAAGAAGACATGAATCATTATTTGAAACAGTCAATAGCTGGTTAAATAAATAAAACAAGAGAGAAAAAGAACAAAAAAAGGAAAACATTGTAAATATTCGATATACGAATGAAGTTATGAAAATCAAAATAAAAATAAAAATGTCTATTTTAAGAGATTTAAGAAAAAGCAAATAATAGCACTAAAAAGAATATTGTGCATGATAGTAGAAGATTAGTGAAAAAATTGAAAAGTCTAAAAAATCACCCAAAATGTAGTATAAAATATATTAGGAATAAAATCAATAGAAATAAATAATATCAAACTCTATAATCCACCCGTATATATTTATCCTCTATTGTCCTCTAAGTCATCATATTTTCTCAATACCAAAGAGCCTCCTATAATTTTCAGTCACCATTATCCATATTTTTGGGTCTTCTTCTACTTTCACAATATCTCTTCTCCAATCTTCAAGCTCCCAATTGGGGCATCAAAAGATATTTGTTTTACATGGATAAATCATCTTAATCGATTCTCCAATATCTTATCTTCTGTAGCGGCAACTCTTATCTTCTCCCTAATAACCTCATTTCTGAACTGGTCCTTTTTATATGGCCAGACATCTAAACCTCCGCCACGTTCATCTTTTAGACGTCACATTGTTTTACAACCCAATACTCGATTTCATACAACACTGCAATACTAATTGTGCTGTAGAATTTACCCAGTAATTTTGAGGCATGTCGGGATCACATAGGGACCCTGTGGCTAGGGGGTGTGCATTCGTATCGATCTGATCCGAATTCAGATTGATTTGAAATTTCGGACCACCTTCTGCTCAATCCGAAATCCGAACCGATCGTTCGAATCGGATTCGGATCAATCCAAATCCCGGTCGGATTTATTCGGGTTTGCTCCGAAAAACCCAAAAATTTTAAAAACTAATAAAAATAATAAAAATCCTAATCCCAAAATAATAAAAAAAAAATCCTTTTTTTATATATTTTCAGATCCATCGGATTAATCCGAATATCCGCCGATTTAATCCGATCCAAAATTTTTCTGCCATTTTAACTAAAAAATAGTAAAAAAAAATCTTTTTTTAATATATTCTGGATTATCGGATTAATCCAAAAATCTATGGATTTAATCCGATCCAATCCAAAATTTTCGGATCTGTAATATCCTAATCCGAAATCCGATCCGAATACATCGGACCGAACTGATTCGGATTGAATTTTCGAATTTTCGGTTCGGGTTTTTAGATTCGATTTTTCTGCACACCCCTACCTGTGGCACTCTTCCACTTCAACCAGCCCGTCTTACTTCTGTGAGTCATATCACCATCTAGCTCCCCATCATTTTGGATAATATATCCAAGATACCGATACAATGAGATCCTTGAACGATCTTTTCATCAAATATGATCATCATCGTGTAACATCCTCGACTTGATCGAGATTACAGCACCGTAGACTTTTCGCACAGAGATCTATTCGGATGGATACCATATAACAAACCATAAAGTTTGACCGACAAGGTCAAACAGTACAATAAAAAGATCGATAAGGTTGAGTTATATATATATATATATATATATATATCAAACAATCGAGACATATTAATGTGATTAGGGGGGTGGCAGTCATGATCTCATGCCTCTCCCATGCCTCACCACCCACCAATAATATCATGCCACCTCATTCCATGTCTCTCTCATGTCTCACCATACTTTTTTAGTGGCAACCATGATTCCATGCCTCAACTAATTTTATTTTTTATTTTTTTTATATTCATAATTATATTAAACAATTTAATAAAAACATAATATTTCATTAATAATTAAAAGAAAATTACATAGTACTTAGAAAAAAAAACATAATTATATCTAAAAATCGCAACTCCATCCATATTTCTCCGCGAGCTCACGTTTTTTTGGCAAAAGTGAACGCTAGCATAGTCGGATCGGTTATGTGATCGTGCGGTTGGTTGTAGAACTTCATCGCCCGAAACAAAGCCTTTTCTTCAACACTACGAATTTGTGCCGCCAACAACTTTTCAACCAATTCATCCTTTGCAAGTTTTTTCTCGACCATCGTCTCCAATAGTTGTGTTTTCCTTGCCGTGTAGGTATCGAAGCTCGCAACAACACTTTCCTTTGTCGACGACTCGCTAACGGTCTTTTTGCCTTTTCTTTTCCGTGTAGGAGTTGTGTCGTCATTCAGATCCGGAATAACAGTCTCAGCATTGTCATTGCTTCCCGACTCGTAGTAGCCCGATTCAGACGACTTTATTCGTTTGTCGGAATTAGACGAAGATGCTTGACCCACACATGGTTGTTCCAACCATTTGTCTGCTTGCCTAACAATCTCCCATGCTTCAATATGACTAAAAGACTTGTCGTTTGTTTTCTTATCGTAATCGACCAAGGCATTTTTCATGATGTTAACATCGCTACACCCACTCTCACGAAGACGCTTCTACAATTATAAAAGTAAGAAGTATAAATTAATACAAGTATATAAATTAATACAAGTATATAAATTAAAAAGTATAGAGTTGAATAGCCCGTTAAAGACACTCATGGCGGCATTCATATTTTGCCATTTTGTGTTCAAGCTATGATGACTTCGAGTAGTATCTTTCACGTTTTCCTTGAAATGATCTAGAATTCTTTTCCAAAAACTATCTCTACTTTGTTCATTCCCGGCTTTTGGACATGTCGAGATATAAACCCACGCTTTTGCCAAAGCCACCTCTTCGGCCGACGTCCAATTTTTTTTTCCCGCTTTATTCGATTGTTTTCTTTTTCGGACATCGTAGTTTTCTTGAACTTCTTGAACATCTTCATCATTTTGTGCTTGACCTCCTACATCGTTGTATAACAAATAAATTATAACAAATAAAATTATAACAAGTATAGCAAATAATAGTATAACAAATAAATTGTAACAAATAAAATTATAACAAATAAAATTATAACAAATAAATTATACCGATTTGAGTTTCGACAACAAAATCAACTTCATCATCCTCGTCATCATATAGCGGTAGTTCTCGTTCGACTTGGTTCACGCCGCGAAGGACTGTCACGGATGTCATTGATCGGGTCGAAGTCACTTGTAAGGTTAATCGTGTATTGGTTTGGATTTATCGGTGGAGGTTGGGGATAATATGGTGGAGGTTGAGGACTCATTTGAGGATAGTATGGTGGAGGTTGTGTTTGAGGATAAAAGTGAACGGGTTGAGGAACGTATGGAGTGGGTTGTGATTGAACTTGAGGACGAACGGGTTTAGATCGAGAGTCCCGTCCACGAGTTTTGGATGAGGTTGAAACACCTTTTGATTTCTTTGCTTCCATGCTTAATTTTTTTAAAAGTATGAGAGTTAGAAAGAAGTGGTAATGTGAATTGGAAGTGGTTAAAAATGTGAATTGGAAATAGGTATTTATAAAGGGATTTTTTTTTTAAAAAATGCCCAACGTTCCATTTTCTAACCGTTCAATGGCTATAATGTTGCTTCCCATCTCCATGCCTCAACGGCAATACATGCCGTGCCTATTCATGCTGCAATGGTGGCGGCGGTGTTGCCGAGCGGCATGGCTCCATGCCGTTTGATACCGCTATCCATTGTCACCCCCCTTAGTATCATAATCTTTCATCATCTTCCATATCGATACTATGAGTGCTCCCTCAAACCATATGTACCAGAAATGCATAAAAAGGCATCCGTTTTTTAATTCTTAATTTTCATCTTGATTTGTATTCCACATGTAATTTTGCTTTTCCTATTTGGTTTTCTGTGGTCTTTATTTTTCTTTTGATCTTTTTTATTTTCTTTTGCGTATTTGATTTGCATATTATGTTTTAAATTTCAGATTTGATTTTTGATTTTCATATTAGATGTACGTGGTGTAATAAGATGATGGATATTATATACACTAAAATGATGTACCAAGCATAGCATACCAACGTACAAAGTTCAATGGTGCAAATAAAGGCCGTGTACAATAAACAAACTAATACTTATGTGTAAAATGATGTATCCCGTGTGTAAAATAATACTACATCTGGATTTTCATGCTTGGCAATGCACAACTGTGACTATTAATATCTTTAATTCTTTATTTTTAAAAATTATAAAAATTTGATTTTTTAAAAATATATTTCGTGGTGAATCTAACAAGATCTCACATGACTATATTTTTTTCATATGCATGAATCACAAAAGATGGTTAAAAGATAGTATGTAAACAATGTAATAATCAAACACGTTGCAATAATAAGAGAACGGAATACAAGGACCATTGATGCAAATAAATGCACTGTATAAGTAAAACAGAGCGATGTACAAGTGTGCATTTATCATGAGAAATGAATGGTGCACTCAGTTTAGATAAATATACACCAAGTAGAAAAATATATAAAATATTCATAACTTATGTAATGATAGAAAAATGTGTGAAATGTTGTAGATAATATTTTAGATTAATTGTGTTAACTAATAATATATATTATCATCTCATATAAGTTGACTTAGATCACAGTGAGACAATATCTTTTGTACTGACTAAATGGAGAATAAAGATCTCGAAATTATTATTTCTTACTCTGATTGTTCATGAATGAGAGTCATAGATTGATTCATTTTGCTAGATATTTTGGGCAATTATATTATTTATTTGATAATTAATATTATAGCTAGAAATCATAACCAACTCGTTATGGTTGATGATGTCCCCTTGAGAAATCAAATGGAGTATTATATTAAACCCTAAGGTGGTTAATTTATTATATAACTTAAGTTAATTAATGGACATACAATATCTTAAATACGAAAAATAATTCATTAAAAAACAAGCCTGGTTCGTAAAACTGATATTTGCGCAGAAAATACAGTATCAATCCTTTAATAGACTGAACTGATAATAGACTCAATTGTATTAAGGGGTCTTAATATGGAACGTTGAGATCTATTAAGAGTTTTTGCTTTAATTCTCCTTAAGATATTTATGGTAGCCCAAGATGTCTATAAAAAGACTACAACGTACGGCGAAAACATCACTTTCATAGTAAAAGGATTTTAGATTTTTTACATTGTGTTGAATTATAGATTTTGACTTGTTTATTTGATTTCAATAATTTGGTTAATGCATTAATTTCTCTAATATACCAAAAAACATTTAGAAAAATAAAAAGAAAATGCAAGAAAGTGTTCGTGGAAGGGGTTTGGCTGATCCAATTGTATCAAGGTGATCTAGTAGATTGTTGTTCACTACACCTTGTAATATCCGCAATTTTCGATTTTCGGTAAAATTTTTTTTTTCCGACGGAGTCTGTTTTGACGACTCGCTCATGACCGTTTCGTCATTTCGAGAATGATTAATTCTGCACTTTTTGTCATCCGAGTTCGTTTCGGTATCGTTTTGTTGAGTTCCGAACTTTTTAGCGACTTTTCCGCACTTGAGTTCGATTCTTAAGAATCTCGTCCGAAACCATTGTTTCGAGTTTCTCGTAAGTTCATTTAATGTTATTATTCATGTTGCGAGCTTTGGTTTGGTGTTTCGATCGCGTATCGTGATTTTCGGACGTTTTGGGCCATTTTCGTAATTTCCCAAAGTTTTGGGTAATTACTTCCGTTGTCGAATTCCGAGCCTTCGGGTGGTCGGAATTGTGTGTTCTCTTAACTCTTAGATTCGTCTTTGCGAGTACGTAAATCAGTATCATCGATTCGTATTCGGTTCGGGTTTCGGTCGTCGGGCCGTCGGAGTTGGCCCCGGCCGAGTCATGGCCGGGGCATCTGGGCCAGGCCGGCCGCCGAGTTACGGCCGGTAGTGCTCGCGGCTCTCGCCGAGCGGCCGTGCCGTGGGCCGCGGCACATGCCGGCAGGCGCGGCACACTGTGGCATTTTTGGCCAAACCGATCAGACGGGTGCCGCGGCACACGCCGGCCGGCCGCGGCACACTACCGACCACTGGGAGCCATTTTGGGCTGTGCCGCGCACACTCACGGGCCGCGACACCTTGTGCGGCTATTTAAGGTCCTGCAGACGGGTTTTTGGCCATTTTTCTCCTTCTTCTCCTTCTCTTCCGCGGCTGAGGGTGATCTTACCATGGAGCCATGTTGTTTAACAACAAATCCTCGAAGTTATTGAGGTTATATCATCAATCAATCATCCTATATCGTCCTTTGATCCAGCGAATCAAGGTAATCTTCCTTAGAACCCTAATTTCGTGAATTTGGGGTTTTTTGCGTTTTTGTCCGATTCGTTCCGTATTATTGATTAATTTATGATGGGTATGATTAATCTTGGTAGTATTCTTGTGTTTAACATCATTTAATCCATTGTTCTTCGTCGAATCGAAGTATATTTCTTGATTTCCTTCAAATTGACTTTTTGGGGGATTTGTTCTCGATCTCGTTTTCCATCCATTTTTGTTGGATAAATTGTGGTTAAATGATGTTGTTAAACATATTCCATGGATTGTATATCCATATTTCGATTTAGAATTTCGTTTTCGTGTTTTGTCGGGACGAATCGTGTTCTTGGCCGTTTTGGGGAAAACACTTGAACTTTCGTCATTCATTCTTTGAATTCAACGACTTTGAGTCGTGTTATGGAATTCATTTCATCGTTGTTATTGTCCTTCGTAGTTTATGAACGTGAGTTGGCGATCGGTGGAGTCGGCGGGTTCGTAGTCGGTTCGTGTCAACCTACTTCGGTCGATTCTCCGCGTTGTTCTTATTTGAGGCTAGTACCTTGTCCATACTATTCTTGTTTTGTGGATATGATAATTGGTGATCGTCTTGGTGTGTTTGTTTGTTTGTTTGAATCGAGTTTTCAAAAGATTTGGTTAGCCTTGTTAAAGGCCCTCTTTCAAAACCGCGTGTGTTTTGTGATTGGTGTGTTTCATGAACGAGTATGTGACTCCTGTGGATGTGTTTGGTGTGTTTGTTCACTTGGTGTTGCGTGTGGATGTATATTGTTTCATTTCGGTACATTGTGGTTTGACGTGGTGTTTTGCTAAGTGGTTGATGCCTCTGGGTGAATTGTTTGGATATCCTTGGTGTGATATGTTATTTGTGCATGATTGATTCGCTAGCCAGCTCGGGTGGGTCCGAAGGGATCACAGAGTGGGATTCGTGGCTTCGACCCGGTCCTAGGCGACGTGTGGTGCTTGAGTATTTCGCTAGCCACCTCGGGTGGGTCCGACGGGATCACGGAGTGGGATTTGTGGCTTCGACCCGGTCCTAGGCGATGTGAGTACTATGTTTTGTGAATATGTTTGCTCACCTCGGGAGGGTTCGACGGGACCACGGAGGGAATTCCAATGGCTTCGACCTGGGTTCACGAGTGAAACTTCACCGCTACGTGTGTATATTTTGTGATTGTTTTTCTCTCACCTCGGGAGGGTCCGATGGGATCACGGAGGGAATTCTATTGGCTTCGACCTGGATTCACGAGTGCGGTTGCTTATGTTTTGTGAATGTGTTTGCTCACCTCGGGAGGGTTCGACGGGGCCACGGAGGGAATTCCATTGGCTTCGACCTGGATTCACGAGTGAAACTTCACGGGTGCGTGTGTATTTTATGTCCGTCGAGGACGCATGACGTGGGTTTTTAACCTTGTGTATTATGGTTGGTTTTATTTGCGAAAACAAAACCTTTGGGCTGTGACCCTGTTGATTTTTGGAAAGCGAAAGATTCGGTAATCCTAAATTGTTTTCTATTAAAACTCTCGATGGCATTTTAAACTGTTTCATAAATTGTTTCCCCTTAATTGTGGTCTTACGGTTTCGGAATGTTTTACCCAAACTCTTGCCTCGGGAAGTACTTTTCGTTACTTTTGGATTTTTGAGGATTCCTGGTTATTGTTATTCGTGGAATGTGAATTGTATGGCTCGTATTTGCACTTTGTTCTTGCACTAGCAAAACAGTGGAGTTTTGCTAACCCCCGAGTATTCGGGGGGTGGATGTCTATTTTTGCATTCAGGTTTTGGAGCATAACACAGGGTCGGCACGAAGGATGATGAAAGATGAACGGTACTAATCATATGAGGATCCGTTGATGTCGTATTGGTCTAGTTGTATTTTCTTTTCCGCTGCAGTATTTTTCCCGTTGTACGGGAGTTTATTGTATTTTGACCCATGCGCGGGTATGTGTTTGGAATTTAGTTGTATGTTATTTTTAAAAGACCAAATCGATCTACTGAGTCATTTTAGCCTTAAAGGCGATGTTTAGATGTTTGATTTTAGTTATCAGCTTGGTAGATCCTCGAGGAGAGGGTCTACGGCGTGTAATATCCCTGAGTGGATTGGGGGTGTTACATAAATGGTATCGGAGCTTAGGTTGAGAAAACCTAGGCTGTCGGGTCGAGTTATGTGTTGTTGAGTCTTGTATTGTCAGATTTTGTCTGACTGAGCCGTGTCGCGACGCGTCGTCTGAGTTTGTTGGTCGTGATTAGTATCGTGGGGCGATCATCATCTTCGTGCGACCTGTGGCTGTAAGTCTCCCTTCTTTGTGTTGTGCCTCGTGTGACACAAGCTATTTTTATGATTGTTTGTTCAGTGATGGAATCCTCTTATGGATTTTGATTTCGTGAAATGTGGTTATTTGACTCTAATATTTTGTTCATATGAGGAGTAGTGTTGCTGGATTGTGCATGTTGAACTGTATTTTTTTTTTCCGTTGCGTGAGTTCTTTTGTAATGACTTTCGGTATTTTACCGACCGAGTTTTATTTCGAAAATCGATTTCCTTAACCGAGTTTTTGGCATTATGGCCTTGATCGTTTTGGCGAAATTCTTATGACGGTATTTAGTATTTTGTAAATGGCTTTTGTGAGTTTTTGAAATATTACCGTCATCGGCCTTTTGGTGTTTTTGTAAATGGTTTTTAGCCTGGTGGGTTCCGACACGGGACCCACAGCGCTATAAAGTTTTGTGTAATTACCTGAAATTTTTGGGCATTCTAGCCCATTGAATTATCTTTGAAAACCTTGAATATCTTAGAAAATAAATTTCGAGACGTACTTTCAAAATGAATTATTTTCTCGTGGTACATCCAAGGTGCCACAATATGTTTCAAAATTCTCCCACCTCGAGGACTCAAAATGTTTTGAGATATTTTCAATGTTTTATAAACACTTTTACTTAGACCCGAGGGTCGAATATTCTGAAAGTTTTTCACTAAGAGGAAGTGTCCTCATTTTTTTATCAAATGCGAAATGGTTCTCTAAAGTCTCGATAACAATGTTTCACGTTTGTACTTTTTGAAAGGTGATACTCAAGATCAACCGGTGTTCTTCTAAATTATTTTCAAAATGAGGTTTTCGTTTTTAAAACCTATCCATTCCCGTTTGAGGGCTGGGTATGTATGTGTGATGTTCGCGTTGTCATTTTGATGTTTGCTCCCGAGTATGATCGAATTGGCGGTGTGAGCGTTGAGTCGTTTTCCACACATTTGTTGTGTTAGCCCCCTGTGAGAGGCGGGATGTTGGTGTTGAATGTTGTCGCCTCGTGGTGATTTTTGCGTTGTTGCGCATGTGCGAGCTGTTAGAGCTTGGTTTGGTATGACCGTGTGCATCGGTGATGGTTCCGTTATGTGTCGGTTGTTTAATGTCTTGTTACCTTGCTCCTGCTTTTGTGAATTTCGTGACGAGGCCTGAGGTAATACCCATACTATTTTGACTTACGTAATTTCTCTTTCTCCGCCTATCGATTCGCCCATGTTCGTTGATACTTTATGAACTTGGTCTCGTATTTGGTTTCATCGTCCGATCGAGCCGTGATCTTGTTGTGGGTCGATCCGGTTATTGCTGTGACTTTTCGTTCGGTTCGATTCTTGTGAACCTTGTTCGGGAGCGACATCATTTGGTTCTATTAGTTCTTTTTTGAAGTGGATCGGATTTGAACTCTTACATTTCGACTTTGTCGACTCATTATGTTTGTTGACATTTCTGAGCTTGTCCTGCCCCTTGCTTTTGTTGATCGAACAAGTGTGCTATTGTTTCGGAATAACTCGTTTGTCGTTGTGACTTTTCAATCGCTATTCCCTTTCCGGTGGATCTTATGGGAATGCATGTCTTGTAGTTCTCACCAGATCATCCTGGGGGTTGTTGTTTGAATTTTATTATCCTTCGTGTTTCGGACATGACTGTTCGATTTTTGTTGTCTCGGTCGTTTGTTTGTTCGGTTTTTGTCCTCGTTTCGTTATTGTTGAGCATTCAGGCTCCTTCCTAATTCCCTTAAGTTCGGGAAATTAGTCTCGTTTTCGATCTTCCAACCCTTGGGCGGTGGAATTCCGTATTTATCCAGCGATTGGCTCGCGTTTTGGTTGATGTACCGTTGGGTTGGTCAATCGTATTGATTTTCGTTCGGTGCGTTTTTTTTATTGTTCGTATAATCGACTTGATTGTATTGTCCATTTGATGACGCTTGTCACTTGTTGGTTTTATTATATCCCTAACGGCGACGTTGTGTTGGTCGTCGTGGAGCGTGTTTTCACGCCGCATATTCCTTTGCGTTGCTTGTAACGTTTCGCCGATGGGCGTAAGTTACGCATTTCCTTGCGTATCTCGTTGAGTTTTCCTGGCGGGATATTACTTCTCCCTACTTGTTTTAAGTTTCGGGACGAAACTTCTTTTAAGGAGGGTAGAATGTAATATCCGCAATTTTCGATTTTTGGTAAATTTCTTTTTTCGGCCGGAGTCCGTTTTGACGACTCGCTCATGACCGTTTCGTCATTTCGATAATTATTAATTCTGCACTTTTTGTCATCCGAGTTCATTTCGGTATCGTTTTGTTGAGTTCCGAGCTTTTTAGCGACTTTTCCGCACTTGAGTTCGATTCTTGCGAATCTCGTCCGAAACTATTGTTTCGAGTTTCTCATAAGTTCATTTAATTTTATTATTCATGTTGCGAGCTTTGGTTTGGTGTTTCGATCGCGTATCGTGATTTTCGGACGTTTTGGGCCATTTTCGTAATTTTCCAAAGTTTTGGGTAATTACTTCCATTGTCGAATTCCGAGCCTTCGGGTGGTCGGAATTGTGTGTTCTCTTAGCTCTTAGATTCCTCTTTGCGAGTACGTCGTAACCGTATCATCGATTCGTATTCAGGTTCGGGTTTCAGGGTCGTTCGGGCCGTCGGAGTTGGCCCCGGCCGAGTCATGGCCGGGCAATCTGGGCCCAGCCGGCAAGATCGCCGAGTTACGGCAGTAGTGCTCGGCAGCCTTCGCCGAAAGGCACTGCGGCCGCGGCACATGCCGGCAGGGCCGCGGCACACTGTGTGTCACGGGTGCGGCTCACCGAGGTTCAGCCGATTCGTGCGGCGGATCACGAATCACCGTGCGCCTAGGAGACTTCCGAGTCTCCGTCCGGCTACCATCTACGAGATTACATATAATACCAACATTAGAGATATCATGCACGTCCATCAGGCTATGCGTAAAACGCTAGGCACCCGCCTGTCCTTTGCCTCCGACCAACTAAGGGCCGGTATCTCATACCCTTCAATCTTAACCCGCAATGGCACTCGGCACTAAGGGTCACTCGCATGCCCGAAGTGCAATTCCTCATGCTCGACACTCACTCGGGACTTCCTAGGTGCAGTACCTTGGCGCCCTCGAGAGTACCTCACTCGAGACGGACAACCTTTTAGATCTTGGCTTAGATTCATGCCATCAATAGATATTTGCCCCTCACGATGTTTGGGACTACTTCGCATACCGACATATTACCTTCAATCCGCAATGTGGTGTTGTCTCGCAACCACATGTACAAGCCAACGATCCCCCGCAGCATAGCCGGAACCGATAGCTAATGCTTACGAGTAAGCTCACGAGGCGTATGATTTAAATGCGTCCCTCGATTGCCCTATCGACATAGAGGAAGTGTATATGGCCGACGGCATCCCTCCGGTCACACTTGAGCCTCAATGCCAACCTTAAGCCCAACGCAGACCACTTAGGTCCTACGCCCCCCTAACGATTTCCAACTCGCTCGGGAACTCCTCGCACACTTCGAATGCTTAGAGTTGGCTCCCTAGAGGCCCCCCCTTACCTCTAAGAAGATTGCACGCTTGGTGCTCGACAGCACGAGGAAGACTGGCCGCTTGCCCACCATTGCCCATCTAAGGACTGTCCCCCCTGTAATAGGCTTAGACAAATATTCCCTTGTAATTGCACTAGACATTGATTGGCCGAGGAACCACATCGGGTGTAACTCCCTCATACAAACTCCAAATCCTTATCCGCTTGAACCGTAGAGTAGCTTACGACATTATCTATAAGTCCTCAAAGTTTCAGCCCCATCCGATACTCGAGGAGTGAGGAATTGCCTCTGCAATATTCTGAAACTACTACAATGCCATCGACCGCAAAGATCTCGATCCTTCGCATCGTTCGCTACTCAAACGGAACCGTCTAGTTGTGAAACTTGGAGACCTTCCCAACACTCCAAGGAACTCCCCATTACAAGCATTTCACGAAATTCTTATCCTAAAGCCCTCTGCTCCCCGACTCAAGGTCCTGCTTGCGCACGGACACACTCCGGACGCCGACCACTGTCGTACATCCCCAACCTTATTCGTGTCGCAGGGCAACTATCCAACATAATCCTTTGTAAGTCCGGGGCAATCCCGGGTACTCCGAATAATATGGAAAGCGCCCTGTGACATCCTCCCCCTCTCGATCCGTTGACGTCCTCGTCAACGCATGCACACACAACCTGCTCTATGTACATGCGCTGCCCATCTCATCATGAAAATACTTGGGCAACGAACCCGACACTCTACCTCCATCTCCTCAACTCGTGTGCCTCTCAGCACCGCACTCTTAGTTCCATCAAGTGGCGCCTTCTTGTAAAGTCTGAGGCCCAACTCGAAGAACGCCTGCACGGCAACTCGGTGATCGCAATTTCCCGCCGCTCACTCGGCATCTCTTGCGCATCGCGCATTCAAACTCATTTCTCGTAGGGATGCAGTGCATGCGATCAATGCACTCTCCCTCCTCTCGTATGTTGCCTCTCTTCGGCGCACACCCACTCATATCTTGGCAGGAATCATTCTCTCCATGCCTCGATATAACGAAAAATCAACCGATGGTGTTAGATTGCCACTCTAGCTCAAATCAAGCTACTCCCTCATTGTCAAGTCCGAGACTAGCGACAAGTTCTCCAAATTAAACCGGGTCGATTTGCATGAACGTCTGAAGTACATGATACTTATAAGAGTGCTCACTAACACCAAGAACCCATCCAAAGGAGCCTTGCGCTCCGCTCAAATACCACCGCGGCTGCCCTCTCAAAAATCCTTACTAACCATACCCCATAATATGGATTCCGAATTCTATCAAGGACGAGCCAAACCCAATCTAAAACTCTGTAAGACAAGTGCCCTCTAGCACAAGTCGAAAGAGGCCTACACGGCTGCTCACAGATCACTACTCTCGGCCCTCAGGCCACCGCACTTCTACGTCAAGGAGCTTGAAGGCTGTACGCGTGATCAACGCACCCTCCCCCACTCGAAGGTGATGCCCAACTCTCGGCACACCGCGTCACCGGCCTTCAGCTTGGCGTGACGAAAACTCACGGGTTGGTCTTGCTGGTCCTCTGACTCAGACGAAGACACGAACCCAGGCCATCTGGCCTAACTCGTAACCTGGCCATCTGGCCTTATTGCTCAACGCACGATTGTGTACTCTGTACGAGCACACCTCATCCGGCTTGCTCCCATCCGAAATTCTTCAACCAATAGGTCCCATTAATTGGCTTCCAAATCACTTCCAAGAACAGCCATCTCAGAATCGCTCACATGTGTGTCCTGGATGGACACACCTCTGTGGTAACCAAGTAGCCCAATGCTCCATATAACTCAGTCCCTTTCAGAAAATCCCTCAACCACAGAGCCCATACTCTAGGCTTTGGAATTCCCTTAAGGAACATCATTCTCGAATCAGCCCATTTCGTCTCGAGGGTCTGGCCCTCCCCCACTCATGTTGGAGGCCAGACCCGAATCTCTTGTCCCTCATAGACTGCTGGGACATGCAACACCACACTTGGAGCATGCCCATTCTCATATCTGCCCGACTCGAACCAGGAAGACTGAACACTCCACTCTTGCAACTCCCGTGGTGGCTGTGTTACGATTGCACCTCATGTGCGAAAGCGCTTTGCGCATAACAATTCAAATCTCAAGTAACCAATGCACCTCAAGTGCTGTGGCGCTCGTGCGCACTAAGATTAAGCCCAAGCTTTGCACCTAAACGTGCTGTGGCGGATTCCCGCACTGAAGTTCTCGCCCAAATGGGTCTCAAACCCAAATCACCTCTCAATCTGCGGCGCTACGCAAACATGGCTGCAACTTGGCAGACGTGGCTACTGCACACCACCCGGCTCACCGGCATGTCTCCTTCTAGGAGATCAAGATGTCTAATAAGCCCACAAAAATAGGCCAACATAAAGTTTCTGATCAGATTACACCAACACCGTTGCTCACGCGTCCGTAATTTACCGATGAGAATGTTCCCCTCACATTGACCAGCTGCCAACCGTACTCGCATAGAATAAATATAGTCATTAAACACGTCGTAACTCGGTTACTACCATTCGCCAGAATCACTAATGCCAACAACTCGCACCGAACAAAGTCTTCGAACATCACCGACAGAAACCAAACAACCAGGGTACTACCATTCGCCCAATTGCAAAGCCAACTCGAGGTACTACCATTCGCTCAAGTCCCACTGCCAACTTAATTCTCAACTCTGCCACAATACGTAAGAACGCACTGCAAGCCCTTCGCTGAAATGCCACTACAATGGCTAATCAAAAAAAAAAATTTGGCACAATTTTGGTATCCGGTTCTCAAGGGAAGAAAGATCTTCAACAAAGCTCGACTGAAACCTGGATGCGACATTCCAGGCTCTGATACCACCTGTCACGGGGTGCGGCTCACTGAGGTCCAGGCCGTCGAATTCGTGCAGCGGATCACGAATCACCCGTGCGCCTAGGAGACTTCCGAGTCTCCGTCCGGCTACCATCTACGAGATTACATATAATACCAACATTAGAGATATCATGCACTGGTCCATTGTGCTATGCGTAAAACGCTAGGCACCCGCCTATGCTTTGCCTCCGACCAACTAAGGGCCGATATCTCATACCCTTCAATCTTAACCCGCAATAGCACTCGGCACTAAGGGTCACTCGCATGCCCGAAGTGCAATTCCTCGTGCTCGACACTCACTCGGGACTTCCTAGGTGCAGTACCTTGGCGCCCTCGAGAGTACCTCACTCGAGACGGACAACTTTTTAGATCTTGGCTTAGATTCATGCCATCAATAGATATTTGCCCCTCACGATGTTTGGGACTACTTCGCATACCGACATATTACCTTCAATCCGCAATGTGGTGTTGTCTCGCAACCACATGTACAAGCCAACGATCCCCCGCAGCATAGCCGGAACCGATAGCTAATGCTTACGAGTAAGCTCACGAGGCGTATGATTTAAATGCGTGCCTCGATTGCCCTATCGACATAGAGGAAATGTATATGGCCGACGGCATCCCTCCGGTAACGCTTGAGCCTCAATGCCAACCTTAAGCCCAACGCAGACCACTTAGGTCCTACGCCGCCCTAACGATTTCCAACTCGCTCGGGAACTCCTCGCACACTTCGAATGCTTAGAGTTGGCTCCCTAGAGGCCCCCCTTACCTCTAGGAAGATTGCACGCTTGGTGCTCGACAGCGCGAGGAAGACTGGCCGCTTGCCCACCATTGCCCATCTAAGGACTGTCCCCCGTGTAATAGGCTTAGACAAATATTCCCTTATAATTGCACTAGACATTGATTGGCCGAGGAACCACATCGGGTGTAACTCCCTCATACGAACTCCAAATCCTTATCCGCTTGAACCGTAGAGTAGCTTACGACATTATCTATAAGTCCTCAAAGTTTCAGCCCCATCCGATACTCGAGAAGTGAGGAATTGCATCTGCAATATTCTGAAACTACTACAATGCCACTGCACTGCATCATCTCGATCCTTCGCATCGTTCGCTACTCAAACGGAACCGTCTAGTTGTGAAACTTGGTGGAGACCTTCCCAACACTCCAAGGAACTCCCCATTATAAGCATTTCACGAAATTCTTATCCTAAAGCCCTCTGCTCCCCGACTCAAGGTCCTGCTTGCGCACGGACACACTCCGGACGCCGACCACTGTCGCACATCCCCAACCTTATTCGTGTCGCAGGGCAACTATCCAACATAATCCTTTGTAAGTCCGGGGCAATCCCGGGTACTCCGAATAATATGGAAAGCGCCCTGTGACACTGTGGCATTTTTCGGCCAAACCGACTGTACCGGGTGCCGCGGCACACGCCGGCCGGGCCGCGGCACACTGCCGACCACTGGGAGCCATTTTTGGGCCTGTGCCGCGGCACACTCCCGCTGGGCCGCGGCACACTGTGGAGCCTATTTAAGGTCCTGCCGACGGGTTTTTGGCCATTTTTCTCCTTCTTCTCCTTCTCTTCCGCGGCTGAGGGTGATCTTACCATAGAGCCATGTTGTTTAACAATAAATCCTCGAAGTTATTGAGGTTATATCATCAATCAATCATCCTATATCGTCCTTTGATCCATCAAATCAAGGTAATCTTCCTTAAAACCCTAATTTCGTGAATTTGGGGGTTTTTGCGTTTTTGTCCGATTCGTTCCGTATTATTGATTAATTCATGATGGGTATGATTAATCTTGGTAGTATTCTTGTGTTTAACATCATTTAATCCATTGTTCTTCGTCGAATCGAAGTATATTTCTTGATTTCCTTCAAATTGACTTTTTGGGGGATTTGTTCTCGATCTCGTTTTCCATCCGTTTTTGTTGGATAAATTGTGGTTAAATGATGTTTTTAAACATATTCCATGGATTGTATATCCATATTTCGACTTAGAATTTCGTTTTCGTGTTTTGTCGGGACGAATCGTGTTCTTGGCCGTTTTGGGGAAAACACTTGAACTTTCGTCATTCATTCTTTGAATTCAACGGCTTTGAGTCGTGTTATGGAATTCATTTCATCGTTGTTATTGTCCTTCGTAGTTTATGAACGTGAGTTGGCGATCGGTGGAGTCGGCGGGTTCGTAGTCGGTTCGTGTCAACCTACTTCGGTCGATTCTCCGCGTTGTTCTTATTTGAGGCTAGTACCTTGTCCATACTATTCTTGTTTTGTGGATATGATAATTGGTGATCGTCTTGGTGTGTTTGTTTGTTTGTTTGAATTGAGTTTTCAAAAGATTTGGTTAGCCTTGTTAAAGGCCCTCTTTCAAAACCGCGTGTGTTTTGTGATTGGTGTGTTTCATGAACGAGTATGTGACTCCTGTGGATGTGTTTGGTGTGTTTGTTCACTTGGTGTTGCGTGTGGATGTATAATGTGTCATTTCGGTGCATTGTGGTTTGACGTGGTGTTTTTCTAAGTGGTTGATGCCTCTGGGTGAATTGTTTGGATATCCTTGGTGTGATATGTTATTTGTGCATGATTGATTCGCTAGCCAGCTCGGGTGGGTCCGACGGGATCACGGAGTGGGATTCGTGGCTTCGACCCGGTCCTAGGCGACGTGTGGTGCTTGAGTATTTCGCTAGCCAGCTCGGGTGGGTCCTACGGGATCACAGAGTGGGATTTGTGGCTTCGACCCGGTCCTAGGCGATGTGAGTACTATGTTTTGTGAATGTGTTTGCTCACCTCGGGAGGGTTCGACGGAACACGGAGGGAATTCCAATGGCGTCGACCTGGGTTCACGAGTGAAACTTCACCGTTACGTGTGTATATTTTATGATTGTTTTTCGCTCACCTCGGGAGGGTCCGATGGGATCACGGAGGGAATTCCATTGGCTTTGACCTGGATTCACGAGTGCAGTTGCTTATGTTTTGTGAATGTGTTTGCTCACCTCGGGAGGGTTCGACGGGGCCACGGAGGGAATTCCATTGGCTTCGACCTGGATTCACGAGTGAAACTTCACGGGTGCGTGTGTATTTTATGTCCGTCGAGGACGCATGACGTGGGTTTTTAACCTTGTGTATTATGGTTGGTTTTATTTGCGAAAACAAAACCTTTGGGATTTGACCATGTTGATTTTTGGTAAGAGAAGGATTCGGTAATCCTAAATTGTTTTCTATTAAAACTCTCGATGACATTTTAAACTGTTTCATAAATTGTTTCCCCTTAATTGTGGTCTTTCGGTTTCGGAATGTTTTACCCAAACTCTTGCCTCGGGAAGTACTTTTCGTTACTTTTGGATTTTTGAGGATTCCTGGTTATTGTTATTCGTGGAATGTGAATTGTATGGCTCGTATTTGCACTTTGTTCTTGCACTAGCAAAACAGTGGGGTTTTGCTAACCCCCGAGTATTCGGGGGGTGGATGTCTATTTTTGCATTCAGGTTTTGGAGCATAACACAGGGTCGGCACGAAGGATGATGAAAGATGAACGATACTAATCACATGAGGATCCGTTGATGTCGTATTGGTCTAGTTGTATTTTCTTTTCCGCTGCAGTATTTTTCCCGTTGTACGGGAGTTTATTGTATTTTGACCCCTGCGCGGGTATGTGTTTGGAATTGAGTTGTATCTTATTGTTGAAAGACCAAATCGGTCTACTGAGTCATTTTAGCCTTAAAGGCGATGTTTAGATGTTTGATTTTAGTTATCAGCCTGGTAGATCCTCGAGGAGAGGGTCTACGACGTGTAATATCCCTGAGTGGATTGGGGGTGTTACACACCTGAGTCAATGTAATGGAGTATTCTAGGAAATTTTGAGGTTCACTCTAAGACTACCATCACGCTATAAAGGTAAACTAACTTTATGATCTCATTATATATAGGTACTGATACGCACAATGCAAATAATTGTTTGTTTCATTTACTTAATTAATTTAGGTAATTGATAAATTAACAAATTTAAATAGATCATGTGCACTAAACCACCTTCTGTGTATTTTTATTTTGAACAATCGGTGACAGAGCCAGCTTTCGACACTGTTAATTAAATTAATTTTGGATGATAAGTTGCTATTAGTTTAAAATTCATATTTTGTAATTACGGAATATTTTTGCTGGAATTGTCCTCTATAAAAATATGAATCTAATTATTAATGATTTATTTTATTTATATACTTACTTGTGTTTTTTTTCCGATTTATGGAATGTATTGGTTTTTCCATGAGGAAATACACGGATAAAATATTTTTCAATATAACTATAATTCGATGTATTTTAATTTGTTAAAAAAATTATAGTAGAGTTGAAGATCGACAAAGCACGATGAAAATTTTCTGGGCTAAAACCAAGATTGCCAAGCGCACGACCTAGTCGGACAGGATGATCGTGGTCGAGCAGCAACAGGCCGGCAATGGGGATCAATGCCCAACTGCCTTACGGACCATGGGTCCGTAAGATTTTGTCCGGGTTGTCCGGTGTATATCCCCATTCATTTTATCGTAGTTCGTTGCTTCTGCCGGTGAGGTAGGATTTTAATTTGAAATTTTTTTTATGTAATTAATTATAACAAAAAAAATTCTAAAATCTGAAATCCATAGCCCGATTCCGAATATGTGACAAGATGTTTGATCTAGTGAGAGATATCGAGCCGAAGGTTTTCTCGTATCCAAATGAGAAGTAGAACCATGATAATTGGATTTAACTACTTAATTAATTATGTATTATAGTTTTATCTTGAATGAATGTATGCATATATATAAGTTACGCGTATTATATTTCTTGCATGCTATGACAAGAAAACTAAAACACTTAAGACAAAATAACTAAATAATTATTTTATTTTATTTTAAATAGAAATTAAATTGACTTTCATAATTAGTTTAATAATTATGCAATTATTAGCACACACATTGATATTAGGATATACCTTCATACCAGATGTATAATTATAGATTCACTAGTTTTAAATTTCAAATTGATAATAAGGGGTGAATATTATTGTTGATGGTAGGACTTCTCCACCGGAAAGCATATTATTTAAAATAGTATTCTAAAATTGTTAAATTATGGTGTTTATTTAGGTATAAAAAGTAGGGGTGGGCATGGGACGGGATGGGTCGGGATTGGGCGAATCCCGTCCCGTCCCGAAAATAAATTACAGGGACGGGATGGGACGGGATTGCGTATTTTGAAATTCATCCCGCACGTCCCGATCCCGTTCGGGTTCGGGTCGGGACCGGGACGGGACGGGATATCCTGCATATTTATTGACCTTGACAAAAACTGTGAAAAAACGAATGAGACAGCTATACATTTTGGAATTACCAATTGAATGAGGTAGAAATTAAAAAAAAATATCCAAACTAGTCATTAAAAAAAATGACCCCCAATATCCATTAGAAACTTAAAAAACACACAGAACAAAATAGATAGTAACATAAACACGCACAAAGGACAATAGATCAATAATCCAACTGCATAGTGCATTACATCAACATCAACACTTGAAGATAAAATTCAAATTGAAAGTGCAGAAAACATAAACTTAAAACTGAAACTTTGATGTTTCATACATCAATGACAGAGCTAGCAGCACTGCTCTTCCGTTTGTATTTTGCTCTTGGAGGTGGAGGAGGGCATGTATTTGCTTGGCTAGTTGCTGTGCTCTCATGCTCTGCAATTATACACAAGTAACAATGTAATATAGTTAATTAAGTCACATTAGCAGACCAATGCCCAACTTTGAAAAAATCAAGAACATTGAAACTTGTAATATATATACCTTGCTCAAGAGATTCATAAAATGCATAATTTTCAACAGTGCAATCATCTACAAATTTTGCAATATCATCACCAAGTAACCAATTTTGTGTGCAGATCAGTCCCTCTACTATTTTAGGAGTTAGTGAGCTCCTAAAACAGTCAATTACTCTACCCCTGTTGAAAAACTAGACTCCGAAGCCACGGTTGATACTTGAATTGACAGAACATCCCTAGCTATAACTGCCAAGATAGGGTACTTGCATCCATTGAGCTTCCACCATAGCAATATATCAAAGCAATCTGAATCAATAATGAGCTCCACTGGTGCTTCCAAATACTGATCTACTTTATGTTTTGTCACTGCATCTTCAGTTTCTTGCACCAAATTCTTCCAATCATTGAGCAGATTGCTCCTTCTACTATCAACACTTCTGATGCTAGTAGTAGTGCTACTTGAAGAAGTTGAAGATTGCTTATGCAAGTGTCTACCTCTATCTACCACAGTCACATACTAAGACATGATGCAAAAGTTAATACATACCAAAAACAATGCTCATACTTAATGAACAGAAGTTAATTACAAAAATATATTAGACTAAAGTTTTTTTTCCCCTTTCTTTTATTTTTCTAAAGTTAATACCTCATTATAGAGAGAATACATAATATTTTTTATCTCTTTGGTCCTCCTTTGCACCTCCTGATCACTTAAACCTTCTTGATTATAGTTGTAAGCCACATTTTTCAGCTTGAACCTTGCATCTAATACCAGTCCAATGATAACCATGTGATTAAGTTCTTGAAATGTGCCAAAGTACTTGACAATCTTCTTGAAGTAATCCAATCTGTTTGGAGAAGATCTCACAAACTTTACAGCATTCCTGATAGCCAACACAGACTTCTGCAACCTTTTTAACCCATGCCCCATAATCAGGTTTGTGATGTGAGCTGCACATCTCACATGCATGTATTTGCCATTCAAAATTGGCTGAAAACCTGAAGACATATTCATTTTAGCAACAAGCCATTCCATTGCAGACTTGTTGGCAGAAGCATTATCCACAGTAATGCACATTACTTTCTCAATTCCCCAATCCACCAAACATGACTCAATCAGCCTTCCTATTGTTGCCCCTTGATGATTCTGAATTACAGCAAAATTTATTACCCTCTTATGCATCTTCCAATCAATATCAATAAAATGGGCAGTAAGCACCATGTAATTGATATTTTGCACACTCGTCCAAGTGTCTGTGGTTAAATTCACCCTCACCTTCTTCAATTTCCTTTTCAACTCCTTCTTACAGACATCATACATATCTAGAAAGGCTCTGCATAATTTTCTTCTAGAGGGAACATCAAACAGAGGACAAACTCTAGCACAGAATCCCTTAAATCCTTTCTTCTCAACAAAACTAAATGGCAACTCATCAATTACAACCATCTCTACACAAGCTTCTAAGTAATCATCTTGATCAACAGCTACCATGCTCAATGTATTGGCCCTAGTCTTATCACCAGTTAATCCTTTCTGCGACTTATCAGAAACAGATGGAAAATACCGACAATTATTATTGATGTGCCTAATCATACCAGACGTGCCATTAGAAGTGTCAGCAGAATAATCACCAATCTTTCCCCTAGGACAATATTTGCAATGTGCCCTCTTATGAACTATCTGATATTCTTTCCCATCAACATCTTTTGCAGTTTCAATCTTATCATATTTTATAAAATGCTCCCAAACAAAGCTTCATTTTATACCTGAAGTTTCAGGATTATATTAAATATTACGGGACGGAACGGGATTGATCGGGATGGTCCCGATCCCATCCCGTCCCATTTGAATAGTAACAGAGCGGGACGAGATGGGACGTGATTGTCATTTTAAGAAACTATCCCGTCCCGTCCCGCTAGTTTTTGGGACAGATCGGAACGGGATCGGGATTTCGGGTTCAAGTGCCCAGTCCTAATAAAAAGCTCAATCTGAGCCTATGTTAATTCAATAAATGGCCAAGAGAAACCAACTATAAATTTTATTTATCATGAATGTTGATTTGATAGTAAAATTAAAGATGTAAAAATCTTCTTGAGAAATATGTGCGTAAACGTCGACGCTATCGTGCATGCATGTATGGTTTTTCGAGGTGTTGGTTGAAAATATATATATTATTTAATATTTTCAGTCTATTTTTGCTTATAAACATTATGTGATGAGCATTTTTGATTTAATTCCCAGATGTTTTTCAATCTACTAACTATTATTCTAAAAAATATCGGTTAGTACAAGCTTTGTTGATTGGAAAAGAAATTCAAATATTGTCCTCACTACTGAAGAACATAAGTTTGTTCTAACTAAGGAATGCCCATTGACTCCAAACCCGGTTCTACACCTGATGAGATGAATGAATACCAAGTAGAAGAAATCTGATGAGATGACTTACTGTCAAATTTTAACTTTATTGACAAACATATTGCACCATTAGCATCATAATATGACTACTACCGCAGAGATGATGCAAAATCTCGACGAGATATTCGTACATCAAACCATGGGGCTAAGCGGAATGCAATGAGGGGCTTGGTGACGGTTCATATGGCTGCGGGATCCCAGTACGAGACCATGTTCTAAAGATAATATCTCATTTGAACGACTTGAAAATATTGGAGGCCACTATCACACAGAAATGCATGTCGATATTATTTTGGATAGCTTGACTAAAAGAGTCATTTCGCCTCAACTACAATATAAACCATTGGGAATATAAAATTAAATATTTAATTATTAAACCAACTCAAATAATATAAGAGCATGTACAGTATCATTATCTTCAAAGAATAGTACCACTGAAAAATATTAAAAATGTTGAAGGGAAAATAACCAAGAGAGAAAGTAGGGCAAAAGTTGTTGTATTATTCCATTACTGAGCTCCCTTTAAATAGGGAGAAATACATACAATCAGGCCTTAGCCAAATCCTAACTAGGAAAGCCCATAAACTAACAGACTTAGGCACACAATGGGTATTATTCCTTTAACACTCCCCCTTGTGCCTAGTCTACAAGCGCATGTCATGTTGCCTCGTTAAAACCTCGTCAAGCAAAAACCCAGTGGGAAAAATGTCTTGATCGTAGGGAAAAGAGTACAGCATCTAGACACATCAAGTTTAGACTTCGTCCTTTGAATCTATCCTCTCATATGATCGTTACATTTAATCATAGCGCTACTAAGGTGACCATTCCATCGATCCTTAAAATCGTACATCTTGTTACCTCATTAAAAACCTTTACAAGTGATAAAAACCCTGTGGGAAAAAGAATCCTTGGAAAGAAAAGAGTATAACGTACGGTGTGGATGTAAGACTCCCCCTCAAGTCTACATCTCCCCCTGATTTGTACATCAATCAAGTAGTCGTTGTCTCATTAAAAACTTCGCCAAGTAACAAAACCCAGTAGGAGAAAATGAACCTTGGTCAAAGAAAAGAGTACAACACATGTGATTAAGTTGCTTTATAAATCACCATTTCCTTGTGATCTTTACATCAATCTCGGAAGTTGGAAAACTCTACAGCTCCCCCTAATGCTTACATTCATATAACGTTGCCTCGTTAAAAACCTTGCCAAGTAACAAAACCCAGTGGGAAAAATAAACCTTGGTCTAAGGAAAAGAGTGCAACCTATGTGAGTATGTTCCATTATATCTCACATATTTCCCGTTATGATCATTCCATCAGTCAAGGGGATTTACAAGTTACATCATGTTCATAAATGTAAGTATGCTCATCAGTGGCAGTACTTAACCGCTAGTTCCTCAAAAGTGTAGAATGATAGTTCTTAATCATGTACACTCACGGACTGATTCATGCAAAGCAATAATCTTGTCGTGATTCGGGAGGTAGCCAAAAGGGGTTTGCTTAGTCGATTTTCAAGACATAAGCAATTCATACCAACACATACTTTGTGGTAGTTGCTTCGGCACCAGCATTTACTTTAGCATTTGCCTTTTCATAAGCAGCTTCCTTTGCCTGCTTTAGGGAAAGAATAGTCCCAAGTCAATGGTTTCTTTTAAGTATCAGAAGATAATCTTTGATACCATTCCATTGATGTTGTGTCGATGCTGAACTAAATCTAGTCAGCGGATTAACTGAGCAGGTCGTGTACATTAAGCTAAGTACAATAATACGCGATTACACTCAAGTAGGGAATTTCAGCTCCCAAAGCTCTTCGTCACTTTCGTTTAGACGAAATGGATCTTTCCTTTGTATCCAAACGTTCGACCTATCATGGGGTGCTAGTTGGGTTTACCTTATCCATATTAAAGTGCCTGAGAAACTTCTGGACATAGGAAGACCGGTGGAATGAATTCCACAAACTCGATGTCTATGTCAATGCCTCGACAGAACCGAGTTTTCCCAAGATCTTTCATCTCAAACTCAGATTTTTGGTATCCGGTGGTTTCTCTTATTTCATCAAGACCAATTATGTTCATGTCATCGGCGTACATTGCGATGATCGTGAATCCGGAACTTATTTGTGAAGACGCAGGGACACAGTTCATCGTTCTTTTATCCATTCCCAATCAAGTAGTCACTTAGACGGTTATACCACATCCTTAAGGATTGCTTCAAAACTGTAAAGTTGAGCATTTCAATCAAATTGCATACGCACTATGTGGTCTAGAGTCACTTGATTTGGGTAATGAAATGCCATCGGGCGCTTCCATATATATCTCTGTATCTAGATCCCCATAGAGATACGTAGTAACCACATCTATTGGCTACATTTCTAGTCCCTCGGAAATTACTATGCTAATCAAATAGCGGATACGTATACGTGGGAGTACATTTCCTCGTAACCAATTCCAAGGCGTTGTGAGAAGCATTACTTCGTGAACCTTGTACATTAGGACTCTACTATTCTCACTATGATTTACGACAAAGGTTCGTTTATGTCTTACATGCGTTACACTTGGGTAGGTTAGCACTACCCACACCAAATACCTGTCTCTTTGTCGGAGAATCTAGTTCTACCTGGAATATTTTTCTTATAGGCCAATGTTGATTTCATCCAACTGAGCAGGGTTCGACATCATCGTACTTTATGATTCATGACATGTCATCAAAGTGGGTGGTTGATCAGGCCACACCCTCATAATTTCATCGAGATTCTTGATTTTCTGAATCATATCTTCGGGGCGTCCCCCTCGTCATGATTCATGGACATAATAAAATCAAGCATGATCTCATGAAATGAGTTCATTGATGGTTAACATGTAATTTTGTGCCATACTCTGTCTCTTACTTGGGTGAGTATTTAGTCGAACCATGTGGCTTCCACCCATTCCTTCGCAGGGAGCCACGACCTCAACCACACCTCCACCAAGTGCGGTTGCATCACCCGGTTCATTGGTGATGTGCCCCTTGGAGGGGACTTCTAACCTTACAGGCACATTTGCAGCTGTAATGTGAGATCTTGTCACTTGAACGATATCAGTAAATGCATCAGACATCGAATTTGCTACATCCTGAAGATCGAGTATGGTTTGTGCTTCACTGTAACATTGTGAAGTTCGGGGATCATAATGAGACAAAGTGGGGAGACACCATGGCAATTCCTGTCGTTCCCCGAGAAATTACATTTTCTCTCCTCCCCCTAACGACGGGAAGGTTGTCTCATTAAAGTGACAATCCGCAAATCGTGCGGTAAAAAGATCACTGTGAAGGTTCTAAATAGCGGATAAACGTCTGGAGATTCTTATCCAACGTGAATACTTAATCGTTTCTAAAGACCACTGCGTTGTGGGGCGCAGAAGGCACATATTATGCGTAACCAATTATGCGCAATTGGCATTCAACTCCGTCTGGGTCCAAAATATGAAAATCAGGCTATCCAGTTACCAACTGGTACGCATAAACTAATTGGTTAGCAGAGGGTCTAAGAATGAACGATTTAAGTAAACTTGCGTGCAATATTGCATAATCCCAGGCAAAAATATGCAAATTGGTGTGCATAACCAATTACATAATCACCATACATATTCTTTCGACGGTGGTTTATGTGAGACCTTTGCATATGCACATGGGACGAGATGCTATTCATTGATCTCTATCATGCAATAAACATCAAATACTTTTTGATGTGAACTCTCTAATCATCAAGTCCTTTAGTTGTTATAAGGGAGGTGAGCCCTTATAAGTTATCTTGGAAGTTCTGCAGCAGTTTGAGTGGACAGGAGAGCGACATGTGACCAACATGTTTGCTTTAGTTTCTTTAGCATAGGAAGGTCTCGCTCCTACTTTGGCTAAAGAGCAAGCTTTGCAACACTAACTGGTGGGCATTTGATATGCATCTAGTTCTTTGGATGACATAACATGATTAACGTCAACATTGTGCTTTATGTTGAGTTGTTGCCACATTTTCACTCGAAAAGTAATGATGTTCGTACAGGTTCTTTAGTATACATATCATCATACTTCGACTAGGATGACCTAGTCTATCTTGCCAAAGCCTATATGAGTCTATGTCCCAAAGTACATTGTTGGTGACAACACATAGGTTTTTAAAAACCTAATAGTAGTGAGGTACAGTCCACTAGATTGACTCATGAGTTATTCTAAAATGCGTTTACGTCCACATTCATTAGAATTAATAAAAGAAACTATATTCCATTCTCACAGTGGGTTTCAATCTGGAAACCATTGCTACGTATATTATTGAAGTCAAGTAAGGTTCGAAAGGCTCTAGGTGCATACAGAGTATTGGTAACTTGTAATTAAGTGCCATTTGGGCATCAAAAATTGAGCATTACCTCGCCCTTTGGTGAGTTGGGATGACCCAATCATCGTAGTTACCGAGGTTTGGCAGACGACTTATTCGATGAATAGAAGCTTAATTCTAAGAACATTCAAGTTCTACTCGATTCATTCCTTAGAAGAGAGTGAAATTTAGAACCATAAGCATTCAAGCATTATTCAGTACTTTGAAATAAAGCTAAGAATCTAACGTAAGCAATATTAATATCTTGTTCGTGAAACAACATTGCATCAGGCCATTATTGAAAAGAAAACACCAACACAGTCGTCTTGAGGCAACTATACCAAATGTAAACGAGAAAGTAAACATAATACTAAGATTCAGTCTATAGACTGTGGCTCGTATGACTCAATTCGACGATTGGTGACTGTGAAAATTGACATAGGGGACTTGTCTAGATCATATTCTTCCATATAGTGAGTTCTCCTTTCTTTGGACTCTCTATATTTCTTGTAGTGAGATGCGACTTGCTTGCTTGGCAGTTCTTGTACCATGTCCACCATCTCCACAATGATAGCACGGTTCATTGCTAACTCGAGCCTTAGAGGCGATAAGATGGGTAGGTGCTATTTGGTTCCCTTAGCTAGTAGAGCTGGGAGCACCAAGTCTTCGCATTACATTGGAAGAACCCCCACGTTCTTGACCACGAAGCCTATCATGTCCAGTCCCCTATTCATTGGGGTAGTTTCCATCCTTCACTTTGCCATAATTGACCTTGGGAATTTTCTTTGTCCCAAACGACCCGGCATTATTGCTCACTAACACTTTGTTATGCCTCTCAGCCACTTGCAGTAGGTTGATTAGCTTACTGAAGGTAGTGATGCGTTTATTATCATACTCCAGCCTATACTGGTTCGCTAGTATATGAGTGGAAGTAGGGAAGGTGGAAAAAGCTTTATGGATCATGTCATCTTCTGTGATGTCCTTCCCACAGAAATTTAGGTGTGCCTTGAGGCGGAGAATATCTTTGTTGAAATCGTTGATCCGTTTATATTCAAGCAAGCGGATTTCATTCCACTGCACGGTCAACTCTGGGAGCAAAGTTTGTCAATGTTCCCAAATTGGTCCTTAAGGGCATTCCACAGTTCTTTAGGGAATTTCAACCGTAGATATTCCTATCTCAGGCTGGGTTCGATATGCCACCTAAGGAATATAAGTGCACTCGCTTTGATCTTGTCAGACGGTACTTGGTCTGTGGTGTTAAGGAGCGTACCACTATATTCTTTAGTGATAAATGTCGTCTCGACGTAGGATACCCATCTATGGTACTCAAGCTCTTTTGAGTCCAAGATATCAAATTCGGGACGAGTTGGATCAACTATCTTAATACAAGAAAAAGGGAAATGATTTTTCACAGTATATCATGAGTACTTTCCATGATAAAATTTTCAATAATGGGAGCATTATTATTTTTCGGAACCAAGATATGGTCAAAATTTCTTTCAATGCTATTGAGGATTACCAATGAAAGTACTTTATCACGGTTCGAGTTGATATAGGCAGTAGAAATAAGTCCTCTAAAGTCTACTAAAATGAAGCCTAATTGCATGTCATATCTATATATGCATGCAACTATATGTATATTTATAGATATAATCACATAACCCTATGAAGGTATCTATACACGTATTATGCAGTCAAGTAGGTCTCTTATGACGCAATATAATTATTAGTTCATGTGAATTAATTTTAATCTGAACTATTTAAAGCAATTCGCTTTAATTTAATTAAAGTTATTAATGCATCATGCTTTAAGTTGGTTTAATAGGCATAAATAAATTCGGAGTATAATATACAATCAATAGTAATTAAAAGCATGTAAATTCGCACATTGCAGAAAGTAGGGTTATTCGGATTACCTTGCAGGAAAGACACGATTCTTTCCTAAGGCATACCTTTAATTTTCTTGAGTTATATTGCATTCGTCGTTCCAGTTGTCCGCTTGATTATTCAGTAAAATTCTTGATTCTGTTTCTGGGTTACGGGCCGGGTTGGGGTTTGGATGCCAACAGTCGGGTTGGGCTGCATTTCTGCACGAGTCGGGCTGGATTCCGTTGTTGCGGGCCCAGGCAAGGCTGCGGGCCGAGATCTGGGTTGTGAGACACGGGTCGATGCGGTCCGAACGGCGTTCCTATTAGGTTTTGCGAGCAGGCGACGCATCAGTGATGTCGGTCAAGGTGAAGGCGACGGGTGGCTATTCTTTTCTATTGAAAAGGAGTCAGCTGTCCTCTTGCTCATCTTCTACCCTGGGGAGTCTCGATCGATCGATTAGAAAAAAAAGAATGGCCGTTGAATCCATTGGAGGAAGACTATTTAGGGTTTCAAACGGTTGCTCGCTGGGGAAGAAGGTGAGTCGGTGTTGCTTGGACGATGATGATGTCGGTCTGAGATGAAGGGTCCGGTTGGAATTCCGACGAGGGTGGCGGCTGGGCTTAGTCGCGTCGGACGTGGGTGGGGAAGGAGATGACCGAGAAGAAGATTGGTCGGGGTCTGCCGCGGTTCCTGTGCAGCAGGCGGCGGCGACGGGGGTTTGGTGGCTAGGGTTTTCTGCAGGAAAAAAAACGATTTTTTTTTTCGGGATTTTTCAGAAAATCGGGATTTGCTCAGTTGGGAACTACGTGCTGATAACGTGTTGAAGGGAAAATAACCAAGACAGAAAGTAGGGCAAAAGTTGTTGTTGTATTATTCCATTACTGAGCTTCCTTTAAATAGGGAGAAATACATACAATCAGGCCTTAGCCAAATCCTAACTAGGAAAGCCCATAAACTAACAGACTTAGGCACACAATGGGTATTATTCCTTTAACAAAAAAATTATTACTCTTTCCGTCCCCCAAATTTATTTCTATCTTTTCTTTTCGATACGTCCCCTACATTTGTCCCTATATCATTTATAGACACTAATTAACTTTACAACACACTAATGTGAGACCCTTTTCACTCACATTACACTCCATATTACACTTAATAGTTTTTTTATTAGAACTCGTGCCGAAGATTCACAGGAACAATTTTGAGAGACGAAGAGAATATTTGTTAAACTCCAGAGTTCTATCTCAAAACCAATTGACAATGAGAGGTAGTCATCCATTTATTGAAGACACGACTTATATTTTTCCAATATGAGACTATTTCTTCAACACATCCCTTCACGTGTAATCGTATTCAAGACTTATGACGTTGACTCTTTAACTCAGGCGGCACAGAGGTAGAACATCGTGGGTCGTTGGGCTCGCATGTGTGGAGAACTGGCTTGCACTTATAGAGAACTTTGCTCTGACACCATGTTAAAGTATGAGCTTCCATTTTAAAATCAATTGCCAATGTGAGGAGTCGTCCAAGACCTTTTATATATAAATACAAGACTTAAATTTTCCCAATATGGGTTAGTGTTTTAAAATCATTAATTCGAAAAAATACTATCTCGTCAAGTGAAACACTATAATGTGCTCCCCTTCTCATTAAAAGCTTGACAGAGGTGTAAAACAACTTTATTTTAGGTAATGATTGATGTAAGTAATGATAGTAAATATATGATGTGTAATACCCATACTTTATATAAATTGTTGGCTCTGACATTCTTTCACTATTGTCGCTCTGTAAACACTTATTGAGATGTTTTCGTTGTTGATTTTAGAGTTTCGTACCTTTCCGACCATGTTCGTATTGTTTGGACCTTTCGGAGATGTTTGAGACAGGCAGATAGCGTACGCTAGGCCTAAGCTAACGCACGCTATTTCTGTTGAGTAGCGCACGCTAGCTTTGAGTCTTAGCGCACGCTAATGGTCCGGGCTTGGCAGAGGCAGTAGCTGATTATGCCTTCTGGACTAGCAGTTAGTGCACGCTAGGCATTAGCTAATGCATGCTATTCATGTTGAGTAGCGCGCTAGCATTGCCCGTAGCGCATGCTAATGGGATGAGTCGGCAAGGGCAGTGGGATGTTGCTGTTTTTTGTACTAACAGTTAACGCACGCTAGGCCTGAGCTAGCGCACGCTATAGGTATTGCGTAGCGCACGCTAGCGGGTTTGGGCACTGAGTTGGAATTTTTGGCATGATAATAGTTAGCGCACGCTAAAATGTGGTAGCGCGCGCTAACATCGCAGGTCAGAAGCTGCTGGACTACTGGGTGACCCCGTTAGCGCATGCTAGCCCTGAATTTTAGCGCGCGCTAATAAGGCGCAGTATATAAGTGAGGGTCAACCCTGTTCTTCGTCATTTTCCATCCATTTCACTCATTTCCGACGGGAGAACACGAGAAGGCGATTTGGGGGCGTTTTGGGGGCGACCTTTCATCACCCATCATCATCTTTGGTTGGATAACAAATATTACACAATATCTAATCCGTTTCTACCTTCCAAATCAAGGTAAATCCCTTAGAACCCTAGCTTTGGAAATTTTTGTAACACCCCCAAAACCATATGGGAATATTACACGCCGTAGACCCCTTTTCACGAGGATCTACCAGGCTATACCTTACAAAACGACCAAATGCTTGCCCGGCTAGGGTCAAACAATAAAATAGTACATACCGTTATGGTCACTTACACATGAATACACGGACCGATGAGGTCGCACAGCTCAATCAACAAACCGACTTAAACAACATTACCAACACAGGGGTCGAAATACAATATAACGGAAGACTGAAATCAACTCTGACAACACAACAAAAATCAAAACAACTCTCGACTCTTGATTAGTATCGCAGCTCGTCATCCTCTTGTGCCAATCCTGTGACTGCTCCCCTGAACCTTCATGTACCTGGACGCAAAACAGACATCCTGTTCGAGGTTCTTACATCTCAGACGAAGATTCATCAGAATTTAGTCGAGCAAGGAATAGAAGTTTGGCTTCAAATAGTGCAAGGACAGTTGTGCACTCCCGAAATTACTTTGTCCTTGGTTGACGACATCAAAGGGAAACAGTGGAATGACCCGATGATCTCTCAACTGAAGGAAAATGTAATTAAAGGAAAAGCCCCTGGTTTTATGGTCCACGAGGATAGTATTCTGAGATTTCAGGGCAAGCTTTGTATTCCTAATGATCTAGAGTTGAGGCAGAGAATTCTCCGAGAAGCTCATGCTGCGCCTTACTCAATGCACCCCGAAACGAGTAAGATGTACAAGGACTTGAAGCGAAATTTTTGGTGGAATAATATGAAGAAATATGTCACAGAGTTTATATTACGATGCTTGACGTGTCAACAAGTAAAGATTGAACATCAACGGCCGGCGGGGTTGTTGAAGCCGCTTCCCATTCCCGAGTGGAAGTGGGAAGATATCTCTATGGATTTTATCACTGGGATGCTGAGAACTAGAGCCGGAATGAATATGATTTGGGTAATCGTCGATCGGTTGACCAAGTCTGCACACTTCCTAGGTATTAAGGATACTTGGGGACCGAAGAGATTGGCTCGAACTTTTATAGCCGAGATTGTGAGATTGCATGGTGCCCCTAAAACCATTGTTTCCAATCGAGAAGGTCGCTTCGTATGGCATTTTTGGCAAGCCATCCATCAGGCTTTGGGCACCGAGTTGAGATTGAGCACGTCTTTTCATCCTCAATCAGACGGTCAGACTGAGCGGACGATTCAGACGTTAGAGGATATGTTGCGGGCTTGTGCTCTAGACTGGAGTAATGATTGGGAACTTCATTTGCCATTAATCGAGTTCACCTACCATAATAGTTGGCATGCGTCGATCAAAATGTCACCTTTCGAGGCACTTTATGGTAGGGGGTGTAGATTACCATTATGTTGGGACGAGGCTTCGAAGCTAGTCGGAATGGAACCGTATATGTTGAGGGAGACGAAGGAGAAGATTTCTATTATTCGAGACCGGTTGCTGGCTGCCCAGAGCCATCATAAATCTTATGCTGATACTCGCCGTCGACCTTTGGAATTTGAAGTGGGAGACCATGTTCTACTCAAGGTGTCGCCGACCAGAGGAGTTTTCCGCTTCGGGAAAAAGGGTAAGCTTAGTCCACGGTTTATCGGGCCGTTTGAAATTTTGGACAGGGTTGGAGATTTAGCTTATCGATTGGCGTTGCCTCTGGCTTTGAGTCATGTCCATAGCGTTTTTCATATTTCTTAGTTGAGAAAGTACGTGTCGGATCCAAGTCATATTATCGACTATAGTGAGATTGATATAGCCGAGGATGTTACCTTCCCAGAGAGACCGGTGAAGATCCTGGAATGTCTTGAGAAACAGCTTCGGCACAAAACCATTCTGTTGGTTAAAGTGCGAGGAGTCGAGGAGGCGACTTGGGATATGGAAAAGAAGATGCGATCGGAATACCCCGAACTTTTTATTTCTTGAGTTTCTGGACGAAACTTCTTTTTAGAGAGGGAGAATGTAATACCCATACTTTATATAAATTGTTGGCTCTGACCTTCCTTCACTATTGTCGCTCTGCAAACACTTATTGAGATGTTGTCGTTGTTGATTTTAGAGTTTCGTACCTTTCGGACCATGTTCATACTGTTTGGACCTTTCGGCGATGTTTGAGACAGGCAGATAGCGCACACTAGGCCTAAGCTAATGCATGCTATTTCTGTTGAGTAGCACACGCTAACGGTCCAGGCTTGGCAGAGGCAGTAGCTAATTCTGCCCTCTAGACTAGCTGTTAGCGCACGCGGCATTAGCTAACGCATGCTATTCGTGTTGAGTAGCGCGCGCTAGCATTGCCCGTAGCGCACGCTAATGGGCTGAGTCGGCAGGGGGCAGTGGGGTGTTGCTGTTTTCTGGACTAATAGTTAACGCACGCTAAGCCTGAGCTAGCGCACGCTATATGTATTGCGTAGCGCCCGCTAGTGCCCAGATGTAGCGCACGCTAGCGGGTTTGGGCAGTGGGTTGGAATTTTTGGCATGATAACAGTTAGCGCACGCTAAGGTGTGGTAGCGCACGCTAACATCACAGGTCATAAGTTACTGGGCTACCGAGTAACCCCGTTAGCGCACGCTAGCCCTGAATTTTAGCGCGCGCTAATCAGGCGCAGTATATAAGTGAGGGTCAACCCCGTTCTTCGTCATTTTTCATCCATTTCACTCATTTACGACGGGAGAACACGAGAAGGCGATTTGGGGGCGATATTTCAACAACCATCATCATCTTTGGTTGGATAACAAAGATTACACAACATCTAATTCGTTTCTACCTTCCAAATCAAGGTAAATCCCTTAGAACCTAGCTTTGGGAATTTTTGGGGATTTTCTTATATTCGTCCGATTTATTCGTTTTGGAGATTGATATCTTTGAGATTATGATGTATCTACCCCATACCCACATTCCCCTACGATTATATGGATGGTTATGTACGTTATTCGGACTTGGGTTGGATGATTTCCAAACCTCTAGGTGATTATCCTTGTAGTTTTGTGAATTGTAGGCGGGTTTCGGGAGTTTCTTCATGTGATTTGGGTATGGATTATTAATTATCATATTTCTTATGAATCGTTTAGGTGCCGGAAGTGCGTTCTTGGACCTACCGAACTTGTATTCTTTTCCTTCCGCTTCTCGATGTCTCAAAGGCAAGTATATGTTTATGATTGTACGTTCTCGACTTTGAAAGTAAGGTATATGAATGGCATGGTTGTATATATTCACTCTGTGACGGACCGACGGGTCCTCTGAGGGTTCCGTATCCTTTGGTGCGGTTCCACGAATATTTTGGGTTAACCACTATGGGAGGGTCCGACGGGGCCTCTGAGGGTTCCGTTGCCTTTGGTGCGGTTCCACAGTTAATCACGTATGTATTGAAATGTAATGCTATGAGATTTAGTTATTCCGGAATACTAGTCTTGAGTTGATGAAATGATAATTACATTTACTTTATTGTCGAGAAGTATTGTGTTTCATATTCGATATACTTGTACTAACTATTCGACGGCTAACCCTTTATGGGGGAAATACCTTTCAAGTATTTCAGGATGCAGGAGAGCGGATAGGCACGTACCGGGTCGGCACGTACCGGGTCGGCACGAAGATGATGGGCAAGTGTGATGCTGCGTCTTGTCACTGGTTATGTTTTGTATTTCCTCCATTCAATGATGTTGTACTTGAATGTTTATGAGTACTCGAGTATTGTTTTTGGTTTCCTTGATGTTTTGGCCTGTGTTGCCATGGGATTAATTCTTGATGTGTTGTATTCGGTTTTATTGGATATTGTCTTGAGTGTCAACTTTATTGTTCTCCATTTGATTATGCTTGGACCTTATCGGTCAAAGTTCATGGTTCCACGTGTAAATAGCCTTGTGGGTCCCACGACGAAGCTCGCAACGCTGTAATATACCCTGAATAACTTGTGGATGTTATATGGTGAAAATTCAAAAGTAAAAAATATTAGTGATGAGTCTATGTTGGAGATTAAAAAAGTGAGTTTAAAAATTTTAACGGGACAAAAGGAGTAAAATATTAGTAATTTAACCGTATATAGCTAGCTGTATATTCGATGCAGAAATGTTGCAAAAATTAAATATTTAAATTTACCTAGAGATTTTAGCATCTTTTGCATATTTTCATAAAATGGTGATTCGAAAAAAAAAAAAAAAAAAAAAAACGCTTAAGCTATGCGTCCCTAGACGCGATCATGGGCGAGCATATCGGCGCGTAGGAGAGGTCAACAAAGTCTACTTTATTCCCCTCCTATGGCCTATGCCATGCGTGCCTAGGTGCGATTATGGCCCAGACATCTAGATGGTTAACAATTTCCGTCCTACATACTGTACTCCTGCTTTTTAGAACACTTGTTATAGTAATTCAAGTGCATGATTCCCTTCTTCCTCCTTTTTTTTTTTTTTTTTTTTTTTTAATTTTTAATTTCTAGATTTACAATTAATTTGTAGACAAATTGCGAGATGCGTATCAAATTTTACTGACGTGCAACCAGATCCTTCCGGATAAAGACGATAATAATTTTAAAATAAAATCTACAAGATTTATATATTTATCGCATCTATTCATTCTCGAGAAACTCGCCAATTTGTTATAGCACTTCGACTCGGATGAGGGAGTAATTTTTTTTTTTTTTGCCTTTTTTTTTCTAGTTGGGGTTATAATTCAGTCTGGTACCAAACATGTCCCAAGTACAAGTTCAAAGAAAGACATTCCCAAACATCCCCAAAAACAGAAAAAAATTAAACCAAAAGGGGTAGAAGAGTCACTTCACTATCACCAGCAATGCAGTGTTGTACCTTATTGGAGATGACAATTAATAAAGATGAATGAATGAAACAAACTGATGATGTACACTAATTTTCATTCCCTCTCAAATTGTCGAATTTTTATATTCCCACTGTCTCACTACCATCGCCATAGCTACTTTTAGGGTTTATTTTTTGATTATTTAATTACCCTACAAAACCCTATATTCAAAAACGTTAAACAGGCCAGATTTTCGAAATCCCCTTTTGTTTCTCTCTCTATCTCCAGTTCTCTCTCTCTCTCTCTCTCTATATATATATATATTATATATCCCTTCCCCCCTTTGACCACCGTACCATTTGTAACACATTACCACCGCCTTTTGGCCGCCTGCCTGAGCCTGACCTTTCCTTTTCTCTCTCCCCTCTTCAGTTATTTACGTCTGCAGAAATATTTCTGGTCAGTTTTTAACTTTTACTAATAGATACGGCCGGACGCATTGATCGTGTTCATTAACACGCATAAACACGGGTTTGAGTGGGAGTTAGCCTGTAGTGATTACCTCCATTTGTGCCTTTCTCTTTCCTTCTTCTTTCTCTCAAATCTCGATAAATTGTTTGATCCGACGGCTGACATTGTCTCGATAATAAAATCTTGTGGCTTGGGGACCGCCTGTCAGTGGATTTCTCTACGTGAGTACGCAAAAGATAACAATTTTGATACATTTGCCGTTTTTCTCTTTCCATCTCTCTGACTATATTTTGTCTGTGACTGAGCAATGGCAACTGATATCTTGAAATGTATGTATGTATGTATGTATTGTGTGTATATGTATGTGTGAATTGGTGACAATCTCATGTATTACAGATCATTCCCATTGCAGATTTAAGTGTACTACGCTGGTTTTGTTACATATGATTTTTATCATGCACTCGGCGTAATTTTTTAGGCGTTATTTATACGAATTAACCGTGTTTCTAATTGGAGGAGACTTTTCAGGCTCTTGAATTGGTGTTTCATGGTGTTTATTGTGATTTCTGATTGCATGCTATTTATGAATGGCTTATATTCCGGATCATGTTCTGGGTGTTGTTTGGGAGGCCTTAATGCCTTCAATATTTTTTTTTAATTTGTTGGTGAAAAGTTATTTAAACACAGAATTGGTACCCTTTTTTTTTTTTTTACTTTTTTACTGTTCATCGATTAGATATATCTGATTATGGTTTATAAAGCTGGGAGCTTGGCAGATGATGCACACCATATTCATTATTTTATTAGCTTCTGGTGAAGGTGTGAAATTGAGGAAACACTCGAGATTCATTATTTATGATTTTTTTTTTTGGCTTTTCCCCAAGTTAGTGTTGAGATACAACTTGTCATATAAACAATTGAATTTCTGATATTCAAACGAGTCATTTTTTTGGATGAATATTTATTGAAGTCATTTTTTTCTATGTACTGTATGAGGCCGTAAATTTGTGTGTATATAGTACTTTTTAGTTGCAGTTGAAAAAACTTGAAAACGTGATATGCTAGGCTATGGAACTCAATGGTCACCGGAGAGGTAGTCGGAAGGATCTTGTCGCCTATCAAAATGGTGAATTGAGCACGTCAAGCGGTGAAGATGACCATGATCCATGGACTGCCTGGGCGTACAAGCCCCGCACGGTTACATTATTACTTGTTGGTGCATGCTTTCTTGTGTAAGTTGGTTAGTCTTTTGGCAGTGACATTTATGCTTTGTTATTGTAATTTTTTATTTTTGAATAATTAACGGGTGAATTTTTTTTTTTGACTTACTTTGTCTCAATTTTTACTTTCTTGATATAAGTTGATTAACGTAATTTTAGTCCTAGCATTCTTTAAAATGATAAAACTGAAAATGGATGAGAAGTAGTGGAAATAAATGTGAAAAGTTGCACTCATATCTTAAATTCCTCTGTTTGAAAATCCATTCCAGATGGGCAAGTGGAGCACTTGATCCTGAACGTAGTTCAGAAACTGATCTTGTTACTACTGTGAAAAGGTGTGTGCCAACTCTTATCATATTGCATGTCAGATTTTCTTCTTCTTTTTATTGCTCGAGGGCTTCTTGAAATCTTTAATGAAATGTCGCGTTTATGCCTTTGTAGGGGTATATGGGCTATGATTGCCGTGTTTCTGGCCTACTGCTTATTACAAGCTCCTTCTACGTAAGTGTTCCACCCCCACCCCTCTTTCTGGGTTTTTCCAATTGTGAAATGTCCTTCTCTTTGTGTTTAAATGTTTTGCTGTCTTGGCCTGAGGGGGATTTTCTCAGGATTTGTCAATCATTTCTCATGGATTTTCAGGATTTGTCAATTTTTTCATCATATCTAGAATTGGAGTTTATTTTCCAAAATAGTTTTAGGTAGTTCATGAATTTTGAAATTTTCCAATGCACTTCAATATAGAAAGTGAGGCATTTTTAGGTTCTTATTAGTTGCTAAATATGCTCTCTTCAAATTGTGGGTCTATTTTTGTATGTCATATCCCGTGATTTTGAAATGGTGCCATGAACTGATTTCAATATGAACATCTTTGAAAGGATTAGTTTAAGATGGCTAAATTTCTTGATCAGTATGTAGATGCTATGGTTGTTTTTTTACATCATTTAGTGATATATGATGATGATATGCAGAATAAATTCAGCAATAAAGGTGCATGAAGTTCTCTGTTTTTTATGTATTTTTAGAACTTCCATAATTCTATTTTGAGTCTGCTTATACATTTGATCTCAGTCTGCTTACCCGGCCACATCCTGCAATTTGGCGCCTTGTTCATGGAATGGCTGTCATTTATCTTGTCACATTGACATTTCTGCTTTTCCAGGTTGGTTATTTAGCGAGGACATACATTTTTTTTCTATTAAGTTCGTGGAAGTGCCTATTTCAGTTAATAATTGTAGGGAAGCAGTATTGATTTATATTCTCTCAAAATAATTATAATGCTTAAAACATCTGTAATCAAGCGTTGGTCTTCTTTCATTGCTGTTATTTCTCATTTCTTATCTGGATCATGTATGTGTTCTACCTCAGTTCCTTCATGAAAAATCTTTGTCCACTGCCTTGTGCTTTGATGTATCGGATTTGCTTTCTAGATTTTATTCAGTGTTTTTCTGATTCACTTTTTTTCTCCATTTCAAGAAACGTGACGATGCACGGCAAATCATGGGGTTCCTTCATCCCGATCTTGGTGTCGGTAAGGCATTTCCTGCTTATTCCACAATTAATGCAGATTCTCGATTTATTCGAAGCCGGTGCATGTTGACCATCTTTGTTAGTTCAGATGTATGATTTTCATTATGTTGTGATCGTTAATGTTCTCTGGTGATACAGAACTTCCGGAGAGATCTTATGGTGCTGATTGCCGAATCTACGTGCCCGAAAATCCTACGAGCAGGTTTAAGAATGTTTATGTATGTTACCTTTATTTTTTCTTAGTGTTTTAAACATACAATTGTTCTTATTAACTACTCCCTCTGTCCCATTTGAAGAGGATAATTTGGTTAAGGTACAATTTTTTAATTTAGTCATTCTACGAAGGTACAACTTGTTTTATACATCTATTTTCACTCATTTTTTTTCAATCAACTAATAACGTAAACCTTTTATTTTAAGGAATATTTATATAAAATTTAATTAGATATTAAGATTTTATTTTGAAGGCACCCTCTTCGAGTGGGACAAAATCATTTTTTCAAAATACTCTCTTCAAGTGTAACGGAGGATGGAGGGAGTATTTATATGCGGCGAATGAACATGCCCGTATAAGTTGAAAGTCGGATTCCGTTTGTCTTCAGGAGACACTTTTTGATGAATTTGTTCTAGCCCATATTCTCGGATGGTGGGGGAAAGCTATAATGATTCGAAATCAGCCGCTCTTATGGTTACTCTCTATTGGATTTGAGTTAATGGAGGTCAGATCAGTTTTTATCCTGAAATTCTCTCTGTTAATTTCCGATACATGTCTATTCCTTGGTCCATTAAGGTGATTTTTCTACTGTGGTATATTTTCAGCTTACGTTTCGCCACATGTTGCCGAATTTCAACGAGTGCTGGTGGGATAGCATCATTCTTGATATATTGATCTGCAATTGGTTCGGTGGGATTTTTTAACTTCTCTTTTTTTGGTTCATAAATATTTATATATTCATTATATTACATTGAATTGTATGTTTGTTAATTTCGTAAATTAATGAACACGAAATAATGATAAATGACATTCTTTCTTCATATTATTCCTAACTTGTTTCGAACATGTTTAAGATTTCAAACGATCAAGAAGTTCATTGTAGCTGTAACAACAACAACAACAACAACATCTAAGCCTTAGTCACAAAATGATTTGGGGTCGGCTAACATGAATCAAACTTTGAAACCGTCAAACTTTGTAGCTGTAACATTAAATAAAAAAAATGCAAGCGAATTGCATGACCTTTTTTCTTTTATTCCCCCCCACCCCACACAGGTATCTGGGCAGGAATGCGTACGGTTCGATATTTTGATGGAAAAACCTATGAATGGGTTGGTATAAGCCGGCAGCCTAATATCATGGGCAAAGTAAGTCGGCTTGCATCATTTTTCTTATTTGTCTATTCCATTCCCTTTTTAAGTTCCTGCTGCGTGTATATACAAAACTCGTGCAGCATACCAAAGGAGGCATTCTGGCCTCTTCTGATTTATCGCGATTGAAGATTGATTTTCTTTGGTGTGTGTATAGGTGAAAAGAACTCTAGGTCAATTCACACCTGCCCGTTGGGATAAAGATGAATGGCACCCTCTTCTTGGTCCGTTGAGATTTATTCAAGTTCTCAGCCTTTGCATTGGTTTCTTGACCGTGGAACTCAATACCTTCTTTCTCAAGTTCTGCCTTTGGATTCCTCCTAGAAACCCCCTCATTGTTTATCGGTTGGTTTTGTGGTGGCTTATCGCGATACCAACAATTCGTGAGTACAATTCCTACTTGCAAGATAGGTACTATTTCCTGTTGTCTGGGGCATTTCATAATCGTGTAGTGTTTCCTTTTTTCTCACTCTTTTGCTCAACTGCTTTATTATTTTCAGAAAACCGGTGAAAAAAGTCGGAGCATTTTGCTGGATTTCTCTTGCTATCTGCATAGTGGAACTCCTCATATGTATCAAGTTTGGACATGGTGTGTATTGTTGTGAATTATTTTTGTTGGATTTTTTCTTTATGTGGTTTTATACTATTTATATCTGTTTGATTCGGAGCCCTTAAGAATAGGGCTGAAAATCAAACCAAACTACTCGGCACTCGATTCGAGCAATTGGTCATATGTTGGTTCGAGCTCGGTTCGTAAATAGAACGAACCAAGCTTCAAAACACTATTTTTGTTTGATAACATATTAAGCTCAGCTCGAACTCGGCGAGCTCAATTTGTGTTCGACTCGATTAAAGCTCGTTCGAGCTTGTGTTCGAACATAGCTTTTGAAGCTCGATAAAATTTCAAACAAGTTTGAACATACATACGTTCGGTCGGTTTGGATTGATTCACACCCTTTCTTAAGAAAAGACGACTTTCATTGCTGAAGTTTCTTTTTTTTTTTTTTTAATAAAAGAAATTATTGTATGGTCTTCTTCAAGCAGGATTGTTCCCTAATGCCATGCCGAGGTGGTTGGTCGTACTCTGGACGTGTGTTGGGACTGGGATTGTGATGTTCTTGGGTGCATGGTCATGGCAGCTCCACAGATTATTGAAGAGAAAGCGGCAATAGGTTTTTACGTTTTTTTTGTGGTTTGGCACTTTATAATATATATCTATATATATATATATATATATATATTTCCTTACCCACGTTTGTAATTGTAAATGATTCTCTATTTTTAGGTTAGGTCTGATTTTTGTTCTGCCCATTCTCCTTGGCGAGTTTTGTTCTGCCCATTATCCTCTTATACAGTATTTAGTGAAGTAATGCATTGTGTTATTTGCAAAGAAATATATATATATGTCAACATTGAACTTTTCAGCTTTAGATGCTATTTACAAATACTATAAATTTATCAAAGCTACACCCACACACAAATGCACACCCCTCCTTTGTAGGGGTTGTACCTTAAGTAGTAGGGGTTGTACTCTGCTTTATAGGTAGTAGGGGTTGTGTAGGGTACAACCCTACTATGCAGGGTACAACCCCTACAAAACAGTGGTATGCATTTATGTGTACATTTGTATGTGTGTAGCATTATTCTAAATTTATTGCTGTCAAAAAAATTTACTTTTACTACAATAAATCACTTCTTTGAAAAGGAGGGTGTTTCCATGTGTGCGATTTTGGAGAGATTTACAATCAATGTATTATTATTATTATTATTATTATTATTATTATTATTATTATTATTATTATTATTATTGAATGTATTTGATAATGTCAAATTATCATAATATCCCAACTATCCGTATATAAGGTCGAATAATATTATATTTGTTGTTATCGTTTAATAATATATATATATATATATTTTGGAAATAATATACTATTAATTATGTTACTTATTAAATATGTTTTTAGATTATTCTATTATTGAGTATTTTTCTCTGTTGGTTTATTATTACTCGATCAGTTTCTAAAATATTACATTAATAATTTGTATATTAAATTGATTACAACTGTAATTTTTTCCTCAAGAACAAAAAATAACAGGGATGTCAGTTTTATCCGTAAGGTTTGGTTATCGTGAGTAAACGGGCAAGATATTGCCCAAAAATTCGGATAGCCGGTGGGATACTGTCCTTGCCCGCTAAATTGTGTTAGCGTATGAGTTTAACATTCTATCTGTCTACTCGACCCAATTACTCTACCCAATTACCGGTTAAATTTATTTATTTTATAGATATATATTCTGATTTAGTGACTATGTAAAATATATTATTTATTTTAAAAATAAAAACAAAATTTTCAACTAATCAGTAGTTACATCTTGTATTATGAATTTTATTTTAATTTATTGCAGGTTTTTTATTCATATTAAATAATGGTATTTCTTTCATAAAAATATTTTTATGCATTCTCTGAGGATTTTTTGAAACTCTGCCTGTGGGTGTCTTCTTGACATCTATTGCCGGTCCCAAGCCCGGATAAAAGAGGAGGGTTGTGGTAGGTTAGTGGCAGCCAGCGTAAAACTCGTCAGATTCCATGGACATGAATCAAACATTAAGTGTTTATGCACCACAAGTAGGATTGGATGCATCGATCAAACAAGAATTTTGGGAAGATTTGGAAGAGGTTGTCGAATGAATTCCTATGAGTGAGAAATTGATCATTGGTGGTGACCTCAATGGGCATGTCGGTATTAGCAGAGATGGCTTTGAGAGCATTCATGGTGGCTTTGGTTTTGGGGACAGGAATGAAGCAGGAAATGGTATATTCGATTTCGCATTAGCTCATGACTTGGGTATTATGAACACTTGGTTCGCGAAAAGGGACTCTCATTTGGTGACATATAGAAACGGAGGTAATGCAAGTCATATTGATTTCTTTTTAGTAAGGAATGTTTGGAGGAAAAGTTTTACTAATTGCAAGGTGATACCCGGTGAGAGTGCTGCAACACAGCATAGGGTTGTGGTGCTTGACTTTCGAGGTAAGAGGCACTTAAGAAAGAGAAGACCACAAGTTGACCCTCGAATTAAGTGGTAGAAGCTCCAAGGGGAGAGTCGACATACTTTTGTGGCTAAGATTGCTGATAGTGGTATTTGGTCTGATTGCACGGAGATGGATATAGATTCGATGTGGAACTTGTTGGAGCATAACATAAAGGAAGTTGCAAAAGAAGTCCTAAGAGAATCTAAAGGAAACAGACCATCAAGTAAGGACACATCTTGGTGGAATGATGAAGTTAAGCAAGCGATAAAGACCAAACGTGAATGTTATAAGGTACTGGGTAAATGCTCGAGCGATGAGAATTATGAGAAGTACAAGAAAGCTCGAACAAAAGCTAAAAAGGCAGTGCGAAATGCCCGATCAAAGGTCAATCAAGAATTATATGCAAGATTAGATACTAAAGAAGGGGAAAAAGATATCTATAAACTTGCTCGAATGAGAGAGAAGAAGACGCGAGATATTGGAAAAGTTAAATGTGTAAAGATCTTGACCAAAAAGTTTTGGTTCAAGATAAAGAGATAAAAGAGAGATGGAGGTCATACTTTGATACCCTATTCAATGGCCATCAAGAACAAGATATTGGGAATTTAAACATCCCCTCAAGTATGGTTAACCGAGAGTTTAAGAGAAGAATTCAAAAGGGTGAAGTGACAATTGCATTGAAGAATATGGGGTCAAAGAAAGCAGAAGGACCAGATGGTATACCTATTGAAGTTTGGAGGTGTTTGGGGGAGAGAGGGATCAAATGGGTAACTATGCTTTTCAATAAGATTTGGAGAAGCAATAAGATGCCATCAGCATGGAGGAAAAGTATTCTCGTCCCTTTGTATAAGAACAAAGGTGATGTTCAAGGTTGTTCTAATTATCGCGGAATTAAACTAATGAGTCATACCATGAAGTTGTGGGAACGAGTGATTGAACAAAGGATCAGAAAATGTGTGAAGATAACAGAAAATCAGTTTGGATTTATGCCTGGAAGATCGACCATGGAAGCAATTTATCTTATCCGTGATTGATGGAACATTATCGAGATAAAAGAAAGATCTGCATATGGTTTTTATTGATTTAGAGAAGGCATATGATAAAGTACCAAGAAGTACTTTGGTGGGCCTTAGCAAAGAAGGGTGTATCGCGGAAATATATTGACATTATAAAGGACATGTATGAGGGAGCTAGTACAAGTGTACGTACTAATGTTGGGAGGACGGAAGAATTCCTATTACGATTGGGGTGCATCAAGGATCTGCTCTTAGTCCTTTTCTCTTTGCCATAGTCATGGACGAATTGACAAGAGAAATTCAAAATGACGTTCCGTGGTGTATGATGTTCGCGAGATGATATTGTGTATGAAACGAAGGTTGGAGTGCAGAAATTGGAACTTTGGAGGGATACTTTGGAAACTCGAGGCTTTAGGGTGAGCGAAGTAAGGGAATATATGGAGTGTATGTTTAGCGCTTGAGTGATAGAGATGCGTGGATGATCACATTTGATGGGAAAGTTGTTCATGGATCCACTTTCTTTCGGTATCTTGGATCTATTATCCAAAAGGATGGAGAGCTAGATGGCGATGTGGCTCACAGAATAAAGGCAGGGTGGTTGAAGTGGAAGAGTGCCACAGGGGTTTTATGTGATTCTGGCATGCCTCATAGATTAAAGGGTATTTTACCGCACGACAATTAGGCTGCTTATTGTTATATGGCACCGAGTGTTGGGTCAGAAAGCGTTGTCACGTTCAAAAGATGAATGTGGCAGAGATGCGTATGCTACGATGGATGTATGGTCATACAAAAAAGGATCGGCTCAGAAATGAGGTGATTAGAGAGAAGGTAAGAGTTGCGTCTATAGAAGACAAGATGATGGAGAATCGATTACGATGGTTTGGTCATGTGAGAAGAAGACCTATTGATGCCCCAGTGAAGAGGCTAGAAAGTTGGGGAACAAGTAATGTTGTGAAAGGTAGAGGAAGACCCAAGAAAACTTGGATAAAGATGATTGAAAAGGATATGCGGTTTCTTGTAATTGGAGAAAGTATGGCGATGGAGAGACAAATGTGGCGGGAAAGAATACGGATGGTGGATGGAGTCTGATTCCTTTTTTAATTCCTATTTTCTTTTATTTCATGTTATCTTTTAATTTATTTTTCAGTTTTTTTTTTTTTTTTACATTCATTCTCTTTTTATTTGCTTTTTTCTCTACTTTTTCCCTCTTTTTTCCTTTTATGTTATTTATGTAACGATTATTGACGGTTTCAAAGTTTGATTCATGTTAGCCGACCCCAAATCATTTTGGGACTAAGGCTTAGATGTTGTTGTTGTTGTTGTTGCTCTGAGGATTTTTTGAGTACGGCATGACAAGGCAGGGGCGGTAGGGTGGATATATCTTGTGAAAACTACACTTGATAACCCGTTTATCCATAGGTACTCGTGTACCTGGCGGGTATTACTCGTGCTCTACCCGCGACAACAAATAGCGTATAGAGTAGGACATGGAAACGGTAATAGAGTAGGGCATGCAAACAATCAGATTTATCCAACAAATTTTAAAAACAACTATCACAATCAGCTAACAACTAACATAATGAGCTACTTCCCCGTCCCTTTTTAGTTGTCCAGTTTGACTTGTGACCGGTCAAATTGACTAAAATTTGACTGAAATTTACGAATTTTATATAATTGATAAAGTAAAAAAAAATTATATCATTGTAAAGTACATATAATCTATTTTAAAATGTAATTTTTACTTTCTAAAAATAATAAAAGAATTATTCATAATATTTGATTAAAATTGGTCAATTTGGCCATTAAAAGTCAAAACAAGACAACTAAATAGGGACGGTTATATTTTTTTCTTTCAACTTATTATCCATTTTGTTTTTATATACATGCACTAAACTACTTTTACAAAAGTTCCATTCCCTGTTTGCAGAAAAGTACTCCTGGTTTTGTCTCAATAGAAGCGAAGCTTAGTGTCCGCATGGGCAGCTCAACTGGTTCTTGGGTGGCAGATTGCTACAAGGACGCATGTTCGAGTCCTGACAGCCGCAGTGTGGGAGTTTTATCCCTCCAATGTGGGGGATAGCTCCTTGTGGGCATCAGGCACTGTTCCTCCCACCTAGTAGGTCGTTGAGTCACCATGATTTAAATCACTCACTTGTCGAGTGGGGTGGGAAGCACTGAGCGAGGATTTCGTCTTTTCTTCTGAAGCGAAGCTTAGTGGACAAAAAATATTAAAATAATAAGTGAGATTATATGGTTTGAAAATAGTAGGGGTATATTTGTTCAAACAACTAAAATAAAAAATTGTACATTCACCACCAATTTAGACTTGATAATAAAGTCCCCATATAACCAACAAATTTGAAAAAAATATACTTCTGGACTCATGCAAAAAGTTAAAAATCATAGCTCTTCTTCCATCATTATTCTGCTTTAACTGCTACAAATGGTGCTGGCCAAAAATCTAATATGTCCTAGATTTTAATTCCATACTTTTATTAGGTAGAATTAAAAAAGGGGAAAGAAGTACAATTTACACATTTTTATTATTTTCTAGAGAGTGGAGAGCCAATAAACTCCAAATACCCTTTCCAACTTCCATAGGTGCCAACGTAATGTTCGATGATTAGGTGTATATTTGGTAAAAAATAAATTAATTTATAAATTAGCTTATTTTTTGAACTTATTTAAAAGAAAAACATTGTTACGTAATAAGCTAACTTATTGATATGCGGCGCAAAGTAACATCTAAATAAGGTAGCTTATCAGCCATCAACTAACTTATCCGCTAAGTACCAAACATGCCACAAATCTCTAGTGATACCATATCACCTCCAAACAAGAATAAAGCCTCGCTTATATCCCCAAACAGACGATAGCCATATATTAGAATATTGTACGATAGTATATCCTGCACCACATTCTTCTTCAACATGACGGCAATCCACACTTCATTGTCTGCAGTAGCCATGCATAAACGCATTGTACGTATACACTATAGGCAAAGCTTCTCTCGTTCTCATCTCTTTACTGAGCCTAAGTGCCTCGACAAGCATTCCCTCCCGACAATATCCGCTTATCAAAGAGTTATATGAGTACGCAGAAACCTTTAATCCTTTATTCGACATTTCCATCACCAACCCTATCGCCTCCTCAAATTCACCTTTCTTTGACAAACCATTAATCAACACATTAAATGTAACATCATTCGGAGATCGACCCCTTCTCTGCATCTCGAGCAAAAGGTCGAACGCTTGTTGCACGTTCCCTTCTTTACAAAACAAATCCAACATCGTATTGTATAAAAATATAGTCGGCTCGATCCCATAAACACCCATTAATTCATAAATTTCCATAGCTTTACCAACTATATCTCTATCCCCAAGCAACCTAAGAACCCTATTGCAATTCTTCACGTCCGGCAGAAGCCTATGGCTTCGCCTTTTCAAACATTGCTCTGGAGACTCAAGATTGGGAGATTGCTAGACAATATATCGAGTACTTGAAAGTTTTATACAAAGTAAGAAATTTGATGCGCCCTCCATATATGTCTCATCTAACATGTTTTTTCGTGAGATTGTGATAATGCATGCAAGCATGTACGAATGCGGATGAGAAAAACTGAAGAAGAAAATGACTCTCTCAATAAAATCAAAGTACGACAAGTATTGGGTTAACATTGACAACGTTGGTGACCAATCTGACGTGAGCAATCTACTTCCAGGCTGACATGCGAATCAATATCCAAAAAGCTAACCTGGATATCCAGCAGAAATGTGACCGACAGTGCAAAGTACATCGGATAGCCCATAGCGAGCGGGCTAGATGCTATCCGACATGGATATCCAGTCCAGACACAAACCCCAAACTACGCACATCCCCTAGATTGCCCCACTTAAGGCGAGCCCGATATTATATGACATGGATATCTGGCCACGGGATCAAACCCCCAATCGCTCAGATCGACAACACGACGACCTGACTACACGCCCCAAAACAGACTTGGAATCCAACAACCTCGATCAAAGAGACAACCAGTTTGGGCCGTTGAGTACAGGCAGGACGCTACGTGTCCGATCCCAGAACCGCGAGAGTCCCATCCATGTAAACCAGGCGATCTGTTGCGACAATAAAGAGACAAAAGTCTAATCAATGTCACTCACCTACCTGCATATCCAACAGTTAACCAAATAATGACACGTGTCCGAGCAAGATTTCTTATAAATATCCCGCTCCGGTCATTAGTAAGGGTCGAGATTTTTATATCCGAACTAAGCACTGTAAAAACAAAAAGCTAAGAACCGATCTAGCTTTTAGATCGCCCGTTCAATAATCACTTCCGTCTTTTGTCTTGCAATTCGTGCTAACGGGTACGAATTATCTATGTACATCATTCATAATTGATTGCATGGATTTGTTGACCAACATAGGCATCAACACACAATAAAATATTTTTGTTTTATGTGTGTACTTTTAGATCCTCGTGGTAAGCTGTACTTTTTTGTGTGCGGCTTAAGTTAGATGTCCCACCATTTGGAGCTGTATACTCAAAAGTTAAGGTCCATATCTATACATGGCTTCCATGAGATCATAAAAATATTATGATTTCTGTCATGCTTAAGATCGTCTGATAAGAGACTTGCCCTTGTATTACAACTCACCCATGGGGAAAAACTGAAAACTAGGAGATTAAAAACGAGAACAAAAAAGTCCGAATAAAATTAAATTAATTCAGACAATTTCGACCTTTCGTTAGTAACCAAGATCAGTGTCCAACAATTACTCTGCTACAAGACCAAGACTTTGCCCTTTCCTTGAGCTAAACAGATGCAAAACTGCTCTTTGAAGGGGCTGCATTTTCCTACTAGCAGCTGAATTGAACTCTTTATGTTATTCATTCAGCAATTTTAAACTTCGCGATCCATTAGTTTATGTAAGATTGCCTGCGAAAATAATGAATCCCACTTATTTAACTTTTCAATGCTGAATAAACCAAGAATCAGTTGAATAAATTTGCATTATTATGAAGCATTCAAAAGTAAAGAGGAAAAACCAGACGACATAATTATCACCGTTGATATAATGTTTGGCCAACAAACACGTGTACTGATTTCTATTTTTGTAGTTATCTACAAGTTGGCCGATCTGAGGCTTGCTCATAATCAGCCTCCGCTCATCGTTCGTCTGGTCGGTCCTTGAAGTCCTTATCACGGAGCATTCTCTGAGAACCTACTTTGCTCGGTCCTAATGATGGCCGTCCTTCATTCGGCCCTATGGTCGGTACAAAGTTACGACTTTTGGGTCCCTGAAATTAACCCGGTCAAGGCCGTTGGTCGTCCACGTGGATACCTGATCGGATCGGCTATCACCGGTCACCAACAATTTATAATTGGCAAACTCGTATCAGACCGTCAGACGCATATATTCTGTCAGACGTAATCTAAATTTTAGTTTTTTGTTTCATCCATTTTTAGTGCTTTCAATTTTTCTTAATGCTTTTCGATTTTCGGGGCTTTCTTTTTCAGTTTCTTAGGATCCTTTCTTTAGTGTATTTAGTATTTTATTTTTTTATCTTTTGAGTTTTCTATTTTTTTTTTAATTTTAAAGTTTAGTATTGGGTGATCGTCAGACCTAGGAGTGTAAACGAGACGAGACAACTCGCGAGCTACTCGAGATTGACTCGGTCAAAATTCGGTCAACACTCGACTCGAGTAGGCTCGACTCGAACTCGAGATCGACTCGACATACTAACGAGTTGAGTCGAGCTACCCAATACTCGATTCGATAAGCTCGTGAGATACTCGAATTTTTTTATATATAATTAGTTTTTATAGTATACTTTGTAAAATATAATATAAAAATATTAATTGGCCGAAAAATAAAAAATTAATAATACATATTAGATTTCTATTTTAAATAAAATAAATAATAATCTATTGGTCAAAAATTAAAATTACTAGCTAGATAATAAAAAAATCGAAATTATTCTATATTGATTAAGGGTGTTTGAAGTATTTACACAAGTTAAAAGCAAAATAGCTTCTCCCACATCGATTGGGTGCTGTTTATTTTGGCTCAGAAGTGGGTAATAAATTTAAGCCGAATTCCTTGTCCCATATCGCCTATGTAATTATGATTGTGACTCAAATGAGATTTTAAAGGAGGTTGGAAGGCTCTCCTTTAATATATTTGGCTATCGGTCCTCACTCAAGGGTACTATGTGGGGGTGTAAACGAGACGAGACAAGTCGCGAGTTACTCGAGATCGACTCGGTCAACACTCGGTCAACACTCGACTCGAGTAGGCTCGACTCGACATACTAACGAGTCGAGTCGAGCTTGGATTTTAACTACTCGCGAGTTTTCGAGTCGAGTTCGAGCCTGAAAAATGACTATCGAGTTCGAGTCGAGTATACCAATACTCGAGCTCGACTCGCATCATTTACACCCCTAGTCAGACCGTGGGAGGGGTCTACCCCTCTATGCATCAGAGCGTGCGTGACGAGTATGGTTTTGGAGAAACTAAACTCAGAAGCATGCTACAGAGATCACACACACACACACACACACACACACACACACACAAACGATTGAAACGGAGAAGATTCATTAGCATTCAAATTTCGGTGGAAAAAGAAAAAAGAGTAAGAGAACACACCGGACAACGGCGATTGGATTTCAACCCTTGATGCAGTTGATGCCATGATATTAAAAGCCTCACTGGACGGAACTCAGTAGATTGGCCGTGCCCTCTCTTGTCCTCAAAGGCGATCAGCGCACGTTCCGAAAGATGCTCAAAAGCCTGAAAAAAGTAGCAAATTCACTTCTTATTTTCGGAAGTTTACTTTTTGTTTTTCTCGGGTATATTATATGTTGAGTTGTTTTTTCGGATAATTCGCATTCCGTAAATCACAAAACTTTTCTCCGACTTTAAGCTGTAAATTCGACAAGATAATTGAAGTATACGACATACATACAATACCCGAATAAGTTTATTTGCAGAAGAGCGAAACGTAAATTCTTCGACCGTGTTATTAAACACCTAGCTTTAACCTTGTATGTAAAGGGATCCATTAATAGTCTAAATAAGAAGCATCATAAATAATTCATACACACCCGTAAGCATACATTCCTCACGTAATAGTCGGATGTTTGGAAGTTATCGTGTATGCTTTTGTACTCTGCATAGAATAACGCGATTCGTCAGAGAGGATAACCACGTGGAGGCAAGAAACAACATATATATATATATATATATATATATATATATAGGCACCTTTCATTACAGAATTAAAGTTGCACAACTCCAGCTCTTTGACTTCCAACCTTTTCATGCAAACCAAAATATAAAGCTCCAAAATGGAGCAACCTGCACAAACAAGTTGAATTCCACATCAGACAAGGGGAAAAACTTTGTTCTTACGTAAATATTACTCCATCCGGTCCTTATTCTAAGTCCCATTTTAAAAGATCGAAGGGATCCACTCCAGAATATAAGTCTCTTCGCCTAGTTTTCTGCAATTGTTCAAGAGAATTTACAAAAATACCTTTATTTTAGCTCCAACGAAAGAAAAGAATATGATAGTTCAAATTTCAGCACATACATTTACTGTGTCTCTCTCCCCCCATGAATACTCTCTCCCAATATTTATATTCAGGGCAAAGTAGAAAATTAATTTTTTAAAACACATTTTTATACCTTTAACTAACTTATCTTGATAACGACCAGATGAAGTACAAATTAATATCATTATTACAGCAAGTGTCTGACTGGTAGAAATGATAAAAATCCTAGTTGCTTGCTAATTATGGACAACACACCTTTCAAAGCCTCGAGCTTCGGCTGTCTTTGCACGCTCGGAAGTGCTGATTTAAAGTTCTCAACTGATAGTAAACCAGTATTCAAGTCCATTTGACAGACAGCTGAGAACCTAGTGGCAATATCATTAAACAGCAAGTAACAACACTATATTCATTGCAAGAAGAAAAAAGTACTTTACTTCAAAAACATAACTGAGTTTTCGCTTACAGAAATCTCAATAGATGGCCGACAGATGAATCAGAATAACTTAATGTATCAACGATTTCCTTGAATTTTTCATCCGCTAGAATGTTCTGGAAAATGTCAAGGAACTCTAACCATGTGCATCATGTAGAGGGTTGAGGAACCAATTATAAACACTTTGTTCCATAAGACGTTTTTTTTTATGAAATTTTCAAGATTGCTTTTCATTCTCGCGAGTCAAAAATCAACTTAAAATGTAATTGGAGAGAGAAGGGGGGGGGGGGGGGTTGGCGAGAGCGAGAGAAGGAGGGAGGGTGAGGGATGGAGGGAGGGGGAGAGAGAGAGGGATGGAGGGAGGGGGAGAGAGAGAGAGAGAGAGAGAGAGAGAGAGAGAGCAGAATACTGAAAATGAAACTCCAAGAGCAAATGATAGACATATTAGTTCCTTTTATCCAGCCAGTGAGGCAATGCGATACAATTCATCGGCACAGAAAACTCATTCCTGCGAAAATTCCGCCAGTGTTGATAATGATTTCAGGGAAAGGATACAAGAAGTTTGGCATTAAAAGCAGCCGCGTAATCTTTCGGAATCCCTGAATCTGTTGGCAATAATAGAATGTGCTCCACAAGTCTGCATATTAACATCGTAATTCATAAGTCAAGTTAACAGAACTATTGGTAAAGAGTCAGCTAGCCCGTAAGAAACAAGAAAAAGGATATTCACCTCTGCAAGTCATTCCCTGAAGGAGGAAGAAACAACAGCTTCCGATGTGAAAAACGAGATCTTACTCTTTTTTCCAACAGCTGATCAGCATCCTACAAAAGAAAAACAAGGTTTAAACACCAAAAAAAAAAGGACAACGAAAAAAAAAAAAAAACTAACTAAGGTATTTTCTGTGTGGTTCCGCTAGTTGAATAGGTAAAATAAGGAAACTAATGTATGCAATTAGAAGTAGAGGAAGCATACCAATCGACAGCTGACTCCAACTACAACAGCTTGTGATGCGACAGATTGCAATGCATCAAGCAAACTATAAAGCAGTCGCTGTTTTCCCTGCAAAGACGAAACACATGACATAAGCCGGTGTCGTGTTGCCCAAACTCAACATGTCTTGCTTTTGAGATATATATCACCTGTGCAAATAGGTCAAACTCATCTAGCACAAAAACGATTGTTTTATGTGCTAATCCACATTCCCTGGTTAAAAAGTGAGCAGAGAAATTAACAATCCGAAATAACAAGTGCAAGAACTACAAAGCTCTTTATCTATCGAAAAAAGTCTGGCAGCTCATGGCAACGTTCGTACCTCAACATGGACAGCAAGAACTGGGAGTTATCATCAAATGATGCCTACCAAATTATTTAAGAAAGAAACAACAAATTAGCGAAATCAAATTGGATCCGGAAACTAAAACTATCATAATTAACATTACCATTTTAGAGAACATCAATTGATGCTCCAGACACAATTGCCTAGATATCTCCTGCATGATAATTGAAGTAGGATCAAGTAAGAGACATATTTACATATTTAAATATTACGCCTAAAATGTGATCCCTCAACATAAAAGGCATATTGTCAAATAGACATGATGAAGTTATGCCTTCCAGATAGAACTTGTTCTGAGCACAAAAGAGTGACAAGTTGGCTTATCCATCTCCATCTAAATTAATACCAAATAAGCAAACAAGGTAAAGACTAAAACATGCACAAGAGCCGATGTTATTCATGTAGCCTACCCCAATTTATTGGGATAAAAGACTCGGTTTGTTTGTTGGTTTATTTAAGCAAACAAGGTAAAGAACTAGAAAGTACTACTTAACATAATTCTTTTTATAGTTTTGCAAAACAGAAGTAATGTAATAACTTTAGAAATCACAAATATTTTGGTGTTTATTTGAACTGCTGTAATTTTTAATATGGTAATTTCTTGACCATAATTTCGTGTTCTGTAAATATTTTAGTGTTTTAGCTAAGTAAAACCCAACCCGTGTTTCTGTTGTCCTACTGTTTTGTATTTGTAGATATTTGCTAGTTATAAGTTACACGTACATTTACATTGATCAGTAACCTTTCTAAAAGTCAACTTTTGAGACTTTGGCCTAATAAACATTCAATTACTAAACAGAAAAACAATCTACGCTTCCATATCCCGGAAGTACATTTGTTTAGAAACTGAAATACTGAATACAGTTTAGCATCTTAATTAAGCATGGTGCCCAACTCCCAGAGCTACATCTTCACAAGCCAGTCTTCCAGTTGTTTGCCTCTTTAACTGTTAAACTTTGCATCAGAGAAGATATGCATACAAGCACTTTCATAAGCAATGATAAAATATTGGATGGTTATACCTTCAGCGCACAATTGTTGTCACTATGCAGAAGCCCATTGAGCTTTATCTGACGAAACACGAAAATAGTAATCATGACAGAATCCAGGAAGGCCACAAAAGAAATGCTTCTCTGCACTTCTTTTATGGGAAAAGACTATATGATGTTACAATCAGACTTTTGAATCAGCATTTAAACATAAAAAAATCATACCACAGTAATCATGTCTGGATGCTCTTTAAGTAGTTCTTCAAGAACTAGCTCTAAAACCTAAGCCAACAAGGCACAAATCACATGAACATTTGTAAATTATCCACAAAGCAATTATCTGGTGGTCAATAAAATGGGAGAAATGGAACACACCGCGTTCTTTCCACAGCCTCGAGGACCCAAAAGCAGAACCGAATTGTTACATGCCTCAGTTACAGAACTAGATATTATATACTTCAATTTACTGAAAATGAAAAAATTGAATTAAAATGTGAACTTCTCTTCATCCATATATCTAACTTCCACTGTAAAAAATTTACTCTATTGATGGAGACGAGATCGCGATAGCAATCTCTCATAATTATGAGCCGATTTGGAGAATCAAGATTTATATGATTTTATTATACGTGAGTTCATAGATCTTACTATTTATTAATTATGATATCTATTTCTACTACTACTATTATAATTATTATTATTATTTATTATTAGGGTTTATTTCTTGGTGACCAAGTTTCTTTGATATTATAAATACATAGGTCTATTATTGTTATGAGTGAGCTGAATATTGAATAAAAAGGTATTGGGTTCATCACTTTTCTCGTGTTTTATTTGTGTTCTTCCGGTATTCATCTTGAATCAACAGAACAATCACGTTAATCACATTTGCGTACAATTATCCGGATATTCTCATAATCAACGGACGTTCACGCTTTTATCATGCTTCTAGCTGCATCATCTATATCAAGGGATCATACAAAATACAGTCATGAAAAAGTACAAAATATGAACATCTGACACTAAGAAGAATCGAGCCTTCAAAATTTATGTAAATGTTAAAAAGTTAAAGCAATTTGGTAAACTCGTATAGGTTCCGACTACTGAGCATATTTTCCCATAAATATGCAATTTTCCGAGTAAAAAGAAGGGTTAATGACGCCAAAATCCACAACCTTTCACCCGACTTTCATTTTTTCCACAACCTTTTCAAAAATCATGTAAATCCACAACTTTTGGCACTTGTTCGATTTTTCCATAATTTTGATTTAGCCCCAAATTCAGTTCTACGTGGATCCTACGTGGACGCCGGGAGTGTGTCGCCGCCGAAAATTCAAACTGCGTCGTTTTAAGCTTAGGGTTAATAACGCCAAAATACACAACCTTTGATGCCCCTTTCATTTTTTTCACAATCTTTGGCACTTGTTCGATTTTTCCATTAGCAGCATCTAAAAAGTTGAAAAATATTTTCAATTTTTAGTTTTTTTGCACAATTTTAAGGACGGCTTTATAATGTAGGTCTATTTTTTTTTGGTTTTTCCAAAAAAAAAAAATCCGTTTGTAGAGTTTCTCTTTTTAGATTTTGACTAGTTAGTTTTCCAATTAGTATATCATGATCTTAAAACAATATACTTCCTAAAAACAGAAAGCTAAGAACCCCCCCCCAAAAAAACAGTTGAAATATGGGGAAAAAACAGATTATATTACATAAGTGCAAATAATTAAGGAAAACATTCTTGCCTATTTATTGCCACGAAACCAAATCACCTTACAAACAAACAATTGACATCTAAAAACACACACACAAGAAAAAAAAAAACACTAATTATGTTAAGATGCAAACAAACAAATTAGTGTTTTAATATTATCTGAAACTCTTTAAAATTAACTAGTCAAAATCTAAAAAGAGGAACTCTACAAACTGGTTTTTTTTGGGAAAACCAAAAAAAAAAAAATAGAACTACATTATAAAGCCGTCCTTAAAATTGTGCAAAAAACTAAAAATTGAAAATATTTTTCAATTTTTAAGATGCTGCTAATGGAAAAATCGAACAAGTGCCAAAGGTTGTGGAAAAATGAAAGGGGCATCAAAGGTTGTGTATTTTGGCGTTATTAACCTAAACAAAAGCAGCCTTGATTTGAATTTTCGGCGGCGACAGCGTCCACGTAGGATCCACATAGGACCGAATTTGGGGCTAAATCAAAATTATGGAAAAATCGAACAAGTGCCAAATGTTGTGGATTTACAGGATTTTTGAAAAGATTGTGGAAAAAATGAAAGTCGGATGAAAGGTGGTGTATTTTGGCGTCATTAACCCTAAAAAGAATCTTGTGGACGACTAAAAGAACAAAAAGAATCGAAGATTTGCATCTCCCAAACGGAAACTAGGACTCAGAAACCGAAAATGCTCACGATTTCAACCTTAACGGTTCCCGCACAACACGAATCACCTGTATATACTACTGAATCAAAGTAGCATAGTCAATCGGAAAAGAAAAATGAGGAACGAACCTGTAATTGGAGTCGGTGAATTGGGAGAAAAAGGAGAAGATAAAAGAGGGACTCGTGAGCCTGTTTCTGAGAATGATTTTGGCTTCCTCTGTTGGATTTTCTTGGCCCATCTCTTCTTCTTCTTCAATTTCCTTTGTTAGAAATGTGTGAATAAAAAAAAGGAGATTGATTAGGGGAGATAAAGAGAATAATGGCGGGGAGTGGAAAAACTACACAATAATGACGTCGCAGCGAAATATGCGAAACCTCGTTTGACAATTTTTCAATCTTCAATTGTAACTTCGAGGTTACCGACGAGTAGAGCAAACAATTACAACTCGACAATTAATACAAATGATATCCAAAAACGATAAACAACGAGACACGATTTTTAGCGTGGAAAACCGCTCAAGACGAGATTAAAAACCACGGGACCGAAGCCGCTTAAATCCACTAACACCAATACACAATACACAATCGTTCCTAGTACAAACTAGAGATATACAACAACAATCTTCAAATACTTGGTAATAAATGATCTTCAAGTATTTGGAATACAACAATAACAACAAGATCGAGAAAAAGAAACATCGTAAATAGCTTACACAAAAAGCTAACAAAAATACCCGAACTTCCGAACTCAAACCCTCGATCTATTCCTGTGAAAAGATTTGTCCAATAGCTACCAAGCTCTTGTCAAGAAATCACGATTATCCGATCGATACACCTCCGGGAAATCGAACAAGTATTTTTCTCTCTTTCTTTTCTCTCTTGTGTGTTCTCTCTATTGTCTCTCAAAATTGTGTAGGTTGGAGTGAAGAATTCCCGCAGCCAAGTGCTGCTAAAAAAAAAAACAAATGCAGGGTTGACCCTGCGTGCCGCGGCCCGGACAGAATGTGCCGCGGCACACTCAGCAAAATTGTCCAGTAAGATCCCAGGGGGCCGCGGCCAGGAGGGCAGGGGGACGCGACCCGTAGTACAGTGCCGGCAGGCGGCAACAACTTTGCAATACAACAGGAGGGGGCCGCGGCCCGTAGCACAATCCCAACCACCAACTTCTTGGGTGATTTTCGTGGGCCGAGGCCCGGAGTGCAGAAGGCTGGGCAACTCTTTTGCAAAGTGTAGTGCCGCGGCCCGGAGAGCTTGTACTGCGGCCCAGAGTCCGGTCGACTCTGAGAAGGCCTATATTTCGGAAATAACTCCTATAGGAAGGTCAGGTGTTAATGGAGGAGGGAATTGGCCCGTCATTTTAACTGCTACAGTGGCTATTAACCCGGCCTGTAGATTTGCAGGCCGAACTAAACTAGGGTTGAAAATCAAATAAAACTGCTCATATTTGATTCGAGCTTAATTGGTCAAAAGTTGGTTTGAATGAACTAAGTTGGAACATAATTTTTTGTTTGATAATATATAAAATTTGGCCCGAGTGCCGTTCAATTCAAATAAATTATAAAATGTATATAAAAAAATCAGACTGTTCAAGCTCGATTTGTGTTTGACTGGTTTAAAGTTCCTACGAGCTTGACTTGATTACTAATCAAATAAAGCTCACACTAATCTAATATTTACTTAGAGTTGTGGTGTCTTGTAATATATCATATTACATACTTTGTCTTCGGTTTTTACATGATTCGATTTTGGTTTGTTCGGTTCAAAATTTTACGAACGGATCGTAATCTATTCCACTTATCAATTGTTTTGTTTTGTCCACTCACTCATACAATTGTTGATCGATTAACTTTTTATAGCCATCTCGAACGGTTATTTCTACTTATAGAAATTTTTAATAATTTCTACTTGTAGAAATTTCGATATTAAAAAGATATATAATAATATGAACATAACACCTAAAATATCTCGCATCAGCAATTTTTTCTTTTCTTATTGTTCCCAATCTTGAATACCCCACGAATCTAGATTTCACCGGATCTAGATGTAAATTTTTCATCATGACTACGTGGTGGTCCCGCTTGAGTTATTTACTTATCCATCAGCAAGTTCCCTATTCCAATCATAAGCATTCTATTGGGAGCTCAATATTCAGAGGCCTGCAATGGGAAGCATAGGAACTCCCTTCTATAGCTCACGCCTTAGCAGTAATACCCTTTGTTTCAAATGCTTAAACTCAAATACTCGCCCAATAACTATTCCACGCCTCAATCAGACGAACCCTAACCATGGTGTCGATAGATATAGGAGATTAGTTTGCTCAGCTGCTGAAGATGTCACCGACAAGCAGATGGAAATTAATATTGTCAGTTCAAATGGAGCTGGCCCGGCTGTTGAAGATAGAATTGGTACAGTGAACGCTTTTTTTTTTTAATTGGTGTTGCCCCAGAAATATATTTGGGTTTAATTTTACTTTTGATTTCTTTGAGTTTTATAGAATATTTGATTTGGACTTTCAATTTGTGGATTTCTGTTATTATTAGGCTTCAATTTGCTGATTATTGAGTTTAATTTAAAGCTATTATGTGTCACGAGTATTGTGTTTTTTTTTTTGGTTATAATTGGTGACGGCTCTCACATTTAGAGGGATTGGTCCAACAATTTATGATCTTAAGTTGGATCTAGTAGGTTAAGTAGGTGTTCATTGCAAGTATTGGTAACATTGGGTTACTTTTTTATCGATGGGTCTTCGGGCTTGGAGCATTGCAAGTTCTGAACACCTACTTAATCTAGAGGTACGGGATTCTAAGTCTTGGGGATACATCGAACATCATGAGTTGTTGGGACCAAATGTTCTAAGCGCGAAGACCCGTCAACTATAAGGGTGTTGGTCTACCTTTTCGGCTATTTGTACTTTGTTGGGTTAAACACAGGTGGTGCATATATTTCTTGACTACGGTGTTTTATTGTATATTGGTCGTCATCATTATCATCTGCACCTTTATCCCAAGTATTAGGGTCGGTTATGTGGAAATTATAGTGTCAACTAATGGCTAAAACTAGTTAACACTCAAAATGCAATGTAGCAAAGTTTTAAATGAGATGAAATTCCAATAACCGTCATCATCATAAGTTTTTCCACTTGCATGAAAAATATCATGAGATGGCGGTGAGTCAAGATAATTACTATAGTCATGTCCACTTATACGATTGATATTGTAAAATCAACATGTACTTCGTGGAACATGATTGTTTTATGGTATATTGGTATACAGAGGTAAAGATTGTCCTAGTTTAGGTACGTCAACCTGTGAAATTATTCATGATTGGAAGAATAGAATTTTCGAGATGCTATTTCCGATAAGATACTTCACTTCTTGTGCTCGATTCTCAACTTTAATCAACTAAAATCACTCAAAAATTAGACATTTCCAGAAATGTTAATTACTCCACTCAGCCAGTCGCCTGCTTTAGATTGCCCAAAATTTATGGATATGCTATCTTCTGTGTTGCATGAACAACGTTGATATGATCATTATTTGAGAAATGTTGGAAACAAGTTAATCAAAGAAAAATAAGGAAAACATCTTCGTAATATTTTTCTAAGATAATCCACTTGCTTTGACACTAAATGTGTCTTTTGGCGTTGCAGATTCTAGTGATGGGGTGTTAGTAAATCCTTTCCTGAACAATGAGTCAGTCGACGGAGGAAATTTTATTTATAATTTTCTTTATCCAAATAAGGAGCTCCTCCCAGACGATAAAGAAATGAGTATATATGACCATTTGGAGGAGTTAAGAGAGAGAATCTTTATGTCGGTACTGGCTGTTGGAGCTGCTATGGTTGGCTGTTTTGCATTTTCTAAGGACCTCATTATGTTTCTCGAAGCTCCAGTAAAAGCACAAGGGGTTCGTTTTTTACAATTAGGCCCGGGAGAATTCTTCTTCACAACTCTAAAGGTCTGAGCGCGTCAAATTTTGTTATTCAGTTGATTTGATCATTATATAACAGCTTCCACTTACTTTCCTCATCACTAGAAAATATGGTGATTAACTTACCAAAAAAAAAATATGGTGATTGAAATGTTCGATGCATTTAGTGAACTTTATCGAACTTTATCAAAACTGTGGTCAGCTGAAACTGTGACTTTCATTTTGCATTATCATAATATGTTATACTGCAAATTCTAATGATTTCTTGGACATATGTTCTAAGCTACTCTTGTGATTTGTACATAATATGTTAACTCTTCAAACGAACCTTGTGAGTATTACAATTCAGATGAGTCTAGATGGATATTGTAAAGGATCTGTGGATGATAACTATATCCTGCCCTGGCAGCAGTTGAACTGTTCTATCCTGTTTTTCTAATGCAGGCGGGGAACATTGTTGTAGCTATACTTGGAAACAGCTTATAGTGATGTAATACTAAACCATTCCAAATTATATTTCCGTTTGTTTGTCAAGCTTACCTGTTACCTTATGCCTGTTCAACTTTGTGAGAATTGTAAACACCCATCATGTGTTCTGGAACATTAAATAAAAACGTGAAGCAGTTTTTCTTGTGTGTCCAGGAGATGCGCGTCATATGGTAAGGGCATTTGTGCACTAAAAGTAATATCGTCTTTTTGACAGGTATCAGGATACTGTGGGCTTTTGTTAGGAAGTCCCGTCATCCTCTACGAGATAATAGCATTTTTGCTTCCAGGGTTGACGAAGGCGGAAAGAAGATTTCTTGGGCCGATTGTCCTCGGGTCCTCGGTCCTTTTCTATACCGGCATTACTTTCTCTTACTATGTTCTTACCCCCGCAGCCTTGAATTTCTTTGTTAGTTACGCGGAAGGGGTTGTTGAATCATTCTGGTCCATTGATCAATACTTCGAGTTCGTCCTTGTGCTCATGTTAAGTACCGGATTCTCTTTCCAGGTAACGTTTGTTTCCTCGGTCCTTTCATGTTTTCTCTAGTTATTCCCTTAAAGTGGGGAGTTGCCTATGTTCCGGAATGTTGCTGAATCACAACCTCCTATTTAACTTATTGTTTTATTTTATGGGAAAATATACTTTTAACCATCGTAAGTTATCAAACCGCCCCTTCTATTAAAACACACACGAATTTGGCCCATTTACTTGTCGTCGTTTATCAAATTGGTCCCCAAAGTGATTTTCCGTCCAAATCGCCATTAATTTTAACTTTTTAAAAAGGAAAAACCATACTTTTATAAAATTGTTATTATTATGGCTTTCCTTAGTCTTTTTCCCTAATTTTCACTCCCCATTTCCTTAGAAATTTTGCCAAGTTTTAGCTTGGAAAAGCTTACTTGTTACCCCCATTATATATTCTCCTTGTTCAGGTTCCAGTAATACAGCTTCTTCTTGGACAAGTCGGTGTGGTTTCGTCTGACCAAATGTTGTCGATTTGGAGATACGTGGTGGTGGGTTCAGTAATTGCCGCTGCTATACTGACACCATCAACCGACCCACTTACTCAAATGCTCCTGGCCGGCCCTCTTATGGGTCTTTATCTGGGTGGTGCCTCCATGGTTAAGGCGCTCGGCCGGTGATTCACGTTTTTAAAGTCTTCACTAGCAGCGGAGACTAAATAAAAACAACACTATACAAATCCCAGAAATACGAAACTGTGGTACCACTACTAGTGTGTGTGTGTGTGTGTGTGAAATTGTTGTATTATCTTTATCTCGTTTTTTAAGACGAAATTTTGATCATACATGACTTTCTAACTATATCATAAAAGATCATCAAGTGCTAGTAGTGAGGCCCTAAGGGAAATGAAAAAATAATATTATGGAAATATTTTAAAAGATGAATCCAAGCATAACACTTTTATATTTATCCGTATAATATCCAACTAAAATCAATGATCAAATTAGAAAGTTAGAGAAGTCAAACGACAATTATTCTGAACTGGGGTAGTATTATTTTTCTCCTATCAATCATTTTTTGCATGGTTGTCTTAAAGGAAAAGAGAAAATCGAATGACTTATCATTCACCCGTTCATGTGTTCACAGTTCACATGTCACGTGAATCGTGAACACATGAGGGAAATATTTTTTTACTGATTTATAGTGTACATTATCATGTCATGTGAAGTTATTGATTTTTACTGATTACAATTGAATTTTACTTGTTACTGATCAAAATTAATTTTTACTTATTTTTATTGAATATTGCGTCTTTAAATTGAAGAAAATGGGGTCTAAGTCACGTGAACAGTGTGAGAAGCGCGAATTTATGACCAGACACGAGAATACGATTCATGTCGGACTTGGAATATTATTAAAAGTAATCTGAAAACGATCATGATATTGTGAATTTATTTTAAAATGTGTTTTTTTAGCTTTTGCCTAATTTTGATGTATTTTGAATCGAACCCGAAGTTTACCTGAAAATTGAACATTAATTTAGTGTCAAATTTGAAATTAAAACATATGTATAAAATGATATCATTATTATTTTTGTATTATTTATCTAAGCATGTGAAATAATACTCCTAATACTTATTTATACCATATTTTGAGAAATCCATGTATGAAATACCCTTTTTTTTATACACATATAAAAAATATCATCTTTCATATTTTAATACCATTTGGCCCCACTTCTGCACCCACTTCTGCGTTGATATGCCGACATTCTCTGTAAGTGGTTTCCACATCATATATATTTTTTTAAAATATTTTTTAATGCTTCATTTACTTAATAAATACTGACATACAGATGAGTAAATAATTTACTGCTACTGGATAGAAGGAGTCCAGTAGTGGTAAATTAGACAGTAGTGGTAAATTTAACTGTCGAGTAGGGGTACGGACAATATTGGTAAATTATTTACCCCTTCTGTCCCAGTAGCAGTAAATTATTTACCCATCCTGTCCAGTAATGGTAAATTATTTATCCCTAAAGCCGAAAAAAAATAACATAAGTATTATTATTCAAAAAAAGGGTAGAAACTACATGTAAATTTGACAATAGGATAGTTTTAATATTAGTTTTTTCAAAGAAGGTATGACAATACGGTATTTGTGTATGTGGCACGATCCTGTGAAGTGAGATAAATGTGATTGTGACATTTCACTTTAAAGGATCGTGCCACGTATACAGATTGTCACCCTTGTTGTCAAGTGAATTGTGCAAGTAGCATTACTCTTGGAAAATGCTACTTTCCCAACCTGGATGACAACATGGTTGACAATTTGTGTATGTGGCACGATCTTGTAAAGTGAGATAAATGTGATTGTGACATTTCACTTTACAGGATCGTGCCACGTATACAGATTGTCACCCTTATTGTCAAGTGAATTGTGCGCATTACTCTTATAATTTTTGTCCATAAGGATAATAGCTTTTGGAGGTGGAAAAACAGGGCCACAACTTTTGAACTCGTGAATTCAGGTCAAATAATTTTGCCTTGACTCGCGAGTTTGAAAAATTCACGTTCCTTGTGTCTGCCAGAAATAATTTGTCCTTATTTACATAAAAAAATCTCTAATATGTGTACACTTTTTTTTGAACGGTGAATTTCAACTTAGACTCAACCACCCTCCAAACAGAGGACCTTAATCACCATTAGCCCAGATTATGTTGTCTTAACCGGATCCACGCTGGTGACAAGTGAGGCTACGGGTTCCGGAGGAAACCGTACCGCCTCCACACAAGTTCCTTCTTTAGATAGTAGAATTAAAACCCCGCGCTTGCTCGGACTCGAACCCCAGCGACTATGTCTAAGGGATCTTATCTTCATTGCAATTACCATCAGGCTGAACACCCTTTGGTTAATATGTGTACACTTAGACCTGGCAAAATATGTTTCAGACCTGCGGATCGAGCAGTTCGTTCGTTTTTAAGCGGGTATTGGGATTCACATTTTTCGATAAAAAAAGGGCCTTTTTGGCCCAACCAATTTTTGCCTGCCCGAGGGTAGCCCGCCCGGCCCAAGTTTTTTGTAAAGTTATGTGTAATTATAATATTCTAAGTTTTTTTTCCTTATGTATCTTGTTAGATTATATTACATCTATATGTTAATTATTGATATAATTTTATTTTTATGAGGCTTTGTGATTATTTTGTAGTATCTCATATCAATAATAATATTATTTTATGATTTTTATAACAAAGTAGTAGTGTTAAATGATATGATAACCACATAAAAATATTTGTACAATTGTCTTTTGATTGTGGTAGTGTAGTAAATAATGTAATTATCACATACAAATTATTGTACATTTATTTTTCTGGTTGTGATAGTATAGTGAATAATATAATAATTAATGATCTAAAATACATGTATATTTACTGAGACTATTATTTTTCATACCAAAAAAAAAAAAAATGAGGCCCGCGGGGCGGGCCACGGGTCTAATCTTTTTGGCCCAGCAAAAACAAGCCCTTTTAGCCCGGATCAAAAAAGACCCGCGCGTTTTTTGCGCGGCCCGTTTGGACCGAGCCCGTTCGTTTGCCAGGTTTATGTGCACTAATCTTACGCACTCTTTGTAATTTTAAATCTCAACATTATACTCATGTTTGCACACATTTTTATACGTACTTTATAGTATTTTCTGGGCTATACTGTTCGTTCGTGAATATGTAACAAATTAATGTATTGTGCTTATTTTTTAGTTTGTTGGACTTGATTACGCTTTGGTATTTTTAGTTTTATTTTTAGGTACTTTTGAGGCCATTCACTAGCGTGAAAGATGTCTCTATGCCTGAACCATAAGAGACACGACACGGACGAGAAACACAAGAAGAAAAACTGAGAACAGTGGATTTGGACAGACGGACACGACCAGGACCGTGTCAGACAACATAGGCAATGTCGATTGACAAGGAGGTATCTCCGGTTGTTACCCCCTTACAGATTAAAAACAGCATTTCTACACAAGCACGATAGGGATGTGTCGTTTGACACGATCATGTCGCTTGGCGGTGCAGTTTTCTTGTTTTGATGGATTTTACACGTTTTTACCCTCTTGGATTCAATTTGGCAGCTATAAAATACCCCAAAGGCCAATTTTTGGGATTATCAAATTTTAATATCGATCCAAGTGGCAGAAGAACTTCATTACTAGGGAATTGAAGGCATCAAGTCAAGAGGATCCAAAACAAGGGCTCAAGATTGGTCTAGAGATCGTCCGCGAGTTTTATCTCTTTTTCTTTACTTGTATTTTATTTTCCATAGTTGAACATGATGGAACTATTAGCTTTTCTTATTCCTATTTCACCATGTACGGCTAAGATTGCGGACATGAGAGTACATGATTGTAATGAATTTTTGAAGATTTACTATTAAATACATATACTTTTATTTTCCTTTCAAGTAATTGACTTTAGTTCATGTCCGAATACTTGCTCAATATTTTCACATTTAAGATTATTTTTGGAATTTGAGAGATGAGGGCATTAATCGATCTCAATTGTTTGACACAATTAATAGATAGAGACGTCATTATAGGTTATTTAACCTATATTTTTAATAGATCTCGAGAGCGGCTTTAAATAACTTTTGCGACTATCATATTGGCAAGATAAGTAGGACATCAAATAAGTTAAATTCGATTGTGCTAAATTGGATAACCATAAGAAGATGCAATATGAAAAAACCATAGAAGGAGGCCACAAGAAAGAACCATAAGTAATCCTACACGGGACAATCATAAGAAGAGGCTACAAAGAGACTCATAAGAAGATGATGCTATGTAGGAGAAGCAAAAGAATATATTAAACGGAAAAAACATAAGAAGATATAAAATGAGATAACCATAAGAACAGACTATTAGGGGGGACTATGAGAAGATCATACATAATAGATTTGTAAGAAGTTCATACACAGGAAAATAATAAGAAGATGCTATACGGAAAAATTATATAAAGATGCACCCGAGAGTATCATAAGAATGAGCTACACTGGAAACTATAAGAATATGGTATAAGAGAATACCATGAGATAATGCTACATGTGATCGAACAATATGTTTAGACCTATGTCAAATGGAACGATAGTGAGAGCATCAATTCACTCATTTTGAAAAAAATATACAAGCTTGAAATATTTATAAGTGGATTGTCATGTTTAGACTATTAAAATAACTTTCACGTATTTGTCTTCATGTGGCTTATTTATTACAATATAATAAATATAATAAGGATAAAATGATTTGTGCATGTACACGTTGAATCTTTATGTTTATAAGAATTAAAATGTATCTTGTTTTTGTAACTCGTGTATTACACGTGATTTATAATATAAGAAGCTAAACGGGAGGATCATAAGAAGCTAAATGGAGAACCACGTAAGGATGTTATATCGGAGAACCATGACAAGATGTTACATGAGATAATCATAAGAAGATACTACAATGAAGAATTGTAAGAAAATGTTACACTGGAGAAATATAAATATGGACTACAGGAGAGATCCAAAAAAATATGCTATACAGAATAATTATAAAATATTAGATAAGTGAATAAAATATAAATATCATCTTCATCTAATAATAACAATATTTACTAGTGGAGAATTTTGTCACTTGAATTGATCATTATATAATATAGAATAACTTATAATTGTTGGTAATGATGAAATTAATTTTTAATCTAATATAACTACTTTAACTTTACCATATTTGTCAATATGAAGTACTCATTAATTTTGATGCATTTTACTAATTAAATTACTGTATTCATTTTTAAAAAATTATCCTGTTTATTTTTTCAGAAATATCCGTTGAAAAAAAAAAGTTGTTCTTTTAATAACTTTAATATTGTACTTGATCAACTTTGTAATATTTATTTTTATTAACTATCATAATAGCGCGAACTTTTCCTTTCTAATTATTAAATAATTTCTTATTTAAATCATGAATTAAACCATCAATTTCTGACACTCAGAATTTCTACTGGTGACACACTAGGTCCCTGGTCTGTTGGACTTATTTTGATTTTGATTCGATTCGATTCGATTCGATTCGAATCGATTGATTCGATTCAATTGATTCGATTCGAGTCCATTCGATTCGATTCTTATTATTATTATTAATCTTAATTATTATTATTGTTATTATTACTAATAATATTACTATTATCGTTGTTGTTGATTAGTATTATTATTAGTATTTACCATTATTATTATTATTATTATTATTATTATTATTATTATTTTTCCTTAATAAATATTTCATTTGATTCGATCGATTCGATTCGATTCAGTCGATTGATTCGATTCGATTCGATTCGAATCCATTGATTCGATTCAATTTAGTTCAGTTTAGATTCATTCAGTCCAAAAGAACATTAAATGTTGGATTACCGGTTGCGCTTTACCAAATGGGTCGTTTACCTCGTATGTAAATTAAATAATTACACCGTTCTCCATATTTTAGAAGAATAGGTTGATTACTAGAGATGTTAAACAGGTCTAGGCCCGGCGGACTGGACTGTTAACCCGTCAAAAAATAGGGTTAGGGCTTCCATTTCCCAGCCCGTTTAAATCCGGACCTATTTGGCCCGGACCGATTAACCCACGGGCTAAACAGACAGGCTGATCGGGCTGGCGGGCTGGCCCGCGAGCCAGCTAAATAAAACATAAAAATGAGTATTTAGATGCCATATTAATATTATATATATATATAATACATTGTTAGTGTATTGATATTAATATTATATATAGATATATATATAGAGAGATTAATACATAATACATATTAATATTATATATATATATATTATAATATTAGTGTGTATATATACTATTGCCATTTTTTCATATATATATATTTTTAATTTATGGCTATAAAAAAATAGACCTTTTAAATCTCGAGCCTGATTAACCTAAAGCCCGTTAGGTTTAGGGTTAAGGTCGAAAATTATTGACCTGTTAAATTCGGGCTTTTTTGGCCCGGACCGTTAAGCCCGAAGCCCGCTAGGCTAGCCCGTTTAACATCTCTATTGATTACCCATGTGTAAATTAAATAAGAGCATTACCCCATGTTAGTATAATGCTCTAAGTCTACTGTTTAATAATAATGTGGAGACATTTATTATTATATAATATTGATTATATTATTGAATTATTATTCTGCTTACGATCATCAAGTATGTGACTTGATAGTAATGCTCGTTAAAGCATTAAAGAATATTTATTCTAGATATCCCTAGTAATATGATTACTAGTATGATGATGATACGATGACTATGTTTTACTGGTCATGAACATGAGATGTTATATCACGTTATAGATACATGTAGAGACATTATATTGGATATGACTTAACAAAGAGAATTATATATGGATTAAGTCATTATAACTCCTCTAATGTTATATATTATTTAAGTCCTTATTACCTAAAGACACTACAGTTTCCTACATAATTAGTATCGTATTTTAACACAATACCAACGTATTTTGTAATAAGGGACCATACAGTTTGTGATTGGATACGATACGATTTATGCAGAGGGAAGTAGTTTGTCCAGAGGGGACTTGTCGCTCCTATAAAATGGAGAAGATATCTACGGGCCCATGATAAGTTAAATTGTTTAAATGCATGGTCATGCTCAAATTGATCAATAAAGAGTTATTGATAAATATTTGAATTGGACAATTGTAACTTGAGATCAAGAATATTAATTAAGCTATACAAGGTCGACTTATCCATGCCTTATGCTTAATTAGGATATCGCGCGACGAGAGGATTAAATATTATACAGTAACGGGATTTCGTTCGTACCGTCGAATTAATTCTTTTAATGTGGGTAGTTATAATGTCTAGCTAGAGGCCGCTTATGATTTATGAGTCGTAAAAATTGTTTTATACTCATTGCCATATTAATTAGAACCTACAGGGTCACACACTTAAACGAGCAGAGCAGCTATTTTGTTCCGGTTGATTAAAAATTGGTGAAAGGGTTGGTGAACCCTTAACCATGTTGAGGACTATATAAGAGTGTCTTCTGATAGCCCTCGTACAAGACTAAATCACAAGTGAAGACATATTTGTGGAGAGAGAATCAAAAATATGATTTTGATATTTCTCTCTCTCAAAAGTCTTGAAGATATATTCAAAAGTTGAATAATAAAAAAGATCAAGAATATATCTTCATATCTTTGAATGTTGATTCTTTGACCAAGAAAGTATTTAGAATACTCTTCTAATTTTGTGAGTTTGATCTTTAATAACATATTGAATAAGATTCATAGTTGTTATTTTAGATCAAAGTTCAAGAACATTTGAATAATATTCGTGGTGTTCTTGTTCTTACCATAATCAAGAACATACCTATATTCAAACTGATTTAAGTGAAATTTTTGTTGAATCGGAGCTAGCAATCCATTAGACGCTCGGAACTTGTTTGTTGTGTGGATACTGTAGAGGACGCTCGCTTCTTGCAACGTCTCTAGAAGGCTCGATCGAAAACACGCTACAAGAGGTAACAATCTTGTTCTTCGTACTTTGATAATATACTTGGATCCTCAGAGGGTTTTTTTACATATTATATTATACTTCCGCTGCTCTATTTCGATATCTGATGAGATCATAAATCTTATTAGTTCGATAAAAATCCAACAGTGGTATCGGAGCGTCTAGTATATTTTCATTGTTTCGATTTTCATATATGTTGATATATGACGTTCATATATGTGATGTATGATGTTTATATATATAATATATAAATTTCATCTATATATTTATATATATGGAGATATATAATTTTAATAGATTTGTGTTTCGAGCTATATATATATATATATATTTTGATTTATATGTTTGATCTTGACATATATTGTTCTTTGATATATGGAGATTCATGTGATGATTTAGTTCTACTAATAACCCAAGAATCAAAGAACATATGATTTTATCTACATATAATTTTATGTTAGGATTATGAATTTTAAGAGGTGCATATGAACATAAGTTTATTTATGTAAAGATTATGCTTCTTTAAAATTTTCATATGAACATAATTATATTTTGATTCCGAGGTTGTATAAATATAGATATGATCTATTTGATTTATACATTTATATTGCTCAAAATGTATTAGTTATGATATATATAAGATGTATACATGTAGCATACATAAGATGTATACTAAAAAAAAAAAAGAAATTTTTTTATACCTGGAGCAGGCCCCTGCCGCGCGGTCCAGGAAGGCGACCGCTATCCTGGCTTGTGTGTGCCACGCGGTCCCGGCCTGTGTGTGCCGAGATGTGCCGGCAGGTCCCGACCAGTGCGCCCGGCCTGTGCTGGCAGGTCCCGGCCTGATTGGCCCAGGCCACTCCCGGACCCATTTCGGCCTCGTTTTCTTCGTGTATTCTTGGAAATTTGTTTCCCGTTTTACCCGGTTTGATGTTTTGGCCCTCAGAACTTTATAATTTATCGATTGTCGATATTTGGCATATTTTATATATTATATAACTTATCGATAGTCGATATTTAGTACATTTTATATATTATATGTGCTTATGAATGCTTAAATGGTTAATGCATCGTGGGTGGTATAGTCGTACTAGATTAATTATATTGATGATTCGATTATGGTTGTAATATTCATAATACGACTTGTAGGTCGTGTCTTCTTATTATCTTGTTGTAATTTCTCCTCTCATCTTACTCCCCTCGAATGTAACTCAAGGTTTCTATTACTAAATGTAAAGATATAGTTTAGAATAGTTCTAGCTATAAAAGGAAGACGAAGGAGATGAGCAACTTACAAGGAATTCAAGAAGAATGGCGTTATCGAAGATTACACCGAACGACCTATTGATGTTAACGAATATCATAATAGGATCTATGGCTATATCACACCACATCATATTGTTCATGTGAATGTATGAGATGCATCATATTTACATTGCACATGATTGTATGAGATGCATCATATTATTTTATTTGCTTAATAATCGTTATTGCCAAATAAATCAAACTCATTAAAACGTTTACATGTATGAGATACATGGTAATAATGTTGAGATAATCAATTTTGATAAAATAGTTTTATTAAATCAATTGATATGAAATATAAGTCTCAAGAGCCAACAATTTCAAAACACTCGTCAAACTTTCGATCATTTCTATTATGGGTCTGCCAAAACAGGGTGTATGGATCTTATCTGAAGGAGTCGAGATGAATAAACAAGCTTATACATATATTTTAAATGGTTAAGACTTATATAGGTTATACAAAACAGTTTTGGACCTATGGTTTATTTGGAATTAATACGATTAAAACGACATAAGATGCCATCCCAAATGATAATCTGAAGCATCTTTTAATTACAGGGGACACGCCAAAGCTGTGTCTGTGGTTATTTGATCGTTAGATTATAATTCATATATGTGTATATGATACATAATATTTGAGACTAACATGTTGACATAAGATGTCATCTCTATTGATAAAAACTAAACTTCTTTTATTTGCGAGGGACATGCCAAAACTGTGCTTGCATTTACTTGATCGTTATATTTTAAAATCAATATATCTCACGAATAACTTTGCATGTTAATATTGTAGAATCAATGGCGTCGATCAATTCAAACTCATTGCAATCAATTCTTGACAAATAAAAACTTTCTGGCACTAATTACCTTGATTGATCAAGGAACTTGAGAATTGTTCTCAAAGCTGAAAAGAAGCAGTACATTCTAGAAAACCCAATTCCTGATGAACCGGAATCAACCGCCACTAAAGCTAAAAAAGATGCATATAGTAAGCATATGAATGATTCTTTGGATGTGACATGCCTTATGCTAGCAACCATGAACTCGGAGCTGCAGATACAGTTCGAGGACATGGAAGCTTATGAAATGATGGGTCAGCTTAAGGAAATGTTCCAAGAGCAAGCCCGTCAGAAAAGGTTTGCCACTACGAAGGCATTGAATGGTTGTAAAATGTCTTCAGGTACTTCTGTGAGTGCTCATGTCATTAAGATGAAGGGCTACACTGAGCATCTTGAAAGACTAGGAGCTCCTATCAGTCAGGAACTCGCTACAGATATGATCTTAGCATCACTGCCTTTAGAGTACGATTAGTTTGTAGTAAACTTTAACATGCACAACATGGAGAAGACTATTACTGAGTTGCATGGGATGCTAAAACAAACTGAGACAAATATTAAGAAATATGTTCCTAATGTTTTAATGGTTCAAAAGAAATGGAATAAAAAGAAAGGGAATAAGATGGCCCCGAAAGATAAAGGTAAGGGTAAAATGCAAATGTTGCCTAAACCTAAACCTAAACCTTTCAATAAATCATCGAAACAACCCAAAGAGGGGACTTACTACCACTGCAATGAAACTGGTCATTGGAAAAGGAATTGCAAAGTCTACCTGGAAGAAATGAGGAAACGGAAGAGCGGTGAGACTGCTGCTTCAGGTATTCTTGTTATAGAAGTCAATTTATCTACTTCTTAATCATGGGTATTAGATACCGGTAGTGAAGCTCACATTTGTGTGAATGCGCAGGGGCTGCGAAAGAGTAGACGACTGGCAAAAGGTGAAATGGACCTACATGTTGGAAATAAAGCAAGAGTTGCTGCTATTGCCGTAGGGACTTATGATATAAATCTACCTAGTGGACTTGTATTGGAACATAATAATTGTTATTGCGTTCCTGCTATGGGTAGAAACATTGTATCAGTTGCTTGCCTTGATTTGGAAGGATATGGCTTTACTATTAAGAATAGTGTAATGTCCATATTTAATAAAGGTATTTTTTATGGAGATGCCTTGATGAGTGGGAGATTATATCCCATAAATCTTGAAAGTTCCAAATCTGTCTATAACTTGAATGTCAAAAGACTTAAATCAAATGATTTAAACTAAACATATTTCTGGCATTGTCGTTTGGGCCATATAAACGAGAAACGTATAACCAAACTCCATAATGATGGAATCTTAGACATATTTGATTTAGAATCATATGATACGTGCGAATCTTGCTTATTAGGCAAAATGACAAAAGCTCCTTTCACAGGCCATACTCAGAGAGCTGCAGATTTATTGGGCTTAATACATACTAATGTATTTGGACCAATGAATACAAATGCTAGAGGGGGTTTCCAATACTTCATAACGTTCACTAATGACTTAAGCAGATTCGGAAATATCTACTTAATGAGTCATAAGTCTGAGTCGTTTACGAAATTCAAGCAATTTCAAAATGAAGTACAAAATCAGTTAGGCAAAACTCTTAAAGCACTACGATCAGATCATGGTGGTGAATATTTGAGCCATGAATTTGACGATCATCTCAAAAGTTGTGGAATTGTTTCACAACTAACTCCAACTGGAACACCTCAATGGAATGGTGTGTCGGAACGGAGAAATCGTACCTTGTTAGACATGGTTAGATCGATGATGGGTCAAGCTTATCTTCCAATTTATTTTTGGGGTTACGCCTTAGAGACTGCTGCGTTCGTTTTTAATCGATTACCATCTAAATCAGTTCAAAGCACACCATATGAGATATGGATAAGGAAACAACCTGTTTTGTCTTTCCTTAAGATTTGGGGTTGTGACGCTTATGTGAAGCGACTTATCACTGATAAATTATCACCCAAACGGATAAATGTCTTTTTGTGGGATATCCTAAGGAAACTAAAGGATATTAATTTTACATCCCATCAGAGAACATAGTGTTTGTTGCTCGATCTGGAGTATTCCTTGAGAAGGAATTTATTTCCAAGAAGAATAGTGGGAGCAAAATTGTAACACCCTCAATCCGCTCAGGGATATTACACGCCGTAGACCCTTTCCTCAAGGATCTACCAGGCTGGTAACATAGAACATCTCAACAATGACTTTAAGGCTAAAATGACTCAGTAGACCGATTTGGTCTTTCAATAAATACATACAACTCAAACTCATTACATGCCCACGCAGGGGTCGAATACAACACACTCCCGTACAACGGGAGAGAATACTGCAGCGGAAAATAAACTATAACTAAACCAATGACCTCATACGGATCCTCGTGTGATTAGTATCGTTCATCTTTCATCATCCTTCGTGTCGACCCTGTGTTATGCTCCCAAACCTGAATGCAAAAACAGACATCCACCCCCCGAATACTCAGGGGTTAGCAAAACTCCACTGTTTTGCTAGTGCAAGAACAAAGTGCAAATACGAGCCATACAATTCACATTCCACGAATAACAATAACCAGGAATCCTCAAAGATCCAAACGTAATGAAAAGTACTTCCCGAGGCATGAGTTTGGGTAAAACATTCCAAAACCGAAAGATCACAAATCAAGGGAAACAATTTATAAAACAGTTTAAAATGCCATCGAGAGTTTTAATAGAAAACAACTTAGGATTATCAAATCCTTCTCTTTCCAAAATCAACAGGGTCACAGCCCAAAGGTTTTTGTTTTCGCAAATAGAAAACCAACAACAATTCACAGGGTTAAAACCCACGTCACGTGTCCTCGACGGACATAAAATCAATACAATATAATCGCCCAAGATACGCAAATCTTGGTCACAAAAATACAACACCAACTCGTGAATCCAGGGCTATACCATTAGATTCCTTCGTGGCCCCGTCGGACCCTCCCAAGGTGAGCAGATTCGAAATCATATACACCAACTCGTGAAGTTTTACTCGTGAATCCAGGGCGAGTACCATTAGATTCCCTCCGTGGCCCCGTCGAACCCTCCCGAGGTGAGCAAAATACATTCACAAAACATACATACCACTCGTGAATCCAGGGCGAGTACCATTGGATTCCCTCCGTGGCCCCGTCGAACCCTCATGAGGTGAGCAAAATATATTCACAAAACATACACACCACTCGTGAATCCAGGGCGAGTACCATTGTATTCCCTCCGTGGCCCCGTCGGACCCTCCCGAGGTGAGCAAAATATATTCACAAATCACACAATCAACATGTCACACCAAGGATATCCAAGCAATTCACCCAAATGCAACAAACACAAAGCACGACACCATTGTCAAATCACAACGTACCAAAATGAGATAATATATGCATATATATTATCAAAGCACAACAACACCAAGCATATTCATAGGGTTCACTTAACCGTTCACGAGACACAACATTCACAAAACACAAGTGTTTTGAAAGTGAGCCTTTAACGAGGCTAAACCAAATCTTTTGAAAGTTCGTCTCAAACAATCCAACAACATATTAAGGCATTCACCAATCATCGTATCCACAAAACAAAAATTGTATGGACAAGGTACTTGCCTCGGATAATCACGACGCGGAGAATTGGCTGAGGTAGGATGGCACGAACCGACTATGAACCCACCGACTCCACCGAACGACAACCCGCGACAATAAACTACGAAGGACAATAACAATAATGAAAATGAATTCCATAGCACGACTTAAAGCCGTTGAATTCAAAGAACGAATGACGAAAGTTCAAGTGTTTCCCCCAAAATGGCCAAGAACACGATTCGTCCCGACAAAATACGAAAACGGAATTCTAAGTCGAAATATCGATATACAATCCATAGAATATGTTTAACAACATCATTTAACCACAATCGATCCGTCAAAAACGGATGGAAAACGAGATTGAGAACAAATCCCCCAAAAAGTCAATTCGAAGGAAATCAAGAAATATACTTCGATTCGACGAAGAACAATGGATTAAATGATGTTAAACACAAGAATACTACCAAGATTAATCATACCCATCATGAATTAATCAACAATACGGAACGAATCGGACAAAAACGCAAAAACCCCAAAATTCAAGAAACTAGGGTTCTAAGAAGAGATTACCTTGATTCGCTAGATCAAAGGATGATATAGGATGATCAATCAATGATATGAACTCAACAACTTCGTGGATTTGTTGTTAAACAACATGGCTTCGCCACCTCCGAATCACCATCCGCGGACAGAAAAGGAAGGAAGTGAAAAATGAATGAAAATGCGATTGCTCTGTCACATTTATACTGGGCCGGAACTAGCGTGAGCTAGCCTTCCCGGACTAGCGTGCGCTATCGGCCCAGTACCCTCGGCCAGGGCCCGCACGACCCGGCACCACCGACCAATCCTGCCGACCGTGACATGTCCGCCCGACCCCCGCTAGCGTGCGCTACGGCCGGAAGCCTGCGCGCGCTAGCCGACCTGTCCAGTAACCTCTGGACTAAACAGCTCGCCCAGGTAACGTACGCTAGTCGGCCGACAGCGTGCGCTACCCCTGCCGGTTAGCGTGCGCCCACGGCCACGATGGCGTGCGCTACTGCCGATCCTACCCGAGTCGAACCTCGTAACCCCTCTGCCCATACCCGATAGCGTCTGGTGCTCAAGCGTGCGCTACACTGCCGAGCTAGCGCGCAGCCTCTCCGGCCGTGGCGTGCGCTCTGCCGGTTCTGCCGTCTGCTCGGCGGTGCAAGACTTCCGACAGTGCCGCACCTGTCCGGCCAACTGCTCAGCCGCCATGACCCGACGACTCTATTTCCGAAAACATACGGAACGAACACGACGAAAAGCTTGCGGACAACATCAACGACCCGAAATGAAAACATAATGCAATAATTAATCATACGCGACCAAGAAAAGGGTCGAGACAACAAATACAGATACGGATACCCATAACTTTGGGTAAATTACAAAATGGCCCAAAATGCCCGAAAATCACGATACGTGATCGAATAACCAAAACGAAGTTCACAACACGTCTAACAAAGTTAAACGGACTTATGGGAAACTCGAAACAGCAGTTTCGAACGAGATTCGCAAGAATCGAACTCAAATGCGGAAAAGTCGCTAAAAAGCACGGAACTCAACAAAACAACACCGAAACGAACTCGGATATCAAAAAGTGTAGAATTAATCATTTTCAGAATGACAAAACGGTCATGAGTGAGTCGTCAAAACGGACTTCCGCCGAAAAAAAAGAAATTACCGGAAATCAAAATTACGGGTATTACATTACCCTCCTTAAAAGAAGTTTCGTCCCGAAACTTAAAACAAGTAGGGAGAAGAAATATCCCGCCAGGAAAAACTCAACGAGATACACAAGAAGCGCGTAACTTATGCCCAACGGCGAAACGTTACAAGCAACGCAAAGGAATATACGGCGTGAAAACGCGCTCCACGACGACCAACACAACGCCACCGGTAGAAACATAATAAAACCAACAAGTGACAAGCGTCATCAAACAGATAGTACAATCAAGTCGATTATCCGAACAGTCACAAAACACAACGAACGAAAATCAATACGATTGACCAACCCAATGGTTCATCAATCAAAACGCGAGCCAAACGCTAAACAAATACGGAATTCCACTGCCTAAGGGTTAGAAGATCGAAAACGAGACTAATTTCCCGAACTTAAGGGAATTACGAAGGAGTCTGAACGTTCAACAATCACGAGACGAGATCAACAAAAATCGAACAATCAAACGATCGAACCACAACGATCGAGACAACAAAAATCGAACAATCATGTTCGAATCACGAAGAACAATAAAATTCAAACAACAACTCCAAGGTTCACAAGAGTCGAACCGAACTCAGAAAAGTCACAGCGATAACCAGATCGACTCAAAACAAGGACACAGCTCGTTCGAGCGATGAAACCGAAAGACGGAACAAGTTCAGAAAGTATCAACGAACACGAGCGAGTCGATAGACTTGAGAAAGAGGAAATGCAGAAGTCCAAAAACAGTACGGGTATTACATTCGATCTCTTATAAAGAAATGTCGTCCCCGCAACTCACAACAACGGAAACAAGGTAACAACACAAAAAGCAACCGACAGAAAAATCTCCCCTGGGTCTCTCAGAGTCGATCCTGATATCTGTGCTGAAGCGCGAACTCCGAAAGTCTCGGTAGCCAATTCGCAAAACTGAATTATGTGTCCCTCAAGTGCGCACTTGAAATGCGTTACTAATGAGAAGGACAATTTGCACGTACATTCCCCCGGCACATCACGGTTGAAATGCTTCGGCTCGGCATACCGAAAATACAAATGCTAGATACAATGAACATAACATCACAAAACAACAAACCGGAGATGCCAACTTGGCATAACATATCAACATATCCCAACAACCACGGCATCATTCGACGATTAAAACGGCCCGAACAATGACCAGATATAATTACTAAACATCACGAAACAACCACGTATGTACACAATCATACAAACTCAAGTCCTAACCGCTCACACGAACTTAGGATTATCAAATCCTTCTCTTTTCAAAATCAACACGGTCACAGCCCAAAGGTTTTTGTTTTCGCAAATAGAAAACCAACAACAATTCACAGGGTTAAAACCCACGTCACGTGTCCTCGACGGACATAAAATCAATACAATATAATCGCCCAAGATACGCAAATCTTGGTCACAAAAATACAACACCAACTCGTGAATCCAGGGCTATACCATTGGATTCCCTTCGTGGCCCCGTCGGACCCTCCCAAGGTGAGCAGAATTCGTTTTCAAAATCATATACACCAACTCGTGAAGTTTTACTCATGAATCCAGGGCGAGTACCATTAGATTCCCTCCATGGCCCCGTCGAACCCTCCCGAGGTGAGCAAAATACATTCACAAAACATACACACCACTCGTGAAGTTTTACTCGTGAATCCAGGGCGAGTACCATTGGATTCCCTCCGTGGCCCCGTCGAACCCTCCCGAGGTGAGCAAAATACATTCACAAAACATACACACCACTCGTGAATCCAGAGCGAGTACCATTGGATTCCCTCCGTGGCCCCGTCGGACCCTCCCGAGGTGAGCGAAATATATTCACAAATCACACAATCAACATGTCACACCAAGGATATCTAAGCAATTCACCCAAATGCAACAAACACAAAGCACGACACCATTGTCAAATCACAACGTACCAAAATGAGATAATATACGCATATATATTATCAAAGCACAACAACACCAAGCATATTCATAGGGTTCACTTAACCGTTCACGAGACACAACATTCACAAAACACAAGTGTTTTGAAAGTGAGCCTTTAACGAGGCTAAACCAAATCTTTTGAAAGTTCGTCTCAAACAATCCAACAACATATTAAGGCATTCACCAATCATCGTATCCACAAAACAAGAATTGTATGGACAAGGTACTTGCCTCGAATAATCACGACGCGGAGAATTGGCTGAGGTAAGATGGCACGAACCGACTACGAACCCGCCGACTCCACCGAACGACAACCCGCGACAATAAACTACGAAGGACAATAACAACAATGAAAATGAATTCCATAGCACGACTTAAAGCCGTTGAATTCAAAGAACGAATGACGAAAGTTCAAGTGTTTCCCCCAAAACGGCCAAGAACACGATTCGTCCCGACAAAATACGAAAACGGAATTCTAAGTCGAAATATGGATATACAATCCATAGAATATGTTTAACATCATTTAACCACAATCGATCCATCAAAAACGGATGGAAAACGAGATTGAGAACAAATCCCCCAAAAAGTCGATTCGAAGGAAATCAAGAAATATACTTCGATTCGACGAAGAACAATAGATTAAATGATGTTAGACACAAGAATACTACCAAGATTAATCATACCCATCATGAATTAATCAACAATACGGAACGAATCGGACAAAAACGCAAAAACCCCAAAATTCAAGAAACTAGGGTTCTAAGAAGAGATTACCTTGATTTGATGGATCAAAGGATGATATAGGATGATCAATCAATGATATGAACTCAAGAACTTCGTGGATTTGTTTTTAAACAACATGGCTTCGCCACCTCCGAATCGCCAGCCGCGGACAGAAAAGGAAGGAAGTGAAAAATGAATGAAAATGCGACTGCTCTGTCACATTTATACTAGGCCGGATCTAGCGTGCGCTAGCCTTCCCGGACTAGCGTGCGCTATCGGCCAGTATCGGCCCAGTACCTTCGGCCAGGGCCCATACGACCCGGCACCACCGACCAATCCTTCCGACCGTGACATGTCCGCCCGACCCCCGCTAGCGTGCGCTACGGCCGGAAGCCTGCGCGCGCTAGTCGACCTGTCCAGTAACCTCTGGACTAAACAGCTCGCCCAGGTAACGTACGCTAGTCGGCCGACAGCGTGCGCTACCCCTACGGGTTAGCGTGCGCCACGACCGACAGTAGCGTGCGCTACCTGCCGATCCTACCCGAGTCCAGAACCTCAGAACCCCTCTGCCCAGACCCGATAGCGTACGCTGGGCTGCTCAACAGCGTGCGCTACACCTGCCGAGCTAGCGCGCGCAGCCTCCCGGCCGTAGCGTGCGCTACGCCGGTTCCTGCCGTGCCTGCTCGGCCAGTGCCCAGCACTTCCGACAGTGCCGCACCTGTCCGGCCAACTGCTCAGCCGCCATGACCCGACGACTCGATTTCCGAAAACATACGGAACGAACACGACGAAAAGCTCGCGGACAACATCAACGACCCGAAATGAAAACATAATGCAATAATTAATCATACGCGTCCAAGAAAAGGGTCGAGACAACAAATACAGATACGGATACCCATAGCTTTGGGTAAATTACAAAATGGCCCAAAACGCCCGAAAATCATGATACGTGATCGAATAACCAAACCGAAGTTCACAACACATCTAACAAAGTTAAACGGACTTACGGGAAACTCGAAACAGCAGTTTCGAACGAGATTCGCAAGAATCGAACTCAAGTGCGGAAAAGTCGCTAAAAAGCACGGAACTCAACAAAACAACACCGAAGCGAACTCGGATGTCAAAAAGTGTATAATTAATCATTCTCAGAATGACGAAACGGTCATGTGTGAGTCGTCAAAACGGACTTCCGCCGAAAAAAAAGAAATTACCGGAAATCAAAATTACGGGTATTACAAAAATAACTCTTCATGAGATGAGAGAGCCACAACTAGTAGATACTGAACCTTTAGATAAAATTGATTTAAACTTGCATAGAGATGTTGAGACCACTTCTTATATACCAGCTCCACGTAGGTCTATACGTTATCATCGTGAACTTGAGAGATATGGATTTCTCATCACAGATGACAAAAATGTGGAACTCATGGATCTAGATGAGCCCACAACCTACAATGAAGCAACTACTAGCATTCAATGCGAAAGTTGGATTGAAGAGATGAAATCCAAAATGCAATCCATGTATGATAATCAAGTATGGACTTTGATTGATCTTCTTGAGGGTTCCAAAGATATTGGTTGCAAATGGATCTTTACAAAGAAAAAGGACATGGATGACATTGTACAAAGATACAAATCACGACTCGTGGCGAAAGGATACAAACGTACTCATGGTATTGACTATGATGAAACCTTTTCACCAGTCGTAATGATTAAATCAATTAGAATTATACTTGCCATAGCAGCATATTATGACTATGAGATATGGCAAATGGATGTCAAAACTGCTTTTCGTAATGGGAAGTTAGATGAGGATGTGTATATGATACAGCCCAGAGGTTTTGTCGATCCTAATAATCCTAATAAAGTATGTAAGCTTCTAAAAGCCATTTATGGTTTGAAGCAGGCATCCCGGAGTTGGAATCTTCATTTTGATGAAAAATCAAAGAGTTTGGTTTCATTAGAAATCAAGACGAACCTTGTGTATACAAGAAGATTAGTGGGAGCGCAATTATTTTTCTAGTACTCTATGTGAATGATATCCTACTCATTGGAAATGACATCACTACTTTGCAAAGTGTTAAGCTTTGGCTAATTAAATATTTTACAATGAAGGACTTAGGGGAAGCTGCCTATATACTGGGTATAAGGATTTATAGAGATAGATCTAAAAGGATTCTTGCCCTAAGTCAAAGTACATATGTTAACAAGGTACTGAAACGGTTCAGTATGCTTAATAGTAAGAAAGGGTTCTTACCTATGTCACATGGCATAAAGCTCAGTATAACTCAAAGTCCTTGTTCGAAGGAAGAGAGAGATTGAATGAGCTTGATACCTTATGCTTCGTCTATAGGATCTATCATGTATGCCATGATATGTACTAGATCAGATGTATATTTGCATTGAGTGCAACCAGCAGATACCAGTCTGACCCTGGTGAGGCTCACTGGACTGTAGTCAAAAGCATACTTAAGTACTTGAGAAGGACTAAAGATATGATCTTGATATATGGTGGTCAAGATAGTGATTTGGTCCTTAATGGCTATGTCGATGCCAGTTTTGAGACAGAACAAGATGATTCAAAATCGCAGTCGGGATATATATTTTGCTTGAATGGTGGTGCTGTTAGCTGGAAGAGTTCCAAACAACCAACCACAGCTAATTCTAAAATGGAAGCTGAGTACATAGCTGCTTTGAAAGCAGCTAAAGAAGCTAATTGGATGAGGAAGTTCATTGGTGAACTGGATGTTGTTCCTAGCATTGTTGATCCAGTAAATTTGCACTGTGATAACAATGGAGCTATTGCACAAGCTAAAGAACTAAGATCACAACAAGCATCCAAACACGTACTTAGAATGTTTCACCCCCATTCGAGAGATTGTCACTCGTGGCGATGTGAGGATATGCAAAGTTCACACGGATAATAACATAGCTTATCCTTTAACCAAGCCACTTTCTCAAGTGAAGAATAATGGTCATATAAAGGCTATGGGTCTTCAGTTTTTGTCTGTGTAGGACTAAGAGCAAGTGGGAGATTGTTAGTATAATGCTCTAAGTCTAATGCTTAATAATAATGTGGAGACATTTATTATTATATAATATTGATTATATTATTGAATTATTATTCTGCTTACGATCATCAAGTATGTGACTTGATAGTAAAGCTCGTTAAAGCATTAAAGAATATTTATTCTAGATATCCCTAGTAATATGATTACTAGTATGGTGATGATACGATGACTATGTTTTACTGGTCATGAACATGAGATGTTATATCACGTCATAGATACATGTAGAGACATCGTATTGGATATGACCTAACAAAGAGAATTATATATGGATTAAGTCATTATAATTCATCTGATTGTTATATATTATTTAAGTCCTTATTACCTAAAGACACTACAGTTTCCTACATAATGAGTATCGTATTTTAACACAATACCAACGTTTTCTGTAACAAGGGACCATACAGTTTGTGATTGGATACGGTACGATTTATGCAGAGGGAAGTAGTTTGTCCAGAGGGGACTTGTCCCTCCTATAAAATGGAGATGATATCTACGGGCCCTTGATAAGTTAAATTGTTTAAATGCATGGCCATGCTCAAATTGATCAATAAAGAGTTATTGATAAATATTTGAATTGGACAATTTTAAATTGAGATCAAGAATATTAATTAAGCTATATAAGATCGACTTATCTATGCCTTATGCTTAATTAGGATATCGCACGATGAGAGGATTAAATATTATACACTAACGAGATTTCGTTCGTGCCGTCGAATTAATTCTTTTAATGTGGGTAGTCATAATGTCTAGCTAGAGGCCGCTTATGATTTATGAGTCGTAAAAATTGTTTTATACTCATTGCCGTATTAATTAGAACCTACAGGGTCACACACTTAAACGAGCACAGTAACTATTTTGTTCCGGCTGATTAAAAGTTGGCGAAAGGGTTGGTGAATCCTTAGCCATGTTGAGGACTATATAAAAGTGTCTTGTGTGATAGCCCTTATACAAGATTAAATCACAAGTGAAGACATATTTGTGGAGAGAGAATAAAAAAATCTGATTTTGATATTGTAACACCCCAATTTAGGCGGATATTATAGTGCTGTGGACCCCCAACTGGGACCCACCAGGCGAATGAAAATTAATGAATTAAATAATATAATTATAGTACCGAACCACATTATATCATCAATTACTCCGATGAGGAGTTTTAAGTACAACACACCCAGGAAATACAGAATACATGTATATTTTATGTGAAGATAAAATATACAACACTGAATAAAATGAATATCCAAATGGAAATTTGCAGCGGAAATAAAAATGAAGAAACATGAAAGACTGAAAGGACTGGGGGCCCCTACTAGTATCATTGGGACTCCTCGTCGTCAACGTTCTCTTCCCGTGCCTTTGCCTTGCCATGACCTGAAAACAACATCCCCCAACGGGGTCAGTTACACAAAACAACAATCCTCAAGAGTTGAACAGACACAAACATTAAATATATAAGTCATGAAATCAAGCTGAAGAGGCGCATCATAGTACGCTCGTAATGGGACTTGCAATTGCACAAGACGAGTGTCCGGATACACCCGTCCTTGTACCTAATTAGTCTCACGGAGGCATGTTACCGTGTGCACAGTCCATTGTGTCGGTGAACCCTTCACATGACTATCGTGTGCCCGACTAAAAATTCCACACATAACCACCCGACCACACAATATGAACCCAGAAGGTCACAAGAACAAAAGTGACCATGATGAATATCAATGAATAACAAATCGACCAGGGTCAAGAATGACTCACCGAGATGAAATGATAATGAAATTAATGATAGCTCACTGAGATGATTGGAACCGTCGTTCCTCGTGAATTGAATGATTAGTTTGATAATTACAAGTCTCGACATGAATAATATATCATGAATGAATTATGAATATGAATGAACAACAACGAAAGGAATGAATATCCTTTTAACCGAGTAAGAATTAACTTACACAAATACCGGTGATGAAATGTCCTTCCTCGAACAAACGTCCTAAGAGTAAAATACCGGCCGCTCGAACAACCTTGAATAACATAATTACCAACAAACGCTCAATATACGTATCAAGTACGATTATAGCCAACTCAAAAGTCGATACAACAATAACCAAACTCATTGGGGCATTCTAACGAATACGTTGCAAACATTCTTTCTTTGATTATAACCAACCCCAAAACATCGAAACCAACCTCCAAAAGTATAGTTCAACTCCAACAAAGCATCATCAAAACAATCAAATAATTCAATAGGAATACTCCATTCGTGATTACGACAACATCTAGTCGAAATCCCAAAAATCCCAAAGTCAACCCTTAGGGTGTTCTTCAATAATTCCCCAAATATTCATCAAATCCGAAATATACACTAAGAAATCCGTAGGAATACATGTATCCAAGGTAGATAATCCATATCTAACAAATTCCAACATAATAGCAAGCTTACACGAAGAGATCGGCAGGAAAACATTCAAAATCCGAAATTCTAGATCCAAGAAATGTTTACCTTGATTTGATGTATTGGAGAGGATGAAATGATGATTAATCCGAATTATAAGCTTGAAGATGTTGATAGATGATTGCAGCTCGAAGAACACTTCTCAAAAAGCCCAAAATCGCCCAAAACCGTCGAGAGGAGGAGGAGAAATGAAAAAAATGACGAAATGGGGCTAAACTGTCCAATATATAGTAAACCCAGTTTAGCGCGCGCTAGCTCCTGTGCTTAGCGTGTGCTAACGGGTGCACCGGGTAGTCCAGTACCCACTGTCTGCATCGTTAGCGTGCGCTACATACATTGGTAGCGTGCGCTAATGCCTCTTATTAGTGTGCGTTAACCTTGTGTTAGCACGCGCTACCTGATGGCTGATGTCCAGAATACCGGAGTCCATAACCTACTGTCCTCTTGCCTTGCTCGCGTTAGCGTGCGCTACACCAATTACTTAGCGTGCGCTACTAACACCATTAGCGTACGCTAATATCCACTTATAGCATGTGCTAAGAATTATTCCATTCCAGTCCAGTACCCACTGGACTCTGCCTGCTCGGACCTTAGCGCGCGCTACACTGATTGCTTAGCATGCGCTATCCACACAACTAGCGTACGCTACTTACCATTCGTAGCGTGCGCTACTACAACTTAAATTCAGTCCAGTGCCTTCTGGACTGTATGCCCGAACCACATTAGCGTGCGCTAATGCTAAGAGGTAGCGTGCGCTACCCGTACTCAATTAGCGCGTGCTAAAGAGAGTACGTAGCATGCGCTACTCCTCACACACAGCCCACTACAAAGATGACAAAGATGATATTCACGGCCCGATCCTCCAACCAGGTTGAATGACGAAATAATAACTGATACACGATACAAATCACTCCGAAGGGTGAATACAATGAATGAATATGAATGATGAATGACTATTACTGAGTGAAAATTACTGAATGACAATTAATGAATTTACAACCGGGTATTACAGATATCTCTCTCTCTCAAAAGTCTTGAAGATATATTCAAGAGTTGAATAATCAAAAGGATCAAGAATATATCTTCATATCTTTGAAGGTTGATTTGTTGACCAAAAAGTATTTAGAATACTCTTCTAATCTTCATCTAATCTTGTGAGTTTGATCTTTAATAAGATATTGAATAAGATTCATAGTTGTTATTTTAGATCAAAGTTCAAGAACATTTGAATAATATTCTTGGCTTGTTCTTACCATAATAAAGAACATACCTATATTCAAATTGATTTAAGTGAAATCTTTGTTGAGTCGGAGCTAGAAATCCGTTAGACGCTCGGGACCTGTTCGTTGTGTGGATACCGTAGATGATGCTCACTTCTTGCAACGTCTCTAGAAGGCTCTATCGAAAACACGCTACAAGAGGTAACAATCTTGTTCTTCGTACTTTGATAATATACTTGGATCCTCGGAGGGTTTTTACACATTATATTATACTTTTGATGCTCTATTTCGATATATGATGAGATCATAAATCTTATTAGTTCGATAAAAGCCCAACACCCCATGTGTTATCGAAAAATTGCATATTAACTCCTTATTTTTTATCGAATAGTTGCAAATCAACTCTTATGCATAAGATGATTGAAAATAGAGAATACACTTTTTTGAAAATACACGTGGAGCAGAAAGATGAGTCTATTACCTTGGGACCCCTCTAGGAGACGTCACTCTCATCGAAGCTCCTCTTACTCCAATAATTGCATTTACCAAATTTCAGTTTTAGGGTTGACCAACTTAATTAAAATTTCTGAAATGTTCACTACAATAAAAAAGCCCTTCAATGACGGTGATTTTTGTTGCTATTTTGATGGAGATGACTATCACCAACAAATTTTGTCGTGGCAGATTTGTTCTTGAAAGTGGCGTGGTTGAACAACTGCTACGAAAAATGTTTTTGTTGGAAACTATAGCAACGACACTTTTGTGTTGTTGAAATGTTGGTATTTTGTTGGTGATGATGAAAAAAATCAACGAAGCAATTTCACTTTCTACAACAAAATTGTATGTCGGAAAATTCGTTGCAATTTTATCAACAAATTTTAGCAACAACTTTTTTGTTGGAAGGTCAACTACGAAATATTGCTTTTTTACCAACAAATTAGTATCCACTGTTCAGTTGGAAAGTGAGCTACAAAATTTTTTGTTGGTATCTTGTTACAAGTGTATGGGGTTATGACAACAAACTTAGCAACAAGATTAAGTGTTGGAAAGTTAGCTACGCACTTCAACGTCGCAAATCTGTTATAGATTTACCCAAATTTGCAACAACAATGTTGTCGCTATTTTGTTGTAAAAAATTAGACAGCTACCAATGCATAATAACGTTGTAAAATTTGTTGATACTTAAACCCAATTTATTACAAATATTTTGTCACTATTTACTTGTGTTTGAAATTCAGTTACAAATTTAGCTTCAAACTAGCAAGATGGAAAATTTTAACACGTTTAGCATTGAGAAATGATCTCATTCATAACAAAAATAACCATAAAATGCAAACAAACCCACTGTTCAAATGAAACCAAAAAAACGTAAACAAATTCAATACTAATCCAAAAGACATCACTTATTCAAATAATAACTATGACCAAGATCATCCATCACCAACGACACCAACTACTATTGCTTACGATACTTCTTATGCTTTTGAGACCTCTCATGCTGATCACCATTACTTATTTTTCCATATGCATGATTTTTGCCATACTTCGTTGCGTAAATGCGATGCCTTCTTGAATTATCCATATTTATCTCGAAATCCTCTTCAGAACTATCGTAAGAGTCGTAATGATTTCTATTTTCTTCATATTCCAAATCATTTTGTCGGAGACGTTCCAGTACCTCGCACACCATATCCGGCAAAATGATCTTCAAATTTCCAACCACCTCCTTTGTGCACTCATCAATCTTCACTTTAACTATATCTTCCAAGGCTCCTTGGTCTAAACCACTTCCTTCCACATCTGCCAACCCATCACGTTCATCACCAAGGGTCTGTCGAGCGTGTCCAAATCCATATAGTCTTCTCCTTTTAGATCCACCCGATGCATCATTCCAAGCATTGACATCAAAATTTGGACGTGATTCTGGATCACGATATTTTTCTTCTATAATTTTGTCATATGTCTCCTGTATAATGATAATAAAGTCAATAAATTGCACCATACAAACATCACACAAGTTTGTTAAAAACAAACTGTAGCAGGACCATTAGTTAACTTATTTTCTAAAGAATGAACATACAAGTACGATATATTATCTAAATAATAGTGATCAATATCTTGGCTTCCATAACATAAGGAAAAAAAGGCCACTGAGTACTAAAGTTGTAGGGTAGGAGAGGGATTGAGATATAAAAAATAATTCAACAAATAATAATTACTTACCCGCACTTTTTTAGCTTTTGGACATACATATTTTCCATCTGTCTTGTGGGTGCGGTCAAATAACTCAAGTTCAGTTGGATTACATTTAAGCTCTTTCCTCTACAAAATTATGATGGCATAGCAAACGTAAGAACATATCAAAATGAAAGAATCAAGAAACAAAAATATAGATATTATACAAAATTACTTACCATCCTATACTTATGTGCCGAAATCGGGATCGAACCACCTGTGTAAGTTGGAGAAGCCTTATCGTTTCCGCTCAAACGATTCTTAGTTCCAGAATCAAACTTGTTCTTTCATTCAGGCTTAGACCAAACATCTTTGATTAACTTATTCCAAATCGTGCTATTCATCCATTCTGGATTTAAATCGATCCAATCCTTGGCATTTTTTGAGCCCGAGACCATTTTAGCATTCTTTCTGGCTGAGCCGAGTATGTCTCTAAACCGATCAGAGCAAGTCTTACACCAAGCTCTATATATCTGACTTTCTCCCCGCAAAGGCCATTTAAAATGTTTCTACAAATATAGATAGGATATCATAAACACAAACATGTGGCATCGTCTTCAAAACATTTAGTACTATACAAGTCATGCATTTTATAATATAAAGTAAGCTTGCACCAGTACAAAGAAAATCAATAACAAACCAAGTGCATGTATAATATCTTATATACTTCTATTCAAGACTTACTCAAAATTATGTTGTAATAGTTTACCTTGAACTTGTCCCAGTATAGGTCCTTCATATTTTGAGGTACTTTCCTCCATATTTCCCATGCATCTTCAAAATTTTCCTTTATAGTAACCGAGATATCAGAAGTCACACGTGTATCAGGAAACCTGTTAAAGTATATTTAGAAGAAAAAACACCAGCTTACACATTGAAGAAAGGAAAGCAAAATTAACATGTAAAAGAATAAGTGAATAACCTGCCACCAACAGTAAAAACCGTAGGACGATCTTCTAAGTCTTCAGGAACATCCATTCCACGGTTTGGTCCCGTGTCTGTGCGGCTCCCAGACTCATAATCTTGAAATCCAAGTTCTCATCATGTCCCGGTGATGCGGACGACCGGTGGGACGAGTACCACCGCCCTCGTAACGAGAAGCATCATCATTATCACTCACTTGAAGCTCTTCATTTCGCTCATCTGCTTTCGCGAATAGGTGAGGGCGCATGCTCCTAATTGGGGTCTGCCACCATTTTGTATGCAAGAATTTTTGCACCCATACGTGTCTTCTTGCCTTTTCTTGCCATCTTGCATAAACAATAGGACATGATTATGAGATTCAAATGCATTAGTATAAAAATATATAAATATGCGAGTAATAGTATACAAACATCATGAATCCTTTTTTTTTTTTGGAGAAATTAAAAATTTTATTACAGAAGACACTCACGGTGCATCGGATATGCAACCGTGTTTCAAATCGTACACTAAGTGATAACACCGTCAATGGACCTAGACTCAACCAAAATGGAGAACTCAAATACAGACTAAGACACAATCTGTCTTGTACCAAACAGAACCATAAGAAAAAGCAGAAAACAAGATCATAACCCATCCCAACTTGGAAAAAACTCATCACCATCCGGAATACATAACATCACTCGTGACTCCTCCAACTAAAGAATCACACTCAAGATTTAACATTCCCTTTGGGCTCTCCCAATCGTAAACACTATAGCAACCTATTTAACCATTCCTATTAATACATTTGTTAATGAAACCAACACAAATATTCCATGTTTATCAAATTAAAAGCCAAGGATAAGAATAACCAGACTCCATTAAACAAAAGTCATCTACGACACCATCAGACTTCATGAAAACAAACAGACTCCAAGAGATATAGGAACAACCATGATAAAGTAGGCGAAGCAAACTAAAATCATTGATCGAGACAAAGGACAGCCCCATTCATATAAATAAATGAAGAGAATCACAAACCTAGCGAAATAAACACCGACCTTGTTCTTTGAGTTGAAAAATAAATGCAGTGAGGACGATTGAAAGGCTACAGTCTGAATAGCCAAAATTAGGGCTTCCTTCGGGGTGTAATTGAGAAGTTCCATTACCATATGGACTCTAAATTTTGGAGGGAGGACTAAGGAATTGTGTAAATTGGCGGGATAACAAAAAATTGGAGGAATTTAGGAAAGTGGAAGGATCTCGATCGCCGCCGGATTGTTCACTGCGTTTTTGGGAAGATGGATGTTTCGTTACTTTCGCTGAAAGAAGGAATCAGTCTTCTGATGGATGGAACATAATATGGATCGGATCTGGGCCCACTAATCATTCCAAAGCCCAACAAGCTTTCCCAAAAACGGAATCAAAGACCCCAGGTCAGGATGACAGATTGAGAGAGAGCCCACGATGAAGAAAACATGCATAATGACCGAGAGTTTGAGACTTGAATAATTCAGGGATCTATACACATTTATACAATATATATAAAATAATTACAAAAATAAAACATCATATGACATCATACAAAAATAATTACAAAAGAAACTATCTATCTATACTTCTATCATAAGGGAGTCGTGACGCATGTCACTTTGTAAGTTTTTTGATTTTTTATTTTAAAATATAGCTTATACATAGAGATATATTCTTAAATTTCAAAATTAAAATCTATATATGTATTGTGAGAGTTTTATTCCACAACTTACACTCATTTACCAATAAAAAAATCCTTTCTTTATTTTTTTAGGTTAAAATTTTAAATATTTAAAAAAATTTATATCAAGTTTATTTTTAATGGAAAATATATCAAAATAATTTTCATTTCACAAATTTCAACTAGACATCCATATGAATATAATAAATTTGATGGATTTACAATAATGACCGATTGCACAGAAAAATTATATTAAAAAATATGAATATTTATTTCCAGTAAAATTAATTGATGCAAAATAAAAATATATTATATTAACTCATTTTTATGAAATTATCTTATGCGGTGCATCGCACCGGAGAACATCTAGTTTACACATATAACATCATATACATCTCATAAGAAAAGGAAAAAAACAGACCACCCAATCCTTAAAATCGGCACCCATTTTAATCTTGCTCAATGATTTTTTATAGTCGACAATGCAAAATGCTGTAAAAAACTGTAGATACTATAAAGTATAGTATAGTTAGGGTTGAAAACTGGGCGGATATTTCCCGCCCGATCCGGATCCGTATCCGGTCGGGATCGAATTCGGGATGAAAAATAGGTATCCGATTGGATTCGGATACGGATCCGGATAGTTGAATTCGGATACGGGTTAGAATTCGGGTTATTCAATATCCGCCCGTATCAGAGTTTTTCCATATTTTATCGGATATTATCCGGATACCAATCCGGATAATAAATCCGGATATCCATATTTTTAAATTTTAAATATGCTTTATTTTATTGCAGAGGCACATGGTCCAAATTTTATTGATAAGGCTGCGGGGCAACAGAGCTGAAGAGCAACCAACACCCGTTCTCACTACGTTTACCCGCTAGGAAATATATATATATATATATATATATATATATATATATATTAATAATTGTTAAAAAAATTGAATCAACACTCTTTTGATGGGAGAGACTGGATAAGTAAAAATGAGGGAATCTTATTATGAAACGATTTTAAAAAAAATTACTATAGCTTGAATTGGAACTTTTATGAAATATTCTGGAGGTAGTTTTTTTATATGCTGCAATCACTTCCAAACGATTTTTGTATGAAACATATTATCCGATTATATTTATTCAAATCCGGCCCGAATCCGTCCTGTAGCCGACACACTCTTTCAACCAAATCGTACATGCTATTTTTCCTAGTTTCTACAAGAGTTTGGCAGAGATCAGAAAGAGTTGCTATCTCACTTAGCTTGGCATTATTTATCCTTTCAACTTGAAAAGTCTCCAATTGACAACGTAATTAATTTCTCTCCTGCTCAGTAAAATCCGTAGGATAATATTTCTCAACAAGAAGAACAATGTGATCAATATTAATCTCTTTTGAACATAAAGTCGCACCAAGAGATAACAACTCTATTGATTGCTCACTGAATCTACAATCCAACTCATGTATTTGCTTATCCAATGCTTTTTTTAATGGGCTAAGTAATGGATTTTAGTTTGGGTAGGTGGACTTATGTAAAATCTAATGGATCAATTTTATTGCTTAATGTATAAAAAAATTTCACAATTAAAATGGGGGGTCGAAACTGAATATACCGAAATTTTCCTACACGAAAACTATATACCCCCTACACGAAAACTATATACCGCCCCTATATAGCTGAGCCACTGTATGTATGTATGTATATATATATATATAATATTATATTTGTTCCGGGAATTATTATTCCCGTGATGTGTCTTACCTAATACTGATTGTAGATACATAGATGGAAGGTTCTAGATCCTTCTGGAGGTAGTAGGATCCTATTAGATGTCTTACCTTATCTAGGAATCCTATGTATGGAAGGACTCTCATTGTAATGCCTATATAAAGGCCCCTCTATCAATGTTATGAATACAATTGATTTGTTGTCTTTACTTTCTCCTCAAACACGTTATCAGTGCGTAGTATCTCAACTGAGTAGGAAAAATTCGTCCGAAATTCAGAAATCCCGAAAAAAAAAAAATCAAAAACCCTAATCCCGATCGCCGCTCAACTGCACTCTGCCCGACCGTTCGGACTTGAGGAATTGCCGGAGGCTCAACTGCACTCTGCCCGACCGTTCGGACTTGTGGAATTGCCGGCGCCAGCTGCACGTCGCCCTCTCCATCCCGATCGGACTCCAACGTCACCTGCCTCGTCGAACCCAGCCCCCAAAAATCCGACCGCAAACCACCGCCGCGTCGCTGCTCTGTGATGCCCCGCACTAAGATCGCCATCTCCGCCCGCATCCAGAGTCCGGAATAACTTGGACGAATAGATCACCTCCATCCGCGACCAGACGTTGTGCCTCCGTCTCACCTCCAATTTGCAAACCGGATCTGCGATTTCCGACTCACAACAACTCGTTCGGCTCGCTGTTCCAGATTCCGGCCCAGCCCGTTTGCACGCCCAGATTCCGGCCCGTTCATACAGCCTTCGACCCGGTTGCTAACCCGACCCGATTGTTGACCCGATCCGACCCGCTGTGATCCGTTTGGTCGCTTTAAATCCGGCCATTGTTGCCTAAAGCTACGACCCGATCTGATCGAAGCACCGCCGGACTGTCCAAACAGTTTTATGCACGTGATATTTAATGTTTGAACACCTAGTGCAATCGAGACAAAACCTATCAAAATCGAAAAAAAAAAAACGAGAGACGAGAATTTCCGCGCGTAAATTTTCTCGCACATGATCGTGCAGAATCATGTTTTCCGATTCGTTAACCGTCGGATCGGTGTGAAATTTTGGCAGCAGCTTCCCAACACAAATATCTGTATATTAAACGGTGGAGATCGGATTCTGAGTAATATTGACTACTGAATATGCCGCCGAACAGAAGCAGATTTTTACGAGGAAATTTGGAGATCCGACCTCATCCAATACCGAGCTACTGCACCGCCGCGCTCGAGTCCTTTTTCGGCCAAATTATCAAGCCCAGTAGCCCTATCCGGGCGTTTCTCAACTCTCCATCTTTTCCTAATTAATGATTCATTTGTTCATTGATTTGTACACTTATGAATCTTACATTTTATGTTTTACGTGTATATAGGAATATACGTCACTCATGATGATGTGCACGCTATGGAGAAAAAGCCATATTTATCCCGTTCAAGGATCAAAGTAAATATAGAACGGAGTACCCACGGAAATATGTTGCTCATATGGAGAGAATCTCCCGTTCAAGGATCAAAGCATATATGGAACCAAGTACCCGTAAGACTTTATTAAAGTTCCTGTTTTTCAATTCATCTCTTTTGGGAAATTTTCTTTTTGGGGAATTGGGTATTTGGGTTCTTTATCTCCCACGCTACTTTGCGGTGGATGAGACAATGAGAGATGGTATCACTCTCGGATGTCGAAGTAAACTGTGTGACGGTCCTGGGGGAGTCACGTATAATTGTTGAAAGTCGATATTTGTGGTTATTGCATACACCACGTTTTGGGTGCGATTTGATGTCGCCGTTTTGTCGATTTTAAACCAACAATTGAAAAAAAATGAATATTGTCGATAACGGTAAAGTTATGACTTGTTCATGATTAGTCACGGAATTGTGACGTACAAATGGGATAAACATCGATTGCGACGGATATGTCGTGGTTAAAATCGATTTGTGACGGAATTGTCACGTTGAATTGAGCGACCACCACGTTGGTCTTGACCCAATCCCATACTTGGAAAACTCCATCTTTCATCCTATTAAAATAAAATATTGCATGTCGGTGTAGTCATGCACCGCCTCCTTGCAATATAATATATGAAAGAGTGTAAGAGTAATTCTCATGAATTTCAACATGTAAAGCAATGGCATATTGCGGTAAATACATGAATTCGTTGACCTCGATTATAGTTCGTATGACTATAGGTCCGAATACTTTTCCGAGTATTTGTAAAGGCATGTGCCTTATACATTTGACTATGTTTAGTCGATCTTATTGGATGGTCAAGACGAGTTGGTTATGGTATATTCATTATGTCTCATGGTTCAAAATGCTTAATTATGATGCACCGCGATGCATCCATATAACATGGCTATTATGACGTATGCTTGCAAATTGAGAATTAAAATACTTGGTTGATTTGATGCACGTTGGTGGATTTTGTCTACACTTTGATCATGACTAGGCGCATCCTTCTTGGTATTTGTTTATGCTTTGAAAGTTCAAACGGAATCAGTGGTTTTTAAACAGCCTTAGCTGTACCGACATTCCTACTTTCTCTGCAAGTCTACCAACTTGGAGTTACCGAAATGATCATTAGTCTAGATAAGAAATCGAACACCCTGCTGCGTTTAAACGCGCATATGGCTGTCATTGCCATGTTTTTGCATCAACACTTATGCCATTGGATATGGTTTCAACCTTGTTTTCTCACTAAACTTGGGAAATACTAAACAGTCAATTAAAACATGCACTGTGATCTGAGTTTAAGGATCCGTGTGGTGCACAATATATGGATAGAAAGATACGGAAGTCTAGTTTCCAGAACATCTGACCGTTCGTCCATAGACTTCCTAACAAGGGAGTTATCACTGTTTTAGTGAACAAAGGTCAAGCTGCGCGGAATTTTATTTCCAGCGATTGTGCTAACTTTTGTCCCAACCAACTTGGTTCCCATCTTGAATTTGTAAGTGGTCTTATGACACATGTTTTTCAACCTCTTTTTGGCCGAATTTGCCATAGATGATGCAGTTTTTGGCATGCGTTGTACGCTAAACTATCATCTTTCAAAAGTTGAAAAACAGTTTCCTTGGGGAAGCCCAAAATACGCACCCTTATAAGAAGGTCGAGCGTGTGCATGGTAGTGTTACACCATGCTTGTGTCGTAATTTTGCCCCTTAGGCATATAACCTTGCCATGTTATGCACTCAATATGATAGATCATTTTGATCGTATCTGGTATAAAATCTCTATGGTGTTAGAGTGTTCGCTATGCTCATGTTTGTAAATTTTGCAAGCGAAATTGAGTGCGTATTAAGATATTTTCAAGGAACACGATATTTTTGGATTTCGATTTATAAATCCATTGTGACTATGATGAGTAGGTCATCACAATCAATGAGCGGTATGATGCTCAAAGTTGTTGAATGCCGAATGGCGTTTTCTGGTCACATATGTTCCGTAACAATTGAACCATGCTATGACTCGATAATATATATATATATATATATATATATATATGCCAAAGTGTATCACTCATAGAATCTCATTGTGATTTGTGAGAAATAAATTCTTATGCATCACTTGTATTGGATATGTGAAAAGGAAGAATATTCATAAGTCAATATGGTCCGGCTTGCATCGGTTTTTGTAACCAGAAGATGTATTGGGACATTGACACATTTAGGCTTTAATAGTCCGGAATTTGGACAATTTGATGATCCATATACCACGGTATTGTCATGGACATCATTTTCTTTGAACAAAGAAACTAGTTGGATCAAAGACACCAAAGTACATTGGTGGAGTCGTGAGCAGGACTCATGACCGATGATGATATTTATGTCATCCGCGTCTTGCTTTCATAAGCATGTGTGACGCCAAAGACCCCCCAATGATCCTTCTTAGCCATGTTCATTTATTAAAGCCTATTATTTGGCACGATTAGGAGACGACACCCTCCTATGCTAAAGAGGATAATGTAGCGACTCGCATAAGCATGGTGCTGAGTCCTCCCTTTTCACCGAGTCCTTATACATACATGATCATAAGTATTAGCCTCGGTGGCTTATGGTGCTATGATGGTGTTCACAAATGGTCGTACTCAAGTGATAACATTTATATGTTATGTTGTTCCTTTCACAATGATTGATAAGTTGATGAAACCTGAGTTATGGTTGTCCAACTTGCGGACCAGTCATTGTAAAGGTCGGTTCACCCACTTTTAGACCAAGTCTTAAAGTGAAATTTTAAAGAGTACTTCCTAACATCCAAGGTTACCTTCTCACAAATTTTGGTGCCATTTGGAGACTTGGAAGGAGGTGAACCACTAAATGAAGTTTTCACATACCACCAGCCGTCCTAACGACTAGTTCGATGTCATTTCGATCGATTTTTGACCACAAGGTTGATGGTTTTGGAATCCTAAACACCCGTTTATACATGCTCACAAAAATTTTGAGGTGTTTGGGGCTGGTGAAGGGAGTGAACTCTTCAAGAAAGCATTAGAGGTTTGATAAAACCAACGGCCTATCATCGGTTCAATCGTTTCTTTATATTCGATCCCGGTGGTGCATGGTGGCGGTTTTGTTGAATTCTCAAGACCAGTAGCTACGGCTATGTAGCATAGGTCAACATGTCATATTCACCTATACCTATCATCATTCAAATGCTTAGTTACAAGTGTAACCATATGCATTTTGTTAACTGGATTGTGTTAACACTGAAAACCTTTATCGTCCACATGTTCATGTGCCAAAGTGCGTCACCACAACGCATTATGACGGGTTATAAATGATGAATATGACATGCGATTTCACTCATAGTCCGCTTAAAAATATACCTTGGCAGACGATCTCGTAAGTCACTTTCATGAGCCAGTCTTCCCGTCGTTAGGGGGAGATGCGAACGATCATGTTCGAGTAGAACGACTTGGAATTGTCGTAGTTTGTCCCTACTGTGTCTCACCAAGTTCCCTAAAGTGACGAGATTAAATACATGCTGCAAACATGTCTGCAAGGATTGTGTCCGGTCATGGACGTTCGTCACCTATAAATGGTGATATGGTAACACCACAAATTGTGGTAGATGGTGTTGCTAGGCCGTGGATCTCATAGAGTATTGAGATGCCACTTGGTTCGATAAATACTCTCGCTAAGAATGTATGCGAGTTTGGTACATGAAACTTGATCATCTGATCAAATGAACTCATCTGTCTCATGTGATTCTGGATTATAGTCATCATTGGGGGACGCCTCAATGAATGCCAATCCATAAAGAGTACTCTATGAATAAAGCCGGTTCATGAGGACGTGTAATGTGAGTTTAATCGAACCATACTTCGTTGAAAATCTACAACGTTGTAGCCTTGGCCTAAAATGGAAACATATGCGATTTCAGTATAAACAAAGTGATAGCCCTTTGTTGAAGTGGTACCGACACTCCAAAGATAAGACCTATCCGTATACTTTGTTAAAGTGAGTGAGAGGAGTTAAACTCACCTCATGGCGCGAGGTTTATCATGAACGCACTGGAATCGACTACGATGACACGAAACTTAGTTGTGCTATCGTAATGGATGTTATAACATCCACTATCTTTTCAGTTAGATAGTTTCCCAAAAACTGACGTGCAGCTTGTGGTTAAATCTTATCTTAGTGGGGAACTAAGTTAAGTGATGAAAGGATCTCGTGGTGGATCAGACTCAAATCAAGTGGCTCCTGACCACGGAGCACGTCGACAAGTGATTGTCGGGAACGCATACTAAGTATATACTTGATTTGGAAGAGATATGAAGCTTTTGCGTGTAAAACTAAGGGTTTATAGTGATGTACTCTTGTGAGACTAAGAGATTCCGCTAAATCCAAAGTTAAGAATGAAAGGATCTTGGGGACACTTGATGATGCATATTCATCAATCGGTTTAAGGCAATCTAAGGGACGGTTTCCCTAAGAGACGATAAAGTAATGCCTATATGATTCCCAATGACTAGTCGAAGTCATAATAAGACTTTGCTCACTTAAGTGATGATGCAGTCTTAAGAGAAAAGTACGGTATTATGTACTCATGTTTGACTCGATGTACTCATTCGTAATAATCCGGTAAAGCCACTGTGATGATGGCCTAGGATGCGCTCACGCAATGTCTGTGATTGATAAGAAGCTTGAAGCTCGCTCTATCTCGATAAAAAGGACACTTGAAAATGGATACCCGAATCTGCCCAGAATGTGTTGGTCTATCTCCCATATGACCTACAGGGCAGCTCACTTGATGGAAAATGGTGAAATTGGTGCCATTGGAAAGGTTTGTGTCTACTTTCCAAGGAAACCAACCATTTGGTCACATCCATCATGTTGAGTGGCATATGACTATTGTTGCAAAGTAGGACATGATATGTCCGGTAATTTGCTGAGTCAACTTCGATAGAGCTTTGTGATCTGCTCAGGTCGATCTAGGTTACGTATTGTATGTGAATGAAAAGCTATGGGTGTCTAGTTTTCATAAGTTCTTACAGTTTCGTTGATACCTATTGAATCGAAGAAGTTATGACTGATTTAGTGCATGGAGGTCAAGACTTTAGAAAACTTGATAAGTCTTTAGTGACTCTGCACTTTGGATGTGTCGCGCTCTTTTTGTCCTTAGACCAAGGTTTGTTTTTTCCCATTGGGTTTTCACTTGGTAAGGTTTTTAACGAGGCGACCTATGAGAACATCCATGTAATGATGCGTTGTACTTCTGTTCAACTTAAACCAAGAGGTATTTTTCCCACTGGGTTTTTCCTTGGTATAGTTGTGAGGGCAACTTGGCATCTGACTCCTATGATTTGAGGTACTCATCAGGGGGAGTTGTTATGTATACATCAGGGGGAGTATACACGACATGTTATGTTGGTGCATTGCAATCTTTTCCTCATCAAGCCTTTGTTTTTCCCATGGGGTTTTGTTTTGTCTTGGAATAGGTTTTTACGAAGGCAACATCTTCTGCACCATTGTTGTATTAGTGCTCGACACAGGGGGAGTGTTCCAGGAATTATTATTCCCGTGATGTGTCTTACCTAATACTGATTGTAGATACATAGATGGAAGGTTCTAGATCCTTCTGGAGGTAGTAGGATCCTATTAGATGTCTTACCTTATCTAGGAATCCTATGTATGGAAGGACTCTCATTGTAATGCCTATATAAAGGCCCCTCTATCAGTGTTATGAATACAATTGATTTGGTGTCTTTACTTTCTCCTCAAACAATATTATATTATATATTTTAATTGAACATTTTTCATCATGAATTACTCAAAGGCTTCGGCTAAGGCACATGCACTTGACCGAGTTTACCAAGCAGGCGCACCACATGTTCTGAAAGCGAAAGGGCAGCGGGCCCGAAATAGAGTCGTCTTTGCAGCAAAGCAACAAGGTACTTAGACTAAAAGTCGAGCAGTTGTGGAATACAAATTAATACTCAACACTAAAACTATAATTATTAATTAATACTAAGTAACAAAGCAAATATTGTAATTGATTAGTCTCTGCAACTCCATACCGGCAGCAGCCGCCCCCAATTCACGCGAACTCGAAAGTATTCACGGGCAAATTCACACCGAAAAAATTCAGAGATATTTTTTCCGCTCTCATCCTCAAGTGTATAGCTTCCGCCTCATCGCGATCGGCGAGGCGATATTTTTTCCGCTCTCATCGAAATTGCATCTCTTTCCCACCCAAAACCAAAACCAACCGCCAAAATTCATCTTCATATTCAAACAACTTTCACAGGAAGGCAATAATATTCCCTCTCTGAATTCGAGCACTTATCGTTTCGTCTCCTATCCAGTTCCCATACCGCCGGTGCTGCCTAATTTCGGAGGTAAACAATTTTTTTTTTCTTTATGAATCAAATTTATGTTTTTTTCTTTATTGTTGAGGTGTTTTCTTTAGTAGGTTTTAGTACATATGCTGCATTGCTTCTTCTAGTTTTTGTACGGATCAATGAATTTATTCTCGAAAATAATCAGATCTCTCGTTTGGATTGACATACATCTATGTTTTTGTGGGTGTATGTGCTGTGTCTCTGTGTATGTATGTGTGTGTATGTCTCTCTCTCTCTTTGTGTGTGTGTGAGTGTGCATGGCAGCTTTATATGTTGTGGAGATTCATGCCCAAAATTATTTACCTTTTATGTATTTTAATCTTTTTAAATTGTAGTTAAGGAGAAAAAAAATGGCTGGGAAAGACCATGATACTGCAAGACTAACAAGGATAAGAACAAGAAGCTGATTTCTCGATCAGCCGTCTTGGTCTTCGAGTATAAACATCACCTGATTAATATAAGAAAATATTTGATTTATTTTGATCACACCAAAATATTTCTTTCTCACTGACCAAAGTAAACATCACCACAGATGCTCTCTTATAGTTCATGCCACTTCTAAAATGTCGGATCGTAGTTGGATGTGGATGCGGTTAACTAACAAAAAATGTGTTAGGTCTGATTTTAAAGAAAATCTCAAGAACTTCTTAGACTATGCCTATGCCCATGAATCATGTGTCGATCGTGGCAAAATAAAGTGTCCATGCACTACTTGCAAGAATAGAGTGTATAAACCTCGAGCTCATGTGTATCTTGACATAGTTAAGAATGGTTTTATGAGAGGATATGATATGTGGACAGCCCATGGTGAACCACCGGAGGGTCAAATACTTGATGAACCATTTACTGAAACTATGAGTGAAGATAATACTGGGATGGAAAGAATGGTGATGGATTTTGCAGGGCCTGAGTTTGATTGGAATGCACGACATGAAGAACAACGACCTAATAGGGATGCAAAAATTTTCTTTGATCTACTAAATGATGCAGAGCAGCCGTTGTTTGAGGGTTGCGAGACATATACAAAACTATCAGCTATGTGCGAGATGTTTAATATAAAATCAGAATTCAACATGCCTGAGGCTTGTTATGATCGAGTGATAGCAATGATGCATAAGGTGCTCCCTAAAGGAAATTTTTTGCCAGAGAACTTTTATAAAACCAAGCGAGAGCTAGCCAAACTTGGGCTGAAATACGAGAGGATTGATGCCTGCCAAAAAAACTGCATGTTATATTACAAAGAAAATAAGTATTTACAATCATGTAGTGTTTGTCAACATCCTCGATATAAGCCAAGCAAGCCAGGAAGTCGGAAGAAAGTGCCATATAAGGTGTTGCATTATTTACCATTAACACCTAGGCTTAAAAGACTTTATATGTCTGTTCACTCTGCAAAGGAAATGACATGGCACACTAAGGCACATGAAGAAGGGACTATGGGACATCCTGCACATGGTGAGGCGTGGAAGAATTTTGATAAATGTAACCCTTCATTTGCTGCTGAACCACGCAATGTTCGTATCGGTTTATGTACAGATGGATTCACTCCCTTCAATAACTTTGGTACAGCATACTCATGTTGGCCAGTCATCGTAACCGTTTATAATTTGCCACCAGGAATGTGCATGCAAGAGCCTTACATGTTCTTGAGCCTAGTTATTCCTGGGCCTTTGGGACCGGGAAAAAGCTTAGATGTTTTTTTGCGTCCACTTATTGACGAATTGAAAATGTTGTGGACAGAGGGGGTTCCAACTTATGATGTGAGTAAAAAGAAACATTTTAATATGAGGGCTGGTTTGTTGTGGACAATAAGTGATTTTCCTGCTTACGGCATGTTGTCTGGGTGGAGCACTCATGGGAAGCTTGCATGTCCTTATTGCATGAATCAAACAAAGTCGTTCTACTTGACACATGGAAGAAAATCAACTTGGTTCGATTGTCATCGCCAGTTTTTGCCAGCGAATCATCGTTACAGGAAAGATACTCGACGTTTTAGAAGGGGCGTAAAGGTGAATGACACCACCTCCTCGGTCATCCAGTGAGGAAGTATGTAGGCAAGTTCATATGCTCCCTGACATCACATTCGGTACAGAAAGTGGTAAACAAAAGATAAATGGATTTGGCGTGGAGCATAATTGGGTAAAGAAGAGCATTTTTTGGGAGCTTCCATATTGGCACAACAATCTTATTCGCCATAATTTGGATGTCATGCATATCGAGAAAAATGTATTTGAAAACATCTTTAATATAATCATGGATATAAAAAATAAATCTAAAGATAATGCTAGGGCCCGACAAGATGTCGAGAAGTATTGCGACCGACCTGAGTTGAATTTGGTTTATGATGAAAAGAAAAAACCATGGAAGCCCAAAGCACCTTATACCTTAACCAAGGAACAAATTGAAAGTGTGTGTTCTTGGGTTCGAGAACTCAAATTCCCGGATGGATATATCTCAAACATGGCTGGGCGTGTCAACGAGAAGGGCCATTTTTATGGGATGAAGAGTCACGATTGTCATGTATTTATGCAAAGATTACTACAAATAGCTTTTAGTGCTCTTCCAAAGTCGATATGGGAAACTTTGACCGATTTGAGCCAATTTTTAAAGATATTTGCTCAACTATTATTAGAGAAAAAGATATGGAGCAGCTTGAGGTTAACATTGTTGAGATACTGTGTAATCTTGAAAAGATCTTTCCTCCTGGGTTCTTTGACTCGATGGAGCATCTGCCAATTCACTTACCATATGAAGCGAAGGTTGGTGGACCCGTACAATATAGATGGATGTATCCGTTTGAGAGGTATTGAAAGAACTTGTGTACTTACTTTTCTATTTTTTTTATTTATTCATCTTTTGCTAATTCAACTTTTGCTAGATTCTTGCGTCGTCTGAAGAAGAAAGTCACTAACAAGAATAAGGTCGAAGCTTCCATTGTTAATGCATATTTGAATGAAGAAGTCTCTAGATTTTGCTCCTTGTACTTTGAGCCAACAATACAGACAAGGTTAAATCGTATCCATTGTAATGATGATGGAGGGCTAGTTGATTCGCGAGGATCTCTTTCTATTTTCTCATATCTAGGTCGACCTCTGGGTCCTCCGCTTGAACATCGTAGACTAAGCGATGATGAAATTCTTACTGCGCATCGTTATGTTTTGACAAACTGTCGTGAACTTTATCCTTATATCGAGTAAGTATATTTTAACACATCATATTCAAAGTTCTATGCATTCTTGTATTGTTAACTTCACAATTCTTTTACTTCGGTAGAAAATTCATTGAAGCTATGAAGGAGGAGAATCCAAGTATACTTGATGATGAGTTAGACAAATTAAGAGATACAAACTTTCCAAAATGGTTCCAGGCCTATGTAAGTATTTCAATTCTTTGTTTCATGCTCAATGAGTTGGTCATTATTATTTTTATTGCATGGATAATTACATTGGTACATGGTACATGTTGCTACAGGCTAATGACTCGAGTAGTGACTTGAGCTCGGAAGTTGTTGCAAGAATCAGATGTGTGACATACCCTCCATCTCGAACAGTGAAGTTATACAAAGGGTACTTTGTCAATGGGTTCAAGTTTCATACAACAGACTATGGAAAATACAAAACAACATCGAATAATGGTATTTGTGTGCTGGGAAGCTCAAGCATGGAAGAGAACACAGACTATTATGGGTTGGTGGATGAGATAATGGAGTTAGATTATTTTGAAAACAAGGTGGTTGTGTTCAAGTATCGATGGTTTGACACTTCTCAGAGAGGGACAAGACTAGTTCACCCACGTTTCAAACTTGTTGAGGTCAACACAAAATCCAGGTTGAGATCAAATGATCACTTTGTATTGGCAGAACAAGCTTACCAGGTATGTTACACAAATTATCCTAAAGGAGTCCAACGTAAAGATCGAGGTGATTGGGTTGCAGTGTGTAAAATCAAGGCTAGAAATAGAATTGATGTGCCTTTGCTAGCTGAAGATGAGGTCGAGGCGAAGGTTGATGATCCTTTACAGGAACAAGAAATTTCGACTCCAGGGCACATTCAAACTGAAGGTCTTATTGATGTAGATGAACAATGTGATACTAATGTTAATCTAGAGGAAGTGAATCCTGAAGAGTTGTGGCAGGTTGTCGAAGATGGTGTGGATGATGAACACCACGAACACGAAAATGAGTTCAATGATGTATGTAGTAAGGAATATATAGATACAGAGGAAGAGGAAGAGGAAGAAGAAGACCATCAATACAGCAGTGATGATGAGATGAATAATGATTGATGTTTCTAAGGGCTCTGTAATATGATTATTTTTCTAAGGGCTTTTCAGGGCTCTATATTATGATTATTTTTCTAGATCTTTTTCGAAATAATTCGAGTAACCTGAGGTGATTAAGATCAAGCCCTTCAAGTGGTGGTTAATATTGGTGTAGAGCATTGATGAAATTTCTTCATTTTTTTTATATACTATTTTTTTTTTCTGGCTAGAGGCCATTATTACGAATAGTCTTTGACAAACTGTCTTATTAAAACTTCTGAAGTAAATTTGAATGATACGCAATTCATTGTTTGTCGAAAACCGACAATAATTCTTACATTCAGACTAAGAACTGTGTATTGCATATTCAAGAACGTGTTGATACGTTCTGCATATTATTACAGTGGTAAGGCGTGTATGGGAAATTCAGAAATCCATTGTAGTTTGAATGTATTCCAGTTTATAGTCGTTGATGAATATCAATTATGAGTGTTGATACTTTATGCCACTTATAGATATGGAACACTTATTTGTGTAGTCTTCTTGTTGGCCTAACCTGTCCATTTGTCTATAGGTGGCTTTGATGGTAGCGGGAATGATTGGGATGAATACACCAGATATGTGAATTCGGACGGAGTAGAGTTGACTCCAGTAAGTTTTATTGATTTTTGTGTTATTGATGGCTTTGTGTTATTGACTCCAGTACACCAGATTTTTGTTGGTGATTATGGATCTTTAAAGGGGTGAAATTTCCTGCTCTTTATATTTCCTTTGTGTTTATCATTTTTAGCATGTAAAAGATGAATAAGAACTTAGTTTCTGAAACAAATTCGCCCTGGCATATGAATCTATCTTTTTACAACTCTCTTTTCACCTCCTTGTGTGGGTATATTCACCTGCCTCTTTTTGTTCAAGTATGAGTTACACGTAATATAAATGAAGCTGGAACACTCCACTGTTTTTCTCAAAAAGACAACTTTTTCTACTAGAGAACCAAATCTTGTGTCGTAAATGAAAAAAGGATCCATAAGATCTAATTTTATTATTATGAGAATTAGTTTATTTTTTTATCTTGACTAAAAAACGTGTTTCTAAATAGGGAGAGGATACCATATCATACGAGCAAGATTAGAAAATATTGTTGAAGGTTTCAATCAAAAGAATCAATTCTGGACAAATGTGTTGCCAAATGAAAATCTTAAGATGACTCTTGCCAAATGTGTGTCATGGTGGATTTACTAAGTCTTGTAAGTTGAATTTGTTAGAATTCAAACCCTTCTAGAATGGAGGCTAAGTAATTAAACATGTGAAACCATATACCTTTGAACAATTAGTTGGCAAGTTTGACAAGAAAAGGATGGGAAACTTCACAACACCCCATCATGGTTGATCCTTTCACACCATGGTTTCACACCATGTTTACTACCTATAAATAAGACTTGTTTGTAGCATTTGTAACCATCCCATCTCCAAGAGTGAGTTCAAAGAGTGAATAACAATCCAAGTTGAGATTGAGTGAGTTTGAGAGTTTTTCTATTTTGTGAGTTTGTATCTATTCTTGAGTGATAATAGAACAAATATTTTTCTCTCAAATCATTAGAAATTCACTATAATGATCCATTAATTTCCAACAAGTGGTATCGGAGCAAGGTTTGGAGGGAGTGCTAATCGGAAGTGGTAGAGGGCTGAAAATTTCGAGTTTTACAAAGGTGGTCGAAACTCAGTTTTGAGGATATCGTTAGATTCCTTGCGTCGAGACGAGTTCGGAGGTATTTTCTAATACAAACCGATGTCGAGCCGTACGGCCGCCGAAAGAATAGTCTCAAGGTTGAAGATGATGAACAGTAATTTCTGCAAATAAGTTTTCCGAAATTACATCTTGGTTCCTGAACTTTGAAATTTTTAATTCAGTCCCTAAATTTCCGAAATTTTTATTTTGACCCCAAAAATTCAAAAACTATACTTTTGGTCCCGAAGCTTTGTTAAAATAATGGCTGATTTTACGACCTCTATTGAGAAGCTCAATAACAATAATTATGGGTCATGGAGTACCGTATGAAGTTTTACTGCTCGGGCAAGACTTATGGGATATCGTGAACGGAGCCGAGACAACACCACCAAGGGAGGCCAAAAGCACGACACAACCTCCGACATCTCAACCTCAACACCGTACGACCGAATCGCACATCAAAGGCCACCGCCGACCGATGCTTTAAAGAAATGGAAGATTAAGGCAAAGCTATGTATGCCTTAATCGTAGTGTAGAAGATGAATTTCTCCAAATGGATCAAAGATGTCCGAACATCGAAGGAAGCTTGGGATACATTAGCGGCTATTTTCGCGAAGAAAAATGATGCAAAATTACAAAGGCTTGAAAATGAGCTTTTGTCGATCTCCCAGAGAAATATGTCTGTGAGTCAATATTTCTCAAAGGTGAAATCTCTTTGTGATGAGATTTCTAAACTAGATCCTGAAAATGGCATTACACAAACCAGGATGAAAAGAATTATCATCCACGGATTGAAGCCGGAGTATAAGAGTATTATCACGGCAACTCGGGGCTGGGCCACCGAGCCTACTTTAGCAGATCTGGAGAATTTGCTCATTAATGAAGAGGATCTAGATAAACCCACGTCTAGTCGAGCAACCAATAATGAAGAGACAGCCCTTTTCACTAGTAGAAGAGACAATCAAGGACGCGGACGAGGACGCGGTCGTGGTCGAGGACGAGGACGTGGTTTCGGGAGATTCAATAGTGAAGAAAGAGATGTTCGAGGAAACCAAGATAGAGGTTTACAGTCAGGGGGAGCTCGAGGAGCTCAACATAATCGAAATGGTCAGAACCGGTGGCAACAAAAGGATCGTCAAAGTGACGAATGTTTTAATTGCGGCAAGAAAGGACATTATGCAAAAAATTGTTGGTCCAAGAGAGTTGAAGTAAATGCAGCAACAACATCTAAGGACGAGGCTCCAGGAGAAGAAGATTGGGATTTCGAGACTTCCTTCTATGCCGAGGAGGTAGATACTACCGATACACGAGGGAAAGGCCCAAGAGAGGAATTCGCACTTACTGCGGTATGTGAGAAGTTAGTCGATTACAAGAATGATTGGATCGTTGACTCTGGTTGTTCCAATCATATGACCGGAGATGAGTTGAAACTTGTAAGTATGACCAAGTACAACGGAGATCGAGTTATTGTGACAGCTGATAACACACAATTACCAATAGCCCATGTTGGCAAGACACAACTGCCACAAAGGTACGGACATGAAGAAGTACAACTCGACAATGTCTATCATGTCGAGGATGAAGAAGAACACATTGTCAGTACCACAATTAACTGCTTCAGGTAATTATGTGTTGTTTGGCCCGAACGATGTGAAAGTGTATCGTGAATTGAAAGTCATAGGTACACCGTTTGTGGAAGGACCAAAAATGAAGGCTATCTATGTGATGTCAGCTGAAGAAGCCTATGTTGAGAAGGCTAGGAGAAGTGACACTGGAGACCTATGGCATGCACGACTTGGGCATGTCAATTATGGCAAACTGAAAATTATGATGAAGAAGTCCATGCTGAGGGGACTTCCTCAACTCGAGATCCAACATGACACTGTGTGTGCTGGATGTCAATATGGTAAGGCACATCAACTGCCTTACAAAGAGTCAAAGTTCAAAGCAAGGGAGCCGTTGGAATTGGTCCACTCAGATGTGCTTGGGAAGATCAAACAAAAGTCAACAAGCGGTTATCAATATCTGATAACCTTTATTGATGATTTCTCAAGGTATGTATGGGTATATTTCTTGAAGCATAAAGATGAGGCTTTTGAAAAATTCAGGAAATTCAAAGATACGGTAGAATGTGAGTTTGGAAGGAAGATCAAGTGCCTCCGTACTGATAATGGAGGAGAATACACTTCTAATGAATTCAACAACTACCTCAAGGAGTGCAACATCCGAAGGCAACTAACTTGTGCAAAAACTCCACAGCAAAATGGAGTAGCGGAGAGGAAGAACCGTCACCTAGCAGAGACATGTAGAAGTCTTCTACATGCAAAGAATGTTGATACAAGATTTTGGGCGTAATGCATGAAGATGGTAGTCTATATCACCAACAGGCTACCACAACCGAGGCCGAATTTATTTCACCATTTCAAAAATTGTATAATGTAAAACCAACAGTGAATTATTTTCGAGTGTTTGGTTGTGTATGTTATGTGTTTATTACAGATGAAGATCGCACCAAGTTCGACAAGAAAGCTGTCCGCTGCATATTCGTTGGATATGATGAACAAAAGAAAGGCTGGAGATGCTGTGATCCAAATACAAACAAGATTTATATCTCACGAAATGTTGTATTCGATGAGGCATCTTCATGGTGGGCAAACAAGGTGGCATTACCAGATACACATGAGCTGCAAGGAAAGCTACAAAGCAAGTTGCAGCTACATTCCTCTAAAGACAACAATGACATAGAAGAACCAAGATCCCCGTCGGATCAAGTTGAGGTACGGTCCAAATCAAGAAGCCCTTGGAGAACAGGTGTACATGAAACACCAGAGGAAGTACAGACTAGTCAACCGGAAGAGCAGGAACCTTCACAACCTCAAGTGCGAAGGTCAACCAGAGAAAGACGGCCAAATCCAAAGTATGTAGATGCTGCTTATCTTTGAAGTCAAAGAGCCAAGTACATTTGAAGAAGCATCAAATAGTCCAGAGTGGAGAAAGGCCATGGAAGAAGAGATTTTGGCATTAAAACAAAATCAAACTTGGAATTTAGTGCCAAAACCTGAAGGTGTTAGACCCATATCCTGCAAATGGGTTTACAAGTTGAAGATTCGTCCAAATGGTACAATTGAGCGGTACAAGGCTCGATTAGTTGTTTGTGGATTCCCTCAAGAGTATGGCATAGACTATGACGAGACGTTTAGTCCAGTTGCAAAGATTACTACAGTTCGTGTCTTACTAACCTTAGCAGCAAGTAAGTCTTGGAAATTATGGCAAATGGATGTGAAGAATGCGTTTTTACATGGGGAACTTGATCGTGATATCTATATTGATCAACCCAAAGGATTTGTGAATCATGAAAAGCCTGAGTACGTGTGCAAGTTGAAAAAGGCGTTGTATGGCTTGAAACAGGCACCCCGAGCATGGTACGGGAAAATTGCTGAGTTTCTAATCCAAAGTGGTTATCATGTTGCCCCAGCAGATTCAAGCTTGTTCGTGAAAACTCAAGGAGGCAAGCTAGCAGTAGTCCTTGTATATGTGGATAATCTAATCATCACTGGCGATGACGAAGACGAGATTCAACAAACAAGGGCAAACTTGTCAGTCCGATTTCAAATGAAGGAACTTGGTGAACTGAAACACTTCCTAGGATTGGAAGTCGAAAGAACAGATGATGGTATATTTCTTGGTCAGCAGAAATATGCAAAGGATTTAATCGAGAAGTTTGGGCTAACTGACTGCAAGCCAATATCTACCCCAATGGAGCCAAACTTGAAGCTGTGTGCCTACGATGGGAAAGACTTGGAGGACACAAGAATGTACCGACAGATAGTAGGTAGTCTTATCTATCTAACTCTTTCCAGACCTGATATAGCATTCGCTGTAGGTGTTACTAGCAGGTTCATGCAGAAACCTAAGAAGCCACATCTCGAAGCAGTCAAAAGGATCCTGAGATATGTTAAAGGCAAAATTAATTGGGGACTTTTCTACAAGAAAGGAGTATAAAGCAAGGTCAGCGGCTATTGTGATGCTGACTATGCCGGAGACTATGATACCAGGAGATCGACTACAGGATATATATTCAATCTTGGTTCGGGAGCTATATCATGGTGCAGTAAGAGACAACCTACCGTTTCTCTTTCAACTACTGAAGCGGAATATAGAGCAGGGGCGATGGCAGCACAAGAGTGTGCTTGGTTGACTCAACTCATGAAGGATTTGAACCAACCAATAGAAGATGGAGTTGCATTACACTGTGACAATCTGTCAGCAGTTCGTTTGGCTGAGAATCCAGTATTTCATGCTCGGACCAAACATGTCGAAGTACATTATCATTTCTTACGAGAGAAGGTACTCCAAGGAGATATTGACATGAAACCAGTCAATACAGAAGATCAAGTTGCAGACATATTTACGAAGAGCTTATCCGCAACAAAGATTTATGAGTTTCGAAAATTACTCGGAATGCAAAGTCGGGTTTGAAGGGGAGTGTTAGAATTCAAACCCTTCTAGAATGGAGGCTAAGTAATTAAACATGTGAAACCATATACCTTTGAACAATCAGTTGGCAAGTTTGACAAGAAAAGGATGGGAAACTTCACAACACCCCATCATGGTTGATCCTTTCACACCATGGTTTCACACCATGTTTACTACCTATAAATAAGACTTGTTTGTAGCATTTGTAACCATCCCATCTCCAAGAGTGAGTTCAAAGAGTGAATAACAATCCAAGTTGAGATTGAGTGAGTTTGAGAGTTTTTCTATTTTGTGAGTTTGTATCTATTCTTGAGTGATAATAGAACAAATATTTTTCTCTCAAATCATTAGAAATTCAATATAATGATCCATTAATTTCCAATAGAATTATACCACACTGATTTATGCAAACAAACAAAAAAAGGAAAAAAAGTAGAATATTCTCACAAGAATAAAAATAGATGATAATAAATACCTGTACATCTCCATCAAGATCACTGTCAAACATTCTGGACACAGTGACTCCTCGCCTCTTGAAGATAGTTTTTATGTTGATTGTAAGTTTTGTTGGTGATATAAAAATTATCCGATTATTAGGTATTTTTCTAAAAGCATTTTTCTGTTATTAGTTCTGTCTCTGCTAGTAATAAAATCTCTTCAAGATTTACATTGTGTTAGGAAATGGAATGTTGTTATCTGTGGGCTTTAAAAACTTTTTTATTGAAGTTTTATATGTGGTGATCCAATTTAGATACTCTATTTGATGTAGCATTTCATCTTATGTTTCACCATTATCTGTACATGTCGTGTATGTGATGTATCATTTTTATACACGTGGTATTCACACGGTTATTTCATAGGAGTATTGGATTTCTAACCAGAGCAATAGACACATGCAATTCGCTTTTGTAATTTATATAAGAACTGATCTATCGGCTGGTACATCTTCAAAATGTTATATCGAATTACTGAGTTCTAGGTGGATTTGATTATTAAGTGTAGGCTGTTGATGGGCTTTCAACTAGTCGAATCGATTTATAGTGAATTTGCGATTCATACAACACCTCACGATTCTTGATTTGATGTTGCCACCACACTTGGGGATCGAGGAGATAGCCACTATAATGTTTCTTTGATGACTTCTTCACCATCATTGACCGTTTACGCCATGAGTGCAGGCTTGAAAGAATGCAATTATTTCGGTTTGTCCGATGTTCCTCGGTGGACTCAAGTGTGCGTGAGGAAACTAAGAGCAACTTAAATCTGAAGGCCACCGAATTGAGGCTTGGTCTTCTGGATCTCGATCCCGAACGTGATATGAATTTCACCCTCCAAGCCTCTGGAAAGTTCGATGAAAAAGAATTGTTTCCATTAATTCCTTTCAAGGACGGGATGTTTTCGTTGACACAAAAGACAGTCGTTTCTGGAAACAAAAGAGGATTTGCAGATACTGTCGATGGATTCTCGGAATTGAAAAGTGCTATGTTTAGTGAAGGGAAATGGATGTCCAGTGCTGCGGGTTGTGATTCTGGGCAAACGAAGTTAGACAGGAATAGGCCGACCTCGCGAAGGAAATTCCCCAAGATTATAGCCACCAGCAGCTGTTGGTGTAGACTAAGCGGAACTATTAGTGATAGCCTGGATGATGCATAGTTAGGCTCTTTGAGACCACATCCCATTTCCTCACTGGACTCAGAAAGAAGGATAGCGCGGCAGCCAAAGAGCAGTGACTCGTAATGCTGGAATCGGTGTAATGCTGTCATATAAACAACTACGTGTGTCGAATTGTCTTGTTTGTTGCATTGCGTTAAATAAAGTCGTGATCTTGTTATACTGAAAAATTGGTTTTTGTAACTTGCTTAAAAAATAATAGTTTTTGTTATTTAAGTAATATTCTCCCAAGTGTTTTGAGTAATTTACATTAAATTTTTAATACCAACGGATTAGTGTGAAGAACTTGTTGGAAATTTAGAAAAAAAATCTATTTGTAGGAAGTTTTGTTTGTATGTTGTTGCTAATCGCACATGAAAATTTATTCTAAAGAATTCGTTGGTATTTAGTAGGTATTTTGTTGCTACTAGTGACGACTTAAAATTCTGTTGGAATGTCATCGTCGGAAATAACATGTTTTGCAACAAAAATAAAATTTGTAGGAGATTTTGTTATTATGGCGTTGCGAATAACGTATGAAGTACCCGTGAAATAAAATTGTTGCTATTTGGTAGGCAGTCCGTTGCTATTAGCGACGACACAAAAATTCGTTGGAATATTCTTGTCACATGCCTTGTTTTTTTGTAGTGGTTCTTCTCCAAACAAGTCCTTATGCTATTTTTGAACATTTAGGTCCATTTTGAGAAAAATAAAAACAAAAAAACATTCTTATTTATTTATTTTTTCTGTTTTATTTCATGTTAAGAAAAATATATTCCTTTATTTATTTATTTTTTATATTTTTATTTTCGGTTTATAAAAATTTTAAAAAACCAACTATTTAAAAATAAAAATAAAAATGGTAAATCTATTTTTTTCTTTTATTTATTTATGTATTTATTTTCTGTCAATATATTTTTTTTAAAAAAAAGGTCATTTTAAAATAAAAAGAAAAACGAAAAAAATATTCTTTTTTTTTAATTTATTTTTTCTGTTTTTTCTTGTTAATAAAAATATACTCTTTTTTATTTATTTTTTATGTTTTTATTTTTGGTTAATAAATTTTTTAAAATAAAGACTATTTAAAAGGAAAATAAACGGTAAAACTATTCTTTTTTCTGTATTTATTTTCTGTCAATTTTTTTAGAAAAACATGTCATTTTAAAAGAAAAAGAAAAACGAAAAAAATATATTTTTAGATGAGATGGATACAACAATGAGAGATCATATGTTGGGTAAAATGATCGATATAGTTGATCCATCTAACAACAACTTGAAACCACCGCCCACAATATAAAGAACAAAGGCTGACCTAGTAAAAAAGATCAAATCGAGGGAGGATACGTTCCTGCTTAGAGACGGACAAGATAAAAAATTCGTCTCAAACAACCAATGATCCGTATATCCAATACTTACCCAAAGATTTTTGGAGTTATGTTAGTCATACTATTGACGTACTTGGAGATGGTAATTGTGGCTACAGAGCAATAATATAACGCGGGTTGTGCTATCACTATCTTGCAAAAAATATGACCTCCTACGGTGCTCATGCTATAGGACTCTTTAGAACTGCAGCTTATACACATCGTGATGATGTTTTTGAAAACTACTTTTCAAACTACATATTCAAAGCCTAATGGGGCTAACAGACGCCTTTCTGAAATTGGGCCAGAGAGGTGGGCTAGGCCGAAGTGTCCGGTACGACACTATAACTTCTTGACATTCAATGTTGTTGAATGCTTTAATAATTGTATGTTGTGGGCGAGCGATAAGAACACAAACAAATTATGTGGTCCACTAACGATGAGTTAGCTACATCTACGTGCTGCGGAGAGGAAGGAGTATTATTAGTGATAGGAGATTACAGATTGATATTATTTGTATTCCGGCTAGGTTACAAACCATTATATAGGCAAGAATCCTAACCCCAAACCTTAATCGGACAGGCCAAAAATAGGCCCAAAACGGAAAACGAAGCCCAAAACGACATGTACCGTAAAAGCCGGTGGTGTTGCCCCCGAACCCCCATCGGGGACCACTTCGCGTCCCCGTACAACTCTGCATACCGGGAGTTCAAGACATCCCAACATAATATGATACTGTGATTGATTGATTGAAATTATCTCGTGTAGATTATTTAAAAAAATGTAATCAAATTGAAAATGTTGAATATTTAAAGAAAAGAGAATTTTAAAATACTAAATTCATTAATTTGTTATCTCCTACGCTTAGTTTTTGAGTTTAACTTAACGAGAGAAAAGAAAGAAAATAGATGGAAATAAGAAGAAAAAAAAATGTTGGTGTTCCTGAGTTATTTAATGAAAAGAAACGGAAAGAAACGGAAGGAAAACTTTTCCTCCTAACTTTCCTTTCAATTTGGAAGGATTTGTAGAGAAAAGAACAAAATGGTTAATTTTCCTTTCACTTCCTTCCAACTCGAGAACACAAAATACAATTTCCTTTCATTTTTCTTTCTTTTCTTTTCTCTCATAACTTTCTTTTTCTTTCTTTTAACTAGCTGTTCTACGGCACGCGATGTACCGCATAAGACATTCTCTTATTAGAAAATAATTTCTCAATTTTTAAATTTATTTTTGACGATCTTCGACATGAGCATCATATTAGCGTATTATTAATAAAAGGCTTATTGAGTGTATTATGGGGTGTAATATAATTCAAGAAATAGTACCACATTAGCGAAGTGTTAAGTCAATTAGTGTCCATTACATGAACAAATTTTCTGGACATAACGAAAAAAGTAGGAACAAATTTTGGGGACGAAAGTAATATGTGATTAAGTCTTAATATATGTGTGTGTGTGTGTGTTGTTGCCCGAAATATTATCCGAAGATAGATATTGCTGGAAAGGTCGAGCAACAGCAAATTGCGAGAGCACGTCCGTGGGGGTGGAAATAATACAAGATTTGCCGGGTTTGTTAGGCCCGGGCTTGAATGCTCTCGCGAGATGTTATTAATAAGAATACGTTTGAGTACAAATATCAATGTAAGAATGCGATTACAATGAGTGTAAAAGATCCTGTTATCTAGCTGTTGAGTGCTTGCCGGAAAGAACTTGAGTTGCTCTGAGTTCTTGAACTGCTGGGAGTTCTGGTTTCGTCTCTGCCGACCGTCTTAGGATTAAGAGGTGCTGAGAGATAAATATGTCCGAAGTGTATAGCTTTGCCAAGAGAGTGGAATCCGAAAAAGCCAAGACCCTGTCCGAGTGTAGGATGCCTTTGTAACACCCCAAACTAGGCGGATATTACAGTGTCGTGGACCCCCGACTGGGACCCACCAGGTGAATGAAAATGAATGAATTACACAGGGTAAATGTAGTACCGAACCACATTACAACATTAATTACTCCGATGAGGAGTTTCATACAGTACACCCAGGATAATACAGAATACATGTATATTTTATATGGAGATAAAATATACAACACTGAGTGAAATGAATATTCAAACGGAATGTCTGCAGCGAAATAAATGAAGGAAACATGAATGACTGAAAGGATTGGGCCCCCCTACTAGTATCACTGGGACTCCTCGCCGTCAACATGCTATTCCCGTGCTTTTGCCTTGCCATGACCTGAATAACAAAATCCCCAAACGGGGTCAGTTACACAGAACAACAATCCTCAAGGGTTGAAAATACACAATCATGATATATCTGAAATTATGAAATATCCTGTCGAAACATACGCAATCAAACATGCTATATGAATCAACTAACAGTACGGCTCAAAGGAATGGCGCCACACTGTTGAGATTCCACAGAAAATAAACGCAACGGAAGAATAAACGGAATCCCTAAGAGGATCGATCAAGTAACGTATATACGAAAATAAAAATACGAAGATCAAGGAATCAAAGTCCCATACCTATGATGTCTCTGAAAAACCTTCGTATGATGATGATGATGATGAAGAGCCCTTCGTTCCAAGCACCTAAAGCAAGATGCCTCTACTTCACACGCCGGAACTTGATGGAAAAATCGACAAGCTTCCTTTCTTCAAGAATGCGGCTAGGGAAGCTTGTAGGAATTTTCTCTCTCAATGTATTCTTCTTATATCTTGTCTCTAAGATCAAGATGAAGTTTTCAACCTTACTCTCTCTCTAAAATTCGTGATTATGAGTTAAAGCAAGAAGAAGTTGTCCTCACTCCTTTTTAAAGACTTTTATTTATAAAAAAAATGAAAGTCTACCTTTAACACATGATTGAGGGTATCAAATACACCTCACATATGTCACCTAGTGACATAAAATAAGTATATAAGAGACAAGAGATGGAGGGCGGACTTAAGGGAAATTTCCAAGAAGGCGGGTCGAATTTACTCGGCTCGTGTATCTTGGATGTTCACAAAACGAATCCTCAGGTACGGATGTTCACAAACGAATCGTTTTATTTCCAATGTGTTTGGACTAATGAATTAATCGAATTAAATAATTATATCAAACACAAATATATATTTCTCTAAGAAATATAATTTATGAATTAAAGTAATCACCCATTAACCTACTTACAATTCATAAGACCGCTATTTGATTTATCCGATAAATCAAAATTAGATATCTAATATCTAATATTATAAGAGAGATTATTAATTCACATTTATCCATCAACGATCCTATTGCGCGACTCGTAGGTTCGTCTCACCGGCATTGGGAGGAACCAATGAGTGCGGCAAGACTTAGCCACCTGGCGGGCCGCACCTGTAAACCCCGATCGAGAACGAATGAGCGAATCATTCCAGAACCATTATGTCGTGAATACTATATACGTATAGACCCTTCATCAGATGTCCCGGTCAAGTCTTCGGGTCACGGTAAAGTCAAACCCTACTGTTGACTAAACTCTATACATGTGTTAATGCAAATCAAGACCGACTGATTAATAGTGTATCTAATACGACTATATCAGAATGCTTTGGCCAAAGACTTATGATCTTATTTGCCATTAACCGTATAGGACATTCGCCTGCTCACTAACACGAGATAGAATCCTTTCTTGGCGTACAACAAAGACTGCTACCTGCCCGTATAGTCCGCACTTCGAGGTCGACTCAGCAATTAAGAAAATGAGTCTAACTACTCTAATGACAAACTAAACGTCACAGACACATCTTCTACTGAACCCTCAAGTCAAAGGTCCACGTATACTATCACAACCTTTCGATTCGTCATCGACTCTCCGAGAGTGAATATCGTGTGACTGAATCGAGTACGAGTCGTGTTCGAGTATACTGGTCCCACCAATATACTTATAACTATGCTATCAAGACGTGCACACGTCCTAGCATCAGTTATACAAGTCTTATTAAAACTTAATGTCCTGTTAAGTTTTATCGACTTGCGAACTAGTTAAGCATTCGAGCTCTAAACACTTCTAGTGCCTATCTCCTTATCTCTATAAGGAGTAGAATGTTCACTCTCAAATGCAAGGACTACTATTCTATATACCAAATCACAATGCCAGTGATACACAATAATATAGAAATAATAATTGCCTTATTAAATATAATATTCATAATTACAATACAATTGCTCTCACTCTCTCATCCTCTGAGTGGCATTCGAGGGCATATTCCTAACAATCTCCCACTTGCACTCAATGCCACAAACTATGGTATCTAATACCCATACTCTCCAGATGTCTCTCTAAGACTTTCTGAGATAGTGGCTTGGTAAGCGGATCAGCAACGTTATTTGTTGTGTCTACTCTCTGCAGTGTAACATTCCCATCCCGAACCATTTCTCTAACAAAATGATATTTTCTCGCAATATGTTTGGTGTTGTGGTGAGCCCTAGGCTCCTTAGCTTTGTGCAATAAAATCGTTGTCACAAAATAGTGTCACGGGCTTCTCTGCGTTTAACCACTTGAAGTTCCTTAGTGAACTTCTTTATCCAAAAGCTTCTTTAGCGACCTCCGTGGTTGCACGATATTCGGCTTGACATGTGGAGATATCACCGAACTTTGCTTGGCACTTCTCCAAGAAATCGCCCCACCATTCGAGTAAAGAAATACCATGATTAGGACATCTGAGCATCCATGTCCCCAGAAAAATCTGAGTCTGTATAACCCATCACTCATAGGTCTCCACCGCCGTATGTAAGAACCACGTCTTTAGTCCTCCTTAGGTACTTAAGAATGTTCTTTACGATCCAATGTTCTGCCCTGGATTTGGTCAAACCGACTTACTACGCTCACAGCATAGGCAATGTCCGGTCTAGTGCAAATCATTGCATACATAAGGCTACCTACTGCTGAAGCATAAGGTACCTTGCTCATTTCCTTTCTATCTTCCTCACTTTGAGGACACATCTCTAAGGAAAGTTTTGCACCATGTTGCATAGGTAGAAACCCTCTTTTAGAATCTTCCATCCTAAATTGCTTCAGGATCTTTTCTATGTAGAGGGCTTGAGAAAGACCTAACATTCTTTTCGCTCTATCCCGGTAGAGACGAATACCCAGAATATAGGTAGCTTCTCCCAAGTCTTTCATTGAGAACTTTTTAGAAAGCCAAGCTTTCACAGAACTGAGCATTCCTACGTCGTTTCCTATAAGTAGAATGTCATCTACATATAGTATTAAGAACGCAATTTTGCTCCCACTAACCTTCTTGTAAATACAGGGATCTTCTTCGTTTTGGACAAAATCAAACTCTTTGACTGTCTCGTTAAAACGAAGATTCCAACTCCGTGAAGCTTGCTTCAGTCCATAAATGGCACGCTGAAGTTTGCATACTTTATGAATATTGGTTTGAGATATGAATCCCTTAGTCGCTCCATATAAATCTCCTCATCGAGGAATCCATTTAGAATGCCGTTTTCACATCCATTTGCCATATTTCATAATCTAAATGGGCTGCTATAGCAAGCATCATGCGAATAGACTTAATCATAGCTACAAAGTAGAAGGTCTCAAGTAATCGATTCCTTCTCTTTGGGAATAACCCTTTGCCACAAGCCCGGCCTTATAGGTATCAACCTTGCCATCTCCATCGTCTTTCTCTTATAGATCCATTTGTTTCCAATAGGCACTATGCCTTTAGGACGATCTACTAAAGTCAGACTGATTAGCATGCATTGAGTCTATCTCGGCTTCCATAGCTTCTTGCCACTTGGTGGAGTCAACGTCTACCATCGTTTGGTCGTATGTAGAAGAATCATTCTCTTGACTACTTTCTGTCATCTCATGGACACCCGGTTCCTCTTGATGCGAGATAGCCATACCTCTCGTAATTGAGAAATTCTACTAGACTTGCGAGGTTGTATTTGTATTTCAGAAGGTTCGGTTCTTGTATCTTGCATAGGTGTCTCATTTGGTGTTTCTTTTATTTCTTCCAAAGAAATATTTCTACCTGCCCCTCCTTCCTGAATAAACTGATCTTCCAGGAAGTGTGCTTGTATAGCAATGATGATCCTATGATCTTCGTGCATGTAGAATAGATATCCCATGGAATCCCCTGGATATCCTATGAAACGACCTTTCACAGACCTAGTTTCCAATTTCTCTACTTTAGTCTTCTTGACATAAGCAGGGCATCCCCAAATCCTAATGTGATTAAGACTTGGTTTCCTACCTCTCCACATCTCATGGGGAGTCTTAGGAACAGATTTGGAAGGACATCTGTTCAAGATATGCACAGCAGTAAGGAGCGCGTAACCCCACAGATAAATCGGTAGATCAGTATAGTTAAGCATGGGCCACAGACATCTCATGTTCCTTCTTTCTGATACACCATTTAATTGTGGAGTAGCTGGAGGAGTGAATTGTGACACTATTCCTAGTTCTTTTAAGAACTCATCAAATTCGGTACTCATGTACTCACCACCCCGGTCTGACCGAAGAGTCTTAACACGGTTACCTGTTTGATTTTCAACTAGGGCTTTAAATTCCTTGAATTTATCAAAAGCTTCAGACTTATGTTTCATTAAGTACACGAATCCATACAGTATGGTCATCGGTGAATGTAATGAAATATCGAAAGCCATCTCGTGCCACTTCAAAAGAGCCAGGCGTCGGTATGGATCAATCCAAGTTTTTCGACTCTTTCAAAAGTCCCTACGAAGGGTAACTTAGTCATTTTGCCTTGAAGGCAAGATTCACAAGTTGGATAGGGATCTGATCCCAATGGACCCGTAAGCCCATCTTTCTCCATTTTATGAACCTTGGTCTGACCGATATGACCAAGTCTAAGATGCCACTTAAGTACTTGGTTCGTTTCATCCCTACCACGCTTCCTAGTTATAGTGTTCACAGTTGTCTTATTCTTTAAATTTAAATGGTATAAACCATTTAATAATGTAGATACCAACCAATTTATTTAAAATAAATATGACAGACCCATCTCCAATAAAGAAGTGAAATCCCTTTCGGTCCATGACCGAATTGATACAATATTCTTGTGCCCCTTGGGCAAAACAAGTACATCATCTAAAGTGAGAATAAAACGATTCTAAATCCAACATAAGGGATCCGATATCGAAGCCTCGACACTATGCCCACTTCCGACGGTGACCATCACCTCCCCGAATCCAGCCTTCCTACTTCGCCCGCATCCCGATTCATTGTACAAATGTGAGAACTCGCACCTAATCAAGTATCCACGAAGTAGAATATACGATTCTGAGAACAATTTGTTTCTAAAACCAATAGTTCCGTACTGAAGGCGCATTACGGTCAAGCTTTGGACAATACCTCTTCCAGTGGCCTAGCTCACCGCATGATTGAGGCATACATCCGTTTTCTTGGCCCCTTTGCTCTTTTGAACCATTGGGGCCTTGCCCCTTCCCTTGTCGATCTTGGCTATCGGACCTAATCGCATCTTGTTCTTTTTCTTCTTATTCTTGGACTTCCAAGTCTTAGAAGAAATCACAAGTGCGACTTCCTTTCCTTTGTCTTCATCTCGAGATCGGCGTGTCGGTTTGTTCATTAGCCTAAGTTACATGCAATCTCATTGCAGTTGAAGTTCATGACAAATTGGGAAAAGGAGTCAGGAAGTGACTGCAGGATAAGGTCAGTTTGGAGAGATGCATGCATCTGAAAATCAAGAGCTTCCAATCTCTCAATCATCGAGATCATCTTAAGGACATGGTCCCCAACCTTCTCTCCTTCCTTCATCCTGGCGCCGAATAATTGCTTTGATATCTCATATCTAGCAGTTCGGCTATGCTCTCCATAGAGCTCAGCCAGGTGCGCTAAGATGGCTCGTGAAGACGTCATCTTTTCATGGGCACGTTGAAGCTCATTGGTCATTGAGCCTAACATGTACCCTCACACTCTTATGTCGTCTTTTACCCATTTCTCATGGGCATCGACATCTTCCTGATTGGCTCGGGTTCTTGTAGGAGCCACTGGGATGTCCGCCTCCAAGACGTATCCCAGCATTTCCATAGTTAGGACAATCCTCAAGTTCCGGCCACCCACATAGTTCGGACGATCAGACGTTCTTTTCAAGTAGTATAGCGAGTGGGTTCATTGTCATATTAAGAGTTTTGTTAACTGCAGAGAATAATTTGAGATTCGTTAGTGATTGTTTAATTATGATCCGAGTAAAGAATTTAAGGACTTTCTTTATTCATAACTCGGCTCCCACTATTTTATCGGCATTTACACACTCCCATGTTAAATCCGGAAGTCTTGGGTGACTTCATAGTGGTGATCGATTTCTTTACAAAGTTTAATAGAGGGCAACCCATACGGTTTATATTCTATTATTCTTTATAAAGTGGTGTCTAATACCAACCCATCTAATGGATGATTCGATCTTCTTTTACCCCTAGTTCACTTGCCCTCAACCCATTCGGTTTCTATGGCTCACTGAACTATCTAAGTTTAAACCGTCAACTCCTATTAGTCGACAATTGAATCTTACCCGCAACCCATACGGTTTATAGGGGTTTGATTTGTCACAACCAAAGGCATATAATGCACTCTAGGAATTTATCAACTTTCCCAAAAATATTACCCCGACATACTCTAAGAATAATATTCGGTTTAGATTTCAATTTTCCATGAGTTTGACGGAGGGTAGGAAACCTCGTAACCTTTATAACTTAGTGTTTGTAAGTGGGAGTATTAACGCGATTATATGTTACACTTTGCACATTAATCCGTTTATAAGCGCGGTTTGTGGTTTGTCAATCATTCAAAATGAAAAACAATAAATAGCAACCTAGTTACTACCAACATATAGCTCATGGACTTTTTCCTAAGTATTGGGCCAAGCCAAATAACGAAAAGAAAAATACAGTATTGATTCTTCGTCTTCCAGTCGGTCGTCTTCGGTCTTCGTCATAGCCATATGAATAATTACATCATTGAACAATACGTCCTTTTATACATATTTTCTAGTAAAAATAAATAGGCTCAACATGGCCTTTACAACCATATCGAATCGAACAAATCAACAACTAAGTCCACGAGCTATATCACCATCACATAAGGCATTCCATACAACATGTAACGGTAAATGAAATTAAATAATCAATTAATATATTAATCCAATTAATATAAAAATTAATTTATTTAATTTCTACAATATTAATCAAAATAATATTTATAATCGTTATTTTAATCCGTTCAAAGTAATCCGGCCAAAACAATATTCTCGTCTAATAATTTCCCTTAAAAAATATTCCAAATATTTTATTAAATCTAATTAAATCCAATTTAAATTTTGGAAATTATTACAACGAAATATAAACACAAAAATGGAGTCCCGGAAAATCCGGTATCAGGCCCAGCCCACGGCCCGATTCAAAATCGGGCCGAAAACCCGAAAACCGCCCGGACCGAGTCACTCGGCCATCGCCAGCAGTGGCCGAGCAGCTACGAGAGCCTACCGAGTCACTCTCGGCCGGCCAGCGGCCCGAAGAGCTCGGCTGCTATGCGTCTTCGTGCGGTATTCGTGTTTAACCCCGCTTTTTCTCATTTTTTCGACTCGCCTAAAGCGAAAAAGTTTCTTAACTTCATGAAGAACTTATAAATCAATAAAAATCAAATTTTTCAGATTTATAATTCACATAAAATAGTCGAAACTTGACTTACTACGAACGATTAAATTTCTTCGATTATATCTATTATGATTCTAAATCATAAACATCATCAAATAACATTCCAAATGCAAAGATGATCGTATATACGATATATATGACCTCGCTCTGATACCACTGTTGGGATTCCACAGAAAATAAACGCAACGGAAGAATAAACGAAATCCCTAAGAGGATCGATCAAGTAACGTATATACGAAAAGAAAAATACGAAGATCAAGGAATCAAAGTCCCATACCTATGATGTCTCTGAAAAACCTTCGTATGATGATGATGATGATGAAGAGACCTTCGTTCCAAGCACCTAAAGCAAGATGCCTCTACTTCACACGCCGGAACTTGATGGAAAAATCGACAAGCTTCCTTTCTTCAAGAATGCGGCTAGGGAAGCTTGTAGGAATTTTCTCTCTCAATGTATTCTTCTTATATCTTGTCTCTAAGATCAAGATGAAGTTTTCAACCTTACTCTCTCTCTAAAATTCGTGATTATGAGTTAAAGCAAGAAGAAGTTGTCCTCACTCCTTTTTAAAGACTTTTATTTATAAAAAAAATGAAAGTCTACCTTTAACACATGATTGAGGGTATCAAATACACCTCACATATGTCACCTAGTGACATAAAATAAGTATATAAGAGACAATAGATGGAGGGGGGGCGGACTTAAGGGAAATTTCCAAGAAGACGGGTCGAATTTACTCGGCTCGTAATCGATGTTCACAAAACTAATCCCTTGTGTACCGGATGTTCGTCAAACGAATACGTTTTATTTCCAATGTGTTTGGACTAATTAATTAATCCAATTAAATAATTATATCAAACACAAATATATATTTCTCTAAGAAATATAATTTATGAATTAAAGTAATCACCCAGTAACCTACTTACAATTCATAAGACCGCTATTTGATTTATCCGATAAATCAAAATTAGATATCTAATATCTAATATTATAAGAGAGATTATTAATTCACATTTATCCATCAACGATCCTATTGCGCGACTCCGTAGGTTCGTCTCAGCCGGCATTGGGAGGAACCAATGAGTGCGTGCAAAGACTTAGCCACTAGCGGGCCGCACTGTAAACCCCGATCGAGAACGAATGAACGAATCATTCCGAACCATTATGTCATGAATACTATATACGTATAGACCCTTCATCGATGTCCCGGTCAAGTCTTCGGTCACGGAAAGTCAAACCCTATCATTGACTAAACTCTATACATGTGTTAATGCAAATCAAGACCGATCGATTAATAGTGTATCTAATACGACTATATCAGAATGCTTTGGCCAAAGACTTATGATCTTATTTGCCATTAACCGTATAGGACATTCGCCTGCTCACTAACAGGAGATAGAATCCTTTCTTGGCGTACAGCAAAGACTGCTACCTGCCCGTATAGTCCGCACTTCGAGGTCGACTCAGCAATTAAGAAAATGAGTCTAACTACTCTAATGACAAACTAAACGTCACAGACACATCTTCTACTGAACCCTCAAGTCAAAGGTCCACGTATACTATCACAACCTTTCGATTCGTCATCGACTCTCCGAGAGTGAATACCGTGTGACTGAATCGAGTACGAGTCGTGTTCGAGTATACTGGTCCCACCCATATACTTATAACTATGCTATCAAGACGTGCACACGTCCTAGCATCAGTTATACAAGTCTAATTAAAACTTAATGTCCTGTTAAGTTTTATCGACTTGCGAACTAGTTAAGCATTCGAGCTCTAAACACTTCTAGTGCCTATCTCCTTATCTCTATAAGGAGTAGAATGTTCACTCTCAAATGCAAGGACTACTATTCTATATACCAAATCACAATGCCAGTGATACACAATAATATAGAAATAATAATTGCCTTATTAAATATAATATTCATAATTACAATACAATTGCTCTCACTCTCTCATCCTCTGAGTGGCATTCGAGGGCATATTCCTAACACACACTACGTCCGGGATGGAAATGTGTCCGTGCACAAGCCACCAACGAGTATCGATCGAATACATGTGTGGTCTTGTACCTAATCAATCTCACGAAGCCATCAACTCGTGTGCACAGTACAATGTGAGGCCACCAACCAACACACGACTTAAATGTGCCCGACATGAAAATCCTACACATACCAACCGGCACGCCAGTATGACCCGGAATGCCACGATATAACAAAAGTTACATCGAAAATGAATAATGACTCACCAAGATGAAATGATGGTGAAATGAATGACAGCTCAATGAAATGATTGGAACCGTCGTTCCTCGTGAATGAAGTAATTAAGTGACAATTACATGTTTTGAAACGGTTAGTACCTTATGAATGAATTATGATTATGAATGAACAACAACGAAAGGAATGAATATCCTTTTAACTGAGTAAGAATTAACTTACATAACCGGTGACAATTATCCTTCCACGAACAACGTCCTAATTGAGATATCGGTCGCTTGAACAACCTTGAATAACACAATCACCAACAATCCGTTCAACATACGAATCAAATATGAATATAACGAACTCAAAACGTCGATACGATTAAACCAAGTTCATTGGGACATTATATCGAACACTTTGTGGCCAAACTTCGATTGTTTATAACCAAACCTCAATAATACCAACATTAAATCCCCAAGAAGTGTTTCAAACCAACAAAACATCTTCAATACGATCAATAATCCATTATGAATATCCAAAATCGTGATTTCAACAACGATTAATCGAAAACCCCAAATCCAACACAATATTCAAAGTGTTCTTGAATAATCCTTCAATAATCCAATGAATAATCAAACATGTCCATAATCATGCGTATATCACTTCATACAACATGATCTTAACATCCAAAACATCATATCTCAATACAAAATCGAAATCCAAGAGGTTTGATGAATATTACCTTTGAAGATCCAAGCACTTTGATCCGAAGAACACGCGTTAGATCGACAATCCGAGCTTCACAACCGAATGAAAATGATGAAAAATGAATTCCCAAGTGATTGATGATGAAATTCTCTCCCTCAAGCCTCTCTCACGGACCAAGGTTGAAGGAATGGAGGAAATGAGTGATTTGACTCAAAAAAACGAAGTTATAGTGCAGACAGCACTGTGTGCCGTGGCCCGGACGAAGTGTGCCGCGGCACAGGGCCAAAATTGCCCCCAGTGATCGGCAGTGTGCCGCGGCCCGGACGAATGTGCCGCGGCAGTGACTCGGCATGTGCCGCGGCCCTGTCGGCATGAGCCGCGGCTCACAGTACAGAGGGGTCGGCCAAAACAATTGCAACACGAGTGTGCCGCGGCCCGGACGGGTGTGCCGCGACAGTGACTCGGCAGTGTGCCGCGGCCCTGCCGGCATGTGCCGCGGCCCACGGTACAGGCTGCTCGGCCAAACTGGAAAATGAGAGTGACTTAGATATTTCGACCATAACTCCCTCGTCCGGACTCCGATTGACTCACTGTTTGAACCATTGGAAAGCTAACTTGATGATCTATAATATTGCAAAGATTCAGAATTTTTGGAGTTTCCAAAAATTAATGGTGATTTAACAAAGTCGAACTCATACGTGGAAAGTTGAAACAATGAACAATATCGATACACAACTCGAAGTTATTCCGAACGGTGAACATGGATGAATGAACATGATTGATGAATGATTATTAATGAGTGAAAATCCGCTGAGTGACAATTACTGAATAAAAAATGAATGAATTTACAAGCGGGTATTACATACTCCCCCCTTAAAAATAGTTTCGTCCTCGAAACTAAGGGTCAAACAACACGGGATAACTCTCCCGCATACTATCCTCGGTTTCCTAAGTAGCCTCTTCGACTCCGCGTCTAGACCACTGAATTTTAACTAAAGGAATCGCCTTATTCCTCAACTGTTTGATTCGCCACTCTAAGACTCGTATGGGACGCTCTTCATACGAATGATCATCCGCGATCTTGATTTCGTCGAACTGAAGTATGTGACTCGGGTCGGCAACATACTTCCGCAACTGAGAGACGTGAAACACATTATGAATTCGGCTCAACGCCGGAGGTAGGGCCAATCGATAAGCTAACTTGCCTACTCGATCCAAAATCTCAAATGGTCCAATGAATCTCGGACTCAACTTTCCCTCTTCCCAAAACGGAAGATACTACGATTCGGGAATACCTTGACCAAAATATTGTCACCCGTCTCGAACTCTAATGGTCAACAACGATTATATGCATATGATTTCTGTCGACTCTGAGCGGTCAACAAACGACTCCTGATCAAAGATACCTTCTCACGGCGGCTATAAGTATATCGGGCTCGGTGCCGATTGATTCTGATAAGTCATCCAAACACAAAGGATATCGACAACGACGACCGTACAAGGCCTCGTAAGGTGTCGTCTTAATCGAAGAGTGCCAACTATTATTGTATGTGAATTCGATCAACGGTAGTTGGGCTTCCCAATCATCTTTCCAATTGAGGACACATGCCCTCAGCATGTCCTTCTAAGTCTGAATAGTCCTCTCTGATTGTCCATCGGACTGAGGATGAAAAGCTGTACTGAGATTAATCTGAGTTCCCACAGCACGATGAACTGATTTCCAAAAATGAGACACGAATCGTCCGTCACGATCGGAAACGATACTTTTAGGCGTACCGTGCAATCTCACTATCTCTTTGATGAGCAGCTGGGCAAGTCTCTCGGAACCCCACGTATCCTTAATCTCCAGGAAATGAGCTGATTTAGTTAAGCGGTCCACAATTACCCAGATTGTTTTCATGCCACGACGACTCGTCGGCAAACTCGTGATGAAGTCCATTGAAGTATCCTCCCATTTCCACTCCGGAATAGGGAGCGGTTTCAGCATACCTGCCGGTTGCTGATGTTCAATCTTGACTTGTTGACAGGTTAAGCATCTCGAAACAAATTCTGCGACTTCTCGCTTCATATTACTCCACCAGTAATTTTGTTTCAAGTCCTTGTACATCTTGCTAGACCCCGGATGAACAGAATAAGGGGTAGCATGAGCTTCTCTCAAAATCGAGTTTTTCAACGCGTCATACGCCGGTACGCACAACCGATTCATAAATCTCAAAAGTCCATCCTCGTGGACCATGAATCCATGGGCTTTCCCCTGAGCCACATCCTCACGGATGCGCAACAATGATGGGTCTGAACCCTGATTCTCTCTGATTGCCTCCTCAAGTGGCGATGAAATCTCTAACATGCAAAGTTGCCCTTGTACTCGCTGAAGCCAGACCTCGATCTCGGGTCTAAGGAATTCCTGTTGAAGCTCCTTCTGAACTGTTAAACGAGCAAGCATCTGCTCCTGAACGGACTTACGACTCAAGGCGTCGGCGACAACGTTCGCCTTGCCCGGGTGGTAAAGGATCTCGATATCATAATCTTTGATTAGTTCCAACCACCGCCTCTGTCGCATATTTAACTCCTTCTGAGTAAATATGTACTTTAAACTCTTATGATCGGTGAATATCTGACAAGTAACGCCACAAAGGTAATGACACCAGATTTTCAAAACGAACACCACGGCTACTAGCTCCAGGTCGTGGGTCGGATAATTATCCTCGTAAGGTCTCAATTGCCGTGAAGCATAGGCAATAACCTTCCCATTTCTGCATGAGCACACATCCGAAACCCTGTCCGGACGCATCACTATAAACCACAAATCCTTCCGTCCCTAGCGGCAAGGAAAGTACAGGTGCCGAAATTAACCGGCTCTTGAGTTCCTCAAAACTCCGCTGACACGCGTCGGACCACGTGTATTTCTTATCCTTTCGCAAAAGGTTCGTCATTGATTGAGTAATTTTAGAAAATCCTTCTGCAAACTGCCGATAATAACTGGCTAATTCGAGAAAGCTTCGGATTTCTTTAACATTCTTCGGAGGTAACCAATCTTGGATAGCCTCCGTCTTCTGACACGCACTCCATCTGATGAAATTACATGACCGAGAAAAGTCACTTCGGACATCCTGAACTCACATTTGGAAAACTTTCCATAAAGTTGCTCTCGTCTTAACACGTCGAGAACCTGATGAAGATGAACCTCGTGTTCCTCTCGGACACGAGAATAAATCAAAATGTCATCGATGAAGACAACAACAAATTGATCCAAAAAGTCGATGAAAATCCGATTCATTAACTCCATGAATACCGCAGGTGCATTAGTTAGCCCGAACGGCATAATTACGAACTCATATTGACCATAACGTGTACGAAACGCTGTCCTTGCGATGTCCGACTCTCGAATTCGCAACTGATGATATCCAGACCTTAGGTCGATCTTGGAAAATATTGAAGTTCCCTGAAGTTGATCTAAGAGATCATCAATATGGGGTAGAGGATACTTATTCTTGATCATCATCCTGTTCAACTCCTGATAATTAATACACACACGAAACGAACCATATTACTCCTTGACAGATAACACTGGTGCTCCCCACGGGGACGCACTCGGTCGGAGATAACCTTTCTCGAACAATTCCTCAAGTTGAATCTTCAACTCCTGCATTTCGGTCGGGGCCATCCGGTATGGTGACTTCGATATCGGGGACGTACCGGGCTCCAACTCAATCGTGAATTCCACATCTCTCTGTGGAGGCAAACCAGATAACTCATCTGGAAAACATCGGCAATCGATAACAATGATACCACGAATGATTGAACACCTCGATTGCCATAGAACGGTCGATCGATGACAATGATACAATGAATGATTGAACACCTCGATTGCCTCAGAACGGTCAATCGATGAAAATGATACAATGAATGATTGAATACTTCGATTGCCTTAGAACGGCCAATCGATGAAAATAATACGGTGAATGATTGAACAATTCGATTGCCTTAGAACGGACAATCGAAGGAAATAATATGATGAATTATTGAACACGTCGATTGAGTAATTTCACTACTTCCATCATATTAATGATTCTTCCGGAACAACGGGGATCACCTCCTTGAAGCACACATTCGACTCCAATGACTGATATGATAGTGACCAAACGCTTACGAACACTGAGGATGGTATCATGACGATCCATCTAATTAACACTCAATATACATCGTCCTTAAGTAAATCCACCACGATTTGGTCCATCAACCAATCGCGGTCATTTAAACTTAATTCAGTCAGTTCTTAACCTCATGATTTCCAGAAATTCTTCTACCGTCAGGTAGACCCATGATATAAGGTCCACAATTAATAGGACTATCCAAGTGAAGTCTATTCAAACATGATTTGGAAATGAATGAATGCGGTGTACCGGTATCAAAAAGGGTACACACAGGTTGAAATAAAATTACGAGTATACCTGAGATCACTCAGGCCTCCGGATCGTTAGTCCTCTTCATTACATGAATCCGGGACTTGCCGGCCCCCGAACCGGACGCTCCCGTCTGATAAATATGAGTTCCGACTTTATTTGCTTCCATCGTCTTAAACGACGCTGACAGAGTAGTCTGATTCTGAATCGCTGATTGTTTCAGGGCCTGGGATGCCGCCGGAGCTGACTTGGAGTCCTTTCGGCAAAAACGGGCCTTATGCCCAAAAATCCCACAATTATGGCACGTGATAGACGGTTTCAGACACTTAGTGCTGTAATGACCCGGCGCTCCCAGTTGAAACAGGTGATGGCCGAACTGGCCGCTCGGAATTGAGATCCCGCACGATTATGCGCCGTAGGAGGTCGCTCAGAAACGTTAGGGCCCACACGAGGCTTCTTGAAGGTATACTGACCGCCTTCAGACTGATTACGCTTCGTTGATTTCCTGCTGACAGATGAAGGTTGTTGCTCAGCAATTTCCTTAGCAGCAGGCTCACACGAGAGACTTCTCTCGATTAATTCGGCCAGAGTGGCGCAATGATGATTGAGCAATTGCATATGGGTCACCATGACCTGCATAAAAGTGAGCGGATCAACCCGAACATCTTCCGATCGAGCTGAGTCCTGGGTACGTCTTCCTGACAGTGAGTGATTATTCCCCGGGTTCCGGCCCGCACCGCGGCCTCTCCCCGTGCATCCCCTGACAGCTCTCTCCATACTGAAGTAGGAAGGTCGCATAATAATTATAGATCTCGTATGTGTACCGTATTATGATTTACGTCATGAAATGATGAAAATGAGCATATGCGCTCTAACACAGTGATTACATGAATGATTAACTGAGGTGACATGATTATCTGATTAAATTCTTGAAATGAGTATCTTGAACAAGTTAACAAGATTAATGATATGATCTTCCACATCAACAACTGAGTAATGAAATGAATTGAGTGATTAATGAGTTAACATGATCGTCCTGATCATCAACTGAGTAATGAAATGAATTGAGTGATTAATGAGTTAATATGATCAACATGATTAAAATGAAAATGATGTTTGAGGATTGTTAACTAGTGAATTATGAATGAATGATTATTGCCAGAAATTATACCATGGCGTTAGAAGTCTTACAGTTCTTTCGGTCTGATTGGCTCGGCATTTGCACAGGTCACACGTGACACGAAAGTCCAATGATACTAGTCTGATGACGATGATTTCAAATGAGACATGACTCAGAAGGTAGTATTCAAAACCACGCTCCGATACCAACTCTGTAACACCCCAAACTAGGCGGATATTACAGTGCCGTGGACCCCCGACTGGGACCCACCAGACGAATGAAAATGAATGAATTACACAGGGTAAATGTAGTACCGAACCACATTACAACATTAATTACTCCGATGAGGAGTTTCATACAGTACACCCAGGATAATACAGAATACATGTATATTTTATATGGAGATAAAATATACAACACTGAGTCAAATGAATATTCAAACGGAATGTCTGCAGCGGAATAAATGAAGGAAACATGAATGACTGAAAGGATTGGGGCCCCCTACTAGTATCACTGGGACTCCTTACCGTCAACATGCTATTCCCGTGCTTTTGCCTTGCCATGACCTAAAAAACAAAATCCCCAAACGGGGTCAGTTACACAGAACAACAATCCTCAAGGGTTGAAAATACACAATCATGATATATCTGAAGTTATGAAATATCCTGTCGAAACATACGCAATCAAACATGCTATATGAATCAACTAACAGTACGGCTCAAAGGAATGGCGCCACACTACGTCCGGGATGGAAATGTGTCCGTGCACAAGCCACCAACGAGTATCGATTGAATACACGTGTGGTCTTGTACCTAATCAGTCTCACGAAGCCATCAACTCGTGTGCACAGTCCAATGTGAGGCCACCAACCAACACACGACTTAAATGTGTCCGACATGAAAATCCTACACATACCAACCGGCACGCCAGTATGACCCGGAATGCCACGATATAACAAAAGTGACATCGAAAATGAATAATGACTCACCAAGATGAAATGATGGTGAAATGAATGACAGCTCAATGAATGATTGGAACCGTCGTTCCTCGTAAATAATGTAATTAAGTGACAATTACAAGTTTTGAAACGGTTAGTACCTTATGAATGAATTATGATTATGAATGAACAACAACGAAAGGAAATAATATCCTTTTAACTGAGTAAGAATTAACTTACACAACCGGTGACAATTATCCTTCCACGAACAACGTCCTAATTGAGATATCGGTCGCTTGAACAACCTTGAATAACACAATCACCAACAATCCGTTCAACATACGAATCAAATATGAATATAACGAACTCAAAACGTCGATACGATTAAACCAAGTTCATTGGGACATTATATCGAACACTTTGTGGCCAAACTTCGATTGTTTATAACCAAACCTCAATAATACCAACATTAAATCCCCAAGAAGTGTTTCAAACCAACAAAACATCTTTAATACGATCAATAATCCATTATGAATATCCAAAATCGTGATTTCAACAACGATTAATCGAAAACCCCCAAATCGAACACAATATTCAAAGTGTTCTTGAATAATCCTTCAATAATCCAATGAATAATCAAACATGTCCATAATCATGCGTATATCACTTCATACAACATGATCCTAACATCCAAAACATCATATCTCAATACAAAATCGAAATCCAAGAGGTTTGATGAATATTACCTTTGAAGATCCAAGCACTTTGATCCGTAGAACACGCGTTAGATTGACAATCCGAGCTTCACAACCGAATGAAAATGATGAAAAATGAATTCCCAAGTGATTGATGATGAAGATTCTCTCCCTCAAGCCTCTCTCACGGACCAAGGTTGAAGGAATGGAGAAAATGAGTGATTTGACTCAAAAAGACGAAGTTATAGTGCAGACTGCACTGTGTGCCGCGGCTCGGCAGAAGTGTGCTGCGGCACAGGGCCAAAATTGCCCCCAGTGATTGGCAGTGTGCCGCGGCCCGGACGAATGTGCCGCGGCAGTGACTCGGCATGTGCCGCGGCCCTGTCGACATGAGCCGCGGCTCACAGTACAGAGGGCTCGGCCAAAACAATTGCAACACGAGTGTGCCGCGGACCGGACGGGTGTGCCGCGACAGTGACTCGGCAGTGTGCCGCGGCCCTGCCGGCATGTGCCGCGGCCCACGGTACAGGCTGCTCGGCCAAATTGGAGAATGAGAGTGACTTAGCTATTTCGACCATAACTCCCTCGTCCGGACTCCGATTGACTCACCGTTTGAACCATTGGAAAGCTAACTTGATGCTCTATAATATTACAAAGATTCAGAATTTTTAGAGTTTCCAAAAATTAATGGTGATTTAACAAAGTCGAACTCATACGTGGAAAGTTGAAACAATGAACAATATCGATACACAACTCGAAGTTATTCCGAACGGTGAACATGGATGAATGAACATGATTGATGAATGATTATTAATGAGTGAAAATATGTTGAGTGACAATTACTGAATGAAAAATGAATGAATTTACAAGCGGGTATTACAGCCTTCTATTTATAGGAGCTGAGATGCCCTATTACTGACGGGCGATCGCCTTTCTTGTAATATAATAAGGGGCGATCGTCTTTCCGCACATGGGTTGTCTACCTTGAATTCCATGGTTGTTGCTGGCAGCCAGCTGTGCGGTCCAATGAGGAGCCTGCATGCGTCCTGCGTCGTTGTCCTGGGCGGTCCCACTTGCACCTTTCGGCGGGTCTGTCGGTAGGTGAGATTGGTGACAGGCTGTGGTCAATGATCCATGTTTTGCGGCGCCTTTTCCGGATCTGCACATGTGGGACTCTGTTCGAGCTTTGTCCTTCGCCGACTGGACATGCTGGCTTTGCGTGGCCTGAGGCGATCGTCATTGGCTGGGCACCAGAGTCTATCGCCAAGTGCCAAAAGACGATCACCTTAGATGTCGATCGCTCGGCATCGGGACTCGACCTGGGACCCCCGATCGGCCAATCTGCCTTGGCTGTTTAGGCTCTGGCTCGGTCGCCCGGTCTCTGTGCCGATCGCCTGTTGAGGTGTATAAATCTCGACACAACAATTGCCCCCCAACTTGCTCCGATGTTGAAGACATGGGGTGAGGTGGTTCTGGCGATCTTTGAGGATAAAGACGGGCGATCCGTTGAGCGGATTTTGGTTTCGGACTTAGGCGATCTGTTCGATTGGCGAGCTATCTTCGGTCTTGTACCTGCAATAAACAATTTTGCCGATCCCTCGTAGAAACCTGATAGTTTCGTCATTGAGGAACCGTGCACAGTCGCGGAGTTCGATGGACCGAGCTCCATGACCGTGTCTTGTGCGCGAGCGACATTGTCTGTCTCGTGACTCATTTTATTGTGAGGGTCCTCGGTTAGGCTGCGCCTCGCCTCGTATTTAAACGAAGGGCGTGCGGTCTTGGTCTGGAGGAGTCCTTGCGTGGGGCGTCGCCGGATGAATCGACTCCACGTCCGCGGCTTGTTAGCTATTTTCTACCTCGGATCGTCATGTTAGATGGCAATCCTCGACGGTATACGTTGAGACGGGGGTAGGGACCCGTCGCATTGTCCGGGTCCACCAAGTTAGATGATGAACCTTTGAGGGCGGCGAGCGTGTCCACTGATTTGCTTGGAGGGCCCTCAGACTACGCCGGCCTCATATTTAAACGAAAGGGCGGGCGATCGTGGCCCAAAGGGACCTTGCATGGCCGAAGCAGTCGGTTCCATCGACTACCAGGACCATGGCTGCACTCTTCTACCTCGGATCGTCATGTTAGATGTCGACCCTTCGACGGTGTACGTTGTGCGGGGGAGGCGATCTCGTGCCTTAGTCCATCATGTTAGATGGTGGACTGTAGATGGCGAGCGAGTCCTCTGTTTTGGATATGTTGCTTGATTTTGGCGATCGGGTTGGAAGACTGGTGATCGTCGTTCGGTTGCCGATCGCGTTGCTCATAGGTTATAAAGTAGCATTTGCCTGGCCAGAAAGTCTGCGGCTTTGGCGCGGAAGATCGCGTAAGTCGGGGGGAGGTCCTTCGTAAGATGCCTGAACATAGGCGAAAGACCATGGAATCCCCCTAGGACCGAGTATAGGGCGATCTCGTCGCTTATGGGCTCGCCGTTGAGGACTTTCTCGTCTACCCGATCGATGTAGTCTGCGTCGGACTCTTCTTCCCCTTGCCTGATCTGCATCATGCGATGGGGACCCTCCGGCCGAGCGACCTTGGCGGCGAAGTAAGCTGTGAAGCTGTTCGCCAGTTGTTCAAAGGAACTGATGGATCGTGGTGGCAGTGAGACGTACCACCTCTGGACCAGGTCGCCCAGCGTCAGCGGGAACATTCGGCATCTGGTCGCGGCTGATGCCCCACACCCGGTCATATAGATCCGGAACTTGCTCAGGTGAGTCTCGGGGTCCGACCTCCCCTCATACAAAGGTGTTTGCGGAGGAGCGATCCTACGTTGCACGGGGGAGAGCTCGATGTGGACCGCGAGCGGCTCGCTCGGCTCGGCGATCTCTGTAATACCCCGATTTTTCGGATATATTTTTCGTTTATATATTGGATATCGTGGATGGTTAATTATGCTCGAGAACATTGTGAACGTTTGATAATGTTATTGAATGCGTATATGTATTCATTGTGCCGTATGTTCGATTGGTATGTCGAGATATTGGTTGAGGATAGCTGAATATGGCTAGGCACAGCAATGATAGCGCACGCTATAAGTGTTTCATTAGCGCACACTACTGGGTACAGGTAGCGCACGCTACGAAGTATTGATAGTGTACGCTAAGAGGTTCGGTTACGTACGCTAAGGAGGACCCCTAACGTACGTAACGACTTGCTGGGTTAGTTCTGGAAGGTGGCCGACAGGTAGGCCCATGTTGATTTTTATATTCAGTTAGCGCACGCTAACGCATGTTGGTTAGCGCACGCTAACATCAGATCGCCAATAATGCAATCTTAACTTTCGGCGGGTGGACCCGGCCATGTTCGACGCGTGTCCAGATAAGGTCAGCGAGTGTTTGTCGTGTAGAGCTAGCGCATGCTAAAACCGTATGATTAGCGCACGCTAATTCCAGATCGGTCAAAGGAATCCCGGTAATCGCGGATGCTTTCGGCATGTGGGGGCACGATTCTGTAGCAAGTCAACTTCGGATAGCGCACGCTAAGGTCAAGGACTTACGTACGCTAGGCAGGATGTTTTACGTACGTTAATGCATGGGCATTACGTACGTAAGCTATTTTACGAAGCGAGGCTGGAGCCTCTAGGCTGCGATAGCGCACGCTAACAAAGTCAGTTAGCGCACGCTAAATATGAGATGTTAGCGCACGCTAATAATGTTTATTATAAAAGGAGGACAGACGGGTATTGTGAGGCATTTCGTCCATTCTTCTTCATTCAGTCGGGAGAGAGAGAGTTGGGAGTTATTTGGGATTCCCAAACACTGTATAATGATAATCTTTAACAACATTAGATTGAGAGCTTGGATTCAAGCCTTGTTCTTCAAGTTGTTCATGATTCTTTGGATGGAGTTCTAGTGTTCTTCTTTTTGGTTCGTCTAAACCAGGTAATCTTCGTATTCCTTTGTTAATGGTTCGTTTTTCTTGGATGATTACATGTGAGGAACATGTTGGATAATCATATAACGATGTTATATGGGATTTTATAGATTTTGATAAGAACTTCGAATGTTTCTTCATATTATTAAAGATGATGATTCGTTTAAACCGTTTTGAGATGGATTTCTGGATCATAATACGAGGTTGAATTCCAGATTGTGCATGTTATGATCCTTGTTACCGAGTTTGTCCGATTATTGATATGATTATTGTTCTAGGTTGATTAACCAATAGATATAATCGTCTTGCCGCGGTGAAAAGCCATAGATTCCGTCCAGTCGGGGCTGAAGAGCTCGTAGACGAGGGCGATGAGTTCGGTATTGGTTTTGTCATGTTGGTATCCAGGCAAGTGTTTACTTGTTCGGTTGTAATGTTTTGATGAGTAATTCCATTTACATTTCATAAGTATTTTATGTTGTATTGCATATTGACGAATGTTCAGTGATGTTCTAAAAGGATTAGAATGCACAGTTGATGATTGTTGAGATACTTGGACAATCTTGGGAAGATTGTAGTATTCGGATATTGTCGATGTCATTTTGGATATTCTTGGTCTGTGGTATGCATTTCGGAAGGATATCCGGATAGAGGTATGTTTTATGGCAATCGTACATAGAAGATTGTGTACGGGAAAGTATTCAGTATTGAGGTATTATGGTATTATCGTGATATTGGGATTTTGATGAGAATCGTTGGATTACCGGAAGTGGTAAGGTTATCGTTGAGGTTATTATTCTCATGATGCATGGCATGTGAATATTTATGTTTATGTACTTGCGGTTATTTGTCGGGCATTATTGCTGACCCCGTTGTGGGACTTGTTTTTCAGGTATTGAGGACTTTGATGGTAGCGGTCGTGAGGCGAGGATTCCGGACGATACTGGCTATGGCATATTGTTGGGGAATCGTGTATTTTGTTGTGTATATCATTATTGATGTATATGTATCTTGGACTGTATTTTTATCCGCTGTGTGAGTTCTTTCAAATGGCTTTCGGCTTTATGCCAACTGAGTTTGATTTCGAAAACCGATTCCCTTAACCGAGTTTTTGGCCTTGATTGTCTTGACGGTAGTTGGTGTTTTCAAATGATTTTGTGAGTTTTGGAAAATACTACCGTCATCGGCCTTTTTGTCGTTCTTGTAATTGGTTTTTAGCCTGGTGGGTTCCGGCGCGGGGCCCACGGCGTGTAATACTCCCGGTCGGTTTTGAGGGTGTTACAATCTCTCTCTTGGCGCCTGCCCCAGATTCTAGGAGCGCCTTCATGTCGTCGAGCTGGCGTTGCATCGCGGCCATCGCTGTAGCTTGGTCGCTCGTGGCTCGGCTTCCGGAGCAGGAGCCGAGGCGATCGTGAACCGATCTCCTGACTCCGCGGTCGCCGACCTCGGTTCTTCGGCGAGGGGGAGCCAGATGACTGGTCGGCCTTCTGGGAGTTGGATAAGCTGAACTCCTGGTGACGGATTCGGGCTCCGTCGTCTCGTGGCTGGGCCGGACTGTCCCGGTCGCCACGATGGGTCGCTTCCTAGGCGGCTGAAGACGGAGGTGTCCCGCCTTGCGAGCGCCTCTTCTTGCGAATTGGGGCCTCCTGGCGATCGCTCGGCCATTAGCCCCTTGAACTTTCGTTTGCTTACGCGGCGGATGGCTGAGGGGGTTATAGCGGGCGGCGCGTCGAAAGCCCTCCGTCGCTCCCGTAAAATGGCCAAGGCCTTTTTGATCTGTTCCGCGGTTTGGAGCTGATCGAGCGAGAGGCTTGGGCCGTCCCTCGGGGGCGGGATCGAGAGTCTCGGGTCGCCGCGGCTACCCTCCGCCATAGGCCGGGGTTCGGATTGAGATGGAATGAGGCGTCCGGCGGATCGGCCAGCGGCTTTCATCGACGTGGAGGCAGAAGTCATGATTCTGGAAGCTTTCTTTGAAGAGCAGTGAGTGTCTCGTCAAGTATATACCCGGGAGAACAGTGAGTGTTCTTCGAGACGGTATGAATAAAAATGAGGGTTAAGATGCCCTCCTTCTAGCGCCAATTGTTGTTGCCCGAAATATTATCCGAAGATAGATATTGCTGGAAAGGTCGAGCAACAGCAAATTGCGAGAGCACGTCTGTGGGGGTGGAAATAACACAAGATTTGCCGGGTTTGTTATGCCCGGGCTTGAATGCGCTCGCGAGATGTTATTAAGAAGAATACGTTTGAGTACAAATATCAATGTAAGAATGCGATTACAATGAGTGTAAAAGATCCTGTTATCTAACTGTTGAGTGCTTGCCGGAAAGAACTTGAGTTGCTCTGAGTTCTTAAACTGCTGGGAGTTCTGGTTTCGTCTCTGCCGACCGTCTTAGGATTAAGAGGTGCTGAGAGAGAAATATGTCCGAAGTGTATAGCTTTGCCAAGAGAGTGAAAGCCGAAAAAGCCAAGCCCCTGTCCGAGTGTAGGATGCCTTCTATTTATAGGAGCTGAGATGCCCTTTTACTGACGGGCGATCGCCTTTCTTGTAATATAATAAGGGGCGATCGTCTTTCCGCACATGGGTTGTCTGCCTTGAAGTCCGCGGCTGTTGCTGGCAGCCAGCTGTGCGGTCCAATGAGGAGCCTGCACGCGTCCTGCGTCGTTGTCCTGGGCGGTCCCACTTGCACCTTTCGGCGGGTCTGTCGGTAGGTGAGATTGGTGACAGGCTGTGGTCAATGATCCATGTTCTGCGGCGCCTTTTCCGGATCTGCACATGTGGGACTCTGTTCGAGCTTTGTCCTTCGACGACTGGACATGCTGGCTTTGCGTGGCCTGAGGCGATCGTCATTGGCCGGGCACCAGAGTCGATCGCCAAGTGCCAAAAGACGATCGCCTTAGATGTCGATCGCTCGGCATCGGGACTCGACCTGGGACCCCCGATCGGCCAATCTGCCTTGGCTGTTTAGGCTCTGGCTCGGTCGCCCGGTCTCTGTGCCGATCGCCTGTTGAGGTGTATAAATCTCGACACAACAGTGTGCAGTGTATGTTTTATTATTTTTAGTTATTATAGTTAAATAAATATCATAATTTATTTTTTACGTACGCAATAAATGAGTTAATACATTTTTATTTTGCATCAATTAATTTTACTGAAAATAAATATTTATATTTTTCTAATATAATTTTTTTGTGCAATCGATCATTATTGTAAATCCGTCAAATTTATTATATTCATATGGATGTCTAGTTGAAATTTGTGAAATAAAAATTAATTTGATATATTTTTCATTAAAAATAAACTTGATTTAAAAAATTATACACATTTAAAATTTTAAGCTAAAAAAATAAAGGAAGGATTTTTTATTGGTAGATGAGTGTAAGTTGTGGAATAAAACTCCCACAATACATATCTAGATTTTTTTTTTAAAATTTAAGAATACATCTTTATATATAAACTATATTTTAAATTAAAAAATCAAAAAACTTACAAAGTGATACGTGTCACGACTCTCTATCCACCGGAGGGTTAGCAGTAGCATATTCTCATCTCTCTGTTGGTCAAAAGTCCCTGCAACTGTTAAAAATTTACACCGTGGTAAACATTTTTTAAATGGCAACATTCTTCACTCCGCACTCTGCACTCTCTCCCTAGGTTATAACTCCAACGTCTCGCAACAAACCCAACACTCCTCTCTTTTTCTATCCGTAAAAACCCCAATCGTCAATCTATTACCGTGCCATGGCTTCTAGGAAGCTCATAGCCTCGTTGCTGCGATCATCGGCCGCTCGCCGCCCCAGATCTCCATTTCCATCCGCCCCAAAGCCCAGCTCTCGCCCATCCCCCGGGGGCCATTTTCTCCATAGATTCGCCGCCCATTATGCTTCGTCTGCTGCCGCTGCCGCTCCTTCCCCATCCAAATCCCCCAGCAGTGGAGCCGGTGGAAAGATCACGGATGAGTTCACCGGTCAAGGGGCGATCGGAAAGGTGTGCCAGGTCATCGGTGCCGTCGTCGATGTGAGGTTCGATGAGGGTTTACCTCCGATTTTGACGGCTCTGGAGGTTTTGGATAATCAGATCAGGCTTGTGCTGGAGGTTGCTCAGCACTTGGGTGAGAATGTGGTGAGGTGTATTGCTATGGATGGGACCGAAGGGTTAGTTCGGGGCCAGCGCGTGCTCAACACTGGGTCGCCTATTACTGTGAGTTGGAAAGTTCTCGTATCACCGTGTTTTTTCCACTGATGTTTGTTTTTACGATAAGGGTATGGCTATTAGATTTAGTTGTTGTAGTGATGCAGAAGTTTATCGATTGATTTTAGGTTGGTGTTTCGGACCTTAGATCTGATTTTTTGTTTCTGATGATTTTGTTTGCAATAAATCGTAAATTGTTGTGAATTCTTATATTGATATTCCTTTCTGAATTTTGTTTAGGAGTTTCTGCTCGCATTAGGTGATTTTTATATTAAAACTCTCGTTTGAGGTTAATTTTATATGTCAAAGCTACTGAGAAAGCTTTAGCATTTCCACAATGATTCATTTTGAGTAGGAGAATATGACTAGTTGTGCCCTCTATATCAGTTTTGGTTGAGTTTCATTACGTTCAGCAATGATTTTTATGTATATTCTATGTGATCTTTCTTTCATTTCCTTTATATATTTATTTTTATTTTTTATTTTTTGGATTCTTGGGTGTATGTGTTGTGTAGTGTAAGGAGGCTATAATTTGAATGCCTTGATTATGTTTCACTCTCTGACCGTTGCTTATTATCTATTATTCGGATCATAGGTACCTGTTGGTAGAGCCACTCTAGGTCGTATCATTAATGTCATTGGAGAGCCAATTGACGAAAGAGGCGACATTAGTAAGTAAAGTTACCTTTTCATCACAAGCAATTTTTTAGTTATTGAGGGAGGGTGCAGCTTTACTGACAAAACTATCATGATGCAGAGACTGAACACTTCTTACCAATTCATCGTGAAGCTCCAGCTTTTGTGGAGCAAGCAACAGAACAACAAATTCTTGTCACCGGTATCAAGGTACTTGTGGACCAGTTCTACTTGATGAATCAAGTTTAGTACTCCCTCCGTCCCATTTGTATTGGCCTACTTTCTATTTTGGGTCGTCCCATTTGTATTGGCCCATTCCATAAATAGTCACTCTACTTTAATTTTCAACCACACAAACACATGGCCCCACACTCTACTTTAACTTTCAACCACAAAAAATATCAACCAACTATTTTCTTAAACTGTGTGCCCAAAAAAGTGAGCCAATACAAATGGGACGGAGGGAGTAGTTTACATCGACTTTCTTTTGAAGCAATGCACTTTGTGTATATTTTGGGTTCATGTTAAAACTTTGTTTTTGGGTTCCGTTTCCAGGTTGTGGACCTTCTTGCACCATACCAAAGAGGAGGAAAGATTGGGCTGTTTGGTGGTGCTGGCGTTGGGAAGACTGTACTTATCATGGAACTTATTAACAATGTGGCAAAAGCTCATGGTTGATTCCTTTTTCGTGCAATGTCCTTTTGAGCTCCAGTGTTCTTAAAGCAGCTCTGGTATCTCAACTTTTGCTTTTTTACTTTTCAGGTGGTTTCTCGGTTTTTGCTGGTGTAGGAGAGCGTACTCGTGAGGGTAATGACTTATACAGAGAAATGATTGAAAGTGGTGTCATTAAGCTAGGTGATAAGCAGGTTAGTGTCAGTTAATCATTAATGATTGTTTTTAACGATTTGTTATCACTTAATAGCTTAGGTCTCTTGCTCTTGTTATCAGGCTGATAGCAAGTGTGCTCTTGTGTATGGTCAAATGAATGAGCCCCCTGGTGCTCGTGCACGTGTTGGACTTACTGGATTGACAGTGGCTGAACACTTCCGTGACGCAGAAGGGCAGGATGTGCTTCTCTTCATTGACAACATTTTCCGTTTTACACAAGTAAGCTGGTGTTTTGGCTTTTTTTTTTTACTCAATTGAGTTGTCTGGAATCTTTTTTTGGGACCATGTGCATGTGATAATATTTATGACTTCTTTTTCCTGAACAGGCGAACTCTGAAGTGTCTGCTTTGCTTGGCCGTATTCCTTCTGCTGTCGGCTATCAACCTACTTTGGCTACTGATCTTGGAGGCCTTCAAGAACGTATTACTACAACTAAGAAAGGTTCCATTACATCTGTCCAAGCTATTTACGTGCCTGCTGATGACTTGACTGATCCTGCTCCTGCAACCACCTTTGCTCACTTGGACGCCACTACTGTGCTATCCCGACAGGTATAGATTTTTTCTGGAAGGCTCCACTTGGATTGAGGGATTTGAAACCCAGAGGATTTTAAATTTGATCGGTTTCAGTTACCTTGTATTTGACACCCATTCATTTGCATTTGTTGTCGGGCTGTAATGTGTTTTCGTACATATTTCAAACTCACTGCAATTTTTATTTATTGCGATTTAATAAAAATAGAATAATCCAAAAATATAAATTTTAGGGATCATAGTTGTCAATAGCGGTGATTAGCGACGCTATAGCGTTTAGCGAAGTGTAACGGTCCATCATTGCTAAGTCGGTTATAGTGTCGATATGGCCTTTTAGCGGAATTTAGAGGACAAATAGCGGAAAATAGCGGATAGCGGTGCCCTGAACGCTACAGGTCGCTATCCGCCACTGACAACTATGTTAGGGATAAATGTATTGTGTGCAAAGTGTGTGATGTGCGTTCGGGTGTGATGTGAAATGTGTGCTGCGTGTTTGTATGTCTGCTTTGTGGTTGTGTGAATGTAAATAGTGTGTTTGTGTGTAGTGTGTGTGTGAGAGAGAGAGAGAGAGTAGTGGACGTGTGTAATGGCATATATAAGAAGTAGAAGGATGAGTTTCAAAATGACTAAGTTTTAATATGGATTTTAAATCCACCAAAAATGAAGTAAAATTTGGGAGGAATATGAAGTCCATTGGTTTTAGTTTTTTTAGCCAAACATGTGGGTGGATTTGATGTTGGATTCCCCCTCCCCCAAAAAAAAAAAAAGAAAAAAAAATTCCTCAATCCAAATGGAGCTTGAGTTTCTTGATTGAACATACTTTTTGCGAATCATGTGTATATTTATTGGTATTTGTTGCAGATATCGGAGCTTGGTATTTATCCCGCTGTTGACCCTCTTGACTCTACATCTCGCATGCTTTCTCCTCATATCTTGGGAGAGGGGCACTACAACACTGCCCGTGGGGTGCAGAAAGTTCTTCAGAACTACAAGAATCTTCAAGATATCATTGCCATTCTTGGAATGGATGAGCTCAGTGAAGACGACAAACTGACGGTTGCCCGTGCCCGTAAAATTCAACGTTTTTTGAGCCAGCCTTTCCATGTCGCAGAAGTTTTCACTGGTGCCCCTGGGAAGTATGTTGAACTGAAGGAGAGTATTACCAGCTTCCAGGTAATAAATTTATCTTTTCAAAGCTCGTGCGACATTGTTTCTTCTGCTGTCTTCATATTTTCATCTTGAGTTGGAGATGTTACAACTATATTTTGTTGTGGCAAGTGTTTGTAATGAAGATTCGGATGAAAGCGGGATAAATACGTCGCTGTTTGTAACTGTCTCTGTGTGCGTGATTCAAAATACTTGTCATAAATTTCATGATCTGATGCAATATCTTGATTGTTTGTAACAGGGAGTATTGGATGGAAAATACGATGATCTTTCCGAACAGTCCTTTTACATGGTTGGAGGTATCGATGAGGTTATAGCCAAGGCAGAGAAGATTGCCAAGGAATCTGCCGCCTAGATAGATAAGAATTTTAATGACGACTACATCTTGTTTTTTTGATAATTGCGAAAATAATCAAGTACTTGGCAATGCCAGCTTCAGGATTTTTTTTTGGGACCAAGTTCTCCATGTGTTCATGTTTTTGTATTTACCGCGCGAGAATTGATACGAACGTGGAGTCTGAGAGGCCTCGCTGCCAAGTCTCCACTTGTTTTATGTCGTGTGGCGTAATAAGCGAGCGTGTTAAGATGGGTGGGTTTGTATATTTTTGCTCAAGTATATTTCCTAATTTTTTTTGAAATGCTAGTCTCATTTTCGGAGTTTTTTTGGGTACTATGGTTTTAGTTCAACTTTAGATCTTGGTGTTTTAACTAACCACATCTCATTTTAGCTTTAATATATACATCTTACCTTCGACAGTTAATCTTGCTTGATGGACCAATGGGATTGAGATTGGCTAGTTTGCAATTAAAATGTTATCTGTGAATCAAATTGGGTAAACTTGTCAAAATGAAGGACATTCTGAATTATACTGTGGTAATTATGCAAATGGAGTTCTAAAATACCATTTTGAATAGGGAGCAATAATTTGTGAACCAACATCATATGTATGTTCCATATCTCATCCAGTTCATTTAAAATTTCATATTATAACAACTTACATGGCCTGAAGGTTATCATTCATAGGGAATGGGGTGTGTACGGTTCGGTAAGCCAATCGAGCCAAACTGAAATCAAAACTTCTTTTCGAACTCAAATCGCGACTTCAGCGTGAACTGAAATCGAAATTCAATTTTTTATTTGGTTTTCAGTTCTTTATTTAGATAAATTTTGGGAAAGCCATTTTTAGTAATTAAAATGAGTCTTCGAGTAATTGGATGTTCTCAAATTTTATTTTTCGGCATGGTCCTAAACCACTAATTCACTGGTAATTTATAATTATATCATGGACTTATGGTCCATCATGAACTCATGATAAACATAAAAGAAAAATATGTAAATGACATGAATATCTTGGTCATGCATACACTTGTATATTTTGTATATTACTTGAATCATAAATTTGAATTCATAATATAACAACTACTTACGCATGCCCGCTACTCTAAATCTAAAAGGCACATTTTAAGGGTAAAAAAATCTAGTTCCCAAAATCTTGCAATTGTTCTTGCTTGTTAGCCTTTGTTCTTTTGGACTGAATGAATCTGAACTGAACTGAACTGAATGGAACTGAATCGAATTGAACTGGACTGAAATATATATCAAGGGTAAATAATAATAATAATGGTAAATAATAATAATAGTAATTAACAACAATAACGATAATAGTAATATTATTAGTAATAATAACAATAATAATTAAGATTAATAATAATAATAAGAAGAATTGAGCTGAACTGAACTGAATGGACCTCAACTGAACTGAACTGAACTGAAAAATTGAAAAATAAGTCCAAAAGAACATTGCCTAAATCTCTTTTATTATTATGCCAATAATAATCCACGTCCCTTGTAAATTTTGGTAAATCGATCATCAGACATAAAAAAGAACGATTTTTAGTTTCGTTTCAACTGAAGTTAGCAAAATATTATGGTTCGATTTTCAGTTTATGAATGTAGTAGAGTTCGTTGTGGATAATCACTACTTTGGTTCAATTCTATTTGGTTTGGACTTTGGACCGTACTCAACCTTTGTGTATTTTAGAAATTTACCTTTTTTTTATTCTTTTTATATAACATTCAAATTTTTTATATATTATACAATCAGTTTATGATGCAATATTAAACTCACATCTATGTACAAAATACGTGTGAATATGGATCTTTACTCACTTATTATTTTTTTTTTTGGTAAGAGGGAGTCGGGAAACTCCTCCCACCTGTATCAAAGGTCCCTTGACCAGACAAGTTGTAAATCGTAGGGCTGAGATTTTTGAAATCGGGAACCGTGGAACCGATCTGAACCCCATCGGAACCGACGGTTCAGTTCTTAGCAACAATTTTTTTTTCCGGTTCGGTTTGTACTGTTAGTACTCGATTCGGTCCGCGGTTCTTGTCCGTTTTAAAGAGGAACCGTCTAAACCGCAAGGAATCGCACCGAACTAGGAAACCGACCCAGCTGATTAATATACAATATAATATATTCTTATTAAACATAATTAATATAATATAATACAATATAATTTATTTTTAATATAATATAATATAATATAATATAATATAATATAATTCGTTCAAACCACACGAAATCGGTTTCGGTTCGGCTCGGTTCCGAGTCGGTTCGAACAAAAAAAACAGGCAAAATCGAACTGCGAAAAAACTATGCGGTTCGATTTCAATTCCTATATTTTTTTTTCTGGAACCGAAAAATCCCAGACCTAATAAATCGAGAGATGTACCGAGTAACAGCCAAATATGAGAATTACTTAGGGCGTGCTTGGTTCAAACTCGGGAAAGGGAAAGAGAAAGGTAATGATAATTAGGGGTGTTCAAAACCGGATATCCGGACTTTCGGATATCCGAAAATTCGGATAGTAGATTTTGATATCCGATATCCGTATCCGAAATTTCGGATATTCGGTTTTCGGATATCCGAAATTTCGGATACGGATATCGGATATCCGAATATCCGGAAAAAAATAAAAATTTTATTCGGATATCCTTATATTCGAAAAAATATTCGGATTTGGATATCGGATATCCGAATATCCGAAAAAATCGGATATGGATATCGGATATCCGAATATCCGAATACTTTTTATTATTTAAAATATAAAAAAATAAAAAAATTTAGGATTTTCGGATATTTCGGATATCCGAATATCCGATTTTTTTGAAAACTGCTATCCGATATCCGAATCCGAAGTTCCGGATATCCGAACTTCGGATATCCGAATTATCGGATATCCGAATTTTCGGATATCCGAAACTTCGGATTTTCGGATATTTCGGATCGGATATCGGATATTTTTGAACACCCCTAATGATAATAGTGGGGAAAGAGAAAGGGAGAAAAAAGCATTCCCCCCAATTTATTGGGTAATAGTTCATTACCCACTGTTGGGTAATGAGCCATTCCATTATAGAGCACCAAACATTATTTTTCATTACCTTTATCATTACCCACCCTCAAAAACATCCTACCAAGCACCCCTTATTTCCTATGTACTAATGTGTAGAGATGTTAAACGGGCTCGGGCCCGTAGGGCTGACCCGTTTAACCCGCTAAAACCTAAGGTTAGCCGATATTTCTACCTGTTTAAATCAGACTGCTTAAATTGCCCGAAGCTAATTTCAAGCCCGATATATATATATATATATATATATATACTCACCCTATATTAATATTATATATATACACTATATTAATATTATATATATAATATATATTAATATTATATATAATATATATTATTACTGTATTTGTTAATATAGTGTGTATATATATATATATACACATAAAAGTGTATTTTTTGTTATATTTATTATAGTATAGTTGTTACTATATATATAAAATATGTTATTGTTTTTCTTATAAAAAAATAAAAAATAGATTTTTTAAATATTTAGCCCGTTTAGCCCGAAATCCGTTAGGGTTAGGGTTAGGGCCAATATTTCCTAGCCCGTTTAAATTCGGAGTTTTTAATGACATTTGCCTCGCTGTAACTAAATCTAAACGCTAGGACTAACCCGTTTAACATCTCTACTAAGGTGTGTCATGAGTTCATAATATAATAATGAACTCATGTAATGCCACGAACCTATCAAGACGTGCCACGTAGAGCATACTCCAGCTTGAGTTCAACCCCATGCGCACGTTAACAACAAGCCCAAACTTCGCCACCGTCCTCGGCGGGGCTTGCTAGCCTCCTTCCACCAACGACTCAAATTATAGATTCAGGCTTCACGAAAATGGCTGCTATTATTCATTTGCCAAATCCCACTCCAGCCCTCGGTTTCCATGTGCGACAACGCGTCCTATCTCTCTTCTATCCGCCCATGACCCTCGCCAAATTCAAACCCCTTAGACACCTCTCTCGCCACCTACGCCTCCGCGGCCTCGCCGTCTCCGCTGTCGCCGTACGCCAGGACACAACCATCTGGACACCCGCTCCGATACTAAAAGTCTCCCCCTGCGCTGAATCGCTCTTCAATATCACCATCGATGTATCGGAATCCCCCGAGCTCGCAGGCTCTTACAGCAAGGCCGGCCAGTATTTACAGCTCCGCCTTCAGGATCCTGACTCCAAACCTTCCTTCCTGGCCATCGCATCCCCGCCATCAATCGCCGAGTCGAAAGGTGTGTTCGAATTTTTGATAAAGTCTGTCGCCGGATCCACCGCTCAGCTCATATGCGGGCTCCAAAAGGGTGATGTCGTGGAGTTGACTCCGGCCATGGGTACGGGGTTCGATATTGAACGAATATCCCCTCCGGAAAATTATCTGACAGTGGTAATATTCGCCACCGGCTCTGGAATTAGGTAAATGGACGAGATTAGCTTCATATTTAATATACTTCTGCTCGAACTTTGAGTTTTTTTTTTTTTTTTTTTTCGTTCTTTTGAGGGAACGAGGAGGTTGAGGGAATCAGGATTGGTATTACATTTGGTTGTTTGAGCATTTTCCATTTCGACCCCCTATAAGTGTTGGGCTACACCATCGGTTGGTTATGACAAACTTGAGCCTGCTTCTTCTGTTTCTGCTTCTACATCTGCTTCTGATAATTTTCTTGCACCTCTTAAGTCCATTTCTAGCAACCTCTCCTAAAAGTTAACATGTCCATAAACTGCAACCAATTTCATGTTGCGGAATGATGGTTAACAGTACGTGAATGATTATTCATTGTCGTACTTTTGTCTAATAGATCAAGAAGAATTTTCATTGAGCAGCAAGCCACGAATGTTTCGAGATCGTTGAGAAGTTAATACTGCCTTTTTTTCTTTCTTTTCTTTTCTTCTTCTTTTTTGTTCGGACATAATCAGCTATTGACATGCATTTGTAAATTGCCATCTCATAATCGTTGCTCACCAATTGGCCTTGCCGTACTTTTTTGTTCATAGACCTTTTCTTGTTGCTAATGTATCGCCTCACAATTCACAAGGTGCTTGTTTTTTGGTGGGGTTCCGGGCACATTGATCTGCTGTGCTAATTTGGTTATTGTATACTTGCACTGATGTTGCACGTTTCTTATTAGAATGAATGTAGTTGCTTGTCCTGTATTGGAAAACATCCGATATTTGAAATACGATAACATCAAATTTTCGCTTGTTGATAACATCAATTTTCCGTTTATGTATTCTAGAACATCGAAACTGCTTTAGCCTTCTGACTTTCTATGGTTGCATAGTGGCAGCAGTGTCAATTATACTGGAATGCCGGCTAGGTCATCTAATAGGAAGTTAGTTATCCCGGATGATGCAGTTGGTAGTATGACTGGTTGCATGCGTGCTTTCTTTTATTATGCCATTCTTTTCAGTTTTTCCTGTCGTTGTCCTGTATAGCCCAACCGATATTTGAAATCCGATAACATCAAATTTCCACTTTTTGATAACATCAATTTTCCGCTTATGTATTCTAGAACACCGAAACTGCTTTAGCCTTCTGACTTTCTATGGTTGCATAGTGGTAGTAGTTTCAATTATACACGAAGGCCCGCTATGTCATCTTATAGGAAGATAGTTATCCCAGATGGATGCACTTGGTAGTATGACTGGTTGCATGCATGCTTTCTTTTATTATGCCATTCTGTTCATTTTTTCTTGTCGTTCTCGCGTATAGCCCAATTCGGTCTTTGATCGAGGCAGGCTTCAGTGCTGACAGAAGATCTGATGTCAGACTCTATTATGGAGCTAGGAATCTTAGTCGCATGGCGTATCAGGTCTTACTTTCTGCTTATTGTTCATGATTTCCCCCCCTGTACATTTAAAATAAAGGGGTTTGCACAATGTTGATTTTAAATTCAGTCCTGTTATTTTCTAAGTTTTCCTCTTAAAATATGTAGGAGAGGTTTAAAGATTGGGAATCTTCTGGAGTAGAGATTGTGCCTGTGCTGTCCCAGCCGGATGACGGTTGGAAAGGGGAGCGGGGTTATGTTCAGGTTGTCAAGTGTCAACACATTTATTTTTCATGGATTTTTTTTATATGGTCTCTTATTTATGTATATTCTTAAACTATTTGCATTTGCAGGCTGCGTTTGCTAAAGAGAAAAGAATCATTAGTCCTCATTCCACTGGTGCAGTGCTCTGTGGCCAAAAACAGATGGCTGAGGTAAGTGTAGTTATTTGCTAGTCAAGTTTAAGTAATGCTCGGTTGTTCAGTTACCATTATTATTGGAGTCATTTCCAATAGTCTGAGATTTTAGAAGTTTCTTATGCGTTTAGATCGGAAAGTCACTCTTTACAGTTTTGTATCCTTCGACCTACTCCTTTCTCATACTTTTAGGTCATCCGGATGATTTCAGTGTCACATAAACGTCAATTTAGCTGTATGTATGACTCAAAGTCTGGAAATTTTTGTGATCATTAGTAATTGGGGGTCGGGAGTCGATCTATTTTCTCATAGGTCAATATGGTTGAGGTACCATGTGAATAGGTTCACATTATATGAGGAAGGATAAATTTATTCGCTTGGGCTCTGCATTATTCCCTAGAAAATGAGGGAAAATTATACCATGCAACATGATGTACCTTGCATGGTACATCAATTGTGATTATGTTATGCTGTTATGTTATACACCAATTGTGATTATACTAGTAATCACAATCGGTGTATCTTGCACCGTACATTATGTTGTGGGATATACCAACCCGAAAATGGGGGAAAGAAAAAAAAAGGGAGAATTATATATTGCAAGTGATTGCCAAAACTTGGGTCTCTTGAAAAAATAAAGGAATTAGTGGAAAATATGGAAATTTTAGAAGTTTATATAAAATACCAAGAAAATTTATGTCTATCAAAAAATTTTACCTCCTCATAACAGGTGACGATTAAGAAAGAGAATGACGAGATGAAAGTATTTTTCATTCCATTTAGGAGTTTTTCCCTTTTTTTTGGTCAATTGATTGTAACATAAGAAATTACTCTGTCCCTTAGAAGGTTTCACACTATCTTTTTCAGCACCAACTTGAGAAAATAATATGAAATATACGAATTATCCCACTATAAAAAAAAAGGAAACAAAACAAATTATGGGACCACTTGTATATTTGGTATTATTTTTATTTTTTACATTGCGACTATTTAATCATTTTATAGCATTTTCCTAATTTAATCAATTAATAGTAACTGTGAACGTTTTTACAGGACGGAAGTAGTAAAATATTGCTGAAATTTGATATTCGACTAAAAAAATTCGATTACAGTTTAATACAACAATTTTGAAAATCACAATATAAAAGTCGAGATGTTTGTTTAAAAACAAAATAAAAAGGCTAAAAATTTTACTGGAAAACTAATAAATGGTGCCAAACGCAAGGAAAACAAAGATAATTTTTCTTTCCTGGAAACTTCTCCTTTGATTCCCCTTGTTTTCTTTTCCCTCCCCCATATTCCGGGAACCATGCACAGGCAACACAGCCTTATTTAAGTCTGTTTGAAACGAATTAGAACTACAGTGGAAGTCCTAATATCGATTTGATAGCTACAAGCTGTTCACCAACCGTTAGTAGTATACCAAAAATAGCTGAACCAAAACATTAGGATCTTTCGAGACCTTTGCAATTATATAAAAAAAAAACTTTGCAAAAAACACATTCAAACTATGTCTGGAAGGTAGTTATCAGTTTTTTTATTTGTGTTTCTATTTTCTCTTTAATAAGAAAGAAAGCATCAGTGATGGCAAGATCCAAATTAAGGGAAATTCGAAGGTACTCATACATGTATTATACCTGCATGTATATTAACCATTGGATTCATGTTAAAAATCATTTGCCATAGATCCAATGATCAATATACATGCAGCTACGGTACCTAAGAATTTCCCCAAATTAATCCGCCTCTTCACACAATGTAACTCATAAGTGGAGATGCTTACACTCCTATTCAGAAAGTGATTAAATAGCAGATTATTATTATTTAAATTTCATTCCAATTAGCAAATTTTAAGATAATCTGCTATAATATTGGGTGACCGAATCCTTGAGGAGCATATATTTGTATAATCCTGAGTTCCAAGTTTTATGATAAACGTGTGATATTCGTATTTTGCAGGCGGTCACTTCCATTCTTGTAGCTGACGGAGTATCGGCTGAAAAGATTTTGAAGAACTTTTGACGCCCACAATTTTGGAGGGGAAACTCTACCCTACTTGTACAGGCACCGTCTGTACAGGGTCCCAACCACACACCCACACCCGCACCTACACCCACATGAGTGCGTGCTGTTTGTATGGTTGGAGCATTGTATAGGCATGTACACATAGGGTAGGATCTCCCAATTTGGAGATCACCATGTTGTATTATCCACATGTGTAGAATGAAACCAAACCTAATTATTATCAGATATGAGTTTACATTTTACGTCTAATTATTTCTACAGTCCAATTATTGTTGCAAGCTAGAATCCTATTTTTTATAAGCCGATATTATAGCCCTGAAATGAAAGGCGTGGCCAATGCAATAATTGTGGTGTTTTAAATAGTGGAAGGTTATTTTATATGAATATTATGTCAGAAGTCATTGCCAAATAATTCTTCTACATTTAGAAGAACACATTAATGACACTTGTTGTGTACCAAACATAGTGTGTGTTTTTGAGTGAGGTTGAGAAAATAAAGAGAGTTGAGTTTTTTCTTCCATTTATGAGTGTCTACAATAAAAGATTGTATTGTGCAATATTTTAGCTAATAAGATTTCCAACAAGTGGCATTGGAGCAAGGTTTGTTCCAGATGACACTCTTGTTTTTTGGGTCGGAATTTCTTTTCTCGAAATTGTTTTATGGGTACACCATTAGAAAGGCCTCGTTTCAAGGATTCCGAAAATATTTTTTTTTTTGGATTTTTTCGACCACTGGAAGACCCTTAAATCGCCGGTCAAAGATTTACCGGAATAGTACCAGAGAAGAAGGCTGACATCAGCAGTGACATCACTGTGACATCAACAGTTGAACAGTCTTTCAGAATTTTACAGATTAGCCTCTGAACTTCTCAAACTAACGATTTCAGCCCCTATATTTTTGAATGTTTCGATCTTGGACCCTGAACTTTTGAAAAATACAATTTCAGCCCCTGTACATCTGAAAGTTTCGATTTTGGTCCCTGAACTCCTGAAAAATACAATTTCAGTCCCTATACTTTTGAAAGTTTCGATTTTGGTCCCTAAACTCTCATCGAACTTTCAAAATGGCAGATCTTACTACCTCGATTGAGAAACTCAATAACAATAATTATGAGTCATGGAGTATCCATAAGTTTTACTTGCTCGGACAAGATTTATGGAATATTGTAAATGGAATTGAGACAATACCACCAAGGAATCCAGAAGCACAGACACAATCTCCGACATCTCAACCTCAACACCGGTACAACCAGATGCTGCACATCAAAGGCCAGCTGCGGACCCTGATGTTTTAAAGAAATTGAAGGTTAAGGCAGGCAAAGCTATGTATGCCTTAACTGTAGTTGTAGAAGATGAATTTCTCTAGCGGATCAAAGATGCCCGAACACCAAAGGAAGCTTGGGATACATTGACGGCTATTTTCGCGAAGAAAAATGATGCAAAATTACAAAGGCTCGAAAGTGAGCTTTTGTCGATCTCCGAGAGAAATATGTATGTGAGTCAATATTTCTCAAAGGTGAGATCTCTTTGTGACGAGATTTCTAAACTAGATCCTGAAAATGGAATTACACAAACCAGGATGAAACGAATTATCATCCACGGATTGAAGCCGGAGTATAAGGGTATTATCACGGCAACTGGGGGCTGGGCCACTAAGCCAACTTTAGCAGATTTGGAGAATTTGCTAATTAATGAAGAGAATCTAGACAAACCCACGTCTAGTCGACCAACCAATGGTGAAGAGACAGCCCGTTTCACTAGTAGAAGAGACAACCAAGGACGCGGACGCTGTCGTGGTCGAGGACGAGACGTGGTTTCGGGAGATTCAACAGTCATGAAAAAGATGTTCGAGGAAACCAAGATAGTGGTTTCCAGTCAGGGGATCTCGAGGAGCTCAGCATAATCAAAATGGTCAGAACAGGTGGCAACAAAAGGATCGTCAAATGACGAATATTTCAATTGCGGCAAGAAAGGACATTATGCAAAAAATTGCGGTCCAAGAGAGTTGAAGGAAATGCTGCAACAACATCTGAGGACGAGGCTCCAAGAGAAAAAGATTGGGATTTTGAGACTTCCTTCTTTGTCGAGGAGGTAGACGCTGCTGATGTAACACCCCCAAGCCACTCGGGAATATTACAGCGCCGTAGACCCTCTCCGTGAGGATCTACCAGGCTAAATACAGAAATCACCACAACACAATACATGCCGACATGGCTAAATAACGAACTGTTAGACCGATTTAGTCTTCTACCACAACATACACATAAATTATACACAACTCTCTCTCACAACTCATACCCACGTAGGGGTCAGAGTACATCAACACTCCCATAAGACGAAAAAAATACCACAACAGAAAGACAAATAACAAGACTTTACCAAAATACTCAACACTGATCTTCACGTGATTAGTATCGTTGTCATTCCATCATCCCTCGTACCGATCCTGTGATTTGCTCCCCAATAACCTGCAAGTACCTGGACGCAATACAGACATTCACCCCCGATTACTCGGGGGTTAGCAAAACTCTATTGTTTTTCTAGTGCAAGTATAAAATACAAATACAAGCCATACACATCATATTCCAAGAACATAATGATCGTGAATAGTCATACAAACATAAATAACAACAGACTTCCCGAGATAATTTGCTTGAATAAAATAGTTCGAAACACGAAAGATGTGAATGTAGCTCGATATACATTTTGAGAAAAACGTTTTAAGATCTAGGGAGTTTTGAAAACATTTGAGAATCCTCACTTAACGAATCCACTTAGGGACACAGCCCAAAGATCATTTGCCAAAATACAAATCCGATATCCAAACACGGGTTCACAACCCCATCATACTACTCCAATCACAATCACGGGGTCCACGACCCAATCATACATACCAGCATATTCCCGAGGATTATTCGTGTCCCGTGCTAACAAGCCACGAACCTCAGATGCTCCCACAGAACATACCCAAATGAATAACCCAATGGGAAAACCACACAATAAGTTATCTCGGCATCGCGCTAACAATCTACGAACCTCGGAGTCCCCGCAAGACAACCGGATTGGATAACCCTAGAAGTTATTCCGGCATCGGGCTAGCAAGCCACGAACCTCGAAGTCCCTGCAAGACATACCCGATTGGATAACCTCACGGTCACGCCCTATCCGTACTAGCAAGGATGGATCCCAGAGATACAACAAATCTTATCCGGTGGCACATCACTTACCACAATCACACAACAACAAGAAAATACCGTTTCCAAACAACACTAAGCATCACAACCTCCTTATAAAGGAGTAACAAATAATATCACACAACGTCACATATTCAACAAACGAGTACACGCATCAATACACAATCCTCAACTAGTGGAAAAGGTCTACTATAATCACATAATACAATCACCACCACGCAACACTAATGCACATATACAGAAAAACACATTTACTCCCAAAGCGTACGAGTTATCTTTTGAAAGACAACATTTATCGAGAATATACCGATTCTTTTGAAAGTTCAATAAAAATATTCGGATTGCACATATAATCATTTACCAACCATTACGTCTATGAAACACGAAATGTATGGGCAAGATACTTGCCTCGATACCACATCAATAGAACAACGAACGGACGCGGTCGAGTAGCCCTTGAACTTCCAAGAACGACCAAGAACTCGACAACCCCACGAATACTACGAAAATAACACCACCACGAATCAATAACACTAATCGAAATCCAAATCGATCCTAAAAACAACAAGGGTCCGAGGGTTTCTTCAAAAAAATCAAGAATCATGTTCCGGGTGATAAAAATCGATAAACGAGTTACAATATCCTAAGGTCATGACCAAGACAATAAGAATTCCATAATAAATTCATCAACCTCGGATTAAATCAAAGAATCACGTAGAAACCCCCCAAAATTAAACAACTAGGGTTCTAAGGAAGAAAATACCTCGATCCGACGAAGAACAAGGATTTGATATTGATATAATCGACAAAGGCCTTCCGAAACGCCTTGGAATTGAGTAGAATCGACCAAGAACCCAATTTCCCGTCTCACCCGTCCAACAGCCGCAATAGGAAGTGAAGAAAGGAAAAAATGAGGTCAATCCCGTAGCCGAGGCCTTATATGGCCGATCACGTTACGGCTGTAACCTGCAGCACCTTACAGCCGTAACTCGTCCAATCTCGTTACAGTCGCACCAGCCTCTGCCTTACGTACGTACCAGGCACTACCTTACGGGCGTACTCATCACCCCCTTATGGCCGTAACCAAGCTCTCGGGCTACTGCCCAAAACGTGCTGGCGCATTACGGCCGTAACCGGCCCATGCCTTGCGGCCGTAACGCAGCATTATGACCGTAACCGGACATTCCTTATGGCCGTAACCGAGTTCCCCAAGGTTGCTACCCAAAATGTGCGGACGTCTTACGGCCGTAATCGGCCACGCCTTACGACCGTAACTCGACCCAGCCAACCATCCGTCAGTCTGGTTAGGTGCTCGAAGACGTCTCGATCACACTAACACACCGTTTATGATTCAGAGCAATAAAGAGCAGACTACGAAACCTAACGTACCACATCACAAGCACACAATTCCAAAGACGTGGACGACAACCATTCGCTCGACCGAAGAAAAGTTCAACGAAACCGGAACAAAGATCTTAGGTATTACATGTTGGAACGGGATTGGTTATATGTGCTATTGTGCAGAAGCGTATTTAAAGGTGCGGAAAATAAATCGACACATGATTTATAGAGGTTCGGCCAAATGTGCCTACGTCCTCTCTTCAGTATATTTTTCAATAGAATGAAGATCAACCTCTGCGCCTCTCTTCTATCGGTCGAGGGATAACCGCTACAAACTTGTCTTCTATCGGTCCAAGTTAAAGCGTACACACTTGTCTTTATGTCGGTCCAAGTTAAACCGTTTTCCTTTTCTATCGGACAAGGAATCAACCGATCTAGCTTTCTATGGGTACTTGACAAACCTCACTCGGATATAGATTGCGACTCTAACAATGCCGGATCCTTGATCCTAGTAACACCGAATCGAATCTTATCCTTTCTTTTACCTCTCATGTATGTGTTGAATGTATAAGCACTCAAACTATCAATATAAGCATAACAAGAATATGTATATCAATATCTGATCAATGAATCGTTTGCTTTGCGTTTTTGTAAGATCAATACCATATGAAGTGGTATTTATAGGCTCCAAGGCCTCAACTAGCCGTTAGCTCTGCACTCTTCATTGCGTACGTTATTGCCTCTTCATTACGTACGTTAGATGTATTACGTACGTTAACATAAACATGTTACATACGTTAAGCTCTTCACAAAACAGTCCAGTGGCTTTCGTCTTCTGTGTTACGTACGTTATCAACTCTCCCATTACGTACGTTAACAATAGTCAAATTTTTCGTTGCATGCTGACCTATGCCATGACGTCATCTCTAACGTTCATCTTGTTTGAATTCAGAAACACTTCGTTACGTACGTTAACTCCTCTGTGTTACGTACGTTATGTACCTTCGATTACATACGTTATCATTGCTGCGTTACGTACGTTAAGCTTGATCAGGTAACTTTCTTCTCGTCTGATCAGGTAGGTTTGATCTCGTCTGATCAGGTAGGTTGCTCTTGTCTGATCAGGTAGGTTTCCCAACTTGACTGATCTGATCATCAGGTAACTTTTGTCTTCTCGTCTGATCAGGTGACTTTCGCCCAGTTTGATTGCCTTTGTTGTTTTGTTTCGCTTCTTTGTTGTTTTACTTTGTTTAATAACTTAGTCATCAAAACTCGATTATGAATATTTGGAATAAAATATTCCAACAATCTCCCCATTTTTGATGATTACAAAACAACACATTGAATGGGATAAAACCTGCAATATATATATATATATATATATATATATATATATATATATATATATATATATATATATATATATATATATATATATTTTACGAAACAAAGTTTTCGGCTTTGATCGTTTCATTAGTTTCTCCCATCTTTTCTTTTTCTGTCATTTTCGACTTCTCCTTTTCATTTTTCAACTTTTACGTCTCTCCCCCTTTTTGTATATTATATTTTTCTCCTTTTCGACTTCTTTGTCTTTTTCGGGATATTACGTTTTCGGCTGTTCTTCGTCTTTTCTCCCATTCAACTATTTTCTCCCCGTATACTATTCTCTCTCATTCAACTATTTTCTCCCCATATACTATTCTCTATTATCCCATTCTTCTCCCCCTTTTTGTTATTAGCAAAAAGTATAAATAACAAGAATAAATTCGATAATAACATCAATAATATGATAAATGCACAAAAGGATCAACTCCCCCTGACAAAAATATTCCGATAAAAAATAATACCCCCTGAGTAAAATACCAATTTGATGAAAATTATTTTTTGGGAATCCAACCGATAGTTGTTTTTTCTTTTGATATATGGACGATATTCAGAATAACTATTCCTTTTGGAATCCAAATCTTTTTGATTTTAATCGTCCATCTTGGGATTTTACAGTTTGAAATATGATGCCCAATTTTTAAACATTTTTCGCATCGGGGTATTTTGAAATTTAAGGATTCGTTTTTCAATTGCGGTTTGAATCCCAACCTCTGTTTATTCAAAGTAAATTTTTGAACCGAGAGCATTTGTTCAAATTTTTTGTTTCCACATGAAAATTTCTTCGTTAAATTTTTAAGCTCGGTTTGAACTTTCAAAAGATCATTCTTTAAAATATTTTTGTTTTCAAGGCATTTAGAATGATCGGTCTCGACAATTTTCCCTTTTTCAAGAATTTTGGAAATTTCATTTTCCAATAATCTATTTTTAGCTTGGAGGGATTTAATTTCAGATAAAGCATTTTGAAAATCTGTATGCAATAATTCGAATGCTTCAAATAACTCGTCTTGAGACGATGTACTAACCTGACTTTCGACGTCGCTATCGTCGAGTGAACTTCTTGCCATAAGAGCGAGATTATTTTGATTGATAAAATCATCTTCATCTTTATTTTGTCTTTATCTCGGTCCAAGTTAAACCGTTTTCCTTTTCTATCGGACAAGGAATCAACCGATCTAGCTTTCTATGGGTACTAGACAAACCTCACTCCGATATAGATTGCGATTCTAACAATGCCGGATACTTGATCCTAGTAATACCGAATCGAATCTTATCCTTTATTTTACCTCTCGTGTATGTGTTGAATGTATAAACACTCAAACTATCAATATAAGCACAACAAGAATATGTATTGTAATATCCGCACGGTAATTTTCTTTTTTTGGGGGGAGTATGTTTTAACGACTTGCTTGTGGCCGTTTCGTCATTCCTAGGATGATTAATTCTGTACTTTTTGACATTCGAGTTTGTTTCGGTGTCGTTTTGTTGAGTTCCGTGTTCTTAAGTGACTTTTCCGTGCTTGAGTTCGATTCTTGCGAATCTCGTTCGAAAATGTTGTTTCGGTTTCTCATAAGTTCATTTAACATTGTTATACGTGTTGTGAATTTCAGTTTGGTTATTCGATCACGTATCGTGATTTTCGGGCATTTTGGGCTATTTTGTAATTTTTCAAAGTTGTGGGTATCCGCATTCGTGTTTGTTGTCTTGACCCTTTTCATGGTCGCGTGTGAGCTTGATTGTAGCTCAAGCTCTTAGTATGATCTTATTATGGAGCTTTTCGTGCATATCTCGAACTTGGTATTTCGATCGGAGGAGTTCGTTGTTGTAACCAGTTTTGAGAGCACTACTGTTGTAGTTCTTGGTGCATTAGCTAAGAAATCTCCTTAGCGCACGCTATCAAGTACCAGGGTCAGAGGTCAGTAGTCAGATTCAGGCCCGTTAGCGCACGCTACATTCAGGTGGCTAGCGCGCGCTAAGGTGTTGTAGTTAGCGCACGCTACGGTTCTGGTAGCGCACGCTACCGGGTAGTTCGGGGGCAGTCCAGAAGCTACTGGACTGGGTCTGGATGTCCCGTTAGCGCACGCTAAGCTATTGTGGCTAGCGCACGCTAACTGTACGTTTTGGCAGAATGTTGGTTTTTATACTTCGATAGCGCACGCTAATTAGTGAAGATTAGCGCACGCTAAGCTGTCCAGTGTATATAAACTGGACAATAGTCATTATTCTCATTTTTCATTTCCTTTCTTCTTCTTTCTGCGGGTTGAGACGAGAGCGACTAGGGTTCGCAATCTTGGCCAATTTTACTCAATCCAAAGGTATTTTGGAGGTCGTTAGGTGATTTTAACATTATCAAATCCATCATTCTTCACTGGATCAAGGTAAATTCTTGATTTTTCTTCAAGTTGACTTTTTGGGGGATCTGTTTTTGATTTCGTTGTTGTTAAACATATCCTATGGATTGAACATCCATATTTCGGTTGGGAATTCCGTTTTCATGTTTTGTCGGGTCGATTAGTGTTCTTGGACGTTTTGGGGGAAACCCTTGAACTTTCGTCGTTTGTTCCCTGAATTCAACGACTTAGGGTCGTACTGGAATTCATTTTCATTGTTGTTATTGTCGTTTGTAGTTGGTTGTCGCGGATTGGTGTTCAGCGGAGTAGTCGGATTCATAGTCGGTTCGTGTCGCCTCACTTCGGTCGATTCTCTGCGTTGTGATTATTCGAGGCAAGTACCTTGTTCATACATTTCTTGTTTTGTGGATACTATGATCGGTGATCGTCTTGGTGTGTTTGTTTGGTTGTTCGAAATGGATTTTCAAAAGATTCGGTTTGGCCTCATTAAAGGCTCCTTTTCAAAACGCGTATGTATTTTGTGAACAGTGTGTTTTGAGAATTGATTATGATTTGATTATTTTGAACGTCGAGGGCTTTAATGATACCCCTATTTGTTTAATATTGTGGAATCGTGTATTCCGTGTTAATTGTGTTGTCTTGTTGAGATTTATTCTTCATGATGGAGGTTTTGTGATGAGTATGATAATGGTGTCGAGTATGTGGCCATCTCTAGTAAATATTCTTAATGAACTTACATTCTTAGCATATTAGTATTGCATGAGTGACGTGTGTGTATGCTCACTACGGGTTAGATCCGACGGGGTCTCGGTAGGGGTCCACGGAGGGGTGGATCCGCGAGCTTTGCTTTTAACCACTACGGGTTAGATCCGACGGGGTCTCGGTAGGGGTCCACGGAGGGGTGGATCGACGGTTAATTGTGGTGCATTTTTACAAATGTGTTTTGAATTATGGCGTTTCCGGAAATATGTGTTTCAACTGATGTTTTCATGATTGCATGCATTGACTAAGTGTGTAAGAGGTAAGTTGTTCATTTGGCCTACTTGGCTAGGATGGCACTAGAGTATTTTGTCGTTTGTGTTTAGTCCTTTAGTTGTGGGGTTTTGATGTTGGAAAACGGACCTTGCTATTGTTCTTGTGTACTGTTATTTGATGAGATTTGGGTTGAGATTCCAACGGTTTTGTAAAGGTCGTTTTACGGAAAGTAAATCTTTGGGGCTGTGACCCTTTTTGGTTTTTGGAAAGAAGAGGATTCGATAATCCTAAATGGTTTTCTGTTAAAACTCCCAAGGGTATTTTTAAACCATTTTACCAATTGTTCTCTTGATTTTTGATCTTTCGAATTTGGAAAGTTTTACTCAGGCTCGGGAAGTATTTTTCGTTATGTTTGAATCTTTGAGGATTTCTGATTATTACTATTCTTGGAATATAATTTGTATGACTCATATTTGCACTTTGTACTTGCACTAGCAAAATAGTGGAATTTTACTAACCCCGGAGAAATGGGGTGGTGGTGGTGGTGGTGGATGTCTGTATTGCATTCAGATATGTGTAGATCCTTGGGGAGCATAACACAGGGTTGGTATGAAGGATGATGAAAGATGATCGATACTAATCACATGGGGATCCGTACGTTGTTGTATTGGTTCAATTGTATTTTATTTCCGCTGCAGTATTTGACACGTTGTTAGTGTAACTATCGCAAGTGCACGATATCGTATCAAGTAGTAAAGTGGACTTTTTGAGTCCGGTTTATCGATCCCACAAGGAAGTTTGGTTATAATTTGAATTATACACTATTAGTCTATTTTTATAGATACTGAGATGAGTGAAACACACAATTAAAAAGTTTGGTTTAATAATTGCAAAGATAATGCAATAATAGTTCTAAACTTATAAGGAGATAAAAAAATAGTAATAATAATAGATTGATTAATGATAAAATGAAATAGTTGGGATTACAAACTTAGTTCGTCATTAGTTATAAAAGATATATAGGAGATCATAAGATGAATTTACTTATTATGTTGTGTAGATTCGACTTTCCTTAAAAAGACGGTTTCTCTTTCGAACTATAAAACGCCCCTTACATATTGAATCAATCCACTATATTTCTATGTTGATTGGCTTCAATACATATCATTAGGATTTATGAAAATAACTCAAAGAATCATCTAAGGACTAGAGGTATATTTCTATCCCCTAGAACAACTTAGAGTGAAGATCATTTGATCTAATTAAACATATTTTCTTTCGAAACATATGAAGACCATAAATATCGTCATTTATTGGCCAAATAAATAAAGATTGTTAAAACAATGAAAATCACACACAATAATAAGTAATTCACAATAGATCTTTTATACAAAGATAAATAACATGACTAACCTTGTTTATAATCTCAACTAAAGGTTACTTAGCCCATGAAGGGTTTATTATACATATTACAAGCTTGTGTGGTCATTATTAGTTGAATCAAGAGAAAGAATTGATCCTAACTCCCTTAGTAGATAAAGGAGATAGAAGCAATAAACTCTCTCAACAACATATGCTATACCACACTTACAAAAATCACTCAAGAACACAAGTGTGTTCTTCACACAAAAAGAAAAGTTTACAAAAAATAGAAAATTATAAGATGAATGATGAATGATGAAGGATCTAAGAGGTCTGTTTATACACCTAAAGTCATCTAATAGCTCCAAAACTCCAGTATTATTACAATAGATCAGATCAATGCCAGCCATCCCCTCAATAATACACAAAAAGTATAAAAAATTAGACAAATCATAACAATCTGTCAAGAGTTACGGTCGTAACATTAAGGAGTTACGACCGTAACTTGGATGACTTACGGCCGTAACATTCTGTAGTTACGGCCGTAACTTGGCTTCGTCAATTTGTTCACTGATTGCTTTGAGAGTTACGTTTTCAGCCCATAATTTCTCAGACTTTGCGTTTTTGCCCAAAATCTTCTTCGGATGATAACTTTTGATATATAACTCTGATTTTGAATCCGGAAAGACTGCCGAATTCGTCTCGGAAAGCCTACAACATGAATATATCAAAATTTAACAAAGAGAATATTTAATAAATATGTTATTTCTTGAGTAAATCAGTTATTTAATCCGATCATCATCCGATAAAAATAAAATAAAAAAAACTAATTAATTAAAAGCAAAAAACGAGTAGACTAGCTCAATTATGGGTGAATTTTATCGATACAAACCATGGATAAGTGTACAAAACTGACATTTATCACACCCCCAAACTTGAATTCTTGCTAGTCCCGAGCAAGACTCTTTATTATTCATGCTCCAAAAATAAAAATAAAAATAAAAATAAGACGCAAAAATACTAATACACACAAAATATAAAAAGAGAAAAGGAGATCAAAATGCCATTAATACACAACAACCAGCTATATACAGTAGATAGAAATGAATCAAGATTCAAAATAAATCTACTGATGATTTTGAAGTTAAAACACGGTTTTTATTTTGTAATTCCAAAATGCAAGGTTTTTCCCCCAAAAGGCTAATTATTTCTTTCCCACTCATGATACACACGACTCCATTTAATGGTTGCTCTCGACCACTCTTTTATTTTTCTACTCAATATGAAGAAGAATTTTATTGGCGTCATCAAATATTGTGATTTTCACAAAATTGAGTGTATTGAAATCCAGCCGCTAATTAATTCAAATCTGCTCATAAACTACATCTCTTTTAGTGATAGCTTTCACACCGTTATTTGCTAACGTGTAGCTCTTTTCACTAACACAATTTCTATCTCATTTTTTTTAAAAAGGTGATAGCTTTCACACCGTTATTTGCTAACGTGTAGCTCTTTTCACCAATTTTTCTGAGACGGCAGCTACGCACCAACAATGGTTAGTCCTTTATTTTTCGCAAAATTTAAGACCCCCAAAATTAGGCAGCTGTTGCTGCTCAACACTTCTCCTTTTCGTCATTTTTTTTAGGTGATAGCTTTCACACCGTTATTTCCTAACGTGTAGCTCTTTTCACCAATGACTCCTTTTTTTAGGGAATAGAATTTTTGCAGAAAAATCATTTCTTAGTTTAAGCATGAAAAATCAAAAACTCCACAAATTAAGTAAATTTCAGTTCTATTTTTCATCAACCGATTGATTCTTCTTTTCTCAAGGTAACGAATGACTCGATTTTATATGATAATTACAAGGCTTGGAAAGAGAGATTAAGGCTCAAAAAATTTTGGAATATACAATTTTTTAACCGGTTAAAATGATTTTAGAAACTTGTATATAGCTAATTTATTGGTGTTATGGCCAGATCTAGAAATCTCAAAAATCAAAATAATATTAATATATATATATATATATATATCTAGAAATATATATTCACTAAACCTAATCAATGCCAAATAATAAAAACACACCACACACTACACTAATCAAAACATGCCACAATCAAAATCAAAATAAACAGCATAGTTCAAAAACCAACAAAATAAATGCACAAGTACGAAAACACCCCCAAACTTATAAGTAAAACTGTCCCGAGTTTTTTTTTTGAATTTAAAAGCAAGTGAGAAAACAGAAAACTCCCTGAAATTTTTAGCTTTTTGATCCTCCAGGTGTGTCGTCAGGGATGTTTAGAAAACGGAAAAGCTTTTCAAAGCACTTCTCCCTTTCTAATTGTCGCTCGATTATTTCATTCTGATTTCTCAAAATTTCAGCCTGGGATGTTTCTAATCCCCGAACTCTTTCAAGCAAATTTTCCTCAAAAGGCGTCAAGTCATCACCGGCATCCTCCTCGGCCTCATCTTCCTCCTCGTAGCTACTATCCTCTTAGGTTCCAAACGTGCTGTTGCTCCTCAACCGAGTACTAAAAATACTACTCCTACTGCCTGCCGATCCCCATGTGTTAATATATCACCTCCCGCCGAAATTTTTACTCTCTGGCTCCTGCAAATACCGGTGATAAGGCAGGGGTATGGCATCTTCTGCCTAGTCGGGACCATGCCGGCATAGTGACAAATCGTAGTATAAATGTGAGTACCCAAATCCATTTTTACCCCTCGGCGGATAGCAAATAAACCTCGCAGGTGGCAAATGGAAACCGTCGTCAGAGTTGAGGTCGGGTAAATACTCCCGGTTGCCCACATCCATAAGTACCAAGCATCATCAATTAAGTCCGCCTGGTTGTATCGGGGTTTGATCATCCCAATACTGTCATGCAGCTCGCTCACTAACGCCCAGCGTAAAACCCTATCATCCAGCACCTCTTCATTAGGTAAGATAGAAATGTCAACCGTGTTACTGTAACACCCCAAAAGGTGGCTATTACAGTGCCGTGGACCCCACACTGGGACCCACCAGGCGATATCCAAAACAGATTAAATAAACATTATTTGTGATACCGAACCACAATGAATAGTCATTACTCCGATTAGGAGTTTATCAAAAATATGGCCAACGGCCTTATAATACACAGGATCCGAAAAACAAGTATAAACCATATGGAGATGGAAAATACTTCAAATGTCAATACAACCAGATAGCAATCTAAATGAAGCAGGAAATAAATAACATAACACGGTTTAACATAACCGGACAACAAAAGATGTGGGCCCCCCGAACTAATATCCTTCGAACCCTTCGCCGTCAGCATGTTCTTCCCGTGCTTTGCCTTTGCCTCGACCTAAAATACAATACAGGTATTTCGCCCATAACACAGGGTCAGATATACATGATAATCAATTCTTCCGACATTATACAATTCACATATATAGATCTCAAGAAAATCATTCCGACTATTAATCATACCCCTCGGGCGTATGAAACAATCAGTCACAAAACATCGAACACATCCAATCATACATGGACTATGAACGATTAACAATATAGCTAAAGATGGACATCACAGTACGCCCGATCCGGAAATGTGTCCGTGTACATGTCCACCCCGTATACAGAATCCAGAATATACGTGTGACAATGTACCTAATTAGCCTCACGAACTACGTATCGTGTGCACAGTCCAATACGGAAACATCCATGTATGACTATACAAGTGCCCGGCTAAAAATCCTACACAATATCCAATCGGCACGCAGATATGATTCCGGAAATGTCACGATACAACATGACAACGAAGTTCAATGAAATACATATCCGATTAAGGATCAAGAAAACTCACCAAAGTGAAAATAAAGACCAACGAGATCAACGATTCAAAACGACGTACTTGGGAATGCAACCCCATGAAGAAAACGGAATAACGTCAATGACAATGTCAAATCACGACAAACATTACATGGACAATTTATACACATGAATTATATAACCATCACAAGAATCTAATCATCATTATAACCAAGCAAGATAACTTGCCTCAATACGGAGACGAGAATAGTCCTCTTCTTGTCGGAACAAACGAACGGTCCTCGACTAATATTGTTTACTCGAACAATCAACCTTAAACGAAATACATTTTACTCAATAACATATTCGTATAATTATCAATATAGGATTAGTAAGACGTCATCCTACAATCCTTTAGAATAGTTTGTTATTTCCAATTATCGAAGCCTTATGTCAGGAGTTCTTTTAACATCATTACAACTATAAAAATCGGTTTACAATACTTTTACCGAATGTTCACATGGTTCATCATAAACAAGAATTCTATCAAGGGTATGTTGAATAACCAATTATGATGTTAAGATCATCTTATGATGATTAAACTTTCCAAAACATTAAAATGTTGAAGGAACAAATCTGCACATTTATGATCATTTCTCCTCTCATCTAAATTGAATATAATGCTTACAACAAGATTATTAGCTATGAGGTTACACCATATTCATGAAGGTTATCAAAATCTTTCTTTACAAGGCTGGAAGATCCATTAACATCATGATGAATTCACCATTTATCTAGTATGATGATCAAAACATTCTAAGTTCTCAACACATTAGACTAATGAAAAGTTGTTATTGTTGGTTTCACAAATATCCTTAACCATTCAAAATCTTGCTGAGCTAAACATAAGGAGGATATGATTCTTAAGAAATCTGAGCAAGAAGACATCCTTCTACTTCTAATCATGGCCAAGTTCTTTCCAAGGTAAGTGAAAACTTAAAATGGTGTTTAATCACTTTATGATAACAACTCTATTAGTTAAATCCAACTATGGTAAAGTTAACTGATTCAAAGGTGTTCTACTGAGTTAAATTCGTCCAGTAAGATGAGCATGATAGTTACAACATGGTTAAAATCACTATATCATCAAGAACACATCCATCTCAAACCCTTATTTATCATATTCATCAAAAGTGTTAAAAAGGTTGGATTAAAACTATGTTTTACTTGGTTAATCTAACTCTAGGTGAAGTATAGTTCGTCATTAACATCAACATATGAAAATAATACAGAGAGGAAAGTACACCTACCTCCAGAAATGAAGAACAACCTCAATGCTATGAGAAAATATACTCCAAGCTCAAGAACACCTCTTAATCTCCAAGGAAATGAGCTCCACTCCAAGATTTAAGGCTTAGAAGCAAGTTAGGGGAGGTTGATATTGGTTTGGGAGTGCAGAGGGACGATATATGGAGAGAGAATCGGTTTGGAGTTGTGAAGAAATGAAAAACAGGTTGGTCCTATAAATAGACTGTGCAGGCTTAGCGCACGCTATCGGAACAGTTTAGCGTACGCTAACACACTTACGTGCGCTAACTGGTTAATATTACGTACGTAAGCGGCTTACAGTGGCTACTGTCTTGAATTCGCAGGTCGTTAGCGCACGCTACTGAGAAATGGGTTACGCACGCTAATAAAAGTTGACTCTAGCCGACATGACAGCTCAGAAATTACTCACATGCATGCCAACGGTTAAGGAGTTCACGTGCTGAAGTCAACTGATGCCAGATTCCCTCTTAGCGTACGCAACAGAGGAAACATTATGCACGCTAAGACACAGGATTAGCGTACGTTAATCGTACTATGTAGCGTACGCTACATCAACAGAAAAATTCGAAAATGCAACTCTCTAATTAACCTCGAATCATCACATATGAAATGAATTAACAACGATACGAAATTCAAATCTATAATATCTCAACATAATACTAAATGCAACGATTCATGATAATCAGATTATCCGAATAATACAATGACAGGTAAAAATGAAAAGTTACAGTCGGATATTACATACTCTCCCCCTTACAAAGAGTTTCGTCCTTGAAACTAAGGGGTAAATAACTCGGGGTATCTCGCTCGCATACTATCCTCGGTCTCCCACGTAGCCTCCTCGACTCCGTGTCGTGACCACTGAACCTTCAGTAGGGGAATCGTCTTGTTCCGTAACTGCTTGATCCTCCTCTCGAGTATCCGCACAGGGCGCTCCTCGTACGAATGATCCTCTGCTAATTCAATCTCTTCGAACTGAAGTACATGGCTCGGATCAGCAACATATTTTCTCAACTGGGAGACATGAAACACGTTGTGAATCTTACTCAAAGTCGGCGGTAAAGCTAGTCGATAGGCCAGATCACCTACACGCTCCAAAACCTCAAATGGCCCAATGTACCTCGGGCTCAGCTTTCCCCTCTTCCCGAAACGAAAAACACCTCGGGTAGGAGACACCTTCATTAACACATGGTCACCAACCTCGAACTCAAGTGGTCGTCGACGGTGGTCAGCATAAGACTTCTGTCGACTTTGAGCCGTTAGCAACCGACTCCTAATCAAAGTGATCTTCTCCCGAGCTGCTAATAACATATCGGGTTCCGTACTGCAGATTACGACAGTCGTCCCAACACAAAGGGGACCTACAGCGACGACCATACAATGCCTCATACGGTGCCATCTGAATCGAAGCGTGCCAACTATTATTATAAGTGAATTCCACCAAAGGCAGCTGGGCTTCCCAATCGTCCTTCCAATCAAGAGCACATGCTCTCAACATGTCCTCTAGAGTCTGGATGGTTCTCTCAGACTGACCATCGGTCTGTGGATGAAAAGCCGTACTGAAATTCAATTGCGTGCCCATTGCACGATGAACTGCCTTCCAGAAGTGTGACACGAATCGCCCGTCACGGTCTGATACAATACTCTTGGGGGTACCATGTAATCTCACAATTTCCTTAATAAACAGCTGGGCCAATCTCTCGGGACCCCACGTGTCCTTAATCTCCAAGAAGTGGGCTGATTTGGTCAGACGGTCCACAATCACCCAAATCGTATTCATTCCTCGACGACTCGTTGGCAAGCTAGTGATAAAATCCATAGATATATCCTCCCATTTCCACTCGGGAATTGGGAGCGGTTTCAGCATTCCTGTGGGTCGCTGGTGCTCAATCTTAACCTGCTGACAGGTTAAACATCTCGAAACAAATTCGGCAACCTCACGTTTCATATTCCCCCACCAATAATTCTGCTTCAAATCCTTATACATCTTGCTAGATCCCGGGTGAATAGAGTACGGGGTAGCATGGGCTTCTCTCATGATAGAGTTCCTCAATTCTTCGTCAGCGGGTACACAAACTCGATTTCTAAAGCGTATCAATCCATCCTCGTGGATCACGAATCCAGGGGCTTTCCCTTGGTTTACCTCATCCCGGACTCGAGATAAGAATAGGTCCGTAACTTGCTTCGATTTGATCATATCATCAAGAGACGAAGAAATCTCAAGGGTGCAAAGTTGTCCCTGAACACGCTGTAACCAAACTTCAATTTCTGACCTCGTAAGGTCCAACTGCAACTCTCTCTGTGCTGTCAAACGACTCAACATCTGTTCCTGCACTGTTTTACAGCTCAAAGCGTCGGCGACCACATTTGCTTTACCCGGATGGTAAAGGATCTCGATATCATAGTCCTTGATTAATTCTAGCCACCTTCTCTGTCTCATGTTCAACTCCTTCTGAGTAAAAATGTACTTTAGGCTCTTGTGGTGCAGAAAGATCGCGGGTAACTCCATAAAGATAGTGACGCCAGATTTTTAAAGCAAACACCACGGCTGCTAACTCTAAGTCATGGGTCGGATAGTTAACTTCATAAGGTCGCAATTGTCTCGACGCATAGGCAATCACTTTCCCTTCCTGCATTAATACACATCCCAGACCCTGTCTCGACGCGTCACTATACACCACAAATCCTTCCGTTCCTTTAGGTAAGACCAAAACAGGTGCCGAAATCAATCGACTCTTGAGCTCATCAAAACTTTGCTGACATGCTTCTGACCACAAATACTTCTTGTCCTTCCGCAGTAAGTTAGTCATCGGTTGCGCAACTTTAGAAAATCCTTCTACGAACCGCCGGTAGTAACTCACAGCCGAGGAAACTACGAACTTCCTTTACGTTCTTCGGTGGTAGCCAATCTCGAATGGCTTCCGTCTTTTGTGGGTCCACTCTCACCCCTTCGGATGATATCACATACCCGAGAAAGACAACCTCAGGCATCCAGAATTCACACTTAGAAAATTTCCCATAAAGCTGTTCCTGCCTCAATGTATCGAGGACTTGGTGGAGGTGACGCTCGTGCTCTACGTGGTCGCGAGAGTAAATCAGAATGTCGTCAATAAAAACGACTACAAAGCGATCCATATAGTTAATAAAAACTCGATTCATCAATTCCATGAATACCGCCGGTGCATTAGTCAGTCCAAATGGCATCACCACAAACTCATAATGCCTATAGCGAGTATGGAATGCTGTCTTCGAAATGTCAGACTCTCGAATCCTCAACTGATGATAACCAGATCTCAAGTCGATCTTGGAAAACACAGCAGCTCCCTGAAGTTGGTCCAATAAATCATCAATACGTGGCAAGGGATACTTGTTCTTGATGGTTACCCTGTTCAGCTCACGGTAATCAATACATAAGCGTAGAGATCCATCTTTCTTCCGTACAAATAGCACTGGTGCTCCCCAAGGGGACGCACTAGGTCGTATATAGCCCTTGTCAGTCAACTCCTCAAGCTGGTTCTTCAATTCCTGCATCTCAGTCGGAGCCATACGGTACGGTGCTTTTGAGAGCGGGGATGTACTAGGTTCTAACTCAATAATAAACTCCACATCACGATGATGAGGTAAGCCTGGCAACTCGTCTGGAAATACATCTGGGTAGTCTCGGACTACCGAAATGTCGGCCAATTCAACTGGTCGATCTGCTGTTTTGGTCATGTAGCACCAATAACCAATACACCCTTGATTAAGCAGTTTCGCTGCTTTCATAGCGCTGATGACTCTCCCAGAACGACTGGGATTATCACCTAGAAAAATACACTCGAAACCATCATCGGAAGTGACGGTTACCATTCGCTTGCAAACACTGAGCATTGCATCATGACGGTCCATCCAATCGATACCCAAGATTATATCATCCTTAGGTAAATCGACTACAATCAGATTTTATAACCACTCACGGTCGTTCAAACGAATTGGACAGTCCTGGACTTCACGATTTCCAATAATTCTTCTACCATCAGGTAGACCAATCATGTAGGGCTCACAATTGATAACATGGTCTATAGGCAAACGACTTAAACAAGAAGAAGATATAAAGGAGTGTGAAGCACCAGTATCAAAAAGAACACACACAGGCTGGGAGTGGATCTCGAGTATACCTGAAATCATGCTGGCCTCGGGATCGTCATCTTTCTTCATCTCGTAAATCCTGGGTTTCGTAGTTCCGGCACCAGGTGTACCACTTTGATTCCCACGGCCCATTCCCCTATTCGCCCCGGTGGTCTGATAGGAAGCGGACGGAGGCACTCGGTTCTGGACAGAGGACTGAACTGGAGCACGAGACGCTACTTGTTCATGTCCGGGCCCACTCCTGCAAAAACGAGCACGGTGACCATTCTTACCACAAGTGTGGCATGTGATGGCAGGCTTTGGGCATTTGAAGCTGATATGCCCCTGGCTCCCACAGTTATGACACACCACGGATGCGGGAACCGTTTGAGAGTGCGATCCGGCGGGCTTTGACGCCATGGGTGGTCGATCAGAAGGGTTTGGCAATGACTGGGGCTTCCTGAATGTCCCCCGGTTACTCTCAGTCTGGTTCTGGTTCCTGGATCTTTTGTTGTTGGACTGTGGTTGTTTCTTGGAAATCTCCTTCGCGGTGAGTTCGTACTCCAGAGCTTTCTCGATGAACTCTGGTAAGGTAGTACAGTGGTGATTCAACAGCTGCATTCTCATTCGGGGTTTAAGCCTCTTGAGAAAGTATTTGATCTTATCGGCCTCTGTTCGGATAATTGTCGTGGCAAAAGGAAGGAGTGCTGGAATTTCTCGGAACAGATAATACATCATCGTCTTGACGGCCTGGGGTTCAGATTCCGGCCAGTTTGGCCTCACGGAGTGGCCCTGGATAGTAACGGTCTAGCATGAGGTTTTTAAATTCCTCCCAAGTATAAACACCATCAGCTGGCCTTACTGAAAGCCACCAGGTATGAGCGCCTTTGCTAAGATAATACGCGGCTACCGAGACGCGGTTCTCTTCCGGGCAGTCCACCATCTGGAAAAGTTTCTCAAAATGCTCGATCCAATGCACAATGTCAGCAGGCTCAGAGGAGCCTTCAAAAGTCGGTGGTCGCTGGCGAGAGATGTCGCTGATAATCCGACTCACGGGTCCGCCAATCACGGGAGGAGGATGAGCCCCCTGCTGCTGGCCAGTAGCGGCCCTATGCATAGCTTCCATTAGTTGACCCATCTGGGTCATCTGTGTCATCATGCCCTGCATTACGACGTAAGGATCGACACGCGCATCCCCGCGCCCACTGTGGTGCGATTGTTACCTAGAAGGTGAACCACTGTCAGCGGAACTCTGATCCGCATCCGCACGTCTGTTGGCTCGAGGTATCGGGATTCGGCCCCTTCCGCGGCCTCGTCCCCCTCTGCCACGACCTCTCAGGTTTCTTTCCATGCTGAAAGAATCAATTATAGTGATAACCATAAGTACAGTTCAAGATACTAAAATTCATGCTAAGTTAATAGCAACAAGGAATCACATATTCAAGGAAAACGGTTATCGATACCACAAATGTCGCACCGAATATTATATCGGTGTCAAGTCGAACAATTTCAATTATATAATCAATTCAGCATTTACCTCGGATTATCAATCAGATAAATCCTGTCACAATTCCTCGAAATAACATGATCAAAAAGGAGACCCATACTGATATCAATATCATGCCAGTAATTATATCATGGCTTCATAAAGTACATATCGTTTTTGGCTCGTAGGGTCAGGCGCTTGCACAGGTCACACGTGACACGAAGGTCTCTTGATACTAGTTCATTTCTCAATGACTCATAAAAAGGAAACAACACTCTGATACCATCTTCTGTAACACCCCAAAAGGCGGCTATTACAGTGCCGTGGACCCCACACTGGGACCCACCAGGCGATATCCAAAACAGATTAAATAAACATTATTTGTGATACCGAACCACAATGAATAGTCATTACTCCGATTAGGAGTTTATCAAAAATATGGCCAACTGCCTTATAATACACAGGATCCGAAAAACAAGTATAAACCATATGGAGATGGAAAATACTTCAAATGTCAATACAACCAGATAGCAATCTAAATGAAGCAGGAAATAAATAACAAAACACGGTTTAACATAACCGGACAACAAAAGATGTGGGCCCCCCGAACTAGTATCCTTCGAACCCTTCGCCGTCAGCATGTTCTTCCCGTGCTTTGCCTTTGCCTCGACCTAAAATACAATACAAGTATTTCGCCCATAACACAGGGTCAGATATACATGATAATCAATTCTTCCGACATTATACAATTCACATATATAGATCTCAAGAAAATCATTCTGACTATTAATCATACCCCTCGGGCGTATGAAACAATCAGTCACAAAACATCGAACACATCCAATCATACATGGACTATGAACGATTAACAATATAGCTCAAGATGGACATCACAGTACGCCCGATCCGGAAATGTGTCCGTGTACATGTCCACCCCGTATACGGAATCCAGAATATGCGTGTGACAATGTACCTAATTAGCCTCACGAACTACGTCTCGTGTGCACAGTCCAATACGGAAACATCCACGTATGACTATACAAGTGCCCGGCTAAAAATCCTACACAATATCCAATTGGCACGCAGATATGATTCCGGAAATGTCACGATACAACATGACAACGAAGTTCAATGAAATACATATCCGATTAAGGATCAAGAAAACTCACCAAAGTGAAAATAAAGACCAACGAGATCAACGATTCAAAACGACGTACTTGGGAATGCAACCCCATGAAGAAAACGAAATAACGTCAATGACAATGTCAAATCACGACAAACATTACATGGACAATTTATACACATGAATTATATAACCATCACAAGAATCTAATCATCATTATAACCAAGCAAGATAACTTGCCTCAATACGGAGACGAGAATAGTCCTCTTCTTGTCGGAACGAATGAACGGTCCTCGACTAATATTGTTTACTCGAACAATCAACCTTAAACGAAATACATTTTACTCAATAACATATTCGTATAATTATCAATATAGGATTAGTAAGACGTCATCCTACAATCCTTTAGAATAGTTTGTTATTTCCAATTATCGAAGCCTTATGTCAGGAGTTCTTTTAACATCATTACAACTATAAAAATCGGTTTACAGTACTTTTACCGAATGTTCACATGGTTCATCATAAACAAGAATTCTATCAAGGGTATGTTGAATAACCAATTATGATGTTAAGATCATCTTATGATGATTAAACTTTCCAAAACATTAAAATGTTGAAGGAACAAATCTGCACATTTATGATCATTTCTCCTCTCATCTAAATTGAATATAATGCTTACAACAAGATTATTAGCTATGAGGTTACACCATATTCATGAAGGTTATCAAATCTTTCTTTAAAAGGCTGGAAGATCCATTAACATCATGATGAATTCACCATTTATCTAGTATGATGATCAAAACATTCTAAGTTCTCAACACATTAGATTAATGAAAAGTTATTGTTGGTTTCACAAATATCCTTAACCATTCAAAATCTTGCTGAGCTAAACATAAGGAGGATATGATTCTTAAGAAATCTGAGCAAGAAGACATCCTTCTACTTCTAATCATGGCCAAGTTCTTCCCAAGGTAAGTGAAAACTTAAAATGGTGTTTAATCACTTTATGATAACAACTCTATTAGTTAAATCCAACTATGGTGAAGTTAACTGATTCAAAGGTGTTCTACTGAGTTAAATTCGTCCAGTAAGATGAGCATGATAGTTACAACATGGTTAAAATCACTATATCATCAAGAACACATCCATCTCAAACCCTTATTTATCATATTCATCAAAAGTGTTAAAAAGGTTGGATTAAAACAATGTTTTACTTGGTTAATATAACTCTAGGTGAAGTATAGTTCGTCATTAACATCAACATATGAAAATAATACAGAGAGGAAAGTACACCTACCTCCAGAAATGAAGAACAACCTCAATGTTATGAGAAAATATACTCCAAGCTCAAGAACACCTCTTAATCTCCAAGGAAATGAGCTCCACTCCAAGATTTAAGGCTTAGAAGCAAGTTAGGGGAGGTTGATATTGGTTTGGGAGTGCAGAGGGACGATATATGGAGAGAGAATCGGTTTGGAGTTGTGAAGAAATGAAAAACAGGGTGGTCCTATAAATAGACTGTGCAGGCTTAGCGCACACTATCAGAACAGTTTAGCGTACGCTAACACACTTACGTGCGCTAACTGGTTAATATTACGTACGTAAGCGGCTTACAGTGGCTACTGTCTTGAATTCGTAGGTCGTTAGCGCACGCTACTGAGAAATGGGTTACGCACGCTAATAAAAGTTGACTCTAGCCGACATGACAGCTCAGACCTTACTCACATGCATGCCAACGGTTAAGGAGTTCACGTGCTGAAGTCAACTGATGCCAGATTCCCTCTTAGCGTACGCAACAGAGGAAACATTACGCACGCTAAGACACAGGATTAGCGTACGTTAATCGTACTATGTAGCGTACGCTACATCAACAGAAAAATTCGAAAATGCAACTCTCTAATTAACATCGAATCATCACATATGAAATGAATTAACAACGATACGAAATTCAAATCTATAATATCTCAACATAATACTAAATGCAATGATTCATGATAATCAGATTATCCGAATAATACAATGACAGGTAAAAATGAAAAGTTACAGTCGGATATTACAAGTACAATTAACTCCCAAATACTTGTTAATAACATCCGGTGAAAAATTAATCGATTTCCCATTCACAGTCGTCAGATGATAAGTAGGCGACCCTACCTGCCCAATGGACTTGTTGAAAGAATTGTAAAAGTTTAGGGTCAAGGTCGGGTTACCATTTGGGAGATCGGAAACGAATTTTTCCCAGCCGTTGTCTATGAATTTTTGGACGAATGGGCTAGTGATAGTGTCTCTATCCAAATCTCCAATGAAATCATCAAGATTGAACAGTCTTTCCTTAATGCACTTTGTGTTTTGATTTCTTTGCGGTGGTGCCGGTCCTTGAGACGACGAACCGACCTTTTCTTTTCATTTTGATGATTTCTTCGGTGCCATCTCTGAAGTTAAACAAAATCAAATTCCTTTTCATCACACGACTATAATCATCAAGCAAAACCAATAAAAACATAAAAAAATTCAAAGATTTTCGTTGTCGCATTTCGTCAGATACCTTGAGTTCATAGTTTTTTAACAAGTTTTTTCATTCAAACTCAAATCCACAAAGTCACCACAAATCAATGAATCGAATTACCACACAAATATCGACAATACTAACAACTAAACATGATTTAATCAACGAATCATACGGAAATAAGAATCGAAAAACAAATATGAAGTGAAAAACTAAAAACTAAAACTCAAAAATATATAAATTGTAACAAGGATTGAAAGAAAACCTGATGATTTATTTGTTAATGTTGATAAGAGAATGAATTGTATTGAAGAATTTGAGTTTTAGAAAGTAGGGATTGATAGGGGAAATTTTTTTTCGCACTGCCGGTCTTCTGGTTTCTCGTCTGGTTTGAAATGTATTGCCAAGGCCGTTTTTTTTTAATACAGACGTGTAGTTACGGCCGTAACATACCCAAGTTACGGCCGTATGGTGCATTCGTTTTCTAACATGATTTTAAGTTACGGCCGTATCCTTCCAGACTTACGGCCGTATGAGTCTTTTGTTTTTCGGACCTTGTTTTAAGATACGGCCGTAACATGCAGGAGTTACGGCCGTATAAAGCATTCGATTTTTTTTTTTTGGTTTTTTAAGTTTTTAATGTGTTTTTTAGAAAATTATAATTATTATATGTGTGAGAATAATGAAAGAAAGACTCCCTGGATTTTATGAATGATATGATCCTTGCTCTTGTTGTTGAATCTTTCCGTGTTACCCCCAAACTTATTTTGCGAAATAATAGAGATTGGGTTGCCTCCCAATAAGCGCTTTATTTAACGTCCTTAGCTTGACTTCTCGTCAGATTAATTAGGTATTCCCAGCATTATGATTGACTTTGCTGTCGAGAATTCTCCTCCCAGATATGGCTTTAACCGTTGGCCGTTTACTTTGAAACTCCCGTCGGTTGTATTATAAATCTCCACAGCTCCATGAGAAAACACCTCTTTGATCGTGTAAGGTCCCGTCCATCGTGATCACAGCTTTCCCGGAAACAGACGCAGTCGTGCATTAAAAAGCAGAACTTGGTCTCCTGTTTTAAAATCTCTTCTTAGAATTCTGTTGTCATGCCATCTTTTTGTTTTTTCTTTGTAGATTTTGGCATTTTCCTATGAGTCGAGTCGGATTTCATCCAACTCATTTAAGCTATGACAATCTTTTCTTTCCACCAACTGTTCGTCAAAGTTTAATTTTTTATAGCCCAAAAGGCTCGATGTTCAAGTTCTACTTGGCAGTGTGAGCTTTTCCAAAAACAGACGAAATGGAGACATGCCTATCGGTGTCTTATAAGGCATTACGTAAGCCCAGAGCGCATCATCCAGCTTTTTCGACCAATCTTTCCGAGATGAGTCGACTGTCATCTCAAGTATACGTTTCAGTTCACGATTGGAAACCTCGACTTGTCCACTGGTTTGTAGGTGATAAGAGGTAGCGACATGGTGTTTTACTCTGAATTTGGTCAATAGAGCCTTAACCTGGTGATTGCAAAAATGAGATCCGCCATCACTGATAATAACTCTCGGAGTTCCGAAGCGAGTGAATATATTTTTGTTTAGAAAATTTACCACGACCTTAGCTTCGTTTGTTGGTAATGCAACAGCCTCCACCCATTTAGATACGTAGTCCACAACTACAAGGATGTATTCATTAGAGAACGATGATGGAAAGGGTCCCATGAAATCAATTCCCCAAACGTCGAAGATTTCAACTTCAAGGATGAAATTCATTGGCATTTCATTTCTTTTTGACATGTTTCCATGTCTTTGGCACCGGTCACACTTCGAGACAAGTGTATGTGCATCTTTGAACAGAGTGGGCCAATAGAATCCTGCTTCAAGAATTTTTGTCTTTGCTTTTGAACCCCCAAAATGTCCTCCATAGTGAGAGGAATGACATCTTTCTAATACCTTCTCCATTTCTTCTTCCGGTATGCATCTCCGGATGATTTGATCAGGTCCTTGTCTGAACAATAGAGGATCTTCCCAGTAATAGTATTTCAATTCGGAGAAGAATTTTTTCTTTTGATGATGGGAAAAATTTGGGTGAATTATTCCACTAACAAGGAAATTAACGATGTCAGCATACCATGGTGCATTTTGTTTTTCCTGGATATTAGAGACTTGGAACAGTTGTTCATCCGGAAATACTTCATTTATTTCCTTCTCTTGAGCATTGTTTTGGTCTAGTCTAGAGAGATGATCCGCCACTTGGTTTTCTGTTCCCTTTTTGTCTCTGATTTCTATGTCGAATTCTTGCATAAGTAGAACCCATCGGATTAGCCTTGACTTTGCATATTGCTTTGTCATCAAATATTTCAAAGCTGAATGATCAGTGAAGACAATGACCTTCGATCCCAATAAGTAGGATCGAAATTTATCAAAGGCATAAACCACTGCCAGCATCTCTTTTTCAGTTGTTGTGTAGTTCAGCTGAGCATCATTCATAGTCCTGCTAGCATTGTAACACCCCAATTCACAACTGGGACATTACACGCCGTAGAACCCTCGTGAGGTCTACCAGGCTAACACATGACAAATAAACCACAATGTAGTCCCGAATAATGCACTCAAAAGTAAATAAGGTCGTGGCCTCGGCCAAAACATTTTTAACGTAATACATGAACAGAGGTTAAATACCAATTTATTGCCCACGCAGGGGACTTAAACCAAGTTTCAAAACAGACAGTCTAACTTCAATACTCGACAATGCAATGACAAAACACAAAAATTCAGACTCGAGCCACATCATCAAGCCAGCCCATCCTTCGCGTGCGTGTCCCGTGCCTGCCCCTCAGCCCTCCCGGTACCTGAAATGCATAAGACGCATTTCCCCCATTTAAGGGGTTAGCATTCGAATAGCTAGTGCAAGTACACAATTACACAACATTATATACAAAAACGGTTTTACACAATCATCTCAAACATAAGTCATTTGCCACATATATATTCCGGAATACTACATTGGCAATCACATCGATTTCCAATCATCACGATATCACAAAATCACAACTGGTATCCCGTGGCCGTACCCCTTAGTATCGACCCCCAGACATCCCGTCGAACACTCCGGGTGGGATACCACTTCCGCGGCCGTACCCCTTAGTATCGACCCCCAGACATCCCGTCGGACACTCCGGGTGGAAGTTTCAATCACACACGCACCCAAGTCCACTTCCGCGGCCGTACCCCTTAGTATCGACCCCCAGACATCCCTTCGGACACTCCGGGTGGAAGGAACACAACTCACGCACCCAAAAATCACCATTCATCATTCATTTCGAAAATCACAATATACATAACGAAATGTAATACATGTACTTGCCTTGAACACGATGAAATAAGGGAAACAACGAAGGAATAGGTTTTGGTCCGAACAATCCTCCCAAATCCGCTCCTAACACAACAACGGTATACAACAAGTCTCAATAATGCGGAAAGGTAAGAATTAATCCTTATTCTACCCGTTGGGACAATTCATCGGACACCAAGAGTGCATAAGGAAATGAAATCGGTCAATGGTATAACAACGGGATTTCATCCCATTCAAAAACAAGAAAACCATGGGTCGCGTGAATACTATCAAAATCTAATAACAACATCGGTTAATTCGAATTAAAACACAAGATCACCACCAAACCCACCCCGAAATCATACTAGGGTTGAAGGAGTTCTTACCTCTTGAAGATTCAAGCCCTATAATCCGAAGAACACGTGCTAGATCCACAATCCGAGCTACACGATCGAAGGAGGATGAAGAAAATCAAACACTCAAATGATTTGTGAAGGAAAAACCCTCCCTCAAGCTCTCTCTCTCGGTTGTAGGTGAAGAAAAGGGAAAAAAAATGAGCTGAAATGCTCAAAAAACGAATTTAAAGGGATTGACTACCCTGCCGGACACGGCCCGTGCCGATCGGCACAGTCGTGTCGCACAGCTGGCCGACAGGGACTCGACCGTGTCCTGCTTGACACCGTCGCGGCGCGGAGGGCCTTCCGATAGCGACCCGTCCGACAGCGACTCGGCATGACTCGACCGTGTCCTGGAACACGGTCGGGCGTGTCGACAGTCGATTCAGGCTTATCCGGAAGAGTTCGACTCGGCCGTGCCAAACGACACGGTCGAGTCCTTTGGGCAGATACTTCGGCATTTTCGGACGAGTACGGCACGGGCCGTGTCGGACGACACGACCGAGTCCGGTCGGCAGTGATCGGCCAAAAGCTGAAAAATGAGCGGGTGAACGAAAACGATCATAACTCTCTCGTCCGGACTCCGATTGACTCACCGTTTGAACCATTGGAAAGCTAATTCGATGCTCTATAATATTGCAAAGATTTAGAATTTTTGGAGTTACCAAAAATTAATGGTGATCTAACAAAGTCGAACTTATAAGAGGAAGTTGAAACAATGAACAATAATGATACACAACTCGAAGTTTTTCCGAACGGTGAACACGGTGAATGAACATGATTGATGAATGATTATAATTGAGTGAAAATACACTGAGTGACAATTACATACTGATAATTACTGAATGAAAATGAATGAATTACAACCGGGTATTACATTATCTCCCCCTAAAAATAAGTTTCGTCCCGAAACTTACAACATGAATAACTCGGGGTATCTCGACCTCATACTCTCCTCCGTTTCCCACGTGGCTTCCTCGGATCCATGCCTCGACCACTGCACTTTGACCAAAGGAATGGTTTTGTGCCTGAGTTGCTTCACTCGACGCTCTAAGATCTGAATCGGCCTCTCCTCGAAGGTAATGTCGGGCCCCAACTCGATCTCTCCAAAATCAATAATATGGCTAAGGTCCGATACGTACTTCCTAAGATTGGAAACATGAAATACATTATGCACGTGGCTCAGGGACGGCGGCAAGCCTAACCGATACGCAAGCTCTCCAACTCTATCTAAAATCTCAAACGGCCCGATATATCTCGGACTAAGTTTACCCTTCCGACCGAAGCGGTAAACTCCCCGTGTCGGCGACACCTTAAGCAAGATGTGATCTCCCACCTCAAACTCCAACGGTCGGCGACGTGTATCGGCATAAGACTTCTGCCGACTACGCCGTCAACAATCTACCACGAATCAGGGTAACCTTCTCCCTCGTCTCAACTATCATGTCGGGCTCGGTACCGATTAGCTCAGACGTATCATCCCAACACAACGGCGATCTGCACCTCCTCCCATACAACGCTTCGAATGGTGCCATTTTGATCGAGGCATGCCAACTATTGTTGTACGTGAACTCGATCAACGGCAAGTGTGTCTCCCAATCATCCTTCCAATCTAAAGCACAGGCTCGTAACATATCCTCTAGCGTCTGTATCGTCCGCTCAGACTGTCCGTCTGTCTGAGGGTGGTAGGATGTACTAAGTCTCAACTCGGTTCCCAAAGCTCTATGAACGGCCTGCCAAAATAGTGATATGAACCGGCCATCACGATCCGAAACAATACTCTTAGGGGTCCCATGCAATCTCACTATTTCCGCAACAAACACTCGTGCAAGCCTCTCCGGCCCCCAAGTGTCCTTAATACTTAGAAAATGAGCTGATTTGGTTAGTCGATCAACAACGACCCAAATCATGTTCATTCCCGTCCGAGTCTTAGGCATACCGTAATGAAATCCATAGAAATGTCCTCCCATTTCCACTCCGGAATAGGAAGTGGTCGTAAAGCCCAGCTGGTCGCCGATGCTCGATCTTAACTCGCCGATGGTCAAACACCTCGACACAAACTCGCTAACGTCGCCTTCAAATTACTCCACTAAGAGTTGCTCCTCACATCCTTGTACATTTTACTCGTACCGGGATGTATGGAGTAAGGTGTGGTATGAGCTTCACTCAAGATCTTGTCTCGGCTCAACAACACTCGGTACACATAGTACGCCGCGAAATCTCAAAACTCCATCATCGTGAACCACAAATCCGGGGCTTTCCCCTTCCTCACATCCTCCCTCAACTGACCAAAAACGGATCATCATCTTGCCGCCTTGATATCATCGCCAAGGACGAAGTGATCTCTAACGCACATAATCGACCACGAATTCTCGAACCCAAACCTCGATATCGACAAATAAAATCCCGCTGGATCCTACTCGTGGGTGTAAGTACCTCTAACATCCGCAACGCCATCGGCTTCCGGCTCAACGCATCACCACTACGTTAGCCTTACCGGATGGTAAAGTATCTCGAGGTCGTAATCTTTAATTAGTTCCAACCACCTACGCTGTCTCATATTCAATTCTTTTCCGATCAAGATATACTTCAAGCTCTTATGATCCGTAAAAATCTTACAAGACGACCCATAAAGATAATGCCTCCAGATCTTTAAGGCGAAAACGACCGCAGCTAACTCCAAATCGTGCGTGGGATAATTCACCTCGTAAGGTTTCAACTGGCGGGACGCATCAGCAATGACTCCATCTCTCTGCATCAAAACACATCCTAGACCAAGGCCCGAAGCATCACTATACACTACGAAGTCCTCGTTCCCCTGAGGCAATGCTAAAACGGGTGCGGTAGTCAGACGTCTCTTTAACTCGTCAAAGCTGTCCTGCCTGTCTGCAGTCCACTCGAACTTCTGAGTTTTCTGGAGCAACTGAGTGAGTGGTCTAGCGATCTTAGAAAATCCCTCAACGAATCTGCGGTAATAGCCGGCAAGACCCAGAAAACTCCTCACCTCCTTCACATTCTTAGGCGGCTCCCAAGCCATCACCGCTCTATCTTCTCGTGGATCTACTCGATTCCCTCTCTGAAATCACATGCCCGAGGAACGCTACTCGAGCCAAAATCACACTTAGAGAACTTCGCGTACAACTTCTCAGTCCTCAAAGTGTCTAATACAATCCGAGATGAAAGGCGTGCTCCCGATTCCGTGAATAGATAAGAATATCGTCGATAAAAACGACTACGAATTTGTCTAGATACTCAATGAAAACTTTGTTCATCAACCGCATGAACAACTGCTGGGCATTAGTTAGCCCGAAAGGCATAACCACAAACTCGTAATGGCCATATCTCGTCCAAAGGCGCTTTGAATATCGACGTCCCGAATTCTCAATGGTAGTAGCCCGATCGCAAATCAATCTTGAAAAGACTGCCGCCTAAGCCGATCAAACAAATCGTCAATCTGGGCAAAGGGTATTTATTTTTGATGGTCAACTGTTTAATTCTCGAAAATCGATGCATAAACGGCGACCCATCTTTCTTCTTAACGAAAGTACGGGCGCACCCCAAGGCAATGCGCTCGGTCGAATATACCCTTTTTCTAACAATTCTCCCAATTGGTTCTTCAACTCTAACATCTCCGACGATGCCATACGATACGGTGCTCGAGAAATAGAAATGCATTCGGCTCAAGATCGATAGGAAACTCCACCTCTTCTTTGTGGTGGTAACCCCGCAAGTCGTCTGGGAAAACATCGGGATACTCACCAACAAGCTGGAATTGACGACATGTCAACTCCACCATCTTCCGCCTTGAGCGTAACACGATGAGCCGACACAACCACGGTTCGAAGTTTCATCGCCTTCAAGGCGTTAATCACGCCTCGATCTACCGGCCATACTGACGAGAGTATGCTCGGTGCCATCCTCGGCCACGATCGAGATAGTACGAGTCCGATAGTTCATGATAGCACCGTGACGCTCTAACCAATCGTCCCGAGGATTAAATCCTCACCCTTGAGGTCGATAACAATGAGGTTCGAGGGCCGTCTCGGCTCCCGATCCTCACGGCAATCCCTAACTTCCGGTCCCCAACCATGCGATCCCGCTAGGCGTACCCACCACAAACGGTTCACATTCAAACAAGCGATTAAAGCCAATACGATTCACACAATCCGATGCAATAAAGGAATGGGTAGCACCGAATCAAAAGCACTAAACTGGATGAGTAAGGATCCGAGTGGTACTGACGCCACCGAATGTCCGCCTCCTCGTGCGCCTCATATGGTACAATCGGGGTGGATCAACCCGAGCTCGAGGCTGCGCGCGATCCGGGCATCCCCGACCTCTACCGCGACCCGAACCTGCGGAACTGAATAGCCGGAGTGTTATGATCCTCCGATCGGTAGTGGTAGTCGGAACTATAGCGGCCTTGGTGGCTCTCTCACAATGAGTCACCCGATGTCCGGCCTGCCCGCAAGTGTAGCAAGTAACTGGAGGAAAAGGACAATCCTTCATCAAATGCTCATATTGGTTGCAGTTAAAACAAACCCTGCCACCAGAAGCAACGGTCTGAACTGAACGGTTACCCTGAGATCCACCGGCCTGACGGAACGGCCTCTTCCCCGGTATGGGAGCAGAACGAGACCTCGAAAACTGACCACCCTTCCCGGTCAAGAATCCACCGGTAGTCTTCTGCTTCTTAACTTCCGAAACCGACTCTGATTCCGGAACCGCCATCTCGATCGCTAGGGCGCGATCCTGGTATTCCTTCAAAGTGGCACACATGAGCGGTGCCATACTCTGCCTAATATGCGGCTTCATGCGCATGTTGAAGTAACGGATTTTATCAGCCTCCGATCTCACTTGATCTCTTACGAACCCCAACTGCTGATTGTAAGAAATGATGGCCTGAGAAATCGGCACATCCTGAGGTGTAGCGGTGAAAAACTCCACAATTCTGCGCTCCTTAGCGGCGGTGGACAATATTCGCTTCCATAGCAGCCTGAACTCCTCCCAAGTGGCCCGACGATCTCTCGGGCGCAACGGCCTCCCACCACTCCGCGATTCTTTATCCGGGAGGTCTTGGGCAATATGTACCCTTGTCTTCGGGACAAGCTACGGCATCAAAGGTCTGGACAATCAAAGAGCCAATTCTCCCAACCGAGGGAGTCGGAAGATCCGGAGAAACGAGGAGGGTGCATCTTGGACACCGTGAAGCCACTTACTAGCTTCCTCTTCGGGTGTCGGGGCGGATTAAGCGTCCACCACTGAGCTATTCGAGCAAGGTGGGCTACTAGCTTTGAAATCGGCGGTAGCCGGCGTCGGCATTATTACCCGACGGCACTGAGTGAGAGGCTGAGTCCGCAGAGGACTGAGAAAGTGAGCCCTCCTCATTATCAGCACCCCGACCACGGCCTCGGCCGCGTCCCCTAGCCGGTCTACCACGACCTCTCAACATACTGAAGGAAAATAAGAAAAGGACAAGATCAGAAAGATTCACAATTCACAAAGTTGGTAACACAAGTCACGATTCCGAACAGCGCAAGAAAACGAATTACAGAGATATAAGAGTTCGAGGAGACTTACAGCCACGGGTCGCACGAAAAGACGGTAGCATGATGATATTAGGCTCAATGACTGACTCTAATGACGCAACTGACAGACCCAAAATTCACCGACAGCCTAGGTATTCAAAACCTAAGCTCTGATACCATAAATGTAACACCCCAATTCACAACTGGGATATTACACGCCGTAGAACCCTCGTGAGGTCTACCAGGCTAACACATGACAAATAAACCACAATGTAGTCCCGAATAATGCACTCAAAAGTAAATAAGGCCGTGGCCTCGGCCAAAACATTTTTAACGTAATACATGAACAGAGGTTAAATACCAATTTATTGCCCACGCAGGGGACTTAAACCAAGTTTCAAAACAGACAGTCTAACTTCAGTACTCGACAATGCAATGACAAAACACAAAAATTCAGACTCGAGCCACATCATCAAGCCAGCCCATCCTTCGCGTGCGTGTCCCGTGCCTGCCCCTCAGCCCTCCCGGTACCTGAAATGCATAAGACGCATTTCCCCCATTTAAGGGGTTAGCATTCGAATAGCTAGTGCAAGTACACAATTACACAACATTATATACAAAAACGGTTTTACACAATCATCTCAAACATAAGTCATTTGCCACATATATATTCCGGAATACTACATTGGCAATCACATCGATTTCCAATCATCACGATATCACAAAATCACAACTGGTATCCCGTGGCCGTACCCCTTAGTATCGACCCCCAGACATCCCGTCGAACACTCCGGGTGGGATACCACTTCCGCGGCCGTACCCCTTAGTATCGACCCCCAGACATCCCGTCGGACACTCCGGGTGGAAGTTTCAATCACACACGCACCCAAGTCCACTTCCGCGGCCGTACCCCTTAGTATCGACCCCCAGACATCCCGTCGGACACTCCGGGTGGAAGGAACACAACTCACGCACCCAAAAATCACCATTCATCATTCATATCGAAAATCACAATATACATAACGAAATGTAATAAATGTACTTGCCTTGAACACGATGAAATAAGGGAAACAACGAAGGAATAGGTTTTGGTCCGAACAATCCTTCCAAATCCGCTCCTAACACAACAACGGTATACAACAAGTCTCAATAATGCGGAAAGGTAAGAATTAATCCTTATTCTACCCGTTGGGACAATTCATCGGACACCAAGAGTGCATAAGGAAATGAAATCGGTCAATGGTATAACAACGGGATTTCATCCCATTCAAAAACAAGAAAACCATGGGTCGCGTGAATACTATCAAAATCAAATAACAACATCGGTTAATTCGAATTAAAACACAAGATCACCACCAAACCCACCCCGAAATCATACTAGGGTTGAAGGAGTTCTTACCTCTTGAAGATTCAAGCCCTATAATCCGAAGAACACGTGCTAGATCCACAATCCGAGCTACACGATCGAAGGAGGATGAAGAAAATCAAACACTCAAATGATTTGTGAAGGAAAAACCCTCCCTCAAGCTCTCTCTCTCGGTTGTAGGTGAAGAAAAGGGAAAAAAATGAGCTGAAATGCTCAAAAAACGAATTTAAAGGGATTGACTACCCTGCCGGACACGGCCCGTGCCGATCGGCACGGTCATGTCGCACAGCTGGCCGACAGGGACTCGACCGTGTCCTGCTTGACACGGTCGCAGCGCGGAGGGCCTTCCGATAGCGACCCGTCCGACAGCGACTCGGCATGACTCGACCGTGTCCTGGAACACGGTCGGGCGTGTCGACAGTCGATTCAGGCTTATCCGGAAGAGTTCGACTCGGCCGTGCCAAACGACACGGTCGAGTCCTTTGGGCAGATACTTCGGCATTTTCGGACGAGTACGGCACGGGCCGTGTCGGACGACACGACCGAGTCCGGTCGGCAGTGATCGGCCAAAAGCTGAAAAATGAGCGGGTGAACGAAAACGATCATAACTCTCTCGTCCGGACTCCGATTGACTCACCGTTTGAACCATTGGAAAGCTAATTCGATGCTCTATAATATTGCAAAGATTTAGAATTTTTGGAGTTACCAAAAATTAATGGTGATCTAACAAAGTTGAACTCATAAGAGGAAGTTGAAACAATGAACAATAATGATACACAACTCGAAGTTTTTCCGAACGGTGAACACGGTGAATGAACATGATTGATGAATGATTATAATTGAGTGAAAATACACTGAGTGACAATTACAGACTGATAATTACTGAATGAAAATGAATGAATTACAACCGGGTATTACAATCATAATGGATCACATGCATCATTTTGTCCTTCTTCTGGCCCAGCACGCCCCCCACGGCATAATCACTTGCATCGCACATCAAAATGAATGGAATAGTCCAATCTGGAGAAATGATGATTGGAGCTGATGTAAGCTTATCCTTCAAAGTTGCAAAGGCCGCGTGGCATTCATTTGTGAAAAGGAATGGTGTATCTTTCTCAAGCAAAGAACAGAGAGGTTTTGCTATTTTTGAGAAATCTTTTATGAACCTCCGATAGAATCCTGCATGCCCGAGAAAACTCCTTACTCCTTTCACCGAAATTGGTGGAGGAAGTTTTGCAATCACTTGGATCTTTGCCTTATCGACTTCAATTCCATGTTGTGAGATTCTATGGCCAAGTACGATTCCTTCCTGGACCATGAAGTGACATTTCTCCCAATTGAGAACTAAATTTGTGTCTTCACATCTTTCCAAGACCATGCCTAAGTGATTTAGGCATTTATCAAATGAATCTCCAAAAACCGAGAAATCGTCCTTGAAAACTTCAATGAATTTTTCAACCATGTCTGAGAATATTGACATCATGCATCTCTGAAATGTGGCTAGAGCATTGCACAATCCGAATGGGATTCTTCTATAGGCAAATGTTCCATAAGGGCATGTAAATGTTGTTTTCTCTTGGTATTCTGGGGCTATTACGATTTGGTTGTACCCTGAATAGCCGTCGAGAAAACAGTAGTAAGAATGTCCCGCCAATCTATCGAGCATTTGATCAATAAATGGGAGTGGAAAATGATCTTTTCTGGTCGTTTTGTTGAGCTTCCTGTAATCAATGCACATTCTCCATCCTGTGATGGGTCGTGTTGGTATAAGTTCATTGTGCTCGTTCTCTATGATTGTGATTCCACTCTTTTTGGACTCCATATGTACAGGGCTCACCCATGGACTATCTGAGATTGGGTAAATGATTCCTGCGTCAAGTAATTTAAGAATCTCTGCCTTCACAATTTTCTTCATGTTTGGATTCAAACGTTGTTGATGCTCAATTGAAGGTTTGCAGTCATCTTCCATCAAAATTTTGTGAGTGCATATAGAGGGGCTTATTCCTCTAATGTCCGCAAAAGTCCATCCAATTGCTCTTTTGTGATTCCTCAATACCCTTAGTAATTTCCCTTCTTCTAGTTCGGTCAATATGTTAGATATGATGACCGGAAGTGTAGAGGAAACGCCCAAGTAAGCGTATCTCAAATGTGTGGGTAGAGGTTTGAGATCAAGTATTGGAGCTTCTTGTAAAGAAGGGAGGGGTTTAGCGGAGCTTGTCCCCAATTCTTCAAAATGTGAATGCCTTCTTAAGGGTGGTAGTGCTTCTAGATAGTTAACTGTTTCGGCCAAGTGATATTCTTCTTCCATGCTGGTTAGAGAATTTGCTATACATGTCTCAAGAGGATCTTTAGATAGAATTTTCTCTAAAGACTTGTTCACCATTGCTTCAATTGCGTCTATTCTTAGACAATACTCATCTGTGGAGGGTTGATTCAAAGCTTTTAGGACATCGAAGATGACATGTTCGTCTTCCACTCTGAGAATTAGCTTTCCTTCATAGACATCAATAAGAGCACGTCCGGTTGCGAGAAATGGTCGTCCCAAAATAATGGGAATATCCTGATCTTCTTCCATGTCAAGGATGATAAAATCTGCTGGAAATATGAATTTATCAACCTTGACGAGCACATCTTCTATTATCCCACGTGGATATTTGATTGACCGATCGGATAATTGTAGTGAAACTGTTGTTGCTTTTGCTTCTCCCAAGTTCAATTTGTTGAAAATTGACAGGGGCATCAAGTTGATACTTGCCCCTAAATCACAAAGAGCTTTGCCAAAATTTACTTCACCAATTGTACACGGGATTGTGAAAGTTCCCGGATCTTTTAGCTTGGGTGGCAACTTCTTTTGTAGTATTGCGCTACATTCCTCTGTTAGCATGACAGTTTCGTATTCTTCAAGCCTTCGTTTGTTGGAAAGAATATCTTTCATAAATTTGGCATAGCTTGGCATTTGTTCTAGAGCATCGGCAAAAGGAATGTTGATGTGTAGCTTTTTGAAAATTTCCAAGAATTTTCCGAATTGAGCATCGAGCTTGTGATTCTTCAACCGTTGAGGAAATGGAATAGGTGGAACATAAGATTTTGTAGCAACTGGACCTTTTTGAGATGAAGGTCCTGTATCAGATTCTTTTTCTGATTCTTGATTTTGTTTATTTTTCTGTTTTTCCAGATGATTTTCCATAGAAATTTCGGGCAACTGCACTCCACTTATTGTTGTGATAGCTTGGACATTTTCCCTTGGATTTACCCCGGTATTGCTAGGTAACATGCCATGAGATCTTTCTAAAAGTATTTTGGCCATTTGGCCAACTTGTGTCTCCAGATTTTTAATTGAAGCATCATTGCGTTGTTGATACTTCAGTTGTTGTTCAGCTAGCTTCGTGATTGCTTCTTCCCATCCGGGCTTCTTTTCTTGATGCGTTGGATTCAACACATTGTTGCTGTTTGCATAAGAAAAATTTGGATGATTTTTGTACCCTGGATTGTATGTTGGCCCGTAAGGATTGTATGCTTGCCTTTGGATATTCTGAGCATACGCCACTTGTTCTGGTGGTGGTGGTGACTGCTCCTGTTGCACTAAGGGACAGATAGTGCTGTTGTGAGTTGCTCCACAAATTTCACATGAAAAAGCTGAAACTTATGGAGTTTGCACCGTCTTCACAGATTGAGGAGTTGAAAAAGACATTTCCTCGACTTTTTTTGATAGAGCTTCAATTTTTGCCAACATAAGTGAATAAGAATCCACTTCAAAAACACCATTTGGTTTCTTTTGGATATTTAATGCGGCCATCTTTCACTTTGTTCACTTATAACCTCAAAAAGATTATAAGCCTCTTTCATAGTTTTGTTGCCCAGTGAGCCATTTGATGATGAATCGACATTGGCTCGGCATGAAGGTAAAATTCCAGAATAGAAGTAATTGACTTGTGCTCCCAAATTAAAACCATGGTTAGGACATTTTCGTAGCGTATCCTTGTATCTCTCCCATGCTTCGTGGAAAGATTCTGAATCTTGTTGACGAAATGTAGAGATTTCGTATTTGAGTTTCGCCACTTTTATTGGTGGAAAGTATTTAGTGGTGAATATTTGGACAAATTCGGGCTAATTTGTTATGCTTCGTGCTGTAAAAGTATCTAGCCACTCTCTTGCTCTGTCCTTCAAAGTGTGCACGAAAAGTCTCATTTTGATCGCCTCGTCATTTACATTTGGATATTTGAAATTTCCACAAATGTCCACAAAACGGTTAATATGGAGATATGGATTCTCGTCGGTTCTTCCATAGAATGAGTTGTTGTTGGAGAAGAGATTGATGACATTGGGGCGAATTTGAAAATTGTCCACTCCAAATGGTGGATAGATTACACTTGATTGAACGCTCAAAGATGGGGGGTTCATGAATTCCCCAAAGAGCATGTTCTTCATCTATTTCCGGCACAATAGGATATTGTTGATGTTGAATGTTTTGAACATTAGGTATTCCCCCCACCGGAGGAATTCTTTCGTTATCATTTCCTTGGGGGAGACGTGGATTTAGTTCGTCCGCCATTGATGGTGAAGAAATAATGTTTTTTTTTTGTTCTCTTCGCCTTCTTCTGAATGTGGCTTCGATCTCGGGATCTAGTGAAACTAAATCGCGATTGTACGTCCTTCGCATAGAAAAGAGAATCTACAACAAAGAAAAAGTTGTATTTTTAACAATAGTTAATAATGTAATTTTTCAAATATAACTTATACTTCCCCAGCAACGGCGCCAAAAACTTGACACGTTGTTAGTGTAACTATCGCAAGTGCACGATATCGTATCAAGTAGTAAAGTGGACTTTTTGAGTCCGGTTTATCGATCCCACAAGAAAGTTTGGTTATAATTTGAATTATACACTATTAGTCTATTTTTATAGATACTAAGATGAGTGAAACACACAATTAAAAAGTTTGGTTTAATAATTGCAAAGATAATGCAATAATAGTTCTAAACTTATAAGGTCATAAAAAAATAGTAATAATAATAGATTGATTAATGATAAAATGAAATAGTTGGGATTACAAACTTAGTTCGTCATTAGTTATAAAATATGTATAGGAGATCATAAGATGAATTTACTTATTATGTTGTGTAGATTCGATTTTCCTTAAAAAGATAGTTTCTCTTTCGAACTATAAAACGCCCCTTACATATTGAATCAATCCACTATATTTCTATGTTGATTGGCTTCAATACATAGCATTAGGATTTATGAAAATAACTTAAAGAATCATCTAAGGACTAGAGGTATATTTGTATCCCCTAGAACAACTTAGAGTGAAGATCATTTGATCTAATCAAACATATTTTCTTTCGAAACATATGAAGACCATAAATATCGTCATTTATTGGCCAAATAAATAAAGATTGTTAAAACAATGAAAATCACACACAATAATAAGTAATTCACAATAGATCTTTTATACAAACATAAATAACATGACTAACCTTGTTTATAATCCCAACTAAAGGTTACTTAGCCCATGAAGGGTTTATTATACATATTACAAGCTTGTGTGGTCATTATTAGTTGAATCAAGAGAAAGAATTGATCCTAACTCCCTTAGTAGATAAAGGAGATAGAAGCAATAAACTCTCTGAACAACATATGTTATACCACACTTACAAAAATCACTCAAGAACACAAGTGTGTTCTTCACACAAAAGGAAAAGTTTACAAAAAATGGAAAATTATAAGATGAATGATGAATGATGAAGGATCTAAGGGGTTTATTTATACACCTAAAGTCATCTAATAGCTCCAAAACTCCAGCATTATTACAATAGATCGGATCAATGCCACCATCCCTCAATAATACACAAAAGTATAAAAATTAGACAAATCATAACAATCGTCAAGAGTTACGGTAGTAACATTAAGGAGTTACGGCCGTAATTGATGACTTACGGTCGTAACATTCAGTAGTTACGGCCGTAACTTGGCTTCGTCAATTTGCTCACTGGTTGCTTTGAGAGTTACGTTTTCAGCCCAGAATTTCTCAGACTTTGCGTTTTTGCCCCAAATCTTCTTCGGATGATAACTTTTGATATATAACTCTGATTTTGAATCCGGAAAGACTGCCGAATTCGTCTCGGAAAGCCCTACAACATGAATATATCAAAATTCAACAAAGAGAATATTTAATAAATATGTTATTTCTTGAGTAAATCAGTTATTTAATCCGATCATCATCCGATAAAAATAAAATAAAAAAAACTAATTAATTAAAAGCAAAAAATGACTAGACTAGCTCAATTATGGGTGAATTTTATCGATACAAACCATGGATAAGTGTACAAAACTGACACTTATCAGTATTCTTTCCCCGTTGTTCGGGAGTGTGTTGTATTCGACCCCTATGTGGGCATGTATTGAGATTGAGTTGTCTGTATTTATTGAAAGACCAAATTGGTCTGCTGAGTCATTTTGGCCTTAAAGGCGATGTTGAGGTATTTGATTTTAGTTACCAGCCTGGTAGATCCTTGAGGAGGGTCTACAACGTGTAATATCCCTGAGCGAATTGGGGTGTTACATAAATGGTATCAGAGCTTAGGTTGTGGAAACCTAGGCTATTGGGTCAAGTTGTGTCTGTTGAGTTTTGTCTCGTCGGATTTATCTAACTGAGTCGTGTCGCGACGCGTCGTCTGAGTTTGTTGGTCGTGATTAGTATCGTGGGGCGATCATCATCTTCGTGCGACCTGTGGATGTAAGTCTCCCTTCCTTGCGTTGTGCCTCGTGTAACACGAGCTACTTGTATGATTAGTTGTTGAGTGATGAATCTTTATGTAGATTCTTGGTTTCGTGATGTGTGGTTATTCGGCTCTCATATATGAGGAGTGGTGTCGATGCTAATGTATTTTTGACTGTTGACTTCGTCCGCTGCGTGTGTATTTCAAATTGATTTGCACGCTTTGCAAGTATTTTTGGAAACCTTTGTGCTTACTATGGATCGTGCTTATATGTGTTGGATTTGCTCACTCCGGGAGGGTCCGATGAGGCCTCGGGGGAATCCGAGACTTCATTCCGGATTCACGAGCTTGTTTCACTAGCCAGTTCAGGAGGGTCCTTAGCGGCCTCGAATGGTATCAATGGTTTCGCCCCGATCCTAGACGGTTTTCGACGGTGATATTTGATTGTTTGTTTTCCGGTAAAAGACATGTATTGTCTTGATTTTGAACGATTTGATGCATTTACTATGATGTATTTAAGCGAATGTCGATACGTGTGAGTTTTGGGAATTCTGGCCTGTTGGATTTCTAAAAACCTTGAGTATATTAGAAAATAAAATTCGAGACGTACTTTTAAAATGGATTATTTTCTCGCGGTACTTTCAAGGTGCCTTCTAGTGCCACAATATGTTTCAAAATTATTCCACTTTGAGGACCAAAATATTTTGAGATATTTCCAATGATTTAGAAACGCATTTGCTTAGACCCGAAGGTCGAATATATCTGAAAAGTTTTAATTTAAAGAAAGGTGTCCTCAAATTTTTATTAAATGCAAGATGGTTTCTCAAAGTCTCGATGACGATGTTTGTACTATTTTTTATCGATATATGATACTCAAGATCAACTGATGTTTCCAAATTATTTTTAAAAGGTGGTTTTCGTTTTTAAAACCTATCATTTCCTGTTACGGTCGGGGAATGTGTGTGATGTTAGCATTGTCGTTAGGGTGTTGGCCCTATGAGTTGTGATTGAGTGGGTGGTGTGAGCGTTGAGTCGTTCGCCACACATTTGTTGTGTTAGCCCTATGTGAGAGGTGTGATGTTGGTATTGAATGTTGTCGCCTCATGGCGATTTGTGTGTTATCGCACATGTGCGAGCTGTTAGGGATTGGGTTTGTATGATTGTGTGCATATGTGATTGTTCCGTGATGTGTCGGTTTCTTGTTGTATTGTTACCTTGCTTCCGTTATTGTGAGTCTCGGGGACGACACTTCTTTTAAAAAGAGGTTGAATGTGATAACCGTATTATTTTTTACTTCGCCATTTTCTCTTTCTCAATTCTATCGACTCGCCCGTGTTCGTTGATACTTTTTGAACTTGTTCGGCATCTCGATAGTTATTGTTCGAACGGGTTGTGGCCTTGTTTCAGATCAATCTGTTTATCGTTGTGACTTTTCCGAGTTCGCACTGATTCTTGTGAACCTTGTTCGAAATTAACGTCTTTTAGTTTCTACAAGTTCTTTTAATACCTTGAGTTAAAGTGTGAACTTCGGGGTCATTGTCCGATTGTTTCTGTTCGATCATTGTATTCGATCGTGTTTTTCGATCATTGAGATTCAATCGTGGTTGTCCAATTGTTGAATGCCTAATCTCGTTCAGTGAAGGATTGTCGTTCACTGTTAGTCAGCTGTTTTGATTGCGGTCAATTGGACACCGAGCCGTGCATTGCGAGATGGTAGCTGAGAGGTTCGGGATCGAGTTCGCGTCTCTTCTCCGAAGGGACAAACAAATGCCTAGTGTGTTTTTCGATAATTTCGGCGGGGTCGGAGTTTTCCGTGGTTACCTTTGCGGATTGTTTTGCGTTTCATTTCTATTTTTTCGACTGTGCGTGTTTTCTTGTAATGGGTGCCTTTTGTCTCTTGATGGTTCGGACAATTGACTTGATTGCGTTATCTGGTCGGTGATGCTTGGCACTTGTTGATTGTGTTATGCCCCTGCTTGTGGCATTGTGATGGTTTTCGTTAAGCGTGTTTCTATGCTGCACGTTCCTTGCATTTATTGTAACGTTTCGCCGATGGGCGTAAGTTGCGCGGTTATTGTGTATCTCGTGGAGATGTCCCTGGTGGGATATTACCTCTCCCTACTTGTTTTAAGTTTCGGGACGAAACTTCTTTTAAGGAGGGTAGTATGTAATATCCGCAATTTCGAATTCCGGTAATTTTCTTTTTTTGGGGGGAGTATGTTTTGATGACTCGCTTGTGGCCGTTTCGTCATTCTGAGAATGATTAATTCTGCACTTTTTGACATCCGAGTTCGTTTCGGTGTCGTTTTGTTGAGTTCCGTGTTCTTAAGCGACTTTTTCGCGCTTGAGTCCGATTCTTGCGAATCTCGTTCGAAACTGTTGTTCGAGTTTCTCGTAAGTTCATTTAACGTTGTTATACATGTTGTGAACTTCGGCTTGGTTATTCGATCACGTGTCGTGATTTTCGGGTGTTTTAGGCCATTTTGTAATTTCCCAAAGTTGTGGGTATCCGCATTTGTGTTTGTTGTCTTGACCCTTTTCATGGTCGCGTGTGAGCTTGATTGTAGCTCAAGCTCTTAGTATCATCTTATTATGGAGCTTTTCGTGTGTATCTCGAACTTGGTATTTTGATCGGAGGAGTCCGTTGTTGTAACTAGCTTTGAGAGCACTACTGCTGTGTTCTGGGTGCATTAGCGCACGCTAAGGGATCTCCTTAGCGCACGCTATCGAGCAGCAGGGTCAGAGGTGAGTAGTTGGATTCAGGCCCGTTAGCGCACGCTACATTCAGGTGGCTAGCGCGCGCTAAGGTGTTGTAGTTAGCGCACGCTACGGTTCTGGTAGCGCATGCTACCTGGTAGTTCGGGGGCAGTCCAGAAGCTACTGGACTGGGTCTGGATGTCCCGTTAGTGCACGCTAGGCTATTGTGGCTAGCGCACGCTAACTGTACATTTTGGCAGAATGTTGGTTTTTATACTTCGATAGCGCACGCTAATCAGTGAAGATTAGCGCATGCTAAGCTGTCCATTGTATATAAACTGGACAGCAGTCATTATTCTCATTTTTCATTTGCTTTCTTCTTCTTTCCGCGGGTTGAGATGGAAGCGACTAGGGTTCGCAATCTTGCCCGGTTTTACTCAATTCAAAGGTGTTTTGGAGGTCCTTAGGTGATTTTAACATCATCAAACCCATCATTCTTCACTGGATCAAGGTAAATTCTTGATTTTTCTTCAAGTTGACTTTTTTGGGGTTTTGTTCTTGATTTCGTTTTCCATCCATTTCTGATGAATCGATTGTTGTTAAATGATGTTGTTAAACATATAATATGGATTGAACATCTATATTTCAGTTGAGAATTCTGTTTTCATGTTTTGTAGGGTCGATTAGTGTTCTTGGCCGTTTTGGGGGAAACCCTTGAACTTTCGTCGTTTATTCCTTGAATTCAACGACTTTGGGTCGTACTATGAAATTCATTTTCATTGTTGTTATTGTTGTTCGTAGTTGGTTGTCGCGGATTGGTGTTCAGCGGAGTAGTCGGATTCATAGTCGGTTCGTGTCGCCTCACTTCGGTCGATTCTACGCATTGTGATTATTCAAGTCAAGTATCTTGTTCATACATTTCTTGTTTTGTGGATATGATGATCGGTGATCGTCTTGATGTGTTTGTTTGGTTGTTCGAAATGAATTTTCAAAAGAATCAGTTTGGCCTCGTTAAAGGCTCTCTTTCAAAACACGTGTGTTTTTTGTGAACGATTTCTTTTGAGAATTGATTATGATTTTATTATTTTGAATCTCGAGGGCTTTAATGATACCCCTATTTGTTTAATATTGTGGAATCGTGTATTACGTGTTAATTGTGTTGTCGTGTTGAGATTTATTGTTCATGATGGAGGTTTTGTGATGAGTATGATAATGGTGTCGGGTATGTGGCCATCTCTAGTAAGTATTCTTAATGAACTTACATTCTTAGCATATTAGTATTGCATGAGTGACGTGTGTGTGTATGCTCACTACGGGTTAGATCCGATGGGGTCTCGGTAGGGGTCCACGGAGGGGTGGATCCGCGAGCTTTGCTTTTAACCACTACAGGTTAGATCCGATGGGGTCTCGGTAGGGGTCCACGGAGGGGTGGATCGACGGTTAATTGTGGTGCATTTTTACAAATATGTTTTGAATTATGTCGTTTCCGGAAATATGTGTTTCAACTGATGTTTTCATGATTGCATGCATTGACTAAGTGTGTAAAAGGTAAGTTGTTTATTTGGCCTACTTGGCTAGGATGGCACTAGAGTATTTTGTCGTTTGTGTTTAGTCCTTTAGTTGTGGGGTTTTGATGTTGGAAAACGGACCTTGCTATTGTTCTCGTGTACTGCGATTTGATGAGATTTGGGTTGAGATCCAACGGTTTTGTAAAGGTCGTTTTACGGAAAGTAAATCTTTGGGGTTGTGACCCCTTTTGGTTTTTGGAAAGAAGAGGATTCGATAATCCTAAATGGTTTTCTGTTAAAACTCCCGAGGGCATTATTAAACTATTTTACCAAGTGTTCTCTTGATTTTTGATCTTTCGAATTTGGAAAGTTTTACTCAGGCTCATGAAGTATTTCTCGTTATGTTTGAATCTTTGAGGATTCCTGATTATTACTATTCTTGGAATATGATTTGTATGACTCGTATTTGTACTTTGTACTTGCACTAGCAAAATAGTGGAATTTTGCTAACCCCCGAGAAATCGGGGGGTGGACGTCTGTATTACATTCAGGTATGTGTAGGGCCTTGGGGAGCATAACACAGGGTTGGTACGAAGGATGATGAAAGATGATCGATACTACTCACATGGGGATTCGTACGTTGTTGTATTAGTTTAGTTGTATTTTATTTTCGCTGCAGTATTCTTTCCCCGTTGTTCGGGAGTGTGTTGTATTCGACCCCTGCGTGGGCATGTATTGAGATTGAGTTGTATGTATTTATTGAAAGACCAAATCGGTCTGCTGAGTCATTTTGGCCTTAAAGGCGATGTTGAGGTATTTGATTTTAGTTACCAGCTTGGTAGATCCTTGAGGAAAGGGTCTACGACGTGTAATATCAATATGAAGTGGTTAGGGGTATGCATTCGGATCAATCCGATCCGATCCGATCCGAATTCGGATTGATCCAAAATTTCGGATCACCTTTTGCTCAATCCGAAATCCGAACCGATCGTTCGGATCGGATTTAATCCGAAAAATCCAAAAATTTTAAAAACTAATAAAAATAATAAAAATCATAATCCAAAAATAATAAAAATTTCATTTTTTTATATATATATTTTGGATGGATCGGATTATTTCGAAAATCCGCGGTTAATCCGATCGATCCGAAGTTTTTTCTGGCGTTTTACCTAAAAATAATAAAAAAAATTCTTTTTTTATATATATTTCGGATCAATCAGATTAATCTGAAAATCCGCGGATTTAATCCGATCCGATCCGAAATTTTCGCATCTGTAAAATTCTAATCCGAAATCCGATCCGAAGACATCGAATCGGACTGGTTCGGATCGGATTTTCGGATTTTTGGTTCGGTTTTCGGATTCGGTTTTTTTGCACACCCCTAGAAGTGGTACATGTATATCAATATCTGATCAATGAATCGTTTGCTTTGTGTTGTTGTAAGATCAATACCATATGAAGTGGTATTTATAGGCTCCAAGACCTCAACTAGCCGTTAGCCCTGCACTCTTCATTACTTATGTTATTGCCTCTTCATTACGTACGTTAGATGTATTACGTACGTTAACATAAACATGTTACGTATGTTAAGCTCTTCACAAAACAGTCCTGTGACTTTCGTCTTCTGTGTTACGTACGTTGTCAACTCTCCCATTACGTACGTTAACAATAGTCAAATTATCTGTTGCATGCTGACCCATGCCATGACGTCATCTCCAACGTTCATCTTGTTTGAATTCAGAAACACTTCGTTACGTACGTTAACTCCTCTGTGTTACGTACGTTATGTACCTTCAATTACGTACATTATCATTGATGCGTTACGCACGTTAAGCTTGATCAGGTAACTTTCTTCTCGTCTGATCAGGTAGGTTTGATCTCGTCTAATCAGGTATGTTGCTCTCGTCTGATCAGGTAGGTTTCCCAACTTGACCGATCTGATCATCAGGTAACTTTTGTCTTATTGTCTGATCAGGTGACTTTCGCCCAGCTTGATTGCCTTTGTTGTTTTGTTTAGCTTCTTTGTTGTTTTACTTTGTTTAACAACTTAATCATCAAAACTCGATTATGAATATTTGGAATAAAATATTCCAACATTACATTCTACCCCTCTTAAAAGAAGTTTCGTCCCCGAAACTTAAAACATTAATCAATCAACGCAAGAGAATCTCAGATAACACACGCTATCTGCTGCCGACGACCTGCAATGAATCACATGCAGTACGTAGCTGCTACCATCCATATCGCTACACCAGAATGATAACAAAACGTAACGAACAAAAATCAATATTGTTAACCAACCCGAACAACACAACAATCAAAACACGAGTTAATCGCTGAACAATTACGAAATTCCAACAACCCAAAGGTTTGGAAGACCGAATATGAAGCTAATTTCCCGAACTTGAGGAAATAACGAAGTGATCCGAACGCTCAAAAATCACGATATGAGATCAACAAAAACCGGACAAAAAACGATCGAACAATAATGATCGAAACAACAACGGTCGAACAACCATATTCGAATCACGACGAAAAAAAAAATCAAATAACAACTCCGAAGTTCACACATTGACTCAAGACATAGATGATATGGTAAAAACTACAAGATATTCATTTGCATAAGATTCACGGGAATGGAACCGAATTCGAAAAAGTCACAACGACAAACGGATTAATCCGAAACAATACCACAACTCGCTCGAACAACAAAAAGTGAAGAATAGAACAAGTTCAGAAAATATCAACGAACACAAACGAGTCGATATGACTGAAAATACAGAAGTTCAACAATCCGATCCACCTCTAATAAAAAAAGTTTGACTCTGAAATTCAAAACAACGAAGCAAGGAAATAACATAACATACAACCGGTAGACTACACCTCTCAAGGAATTCTCAGAGTCAATCCTGATATCGGTGCTCAAGTCCGTGCCTCGGAAGGCTCGGTGACCAATTGGCAAAACTGAACCTGGTGTCCCTCGAGTCCGCACTTGTAACACATTATTGGCGGAGAAGGGAAATGTGCACGAACATGCCCCGACATGTTGCAGTTAAAACACTTCCTGGCTTTACCAGGAGTCAAAGCTGACGACTTGGAACTCTTAGTCCCACTCATCGAGCGATGGAGCTTCACAGCAGAAAGACTACGGCGTTGAACTCCTGTACTGCCCATAAGGTCATCGGACTTCCTCTGTTTCTTCGACTCGGGCACACATTTCGACGATAACGAAGCTAGTTCGTAGGCTAAGGCTCTATCTTGATAATCTCTCAACGAAGTGCAAGTGAGTCCCGCCATATACTTGCGAATCTCCGGCTTCATCCGTGTGTCAAAATGACGGATCTTCTCTTCTTCAGTTCACACCTGATCTCGCACATAACTAAGTTGTTTGCTATAGTCGATGATAGCTTGCGACACCGATATATCCTGCGGTTCTGCCAAGTAAAAATCACGAATACTCTGATCTCTAATCGGTTTCGGACAAAACTCAGATTCCATAAATTCGTGGAACTCCGCCTACATGACATCACGATCACGAGGTTTAACAGCTTCCCACCAATTATCGGCATCTTTGTCAAGAAAGTACTGTGCGATAGGCACCCTCCGCTTTTCGGGACAATCGACGGCCTCGAATATCTTTCCCAACTGGAAAAGCCAACCATCCCAGCCCAACGCATCCGCAGCACCAGCGAATTGAGGGGGATTCATACGAACTACCTCTCGAAGCTATTTATTTACACCGACGTTCTGAGTCGCGTCAGTGTTGCGTTGAACCGCCTGGGTCAACTGGGTCATCTGTGCTGCTACTTGTTGCAATATAGTAGCAACACCAATACCAATATCATTCCCAGTAATATTCTATCGATTCCGAGTCTGATCCCCGTGGCCATCAGTACCACAGTTACGACCACGACCTCTGCCCCTCAGCATACTAACAAGTAACCACCCAGCACAACAAAAATCACATAATCACATACAACAATAATCATAGCACACATAGAACCCAATCACAGGTGATTGACTGCAAAAGTTAGACCTGATGGCTAAAATGCAGTCCCAAAACTTTTGCCCAGCTAGATAGCGCGCTCTACAACAGAAAATGGCGTGCGCTAACTGTGCAAGTTTGGCAACGCATTCATAATCACCTTCCAATAGTACTAGACCGGAGGTTACAAATAAACAACATGTACAAATTCCAATGCTAACGGTTCACATAATTATGACATTACACAAATAGCCATCAGAAGTTAATTAACATTCAAAACCGAATTTCCCCCTTTCAGTCAAGAGGACTATCTCAACTAGTGCATACCGAATGACTCAGCGTTCACACCACTATTTTAATCACAACTCTGAGCATTATAGTCGAAATAACAATAACATCATTATCACATACCTTTTAACCGAAATTCATGAAACCAAAAAGTTAAACGTGAAAGTCACGTCTCAAGTAAATTTTTAGTAGACATCATTTTGAGTTTTAAGAATCAAATTTTGAAAACTTGCAATACAAGATGAAAATAAAATATAAGTAGTTTGAATTCTCAAAATTTTCGGCCTCGAGGTCATCATATGAAAATCAAGCTTTTTCCTCTCTTGAAGGATATTTTAAAATAAAATTTACGTGACTTCCCAAAAACATTTAAAGCTTTAAAATATCACATTGATGAACTTTCATTGTGTAACCACACCAAAACCATGACTCCTGTAAAAATGATTTATACATATATATATATATATATACATATATATATATATAAACATATACACCGGCACCACTCTTCATTCCAGCACAATACGAGAATCAAACAAGTATGGATTACGTATTCACAATTCACATTTAAACTCCACATCATAACACAAAATCATACAAGGTCGTATAACACGAGACACAACTTAGTAGGGAGACTTACATCCACATATCGCACGAAGATGATGTTGGGATTCGGTGCCTAAAACGAAGGCGCAGCAGAAGCAATAATACGAATCTAATTCGATCCGAATCCCTACAAGGATCGATCAAGCTACATATATACGAATAAAACGAAAACAAAGGAAGATTCAAAATCATACACTCGTAGCCCGTTTATTAAATGGTGCTCTCCTCGAAAGCGATTCCCCAAGCTTTAGATGCTCTTCCCACGAATCCTATTCGTCAAGCTCTTAGATGATCCAACGATGAAATCACCGCGTCTCTACTTGCCACGCGCCGGAAACACGATCGGAACGACTTCACCTCGTTGTCCTCTAAGAACACGGCTAGAACGAAGTGATAGGAGCTTGCTAATATAATCTAAAACACTCTAAGTGTATAGATATATTTCCTCTCTATTTTTCTCTCGATTTTCTCTAAGAAAATATCAAGATTGTTATGGTGAAGATGAAGAAGATGAAGACAACTCACAAAGTCTCTCCCTATCCCTTTCAAATGAATGAACCGTATCATCACAATGAGAATGAGGAGAGAAGACTTTTATTCTAGTCTTACAATGATTCATCAAATCATTCACAAGACAAACTTGTCCCCTTAATAATAAACATCTTATATTTATTAAGTACACCTCATGAGATTTCTTTTGATATAAAATCAAAAGTCTTCCACTATGCAAGGTGGAAGACAAGTCATCTTGTCAAGGTGTTGGGGGGGGGGGCATGTTGAAGGTTTAGGGAGTTTGGTTCGTTTCAGAGTCCCTCAAGTCCAATCCGATAAACTCCATTCCGTCTCGATGTATTTATATCAATCAATTAATCCAATTAATTGATTATATCAAATACAATACATAATTAATTTCTCTAAGAAATAATTATATATGTGAATCAAATTGATCACCTAGTAATTTATTTAACTCATTAGGCCGTAAATTAATTTATCAAATAAATTAATTTAGACATCCAATGTCCCGAAATTAATTAGATATACAATGTCCAATAAAGTAGATATCCAATATCTAATATTCATAAAGAGAGAATAAGCTCGATTCATTCCATCGCCAATCCTATTGCGCGGCTCGGTAAGTCTCAGTTAGCAATGAGAGAAACCAAAGAGTAGTAGCACCACCTAGCCAGCCTGACGGCCTATACTATACCCCAACTGAGAACGAATGATTGGGATCATTCAAGAACCATTCTGTCATGAATACCAGTATACGTATAAACCCTTCTTTCAAATGTCCCGATCAAGTTATAGGGTCACAGTCAGTCAAACCCTATCTGTACTTGATGCTATGCATGAGTTAATGCAAATCGAGATCATCGAGCTATCGTGTGTCCAATACAACTAGCTCCAATGCTTTGGCCAAAGACTTGTGATCTCATCTGCCAATAACCGCATAGGACATATAACCCGTTCACTAACAGGAGAAAGAATTCTATCTTGGTATTCAGTAGGACCTACTACTTGCCTGTCAAGACGCACGTCGAGGTTGACCCCCACCTTCCGGTTTTCTGGGTCGAACTAATCTAATGAAAATCTTAACGTCACAAGCACATCCCTACTAAATCCTCAAGTCGAAGGTTCACGAATACCTATAACAACCTTTCGATTCCGTCATTAACTGTCTCGGAGTGAATTTCGTGTGACGAATCGAGGGTGAGTCGGTTCGAGTATACTAGTCCAATTAGCATACCTATAACGTGTGCTCCCACTAATCATCAGTGTTCGACAGGCACTCTCCACATCAAAGAACATGTCATACAAGTCTTCACATAAACTTAACGCCCAGTCAAGTTTCATCGACTTGCGAACAATTAAGTATTTGAGCTATACACCTTTCCAGTGTCGATCCCCTTATCCAATAAGGAGTGGAATATTTTGCTCTCAAATACACGGACTAGTTTATATATATATATATATATATATATATATATATATATATATACGAGTCAGGAATGCCAGTAACTTCCAGTAAATAAAGAAACATACAATTGCCTGCTGATAATGATTTACATAATAACAAGTACAATGCCCTCACTCAACATCCTCTGAGTGGCATTCGAAGGCATACTCCTAACAGATGATGGCTTCACCTTGATACTAATCACGACCGACATCTCAGGCGATGCGTCGCGACACGACTCAGTCGGACACAATCCGAAAAGACAAGACTCGACAACACACAACTTGACCCGACAACCTAGGTTTCCGCAACCTAATATCTGATACCATATTCTGTAACACCCCCAAGCCACTCGGGAATATTACAGCACCGCAGACCTTCTCCGTGGGGATCTACCAGGATAAATACAGAAATCACAACAACATAATACATGCCGACATGGCTAAATAACAAACCGTTAGACCAATTTGGTCTTCAACCACAACATACACACCAATTATACATAACTCTTTCTCACAACTCATACCCACGCAGGGGTCAGAGTACATCAACACTCCCATAAGACGCGAAAATACCACAACGGAAAGACAAACAACAAGACTTTACCAAAATACTCAACACTGGTCTTCACGATTAGTATCGTCGTCATTCCATCATCCCTTGTATCGATCCTGTGATTTGCTCCCCAATAACCTGCAAGTACCTGGACGCAATACATACATTCCCCTCGATTACTCGGGAGTTAGCAAAATTCCACTGTTTTGCTAGTGCAAGTATAAAATACAAATACAAGCCATACACATCATACTCCAAGAACATAATGATCGTGAATAGTCATCCAGACATAAATAACAACAGACTTCCCGATGTGATTTGCTTGAATAAAACAGTTCGAAACATGAAAGATGGGAATGTAGCTCGATATACATTTTGATAAATACATTTTAAGATCTCGGGAGTTTTGAAAACATTTGAGAATCCTCACTTAACGAATCCACTTAGGGACAATCCCAAAGATCATTTGCCAAAATACAAACCCGATATCCAAACACGGGTTCACAACCCCATCATACTACTCAAATCACAATCACGGGGTCCACGACCCAATCATACATACCAGCATATTCCCGAGGATTATTCGCGTCCCGTGCTAACAAGCCACGAACCTCAGATGCTCCCACAGAACATACCCGAGTGAATAACCCAATGGGAAAACCACATAATAAGTTATCCCGGCATCGCGATAACAAGCTACGAACCTCGGAGTCCCCGCAAGACATACCTGGATTGGATAACCCTACAAATTATTCCGGCATCGGGATAGCAAGCCACGAACCTTGGAGTCACCGCAAGACATACCCAGTTGGATAACCCTACGGTCACGCCCGATCCGTACTAGCAAGGACGGATCCCGGAGATTCAACAAATCTTACCCGGTGGCACATCACTTACCACAATCACACAACAACAAGCAAATATTGTTTCCAAACAACAGTAAGCATCACAACCTCCTTACAAAGGAGTACCGACTAATATCACACAACATCACATATTCACCAAACGAGTACATGCATCAATACACAATCCTAAACTAGTGGAACAACATTTATCGAGAATATACTGATTATTTTGAAAGTTCATTAAAAATGTTCCGATTGCACATATAATCATTTACCAACCATTACGTCTATGAAACACGAAATGTATGGGTAAGATACTTGCCTCGATACCACGAGCAATGGAACAACGAACGGATGCAGTCAGGTAGCCCTTGAACTTCCAAGAACGACCAAGAACTCGACAACCCCACGAATAATACGAAAATAACACCACCACCAATCAATAACACTAATAGGAATCCGAATCGACCCTAAAAACAACAAGGATCCGGGGGTTTCTTCAAAGAAATCAAGAATCATGTTCCGGTTGATAAAAATTAATAAACGAGTTACAAAATCTGAAGGTCATGACCAAGACAACAAGAATTCCATAAATCAACCTCGGATTAAATCAAAGAATCACGAAGAAACCCCCAAAAATTGCACAACTAGGGTTCTAAGGAAGAAAATACCTCAATCCGATGAAGAACAAGGATTTGATATTGATATAATCGACAAAGGCCTTCCGAAACGCCTTGGAATTGAGTAGAATCGACCAAGAACCCAATTTCCCATCTCACCCGTCCAACAACCGCAAGAGGAAGTGAAGAAAGGGAAAAATGCGGCCAATCCCGTAGCCCAGGCCTTATATGGCCGATCACGTTACGGCCGTAACCGGCAACACCTTATAGCCGTAACTCGGCCAATCTCCTTACGTTCGTACCGGCCTTTCCCTTACGTATGTACCGAGCACTACCTTACGGCGTACTCGGCACCCCCTTACGGCCCTAACCAAGCTCTCGGGCTACTGCCCAAAACATGCTGGCGCATTACGCCCGTAACCAGTCCATGCCTTGCGGCCGTAACGCAGCATTACGGCCGTAACCGGACACTTCTTACGGCTGTAACCGAGTTCCCCAAGACTGCTGCCCAAAATGTGCGGATGTCTTATGGCCATAATCAGCCACGCCTTACGGCCGTAACTCAACCCAGCCAACCATCTGACAGTCCGGTTAGGTGATCGATGACGTCTCGATCACACTAATGCACCGTCTATGATTCAGAGAAATAAAGAGCAGACTACAAAACCTAACGTACCACATCACAAGCACACGATTCCAAAGACGTGGACGACAACCATCCGCTCGACCGAAGAAAAGTTCAACGAAATTGGAACGAAAATCTTAGGTATTATATTTGATACACGTGGAAAAGGCCCAAGAGAGGAATTCGTACTTACTGCGGTATGTGAGCAGTTAGTCGATTACAAGAATGATTGGATCGTTGACTCTGGTTGTTCCAATCATATAACCGGAGATGAGTTGAAACTTGTAAGTACGACTAAGTTCAATAGAGATCGAGTTATTGTGACAGCTGATAACACACAATTGCCAATAGCTCATGTTGGCAAGACACAACTGCCACAAAGATATGGACATGAAGAAGTACAACTCGACAATGTCTATCATGTCCCAGGCATGAAAAAGAACCTGTTATCAGTACCACAATTAACTGCTTCAGGTAGTTATGTGTTGTTTGGCCTGAACGATGTGAAATTGTATAATGAATAATTCCACTAGAATAGGGGGTTGAATAGTGGAGTTGATAAAGTTAGTATTTTATTCGGTAATGATAAACGAAAATACTGAAAGTAAGAGACACAAAGATTTCTAGAGGTTCAGCAATGTGCTTACGTCCTCTCTCCACTTCTTTTTCTATTGGCTCAAGAAAAACCACACTCAATTTTGCCTCGTCTTCTATAGGTCCGGGCACAACCGTTACAATGCTTGACTTCGATTGGTCCAAGCACAATCAAACAGTCGATAAAAATCCTCTCTGATGTTCTATAGGAACTAGATAATCCTCACTTACGATCATCATTATTTAATCCAAATAATGCCGGATCGATGATCCTAGTAACACCGGATTAAAATTCTTGATTCATTTATCTCAAGCCCGTGAAGGAGTGATACAACACTCACAAGTAAGAATCATTTCATATACGAGTTATATGAAATAATACAATATGAGAATAACACTCGTATCTATCTTGTCACAATTTAAATAGAAAATATGTAGCAATTAGTCTGAGCTCAATAGTATGTGTGTTTGCTTGAAGTTGGGTTTCCATCCATACCAAGTGGGATTGTATTTATAGGCCTTTGAGGCCTTGTAACTGTTGTTGCATAGAGCTATTACCGTGCGCTAATCTTCCTTCTAGCGTGCACTAATCTTCGGTCAAATATGGCTGTTGGGTTTGACAAATACGTCCAATGGTAGTAATTTTTAATGTAGCGTGCGCTAGTATCTCCTTTTGCGTGCGCTAGCTGGTAGTCCAAATCCTTTGATACTGAGCCTGATTTACGCGTTCTAGAAGGTCAATGCAACGGATTCTTGTCCAACGGTAGGATTTATAACATTTAGCGTGCACTAGATATACAAGTTAGCTTGCGCTAGCTGTTTGTGAATAAATCTTGAAAATGCTTTATGTAGTGTGCGCTAGGCATAAATGTAGCATGCGTTAACTGCTGCTTCGTTAGAAATCCAGTGCCCACTGTCTTGCATAAACTATCAGGTAGCGTGCGTTATAACTGCCTGTAGCGTGCGTTAACACTGTAACACCCCCGTGATTTACGGAGATATTACAGCGCCGTAGATTCCTTTCGGGGAACCTACCATGCTTTGACTAACATAAAACACATTAACAAACAACAAACTGAGATATTCACACGTATAAAACGAACAATATCCTCAGTACGACATACATCACAAGACAGTACATTACATAATCCCGTTGGATCACAACAAACGCAACAACTCAAACTTGATCCAACCACAACATCAACAACTGGCATTACACACAAATTACATCACGTGACAGTACCCGCGCGAGTACAAAACCAAAACACGACTATGACCATGACAACACGACCATTAACTCAAGATAGCACACGATATCAATGCTGCCCACCAAGCTCGTGTCCGCCCTGTGCTGGCTCTCCCATTGGACCTGTACCTAAATACACAACAAGTATATCCACCCCCGAAGGGGTCAGCAAGAAGCCGATGCAAGTACAATGATTCCAGAATATGTACAACCAGTGAATAAACAATAGAAACCACAATGCCATCACATATATTCCGGAATACAATACCATAATCATCATCACGAAATAATCTCCCGAGTTATACTGGCCTTGTACCTCTCGAACAAGATACACACCCTAGGGACACCTCGTCAGGCCCTCCCTGGTGTATAGCCCAACTGAGTGATCCGCAGAACTCGAAGTCTAACGGATCCCAGGGGACCCTTTCTGGTTTTACTCGGCCCGCACACACTCAATAAGCATATGGCACGAGTCACATTTTCGCAAAATCATATTTCACACATTCACACGAAGTACAATAAACGCAATCAGAGTACTTGCTTCAATTCGAACGACACGGAAAACAACGAACGGATGAACGTAAGGTCTGAACTTCCTTCAATAATTCGATCCTAACACATCGAAATATCGAATCAAAACACAACACCATGGAAACGGAAGGATTTACCCTAAGTTCTACCCTTAGAGACATTTAATCGAACACTACGGAGGCAACAATGGTCGAACCCAAGAACGGATTAAAAACTCGGAATTTAATCCATAGACTTTGAGGGAAAACAAAGGAATATGATTACAACATCATAATCTAACATAATTCAAAGCCAAAACGAACTTGAATCAAGAATTCCCAACAAAACCCCAAAATTCTTTGAAAGGACTTGAAGAACTTCAAACCACATACCTTAACAAGAAATGGATAATTCTTCAATAACGGACTTGATATCTTGATTCTGTAATGTTAGGAACATGTTTATGGCTTTGTTTTGGAGTTCAAGATGAAGGATTCTAGGTGGAGGATGAAGGGGACTTGAGGGAAGGTGCTAGAATGCCCAAAAAATCGACCAAAGGCTATATATAGCTCCCGAAGTCGTTTTTCAACATTTTTGCACTTCCTGGCCATGTCAAATGACACGGTCGAGTCATGGGTCGTGCCACCCGTCCAGAAGATTTTTGCTTATCCGCAATAGCTCGACACGGCCCGTGTTAAATGACACGGCCGTGTCACTGCACCAGGGTCTGCTATTTCGACCAGAACTCCTTCGTCCGATCTACGATTGACTCACCGTTTGAACCATTGGAAATCTATTTCAATAATCTATAACTATCAAAAATATCAGAATTTTTTGATTTTTTTGGAATTTATGGTGATCGATCGAAGTCAGCCCTTGTACATATCACTACTCGGGAATATCTACTCTTATTCTATTAACACCCTTTTGGTAATACATTCATATCTTACGGCCATAACTCTTGTGTCACCACTTCGATATTCCGGACAGAACAAACATACTCCGGAAATCACAAAACTCGAAAATGACCAACCATAAACATTCCAATTCCGATCGTCAAAACACACGGTTCCAAATATCCACAATACAATATGGAAATTACGAATAAATTCTCAACTAAATACGTCCGAAACAACATACACACGAATATTAAAATACACGGATATTACACCCTTACCCCCTAAAAAGAAGTTTCGTCCCGAAACTTAAGATTCAAAAAGCCCGGGGTATCGGGCACGCATATTATCCTCGGTTTCCCACGTGGCCACCTCAATTCCATGCTTAGACCATTGGTCCTTTACTAACGGAATTACTTTCCGTCGCAATTGTTTCACTCGTCGCTCTAATATGGTTACCGGTTGCTCTTAGTACGTAACATCATCATTAACCTCAATCTCTTGATAATCAATAACATGGCCGGGATCGGGAACATACTTACGCAATTGTGAAACAAGAAACACGTTATGTACATGACTAAGTGTCAGAGGTAACGCTAGTCGATAAGCCACATCGCCTACTCTATCCAGGATTTCGAAAGGACCAATATAACGAGGACTAAGCTTCCCTTTCTTACCAAATCGAAGGACTCCACGAGTCGGCGATACCTGTAACAACACATGATCTCCTGCCTGAAATTCCAATGGTCGTCGTCGAACGTCGGCATATGACTTTTGTCGACTCTGGGCGGTCTGTAACACCCCAAGTTATTCAGGGTATATTACAGCACCGTGAGCCCCTCCGTGGGACCCACAAGGCTAATCATACGCGGAACTATAAAACTTGACCGAGAAGGTCCAAATACAACGAAATGAAGGACGATACAAAGAGTATTCAAACCATTTCCAATGTATCCAAATACATCACAACACAAAATCAATACCTCGGCAACACAGGCCGGAACATCGAGGAAACTGAAAAACAATACTCGAGTATTCAATAACCATTCCAGTACAACAACACTGAATGGAGGAACATAAAACATAACCGGAGATAAGACACAGTATCACGCTTGCCCATCATCTTCATGCCGACCCTGATACCTACCTGTCCGCTCTCCTGGAACCTGAAATACATAAAAAGTATTTCCCCTATAAAGGGGTTAGCTGTCGAATAGCTAGTGCAAGTATATCGAATATGAAATACAATACTCATCGACAATAAAGTAAAGGTAACCGTCAATTCATCAATTCAAGACTAGTATTCTGGAATAACTAAATCTCATAGCATCACATTAATACATACATGATCAATTGTGGAACCGCACCAGAGGCTACGGAACCCTCAGAGGACTCATCGGTCCATCCCAGAGTGGTTAACTCATATGATCCGTGGAATCGCACCAGAGGCTACGAAACCCTCAGAGGACCCGTCGGCCTATCCCGGAGTGGATATAAATAAACATGCCATTCATATATCTTACTTTCAAAGTCGAGAACGTATAATCATAAATATATACTTGCCTTTGAGACATCAAGAAATCAAACGGAAAAGAGTATGAGTTCGGTAGGTCTAAGAACGTACTTCCAGTACTAAACGATTCGTAAGGGATATGATAATCAATAATCCATACTCATAATTCACGAAGAAACTCCCGAAACCCATCTACGATTCACGAAAATACAAGGGTAAACAATTAGAGGTTGGAAAATCACCCAAAACCCACACAAGTCCGAACACGGCACAAACCGATCCGCAAAATTGTAGGGAAAGCATGTATACGGGGTAGATATATCATAATCTCAAGATTCTCAAGCTTCAAACCAGATAAATCGAACGAATCTAAGAAAAACCCCAAAATTCCCCAAAATAGGGTTCTAAGGATTTTTACCTTGATTTGGACGATATAATGGATTAGATGTTGTTAAACCCTTGTTCTCCAACCAAAGATGTTGATATCTGAAGAAAGATCGCCTTCGAACTCTCCAAATCGCCGAAACCCGCTGCTCTCAATCGGAAATGTGAGAAAGATGAGAAAAATGACGAAAAGGAAGTCAACTGTCCAATATATACTCGCCCAGTCTAGTGTCGCTACGCCTCTAATATTAGCGTGCGCTTGCGGGGTCACCGGGTAGTCCAGTGGCTTCTGTCGGCCCCGTTAGCATGCGCTAATCGCCTTCCTTTAGCGTGCGCTAGCCGAAAATGGTGTCCAGAACTCGGAGTGCAGAACCTACTGTCCTCAGCCCTGCTCGAGTCTTAGCGTGCGCTACACAGCCCTTATAGCGTGCGCTAGCCGAAGCCTAGCGTACGTTACCTGATAGTCCAGACAGCCTGACAACCTCACTGCCTCTGCCGACCAGCCCGTTAGCGTGCACTACGGACGGGTGTTAGCACGCGCTATTGACCAAGAATAGCGTGCGCTAACAAACTCCTAGCGCGCGTTAACTGTCAGTCCAGAAAGCAGGATGGGTTACTGGTTCTGACCTGACTGGTCCCTTAGCGCGCGCTACGGCTCAAAGCTAGCATGCGCTACTCAAGGAGAATTAGCATGCATTAGCCTAGGCCTAGCGTGCGCTATTTCTCTGACCCAGAACACTTCCGCAAGGTCTAAACAATACAATCGTGATCCAAACAAGGTACGAAACTCTATAACAATATCGACAACATCACCAAGAGTTTACAGAGCAACAAAATAGGAAGGATGGCAAGATCAAATAGTCAATAAAAAGTACGGGTATTACATTCTCCCCCTCTAAAAAGAAGTTTCGTCCCGAAACTTAAGAAATAAAAAGTTTGGGGTACTCCGACCGCATCTTCTCTTACGTTTTCCAAGTCGCCTCCTCGACTCCATGTCTCGACCATTTTACTTTAACCAGTGGAATGGTCTTATGCTGAAGTTGTTTCTCACGATGCTCAAGGATCTTCACGGGTCTCTCCGGAAAGGTAATATCCTCAGCTACGTCAATCTCACTATAATCAATAACATGGCTCGAATCCGGCACGTACTTTCTCAACTGAGACACATGAAAAACACTATAGACGTGACTCAAAGTTGGAGGCAACGCCAAGCGATAAGCTAAATCTCCAACCCTGTCCAAAATCTCGAAAGGCCCGATATATCTCGGACTAAGTTTTCCCTTTTTCCTGAAGCGGAAAACCCCTCTGGTCGGCGACACCTTGAGTAATACATGATCCCCCACTTCGAACTCCAAGGGTCGACGACGAGTATCAGCATAAGATTTCTGACGTCTCTGGGCAGTCAGCAACCGGTCCCGGATGATAGAAATCTTTTCCTTAGTCTCCATCAACATGTACGGCTCTGTTCCGATTAGCTCCGAAGCTTCGTCCCAACATAATGGCGACCTACATCGCCTACCATAAAGTGCCTCGAATGGTGCCATTTTGATCGACGCATGCCAACTATTATTGTAGGCAAACTCGATCAACGGCAAGTGATGCTCCCAATCATTACTCCAATATAGTGCACAAGCCCGCAACATGTCCTCCAATGTCTGAATCGTCCTCTCCGTCTGACCGTATGACTGAGGGTGAAATGACGTGCTCAATCTCAACTCAGTACCTAAAGCCTGATGAACGGCCTGCCAAAAATGCGATACGAAACGACCATCTCGATCAGAAACAATGGTCTTGGGGGCACCGTGCAATCTTACGATCTCAGCTATAAAGGTTCGAGCTAATCTCTCTGGTCCCCAAGTATCCTTAATACCCAAGAAGTGTGCAGACTTGGTCAACCGGTCGACGATTACCCAAATCATATTCATTCCGGCCCTAGTTCTCGGCATGCCAGTGATAAAGTCCATAGAAATGTCTTCCCACTTCCACTCGGGAATGGGAAGCGGCTTCAACAACCCCGCTGGTCGTTGATGTTCGATCTTGACTTGCTGACACGTCAAGCACCGTAATACAAATTCCGTGACATCCTTCTTCATGTCATTCCATCAAAAATTGCGCTTCAAGTCTTTGTACATCTTACTCGTTCCGGGGTAGATTGAGTAAGGTGTAGCATGAGCTTCTCGGAGAATTCTCTGCCTCAACTCTAGATCATTCGGAACACAAAGTCTGCCTTGAAATCTCAAGATACTATCCTCGTGAACCATAAAGCAGTAGCTTTTCCTTTAATTACATCTTCCTTCAGTTGAGAGATCATTGGGTCACTCCACTGTTTCCCTTTGATGTCGTCAACCAAGGACCAAGTAATTTCGAGAGTACACAACTGTCCTTGTACTTGTTGAATCCAAACTTCTATTTCTTGCTCAATTAAATCCTGCCGAATCTTTGTTTGAGAAGTAAGAACCTCGAGCATCTGGAGAGATGCCGATTTGCGGCTCAAAGCATCCGCGACAACATTGGCATTACCCGGGTGGTAAAGAATTTCTAAATCGTAATCCTTTATCAACTCTAACCAACGTCTCTGTCTCATGTTCAGCTCTTTCTGACTGAAAATATACTTCAGGCTCTTGTGATCGGTATAAATCCGATACGGAGAACCATACAAATAATGCCGCCAAATATTGAGTGCGAAGACAATTGCGGCCAACTCCAAATTGTGAGTAGGATAATTTATCTCGTATGGCTTCAGTTGTCGTGACGCAGAAGCTATCGTCTTATCATGCTGCATAAGCACACAACCAAGACCTTGACCCGAAGCATCACTATAAACCGCAAAGCCCTCACTTCCATGTGGTAAAGTTAAAATTGGCGCTGAAGTAAAACGTCTCTTCAGCTCATTGAAGCTCTGTTGTCTCTCATCCGTCCAAACAAACTTTTATGTATTTTGGAGTAATTTCGTAAGCGGCCGAGCGAGTTTCGAGAACCCCTCGACAAACCGACGGTAATACCCAGCAAGGCCCAGAAAGCTACGAACCTCCTTAATATTTTTAGGCAGTGCCCAATCTAGCACTGCTTCAACCTTCTGTCGGTCTACACGAACCCCTTCGGCCGAGATCACGTGGCCGAGAAACATAACTTCTTCCAACTAGAACTCACATTTTGAGAATTTTGCATAGAGATGCTCGGTTCTCAAAATATCTAGTACCAAACGCAAGTGTCGGGCATGTTCCTCTTTATCTCGAGAATAGATCAAAATGTCGTCAATAAAGACGACTACACACCTGTCGAGGTACTCGATGAATATCTTGTTCATTAACTGCATGAATACAATTGGTTCATTAGTCAGACCAAAAGGCATAACTACAAATTCATAATGCCCATATCTCATCTGAAATGCAGTCTTCGGAACGTTGGATTCTTTCACCCTGAGTTGATAGTACCCTGATCTCAAATCAATTTTCGAGAAAACTGCAGCCCCCTGCAACTGATCAAATAAATCGTCTATATGAGGCAAATGGTATTTTTTTGATGGTCACTTTGTTAAACTCACGGTAGTCGATGCACAAACGTAGTGAACCATCCTTCTTTGCACACCCCAAGGTGAAGCGCTCGGTCTGATGTATCCTTTTTTCAATAATTCTCCCAGCTGATTCTTTAATTCTTGCATCTCGGAAGGTGCCATACGATAAGGTGCCTTAGAAATCGGGGCCGCATCAAGCTCTAAATCCACAGAAAATTCTATTTCTCGATCTGGTGGTAATCTCGGGAGGTCGTCCGAAAAAGCATCGGAATACTCATTAACAACCGGAATCGAAGAGAATTCGACTTCGTTCCCTTCCGTCTTCAAGGCATAACACCAATATCTCGTACAACCTTTATTCAAAAGTTTTACGGCCTTCATGGCACTGATAAGTAACTTGGATTGGCCCAACTTACGTCCCAAAAATGAGTACTCGGATTCGTCTTTCGTCATCATGATGATAACCTTAGTACGGTAGTTCATAATCGCTTGGTGACTATCAAGCCAATCCTCACTGAGGATCACGTCCTCGCCTTCCATATCAACTACAATCAGATTCGATAACCAATCCATACCGGATATAATCACCAGAAAATCTTTAATCTACCGGTTCCCCACAATTCTATCCCTGTTAGGTATTTTCACAATGAAGGGATCACAAGCAGTCATACAAGTTATATTCAAACGGCATACACACTCCAAGGAAATGAAAGAATGGGTAGAACCCGTATCAAAAAGTACACGAACTGGATGAGATAAAATATGAATGGTACATGAGGCCACATCTCATAGACTCGTGGTTGTACCGAACCGACGCTAGAGTTTCCCCCTCCAGCGTTCTGACCCCGTCCCCGGCCCTTGCCGTAATTCTATTGAGACTGACCAAAAGATTGCCGCTGGTTCACGCCTTGATCAAGTGGCGCTGGGGCATAAGCCCGAGTGTACAAAGTCTGATTTGGCTCGGAACAATAAGCTGCCCTATGTCCCATTTGTCCGCAAGTGTGACACTTCAATGGTGGAAATTGCATTCCACACTAACATGGCCTGGACGACCATAATTATAGCAAGTCACCGTGCGAGTTGTGGTGCCCGGTGCAGAATGAAAACCCCTCTTTCCTTTAGCAGAACGTGACGACTGTCCGGCGGAACGGTTAGTCGTCCGTGACCTCTGGAAGTTGCCACTCTTAGAGCCAAACAAATTTCCCGCGATCTTCTGCTTCTTCGGTTCCTCATTGGTGTCATTGTCGGGGCTTAACAAGTCATGGGCCAAAGCTCTGTCCTGATATTCCTTCAACGTGGTGCAAGCAAATCCGGCCATGTATCGCCGTAGGTCCATATTCATCCGTATATCAAAGTAATGGATCTTATCATGCTCGTTTCGCACTTGATAATTCACGTGGATCAATTGTTGGTTGTACTCCACGATCGCCTGCGAAACGGGAATATTCTGCGGTTTAGCCTCGAAAAAGGCCCGAATTCGGCCTTCTCGTACCGGCCAAGGACAAAACTCGGCCTCCAAAAGTTCTTTAAACTCATACCACGTAGCAACACGATCCTGTGGCTTGATGACTTTACACCACGCAGCGGCCTCCTTGGTGAGGAAATACTGAGCAATCGGTACTTTCCTCACTTCGGGACAATCAACCGCTTCAAAAATTTTCTCCAATTCTGCTAGCCAATCTTCCCATCCTAATGGGTCTGTGGCACCGCCAAACTGAGGAGGATGCATACGGATTACATTCTGAAGCAAGGCATCCGCGTCCGGGTTTGGATTATTCAGCTGAACGGTTTGGGCTAAAATGGTCATCTGGTTAGCCAATTGTTGAAGTACATTCGCAACTCCAGCGTCCACGCTGTTCCCCTGGCCAGTCGACTGGTCGTGATGACTTTCGGTGTTAGGATGCACCGAGTTAGATAGGCTAGGGTTGGTCGACCCCGCAACGGAACTGAGGGAAGTGGCCGCGCCACGTCCTCGTCCACGTCCACGGCCACGACCACGGTTTCGTCCCCTACCAGCTGACATGCTGAAGAACACGCAAGGCACGTAAGTACAATTCAATCGCACATCACCGAAGTGATCGATTCTCAAAATACCAAAACAGAAGCAAAACGAAAAGGAAACGTCAGAAGGGTAAGAGGTCTTACAAGTACTGGCCGCACTGTGATAATGGCAAAGTAGTGATACTGTAGACAAAAGATGACTCAATCGAACCAAAAGACCGACAGCCTAGGTATCCATAGACCTAAGCTCTGATACCATATTCTGTAACACCCCCAAGTTATTCAGGGTATATTACAGCGCCGTGAGCCCCTCCGTGGGATCCACAAGGCTAATCATACGCGGAACTATAAAACTTGACCGAGAAGGTCCAAATACAACGAAATGAAGGACGATACAAAGAGTATTCAAACCATATCCAATGTATCCAAATACATCACAACACAAAATCAATACCTCAGCAACACAGGAACATCGAGGAAACTGAAAAACAATACTCGAGTATTCAATAACCATTCCAGTACAACAACACTGAATGGAGGAACATAAAACATAACTGGAGATAAGACACAGTATCACGCTTGCCCATCATCTTCATGCCGACCCTGATACCTGCCTGTCCGCTCTCCTGGAACCTGAAATACATAAAAAGTATTTCCCCTATAAAGGGGTTAGCTGTCGAATAGCTAGTGCAAGTATATCGAATATGAAATACAATACTCCTCGACAATAAAATAAAGGTAACCGTCAATTCATCAATTCAAGACTAGTATTCTGGAATAACTAAATCTCATAGCATCACATTAATACATACATGATCAACTGTGGAACCGCACCAGAGGCTACGGAACCCTCAGAGGACTCATCGGTCCATCCCAGAGTGGTTAACTCATATGATCCGTGGAATCACACCAGAGGCTACGAAACCCTCAAAGGACCCGTCGGCCCATCCCAGAGTGGATATAAATAAACATGCCATTCATATATCTTACTTTCAAAGTCGAGAACGTACAATCATAAATATATACTTGCCTTTGAGACATCGAGAAATCGAATGGAAAAGAGTATGAGTTTGGTAGGTCCAAGAACGCACTTCCGGTACCTAAACGATTCGTAAAGGATATGATAATTAATATTCCATTAAGAATCCAGGAGCCGTTCCTTTAGCAACATCTTCCTGAAGCTGCACAAATAAGGGATCGTCTAACTGTTTGGACTTAATGTCTTACATCACGGAGGGCGTGACCTCAAGGAAACATAATCGCCCTTGAGTTAATTGAGGCCAAACTTCAATTTCCAAATCAATCAACTCTCGTCTTAACTTCGATTGAATAGTAAGTAATTCCAATTTCTGCAACACGACTGACTTGCGGCTCAAAGCATTGGCAATGACATTCGCTTTACCTGAATGGTAAAGGATGTCAAGATCATAATCTTTAATCAATTCCAACCATCGCCGCTGGCGCATATTAAGCTCCTTCTGCGTGAATATATACTTCAGGCTCTTATGATCCGTATACACTCGACAAGAAGAACCATATAAATAGTGCCTCCAAATCTTCAACGCAAACACTACATCGGATAGCTCCAGATCATGGGTAGGATAATTCATCTCATATGGCTTTAATTGTCGAGACGCATACGGAATTAATTTGTCATTATGCATCAATACGCATCCCAACCCTTGTTTAGAAGCATCACTATAAATAATGAAACCTTTAGTTCCCTGTGGTAACGTTAAGACTGGTGACATAGTCAACCGCTTCTTTAACTCATCAAAACTCCTCTGACACTCGTCACTCCATTCGAATTTCTGAGTTTTCTGTAATAATTGGGTGAGCGGTCGAGCAATTTTTGAGAATCCCTCGACAAATCAACGATAATAACCAGCTAATCCCAGAAAACTACGAACTTCCTTAACATTCTGCGGAGGCTCCCAAGCTAGGACTGCTTCAACCTATTGAGGTTCCACTCGAACACCATTGGATGATATAATGTGACCAAGAAAAACAACTTCTTTCAGCCAGAATTCGCACTTAGAAAACTTAGCATAAAGCTTATCAGCCCTCAAAATACTCGACACAATTCTCAAGTGTTCGGCATGCTCCGGTTCGTTCTCGGAATAGATTAAGATATCATCAATGAATACCACCACAAATTTATCGAGATATTCGATCAATGTTTTGTTCATAAGTTGCATAAATGCCGCCGGGGCATTTGTCAAACCAAAAGGCATGACTACAAATTCGTAATGCCCGTATCTCGTTCGGAATGGCGTTTTCGGAATATCCGAATCCCAAATTTGCAATTGGTAATATCCCGATCTCAAGTCAATCTTCGAGAAAACTGTAGCCCCTTGTAATTGATCAAATAAATCATCGATTCTGGGCAACGGATACTTGTTCTTGATAGTGAGTTTATTCAACTCACGATAGTCAATACATAACCGCAAGGATCCGTCTTTATTCCGAACGAATAACACCGGTGCTCCCCAAGGAGAAACACTTAGTCGAATATAACCTTTGTCCAATAACTCACTCAGTTGCTTCTTCAACTCTAACATTTATTATGGGGCCATCCGGTACGGTGCCTTAGATACTGGTGCCGCACTAGGCTCTAGTTCGATAGTAAACTCTACATCACGGTGCGGACGTAATCCGGCAGATCATCCGGAAATACATCTGGAAATTCATTCACAAGTGGGATAGAAGATAACTAGATTCCGCCAGCTTCTGTGTTCATTGTGTAACACCAATAACCGCTACAGCCTTGTTTCAACAATTTCATAGCCTTCATGGCTCGGATAATCTTTCCAGAAGTACCAGGTTTCTGCCTTTCAAAAACATATTTAGTACCATCTTGATCAATGATCGAGATTATCTTTCGACGATAATCCATTACTGCCCCATGACGATCTAACCAATTATCACCGAGAATTAAATCTTCTCCCTTCGTATCAATTACAATCAAATCGGATGGCCAATCTCTACCGTCGATGGTTACAGGATAATTGACCATCTCTCGATCCCCAACTATCCTTTCCCCACTCGGCAGTCCAATAATAAAAAGTCCGCATGCAGAGAGACCGTCAAGACCCAAACGATTCACACAAGACAATGATATAAAAGAATGAGTAGCTCCAGAATCAAAATAATACATCTACCGAGTGCATAGAAATATAAACGATACCTAATGTAGTTTTAGCCCCTACGTCCTCAGTCCGTCTCATCTTAGACAATCGAGGTGGGGCTGATCCAGTGCTCGGTGTATCCTTATGCTCAGTTTTGCCTCTGCCACTGCCGCGTCCGGAACTCGGAGTTGGCTGACCTGTAACTGTACCTGCCGGGGTAGGAGACTGTTGGCAAGGATTCTACTCGCTTTCTCACAATACGACGCCCGATGTCCGTCCTTCCTGCACGTAAAAAAAGTAACAGGGTGTAAAGAACAATAAGATCTAACATGCCCAGGAACTCCACAATTAAAACAAACTTTCGACGCTCCTCTACTGGGTTGAGGGGAGCCAACGGAAGACTGCACAGAAGGTTGAGGCTTACGCGATCCGCTGCCTCGGAAACTACCAGAAAATTTCGGTTTCTTCGAGCTTGAAACTGTAGGAACCGGAACTGTAACCATCTCATAAGCGAGCGCTCTGTCCTGGTATTCTCTCAAAGTAGTGCACCCAAGACCCACCATATACTTTCGGACCTCAGGTTTCATCCTAGCATCAAAATGAAGTATCTTGTCTACTTCATCCTTAACCCGATCTTGGACATACACTAACTGCTTGTTGTATGTCTTGATTGCTTTGGAAATAGGAACATCTTCGGGTTGAGCTCTGAAGAACTCACTGACTCTGGATAACCGTAACGGCGCTGGACAATACTGTGCTTCCATTAGTTCTTTAAATTCCTCCTAAGTGACATCACGGTCCCTGGGCTTAACAGCTCTCCACCAATCCGACGCGTCATCAACCGTCAGATATTGAGCAATTGGAACTCTCTTGGCTTCAGGGCAGCCAATACCGTCAAACATATTCTCTAACTCGACTAACTAATGATCCCAGTTGTCTGCATCGTCGGAACCATCAAATCTTGGAGGATTCATTTTCATAACTTTTTGAAGCCATGTATCCTCAACCGTACAACCAGTACTAATATTCTGCACCACTTGAGCTAATTGGTGCACTTGGGTCACAACTTGCTGGAGGACATTAGGCACTTCGGCCTCTACACTCCCATCTGCGCCTCCCTAAGGAATCTGATCTAGCTACAGAATGAGATGCCGAGTCTGAAACGGAGATCTCGGGCTCAGATACTGCTACTCTGCCACGACCTCGGCCGCGTTGACGAATAGCTCTACCTCTCGGCATACTGAAGAATAAGAATGGTTCAACAAGAAAACGATTACAACAATAGATTGCACAACGACAAAGATAATAACTCCCGAAGGAAAGAACCAACCAACATCCGAAGAGTCTTCCAGCACAGGCAACACGAGATGGTAGCAGGCCAATTATATCGTGGACAACAACCGACTCACTTTAACAAACCCAAAAACACCGACAACCTAGGTATCCATAAACCTAAGCTCTGATACCATATTCTGTAACACCCCCGTGATTTACGGAGTACAGTGCCGTAGATTCCTTTTAGGGAACCTACCAGGCTTTGACCAACATAAAACACATTAACAAACAACAAACTGAGACATTCACACGTATAAAACGAACAATATCCTCAGTATGACATACATCACAAGACAGTACATTACATAATCCCGTTGGATACAACAAATGCAACAACTCAAACTTGATCCAACCAAAACATCAACTGGCATTAAACACAAATTGCATCACGTGACAGTACCCGCGCGAGTACAAAACTAAAACACGACTATGACCATGACAACACGACCATTAACTCAAGATAGCACACGATATCAATGCTGCCCACCAAGCTCGTGTCCGCCCTGTGCTGGCTCTCCCATTGGACCTGTACCTGAATACACAACAAGTATATCCACCCCCGAAGGGGTCAGCAAGAAGCCGGTGCAAGTACAATGATTCTAGAATATGTACAACAAGTGAATAAACAATAGAAACCACAGTACCATCACATATATTTCGGAATACAATACCATAATCATCATCACGAAACAATCTCCCGAGCTATACTGGCCATGTACCTCTCGAACAAGATACAGACCCTAGGGACACCTCGTCAGGCCCTCCCTGGTGTATAGCCCAACCGAGCGATCCACAGAATTCGAAGTCTAACGGATCCCAGGGGACCCTTTATTACTTTTACTCGGCTCGCACACACTCAATAAACATATGGCACGAGTCACATTTTCGCAAAATCATATTTTCACACATTCATACGAAGTACAATAAACGCAATCAGAGTACTTGTCTCAATTCGAACGACACGGAAAACAACGAACGGATGAACGTAAGGTCCGAACTTCCTTCAACAATTCGATCCTAACACATTGAAATATCGAATCAAAACACAACACCACGGAAACGGATTAAAAAACTCGGAATTTAATTCATAAAATTTGAGGGAAAACAAAGGAATATGATTACAACATCATAATCTAACATAATTCAAAGCTAAAACGAATGAATCAAGAATTCCCAACAAAACCCCAAAATTATTTGAAAGGACTTGAAGAACTTCAAACCACATACCTTAATTCAACCAAGAAATGGATAATTCTTCAATAAAGGACTTGATATCTTGATTCTATAATGTTAGAAACATGTTTATTGCTTTATTTTGGAGTTCAAGATGAAGGATTCTAGGTGGAGGATGAAGGGGGACTTGAGGGAAGGTGCTAGAATGCCCAAAAAATCGACCAAAGGCTATATATAGCTCCCGAAGTCGGTTTTCAACATTTCTGCACTTCCCGGCCGTGTCAAATGACACGGTCGAGTCATGGGTCGTGCCACCCGTCCAGAAGATTTTTGCTTATCCGCAATAGCTTGACACGGCCGTGTCACTGCACCAGGGTCCGCTATTTCGACCATAACTCCTTCGTCCGATCTCCGATTGACTCACCGTTTGAACCATTGGAAAGCTATTTCAATAATATATAATTCTCAAAAATTTCAAAGTTTTTTTATTTTTCTGGAATTTATGGTGATCGATCGAAGTCAGCCCTTGTGCATATCACTACTCGGAAATATCTACTCTTATTCTATTAACACCCTTTTGGTAATACATTCATATCTTACGGTCATAACTCTCGTGTCACCATTTCGACATTCCGGCCAGAACAAACTTACTCCGAAAATCAAAAAACTCGACAATTACCAACCCTAAACATTCCAATTCCGATCGTCAAAACACACGGTTCCAAATAACCACAATACGACATGGAAATTACGAATAAATTCTCAACTAAATACGTCCGAAACAACACACACGCAAATATTAAAATACACGGATATTACAAATACTTCTTCATAGCGTGCGTTATTTTCCTGGTAGCGTGGCAGACTTCACTGACCTTTCTGTCTTGATACATATGGAACAGGTAGCGTGCGTTAGTTGTTTGAATAGCATGCGCTATTTATCATATCGGAGGGCAGGTAGTTTGCGTTAAGTTGTTTAAGAATAGGTCCAAGTTCATTGTGTAGCGTGCACTAACATCAGTTATTAGCGTGCGCTAATATGACTTGTTTTTGAAGCTTTTTGATTTTCGATAGAATGAACGCCGTTTTGAAATCTGATCGAGTCTTTGATGTTTTTATTTTAAATGTTTTGATAAAATGCATCATCAAATAGATTTGTTTCAACAATCTCCCCCTTTTTGATGATGACAAAACATTTAACAAGATATGACCTGCAAACATTGAAAAGAAACCTATTCGAATCAAAGTCGTTGCTTTGTTCGATTTTGTTAGAAATTTTTTAATCTTTTCAAAAACAAAAGTTTAATGTTCTTATCTTTTTCTCCCCCTTTTTGTCACAATAAAAAACGTAAACGAACATAGCTCCCCCTAAAACGGAGTTTCCCTGACTTTAAGTAAACAAATAACTTATAGCTTCTAGCTTAAAATTTAAGCTATAAGCTAAAATCCATGGTTAGAAAGATTATGCAATACTGAAGTGTAATGATCCAACCTGTGCATAATAATCTCCATAATGAACGAATCATTCAATAATTTATGATTTAACAAACATTAATTCTAGGATAGATATTCAAAATCACACGAAACATTCAACAAATGAGTTCAATACAAACAAAAAAAATTCAAAACCACATATCATCAAATCACACGACCAAAGTATTAGTCTTTCACAAGAAATCGACACATGAAATTTATGGGATTTGGTCGGAACGAGAGGTGGGAAATGGAAAGGAGGGATTAGTAAAGCGTATGAAGTCTTCAGGGAGGGATTTGACGGAGTGGATTTCTTGTGAAGCCTCTTGTACTTCGGACCGAAGGGCACGAACGTCATCACGAATCTCAAGTTGCGTAATTTCAAGGCTACGCATACGAGCCACGAGGTCGTCTTCTTCACTTGCGTCTACACTCACTTTCCTCTTTCCCTTCGATTTAGGATGACGGGCGAATGTCACGGTTTGCAATTCTCTTAAAGTTTCCAGCCCTCTTCGTGTTATACGCTCAGCATGGGTCGGCACACGAGTTCCTTCGCTTTAACATCGAGTCGGAAATTTCATGTCCCCGAGATATTGGAATCGCAGCCTCCACTGATAAGTCCACATTATGATGTCTAAAGATAACCGTGAGAATCGAACCAAAACTCCATAATAAAATTTTTTATATATAAAGGTGTGAGAAATATACTAAATTATATGATATTCAAAATTTGTAATTGTAAAAAAAAAAAAAAAACACCGTCTCGGTATAAACTTTCCCTTTCTTTTAGTTGTTTTGTTTGAAAAAGTGTACTGTTTATTATCATATGGTAGACCATATGTTAACTTATGTATAAAGAACTGGGAGTTGTGAAAAAATAAAGGATAATTATTTAAAAAAACGTACTTGTTGTTGAAGTATATCACCTTCGTAATGCGTAACAAGATAATATATTATAACATGTGAATGACTATGATGCCCCTGATGAAATTATGTAATTACGTTTGTGCCATCTGAAGTTTTCCTATAAATAGGGCTTCAGTGCTTAATGAAAATTCATTCCAAGAGAAATACCTTCTCTATATTCTCTCTATTCTCTTTGTATTCTCTTTACTTTATTACAGTTTTATAACACGTTATCAGCACGAAGGCTCTAATCCTTACTATAAGAGTTTCCAAGTTTTTCAACATGTCAAATCTTGTCAAGCTCGAATTTGAAGCACTTGATATCACTGGCAATAATTACTTATCATGGATATTGGATGCTGAGATCCACCTCAATGCTAAAAGCCTCGGTGATACTATAATCAAATCAAAAGAAGCATCATTACAAGAAAAAGCAAAGGCTATGATTTTTCTTCGTCACCACCTCCATGAGGGACTGAAAATTGAGTACCTCACTATCAAAGATCCTGCAGATCTTTGGCAATCATTGAAAGAAAGATATGATCATCAGAAAACAGTTATTCTCCCAAAAGCTCGTTATGACTGGACTAAACTCCGTTTACAGGATTTTAAATCCGTCAGCGAATATAATTCGGCAATGTTCCGAATCAGTTCAAAACTAAAATTATGTGGCGAAAATATCACTGATGGTGATATGCTAGAAAAAACATTCACCACATTTCATGCTTCAAATATAATCCTTCAACAGCAATATCGTGAGAGAGGATTTACAAAATATTCTGAACTGATTTCGTGCCTTCTTTTGGCCGAACAAAATAACGAGTTGTTAATGAGAAATCATGAATCTCATCCCACTGGATCTGTTCCAATCCCTGAAGTGAATACAACATCATCTGGTCACAACTCTGGTCGCGGCCGTGGTTATATTCGTGGTCGTGGTCGTGGCCGTGGCCGTGGGCGAGGAAGAGGGAGAGGTTTTCAACCTTATTATAATAAGGCAGATAAGGATGAAAAACAAGAAAAGAATAATGGTGGTTTGAACAAAAGAAAAAGGGAAGAAATTTGTTACCGTTGTGGTATGAAAGGCCATTGGTCGCGTACATGTCGTACGCCGAAACATCTTGCTGATCTCTATCAGGAATCACGGAAAAATAAAGGGAAAAATGTTGAAACAAATCTAATTACGAATGATTCCGATGATTCTAATTATGGCCTCGATGATATGATGGACATGGCTGATGTTGCTACCGTGGAAATGATTGATCAATCCTGAAGATGAAAATAGATTGCCAGAAAAATGTACTTCTATGTTTTCCGTTTGCATGAGTGTTGTGAAATTTCATTATGTACGAGTGTTCTATGTGTGATAGTTTGTTTGAAATAATATAAATATGCATTTCATGTCATATCTTATAGTCCTTTTTTTTTCAACAATTTAATAACTTTCTTTTTCCACGATCATAGATATGTCTCAATCCAAAATTCAAGACGATGACTTATGTCTTGCAGACAGTGCTACTACACATACTATACTGAAAGATAAGAAATACTTTCAGCAATTGAGAATTGTCAAAGCAAGTGTCAAAACCATATCTGGCAGTGCACAAATAATTGAGGGATTTGGAAGTGCCAATTTTCTGATGCCACGAGGCACGAACTTCAAAATAAGAAATGCATTATTTTCTCCCAAGTCCCAGAGAAATTTATTAAGTTTCAAAGATATTCGTATGAATGGATACCATGTTGAAACCATGGATAAAAATAATGATGAATATCTTTGTATTACTTCAAACACTTCTGGAATTAAGTGTGTGTTGGAAAAACTACCCGCTCTATCATCTGGGTTGTACTATACCAATATAAAAATACTTGAATCGTATAATACAGTAAACCCGAAGTTTGCTGAAACATTCAAAGTTTGGCATGATCGGTTAGGACATCCCGGTTCAATAATGATGCGGAAAATTATTGGAAATTCTAATGGTCATCCATTGAAAAACCAGAAGATTTTTCAATCTCATAAACTATCTTGTGTTGCTTGTTCTCAAGGTAAATTGATAATAAGACCATCACCTACTAAAGTTGGGAATGAATCGCCAACATTTTTGGAAAGAATTCATGGTGATATATGTGGGCCTATTCATCCACCTTGTGGACCATTTCGATACTTTATGGTATTAATTGATGCTTCTAGCCGATGGTCACATGTATGTCTTTTATCAACTCGCAATTTGGCATTTGCCAGATTTCTTGCCCAATTAATCAAATTGAGAGCACAATTCCCAGATTACATGATTAAGAGAGTTCGACTTGATAATGCTGGGGAATTTACATCTCAAGCCTTTAATGATTATTGTATGGCGGTGGGCATCGATGTTGAACATCCAGTAGCTTATGTTCATACACAGAACGGTTTGGCTGAATCGTTAATCAAACGTCTACAACTTATTGCCAGACCAATAATAATGAGAACAAAGCTCCCCATCTCTATATGGGGACACGCTATCTTGCATGCTGCAGCACTAATTCGTATTAGACCAAGTGCATATCATGAATATTCCCCATTACAATTGGCATTTGGTCAAGAACCAAATCTTTCACATATTAGAATTTTTGGTTGTGCTGTATATGTACCAATTGCCCCACCGCAACGTACAAAAATGGGACCACAAAGAAGATTGGGAATTTATGTGGGATATGATTCACCCTCGATAATCAGATATATTGAACCAAAAACAGGTGATGTTTTCACCGCTCGGTTTCTTGATTGTCATTTTAATGAAGAAGAATTTCCACTCTTAGGTGAAAAGGAGAAACAAGTGGGAAAAGAAATTCGGTGGTGTACATCGTCATTATTGCATCTTGATCCTCCCACAAAACAACGTGAACTAGAAGTTCAAAGGATCATACACTTGCGAGAATATAGCGAATCAATTACGGATGCATTTACAGACACAATAAGAGTGACAAAGTCACATATAGCCAGTAAATACTCCTGCTCGGGTTGAGGTTCCAAAAGAGCAGTCCAATGAAAATATACCAAATGAATCCAAAACACGCCTGAAGCGTGGAAGACCTATTGGTTCCAAAGATAAAATTCTTCGAAAGAAGAATAAATGTGGAAAACCTGATGAAGCCAGATTAGGTGTATGTGTTCCAGAAGAAACGCACGAAGAAATAAATCAGGGGACACATAATGCTGAAGAAAACCTTCAAGACGAAAATCATGAGATCTCCATTAATTATATCAATAATGGAAAAATATGGAACCGAAATGAAATGAAGGATATCAATGACATGTTTTGTTATTCCATATCACGAGAAATTGATAACGTGAATGAAGATCCGGAGCCAACATCTATATCTGAATGTCAGAAGAGGCATGATTGGGTCAGTTGGAAAGGTGCCATACAGGCTGAATTAGATTCACTTAATAAGCGAAAGGTATTTGGGTCTATTGTTGTCACACCTGAAGATGTGAAACCTATTGGATACAAATGGATTTTCGTTCGTAAACGAAATGAGAAAGATGAGATTATAAGGTACAAAGCTCGTCTTGTTGCACAAGGTTTTTCCCAAAGACCTGGAATTGATTATGATGAGACATATTCTCCTGTCATGGATGCTGTTACCTTTAGATACTTGATCAGCTTATCAGTTTCAAATAATCTAGAAATACGCCTCATGGATGTTGTAACGGCCTATTTATATGGATCATTGGATACTAATATTTACATGAGAATTCCTGAAGGATTCAAAGTGCCTGAAGCACTAAAATCAAAACCGAGGGAGTTATGTGCAATTAAACTACAACGATCATTGTATGGGCTAAAACAATCTGGGCTCATGTGGTATAATTGCCTAACGGATTTTTTAGTGAAAAATGGATATGTAAATAATCGATTGTGTCCGTGTGTTTTTATCAAGAAAACTACGACGGGGTTCGTGATTATTGCTGTCTATGTTGATGACCTAAACATCGTTGGGACTCCTAATGAAATTCAAGAAGCGGTTAATTATCTAAAAGGTGAATTTGAAATGAAAGACCTCGGACAGACCAAATATTGCCTTGGTTTACAAATTGAACACTTCCATAGTGGAATATTTGTACATCAATCCAATTATACAAAAAGGGTCTTAAAACGTTTTAATATGGATAAGGCAAACCCGCTTAGTACCCCAATGATAAACAGGACACTTAATGTTGAAAATGATCCATTTCGTCCTTGTGAAGATAACGAAAAAGTACTTGGTCCTGAAGTACCGTATTTAAGTGCAATTGGAGCTCTTATGTATCTTGCAAATTATACGCGACCAGATATAGCATTCGCTACGAATCTATTGGCAAGATATAGCTCATGTCCAACACGGAGACATTGGAATGGGATTAAACACATACTTCGCTATCTTCAAGGAACAATTGATTTGGGATTATTTTATCCCAAAGATTCAAAAGGTGAAATAACTGGTTTTGCAGATGCAGGATATTTATCAGACCCCCATAAAGGCAAATCACAAACTGGTTATATTTTTATGATCAGTGGTACTGCAATATCCTGGCGTTCCCAAAAGCAAACACTAGTTGCTACATCTTCAAACCATGCTGAAGTTATTGCTCTTCACGAAGCAAGTAAAGAATGTGTGTGGCTTAGATCTATCACTCAACACATTAAGGAAGCCAGTGGATTACCGGTTAATAAAGATCCAACAATATTGTTTAAAGATAATGCTGCATGTGTTGCACAGACCAAGGAAGGATATATCAAGAATGACAGAACTAAACACATTCCCCCAAAGTTCTTCGCATACACTCAAGAACGTGAAGAGAAGGAGATTATCATTCAGTATGTTCGATCATGTGACAATGTTGCAGATTTATTTACAAATGCGCTCCCAACCTCAGTTTTCAGAAAACATGTTCACAATATTGGGATGCGACATCTCCGAGATTTATGAAAATACTCCCCCTTGTTAACTTGAGGGGGAGGTATATAGTTGTACTCTTTTTCCCTTATCATGGTTTTGTCCCACGCGCTTTCCGATAAGGTTTTTAATGAGGCAGCTATAAGGCATAGTCATTCAAGGGGGAGTGTTGAAGTATATCACCTTCGTAATGCGTAACAAGATAATATATTATAGCATGTGAATGACTATGATGCCCCTGATGAAATTATGTAATTACGTTTGTGCCATCTGAAGTTTTCCTATAAATAGGGCTTCAGTGCTTAATGAAAATTCATTCCAAGAGAAATACCTTCTCTATATTCTCTCTATTCTCTTTGTATTCTCTTTACTTTATTACAGTTTTATAACACTTGTTTATTAATATATGGAGTGTTATTGTTTTTTAAGCAACGGGAAACTTATTGTGGGATATCCAAAAAAAGAAAAGTGGGAATTTTATAGTGAGACGGAGAGAGTAATTTAAAAGAAAAAAAGTACTAGATTACAATTTAAAATAAACCAATATTGGTCTCTATTTATAGAGTAGTAAAAAAACACTTTATCTGTCCATTAAAAATATGTTCCTTATCTTTTGATAGATTTGACCAAAACACAAATAAAATAGATGGGATTGACTACGGTGGAAACACCCTTAATGGTGAAATCTAGAAACTAATTGCATTATTAAGTAATTTCATTGCATATTTATTATTATTTGTTGATCGTTCTGGCCGCTAAGATACGCAACAAATAATGCAATAAAAAAATACATAAATACATATAATTCTACTCATATGCAGCCGTTAGATCACTAATATCAATGGCCTACAAAAGTTTCTAAATTTCACAAAGTAATTAGTTTTCATATGAATAGCCTAAAATAGATAATGTATTTTGTATTACTGTGTCATCTATTTATGAATAAGTTATTGTTTGTAAAGGTAACGTCAACGCCATGTGAAATAATTAAATGATGGTTGGATGGTGAAGAAAAAAAATTGTTATAAAAAACAGTTTGAGCATACTTTTAGTGGGGAGAATATAAATTATGATATATATATATATATATATAGTATTGATATTATTTAAAAATTAAAAATTAAAAAAGTTATTTAAAAAAATAAATGTCAACCAATACATTTCTTCATTTATACATATCTCATATCTTAAAATTTATACAAATCTTGTCCATCCTTTTATACTAATAAATACCAATACATATCTTCATTTATACATTTATACCATAACAATTCCACTCAGTCTTCTATGTATCAGATGTACCGTGTAATTTAAATAATTTGTTTTTTAAAAATCACTCTATTATTATTATTATCATTGAAAAATTACTGTATTTGTCCACCAAGCTTTTCAGTAGTTTTGTAGTATGCAAAGTATTAAGTTGTTAAGATGTGGTCTTGCAAATTTTGTTCTATAATCACGAGTTATTATTTAACAATATTGGTTCCAATTTATTATATCTCGATTCCATTCTGAAAACCCTTGTTTTGATCTTGCGACAATTTTTTTTTTAAATTTGATTTTATATATTTTGAAATTCTCAAATATATTTTTGTACCCATATTGAAGAACAGAGAACCGATCACCATATATAATACTATAAGTTACATTCAATATAAAAAGTTTAGAAAACAATAAGAATGATACTTTTTTTCAAAACAGTTGGACATGACCTCTGCTCTTTACAAACAAACAGCCATTTCTTAAAGATACTAATGCAAAAATAGAAGTGAGATAATATGAGTATCTTTTTCCAAATAAAATGAGCAACATACATATGGTTGAGAAATTTGTGATTATGAGGATAATTTATGCATGTGGTTGAGAAATTTTACAGTATGTGTTATGAGGATAGTTTTGCTTAGTGGGAAGGAACCTCCTCTTCTGGAATTTGTGATTCTCCTTCCTACTTTACATGCAGGAGATTTTTTAAATAACTCCAATAAAACACATGTTCAAACTAAATATCGTCGAATAAAACAGGTTGAAGACAAGGAACCAGACGAGCTTGATCTAGTCTGCCCAGAACAGACCAGACAAGGCACCAGGCAAGGTCTCCATCTCAAGACTCAAGGAATCAACTGGAAGTAATCTACCAGACATGGAATAAACAAGCTTCCAAAAGATAAGTACCAGACGAGACCAGATGAGTCTACCAGACGAGGTTGGACTAGCCTGCCAGACGAGGTTCAACTCACCTGGTCACACAGAATTCAACCAGACTAATCTAGAAGACCAAGACAATATGAAGACTATCTTACACAAGCCAGACAACCTATTTCGAAGAACCAGATGAGCTTCAACCTCACCTGGTAGAGCCGAAGACTGAAGACAGAAGACGAAGCAAGGCAGAAGACTTGATGATTAGGTCACCCCTGTCAGAATCCAAAGAAAACTAATCAATCAAGAAGATTGAAGATTTAATTGAACATAAAGTCAAACCATAAGATCAATCAAATCTCTTCCAATCAATCAATTTCCAAGTAATTGATTGATGATTTATAAGTTTAAATTAGAGTTTTCCAACGGCTATAATCCCTGAGCTTATAAATAAGAGTATTGATACAACAACATCTAAGCCTTAGTCCCAAAATGATTTGGGGTCGGCTAACATGAATCAAACTTTGAAACCGTCAATAATCGTTACATAAATAACATAAAAGGAAAAAAGAGGGAAAAAGTAGAGAAAAAAGCAAATAAAAAAAGAGAGTGAAAAAAAAAAATAAAAGATAACATGAAATAAAAGAAAATAAGAATTAAAAAAAAAAAAAGAATCAGACTCCATCCACCATCCGTATTCTTTCCCGCCACATTTGCCTCTCCATCGCCATACTTTCTCCAATTCCAAGAAACCGCATATCATTTTCAATCATCTTTATCCAAGTTTTCTTGGGTTCCTCTACCTTTCACAACATTACTGCTTCCCCAACTTTCTAGCCTCCTCATTGGGGCATCAATAGGTCTTCTTCTCACATGACCAAACCATCGTAATCGATTCTCCATCATCTTGTCTTCTATAGACGCAACTCTTACCTTCTCTCCGATCACCTCATTTCGAGCCGATCCTTTTTGTATGACCACACATCCATCGTAGCATACGCATCTCTCGCCACATTCATCTTTTGAACGTGACATCGCATTTCTACCCAACACTCGGTGCCATATAACAACAGCCTAATTGCCGGCGGTAAAATTTACCCTTTAATCTATGAGGCATGCCGATCACATAAAACCCCGTGGCACTCTTCCACTTCAACCACCCCGCCTTTATTCTCGGAGCCACATCGTCATCTAGCTCTCCATCCTTTGGATAATAGATCCAAGATACCGAAAGAAAGTGGATCCATGAACAACTTTCCCATCAAATGTGATCATCCCCGCCTCTCTATCACTGCGCTAAACCTACACTCCATATATTCGGCCTACTTCGTCACCTAAAGCCTCGAGCTTCCAAAGTATCCTCCAAAGTTCCAATTTCACATTGCACTCCAACCTTCGTTTCATCAATCAACACAATATCATCTGCGAACATCATACACCACTAACGTCATTTTGAATTTCTCTTGTCAATTCGTCCCATTACTATGGCAAAGAGAAAAGGACTAAGAGCAGATCCTTGATGCACCCCAATCGTAATAGGGAATTCTTGTCCTCCCAACATTAGTACGTACACTTGTACTAGCTCCTCATACATGTCCTTTATAATGTCAATATATTTCCACGATACACCCTTCTTTGCTAAGGCCCACCAAAGTACTTCTCTTGGTACTTTATCATATGCCTTCTCTAAATCAATAAAACCATATGCAGATCTTTCTTTTATCTCGATAATGTTCCATCAATCACGGATAAGATAAATTGCTTCCATGGTCGATCTTCCGCATAAATCCAAACCGATTTTCTGTTATCTTCACACATTTCACGATCCTTTGTTCAATCACTCGTTCCCACAACTTCATGGTATGACTCATTAGTTTAATTCCGCGATAATTAGAACAATCTTGAACATCACCTTTGTTCTTATACAAAGGGACGAGAATACTTTTCCTCCATGCTGACGGCATCTTATTGCTTCTCCAAATCTTATTGAAAAGCATAGTTACCCATTCGATCCCTCTCTCCCCCAAACACCTCCAAACTTCAATAGGTATACCATCTGGTCCTTCTGCTTTCTTTGACCCCATCTTCTTCAATGCAATTGTCACTTCACCCTTTTGGATTCTTCTCTTAAACTCTCGGTTAACCATACTTGAGGGGATGTTTAAATTCCCAATATCTAGTTCTTGATGGCCATTGAATAAGGTATCAAAGTATGACCTCCATCTCTCTTTTATCTCTTTATCTTGAACCAAAACTTTTTGGTCAGTATCTTTTACACATTTAACTTTTCCAATATCTCGCGTCTTCTTCTCTCTCATTCGAGCAAGTTTATAGATATCTTTTTCCCCTTCTTTAGTATCTAATCTTGCATATAATTCTTGATTGACCTTTGATCGGGCATTTCGCACTGCCTTTTTAGCTTCTATTCGAGCTTTCTTGTACTTCTCATAATTCTCATCGCTCGAGCATTTACCCAGTACCTTATAACATTCACGTTTGGTCTTTATCGCTTGCTTAACTTCATCATTCCACCAAGATGTGTCCTTACTTGATGATCTGTTTCCTTTAGATTCTCCTAGGACTTCTTTTGCAACTTCCTTTATGTTGTGTTCCAACAAGTTCCACATCGAATCTATATCCATCTCCGTGGACCAAATACCTCTATCAGCAATCTTAGCCACAAAAGTATGTCGACTCTCCCCTTGGAGCTTACACCACTTAATTCGAGGGTCAACTTGTGGTCTTCTCTTTCTTAAGTGCCTCTTACCTCGAAAGTCAAGCACCACAACCCTATCTTTGTGTTGCAAAGACTCTCACCGGGTATTACCTTGCAATTAGTAAAACTTTTCCTCCAAACATTCCTTACTAAAAAGAAATCAATCTGACTTGCATTACCTCCGTTTCTATATGTCACCAAATGAGAGTCCCTTTTCTCGAACCAAGTGTTCATAATACCGAAGTCATGAGCTAATGCGAAATCCAATATATCATTTCCTGCTTCATTCCTGTCCCCAAAACCAAAGCCACCATGAATGCTCTCAAAGCCATCTCTGCTAACACCGACATGCCCATTGAGGTCACCACCAATGATCAATTTCTCACCCATAGGAATTCGTTCGACAACCTCTTCCAAATCTTCCCAAAATTCTTGTTTGATCGATGCATCCAATCCTACTTGTGGTGCGTAAGCACTTATGATAGTTAGAAACTCATCCCCTATCACAAGCTTAATACTCATTATTCTATCGCTCTTTCTTGACACTTCCACCACATCATCAATGAATTCTTTATCAATGACGATACCCACTCCATTTCTACTTCTATCCTTTCCAGTACCAAAGCTTGTAACCCCAAGGAGCTAACACTCTTGCCTTCTCGCCAACCCACTTAGTCTCTTGTAGACACATTATGTGAATTCTCCTCCTTTTCATAACCTCCCCACTTCTGCGATCTCCCGTCAAAGAGCCAACGTTCCAAGTTCCAAACCGCACCTTACTACCCTTACTAGCCGCAAGAACTAACTTCTCTGTCTGTCCCCGTCCACGCTGCAAGGATTCTTGCACATTTGACACCACACCCATACTTCGAGGTGGGGCGCCGCTTCCGGGCGACCTAGCAACCTCGCATATTTTCCACTACACCCGGCCTATGAAGTGTAGCGCATCCTTGCTCATTTGACACCACCCTCGGATGTAAAGGTGGCGCGCCGCTCGGGCGGCGACCTAGCAACCTCGCATACTTATCACTGCACCCGGGCCTATGAAATGCAGCGCGTCGCTTCTGAGGAGACGCCCCAACGATTTTCAATGTTTGATTCATGTCCATGGAATGTGACGAGTTTTACGCTGGCTGCCACTAACCTACCGCAACCCTCCTCTTTTATCCGGGCTTGGGACCGGCAATGGATGTCAAGAAGAACTATCAAGCTTAAAGATCACTTTCAAAAAGCTATCCGTTTGCCTTGAGACTACAATACTCACCTGCACCTGATTGTAAAATCTACTCATTAGGAGTTCATCATTATCTCTTTACAAACTTTCATTTTAAGTTGTTAGAGGTATCCTGTCTGAAGAACGTGTTAGATCGAAGACATTTGTAACAAGGTCTGGAACTTGTCAATTCCAGAAGTTGGTGAGTGAGTAAATCCCCTTGGTGATAAGGGAGAGTGGACGTAGGATATTCAAATCCGAACCACTATAAATCTCTGTCCCTTTTATTTTCTGCATTTACTTTATCTCGTTATACTTTAATTAAAAGAATTTTAAAAAGAAGTTAATATTCACTTCCTCACGAATTTGAGTACAAAGTCTATTCAACCCCCCTTCTAGACTTTGTCACTTGAATAGTTGGGACCAACAAGCATAATCATGGAAGGAGAGCCCATCGGCGACGAGGTAAAATTAGTAGGAATCGTAGGCGGCCTCCGGGTCAAAACAAAGTTGTGGAAGTCAATGAACCAGGATTATCCAGCCACCTACGCCGAGTTCCGCCAGCGAGCGAGAAAGATCATCTACAATGCCGAAATACTGGCACAGCGGCTCGGCAAGCGGAAAGTCGTCGCCCCCAGCAAAAAAGAGGAAGCTAGATATCACCCTGCCCCGCAGCTACCAGCCCAGAAAAGGAACTTCACTTACAAAGTGCCGTAGGCCTTCAAGTCGTTCGATACGGTCGAGGTGAAAATCGTGGAGAAGCTCAAATCCACTCCCGAGCATGTTTTCCTCCAGATCCGCGACAAACAAATGCTCCACCCCCCCACGAAAGATCATCCAAGACTCCAAGAGGATGAACCCGAATAAGTTCTGCCACTACCACCAAAATATCGGGCACAATACCAGCGAGTCGCGACTTGCTGCGCCAGCTATGGCGACTTTTCAAGGAGGGGAAGCTAGAGGAGTTCATCAAATGCCCACAAGCCCAGCAGCCACAGCAACCCGCCGCACTCCCACTGGTAGCCAACCCAGAAAGGCAGTTGTAGTGCCCGCCCATGTTAGCGAATGTTGGATGCTGTGCCGTGAACATGATACGACGGGATTTGTTAGAACAGAATTGAATAACTTGACAAGGAAAAACCCTTCTTGTCCCAAGCTTAAAGCTCGATAATAACTCTCAATAATACCTCTTACCTTTGATAACAACCCTTATATACTAATTCATACCCTAGACCTTTCCTTACAAGGACTCTTTATTTAATTACTACCTTTCCTTACAAGGACTCTACCCTTACAAGGACTCTTTATTTAATTATTAATTACTTGGCAAATAATAATAAAGATAAAATAATAATTACTCCTAATTTATCTCACGCTCGTGGCGGATGCGCTTGTCTCAACCCATTGCCCCGATTTGACCCACGCCGCCCGCTCTCCTTTTTATGTCTTCGCGTGTAGACTCTCAACGGAACTCTCTCGGGCTCTTCTTCCACATGCGGCATAACAACTCCTCCTCAAGACCCGCCTTGTCCCCAAGGCTAAGTCGAAACCGTGATTTTATTTCTTCCTCGTCAACCCAAGATGCATCATCACGTGGTTTTCCTTTCCACCGTATCAACACTTGCCAACTTACCGTATTCCCTTCTCTCTTTTTCCCTTGACCCAAAACCTCTTCGGCTCGAAGAATCTTGGATTGAGAACCTTCCAAACTAATGGGTAGCTCCGTCTCCACTGGATGGTTGCCAATCGCCCGTTTAAGTTGCGACACATGAAATACGGGGTGGATTCGGCTGGTGTCCGGTAAACGCAGCCGATAGGCCGTCGACCCAATACGCTCTTCGATTATAAACGGCCCATAGTAGCGGGCACTCAACTTATGATGGGCGCGACTTGCTACAGAGCTCTGCCTGTGCGGTCTAACTTTCAAAAGCACTTCATCCCCACGCTCGAATTCCACATCTCTTCGTCTTTTGTTCGCAAAATGAGCCATCTTCTGTTGAGCCCGCGTCAGATTGAACTTCAGCTGCCTTAGAACCTCATCACGGCTTCCCAATACCGAGGCAACAACCGCTACTTTACATTCTCCAGGCAAGAATCGGCGGATTGTTGGGGGTGCCCGACCATAGACAATCTCAAAGGGTGTCATCTTGGCGCTCGTTTGATATGACGAATTATACCAAAACTCGGCCCAAGGAAGCCAGTTTATCCATTTCCGGGGTTGTTCTGATACGAAACAACGCAAATATGTTTCCAACACCCTATTCAACACCTCTGTCTGCCCGTCCGTCTCTGGATGATATGCCGAACTGAATTTCAATTTTGTCCCCTGAAGTTTAAACAGCTCCCGCCAAAAGGCGCTCACAAATACTGAATCCCGATCACTGACAATGGAGTGTGGTACCCCATGCAACCTCACTACCTCCCGCACGAAGGCCTCGGCTACGGACCTAGCCGTGAATGGAAATCTCAACGCGACAAAATGCCCGTACTTCGAGAGCCGATCCACTACTACCATAATGCAAGAATACCCTTGCGATTTCGGGAGGCACGTGATGAAGTCCATAGAGACGTCCTCCCAAACCGCCTCGGGAATGGGCAAGGGCTGCAACAACCCGGCCGGTGACGTCGCCTCATGCTTTGACTTTTGGCACACTAGACAATTAGCCACATACTCCTGTACCCGCTTAGACATCCCCCGCCAATATACACTTCCCGCTACCCGACGGTATGTCCGAAGGGCTCCGGCATGCCCTCCTTCCGGTGTATCGTGGAACTCAAACAAAAGCTTGGGAACCCATTCAGAATTTTCCGGCAAAACCAAACATCCCTTAAAGAACAAACGCCCTTGCTCTATCGTGTACCCTGGTCGACTCTTCACATCCCGTTGTAATCCGCAATCACTGACTTAACAAAATCGTCGTTTCGCTGTTCTTCTAGTACCTCCGCCACGGCGGGCCAAAGCGACCCACTTAACGCCGCTAACTCCCCATCTGCATTCCGCCGGGACAGCGCGTCGGTCGCCGAGTTCGTGCGCCCTGGTTTATATATCACCTCAAAATCATATCCGATCAATTTTGCTACACATACCTGCTGTGCAGGTGTCCCAATCCGTTGCGCCATTAGATACTTAAGGTTGTGGTGGTCCGTGCGGACGGTGAAGCGACGACCAATGAGGTAGCCAATGCTGTACGGCTAATACCAGAGCCATTAACTCTCGTTCGTACGCTGATTTGGATAGCGTGGTGTCGGCCAGTGCCTTCTTTGAAATATCTTCTGGACGTTCTTCTGCATGAGCACGGGCGATACCCGTGCTCGACGTCGCATTCCACAATGAAGTGTTGATGGAAGTCGGGCATACGCAACACCGGGGCTGCCGTCAATGCCGCCTTTAAGGCCGAGAACGCGTTCTCCGCATCTGATGTCCATTCGAATCTGGCCGGTGCGTCTTTCTTCAGTAATTGCGTCAAAGGGCGAGCCAACATTCCATACCCTCGTACAAAACGGCGGTAGTAGCCGGTCAAGCCGAGGAATCCCCGGACCTCCTTCACGGATTTCGGCACGGGCCACTCCAACACCGCGCTCACCTTTCCTGGGTCCATTGCCATCCCCTTGGCTGATATAATGTGGCCGAGGTACTCCACCTGTCGTACCCCGAACACGCACTTTTTTTTATTCGCCTTAAATTGATGTTCCTTCAAAATAGCCAGAACCGTAGCCAATTGCTCCATATGTTCATCTGGGGATGGCTATATACTAGAATATCATCGAAAAACACCAGCACAAACTTCCTCAAATAGGGCCGAAATAAATCATTCATGGTGGACTGGAATGTGGCTGGGGCGTTGGTTAGCCCGAACAGCATCACCAAGAATGCATAGTGCCATTGTGTGCGTCTGAAATGCCGTTTGTCTACGTCTCGTGGCATCACTCGTATCCGATGGTATCCGACCGTAGATCAATTTTCGAAAAAATCACCGCCCCGCCAATTCATCCAACATTTCATGGATCACCAGATAGGATATTTGTCGGGAATCATTACTTTATTTAGCTCACGGTAGTCAACGCAGAACCTCCAACTACCATCTTTCTTTTTCACCAATAGACCGGACTCGAATAGGGGCTCGAACTCGGTTGTATCACCCCTATGACATATCCGCCACCAAACGTTCTATTTCGTCCTTTTGCGCATGCCGTGCAGTATGGGCGTACTAACACGGTCCGCGCTGGCGTAAGCTCGATTCGATGATCCGTGGCTCGACAGGCGACCCAGGATCGTCGAATACCTCATGAACCTTGCTAACACCCGACTAACCTCCAGCCGCTTCCCTTCTCGGCTCTGTCTCCTTCGGCCCTTTGTTGTCACAGTATAACCGCCATAGTTCTATCTCCTCTTCCGGACTAGCGAACGAAGACTAGCCGGGCACGGTATAGGGGCGGGACCCCTCATAGGCAAACGGTCCTTGCTCAGGCCTCGAACGACATAGTCATCTTACGCGATTACACGAACCTCACCCAACGTCTTCACCATGCCACTTCCGAATCACGTCTACTCCGCCTAATGAAAATACATAACAATCCACCCGAACTTCATATTCGGAAAGGACATTATCGCCTCCCTACATACTCCTCGGAATTCCGCTATGACCATCCCCAATCGCACCTTAAAATTTAGGCCGCCTCAGGTTGCAATCGTAACCTTCTCACCAATTTGTCGGAGATAAAATTATGGCTTGCGCCGATCTGCAGCCGAAACCGCACAACCTCCCACTTGTCCCTCCAACCGCAAGGTATCGGGGCCCGTGAGTCCTGCCATGGATAAGAGGGATAAAACCCCACAGACCTCCCCTTCCAGCTCCTGCAGCTCGCCGCCATCCTCCTCTTCCAACCCTTCTGTTTCTACTAGCTCAGTTCCTGGCATACCATCCTCTCCAACCAACATAACCCTCAGCTGTTTGCTCGGACATTCGTGTAGCGGGTGGTAGGGCTGCCGACATCGAAAACAGAACCGCTTGGTTCGTAGATCGTTGAACTCCTGCGGAGACAACCGTCTCATTTGGGCCCGACCGTGCGGCCCGTTCGGTCGTGCTAATTGACCTTTCGGAACTGCGGCCTCGCGATCTGGCGGCTTGAATGGCGGGTTTCCGAACGATCTGACTGGATTGGCCGGTCGAAACCCCGCGGCATTCGTCCGCGGCTGCGAGTACGCTCCGCGCTCTAGGCTTCCTCCCTTGTCATATAATAACTTCGCCTCGATATTTCACGCCATTTGCATGGCTACCTCCAAATCATGTGGGTCCCAAACCCGCAGATTCACTCGAATTGATTCACTCAGCCCGTTTATAAAGTACCCGAGGTAATGATCCTCCTGTAAAGCCGGCACTTGATTAGCCAATTGGATGAACTCATCGACATAGGCGTCAACCGAACCCAGTTGTTTCTGCGCGGCACCTGCTCGTTACGGCCGCCGCTTACCTTACATCAAAACGTCGGACTAATGCTTGTGAACTCGGCCCATGTAAAATTTCCCCGCGAACGAAGCCAACGGAACCACCCGAGGGTCAGACCCTCAATCGCTACTAACGCCCGGTATGTCCGTAGCCCTTAGGCGTCTCGTGAATATCAATTCTTTGTTCGGCGTGGGCTATCCATCCATTCGGGTCGGTTACGTCAAAAACAGGCGACAGGGAATCTGCGCGCCGCACCGCCTGTCGCCTTTTCCTTCTCCTTGCGATCGGCCGTCGGCCCTCCCGGTATAAGCCGATTCCCACTCCCGATGGCCGCTGCGGCGCGAGGCGGCGAATTCGGCCGGCTTAGTGTCGGTGCCCTGCCTGAACGTCTCCAGATCGCCGCGGAGTTGGTGCTGCTCCTCAGTCATCACGCCGATTGCCGCCTCTACCTCGGAAAGCCTCGAATCGTTTCTTGTCATGATCCCGTCTGTGAAGATCCGGCAGGTCGGACCAAATTAATACGACGGGATTTGTTAGGACAGAATTGAATAACTTGACAAGGAAAAACCCTTCTTGTCCCAAGCTTAAAGCTCGATAATAATTCTCAATAATACCTCTTAACTTTGATAACAACCCTTATATACTAATTCATACCCTAGACCTTTCCTTACAAGGACTCTTTATTTAATTACTACCTTTCCTTACAAGGACTCTACCCTTACAAGGACTCTTTATTTAATTATTAATTACTTGGCAAATAATAATAAAGATAAAATAATAATTACTCCTAATTTATCTGCTGCCCGTGGCCGGATCTGCTTGTCTCAACCCGCTGCCCCGATTTGACCCACGGCCGCCCCGCTCTCCTTTTTATGTCTTCGCGTGTAGACTCTCAACGGAACTCTCTCGGGCTCTTCTTCCACATGCGGCATAACAGAACACCATAGCGTCGGTAGGGGGCTTTGCCCCTGCCAACTCTCTCTCGAACAGAAGACTGAAGAGCAACCTGCAGGCGATGGACAATGTCCACCAAATCACCATGTCCGTCAACATGGTGGCCACCGAATCCAATCTCCTCGCCTTCAAAGACGAGGACAGGAACAGAGTGATCTATCCGAACCACAATGTGCTGGTCATCTCGGTAAACATCATGGGCGTCACCGTCCACCGCATGCTGGTCGACAATGGGGCATACTGCAACATACTATTCAAAAGTGCGTTCGACCAGCTCGACCCGACATTCGAGAAATATATCGAGCCATGCGACCAGATGATAAGGGGCTTCGATGATGCTGTTGTAAAGCATTATGTCATAGTTAAGCTCGCTATAGAATTAATTTCCGGCATTGACGTTGAGGTGAAGGCCTCCAAACAGCTCAACTTTGTAATCATCGACCAGCTGTCAACCCTTAACGGTTTTCTCGGCAGGCCTTTTGAGCACGAGTTTGAGGCTGCCACCTCGACGTACTACTACTGTATCAAATTCCCCATCCCTTCGGGTAAGGTGGGGACTATTAAGGATAATGAAAAGGCTGTCAGGGGCTATTTAGTGTACATCCACCTTAAATTAAAAATAATAAATAATTGTCAAGTACTAACAATAAACTACGAGCCCAACTCGGAAATGGAAGTCGACCAGCTAACGGAGGCCGTAGTCGAAGAAACTCCCATGGACATCGGGAAGACACCTTTCGAGGAGGCTTAGGCAGAACTCGAGCCAAGAGACGGGTTCGAGCCAATAGAGTTAGACGAAATTAAAGGGCCGATCGATGACCCCCGAAGCGGAGAGCTGTTAGACGGGACCGCCGAGGAGCTGATCTCCATCCCAATGAAAAATCGACCAAAAGTTGAAATATAGGTTGAATCCAAATTGCACCCCGACTTATGGGAAGAACTGGCATCCTTCCTCCAAGAAAATCTAGACGTCTTCGCGTGGTCACACGAAGACATGGTCGGGATCGACCCAAAAGTTTGCAGTCACCGACTACACATAGACCCAAGCTGCAAGCCAATTTCCCAAAAGAGACGGAAATTTGGTCCCGAGAAATACGCGGCACTAATGGTAGAAGTAAAAAAGCTCCTCGATAACAAGCTCATCGAGATGGCCGACCAGGACGACAAGCCTCAGTGGGTGTCCAACATAGTGCTCGTTAAGAAAATCAACGACTCTTGGCGACTTTGCATCAATTTCACAAATTTAAACGAAGTCTGCCCAAAGGACCATTCCCATGCCGCATATCGACCACATGGTAGACAGCACGGCCAGGCACGAGATGCTCACCTTCATAGACGCCTTCGCGGGCCACCAGATCCCAATGGATGAGGAAGACCAAAAGCATACTTCTTTCCTTACAGAGAAGAATATATACTTTTGGAAAAGGATGTCGTTCGGGCTAAAGAACGCAGGAGCCATGTACCAAAGGCTGGTCAACCATATGTTCCATGATCAAATCGGAGACACAATGGAGGTCTACATAGACGACATAGTCATCAAAAGCATGAAAAAAAGGACCACTTAACCCACCTTGCCGAAGTACTCGCCATTTTATGAAAGTTCCACATGCGACTCAACCCGAAAAAATGCAGCTTTGAAGTCGCGTCGGGTAAGTTCTTGGGCCATATGGTTAGCTGACGAGGTATAGAGGCCAACCCATCTAAAGTCAAGGCTATTTTGGATATGGGCGCTCCCCGGAGCATAAAGGAGGTACAAGGGGTTACGGGCTATTTGGTTGCCCTAAGTCGCTTTATATCTCGCATGGGGGACAGATGCAAGCCGCTATTCGACAGCATGCGAAAGAAAAAGCTCCATTGGTCGGACCAGATCTAACACGCATTCGACCAACTCAAAGCGTATCTCTCGAACGTGCAAATTTTATCAAAGCCAGTCCCAAGCAAGAAGCTTTTCCTGTACCTTGCAGCGTTGGAGTCGGCAATCAACGCCGTGCTCGTGCGGGCTGAAGGGGCAACACATCTACCTTTTTATTACGTTATCAAAACCCTCCATGATACCGAGTTACGTTACCCGCCCCTCGAGAAACTTGCATACGCCCTGCTCATAAGCGTAAGGAAGCTAAGGCCATATTTTTTCGACCACCAAGTCGAGGTACTCACAATGATGCCGCTGAGGCAAATCCTTTATCGACCAGACACAGCGGGTAGATGCCTCAAATGGGTGGTCGAGATCGGACAATTTGAGATCACATACGCCCCACGAACGACAATCAAGGGGCAAGTGATGGCCGATTTCATAGTTGAACTAACTTACCCCGAAGAGCTTTCCAAGATCAATCATCCACCGTGGAAACTCTACATCGACAGTTTAACCACGTCACTTAGATCAGGGGCTGGTGTTGTCCTAATAAATTGGGGCAGCCAATCATTTACAACGGTAATTCGTTTTGGTTTCCACGCCACAAACGAGGCCGAGTATGAAGCTCTCATCAATGGACTAGAAATGGCAATGACGATGAGGGTAAGGAGGTTGCAAGTATACAGCGACTCGCAGCTAGTCGCATGCCAGATCTCCGGAGAATACGAAGCATGGAGTGACAGGATGGCTTCGTACCAAGGTCTAACAAAAGGACTGTTGGAGAAATTCGACCAAGTACACATTGAGTTGGTGCCTCGCCTCGAAAATACGCAAGCTGACACCCTGGCGAGGCTGGCCACTTCGGAGAGGGAAGCCGACTTGTCGCAAATCACAGTAACCAGCCTGCCCAGCCCGTCCGACAGCCAGAATCGAGTCGCCCAAGTAATTGCCAGCAGAGAAAAATGGATGACTCCGATCATCGACTACCTGGAGCACGGGATTCTTTCGGTGGATTGTGTTTAATACCCTTCATAGCTGATACCTTTAGTGCAATTTATTGATACCCACCAAATAAGTTTCACCATGAATACCATTCACATAATACCTTCTTCTCATTTTATGTCACGGATCTAAAAAAAGGAATTACAAAAATTTAGTATTTAAAAGCACTGTGAGTTCTTTTTCTCTTTTTTTTTTTTAAAATAGAAAGAGCCCTTTGAGTTAAATTAATTGGGAACAACCATAATCACCATACATATACCAATTCCAAAATTTAAATCCACGAAACAAATTGAAATGCATATGTGAACTAATAACAAGTCAAACAAATCCGGAATTTTGCAATAAAATCAAAAACTCTACAAAATAACAAATGAAATCAGTTCAAAAAACCAAAATAACAAATGAAAGGCAGGGAAGATCAAACATCTCAATTCTTTGGGCGCTCATTCGGAAACTGGGCAAAATATAACTTGGTGATCATCTCTTGCATTTGATCAACCTTCGTCCTCATAAACGCCCATTCTTCAGCCTTCGTCCTCATAGACGTCCATTCTTCATATTTCAGTTGCCATTTCGGATTGCCTTCGTCTTCGTCTCGCTCGTCTTTGTCTTCTTCAGGCTCGTTGTCTTCTTCTATTGCATCCATGGCTGCAATCCCCTTCCCCTTCTTGGCGGCTTTCTTCTTATTAGCGTAGTCAACACTTTTGTTGTTGCCCAAAATATTTATCCGAAGATTAAATACTGCTGGAAGACGGACAACAAACAAATGCGGGAGCACTTCCGAGAGAAGATAAATAAAACAAGATTTGCCGGGTTTGTTAGGCCCGGGCTTGAATGCTCTCGCGAGATGTTATTAATACGAATATTCGTGGATACAAGTATTAATGAGAGAAATCTAAATACAATGAGTGTAAAAAGACTCTGTCGATCCGGCTCTTGAGCGAAGCTAGGTGTCCTTCGTCCCGCCGATAATCTGCTGGATGAGATAGGCCGGGAGAAGTAAGACCGAAAGAAAGCTGTTGCCAAGAGTTGGATGTTTGCCAAGTGCAAGTTTTGTTTCTGTATCGTGATATTGCTGAGTGTTTAGAGAGTCGAATCTCGATCTGTGCAGAAGAGTTTCGGTCCTTTTACAAGTGAAGGTGCCTTGTATATATAGAGTGAGGGGCCCTGTCCCTAGTGGGCGATCGTCTTTCGGCATTTAATGCAATGGGGCGATCGCCCTAAAGGTTACGTGGCCGCTGCCAAAAGTCCATAGATACTGTGGTGGCGGTGCGGTCGATGAGGATCCGGCACGCGTCGGAAGCTTATCGGGAGGTCCCACTTTGCTACTTTCGTGGACTTTGTCGATGGGTGACAGTGTAGTCACATGTCTTGTCCGCCAACTCCTTTCGCAGTCAGGCCATCCGGTAGGTGAGGTAGGTGACAAGTTTGTCGGCGCCTTTTGTGGAGTGCACGTGGGGTCGGTTTGAGACTTGGCCTTGGCCATTGGATGGTCATCGGTGGAGATCGTCATGATGCGGTCGATCGGCGGATGCCTGAGAGGTCGGTCACCAAAGGTCGATCGGCGGATGCCTGAGAGAGGATTGTCCGCTAGTCGATCGCGGAGTCGGCCGAGTGCCGAGTGATGATCGTATCGAGGTCGATCGCTCGATCTGGGACTTGTCTGGGACCTTCCTTCGCCGATTTATGGTCCCATTGGGTTGAGGCTTGGTCGCACAGTCGCCGCTCAGCGGTCTGCCTTGGCCGCTCGGCAGTAAGTCGGTCGCCCGGCCTCGGAGGCGATCGCCGGTCGGAAGGTGTTAAATCTTGACACAACAATTGCCCCCCAGCTTGCTCCTATGTTGAAGACATGGGGCGAGGTGGTTCTTGCTGGCGATCGCGTCCGGGCGATCTGAGCCGACTTAGGACTCGGACTTGGGCTAACATAGTCGATTGGCTTAGCTATCTTTCGGTCTTGTACCTGCAAAAAACAACATTGGCCGATCCCCCATGGAAACTTGGTGGTTTCGCTTGCTTGAGGAATCGTGCACAGTCGCGGAGATCGATGGACCGACCCCATGACCGTGTCTTGGTGCGCGAAGACAATGAGTGTCTCGTGACTCATTTTATTATGAGGGTCCTCTGTTAGGCTGCGCCTCGCCTTGTATTTAAACGAAAGGCGTGCGGTCTCGGTCTAGAGGAGTCCTTGCGCGGGGCAGCGTCGGATGAATCAACTCCACGCCCGCGGCTTGTTAGCTCTGCTTCCACCTCGGCCAGCCATGGAGATGGCCGACCTCGACGGTGTACGTTGAGACGGGGTTGTGGAATGAGTCCACTTAATGTTGGAGGGCCCTCCGACTACGCCCGGCCTCGTATTTAAACGAAGGCGGGCGATCTTGGCCGAAAGGACCTTGCATGGCCAAGCGGCGGTTCCATCATTGCCGGGACCATGGCTTTATGATGTGCGGTGGAGGCGATCTTATGCCTTAGTCTGTCATGTTATATCTTTGGATGTAGATGGCGATCGTGTCCTCGGCTGCGGATGATGTAGCGTGATGATCGGCGATCGGGCGGAAGATGGCGATCGTCGCTCATTTGCCGATCGCTTATTCGTAGGTCGATATTGGCGATCGGGTGGGAGATCGTCGTCCGGTGCCGATCGCGCTCACGAGGCTAAGAAGAAACCTTTGCTGGCCGAAAATCTGCGGCTCTAGCCCGGAAGGCTGCGTAGGTCGTAGGTTGGGTCTTCGTAAGATGCCTGAACATAGGCGAAAAACCCTGAAAACCTCCTAGGACCGCGTAGAGGGCGGTCTCATCGCTTATGGGCTCGCCATTGAGGATGATTACGTCTACCCGGTCGATGTAGTCCGAGTCGGACTCTTCTTCTCCCTGCTTGATTTGCATCATGCGAAGGGGACCTTCGGGCCGGATGACCCTGGTGGCGAAATACTCGGTGAAGCCGTGCGCCAGCTCGTTAAAGGAGCCTATGGACCGAGGTGGCAATGAGGTGTACCACCGGTGGGCGAGGTCGTCTAGCGTCAGAGGGAACATTCGGCATCTGGTCGCGTCAGATGCCCCACACCCAGTCATGTAGATGTTGAACTTCCTCAGGTGCACTTGGGGGTCCGATCGCCCCACGTACACGGGTGTTTGCGGGGGAGCGATCCTGTCTTCGCGAGGCGAGCTCGATGTCGATCGCGAGCGGCTCGCTTGGCCCGATGATCGTCTTCTTGGCGCTGCCACGATTCCAAGAGCGCCTTCATGTCGTCGAGTTGACGCCGCATCGCGACCATCGCCATCGCCGTGGCACGCCGCTGCCGATCGGCTTTGGGAGGCTGGAGCCTGGCGATCGTGTACCGATCTCGGGCTCGCTACCGCCGACCTCGGCAATTTGGCGAGGAGCCGACGGCTGGCGCCTTGCAGGAGTCGGGTAGGCCGAGCTCAGTGACGGACTCAAACTCCGTCGTCTCGTGGTGAGGCCGGGCCGTGAGCTGCTCGGGTCACCGCCTGTGCGATCGAAGACAGAGGTGCCCGGTGGCGAGCGCCTCTTCCTGCGGACGGAGCCTCTGGCGATTGCTCGGCAGTAGTGCCTTGAGCTTCCGCTTGATCTCCGGCGAGAGACCGGGGCGGTAGGCCGAGGCGCGTCGAGAGCACTCCGTCGCTCTGTAGACGGCCGGGGCCCTTCGATCTGTTCTGGTTGGAACCGATCGAGCGAGAGGCAGGCCGCCGTCCGGGGACGAGATCGAGCGTCTCGGCCATGGCGGCTACCTTCCACCATCGGCTCGGGCTGACCGACGGAACAGGGTCTGGCCGCGGCGGCTTTCTTCGACGCGGATGCGGAAGACATGATTTCTGAAGGATTTCTTTGAAGTGCAGTGAGTGTCACTTCAAATATCTGCCCCGAGAACAGTGAGTGTTCTTCGGGACGGTAGGTGTAAAAAATCGAGGGTTGGATCCCCTTCTTCTAGCGCCAATTGTTGTTGCCCAAAATATTTATCCGAAGATTAAATACTGCTGGAAGACGGACAACAAACAAATGCGGGAGCACTTCCGAGAGAAGATAAATAAAACAAGATTTGCCGGGTTTGTTAGGCCCGGGCTTGAATGCTCTCGCGAGATGTTATTAATACGAATATTCGTGGATACAAGTATTAATGAGAGAAATCTAAATACAATGAGTGTAAAAAGACTCTGTCGATCCGGCTCTTGAGCGAAGCTAGGTGTCCTTCGTCCCGCCGATAATCTGCTGGATGAGATAGGCCGGGAGAAGTAAGACCGAAAGAAAGCTGTTGCCAAGAGTTGGATGTTTGCCAAGTGCAAGTTTTGTTTCTGTATCGTGATATTGCTGAGTGTTTAGAGAGTCAGAATCTCGATCTGTGCAGAAGAGTTTCGGTCCTTTTACAAGTGAAGGCTGCCTTGTATATTTAGAGGCTGAGGGGCCCTGTCCCCTAGTGGGCGATCGTCTTTCGGCATTTAATGCAATGGGGCGATCGCCCTAAAGGTTACGTGGGCTGCCTGCCAAAAGTCCATAGATACGGTGGTGGCGGTAGTGCGGTCAATGAGGATCCAAAGACGCGTCCGGAAGCACTGTCACAGGAGGTCCCACTTTGCTACTTTCGGCGGACTTTGTCAGTAGGTGACAGGCTGTAGTCACATGTCTTGTCCGCCAACTCCTTTCGCAGGTCTGGGCCATGCTGGTAGGTGAGGTAGGTGACAAGTTTGTCAGCGCCTTTTGTGGGTCTGCACGTGGGCTCAGTTTTGAGACTTGGCCTTGGCCGACTGGATGGTCATCGGTGGAGATCGTCATGATGCGGTCGATCGGCAGATGCCCAGAGAGGTCGGTCACCAAAGGTCGATCGGCAGATGCCCAGAGAGGATTGTCCGCTAGTCGATCGCCAGGAGTCGGTCGCCGAGTGCCGAGTGATGATCGTATCTGAGGTCGATCGCTCGGTACCGGGACTTGTCCTGGGACCTTCCTTTGGCCGATGTAATGTCCATTGGGTTGAGGCTTGGTCGCCTGGTCGCTGCTCGGCAGATCTGCCTTGGCCGCTCGGCAGTAAGTCGGTCGCCCGGCCTCGGAGGCGATCGCCGGTCGGAAGGTGTTAAATCTTGACACAACAACTTTCTCTTGCAGATTTTTCACCCCTCTGCAAAAATGTCGAAGTATTACGGAAAAGTAGCAATTCCAGAAGAAAAAAAAGGTCACTAATTTTTTTATTACCTCGTTCTTCTCCTGCAGGATCTTCGTTAGTATCTTGAATGTAGACAACTTTGGAGCTATTAGCTTTATAAACACACTACAAACCTTGGCCGTCATATGTCTGTCTGAAATATAAAATCGCTTCTCACGTATCAGAATTCGCAGTACCAAATTGATGATTTCCTCAAATCTTATAGCAAAGAAGATTGAACCCCAAATCTAAATTTCAGCAAATCAAATTCTTTCTTTTAGATTTAAGCTAAACCACAATTAATCTTCAATTCAAGTTTCAAAGAACAGAAGAAAGATAACATAGATTTCATATAATCATGAAATTGGAAAAATTGCATATTTGGTCCCATGAGAATTTTTCAATAACAATTTTGGTCCCATGTTCTTTTTTGGTCCTTTTTTTGCAAATTTGGTCCCTTCCGTTGATTTTTGGGACCAAAGCTGCAATTTTTTGGGACCAAAACTGCAATTATTTTGGGACCAAAAATGTCGAAAAAAACTACGGGACCAAAAATATCAAAAACATGACCATATTTGCAAACCACCTATTCAGATGGGACTAAAACTACAATTTACCCTCATGAAATTAGTTCAAAAAAATTATATTACCAAGTTCTCTCCTCTCTATTATCACATTCATTGATGTCACCATTCGATTGAGCCAGTTCCTCTCTCCAATGCTGCAATGACACAAGAATCTATCTACTTCTAAACCCTAGACAATTGGATTACTAGTATCTTGATGAATCAGTTAATATTATGCATGGCTACTCAATCCCCCTCCCCTCCCTACGGGTTTACACGTAAGATCGAACAAAAAAGAAGATCGATTTTTGGTCGAACAAAAAAGAGATGAACAAAAAAAATTAGATCGAACACGTAAGAAAAGAATTGATCATACATTTCTTTGCATCTTTGGAGTTATTGCAGTACGCTGTACACACACACGACTCTTTAATGCAATGAGTGTTGTGCTGATTGCATCCGCACCGTACATTGCAGTCCTTTTTGCATGGACATCGCGTCCTGAATCTACCCTCAACCTTCCAAATAATTCGGTCCTTGGAGCTTGATGCTCCAAGATCAAGATTAGGTTTCTTGGAGCTTGATGCTTCGAGAATATATTTTCCTTTCATAACTGGAGAGGAGAGGGAGAGATTAGATCAACGAATGGTATGATCTCAACGCAATTGCTTTAATATATGATCTCAACGCAATTGCTCTGATACAAAAAATTATAAACATTTAGAATTTTAAGCTAGAAAAATGAAAAAAAAATTATTGGTAGATGAGTGTAAGTTGTGGAATATAACTCCCACAACACATATCTAGATCTTTTTTTTTTCTGAATTTTGAGAAGACATCTCTATATATAAATTATATTTTTTTTAAGAAAATAAAAAATTTAAGAAATGACACATGTCCCCAACTCTCTTTTAATAGAAGTATAGATATATCTACTTTTTTTAAAACTCGTGCAAAAGTAAAGGCGTTTAGTTTTATTGGATGGAGGGAGTAATATTTTTCCAACTACAATCTATTGGACATATCATGCTTTGGGCTAGGTTAGTTGCACTAGTCTTTTGGAAAATATACTACCTTGATAAATACACTATTTGTTGTTCGGATTTTTTTTTTTAAATTTCTTTTTTTACTTTTTTAAACATACTGAAATTTTAATTTTTTTTTTGAAATTATCGCAAATTTTCAAAAAAAAAAATGGTAGTTTATTTACCAAGGAGGTTAGTGCAAATAACGTGGGCCTTATTATTTTCTTTGGAGTAAGGCCCACTAATAAATTAAATTCCAGAAAAACCTACTACCTTGATAAATACACTATTTGTTGTTCGGATTTTTTTTAAATTTCTTTTTTACTTTTTTAAACACTGAAATTTTAATTTTTTCTTTTCGCAATTATCGCAAATTTTCAAAAAAAATTGGTAGTTTATTTACCAAGGAGGTTAGTGCAAATAACGTGGGCCTTGTTATTTTCTTTTGAGTAAGGCCCACTAATAAATTAAATTCCAGAAAAACCTACTATATATTAAAGCAATTGCGTTGAGATCATACCATTCGTTGATTTAATCTCTCCCTCTCCTCTCCAGTTATGAAAGGAAAATATATTCTCGAAGCATCAAGCTCCAAGAAACCTAATCTTAATCTTGGAGCATCAAGCTCCAAGGACCGAATTATTTGGAAGGTTGAGGGTAAATTCAGGACGGGATATCGATGCAAAAAGGACTGCAATGTACGGTGCGGATGCAATCAGCACAACACTCGTTGCATTAAAGAGTCGTGTGTGTGTAGAGCGTACTGCAATAACTCCAAAGATGCAAGGAAAGGTATGATCAATTCTTTTCTGACGTGTTCGATCTAATTTTTTTTTGTTCATCTCTTTTTTGTTCGACCAAAAATCGATCTTCTATTTTGTTCAATCTTACGTGTAAACCCATAGGGAGGGGAGGGGGATTGAGTAGCCATGCATAATATTAACCGATTGATCAAGATACTAGTAATCCAATTGTCTAGGGTTTAGGGATTAGAAGTAGATATATTCTTGTGTCATTGCAGCATTGGAGAGAGGAACTCGCTCAATCGAATGGTGGCATTAATGAATGTGATAATAGAGAGTCGAATGGTGGCATTAATGAATGTGATAATAGAGAGGAGAGTTTGGTGGAGAGAACTTGGTAATATAATTTTTTTGAACTAATAATTGCACTTAGTCCCATGTGAATAGGTGGTTTGCAAATATGGTCTTTTTTTTTGATATTTTTTGTCCCGTAGTTTTTTTCGACATTTTTGGTCCCAAAATAATTGCAATTTTGGTCTCAAGAGAATGTATAAATAACAGTTTTGGTCCCAAAAAATTGCAGTTTTGGCCCCAAAAATCAACGGAAGGGACCAAATTTGCAAAAAAAGGACCAACAAAAAACATGGGACCAAAATTGTTATTGAAAAATTCTCATGGGACCAAATTTGCAATTTTTCCAATTTCATGATTATATGAAATCCATGATATCGTTCTTCTGTTCTTTGAAACTTGAATTGAAGATTAATTGTGGTTTAGCTTAAATCTAAAAGAAAGAATTTGATTTGCTGAAATTTAGATTTGGGGTTCAGTCGTCTTTGCTATAAGATTTGAGGAAATCATCAATTTGGTACTTGCAAATTCTGATATGTGAGAAGCGATTTTATATTTCAGAGAGACATATGACGGCTAAGGTTTGTAGTGTGTTTATAAAACTAATAGCTCCAAAGTTGTCTACATTCAAGATACTAACGAAGATCCTGCAGGAGAAGCACGAGGTGACAAAAAAATTAGTGACCTTTTTTTCTTTTGGAATTGATACTTCTCCATAATACTTCGACATTTTTGCAGAGGGGTGAAAAATCTGCAGGAGAAAGAGTTGACTACGCTAATAAGAAGAAAGCCGCCAAGAAGGCCAAGAAGGGGAAGGGGATTGCAACCATGGATGCAATAGAAGAAGTAGAAAAACTGAAGAAGACAAAGACGAGCGAGACAAAGACGAAGGCAATTCGAAATGACAACTGAAATATGAAGAATGGGTGTCTATAAGGACGAAGGTTGATCAGATGCAAGAGATGATCACCAAGTTATATTTTGCCCAGTTTCCGAATGAGCGCCCAAAGAATTGAGATGTTTGATCTTCCCTGACTTTCATTTGTTATTTTGTTTTTTTGAACTGATTTCATTTGTTATTTTGTAGAGTTTTTGATTTTATTGCAAAATTTCGGATTTGTTTGACTTGTTATTAGTTCACATATGCATTTCAATTTGTTTCATGGATTTAAATTTTGGAATTGGTATATGTATGGTGATTATGGTTGTTCCCAACTAATTTAACTCGAAGGACTTTTTCTATTTAAAAATTAAAGAAGAAAAAAGAAAAAGAACTCACAATGCTTTTAAATACTAAATTTTTGTAATTCCTTTTTTTAAATTTGTGACATAAAATGAGGAGAAGGTATTATGTGAATGGTATTCATGGTGAAACTTATTTGATGGGTATTAATAAATTGCACTAAAGGTATCAGTAAATTGCACTAAAGGTATCAGCTATGAAGGGTATTAATTGTTATATTTAGAGGTATCAGTTAAGGTGGTAAATCTCACTAAAGGTATTAGTTGTTTCAATATAAGGTATTAGCAAATTGTTGTACACGGTATCTCCTAAGAATTAAAGTTTATGTTGGTCCTCCCACCAAAAAGCTAAGCATGCAAAAGGGTAGTTAAGAATAATTATTTTCAATATGCTTTCAAATACTCGAGTAGACCTACCTAGCTCGTCAATAATAGCTCCCCTGCTATAGTATGCATGGCTTCCTGATTTATAGCAGTGATTACCTGCATCTTTGATAAACTTTTTGTTCATGAGATCAAGATAAGTAGTTATGAAATTTGGTTGTCTTTAATTTAAATTTAGTACATATGAAAATAATGAACTAATTTAGCCTTCTTAACATGAACCTCAATGAGAATGAATTGAAATTCGTTTATGGTGTATAGGGTGTGCAGGATAAAGGGCCAGCATTAGATGTTAGAGCAGGGACCATGGATCCATCAACCACCTTAAAGGACTGTGCCCTGGTGTAGCCGGGCGCTGAGGTTCCGTATCCTAATGGAACAACATAGTCCCCGTTCACGAACCTATCTTGAGAACTCCTCCAGTTCCAGTTGGTCCAACTATACTTCACCTCTCTCTTGGTTACGTGTTGAGTTCGTTATTAATTTTATGTTAATTACTCCATGTTTAAATTAATTGCGTATTGTACTACCCAATACATTATATTATAATTAGACGGGCAACAAACTTGAGGGCCAAACATATATAGCCTTTACGCACGTATATGCAATTTACTTACTTGCTTTGCGTCTGAGCGCTTTGGTGTATTGAAATAGTTTCCCTCGCTGAAGATGGTTGGGTTTGCACTCCCACCAATTGCATACATTCCCCATTGATCGTATCAATTATTAGCCATATGTGTGTTCCCTAGCCTCACCCTGTACATCCATCGTATCATATCATATCATATGCCTTCATTTATTTTTTTGCTCACATGATTTAGATTTAATTATTGTGTGTGAAAGACTCATGATTTATGTACCTTGGCATTCTTTGAATCAAACCAGGCCCAAAACGGTTGAATGCTACTGTCACTTTCATCTTTTTGTTCTTAACCTGCATGCCTATACATATTATATACATAAATTATATACCTTGATTAACATAAGTTTCAATTTACTGTTTTGAGAGTGGTTGAGACCATGAGATGTTTTCTTGCTGAAACTTGTGTATAATCACTTATGTAATTCCTTGGTGTGTGAAGATCGATAAAAGTTCAATGTTCCCTCCATAGATGTAGATCATTTTGGATTGAACCACATAAAATTTTGTGTTCATTCTTCAATTAGTTCCATTTCTTGCTAAGTATACAAACTGATCATCATTCGAAACATATTTTTACATTATCATAGACTATTTTTATGAGATTCTCAAACCATATAACCATTTTTATCTCTATCCGGACTACCTTTCCCCATTGAATGCTCTTTTTTATTTATTTATATTTTGATATTTGCAGCTTAAAGTGCATCTTGTTTGAAATGCACACAATAAATTATATGTCACTCAAGCATTTGTAATGGTTAATGTTTATGTTTCTTTTTACCATTTGATATGTCCAATGATACGTGTTGGACAGGAAGAAAGTGAGGAGGGCCAAGCTCTACTTCCTTACTGAAAAAATGAATGCACTCAACAGAAAATCCCCATTACAACAACTCAGTAAATAGAAAAGGTATGTATATTAGCTGATGGTGGGTGCTCCATTTAGCAAAAAAGATCAGGATTAGTTAGCCACTAAACCATTCCATGTTGTCGTTTTGGCACCAGTCTTAAGATGATGTTTTGAGATTGAAAAGCAATCTAGATTTAAATTGAGTGTATGACTGTCTAAATAAATCTCAATTGAGTGTATGAATATTAGTTGAGATGATAATATTAGTTTCGATTTGATTTTCGATAAATAACCGGAATATGCTCACCCCTAGTAGGATGAATATATATTAAATATGTAAGCAATTATTAATTAATAATATGCTCACCCCTCATTTTCGTTGTTTGTGGTCCGTCTATACCTCTGGCCGTAACATGCGACAACCTGCAGCTGGGGATTCTCCGTCAACTCACTCTCTAATTCGACACCCGGCGGTCCCTCTGATTCCAGTACTATCGGCGGGCCGTCCACAGGATCAAGAACAACGACGACTTGGAGGGATTTATCTGCACACTTGTGGCCCGGAAAATATCGCTCTTGGCAAAGGTAGCATTCTCCCTTAGCTCTCTTCTCTAAAAATTCTTTTTGCGACATCTATTTAGGCGAACGCCCCCTGACTGGTTTACTGAGAACGGTGATGAACTATTGTTCCGCGGCCCGAACGACCCTTTACTGCCCAATCCCGCCATTGACAGGAGGTACCCTCATTAGGTAAACTCTGTCATTCTCCTTCACGGCCCTCTCCAGGTTATGATTCAACTTAGTTTCTAATTTATTTATTGCATCCAAGAGCTGCTGGGATGCCCCTCTAGGAGATGACTTTTTTGCCTCAGACAAGGCACTAACCCCACTTGACAGGTATCATCTTCTATGCAGGATGAAGTGGCAACATCACGTGGAGCCCTTGAAAAGGTTTGACGATGTTGTAACATGTATACGCGTTATCTTTCCACGTTACAGAGTAAATTATAGACAATTTATGACATAGAGACGACAACTTGAACCTAACAGAAGCTGTGCCTTGAAAGAAATGCAGTGCGGAGTTCCTCTAAAGTCAATATGATCCTTCTAAGAGACAGATTTAGTGTAACTGCACAAGACCATGTCATCAAGCTAGTTCAATAGAAGTAATATTAGTTTCAGGTAAAGAAAAATCACCGGAAACCTTTTCTATTTTCAAACAGACAAAAGAACATTAAAACATCCACATTAGCACGATAGGAAGTTGTTGTATTCAATACGATCGGAAGGATCAATGAAAATTAAATAGATGAGAAGAGTGGCTGCTGGAAAATAGGTTGATCTAGACTTCAAGGCAGATCCGGGAATTACATTCCATCGTGTTTGAAATCAACTACAAACTTGGAAACACATAAGCTGGAAAGAGTTGTTTTGTGAGGTTCTGCTTCTCATGACTCGACGCAGATATGCGTAAGGCGGTGACTACCTCTGACCCAATAGAAGATATGTTTCCTCTAGTTGAGAAATATACTTGTTCAATATGAAGGTAAACACATACAAGTCACACTTAGTATTGATACGTCAATAGCTCTCGAATCCATAGCTAGAATTCACTAATGCTACCTGTTCTCGAGAACGTAAAGTTACCCTCTTTCCCAAAATTTTCTCATCAACACCCCGCCTTCCAACTGCCAGTCATCAAAACTTCTGTATCCTCTTCTATTCTTTCTAACAGAAAGAGAAAAGCTACATCCCAACTGTACTTTGTTTTGGACATGTACTTTCTACAGCTCAACAACGTATATGACTCACAGAACATGCATAAATGCAGAGGTGGTGGGAAAATAATTTATAATAATAGTACCTGTCTGGAAATCTTTGCACAGACTCCATGACTGCTCCCCTTTGCAATGGTATTCTCATATACACATTCTTGAGCCTGAGCTAACATCAACCTCTCCAACATACCTACACACTCCGCAGACACATCCAGTGTGGTTGAGCTTCCGACTGATGCTTTCATTGCCACGTTATCCCTCAAAAATGCAAATGCCCCAGCTGCTGCTATAAATGAATGTGACGCATGTTTTCTTCCCTCCACAGCAGATCGATCAAAACTTAATCCCATTTGACTGTGCACTGCCCCCAAATTAAACAATACTGCAGCTTTTTCTACATAAAGCAAATTAAGATATCAGTGAAACCATTTCGGAGACAGCAAATTGTCCATGTTAAGGAAACCATTGGTCTGCCGTGAAAATAAACTAAAACTTATCGAGATACTTATGCCTGATCAATTGCTGATCATCATTTCTTCAGAAACTAATAATTCTTTCTTAAAACTATTCTATCAATGCGGTTTCTTCTCACTTTTCTGGGGGTTGAGCTGCTAAACCACTTTGACAAAACATATCGAGAGGTTCAATATACAAACATTATGCCTGAAACTAAGACATGTGACGTTGTTGGTTATTCTGATTAGAAAGAATGTTCTGTATCAGCACATATGTAACGCGAGTTCTTGCAGCTTCTTATCTAATATAAAGTCCTCTAGAATTTTTTTGTACGCATAGGCGCATAAATGTTTTCCCCGAGCCCGAGGCAAATAACGTGAAAATAAAGCATGATGAGTAAACTAGTTGAATAATCAACACAACAGAAGCACCTACCAAGATGTATATTCTGTTGAGTTGCCTTTTGCTTATTCTTAAACGCGTCAAACCAAGTGAATGACACCGTATTGACGTGATCCTTGTCCGGCGAAATCGGGAACCTGGACTCTACCGCACAAAGGGCTTTATAGTAATTCTGCAGGAGATCACGCCGAGCCGACGGCGAATCGGAGGCTCCACCGCGCTCGACGTCGGAGCGGAGCTGCTTCAGAGTTTGGAGATCGTCCTCCAAATTCTGCGCCTCGCGTTCAGAATAATTGATTACTATGAAGTAGCGCAGCGGCCCGTAGAGATCGAGAGAGTTTGTCTTTTTCTCGAAGATCGCCAGCATGATATTAATGGTGGCGGTCGACGACGGGTACGCCATGGTCTGCTGGTCACTGGTGAGCGGTGACAGTTCCCTTTTTTTTTTTTTTTTTTTTTTTTTGGTTATTTTGGTAAAAAATGCACAGATGTACCCCGTGTTCTCATAAATATATACGGATGTACCCCGTGTTTTGTAAATTGCACAGATGTACCTCGTGTTCTTTATAATCATGCACGGAAGTGCCAAATCGTCCAACATAACGGAGAGTGTTATTCACTCGCCTGGTGTGCGACTATGGGGGTAAATTTAGGTATATTTATGACTGAATTGACCAAAATACCCTATAAGTAGTAAAATATATAACCTGTTTTAATCTCCTAAGTATCTCTTCAGATTGTGCATATAAATATATTCTTTTTAAATGTTCAAAAATGTGATAATTTTTTATCATTGTAATTCAATATTTCAACGAGCACAAACTGAAAACAATATCAATACATTTCTTTACCATTTCGAAAAGTTTAAATTTTCACCATAATACATATAATAAATAGGAAAATTCATAAGAAGACAAAGTTTAATATAAAATAAAATTTGTTTATTTTCGGTGTAATTTATGAGCCGATTTCTTATAAACTTTTGAGCTGATTTTCACCATAATTTTCTTATATTAAACAAATTATAAAATAGTGTTCCTATTGATAAGAAGACAAAGTTTCCTATATTTTAATATAAAATTCTATAAAATAAAATTTGTAATTATAAAATAGTATCTTTTGATTTTTAAACTTTGTCTTTGCAAGTTCCTCTGTCTTAAATTTTTTTTGAGTTTAATACAATTTTTTTTTATTTTCACCATACACTAATTTAATATTTTATTTTATATAAACTTTATCTTCTTATGAATTTTCCTATTTATTATATGTATTATGGTGAAAATTTAAACTTCTCGAAATGGTAAAGAAAGGTATTGATAAATGATATTGTTTTCAGTTTGTGCTGTTGAAATATTAAATTACAATGATAAAAAATTATCATGTTTTTGAATATTTAAAAAGAATATATTTATATGCACAACCTGAAGAGATAGTTAGGAGATTAAAAGAGGTTATATATTTCACTACTTAAAGGGTATTTTGGTCAATTCAGTCATAAAAATACCTAAATTTACTCCCATAGTCGCAGACCAGGCGAGTGAAGAACACTCTCCATTATGTTGGATGGTTGGCACTTCCGTGCATGGTTATAAAGAACACGAGGTACACCTGTGCAATTTACAAAACATAGGATACATCCTTGTAGATTTATGAGAACACAGGGTACATCGGTGCATTTTTCCCCCACAAAAAAATATTCACTTTGTATTTCTAAACACTACCCTTTTGCTACCCAAAATATTATCCGGAGATAGATATTGCTGGAATGGATGGGATAGCAAACAAATGCAAGAGCACTTCCGTGAGAAAGATAAATAACACAAGATTTGCCGGGGTTGTTAGTCCCGGGCTTGAATGCTCTCGCGAGATATTATTAATACTAATATTCGGGGATACAAGTACTAATGTAAGAATACAATTACAATGAGTGTAAAGATTCTTGTTATCTTAGCTAGTGAGCGTGTAGATTGCCGGAAGAACCAGATTTGATGCTCTGTGAGTTCTTGTAACAAAGAAGATGAGCATCGCGGCGGTGAGAGATCGGCAGTCTCTCACGGCGAGTATTTAGCTGGATGCTTGGGCTCAGGGCTTATGAATCTCTTGGAATCTGCTAGTGGAGACTTGCCGCTTGGCCGATCGTGTTCGGACGTGAGATTCGGAGAGAGAAGTCACGAGATGGATTAGATGAGAAAGCGGGAGCTTGATGATATATGAGTTCTTGATATTTAGTGAATCAATTCGGAATATGTTCTGAGTGTGAGTAAATGAGTTCTCAACTGTTGGTGAAATGAATTCCGAACGTAGGTGAACGAATTCTGAACCTTTTTCCAGTAGGAGGAGGTTCTCTATTTATAGGACTTGGGTATCGGCGATCGCCTTTTCGCATTATAATAATCGGGCGATCGTCCTTTAGCACATGAGCTTGCTCCCTTAAAGTTTGCGAGTAGGTGGCGGTCAGTATGCGGTCGATGGGGAGCTTACACGCGTCTGAGTTCTTTATCACGGGCGGTCCCACTGACAACTTTCGGCGGCTTGTCGGTAGGTGAGGTAGGTGACAGGCTGTGGTCAAAGGTCTTGCCTGTCAGCAAAAGATCTTGCCTGCCAGCGGAGATCTTGTCAGCGCCTTTGGTGGATCTGCACGTGGGCGCTGTTCTGAGATCCAATCTTCGATGACTTTGACGGGCGATCATCTCTGCCGGGCGCAGTCGAGTCATGCTTAGGACACTAGAGTCGATCGCGGATGCGAAGGCGATCGCCTTGGGAGTCGATCGCTAGGTACCTGATGGTGGTCTGATATCTTCGACTTTGGCGAGCTAGCTATAGTTTGACTGGAGTTGACGTGGTCGCTCGGCCTTACAGTCGATCGCCTGTCGGGATGAATAAATCGTGACACAACAATTGCCCCCCAGCTCGCTCATACGTTGGAAACGTGGGGTGAGGTGGCTCTCTTGGCGATCGCTGAACTTTTGACGAGTGACTTTGCGTTTTATTGAACTGGCGATTGTCTTTGAGCTGATATACTCTGAGTTCGGACGACCTGGTTGGCCGCTAAACTGCGCGGGAAAAAGCAATGGGCGTTGAAAAGTCTTCGCGCACGTGCCGGGTTTCTATTGGAGGATGCCAACGGTCATTAATGACTCCTCAGCTGACGCGCCCTTGAAAAGACGCGTACGCGGGTCTCGAGGGGGTCAATTAATGCGTCGTTTGAGATCCGACCCCTGAGGTTCTCCCTTATTGCAAACGAGTCCCTGCCTTCTCCTATAAAAGGGCGCGGTGCTGCAGTTTCATACTCACGCGTACTTATTGGAGAAAGAAGGACTTGCTGTCGAATTTTCTGAAGATCTTAGTGCCGATCGTTGTTCGATTTCACTTTCGGGTAAAAAATCCTTTTCTCCTCTTGTATCTCTGAGAATGGCCGGAACCTCATCATCATTTGGAGCGGTACGATTCTGCGCGGGATATCGATGTCAGGAGAAACTTCTTCCGTCTTCCACAGAGGCGGGTGAAGCTATTCGGGCGGAATCGACCTGCTTGAAGTCGAGGCTTTATTCAATGAGGCCGATGTTGCTAAGGAGGCGGCTGCTGAAGAAAGACGATCGCAGATCGAGAGAGATCCGCGATTAGAGCTCTTGGGAGCTTGACATAGTGCTTTCGTAGGGCTATAAGGCTTTTCTTGAGATAATGGAGAAGTTGGCAGTCTACTCAGGGTCGATTTAGGGGATACTCGGTCGCCTACCCCTATGTGCTTCCCAAACGGTCGCAGTACCGGGTTGCGCAGCGATCGTTGTGGTCGCTTGGCCAGATACGGAGTTCGGCGACCAGGAAAGATCTGGCCGTCTGGAGGACAAGGTTTCATGTTCCTTTCGATGTGGACATGTTCGCGCCGGCAGAGAATGAACGAGCCGACCAGCCTCCGATGGGTATGGTCGCCGTGAATGAGGCGATTATGGAGGCCGGGCTGCGCTTCCCTCTATCCTTTGCTGTCTCCCATCTGTTGGCCGCTTGGAATGTGGCGCCACTTGCCGACGCCGAACGCCCGGCTCCAAATTAATCGCACTCTCACCCTTTTCGGCGGTCACCGCTGTCACCGCCTCCCATCGCCGTTGGAGATGAACCATTTGTTCAAACGACGGCTCATAAAGGGTTGGTCGGCGGTTACCATATTCGGGCCGATCTGGTCGGGTGATTCACGAGTCCCGAATAAGATGCGGGCGATCGGGGAAGTGGTTACGGGTCGCGGCAAGTGGAGGGCTTCGCGGCGACAATCCTTGGGCGAGTGGAGATCCCCACCGAGTTTCGGAGAGGAATCCGTGGGGTTTAGACTCTCCCTTCGTTCGGATGCGTTTTGGGTGATCTAATTTGATTTGGTTTTGCAGGTTTTCACATTCCGTGATCGAGGAGCCGCCTTTTGACTTTCGTTGTCTGGGAGCGGATAAGGAGCTTGTCGGACGACGACCTTGACGCCAACCGGATCAATAAGGAGAGTCGTTGGTTGTCGGCTCGACTATTCCGTTTCCCGAGACATCTCTCGGTGCCAGGTATGAGTTTCTGCGACTTTCAATTTCTAGGCGATCGCCTTACTTGAGGAAAGTGTCTGACTGTTGGTCGATTTGTCTTAACTGTAGAGGTTCGCTTTCCTCGGTTTTTGGAGCCTCCGACGGAGATCGCCATGTCGAACCCAGGAGTTCTAGGCCGTCTTCGCCATAAGAGGTCGTCTCGGGCCCCACCCGTTGCGTTGCCTATAGTTCCGGAGGCGGAGCCTCGCGTGGAGCCGGTCGTGGCTGAGGAGGAAGTTCCGGAGGAGGGGCTTCGAGTGAATCGCAAGAGGCCGAGGCCGGAAGAAACTCCGGTTCTTGCCCCTGCCAATGAGGTGCCGATCGCCGCGCCTCCGATCACCATTGTCGCTTCGGAGAATGAGCCGCCCTCTGCGGCGTTCATGCGGGAGATGGCGATCGCGGATGCTGAGACCCCTCGAGGGAAACCGTTTTTCGGTCGGGACCCCGAGAAGGCTGAGAGGTAGATTGCATTTTTGTGTTGAAACTCGCAATTTCGTAGGAGTTGTATTAACTTTGTTGTTTTGATGTAGGATCCGTCGCACAGATGGTCGTGGATTTCCTAGCGAGCCGATCTCCTCGCCAGTCCTGTGACATTCCTCCATACTTCAGCAAGGCTGCTTCTGCTCTGCCGAAGGCCTGGACGACCGATCTGGATGCGATCGCTCGTCAGCGATCGGGGAGTACGATGCAGGCTGTTCTCGCCCTTTCTCTCCAGACGGCGACCATGGGCCGCCTGTGCCGCCAGAGTTTGAGGGGCGACCTTCCACTATTCGCCTGCAGGCGGATCTCGAGGCGGCTCGGAAAGAGAACGCCGAGTTTGCCGATAAGATCGTGGCGATGGAGAAGGACTCTTTGGAGGCAGCTAAGCGGGCGAGCCAAGAGCTTGAGCTGGCGAGGAAGGATGTCGAGATGTCTCGCTTGACGGTTGATCGATTCCGAGACCGAATGACAGATGCCGTCCGGGCGCAGAAGGTCGCTGAGACGGAGGCCGATCGTCAGAAGGTGACGATCGCTCGGTTGACTAGCGAGCTGGCGGAGGCGAAAGAGAAGGTTTCTGCGAGGGAGGCCGAGCTCCAGGGGTCGCAACAGGCGATGGCGGAGCTGAAAGGAGAGGTAGAGGCGACCAAGGCTGATCCCTTTCAAAACTTGGAGTTTGTCAGCGAGTTCGCCTATTATATGGCGTTCGCAGACTCGATCCGAGCAGCTAAGAAAGGAGGTTTGGAGGTCGGGCCTCTTGCTGAGAACTTCAAGGCGTATGCGTTGGAGCGTCCTCTCCATCCGGCTTTCTCCTTGCCGATCTTGGATCTTACGGATATCGGCGTGGACTTGAGCTGGTATCCGGCTCCGGCCAATCTTGCACATCCCGACGCTCCGAAAGATGGGGGGACCGCACCAGATGCTGATGGCGAAGGCCAGGCAGGGGCCTGAGGCACTTCATTTTTGATGTTTTAGCTTATTTCCTTGTAGCATTTAGGCCTTCGGGCGACCATGTACTCTGATCTTTCCAAGTAATGAAATGAACGTTTTGAGTTTCTGACTTATCACTTGAATGTTTGTTATTTTTGAGTCTTTGTTTGACTTTGTACAAATGTGTGAGGAGAGATCGTTGCAAGGGTAGTTCCAAATGAATTGATAAACTCATAAAGATAACTTTTACAACAAATTCGATCGCTGCACAACATCTGAAAAAATGACGATCTCCGTATGTGGTTGAATAGCGACGATCGTCGTATGGGTAGTCCGCACTCTTCCCCCTTGTTTTTATTTACTTAGTGGAATTAAGAGGATGAAAATAATTTGTTGAGTGAGCGGTCTTCAACTTTGTCGAATCCTCGAGGACGGTCGTCCGTCTTGAGGAACCGTGCACGATCGCGGAGTTCGATGGACCGACTCCCTGATCATGTCTTGATGCGCGAAGACATTGAGTGTCTCGTGACTCACTTTATTATGAGGGTCCTCTGTTAGGCTGCGCCTCGCCTCGTATTTAAACGAAGGGCGTGCGGTCTCGGTCTAGAGGAGTCCTTGCGCGGGGCAGCGTCGGATGAATCAACTCCACGCCCGTGGCTTTGTTAGCTCTGCTTCCACCTCGGCCCGCCATGGAGATGGCCGACCTCGACGGTGTACGTTGAGACGGGGGTTGTGGCACGTCGCATTGTCTGGGTTCACCATGTTAGATGATGAACCTTTGAGGGCGAGCGATCGTGTCCACTGATTAACTTTGGAGGGCCCTCTGACTACGCCGGCCTCGTATTTAAACGAAGGGCGGGCGATCTTGGCCCAAAGGGACCTTGCATGGCCTAAGTAGTCGGTTCCATCGACCACCAGGACCATGGCTGCACTCTTCCACCTTGGATCGTCATGTAAAAGCCGACCTTCGACGGTGTACGTTGTGCGGGGGAGGCGATCTCGTGCCTTAGTCCATCATGTTAGATGGTGAACTGTAGATGGCGAGCGAGTCCTCCAGTTTCTTAAATAAGGAGGGAGATCGGGGAGACTTCCGAGGTCTCCTTCTCTTGATTGAAGTATGTAGAGACGGTCGCCGAGGTTGATCCAGGGGTCGGCTCGTATGAGCTTTCCAGCCTGTTTTGTGTTCGACTCGGACGATCGTGTATAGAGATTGGCAGGGGCTTTGGCTAAACCAATAACCTGTCCAACTTGCCTTCCTCGAACAATCTCCAGAGCTGTTTGAGGAGGTCGCGGCATTGGTTGGTGCTGTGGCCGGGACTCTTATGGTAGGCACAATATTGATTGTTGTCAAGGTGTCCGTGGTCCCTTATCGCCTTTGGCTTTTTTAGCGGTTCGTGCCCCTTGATGGCATAGAAAATATGTGCCGGAGTTCGGTTGAACGTGTGGAGGAGATAGGCTTCCATGTCCTCGAAGGCCTTGAGATCTCCGGGTGGCTTGGCGATCGCCTTCTTTGCTTTGGCGATCGCTATCTTCTGGGCCGGGGGTGGCGTTCCTCGCCTAGGTGGAGGGTGAGTAGCCTTTGCCTGGCCAGAAAGTTGGCAGCTTTAGCGCGGAAGATCGCGTAAGTTGGGGGAATATCCTTGGAGAGATGTCTGAACATGGGAGAGTGTCCGTGGAATCCCCCCATGACCGAATAGAGAGCGAGCTCACATCGACGGTTCGCCGGTGAGGATGATTTCGTCTACCCGGTCGATGTAATCTGTGTCTGACTCGTCTTTCCCCTGCTTGATTTTTATCACGCGGTGGGGGCCTTCTGGTCTGGCGACCTTGCTGGCGAAGTATGACGTGAAGTCATTCGCCAGTTTCTTAAAAGAGGTGATTGATCGTGGTGGTAGTGAGGCGTACCACCTATGGGCCAGCTCGCCCAACGTTAATGGGAAGATCCGGCACTTGGTTGCATCAGATGCCCCACACCCAGTCATGTAAATTTGGAATTTACTCAGGTGGGTTTCGGGGTCCGATCTCCCCTCATACAGAGGTGTTTTGGGAGGAGCGATCGTTGGTTGTATGGGGGCAAGCTCGATGTGGACCGCGAGTGGCTCGGTCTTGGTGATCTTTTTGCCGGGTGCTTGCCCAGTGTCCAAGAGTGCTTTCATCTCGCCGAGTGGCGTTGTAGCGGCCATCGCCGTGCTGGCCGCTGCGCTCGGCGCTCGGAGCGGGTGCCGAGGCGATTGAGTACTGATCCCCTGGCGATCGGGACGGGAGTCAGATGACTGACCTGCGTTCGGCTGTGAGTTGGGTAGGCCGAACTCCTGGTGACGGATTCAGATTCCGTCTTTTCGTGGTTGGAAACTGAATGCCCCGGTCGCCAGGATGGGTCGCGCCCCAAACGATTGAATATGGATCCGTCCGGTCGTGCGAGAGCCTTTTCTCGCGAATTGGGGCTTTTTGACGATCGCTCGCTCAGTAGCCCGTTAAATTTCCGTTTTCCCATGCGGCGGATGATCGAGGGAGTTATCGCGGGCGACGCGCATGTTCTCTGTCGCTCCTCTAGGATGGCCATAGCCTCCTCAATTTGTTCCTTGGTTTGGAACTGATCGAGTGAGAGGTTGGGGCCATCTCTCGGGTGCGGGATCGAGAATTTCGCGTTGCCGCGGCTTCCCCCGGTCGTCGGTTGGGGTTCGGATTGAGCCGGGATATGGTGCCCGGCGGTTCGGAGAGCGGCTCTCTTTGATGTACCGGCGGATGTCATGATTCTGAAGGTTTTCTTTGAAGCGCAGTGAGTGTCACTTCAAGTATATGCCCCGAGAACAGTGAGTGTTCTTCGGGACGGTAGGAATAAAAAATTGAGGGTTAGATCCCCTCCTTCTAGCGCCAATTGTTGCTACCCAAAATATTATCCGGAGATAGATATTGCTGGAATGGATGGGATAGCAAACAAATGCAAGAGCACTTCCGTGAGAAAAATAAATAACACAAGATTTGCCGGGGTTGTTAGTCCCGGGCTTGAATGCTCTCGCGAGATATTATTAATACTAATATTCGGGGATACAAGTACTAATGTAAGAATACAATTACAATGAGTGTAAAGATTCTTGTTATCTTAGCTAGTGAGCGTGTAGATTGCCGGAAGAACCAGATTTGATGCTCTGTGAGTTCTTGTAACAAAGAAGATGAACAGTCGCGGCGGTGAGAGATCGACAGTCTCTCACGGCGAGTATTTAGCTGGATGCTTGGGCTCCGGGGCTTATGAATCTCTTGGAATCTGTCTAGTGGAGACTTGCTGCTTCGGCCGATCGTGTTATGGACGTGAGATTCGGAGAGAGAAGTCCTGAGATGGATTCCGATGAGAAAGCCGGGAGCTTGATGATATATGAGTTCTTCAGTATTTCCGTGAATCAATTCGGAATATGTTCTGAGTGTGAGTAAATGAGTTCTCAACTGTTGGTGAAATGAATTCCGAACGTAGGTGAACGAATTCTGAACCTTTTTCCAGTAGGAGGAGGTTCTCTATTTATAGGACTTGGGTATGCCGGGCGATCGCCTTTTCTGCATTATAATAATCGGGCGATCGTCCTTTAGCACATGAGCTTGCTCCCTTAAAGTTTGCAGGAGTAGCTGGCAGTCAACTGTACGGTCCAATGGGGAGCTTACACGCGTCCTGAGTTGCTGTCACGGGCGGTCCCACTGACAACTTTCGGCGGCTTGTCGGTAGGTGAGGTAGGTGACAGGATGTGGTCAAAGGTCTTGTCTGTCAGCAAAAGATCTTGCCTGCCAGCGGAGATCTTGTCAGCGCCTTTGGTGGATCTGCACGTGGGCGCTGTTCTGAGATCCAATCTTCGATGACTTTGACGGGCGATCATCTCTGCTCGGGGCGCAGGTCGACCGTCCTTAACCGGACACTAGAGTCGATCGCCAGATGCCGAAGGGCGATCGCCTTGGGAGTCGATCGCTAGGTACCTGATGGTGGTCTGATATCTTCGACTTTGGCGAGCTAGCTATAGTTTGACTGGAGTTGACGTGGTCGCTCGGCCTTACAGTCGATCGCCTGTCGGGATGAATAAATCGTGACACAACATACCCCACAATACAATTTACTAAAATATTCTTATAATTTTTATGTATTTACTCATATTACCAGGCTGACCTACATATTAAATTATTTAACCAACTTAATTAACATTAAATTACTTCACTAATCTAAAAACCTTTTTTTTTCAATTAACATTAAATTACTTCAATTAATTGGACTTTGAATTCACCCAACCCATTTCTCAAAAACAAACCAAACCCACTTTCTTATCCCATATGTCATTCACGTGAAGAACACCCAAACCCTTTCTTATCCCATCGGCCCATTTCGTCTTCTCCACCATTGTTTATAATTAGCCATCAAATAGTTTGTTAAACATCCATCAAATAATTAGTCATTCAATTAACTTTAATTAACACACATACTAACACTTTTAATGTTGGACCCAAACTCCACTTACATAACACTCACCTAACATTTCTTAAAACTCGAACCCAAAAAGTTGAGGAACATAGGTTGTGGACGGAGGGAGTAGTTGATGAAGATTTTAGTCGATGAACAATTTTCCTACAGATAACGAATAAGGTAATTTATAACCTATAAATTAGGTTATAGCGGATGAGGTACCAAATAGCATATAAGCGAGTTAATTATATTTAAAGTGTTTGGTAAAATTATCGATTGAAATAACTTATAAAATAAAATTACATAAATAGATATTAATTAATACTTAAAAATGAGATAGAAATTCATTTAATGAAAAAAAAGTAATTTAATTAAAGTAATGAGGGTAAAATTGAGAGAAAAATGAAACGCTATAAGTTAAACGCTCAAACACTACTTCAGAGTAGTGTTTCAAAAAAACACTATAAGTTATCATTGTCAAAACACTTATCAATAATTCATACGCTATAAGCTATCCGCTACAAGCTAGTCTTGACGTCCAAACAGAGCTTGCGCTTTGTGGAAGGGTTTGGATACTGCGATCAATTTATACCATGAATTCGCATTTATGGTATGAACTTAGATCTATGGATATTGCAGTTTGGAGTAGTTTGTTAATTTTTGAATCCATGAACCCAACTGTAATTTCAATTCACTTTTTTACTCAAGTAGAACTAACTAATACATTAATAAAGGAAAAAAGAGCTAACTAATGCATTAATGATCAAAACAACATAAATATAAAATTAAATGTATTATTAGAAAAATATTGGTATTTTTCGAATTTTCTTTAGTTTTTTTGCCATTATGTTACAAACAAATTAATTTTTATTCAATTTGTGATTCGAATTTAGCTTTAAATTCGAATTCAGATTCGAATAAGAATCATCATATTCATATAATATTTGAATCAGAATACAAATATAGTTGTACTCGATTCGAATATTACAAATATATTCAGTTTCCTTTGACGAATTAAATTCGAATCACACTTAAAATTTGATTCATAACCAAATTCGAATCGGATATTCGCTAACCTAATCGAATTCTAATCAATGTAATTGTTTTCGTAGTTTTGACAACAAAAGACCGTAGTTAGCAATTTTAGCTAATGATAGCATTAATAGTTATCTGAATAAGTTAATGGGAAAAAAAAACATTAAAAAGGAAAAAAAGAAAAGAATTGATGAGAATATGTCAATATTGGTGTCACTGGGGGTATATAAGGAAGCTGGGCAAGTGTTCTGCAATGCAAGCTGAGCTTTGGGGCATCTATGATGGCTTACGGATGGCATGGCAATATGGGAATTTAGTAAATAAATATAGAAATGATTAACATAGGATAGACATAAGATTTAACATTTTTTTTTCATAAATAAAAAAAAGTTAAAGTACTATATTTTTATTACTATATAATTATATTAATTAATGAAAAATAATTATTTCTTAACTATCCATATATATGATAAGACCATACTTATGACTATAATAATTAAAATATTCAAAATTATTACATAATTATTTATTAAAATATAATTCAACATAATATAAAAGTCAATATTAATAATATTAACACACTTATGTATCACTAATATTCTTATAGAATAAGCTTGTTGATGGGTGTTAACTGGTCCGACAATTCATGATTTTATGTTGAGCCTAGTCTCAGGTTTTTCCATAAGTCGTCGTACCTCTAGATTTAGGTATAAATTCATTATAGTATCACATTCATGGGCGTTATTTATACACTTATGCAGCGCTAATATGTTGGAAATCTTAATAGCTAAAATATTGCACAATACAATCTTTTATTGTAGATGTTGCTACCCAAAATATTATCCGGAGATGATATTGCTGGAATGGATGAGTAACAAACAAAATGCGAGAGCACGTCCGTGGGAAAGTAAATAACACAATATTTGCCGGGTTTGTTAGGCCCGGGCTTGAATGCTCTCGCGAGATGTTATTAATACGAATACGTTGGAGTACAAATATTAATGTAAGAGTACAATTACAAAGAGTGTAAAGGACCCTAGTTATCTAGCTCTTGAGTGCTGCTCTGTGAGTTCTTGAACTGCAGGGAGTTCTTGTCTCTGCCGACCGTCTTTTGGTTAAGAGGTTCTAAGAGAGAAAAGCCGAGAGAAAAGCAGACAGAGTCCAGAGAAAAGCCGATAGATCAAGCCCGGGCCTAACAAACCCGGCAAATCTTGTGTTATTTACTTCCCCACGGACGTGCTCTCGTATTTTATTTGTTGCCCATCCATTCCAGCAATAATATCTCCGGATAATATTTTGGGTAGCAACAGTAGACACTAAAAAATGAACTCTCCAAATAAGAAAAAACTCAACTCTCTTTATTTCTCAACTTCACTCGAAAGCACACACTACACTTATTGTTTGGTACACAACATCTAGTGAATGAAGCCTTCTATTTATAGTAGAGGCTTGTGCATATTTTCAATCAATTGATGTTATTGCTTACATCACAAATGTGCATATTGTCAAAAGTTGTTGATATTGTCATTGTTCTTCTAGATGTAGAAGAATTATTTGGCAATGACTTCTAACACTCTCCCTCATTGCCAACTCTCGTGGTGCGTATCATCATTCCAAGTAATTTTCGGAACTCGCAAATCTTTGTTGTTGGTAAGCTCTTTGTTAATATGTCTGCAACCTGGTCTTCTGTTCTGATTGGTTTCATGCTAATATCTCCTTGAAGTACTTTCTCTCGTAAGAAATGATAGTGTACCTCAACATGTTTGGTTTGGGCATGGAACACAGGATTCTCAGTCAAACGGACTGCTGATAAGTTATCGCAGTGTAACGAAACTCCATCTTCTACTGGTTGATTCAAATCTGTCATGAGTTGAGTCAGCCAAGCATACTCTTGTGCTGCCATCGCCCCTGCTCTGTATTCTGCTTCAGTAGTTGAAAGAGAAACAGTAGGTTGTCTCTTACTGCACCATGATATAGCTCCTGAACCAAGATTGGATATATATCCTGTAGTCGACCTCCTGGTATCATGGTCTCCGGCATAGTCAGCATCACAATAGCCGTTGACCTTGTTTTGTACTCCCTTCTTGTAGAAAAGTCCCCAATGTGCCTTTAACATATCTCAAGATTCTTTTAACTGCTTCAAGATGTGACTTCTTCGGCTTCTGCATGAACCTGCTAACAACACCTACAACGAAAGCAATGTCTAGTCTAGAAAGAGTTAGATAGATAAGGCTACCTACTATTTTCCGATACATATTTGTATCCTCCAAGTCCTTTCCATCGTAGGCACACAACTTCAAGTTTGGTTCCATCGGAGTAGAAATAGGCTTGCACTCAGCTAGCCCAAACTTCTGAATTAAATGTCTTGTGTGTTTTTGTTGACCAAGAAATATACCATCATCTATTCTTTTGACTTCCAATCATAGGAAATGTTTCAGTTCACCAAGTTCCTTCATTTGAAATCGGACCGACAAATTTACCCTTGTTCGTTGAATATCCTCTTCGTCATCGCCAATGATGATTAGATCATCTACATATACAAAGACTACTACTAGCTTGCCTCCTTGAGTTTTCACGAACAAGCTCGAATCTGCTGGGGCAACATGATAACCACTTTGGACTAGAAACACAGCAATTTTCCCGTACCATGCTCGGGGTGCCTGCTTCAAGCCATATAACGCCTTCTCGTCATAGTCTATGCCATACTCTTGAGAGAACCCACAAACAACTAATCGAGCCTTGTACCGCTTGATTGCACCATTTGGACGAATCTTCAACTTGTAAACTCATTTGCAGGATATTGGTTTAACACCTTCAGATTTTGGCACTAAATTCCAAGTTTGATTTTGTTTTAATGTCAAAATCTCTTCTTCCAGGGACTTTCTCCACTCTGGACTATTTGATGCTTCTTCAAATGTACTTGGCTCTTTGACTTCAGCATAGGCAGCATCTACATACTTTGGATTTGGCCGCCTTTCTCTGGTGGAGCTTCGCACTTGAGGTTGTGAAGGTTCCTGCTTTTCCGGTTGACTAGTCTGTACTTCATCTGGTGTTTCATGTACACCTATTCTCCAAGGGCTTCTTGATTTGGATCGTACCTCAATTTGATCTGATGGGGATCTTGGTTCTTCTATGTCGTCGTTTTCTTGAGAGGAATGTAGCTGCAACTTGGTTTGTAGCTTTTCTTGCAGCTCTTGTGTATCTGGTAATGCCACCTTGTTTGCCCACCATGAAGATGCCTCATCGAATACAACATTTCGTGAGACATTGATCTTGTTTGTATTTGGATCGTAGCATCTCCAACCTTTCTTTTGTTCATCATATCCAACGAATATGCATCAGACAACTTTCTTGTCAAACTTACTGCAATTCATCTACAATAAACACATAACATACACAACCAAGCACTCGAAAATAACTCACTGTTGGTTTTACATTATATAATTTTTCTTGAAGATTCAAAGACGTTCTTCGCGGCATCAAGGGCATTCTTCGCGGCTTCAAAGGCGTACTTCATCAGCAACGAGATTCGATCCGAGATCGTGGTGTTAAATCCCTCCGATCAACATTCTTCAAGTTCTTCGTGGACACAACGACCCAGGTCTACATCTATGGAACTTTCGGCATCGATAGTTAATTCGGACCACGACTCGACACCCTCAAATTAACATTGTTATCAGCAATTAATTTGAAACATGGATCGACGCCCTCGAATTAATTTCATCATTATCATCAGACAATATTCAGCTTCGGACCAGTCTCTGGGATATCCGCAATCAAGTCAAAGTCGGCTTCAAGAGAAGAATTAGAGGAATCATAGAGATTGCACCTAAAAAATCGCTTGATTCTATATTTTCTTTGTAATTTATTTTCTGAATTTAATAATATTTTAAATTCGACATTTTGTTGGTTACACCCACATAGTTCAGTTTATTAACCTGTACACATTTTATTTTATGTTTTCAATCAAATATAGTCTACATGTTTCAGTATTATTAACCTAATGTTTTTTTTTTTTTTTCATCCTTGAAGTACAATTTTTTTATATAAATTTAATGTTTTATTTGGATAATTTTTATGTTAAAATTTTAATGTTTTTTTCCATATTAGTTTTTTTTATGTTAAAATCCCAAAAAATGAATACAAAAAATTTAGTGAAAACATTAACTTAAACAAAATTGAAATAAAAATGAATAAAAAATGAAATTTGGATACATATACAATAATTTAGTGAAAACATTAACTTAAACAAAACAAGAACCGAAAAAAAATTAATTACTTGAATTTTAAAAAAAAACTCAATTTGGAACATATACAATTAAATGCGTAAAAATGAACAAATTATAAAATTTTTCGTTAGCCAAAACATTAAATTTACAAAATATAAAAAAATTTGGTGCCCCCATTTTCGACAATCCCATTAATCCCGATGTCGTCCTTTCGCACAATAGCCCACTCACTGGCCAGCAATAAACCAGCCCATTTACTAAGATCACCAGAAGCAATGTGCTCACATTCTTCATCGCATATAAAACTCCTCCAAAACCGTTGTACTTGTTCATCTTCGATTCACCCATCATATTCTCATCGAAATTCAGACACAGAGTTTCGAATCTCGTCTCTGCTATTCCCCTGTTTTCCTCTTCCAGTGCCCTCATCTCCCTTTCGCAACCCTTCATTGCTCGAATCACCTGCATGTATGAATTGAATCATGAGTTACATTCGTTGTGACTACTGATACTATTCAGTGAAGAAAAATAATATTGCTCGGTGGTTTTGCTTGGGTGGTCGGCATCAATTGCTTCGAATCAGGGGCCTTCTCTGTCGTGGGTTTCTTAAAGATGGTGACCTTTTTGCCTTTCAATTTTTCCAACTTCTTTCCAATTGAGATAAAATTAGGGTTTGCATTTTCATCAACAAGGATGGCTTGGTGTTTGATTGGGTCAAGAGAGCTTGGGGCTCTGAAGACATGTGTGTGGGCCAATTGGGTTTGGTTTTGGGATGCAAGTGGAGTGTAGTTTGGGTCGGTGGGTTGTAGTTCAGGGCTAGGTGCAGTCGCACTTGGGCTGGTCTTGGCATTATCATGGGGGTGAGATTTTTTCGTGTTTTTGTTGGCTTTGGATACCTTTGACTTTTCTTTGTGGGTAGATGGGGATTTCTCTTTATATGAAAAAATGCTGCCCGCCGTTATCCCACCTATTCTTTGCGGACGACCTCATACTCTTTGGGGAGGCTACCATCGAACATGCCCAATGTATGATGCATATCCTTGATGAGTTTAGCTATTTCTCTGGGCATAAGGTGAGTGCCGCTAAGTCACATATTTTATTCTCAAAGAATGCGAGAAAGGATACGGTGGAAGATATCTTGAAGGTTATGAGATTTCAAGGGGTGGGGAATCTTGGGAAGTACCTAGGGGTTCCCCTACTCTATTCTCGAATTACGGCAACAACTTATGATTTTATTATTGCTAAAGTTCGATGGAAGCTCAATGGTTGGAACGCCCAATTATTATCGAGAGCAGGCAGAATCACCCTAGCTAAGTCTGTGCTTATGTCTATCCCATTTTACTTCATGCAATCGACATTGATCCCTGTGACAATTTGTGATGAGATTGAAAAATTAGTCTGATGTTTCGTTTGGGGTTCCTCTCCGGATAAGAAAGCTACTCTCTTGTGAAATGGGAGGAGTGCTTTATGCCCAAGGATCATGGGGAATTGGTCTTCAGAAAGCTAAGAGACTAGAATATCACCTTCTTACTCAAGCTGGGATACCAAATTGTGACCAACCAGGAAGCTTTATGGGTAAGAATAGTGCGCTCAAATACAAAATGGTTGACACTTGTCCAATGTCAATTGCTAGATGACAGGCATCTTTCTTCTGGAAATCACTGGTGGCAATATGGAATGAGGTTCGTAATAACATCTGCTGGAAAGTATTTGATGGGAGAACCATTGGCTTTTGGAATCATTTATGGCTCCCTCAACTGGGAACTCTGGACCATTTTCAGAAACAAGGGGTAAGTATAGACCAGGACTTGCGCATATGCGATATAGCGACAATCCAAGGCACCTAGAACTGGAACTTAATCCGAAGTCTATTGGAAGATGAGTGCATCACCCATATTGCAGGAGTATGCCCCCCAGATGCAGATGCTGGTGCTGACCGTTGTGCATGGAGATGGCAAACGAAAGGCTACTTTTCAACTTCTTTGACATACGAAAAGAGTGAGGATTTTTTTGTGGATTGCATTGAAAGGTAAATTACTAACTAACTAAGAACTGTGCCGACGACACTTGACCACTGTTGACTGGTGCTCTGTTTGTAATATCGAAGCTGAATCTACCATTCATGCACTCCGAGACTGCGGTGCAACCAAGGCAATTTGGCGGAGGATGGTCCCTGTAAGCATGCAAGCCAGGTTCTTTTCTCTACAGTTCATTCCTTGGTTATCTCATAATCTGAACTCGAATATGCTATATGGTGATAATTATTGCTTGTGGAGTTGTTTATTTGGTATACTATGCTGGAAAATATGGAAATCTAGAAATACAATAGTATTCATAGGGCATATGAGTAATTGCTTTGAATGTACCTCCTCGGCTTTGGCTTGGGCTAGAATACTGAATAACAACAATATATCAGCATCTTTCCACTTGGATAGGAGCTCAAGTTGGTTCCCCAGAGACGGGTTGGCTGAAACTTAATACGGATGGAGCAGTTAATGCTCATGCTCAACGAACAAGCATTGGCGGAGTCGTGCGCGATGAGGAAGGTCGATGGGTTATGGGCTTTAGTAAAAATATTGGTTTCAACCAGGTCTATGAAACGGAGGCTAGGGGGATCCTGGAAGGTCTGACCATTGCTTGGAATGGAGGTTTCCGTAACCTGGTGGTCGAGAACGATAATGAGATTCTCATGCAAGAATTAACTAGACAACTAGATGGATTCGATAATGACACAATCATTTGTAGGATACGGCTGTTGTTGACAAGGCCATGGAATGTGCGGCTTTGCCATGTCCGCAGTAATGCAAACAAGGTTGCTGATAGAATGGCGCAAATTGCTCCTATTGAAACAGACACAAGCTTCTACTTTCGTCAACCTATTCACTTAGTGGAAGCTGATCGTCAACAGCTTGTTAGATAACAATTGTCCTCTTTCTTGGCTTACGCGGCCACCTATTGTATCAAAAAAAATCTGTACCATTTTTGTGGTTCGATCTGTTGAACTCGCCTTGGCCAGAGACATCTTCACCTCTCTGGCTAACACCCTGCACCATGAGCATGATGACCTTGTTGTTCAGTTGCTCGAGGAGCAGAAGAAGTCAGGTGAGTTTTTTTACAGCCAAAGTGAAGCTGTAGGAGGAGGTGGAGAAGTGGAAGTCCCAAAGCTGCCTCCACTGCCCAAGATCTCAAGATGGACAAGGAATTAATCAAGGAATCCGAGGAGGGTTCCATGGCCAAAGGGGTAAGTGTCTGCCTCAAATCCCTCTTTGATGCCCCCGTCGGTCATAAATTTCTCAAGACTCTCCATAATTCATGGATCAAGTCATATCACCGCAACGTGGCTTTCTTGGGTAGCATGGTGAGGTAAGTGCCGTACTTTGTGAAGCATGGTATGGACCTAGCAATAACCCAACAGTCGGCACTGAAGTTCAGCGGGACATATGACAGGGTATTGGAGACGCTGGTAAAGGGATTGGGGACTCCTCCCCAATTCCTTGGAGATCCTAAGGTCAGGGCGGACCTCCCCTGGTGGCTCGATGGTATGCCACTACCAAAAATCGGGGTTTAGTCGACCACATAAATTCGTCGGCTAAAGTCTAAAGTCATCGGCTAAAGTCCAAGGTAGTCAGCTAAAGTCCCTTCGGCTAATGTTCGTTGGCTAAGGTTTAGCCGACTACCAACTTTAGCCGACCACTTTAGCTGTTGTCAGCTAAAGTACATAAAACTACAATGGTCGGCTAAACCCGCTTTAGCCGACGAATTTAACGTTTTCGTCCAAAGTATTTTAATTAATAAAAAAATCGAAAATACTTTAGCCGACGGCATACACGTAAGTGGTCGGCTAAAGTCTTTTTTTTTTTTTAAAATAAATTTCAGATTTTATTTTTACCAAAACCTGTTTTTGAAAACCTGTTTCTAACATCAACCAAACACCAATATACACCAACAATAACAATATACAACTCCAAATCACAACTACATATATACTCAAATAAGTATATACAAACATTACCATAGTTTTCAAATCACGATAAACATTACCATAGTCTTCAACAAACGTAGATCAAATCCTATCTAACATAGTTTTCCACATACTAATTACTAATTAAAAATACAAAAATAACTAGTTAAATAGTCGGAAAATCATGATAAATAGAATCACTACCATAATTTGAGGGACCGGCATGGTGCTCTGATGATGGTGGCGGAGTCTGTGAAGGCACAAATGGAGGCGTAGTCTGTGAAGGCACAAATGGAGGTGGTGGTGGTGGTGGTGGCTGAAATCCCTGCTGAGTCATAGTCTGACTAAGTGAGGCCATATATGCCCCCACCATCCGCGTCTCGTGCTGCTGACACGCCATCGCCTGCTGATGCTGGATCTTCATTTGACGTTGCTCTTCCTGGAACTTAGCCATCTTCTCAACAACCTCCCTTTCTGCCTCAACTCGAAGCCCATTCGCCATCCTCAACTGCTCCTCTAGGAAAGCTCTATTGGTATCACTCCGACGACGTTGGAAGCCCGGTGTATGCTTCAACAATCTATGTCCCTCGGACCCCATCATCCGCGTATGAAATCGGCCCCCTTTAGGAGTATACAAGGTACCCCACACCTTAGACCTGACGTAAGGATCGGACTGATCGATCATGTCAATAGCTACAGGAAGATCTGTCTCTGCTAAATCCGGAAAGTGCTCCCTCGCAATCTGTGCCAAGATAGTCTCAGACTCTGTCCTGACTCTCTCCTAAGTTACAAGAAAAAACAAACCGTTGGATATGAATAAAGGTTAGAAAAAATACATATGCTATACATTAAGGAAAAAAACAATTTTTTAGGAATTAATTATTTTTACTTACATGTTCTTCAATATTTTGTGGATATATTTTTTTAGCCACATACGCAAACGCATTGTCCAATTGGTCCGAAGTAGTAGCCTTGAGCAACACATGCCAATGACCGTGACACCAAAATATGGTGCTCCGTCAGACGACCACGATTAGTCTTGTTTTTTGTACTAGTCGTCTACAAAAAGATTTATGTCAAATCAATTATAAACTATTTCGGCATTAAATATATTTCGACTTTGTTAAAGAATGTTATATAACACTTTATATAATACTTTTAACTAATTTCAATAACCTAATAAATAACAATACAATTAGTATTACATACCTTATAGCTGGGGTCGTTAAAATGGACGCAAAGTTAATTCCACTCGTGTTCCCGACATTTGAATTCTATAGGACAAGCGTCGCGGTCTCCACTCCAAGTCTCCCAAAATATATGCAACTCATTTTTCCAAGACTTGTACCTATACAAGCAACAAAATATCATAAATATCAAATACTTACACCAATAGCAATAAATAACTCGAGAACATTATTATTAACATTACTTACTTGGTGGACTGCTCCTCATCACACCAAGTTGTTAGGAGTATGCCCTCGAATGCCACTCAGAGGATGTTGAGTGAGAGCATTGTACTTGTTATCATGTATATCACTAAAATAAGCCAATGGATGTTTCTTTATTTACTGGTAGTTACTGGCGTTCCTGACTCGTAAATATATATATAGAAACTAGTCCGTGTATTTAATAGCAAAACATTCCACTCATTATTGGATAAGGGGATCGGCACTAGAAAGGTTTATAGCTCAAATACTTAATCATTCGCAAGTCGATGAAACTTGACTGGGCGTAAGTTTATGTGAAGACTTGTATGACGTGTTCTTTGACGTAGAGAGTGCCTGTTGAACACTAATGGTTAGTGGGAGCACACGTTATAGGTATGCTAATTGGATTAGTATACTCGAACCGACTCACCCTCGATTCGTCACACGGATTTCACTCTGGGACAGTCAATGATGGAATCGAAAGGTTGTGATAGGTATTCGTGAATCTTCGACTTGAGGATTTAGTAGGGATGTGCTTGTGACGTCAAGATTTTCATTAGAGTAGTTCGACACTGTAAACCGAAAGGCGGGGGTCAACCTCGACGTGCATCTTGACGGGAAAGTAGCAGGTCCTACTAAATACCAAGATAGAATTCTTTCTTCTGTTAGTGAACGGGTTATATGTCCTATGCGGTTATTGGCAGATGAGATCATAAGTCTTTGGCCAAATCATTGGAGCTAGTTGTATTGGATACACGAGAGCTCGATGATCTCGATTTGCATTAACACATGCATAGAGTCAAGTAAAGATAGGGTTTGACTGACCGTGACCCTATAACTTAATCGGGACATTTGAAAGAAGGGTTTATACGTATACTGGTATTCACGACAGAATGGTTCTTGAATGATCCCAATCATTCGTTCTCAGTTGGGGTACAGTGTAGGCCGCCAGGCTGGATAGGTGGTGCTACTACTCTTTGGTTGCTCCCATTGCTGACTGAGACGGACCTACCGAGTCGCGCAATAGGATTGACGACAGAATGAATCGAGCTTATTCTCTCATTATGAATATTATATATTGGGTATCTAAATTTGGGACATTGGATGTTTAAATTGATTTATTGGATAAATTAATTTATAGCCTAATGAATTAAATAAATTACTGGGTGATTAATTTAATTCATGAATATAATTATTTCTTGGAGAAATTAATTATGTTATTATGTATTTGAAATGATTAATTAATTAGATTAATTAATCGATATAAATACATCGGAACGAAATCGGAGTTTATCTGTTTGGACTCACGGGAGTTCGAAACGAACCGAACTCGTCCGATTTTTCATCTTGGCCGCCCCTCCTTCCACCTAACTTCATCTTCTCTTTGTTTTTCATTTTTAAATGAAAGGAAAAGGACTTGTGGGGTGACCTCTTATGTGGCATGAGTTGTAACATGTGGAAGTAGAATAAAGATAAAAAGACTTCATCTCTTGTGACAACCCATTCATTCCTATGGTTGGTGAGAGAGGAAAGAGAGAGAAAAGTTCTTTCTCAAAAAGTCTTCTTCTTCATTTCATTTCTTGTTCTTGTTGTTCTTGGAGAATATCAAGAGATTGATGGAGAGTTGTGAGTTATACACTTAGAGTGCTATAATCACAATTGAAAGCTTCATCATCCTATCTCTAGTTGTATCCTTGGAGGATAGCAAGGTGATCGTCATTCCGTTCGTTTCTCCGGCGCGTGGCAAGTAGAGACGCGGTACTTTTGGCATAGGATCATCCAAGAGCTTGGAGCGGATTGGATACGTAGAGATCAAGCAAAGCTTGGGGAATAGCTCAAGAGAAGGATACCATTTAATCAACGGACTACGAGGGTATGTTTCTCGTATCTCTTTTATTTCGTATTATATTTGTATATACGTAGCTCGATCGATCCTCGTAGGGATTCAGATCGAATTAATTTTTGTTTTACCGCTTTTGCTGGGCCTTCGTTTTAGGCACCGAATCCCAACAGTGGTATCGAAGCGTAGGTCTTGCGATTGTATATACGATATTAGCATTTGGAATGCTTGATTAGATGGTGAATGATTTGGAATTATTTATAGTCATAATCATGGTGTATGTTTTTTGTTCATTGTAGTTGTATTTTTCGTAAGTTTATGTCTAAATATAAATCTTTAATTTCTGGGAAATGTGATTTATATTGTAGATGTGAAAGTCGGAAAATATAGATATTGGATATCCGGTCGAAAATCTAGCCCTGAATCGTCGTTGGACGATTTTTTGGACGAAGGCAGGAAGCTGTCGGGCTGACCCGACCGTGTCAGGCGACACGGGCCATGCCAGCCGGCCAGTCTCGGCAGACTGTCGGGATGACCCGAGTGTGCCTTTCGGCACGGGCCGTGTCTGGACGGCAGGCTGTCGGGACAACCCGACCGTGTCATTTGACACGGCCGTGTCTGGCAGGCCAGCTTGGGAAGCTGTTGGGGTAACCCGACCGTGCCATCCGGCACATGCCGTGTTTGACCGGCAGACTGCCGAAGGTGACTCGGCCGTGGCAGGCCAGTTTCGCCCCGGCTCGATTTTTCGTGTATTCCAGAAAATTAATCTCGTGCATGTTAAATTGGATTTAATATGATTAAAATGATTTATGGTATTTCATTTTATAAGGAAAATTTTATTAATTGGAATATTTGTGGGTGACCCAATACTTTGAACGTTTTCATATTACCAATTGTGTGAATTGATTGGATCGATTCTATTTATTGTTTGTATGTTGATTGGATCAATGTATCTCTACGCAATCCGTTTATATAGTACTTATTTATTCAAGATGAAGACTTGTAATTAGATTACGAATTTTTTGTTTCTAGGAACGGTCCATGAACTACATATTGGTAGCAACTAGGTTGTGAATGGTTGTTCATATTGTATGAATGCACAAACGCGCTTAAATGAATTAATGTGCAAAGTGTAACATTAATCGCGAAAATTCTCCCACAACAAATTATTAAGTTTATAAGGTTTCAAGATTTTCCTTCCCTCCATCGAGTTTTCGGGAAATTGAAATCCAAACCGGATGTGTTATGCTTCCGAGTTATCGGGGTAGTCATTCGGGGAGATGGATAAATTACCGGGAGCGCATTGGATGCCTTCGGTTGGAGCAAATTTTATCCCTAGAAACCTGATAGGTTGCCGGATAAGATTCAATTGTGAAACTGATTTGTGTCGATGGTGTAAACTTAACTTGTTCACGAACCATAAAAACCGTATAGGTTGAGGGGAGTGAACAAGGGGAAAAAGAAGATTGAATCATCCATTAGATGGGTTGGTGTTGGACACCACTTTATGAAAATTAATAGACTAGAAACTTGTTCGCTTGCCCTCTATTAAGATTTATAAAGAACACGATCACCACTATGAAGTAGTGCGAACGATACTTCCGGATTTCACATGGGAGTGTGTTATTCCGATAAAAATAGTGGGATCTGGGTAACAAGAATAGAAAAGACCTTAATTCTATACTCAAATCATAATTAAACGAGTCACTAATTAATCTGTCGTACTTAATGCAGACATAACTCTCAATATGATAATGAATCCACTCGGAATTCTACTCGAAAAGAACACCTTGAACGGACCTAACTTTGTGGATTGGCTCTGCAATCTGATGATAGTCCTCAGTATAGAGGCACTGGGATACGTCTTGGAGACGGACATTCCGGCGCCTCCAGTGCGGACAAGAGCTAATCAGGAAGAGATTGAAAACCATGAAAAGTGGGTTAAGGATGACGTAAAAGTCCGTGCTTACATGATGACTTCTATGTCTAATGAGCTTCAGAGAGCTCATGAGAAAATGACTTCTGCTAGGAAGATTCTATCTCACTTAACCGAGCTTTATGGTGAGCACAGCAAAACTGCTAGATATGAGATATCCAAGCAACTGTTCGGTGTAAGGATGAAGGAAGGTGAGAAGGTTGGGGAACACGTCCTTAAAATGATATCCATATTGAGCGATTGGAGGCTCTTGATTTTAAAATGGATGCTTCTCTTCAAACTGACCTTATCCTAGAGTCTCTCCCTGATTCCTTCTCACAATTTGTTATGAACTTCAACTGCAATGAGATTGCATGTAACTTAGCTGGGCTAATGAACAAACTGGTGACCACTCAGTCTCAGATGAAGACTCCGCGGATGAAGGAGTCTGCCCTTGTGATTTCTTCTGGACCTCAGAGGTCTAAGAATAAGAAGAAAAAGACCAAGAAGCGGACGGGACCACAAGTCAAGGACCTTAAGGGTAAGGGCAAGACCTCGATGGTTCCGAAGAGCAAGAAAAAGGACGCTTGTCTCAAGTGCGGTGAGCTGGGCCACTGGGCTAGAGACTGTCCGATTCTTCATGGCACTTCAGGTACAGAACTTTTAGTTTTGGAAACAAATTGTTCTGCTACTGTATTTTCAACTTCCTGGATACTGGATTCTGGTGCTAGTTCTCATATTTGTACCGTGAATCAGGATCTGGAACAAAGTAGGAAGCTTGGAGCTGGGGAAGTGATGATCACTATCGGAAGCTGGCATAGTGGGCACTGCTACATTGTTAAATGGACTGTATCATCTAAACCTCAGTAACAAAGTCGTTGTGAATACTATGACTAGGAAGCTTGGTAGGGATGAAACCAATCAAGTTTTGAAATGGAATCTTAGACTTGGTCACGTTGGTTAGACCAAGGTTTACAAAATGTAAAAAGATGGACTTATGGGTCCATTGGGATTGGATCATTTTCCTACTTGTGAATCTTGCCTTAAAGGCAAAATGACTAAGTCCCCCTTCACAGGGACTTTTGAAAGAGCCACTGATAAACTAGGATTAATCCATACCGACATATGTGGTGTTTTGGAAGCTGCACGTGATGGATATAAATATTTCATTACGTTTACAGACGATCATACTAGGTATGGTTATGTATACTTAATAAAACATAAATCCGAGGCCTTTGAGAAATTCCAGGAATTCAAGGCCCTAGTCGAGAAACAAACTGGAAATCATATCAAAGCACTTCGGTCGGACCGAGGTGGAGAGTATATGAGTACAGAGTTTGAAGAGTTCCTAAAGGAACATGGAATAGTGTCACAACTAACACCTCCAGGTACTCCTCAGTTAAATGGTGTGTCAGATAGAAGGAACCAGACCTTGTTGAACATGGCCCGTTCCATGCTGGGCTATACTGACTTACTGATTTACCTGTGGAGGTATACACTCCTAACTACCGCTTATATCTTGAACAAATGTCCTTCCAAATCCATTCCTAAAACTCCACATGAGATGTGGGAGGGCAGGAAACCAAGTCTTAATCACACTAGGATTTGGGGATGTCCCGCCTATGTCAATAGGACTAAGGTGGAAAAGTTGTAAGCAAGGTCCGCGAAGGGACATTTCATTAGATTCCCGTCTGGGACGATGGGTTATCTATTCTACATGCCCAAAGATCAAAAGATCGTTGTTGCTTTGCATGCATACTTCCTGGAAGATGAGTTCATTCACGAAGGCGGAGCAGGTAGAAATATTTATTTGGAAGAATATAATGAAACTCCTCAGGAGACACCTGTGAAAGAAAATGGAACTGAACCTTCTGAAACACAAGTACAACCACCTCGTAGGTCTAGTAGGGTGTCTCATTTACCTGAGAGGTATGGCCTTGTACACTTGGAAGATCTGGGTCTCCATGAGGTTTCAAGTGATAGCCAAGAGACCGACCCAACGACCTATGACCAAGCGATAGTGGATGTAGACTCCATGAAATGGACTGCAGCAGTCTTCATGTAGTTGGGATCTTCGTTTTGACGAGGCAGTCAAAAAGTTTGACTTCGTGCAAAATGAAGAGGAACCTTGTGTATGCAAGAGGATTAGTGGGAGCAAAATCGCATTATTAGTACTATATGTAGATGACATTCTAATATTAGGAAACGATGTGGGAATGCTCAGTTCTGTGAAAGCTTGGCTTTTCGAGTAAGTTCTCCATGAAAGACTTGGGAGAAGAAACCTATATTCTTGGGATTGGACTCTACTGGGATAGAGCGAAGAGAATGGTAGGTCTTTCCCAAGCCATCTATGTAGATAAAGTCTTAAAGCGATTTAAAATGGATGATTCTAAAAGAGGGTTCCTTCCGATGCGACATGGAATAAAACTCTCCTCGAAGATGTGTCCTCAAAATGAGGAACAACGAAAGGACATGAGTAATATACCATATGCATCGGCTGTGGGTAGCCTTATGTATGCTATGTTGTGTACGAGACCTGATGTTGCGCATGCTGTGAGCGTGGTAAATAGGTTTCAGGCAAACCCAGGTAGGGAACATTGGACTGTCGTAAAGAACGTTCTCAAGTACTTGATAATGACTAGAGATATGGTTCTTATATATGGTGGTGGAGAACTGAATGTGGTGGGATTCACTGAATTAGACTTCCAAGGACAGAAAGACGATTCGATGTCTACTTCTGGCTACATATTTACTCTTAATGGAGGAGCAATATCTTGGCATAGTGCCAAGTATAGCGCGACTGCTAATTCCACCTGTTAGGCTGAGTATAAAGTGGCCTCAGAGGCCTCCAAATGAAGGATTTAGAATTTACTGGATAAACTTCACGTCACATATTGTGCTCCGCTGCCAGAGCGGTAACACAGGCCTAGGAGCCGAGGTTTCATAACAGTACCAAACATATTGAGAGAGAATATCATCTCGTAAGAGAATTTGTTCGCAAAGAGATACATTGTGCTGCATAGAGTAGAGTCAGCCGACTACGTCGCTGATCCACTGACCAAGCCACTTTCTCATATTAGCTTAGAGCGTCATCTGGAGAACATGGGTATTAGAAACCATAGTGTGTGGTATTGAGTGCAAGTGGGAGATTGTTAGGAGTATGCCATCGAATGCCACTCAGAGGATGTTGAGTGAGGGCATTGTACTTGTAATTATGTATATCATTAAAATAAGGCAATGGATGTTTCTTTATTTACTGGTAGTTACTGGCATTCCTGACTCGTCTGTGTGTTTGAGAGCAAAAGATTCCACTCCTTATTGGATAAGGAGATCGGCACTGGAAAGGTTTATAGCTCAAATACTTAATAGTTCGCAAGTCGATGAAACTTGACTGGGCGTTAAGTTTATGTGAAGACTTGTATGACATGTTCTTTGACGTGGAGTGTGCCTGTTGAACACTAATGGTTAGTGGGAGCACACGTTATAGGTATGCTAATTGGATTAGTATACTCGAACTGACTCACCCTCGATTCGTCACACAGATTTCACTCTGGGACAGTCAATGACGGAATTGAAAGGTTGTGATAGGTATTCGTGAACTTTCGACTTGAGGATATAGTAGGGATGTGCTTGTGACGTCAAGATTTTCATTAGAGTAGTTCGACCCTGTAAACCAGAAGGCGGGGGTCAATCTCGACGTGCATCTTGACGGGCAAGTAGCAGGTCCTACTGAATACCAAGATAGAATTCTTTCTCCTGTTAGTGAACGGGTTATATGTCCTATGCGGTTATTGGAAAATGAGATCATAAGTCTTTGGCCAAAGCATTGGAGCTAGTTGTATTGGATACACGAGAGCTCGATGATCTCGATTTGCATTAACACATGCATAGAGTCAAGTACAGATAGGGTTTGACTGACCGTGACCATATAACTTGATCGGGACATTTGAAAGAAGGGTTTATACGTATACTGGTATTCACAACATAATGGTTCTTGAATGATCCCAATCATTCGTTCTCAGTTGGAGTACAGTGTAGGCCGCCAGGCTGGCTAGGTGGTGCTACTACTCTTTGGTTCCTCCCATTGCTGACTGAGACGGACCTACCGAGTCGCGCAATAGGATTGACGACGGAATGAATCGAGCTTATTCTCTCATTATGAATATTAGATATTGGATATCTAAATTTGGGACATTGGATGTTTAAATTGATTTATTGGATAAATTAATTTACAGCCTAATGAATTAAATAAATTACTGGGTGATTAATTTAATTCATGGATATAATTATTTCTTGGAGAAATTAATTATGTTATTATGTATTTGATATGATTAATTAATTGGATTAATTAATCGATATAAATACATCAGAACGAAATCGGAGTTTATCTGTTTGGACTCACGGGAGTCCAAAACGAACCGAACTCGTCCGATTTTTCATCTTGGCCGCCCCCCTCCACCTAACTTCATCTTGTCTTTGTTTTTCATTTTTAAATGAAAGGAAAAGGACTTTTGGGGTGACCTCTCATTTGGCATGAGTTGTAACATGTGAAAGTAGAATAAAGATAAAAAGACTTCATCTCTTGTGACAACCCATTCATTCCTACGGTTGGTGAGAGAGGAAAGAGAGAGAAAAGTTCTTTCTCAAAAGTCTTCTTCATTTCATTTCTTGTTCTTGTTGTTCTTGGAGAATATCAAGAGATTGATTGAGAGTTGTGAGTTATACTCTTAGAGTGCTATAATCACAATCGAAAGCTTCATCATCCTAGCTCTAGCCGTATCCTTGGAGGATAGCAAGGTGATCGTCGTTCCGTTCGTTTCTTCGTCGCGTGGCATGTAGAGACACGGTACTTTCGGCGTTAGATCATCTAAGAGCTTGGAGCGGATTGGATACGTAGAGATCAAGCAAAGCTTGGGGAATAGCTCAAGAGAAGGATACCATTTAATCAACGGACTACGAGGGTATGTTTCTCGTATCTCTTGTGTTTCGTATTATATTCGTACATACATAGCTCAATCGATCCTTGTAGGGATTCGGATAGAATTAATTTTTGTTTTACCACTTCCGTTGGGCCTTCGTTTTAGGCACCGAATCCCAACACAAGTATGTAGTAGGGATGGAGGAATATCAAACCACACCTACAATGAACATAAACAAAATTCGAATAAACCTACATTTATTACAATCATAAACAAAACTCATTGAAGCCTTTTATCAAACACTTTTCATGCGGTATCCGTTTAAAAGAATCCGATGAAAGATTACATTTTTGGTCCGCTAGAATCAATGAAAACAACTGATAACACTACGTAACTCGATATAACAATTACAATCAAGAATCACTAATCGATCTAACAAAATCAGCCCAAAAGAAAAAGGTTCATCTTACTTCTCCAATTGTGTGTTGAATGTTTTAATATTGATATTAGAACACTGTTTATATAAGGAGAGAAGAAGGTCAGACCAGAAAATTGAAGAAAGTGCTACAAAGTTCAAAGTCTTGGAAACATGGCAATATAATCTGACTTCATCAAAATAAATCAATAAACCAATGAGCGACGGATAGGAAACCACTAATATCCATACTTACCGACATAGGGTTGTTCAGGCTTTCCTTCACACACATCGGCACGTCCTTACACTGGGCCCACACCATTGGAACTCTATCTCGAATGAGAACTCCTATATATCGACAATATGCAACTGCGCCGTCAGAAGACAATACGGGGGACTCCATACTTATTAACCGGTATGGTGTGACGACTATTATCCGAAACATGTCTGTCAAGTACATAGCACTTAGATGATCCCCGAGTCTTCTTCTTCTTATTCTTCTCAGATGTCGACAGCCGTGCCAAGTCCTCTGCTTCAGATCGAAAATCCTCGACAAGCTTGCCCTTCGACCATCTAGCACTGCGCCATATTTTCTCCTCGGACCATGGAACAAATATTTAAGCCTCTGTAGGGCTTATCAAACTGGTTGTGAGTGTCCAACCCGTATCGTCGACCTCAGGAATGGCCGGTACCATGGGTGGCATGAAAAGAGTCGGGGGCGGACTGTGTGGTACCTATGACGAACTATCTACATGTCCTGTAGTGGAAGGAGTAGGGTCAGGCCGATGTATAGAAGGCATACGAGGTGCCGGAGTGGTCGTCGGGGTAGCGATAGGTGTGGACAGCGTCTCTTGGTCCGGAAAATCTAAGCGTTTAGATAATCGAGAAGGTTCTATCGGTGTATGAATCCCATTAGCCGCCAGTATCTTATGTGCATGACTCGTAGTCTTACCTATATAAAGGGGTGCAGGTTCCTTACATCCCGCGTGCCTAGAAGCTGCAGAACTAACTCCTGAATCTGGCGTCTTCTTTTTCTTACCAAATACCAACATTTTTGTTACTTTACTCATGTGTGCCTGCGTTAAAATGAACAACACAAATAACATAATTAAATATACACGATAACATAATTAAACAAGATGTTATGTTGTCGGACATCGGAATGAAGAGCGCCTACCAGGAGGAGTTTTTGTGATGACCAAACCAAATTCGGAACAATCATATTTTGGCTAAAGACTTTTTTTAATATATTTTGCTTTCTAGTTTATATATATATATATATATTAGTTTTATAAAAATGTATGTGTATATACGTTAGTAGTATGCCCTCGAATGCCACTCGAGGATGTTGAGTGAGGGCATTGTACTTGTAATTATGTAAATAATTAATATAAGGCAATTGATGTTTCTTCATTTACTGGTAGTTACTGGCATTCCTAACTCGTAAATATACATATAGAAACTAGTCCGTGTATTTGAGAGCAAAACGTTCCACTCCTTATTGGATAAGGGGGTCGGCACCGAAAAGGTTTATAACTCAAACACTTAATCATTCGCAAGTAGATGAAACTTGACTGGGCGTTAAGTTTATGTGAAGACTTGTATGACGTGTTCTTTGACAAAGAGAGTGCCTGTCAAACACTAATGGTTAGTGGGAGCACACGTTATAGGTATGCTAATTGGATTAGTATACTCGAACCGACTCACCCTCAATTCGTCACACGGGTTTCACTCGGACAGTCAATGATGGAATCGAAAGGTTGTGATAGGTATTCGTGAACCTTCGACATGAGGATTAGTAGGGATGTGCTTGTGACGTCAAGATTTTCATTAGAGTAGTTCGACCCTGTAAACCGGAAGGTAGGGGTCAACCTCGACGTGCATCTTGAAGGGCAAGTAGCAGGTCCTACTGATTACCAAGATAGAATTCTTTCTCCCGTTAGTGAGTGGGTTATATGTCCTATGCGGTTATTGGCTGATGAGATCATAAGTCTTTGGCCAAAGCATTGGAGCTAGTTGTATTGGATACACGAGAGCTCGATGATCTCGATTTGCATTAACGCATGCATAGCGTCAAGAACAGATGGGGTTTGACTGATCGTGACCCTATATCTTGATCGGGACATTTGAAAGAAGGGTTTATACGTATACTGGTATTCACGACAAAATGGTTCTTGAATGATCCCAATCATTCGTTCTCAGTTGGGATACAGTGTAGGCCGCCAGGCTGGCTAGGTGGTGCTACTACTCTTTGGTTCCTCCCATTGCTGACTGAGACGGACCTACCGAGTCGCGCAATAGGATTGACGACGGAATGAATTGAGCTTATTCTCTCTTTATAAATATTAGATATTAGATATCTAATTTATTGGACATTGGATGTCTAATTAAATTTGGGACGTTGAATGTCTAAATTAATTTACGGCCTAATGAATTAAATAAATTACTGGGTGATTAATTTAATTCATAGATATAATTATGTCTTAGAGAAATTAATTATTTTGTATTTGATATGATTAATTAATTAGATTAATTAATCGATATAAATACATCGGAACGTAATTGGAGTTTATATGTTTTGACTCACGGGAGTCCGAAACGAACTGAACTCGTCCGCTCTCTTCTAGAGGCCGCCCCACTTATCCCTTTCCTCTTTGTCTTGGTCTTGTCCTTAGTTTGAGGAAGACTAAAGACTTTAGAGATATCATATCTCTTAATATATGGAAAAGGGAGATATAGTAGGTGATAAAAAGAAGAATAAAAGAAGAGAAGACAATCCCATTCACCACCCTTGGAAGACATCCGTGAGTTTTAGAGTGAGAAAGGAAAAAGAGTTTCCCAAGTCTTCTTGTTCTTATTCTTCATCTTGTCCTTGAAATTTTCTTGGAGAAAATAGAAAGAGATAGAGAGAGTAAGATCAAAATACTTAGAGTGTAATAATCTTAACATACAAAGCTTCATCACTTGATTCTAGCCGTAACCTTAGAGGTTAATCGGGTGATCGTCGTTCCGTTCGTTTCTCCGGCGCGTGACAAGTAGAGACGCGGTATTTCGGTGTTGGATCATCCAAATGCTTGGAGCGGATTGGATTCGTGGAGAACATCTAAAGATTGGGGAATAGCTCAAGAGAAGGAATCCATTTAATCAACGGACTACAAGGGTGAGTTTCTAATATATCTTGTGATTTCGTTTACATATATTCGTATATACGTAGCTCGATCGATCCTCGTAGGGATTCGGATTGAATTAATTTTCGTTTTACCGCTTCCGCTGGGCCTTCGATTTTGGCACCGAATCCCAACAGTGGTATCGGAGCGTAGGTCTTGCGATCGTATATATGATATTGGTATTTGGAATGCTTAATTAGATGGTGAATTATTTGGAATCATTTATAGTCATAATCGTGGTATATGTTTTTCGTTCGTTCTAGTTGTATTTTTCGTAAGTTTATGTCTAAATATAAATATTTAATTTCTAGGAAATATGATTTATATTGAAGATATGAATGTTCGAAAATATAGATATTGGATATCCGGTCGAAAACTAGCCCCGAATTACCGTTGGACGGTGCGGGAGTGGTCCGGAAGGAGGGGGCCGCGGCCCAGGGCTGTTGCAGCATGCCTGTATGGGGACTGGACTGGGGGCCGCGGCCTAGGGCTCAAGGGGCCGCGGCCCAGGGTTGCTGGGCAGCCCTGCTTGCTGCCCCGTGGGTTATCGGGCGCGGTCCAGCCCTTTTCGGACCCGTTTCAGGCTCGTTTTCTTCGTATATTCCTAAAAATGATTTCCCACATTTTAAATTGGATTTAATATGATTAAAATGATTTATGGTATTTCATTTTATAAGGGAAAAATTTATTTATTGGAATACTTGTGATCGACCGAATTATTTTGAACATTTTCATATTACCGATTGTGTGAATCGATTGAATCGGTTCGTATTGTTGATTGGATCAATGTATCTCTACGCTTTCCATTTATATAGTATTTATTGGATGAATACTTTTGAATGGGGATGTGGTTCGTGGACTTAGTTTTTGAATCGTTCGTTTTATTCGATTGGGTTGTAAGGGCCGTTTTGAGCCTACTTATTTTATTAGAAATATTTGTATCTAGGATGCAATTTTCAATGTAAAATTTATATGTAATGACGAAGACCGGAGGAAGATCCATTTCTAGAAGATGAAGATTCAAGACGAAGACTTGTAATTAGATTACGGAGTTTTTGTTTTCTAGGAAGGGTCCATGAACCACATGTTGGTAGCAACTAGGTTGTGAATGGTTGTTCATATTGTATGAATGCTACAAACGCGCTTAAATGAATTAATGTGCAATGTGTAACATTAATCGCGATAATTCTCCCACAACAAATTATTAAGTTTATAAGGTTTCAAGGTTTTCCTTCCCTCCATCGAGCTTTCGGGAAATTGAAATCCAAACCGGATGTGCTATGCTTCCGAGTTATCGGGGTAGTCGTCCGGGGAGGATGGATAAATTACTAGGAGCGCATTGTATGCCTTCGGTTGGAGCAAATTTTATCCCTAGAAACCTGATAGGTTGCCAGATAAGATTCAATTGTGAAACTGATTTGCGTCGATGGTATAAACTTAACTTGTTCACGAATCATAGAAACCGTATAGGTTGAGGGGAGTGAACAAGGGGAAAAAGAAGATCGAATCATCCATTAGATGGGTTGGTGTTGGACACCACTTTATGAAAATTAATAGACTAGAAACCTGTTCGGTTGCCCTCTATTAAGATTTATAGAGAACTCGATCACCACTATAAAGTAGAGCGACGATACTTCCGGATTTCACATGAGAGTGTGTTATTCCGATAAAAATAGTGGGAGCTGGGTAACAAGAATAGAAAAGACCTTAATTCTATGCTCAGATCATAATATAACAAGTCATTAATTAATCTGTTGTACTTAATGCAGACACAACTCTCAATATGACAATGAATCCACTCGCAATTCTACTCGAAAAGAACACCCTAACTTTGTGGACTAGCTCCGCAATCTGATGATTGTCCTCAGTATAGAGGCACTGGGATACGTCTTGGAGACGGACATTCCGGCGCCTCCTGTGCGGACCAGAGCCAATCAGGAAGAGATTGAAAACCACGAAAAGTGGGTTAAGGATGATGTAAAAGTCCGTGCATACATGATGGATTCTATGTCTAATGAGCTTCAGAGAGCTCATGAGAAAATGACTTCTGCTAGGCAGATTCTATCTCACTTAACCGAACTTTATAGTGAGTACAGCAGAACTGCTAGATATGAGATATCCAAGCAACTGTTCGGTGCAAGGATGAAGGAAGGTGAGAAGGTTGGGGAACACGTCCTCAAAATGATATCCATGATCGAGAGATTGGAGGCTCTTGATTTTAAAATGGATACTTCTCTCCAAACCGACCTTATCCTATAGTCTCTCCCTGATTCCTTCTCATAGTTTGTTATGAACTTCAACTGCAATGATATTGCATGTAATTTAGCTGGGCAAATGAACAAACTTCTGACCGCTCAATCTCAGATAAAGACTCCACGGATGAAGGAGTCTGCTCTTGTGATTTCTTCTGGACCTCAGAGGTCTAAGAACAAGAAGAAAAAGACCAAGAAGCAGACCGGACCACATGTCAAGGACTTCAAGGGCAAGGGCAAGGCCACAACAGTTCCGAAGAACAAGAAGAAGAAGGATGCTTGTCTCAAGTGCGGTGATCTGGGCCACTGGGCTAGAGACTGTCTGATTCTTCATGGCACTTCAGGTACAGAACTTTTAGTTTTGGAAACAAATTGTTCTGCTACTATATTTTCTACTTCCTGGATACTGGATTCTGGTGCTAGTTCTCATATTTGTACCTTGAATCAGGGTCTGGAACAAAGTAGGAAGCTTGGAGCTGGAGAAGTTATGATCACAGTCGGAAGCGGGCATAGTGTCGAGGCAACCGACATAGGATCACTTCTTTTGGGTTTAGAATCCGTCTTTGTTTTGACTTTAGAAGATGTAATTGTTTTGCCCAAGGGGCACAGAAACATTGTATCCATTCCGGTCATGGAACGAAAAGGCTTTTCATTTTTCATTGGTGATGGTTCCTGCAAAATTTATTTCAGAAATAAACTAGTGGGTACTGCTACATTGTTAAATGGATTGTATCATCTAAATCTCAACAACAAAGTAGTTGTGAATGCTATGACTAGAAAACGTGTTTTGAAATGGCATCTTAGACTTGGTCATGTTGGTCAGACCAAGGTTTACAAGATGGAAAAAGATGGACTTGTGGGTCCATTGGGATCGGATCCCTTTCTTACTTGTGAATCTTGCCTTAAAGGCAAAATGACTAAGTCCCCCTTCACAGGGACTTTTGAAAGAGCTACTGATAAACTGGTATTAATCCATACCGACGTATGTGGTGTTTTGGAAGCAGCACGTGACGGATATTGTAACACCCCAAACTAGGCGGATATTACAGTGCCGTAGATCCCCAACTGGGACCCACCAGGCAAATGAAAATGAATGAATTACACAGGATAAATGTAGTACCGAACCACATTACAACAATAATTACTCCGATGAGGAGTTTAGTTACAACACACCAGGACAATACCGAATACTAGTGTATTTTATATGAAGATAAAATACACAACACTGAATGAAACGGAGTATCCAAATGAAAGTCTGCAGCGGAAAATAAAGGACAATAACATGAATAACTGAAAGATCGGGCCCCCTACTAGTATCACTAGGACTCTTCGACATCAACATGCTATTCCCGTGCGTTTGCCTTGCCATGACCTGAAAAACAAAATCCCCAGCCGGGGTCAGTTAAACAGAACAACAATCCTCAAGGGTTGAAAATACACAAACATGATTTAACTGAAGTTATGAAATATCCTTAGTTATGAATTACGCTGAAGAAGAGTATCATAGTACGCCCGTAGTGTTCTGTGCAAGTGTACAAGACGGATGACCGGACACACCCGTCCTTGTACCTAATTAGTCTCACGGAGGTAATCGTTACCGTGTGCACAGTCCAATGTATCACTCCCAATACATGGCCATCATGTGCCCGACTAAAAATTCCACACATCCGCACCCGGCCACGCAATATGAACCCAGAAAGTCATATGAACGAGAATGACCATAATGAATATCAATGAATAATATTAATCTGACAACGTCAAGAATGACTTACCGAGATGAAAGTAATAATGAAGTGATTGATAGATTCAATGGAATGATTGGAACCGCCATTCCTCGTTAATGAAGTGATTATTCGACAATTACAAGTCTCAATATGATTAATACAATGATGAATGAGTTATGATTATGAATGATCAACAACAAAAGGAATGAATGTCCTTTTAACCGAGTAAGAATTAACTTACACAATACCGATGAAGAAAGTCCTTCCACGAACAAATGTCCTAAATGAAGTGTCGGTCGCACGAACAACCTTAATTCAATACAATTACCAACAATCCGATCAATATACGAATTAAACACGAATATAACGAACTCAAAACGTCGATACGATTAAACCAAGTTCATTGGGGCATTATATCGAACACTTTGAGGCCAACTTCGATTGATTACAACTAAACCTCAACAATACCAACCTCAAATCCCCAAGAAGTGTTTCAAACCAACAAAACATCTCCAATACGATCAATAATCCGTTATGAATATCCAAAAACGTGATTATAACAACAATTAGTCGAAAATCCCCAAATCCAACTCGATATTCAAAGTGTTCTTGAATAATCCCTCAATAATCCAATGAATACTTATACAAACTCATAATCATATACATATCCCTTCATATAACATGATTATAACGTCAAAAACATCATATCTCAACACAAAATCGAAATCCAAGATGTTGAAGAAATTACCTCTAGAAGATCCAACCACTTCGATCCGAAGAACACGCGATAGATCGATGATCCGAGCTTCACAACCGAATGAAAATGATTAAAAACCACACTCAAGTGATAGGTGAAGAGAATTCTCTCCCTCAAGCCTCTCTCTCTCGTATGAAGGTGGAAGAAATGGAAGGAATGAGTTGAAATGCTAAAAAAATGAAAATATAGGGGTTGACTGCCCTGTCGGACACGGCCCGTGCCGATCGGCACGGCCGCGGCGCGCAACTGGCCGGCAGGGACTCGACCGTGTCCTGCTTGACACGGTCGCGGCGCGAAGGGGCCTACCGATAGTGACCTGCCGACAGTGACTCGGCATTGACTCGACCGTGTCCCGGAACACGGCCAAGGCCCGGGGCCGGTTCGCTTATCCGGAAGAGTTCGACTCGGCCGTGCTGACACGGCCGAGTCCTGGCGTAGACTTCGGCATTTCCGGACGAGTACAGCACGGCCGTGTCGGACGACACGGCCGAGTTCGGTCGGCAGTGATCGGCCAATAACTGAACAATGAGCGGGTGAGCTAAAACGACCATAACTCTCTCGTCCGGACTCCGATTGACTCACCGTTTGAACCATTGGAAAGATAACTCGATGCTCTATAATATTGCAAAGATTCAGAATTTTTGGAGTTACCAAAAGTTAATGGTGATCTAACAAAGTCGAACTCATATGCGGAAAGTTGAAACAATGGACAATAACGATACACAACTCGAAGTTTTTCCGAACGGTGAACACGGGTGAATGAACATGATTGATGAATGATTATAAATGAGTGAAAATCCACTGAGTGACAATCACCGAATGAAATTACTGAATGATAATGACTGAATTACAACCGGGTATTACAGATATCAATATTTCATTACGTTTACATACGATCATACTAGGTATGGTTATGTATACTTAATGAAACATAAATCCGAGGCCTTTGAGAAATTCCAGGAATTCAAGGCCCTAGTCGAGAAACAAACCGGTAATCATATCAAAGCACTTCGGTCGGACCGAGGTGGCAAGTATACGAGTACAGAGTTTGACGAGTTCCTTAAGGAACATGGAATAGTTTCACAACTAATACCTCCAGGTACTCCTCAGTTAAATGGTGTGTCAGAAAGAAGGAACCGGACCTTGTTAAACATGGTCCGTTCCATGCTGGGCTATACTGACTTACTGATTTACCTGTGGGGGTATGCACTCCTGACTGCCGCTTACATCTTGAACAGATGTCCTTCCAAATCCGTTCCTAAAACTCCACATGAGATGTGGGAGGGAAGGAAACCAAGTCTTAATCACATTAGGATTTGGGGATGTCCCGCCTATGTCAAGAAGACTAAGGTGGAAAAGTTGGAAGTGAGGTCCGCGAATGGACGTTTCATTGGATTCCCATCTGGGACGATGGGGTATCTATTCTACATGCCCGAAGATCGAAAGATCATTGTTGCTTTACAAGCACACTTCCTGGAAGATGAGTTCATTCAGGAAGTCGGAGCAGGTAGAAGAATTTATTTAGAAGAATACAATGAAACTCCTCGGGAGACACCTGTGCAAGAAACTGGAACCAAACCTTATGAAACACAAGTACAACCACCTCGTAGGTCTACTAGGGTGTCTCATTTACCTGAGAGGTATGGGATTGTGCACTTGGAGGATCTGGGTCTCCATGAGGTTCCAAGTGATAGCCAAGAGACCGATCCAACGACCTATGACCAAGCGATGGTGGATATAGATTCCGTGAAATGGCGTGAAGCTATGGAAGCTGAGATAGACTCGATGCATGTCAATTAGGTCTGGACTCTAGTAGACCGCCCCAAGGGCATAGTGCCTATTGTGAACAAGTGGATCTACAAGAGAAAGACTGATGGTGATGGCAAAGTTGACACCTATAAGGCCAGGCTTGTGGCAAAGGGTTATACCCAGAAGGAAGGGATCGATTACCACGATACCTTCTCACCCGTAGCTATGATCAAGTCTATTCCCATGATGCTTGCTATAGCTGCCTACCACGATTATGAGATATGGCAAATGGACGTAAAGATGACTTTTCTTAATAGATTCCTCGAGGAGGAAATCTATATGGAGCAGCCTAAAGGCTTTGTGTCCGAATTCGATATTCATAAAGTGTCAAAGCTTCAGCGTTCCATTTATGGACTGAAGCAAGCGTCACATAGTTGGAACCTTCGTTTTAACGAGGCGGTCAAAGAGTTTGACTTCGTGCAAAATGAAGAGGAACCTTGTGTATACAAGAGGGTTAGTGGGAGCAAGATCGCATTCTTAGTACTATATGTAGATGACATTATACTAATAGAAAATGATGTGGAAATGCTCAGTTCTGTGAAAGCTTGGCTTTCGAGTAATTTCTCCATGAAAGACTTGGGATAAGCAATCTATATTCTTGGTATTCGGCTCTACCGGGATAGAGCGAAGAGAACAATTGGTCTTTCCCAAGCCCTCTATATTGATAAAATCTTAAAGTGATTTAAGATGGATGATTCTAAAAGAGGGTTCCTTCCGATGCGACATGGAATAAAACTCTCCTCGAAGATGTGTCCCCAAAGTGAGGAACAACGAAAGGAAATGAGTAATATACCATATGCTTCAGCCGTGGGTAGCCTTATGTATGTTATGTTGTGTACGACACCTGACATTATGCATGCTGTAAGCGTGGTGAGTAGGTTTCAGGCAAACCCAGGTAGGGAACATTGGACTACCGTAAAGAACGTTCTCAAGTACTTAATAAGGACTAGAGATATGGTTCTGATGTATGGCGGTGAAGAATTGGATGTGGTGGGATTCACTGATTCGGACTTCCAGGGACAGAAGGATGACTCGATGTCTACTTCTGGATACATATTTACTCTTAATGGAGGAGCAGTATCTTGGCGTAGTGCCAAGCAAAGCGCGACTGGTGATTCCACCTGTCAGGCTGAGTATCAAGTAGCCTCGGAGGCTTCCAAGGAAGGGTTCTGGATTAAGAAGTTTCTGGGAGAACTTCAAGTGATACCATGTGCTGATCTACCTGTTCCGCCGTACTGCGACAAAGACAGAGCTGTAGCACAGGCCAAAGAGCCAAGGTTTCACAACAGCACCAAACATATTGAGAGGAAGTATCATCTCGTAAGAGAATTTGTTCGCAAGCGATACATTGTGCTGCACAGAGTAGACTCCGCCGACAACGTCGCTGATCCACTGACCAAGCCACTTTCTCAGACTAGCTTGGAGTGTCATCTGGAGAACATGGGTATTAGATACCATAGTGTGTGGCATTGAGTGCAAGTGGGAGATTGTTAGGAATATGCCCTCGAATGCCACTCAGAGGATGTTGAGTGAGGGCATTGTACTTGTAGTTATGTAAATAATTAATATAAGGCAATGGATGTTTCTTTATTTACTGGTAGTTACTGGCATTCCTAACTCGTAAATATACATATAGAAACTAGTCTGTGTATTTGAGAGCAAAACGTTCCACTCTTTATTGGATAAGGGGGTCGGCACTAGAAAGGTTTATAGCTCAAATATTTCATTGTTCGCAAGTCGATGAAACTTGACTAGGCGTTAAGTTTATGTAAAGACTTGTATGACGTGTTCTTTGACAAAGAGAGTGCCTGTCGAACACTAATGGTTAGTGGGAGCACACGTTATAGGTATGCTAATTTAGTATACTCGAACCGACTCACCCTCGATTCGTCACATGGATTTCACTCTGGGATAGTCAATGACGGAATCGAAAGGTTGTGATAGGTATTCGTGAACCTTCGACTTGAGGATTAGTAGGGATGTGCTTGTGACGTCAAGATTTTCATTAGAGTAGTTCGACCCTGTAAACCGGAAGTTGGGGGTCAACCTCGACGTGAATCTTGACGGGCAAGTAGCAGGTCCTATTGAACACCAAGATAGAATTGTTTATCCCGTTAGTGAGTGGGTTATATGTCATATGCGGTTATTGGATGATGAGATCATAAGTGTTTGGCCAAAGCATTGGAGCTAGTTGTATTGGATACACGAGAGCTCGATGATCTCGATTTGCATTAACGCATGCATAGCGTTAAGAACAGATAGGGTTTGACTGACCGTGACCTTATATCTTGATCGGGACATTTGAAAGAAGGGTTTTATACGTATACTGGTATTCACGACAGAATGGTTCTTGAATGATCCCAATCATTCGTTCTCAGTTGGGATACAGTGTAGGCCGCCAGGCTGGCTAGGTGGTGCTACTACTCTTTGGTTCCTCCCATTGCTGAATGAGACGGACCTACCGAGTTGCGCAATAGGATTGACGACGGAATGAATTTAGCTTATTCTCTCTTTATAAATATTAGATATTGGATATCTAATTTATTGGAGATTGGATGTCTAATTAAATTTGGGACATTGGATGTCTAAATTAATTTATTGTATAAATTAATTTATGGCCTAATGAATTAAATAAATTACTGGGTGATTAATTTAATTCATAAATATAATTATTTCTTAGAGAAATTAATTATTTGTATTTGATATGATTAATTAATTGGATTAATTAATCGATATAAATACATCGGAACAGAATTGGAGTTTATCTATTTGGACTCATGGGAGTCCGAAACGAACCGAACTCGTCCGTTCTCTTCTAGAGGCCGCCCCACCTTATCCCTTCCCTCTTTGTCTTGGTCTTGTCCTTAGGAGGAAGACTAAAGACTTTAGAGATATCATATCTCTTAATATATGGAAAAGGGAGATATAGTAGGTGATAAAAAGAAGAATAAAAGAAGAGAAGACAATCCCACTCACCACCCTTGGAAGACATCCGTGAGTTTTAGAGTGAGAAAGGAAAAAGAGTTTTCCAAGTCTTCTTGTTCTTCTTCTTCATCTTGTCCTTGAAATTTTCTTGGAGAAAATAGAAAGAGATAGAGAGAGTAAGATTAAAACACTTAGAGTGTAATAATCTTAACATACAAAGCTTCATCACTTGATTCTAGCCGTAACCTTAGAGGTTAATCGGGTGATCGTCGTTTCGTTCGTTTCTCCGGCGCGTGACAAGTAGAGACGCGGTATTTTGGCGTTGGATCATCCAAGAGCTTGGAGCGGATTGGATTCGTGGAGAACAACTAAAGATTGGGGAATAGCTCAAGAGAAGGAATCCATTTAATCAACGGACTAAAAGGGTGAGTTTCGAATATTGTGATTTCGTTTACATATATTCGAATATACGTAGCTCGATCGATCCTCGTAGGGATTCGGATCGGATTAATTTTTGTTTAACCGCTTTCGCTGGGCCTTCGATTTAGGCACCGAATCCCAACAATATATATACATAGACTTTTGGGGTTTAGCCGACTAATATGTGGTCGGCTAAAGTGTTGAACTTTAGCCGACGACTAGGTTGTAGTTTAGCCGACGACTTTTGTCCAGGTCGTCGGCTAAACGGTTTTAGCGGATAATATTGAGGGCCATCGGCTAAAGTCCAAAGTTTAGACGACGACACCTAAAAGTCGTCGGCCTTTTTTTTAAGTGTTGTCGGCTAAAGTCCTTTTTTTGGTAGTGTGCACACGACAGTTTAAGAACTTGTTCAAGGGAGCATTACCCCCAAGGACTTGGCACCTCTGGACCCACCCATCTTCCACCTGCATGCTCCAGTGAAGGCCCTATCCAGTCACTTCCCAAGAAGAGGAGGATCGAGACGAGGGCGGTGGTTCAAATGGGCATGCATAATATTTTTGTTCGAATAGTTGCATGAAACCCTGGGCAATACACAAACAAGCTTGTATTATCTTTTTCTTGTTAGATATAGGCTGCTTACGGTTTACTTAATCCGTTAGAGCTGTTTCTTATGCAGTATAGCGTAGGACAGAGATGTCATTTAATGGAGCTTGTTAACCGTACCTTCTGTATTCAACACCTACTACTCCAAATGCTAAAAGAGATGCAGCTGCATAATATAAAACGCAGTGGAAGCGAGATAGATGTATTGAATAGATTTGGTTTTATAAACTCACCAACAAAAATGGCGGTTCTATTTAGGTTTGTCAATTAATTAATTAAACAGATTAATCAAAAATTTAAATACATATATTTACGCAGTATAATTGATAATCGATACCTTTGAAGCGAAGTGGTAGAAAATTCCTTTTGGGTCGATTGAACTCCCCTTCGTACTCCTCCTTGATCTTCTTATATATCTACCTCAAGATCTTCTAGAGTATATCTCGCCTAAGATCCAGATATCGTGTGGGCAATAATCTACTGGATCAAACTTGGACTTGCAGTATGGGATCTACCGGATCACACTCCTCCAACTGATGGCTCCACCTCCCAAAGTGAAAACATATCCGGAAGTTGATTTCGACTTTTCTTTGTCCGAACTGAAATCTGAGTCAGTGTAACCCAAAGGACAAAGTGTATCTGATTGATATGCAAGCATATGTTCCCTAGTCCTTCTCAGGTGCTTGAGTATATGCCTGGCAGCAATCCAATGTCCCGGTCCTGGGTTCGACTGATATCTCGCCACCATGCCTACAACATGACAGATATCAGGCCTAGTGCAAAGCATAGCATACATGAGGCTTCCCACTGCCAAAGCATAAGGACTGACTTCATGTCATCTATCTCCTTATGTGTCCTAGGACGCATATCCTTAGATAGCTGAATTCCATGTCTGTAAGGTAAGAAACCTTTCTTGGAATTCTCCATACTAAACCGCTTTAGCACCATATCGATATAGGATGCCTGAGATAAGCACAACATCCTTTTCTTGCGATCTCGAAAGATCTTAATACCAAGGATGTGCCCAGCTTCTCCCAAATACTTCACATCGAACTACTCCGACAGCCATACCCTTACATCTGATAATACTTTCACATTGTTTCCAATTACAAGTATATCATCTACGTACAGTACAAGAAACACTAGCACGTTTCCATCACACTTTTTGTATACACAAACCTCACTAGGACACTGTTCAAAACCATACGATTGAATGATCTAATCAAATTGCATGTTCCAAGACCTTGATGCTTGCTTAAGACCATAAAAAACCCTCTTAAGCTTGCACACTAAGTGCTCCTCTCCTTCAGCAATGAATCCCTCAGGTTGGCGCATATAGATTTCCTTATCAAGACTCCCGTTCAAGAATGCAGTCTTGACATCCATCTGCCAAATCTCCATATCCAAATGTGCAGCTATAGCTAAGAGAATCCGGATCGATTTAAGCATGGCTACCAGCGAAAAGGTCTCATCGTAGTCGATGCCCTCCTTCTGAGTGTAACCTTTCGCAACAAGTCTTGCTTTGAAGGTTTCAACCTTCCCTTTAGATCCTCTGTTACACTTGTAGACCAACTTACTTCCAATGGGACCCCATTGGGTATCTCTACTAGCTCCCACACTTGATTGGATTCCATAGATCCCATTTCGGATTCCATCGCTATTTGCCTGGATTCAGCATCCTTATCTTGAACTGGCTGCCTATACGTACATGGATCCATTTCATCCTAGTCCGGGGAGTGGTCCGAAGACGCTCCCACGCCAATGAAACGATCAGGTTGACGAACAACCCTCCCACTACGACGAGGCGTGTCCTTGGTTTGCGTATCGACAATAGTGTCGATACGTGGTACACTAGGTGTTTGTAAAATTGGTATTGTCGAAATCTTGCCCCTAAGTTCCTCTAGAATGACCTCACTCCTAGGCTTGTGGCTTATTACATAGTCCTCCTCTAAGAACCGGGCATTGGTGCTAACAATGACCTTCTGATCTTTAGGACTGTAGAATAAGCCACCATTTGTTCCCTTCGGATACCCTACAAACACTCGTACTTCTGTACGAGATGCCAACTTATCAGCTTCCTTATTCAGCATGTGTGCTGGTGAACCCCAAATCCGAACATGTCCTGCATCGGGCTTGCGCCATTCCACGCTTCAGGTGTTTTTGGAACTGATTTCGAAGGCACCAAGTTTAGAATGTACGCCGCTGTTTCCAAGGTGTATCCCTAAAACGAAATAGGCAAATCAGAATAACTCATCATTGACCTAACCATCTCTAATAAATTACGATTCCTTCGTTCAGCAACACCATTTTGTTGTGGTGTACCAGGCGCAGTGAGCTGGGAAGTAATCCCCTCATGTGCCAAGAAATCCAAAAACTCTCCACTAAGATATTTGCCACCACGATCAGATCGTAGTGACTTGATACTCAGTCCATGACGCTTCTCCGTTTCAGCCTTGAGTTCTTTGAACTTATCAAAAGATTCAGACTTACGTCGCATCAAATAGATGTATCCATACCTCGAATAATCATCTATAAATTGATGAAGTATTCGAAACCACCCTTAGCCTGGATGCTCATTGGACCACATACATCGGTATGGACCAATTCCAATATATTTTGTGCACGATTTCCTTTGCTTTGGAAAGCCCTTTTAGTCATTTTCCCTTCCAGACAGGATTCGCAAATTGGAATGACTCAACTTGGAGTGAATCCAATGGGCCATCAGTCACCAATCTTTGAATCCTTCTAAGGTTAATATGACCCAATCGTAAATGCCACAAATATGTTTGATTTATGCTCGAAGATTCTTTTCTTTTATTAGGACTAGATAAGCAAATTCCGAATATACATGAATGGGTGTGGGGCATCAGACGCGACCAAATGCCGAATCTTCCCATTAACCTTGGGCGAGCTGGCCCATAGGTGGTACGTCTCGCTACCCCCGTGATCAATCATCTCCTTTGAGAAACTGGCGAATGACTTCACGTCATACTTCGCCGCCAAGGTCAACAGACCCGAAGGTCCCCACCGCATGATGAAAATCAGGCAGGGGGAAGACGAATCCGACGCAGACTACATCGACCGAGTAGACGAAATCGTCCTCACCGGCGAGCCCATCAGCGACGAGCTCGCCCTGTATTCGGTCCTGGGGGGATTCTACGGTCACTCACCCATGTTTAGACATCTGACGAAGGACATCCCCCCAACCTACGCGATTTTCCGCGCTAAGGCTGCCGACTTTATGGCCAGGCAAAGGCTACTCACCCTCCGCCTAGGCGAGGGAATGCCTCGTCCTGTCCGAAAGACGGTGATCGCCAAAATAAAAAAGACGGTCGCCAAGCCACCCGGGGACCACGAGGCCTACGAGGATGTGGAAACCCATCTCCTCCACAAGTTCAACCGAACCCCGAACCACATTTTCTACGCCATCAAGGGACGCGAACCGCTGAACAAGCCAAAGGCAATAAGGGACCATGGTCATCTGGACCACAATCAATATTGTGCCTACCACAAGAGTCCCGGCCACAACACCAACCAATGCCGAGACCTCCTCAGACAACTTTGGAGATTGTTCGAAGAAGGCAAGTTGGACAACTTATTGGCTTAGCCGAAGCCCCACCAATCTCCCAACACGGTCGCCCGAGTCGAACGTGAACAGGCCGGAAATCTCATACGAGCCGACCCCTCGATCAACCTCGGCGACCGTATCTACATACTTCAATCAAGAGAAGGGAACTTCGGAAGTCTCTCCCCGATTTCCCGCCTCATCAAACCAAAGGCTACTGCCTGAGCTAATGCTTCAAAAAAGAGGATGACTCGCTCGCCCTCTAAAGTTCGTCATCAACATGATGGACCTAGGCAGCGATCGCCTCCCCTAGCACAACATATACCGTCAAGGACCGTCTTCTGACATGATGGTCCGAGGTAGAAGAGTGCAGCCATGGTCGCGAAAATCGATTAAACCGACGATCCGTCCATGCAAGGTTCCTTTGGGCTTCGATCACTCGCCCTTCGTTTAAATATGAGGCGGGCGTAGCCGAAGGTCTCTCCAAAACAAATCAGAGGATTACGCACTCGCTCTCTAAAGTTCGTCATCTACATGAAGAACCTAGGCAGGCGATCTCCTCCCCTTACACAACGTATACCGTCGAGGATCGTCATCTGACTTGATGGTCCGAGGTAGAAGAGTGTCGCCATGGTCGTGGAGGACGATGGAACCGTTCTTTGCGCCCATGCAAGGTCCCTTTGGGTCACGATCGCCCGCCCTTCGTTTAAATATGAGGCCGGCGTAGTCTGAGGGACCTCCAAAACTAATCTGTGGACACGTTCGCCCGCCCTCAAAGGTCCATCACTTAACGTGGTGGGTCCTTCTCGGACAATGCGACGCGTCCCTCCCCCCGTCTCAACGTATACCGTCGAGGGTCGCCATCTTAATGGCGGGCCGAGGTAGAAGCAGAGCTAACAAGCCGCGTAAGTGGAGTTGATTAATCCGACGACGCCCCGCGCAAGGAATCTTCCAGACCAAGACCGCACGCCCTTCGTTTAAATACGAGGCGAGGCGCAGCCTTCAGAGGACCCTACCAATTAAGTGAGTCACAAGAACTTAGCCATCAGACAGAATGTCGCTCGTTCATAAGACACGGTCGTGGATATCAGTCCATCGAACTCCGCGATCATGCACGGCTCCTCAAGACCGAGATGGACGACCTTTCGAGGATTCGACAAAATTGAAGACCGCTCACTCAATGATTTATTTTCGTCCCCTTACTTTCACTAAGTGAACAAAAACAAGGGGGAAGAGTGCGGAGATATATAGACGACGATCGTCCCTATTCAATTACATATGGAGATCGGCATTATTCAGATGTTTGTACAGTGATCGAATTTGTTGTAAAAGTTATCTATATGAGTTTATCAATTCACTCGGAACTACACTCGCAACAATCTCTCCTCACACATCTGTACAAAGTCATGCAAAGACTCAGAAAAGCAATCATTCAAGTAGAAAATCGGAGAATCAAACATTCATTTCATTACTTGAAGTTTCAGAAGTACATACACGGTCGCCCGAAGGCCTAAGTATTACAAGAGAAAGCTACAAAACTACAAGACAAAAAGCTAAAACCATAAGAACGAAGAGCCTCAGGCCCCTGCCTGGCCTTCGCCTTCAACCTCCGGATCGGCCCGCGACCCTTCGCCAGCTTCCGGAGCGACCTCCCCATCCTCCGGAGCGTCAGGATGAACAAGGTTCGCTGGAGTCAGATACCAGCTCAAGTCCACACCGATTTCCAAGAGATCCAAGATCGGCACGGAGAAGTCAGGATGAAGAGGGTGCTCCAGCACATACGCCTTGAAGTTTTCGGCTAGAGGGCCGACCTCCAGTCATCCATTCTTAGCAGCTCGGAGCGAGTCAGCGAACGCCATATAATAGGCAAACTCACTGACGAACTCCACATTAAGAAAAGGATCGGCCTCGGTCGCCTCTAGCTTCCCTTTCAGCTCCGCCATCGCCTGTTGCGCACCCTGGAGCTCGGCCTCCCTTGCAGCCGTCTCTCCCCTCGATGCCGCCAGCTCACTAGTAAGCCGAACGACAGTCACTTTCAGTTGATCGGCCTCCTTCTCAGCAGCCGCCTGCAACCGTCGGGCATCTGTCATCCGGTCCCGAAATTGGTCGATCGTCGCCCGGGTTTGCTCGACATCCTATCTCGCCAGTTCAAGTTCATGGTTCGCCCGCTTAGCTGCATCCAGGGAGTCCTTCTCCATTGCCACAATCCTGTCGGCGAACTCAGCATTCTCTTTCCGAGCCGCCTCGAGATCCGCCTGCAGGCGAGTAGTAGAAGGACGCCCCTCGAACTCCTGCACAGCCTGCGCAGCCATCGTCGCCGCCTAAAGAGAGAGAACGAAAGCAGCCTGCATTGTATTCCCGGATCGCTGGCGAGCGATCGCATCTAAGTCCGTCGTCTAGGCCTTCGGCAAAGCAGAAACGGACCGGTTGACATACAACGGGACATCGCATACCTGGAGAGGAGATCGGCTCGCCAGAAAATCCAATACCATCGGCGGGCAAGAAGGGTTAGTGCTACGGATCCTACATCAAAACAACAAAAGTTAGCACATCTCCTACGCAAATGACGAAATTCAACTCAACAAGCAAAGTCTACCTCTCGACTCTCTCAGGATCGCGGCCGAAGTATGGTTTCCCGCGAGGGGTCTCAGCCTCGGCGATCGCCATCTCCCGCAGGAAAGTCGCAGAGGGCGTAAGCTCATTCACCGGAGGAACAACGGTGATCGGAGGCGCGGCGATCGGCACCTCACTGGCAGGGGCAGAAACTGGAGTTTCTCCCAACCTCTGCCGTTTACGGTTCGCCCGGAGCCCCTCCTCACGAGTTTCCTCCTCCACTATGATTGGCTCCACGTCGGGCCTCACCTCCGGAATGAGAGGTAACGCCACAGGAGGAGCCCGAGATGACTTCTTCTGCTGAAGACGGCCCAAAACTCCAGGGTTCGACATAACTATCTCCGGTGGGGGCTCCAAGAAACGAGGAAAGTGGACCTCTACAATAAGAACAATCAAACCACGGCCAGACACTCTCCAAACAGAACGATCTCTAAGCAATTGGAGATCGCAGAAAATCATACCTGAGACCGAGAGATGTCGTGGAAAATGGAATAGCCGAGCAGATAGCCTACGGCTCTCTTTGTTAATCCGGCAAGCGTCTAAGTCGTCATCCGGCAGACTTCGTATCCGCTCCCAGACGACCAGGAAATCGAAAGGTAGCTCGTCGACTGCCGGAATATGGAAACCTGCAAAAACAAAACCAAATTAAATCAGTTCAGAACATATCCGAACAAAGGGAGAGTCTGAACCCTTACCCGGATTCCTCTCCCGAAAGCTAGTGGGGATTTCCAGCTCGCCCGTAGGATTGTCACTCGCAGAGGCCTTCCACGCACCGGCGACCCAGAACCACTTAGCCAGATCGCCCCGCACCTTGTTCGGAACTCCAAGAATCACCCGACCAGATCGGCCTTGGATATGATAGCCGCCGACAGACCCCTTCTGAACTGTCAGCTTGAACAAATGGTTCATCTCCGATGGCGAAAGATGGCGGTACAGTCGGTGATCGCCGAACAAGGTAAGGGCACAGATGATCTGGAGCCAGGCGTTCGGCGTTAGCTGAAGCGGCGCCACATTCCAGACAGCCAGCAAATGGGAGATGGAGAACGACAAAGGAAACCGCAGCCCGGCCTCCATAATCGCCTCATTCACGGCAACCATACCCGTCGGGGGTTGGTCGTCTCGTTCATTCTCCGCCGGCGCAAATAGATCCACATCTGAAGGGACATGGTACCTCGTCCTCCAGACGACCAGGTCCTTCCTGGTCGCCGAACTCCTGATTTGGCCAAGATACCATAGAGATCGCTGCGCAGCCCGTAACAGCGACCATTTAGCAAACTGGTAGGGATGAGCGATCGAGTACTCCCAGTAATCGAATTTAGGAGATGGACCGGCCAACCTCTCCATGATTCAGCAAAGGCCAAGTAGGCCTGGCCAAAAGCACTATGCTGCTCCCAGTAGGCCCTCACCGCCAAATCTCTCTCCATCTGCGGGCGTCTTTGCTCAACCGCCACCTCCCTAGCGACGTCGGCCTCATTAAATAGCGCCTCGACTTCCGCAGGGTCAATACCGGCACGGATAGCCTCGGCAGCCGTCTCCAGATGGAATTCTGCGGAGGGTCCTTCCCGGACATTAGATGTCCCTGCGGCGGAGGAGGTGCCCATTCCAGACGACGAAGATGCTCCAGACATTTTCGAAAAGAAGAGGAGAAAAGGAGTGTTTTCTTATCAAGGACTGAATCGATCGACGATCAGCAGTCGAAATCTCCATAAAAATCTTCAGCAAAAGTCTTCTTCTCCGATAAAGCACATAAGGGTCTTAACACTGCAACCCAGCGCCTTTTTATAGGAGATGACAGGGCCTTCTATGCAATTATGGAGAATCTCAGGGGTTGGAGTGCAACCGTCGCAAGTAATGACTCCCTTGAAACCCGCGATGCATCGTTTCGAGGGCACGCCAGACGAAGAGTCGCAACTAACCGTCGGTATCCCCCAACAGGAACCCGACACGTGCCCCGGAGACTTTTCCATGACCGCTGTCATTTTCCGCTCATTTCAGCGACCGACCAGGTCGACCAAAGTACAAACCAATCCACTCAAAGACGATCGCCAGTTCCGTAAAATACAGAGTCACTCATCATAATTCAGCGATCGCCAACAGAACCATCTCACCCCACGTTTCCAACGTCGGAGCGAGCTGGGGGTCAATTGTTGTGCGGCGATTTATACGCCTCGACGGCAATCGGTATAAGGGCTGAGCGACCGAGTCCACGACCGAATAAGCTACGGCAAACTTGCCTAAACAGAGATAACAGTCCACCTTCGAGTATCTAGCGATCGACTCTCAAGGCGATCGCCTTTGACACCTAGCGATCGACTCTGGTGCCCGACCTAGGACGACCGTCCTGTGCCCCGAACAAAGACCTTCGTCTGTCAAAGTCCACGAAGACTGGGTCTCAAAGCAGCGCCCATGTGCAGATCCGTGAAAGGCACTGCATAACATGGATCGTTGACCACAACCTGTCACCACCTTATCACCTACCTGACAAACCCGCCGAAAGGTACAAGGTGGGACCGCCCGTGACATCGACTCAGGCGTGTGCATACTGCCCATTGGACCGCACAGCTGGCTGCCAGCAACTCCTGCGGACTTTAAGGAGACCAGCCCATGTGCTAAAAGACGATCGCCCGCTTATTATAATACAGCAAAGGCGATCACCCAGCTTCTCCCAGTCCTATAAATAGAGAACTTCCAGCAACTGGAAAAAGGTTCGGAAACACATTCATAAAAACGTACACATACGTGCATCTCCGAAGGATACATACATTCCTTCTGGCTCTCGGCTTCCTCTCTTGGATCTACCTCAGGATTTCTCTCTCAGCACCTCTCATCTAGAAGACGGTCGGCAGAGGCAAGAACTCCCTGTAGAACAGATTCAACGAGACCCGCAAGCCTAGAAACTCAAACATACAGCTAATACACACCGTGAGAGACTGTCGATTTCTCACAATCGTTACAGCTCATCAACGTTGTTACAAGAACACACAGAGCATCATATCTGGTTCTTCCGGCAATCTTCACGCTCTATAGCTAAGATAACTAGAATCTTTACACTCATTGTAATAGTATTCTAACATTAATATTTGTACTCTAAAGTATTTGTATTAATAACATATCGCGAGAGCATTCAAGCCCGGGACTAACAACCCCGGCAAATCTTGTGTTATTTACCTTCTCTACGGAAGTGCTCTCGCACTTTGTTTGCTATCCATCCATTCCAGCAATATCTATCTTCGGATAATATTTTGGGTAGAAACAATAACAACGGTTTTAATATGTAACCGATGTGAATCGTTTATATTTTTCTTTAACCCTACGCGTTGAAATGAGCAGAACACTCTTTTCGGCCTTCGAAACGAACGCACTGTCTTCCCCGTTTCTTCTTTCTTCTCGAAACTTGTCAAAGAAGAGCGTTCTCTGAAACGATAATCTGAGTGTTCCTTCATCATCTCTGAAGACGAGGACGTTCGTCAAGCAGGTCACGGCCCAGTGGTGGTGCTAACAGGCTTTTTGGCCTTTGAGATTTCCGGCCGAGGCTTCGGAGGTGCTAGATTTCCGACCGAGTATTCAGTTAAAATTTTGCTCACCTTACTGCTCGATTCGTGGTATTCTGCTTCTCTTTTTTAGACAGATATCGAACTCCACTCTTTTCGGCCTTTGATATTTCCGGTCGAGGATTCAGAGGCACTAGATTTCTGACCGAGCATTCAAGTAAAATTTTGTTTATCTCTTACTGCTCGATTCGTGGTATTTTGCTCGATTCTTAGTCGCATTTTTCGTGGTATTTTGCTTCTCTTTTTTTTCTTAGACGCGTCTTACTCGGCATCATGCCTTTATGTTGTCCAAGATTTTAGCCGGTCTTAATGTGTTGCATTCGAACTAAGTGATATATACTAGTGATGTTCAGTTTATCTACATTTCAATAATTAAATGAAGAGAGGTTATCTACAATTCTACATAAGAATGGACAACTTGTATAGCTTTCTAACACTAACAAGCTTTTAAATTATAACAGTAGAAGTGAATTTAAACAGTTATAAAGGTTTCAACTTGTATACCTTGACACTGACAAGTTTTTAAATTATAATGAAAAAAAAGTTTTGGACATTCGAGTTAACGATAGACAACACAATGTCAAAACAAACATAATACCATAATAGTTACATTCTTGTGGATTCTTACTAGTTACATTCTTGTTAGATGTTAACTTTCATTTTGAATATCTTCTCGTCATTTGGTTTTGAAACTATTTTGTTTGTCCAAAGTGATCTAACAGTCTTAAAATGGATCGAGTTTGGATGAACGCTAGTCGAATAAGTGATGAATATGAGAATGGAGTTGAGCAATTTCTAGAATTTGCACAAAAAAATAGACCAGAACCCGATCAAAAGTATTATTGTCCTTGTATCAATTGTGTGAATGGAAGAAGATATGAAGTTGGCAAGATTCGAGAACATCTTCTTTGTGATGGAATTAACAAGAATTATAAAATATGGACATTGCATGGTGAATTTGTGGACTAAAGGGTATACCAAAAATCCACATCATTCGGAAGCATCTATTTTCGAGAGATACGTTGCCGAAGAAGTAGTTGAGTTTTGTACATATTACTTGTCAAAGATAGAAGCTGTAGGTCTACCGAAGCCTCTTCATGATGGGAGACGTGAAGGTAAGGGAACTCATAGTGTGAAGTCCAAACTAAGAGTCGAGACGAAGTGTTTCAAGCGCATCTGTATATATTAAATAACACTGACGAGGTCCTCCCTTACTTGACTGCTCACAAAAATCTTCTAAAGATGAATTATCCTCGCATGAACGAAAAATGGTTGTTGAACGAGCATAACAAAACTTTCTTAAAGTGGTTTAAAGAAAAAATTAGTCTTGATAATAGTGCTTCCGATACATTAAAATGGTTGGCACACGGGCCTAAGTTTGATGTCATTACTTGGAGCAGATATGATATCAATAATTGCTCCTTCTACACAAAGTCGCAGGATGACAAGAGTACTGTTCAAAATAGTGGGGTCACTCTTCAAGCCGAGTCCATGCACTTTTCTAGTTCTAAAGATAAAAATCATGTTATGGCATCTGTAACTTACTTTGGAGTTGTTGAGGATATTTGGGAGGTTGACTATGTCATATTTCGAGTGCCTATTTTAAGTGTAAGTGGGTTGATAATAACACAGGTTTGCGAATTGATGAGTTGGGATTTACATTGGTAGACCTTCGCAAGGTAGCTTGTATGGACGAGCCTTTCATCATGGCATGTCAAGCAAAACAGGTGTTTTATATCAACGATCCATGTGATGAAAGATGGTCAGTGGTTCTTCAAGGTAGAAGATGGATGTTACTCATGAAGATGAAGGCTTAGCACTTCAAAAATTATGAGACTGTTGCACGCATGCCTTCTATTATGGAAGAAAATGAAATGGATGATGTACATGCTACTCGTCATGATCATGATGAAGGCATATGGGAGAACGTTCTTATATAAACTAGGATTTTACTTTTGGATTTTTATTTTGTTATTTTCTAATATTTAATCTGTGTAATGTTAAATGTTTGATTTCAATTTACAATCTTGGGCAATTTATTTATTTATTTAAATAAGTTTCACGTGGTATATATATATATATATATATATATATAAAATATAGATTATAATCGGTAAATAAAATTTACAAAAATAATATAAACAGTATCAGAAATAATAAAAAATTGTAAAAATCTAGAATAGCTTGAAGGAGTAAACATTTTAGTAATATAATCCGAAATACAATGAGATAACAGTGTTAGGAATACTTGTTAGATTTTGATGATGTCATTAATCAAATTGGCAAAATGTAAGGAAGAACCAAATGAGTATCTTCCATAGGCCAAAATGTGTTAAGTATAAAATTGGCAAAGTGTAAAGAAGAACCAAATGAGTGTCTTCTGTAGGCCAAAGTTAGTTAGGCTGAAAATCGGCTAAGTACTAAAGTACAGTCTAGTCTATCAGAGAAGTACAGCCGACTCCAATCAGAGTAGCCCTGGTCAACTAAAATTTATCAGAGAAGTTTGACCAGACTGCAGCCTAGGAACCTCAGGGAAGTCACCTGATCAGACAAGTCTCAATCAGTATACAGCCGAGACGACCTACCTGCAGAGAAGTAAGCTGCACATCAGTCTACTCAACTACAGCCTAGTACTCCAAGTCCACGTCAGCATGCTTTGAAAAGTCAAAAATTACGGAAAGCTCACATGCAACGTGAAGAGACAAATTGGAGTGATTCCCGCAAGAGATATGATTTATTTAAATCATCCTGACCCACCGTGAAAGACTTTAATCCTTTTATATTCAAAAGATTCGGCGCTCACATGCAGAAGTCACCACAACGGTCGGAAGATGAAATTAAATAATGGGAATCCAAATTTTGCAACGCTCGTAAAAGAATAAACAATGAAGTCTCTCTCCAACGGACGGATTTGTTCGATTTGCAACGGCTACAAGGAAGAAGCTCGAGATCGTGATCTATATATATCCAGAGATTTGAAACCGAGAAACTACCGGCATAACATATACTCTAAGCGATCAAAGCAAACAAAGCAATCCTAAGCAATCATATAGCATCGAGAAAAGAGCAGATCCAAAAGTTCATATTCAAGGAAGCTCTTTAGTTGGAGAAGACAAACACTCTTGTCTTTAAATCCCGAGTAAGGGGTACTTCATCGGTTGAAGTAGCAGATCAGAAGGCATCCGAGGATCGAGGATCAAGAGGTGCAAGGCGATCAAGTGTGTACAACGGCACGGAATTCCACCGGTTGGAAGTCATTGTAGTGTGTAGTGAATCACCGTAATCTTTATCACCGGTTGACAATTATAGTGAATTCATCTCCAATCGATTTGGAGAAAAGTGGATTAGTAGAGGATTACCCCACCTCCGAGACCACTATAACCGCTGTGTTATTTATCACATCGCATCATACTCTAACCGCGCATCCATTGTTAAAGTGTTTCATTAAGTTAATATATATTCACATCACCGACTTCCGCACATATCCAAGAACAAACGACTCTTACCATTTGTTTGATCATCACCAAGAAACTCACTCTTCGAGAAAAAGAGTTCAAGAGTTTAAACAAGTCTATTCACCCCCTCTAGACTTGTTTGGGACGACTTGTGACCTACAAGTGGTATCGGAGCGGTTGGTTCATTTTTTCACGAACAGATCTATATTAAGATATATATCTTATCTCTCACGTTATAATGGAACACATGCACTCTAGACTACTGTCTTTTCGGTTGACGAGTATGATCTCTCGGAAGATAAGAATGCAGGCACATTTATCTTCAATCCATGACGACATGTGGTGCATCATTGAAGATGGTCCATTCATTTTCGAGAAGGACAACACGCCCGAGGAAATCGCAGCTGGGAGGCCCGAAAAGATTCCTAAGAAGAGAACTGAGCTGACCCCCGAAGATAGAAAGCTGGCCAATCTTGACAACAGGGCCAGAGATGTGCTTTACCAAACTCTTGACAAATCCACAATGGTCAAGATTAAAAATTGCAAGAATGCCAAAGAGATATGGGACACATTAGCTCTAATGTGCGAAGGAACGGAGCTGATCAAGGAGAACAAGTTGTCAATAGCCATCCAAAAGTTTGACAACTTTAAAATGAAGAATGGAGAATCTATAGACCAAGTGGACACAAGGTTCACCGAAATTATCAACGAGATCAACTCCCTGGGCAAAACATATGGCAACAGGGAAATGGCACTCAAGGTCCTCAGATCGCTCAATCCCGAATGGAGCATGAAGGTCGTAGCTATGAGAGAGTCCAAAGACTGAATAAGATAAAGATTCAGAGCTGTTCTACGATCTAAAGGCTTATGAGTTCGAGCTTCCAAGCTCATCCTCAATCGAGCCTGCAGAGAAGGGAATCGCGTTTGCAATGAGTCCTCGCTAAGAGCCTCGTCGATGTGAAACCTCCAAATCCGCTAGACTTTGAGGAGGAAATGGCTTTCATTATGCAAAGATTCAAGAATTTCAGAAAACTACTCCAAGTATAAGAAAAACTACAAGGAGAATCCTTAAGAAACCGTAAGGAAGTCGGAAAGTTGAATGTTACAATCACATAAGATAGACACATCCAAATGGATTGTCCCGAGCTCAAGAAGGATGAAACCAAAAAGGAGGTGGCCGTAAAGGAAGACAGAAGAAAAGCTCTCATCGGAGAAGACCAGAGCATGTCGAATCAAGCGCGCTTCTTTTCCGATGACGACGAGGAATATGATTGCACGATGGCAAACTTGGGCGATGAAGAGAAAAGGTGGAAGGACTACAACCACATCTCCTCAAGCTCAAATTTTGGAGGTGAAGAGTGGTTTGTAGACTGGATGCTCAAGGCACATGACCGGAACAAGAAGATCTTGACCAAATATATCAAGGAAAGAGGTCCCGATGTAACCTTTGGAGATAGCTCTAGAGGATGCAGACAAAAGGCTTTGGAGAGCCGCACCGAGGAAACATTGTCATATCCAAAGTCCATTATGTCAAAGGTCTCAAATACAACCTCCCGAGCATAAGCCGCTCTGCGACGAGAAGAATCTAGTAGTCTTCACCATCTTGAAGTGTATGGTGATAGACATCTTATCCGGAGAAATAAAGCTACAAGGTTTCAAGAAGAGATGTATACATGATTGATTGGAACACAGAACACCTAACTCTGTTTTCTATCCAAGACCGTAGCCGAGAATGGATGGTCAGGCACAAAAGACTATGTCACCCGAACTTCAAAGCCATCAACAAGATTAGCTCTCGAAGCTGGTCGAGGACTTCCAAATGAAGCATTCAAGAAGGAAGCACTGTGATGCATGTCGAAGGGAAAGGCACCAAGGCGTCGTTCAAGCCGGCCCACAACGCTCACAACAAGGATCTTAGATCTACTCCACATGGATCTATTTGGTCCTATCAAGCCAAGGACTCGAGCGCGTAAAGCATGCTCTTGTGATTGTAGATGACTATTCAAGGTACACTTGGATCATTTTTCTATTCAAGAAAAGTGAAACCTTGACCAAGTTACCCGAGCCGCCGAGAAGGATCCGAATGAGAAATCCCTCTCCATAATCAAGATCGATCGATAGAGGAGGAGAGTTTCTCAACAAGGCGATAATCGATTTCAGCGATCGAATGGGATCCAGCATGAGCTCTCTGCGGCCAGACGCCCAGTAGAATGGTGTTGCTGAAAGAAGGAACAGAACCCTGAAGGAAGCGGCAAGGTCCATGATTGCGAAGCGGACCTACCCAAGAGGTTCGGGTCAAGTCACAACACACCGCCACACCTGCATCAGAGTATGATAGTAGGGAGACATGGCAAAACTCCTATGAGGTTTGGAATAATAGAACTCCTACCGTTGCTTACTTTCATGTTTTTGGTTGTAAGTGTTTCATCCACAACAACGGTAAAACACAGCTAAATGCCTTTGATGCTAAAACGATGATGGTCTATTTATGGGATATTCCCAAAGAAGCAAGGCATATAGAGTTTTCAACAAAAGAACCTTAGTTGTGGAAGAAACACCCCATGTTGTTTTTGATGAATCTACCGTTGAGTACAGAAATGCCTTGAGCAAAATGAGAACAAGCTCAAGTCGGCAACCCTTGAAGAAGTCATTGTACATGACACTGGAATGGTGGACTCACTGCAGATCACTGATGACCCAACTGCGGTGATGAAGACCCAACTGCAGATCGACAGGATCACCAAACCTATCCGATCCAGCTTCTCCGAAGAAGACCCACCGAGTCGATAAAGACTCATCTGCAGTTCAGAACCAAGCTGCAGATGACAAGGCGGTAGCTGATCCAGTTGCAGATCAGAATCCAGCAGATGCAGACAACCACCAGAGCAATCCAACAGGGGGAACAAACCCAGAAGAGGACGAGATCCCCAAATGGCTCAAGGATCATCCAATTCAGCAAATTATCGGAAAGTTGACTGATGGAGTAAAGACAAGACAGTCAACTCTACCAGCAGGAATGGCGATGTTCTCATGTTTCATGTCGCAAATTGAACCCAAGACGACAGAACAAGCCTTGGAAGATTATTCATGGATTAATGCCATGCAAGAGGAATTGGAGCAGATGGAGAGAAACAAAGTTTGGGAACTAATGCATGCACTCCAATCACAAGAAAGTTATTGGCACCAAATGGGTGTATAAAAACAAAAGTGATGAAGACGGAGCTGTTGTTAGGAATAAAGCCAGACTCGTAGCAAAAGGATATGCACAATGTGAGGGAATAGATTTTGATGAAACTTATGCACCTGTTGCAAGATTAGAAGCCATCAGACTATTCCTCGCATATGCTGCATTCAAGGATTTTGAAGTCTACCAAATGGATGTGAAAAGTGCGTTTCTGAATGGAATCCTAGAAGAAGAAGTCTATGTAGAGCAACCCCCAGGTTTTGTCAAATGAGACAAAGTCTATAAGCTGTTAAAAGCTCTGTATGGACTCAAGCAAGCACCGAGAGCATGGTATGAAACACTGTCTGTGTTTCTTGAGAAAAATGGATTTTGCAAAGGAAAAGTGGACAAGACCCTATTTAGAGTGGAACACGAAGGCCACATTCTAATAGTTCAGATTTATGTGGATGACATCATATTCGGGTCAACCAATCCAAAACTTTGTGAGAAATTCTCCAACCTCATGCAAGGAGAATTCGAGATGAGTATGATGGGAAAGCTTAATTTCTTTCTCGGATTACAAGTTAAGCAGATGGAAAAAGGAATTTTCATCAACCAGGCAAAGTATACCCGAGATCTCATCAAGAGATATGGAATGGAATCAGCCAAACCCGCAAGAATTCCAATGAGCACAAGCACTCACCTGGATGCGCATTTGCGAGGCAGGAATATCAGTAGACTCAACCCACTACAGAGGACTCATCGGATCTCTTCTGTACCTAACTGCAAGCAGGCCAGACATATCATATGCAGTTGGAGTTTGTGCAAGATTCCAGTCCAAGCCGAAGCAATCACACCTAGATGCAGCTAAGAGAATAATCAAGTACCTAAAGTCTACCATTAATGTTGGACTATGGTACCCCAAAGATGACAACTTCGAGCTATCAGGATACTCAGATGCGGATTTCGCCGGATGCAAAATCAATAGGAAGAGCACTAGTGGAACGTGTCAATTCCTAGGAACCAGACTGATATCCTGGTTTAGCAAGAAGCAGGTTTCTAACTCTATCTCCACTACAGAGTCAGAATACCTAGCTGCAGGTAGTCATTGCATGCATCCTATGGATCAGACAACAATTAAGGGACTACAATATTATTGCCAACGAAGTTCCTATATGGTGTGACAACAATAGTGCTATTGCAATAACCAACAATCCGGTTTTGCACTCAAGGACGAAGCACATTGACGTTAAGCACCATTTCATTCGAGATCATGTGCTTAACAAAAGGGTTAGAGTTGAAAGAGTCAGCACAGACTACCAAATAGCTGACATCTTCACCAAACCCCTGCCAGAAGAGAGATTCCTAGAGCCGAGAGACCTTGGATTACTAGATTGGGAATCTAGTTCAAGCAAGTTGAAGGAAGGACGAACCCCAGAATCGGCTAAGCCGATGCAAAGCGAGAAGACGAAGGCCACCGAAGCAACTTAGTCAGCATGTAATACTGTGCAGGAGTCAAACTCACCAGAGCAGAGCGGTCAACAGTCAACGAATCAGACCAGCTAAGTTCTCTAAACTAATCTCTAAATTTTTAATTATTATCTGCCATATTTATAATATTATTTTGGCTTAAGAAATAGCATTTAAAATACATTTTATAAGCCAAGTGGCAATTTTAAATACACACGTCACACGCCTATTTAATTAACCTCTACGGTGGCCAATCAGAATCAACCGTCAATTTTTAAATGGGGCCACCGATTCAAATTTGAAATTCAAAAAGAATATGAAAAGGCGTACCACCGTTTAAACTTATAATAAACTAATCCAAACGTCCTTTCATCTTCTTTATAAGGAAGAAAACCCTTTCACTTTCCTCTTTACGCTTTCAGAAACCCTAAAATTTGCAGAGCAAAATACACACTAAATCCTAAAATCTTTTTGCGGAAATGGCATCTTTTGACGGAGCAAACTTGAAGGCGATGAAGGACCAGGTCATCTTCTCCATGGTCGTCGATTTCGAAGGATTACTGGAAGCAAATCTGGATGACTTTGATATGCTTGACTTAATCCGGGCGATGAAACTGAACGGCATCTACCCGTTTCTCGAAATCAACCCTCAACACTTGTTCAAAGAAGACGTGGTTGAATTTTATCGCAACGCTTACCTGATTCAGCACCAGATTCAGAGCACGGTCGGTGGAGTACCAGTCACCATAGATACAGAGAAGATTCGCTCTGTATTCGGGATGAAAAATCGCGGTTTGGCGGTCGAAGCACTCAAACAATCACCCGCCGAAACGTGGAAGATGATTAAGCTTGAAAATGTCCCTGAGAAATTGAAGTTCACGGCGAAGAGAAATGAGTTGAAAAGGGTCTATCGAGTCGCGCTGGATATCACAAATAAGATAGTCATGGGAATGGCAGGAAGCTATGACCAACTATCATCCTCAAAATTCATGGTGTTGGGTGCGTTAATTCAGCGAGAGGAAGTTGACTGGGCCGATTATATTTTTAGGCAACTTGTTCGCGAGGTGAACAAAGTCGAATGGCTCGAGGAAGAGAAGAAGTTCAAGACTAAGTTGGCGTTCGGAACGCATCTTAGTTGGTTCTTGGAACAGGCTGGCGTGGCCAAGGGAAACATTGACCCTTTCCACCCAAACAAGAGGTTAGGTCATATGGACCATGATAAGAAAAAGGTTGGAGTCACTGGGAGGGCAGCCCAGATATTGAAGGATTTACCAGACTCAAGCTATTGCCCAAGGTACGATTCGTCGACTGACCAACTCGCACCGAGGTCGGAATCGCAATGAGTCCGAGCATGAGTCCGATGATACTCCAATCGCCATTCGTTTCAAGAGAAGGGGACCACTCTAAGGACCTTCCAACTGCTCATCACCCGAACCTCTCCAAAGAGGCCAAGGAAGGCTGCAGTCGGTGAAGGAGAGCAACACGAACAAAGATACCGATCCATTAGTTCGATCTCACCTGCACTCACCGCACTGCACACCGAAACCAGATTGTACTGCCATTACTCCTCCCGTATACATGACCGAAGAAGAGGAAGCAGTCTTGTTATATCAATCCTCAAGCGATTACTCATTCAATCTTTTGGAAAATAACACTTTTAATCTTTCCATAGAACAACTTCAGCTTGTCAAGCCACAAGCAGAAAAACATCCTTTTGTCAATATTTTTAAGGAGTGGAAAACTCTTAAAACCATGTCCTTTTCAAATTTTCAAATTTTTATTGAAACTAGTGGTTGGGAATACCCCCAAGCCACGGAGGATGTTCTGACTGATTTTTGCAAAGAGTCAGATTTGGCTTTACTCCTCCAGGACAACTGGTTCATGTCACACTTTGAGACAAACATGGACCAGTTTATCCACTCTATAATGCTAAGTATTTTTGATGGTACTTTTGGAGAAGAGGAGGAAGAGAGAGTAGAAAAGGAGATAAGGATAGAAGAAGTTGATGAAAAGAATGAAATTATCAATTTGGTTGAGGAGGATGAAGAAGCAAAAGAAGAACAAGAAGAAAACATACCAGTTGAAAAGGAGACAGAGGAAATTGAAAAAACAGAAGAAGTGGAAGATGAGGAAGATGAAGAAGAAGGAGAAGAAGTGGAGCAAGAAAAAGAAGAAGAAAATAAGGATGATGATGATGATGAAGGAGAGAAGGAAAAAGATGATGCTAAGGATGATGATGATGATGATCATGATGATGGAGGTGAAGGAGGAGCAAAGTGCGGCCGGAGAAGAAAAAGAAGAAGATGAGGAGAAAGAAAAGGAGAAATCTGAGAAGTAGAAAAGAGAAATCAAGAAGAAGGAGAAGAAGAAGAAAGAGAAAAGGAGCCGAGAAGCGGCAGAGCCTACCAACGAAGCTGCAGATAGGATTGTTGTGCCTCCCCGGTACACCAGCCTAGATGCAGAGCTGGCAGAGGACTCAAGGTCAGGCACCCCAGAGAAGACTCAATCTGACCTACAGGCTGCAGCCAGGAGCCTGCAGTCTAGTGGCTCCATGGCTGAAGGATCAGGAGAACACTCCCCATCAGCTCAGTTATCCCCCACCATGACTGAGCTGATCAAGCATTGTCGAGACACCATTGGGAGTCATTGTCAACACAGTCACTCCTGACCTTCAACAGATAAATGCCAAGATTGATACCTTGCTGCAAAGACAAATCCCTCAGCCTCCTCCTCCTACAAACAACAGAATGCCTTTTGGCATGTCTGACTGGATGAGCCGCATGGAGCAACAATTAACAACCCTCATTGATCTTTGGCAAAAGGGGGAAGAGAGGATTCAGGGGAAGGAAGAGAAATCGAAGTAAGAAAAAGCAGATGTCCCCACCTTGAAGGACCCTCTAGCTTGAAGAGGAAGGAACTCAGAGATTCGTAAGACAAGGCCGACCACTGAAGGGAAGCGCAGAAGACCAGAGGGCGGCTTCGAACCTACTCTTGAGTGGGAAGGTCCGAGTCGTGGTATGTTGAAGATTTCGCCCACTTGAAGCTCTTGAAATATGGGGAGTCGCTAGGAAGAAGTTCATCGAGACTTTTATGTCCTGGGAACTACTTCACGATGACAAACTCTCCCCACAGAGATTTTCATAAACTGGATGGAAGAGGTTCATCCTAAGCTTTGTACATTCTAAAGAAGCATGCAAAAGAGCAAAAAGCTTTTCCCATGATCCCTAAATTCAGAGCTGAAGAAGCACCAGTCCGCATGGATGGTGAACTTGATGAACTACAACTACAGGAGGAAATCAAGCGAGTCTGCCTTGAAAACAAATTCAGATCGCAGGAGGAGCAGGATTTCGCAGCTCTAGTGGTGAAAAGGAAGTATGGCCTTGCTCCAGTCAAGGTAAGACCCATTGGAGCCAAACCATTCAGACCTGCCAAGCAGCCTGTTCGAAGAGGCAGAGGAAGAGGCAGATGATTTTAACTATTTTCTTACTTGTAATTTATTTTCTGTACTTAAACATTCTTGTATAAATTCTATGATAAAGTCAGAAAATTTTATGAACAGTCTGTTGAATGACAATTTTCCAGTTGTCTCAATATTAGACTGATTTCAGTTTTGTCTCGCACTTAAGTGCAGACTTGGCCATTTGATTTCTTACTTAGTTTTGCCATCATCAAAATAGGGGGAATTTGTTAGGAATACTTGTTAGATTTTGATGATGTCATTAATCAAATTGGCAAAATGTAAGGAAGAACCAAATGAGTATCTTCCATAGGCCAAAATGTGTTAAGTATAAAATTGGCAAAGTGTAAAGAAGAACCAAATGAGTGTCTTCTGTAGGCCAAAGTTAGTTAGGCTGAAAATCGGCTAAGTACTAAAGTACGCCTAGTCTATCGTAGAAGTACACCGACTCCAATCGAGTAGCCACGGTCAACTAAAATTTATCGAGAAGTTTGACCAGATCACACCTAGGAACCTCAGGGAAGTCACCTGATCAGACAAGTCTCAATCAGTATACAGCCGAGACGACCTACCTGCAGAGAAGTAAGCTGCACATCAGTCTACTCAACTACAGCCTAGTACTCCAAGTCCACGTCGGCATGCTTTGAAAAGTCAAAAATTACGGAAAGCTCACATGCAACGTGAAGAGACAAATTGGAGTGATTCCAAGAGATATGATTTATTTAAATCATCCCGACCCACCGTGAAAGACTTTAATCCTTTTATATTCAAAAGATTCGGCGCTCACATGCGTAAGTCACCACAACGGTCGGAAGATGAAATTAAATAATGGGAATCCAAATTTGCAACGCTCGAAAAGAATAAACAATGAAGTCTCTCCAACGGACGGATTTGTTCAGATTTGCAACGGCTACAAGGAAGAAGCTCAGAGATCGTGATCTATATATATCCAGAGATTTGAAACTGAGCAACTACCGGTGCGAACATATACTCTAAGCGATCAAAGCAAACAAAGCAATCCTAAGCAATCATATAGCATCGAGAAAAAGAGCAGATCCAAAAGTTCATATTCAAGGAAGCTCTTTAGTTGGAGAAGACAAACACTCTTGTCTTTAAATCTGAGTAAGGGGTACTTCACTGGTTGAAGTAGCGGTGTAAAGGCATCCGAGGATCGAGGATCAAGAGGTGCAAGGCGATCAAGTGTGTACAACGGCACGGAATTCCACCGGTTGGAAGTGTTGTAGTGTGTAGTGAATCACCGTAATCTTTATCATTTGGTTGACAATTATAGTGAATTCATCTCCAATCGATTTGGAGAAAAGTGGATTAGTAGAGGATTACCCCACCTCCGAGACCACTATAACACTGTGTTATTTATCACATCGCATCATACTCTAACTGCTGCATCCATTGTTAAAGTGTTTCATTAAGTTAATATATATATTCGTCATCAGCTGACTTCCGCACATATCCAAGAACAAACGACTCCCAGTCATTTGTTTGATCATCAGCTGAAGAAACTCACTCTTCGAGAAAAAGAGTTCAAGAGTTTAAACAAGTCTATTCACCCCCCCTCTAGACTTGTTTCTGGACGACTTGTGACCTACAAACAGGGGGCTAAAGTGACTAAAGTGACTCAGGAGCAATACTAGCGCTAACATTTTCAAGCTCTATAAGTCTAGTCTAATTGTTTGCATAGCAGATATCAACGGGTACAGTAATGCCTCAAGTTGAGTATATCGCCACAACTGTGTCGAAATATTTTCTTTCAAATCCATTCGTTCAATTTAGCACAAATCATAGTACCTGCAATACATCTGTGATGTGTCCGAGCTGATCGGCCACCAAGAATCGGATTGCTCCATCTGTTCCGAGCTAGAAAACCACCGGAGTTCCTGCAAAAGACGCCAGAATGGTCCCGGCACAAACTCTCCGATGCTTAAGCTGGAACAGGTTTTTGCAGAAATCCAAATGTAATGTGTGTATGTGTGTTTTCTTCTCTTGCCCCTGAAGGAGGACAGGCCTTCCGATATTTATAGAAGAGAGGGGAACTTGTCCCTGAAATCTTGCCTTTGATTTGGGGGAGATCCCTGATTTTCAAGGGTATGTCCCTGAAAATCAGGGATTCTACTTTTATGATGAAATCTCAGCTTTCCAGGGACCTTGTCCTATTTGAGCTGGACTCTTTCTAGCTTGCCTAATTGATGATGCCGAAGTCTATCTAGTTATGAACTCAGAAAATAGACTTGGAGGTTGGATCTTCTTTTCGGGAAAGTTCTTCTCTGGGAATGTCGAGCTCATCCGCCCTCCGACCTACTCCAGGTCGGTAGTTCAGTTGAGTTTGCTTATGAGCTGGGTTTAGTGGACCAAATACTTTAACAGACCTGAATATGATGTCATCTAGGAGAGCTGACCTGTGGGATGACCTGCTGGTCTAGACCTGGCAGGTCTACACCTGTTGGGGGTAAACTTGTAGGGACCGAGCTGCACATAGTAGAGCTAGGCTCTGAGCTCCACTCTCCAAGTTTGCTGGTCTAGACTTGGCAGGTCTACACCTGTTGGGGGTAGACTTGTAGGGACCTAGCTGCACCTAGTAGAGCTAGGCTCTGAGCTCCACTCTCCAAGTTTGCTGGTCTAGACTTGACAGGTCTACACCTGTTGGGGGCAGACTTGTAGGGACCGAGCTGCACCCAGTAGAGCTAGGCTCGGAGATCCACCCTCCAAGTTGTATACTAGGTCGATGGGACCTACTGGAACTTCACATAATAAGCTGGGTCTTTAGTAATCGGACTTTGTTCCGCTATTCCGAGATGAACCGCAATAAACCAGGCAGGTATATTTTGGTTCATATCAGCCAGTCTCCCCTACCCTAGTCGAGCGAAGAATGAGACCGAGTAGAGTAGACTAAATATGTTTTTTTATCCATAAGCACAAAAGTTAAGCTCTAAAACATGACAAGACCCAATGGAGTTGTTCATTTTGTAGCTGATGAACAAAGCTAAGAGTACAATAAGGGGCCTCATAGACACACTGTCTTGCACTCGTGATATAGATGGGGCGATCTTAAGATCGAGGTGCTGATAGGCTAAGCCAAGACCAAGAGGAAAAGATTCCGAGCTGAGGCCTTCTATACCGAGAGACCTGGTAGAGGCCAAAATAATAAGAGGCCGAGCTGAGCAAGCTATATATTGAGGGTGTTTCAGCCGATCGATTTTTAGGGTAAGTCACCCGATCTTCAAATTTGAGGGTAGTTCGCTCGATTAAATTTTATAGGGTAGGTCACCCGATATTCAAATTTGAGGGCAGTTCACCCGATCAAATTTTAGGACAGGTCACCTAATCTTCAAATTTTAGGGCAGGTCACCCAATCTTCAAATTTGAGGGCGGTTCACCTAATCAAATTTTAGGGAGGTCACCCGATCTTCAAATTTGATGGTAGTTCACCCGATCAAATTTTTGGGCAGGTCACCCAATCTTCAGGTTTAAGGGCACTTCACCCGATCAAATTTAAGGGCAGGTCACCTAGTCTTCAAATTTTAGGGCAGGTCATCCAATTTTTCAAATTTGTGGGCAGGTCACCCGATCAAATTTTTGGGCAGGTCACCCAATCTTCAAATTTTTGGGCAGGTCACACAATCTTCAAATTTGAGGGCGGTTCACCTTATCAAATTTTAGGGAGGTCACCCGATCTTCAAATTTGAGGGTAGTTTACCTGATCAAATTTTTGGGCAGGTCACCCAATCTTCGGATTTGAGGGCACTTCACCCGATCAAATTTAAGGGCAGGTCACATAGTCTTCAAATTTTAGGGCAGGTCACCCAATCTTTCAAATTTGTGGGCAGGTCACCCAATCAAATTTTTGGGCAGGTCACCCAATCTTCAAATTTGAGGGCACTTCACCCAATCAAATTTATGGGCAGGTCACCCAGTCTTTAATTTTGAGGGCAGTTCACCCGATCAAATTTAAGGGCAGGTCACCCAATCTTCAAATTTGAGGGCAGTTCACCCGATCAAATTTTTGGGCAGGTCACCCAATCTTCAAATTCGAGGGCAGTTCACCAGATCAAATTTATGGGCAGGTCACCCAGTCTTCAAATTTGAGGGCACTCCACCCAATCAAATTTATGGGCAGGTCACCCAGTCTTCAAATTTGAGGGCAGTTCACCCGATCAAATTTATGGTCAGGTCACCAAGTCTTCAAATTTGAGGGCAGTTCACCCGATCAAATTTTTGGGCAGGTCACCTTGTCTTCAAATTTGAGGACAGTTCACCCGATCAAATTTATGGGCAGGTCACACAGTCTTCAAATTTGAGGGTAGGTCACCCAGTCTTCAAATTTGAGGGTAGGTCACTTAGTCTTCAGATTTGAGGGCAGTTCACCCGATCAAATTTAAGGGCAGGTCACCCAATCTTCAAATTTGTGGGCACTTCACCCGAAATAAAGCTGACGTATAACTGCGATTTTAGATCTTTTAATTTAGACCCAAAAATAAAATGTTTTGTCCCGATTCCTATCCAAATCAACACATCTCTTCTTCTTACCCCATAACTATAGGAAGATATGAAATTTTCTTGAAGAATTTCGCCTTGCAGCAATGGATAATGATAAAAACTTATCTCCTGGAAAATTCATGGTTGATAAAAATTTATCTTTGCAGCTAATGAAACAATACGTGTTTGGTTGAATCCAGGTATGAATAATAACTCTCACATCTCAACTCAATGAATGACTCGATGTCACTCGTTCCCACAGACGGCGCCACTTGATGTGTCCGAGCTGATCGGCCACCAAGAATCGGATTGCTCCCTCTATTCGGAGCTACAAAACCACCGGAGTTTCTGCAGAAGACGCCGAAATGGTCCCGACACAAACTCTCCGATGCTTAAGCTGGAACAGGTTTTTGGAGAAATCCAAATGTAATGTGTGTATGTGTGTTTTTTTCTATTGTCCCTGAAAGAGGACAGGCCTTCCGATATTTATAGAAGAGAGGGGAACTTTGTAACACCCCCAAAACCATCCGGGATATTACAGCGCCGTGGGCCCCACGCCTGAACCTACTAGGCTAAAAACCATTTACAAAACCATTTCAAAAACGTTTAAAAACGCCAAAAGGCCGATGACGGTAATATTTTGAATACTCAAATATTTTTAAAAATATAGTTCTCAAATACCGTCATAAAATACCATTTGAAAATATAAGGCGAAGTGCCAATTCTCGACAGTTCAAAATGTACGTTAAGCTACCACTTATACGTACCGATAAAATAGTTTAGGAAAAGGGATTTAGCGAAATAACCCAAGTTCGCAAAATGCCAAAAGGCCATTTTGAAAATACACACGAGTTGGTAAAGATACCAAAAAGCCATTTTAAAATACACACGCAGCGGATAAAAACACAATTCAAAATACACATTTGCAGCGGAAATAAAACAACCAGAAATAAATACTCAATATTCAAAAACATGCCACAACCAGTATCACCCGGGAAGCTCACCCCTTCACGACCGCTACTAGCTCGATCTCCGAGTACCTAAAAATAAAGCCCACGACGGGGTCAGCCACAACACTCAACAATGATATCGATCACATCAACATAAATAATTACATACCAATGTAATAACGAAGTAAGAATACTACCAATGTAATCTTACCGTTATAACCTTACCAATTCATAGCAATCCATACTAAATCAATCCTTGACATATTCCACATTTCGTATTCTCAAATAACGAAATGAATTCAACAACAATCATCTCTGCTGTATTCCAAAAATACCGATAATCCTCAAAACATCATCATAACTCATAAGTGCAGAAATAATCCAATCTGTGCCAAATCCTGTCCGTCGGATTACACAATCAAATCTAAACATGTATAAACCAATAATACACAACATATATGTAGATCAACTACCACATGATAATGATAACAAATCCCGAACATCGACGTACAGTCCGAATGCTCATATGATCCATAACAATGATCAACCAATACATCACTGAGAATATCATCGACATGATAACTCCAATATGACCAACAAAGGATTAACGATAACCGAGAGTACCCTCAACATGGTAAGCTCCCAACACGATCAACAAAGGATCAACAATAACCGAGAATACCCTCAACAAGGTAAACTCCAAATGATCAACAATAATGGATCTCAAAGAAATAACTCTGACTGTCGAACATACCCCTCGGGCGTATGAACAACCAGTCACAAACCGGCGAACATATCTAATCATACATGGACTATGAACGACCCAACAATATGGCTCAAAATATGGACGTCACAGTACGCCCGATCCGGAAATGTGTCTGTGCACATGTCCACCCCGTATACGGAATCCAGGATATACGTGGGACATGTACCTAATTAGCCTCACGAACTACGTCTCGTGTGCACGGTTCAATGCGGAAACATCCACGCATAACCATCATGTGCCCGGCTAAAAATCCTACACAATAACCAATCGGCACGCAGATATGACTCCAGATTTGTCACGATGCAACATGACAACGAAAACTCAAAGAATCACATATCCAATAAGGATCAAACGACTCACTGAAGTGAACAAAGACAAACTGACAAACAAAAGTCGACACGAATAATCAATATCCAAAACAACAATCCTGAGATCATCATCTCCGACAAATGATCAACACGATCAATGATCTCAATACAATCAGCCCTGGGATCATCATCCCTCAACGAAATAATCAATACGAATCCCAATATACGAAACATCAACATACAACATATACAATAATTCCTCAGAACAATTATCCTCATAACTGAACAATACTGGAATTACCTCAAAGCCGAAGACAATATTCTTTCCATGAACAACATCCCTGAACGAATACACAGTTATACGAATAATCTCAAATAAGGTACCGTCCATTCAATACCAATAAACCTTTATCGCGATACTCATGTCATCACGATAACTATCCTCGTTATCCGATATTCCATATCATAGATCAAAGATAACTCACAGCTCTGTCCTCAGTCAAACTTAATTAAACCATATACATTATGATTTGTACCAAACCACGGCATGATAAACAAATCGTCATACCAACAGTTTACATCTATAATATCATTGTTATATGAATTATAAATGAAATGAAAGCGAAACCATTCATCAAATACTATAAACTGAACAAGTATAAACTTGCCTCGACACCGATACCACAAAGCTGTTACCAATATCCATTGCCTTTGTCTACGAGCTCCTCAGCCCCGACCAAAAGCAATCTACGAACTCTTCAACCTCAACCGCAACACAACGGTCATAATCCACGATCAAAACATCACAACCTATTGCAATAACCGATTAACACACATTCGATAAAAATCAATAACCGACATACCCAACCAACAAACTCAACGGTTCAACGAAACCTCGATCATATACATAAAACCAAATAATCCAACTCAACAAATACGAACTCATATCCACAATACAAGCCGTAACTCGATGATCACAAATAACAATCAATAACCGATCAATAAACACAATGGTTCTATAATATCCCAATTAAACACATATCCAAACAACCCGAACTAATCAAACACGAATTCAAAACCACAATACGATTCCACAATCCGAAGATTATATCAATAATCAATTTAAACCAACAAGGGTCTAACATTTCCGATTCCAAATTCAATCTTAAATACGGATACAAGTTTCCTCCTTGTAAATTCATAATATAAACCAATTACCAATTATCATCACCAATCCGGACGATCCGATTAATTCAACATTATAGATAACCATATTCCAAAGGTTTCAAATAATTCCATTATCCGAATTGAACACTTATTCAATACGTATAAATTCTCAAACTCAAAAGTGAGTCATAATCTTATCAAACCCGGAACCATATTCGTATTCCTATACGAATATTGTACCAAAACACATAACTTAGTTCTAGATATGAATATTCCATATTCATATCTAAAACACCAACACCTCTTAAACATGTTCAACAATTCATATAATCCAAGAGTTCCTTAAGAACACAACTAATTCCGAAATCATATTCAAAATCTCCAATACGACATAATCCGATGTGTTCTAACATCTAAACAATCCTTATTCACAATTCAAGGTGTATATAATCATGTTCTTCAACATATACTTCTCATAACATCATGAATCGCAACAAACCACCAAGAACATCGAGAATACTACGATTCCATAATCATAACAACATAATCAAGGCATTTGATCATCAATTCATTATCTTCCCTTAACAAAATTCCCGTAAATACCAAGAATCATCACAACAATATCAATTCAATCACCATTCATACGAAAACGTGTAGAATTTCCCAAGTTCTACTCATTGAGGCATTTTATCGGACACTTTGAGGGCATAGTCCAATTTAATCGATTTAACGGAGAAATACTCGAATTTGTTCCACAAAACTTCAAGGATAATGAATGATTTCGAGTATACAATCAAGTTCAATCAATAATCTGAATCAAAACGAATCCAATCGGCCAAAATACCAAGAAACCTCAAGAATATCCAAAAACCAAAAGTTTAGGTGATCTTACCTTCGATTCGTGTGGAAGATGATGTTAATCCATGAATCAAACTTCCAAAACATGTTGTTCTATGTTTCTCTTACTCAAATCCATCCATCTATGGTGAAAAATCGCGGAAGGAACGAAGAAAAATGAAAAATGCCCAAGATGACTCGGTCCAGGCCTTATATAGGCCGAGTCCTATCGGCACGTTACGGCCGTAATCGGCCTTGGCTTACGTACGTAACCGACCGTGGCCTACCCTACTGTCCATTTTGGCCTACACCCTTACGTACGTAACCAGCAGCTTCTTATGTACGTAACGGGTCCTTACGGCCGTAACTGGCCACAGCCTTACGTACGTTATCGGCCAGTCCTTACGCCCAGCGAATCACTGCCGACGGTGATTGGCCATCCCTGCGAGTCACTACCGACCATGATCGGCCACTACAGGTCCTCTCGGCCACGACTCGGCCAGCCGCCCCGTAACGTACGTAACACTTAATCCGTTGCGTACGTATTACGTACGTTGACTTGCTACAGTATTATACTCGTATTACGTACGTAATACACCCTATATAATGTACGTAAATCCATCCGTTGACTCACCTGTCCACATCCGCGCCGAAAGCTGCCGAGGGCCCAACTGTCCGATTCCTCTTGTTACGTACGTAATACCTTACGCATAACGTACGTAAAACGTATAATTTAGCGTACGTAATGGCCTTCTGTACTTAGCCAAAATCCAACTGTTCCTGTCTGACGTCTCGACATACTGGATACGAACATACGACATACTGAATACATATATACTCAACCCAAAAATATTCTCATACGATATACCTGATATCCAAATCAGTTCAACCTGATGCAACAAATCCTCAATATAGCTGTCAATCAAAACGTAAATTACACAAATATAACTGTCTTGGTCCTCAATTTATTTTATCCATACTGTATAGATACCAAACTATACAGTATATCTCAGATAAAATAACGCGAAAAATTTATACTGAAAATCCGGGTATTACATACTACCCCCCTTAAAATAAATTTCGTCCTCGAAACTTGCGACCTGTCACCAACAACAGATAAATCCAAAACTTTCCAACTCATCACAAAACAATCAAGTGTCACCACAGGCGAATAAACAAACCAATATACTTACAGGTGCGTGAAGCCGATGATCTCCCGTGATACTAGCACACGACTCCCACACGAAGTCTCAACACAACCAACACACACCAATATCACAAATAGCAATTTGAAAAGAATCTCAAAAATTTTGGAAACTCCAAAAATCGATTTGACTCAAAAGTCAGAAAAACTCATTTTCAAAAACCATGCTGCTACCGTACCGGTAGAGCCACATAACACACACGCCTGGGTTCACAAAACCCAATCGCTGATACCATCTTCTGTAATACCCCCAAAACCATCCGGGATATTACAGCGCCGTGGGCCCCGCGCCGGAACCCACCAGGCTAAAAACCATTTACAAAACCATTTCAAAAATATTTAAAAACGCCAAATGGCCGATGACGGTAATATTTTGAGTACTCAAATATTTTCAAAAACATAGTTCTCAAATACCGTCATAAAATACCATTTGAAAATACAAGGCGAAGTGCTAATTCTCGACAGTTCAAAATGTACGTTAAGCTACCACTTATACGTACCGATAAAATAGTTTAGGAAAAGGGGTTAAACGAAATAACCCAAGTTCGCAAAATGCCAAAAGGCCATTTTGAAAATGCACACGAGTTGGTAAAGATACCGAAAAGCCATTTTAAAATACACACGCAGCGGATAAAAACACAGTTCAAAATACACATTTGCAGCGGAAATAAAACAACCAGAAATAAATACTCAATATTCAAAATCATGCCACAGCTAGTATCACCCGGGAAGCTCACCCCTTCAAGACCGCTACTAGCTCGATCTCCGAGTACCTAAAAATAAAGCCCACGACAGGGTCAGCTACAATACTCAACAATGATATCGATCACATCAACATACATAATTACATACCAATGTAATAACGAAGTAAGAATACTACCAATGTAATCTCACCGTTATAACCTTACCAATTCATAGCAGTCCATACTAAATCAATCCTTGACATATTCTACATTTCGTATTCTCAAATGACGAAATGAATTCAACAACAATCATCTCTACTGTATTCCAAAAATACCGATAATCCTCAAAACATCATCATAACTCATAAGTGCGGAAATAATCCAATCTGTGCCAAATCCTGTCCGTCGGATTACACAATCAAATCTCAACATGTATAAACCAATAATACACAACATATCTGTAGATCAACTACCACATAATAATGATAACAAATCCCGAACATCAACGTACAGTACGAATACTCATACGATCAATAACAATGATCAACCAATACATCACTGAGAATATCATCGACATGATAACTCTAATATGACCAACAAAGGATCAACGATAACCGAGAGTACCCTCAACATGGTAAACTCCAAACATGATCAACAAAGGATCAACAATAACCGAGAATACCCTCAACAAGGTAGACTCCAAATGATCAACAATAATGGATCTAAAAGAAATAACTCTGACTGTCGAACATACCCCTCGGACGTATGAACAACCAGTCACAAACCGTCGAACATATCTAGTCATACATGGGCTATAAACGACCCAACAATATGGCTCAAAAGATGGACGTCACAGTACGCCCGATCCGGAAATGTGTCCGTGCACATGTCCACCCCGTATATAGAATCCAGGATATACGTGGGACATGTACCTAATTAGCCTCACGAACTACGTCTCGTGTGCACGGTTCAATGCGGAAACATCCACACATAACCATCATGTGTCCGACTAAAAATCCTACACAATAACCAATCGGCACGCAGATATGACTCCAGATATGTCACGATGCAACATGACAACGAAACTCAAAGAATCACATATCCAATAAGGATCAAACAACCCACTGAAGTGAACAAAGACAAACTGACAAAGAAAAGTCGACACGACTAATCAATATCCAAAACAAAAATCCTGGGATCATCATCTCCGACAAATGATCAACACGATCAATGATCTCAATACAATCAGCCCTGGGATCATCATGCCTCAACGAAATAATCAATACGAATCCCAATATACGAAACATCAACATACAACATATACAATAATTCCTCAGAACAATTATCCTCATAACTGAACAATACTGGAATTACCTCAAAGCCGAAGACAATATTCTTTCCACGAACAACATCCCTGAACGAATACACAGTTATACGAATAATCTCAAATAAGGTACCATCCATTGAATACCAATAAACCTTTATCGCGATACTCATGCCATCACGATAACTATCCTCGTTATCCGACATTCCATATCATAGATCAAAGATAACTCACAGCTCTGTCCTCAGTCAAACTTAATTAAACCATATACATTATGATTTGTCCCAAACCACAACATGATAAACAAATCGTCATACCGACAGTTTACATTTATAATATCATTGTTATATGAATTATAAATGAAATGAAAGCGAAACCATTCATCAAATACTATAAACTGAACAAGTATAAACTTGCCTCGATACCGATACCAAAAAGCCTTTACCAATATCCATTGCCTTTGTCTATGAGCTCCTCAACCCCGACCAAAAGCAATATACGGACTCTTCGACCTCAACCGCAACACAACGGTCATAATCCACGATCAAAACATCATAAACTATTGCAATAACCGATTAACACACATTCGATAAAAATCAATAACCGACATACCCAACCAACAAACTCAACAGTTCAACGAAACCTCGATCATATACATAAAACCAAATAATCCAACTCAACAAATACGAACTCATATCCACAATACAAGCCGTAACTCGATGATCACAAATAACAATCAATAACCGATCAATAAACACAATGGTTCTATAATATCCCGATTAAGCACATATCCAAACAACCCGAACCAATCAAACACGGATTTAAAACCACAATATGATTCCACAATCCGAAGATCATATCAATAATCAATTTAAACCAACAAGGGTCTAACATTTCCGATTCCAAATTCAATCTTAAATACGGATACAAGTTTCCTCCTTGTAAATTCATAATATAAACCAATTACCAATTATCATCACCAATCCGGACGATCCGATTAATTCAACATTATAGATAACCATATTCCAAAGGTTTCAAATAATTCCATTATCCGAATTGAACACTTGTTCAATAAGTATAAATTCTTAAACTCAAAAGTGAGTCATAATCTTATCAAACCCGGAACCATATTCGTATTCCTATACGAATATTATACCAAAACACATAACTTAGTTCTAGATATGAATATTCCATATTCATATCTAAAACACCAACACCTCTTAAACATGTTCAACAATTCATATAATCCAAGAGTTCCTTAAGAACACAACTAATTCCGAAATCATATTCAAAATCTCCAATACGACATAATCCGATGTGTTCTAACATCTAAACAATCCTTATTCACAATTCAAGGTGTATATAATCATGTTCTTCAACATATACTTCTCATAACATCATGAATCGCAACAAACCACCAAGAACATCGAGAATACTACGATTCCATAATCATAACAACATAATCAAGGCATTTGATCATCAATTCATTATCTTCCCTTAACAAAATTCCCGTAAATACCAAGAATCATCACAACAATATCAATTCAATCACCATTCATACGAAAACGTGTAGAATTTCCCAAGTTCTACTCATTGAGGCATTTTATCGGACACTTTGAGGGCATAGTCCAATTTAATCGATTTAACAGAGAAATACTCGAATTTGTTCCACAAAACTTCAAGGATAATGAATGATTTCGAGTATACAATCAAGTTCAATCAATAATCTGAATCAAAACGAATCAAATCGGCCAAAATACCAAGAATATCCAACAACCAAAAGTTTAGGTGATCTTACCTTCGATCCGGGTGGAAGATGATGTTAATCCATGAATCAAACTTCCAAAACATGTTGTTATATGTTTCTCTTACTCAAATTCATCCATCTATGGTGAAAAATCGCGGAAGGAATGAAGAAAAATGAAAAATGCCCAAGATGACTCGGTCCAGGCCTTATATAGGCCGAGTCCTGTCAGCACGTTACGGCCATAATCGGCCGTGGCTTACGTACGTAACCGGCCGTGGCCTACCCTACTGTCCATTTTAGCCGACACCCTTACGTACGTAACCGGTAGCTGCTTACGTACGTAACGGGTCCTTACGGCCGTAACCGGCCACAGCCTTACGTACGTTATCGGCCAGTCCTTACGCCCAGCGAGTCACTACCGACCGTGATCGGCCATCGCTGCGAGTCACTGCCGACCATGATCGGCTACTACAGGTCCTCTCGGCCACGACTCGGCCAGCCGCCCCGTAACATACGTAACACTTAATCCGTTGCGTACTTAATACGTACGTTGACTTGCTACAGTATTATAGTCGTATTACGTACGTAATACACCCTGTATAACGTACGTAACTCCATCCGTTGACTCACCTGTCCACATCCGCGTCAAAAGCTGCCGACACCGGGCCCAACTGTCCGATTCCTCTTGTTACGTACGTAATACCTTACGCATAACGTACGTAAAACGTATAACTTAGCGTACGTAAGTCCTTAAACTTAGCGTACGTAATGACCTTCTATACTTAGCCAAAATCCAACTGTTCTTGTCCGACGTCTCGACATACTGGATACGAACATACGGCATACTGAATACATATATACTCAACCCAAAAATATTCTCATACGATATACCTGATATCCAAATCAGTTCAACCTGATACAACAAATCCTCAATATAGTTGTCAATCAAAACGTCAATTACACAAGTATAACTGTCTCGGTCCTCAATTTATTTTATCCATACTGTATAGATACCAAACTATACAGTATATCTCAGCTAAAATAACGCAAAAAATTTATACTGAAAATTCGGGTATTACAAACTTGTCCCTGAAATCCTGCCTTTGATTGTGGGAGATCCCTGATTTTTAGGGGTATGTCCCTGAAAATCAGGGATTCTACTTTTATGATGAAATCCCAGCTTTCCAGGGACCTTGTCCTATTTGAGCTAGACTCTTTCTAGTTTGCGTAATTGACGATGCCGAGGTCTATCTAGTTATGAGCTCAGAAAATAGACTTGGAGGTCGGATCTTCTTTTCGGGAAATTTCTTCTCTGGGAATGCCTAGCTCATCCGCCCTCCGACCTACCCCAGGTCGGTAGTTCAGTTGGGTTTGCTTAAGAGCTGGGTTTAGTGGACCAAGTACTTTAACAGACCTGAATATGATGTCATCTAGGAGAGCTGACCTGTGGGATGACCTGCTGGTCTAGACCTGGCAGGTATACACGTGTTGGGGGTAGACTTGTAGAGACTGAGCTACACCTAGTAGAGCTAGGCTCTGAGCTCCACTCTCCAAGTTTGCTGGTCCAGACTTGGAAGGTCTACACCTGTTGGGGGTAGACTTGTAGGGACCCAGTTGCACCTAGTAGAGCTAGGGTCTAACCTCCACTCTCCAAGTTTGTTGGTCTAGACTTGACAGGTCTACACCTGTTGGGGGTAGACTTCTAGGGACCGAGCTGCACCTAGTAGAGCTAGGTTCTGAGCTCCACTCTCCAAGTTGTATACTAGGTCGGTGGGACCTACTGGAACTTCACACAATAAGCTGAGTCTTTAGTAATCGGACTATATTCTGCTATTCCGAGATGAACCGCAATAAACGGGACATGTATATTTTGGGTCATATCAATCTGTCTATCCATCTGAGAGTGTGATACACGGCCTCCTCAATCCTTGGACAAGTGATCAAATTATTTTATATGACAATTTTCCGAACAAATAATCCGGAATTACTTGATGCATTGCTTAAGCTCATATACTTGCTTGTAAGGTCAGAAGTGATAAATAATAAATATGTGCTCTGCCTACATGTTTTATCTTTGAGGATAAACTGTGCAAAAGGGTACAAGTAAAACCTTAGATACAAAATTATAAGCATGTCCACCAAATGTGTCCTGATAGCAACTTTGTTTGAGGTCATGACAACCCATTATTTTTCTAGTATGGTAAATATTTTGTACCTTCTTATAATTCTAGTCTTTCTTATATCCAGCATCTTTACTTAGAAATATCAGATGGAAATATGATGATTAATGCTGATGTGATAATTTTTTCCTAGTAAAATAGTGATTGACTGTGATTGGTGACTTGAAAAATAAGAAATAGCGAATATCATTTTTGTGATATGATGTGATTGATGCATGGAAAAGTGAGAACGGGTGAAGTGTATTTTCTCAAAAGGGGCAAAAGAATATCGAGCGAAACTTTTGCAGAACAATTTTACAACCAAGCATTACTTTAATTGTCTCTCGTTTGTAAACTGTTGTAACTTTTTCTTATCCTTTTTGTACCTACTTGTCGGCACACTTTTGTTTCTTGCCAAATTATTTTGTATCTTCAACTTCATCAGTTATTGTTCAGTGATTAGCCTGGCCTTCTAATTTTAGGTTATCGTGCAGAACCTCACAAGACCATCCAAGAGATTGCAAGAGATTTGGCCGGTTCTGTTATTTCTACGAAGGTATGGGTTCTGTAACTTATGTTTCTCTGTCTTTTAATTGTGTTTTTTTTTTGTAATTTTCTAATTTTCGAAATAATCTGAATTCAGTTTTTAATGCTATGAGTATTTTGTTATTTCGAAAAATTCATGAATTGAGCTATTGAAATTCATATCACAAGTGTCACGATGAACATGACGCATTCGTAATAACATCGAAGAATTGTTGTTCCTCAATGATGGATAGAGGTATTGTTATTATGTTCTTCACAACCAAAATCTATCCCAAGGCGGAACACGTTGTTATACCTTGAGTCTGAATAAACTTACATTCGGGTCTGAATAAACATTTGCAAACTACACATTATTAACGTATTTTTAATAATAAAGAAACAAAGTGGGATGCAGTAGCATTGAGTAAAAACAGTTGCAAAATTAATGTACCTTCAAGGAAGCTCTGTATTGATAGCAAGATTGTCCTAACAGCATAGGCAGATGAGTTTTACATTAAATGTTGTTTGATAGTTGAAAATCCTAGTCATATTATATACTCCATTATAAACCAACTATTTTATATGATGTGATTAGGATTTTCAACTATCAAATAAAGCAGTTATTTAAAAAAAGATTGACATTTAATGACAGAATTTTCATTACTAATCTTTGCATAATACAAATGAAAGTAAACGGATAATAAATAAGAAAAACATGTTGATTATTTCTCTATACTACCATAGGTAATAATGTGGGCCATGTTTTGCCAAACTGTAAGAACATGGACCTCTTTGTGTATATTTACTCTCCTCTAGACATTAATCCTAGTTGTTCTGTACTAAATTATTTTGGTTCTATTTGTTAGGAAAGGACAGCTGGGAGAAGAAGATGAAGCTCTAATAAGATCAATCTTTAAGGTGGGTGTTAGATATTCCAGCTGATACTTGGATCTGTTGCTCTCTCTCTCTCAAGTTTTCTCCTAATTTTAGATGTACTGTTGTTCTCTTAAGAGTTCTTACTGTAAGACTTTTTCAAACACTCTAACTTAGGGGACAAATAAAATTTTCTGTTGTGTGAAGGATTGATAAAGATAGATGGCGATGATTGTAACAGCCCAAAAACGGCGGCTATTACAGTGCTGTGGACCCCCACCGGGATCCACCAGGCGATATCACGATATGAACCTATATCCCGACAACGTGGTACCGTACCACAATATTAATCAAAACCCCGATGTGGAGTATAAATTATACGTGTCTTAATTTGGGCAATCGTACACAGGATCCAAATTCGGTATAGACCATATGAAGATGGGCAATACCTTACAAATTATAATACAATCATCCGACACAAAATACAAATGAAAATTACAATATGACTTAACCGAACATAAAAAGACTCGGGGCCCTCGAATTAGCATCCTTCAAAACCCTCCGTCACCACCGTGCTCCTCCTGTGCCTTGCCCTTTCCTCGCCCTGAAATACAAGAATTTCGCCCAAACCACAGGGTCAGCTATACATGATAATAATTCTCATGATATTATACAATTCATAAACATACGGATCTCAAAGAAACAACCGACTACTGAATATACCCCACAGGCGTATAAATAGTCAGTCCCAACTGTCGAACATATCTAAATATACGAACGACCATATAATATGGCTCAAGACGGACGTCACAGTACGCCCGATCCGGAAATGTGTCCGTGCACATGTACACCCCATATACGGAATCCAGAATATACGTGGGACGATGTACCTAATTAGCCTTGCGAACTACGTCTCGTGTGCACGATCTAAATGCGGAAACATCCACGCATGATCATCAAGTGCCCGGCTAAAAATCCTACACATAACCAATTGGCACGCAGATATGACTCCAGAGATGTGACGATGCAACATGACAACGAAACTCAATGGATTACACCTTTATCAAGAAATCGAACGACTCACCGAGGTGTCAACAAAGCTCATCAGAACCAACGATAACAAGAACGGTAAACTCGGGCATACCATCCCACCACAAATGATAACACGATCAAGGAACATCACCATATCATGAATCATAGATTCTCGGAACATATCATATACACGAAACGCATAATAACCACAAGAATTCAACCATCATTATAACCAAGCAAGATAACTTGCCTCAATTCCGTAGATGAATAATCCTTCTTTGAATGATCAAACGAACGGTATCTACGTCTAACAATACTCACGTGAACAAGCAACCTTGAATGAAATGTAATTCATTCAACAACACATTCGTATGATAACGGTATAATTACACAGAAATAATATTCGTAAATTTACTTGAATAGATCAATTATCCTATTAGTCATTTTAATGTTTAAATTACGAATCATCATATAACATGTTTATTATGTTCATTCACATGTTCTAGCATTAATGTCAAAAATATTACCGATGTAACATTGTGAAAACATCTTTTCAAATCATCGGCACTTCGGATTATGATATAAGTTTGTGTTTAATTACATTCTTCATTACCTTACCAACGATTACATTAAACCGGTCCAGAAATGAAATCGTAAGTTTAAGTTTTTAACAAACTAAGAACGTCATCCTATTATACGTCTCCTAATACACACGGATTAGTGTAATTGAGTTCGGCTACCCATTCTACCTCATTAGTAACACCATAATCGCTACAATCATCCTAAGAGCATTATCAACATATTAATGTAGTGATTAACACCTCTTTAAGTTATCAACGAAATCGAACTTGAACACATGAAGATTACGACTGTATTCTATCGAAATCCATTGTTTTACTTTGAAGAAGTTATCAAAAACCTAGTATATCGTTTGGATGTCTGGAACTCTAAACATAACATCACTCAATCTTGTAATAATTATTTTCATGGGATTAACATAATCCTTTAAACAATTCATTACATCAATTTATTGATTCATCACCAAGGTATCGATTTTAGAGGGCCAAAAATATGGTTTCATGTTACCTTTCAAGGATCAATTGAATGTTCAAGACAAGGGTAGTATTTCACACCTCTAGTCATCAAGGATTCCATTACTTACATGTTTTTGTTGTCAAGATTAAAATCAACTTCCTATTATTATGTTATTAATCAGGTTTTATCTATCTTTATCAACACAACCATATTATGAAGTTATCATACATCAACAAGTAATACCAACACTCCTAATGTTGTTCTTCACTTAGTTTGAGCATGATTCAAATAATTTATCATGTTTATACTAGATTAAACTAACATTATGTGAAGTGTTTATATACTAACATCATCATAAGCATAGATTTAATATGAGTTAAAGAAAAACCAACCTCAAAATGAAGAACAACACCAACACTTCCAAGAACACACTTCAATCTCCTAATCTCCAAGTCACAAACCAAGTGCTGAAGCTCCAACACAATATAGAAGGGATAGAAATCGATTTGGCAGGGTGGGGGATCGTTTTCTCAGGGGAAGAGTTGAATGGGTCGAGTAGAAAAATGAAAGGCAAGTCATATTTTTATAACCTGAACTCAGCATTACGTACGTTAAAGAGAGAGGTTAACGTACGTTAAAGCCCTTACGTACGTAATCTCATGAACATTACGTACGTAGTCGATTTATCAGATCTTTCTGACTTGAAATACACAAGTCGTTACGTACGTAAATATATAACTATTACGTACGTAATAGCCGTTGACTTGGCTGTCGCGATCGACTCCCGACCACCTACCCACGTTCGGTCCCACCCGCCGAAAGGCGGGCTGCTGATGGATTCCCCGCATTACGTATGTTAACATATGAATGTTACGTACGTAAGGCTACATACATAGCGTACGTAAAGAAGATAGGCTAACGTACGTTAAGTTCTATAACAAGCAAAAATGGAATTCTCCCAATATCACCCAACAATCAATATAGTATGAATGACCATGATTCCAACTTAACATAATTCATCAATATACTTGCTACAACAAATACAGATATGGTGCGACAATACTTAATTTAAATGAAGAATAAAGTGGTAGAGGTGCGGATATTACATACTCCCCCCCTTAAAAGGAGTTTTGTCCTCGAAACTAAGGGGTAAACAACTCGGGGTATCTTTCTCGCATGCTATCCTCTGTCTCCCATGTAGATTCCTAGACTCCATGTCTCGACCACTGAATTTTTAATAAAGGAATTGCCTTGTTCCTCAACTGTTTGACTCTCCTCTCAAGTATTCGCATAGGACGCTCCTCATACGAATGGTCATCGGCTATCTCGACCTCGTCGAATTGAATAATGTGGCTCGGGTCAGCAACATACTTCCTTAACTGAGATACATAGAATACATTGTGAATCCGGCTTAAGGCTGGTGGTAACGCCAAACGATAGGCTAGGTCGCCTACTCGTTCCAGAATCTCAAACGGACCAATGTACCTTGGGCTCAACTTGCCCCTCTTCCCGAATCGGAAAACACCTCGAGTAGGAGACACTTTGACTAGTACATGATCACCAACCTCAAACTCGAGTGGTCGTTGACGATTATCTGCATATGATTTCTGGCGGCTTTGGGCCGTTAAAAGACGACTCTTGATCAGGGTAATCTTCTCGCGGACTGCTAATAACATATCAGGCTCTGTACCAACAGATTCAGACAAATCGTCCCAACACAAAGGGGACCTACAACGACGACCATACAATGCCTCATAAGGTGCCATCTTGATCGAGGCATGCCTGCTGTTATTATATGTGAATTCTACCAACGGTAGTTGGGCTTCCCAGTCGTACTTCCAATCGAGAGCACATGCCCTCAACATATCCTCTAGAGTTTGAATAGTCCTATCAGACTGACCGTCGGTCTGAGGATGAAAAGACGTACTGAAATTCAACTATGTACCCATCGCACGATGAACCGCCTTCCAGAAGTGTGACACGAACCTTCCGTCACGATCTGATACAATACTCTTAGGGGTACCATGTAGTCTCACAATCTCTTTGATGAACATCTGGGCCAATCTCTCCGGGCCCCACGTATCCTTAATCTCCAAGAAGTGGGCTGATTTAGTCAGTCGATCCACAATCACCCAAATCGTATTCATGCCTCGACGGCTCGTAGGCAAGCTAGTAATAAAATCCATCGATATGTATTCCCATTTCCACTCGGGAATCGGGAGTGGTTTCATCATGCCAGCTGGTCGCTGATGCTCAATCTTGATCTGCTGACAGGTCAAACATCTCGAAATGAATTCGGCAACCTCCCGTCTCATGTTACCCCACCAATAGTACGACCTCAAATCCTTATACATTTTGTTCGATCCCGGGTGTATGGAATACGGGGTAGCATGGGCCTCTTTCAGAATAGTATTCCTCAACTCTTCGTCTGCTTGAACACATACTCAGTTTTTGAAATGCATCAGTCCATCCTCGTGAACCACAAATCCAGGGGCCTTCCCTTGATCGATTTCTCCTCGAATTCTAGATAAGAAAGGGTCTGTCATCTGTTTCGTCCTGACCATCTCTTCCAGGGATGATGAAATCTCAAGCGTGCAAAGTTGTCCCTGAATGCGCTGTAACCAGACCTCAATCTCTGGTCTCATGAACTCTAACTGCAACTCTCTCTGGGCGGTCAAACGGGCCAGCATCTGTTCCTACACTGTCTTACGGCTCAAGGCATCGGCAACCATGTTTGCCTTGCCCGGATGATAAATGATCTCGATATCATAGTCTTTGATTAGCTCTAACCACCTCCTCTGTCTCATATTCAACTCCTTCTGAGTAAAAATATACTTCAGGCTCTTGTGATCCGTAAAAATATGACAGGTAACTCCATACAGATAGTGGCGCCAGATTTTTAAAGCAAACACTACAGCTGCTAACTCCAAATCATGAGTCGGGTAGTTGACCTCGTAAGGTCGCAACTGTCTAGATGCATAGGCGATCACTTTCCTATTCTGCATTAACACGCAGCCAAGGCCCTGTCTCGACGCATCGCTATATACCACGAATCCTTCCGTTCCTTTAGGTAGAACCAAAACGGGTGCTGAAATTAATCGACTCTTGAGTTCATCAAAACTTTGCTGACACGCTTCCGACCACAAGTATTTCTTATCTTTCCTCAACAGATTAGTCATCGGTTGAGCAATCTTGGAAAAACCTTCCACGAATCGTCGGTAATAGCCTGCTAGACCCAGAAAACTACGAACTTCCTTCACGTTCTTCGGAGGTAGCCAGTCTCGGATGGCTTCTGTCTTTTGTGGTCTACTCTCACTCCATCTGCCGATATTATATGCCCCAAAAAAATAACTTCAGGCATCCAAAATTCACATTTAGAAAATTTTCCATAGAGTTGTTCTCGCCTTAACGCATCGAGAACCTGGCAGAGGTGGTGCTCATGCTCTTCATGGTCACGAGAGCAGATCAGAATTTCGTCAATAAAAACGACTACAAAATGATCCAGATAATTAATAAAAACCCGATTCATCAATTCCATGAATACCGCCGGTGCATTAGTCAATCCGAATGGCATGACAACGAACTCATAATGCCCATAGCGAGTGCGAAAAGCTGTCTTCGGAATGTCAGACTCTCGAATCCGCAATTGGTGGTACCCAGATCTCAAGTCGATCTTGGAAAATACACCGGCTCCCTGGAGCTGATCCAACAAATCATCGATACGAGGTAAAGGATATTTGTTCTTGATTGTTACCTTGTTCAGCTCACGGTAATCAATACACAAACGCAGCGATCCGTCTTTCTTCCATACGAATAATACTGGCGCTCCCCAAGGGGACGCACTGGGTCGAACATAGCCTTTCTCAGTTAACTCCCCAAGCTGTCTCTTCAGCTCCTGCATCTCAGTTGGGGCCATACGATACGGTGCTTTCGAAAGCGGGGACGTCCCTAGCTCCAACTCGATGGTGAATTCTACCTCTCGCTGTGGGGGTAGTCCTGGAAGCTCTTCTGGAAATACATCTGGATAGTCTCGAACTTCCGGAATATCGACCAACTCGGCTATTTGGTCTGTTGTCTTAGTCATGTAACACCAATAACCAATACATCCCTGGTTCAATAATCTCACAGCCTTCATAGCGCTGATGACTTTCCCAGAATGACTGGGATTATCACCCCGAAAAATGCACTCGATGCCATCATCAGATATGACGGTCACTATTCGCTTACGGATGCTAAGCACGGCATCATGACGATGCATCCAGTCGATACCCAAGATTACATCATCTTTAGGTAAATCGACCACAATCAAGTCAGACAACCACTCACGGTCGTTCATGCGAATCGGACAGTTCTGTACTTCACGATTCCCAACAATTCTTCTACCATCGGGTAGACCAATGACATAAGTGTTAGGAGTATGCCCTCGAATGCCACTCAGAGGATGTTGAGTGAGGGCATTGTACTTGTTATTATGTAAATCATCAATATATGTAAGGCAATGGATGTTTTCCTTATTTACTGGTAGTTACTGGCATTCCTAACTCGTAAATATACATATAGAAACTAGTCCGTGTATTTGAGAGCAAAACGTTCCACTCCTTATTGAATAAGGGGGTCGGCACTGGAAAGGTTTATAGCTCAAATACTTAATCGTTCGCAAGTCGATGAAACTTGGTAGGCGTTAAGTTTATGTGAAGACTTGTATGACGTGTTCTTTGACAAGGAGAGTGCCTGTCGAACACTAATGGTTAGTGGGAGCACACGTTATAGGTATGCTAATTGGATTAGTATACTCGAACCGACTCGCCCTCGATTCGTCACACGGATTTCACTCCGGGACAGTCAATGATGGAATCGAAAGGTTGTGATAGGTATTCGTGAACCTTCGACTTGAGGATTTAGTAGGGATGTGCTTGTGACGTCAAGATTTTTATTAGAGTAGTTCGACCCTATAAACCGGAAGGCGGGGGTCAACCTCGACGTGCATCTTGATGGGCAAGTAGCAGGTCCTACTGAATACCAAGATAGAATTCTTTCTCCTGTTAGTGAACGGGTTGTATGTCCTATGCGGTTATTGGCAGATGAGATCATAAGTCTTTGGCCAAAGCATTGGAGCTAGCTGTATTAGATACACGAGAGCTCGATGATCTCGATTTGCATTAACGCATGCATAGCGTCAAGTACAGATGGGGTTTGACTGACCGTGACCCCATAACTTGATCGGGACATTTGAAAGAAGGGTTTATACGTGTACTGGTATTCACGACATAATGGTTCTTGAATGATCCCAATCATTCGTTCTCAGTCGGGGAACAGTGTAGGCCACCAGGCTGGCTAGGTGGTGCTACTACTCTTTGGTTCCTCCCATTGCTGACTGAGTCGGACCTACCGAGTCGCGCATTAGGATTGATGACGGAATGAATCGAGCTTGTTCTCTCATTATGAATATTAGATATTGGATATCTAATTTGGGACATTAGATGTCTAAATCGATTTATTGGATAAATTGATTTACGGCCTAAATGAATTAAATAAATTACTGGGTGATTAATTTAATTCATGAATATAATTATTTCTTGGAGAAATTAATTATTTTATTTTTTATTTGATATGTTTAATTAATTGGATTAATTAAACGATATAAATACATCGAAACGGAATTGGAGTTTATCTGTTTGGACTCTCGGGAGTCCGAAACGAACCGAACTCTTCCTATAATTCATCTTGGTCGCCGCCCACTTATAACCATGTGTGTGTATTGACTTGTCCCCATCATGGTTTTGGAATCTCATGTGTTGAGGGGACAAGCATCATATACATTATATGGGGAATCTCTCATGTGATATGATTTGATTTTATGTGGGTTGAATAAGAAGGGGAAGAGGACTTTGATCTCACTTCACTAAACCTTTTGGAAGCCTTCCAACGTGAGGATAGAGAAAGAGAGATAGACTTTGAGTTTAACACTCATCTTCATCTTCTTCATTCACTTCTTCTTCATTTTTCTTGGAGAAAAATTGAGAGAAATTATTGAGAGATATATTATACACTTAGAGTGTAGTAATAAAAGCTTCATCACTTGATTCTAGCCATAACCTTAGAGGTTAATCAAGTGTTGTTATTCCGGTCATTTTTCCGGTGCGTGGCAAGTAGAGACGCGGTGCTTTCGGCGTTGGATCGTTCAAGGGCTTGGAGCGGATTGAACTCATAGAGATCAAACTAAAGCTTGGGGAATAGCTCAAGAGAAGGTTACCATTTAATCAACGGACTTCGAGGGTTAGTTTCTTACGACTCTTGCTATTCGTTTTTGATATTCGTATATACGTAGCTCGATCGATCCTCGTAGGGATTCGGATTGAATTAATTCTCGTTTTACCGCTTCCGCTGGGCCTTCGTTTTAGGCACCGAATCCCAACAGTGGTATCGGAGAGTAGGTCTTGCGATCGTATATACGATATTGGCATTTGGAATGCTTGATTAGATGGTGAATGATTTGGAATCATTTTAGTCATAATTGTGGTGTATGTTTTTACGTTCGTTGTAGTTATATTTTTCGTAAGTTTATGTCTAAATATAAATCTTAATTTCTTGGAAATATGATTTATATTGAAGATATGAATGTTGGAGAATATAGATATTGGATATCCGGTCGAAAAACTAGCCCCAAAATGCCGTTGGACGGTCCGAGAGGGGTCCGGGAGCAGGGGCCGCGGCCCAGGGCTCGGGGCGCGGCCGAGGCTGTGCGGCCGGCACGGGCCGGCATCTTGGGGTCCGCGGCCCAGCTCGAGGCCGCGGCCCGGGGCAGCGCAGCCGCATCTTGCACAGTGGCGTTTTCGGCTGCGGTTCGGCCTATTTCGGACCCGTTTCGGGCTTGTTTGCTTCGTGTATTCCTAAAAATGATTTCGGTTGGAGCAAATTTTATCCCTAGAAACCTGATAGGTTGCTGGATAAGATTCAATTGTGAAACTGATTTGCGTCGATGGTATAAACTTAACTTGTTCACGAACCATAGAAACCGTATAGGTTGAGGGGAGTGAACAAGGGGAAAAAGAAGATCGAATCATCCATTAGATGGGTTGGTGTTGGACACCACTTTATGAAAATTAATAGACTAGAAACCTGTTCGGTTGCCCTCTATTAAGATTTATAAAGAACTCGATCACCACTATGAAGTAGAGCGACGATACTTCCGGATTTCACATGGGAGTGTGTTATTCCGATAAAAATAGTGGGAGCTCGGTAACAAGAATAGAAAGACCTTAATTCTATACTCAGAACATAATTGAATGAGTCACTAATTAATCTATCGTACTTAATGCAAACTCAAATCTCAATATGACAATGAATCCACTCGCAATTCTACTCGAAAAGAACACATTAATGGGACCTAACTTTGTGGATTGGCTACGCAATCTGATGATTGTCCTCAGTATAGAGGCACTGGGATACGTCTTAGAGACGGACATTCCGGCGCCTCCTGTGCGGACCCGAGCCAATCAGGAAGAGATTGAAAACCACGAAAAGTGGGTTAAGGATGACATGAAAGTCCGTGCTTATATGATGTCTTCCATGTCTAATGAGCTTCAGAGAGCTCATGAGAAAATGACCTCTGCTAGGCAGATTCTATCTCACTTAACCGAACTTTATGGTGAGCACAACAGAACTGCTAGATATGAGATATCCAAGCAACTGTTCGGTGCAAGGATGAAGGAAGGTGAGAAGGTTGGGGAACATGTCCTCAAAATCATATCCATGATCGAGATATTGGAGGCTCTTGATTTTAAAATGGATACTTGTCTCCAAACCGACCTTATCCTACAGTCTCTCCCTGATTCCTTCTCACAGTTTGTTATGAACTTCAACTGCAATGAGATTGCATGTAATTTAGCTGGGCTAATGAACAAACTTGTGACCGCTCAGTCTCAGATGAAGACTCCGCGGATGAAGGAGTCTGCTCTTGTGATTTCTTCTGGACCTCGGAGGTCTAAGAACAAGAAGAAAAAGACCAAGAAGCAAACTGGACCACAAGTTAAGGACCTTAAGGGAAAGGGCAAGGCTCCGATGGTTCCGAAGAACAAGAAGAAGAAGGATGCTTGTCTAAAGTGCGGTGAGCTGGGCCACTGGGCTAGAGACTGTCCGATTCTTCATGGCACTTCGTCTGAGAACTTTTAGTTTTGGAAACAAATTTTTACTCTTGTATTTTCTATTTCTGGATCTTTGGATTAAGTGCTAGTTCTCATATTTGTACCGTGAATCGGGATGCGGAACAAAGTAGGAAGCTTGGAGCTGGAGAAGTTATGATCACAGTCGGAAGCGGGCATAGTGTCGAGGCGACCGACATAGGATCACTTCTTTTGGGTTTAGAATCCGGCTTTGTTTTGACTTTAGAATATGTACTTGTTTTGCCCAAGGGGCACAAAAACATTGTATCCATTCTGGTCATGGACCGAAAAGGCTTTTCATTTTTCATTGGTGATGGTTCCTGCAAAATTTATTTTAGAAATAAACTCGTGGGTACTGCTACATTGTTGAATGGATTGTATCATCTAAATCTCAGCAACAAAGTAGTTGTGAATACTATGACTAGAAAACGTGGTAGGTATGAAACCAATCAAGTTTTGAAATGGCATCTTAGACTTGGTCATGTTGGTCAGACCAAGGTTTACAAGATGGAAAAGGATGGACTTATGGGTCCATTGGGATCAGATCCCTTTCCTACTTGTGAATCTTGCCTTAAAGGCAAAATGACTAAGTCCCCCTTCACAGGGACATTTGAAAGAGCCGCTGATAAACTGGGATTAATCCATACCAACGTATGTGGTGCTTTGGAAGCAGCACGTGACGGATGTCAATATTTCATTACGTTTACAGATGATCATACTAGGTATGGTTATGTATACTTAATGAAACATAAATACGAGGTCTTTGAGAAATTCCAGGAATTCAAGGCCCTAGTCGAGAAACAAACTGGTAATCATATCAAAGCACTTCAGTCGGACCGAGGTGGCGAGTATATGAGTACGGAGTTTGACGAGTTCCTTAAGGAACATGGAATAGTTTCACAACTAACACCTCCAGGTACTCCTCAGTTGTGTGTCAGAAAGAAGGAACTGGACCTTGTTAAACATGGTCCGTTCCATGCTGGGCTATACTGACTTACCAATTTACCTGTGGGGGTATGCACTTCTGACTGCCACTTATATCTTAAATAGATGTCCTTCCAAATCCGTTCCTAAAACTCCACATGAGATGTGAGAGGGAAGGAAACCAAGTCTTAATCATATTAGGATTTGGGGATGTCCCGCCTGTAACACCCCCAAATCCTATTGGGTTATTACAGTGCCGTGGACCCCACGCCAGGAGATCCACCAGGCGAACATGACTAAAATACGTTAAATTAAACAACAAGGGAAAATCATAGTCCCTACCATGATATCCAACACAATATTCCGATAGGGAATTTCAACGACAAAAGTGGCCTACATGGCCAAAATGAAATACAACAGCATCCACGAACATCTGTTCGGGTAATACAACACGACAACAACTGACAAGACTGGAGTACACTCCAACTGACTGACCAACAATGAACAACTCGGACTAGTATCGCTCGAATGCCTCGTCGCCATCATCATGCCCCTGTGTCTCAACTCTCTCCTCGCAAGCACCTAAAACATGAAAACATGTTCCGCCCCCACGGGGTCAGTCATCCAGATAATGAATATCAAATACATGTATAACATGATATGCATCCAAAGGCAGAATGAAACGGTACAATGATAATAATAATACGAGATGCTCACAAACCAATATAAGAACCGAGCATTCGTGAAATACTATGCCCACGGCATACTATTAATACCTGTTCAACAGGTTAGAACATAAGTGCCCAACGGCGAATCATAATCACAGAGTACCACAATGAATTACACGACATGAACCAAACCAGAACTGAATTAATTATGAATCACAATGCCCGAAGGCTCCAATGAAATTACCAAGACAATCACAAAGGCCTTAAAGACACTCAGCCAAGTCACAAATATCACAATCACAAGAAGTCAAACGGCCAAGTTGTTATTGATTAGGGCGAAGCCACGTGCAAGCCGTATCACAATTAGGGCGAAGCCACGGCATCGGCCGTATCACAATTAGGGCGAAGCCACGGCATCCGGCCGTATCACAATTAGGGCGAAGCCACGGCATCGGCCGTATCACAATTAGGGCGAAGCCACGGCATCGGTAGTATCACAATTAGGGCCGAAGCCACGGCATCCAGCCGTATCACAATTAGGGCCGAAGCCATGGCATCCAGCCGTATCACAATTAGGGCCGAAGCCACGACATCCAGCCGTATCACAATTAGGGCCGAAGCCACGACATGAAGCCGTATCACAATTAGGGCCGAAGCCACGGCATGAAGCCGTATCACAATGAATGATAGTGTGCTGCCTTGAGTCGTCCAACACGATGATAGTAACACACGGATAGACACCGTCCTTGACAGTCCCAAATTAACACCTCGATTGCCTTAGAACGGCCAACCGACAACAATGATGCAGCGGATGATTCAATACCTCGATTGCCTAAAACGGTCAATCGACAACAATGATACCATAAATGATTGAACACTTCGATTTGCCTTAGAACGGCCAATCGATAACAATGACACGATGAATGAGTGAATACCTCGATTGCCTTAGAAAGGTCAATCGACAACAATGATTTAGTGAATGATTGAACATTTCGATTTGCTTGAGAACGGCAATTCGATAACAATGATATGAAGGATGCCCCGGCACCTTTAATCGGTTACCGACGACGAAGGCGAGAAATGAATAAGCCAATGCCTTTAATCGGCCTGTACAGTTTTAATGACAATCCAAACAGGAATAACAATGATCTCAACGATGTCTTTAATTGACATCTATATTACAACAATCGATACATCGATACCGCGAACCGGCTATCGACAATGACATTAATAATGAGTATCACAATGCCTTGAACCGGCCATTAACGAACAATGAAATATTTGGCATAATTGCCGAAAGGTATCGTATCGAACGATCTCTTAATATCAATGAATTCATGAAGAGACTAAGTCTCGGAATGATACAACACATTCATACACATATATGATAACATTAATCTCATTGACTAGTACAAGTATAAAACTTGCCTCAACCGAAGGCGGTGAAATCCCTCCACGAACAACGAACGGCGTCCTCCGGTAAACACAAGTACTCGAACCACCTTGAATGAAATACAATTCATTCAATAACACAATATCAATCGAAATCAACATAACGACCGAAAGAAACTCTACGAGGCATTTAATCGAACACTAAATGTTCAAAGTTCCTCAAGACCACAAAATCATCAATCGGGTTGAGCGAATCGAAAATATGGATATACAATCCATAGAACATGATTAATAATGTTTACTAACATCAACCGATTCATCAAAATCGGATTAGAAAGCGAAATCAAGAACAATTCTCCAAAAAGTCAACTTGAAAGAAAATCAAGAAATATACCTTGATTCGACGAAATACTCGGATTAGATGATGATATAATCAACAAGGATCTTCCAAAATGCCTTGGAAATGATTAGAATCGGCCAAGAACTCGATTTCGAGCCTCCGTCGCGGACGCCGAAAAAGGAAGAAAAATCGCGTTGAAATGAAATCGCCGAGCCGGGCTATATATAGCCGCGAGTTCTGGCCGTAGCGAGCCTTACGGCCGTAACTCGGACACCTTACGGCCGTACTCGGTAGGCCTTACGGCCGTAACCGGCATTCGTCAAGAATCTGCCCAGCACCAGCCGGACACTTACGGCCGTAACTCGCACACCTTACGGCCGTAACCGGCCTTCGTCAAAATCCGCCCAGCGCTCGTACGGCCGTACCCGATCACGCTTACGGCCGTAACTCGGGCACCTTACGGCCGAATGGCACCTTACGGCCGTAACTCGGCGAGCCAGGCCTGCACGTAGTGACTCGGCCGTGGCCACTCGACGGCCGACGACTGACGAAACCCGAACCGAACACGAGTAAAAATCGAAGATACGGTTACGAAGTACTTGCAAAGACGAATCCAAGCACTAATAGAACACACGATTCCGACCATCCGAAGTGTCGGAATTCGACAACCGAAATAATTACCCCAAACTTTGGGAAATTACAAAAATGGCCCAAAGCGTCGAAAATCACGATACGTGATCGAAACACCGAACCAAAGCTCGCAACATGAATAATAACATTAAATGAACTTGCAGAAACTCGAAACAACTTGATTTGGACGAGATTCGCAAGAATCGAGCTCAAATCTTGAAAAAGTCGCTAAAAGCACGGAACTCAACAAAACGACACAAAGCGAACTCGGATGACAAAAGTGCAGAATTAATTATTCTCGAAATGACGAAAGCGGTTATGAGCGAGTCGTCAAAACGGACTTCCGCCGAAAAAGAAAATTACCGAAAAATCAAATTGCGGATATTACATACTACCCCCTTAAAAGAAGTTTCGTCGAAACTTAAAACAAGTAGGAAGAAGTAATATCCATACGAAAAAATCAACGAGATACACATGAACAAGAATGATCACAATGAATGATAATGAATCGAAATCTAACAAGGATCAAGAATGACTCACCGGGTGAAATGATAACGTAATGAGTGATAGCTCAAATGAAATGATTGGAAACATAGTTTCCCGTGAAGTGAATGATTAGTTTGATAATTATAAGTCTCAACGTGATTGATATATGATGAATGAATTATTTGAATGAATGAACGACAAATGAAATGAATGATTATACTATTACTGAGCAAGAATTAACTTGTTCAAAACCGGTGATGAATGTCCTTACCTATGGCTCTCGAAGCCTGGTAGGACCCCTTGGATGAAGCACGAGCTGGAGTAACAAAGTCCCCCGAGGCCCTTGAGCTCTCTCGAGATCTACCGGCACTAGAACTCCTGCAGTATTTCCGTAGGTGTCCCGGGTTCCCACACAGAAAACAGACAATAGCTGGCACCGTACACCGAGTACTCACGTGCCCTGCTGAATCACAGTTAAAGCAAACAACAGTCGAACTCGTCGTCTGAGAGGAAGATGCTTTCTCAGCACGAAGACGACTGGAAAACGACCTCTTGGACGTCGTAGCCCGATGTCCCTCAGAACGAACCGGCATCCTAGTCCTCTCACCCGAAGAAGCTGAAGGATGCTTCTGAGTAAGCTCCTTGATCAAAAACTCTGCTCCAAGAGCCTTTTCGATGAACTCGCTAAGTGAATTACAATTGTGATTTAACAACTGCATCCTCAACTGCGGATTTAGCCTCTTGCTAAAATATTTGATCTTATCCGCCTCGATGCGGATAAGCGTGAAGCAAGCGAAGTAGTCACGAAACTTCTCGGCAATGACAATAACACCCTCATCCTCGACCAGTTCGGGGTTCAAAACCTCTGACAATTTGGCTTCACGAAGTGGAGCCGGATAATACCTCTCTAGCATGAGGGTCTTGAACTCACTCCAACCACAATCACGATCGAAGGGTTTCACAGAAAGCCACCACGAATAAGCGCCCTTACTCAAGTAATAAGCCGCTACTGCCACTCTACTCTCCTCCGGACACTGAACCATGTCGAAGAGTTTATCAAAATGCTCAAGCCAATGAACAATATCAGCTGGTTCCGACGAACCCTTAAAAGTAGGCGACATCTGACGAGAGATATCCCCAACAATCTGATTCACTCCTCCAGTCTGTCCATGAAATGGCACCTGGTATCCCTGTTGCGGTGGACCACGAACCATCGAGGTCTGCATGGTCTCCACTATCCGCGTCATCTGAGTCATCTGGGCCATCATGCCCTGCATAAATATGAATGGGTCAACCCGCACACCTTCCGAGTGAGATGCCTCTCGGGTACGGCTCCCTGAAAGTGAATGATTATCTGACAGTGAATGAGTAGACTCGCTATTTGATGAATTAATGATATCCCTTCCGTGCGCGTGGGTATGCACACGAGATCGAGTTCGGCCGCATCGCGGCCTCTTCCCATGCGTCCTCTCGGCTCTATCCATACTGAAGCAGGAAAGCCACATGATAATTATAGATCCCGCATGAATATCGCATTATGATTACATTACAGAGTGACAATAATGAGCATACACGCCCTCGCACAATGAATGCATTAATGATTTAATGAAATGATCGCCGACATTACGTCAGAGTATGATAAGGTCGTATGAGACATCAAATGAGGTAACATGATTGCCTGATGAAATTCCTGAAATGATTACCTTGAGCAAGTTAACAAGGTTGAAAATTTGATCCTCAAGATCAACAACTGAACCGTGAGATGGGCTGAACGATTAATGAATTAAGCCGAACAATGAGATTGGTAGTGACGAGTGAATTAGCTAAACGATGAGATTAATTGAGTGATGAATGAATTAGCTGAACGATGAGGTTAATTGAGTGATGAGCAAACAAGCGAGCCATGATATTGTGAATGATGAATGAATTAAGCGAGTGATGAATGAGTTAACTAAGTGATGAATTAACCGACTAATGATATTGGTGAGTGATGAATGAATTATCCGAGTGATGAATTAATTAACTGAATAATGAGATTGGTGAGTAATGAATGAATTGACGGAACAATGAGATTGACTAAATGATGAAGGAATTAATCGAGTGATGAATGAATTAATCGAGTGATGAATGAATTAACCGAGTGATGAATGATATTGGTGAGTGATGAAGGAATTAAGCGGTGATGAATGAATTATCGAGTGATGATATTGGTGAGTGAGGAATGAATTAACCGAGTGATAGATGAATTATACGAGTGATGATATTGGTGAGTGATGAATGAATTAATCGAGTGATGAATGAATTAATCGAGTGATGAATGATATTGGTGAGTGATGAAGGAATTAAGCGTGATGAATGAATTATCCGAGTGATGATATTGGTGAGTGAGGAATGAATTAGCGAGTGATAGATGAATTATCGAGTGATGATATTGGTGAGTGATGAATGAATTAGCTGGGTGATGAGATCAAAATGATGATTGAAAATTATTAAGCGATAAATGAGTTGATCCTTAATGCTTACACAAGTCACACGTGCTCCAAAACAATTAATCATGAATCAATCATAGCACTAATATCACATATAGGTTTCAAAGAAGCATGAGCGATTAATGACATGATGGATGTATGAACACAAAGAGAATCGAGTCCTTACACGGTCATACGAAGCTTCGAGGTCTCGCGATACTAGTCTTCACCGACGACGACTCGATGAATGAATGACTCGTGCGGTCGCACTAATATTACGACTCACAAAACTGGATCGACTAGATTGTCATAACTGACAATCCCACTACTACCGCGCGTCGGTAGGACCACATAACTCACATCTCGGGGTATTTCACAACCCAACGCTCGATACCATTTACGTAACACCCCAAATCCTGTTAGGTTATTACGGTGCCGTGGACCCCACGCCGGAGATCCACGGCGAACATGACTAAAATACGTTAAATTAAACAACAAGGGAAAATCATAGTCCCTACCATGATATCGACACAATATTCCGATAGGGAATTTCAACGACAAAAGTGGCCTACATGGCCAAAATGAAATACTGGCAGCATCCACGAACATCTGTTCGGGTAATACAACACGACAACAATCGACAAGACTGGAGTACACTCCAACCGATCGACCAACAATGAACAACTCGGACTAGTATCGCTCGAATGCCTCGTCGCCATCATCATGCCCCCGTGTCTCAACTCTCTCCTCGCAAGCACCTAAAACATGAAAACATGTTCCGCCCCACGAGTCGATCATCCAGATAATGAATATCAAATACATGTATAACATGATATGCATCCAAAGGCGTAATGAAATGGTACAATGATAATAATAATACGAGATGCTCACAAACCAATATAAGAACCGAGCATTCGTGAAATACTATGCCCACGACATACTATTAATACTGCTCAACGAGTTAGAACATAAGTGCCCAACGGCGAATCATAATCACAGTACCACAATGAATTACACGACATGAACCAAACCAATGAATTAATTATGAATCACAATGCCCGAAGGCTCCAATGAAATTACCAAGACAATCACAAAGGCCTTAAAGACACTCGGTAGAATTGTCAAATATCACAATCACAAGAAGTCGAAGCGACCGGCATTTGTTATTGATTAGGGCGAAGCCACGGCGAAGCCGTATCACAATTAGGGCGAAGCCACGGCATCGGCCGTATCACAATTAGGGCGAAGCCACGGCATCGGTAGTATCACAATTAGGGCGAAGCCACGGCATCGGCCGTATCACAATTAGGGCGAAGCACGGCATCGGCCGTATCACAATTAGGGCGAAGCCACGGCATCGGTAGTATCACAATTAGGGCGAAGCCACGGCATCGGCCGTATCACAATTAGGGCGAAGCCACGGCATGAAGCCGTATCATAATTAGGGCGAAGCCACGGCATGAAGCCGTATCACAATGAATGATAGTGTCGCCTTGAGTGGCCAACACGATGATAGTAACACACGGATAGACACCGTCCTTGTGATCCCAAATTAACACCTCGATTGCCTTAGAACGGCCAACCGACAACAACAATGATGCGGCGGATGATTCAATACCTCGATTGCCTAAAACGGTCAATCGACAACAATGATACCATAAATGATTGAACACTTCGATTTGCCTTAGAACGGCCAATCGATAACAATGACACGATGAATGAGTGAATACCTCGATTGCCTTAGAAAGGTCAATCGACAACAATGATTTAGTGAATGATTGAACATTTCGATTTGCTTGAGAACGGCAATTCGATAACAATGATATGAAGGATGCCCCGGCACCTTTAATCGATTCTGCAAACGACGAAGGCGAGAAATGAATAAGCGATGCCTTTAATCGGCCTGTACAGTTTTAATGACAATCCAAACAGGAATAACAATGATCTCAAAGATGTCTTTAATTGACATCTATATTACAACAATCGATACATCGATACCGCGAACCGGCTATCGACAATGACATTAATAATGAGTATCACAATGCCTTGAACCGGCCATTAACGAACAATGAAATATTTGGCATAATTGCCGAAAGGTATCGTATCGAACGATCTCTTAATATCAATGAATTCATGAAGAGACTAAGTCTCGGAATGATACAACACATTCATACACATATATGATAACATTAATCTCATTGACTAGTACAAGTATAAAACTTGCCTCAACCGAAGGCGGTGAAATCCCTCCACGAACAACGAACGGCGTCCTCCGGTAAACACAAGTACTCGAACCACCTTGAATGAAATACAATTCATTCAATAACACAATATCAATCGAAATCAACATAACGACCGAAAGAAACTCTCGAGGCATTTAATCGAACACTAAATGTTCAAAGTTCCTCAAGACCACAAAATCATCAATCGGGTTGAGCAGATCGAAAATATGGATATACAATCCATAGAACATGATTAATAATGTTTACTAACATCAACCGATTCATCAAAATCGGATTAGAAACGAAATCAAGAACAATTCTCCAAAAAGTCAACTTGAAAGAAAATCAAGAAATATACCTTGATTCGACGAAATACTCGGATTAGATGATGATATAATCAACAAGGATCTTCCAAAATGCCTTGGAAATGATTATAATCGGCCAAGAACTCGATTTCCCGAGCCTCCCGTCGCCAGACGCCGAAAAAGGAAGAAAAATCGCGTTGAAATGAAATCTGGCCGAGCCAGGCTATATATAACCGGCAGGGTTACGGCCAGAATCGGCGAGCCTTACGGCCGTAACTCGGACACCTTACGGCCGTACTCGGCAGCCTTACGGCCGTAATCGCATTCGTCAAGAATACGCCAAAGCCTGACACTTACAGCCGTAACTCGCACACCTTACGGCCAGAGCGCCCGTCAAAATCCGCCCGGCCAAATGCGGCCGTACCCGATCACGCTTACGGACGTAACTCGGGCACCTTACGGCCGTAACCGGCACCTTACGGCCGTAACTCGGCCGACAGCTGCTCCGTAGTGACTCGGCCGTGGCCACTCGACGGCCGGACGACCGAAACCGAACACGAGTAAAAATCAAAGATACGGTTACGAAGTACTTGCAAAGACGAATCCAAGCACTAAGAGAACACACGATTCCGACCATCCGAAGTGTCGGAATTCGACAACCGAAATAATTACCCCAAACTTTGGGAAATTACAAAAATGGCCCAAAACGTCCGAAAATCACGATACGTGATCGAAACACCGAACCAAAGCTCGCAACATGAATAATAACATTAAATGAACTTGCGAGAAACTCAAACTCTTGATTTGGACGAGATTCGCAAGAATCGAGCTCAAGTGCGGAAAAGTCGCTAAAAAGCACGGAACTCAACAAAACGACACCGAAACGAACTCGGATGACAAAAAGTGCAGAATTAATTATTCTCGAAATGACGAAACGGTTATGAGCGAGTCGTCAAAACGGACTTCCGCCGAAAAAAGAAAATTACCGAAAAATCGAAATTGCGGATATTACACCGCCTATGTCAAGAAGACTAAGGTGGAAAAGTTGGAAGCTAGGTCTGCGAAGGGATGTTTCATTGGATTCCCGTCTGGGACGATGGGATATCTATTCTACATGCCCGAAGATCGAAAGATCGTTGTTGCTTTACAAGCACACTTCCTGGAAGATGAGTTCATTAAGGAAGGCGGAGCAGGTAGAAGTATTTCTTTAGAAGAATACAATGAAACTCCTCGGGAGACACCTGTGCAAGAAAATGGAACCGAACTTTCTGAAACACAAGTACAACCACCTCGTAGGTCTAGTAGGGTGTCTTATTTACCTGAGAGGTATGGGCTTGTACACTTGGAGGAGCTGGGTCTCCATGAGGTTCCAAGTGATAGCCAAGAGACCGACATCGACCCGAAGACCTATGACCAAGCGATGGTGGATATAGACTCCGCGAAATGGCGTGAAGCTATGGAAGCTGAGATAGACTCGATGCATGTCAATCAGGTCTGGACTCTAGTAGACCGCCCCAAGGGCATAGTGCCTATTGGGAACAAGTGGATCTATAAGAGAAAGACTGATGGTGATGGCAAGGTTGACGCCTATAAGGCCAGGCTTATGGCAAAGGGTTATACCCAGAAGGAAGGGATCGATTACCACGATACCTTCTCGCCCGTAGCCATGATCAAGTCTATTCGTATGATACTTGCCATAGCTGCCTACCACGATTATGAGATATGGCAAATGGACGTAAAGACGGCTTTCCTTAATGGATTCTTCGAGGAGGAAATCTATATGGAGCAGCCTAAAGGCTTTGTGTCCGAAGTCGATATTCAGAAAGTGTGCAAGCTTCAGCGTTCCATTTATGGACTGAAGCAAGCGTCGCGTAGTTGGAACCTTTGTTTTGACGAGGCGGTCAAGGAGTTTGACTTCGTGCAAAATGAAGAGGAACCTTGTGTATACAATAGGGTTAGTGGGACCAAGATCGCATTCTTAGTACTATATGTGGATGATATTCTACTAATAGGAAATGATGTGGGAATGCTCAGTTCTGTAAAAGCTTGGCTTTCGAGTAATTTCTCCATGAAAGACTTGGGAGAAACAACCTATATTCTTGGAATTCGACTCTACCGGGATAGAGCGAAGAGAACAATAGGTCTTTCCCAAGCCCTCTATATAGATAAAATCTTAAAGCGTTTTAAGATGGATGATTCTAAAAGAGGGTTCCGACCGATGCGACATGGAATAAAACTCACCTTGAAGATGTGTCCTCAAAGTGAGGAACAATGAAAGGAAATGAGTAATATACCATATGTTTCGGCCGTGGGTAGCCTTATGTATTCTATGTTGTGTACAAGACCTGACATCGCGCATGCTGTAAGCGTGGTGAGTAGGTTTCAGGCAAACCCATGTAGGGAACATTGGACTGCCGTAAAGAACGTTTTCAAGTACTTGAGAAGGACTAGAGATATGGTTCTGATGTATGGCGGTGTAGAATTGGATGTGGTGGGATACACTGATTCGGACTTCCAAGGACTGAAGGATGACTCGATGTCTACTTCTGGATACATATTTACTCTTAATGGAGAAGCAGTATCTTGGCGTAGCGCCAAGCAAAGCGCGACTGCTGATTCCACCTGTCAGGCTGAGTATCAAGCAGCCTCGGAGGCTTCCAAGGAAGGGTTCTGGATTAAAAAGTTTAAGGAGAACTTCAAGTGATACCATGTCTTTGTTTGCTGTTCATGTCTGCGACAACGACGGAGCTGTAGCGCAGGCCAAGGAGCCGAGGTTTCACAACAGCACCAAACATATTGAGAGGAAGTATCATCTCGTAAGAGAATTTGTTCGCAAGGGATACATTGTGCTGCACAGAGTAGACCCGGCCGACAACGTCGCCGATTCACTGACCAAGCCACTTTCTCAGACTAGCTTGGAGCGTCATCTGGAGAACATGGGTATTAGATACCATAGTGTGTGGCATTGAGTGCAAGTGGGAGATTGTTAGGAGTATGCCCTTGAATGCCACTCAGAGGATGTTGAGTGAGGGCATTGTACTTGTTATTATGTAAATCATCAATATATATAAGGCAATGGATGTTTTCTTTATTTACTGGTAGTTACTGCATTCCTAACTCGTAAATATACATATAGAAACTAGTCCGTGTATTTGAGAGCAAAACGTTCCACTCCTTATTGGATAAAGGGGTCGGCACTGGAAAGGTTTATAGCTCAAATACTTAATCGTTCGCAAGTCGATGAAACTTGACTGGGCGTTAAGTTTATGTGAAGACTTGTATGACGTGTTCTTTGACAAGGAGAGTGCCTGTCGAACACTAATGGTTAGTGGGAGAACACGTTATAGGTATGCTAATTGGATTAGTATACTCGAACCGACTCACCCTCGATTCGTCACACGGATTTCACTCTGGGACAGTCAATGATGGAATCGAAAGGTTGTGATAGGTATTCGTGAACCTTCGACTTGAGGATTTAGTAGGGATGTGCTTGTGACGTCAAGATTTTTATTAGAGTAGTTCGACCCTATAAACCAGAAGGCGGGGGTCAACCTCGACGTGCATCTTGATGGGCAAGTAGCAGGTCCTACTGAATACCAAGATAGAATTCTTTCTCCTGTTAGTGAACGGGTTGTATGTCCTATGCGGTTATTGGCAGATGAGATCATAAGTCTTTGGCCAAAGCATTGGAGCTAGCTGTATTAGATACACGAGAGCTCGATGATCTCGATTTGCATTAACGCATGCATGGCGTCAAGTACAGATAGGGTTTGACTGACCGTGACCCCATAACTTGATCGGGACATTTGAAAGAAGGGTTTATACGTGTACTGGTATTCATGACAGAATGGTTCTTGAATGATCACAATCATTCGTTCTCAGTCGGGGTACAGTGTAGGCCACCAGGCTGGCTAGGTGGTGCTACTACTCTTTGGTTCCTCCCACTGCTGACTGAGTCGGACCTACCGAGTCGCGCATTAGTATTGATGACGGAATGAATCGAGCTTGTTCTCTCATCATGAATATTAGATATTGGATATCTAATTTGGGACATTAGATGTCTAAATAGATTTATTGGATAAATTGATTTACGGCCTAAATGAATTAAATAAATTACTGGGTGATTAATTTTATTCATGAATATAATTATTTCTTGGAGAAATTAATTATGTTATTTTGTATTTGATATGTTTAATTAATTGGATTAATTAAACGATATAAATACATCGAAACGGAATTGGAGTTTATCTGTTTGGACTCTCGGGAGTCCGAAATGAACCGAACTCTTCCTATAATTCATCTTGGCCGCCCCCCACTTATAACCATGTGTGTGTATTGACTTGTCCCCATCATGGTTTTGGAATCTCATGTGTTGAGGGGACAAGCATCTTATACATTATATGGGGAATCTCTCATGTGATATGATTTGATTTTATGTGGGTTGAATAAGAAGGGGAAGAGGACTTTGATCTCACTTCACTAAACCTTTTGGAAGCCTTCCAACGTGAGGATAGAGAGAGAGAGAGATAGACTTTGAGTTTAACACTCATCTTCATCTTCTTCATTCACTTCTTCTCCATTTTCTTGGAGAAAAATTGAGAGAAATTATTGAGAGATATATTATACACTTAGAGTGTAGTAATAAAAGCTTCATCACTTGATTCTAGCCGTAACCTTAGAGGTTAATCAAGTGTTGTTATTCCGGTCATTTTTCCGGCGCGTGGCAAGTAGAGACGCGGTGCTTTCGGCGTTGGATCGTTCAAGGGCTTGGAGCGGATTGAACTCCTAGAGATCAAACTAAAGCTTGTGGAATAGCTCAAGAGAAGGTTACCATTTAATCAACGGACTTCGAGGGTTAGTTTCTTAGGACTCTTGCTATTCGTTTTTGATATTCATATATACGTAGCTCGATCGATCCTCGTAGGGATTCGGCTCGAATTAATTTTCGTTTTACCGCTTCCGCTGGGCCTTCGTTTTAGGCACCGAATCCCAACAATAAGGTTCACAATCGGTAACATGATCTAGTTGCAAACGACTCAAACAAGAGGCAGATAAAAAGAAGTGTGAAGCACCAGTATCAAAAGAACACAAACGGGCTGAGAATGGATCTCGAGAGTACCTGCAATCATGCTGGCTTCAGGATCGTTGGCTCTCTTCATCTCGTAGACTCTGGGTTTTGCAACTCCGGTAACAGGTGTACCAGCTTGATTTCCGCGGCCCATCCCTTTGTTTGCCCCGGTAGTCTGATAGGAAGCGGACGGATGAGCACGATCCTGGACAGATGACTGTACTGGAGCAAGAGATGCTATTGGAGTACGCCCGGGTCCACTCCTTCAATAGCGAGCATGATGTCCATTCTTTCCACAAGTGTGACAGGCAACGGCCGACTTAGGACACTTGGAGCTGATATGCCCTTGGTCCCCACAGTTATAACACACGACAATTGAGCTGATTACCCGAGAGTGCGTTCCGGTCGGCTTCGGCGCCATAGGTGGCCGTTCAGAAGGATTTGGTACTGACTGGGGCTTCTTGAACATCCCCCGGTTACTATCTGCCTGGGTCTGGTTCCTCGATCTCTTGTTGGAAAACTGAGGCTGCTTCTTGGAAATCTCCTTCGCAGTAAGTTCATACTCCAAAGCCTTCTCAATAAACTCTGGTAGGGTCGTACAGTGGTGATTGAGAAATTGCATCCTCATTCGGGGTTTAAGCCTCTTGAGGAAGTATTTGATCTTATCAGCTTCCGAACGGACAACTGACGTAGCAAAAGGGAGAAGTGCTTGGAATTTCTCGCCAATAGTTAACACATCCTCGTCTTCAGACAGATCGGGGTTCAGTAATTCGGACAGTTTGGCTTCACGGAGGGGTGCGGGGTAGTAACGGTCTAGCATAAGATTTTTGAATTCTTCCCAGGTACTCGCGCCATCAGCAGGCCTCACAGAAAGCCACCAAGTATGGGCACTCTTACTAAGGTAGTAGGCTGCCACAGCAACTCGATTCTCCTCTGGGCACTCCACCATCTCGAATAGTTTCTAGAAATGCTCTATCCAGTGTACAATGTCAGCAGGCTCAGATGAACCTTGAAAAGTCATAGGTCCCTGTCGTGATATGTCGCTAATAATCCGGCTCACGATCCCGCCATGCACCGGAGGCGGAGGCTACTGCCCCTGCTGTTGACCAGTAGTATTCCTCTGCATAGCTTCCATTAGCTGACCCATTTGGGTCATCTGGGCCATCATGACCTGCATCACAGCATAAGGATCGACACGCGCATTCTATCCAGTGTGATGCGATTGGTCCCTAGAAGGCGAATCGCTGCCTGTGGAACTCTGCTCCACATTCGCGCGCCTGTTGGCTCGTGGTATCGGGATTCGGCCCCTTCCGCGGCCTCGCCCCCCTCTGCCACGACCTCTTAGATTCCTTTCCATACTTAAAGAATCAAGTCATAAGTACAGTTCAAGTTAACAATCATAATTCATGCTAAGTTAATAGCAACAAGGAATTTCATATCCAACAAAGCAGTTCGTAATGAATCACTGGCACCGCAGGTGCTACACACTCAATATCATATCAACATCAAGTTGAAACAATTCCAATCACATAATTAATTTAGGTTTTCCTCAAACAGATGAATTTTACCACATGTTAGCAAGATGCCAAGATCAGTAAAGAGACCAATACGTCATCAATATTATGCCAGTAATCAAATTATGGCTCATGAGAAACATACCCTATTCGACGGGTCAGGCGCTTGCACAGGTTACACGTGGCACGAAGGTTTCTTGATGCTAATTCGATTCTACAATGACTCAAAAGAAAACACACTCTCTGATACCATCTTCTGTAACAGCCCGAAAACGGCGGCTATTACAGTGTCGTGGACCCCCACCGGGACCCACCAGGCGATATCACGATATGAACCTATATCCCGACAACGTGGTACCGTACCACAATATTAATCAAAACCCCGATGTGGAGTATAAATTATACGTGTCTTAATTTGGGCAATCGTACACAGGATCCAAATTCGGTATAGACCATATGAAGATGGGCAATACCTTACAAATTATAATACAATCATCCGACACAAAATACAAATGAAAACTACAATAAGACTTAACCGAACATAAAAAGACTCGGGGCCCCCGAATTAGCATCCTTCAAAACCCTCCGTCACCACCGTGCTACTCCTGTGCCTTGCCCTTTCCTCGCCCTGAAATACAAGTATTTCGCCCAAACCACAGGGTCAGCTATACATGATAATAATTCTCATGACATTATACAATTCATATACATACAGATCTCAAAGAAACAACCGACTACTGAATATACCCCACAAGCGTATAAACAATCAGTCCCAACTGTCGAACATATCTAAATATACGACCGACCATATAATATGGTTCAAGACGGACATCATAGTACGCCCGATCCGGAAATGTGTCCGTGCACATGTCCACCCCGTATACAGAATCCAGAATATACGTGGGACGATGTACCTAATTAGCCTCACGAACTACGTCTCGTGTGCACGATCTAAATGCGGAAACATCCACGCATGATCATCAATTGCCCGGCTAAAAATCCTACACATAACCAATCGGCACGCAGATATGACTCCAGAGATGTCACGATGCAACATGACAACGAAACTCAACGGATTACACCTTTATCAAGAAATCGAACGACTCACCGAAGTTTCAACAAAGCTCAACAGAACCAACGATAACAAGAACGGTAAACTCGGGCATACCATCCCACCACAAATGATAACACGATCAAGGAACATCACCATATCATGAATCATAGATTCTCAGAACATATCATATACACGAAACGCATAATAACCACAAGAATTCAACCATCATTATAACCAAGCAAGATAACTTGCCTCAATTCCGTAGATGAATAATCCTTCTTTGAATGATCAAACGAACGGTATCTCCATCTAACAATACTCACGTGAACAAGCAACCTTGAATGAAATGTATTTCATTCAACAACACATTCGTACGATAACGGTATCATTACATAGAAACAATATTCGTAAATTTACTTGAATAGATCAATTATCCTATTGGTCATTTTAATGTTTCAATTACGAATCATCATAAAACATGTTTATTATGTTCATTCACATATTCTAGCATTAATGTCAAGCATTTAAAGTCAAAAATATTACCGATGTAACATTTTGAAAACATCTTTTCAAATCATCGGCACTTCGGATTATGATATAAGTTTGTGTTTAATTACATTCTTCATTACCTTACCAACGATTACATTAAACCGGTCCAGAAATGAAATCGTAAGTTTAAGTTTTTAACAAACTAAGAACGTCATCCTATTATATGTCTCCTAATACACACGGATTAGTGTAATTGAGTTCGGCTACCCATTCTACCTCATTAGTAATACCATAATCACTACAATCATCCTAAGAGCATTATCAACATATTAATGTAATGATTAACACCTCTTTAAGTTATCAACGACATCGATTAACTTGAACACATGAAGATTACGACTGTATTCTATCGAAATCCATTGTTTTACTTTGAAGAAGTTATCAAAAACCTAGTATATCGTTTGGATGTCCGGGACTCTAAACATAACATCACTCAATCTTGTAATAATTATTTTCAGGGGATTAACATAATCCTTTAAACAATTCATTACATCAATTTATTGATTTATCACCAATATCGATTTTAGAGGGCCAAATATATGGTTTCATGTTACCTTTCAAGGATCAATTGAATGTTCAAGACAAGGGTAGCATTTCACACCTCTAGTCATCAAGGATTCCATTACTTACATGTTTTTGGTGTCAAGATTAAAATCAACTTCCTATTATTATGTTATTAATCAGGTTTTATCTATCTTTATCAACACAACCATATTATGAAGTTATCATACATCAACAAGTAATACCAACACTCCTAATGTTGTTCTTCACTTAGTTTGAGCATGATTCAAATAATTTATCATGTTTATACTAGATTAAACTAACATTATGTGAAGTGTTTATATACTAACATCATCATAAGCATAGATTTAATATGAGTTAAAGAAAAACCAACCTCAAAATGAAGAACAACACCAACACTTCCAAGAACACACTTCAATCTCCTAATCTCCAAGTCACAAACCAAGTGCTGAAGCTCCAACACAATATAGAAGGGATAGAAATCGATTTGGCAGGGTGGGGAATCGTTTTCTCAGGGGAAGAGTTGAATGAGTCGAGTAGAAAAATGAAAGGCAAGTCATATTTTTATAACCTGAACTCAGCATTACGTGAGGGGTTAACGTACGTTAAAGCCCTTACGTACGTAATCTCATGAACATTACGTACGTAGTCGATTTATCAGATCTTTCTGACTTGAAATACACAAGTTGTTACGTACGTAAATATAGAACTATTACGTTTGTAATAGCCGTTGACTTGGCTGTCGCGATCGACTCCTGACCACCTACCCACGTTCGGTCCCACCCGCCGAAAGGCGGGCTGCTGATGGATACCCTGCATTACGTACGTTAACATATTAATGTTACGTACGTAAGGCTACGTACATAGCGTACGTAAAGAAGATAGGCCAACGTACATTAAGTTCTATAACAAGCAAAAATGGAATTCTCCCAATATCACCCAACAATCAATATAGTATGAATGACCATGATTCCAACTTAACATAATTCATCAATATACTTGCTACAACAAATACAGATATGGTGCGACAATACTTAATTTAAACGAAGAATATAGTGGTAGAGGTGCGGATATTACAATGATGAGGATTTTGACTCTATTTTTCCGCTATACGAAACTAGAAATAGAAGGCATTTGAAAAATTAAACTTCACGTATTTGTCATTTGGTAAAGTGATTCCCAAGTTGCTATATTTTTACCCATTTCTCAACTGAAATCAGTTAGCTGCTCATATTCCTCCCATATTTATGTGCTATCTTTCTGGCATTGATCATTACAAAAGAAACCTTTTTTTTGTTATTTTTTTGTTTGACAAGATTTTTACTATATTTTTCTACATTCATTCCTCCTTCGATTTCTTACTTTCTGCTGATCAAGCCTAACAGATTTTCTACTTTTCTGGAGTTAATTGTGCAAATCTTTTTTTTAACATTTTTGTACAGAACCCTTCTTGAAGATTTTCAAATTTACATTTAATTAATTTTCTTGAATTTTTTTCACTTGATCCTGAAGGTTCTTGATGCCATGGGACTTTGTTATGGAAAACCCATTAAACCCCAAAAAATCAATCTGAAAATCCAGTAATCCCAGTAATATGAAAATAACATTAATGTCGATGATGGATCCAATTTGTGCATTAAGTTCTACTCGGAATAGTTGTACTCGTGACTAACTGCAGCTTGTGAGTTTCATCTAGTAATCCACGGGCTAACTGCAGCTTGTGAAGATAATTGCTAAAAATCCACGGGCTTTTGTATCGGACTATTTCAGCACAACGACCATCGTACTACCTGAGGTGAGTTTGCTACACTCCTGTCTTGAGGGATTTTTCTTTCTTTTTTTTTCTCCGGTTGATGTTCCCCCCTATGGCAATTTGCTTTAGGTTCTGTTTTGTGCTTATTTATGCTATCAGGTTGTCAGGTTTAGACATGGTCATTTTGATTCTTACACCTAGTTCACACTGCACTAGGTATTTTTCTCTATCTGATCTTGCACACACTTGGTTGTATGTGTGTGTGTGGACCAATGGTAAGAAAAAACACTTGGAGTTGGTTGCTACATTGAGTGAAACAATGAATAATAAAATTTTAAAAAAGTCAAGTGAAAAAATTGAAGCTTGTTTTCGTGTCGCTTAAATAAAAATGCGACGCATACACCAAAAACAGAAGGCCGGTCAAGAAATTAGGTGGCGAATCTATTGCCTTTGATAAATAATTTTATATTATGTTTATGTGTTACAGGATGAATGATAATTTGGATAGTGATGATGAATGAGGATCATCAATACGATGTTAACAATAGACAAATGGAATACTTACACAGTACATTACAACAAAATTTCCATACTGGCACATTACATTACAACAAAATTAACCACTGCACTGCTGCTATTGGAATTTATTATTTGAAGTACCTTCATAAAGAATAGAAGAGAACGTCATGTGATGTCTATATTTTTAGGTTGAAGAATTAAAATCTGGAAATGAGCATCTCCTTTTTTGAGAAATTTCGCATGAGAAAACATGTGTTTACTAATTAATTTAGTAGAGGACTTGAAAATGAAGTTTGGCTTGACATCACCTCAAGATGTCAGTCTACATGAATCTGTCTGGCTATATTTTTACATATGATTGGGTATGCAATGCAACATCAGTTAGAGACATGGAAGAAAGATTCCAACATTCTGGTAAGACAATATCAAGAGGAAGGGAATATAGGAAACATCAAGAATTTAATTAGGGTTTATATTCCCTATATAAGCTTGTTGTTGGTTGTTTCGTTACTTATGATCTTCTGTTTATTAACTTATCACTAAATAGGCACATGTCTACTCTACCTACATCTCGTTCCACTTCTCCAGCAGAGACTATATCGAGGAAAACTAGACCATCGACACGATATAGAGATATGACAAAAACACGAGTAAATGGAAAAAAATTACCGCTTGACCTCGATAAGGTCACAGGAAAAACTAAAAGGGCTCATAAAGTAAAGTTAAGCACGTATTTGGGAAAACTTGCTCGAGATAATGTTTCTATTTTGCACCCTAGATGGTTAGAAGTACCAGAATCGGATAAGAATATGATTTGGCAGGATGTTTTGGTATGTTCACTAAAACCTTATCTACTTAACTCGCATGTTTTGACATTTTAAGATATTTTACCATATTATTACTGCCTAATTCTTCAATTTTCATTGTTATTGTTCGTCCAACTTTGATATTAGCAATAACGAACAATTGAAAGAGAAGATATTGCAATCAGTGGGCTTAAAGTGGAGACAGTTTAAATCAGAATTGACACGTGACTGGGTATATGGTGCATACAAGGACATGTCTCCTTGTAAAAAATACAATATCTCGGAGACTGATTGGGACGAATTCAAAAAAATTAGAATAGATCCTTCTTGAAAGGTAAACCTGAGTTTTATTGTTTACTGCAATGCTTGTGTATTGTTATTCTTGTGTTAGTGTTCCTCTTCATAATCACAGGTAAAAAGAAAAAAAAACACAGGACATCCAAAAACTGAACACGGCTCCCCATACTATGTCTCGCGGAGGGTATGACTGGCTTGAAGAGAAGATCATGGAAAGTAAACTAAAGCAACGGCAAGAGGAAGCCAAACAATCTGGTGCTGATACAATTGTTGATCCTCCATCTCCTCCGACACGCCACCAAAAATATAAGTTGGGTCGAATTAAGAAATCGAGTGAGATGACATCTGATGTAGCACGCGAGATTGCTAAGAGAATTGTAAGTTATTAATTTTGTTCTGTATTTGCCTCAAAGAATTATGTTCATACATATGACTATCGCATTTTCCCTTTATTGTGGTGATTAGAATCACTTCCACTTGCGCTAAAAAAAATCACTTCCACTTAATGACTGTTTGATTGATTGATAACTAAAATCATGGTGTGAAATTGCTCTGATTGATTGATAAGAATCACATTTTTAGGTCTTGCTTTTCTATCATATTGTATTATAGCTGTGTTCTTTCTATGATTTTCAGACCAAATCGATTCTGCTAGGCTATTGGAGTAATTTGTTTTTCTTTTATGAGGTTGCCATTATATTAGGTACCCTGCTGCATTTTTATTATTTTTTATTTTTCACAAAATTCATCTGAGGGCTAAAGATTTGATCTTTTTTTAATGTTCTGCTTCCTATGTGTAGCCATGCTTTCCATATGAATTGTATAGATACTTGGCTCTTGTCGAATTCCATGTGTCCCCTTTGTCGGGGGCCGGTTTTTTGTCCTGGGCATGCTTTACCATGTAATAATTAGAAAGATCTAAATGCTTAAAGACCATTCCACAACACGAGTAATAACTATTTGACTTGTTGTTATTAATTTTTGTTTAAATATATGATTGTTTTACTAGTTATTCAAATGCTCTATCTTTATTCGTTGTAGGATGAGTTTGAGGAGCAGTGCTCACAGGGTTCCTTTGTTAACGAGGGTCGCAAGGATATATTATCAGCTGCAGTTGGGCGACTAGAGCACCTGGGTCGTGTTCGTGGTGTTGGATTCGGTGTGGGCATTTGAGAGTACTTTGGAGGTCATTCTCGTGGGTCGGCAACATCATCAATAAGTCCAGAATTTTTGGAGTGCCTAACACAAAAGATTACACACGAAGTCACACAAAACTTAAGGAAGCAGTTCGGCTCCGCTTTGGAATCATTGAATCAATCTCAACATACTCCAGTACATAATGACACACCTACTCTATGTGTCAGCACAAAGGGGAGTTGTATTGTCACTACAAACCCCTCGGGGGAGGATACAAACGTGGACAAGGTCGATCGAGTTGAGTTGTATATCGATGAGCATCCTCCTCGTCTGGTGGCCCTTGGGAGAGTTATTGAGGGGGGGGGGGGGCAACCTTACACGGTGTGCCTCTATCTGGTGATTTAGCTAGAGTGGTGGTTGAAGATGTTCGAGACGCTGATGCTCCAGTCCCGGTTCCCACGTCGGAGGTAAGTTTAGTGGGGAAAGTCGTAGGTGGTTTTATTGCATGGCCAAGGCGTCTAATCAAATATGTTTTAGCACATGTATTTCTTCCTTTTATCTTTATTAGGAAAAGTATATATTTTATTAAATAGAAATAGAATAACTAATAATAGTCTTCACTAAGATAGTTATTTCATATTTTTTAAGGATATTGCGCGACCAAACAAGAAACGAGTTCGACTGGTTGATGATTCAGAATCCGTACAAAATCCCATTTTGAAATTGCTTAAAATTTCCCCATCCCTTTATGATAATCCTTTGCGGGTGCCGTTGGGTGATTTCTTTGGCCTAGTTGATACTGATGTGCCATTGTACGTATGCCACATCGATGTTTTAGAAATCTTTCAGGGGAATGATTGGCTTAGCATCTCAGTTATGCAACTCTGGATCATGTACGTAAATTTTATAACTAATTTTAAATAATATGAATTTATGTTTGTGTTATGTTTTAGATTTTGTTGTTATATCGTTTTTGTGTGAAACGTAGCTTTATCATGATGATAGTGTTAATTACGATTCAATTTTGATGATTATTACATACATTAAACACTTTTGCTAAAGTCAGTGAACAAATTGTGATTTATACTGTGAATCGGTTATGCAACTCTGATAATAATCTGCATTTAATTTACAGTTATCAAAAGTTAATCTTCTTTTTATTGATTATTAGGTACCTAAAATCACTAATCGTATAAACGGTGAATGATAATTTGTATGGATTCCTTGAGCCTCAGTCTATACAAAGTATGGGAAATAAGAAGTCTGAAGCCACGTCGTACATTCTACGACATATCCGGGATTCGAAAAAACAGGTTTTCTAGGAGCTTATCACCATGAGTAAGTACAACGACCTAACAATTAGCGTCAGATTTTGAACAATGCAACACTTTTGGTTAAATAAGAAATTTTATAACTTGTTTAACAAAATTAGCTTGTTTGTTTTCAAAATGCAGGCGACATTGGCAACTCTTGGTAATTTTACCTAAGCAAGGGACTCCCGTGTGGTTTTGTTCATTACATCGTAAGCCCGATCAGGATATCAAATTCATAGTGCAGAGGTAAGCTTCTAAAGAAGTGAAATGAATAAAGATAGAATAATTTATACATTTTACTTCGGTTGGATATGTTTTTCTATTCGGATATGTCTTTCTTCTGTGTAAAATATTTATGGTCATGTAGGAGATCAGAATTATAGTACCTCCAGACCTTGATTTCAGTTGATGCTTTTGGTTGGTTTGGCAATGAGGTTGAATAAAGTATCCCTGGTATATGAGTTTGATGCAGCAGCTTATTTGTTTGTTTCCTAAATCCACCTCGGACCTGTCCTCTGTCCTCTCACTTTTTGACATTGTGATCGGGATCGTTCTTTTGTTCATCTGTCATGACCCTGTTAATACTAATAGTCATTTCTAGTGAGCAATTATTATTATTAGTCGCACTATTGGCTATGAAGGGTTTTGATTGTTGTTGAGTCGAATCAATTCCTTGTACTAATCTCAAGAGTATGATGTGCGATATTTGTAGATGAACATATAAAAAAGGGCTTTGAAAATGGCTGATTTATTAGACTCATTTAATAATAATGAAACTAAAAATGTTGAGGAGTAATACAGACAAATAGGCTGAATAGCCTGTATATAGAAAAGAAAATTAAAGTTTTGAAAGTGGACAGGAAAATCCTCTCTGCAGACAGAGGAAGAAATCGTGGCAGCTCCAACCTAAACATGATAAAATGTACAAATACAAAAATCTGATAAGCTTATATTCAAGTTCTTGAGATTAGTTTTATAGTTTGTTGAATACTTCATAAAATATATATACTCTTGTACTATTTTCTTACTTTAACAAAAAAAAAATATTACAATCCTGTGACCTCTTGTACTATTCATAACACAATTATATTTTTCTTACTTCCAGTATTGTGACCTCATTGAGAGTGTTGGATGGTGCGCACGAGTAAATCTAAGCAGGTCATTCAATAGATTTATCCCAAAGTAAGTAAAATTTCAATCCCAAAACCTACGTATAATTTTATGTGATTTTATCTTGCTTGACAAATATTCTTTTACCGATTGCAATTTTTATATTTTTTTTAGTATAATAAACAAAATGGTGGTTGGGAGTGTGGATATTATGTTATGAACTAGATGCGGACCATAGTTCAGGCTGGTATTGCAGAAAATTGGATGGAGGTAATTTTATCAAGTCAAACTAATCATATTTTTTTTCTGTTTTTGTACTGAAAAGTATTTTTATAAATTATATGACAGATATTTAGTGATACTCAAGCTCTTCCTGAAGAGAGCATTAAAGAAATTCGAATGCAATGGGCGAAATATTTTCTTACCAAATTTGTTTAGATTTTTTCTATGACATACAAACTGTTGGTTCTTGTTATTCTCGAACCGGTAAGTTCATGAAGTTAAAGCTTTCGAGACTTTTATAGGGATGTGTATTTTTATTTTGTAGTTAGTTGATAATGCTTGTTGTAAACAGTTAAGATTTAGTTATTATGTCTTTGCTTCATAGTTTTTTTTTTGGCTGCTTCGGAAAAGAGTCTTTGCTTCATAGTTGATAATACATTCATTGCCTAAAAATTATGTTGGGTTGCTTTTCGTTTGAGATGTTGCTAATTGAAGTGTTTGTGATCAGAAAAATATGATGGTATAGGTTGGCCCAATTTTATACAGGTGGAATTGGCTGGCACATCTGCCTGAATGAAAAAATAAAGCAAATTAACATCGGTTTAATTAGAAACCAATGTTAAATTCTGGGAACCATTCACATCGGTTCAATTAGAAACCGATGTGATTAAACCGTAACAACATCGGTTAGGAAACCGGTGTGAATAATAATTTTTTACATCGGTTGAAAACTGATGTGAACCAACATCGGTTAGGAAACTGATGTGAATAAGAATTTTTCACATCGGTTGAAAACCGATGTGAATGGTTAGAAAACCGACGTGAGTAAGAATTTTTCACATCGGTTAAAAACCAATGTAAGTCAACATCGGTTTTAAAACCGATGTGAAAAATTGACATCGGTGGATACGACATCGATTATAAAATTGATGTGAATCAACTAAAAAAACCGATGTCGTATCCTCTTTTCATATTAGTTGGAAGAAAGTGAGGAGGGCCAAGCTCTACTTCCTTACTGAAAAAATGAATGCACTCAACAGAAAATCCCCATTACAACAACTCGTAAATAGAAAAGCTATGTATATTAGCTGTGTTGAATAATTTTTGAAAAACGATTACTTGAAAAATAACAGAATATATATATATATATATATGTATATATATATATATAAAATATATATGTTTTATCTGAATCCTGCAAAAAATCAGTTAGCCAAGAAAAGGAAAATTCCGTTTGCGTAAGCGATCGAAAGTGTCGCTGTTGAGTCCAGAATATCTGTCTCCTTAAAGCAAATTCGCCATCACCACGGTGTATGACGTCTGCCTCCCAGGATAAAACAACAGCTCGATGCAGTGAATCGATGATGCGCTGCACCCTCAACGAACTAGAACAATTCTGTATACTATCACCGACCGAAGAAGAAAAAACGAAGAAGAAAAATATCTGACTGTAAAGGCTCTCGAAAATTCATACGTATTAACTGTGTAAAAAAACGAGCCCCTCAAGCCGGGTATTTATAGGTGAAGGCTGGAGGAGGTTGTGTGCTGGAGGAACTCTATACCGACTAGGATTGGTATCTGGAGGAACTCTAAACCGATAAGGATTGGTATCTCAATACTTATCCAGATCTGTTTAATTCGATTTTATCCGGATCCAAAAAATTCTGAATTTATTAATTGAGGTATTTTCAGTAAAATAAAATTTTACCGAATAAAATTGCAGTAAAAAGATAACTTCGAGACGCCGAGACATTTCGCCCAAATCGCCCTTCAACCGAGACCGACCCGACCCGACCCGAACCGAGCAGAGCCGAGCCGAGCCGGCCGGACGGCGGCGACGGCGTGTGTGTGCGTGTGTGTGTGTGTGTGTGTGTGTGTGTGTGTGTGTGTGCGCGCGCGCGCGAGGGGCGCCTAGTCACACATCCACACATGTCTCACTTTTTGAACATGCCTTTGTCCACATCTCCTTATATACTCACAATTTCTCCCTTCTTTTTCCAATGTGGGATAGCATCCCAAACCCATTTCTAAAGGATTCACTTTGGAATATTATATCTCATTCATACCTCAATCATTTTGAGTCTTCTTATATGTTTTGGAAACCTCGTATGGAGTACTACGTATTCCAACTAAGTCCCGACTTTAACTCGTAGTCGAGCCCACTCAAAATTTCCTCTCAAGTGGGCTGCTCAAAACAGCCCATTTCCTCTATTATATCTAATATTTCCAACAATCTCCCATATGAATGAGATTGATGGTCCAGCAGCACACGTTAGAAACGGAGTTGACTTGGTGATAGTTACTACGGTTAGGCATTGCATAGGATAGGTAGAGTATGCTCCTTGAACCTTCCCTCGAAAAGATATATTCTCCTTACTGGCTAGACAGTGTGACAAGATGCATTTGAACTGTCCGACCGCTGGTGTAAGTGATCGTATATCCTTCACAAGTGCCCTTCCTAATTTGTTCTGTTCTCATTATTGTGCCCATTTTGGCCGTGGACACCGTCCTGGTTCTGCGAGAGTTTCTAAAGAATTGTGCCTTTGCAATTCTCTTTTGAAGCGGCCCCTCTTCTCTCTAACATAGGTGATTCTCTTTAAGTGTTTTGAGTAAACCCGTATTTTACTCCACCCGACTATACGTTGTCGACTTAAGAATCATTAAAAGCATAAGCTTAACCTCTCCCTACGTGTATCACTGTTTTCATCCTAGGAATGATCGGTTCGGGGTAACCCCCCACAGTGATCGTGCCCAATTTTATAGATTGGTTGTCCCATTGAACCTAGATCTTGGGATCTCCAGTCAGCTTAGGTTGGGTATCCTCCATAAAACCATCAGCTCAAGGCAATAGACCCATTCCTCTTGATGATTTACCAACAAGGTCTCTTGATAACCCTTTGGTTAGCAGATCCGCAATGTTATCCTTTGATGACACATAGTTAGGGCTGTAAACGAACCGAGCCGAGCCGAGCTTTGACCTAAACGAGCCGAGCTCAATTTTTTTCCCTGACGAGCCGAGTCGAGCTCGAGCCGAGCTCGAGCTGTTCGCGAATAATTATATATTTTTAAATTATTTAAATAATATATTTGAATTATTTAAAATAAATATTTTAAAATAATCATTAAAAATTATATATTTTTTTAAATATATATAAAAATTAATATTTTAATATATGAAAATTATTTAAAAAATTATTAATCTATAATATAATATATAAATATTATTAAAATAAATTTAAAAATATATTTACTAATCAAGCTTAACGAGCCGAACCGAGCTCGAGCCGATCTCGAGCCGCAAATGCCCAAGCTCGGCTCGAGCTCGTTTTCTTAACGCACAAATTTTTGTGTTCGAGCTCGAGCTCGAGTTCTTAACGAACCGAGCCGAATCGAGCCCTTAACGAGCCGAGCCGAGCTTTGTTCGCGAACAGCTATGTTCGTTTACAGCCCTACACATAGTCAATAGTGATAACTCCTGTTGATATCAATTGTCTAATGGTATTATGTCTCCTCCTTATGTGACGAGACTTACCATTGTACATTACGCTATGTGCCCTACCAATCGCAGATTGACTATCGCAATGAATACATATTGCGGTCACAGGCTTTGCCCATCTTGGAATATCTTCTAGAAAATGGTGTAGCCATTCTCCCTCTTCTACACATTTATCTAAGGCTATAAACTCGGACTCTATCTTTGACCGAGATATAAGTGTCTGTTTCGAAGATTTCCATGCCACTGCTGCACCGGCTAGTGTGAATACATAGTCTCTTGTTGACTTGGAGTCTTTTATATCAGATATCCAATTTGCATCACTATATCTTTCAAGTATTGCTCGATATTTGGTATAGTGCAGCCCATACTCACGAGTCCCCCTTAAGTATCTTAGTACCCTTATGATCGCCTTCCAGTGATCCTTTCCGGGGTTGCTCGTGTACCTACTTAGTCTACTAACTGAGTAGGCTATATCTGGTCTTGTACAGCTCATCAAGTACATCAGACTTCCTATTATGCGTGAGTACTCAAGTTGAGATACTCATTCACCCTTATTCTTGGATAGTCTCAACGTCATATCCACCGGGGTTTTGGCTGTGCCAGAGTCATCCTTATTAAATCTTTCAAGGATTTTGTCCCCATAGTGGGCTTGACTCAGCATGAGACCTTCCGACATTCGTGTGATTTTAATCCCTAAATTACATCTGCGAGTCCCATATCCTTCATATCAAATCTCGACCTCAGTATATCTTTGGTCGATTTGATTATTCTTTCATTACTACCGGTAATGAGCAAGTCATCTACATATAGACACAAAATGACATAGCCATCTTCTGTGTCTTTCACATATACACATTTGTCGGATTCATTAATTTTGAAGCCACCGCTTATCATGACATGATCAAATTTTTCATGCCACTGTTTTGGTGCCTGCTTCAATCCGTACAAATAGTTTACCAGCTTGCAGACTTTCCTTTCTTGTCGAGGAGTAGAGAACCCCTCGGGTTGTTCCATGTAATTTCCTCTTCCAAGTCCCCATTAAGAAAGACAGTCTTAACATCCATTTGATGAACTTCTAAGCCTCGTAATGTTGCGATGGCAAGTATCATCCTGATGGAAGTTATTCTCCTCACAGGAGAGTAAGTGTCAAAATAGTCTAGGCCTTCACGTTGGTTATATCCCTTCGCTACGAGCCTAGCCCTATATTTATCAACTGATCCATCTTTCAGTTTCTTTTTGAAAATCCACTTATTTCCTAATGGTTTACACTTAGGAGGTAATTCCACTAGTTCCCAAGTATGATTATGTAATATAGAATCAATCTCTTCTTTGATAGCCTCCTTCCATAGAGGTCCATCCGTCGAGCTTACAGCTTCTTTGTAAGTCTGAGGAGCCTTTTCGAGCAAGTAGGTGATGAAGTCTGGTCCGTAAGACTTCTCTGTACTTTGTCGCTTGCTCCTTCTAGGTTCGTCCTCATTATCCATTATTTGGTCTTCACTATCTTCATCCATTAGTTCAGAAGTCTGTTCGGATGAGATAAGGGGTTTACTTGCATCCATACAAGGAAAGATATTCTCAAGGAATGACGCATTCCTTGATTCCATAATCGTATTTTTGTGAACCTCAGGCACTTTGGATTCATGCACAAGGAATCGGTAAGCATTGTTGTTGTGTGCATATCTAATGAAAATGCAGTCAACCGTTTTTGGGCCTATTTTAACTATCTTAGGAGTAAGTATCAGCACCTTTGCTAGACACCCCCACACTTTCATGTAATTGTAGGAAGACTTGACTCCTTTCCACAATTCATAAGGAATTTTGTCCCCGTTCTTACGGCATATCTTGTTTAAGAGATAATTCGCCGTTAAGATGGCTTCTCCCCACATATTTTGCGGCAGAACTGAATCTAGTAATATCGCATTCATCATCTCTTTCAGAGTGCAATTCTTATGGTCCGCCACGCCATTTGACTGTGGTGCATATGGGGTAGTGACTTCATGAATAATCCCATGTGTTGTTACCCGAAATATTATCCGTAGATGATATTACTGGAATGGACGAGTAACAAACAAAGTGCGAGAGCACGTCCGTGGGGAAGTAAATAACACAAGATTTGCCGGGTTTGTTAGGCCCGGGCTTGAATGCTCTCGCGAGATGTTATTAATACGAATACGTTGGAGTACAAATATTAATGTAAGAGTACAATTACAAAGAGTGTAAAAGACCCTAGTTATCTAGCTCTTGAGTGCGGATGATTGCCGGAAGAACCAGAGTTGATGCTCTGTGAGTTCTTGTTCTTGTTTCTGCCGACCGTCTTTAGGTTAAGAAGTTTCGAGAGAGAGAGATGGAAAGATGTCAGAAGTTTATAGCGTGGACAAGAGCAAGAAGTAGATCCCTTTTTCCAAGTGCAGGAAGCCTTCTATTTATAGGAGGAGCTGGGATGTCTTTATCCTGACGGGCGATCGCCTTTCCTGTATTAATAATAAGGGGGCGATCGTCTTTAGCATATGGGTTGCTTGACTTAAAGTCTGCGGCTGCTGCCGGCAGCCAGCTGTGCGAACTAATAAGAGAACCACACGCGTCTCTTTCCGCTGTCCCGGGAGGTCCCACTTTGGACCTTTCGGCGGGTCTGTCGGTAGGTGAGAAGCTGGTGACAGGCTGGGGTCAAAGGGCCTTATCCTGCGGCGCCTTTTTCGGATCTGCACGTGGGTCTCTATTCAGAGTTTCGGCCTTCGCAGACTCGGCGGATGTTGGCTTCACGTGGCCTGAGGCGGTCGTCCATGATCGGGCACTTGGGACGATCGCTAGTTGCCGGGAGGCAATCGCCTTGGCAGTCGATCGCTCGGCGCTGGGTCTTGTTCTGGGTCCTTCGATCGGCAAGTCTGCCTTGGTCTATTTGACTCTGGTTCGGTCGCCCGGTCTTTGTGCCGATCGCCTGTTGAGGTGTATAAATCTCGATACAACAATTGCCCCCAGCTTGCTCCGATGCTGAAGACACGGGGTGAGGTGGTTCCACTGACGATCGTTTTAAGATAATGACGGGCGACCCAATCGTTTGGCGAGCTATCTTCGGTCTTGTTCTTGTGATCTTCGGTTTTGCAGATCCCTCGTGGAAGGCCGATTGTTTTGACCTAGAGGAACCGTGCACGGTCGTGAAGTTCGATGGACCGACCTCCATGACCGTGTCTTGTGCGCGAGGGACATTCCACCTGTAGGTTTGTCTCGCGAGTCACTTTATTGTGAGGGTCCTTCATTAGGCTGCGCCCGCCTCGTATTTAAACGAAGGGCGAGCGGTCTTGGTCTGAAGAAGTCCTTGCACGGGGCGTCATCGGATTAATCGACTCCACGTCCGCGGCTTGTTAGCACTTTTCTACCTTGGATCGTCATGTTTAGATGGCAATCCTCGACGGTATACGTTGTGACGGGGGTAGGGACGTGTCGCATTGTCCGGGTCCACCATGTTTAGATGATGAACCTTTGAGGGCTGGCGAGTGTGTCCACAGATTTGTTTGGAGGGTTCTTCGGCTACGCCCGCCTCGTATTTTAATGAAGGGCGAGCGATCGCAGCCCAAAGGAACATTGCATGGACGAAGCTATCGGTTCCATCGACTTCCAGGACCATGGCTACACTCTTCTACCTCGTATCGTCATGTTAGATGGCGATCCTCGACGGTATATGTTGTGCTAAGGGAGGCGATCTCGTGCCTAGGTCCATCATGTTAGATGATGAACTTTAGAGGGCGATCGAGTCCTCCATTTCGTAGAGATGTTGTTTTGGGCAGTGGCCTTTCATTTGACATGGTGGAAACTGGGGAAAGACGTCCGACGTTTCCACCTCTTGATTTGAAGCATAAAGATCTGGTCAGCCTGGGTTGATCGGGAGGATCGACTCGTATGAATCCTCTGGCTCGCCGTGTTTGATTCTGGCGATCGGACTGGGAGACTGGCGATCGTCGTTCTGACGCCGATCGCGGCACTTGATCCTTTCGGCCCGGGGCTCCGGCTAAGTTATTAGACTGTCCTGCTTGCCCTTCTCGAACAATCTCCAGAGTTGTCTAAGGAGGTCGCGACATTGATCGGTGTTGTGGCCGGGACTCTTGTGGTAAGCACAACATTTGTTGCGGTCCAGATGACCGTGGTCCCTTACCACCTTCGGCTTGCTTAGCCGCTCGCACCCCAGGATGGCGTAGAAAATATGAGCCGGAGATAGATTGAGGTTGTGGTAGAGATGGGCTTCCACCTCCTCGAAGGTCCTGAAATCACCGTGTGGCTTGGCGACTGCCTTGTTGGACTTGGCGATCGCCGTCACTGCCCCATCGCCTTGGCGAAGGGCGAGCAACCTCCGCCTGGCCAAAAAGTATGCGGCCTTGTCGCGGAAGATTGCGTAGGTCGGGGAAATGTCCTTCGTAAGGTGCCTGAATATGGGCGAAAGACCATTGAATCCCCCTAGGACTGAGTAGAGGGAAATCTCGTCGCTTACGGGCTCGCCGTTGAGGATTATCTCATCCACTCAGTCGATGTAGTCTTCATCGGATTCGTCTTCCCCCTGCCTGATTTTCATCATGCGGTGGGGACCTTCCGGTCGAGCGACCTTGGCGGCGAAGTACGATGTGAAGTCGCTCGCCAGTTGTTCAAAGGAACTAATGATCGCGGTGGCAATGAGATGTACCATCTATAGGCCAGGTCGCCCAGTGTTAATGGGAATATTCGGCACCTGGTCGCATCTGATGCCCCACACCCGGTCATGTAGATCCGGAACTTGCTCAGGTGAGTCTCGGGGTCCGATCTCCCCTCGTACAAAGGTGTTTGAGGAGGAGTGATCCTTGGCTGCACGGGGGCGAGTTCGATTTGCACCGCAAGTAGCTCATTCGGCCCGGCGATCTTTCTCTTGGCGCCTGCCCCAGTTTCTAGAAGCGCCTTCATGCCATCGAGCTAGCGTTGCATTGCGGCCATCGCCGTAGCTTGGTCGCTTGTGGTTTGGCTCTCAGAGCGGGAGCCGAGGCGATCGTGTACCGATCTCCTGGCTCCGCGGTAGGCGATGAGGTCGTCGTCGCTGATCTTGGTTCTTCGGCAGGGAGGAGCAAGATGGATGGTCTGCCTTCTGGGAGTTGGGTAAGCTGAACTCCTGGTGACGGATTCGGGCTCCGTCGTCTCATGGCTGGGGCCAGAATGCCCCAGCCGCCATGATGGGTCGCTGCCTAGGCAGCTGAAAACAGAACTATCCCGCCTCGAGAGTGCTTCCGCTCGTGAATCGGGGCTTCCTGACGATCGCTCGACAAGTAACCCCTTGAGCTTCCGTTTGCCCGCGCGGCAGATGGCTGATGGGGTAATTGCGGGCGTACCGTATGCTCTCCATCGCTCCCGCAGGATGGCCATGGCCTTCTCGATATGTTCTGCTGTTTGGAACTGATCGAGCGAGCAGCTAGGGCCGTCCCTCGAGGGCGGGATCGAGAGTCTCACCCCGCCGCGGCTACCCTCCACCGTAGGCTGGGGCTCAAATTGAGGCAGAATAAGGCGTCCGGTGGATCGGAGAGAGGTTCTCTTCGATGGGGTGGCAGATGTCATTATTCTGAAGGCTTTTCTTTGAAGAACAGTGAGTGTTTCTTCAAGTATATGCACCGGAGAACAGTGAGTGTTCTTCGGGACGGTCGGAATAAAAATGAAGGTAGACCCCCTTATTGCTGGAATGGACGAGTACCAAACAAAGTGCGAGAGCACGTCCGTGGGGAAGTAAATAACACAAGATTTTCCAGGTTTGTTAGGCCCGGGCTTGAATGCTCTCGCGAGATGTTATTAATACGAATACGTTGGAGTAGAAATATTAATGTAAGAGTACAATTACAAAGAGTGTAAAAGACCCTAGTTATCTAGCTCTTGAGTGCGGATGATTGCCGGAAGAACCAGAGTTGAAGCTCTGTGAGTTCTTATTCTCGTTTCTGCCGACCGTCTTTGGGTTAAGAGGTTTCGAGAGAGAGAGATGGAAAGATGTCCGAAGTTTATAGCGTGGCCAAGAGCAAGAAGCAGATCCCTTTTTCCAAGTGCAGGAAGCCTTCTATTTATAGGAGGAGCTGGGATGTCTTCATCCTGACGGGCGATCGCCTTTCCTGTATTATAATAAGGGGGCGATCGTCTTTAGCACATGGGCTGCTTGCCTTAAAGTCCGCGGCTGCTGCTGGCAGCCAGCTGTGCGAACCAATGAGAGGACCACACGCGTCTCTTGCTGTTGTCCCGGGAGGTCCCACTTTGGACCTTTTGGCGGGTCTGTCGGTAGGTGAGAAGCTGGTGACAGGCTGGGGTCAAAGGGCCTTATCCTGGGGTGCCTTTTCCGGATCTGCACGTGGGTCTCTATTCCGAGTTTTGGCCTTCGCAGACTCGGCGGATGTTGGCTTCACGTGGCATGAGGCGGTCGTCCATGATCGGGCACTTGGGACGATCGCTAGTTGCCGGGAGGCGATCGCCTTGGCAGTCGATCGCTCGACGCTGGGTCCTGTTCTGGGTCCTTCGATTGGCAAATCTGCCTTGGTCTATTTGACTCTGGTTCGGTCGCCCGGTCTTTGAACCAATCGCCTGTTGAGGTGTATAAATCACGACACAACACCATGTTGCGAGCAAAATTCGCTAAATGGTTCCACATATTCACCTCCGCGGTCACTCCTCAAGATTTTTATCTTAGCGTTCAATTGATTCTCAACTTCCGTTTTACAGAGAACGAATTTCTCTATGGCTTCATCTTTGCTTTTAAGCAAGTATACATAGCAATATTTAGTACAATCATCCACGAAAGTAATAAAATATTTATTTCCACCTCTAGTTTGAACAAATTTCAAATCACATAGGTCGCTATGTATTAATTCTAAAGGTTTGGTGTTTCTTTCCACTTGTCGGAATGGAGATCGAGTTAATTTTGCCTCTACACATGTTTCACACTTGTTGTTTAAATCAATTTTAAACTTTGGTATGTGATCTAATGCAATTAGTCTACGCATTGCATTAAAATTAACATGTCCTAATCTAGCATGCCATAAATTAGGAGACTCAAGCAAGTAAGCAGAAGAATTCTTCATTTCATTATTTTTGATAGTCATTACATTGAGCTTAACTAGCCCATCACATTCATATCCCTTTCTTATAAACACACCATTTTTCGACAAAATAACTTTATCGGACTCGAAAACTGATCTAAAGTCGTGCTTCATCAACAAGGTACCAGAAATAAGGTTCTTGCGGATATCGGGCACATATAACACTCATTTAAGAGTCACTTCCTTTCCAGACGTCATCTTCAAAATCACCGTGCCTTCGCCCAAGATAGTTGAGGTTCAAGAATTTTCCATATACAGCATATCGCCGGCATCCGTTTCTTCCAAGGAGGAGAACATACTCTTATTGGCACATATATGCCTAGTTTCTCCAGTATCGATCCACCACTCTTTAGGATTTGAGCCAACTAGGTTCACTTCGGAGATCATAGCACATAAGTCAAGATTTTCCACTTGTTCGGTAATCAGATGTGCTGCATTACCTTCCTTTTTCTTTGGTTTCTTTGGCAGCCTGCAGTCGACCGCCCTATGACCCATATTTTCGCAATTGTAGCATTTGCCAAGGAATTTTTCCTTCTTTTTCCCAATTCCTCCTTTTGGTCCCAGCTTGGTTCCCTTTCTATTGTTGCCTTTCTTGGATGTCTGTCCAGTTTCCACAACATTGGCTTTTGTTACAACAACATTTACCTTCTTTTCTGATCCTCGGTTGTCTTCCTCTATGCGAAGTCTAATGATCAGATCTTCCATGCTCATCTCCTTGCGCTTGTGCTTGAGATAATTCTTGAAGTCTTTCCAAGTCGGGTGCATTTTTTCGATCACAGCAGCCACTTGAAAGGATTCGCTAATGACCATTCCTTCAGCATGGATTTCATGAATGATCACTTGTAGCTCCTGTACCTCACTCACCACAGTCTTGGAGTCGATCATCTTGTAATCGAGAAACCATCCAACAATCCACTTCTTGGCACCGGCGTCCTTGATCTTGTACTTGTGGTCTAGTGAGCCCCACAATGCCTTTGCTAAATTAGCACTGTTGTACACGTTGTACAGTGAATCGGCAAGACCATTCATCACATAGTTCCGACACAGATAGTCGGAAGTTTTCCAAGCGTCAATGGCCATCAGAGTTTGTTGGTCATTGTCTTCGTCATATTTTGGTGCATCCTCCTTGAGGAATTGAGACAAGCCTAGAGTGGTCAGATAGAACATCATCTTCTGCTGCCATCTCTTGAAATTCTGCCCGTTGAATTTCTCTGGTTTGTCCGCATGATTGACCGGAACCGAAACCGAATTAGTAATCGGAATCGAGGCTATACCCGATCCAGTTATAAGAGGCGCACCTCCAGTCGCTGAACCCAAGCCGATTTTCTGAGGCGCACCTCCAGAAACGTCCGTGGACAGTGTTGGGTTTTGAGAATCCATATTAGCTTAACTTTCGAAAGGAGATTTGTTTTAATCAAGTAACCAAAAAAATTTTGCTTTAAGATTGTTGAATAATTTTTTGAAAAACGATTACTTAAAAAATAACAGAATATATATATATATATATATATATATATATATATATATATATATATATATATATATATAGAGAGAGAGAGAGAGAGAATATATGTTTTATCTGAATCCTGCAAAAAATCAGTTAGCCAAAAAAAGGAAAATTCTGTTCGCGTAAACGACCGAAAGTGTCGCTGTAGAGTCCAGAGTATCTGTCTCCTTAAAGCAAATTCGCCCTCACCACGGTGTATGACGTCTGCCTCCCAGGATAAAACAACAGCTCGATGCAGTGAATCAATGATGCGCTGCACCCTCAACGAACTAGAACAACTCTGTATACTATCACCGACCGAAGAAGAAAAACGAAGAAGAAAAATATCTGACTGTAAAGGCTCTCGAAAATTCATACGTATTAAGTGTATAAAAAAACGAGCCCCTCAATCCGGGTATTTATAGGTGAAGGCTGGAGGAGGTTGTGTGATGGAGGAACTCTATACCGACTAGGATTGGTATCTGGAGGAACTCTAAACCGATCAGGATTGGTATCTCAATACTTATCCAGATCTGTTTAATTCGATTTTATCTGGATCCGAAAAATTTGGAATTTATTAATTGAGGTATTAATTCGAGACGCCGAGACATTTCGCCCAAATTGCCCATCGACCGAGACCGAGACCGAGCCGAATCGAGCCGAGCCGGCCAGACGGACGGCGGCGGCGGCGCGCGCGAGTGTGTGTGTGCGCGAGGGGCGCCTAGTCACACATCCACAAATGTCTCACTTTTTGAACATTGTCCACATCTCCTTATATACTCACAATTTCTCCCTTCTTTTTCCAGTGTGGGATAGCATCCCAAACCCATTTCTAAAGGGTTCACTTTGCAACATTATATCTCATTCATACCTCAATCATTTTGAGTGTTCTTACATGTTTTGGAAACCTCGTACGGAGTACTACGTATTCCAACTAAGTCCCGACTTTAACTCGTAGTCGAGCCCACTCAGAATTTCCTCTCAAGTGGGCTGCTCAAAACAGCCCATTTCCTCTATTATATCTAATATTTCCAACAAGCTGATGGTGGGTGCTCCATTTAGCAAAAAGATCAGGATTCGTTAGCCACTAAACCATTCCATGTTGTCGTTTTGGCACCCGTCTTAAGATGATGTTTTGAGATTGAAAAGCAATCTAAATTTAAATTGAGTGTATGACTGTCTAAATAAATCTCAATTGAGTGTATGAATAGTAGTTGAGATGATAATATTAGTTTCGATTTGGTTTTCGCTAAATAACCGGAATATGCTCACCCCTAGTGAGATGAATATATATTAAGATATATTATACAAAATTATCATGATGCAATGGGTTTATGCAGATGTGTCGACTATCCAAATCTATTTGTTACGTTCACGTGCAATCCAAAATGGCCAGAATATGTTCAATTCATTAAAAAGAGGAATTTGGATCCCGAGGATCGCCCGGATATTCTATCCCGAATTTTTCATGCCAAATTGGATAATCTATTACGAGAATTTCGACATGGAAATATTTCTGGAGAGACAAAAACCGGTGAGTTTATTTTATATTCTTCATTTTATTAATTCAAATATCATATACGAAAAATAATTATTCTCCAATGTATAAATACAAAATTGGATTTAAATAAATCAGTTATATTATGACAATATTTAAATTCACCTGAACTATTCTAACATTTTTTCCAGTGCAGTTGTATATACAATTGAGTTTCAAAAGCGCGGATTACCTCATGCTCATATTTTGCTATTCTTGAGTAATTTTGATAGTACATGTAACGAGGATGTTGTCAACAGTATAATTTCTGTTGAGATACCGGATAAAGATCTTGACCCGCAATACTACGATGATGTGTCGGAATACATGATGCATGGACCATGTGGATTAGCAAATAATAATTCGCGGTGCATGTCTAATGGGAGTTGTACTAAATATTTCCTTAAAAAATTTATCGATAAAACTACGGTAGATGTGGAGGGATATATAGTATACCGTCGTAGGGATGATGGAAGGCGAATTGTTAAGAATCTGATCGATCTTGACAATAGGTATAATACTTTTCATGTTACGATATTTTTTATATTCAAATATCATGATATTCTGTTAGGAATTCTTAAGATAACAATTGTTATTTTTATGAATGAAGGTTTGTTGTTCCTCACAATCGTTATTTATTGATGAAGTATCGTGCACATATCAATTGAATGGTGCAACCAATCCCATTTTATCAGGTATTTATTTAAGTATGTGCATAAGGACAATGATAGAGTAACCGCGTCATTCTATCATGATGCTGATGGTGATACTTCATCTGAATTTGTTGATGAGATTAAGATGTACTACGACTGTAGATACATATCTGCTTCGGAAGCTGCATGGAGGTTGTTTGGATATGAAATCCATTTTAGGAGGCCTAAGGTAGTCAGGCTTGGTTTTAATCTTGAGGGTCAGCAAAATGTGATATTTCGTGAGGGATCTACTTTTCAGTATGTATTGGATCGACATTCATCCAAATGCACATTGCTTACAGCATGGATGGAGGCAAGCAAAATTTATCCTCAAGCTAAAGAATTGACATATGCAGAATTCCCAAAGTGTTTCGTTTGGGATGCTAAATTAAGACAATTGCGACCAAGGCAAAAGGGTACTGCATTTGGAAGGTTGTATTATGTTTATCCAGGATCTGGGGAGCTATATTTCTTAAGAATCTTGCTTAACGTAGTGCGTGGATGTGAATGATATGATGATATAAGAACTTTTAACGGTATTTTATATCAGACATTTAGAGATGCCTGTTATGCTCGAGGATTGCTAGATGATGACAAAGAGTATGTTGATGCTGTAATTGGAGCAAGTTCCTGGGGATCAGAAAATTGTTGAGATCATTGTTTGTCACTTTGTTGACTTCAGATTCTTTGTCACGCCCGGAATTTATTTGGGATAAGTGCTGGAGTTATTTATCTGCTGATATTCCATTCAAATATAGAATGAGATTGAGGCGCCAAGGTATCTATTTAGATAATTTTTCAATTATTACTACCTGAATTATTCTTCTTTTTTATGTTGTTATTTTTTTACAGATTTGAAACTTACGGATGATCAAATTAAGATTTTGTGTTTGCGTGAAATTAAGAATATAATGCAACAAAGATGTAGATCTCTTGAATAATACCCGACTTTGCCATATCCGGATAATATTGATGTTGTTTCTTATAGTAATCAATTAATAGCTGCGGAGCTTGCGTATAATAGAGATGCACTTGCATTAGAATATGATAGGTTTGTAAGCCTGTAGAATAATAAGCATTGTATTGTGTACAATACTATTATGCGAGCTGTTGATAGCCAACATGGGGGAGTGTCCTTTTTGTATGGTTCTGGTGGGACTGGTAGAACTTTTATTTGGAAGACACTTTCAGCCGCTGTTCATTCGAGAGGTGGTATTGTATTAAATATTGCGCCCAGTGGCATAGCTTCGTTGCTATTACCGGGCAGGCGGACAGCTCGTTCCATATTTGCAATTCCTTGAAATTTGAATGAGATTTCCACCTGCAATATAAAGCAACCAAGTGCTCTTGCTGAACTCATTGTCAAGACAGATCTTACCATATGGGATGAAGCCCCGATGATGAATAGGTATGTTTTTATTTTTAATAAAAAATTAATATAATTAAATTTGATTACGATATTTTTTCTATTAATAATATTTCTTGCATTCGATTGTTTTATTTTTATTTTTTCACATATTTTGTTTTGAGGCTCTTGATCGTAATTTGCGTGATATCATGCGCAGTGAAAGACCCGGAGCATATAATGAGCCATTTGGGGGTAAGGTAATTGTATTCGGAGGAGATTTTCGTCAGATATTGCCCGTAATTCCTAAGGGTACTAGATGCTACAATTAATTCATCAGCTATTTGGCGTAGTTGCAAGGTTTTGCGCTTAGCAAAGAACATGAGGCTTCAGAATTTGCATAATGCACATGATGCGGATAGTTTAATAAGATTCTCACATTGGTCGACATCAATAGGTGATGGGACATTGGGTGGTGATAATGATGGAGAGGTTGAGGTTGAGATTCCCAATGACCTTTGATAACTGAATCTAATGACTATATTCGTTCTATTGTGGATGCAGCATATCCTTCATTTTGGGATCATAATGGGGATTTATCGTATTTGCAAGGAAGGGCAATTTTGGCACCTACTTTAGACGAAGTTGATCGTATTAATGAGTATATGGTGTCTATGCATGATACAGAGGAAAAAATATATTTAAGTGCAGATTCAATTGCTACTACGGATAGAGGGATAAGTGCTTTTGGGCAAATGCACACCGTAGAATATTTGAATAGCATAAAGTGTTCGGGGGTGCCAAACCATCAATTGAAATTAAAGGTCTATATTAAGGATTATATACTTCTAGTTTTAGAAAATAATTTTACTTTTATAAATAAAATTTTTATTTATAGCATTCAAAACTAATCGTTATTTTTCCTGTAGGTTGGTGTTCCGGTAATATTGTTGCGAAATATTGATCATACATCTGGTCTATGTAATGGAATAAGATTAGTTATTACAAAGTTGGGATCTTATGTTCTTAAAGCAAGAGTCACTACTATGAAAACATGATACGACATCGGGTTTTTTAGTTGATTCACATCGGTTTTATAACCGATGTCGTATCCACCGATGTCAATTTTCCACATCGGTTTTAAAACCGATGTTGATTTACATCGGTTTTTAACCGATGTGAAAAATTCTTATTCACATCGGTTTTCTAACCATTCACATCGATTTTCAACCGACGTGAAAAAATCTTATTCACATCAGTTTCCTAACCGATGTTGGTTCACATCAGTTTTCAACCGATGTGAAAAATTCTTATCCACATCGGTTTCCTAACCGATGTTGCGATTTATTCACATCGGTTTCTAATTGAACTGATGTGAATGGTTCCCAAAATTTAACATCGGTTTCTAATTGAACCGATGTTAATTTGCTTTATTTTTTCATTCAGGCCGATGTGCAAGCCGATTCCACCTATATAAAATTGGGCCAACCTACACCAACATATTTTTCTGATCACAAACACTTCAATCAGCAACTTTCTCAAACGAAAACCAACCCAACATAATTTTTAATCAACGAATGTATTATCAACTATGAAGCAAAGACTCTTTTTCGAAGCAGCCAAAAAAAACTATGAAGCAAAGACATAGTAACTAAATTTCAACTGTTTACAACAAGCATTATCAACTAACTACAAAATAAAAATACACATCTTTATAAAAGTCCTGAAAGCTTTGACTTCATGAACTTACCGGTTCGATAATAACAAGAACCAACAGTTTGTACGTCATAGAAAAAATCTAAACAAATTTGGTAAGAAAATATTTCGCCCATTGCGTTCGAATTTCTTTAATGCTCTCTTCAGGAAGCGCTTGAGTATCACTAAATATCTGTCATATAACTTATAAAAATACTTTCAGTACAAAAACAGAAAAAAAAATTATATGATTAGTTTGACTTGATAAAATTACCTCCATCCAACTTTCTGCAATACCAGCCTGAACTATGGTCCGCATCCAGTTCATGACATAATGTCCACACTCCCAACCACCATTTGTTTATTATACTAAAAAAAATATTAAAAATTGCAATCGGTAAAAGAATATTTGTCAAGCAAGATAAAATCACACAAAATTATACGTAGGTTTTGGGATTGGAATTTTACTTACTTTGGGATAAATCCATTGAATGACCTGCTTGGATTTACTCGTGTGCGCACCATCCAACACTCTCAATGAGGTCACAATACTGGAAATAAGAAAAACATAATTGTGTTATGAATAGTACAAGAGGTCACATGATTATAAGAATTTTTTTTTGTTAAAGTAATAAAATAGTACAAGAGTATATATATTTTATGAAGTATTCAACAAACTATGAAACTAATCTCAAGAACTTGAATATAAGCTTATCATATTTTTGTATTTGTACATTTTATCATGTTTAGGTTGGAGCTGCCATGATTTCTTCCTCTGTCTGCAGAGGGATTTTCCTGTCCTCTTTCAAAACTTTAATTTTCTTTTCTGTATACAGGATGTTCAGCCTATTTGTCAGACTGTAGCATCCCAAAAATTTCAAGGAATTTAAAAATTTTAAAGTAACATTTCATTAATAAAACTCTTTAATAATTCAATCGTTTCATTTGCAAATCCATAATTAATATTCTCCCGAATAATAAACAGCGGAATAAATATCTAAAATTAAAAGTCGTAAAAGTAATCAGCCCTTCACGCGCGCCAGTGTGTACTCGTCACGCCTTGGAGCCACTCGTACCTGAAACAATAATTTATTGGGAAATGGTAAGCACGAAGCTTAGTGAATTCAACCACCATAGATAACACAGTTATTCCACACTACCCCTAGAACAGATAGTTGCACATAAACAAACATACAGGTCTACGAACAAATCACAAACATGCATTCCTACCCCTACGCCACCCGCGTATAACCTCTTACCCCACCGAGATTCTACGCCACTCGCGTATACAATCTTCGGCCCCGCCGAGTTCTTACGCCACCCACGTATACAAACATCGGACCCCGAGTCTTTATGCCACCCGCGTATACATGTCAACAAAGGGCTGACTAGCCACCCCGCTATCTAGCCCTGCATCACAAATAATTAAGGCTACCACACACGAGCTACAGTAATGTAAAACAACTGATATTAAATATAGTGAGAGAACTCACCTCGTAAGCGCGCCCAGTTCACAAATAACAATTTCAAGATCCCAACCAAGATCACTTCCCAACACCTAAACGAACGTTAAAACGTATTAGCACGAAGCCCGGACCCTAAAACACGACGCACGCTTAAACTATCACTAAAACAACTTTCCGGTCTAACCAAACAGGTCTGTTCAGGATCTGTTCTGACCTCCTTAAACCCAGAAATACTATAGTATTATTATATGGCCAAAAAGTACTCTGAGTTAGGGTTCCACGAACATATTATACGCCTCCTGGCGATTTTTCTACAATTTACTACGGATTTTACAAAAACAGTTCGCAGAACAGTGAGAAACAGCACCTTTCAGTATAAAACGACGATTTGACCTATGCTACGTTCCAAACTCGATTTTGCATAAAACACATAAAAGTTACTAGACTCATAAAGGGAACTTTTGGCACTGGCTTCACCCCAATCCGATCTACGAGCAAAAAGTTATGGCTTACGTAAGACAGTGGCAGATTACTGAGTTTTCACATGAAATGATAAATGCTTTTCTGATGCGCGATTTAGCGGCGTTGGTGCTCGATCACCGGCGACGAGAAAACAGAAAAGAAGACAAAGGATTAAGGCTTACCTAGTGATGAAACCTTACACCCACACCTGCTCCTCTCTCTCTCTCGAAAACTCCGACGAACAACGGTGGTGGTGGTGGTTCCCGACGACAACAACAACGGCGATGGGGAAAAGAGTCGGCTGTGAGTTTAGAGGGGATTAGGGTTTTCAGATTTCTTGGGTGTGCGACGCAAGGAGACATGAAATAAGAAGGGAGGTGGGTCGGTTCCCTTCATGGGCCAACCCATGCATACCATTTATCAAAAATATCTATTTAGTCCCTAATTTTTCAAATACTCTCCTCACCACCTACAATAGATAAAATTTAACACTTTAAACCACCTAACACGACTTAAATCACTTTTGGCCTATCCCGTCAATCCCGTTTAACAACATTTAATTAAGAAAAATATTAATCAACATAAACATAATCCATACCGGGACACGAGCTTTACAACTCTCTCCCGCTTGAATTAGACTTCGTCCTCGAAGTCTCCGCCCGTGAATAGATATGGGTATCTCTCGCAGCTCAACCTCGGGTTCCCAAGTCTACTCGGAACCCTTTCGGTGTTGCCACTGGACTTTCACTAACCCGATCACCTTGTTATGCAAGGTCCTCGTCCTCCTGTCGAGAATGGCAACCGGCTTTTCCACGTAATTAAGCCGCTCGTCGATCTGAATTTCCTCAAGAGGAATCACCGCAGACTCATCCACTACGCACTTCCGCAACTGCGACACGTGGAAAGTGTTGTGGATCAAACTCAGCTCATCCGATAACTCTAAGCGATAAGCTACCTTTCCCACTCGAGCGATGACAATCGAAACTGGCACCTCGTGCCTGGCTACAATCTCTCGCACGAACATCTATGCGAGGTTCTCTGCCGAGGAGCTTTCCCTGATGGCCAAAAAGTGAGCACTCTTGGTCAGACGATCGACAATCACCCAAATAGCATCATTCCCGCGTGGAGTCCTTAGAAGTTTTGTAATGAAATCTATCATGATCTTCTCCCATTTCCATACAGGAATCTCTAAAGGCTGCAATTTTCCATGCGGCTGCTGATGCACAGACTTGACTTTCCGACAAATCAAGCACACTTCTACACACTTGGCGACATCCCGCTTCATGTCGGGCCACCAATAACTATCTCGTAGGTCGCGGTACATCTTCGTAGCTCCGGGATGAATAGAAAACTTGGACTTATGTGCCTCATCCAACAATATTTGCCTGTTCCCGCCAGTGCAAGGAACCCAAACTCTACCATACCGAGGCAGTAAACCTCGACTATCACAGACAAAATTCGGAAGTTCACCCGAAACTCTCTCCTGCCTAGCATTCTCGTCCAGAACTGCCACTTCTTGAGCATTACTTATCGACTCAAGGAGAGGTGTAACTACTGTCAACTGAAGACACAAACCCCACAATGGTTCACCAACCGGATGTCGGCTAAGGGCGTCCGCAGCAACATTTGCTTTACCCGGGTGGTAAAGTATCTCACAATCATAATCCTTGACTAGGTCAAGCCACCTCCTCTGACGCATATTGAGGTTTTGCTGGTCCATCAAGTATTTGAGGCTTTTATGGTCAGTGTATATCATACACTTGACGCCATACAAGTAATGCCTCCAAATCTTGAGGGCAAACACCACTGCTCCCAACTCTAGGTCATGAGTTGGGTAGTTCGCCTCATGAGGCTTCAACTGTCTCGAAGCGTAAGCTATGACCTTACCGCACTGTATGAGAACGGCGCCCAAACCCTGGTGAGAAGCATCACAATACACTACTAGATCTTCCATACCCTCGGGCAAAGTCAACACTGGAGCCTCGCATAAACGTCTGCGTAACTCCTCAAAAGCCCTATGCTGTTCCTCACCCAAACTAAAAGCCGTAGATTTCTTCGTCAATTGGGTTAAAGGTAAAGCAATCTTGGAGAAGTCCTGAATAAATCTTCGGTAGTACCCTGCTAATCCTAGAAAACTCCGTATTTCAGTGGGAGTCTTCGGCACTTCCCACCGCATCATTGCAGTAATCTTGGCCGGATCGACCATAATACCATTCTGGTTCACGACATGTCCTAGGAATTGGACCTCCCGTAACCAGAACTCACATTTGGAGAACTTAGCATAAAGTTTCTCTCGCCTCAAAACTTCCAAAACTTCTCGCAAATGCATCTCGTGCTCTTCCTTTGACTTCGAATACACAAGAATATCATCGATGTACACAATCACCGACCGATCCAACATTGGCCTGCACACCCTATTCATAAGGTCCATGAACGCTGTTGGTGCATTGGTGAGCCCGAAAGGCATCACCACAAACTCATAATGGTCGTAACGTGTGCGAAAGGCCGTCTTCTCCGTATCCTCATTCCTCACCCGCATCTGATGATACCCCGATCTCAAATCAATCTTAGAGAACCACGAGGCTCCCTGTAGCTGGTCGAACAAGTCATCGATTCTTGGCAGAGGATATCTATTCTTCACCGTAAGCTTATTCAGTTCGCGGTAGTCTATACACATCTGTTGGGACCCGTCCTTCTTTTTCACAAACAGAATCGGGGCTCCCCACGGTGAACAACTCGGCTTTATGAACTCCTTCTCGAGAAGTTCCTGTAACTGAGTGTACAACTCTTTCATTTCCAGTGGAGCCAAGCAATAAGGTGCCTTGGCCACCGGAGCAGCACCCGGAATCAAGTCAATGCGGAACTCCATCTGTCGCTCGGGAGGTATCCCCAGTAAATCATCGGGAAATACATCGGCAAACTACCGTACAACTGGCAAATCCCCCACAGTCTTCTTCTCTTCATCACCGTGCGTATCTATCACATATGCTAAATACCCCTGGCCACTGTGCTGTAAGTACCTACGCGCTTTCGCAGCCGAACATATTGCTGAGGCCCGCCTAGGCGAGTCTCCCTGAACCAGCAGTTCTCCCCCACTTGGGGTTCGAACTCGCACTTGTTTGCGACGACAAACAATCTCAGCATCAAAATCATCCAACCAATCCATGCCCACAGTCACGCACAACTCACGCATAGCAATTGGAATCAAATCTATAGGAAACCTCACCCCAGAGATTTCCAAAGTGCATCCTCGATACACGTCCGTAACCGTCAAGGTCCTGTCATCAGCAACCTCAACCACTAGTGGATAACCTAACCTACCTGCGACTCGGCACAAACACTCGCTAAAAATGTGGGATACGAATGAATGAGTAGCCCCGCTATCAAACATCACTACAGCAGGCACCGAGTTAACCAAGAATGTACCTGTCACCACTTCAGGCATAGCGTGTGCCTCCTACACTTTCAGCTGGTGCACCCTACCTCGGGCCGCCTCGGGTCTAACCTGAACCACGATGCCATCAGTAATAAGCAAGGGGGCAGCTGTAGGGGCTCTTTGTTCCCCACCCCGGCTAGCAACCCTCGGATTCGGGCAATTTGCCTTCACGTGGCCCGTCTGCTTGAAGTTAAAGCAGACCATCAATGGCGACTTACAATCCCGACTGATATGACCGGACTGCCCACACTTGTAACATCCATCCGTCCACTTCCCACCTGCACCCCTTGATTTGAACCCACCGTTTTTCGAACTCCCGCGTGAATCTATAAACTTCGACTGGCATAGCAGAGATTGGCGTCACTGCCTGTGCTGCCTTTCTCTTCTTTGCTTGGGTCTCCAACTCCAGTTCCCTCCTTCGGACTATGTCCATCATCGCTGATAAAAAAAACATACTGCGCCGTGCTCACGAATTCCCTAATCTCGGTACGCAACATGTCCTTGTACCGAGACAACTTCATATCCTCCGAGGCAGCATACTGAGGACAAAACAATGCCATCTCGGTGAACTTCTTGTTCATCTCCTTCACCGTCTCTGTTGTTTGGGTGAGCTCCAAAAACTCCTTAGCTATCCGCTCCATCTATACCGGAGGCACGTACTCGGCACGAAAGCGAGTGATGAACTCCTCCCAAGTCAGGGTAGTGCGCTCGGCAAGCATCAATGTCGTGGCACACCAGTCCTTCGCCCCGTCGCGAAGTAAGATCACTGCAAAGCAGACCTTCAGATTATCCGGGCAGCCACTGGTCAGAAAAGCACACCCCATGTCAGATATCCAACGCATACTAACAATCGGATTCAGGTCTCCCTTGAACTCAGGTGGAGAACAGGCAGAGAGATCCCGATACTGGAACTCTCGATTACGGGGCTGTCCCCCAGCAGGCGGCGGAATCGCTGCAATTTGTTCCTCCAGCAGAACCACCACTTCATTCCGGATGGCAGTGATGATCTCGGGGATCGCTTCCCCGATCGCGTGCGCTACCTCAGCTATAATCATCTCTCGAATCTAATCCTCAGTGATCCCCGTCTCAATTCGCGGCTCAAACGTGTTGTTTCTTCTAGTGATGGCCATTCTAGGAAAAAGAGTTTTCAATGAGTTATTAACACATAATAACTCATACTAACTACACTCACGCTCAACTCCTTGAATTCCTCGTGAATTCCCCGACTCGAGCATTGATCCTGTGCTTCCGGTAGTAGGAGCTCTACTACTACCATCCACACCTATCATTGCCCGTTCCGAGTTCCATCCCGAGGGGTCCAAGTAGTTTCTCGCCGAAACTATATACATATGCCCGCACCGGAATATGCACTCACTCTTCCTAGTTCCCTAGGAATTCCATCCAAACCACTACCCTTGCTACTACCGAATTCCTACTAATCATAACGAGTGGCCTCACGAATACCCGATTATATGCAGTGCGAAATAATAGACATTCGAATACCAGATTCTATCCTAGAACGGTTGGACTCAAACAAGAGCTGCGCAATAGAACTAAATCGAATATTCTAAGGCTATAAATCTCTTACTGCATACAACCTAGAGGGCATCCACTTAGTAACCTATCATAATTAGCATAACTCCTAATAGCAAGTAGTACAACATACAGCATAGTGTCAACAACAGGCAATCTAGCATGCATACCCTATGATCTAGAAAGCAATAAAACACTAAGTATTGTACCTTACCCTTTGTCTCCGGCTGACTATACACACTGTGCCCTTGATCACCGTTTCTCGAACGAATTTTTCCTTCCTCTTATTTTCCAAAAACTTTAAAAAAAAAAAATTATCACCGCAAACTTGAGATCAAACACACCGAAATGCATTTGATTCACTCAAGCCGTGCTCCGATACCAAGTTGTAACATCCCAAAAATTTCAAGGAATTTAAAATTTTTAAAGTAACATTTCATTAATAAAACTCCTTTAATAATTCAATCGTTTCATTTGCAAATCCATAATTAATATTCTCCCGAACAATAAACAGCGGAATAAGTATCTAAAATTAAAAGTCGTAAAAGTAATCATCCCTTCACGCGCGCCAGTGTGTACTTGTCACGCCTTGTAGCCACTCGTACCTGAAACAATAATTTATTGGGAAAGGATAAGCACGAAGCTTAGTGAATTCAACCACCATAGATAACACAGTTATTCCACACTACCCCTATAACAGATAGTTGCACATAAACAAGCATACAGGTCTACGAACAAATCATAAACATGCATTCCTACCCCTACACCACCCGCGTATAACCTCTTAGCCCCACCGAGATTCTACGCCACTCGCGTATACAATCTTCGGCCCCGCCGAGTTCTTACGCCACCCGCGTATACAAACGTCGGCCCCCGAGTCCTTACGCCACCCGTGTATACATGACAACGCCACCCGCGTATACATGACAACGCCACCCGTGTATACATGTCAACAAAGGGCTGACTAGCCACCCCGCTATCTAGCCCCGCATCACAAATAATTAAGGCTACCACACACGAGCTACAGTAATGTAAAACAACTGATATTAAATATAGTGAGAGAACTCACCTCGTAAGCGCGCCCAGTTCACAAATAAAAATTTCAAGCTCCCCAACTAAGATCACTTCCCAATACCTAAACGAACGTTAAAACGTATTAGCACGAAACTCGGACCCTAAAACACGACGCACGCTTAAACTATCACTAAAATAACTTTCCGGTCTAACCAAACAGGTCTGTTCGGGATCTGTTCTGACCTCCTTAAACCCAAAAATACTATAGTATTATTACATGGCCAGAAAGTACTCTGAGTTAGGGTTCCACGGACATATTATACGCCTCCAGGCGATTTTTCTGCAATTTACTACGGATTTTACAAAAACAGTTCACAGAACAGTGAGAAACAGCACCTTTCAGTATAAAACGACGATTTGACCTATGCTACGTTCCGAACTGGATTTTGCATAAAAAACATAAAAGTTACTAGACTAAAAAAGGGAACTTTTGGCACCAGTTCACCCCAATCCGATCTACGAGAAAAAAGTTATGGGTTACGCAAGACAGTGGCAGATTACTGAGTTTTCACATGAAATGATAAATGGTTTTCTGATGCGCGATTTAGCGGCGTTGGTGCCCGATCACCGGCGACGAGAAAACAGAAAAGAATACAAAGGATTACGGCTTACCTCGCGATGAAACCTTACACCCGCATCTGCTCCTCTCTCTCGAAAACTCCGACGAACAACGGTGGTGGCGGTGGTTCCCGACGACAACAGCAACGGCGATGGGGAAAAGAGTCGGCTGTGAGTTTAGAGGGGATTAGGGTTTTCAGATTTCTTGGGTGTGAGACGCAAGGAGACATGAAATAAGAAGGGAGGTGGGTCGGTTCCCTTCATGGGCCAACCCATGCACACCATTTATCAAAAATATCCATTTAGTCCCTAATTTTTCAAATACTCTCCTCACCCCTTACAATAGATAAAATTTAACACTTTAATCCACCTAACACGACTTAAATCACTTTTGGCCTATCCCATCAATCTCGTTTAACAATATTTAATTAAGGAAAATATTAATCAATATAAACATAATCCATACCGGGACACGGGCTTTACAATTACTCCTCAATATTTTTAGTTTCATTATTTTTAAATGAGTCTAATAAATCAGCCATTTTCAAAGCCCTTTTTATATGTTCATCTACAAATATCGCACATCATACTCTTGAGATTAGTACAAGGAATTGATTCGGCTCAACAGCAATCAAAACCCTCAATAGCCAATAGTGCGACTAATAATAATAATAGCTCACTAGAAATGACTATTAGTATCATCGGCAGCTTGTACAAACAGGGTCATGACAGATGAACAAAAGAACGAGCCCGATCATAATGTCAAAAGGTGAGAGGACAGAGGACATGTCCGAGGTGGATTTAGGAAACAAACAAATAAGTTGCTGCATCAAACTCATATACCATGGACACTTTATTCTGCCAAACTAACCAAAAGCATCAACTGAAATCAAGGTCTGGAGGCACTATAATTCTGATCTCCTACATGACCATTATTTTACACAGAAGAAAGACATATCCGAATAGAAAAACATAATCCAATCGAAGTAAAATGTATAAATTATTCTATCTTTATTCATTTCATTTCTTTAGAAGCTTACCTCTGCACTATGAATTTGATATCCTGATCGGGCTTACGATGTAATGAACAAAACTACACGGGAGTCCCTTACTTAGGTAAAATTACCAAGAGTTGCCAATGTCGCCTGCATTTTGAAAACAAACAAGCTAATTTTGATAAACAAGTTATAAAATTTCTTATTTAACCAAAAGTGTTGCATTGTTCAAAATCTGACGCTAATTGTTAGGTCGTTGTACTTACTCGTGGTGATAAGCTCCTAGAAAAATCTGTTTTTTCGAATCCCGGATATGTCGTAGGATGTACGATATGGCTTCAGACTTCTTATGCCCCATACTTTGTATGGACTGAGGCTCAAGGAATCCATACAAATTATCATTCACAGTGTCTACGATTAGTGATTTTAGGTACCTAATAATCAATAAAAAGAAGTTTAACTTTTGATAACTGTAAATTAAATGCAGATTATTATCAGAGTTGCATAAGCGATTCACAGTATAAAATCACAATTTGTTCACTGACTTTAGCAAAAGTGTTTAATGTATGTAATAATCATCAACAACATTGAATCGCAATTAACACTATCATCATGATAAAGCTACGTTTCACACAAAAACGATATAACAACAAAATCTCAGACATAAGCGGGGTCCATGTCGTGGTACCTCCGGAGCCGACCATCTCTAAAGAAGCACTCATCACTTTCTCCAACAAAGACAGGGAAGGAGTGCAATGCCCCAAAGAGGATGCACTGGTGATCTCCACCTGTATCCTTGGGAAGACGGTCGATCGCGTACTGGTCGACAATGGGAGTTTCTGCAACATCATATTCAAATCCGCCCTCGACCAACTCGGCAACTTAATCAAATTCATCAAGCCTTTCGACACCGTGCTCCAAGGGTTCGGTGACAACACTGTCCAAGCCTACGGGAGGATCAAGCTCTCCGTCGAGCTAATATGCTTTTATGATCCCAAGGTTAGGATTACTAGGAACCTAAGTTTTGTAATCATAGATAGGCCCAGCATCTATAATGGGTTCCTAGGTCGCCCCTTTTTAGAAACCTTTGAGGCGGTCGCTTCGTCTTTCTTTTACTGTATCAAATTCCCCACTGCCGATGGGACGGTCGGTACTGTAAAAGGAGATCAGCTAATGGCAAAAAGATGTTTGAATTATTCCTATGTTGTTACTTCTTTCAATACTTCCCATACTATATGTAACATTGAAGCGATCGACGATCAACCCATGGGGATCGACGAGCCGAGCACATCGTACCAACCCGACTCAGGGGACGCCATCTCTCATCAATTGACGGAAGACATCGAGCCAAGGATCAGTTTCGAGCCAAGTCTCGACATCGATCCAAGGACCGAGTCCGGAGATCGTACCAAACGAGAGGCGACCGTCCCTGTCGAAGAGTTGGAAAGCCAACTGGCTCCTGGAGGTTATGCATTGACTTCACCGACCTCAACGCGGCATGTCCGAAAGATCACTTTCCGATGCCTCATATTGATCACTTGGTCGATAGTACGGCAGGTTGCGAAATGATGTCATTTATGGATGACTTGGCCGGATATCATCAAATCCCAATGGCGGAGGAAGACATAAAACACACATCTTTCCACACGGAAAAAGACATATACTTTTGGGTCCGAATGCCGTTTGGCTTAAAAAACGCAGGGGTGACCTACCAGCGATTAGTCAACAGAATGTTCGCTAATCAGATCGGCAAGACCATGGAGGTCTACATTGACGATATCGTAGTCAAAAGCCTCAAGAAGGAAGATCACCTCAACGATCTCGCCGAACCGTTCGCCATCCTTGAGAAGTTTAACATGAAGTTGAACCCCAAGAAATGCAACTTCGGGGTGGGCTCCGGGAAATTCCTGGGGCACATCGTGAGCCAAAGGGGGATCGAGGCGAACCCCACCAAGATACAGGCGATCCTTGACATGCAGGAACCGCGAAACATCAAGCAGATGCAACGCCTCACAGGTTGTCTAGCCGCCCTCAACCGTTTCATATCACGGCTCGGCGATAAAAGCAAGCCTTTCTTCGCAACCATCAAGAACAAGAAGTTCGCATGAACGAAGGAAATCCAGATAGCGTTCGCCAAAATAAAGGAATATCTATCTAACCCCCAGATCCTGGCAAAGCCGATCCCCGGTGAGAAACTATTCCTTTACCTGGCAGCCTCGGAGGTCGCACTAAGTGCCGTTACAGTGCGGCGGAGGGACAAGACCACTTGCCCATCTATTATGTTAGTCAGCGCTCCACGGCCGAAACACGTTATACACCATTGGAGAAGATCGCCTACGCCTTTGTCATGAGTGTTCGTAAGCTGAGGGCTTACTTCTTCGATCACCAAGTGGAAGTCCTAACAACTCTACCTCTAAGGCAAGTCCTACACCGACCGGACACCAACGGGCGACTCCTCAAGTGGTCGCTGGAGATCGCCCAATACGGTATCACTTACGCTCCTCGCACGGCGATCAAGGGCCAAGCTCTGGCGGACTTCGTGGTGGAATTAACTTTCCCTCACAGTCAGGCCACAGTCGGCTCGGAAATTATATGTGGATGGCTCGGCGACCAATTCGCGAGCAGGGGCAGGGATTGTCCACATCAGCCCCAACGGACAAAGTTTCACAAATGCTGTGCGTTTCGGTTTTCGTGCGACCAACAATGAAGCCGAATACGAAGCTTTGGTAGGCGGGCTCGATCTAGCCCTCGCCCTAGATGTTCGTCGCCTCCATATCTTTATGGACTCCCTTTTGGTCGTGAACCAAGTCAAGGGAGAATATGAGGCGCGCGGCGAACAGATGGTCAAATACCAAGAGCTGGTCGCCGAAAAGTGCACAAAATTTGAAGAAGCACTAATCGAACAAGTCCCGAGAGAGCACAACTCCCAGGCCGATGCCCTTTCCAAACTAGCATCATCGGATGGGGCAGCCGACTTCTCCAATATCCAAATCACAAAGTCAGCAAGGCCGGCGATCGACAAAAGCCTGGTTACCATGGTTGCCATCGCCGAGGAGAACTGGATGACTCCGTTCATCAAATACTTAAAGGACGGAACGGTCCCTGACGACCGTGTTAAAGCTCGCCAACTCCAGCTCCGTGCGACCAGATATACCCTATTGGACGACCGGCTTTACAAGCGAGCCTTCAGCCTTCCCCTCCTAAAGTGTATTACACCGGAGGAAGGTCGGCTCGTTTTAGCCGAGATCCATAACGGGATTTGTGGAAACCATGCAGGCGGGCGAGCTCTCATCCATAAGACAACCAGGCAAGATTTTTTCTGGCCATCACTTCAGAAGGATGCGATCGCCTATGCCAGATCGTGTCACAGGTGTCAGATAATGGGCCCAAACATCAAACTCTCCCCCGAACAGCTCACCTCCATATACAGCCCTTGGCCATTCGCGCAATGGGGCATCGACCTTATTGGTCCCCTGCCGATGGCTCCGGGGGGCTGTAAGTTTGCTATCGTAGGGGTCGACTATTTCACCAAGTGGGCAGAGGCCGAGCCACTAAATAAGATCGGCCAGGAACAAGTGATCAAGTTTATCTGGAAAAACATCATATGCCGATTCGGTCTGCCCCAGGCCATCATCTCCGACAATGGAAAGTAATTCGACGGCTTAGAAGTCATGCAATTCTGTGAGAAGTGGGGAATCAGAAGGTTGTTCTCAGCACCCTATCACCCTCAGACGAACGGGCAGGTAGAAGCAGTGAACAAGATCCTCAAACACACAATTAAAGCGCGACTTGAATCCAGGCAAGGACGATGGGCGAGCGAGCTCCCAGATGTTTTGTGGTCCTACCGAACGACGACCCGTAATTCAACCGGAGAAACCCCATTTGCCCTCGCCTTTGGAACAGAAGCGGTGATTCCTTCGGAGATCGCCGTCCTCAGCCATCGAACCGAACAGGAGATAACGACCGACAACGATATGGCCCGACGAATCGACCTGGACATGCTCGAAGAACGACGGCTGACCTCAGAAATGAAGAACACAATCCACAAGAGGAGAGCCGAGAAGTTCTTCAATTCAAAGGTCAAAGAAAGAAGATTTCAAGTGGGCGATCTCGTCCTCAAGAAGATTCAAACCCACACAGGCGTTTTTGGTCCGAACTGGGAAGGCCCCTTCAGAGTATCCAGATGGCTAACTAAAGGAGCCTCTTAATGGAACATCTGACGGAACTCGGATCAATACCTGGGCACGCCGTGCATACGAAAAATACTACCGGTGAAAATTTTGTATTCAATTTCAATGATGTACAAGGAATATAATGAGATTTTTCCTATCCCATCTATTCGCGATCGCCCCACGGGCATATCGCGTCTGGCAGCGATCATTGATCATGACGATCCGAGGTAAAATTAATGCGACCATGGTCACGGAGGTCGATGGAACCGGCGGCTTCGGCCATGCAAGGTTCCTTTGGCTGAAATCGCCCGCCCTTCGTTTAAATACGAGTAGGCGTGGCGAAGGACCCTCCAAAATAATCAGTAGACACGATCGCGCGTCCTCAAGATACATCATCTAACATGGTGAACCCGGACAATGCGACGTGCCACTACCCCCGTCTCAACGTACACCGTCGAGGGTCGCCATCTTCATGGCGGGCCGAGGTGGAAGCAGAGCTGACAAGCCGCGGACGTGGAGTCGAATAAGCCGACGACGCCCCACGCAAGGACTCCTCCAGACCAAGATCGTCCGCCTTTCGTTTTAACACAAGGCGGGCGTAGCCTAACGGAGGACCCTCACAAAAAGTGAGTCGCGGGATACACACTATCCCTCGCACAGAAAGACACGATTGGGGAGGTCGGTCCATCGAACACCCCAACCGTACGTGATTCTTCTGAATCGGCAAACTGAAGATAGCTCGCCAGACAAACTAGTTTTTGCTTCCATACTTACAATAAGTAAACAAAAACAAGGGGACAGAGATGGGTCGAGCTAATCCCAAATACGATCGAACAAAAAGGAACCACGCACGATCGGCTTCGCTCAAACACACGCAGGACGACCGGAGTCGTTCGACAAAAATTACAAGTAAGAATTCCGATTCAAAACATATCAATACATTCAATACTGTGACAATCGGTCGGATGAACAAGACGTCGAATGCAATCATACACATACTTGTAAAAATTCGCACGCAAACATTCAAAGGCGATCGTATGTAAAGAGACAGTATGAAAAGAGGAACATTTTATTCATAACACAAGTTTCGTACATTACGGGGCCCGAAGGCATTACAAAAGGAAAACAAAAAAGTACAAGTTACAGAGGAAAACAAAAATATCTCTCAAGGCCCCGCTGGCTGGTCATCGCCCTCAGGTTGCGGATCGGCTTGGGCCCCCCCATCGGCCTCAGGATGAATGAGTTTGCCAGTATACCAACTCAAGTTGATCCCAAAGTCGACAAGGTCAAGGATCGGCAAAGAGAACTCCGGGTGCAGAGGGTGCTCGAGCGCATAGGCTTTGAAGCTCTCCATCAAGGGACCGATCTCGATCCCTACCTTCTGGGCGGCTCTGACAGCATCGGCGTAGGCCAGGTAATAGGCGGACTCGCCGACGAGCGCCACATTGAGATAGGGATCGGCCTCGATCGCCTTCAGTTGCCCCTTCAACTCCACGGTCGTCTTCTCAGCCTCCGACAGCTCAACCACCTTGGCGGCATTCTCTCCCTTGGCCGTCTCCAGCTCCTTCTTCGCCCCCTCCAGCTCACCGTTGAGCCGATCCACCATCGCCTTCAGCCCGGCCGCCTCCTCCTGCGAAGCCGCATACTTCTGGCGGGTTTCCTTCTCCTGATCACGGGACCGGTCGGCAGCCTCCTTAGAGCGGCTCAGCTCCTGCTTCAATCGGTCAACGTCCAGTTTAGCCCTTTTGGCCGTCTCCAGATACTCCTTCTCCATAGACTGGATCCGGTGGGCAAATTCGATGTTTTTATTCCGGGCGGCCTCGAGGTCGCTATGGAGACGAGCAGTGGAGGGTCGCCCCTCAAAATCCCTAGCAGCTTGGACGACCATCGTCGCCGTCTGGAGAGCCAGGGCAACGGTCGCCTGCATGGCATCTCCAAATCGCCGACGAGCGATCGCATCAAGATCGGTCGTCCAGGCCTTGGGAAGAGAGGTGATAGCCTGCTGGACGTAAGTAGGGACGTCGAGAGATGTTTTCGGAGCCTTACTCGACAAAAAGTCCAGCACCATAGGAGCAACGTCCGGGTCGGCAAGGCGAACCCTGCAGCACAAACCAAAGAAACCAAGGAGTTAGCCTATACCATGCTCAGAATGCCTAACTCAGAAAATTTCGATCCTTTCTTACCTGTTGACCAACTCGGGATCGCGACCAAAATAAGGCTTGCCCCGAGAGGTTTCCGCCTCAGCGATCGCCACCTTCTTTGTAGGGCCGCCCGATGACCGGGAGCCGGACGCCGAGGGCCTAGGGCCTGATCGCTCCGTCATCGGGATGGCAGAAATAGGAGCCGCAGCAACCGGAGGCTCAAGAATGGACACATCCACCTCAGCAATCGGGAGGGACTCCTCCGGCCTCGGCCTCTTGTGGCGCTGAAGTTGTTCCTCTTCCTGAACTACCGGTTCGGCGACCGGCACCTCAGCAGGCCTCGTCACCGGAGCAGGGCGAGACGTCGTCGCAGGAACGCGACCAGTCGGCTTACCCAAGTGAAGGCGACCGATGAGTCCCGGGTTTGACATGGCGATCTCTGGCGGTGGCTCGGCAAATCGGGGAAAATGAACCTCTGTCAAAGAAGAGGTACAAACAAGTTAGACAACAACTTAAACGATACGACCTCCTGGAGACGATCGTCAAGCAAGGAAGCACCACTTAAGCTCATACCTGGAACTTTCAAGTGACGAGGGAAGCAAAACAATCGAGCCCCCAACCGATGAGTTTCGTTACCAAGCGAGCGAACGTCAATAAAGGAATCCGGCAAGGCACGAATCCGCTCCCAAATGATCAAGAAATCGAAAGGGAGATCGCCGATCGCTGGAACGAGAGGTCCCGCAAAAAGAAAACAAAATTAGATCAGTCCAAGACAAGCTCAATCAAGGGGAGAGTTAAAATCCTTACTCGGATTCCTCTCCCGGAAAGTGGTGGGGATCTCCAACTCCTCATTCGGCCTGTCACTCGATGCCGATCGCCACGCTCCGCCGACCCAGCACCATTTAGCCAGGTCGCCCCTGGTCTTGTTCGGCACACCGAGGACCACTCTCCCCGTTCGGCCTTGGATATGATTGCCGCCGATCGACCCTTTCTGCGCGGCCAGTTTAAACAGATAATTCATCTCCAGCGCAGTAAGGAGGCGAAACAACCGGTGACCGCCAAACAGTGTCAACGTGCAGATGACCTGTAGCCAAGCGTTCGGCGTCAGTTGAAGAGGCGCCAAATTCCAGGCGATCAGCAAGTAGGAGACGGCGAATGGCAGAGGAAATCGCAGACCGGCATCCATAATCATCTCGCTGATGGCAACCATATCCTCGGGCGGTTGATCGGCACGTTCATTCTCCAAGGGCACGTGCAAGGAAACGTCAGAGGGGATATGATATTTGGCCCTCCAACGGCTCAGGTCTTTCTTGCTCGCCGTACTCCGGACCTTTCCGAGAGTCCACGGAGACGGAACGGCGGCCCGAAAAACCGTCCGCTTCACATGTTCGTAAGGGTGAGCGGCGGAGTAGGCTTCGAAGTCAAATTTCGGACAAGGTCCGGCGATCGCCTCCATCATCTGAGCGAAAGCCACATAGGCAGGGCCGAATCTACTCTCTCGTTCCCAGGCCGCCCGCACCAAATCATCCTCATCCACCGGCGAGCCCCCCTACTCCTCCGTCGCCGCCATCCTCGCCACTTCGGCCTCGTTGAAAAGTTCTTCGAGTTCTGCGGGTGCAATCCCCGCACGAATAGCTTCAACGGCCGTCTCCATATCCACTCCAACGGGAATCTCCTCCCGTTCAGGCGACACTGCGGCGGCGGAAGAACTTCCGGTATCGAAGGTTTTGGGTCCTCCCGACATATTAGAAAGTAAAGGGAGAGAGAAGATTAATTTTTATTACCTAGAGAAAAGAAGGAGATCGGCACAAGAAGCTCCACTGCTCCAGAAATTTTTGCAGAGTTTCGGCTATGGATGCAAGGACGCGTAAAGAATGAAAGAGAAGAAGACCTAGCCCTTTTATAGATGGAGGCGGGGGTCTAAGTGCAAATAGGTGAAATCTCGAGGGCCGGATCGCAACCGTCATAGTGGGGACGCATTAAATGCTGCCCTCGAATCCCGCAGACGCGTCTTTTCGAGGGCACGCCAGGCGAGAAAGTCTGACAAACCGTCGGACTCCCCCAACAATAGCGCGACGCGTGTCCTTGCAACTTTTCGAGAGCCCGCCTTCATTTCCCGTTGCTCCCGGCGCAAAAAGAGATCGTCCAGATTTGAATTCAGGTCGGCTGATCGGCTAAACATTGGCGATCGCCAACAGTGCCACCTCACCCCGTGTTTTCAACATCGAGGCGAGCTGGGGGGCAATTGTTGTGCGGCGATTAATACGCCTCGATAGGCGATCGGCATCACGATCAGGGAAGCCAACCATGGAAGACATACTGCGGACAAACGCCCGAGTTCGGCACAATCTGACGGCCGTCTTTTGGTACCCAGCGATCGTCTTTTGATATCTGACGATCGTCTTTAATGAGCGAACCAGAGGTGATCGTCTCGTGCCACGTATGGATCCAGCATCCGTCAAAGTCGTCGAAGACCGAATCTTGGACGGTGGCCCACGTGCGGATCTTCAAAAGGCGCCGACAGATAGGAAATTTGACCACAGCCTGTCACCTACCTCACCTACCGACAAGGCCGCCGAAAGGTACAAAGTGGGTCCTCCCCGGACAGCGACTCAAGACGCGTGCTGGCTTCCCATTGGTTCGCCCAGTTGGCCACCAGCAGCGACCTCGGACCTCAAGGGAACAGGCCCATGTGACGGGACGATCGGCCATCTTATTATATTATAGAAAACGGCGGTCGCCCGCGATCGCCTGAGGAGTCCCAACTACCTTGTCCCCTATAAATAGAGAACTCACTGCAATGGCCAAGGAGAGGCGAATTAACTACGAATTCAATGCAAAATACACACCAAAAGAGAATCAAAGACTCTTTGGGCAACCACTTATACATTCATAGTGATATTCATACACATTTATCATATATCCCAAGCAAGAACTCACAGATTCACTTATCTGGTTCTTCCGGCAATCTACGCGCTCTACAGCCTAGATAACTAGAAGTCTTTACACTCCTTGTAATAGATTCTAACATTAATATTTGTACTCGACAGTATATTTATTAATAACATCTCGCGAGAGCATTCAAGCCCGGGATTAACAACCCCGGCAAATCTTGTGTTATCTATTTTCTCACGGAAGTGTTCTCGCATTTGTTTGTTACTCGATCATTCCAGCAATACTATCTCCAGATAATATTTTGGGTAACAACATTTTCTACACTCAACAACTCCCCAAATCAGAGAATATCCTTCTAAGTCCATTCTAGAGCCTATTTATCAACCCAAAAACCAAAAATTCTTGTTCAAATCGTGTAGAAATGTCAATAAAGTGATTTTGCACCGAAAAGTGACACGGCCCATGTCAAATGACACGGCCCATGTCATAGTGTTCTAGAATTGACAGTTGCTTCTGGATAGGAAACTCGACTGTGTTGAATGACACGGTCGAGTTATGTGACACGGCCCATGTCAAATGACACGGCCCTTGTCATAGTGTTCTAGAATTGACAGTTGCTTCTGGATAGGCAACCCGATCGTGTTGTATGTGTTGGAATATTTATTCCCCATATTCATTAATAGAGTTTTGATGATTAAGTTGCTAAACAAAACAAAACAACAAAGAGGCGAAGCAAAGCAAAGAAGCAGACGAAGTCGCAAAAAGCTGCCCAAACTGCAAGCTTAACGCACGCTATGTACTTCGCATAGCGTATGCTATCGAAGCATAATTAACGTACGTAATGCGGATATGTTAACGTACGTAATGTATATTCAAATCAGATGAACGTTGGGAAAAGCAGGTCAAAGTCATAAAGTTGGAACGGATACTTTGACGGATATATGGATTAACGCACGCTACGTGTAAGGATTAGCGTACAATAAGAAGACAGATTAACGTACGTAAAGAAGAAGTGACAACGTACGTAAGGAAAGAAACGAAAGCTACTGGATTGAATCTGGAAAGCGATAACGTACGCTACAGGACAGCCATAACGTACGTAATGAGGTTAGCGCACGCTATGAAGAAGAGCTAGCGCACGCTAGCAAGTCAAAAGAAGCTAACGGCTAGTTGAGGCTCCAATGCCTATAAATACCACTTCCTATGGTATTGAAAACACAACAACGCAAAGCATTCGATATATTGATCAGATATTATTATACATATTCTTGTTGTTGTAATTGTGCTTATATTGATAGTTTGAGTGTTTATACATTCAACACATACATGAGAGGTAAAAGAAAAGTTACGATTGGATTCGGTGTTATTAGGATCAAGGATCCGACATTGTTAGAATCGCAATCGTTATCTAAGTGAGGTTTATCTAGTACCGATAGAAAGCTAGAGTGGTTGATTCCTTGTCCAATAGAAAAGAAAAATGGTTTAACTTGGACCGACAAAAAGACAAGTAAGAGAACGGTTTACTCGGACCAATAGAAGACGAGCTTGTAACGGTAATATCTCGACCGATAGAAGAGAGATTGAACGGTTTACTCGGACCGATAGAAGACGAGCTTGTAACGGTAATCCCTCGACCGATAGAAGAGAGGTGCAAAGATTTATATCTTAAGCCTATAGAAAAAGATAACGAGAGAGGACGTAGGCACGTTTGGCCGAACCTCTATAAATTCGTGTGTCGATTTAATTTCCGCATATTTAATTTACGCTTCCGCAACACAGCGCATAATACCCATTTTGCTCCAACAATTGGTATCGGAGCCGTACCTCCAATAAGCGGCTTAACATCCGAGGATTCGATCCAAATGGCGTTTCAATATGCTCTAGTCGAAGGCCTTGCTCTCAATCGACCACCATTTTTTGATGGATCGAATTTTATGACTTGGAAGAAGAAAATGTCTATTTTCATCCGAGCTTACGATATCGAATTATGGAAGGTTATATTCCTTGGTCCCAAAATTCCGACGAACTCAAACGGAACTCTCAAAACCTTTGAAGAGTATGATGATGGGGATTGGAAAAACGACCATTATAATTGCAAGCCACGCAATTATTATATTGTGCATTAAATCCGGAAGAACATAATCGGATATCATCGTGTGATAGTGCCAAAGAAATTTGGAAAATGCTTGAGGTAACACACGAAGGTACGTCTCAAGTCAAGGAGACGAAAATAAACATGCTCTTTCACGATTACGAGTTATTCCAAATGAAGGACGACGAATCCATCACTATAATGCTCGACCGATTCTCGGTCATCACAAATGGATTAGCATGTTTCGGAAAACCACTTTCGAGTAGTGAGAAAGTAAATAAAATTCTCCGATCACTACCTCGAGAATGGGACGGCATGATTACTGCGATAATGGAATCTAAAGATTTAAACAATCTTGATTTTAGTGCTCTCGTTGGTTCACTTATAAACTACGAGATTGTCCTAAAATCTCGGAACGCTAAACCGAAGCCGAAGGAAAGATCGATAGCCATGAAGGCTAAGATGTCGAAGAGAGAAGAAATTCCGGTTGATGAAAGCGACGAAGAATCGGCATATTATGCCAAGAATATTAATAAGTTTCAAATCATATTAAACTGGAGAAAGAAAGACATCTCGGACGAATCTAAGAAATTCGACAATTCTTGTCGATTATGTGGTAAACCCACTTTGCGAAGAACTGCCCAACAAAACCCAAGAATGAGGTTCTCGTTGCAACATGGAGCGATGAAGACGAAGATGATGATTTTATCAATCAAAATAATCTCGCCCTTATGGCCCGAAGTTCATTCGACGATAGTGACGTCGAAAGTCAAGTAAATAACTCATACAACGAACTTCTTGAAGCATTTGAATTATTGCATACGGATTACCAAAATGCTTTATCGGAAATAAAATCACTTAAATTTAGAAATAAATCATTGGAAATTGAAAATTCCAAAATTCTTGAAAAGGGAAAATTTATCGAGACCGATCATTCTCAATACGTTAAAAACGAAAATATCCTAAAGGATGTTCTTTTGAAAAGTCAAACCGGGCTCAAAAATTCAACGAAAAAAATTCTCGTGTGGGAACGAGAAATTTGAACAAATACTCTCGGTTCAAAAATTTACTTTGAACAAACAGGGGTTGGGATTCAAACAAAATTTTAAAACCGAATCCGTGAGGAAAATGTTTGAAATTCGAGCACCATATTTCAAACTATAAAAGCTCAAGACGGATGATTAAAGTTAAGAAAATTTGGATTCCTAAGGGAACCACCATCCCAAACATCGTTTACGTCTCGAAACAAAAACCAACTATATGTTGGATCCCCAAAATTAATTTTTAACAATTAGTATTTTACTCAGGGGGAGTATTTTTTAAACGAATATTTTTTTCAGGGGGAGTTATACCCTTCTTAATGCATATATTTATATTCATCAATTGGTATCGCATATTTTTATATACCTCAACTTGGTATTTATTATTTGTTTCTATTACACTTTTTGCTGAATACAAAAAGGGGGAGAAATGAGTTGAATTGATAAAAAGCGTTATAGAAAAATGACGAGAAAAATACAAAAAGGAGGAGAAATGAAAAGACGAAGACATCGAAAAATATTAAAATCAAACAAGTCGAAAAGGAGAAAAGAAAAGTATACAAAAAGGGGGAGAAACGGAGAAGTCGAAAATAAAAAGAAAAGAAAAATCGGATAGACTAACGAAACGATCAAAGCCGAAAACTTTGATTCGTATAATATACATATATTTTATTTTTGCAGATTTTATCCAATTCAAATGTTGTTTTGTAATTATCAAAAAGGGGGAGATTGTTGGAATATTTATTCCACATATTCATTAATAGTGTTTTGATGATTAAGTTGCTAAAAACAACAAAGAAGCGAAGCAAAGCAACGTAGCAGACGAAGTCGCAAAAATCTGTCCAAACTGCAAGCTTAACGCACGCTATGTACTTCGCATAGCGCACGCTATCGAAGCATAATTAACGTACGTAACGCGGATATGTTAACGTATGTAATGTATATTCAAATCAGATGAACGTTGGGAAAAGCAGGTCAAAGTCATAAAGTTGGAACGGATACTTTGACGGATATATGGATTAACGCACGCTACGTGTAAGGATTAACGTACACTAAGAAGACAGATTAACGTATGTAAAGAGAAGTGACAACGTACGTAAGGAAAGAAACGAAAGCTACTGGATTGAATCTGGAAAGCGATAACGTACGCTACAGGACAGCCATAACGTACGTAACGAGGTTAGCGCACGCTATGAAGAAGAGCTAGCGCACGCTAGCAAGTCAAAAGAAGCTAACGGCTAGTTGAGGCTCCAATGCCTATAAATACCACTTCCTATGGTATTGAAGACACAACAACGCAAAGCATTCGATATATTGATCAGAGATTATTATACACATTCTTGTTGTTGTAATTGTGCTTATATTGATAGTTTGAGTGTTTTTTTTTTGATAACTAGGTGATCCCAGCTTAGCCGGACTAATCCTAGTCCCTCAATGAACCCACTCTGACCCATTGAGAGAAGTAAATTGCGAGTCGCTCGAGCAATTCCAGGGTTCCCAATGCCTTTTCTGTACACTTCTGCGCACAAAGAGAAGCCCTTAACTGATTAACAGCGCCTCAGGTTCCCAGCACAGTTCTCGGGAGAACAACCACTGATTGGTCAGCACCTCCGGGTTCCCAGCAAGGAAATACTCCCACACTGCCGTTTGACACGAGATTAAACATTGATTAGTGGTCGCTCGAGCTAGCCCCGGGGAGCTAGAGGATCATAAAGAGAAAAACATCCTCTTTCACCTCCTTGGTGGGGTTAGAACCCAAGACCTCTCCCAAAGGAGTGTTGGGAGTAGGCGTCCTACCACTGGACCACCAACCCTTTCCCTTTTTTTTCCTCCTTCTTACCATGTGAGCTACATCTCCTTGAGTGTTTATACATTCAACACATACACGAGAGGTAAAAGAAAAGATACGATTGGATTCGGTGTTATTAGGATCAAGGATCCGGCATTGAAAGAATCGCAATCGATATCTAAGTGAGGTTTATGTAGTACCGATAGAAAGCTAGAGTGGTTGATTCCTTGTCTAATAGAAAAGGAAAACGGTTTAACTTGGACCGACAAAAAGACAAGTAAGAGAACGGTTTACTCGGACCAATAGAAGACGAGCTTGTAACGGCAATATCTCGACCGATCGAAGAGCGATTGAACGATTTACTCGGACCGATAAAAGACGAGCTTGTAACGGTAATCCCTCGACCGATAGAAGAGAGGTGCAGAGGTTTATATCTTAAGCCTATAGAAAAAGATAACGAGAGAGGACGTAGGCACGTTTGGCCGAACCTCTATAAATCCGTATGGATTTAATTTCCGCACATTTAATTTACGCTTCCGCAACACGGCGCATAATACCGATTTTGCTCCAACAGTATGACACGGTCCAGTCAGTGACACGGCCCGTGTCAAATGACACGGCCGAGTCCGTGTTGATTTGTTTTGACTCCATTTTTCCTTCTTTTTCGGCTCGATCTTTCGTTTCTGCATTGCTTGATATGTATTGGGGATTGAGACTTCGTTCTTGCTTGATAATGTCCTTAAAACACAAATAAATCAATAAAACATACCCAAGCGTGATCGAGTCCAACAAACATAATATGAGCACAAACGACACAATTTTACACATTTTAGGATCTTAAAATCCGGAAAAACCTTATAAAAATGTGTAAAATGAGTGTTACAAGACTGTGTCTAATAACTCCTCCGAATTTTTTTTCTAATTACGCAGCTAATTAGATTAAGAAATGATAATAAAACATAAATTAACAATAAAAAAAATATCGCCACAATTCTAATTTAAATTATTGGGTATATTACAATTCAAACAATCTAGAAGATCCAAAAGGAGGGCTCAAGATAGATTGAGAGATTATTAAATACCAGCATTTTATCTCTTCAATCTTACTTGTATAATATATTTCTTTCGAGCATGAGATGTATGAACGGTTCTTTTTTTCTTTATTTCACCATATCCATCTAAGCTTTTTAGATTCCGGGCGTGGGAGTATATTGATTTATGAATAGCTTGAGGATTGATGGTTATATTTATCTATGTTGAATTCCTTTTCAAATAAATTAGTTTTGATTCATGTTTACTTGGTCTTTATTTTTACATGTTTAATATCAATTGCTCATAGTTTGAGAGGTAAGACTATTAATAAGTCTCTATTGTTTGACACAGTTAATTGCAAGATTGAGAAATCAATGATTAATTGTGAGGATAATTGTTCTGGTGAAATTTTTGGAGTTATATAATCTATATTAGATAGAAATGTCAATTGGTTATTTAATTTATATTTTAATTAATCTTGAAAGAGACTTAAATTGTCTTGTAAATATCAAATTAGGAAGATTTGTTAAGTTTAATTAAAACCAATTCTGGAAATCTAGCCTTGTAATATATCTTTTAAGCTTATATATTCCCTTTATTTTAATTATCGCTACTTGTTCCAATTTAACTTTGTTATTTTAGTCGATCAGTTAATAACTCTGTCAAACATTAACCTTCTAGATAAAATTAGAATCACTACAATCTAGTACTTGAAACATAAATAATTAGTTTTTGTAGAATACAACATTACTCGCCACTTTACATCCACACCATACACTTATGAGTAGCAAAATAAATAGCGAACAAGTTTTTTGGCGTTGTAGCCGGAGCCTAATTTATTTTTATTAGTATTAATATTATGATAAGTGCTTCTAATCTGAGATATTTTCTGTTTTATTGTGTTTTGTTTTATTTTATTTGTTACTTCTATTTTTTATTTTGGTCCTGTTTCATGTCGTGCATGAACACTCGTGCATCTCAAGCACCTTTAGAAATCTTCATTCCCAAAGTTGAAACATTTGCTCGAAGAACAAGTGTTGCCACAAAGAAATTAAGAAGTAATCTTCTTGATGATATGAAAAGAGTGGGAGATAACACAGACGCATGAGATGTGATCGCAAATCGGGTAACAATAACGTAGCTCGCTAATCCGAGCAATGGGGGCGCGCAAGTTCAGCAACTGACTGCTCGGGCACAATCGATTCTTCATGGATTTCGACCGAGGCTCAACCAAAATTATGGGAGAATCACATGTCCCTATCGACACGGTTCCATCCATGGAAAGACCCCATGTAGTGCGACCCCTCCTAATAGGCCGACACGTGGCTGGTCTTTCCATTCCCCATTATTTTTATTTATTATCCTATTTCTACACATATTAATTTATACACATGTTAATTATTTGTTAATCATCTATTCCCTCTCATCCTCAGAAAATGGTATATGATATAAAGAACTAGAACACATAATATATAATCAATATCATTAAAATCATTTAATATAAAAGAGCTTTAATCAATATACGGTAAAACCTCTATAAATAAATAATTTTGGAACCATGAAATTTTATTAATTTAGAGAGATATTAATATATCGATAGGGGGTTAGTGTTAGTAGGGTGTTAGATACTTCGTAGGGGATTAGGTGCTTAGTAGGGGTTAGTGTTAGTAGGGTGTTAGTTACTTAGTAGGGGGTTGGCCGCTAATAGTAGGGGGTTGGCTGCTTAGTAGGGGGTTGGCTGCTAATAGTAGGGGGTGCTACTTAGTAGGGGGTTAGGAGATTAGTAGGGGGTTAGATACTTAGTAAGGGGTTAGATGCTTAGTAGGGGGTTAGCTAATGAATATTACGTTTCGGATTAATTGGTTATAATATAATAATTTAATAGAAAACAATAAAAGAGCTAAGAAAACAAATATCATAATTAGTAGTAATAGAATTAGAATAATTAATAAAAATAAAGGGGAATGGAAAGACCAGCCACGTGTAGCCCTATAAGGAGGGATCGCACTACATGGGGTCTTACCATGGACGGTACCCTATCAACACCCATTTTTTTCACTTTCTCCAAATTCGTGATACCATCAAGAGGAATGAAGTGCCATATGATGCAATAAGTTTGAAGTTGTTCCCATTTTTCTTGAGAGAAGGCTCGTAGTAATTGGCTTTAGACTCTTGCTTTGGACATCACAAGTTTATATATTCGACTCTGGAAAAAAATTACGAAAATAAAATAAAATTAGTAACAAAAGTGGGGGGCCAATTTAGATTTTTAACCCAGGTTCGAAAATCTCGACCCTGTTCGTCACCATATGACTCCACCTCAAAAGAACAAGTTATTCATCATTAAGAGCAATATATAAGGCCATTTAACAACAATTCATATGTATTAACAAGTCCATGCATGCGATTTTGATAGTTCACTGTCATTTAAACAGAACATTTCAATTTCTGTAAATCATAATGTCCACACATTTACGAGGGCACGCCAGCTCCCGGTCCAACCATATTGCTTATCATTTTCAATAATTCTGACATTTGTACGAGAGTTCAATAGGATTGTATTACGCAGAATCGAAGTGCCCGACCAATATTTTAATAAACGATATAGCGTTGGTAATAACATTTCAGTTCCAGTAGCGCGTAACGCAATTAGCATAGCATAGCTTAGATTATTTAAGACTCCAAAAACATAATAATTAATAAATTTAGAAAATAATAATATATTAAAAATATTAAAACACAGAAGGAGAGGGCGGCTTTTGAAATAAGATCTGTGAGCTAGGGTTGCCTTTCTACTTGCGAGTGATGGCAACTGATATGTTTCCTTTCTATTCGTAATCGGGTTTCGCAAGTAATGGGCTCGCTTTTCTGAGAAGTTTTGGGTTAGGAAAAAAAACATAAGCGTTTAGCATGACACGTCAGTAATAGCTTACGCTTTTTGGCACCCGTGCAATTTGCGGCACGCTATATCGTGTTCTCCTAAGCTAGCGCACGATAGTGCGCAACTTGCCGCTATTAAAAAACACTACGCTCAACAACCAATTTAGCCCGCCTACTACCACTACCTAGGTAAAAAAATAAACCAATCCACTGATGACCAATAATCAAAAGCTCGTTTGATTCGATTAGTGAATATCAAAGTTACACAAGCTCGATTCATTTCAACTCGATTAAAGCACACTTTTAGCTTGATTTGATAAATATCAAACCATGCTGAAACGCATTTTTTCAATCTCGACTAATGTTCAAACAAGTTTAGACTTTACTGCGTTCGACTCAATTGGATTCGGTTATACCCTACTACCATTCTCTCAATCTCCCCTCCTTTTTTCTTCCTTCATATAATTATGTATTTTATTTTAATTTATTTTTTTTTCAAGTTTCCACATCTCAACAACTTGACAAAATTACGAGGTCTACAAACATCAATAATTGAGCAGCTATGAAATAATGAATGCGCATTGATTATATGCCAACTAGAATACTGCATATGGCAGGAATGTAAATGAAATAATGAATGCGCATATAACTTCATTGCAAACAAATGCAAGCAGCCACACACACAAATGTACTGACAGAGAGATGGCTCAATTGTATGCAAACGCCAAGGCGAATTGCTTCCACTATCCGCGGGCCTCTATTCGCACGACATCGGGTTCCATTAAATTCCAAGCACATAAACCGCATCACGTGGAGTTCAATCTGGGGAACAAAACAATGGAGAAATCTTTATTAGGCTTGTATGCCATGAATGGTGGAGAAGGACCTCACAGCTATGCCCAAAACTCATCCTACCAGGTATGTAATTTCATATTCCAATACACATTTCGATATTCACAGTGGGGAATTTACTATGTCGCTAAGTTAACATAAGATTGACTCACTCGAGAAAAAATTACAAAAGTTACCGGAAGAAATTATCTTTCAAATACAAATTACAACCTCACCTGGAGGACAGGACGAATGCGGAGGTTGGTCCCTCCAGACCCATCCCCACTTAATATTTTCCATCACTCATGGCGGATATAGAATCTAAATACATCTCCGCCAATTTAAGTCTCATCCCCACCTACTTGAATCTCCATACCCGTCGAAGACCCACAATACCCGCTCCATCAGTCCAAACATGAAAAAGAAAACTAAAACTAAAAATAATAAAACTAGTTAATTAAATTACATTCATGTGGTGTTAGATAAATCCACATTTATGAGTCAAGTGATGGTCAAAAAATAAAGTGCAATTGACTAGGATTTGACAAGTATAAATTGGTAACTGGTGATATTTTAAAATATACGGGTATACAGTGGGGCTGGGCAAATATATGGTGGGTCAGGCGGGCGGCGCCAGATGGAGACTGAACTGGTATGACTTAATATTCACGCCTGCTCCATCACTCATGGTGGATACAATTTTTATCCTCATCCCCATCCTATACCCATCAATCTTCCCCCATCTCCGCTCCATTAGAGCGGATGCGATTGCTATCTGCTTTCTATAAAGCATATCGTTCTCCACCAAAACCTGCCCCACTGACATCACGACCAGGTTTGGTTTTACTGAGTTAAAAAACACTACCCTCAAGGTAAAATTTAATACAAAATAAATCTCAATTTCGCATTTGTAATTATGAAAAGTAGCCGGGGGGGTTTTCCTGAATAACCTGAACTTCAAAGGTACATTTTGTAATTGACGTGTACAAAAATTATAAGATGGCTTGTTTTCTTTTTTTTTTTGTTCTTTTTTCTGCAGAGAGGAGCAGTAGCTGCTGCAAAACCAATAATCGAAGAAGAAATAGCAGCAAAACTCCATATTGAACAACTTTCTTCAACCCAAATAAACCTTTTCCGGATTGCAGATTTTGGCTGCTCAACAGGACACAACTCATTCCCAGCCATCCAAATTATCACTCAAGCCGTCGAGAAAACATTTCAAACAAAACGGTTCACTTCCCAAGTCCCAGACTTCCACGTGTTTTTTAACGATCAAGTCACGAACGATTTCAACACCCTTTTCAATTCACTCCCACCCCGAAGAAATTATCACGCTGCAGGAGTGCCTGGTTCCTTTCATGGCCGTCTTTTGCCAAACGCCTCCCTTGATTTTGCTTATTCATCTTGCGCCCTTCACTGGATTTCCGACGTGCCTGAGGCCGTGGAGGACAGTATGTCTCCAGCATGGAATAAAGGGAAAGTTCATTATACAGGAGCTAGAAAGGAAGTTTTTGAAGCCTATTCAAATCATTATGCAAATGATATCGAGTTGTTCTTAAAAGCTAGGGCGGAGGAGCTGGTAAGTGGAGGGCTAATGGCTCTTCTTGTGCCTGCAGTCCCTAGTTTTAAGCATTCTGAGACATCCTACACTAACCCAATAGAGATGGATCTTCTAGGTTCTTGCCTGGTAGACATGGCCAAAAAGGTAAAAATTTCCAATATTCACTTCATAATACATTATTACCTTCTCCCCTTTTTTCTTAATTTAAGTTAGAGTAAATCAACTCCATCTCTCTTTCGAAATTATAAATACCCGCTTATGGTTAACGAACACGCCCTTGAAGCTTGGATATACTTAACAAGTACCTCCCTCTTGAGGGTTAAATATGTAAATAAAAACAATGCGAAGGCTAGTTCTGAAAAATAATTGGGTTTTCTTTATTATTAGACAGCACCTCGGGGGTATTTTTCTAATTTAACACTTTTAAATGTGTTGCGAACTATCACAACAACCATAAATATCCCTTTTATCACATTATTGAAGGTAATAAATTGCAAAATCCAGAATCCTTAAGCAATTAAATTGTGCTTTCCTGCATTGATAAAGAATTACAGCTATGAAGACCTATATCTATTTTTATTGCAGGGGATACTTAGCGAGGAAAAGGTGGACACATTCAACTTCCCATTGTATTTTACCATCCCAGAAGAATTAAAGGCAATAATTGAGAGGAATCACAGTTTCAGTATCGAAAGGATGGAAATACTCGACAATCCAGGAAAGCGCACCTTGACCAGCGCTGATGCACGTGCCACATACCTCAGGGCAGTCTTTGAAGGGTTGCTGATAAATCACTTTGGAATTGAAATCATGGATGAATTATTCAACCAGTACACAAAGAAGCTTGCAGCTTCACCGCTTTTCCTAGACCCTGACAATGACAAGTCAATAATAATATTTGTCCTCCTCAAGCACAAAGTAGAATGAACAAAATAACATATTTTTCATATTATAGAACAAAATCTTGTAATAATAGCAAATAAAGTGCTTGTACTGTTTACATGCAAAAGTATCATAAGAAGAGCATAATACATTTCAATGCAGAAGTATCCATTGCAATTTGCAAACATGGAATTAGAAACAAGATACAGACAAGTATGGAAACCATACTGTCGGCATAAATACATCAGTGAGATTAATATAAATTTGCAAGGTTATAGTAGTGAACCACCAATAAATTTATCTGAACAATGATAATGCAGGAAATCGTATTAAGTCGTCTATACAGCCAAATCGAAACAGTAAAAATATTTGAAAAAAAAAAAAATACAAAGTGAAAACAGCAGGGTATCGGTACAAAAATACGAATGTGTACATACTGACTGCCGGACATCATCCACCGATGGTCCAGAATACATTACTAAGACCAATTGAAATATAGGGCTAAAACTTCAACTTTACCAGAGATACTCCACGACAAGTGAAAAGTGAATGATGGAAAAAACCTCATGCACATCATACGGAGGAACTTTTACGATTGTCTGTAGTAGCCACTCTGGTGGGGAGGCGGCGGATATGGAGACGGAACAGTGTAAGGAGGTAGGGGCATTGATCCAGGTTGCTGAGGAGGTGCATTGTGGTATGGACCCCGCCAACCAGGATAGGCCGGTTGCCCATATTCATGGCTCACTGCAGGCTGTATGTTTTGTGAAGCTGGGTATGGATTTGAAACAGGTGCATGATAAGGTGGTGCCGGCATCTGTTGTTGGCTTACATATGGAGGAGTTTGAGTGTATGTAGGCATTGTTGGCTGCTGATGTGACTGGTAAGTGGAGGTTAGATGAGATGGATTGGGCATGTTCAGTAGTTCCTGTCGGGAATTGGGTCTTTGGGCCTGATGAGGCTGGCTAGCAGAAGAAAAAGAGTAGCTTTTGCTGTCCTGGAAACTAAGACCTGATATTTGCCTCTGAACATCTTCAATCATCTCTCGGCACTGGATGTTTCTGGTCATCACGAAATCACTGCACTGCTGCTTTACTATTACAATAGCATCCTGTTTTCACAAAAAGAATATTGTCTTAAAATGAGTCCAGTGCATTTCGAAACAGAAAATTGTGAGAAAGCAGTGTCAAATGATCTGACAAAAAACCTAAGATTACCAACAGATACAATATAGATTGAGGTATGGCTTTTCGCCACAGAAAGATTATAGCTAAAGCCCACTGCATCAGGCATTCATCACATAATATATTTTCTCTTCATACTCTTTCTCATTCAAGTTTCTATGTGACAATAGTTATATAGATATATATACTCCCTCCGTCCCGCTCAAAGCTTTACGTTTGCCCCTTTTCTGTTCTTTAGAAGCTTTACGTTTATAACTCCCACACACTCACATAAAACAATCATAATCACAACACTTAATCTCCCCCAAACACTTACTGTAATACATTTTACCTTTTAATCTCCACAAAGCACTCATCATCCCAACTTACTAATCTATCACATCCAATCATTTACCCAACACCAAAATCACACCCTCTGTCAAGCTTTAAGCGGGACAGGGGGAGTACATGATTTTTTAAATCCATATGACAGATGTTAGAAGCACCTGCAAACATCTCATTAGGGGCTTTGGCACATTATGCTCAGATGCAGGCTTACATTTGTTACTTCTAAACGATGAAGTACAACTTTCAACATGAATATATAGACAAAAACACAATTCTGTTTTGATCCTACAGTTCAATTTCACGTTGCTCTTGTAATCAAATACCCACTAGAGTAATAAAGCAGCCTACAGTCAACAGGGTATTCATACCTGAAGGGTAACATAAAACTTCAATCCTTCATTGATGTTCTCCTTAATTTCTCGGAATTTAGCTATGGCAGCTTCAATCTGTCTATATCCCTTTTCACGAGATGCTGAGGATTGAAACAAGGAAGTCTCAATACAGGGCAAAAAAGCTCGACATATTACATGCAGGCTTACAATACCCAGCCATACCAAATTCCAAGAATGACTCGAGAACATTATAAACAGTTTATCATACCTTTATAATCTTCGACGTTAAAGATAGCAGCAAAGTCATCATTTTGGGCCTGCACAAGATATGTTAGATTGTGTTAAATGAATATTTTTCAATGGCTTGTAAAGCTGTGAATCATCTCCCTAATGTGTTCCATTTCAAGTAAAAAAAAATAAAAGTAAAAAGTCAGAGCGGGGTGGGATAACAAGACACTTCAATATTCAATATTCAATATTCAAAATGGGATAATAGCAGGTTGGGGAATTACAAAACCAACCTTAATAAAGCTGCATGTATAGTCTAGTCCTAAAAAATTCGGCAAAACACATGAAACAGTTGCGCACTCATGCCAGGCCAATCCTCCCGTTCCGTCCCAAAGCAAGAACTATAAGAGATGCAATATCCTGGATCGCTAAGAGGGCTTTTAAGTTGGTTTTTGGCTTTCGGCTTCTCATCCGGTCAAACAAGCCAAAGAAAAATATTTGGTAATTGGCTTTTTGCATAGTTGGAAAGCCAACTTTTCCGCCAAAATGAAAAGCTAATGAGAGCAGCTTTTTTGGTTGGTTTTTGAGTTTTTACTTTTAATAATTATATTTTGTATAAAACAGCAAACAACTAATAATCATTTGTCAAACACAATTTACAAAGTCAAACAACTAACATAAAAAGCCACTAAACCAGCTAGTCAAACCAGTCAATGAAACAGCCAACAGTTTGTCAAATAGGCACTAAATGTTCTTTGCCAAAATAGTACAAAAGATAATAACCAACCATAGATTAAACTATTTATGAAGGGAATGCTTCTTTAGGAAACCAAAAAGCCAAGGAAGCATTGATTATTGTCTTCGCATTTCCAAGTCCAAAAACTTCCAGAAATGCTGCTTTGGCTTTTAAACCTCACAGAACATTCCATTCGGTTTACCAAGAGGTTCCTTCTTGAAACTTACGAACTCAAGTTGCAAATTTAAGGACAGTGTTAGGAAGTGTGCACAAGTTACAGATATCATATAAATAGTAGAGAAGCGTGAGAGACACCATCAAACGAGAACTAGACTATTGAGGCCAGAATAAAAGTAATGGAACCTCAAGATTTATCACATCCCCACTTGATTCAAGAAATCCCGCCCAGCAGACATATAACGAAAAATATACAATTTTGTATGTGGGTGTGCCTGCGAAAATTTGATGCAACTGCAAATCACATCTGAAAGACCATGATGCCCATTTTCTGTGTCTTACTCAAACAGAATATCTTTCAAGTATAAACATAAAAGTAATGGGTTCCCACTTGATTCAAGAAATCCCACCCAGCATACACACAACGAAAAAATATTTTTGCATGTGGGTGCGCCTGCGAAAATTTGATGCAACTGGAACCCACATCTAAAAGACCATATTGCGCATCTTCTGTTATCTTACTCAAATAGAAAACATTCGGAGTATAAAGATACATTTCATCAAACAAAAATATCAAGTTAAAATCACTTGCAGCCAGGCAAATTGATTTAAATACTAACCAGAAAACTGTTATATTAAGTTCATTGACATAATGCAAAAGAAGACCTGAATATGCATTAATAGTTGTTCTTGTGCTTCGAGGTTCTGAGCAATCTCTTCACAAATTGTGTCATACTTCGATATCTCCTTCCTGAAAAGATCCTCGTGGGAGCCAGTAAAAGTCATCAACTTGGGAAGTATATCATCCTGAGCCACATATCATAAGAACACTAAGTCAGACAAAAATCTTAAAACAATCAGAATAAGAAAGTCACGAGCTAGCAAGTAATCCGGAAGAAGTAGATCTGTTTTCCATATAGAAATTCAACTGTAAAAATGAACTGATTTGCAAACATTTATTTGCTACATAGACATGAAGACATAAAGCACCTCTGAATTTTAAAACAGCAAAGTAAGTCTTTCCACTTTCATTTATATTTTCAATTCATCACCCTAAACTTTTTTTTTTTTTTGGGCGGGGGCGGGGGTTACACTACCATTCGCCGCGTGTTTGAGGTCATTTAAAGGCTAGAAATAAATTACCCTTAAGTGAACAAAATATATACAGTTTGAAAATATGAAGTTAATTTTAGATAAACATAATCAGACGGTATCCGTGGCAAATAAAAAACGAATCAAGTGACTCAGATTATGTGTGTAAACATACTGATATTGAATGCGCTACGGGGAAGTTGAAAACATACTCAGAAACCGCAGTGCAACTAGCCTAACACAGAATATTATAAATAACGAGTATGTATTGGCCAAATCACTGAACCTATCTTACCTTCCTCTTCATCTCTTTCAGCATGTCTTCAAGGCCTGCCCTCTGAGCACCAAGAGTCTCCAATTGCCTCTGCAAACGTTTATAATCACAAGTTTGTTGCTATACCAGTCCCCAAAAAATGTCCTTGCAAGAAAAATTTTGGCAAATTTTGCTCTACCAACAATTAATCAGTTTTCATAGTCGAAAGTTCTGTTAACACAGTTCTCATTTACATTTTCAGAACACCAAAAACTGTATGCATCAACAAATAACTATCAGTTGCCTTGTGTCAAACTAATTGTCGAACCTAATGCGCAAGCCATAAGTGTAGGAAAACTTGACTGAAGTTATTCATGTTACTGAAGTTGTCCATGTTAAACCAATACTGGTTTATCCAAGTCCCATGAAAAGCAAAATGTCAAGATGTGTTCCTTTAGAAGGTATACGTATCATTATGTCTGATCCAGGGTCAAACAAATGTTCTATAAATATTTTCAGGACCAAATGGAAACTTTTTAAAAAATACACTCATATGCTCACTATTGGGGGGAGGGTGTGTGTGGGGGTGATAGAGTAAAGAGGAATTAAATGATAAATTGATATGACTAAGAAATCTCGTGCCCAAGCACTGCGTGCCGACTAATCTATTTATACCCACGCAATAATAATAATAATAATAATAATAATAATAATAATAACAATAATAATAATAATAATAATAATAATAATCTCGTGCCCAAGCACTGTGAATCGGTTGGTTGAGGACCGGGGGGGTGATGTTGGTCTGTCTATGTTGTTGGTTGATTTCAAAAACGCCTTTAACATGGTGGATCGGGCTGTTATGTTACGTGAGGTACGGCTTCATTTTCCGGCTATTTCGCAGTGGGTTGAATTCTGTTACTCTAGTCCTGCCAGATTATATTATGGTGAACATACTCTTTGGTCTCATCAAGGTGTGCAACAAGGTGATCCGCTTGGGCCTCTTCTTTTTGCTTTAGTGTTACATCCCTTGGCATGTAAGATTAGAGATTCTTTTGACCTTTCCTTTCAAGCTTGGTATCTAGATGATGGCACTATTATTGGTGACACCTTGGTTGTGGGTAAGGTTTTGGAGTTGATTATGGCGGATGGACCTTGTCGTGGCCTACACCTCAATGTTGATAAAACTGAAGTCTTTTGGCCACAGGAGGATCCTGCAAGGTATGTCGGTGTTTTTCCCCAATATTTCCCGCCCCTCTCATGGTGTTAAATTATTGGGTGGACCTGTTGGTGTGGATTTTGAGTTTGGTAGTAAGTTGGTCCTGAAAAGGGTTGCTAAAACTATTGAACTTATGGAGGCCGTTGCCAAACTCAATGACCCTCAATGCGAATTGTTGCTTCTCCGTACATGTGCTGGTATTTCTAAGTTATATTTTTCTATGCGCACATGTTCTCCTCGGGTCTTTGAGTGTGCTCAGGTTTCTTTTGATGAGGCACTTCGTTCTTCCTTGGAACGTATTGTCACTGCCTCTGGGCCCGGTTTTGGTGATTGGCAATGGAGACTCGCCACCTTACCCTTTGCATTTGGGGGGCTCGGTTTATATTCTGCAGGTGATGTTTTGAACTATGCTTTTCTTGCTTCGAGACTTCAATCTGCTTGTCTGCAGACTAAGCTCCTCCATAGTGCTGGTATTGTGACTACTGGTCCCTCATTTGATGATGCTCTAAGTACTTTTAATGCGAATATGGATATTGACCTTTTGAGTAACCCTAGCGAGGTCGCTGCCCCCAAACTTATGAAGAAATTGGCAGATATATACTTCGATCGGGTTACCCAAACTGCTGAATCTACGTTCCATCTATCCCCTCGACAGGTGGCGCTATGGAGCATACTAAAGGAGGATCATACGTCAGATTGGCTTAGAGTGGTTCCTATATCTGGATTGGGACAAACTATGAACGCCAAGACTTATCGTTGTGTGCTGTGTTATCGACTGGGTGTTCCCCTTTTCACTGATCAGGTACCGTGCTCGGCGTGTTCTAAGGTTTTTACTGGAGATAATTATGGGGATCATGCAGTTTCGTGTGCGGGTATTGTCGGCATTAAACATCGGCATAACATTGTTCGTGATGTCCTTGTTGATATTTGCTCTCGGTCCGGGATTTCTATTCGTAAGGAGGTGGATATTGGGCTTCATGGAGATATGGACAGACCCTTGCGCCCGGCTGATATATTGCTCTATTCTTGGGATGGCGGGCGTGATGTTTGCGTTGATCTTACAGGTTCGTCTCCTTTGACGCAATCGGGGTTGCTTGATTTTGTGCCAGGGCGTGCGGTTAGTGAAGTTGCACGACGTAAACGTGTCAAGTATGAGGCTAAATGCGCAGATATCGGATACGGGTTCCTCCCCTTTTCCTTTTCTTCTTTTGAAGAACTTGAGAAAGAGGCGATAACCTTACTAAAGCGTATTAGACGTTTCTCCTTGACTCAAGACATTGGGGCTCATCATAGCTTCATATTTTTAATCGTATTAGTTTCGCTATTGCTAGAGGAGTGGGGGCCCAGTTAGTTTCTCGGCTCCCCACTAATTTCTTGTAATTTCTTATGATTTTCTAATGAAGTGATGTTTTATAATAAAAAAAAAAATAAAAAAATAATAATAATAATAATAATAATAAGTCTTAGACCCACGCAGGGCCCATAATAATAATACTCCAACTAATAATAATAATAATATAAAATTAAACAGGTCGTGGGTCCTCAGCCCGCGGCCCTGCCGCTTTCTTATCCGTCGACAATAGACCCGATCCATAACAACTCCATCCTCCTTCCAAACAGCCTTGTCCTCGAGGCGACATTCCGGAAACTGTGCCACCAGCTCGGTCTCATCAATCCATGTAGCCTCATCAACCCCCTTGTCGCGCCATCGTACCAACAATTGTCGCACTCGATCATCCCCCGCCATACCTTACGATCCCTTGATAATTAATATCCATTCCGGCTCAAATGTGTGGCAATTCTGTTGCACCGCATGATTCCCCGCTGTGGACTTTAACAGCGAAACGTGGAACACCGGGTCGAGGCGAGATTTCGAAGGAAGGCGCAACCGGTAGGCCGTTGCTCCCACACGATCGATTACTTCAAATGGCCCATAGAACTTTGCGGCCAGCTTGGCATATGCCCAATTGATCAACAATCGTTGCCCGTAGGGACGCAACTTAAGAAATACCAACTCCCCTACGTCAAAGTTAACATCACGCCTATGAGCATTAGCGGCCCGTAACATACGTTTCTGGACTGGTTCGAGAGGGGCTTGCAAACATCGCAAAACTTCATCCCGTGCCGTCAATTCGTCCGCGACTGCTCGGACACGAATCTCCGCGGGTAAAAATCCCCCCAACGTCGGCTAGGTCCGGCTATAGACGGCCTCGCACGGTGGCATTCCCGCGGCCGCATGAAAACTTGTATTGTAATGGTACTCGGAGACGGAAGCCATCGGCCCCACTGTTTCGACCGTTCGGCCGCACAACGTAGATACATCTCAAGACAAACGATTCAACACTTCTGTTTGACAATATGTTTTCGGGTGGTGAGCGGCGGAGCTTCATTCACATAGCCCGAAATAACTCCTTCCTAAAATTACTAAAGAAAACTGAATCGCGATCTGACACAAGCTCGGCACCCCATGCAGAGGCATCACCTCCCGTGGAAATACTCCGGCCACATACCGGGCTGTAAACGGGTGTCGTAAGCCCAAGAAGTGACCATACTTCGACAATCTGTCTACCACGACCAAAATGCAATCAAAAGGACTCGAACGGGGCAAACCCTCAACGAAATCCATGCTGATATCTTCCCATACCCGGGTGGGAATCGGAAGCGGCTGAAGAAGCCTGGCTGGCTTTCGAGTGTCATATTTATGCTGGCACACCAAACATTCTGCCACAAATTGAGTTACGCGCTTCATCATCCCTGGCCAATAGACATTGGCTGTCACTCTGCGGTACGTTTGGAAGGCCCCTGCTGACCTCCGGTTGCGGTTGCATGGAACTCGCATAACAAACAGGAAATCAACGAAGATTGGGGGACAATACCAGACGGTCACGGTAGTAGAGCACCCCTTAAGTTAAAAAAATACCCGGTGTGCGACGTTTCCCCCTCTCGAAGTGCCTTCACAACCGCCCCTAATTTCTCATCACGCTCGGCATCAAAATCGCTGCTAAACTGGCCTCCTCCATACTCCTTGATAATGCATATGCCGCCTTATTCGTAACCCCCGCCTTATACTCGATGCCGAACTCATACCCCAATAACTTTCGCCAACCCAGAAGTGTTGTGCTGGAGTCGAAACTGATTGTTGAAGTAGAAACCGCAAATTCCTCTGATCCGTCCGAACCACAAATATTCGCCCCACTACGTACGGCCCCAGTGCTGCACGACCAAAACGAGGGCCATTAGTTCCATTTCATACACAGATTTGGCCATGCTCTGATCGGATAATGCTTTACCAAATAAGCGATGGGTCGTCCTGCCTGCATGAGGACCGCCTGAGGCCTTGCCCGGACGCGTCCCACTCGACCACAAATAGTAGGGAGAAGTCCGGCATGGCGAGGACCGGGGCGGTAGTCACGGCATCCTGAAGTCTTTCGAACGCGGTCTGAGCCTCCGATGACCATGTGAATTTGTTTACCACTTCTTTTTTCAACAATTGGGTTAACAGGCGAGTAATCTCGGTAGTTGCTGATGGAGCGCCGACAATACCCTGTTAACCATAAAAACCCCAGCACTCCTTTGACCATGCGCAGCGCCGGTCAGCGCTGGATCGCCATCACATTTCCCGAGTCCATGTGAACTCCCTGATAGGATACCACATGCCTGAGTGTCACGGGGCGCTTAGAGTTTGAATATAATGTACGCGCACCGTGCGGCTAGTAGTCAATTTACCCGACTACGTCCGCCTAACTCGTTCGAGCTTTGGTGCTAATGCGACGCAATCACGCCGAGGCGTTTTAGTGGCACAGCAAAATTGAAGACGAGAATCGATTTGTATTAATACAATGCACGATTACAATAGGCAACAATGATTACAAGCATACACGGATAGGGTCTCAAAAACTAGCCAATTCGTACTACAACTCTTCAAGACACTCTTCCCCCTATAATAGCTTAGAAAAATAAAGGCTAATGACAAGGTGGATATTGAAAAGTGAGCAACCACTAACTAGCTATTACAACACTAACTAGCTATTACAACACTAACAATCTATTACAAGGAAAAATAAGTAAAGCCCTACACTATAGATGATAACTTGAAGTGCGATTGAGGCTCTGCGTCCCCACAAAGCCGCAAGTGGGCCCCACGAATGGCCGTTGATCGGGTAATACCGCCCGGGGTCGCGGGCATCCGTGATGCCTCTCCCCCTCTCGAGTTGGTGACGCCCTGCGCCATAGATGTGAGATAAGCATCCGGTAGGGGTTGAAAAGCTTTAAGTGCTATTGCCTCTCTCCCAAGTGTTCTCCTCCATCTGACCCTTCCATTTCACGGATATTCTTCAGATAGCTTCTTTCTCGGCCCAGCATCGCGGTGGTCGATAATAGCTTCGGCCACCCTCTTCCCCAAGTTGCGTAGTTTCAGTTGTGGGCGGTTGGGCAGGTTGCGTGTGGTGTCCTCGTTGTCTGCCTGATATGGCTTGAGTTGGCTGACATGAAAGACATTATGAATGCGCCACCATTGGGGTAACTAGATCTTGTAGCTACATTTCCGACTCTTTTGAGAATGCTTAGGGGCCCAATATATTTTTGCATTAGCCGTGAATCTCTCCTCGTGTTGCCTGGAGGAACTCGGTTCGGATCTTCACCATCACTGGTCACCCACATGATTCAACAAAGCGGCGTTTAAGATCGCATATTTTTCATCCGCTTTTGAGCCTTCTCCAGTAGCCACGGCCAAATCAAGATTTTGTTCCCATTCAAGGGAAAATGTTTGTGCCAAGTAGGCACGGCTTTTGTGGAACAAGATTAATATTGTGCGGAGGAGTGGCTGCCGCCCATTACAAATTTCAAAAGCGCTCTTATTGGTGGTAGAGCATTTTTGAGCATTGAAACACTGATTGAGCAACATCCAAAAGCTTCACCCGATCCTTGATTAGTGCTCACAAAATGTCGAAGATATTCCTCCAACATTGAGTTAAATCTTTCGTTTGGCCATCGATTGTGGGTGGAAGCTAGAGCTCATATTCAACTTGGAGCCGAGTAGTTTGAAGAGCTCGGTCCAAAAGCTACTAGTAAACCGGTGTCTCGATCACTAACAATGTCCCTCGCTCCCAATACTTAACAATATGCTTGAAAAGAGCCGAAATGTCTCTTCCGCCGAAAGCTGTCTTGGTGCTTTATGAATGTAGCGTATTTGGAGAACCGATCTACCACAACAATAATGGCATCAAGATCCCCAACTTTTGGTAGATCGGTGATAAAATCCATTGAAACACTTTCCCAAGCCCCTGACAGAATGAGTAGTGGTTCCAGCAAGCCCGCCTTCTTTTGTCGATCGAGTTTATCTTGTTGGCACACCAAGCAAAGTGACAAACATCTCAATGTCGTCCCGCATTTGGGGCCAATAGTAAGCTCGTTGAACTAAGGCCACAAAGGCGCTCCTCTCTGGGTGGCCCGCCCAGAGAGTGTCGTGACATTCCGCAATAATAGTTTTCCTCATATCGCGCCTATAGGTACATAGAGTCGTCTTCCCTTGGTCCATACGAGACCATCCTCTAGCCAAAATCTTCGTGTTGTACCACAGCGGATAAGATTTACCAAACATTGAGCCGTGCGTCGGCTCCCATGGTCTCGTATTCGATCTTTTAATGGAGTGGTCACCGACTCGAGGAAAGCGCCGCAAGACTTGTAGAATGGCCAGTCGGATCTGCGCTGGGGCATCCGCCACTGATTACTAGAACCGCACGATACTAAATAACAAAGTTGAACTCTTACAATAATTCCTGACATCACGCTTGTTACCCAAGAAGCTTGGGCCGATAGAAAGTGACTAATGTACTGTGTTGTCAGTTTTTACAATAAACGGCAACCCCAATAAGTAATGTCTCCAAAGTCGAAGGCAATGGACCACTGCTAAAAGCTCTTTCTTGTGCACCGTGTAACGCCTCTCGACATCCTTAAGTTTCTTACTCTCGAAGGCCACAGGATGGCCATCTTGCACCAAAACTCCTCCTAGTGCAATGTCTGAAGCATCTGTTTCAACCACAAAAGGTTTGGATAGATCCTAGAGTGCGAGGACCGGTCTCATAGGATGGCCTTCTTTAAGTTGTCGAAGGCATTTTGGCATTCCGGCGACCAATTCCAAACTTCCGTCTTTCTCACAAATCGGTTAGGGGTCTTGCTATTCGGCATACCCCATCACAAATCTTCTATAGTAATTCGCCAACCCGAGAAATGACCGCATTTCATGTACATCGGTTGGTGGTTTCCATTCTTGGATTGCTCGTATTTTTCTCGGGTCCATACGAATATTGCCACACTCAACGATATGCCCCAAGAAACTGATCCGCTTCGGGCAAATGAGCACTTCGACAGCTTAACATATAATTCGTGCTCGCGAAGCTAGTAAGAACCATTCTCAAATGTTCCACATGTTCTTCCAAGGTTCGCCGTATATAACAATATCATCAAGGTATACCACGACAAACTCGTCCAAGAACCTCGAGAACTTGATTCATCAAGGTGCTAAAAGTTGCTTGGGCGTTTGTTAGGCCAAAGGGCATGACCAAGAATACGAAGGCCCCGTAACGTGTGACAATCGTCGTTTTTACCTCATCTCCCTCCTTGATGCGAACTTGCCAATAACTCGATCTCGATCGATCTTTGTATAGTACTCGCTCCACCGAGACGGCCAAGCAATCGCTACGAGCGGAATAGATACACATTCTTCACCGTAATTTTATTTAGAGCACGATAATCACAACACAATCGCAGAGTTCCGTCCGACTTTTCTCGAAAAGAACAGGAGCTCCATATGGTGATTTCGCCATTGGATCATACCACATTCCAACATCTCTTTAATCGCTTCGAGCTCCACAAGCTCGAGTTGCGACATACGATAAGGGGCTCGGGCAGAGGTCTTGTGCGGCACCAACTCGATCTCATGATCGACCGCCTCGGGTGGAAGCTTCCGAGGCAATTCGTCGGGCATAACATCCTCAAACTCGTTTAGGAGGTGCTTCACCGCATCGTGATAGGACCCGACAACTCCTCTACTTCATCGAATTGCAAGGCGCACAGGAAGGACGGTTCCCCATGCCCGCATCCCTTCTTGAATTGTAATGCGGATAGGTTACTTTGCCCTTGGGTTGCGCTAATTGTTGGGATAATATGTGGTTTATCCCCAAAACCAAGAGTGCATCGGCACTCGGCATGACTAGGGTTTGAGTGTCACGCATATACTCGAGCCCGAGTATTAACTTGTAGTCATCCATCTCCACAATGGATAGTCGGCCCTACCTTGAAGGCTCCTACCTTAATCCGAATGCCTCGCAATCCCCGCTATTGGTTTTGCTTGGCGAGTTTACGGCTTTAACTCGACCCGCTCCTTTCTCTAACAATACCCAAGTCTCTCCACTTCGGTGCTCGCCAGATAATTATGGGTGGCACCCGAGTCTATCATAGACGAATATTTTTCCCATTGATTTTAACATCAACAAACATTAATCCCTTCTTTTTCTTATCGGGACCAATTGGCCGTGAGAGCGGTATGGGTTTTCTAGCTTTTGTCGGCACTCTTGCCTTAGCCGCTTTGATGGGTTAACGAGTTGCACCATTGATTTATGGCCCCAAGGTTTTCCTCATCTTCCGATCTTCCTTCCTCATCTGGAACTTGCAACTCTTCTTTCGGTTGCGAACTCGATTCTGCGGCGCTTGTTATGGCGCTCAAAAGTTGCCTCTTCGGACAATTAGTGAGAAAATGAGGTCCATCACATAGAAACATCTAACGATCCGTTGGGAAGGGCCCGCCGCCTTCCGTAGGTTTGCTACGATTCGTGCTCCCATATGAACTTCCTTGAGTATAGGTTTGCCGATCCCCTACACTCCGACTCAAGTTAGGTTTGAACGGTCTTGGCATTACACTTCGGGACGGTGTCATGTTTGTTGTTACGGGACGATCCTTTCGAGGTTCCGACGTGTAATCCATTAATCTTTCTGCCGCTCCCATGGCGGTACTGAGGTCTGTGACTCGTTGGCGCATAAGCTCCGTACGAGCAAATGGTTTCAACCCTTCCAAGAACGTAAACAACCGGTCATTCTCCGACATATCGCTAATGTGTAGCATATGTGTCGAAAATGCCTTCACGTAATCTCGAATAAGACCGGTGTGCTTCAAATCTCGCAAGGCCCTTCTTGCATTGTACTCGACATTCTCTGGGAAGAATTGTTGCCTGATGGCTTCTCGCAGCTTGTTCCCAAGTGTCAATTCTTACTCGTTGAGCACGAATGTCCGCATATTTGGTGCGCCACCACAATTTGGCATCATCGATCAAATACATTGTGGCGGTTGACACCTTTCGCTTCGTCAAAACATTAGCGGCATGGAAGTATTGTTCCATGTCGAATAAGAAGTTCTCAACTTCCTTGGCATCTCGGGTTCCACTATAGGAACTTGGTTCGGGATCCGAATTCTCGTAATAGGTTCTTGAGCAACATGGGGTGTGTTGTTCATCGCTCTTTGAAGCAATCCAACTGGATGCTCATTGCTTCCATCTCGCGTCTCATTTCACCAGTATTGTTGCTCCCATTGCCTCTGCAAGGTGGTTCGGCAGACTTCTCGCATTCGCCTAACTGGACTCGGAGGTCTTCATTCTCCGCCTCGGTGGTCTCGACCTTCTCCTCCAAGGTCTCGACAACATATCTCAATCTAGAGCACTCTTGCTCTAGATTATCGAATGGGCTTTAGAGGCCTCGCCTCTTTCCTCTTTCCGTCATCCTTTTTCGCCTCGCTTCTAGGGACTTCCGTCTCGTTACCCGATTCCATTCTTTCGACCTTGACCGGGCTCTGATACCACCTGTCACGGGGCGCTTAGAGTTTGAATATAATGTACGCGCACCGTGCGGCTAGTAGTCAATTTACCCGACTACGTCCGCCTAACTCGTTCGAGCTTTGGTGCTAATGCGACGCAATCACGCCGAGGCGTTTTAGTGGCACAGCAAAATTGAAGACGAGAATCGATTTGTATTAATACAATGCACGATTACAATAGGCAACAATGATTACAAGCATACACGGATAGGAGGGTCTCAAAGAACTAGCCAATTGCACTACAACTCTTCAAGACACTCTTCCCCTATAATAGGCTTAGAAAAATAAAGGCTAATGACAACAGTGGATATTGAAAAGCTGAGCAACCACTAACTAGCTATTACAACACTAACTAGCTATTACAACACTAACAATCTATTACAAGGAAAAATAAGTAAAGCCCTACACTATAGATGATAACTTGAAGTGCGATTGAGGCTCTGCGTCCCACAAAGCTGCAAGTGGGCCCCACGAATGGCCGTTGATCAGGTAATACCGCCTGGGGTCGCGGGCATCCCGTGATGCCGAACTCATACCCCAATAACTTTCGCCAACCCAGAAGTGTTGTGCTGGAGTCGAAACTGATTGTTGAAGTAGAAACCGCAAATTCCTCTGATCCGTCCGAACCACAAATATTCGCCCCACTACGTACGGCCCCAGTGCTGCACGACCAAAACGAGGGCCATTAGTTCCATTTCATACACAGATTTGGCCATGCTCTGATCGGATAATGCTTTACCAAATAAGCGATGGGTCGTCCTGCCTGCATGAGGACCGCCTGAGGCCTTGCCCGGACGCGTCCCACTCGACCACAAATAGTAGGGAGAAGTCCGGCATGGCGAGGACCGGGGCGGTAGTCACGGCATCCTGAAGTCTTTCGAACGCGGTCTGAGCCTCCGATGACCATGTGAATTTGTTTACCACTTCTTTTTTCAACAATTGGGTTAACAGGCGAGTAATCTCGGTAGTTGCTGATGGAGCGCCGACAATACCCTGTTAACCATAAAAACCCCAGCACTCCTTTGACCATGCGCAGCGCCGGTCAGCGCTGGATCGCCATCACATTTCCCGAGTCCATGTGAACTCCCTGATAGGATACCACATGCCTGAGGTACTCCACCTCCTTTTTCCCCATGCACACTTTTTGGGATTAACTACGTAGGATTAATTCCGTAATAACCCCAACACTGTTCGTAGCTGCTCGACATGCGACTGCCGGTCAACACTACACCATAATATCATCAAAGAAAACCAGGACAAACTTACGAAGATAAGGACGCAGTAGATCCTTCATGGCCGACTAGATGTTGCATTCGTTAACCAGAAATGCATTACTAGGAATTTATAGTGGCCAGAGTGAGTCCTAAATGTCGTCTTGGAGATGTCCTCCAGTCGATGCATATCAGATGATAATCGGAACGGAGATCGAGCTTACTAAACCATGCTCCACATAGCTCGTCTAACATCTCCTAAATCACGAGAATTCGGTACTTGTGAGGCACGGTACGCTTGTTCAATTCTCTATACTCAACGCAAAACCTCCAACTACCATCCTTCTTGCGAACTAAGAGTACTGGACTCAAAAAGGGACTGGAGCTGGGTTGTATGATCCCTAACTCCAGCATTTCCTGCACCATGCAGTCCATCTTGTCTTTGGCCGTATGGCTATACCTGTAGGGACATAGAGATACCGGTGGCACCCGGGTTGTAGGGGTATGTAATGGTCTACGACCCTGCGTGGAGGCGGCCACTCGGAGGCTGCATAACTGACGGAGACTCGGCCACCATCTGCTGAAATAGGGCGTCCGACTGTCCGCCCTCCTCAACCTTCGAAATACTCCCAAGCTCCGACACCCAAACCCATCATCCTCCTACGATATCATGTTTTCCCGTAAGCAAGCTACAGAGATTTCACGGCAGACAAACGAAGGTTCCCCACAAAGACTCACCTCTTGCCCTGCGTAAACAAACAGCATCGCCATGTCACCCCAGTTTTCTCTTACCTCCCCCAGCGTCGCCAACCAAGATACACCCAGGATCACGTCTACGCCTCCAAGAGGAAATACATAGCAATCGACCACGAACTTCGTTCCATTAAAGCACTATTGGGGCCCCACGGCATACGCCTTCAATGTTACCCTCCGAAGCACGGACTCTCCTAGACAGGGAGAGTGTCCGAGTCCCGTTCGTTTTGGACTCAGACTCGCCGCCGACGCGGCGCGGATTCGTGTCCGACGTGGTCGGACCGCGTCCTGTTGACGTGGCTTTGTGGACGCGCGAGGGACTCGGTATGGACGCGGTTTCGGACACGGTTTCCTTTTCCTTAGATTTTTTTTTGTTAAAAACGGGACAGAACAGAGACGCAACATACCTACCTCCAAAAAAAAAGAAAAAACTCCAATCGCGCATAGAAGAGGCGACACCGCGACGGAACCCTAGGTCGCGCACCTCCAACCGCGACGGAACCAATCGCCGATCTCGATGCACCTCAGCAGGTAACTTTCATCACAGCGTCCGGTCTTTCATTTGTAGGCTTTTATTTTGCCAGAGGCCCGGTTAGATAGGTGGATTCGAATCCCTGCCTTACTTTCTCTTCTTTTTTTTTGCAAATAAATGCTAAAAGAAGAAGTCTTTGACTGTGATTTCTTAGCCCTACTTTCTCTTCTTTTTTTGCAAATAAATGATAAAAGAAGAAGTCTTGACTGTGACTTCTTAGCTGCTGCACGCCGCTTCAACTAATTAGTAATTACTAATTAGTTTTTTTTCTCAATTAATCTTTAGAATGATTTTCTATTAATTCTACTATTATATATATATATATATTATTTAATTTGCGGAGTCCTATGCCGTGTCCGAGTCCTGTTTTTTGGAGTTTTTCCGTATCCCCGTGTCCGTGTCCGTGTCCGTATCCGTGTCCGTATCCGTGTCCGTGCTACATAGATGTTACCCTTCCGACCATCTCCCAACCTAATTATAGACCGCCCGGAATGATCTAACAATAACCCTTGCCGCTGGAAACTTCCGACACTAAGGAAACAGTGGTTGGCCCCACTATCGACTATGACCAACACCTCACTGCCTGCATATTTCCCCTCATTTTCGTTGTTTGTGGTCCGTTTATACCTCTGGCCGTAACATGCAACAACCTGCAGCTGGGGATTCTCCGTCAACTCACTCTCTAATTCGACACCCGGCGGTCCCTCTGATTCCAGTACTATCGCCGGGCCGTCCACAGGATCAAGAACAACGACGACTTGGAGGGGTTTATATGCACACTTGTGGCCCGAAAAATATTGGCAAGGTAGCATTCTCCCTTAGCTCTCTTCTTTAAAAATTCTTTTTGCGACATCTATTTAGGCGAACGCCCCCTGACTGGTTTACTGAGAACAGTGATGAACTATTGTTCCGTGGCCCGAACGACCATTTACTGCCCAATCCCGCCACGGACTGTCCTCCATTGGAAACTCCCCGTTGTCCCATATATTTATTATTTTGGCCTGTCACCTCCCTCACAGCAAAACTTACACCACCATCCACGGCCGGTTTGAAAGAAGTGGCGGCAGGGGCGCGGCCAGGTCCTCTCACCTCCACCAACTCCCGCTCGATCTCGTGAGCCAAGTGAATAGTGTCGAACAAATCCCAAGCATCCCTCGAAGATAACCTGTACCTGATTTCATCTTTCAATCCATGCAAAAACATCCCCAAGGCAATAAGAATCGGTACTTCTCGGGACGAGTACCAATCGCGAGATGAACAGCTCTGCATACTCACCGTTCCTGCCCAAGCACTGCGTACCGACTAATCTTAATAGGGTTTTCTGATACTTGAAATAAAAGATCTACTCATCTATTTATACACAAGCAGGACACCATAATAATAATGTCTTAGACCCCACACAGGGGTCTATTATAGTAATACTCCAACTACTAATAATAAGGCTAATAATAATAATAATAGTAAATAATTAAACAGGCCGTGGCTCCTCATCCCGTGGCCCGCGGACCTGCCGCTTTCTTTCCCCGTCGGCAATAGACCCGATCCATAACAATGGGGGGGGGGGGGGGGGGAAAAGAAACACCCATGCAATTATTCGAAACTGTACTTTTCCCATCACAGAGGCAAACTTCAACCCTCCCCAATGTCGTTGAAATTATTCATCTTTTTTAGAAACTTAGATAAAATACACAACATTTCATATAAAATGGGCCCATAACAGTGTTGTTAAAATCGCGATTAATCGCGCGATTCATAGTTGTTAAAGGCGAAAGGCGCACCAAGGCGATTCGGGCTCCCATCGCCTGAGGTGCAAGGCGCAAGGCGAGGCGCGCGCCTGAGAGATGTGAGGCGCATAAAAACTAAAAAATGAATTAAATTGAATTAGAAAATTTGTAAGAACATAGTCACAAGAAAATATAACTATCCACAAAAAACTTGATAATTAATAAAATTGAAGTGTCAATACAACCAAATAACTTCCAAAATATTCTGAAAAATAAGGAAAAGTTTATATTAAATACTATTGCCGAGGCGCGCCTGAGGCGCACCGAGGCGCAGCAAAAAGGCGCACCGAGGCGCACCAAGGCGCGCGCCTGGCTGAGGTCGCCCGCCTGGAGGCTTAAAAGGCGACCTGCCTTTTTTCTGCGCTTTGCGCCTGAGGCGCGCCTTTAACAACTATGGCGCGATTAATCGCGCTTCGCGAGTAGGCGAAGGTTCTGCGAGTTGTGTATTAGCGATTTAGTGCGATTGTGAAATTGGCAAAAATCGCGATTGACTCGCGCTTACTCGCAAAAAAGCGAAGAAAATCGCAGTAAAAAGCGCAAAAAAACTCACTGTACATAGAAAGACTGAAATACCCTTGAGTACAAAACCCTAATTTAATCTTTATAACTGTTCATAGCCTCACAAATTTTGCACATCATCCGTCAAAGAGGTATGTCTATTTCTCCATAACTCTTTCTCTTCATCTCTCTTCCTCTTTGCCCTCTTTCTCTTCATCTTTCTTTCTCTCTGCCCTCTTTCTCTTCATCTTTCTCTATATCCAACCTTACCTTTATTATTCTCTTAGTCTGATCTTAGATATATAGTATTGTGCTATATATTTGGTACTTTTTCTAGTGTTTGATATTAGAACTAACATTTTTAGAAGCATATATATATAAAAATAAAGATAATATGTAAATTATTTAATTTCTGGCAAAAAATCGTGCGAGTAATCGCGCTTCGCGAGTCGCGCTTCAAAATTGGAACTTGTGCTTTTTTCAAGTTTGCGCATTTCACAAGACTGGCCATAAAGGAACAAAAGCAAAGCATTGAGGTTGAAAACATCTAAGAAAATAAGATAAATTATAGCAAAATAATATAAATATAGTGGACTAAGATCTCAGAACCTCGAAGCACAAGAACAACTATTCCCTAACTTTATTTTGCATTCACCAAAGCTAATTCCCTTCCGGCCCATATATTTATTATTTTTGCCTGTCACCTCTCTCACTGCAAAACTTACACAACCGCCTCCGGTCGGTTTGAAAGAAGTGGCCGCAGGGGCGCGGCCAGGTCCTCTCACCTCCATCAACTCCCACTCGATCTCGCGGGCCATGTGAATAGTGTCGAACAAATCCCAAGCATCCCTCAAACATATCCTGCACCTGATTTCATCATTCAACCCATGCAAAAACATCCCCAAGGCAATAGGAATCCGTAATTCTCGGGACAAGTACCAATAGCGAGATGAACAGCTCTGCATACTCACCGTTCCTGCCCAAGCACTGCGTACCGGCTAATCTTAATAGGTTTTTCTGATACTTGAATTAAAAGACCTACTCATCTATTTATACCCACGCAGGAGACCATAATAATAATAATGTTTAGACCCACGCATGGGTCTATAATAATAACACTCCAACTACTAATAATAAGGATAACAATAATAATAATAATAGTAAATAATTAAACAGGCCGGGGCTCCTCACCCGTGGCCCACACGGACCTGCCGCTTTCTTTTCCCGTCGGCAATAGACCCGATCCATAACAGTGGGGGCGCGGGGGAATAGATTACGCTCATGCCACTATTCGAAACTGTACTTTTCCCAGGTATCTGATCACAGAAGCAGATCAAGGCAAACTTCAACCCTCCCCAATGTCGTTGAAATTATTCATCTTTTTTACAAACTTAGATAAAATACACAACATTTCATATAAAATGTGCCCATAAAGGAACAAAAGCAAAGCATCGAGGTTGAAACATCTCAAAAAATAAGATAAATTATAGCAAAATAATATAAATATAGCGGACTAAGATCTCACGACCTCGAAGCACAAGAACAACTATTCCCTAACTTTATTTTGTATTCACCAAAGCTAATTCCCTTCCGTCCTTATGGCATAGCCCTATGCGATACAGATACTACATTGATATCCCTCATTGGGAAAACGTAATTGAAGTTAAAAAAACTTGCACCTAAATTTAATCAATATGCTTAAACTAGGCAATAGTTGAACTCATAACGCAGTGGCATCAAAAAGTTATTACGAAATAAAAATAAATCAAAAAGGATTGGAAAAAAATGTTGAAGATGAGGATCAAATATTGACCATTCAAGTTATAGCCTCAGTAATATGAACTTACCAAGCTCTGCTTCAGGGCTCCCACTACAGCATCTTCATTTGCATCCAGGGACATTATTGGCCTAGCAAGAGTTGGCAGAGCAGACTCAATCTACCACAAGCCAGAATGCACAAACATAAGGATTGTGTTTCAGTTTCAAAACGCAGCACATGATATATACAGTTAGGTTAAGATTCAAAAATAATATTGCATGCACTGAATAATGCCAAAATAGGAAACAATTGCAAAAGGCTTAGTTAGTCAATGAACAAGTTGACAGGCCATGGTTTCCTCTGCAATTTTATGGTATTCAGCATATCATGCAGGGGTGTGCATAATTCGGTATACCGACCAGATAAAACCAGGGGGTGTGAGTGGTGGTTGGGATGGAAGGAACAAAAAGAGGAGAAATAAAAAAATAAGGTATCCGGTTCAGTGTTTTAGTCATGTTCCATGATGAACGTGTTGACTTTATAATATCAATCATGTATGTGAGATGACTATAGCAATTATCTCGACTCATCACCGTGTCATGATATTTTTCATGTAACTGGAAAAACCTATGAGGTTGATGATTTTGGAATTTCGTCTCATTTCTCCTTCGTATGAAGGTTCCGACAGACAGGAAGGGCATCCAAAGTAAAATTTTGCTATTTTTATTTTTGCATGAATTATAGTGTTAACTTAATTTAGACGATTAATTGGCACTATAATCTTCATGCCATCGACCCCAACATAGTTGAAATTAAGGTGTAGTAGATGATGATGATGATGATCCAGTTTGGTGTTTAATGCTTCAACCCTGAACAAATATGTTAACAACGCCCAGAAAATTAACCACTAAGCTGACACCAAAAAATTGAGTATAAACCCATATAGAATAACCCGACAAAGTTCAAAAGCTTACTGGACGGCAGTCGAGAATAGACATAAGTGCTGAATGTTCTCTCACAGATCTCTCAATTCGAGAATCACTTTCAGCAGCTTGCTTGAGATTTCCTGCAAACCTATTTAACCTGTCCTGCAAGTTCTTTGTTAAAGTACTGGATAGTGGCCTTGTCCACCGAGTTCCAAATTGAGTTCTAAACTGCGAATCATCCGTAGCCTCTTTCTGCAGCTGCTCCTCTATCTGTACCAACATCTCATGGTTTACCCTCCTTAAGTCTTTCAGTTGCTGAAGCTCACCTTCCAAACCAGCGGGCCCTCCACATATCTGTACTGCCTCTACATCTTCCTTTAAAGCTGCTGGCAGAGTGAAGTTCCCTTCCAAAGCAAGAATGGTATCAGGCAAATCCATTTCCTTCAGTCTCACACGAGCTAGTTCACTTCCCTGCTGCAATTTCTCAGCCTGGGTCCTAATGATGTCATCAAGCATTTCAGTGTATCTGGAAAGGGCTTTTGCACTACTATCAGGAATAAGACTTGCAAACATCTTTGCCCTACTAGCATCCAACACCTCATTCATTGGCATTGCCTTAACCATGGAAAACGTTGGAAGTGGTGGTAAAGAATTGACAGGAGGTACCCTCATTAGGTAAACTCTGTCATTCTCCTTCACGGCCCTCTCCAGGTTATGATTCAAATTAGTTTCTAATTTATTTATTGCATCCAAGAGCTGCTGGAATGCCCCTCTAGGAGATGACTTTTTGGCCTCAGACAAGGCACTAACCCCACTTTTTAAGCGGGCAATCTCCTCAGCAATTTCTTCTTTATCATGCAGCTCTAAACTGTATCTATAGCACGCCTCTGCATAAAACAAAGCTGCCTTTAGTTGAACATGAGCGATCCAGGCCTTCTCAAAGTGCTGGTTTAAAGGGGCAACACTCAGTGCTGCCAACGCTTCCTCATAGAACAGCCCAGCCTGTAACCAAGGTCTTTGAAGTTAATGTCAAATGCAAGTACTCAAATGAAATTAAAATTTCATGTCCCATTATAATAGGTTCGACTTTCAATTCAGATATAAACTAGATCGTTTTCTAACGTATAGTAGTTGTAATAGATGGTGCAAAGTATCATCTTCTATGCAGGATGAAGTGGCAACATCACGTGCAGCCCTTAAAAAGGTTTGACGATGTTGTAACATGTATACGTAGGGCTGTTATTGGGTGGATAGATCCGAGATCCGGACTGAGACCCGGTCCGAAAAACCCGGACCGATCCGGACCGATAAGCTTACCGGTCCGGAAATGAATACCATTTTTAGATCCGGTATCCGATAAGACCCGGACCGGTAACCCGATAATAAAGCCACTATAAAAAGGCGGAAATAGGGTTTCTCTCCTTCAGTTCTTCTCTTGTTTGAGAAGTCCGCCGCCTCTCTCATCTCTGCCTCCCTCTCTCGTCTTTCACTCTCTATCTTTTTTTTTCTCTTTGATTTTACGCAAACCTAAGGGTTTTAATCCTTGAATCCATAAACAAGAAGGTCGATTCAGTGGTTTTTCATCTCGATCTTCAACCGATTTCAACAGATTCAGCACCACTTTCCCTAAGTATGATTTCACTCTCAATCATCCTATGTCAATTATGTGGTTTTACCTAATGGTATTCAGTGGTTTTACCTAATGGTATTCAGTGGTTTTTAATTCGATATTTTTGTGAAATTTATTTTTTGTGGTTTTACTCTCAATCAGAAGGTCGATTCAATGGTTTTACCTAATGGTATTCAGTGGTTTTTAATTCGATATTTTTGTGAAATTTATTTTTTGTTAATGGCTTCACTATGTTATTCATCGGGGTTTGATTTATGTTTTCAAATTGGGGATTTTGAATTAGGGTTTCCAATTTTCGGGTTTTTATCTTTTGGGTTTTCAAAGTAGGGGTTTTGTAGTTAGGGTTTCGATTTGAGTTTTCAAGCTTATGTATAATCTAGTAATCTGTAAACATGTGGCTTCTTTTGTAATTAGTTGTTGAGTTGTTGGTTAATAATAACAGTGTTTCAAAATAGGTTTTATATATGGTTTCAATTAGTTGTTTTCAAATTATTTGTAATTTATTTGTTATTTTTAACTTGTATATGAGATGTCTTATCAAGATTCTTGTTGTAGTCCAATGATGAATGATGAATTCGATATTGATGTGGATGATGATGAGGTCAGAGGAGGGATTGAGATTGGAGAACTGTTGGACATCAATGATATAGCCAAACTGACGGGTCAACCGCTGATGTTCAAGCCTCAGCTTTGGATGACTCTGTCAGGAATGCTAGAACAAGAGCAAAGAAATATATTGTCCATGCTGAGATGGAAGTAATTACTCTTCCAGATGGAAAAAAGAAATGGAAGTGCAAATGGTGTGGTGCTCTTTATACTTTTGATCTTGTACATGGCAGTACATCAAATGGTAAGAAACACTTGAAATCCTGTGTTCAAAGAAAACTGAAACTGGATCCATCTAAAAAATCTGGTTCTCAATCAAGGTTAACTACTGATATGTTTACTGATGGTGATAATTCTTCTCTTATTGCTTGGAAATATGATCATGCTAAGGTTAAGATCCTTGCTGCCCACATGGTATTAGGACATGAATTTCCTTTTCTGATTATGGAGGGTGTTATCTTCAATAGATTTTTGAGGGAAATTAATCCTCTATATAAAACGATTACAAGGCATGCAGTGAAAACAGAGTGTCAAAAATATTACAATGATGAGAAGATTAAGATGAAAACTATAATGTGTAAGATTAATAGAATAGGGTTGACCACTGACTTATGGTGGTCAAATGATCAGAAAATTGGTTACATGACTGTAACAAGCCATTTCATTGACTCTAAATGGCAACTACATAAAAGAGTTTTGTATTTTTGTAATGTCCCACCACCTCATAGTGGTGAGGTTCTTGCTAGGGAATTGTTGAGGGTTATGGATGACTGGAAAATTAGAGAAAAGGTTGTATCAATATCAGTTGACAATGCATCAGCAAATGATGCTTGCATATTGAAGCATGATTTTAGGCATAGGGGTAAATTGCCTCTAGATGGTCAAATATTTCATGTTAGATGTTGTGCACACATCTTGAATTTGTTGGTTCAAGATGGACTTGATATTGTGAGGCCAATGGTTGATACTATCAGGGCAGGGGTGAAATATCTCTTGGGTTCTGAAGCTAGATGCAAAGATTTTGCTAAAATTGAGAAGGAGTTGGGAATAACCGGTAAAATGCAAGTGTTGGATACCAAAACAAGGTGGAACTCAACACACAAAATGTTGAGTACTGCCTATTTGTATAAAGATGTGTGGCCCAAGTATGCTGAAGAAAATGGGGCATTTATACACTATTTGCCTGATGAGTTCGATTGGGAGATGATTTCTGATATTTGCACCTTCTTGGAAGTTTTTGTTGATGTTACAAATATAATAAGTGGCAGTTCTTATCCAACATGCAATCTGTTCTTGGCTGAGCTCTTTAGAGTTAAAGTTCTGTTGGACAAACATTCTGAGGCTTCAGAAAAGCCACACCTTCAGATTTTGGCTGATAAAATGAAGGGCAAATATGACAAATACTGGAGCCAAAGCAATTTATTAATTTCAATTGGTGCAGTTCTTGATCCTAGGTAACTGATACTGAACTGATAATACACTTTGATCTTTTATTTGCCTATGTTGCCTATCTTTTTTCCATGTTGATACTAAACTGATACTACACTTTGATCTTTTATTTGCCTATCTTTTTTCCATGTTGATACTAAACTGATACAGAACTAATACTACACTTTGATCTTTTATTTGCCTATGTTGCCTATCTTTTTTCCATGTTGATACTAAACTGATACAGAACTTATACTACACTTTGATCTTTTATTTGCCTATCTTTTTTCCATGTTGATACTAAACTGATACTACACTTATCTTTTATTTGCCTATGTTGCCTATCTTGTTGCCTATCTTTTTTCCATGTTGATACTAAACTGATACAGACCTGATACTACACTTTGATCTTTTATTTGCCTATGTTGCCTATCTTGTTGCCATGTTGATACTAAACTGATACAGAACTGATACTACGCTTTGATCTTGTTGTTGCCTATCTTGTTGCATGTGATGAAATTGTTCTGAGGCTTATCTTGTTGATACTACACTGATACAGAACTGATACTACACTGATACAAAATCGCTACTACTCGTGATGAAACCGCTTCGAGGCAGCTCTTAATCCTATCTTGTTGGTTGTTGCCTATCTTGATGCCTTGCTGCCTGTCTTGGTGCCTTTAGGTACAAAATGTTTTTCATTACTTGGGTGTTTGGTTTCTTGCATCCAACAAGTAATAAGGCTGATATAGAGAAAGAGAAGTTGGCTGAAAACTTAAATGAATTATTTAAGTTGTATGAAGAAGCATACAAGAAAAAAGATCAATCCCATGATAAAAACAAAGATGCTGGTTGTAGTACAAGTTCTGGTTTGGGAAAGAGAAGCTTTGAGGCTTTTCTTGAGAGTGTTGATGTGGTTCATACTTCTAAATCTGATCTTAATATTTGTAAGGGTGCCCTGAAAGAGTACAAAATGGTGGAACAAATTTTGATGTTCTTCAATGGTGGAAGGCAAATGAAGCCAAATATCCAGTGTTGCAAAAGATATACTATCAATTCAATTACTACAGTTGCTTCTGAGGCAACTTTTAGTGCTGGATCCAGAATTATTGATGCAAAAAGAGCCTCAATGAGAACTGATACAGTTGAGATGCTTTTATGTGGTAGTGATTGGATTAAAGAATATTATGGAATTAGAAAGGGTTCATCAAGAAGCATTGTAAGTAAATTATCCTAATTTTTTGTCTTCTTTTTATCCTTTTTAACTTTGCCTACTTTTACTTTTAATGTAGCTTGAAGAAGAAGAAGATGAACCAATTATGCAATATGACTTTGGTGAGGTTGATTTGGGAGGAGCCAAGAATTCAACCACCTCCTGAAATGAATCAGTCTTGTACTTGTTGCCTTAATGTTTTGCTTGATCGTATGGCGAGCCTATGATGAACATGTTCTGAGGCTAATGATGTATTATTCTGAATTTTGATTCCTGAATGGTGTTTGTATTTTGATGAATGGTGTTTGTTTTCCTGAATGGTGTTTGTATTAAAATTCTATGATGAAATATGTTTCTGAGGCTTCAAGTATATGTAATCTTAACATGCACTTTATATTTTTGCTCGTATTTCGATGAACTTGAAACATGATTGAAGTTGTGAACTTATATATTTGAATTCATGAAAGTTGTTGTTCATTAGAAATTATGTCTTAGATAATTTTTCCTTGTTTTTTTTATTGTGAAAAAGAATGATTTCGCGTTATCAATTCCTGAATTCGGATCAGTATCGGATGAAACGGGTAATCGGGACATCCGGTCCGGATCGGTCTAGGTACCCGATAAAATTATCGGATCGGTCCGGATACCCGATAAGATTACCGGATCGGTTCCCGGGAACAATATCGGATTCGTTAAGCTTATCGGATCGGTTCCTGATTACCTGATAGGCTTATCGGTCGGATACCGGGTAGGTCAAGATCCGGACCGATCCAGACCGATAACAGGCCTATGTATACGCGTTATCTTTCCACGTTACAGAGTAAATTATAGAAAATTTATGACAGAGACAACAACTTGAACCTAACAGAAGCTGTGCCTTGAAAGAAATGCAGTGTGGAGTTCCTCTAAAGTCAATATGATCCTTCTAAGAGACAGATTTAGTGTAACTGCACAAGACCATGTCATCAAGCTAGTTCAATAGAACTAATATTAGCTTCAGGTAAAAAAAATTCACCGGAAACCTTTTCTATTTTCAAACAGACAAAAGAACATTAAGACATCCACATTAGCACGATAGCAAGTTGTTGTATTCAATACGATCGGAAGGATCAATGAAAATTAAATAGATGAGAAGAGTGGCTGGAAAATAGGTTGATGTAGACTTCAAGGCAGATCCGGGAATTACATTCCATCGTGTTTGAAATCAACTACAAACTTGGAAACACATAAGCTGGAAAGAGTTGTTTTGTGAGGTTCTGCTTCTCATGACTCGACGCAGATATGCGTAAGGCGGTGACTACCTCTGACCCAATAGAAGATATGTTTCCTCTAGTTGAGAAATATACTTGTTCAATATGAAGGTAAACACATACAAGTCACACTTAGTATTGATACGTCAATAGCTCTCGAATCCATAGCTAGAATTCACTAATGCTACCTGTTCTCGAGAACGTAAAGTTACCCTCTTTCCCAAAATTTTCTCATCAACACCCCGCCTTCCAACTGCCAGTCATCAAAACTTCTGTATCCTCTTCTATTCTTTCTAACAGAAAGAGAAAAGCTACATCCCAACTGTACTTTGTTTTGGACATGTACTTTCTACAGCTCAACAACGTATATGACTCACAGAACATGCATAAATGCAGAGGTGGTGGGAAAATAATTTATAATAATAGTACCTGTCTGGAAATCTTTGCACAGACTCCATGACTGCTCCCCTTTGCAATGGTATTCTCATATACACATTCTTGAGCCTGAGCTAACATCAACCTCTCCAACATACCTACACACTCCGCAGACACATCCAGTGTGGTTGAGCTTCCGACTGATGCTTTCATTGCCACGTTATCCCTCAAAAATGCAAATGCCCCAGCTGCTGCTATAAATGAATGTGACGCATGTTTTCTTCCCTCCACAGCAGATCGATCAAAACTTAATCCCATTTGACTGTGCACTGCCCCAAATTAAACAATACTGCAGCTTTTTCTACATAAAGCAAATTAAGATATCAGTGAAACCATTTCGAGACAGCAAATTGTCCATGTTAAGGAAACCATTGGTCTGCCGTGAAAATAAACTAAAACTTATCGAGATACTTATGCCTGATCAATTGCTGATCATCATTTCTTCAGAAACTAATAATTCTTTCTTAAAACTATTCTATCAATGCGGTTTCTTCTCACTTTTCTGGGGGTTGAGCTGCTAAACCACTTTGACAAAACATATCGAGAGGTTCAATATACAAACATTATGCCTGAAACTAAGACATGTGACGTTGTTGGTTATTCTGATTAGAAAGAATGTTCTGTATCAGCACATATGTAACGCGAGTTCTTGCAGCTTCTTATCTAATATAAAGTCCTCTAGAATTTTTTTGTACGCATAGGCGCATAAATGTTTTCCCCGAGCCCGAGGCAAATAACGTGAAAATAAAGCATGATGAGTAAACTAGTTGAATAATCAACACAACAGAAGCACCTACCAAGATGTATATTCTGTTGAGTTGCCTTTTGCTTATTCTTAAACGCGTCAAACCAAGTGAATGACACCGTATTGACGTGATCCTTGTCCGGCGAAATCGGGAACCTGGACTCTACCGCACAAAGGGCTTTATAGTAATTCTGCAGGAGATCACGCCGAGCCGACGGCGAATCGGAGGCTCCACCGCGCTCGACGTCGGAGCGGAGCTGCTTCAGAGTTTGGAGATCGTCCTCCAAATTCTGCGCCTCGCGTTCAGAATAATTGATTACTATGAAGTAGCGCAGCGGCCCGTAGAGATCGAGAGAGTTTGTCTTTTTCTCGAAGATCGCCAGCATGATATTAGTGGTGGCGGTCGACGACGGAGACGCCATGGTCTGCTGGTCACTGGTGAGCGGTGACAGTTGATCCGGCGAAATATTAAATCACGAAAAAAACTCCGAAGAGATAAAGAAATAGTTGATGAAGATTTTAGTCAATGAACAATTTTCCTATTTTTTTCTGTGATTTATAATTACATGTTTTATTTGCGCGTTTTAAATTAAATATAGTTATATTTGTCCATGCTTAGTTTGGTTCTGTTTGACAAAAAATAACCGATAAGGGAATTTATAAATTAGGTTATAGCAGATGAAGTAGCATATAAGCGAGTTAATTATATTTAAAGTGTTTGGTAAAATTTTCGGTTGAAATAGCTTATAAAATAAAATTACATAAATAAATATTAATTAATACTTATAAATGAGAGAGAAATTTATTTAATAAAAAAAATAAGTAATTTAATTAAAGCAATGAGAGTAGAACCGAGAGAAAAATGAAACGCTATAAGTTAAACGTTCAAACACTACTTCGAGTAGTGTTTCAAAAAAAAAAGCTATAAACTACTGAAAAACGCTATAAATTATCATTGTCAAACACTTATCAATAATTCATACGCTATAAGCTATCAACTACAAGCTAGCCTTAACGTCCAAACAGAGCATGTACTTTGTGGAAAGATTTGGATACTGCGATCAATTTATACCATGGATTCGCATTTATGGTATGAACTTAGATCTATGGATATTGCAATTTGCAGTAGTTTATTAATTTTTGAATCCACGAACCCACTGTAATTTCAATTCACTTTTTTACTCAAATAGAACTAACTAATGCATTAATAAAGGAAAAAAGAACTAATTAATGAATTAATCATTAAAACAACATAAAAAGAAAATTAAATGTATTAGTAGAAAAATATTGGTATTTTTTAAATTTTCTTTAGTTTTTTTGCCATTATGTTACAAACAAATTAATTTTTATTCAATTTGTGATTCGAATTTAGCTTTGAATTCGAATTCAGATTCGAATAAGAATCATCATATCATATAATATTTGAAACAGAATACAAATATAGTTGTACTCGATTCGAATATTGCAAATATATTTGGTTTCCTTTGAAGAATTAAATTCGAATCACATTTAAAATTTGATTCATAACCAAATTCAAATCGGATATTCGCTAACCTAATCGAATTCGAATCAATGTAATCGTTTTCGTAGTTTTGACAACAAAAGACCGTAGTTAGCCATTTTAGCTAATGATAGCATTAATAGTTAACTGAATACGTTAATGGGAAAAAACTAAAAACATTAAAAAGGAAAAAAATAGGAAAGAGTTGATGAGGGTGGAGGGAGTGGAAGTTTTGTACCCTAATACCCTAAGGGTGCCACATCACCTCTATCTAATAAAAACCTTCCAACTCAAAACTACCCCAATACTACCCTAACACTACCCTAACAAGTGGGAGTGGTACCCTACACTAATTAATTTTTTTTTATTAAATAAATAAAATCACATACAATATTTAAAATAAAAACATACCATTTCATTAAAAAAAAAAACATTACATAATACTTAAAAAACTACAACTTAAAAATTGAAACTACAACTTAAAAAAAAAAAAAAATATTACATAAGTTGAAATTAAAATAACTTGCACTACAATTTAAAAATTGCAAGCCCATCCGTGTTTGGAGGTAGTAGATAAAAAATACGCAAAATAAAAAAGTATAGCTAAAACAAAATAATGTAATTGTAAATAATAAAGTATAGATTATGTACCGCTTGGAGGTAGTAGCCGTTGAAAATACCCATGGCCGTGTTCATTGTTCTCCACTTGGTATTCAACGCATGAAATGTTCGTGAACTCGAACCCACAGTTGCCTCGTAATGCTCGAGAATCCGCTTTCAAAACCGTCTGACTTTTGTTCATTACCGACAACACCACAAGTGGAGATTTGAACCCATGCTTTCGCCAACGCCTCCTCTTGTGCCGGCCCAAACTTCACGGGCCTCCTCCTGAAAGCTTTTTCTTCCTCTAGGATCGACTTCTTGAACTTCCTCATCTTCGCCTTCTTCATTTGGTAGTGGTTGTGTTTCGCACGTACTTCACGCCTTCACTAAGGTTTTCGAACGGGAAAACTCGCCAGTAGTGATGATGTTGTAGTGTTGTGGATTCAATTGGCGAGGACCCATATTATATGGGAAAAATTGTGGAGATTGGGGTTGTGGAACATAAAATGGATTCGGGGATGGTTGAGAATAAAATTGTGAAATCCTAACGGAGTTTGATTTGGTTGATTCGGGATGGTTGAGCCCGACCTTGACGCGAGGTGAAAGTTTTTTTACCTCTCCTTGGATCCATAGTTTAGTATTTTTGAAAGATTATTGTGTGTTGTGGGTTTTTATTTTGAAAATAGAGGTGAAAGATTAGTTTAAATAGGGGTTGGAAATTTTTTTTTTTTTTTTTATTGTTCCTAGCCGTTGCACAACGGCTAGAATCCCTCCCCCAACAGTCATTTTTTTGCAATATTGCTGCGGCTTCAGAAACCGAAAAATCAGCCCGCCCCCCTTACCCGACCTACACGGCACGGTGTAGCCGTGCGGTTTCACGAACCCACCCCCCTTACCCGCTCCCACTCCGTCCCACCTGAGAATATGTCAATCTTGATGTCATTGGGGGTATCAAGGAAGCTGGGCAAGTGTTCTGCAATGCAAGCTGGTGTTTGGGGCGTCTATGATGGCTTAGGGATGGCATGGCAATATAGAAATTTAGTAAATAAATATAGAAATGATTAACATAGGATCGCGTGGACATAAGATTTAACATTATTTTTTTCATAAATAAAAACAAAGTTAAAACACTATATTTTTATTATCATATAATTATATTAATTAATGAAAAATAATTATTTCGTAACTATCCATGTATATGATAAGACCATACTTATAACTATAATAATTAAAATATTCAAAATTATTACATAATTTTTTTAGTAAAATATAATTCAACATAATATAAAAGTCAATATTAATAATATTAACACACTTATGTATCACTAATATTCTTATAGAATAAGCTTGTTGATGGGTGTTAATTGGTCCGACAATTCATGATTTTATGTTGAGTCTAGTCTCAGGTTTTTCCATAAGTCGTCGTACCTCTAGATTTAGGTATAAATTCATCACAATATCACATTCATGGGCGTCATTTATACACTTATGGAGCGCTAATATGTTGGAAATCTTAATAGCTAAAATATTGCACAATACAATCTTTTATTGTAGACACCCAGAAATGGACTCTCCGAATAAGAAAAAACTCAACTCTCTTTATTTTCTCAACTTCATTAAAAAACACACACTACACTTATTGCTTGATACACAATATCCAGTGAATGAAGCCTTCTATTTATAGTAGAGGCTTGTTCATATTTTCAATCCATTGATGTCATTGCTTACATCACAAATGTGCATATTGTCAAAAGTGGTTGATATTGTCATTGTTCTTCTAGATGTAGAAGAATTATTTGGCAATGACTTCTAACACTCCCCCTCATTTCCAACTCTCGTGGTGCGTATCATCATTCCAAGTAATTTTCGGAACTCGCAAATCTTCGTTGTTGGTAAGCTCTTTGTTAATATGTCTGCAACCTGATCTTCTGTTCTGATTGGTTTTATGTTAATATCACTTTGAAGTACCTTCTCTCGTAAGAAATGGTAGTGTACCTCAACATGTTTGGTTCGGGCATGAAACACAGGTTTCTCAGTCAAACGGACTGCTGATAAGTTATCACAGTGTAACGGAACTCCATCTTCTACTGGTTGATTTAGATCTTTCATGAATTGAGTCAGCCAAGCACACTCTTGTGCTGCCGTCGCCCCTGCTCTATATTCCGCTTCAGTAGTTGAAAGAGAAACGGTAGATTGTCTCTTACTGGACCACGATATAGCTCCCGAACCAAGATTGGATATATATCCTGTAGTCGACCTCCTGTTATCACGGTCTCCGGCATAGTCAGCATCACAATAGCCGCTGATCTTGCTTTGCGCTCCCTTCTTGTAGAAAAGTCCCCAATGTGCCTTTAACATATCTCAAGATTCTTTTAACTGCTTCAAAATGTGACTTCTTCGGATTCTGAATGAACTTGCTAACAACACCTACAGCGAAAGCAATGTCTGGTCTAGAAAGAGTTAGATAGATAAGACTACCTACTATTTGCCGATACATCTTTGTATCCTCCAAGTCCCTTCCATCGTAGGCACACAACTTCAAGTTTGGTTCCATCGGAGTAGAAATATGCTTGCACTCAGCTAGCCCAAACTTCTGAATTAAATCTCATGTGTATCTTTGTTGACCAAGAAATATACCATCATCTGTTCTTTCGACTTTCAATCCTAGAAAATGTTTCAGTTCACCAAGTTCCTTCATTTGAAATCGGATCGACAAATTTGCCCTTGTTCGTTGAATCTCGTCTTTGTCATCGCGAGTGATGATTAGATCATCCACATATACAAGGACTACTGCTAGCTTGTCTCCTTGAGTTTTCACGAACAAGCTCGAATTTGCTGGGGCAACATGATAACCACTTTGTACTAGAAACTCAGCAATTTTCCCGTACCATGCTCGGGGTGCCTGCTTCAAGCCATACGGCGTCTTCTTCAACTTGCACACGTACTCAGGCTTTTCATGATTCACAAATCCTTTGGGTTGATCAATATAGATATCACGATCAAGTTCCCCATGTAAAAATGCATTCTTCACATCCATTTGTCATAATTTCCAAGACTTACTTACTGTTAATGCTAGTAAGGCACGAACTGTAGTAATCTTTGCAACTAGACTAAACGTCTTGTCATAGTCTATGCCATACTCTTGAGAGAACCCACGAACAACTAATCGAGCCTTGTACCGCTCGATTATACCATTTGGATGAATCTTCGACTTGTAAACCCATTTGCAGGATATGGGTTTGCACCTTCAGGTTTTGGCACTAAATTCCAAGTTTGATTTTGTTTTAATGCCAAAATCTCTTCTTCCATGACCTTTCTCCACCCTGGACTATTTGATGCTTCTTCAAATATACTTGGCTCTTTGACTTCAGCATAGGAAGCATCTACATACTTTGGATTTGGCCGTCTTTCTCTGGTGGACCTTCGCACTTGAGGTTGTGAAGGTTCATGCTTTTCCGGTTGACTAGTTTGTACTTCATCTGGTGTTTCATGTACACCTATTCTCCAAGGGCTTCTTGATTTGGATCGTACCTCAATTTGATCTGATGGGGATCTTGGTTCTTCTATGTCATCGTTGTCTTGAGAGGAATGTAGTTGCAACTTGTTTGCAGCTTTTCTTGCAGCTCTTGTGTATCTAGTAATGCCACCTTGTTTGCCTACCATGGAGATGCCTCATCGAATAGACATATATCTTATTTGTATTTGGATCGCAGCATCTCCAACCTTTCTTTTGTTCATCATATCCAATGAATATGCAGCGGACAACTTTCTTGTCGAACTTACTGCGATCTTCATCTGCAATAAACACATAGCATACACAACCAAACACTCAAAAATAAGAGGGGTGATAGGGCAACACCATGAACCACACCCCATACACACCCCGTGCTTTATGGGTGTTGTACCGCATGCTTTACAGATAAAATATTCATAATAATATTATAATAAAGTTAATAGTAAAGCACGCGGTACAACACTCATAAAGCACGGGTGTATTTGGGGGTGTGGTTCAGGGTGTTGCGCTATCATTTCTCCAAAAATAATTCACTGCTGGTTTTACATTGCACAATTTTTCTTGAAGATTCAAAGACGTTCTTTGCGGCATCAAGGGCATTCTTCGCGGCTTCAAAGGCATACTTCATCCGCAACGAGATTCGATCCAAGATCGTGGTGCTAAATCCCTCCGATCAACATTCTTCAAGTTCTTCATGGACACAACGACCCAGGTCTACATCTATGGAACTTTCGGCATTGATAGTTAATTCGGACCACGGCTCGACGCCCTCAAATTAACATCGTTATCAGCAATTAATTTGAAACACGGCTTGATGCCCTCGAATTAATTTCATCATTATCATCGAACAAGATTCAGCTTCGAACCAGTCTCCGAGATATCCGCAATCAAGTCAAAGTCAGCTTCAAGAGAAGAATTAGAGGAATCATAGAGATTGCACCTAAACAATCGCTTGATTCCATATTTTCTTTGTAATTTATTTTCTGAATTTAATAATATTTTAAATTCGTCATTTTGTTGGTTACACCCACATAGTTCAGTTTATTAACTTGTACACATTTTATTTTACATTTTCAATCAAATATAGTCTACATGTTTTAGTTATATTAACCTAATGCTTTCTTTTTTTTCATCCTTAAAGTACAATTTTTTATGTAAATTTAATGTTTTATTTGGATAATTTTTATGGTTTTTTATGCTAAAATTTTAACAGTTTTTTCCATATTAGTTTTTTTTATGTTAAAATCCCAAAAAATGAATACAAAAATTTAGTGAAAACATTTCATGAAAACATTAACTTAAACAAAAATGAAACAAAATGAATTAAAAAAAAAATGAAATTTGGATACATATACAATAATTTAGTGAAAACACTAACTTAAACAAAAATAGAAACGAAAAGAAAATAATTACTTGAATTAAAAAAAAAACTCAATTTGGAACATATATAATTAAATGCGTAAAAATGAACAAATTATAAAATTTCGTTAGCCAAAACATTAAATTTACAAAATATAAAAAATTTGGTGCCCCGATGCATTCTCGACGATCCCATTAATCCCGATGTCGTCCTTTCGCACAATAGCCCACTCTCTGGCCAGCAATACACCAGCCCACTGACTAAGATCACCAAACGCAATGTGCTCACATTCCTCATTGCATATAAAACTCCTCCAAAACTGTTGTACTTGTTCATCTTCGATTCGCCCATCACATTCTCATCGAAATTCAGACACAGAGTTTCGAATCTCGTCTCTGCTAATCCCCTGTTTTCCTCTTCCAGTGCCCTCATCTCCCTTTCGCAACCCTTCATTGCTCGAATCACCTGCATGTATGAATTGAATCCTGAGTTACATTCGTTGTGACTACTGATACTGTTCAGTGAAGAAAACTGATACTGCTCGGTCAAAAAAACTAATGCCGACTTACTAATATATTTTAATAAAACAACTAATATTGTTTAAAAACACACTATACACTGAATCTTGAGTTACATATGCTGTAAATATACAAGTAACAACTAATACTATTCAATGATAATAGCTAATACTGATCAAGTAATATATTTTAGTAAAGCTATTAATACCTTTTAGTAAAACAACTAATACTGTTTATGAGAAATGAATTACCTGGCGGGAAAGTTGAGGGTTTAAAACGGGGTGATCATCGAGCAAAGAAAGTATATTTGCAGCGGAGGAATAATAGTTCTCCATGGACGAAACTCCCGACTTGATGATGTTGCAGGCTTCCCAAAGTTGGGAGGTTTTGTCCATGTCCTCGTCGAGCCATTTTTCTCTGACGGGAAGCTGCAAGTTTTGAACCAGAAGGGTCAGATGGGAATGGAGGGATCGGAGGGAGGAGAGAACGTGCTGAAGAAAGTTGATGGACATGATCATATTGTGAGAGAGGTAAAGATGACAAAGATTGATGTCTTCTCTTGTGAGGAATGTGTAGAAACCAGAAACAGAGGATGAATGACTCATTGATCAAATGCTTCTATCTGTGTTTGTTAAGAAGGAAATCTCTCTTATAGTGGAAATGCATCAAGTGAATATTCCAGGTCTCTAAGGATATGATTGTTGGGAGCAATTTAGATCAGTGGGATGTTTAGACTGTTAGCCTGAACTTAACTTTATAATAGACTGATAGGTAAACATGTACTCATGTAATTTCTTATTCATCAATGAAAGTTTATTACGTACATTGCCGGCCCACAAACAACTCCTTGTCTTTTTAGCTCAAGTTTTTATTTTCTGAAAAACTTATCAAGAATTGTGCTAGGTCTACATCTATGGAACTTTCAGCATCGATAGTTAATTCGGACCACAGCTCGACGCCCTCAAATTAACATCGTTATCAACAATTAATTTGAAACACGGCTCGACGCCCTCGAATTAATTTTATCATTATCATCGGACAAGATTCAGCTTCGGACCAGTCTCCGAGATATCCGCAATCAAGTCAAAGTCAGCTTCAAGAGAAGAATTAGAGGAATCATAGAGATTTCACCTAAACAATCGCTTGATTCCATATTTTCTAAGTAATTTATATTCTGAATTTAATAATATTTTAAATTCGACATTTTGTTGGTTACACCCACATAGTTCAGTTTATTAACCTATACACATTTTATTTTACGTTTTAGTCTACATGTTAACCTAATGTTTTTTTTTTCCATCCTTGAAGTACAATTTTTATGTTAATTTAATGTTTTATTTGAATAATTTTTATGATTTTTTATGCAAAAATGTTAATGGTTTTTTCCATATTAGTTTTATTTTTATGTTAAAATCCCAAAAAATGAATACAAAAAATTTAGTGAAAACATTTCATGAAAACATTAACTTAAACAAAATTGAAACAATAATGAATTAAAAAATGAAATTTGGATACATATACAATAATTTAGTGAAAACATTAACTTGAACAACTAGAAACGAAAAGAAAATAATTACTTGAATTAAAAAAAAAACTCAATTTGGAACATATACAATTGAATGCGTAAAAATGAACAAATTATAAAAAATTTCGTTAGCCAAAACATTAACTTTACAAAATATAAAAAAATTTAGCGCCCCCATGCATTCTCGACGATCCGATTAATCCCGATGTCGTCCTTTCGCACAATAGCCCACTCTCTCGCCAGCAATACACCAGCCCACTTACTAAGATCACCAAATGCAATGTGCTCACATTCCTCATTGCATATAAAACTCCTCCAAAACTGTTGTACTTGTTCATCTTCGATTCGCCCATCACATTCTCATCGAAATTCAGACATAGAGTTTCGAATCTCGTCTCTGCTAATCCCCTGTTTTCCTCTTCCAGTGCCCTCATCTCCCTTTCGCAACCCTTCATTGCTCGAATCACCTGCATGTATGAATTGAATCCTGAGTTACATTCGCTGTGACTATTGATACTGTTCAGTGAAGAAAACTGATACTGCTCGGTCAAAACAACTAATGCCGACTTACTAATACATTTTAATAAAACAACTAATATTGTTTAAAAACACACTATACATTGAATCTTGAGTTACATTTGCTATAAATATACAAGTAACAACTATTACTATTTAATGAAAATAGCTAATACTAATCAACTAATACATTTTAGTAAAGCTATTAATACCTTTTAGTAAAACAACTAATACTGTTTATGAGAAATGAATTACCTGGCGGGAAAGTTGAGGGTTTAAAACGGGTGATCATCGAGCAAAGAAATTATATTTGCAGTGGAGGAATAATAGTTCTCCATGGACGAAACTCCCGACTTGATGATGTTGCAGGCTTCCCAAAGTGGGGAGGTTTCGTCCATGTACTCGTCGGGCCATTTTTCTCCGACAGGGAGCTGCAAGTTTTGAACCAGAAGGGTCAGATGGGAATGGAGGGATCGTAATGATCGGAGGGAACGTGCTAAAGAAAGTTGATGAACATGATCATTTTGTGAGAGAGGTAAAGATGACCAAGATTGTTGTCTTCTCTTGTGAGGAATGTGTTGAAACCAGAAACAAAGGATGAATGACTCATTGATCAAATGCTTCTATTTGTGTTTTTTAAGAAGGAAATCTCTCTTATAGTGGAAATGCAGCAAGTGAATATTGCAGGTTTCTAAGAATATGATTGTTGGGAGCAATTTAGGTCAATGGGATGTCTAGACTGTTAGCCTGAACTTAACTTTGTAATAGACTGATAGGAAAACGTGTACTCATGTAATTTCTTATTCATCAATGAAAGTCTATTACGTACATTGCCGGCCCACAAACAACAACTCATTGTCTTTTTAGCTCAAGTTTTTATTTTCTCAAAAACTTATCAAGAATTGTGCTAGGTCTACATCTATGGAACTTTCGACATTGATAGTTAATTCGGACTCGGCTCGACGCCCTCAAATTAACATCGTTATCAGCAATTATTTTGAAACACGGCTCGACGTCCTCGAATTAATTTCATCATTATCATCGGACAATATTCGGCTTCGGACCAGTCTCCGAGATATCCGCAATCAAGTCAATGTCAGCTTCAAGAGAAGAAATAGAGGAATCATAGAGATTGCACCTACACAATCGCTTGATTCCATATTAATATTATCTTTGTAATTTATTTTTCAATTTAATAATATTTTAAATTCGACATTTTGTTGGTTACACCCACATAGTCCAGTTTATTAACCTGTACACATTTTATTTTATATTTCCAATCAAATATAGTCTACATGTTTCAGTTATATTAACCTAATGTTTTTTTTTCATCCTTGAAGTACAATTTTTTATGTAAATTTAATGTTTTATTTAGATAATTTTTATGGTTTTTTATGCTAAAATTTTAATGGTTTTTTCCATATTAGTTTTTTCTATGTTAAAATCCCAAAAAATGAATACAAAAAATTTAGTGAAAACATTTCATGAAAACATTAACTTAAACAAAATTGAAACAAAAATGAATTAAAAAAAATGAACTTTGGATACATATACAATAATTTAGTGAAAACATTAACTTGAGCAAAACTAGAAACGAAAAGAAAATAATTACTTGAATTTAAAAAAAAAACTCAATTTGGAACATATACAATTAAATGCGTAAAAATGAACAAATTAAAAAAAAATTCGTTAGCCAAAACATTAACTTTACAAAATATAAATAAATTTAGTGCCCCCATGTATTCTCGACGATCCCATTAATCCCGATGTCGTCTTTTTGCACAATAGCCTACTCTCTGGCCAGCAATACACCAGCCCACTTACTAAAATCACCAAACGCAATGTGCTCACATTCCTCATTGCATATAAAACTCCTCCAAAATTGTTGTACTTGTTCATCTTCGATTCGCCCATCACATTCTCATCCCCTGTTTTCCTCTTCCAGTGCCCTCATCTCCCTTTCGCAACCCTTCATTGCTCGACTCACCTGCATGTATGAATTGAATCCTGAGTTACATTCGCTGTGACTATTGATACTGTTCAGTGAAGAAAACTGGTACTGCTCGGTCAAAACAACTAATACCGACTTACTAATACATTTTAATAAAACAAATAATATTGTTTAAAAACACACTATACGCTGAATCTTGAGTTACATTTGCTATAAATATACAAGTAACAACTAATACTGTTCAATGAAAATAGCTAATACTGATCAACTAATACATTTTAGTAAAGCTATTAATACCTTTTAGTAAAACAACTAATACTGTTTATGAGAAATGAATTACCTGGCGGGAAAGTTGAGGGTTTAAAACGGGGTGATCATTTGCAGTGGAGGAATAATAGTTCTCCATGGACGAAACTCCCGACTTGATGATGTTGCAGGCTTCCCAAAGTGGGGAGGTTTCGTCCATGTACTCGTCGGGCCATTTTTCTCCGACGGGAAGCTGCAAATTTTGAACCAGAAGGGCCAGATGGGAATGGAGGGATAGGAGGGAGGAGAGAACGTGCTGAAGAAAGTTGATGAACATGATCATGTTGTGAGAGAGGTAAAGATGACCAAGATTGCTGTCTTCTCTTGTGAGGAATGTGTAGAAACCAGAAAAAGAGGATGAATGACTCATTGATCAAATGCTTCTATTTGTGTTTTTTAAGAAGGAAATCTTTCTTATAGTGGAAATGCAGCAAGTGAATATTGCAGGTTTCTAAGAATATGATTGTTGGGAGCAATTTAGATCAATGTAATTTAATTGTTTAGTTAAGAGATTGAACCGTTTTTTATGAGGATAGAGGGATTGACTATGGTGGAAACACTCTTAATGGTGAAATCTAGAAACCAATTGCATTATTAAGTAATTTCATTGCATATTTGTTATTATTTGTTGCATCAAGCTGGTCGCTAGTATATGCAACAAATAATACAATAAAAAAAATACATAAATGTATATAATTCTACTTATCTACAGCCGTTAGATCACTAATATCAATGGCCTACAAAAGTTTCTAGATTTTACAAGGTAATTAGTTTTCATATGATCTGAGGATATATATCGAATTTGGGTAATGAAAGGGTTATTGGTTTATAATTTAATTGTATAGTTAATAGATTTAATCGTTTTAAGTATATAATAATAATCAGATTTTGGATATAGAAAAGTTACTATATATATATATAAAATCAAATTTTGGCTAGAATAAAAGTTACTAAAACTGATATAATATTTTCTTATTAGATTAATAAGTGGGGGAAAAAGAATTGATGATGAATTGTTTTAGAAGTTCAACAATTTCTTTTATCTATCTATTATATATAAAACTTATCCCCTTTAATTTAATGTGCAAGGGGGATAAAAAAAATGTTAAAAAAGAAATTCAATGTTACAATTAACTATGGACGTATGAAGTACAATTTGAAAAATTAATGAGTAAGAATTTTGTTTCCCTTCTCAACGGTTACAGTTACTTGATTCATATATGAAAAAAAAAATCCTATTTTAGTAAAACAAGATTAGAAAATCGTTTTTCACATCTTCGATTTTTAATTTTAAATTCAGCTTTGGATAGTGCAAAACCATCCCCGACGAACCGTTGCCATATATATAAAGCTTATCCCCCTTAATTTAATGTGCAAGGGGGTAAAAAAATGTTAAAAAAGAAATTAAATAAACCAGAAACCAAGAATCGGGAACTGAGCAGCAATGCGTGGATCAAAGCGGTGGAGTGGAATCTAAAAGGAAAAGAAATTCACAATAGTGGTTCACTTTTCTTTTGTTTCGGTAAAAAGTTTCACTTTTCCTCTCTCTCCCTCCCCCCCTCTCTCTCTCTCTCTCTCCTTTTTCAATATTCTGGGTTTAAAATTTTCCACTTTTTTATAATCGTTGGACGAAAAGCTGCGAGCTTGAGGCAATGTGGGTGCAGGAAAGACGACTTCGTTTCAAACATGAAAATCCCATACGGCGACGTTTCAGGATTTACATACAACTAATACCAACATCTATCTATTATATATAAAGCTTATCCCCCTCAATTTAATGTGGAAGGGGGTTGTGCACAAAAATTAGTACTGTACAACTAATGCATTGCACACCAAAAATAATTTCGTTTTTTATAAACTCACGAATTTACATCTACATATTAAACTCCAAGGAATACAAACAATCGTATTAAAAACGAAATCATATCGTAGTTTAAAGATTGCATAAAATTGTAGAATGTTAAAACAAAAGCTGTTAGTATTTAAAGATTACATGTGAAGAGACTCTTTTAAATGTAACGTCTAGAAAAAGTCCTTTTACATGTACTCTTTTAATGTGAATAAACTATTTTAAGTACTGGAAACCTAATTAGTACCGACCATTACACTATGAATATTTAGATGCGATGGATGCAATGCACGGGTTGATAAAACATTACACTATGAACATTTAAAATAAATACAATACATTACATATAACTAATTATATAGACTAAAAGAATTCTACACGGAAAAAGCGTTACAGATGAGTCCTTATTCATATTAAAAGACTACATGTGAAAAGACTATTTTAATTGTAACTTTAAATGTAAATAAACTAATTTAAATACAAAAGTTATGATAACATCACAATTAAATCCTCTAAAATAAATACAATACAAATTCTCTAATAGGCATCTAACTACCGTCATATGCTCATTCAAGCGTCTGCAACCAATGCTCATTCAAGCGTCTGCAACCAAAGACCGTGCATCGCACGGGTTGGATCAAGCCTCGTTTATTTGTAAAGGAAGACCGAAAGGTTTGCATTAATATTTGCATTAATATTTGGACTATGGAAAGGTTGATTTAAAAAAAATCAGTTTTATTAATGCACGGCTTGTAACAATTTTGTTTACAAATTTAGGAATGAAAAATTGGGCGAACAACATAAAGTTTTCAAAAGTGGAAGAAGATTTTGTTATTAGATTAGTATAGATGATATCCTGCATAATGCAATAAATTAATCCATCCATTTGTAGTAAAATAATATAATTATATTATATGATAAATATATTAACATAATATTGTATTTACAAAAATATATGATAAACATTTACTCCTTAATATATATTTTAAAATTTTATTTTCTAAAAAAATTGAATTTGTAAATAATTTAAAATGATTTTTCATGTAATAAAAATATGTAATTCATTGTAAGTTTCTCATTCTTTTTTTCAGGCATCATTTCATAAGACCATTATTTAAAAGTTATCTACCCAACTTCCACTTTTATTATCACGAGGCGTTACGAACCCGTGCGATGCACCGGCTGTGCTTTTGGTTGAATATCTACGTGTTTTGTACGTTATGTTTGTGCAGATGTTTATATACTTTGTATCAAGGTTGCGTTAATGTGTGTAATATAAGTTATATCACTATGTAACGCCCCGACTTTCTAGGGGTAATTGGGGAAAATAAATAAAAGGTAAATTTGACGAAGAATAATGCCTACAAAGTCGAGTCGCTACACTGACATAAATTAAATACCTTTAATTAAGGCAATAACATGTTATGTATACGAAATAAAATTTGCGCCGGAAGAATAAATTATAAATTATTAATTTCTAACAAAAGTTTCCCCAAAAGAATTTCGAAACATTTGACATAAGAAAAACATCATTTAATAAATTTCATTCATATGCCCTCTCGGCTCGCTCCTTCATTCATCCGGCTCGGTTTAACCTGCGGGATCAATAAAGGTGGAGTGAGCTTCATTCAGCTCGTGGAAATCTCACTTACCACAGTAATATACAATCTCATGAAAAGTATAAAATGAATAATCTATCATATCTTTTCCTCAAGATGAATACATACACACAATATTACGTATAGCATGAATCTAGCACACATAACACGAATATTGAGGTTGCGGAGATGTCCCCGCAACAATATGAAACATACACAAAATACCACATATAACATGAATCGAGCACGCATGTGAATATTGAGGTTGCGCAGGTGTCCCCGCAACAACATATATCTTAATATAGCCTCTTTACACGTATACATGTGAGCCTTATTCACAACATGTATCGTCAATTTTTAAATATGAATCGAATATCACATATTGAATTGAATATCACATATACAATACAATTAAAGCAATTAAAGTGATAGTGAAAATTCCCACGAATAAATGATGCTGTCTGATTTGAATATGGAGATGCTCGACTCACAGTCCTAATCCCGTAAATCCTCGATAAAGTCTACATGTAATAATATTTTAATCATTATAAAATATTACGATATAATGACGGAAATTAAAATATATATGCATAAAATCGGACTAATTATTAATATTAATTGAACGGTCAATATTTTAATGTTTTGGTCAAAATGAGACAGAATTGGAGGTTTTAAAGTTGAGTAGGGTCAAATTGTAAGAGTTGAGAAGCTGACTGGGTTTAAATTGAAGAATCATAAATCAAAACGGGTTTAAATTGAAGTATACAGAATTTCTGAGGTTAAATTGAAAGCTGCAGGAAAATGTGGGCTAAATTGCAAAATCCTAATAAATATTTCAAAATTAGTGTAATTAATATTCCCCAATTGACTCAATTTTTCATTATATATGATACTTTACTTTATTCTCTCTATTTAATTACATCGCTTGTACCACACTCTATTTTATATTAATAGTCCTTAATTTTCGTGCAAATTTTTCATAGAAAGCTTATTAAAGGACATAAGGAGTATTATTTTTAATATTTTATTTATATACTTCATCCATCCAATGATTATTTGCACACTTTTCTTATTCGTTTCTCAAAATTATTTGCACAGTCTAAAAAAGTATTGATTTGCATGCACATTAAAAAAATATACATATACTACTCATATCCATATGTCATTACTTTACTCAAAAAGTTTAATTTTCTTAAATTGTGTGTTCAATCACAAATACAGAATAGGGCTTGGACAGCCCTTAATTATTACATTAGACAGCTGTTATAAGGGTTGTCCAAGTGACAACTGTCTAAGTTCAAAGAGCTGTTAAAAAACCGTTGTCATAAGAAGAAATTTAATTTAAACGTACAATTAAATTCGTACCATTTTTCCATAGCTTGGTTCTACTTGACGGATGTGGACTCGCATCTAACTATATATAAAGAATGAGTCGCAAGTTGAGCATTAATTGAGCATGTGAATTTATGATTTGAGCTTGGCAACTCTAATATGATTTAAGCTAATGAATTTTCGAGCTTATTTTGAGCTTTTAATGTAAAAGTGAATAAAAACTCGAATGTAAATAATGCATAATTGATTAAGGTATAAAGCCCCATTTATGATAAGACTTCTTGGTTAAATTCGAATGTAAATAATGCATAATTGATTAAGGTATAAAGCCCCATTTATGATAAGACTTCTTGCTTTCCATCTTCATAAACGGCTGTTGTTTCATCTTCTTTGAGCATTCATGGTATGTCAACTCTATACAACAAATTAACAAACCTTTTATCTTCAATTACGAACATTACCCTCAATGGTTTGGCCAAATTCAAAAAAAAAAAAAAGGAAAAAAAGAAAATGCACATGCTTCATGTGTAAGTATCTTGGTTTAATTTTTCATGCTTAAGGGTAAGTACATTGGCATACGAAGGGGATGATGCAAGTGTTTCTTTGGGCGAATTAAATGTAACATTCAAGATGAATATGAAGGGTGGTTGTAGCAATTGAATGTGGAGGAAAATAAATAAGAACCATTCTCAAGTTACAATCACATTTATAACCAAAACTAATGCAAACCAATTGAATGTAAGGAGGAAGCTGAATAGGAACCATCCCACATTTAGCATCTCACACTTAAAAGCCATCATTTTTAAGTATAAATAACACATGCATTCACCAATCATCATACGCTTTTGGTGCTCCCATTGTTTGTGTTTGGTTTTGCTAATTTGTTAGTTTATGTGTGGAATTAGAAATTTGTAACCCTTTTCTGTTTACATTGTTTGTAGGTGAGGTAGGAACACCATGATATTTAGAATGTTAAGAGGCATCAAGAGCAAGACTTTTAAGGAATACAAGGAGGTTCAAAGGGAGAAAGTAGTGATCCGGATATACAGACTTCTTTGCGATTATTCCAATATCTTTAAATGGACCGCACTTATCAAGGCACGTTCCACATTATTACAAACACGCATTTTTATTTTGGTGTTGTTTGATCAATTACTACTTTTTTATACAGGACCATCGAAACTCCTTATGAATGAGGAGTATCTCTCACCATGCTTTCTATTCGAGCAATACCCTTTACAGCCTCCGCAAGTGAGGTTTTTGACAAAAATATTTCATCCAAATGTACATTTCAAGGTATCCATCTCCTTTTTTTTTGTCTTCTTCTATAAATGCGTTGATAAATATAAACATCTATATAGTTTTTTCTCTTCCCAACATTCTTAAATAAATGAGGACCAAATATTTACCAACACATGGAATAAAGATAGATTTCTTATTTGGTAAAACATGTGTACCATGAAATCCACATTAAGCTACTGTTGGGAAAAAAAATGGTAACAGGTGGCGTATTCCGGTGACGGCCGGCGGCCGGCAGTTTTTCGACAAAGCAACATGGATCGGTCTCAAAATCATGAAAGAAAGCTTCACTCGCCGAAGGTGGCTCCAGAACGCCGTCAAATAATTCGGCTTTAGTAGATGCAATTTATAGTGATTTGAATTAGCGTTGGTGTACCTTGATGATGATGATTCTGTGAAAGGTGAATCTTTAGAATAATGGAATGACAATGGTGATTTTTATTATAGAATATTTCTTCTTCTCTCACTCCGTAATTATCTAGCGGTCAAAACGTTTGGTTTGGTATATATATGATGATTGTAACACCCCCAGATCCGACCGGGAATATTACAGCGCCGTGGGCCCCGAGATGGAACCCACAAGGCTGAAAGAAATTTTCGCAAACATTTACAAAACTCCCAAGAGGCTAACGACGGTATTATCTATTAAAACCATTCGAAGATTTATAAAACTCGTTTATCAAACCGTCGTAAAAACTCATTTGAAACCACAAGGCCCGAAATGCCAAGACTCAACAGTTTAAGTACATACGTTAAGCTATCGCTTACACGCATCGGCTGAATAGATTTAGAGAACGATCGCCAAGGTAACCTAAGTTACCAAATACCAAAAGACCATTTAAAAATACTCACGCAATGAAAAAGACAAACGATTAAAATACTCTAGCAAATGAATACAACAACCGAATGTAAGCTCAATACACAAATACATGTTCTAGCCAAGATCCTCCGGAAGCTCATCTCTCCACGACTGCTTACAAGCTTGATAATCCAAGAACCTAAAAAGAAAGCCACGACGGGTCACCATAATATCCAACAATGATAACCATCACATCACGTCAATAATTACATATCAATGGAAATACTAAGTAAGAATACGACCAATGTAATCTTACCGTCTTAACTTTACGAAAATCCACAATTCGTATCCTTAACATCACCATGAGATAATACCAAAATATCCATACGGTATCTCAACAATACCCAAGGTTCTCAAAAACATTATCATAACTCGCGATACGGAAATTATACCAACTCTGGCCAATTCAATCCATCGGATAACATCGGCAATTCCAATACGATAATCGATTGTCCATCAAAGACAAGTATCAAGGAAATACGGAACATACCTCAAGATACGAAATACCATTTCCATCACGTCAGTCTAATCCGAGATCAGATCAACACAACATACGGACATGGTCCTAATACAAAGAATGAGTTGCAAGTTGAGCATTAATTGAGCATGTGAATTTATGATTTGAGCTTGGCAACTCTAATATGATTTAAGCTAATGAATTTTCGAGCTTATTTTGAGCTTTTAATGTAAAAGTGAATAAAAACTCGAATGTAAATAATGCATAATTGATTAAGGTATAAAGCCCCATTTATGATAAGACTTCTTGGTTAAATTCGAATGTAAATAATGCATAATTGATTAAGGTATAAAGCCCCATTTATGATAAGACTTCTTGCTTTCCATCTTCATAAACGGCTGTTGTTTCATCTTCTTTGAGCATTCATGGTATGTCAACTCTATACAACAAATTAACAAACCTTTTATCTTCAATTACGAACATTACCCTCAATGGTTTGGCCAAATTCAAAAAAAAAAAAAAGGAAAAAAAGAAAATGCACATGCTTCATGTGTAAGTATCTTGGTTTAATTTTTCATGCTTAAGGGTAAGTACATTGGCATACGAAGGGGATGATGCAAGTGTTTCTTTGGGCGAATTAAATGTAACATTCAAGATGAATATGAAGGGTGGTTGTAGCAATTGAATGTGGAGGAAAATGAATAAGAACCATTCTCAAGTTACAATCACATTTATAACCAAAACTAATGCAAACCAATCAATGTAAGGAGGAAGCTGAATAGGAACCATCCCACATTTAGCATCTCACACTTAAAAGCCATCATTTTTAAGTATAAATAACACATGCATTCACCAATCATCATACGCTTTTGGTGCTCCCATTGTTTGTGTTTGGTTTTGCTAATTTGTTAGTTTATGTGTGGAATTAGAAATTTGTAACCCTTTTCTGTTTACATTGTTTGTAGGTGAGGTAGGAACACCATGATATTTAGAATGTTAAGAGGCATCAAGAGCAAGACTTTTTAAGGAATACAAGGAGGTTCAAAGGGAGAAAGTAGCTGATCCAGATATACAGCTTCTTTGCGATTATTCCAATATCTTTAAATGGACCGCACTTATCAAGGTACGTTCCACATTATTACAAACACGCATTTTTATTTTGGTGTTGTTTGACCAATTACTACTTTTTTTTATACAGGGACCATCAGAAACTCCTTATGAATGAGGAGTATCTCTCAGCTTGCGTTTTCTATTCCAGAGCAATACCCTTTACAGCCTCCGCAAGTGAGGTTTTTGACAAAAATATTTCATCCAAATGTACATTTCAAGGTATCCATCTCCTTTTTTTTTGTCTTCTTCTATAAATGCGTTGATAAATATAAACATCTATATAGTTTTTTCTCTTCCCAACATTCTTAAATAAATGAGGACCAAATATTTACCAACACATGGAATAAAGATAGATTTCTTATTTGGTAAAACATGTGTACCATGAAATCCACATTAAGCTACTGTTGGGAAAAAAAATGGTAACAGGTGGCGTATTCCGGTGACGGCCGGCGGCCGGCGGTTTTTCGACAAAGCAACATGGATCGGTCTCAAAATCATGAAAGAAAGCTTCACTCGCCGAAGGTGGCTCTTAACGCCGTCAAATAATTCGGCTTTAGTAGATGCAATTTATAGTGATTTGAATTAGCGTTGGTGTACCTTGATGATGATGATTCTGTGAAAGGTGAATCTTTAGAATAATGGAATGACAATGGTGATTTTTATTATAGAATATTTCTTCTTCTCTCACTCCGTAATTATCTAGCGGTCAAAACGTTTGGTTTGGTATATATATGATGATTGTAACACCCCGCATCCGACCTGAATATTACAGCCGCCGTGGCCCCGAGATGGAACCCACAAGGCTGAAAGAAATTTTCGCAAACATTTACAAAACTCCCAAGAGGCTAACGACGGTATTATCTATTAAAACCATTCGAAGATTTATAAAACTCGTTTATCAAACCGTCGTAAAAACTCATTTGAAACCACAAGGCCCGAAATGCCAAGACTCAACAGTTTAAGTACATACGTTAAGCTATCGCTTACACGTACCGACAGAATAGATTTAGAGAACGATCGCCAAGGTAACCTAAGTTACCAAATACCAAAAGACCATTTAAAAATACTCACGCAGCGGAAAAGACAAACGATTAAAATACTCTAGCAATGAATACAACAACTGAACAGAAGCTCAATACACAAATACATGTTCTAGCCAGTATCCTCCGGGAAGCTCATCTCTCCACGACCGCTACAAGCTTGATAATCCAAGAACCTAAAAAGAAAGCCCACGACGGGGTCAGTCATAATATCCAACAATGATAACCATCACATCACGTCAATAATTACATATCAATGGAAATACTAAGTAAGAATACGACCAATGTAATCTTACCGTCTTAACTTTACGAAAATCCACAATTCGTATCCTTAACATCACCATGAGATAATACCAAAATATCTGTACGGTATCTCAACAATACCCAAGGTTCTCAAAAACATTATCATAACTCGCGATACGGAAATTATACCAACTCTGGCCAATTCAATCCATCGGATAACATCGGCAATTCCAATACGATAATCGATTGTCCATCAAAGACAAGTATCAAGGAAATACGGAACATACCTCAAGATACGAAATACCATTTCCATCACGTCAGTCTAATCCGAGATCAGATCAACACAACATACGGACATGGTCCTAATACAAAGAATGAGTTGCAAGTTGAGCATTAATTGAGCATGTGAATTTATGATTTGAGCTTGGCAACTCTAATATGATTTAAGCTAATGAATTTTCGAGCTTATTTTGAGCTTTTAATGTAAAAGTGAATAAAAACTCGAATGTAAATAATGCATAATTGATTAAGGTATAAAGCCCCATTTATGATAAGACTTCTTGGTTAAATTCGAATGTAAATAATGCATAATTGATTAAGGTATAAAGCCCCATTTATGATAAGACTTCTTGCTTTCCATCTTCATAAACGGCTGTTGTTTTATCTTCTTTGAGCATTCATGGTATGTCAACTCTATACAACAAATTAACAAACCTTTTATCTTCAATTACGAACATTACCCTCAATGGTTTGGCCAAATTCAAAAAAAAAAAAAGGAAAAAAAGAAAATGCACATGCTTCATGTGTAAGTATCTTGGTTTAATTTTTCATGCTTAAGGGTAAGTACATTGGCATACGAAGGGGATGATGCAAGTGTTTCTTTGGGCGAATTAAATGTAACATTCAAGATGAATATGAAGGGTGGTTGTAGCAATTGAATGTGGAGGAAAATGAATAAGAACCATTCTCAAGTTACAATCACATTTATAACCAAAACTAATGCAAACCAATTGAATGTAAGGAGGAAGCTGAATAGGAACCATCCCACATTTAGCATCTCACACTTAAAAGCCATCATTTTTAAGTATAAATAACACATGCATTCACCAATCATCATACGCTTTTGGTGCTCCCATTGTTTGTGTTTGGTTTTGCTAATTTGTTAGTTTATGTGTGGAATTAGAAATTTGTAACCCTTTTCTGTTTACATTGTTTGTAGGTGAGGTAGGAACACCATGATATTTAGAATGTTAAGAGGCATCAAGAGCAAGACTTTTTAAGGAATACAAGGAGGTTCAAAGGGAGAAAGTAGCTGATCCAGAGATACAGCTTCTTTGCGATTATTCCAATATCTTTAAATGGACCGCACTTATCAAGGTACGTTCCACATTATTACAAACACGCATTTTTATTTTGGTGTTGTTTGACCAATTACTACTTTTTTTTATACAGGGACCATCAGAAACTCCTTATGAATGAGGAGTATCTCTCAGCTTGCGTTTTCTATTCCAGAGCAATACCCTTTACAGCCTCCGCAAGTGAGGTTTTTGACAAAAATATTTCATCCAAATGTACATTTCAAGGTATCCATCTCCTTTTTTTTTGTCTTCTTCTATAAATGCGTTGATAAATATAAACATCTATATAGTTTTTTCTCTTCCCAACATTCTTAAATAAATGAGGACCAAATATTTACCAACACATGGAATAAAGATAGATTTCTTATTTGGTAAAACATGTGTACCATGAAATCCACATTAAGCTACTGTTGGGAAAAAAAATGGTAACAGGTGGCGTATTCCGGTGACGGCCGGCGGCCGGCAGTTTTTCGACAAAGCAACATGGATCGCTCTCAAAATCATGAAAGAAAGCTTCACTCGCCGAAGGTGGCTCCAGAACGCCGTCAAATAATTCGGCTTTAGTAGATGCAATTTATAGTGATTTGAATTAGCGTTGGTGTACCTTGATGATGATGATTCTGTGAAAGGTGAATCTTTAGAATAATGGAATGACAATGGTGATTTTTATTATAGAATATTTCTTCTTCTCTCACTCCGTAATTATCTAGCGGTCAAACGCGTTTGGTTTGGTATATATATGATGATTGTAACACCCCCAGATCCGACCGGGAATATTACAGCGCCGTGGGCCCCGAGATGGAACCCACAAGGCTGAAAGAAATTTTCGCAAACATTTACAAAACTCCCAAGAGGCTAACGACGGTATTATCTATTAAAACCATTCAAGATTTATAAAACTCGTTTATCAAACCGTCGTAAAAACTCATTTGAAACCACAAGGCCCGAAATGCCAAGACTCAACAGCTTTAAGTACATACGTTAAGCTATCGCACACGTCTGCATGAGAATAGATTTAGAGAACGATCGCCAAGGTAACCTAAGTTACCAAATACCAAAAGACCATTTAAAAATACTCACGCAATGAAAAGACAAACGATTAAAATACTCTAGCAGCGGAATACAACAACTGAATAGAAGCTCAATACACAAATACATGTTCTAGCCAGTATCCTCCGGGAAGCTCATCTCTCCACGACCGCTACAAGCTTGATAATCCAAGAACCTAAAAAGAAAGCCCACGACGGGGTCACCATAATATCCAACAATGATAACCATCACATCACGTCAATAATTACATATCAATGGAAATACTAAGTAAGAATACGACCAATGTAATCTTACCGTCTTAACTTTACGAAAATCCACAATTCGTATCCTTAACATCACCATGAGATAATACCAAAATATCTGTACGGTATCTCAACAATACCCAAGGTTCTCAAAACATTATCATAACTCGCGATACGGAAATTATACCAACTCTGGCCAATTCAATCCATCGGATAACATCGGCAATTCCAATACGATAATCGATTGTCCATCAAAGACAAGTATCAAGGAAATACGGAACATACCTCAAGATACGAAATACCATTTCCATCACGTCGCCTAATCCGAGATCAGATCAACACAACATACGGACATGGTCCTAACGCAAGACCTACAAATGCATACTCATATGACAACGTCAATATGATCACAACAATAACGACATTGTATACTTATGGCAAACCCATAATATACATATGCACAACAACAATACATATGGTAATCCAACGATCCAGCGCACACAGCTATAGATTCCCATGATGATCCCGTCGGACCAACGCATGGTGGCATTACCTGTCGGCGATCCAGTAGACACACTATAGATTCCCATGATGATCCCGTCGGACCAACGCATGGTGGACATATGACAACAATGCACAACTGCACAAAACAACCGTGCACAATACACGACAACAACAATGCACAAATGCATGACAACAACGATACACGAATGTATCACGACATGATCGACACAAATGACAGAAATGATTAAAATACTTGCTCCGAGTCCTTCGAGAGCAATCTCGATATCTAAACCATCACCAACCATTATTCTGAATATTCACCGATCCAAAACATCACGGACGGTAGATAATTCACGTTTTCGTCAATACCACGATGTATCCTCGATAACAAGTATACCAACGACAATTGTAAATCATATACATTATGATTTAAATTTCCAAAACTCGAATACAACCTATAATTCCAAATCTCCTGTGATTACGATTTATACATTGGTATACGAATTATAAACGAATGAAACTGAAACCATTCATTAAATATTATAAACTGAGCAAGTAATAACTTGCCTCGATACCAATACCACGAAGCTGCTGCCGAACACATTGCCTTTATCTACGAGCTCCTCAGCCTCGATCAAACACAATACAATGGACATACTCGAACACGACCGCAATATCCGGTTATAATCACCGATCAATAATCTCAACCTTTTTTTGAAGGAAAGGATTGATTTCCAAGAATCACCAATGATTTCAAGAACAAAGCTTTAATCCATGATTTCCATCTTTAATCTTGTTAAAGATCACCACCTCACCGTGCTTGGGAACCTCAAGAACCTCCCAAAGCTCTCTCTATCGACTGAAAGTGAAAGAATGGACGAAATGCTTCATAATACCCGTCTGTCCCTTATATGATCAGACATTAGCGTGCGCTAACATCTTATGTTTAGCGTGCGCTAAGGCTTTAGCGTGCGCTAATCGACCTTTGTTAGCGTGCGCTATCGTAGTCCAGAGACTACCGTCAAGCCGCACATGAGCTTACGACGTAATGCCCATGCATTAGCGTCGTAATTTACACTCTCTAGCGTCGCAAGTCCTTGCGTTTAGCGTGCGCTAACATTAGTTGACTCGTTTATGTATGCTCCGAACACGGGTCCACACGCCGGCGACTCGACTAGGATAAGATTCCTTTTTGTCCAATATACTGTTAGCGTGCGCTAATCAACATGCATTAGCGTGCGCTAACACTACATTACAACATCCGTTGACTTATCGTAACGTGCGCCAAAGCGGCCGGGTCCACACGCAGATTCCTTCCGATCATGCGCACTCAGCGTACGCTAACCTATAAACGTAGCGTCGCTAATCCCGCATGATAGCGTGCGTTATGCATGAATATCCAGTGCGCTAATAAGGCTATACTTAGCCATTTTCCGCAGCTTCTTGTCCAACGCCTCGACATACCAAAAACGAACATAAGACACACCGAACACAAACATCAATCCAATAATATCATCATACGATATACCCAATATCAAAAGTACGACAACCTGATACACAACTCAAATGTAACTGTCGACCAAATACGACAATTATACCGATACTGATATCTCAGTCCTTTATTTATTTTATCCCTACTGTACAGATTCCACGCTGTACAATATAACTCGTATAAAATAATATTAAACAACAGTAATAGAAATTCAGGATATTACATTCTACACCCCTTAAAATAAGTTTCGTCCTCGAAACTTGCAATCCATCATAAAACGAACAAACATACCGTTCAACTCAAAATATCCCAAAACCATCACGACACTGATCAATCATCATTATTCTGAATAGCCAAAACCGCATACTTACAAATACGCAGGTCGACGATCTTCGGAGATACTAGCCAGCGTTCTCACGGTACAGTCTCAATACGCTTACGATCACAATTCCCTGAGTCTCAACAAAATATATCATCTTCGGATGAAACAATCTGCCCGAATCAAATCCTGTCTGCCTGATTACATAATCAAGTCCCAATTCCGATAAGACGAATTATACACAATACATCTGTGAAACAACCGCCCAAAACAACGACACGAATTTCGAAACATCAACACAAAATCCGAACGCTCAGATGATCACCAAAAAATGATCAACTAATAAATCAACCGAATTTATCATTGATAAGTGGTAATTTTACCACTTATTTCTAGGATTTTATACTAGGTTTTTATCTCGTTTCGTGATTAATGTGCTCGTATTTGGCTTATTTATGATTAGTCGAGCCGTATTACGCGTTTGGGTTGGTTTTAGTGTGTTTGCAGGTTTTTAGAGCCAAAAGGACCCAAAACGAGACAAAGGACCGAGAGTCGAGTCAAACGGACGAAGAAACGGATTTTTGCGCCAAACAGAAGACCCTATCGGCCGGCTATCTACCGATAGGCCGTGAAGCTTCCAGTGAGCTCTCGTTTGACGGATTTTGACTCTTTTGGATATTATTTATTTCCTAGATTAGGGCTAATCGGGATTTTTAACCCCTTAGGCTATATAAACTGTTTTTAGACCTAGCTTTGAGAATCTTGGATCATCTTCCATCGCCTTTATCACTCTTTTATCATATTAAGCAGATTTTTACACTTTTTAGCAAGATTTATTCCTTCGATTCAAGAACTTTTTGGAGGAGAATTATTATTGAAGACTCGGAGTTCATACGAACGGGTTGTAATCTCTCTTTTCATATTAATAATATGCATTCTCCAGCTAGTTCTTGTTTAATTTCAAGTATGTCTGGCTAATTCATAGATTGATTCTAGGGTTAGTAATTTTAATTGATGTTCACATGATGTTCTTTTGATTACCTTTTGACCTTTCATCCTAGGCTCGTGTTCAAGTTGTGTTAAATCTCATGTTAGATTAAAGGGCCCTTAATTGATGCATGTTAGCTAATTGATTTTGTCCTAAGGAGTAATTGATTAGTGGAAATACTTGACACACAATATGATTTTATCTTGAGACCTAGCGGAGAAAGATAAATCATAGATAAATAAGTTGGTGCTTTTTAAGTGATTTTAATTCTTTGAGCCCTGACGGGGAAAAGGGTTTTAATTAACTATCTTTCTAGGTTGCCTTGACAGGAATTCTAGATCGACCGAGTGATTATTTCTAGGATTGAATTAAATTTTGGGGAGAAGGAATCAAGTGAACGAATTGTGTGAACTCAATTAGATGATACTACCCTAGGATCAATTACCTTTCGACTTGTGATTTTATCTTGCTAATTTGCTTTATTTGCTTAATTTAGATATTTCATCTTTTATTTAATTTTTGTTCTTCGATTTTTAAAATTAGATAATTAGAATCAAAACAATTTTTCGGATTCCTAAATAGCAGTCAAATTTTGAGTAGAGTTAATTCCTTTATTTTCGACACATCAATTCCCTTGGGTTCGACACCTTGGAAATACTCCGAGGTTTTACAAATTTTAAAATTGATCGGATTTGAAAACCATACTACGCGAATCCAAGCGATCAATTTTTGGCGCCGTTGCCGGGGAATTGATAGAAAATTTAAGGGAATAATTCGAAAAAGAAGAGATCGTTACTTTAGGTAGTTTACTTTTATTATTAATATTCGATCTCGTTTCCTCACATCTTGTTTTCTTTTCCTTGTAGGCGGTGCATGATCACGAGATCCCAAGGAAAGAACTTCTTTCCTATGGACCCGGAAATCGAGAAGTCTTTGAGGAGGAAGAAGCAAGAAGCGAGAACCGAGACTATTACTATACCTTTCGTTGATACCATGGCCGGCATTGTTGACCAACCACGAGAACTCGCTCGTCCCGAGAAGATCCCTTTGAATGCCCGCCGACCTAAGCCGGACGATTATCAAGAAGGAGGTTGGGGAAAGATTGATGCCAACTTCGAGCTTAAGCCGTCCCTCATTGCTACGGTGAAGTCTCAAACATACGGAGGGGTTAATGAAGATCCAAACGCTCACCTTGAGTCGTTTTGGACATATGTGCCACTATCAAGCAAACGGAGTGCCTCGGATGTCATTAAGCTCCGCCTATTCCGGTTCTCTTTAGAAGACGATGCGCTAGATTGGTACAAGAGCCTAGATCGGAAGGAAATTGGTACTTGGAGAGAGATGACCGGTTGTTCTTAGCAGTTCTATCCTCCCTCGAAGGTGCAAAAACAAATCAACGATATCTTGCAATTCGAGCAATATGAGGATGAATACTTATACGAGGCATGGATCCGATTTAAGAAGCTACTTCGCAAATGCCCGCAGCATGGAATTGACAAAGAGGAGATCTATATTCGGTTTTATCGGGGTTTGACGAGGAAGGCTAGAAGAGAGTTGGACTATTCATCGAAAGGGGGATTTCTAGCTAACGATTATGAAGAGGCCAAAAATCTCATTGAGCTAGCGGTAAACAATGATTATGAGGAGGTGACCGATAGGAAGATGACGAGAAGAAAGGTTCCATCCGGTGACGAGGACGCCTACGGTGATTTGAAGGCGAAATTTGAAAAACAACAAAAAGAGCTCGAGATGCTAAGAAAGAATACTTTGGGAGTCAATTCAGTTTTTGAAGAGTTAAACGAGCCGATTGCAGTTAAGGAGGATGTGAACTACATGCAAGGAGGAAACTTCCGGCAAGGGGGAAATTGGGGGAACTCTTATCCGAACAATCGAAACCACCCTAATTTCTCCTATGCCAATCCGAACAATGCTCTCCAGCCACCACCGGGATTTAACGTGAAAAATGGGGTTATTCAAGAGCCGATTGCTAAGACACCTATGGAAGAGATGTTGGAACGGTTGGAGGCGAGCCAAAAAGATTTTATTTATAAAGTAGACAAGAGGTTCGGGGCTCTCGAGCATAGTGTGACATCTATTGGAAACTCGGTGATAGCCTTGACAAAGCAGATGTCGATGGTGGAGACCCAAATGAGTCAAATGGCGAACGCCTGCCGGATTTCATAAGCCGGGCCATTTTCCGAGCAAAGACTGAGACCAACCCAAGACTCAACAATGCAACGCAATCGAGCTTCGGAGTGGAGCAATCTGATAATCATGGGGCTGGAGTTAAGGAATCTGGAAACGAGGAGGTATTAGAAACGGGAGCAGAAAACGAGAAAGAAGATGGAATACAGCAGAACCTATCGGCCAGCCTATCGGCCGATAGGCCCAACCGATACCCATACAGCATGCCGGCAGTGAAGCCTATCGACCCACCTATCGGCCGAAAGGCTCCTGGAAGTTCGAATATGAAAGATTTTGAGGAAAAAGCTCCATTTCCACAGCGTTTGGCCAAGTCGAGATATGATGAAAAGCTCCAACAATTTATCGACATGTTTCAAAAGGTGAATATCAACATTCCACTTCTAGACGCTTTGAGAGACATGCCGGGGTACGTGAAATTCTTGAAAGACGCTGTGGCAAGCAAGAGGAAGTTGAGGAAGTTTGAAACAATAAATATGACAGGAGTGTAGCGCTATCATTCAAAACAAACTCCCACTCAGCGAAGGATCCGGACGTTTTACCTTGACATGCATGATTGGCGACCAAACGTTCCGTAATGGGTTGTGTGATCTCGGGGCAAGCATCAATCTTATGCCTCTATCCATCTTTAAGAGGTTGAAAATTGGGGAGATGAAGCCGACTACCATTTCTCTACTCATGGCGGACCGGTCGATCACTTATCCGAGGGGAATTGTGGAGGATGTGCTCGTTAGAGTCCAACACTTGGTCTTCCCGGCCGATTTCGTAGTTCTTGATATGCCCGAGGATGAGAATCAACCATTGATCTTTGGGAGACCGTTTCTAGCAACGGGGAGAGCACTTATAGACGTTCAGGAGGGTGATCTTACTTTCCGGGTTAACGATCAAAATCTGAAAATTTCCATCTATGACGCGATGAAGAAGCCCGATGATGCACCCGAGGAATGTTTTGAAATTGAGTCCATTATGCCGCCCCCGACCGACTTGTTGGAGCATTGTATTTCACACTCCATTTACTCACATTCTGAGGTTGATGAAATTTCCGAGGATTTGCCGGAGTATGTTCGAATGTTGGAGGCGAACGAGTCTCGACTTAATGAGAGGAGCGTATGCTATCTTGATATCAACAAACCCGTTCAAGGGGGAGTTGTCACTGAAGATCCGGGATGAATGAGGTATCGTCTAGCTAAAGACGTTAAACGTAGCACTTGTTGGGAGGTAACCCAACGTATGTATGTATATTAGTTCGTTTTATTCATTTATTTTCGATTTTTCGTTTGCGTGATTTTTGTAGTTTCTAATTTCGTAGTAGCTTTGTTAGTTTTTGTTAAGTTCTAATCCATGCATGCCGAGTTTTGAATACCTGCAGGTCTTTCATCGCCATATCCAAGCAAAAACGGGACCAAGTATGTGAAGAAGAACGAGCTGAAAAAATTTTTGAGGCAGAAAATCCTATCGGGCGAGCCTATCGGCCGATAGGCCCGGCCGATAGGCTGAGAAAATAAACAAATTTTTATTGATTACAAGCAGTGGTCGATAGGGTATGCCTATCGACCGATATACCACCCGATATAAAGGTATGTAAGAGACGAAGCTCTATCGACCCGACTATCTACCGATAGGCTGGCCGATAGGAACATACCCGGCCCAGTATCCACTTCGACCCGGTTATTTTATACCCCTTTTAAACACTTCACACCCGATTTTCTCACACACTTACACAACTCTCGGCCGATAGAACACAAGAACGAAAGGGGCGAATTTTTTTCTACTTTTCTTCCTTCAAACTCGATCAAGGTACGTAATTTCGACGCTTAATCCTTTTGTTTTTCAATTCTATACATGTTTTGAAGTACTTTGACGGATTCTTTTTGGAGTTTTGATGAAAATCGAATGGGGGATCCTCTTTTTGGGGCTTTTGCTAAACTTTGATGTTCTTTGAATTTTATGCCCGATTGTTGATAGAATCTTGAGGGAAACATGTTATCTATGCTTGATTGTTCATGGGTACTTTGAATTTGGGGGATTAATTGATGAAATTGAACGAATTTTGAAAAAACCCCAAATTTGAAGAACCCTAATTTTGAAATTGTTGAAATTGGGGTAAATTTGTTGAATTGAATTGTTAATTGGGATTGATATGATTTGAATTGTTGATGAATTAGATTGGTTTGGAGAGAAGTTGCCCTAATATGTTCATAGTGTGTTGTTTTGTTATTGTGGGTTGTGATTTTGATACTTTGAATATGAAATGGGGGAGACTAAGTTTGGGAGAGGTTGAGTGATTTATTGATCGTAGTATATGGGATTATTGGATTATGTCGATGCTCATTGAATGTTTGTATTATGAGTGTTTATTGGATTTTAATTGGATGGTTGTTTTGTAGGAACGTTGAAATGGGAAAGCAAAGCAAGAAGTCGAATCCGAGTACGGCCGGAAAATCTAAGGCAACCTCAGAAAAGGAAAAGGCTCCGATGAAGGTAGTGCCGGCTATTCCGATCCATTGCACTCGACCGAAGAAGTTCAAGCCGAGATTGAGATTGGCCAGGGCGAGTCTAAAAGAAGGTGGTCGCACCTTATCGGCATGTCACACAAGCATTGCCGATTTCTGCATGAGGAGACGGCTCGGGGTATGGGTGTTTACGACGATATTGTGCTACTAGCGAGGCAGTGCGGGTTTGAGCAAATCTTTCGGGCAAACTACCTCGCTTACCACGTGCTCACTGTGGAGTTTCTGTCCACACTTGAGGTTTTTAGAGAGAACGGGACTCCGGCGTCTATTCGCTTCAATCTCGACAACATAGAAAGGGAGCTCTCGGCCGATGAAGTTAATGCCATTATCAACGGGGCCGAGGACGGATCATTCCAGCAGGGCGATCATGCCAAAGAAAACTTAGAGCTGTGGTCCAAGATGATTTCCCGCAGGGAGGAGACGCTTCTTATTTATAATCCGACATATGCCAAAGCCTCCTCGATCAGGAACCCAGTTCTCCGTTATGTCCACCGCCTGTTCACATCGACGATTTTGAGCCGTACCGACTCGGGGACGTGCTTGTCCACTGATCTTCATCTTTTGTGGTCGGCCTTGAACGGTACACGGAAGCACGCCGGATGTTTTCTGATCGAGCACATGGAGAAACAAGCCCGGCTGACCGGGAAGCAGAGGATTGGTATTGGGGCGTTCGTAACCCCTATCGCGGAGCATCTCGGGGTGCACATTAGAGGAGAGCCGGTATCCCGAGACATCTTTTTGGATAAACCGACACTGCAGAGGCAGGAGATGCTTGCCTTCACCGAGGGGTTCGACTGGAAATTGCACGGTCGGAACAAAACCGTGTCCCTCTTCCGACTCCCCTCTCCGACCTTGACTTGATGATGGGCGACGCGCCCGATGTATATGCGAGGTGGAGTATGAGCTCGCGGCTCTTGTGGCACTTATCCGCCCGTTTGATGCGCCTCGAACGAGGCAACGCCGGGAGGTGACCATTGATGAGCCATTCTTAGCGGGAGCCGAGGAGGTGATGTATGATATACCCGAGGGGGGTAGCCGTGTGAGATTCCACGGTGGAGGTACTAGTTTTCAGATGAGAGCCCCGGAGTTTGATGCTTTTGAGACGAGATTTTTTGAGAGAGAGAGAGAGATGCACGAAGAGAATATGCAAGCGCAAGACAACTATCACTTGGCAAGTATGCGTTCTTTGACAACCGAGTTTGGTTCTTTGGGAACTCGGTTGGGCGAGGTTGAGACTCGGGTGGGTGCTGTTGCCACTCGGGTCAATGAGTTGTACGAGCTCGTGGAGAGACGCGCCGAAGAGGACAGAGTGTGGCGACAAGAGGAGATTGCTTGGAGGGAGCAAGAGAGGAAGAGACAGGAAGATAGGTGGGCCCAGGAGGACCACTACCACCGAATGCTACATGAGATGTACCACTTTGCTCCTTTCCCTGATTCACATGCCCGCTATGATCCGAGCTCGCCGACAAACCCGCCATTTCCGCCACTGTGATCAGGTACTCCATTAACAAAGCCACTTCTTTCTCTTTTCAAACTTATTCCTCCTTTGGGATGCGAAATAAGTTTGGGGGGGGGGGGGAAGAAGTGCGGCTTTGTTAATTTCTTTACGTGTGAGTACCTTGTTTGCCTTGTATCATTATTTGCTTGTGTGTGTTGGTGCCCGTTGTTTTTATTTGTGCTTATCTTATTGGTGTTGCGTGGATTTGGCTTTTGGTTGCTTAGTTTTTAGATTTTTTTTTTTTTTTTTTTTTTTTTTATTAATTTTCGTTTGGTGTGTTTGCTAGTTTCTTTTTTTTTTTTTTTTCGTTAGGTCGTAGTAGTTTTTTTTAGATTAGATTTCATGTTTGCTTTTATTTGCTTTTCGTTGTTTGTTTTAGATAGCCTTGCTTGTCTTTAGTTTTTCCTTATTAGTGAATTTTTCGTGCTTCTAATTGTGTGATACCGATGTTACGACACTGTTTTTCTCTCTGAAGAAACGGTCGAGTTTTAGTCGAGTTGTAGTCAGTTATTTCTGTTTTGCATAGTATTTATTTAGGTCCAAAGTTTTTCGTGATTGTAGAGGTCTTGGCAGATAAGAGACGATACATACTTGTTTTAAAATCACCGTCAATACGTTTGGTTACATCTTCCGGATAGTGAGTCGTACTGTTTCGTCAGTCGTGTTGGCACTTAGATTGAGTTTAGAGTCGGTCAGTTTCTCCCAAAAGTTGAGATAATGTTGTTCTATGAAGGGAAGTCTAGTAACCTGGCATTCGCGTGACCCGTTGTTTACCCTCGCGTAAAACGACGACTCGATTAGACTAGTGATTTAGATATTTCACATGTGCCAATGATAGGGAACCTAGTAACCGGGTATTCGCGTGACCCGCTGTTTACTCTCGCGTAAAACGGCGACCTTGATTCGGACATGCGGAAATTATATATTCGAGTTGTTTCTCCGCTGTAGACGGGAACTTAGTAACTAGAAGCATCCATGTGCCCCATGAGTGTCTTTTACGTCAAACGGTTTCCTAATACATGAGAATGGAAGTTCCACCCTAGGATTACCCCGATGAAACATCCCGAGATCCTAACCTAGTGGTCAACTCGAATTAAATTCGTGAACATATATATAAGGGAATACTGACCGAGGTTTATTTGTTACGAAACTCGTGAAAAATGTGCCACTCGACTGTGTAACGGGACGAACTAGCTTGTTTATTTTAGCCTTTCATATTGACGGTCGATTTGACTCACGTTTTGTTAATCTTTGAGCTGGATTTTCTTCATGAACGAATGATTAGGGCTGAACTTGACTACTTTGCAGAATCATTATTCTGAGTGCAGCTCGCTTTTACGACAATCGGATTATTTAGAGAAAATTACAGGATAGTATTGATTAGGTTGAACACTATGAGTTGCACGATGATTCACGACTTTCTTTTTCTTTTCTTTTTGTTGTTCGGGACGAACAAGGCTTAAGTTTGGGGGGGTTTGATAAGTGGTAATTTTACCACTTATTTCTAGGATTTTATACTAGGTTTTTATCTCGTTTCGTGATTAATGTGCTCGTATTTGGCTTATTTATGATTAGTCGAGCCGTATTACGCGTTTGGGTTGGTTTTAGTGTGTTTGCGGGTTTTAGAGCCAAAAGGACCCAAAACGAGACAAAGGACCGAGAGTCGAGTCAAACGGACGAAGAAACGGATTTTGCGCCAAGCAGAAGACCTTATCGGCCGACTATCGGCCGATAGGGCCGTCAAAGGAGCTCCCGCCATCGAGTGAAGAAATCGACGAACCACCTATCGGCTCGCTATCGGCCGATAGGCAGTGAAAGGCTTCCCGGTGAGCTCTCGTTGGACGGATTTTGACTCTTTTGGATATTATTTATTTCCTAGATTAGGGCTAATCGGGATTTTTAACCCTTAGGCTATATAAACTGTTTTAGACCTAGCTTTGAGAATCTTGGATCATCTTCCATCAGCCTTTATCACTCTTTTATCATATTAAGCGATTTTTACACTTTTTAGCAAGATTTATTCCTTCGATTCAAGAACTTTTTGGAGGAGAATTATTGAAGACTCGGAGTTCATACGAACGGGTTGTAATCTCTCTTTTCATATTAATAATATGCATTCTCCAGCTAGTTCTTGTTTAATTTCAAGTATGTCTGGCTAATTCATAGATTGATTCTAGGGTTAGTAATTTTAATTGATGTTCACATGATGTTCTTTTGATTACCTTTTGACCTTTCATCCTAGGCTCGTGTTCAAGTTGTGTTAAATCTCATGTTAGATTAAAGGGCCCTTAATTGATGCATGTTAGCTAATTGATTTTGTCCGGAAGGAGTAATTGATTAGTGGAAATACTTGACACACAATATGATTTTATCTTGAGACCTAGCGGAGAAAGATAAATCATAGATAAATAAGTTGGTGCTTTTTAAGTGATTTTAATTCTTTGAGCCCTGACGGGGAAAAGGGTTTTAATTAACTATCTTTCTAGGTTGCCTTGACAGAATTCTAGATCGTAGAGTGATTATTTCTAGGATTGAATTAAATTTTGGGGAGAAGGAATCAAGTGAACGAATTGTGTGAACTCAATTAGATGATACTACCCTAGGATCAATTACCTTTCGACTTGTGATTTTATCTTGCTAATTTGCTTTATTTGCTTAATTTAGATATTTCATCTTTTATTTAATTTTTGTTCTTCGATTTTTAAAATTAGATAATTAGAATCAAAACAATTTTTCGGATTCCTAAATAGCAGTCAAATTTTGAGTAGAGTTAATTCCTTTATTTTCGACACATCAATTCCCTTGGGTTCGACACCTTGGAAATACTCCGAGGTTTTACAAATTTTAAAATTGATCGGATTTGAAAACCATACTACGCGAATCCAAGCGATCAATTTTTGGCGCCGTTGCCGGGGAAAATAAACAAGCTAGTTCGTCCCGTTACACAGTCGAGTGGCACATTTTTCACGAGTTTCATAACAAATAAACCTCGGTCAGTATTCCCTTATATATATGTTCACGAATTTAATTCGAGTTGACCACTAGGTTAGGATCTCGGGATGTTTCATCGGGGTAATCCTAGGGGGGAACTTCCATTCTCATGTATTAGGAAACCGTTTGACGTAAAAGACACTCATGGGGCACATGGATGCTTCTAGTTACTAAGTTTCCGTCTACAGCGGAGAAACAACTCGAATATATAATTTCCGCATGTCCGAATCAAGGTCGCCGTTTTACGCGAGTAAGCAATGGTCACGCGAATACCCCTACTAGGTTCCTATCATTGGCACATGTGAAATATCTAAATCACTAGTCTAATCAGTCGCTGCTTTACGCGAGGGTAAACAACGGGTCACGCGAATGCCCCGGTTACTAGACTTCCCTTCATAGAACAACATTATCTCAATTTTTGGGAAAACTGACCGACTCTAAACTCTATCTAAGTGCCAACACGATCGACGAAACAAGACAACTCACTATCCGGAAGATGTAACCAAAACGTATTGACGGTGATTTTAAAACAAGTATGTATCGTCTCTTATCTGCCAAGACCTCTACAATCACGAAAAATTTTGGACCTAAATGAATACTATGCAAAACAGAAATTACTAACTACAACTCGACTAAAACTCGACCGTTTCTTCAGAGAGAAAAACAGTGTCGTAACATCGGTATCACACAATTAGAAGCACGAAAAATTCACTAATAAGGAAAAACTAAAGACAAGCAAGGCTATCTAAAACAAACAACGAAAAGCAAATAAAAGCAAACATGAAATCTAAAAAAAAAAACTACTACGACCCAAAAAAATAGAAAATAGAAACTAGCAAACACACCGAACGAAAATGAATAAAAAAAAAAATTCTAAAAACTAAGCAACCAAAAGCCAAATCCACGCAACACAAAAATGATAAGCACAAATAAACACAACGGGCACCAACACAAGCAAATAAAGATACAAGGCAAACACGGTACTCACACGTAAAGAAATTAACAAAGCCGCACTTCTTCCCCCCCCCAAACTTATTTCGCATCCCAAAGGAGGAATAAGTTTGAAAAGAGAAAGGAGTGGCTTTGTTAATGGAGTACCTGATCACTGTGGCGGAAATGGCGGGTTTGTCGGCGAGCTCGGATCATAGCGGGCATGTGAATCGGGGAAAGGAGCAAAGTGGTACATCTCATGTAGCATTCGGTGGTAGTGGTCCTCCTGGGCCCACCTATCTTCCTGCCTCTTCCTCTCTTGCTCCCTCCAAGCAATCTCCTCTAGTCGCCACACTCTGTCCTCCTCGGCTCGTCTCTCCACGAGCTCGTACAACTCATTGACCCGAGTGGCCACAACACCCACCCGAGTCTCAACCTCGCCCAACCGAGTTCCCAAAGAACCAAACTCGGCTGTCAAAGAACGCATACTCGCCAAGTGATAATTATCTTGCGCTTGCATACTCTCGTCGTGCATCTCTCTCTCTCTCTCAAAAAATCTCGTCTCAAAAGCATCAAAATCTGGAGCTCTCATCTGGAAACTAGTACCTCCACCGGCGGGAATCTCGTCACGGCTACCCCCCTCGGGTATATCATCCATCTCCTCCTCGGCTCCCTCCAAGAACGGCTCATCAATGGTCACCTCCGGCGTTGCCTCTTACGAGGCGCATCTAACGGTCGGATAAGTGCCACATGAGCCGCGGAGCTCATACTCCACCTCGCATATACATCGGGCGCGTCTCCCATCACGGTGGTCAAGGTCGGAGAGGGAGTCGGAAGAGGACACGGTTTTGTTCCGACTGCGTGCAATTTCCATCGAACCCCTCGGTGAAGGCAAGCATCTCTTGCCTCGTAGTGTCGGTTTATCCAAATAGATGTCTCGGGACACCGGCTCTCCGCTAATGCGCACCCGAGATGCTCCGCAATAGGGTCACGAACGCCCAATACCAATCCTCCGCTTCCCGGCCACCGGCCTGCTTCTCCATGTGCTCGATCAGAAAACATCCGCGTGCTTCCGTGTACTGTTCAAGGCCGACCACAAAAGGTGAAGATCGGTGGACAAGCACGTCCCGAGTCGGTACGGCTCAAAATCGTCGATGTGAACAGGCGGTGGACATAACGGAGAACTGGGTTCTGATCGAGGAGGCTTTGGCATATGTCGGATTATAAATAAGAAGCGTCTCCACCTGTCGGAAATCATCTTGGACCACGGCTCTAAGTTTTCTTTGGCATGATCGCCTGCTGAATGATCCGTCCTCGGCCCCGTTGATAATGGCATTAACTTCATCACGAGAGCTCCTTTCTATGTTGTCGAGATTGAAGCGAATAGACGCCGGAGTCCCGTTCTCCCTAAAAACCTCAAGTGTGGACAGAAACTCCACAGTGAGCACGTGGTAAGCGAGGTAGTTCACCCGAAAGATTTGCTCAAACCCGCACTGCCTCGCTAGTAGCACAATATCATCGTAAACACCCATACCCCGAGCCGTCTCCTCATGCAGAAATCGGCAATGCTTGTGTGACATGCCGATAAGGTGCGACCACCTTCTTTTAGACTCTGGCCCGGTCAATCTCAGCTTGAACTTCTTCGGGTCGAGTGCGGTGGATCGGAATAGCCGGAACTACCTTAATCGGAGCCTTTTCTTTTTCTGTGGTTGCCTTAGATTTTCCGGCCGTACTCGGATTCGACTTCTTGCTTTGCTTTCCCATTTCAACGTTCCTACAAAACAACCATCCAATTAAAATCCAATAAACACTCATAATACAAACATTCAACGAGCATCGACATAATCCCATAATCCCACAATATCAAGAGCCCTCTATAATTCACACAATCTCCCCCAAACTTAGACTCCCCCATTTCATATTCAAAGGATCAAAATCACCACCCATAATAACAAAACAACACACTACAATCATATTAGGGCAAACTCTCTCCAATCCAATCTAATTCATCAACAATTCAACACCTATCAATCCCAATTAACAATTCAATTCAACAAATCCACCCAATTTCAACAAAATGCGAAATTAGGGTTCTTCAAATTTGGGGTTTTTTCAAAATTCGTTCAATTTCATCAATTAATCCCCCAAATTCAAAGTACCCATGAACAATCAAGCATAGATAACATGTTTCCCTCAAGATTCTATCAACAATCGGGCATAAAATTCAAAGAACATCAAAGTTTAGCAAAAGCCCCAAAAAAAAGATCCCCCATTCGATTTTCATCAAAAGTCCAAAAAGAATCCGTCAAAGTACTTCAAAACATGTATAGAATTGAAAAACAAAAGGATTAAGCGTCGAAATTACGTACCTTGATCGAGTTTGAAGGAAGAAAAGAAGAAAAAAAATACGCCCCTATCGTACGTGAGATCTATCGGCCGAGAGAGAGCAAGTGTCTGAGAAAATCGGGTGGGAAGTGTTTAAAAGGGGTATAAAATAACCGGGTCGAAGTGGATCTTGGGCCGGGTATGTTCTATCGGCCAGCCTATCGGCCGATAGTCGGGTCGATAGGAGCTTCTGTCTCCTACATACCTTATATCGGGTGGGGTATCGGTCGATAGGCATACCCTATCGACCACTGCTTGCAATCAATAAAAATTTGTTTATTTTTCTCAGCCTATCGGCCGGGCCTATCGGCCGACAGGCTCGCCCGATAGGATTTTCTGTCCCAAAAATTTTTTTCAGCTCGTTCTACTTCACATACTTGGTCCCGTTTTTGCTTGGATATGGCGATGAAAGACCTGCAGGTATTCAAAACTCGGCATGCATGGATTAGAACTTAACAAAAACTAACAAAGCTACTACGAAATTAGAAACTACAAAAATCACGCAAACGAAAAATCGAAAATAAATGAATAAAACGAACTAATATACATACATACGTTGGGTTACCTCCCAACAAGTGCTACGTTTAACGTCTTTAGCTAGACGATACCTCATTCATTCCGGGTCTTCGAGGTAAGTAACATACTTCTCTTCGTGGTGCAAGGGCTTGAAATAGTGCTTCAACCGATGTCCATTCACAATGAACTTGTTCCCATCTTCTGTCATCACGACACATGATCCATTTTGATTTACTTGAAAGGCGGTGTATGGACTGTCCACTTTGACATCAACTTCCCGGAAATAGACGAAGCCGTGAATTAAAAGCGAGCACTTCGTCTCCGGACGAAGTCCTTCTTCCGAATGCGATCATCGTGAAACTTTTTGCTCTTTCCTTGTAAATCCTTGCATTTTGAAAGCCTCGTTTCTCCATTCGTCGATTTCAGTGACTTCTCTCTTCTCGATCCACTAGCCTCAAGAAATTCAAATTAATCCGTCTAGTGGCCCAATACGCTTTAACTTCCAACTCTACCGGTAAATGACAGGATTTCCCAAAGACGAGCTGGTATGGAGACATTCCAATTGGAGTCTTATACGTCGTCCGATAAGCCCAAAGTGCATCATCTAGATATTTAGCTTGATCCTTCTTGTTCGTGACCGTCTTCTCTAAAATTTGTTTGATCTCCCGATTGGCGAGCTCGGCTTGTCCATTAGCTTGCGGATGATAGGCGGACGTAATCTTATGTTTAACTCCATATTTTGCAAGAAGGGTTCCTAACCACCTATTATTAAAGTGGCTCCCCGTCACTCAACAAAGCTCGTGGAGTCCGAAACGAGTCAAAATGTTCTTATTAAGGAATTTAATCACCACTTTCGAATCGTTCGTAATTGTCGGCATTGCCTCAACCCATCTCGATACGTAGTCGACCAAGTAGAATATACGAATAGCCTCGTGATTTTGCAAACGGACCCATAAAATCGATACCCCATACGTCAAACAACTCTACTTCCATAATAGTGTCTTGCGGCATCTCGTCTCTTTTGCTATGTTCCCAATCGTTGGCATCTATCGCAATGTTTCACAAAAGCTTGGCAATCTTTATGAATAGAAGGCCAATAGAAGCCACATTGGTACACCTTCATGGCCGTTCGATTATTGCAAAATGACCCCCACTCGGTGCACTATGGCATTCTTCAATTATCCTTTGCCATTCGCTTTGTCGAACACACATGCGAATAATCCCGTCTGCGCACCTCCGATAAAGAATAGGGTCTTCCCAATAGTAGAATTTAACGTCATGGAAGAATTTCTTTCTTTGATGAGAAGAAAGACCCGTTGGAACATGCTTGATAGCAAGGAAATTAACATAGTCCGCGTACCATGGTGTAACGTCGGCCAAGGCTAGGATATGCTCGTCTGGAAAGTTCTCCTTTATTTCGATCCTCGAATCTTCTCCCTCAACCGGCTTCTCGAGACGGGAAAGGTGATCGGCAACAACATTCTCGCACCCCTTCCTATCCCGGATCTCCATGTCGAACTCTTGTAGAAGAAGTATCCATCTCACTAATCTCGGCTTCGAATCCTTCTTGGCAAATAGATAGCGAATCGCTGCATGATCGGTATGAACAATAGTGTGAGTGCCCACTAGGTAAGGTCGGATTCGAAGTTTCTTCGTCAATTTCTTGATCGCTCGGCTTTGTTATACTAGGTTTTACAAAGTGGTAAAATAAAAAATTGATCGCTTGGATTCTTCGTAGTATGGTTTGATAAGTGGTAATTTTACAAATTCATATTAATAAAAAATTCGCGTTAATATGAAAGGCGTAAAATAAAAAATTCATATTCGTTTTTTATTTTACAAATTTGCGTCGTTGTAGTATAGTGGTAAGTATTTCCGCCTGTCACGCGGACGACCCGGGTTCGATCCCCGGCAACGGCGCTAAAAATTGATCGCTTGGATTCGCGTAGTATGGTTTTCAAATCCGATCAATTTTAAAATTTGTAAAACCTCGGAGTATTTCCAAGGTGTCGAACCCAAGGGAATTGATGTGTCGAAAATAAAGGAATTAACTCTACTCAAAATTTGACTGCTATTTAGGAATCCGAAAAATTGTTTTGATTCTAATTTTCTAATTTTAAAAATCGAAGAACAAAAATTAAATAAAAGATGAAATATCTAAATTAAGCAAATAAAGCAAATTAGCAAGATAAAATCACAAGTCGAAAGGTAATTGATCCTAGGGTAGTATCATCTAATTGAGTTCACACAATTCGTTCACTTGATTCCTTCTCCCCAAAATTTAATTCAATCCTAGAAATAATCACTCGGTCGATCTAGAATTCCTGTCAAGGCAACCTAGAAAGATAGTTAATTAAAACCCTTTTCCCCGTCAGGGCTCAAAGAATTAAAATCACTTAAAAAGCACCAACTTATTTATCTATGATTTATCTTTCTCCGCTAGGTCTCAAGATAAAATCATATTGTGTGTCAAGTATTTCCACTAATCAATTACTCCTTCCGGACAAAATCAATTAGCTAACATGCATCAATTAAGGGCCCTTTAATCTAACATGAGATTTAACACAACTTGAACACGAGCCTAGGATGAAAGGTCAAAAGGTAATCAAAAGAACATCATGTGAACATCAATTAAAATTACTAACCCTAGAATCAATCTATGAATTAGCCAGACATACTTGAAATTAAACAAGAACTAGCTGGAGAATGCATATTATTAATATGAAAAGAGAGATTACAACCCGTTCGTATGAACTCCGAGTCTTCAATAATAATTCTCCTCCAAAAAGTTCTTGAATCGAAGGAATAAATCTTGCTAAAAAGTGTAAAAATCTGCTTAATATGATAAAAGAGTGATAAAGGCTGATGGAAGATGATCCAAGATTCTCAAAGCTAGGTCTAAAAACAGGTTTATATAGCCTAAGGGGTTAAAAATCCCGATTAGCCCTAATCTAGGAAATAAATAATATCCAAAAGAGTCAAAATCCGTCCAAAAACGAGAGCCATGGGAAGCCACCGGCGGCCTATCGGCGATAGGCAGCCGATAGGTGGTTCGTCGATTTCTTCACTCGATAGGCGGGAGCTCCTTTCGGACGGCCTATCGGCGATAGCCGCCGATAGGGTCTTACATTTGGCGCAAAAATCCGTTTCTTCGTCCGTTTGACTCGACTCTCGGTCCTTTGTCTCGTTTTGGGTCCTTTTGGCTCTAAAAACCTGCAAACACACTAAAACCAACCCAAACGCGTAATACGGCTCGACTAATCATAAATAAGCCAAATACGAGCACATTAATCACGAAACGAGATAAAAACCTAGTATAAAATCCTAGAAATAAGTGGTAAAATTACCACTTATCAATCATCAACATGATAAATTTCCAATATGGCCAACCAGAGGTCAAAACACAATCGAGAATATCATCAACGTGATAAACTCCAATATTACCAACGAACGATCAACGAAAATCGAGAATACCTTCACACGGTGAACTCCAACACGATCAACACAGAACCACAGAAACAGATATATGAAAGAATAACATTCTCAAAACGTCAAATCAATCACGTACAGTGGATCTCAACGAAACACAACCGACTGGTGAACTTTCCCCTCGGCATACGAACAACGAGTCGCAAATCGACGAAGATACCAATTCATACAAGGAGTGGGAACGACCACTCAATATCCAAAACAACTAGCATGGGGTCACCATCCCCAAATTTACACTTACAAGGAAATCATTCCGGAATCACTGTGGTAAAATCGCACTACTACCGTACCAATGGAATCACATAGCACATATGTCCCGGTTTCACAAAAATCCCCAGTTTCCAAAATAATATTATGTGCATGAATCTACAACATGCAACATATTTCTCTTATCCGATAAATCAACCGATCATCCGTGGATAACCAAACTACCATACTAACGTTCGAATCTCTTTCATCGTACCACACTGATGTACTATCCAGTTCGTGAGTCTCATTCAGAACTTCACCACGATATGCATTTGCACTAAATGCGTATGTACATCAATCACATTTTCAAAACCAGTTTGAAATCATATATTCTTGTCACGAAGACAATTTTCGAAAGTTCTTTCAAGAATTTGAGAACTCAAAACATAAATTTTGGTAAGACCACAAAAATCAATTTTCGAAAAATTAACTTGGCTCGATGGTGCCAAGTATTTGATAACAGTTTCCTTCGAATCCACACGATTTCGAAGTTTTAAAATGAGAAGTATGCAAATGCTCGACTATATCCATACTCCTGTATACCAATTCGGTTCGTCACCAATATCCACTGATATTCCATCGGAAAACCACACGATCGAGTTCCAAAATCTCAATGTATAAATTCCGACTAAACTCCTTTCCACATATGACTTGCAACGTCAGTCATTAACCCATCCTGGATCACCTTAAATATGATATGACAAAATATTGAAACAAATCCACACAGCGAAAGACTTCCCGAGAGGTTCCATTTGAACAAGTAAACCAAAGCCTCGAAAGGCGGAAATAACATAAGTAAACGATTGGCAAAGTATTTTAGAAATCTCGGGAGTTTTTAAGAAAACAGAAAAGCCGTTAGAAACATTAGGGTCTCAGCCCGTATCTCGTTCCGCATTACAAAAAGTTTAAAAAATAGAAAACCCCTTTTCGGACTCCAAGTCCTGAGTCACAAAACCATTTCAAAATCGATTTGGGTCTCGGCCCAAAATCATTTTCCGTAAAACATCTGTGAAATATTCATTTTGAAAAGTGTCATTTTCAAATGCTCAAAAGCAATTCATATATATCACAAAATGAACTAACATGACTACATGTTCTTCTCGACAATCCATAGTCCTTCTCCCGAATACACAATTCCGTTCCAAAACTTAACCGACATATTGATTTCCAAACAATAACTTCTCAAGATCATCAATCCTGTCCCAAATCTGTCACCTTATACCGTAACGCATGATATCTGCTGAATCTCGAAACGTATCAACTTAGAACGGAAATAAATCTCAATGAAATTCAAAAATCCAAATACTTACAGATCGTGAAGCCGACGATTCCCCGTGATACTGGCACATGTCTCGACTCTAGAAATTACTCGACATGGATATTTTCAAAACACACGTTTGCAAACTCAGTTAGACTCAAGAACACAATACATTTCATTCCAGAGAATCTCGTTAACACCATTTGGAAAAGTTATAACAAGCCCAATACGATACTGGCAAATCCGATAACGCAAAAGCCTGAGTGAACAACAAAGACTCACGGCTCTAGTATTTCTCAATCGACAACTCGAATGACGCAACAAAAACACGACCCAACTCGACCCAAATGCCTAGGTTTTCTCAACCTAAGCTCTGATACCATATTCTCTAACACACCCAGATCCGACCGGGAATATTACAGCGCCGTGGGCCCCGAGATGGAACCCACAAGGCTGAAAGAAATTTTCGCAAACATTTACAAAACTCCCAAGAGGCTAACGACGGTATTATCTATTAAAACCATTCGAAGATTTATAAAACTCGTTTATCAAACCGTCGTAAAAACTCATTTGAAACCACAAGGCCCGAAATGCCAAGACTCAACAGTTTAAGTACATACGTTAAGCTATCGCTACACGCAAGCGAATAGATTTAGAGAACGATCGCCAAGGTAACCTAAGTTACCAAATACCAAAAGACCATTTAAAAATACTCACGCAGCGGAAAAAGACAAACGATTAAAATACTCTAGCAGCGGAATACAACAACTGAACATAAGCTCAATACACAAATACATGTTCTAGCCAGTATCCTCCGGGAAGCTCATCTCTCCACGACCGCTACAAGCTTGATAATCCAAGAACCTAAAAAGAAAGCCCACGACGGGGTCATCCATAATATCCAACAATGATAACCATCACATCACGTCAATAATTACATATCAATGGAAATACTAAGTAAGAATACGACCAATGTAATCTTACCGTCTTAACTTTACGAAAATCCACAATTCGTATCCTTAACATCACCATGAGATAATACCAAAATATCTGTACGGTATCTCAACAATACCCAAGGTTCTCAAAAACATTATCATAACTCGCGATACGGAAATTATACCAACTCTGGCCAATTCAATCCATCGGATAACATCGGCAATTCCAATACGATAATCGATTGTCCATCAAAGACAAGTATCAAGGAAATACGGAACATACCTCAAGATACGAAATACCATTTCCATCACGTCAGTCTAATCCGAGATCAGATCAACACAACATACGGACATGGTCCTAACGCAAGACCTACAAATGCATACTCATATGACAACGTCAATATGATCACAACAATAACGACATTGTATACTTATGGCAAACCCATAATATACATATGCACAACAACAATACATATGGTAATCCAACGATCCAGCGCACACAGCTATAGATTCCCATGATGATCCCGTCGGACCAACGCATGGTGGCATTACCTGTCCAGCGATCCAGCGCACACAGCTATAGATTCCCATGATGATCCCGTCGGACCAACGCATGGTGGACATATGACAACAATGCACAACTGCACAAAACAACCGTGCACAATACACGACAACAACAATGCACAAATGCATGACAACAACGATACACGAATGTATCACGAAATGATCGACACAAATGACAGAAATGATTAAAATACTTGCTCCGAGTCCTTCGAGAGCAATCTCGATATCTAAACCATCACCAACCATTATTCTGAATATTCACCGATCCAAAACATCACGGACGGTAGATAATTCACGTTTTCGTCAATACCACGATGTATCCTCGATAACAAGTATACCAACGACAATTGTAAATCATATACATTATGATTTAAATTCCCAAAACTCGAATACAACCTATAATTCCAAATCTCCTGTGATTACGATTTATACATTGCTATACGAATTATAAACGAATGAAACTGAAACCATTCATTAAATATTATAAACTGAGCAAGTAATAACTTGCCTCGATACCAATACCACGAAGCTGCTGCCGAACACATTGCCTTTATCTACGAGCTCCTCAGCCTCGATCAAACGCAATACAATGGACATACTCGAACACGACCGCAATATCCGGTTATAATCACCGATCAATAATCTCAACCTTTTTTTGAAGGAAAGGATTGATTTCCAAGAATCACCAATGATTTCAAGAACAAAGCTTTAATCCATGATTTCCATCTTTAATCTTGTTAAAGATCACCACCTCACCGTGCTTGGGAACCTCAAGAACCTCCCAAAGCTCTCTCTATCGACTGAAAGTGAAAGAATGGACGAAATGCTTCATAATACCCGTCTGTCCCTTATATAGACTGTATTACTAGCGTGCGCTAACATCTTATGTTTAGCGTGCGCTAAGGCTTTAGCGTGCGCTAACTGACCTTTGTTAGCGTGCGCTATCGTAGTCCACAGACTACTGTCTGGCTTCGTACATGAGCTTACGTACGTAATGCCCATGCATTAGCGTACGTAATTTACACTCTCTAGCGTACGCAAGTCCTTGCGTTTAGCGTGCGCTAACATTAGTTGACTCGTTTGTCTGTATGCTCCGAACACGGGTCCACACGCCGGCGGCTCGACTAGGATAAGATTCCTTTTTGTCGATATACGATTAGCGTGCGCTAATAAATATGCTTTAGCGTGCGCTAACACTACATTACAACATCCGTTGACTTATCGAAACGTGCGCCAAAGCGGTAGGGTCCACACGCAGATTCCTTCCGATGCATGCGCACTAGCGTACGCTAACCTATAAACGTAGCGTCGCTAATCACCGCGATAGCGTGCGTTATGCATGAATATCGGCGTGCGCTAATAAGGCTATACTTAGCCATTTTCCATGATTCTTGTCCAACGTCTCGACATACCAAAACGAACATAAGACACACTGAACACAAACACTGAATCCAATAATATCATCATACGATATACCCAATATCAAAAGTACGACAACCTGATACACAACTCAAATGTAACTGTCGACCAAATACGACAATTATAACGAAATCGATATCTCGGTCCTTTATTTATTTTATCCCTCCGTATGCATTCCACATTTGTACAATATAACTCGTATAAAATAATATTAAACAACAGAAATAGAAATTCAGGATATTACAATGATAACTTTTAATAAATATTGTTAAAAGATGGTAAACTTTTGTTTGTGTTATCTGTATATACGTGCTATAAGTAGATATTGCATTCGTTTATAAAATTAAAAGGTTTGTACTGTGCCATCATATTATAATAGGTTTTATTATTGATTTAATAATTAATAGTGAACTTTGAATGATGATAATTCACAGTTTAAACATGCACATATTTAAACATGCACATAGATATATGTTTTCGTAAAAATGATCATAATTTTTGTAGATACTGAAATAGTTTGAACCTTATAAAAAAAGTTTATGATTGATTCACCAAATAAACAAACAGGGTGTCACCTATATGCGTAGGAAATACACTTAATCATTTGAAAAGTCTCTTAATAATTTGAAAAGTCTCTTCATATGAATAGTCCTTTCATATCCGCAAGTTACACAACTAATTTAAATATAAATAACATCTTTCCTGGACATCAACATTCATATTGTGGTGTTCTCGGTAGTTCCAAGTTGAGCATTAATTGAGCATGTGAATTTATGATTTGAGCTTGGCAACTCTAATATGATTTAAGCTAATGAATTTTCGAGCTTATTTTGAGCTTTTAATGTAAAAGTGAATAAAAACTCGAATGTAAATAATGCATAATTGATTAAGGTATAAAGCCCCATTTATGATAAGACTTCTTGGTTAAATTCGAATGTAAATAATGCATAATTGATTAAGGTATAAAGCCCCATTTATGATAAGACTTCTTGCTTTCCATCTTCATAAACTGGTGTTGTTTCATCTTCTTTGAGCATTCATGGTATGTCAACTCTATACAACAAATTAACAAACCTTTTATCTTCAATTACGAACATTACCCTCAATGGTTTGGCCAAATTCAAAAAAGAAAAAAAGAAAAAAGAAAAGAAAATGCACATGCTTCATGTGTAAGTACCTTGGTTTAATTTTTCATGCTTAAGGGTAAGTACATTGGCATACGAAGGGGATGATGCAAGTGTTTCTTTGGGCGAATTAAATGTAACATTCAAGATGAATATGAAGGGTGGTTGTAGCAATTGAATGTGGAGGAAAATGAATAAGAACCATTCTTAAGTTACAATCACATTTATAACCAAAACTAATGCAAACCAATTGAATGTAAGGAGGAAGCTGAATAGGAACCATCCCACATTTAGCATCTCACACTTAAAAGCCATCATTTTTAAGTATAAATAACACATGCATTCACCATTCACCATTCACAACAATGCACAACTGCACAAAACAACCGTGCACAATACACGACAACAACAATGCACAAATGCATGACAACAACGATACACGAATGTATCACGACATGATCGACACAAATGACAGAAATGATTAAAATACTTGCTCCGAGTCCTTCGAGAGCAATCTCGATATCTAAACCATCACCAACCATTATTCTGAATATTCACCGATCCAAAACATCACGGACGGTAGATAATTCACGTTTTCGTCAATACCACGATGTATCCTCGATAACAAGTATACCAACGACAATTGTAAATCATATACATTATGATTTAAATTCCCAAAACTCGAATACAACCTATAATTCCAAATCTCCTGTGATTACGATTTATACATTGCTATACGAATTATAAACGAATGAAACTGAAACCATTCATTAAATATTATAAACTGAGCAAGTAATAACTTGCCTCGATACCAATACCACGAAGCTGCTGCCGAACACATTGCCTTTATCTACGAGCTCCTCAGCCTCGATCAAACGCAATACAATGGACATACTCGAACACGACCGCAATATCCGGTTATAATCACCGATCAATAATCTCAACCTTTTTTTGAAGGAAAGGATTGATTTCCAAGAATCACCAATGATTTCAAGAACAAAGCTTTAATCCATGATTTCCATCTTTAATCTTGTTAAAGATCACCACCTTACCGTGCTTGGGAACCTCAAGAACCTCCCAAAGCTCTCTATATCGACTGAAAGTGAAAGAATGGACGAAATGCTTCATAATACCCGTCTGTCCCTTATATAGACTGTATTACTAGCGTGCGCTAACATCTTATGTTTAGCGTGCGCTAAGGCTTTAGCGTGCGCTAACTGACCTTTGTTAGCGTGCGCTATCGTAGTCCACATACTACTGTCTGGCTTCGTACATGAGCTTACGTACGTAATGCCCATGCATTAGCGTACGTAATTTACACTCTCTAGCGTACGCAAGTCCTTGCGTTTAGCGTGCGCTAACATTAGTTGACTCATTTGTCTGTATGCTCCGAACACGGGTCCACACGCCGACAGCTCTAACTAGGATAAGATTCCTTTTTGTCCAATATACAGTTAGCGTGCGCTAATCAACATGCATTAGCGTGCGCTAACACTACATTACAACATCCGTTGACTTATCAGAACGTGCGCCGAAAGCAGCCGGGTCCACACGCATATTCCTTCCGATCTGTCTGCACTAGCGTACGCTAACCTATAAACGTAGCGTGCGCTAATCCTGCACGATAGCGTGCGTTATGCATGAATATCAACGTGCGCTAATAAGGCTATACTTAGCCATTTTCCGCAGTTCTTGTCCAACGTCTCGACATACCAAAAACGAACATAAGACACACTGAACACAAACACTGAATCCAATAATATCATCATACGATATACCCAATATCAAAAGTACGACAACCTGATACACAACTCAAATGTAACTGTCGACCAAATACGACAATTATACCGATACTGATATCTCAGTCCTTTATTTATTTTATCCCTACTGTACAGATTCCACGCTGTACAATATAACTCGTATAAAATAATATTAAACAACAGTAATAGAAATTCAGGATATTACAATGATAACTTTTAATAAATATTGTTAAAAGATGGTAAACTTTTGTTTGTGTTATCTGTATATACGTGCTATAAGTAGATATTGCATTCGTTTATAAAATTAAAAGGTTTGTACTGTGCCATCATATTATAATAGGTTTTATTATTGATTTAATAATTAATAGTGAACTTTGAGTGATGATAATTCACAGTTTAAACATGCACATATTTAAACATGCACATAGATATATGTTTTCGTAAAAATGATCATAATTTTTGTAGATACTGAAATAGTTTGAACCTTATAAAAAAAGTTTATGATTGATTCACCAAATAAACAAACAGGGTGTCACCTATATGCGTAGGAAATACACTTAATCATTTGAAAAGTCTCTTAATAATTTGAAAAGTCTCTTATTAATAATTTGAAAAGTCTCTTCATATGAATAGTCCTTTCATATCCGCAAGTTACACAACTAATTTAAATATAAATAACATCTTTCCTGGACATCAACATTCATATTGTGGTGTTCTCGGTAGTTCCAAGTTGAGCATTAATTGAGCATGTGAATTTATGATTTGAGCTTGGCAACTCTAATATGATTTAAGCTAATGAATTTTCGAGCTTATTTTGAGCTTTTAATGTAAAAGTGAATAAAAACTCGAATGTAAATAATGCATAATTGATTAAGGTATAAAGCCCCATTTATGATAAGACTTCTTGGTTAAATTCGAATGTAAATAATGCATAATTGATTAAGGTATAAAGCCCCATTTATGATAAGACTTCTTGCTTTCCATCTTCATAAACTGGTGTTGTTTCATCTTCTTTGAGCATTCATGGTATGTCAACTCTATACAACAAATTAACAAACCTTTTATCTTCAATTACGAACATTACCCTCAATGGTTTGGCCAAATTCAAAAAAAAAAAAAAAAGAAAAGAAAATGCACATGCTTCATGTGTAAGTACCTTGGTTTAATTTTTCATGCTTAAGGGTAAGTACATTGGCATACGAAGGGGATGATGCAAGTGTTTCTTTGGGCGAATTAAATGTAACATTCAAGATGAATATGAAGGGTGGTTGTAGCAATTGAATGTGGAGGAAAATGAATAAGAACCATTCTTAAGTTACAATCACATTTATAACCAAAACTAATGCAAACCAATTGAATGTAAGGAGGAAGCTGAATAGGAACCATCCCACATTTAGCATCTCACACTTAAAAGCCATCATTTTTAAGTATAAATAACACATGCATTCACCAATCATCATACGCTTTTGGTGCTCCCATTGTTTGTGTTTGGTTTTGCTAATTTGTTAGTTTATGTGTGGAATTAGAAATTTGTAACCCTTTTCTGTTTACATTGTTTGTAGGTGAGGTAGGAACACCATGATATTTAGAATGTTAAGAGGCATCAAGAGCAAGACTTTTAAGGAATACAAGGAGGTTCAAAGGGAGAAAGTAGCTGATCCGGATATACGACTTCTTTGCGATTATTCCAATATCTTTAAATGGACCGCACTTATCAAGGTCGTTCCACATTATTACAAACACGCATTTTTATTTTGGTGTTGTTTGACCAATTACTACTTTTTTTTATACGGGGACCATCGAAACTCCTTATGAATGAGGAGTATCTCTCGGCTGCGTTTTCTATTCGAGCAATACCCTTCTGACCTCCAAGTGAGGTTTTTGACAAAAATATTTCATCCAAATGTACATTTCAAGGTATCCATCTCCTTTTTTTGTCTTCTTCTATAAATGCGTTGATAAATATAAACATCTATATAGTTTTTCTCTTCCCAACATTCTTAAATAAATGAGGACCAAATATTTACCAACACATGGAATAAAGATAGATTTCTTATTTGGTAAAACATGTGTACCATGAAATCCACATTAAGCTCTTGTCGGGAAAAAAATGGTAACAATTGGCGTATTCGGTGGCGGCCGTAGCGGTTTTTCGACAAAGCGACATGGATCGGTCTCAAAATCATGAAAGAAAGCTTCACTCGCGAAGGTGGCTCCGAAACGCCGTCAAATAATTCGGCTTTAGTAGATGCAATTTATAGTGATTTGAATTAGCGTTGGTGTACCTTGATGATGATGATTCCGTGAAAGGTGAATCTTTAGAATAATGGAATGACAATGGTGATTTTTATTATAGAATATTTCTTCTTCTCTCACTCCGTAATTATCTAGCGGTCAAAACGTTTGGTTTGGTATATATATGATGATAACTTTTAATAAATATTGTTAAAAGATGGTAAACTTTTGTTTGTGTTATCGTATATACGTGCTATAAGTAGATATTGCATTCGTTTATAAAATTAAAAGGTTTATCTTGTGCCATCATATTATAATAGGTTTTATTATTGATTTAATAATTAATAGTGAACTTTGAATGATGATAATTCACAGTTTAAACATGCACATATTTAAACATGCACATAGATATATGTTTTCGTAAAAATGATCATAATTTTTGTAGATACTGAAATAGTTTGAACCTTAAAAAAAAAGTTTATGATTGATTCACCAAATAAACAAACAGGGTGTCACCTATATGCGTAGGAAATACACTTAATCATTTGAAAAGTCTCTTAATAATTTGATAAGTCTCTTATTAATAATTTGAAAAGTCTCTTCATATGAATAGTCCTTTCATATCCGCAAGTTACACAACTAATTTAAATATAAATAACATCTTTCCTGGACATCAACATTCATATTGTGGTGTTCTCGGTATGCTTGCATTTCGACTCACAGTTGATCAATTTTCATAGTATGTTTTTTTACTGATTATAACAAAATCCCATCCACTATCCTATCCCACCTCACGGTTACCAACAACACCCTCTTTGCCGCCCAGACGTAACCGATTATGTATCGAACGAGAAAAAAAGAAGGTCGTGATTTATACTAAATATTAAGCAACAGAAAGTGAGAGACAGAAGAAAGTTACTAAAAGTGGGAAAGTTTTACAAAGAGTCGAAGCAAATTAGGTAATGTGTTTCGGCTGTTTTTGTTTCCAGAAGAAGGAAAGGCACAGCCACGGGGTGGTGGTGGTGGTGTGTTGGGAAAGAGAAGGGTGTCAATTTCAACGAGAGAGATATATACAAAAAATAAAAGAATTAGAGAAAAAGGGGGATGGGTGGTGGTGGGGGTGGGTGGCCACTGGCCAGTAAATCAATAGCAATATCGAACACGTACTATTCCCCAACTCTCAATGTGGGTAACGTATGTTTATTGATATTATTACCAAAATATATAAAAATGAAACGATGAAACTTATTCCTTTTTGTCCGTCAACATGTTCGTTTAATCATTTGTTGTATACTTTCATTTGTTAATATTTCCGTAACTGTAACACCCCCAAGACGTTCAGGGAATATTACAGCGCCGTGGACCCCACACTGTGGAATTCACCAGGCTAACATACCAACAAGACATTCGACGACGACAAACTATTATTAATAAAACGACAATTCAAATGAAAGACTACAAACCGACAATTAAAATCTGACATCAAATCCATTTCCCAAAACGGGAACACAACATTAACAATTTCGAACAGGAAGTACTCGAGTACTTAAACCAACTTTATAATACATAAATCTCAAAATCAGACATCAATAATAACAAGCGGACATGACATCGAAAAATCAAATCTTGGACAATATCATGCTTGCTCATCATCCTCATACGTCCAGTGCTCGTTTATCCCCACGATCAATACGAAATACAAAAGTATTTCCCCATTTAAGGGGTTAGCGACAAGCTGCTAGTGCAAGTACAATCCATTTGAACTACATTCTAATCGATGAATATATGCGCCAAAAGTCATTTTAGAAAACATTTTATATTAGGAATATTTACGATGCACAAGCACAAAACACATTTTCTCCAACCAAAACAATTCAAAGTTAACCTTGGTACGTGACTCACGCCACCGTACCGCAGAGCCCCGTCGGACATCTCTCGGGTGGTTAACCACGATTCGTGATACGCACACACACGGCAATACGTATCCCTAGAGGCCCTGTCGGACCGTCCCTAGGTGAACATACACATATCCTCCCACGACAACCACGTATAGCCATAATTCAAATACTAGAACATGTAAACAAATGTAAAGTACTTGCCTTTGAGACATTCTTGAAGAATCGGAAGTGAAAATGACTACGGATGATCCGAATGGAAAACGACGGTTCCTAAACGAAGAATTAGCATAACTCAGTCCCAACGGACATCAATAATCGAAAGGAATACTCCCAAAACCCCGATTACAATTAACGAAAAGACGTTCAATCAATACGGGTGAGGGTTTACGCAAAATCTCCCGTATTGATAATTCGCGGATTAAAATCAAGGAAGCTGGATTTGGAATCATTCAATAATCACAATCGGTGAAGAATATCGTAATATAGATGAACAATTCGGAACTAAACCCTAAAATCCGAAATCCCCAAAACGTCAAAATTAGGGTTCTGAGGAATTACCTTTAATCGGTGATGAAAGGTGATTATGTTGATTATGATATGATAGCACGACTCTACGGTGATGGAATATGAAGAGAACTCCGATCGGACCGATGGAAATCGCCCGAGGTCGCACGTCGAAGAAACGAAGGGAAAAGAATGAAATCACGCTCAAAATCGCTACTGGGCTTATATAGTGTGAAGTTAGCGCACGCTAATCGCCATATGTAGCGTGCGCTAACGGGCCGCGGCAGTCCGATGGCTATCGCCACCATTCGTTAGCGTCGCTAACAATAAGGGTTAGCGACGCTAATCGCTGTTCTTGATAGCGCACGTAAGGCAACAAAGGTAGCGCGGCGCTACCTACACAGCTGATTGATCTGGCGATGTCATATCGCCGATGAAGTGGCATCGAGGGTACGATACACGATACACACGACGAAACCGTAATCGAAACATGAACACGAAGCATACAAGACGATGGAGCTAAGCGCTGAAAGAAAAATACAATTCCGACCACTGAAGGGTCCGTAATGCGACAACGAAAACGAGATTCCCCAAACTATTAGGAAATTACAAAAATGGCCCAAGTGCCCGAAAATCACGAAACGACGTCGGATTTACGAACCGAAAGTCTCCACATGACCAACTCAACCATACGAACTTGCACAAACCAAGAAACAACGGAAACGAACGAGTTTTACAAGAATCGAACGTTCATACGGCAAAACATGTCATAAAATGAAATTACGTGAAAACATCATCAAAACTCGTCCAAATGGAAAAACTCCAAGAACAAAATAGATTCAAAATGTCGAAACGGTCACAAGCGAGTCGATAAAAATAGACATACACAAAAAATGGAAACTGCTAAAAATAGAAATATTACGGATATTACATTCTCCCCCTCTAAAATAAAGTTTCGTCCCGAAACTTAAGAATCAAAAAGCTCGGGGTATCTCGAATGCATATCCTCCTCTAGCTCCCACGTCGCTTCTTCTACTCCGTGTCTCGACCATTGCACCTTAACCAAAGGAATGGTTTTGTGCCTTAACTGTTTGTCACGACGTTCCAAAATTCTGACGGGCCTCTCCTCAAACGTGATATCCTTCTCGATCTCCACGTCCCCAAAGTCAATAATGTGGGACGGGTCCGGAACGTACTTCCTCAACTGGGAAACGTGAAATACACTATGTACATGACTCAGCGACGGAGGTAAAGCCAAACGGTACGCCAACTCGCCGACTCTCTCCAATACCTCGAAGGGTCCAATATATCTCGGGCTGAGTTTCCCCTTCTTCCCAAAACGGAAAACCCCTTTCGTCGGAGATACTCTCAACAGAACGTGATCTCCCACCTCAAACTCCAAGGGTCTACGCCTAACATCCGCATAAGATTTCTGTCGACTCTGAGCAACCAACATCCTCTTTCTAATCAATTCAACTTTCTCTCTCGTCTCCAACACAAGGTCCGGCTCAGTGCCAACCAAATCGGACGGTTCATCCCAACATATCGGTGATCGGCAACGTTGGCCATAAAGTGCCTTATATGGTGCCATCTTAATCGACGCGTGCCAGCTATTATTATAAGTAAACTCAATTAAGGCCAAATGATCCTCCCAGTTACTACTCCAGTCTAACGCACACGCGCGCAATAAATCCTCGAACGTCTGGATGGTACGTTCGGACTGCCCATCGGTCTGGGGATGGAACGAAGTGCTCAAACGTAACTGTGTCCCCAATGCCTTATGTACCGCCTGCCAAAAGTGCGATACAAACCGGCCATCTCTATCTGAAATAATGGTCCTCGGCGTACCATGAAGCCTCACTATCTGTGCAATAAAAATACGAGCCAATTTTTCTGGGCCCCAAGTATCCTTGATGCCCAGAAAATGTGCCGACTTAGTCAGTCGGTCTACAATCACCCACACCATATTCATACCAGTCTTCGTTCTCGGTAAACTCGTGACAAAATCCATAGAGATGTCCTCCCACTTCCATTCCGGAACGGGAAGTGGTTTCAATAATCCGGCTGGCCGCTGATGCTCAATCTTGACTTGCTGACAAGTCAAACACTTTGCCACAAACTGAACTACCTCTTTCTTCATATCGTTCCACCAGAAATTCTTCCTCAGATCTTTATACATTTTACTCGAGCCCGGATGGACTGAGTAAGGTGACGCATGAGCCTCTCGCATGATATTCTGTCTCAATTCCGAGTCGTTCGGAACACACAACCGACCTCGGAATCTCAACACTCCGTCCTCATGAATAACAAATCCCGGGCTTTCCCTTCTCTACACTCTCCCGATTTGAATAAACATCGGGTCCTCCAACTGTCCCGATTTAATGTCCTCGACTGAGACGAAGAAATCTCAAGAGTACGCAATCGCCCGAACTCTGCGGTACAATCTCAACGCTCGGCTTCATAAAATCACGCTGAAGTCCCGTGGGCCGTAAGCAACTCAAGCGCTCGAAGCGATCGATTTCGGCTCAAGGCGTCTGCTACCACATTAGCCTTGCCGGATGATAAAGGATCTCGAGATCGTAATCCTTAATCAATTCCAACCACCTCCTCCGCCTCATATTAAGCTCTTCTGCGTGAAAATGTACTTGAGCTCTTGTGATCGGTGAAAATCGACACGACGAGCCATACAAGTAATGACGCTGATTTTCAACGCAAATACATTGCGGCCAACTCAAGATCGTGCGTAGGGTAATTCAATTCATATGGTTTCAACGACGGAAGCATAAGCGATCGTCCTCTCGTCCGCATAAGTACGCATCCGAGCCCTTGGCCGAAGCATCACTATAAATCGAGAAACCATCATTACCACTCGGTAAAGCCAAAACAGGAGCGGTCGTCAACCGCTTCTTCAACTCCTCAAAACTATTACGCCTCTCATCGGTCCACACAAACTTCTCGACTTCGTAATAATCGAGTCGAGGTCGAGCAAGTTTAGAGAACCCTCGACGAACCTACGATAATACCGGCTAATCCCGAAAAGCTGCGGACCTCTTTCACGTTCTTGGGCGGCGCCCAATCCAACACCGCCTCTACCTTATGTGGGTCCACACGAACACCCTCCGAGATCACATGACCGAGAAACATAACTTCCCGTAACCAAAACTCGCACTTTGAGAACTTCGCAAAAAGATGCTGAGTTCTCAAAATATCTAACACAATATGCAAATGACGGGCGTGTTCCTCCTCGCTCCTCGAGTAAATCAGGATGTCGTCGATAAAAACGACTACACACTTATCGAGGTACTCGATAAAGACTTTGTTCATAAGCTGCATGAACACGGCTGGTGCGTTGGTTAGCCCAAAAGGCATAACCACAAACTCGTAGTGACCGTATCTCGTCCGAAAGGCCGTCTTCGGAATATCGATATCCTTCACTCGGATTTGATAATACCCCGATCTCAAATCAATCTTCGAAAACACGGTCGCTCCTTGCAACTGATCAAACAAGTCATCAATCCTCGGGAGTGGATATTTGTTTTTGATGGTCACTTTGTTCAACTCTCGGTAGTCGATGCACAAACGAAGTGACCCATCCTTCTTCTTTACGAATAGGACCGGTGCGCCCCAAGGCGAAGCGCTCGGTCGAATATATCCCATGTCTAGCAACTCCCCCAACTGTTTCTTCAACTCAAGCATCTCGGCAGGCGCCATACGGTATGGCGTCTTAGAGATAGGTGCTGCACCCGGCTCTAAATCGACGGTAAACTCAACCTCTCGGCCCGGCGGCAAACCCGGCAACTCATCTGGAAAAACGTCAGGATACTCACATACTACCGGAATAGACGAGAGCTCGACTCCCCCTTCTTCGGATCTCAAAGCGTAACACCAATAGCCCGTGCAACCTCCCCGAAGAAGCCTCACCGCCCTCAAAGCGCTGATCAGTAATCTCGACTACCCCGCTTACGCCCCACAAAAGAATGCTCGGTACCATCGAGGCTAACATCGTGTGATCCTCGTTCTATAATTCATGATCGCCCATGACGGTCCAGCCCAATCCTCACCCAGAATCAAATCCTCATCTCTAATATCTACCGCAATCGATTAGAAGGCCAATCCCTCCTGCGATACTCACGTAAAAATCTCTAATCTCACGGTCCCCACGATGCTATCCCCGCTAGGAAGTTTAACAACAAAAGGCTCACAAGCAACAAGGCAATCAACATGCATTTACGCACACAATCCATAGATATAAAAGAATGCGTAGCACCGAATCGAACAATACGGAAGCAGGATGGTCAAGGATGTGGACGGTGCACTGTAGCCACCGTCGCGTCGGGATCTCCGGCTCGCCTCATCTCATACACACGGGCGGAATGCACCCCGCACTAGAAGCTCCCCCTCTAGAAGGTCGACCACGACCTCGACCTCTACCAAAACTCTGCTGCGGCCGAGGAACTGTCGGTGCTCGATTCACACTCGGCTCTCCCGCACTGGAGCAGAGATCTCGAGTAATCTGGAGCCCGAGCCGCATCCGTACAAAACTTAGCACGGTGACCCATACGACCACAAGCAAGACACCGAATCGGAGGCCTATCACACTCACTCATCATGTGGCCGGACGATCAGCTTGAAGCATGTAGACCACGAACGGAACCAGGAGCAGACCTAGAACCGTTCCCTTGACCAACCGATGGCGATCGACTCAAGACTCGCGAACTGCACCGAGCCTTGGATACCCTCCCGACTTGCCTCCCGAAACCGACCGAGGTCTTCGCTTCTTTCCTTCACCGCCGTCTCGCAGTAAAACGACATCTCGTAAGTCATCGCTTTATTCGATAATCTTTCAAAGTCGTGCACCCTGGACCCGGACATGTAGTGGCGCACCCTCGGCTTCATCCGCATATCAAAGTGGCGGATCTTATCTAGCTCATCTCGGACTTGGTTTCTCACGTAGTGCAGCTGTTGATTGTAGTCCTTGATAGCTTGAGAAATAGGAACATCTTGGGGCTTGGCCTCAAAGAAGGCTCGGATCCTCCCCTCTTTCACTGGCCAAGGACAGTATTCATCTTCCATCGATCTCGAAACTCGCCCACGTAGCTGCCGGTCACGCGGTTTCACCGCTTGCCACCACGTCGCTGCCTCCTTGGCGAGGAAGTCTTGAGCAATGGGTACTTTCCTCTCCTCGGAACAGTTAGCAGCCTCAAACACTTTCTCCAACTCGAATAACCAATTCTCCCAACCAGAAGGGTCAGAAGCACCATCAAACTGCGGAGGACGCATACGAATCACGTCCTGAAGTAGCTTATCATTACCGGATCCAGTAGGCGGAACCGGGTTGGCATTAGCATGGCCGACCAGAACGACCTGAGTCAGTAGCGTCATATGGTTCGCTACTTGCTGTAATATGTTGGCCACTCCAACATTCTCATGAGCATTACCGGAGCTAGCAGACTGGTCCTGCTGACCTCCGGAACTAGGGGGAACACTGTTCGACAAAGAGGGCATCGCCGAATCAGTTCCCGAGTGATCGGACATGGCCGCCCCACCGGCTGCGCCACGTCCCCTACCGCGTCCGCGACCGCGTCCGCGTCCTCTACCAGCAGGAATTCTGAAGAAGCAACGGGTAAGTACAATTCAAACGCAAAACGCAAAAGATACTAAGACAGGAATAGAACAGAACGATGAAACGAGTCAAGTTAGGAAAACTCACGAGCACCGGCGTACTGAGATGATGGCATAGCAGTGATACTGTCCCAAAAACGACACTTAACTAGACCCAAATGACCGACAGCCTAGGTATCCATAACCTAAGCTCCGATACCATATTCTGTAACACCCCCAAGACGTTCAGGGAATATTACAGCGCCGTGGACCCCACACTGTGGAATTCACCAGGCTAACATACCAACAAGACATTCGACGACGACAAACTATTATTAATAAAACGACAATTCAAATGAAAGACTACAAACCGACAATTAAAATCTGACATCAAATCCATTTCCCAAAACGGGAACACAACATTAACAATTTCGAACAGGAAGTACTCGAGTACTTAAACCAACTTTATAATACATAAATCTCAAAATCAGACATCAATAATAACCGACAGACATGACATCGAAAAATCAAATACTGGACAATATCATGCTTGCTCATCATCCTCATACGTCCCGAGTGCTCGTTTATCCCCACGATCAATACCTGAAATACAAAAAGTATTTCCCCCATTTAAGGGGTTAGCGACAACTGCTAGTGCAAGTACAATCCATTTGAACTACATTCTAATCAGATGAATATATGCGCCAAAAAGTCATTTTAGAAAACATTTTATATTCCGGAATATTTACGATGCACAAGCACAAAACACATTTTCTCCAACCAAAACAATTCAAAGTTAACCTTGGTACGTGACTCACGGCCACCGTACCCCGCAGAGCCCCGTCGGACATCTCTGGGTGGTTAACCACAGTTCGTGATACGCACACACACGGCAATACGTATCCCTAGAGGCCCCGTCGGACCGTCCCTAGGTGAACATACACATATCCTCCCACAACAACCACGTATAGCCATAATTCAAATACTAGAACATGTAAACAAATGTAAAGTACTTGCCTTTGAGACATTCTTCGAAGAATCGGAAGTGAAAAATGACTACGGATGATCCGAATGGAAAACGACGGTTCCTAAACGAAGAATTAGCATAACTCAGTCCCAACGGACATCAATAATCGAAAGGAATACTCCCAAAACCCCGATTACAATTAACGACAAAAGACGTTCAATCAATACGGGTGAGGGTTTACGCAAAATCTCCCCGTATTGATAATTCGCGGATTAAAATCAAGGAAACTGGATTTGGAATCATTCAATAATCACAATCGGTGAAGAATATCGTAATATAGATGAACAATTGAGAACTAAACCCTAAAATCCGAAATCCCCAAAGCGTCAAAATTAGGGTTCTGAGGAATTACCTTTAATCCGGTGATGAAAGGTGATTATGTTGATTATGATATGATAGACGACTCTACGGTGATGGAATATGAAGAGAACTCCGATCGGACCGATGGAAATCGCCTCGAGGTCGCACGTCGAAGAAACGAAGGGAAAAGAATGAAAGCTGCTTCAAAATCGCTACTGGGCTTATATAGTGTGAAGTTAGCGCACGCTAATCGCCATATGTAGCGTGCGCTAACGGGCGCGGCAGTCCAGCTTATCGCCACCATTCGTTAGCGTACGCTAACAATAAGGGTTAGCGTACGCTAACTGTTCTTCGGTAGCGCACGTAAGGCAACAAAGGTAGCGTGCGCTACCTACACAGCAGTTCAGTACTGCTGATGTCATATCAGCAGTAAGCTGCTGTCGAGGGTACGATACACGATACACACGACGAAACCAGAATCCAGAAACATGAACACGAAGCATACAAGACGACGGAGCTAAGCGCTGAAAGAAAAATACAATTCCGACCACTGAAGGGTCCGTAATGCGACAACGAAAACGAGATTCCCTAAACTATTAGGAAATTACAAAAATGGCCCAAGTGCCCGAAAATCACGAAACGACGTCGGATTTACGAACCGAAAGTCTCCACATGACCAACTCAACCATACGAACTTGCACAAACCAAGAAACAACGGAAACGAACGAGTTTTACAAGAATCGAACGTTCATACGGCAAAACATGTCATAAAATGAAATTACGTGAAAACATCATCAAAACTCGTCCAAATGGAAAAACTCCAAGAACAAAATAGATTCAAAATGTCGAAACGGTCACAAGCGAGTCGATAAAAATAGACATACACCAAAAATAGAAACTGCTAAAAATAGAAATATTACGGATATTACAGTAACAATAAGGGATTGTGTAGTTTTTTTTGTTAGTCGTCACTTGACTATTTTATCGATTCTCTCTCTTTATATTGAATATAATGTTAATATCAAATGTCCAATAATATTAATATATTATCATATGTTATCTATATCTATATATATATATAAAGAATGAATTCCCCTATTAAATGTGAGCATTAATGGCCTTAAGTCAAGAAATTCTATTATGCAAGAATGAATTCCATGCTTGGAAGTTTGATGGAACTGGAACGTGTAAAGCCTTCAAATTATAAGTTGATTTTGTTTAAATAAATAGTATTGATTAATATGCCTAATAAATATTTTTGAGTCCCTTCATTTTCTTTGCAATTAAGTTACTCTCAATTTATAGATCAATTCATGTTGTATAAATAGCCCGCTTATATATTCTCCACCACTCCAGCACTCCATCACGTTTTGAATCCCTTTATTTGCTTAAATGTTTTCATCTTGGTGAGACAAACAAAGCCAAAACGGAAAACGATACGGAAAAAAGAAAAGACACCGAAGAGGTAGGAACAGTAAACCAAGTCCACAAACATCATCAATCCTACATCTAAGATACAACCATAACCCTCACCATCTCTCCCCAACACTCATCTAACTAAAACAAACAACACGGAAAAAATGAATGATCTCAGATGGTTCAACTTTCTTTCTAATCTTTTAAAGTTTTTTTTTTTAGTTAAACCGTTTTCATCATAGATCTAAGACAAACGAAACCACAAACAACCTACCCGAGACCATATCAGATCTTGAAGACAACAACTATCAGATATTAAGCTGGAACGAGAACATCTTCGAACATTTTTGGGTTTCGGTTGTGGGTTGTGGCTGCTGTATGAAAGGAGTTTTTGAGTTGTTTTTGAGTTGTTTGGTGCTCGGCTATCATCAGAAGATGAGCTTTGAAGAAGATGTGATGAATGAGGTAAGTTTTGATTTTGATCGGTTTGGTGAAAGAGATAGAAGGTAGGTGAGAGGTATGGAGGGGGGCGGATTATACAAAGTGTGAGTTTTAGGTTAAATGAAATAACAGGTATTCACAAGCTATATCATTTGGGTATGGATTGGACCAGGTAGTCATTTCATCTGGATTGGGCTGATAAATGTGATTTGAATTTGAAATAAATGGATCAGGAATTATTGGACTAACAAAATTGCTATCCAAAAGTATTTTGATACAACATATTGGATACAATTTTTTATAATTATTGGTATAATGAGTGGTATTTTGAACTACTAATGTGTTGTAATATAGATTAAAATGATCGTTGTGCTTGGAGAACTTGGTGGTCGAGATGAGTATTCCTTATTGAAGCACTTAATCAGGAAAAATCAATAAACACTTTTCTCACGACCCTTTTGATCCCAATTTATTAGGTGACGTACACAACTAATTGCATTCATAAGGTGCTTTTATAGTTTATACACTTTCTAATGCGTTTATACACATCTTCACTTTAGTACTTCTTTAATTCATCATTTCATTTAATTGTTACTTGAAGGGGCCTATCCATGCCTCTATAAAAGGTACCGCCAATTAGTTATCGATATCATATACACGATGATGGGTCGCAAGTAAAATGTCGGAAATATATATGAGAAGTGCATAGAACCCATAATTCGTTGGTTTTATGTCAGAATAACAACATCCTTATGTGTATATGACATTATTTGTGGCTTAGCCAATATATTGTTTGGTATTTAAATAAGCTACATGTTTTTCCACACCAACAAGTGGTTAAGGAGTCCATTTTTTTGCTGAATTGACATTGAATATGCAGGTTTGGTTGATACCACATAAGGAGATTGTTCGTTGTTTTTTTATGTGATGATAAAAACTTTTAGCTAACAAATTGTTTGATATTACATTGACCTACATATTTTTCACACTTGCACCATGTAAAACGCACTTTTTTGCTTCATTGTCGTTTAATATATAGGTTTGGATTGGAGGTACGCGAGCACATGTTCGTTGTTGATTGGGCTATACATTAGGTCTTTAAACCTAATGATAGTGGGTAATTTATACACTTAAATTGAAAACTCTTTTTAATCGTAACAACAAATATACTTACTAAAGGGAAATGAAGAGATACCCTATAAATGATCTCTTGCAATTAACAATATTTAATAAAGGACAATGAATAGATGCTAATAGAAACAACCTCTAGCATTCAGCTGACTTGAAACTATTTCTTGCAACTAATGTGTGAAGATGGGACGGATTAACTTTTCAATACCCATACTACGTTAATAAATTTTGGTTTGTGAATTAATATCAACTTTTAATCACCCAACAATTATTGCATTTAATGATATTTAGGAAGTTGCTCACCCAAAAAAAATCAACTTACCTCAACTTTTAATCACCCAACAATTATTACATTTAATCACATTAAGTCATTACTCACCCAAAAACTCAAATTTAGAATGAAAGAAAAAAAGAGAATAGACAAAAATGAGAAAGCAATTTAATTTTGTGTACCGTATCCCCGAGTTTAGGAGAGAGAATATGAGAACGCATATAATTTTACAATTATATCATTTGTTGCATATCAAATTTATGATTTATTTTAGGGTATTTAAGTCATTGTTTTGATAAAAAGTTTCATAATATACTTTCCACCTAAATCAATTCACTTTTGAGAAGAAAGTTTGCAGAGAAATTTAATAAAATTTCCTCTCTTACGCTCTATTCTTTTGGACTGAATGAATCGAATCGAAGCGAAATGAATGGATACGAAGTAGGCTTGAATGGACTGACACAATGAAATATATATTAAGGGTAAATAATAATAATAATAATAATAATACGAATAATAAAACTAGAAATAATGAATATAAGAAAATAATAATAATAATAATAATATAATAATAAAATGTAAATAATAAGTTGAGATCTATTTGATAAGGGTAAATTATAATAATATTAATGATATTAATAACAATAATGATAATAACTCTAATAATAATAACAATAATAATAATAACACTGGTAATAATAGTAAATAATAATAATAGTAATCAACAACAACAATGATAATAGTAAATATTATTAGTAAATAATAACAATAATAATAATTAAGATTAATAATAATAATAATAACACTGATAATAATGGTAAATAATAATAGTAATCAACAACAACAACGATAATAGTAAATATTATTAGTAATAATAACAATGATAATTAAGATTATTATTATTATTATTATTAATAAAAAAATAATAATAAGAAGAAGAAGAAAGACAATCGAATCTGATGAATTTGAATGGACTGGTAATGACCCAGGCGAATGAATGAACTGAATCGAATCGAATCGAATCGAATTGAAAATCGAAAAATAAGTCCAAAAAACGAAGGCTTTATTCATTTATATTCTCCTCTGAAAAAACTTGAGCACACAAATTTATTTTCTTTTTTTCTCACTTTTTTCTCTTATTTCAAAAATAAAATTTAGAAATGTAGTGTAAGGGTATATAGGTTCTCAATGTGAATTCGATAGAATGATTGTGAGTTTATAGATTATATTTATATGTATGCCGATGTTATAATCTTAGGTTATATTTGTTGCAAGGGAAAATGCGTCAACGTGATGAAGGACAAGTGTCATTCTTGAGGTGTGTGATAGATGCAAGAAAGGGAATATTGCGTTGATGGGATGTGTAGTTATGCATAAAAGAAAAAGTATTCTTTGAGATAAATGCATGAAGCATGCATGTTGCAAATAGCAATTCAATTTTTATCTTATTACAAAGTTGATATATATGTATTAAAGAGTTAAAGTATATCTTCATATGTGTATCTATATGAAAATGATTTGATTACTTTTATTAATAAATGTTGCATTGTCGTTCTTGAGAATCAAGAATAGGAAGAGAATTAAGCTGTTTTGTAATCTTGATCAATTTATACTGCGATTTAAAGACTCTTTTTGGGAATGTATTTAGTTATATATGTATAATCTTCACATGAAAGTTTTATTAATTTGTTCATATTGGCTAAGATTGTTGCATGAAAATTAATGTTTGAGGCATTGAAAAAAATATTACTTAAAATAAGACCTCAGGGAATAAACTGTTGTTTCAAAGTTGTGAGTTATAACTTTGTTGAGATATATTGTCTATCACAATGTAACGGACTATAATGAGTAAACCGATGCATTCAAATATTTTATACAAAAGAAATCAACATGTCAACATAACCCGAACACTTTTTACCCAAAATACAAGTATGATTTAATCATGGTAAACAAAGCCCGTGCATCGCACGGGCCATGATGTCTCGTATACAAAAGAAATAAAGTAACTAGAGCCATTACTCAAGTAAGTTACTGGGTGTGGTTTACCAGGATCTCTATTGAAACTGTGTCATTCCACCGTAGCCAAATTCCCCCAGCAAATCCTCTAGCCTCTATCCTATGAGAGTATTCAAAGCACAACTTTCTTATAACACCATCAACTTTAGAGCCATTTATTCGTGTCTCCACTAAAGACATGATGTCTGGTTTGAAATCAACAACGTACTCTTTAATGAAATTATGGAATCGTGGATGCCCACATCCCTGGCAGTTCCACGGCATGACTTTGAGATGATTTACTGACATAACACTGCAAATAACTCAAGCTTCCATTTCCTCCACAATCTCCTCAGCCGAAGCATCCATCTTATTCGCTAAAACAGAACAATCCTCTCCAATCGGGTTTTCCAGTCGCTCTATTATGCTGCTCATATTGGCCATCGTCCCGATCATATGCGGCTCATCACCCGGATCGAGCGCATCAATGATCTCCGACTCAATAAATATAGCCTTGCCGCTGCTATCATCTGGAGGTTCTGCTTGGGTGGTCGGCATCGATTGCTTCGAATCAGGGGCCTTCTCTGTCACGGGTTTCTTAAGGATGGTGACCTTTTTGCCTTTCAATTTTTCCAGCTTCTTTCCAATTGAGATAAAATTAGGGTTTGCATATTCATCAACAAGGATGGCTTGGTGTTTGGTTGCGTCATGAGAGCTTGGGGCTCTGAAGACATGTGTGTGGGCCAGTTGGGTCTGGTTTTGAGCTGCAAGTGGAGTGTAGTTTGGGTCGGTGGGTTGTAGTTCAGGGCTAGGTGCAGTCGCACTTGGGCTGTTCTTGGCGTTATCATCAGTGTCTGATTTTTTCGTGTTTTTGTTGGCTTTGGATACCTTTGACTTTTCTTTGTGGGTAGATCAGTGTTCTAAAAATCCCCGTCTAGGCCGATTAATCCTCCGATTAATCCCTAGAAGGTCCTCTGTCGTTCCGATTATAGCCTAGGCGCTTGTACTGGGCGTTTGGGTGATTAATCGGTCGTCTAAATTTGGTGGAGTCTTATGAAGCAAGTTAAGATACTATTGATACTATAAACTACTTTATACATATATCAATGTTTCAAATTTCATAACTACATGTAGGCGTAGGTGGATGCAGACGGTTATACTTTTTGATTTTTTATTTTGTTAATAGTCTTATAAATTAAATTGAGATATTATGAATATTATGGACTCCTTGATATCTATATAAATATTTCAAATTTAATATATAATTGATTATATATCTGTTTAAATGATTAAATTTTAATTATTTTTAATTATTTTACATATATATAATTTTACATATATAAAATAATTAAAATAATAATAATAAATAAATCCGCCTAGTCCGATTAATCCCCGATTAATCTCCGAATAATCCTCTGGGCGCTAGGCGTTAGCAATCCGAACGCCTAGCGCCTAGCGTTTTTTAGAACCATGGGGTAGATAGATATTTTGTTGAATTTCTCTCTTACAAACTTGTTGGGTGGAAAAAAAAATTACAATTGGAATACAAAAAATTACAACTCGGAAAACAGAAACTACAAACTCGTACGGAAATGAAAATACAAAAATCGAAACAGAATTGAAAATACAAGAAAATAAATTATAAAATCGTAAACTAATTCCGAGTCGAGGAATCCTCTATCCGGAAGACGAAATACACCCCGGTAGTGCTCTCGGTTCTGACGTATCGCCCCCAAAGATAAAACGGCAACGTCTCGAAGATAGTAGCACCACAAGACCTACGAGCTCCGGCGATCTTGAAGGAGGCGAGGACGAAGCTGATACTATGAACTATGAACTGTATGTTTTATGCTGGAGTTTCGAAAATTGCAAGTACAGAAGCAAAGGAATGCATGCCTATTTATAGGCCATTCACACCTGCAGGGGGTTAAACACGGCCCTTATAGCTGTCATAATACAGGCATTCATGCCTGCATTAAACACAGGAGTTTCGAATTTCAAAAGTTGGCAGGAGTTACAGAATTCAGACCTGACAATTACTCCTCCTCATAACACCTGGGAGGTTACTTCCGGGTTGGACTAAATTTGAACAGTCAGGAAGCACATGGACTGTATTCAGCTCCTTAACCATTTGACGGATGTACCTGGACATCCTTATGTGCACATACGAGATCCACGGCACGCGGCCGCGGTCGAGGCCGAGGCGAGGCGGGCGGGCGGCGGCGGCGCGCGCGTGTGCGCGCGTGTGGGCTTTAAGCCCATACACATGTGTCATTAATTATTACATGCATAAAGGTAACTCCTTATATACTAGAATAATGATGGTTCATTATTCAATATGGGATTCCATCCCTTATTAATTCATAATCAAGTGACAAACTTTAATTCACTATTTCTCACTCACCGGGAATCAGTTTAGAGAAAGTGAATATACCACGATCATCTACTCGAAATGTAGATCGATCCTATGATATTTAATTTTACAAAATAAAATTAAAATCATTAACGATTCCAACAATCCCCCACATGAGTGAAAATAGCCCAAATGCAATATGCAGACTCAAGTTCAGTCCTCAAGAGGCGTTAAAGTATAAGGATAGGTAGTTCGTGACTTTGAACCTTCCATAGTTAACATCATCGGGTACACAGGCGGATTAGTGGCTTGATGCTTTGAACTATTCCCCCAAGGCGTGCACCGAGACAATGATGCTAACACTTGAACACCTCAACCTCATCCGTTCTCACGTTTTGTGTCCTTTGCGGACCTTGGACACCCCTTTGGATTCATAAGTGTATTTCATGAAGCGGTCCCCACTTCTCACTTATATAGGTGATTCTTTACTGAGTATCTTGCCATACTTAACCTCCTCGAGGTCTTTAGGAATCATTAAAAGTCATAGACTTAACCTCACCACTAGGCAAGCTTTCAACACTCAATTGCTCTATAGGGAATAAACTTAGATGAGTGTTTCACACGAACTCTCACAGCTTAGTTCTCCCATTAAACCAAGTTCTTGGGATCTCCAGTCATCTTGGTCGGGTTACCACTATGATAATTCTCAATTTGTGGATTTTAAACCCATTCCCTCTAGCAATTTATTCATTTATTCACGGTTTAACCCTTTGGTTAGCGGATCCGCTAGATTATCCAATGACCTCACATAGTCAATAGAGATAACCCCACTTTTGATCAAATGTCTCACGGTATTATGGCGTCGACGAATATGTCGAGACTTTCCATTATACACGTTACTTCTCGCCCTACCAATAGCAGCTTGGCTATCACAGTGAATCATCACTGCAGGCACTGGCTTGGACCAACATGGAATATCTTCTAGAAAGTTTCTGAGCCATTAGCTTCTTCACCAGCTTTGTCCAAAGCTAAGAATTCCGATTCCATGGTGGATCGGGCTATACGCGTTTGTTTCGCGTACTTCCACGAGACAGTTCCACCCCCAATGGTAAACACGTAACCACTTGTAGAAAATGAACTTTTCGTATCGGATATCCAATTCGCATCACAGTATCCTTCAAGTACCGGAGGGTATCTCGAATAGTGTAGCCCAAGGTTTTGAGTATACTTTAAGTACCTCAAAACTCTAACGAGAGCTTTCCAATGCTCTTTGCTGGGATTGCTCGTATAACGACTCAATTTGTTTACAGTGCAAGCTAAATTGGGTCGAGTGCAATTTGTAAGATACATTAAACACCCAATGACTTGTGCATATTCTTCTTGTGCAACGGGGTCCCCTCGATTTTTGCTCAAGTGATCATTTAAATCTATTGGGATCTTAGCCGGCAAGCTATCAAAAGCATTAAACTTCTTGAGAACTTTCTCGGCATAGTGAGATTGTGTCAAGATGATTCCATCTGATTTTCTCAAAATTTTTATTCCAAGAATCACATAGGCTAGCCCCATGTCTTTCATGTCAAAATTTCTTTTTAACATGTTCTTAGTATCGTTAATCACTTGTATATTGTTACCCATGATTAACATGTCATCTATATTAAGACACACAATAACATAACCGTTATTAGTGTTCTTAATATAAACACATTTATCACACTCGTTTATTTTAAAACCATTTGATAACATTACATTATCAAATTTCAAGTGCCACTGTAGTGGAGCTTGTTTCAATCCATATAGAGACTTAACCAGTTTACATACCTTTTTCTCTTGTCCAGGTACTACAAACCCTTTAGGTTGTTCCATTTAGATCTCTTCATCCAGATCACCGTTCAAAAAAGCAGTCTTAATATCCATTTGATGAATCTCAAGATCGTGCAAAGCAGCAATCGCGAGAAGCACTCGAATAGATGTAATTCTCGTTACAGGTGAATAGGTATCGAAAAAATCGTACCCTTTCTTCTGTTTGAAACCTTTTACTACTAAACGAGCTTTATACTTGTAAATTGATCCATCATCCTTGTACTTTCTTTTAAGGATCCATTTGCATCCTAAGGGCTTACAACCTTCAGGTAAATCAACCAAAACCCAAGTTTGGTTTTGTAAAATTGAGTCAATTTCGTCAACGAGCGACGACTTCTTTCGAGCAACCCATCTGGTCTGGCATAAGCTACTTTGATCGATGTTGGTTCTTCATCCAACATGAATGCTATGTAGTCAGGTCCAAATGTCTTTGGTGTCCTAACTCTACTACCGTGTCTCGGTTCTACATCTTCCAGATTAGATCTCAATCGCTTACGTGACTTTGGATCTACATCCACAGGTTTTGAACTTGTTCCTTCATCTTCAACTCTATTGCTAGAATTGTTCTCAACTTTATCATTATCCTTACAAGGATATATGTTTTCAAAGAATACAGCATTCCTTGATTCAATTGTTGTTCCCACAGTCATTTCAGGAACTTCTGACTTGTGGATAACAAATCGATAGGCACTACTGTTCAGTGCATACCCAATAAAGATACAATTGACCGTCTTAGGTTCGATTTTAACTTGTTTAGGTAGAGGTACCTCAACCTTAGCCAATCACCCCCACACTTTGAGATATTTGTATGAAGGTTTTCTACCTTTCCACAACTCATAAGGGGTAATATCCTTACCTTTGCGTGGAATCTTGTTCAATATGTAGTTGGCTGTCAGGACAGCTTCTTCCCCACATGTTCTGGGGAAACCCTGAACTAATTAATAATGCATTCATCATATCTTTAAGGGTTCGATTCTTACGTTCAGCAACACCATTAGATTGTGGTGCATATGGAGCTGTTGTTTGATGAATTATACCACTTTCGTTGCATAATTCCTCAAACGGGGCTACATATTCGCCACCTCTATCGCTTCGAACCATCTTAATACGACAGCCTAATTGATTCTCAGCTTCATTCTTGAAGTTCTTAAAAGCTTCAATAGCCTCATCTTTACTTCTCAAAAGATAAAGATAACAATATCTTGTGCAGTCATCGATAAAAGTGATAAAGTACTTCTTACCACCTCTAGTTTGCACAAATTTTAAATCACACACATCTGTGTGAATTAATTCAAGGGGTTGTGTGTTTCGTTTTACCGAATGAAACGGAAGTTTCATCATTTTTTCTTCAACACAAATCTCACATTTGTTTTGAGTATTGACTTCATTTAATTTTTCTAAATCTAAGTTTACTAATCTTTTTATAGCATTTAGATTCACATGACCTAATCTACATTGCCATAAATCAGAACACTCAGTCAAGTAAGAGGAAGTAGTAGCATTTTCATTAGCATTACTGGACTTGGTTACATGGCGTTTAGCCAAAGCATTAAGTTTAAAGAGTCCCTCCGTGAGGTAACCCTTACCAAGAAACCTATCAAACTTTTTTATGTAATTCTATCTGACTCAAACACTAGTTTAAACCCCTTTTTAACTAGTATAGAGCATGGGATCAAATTCTTCCTCATATTCGGAACATGAAGCACATTCTTCAAGGTGAGTGTCTGTCCGGACTAGGGCTGTTAGCGGTCCGAGTGAACTCGAAACCCGGTCAAGAACCGGACCGAAAAACCCGGGACCGAAACCCACCCGACAATTAACGAGTTCGGATTCGAGTTCTAAACATTGAACCGAAACAGATAAGACCCGGACCGAGAAAATCGGAAAAAACTGGCAACACACACACACACACACACATATATATATATATATATATATATATATATATATACATACATATACACACACACACACCAAACAAGGCCTAAGGCCTTTGGTATATAAAATTTTTAATCATGCACCAAACCTGGCCGTAGGCCATTGATATATAACACAAATTAGGTTAGAAATTCTGAAATCTCTCACTCCCCCCTCCCCCTCCCGCAGTCGCACGGCCCGCACCTAACCCAATTAGTTTCAGTTTTGGGGATTTTAGTTTATTTTCGAATTTGAGTTAGGGTTAAAAAATTTGGGGGTTTCAAATTAGTTTAGAATTCGGATCTGAGGGGTTCAAGTAAGGGTTCCAGATTTGGGGGGTTTAAAATAATTGTTCTAATTTGGTGATTTTAATTTTTTTATAGGTTAATTATTTCCGGAATCGGGTTTTCAGGTTCCGGATTTGGGTTTCGGGTTCGGACTGAGTTCTGGCCCGAACTATTTCGGACCGGTTCCGGATCTTAAAGATGACCCGGTTCTCTTACCGTCTCCGGTACCTTACCGGACCGGTTCCGGGTCTGTCAAAAACCAGGCCGGACCGGTCCGATAACAGCCCTAGTCCGGACGTAAGTTTGAGGTCCACTTCTCCAACTCCGATAATTTCAGATGAAGCTGGATTCCCCATGTTGAGCTTCCTCCCTTCAACAGCTTGATAGTTCTTAAACTGGCTCCTATCGGCACCAACGTGGGCGGTCGCACCGGTGCCGACGTACCAACCACCTTGGTTCTCAACGTGGTTGACTTCTTCGGTGACCACAGCAGTAAGGTCATCCTCTTTCCATTCGCCGTTAGACTCGGCGATGCTGGCAACATGTTTCTTCTTCTTATTGGCTTTCGGCTTCCGGCTGTCCTTCGCCGCGTGCCCATGTTTACCACAGTTGAACCAATCGCCATCAAACTTCTTGACTGGTTGCTTCCCTTTGCTCTTGTTTTGGACACTTGGACGAGCTCTTTTATTGGAGGGACCGCCATGCTCCAACAGATTGGCCTTAGCATCTATCAGGCCTTTTGGTTTGTGGTCATTTTTGTTCACGTCTGACTCGATGCGCAGTTTCACAATCAAGTCTTCAAGAGTCATCTCCTTTATCTTGTGTTTGAGATAGCTCTTGAAGTCTTTCCAATTGGGGGCAACTTCTCGATCACAGTTGCAATAGTGAAAGCGTCCGGCAGGACTATTCCCTCGGCATTGACATCATGAATGATGAGTTGGAACTCTTGCACTTGTTCCATGATTGGCCATGAGTCAACCATCTTGTAGTCAAGATACTTGGCGACTACAAACTTCTTTGTACCTGCATCATCACTACGGTACTTCTTTTCAAGTGCTTCCCACATCTCTTTTGATGTGTTTACAACAGAATAAACATTTTACAAACTATCTTCTAAGAAATTCAGAATAAAGTTTTTACAAAGATAGTCTCCATTGTGCCAATTGTCATAGGCATCTCGGACTGTGAAACTAGTCTCTTGAGCACTTGGCGCCGGTGGCGCATCTTCCTTAAGGAAGTTCGCAAAGCCCAATGTTGTCAAATAGAACAACATCTTCTGTTGCCACCTTTTAAAGTCGGCTCCACCAAACTTTGGCGGCTTCTCAGCGGCAGGCATCATCCTTGGCCCCGAGGTTGTTCCAAAAAAGGAACCACTCGTGTTGAACCCGTAGGCTCCAACACTAGATCCTAACATGGATTCAACGGTGCCACTAAAAGTGGAACCTACGGTGCCACTCGAGGTGGATCCACCGGTAGTCAGAAAGGGGTTCGAAAACACCCATGGAGTTGTTGATGAGGTAGTTGAGCTCATCATGCTGGACATGGTTGCGGCAATGGGGTTTGCCACGTTCGAAGCGGCGGTCGCGGAGGCAAAGGCAGCGGTGGTATTGGAGTCGGTGGAAGCAGCGGTCGTCATCTCCCGTTGTAGGATTTAGCAAGTAACTATTTCATCTTGCGCTTGTTGAATTTTTGTGTTACAAACTTGCTAGGCGGAAAAAGAAATTACAATTGGAATACAAAAAATTACAACTCGAAAAACAGAAACTACAAACTCGTACGGAAATGAAAATACAAAAATCGAAACAGAATTGAAAATAAAAGAAAATAAATTATAAAACCGTAAACTAATGCCGAGTCGAGAAATCCTGTATCCGCAAGACGAAATATGCCTCGGTAGTGCTCTCGGTTCTGACGTATCGCCCCCAAAGATAAAACGGCAACGTCTCGAAGGTAGTAGCACCACAAGACCTACGAGCTCCGACGAACTTGAACGAGGCGAGGATGAAGCTGATACTATGAACTATGAACTATATGTTTTATGCTGGAGTTTCGAAAATTGCAAGTACAGAAGCAAAGGAATGCATGCCTATTTATAGGCCATTCACACCTCTAGGGGGGTTTAAACACAACCCTTATGACTGTCATAATACAGGCATTCATGCCTGCATTAAACACAGGAGTTTCAAATTTCAAAAGTTGGCAGGAGTTACAGAATTCAGACCTGCCAATTACTCCTCCTCATAACACCTGGGAGGTTACTTTCAGGTTGGACTGAATTTGAACAGTCAGGACGCATCTGGACTGTATTCAGCTCCTTAACCATTTGACGGATGTACATGGATATCCTTATGTGCACATACGAGCCCAACTACGTTGTTGAGCTTGTCCAAAAAATTCCTTAAGCTAGCCCAAGGCCAAGCCCACGAACAGGCCCAAAGACCAATTGCCAAGATCCAAGTCCAAGTCCAAGTCTAAGATCAAGACCAAGGCCAAGACCAAGGTCCACGGTCCACGGCACGCGGCTCGTGGCTCGCGGCCGCGGCCGAGGCCGAGGCGAGGCGGGCGGCGGCAGCGGCGGCGCGCGCGTGTGGGCTTTAAGCCCATACACATGTGCCATTAATTATTACATGCATAAAGGTAATTCCTTATATACTAGAATAATGATGGTTCATTATTCAATGTGGGATTCCATCCCTTATTAATTCACAATTAAGTGACAAACTTTAATTCACTATTTCTCACTCACCGGGAATCGGTTTAGAGAAAGTGAATATACCACGATTATCTACTCGGAATGTAGATCGATCCTATGATATTTAATTTTACAAAATAAAATTATAATCATTAACGATTCCAACATATTTCTCTTTATATGAAGAAACGTTGCCCGCCGTTATCCCACCTATTCTTTGCGGATGACCTCATACTCTTTGGGGAGGCTACCATCGAACAGGCCCGATGTATATATGATGCATATCCTTGATGAGTTTAGCTAAATCTCTGGGCATAAGGTGAGTGCCACTAAGTCACACATTTTATTCTCAAAGAATGTAAGAAAGGATACAGTGGAAGATATATCAATGGTTATGGGATTTCAAGGGGTGGGGAATCTTGGGAAGTACCTAGGGATTCCTCTACTCTATTCTCGAATTACGGCAGCAACTTATGATTTTATTATTGAGAAAGTTCGATGGAAGATCAATGATTGGAACGCCCAATTGTTATCAAAAGCCGGCAGAATCACCCTAGCCAAGTCTGTGCTTATGTCTATCCCATTTTACTTTATGCAATCACCCTAGCCGACATTTCGTTTGGGGTTCCTCTCCGGATAAGAAAGCTATTGCTCTTGTGAAATGGGAGGAGTGCTGTATGCCCAAGGATCATGAGGGATTGGGCTTCAGAAAGCTAAGAGACCAGAATATCACCTTCTTACTCAAGCTGGGATACCAAATTGTGACCAACCAGGAAGCTTTATGGGTATGAATAGTGCACTCAAAATACAAAATGGCTGAGACTTGTCCGATATCAATTGCTAGATGCCAGGCATCTTTCTTGTGGAAATCACTGGCGGCAATATGGAATGAGGTTCGTAATAACGTCTGCTGGAAAGTATTTGATGGGAGAACCATTGGCTTCTGGAATCATTTATGGCTCCCCCAACTGGGAACTCTGGACCATTTTCCGAAACAAGGGGTAAGTATAGACCAGGACTTGCGCATATGCGATATAGTGACAATCCAACACTACGCCGTAAATGGCCTTCGGCAACCACATAACTGTGTTACCTTAAACCCAAATTTCTGTTGCCACAGGCCCAAAATGGGCAAAGGTAACATTTTAACTAAGTTGCTCTTTGAACAGTAGCCTTTGGACTCAAAGACAACATGTGGATCATCCTAAGCTCACGTAAGATTATTTGTTACAAAAGAACTATACAACAACATCCTAACGACCCTACAAGAACATCATATTTGTGTTGCAATAGACTCTATAATTTTGTAAAATATATAGCCAATTTAGTGGGTTCCACATGTGGGGCCCATTTTGTGGGTCCCACAGGTCGGGCCCACCGGTGGTACCCACTTAGTGGGGTCAGCTGGTGGGGCCCATATGTGGAACCCACTTTTATTGTGCTTTTTAGTCGGCTTACTTTGTGGGAGCCACGGGTGGGCCACAAAATGTGCAACAATTTTTAGTCTATTGCAACACCTATATTATCAATTGCAACACACTAGGTGTTACAGATATTGCCAATTAAAGACATTTGCAACATATATATAGTACCTAAGGTAACACCTTCATTTTGACAAAATAAAAATGTAAATTTTAAATTTAGCATTTCCCATTAAAAAAACCAACAAACTAATTCACAGAAACCAACTACATCATCCAACTATATAATCCCATCATAAAAAAAACCAATTATATCCAATCACAAAACCAACCAACTACATCACCAACTACATATATACAAGTACTGGAAGAAAATAATTTGGTCATTTTTAACCAACTACATCACAATATACAAGGCACCTGGAACTGGAGCTTAATCCGAAGTCTGGTGGAAGATGAGTGCATCACCCATATTGCAGGAGTATGCCCTCTAGATGCATATGCCGGTGCTGACTGCTGCGCGTGGAGATGGCAAACAAAAGGCTACTTTCAACTTCTTTGACATGCGAAAAGAGACTAGAGCATACATGGCATTCGAGAGAGAGCATCTGGTAGCTTACCTGGAAATATAAGGGCACCGAAAGGGTGAGGAATTATGGATTGCACTTAAAGGTAAATTACTAACTAACCAAGAATGGTGCCGACGACACTTGACCACTGTTGACCGGTGCCCTGTTTGTTATATCGAAGCTGAATCTACCATTCATGTGCTCCGAGACTGCGGTGCAACCAAGGCAATTTGGCGGAGGATTGTCCCTGTAAGCATGCAAGCCAGGTTATTTTCTCTACAGTTCGTTCATTGGTTATCTCATAATCTGAACTCGAATATGTTATATGGTGGTAATTATTGCTTGTGGAGTTGTTTATTTGGTATACTATGCTGGAAAATATGGAAATCTATAAATATAATAGTATTTACAGGGCATATGAGTAATAGTTTTGAATGTACCTCCTCGGTTTTGGCTTGGGCTAGACTACTGCATAACAACAATATATTAGCATCTTTCCATTTGGATAGGGGCTCAAGTTGGTTCCCCCTGGAGACGGGTTGGCTGAAACTTAATACGGATAGAGCAGTTAATGCTCATTCTCAACGGGAAGCATTGGCGGAGTGGTGCGGGATGAGGAAAGTCGATGGGTTATGGGCTTTAGCAAAAATATTGGCTTCAACCAGGTCTATGAAACGGCGCTAGGGGGATCCTGGAAGGTCTGACCATTGCTTGGAATGGAGGTTTCCGTAACCTGGTGGTCGAGAACAATAATGAGCTTATCATGCAAGAATTAACTAGACAACTGGATGGATTAGATAATGACACAATTATTTGCACGATACGGCTGTTGTTGAGAAAGCCATGGAATGTGCGGCTTTGCCATGTCCGCAGGAATGCAAACAAGGTTGCTGATAGAATGGCGCAAATTGCTCCTATTGAAACAGACACAAGCTTCAACTTTTGTCAATCGCCGATGGAAGCTATTCACTTAGTGGAAGCTAATCGTCAACAACTTGTTAGATAATAATTAGCCTCTTTCTTGGCTTACGCGGCCTCCCATTGTATCAAAAAAAATTTGTAAAATTTTTGTGGTTCGATCTGTTGAACTCGTCTTAGACAGAGACATCTTCACCTCTCTGGCCAACACCCTGCACCATGAACATGATGACCTTGATGTTCAGTTGCTCAAGGAGCAGAAGAAGTCAGGTGAGTTTTTGGCAGCCAAGGTGAAGCTGTAGGAGGATGTGGATAAGTGGAGTCCCAAGCTCCCTTCACCGCCCAAGATCTCAAGACGGCCAAGGCCCTAATCAAGGAATCCGATGAGGGTTCCATTGCCAAAGGGGTAAGTGTATGCCTCAAATCCCTCTTTGATGCCCCCACCGGTCATAAATTTCTCAAGACTCTCCATAATACATGGATCGAGTCGTATCACCGCAGCGTGGCTTTCTTGGGTAGCAAGGTATGTGCCATACTTTGTGGAGCATGGTATGGACCTAGCGATAGCCCAACAGTTAGCACTGAAGTTCAGCGGGACATATGATAGGGCATTGGAGACGATGGTAAAGGGATTGGGGACTCCTACCCAATTTCTTGGAGATCCTAAGGTCAGAGCGGACCTCCCCTGGTGGCTCGAGGGTGTGCAGGCAGGGGCGGAGCCACCTAGGAGGCTGAGGTGGGCTCGAGCCCAGTCTTGTTTGAGTAATTTTTTTTTAGGGAAAATTACATAAGCTAATACATTTTATTCAAATATTACAATAATAACACTATTGAAAAATATTTACATACATAACAAGATTTGAGAATTTTATTTACAAAAAGGAATATACTTACTGGATACCCATTAAAGACGTCAGCCTTATATTTCTTTCCATATCCCTTGAAAGATTGAAGATTTCATGGTGTATTAATTACTTTCTTAATTTATCTTTATTTTTTCTTGATTATTATTATTCTATTTTCTTGATATATTTTGAAGACAAATCGATAGAAAAAAAAAAGAAAAAAACCAAGGAGAACATGAGCAAGCTTCCAGACGATGCCATTTATTTTGGAGGAATCGAGTATCAATCTCGTTGATTTGTGTTTGTGCGAGGGGGTGTACACATCGACGCGACGAAGAAGATGAAGTACAGGGAATAAGCTTATTCTATTAATTATTTTTATTATATATGTGATTTTGGTTTCCGATCTACTCCTGAAATCTGTTATGAGAACATAGTACCTTCTCAAAAAAAAAAATTTATATATTTTTTATGAGATATTTAGATATAAGATATATTTTTGCTTATTAAAGATATAAATTTAATTCTGTTGGAAATTGTATTTACAATATTTTCGCTTCATTATTTGCAGATTCGTTTTTTTTCTTTTTCATCTTTTTTCCTTTCAATCTGAGAGGTGCAAGTGCAGACTGGGGTTATTCGGAGTTGGCAGCGGGTTTCGACTAGGAAGATGGTTCAGATCTGGATTATGATTAATCATTTGTTAGTGCATGTTGATATTAAAACGGTATTGCACGTCAGCGGCAGTAGATGGGTGTCTCGACGTCAGTTGCGGCGTGGACGTTGAATTAGAATTTTTACTTTTTGATTTTTTTAATTCAGAAACGAAATCTGGTTTTTTATGTTTTAAATGTATCCAAATGTGTATATTATGGTAACCAATATATAGCATGACAGTATCTGAATATGTTAATATGGTTTTCATGAATGTATTTTAAAGGGAGTTATGATTCTGACAGTCTGGTCCGATGTTCTTCAAGTGACTGGAGCTGGTGTGACCTTATTTTTAGTTGACATGGTGATTTTGGGTAGTTTTTGTTATTTGTGATTTGCAAATGAAGTTTTAATTACCTCCATGATACTTTTTGTTTACGTATGATATCTGATCATATTATTTTTTTGAAATGAATCTGAATATATATGATTTTGTTGATTTCTACTTATTCTGGTATATTTGCTCAATATGTTTGTAAGTAATCTTTTACTTCTCTAATTTCAATTCGTATGCACAATGATACTTATAAATGAATGTTTGATTACTCTGTTGCTCGTCAGCGGATATCATTTATTTATATGATATGTTAATGGTCTTTTCATAGATTTTAGCTAGGATATATGTTTTCTACAGTTACCCTTCTCGATTGATTGGTTTAGTATGAGGGTTACATGTTTACAGATAAAGCGGAAACGATTTTCATGACATTTCAACAAATATAAACGAAATGTAGATTTGGTAGGAAAAAACATCGTTTGATTTGTTTTAGAAAATCATATTGCAAAATTAGTATTTCTAAGTGTTGTTTATTGATTTTTTTTTTTTGAAAAATCATATCGCAGATTTTCGGATACTACCTAAACCATTATTGATTACATCTCAATAGATGGTTACTGTATTTTGAAATCGCAATTGTTTGTGTCATCTTATTATGATATATTTTTTATTATTTTTTGTTTCATCTTACTATGATGTAATTTTATTATTTTTATAATATTTGGTTGTTGTTTTGGAAAATATTATCGTGTCATGTGTTCTTTGTAATTTTTTAAGTTCTATAATTTGTCATTGCTCATTATAAATATATATATATATATATATATAACAGATCTCCAAATATATATATTGAGGTGACCAAAATATAGTATGAAATGATCCGCAAATGTTTGTTTGAATCTCGACTCCATATGTACATATGCCGATGTTAAGATCAATCAAAAATTGATATTTAAGTAACCAAAAGAATAAACAAAAGTATCGAAAGGTGTGTTCATTTACTTTTATTTATTAAATATTATGAAAATAATTTTATCTGATTAACAGGTACACGATTGCAATATTCAGATAATAAAAAACTAATATTTTAAGTAATCAAACTACCTATTATGTCAACGAAATAATTATGTTTAACTAAAAAAATAATAAAATCATGAAAGTATCCAAATGTATGTAATCCACTCCTCATTGTTGGATATATTACAAATGATAAAGGATCATGAATAATATGTATTCAAATTAATATTCAAATAACAAAGCTACAGTTTGCAAATAGCTATAGATATGTGAATGGCATACGCAAAAGAAAAATAAGCAATAAATGATAAACAATATCCAAATATTTATATTTAGGGAACCAAATTACATTTGATATTATCAATAGTTTTATACCTGTTGGTATAACAAAATGATGAAGACTATCCTCACTGTACCAACACGAGTCTTTTTCTAGCGCGTTTTGTCCTCACTCACGCGCACCTCGGAAACTTCCCAGGGGGTCACCCATCCCATAACTACTCCAGGCCAAGCACGCTTAACTTTGGAGTTTCTATGAGATGGCTACCAGAAAAGAAGATGCATCTTATTGGTATGAGTAGTCCAAATCAATTCATTTAACCACTTTCTAGTGCAGATCTCACAAGTCGAATCGCAAGCCGTGCCTCACGCATTTTTAAGCTCATGCAGGCAGGATGCTGGACCAAAGCCCAACAATCCTCCTCCCAGTACCTGCCAGCATCTCAGCCCCATAGTATGGAAACCTCCGCGAACTAGATTTGATCACACAACCCTCTAGCGGTTAGATTCATTCACACAGTCCTCCAACACTTGACATCAGCATCTATTCCACCTCCGTTTACTTCCGCTGCGCCAGTATCTCAGTTCTAGCATGCTAGATTTGATCACATAGCCCTCCAGCACCTGACAACCTCCACTGCACCAGCATCTCAGTTCCGGCCAAGTGGCAACATGTGCTGCATGCCCGCCTCTCAGTTCCAACACTCTGGAAGCCTCCACTGGAGGATACTCCGAGGGAATTCGTACCCGTGACTTGCTCTGATACCAATTGTTGGTCCCCAGAATGATGAAGACTATCCTCACTGTACCAACACGAGTCTTTTTCTAGCGCGCTTTGTCCTCACTCACGCGCACCTCGGAAACTTCCACTGGGGTCACCCATCCCATAACTACTCCAGGCCAAGCACGCTTAACTTTGGAGTTTCTATGAGATGGCTACCAGAAAAGAAGATGCATCTTGTTGGTATGAGTAGTCCAAATCAATTCATTTAACCACTTTCTAGTGCAGATCTCACAAGTCGAATCGCAAGCCGTGCCTCACGCATTTTTAAGCTCATGCAGGCAGGATGCTGGACCAAAGCCCAACAATACCTCTATTTTCTATTGTTGAATATAAATAAATTAACGAGCAAGTTTAACTAGTATCCAAATACAATTTCCATGTATCTAAATTACTACTTGACACCAGCAATGTTTTGTATCTATTTTTTTTGTTAAATATAAAAAATTAACTAGCAAAATAATTAGTATCCAAATATAATATAAGTAACCAAACTACTTGACACTATCTGTAATTTTGTATATTTATTTTTTATTATTAAATATAAATAAAGTAATGAGCACAAATAATTGGTATCCAAATGCAACATCGAGGTAGCCAACTGACTACTTGCAAGTATCCAACTGGGATATTTTCAGAAATCCAATAAAATCAACTACCCGAAGCCGCAACTTATCACCATCTTCCTCAGCATGCCGACCACCATGAGCCACATCTAGATTCAGAAACCCAATGATGCTAGAAAATATTAAAAAAATAAAAAACTAGACAAAGAATCCAAATCCAAATCCAAAACTTAAAGATTAATCGGCCACACACCATGAAAAAATAGAAACAATGATTCATAAAAAGTGAATCGGGGAGAATATTCAGCGTCGCCCTGGTCACCAACGTATGAAACTGCCTCTGCAATAATGTTTCGCCATAATCGCTGTTGGATTAAGAAAGAGAAAGAAAAGGTGTATGTTGTTGTGTGTGTGTGTGGCGGGTGGGGAAATCAAAATAAGAAAGAAAGTTACTATTGCGTTTTTTATGGGTGATGGATTTACTCTCTCTTACGTGGAAGGAGGTTGTTAGTTTTGTAATTCTTTTTTTTTTTAGTTTGATTTTTGTAATTACTTCATATTTATTGTATATATATGTAAACTCCCCTATTTTTTACTTACCATATTAATATAGTAATTATTAGAAATTAATAAGTCGGATTCATATTGTGTGACGCCCGATGACGGTAAGACAGGGAGTGATCACTGGTGCAAATTATAGACGAGGAGCGGTTCCTGACGAGATTTTTAGGCGAAGAGTGATATTGTTGGGTCGATCTTGCACAGAACAGTAGATATTCCGTAATGTATATGAGACTTAATCGTTCTTAAGGAGGACTTCTAAGATTTTATTTAGAGCTCGCTGGATTTATGTCTATTTTTAGAGAGATGCATGTAAGCTATGTACATGCAATTTTATTTGTGTAAGTGGTGTCCAATATACCATAACTACCCTCAGCCAAATAAAAGAAAGAGTGTGTAATTGATAGAGTGGAGAACCAAAACTGACACATTACCTCGGAAATTGAAATTTAATTTAAAAATTGAAAAGGTTGATAGGTTGGGCTTTCTATTCACCTATTAATTGAATAGAATATTAAATTAGGCCAAGTGAAATAGGAGTTTGGCAGAGAAAACCAAGTTGAAACGATAAATTAATATTCTTTTTTCTTTTCATTCATTTTAAGATAGATTATTGATTTTATATTTTTTTTGTTCCAAATAATTATTGTTTTAAATATTTTAGGACTTATTTTGTAAATAATGAATACAATCAGTCTGAATGAAACGTCTGGAAAGCAAATATTATTGGACAGATTTAATTGAAATCATAACAAGAGTCAAGTCCTACAACAATACGATCAGTAGGGTCTACTAATGATTAAAATTCCAATTCTCGGGACAGTTTGTGCGAGTGTGTCCCTCTTCTCTACAACGACTGCACTTTTGGGAGCTTTCTCTAGTTCTCGACAAACTCCTTGTTTGGCTAGTGTTTCCTCTGCGAGATCTTCTTTCGGTTGCACCTCTACGCCGATTATTATTACTTGGACGTCCTGCTTGTGCACGATAAATCGGTGGCAATACAGACAAATTAGCTAAAGTATGTGGTAGATTCCACTCATCTTTGTGTGGAGGAGGATTCACATCAATTGAGTATGTCTGAACCAGTGTAGATCTCAAATAGTAATGGTCCACATAGTTTCTTAGGTTGTCGCCTTTCTCACTGCCAAATAATTGTGTTAGTAAAATAATAATAAAGTAAAAATAGTAGAAATATTTAAATACGTACTTAATTGCTGCAATAGCATGGGAACATGGCATGCCCTCTAAGTCGAATTTACGACATTCACAAGTTCTCTCATCAAGATCAACCACCCACGGTCGTCGCTGGTCTCGTACTCTAAATTTGATGTTCGTGAGACGTTGAACTTTATATCTGCGACTCTTATTATTTTACGGTATAAGCTTTTAATGACTTCTTCTGGAAATATATCTGCACTTTTCTGGGCTTCTCCTCGTCTTTCAACTATCCATTTCTCGATAACGTGTCGGATTGCTTCTATCAGTGCACAGATAGGTAGCCGTCTAGCCCATAATAATCGATTATTTAGGCTCTCTGCTGCATTAGAGGTGATACACGCGTAACGTCGAACAGGGCACATTGCACGGGCCCATTTCTCTGATCCAACACTCATCAAATAATCAAAAGCACCAGTCGACATTGAACGAAGAGTGTTCATGTGTGTTTCATGTTCCGCATAAGTGTATGCATATGCAGCTCTCGTGTACACATCAGTAACAGGCTTACCATAACTCTTTAACTTATTAAGTATGTGAAAATAGCATAAGGCATGATGTGCGTTAGGATATACCTTGCTCACAGCATTAGCTATAGATGCAGCTGCGTCAGAGATGATCAATGTATGCTGGCTGCATCCGTATGCAATTTGCACACGCTCGAGAAACCAAGTCCAAGAATGCTCATTTTCAATGGGCCCGACACCATATGCTAGCGGATAGATTTGCTCATTTGCATCTTTTGCCACTGCAACAAATAAAATACCATTGTTCCTTCCTTTGAGGTGGGTGCCGTCCACGACGATCACTGGGCGAAGACAATAGTTGTAAACCATACGCGATGATCCTAGAGCAACAAATACATGTTTAAATCTACCATCATCGCCAACATCCAAGTCAGTCAACGTTCCGGGATTCACCTCCACCAACTGGTGAAGATAACCGGGTAACATGTTGAAAGATGCAACATGTTCGCCGTATATCAGCTCTATTCCATTATTACGTCCACGCAACGCAACATCATAACTGATTGTAATACCGTAATCATCTTTCAATTCATCAATAATTTCCTTCGGGGCAATGATTTTACGATCATTGCGCATTTTCCGAGCAAAATATGCTGCAACCACATCTGCCTTCACCTTTACAACTGCACACACTCCTATGTCTTTCGTGCATGTATGATCAGCTTTGAACTTGTACACCGTCCACACATTCCCGCGGTGGGGTGCTCTCAATTCGCACGTCTTCGAGTGCTTTCATTTACAAACAACGCGATCATGATTTGATTTGAACAATGAAATCAACTCCTCGGACCATATGCCATAGACCAGCGGAAACTTCCAAATCATGTTTTGTGGAGTAATATGAGCCCTTTCCCAATTCTCCATCTTGATTAGATCCATCTCACGCGACACGAGAGATTCCGACGTGTCGAGTGGAATCACCGGAACTAACCAATTTCCTAGTTCCTTTGTGGCAATCTCCGAATTGACAAGTTGGTTATTACTCGGATTCGGATCGACATCGATGCAGTAAGCCCCCTTCCCGATTGACCCATGCCTCAAGTCTGCAAATGTAAACTTTATAATAGTATCATTCAACATCTCCGCATCCGCGTCGCTTTGGTGAGAAATCGTATCGATCTTGGAATCGGAAGCTTCATCGTAATCAACATCGATATATTCGGGATCGTTGGCTCCTGTCTAATGATTCACGATGCGTGGAACCCTCAACATAGTTCTCACTGCCACCAACATAAGAATCATCAAACCAATTTGATGATGTATTCATCCTCCAAATGAGTTTGAGTTCTGTAGAATTTTGAAATGTGATACTACAATTGTAGTGAATGTGATTCACTTATTATAGAGTAAAAATCAACAATATGGTCAGTACTTTGATGAGAAAGTTAATGCAGTGTACAAATTCACTTTACTCACGTGAAAGTGATTTATTTTCTTAATGGAGTGTACAAATTCACTTTACTCACGTGAAAGTGATTTATTTTCTCATGCAATGGTCAAACCTGCCAAATTGAATAAAGAACTAAACCTGCCAAATTATACATAAAAAGTAGAAAAAGTAGAAAGGACGTCAGAAAATATTAGTAACCTTTTAATACGAAATAGAAAATAAGGATGAAATTGTCCATTCATCCAAAAGTGTCCATGACTTACATGTATACCAAAAGTGTCCATGACTTACATGTAACTTTTGTAAATAGACAAAATCGGCAGTTTTTCCTTTTATTTATTGGTCGGTCAGTTAATAACTCTAAATCCAAGCGTGTTTGCTTTTAAATAAATTGAGATGAGTGATCTTTTTGGAAGTATCTCTTTTTGCCTTTGCATTTTTAACTTTTATTTATTTGGATTACTAAACACTGCCATAAAAATTACTTTTTTGCCCATTTGATAATCTTTCATTATTTCTACCCAAGACACAATTCTTTAACAACATACAAGTTTTTCGAATTGAAATCTAAAAACAATTTTTTATTTATTCTACCCAACACACAATCAAATATATATCGTTAATATCATCAACAACCACGAAAATGAGCGAGAATTCACATCTGGAGGTAATTTTTCGGAGAAAATGACGCAGGCGTCTGAATATTCCACCTGACCCATGGCCCGGGCGTCCACAGATTCCGCTTAGACCATAGTACAGCCTACAACGGACGCTCAGTCCTTGGTCTAGGCGTCTAGACTAGACGCCTGGACCACGGTCTTGGCGTCCGATGCAGATGCCTGTACCATGGTCTGGGCGTCCGATTCAGACGCCTGTACCGTGGTCAGGCGTCCATGCCAGACGCCTCTGGTGATTGGTTGGGCGAAAAAAATTGCTCTTCAAATTGGTTTCGAGTTGATCATTTCGTCGTACAACAATAAAGGAAAGACAAAGCTATTGAGATGTAACTGTGGTGAACGGTACAGAGGGGTATTAAGAGATTTGGATGTCGCTGCTCGAAAGGACACAAAGACGAAAGCATGCAAGTGTACATTTCAGATAAAGGCCGAACAATTGCATGACTTGAGTGGTTGGATAATCAGATCGATGTCTGGGAGTAAGGGTATGCACAATCACTCATTTATTGTATATCCGGAGGGGCATCGTCAAATGAGTGGACTGAGTAAATCGGCCAAACAAGTTGTTCGTGAGATGAGTGCTGCTCAAGCCAAGCCGTGTGCCATCTTGGCGGCCATTCAGAATAAATTTCCCAAGGACAAACCGACTAAAGACATATTTAATGTAACACCCCCAAGATGATCAGGGCATATTACAGCGCCGTGGACCCCACACTGTGGAATCCACCAGGCTAACGTACCAAATGACACTCGACAAAGACATACAATCATCAACAAAACGACAATTTCACAATCCACGACATCCAGACCAAAGACAGGAATTTGACAATTCAATCTGACATCAAATCCATTCCCCAAAACGGGTACACAACGATAATAAATTCAAGAAAGAGTACTCGAATACTTAACCAAAAGACATAATAAATAAATCCCAAACAAGACACCAATAAGTAACCACTGAACATAATCACGCCTGCCCATCATCCTCGTATGGCTCGCATGCTCGTTTGCTTCCTTGACCTGTACCTGAAATACAAAACTATTTCCCCCATTTAAGGGTTAGCGACAACTGCTAGTGCAAGTACAATCCATTTGAACTACCATTCTAATCAAATGAATATATGCGCCAAAATCATTTTAGAAATCATTTATATTCCGGAATATTTTACGGTGCACAAGCACAAAACACATTTATCCAACAAAACATTTCAAAGTTAACCTCGGTACGAGACTCACGGCCACCGTACCCCGCAGAGCCCCATCGGACATCCCTGGGTGGTTAACCATAGTTCGCGATACGAAACTCACGACAACGTATCCCTAGAGGCCCCGTCGGACCATCCCTAGGTGAACATACACATATACATCCACACAACCACGAAAAGCCATAATTCAAATACTAGAACGCGTAAACAAATGTAAAGTACTTGCCTTTGAGACATCTTCGAAGAATCGGGAATGAATAACGACTACAAACGATCCGGATGGAAAACGACGGTTCCTAAACGAAGGATTAACATAGCTCAGTCCTAACGGACAACAATAATCGAATGGAATACGCCCATAACCCCGATTACAAGCTATGACAATATATGTACGAACTATATGGCCGAGGGTTTTCACAAAACCTCCCCGAATCGACAATCCGTGAAATAAACACGACATAATTGGATTTGGAAACACTCAATACCAATATTCGTTAAGGAATGATACAACATAACTGAACAATTCGAGTTTAAATGAACAAAACCCGAAAACCCCCCAAAAATTGACTAAGTAGGGTTCTAAGTCAAAATGTCTTGAATTGGAGTGGAGAAGACGGATTAAGATGATGATGTACTAAGCTTGGAACACAAGAATCGATCTTCAATGAGACTCCACGGATTACTCTCCACAAATCGCCCTAAAATCGTCGGAATCGCCCAATGGAAGATACGGGGAGGAAAAATGACGAGAAAGTGGGCTGCTGTCCTATTTATATAATGCATGGTTAGCGCACGCTAACCATCAAAAGGTAGCGCGCGCTAACGGGGGTTGCAAGCAGTCTAGTAGCTGCTGCCCGGCGTCGCTAGCGTGCGCTAGACACGTTTAGCGCGTGCTAAATGCTACTCGATAGCGTACCCTACGGAAGCCTAGCGCACGCTATCGGATGGTCAGTGTACAGGATTCTGGGTTCAGAACCCCACTGCCCAGTACGGTGAAGTCGTTAGAGCACGCTATAGTTACAAGATAGCGTACGCTAAATGCACAACGATAGCGCAGGCAAGAATTAAGGAGTAGCGTGCGCTACCCACGCAGCTAGCTCAAGATCGCTCGCCAAGACGTTTGCGGAAGGTACGAAACTCGAAACGCAAGACAAGGCCAGAATCCAGAAACATAAACATGGAATATACAAGACGACGAAGCTAAGCGCTGAAAGAAAATACAATTCCGACTACCGGGAAATCCGTAGTATGACATAGAAGATGAAATTCCCTAAACTTATAGGAAATTACGAAAATGGCCCAAATGTCTGAAAATCACGATACAACGTCGGATTCACAAACCGAAACTCACAACACGAACAACTCAACCGTACGAACTTATGTAAACGAAGAAACAATGAAAACAAACGAGTTTAACGAGAATTGAACGTACATACGGCAAAACATAACATAAAGTGGAATTACGTAAAAATATCTCCGAAACTCGTCCAAATGGAAAAACTCCAAGAACAAAGTAGATTCAAAACGTCGAAACGGTTACAAGCGAGTCGATAAAAATAGACATACACCAAAAATGGAAACTGCTAAAAATGGAAAGGTACGGATATTACATTCTCCCCCTCTAAAAAGGAGTTTCATCCCGAAACTTAAGAATCAAAAAGCTCGGGGTGCCTCGAACGCATATCCTCCTCCAACTCCCACGTTGCCTCTTCTACTCCGTGCTTCGACCATTGCACTTTAACCAAAGGGATGGTTTTGTGCCTTAATTGTTTGTCTCGACGCTCTAAAATTTTAATGGGCCTCTCCTCGAACGTGACGTCCTTCTCGATCTGCACGTTGTTGTGTCGAGATTTATACACCTCAACAGGCGATCGGCACAAAGACCGGGCGACCAAACCGGAGTTAGATAAACCACGGCACACCTACAGAATGGAGATCCCAGGTCAAATCCAAGTGCCGAGCGATCGACATCTAAGGCGATCGTCTCTTGGCACCAGGCGATCGACCCGAGTGCCCGATCAGGGACGACCGCCTCATGCCACGTGAAGTCAACATCCGCCAAGTCTGCGAATGCCGAAACTCGGGATAGAGACCCACGTGCAGATCCGGAAAAGGCGCCGCAGGATAAGGCCCTTTGACCCCAGTCTGTCACCATCTTCTCACCTACCGACAGACCCGCCGAAAGATCCAAGGTGGGACCTCCCGATACAGCAACAAGAGACGCGTATTGTCCTCTCATTGGTTCGCACAGCTGGCTGCCAACAGCAGCCGCGGACTTTAAGGCAATTAGCTCATGTGCTAAATACGTCGCCCCCGTATTATAATACAGGAAAGGTGATCGCCCGTCAGGATGAAGACATCCCAGCTCCTCCTATAAATAAAAGGATTCCTGCACTTGGAACAAGCCAGGCTGTTTTTGCTCTCGGCTTCGCTTCTCTATCTTGGCCACGTTATAAACTTCGTACATCTTTCTATCTCTCACTCTCGAAACCTCTTAACCCAAATACGGTCGGCAGAAACGAGAATAAGAACTCACAGAGCTTCAACTCTGGTTCTTCTGGCAATCACCAGCACTCAAGAGTTAAATAACTAGGGTCTTTTACACTCATTGTAATTGTACTCTTACATTAATATCTGTACTCCAAGTATTCGTATTAATAATATCTCGCGAGAGCATTCAAGCCCGGAACTAACAACCCCGGCAAATCTTGTGTTATTTCTTACCCACGGACGTGCTCTCGCATTTTGTTTGTTACTCGTCCATTCCAGCATATCATATCCGGATAATATTTTGGGTAACAACAATTGGCGCTAGAGGAAGGGGATCTACCTTCATTTTTATTCCGATCGTATCGGAGTATTGGATTGCGAATAGAGGATCCTTTGGCCGACTTTGGAATATAAGGACGTGCCTCGCTTCCCGATACTCCACCATTGCTCGCCAGTAGGTTTCACACTCGAACATATTTATTCGGTATTCTCCGTACCTTCGTGTGTCATATATATCCTCTAATTCTCTTGGAGATAGCTTCTCATTCTCATTGTTCAGACGAAATTCTAAAGCGATTGGCTCATGAGTGATCGGATCTCTTTTAACCGTTAACGTGCTTAGGAATTCCAATGTGAGGCATCTGTAGGTGGGCCAAAGTTGTGTCATCATCCACACCAAATTTATCCTTTCTAGCAGTTTCATCATGTCGTCCTTGATACCCATGGCTGTCATGCACTCATCGTCGGGCCATCTAGTTGGAAGCATTTTTTTTCTGCCCCAACATCTCCCACCGCGCTTGTCGGCTCTCCGGAAGTTCAATTCCGTACGTTTTCGGTGTCTCAACAGCCTCGTGGGCCGGCATTCTTGCCGGTTGCTCTATTTCAGTCGTCCGTCTCCCTCGTCCTCTTTGAGCAGTACCACGTCCTTGTTGGGCATTACCGCGTCCTCGACCTCTAGCCATTTTTCTGCAAGAAATTCATCAATTATCATTTGTTTCAAAAACTCAAGGTCAGAAATTTTCAATGATATGTTCTCCCCCAAACTTATTACCAATTGCACATTTACCCCAAAATAATCGTTTTCAACTTCATGTGAAATTCAACATACCAATCTTCTTGAAACAATTTTCTCTATCGTATACAACATACCTTTAGGTATAAGAATTTCCAACATGTGATTCAATTTACCAAAAATATCAAGATTCATGAAAAATCCCCAAATCTACAATTCAACTCATGAACCCTTATATCAATCAATAGTTCATAATTCAAACAATCTTAGGATAATTATAAACAAGAATTAATCATTCAGAATCGAAGAAACATACCTCCAATCCGGAGTATAATGGTGAAAAAATTGAAACAATCGCGAGCAAGAGAGGGATGATTTCGTCCGATTTCTAATATTTTGAAGCTCTTAGACTGTGGAATAATGATAAGAATCTTGTTCTTATGCTTGATTTAGCACAATTTATCTTTGCTTTTGATGATTTGTAAGGGTATGGGGGTTAGGGTTTTCGGATTTGGGGAAGAAGAAGGAAAAAAATAATTTGGGGAAGAACACGGCCGAGTCCTGTTTTTATACCCCGGATCGACACGGCCCGTGTAATACCTGCTTCGTTTTCTCAAAAACTCCCTGTCCACCTGAGCCGGCCGTGTCAATTGACACGTCCCGTGTCGTACTTACCTAGTTTCTCAAAAACATCTGCCCCGTGATCCGGCCGTGTCAGATGACATGGCCCGTGTCGCACCTGCTTGGAAAGTGAAAAAACACTGCCTGCCTGACCCGACCGTGTCAAATGACACGGCCCATGTCGTACAAGACTGGAAAGTGAAAAACCACTGCCTGCCTGTCCCGACCATGTCAATTGACACGGCCCGTGTCGTACAAGCCTGGAAAGTGCGCTTTTGGTCTCCGGGTCTTTTTCCTGCGAATTGGTCACCTACAGGTGAACCGGTCAGTTCCTCATCAAGTAAAAATAAAAATAAAGTGCGAATAAGAACAAAACTAAGAAGAACTATTTGGTTGCCTCCCAATACGCACTAAGTTTAACGTCTTCAGCCGGACGCCTGCAATAGGAAGTTCTATGGCTCGATTAAAGTTATCACGGACACGGCTTACTTTTGATTTGGATGATGGTAGTGTTTGACTCTTTGTCCGTTCACTTTAAATAGCTCACCATATCAGATCATGAGCTCGACCAGTCTGGGTGGAAGTACCTTCTTGATCACGAATGGCCCTGACCATCTTGATTTTAATTTTCCGGGAAACAATTTTAATCTTGAATTAAAAAGTACTTGTTGTCCCGGCACAAATTCTCATTTGACGATCATCTTGTCGTGCCATCGTTTTGATCTCTCTTTGTAGATTCGAGAGTTTTCATAGCACTCATCCCGGAATTCCTCCAACTCGTTCAGCTCTAACAATCTTTTCTCTCCAGCGGTCTCAAAATCCAAATTTATTCTTTTTACCGCCCACATCGCCCTACGCTCCAACTCTAGAGGTAGATGACATGATTTCCCGAATATGAGTTGGTAGGGGGATGTTCCAAAGGTGTTTTATAGGCCGTGCGATAAGCCCAAAGTGCATCGTCAAGCTTGGACGACCAATCTTTCCGAGATGTACTCACCGCCTTTTCCAGGATTAGTTTAATTTCTTTGTTAGCCGCTTCGGCTTGTCCATTTGCTTGTGGATGATAGGCCAATGATTTCTTTGATCGGACCCCATATTTTTGAAGGAGTTTATCCATGATTTTGTTTAGAAAGTGTGATCCCCGATCACTAATTAATGCTCTTGGGGTTCCAAAATGGCAAAAAATGTTCTTCTTTAAAAACTTCATCACCACTTGTGTGTCATTTGTTGGGGAAGAAATTGCCTCGACCCATCGAGATACATACTCGAATGCTAGCAGAATATACTTATTCCCAAATGATTAGGAAAATGGACCCATGAAGTCAATGCCCCAGACGTCAAAAAGTTCAACCTCAATTACGTTGGTCATGGGCATCTCATGCCGCCTTGAAATATTCCCCACTCGTTGGCATCTATCGCATTGTTGAATGAAGAGATAGCAATCTTTGTATAAAGTAGGCCAATAAAATCCGCTTTGCAACACCTTTGCAGCAGTCCGTGTTGCTCCGAAGTGTCCTCCGGTTGGTGAAGAATGGCATTGTTGAAGAATTTCCTCCCATTCCTCTTGCGGCACACACCTCCTCACTATCATGTCAGCACATCTTTGAAAAGTAGTGGATCATCCCACATATAGAACTTGATATCATGGAGGAATTTCTTTTTTTGATAATGAGATAAGTCCGGAGGTAGTATGCCTGCAACCAAAAAATTAACAATGTCAGCATACCAAGGAAATTTAGCTTCTACCATAAAACGTCGTTCGTCCGGAAACTCTTCTTTAATCCCTTCAATTTCGGGCTCCTCCTCCTTGTACTCAAGGCGAGATAAGTGGTCAGCCACCACATTCTCACAACCCTTCCTATCTCGAACTTCCACGTCAAACTCTTGCAAAAGAAGAATCCATCGAATCAAGCGAGGTTTGGAGTCTTTCTTTTCGAACAAGTACTTGATAGTTGCGTGGTCCGTATGTACTATCGTATTTGTCCCAATTAAGTATGATCGGAACTTATCAAAAGCAAATACCACGGCAATCATTTCTTTCTCCGTTGTTGTCTAATTTTGCTGGGCTCCATCTAATATTTTGCTTGCATAGTAAATAGCCCGAAAGAGTTTCTCACGACGTTGTCCCAACACAGCTCCAACCGCATAATCACTTGCATCGCACATGATCTCAAAAGGTTGAGGCCAATCCGGTACTACGAGGATAGGAGCACTCACTAATGCCTTCTTTAGAGTTTCATATGCCTGCAAACACTCGTTAGAAAGAATGAAAGCAGTATCTTTTTCTAAAAATTTACTCAAAGGTTTAGTGGTTTTTGAAAAATCTTTTATGAACCTCCTATAAAAAACAGTGTGACCAAGAAAACTCCTAATAGCCTTTTCATTCGGAGGGGGAAGTTTCTTAATGGCGACAATCTTCGCTCTATCAACATCTAATCCTGCAGCGGACACTCTATGGCCTAGGACAATCCCTTCTTGCACCATAAAATGGCATTTCTCCCAATTTAGCACAAGATTAGTATCTTCACAGCGCTGCAAAACTAAAGTGGGATTATGCAAGCAATGATCAAATGAATTTCCAAACACCGAAAAATCATCCATGAATACTTCCATTATATTTTCGATCAAACCATGGAAGATAGCCATCATGCAACGCTGAAAAGTGGATGGGGCATTACATAATCCAAACGGCATCATACGATAAGCATAAATTCCATAAGGACATGTAAATGCCGTTTTTTCTTGATCTTCCGGCGTTATGTAAATTTGATTATATCCTGAATAGCCATCAAGAAAATAGAAAAATTCATGCCCCACCAATCTATGAAGCATTTGATCAAGGAAGGGGAGAGGAAATGGTCTTTGCGAGTAGCCGTATTCAAAGCCCTGTAATCTATCACACTCGCCATCCCGTAACTACCCTCATAGCAATTAATTCATCTTTCTCATCTTTAGTCACGGTCATCCCCTCTTTTTTTGACACAACTTGCGTAGGACTCATCCACTCACTATCGGAAATTGGATAAATCATTCCAGTATCTAAAAATTTGAGCACTTCCTTTTTTTACCACTTCTTTCATTATAGGATCAAGTCTTCGTTGATTTTGCACTTTAGGTTTATAATTTTCTTCAAGCAAAATCCTATGCATGCATATTGAAGGGATAATTCCCTTCAAGTCTGAGGTAGACCATCCCATAGCCGACTTATGAGCTCTCAACACACGAAGCAATTTATCTAATTGAGTAGAGGTTAGAGAAGATGAAACAATTACCGGATTTGTATTATTACAATCGAGAAATGCATACTTGAGGTGTTCTGGAAGGGTTTTAAGGCCCAAGTTTTGTTATGATACACCTGACTGAGTGGAAACGGACCGTAAGTTTTGGACTGTGTCAGTTGACACGGCCGAGTCGCCCGTCAGCTTGATTTCAGCAACTACTGCATGCTCCTCTTGTTCTGTCTCTCTGTCAAAATCGTCGAATTTATCGACTTGTGGTTCTTCCTGCAGGGAATTTAATTCACAAACATAATCAAACAAGTCAGTATCATCAAACTCCAAGATTGAGTCACTAGAAAAGCATGAGTTCACGAGAGCAAACTCTAACGGATCTGCAGATAATGAGTGTAAGACTTTTTTCTTTCCATACGAATTGATACTATCAATAACATTGCAATATTCCATATCATCATGAACTTTCATAGCTTTAAATATGGAAAATAGAACATGCTCATCGTTAACACGTAGTGTTAATTCTCCCCTTTCAATATTAATAAGAGCCTTTCCTGTTGCTAAAAATGGATGTCCAAGAATAAGTGGTAGATCTTCATCTTCTTCCATGTCGAGAACGACGAAATCCGCTGGAAATATAAATTTGTCGAACTTTACGAGCATGTTCAACAATCCCCTTGGGGTGTGTTATGGATCGATCCGTCAATTGTAACATTATCATTGTGGCTTTCATTTCCCCGACTCCTAATTTCCTGAAAATAGATAAAGACATAAGGTTAATTGAAGCACCTAAATCACACAAAGCTTTATCGAATGAAACTTTTCCCATGGTGCATGGAACGGTAAAGCTTCCAGGGTCCTTAAGCTTTTTAGGTAATTTGTGTTGGATAATAGCACTACATTCTTTGGTTAGTTTAACCGTCTCATGCTCTTCCATCCTTCTTTTTCTTGACATCACGTCCTTTAAGAATTTTGCATAATTAGGCATTTGTTCCAAAGCGTCTGCAAAAGGAATATTGATGTTAATTTTCTTGAAGATGTCTAAAAATTTTGCAAATTGGGCATCTAATTTTTCTTTTTAAAACGTTGAGGAAAAGGGAGAGGAACTTTAAAAGTAGAAGTAGAGTTAGAAGGCGTTTTAGACTTCTCAGCCCCCTTAGATGTGTCATGCTTCACTTCTTCTTCTAGAATTTTGATTTGATCCTCTTTGGCAACCTCGCTTTGTTGGACCGTTGGCATCTTTGGCCCTTCATAATTCGTTCCGCTTCTTAAGGTGATAGCTTGATAAGATTATTTTGGATTCACTTCGGTATTGCTCGGAAATTGTCCCCGGTGATGTTGACTCCCGACAACTTTAGCCAATTGTCCAATTTGAGTTTCGAGATTTTTCATTTGAGCTCCCATGGTGGTAGCTAATTGAGTAACATGGCCCTCGATTTTGTCTAATTTTTCCTCATCTCGACTAAATCGACTCTTTGTTTCCATCATAAAGGTAGCTAGAATATTCTCGAGATTTGACGTTGTCTTTGCTTCTTCAATTATTTTACCATTTGACACTTTGAATCCGGTCGGTGGTTGTAAGGCATTCTTTTGATTAGCATAGCTAAAATTTTCATGATTTTTGTTGGAGGGGTGGTAGAAACCCGGCGGTGGATTATTCCAGAAATTGTTGTAATTCCGATTATTAATGTAATGCGCCTCCTCCAATGGGTCGGACGGTAGTGACTTCATTGAAGAGTTATTTTCGAATCACTTCCTTTTGTTAGGCCCCCCAACTGAGTAGTTAACATCGTCATTTGCGCGGTTAGTGCCTTGATAGGGTCCGAATCGGATATCTCAGACACCCTTCTAACATTTGCTCTTTCCATCGGCCATTGATAACTATTCATAGCCATTTCTTCTATTAATCTATAAGCTTTTTCAGCGCTTCTTGCTAGAAATGCCCCTCCTGCGGAAGCATCAATAAAATTCCTCGTTTCTCCCATAAGACCATTGTAGAAAAAACACATTTGTTGGTCTTCTGGGAAACAATGTCAAGGACATCGCCTTAGTAGGTCTTTGAAACGTTCCCATGCTTCATATAACGGTTCGGAGTCCAGTTGATGAAATTGAGTAATCTCACTTTTTAGCTTCATCGTCTTGTTAGGTGGGAAAAATTTGAACAAAATTTTTTCGTTCAAATCCTCCCATGTACTTATACTTTCCGGAGCTAAAGTTCCAAGCCAGTTTCTTGCTTTCTCTCTCAAAGAGGATGGAAACAATCGTAAGCGTATTTGCATCATCCGAGACCCCATTCATTTTGATAGTATCACATATTTGCATGAAATGTGTGAGATGGGCATGCGGATCCTCGACGGTAAATCTTCCAAATTGATTTTGTTGAAACATTAAAATTAAGACGGGCTTCAACTCGAAATTCAGAGCATTGATTGGAACATGAGTGATTCCTCCAAAGTTTCGGTCAGGCTTTGGTCAGAATCCAACTCGAATATTGCACCCTAGTTGCTGGATTTTCAATCCTTCCGCCATTGTTGTCCTGGATGATTACATTCTCGTTTCTTGTGTTCGTGTTATTCATCCCCGTGTTGTCTCCTGCTCTCTCCATGTCTTCAAAAAGATCCCTTCTTAGTTTTCTTGAGGTAGCACTTGTTCTTCGGGCAAATGCTTCTACTTCCGGAATGAAAGTTTCTAAAGGCACTCGAGATGAACGAGTGTTCATGCACTCCCTGAGTAGAAGATAAATTTGCACAACATGAGTTATGTAACAAAAATAAGAAAATGTCTAAAGTAAGACTAGAAACACTTATCGTAATATCAAAACTAATAAAAATAAATTAGTCCCCGGCAACGGCGCCAAAAACTTGTTCGCTCTATTTTTAAACAATCTGCAAGTGTACGGAGTAAATGTAGAAAGCGGCGAGCAAGGTTGTATTCCACAAAGACTAATTATTCATATTGTATTGATTACTAGATTATAGTAATCCCAATTTTATCTAGACGATCGATAGGGTGGATAAATGGTTAACGAAATATAATAAAACAATGACAATTAATTTAAACAAGTGAAAATATCAGAATTAAAGAGAATTTTAAGAATTTTGAAAGATATATTCCAAGGCTAGGTTTCCGTTGATCACTAAGTTTGGTCGGGATTGATGTCGAAGGGTTCTAAGTGCGTTTCCAAAATGATAATCACAACAATATTCTAAAGTCCCTCTCGAGATGCATTAAAACGTAGATTAAACAACATATAACAAGGTCTCCGTCTATTATAAATTATCTAACTCCAAAAGTTCATAATATTAAATACATCATAGTTTATCACCGATTTCTCAATCTCGCAATTAACTATGTCAAAGACTCGAAACCTATTAAAGCCCTCTTCTCTCGAATTATGAGCAATTAAGTTTAACATGTAAAAACATTGATCAAGTGTTCTAACATGAATCAAAACCAAGTATTCGATAAAGAAATCACACTAGATATATATAATCATCAATCTCTCAAAACCATCATGAATCAACGTATTCCCATGCCCAGAATCTAACAAGTTTAGCCGGACATGATAATGAAAGAAAGATTAATAATCATCATGTTCATCATGTTCATCATGTTCATGAAACAACAAAATGAGTAAAAGATAGGAAGAAGATAAAACTCGGACGGTGTCTTGAGTGGTCTCGGTTCAAGCCTTCAAGTGTTCTTGGTGTGTTCTTCCTTGAGCTTCCTTCAAGATCTCCCTCTTTTGGTAGTTTTTCTCTCAAATTTTATGTTTTTTTTCTGTTGTGCGGCGATTAATATGCCTCGATAGGCGATCGGCATCACGATGAGGGAAGCCAACCATGGAAGACATACTCTGGACAAACGCCCAGAGTTCGGCACAATACAGCGACCGTCTTTTGGTACCCAGCGATCGTCTTTTGATATCTGACGATCGTCTTTAATGAGCGAACCAGAGGCGATCGTCTCGTGCCACGTATGGATCCAGCATCCGTCAAAGTCGTCGAAGACCGAATCTTGGACGGTGGCCCACGTGCGGATCTTCAAAAGGCGCCGACAGATAGGACATTTGACCACAGCCTGTCACCTACCGACAAGGCCGCCGAAAGGTACAAAGTGGGTCCTCCCCGGACAACGACTCAAGACGCGTGCTGGCTTCCCATTGGTTCGCCCAGCTGGCCACCAGCAGCGACCTCGGACCTCAAGGGAACAGGCCCACGTGACGGGACGATCGGCCATCTTATTATATTATAGAAAACGGTGGTCGCCCGCGATCGCCTGAGGAGTCCCAACTACCTTGTCCCCTATAAATAGAGAACTCACTGCAATGGCCAAGGAGAGGCGAATTAACTACGAATTCAGTGCAAAATACACACCAAAAGAGAATCAAAGACTCTTTGGGCAACCACTTATACATTCATAGTGATATTCATACACATTTATCATATATCCCAAGCAAGAACTCACAGATTCACTTATCTGGTTCTTCCGGCAATCTACGCGCTCTACAGCCTAGATAACTAGAAGTGTTTACACTCCTTGTAATAGATTCTAACATTAATATTTGTACTCGACAGTATATTTATTAATAACATCTCGCAAGAGCATTCAAGCCCGGGATTAACAACCCAGGCAAATCTTGTGTTATCTATTTTCTCACGGAAGTGTTCTCGCATTTGTTTGTTACTCGATCATTCCAGCAATACTATCTCCGGATAATATTTTGGGTAACAACAATTGGCGCTAGAGGAAGGGGAATCTAAACCTTCATTTTTATTCCTACCGTCTCGAAGAAGACTCACTGTTCTCCAGACATATACTTGAAGAAAAACCCACTGTTCTTCAATAGAAAACCTTCAGAAATGACATCTGCGACGACCTCCAAGAGAGCCACCTTAAGATCCGCCGGAAATCTCATTCCGGACCGGACCGAATCCCAGCCCACGGCGGAAGGCGACCGTGGCGACGCTAGGCTCTCACTCCCGCCCCCGAGGGACGGTTCAAGCCTCTCACTCGATCAGTTCCAGACCACGGAACAGATTGAAGAGGCTATAGCCATCCTCAGGGAGCGACAGAAGGCCAATGGCTCGCCTACCATCACTCTGTCAACCATCCGCCTGGCAAGCAAACGAAAGCTCAAGGGGATCTATGTCGAGAAATCGACAGAAAGCCCCGAGCCACAGGAGAAGGCTCTCGTAAGGCGGGACGATTCCGTCTTCAGCTGCCTGGGGAGCGATCCCTCATGGCGACCCGGGCACTCAGGCCCCAGTCGGGAGACATCGGTATCCGAATCCTTTACCAGGAGTTCGGCATATCCGACTCCCAGGAAACAGGTCGGCCAGCGAGCCCCTGCTCGCCCGAGGAAGGAACCCACTGGCAGGGAGCTCGTCATTCACCACGGGGCTAGGGGATCAGTACACGATCGCCTCGGCTCGCGCTCCGGGAGCCAATCGGCGAGCAGTCAGGCAACAACGATAGTCGCCATACAACGCCAGCTCGACGAGATGAAAGCGCTCCTGGAAAATGGGGCAGGTGCCAGAAAATCGATCATTGGGGCAAGCGAACCACTCACAATTCAGATCGAGCTCGCCCCAGTCCAACCAACGATCAATCCCCCACAAACACCTCTATGTGAGGGGAGAACGGATCCAGAAACCCACTTGAGCAAATTCCGGATCTACATGACCGGATGTGGAGCATCAGCTGCGACCAAGTGTCGAATGTTCCCATTAACTCTGGGCGACCTCGCCCACAGGTGGTACGTCTCACTACCACCTCGCTCAATCAATTGCTTTGAGAAGCTGGCGAAAGACTTCACGTCGTACTTCGCCGCCAAAGTCGCTCGCCCTGAAGGCCCCCACCGCATGATGAAAATCAAGCAGGGGAAGGATGAGTCAGACGAAGATTACATCGACCGGGTAGACGAGATAGTCCTCACCGGCGAGCCCATCAGCGACGAGCTCGCTCTCAACTCAGTCATGGGCGGATTCCACGGACGCTCGCCCATGTTCAGGCACCTCACAAAGGATATCCCCCCGACCTACTCGGTCTTCCGCGGCAAAGCCGCCGATTTCCTGGCCAGGCAGAGGATGCTCTCACTCCGCTTAGACGAGGGACCGTCCGAAGAAGGAAAGGCACCATCCCATGTCCAGAAGAAGACGGTCGCCAAGCCCAGAAAGGCGGTCGCCAAGCCGCCTGGCGAGTTCAAAGCCTTCAAGGATGTAGAGGTCCACCTTCTCCACAACCTCAACTTATCCCCGGCCCACATCTTCAACGCAATCAAGGGTCGCGAGTGGCTTTCAAACCAAAGCCGATAAGGGACCACGGTCATCTAGACCGTAGCAAATTCTATGCCTACCATAAGAGTCCCGGCCACAACACCAGCCAATGTCGCGACCTCCTCAGACAGCTCTGGCGACTGTTTGAGGAGGGCAAACTGGACAACTTGGTCACCAAGCCAGAGCCTAGGACGGAAATGACCGGAGGGCGCGAGCGCCGACAACACGAGAGAACTTCCCCCAATCCGATCGCCAGAATCGAGCATGAGCCGGAATACTCCGATGAATCGGTCCCTCCAATCAACCCTGGCGGCCGGATCAACATGCTCCAAGCGGGAGGTGGAAACCTCGGGGGCCTTTCCCCGGTTTCCACCATGTCAAACAGGAAGCGAAAGGCCGAGCTGAGAACATAAACTCATATTATTTAAAATTAATTATAAAATTTACTTACATGATCCAGAGTTACATAACTGAGATGCTAAGCCAATCATTCCCCTGAAAGATTTCTAAAACATCGGTGTGGCATACGTACAATGGCACATCAGTATCAACTAGGCCAAAGAAATCACCCAACGGCACCCGCAAATGATTATCATAAAGGGATGGGGAAATTTTAAGCAATTCCAAAATGGGATTTTGTACGGATTCTGAATCATCAACCGGTCGAACTCGTTTCTTTTTGGGTCACGCAATATCCTTAAAAAATATGAAATAACTATCTTAGTGAAGACTATTATTAGTTATTCTATTTTTATTTAATAAAATGTATACTTTTTTTGATAAAGATAAAAGGAAGAAATACCTGTGCTAAAACAGATTTGATTAGACGCCTTGGCCATGCAATAAAACCACCTACGGCTTTCCCCACTAAACTTACCTCCAACGTGGGAACCGGAACTGGAGCATCAGCGTCTCGAACATCTTTAACCACCACTCTAGCTAAATTACCAGATAGGGGCACACCGTGTAAGGTTGGCCCCCCCTCAATAACTCTCCCAAGGGCCACCAGACAAGGAGGATGCTCATCTATATACAACTCAACTCGATCGACCTTGTCCACATTTATCTCCTCCCCTGAGGGGTTTGTAGCGACAATACAACTCTCCTTTGTGCTGACACATAGAGGAGGTGTGTCATTATGTACTGGAGTGTGTTGAGATTGATTTAATGATTCCAAAGCGGGGCCGAACTGCTTCATTAAGTTTTGTGTGACTTCGTGTTTAATCTTTTGTGTTAGGCGCTCCAAAAATTCTGGACTTATTGATGATGTTGCCGACCCACGAGAATGACCTCCAAAGTACTCTCGAATGCCCACACCGAATCCAACACCACGAACACGACTCGGGTGCTCAGGTCGCCTAACTGCAGCTAATAATATATCCTTGTGACCCTCGTTAACAAAGGAACCCTGTGAGCACTGCTCCTCAAACTCATCTTACAACGAATAAAGATAGAGCATTGAATAACTTATAAAACAATCATATATTTAAATAAAAATTAATAACAACAAGTCAAACAGTTATTACTCGTGCTGTGGAATGGTCTTTAAGCATTTAGAGCTTTCTAGTTATTACATGGTAAAGCACGCCCAGGACAAAAAACCGGCCCCCGACAAAGGGGACACGTGGAATTCGACAAGAGCCAAGTGTCTATACAATTCATATGGAAAGCATGGCTACACATAGGAAGCAGAACATTAAAAAAGATCAATCTTTAGCCCTGAGATGAATTTGTGAAAAATAAAAAATAATAAAAATAATAAAAATGCAGCAGGGTACCTAATATAATGGCAACCTCATAAAAGAAAAACAAATTACTCCAATAGCCTAGGAGAATCGATTTGGTCTGAAAATCATAGAAAGAACACAGTTATAATACAATATGATAGAAAAGCACTTCAAGACCCAAAAAATGTGATTCTTATCAATCAATCAGAGCAATTTCACACCATGAATTTAGTTATCAATCAATCAAACAATCATTAAGTGGAAGTGATTTTTTTTAGCGCAAGTGGAAGTGATTCTAATCACCACAGTAAAGGGAAAATGCGATAGTCAAAATTAATAACTTACAATTCTCTTAGCAATCTCGCGTGCTGCATAAGATGTCATCTCACCCGATTTCTTAATTCGACCCAACTTATATTTTTGGTGGCGTGTCGGAGGATATGGAGGATCAACAATTGTATCAGCACCAGATTGTTTGGCTTTCTCTTGCCGTTGCTTTAGTTTACTTTCCATGATCTTCTCTTCAAGCCAATCATAACCTCCACGAGACATAGTATGGGGAGCCGTGTTCAGTTTTTGGATGTCATGTGCTTTTCTTCTTTTTACCTGTGATTATGAAGAGAAACACTAATACAAGAATAACAACACACAAGCATTGCAGTAGACAATAAAACTCAAATTTACCTCCCAAGAAGGATCTAGTCTAATCTTTTGAATTCATCCCAATCAGTCTCCGAGATATTATATTTTTCACAAGGAGACATGTCCTTGTATGCACCATATACCCAGTCACGTGTTAATTCTGATTTAAACTGTCTCCATTTTAAGCCCACTGATTGCAATATCTTCTCTTTCAATTGTTCGTTATTGCTAATATCAAAGCTGGAGTAACAATAACAATGAAAAATGAAGAATTAAGCAATAATAATAATATGGTAAAATATCTTAAAATGTCAAAACATGCGAGTTAAGTAGATAAGGTTTTAGTGAACATACCAAAACATCCTACCAAATCATATTCTTATTCGATTTTGGTACTTCTAACCATCTAGGGTGCAAAATAGAAATATTATCTCGAGCAAGTTTTCCCAAATACGTGCTTAACTTTAATTTATGAGCCCTTTTAGTTTTTTTTGTGACCTTATCGAGGTCAAGCGGTAATTTTTTTCCATCCACTCGTGTTTTTGTCATATCTTTATATCGTGTCGATTGTCTAGTTTTCCTCGATATAGTCTCTGCTGGAGAAGTGGAACGAGATGTAGGTGGAGTAGACATATTCCTATTTAGTAATAAGTTAATAAACAGAAGATCATAAGTAACGAAACAACCAACAACAAGCTTATATAGGGAATATGAACCCTAATTAAATTCTTGATATTTCCTATATTCCCTTCCTCTTGATATTGTCTTACCAGAATGTTGGAATCTTTCTTCCATGTCTCTAACTGATGTAGCATTGCATGCCCAATCATATGTAAAAATATAGCCAGACAGATTCATGTAGACCGACATCTTGAGGTGATGTCAAGCCAAACTTCGTTTTCAAGTCCTCTACTAAATTAATTAGTAAACACATGTTTTCTCATGCGAAATTGCTCAAAAAAGGAGATCACATGACGTTCTCTTCTATTCTTTATGAAGGTACTTCAAATAATAAATTCCAGATTTTAATTCTTCTACCCAAAAATATAGACATCACATGACGTTCTCTTCTATTCTTTATGAAGGTACTTCAAATAATAAATTCCACTAGCAGCAGTGCAGTGGTTAATTTTGTTGTAATGTAATGTGCAAGTATGGAAATTTTGTTGTAATGTAATATGTAAGTATTCGATTTGTCTATTATTAACATCATATTGATGATCCTCATTCATCATCACTATCCAAATTATCATCCATCCTGTAACACATAAACATAATATAAAATTATTTATCAAAGGCAATAGATTCGCCACCTAGTTTCTTGACTGGCCTTCTGTTTTGGGTGTATCCGTCGCATTTTTATTTAAGCGACACGAAAACAATCTTCAATTTTTTCACTTGACTTTTTTAAAATTTTATTATTCATTGTTTCACTCAATGTAGCAACCAACTCCAAGTGTTTTTTCTTACCATTGGTCCACACACACACATACAACCAAGTGTGTGCAAGATCAAATAGAGAAAAATACCTAGTGCACTGTGAACTAGGTGTAAGAATCACAATGACCATGTCTAAACCTGACAACCTGATAGCATAAATAAGCACAAAACCACCTAAAGCAAATTGCCATAGGGGGAACATCAACCGGAGAAAAAAAAAAAAAGAAAGAAAGAAAGAAAGAAAAATCCCTCAAGACAGGAGTGTAGCAAACTCACCTCAGGTAGTACAATGGTCGTTGTGCTGAAATAGTCGGATATAAAAGCCCGTGGATTTTTAGCAATTATCTTCACAAGCTGCAGTTAACCCGTGGATTACTAGATGAAACTCACAAGCTGCAGTTAGTCACGAGTACAACTATTCTGAGTAGAACTTAATGCACAAATTGGATCCATCATCGACATTAATGTTATTTTCATATTACTGGGATTACTGGATTTTCAGATTGATTTTTTGGGGTTTAATGGGTTTTCCATAACAAAGTCCCATGGCCTCAAGAACCTTCAGGATCAAGTGAAAAAAAATCAAGAAGATTAATTAAATTTAAAGTTGAAAATCTTCAAGAAGGGTTCTGTACAAATGTTAAAAAAAAAAAAAAATTGCACAATTAACTCCAGAAAAGTAGAAAATCTGTTAGGCTTGATCAGCAGAAAGTAAGAAATCCAAGGAGGAATGAATGTAGAAAAATATAGTAAAAATCTTGTCAAACAAAAAAATAACAAAAAAAAAATGTTTCTTTTGTAATGATCAATGCCAGAAAAATAGCACATAAATATGGGAGGAATATGAGCAGCTAACTGATTTCAGTTGAGAAATGGGTAGAAATATAGCAACTTGGGAATCACTTTACCAAATAACAAATACGTGAAGTTTAATTTTTCAAATGCCTTCTATTTCTAGTTTCGTATAGCGGAAAAAAAGAGTCAAAATCCTCATCATCGCCATCTATCTTTATCAATCCTTCACACAACAGAAAACTTTTTTTGTCCCCTAAGTTAGTTAGAGTGTTTGAAAAAGTCTTACAGTAAGAACTCTTAAGAGAACAACAGTACATCTAAAATTTAGGAGAAAACTTCAGAGAGAGAGAGCAACAGATCCAAGTATCAGCTGGAATATCTAACACCCACCTTAAAGATTGATCTTATTAGAGCTTCATCTTCTTCTCCCAGCAGTCTTTTCCTAACAAATAGAACCAAAATAATTTAGTACAGAACAACTAGGATTAATGTCTAGAGGAGAGTAAATATACACAAAGAGGTCCATGTTCTTACAGTTTGGCAAAACATGGCCCACATTATTACCTATGGTAGTATAGAGAAATAATCAACATGTTTTTCTTATTTATTATCCGTTTACTTTCATTTGTATTATGCAAAGAATTAGTAATGAAAATTCTGTCATTAAATGTCAATCTTTTTTTAAATAACTGCTTTATTTGATAGTTGAAAATCCTAATCCTATCATATAAAATAGTTGGTTTATAATGGAGTATATAATATGACTAGGATTTTCAACTATCAAACAATATTTAATGTAAAACTCATCTGCCTATGCTGTTAGGACAATCTTGCTATCAATACAGAGTTTCCTTGAAGGTACATTAATTTTGCAACTGTTTTTACTCAATGCTATTGGATCCCACTTTGTTTCTTTATTATTAAAAATACGTTAATAATGTGTAGTTTGCAAATATTTATTCTATTGAAAACTCATCCGTCTTGGCATCCACGAAAGCGCTCTCAGCCAGCTCAACCACCACGAGGGAGAGGACCATAAGGGGAAAGAACCGGCTGTCGGACAAACCGGCCGAGCAGAGCGACGAAAAGAGCCGACCGAGCACGCCTCAAATTTTCACCCAGGCCTACTAAGGACCGGACCGGGCAGAAACATCAGGGCCGGCCCGATGACCAGACCGGAAGGGCCGACCAGGTACCAGAAAATATATTCCAGGTCACAATCATGATATGGCCGATCAGAGCAGCGGGAAACCTGAGGGCCGACCCCAGAATCGACCACAACGGATAAGTATTGCCAAAGTCATAAAGAACAAGCAGGCAGGACATGCGAATGTGCACATGCGGTTAATGCCATCGTCCTCCCTCTTCCCAAAGCAGTCCCCAAAGGGCGCCATGTGTCTGAGGCACGCTCTCCCTCTGACATGTGTTTGGAAGCATTCCCAAACACTCTCCAGTTGTCGCCCGATTATTGGCCCAAATTCTCTATATATAGAAAGAATGTAGAAAGAGAAAGGACTTTTGGAATTTATCAAAAAATATATAAGAGAGAGAAAAAGAGAAGACTTGTAATAAGCAAGCAAAAAAGATAGACCGACTTAAATACTCCAGCTCGGCCTATCCAAAATTACGATCATTAATAAAATTTAGTGATCCCATTTATTTCATCTTTTTTATTATTTTCTACGTGGCTTCGATCCATTCGTCCAGATCAGCACACGTGACGTTGACCAAATCAGCCGTCAACAGATTGGCGCTACAAGAAGGGGACCTATCCGACCAGAATTCCGATAAAAAATCATTCCCCAGAGATGACTCATGAAATATCTAAAAATCCTCAACCCGCCACAGAGGAAGAAAACCTCCGCAAGGTGGCAGAATGCTTTAAGCATCCGGCGTTCATCCAGGGCATGACCCCCCTCATGGCGGGGGTCACTGGAGGCGGAACCCTTCAGAAATCCAAAGACCAAGCGGAGGCAGAGTCTCAGACGATCTGTCCAACTGCCTCTAGGCGGGATCAAAAGAGGACCGTCTCTCGAGTCGTCAGGGAAAAGGCGGAAAGCCACGGAGAAAGCTCTCATCTGTAACACCCCCAGATCCAACCGGGAGTATTACACGCCGTGGGCCCCGCGCCGGAACCCACCAGGCTAAAAACCAATTACAAAAACGCCCAAAAAGGCCGATGACGGTAGTATTTTCCAAAACTCACAAAATCATTTGAAAACACCAACCACCGTCAAGATAATCAAGGCCAAAAACTCGGTTTAGGGAATCGGTTTTCGAAATCAAACTCAGTTGGCATAAAGCCGAAAGCCATTTGAAAGAACTCACGCAGCGGATAAAATACAGTCCAAGATACATATACATCAATAATTAATACACAGACAAGATACACGATTCCCCAACAATATGCCATAGCCAGTATCGTCCGGAATCCTCGCCTCACGACCGCTACCATCAAAGTCCTCAATACCTGAAAAACGAGTCCCACAACGGGGTCAGCAATAATGCCCGACAAATAACCGCAAGTACATAAACATAAATATTCACATGCCATGCATCATGAGAATAATAACCTCAACGATAACCTTACCACTTCCGGTAATCCAACGATTCTCGTCAAAATCCCAATATCACGATAATACCATAAAAATCCCAATATCACAACAATACCGTATAATACCTCAATACCGAATACTTTCTCGTACATAATCCTCTATATACGATTACCATAAAACATACCTCTATCCGGACTTCCTTCCTAATGCAAACCACGTACCAAGAATATCCAAAATGACATCAACAATATCCGAATACTACAAACTTCCCAAGATTGTCCAAATATCTCAACAATCATCAACTGTGCATTCTAATCCTTTTAGAACATCACTGAACATTCATCAATACGCAATACAACATAAAATACTTATGAAATGTAAATGGAATTACTCATCAAAACATTACAACCGAACAAGTAAACACTTGCCTGGATACCAACATGACAAAACCAACACCGAACTCATCGCCCTCGTCTACGAGCTCTTCAGACCCAACTGGAACGAATCTACGGTCTTCCAACGAAGCACAACAGTTATACCTATTGATTAATCACCCTAGAACAATAATCATGTCAATAATCGGACCAACTCGGTAACAAGGATCATAACATGCACAATCTGGAATTCAACCTCGTATTATGATCCAGAAATCCATCTCAAAACGGTTTAAACGAATCATCATCTTTAATAATATGAAGAAACATTCGAAGTTCTTATCAAAATCCATAAAATCCCATATAACATCGTTATATGATTATCCAACATGTTCCTCACATGTAATCATCCAAGAAAAACGAACCATTAACAAAGGAATACGAAGATTACTTGGTTTAGACGAACCAAAAAGAAGAACACTAGAACTCCATCCAAAGAATCATGAACAACTTGAAGAACAAGGCTTGAATCCAAGCTCTCAATCTTAATCTTGTTAAAGATTATCATTATACAGTGTTTGGGATTCCCAAATAACTCCCAACTCTCTCTCTCCCGACTGAGGAAGACGAATGGACGAAATGCCTCACAATACCCGTCTGTCCCCTTTTATAATATTCATTATTAGCGTGCGCTAACATCTCATGTTTAGCGTGCGCTAACTGACTTTGTTAGCGTGCGCTTATCGGGCCCGGAGGCTACCGCCGCTTCGCCAGAATTAGCTTACGACGTAATGCCCATGCATTAACGTCGTAAAACATCATGCCTAGCGACGCAAGTCCTTGACCTTAGCGTGCGCTATCCGGTTGACTTGCTACGATCGTGCCCCCACATGCCGAAGCATCCGCGACACGGATTCCTTTGACCGATCCGGAATTAGCGTGCGCTAATCATACGGTTTTAGCGTGCGCTAGCCCTACATGACAAACACTCGTTGACCTTATCCGGACACGCGTCGAACATGGCGGGTCCACCGGCCAAAGCTAAGATTCCATTATTGGCGTCGATGTTAGCGTGCGCTAACCAACATGCGTTAGCGTGCGCTAATCAATATAAAAATCAACACGGGCCTACTCGCTTGGTCACCTTCCGAAACTAACCCGGCAAGTCGTTACGTGCGTTAGGGGTCCTCCTTAGCGTACGAATCGAACCTCTTAGCGACGCTATCAATACTTCGCGTGCGCTACTGCACCCGATGGCGTGCGCTAATGAACACTTATAGCGTGCGCTATCGTTGCTGTGCCTAGCCATATTCACTTATCCTCAACCAATATCTCGACATACCAATCAAACATACGACACAATGAATACATATACGCATTCAATAACATTATCAAACGTTCAGAACGTTCTCAAGCACAAATATCCATCAACGATATCCAACAGATAAACGAAAAATATATCCGAAAAATCGGGGTATTACACTCTACCCCCCTTAAAAATAAGTTTCGTCCTCGAAACTTGCAATCACTGTACAAACATCTCAACAGAAAATCCAAATCACCAAGGCAACCAAATAAATACCGAATAATATACTTACAGGTCTGTGAAGTCGAAGATCTCCCGTGATACTAGCATATGGCACCATTTCAAAAATCTCGACACAACAAGATTGCCAAAACAGGAATAATCACAATTTGAAAACGATTGGTCTCCGCCAAGACCACACCAAGTTTAGAGCACTGTCGAGTTTTGTGGGATCTGTGATGCTGTGTCTCCTCACCTAAAGTGCATGAGCCGCTCCTTGTCACATGCACGTATCACCGGCGTTCCACTCCACATCGAAAGCCGCACATTGCACGTGCCTCACACCTGCGTTCACTTCCCGATTGGAGCCGCACATTGCACATGACCACGGCACCGGCGTTCACTCCCTGCCTCGTCGGTCTCGGGAACACCAACAATCCCCAAACCCACACATCACCACGACAGTACTCAAAAATCACACAGAACCAAAACAACACAGTCCAAAATAGCTAGAAATCCAACTACACAAAAATCACGCAACTACCACACTGGTAGAGCCACATAACACACATGCCCGGTTATCACAAAACCATGGGCTCCGATACCATATTTGTAACACCCCCAGATCCAACCGGGAGTATTACACGCCGTGGGCCCCGCGCTGGAACCCACCAGGCTAAAAACCAATTACAAAAACGCCCAAAAAGGCCGATGACGGTAGTATTTTCCAAAACTCACAAAATCATTTGAAAACACCAACCACCGTCAAGATAATCAAGGCCAAAAACTCGGTTTAGGGAATCGGTTTTCGAAATCAAACTCAGTTGGCATAAAGCCGAAAGCCATTTGAAAGAACTCACGCAGCGGATAAAATACAGTCCAAGATACATATACATCAATAATTAATACACAGACAAGATACACGATTCCCCAACAATATGCCATAGCCAGTATCGTCCGGAATCCTCGCCTCACGACCGCTACCATCAAAGTCCTCAATACCTGAAAAACGAGTCCCACAACGGGGTCAGCAATAATGCCCGACAAATAACCGCAAGTACATAAACATAAATATTCACATGCCATGCATCATGAGAATAATAACCTCAACGATAACCTTACCACTTCCGGTAATCCAACGATTCTCGTCAAAATCCCAATATCACGATAATACCATAAAAATCCCAATATCACAACAATACCGTATAATACCTCAATACCGAATACTTTCTCGTACATAATCCTCTATATACGATTACCATAAAACATACCTCTATCCGGACTTCCTTCCGGAATGCAAACCACAGACCAAGAATATCCAAAATGACATCAACAATATCCGAATACTACAAACTTCCCAAGATTGTCCAAATATCTCAACAATCATCAACTGTGCATTCTAATCCTTTTAGAACATCACTGAACATTCATCAATACGCAATACAACATAAAATACTTATGAAATGTAAATGGAATTACTCATCAAAACATTACAACCGAACAAGTAAACACTTGCCTGGATACCAACATGACAAAACCAACACCGAACTCATCGCCCTCGTCTACGAGCTCTTGACTCCAATCGAACGAATCTACGGTCTTCCAACGAAGCACAACAGCTTATAACTATTGATTAATCACCCTAGAACAAAAATCATTTCAAAAATCGGACCAACTCATTAACAAGGATCATAACATGCACAACTGGAATTCAACCTCGTATTATGATCCGTAAATCCATCTCAAAACGGTTTAAACGAATCATCATCTTTAATAATATGAAGAAACATTCGAAGTTCTTATCAAAATCCATAAAATCCCATATAACATCGTTATATGATTATCCAACATGTTCCTCACATGTAATCATCCAAGAAAAACGAACCATTAACAAAGGAATACGAAGATTACTTGGTTTAGACGAACCAAAAAGAAGAACACTAGAACTCCATCCAAAGAATCATGAACAACTTGAAGAACAAGGCTTGAATCCAAGCTCTCAATCTTAATCTTGTTAAAGATTATCATTATACAGTGTTTGGGATTCCCAAATAACTCCCAACTCTCTCTCTCCCGACTGAAGGAAGACGAATGGACGAAATGCCTCACAATACCCGTCTGTCCCCTTTTATAATATTCATTATTAGCGTGCGCTAACATCTCATGTTTAGCGTGCGCTAACTGACTTTGTTAGCGTGCGCTATCGAAGCCTGCAGGCTACCGCCGCTTCAGAATTAGCTTACGTACGTAATGCCCATGCATTAACGTACGTAAAACATCATGCCTAGCGTACGCAAGTCCTTGACCTTAGCGTGCGCTATCCGAAGTTGACTTGCTACAGTATCGTGCCCCCACATGCCGAAAGCATCCGCGATTACCGGGATTCCTTTGACCGATCTGGAATTAGCGTGCGCTAATCATACGGTTTTAGCGTGCGCTAGCCCTACATGACAAACACTCGTTGACCTTATCTGGACACGCGTCGAACATGGCCGGGTCCACCCGCCGAAAGCTAAGATTCCATTATTGGCGATCTGATGTTAGCGTGCGCTAACCAACATGCGTTAGCGTGCGCTAACTGAATATAAAAATCAACCTGGGCCTACCTGTCGGTCACCTTCCGAAACTAACCCAGCAAGTCGTTACGTACGTTAGGGGTCCTCCTTAGCGTACGTAACCGAACCTCTTAGCGTACGCTATCAATACTTCGTTGCGTGCGCTACCTGTACCCAGTAGCGTGCGCTAATGAACACTTATAGCGTGCGCTATCGTTGCTGTGCCTAGCCATATTCACTTATCCTCAACCAATATCTTGACATACCAATCAAACATACGACACAATGAATACATATACGCATTCAATAACATTATCAAACGTTCAGAACGTTCTCAAGCACAAATATCCATCAACGATATCCAACAGATAAACGAAAAATATATCCGAAAAATCGGGGTATTACACTCTACCCCCCTTAAAAATAAGTTTCGTCCTCGAAACTTGCAATCACTGTACAAACATCTCAACAGAAAATCCAAATCACCAAGGCAACCAAATAAATACCGAATAATATACTTACAGGTCTGTGAAGTCGAAGATCTCCCGTGATACTAGCATATGGCACCATTTCAAAAATCTCGACACAACAAGATTGCCAAAACAGGAATAATCACAATTTGAAAACGATTGGTCTCCGCCAAGACCACACCAAGTTTAGAGCACTGTCGAGTTTTGTGGGATGCGTGATGCTGTGTCTCCTCACCTAAAGTGCATGAGCCGCTCCTTGTCACATGCACGTATCACCGGCGTTCCACTCCACATCGAAAGCCGCACATTGCACGTGCCTCACACCTGCGTTCACTTCCCGATTGGAGCCGCACATTGCACATGACCACGGCACCGGCGTTCACTCCCTGCCTCGTCGGTCTCGGGAACACCAACAATCCCCAAACCCACACATCACCACGACAGTACTCAAAAATCACACAGAACCAAAACAACACAGTCCAAAATAGCTAGAAATCCAGCTACACAAAAATCACGCAACTACCACACTGGTAGAGCCACATAACACACATGCCCGGTTATCACAAAACCATGGGCTCCGATACCATATTTGTAACACCCCCAGATCCAACCGGGAGTATTACACGCCGTGGGCCCCGCGCCGGAACCCACCAGGCTAAAAACCAATTACAAAAACGCCCAAAAGGCCGATGACGGTAGTATTTTCCAAAACTCACAAAATCATTTGAAAACACCAACCACCGTCAAGATAATCAAGGCCAAAAACTCGGTTTAGGGAATCGGTTTTCGAAATCAAACTCAGTTGGCATAAAGCCGAAAGCCATTTGAAAGAACTCACGCAGCGGATAAAATATAGTCCAAGATACATATACATCAATAATTAATACACAGACAAGATACACGATTCCCCAACAATATGCCATAGCGATGTCGTCAGGAATCCTCGCCTCACGACCGCTACCATCAAAGTCCTCAATACGAAAAACAAGTCCCACAACGGTCGGCAATAATGCGACAAATAACCGCAAGTACATAAACATAAATATTCACATGCCATGCATCATGAGAATAATAACCTCAACGATAACCTTACCACTTAGGTAATCCAACGATTCGTCAAAATCCCAATATCACGATAATACCATAAAAATCCCAGTATCACAACAATACCGTATAATACCTCAATACCGAATACTTTCTCGTACATAATCCTCTATATACGATTACCATAAAACATACCTCTATCCGGACTTCCTTCCGGAATGCAAACCACAGACCAAGAATATCCAAAATGACATCAACAATATCCGAATACTACAAACTTCCCAAGATTGTCCAAATATCTCAACAATCATCAACTGTGCATTCTAATCCTTTTAGAACATCACTGAACATTCATCAATACGCAATACAACATAAAATACTTATGAAATGTAAATGGAATTACTCATCAAAACATTACAACCGAACAAGTAAACACTTGCCTGGATACCAACATGACAAAACCAACACCGAACTCATCGCCCTCGTCTACGAGCTCTTCAGCCCCAACTGGAACGAATCTACGGTCTTCCAACGAAGCACAACAGTTATACCTATTGATTAATCACCCTAGAACAATAATCATGTCAATAATCGGACCAACTCGGTAACAAGGATCATAACATGCACAATCTGGAATTCAACCTCGTATTATGATCCAGAAATCCATCTCAAAACGGTTTAAACGAATCATCATCTTTAATAATATGAAGAAACATTCGAAGTTCTTATCAAAATCCATAAAATCCCATATAACATCGTTATATGATTATCTAACATGTTCCTCACATGTAATCATCCAAGAAAAACGAACCATTAACAAAGGAATACGAAGATTACCTGATTTAGACGAACCAAAAAGAAGAACACTAGAACTCCATCCAAAGAATCATGAACAACTTGAAGAACAAGGCTTGAATCCAAGCTCTCAATCTTAATCTTGTTAAAGATTATCATTATACAGTGTTTGGGAATCCCAAATAACTCCCAACTCTCTCTCCCGACTGAAGGAAGACGAATGGACGAAATGCCTCACAATACCCGTCTGTCCCCTTTTATAATATTCATTATTAGCGTGCGCTAACATCTCATGTTTAGCGTGCGCTATAGCCTTAGCGTGCGCTAACTGACTTTGTTAGCGTGCGCTATCGAAGCCCAGAGGCTACTGCCTCGCTTCGTAAACTAGCTTACGTACGTAATGCCCATGCATTAACGTACGTAAAACATCATGCCTAGCGTACGCAAGTCCTTGACCTTAGCGTGCGCTATCCGAAGTTGACTTGCTACAGTATCGTGCCCCCACATGCCGAAAGCATCCGCGATTACTGGGATTCCTTTGACCGATCTGGAATTAGCGTGCGCTAATCATACGGTTTTAGCGTGCGCTAGCCCTACATGACAAACACTCGTTGACCTTATCTGGACACGCGTCGAACATGGCTGGGTCCACCCGCCGAAAGCTAAGATTCCATTATTGGCGATCTGATGTTAGCGTGCGCTAACCAACATGCGTTAGCGTGCGCTAACTGAATATAAAAATCAACCTGGGCCTACCTGTCGGTCACCTTCCGAAACTAACCCAGCAAGTCGTTACGTACGTTAGGGGTCCTCCTTAGCGTACGTAACCGAACCTCTTAGCGTACGCTATCAATACTTCGTAGCGTGCGCTACCTGTACCCAGTAGCGTGCGCTAATGAACACTTATAGCGTGCGCTATCGTTGCTGTGCCTAGCCATATTCACTTATCCTCAACCAATATCTCGACATACTAATCAAACATACGGCACAATGAATACATATACGCATTCAATAACATTATCAAACGTTCAGAACGTTCTCAAGCACAAATATCCATCAACGATATCCAACAGATAAACGAAAAATATATCCGAAAAATCGGGGTATTACATCATCCCTCTCGGAAAAGTCGGCTTTCTCGCCCCATATCAGTTTTCGATCGACTGGGGGCAGGGAAGAAAGTTGAAAAGTGGCGCCAGCTCCCACCACTCAGAGTCAGAGCCGTAAAGAAGAAAAGGCTCCCCGCCAATTCCCAATCCCAATACAAGCACTACCTCAAACTCCAGGCGACAACTCGAGTGAAATCGAGTTCCTCAAAAAATGCCTTACGGAGCTTGAAAACAAATAACTCCAGCCATCCCAAAGTTCGGAATGGCTCATCATCTAGGAGATCCCCCTTGCCCCCAATGTTTTGGCGGAACCCCTCCCGGAAAGTTTAAGATCCCCCAGATTCCGCCATACAATGGGGAGACCGACCCTAATGCTCATCTCAGACATTACAACTCCTGGATGGACATGCATGGGTCTCAAGACGCATTTCGATGCCGGATGTTCTCCTTAACTTTTGGGGGAAAGGGCCCAGAGATGGTATCGATCGCTGCCCCACCATTCCATCCAGACATGGGCTCAGCTCACGGCGACGTTCCGATCCCATTTCATGGGGTCTTTAGTGCGAGTTGCCCCGCGATCCTCCATCGCCTCCGTCGTACAAGGGCCAAACGAGTCCCTTAAGGATTATATATCTCGTTTTAATAAACGGATATTGGAGACGGAACCCATGTCTGATGACGCGCTGACCATTATTGCTCAGGCCGGCCTCCTTAAATATTCTTTTTTCCGCTGGACGGTGTGCCAGAATGTTCCCCACACCTATCAAGAATTCTTGGAGTGCGCCAACTCCCATATTGCTGCCAAGGAAGCTATGCCGGCACCGGTCCTAGTCATGCCCTCCAATCAGAAAGGATCGTACAAAAAGAAAGAAGACAGGCATGACTATAAAGAGTCCCGCCAAGAACCCCGCCGGGAGAATAAGGCCCCCGCCTCCTCTTCGACAGCCCCATCATCCCAGAACTTTTGGGAGCGTAGGCCCGATCTCATGGCCAGCTTCGCCGAAATATACTCTGTCGGGGCCGCGTCCATATTTGAGCAGATAAAACACAAGAATTTGCTCCCGGTTCCTCGGCTGATCTACAAAGATCAAAAGGATATGGACTAAACCCGCTTTTATAAATACCACGAATCGGCGGGCCATAACACCGAGCAGTGCCGGGACCTCATCGCCGCCTTGATCGCGGTATGCGACGAGACCGGCTTGAGGCGATTTACCCAGAACCCACCCCGGGATCGCCAAGATCGGGCCGACCCGGCAAGAGCCAAAAGTGATCGAGTGCCTCCAGCCCCTAAATCTCCCCGGGAAATTCTCGCTATCATGGGGACGGCCGAGGTCGACAGTCATCGATCAAAGCGGCAAAAGAAGGCCTCCATTCGAGAGGCCACCACCTCTTATCAGCGGCAGGGCGCCGACTCGAGGGATTTCTATCAGTGGCCGAAGAAACCTCCAAAAACCCCCACCTGGCAGTCACTTTCGAGGAGTCAGATGCAGATGGTTTGGATCATCGCCATTCCGATGCCCTTGTCATCACTCTGCCTATAATGGGGATCCCAGTACACAGAGTGTTGGTAGACTCAAGGGCCTATGCCAGCATCATCTACCTTCATACCCTTCGCAGGATGAAGGTAGACCAATCCTATGTCAGACCCTACAACGAGGACATCAGGGGGTTTGCCAAGTGCCGCACCTCACCATTGGGAGAAATCGACCTCGCCCTGGAGTTTGGTCAGGGGTCGATCAAGAGAACGATGATCACTACGTTCAAGATCATCGACGTGCACAACTACCACAACGCCATCATAGGCCAACCTGTGATGTCAAGGCTGAGGGCCACTCGGTCCATTTATCACTTGTGCATGAAGTTCCCCACCCCGGATGGCGTCGGGGTACATAGGGGAGATCAACGGGCCACCCGGGAATGCAATCTCAGCATCCGGGCTCGCGAAATAAACGCAGCAGAGGGCACCCCGGGAAGCACACCGGAAGAAATGGGAGCCACCGAATCCGAACAGCTGGGGGAAGACGCCCGACTCGAACAGGAGGCCGAAGGTTCCGGGGCCGCTCAAGCCCTCGAAATGGAAATTGACCAGGATTCGGAATGAGGCCGCAGGCCAGGGAAAGAGCCGATCCTGGAGAAAGATCCTGTCGACCCGCGATACCAAAATCTGAAAAGGAAAATTCGCCACGCTGATCCGATGGAAGAGCTGGACCAGGTCGACATGGACACATCTAATCCCGTCCGACAGCTTAGGATCGGCCACAACCTCCAAGATCTGATCCGCTCCGAGCTAATCTTCCACCTGAGACAGAATTTGGACGTCTTTGTATGGACCCATTCGGACATGCCTGGGATTAACCCGGAATTCGCATGCCACCAGCTGAATATTGACCCCAATTCAAGGCCGGTTATTCAGAAGCAGAGGAAAATGGGGCCTGAACGGCAAAAGGGGCTAGAAGAGGAAGTAGGGAAGCTGATCGACAACGGGTTTATCCGGGAAGCCAGATACCCGACCTGGGTGGCCAACCCGGTCCTGGTGAAAAGCCGACCGGGCCGTGGAGGCTCTGCATTGACTTCTCCGATCTAAATAGAGCCTGCACGAAAGATAGTTATCCCCTGCCCCACATCGACTATATGGTGGACGCAACGGTCGGGCATGAGCTGATGAGTTTTATGTATGCATACTCCGGATACAATCAGATCCAGATGCATCCCACTGATGAAGAAAACACCTCCTTCTACTCGGCCCGCGGCCTATATTGCTACCGAATGATGCCTTTCGGGCTCAAAAACGCCGGCGCAACCTATCAACACCTGGTAAATAAAATGTTCAGTAGCTTGATAGGTCATACGATGGAGGTGTATGTAGATGATATGCTAGTGAAATCTTTGCATTCGGACGACCATGTAAATGACCTCAATAAAATGTTTGCTATTTTGCGAGAGTACAAGATGAAGTTAAATCCAAAGAAATGTTCATTTGGAGTAGGCTCCGAAAAATTCCTCGGCTACATGGTAAGCCAAAGAGGAATTGAAGTCAACCCCGATAAAATCAGGACAGTGACCAAACTTGTTCCAGCAAATTCGGTCAAAAAAGTGCAGAGCCTAACTGGACGACTAGCCACGCTAAGTCGCTTTATCTCTCGCTCAACCGATAAATGCAAACCTTTCTTTGAGGCAATAAAAAAGAACAAAGATTTTCAGTGGACCGACCCTTGCCAAAAAGCCTTTGAGGCCATCAAGGAAGTCTTGGCAGAAGCACCAATCCTGCAACGGCCGGAACGAGGAGAACCTCTCAACTTGTATCTCGCGGTGTCCGACTCTGCAATCAGTGCTGCTCTTATCCGGACAGAAAATGCGGTTCAACATCCGGTCTATTATGTTAGTCAGACCCTTCATGATGCCGAGCTCAGATACGCCCCGATGGAAAAGTTGGCCTATGCGCTCATAATGGTGTCCCGAAAGTTAAGACCCTACTTTCTGGAACATCAGGTAGTAGTCTTAACGACCCCTTAAAACAAGTCATCACCGACCCGACGTATCCGACCGGATGATCAAATGGGCCGTCGAGCTCGGACAGTTTGACTTGACTTTTGAATCGCGCACTGCCATAAAAGGTCAGGCCCTGGCAGATTTCATCGCGGAGTTCACACCAGCAATCACACAAGAGAATGACCGATCAGAGGAGTGGTCACTCTACGTAGACGGGTCGTCAACTGCCGACCGGGCAGGCGCACGAATAGTCCTCGTCAGTCTCGATCAACATTTGTTCTGCTCGGCTATTCACCTAGGTTTTCTGGCCACTAACAATAAAGCAGAATATGAATAGGGCTGGGAAAAAGACCGAACATATCGAAATACGGAAAATATCGTATCGAAAAATATCGAAAATTTTTGGTATACCGATTTTTTCGGTACGGTATGATACCGTTATCGGTATTTTCGATACGGTAACGGTATGAACTTTTGAAATTTTCGATATACCGAGGTATACCGAAAATTTTCGGTATACGGAATTTTTTTTGACATATACCGAAAATTTTCGATATACCGAAAAATTATCAGTATATCGAAATTTTCCAGTATACGGTATATCTAAATTTTCCAGTATACCAAACTCTGTATAGTATATTGAATTTTTTTTGATATATCTTAAAATTTTCAGTATACCGCAGAAGTTTTGATATACCGAAAAATTAACGGTATACCGACTTGATTTCGATATACCGATATTTTGGTACAATAACGGTATGTAAATGTCATATCGAATTTTTCGGTATACCGAAAATTTCGGTATGGTAACGGTATGATTTTTGTCATACCAAAACTTTCGGTACGGTATACGGTATGCATGATAATTTTCGGTATACCGTACCGAACCACCCCTAAATATGTAGCCCTCCTGGCCGATCTGGAAATGGCGACCTCCCTCAGTCTCGCTCGCCTCGCAAACTTAAGTGATTCTCAATTGGTAGTAAACCAAATTAGGGGTGAATACGAGGCCAATGAGCCCAAACTGGTCAAGTACCTCCGTCTGGCGCGGACCCGGCTGCAAGATTTTCGGGGAACTATACAACACATCCCCCGAACCGAGAACATCCAAGCCGACTCCTTGGCCAAACTCGCATCCAGCTCTGGAGCCGAACATATGGATGAGGTCAGCATAGGATACTATGCGTCATTAGCCCTAAAAATGGCTGAAGTCCAGGCAGCCGAACAATCGGAACCGCAAGGATGGATGCACCCAATAATCCGATATCTTCAGAGCGGCGTTTTACCCGAGGACCGAGCCCAGGCACGATCACTTCGAACTCAATCCGCCCGGTTTACCATCGTGGATGGGACTGTATACAAGAGAGGGTATTCGGTTCCATTGCTGAAATGCCTCTCCGAGTTGGAAGCAGAGTACGCCCTCAGAGAGGTGCACGAGGGTATATGCGGCAACCATTCCGGCGGCCAGGCACTAGCCTATAAATTGATCCATCAAGGATATTACTGGCCGAATCTTAAAAAAGATGCCATCGCGCTCGTGCGGAAGTGCGTCTGATGCCAAATCTTCGCTCCTCAGATCCGATCCCTGCCAGAAACCCTCACTTCCGTTTATTGCCCGTGGCCATTCGCCAAGTGGGGGATTGATCTGATCGGCCCCTTACCTAAAGGATGGAGGAGTACAATACGTCATCATCGCAGTCGATTATTTCACAAAATGGGCCGAGGCCGAGCCTATGGCACGGACAACCGAGCAGAAAATAGTTGATTTTATTTGGAATTCACTCATCTGCCGGTTCGGGATCCCTCAGTACATTGTCTCCGATAATGCCAAACAATTTTACAATAAGAAATTTTGGGCCTTCTGCGACGGCCTCCACATACGAAACAACTTTTCCACACCGTACTATCCACAATCCAACGGACAGGTCGAGGCGGTCAACAAAATTATAAAGCAGCACCTCAAGACCCGCCTCGAAGAACTCAAAGGTTCCTGGCCCGAAGAACTCCCTGGAGCCTTATGGGCTTATAGAACAACGCATCGGTCCGCCACTGGAGAAACATCTTTCTCCGTAGCTTTCGGCACTGAGGCAGTCATCCCAGTCGAAATTGGGGCACCTACCTATCGGGTAACCCATTTCGAAGAACAAGATAACGACTTGGCCCTCCAAGTGAGCCTGGACCTCATCGCCGAAAAACGGACCCAAGCAGAAATGCGGAACGCCATCTATAAAAGAAGATGCGAAAATATTACAACACCAAGGTTCACCATAGAAGTTTCCAGGTCGGAGACCTCGTTCTTAAACGGGTATTGGGACCGGATCCTGGACCACTTAAGCCCAAGTGGAAAGGACCCTACAAGATTAGTGAAGTCCTTCAGAACGGAGCCTACCGGCTAGAATATATGAACGGCCAGGGATTAACTCATTCGTGGAATGCTATATATTTAAAAAGGTATTATCAATAAAATTTGACTTTATTCCATTCTTAGCTTTGGCACTATATAAGACCGAGCCTGACTCGGCACCCAAAATGACCGGCTCCTCCGGCACTTTAAGACCGAGCCTGACTTGGCACCTCAAATGACCGGCTCCTACGGCACTATAAGACCGAGCCTGACTCGGCACCTCGAATGACCGGATCCCCCGGTACTATAAGACCGAGCCTGACTCGGCACCTCGAATGACCGGCTCCCCCGGCACTATAAGACCGAGCCTAACTCGGCACCTCGAATGACCGGCTCCTCCGGCACTATAAGACCGAGCATAACTCGGCACCTTGAATGGCCGGCTCCCCCGGCACTATAAGACCGAGCCTGACTCGGCACCTTAAATGACCGGCTCCTCCGGCACTATAAGACCGATCCTAACTCGGCACTATGAAAGTCCGACCTCGCATCGGCACAACCAACAGGAGATAAACAAAAAAAGAAAAGGAATAAAAGGCAAAGACCGAACCAACCCGGCCCGAATGTCCAGAAGAAAGCAGCTAAACAGGTGCTATAAAGAATATTTTATTCAAGGAAACATTTTTACAAAGTACATGCGAAAAAACAAAGGAAAAGAAAGACTGGCACGCAGGCCATACATGAAACAAAATCAAGAAACTACTCGACTCTGCCATCCCGGCCAGCCGCCTGGAAGGACTGTCCTTCACCTTCACCAGGGGGAGCCGATCCTGGACCTCCAGTAGCTTCGACGGCCTCTGGCTCATCAGCTTCAAGAGACTCAACCTGCAGGTCGGCCGTCTGAGACTCTATATAGGCCCGGACCTCCTCAATTGTCTTCCCTTCCTTCATGAGATCTAATATCTCGTAGAAAGTGGAGACATAGTTCAGGTTGATCAGCTCCTCGAACTCGGGCGTCTTCTTAAAGGCAGCCGCCCCATCAGCCAGACCCTTGCCACAGCCCTCGGCTTCGCAGACACCAACCCACTCGGTCATACGTTCAATTTGGGCAGTGGTTTCCTTCAGATAAGCCTCGTGCTCTGCCCTGGTCTCCAGACACCGCTTATGCGCCAGCTCGGCCCCGCGGTCATCTCCACGGCTCGCACCTTCTGCATATCGACCTCGATGGCCCGGCTCTCCAAAATCTCCATGTCACCCTTCATGGAGGCTATCTCCTCCTCCAAGGACTTGATCATGGAAGGACATAGATGGTGCTCCTTCCGGAGGGTTTGAAGCTCGGCCGCCACCTTCTTGTACTTCTCAACCAGGGCCTTGAACTCCCCAGTGGCCTTCACATAAGTGCCCAATGCACGGCCGAGCAGAGAATTTCCAAATTGGATCTGCTCAGCCGGATCCATGTCATTAGTCACTAGCTCCAGCTTGGGTGTCCAGCCCCGAATAGGGATGTGGCTGGACTCTGCCACCGCCGGAGCGACCCAGTCGAGCATCTCGGTAGTTGGGGTAGCTAGCCGGACATAATCGAGGAACCAGCACAGCCGCCGCCCCTTCATCTGAGCGCAAGGGTCCTCCCGATCCTTATTAACCGGAAGGTAATGCCTCTCCAAATCGACTAAGGCCTCCTTGCCAGTCGCACGGCCCATCCGGACAGGACTCGGAACGGATATAGGGACTTCAGGAGCGGGCTGAGCCTCCGCCTTGTTCACACTACCCTCAGGCTCGGTCTCACCCCTTTTTCACTTGCCCGTGCATGCCCTCCGCTCGGCGGCCTCGGCGGCTAATCTCGCCATGCGCTGCGCAGGAGTTTCCTTTCTCCCAGACGAAACTTTGACCCTGAGGACTGGAAAAGGAAGAAAGGTTAAAAAAAGGATCACCTGAGGAAGACATGATGCTCGGATCGGTGGATCGAAGGCCGGACGGCCAGAGATTTTCTTCAGTAACTAAAAGGTGCGACTTCCTCTGCTCGGTGGGAAGATCCAGAAGCTTTTCAATCCGGTCGTCAAACTCGGAGGATGTTTCCTGCGCCGGGATGCATTCTGCACAGAAAGCGAATGATGAGCGTTTGACAAAAAAGGAACAGAACAGAAAACGCAACACTTACGCATTTTTATGATGAAGTGCTCGGGGATCCGAAGCTCCGCATCCACGACGCCGGGCTCGAACTCATCCACCGAGCTCCTCCAAGATCCCCCGACATAAAACCACTGCTCCTTCCAGCTATGTATAGTCTCCGGCACATCCACCACCTCCTTGTGCATGACATGCCGAGCTGTTAATTAAAACCAGCCCGAGCTGGATCTTCCGACCGATCTCCACAGGAAGAGACTGTTGAACTCCTCAAAACTGGGCTCGGGTCAACCGTGCTGGTTGAAGAGGATGAAAAGACCCACCACCCGAGCCCAGGAGTTGGGATGAATTTAGGCAATAGGAAGGCCCCACTGCCTCAGCCACCGCGAGAAAGCCAAATGGATCGGGAACCTCAACCCCGCCAACAAGGAGCGGTAGTATACCGCCGCGCAACCGACCGGCGGAAGGTTAGGCCTCTACTCAGGATATGGGATAATCAACCACACCGCCGCCGGGATATTAAACCGCCGCCGCCAGGCCACCAGTTGCTCCTCTGTGACAGTGTTACGGATCAAGGCCGAGTCCCACTCTGCCTCCATGTAAAGAGATGGCCGAGGCTGAATCCATACCGCCTCAGGCTCAACTTCCTCTTCCTCTGAAGCCTCGCCGACCGCCGTCAACAGCACCACCACCTCCATGTCTCCAAATATCGGCGACCTCGCGACCTTGCCGCCTTCCTCCTCGTCACTCCAGTTGACGGGAACCCCGCCTATAGACAGATCCGCCACCCCTGTGCGGTCCGGCAACACGGTCAACTCCTCCGCCGCCGTCTCATCCCTCAGATCCGGCATCTTAAATAAGAAAGGAGGAAAGACTCATCGGAAATTTCTATCTGAAATCGGACAAGATACCAAAGCCCTCTGGTTTTTTATCTGCAAAAATTGGTCGTGAAAATGGCGGATGAAGGAAGAAGAAATGAGGATGAAGAGGAAACCCTTTACTTATAGGGGAAGGGGCGTTTGAATGGCATTAAATGCGCAGCGTGGCACATCAATGCGCGCTGAACCGTCGCGAAGACTAAGGGCGCGTGGACGCGCCACCAAATCAAATCTGGTCACCTGTCCCTCACTATGACACGGATATACAGAAATAGAATAGGCACGTCTCTCGAAGAGACGCCCCTTCGAGAATCTTGTTCTCCTTAACAAGCCGGATCGGCCTAACTATGTAACGACTCTAGCTCCAAGCCCTGGCACGGCCCTGGACTCGGGGGCCCTTGTTGATAGCCTATCCGTCTTGGCATCCACGAAACCGCTCCCAGCCATCTCAACCGCCACGAGGGAGAGGACCATAAGGGGAAAGAACCGGTTGTCGGACAAACCGGTCGAGCAGAGCGACGAAAAGAGCCAACCGAGCACGCCTCAAATTTTCACCCAGGCCCGCTAAGGACTGGACCGGGCAGAAATGTCAGGGCCGGCCCGATGACCAGACCAGAAGGGCCGACCAGGTACCAGAAAATATACTTCAGGTCACAATCATGATATGACCGATCAGAGCAGCGGGAAAGCCGAGGGCCGACCCCAGAATCGGCCACAACGGATAAGTATTGCCAAAGGCATAAAGAACAGGCAGGCAGGATATGCGGAACAGGCACACAGGACAGTTAATGCTTACTGTCCTCCCTCTTCCCAAAGCAGTCCCAAAGGGCGCCACGTGTCTGAGGCACGCTCTCCATCTGACATGTGTTTGGAAGCATTCCCAAACACTCTCCAGTTGTCGCCCGATGATTGGCCCAAATTCTCTATATATAGAAAGAATGTAGAAAGAGAAAGGACTTTTGGAATTTATCAAAAAATAAATAAGAGAGAGAAAAAGAGAAGACTTGTAATAAGCAAGCAAAAAAGATATACCGACTTGAATACTCCAACTCGACCCTATCTAAAATTACGATCATAATAAAATTAGGATAGATTTTGTCTGTGAATGTAAGTTTATTCAGACTCAATGTATAACAACGTGTTCCGACTTGGGATAGATTTTGTCTGTGAAGAACATAATAAACAATACCTCTGTCCATCATTGAGGAACAACAATTCTTCGATGTTATTAAGAATGCGTCATGTTCATCGTGACAATTGTGATATGAATTTCAATAGCTCAATTCATGAATTTTTCCAAATAACAAAAATACTCATAGCATTAAAAGCTGAATTCAGATTATTTCAAAAATTAGACAATTGCAAAAAAAAAAAAACACAATTAAAAGACAGAGAAACATAAGTTATAGAACCCAAACCTTCGTAGAAATAACAGAACCTGCCAAATCTCTTGCAATCTCTTGGATGGTCTTGTGAGGTTCTGCACGATAACTTAAAATTAGAAGGTCATGCTAATCACTGAACAACATAACTGATGAAGCTGAAGATACAGAATAATTTGGCAAGAAACAAAAGTGTGCCGACAAGTATGTACAAAAAGGATAGGAAAAAGTTACAACATGTTACAAACGAGAGACAATTAAAGTAGTGCCTGGTTGTAAAATTGTTTTGCAAAAGTTTTGCTCGATATTCTTTTGCCCCTTTTGAGAAAATATACTTTACCCATTCTCACTTTTCCATGCATCAATCACATCATATCACAAATATGCTATTCGCTATTTCTTATTTTTCAAGTCACCAATCACAGTCAATCACTATTTTACTTAAAAAAAATCATCACATCAGCATTAATCATCATATTTCCATCTGATATTTCTAAGCAAAGATGCTGGACATAAGAAAGACTATGATTATAAGAAGGTACAAAATATTTACCATACTAGAAAAATAATGGGTTTTCATGACCTTAAACAAAGTTGCTATCAGGACACGTTTGGTGGACGTGCTTATAATTTTGTATCTAAGGTTTTACTTGTACCCTTTTGCACAGTTTATCCTCAAAGATAAAACATGTAGGCAGAGCACACATTTATTATTTGTCACTTCTGACCTTCCAAGCAAGTATATGAGCTTAAGCGATGCATCAAGTAATTTTGAATTATTTGTTCGGAAAATTGTCAAATAAAATAATTTGATTACTTGTCCAAGGATTGAGGAGGCCATGTATCACTCTCAGATGAATAGACAGATGTATAACAGGTACTATGATTTGCGCTAAATTGAACGAATGGATTTGAAAGAAAATATTTCGACATAATGTGGCGATATACTCAACTTGAGGCATTACTGTACCCGTTGATATTTGCTATGCAAACAACTAGACTAGACTTACAGAGATTGAAAATGTTAGCGATAGTATTGCTCCTGGGTCACTTTAGTCACTTTAGCCCCCTGTTATCTCATTGTATTTCGGATTCTATTACTAAAATGTTTACTCCTTCAAGTTATTCTAGATTTTTACAATTTTTTATTATTTCTGATACTATTTATATTATTTTTTTAAATTTTATTTACTGGTTATAACCCATATTATATATATATACCATGTGAAACTTATTTAAATAAATAAATAAATTGCCCAAAATTGTAAACTGAAATCAAACGTTTAACATTACACGTATTAAAATTTTGAAAATAACAAAATAAAAATCCAAAAGTAAAATCCTAGTTTATATAAAAACGTTCTCTCATATGCCTTCATCATGATCATGACGAGTAGCATGTACATCATCCACTTCATTTTCTTCCAAAATAGAAGGCATGCATGTAACAGTCTCATAATTTTCATGTGTTGAGCCTTCATCTTCATGAGTAACATCCATGCTTCTACCTTGAAGAACCACTGACCATCTTTCATCACATGGATCGTTGATATAAAACACCTGTTTTGCTTGACATGCCATAATGAAAGACTCGTCCATACAAGCTACCTTGCGAAGGTCTACCAATATAAATCCCAACTCATCAATTCGCAAACCTGTGTTATTATCAACCCACTTACACTTAAAAACAGGCACTCGAAATATGACATAATCAACCTCCCAAATATCTTCAACGACTCCAAAGTAAGTTACAGATGCCATAACAGGATTTTTATCTTTAGAACTAGAAAAGTGCATGGACTCGGCTTGAAGAGTGACCCCACTATTTTGAACAGTACTCTTGTCATCCTGCGACTTTGTGTAGAAGGAGCAATTATTGATATCATATCCGCTCCAAGTAATGACAACAAACTTAGGCCCGTGTGCCAACCATTTTAATGTATCAGAAGCACTATTATCAAGACTAATTTTTTCTTTAAACCATTTTAAGAAAGTTTTGTTATGCTCGTTCAACAACCATTTTTCGTTCATGCGAGGATAATTCATCTTTAAAATATTTTTGTGAGCAGTCAAGTAAGGGAGGACCTCGTCAGTGTTATTTAATATATACAAATGCGCCTGAAACACTTCGTCTCGACTCTTAGTTTGGACTTTCACACCGCGAGTTCCCTTACCTTCACGTCTCCCATCATGACGAGGCTTCGGTAGCCCTACAGCTTCTATCTTTGACAAGTAATCTGTGCAAAACTCAACAGCTTCTTCGGCAACATATCTCTCGACAATAGATGCTTCCGGATGATGTGGATTTTTGGTATACCCTTTTAAGATCTTCATGTACCGCTCAACAGGATACATCCACCTTAAATAAACGGGACCACATACTCTAATTTCCCTTACTAAATGAACAATTAAGTGAAGCATGATGCAAAAAATGAAGGAGGAAAATACATCTCTAATTGACACAAGATAATGGAAGTCTCTTTTTCCCACTCATACAACTTCATAGGGTCAACCACTTTGCTGCATACGGCATTAAAGAAATAGCACAAGAGAGTTATGGCATGTCTTACCTTTTTAGGTAAGATGCCACATATGGCCACCGACAGGAGTTGTTGCATTAATACATGATAATCATGAGATTTCAATCCAACTAACTTAAGATCTTGCAATGACACAAGACTCTTGATATTGGAAGAATATCCCTGCGGCACTTTCATGCCCCGTAGACACTGACAAAAACTTGTTCTCTTTTTTTTGATAAAGTGTGACATGCTGGAGGCAAATAGGTATGTTTACCTACTAATTGTGGATGTAGCTTTGGTCGTATACCCTTATCAAACAAATCTTGTCGAGCCTTCACATTATCTTTCGTCTTACCTTTAATGTTCAAAACTGTAGCAATTACACTATCACACACATTCTCCACATGCATAGCATCAATACAATGCCTAACATCTAGATGGGACCAATATGGTAGATCAAAGAATATCGACCTCTTCTTCCAGATATTTTTCTCAATAGCCTTCTTCTTGGTCTTCCCAAATATATTATTGATGTTTTTAACCCGATCATAAACCTGTTTACCCGTCAAGGATGTAGGTGCAGTTCCATACTCTTGAGATCCGTTAAAAGCTTTATTTAATCTATGATAAGGGTGATAACGTTCAAGAAACCTTCGATGTCGAGTGTAAGCAGTCTTTTGCCCATGCTTTAGTTGTATGTAACTTGTGTTTTCTTCACATATAGGACATGCATGATGCCCCTTAACACCATACCCACTCACATTTCCATATGCTGGAAAGTTGTTAATGGTGCAAAATAACAATGCACGCAACTTGAAACTTTGCTGACGCTACCCATCAAACATGTTTATCCCTTCCTCCCATAACATTGTCAAGTCTTCAATCAAAGGACTTAGATAAACATCTATGTCATTTCCTGGTTGTCTTGGGCCTGAAATCATCATAGATAACATAACATATTTCCGTTTCATGCACAACCAATCAGGTATATTTTAAATCACAAGCATAATCGGCTATGAACTATGCTTACAACTCATGTTACCAAATGGATTCATCCCATCTATAGCAAGTCTGAGTCTAAGATTTATTGCCTCATTCCCAAAATCTGGAAACAAGTTATCAATTTTCTTCCACTATAAAGAATCAGCCGGATGGCGAAGCTGTCCATCGCATTGTCTCCCATATGCATGCCATATGAGGTTCTTCGCATCATCTGCATTAGCAAACAATCGCTTAAACCCTGGAATTATTGGAAGATACCATAACACCTTCGCAGGGGAACCTCGTTTTGTGCTATCATCACTACAATCATCAGACTTGGATTTGTACCTCGATACCCCGCATGTGGGACACTTATGCAATGTTTCAAACTCTTTTCTGTATAATATGCAATCATTGGGGCATGCGTGTATTTTTTTATACTCCATTCCCATCGGACACAATATCTTCTTTGCCTCATAATTACGATTCGGTAATGTGTTACCTTCTGGAAGCATCTCCTTCAACAGTTCAAGCAATTCGGTAAAGCTTTTATCACTTCATCCATTTCTTGCCTTCAGATTAACCAGTTTTAACACTACTGACAATCGTGTAGAGAGTTTACATCCCGGCCACAAAGGTACTTTTGAATCACTTTCCAACGTATCATAAACATGTGCTCGTTGAAAAGATTCTTGTCCAACATCACAAATCATGTCTTCAACTCGATCATATGTATCTATATCAATGTCATGAGTGTCTTTCGTGTGCTCACTTGAAAAGTCCACCAATTCACCATGCCATGTCCATATTTTATAATTCTTGTTAATTCCATCACAAAGAAGATGTTCTCGAATCTTGCCAACTTCGTGCCTTCTTCCATTCACACAATTGATACAAGGACAATAATATTTTTGATCGGGTTCTGGTCGATTTTTTTGTGCAAATTCTAGAAATTGCTCAACTCCATTCTCATATTCATCACTTATTCGACTAGCATTCATCCAAACTCGATCCATTTTAAGACTGTTAGATCAGTTTGGACAAACAAAATAGTTTCAAAACCAAATGACGAGAACATATTCAAAATAAAAGTTAACATCTAACAAGAATGTAACTAGTAAGAATCCGTAAGAATGTAACTATTATGGTATTATGTTTGTTTTGACACTATGTTGTCCATCGTTAACTCGAATGTCCAAAAGTTTTTTTCATTATAATTTAAAAACATGTCAGTGTCAAGGTATACAAGTTGAAACCTTTATAACTGTTTAAATTCACTTCTAATGTTATAATTTAAAAACTTGTTAGTGTTAGCAAGCTATACAAGTTGTCCATTCTTATGTAGAATTGTAGATAACCTCACTTCATTCAATTATTCAAATATAGATAAACTGCACATCACTAGTACATATCACTTAGTTCGAATGCAACACATTGAGACCGGCTAAAATCTTGGACAACATAAAGGCCTGCTGCCTAGTAAGATGCGACTAAGAAAAAAAAGAGAAGCAAAATACCACGAAAAATGCGACTAAGAATCGAGCAAAATACCACGAATCGAGCAGTAAGATGAACAATATTTTACCTGAATACTCGGTTGGAAATCTAGCGCCTCCGAAGCCTCGGCCGGAAATCTCAAAGGCCTTAAAGAGTGGAGTTCGATATCTGTCTAAAAAAAATAGAAGCAAAATACCACGAAAAATGCGACTAAGAATCGAGCAGTAAGATGAGCAAAATTTTACCTGAATACTCGGTCGGAAATCTAGCGCCTCCGAAGCCTCGGCCGGAAATCTCAAAGGCCGAAAAGCCTGTTAGCACCACCACTGGGCCGTGGCCTGCTTGACGAACGTCCTCGTCTTCAGAGATCATGAAGGAACACTCAGATTATCGTTTCAGAGAACGCTCTTCTTTGACAAGTTTCGAGAAGAAAGAAGAAACGGGGAAGACAGTGCGTTCCTTTCAAAGGCCGAAAAGAGTGTTATGCTCGTTTCAACGCGTAGGGTTAAAGAAAAATATAAACGATTCACATCGGTTACATATTAAAACCGATGTTATGTTATGATTTCACATCGGTTTTCTATTAACCGATGTTAAAAACCACTTAAATTCACATCGGTTCTTGTAGAAACCGATGTTAAACGAGTATATTCACATCGGTTTCTACCTAACCGATGTTAATATAGTTTAATTCACATAGGTTTTCATAAAACCGATGTTAAACTACTAAAATTCACATCGGTTCTAGTAAGAACCGATGTTAACGTAAAAGAAAATTACAATTACACCACCGTCTTTTTTTACATCGTTTTTCTTAAAAACTGATGTAAATTGGGCGATGTTGAATCCTATTTTCGTAGTAGTGTCCTGTCCAACACTTTTATCTCTTTTATAAGTATTTGGAGAATACCTGTCATTTCCAAATCCATTAGCATAGCATCATTGGACATATCAAATGGTAAAAAGAAACATAAACAGTAACCATTACAAATGCTTGAGTACTGACATATAATTTATTGTGTGCATTTCAAACAAGATGCACTTTAAGCTGCAAATATCAAAATATAAATAAATAAAAAAGAACATTCAATGGGAAAAGGTAGTCCGGATAGAGATAAAAATGGTTATATGGTTTGAGGATCTCAAAAAAATAGTCTATGATAATGTAATATATGTTTCGAATGATGATCAGTATGTATACTTAGCAAGAAATGGAACAAATTGAAGAATGAACACAAAATTTTATGTGGTTCAATCCAAAATGATCTACATCTATGGAGGGAACAATTAACTTTTACTGATCAAAACAGTAAATTGAAACTTATGTTAATCAAGGTATATAATGTATGTATATAATATGTATGGGCATGCAGGTTATGTTGTTTGGACATGATGACAAGAACTTAGAGGACAAAAAGATGAAAGTGACAGTAGCATTCAACCACTTTGGGCCTGGTTTGATTCAAAGAATGCCAAGGTACATAAATCATGAGTCTTTCACACACATATAATTAAATCTAAATCATGTGATCTAAAAAATAAATGAAGGCATATGATATGATATGATGGATGTACAGGGTGAGGCTAGGGTACACATGAATACCATTCACATAATACCTTCTCCTCATTTTATGTGACAGATCTGAAAAAAGGAATTACAAAAATTTAGTATTTAAAAACACTGTGATTTTTTTTTCTCTTTTTTTTTTAATCTTTAAATAGAAAAAGCCCTTTGAGTTAAATTAATTGGGAACAACCATAATCACCATATATATATCAATTCCAAAATTTAAATCCACGAAACAATTTGAAATGCATATGTGAACTAATAACAAGCCAAACAAAATAAAATCAAAAACTCTACAAAATAACAAATGAAATCAGTTCAAAAAAACAAAATAACAAATGAAAGGCATGGAAGATCAAACATCTCAATTCTTTGGGCACTCATTAGGAAACTGGGCAAAATATAACTTGGTGATCATCTCTTGCATCTGATCAACCTTCGTCCTCATAGACGCCCATTCTTCATATTTCATCGGATTGCCTTCGTCTTTGTCTCGCTCGTCTTTGTCTTCTATAATTCTTCTACTTCTTCTATTGCACCCATGGTTGCAATCCCCTTCCCCTTCTTAGCCTTCTTGCCGGCTTTCTTCTTATTAGCGTAGTCAACTCTGTTGGGATAACAATCCTTGTATCGAAATTGTCGGGATAAACAATCCATGTATCGAAAGATCATGACAGAATGTTTTGACAATGTGTCAATCCAGCATACAGCAAGCATCTGTATCAAAAAGCTGATCAAAGATGTCATCCTGTATCGAAGACTTCTCGTAGTCCCAGCATACAGTGAATCTATCATACAGCAAAGGAGCCTCATAAGACTAAGTATGGAAGCTGTCTCGAATCGACAATACAGCTATCATTCCATACATTATCCAAACAGGACAAGAAGGAATCTTTGGTATTCGCTAAAGTCAAAGTCCCATTTAAGAAGATATATTTAAATACTAAAGGATAATATATTTAAATATCAAGCCGTCAGAGATCTTCAATCTAGCGCAAATTCCGAATCGTGTTTTATTCAAACACATCATCCCGTTGGAACGAACTTCTGCTCAACGGATCTATCTCAACGGATATATTCAAGAAGGTTATATATATCCCCAGTCTTTGAAGATCGACACACACGAAATCAACAACAACGAAGTTATCATCATATACATATGAGCAAACATATCTTGCAAAGCATACTGCTATTCTCAAAGAAGCGATATACAAGTGCTCAAACTATGAACACATCATCAGCTAAAAGCTCAGAAAGTCAAAGCTGTTGTTCAATCATTGTTCTACCCTTGAGAAAAACCCATCAGCCCTGTGTGGATGTTAGTTGTATTTTTATGCGCTTAATCATCATTATTTTATACTCATTTTTAGTTTAAATCGGCGTAAATGAGCTTTTAATGTTTTATATGTGTATGTTTTGAAGGAAATTCGAGTCCGGGAGCTTAAATGAAAAAAAATGGGCCAAAACGACATTTTTTGGTCAGGGACCGCGGCACACGGATGAGGGGCCGCGGCACAGGAAGCGCCCAGAAGGACCCGGTACAAACTGTACCGGGGGCCGCGGCACGCAAGATCTGAGCCGCGGCCCGTAAGGAAAAATTTCACCAGGCCTGGCCGCATGAAGACAGGGGCCGCGGATCAGATCTTGCGTGCCACGGCCCCCGGTACAGTTTGCACCGGGTCCTTCTGGGCGCTTCCTGTGCCGCGGCCCCTCGTCCGTGTGCCGCGGTCCCTGACCAAAAAATATCGTTTTGGCCCGTTTTTCTTCATTTAAGCTCCCGAACTCGAATTTCCTTCAAAACATACACAGATAAAACATTAAAAGCTCATTTACGCCGATTTAAACTAAAAATGGGTATAAAATAATGATGATTAAGCGCATAAAAATACAACTAACAAACCGCGGCCCCTGCTGCGAATTTTAAACGTCCTGGGCTGCCTTATAAACTCAGTCGGCCGAGACACCAGGTATAGCTCTAAACTTTTCTTCTTCGCGCGGCGCAAACATCCTTCAAGTCTCTTCTTCTTCTTACCTTCTTCAATCCAACACAAGGTAATTCTGATCCCTACAACTTCATTGCAACATGGATTGAGAGTTGGGATAATATTCTTCATTCGTTTATGAACTTGTGTTTAGTTCCTAAGTTCCTATCCAAATTTATAACGGAGTATGCTAATATTCTTGATTGATTGATTGATGGTGTTTTGTTATTATGTCATGGATTGCTGTGATATTTGATTCAATTATCGTTTTTGAGGATTGATTTGAGTATGTTATTGTTTTTTGTTCTTCATCTAAGCTAATGCACGCAAGGTGTTCAATGAAATGCCCCAATGAATTTTTTTGAGCTAAACATCTTCAAATTGCATGCAACGAATTCAATTGTCGGATTAAATTGTGCCCCCAACCCTTACGCCAAATTTAAACTTAAATCTTTACCTCATTTTCCCTCATACGAACGTGCGAGTTCATTCGACTCTATATTCATTTTCCGCATGTTTTAAGTCGAGAGTGGTGTAGTTATCTTTAAAGTTGTTTAATTTCCGGCGTTTATTTCTCAGGAACTTCGTCATGGCTAGGAAAAGGAAGTTGAGTACGAGGGCTAGGGCGCGATCATCCCCCACAAGAGTGGAGACTTCACAAAACCGAACAGATATGGAATCCCACCAATTTTCTGATCCTGACATCTATAGAATATTCAACGAGAGAATCCATCCTCGTCCAATAATTCCGGAGCGGGGATTCACTCTTGCCCCCCAGGACGGCGAGCTATTGGCTAGGATCAACGAGATGGGATGGACTCGATTCACTGCACCACCCGAGCCGGCGGTGATTTCTATTATCCAGGAGTTCTACGCCAGTGCTCTATTGAGACAAATCCAGGCAGGACAGATGATGGGGCGACCAGATACACGGACTGAGGTTGTCGTCCGAGGGCAAATAGTAGACTTTTCGGTGGCCGCGATTCGGAGGCTGTACGAGCTACCGGAGGTGGACGAATTGGAGTACACATGGACTATGAGTAGCCTCACGAGGGAGGCTCTGCTGGAGGCACTTGCTCAGTCGGGTTCCATCTGGGAGACACGCGTCCCGGGTTCCACAGCTTTCTATTTCAAGAGTTCTCGCCTCAGTCGGCTCGGGCGAGCCTGGATCTACTTCCTCTATGCATGAGTCGACCCTACATCACATATCCGCTCGGTCTTGCTTCATCGTGCCCGATTATTGTATGCTATCACGACGGGACTCCGGTTTGATGTGGCCCCACATTTGTCCCGTTCTATATTTTAGTGCACCTAGGGAGGGGCAAAGACGGGATTAAAACATCCCTCGCTGATTTGTGCTCTATGACGCCAGTCGGGCGTGACGTGGTCCGACGATGAGCCATCTATTGCACTCCAGGGTCCGATCGACCACCGTATTATCTCACATTTCGACCAGTGGGGTGGCGCGAGGGCACACTAGCGGGGGCGAGGATTTCTTATCGATGAGCCACACAAGCACTCTCTCGAGCCACTACTCCTGACATATGAGCCGACGGCGGATGCTGATGATCGGACTGAGTCCACTCCACCGCCAGCGAGAGAGCACCTTCAGGCGATGTTTGACAGTCTGAGGGAGGAGATGCGGAGAGAGAGAGACAGCCATCTAGCAGCTGTTCGAGAGGAGATGCGGGCTGAGAGAGACAGCCTCCTCGCAATTGTTCGGGAGGAGATGCGCGAGCAGGCCCGCCGGGCCAATCGCGTGAGGAGAGGCGCTTAGCGGCGAGGGATGCTTATCATCAGGACTATCTAGCTGCGTGGGCGAGCCATATACTCCATCCGGACGGACCCTTCATTCCACCAGTCAGGCCATCTACACCACCCTCCTCGCCGGACGAGGCCTGCACCAGTTCCTGATCTGATATTAGGGGAGTACTTGACCTTTTCTCATATTGCATATTACTATTTGTGTCCATTGAGGTCTATGTACGTTTTAAGTTTGTGGGGGTTCACTGTTAGTTGTTATTTTCTTTTTCGTTGCTATTTTCGTTGTTTTTTATTCTAGCCTTGCTTGTCTTCTACAATTTTCTGGACTTTATTTGCATTCGTGGATTTTTCGTGCAGCCTTGTGTAAAACTGAATATATGATACTGATTTCTTTTTGAAGAAACGGTTGAGTTTTGGTCGAGTGTGCAGTCTGCGATATTTTTTTCCTTTGAGTATTCATTTAGGTCTGAAATTTTTTGTGTTATTGTAGAAATCTTAGCATATAAGAAATGAGACATACGTGTTTACGAACCGCCGTCTATACGTTTGGTTACACTTTTGACGTAGCTAGTCGTCCAGTAACATGAGTCTTCTTGGCATTTAATTTGAGTTTAGAGTTGAACAGTCTTTCCCAAAAATTCGAGAAATTATACATGTTCTATGATGGGAAGTCTAGTAACCGGGGGTATTCACGTGACCCGTTGTTTACTCTCGCGTAAAACGACAACCCTGAATAGACTAATGGTTTAGAAAAATCGCATGATGATGAAAAGAAGCCAAGTAACCGGATGTATTCACGTGACCCGTCGTTTACATTCGCGTAAAATAGCAACTTTGAATCGGACATGCAGAAATAACCATTCGAGTTTTTTCTCCGCTGTAAGAAGGAGACTTAGTAACTAGAAGCACTCATGAGCCCCATGAGTGTCTTTTACGTCAAACGGTTCCCCAATACATGAGAATGGATTTCCACCCTAGGGTCATTTCATGGAACATACCGAGAGTCGGAACCTAGTGGTTAACTCGAATCATTATAATGATTATATATAAGGGAATGCTGTCCGAGGATTATTATTTACGATGAAACTCTTGCATTTTTGCCACAAGACTGTGAGACTGGGCAAGTTGGCTTGTTTAATCTAACCCTTCATATTGGCGGTCGGCTAAATTCACGCTTGTTAATATTTGAGCTTTGATTTTCTTCATGACCGATAGATCATCACTAAAAATGATTGCTTTGTGGAATCCTTATCCGTGATGTGACTCACTAAAACGATACTTGTATTTCTCTTTGAGATTTTCAGGATAGTATTAATCAGGTAAACACTATGGATTTACACATTTACCCACGATACTTGTCATCTCATTTGAAATTAATTTTTGCTTGAGGACAAGCAAAGGCTTAAGTTTGGGGGTATTTGTTAGTTGTATTTTATGCGCATAATCATAATTATTTTATACCCATTTTTAGTTTAAATCGGCGTAAATGAGCTTTTAATGTTTTATCTGTGTATGTTTTGAAGGAAATTCGAGTCCGGGAGCTTAAACAAAGAAAAACGGGCCAAAACGACATTTTTTTGTCAGGGACCGCGGCACACGAACGAGGGGTCGCGGCACAGGAAGCGTCCAGAAGGACCCGGTACAAACTGTACCGGGGGCCGCGACACGCAAGATCTGAGCCGCGGCCCGTAAGGAAAAATTTCACCAGGCCTGGCCGCATGAATACTGGGGCCGCGGCCCGCCGCGCAGGTTCCCTATTCACAGCTCGCGATTTCGGCGGTTTGGAAGCCCGTTTCTGACCTAATTTCTGGATGCGTTTTTGAGGCTGATGAAAAAAATTATAAATAGGCATTGAAGGTTAGAAGATAAATCATCAAACAGAAGGAGAAAATACCGAGGAGCAGAGAGCAGAAGTCAGAGAACGGAGGAATTCAAATTCTTCAACTGTGTTTGATTTCTATTATGCTCTCTTTAATTCTTTGTGTATTATTTTCTAGTATGTCGGGCTAGAACCCTATTCTAGGATTGTGATGAAACCGAGATTTTGACGAATTAACTTTTGATTTTGCATTATTAATATATATCTCTCTTCTTTATTGAGTTTTCCCCAATTGTTTTTAAAGCGTTCAATTATGTGGCCTATGATTGAATTGTTTTGATTACGCAACTCGAATCGGGTGAGGAGAGTTAGTAGGAAAAATTGGTGAGAAACGTTTTATCTTGTGAGATAGGAATATACTCATAGGAATTACGTGGCCCGTCTGAAGATTTCGTACTTTTTGCCTATTGTCGAATTAATTCACCTAGGAATAGAGTGATTTATTCGCCTTAGAAAATTCTACTGACCTCGGGAGAGGTATTAGAGTATCTTAGAAATCTTCGCCTTCAATAAATTAGGAAATCACTTAATTTATATAAATCAAGAGTAATTCGGATAAATCGAGGCGGATTCTCACTCCTAGATTATTCTCCTATTTGATCTTCTCTCTTCTATTAATCGATTTTATTAATTGTTCTTAGTTTATTAGTTTTCTTTAATATTCCTTGCACCACCAAATTCGATCGTTCAGATAAAATTAGAATACACATAAATTGGTAATTAGTAAGTCAGTCCTCGAGGGAACGATATCTTACTTATCACTTTATTACTTGTTTACGACAACGTGCACTTGCGTTCACCGAAATACGTAACAGTGGACTGAGAAATCTTGCTATTCCTGAACTGTGTGTGACGGACTTGCATTGAAGAGACGAAGCTTCGGAACTGTGTGTGAAGAAGCCAGTCAAGTGAAAGCTTAAACCAATCTGTGTGAACGGTTGAAGGCTAAGATCATTATATAAATCTGTGTGAACGATATATTGATTAGGTTTGATTGTAAATACGTAGTTGTGTACGTATTATTTATAATAAATATTTTCACTCTTGTGTGGAGGACCAGTGGACGTAGAGGGGTTTACGTCGAACCACTTTAATTACCGTGTCAGTTACTCTTTGCATTTACTGTTTTAATATTTGTGATTATTTTTAAGTATACACTTCATATCTAGTTGTTGTATTTACAGCAACTCACTTTAACAAGACTTCCGCTACGCACTCAGATTTGAAAACCGTACAGCTTGTTGTTTAAAACACTTTCCAAGCTGTATCTTGTATACTTAGTGGCCAACAAGTGGTATCAGATCGGTTGATTCTAAAAAGAATCAGTCGTATTTTTTTTTGAATCAGATCCTTAAATCACTTATTTTTGTAAAACATACTCTCATATGGATTCATCATTGATCAATAAAGTTCCTATGTTTTCTATAAACGAATTTGATGATTGAAGAATTAGGATGGAGGCTCATTTTGCAGCAATGCACGAAGAGATAATTTTTGTCATACAGGATGGCCCCATAAAGATTATGAAGGTAAATTAGGCCCCAAGGATTGAAGGCCAGGCTCATGCAGAGATGCTTGAAAAAGAGCGCGAACAATGGACTTCTGACGAAATAAAGCGCGCCAACCTCGATAATGTCGCGAAGAATGCGCTATTTGTCACTCTTGACAAAGGCACATTCTCTAAGGTAAAGAGTTGTACATCAGCCAAGGATATCTGGGATAAACTCAAGTTAATTTGTGAGGGAACTGAGCTCTCAAAAGAAAACAAGATTTCAAAATTAACTCAGCAATTTCAATCTTTTGAAATGAAACCAACTGAAACACTTGAGGAACTTGACCTCAAATTCACTGGCATTGTTGGTGAACTTGAAGCATTAGGCAAGATTTATACCCAAAGGGAGAAAAACCTAAAAATTACAGATCACTCCCTGCCCGATTGGGCATTAAGACCACAGCTATGCGTGTGCCATGCAATCTTAGTGAAATATCTACTTTTAATCTCTTTTCTGACCTCAAAGCATTTGAGTACGATATAGACAGGAGAGAGAAAGCTGAAGAATCTCCCTCCAGGACTACAGCCTTAGCCGCTATATCCAACCGAAGACACAGCATACCGAGCTCATCAAAGCTCATTCATAAGAATGCTGACAGCGAAGACGACATCCTGTCGCAAGACGAAATGGCACTCCTCATGCATAAGTTCAAGAAGTTTATCAAGCAGTCACGAAAGACTTCATACAGGCCCAAGCCTGTACACAAGGTAAGTACTGAAAATTTCTCTGGTGATGCTAACCTGTGTTATAATTGTAGGAAACCAGGGCATTATACAAATAAATGTCTTCATCCCAAAGTTCAAAGGTTGCCGGAAGCCGAGCAACAAGAAAAGGATGAAAGAAGACGTGCTTGGAAAAACAAGCTCAAGGCCCTGATTGGTAAATCAGAAGCCTCCCCCGTACCATCAAAATCCGAAGAATGGCTTCAGGTAGTCACTAACAGTGATTCATCTGATGATGATTTCAAAGATAAAGCCTATATTTGCTTTATGGCCAAGGACATTCCGGAAGATGAAGAAAGCGATGATGAGGTAAGCTCAACCTCAGCTATTCCCTCCAATGCATCTCATACTTTTGCAAACATGATGAATGGGTTTAAAACCATTCAAATGGCCCATGAGACATTGAAAAATGAAAATATACAGCTCCAACTTTCTAACTTAGAGCTGAAAGAAGAAAACGACTTGCTGAAAGTAAATTACGAAAATATGTCTATTGATTGTGAAAACAGCAAAGTCGAGTATGAAAAACTCATGGAGAGCAATCATCAACTTGCTCATGAACTAAGTGAGACTAAATCTCATAGTGAAAGTAATACAAATGATTTTGTTCTACTTCAAGCCAAAGTAAAAACTCTAGAAAAACGAGAAGGAGAACTTGAGACCATTCTGAAATCTTTCGAGAAATAATCCAAAAGAATGGATGAAATTCTAAGCACTGGACAACATGCTCATGATAAAAGTGGCATATGATACAGCTCATTTTCCAAAAAGGGAAACCTAGTACTGTGTTTGTCAGGTGTGTGGAACCCATTCCTGTATCGGTAGAAGTTTCGAGTCATGTGAAGGAACCCGTTGCACCGCGAACAGCAAAAGCTGCCATTCCGCCACCACAGTCATATTCCAGACAGTGGAATCACCAGTCATTCAGACCTGTAAAGGCGTACCCAACAGCATACTCCCCGAGCATATCAACAGCGCCAACAGCCGTTCAGAAAGAAGGTTGTATCCAAATATCAAAGGCCCGCACGGCAGTACTTTCAGTACAGCACGCCTAGATATTAGATATAGGAGCCTCGTCATTCATCGCAACAGCAAGTTTCCGCACAGTATCAACAACAGCGTTGGGAATCCAACTGGAGACCCAGAAGGCAAGCTGTTAGGACTAAGAAAATGGCTCCACCTCCAAGACGACATTCGTACTAGACTAATAATAACCCTGAACTTTACATGCATAATAATTATCACGGTTATAGCAACTACGTATATGCCCCACGTAGAAATCGCAATTACGGACCTAAACCATCCTACAGTAAACCTATTGCTGTCAGGAAAATCTGGGTACCTAAAGGCACTAAGATCCATGGACCCAACAATCAAAGGGGACCTAAAACTACCTAATTTGTTTGCTACATGACATTTTAGAGAAGGACATCTGGTATGTCGACAGCGGATGTTCCCGGTACATGACAGGAGATAAAAGTAAGTTATCAGATTTCGTAGAAGGTCGCGGTCCAAAAGTGTGTTTCGGTAATAAATCTAAAGGAAGAACAAGAGGGAAGGGAACCCTACTTGTAGGAAAATTCAAAGTCACCGATGTAGCTTACGTTGAAGGCTTACAGTACAATCTACTTAGTATTAGCCAGTTCTGTGACAAACAGTTCTCGGTGAAGTTCTATATAGATCACTGTAGAGTCAAGAACATCCTAACCAAAGAAGTTGTGCTCACAGGAAGCAGATCAGGTATTATGTATATTGCTGACTGGATGCCTATGAGCTCCACAATTCCTTGTTTTGTTCCCAAAGGCACTGCAGATCTAAGCTGGCTATGGCACAAGAGGATGTCACATGTCAACTTCAAGACTATCAACAAACTCTCCAGATAAGGAATGGTTAGAGGATTGCCAAACGTTTCATTCCAGAAAGACAGCGTATGTGGACCCTGTCAGAAAGGCAAGCAAATTAAGACCACCCTGAAAAGCAAATCCTACCTTTCCACCCACAAAGTTTTAGAAATGCTACATATGGATCTCTATGGTCCGGTAGACCCGATAAGTTTGGGAGGTAAGAAATACTGTCTCGTTATTGTTGATGATTATTCCAGGTATGCTTGGACAATTTTCCTAAGCAAGAAGAAGGAAACAACATTAAAGCTGCCCGAGCACCTGAGAAAGCTTCAAAATGAAAAAGGGTCGAGTATCGTGTCAATTCATTCCGACAGATGTACAGAATTCACTAACCTCTTTATAGAGCTATACTGTTTGGAAAATGGGATACAACACGAATACTCAGCTGCCGTACACCTCAACAAAATGGTGTTGGCGAGCGAAAGAACAGGACGCTGAAGGAAGCAACAAGGACAATGATTGCCGCAAGCAAGTTGCCATAGCGTTTCTGGGGCGAAGCCACCAATACAACGTGTTACACAGAAAACCACTGTATCATCAACAAGCATCACAACAAAACAGCTTACGAGGTATGGAACAACAAAACTTCATTAGTTTCGTACTTTCACATTTTTAGATGCAGGTGTTACGTTTTGAACAACGGTAAGGATCAACTTAGAACCTTCGATGAGAAATCGGATGAAGGGATATTTGTAGGATATTCCTCTGTTAGCAAGGCTTACAGGATCTTCAATAAAAGGAAGCTAACAATTGAGAAATCAGTTCATGTAGTGTTCGATGAACCTCACCATGATCCTACAGGAGTAGAAGACCTTTCTCAGAACATCCAACAACTTTCCATCATAGATCCACCAACTCCTATCGAACTTGTCGTTGACCTAGAAATCAACCCCGTAGCTGTAAGAACTGACGTAGATGAAGCCGATGTTGTACAAGCTGAAGCCGAAACTATAGCAATTCAAGATACATTACGGGACCCCGAATTAGAACCCGACAGAAGATGGTTGAGAGATCACCCGCAAGAGATGATCATTGGAAACATTGATGCTGGTGTTTATACCTGTAGGAGAATACATAGTACACAAGGAAATGTACTATGTGCGCAAGAAGACCCCGAGTCAAAGATATCTCCATTTCCTGAATGGAAATCTCTATCCGATCTTAGAAGACTTAATATGTGCACCATTGCTGTATTCTTAGCCCAATCCGAACCTGTTTCTACCAAAGAAGCTCTCAACAACTCTCAGTGGATCACATCTATGGAAAAAGAGCTTAACGATTTCGAAAGAAACAACGTATGGTATCTTGTACCCAGACCTACGCATCAGTCAGCAATTGGAACCAAATGGGTATTTAGAAACAAGAAGGATAGAAATGGACTCATTATCAGGAATAAATCCCGACTAGTCATCGAAGGCTACAGACAGGAAGAAGGCATAGACTACGATGAGACATTTTCCCCTGTAGCCAGACTAGAAGCCATTAGGATATTTTTAGCCTTTTGTCAATCCAGAAGACGAAGACCTAGTATACAGGCTAAGGAAAGCACTGTATGTACTTAAGCAAGCCCCTAGAGCATGGTATGAGACTCTGTCCCAGTATCTAACCGATAATGGATTCGAGAAAGGTGCTGTGGACAAGACCTTGTTCAAAATACAGGAAGGTGATGACCTCCTGATGGTTCAAATCTATGTAGATGATATAATATTTGGTTCAACTAACCTTGCTTTATGTCAAAGGTTCTCTCATCTCATGCAAAATAAATTTGAAATGAGTATGATGGGAGAACTTAGTTATTTCCTAGGTTTGCAGGTAAAGCAGTTGCCCACAGGGATTTTCATCAACCAAGAAAAATACAGCAAGGAGCTTCTCAACAAATATGGAATGAATACTTCCAAATCATCATCAACCCTCATGTGCACTTCCGTGCAAATTAGTGATGATGAAGCTGGAAAGCCGGTTGATCAATCACTGTACAGGAAGCTTATTGGCTCACTCCTGTACTTAACGGCTAGCAGGCCCGATATCCAGTTTGATGTGGGAGTGTGTGCGCGATATCAAGTATCACCTAAAGAATCAAACTTCGCAACAGCTAAACGAATCCTGAAATACGTCAAAGGAACAGTCGATGTAGGACTGTGGTATCCTAAAGAAGGCGGATTCGATTTAGTTGGCTACAGTGACTCGGATCTCGGAGGTTTCAAGCTAGATAGGAAGAGTACAAGCGGAACTTGTCACTTTCTTGGACCTAGACTTGTGTCTTGGTTCAGCAAGAAACAATTGGCAACGCTTTCAACAGCTGAATCAAAATACTATGCTGCTGGTAGTTGCTGTATGCAGATCCTTTGGATGCAACAACAGCTGTCAGACTATGGAATTGAAGCCAAAGAAACATCGATTATGTGCGATAGCACGAGTGCAATTTCTATCACTCATAACCCTGTATTACACTCTCACACCAAGCATATTCACATGAAGCATCATTTCATTAGGAATCATGTTGAGAACAAGGATGTTCGGGTGGAAAAAGTTCATACAGATATCCAGTTAGCCGACATCTTCACCAAACCTCTCGACACAGAAAGATTCTGCATGCTTCGACATGAATTGGGATTGCTACAGCCTAACTCCCTGTAAGTTTTTAATGCTTGTACTCAGTAATTGAGGGAGAATACTGTAAGACTCAAGAATACAGTATCCACCGTTAGTTATCTGTACACTCAGTCTATCAGAACAGCACTGTAGGAACCAAGCGACATGAATTATCCTACAACTGACGTGTGCAATATATAAGGGGGAATCAGTACGACCCAAGAATACAGAATTAATCTGAAAGGTGCTGTATCGAATTGACACCCGTATGTACCTTTTAAGGGGGAACGCTGTATTTTCGCGGATACAACACCTACAATGGGAAATCAATTATCATGTTATTTATTTTAAACAATATTTTATGTCCACGTGCCCTGTTACTATTACAAGTCGTTTGCATTAAATGCTTTACACGACATCTGTACATTGGTATCTTCAAAGCCGCGATGTTTCAAATTTTTTATTAATTGTACACCGCCTTTTCGGGCAATAAGGGTAATTTGATAAGTCAGAAGTGGGACCCGCTTTTATTTTAAATTAGATGGATAAGTTGTACCGGTTACACTCAGTCCATCGTGGTCGTTTATTTCAAACAACGTTTCCCATCCCTTAAATCTGACCGTTCAGTATCTGAAAACCCTTCTTCGCCGCCCACTATAAAAGGACTGTAAATGCCATTTGAGACTCTTTAAGCTTTCTGCATATTGTAAGAGTTCTTGAGCATACAGCCTACAAACCTTTTTGTGTTTACTGCATTCTCTTTGAATCCTTTTTAACTTTTCTTCGAGAATCATCAATGGCATCTTCTTAGACCTCTTCCATCTCTCTCAAGAAATCCTCCAACATCATCGACGGATGGATCTTTTCTAGATCTGTCGTGCTTGAACGTGTTCGTTCTGAAGTAGATGACGTTGAATCGATGGAGTACGTCATCACTAGGATTCGTCAACAAGGACTCTATCACCTTGGCAGCCACACTGCTGAACGATTTGATGTTCATCTGGTTGAGGAGTTCTACCTCAATGCTGCTGTTCGTTTCCTTTCGCTGGCTCAGGGAGGACATGTTGCTGACATCACAGCTGTCATTCACAGAGTAGAGATCCGTGTTGACCAGGAGCTTCTCCAGAATCTCTACAGGCTTCCTGTTGATGGCCTGACAATGGAAGATCTTGAGACCTTTGGGTCCCAAGAACTGTTGACCGCTTACTATGGGTAGTTCACCGGTTCAGCATTGGTTGAAACGGTTCACACCTCGTGTCATAAGAAAAACTTTTGTTTACCTTTTGTCTATTTACACGATTTCTGTTGCCGTGTTATTGAGAACAGAACAGGTGCGTTCGAGATGTGCACCAATCTTAGGTTCAGGATGATGGTTGCAATTATGACCTGTGAGAAGGTCAACTGGTGTCAAATCATCCTCAAATGGTTGCAGGAAGAAGTTTCTAAGCCTGCCTCGCAGAATAAATCCTTTGGTTTGCTTTTGAATTATATTCTAACCAAATGCGGTGTTCCGCAAGATGAAAAAGTAAAGAAGATCACTTCTCACATTTATATGGGAAGCATCAGACCCACCGTCTTCAAGAAAGGACCCCTTATTGCAAACAGGCCTTACATTCGAAAATTGCCCATTTATGCCGACCCAAGGGACGTATCTTCGAAGTCTCAAAGTGAGGAGACTTCAAGGAAGATAAAAAGATCTCACAGAAAAACTCCAGTTGCTGTTGAGAAGCCGAAAAGGAAGCTAAGAAGGCTTTCAAAAGTTAAGGCTACAGAAACCTCCAAGGACGCTCCTTCCGTGGCTCAACCCACTGAACAAATCCCCCCAGGGCCCAACCCCTGTGGAAGAGATGCCTACTACTATCGATACAGTAGATCCCGAGCCCTTGGCGGCTATGACGGATGCTCAGACATCTGCCAACATAAAAGACTCTGGCGAGTCGGCTGCCACTTTGGAGCCAAAAGCTACTTCTCCTATTCGGGATTCCACACCCGTTAAGGATCCATTTTCCATCAGGGTACCAACCCCTGTAAGGGATCCCTCTCCGATACAGGATCCCACACCTGTAGAGGAACCCATGCCTACAGCGGACTCAGGTGCTGTACGCAGCCCCTCCCCGGACATAATTATTACCAAACCCTACTTTCTGTGCAAATCAAACAGGCTTATGAACGGTTTATCCAATGGAAGAATTACAGACTTGCTCCGTACGACAACCTGTACAACTGGAGCGAATGGAGCAACGAAGAAAGATTTGTTTTGGAAGTGACGGACGCTCAAGATGTAGCTATCCTGATCCAATGGGACAACCTATGTGTTAAAGAGCTTATTGAGAGCCATCTTTTTGACAAAGCCGAAGCACGAAAGAAAGGAAAAGCTAAGTCCGTGGAATCTCCCGAAAGTACAAAATCAGATCCCAACTCGGACGATGATGACGATGCCCTTCAGGCTGGTCTAAGAATGAGTCGCGAGGAATCTGAATTTCAGATGGGCGCAGGAACTTCTAGTCAACACCAATCACCTCCCCATCAACAAGACACTGTTCCCGACAATGAGGATTCAGTCCCTCATGTCGCGGAGGAACAATCTGTTTCGCAACAGGCACCCGATCCTGTCGCCACCCAGGCCGAAAAATAATCCAACGCCATCCCGCACGAGGAATCAGTCCCTCTGCGGGAGCAGGCGGAAGCTGAGAGACAGCAGGAGGAATCAGTCCCCCATGTACCTTTGTCTTCAGAACCAACTGTCAATCAAGAGAAATCATCAACCTCTGTTGCCGAGCCACCCTCCGATGTTCCCGAAACCTCAACTATCTTGGAATCCGATGACGGTATAAAACCTGAGGATGTCCAACTCAATTCACGTCCCAATGTCAACTTGAAACGGTTGAATGGAGTTGAAGATTTCGCCCAGCCAGACTCTCCAAGGACGGCCACAAGGAAAGAGCGATTACATGCTCTTGGCCTTCAAATTGTTTTCATCCAAGATGCCGTCAACGCCCTGTATTATGTCGAAAAAGCTATTGATTGGATGCACCAATCAGCCGTTGAAGAGATGACAGGTCTAAGGCACTAAGTCTCCCGAGTGGAAGAAGCCTTCAGAATTTTGCCATCAGTCTTCAAGCAGGCCCTAAGCCAATTGCAAGAAAAACAGGAGCAGATCCTGAGAGAAGAACAATCTAAGATACGCGTGTCCGAGGCCAAGACAGCATCAGCTATGATTGAAACCGGTTCCCAGCTTCGAGCCCACGACAAAAAAATTCAAGATATGTCGCAGGTGCTCTCCTCCCTTGTTGAGAAAATGACAAATTTTGAGACGAAACAGGATGCTGCTTTGCAAATCCTGGAACGCCTTCATGAGAAGGTGTCATACCTTGATGACGCCAAAAAGGGGGAAGAATCGAGGGAATCTGCTAGGAGAACAAGGCTGGAGCAAGAGAAAGAAATAGCTCTTTTTGAAGACAGCATCACTGCTGATATAGCCCGTATTTCATCTCCAAACGTTAGAATACAGGGAGATCGACCAGAATTCCAGGACCCTAAGTATCCTTGGAAGAGCCTAGTTCAAAAGCCGCAAGCTATGAATCTCCCGGCCGACCGACAGCCTACTGCAGAAGAAATCAAGAACTGAAGGAGGAATGAACTGCTAAGACACTTTGTTGTTCTTATCAGGGAATCCTTATTATTCAGCAGATGCAGTACGGTACAGGAATCCGCAGAGGAGTTTAAGAAAAGGTTGGAACAAGGAACGCTCCCACTACAAAAGCATAAACAAGGTGACTTGGTCACCCATCTAGAAGATTGGATCCTAGTCTTCGATAAGTCGTATGAAGTATGAGCCTTATATCTGAATCGATACAGGGATGCTCATCAGAACTGGTGGAAAAATACCAAGAATGACCCTAAAAGGCCATGGAGACACTCAGATTACAGGAGTTGAATCCCTTGTTGTATTATTTTTGTAATTTTATTTTCAAAGCAGCAAAATATTGTACTCTTTGTTTCAATATCAAATAAAATATTTGCCTGTCTTGAAAGATTACAACTCGTAATCTACTGGGTTATTGTATGTTTACAAACACTTAATTTATCCTTGCTGTATACAAGTATAAAACTTGTTTTTAATACATAAGTTGTAAGAACTTATCTGCGAACAGTTCATAGTTTAAGTGAATACTATGTAAGATTGTGCCTGCGCGCCAATCATAAGTTTAATCATGTAACACTCTTTTGATAAAAGCTGAACTTGCCTACGTGCAGTTCTTAGTATTAGGCTAATTGCTGAAGGCCAGAGCATTCGAATAGAAGACCAAGAAGTCTGCCCTCCTTCAAGATGCTAAGTGTCAAAGTTTTGGCATCATCAAGAATGTTTGGATAACATCATAAGGTTTTAAAAAAGACTTGGAAGGACTTGGCAAATTATCAAAAAGGGGGAAATTGTTGGGATAACAATCCCTGTATCGAAATTGTCGGGATAAACAATCCCTGTATCGAAAGATCATGATAAAATGTTTTGACAATGTGCCAATCCAGCATACAGCAAGCAGCTATATCAAAAAGCTGATCAAAGATGTCATCCTGTATCGAAGACTTCTCATAGTCCCAGCATACAGTGAATTTATCATATAGCAAAGGAGCCTCATAAGACTAAGTATGGAAGCTGTCTCGAATCGACAATACAGCTATCATTCCATACATTATCCAAACAGGACAAGAAGGAATCTTTGGTATTCGCTAAAGTCAAAGTCCCATTTAAGAAGATATATTTAAATACTAAAGGATAATATATTTAAATATCAAGCCGTCAAAGATCTTAAATCTAGCACAAAATCCGGATCGTGTTTTATTCAAACACATCATCCCATTGGAACGGACTTCTGATCAACGGATCTATCTCAACGGATATATTCAAGATGGCTATATATATCCCCAGTCTTTGAAGATCGACACACAGGAAATCAACAACAACGAAGTTATCATCATATACATCTGAGCAAACATATCTTGCAAAGCATACTGCTATTCTGAAAGAAGAGATATACAAGTCCTCAAACTGCGAACAACAACACATCATCAGCTAAAAGCTCAGAAAGTCAAAGCTGTTGTTCAATCATTGTTCTACCCTTGAACAAAACCTATCAGCCCTGTGTGAACTGAGAAACATTGCTATTCCTGAACTGTGTGTGACGGACTTGCATTGAAGAGACGAAGCTTCGGAGCTGTGTGTGAAGAAGCCAATCAAGTGAAAGCTTAAACCAATCTGTGTGAACGATTGAAGGCTAAGATCATTATATCAATCTGTGTGAACGATATATTGATTAGGTTTGATTATAAATACGTAGTTGTGTACGTAGTATTTATAATAAACATTTTCATTCCTGTGTGGAGGACCAGTGGACGTAGAGAAGTTTACCTCGAACCACTTTAATTACCATGTCAGTTACTCTTTGCATTTACTATTTTAATATTTGTAATTATTTTTAAGTATACACTTCATATCTAGTTGCTGTATTTACAGCAACTCACTTTAACAAGACTTCCGCTACGCACTCAGATTTGAAAGCCGTACAGCTTGTTGTTTAAAATACTTTTCAAGCTGTATTCTGTATACTTAGTGGCCAACAAACTCTTTCTCTTGCAGATTTTTCACCCCTCTGCAAAAATGTCGAAGTATTATGGAAAAGTAGCAATTCCAAAAGGAAAAAAAAGGTCACTAATTTTTTTATTACCTCGTGCTTCTCCTGCAGAATCTTCGTTAGTATCTTGAATGTAGACAACTTTGGAGCTATTAGTTTTATAAAAACACTACAAACCTTGGCCGTCATATGCCTCTCTGAAATATAAAATCGCTTCTCACATATCAGAATTTGCAAGTACCAAATTGATGATTTCCTCAAATTTTATAGCAAAGAAGATTGAACCCCAAATCTAAATTTCAGCAAATCAAATTCTTTCTTTCAGATTTAATCTAAACCACAACTAATCTTCAATTCAATGGATTTCATATAATCATGAAATTGGAAAAATTGCAAATTTTGTCCCACGATGATGTTTCAATAACAATTTTGGTCTCATGCATGTTCTTTTTTGGTCCTTCTTTTTGCAAATTTGGTCCCTTCTGTTGATTTTTGGGACCAAATCTGTAATTTTTGGGACCAAAACTGTTATTTATACATTTTATTGGGACCAAAACTACAATTATTTTGGGACCAAAAATGTCGAAAAAAACTACGGGACCAAAAATATCAAAAAAAATGTTGAATGTAATGCTGTAGAAAATGACAAATGATGCAAAACCGAGGCAAGATTTTGACTCTCTCTCCGTAAGACGAAATTGCCCCGCACAGTACACACGGCTGAACGGCAAACGTCCCCAAGATACAACGTTTTTTCAACGAACTCGATACCCTGTACTAGGAATCGAATTTCGGGTGAACTACTGGATATTTGGGACTTTGTAGTATGAACTTAGGCTAGTATGACAGTATTATTATCTTGATTATTATGTGTGTTAAATCATCATCCGCAGGGGCTTATTTATAGCCTGTAAAGCACCCTGTCCGAATCGGTGTGTCTTTCTGACTGGATAGACACCTTGTGGTCCGGTGGGAAGGGCTGCATTGGTTCAGAATAGCTGAACCATTGTGCTGGTCCAGTTCACACTGAATGGTCCGAACCATTGTATTGGTTCGGCCGTTAACCGCCCGTTTGTGTGCCACTCCCGCCATGTCACTGCCACGTGTCATCCTAGTCACCTTCCATGTCATCCGAGCCACTATCTCAGTTGTCAAAACTCAAGGCTCCTCATCGCTCCTCCCTCCGAGCGAAGTGCAAAGTGCGCCTACGAAGCGCCCGTTGCGACAAGTGCGACGTGCACGTGCTCGGACTCGGACTCGGACTCGGACTCGGAAGGTGCTTTGCACCTTCCTCGTAGGATTCGGATTTTAGCCTTAAAAATTAATTAAAGCCAACTAGGGTGCACCATAATGGAGCACACTTGATTGCTCCTTTATGATGGAAAGTCCTTTATAAATAGATCAACTTTTCCTTACTTCTCCAATGTGGGATGGGATTCCACACCACATCCCCAACTATTAAATGGCTTAACTTTGTGCATTAATTACTCATTCATTTCTTATCGAAATTGAACAAGTAAATACACTAAATTAATCTACACAAAATGTAGATTCCAAATATACCATTTAATGTCATTAATTACCATAATTAATTATGGTATTAATTAAGCTATTTTTCCAACAATCCCCCACATGAATGATGATTAATGCAAATGCAACATGCACTAAGTCCCGACGACCTATTATTGCTTCAGGATAGGTGGTAGTTAGCCTTGAACCTTCCTTAGTGTAATGCTATCGGATTTACTCGTTGCTCGGTGAACGTGATGTCTTGAACCGGTCAACTTTTGTGTAAACCAAGACAATAACATACACACAATAATAGATCTAATATCTTTCGTTCTCACGTTGTGTCCATTTTGGCCTTGGACCATTTCTTGGATTCATAAGTGTTACTAATTTTATGAAGCGGCCTTACTTCTTCACTTATATAGGTGACCTCCTATGAAGAGTATCCTGCCATACTCCACCTATAAAAGGCTATAGGAATCATTAAAAGCTTTAAAAAGCTTACCCTTTACCACAAACTGCAGGCTTGCACTTGAACAGCTACGAGAATGGATTTTCAAGTGCTTTAACTTGAACTTTCACAACTTAGTTGTCTCATTGAACCAAGTTCTTGGGATCTCCAATCATCCTGGTTGAGTTACCATTATGAAAATTCTCAATGCGTGGATTTCAATCCCATTCCCCTTGCTGCATTATATAATTGATCACGGTTAATACCTTTCGTAAACGGATCCGCTATATTGTCTTTTGACTTTACATAGCCAATGGACATTATTCCTGTAGTGATCAATTGTCTAATGGTATTGTGTCTTCGACGAATATGTCGAGACTTACCATTATATATACTGTTCTTTGCCCTACCTATGGCTGCCATGCTATCACAATGTATCATAACGGGAGGCAAAGGTTTTTCCCAACAGGGAATATCTTCTAAGAAGTTTCTTAACCATTCGGCTTCTTCGCCGGCTATGTCTAAAGCAATAAAATCCGATTCCATTGTAGATCGGGCTATGCATGTTTGCTTAGAAGATTTCCATGATATTGCTCCTCCACCAATGGTAAATACATAACCGCTTGTGGATTTAGTGTCTTTAGTATCGGATATCCAGTTGGCATCACAATATCCTTCCAAAACAGCTGGATATCTCGAATAGTGTATACCATGATTGACAGTGTGTTTTAAGTATCTCAACACTCTTGTCAATGCGGTCCAATGATCCTTTCCGGGATAACTCGTAAACTGACTCAGTTTACTAATAGAATATGCTATGTCTGGCCTTGTACAATTTGCTAAGTACATTAGGCTTCCAATTATCCTAGCATATTCTGTTTGTGATATGGGTTCTCCTCGATTTTTGGCTAAGTGTAAACTTAAGTCAACAGGTGTCTTAGCCGGAGGTAGATCGTATGCCTTGAATTTCTTAAGCACATTCTCAACATAGTGAGATTGTGATAAGACTATTCCATCGGGTGTTCTGGAGATCTTGATTCCTAGAATCACATCGGCTAATCCCATATCCTTCATGTCGAAGTTCTTCTTTAACATTTCCTTAGTGCTTATGATGATTTTATTGTTGCTACCCATAATTAGCATATCATCAACGTATAGACACACAATGACAAAATTGTCAGATGTACCTTTGATGTACACACATTTATCGCATTCATTGATCTTGAAACCATTTGACATCATTACTTGGTCAAATTTCTCATGCCATTGTTTGGGTGCTTGCTTAAGTCCGTATAAAGACTTAACAAGTTTACAAACTTTGTTTTCTTGGCCGGGAACCACGAACCCTTCGGGTTGTTCCATATAAATTTCATCTTCTAAATCTCCATTTAGAAAGGCCGTTTTTACATCCATTTGGTGTATCTCAAGATTGTACAATGCTGCTATTGCAAGTAGCATTCTAATGGATGTAATCCGAGTAACTGGTGAGTATGTATCAAAGTAATCATACCCTTCCTTTTGTTTGTATCCTTTGGCTACCAAACGTGCCTTGTATTTGTCAATAGATTTATCACCTTTGTATTTCTTCTTGAGAATCCACTTGCAACCTAAAGGTTTATTTCCCGGAGGAAGATCAACAATGTGCCAAGTGTGATTGTTCAAGATTGACTCTATTTCACTATTGATAGCTTCTTGCCATAGATCGGCATCGGAACCAGACAATGCTTCCTTGATTGTCTTTGGTTCATCTTCTAAAGAATAGACTACAAAATCCGGACCAAAGGTTTTTGCAGTTTTTATTCTTTTTCCTCGCCTTGGTTCCGGTGTTGGTCCATTACTATTTGGCGAGATTTCATCATAAGTCCTCTTTTTCGGACTTATTTCATTCTTTTATTTCTTAGGGAATATAGTTTCAAAAAATATGGCATTTCTTGATTCTATAATCATTCCCTCATTTATATCGGGTACTTCCGATTTGTGTACCAAAAATCGGTACGCACTACTATTATTTGCATATCCTATGAAAATGCAATCAACCGTTTTTGGTCCTATTTTTACTTGCTTGGGTTTCGGTACTTCAACTTTTGCTAAGCACCCCCACACTTTTAAGTATTTATAGGACGGCTTCCTTCCTTTCCATAATTCATATGGAGTTTTATCTTGCTTCTTTTTGGGTAATTTATTAATTTTATTGGCGAAGAATAGCTTCTCCCCACATGTTAAGTGATAGGCCCGAGCTTATCAACATAGCATTCATCATTTCCTTCAATGTTCTATTCTTTCATTCGGCAACACCATTCGATTGGGGTGCATAAGGTACAGTCGTTTGGTGAATAATGCCATTTTCACGACAATATTCTTCAAAAGGCGCAACATATTCACCACCTCGATCACTTCGAATCATTTTGATTTTGGTGTTGAGTTGATTTTCAACTTCTGTTTTGTATGTTTTTAAAGCTTCGAATGCTTCATCTTTGCTTCTCAAAAGATACACATAACAAAATCTTGTGCAATCATCAATAAAAGTTATAAAATAATTCTTTCCACCTCTTGTTTGCACAAGTTTTAAATTGCACAGATCGGTGTGAATCAATTCAAGAGGTTTTGCCGATCTTTCCACTGAATGAAAAGGAGATTTTGCCATTTTTGCTTCAACACATATTTCACACCTTTTGTGTTGATCGAAAGTCATTTTTGGCAATAAATCTAAATGTACTAAACGACGTAGTATATTTAGATTTGCATGTCCTAATCTATCATGCCATAAATTAGGAGACTCAACCAAATAAACAACTTTATCGTTTATTTCATTTCCACCACGTACATTGATAGCATTCAGTTTGAAAAGGCCGTTATCTATATAGCCTTTTCCGATAAAGTGACCATTTTTAGTTATTAAAACTTTATCCGCTTCAAACACTTGCCTAAATCCGGCTTTGCTCAATCTTGAGCGGACACAAGATTCTTACGGATGTCCGGAACATGTAGCACATTCTTGAGCGTCAATTTCAATCCCGACGTCATCTTGAGTATAACTTCTCCGATTACAACATTTGAGGCGGCGGAGTTTCCCATGTACAATTTTCTTTCTTCGATGACGGGCTCGTATGAGGAGAACATGGTTTTATCGGCACAAATATGTTTAGTAGCGCGGTGTCCACCCACCATCCGATCGGGATACCAACCATATTGATTTCATCTACAACTGCACACAGATCAAGACTGGACAAATCGACGGGAACATACTTATTCTCGATAACATTTGCTTGATCTCTCTTCTTGTCCTTCTTTGGTTTGCGGCAATTTTTCGCCATATGCCCGAATTTACCGCAGTTGTAGCATTCTCCTTTGATCTTCTTTTGATTCTTCGAGTCTTGCTTCTTCCCGTTAAATTTCCGCTTTTTGTTGTTGCTTGACTCGATGAGATTTGCTTTTGCCTCCATAGATGACTTGTTCATCTTGACATCGGTCTTCCGATTGTCCTCTTCGATCCTCAGTCGCACAATTAGATCTTCAAGGCCCATTTCCTTGCGTTTGTGCTTGAGGTAGTTTTTGAAGTCCTTCCACATCGGGGGCAACTTCTCGATTATGGCAGCAACTTGAAAGGATTCAGACAAGCTCATTCCTTCTGCCAAAATATCGTGCAGGATCAACTGTATTTCCTGCACTTGCTCGAGAACAGTTTTGGTGTCCATCATTTTGAAGTCAAGAAAATGACCCACGATGAACTTTTTCAAGCCGGCATCTTCTGTTTTATATTTTGTCTCCAACGAGTCCCACAACTCTTTGGACGTTTTGATTGTGGAATAAACACTGTAAAGTGTGTCATCTAGCCCATTCAAAATATAGTTCCGACATAAGAAGTCGCTATGATGCCATGCATCCAATGTCGTGCATTTCTGGGTGTCAGTTTCATCATCCCCCACAACAGGAGGAGATTCGGAAAGGAAGCGACAGAGATTGAGAGTAGTAAGGTAGAACAACATTTTTGATTGCCAACGTTTGAAGTCGGTACCTGAAAACTTCTCTGGTTTTTCGGCATGGGCAGGAACATGAACATTGTTGCTTGACGATGCCATCTTCTACAGAAAAATTTCGTCTTACGATTGTTGAATGTAATGCTGTAGAAAATGACAAATGATGCAAAACCGAGGCAAGAGTTGGACTCTCTCTCCGTAAGACGAAATTGCCCCGCACAGTACACACGGTTGAACGGCAAACGTCCCCAAGATACAACGGTTTTTCAACGAACTCAATACCCTGTACTAGGAATCGAATTCCGGGCGAACTACTGGATATTTGGGACTTTGTAGTATGAACTTAGGCTAGTATGACAGTATTATTATCTTGATTATTATGTGTGTTAAATCATCATCCGCAGGGGCTTATTTATAGCCTGTAAAGCACCCTGTCCGAATCGGTGTGTCTTTCTGACTGGATAGACACCTTGTGGTCCGGTGGGAAGGGCTGCATTGGTTCAGAATAGCTGAACCATTGTGCTGGTCCAGTTTACACTGAATGGTCTGAACCATTGTATTGGTTCGGCCGTTAACCGCCCGTTTGTGTGCCACTCCCGCCATGTCACTGCCACGTGTCATCCTAGTCACCTTCCATGTCATCCGAGCCACTATCTCAGTTGTCAAAACTCAAGGCTCCTCATAGCTCCTCGCTCCGAGGCGTACGAGCGAAGTGCGCCTACGAAACGCCCGTTGCGACAAGTGCGACGTGCACGTGCTCGGACTCGGACTCGGACTCGGAAGGTGCTTTGCACCTTCCTCGTAGGATTCGGATTTTAGCCTTAAAAATTAATTAAAGCCAACTAGGTTGCACCATAATGGAGCACACTTGATTGCTCTTTTATGATGGAAAGTCCTTTATAAATAGCTCAACTTTTCCTTACTTCTCCAATGTGGGATGGGATTCCACACCACATCCCCAACTATTAAATGGCTTAACTTTGTGCATTAATTACTCATTCATTTCTTAACGAAATTGAACAAGTAAATACACTAAATTAATCTACACAAAATGTAGATTCCAAATAAATGTCATTAATTACCATAATTAATTATGGTATTAATTAAGCTATTTTTCCAACAAAAAAAAAGACCATATTTGCAAACCACCTATTCACATGGGACTAAAAGTGCAATTTACCCTCATGAAATAAGTTCAAAAAAATTATATTACCAAGTTCTCTCCACCAAACTCTCTTCTCTATTATCACGTTCATGGATTTCACCATTCGATTGAGCGAGTTCCTCTCTCCAATGTTGCAATGACACAAGAATCTATCTACTTCTAAACCCTAAACCCTAGACAATTGAATTACTAGTATCTTGATCAATCGGTTAATATTATGCATGGCTACTCAATCCCCCTCCCCTCCCCTCCCCTCCCTACGAGTTTACACGTAAGACCGAACAAGAAAGAAGATCGTTTTGTGGTCGAACAAAAAAGAGATGAACAAAAAAAATTAGATCGAACACGTAAGAAAAGAATTGATCATACGTTTCCTTGCATCTTTGGAGTTATTGCAGTACGCTCTACACACACGACTCTTTAATGAAATGAGTGTTGTGCTGATTGCATCCGCACCGTACATTGCAGCCCTTTTTGCATCGACATCCTGTCCTGAATTTACCCTCAACCTTCCAAATAATTCGGTCCTTGGAGCTTGATGCTCCAAGATCAAGATTAGGTTTCTTGGAGCTTGATGCTTCGAGAATATATTTTCCTTTCATAACTGGAGAGGAGAGGGAGAGATTAGATCACACTTGTCACAGGCTTAGAGTTTGCTATGCTTCTAAGCGTCGTGCGGCCTAGCAACCCTCTTGCTAGTCAGTCTTAAACCCTCCGAAATTTGGCTAAGTATGAAAATTTGGCACAACGAAAGAGAGGCAACGAGTTAAGGGAAAATTCCTTCCACTAGATCATAACATTGTTACAAATATTTTCAAGATTTCAGGGATTTGAGGGATGGTTACAAATGAGCCTCAAAGACCCTATTGATACTTCCTACCTATCACTAGAACCTTCATCCACCTCCTCATTTGGAAGCTTCTAGGTCCTCCTACACTTAGCACATTCTAGAGAATTCTAAGTATCACAATGTCTTTACATAATGTCTATAAAACTCTACTAAGTTCTAAGTCTCTTGGCTAATCCAAGAGGTTCCAGCACCTTCCACATATTTTCGGGCCATCCTGGCCTGCTCGGCCCGACCCGATTTAGTCTGGAGAGCTTGTCGCTGGTCGAGGACTTGACTATGAAGGGGATCGTTGTGGGTAGGGCACAACTAGTCGAGGAAAATAGTATAATCTCAACGCAATTGCTTTAATATATAGTAGGTTTTTCTGGAATTTAATTTATTAGTTGGCCTTATTCAAAAGAAAATAATAAGGCCCACGTTATTTGCACTAACCTCCATGGTAAATAAAGGGTAGTTTACATATTTATACAATTTTTATAAACTAATTACATAAATAAAATAAAAATAAAATATTTACAAATATAACATGTTTTTATAATAAAATGACAAAATCATCAACTACATTCGTAAAAATCAGGATCTTTATTTATATTAAACATTCCATACCTCATATCCACCCATTTTTTCTCCCTTTTTCTCTCTACTAGCGGCCGTCCAATATTTTATTTTTAAGAAAATAGCATATGAACTTTATAAGTTGTTTGGTGGTTGGTTTCATCCTTCTCTTATTTTTTTTTCTGCTATTTTTTTTTGTAAATCGGTACCTGCCGATTTTTTTTCCTAACAATTTTTCAATTGACAATTGTGGGTTACTTGTCGTTAATGGATGAGGTCTTCCAACAAAGCGACCGCGTGACTAGATCGGAGACTTGAAAATGGACTTAGATTCTTTAAAATTCTGGACATCAGTATGCAGTGGTCGGCTTAATGAAAAAGATGGTTGTTGGCAGCGGTTTGGTCGGCTTGATTCGGTGGAAACATCTCAATTGCCTACTTGCGAGGAACATAATGGTTACCTAAAAATATATTTGGCTATCAGTAAACCTTGCATGCTAATTTTTTTCATATATAGCAATAAAAGATAGATGTCTAAAACTGCGAATACTAGTCTAAGTATAGTTTGGTTACTTAAGAACTACATTGGATACCAATTAATCTTACTCGTTAATTTCTTATATTCAAGAATGAAAAATTAATGTTTAAAACTGTGATTCTACTAAGTATGGTTTTATTACTGAATTGCCTTTGGATACCAGCTATTGTTGTCTATTAATTTACTGAATATTTTAAAATAAAAAATGAAGGTATGGAGTGTGGAACGTATCACGTATACTGTGCTTACCTAACTATAACAATTGGTTATCGGTTATTCTTGCCCATCAATTTTTTTATATCTAACAATAAAAAAAGAAGTACAAAATTGTGGATCATATCAAGTGTATTTTGGTATCTAAATATACACATTAATATATCATTTAGTATTTAATTTTGAATTGTTTAAATTTGCAATGTCTACTGTAAGCATGTGAATAATTGCAAGTAGTAAAATTAACCACATTACTACATTTTGATACAAGTTATTCATACTAGTTAATTCATTTATATGTAACAATAAAAAATCGAAGAACACATTTTAGATACTTTCTTGTATTTATTTGGTTACTTAAATATAGAGTAATAATATCCAGTATTTCATAATTGGGTGACTAAACATTTATTCATGTGTCTACATAATAAAAGTAACATATACATTGATTTCAATATCCATTTGTGATATGTTAAGTAACCAATAAAATACCAGACGAGAATTCAATTCACTCTCCCGTAATATTACCCAATGCTAAAAAAAGAGTCAGTTACCCACAGCACAGTCAGCAGAGAGAGCATGATTCTAAATGAGTAACCAAACGTATATCCTTTAGTATCTGACTACGTAATTAGGGCTGTGAACAAACCTGAAGGTTCGATTCGGTTCGGAGTATTCGGCTCGAAAAAGCTCAGCTCGAGGCTCGATTAGGGACATCAAACGTAGAGCCGAACCGTATAAAATAGGGTTCGGTGTTCGGACCGAACCGTTCAGCTCGGTCCGGTGATTTTGGCCAATAATAAAAACATAAGTTATGTTAGCCCAAATTAAACCCCCAGGCCCCAGCCCAAATAAAAAATACTCCCAGGCCCCAGCCCAAATAACTCATGTATACCCCCAACCCTACCCCATACCTTTCTTCATTTCTTCATAGCCGCCTCCCGAGTCCCGACTCCCCCATCTCATCTCATTCATCCATCTCTCTCAAAGTCAAATCTCACTGAACTTCTCATCGGGGACTTCACCGGCGGTTCCGATTCTGCTAGCTTGTGAGCCTGGGTAGTCCTTCGGTTCCGGTTCTTACGCATCGATTTCTCATCTCAATCCAATCAAACCTAAACCTCCAAACCCAAACCAGCCCCGCATCGGTGATGTCAGATTCAAACAAAATCCCCCGAATCGAACTATGTTCGAACGGTTCGAAAAATCGAGCCGAATCGAATCGAACTATATGAAAAAAAAATTAGTCTTCGAGCCGAATCGAACCTCAAATTCCGAGGTTCGAAATTTTCGAGCCGAATCGAACCTAAGGTTCGAACAGTTTCGAGCCGGACCGAACCCAGTGAAGGTTCGGTACTGTTCGGCTCGTTTACAGCCCTATACGTAATGACATACTTTTCAAACACAGTACAACCAAAATTCAAGTAAAATACACATTACATAAAATTAGTCAATACCAAAAGTTGAGCCGAGCTTGAAATAATCACGAACTAATATTTACCTCATCTTCGAAACCCTATTCTTGCTCTCTAATTCTCCAAAATAAAAAAAATAGATTGTGGATACCTTGAAACCAAAATTAACCATATATCTCCAGATGCCGTCACTCTATACCTTTACTATCTTAAAATATACATTTCACTTACTTTTAAAAAAAATAGCAAAATCAGACCTCTTTATGGTTTTCCAAAAAAATCAGAAAATAAAACACAAAACCCCCAATTCAGTCCCTATGCCGCTACTCATATCACTATGCCGCTACTCACGTCACTATGCCACCGATATCACGGCGACGATCTGCTGCAGACGGCATGTAGTCGAAGACTGCAAACCGTGATGGGATTTTTTTTTACAGGACCGTAACTTAGGGGGTGGCAAAACAAGGACTGTAAGTTTTCGGGCTGGTAACCTACCTTAAACCCCTTTTTTACTGCATCTAGACACATGTAGAATTTGCGAAACATGTTACTATCTTGTTCAAACCCAATAATTACAGTAGAATCAGGGTTAGTTCTTCTAATCTCATCAGCATAGTCCCACAATTTTGAATATTATACATCAGGACTTCCGTCAAGTTTCTGTAATGCCAATCTTTTGGCTCTATATGTAACACCCCAAATTTCATAAGGGACATTACACCCCGTATAACCTTCTACAAGGTCTACCAGGCTAGGACTTTCACACAATTTATAATAATCCCAAAAAGACAACATTAATAATGAAAATCAGGTCGTGACCTCGGCCAAAACTTTTTAATTCAAATGCCGAAAACTAAAAGTAGAATGAATTCATTTCCTATGCAGGGGACTTCAACGATATCCTTAAAACAAAATATGTTTACTTGACTCCCTCCGATGACAACATAAGCATAATAAAATAAATAACACAGACTCGAGCCTCATCATCATGCTTGGCCATCCTTTGCATGCACTTCCCGTGCTGGCTCCTCAATTCGCTCGATACCTGAAATGCATGTAACACATTTCCCCCATTTAAGGGGTTAGCACTCAAATAGATAGTGCAAGTACACAATTACACGACATTATATACAGATATGTCTCAACAAAATCATCACATCAAGAAAACATTTTTGTGAATAATATTCCGGAATATCACATTTGCATCGAAACATCATTTTCACGAAAACTATATCATCACATATCAACATAACAATAATCCACACTTGGTAACCCCCGACCGTACCATTAGTATCGACCCCCAGAGGTCCCGTCGGATTGTCCCCAGGTGGGAAACCACTTCCGCGGCCGTACCCATTAGAATCGACCCCCAGAGGTCCCGTCGAACCGTTCCCCGGGTGGAAAAACTGAAGAGATAAATTCACCACTAGAAGGGGGTTGAATAGTGGTAATGCGGAATATCGAACTTTCTCGCGAATAAAAGAAAATAGTGCGGAAAGTAAAAGACTCAAAGATTTATAGAGGTTCGGCAACTTGCCTACGTACTCTCTCCGACTTCTTTTTCTATTGGCTCAAGAACAACCACACACTTGTCTCGTCTTCGATCGGTCCGAGTACAACAACCGTTACACCCGCTTGTCTTCTATTGGTCCAAGCACAACCACTCTCAAAATAAACTTTGTGTATCTAGTGTTCTATCGGAACTAGATAATCCTTACTTACGAATATTGGAGTGTAATCCTAACAATGCCGGATCAAAGATCCTAATAACACCGGATTAGTGACTCTTAATTCGTTTCTCTAACGCTCTTGTATGAGTGATGCAACACTCACAACCAAATGAAAAGAATCCAAAGTATACTAAATATTACAATGTGTATCACTCTTTGTATCTTTTTCCTCACAACTTAGAATGCAATAATAGATAGAAATCTGAGCTCAAGAATGCTTGTATACTTGAATGCTTGAAGTTGTGTGTGAGATACCCAAGTCCTATGGGTATTTATAGTGTCAAGTCCTTCTTCATATACTGAAAAATGTATTATTAGCATGCGCTAATAATCCTTCATAGCGTGCGTTGACGAGCTTTGACTTGACTGATCTGAACGGTCATTAAACTGTACCAACGGTCATAATACACATCTAGCGTACGCTAGTCGGTCTTCTGTAGTGTGCGTTATCGTCGGTCAACAGGTCTTCACTTTTGACTGTGGAATCTTGTCGGTTTGTCTCCCCAACGTCTCTTTTACAACGGATAAAATGTACTTAGCGTGCGCTAGTACTGATACATTAGCGTGCGCTAGTATTATTTTATGTTAGCTTTCCAGATTTTGCTGATCTCCTTTTTGACGTTTGCATTCCAACGGATAAGTTGACCAACAGTAGGAATTTGAACGCTTAGCGTGCGCTAACAAATGTATTGTAGCGTGCGCTACAACTTTTCCAGATAACGTACGTTAGCTTGTTTAGCGTACGTAATTGCTTCCTTGATTTGAGTCCAGAGCCTATTGGACTACCAAAATACTTTCCGATAGCATGCGCAAGATTTGACATGTAACGTGCGCTAAGACCTATGATTAGCGTACGTAATTATACTTCCGTAGCGTGCGCAGATGATTTTCCTTTTTCTGTCCAGACCTTACTAACTCTCCGCCTTGAGTGCGGTAGCGTGCGCTATAGATAGATGATAGCGTACGCTGATATTATGTGCTTTGCGTGCGCTATCCATCAGGTGACTCCAACTTGACTGCAGATTATTGGCCTGACTGCATGTGACTTTCCCTCGATAGCGTACGCTACCATTCAGACTGTAGCGTGCTGGGAACAGAATTCTTCAATGTAACAGCTCGATGGGATAGATTTTGGTTAAATGTTTTGAATATAATCATCATCAAAATACTTTGAGTCAACAATCTCCCCATTTTTGATGATGTCAAAACATTTAATATAAACCTGCAGAAATGTTTTAAAAATTTTTGAATCAAGGTAACTTGTTCGATATGTTAGTATGTTTCGGTTTTTGGAGTGTTTCTCCCCCTTTTTGACATAAACAAAAAGGCCTCCCCCTGTGTTGTTGCGTATATAACAAGATATCAATCAAATGCATGCGCCAAAACGAAAACACATAATTAACAAACGCCAAAGTACATGACAACCAAGCGAAGAGAAATGCGCATTTCATTGAAAATAATTCAAGCATTACACAGAAATATCCAAAGCACAAGACATCAAGAACGTGTGAAATAAAAGTTCGCTACAACGAGAATCAATGTCCTAAAACTAAGGTGCGTGCTCGGATGAGGAAGGTGGAAGCGGGAATGATGGATGAGTGAAGCGAATGAAATCTTCAAGAAGCCCGCGCACTCCTTGAACCTCGGAGCGAAGAGAACGAACGCCTTCACGGATCTCCAATTGTAAAGTCTCGATGCTGCGCATCCGTGAAACGATGTCACTCTCCTCTTCCTCGGTAAGAGTCTCTCTCATCGGACACTTTCCCTTAGAAGTGGGCTTCCTCACAAATTCTCCTATTTGCATTTCTCGAAGGGTGTGCGGCCCTCGTTGAGTGATTCGCTCTTCCGGTGTCGGCATACGAGTCCCTTTCTCCACTTGGTCGTCTTCATGAAGGTATGGAAAGAGAATCCAGCCCCGGTTGATCGTTCGAACATAGTGCATGGCCTTGAGCGAGTAATCCGAGATCTCATGGCCGAGTGAAACGGGAACGGCTTTGTCCTTCGATAAATCCACTTGATGAAATTTGAAGATCGCCGTTAGGATGGAGCCATACGGCTCCAGTCTTGCAGGACCGTGAAGCGTAATTCTTAGACCGAAAGAGGTCGCCCTTAACTTTCATCCAGCTTGTGACAATCGCGGCAAAGTCAACCCTGTCATCACTTAGCACTCGGTACACCACATGTTTATCGATTCCGACTAACTTATGCTGCGTGTTGACTTTGGGCATTATACATTTAGTGAGTGCGACCAAAAGGAGTCGAATATCAATCCCGAAATCGTTGTTCTCAAAAGCCTCGTCGGTGATGTCGATTATGGCTTTTGAACTCAAAAATTCCTTGACATCAATATCGTTAACTCCAGACTCCTCAGTGATCGATTTCCCAGAACAAGAAAAGCCATCGGACAACAAAACAAATAATTGAGTCAAAATCTCCGAAGAGACTTTCACTATGGTTCCTCCAACCAAACTCCCTAAAACTAGGGATGAGGATCCTGCACTCTCAGCAATGTGAAGATTCGCGTAAAATTCGTGAACTAACTCGGAAAAGACAGGTTCCTTACATTCAACAAAACGGGAAATTCCAATAGAATATAAAAAATCAGAAATAACAACATTCACCCGTTCCAGGCTGGGAAAATTGAAGTAGTAATAGTCCGTCAATTGTTCCTGAGGAAGGATTTCAGAAAAGACCTTGGAAGCGGTATATGACACGAAACGGGATGCATCATATTCTGGTTCGCGGGTGCGTTTTGAGCTTTTGTAAGCCTTCTCCATAACTTTTCGGCCCTTACTCGACATGAATCTAAAAGGAATTGAAAGATTTGAAGAAGTAAATCGGGAATATATGAATCGGTTTTAGGCTAGGGTTCTTGCTGAAAAGAGATCTGATGCGATTGCGTGTGTTATGAAATGGTGAAAGAGTTTCTGGGCTGTTCAGGGTTTATGCAGGGAACTGAACCGGTTTAATTAGCGCACGCAAAGAGTATAGGATTAGCGTACGTTATGAGTATATAGGTAGCTTACTGGACTGTCCAGTAGCATATGTCGAAATAAGAAGATTTTAATTAGCGCACGCAAGTGATAAGGTTTTAGCGTACGCTATCGAAGACAAAATCGTACAGGAGTGGGAAGTTAGCATACGTTAAACGAATGAAGCTAGCGCGCTAGCGAATGGAACGATTCTAAGATATTGATTTCTCGAGTAGAAAACTAATTTCAAAAATTGTCTAGATGTCCCATACCAAGTTGCAAACGAATAGTGTTAAATGTTTCCTCGGGAGGTTTCGTAAATATATCAGCAAGTTGGTCCTTCGTCCCGACAAAAATTAAGCAGATATCTTTCTTTTGCACATGATCGCGTAAAAAATGATGTCTAATATCTATATGCTTAGTTCTACTATGCAACACGGGATTTTTACTCAAATTAATAGCACTAGTATTATCACATAAAATAGGGGTATTTTCAAAATAAATGTCATAGTCGCGGAGTTGATTTTTAATCCATAATACATGAGCACAGGCACTCCCTGCAGCAACGTATTCCGCCTCAGCTGTAGACAACGCTACACTGGTTTGCTTTTTACTTCCCCAAGATATTAAATATGAACCGATGAAATGACATGTACCACTAGTACTCTTTTTATCAATTTTGCATCCGCCGAAATCGGCGTCGCTATATGCAATCAAATTAAAGTCTAAGCAGGAAGAATACCATAGACCTAGTCCGATGGTCCCATTCAAGTAACGAAAAATGCGTTTACAAGCAATTAAATGGGATTCCTTAGGATTAGCTTGGAATCGAGCATATAAGCATGTAACAAATATTATGTCTGGCCTAGAAGCAGTTAAATATAGCAAAGATCCGATCATACCTCGATATAATTTTTGATCTACGGATTTGCCATTTTCATCTTTTTCCAATTTCAATGATGAAGACATTGGCGTTGAAATCACTTTGCTACTCTCCATTTTGAATTTGTTTGATGAATAAAGATTCCATCTTCGCATTGCTTGATTTGAAGCCCGAGGAAGAATGTTAATTCTCTCATCATACTCATCTCGAACTCTCCCTTCATAAGATTAGAGAAATCTCGGCACAATGATTCGTTAGTAGCTCCAAAAACAATGTCATCAACATAGATTTGGCAAACAAGTATATCATTATTCAATATTTTCACAAACAAGGTATTATCGACTTTACCTATTTTATAATCATTTGCAATTAAAAATTGACTTAAACGATCATACCATGCTCGGGGTGCTTGTTTCAACCCGCAGAGTACCTTGTTGAGCTTGTAGACGTGATCCGGAAATTGGTGATCTTCAAAGCAGGGAGGTTGCTTGACATAAACTTCTTCTTGAATATAGCCATTCAAGAATGCACTTTTCACATCCATTTGAAATAGCTTGATCTTTTTGTGAGCGGCAAATGCACATAACAAATGGATGGCTTCGAGTCGAGCCATGGGAGCAAAACTTTCTTCGTAATCAAGGCCTTCCTCTTGATTATGTTGAATTGGTACCGCCACTAGAAGGGGGGTTGAATAGTGCGGTTAAGAGTTTTAAACTCCTTTTGTGCGGAAGCAAGATATCGGAGAAAGTAAAGTGCGGAAAAGAAAGAACATGAAAATTTGTTCGAGAGGTTCGGCTATAAACGAAGCCTACGTCCCCTACCTAGTTTTATTGACTAGGACTTTTCTTAGAAAACTTTGAATGCATTTCTAGTTTAGTGCCAACTCTTACAATCTCTTGATTCCCGGGCTCAAGAAAACCACACTAAAAACACTCTGGTTTTTCCTGGTACAAGACAACCTTACAATCAAACAATTGCGAGTAGGAACTCGACTTTACAAAGAATGTCACTCTTAGATACAAGAATATAAGTAGGAAGTGATGGACAATTCTCCTTGTATCGCAATGTAGAGTATGTATATTTCTCATAAAATATGCTTGAAATAGCTTGATAATACTTGTGAGCTCAGATGATTTGTTGTGTCTTCCAAATCCTTGAAATGTGCTATTTATAGCCTTCATGAGGTGAATTTCCCGTTGAACGGTTGCATGCTTTACGTACATTAGGGATGGGTGGTTACGTACGTTATAACTCTTCCGTACGTTATGTAACTTGAGTAGCGGCCGTAATGAACTCTGAAAAACAGTCCAGTGACATCTGATAAAAATCATTACGTACGTTGCGTAAGTAGGCCTTACGTACGTTAACTTCCAGTCAAAGATCCGTTGGATGTGAAGACCTGTTGTAACGGCTAATGACTTTTTGCAACGGGCAGAAGTTTCAAACCTTACGTACGTTATACAGAATATGTTACGTACGTTACCTGCATAAAAACTCTTGCAAGAATTGTGAGTGTTACGTACGTTATAGATGGGTTGATTACGTACATTAAGTGAAGGAAAAATGTGTAAAGTAAATTTTGGTTAAATAACTAATCATCAAAATATATAAAATGAATTATTAAAAATATTGTACCAACAATCTCCCCCTTTTTGATGATGACAAAATTTATATGGGAGTTTTTGAAAAAGATGAGTTTTGGAGGATCGAATTTTTTTTAAGAAAACTCTCCCCCTGAGTAAGACTCCCCCTGAAACGAACAAGGGATATTTCAAAAACGAGACATATTTTTCTCCCCCTTTTTGTCATTAACAAAAAGACAAGAGATCTTGTAAGAGCAAGGGAAACACAAAATAGTCAACGAATACCAAAACAACGAACATCAATGTATAGCAACGAGTAGTAATAAATAGGAATAGAAATCGTCAAAACAACACATTCATCCAAAATAAGGTAGTAAGAGTTTAAGACGGTAAACATAGAGAAATGCATGAAATGTTTGGTCTTTAACAAAATAAGATCATCATCATAGGAAAGAAAATCCTCTAATCAAGGCCGGCTTCCGGAGGTGTAGGAGGGATCCCGAAATGAGTACAAATGCTCTTAACCATAATCTTTATCTCACTCATTTCTTTTTCCAACTTATCCATTCGAGCTACCATCTGGGATGAGGAACTCTCCTGTCTTGGGCGAGAAGGACCGGGCTGAGAAGAAGGACGAGGCCGAGTATGAGCAATCCCACGTGATGTAATCCTCTCCTCTGGTCTCGGTATCACACCATCAACTAAACGATCGTCATCCTTAATGTAGGCGAAGTAAATCCAACCACGGTTTCGCGTACGGAGATATCTCATGGTCCGGATGGTTCCTTCGGTAACTAGGCTCCCCCTAGGGATGGCGACCCCGTGAAACCCTGTGAGAACAACTCCAACGTGCTCGAATATCTCAGTCAAGATATATCCAAATGGCATTCCGAACTTTCGTTGTCGGTCGGCCTTGGCATAGCTCTTTTTGTGGAAGATTAGACCTTTTTCCACAAACCACTTGAGTACGATTGAAGCAAAATTAACCTGATGATCTTTCCAGACATGATAAATGATTTCCATGTCCACATTTACAAGACGATGCTGAGCATTAACTTTAGGCATTAGACATCGAGTGATAACATCGTGTAGTAAACGAATATTTATTCCGAAATCATTATTTTCAAAATGGCCTGAATGTACTTCAATTACAGCCTTGTTCGTCAAGAAATCACGAACTTTCGATTCATGAACACCATAACTTTCATCGTCTTCAAAACTATCAATCACTTCATCAGGAGCGGCAAATTCTCCTTTACAACGAAATCCCTCATTAGGGAGACCAAAAAGTTCGGATAATTTAGCAGCATCAAAGAGAATAGGTTTACCACGAACTAGGGAGTTAACTACAGCAAGTCCTTCAGAATCATAAGTCACGAAAAAATTTGTGTAGAATTCCTTTACGCAATCCACATAAATAGGTCGTGCGAGACTTATAAAACGGTTGATACCGAGCATGTCAAAAAATTCTTCTATCCCAATACCAATATAATTCAGAGATTCATAGTCAAAGTGATGACTCGGAGTTACCTCTTTGTCGATAAGCACTTCTTTGAAGATTTTTGACGCTTGATCATTCCTGAAGGTTGGTTCTCCAGAAGGTGAGGAAGAGGATTGAGAACCATCTCCTTTGCGTTTCTTGCTGATTATGGATGCCGTTGATAGAGATGAATGGAGGTTATGAGGATTCGGTCGGAATTTCTGAGGAGAAGGGAATGTTTCATCGCTGCCGATTTAGGGATTTGGGGATGAATGAATAGAAATCTGTCGAATGGGGTATTTAAGTAACAGGGTCAAAATGAATTACGTACGTTATACGGATTCAGTAACGTACGTAGCTGAAAATCCAGAACTCCCTGTACTAAAACCTGAAGACCGTTACGTACATATCCCAAACACCTGTTACGTACGTAATGTCCTATTACGTACGTAATATCCCTATCTTAACGTCCGTAAACGTGACCAAATGAGCAGTGATTTTCTTTCGATGATGTCCCATTTTTACTGACCATTTAATGTAAATATGAATATGCAAACCTTAAAAATGATCAACATGTCCCATTCCTAAGTTTATGCGTATAAAATTGAAAGCTTCTTCGGGTAATGGTTTTGTAACAATATCCACCAATTTTTCATTAGTACCAACAAATTGGAGACGTACATTCCCGTTTTGGACATGGTCACGAATAAAATGGTGATGAATTTCTATATGTTTTGTCCTGCTATGCAAAATGAGATTTTTGCTTAAATTAATGGCACTTGTATTGTCACAAAAAATAGGAGTATTTTAAGTTCAATGCCATAATCGAGTAATTGATTTTTGATCCATAGGACTTGTGCACATGCACTTCCCGCAGCCACATATTCAGCTTCAGCTGTGGAAGTAGCGACACTAGTCTGTTTCTTACTCCCCCATGAAATTAAACATGAACTCATAAAATGACAAGTTCCGGTGGTGCTCTTTCTATCAATTTTACATCCACCGAAATCGGCATCACTATATGCAAAAAGTTGAAAATCAATGTTAGAAGGATACCATAGACCTAAGCTAGCAGTATATTTTAAATAACGAAAAATCCTTTTGCATGCAATGAAATGTGATTCTTTAGGATTCGCTTGAAAACGAGCACATAAGCAAGTAGCAAACATTATATCGGGTCTAGATGCAGTTAAATAAAGTAAAGAGCCGATCATACCTCGATACTGTTTTTGGTCAACAGACTTACCTTTTTCATCTTTGTCGAGTTTAAGAGTGGAAGACATAGGAGTAGATATTTCTTTGCAATCTTCCATCTTAAATTTCTTTAGGAGCTCATTGACGTACTTGGATTGGTGAATGAATATTCCGTCATTGAGTTGCCTAATTTGGAGTCCGAGAAAATATTTCAACTCTCCCATCATGCTCATTTCGAACTCTCCCTTCATAAGATTTGAAAATTCTTGGGACAAAGATTCGTTAGTTGCACCAAAAACAATGTCGTCCACATAAATTTGGCAAATAAGTATATCATCACTTAAATTCTTAATAAATAGGGTATTATCAACATTACCTCTTTTATACCCATTTGAAATAAGAAAAGTGCTTAAACGATCATACCATGCTCTCGGAGCTTGTTTTAATCCATAGAGAGCTTTATGGAGCTTGTACACATGATCTGGATGATCATAATCTTTAAAACCTGCCGGTTGATTGACATACACCTCCTCCTGGATGATTCCATTTAGGATTTTTTACATCCATTTGATGGAGTTTGATTTTATTGTATGCGGCAAAGGCACAGAGAAGACGAATTGCCTCAAGACGAGCAAGAGGAGCAAATGTTTCTTCATAATCCAAGCCTTCTTCTTGATTAATTGGGAACCATCATCATCGGTTTTAATTTTATGAACCCATTTGGTACCAATGATTGATTTGTCTACCGGTGCCGGAACCAATTCCCAAACATTATTTCTTTCGAATTGGTTTAGCTCTTCTTGCATAGCAATAGCCCAATTCTCATCATTTATGGTTTCATCGATATTCTTTGGTTATGTAAGAGAAATAAACGCAATATTGTTAATACAATCATTTATATTTCTCCTAGTTCGTACACCTTCATTGATTTTTCCGAGAATTTGTTCCATCGGATGGTATTTCACATTTGCCCAATCTTTAGGAAGGTTGTAAGTATTCTCCTCCTGCTTGTTCGAGTTTAACTCGAGCTTCTCCAACTCCTTTGATACTTCTGACACTTCTTTAGCCGGAACCATACCTGCATCATCATCAAAAACAAACTTTCTCGGAGGTAAAACTGTATCATCGAATTTTACATGAATTGACTCTTCTACCGAGCCTCTTCTACAATTAAATACACGATACGCTTTACTGTTAGTTGAATAACCAAGAAATATTCCAATATCTGATTTTGAATCAAATTTACCCAAATTATCCTTACCATTATTATGAATAAATACTTTACAACCAAATGGATGGAAATAAGATAAATTTGGCTTTTTACCTTTAAATATCTCATATGGAGTCATCATTTTGTTCCTCCGGAGATGGACTCGATTAATAACATAACAGGCGGTGTTAACGGCTTCGGCCCATAAATATTTAGGAAGACCATATTCATTGAGCATTGTTCGGCTCATTTCTTCTAGAGAGCGATTCTTCCTCTCGACAACTCCATTTTGTTGAGGTGTCCGAGGTGCCGAAAAATTGTGCCCAATACCATAATTATCGCATCAATCTTCAAAAATATTTGAATCAAATTCTCCACCATGATCGGTTCGGATGGCGATAATTGGTAACTCTTTTTCCTTCTGGGTAACCTTACACCACTTAACAAACTCGTTAAATGCATCATTTTTATTTGCCAAGAATTTTACCCAAGTAAATCTCGAAAAATCATCAACAAGAACTAAAGTATAAAGTTTACCTGTTAAACTAGCATGTCATGACGGACCAATCAAATCCATATGAATTAATTCAAGAATGCGACTAGTGGAAATTTCCATTTTCGGTTTAAACGAGCCTCTAGCATGTTTACCTTTAATACAGGCCTCACATATGTGGTCTTTTCTGAAAATTAATTTTGCTAGACCACGGACAATGTCATTTTTGGCCAATTTTGAAAGAAGTGGTAAAGAGGCATGTCCCAATTTTCGGTGCCAAACGGCATTTTCATCGTATGAAAGTAAACATTTTTCATTGAAAGAAGATTCATCTTGGAGATCAACAATATAAAGATTTCCATATCGTAATCCAATAAAAACGATTTGGTCTTTTCTCATTGCAGTGCAATGCGTACTTTCAAAAATTAATTTAAGACCGGTGTCACAAAGTTGGGAAACACTTAGAATATTATGGCAAAGACCATCAACAAATAGAACATTTTCAATGGTAGGTAAAGGTTTCTTACCGATCTTAGCTGTCCCTTTTATTTGGCCCTTTTTATTATCGCCAAAGGTTACACAGCCACGATCTTCCTTTTTCAGCTCCGTGAAGAGATGTTCACTCCCACTCATGTGATTTGAACATCCACTATCAACATACTATTTATTTGATACTGTTGTCTTCTTTGCTTGTACCTACAAAAACAATTTTCTTCCGTTTTATAGGTACCCAGGCTAATTTGGGTCCTGAGGAGTTAGACACAAAAACTTGATTTTTAACAATGGTCCCTTTTGGTACCCATATTTGTTTGACTCTTATAGTTAGTCTAGAACTTCTACAGTACGTTTCGGTATGTCCTGGTTTTAAACATTTTGGACATGATGGAATTCCCGTTTTTAAAGTGTCCGAATCTTTCGTGGTAATTTCTAAGGACTTTTTCATTGGAAATGAATTATACCCAAGTCCTTGTTTTGAAAGAAATTTTTTTTGACCAAATAATAGTTGTTCGAATTTGTCATTACCACACGAGAATTTTATAACGTAGAGCTTCAATTCTTTCTGAGTTTTGTGTAGATCATCTCTCAGAATTTTCTCGGTTTCCAAACAATTTGTATGATCAATCGACACTTCCTTGTTTTTCAATAATTTTGCATTTTCATTTTCAAGGAATTTTATTTGCCTTTTCAAATCTTTATTACTATTGCAAACTTTTTCGTATTCATTATTTAGAGATTCAAAAGCATCAAGTAGTTCTTCATGAGAAGAGTCACTAACCTCGACTTCTTCATCGCTATCTTCGGATGCGTGGGCCATTAGAGAAAGATTTGTTTGAACTTGAGGTTCATCATCCTCAGCATCATCGCTCCATGTAACAACATAGACTTCCTTTTTTTTGAACTTTTCGTGAGGAGGTTTTGATGAACTTATTGGAGCAGCAGCACAACAATCTTTAGCAAAATGGCCTGGAACGCCGCACCTTCGACAAGTGTTGTCGAACCTTTTATTTTGAGGGAAGTGAGTCTTTTTGGTTTCATCCCTCGTTTCTTGTTTGATGTCTCTCCGGCGCAATGACCTTCCATATTTCAATGTCGTGAGCTCGGATGAAGATGGACATTTTCTTCTTCCATGTCATAAAGTTTGAGCCATCGAAGAATGGAGGGCGATTGAGAGTGTTGCCTTCAAAAGAGGAGTGGATAAAGGCCATTTCTGAATCTTTTCTCTAGCGGGTGTTAATCCGGTGATAAAGAGACCGCTCCGATACCAATTGTTGAATTGGTACCGCCACTAGAAGGGGGTTGAATAGTGCGGTTAAGAGTTTTAAACTCTTTTTGTGCGGAAGCAAGATATCGGAGATAATAAAGTGCGGAAAAGAAAGAACACGAAAATTTGTTCGAGAGGTTCGGCTATAAATGAAGCCTACGTCCCCTACCTAGTTTTATCGACTAGGACTTTTCTTAGAAAACTTTGAATGCACTTTCTAGTTTAGTGCTAACTCTTACAATCTCTTGATTTCCGGGCTCAAGAAAACCACACTAAAAACACTCTTGTTTTTCCTGGTACAAGACAACCTTACAATCAAATAATTGCGAGTAGGAACTCGACTTTACAAAGAATGTCACTCTTAGATACAAGAATATAAGTAGGAAGTGATGGAACAATTCTCCTTGTATCTCAATGTAGAGTATGTATATTTCTCGTAAAATATGCTTGAAATAGCTTGATAATACTTGTGATCTCAGATGATTTGTTGTGTCTTCCAAATCCTTGAAATGTGCTATTTATAGCCTTCATGAGGTGAATTTCTCGTTGGAACAGTTGCATGCTTTACGTAGGGATGGGTGGTTACATACATTATAACTCTTACGTACGTTATGTAACTTGAGTAGCGGCCGTAATGAACTCTGAAAAACAGTCCAGTGACATCTGATAAAAATCATTACGTACGTTACGTAAGTAGGCCTTACGTACGTTAACTTCCATTCAAAGATCCGTTGGATGTGAAGACCTGTTGTGACGGCTAATGACTTTTTGCAACAGGCAGAAGTTTCAAACCTTACGTATGTTATACAGAATATGTTACGTACGTTACCTGCATAAAAACTCTTGCAAGAATTGGGAGTGTTACGTACGTTATAGATGGGTTGATTACGTACGTTAAGTGAAGGAAAAATGTGTAAAGTAAATTTTGGTTAAATAACTCATCATCAAATTGTATAAAATGAATTATTAAAAATATTGTACCAACAGATTATACCCTTGTGCGACCAAACGAGATTTATTTCGAATTGGGTAACCGTCTTCGTCACACTTGATTTTGTGCACCCATTTAGTTCCGATAATTGTTTTATCTTTAGGAGCGGGAACTAAATTCCATATGTTATTGTGCATGAATTGTACAAGCTCCTCTTGCATTGCCATCATCCAACTTTCATCATCAAGAGCCTCGGATATATTTTTGGGAACTATTTCGGATACGAAAGCACAATGAGCCATATATTCGGTGGTTCTCCTTCGAGTTTGAACACCGTCTTCAATGTTTCCAATCACAAGATCTTTTGGATGGTCTTTGATGTGCCTCCAATCTTTCGGTAGACTCTCGATTGTCTTCTTTTGGATTTCCAAAATTTTCTCCATTTTGTTTGAGGGATGAGAATTCGGAAAAATACCTGCATCATCAAAACATTTTACCTTTCTTGGGAGTGAGATCATATCGTTGAATTTAACATGAATAGATTCTTTAACTTTATTTGTTCTAATGTTATAAACACAATATGCTTTGCTATTTGTAGCATAACCAAGAAACATTCCGGATTCGGATTTAGCATCAAATTTCCCCAAGTTATCCTTACCATTATTTAGGATAAACACATTGCAACCAAAAGGATGGAAGTAAAATATATTTGGCTTTTTGCCCTTCCATAATTCATACGGAGTTTTGAGGTTAGTTCTACGAACATGAACTCGGTTAATCACATAGCATGCCGTAAAGATTGCTTCGGCCCAAAAATATTGTGGAAGAGAATATTCGTTAAGCATAGTCCTTGACATTTCCTCCAAAGATCGATTTTTCCTTTCAACAACCCCATTTTGTTGAGCCGTTCTAGGAGCCGAAAAATTGTGATTAATACCATATTTGTCACATAAAAGCTCAAATGGAGTGCAATCAAATTCACCTCCGTGATCGATGTGAATAGAAATTATAGAGAGACTTTTCTCATTTTGCACCAAACGACACCATTTGGAAAGATCATAAAATGTATCATCTTTATGAGCAAGAAATCTAACCCAAGTAAAACGAGAATAATCATCAACAATGACCAAAGTATAAAGTGTACCATTTAGACTAACATATCTAGATGGTCCAATCAAATCTATATGCACAAGTTCAAGAATGCGGCTAGTGGAAACCTTGAATTTTGGTTTGAAAGATTCTCGAGTATGTTTCCCTTTTATGCATGATTCACACAAATGCTTCCGATCAAATTTGAGTTTGGGTAAACCACGGACAAGATCGTGTCTCGATAAAATAGAAATGATGGGTAGGGATGTATGCCCTAATTTACAATGCCATAAATATGCATTATCATCCAAAGTAATAAGGCACTTTTCATTAAATGAACTTTTATCATTAAGATCAACAATATAAATGTTTCCACATCTCAAATCGATGAATGCAATTTTATTATTTCTAAATGCCGTGCAATGAGTTTGCTCGAAGAGAATTTTAAAACCTTCATCACATAGTTGAGAAACGCTAAGTAAATTGTGATGCAAACCTTCAACAAATAATACTTTGTTGATAGAGGGAGAAGGTTCCTTACCGACTTTTCCGATGCCTTTGAACTTTCCCTTTTGATTGTCGCCAAAGGTCACATGTCCTTGTTCTTGATATTCAAGGCCTTCAAATAAGTCCTCGGAGCCGCACATGTGCCTTGAAAATCCGCTATCAATGTACCACTTGCTTTTCCTTGGTGCCAATACCTACAAAAATAGTGTTTCTCGGTTGTTTCGGTACCCATGCTCGTTTGGGTCCTCCAAAGTTAACGATACTTATAGATTCAGAACAATTGTCCCTTTTGGAACCCATATTTGTTTAACTTTGATGGTTCTCAACTTTGAATGAACGTTATCATGAACTCGTTGTTTGAAAGGAGTTTTTGAATTCTCGGCTTTGATTTTCTTTATTTTGTCAAGATTGATAAGGGATTGTTCCCTTTTAAACAGGTCGAAACCAAGGCCGTGTTTTAACAATGAGGATTTTTGAATGGATAAGAGCTTTTCGAATTTCTCGTTTCCGAGAGTAAATTTGTTCAAAATATATTTTAACTCCTTTTGAGTTTTCGTCAACTCAATTTTCAAAACGTTTTCTTTTTCAAGGCATAAGGTATGGTCGAGTTCAATAGTTTTGCCTTTGTTTCGAAGAGAGGATTTTTCGATTTCTAAAGATTTTATTTTCCTCTTTAAAGACATATTTAATTTAACCATCTCGTCGTATTCTATGTTCAAAGATTCAAACGCTCTTAATAACTCATCGTCATGATGAACTTCTTGTGAATCGCAAAAATCGAATGTATATTCTTCATCATTAAGTTTAGAACTTACCTCGATATTGCTTTCGGAGTCGAGTGCCATAGATGTGAGATTAGCATCGAGAGATCTTTCAATCTCCTCCTCGTCATCACTCCAAGAAGCGATTAGAACCTCCTTCTTTTTGAATCTTTCGACTTGAGGCTTTGAATAGGATCCTCAACATTCCTTGGCATAGTGACCGGCTTGACCGCATTTCCGACAATTATTGTCGAACTTCTTTATAGGAATATAGCTATTTTTCCTTTGTTCCGCCTTACCATCCCGACCAAGGAAATTTCGCCTTCTTTGAATTAGATTTTTATACCTTCTAAAGTTCTTGGCGTAGAGAGCAAGTTCCTCATCATCTTCATCCTCGAGAACATCTTCTTCAACATCGCTATCAACATTGAATGCGACTACTTTTTCACGAGGCTTTGGTTTAGTACCTCTAGACTTGAGAACAATCTCATAGTTGATGAGTGACCCGATGAGGGCACTAAACTCGAGCTTGTTGAGATCTTTGGACTCCATGATCGAAGTAACAGTGTCATCCCATTCACGTGATAACGAGCGAAGAATTTTCTTAGCTTTGTCGCTACTAGATATAGGCTTTCCGAAAGATGCAAGTCCATTGGTTATAGCCGAGAACCGATCCAACATATTGGTGATCGTTTCCTCGTCCTTCATGGAGAAGAGTTCGTAGTCATGAAGAAGCATGTTGATTTTAGTCTCCTTAACTTGGGTGGTTCCTTCATGAGTTACTTCGAGGATTTCCCAAATTTCCTTTGCACTTTCGTAGGAAGATATCCTATTGAGTTCTTAGGGATTAAGGGTGAAATAGAGAAGTTGAGTAGCACGTGAATTGATGTGCGTGTTCCTCCAGTCCTCGTTGTTGAACTCGTCGAACTTTTTCAACGATCCATCTTCTTTCTTGGCAAGTTTCGGACCAAGTGCAATGACTTTCCAAATTTCAATATCATAGGCTTGAACAAATATAGCCATTTTCTTTTTCCATGTCATGAAATTGGAACCGTCGAAGAAGGGAGGACGGTTGAGAGCATTTCCTTCGATTTGGCCAAGAAGTGCCATTTGCGGATCTTTTTCCTTTAGGTGGTTAAACCCTTAAAAAGAGACCCGCTCCGATACCAACTGAAGAGATAAATTCACCACTAGAAGGGGGGTTGAATAGTGGTAATGCGGAATATCGAACTTTCTCGCGAATAAAAGAAAATAGTGCGGAAAGTAAAAGACTCAAAGATTTATAGAGGTTCGGCAACTTGCCTACGTCCTCTCTCCGACTTCTTTTTCTATTGGCTCAAGAACAACCACACACTTGTCTCGTCTTCGATCGGTCCGAGTACAACAACCGTTACAACCGCTTGTCTTCTATTGGTCCAAGCACAACCACTCTCAAAATAAACTTTGTGTATCTAGTGTTCTATCGGAACTAGATAATCCTTACTTATGAATATTGGAGTGTAATCCTAACAATGCCGGATCAAAGATCCTAATAACACCGGATTAGTGACTCTTAATTCGTTTCTCTAACGCTCTTGTATGAGTGATGCAACACTCACAACCAAATGAAAAGAATACAAAGTATACTAAATATTACAATGTGTATCACTCTTTGTATCTTTTTCCTCACAACTTAGAATGCAATAATAGATAGAAATCTGAGCTCAAGAATGCCTTGAATGCTTGTATACTTGAATGCTTTAAGTTGTGTGTGAGATACCCAAGTCCTATGGGTATTTATAGTGCCAAGTCCTTCTTCATATACTAAAAAATGTATTATTAGCGTGCACTAATAATCCTTCATAGCGTGTGCTGACGAGCTTTGACTTGACTGATCTGAACAGTCATTAAACTGTACCAACAGTCATAATACACATCTAGCGTACGCTAGTCAGTCTTCTGTAGTGTGCGTTATCGTCGGTCAACAAGTCTTCACTTTTGACTGTGGAATCTTGTCGGTTTGTTTCCCCAACCTCTCTTTTCCAACGGATAAAATGTACTTAGCGTGCGCTAGTACTGATACATTAGCATGCGCTAGTATTATTTTATGCTAGCTTTCCAGATTTTGCTAATCTCCTTTTTGACGTTTGCGTTCCAACGGATAAGTTGACCAACAGTAGGAATTTGAACGCTTAGCGTGCGCTAACAAATGTATTGTAGCGTGCGCTACAACTTTTCCAGATAACGTATGTTAGCTTGTTTAGCGTACGTAATTGCTTCCTTGATTTGAGTCCAGAGCCTACTGGACTACCAAAATACTTTCCGGTAATGTGTGCAAGATTTGACATGTAACATGCGCTAAGACCTCTGAATAGCGTACGTAATTATACTTCCGTAGCGTGCGCAGATGATTTTCCTTTTTCTGTCAGACCTTACTAATTCTCTGCCTTGAGTGCGATAGCATGCGCTATAGATAGATGATAGCGTGCGATAAGTTTAGCAACTTAGCGTGCGCTGATATTATGTGCTTTGCGTGCGCTATCCATCAGGTGACTCCAACTTGACTGCAGATTACTAGCCTGACTGCAGGTGACTTTCCCTCGATAGCGTGCGCTACCATCCAGACTGTAGCGTGCGTTAGGAACAGAATTCTTCAATGTAACAGCTCGATGGGATAGATTTTGGTTAAATGTTTTGAATATAATCATCATCAAAATACTTTGAGTCAACAAGAACAATAACACACACACACACGTTATCATAATTCATCAATCATGTGGAACTCGTAATGAACATAACATAATGTAATGCGTGTACTTGCCTCGAATAACACGGCGTGAAGGAAATAGTGAAAGGAAATATTTTCGGTCTGACTCCCTTCAAAGGTTCGTTCCTAATTCACAATGACACATAATCAATCACAACACTATGGAACATAGGAAACCATCCTAAGTTCTACCCGTAGGGATATTTTGTCAAACATTACGAGGGTACAATCCAACATAATCAAATCACGGACGAGTTCACGAATTTAATTGCACAAAACTATAAGAATAACAAAGGATTCCGAGTATTCAACCCTAATCTAACAATAATCTCGGCCGAATCGGATTAAGAAGGTGAAATCACAAGAAATTACCCAAAACCCCCAAAGTTAAGGTTTAAGCCGATTTACCTCGATTCGGATGGTGGAAGACGTTAGGAAGATGATTACTTCTTGCTAGGAACTCAAATTTATGGATGGATGATGAGATTTCGCCTAGATTCACACTCACTCGTGAACCAAATCGCAAAATCGCCGAAAAATAGAAGAGAAGATGAAAAATGGCGAATATGGGCTAAAGTTCGCCTATATATAGGTGACAGGTTACATACGTAAAATGATAAGCATCACGTAGACAATAAGCATAACATACATTAATGCATCTGCATTACGTACGCAACGAATCCCACAGAACCGACTGACTCAATGAACAGATAACATTACGTACGTTGTATGGCAGGTTTAATGTACGTAAGGGCAGCTAACGTACGTAAGAGGGTGTCCAGTGCTTAGTGACATGTTGCGCAGATATCATTACGTACGTTAACAAGTTGGGATAGCGTACATAATGGATATTTACGTATGTAATGTCCTACAGATAACGTGCACAAGAGTGACTCCAAAGGCTACTGACCAAGCACACGGATGAAATAACGTACGCTAATTATTAAGCATAACATACGGTATACTCAGTAACGTACCTTATGTCCTACAAATACCCATCTAATATGATACATTCAGAAGCGAACATCAATAAATAGCTCAAGCATCACGATAATAAAATGAGTATAATATACAATATGAGATACACAACAATCGTATAGAGTACCAATGGATCACAACATTTGGAATAAACGGAAATGAAAAAAATATGGATATTACATTATCTCCCTCTAAAAAGAAGTTTTGTCCCGAAACTTACAAGGTGAATAAGTCGGGTTATCTCGCCTTCATACTATCCTCCATTTCCCAAGTAGCTTCTTATTTTCCATGTCTTGACCATTGCACTCTAACCAAAGGAATGATTTTGTGCCTAAGTTGCTTGATCCGACACTCCAAAATCGAAATCGGTCTCTTCTCAAACGTGATATAGGGTCCTAGTTCAATCTCTCCAAAATCAATAACATGGCTAGGATCTGGTACATACTTTCTGAGCTGGGATACATAAAATACGTTGTGCACGTGACTCAAGGACGGCGGCAAACCCAACCAGTATGCAAGATCTCCAAACTTGGTCTAAAATCTCGAAGGGTCCAATATACCTCAGACTAAGTTTACCCCTCCAACCGAAGCGGTAAACTCCCCGAGTCATCGACACCTTCAGCAATAGATGGTCTCCAACCTCAAACTCTAACGGCCAGAGACGCGTGTCAGCATAGGACTTCTGTCGACTCTGGGCCGTTAACAGCCTATCACGGATCAAGGCAATCTTCTCTCTCGTCTCAACTACTAAATTTGGTTCGGTGCCGATCAGTTCATATGTATCGTCCCAACACAACAGCGATCTGCACTTCCTTCCGTACAACGCTTCAAATGTTGCTATTTTGATCGAGGCGTGCAAACTATTATTATATGTAAACTCGATGTTGGAATATTCTATTCCATACATGTATGATTGAGTTTTGATGATTAGTTATTAAATCGAAGAAAACATTAATGAAACGAAAAAAAATAACGAAGAAGTCGAAGACGCAAAAAACTGGACAGAAGGCTATTAACGTGCGCTATATCAACAACTTAATGTACGTAATGTGTAGAAGATAATGTACGTAATACAAAGGCCATAACGTACGTAATGAAGATATGAATTCAAATATTGGAACCGTTGAACGGACATGTGACGTCATGGAGTACATCAGCATGCAACGGATATCTTGACCAGTAATAACGTACGTAACGAAGTTTACATAACGTAGGTAACGGTGAAGACAGGAGCTACTGGACTGATTTGCACTATATATAACATACGTAACATGAAGAGGCTAACGTGCATAAAGAGCTTAACGTACGTAAAGGAGGTGCTGTAACGTACGTAATGAAGGCAGCAGGAGTTAACGGCTAGTTGGAGGAAAATGCGTATAAATACCAAACCATTTGGTATCAAAATACACAACTCAAAGCAATTGATTCATTGATCAGATATTGATATACATATTCTTGTTGTTGTAATTGTGCTTATATTGATAAGTTTTTTAGTGTTATACACGAAAATATACACGAGAGGAAAAAGAAAGGATAAGATTAGATTCGGTGTTATTAGGATCAAGGATCCGGCATTAATAGAATCGCAATCTATATCCACGTGAGGTTTGTCTAGTACCCATAAAAAGCTAGATAGGTTGTTTCCTTGTCTGATAGAAAAGAAAAACGGTTTAACTTGGACCGACAAAAATACAAGTGTGTTATGGTTTATCTCGGACCGATAGAAGACGAGATTGTAACGGTAATCCCTCGACCGATAGAAGAGAGGTGCAGAGGTTGATCTTTAGCCTATAGAAAATGATACGGAGAGAGGACGTAGGCTCGTTTGGCCGAACCTCTATAAATCTTGTGTCGTTTATCTTTCCACACTTTAAATCACTTCCGCAAAGCGCAAAGAGTTTTGTAACTCTAATTCCAAAACAGCGATACCGATAATCTTGATCCAACAATTGGTATCGGAGAGGGTATCCATATAAAGCAGATTAACATCCGAGGAGAAAAGAGCTGATGGCGTTTCAATTTGCCCCGGTCGAAGGTCTTGCCTTGAACCGACCACCATTTTTTGACGGATCTAACTTCATGACATGAAGAAGAAGATGTCGATATTCATTCGAGCCTACGACATCGAGCTATGGAAAGTAATATGTCTTGGTCTGAAAATTCCAACGAACTCCAACGGTACGCTTAAAATTTTCGAAGAGTATGATGATTCCGATTGGAAAAATGACCATTATAATTGCAAAGCAACGCAATTATTATATTGTGCTTTAAATCCGGAAGAACACAACCGGATCATCTTGTGATAGTGCCAATGAAATATGGAAAATACTAGAAGTCACACACGAAGGCACAAATCAAGTCAAGGAGACGAAGATTAACATGCTTCTCCACGACTACGAGCTATTCCAAATGAAAGACGAAGAATCCATTACAATCATGCTCGATCGATTTTCGGTTATTACGAATAGATTGGTTTGTTACGGGAAACCCCTCTCAAGTAGTGAAAAAGTAAAGAAAATCCTACGATCACTACCTCGGGAATGGGACGGAACGGTGATGGCGATTATGGAATCGAAAGATTTAAATAATCTTGATTTTAGCGCCCTTGTTCGTTCATTAATAAATTACGAGATTGTTCTAAATCTCAGAACGCAAAGCCGAAACCGAAGGAAAAATCTACAGCTTTGAAAGCTAGGATGTCTCGAAAAGAAGAAATTCCGGTCGATGAAAGTGAAGAAGAATCGGCATATTATGCCAAAAATATTTATAAGTTACAAAACTTATTGAACTAGAGAAAGAAGGACATCAAATCGGGCGAATTTAAGAAATTCGACAACAACTGTCGAATCTGTGGTAAACCAGGCCACTTTGCAAAAAATTGCCGAGCATCAACTTCTAAGAAGGAAGTACTCGTTGCAACATGGAGCGATGAAGATGAAGATGATGATTTCAATCAAAATAATCTCGCTCTCATGGTACGAAGTTCATTCGACGAAAGCGACGTCCTCTCAAGATGAACTCTTTGAAGCATTCGAACTTTTACATACCGATTTTCAAAATGCTTTAAGTGAAATAAAATCCGTCCAATCGAAAAATAAATTATTGGAAATTGAAATTTTCAAATTAAATGAAAAAGGAAAATTTATTGAAATCGATCATTCTCTGTGTATTTAGAAAAAGAATAAATTGAAAAATGATTTTTTGAAAGTTCAAGACGAACTTAAGGATTTAACAAATAAATTTTCTTGCGGAAATGATAAATTTGAACAAATGCTTTCCGTTCAAAAACATACTTTAAACAAACGGGGGTTAGGATTCAAACCGCATAATAAAACCGAATCTTTAAATTTCAAAATACCCTGTTGCGACAAATGTTTAAAACTTGGGCATCATGTTTCAAATTGCAAAAGCCCACGATGGGCGATAAAAACCAAAAAGATTTAGATTCCAAAAGGAACCACTATTCCGAATATCGTCTATGTTTCAAAAGAAAAACCGACATTCGGTTGGATCCCCAAAAATCAAAATTAATTTTATTCAAATTATTATTTAACTCATGGGGAGTTCCTATATTTTTTAAAAAGAGAGATTTTTGTCAGCGGGAGTTTACCCAATTTTGCATATTTATCATATTATTATATATACACTTTTTGCTGATAACAAAAGGGGGAGAAGAATAGTATAAAAGAAGAATGGTATAAGGGGAGAAAAATAAAAGAATGGGAGAAAGAGTCATGGAAGAATGACGAGAAAAAATAAAAATATATACCGATCAAGAAAAGACAAAGGATAAAGTCGAAAAGATGAAAGATAAAAGGAGGAGTTGAAAAATGAGAAGTAGTTGAAAATATTGGTACGTAATTCGGTATACGGGCTATTGTGCGGAAGCGTATTTAAAGTGCAGAAAGATAAATCGACATAGGATTTATAGAGGTTCGGCCAAACGTGCCTACGTCCTCTCTTCGGATCTTTTTCTATAGGATAAAGATGAACCTATGTACCTCTCTTCTATCGGTCGAGTGATTACCGTTATAATTCTCTCTTCTATTGGTCGAGATAAACCGTTACAACCTCTCTTCTATCTATCGAGGGATTACTGTACACACTTGTCTTTTTGTTGGTCCAAGTTAAACCGTTTTCCTTTTCTATCGGACAAGGAATCAACCGATCTAGCTTTCTATGGGTACTAGACAAGCCTCACATGGATATAGACTGCGATTCTAACAATGTCAAATCTTTGATCCTAATAACACCGAATCCAATCTTATCCTTTCTTTTCGCTCGTGTATGTGTTGAATGTAAAAACACTCAAACTCTTTACAATTTCGCTCGATTACAACGACAATGATGAATATATGAATATATAAAGTATATAAGCTTTGCTCTGAGTTGCTGTAATTTTAATACCATAGGAAGTGGTATTTATAGGCTCCAAAGTCTCAATTAGCCATTAGCTCTTTCTGACTCCTTTACGTACGTTATTAGCCATCCATTACGTACGTTAGATGTATTACGTATGTTAACACCATTTTGTTACGTAGGTTAAGCTCTTCACAGATCAGTCCAGTAGCTTTCGTTTCTTCCATTACGTACGTTATCAAAACCTCATTACGTACGTTATAATAAGTCTTCATATCCATTGCATGCTTACCTATGCCATGACGTCATCTTCAACGGCTCCTTGTTTGAATTCTGAAACACTTCATTACGTACATTAACGATACAGTGTTACGTACGTTAACTTCCACACATTACGTATGTTAAGATCTCTATATCGCGTACATTAAGCATGTTATCTGCATCCGAATTTTCTGACTCGTCTGATCAGGTAACTTGCTGACCCGTCTGATCAGGTGACTTTGCTGACCCATCTGATCAGGTAAATTTGCTCTCGTCTGATCAAGTAACTTTTCCCGGATTGTGCGACTTTTTGCATCTTCGACTTCTTCGTTATTTCGCTTCTTTGTTGCTTTCCTTTGTTTAACAACTAATCATTAAAACTCGATAACGAATATTTGGAATAAAATATTCCAACAATGTCCCCCTTTTTGATAATTATAGAACAACACCTTGAATGAGATAAAACTTGCAAAATAAATAAATATATATATATATATTCTACAAATCAAAGTTTTTATACTCGGCAATTAAAACTTCCTTCTTTGAAGTTGATGCTCGACAATCTTTGCGAAGTGGCCTGGTTTACCATAGATTCGACAGTTGTTGTCTAATTTCTTAGATCCGCCCATCTTGATGTCTTTCTTTCTCCAGTTTAATAAGTGTTGAAACTTATTAATATTCTTGGCATAATATGTCGATTCTTCGTCACTTTCATCGATCGGGATTTCTTCTCCGCGAGACATCTTAGCTTTCATAGATATTGATCGTCCCTTCAGCTTCGGCTTGACACTTCGTGATTTTAGAACAATCTCATAATTAATTAGCGAACCAACGAGGGCGCTAAAATCGAGCGTATTCAGATCTTTAGATTCCATAATCGCCATCACGGTGCCATCCCATTCAGCAGGTAGTGACCTTAAGATTTTCTTTACTTTTTCACTACTTATTAATGGTTTCCAAAAAGAAGTTAATCCATTAGAAATGACCGAAAAACGATTGAGCATGTTCGTGATGGATTCTCCACTTTTCATCATAAATAGCTCGTATTCATGCAGGAGCATATTTATTTTCGTCTCCTTGACTTGAGACGTTCCTTCATGTGTGAATTCTAACACCTTCCAAATCTCTTTGGTACTTTCACACGACGATATCAGGTTGTATTCTTCCGGAGTTAAAGCACAGTATAAAAATTGAATGGCTTTGCAATTATAGTGATGATTTTTCCAATCGGAATCATCGTACTCTTTAAAACTTTTAAGCGTACCATCGGATTTGATTGGAATTTTCGGACCAATACAGATTACTTTCCACAGCTCGATGTTGTAGGCTCAAATAAATATCGACATCTTCTTTTTCCATGTCATCAAATTTGATCCGTCAAAGAATGGTGGTCGATTTAGAGCAAGACCTTCGACCGGTGCAATTTGAAACGCCATTGGATCTTCTCTCCTCAGATGTTATGCCGCTTATAGGAGGTACCTCTCTGATACCAATTTTTGGTACGTAATTCGGTATACGCGCTATTGTACAGAAGCGTATTTAAAGTGCAGAAAGATAAATCGACACAGGATTTATAGAGGTTTGGCCAAACGTGCCTACGTCCTCTCTTCGGATCTTTTCCTATAGGTTAAAGATGAACCTCTGCATCTCTCTTCTATCGGTCGAGGGATTACCGTTACGATTCTCTCTTCTATCGGTCGAGATCAATCATTACAACCTCTCTTATATCGGTCAAGGGATTATCGTACACACTTGTCTTTTTGTCGGTCCAAGTTGAACTGTTTTCCTTTTCTATCGGACAAGGAATCAACCGATCTAGCTTTCTATGGGTACTAGACAAGCCTCACATGGATATAGATTGCGATTCTAAGAATGCCGAATCCTTGATCCTAATAACACCGAATCCAATCTTATCCTTTCTTTTCGCTCGTGTATGTGTTGAATGTATAAACACTCAAACTCTTTACAGTTTCGCTCGATTACAATAACAATGATGAATATATGAATATATCAAGTATATAAGCTTTGCTCTAAGTTGTTGTAATTTTAATACCATAAAAAGTGGTATTTATAGGCTCCAAAGCCTCAACTAGCCGTTAACTCTTCCTGACTCCTTTACGTACGTTATTAGCCATCCATTACGTACGTTAGATGTATTACGCATGTTAACACCATTTTGTTACGTACGTTAAGCTCTTCACAGATCAGTCCAGTAGCTTTCGTTTCTTCCATTATGTACGTTATCAAAACCTCATTACGTATGTTATAATAAGTCTTCATATCCATTGCATGCTGACCTATGCCATGACGTCATCTTCAACGGCTCCTTGTTTGAATTCTGAAACACTTCATTACGTACGTTAACAATACAGTGTTACGTATGTTAACTTCCACATATTACATACGTAAGCTCTCTATATTGCGTACGTTAAGCATGTTATCTGCATCCGACTTTTTTAACTCGTTTGATCAGGTAACTTGCTGACCCGTCTGGTCAGGTAACTTTGCTCTCGTCTGATCAGGTAACTTTTCCAGGATTGTGCTATTTTTGCGTCTTATTCGCTGTTTTGTTTCGCTTCTTTGTTGTTTTCCTTTGTTTAACAACTAATCATCAAAACTCGATAATGAAACACCTTGAATGGGATAAAACCTGCAAAATAAAATATATATATATATATATTCTACGAATCAAAGTTTTCGGCTTTGTTCGTTTCGTTAATTTCCATCTCCCATATTTTCTTTTTCTTCTTTTCGACTTCTTCTTTTCATTTTTCAACTTCTTCGTCTTTTCTTTTCTCCTCCTTTTATGATTCGTATAAATTTTTATTTTTTCTCGTCATTCATCCATGACGCTTTCTCATTTTTCTCCCCTTATATCATTCTTCTTTTATTCCATTCTTGTCCCATTTTTTGTTATCAGCAAAAAGTGTAAATATGATAAAATCGATAATGATAAAATTATGATAAATATGCATAAAGGGTAAACTCCCCCTGATAAATATCTCCAGTTAAAAATATAAACTCCCCCTGAGTAAAATATCAATTAATTTTTGTTTTTGGGGATCCAACCGAAAGTCGGTCGTTTTTCATTAATATGGACGATGTTCGGAATAGTGGTTCCTTTAAGAATCCAAATCTTTTTAATTTTAATCGTTCGACGTGGGCTTTTACAATTTGAAATATGATGCCTAATTTTTAAACGTTTTTCACATCAGGGTATTTTCAAATTTATGGATTCGATTTTAATACGAGGTTTGACTCCTAACCCCTGTTTGTTTAAAGTAAAATTTTGAACCAATAGCATTACTTCCGATTTCTCGTTTCCACATGAAAATTTCTTTGTTAAAGCCTTGAGTTCGTCTTGAACTTTCAAAAGATCATTCTTTAAATTATTTTCAATATCAAGGCACTTTGAATTATCGGTTTTAAAAACTTCCCCCTTTTCATTTAATTTGGAAATTTCATTTTCCAATAATTTATTTTTTGCTTGGAGGGATTTTATTTCGGATAAAGCATTTTGAAAATCGGTATGCAATAATTCGAATGCTTCAAAGAGTTCATCTTGAGAGGACGTACTTACCTGACTTTCGACGTCGCTTGCATCGAATGAAGTTCTTGCCATGAGTGCGAGATTATTTTGGATATATTCATCATCATCGTCTTCGTCACTCCACGTGACAACTAAAACTTCCTTCTTTGAAGTTGATGCTCGACAATCTTTGCGAAGTGGCCTGGTTTACCACAGATTCGACAGTTGTTATCGAATTTCTTAGATTCGCCCGTCTTGATATCTTTCTTTCTCCGGTTTAATAAGTGTTGAAACTTATTAATATTCTTGGCATAATATGTCGATTCTTCGTCACTTTCATCGATCGGGATTTCTTCTCTGCGAGACATCTTAGCATTCATAGCTATTGATCGTTCCTTCGGCTTCGGCTTGACACTTTGTGATTTTAGAACAATCTCATAATTATTTAGCGAACCAACGAGGGCGCTAAAATCGAGCATATTGAGATCTTTAGATTCCATGATCGCCGTCACGGTGCCGTCCCATTCAGCAGGTAGTGATCTTATGATTTTCTTTATCTTTTCACTACTTGTTAATGGTTTCCCAAAACAAGTTAATCCATTAGAAATGACCAAAAAATAGTCCAGCATGTTCGTGATGGATTCTTCACTTTTCATCATAAATAGCTCGTATTCATGCAGGAGCATATTTATTTTCGTCTCTTTGACTTGAGACGTTCCTTCATGTGTGAATTCTAACATCTTCCAAGTCTCTTTGGCACTTTCACACGAAGATATCCGGTTGTGTTCTACCGGATTTAAAGCACAATATAATAATTGCGTGGCTTTGGAATTATAGTAATGATTTTTCCAATCAGAATCATCCAACTCTTCAAAACTTTTAAGCGTACCGCCGGATTTGATTGGAATTTTCAGACCAATACAAATTACTTTCCACAGCTCGATGTCGTAGGCTCGAATGAATATCTACATCTTATTTTTCCATGTCATCAAATTTGATCCGTCAAAGAATGGTGGTCGATTTGGAGCAAGACCTTCGACCGGTGCAATTGAAATGCCATTGGATCTTCTCTCCTCGGATGTTAAGCCGTTTCTAGGAGGTACCTCTCTAATACCAATTTTTGGTACGTAATTCGGTATACGCGCTATTGTACGGAAGCGTATTTAAAGGGCGGAAAGATAAATCGACACAGGATTTATAGAGGTTCGGCCAAACGTGCCTATGTCCTCTCTTCGGATCTTTTTCTATAGGTTAAAGATGAACCTCTGCACCTCTGTTCTATCGGTCGAGGGATTACCGTTCCAATCCTCTCTTCTATCGTTCGAGATAAACCGTTACAACCTCTCTTCTATCGGTCGAGGGATTACCATACACACTTGTCTTTTTGTCGGTCAAAGTTAAATCGATTTCCTTTTCTATCGGACAAGGAATCAACCGATCTAGCTTTCTATGGGTACTAGACTGCGATTCTAACAATATCGGATACCTGATCCTAATAACACCGAATCCAATCTTATCCTTTCTTTTCGCTCGTGTACGTGTTGAGTGTATAAACACTCAAACTCTTTACGATTTTGCTCGATTACAACAACAATGATGAATATATGAATATATCAAGTATATAAGCTTTGCTCTGAGTTGTTGTAAATTTAATACCATAGGAAGTGGTATTTATAGGCTCCAAAGTCTCAACTAACCATTAGCTCTTTCTGACTCCTTTACGTACGTTATTAGCCATCCATTACGTACGTTAGATGTATTACGTATGTTAACACCATTTTGTTACGTACGTTAAGCTCTTCACAGATCAGTCCAGTATCTTTCGTTTCTTCCATTACGTACGTTATCAAAACCTCATTACGTACGTTATAATAAGTCTTCATATCCGTTGCATGCTGACCTATGCCATGACGTCATCTTCAACGGGTCCTTGTTTGAATTCTGAAACACTTCATTACGTACGTTAACAATACAATGTTACGTACATTAACTTCCATATATTACGTACGTTAAGCTCTCTATGTAGCGTACGTTAAGCATGTTATCTGCAGCCGACTTTTATGACTCGCCTGATCAGGTAACTTGCTGACCCATCTGATCAGGTAACTTTGCTGACCTGTCTGATCAGGAAACTTTGCTCTCAACTGATCAGGTAACTTTTCCCGGATTGTGCGACTTTTTGCGTCTTCGACTTCTTCGTTGTTTTGTTTCGCTTCTTTGTTGTTTTCCTTTGTTTACAAACTAATCATCAAAACTCGATAATGAATATTTGGAATAAAATATCCAACAGAAAAAAAAGAAAAGAAAAGATGGGAAGGAACTAATGAAACGAGTAAAGCCCAAAACTTTGATATGTAGTTTTTATATTTTGCAGGTTTATCCCATTAACGAGTGTTGTTTTGTAATCATCAAAAAGTGGGAGATTGTTGAAATATTCTATTTCATACATGTATGATTGAGTTTTGATGATTAGTTATTAAATCGAAGAAAACAACAATGAAGCGAAACAAAACAACGAAGAAGTCGAAGACGCAAAAAGGTGGACAGAAGGTTATTAACGTACACTATATCAACAACTTAACGTACGTGATGTGTAGAAGATAATATCCGTAATACAAAGGCCATAACGTACGTAATGAAGATATGAGTTCAAATATTGGAACCGTTGAACACACATATGACGTCATAGAGTACGTCAACATGCAACGGATATCTTGACCAGCAATAACGTACTTAACGAAGTTTACATAACGTACGTAACGGTGAAGACAGAAGCTACTGGACTGATTTGCACTATACATAACGTACGTAAAGGAGGTGCTGTAACGTACGTAATGAAGGCAGCAGGAGCTAATGGCTAGTTGGAAGAAAATGCCTATAAATACCAAACTATTTGGTATAAAAATACACAACAACTCAAAGCAATTGATTCATTGATCAGATATTGATATACATATTCTTGTTGTTGTAATTGTGCTTATATTGATAAGTGTTTGAGTGTTATACACGAAAACATACACCAGAGGAAAAAGAAAGGATAAGATTGGATTCGATGTTATTAGCATCAAGGATCCGGCATGATTAGAATCGCAATCAATATCCACGTGAGGTTTGCTAGTACCCATAGAAAGCTAGATAGGTTGTTTCCTTGTCCGATAGAAAAGGAAAACGATTTAACTTGGACCAAAAAAATACAAGTGTGTTATAGTTTATCTCGGACCGATAGAAGACGAGATTGCAACGGTAATCCCTCGACCGATAGAAGATAGTTGCATAGGTTGATCTTTAGCCTATAGAAAAAGATACGGAGAGAGGACGTAGACTCGTTTGGACGAACCTCTATAAATCTTGTGTCATTTATCTTTCCGCACTTTAAATCGTTCCTGCAAAGCGCAAAGAGTTTCGTAACTTTAATTCCAAAATGGGGATACCGATAATCTTTCTCCAACACTCGATCATCGGCAGGTGCGACTCCCAATCGTCTTTTCAGTCTAAAGCACATGCTCTCTATAACACCCCCAGATCAAACCGGGAATATTACACGCCGCAGACCCTCTCCGTGAGGATCCACCAGGCTAGACATCAACACAACACATTACATTACATACTGACGAATTAAAATGACGAATCAATAGACCGATTTGGTCTTTCGACACTGACTTACAAATAAAAGTACATAAATTCGTCCAGACTCATACCCACGCAAGGGTAAGATAATTTCCACCACAAACAATAAGACAGCGGAAAAGACAATACAATGGACTCACTAATCGAACCCAAAATCGGCCTTCGTGTGATTAGTATCATTCGTCTTTCATCATCCCTCGTGCCGATCTTGTGTCTTGCTCCCGAAAACCTCGCATGTACACGGACACAATACAGATATCCACCCCGATTACTCGGGGGTTAGCAAACTCCACTGTTTCGCTAGTGCAAGTATAAAGTGCAAATACGAGCCATACAATTCACATTCCACGAATAACAATAACCAGGAATCCTTAAAAATCCAAACGTGACGAAAGTACTTCCCGAGGCAAGAGTTTGGTAAAACATTCTAAAACCGAAAGGTCACAAATCAAGGGAAAACAATTTACAAAACAGTTTGAATTGCCTTCGAGAGTTTTAATAGGAAACAATTTAGGATTACCGAATCCTTCGCTTTCCAAAAATCAACGAGTCACATTTCAAAGGTTTTGTTTTCGCAAATAAAACCAACCATAATACACAAGGTTAAAAACCCACGTCATGCGTCCTCGACGGACATAAAATACACACGCACCCGTGAAGTTTCACTCGTGAATCCAGGTCGAAGCCAATGGAATTCCCTCCGTGGTCCCGTCGAACCCTCCCGAGGTGAGCAAACACATTCACAAAACATAAGCAATCGCACTCGTGAATCCGTGGCTATACCATCGACTCCCTCCGTGATCCCATCGGACCTCCCGAGGTGAGCGAAAAACAATCACAAAATATATACACGTAGCGGTGAAGTTTCACTCGTGAACCCGTGTCGAAGCCATTGGAATTCCCTCCGTGGTCCCGTCCGAATACTCCCGAGGTGAGCAAACACATTCACAAACACAAGACTCACATCGCCAGACCGGTCGAAGCCATAAATCCCACTCCGTGATCCCGCGGACCTCCCGAGCCGCTAGCGAAATACTCAAGCACCACACGTCACCTAGACCGGACGAAGCCACGAATCCCACTCGAGGCCTCGAAGGACCCTCCCGAGCTGGCTAGCGAATCAAAATCAAGCACGAGTAACATATCACACCGAGGATATCCAAACAATTCACCCAGAGGCATCAAACACTTAGTAAAACAACACGTCAACCACAATGCACCGAAATGAAACAATATAGGTCCACACGCAAATACCAAGTGCATCATCAACACCAAACATGTCCATAAGATTCACATACTCGTTCGAGAAACACACCAATCACAAAACACACGATTTTGAAAGAGGGCCTTTAACAAGGCTAACCAAATCTTTTGAAAACTCGTTTCAAACAATCAAACAAATATATAAAGACGATCACCAATTATCATATTCACAAAATAAGAATAGTATGGGCAAGGTACTTGCCTTGAACACGATGAAACAAGGGAAACAACGAAGGAATAGGTTTTGGTCCGAACAATCCTCCCAATTCCGCTCCTAACACAACAACGGTATACAACAAGTCTCAATAATGCGGAAAGGTAAGAATTAATCCTAATTCTACCCATTGGGACAATTCATCAGACACCAAGAGTGCATAAGGAAATGAAATCGGTCAATGGTATAACAACGGGATTTCATCCCAATCAAAAACAAGAAAACCATGGGTCGCGTGAATACTATCAAAATCTAATAACAACATCGGTTAATTCGAATTAAAACACAAGATCACCACCAAACCCTCCCCAAAATCATACTAGGGTTGAAGGAGTTCTTACCTCTTGAAGATTCAAGCCCTATAATCCGAAGAACACGTGCTAGATCCACAATCCGAGCTACAGGATCGAAGGAGGATGAAGAAAATCAAACACTCAAATGATTTGTGAAGGAAAAACCCTCCCTCAAGCTCTCTCTCTCTCGGTTGTAGGTGAAGAAAAGGGAAAGAAATGAGCTGAAATGCTCAAAAAACGAATTTATATGGGTTGACTCGTCGACAGACTCGACCGTGTCCGCCGACACGGCCGCGCGCGCACTGCCGGCAGGGACTCGACCGTGTCTGCTAGACACGGCCGCGGCGCGGAGGGGCCTTCCGATAGTGACCCGTCCGACGGACTCGGCATGACTCGACCGTGTCTGGAACACGGCCGGGCGTCGGCGATCGGTTCTCGCTTATCCGGAAGAGTTCGACTCGGCCGCGCTGCACGACACGGCCGGGTCCCGAGGCATAGACTTCGGCATTTCCGGGACGAGTACGGCACGTGTCGGACGACACGGCCGAGTTCGGTCGGCAGTGATCGGCCAAAACTGAAAAAAATGAGCGAGTGAGCTAAAACGACCATAACTCTCTCGTCCGGACTCCGATTGACTCACCGTTTGAACCATTGGAAAGCTAATTCGATGCTCTATGATATTGCAAAGATTTAGAATTTTTGGAGTTACCAAAATTTAATGGTGATCTAACAAAGTCGAACTCATAAGAGGAAAGTTGAAACAATGAACAATAATGATACACAACTCGAAGTTTTTCCGAACGGTGAACACGGTGAATGAACATGATTGATGAATGATTATAATTGAGTGAAAATACACTGAGTGACAATTACAGACTGATAATTACTGAATGAAAATGAATGAATTACAACCGGTATTACATGATGACAAAAAGTCCAATTAATCATTCTCGAAATGACGAACGGTCATGAGCGAGTCGTCAAAACGGACTCTACTGAAAAGAAACTTACCGAAATTCGAAATTGCGGATATTACATTCTACCCTCCTTAAAAGAAGTTTCGTCCCGAAACTTAAAACAAGTAGGGAGAAGCAATATCCCGCCAGGAAAACTCAACGAGATACGCAAGGAAACGCGTAACTTACGCCCATCGGCGAAACGTTACAAGCAACGCAAAGGAATATACGGCGTGAAAACACGCTCCACGACGACCAACACAACGCCGCCGTTAGGGATATAATAAAACTAACAAGTGACAAGCGTCATCAACTGGATAATACAATCAAGTCAATTATCCGAACAAACACAAAACACAACGGACGAAAATCAATACGATTGACCAACCCAACGGTACATAAATCAAAACGCGAGCCAATCGCTGAACAAATACGGAATTCCACCGCCCAAGGGTTGGAAGATCGAAAACGAGACTAATTTTTCGAACTTGAAAAGGTCACAACGATATATAGATCAATTTGGGACAATATCAGAACTCGCTCGAATGACAAAGGTGAGAAACAACCTGTGCTCAAGCATCAACGAACACAATGAGTCGATACGATTGGACGAAACAGAAGAGAAAGAAAGAAAATGCGGGTATTACATCATATCACCTTTAAAAGAGATTTCGTCCGAAACCTAAACAACGAGAACGAAGTCCGGAATAGCAACCTTCCCGACCATATCCTCTTGGTCCACATCCGATCTTCATGGCCATTAGCATCGTGGTCACGATCAAGGCCCTCTCGCCCATCGGCATACTAAGCGGATTCCCACTCAATACGATTGCACAACTTCGCAAAATATTAAACTAAGGTACCAACTCAGCACGACATATCACATGGGGTAACCAATAACAACTCGAAAAGAAAATCCACGAGGTATCCTTTTAAAGGAAATCTTTTGAAAATCCTTGGATTTGTATATCTATTTGAAATAAACTTTAAAAGTACTTTTGGTACCTCGGGTTGTTTCATCAAAACTTGCAAACACCATACTTTAACCGTCTCATTTGAAATCATTTGAAGTCATCATGCCTCTGCGTATCATCATCGCCGTTAACAACTAACAAGTTAACCATGCAAGATCATCAAATCATTCTTACATACTCTAACATTTCCGAATCCGAGTTTGAACTTTACATCGAGTGAAATTTCTCATCTTTCACTATATATTTTTGAAAATAAAAATCGCATTGGTTTTTGAAATAAAATATTTTTATGGTGTGAAAGATTTTTGAAAATCATTCACTCGAATTATTTGAAAATGCAACAATATGTTAAAATCATTTTCGAAAATTCTCCCAACACTTCACAAACATCAACGACGGTAAAATTTTACAAAATGTTCAAGGTACTTTAAAACAACTCTTTCAAATACCGTCGAGGTTTTATTTGAGAATCTTAGGCCGACTCGCAAATTTCAAACAATTTCCAAAGTTCATACGAAGCCGCCGGCTAATCGCACTTGCACAAACTTATGAAAGTTTTAGAAAAGCGTGTTCGAACACACTCGCAGCAGACATAATTTATCAATTCATCAAACAAAATCAAATATCACCTAGCAATACGAAAAGTCTTAACACACATTCACGCACAACAGTTGTTATCACTAGACACCACGTAGAGAATACAACTACAGGTGATTGGCCGCAAAAGTTAGACCTAACGGCTATAATGCGGTTCCATAGCCTCTGCCTGCATCGACTAACGCCACATAACACATATTTAGCGTGCGCTACCCATGTCGCATTAGCGCGCGTTAGCCTTACACTTAGCGTGCGCTAACGGTTCTATTTTAGCAACATGATTGCGAACATATATACGACATCACTGGAATCGAAGGTCACAATTAAACAACAACAATATTCGAATCTCAAAGCCATCGATTCACATAATTACAACACATCATGAGCAACCATCAAAAGGCAATTGTCATTCAAAACTGTAAGTTAAAAGCAAGGATCACGTCTTGAGTATATTTTGTAGGACTCATTTGAGTTCAAAACTCGTGTTTTGAAAACTTATAGTACACAGTGGAAAAGAATTATCAATAATTCGAGTTTTCAGAACTTTCAGCCTTGTGGTCAACATACGAAAATCAACTTTTTCCTCCCTTGGAGGGCATTTTAAAAATTTTATGTAACTCCCCGAAAGGATTCGAAAACTTAAAATTCCAAGGTTTATACTCTTGTAAGAAAAATGATTTATACAAGGATACATTCAGCAATATCATTCTACATTTTAGCGCAAGACGGGAATCAACAAATATATGTCACTTACTCACGATGCACCTTCAAATATTAACTACATAACACAAAATCACACAGGCTCGTATAGCTCGTGGTACAACCTGTAGTAGGGAGACTTACATCCACAGATCACACGAAGATGATGGCTGCACCCTGATACTAATCACGACCGACATTCCAAACGACGCGTCGCGACACAACATCAGTCAGACTCAATCTGACAAGACAAGACCCAACAATACACGACTGGACCCGACAGCCTAGGTTTCCGCAACCTAAGCTCCGATACCATTTATGTAACACCCCCAGATCAAACCGGGAATATTACACTCCACAGACCCTCTCCGTGAGGATCCACCAGGCTAGACATCAACACAACACATTACATTACATACTGACGAATTAAAATGACGAATCAATAGACCGATTTGGTCTTTCGACACTGACTTACAAATAAAAGTACATAAATTCGTCCAGACTCATACCCACGCAAGGGTAAGATAATTTCCACCACAAACAATAAGACAGCGGAAAAGACAATACAATAGACTCCGACTAACTGAACCCAAAACTGGCCTTCGTGTGATTAGTATCATTCGTCTTTCATCATCCCTCGTGCCGATCTTGTGTCTTGCTCCCGAAAACCTGCATGTACCTGGACACAATACAGATATCCACCCCCCGATTACTCGGGGGTTAGCAAAACTCCACTGTTTCGCTAGTGCAAGTATAAAGTGCAAATACGAGCCATACAATTCACATTCCACGAATAACAATAACCAGGAATCCTTAAAAATCCAAACGTGACGAAAGTACTTCCCGAGGCAAGAGTTTGGTAAAACATTCTGAAACCGAAAGGTCACAAATCAAGGAAAAACAATTTACAAAACAGTTTGAATTGCCTTCGAGAGTTTTAATAGGAAACAATTTAGGATTACCGAATCCTTCGCTTTCCAAAAATCAGCAGGGTCAAAGCCCAAACGTTTTGTTTTCGCAAATAAAACCAACCATAATACACAAGGTTAAAAACCCACGTCATGCGTCCTCGACGGACATAAAATACACACACACCCGTGAAGTTTCACTCGTGAATCCAGGTCGAAGCCAATGGAATTCCCTCCGTGGTCCCGTCGAACCCTCCCGAGGTGAGCAAACACAATCACAAAACATAAGCAATCGCACTCGTGAATCCAGGGCTATACCATTGGACTCCCTCCGTGATCCCATCGGACCCTCCCGAGGTGAGCGAAAAACAATCACAAAATATATACACGTAGCGGTGAAGTTTCACTCGTGAACCCAGGTCGAAGCCATTGGAATTCCCTCCGTGGTCCCGTCGAACCCTCCCGAGGTGAGCAAACACATTCACAAAACACAGTACTCACATCGCCTAGGACCGGGTCGAAGCCACAAATCCCACTCCGTGATCCCGTCGGACCCTCCCGAGCTGGCTAGCGAAATACTCAAGCACCACACGTCACCTAGGACCGGGACGAAGCCACGAATCCCACTCGAGGCCTCGAAGGACCCTACCGAGCTGGCTAGCGAATCAAACTCAAGCACGAGTAACATATCACACCGAGGATATCCAAACAATTCACCCAGAGGCATCAAACACTTAGTAAAACAACACGTCAACCACAATGCACCGAAATGAAACAATATACGTCCACACGCAAATACCAAGTGCATCATAAACACCAAACATGTCCATAAGATTCACATAGTCGTTCGAGAAACACACCAATCACAAAACACACGATTTTGAAAGAGGGCCTTTAACAAGGCTAACCAAATCTTTTGAAAACTCGTTTCAAACAATCAAACAAATATATAAAGACGATCACCAATTATCATATTCACAAAACAAGAATAGTATGGGCAAGGTACTTGCCTTGAACACGATGAAACAAGGGAAACAACGAAGGAATAGGTTTTGGTCCGAACAATCCTCCCAATTCCGCTCCTAACACAACAACGGTATACAACAAGTCTCAATAATGCGGAAAGGTAAGAATTAATCCTAATTCTACCCGTTGGGACAATTCATCAGACACCAAGAGTGCATAAGGAAATGAAATCGGTCAATGGTATAACAACGGGATTTCATCCCAATCAAAAACAAGAAAACCATGGGTCGCGTGAATACTATCAAAATCTAATAACAACATCGGTTAATTCGAATTAAAACACAAGATCACCACCAAACCCTCCCCAAAATCATACTAGGTTGAAGGAGTTCTTACCTCTTGAAGATTCAAGCCCTATAATCCGAAGAACACGTGCTAGATCCACAATCCGAGCTACACGATCGAAGGAGGATGAAGAAAATCAAACACTCAAATGATTTGTGAAGGAAAACCCTCCCTCAAGCTCTCTCTCTCGGTTGTAGGTGAAGAAAAGGGAAAGAAATGAGTGAAATGCTCAAAAACGAATTTATAGGGGTTGACTCGTCAGACTCGACCGTGTCCGCTCGACACGGCCATGCGCGCACTGGCCGGCAGGACTCGACCGTGTCTCGCTAGACACGGTCGCGCGCGGAGGGGCCTTCCGATAGTGACCCGTCCGAAGCCGACTGGCATGACTCGACCGTGTCTGGAACACGGCCGGCCCGGCGATCGGTTCGCTTATCCGGAAGAGTTCGACTGGCCGCGCTGACGACACGGCCGGGTCTCGAGGCGAGACTTCGGCTTTTCCGGACGAGTCCGGCCCGGGCCGTGTCGGACGACCCGGCCGAGTTCGGGCGGCCGTGATCGGCCAAAACGGAAAAAAATGAGCGGGTGAGCTAAAACGACCATAACTCTCTCGTCCGGACTCCGATTGACTCACCGTTTGAACCATTGGAAAGCTAATTCGATGCTCTATGATATTGCAAAGATTTAGAATTTTTGGAGTTACCAAAAATTAATGGTGATCTAACAAAGTCGAACTCATAAGAGGAAAGTTGAAACAATGAACAATAATGATACACAACTCGAAGTTTTTCCGAACGGTGAACACGGTGAATGAACATGATTGATGAATGATTATAATTGAGTGAAAATACACTGAGTGACAATTACAGACTGATAATTACTGAATGAAAATGAATGAATTACAACCGGGTATTACACGGATGACAAAAAGTCCAGAATTAATCATTCTCGAAATGACGAAACGGTCATGAGCGAGTCGTCAAAACAGACTCCGGCTGAAAAAGAAATTTACCGAAAAATCGGAAATTGTGGATATTACACTCTCAACATATCCTCTTATGTCAGTATCGTCCGCTCGTGCATCTGTCTGGGGATGGTACTGAGTCTCAACTCGGTCCCCAAACCTCGATGAACAGCCTGCCAAAAATGTGATACAAACCGACCGTCTCGATCAGAAATAATACTCTTCGGAGTCCCATGCAACCTCACAATTTCTAAAATGAACACCCGAGATATCATCTTCGGTCCCCACGTATCCTTTATACCCAGAAAATGAGCATATTTGGTTAGTCGATCGACAATTACCCAAATCATGTTCATTCTGGTCCGAGTCCTAGGCATACTGGTAATGAAACCATAGAAATATCCTCCCACTTCCACTCCAGAATAGAAAGTGGTCGCAATAACCCCGCGGGTTGCTGATGCTCGATCTTAATGTGCTGACAGGTCTAATACTTTGACACAAACTCGCTAATGTCCGTCTTCAAGTTACTCCACCAGAAGTTACTCCTTACTTCCTTGTACATTTTGCTTGTACCAGGATGTATGGCATAAGGTGTAGTATGAGCTTCTCTCAAAATTTTCTGTCTCAAAATCCCGTCATCCTGAACCACAAACCCAGAGGCTTTCCCTTTCTTCACATCTTCTCTCAGTTGGACTAAAAATGGCTCATCATATTGCCTCACCTTGATGTCATCGATCAAAGACGAAGTGATTTCTAACGCAGACAACTGACCTTGAACTCTTTGAAGCCAAACTTCGATATTCTGACAAATTAAATACCGCTTAATCTTGTCTTGTGGCGTAAGTATTTCTAACATCTGTAGGGCCACCGGCTTGTGACTCAATGCATCCGCTACCACATTGGCCTTGCCCGGATGATAAAGAATCTCAAGATCGTAGTCCTTGATTAATTCTAGCCACCTACGTTGCCTCATATTCAATTCCTTCGAGCTGAAGATATACTTCAAACTTCTTGTGATCCGTGTAAATCTTACACGACGATCCGTAGAGATAATGCCTCCATATTTTTAAAGCAAAAACTACCGCAGCTAATTCCAAATCGTGCGTGGGGTAATTTGCTTCATATGGTTTCAACTGACTAGATGCATAAGCAATAACACTATCTCTCTGCATCAAAACACATCCAAGTCCGAGGCCTGAAGCATCTCTATAAACCACGAAATCATAATTCCCCTGAGGCAAAGCTAGAACTGATGCGGTAGTCAACCGCCTCTTCAACTCCTCGAAACTATTTTGTCTATCCACATTCCACTCAAATTTCTGAGTTTTATGAAGCAACTGAGTAAGTGGTTGAGCGGTCCTGGAAAATCCTTCGATAAACCTATGATAATAACCCGCAAGTCCTAGGAAACTCCTCACTTCTTTCACATTCTAGGTGGTTCCCATGCCAGTACCGCCTCTATCTTTTGTGGATCCACCCAAACTCCTTCCGTTAATATCACATGTCCGAAGAATGCCACTTCCTTGAGCCAAAACTCACATTTGGAAAAATTCGCATACAACTGATCAGCTCTCAAAATGTCTAACGCAATACGAAGATGAACAGCATGCTCCTTCTGACTCCGAGAATAGATAAGAATATCATCAATAAAGATGACTATGAATTTGTCCAATACTAGATAAAAACCTTGTTCATCAACTGTATGAACTCTGTTGGGGCATTGGTTAGCCGGAAAGGCATAACCACAACCTCGTAATGGCCATATCTCGTCCGAAAGGCAGCTTTTGGTATGTCGCTATCCCAAATCCTCAGCTGATAATAACCCGATCGCAAATCAATCTTCGAGAAGACTATCGCCTCCTGAAGCTGATCGAACAAGTCATCAATCCGGGACAAAGGGTATTTATTCTTGATGGTCAGCTTGTTTAATTCTCGATAGTCGATGCATAAAAGAAGCGATCCATCCTTCTTTTTAACGAAAAGTACAGGCGCACCCCAAGGCGATGCGCTCGGTCGAATATACCCTTTTATCTAGCAATTCTCTCACCTTTTATTTAACTCTAACATCTCGGACGGTGCCATACGGTATGGTGCTCGAGAAATAAGATCCGCATTCGGCTCTAAATCAATAGGATACTCGACTTCTCGCTGCGGTGGTAATCCCGGCAAATCATCCGGAAATGCGTCAGGATATTCATTAACGACTAATATCGATGACATGTCAATACCACTATCTTCCGCCTTCAAAGCGTAACACCAGTAGCCTACGCAGTCCTGGTTCAGAAGTTTCATTGCCTTCAAGGTGCTGATCACACTCATAAGAGTATGTTCTGTGTCATCCTTAGCTACTATCGAGATAGTGCGAGTCCAATTGTCCATAATAGCAATGTGACGATCTAGCCAACCATCCCCGAGGATCAAATCCTCACCATTTAAGTCTACAACAATGAGATTCGAGGGCCAATCTCGGTTCCCGATCCTCACTGGGCAGCCTATGACTTCCCGGTTCCCAACCATACGATCCCCACTAGGCATACCCACTACGAACGGCTCACACTCAACTAAACATTCAATACCCACATGACATACATAATCCCAAGCAATAAAAGAATGAGTAGCACCCGAATCAAATGGCACTGATACTGGATGATAAAGGATCTGAGTGATACCTGATGCCACCAGAGCGTTTATCTCCTCAGAGCGTCTCATCTCGTATAGACGTTCGTGTACTGATCCCGAACTCAATGCTGCACGACGGTCTGGCTGACCCCGGCCCCTACCACGACCTGAACTTTAAGGGGTCTGAGCAACTGGTGTCCTCTGATCAACACTAAGCTCCTTCTGTACTGTAGTGGATGTCGGAGCTCTGGCTGCCCTGGTAACCATCTCACAAGGAGCTGCATGATGCCCATTTTGTCCGCATGTAAAGCAATTAACCAACGGAAATAGACAATCCTTCACCACATGCTCACTTTGACCGCAGTTGAAACAAACTCTGCCGCTAGGTATAGTAGACTAGACTAAGCGGTTACCATGAGACCCTCCAGCTTGATGAAACGACTTCTTCCCAGATGCTGGAGTAGAGTGTGACTTCGAGAACCGACCACCCTTACCAGTTGAGAAATTACCAGTAGTTTTCTACTTCTTAGCCTTGGTACCAGACTCCGACTCCAGAACCGCCATCTGAATCGCTAAATCCCGATCCTGATAATATTTTCAACATAGTGCACATGAGCGGCGCCACACTCTGTCGGATATGTGACTTCATGCGCATATTAAAGCAGCGAATCTTATCAGTCTCAATTCTGACTTGATCTTTCACAGAGCTCAATTGTTGATTATAAGTATTGATGGCTTGAGAAATTGGTACGTCATGCGGTTTAGCGGTAAAGAACTCAACAATCCCGCGCTCTCAAACCGGTGGTGGACAGTATTCCGCCTCCATAGCAGTCTTAAAATCCTCCCAAGTGGCCACACGATCTCTGGGCATCACAGCCTCCCACCACTCTGCAACTTCCTTATCCAGGAGGTACTGAGCAATAGGTACCCTCCTGTCGTCAGGACAAGCTACGACATCGAAAGTCCTGCCTAACTGAAAGAGACAATTATCCCAACCTAGGGAATAATAGAACCAACAAAACAATAGGGGTGCATCTTAGTTACTTTCTGAAGCCATTTGCTGGCTTCACATTCCGCAGTCGGGGGTGGATTCTGGCGCCCACCTGGAGCAATCTGAGCTAACTGAGCTACCAACTGCTGAAGTACAGCAGTAGCTCCTGCGTTGGCATTATTATCGGACAGTTGGCCCTGGCTGACTGATAAGTCCTGCTGTCCATCAGAACTCAGGGGCAGAGTATCCGGCACTGAATGCAAAGCCTAATCTGCAGATGATTGAGAAAGCGGAACTCCCTCATCATTAGCACCACGACCACGGCCTCGGCCGCGTCCGAGCTGGTCGACCATGACCTCTCAACATACTGAGAATAAGAAGTGAAACAGGATAAGATCAGAACAGTTCACAATTACATTGTTGGTACTCCAACTCACGATTCTAATTCACATAAGAGAAGTAATACCGAAGCGTAATAGTTAGAGGAGACTTACATCCACGAGTCGCATGAAGAGATGGTAGCATGATGATGTTAGGCTCAACAACTGACTCTTACGACATAACTGATAGACACAAATTGTCCGACAACATAGGTATTCATAACCCTAAATCTCTGATACCACAAATGTAACACCCCAAATCTCATAAGGGACATTACACGCCGTAGAACCTTCAACAAGGTCTACCAGGCTAAGACTTTCACGCAATTTGCAATAATCCCAAAAATACAAAATTAATAATGCAAGTTAGGCAGTGGCCTCGGCCAAAACATTTTAATTCAAATACATAAAAACTGAAAGTAGAATGAATTCATTTCCCACGCAGGGGACTTCAACGACATCCTTAAAACAAAATATGTTTACTCGACTCACTCCGATGACAACGTAAGCATAATAAAATAAATAACACAGACTCGAGCCTCATCATCATGTTTGGACATCCTTTGCATGCATTTCCCATGCTGGCTCCTCAGTTCGCCCGATACCAGAAATGCATGAAATGCATTTACCCCATTTAAGGGGTTAGCATTCTAATAGCTAGTGCAAGTACACAATTACACGACATTATATACAGATATGTTTCAACAAAATCATCACATCAAGAAAACATTTTTGTGAACAATATTCCAGAATATCACATTTGCATCGAAACATCATTTTCATAAAAACTATATCATCACAACTCAACACCACAATAATCCAAACTTGGTAACCCGCAGCCGTACCCATTAGTATCGAACCCCATAGGTCCCGTCGGACCGTACCTAGGTGGGAAACCACTTCCGCGGCTGTACCCATAAGTATCGACCCCCAGAGGTCCCGTTGAACCGTCACCGGGTGGAAGAACAACAACACACACACGATATCATAATTCATCAATCATGTCGAACTCGTAACGAACATAACATAATGTAATGCGTGTACTTGCCTCGAATAACACGACGTGAAAAAAATGGTGAAAGGAAAGAGTTTCGGTCCGACTCCCTTCAAAGGTTTGTTCCTAATTCACAATGACACATAATCAATCACGACACTATGGAACATAGGAAACCATCCTAAGTTCTACCCATAGGGATATTTGGTCGAACACTACGAGGGTACAATCCAACATAATCAAATCAGGGATGAGTTCACGAACTTAATTCCACCAAACTATAAGAATAACAAAGAGTATTCAACCATAATCTAACAATAATCTCGGCCGAATCGGATTAAGAATGTGAAATCACAAGAAATTTCCCGAAACCCCCAAAGTTCAGGTTTAAGCCGATTTACTTCGATTCACGGTGAAAGACGTTAGGACGATGATTACTTCTTGCTAGGAACTCAAATCTATGGATAAATGATGAGATATTGCCTAGATTCACACTCACCCGCGAACCAAATTGCCAAATCGCCGGAAAGAATAAGAGAAGATGAAAAATGGCGAATATGGGCTGAAGTTCGCCTTTATATAGGTGAACACGTTACGTACGTAAAATGATAAGCATTACGTACGCAATAAGCTTAACGTACATTAATGCATCTGCATTACGTACGCAACAAACCCCACAGAACCGACTGAATCGATGAACAGATAACATTACGTACGTTGTGTGGCAGGTTTAACGTATGTAAGGGCAGCTAGCATAATGTTAACGTACGTAAGAGGGTGTCCAGTGCTTACTGACCTGTTGCCCAGATATCACTACGTACGTTAACAAGCTGAGATAGCATACGTAATGGATATTTACGTACGTTATGTCCTATAGATAGCGTACAAGGGCGACTCCAGAGGTTACTGACCAAGTACATGGATGAAATAACGTACGCTAAGTACTAAGTATAACATACGTTATACTCAGTAACTAGCAGTACTGGTCTAACAAATAGAGACATGACGAGATATATAAATACCATCTAATATGATACATTCAGAAACAAACATCAATAAATAGCTCAAGCATCACGATAATAAAACGAGTATAATATACAATATGAGATACGCAACAGTCGTATAGAGTACCAGTGGATCACAACAGTTGGAATAAATGGAAATGAAAAAAAAAATGTGGATATTACACTATAAGCTTGATCCCTAAATATCACAGTTTATCTCATCCCTGGCATCCTGCCTAAATGTTGACACCTTCCTCTTAGGGTATGTCACAAACTTCTTAATGAATTTCTCACTCAACCAACTAGCTTTGACATTTTTAACCTTAAGCGTAGGGGCAAAAGTGTGTTCAGGATCATACACGGTAATCTGATAAGACTCCTCACCTAACACTTTGAGTAAGGTCAATTTTCAGCCACATGACTTATCACCACATCTAGCATACACTCTTTCTGGAGCATTTTTTTTGTAAAAGTTATTGATCTCTTTGTTAACATGGCATGTTATTGTACTGCCTTCTTTAATTCTGCCCTACTACCAAAGGTCATCCCTAGCACAAAAGTAGGTTCAAGTATTACATCTGGATTAAAAGCAGGATAATTAGGGCCATTATGTTATGTATATGAGTCTTTAGACTCATCAAAATCCCCAACTTCAGCATAAACTACATCCTCATCAGAATTTCCATCACAACTTTCAGTATCATCTATAATCATCACTACTCTCTCATGATATAATCACTATCCATGAAATCATCAAGATCGGAACCACTAAAATCCTCACAAACACTCTTACCCTTCTCCCATACTCCATCCTCTATTTCAGGCTCATCTAAATGCCCAATTTCTGGCTCATCTAAATCCTCATTTGCATTCCCTGTTTCAGCCTGCTCCCCTAGTACCTCTTCATGCCCCTCTAATCCCTCTTCCTCTAGTCCATGCTCCTATGATCCCTCTTTCTCTAGTCCCTGCTCCTCCTCTAATCCCTCTTCCTCTAGTCCATGCTCTTCCTCTAATCCCTCCCCACTAATACTCGCTTCTTCAACGACAACATCATCAACATATATAATAAACTCCTTAAGAGGAATATGTTTAATGGCCCATATTCTAACATCTTCATTAGCAGGCATTATCCTAAATGAATTGTTCATTAGAAAATAAAACCTTCTTTGTTTCCCTAAAGGTTTACCACAGTATTCACCAGCAGAATTAATTAGGACATTCATTCCTAATTGTTTAGCAATCACATAATCAAGCTTAACTGTTTTACCACCATAGTAATGAGCATGAAGTTCTATCCTAAACTCACCTCCCACTTTATAGTTACAGTTAAATACATACCCCTAGGTGCTGCAATTAAAAAAAATTAAAATCAATATAATAATTAATTTTAGTCAGAATATAAAAAAAGAATAAAAGCCAAATTTTGAGTCAACAGAAGCCTATAAAAATCGAACCTTTGCAGATAAAGAAAGAGCTTTAATGGAGAATCAAACAAAGACATACACAATAATCGATTTGGACCATAAACACTATCAAACTTTTTACCCATTAACTACACACATCTACCCATTAACTACTCAAACGATTTGGTCGGATAATTTCTGCAATTTTTCTAAAATTTGGGGATTTTTGGGTTCACATGGTAGAGTCTCTTTGGGTATGTGATGGGAATCGTGTATGTTGTGTACGAATAATTTCCGAAACGGTGGAGGGAAGATTTCGTCGGACAATTTCTGGCAATTTTGGGTACGGTTGATTTTTTCAGACTTTTGGAATTTTTTTCGTCTGAGTGTTTGTATTGTGTCTGAATGTGTGTGTATGTTGTTTGCCCGTCAATATGCCTACACATATGGATATTCTTTTTATTTTAATTAATTTTTAATTTCACTTGGCATCCACGTGTACTATTTCAGCTCGAAAGAACCTCACGTGACACGCACGTGCGATTTAGCCCGAAATACGCTAATTTGGGCTAATTTGTCCAGACATTGCACAAAATAAAAACTTACGGGCCTGATTTTGCCAGCCCAAAAATTTACGGTCCTTGTTTTGCCACCCCCTAAGTTACGGTCCTGAAAAAAATTCCCAAACCGTGAGAGTTATCCTTAATTATGCATCTTTCCCGACCATCTTCTATTTATGTGTGTTTCGGTTCGATTTGTACAAAGAAAAGAGAGATAGTGAAACGATATATATATATATATATATATATATATATATATATTTATTTATAAATTTGCGGCCAATTGAGAAGAAAACGAAGAGAGAAAGTAGGAGAGAGAGAGAGAGAGAGAGAGAGAGAGAGAGACTTGTATTAATGAATGCTTTCTTCTCATTAAATAATTTCTCCCCACAATTTAAGATAGTCATCCATATTAATAAAAATAAAAAATTTAATATTGTTATCTGTGTAAATACTTTTTAGTGGCGTTATATATATAATACTAAGTCAAATTATATTAGAATATGTAAGTTACTCATAAAAATAATTTAGTTGTGTGTTTGGTGAGTGGAGAAAATTCTCTATAATTTAGAGTAAAGTAATTGGTGATATATGTCCAAATAAAAAGAGAAAAGTATTTGTAGATGAAAAAAAAAATGAGTATGTCATGTTTCCGTGAACAACGAGAGTATAATTCTGAAAATTTAAAAAGACACTTAAAAAGGTGGGAACATAAAATCGTAATGTTTGATTGAGTTCACAGTTTCTTTCTATATATTTCGAAAATAATAAGGGCTAAGATGAGTGTTTATATTAAATATAGCTAAAAGCTCATGTAGTAGTAATAATATGGAAAATCATATCTCTAAACATTTCATACTAATTAATATTGTTTTTATAAAAAATATAATTCTTTTATTAATATTACGATGGTAAGTTTCAAGAAATATCTTTATGAGACTAGGTACTGTAACACTCCGAGATATTTAGGATTATTACAACGCCGTAAATTCTTGATGTAAGGATTTACTAGGCAAAGAATTTAAACAACATGATCAAATACTAATCATAGAAATAATTATTACATCACCGGTCTAAAACATACAAATCAATCCACATCTGAATACAAACTTCAAAAGACGACAAAACAACAGCGTACTCGAGTACTTTATTAAAACAAAATAAAAATCTGACAAATCATTCCGGCCGTAACATCACTCTGCACCCTCGTCGTCATGCAACTCTAGTTAGGGCTGTAAACGAACCGAGTCGAGCCGAGCTTTGATCGAACCGAGCCGAGTTTTAAATTTTTTTCTGACGAACCGAGCCGACCCGAGCTTCCTTACCGAACAAAAATCGTGTTCGAGCTCGAGCTCGTTAATAAATCGAGCCGCACATGAGCTGTTCGCGAACAACTCGAGCCGAGTCGAGCTCGAGCCGAGCCGAGCTTCTCTCGAATAATTATATATTTTTAAATTATTTAAATAATATATTTGAATTATTTAAAATAAATATTTTAAAATAATCATTAAAAATTATATATTTTCAAATATATATAAAAATTTAATATTTTAATATATGAAAATTATTTAAAAAAATATTATTCTATAATACAATATATAAATATTATAAAAATTAATTTAAAAATATATTTATTAATCGAGCTTAACGAGCCGAATCGAGCCGAACCAAACTCGAGCCGAGCTCGAGCCGCACATGCACAAGCTCGGCTCAAGCTCATTTTCTTAACGCACAAATTTTTGTGTTCGAGCTCGAGCTCGAGTTCTTAACGAACCGAGCCGAACCGAGCCCTTAACGAGCCGAGCCGAGCTTTGTTCGCGAACAGCTCGGTTCGTTTACAGCCCTAACTCTAGTGGTTGTTTTCCCGCTCTCCTGGATCCTGAACATAAACAAATGTTCTCCCCTGAAGGGTTAGCACAACGATGCTAGTACAAGTACGATAACTATACAACAATGATTTATTCAGCGACCCCTGAATCATAACGCCAATGATATCAACAATGATAACAACATGTCTCTCCAACGAGAAACAATAATAATGCACAACACAACATGTCAGTCTCAACATACTCGTGGTATTCCAACGATCTAGCGCAAACAGCTATACATTCCCATGATGATCCCGTCGGACCCACGCATGGTGGACAAAACAATCACAACACATATGCACGACACATAACAACATAACCGACATCAATACGAATAAATATAATTAAGGTACTTGCCTTAGAAAGATAGCAAGATATACATACTTCAACGACTCCAACAAACTCGAAGGCCGCCCCTTCGATCAACTGTTCGTAAAGCTCGAACTTTACACAAAAGGAATAACGACAACTCAACTTTACGTAACAAGGCTATCACACGATCATGCTAAACGTTCCAAATGGCGATCGAACTAGTTATCGTTACTTGGTCGATTCATGGTTAACTTATTAAAGAACACTACGTCGAACGAATATCATGCTACATGCAAAACGAAAGATCATACTGTGGATAACATGATGATGTATACGGATTTCAGCGTCTTCAAAACGTCCCAAACCATAATCCAATTCTGCCCATTGACTCTAAATGCAAGCAATGGTTATCTAAACGAATTCATAACGAGGTGAGTACGTTCAACCGAATTCTAAGTTAATCCCACTTATGATTCTCGTTCTTCCACAAGTAGATTCATCTTATCCAAGTTCTACGTTCACCACGGTTGTTACAACAAGATCATAACGTTCTAACCATTCATATGAAGTTTATCAATCCGAATAATCCTTACAAACCCCAGATTATACTTAAGGAATAATCCCTACGTTCAACATCTCGGGTTCACCAAGTCTAGGTGATAAAATACTTATTTCGTTCATCCTAACAATCATCACGAAATCATCATAAAGCAAGTTATAATCTTCGAAAATCACATCCTTACGATAAGCACCATCAAGGTTCAACTATTACCAATGAAAAACTTAAGTTCATCCAATTCAATTCTCCTAAACATGTTGTTCGATTCATAAAGTTCATAACAAGCTCAATAACCTCAGTAATCTACTCATGAACATTCCCAAGAACATGAATTGCAGACGGTTAGAGTATCACATACCTTACTACGGAAGGAAGCGTGAAATCACTTGATGAAAACCCAACACCGGAAGCTTGAGTACCAATCCAAGATGTTTCCCAACTTCAATGACTAAGTAGAGATGCTAAATCAATGTTTATGTTGCAGGAGGGGTTTGCAGAAATCGGACAAGGAACGAAAGAAAACGAGGGTAAAGTGAAATGGGGTGTTGTCCCATTTATAATATTCTGAACATTACGTACGTTAATAGCAATACCTTACGTACGTTATCGTCTTAGCGTACGTTATTTGCAATCCTTAGCGTACGTTAACGTCCGATAATAGATCACTTTCTCGTTCCCGGTCTTCTCTTACGTACGCTATACAAAACCTTTATATACATAATCATGTGAACATAGCGTGCGTTATCACCAGCATCTAGCGTACGTTAAGCCTCGTTGACCCGCTTTATTAAAAGGCTGTCCAGGTTCACGCCGCGGGAATCTTATCAGGATCCCAGCACCAACTGGCCCATGTACTAAGCAGACTTATCCGTCGTTGACAATCATTACGTATGCTATGCTTCGTCCATAGCGTACGCTATCCTCAACTCGTTAACGTACGTTATGCTAACCTGCTAACGTACGTTATGACGTAGTTGTATGTATGAATTTGCAAACTCTTTCTAATATGATCGTGAATGATGGAATACGAATACGGGAAAAATCACACTTTGATTATTGATACCACAAAGTCGAATATTACAAGGTTCAAAAGAAGAACTGCATCCAGACATCTCTCTCACGCACGCCGCCGCACCTCCGTCCGACCATCTTCTCCAGCCAACACCCACACCATCCGACTCCCCATCTTCCCCCGACCCTTCTCTCATATTCTCAGCCTCAACCGGCGCCGGCAACAGGCTCCGCGACACGGTCGGCTTTCACACACTTAAGGTGTAAATCACCCAGCCTGTCGCCTGTACTTTCCGAGCGCCTCCGTCGTCATATCCTTCATCTATTAACAGATCCTTAACCACCATCTTCAACCGCATATTTCGACATATTTATATATGCCCGCCGCCGCGTCAGCCCCTCCCTCCGACTAGGGCTGCTTGCGACTATGACGCGTAAGAAACGGGCATCGAGTTCGACCGATAAGAAGCCTCATGCATCCTCCATCTATGAACGTCGCACTTCAGAATCGCCCCCTGCTACAGAAAGGTCGTCGTCTCCTAACAAGGCTATGCAACCTTCGACCACTTCAAGCTGGTCGGAAATGAGTTTCCGATGGCTACGCATGTACCCGACGTCATCAATCCTCCATCGCCAGCCTCTCCGTCGCCGCCTGAACAAACCCTAGTTGCAGGATCTTCTTCACCTGTTGCAGCCCTAGCGGCGGACAACTCTGAGAATTTAAATCACACAGCGGAGACAGGCCAGCCGTCGATTCTAGGGCGGCCCCCGACTGATGGCTCAGATCCTCCGTGATTGACCATGGGCCCTGCTCCAGCCCAGCCTTCAAATCCTCAGATTATCCCATCAAATTGAATTAAATCTCACCGTGGGCCTGCCTTTATTTGGCCCACACATATTTTCCAACCCAATATTTCTACCATCCCGTCGGCCCAACCTCCAGAATATATTAATTCTCAACCCATGGCCCAACTGAATATTTCCCAGCCCACTACACAGCCCATCATATAGCCCGACAATTTTAATATAATCCTACCACCAAAGCCCGCCTCCAATAACCCCTCAACCCAACCATCTAAGCCTGCCTCAACCCAACACAATCATTCGGCCCAGTTCACCCAGTCTATCTATGCAAATCCCACAACAAATAATCGTGTGGCCCCAACTATTAATCAGCCCACCGAACCCAAACCCTTTTCTGAACTCATTCTGCCCGAGCCCAACTCTCACCAACCCCAGCCCCTAGCCATCCTACCCGACCAGCCCAACACACCTGCCTATCAAACTGCTGACCCGATTCCTGACCATATCCTGCCCCTTCAGTCGGCCACAGTCAACCCGACTACTGGCCATGGATTCGAGAACCTGGATGCTCCCAACTCGACGCACCAGAATGTCTCTTATGCTCAGATGTTGAATAACCAACATTTTACGAATCAGCAAATGGGAATCCAGCAACCCGGTACTGCAATGAAATCTTTCAATTTTGACAGAGCGAAGGTATGTCCTTTTGGTACTCTCTCTTCCGTTAATGAGAAATTGCGTGTCTCATTTTCTACTTCTCATATGAGCACTTTAGCTGCTTCGTGGGAACGTACCTTAATTCTTAAATTTTCGCATGCTATTCCCACCCCTCGAGATGTGTCCGCTGGATTGATTGATATGAAACTGAGGGGTAAATGTAGTTGGAGTTGGCTGAATTATTGCCATATTGCTATTAAATTTGAAAATGAAGATGATTATAGACGAGTGTGGCTAGGCTCTAGTTGGAAATTTTCTGGTTGCCCCTCTCGTGTATTTAAGTGGACCCCTAGATTTTCCGTTAAGACAGAGACTTCGATTTGCCCGGTGTGGATTAGGCTCCCGGGCCTCCCGATTCATTTATTCCATCCACGTACTCTATACACGATTGACAAGGCTATTGGCAATCCCATTTTAGTGGATGTGCCGACGGCTACACACTCACGACTCTCTGTCGGTCGTGTGTGCATAGAGATTGATCTCCTTGCGCCTAGATTGCTAGAGATAGAGATTGAATTTTATGACCATGTTCTCACGCAGCGCGTGATTTACGAGAGAGCTCCTTTGTATTGCTCTCTCTGCTCACATGTGGGGCACGAGCCCTCTAGTTGCTACATAGCTGGCAACAATGAGCGGCCCCCACCGCCCCAGCGTAAGAAGCCTTCTGCTGCCCCCCTAAGCAGCAGAAGGCGCAACCGGCCCCTCATAAAGCTCCTACGGCTACTACTTTACCGGTATCTCCTAAGGCCTCTAAAGGCAAGGGGACTGCCATTTGGCAAGTAGTGACCAATAAAGGACCCAAAGAAACGGGATTTCTCCCCAATGGTACGGTTGCCACTGGTCAGCATTCATATTTCGCTTCTTTGGCCTCCTCTTCTAGAGAGGAGAAAGATTTAGTAGGTACCGATGACGTTAGTAGTGTAGGTGATAAGGAGAGTGTTTGGGGTAGCGATGCTAGTGGCCACAATACTGATGAGGAGCTTGTCATTGATGACGACATGGAGTCATCCACTGTTCCTTTACCGTCTAGACTCGATGAGTCTTCCCCCACCCTCGCCATGCCAGTGAGGGTCGCCTCGATGAGCCGATCATCGTGGAGCCTGATATTTTGGCCATGGTGGTCTATGAGCCCCCACCTCCCCCCATTTCTTCTCTTCCCTCTCTTCCCTCTCTTTCTCAAACTGAGTGCGCTCTTATCCGCACATAACTTGAGATTTATGAGTCCAGTCTCTCTTCGTCAGCCATGGTGCCCCTCATGAATGCACCAAAGCCCCCTGTTAAGAGACGACTGTTGCCGTTGTCTACTGCCCCTGGAGTCACGACCAGGGGTAAACTGCCTCTGACTCCTCGACTTCCACACCAGGAAGGGCAGCTTCCCGTGGATCCTCTCCCCCTATCAAGGTGCAATCTGTATCGCCCTTGGAAGGGTACACATCCACTCGGCAGGGCACACCCTGGAGACGGGGGCGCTCCAGTCAGCGTCCTGGGACTTCGTTTGAGTCGGTTGGTTAGTTATGTCGATCCCTATTCTAACATGGAACGCTCGTGGTCTGGCTAACACCGGAGCACAGAAGCGTATTCGACATCTCCACCGCTCTCATAGATTCTCTTTTATTGGCATTTTGGAACCCATTGGTTCCAATGCTAACTTTGATTTTTATACTCGTTCCTTAGGTTTTGTGTCGGGACTTTTTAATCGGTCCAACAAGATCTGGTTCTTCTTCTCTTATGGTTTTCAGCACGAGGTTTTGTTGGATACTGACCAAGTCTTTCATCTTGCTATTTCTTCTCCCCTTCTTCCTCAGTCTATTTTTATCACTTATGTCTATGCCAGTACCGTTCGTGCTAGCCATTACGCCCTTTGGACACCCTCCGTGAGATTGCTTTGGAAGTGGAGGTGCCATGGTTAGTTAGTGGCGACTTCAACATCTTCCTGCATTTGCATGAACGCGAGGGTAGTTCCACAGACTGCACGCTTGAGATCCTTGACTTTTCACAGGCTACTGCTGACTGTGAGTTGATTGACACGGGCTGTGAGGGCGACATTTTCACTTGGGAGTGTACTGGTTAGCGGGAAAGGCTAGACCGTGCTTTATTTAATGAAGCATGGTCAAACGTGTTTGCAGTTTCTACTGTTACTCACCTGCCTCGTCTTCATTCGTATCATGCGCCCCTTCTCATCCAGTGTCGATTTTCCTTGACTCGTCACAAGTCGTCATTCCATTTCCAGAGTATGTGGATCCGTCATCACACATTTCTGGACACTGTTAGGGAGGTTTGGCTTATCCCGACTGGTTTAGTTGGCATGTGTAATTTACAGGCCAAACTACTTAGGGTCAAGCACAGACTGAAACAGTAGAACTTGTCTGTTTTTGGAAACCTTCATGCGAAGTTGGATGAGGCCTTGAGGGCTGCTGACGAGGCCGAGCGACGATATGATTCGGACCCTACTCCGGAAAATATAACCGCTATGCACCGTTTTGTGGAAACAGAAGTCTGCAGTTCGTTGGGTTGCTGAGGGCGAGCGCAACACCCGTTTCTTTCAGGTTTTTGCGAAACAGAAGCGTTGCCAGTCATATATTAACAGTATCGAGGATGATGGTACGACTCTTGCTGTTGAGTCCGACATCTGTTCATCCGCTGTGAACTACTTCAGGACTCTGCTTACATCTGATGGTGATGTTTTCGCCCCCCGGATGACACTTGTTTCCTTCTATCACCCCTTCTTTTGATTCTAATAGTTTATGTGTCCCCTCATCTCCCCAGGAGATTCGTGCTGCAGTTTTTGATATTGATCCTCACAGCACTTCTGGGCCCGACGGGTTTTCGTCTTTGTTTTTCAGAATTGTTGGGAGATTGTATCTTCCGATGTGGAGGGGGATGTGCTTGAGTTCTTTGATGGTCATCCCATGCCTCCGGCCTTCACGGATACCACGGTTGTCTTGATCCCAAAGAAGCCTATTCCGAGTGGTTGGTCAGATTACCGGCCTATTAGTCTGTGTAATGTGACCAATAAGATTATCACGAAAATCCTTAACACTCAGCTCGCTTCTGTCCTCCCTCTTGTCATCTCTCGAACCAGAGTGGATTCGTTCAGGGGCGGGTTATTACGGATAATATACTTTTGGCCCAAGAACTGATTCACGACCTCCACGTCTCGGACATTCATGGCGTACCGAACCTTGCGCTGAAGCTTTATATGGCTAAGGCGTATGATAAAGTTCACTGGCATTTTTAAGTGAGGTCCTGGTGAGGATGGGATTCCCGGCTAGATGGATTCTGTTCATCCGTCACTGTGTCGAGAGTTGCACGTTCTCCATTCTGGTAAACGGCAGTCCGGCCGGCTATTATGCCTCTAGTCGGGGTTTGTGTCAGGGTGACCCCATCTCTCCGTCGCTCTTCGTGCTTGTCGCCGATTATTTATCGCGCTGCTTGGATCGATTCATTCGTGACCATCGATGAGGTATAGGATTGCTGGACGGTTTCCCTATCTCGCACCTCTCCTATGCCGATGACATCATTATTTTTATACGGGTTGTGGATGATGGTCTCGTTGACCTTATGCGACTCCTGGATCACTATTCCATGGCCTCCGGGCAGATGGTTAGCATCCAAACGAGCACTTTTATTCTCGCTCCGAAGCACGCGCCTCGTTGGCATCAGAGAGTTCATGATCTTACTGGTTTCCTCCAGGGTAATCTCCCCATCACCTATCTTGGTGCACCCCTTTACAAAGGCTTTATGAGACGAGATCTCTTTGCTGGGGTGAAGCAACGGCTGTTGGATGATCTCTGGTTGATCCCATCGCCACCTTGCTTTTGGGGGTCGCTTGGCTATTATTAAGAGCACTCTTTGCACGATTCCTCTGCACCTTCTTCAGGTGTTGGACCCACCCCAGTATGTTATCTAGAAGCTCGAGCAGATTATGGCGAGATACTTCTGGGGTGCTGTCGGTCCTAAGAGGAATACGCATTGGGTCCGTTTGCGGCATATCTGTCGCCCGGTATCCGAGGGAGGCCTCGGGATTCGGAGCCTCTCGGATATAGCGAGAGCTTTTAGTTATAAGCTCTGGTGGCGTCTTCGCGCGGGCACGTCTTTCTGGGCACAGTTTATGCTCCGCACATACTGCTTCGTTGGCCCTTTTACGCTTATGCATACTGCTCTTAAAGCTCATGCCAGCCGCCCTTGGAACCATCTCCTCCGTGTGGGTATCGAGGCTCAAGAGTTCATTTCTTGGACTCTCGGTAGTGGCAGCGGGGAGGTCAGTTTTTGGGATGACACTTGGATTGGGGATAAGCCTATTTCGTCTTATTGTCAGATTACTGGTAGACCCCATCTTAGGATTAATGATCTCTGGGTTGATGGGAGTTGGGACAGGGGTAGACTCGAGTTCATTGTGGGTGAGGAGCTAGGATTTACCCCTCAGTTCATACAGGATATTCTCGTGACTCCCATTGCCGAGGAGGATTCAGATAGCATGTGCTGGAATCTTACATCTTCGGGTGCCTTTTCATTGTCGTTAGCATGGTCTCACATCAGGGTGATGGATTAGGCTAATCTCATTTTCGGGACCATTTGGACTACCTTACTCACACCTACGATATCGGTGTTCATTTGGCGACTTCTACTGCGACGGATCCCGACTGATGATGTCTTACAGAGAAGGGGCGTTTCCTTGGCCTCCAGATGCTCTTGTTGTACCCCTACCCCTACCCATACCTACCATAACGAGACCCTTGACCACCTTTTCTTGGAGATTGACGTGGCTTGGACTCGTTTATCCTTACCCCATACAGATAATATCTTTGAGCTCCTGAGTTTTTTCTCACATGGCACACAATTTAGGCACGCAACTTTCATTATTCCTTGTGTGATCCTTTGGTTCATACGGACGGAGAGGAATAGTGTAAAGCATAGAGCGATTACTTTTCTTGCTTCTCATGTTATTGTGCAGGTGGAGCGCCATGTTTCATTACTAGCTGCTGCGGGGCTTATTTCTTCAGAGTTCTGGGTGGGGTGCTCGCCTCCTGACCGTTTCCAGCAAGCTACTCCCTCTCCTGCTCAGACTCATCGCTCCGTTCTGGTGGTTTGGCTTCGACCCGAGTCCCCTTGGATAAAGCTGAACACGGATGGCTCCTTTGATAGAGATACTCAGATTACTGGTGGTAGGGGTCTGATTAGAGATCATCATGGAGAGCTACTCCTCGCTTTCCACTCCTCTTTTCAGGCCTCTTCGAGCTTTGATGCAGAGATCCAGGCGCTTGTTGTTGGACTGATTTAGCTTCCCAGAGATCGAGACATGTTTGGATTGAGCTTGATGTTGTTGCTGTGATGACCCTGCTTTCATCTGGCTGTCGAGACTCTTGGCAGGTTCGTCACACCCTTATGCGTATCCGACACATTCTCCTAGACATTCAGTACAAAGTCACTCACATTTTCCTGGAGGGCAACAGGCTGTCTGATTATCTCTCTGAGCTCGGCATGTCGTCCCTCGGTATTTAAACTTATACATATGATACTGCTCCTCTGTTTCTCCTCTCTCTTATACGGATGGATCAGCTTGGCTACCATTCTTTTAGATTTAAGTAGTATTTTATCATTTGATTTATTGCTATGAGCCCACACATTAGCCCACTTTTTTTAGTGGTGCAGCTTGTATTTCTCTAGCGGGCTGCTGGCATTTTAGTTTCTAGGATCCGGTTTATGGCCCATTTTTGGTCATAATTCGGATGTGATTTTTTACCTATCGATCCGCACATTAGCCCACGACTTTAGTGGTGCACCTTGTATTTCTTTAGCGGGCCGTAGGCACTTCATTTTTTAGATCTAGGATCCGGATTATGGCCCATTTTTGGTCATAATTCGGGGCTGATTGCTTGTACTCTCGATATTTTCTTTATCTCACAGGTTGGTGGGTCCCGCCTCAACCCCCCGTCCACCGTAGACGTTTCTTCTTGGAAAAAGAAATACAGATGAAAATACTCAATAATTATCCGGATATTACTGGTACTTCGAACGTCATTTTATTACGACATAAACCTAACTAAAGAAAAAATGATTAGACATATAACAAATTCATTGATGGCACCCAATTTTTATTATGACGAACTGACACTCCCTCTAACCTGTTGTAAGCTTGAAAATTGGTGTATATTTGATATATTTAAATAGTATTGATGTAAATAATGAAAGTAAATGTGTGATAGAAATTAAAAAATAGTAGTATTGATGGTAAATTTGTGGTAAAGTAAATTATTGATTTGAATATGTAAAAGTGGTAAGTATAAAATTTATAAAGAAGCAAAAAAGATGCTAAATGTAGAGCTTTGATCAAGACAGAAAAAATAATATAATTCTTGATCCTTCTTTGTCACACTACCAAAACTACCACTTTAGCCGACGATCAGCAGGAGAACGGAAGACGGTCGGTCGAGGTTGTCGGCTAAAGGTTGAAAGTTTAGCCGACGGTACTAAAGTTGTCGGCTAAAGCACTTTAACCGACGACTTTGCTTTTGATCTGTTGACTCAAAGTATTTTGATGATGATCGTATTCAAAACATTTAACAAAATGTATCTCATCGAGATGCTACATTGAAGGAAAATTATGTTCATAGCGCACGCTACAGTCTCAAAGGTAGCGCACGCTATCGAGGGTTCAAGTCACCTGCAGTCAGGCAAGTTATCTGCAGCCTAGTGGAGTCACCTGATGGATAGCGCACGCAAAGGTCACAATATCAGTGCACGCTAAGCTGTTAGTCTTAGAGCACGCTATCATCTTTATGTAACGCACGCTATCGCACTTAAGGCAGAGAGACAGTAAGGTCTGGACAGAAAAAGGAAAAGGATTTGCGCACGCTATGGACGTTCATTTACGTATGCTACTATGAGGTCTTAGCGCACGTTACATTTCAAGTCTTGCGCACGCTACCGGATATCAAGTTTGGTAGTCCAGTAGCCACTGGACTCAAAATAAGAAAGCACTTACGTATGCTACACAAGGTAACGTACGTTACTGAGGAAAGTATATAGCGCACGCTATTCAGCAATAATTAGCGCACGCTAAAGCATTCAAATTTACCGTTGGACAATCTACCCGTTGGAACGCAGGAGTCAAGAGGAGATCCGAGAAATTTGGAAAGTTAATATGAAACAATTACTAGCGCACGCTATGTACAATTGCTAGCGCACGCTAAGTATAAGTATATCCGTTGGGAAAGAGTCGTTGGGGAGACAAACCGACACAATCTAAAGTCAAGATTGAAGACCTGTTAACCAACCGTTAGCGCACGCTTTGATGGTATGACTAGCGCACGCAAGTCATATAATTTTACTGTTGGAACAGTTTTGTGACCGTTCAGATCGGCCAAGTCAGAGATCGATTGCGCACGCTATGGAGGTATTATTAGTGCACGCTAATAATACAAATATCAGAATTCGAAGAAGGGCTGACACATATAAATACCCATACCATTTGGGTATCTCATACACAACTTCAAGCATTCAAGCATACAAGCAATCAAAGCATTCTTGAGCTCAAATCTTTATCTATTACTACATTCTAAGTTGTGAGAAGAAAGATACAAAGAGTGATACATCTTGTAATATTTATTATACTTTGTATTCCTTCATTTGGGTGTGAGTGTTGCATCACTCATACGAGAGCTTTAGAGAAACGAATTTAGAGTTACTAATCCAGTGTTATTATGATCTTTGATCCGACATTGTTAGGATTACACTCCAATATTCGTAAAGTGAGGATTATCTAGTTCCGATAGAACACTAGATAAATAAAGTTTATTTTGAGAGTGGTTGTGCTTGGACCAATAGAAGACAAGCGGTTGTAACGGTTGTTGTACTCGGACCGATCGAAGACGAGTCAAGTGTGTGGTTGTTCTTGAGCCAATAGAAAAAGAAGTTGGAGAGAGGACATAGGCAAGTTGCCGAACCTCTATATATCTTTGAGTCTTTTACTTTCCGCACTATTTTCTTTTATTCGCGAGAAAGTTCATTATTCCGCATTACCACTATTCAACCCCCCTTCTTGTGGTGAATTTACCTCTTCAGTTGGTATCGGAGCGGGTCTCTTTTTAAAGGTTTAACCACCTAAGGGAAAAAGATCCGCAAATGGCACTTCTTGGCCAAATCGAAGGAAATGCTCTCAACCGTCCTCCCTTCTTCGACGGTTCCAATTTTATGACATGGAAAAAGAAAATGGCTATATTCGTTCAAGCCTATGATATTGAAATTTGGAAAGTCATTGCACTTGGTCCGAAACTCGCCAAGAAAGAAGATGGATCGTTGAAAAAGTTCGACGAGTTCAACGATGAGGACTGGAGGAACACGCACATCAATTCACGTGCTACTCAGCTTCTCTATTGCGCCCTTAATCCCAAAGAACTCAATAGGATATCCTCCTACGAAAGCGCAAAGGAAATTTGGGAAATCCTCGAAGTAACTCATGAAGGAACTACCCAAGTTAAGGAGACTAAGATCAACATGCTTCTTCATGACTACGAACTCTTCTCCATGAAGGACGAGGAAACAATCACCAATATGTTGGATCGATTCTCAGCTATAACCAATGGACTTACATCATTCGGAAAGCCTATATCTAGTAGCGACATAGCTAAGAAAATTCTTCGCTCGTTGCCACGTGAATGGGATGCCACGGTTACCGCGATCATGGAGTCTAAAGATTTCAACAAGCTCGAGTTTAGTGCCCTCATCGGGTCACTCATTAATTATGAGATTGTTCTCAAGTCTAGAGGTACCAAACCAAAGCCTCGTGAAAAAGGTAGTCGCATTCAATGTTGATAGCAATGTTGAGGAAGATGTTCCCGAGGATGAAGACGACGAGGAACTTGCTCTCTACGCCAAGAACTTTAGAAGATATAAAAATCTAATCCAAAGAAGGCGAAATTTCCTTGGTCGGGATGGTAAGACGGAACAAAAGAAGAATAGCTATGGTCCTATAAAGAAGTTCGACAATAATTGTCGGATACGCTCAAGCCGGTCACTATACCAAGGATTGTCGAGGCTGCTCTTCAAAGCCTCAAATCAAAATATTCAAAAAGAAGGAGGTTCTAATCGCGTCTTGGAGTGACGACGAGGAGGAGATTGAAAGATCTCCCGATGCCAATCTTGCATTTATAGCACTCGACTCCGAAAGCAATATCAAGGTAAGTTCCAAACTCAATGATGATGAATATGATAATTTCGATTTTTGCGATTCACAAGAAGACCATCATGACGATGAGCTATTAAGTGCGTTTGAATCTTTAAACATAGAATACGACGAGATGGTTAAATTAAATATGTCCTTAAAGAGGAAAATAAAATCTTTAGAACTCGAAAAATCCTCTCTTCAAAACAAGGGCAAAACTATTGAACTCGACCATACCTTATGCTTTGAAAAGGAAAACGTTTTGAAAATCGAGTTGACGAAAACTCAAAAGGAGCTAAAATATATTTTGAACAAATTTACTCTCGGAAACGAGAAATTCGAAAAGCTCTTATCTATTCATAAATCTCCATTATTAAAACACGGCCTTGGTTTCGAGCCGTTTAAAAGGGAACAATCCCTTATCAACCTTGACAAAATAAAGAAAACCGAAGCCGAGAATTCAAAAACTCCTTTCAAACAACAAGTTCATGATAATGTTCGTTCAAAGTTAAGAACCATCAAAGTTAAACAAATATAGGTTCCAAAAGGGACAATTGTTCCTAATGCTATAAGTATCGTTAACTTTGGAGGACCCAAAAGGGCTTGGGTACCGAAACAACCAAGAAACACTATTTTTGTAGGTACCGGCACCAAGGAAAAGCAAATGGTACATTGATAGTGGATGCTCAAGGCACATGTGCGGCTCCGAGGACTTATTTGAAGACCTCGAATATCAAGAACATGGACATGTGACCTTTGGGGACAATCAAAAGGGAAAAATCAAAGGCATCGGAAAAGTCGGTAAGGAACCTTCTCCCTCTATCAACAAAGTTTTATTTGTTGAAGGTTTACATCACAACTTACTTAGCGTTTCTCAACTTTGTGATGAAGGTTTTAAAATTTTCTTCGAGCAAACTCATTGCATGGCATTTAGAAATGATAAAATTGCATTCATCGGTTTGAGATGTGGAAACATTTATATTGTCGATCTTAATGATAAAAGTTCATTCAATGAAAAGTGTCTTATTACTTTGGATGACAATGCATATCTATGGCATCGTAAATTGGGGCATACATCTCTTCCCATCATTTCTATTTTATCAAGACACGATCTTGTCCGCGATTTACCCAAACTCAAATTTGATCGAAAGCATTTGTGTGAATCATGCATAAAAGTGAAACACACTCGAGAATCTTTCAAACCAAAATTCGAGGTTTCCACTAGCCGTATTCTTGAACTTGTGCATATGGATTTAATTGGACCATCTAGATATGTTAGTCTAAATGGTAAGCTATATACTTTGGTCATTGTTGATGATTATTCCCGTTTTACTTGGGTTAGGTTTATTGCTCATAAAGATGACACATTTTTCGAGTTTTCCAAATGGTGTCGTTTGGTGCAAAATGAGAAAAACCTTTCTATGATTTCAATCCGCACCGATCACGGAGGTGAATTTGATTGCACTCCGTTTGAGCTTTTATGTGACAAATATGGTATTAATCACAATTTTTCGGCTCCTAGAACACCTCAACAAAATGGGGTTGTTGAAAGGAAAAATCGTTCTTTGGAGGAAATATCAAGGACTATGCTTAATGAATACTCTCTTCCACAATACTTTTGGGCCGAAGCAATTTTTACGGCATGTTATGTGATTAACCGTGTCCATGTTCGTAGAACTAACCTTAAAACTCCGTATGAATTATGGAAGGGCAAAAAGCCAAATATATCGTATTTCCATCCTTTTGGTTGCAATGTGTTCATCTTAAATAATGGTAAGGATAACTTGGGGAAATTTGATGCTAAATCCGATTCCGGTATATTTCTTGGTTATGATACAAATAGCAAAGCATATCGCGTTTATAATATTAGAACAAATAAAGTTGAGGAATTCATTCATGTTAAATTCAACGATATGATCTCACCCCCGAGAAAGGTAGAATATTTTGATGATGCAGGTATTTTTCCGGAATCTCATCCCTCAACCAAAATGGTGAAAATTTTGGAAATTCAAAAGAAGACAATCGAGAGTCTACCGAAAGATTTGAGGCACATCAAAGACCATCCAAAAGATCTTGTGATTGGAAACATTGAAGATGGTGTTCAAACCCGAAGGAGAACTATCGATTATATGGCTCATTGTGCTTTCGTATCCGAAATAGTTCCCAAGAATATATCCGAGGCACTTGATGATGAAAGATGGGCGATGGCAATGCAAGAGGAGCTTGTACAATTCATTCACAATTATGTATGGAATTTAGTTCCCGCTCATAAAGATAAAACAATTATCGGAACTAAATGGGTGCACAAAATCAAGAGTGACGAAGACGGTTACCCAATTCGAAATAAATCTCGTTTGGTCGCTCAAGGGTATAATCAAGAGGAAGGCCTTGATTACAAAGAAAGTTTTGCTCCCGTGGCTCGACTCGAAGCCATCCGTTTGTTATGTGCTTTTGCCGCTCACAAAAAGATCAAACTATTTCAAATGGATGTGAAAAGTGCATTCTTGAATGGCTACATTCAAGAAGAAGTCTATGTCAAGCAACCTCCCGGTTTTGAAGATCATCAATTTCCGGATCACGTCTACAAGCTCAACAAGGCACTCTACGGGTTGAAACAAGCACCCTGAGCATGGTATGATCGTTTAAGTCAATTTTTAATTGCAAATGATTATAAAAGAGGTAAAGTCGATAATACCTTGTTTGTGAAAATATTGAATAATGATATACTTGTTTGTCAAATCTATGTTGTGCCAAGATTTCTCTAATCTTATGAAAGGAAAGTTCGAGATGAGTATGATGGGAGAATTATCATTCTTCCTCGGGCTTCAAATCAAGTAATGCGAAGATGGAATCTTTATTCATCAAACAAAGTACTCAAACGATCTCCTAAAGAAATTCAAAATGGAGAATAGCAAAGTGATTTCAATGCCAATGTCCTCTTCATTAAAGCTTGAGAAAGATGAAAATGGCATATCCGTAGATCAAAAATTATATCGAGGTATGATCGGATCTTTGTTATATTTTACTGCTTCTAGGCCAGACATAATATTGGCTACATGCTTATGTGCTCGATTCCAAGCTAATCCCAAGGAATCACATTTAATTGCTTGTAAACGCATTTTTCGTTACTTAAAAGGGACTATCGGACTAGGTCTATGGTATCCCTCTTGCTTGGACTTTAATTTGATTGCATATAGTGACGCCGATTTCGACGGATGCAAAATTGATAAAAAGAGTACTAGTGGTACATGTCATTTCATCGGTTCATACTTAATATCTTAGGGAAGTAAAAAGCAAACCAGTGTAGCGTTGTCTACAGCTGAGGCCGAATACGTTGCTGCAGGGAGCGCCTGTGCTCAGGTACTATGGATCAAAAATCAACTCCGCGACTACGGCATTTATTTTGAAAATACCCCTATATTATGTGATAATACTAGTGCTATTAATCTGAGTAAAAATCCCGTACTGCATACTAGAACTAAGCATATAGATATTAGATATAATTTTTTATGCGATCATGTGCAAAAGAAAGATATCTGTTTAATTTTTGTCGGGACAAAGGACCAACTTGCTGATATTTTTACAAAACCTCTTCCCGAGGAATCATTTAATTTTATTCGTTTGCAACTTGGTATGGGACATCTTGACAATTTTTTAAACTAGTTTTCTACTCGAGAAATCAATATCTAGGAACTATTCCATTCGCTAGCGCGTGTTAGCTTCATTTTTTTTAACACGCGCTAACTTTCGTCTTCGATAGCGTACGCTAACCTTTTATCTTTTGCGTGCGCTAATTAAAACTCTTCATATTCCGAATTTGCTACTGGACAGTCCAGTGAGCTACCCATATACTCCTAACGTATGCTAATCTTACATTCCTAGCGTACGCTAATTAAACCTGCTCAGTTCACTATATAAACTCTGTTTAGCTCAGAAACACTCATCCTCTCATAACGTACGCAAACACACAGATCCCCTTTCAACAAGAACCCTAGCCAAAAAATCTGATCCATCCAATTCCGATTTCTTCTTCAAATCTTCTAATTACTTCCAGATTTATGTCGAGCAAGGGCCGCAAAGCTATGGATAAATCTTACAAAAACGCAAAACGCCCTCGCGACCCAGAATACAATGCGACCCGCTTCGTGTCATATACCGCGTCAAAGGTGTTTTCTGAAATTCTCCCTCAGGAGCATATTACGGACTCCTACTTCTTTAATTTTCCAAGCCTAGAACGGGTAAATGTTGTAATCTCGGATTTTTTCTCCTCCATTGGAATAGCTCGATTCGTTGAATGTAAGGATCCCATATTTCCCGAGCTTGTTCGCGAATTTTACGCAAACCTTCATGTTGCTGAAAGTGAAGGTTCCTCATCCCTAGTCTTAGGGAGTTTGGTTGGAGGAACGGCAGTGAAAGTTTCCTCGGAAATTTTAACTCAACTTTTTGGTCTACCATCCGATGGGTTTTCGTGTACTGGAAAATCGATTGCTGAGGAAACTGGAGTAAGGGAGATTGATGTGAAGGAATTTCTAAGTTCAAAAGCCGTAATAGACATCACTGACGAATTCTTCGAGAACAATGATTTTGGGATTAACATCCGACTCCTTTTAGTTGCTCTCACAAAGTGTATAATGCCCAAGATAAACACGCAACATAAGTTAATTGGAGTCGACAAACACGTTGTATACCGAGTTCTTAATGATGATAAAGTTGATTTTGCCGCTATCGTCACAAGTTGGATGAAAGTGAAGGGCGACCTTTTTCGGTCGAAGAATTATGCGTCTCGATCCCGCAAGGCTGGAATGCTGTATGGTTCCATCCTCACGGCGATCTTCAGATTTCATCACGTGGACTTGTCGAAGGACAAAGCCGTCCCCATGTCTCTTGGCCATGAGATCTCGGAATACTCGCTAAAAGCCATGCACTATGTCCGGACGATCAACCGAGGCTGGATTCTCTTCCAATATCTTCACGAAGACGACCAAGTGGAGAAAGGGACACGTATGCCTACACCGAAAGAATGAATCACTCGACGAGGACCACACACCCTTCGGGAAATACAAACCGGGGAATTCGTGAGGAAGCCCACTTCTAGGGGAAAGCGTCCGATGCGAGAGACTCTTACCGAGGAAGAGGAGAGTGACCTCGTTTCACGGATGCGCAGCATCGAGACTTCTCAAATGGAAATCCGTGAAGACGTTCGTTCTCTTCGCTCCGAGGTTCAAGGAGTACGCGGGCTGCTTGAAGATTTCATTCGCTTCACTCAATTGTCGTTCCCGCTTCCACCGTCCTCATCCGAGTACGCACCCTAGTTTTAGGACATTGATACTCGTTGTAGCAAATTTTATTTCAAATGTTTTTGATGTCTCATGCTTTGAATATCTGTGTAATGCTTGAACTATTTTTCAATGAAATATTTTCTCTTCGTTTGATTTTCATGTGGCTTGGCATTTGTTGATTATGTGTTTTCGTTTTGGTTCATGGCATTTGGTTGGTATTATTTTTTTATACGCAACAACACAGGGGGAGTTCTTTTTGTTTATGTCAAAAGGGGGAGAAATGCTCCAAAAACCGGAACCTACTAACATATCAAACAAGTTACCTTGATTCGAAATATTTTAAAAAAACGTTTTTGCAGGTATAAATTAAATGTTTTGACATCATCAAAAAGGGGGAGATTGTTGACTCAAAGTATTTTGATGATGATCGTATTCAAAACATTTAACAAAATGTATCTCATCGAGATGCTACATTGAAGGAAAATTATGTTCATAGCGTACGCTACAGTCTCAAAGGTAGCGCACGCTATCGAGGGTTCAAGTCACCTGCAGTCAGGCAAGTTATCTGCAGCCTAGTGGACTCACCTGATGGATAGCGCACGCAAAGGTCACAATATCAGCGCACGCTAAGCTGTTAGTCTTAGCGCATGCTATCATCTTTATGTAACGCACGCTATCGCACTTAAGGCAGATAGACAGTAAGGTCTGGACAGAAAAAGGAAAAGGATTTGCGCACGCTACGGACGTTCATTTACGTACGCTACTATGAGGTCTTAGCGCATATTACATTTCAAGTCTTGCGCACGCTACCGGATATCAAGTTTGGTAGTCCAGTAGCCACTGGACTCAAAATAAGAAAGCAGTTACGTACGCTACACAAGGTAACGTACGTTACTGAGGAAAGTATATAGCGCACGCTATTCAGCAATAATTAGCGCACGCTAAAGCATTCAAATTTCTACCGTTGGACAATCTACCTGTTGGAACGCAGGAGTCAAAAGGAGATCCGAGAAATCTGGAAAGTTAATATTAAACAATTACTAGCGCACGCTATGTACAATTGCTAGCGCACGCTAAGTATAAGTATATCCGTTGGGAAAGAGTCGTTGGGGAGACAAACCGACATAATCTAAAGTCAAGATTGAAGACCTGTTGACCAACCGTTAGCGCACGCTATGATGGTATGACTAGCGCACGCAAGTCATATAATTTTACCGTTGGAACAGTTTTGTGACCGTTCAGATCGGCCAAGTCAGAGATCGATTGCGGACGCTATGGAGCTATTATTAGCGCACGCTAATAATACAAATATCAGAATTCGAAGAAGGGCTGACACCTATAAATACCCATACCATTTGGGTATATCATACACAACTTCAAGCATTCAAGCATACAAGCAATCAAAGCATTCTTGAGCTCAAATATCTATCTATTACTACATTCTAAGTTGTGAGAAGAAAGATACAAAGAGTGATACATCTTGTAATATTTATTATACTTTGTATTCTTTTATTTGGGTGTGAGTGTTGCATCACTCATACGAGAGCTTTAGAGAAATGAATTTAGAGTCACTAATCTAGTGTTATTAGTATCTTTGATCCGGCATTGTTAGGATTACACTCCAATATTCGTAAAGTGAGGATTATCTAGTTCCGATAGAACACTAGATAAACAAAGTTTATTTTGAGAGTGGTTGTGCTTGGACCAATAGAAGACAAGCGGTTGTAACGGTTGTTGTACTCGGACCGATCGAAGACGAGTCAAGTGTGTGGTTGTTCTTGAGCCAATAAAAAAAGAAGTCGGAGAGAGGACGTAGGCAAGTTGCCGAACCTCTATATATCTTTGAGTCTTTTACTTTCCACACTATTTTCTTTTATTCGCGAGAAAGTTCATTATTCCGCATTACCACTATTCAACCCCCCTTCTAGTGGTGAATTTATCTCTTCATGATCGTCGGCTTAAGTCCTACAAGCCGTCGACTAAACTGTAGATATTTGGCCGACGAGTAGGAGTAATTTAGCCGACGACAACCAAACTTTAGCCGACGGTGGTTAAACTTTAGCCGACATGAATGTGTATAGTTTTATTCTATTTATATAAGTAATTTCCCAAAGATACGTATACTTGGGGTCCGTTTGGCAAAGCAAAAAATCAGCGTTTAGCATATGTCTTTCGGCATATACCCTACTTGAAAACAGAATAGAGTTGTCCGCTAAAAGCTATCTACTATCAGTTAGTTTATCAGCTATCAGCTACCTTCTCAGTTATCCGCTAATTTTTAGCAAACCGACTCTTTAGAGAGATATTGTCCTAATTTTGCAATTACGTTGAATGAAAGAATAAAATTCCAGATTTCTCTTGTTGAAAGTATAAGTTCGCCTAATCTTCTTTCTTCCGGGCTGATACTTTTCGTGGCCCACATGTACTTGAATCCTCCCCTTATCAAGTCTTTCTCGCATTGATGTTTTTCCCGGTCTAATCAAATTGGTATTTCAGTTTTGATTTTCTTTTTAATTTCTATTGTTTATATCTAAATTCTTGTTATTTAGGATATAATTTTACCAAAATCTAACGAATATGTCCAAGAAACGGACATGAGCATGTATTTTCTTTAAGGAAAATGCTACAACCACATAAAAAGTTTCACAAAATGAGCCACAAAATGATGTGTCAGATAGGAATTGGTGGAATGAGAGAGAGGAGAGAGAAACTATAGTAAAATTAACCAATCATTGCTTGCCACATCATTTTATGAAGAGTTTTGTGGATATTTTTATGTGGGTGTATCACTCCTCTTTTTTTAATTACACATGTCCAAACATTAATTCTACATAGAATAAATACTTGTCTCGAACTCAAAATATAAAACCAGGAGCGGCTCTTTTCCATGTTAATTAATTTTGAGATAGAGCCAATTATTTTAATATAGTGTCAGAGCAGCTGCTCTCTCCACTTACGAGCCCGACGACGCCTGACGATCTAGCTGAACGCCACCCAAATTATAGAGTCCACACATTGTAAATATTAAGTCACGTTAGGCGTCAGGAGTGTATCAAAAGTGTATTGAAGCATTAATTATACATCGAATAAATACAAATCTTTGTTTTTTAGATCGAACTTGAAACTCCATTAACACACAAGAAATAATGATACTAAATTATGCTGAGTTCCCGAGTTTTAGTCATGGGCGTAGCCAGAATAAAAAATTAACCGGGGCTAAGCTACACGAAATTTAATTGTTCAATCTCCTTCTACATATCTAAATTTCTTTTGGCTCTTAGAAAAATAAAACACTAATTCATAATTAATAACACTTGCAAAATATTAAAATTTGAGCACGAATACACAGATACAATAAATAAAATAATTTAAGTTGTACCCTACGAGGTTTTTTTGAATAAAACTCATGTATTATCTGTAACACCCCCATAATAAGACTGGGAATGTCACACGCCGTAGACCCTTATCACAAGGATCTACCAGGCTAAACTCCAAAAGACTGCTCAATGATTGATCGACCGGGGTCAAAATTAAATACAAAGCAGACCGACAAGGTCATAAACCAATTCAGAAACTAACGACATTCATATTACAATGACAACAATAAACTTGAACACAGAAAAGAATGACAACTCAATTTAATAAATGATAACTACACCCATGCAAGGGTGAATACTCGAACGACAGAGAAAATACCGACCAAAATGATACAAAAGAAAAGACTCTGACTCTGGTGTGATTAGCATCGTCGTCTTCCATCTCCTTCCAAGCCAATCCCGTGACTGCTCCCGAGCTGCCAAAACCTGAGCGCATAACAGGCACCCACCCCCCGAAAACTCGGGGGTTAGCAAACTGGAATTTTGCTAGTGCAAGTACATAATATACAAGATATACGAACAGTAACAACACAAAATTCAACCGCCGTGAAGCCTTAACACAAACCATACATTCCCATAGTCCACACAGAATAACACTCGCATACACAAGGTGAAAGATAATCACATAGTCATATTCTCTTTACGGAACATAACACCAATCATTAAACGAGCCCAAGGAGTCAGAAAAATCCCTTTGTAAAAAGGGAAAGTATTTTGATAAGATAGTTTGCAAACATTATTATTGACTCGGGCCGTCTAGGGGTTTTGAAAATCGAATGGGAACACTTTTGGAAAATAATTTAAAAAGCTCTCGGGTCCTTGACACAACATATGGAACACTATCACAGACGAAATCATTACAACATCTCACAGGGTTCTCAACCCAATCCAAATAACATCATCACGAAATCAATCATCTCAACATTTCACAGGGTCCTCGACCCGATACACAGAATGGCACCACAATACAATCAAAGGCACAATCTCTCATTCGACATATCCTGCTCAAGACCCCCGATTAATTAACCCTCGGAGATTTCGTCAAACCTCCTTGGTTAATTAACCCTGATACCAATGCTTTAAAAACAATTTGAAACAAGCTTTCAAAAACAATAATCGCGGTCTATATCAAGACAAACATTTAAAAGTGAGTTGAAAGAATTTGAGATACGAACATCGTTCGGTAACGGGGTCTTAGCTATCACTCAAATACCCGTAACCAATAAGCCTGCCAGGCGCCTCCACTGCACACCTGTGCACCGGCGTTCACTCCACTATGTTGGTCGCTCCTTGAACATGTCACTGCGCCGGCGATCACTCCCGCAAGAGCCGCCCCTTGACACGCGCATTATGTAACACCGGCGTTCGCCACCCATATGGAGCCGCACATTGCAGCGTACACCAAGCCGGAGTGCACACCCCGCCCTCAGAGGTTCCCGGATATGACGTTTCTCACAACAAGTATCCACATTGTTTCAAACATCGAGCACACGGACAAACGTCACAACAATTTTCAACTCGGTACATCAAGTCACACAATTACTCCGCCAGTCCATAACCACACAAATAAACAATAACACGCACGTTATCAATCAAACTAAATCAACACCGCACATATATCTCTATATTGCGACTCTACCGCATATATATATATATATATATATATAGATATATAGATATATAGATATATATATAACCTTACTATATTATATGAATAACTATAGTTCGACCATCAATCCAAGTTGAGTACGTCAACTAGTGTTATCATTCAACACTCGTCGATGTTACATTAGTGTTAGCATTCAACTAGTGTTAGCATTCATACTTGTAACACCCCAAACTAGGCGGATATTACAGTGCCGTGGACCCCCGACTGGGACCCACCAGGCGAATGAAAATGAATGAATTACACAGGTAAATGTAGTACCGAACCACATTACAACATCAATTACTCCGATGAGGAGTTTTATACAACACATCCAGGATAATACAGAATACATGTATATTTTATATGGAGATAGAATATACAACACTGAGCGAAATAAGTATTTAAGCGGAATGTCTGCAGCGGAATAAATGAAGAAAACATAAATGACTGAATAGACTGGGCCCCCCTACTAGTATCACTGGGACTCCTCGCCGTCACCGTGCTCTCCCCGTGCTTTAGCCTTGCCATGACCTGAAAAACAATATCCCCCAACGGTCGCCATACGTAACAACAATCCTCAAGGGTTGAAAATACACAATCATGATATATACGAAATTATGAATTATTCTGTTGAAACATACGCAATCAAACATGCTATATGAATCAACTATCAGTACGGCTCAAAGGAATGGCGCCACACTACGCCCGGGATGGAAATGTGTCCGTGCACAAGCCACCAACGATCAATACACGTGTGGTCTTGTACCTAATCAGTCTCACGAGACACATTGACTCGTGTGCACAGTCCAATGTGAGGCCAACAACCAACACACGACCATAATGTGCCCGACATGAAAATCCTACACATACCAACCGGCACGCCAGTATGACCCGGAATGCCACAATATGACAAAAGTGACAACGAAAATGAATAATGACTCACCAAGATTAAATGATGGTGAAATGAATGATAGCTCAATGAAATAATCGGAACCGTCGTTCCTTATGACTGAGGTGATTAATTGACATTGACAAGTTTTGATACGGTTAATACAATGATGAATGAGTTACGATTATGAATGAACAACAACAAAAGGAATGAATATCCTTTTAACCGAGTAAGAATTAACTTACACAATACCGATGAAGAATGTCCGTCCACGAACAACGTCCTAAATGAAATGCCATTGCTCGAACAACCTTGAATAACAATAAGTACCGACAATCGATCAATACACGAATCAAATACGATCATAACCGACCCAAACGTCGATACAACAATATCCGAACTCGTAGATGAACTCTAACGAAAACATTGAGATACCCGTTGGTTAAAACCAAACCCGAATTATCGAACCAACTCCAACATGATTGATTCAAACCAGCAAAACATTATCAATGACATCAATACTCTCATAGGAATCCACAATTCAAGTTAATAATAACGACAATCGGAAATCCCCGAAATAACCGAAGTCAACCCCAAGGGTTCTTGGAATAATTCCGAAAATAACCATTAAATCCGTAGGAATATATTTATCCAAGTTAGATAATCCATAACTAACATATTCCAATGATAATCCAAGCTTACACGAAGAAATCGGAAGGAAAACCCAAAAATCCGAAATTCTAGATCCAAGAGATTAATACCTTTGATTCGATGAGATGAAGATGATGAAACGATGATTAATCCGAAAGATGAGCTTGAAGATGATGATTGATGATTACACCTCGAAGAATCCTCTCCGAATCGCTCGAAATCGCCCAAAACTACCGAAGGAATGAAATGAGATGAATAATGACGAACTCTGACTAAACTGTCCAATTTATAGCCAGTCCAGGTTAGCGTGCGCTAGCCCTTGTGCGTAGCGTGCGCTAACGAGTAATTTGGGTAGTCCAGTACCCACTGTCCGAACACGGTAGCGCGCGCTACGTACCTTCTTGTAGCGTGCGCTACGGCCATACTACCAGCGTGCGCTAAGACCCATTACTAGCGTGCGCTAACGAAATATTGATGCCCAGCACTGGAGTCCAGAAAACTGTCTGACCTCTGATCTGACCACGATAGCGTGCGCTACAACCATTGTTTAGCATGCGCTAATATATCGGTTGCGTACGCTAACAACAACACATAGCGTGCGCTATGAAATAATCCAGTGCAGTCCAGTAGCCACTGGATTCAACCTGATCCGTCTTTAGCGCGCGCTACACTTCATATTAGCGTGCGCTACTCCAACCCACTAGCGCGCGCTACTTACCAATCGTAGCGTGCGCTACTTATAACTCACCTGCAGTCCAGTACCTTCTGGACTGCAGCCAGGGTAACCTTAGCGTGCGCTAAAGCTGAGTGGTAGCGTGCGCTACCTATACCCAATTAGCGTACGCTAAAAGGAGTATGTAGCGTGCGCTACTCCTCACGCACAGCTCGCAACGAAAATGACAATGATGATAAACACGGCACGAAACTCCAATCAGATTAGTGATGAATGACGATTGATACACGATACAATTACTCTGAATGATGAATACCATGACTGAAAATGAGTGACAAATGATCAATAATGAATGAAATTACTGAGTATCAATTACTGAATGGTAAATACTGAATGATAATTACTGAATTACAACCGGGTATTACATACACCCCCCCTTAAAAGAGTTTCGTCCCCGAAACTAAGGGTCAAACAATTCGGGATAACTCTCCCGCATACTATCCTCGGTTTCCCACATAGCCTCTTCGACTCCGTGTCTAGACCACTGAATTTTAACCAAAGGAATCGTCTTATTCCTCAACTGTTTGATTCGCCGCTCTAAAACTCGTATATGACGCTCCTCATATGAATGATCATCGGCAATCTCGATTTCATCGAACTGAAGTATGTGACTCGGGTCGGCAACATACTTCCGCAACTGAGATACGTGAAACACATTATGAATTCGGCTCAACGCCGGAGGTAAAGCCAATCGGTAAGCTAACTCGCCTACTCGATCCAAAATCTCAAACGGCCCAATGAATCTCGGACTCAACTTTCCCCTCTTCCCAAAACGGAAGATACCACGACTCGGGGATACCTTGACCAACACATGGTCACCAGCCTCGAACTCTAATGGTCGACGACGGTTATCTGCATATGATTTCTGTCGACTCTGAGCGGTCAACAAACGACTCCTGATCAAAGCTACCTTCTCACGGGCGGCTATAAGCATATCGGGCTCGGTGCCGATTGATTCTGATAAGTCGTCTCAACACAACGGAGATCGACAACGACTACCATACAAGGCCTCGTAAGGTGCCATCTTGATCGAAGCATGCCAACTGTTATTATACGTGAACTCGATTAATGGTAGTTGGGCTTCCCAATCGTCTTTCCAATCGAGGACGCATGCCCTCAACATGTCCTCTAATGTCTGAATGGTCCTCTCTGATTGTCCGTCGGACTGAGGGTGAAAAGCGGTACTGAGATTAAGCTGGGTTCCCATAGCACGATGAACTGATTTCCAAAAATGGGACACAAACCGCCCGTCACGATCAGAAACGATACTTTTAGGAGTACCGTGAAGTCTCACTATCTCTTTGATGAAAAGCTGGGCAAGTTTCTCGGGACCCCACGTATCCTTGATCTCAAGGAAATGAGTGATTTGGTTAAGCGGTCCACGATCACCCAGATCGTGTTCATGCCACGACGACTCGTCGGCAAACTCGTGATGAAATCCATAGAAATGTCTTCCCACTTCCATTCGGGAATAGGAAGAGGTTTCACATACCCGCCGGTCGCCGATGTTCAATCTTAACTTGTTGACAGGTTAAGCATCTCGAAACAAATTCTGCGACTTCTCGCTTCATATTACTCCACCGGTAATTTTGTTTCAAGTCCTTGTACATCTTGCTAGACCGGATGAACAGAATAAGGGGTAGCATGAGCTTCTCTCAAAATAGAGTTTTTCAACTCGCTGCTCACGCAGACGCACAACCGATTCTTAAATCTCAAAAGTCCATCCTCGTGGACCACGAACCCAGGGGCTTTTCCCGAACCACATCCTCACGGATGCGTAACAATGATGGGTCCGAACCACGATTCTCTCGATTGTCTCCTCAAGTGACGATGAGATCTCCAACATACAAAGTCGTCTCGAACTCGCCAAGCAAGATCTCGATCTCGGTTCTAAGGAATTCTCGCCAAGCTCCTTCGCATCGTTAAACGGGCAAGCATCTGTTCTGAGCAGACTTACGACTCAAGGCGTCGGCGACAACGTTCGCCTTGCCCGGGTGGTAAAGGATCTCGATATCATAATCCTTGATTAACTCCAACCACCGTCTCTGACGCATATTTAACTCCTTCTGAGTAAATATATACTTTAAACTCTTATGATCGGTGAATATCTGACAGGTAACGCCATAAAGGTAATGACGCCAAATCTCAAAGCGAACACCACGGCTGCTAGCTCCAGGTCGTGGGTCGGATAATTAACCTCGTAAGGTCTCAATTGTCGTGAAGCATAGGCAATAACCTTCCCGTTCTGCATGAGTACACATCCGAGACCCTGTCCGGATGCATCACTATAAACCACAAATCCCTCCGTTCCCTGCGGCAAGGAGAGTACAGGTGCTGACATTAACCGGCTCTTGAGTTCCTCAAAACTCCGTTGACACGCGTCGGACCACGTGTATTTCTTATCCTTCCGCAAAAGGTTCGTTAAGGGTTGAGCGATTCTAGAAAATCCCTCTACAAATCGCCGATAATAACCTGCTAATCCGAGGAAACTTCGGATTTCCTTAACGTTCTTCGGAGGTAGCCAATCTCGAATAGCCTCCGTCTTACGGGATCGACGCGAACTCCGTCGATGAAATTACGTGTCCGAGAAACGTCACTTCGGACATCCAAAACTCACATTTGGAAAACTTCCCATAAAGTTGTTCTCGCCAACACGTCGAGAACTAGATGAAGGTGAGACTCATGTTCCTCCGGTCACGAGAATAAATCAAAATGTCATCAATGAAGACAACCACGAACTGATCCAGATAGTCTATGAAAACCCGATTCATTAATTCCATGAATACCGCAGGTGCATTAGTCAATCCGAACGGCATAGCCACAAACTCATAATGACCATAGCGTGTTCGAAACGCCGTCCTCGCGATATCCGACTCTCGAATCCGCAACTGATGATATCCAGATCTTAAGTCGATCTTGGAAAATACTGAAGCTCCCTGAAGTTGATCTAAGAGGTCATCGATACGGGGTAAAGGATACTTATTCTTGATCGTCACCCGCTCAATTGGTAATCAATACACAAGCGAACGAACCATCCTTCTTCTTGACAAATAACATGGGTGCTCCCACGGGACGCACTTCGGTCGAATATAACCCTTCTCGAACAATTCCTCAAGTTGGTTCTTTAATTCCTGCATTTCGGGGGCCATCCAGACGGTGCCTTCGATATCGGGACGTACGTGCTCCAACTCAATCGTGAATTCCACATCCCTCGTGGAGGCAAACCAGTAACTTATGCGAAAACATCGGCATATTCCTTCACTACCGGAATGTCCGTCAACATTACTGATGATTTCTCGGTTTTGGTCATATAGCACCAATAACCGACACATCCCTGATTGAGTAATCTTACTGCTTTCATCAAATTAATGACTTTACCAGAACAGCCGGGATTACCTCCCTGAAACACACATTCGACTCCATCGTCTGAAATGATAGTGACCAAACGCTTTCGGACACTAATGATGGCATCATGACGATCCATCCAATCAATACCCAAGATGACGTCGTCCCTCGGCAAATCTACTACGATTAGGTCCGCTGGCCATACACGACCATGCAACTGAATCGGACAATTCTGAATCTCACGGTTACCGATAATTCGTTTACCATCAGGTAGGCCAATGACATAAGGCTCACAACTAGTAGCACTACCCAGACGTAGTCTACTCAAACATGACTCGGAAATGAATGAATGAGATGCACCAGTATCAAAAAGGGTACACACAGGTTGAGATAGAATATCGAGTGTACACGAGATCATTCGGCCTCGGATCATCGGTCTTCTTCATCTCATAAATTCGGGGCTTGCCGCCCCGAACCGACGCTCCTGCCTGATAGATCTTAGCTCCGCTTTAGCTCCCGCGTCTTGAACGAGCCGACCGAGTGGCTTTGATTACGCACCGAATGACTGGGGCTTGAGATGACGCCGGAGTGGGTTTAGAGTCCCTACGGCAAAAACGGGCCCTATGCCCAGCAATCCCACATTTGTGGCACGTGATGCATCGCCTTGACATTTGGTGCTGAAATGACCTGTTCCTCACGCTGAAACAGTGATGGCCGAATCGCCGCCGCGATCGAGATTCCGCGGGTTTAGACGTCGTGGGGGTCGCTCGTAAAAGTGGAGCCCGCACGTGGTTTCTTGAAAGTGGCACGACTCCGCCGATCGACACGATTCTTGGACTTCTTGCTAGCAGACGAAGGTTCCGCTTAGCAATTTCCTTAGCCGTAAGCTCGTAAGTGAGAGCTTTCTTAATGAACTCGGCAGTGGCACAATTATGATTAAGCAACTGTAGCCGCATACGAGGTTTGACCTCTTCTGAAATACTTGATCTTGTCCGCTTCTGAGTGAATGATAGATGAGGCGAACGGAAGAAGTTCCTGAAATTTTTCGGCGATGGCGAGAACGTCATCATCCGCCGAAAGGTCGGGAGTGAGTAATTCCGACAACTTGGCCTCCCTGAGTGGGGCCGGGTAGTACCTCTCCATCATGAGAGTCTTGAACTGATCCCAAGTACATGTTCCGTCTGCGATAACCACCATGAATGAGTGCTCTTACCGAGATAGTAAGCCGCAACTGAAACTTTATGCCCTTCGGGGCAATCCACCATAGCAAATAACTTCTCAAAATGCTCAAGCCAATGAACAATATCCGCCGGCTCAGATGAGCCCTCAAAGGTAGGTGGTCGCTGGCGAGAGATATCGCTGATGATATTGCTTACACCCCTCTCTTGCCTCTGAGGTGGCGGCGGAGGAGCCTGCTGATTTTGATTGACGGAGTTATGCATCGTCTCCATCAACTGAGCCATCTGGGTCATTTGGGCCATCATGCCCTGCATGAATGCGAGTGAGCCAACCCGAACTCCCTCAGACTGAGTCGTGTCCCGGGTACGACTCCCCAATAGTGAATGATCGCGTCCAGGTGAGTGAGTGGCAGCATCACTGCTCGATGAGTTAGCATTATTCCTGGCATTTGCACGTGTATTCGCACGAGTTCTCGGGATTCGGCCCGCTCCACGGCCTCGTCCTCCACGTCTTCTGCCAGCCCTTTCCATACTGAAGTGGAAGGTCATATGATGATTATATATCTCGCATGAGTATCACATTATGATTACATTATGAAATGATGAAAATGAGCATACGCGCTCACATACAGCGATTACATGAATGATTAATTGACGTGACATGATTATCTGATAAAATTACTGAAATGATTATCTTGGACAATTTAACAAGATTGATGATATGATCTTCAAGATCAACAACTGAGTAATGAAATGAATTGAGTGATTAATGAGTTAACATTATCGACTTGATCACAATTGAAATTGATGAATGAGGATTGTTAACTGATGAATTATGAATGAATGATTATTGCCAGAAATTATACCATGGCATCAGAAATCTTACAGTTCTTGGTCTGATTGGCTCGGCATTTGCACAGGTCACACGTGACGCGAAAGTCCAATGATACTAGTCCGATGACGATGATTTCAAATGAGACATGACTTGGAGGGTAGTATTCAAAACCACGCTCCGATACCAACTCTGTAACACCCCAAACTAGGCGGATATTACAGTGCCGTGGACCCCCGACTGGGACCCACCAGGCGAATGAAAATGAATGAATTACACAGGTAAATGTAGTACCGAACCACATTACAACATCAATTACTCCGATGAGGAGTTTTATACAACACATCCAGGATAATACAGAATACATGTATATTTTATATGGAGATAAAATATACAACACTGAGCGAAATAAGTATTTAAGCGGAATGTCTGCAGCGGAATAAATGAAGAAAACATAAATGATGAATAGTGGGCCCCCTACTAGTATCACTGGACTCCTCGCCGTCACCGTGCTCTCCCGTGCTTTAGCCTTGCCATGACACGAAAAACAATATCCCCAACGAAATCGATACTGAACAACAATCCTCAAGGGTTGAAAATACACAATCATGATATATCCGAAATTATGAATTATTCTCATTGAAACATACGCAATCAAACATGCTATATGAATCAACTATCGATGCGGCTCAAAGGAATGGCGCCACACTACGCCCGGATGGAAATGTGTCCGTGCACAAGCCACCAACGATCAATACACGCGTGGTCTTGTACCTAATCGGTCTCACGAGACACATTGACTCGTGTGCACACCCAATGTGAGGCCAACAACCAACACACGACCATAATGTGCCCGACATGAAAATCCTACACATACCAACCGCACGCCAAGATGACCCTAATGCCACAATATGACAAAAGTGACAACGAAAATGAATAATGACTCACCAAGATTAAATGATGGTGAAATGAATGATAGCTCAATGAAATAATCGGAACCGTCGTTCCTTATGACTGAGGTGATTAATTGACATTGACAAGTTTTGATACGGTTAATACAATGATGAATGAGTTACGATTATGAATGAACAACAACAAAAGGAATGAATATCCTTTTAACCGAGTAAGAATTAACTTACACAATACCGATGAAGAATGTCCGTCCACGAACAACGTCCTAAATGAAATGCCGGTCGCTCGAACAACCTTGAATAACAATAAGTACCGACAATCGATCAATACACGAATCAAATACGATCATAACCGACCCAAACGTCGATACAACAATATCCGAACTCGTAGATGAACTCTAACGAAAACATTGAGATACCCGTTGGTTAAAACCAAACCCGAATTATCGAACCAACTCCAACATGATTGATTCAAACCAGCAAAACATTATCAATGACATCAATACTCTCATAGGAATCCACAATTCAAGTTAATAATAACGACAATCGGAAATCCCCGAAATAACCGAAGTCAACCCCAAGGGTTCTTGGAATAATTCCGAAAATAACCATTAAATCCGTAGGAATATATTTATCCAAGTTAGATAATCCATAACTAACATATTCCAATGATAATCCAAGCTTACACGAAGTAATCGGAAGGAAAACCCAAAAATCCGAAATTCTAGATCGAAGAGATTAATACCTTTGATTCGATGAGATGAAGATGATGAAACGATGATTAATCCGAAAGATGAGCTTGAAGATGATGATTGATGATTACACCTCGAAGAATCCTCTCCGAATCGCTCGAAATCGCCCAAAACTACCGAAGGAATGAAATGAGATGAATAATGACGAACTCTGACTAAACTGTCCAATTTATAGCCAGTCCAGGTTAGCGTGCGCTAGCCCTTGTGCGTAGCGTGCGCTAACGAGTAATTTGGGTAGTCCAGTACCCACTGTCCGACACGGTAGCGCGCGCTACGTACCTTCTTGTAGCGTGCGCTACGGCCATACTACCAGCGTGCGCTAAGACCCATTACTAGCGTGCGCTAACGAAATATTGATGCCCAGTACTGGAGTCCAGAAAACTGTCTGACCTCTGATCTGACCACGATAGCGTGCGCTACAACCATTGTTTAGCGTGCGCTAATATATCGGTTGCGTACGCTAACAACAACACATAGCGTGCGCTATGAAATAATCGATGCGATCGGTACCGGATTCAACTTCGATCCGTCTTTAGCGCGCTACACTTCATATTAGTGTGCGCTACTCCAACCCACTAGCGCGCGCTACTTACCAATCGTAGCGTGCGCTACTTATAACTCACTGCGGTCCGGTACCTTACGGATCGCGGCCTGGGTAACCTTAGCGTGCGCTAAAGCTGAGTGGTAGCGTGCGCTACCTATACCCAATTAGCGTACGCTAAAAGGAGTATGTAGCGTGCGCTACTCCTCACGCACAGCTCGCAACGAAAATGACAATGATGATAAACACGGCACGAAACTCCAATCAGATTAGTGATGAATGACGATTGATACACGATACAATTACTCTGAATGATGAATACCATGACTGAAAATGAGTGACAAATGATCAATAATGAATTAAATTACTGAGTATCAATTAGTGAATGGTAAATACTGAATGATAATTACTGAATTACAACCGGGTATTACAATACTAGGGTTAAAGGAGTTCTTACCTCTTGAAGATTCAAGCCCTATAATCCGAAGAACGCGTGCTAGATCCACAATCCGAGCTACACGATCGAAAGAAGATGAAGAAAAACACACAATCAAATGGTAGATGGAGAAAAATCCCCCTCTCAACCCTCTCTCTCTCGCGTACGGTGGAAGGAAGGAAGAAATGAACTGCATCCGCTGAAAAGAAACGCTGATATAGCGCTGACCGCATTGTGTGCCGCGGCTCAGCTAAAGCGTACGCGGCACGGGCCAAAATGCGCCAGTGATCGGTGACCGCTCGTTGTGCCGCGGCTCAATCGAAGTGTGCCGCGCCTGCACTCGGCATGTGTCGCGGCCTGCCGGATCTGTGCGCGGCACGCTGCATCTGATGGGTTTTGGCCGGAAAAGTGCCACACGGGTGTGCCGCGGCCGGACAAGTGTGCCGCGGCACTGACTCGGCTGTGTGCCGCGGCGCACGATCCTTGTGCCGCGGCACACGGTGATCTGCTCGGCCAAGCGGGTAATGTGTGTGCCGCGGCGCACGATCCTGTGCTGCCCACACCCCCAGGTCCCAAAATGACGAAAAATGATCCGGAAAGAGAATAAAAGCAATAGGAATCAATATTTGGGCAACAATAACACGAAATGGAAGTACGGAACCCCAAAACGATCTGAGGTACACAACCAAATTCGAACAAGGAACAAATTCCCTAAACTTCTAGAAAATTACAAAAACGGCCCAAACATCCGAAAGTCACGATACAACGTCGGATTAACAATCCGAAACTCACAACATGCTCTACTCATTCATACGAACTCATGGAAGTAAGAAAATGACGAAATCGAACGAGTTTAACGAGAATCAAATATACATGAGACAAAATATAACACAAGATGAAATTACGTAAAAACATCATCGAGACCCGTCTAAGCGGAGAAACTCCAAGAACAAAAATAGGTTCAGAATTCCAAAACAGTGTCAAGCGAGTTGTCAAAACGGACCTCCGCCGGAAAAATGAAAATTACCGGAAATCGAAATTGCGGATATTACATTCTACCCTCCTTAAAAGAAGTTTTGTCCCGAAACTTAAAATAGAGAGCGGTGGAACAATCAAGAAAATAACTACTTGCTCAGCCCCACATCATCACGAGCAATGCGCGAATGCGAGGTTCTAAAATGTAAGTGAACACGATAAGTCGAGGTGGAGGAGTATGAATTTCGAGACAATAACTCCAAGAGTTAAGAAAGTTACAAGACGGCTCAGACGTCCTGAAACCATGTTTCGAGCTCGACCAACCGCATCCAAGTTCCTAACACATTCAGAAATGTTATTTGCACGCGTGGGAATAATAGTTTCAAACAAAATTTGCAAGGATTGAGTTCAGATATGGAAAGATCACAATAATCCACGGGATTTAACAAAACAGCTCCGAAATTCGTTCGGAGGACGGCAGGCTAAGTAGAACAAGATAGTTTAAAATCGTCGAGAGGATCATAATTGAATTACCAACAATGGAAAGTCACACAATACCGGAAATACTAAGAAAAGTACGGGTAATACACTCCCCCATACTAAAAGATATTTCGATCCCAAACTAAGAACAACAAGAGTTGGAAACATAGAGCAATCAAATGGAGAACGATCAGAGTCACGATTGTTCAAACCAACAACGATTAGGACATGATACAAAATATTCATCCTCCCATGTTAGACTCTTCAGAAGGAAACATAGGGTTTCGGGACATTCTCCAGTCACTTGCTCTGTTCGCCAATAGGGTAGCATTCTTTGCCAGTTCGGAAATTATCTCACAATGCTTCTCCCGATGACCTTCACACCCGCACCGGTAACAAGTCAAGAGTGGAAAGGGACACTTTGCACGAACATGTCCCTGACGATTGCAGTTGAAGCACCCTCCCTTCTTACCGAGAGTCACCGATGCTGGCTTGGAATTCCCAGCGCTCACTCCCGATCGCGAAGACGACGCGTTCGAACGACGTGGGGGTTTGGGAGCCTTAGACTCTTCACCGACCAAAAACTTCCCAGATGTCCTCGGTCTCTTGGCTTCGCTCGTGGGCTCGACCACTGAGGAGATTTCATAGGATATCGTTTGATCAAGATACTCCTTCACCGTAGCATGAATCGTGGTCGTACGAACCACCTTGCCGCTTCCATTTCCATCATCACGTCCACGTCCGCCGAGGCTTGACATACTAATACGGATAACACCGATCAACAGTATTAGTTTATCAGTCGTACAGTATACCACAATTATCAACCCGAGTTTTAGTTAGCATCCTTAGAATAACGGTACTATCGTAAAGCACAAAGTTTTATGAAGTCAATTTCGAGTTCCTCGACGAGGACGATCATTATATGTATGCACTTAATGAAAACAAATTTTTGAAAAAGAGGGCTAGTCACGTTGCGCCCAAGACTTGTAAACACTGTCTTTTATTTCGGAAGAGGAAGTTTATATAACGACTCTAAAAATTATTTTCGAGTGATGTATAAAAGAAAAAAAAAATAAATCTAAAATAAATTCGTAACTAATTTGAAATATTTCAAAAATGTTGAGTCCCAAATACCACAATTTTGAAAATCTTTCCTCTTCTTCCAAAATATTTATTCGAAAGAATTTTCCACCGAGATACGTGACCATTAAACATGACGATATTAAATCATGGCTTTACACAATGTTAGAAAATTTCAACGCATCACTTTAAAATATTCGTGATACTACAGCGCCGTGGGCCCCATGCCGGAACCTACCAGGCTAAAAATTATTTTTAAAAAAAATGTTCAAAATGTCAAAAAGGCCGATGTCGATAATATTCTCAAATACTCGCAAAAGTCATTTATAAAATATCAAATACCGTCATAAGAATACTATCAAAACATGCAAGACCAAAATATCAAAACTCGGTTTGCAAGATATCAAAAGCCATCTTAAAATACTCATGCGGTGGATAAAATTATCATTCATAAATTTATTCTAATAAAGTGCCGAAACAGATAAACATGCTCGACTTCCGAAGCATACCACATAATCATTTTTACTCGGACCGCATACGCATGTTATATCCTAAAACGATAATATCACCGACAAGTTCCAATTCCTAGTTCACATTAAACATATTAGCACAATATAATCAAATACGTATATAAGGGGACTTACGATCGGGAGGCTTACCATCACGGATTGCCGGAAGATGATGTCGGAACCACGATACTAATCACAACTCTGATGCGCGCGACTTACACAAGACATGGACTTGACCCAACGGCCTAGGTTTTTCGCAAACCTAAGCTCTGATACCATAAATGTAACACCCCCAGAATAAGACTGGGAATGTCACACGCCGTAGACCCTTATCACAAGGATCTACCAGGCTAAACTCCAAAAGACTACTCAATGATTGACCGACCGGGGTCAAAATTAAATACAAAGGCATCGACAAGGTCATAAACCAATTCAGAAACTAACGACATTCATATTACAATGACAACAATAAACTTGAACACAGAAAAGAATGACAACTCAATTTAATAAATGATAACTACACCCATGCAAGGGTGAATACTCGAACGACAGAGAAAATACCGACCAAAATGATACAAAAGAAAAGACTCGACTACGGTGTGATTAGCATCGTCGTCTTCCATCTCCTTCCAAGCCAATCTCGTGACTGCTCCCGAGCTGCCAAAACCTGAGCGCATAACAGGCACCCACCCCCCGAAAACTCGGGGGTTAGCAAACTGGAATTTTGCTAGTGCAAGTACATAATATACAAGATATACGAATAGTAACAACACAAAATTCAACCGCCGTGAAGCCTTAACACAAACCATACATTCCCATAGTCCACACAGAATAACACTCGTATACACAAGGTGAAAGATAATCACATAGTCATATTCTCTTTACGGAACATAACACCAATCATTAAACGAGCCCAAGGAGTCAGAAAAATCCCTTTGTAAAAAGGGAAAGTATTTTGATAAGATAGTTTGCAAACATTATTATTGACTCGGGCCGTCTAGGGGTTTTGAAAATCGAATGGGAACACTTTTGGAAAATAATTTAAAAAGCTCTCGGGTCCTTGACCCAACATATGGAACACTATCACAGACGAAATCATTACAACATCTCACAGGGTTCTCAACCCAATCCAAATAACATCAACACAAAATCAATCATCTCAACATTTCACAGGGTCCTCGACTCGATACACAGAATGGCACCACAATACAATCAAAGGCACAATCTCTCATTCGACATATCCTGCTCAAGACCCCCGATTAATTAACCCTCGGAGATTTCGTCAAACCTCCTTGGTTAATTAACCCTGATACCAATGCTTTAAAAACAATTTGAAACAAGCTTTCAAAAACAATAATCGCGGTCTATATCAAGACAAACATTTAAAAGTGAGTTGAAAGAATTTGAGATACGAACATCGTTCGGTAACGGGGTCTTAGCTATCACTCAAATACCCGTAACCAATAAGCCTGCCAGGCGCCTCCACTGCACACCTGTGCACCGGCGTTCACTCCACTATGTTGGTCGCTCCTTGAACATGTCACTGCGTCGGCGATCACTCCCGCAAGAGTCGCCCCTTGACACGCGCATTATGTAACACCGGCGTTCGCCACCCATATGGAGCCGCACATTGCAGCGTACACCAGGCCGGAGTGCACACCCCGCCCTCAGAGGTTCCCGGATATGACGTTTCTCACAACAAGTATCCACATTGTTTCAAACATCGAGCACACGGACAAACGTCACAACAATTTTCAACTCGGTACATCAAGTCACACAATTACTCCACCAGTCCATAACCACACAAATAAACAATAACACGCACGTTATCAATCAAACTAAATCAACACCGCACATATATCTCTATATTGCGACTCAACCGCATATATATATATATATTTATATATATATAGATATATAGATATATATATATAACCTTACTATATTATATGAATAACTATAGTTCGACCATCAATCCAAGTTGAGTACGTCAACTAGTGTTAGCATTCAACACTCGTCGATCACCGACATAAGCATATATGTCAATATACGTATATACATACATATATTTAACATATAACTATATATAAACATATATATATATATATACACATACATATATATATATATATACACATATATACATCCGTATAAACTCATACACTTCGACAACAATGATTTCACGCAGTTATAATTCGTATATCGAGGTACTTGCCTTGGTAATACGACGTGAAGGAGACGACGAAGGAATAGGTTTCGGTCCGAACAATCCTCTCAAATCCGACCCTAACACAATAATGATATACAATCAATCTCAAGATCATGAATACGAAGAAATTCCTCCTAGTTCTACCCGTTGGGACAATTCATCGGACACCACGAGCGCATAAGGAAATGAAATCGGTCAACGGTGTAATAACGGGATTTCATCCCAACCAATAACAAGAAAACCAAGGGTCACGAGTATACTATCGAAATCTAACAACAACATCGGTTAAATCGGGTTAAAATACAAGATCATCACCAAACCCTCCCCAAAATCATACTAGGGTTAAAGGAGTTCTTACCTCTTGAAGATTCAAGCCCTATAATCCGAAGAACGCGTGCTAGATCCACAATCCGAGCTACACGATCGAAAGAAGATGAAGAAAAACACACAATCAAATGGTAGATGGAGAAAAATCCCCCTCTCAACCCTCTCTCTCTCGCATACGGTGGAAGGAAGGAAGAAATGAACTGCATCCGAAAAGAAACGCTGATATAGCGGCCGCGCATTGTGTGCGCAGCTCGGCTAAACCGTGCCAGCAAGGCCAAAATTGCGCCTTGATGATCGGCCGACCGCTCGTTGTGCGGCTCAATCGAAGTGTGCGCGCCCTGCACTCGGCATGTGCCGCCTCGCTGGATCGTGCCGCGGCACGCAGATCTGATAGGTTTTGGCCGGTAAGTACCACACGGGTGTGCCGCGGCCCGGACAAGTGTGCCGCGGCACTGACTCGGCTGTGTGCCGCGGCACACGGTACAGTCTGCTCGGCCAGCAACTGGGTAATGTGTGTGCCGCGGCGCACAATCCTTGTGCCGCGGCCCACACTCCCCCCCCTCGGGTCCCAAAATGACGAAAAATGATCCGGAAAGAGAATAAAAGCAATAGGAATCAATATTTGGGCAACAATAACACGAAATGGAAGTACGGAACCCCAAAACGATCTGAGGTACACAACCAAAGTCGAACAAGGAACAAATTCCCTAAACTTCTAGAAAATTATAAAAACGGCCCAAACATCCGAAAGTCACGATACAACGTCGGATTAACAATCCGAAACTCACAACATGCTCTACTCAATCATACGAACTCATGGAAGTAAGAAAATGATGAAATCGAACGAGTTTAACGAGAATCAAATATACATGAGACAAAATATAACACAAGATGAAATTACGTAAAAACATCATCGAGACCCTTCTAAGCGGAGAAACTCCAAGAACAAAAATAGGTTCAGAATTCCAAAATAGTGTCAAGCGAGTTGTCAAAACGGACCTCCGCCGGAAAAATGAAAATTACCGGAAATCGAAATTGTGGATATTACATTATCAAATTAGTGTCGATCCCTACAGCAAACTCTCTTTCAATGTAGACCATCAGACAATCTGCTAAGTACTCATCTTCCATCTTATTCCGGAGATCAGTTTTGACAAGTTTCATGGCTGAGAAAGATCGCTCTGTCATTGCAGTAGAAACAGGAAGCGTTAAAATAAGACGAATAAGTCTGTCAATCAAGTGATAGTATTGTGCCTTTCCTGTCTCCACTAATCATCGACATAATTCTGAAATATTAGAGATATTGTTAAACCTTTCGCTACAAATAATATCAAACTTGTAATGCTCCAACTGGCTTCTCAAATAATATAGTTCTTGTCCAGTGAAATAATTGGGGTAGAATTCCTCCGCAAGATGACAAATATCACCATCATCAAACATCTTAAAGTTTTCTCGAGGTTCCAAAGCAGAAGCAAGTCTAAGAAGTTTCATAGATTCTTCATCAAATCTACTACAGATCTCTTCTAATTGAAGATCTATTGCAGCGTTGAATATATCAAAATGATAATGATGCTCAAATGTAATAGAATCCTTCTGTCGACACGCACGTCCTAAAGCATAGCAAGCATTCATATCCGGTACTGGAACACCAATTCTTTCACAAGCCAATTGCACGCTCCTTAGAAGAATATCATAACCATTATCTCTCAAACAGCAAAGTAAATATTTCGTATTTGAGATTAAATCCATTGCTTGTAAAATATCTAGAGACTTTGATTGTAAAGCTTGACAAAGCAAATCTGTGACAGCCATAACCTTATTCATCATATATAACATAAATATGAAATCAAATGATTTCATCACCCTCAAATGACATGTGCCTTGTCCGCGTGTGGGATTATTATCTGCTTCATCTTCTATGTGCTCAAGCACGATTATCACTGAGTGGTACATATCTATCATACTGCAAATCAACTCAAAATGAGAACTCCAACGCGTCTTACCGGCTCGTCGCAAAGAAACCATCTGATTAAGGCCGGAACCTATTTCACAGATAAATAAGAAAAAATCAAATGAAACTAGAGCTACCCTTCCTACGCTTTCTGAAAAAAATATTCAAATGAGAAAAAAATCAAGATTAGTACCTGTCTCACAAACACCAGTAGCTACCCTTTCTGCAATTTCAATAGCTTGGGCAGATTTCAATTCATTGTCACGTTTTGGAGATCCCTTAATCATATTAACCATTGAAGTCAACTCAGAAAAAAATACCCAAACTGAACCCTGCTTTTCGGCAGCCCCTACTAATGCCAATTGAAGTTTATGTGCAAAACAATGGACATAATATGCTTGTGGAGAGTCCCTCATAAACAAAGCCTGCAAACCGTTCCATGCACCACTTATATTGCTAGCTCCATCATATCCTTGACCTCAAATATCTTTGATATGCAACTCATTTCGTCCAAGCACATTACATATTTCTTTCTTAAGTGTTTCCGCATTGGTATGAACAACATTAACAATATCAAAGAAACGTTCCTTTATGAAGCCTTCGGAATCAACAAATCTCAACACAATAGCCATTTGTTGTTTATCAGCTACATCCTTAGCTTCATCAACCAAAAGACAAAATTTTGCATTCCCGACCTCCACACGTATTTTCCTTCTCACTTTCTCAGCAAGAATATGCAAAATCTATTTTTGAATATCCGGTGATGTACATGTTGCATTTTTTGGTGCTTTTTGTAAAATAACATTTTGAATGTCCACAACCAATTTCCCCATTAGCTTTATCAACTCTATAAGATTACCTCGATTTTGGGAAGATGAAGATTCATCATGTCCCCTCAATGCACATCCTTGCATACAAAGCCAACGAACACTCTCAATTGTAGACGTAAGCCTCAATCGATTCTTTTTTACTTCTTCAGATGTTTGTGCATTAATTACTTTATCAATGTGAACACCTGCATTCATCAAGAAACTCATAGATCGCACGACATTATTATGGGGTGAAGTGGGATTTCCTACATGAATCAATAAAGCACATCTCTTTCCATCATTAACTCTCTACCAACCTCTAAAATCATCAACTGTAAATGCAGGATAACGAGCCTCTTTTTCTTGAAAAATAAAACAGGGAAAGCAAAAGACGACATCTTTATGAGGAGAGTACTCTAGCCAAGGAAATTGCTCGAACCAACATTTTTGAAATCGTCGATATTGATCTTCTATTTTGGTACGAGGATACTCCATGTCAGGTTGGAATGGCCCCCTCAAGATATAACTACGTCTGATTTCATCTTTTACATTTACTGGACATTGCCATATTGGAGTACGCATTGTCGGATCTAGTTGAACATAATCACTAACACAGATATCAACTCTTTGAAACTTGGCAACATGTTGATGTTCATGTCCGTCATCATAGTTTGATGTCTCATTATTTGATGGAGGTTGCTCTTCTCTAGACGATGTAGTAGCTTTTCTTGTAAAAAATCCTAATATCGTTTTCTTCTTGTCTCGTTGAGATTCCATTAAATCAAATCAACCTAACAAAGAAAGATAAAAAAATATAAATGAAAAATTCGAGTTGTATGTAGAATTTATAAAAAAAACTTCAATCAATATCTAATTTCACTAATATATAATACATACAAGACATTTTTGTTGATTTAATTCCTGCTAAAACTACTGATTTAGGAGGAAATAATTAATTAATTATTTTCTGATTGTTATCATATTATGAATTAGGGCATAAAAATAAAAGTAGAAATAAAAAAGAAAAAATAGACCTGAAATCCGGCGAGCTTGAGACTGAAACTAGGCGAGCCTGAGATTGGATCGACGAACTTGCGAGTTGTTATTGTTGTGCAGGCTGCAATAGCAAAGTTTTTTTTTTTTTGGAAGGGAGCAGTCGCATGCAGCGTTTGAGTGCAGAGCAGGATAGGGAAAAAAATTAAAGAAGGGACGATGGGTTGTAATGGGTAGAAAAAGGAATCTGGGCTGGGCTGGGCTAAAACTAAAATTGGGCTTGTTTTTTCAATAAAATAAAAAATTCACTATGAAAATAAGACTGGGCTGGAGCCCACCTCAGCCTCTTAGGTGGCTCCGCCCCTGGTTTTAGTAAAGGAAAGAAAAGAAAGAGAAAGAAAGTTAGGAGAGAAAAGGAAAGAAAGGAAAGTGAAAGGAAATCATATTTTGTAATCTCGAGTTGGAAGGAAGTGAAAGGAAAACTAACCATTTTGTTCTTTTCTCTCCAAATCCTTCCAAATCGGAAGGAAAGTTAGGAGGGAAAGTTTTCCATGCATTTCTTTCCTTTTCTTTTCATTAAAAAACTCAGGAACACCAAATATTTTTTCTTTCTCCTTATTTCCATCCATTTTTTTTTTTTATCTCTCTGTTAAGTTAAACTCGGGAACTAAGCGTAAATTATAAGAAAATAGTGGAAAAAGTTGTTGAGGCGGAGATAGCTGCCAGCGATCATCAATGCTGTTTGGCCATGCACGCATTTAAATCGTGTCATTTGTTCCAACATTTTGTCTTCTAATCACCTTATTTTCCTTCTTCTTCTTCGATACACACACGCACAAAAAAAAAAAAAAAACTCATGTATGTTAACACTGCCCAGTCTGCATAGAAGTATTTTTTCTTTAAATTTCTCATGGAGAGACAAATATTTCTTCTGCTGATTATTTCCTTCCATCTAGTTATAGTTTCTGTAATCGGATGCAATAATAATAATAATAATAATAATAATAATAATGATGATGATAATGTTCCAGCAGCAGCAGCAGCAGCGATTTTCATCTTCGGGGACTCCATTTTTGATGCTGGTAATAATCACTACAACCCAAACTGCTCTCTCCAGGCTGATTTCCCTCCTTATGGATTCAACTTTTTTCACCATCCCACTGGAAGATTCACTAATGGCAGAACTGTAGCCGACTTCATTTGTAAGTCCAACCATCATTTCATACTCACACACACACACATGCGGGTCTGTGTGTTTTTGCGTCCATGAAAATTAATTACTCATTCCCTCTTAAGATGTCATTTTGTGGGAATGTGTGTGCATGTAGAATTAATTCTTTAATTTTCTTATTTTCTTATTAATCATATTCACACACACACGGCGGGGTTCTAGTGCAGTACAGGAGGGTGATGTGCACACTCCTACCATTGAATTACACACACCCGCACAGGTGTGTGTGCTCGCGTGTGTCCGCATCCCACACACATGTGGGTCTGTGTGCATGGAGATTTTTTTTTTCAATTTTCTTAACCTTTTATTGTTAATTAATTGGTATATACTGTAACTGAGGATAAATATTGTGGAAATTCTAATGGCAGCTGAATTTATGAACATCCCTTTGCAAAAACCATTCATGGAGGTACAGTTCGAGATGGTGAAGGGAACTCGAAAGAATTATCCGACGAATGGGATTAACTTCGCCAGCTCCGGCAGCGGTGTTCTGCCCGCAACAAACAATGGTTCAGTAAGTAAATTTTGCATCTTTATGTTAATTAGGGTTAACATGATTGATTGCAATACCCTCATATACGTATGCACTGTTTGACAATGTCAATCCGCTGGCTTATAGCAGATAACTTATAGCGTATGAGCTATTGATAAATGTTTGACAATAATAGCTTAGCTTTTTTCAGTAGTTTATATTATTTTTTTATACTCTACCTGAAGTAACTAAGCTTATAGCTTATTCTTTTTCTCAATTTTACCCTCATTAATTGATTAAATTCATCATTTATCCCCATTAAATGAATTTCTCTCTCATTTTTAAACATTAATTACAAGTGTCGTAATTTTATTTTATAAGTTACTTCAACCGCTAATTTTACCAAACAAAATCATATATATATATATATATATAGGAAATAGATCATATGAAAACTAATTAACTTGTGAAATCTAGAAACTTTTGTAGGCCATTGATATTAGTAATCTAACGGTTGTAGATGAGTAGAATTATATGCATTTATGTATTTTTTATTGCATTATTTGTTGCATATACTAGCGACCAGCTTGATGCAACAAATAATAACAAATATGCAATGAAATTACTTAATAATGCAATCGGTTTCTAGATTTCACCATTAAGGGTGTTTCCACCATAGTCAATCCCTGTATATCTATACTATATAATACTTATCCCCCTTAATTTAATGTGGAAGGGGATTTAATTGTAACTTTTAATGTAAATAAACTAATTTAAATACAAAAGTTATGATAAACATCACAATGCAAATGCACCTTCTAATACACAAGGTGATTAAAATGAACTTTTAAATGATAGTATAAATTACAAGATGGTTAAATTTTAGCTATGAAATCTTAGATACAATCGGTGCATCGCACGGGTTGAATAAACCAAAAACAACCCCGGAGCAACATACGGGTTAGTAAAGCCTCATTTCATATAACTAATTACATAGACTAAAATAAAAGGACAATAACAATAAAAAACATATAAACTTTTCTAAAAGGCATTTAAATTCTACCATCTGCTCATTCAACCGTCTGCCCCAACATTACGTACAAAACACGTGCACCTTCTAATACACAAGGTGATTAAAATAAACTTTTAAATGATAGTATAAATTACAAGATGGTTAAATTTTAGCTATGAAATCTTAGATACAATCGGTGCATCGCACGGGTTGAATAAACCAAAAACAACCCCGGAGCAACATACGGGTTAGTAAAACCTAATTTCATATAACTAATTACATAGACTAAAATAAAAGGACAATAACAATAAAAAAGCATATAAATTTCTCTAAAAGCATTTAAATTCTGCCATCTGCTCATTCAACCGTCTGCCCCAACATTACGTACAAAACACGTAGATATTCAACCAAAGACCGTGTATCACACGAGTTGGATAATGCCTCGTGTATATATATATATATATATATATATATATATATATATATATATATATATATATATATATTGTAATATAGACACGCACATTAAATGATGTTAATGGGTAAAAAGTACTTCTAAGCCATTTTTGAAACAATAAAAAGGAGCCTCATTCTCAATTTTAACTCAAATATAGTCCATCATTCTCAACTTAAATGAAAGGTTTTCATTTTTCGGATGATTAAAGGCTATCAATTTAGAACTTGATTTCACAATTTTCTCTTGATATATTACTGACTCTTTACGCGGGGATGTTTCACTTTTCTCAATTCTCAAAATAACTTTTCAATTTAAATATTATTCATCTTTATACACAAATTTCACATATCTCAACAAATCAGTCTACCTCACAAAAGGTGAAAAATAACTTCCCATACCGAGACGGACAAAAATGATATCTGGGAACAAAATGGATTGAAAATAATGTCCTGGGGCAACAACAATTAAAAATAACGTCCTGAAATGAAATGAGTTGAAATATCATAAGAGATATTTCTGGAAAATAGGAGAAATTATGGAAATCTTGGAAAATCTGCTCACATTTATCTCTCCCCACCGAATCTTCTTTTAAAATCGGCACAACCGAAACTGACATATTTCTTCCTTCACGCTTCTTGATTTCCATGACAAAATTTCATATTCCCTCCAAAAATGAATTTTCATCTTTTCATATTCCCTCCAATAACAGAATACTAAAAATTAGAAAGATAACAAATATTTTCCACGGAAATTTTCTTGAGATTCAAAAAGATGGAAAAAAAGGAAGACAAATATTTTCCCTAACCAATTTCCAAAAAAAATCTAAATTTCCCCCTATTTTTTTTCTTTTCCCCTATTTTCCTGTAACCAAATGAAGCCTAAGAAGATGGAGTAACAATCATACCTCTAGTAAAAACTACCATGATATGTCTCTTAAATTTCATAATGATCACGGAAGTGATTTATCAGCCACACAATATTATCATTTCTAGGAACATATGAATGATTTTTAGGATTCGAAAAATTATTTCGATCGAGAAACACATTTCATGATCTTTAGGATTCGAAAAATTATTTCGGTCCAGAAACACATTTCCAGGAATCAAGAAATGTATTATCACAGTAGATGAAAGTTAAGATGGAATAAAAATTGGCTTAATGACTGAAATAGGACCCAAGTTTACCAGTTTTAGTAATTGAGGACCTAAATTTTTGAAGGTATCAAACTGGGACCTACTCTTTGATCTGTTAGACCATGTTAGGACCTCCGTCAATTTTTATCCGTTAAGTACTAACGGAGTGCTTAGTTGACTGTTAAATGACACGTGGCAAATGTTTATTGGCTGGTCAATATATGACGTAATAATAAAAAATAAAAAAGAATATAAAAAACAATTAAAAATCTGGAAAACTTAAGAAAAAAAATCAGAACTTCATTTTTTTTATTTAAAAAATCTGAAAAATTAAAAAAAATCGTAACTCCAGTTATTTTTTTAAATTCTGGAATATAATTAATATTAAAAAATCCGAATTTTTATTTAAAATTCGGAAATAAAAAAGTCAAAAATTCTGGTTCTTATTTATAAATTGTTTTAAAATATAAAAAAATGGAAATAATCTGGAAAATAAAAAAAATTAGAACTTCAAATATTTTTCTTTAAATTTTGGAATATTAATATTAAAAACTCGACTTTTTATTCAACATTCGGAAAAAAATTAGTAAAAATCTGGATCTTATTTATAAACTGTTTTAATAAAAATAAAAATTGAAATATTATTTTTCATAAAATAAAAAATCTGATCGGTTATCTTCTCCAGTGAAGTTGACTTCAAGTAATTAATCTTTAACCTGTATTTTTTTTTTAGATTTTTAGATTTTTTTTTTAGAGAATAAAACAGTTTTTTATGAAAAGTAAAAAAATAAATAAAAAAATAAATTACTAGCAGGTTTTTTTATAAATAAAATAAAATAATTCAGATTTTTTATTTATTTTGTGGAAAATAATATTCTGGGTTTTTTTATTAAAACAATTTATAAATAAGAACCAGTTTGATACCTTCGAAAAATTAACGGAGATCCTAACGTGGTCTAACGAATCAAAGATTAGGTCCCAGATTGATACTTTCGAAAATTCAAGTTCTCAGGTGCTAAAATTAGTAAACTTAAGGTCCTATTTTGATCATTTAGCCATAAAATTTTGACTAAGAACTAAAAAAATTATTTTTGTAGAAAGATGCCTAAAGGCCAAATTGAAAGACTCGATTAATTATGATGAATAAAAGAGCAAAATTCGGAGTACTATCGGTCAATTCACTGTAATTTAGTAAAAATGTGGACTACGGACTTTAACCGATGCATTTATTTCAGGCTCTATCATATCATAGATATATTTTGAAAAAGAAAAAAACTTCCAGGAGGGTCGGTTTGGCCGGTTAAGGTAAAAATGTAGAAATGGCCATAGTCAAATTCACTGTAACCGATAGTCCATAGTCAAACTGAAGTTTCTACATGGTCGGTTAAGAATGCATCGGTCAAATTCACTGTAGTCAAACTGGCCAGACTATGGACTATAATAACCGACGCATTCTATAATTCACTGTAGTTAAGGTTACATTTGCACACTTAAATTAGGGAGAATTTTTATCTACCATCCAAACTATCGTGAGTTTTTGAGTTTGCCATATGAACTATTTATTTTTTACAATTGCCTTCCAAACTATTTAAACTTTTGCCGTTTGCCATCTAAGCTTAATTTCCGGCAGAATACATGATATATCTCCCGATGTAGTATCCCAAACAACTTCAAAATATCATCGGAAGTGTTGCAATCAGCATACAAAACTCAACCAATTAAGGGGCTGTTTGTTTGGCTCTTAATGGTTACATTAAGAGCCTACCTCTGAATCGCTAAGATGCCAGGACAGTTTGGCAAAAAAAATCAGCATTCCTATGAGATGATGCATTTACTTCCACACCAATTCTCTTGACCTATACGTGATATGAAAAAATTAGTCCAAGCATCTAACGAAGTAATACTTGTTATAAAGGTTACAGAAGTGAGAAATCGGCAATGAACCCCTTAGAGACGATGCCTAGGCCAATTTATGCATTTACGCTTATTATATTGATGGACTTTTACCTGTAGTTTTTTCTGCAATACAAGAGTTCTCGATTCTGATTGGATACAAATCTTTGTTTTTCCTTTGTCATGTACACACACATTAACTCTCTCAAGTTAGTTTTTAGCATTCAATAAATGAAAACTAACATTTAAGAAATAGAAAAAATATGTCTAACTTCTTACCTTATCTCCTTGCAGTCCAAAAGAGGTGCTTCTAGTAGGTGCTGTCTTATTTGTTTCCCCAACTTCACAAGTCAGTTCCTTTCTCTTTTTATCCTGAAAAAAAAAATATAAAATCAAGTTATAAACATTTAGTAGTGTTAGGAGGCTACCTATTTTACAAACCTTTATAACTTCTTCAATCCATGGAGGAACCTCATGTCCTTCTTTGGCTTGGCTCTTCTTGGATCTTAGTGGACATGTCCGTGCATTATGCGTGTTATGTTTGCATATAGAGCAGGTCATAACGACTCCCTTTTTACTCAACCTTCTTTGCACAACATCTTTTTCTTTTCCATTCTTTTTCACTATCTCATGCACATGATCACTTTTCTTTCCATTTTTCTTTACTTCATCTGCCTCTTTCCTTCTATTATGTTTCTTGGGTCTCCCAGGAAACTTCTGACAAACTGGAGGAACCACAGGTTGTATCTCAACTTTGGGCCACATGCTTGGGTCATCTAAAGTGCCCATTAAGTTATTATAAGCCTTCATGAATTTCTCTTTGCTATAGTACTCATCTACATATTCCTCTGGTGTATAGCCCATGAAGTAAATCCCAGAAATAGCATGAGCACAAGGGATTCCTGTAAGTTCCCATTTTCTGCAGCTGCAGGTTCTCTCTCCCAAATTCACTTTGAATTTAGCACCAAAGATCCCTTCTATCTCAAATTGCTCATGCCCATTCCAGTGGGCAATGAATTCCATAGACTTCTTTTTCACCTCTTCCAACATCTTAACCGCAAAGGGGCATATGTCTTCATCATATTTCTCCATCTTATCTCTTCTTGTGTAGATCCTCTTCATCAACTTCAACCTGATCATCTCAAGCATAGTGACAATGGGCCTGTTCCTAGCCATCAATAGCATCGAGTTGAAACTCTCCGACATATTATTCACTAATATGTCTGTTTTTGGATGAGTACTAAAGTAGGCCCTTGACCAATTTATAGGTGGCCTCTTTGATAACCATTCATATGCCCCTATATCCCTATCCCTCAAGTCTTTCATCGTCTTTTCAAAATCCCAAGCTCTTGTAGACCGTGCAGCCTTCCACAATAACGTCTTCAACGCTAATCCTTTGTGTGTAGCCTTGAAATTTTTGTATAGGTGCATAACACAAAATCTATGTTCACACCCAGGTAACACTATAGGAACAGCATCAATTAACCCTTTCTGTTTGTCGGACATTATGGTCCATAGGCTATTATTTATAATATTTAGACCTTCCACAAGAAACCGTAAGAACCATAACCAAGACTTCTGTTTTTCCTTCTCTACAACAGCATAAGCAAATGGAAACAACCCATTATTTCCATCCATTCCCACCGCGGTTAAAAGTATCCCACCGCATACACTCTTGAGATGACACCCATCTAGAAAAATCACTGGTGTACAACCCTCAAGGAACCCCTTCTTTAATGCAGCCCAACAAATGTATAACCTTTTAAATTGTGGTTGCCCTTCCACCTGTTTGCATTTAATTTTAACATTAGTACCCGGGTTGGTTCTTCTAATCTCCTCTGCATATGACCACAACATAGCGAATTGTTCTGCATCAGTCCCACTACCTTTTTCAGACACAATCTTCTTTGTCTTATACAAAAGCCACTTGTTAAAGTGAAGCTTCACATCTTTTTTCATGACTGTCATCATTGAATCAATTGGCCAACTAGGATTAGTGGAGATCTCGACCCCATACAAATTAGCCAACCACCTAGCATTAGCATGTGACACTTTCTGTTGCCTTGGACATTTGTGCTTGTCAACATAGGTTTTCACCGTGATGGTATCCTCACCTTGAACTTTCGATGCATATATTACCCATGGACACATTTTATTCTTGCATTTGGCTTGAACCTTTAACCTATCATTAATTGGGAACTTCACATCCCTGCCATGCTTAATGGAGTGTTGTCTAACATATTTTCTGAATGTTGCACTATCAACAAACTCCATGCCTATATAAAAGATGGGATCTTCAATATCCAATTTTTGGCTTCTTTTGTCGCCTTCATCTCGTCGTCGACTGCATTCGCCTGATTTAATAACATGTCCTTCCCTATAAGACTTTTTCAGGTCAAGTCCACCCCACTCAACATCAGAGTCCACATGCTCATCAAACAACACATCATCATCATCAGAGATTTTTGAGTCACTGTTGACAAAGTCATCTGAATAAGTGGAATCAGTACCAATAGACTGCACATCATCAGTGGAATCAGTACCAATAGACTGCACATCATCAATATCATTGCTATCAATTACATCATTGTTAACCCTTTGCCCCGCCCACATAGGTGTTCCATAATTTTCTACAAAATCACCTACAAAACTTGGAGGCTCGTCTATATCAGGCAATAATTGGGTCAGTCCCCTAGCAGTAGAATATGGTGCATCGGCTTCGTGCTCAACAAATACACCAACCATCCTATCACTATCAACCACATTCACCAAATTCATAGCTGCATTGTCACTTCTAATAGTCAATAATGAGGTGCAATCATTTATATGACATACGCTATAGTGAAATGCTTTAACAGCTTTCAAGTTTAATTCATTTGCCATATTCTTGAGCTCAACCAAGGACATCTCATCGGGATGGCAATAATCTATATGGCTAATATCCACAAATTCTCCTGTGTAGCATGTTTTTCCCAAATTGAAAAATTGGCCAGAATGATGCATTCTTATGGTGAAGAAATCTGAATTTGAACCTGCACAAGTGGATAGAAAGGAAAAATATTAATTTAGTTTGTATAGACTCGAAGCATGAACAAACAAATACTCACTGTCTCATAAAAAGAGTCATATACGAAAAATATATTATTTTTACTCAAACGGCACAACATTACAGATACAATAGATATTCCACATATATCAACAAATTGTGAATACCCAAGAAGATAAATCAAATACACTCTAATATACAAAAACACGTACCATAATCGGGATATGGCTTTCCGGGGGTGGGGAATGTATTGTCTCGGAGTATCCAACCCATGGAATTTGATGGTCTTCTTATTCGTTGATTTGAATTGTGCGTAATTTGTCTTGGAAAACCCTAATGAAGAATGAAAAACCTACCTAGTTAATTAGTAGTGACCGGGAAAAACTAATAAGTTGGCGGGAAATATAACTAGAAGGACATTTTTACCCTCACAATTATCACATGCAGCGCACATGAGGAGAGAGAATGAAAATTTCGCCGGAAATTAAGCTTAGATGGCAAACGGCAAAAGTTTAAATAGTTTGGAAGGTAATTGTAAAAAATAAATAGTTCATATGGCAAACTCAAAAACTCACGATAGTTTGGATGGTAAATAAAAATTCTCCCCTTAAATTACAGAAGCATAACAACAAGTAGAGTTGGGCGACGGGTCGGTTTGGCCGGACTCAAGACTGGTCCACACCCAACCTAATATTAGACCATGTTCTTTTGGACTTATTTTTGATTTTGATTCGATTGATTCAGTGCCTATTGATTCGATTCAATTCGTCCATTCGATTGATTCGCCCGATTAATTTCTTCTTCTTCTTCTTCTTATTATTAATCTTAATTATTATTATTGTTATTATTACTAATAATATTACTATTATCGTTGTTGTTGTTGATTATTATTATTATTATTATTACTATTATTATTATTATTTATCATTATTATTATTATTATTATTATTATTATTTATCATTATTCTTATTATTATTATTATTTACCCTTAATATATATTCGATTCGATTCGATTCAATTAATTGATTCGGTTCAAATCCATTCAGTTTAGTTGATTCGATTAATTGATTCATTCGATCCAAAGAAAAGAACGATGCTTAGAATGGATTGGATTTTGATTTGAATTTTTTTCCAAATCGAGCCTAAATCTGTCAACTATAAAGTCCAGCCCATAAACACAGTCCATTAACACAGTTTTGCCTGGCAAAGGATCGGTCAAGAACTGGTCCACCCTTCTAATTTTTATTGTTTTATTGTAGATTATATATGATGTAATAAATATAATATAATAATATACTATATTTTATAAAAAAATATTTTTTTAATGTGATTTGAAAATCTTTTAAGAAATACAACGAACCCTGCCAAGCCGGCCCAGGATCGACCCAATCCAAATCTGCATTTATCCAACTCAACACTCCCAGACCGGCCGGTCCGCCCACTGGCCAGCTCTAACAAAACGGAGCCACTTGTTATGATGAGCACTAAAAATAATGATTTTCTTCATTATAGGGTGTCACACCTCTTCAGGTCCAGCTTCAACAATTCCAGACACTCGTCGAACAAAACCACATCGACAAAAAGCTCGTAAAACAATCACTTTTCTTCCTGGAATCGGGCTCCAACGACATCTTCAGCTATTTCTTTCCGTTCGGTGTTCCGACATTAACCCCAGAGGCTCATGTTCAGTCCATGCTGACACAAGTCGGGAATTTCATAGACGGTATCTACGGACTCGGAGCTCGGCGAGTCGCGCTTTTCGCGTTGGGCCCTGTGGGTTGTGTTCCGGCTAGAGCACTTCTGCCTGGTGCACCTGTCACCAAGTGCTACGGCAGGATGAATAAAATGGTCAAGGCTTATAATGCTGGCTTGGAGAATTTTGTGAGGAATTTACATGCCAGCTACCCTGATGCGGTTGGGGTTTTCGGAGCTGTTTATAAGACGGTCCAGATGTTTCGAGCTGATCCTAAACGCTACGGTAATTTTCTTATCTCATCCCTCCTTTCTTGTTGTAATTTGTTTAGTTAAAAGTTACCCCTGAGATTTAGTATAATCACAAAAGAACCCTTCGTATTTCAAAATTACAGACGACCCATGCATTTGTTTTTATCTTTTTTTTTTTTAACTCACCCTCCCGATCTAAATGGTATTGGCACAGTCTCCAAGAAATATTTTTGACCATTAATATAATTAATTATATATAGCCAAAAATTATAAAAAAACAATATTTTGAAAATATATGTTACGATAAATTTAACAAGATCAAGAAAACTGACATTTAGCGACGGAAAGAAGCCGTGGGCAAAGGGCTAAAAACCGTGGGTACAACACCGAAAAGCTATACCGACGACATTATTTTCATCGTCTTTATTTCGCTATACCCACGGCAAACTGGCGTCCCTATAGTCTATAGGGACGGCTTTTCTGATCGATGGACAAAACCTAAAAGCTATACTGACGGTCATTTTTGTTGGTGATTTTAGTGTCACCAGGCATTTTGTGTAATTGGAACTAATATGTGAGCTAAGGGATTTCATAATTTGTATTCTAATATATGTTCGGGTATGTGCGGAGTGCACGCATGTATAAGATCGAATTATAAGCCGGTACGACAAAATGTCGAGTGCAGAAGCGGCCGTGTAGGTCTAGGGCGCGCCCTAGCAGTCTAAGGCGAGCCTGGATTGTCTTAGAATTTTAGAGGGAGACTATGGTAAAATTCACTAATTTCGTCAATTTTAGAAACTATCAGGCATGCCTCTAATTCCGGATCACTAATTAATCTTAATGACGGCGCCACCTAATGTAACCCTAATCCCGCCCTAATATAACCCTAATTCGACATGTATGAATAAGGCTCTTCTTCTCTTTGAGTCTTAGACACACCTTTCTCAGCTCTTTTTTTTTGACGAACTCATAATTTCTCTAGCAATTTGGTTTGCGTCTCTGTGCCTAGATTCGTAAGTGTCCCTTTGGATTATCCTAGAGTGGATTTCTTGTAACCCGGGTACAGGGTAGAAATATCAGTTCGAAAAGTGATTACACGATTCACTGGGAATCCAGATCTCCATCATAAACCCTATATAACCCCAACAATTTTTCTATTAGTATAGCTTTTAAAATCACTCCTAATTTTGCTATCCCTACGCCTAAATCTCTATCGGTATAGGTTTTAGTGGTTGCTTCTAATATGCTATGCCCACGCATAAAGTTATATCAGTATAGGTTTTAGTGACGCCTCTTGTCATTAACACTTACGATAATTAATTAGAAGCTAAATATAAAATAAATAAGTACATTTATGAAACAATAAAAGAAAATAAAACTCAAATCACATTGAAAATGATCACAAGTCTTACAAGCATGACAATATAACGTAAGTTGGCCAACATGTACTCCTACATCAACTCTTACGATAATCTCAAAAGTTACAAAAATCAAACTGCATAAAATTACGTGTAAAAGCTAAGTTCGACATTAGAAAATCAGCTTCTAATCTTCATCGGCCCTGTTATCTTCATTAGTCCAAACAATTTATGATGTTAGATACATACAACATAAATGAAGTCATATTACAACTTTTAATGCATCCAAACTTGAGTATAAAACAATAATACCTCTATTAGTTCCAGCATTGTATCTTTGTCCTTCTTTGGCATTTCTTTCCAAGATTCGCAGTTGATTGGAGCATATTGATGCCTTCGAGCTATACTTCCTACGAAACGAGTAAGAGTTGTCCATATTTATCCAAATTAACAATTATGAAATCACCATCTTCCATCTCCCATACATCTTAATATTCAAAACATAAATGAAAATGGAACAACTTCATATTCAAAACATCAACACAAAATAGTCATGTCCACGTGAATAGCAAGAGTATAAAATCATTCACAACTAACACATATCCTCGCCCTCGCCCCTCGCCCCTCATCCTCTCCATCCTCATCATCAATATGATTATGAACAGAAACTTCAAAGAAATCATGCTCGTCTTCAATTGAAAGTCCAATCAAATCATTATCATTGTGAGTAGCTACGATTGAATCATGCATTGGTTGCTCAGGATTTCCTCAAGTTCATTGGATTCCTCATCACCCATATCATAAATATCCCTATCTTTTGCATTCAAAACAACGGGCCAATCCTTGTTTCTCTCATCATATACATAAAACACCTTCGTAGCTTGTGATGCGAAAACAAACGGGTCATCACATATATCTTTCCCTGTGTGTTTCAAAAAGTTGAAATTCACAAGTGTCATCCCAAACTTATCTTTCTTGATATATCAACCCAATCACACTTGAATAGCACAGCTTTGAACTCTTTCATTAACATAGTGATTGGGCGCCGCACATGAATTCTTGTGGAACTCTCTTTTTACATACGAAACCTATAACACACTGCTATTAATTACTCTTCAATGCAGCCATCGGGTGGAGTTGGGCCGTCCCACGAGCTACTCTACTTCTTTTTTATTTTTATTTTTGAACTATAATAAATATAAAATAAAATACATAATAAATATATAAATATCTTGAATAGATCATTGATCATATACTATACTACCACAATCAAAAAGTTAAATGTAAACATATTTATATTTGATTATTAAATTATTTACTACATTACAATATTTTTTAGAAAAATAGAAAATAAAATTATATATTCATATGATATACAAAGTAGTCACAAAGTCTAATAAAAACTACAAAACTACAGGAATAATGCACCTATAATATAATCTACAAAATAAATAAGCAAAAAATTCAAAATATAATTGATTTAAACTTTTAATTACACCTAATTATTAAAAGAAATTGGCCGAGCGAGCCACTTGACGGTCGTGTTAAAATTGAGTCGGCCAAAAAGTTTCATTTTTGGGCAACAAAAATAGAGTCCATAATATGCCGAAAAGCAGACGATTGTACTTGTATCTCGCACACCCCAAGAGCATCTAATAAAATGATCCCCTTACTATATACATATACGTTTGTCATATTTATACTAAAAATGATACCCATTGCGAAACAAGTAGAAAGCGACATCCCATTATGAAACAGGTCGAAAATATCGTCCTCGTGCGAAATGGACCAAAAATATCGTCCCAAAGCGAAACGAGTAGAAAATGATATCCCGAGGTGAAACAAGTCAAAAAAATGACGTCTCTTGCCGAAATATGACAAGATGATATCCCGTAAGAAACGGGCCTAAAAAGTCGTCACGGGGCGAAACTGGTAGAAAATATACGTCACGTGGCAAAACGGTAGAAATATCATCTGGTGGCGAAACGGATAGAAACTATCTCTCATGGCGAAACAGGTTGAAAATAATATCCCGGAGTAATAATCGAAAATAATACAAAATAAAATCAGCAGTAACATATTTATTTAAGCAATATTTTTTTTTTTTGAGAGAGAAGCGTTCATTCGATTTCATTAAGACAGAAAATCTCGTACCCCAAAGTCAAGGGAAGAAAGAAGAGATAAAATGTTTGAGTAAATAACTTCATTCGGGTCATATGATTCATTAGCCGATATCCCCACAATCACACTTAAGGAATCAGTGAAAGCTTGTTGTAAGGAGAAACCTGCTTGGAGAGCAAATCATAACCCGGCTAACGCTTCAGCTGTTAACAAGGTGGGAATCGCATAATGAAGTAGCTTCCAAAGAAAAATGCCTACCTTGGAAGGCACAGGTGGAGCTTCCAAATTGATTTCCACCAATGCGTGGGGGTCGAACTTGAACTTGTGGCTGTCGAAATAGAGGATTTAATCCGACCTTATCCCGAATGCAAGCGAAAGTTCGACTCTTATTCCGACCCACAAGAAAAAAATGGCAGCCCCAAATAAGTATCATGTGATAAAGGCCGGGAAATAACCCAAGTAAGCACAAATTAAACTACCGATATTTTTGATTAATAAAAAAGTTTGTTCGAACTCGATTCTTCAATATAACGGACTAAGTTTGAACACAAATTTTAGTGTTTGATAAGATATAAAGTTCGTTTGAGTTTAAATCGATTTGAATAAAAATTATAAAATGTATATAAAAAAATATTAAACTCAGAGCTTGATTTATATTCAGTTCGAGCTCAACCCGGTTATTAATCAAATTTAGCTAAAACATTATATTTATAACTTGATAAAATCTCAAATAAATTTGAATCAATATATATTCGGTTTGTTAGGATTGATTTACACCCATAATCAAGATTTTCCCTTAATTAATTCATCTTGTTTGTTTTGCGACTGTCTAACTCCCTTCAGATTATACCAAATAAATGAATAGATAAGTAATTTTTTCTCTGATAAATGCCAAATTAAAGTTTTTAACAGAAAGTATACTTCTCAATAATTAATAGAAATGAAATTGTATAAATATCTAAACATATAGTATAACACAAACACGGGAATATATGAATATATTTTATATAAATAAGTTACTAAAAGATAAAAAATGTATACTCCATAACAGTTATAAATATATTATTTGGCTAGAACGCAACCGGCGTATTTTCCAAGACTCTACGGAGGATATACCACGGTTATTGTGGAGGGTTGTCCAGATTAGTGTTTGTAGATGATTGGGTCATCCACAATTTAACCCCTTTGTGCTGTTCTACTCAGTAATTTAGCAAGTTTCAGTTTTTTGTATTTTGTTTTGTTGTGTTTGGAGACTTGCGACGTTATATTTCATTGATATACTGGAATAAAACCGCTATAGTTTGTTTCAAAAAGAAATTATAAATATATTGAAGCCTCAACGAATATTGAAGGATGATAACAGAAAATAATAACTCAGAAGAGTAAAAGAACAAGACACTCTTTTATTAAACAATTACCATTTCTATATCATTTTTCATTGAAAGTGTGTATACACTTAACAACAGAATTTCTCTTTGAACAGTAAATAGAGAAATAAAAAAAAGATCAATATGCATCCATAAAGATGGCCGAAGTTCATTCCTATTCATTTTAAATAATTCAAAATGCGTTATAGGACTGACTATTAAATAATTGATACGATTTAATTCTGGAACTTAATTTAGTAAAAATTATTTGAGAAAAACTAGACAAAAGATATTTAAAATAACTCATTCACTAATCGTCTAAATTTATTCATCATTTTTGTCATTACCCGTACGACGACCTTTTCAGAGTATTTGTGTTTCATCGATTTTTGCCATGGACCTAAGGAAAAGAAAGAAATAACTACTCTACCCCTAATTAATTCCCTCAACATATTCTTTTAATAATTATTTATAATATAAGTAAGTCAGTAAACATTAATAGTGAATGTTATTTTAAAATTTGAAATATAGAGATGTAATAGGAACTGTTTGATAAAAGATTGCAAAATAACTTATATTTTATAACAAATCTAAAAAATTCTTAAAATACTTTATATAATTAACATTATGAAAAACGAGTATTCTTTTTAATAGCGAACCATTTAATGCTATCAAATAGTGTGATATAAATCTTTGACATTACAAGTAGGGTTGAAAATCAAACCAAGGTACTCGAAACTCGATTCGAGTTCGATTGGTAGAAAGCTCGTGTGAGCTTGGTTCATTAATATAATGAATCAAGTTTGAACATAATTTTTTGTTTGATAAAATATAAAGCTCGGCTCAAACTCGGCTCGATTTGAATAATAATTATAAATTACACATGAAAAAATCAAACTACTCGAGCTCAATTCACGTTCAACTCGATAAAAGCTCGTTCAAGCTCGACTCGATTACTAATTAAATCAAGTTCAAACATAATGTTTAAAGCTCGATAAAATTCCAAACAGATTTGAACATACATACATTCTATTCGTTTTTATTGATTTACATCCCTAGTTACAAACAACTTATGAGGTTTGGATTTCTAAATTTAGGGGTGTCATTAGAATTTCCATTGCCTCTATAACTTCCTGCTATTCCATTTAATAGGAGTAATAATTGCATTGTGTTGGGCCAATTGTTCGGGCGGGCTAAAGTAGGTCCTATTTATTTCTAGCTGTATAAATGCAACTGTACATCGCGGCTTGTCCGCTCCTCGAGTTGGGCCTGCAACGGCTGGAAATTGATAATTATATTATATTTCTAATTCGTTTTACAAAAGTATAACAAAAATACCATTCCACCAAAATAATCACAAAGATCTCGACTTGTATTGGTATATCTAAGTGCAACATTCCAGTAATCAGACAACTACTTGCAAGTATCCACGTATAATATACTTCACTGGATGATGTTTGTTTGGTTACTGAATAACTGGAATCCAAATACAATATTTCAAATAACTAGACTATTAATTGTAAATATTCTATGCGCCGGTTTTGTAATTATTATTTTTATATTATATTTATTTAATTAATTTCTAAATATTGTATCGATATGTAAAGAATTTTATCGATAACTATAAAAAACTATTAAACAAACTATCTAAAAGCTTTATATCAAAATGGGGGCGAATGGATTATCTATCTCAAAATATGAATTTGTTCAATAGAAAAGTCTATTTTCAAAATAAAAATGCAATATCTACTAGTATTTAAATATATTTCTTGCAATTAAAAAATTTTTGTTATATAAATTGCAAGAATAGTTGACCGGGAAGAACAATAAAAAACTAAGTGAAAGTAGATGATTTAAAATAATATGTATATTCGTTAAAATAATCAAAATTAAAAAAGTGTATCTTAACCAAATAAACTATTCAAGTGGGACAATGACGTAAAATTCAAGTTTTTTTTTTAATTTTTAGAAGACACTGTTGTCTATCCATAGTTTACTTTAGTAATTAATTTTCATTACATGCACACAGGATTTGCGGATGTGGACAGTGCCTGTTGCGGATATGGAAACCTCGGAGGAGAGTTGCAATGTGGAAAAGAAGGTTACATACTTTGTAAGAATCCTAACGACCACTTGTTTTGGGATCTCTTCCATCCATCAGAGCGCACATACGAGCTCATATCCAAGGCCTTGTGGGCTGGGGGACATAATCATATTCGTCCCTTCAATTTGAAGACACTATCCAACATGACCGACTACCCTTCCCCATGATGATGATCACACATGATCAGGGGATCGATCGAATAACTATATATGTTGATTATTTACATAAATTAAATCAACAAATTTCAGTTCGGACGATAATGTTTTGGGTTATTGACTTGAACATGTTGACAATCCAGTGCTATATATTACTTTTATTTCATGTATGTTGTCAAAGCATAATGCATTTGACACCATATAAATATTTGGAGTTCCATCTTTTAGTTTGTTTGTTTCAATTGATTGTTATATCATAATGAGCTCTAATACTATGTGGAGATTTGAAGTTCCTTCTTAAAATATCATCATTATTAAAAGAAGTGTATTGAAGAAAAAAAATGTATTGTACTCTCTCACTTTACAACTATCATGAAATTTATAGCCAATATATATAAGGCATTGGGGTTTATAACTCTTCTAGGACCATCTACAGTATATAAGATTTATAGCTTAAATATATATTATTCCTTAATATGCCCCCACAAAATCAACGTTCTGTCAACACCGGTCTTAGAAGTGAGGTCATGGATTATGATCGAAAATAATCTTGATAAGTATATTGGCTAATTGCTCGAATGTATTGATATGAGAAACAAGTAGAAGTCCTTATTGCTGAGATCCGAACAAAGTGAATGTCAATGCCAATGTGCTCCATTTGAGGCGAAGAATGGGATGTAAGTAGAGTGGTCATGGGTCGGGCCGGACCGGTCTGAAGCGGGCCGGCCTGGGACTAGGGAGCCCAGGACCGGCCCACGTTTTTGGCGGGTTGGGCCGCGCTGGGCCTGGGCTGGGGGCGACGACCCATTGCCCACCCGCCCCCGGGCCCCGGCTGTCGTGGTCTAGGCCGGTCCGGGTTCGGACCGGATATTAAAAAATAATTTAAAAAAATGTTAACATTAAATTAAAAATCATTTTGTAAAAATCTGTTTTGAATTTTTAAAATAAATTAGTTAATATTAATAAAGAATTAATTTTAAAAAACTGTTTTGAATTAAAAAAAATTATAAAAGTTTGTAAAAAAACTGCTTCAATCTGTTTAAAAAAAATTATTTTGAATGTTTAAGATATGTTAACATTAAATTAAATGGACAGAAAATGAAAAAAAATTGGACTTTGGACTTAATTTGTAAAAATTATATTATTTTTTAAAATTTGAATGGTGGGCTTGGGGTGGGTTTAGAGTGGGCTTGTGTGGTTTTTGGGTGGGCTGCGGGTGGGCTGTGTGCCGGGCTTCAAATGGGCCGAGGCGGGGCTGGTGTGGGCTCAGAGGCGGGCCAGACTGGGCTGGGCCTGGGCTGGAGAGTTCGGAACCGGGTCCAGGGGGACTGGGCTCGGTCATGGGCCTGGCTGGCCCGTGCGGCCCACGGGGCTAGAAAATCCGGGCTGGGCCGGGCTGGTCTGGGCCATCCCGGCCCACTGGTCACCTCTAAATGTAAGGCAAGTTTGGTGGCACTAATATTATCACATAGTATCTGAGGTGGAGTCGGCGGAGGTAATCGAAGACAACGAAATAAGTGATGAAGCCAGTATATTTCAGTTGTTGATGTAGCCGAGGGACGACATTCAGCCTCAGTGTGGATCGAGCAATACCAGATTGCTTCTGAGATCATCATGAAATTGGATTACCCCCAAAGACAACATAAGCCCATGCTTCTCGACCATCTAGGAGATTTCCTATGAAAAATTAAGCTAAAGTAGGCAGTAACGATAGTGTCTAAGACATCAGAGTGGTAAAAAATTACGTAAGGTACCTTTAAGTTAGTGAAGTAATCGCTTGACAGCAGTCCAATCATGATTGGTGGGACTCAACATTGATTGTGCTAAACTATTGACCAAGAAGACGATACCTGGTCGAGTAAAAGTGAGATATTGTAACCCCCAATGACTTGACAGAATTCAGTGACTTTCGTGGGTCAATTAATAACATCGGATGGTTTAGTATTCATGGGTAATGAGAGGCGCCGTCTGTGTTATGTCGTCATAATGACTCGATCGTATATTTGCCTTGTGAGAGAAATAATCTTTCTTGACATCGGGCAACTTTAATGCCAAATAAGTAAGATAATGTACCAAGGTCTTTAATTGCAGATTTATGCTGAAGATGTGATATGAGAGCCATAAGATGAGATGATATGGACCCTGTTAATAAGTCATCCACATAAAAGATGATTAAGACGGAAAGAATCTTGATGTAGAGTAGATAAGGGCGTAGACGACTATTAGAAGCCAAGCTTATATCCTCATGCTCTAGGTACTTGTCGAAGGCCGTATAAGGATTTGCGAAGCCGACATATGTGAAGAAAGGTCTCATCAATAAAGCCTTGTGGTTGTATCATGTAAACTGGTTCAATTAGAGTTCCATGTAAAAAGGCATTACTAACATCCATTTGACGAAGTGGCCATTTGAACATGAGTGCAATGGATAAGATTGTTCGATTAGTGACTGGTTTAACCATCGGGCTAAAGGTTTGTTGATAGTCAACTTTGGGTCTTTGATGAAACCATCTAGCTACTAGTCTAGCCTTGTAACAATCAATTGAACCATCATGTTGCGTTTAATTATAAAGACCCAGTTGTAACAATTATGTTTATTTCAACTTGTGGTGGGACAAGGTCCCAAGTGCCATGTTGAATAAGAGCATTAAATTCTTCTGACATTACAGTACATCAGCGTGTGAAACACAAGTGGCTAAATATCATCACGAAGTAAATATTTTGTTGCAATATGTGATTTTGGACAAAATATACCAACAATGACTCATATAATCGTGCCATTTGTGTGGGTTTCTGGACGAGGAGAATGTGTAGGACTTTCTGGACTTGAGGATGGTGATGTAATGTTACTGCTTTCTAATTGAAGTGGAATAGATTTAATTGACGACTGATGTGAGTGGCACCGGAAAGGATGGATGATGGTGGCGTGTGGCTTGGTGAATGTACAGGTGTGGGTGGTTGAGGTCGGTCAGGACAGATAAGTAGTGGAATTGGGATTGGTTGTTGAGATGGTCGAGTAGAATTACATTTGTTATGTGGTTGGTGAACGGAAACCTACGTGCAGTGAAGCGTACATGACGAGAAATGTATAGATGACCAAATTTCAAATCTATGTACTTGTAATAAGTGTGAATCTTACTTCATGTAATAATCAGTTTGTTTGATGTGATACTCCATTACTGCTATAACAACCATGTGTTTTGGCATTTATTTTAGATGAAATTTAATAACAATTAAGTGATATCTTCTATTGTGTTATATTGTTATTAATCTTTTTGCATAGTTGCATATGGATAAAGGTGTTCACGGTTCCGGTTCGAACCGCCGGTTTTGAACCGTTGACTGCAGTTCGGTTCAAAATCGGAACCGTGAACCGTTTTTAGACTGTTCGGTTCCGGTTCGTCATTTTGACGAACCGCAAACCGGCGGTTCAACCGCCGGTTTTAAAAAAAAATTCATACAATTTTATCTGAATATAATTTAGTACAATTTTTTTTTTCAATTTCTTTTGATAATGCTAGCTCCAATACAGCTAGTTTAGAATCACTTATTGCAATATGTGAGTCATCTCTTGGTGGTAAATTTTTTCATGTTAGGTGCATTTGTCATGTTCTTAATTTATGTGTTCAAGATGGTTTAGTTGTTTTACAAGAAGCATATACTCCTATCCGTGAAGCAATAATGTATTTAATTAGACATTCGTCTCTAGGTAAAAAATGGAAAAGATATTGCATAAAAAATAATATTCATCCAAAGAAATTTTCAAAACATGTGCCAAATCGTTGGAATTCTACTTACAAATTGTTAAATGATAGTTATAAATATCGTATTACATTGTGCAATTTTATAACGAAGAACAAGTACCCGTTTGCTTATTGCCAACTCAATGGGATAAGTGCTCTAGTTTAATGGCACTTTTAAAAATCTTTAAAGAGGCAACTGAGTCTTTGTCCGGTGTTTATTATCCTACTTCTACACTTGTTGTTGAACATTGTGTTAAAATTGTACTTGTATTCAAGTCTTTAATTAAAGTTCCCGAGTTATTTAATTGTATAAAAGAAATGAGAGACAAATGGATTAAATATTTGGCCTACATTCCTCTGTTTTTTTTAGTTGCTAAACTTTTAGATCCTCAAGTTAGAGAGGAAGGTTTGCTAAAATTATTTTCACTTTACTATAATGCTTTATTTCCTAATCCTATTGCTAATTTTATTCCTCCAAATCCTAGCGATTTAGTTCAAAATGCAAAAAATTTATTATCTACTCTTTATCGCGAATATGCTTGTTGTTATAGTGGTAGTCTTGATCTTGGTACGGGTTCTTCTTCTCCTGTTCACATTCCTTCTAGTAGTAGTACATCTTCTTTTGGTTTTGCTATTCCGGATCTTAGTAATGGAATGCCTATCAAGAAGATTTATCCCGAAAACGAACAAGGTAACAAAGTAATGCTTATCAAGAACTTGTTAACTACTTGTGAATTGGGAGCTTTAGAACGTGGATCGGATGGAATAACAATCTTCTTAAGTGGTGGGCAAAAAGGTCTACAATCTTTCCTGTAGTTGCCTCAGTTTATTAAGATACATACAGTTTTAGTGAAACCATAATACAATGTTTATAAAAAAACATTGTTATATCATTTTTCACAACGTTTACCAATTAAACGTTGTATTATACTGCAACGTTTCTTCATTAAACGTTGTCTATTCCCATTACCACAACGTTTTTTTTATAAACGTTGTCAACATAGAAATACTACAACGTTTTTAAAATAAATGTTGTCGAAAACCTAAATCACAACGTTTTTTTAAAAGCGTTGTTAACAAAAACGTTGTCAATGCCTCTTTTTGTTGTAGTGATCATCCAACGATTATCTTCAAATCAAGGTATGGTTGACCTTCTCGAAGTTTTGGGATCTCGAAGTTTAAAATAAATGTTGTCGAAGACCTAAATCACAACGTTTTTTTAAAAGCGTTGTTAACAAAAACGTTGTCAATGCCTCTTTTTGTTGTAGTGATCATCCAACGATTATCTTCAAATCAAGGTATGGTTGACCTTCTCGAAGTTTTGGATCTTGAAGGTTCTGGCTAGGATTCGTCTTGAGTAATCTGTGGTGATGATAGAACTCGGTTTATTTTTTGAGTAACTGGATATATATTCAAATTTTGTTTTTGGGTTGTTGATCATTCTCGGGGCTAAGATATATATTGATAAAGTTGTGTCAGACTATGCCCCATGAATATCGATTGTTAATCATTGAATCATAAGTTGAGTTTGAGTGGATTTGGGATTGAGTTGGGGAATTACGAGTTGAGTTTATAGTTTGATTGATATCATCGTATGCATGCATGTTATGGATGTATGGTATAGAATTTACGGCCTTATGTGGAACAGAGTTGGCTATGACATTATTGAAGTAGGGTTGATATGCTCGTACACATGATATTATACGGGTGTATAATTGGAGTCATATGATGAGTTAGGTACGGCCATGTTGCAATTGACCTTCATTTTATGTGGATGTCATATATATATATATATATATATATATATATGTGTGTGTGTGTGTGTGTGTGGGTGTGTGGGTGTGTGTTTATATGTATGATTATGTAATGTGTATGATTATTCCTTGACTCTAGGAATTATTTTGGAAGAACAATTTGATTTTTGGATTGAACATCATGAATTTAGAGATTATGTTCTTGATATTATTATGATAATAGAGAATGATATTATCATATGTTTTTATGCTAGAATAATTATTATTATTGATGTTCTTGAAAGATTTGATTATTTAATAAGGAAGTTATTATCAAGTAGATATAATCATTAAGATGAATTAATAATGTTGAAATTCATAACTTCGAATTAAGATATTCGGATTGGTGTTTTAACCGATTCGGTATTGTTGAATTGTTGATATTGGTGAATTCTGTTTCATTCAAGGTTGTTGATATCGATGAATTATGTTTTATTATTCGTTCATTCACTGGAGGACACTTTGTTCGTGGTTGGACATTTCCGTATTCGGTATTGAGGCAAGTTAACTCTTTCACGGTTATGAGGATAATGTATCTTTTTATGTTGTATTTATGACATATGTTGTTATGCTATATGAATGTTGATTCATATCTCTCCTATATACTTAAGGGTGTGCATCGGATCAATTCGATCCGATCCGATCCGAATTTTGGATTAATCTGAAATTTCGGATCAGGTTTTGCTCATCCGATCCAGCCCGAAATATCGGATCAGATTCGGATCAATCCGAATTCGGATCGTACTTTTCGGATTCAATCCGAAAAATCTAATTTTTTCTAAGAAAAAATATTTTTAAAAAAATAACCTCATTTACCAAAACACAACAAGAATTTAAGGATGAGCGAAAACATACAAACCTTTTCAGTTTCCACAAACCAACAAACATAATCAAACTACAAATCAAATCCATATCCAACACAACAGGTAGCAATATCTAAATAATCAACAAAATATAAAGTATTAGAAGTTTGAAATTCTAGTTCAAATAACGATTACATTCCATTGAAATTAAAAATCAGATCGATCGGATTTCAGATCAACTACCAAGTATAATATAAATATAATTTTTTTGATATATTTTGGATTTATAGGATAAATCCAAAAATCTACGAATTTAATCCGATCCGAAATCCAAAAATCTAAAAATCCATAATCCAAAATCTGATCTGAACCTACCGGATCGGATTGGTTCAGATCGGATTTTCGAATTTTTTGATCAGATTTTCGGATTCAGACTAATGCACACCCATATATATATATATATATAGATAATGCATGATACACTGAGTCTATATGGCTGCTTTTCATGCTTCGTCTGTTATATGTCATGTTATGGTGTTTCGGTTGCTATGTGTGAGCCTCCCATTTTTCGGTTGGTACATAAGCCACAACTAAATAGTAAAAATAAAATAAAAAATTACACCTGCAGAATTTGAACTCCAATTGACACAGAATATTCAAACACCATATACAAGCTTTCACCACTTGGTCGAATCATCTAGATGGTAGTGAAATGCAACAACTTTATGGTATACATACTTAAGTCTTAGAGGGAAGGTAGCACATAAGCCAAAACTAAATAGTAAAAATGAAATTAAAAAATTGCAGCTGCAGGATGGCCAATGTTGGAATATAAAACGCGGCGAAAGCTAGTTGGTGAAAATATTTTAAGAAAGGTTTTATAAACTAACCAACATAAAAACCGGATCTATTTAGGCTTGTCAATTAATTAACTAAACAGATTGATAAACAATTAAATAAATATATTTACGCATGGGAGTCGGTAATTAATACCTTTGACGCGAAGTGGTAGAAATTCCCTTTTTGGTCGATTGAACACCTCCCCGTACGCTTCCTTGATCTACTTATATTTCTACCTCAAGATCTTCTAGAGTATATCCCGCCTATTATCCGGATGTCGTGTGGGCAACAATCTACCGGACTACTTGGACAGCAACAGGGATCGGCCGAAATATTCTTCCAAAATTCCTTTCGATTTTCTCTCTATTTTTCTTGAATATTTGTGGTATTTTAGAAGAATATTGTGTTAACTAAAATTATGAAATCCAAGACACAAGTAAAGATCCACAATTAAACACACAAAAAATGGAAATTTTGGCTCAAGAATTAGTTAAGAAATCGGCCACCCCATGCATCTTATTTATATGTGTTTTGGGCTACTCTAGGGACCTTAAGGAGGATATGGTAAGGACTCTTAATAGATGTCATCTTCCTATATTAGAACTCTTCCTAAAATAATGACTCTATTAAATATCAACTTAGTCCACTAAAAAGTTGATATTGCACTTCCTACCAAAATCCCAAATTACAAAATTGGGCTCCTTTTTGAATTAATTATTTCCCGTGTTTAAGATATTCCATGTCCATTAATTAATTTAAGCTACTGACAACTTTTAATTAATTAATATATTATACATGAGTATACCACTCGATTTTTATTATTATATCAGAAAATTAATTCTACCTGCAGGGTTTAATATAATAATCCTTTCGAGTGCCTCAAGGGACATGATCAACCCGACTGGTCGGGACACGATTTCTAGCTATAATATTAATTATCATATAAATAATAATATTGCCCAAAATATCGAGCATATTAAGTCAGTCATTGTGGCTCTCACCCATGATAAATCAAAGCAATAAATATTAAATATTAATCACTATAGAATTAAGAAATAATAATTGTCCGAGATGTACGTTCTTCTTATAGTCAGTACAGAAGAATCTATCTCACCTCGATCCTGTTCAACGTATACCGAATACGCTAATATATGCTAATGGTCAAGACCAACCAATCTCAAGCATATATTACAACCTCTCACATGACGGTCTAATGTTATATAGGTTGTGAACTAAATATTACTATATAAGGAACCGATAATGTGATCTTCTGTGTGACACGACACACCATATTATCTACAGTATAAAGTAATTAGACAACATTTGCTTAACCATAGCGTGAATAAATATGCAAAATATGTGATAAAATGAATTAAATATTCTCATAGATAAAGACCGAGAAATTAGGTAATACAAGCATAAAATATGCTTTGATGTATACAACCCTAACAGCCAAGTGGTGAAAGCTTGTATATATTGTTTGAATATTTTTATTGGAATTCAAATCCTGCAGCTGCAATTTTTTTATTTCATTTTTACTATTTAATTGTGGCTTATGTACCAACCAAAACATGGGAGACTGACACATAGCAACTGAAATACCATAATATGACATATGACAGCCGAAGCATGAAAAGCAGTCATATAGATCCAGTGTATCCTGCACTAGTATATATAGAGATGTGCATTTGGTCCGAATCCGGAAATCCGATCCGAACTGATCTGGTCCGATAGGTTCGGATCGGATTTCGAATTATGGATCTTTAGATCATATTTTTTGATTCGAACTAAATGCACATCCCTATATATATTAATGCAGGGTACGCGGAGTCTATATGGCTGCTTTTCATGCTTCGACTGTCATATGTCATGTTATGTTGTTTCGGTTGCTTTGTGTCAGCCTTCCATGCTTCGTTTGGTACATAAGCCACAACTAAATAGTAACAATGAATTAAAAAAATTGCAGTTGCAGGATTTGAACTCCAATTGACATAAAATATTCAAATAATATTTACAAGCTTTCACCACTTGGCCAAATCATTTAGATGGTAGTGAAAAACAACAACTTTTTGGTATACAGACATATCAAAATAAAAGATATTACAAATACACAATAAAAAAGAAATCATTATTTCTTAAATCTGCCAAAATAATTCAAGAACCTATTTAGAATTTAATTCGAAGTCTACATAAATTGTAATGCATATTAAAAAAATAAGAACTAAGTATCATTCTATGTTTTTCAAAACAATCGTTCACCTTCTAAGTTTTTCCAATCACTAGTAGAATAAACATCAAAGACTTCGGTATGTCTCACTTCGGTAATGTATATTAGCAAAGTAAAAACAAACAACAACTTCGTTTTTCAATTTACTGAAGTAAAAAACCCACATAGACTTCAATAAATGGTACCAAATAAAAAAACATGAGGTAGTTAGAAATTTTAAATTACAAAGACTTCGTTAATTTGATAATTACTGAAGTAAAAAGGAGCATCAGATAATTAAAAAGAACAAAAAAAAACCAGAAATAGATAAATAAATCTCAAAGTTCAAAACATCCGTGACCCACAAGTGAAAAGAAAAAAGAACGAGCAGAAAAAAAAAGAGCAGAACAAGCGACGACGAGCGGCACTTGCAAGGCGCGCGGCGGAAATTGAAGGATAACGGCGACCCGGCAAGGCGAGCGGTGGTCGCTGGAAGTCCAAGCGGCGCTTTGGTTTAGGAGGTTAGGGTTTTCTACTTTTCTTTCGGTTTGAGTCGTCTAATAATCATAGCTGTTATATAATTGTACTAGTTGGTTCGTATATTTGCTGATACTAAATTGACCTCTCTCTCTCTCTCTCTCTCTCTCTCTCTCTATATATATATATATATATATATATATATATATATATATATATATATATATATATATATATATATAGTGAAGGTGTTGGGGGTGGGAATTGAAGAAGAAGATGAGCGGTGGGGTTAAGGGAGTCTGCAGTAGCATGGTAGGGTTTCGATTCCGAGCAGCGTGAAGAATACGATCGAGAATATAAAGGAGATTAGTGGGCCGAATCATAGTGAAGATGAGATTTATGCGGTAGGGTTAGGATTAATGTTTAATTCTGTTTTAATTTTGATTTTTATGCAAATTGTTTCAGTAATTAGGTTTGATCAATCTGGTTTTCTTCATTGAGTTAAGAAAAGATATTTGTCGGGTACGAAGTTGATTGAGAGATTGATGAATTTCTTGTAGGAATTGTCGTTGCCTTCTCATATATTTAATTAAGTTTGTTCTTGCTTTGAATATGTTGAAAACTATTAGAGTTACAAATTTAATAGCAGAATTAAGGGTCCATTTCTTTTACCTTCTTATTTATTCTCTCACTGTTTTTCTTCTTTTGTTGTAAGTTTACTTATATGATTCTTGTTCAGGTCAAAAAACATTATGAAGGAATTATGCATACTAAACTCCTTGCTGACCTAAAAAATACAGAGGCTGAATATCTGGAGCTTGAGCATAGCTGTCATGTGCAATAGAAAGATATGAATTACATTTTGCACTTGTAGTTGAAATTGTGGTGTCTTTAGCAGAGATTATCATGCCACATCATTTTAAATGCCAATCCTTTATGATCTTACTCCCATGCGATAGTCCTTTTTCTTATGGTCTCATAACTCTTTAAATCCACATTACTTAGTCACTCTACATCATAGCTCTCAGCTGTAATTTTTTGTTCTAAGTTTGTTCTGAAATAAAATATGGACTTCATTCATGGTTAAATTGCAGGAGAGTCGTCAGAAAGCTTCAAGTGTAATTCCTGAGGCTGAGATTGAGGCATTAGGAAGCCTTAAGGAAAGCAATCATGAAGTATGTTAATTTTATATGACGTATTTCAGGCATGTGAAAAATGCACTAAACTTGAGAAAGAGCAAATTCCAGAGGAACGCAACTCTTCCGAAGGTGCAGTAGGGCATCTTCTCTAGATTTTTTTGAATTGTATTTCGTTTTCTATTCATAGAAGGAGTAAGAATTTAAATTGAGTATAGCTGATCTAATAATAATATTTATTTGTAATCGATTTAACGGCCATTTGAAAAAGAAAGGGATCAGTGGTCAGATCAAAGTTAGTTTAGTTATGAGGAGGAGCAGACTCTCTCAGTAGAGGTAAAGTGCCTGAATGGAATAAAACTCTACTCTCATCAAGAATGGTTACTTTCTAAAGAATATAAAAGAGATTAGTGAGCCGAATCATAGTGAAGATGAGATTTATGTGGTAGGGTTAGGATTAATGTTTAGTTCTGTTTTAATTTTGATTTTTATGCAAATTGTTTTAGTAATTAGGTTTGATCAATCTGGTTTTCTTCATTGAGAGATTGATGAATTTCTTGTAGGAATTGTCGTTTACCTTCTCATATATTTAATTAAGTTTGTTCTTGCTTTGAATATGTTGAAAACTATTAGAGTTACAAATTTAATAGCAGAAGCAGATGATGATTGAGGATGATCTAAAAGAAGCAGAAAAGGTACATTTCTTTTACCTTCTTATTTATTCTCTCACTGTTTTTCTTCTTTTGTTATAAGTTTACTTATATGATTCTTGTTCAGGTCAAAAAACATTATGAAGGAATTATGCATACTAAAGTCCTTGCTGACCTAAAAAATGCAGAGGCTGAATATCTGGAGCTTGAGCACAGCTGTCATGTGCAATAGAAAGATATGAATTACATTTTGCACTTGTAGTTGAAATTGTGGTGTCTTGAGCAGAGATTATCATGCCACATCATTTTAAATGCCAATCCTTTCTGATCTTACTCCCATGCGATTGTCCTTTTTCTTATGGTCTCGTAACTCTTTAAATCCATATTACTTAGTCACTCTACATCATAGTTCTCAATTTGTAATTTTTTGTTCTAAGTTTGTTCTCAAATAAAATCTGGACTTCATTCATGGTGAAATTGCAGGAGAGTCGTCAGAAAGCTTCAAGTGTAATTCCTGAGGCTGAGATTGAGGCATTAGGAAGCCTTAAGGAAAGCAATCCTGATGTATGTTAATTTTATATGACGTATTTCACGCATGTGAAAAAGGCACTAAACTTGAGAAAGAGCAAATTCCAGAGGAACGCAACTCTTCCGAAGGTGCAGTAGGGCCTCTTCTCTAGATTTTTTTGAATTGTATTTCGTTTTCTATTCATAGAAGGAGTAAGAATTTAAATTGAGTATAGCTGATCTAATAATAATAATTATTTCTAATCGATTTAACGGCCATTTGAAAAAGAAAGGGATCAGTGGTCAGATCAAAGTTAGTTTAGTTATGAGGAGGAGCAGACTCTCTCAGTAGAGGTAAAGTGCCTGAATGAAATAAAACTCTACTCTCATCAAGAATGGTTACTTTCTAAAGAATATAAAGGAGATTAGTGGGCCGAATCATAGTGAAGATGAGATTTATGCGGTAGGGTTAGGATTAATGTTTAGTTCTGTTTTAATTTTGATTTTTATGCAAATTGTTTCAGTAATTAGGTTTGATCAATCTGGTTTTCTTCATTGAGAGATTGATGAATTTCTTGTAGGAATTGTCGTTTGCCTTCTCATATATTTAATTAAGTTTGTTCTTGCTTTGAATATGTTGAAAACTATTAGAGTTACAAATTTAATAGCAGAAGCAGATGATGATTGAGGATGATCTAAAAGAAGCAGAAAGGGTACATTTCTTTTACTTCTTATTTATTCTCTCACTGTTTTTCTTCTTTTGTTGTAAGTTTACTTATATGATTCTTGTTCAGGTCAAAAAACATTATGAAAGAATTATGCATACTAAAGTCCTTGCTGACCTAAAAAATGCAGAGGCTGAATATCTGGAGCTTGAGCACAGCTGTCATGTGCAATAGAAAGATATGAATTACATTTTGCACTTGTAGTTGAAATCGTGGTGTCTTGAGCAGAGATTATCATGCCACATCATTTTAAATGCCAATCCTTTCTGATCTTACTCACATGCGATTGTCCTTTTTCTTATGGTCTCGTAACTCTTTAAATCCATATTACTTAGTCACTCTACATCATAGTTCTCAGCTGTAATTTTTTGTTCTAAGTTTGTTCTCAAATAAAATCTGGACTTCATTCATGGTGAAATTGCAGGAGAGTCGTCAGAAAGCTTCAAGTGTAATTCCTGAGGCTGAGATTGAGGCATTAGGAAGCCTTAAGGAAAGCAATCCTGAAGTATGTTAATTTTATATGACGTATTTCAGGCATGTGAAAAAGGCACTAAACTTGAGAAAGAGCAAATTCCAGAGGAACGCAACTCTTCCGAAGGTGCATTAGGGCCTCTTCTCTAGATTATTTTGAATTGTATGTCCTTTTCTATTCATAGAAGGACTAAGAATTTAAATTGAGTATAGCTGATCTAATAATAATTATTTCTAATAGATTTAACGGCCATTTGAAAAATAAAGGGATCAGTGGTCAGATCAAAGTCAGTTTAGTTATGAGGAGGAGCAGACTCTCTCAGTAGAGGTAAAGTGCCTGAATGAAATAAAACTCTACTCTCATCAAGAATGGTTACTTTCTAAAGTGCCCTGGTATACATACAATCTTAAAATAATTGACAGTTGGCTCCTACCTTACCAGGTAAAAGATGCTGCAAGATGCATCAAGCAGCTCCGTTCGTTACACTAGTAGTGGACTTTCAGGTTTGATCATTTTCCTTCCAACTTTAATATAAGGGCTTGCTAATTTTCTTAAGGGTAGGCATGGGACGGGTCGGGGTCATCCCACGTCTCGTCCCGTGTAATAACAAGCGGGACGGAATTGGTGATTTTAGAATTTCATCCCGCGCGGACCTTATCTCGGTTGGGATGAGACGGAACGGGACGGGACTGTAATACCCGTACTTTTTGTAAATCTTCTACTCTTGTACTTTGTAATTTTTACGCTCGTATAAGTGTTTGGTAAGCTTATATGGATCTTGAAACTCTTATCAATTGGATTTACCCTTTTTCTTGTTCGGATCGTCGCTGTTTTCGGATCCTTGATGCGATTATACTACCTTCTTGTAATGGGTAGCGCACGCTACGCACACCTTGTAGCGCACGCTAATTTAGTGAGGGTAGCGCACGCTATCCATTATCATTAGCGCACGCTACTAATGTATTGGAGGCGGACAGTCCAATGGCTACTGGACTGGAACAGGGAATTCCTAGCGTACGCTAGGTGTGACTGGTAGCGTACGTTAGATTTTGGTGGTAGCGCACGCTACGTTGCTAGAGTAACGTGCGCTAAAGAAAGCAGAGCTGGGACAGTAGGTTCTGGACTGGGCACTGACTACCAGGTAGCGCACGCTATTAGAAATAATTAGCGCACGCTAATTGAAGTCACTAGCGCACGCTATGAGCAGGTGTTAGCGTACGCTAACGGAACTGGCAGAGGCTACTGGATTGCCTGGTGAGTCCGATAGCGCGCGCTATTCTTCATGACTAGCGCACGCTAGTCCCTATTTAGTATAAATAGGACATTTCCGTTCCCAAATCGTCATTTCTACCTACCTTCACCTCCTTGGGCGATTCTAGGCGATTTCGGGCGATTTGTGAGGAGTTCTTCGAGCTGCAATTATCTAGCAACATCTTTGAGTTTCTAGTTCGGATTTATCAACGTTTAATCCTCTCCACCGCTCCAAATCAAGGTAAAATTCTCACAACCCTAGATTTTCGGGATTTGGGGATTTTCCATCCGATCTCTTCGATCCAGCTTGTTGTTATGTTAGAATATATCGATTACGAGTCATCTACCTTGGATACATGTTTTCCTATGGATTTAATGGTGTATTTCGGGAGTTCTTGAGTGTTTGGGATATTTGACTTGCGATTCACTATCCAAGAGAATTATTCCCGGAACACATGTATCGGGGTAGTAAATTTGGGTGATTCCAACTTATTTTCATACCGATGGGGTTTTGATAATTGAATTACGAACTTGTCTAGGTTCGGAGTTGTTGAATCCTTCGATCTTGGTACCTTGTCGTTTGTACCCTCTCCTCTCGTTTCCAGGCAAGTGATTCTTGTGAAAGTTATGTTCTTAAATATGAAAAGTAATGCATGTGATTGTGAGAGTTGCTTTCGTTCACTCCGAGAGGACCCGACGGGGTCGAGGAGGGTTCCGCTTATGTCGGTTCCGTGAACATTTGGGTTAGCCACTCCGAGATGATCCGACGGGGTCGAGGAGGGATTCGCGCATTGTCGAGTCCACGGTTAATCAAGAGATATCATCATTTCTAAATATGTTTGGATAATTGTATTTTCCGGAAAATCATTATCATGGCTTTGAATTGGTGCATATGCTTTTATGTATAAGACTTGACATTTCACTTGTAATACTTGCCCTAACCCCTCTCGTTTGGGGAAAATTACTTTTGTGTTTTTCAGGTCCTAAGGAACCTTACGAGCGAGCGCCGGGACGATACGATGAGGATGGCGAGGCGTGATACTGTGGCTAGTTGTGTTCTACTTTGTTTGGTCGTTGTTCTCTTTGGTCCATTTTATCCTTGTAATAATAAGTGGTACTCGAGTACTTTAGGAAAGTCCTTTTCCATTGTCGTACAACTTCTTGTATTTCTTCATGGTATTGTTTGTCCGTAGTTGAACTTCCTTGGTTGTATCGAGTTTATTGTTTCCCAAGTGGATTTTATTAAATTCAATACGTTGTAAGTGAGATAAGCCTAGTGAATCCCAGGTCGGGATTTACGGCGCTGTGATATTCTCCGAATATCTCGGGGGGTGTTACAGAATTTGGTATTAGAGCTTAGGTTTATGGATACCTAGTCAGCCGGATTCTTGGGTCTAAATGTACTATTCCAAGGACATAGTATCATGTATTGCCGTCATCTCGTACGACCGGTACTCGTAAGTTCCCTATCTTATTTACCCTCTTCATTCACTCACTATCATTCGATTATGGGACATGAGAAGTTCATATTCTAGATGGCATTGCTTTGAGCTATTCTTATGATTTTACTTACATTTTTCTTTAGAATGTCAACTGGTAGAGGACGTGGACGCGGCCGTGGTCGTGGTCGTGGCCGAGGGCGTGGCGCAGCCGGTGGAGCGGCCATGTCCCTCAGCTCGGTAGAAGGCTCAGCTACGCCTAGCTTGTCGGACTCTATTCAACCTAGCACCGGTAGTCATCAGGAACCGTCAGCCAGTCTGGGAACTTCTACAGGGAGCCAACCGGATGTGGGTGTTGCCACCATACTGCAGCAAGTGGCGAACCAAATGGCTCTTTTAACCCAGGCGGTACAGCTTAACCAACCACCTCCTGTTACTGACACTGGGGCTGAGAAGTGGTTACAAGATGTTATTCGTATGCGCCCTCCCCAATTTATTGGTGCAAATGATCCGATCGGCTGGGAAGATTGGATTAATGAGATGAATAAAGTTTTCATGGCCGTGAATTGTCCAGAGGCACGTAAGGTGCCAGTTGCCCAGTACTTCCTATCAAGGGATGCGGCTAGCTGGTGGCAAGCTGTTGCACCTCAGGGTCGTGAGGTTTCATGGGACGAGTTTAAGGAATTGATGGAGGCCGAGTTCTGCCCGTGGCCTGTTCAGGAGGCCAGGATTCGAGCCTTTTATGAAGCTAAACCCCAGGATGTCCCTGTATCTCAGGCAATCATTGAATACAACCGTCAACTCAACCATGTGAAAAATCAAGTGAGGGAAGAGAGAGATAGAATTCGTCACTTTGACATGCGAATGAAGCCAAAAGTTCGGCACTATATGTCGGGCTTCGCTTGCGCCACATTGAAGGAGTATCAAGATAGGGCACTAGCCTATGATATGTCCTTCACACCTACCGAAACGACAAGTGAGAGTAAGAAGCGAAGACCACCTGGAAAGTTTTCTAGCGGTAGAGGTGGCAACCGCGGGGATCGCAATCGGCAAGCTATACAACCAAGGGTCTTCCTGCATCGGGAGGTAAACGGAATTTCGTAGTGCTAATGCGTCCAACCGGTTGTGACATGTTTTAATTGTGGCCGAGGCCATATTAATCGTGATTGTGGTCTACCCCCATTGAGGTGTTTTAATTGCGGCCGGGAAGGCCACGAGCCATGTATTGTACGGAAGAAGAAACTCCACTTGGAACTCGTGCAATGACCCCTACGCTGGAGGCAGTGTTAATCGAAGTCATCTACGGGTCAACCATCCCGGAGTTACGGTCGAGGCAGAGGCCGTGGTCGATCTGTTAGAGGGGAGCCCCGGTCTTGGTTCGGTGCAACCTCGTGTCTATGAGATGAGGAAAGCCGGAGATCCGAGGCTACCGTGGCGGCAGTATCATTTCTCTTTTATCTCATCCAGTTAGAGTGCTTTTTGATTACGGTGCTTCTCATTCGTTCATCTCTTTGGATTGTGTGCGTCGAATGAATATTGAGGGCTTGTCTCCTTGTGAGTCCTTTGTGGTTAAGTTGCCCGGTGGCGATAGAATCGTGGGAGACAAGGAAGTTAGAGATTGTCAGGTGTTTATCGAGAGAGTGTGGTTTTCGTATTTGATAGTCGTAGTCATTGTTGATGAAGATCTAATCCTCGGTGACGATTGGCTCGATAGAGCCGGTGCGGTAATGAATTATCGCACTAAGATCATATCAATGTTAGCCAAAGAGATGCAGAACACCATTTTGCGGGGTACAAGAGGGGATGTCAGAAATTTTTGATTAGTGCCTTGAAGGTGACAAAACTTATTAGAAAGGGCTGTGTTGGGTATTGGTGTTATGCCATGAAAGTCGAAGATGGGAAAGCTGAACTTCCCTCGATTCCTATTGTAAGCGATTTTCCGGATGTTTTTCCAGACGAATTACCGGGACTACCACCGGGGCGGGAAGTTGAATTTACAATTGATTTGGAGTCAGGAGCAACCCCGATTTCTAAGGCACCGTATCGTATGGCACCTTCAGAAATGCAAGAGTTGAAGAAACAACTGGGAGAATTGTTGGATAAAGGGTATATTAGACCTAGTGCCTCGCCATGGGGTGCACCGGTCTTGTTCGTAAGAAAGAAAGATGGTTCACTACGTTTGTGTATTGATTATCGGGAACTGAACAAAGTGACCATTAAGAATAAATACCCTTTGCCGCATATCGATGATTTGTTTGATCAATTGCAGGGAGCCGCGGTGTTCTCGAAAATTGATTTGAGGTCCGGTTACTATCAACTTCGCATTAAAGAATCCGACGTTCCTAAAACTGCTTTCCGTACGAGGTATGGACACTATGAGTTTGTGGTTATGCCTTTTGGGTTAACCAACGCACCGACGATATTTATGCAATTGATGAATAAAATATTTATTGAGCATCTTGATAATTGTGTAGTCGTTTTTATCGACGATATTTTGGTTTACTCTCGAGATGAAGAGGAACACGCTCGGCATTTGCGATTGGTGCTGGAGGTTTTGAGGACTCAGCACCTCTATGCAAAGTTTTCTAAGTGTGAATTCTGGCTGAAGGAAGTCATGTTTCTTGGACATGTGATTTCAGCGGAAGGGGTTCGGGTAGATCCCCAGAAAATTGAGGCAGTGTTAGATTGGGCTCCACCCAGGAACGTGAAGGAGGTTCGTAGCTTTTTGGGTCTGGCCGGATACTACCGGAGGTTCGTCGAGGGGTTCTCCAAACTTGCTCGACCACTTACTCAATTACTCCAGAAGTCCGAAAGGTTCGAATGGAATGAAGAGAGGCAACGGAGTTTCGAAGAGCTGAAAAGGCGCCTGACTACCGCGCCGGTTTTAGCCCTACCTCAGGGAGTCGGTGGGTATTCGGTTTATTGTGATGCATCAGGACAAGGACTTGGGTGTGTACTCTTGCAGCATGATAAGACAATTGCCTATGCTTCGCGGCAACTTAAACCGTATGAGCTGAATTATCCTACCCATGATTTGGAATTAGCTGTTGTAGTGTTTGCACTGAAGATCTGGCGTCACTATTTGTACGGTTCTTCATGTCGAATTTATACCGACCACAAGAGCCTAAAGTATATTTTTAGCCAAAAAGAGCTGAATATGAGACAACGACGTTGGTTAGAGCTGATAAAGGATTATGATCTGGAAATCCTTTACCATCCAGGAAAGGCTAACGTTGTAGCTGATGCGTTGAGCCGGAAGTCGATATCTCTTCATATGCTTGAGGCCCTTACGCCTCAAGTTAAGATCAGACGGGAGTTAATTGAGCAGGGAGTCGAAGTACGGATCCAACGGGTTCAGGGTCAGATGTGTACTCTTGAGGCTATTCCGTCCTTGATTGACGACGTCGGGAAAAACAGAGAATGACCCAATGCTTGTTCAACTGAAGGCGGACGTGGAAAAAGGGAAAGCCCCTGGTTTTATGATCCATGAGGATGGCATTTTGAAATTTCAAGGTAGGATTTGTGTTCCGAATGACTCAGAGCTGAGACAGAGAATACTCCGAGAAGCTCATGCTACACCTTACTCGATCTATCCTGGGACGAGTAAGATGTACACGGATCTTAAAAGGAGTTTTTGGTGGAATAATATGAAGAGAGATGTCACCGAGTTCGTGGCAAGGTGTTTGACATGTCAACAGGTCAAAATTGAGCATCAACGGCCGGCCGGGCTGTTGAAACCTCTCCCTATTCCCGAATGGAAATGGGAGGATATTACCATGGATTTCATCACCGGGATGCCGAGGACTAAGTCGGGGATGAATATGATATGGGTTGTTGTTGACCGATTGACTAAGTTGGCACATTTTCTTGGCATTAAGGACACGTGGGGACCGGAGCGATTGTCCCGGATTTTTATATCGGAGATTGTAAGATTACACGGTACGCCAAAGTCTATTGTTTCCGATCGTGATGGCCGTTTCGTGTCGCATTTTTGGAAGGCGGTCCATCAAGCCTTGGGCACCGAATTGAGGTTGAGTACTTCCTTCCACCCTCAGTCTGACGGTCAGACTGAGCGGACGATCCAGACATTGGAAGATATGCTGAGGGCGTGTGCCCTAGATTGGAGTACCGATTGGGAAATACACCTACCGTTGATCGAGTTCACTTACAATAATAGCTGGCATGCATCGATCAAAATGGCACCTTTTGAGGCATTGTATGGTAGGCGGTGTAGATCTCCACTTTGTTGGGATGAAGCTTCAGATTTAGTCGGGACGGAACCCGATATGTTGATGGAAACTAAAGAGAAGATTTCCATCATCCGAGACCGACTGTTAACCGCTCAGAGTCGACAAAAATCCTACGCTGACAATCGTCGTCGGCCCTTGGAATTTGATGTGGGTGATCATGTCCTACTCAAAGTATCACCGATTAGAGGAGTCTTCAGGTTCGGAAAAAGGGGCAAACTTAGTCCGAGATATATTGGACCTTTTGAGATTCTTGACAGAATTGGGGAAGCGCTGTATCGATTGGCTTTACCTCCAGCCCTTAGCCATGTTCACGGTGTGTTCCATGTTTCCCAACCGAGGAGGTACGTCACGACCCGAGTCATATCATTGATTACGGGACATCGAGATCGCGGAGGATGTCACATTTGAAGAGAAGCCGGTGAAAGTATTAGAGCATCGAGTAAAACAACTCGGCACAAAACCATACCGTTGGTTAAAGTTCATGGTCACGACACGGAGTTGAGGAAGCGGCGTGGGAAACCGAAGAGAGCATGCGCACTAGATACCCCGAGTTATTCATTTCTTAAGTTTCGGACGAAACTTCATTTTAGAGGAGGATGTAATACCCGTACTTTTTGTAAATCTTCTACTCTTGTACTTTGTAATTTTTACGCTCGTATAAGTGTTTGGTAAGCTTATATGGATCTTGAAACTCTTATCAATTGTATTTACCCTTTTTCTTGTTCGGATCGTCGCTGTTTTCGGATCCTTGATGCGATTATACTACCTTCGTGTAATGGGTAGCGCACGCTACGCACACCTTGTAGCGCACGCTAATTTAGTGAGGGTAGCGCACGCTATCCATTATCATTAGCGCACGCTACTAATGTATTGGAGGCGGACAGTCCAGTGGCTACTGGACTGGAACAGGGAATTCCTAGCGTACGCTAGGTGTGACTGGTAGCGTACGTTAGATTTTGGTGGTAGCGCACGCTACGTTGCTAGAGTAACGTGCGCTAAAGAAAGCAGAGCTGGGACAGTAGGTTACGGATCGGCACGACTACTGTGTAGCGCACGCTATTAGAAATAATTAGCGCACGCTAATTGAAGTCACTAGCGCACGCTATGAGCAGGTGTTAGCGTACGCTAACAGGCGCAGGCTACTGGATTGCCTGGTGAGTCCGATAGCGCGCGCTATTCTTCATGACTAGCGCACGCTAGTCCCTATTTAGTATAAATAGGACATTTCCGTTCCCAAATCGTCATTTCTACCTACCTTCACCTCCTTGGGCGATTCTAGGCGATTTCGGGCGATTTGTGAGGAGTTCTTCGAGCTGCAATTATCTAGCAACATCTTTGAGTTTCTAGTTCGGATTTATCAACGTTTAATCCTCTCCACCGCTCCAAATCAAGGTAAAATTCTCACAACCCTAGATTTTCGGGATTTGGGGATTTTCCATCCGATCTCTTCGATCCAGCTTGTTGTTATGTTAGAATATATCGATTACGAGTCATCTACCTTGGATACATGTTTTCCTATGGATTTAATGGTGTATTTCGGGAGTTCTTGAGTGTTTGGGATATTTGACTTGCGATTCACTATCCAAGAGAATTATTCCTGGAACACATGTATCGGGGTAGTAAATTTGGGTGATTCCAACTTATTTTCATACCGATGGGGTTTTGATAATTGAATTACGAACTTGTCTAGGTTCGGAGTTGTTGAATCCTTCGATCTTGGTACCTTGTCGTTTGTACCCTCTCCTCTTGTTTCCAGGCAAGTGATTCTTGTGAAAGTTATGTTCTTAAATGTGAAAAGTAATGCATGTGATTGTGAGAGTTGCTTTCGTTCACTCCGAGAGGACCCGACGGGGTCGAGGAGGGTTCCGCTTATGTCGGTTCCGTGAACATTTGGGTTAGCCACTCCGAGATGATCCGACGGGGTCGAGGAGGGATTCGCGCATTGTTGAGTCCACGGTTAATCAAGAGATATCATCATTTCTAAATATGTTTGGATAATTGTATTTTCCGGAAAATCATTATCATGGCTTTGAATTGGTGCATATGCTTTTATGTATAAGACTTGACATTTCACTTGTAATACTTGCCCTAACCCCTCTCGTTTGGGGAAAATTACTTTTGTGTTTTTCAGGTCCTAAGGAACCTTACGAGCGAGCGCCGGGACGATACGATGAGGATGGCGAGGCGTGATACTGTGGCTAGTTGTGTTCTACTTTGTTTGGTCGTTGTTCTCTTTGGTCCATTTTATCCTTGTAATAATAAGTGGTACTCGAGTACTTTAGGAAAGTCCTTCTCCATTTTCGTACAACTTCTTGTATTTCTTCATGGTATTGTTTGTCCGTGGTTGAACTTCCTTGGTTGTATCGAGTTTATTGTTTCCCAAGTGGATTTTATTAAATTCAATACGTTGTAAGTGAGATAAGCCTAGTGAATCCCAGGTCGGGATTTACGGCGCTGTGATATTCTCCGAATATCTCGGGGGGTGTTACAGGGACGGGTTTAGTAATTAGGTTTGATCAATCTGGTTTCTTTGCTTTTGTTTAGAAATAGTGGCTTAACCTGTTATTTGTCTTACTTGGCTCGCCTAGCAGTTGATATGGAATAGCTTATCTCTCATCACTAATGGTCTGGAATGAATTCGCCTAGCAGTTGTTCCTTTTTGGTTAAATCTACGATGTAGATAATCTATTCTGCTTTATCTTTTCCAAAACAGATTGTAAATCCACTTCTCGGATTCAATAGAGATGTTCCAGCAACTTACAAGTTCTGCTGGTCTCATGGGATGAAATGAACTATATCCAACAAATGAGTTTTGGTTCCAATTATTACTATGAATAATTAGAGATGTTGGAGCATTGTTTTGTTGTTTTTATGTTTTTGGAGATTACAGTTAATATAGAGCGGGAGATGTTTTGTAATGAGATTTTTTGTGCATGGCACAAATTATTTATGGGAGATATTTTGTAATGATATAAATTATATATTATCGAATTATTTATGGGAGATATTTTGGGAATTGATAGTTGCTTATGAATGCGGTTTATTGTTGGTTTTTATATTATTGAGCTCTTGTGGTTGATGGTTAATTAGTTAAGGTGAATGTAGATTTTGGCAATGAATTTTAAATTGAAATGTGAAATACTAATATATATTACTGCAGAAAAAACAAAGTAAAAGCCCCTATTTTACTACGCCAATTATAAAATAACCGAAGTTAAATGTATTCTTTTACTTCACTTACCCCCACATTTGGATCATAATTAGAAAAAAAACCGAGATAGACTTCGATTATTAGGATATTAGACTTCGCATAAAAAGCAAAGTCTAAAGTATACCTTTTACTACACGAACATAGACTTCGGTAATTATAATGTTTTTACTTCAGATATTATCCGAAGTCTTTGAGGTTTATTCTTATAGTGAATATTTGTCCTATTCAGCAAAAATTTACTTAAATTCTGTTGAGGTTAACATTATTCCTGCATCTTTTAGAACGAATATTATTCTTTTTCTTAATACTAGAGTTTTTGTTCATAAATTACATGATCTTTTCTTAGTTCAACTCAATAAATGTTCTTTAATATTCTTTTTTCTTGTTTTGAAATTTCTTCTCAAAGATGGAATGGATAAAATTTTTAAGCCATAAAACAAAATAAATTATATTTTTTAAGAAAATATAAATTGAGTTAAATTATTAAAATTAAATTTCAATATAATGTAATATATGGAAATAAAAAACTAATATCTACATACTTACCCATTTTACTACTTCTTACAAATATATTCATAAAATATATACGCCATTTATTTTTAATAAAGCATATAAATTATTAGAATGTTTTTTTGGAGATTTAAATTAAAGCATTTTTAAATGTGATTGGATAATTACTCAACTACCATAAAGATTCAATCGTTCAGAAACATGAAAATATTCACATGAAAATAGAAAATTATTTAATCATGTTATTGCAAGAATAATTCATTTACGCATAGTTAATTTTTGTTTATTTTATTTCCTATTATATTTTGGTTGATGCTAATATGCAGTATTCTGGTTCAACTCTTGGATTTATATATATTCCGCATTTGATTATAATAAATTTTATAATTATAATTATTATAAAAGTTTATATATTGTTAATTAATTATTAGTAATAACATACTAACCAATATAATCATTTTCAAAGAAGAAAAAGTTTCGAGGACAAACTTAATTATAAATATTTCTAAATGTAAATGAAGAAAATTATCTTAAAAGTCCGGTCTTTTCAAAAAATAGAGAATTTTTGTGAGAAATAGAGAAATTAATTAATTATCTAATTGCATGATCATTTGACTTCTAGCGAGGATATGCATTTGTACTATTTTGTTATAAATTCTATTCTAGTATTATATATATATATATTTATTATATTAAATTATACAGTTCCTGATTTTATATATTTTCATCCTAAAATTTGTTCTTCAAATTTGCACCAGACAGAATATTACATTATTTAAAAAAAATACTTTTTTCGTTCCTCAAATTTGTTCTTGAGGATCTTCAATCCAGATTTTAATAAAATATTATTGAGTATATTATGGAGTGTAATATAATTAGAGAAAGAGTCTCACATTAGCGTAGTGTTAAGTTAATTAGTATCTATTATATGAATAATTTAGGAGACATACCGAAAAAAAGGTAGGAATATACTATTTTTAGTTATTGTGATTAAATAAATATCATAATTATTTTTTATGTAAGCAATATGGATCTTAAATCTAGTTTCTTAAAGTGAGTTAATTTTTTTTATTTTGCATCAATTAATTTTATTGTACTAATATCCATATTTTTTCTAATTTATATTTTTATTGTGCAATCAGTCATTAATGTAAATTCATCAAATTTACTATATTTAATATGGATGTTGATAGGACGATAAATGTAGACCTGCCAAAAATCCGGTCTAAAGAGCCCGGTTATTGACAGACCTACCGACCTCTAACAAGAACGAAGGACCCTGACAAGGGGGTTTCCTCATGAAGGAGTCCGAGCCGACTGACCCTATCCCGAGCTCGGAAGACACGATGTAAATATTAGCAAAGACGGGCAGACCTACCGACCTCTCAAAAGAACGAGAGGCCCCAACAAAGGGGTTCCCTCATGAAGGAGTTCGAGCTGACTGACCCTATCCCGAGCTCGGAAGACACGATGTAAATATTAGCAAAGACAGGCAAACCTACCGACCTCTCAAAAGAACGAGAGTCCTCAACAAGGGGGTTCCCTCATGAAGGAGTCCAAGTTGACTGGCCCTACCCCGAGCTGGGAAGGGTCCAGGCCCATAAAGATAAAACCCCTGAAAAGCTGGGATTTTATCTTACTTACAAAATCCCAGATATCCAGGGATTGACATCCGCAATCAAAATCCCAGATATCCAGGGATTGGCAATCACCGCCAAAATCCCTGAAATCGGGATTTCCCCTAGGCTAAGAGTGGGATCGCATGGACAGGCTTTTCCTCCCTTCTATAAATGGGAGAGAAGATGTCAATCCCAAAGTTAAGCAATCAGAGGCATTCATATAGAGATTTTATCACACATTCGGGTTTTTTCAGATAAAACCTCTGAGATTGACCCGGTTTTTGGTGGCCGATCAGCTCGGTTACATCAAGTGACGATGATTGTGGGAACATTCACATCGAGTCACGCCATATTTGAGACGTGAGATTAACAATGGCGAAAGAGACAGTTCAGAAGAAAATCGAGGAACTGGTGCACAAAAATTTGGAGGAACAACTAGCAGCTGCGGGTGGAGGAGCAATTCCAGAAAAAACACCACCACCCTCGTCGGAGAAGAAATTGCACCCAGCACAATCACCTTGACGAAATAAGCAATAACATACATCATCGCTAGCGCAATCCAGAAAATCCGAGAGGTAGAAAAATAAAGAATGCCTCGAAAGATAATATCCATCCTCTTTGAGAGACCGGATGAGATTAGCCAGCAGGAAGAACACGGAGAAAGTCACCCAAGGACGTGGGAACGATCTAAACAAGAGAGAACACTTGATCCCATCATATCTAGCATGCAAGACGAGCTATAGGAGTTGCGTCAGAAGATCGCAGGAAAGGGATCAGAAAGCCATCTAGGCCATTCCTTCTTAGAAGAGATACTGCATGGCGAACTCCCTTATGGATTCAGGGCAGTCACTTTCACCTACGGTGGGCTCTATGATCCTACCAGACATTTATATCGGTTAAAAAACATGGCAGTACTACACCGATATTCTGACTCTGTAAGCTGCAGAGCATTTTTAGCTACGTTGACAGAATCAGCTAAAGATTGGTTCCACCAGATACTACCAGGGACAATTACCAGCTTTAAAGCCTTTAGCTCGATGTTTCTAATCCGCTTTGCAAGCGCTAGAGTGCACTAAAAACATTTATATCTTTATTCAGTATCAAGCAATACTTCGGAGATGCGTTTAGGACTTATGTAACTCGGTTTACCAAAGCATGTTTAGAAGTACCCTCATCGTTTGAAGAAGTAAAGGCGAGTGCCCTGACGCAGGGATTGCAGGCGGGACTACTTCGTACGTCTCTCGCTAAGAAGCCAACCCAGCCTATGACGAGGTTCTATCTCATGTTCCAAACACATCAACGTCTAAGAATCCGAGAAGGGCATGAAGGAATTACAAGAAAGGATCGAGGAAAGGGAAGGAGGTGTAACACCCCCAATCCGCTCAGGGATATTACACGCCGTAGAACCTTTCCTCAAGGATCTACCAGGCTGGTAACGACATATAACAACTCAACCATGCCTTTAAGTCTAAAATAACTCAGTAGACCGATTTGGTCTTTCAACGAATACATACAACTCAAATACAACTCATGCCCACGCAGGGGTCAAAATACAACTACACCCATACAACGGGAAAATATAGCAGCGGAAAAATAGAGTACAACTGAACTAATAAACAGAGTACGGTTCCTCATGTGATTAGTATCGATCATCTTTTATCATCCTTCGTGCCGACCCTGTGTTATGCTCCAAAACCTGAATGCAAAAACAGATATCCACCCCCCAAATACTCGGGGGTTAGCAAAACTCCACTGTTTTGCTAGTGCAAGAACAAAGTGCAAATACGAGCCATACCATTCACATTCCACGAATAACAATAACCAAGGATCCTCAAAGATCCAAACGAAACGAAAAGTACTTCCCGAGGCAAGAGTTTGAGAAAACATTTCAAAATCGAAATATCACAAATCAATGGAAGTAATTTATAAAACGGTTTAGAATGCCATCGAGAGTTTTAATAGAAAATAATTTAGGATTATCAAATCCTACTTTTCAAAATCCACAAGACAAAAGGGGTCACCGCCCCAAATCTTTACTTTCCGAAAAATGACATTTACCAAACCGTTGGGATTTTAGCCCCAAATCCGTAAAATGACTTTTACAAAACCATTGGGATTTTAGCCCCAAATCTCATCAACTCACAGTACACAAGAACGACTACAAGGTTCGTCTCCCAACATCAAAATCCACAAATAAAGGATTTAAAACAAACAACAAAATACTTTAGTGCCATCCTAGCCAAGTAAGCCAAACGAACACTTACCTCTTACACACTTAGTCGATGCATGCAATCATGAAAACACAGTTCCAAAGCACTCATTTCCGGAAATGCCAATATCGAATCACATTTGTAAAATGCACCACAATTAACCGCGGACCCACAGCTTCGTGGATCCCTGCCGAGACCCCGTCGGATCTAACCCACAGTGGTTAAAAGCAAGCTCGCGGTTCCACAGCTTCGTGGAGCCCTACCGAGACCCCGTCGGATCTAACCCGCAGTGAGCATACACACACACACGTTACTCATGCAATACTAACATGCTAAGAATGTAAGTTCATTAAGAATACTCACTAGAGATGGCCATTAACTCGACACCATTATCAAACTCTTCAAAACACAATAACAAGATTAAATACGGAATACACGATTCCATAACTTTAAACAATAGGAGTATCATCATCAAATCCTTCAACGTTCAAAATAATCAAATCATAATCAATTCCCAAAACACGCCGTTCACAAAACACACACGCATTTGAAAGAAAGCCTTTAACGAGGCCAAACTGAAATCTTTTGAAACTTCGTTTCAAACAACCAAACAAACACACTAATACGATCACCGATCATCATATCCACAAAATAAGAAAAGTATGGGCAAGGTACTTGCCTCGATATCACGAGCAATGGAAAAGTGAACGGATACGGCCGGGTAGCCCTCAAATCCAGAACACTATCTAGAGCGATAACAGAAATTACTACGGAAAACACCACATGAATCATCAATCACCAACGGAATTCAACATCGGAATCATCGAGCACCTATAATCCTCCGTAAGGAATAATAAAACATGATTACGACGAGAATCAAGGCCGAAAACAACGGAAATCCCAACAAACTATCAAAGGGAACTCATTCCAACATTTAATCGAACATTAAATGTTCAAGACCCTTCAAGAACAAAGAAATCACCCCTCGGGTTGAACGAACCAAAGATACGAGTATCCAATCCGTAGAACAAGTTCAAAACAACGTTTATACAACAATTAATTGATTAAAAACGGATTGGAATCGAAATCAAAAAGGAAAATTCCCAAATCTACAAAAACAAGGGTTCAAGCCAAAATACCTTGATTTGGATGAAGGATTCAAGTAGAGGTCGAAAATCTACAACAAGACTTGAGGTGGATGATCTCTACAAGTTTGGGAGCACTCAAATCGCCCAAAATCGCCATTGAAATCGCTCTAGATGGAAGGAGGAAGAGAGGAGAAAAATGAAGTTTTCTCCTCGAAAATCTGCTAAAAAGCAGAAAAAGCCCGTGTGCCGCGGCACACTTGTCTGTGTGCTGCGGCCCGGGGGCCACCAAAACGCCAGAATCAGCTTAGTGCCGCGGCCACTGAGTGTGCGCGGCACACGGCAGTGCCCCCTTCAACACCAAAAAGGCACACCGTGCAGTCTTGGCTATTTCGACCATAACTCCTTCGTCTGGACTCCGATTGACTCACCGTTTGAACCATTGGAAAGCTAACTTGATGCTCTATAATGTTGCAAAGAATCAGAATTTTTGGAGTTTCCAAGAATTAATGGTGACGTTACAAAGTCGAACTCCCACGTGAAAAAGTCGATTAAGGACACGGAACTCAACCAAACGACACCGAAACGAACTCGGATGACAAAAAGTGCAGAATTAATCATTCTCGGAATGACGAAACGGTCAGGAGAGAGTCGTCAAAACGAACTTCCGCCGAAAAAAGAAAATTACCGAAATTCGAAATTGCGGATATTACATTCTACCCTCCTTAAAAGAAGTTTCGTCCCGAAACTTAAAACAAGTAGGGAGAAGCAATATCCCGCCAGGAAAACTCAACGAGATACACCAAAAACAGAAAACTCGCGCCCAACGGCGAAACGCTGCAAGAAACGCAAAGAGACATACGGCGTGAAAACACGCTCCACGACGACCAACACAACGTCGCCGTTAGGGATATAATAAAACCAACAAATGACAAGCGTCATCAAATGGATAATACAATCAAGTCAATTATCCGACAATCACAAAACACAACGGACGAAAATCAATATGATTGACCAACCCAACGGTACATCAATCAAAACGCGAGCCAATCGCTGAACAAATACGGAATTCCACCGCCCAAGGGTTGGAAGATCGAAAACGAGACTAGTTTCCCAAACTTAAGGGAATTAGGAAGGAGTTTGAATGATCAACAGTCGCGAAACGAGATCGACAAAAACCGAATAACCAAACGATCGAACCACAAAGATCGAGACAACAAAAATCGAACGATCATGTTCGAATCACGAAGAACAATAAAAATTCAAACAACAACTCCAAGGTTCACATCTCGACTCGAGACAATATATGATCCGGTGAAAACAACAACATATGCATTCACATAAGATCCACATGAGAGGGAATAGAAATTGAAAAGTCACAACGACAAACGAGCTATTCCGAAACAATACCACACTCGTTCGATCAACAAAAGCAAGGGGCAGGACAAGCTCAGAAATGTCAACGAACATGATGAGTCGACAAAGTCGAAAACACAAGAGTTCCAAATCCGATCCACTTCGAATAAAAGGACTAGTAGAACCAAATGATGTTACTTCCGAACAAGGTTCACAAGAATCGAACCGAACTCGAAAAAGTCACAACGATAACCAGATCGACCCACAACAAGATCACAGTTCGTTCGGACGATGAAACCGAAATACAGAACAATTTCATAAAGTTTCAACGAACATGAGCGAATCGATAGACTGGAGAAAAATAAAATACAGAAGTAAAAATAGTACGGGTATTACCCCCGACCTCATCCACGAAATTCACAAAAACAGGAGCAAGGTAACAAGACATTAAACAACCGACACATAACGGAACGATCACCGATGCACACGGCCATACCAACCCAAGCTCTAACAGCTCGCACATGCGCGACAATGCAGAAATCACCACGAGGCGACAATATTCAACACCAACATCCCACCTCTCACAAGGGGCTAACACAACAAATGTGTGGAAAATGACTCAACGCTCACACCGCCAATTCGGTCATACTTGGGAGCAAACATCAAAATGACAACACGAACATCATACATATATACCCAGCCCTCAAACGGGAATGGATAGGTTTTAAAAACGAAAACCTCATTTTGAAAATAATTTAGAAGAACACCGATTGATCTTGAGTATCACCTTTCAAAAAGTACAAACGTGAAACATCGTTATCGAGACTTTGGAGAACCATTTCGCATTTGATAAAAATGAGGACACTTTCTCTTAGTGAAAACTTTCAGAATATTCGACCCTCTGGTCCAAATAAAAGTGTTTCTAAACAATTGAAAATATCTCAAAACATTTTGGTCCTCAATTGGAGTAATTTTGAAACATATTGCGGCACTAGAAGGCACCTTGAAATCTTGAGAAAATAATTCATTTTAAAAGTACGTCTCAAATTTATTTTCTAAGATACTCAAGTTTTCAAAGATAATTCAATGGGCTAGAATGCCCAAAAATTTGAGTAATTACACAAAATATTATAGCGCCGTGGGTCCTGCGGAACTCACTGTGCTAAAAACCATTTACAAAAACGCCAAAAAGGCCGATGACGGTAATATTTCAAAAACTCACGAAAGCCATTTACAAAATACTAAATACCGTCATAAGAATTTCGCCAAAGCGATCAAGGCCATAATGCCAAAAACTCGGTTAAGGGAATCGGTTATCGAAATAAAACTCGATCGGTAAAATACCGAAAGTCATTACAAAAGAACTCACGCAGCGGATAAAAGAAATACAGTTCAGCATGCACAATCCAGCAACACTACTCCTCATAAGAACAAAATATTAGAGTCAAATAACCACATTCAGAACAAAACCACTGGCCCCATTCGAGGCCTCTAAAGACCCTACCGCACTGGCTAGTGAACAAGTCGAACGTGTATAAGCACAAAGCTTCCACAAGAGAACTTGTAAAACGTGCAAATCGATTCGAAAATCATCAGCAACGGACAAAAACAACAATAAAAAGACATCACAAGCGACGACACTCCTCGTATAAATTAAATACGAGAGTCGACTAAATACATATCGTGACATCAAAATCCACATAAAGATTCTATCACTTAACAAATAATCATAAAAATAGCTCGTGTCACACGAGGCACATCACAAAGAAGGGAGACTTACTTCCACAGGTCGCACGAAGATGATGATCGCCCCACGATACTAATCACGACCGACAACTCAAACGACGCGTCGCGACACGACTCAGTCAGACTAAATCCGACGAGACAAAACTCAATAGACACCACTGACCCGACAGCCTAGGTTTCCACAACCTAAGCTCCGATACCATTTATGTAACACCCCCAATCCGCTCAGGGATGTTACACGCCGTAGAACCTTTCCTCAAGGATCTACCAGGCTGGTAACGACATATAACAACTCAACCATGCCTTTAAGTCTAAAATAACTCAGTAGACCGATTTGGTCTTTCAACGAATACATACAACTCAAATACAACTCATGCCCACGCAGGGGTCAAAATACAACTACACCCATACAACGGGAAAATATAGCAGCGGAAAAATAGAGTACAAAGACAATAAGCAGTACAGTTCCTCATGTGATTAGTATCGATCATCTTTTATCATCCTTCGTGCCGACCCTGTGTTATGCTCCAAAACCTGAATGCAAAAACAGACATCCACCCCCCGAATACTCGGGGGTTAGCAAAACTCCACTGTTTTGCTAGTGCAAGAACAAAGTGCAAATACGAGCCATACCATTCACATTCCACGAATAACAATAACCAAGGATCCTCAAAGATCCAAAGCGAAAAGTACTTCCCGAGGCAAGATTTTGAGAAAACATTTCAAAATCGAAATATCACAAATCAATGGAAGTAATTTATAAAACGGTTTAGAATGCCATCGAGAGTTTTAATAGAAAATAATTTAGGATTATCAAATCCTACTTTTCAAAATCCACAAGACAAAAGGGGTCACCGCCCCAAATCTTTACTTTCCGAAAATGACATTTACCAAACCGTTGGGATTTTAGCCCCAAATCCGTAAAATGACTTTTACAAAACCATTGGGATTTTAGCCCCAAATCTCATCAACTCACAGTACACAAGAACGACTACAAGGTTCGTCTCCCAACATCAAAATCCACAAATAAAGGATTTAAAACAAACAACAAAATACTTTAGTGCCATCCTAGCCAAGTAAGCCAAACGAACACTTACCTCTTACACACTTAGTCGATGCATGCAATCATGAAAACACAGTTCCAAAGCACTCATTTCGGAAATGCCAATATCGAATCACATTTGTAAAATGCACCACAATTAACCGCGGACCCACGGCCGTGGATCCTGCCGAGACCCCGTCGGATCTAACCCACAGTGGTTAAAAGCAAGCTCGCGGTTCCACAGCTTCGTGGAGCCCTACCGAGACCCCGTCGGATCTAACCCGCAGTGAGCATACACACACACACGTTACTCATGCAATACTAACATGCTAAGAATGTAAGTTCATTAAGAATACTCACTAGAGATGGCCATTAACTCGACACCATTATCAAACTCTTCAAAACACAATAACAAGATTAAATACGGAATACACGATTCCATAACTTTAAACAATAGGAGTATCATCATCAAATCCTTCAACGTTCAAAATAATCAAATCATAATCAATTCCCAAAACACGCCGTTCACAAAACACACACGCATTTGAAAGAAAGCCTTTAACGAGGCCAAACGAAATCTTTTGAAACTTCGTTTCAAACAACCAAACAAACACACTAATACGATCACCGATCATCATATCCACAAAATAAGAAAAGTATGGGCAAGGTACTTGCCTCGATATCACGAGCAATGGAAAAGTGAACGGATACGGCCGGGTAGCCCTCAAATCCCGAACACTATCTTAACGCGATAACACCGAAATTACTACGGAAAACACCACATGAATCATCAATCACCAACGGAATTCAACATCGAAATCATCGAGCACCTGTAATCCTCCGTAAGGAATAATAAAACATGATTACGGCGAGAATCAAGGCCGAAAACAACGGAAATCCCAACAAACTATCAAAGGGAACTCATTCGAACATTTAATCGAACATTAAATGTTCAAGACCCTTCAAGAACAAAGAAATCACCCCTCGGGTTGAACGAACCAAAGATACGAGTATCCAATCCGTAGAACAAGTTCAAAACAACGTTTATACAACAATTAATTGATTAAAAACGGATTGGAATCGAAATCAAAAAGGAAAATCCCCAAATCTACAAAAACAAGGGTTCAAGCCAAAATACCTTGATTTGGATGAAGGATTCAAGTAGAGGTCGAAAATCTACAACAAGACTTGAGGTGGATGATCTCTACAAGTTTGGGAGCACTCAAATCGCCCAAAATCGCCATTGAAATCGCTCTAGATGGAAGGAGGAAGAAGAGAGGAGAAAAATGAAGTTTTCTCCTCGAAAATCTGCTAAAAAACGCAGAAAAAGCCCGTGTGCCGCGGCACACTTGTCCTGTGTGCTGCGGCCCAGGGCCACCAAAAACGCCCAGGAATCAGCTTAGTGCCGCGGCACAGCCTGAGTGTGCCGCGGCACACGGTACAGCCCCCTTCAACACCAAAAAGGCACACCGTGCAGTCTTGGCTATTTCGACCATAACTCCTTCGTCTGGACTCCGATTGACTCACCGTTTGAACCATTGGAAAGCTAACTTGATGCTCTATAATGTTGCAAAGAATCAGAATTTTTGGAGTTTCCAAGAATTAATGGTGACGTTACAAAGTCGAACTCCCACGTGAAAAAGTCGATTAAGGACACGGAACTCAACCAAACGACACCGAAACGAACTCGGATGACAAAAAGTGCAGAATTAATCATTCTCGGAATGACGAAACGGTCAGGAGAGAGTCGTCAAAACGAACTTCCGCCGAAAAAGAAAATTACGAAATTGAAATTGCGGATATTACATTCTACCCTCCTTAAAAGAAGTTTCGTCCGAAACTTAAAACAAGTAGGAGAAGCAATATCCCGCCAGAAAACTCAACGAGATACACCAAAAACAAACCCGCCCAACGGCGAAACGCTGCAAGAAACGCAAAGAGACATACGGCGTGAAAACACGCTCCACGACGACCAACACAACGTCGCCGTTAGGGATATAATAAAACCAACAAATGACAAGCGTCATCAAATGGATAATACAATCAAGTCAATTATCCGACAATCACAAAACACAACGGACGAAAATCAATATGATTGACCAACCCAACGGTACATCAATCAAAACGCGAGCCAATCGCTGAACAAATACGGAATTCCACCGCCCAAGGGTTGGAAGATCGAAAACGAGACTAGTTTCCCAAACTTAAGGGAATTAGGAAGGAGTCTGAATGCTCAACAGTCGCGAAACGAGATCGACAAAAACCGAATAACCAAACGATCGAACCACAAAGATCGAGACAACAAAAATCGAACGATCATGTTCGAATCACGAAGAACAATAAAAATTCAAACAACAACTCCAAGGTTCACATCTCGACTCGAGACAATATATGATCCGGTGAAAACAACAACATATGCATTCACATAAGATCCACATGAGAGGGAATAGAAATTGAAAAGTCACAACGACAAACGAGCTATTCCGAAACAATACCACACTCGTTCGATCAACAAAAGCAAGGGGCAGGACAAGCTCAGAAATGTCAACGAACATGATGAGTCGACAAAGTCGAAAACACAAGAGTTCCAAATCCGATCCACTTCGAATAAAAGGACTAGTAGAACCAAATGATGTTACTTCCGAACAAGGTTCACAAGAATCGAACCGAACTCGAAAAAGTCACAACGATAACCAGATCGACCCACAACAAGATCACAGTTCGTTCGGACGATGAAACCGAAATACAGAACAATTTCATAAAGTTTCAATGAACATGAGCGAATCGATAGACTGGAGAAAAAGAAAATACAGAAGTGAAAATAGTACGGGTATTACCCCCGACCTCATCCACGAAATTCACAAAAACAGGAGCAAGGTAACAAGACATTAAACAACCGACACATAACGGAACGATCACCGATGCACACGGCCATACCAACCCAAGCTCTAACAGCTCGCACATGCGCGACAATGCAGAAATCACCACGAGGCGACAATATTCAACACCAACATCCCACCTCTCACAAGGGGCTAACACAACAAATGTGTGGAAAATGACTCAACGCTCACACCGCCAATTCGGTCATACTCGGGAGCAAACATCAAAATGACAACACGAACATCATACATATATACCCAGCCCTCAAACGGGAATGGATAGGTTTTAAAAACGAAAACCTCATTTTGAAAATAATTTAGAAGAACACCGATTGATCTTGAGTATCACCTTTCAAAAAGTACAAACGTGAAACATCGTTATCGAGACTTTGGAGAACCATTTCGCATTTGATAAAAATGAGGACACTTTCTCTTAGTGAAAACTTTCAGAATATTCGACCCTCGGGTCTAAATAAAAGTGTTTCTAAACCATTGAAAATATCTCAAAACATTTTGGTCCTCAATTGGAGTAATTTTGAAACATATTGCGGCACTAGAAGGCACCTTGAAAGTACTGCGAGAAAATAATTCATTTTAAAAGTACGTCTCGAAATTTATTTTCTAAGATACTCAAGTTTTCAAAGATAATTCAATGGGCTAGAATGCCCAAAAATTTCAGGTAATTACACAAAATATTATAGCGCCGTGGGTCCCGCGCCGGAACTCACCAGGCTAAAAACCATTTACAAAAACGCCAAAAAGGCCGATGACGGTAATATTTCAAAAACTCACGAAAGCCATTTACAAAATACTAAATACCGTCATAAGAATTTCGCCAAAGCGATCAAGGCCATAATGCCAAAAACTCGGTTAAGGGAATCGGTTATCGAAATAAAACTCGATCGGTAAAATACCGAAAGTCATTACAAAAGAACTCACGCGTGGATAAAAGAAATACGATTCGGCATGCACAATCCAAAGAACACTACTCCTCCTACGCACAACATATAAGAGACAAATAACCACATACCGAACAAACCCACCGGCACCATTCGAGGCCTCTAAAGACCCTACCGATCAAGCTAGTGAACAAGTCGAACGTGTATAAGCACAAAGCTTCCACAAGAGAACTTGTAAAGCGTGCAAATCGATTCGAAAATCATCAAAGAACGGACAAAAACAACAATAAAAAGACATCACAAGCGACGACACTCCTCGTATAAATTAAATACGAGAGTCGACTAAATACATATCGTGACATCAAAATCCACATAAAGATTCTATCACTTAACAAATAATCATAAAAATAGCTCGTGTCACACGAGGCACATCACAAAGAAGGGAGACTTACTTCCACAGGTCGCACGAAGATGATGATCGCCCCACGATACTAATCACGACCGACAACTCAAACGACGCGTCGCGACACGACTCAGTCAGACTAAATCCGACGAGACAAAACTCAATAGACACCACTGACCCGACAGCCTAGGTTTCCACAACCTAAGCTCCGATACCATTTATGTAACACCCCCAATCCGCTCAGGGATATTACACCCCGTAGAACCTTTCCTCAAGGATCTACCAGGCTGGTAACGACATATAACAACTCAACCATGCCTTTAAGTCTAAAATAACTCAGTAGACCGATTTGGTCTTTCAACGAATACATACAACTCAAATACAACTCATGCCCACGCAGGGGTCAAAATACAACTACACCCATACAACGGGAAAATATAGCAGCGGAAAAATAGAGTACAACTGAACCAATAAACAGAGTACAGTTCCTCATGTGATTAGTATCGATCATCTTTTATCATCCTTCGTGCCGACCCTGTGTTATGCTCCAAAACCTGAATGCAAAAACAGACATCCACCCCCCGAATACTCGGGGGTTAGCAAAACTCCACTGTTTTGCTAGTGCAAGAACAAAGTGAAAATACGAGCCATACCATTCACATTCCACGAATAACAATAACCAAGGATCCTCAAAGATCCAAACGAAACGAAAAGTACTTCCCGAGGCAAGATTTTGAGAAAACATTTCAAAATCGAAATATCACAAATCAATGGAAGTAATTTATAAAACGGTTTAGAATGCCATCGAGAGTTTTAATAGAAAATAATTTAGGATTATCAAATCCTACTTTTCAAAATCCACAAGACAAAAGGGGTCACCGCCCCAAATCTTTACTTTCCGAAAAATGACATTTACCAAACCGTTGGGATTTTAGCCCCAAATCCGTAAAATGACTTTTACAAAACCATTGGGATTTTAGCCCCAAATCTCATCAACTCACAGTACACAAGAACGACTATAAGGTTCGTCTCCCAACATCAAAATCCACAAATAAAGGATTTAAAACAAACAACAAAATACTTTAGTGCCATCCTAGCCAAGTAAGCCAAACGAACACTTACCTCTTACACACTTAGTCGATGCATGCAATCATGAAAACACAGTTCCAAAGCACTCATTTCCGGAAATGCCAATATCGAATCACATTTGTAAAATGCACCACAATTAACCGCGGACCCACAGCTTCGTGGATCCCTGCCGAGACCCCGTAGGATCTAACCCACAGTGGTTAAAAGCAAGCTCGCGGTTCCACAGCTTCGTGGAGCCCTACCGAGACCCCGTCGGATCTAACCCGCAGTGAGCATACACACACACACGTTACTCATGCAATACTAACATGCTAAGAATGTAAGTTCATTAAGAATACTCACTAGAGATGGCCATTAACTCGACACCATTATCAAACTCTTCAAAACACAATAACAAGATTAAATACGGAATACACGATTCCATAACTTTAAACAATAGGAGTATCATCATCAAATCCTTCAACGTTCAAAATAATCAAATCATAATCAATTCCCAAAACACGCCGTTCACAAAACACACACGCATTTGAAAGAAAGCCTTTAACGAGGCCAAACCGAATCTTTGAAACTTCGTTTCAAACAACCAAACAAACACACTAATACGATCACCGATCATCATATCCACAAAATAAGAAAAGTATGGGCAAGGTACTTGCCTCGATATCACGAGCAATGGAAAAGTGAACGGATACGGCCGGGTAGCCCTCAAATCCCCGAACACTATCTAGAACGCGATAACACCGAAATTACTACGGGAAAACACCACATGAATCATCAATCACCAACGGAATTCAACATCGGAATCATCGAGCACCTATAATCCTCCGTAAGGAATAATAAAACATGATTACGACGAGAATCAAGGCCGAAAACAACGGAAATCCCAACAAACTATCAAAGGGAACTCATTCGAACATTTAATCGAACATTAAATGTTCAAGACCCTTCAAGAACAAAGAAATCACCCCTCGGGTTGAACGAACCAAAGATACGAGTATCCAATCCGTAGAACAAGTTCAAAACAATGTTTATACAATAATTAATTGATTAAAAACGGATTGGAATCGAAATCAAAAAGGAAAATCCCCAAATCTACAAAAACAAGGGTTCAAGCCAAAATACCTTGATTTGGATGAAGGATTCAAGTAGAGGTCGAAAATCTACAACAAGACTTGAGGTGGATGATCTCTACAAGTTTGGGAGCACTCAAATCGCCCAAAATCGCCATTGAAATCGCTCTAGATGGAAGGAGGAAGAAGAGAGGGGAAAAATGAAGTTTTCTCCTCGAAAATCTGCTAAAAAACGCAGAAAAAGCCCGTGTGCCGCGGCACAGGACAAGTGTGCCGCGGCCCAGGGCCACCAAAAACGCCCAGGAATCAGCTTAGTGCCGCGGCACAGCCTGAGTGTGCCGCGGCACACGGTACAGCCCCCTTCAACACCAAAAATGCACACCGTGCAGTCTTGGCTTTTTCGACCATAACTCCTTCGTCTGGACTCTGATTGACTCACCGTTTGAACCATTGGAAAGCTAACTTTATGCTCTATAATATTGCAAAGAATCAGAATTTTTGGAGTTTCCAAGAATTAATGGTGACGTTACAAAGTCGAACTCCCACGTGAAAAAGTCGATTAAGGACACGGAACTCAACAAAACGACACCGAAACGAACTCGGATGACAAAAAGTGCAGAATTAATCATTCTCGGAATGACGAAACGGTCAGGAGAGAGTCGTCAAAACGAACTTCCGCCGAAAAAAGAAAATTACCGAAATTCGAAATTGCGGATATTACAGGAGGAACCAGTAGGGTGGTACAACACGAGTGTATACCTTACGAGGAAATGTTCCTCGGGTAGAGGTACTCCGTAGAGGGACAGATCGAAACACGGATCGAAGAAAGAATGAGATTAATCTGAAATGACCAAGGTTCGATCAATATAGCCCACTGACAATGAGAATAGCGTAGGTCCTAGAAGCGGTAGAAGGCAAGATAGGCAGGGTTATTGATTGGCTCACATCTCATTTTAATGGACCTACCCAACCAAATTCAGAACTCTATTGTCGGTTCCACAACGATTATGGACATAAAACGGATGAATGCAACCAACTCAAAGATGAGATCGAGAGGCTGGTTCGAGCAGTGCACCCTATGGAGTTCACGTACCAGCAAATGAATTGAGGTCGGAAGAAGCCGCCCATGCCACAGGGGGTACGAGGGCAAAAATGGAGGCTCCTCGAGGACCCCCTACCCGCCCGGCTGTAACACCCCGAGATATTCAGAGTATATTACAGCGCCGTGGACCCCCCACATGGGACCCACCAGGCTACAAACAAGAAAACTCCACTCGACTAACCATCCCGGTTAGCGAGGACACACATTTAATTATAAGACATAAAAAGTTACGCCCGGAGCAACCGGCGAAATGATCATCAACCAACAATGTAACCATTTAAAAGTAGCACAATACGGAGTTTGAAATGAAAAGCCTAAGTACTCGCGAGTACACTCTATAAGTTTATAATTATTAGAACAACCAAATCGAAATGGACGAAAGAAATAGAAAGACCCAAATGCACATGTCAACGACCACGGCCAACGTCCTCGTATCGTCTGTGTGCCCGCTCGTCCGGATAATCATAACCTGAAATCCATAACAAGAATTTCCCCAAAACGGGTCCCTAGAGGGGTTAGCAATTACGCTAGTACAAGTAATCAAGGCAAACCAATCGCTTACACATTTCATAGTACATGCACCAATATTATTTCAAAAACCAAAACCAGACATGTCTTTTCCGGAAACAAACAGTCACAATTAATTTGCCTAGGACCGGGACGAAGCCACGAATCCCACTCGAGGCCTCTAAGGACCCTCCCGAGCTGGCCACATTCACAAAACAAATCAAGCACCACACGTAACCTAGGACCGGGACGAAGCCACGAATCCCACTCGAGGCCTCTAAGGACCCTCCCGAGTCAAGAAGCGAATCAAACTCATGAATCCAGGACGAAGCCATAGATTCCCTCGAGGCCCCGTCGGACCCTCCCGAGGTGAGTAAAGCACACACAATATACATTACCATTTCACGTTAAGCATAAGGGTTTCAAAGAATACTTGCCTTGAATATTTTGATGACGCAACGAACGGAAAGGATAATCACCGACGAACACTAGGAATCAACGGAACCGAACCGAACCTAACGATTCGAAGAACATAATTATAACCAACTCTAGCCGAATACGGAAATGGAATACACCCGAAAACCCGCCTACGATTCATGTATATTCGCACAAAATAACAACGAGGGCGGACCACAACCAAACCCCCCTCGATTCCGCAAAACTATGAAAATATACCATGAATCCGTAGGAAAATTAATGATATCAACAAGATTAATCATATTCATCATGAATCCATCAACAAAACGGAAAGAATCGGACAAAAACCCTAAAATCCCCAATTATCCAAAAGGGAGGGTTTCAAGAAATATTACCTTTGGAGATTCAAGTACTAAGATCCGTAGAACACGCGTTGGATTGATTGTCCGGGCTTCACTACCGAAGAAAAATGATGAAAATCAACCCCCCAATGAATAATGATGAAGAACTCTCCCCCTCTCTCTCACTCTCTCTCGCGTCGCAGGAAGAAGAAGAAGGATATGAGCAATGACGCTCAAAACGACGACACAATTATAGGGGTTGACCGCATTGTGTGCCGCGGCACACTGAGGTGTGCCGCGGCACGTGCCAAAAATTACTCCTAGGGTTCGCAAAGCCGCGCACACCGAGGTAGCCGCGCACCCAGACAGTGTGTTTTGGTCGCAGATGTCACACGAGTGTGCCGCGGCACTGGCAGCATTTTGCCGCGGCACCGGATGGGTGTGCCGCGCACACAAGATGCTTCGTTTGGCCAACAATCAAGAAATTTGTGTTCCGCGGCACACACATCTTGTGCCGCTGCCCACACCCCTTTGGGTCCCAAAATGATAAAAATGATCCTAAAGAGAATAAAACGATAGGAATCAATATTTGGGAACCAATAACAGAAATGGATCCACGAAACCCCCAAACGGCGGTTACGCACCACAATAACGAGAATACGGTTCAACGGTTGACAGGAAGGATACACCGAAAGGTACACGAGGGTCACTATGACCGAAATATACCAAAAATGAAAATACAAGGGAAAGAAAAATACCGGATATTACATTCTACCCTCTAAAAATAAGTTTCGTCCGAAACTTAAGAAACAAACAACTCAGTGGTACCTAGCACGCATGCTATCCTCGGTTTCCCAAGTTGCTTCCTCGACACCGTGTCTCGACCACTGCACTTTGACCAAAGGGATGGTCTTATGCCTCAGTCGTTTCTCACGATGCTCCAAAATCTTCAAAGGACGCTCCTCAAAAGTAATATCTTCAGCAATATCAATCTCGCCATAATCGATGACGTGACTAGGATCCGGAACATATTTCCTCAGCTGGGAAACATGAAAAACGCTATGAATGTGACTCAAGGCCGGGGGTAACGCCAAACGGTATGCTAACCCACCGACCCGCTCGAGAATCTCGAAGGGTCCAATAAATCTTGGACTCAACTTCCCCTTCTTCCCGAAACGGAAAACCCCTCTCGTCGGCGACACCTTCAGCAAAATGTGGTCTCCCACCTCGAATTCTAAAGGTCGACTACGGACATCGGCATATGACTTCTATCGACTCTGGGCCGTCAACATCCGTTCCCGAATTAATTCTATCTTCCGCCTCGTCTCTAAAACGACATCCGGCTCGGTCCCGACCAAATCGGACGCCTCATTCCAACAAATCGGCGATCGACATCGTCGCCCATAAAGTGCCTCATACGGTGCCATCCGAATCGATGCGTGCCAACTATTGTTGTACGTGAATTCGATCAATGGCAAATGCTCTTCCCAGTCGCTATTCCAATCGAGGGCACAAGCACGCAACATGTCCTCGAATGTCTGGATAGTGCGTTCTGACTGTCCATCTGACTGGGGATGAAAAGAGGTACTCAAATGCAAACGGGTACCCAACGCCTTATGCACCGCCTGCCAAAAGTGCGATACAAAACGGCCATCACGATCCGAAACAATAGACTTCGGAGTACCGTGAAGTCTCACAATCTGCGCGATAAACACACGAGCCAATTTCTCCGGGCCCCAAGTGTCCTTGATGCCCAGAAAATGTGCCGACTTGGTCAGACGATCAACAATCACCCAAACCATATTCATGCCCGATCTCGATCTCGGCAAACTCGTAATGAAATCCATCGATTTATCTTCCCATTTCCATTCCGGAACGGGAAGTGACTGCAATAACCCAAAGTGGCCGATGCTCGATTTTGACCTTGGCAAGTCAAACATCTCGCCACAACCGTGCGACCTACTCCTTCATATCATTCCACTGAAGTTCCTCCTCGTGTCCTTGTACATCTTACTCGAACCAGGATGAACGGAATAGGTGTGGAATGGGCCTCACGCAAAATACTGTCCGCAACTCTGGATCGTTCGGCACACAAAGCCGACTCTGGAATCTCAAAACACCATCCTCGTGAATCACAAACCCAGGAGACTTTCCCTTAAGAACGTTCTCTCGGATTTGAGTAATCATCGGATCCTCTAATTGTTTCAGCTTAATCTCATCGATCAAAGACGACGAAATCTCTAAAGCACAAAGTTGCCCGGCAGCTCCAGGCAACAAAACCTCAACACCAAACTCAATCAAAGCCCGCCGAAGCTCAGACTGAGACGTGAGGACCTCAAGCGTTCGCAACGCAATCGGTTTCCGACTCAAGGCGTCGGCTACGACGTTCGTCTTGCCCGGATGATAAAGGATTTCGAGGTCATAATCCTTAATCAGCTCTAACCACCTCCTCTGCCTCATATTCAACTCCCGCTGAGTAAATATATATTTCAGACTTTTATGATCGGTAAAAATCTGACATGCAGAGCCGAAAAGATAGTGACGCCAAATATTGAGCGCAAAAACGACTGCCGCTAACTCCAAATCATGAGTAGGGTAGTTAAGCTCATACGGTCTCAACTGTCTCGACGCATAGGCAATGGTCTTGCCGTGCTGCATCAATACGCACCCAAGACCCTGGCCCGAAGCATCGCTATAAACGGCGAATCCCTCGTTGCCACACGGCAACGCCAAAACCGGGGCTGAAGTTAAACGCTTCTTCAGCTCCTCGAAACTCGACTGCCTCTCATCGGTCCAGACGAACTTCTGATTTACGGAGCAATCTGTGTAAGTGGCCGAGCTAGTTTTGAGAAACCTCACGAACCTACGGTAGTAGCCACCAAACCCAAGAAACTACCGACGTCCTACACATTTGTGGGCGATGCCCATTCCTACTCCGCCTCAATCTTCTCGGATCCACTCGAACTCCTCTACCGAAATCACGTGACCCAGAAACATCACTTCCTTCAGCCAGAACTCACATTTCGAGAACTTCGCATAGAGTTGCTCGGCCCTCAAAATGTCTAACCCTATCCGCAAATGATGGGCATGCTCTTCCTCATTCCTCAAATAAATAAGAATATCGTCAATGAAGACGACGACACACTTATCCAAATACTCGATAAAGACTTTGTTCATCAATTTCATGAACACCGCCGGCGCATTAGTTAACCCGAAAGGCATAACTACAAACTCATAATGCCCGTATCTCGTCCGAAAGGCTGTCTTCGGCACGTCGGACTCCCTCACCCGGAGCTGATAGTACCCCGATTTTAAATCAATCTTCGAGAACACCGCAGCTCCCTGCAACTGATCGAACAAGTCGTCAATCCTCGGCAAAGGGTACTTGTTCTTGATGGTCACTTTGTTTAGTTCGCGATAGTCGATACACAAACGTAGTGAACCATCCTTCTTACGCACAAACAAGACCGGTGCGCCCCAAGGCGAGGCGCTCGGTCGAACATACCCCGACTCCGTAAGTTCACTCAACTGCTTTCTTCAACTCGGCCATCTCTGAAGGTGCCATGCGATACGGCGCTGAAATCGGAGCCGCGCCCGGCTCTAATTCTATAACAAACTCAACCTCACGATCCGGTGGCAATCCGGCAACTCGTCAGAAATACATCAGAAACTCACTAACGACGGAATCGACGAAAACTCGACTCCACCATTCTCCGCCTTCAAGGCGTAGCACCAATAACCAAGACACCCCTTTCGCAGAGTATCACCGCCTTCAAGGCGTTAATAACAAACTTCTGGTTTCTCTTTCGCCCCGCGAAAGAGTGTTCAGTGCCGTCCTCGGCTAACATGGTAATGATCCTCGTGCGGTAGTTCATGATTGCACCATGCCGCTCGAGCCAATCATTCTCGAGAATTAAATCCTCGCCCTCGATACTCACAACAATAAGATTAGAGAGCCAAGCCCTCTCACAAATGATCACAGAACAGTCCCAGACTTCTCGATCACCGACAATTCTATCACCGCTAGGAAGTTTAACGATGAAAGGCTCGCAAGGTGACAAGCAGTCGAGACTCAAACGGCGTACACACTTTAGAGAAATGAATGAATGCGTAGCACCCGAATCAAAAAGTACACCGACAGGATGAGAATGGATACGAACGGTACCTGTCGCCACAGTAGCTGCTGGGTCATCGGCCCTCCTCATCTCGTATATACGCGGCTGGGCGGAGCCGACACTGGAAGCTCCTCCTCTAGCGGGTTGACCCCGACCCCTACCTCGGCCGAAACTTGGTGGAGGCGGCGGAGCAAATGAGCCCTGGTTCACACTCGGCTCCATAGGTGCTGGGTGAGAAGAACGGGCGCCGCGAAACTGTCTGAGTTTCTCGCAAAAAGAAGCCTTGTGGCCCGACTGACCACAAGTATGACAAGTTAAAGGTGGACGAAGACAATCCCGGTTCACGTGGCCTGGCTTGCCACGCTTAAAGCATCCGGGGTCCTGACGACGGCCTGGCGGCACTAAAGCTCCCAGAGAAACGAGCCGAACCGCCCGTAGAAATATTTGCAGCCTGAGATTTCTGCTGGCCTCCACTCTTGGGACCAGAAAAATTTCCGACCGACTTCTGCTTCTTGCTCTCACGAGCCAAATCGCTAGCGGTCACCGACATATCATAAGCAAGGGCTCGACTCTGATAATCCTTCAGGGTAGTACAGACGAGCCCAGACATATAGTCCCGAATGGACAGTTTCATCCTCCTGGAAAAATGAAAAATCTTGTCGCTCTCTTCGACAACTTGGGTCTTCACATAACCCAACTCCTTGTTAAAGTCGGCAATGGCCTGAGATACGGGGATATCCCGTGGTTGAGCATCATAGAAAGCATGCACTCGAGCCTGTCTGACCGGCCACGGACAATATTCGGTCTCCATCAATTCTTGAAATTCGGCCCATGAAGCAACATGATCTTTGGGACCAACGACCTCCCACCAATCTGTAGCATCTCCCGTGAGAAAATATTGAGCAATAGGGACCTTACGGTCCTCGGGGCAGTTGGTAGCAGTGAATACTTTGGATATCTCCTTGATCCACCCTTCCCAGCCGATCGGGTCCGAAGCTCCCGAAAACTGGGGAGGATGCATCTTGATGACATCCTGAAGCCAACGATCCGTTCCGCCCCGATTAGCATGGGCCTGATCGGGGTTCTGGACCACCTGAGCTATAGCCGCCATCTGGTTAACCATTTGCCGCATAATGGCCGCAATACCAAGATCGGCGCGCTCCCGAGAAGAAGCATGATCGTGACGGTCACCAGATCGCGGCCTCGAAGAATGCGACGTGGCCGCCCCACCGGCTGCCCCACGTCCCCGGCCGCGTCCACGACCACGACCACGACCACGGTTTCCTCCGGCATCCATACTGATGTTGAGAGATAACAGAAGTATATCGATGATGAGTAAGGGAGGAAAAGCAACTACGATTCAAAAGTGGAAATACAATGCAAGAAACAAAAGAGCCGAATAAGAAAACTTACGAGCACTGGAAGTACTGGGATGCTGGAAGCGGTGTGACAATGTGCAAAACAAAACACGACTAGACCCAAATAACCAACAAGCCTAGGTATCCATAAACCTAGAGCTCCGATACCATTTTCTGTAACACCCCGAGATATTCAGAGTATATTACAGCGCCGTGGACCCCCACATAAGACCCACCAGGCTACAAACAAGAAAACTCCACTCGACTAACCATCCCGGTTAGCGAGGACACACATTTAATTATAAGACATAAAAAGTTACGCCCGGAGCAACCGGCGAAATGATCATCAACCAACAATGTAACAATTTAAAAGTAGCACAATACGGAGTTTGAAATGAAAAGCCTAAGTACTCGCGAGTACACTCTATAAGTTTATCATTATTAGAACAACCAAATCGAAATGGACGAAAGAAATAGAAAGACCCAAATGCACATGTCAACGACCCTGGCCAACGTCCTCGTACTGTCCAGGTGCCCGCTCGTCCGGATAATCATAACCTGAAATCCATAACAAGAATTTCCCCAAAACGGGTCCCCAGAGGGGTTAGCAATTACGCTAGTACAAGTAATCAAGGCAAACCAATCGCTTACACATTTCATAGTACATGCACCAATATTATTTCAAAAACCAAAACCAGACATGTCTTTTCCTAAACAAACAAATACAATTAATTTTCCTAGACCGGACGAAGCCACGAATCCCACTCGAGGCCTCTAAGGACCCTCCCAAGCCGGCCACATTCACAAAACAAATCAAGCACCACACGTCACCTAGACCGGACGAAGCCACGAATCCCACTCGAGGCCTCTAAGGACCCTCCCGAGCTGGCTAGCGAATCAAACTCATGAATCCAGGACGAAGCCATAGATTCCCTCGAGGCCCCGTCGGACCCTCCCGAGGTGAGTAAAGCACACACAATATACATTACCATTTCACGTTAAGCATAAGGGTTTCCAAGAATACTTGCCTTGAATATTTTGATGACGCAACGAACGGAAAGGATAATCACCGACGAACACTAGGAATCAACGGAACCGAACCTAACGATTCGAAGAACATAATTATAACCAACTCTAGACGAATACGGAAATGGAATACACCCGAAAACCCACCTATGATTCATGTATATTCGCACAAAATAACAACGAGGGCGGACCACAACCAAACCCCCCTCGATTCCGCAAAACTATGAAAATATACCATGAATCCGTAGGAAAATTAATGATATCAACAAGATTAATCATATTCATCAAGAATCCATCAACAAAACGGAAAGAATCGGACAAAAACCCCAAAATCCCCAATTATCCAAAAGGGAGGGTTTCAAGAAATATTACCTTTGGAGATTCAAGTACTAAGATCCGTAGAACACGCGTTGGATTGATTGTCCGGGCTTCACTACCGAAGAAAATTGATGAAAATCAACCCCCCAATGAATAATGATGAAGAACTCTCCCCCTCTATCTCACTCTCTCTCGCGTCACAGGAAGAAGAAGGAAATGAGCAGCGGACGCTCAAAACGACACAATTATAGGGGGTTGACCGCATTGTGTGCCGCGGCACAGGCCAAAAATTACTCCCAGGGTTCGGCAGTGTGCCGCGGCACAGCTGAGGTGTGCCGCGGCACCCGGTACAGGCAGGTTTTGGTCGCAGATGTCACACGAGTGTGCCGCGGCACTGGCTTGGCATTTTGCCGCGGCACCGGATGGGTGTGCCGCGGCACACAGTACAGTTCGTTTGGCCAACAACTGAAGAAATTTGTGTGCCGCGGCACACACATCTTGTGCCGCGGCCCACACCCCCTTTTGGGTCCCAAAATGATAAAAATGATCCGGAAAGAGAATAAAACGATAGGAATCAATATTTGGGAACCAATAACACGAAACGGATCCACGGCAACCCCGAAACGGCGGTTCCGCACCACAATAACGAGAATACAGTTCAACAGTTGATAGGAAGGATACACTGAAAGGTACACGAGGGTCACTATGACCGAGAAATATACCAAAAATGAAAATACAAGGAAAAGAAAAATATCGGATATTACACCGGCCAAGAAAGGAGTGATTCATATGATCTCAGGGGGACCAACCGATGAAAGTTCTAATCAAGCCAGAAAAGCTCACACGCAAAAAATAAAATATCGCCAGTTCAAAGAGGTCGCCTTCGTAAGCAGAGGACCCGTTATCCAATTTAGTCCTACAGACTATAACGGGATACATGCACCCCATAATGACGCACTTGTCATCACAGCAGAAATAGCCCGTTATGACGTACAAAGGGTCTTCATTGATATTGGAAGCTCGGTGGATATACTGTTTTACGACTGCTTCAAACAAATGAATCTCTAGGTGGAATTAAGAAGGGTGGATACGACACTCTATGGGTTTTGTATGATCGAGGTATAGCCAGTAGGAGAGGTAGTACTTCTGGTGGCCTAAGGTCGGGTACCTCACATGAAGGTCAAGACAATTAGATATTTAGTAGTCGACACTAAATCCGCCTATAACGCCATTATAGGGCGTCCGGGTCTCAAAAAATTTGAAGCTGTGGCGTTTATTTGCCACATGAAGGTAAAATTCCCGATGGGAAATGAGGTAGGAGAGAAAGTTGAAGACTAATTCATTTCTCGATCTTGTTACCAGTCAACAGTGAAGCATGGGGTGCAAAACAATAAAAGAACACCCAAGTTAAGAGGTTCGGATCCAGAATAGAAAAAAGATAAGAAGCTAAGAGCGGTGGAGGGAGCTCATGAGGAAGGTGTCAACCTAATGAAGGGTTAATGGAGATAGAATTAATCCCAGGCAAGCCAGAAACAAAAACTCGCATGGGAAGTCGGCTGGATGATGGGGTAAGAGAAAGTCTGATTCACTTATTAAGGAAATTTGTAGACATCTTCACATTTACGACCGAATACTTGGTAGGAATAAGTCCAACAGCTTCCGAGCACGATTAAACATAGACCCAACAGTGAGGCCGGTGAAGCAGAAGAGAAGGCATTTTGGACCAGAGATGGATGAAATTATTAGAGAGGAGGTTGATAAACTCCTCCGAGATAGACAAATAACTGAAATTCAGTTCCCATAGTGGTTATCCAACGTTGTCATGGTGGGAAGAGCCAAGGGAAATGGAAATGCATATGGATTTCCGAGACCTAAACAAGGCATGTCCTAAGGATCACTATCCGTTGCCTCGCATAGATCAACTGGTCGACTCGACTTCGGGGTGCGAGCTGCTCAACATGATGGACGCCTCCCAGGGATATCATCAAATCCCCTTAGCACCCTAAGATAGCAAGAGCCAGCTTCGTAGTATCAAAAGGAACTTTCTGTTGCGTACGCATGCCCTTTGGGTTAAAAAATACGGGACCCAGGTATCAGAGATGGTCGATAGAATCTTTAAATCACAAATCGGTAGAAACATGGAGGTCTATGTGGAGGACATGCTGGTGAAAAGTGTAAGGGCAGGAGAACATATAAAAGATCTAGAAGAAACATTTGAAAATCTGCACACATACACGATGAAGCTCAATCCATCGAAATGTTCTTTTGGGGTGAGATAGGGAAAATTTTTAGGATATGTGGTTACGGAGCAGGGAATCAAAGTCAACCCGGAGAAAGTAAAAGTAGTATTACAAATGAACCCGCCAGAAATATGAAGGATATTCAAATACTAATGGGAAGGATAGCCGGGCTGAGCCGATTTATCTCCCGCTCGATCGAGAAGGGTTTCCCCTTCTTCAAGCTCTTGAGAAAGGGAAATAAATTCGAATCGACCTCCAAAGCGCAAGTAGCGTTTGACAAATTAAAAGAGTATTTAGCTGAACTACCACTGCTCACCAAACCAATACTAGGAGAAGAGCTAGTACTATACCTATACGTTGGAAATAAGGTGGTCAGTTCGGTCCTGTTAAGAGAAGAAGTGAACCAGCAAAAGCCTATCTATTACACTGGCCGAATTTTATAAGGGGTAGAGCGGAACTACTCTGATTTGGAAAAAGGAACCCTAGCGTTGGTAGTTACAGCTCGGTGGCTTAGACCGTGTTTTCTTGCCCATCATATGAAGCTACGGACTAACTTACCTTTGATGGAGACACTAGGGCGACCAAACGCATCAGGTCGCCTGGTGAAATGGGCGGTAGAGATGGGGGAATATGACATGAAATACGAACCGAGAACAGCAATCAAGGCCCAAACTTTGGCATATTTCATTCAAGAAAGGGCTACACCATCAATGTCGGAAGGCCAGTGGCTTTTACATGTTGATGGATCAGCCACGACAGGTGGCTCCAGAGTAGGTATAATTCTCACCACCCCGGAAGGGGATCATTTGGAATATGCTGTGAAGTTCGATTTTAATGCCTCTAACAATGAGGCCGAATATGAAGCCCTAGTAAAGGGAATGCAGCTAGGGATAGATTTAGGCACGCGATGACTTATCGCATTCCGACTCTCAGCTGGTCACGCAACAAGTAGGAGGAAAATTTGAAATAAACGAGGAACGAATGAAGAGGTACGTCGAGGAAGTAAAAGAGGCTGCCAAGAAATTAGGAGAATGGGTATTGATCCATATTCCCAGAGTAGAGAATGTGAGAGCGGATTATTTGGCAAAAATGAGAAGTTCCTTAGTGGACTATCAGTCACGAACAATAACAATTTTAGGAGTAGCTCGGAGTAGCATCGCAAGGCAGGTGATGGAGATAAATGAAATAGCAGATTAGCAGCTCCCTTATTAGCATATCTAAATAGAGTAGATCTGCCCAACGACAAGCAGGAGAAAGCAAAAATTGTGCGAAGAGTGGCTAGATTTTGTTGCATTAATGGTGAGCTATACAAAAGATCTTACATCGGACCATACCTGAGGTGTGTCTCGGAAGAATAAGGGGGGACATACTAGAGGAAATTCATGAAGGATGCTGCGGTGATCACACAAATAAAGAGCATTGATTAGTAAGACGTTAAGAGCAAGTTTTTTCTGGCCGATGATAAGCAAGAGGGCAGTCGAGATAGTTAAGCGTTGCAAAAATGTCAAATTTACGCGCCGCTAATACACATCCCAACAGAGAATATGATCACTATGGGGGCACCCTGCCCATTCGCTAAATGGGGGATCGACATTATGGGATAATTCGCAGCTGGCTCAGGAGGAAGGAAGGTTTTGGTGGTGGCCGTCGATTACTTCAGTAAATGGCTGGAGGAAGAACCAGTAGCCACCATTACCGGCAATGGATAATAAGTTTTTTGTTTAACAACATCTGCTGCAGGTACGGGGCACCCAAATACTCATCTCGGATAATGGGGCGCAATTTAATGGAAGAGAACCCAATCCTGGTGCGAAAGAATGAACATCAAACAACAATTTGCTGCAGTAGCCCATCCACAGGCCAATGGACAGGTAGAAGTCACCAATAAAACAATTTTTCAAGGGATAAAAACTCGCCTGGATAAAGCAGGGTGAACTTGTAATACCCGAGATTTTCATTCTGATTAATTAGAATTTTTCATTTTAGACCAGAAATTTCTCGGTTGTCGAGCGTTGGTATTATTTTTTCAACGACTGATTTTGTGTTTATGACCATGTGTGGTGATTTGTTATATGTTGTTTTCATTGCGGATCGATGATGTTGTTTGCAATCATTTCGTCGTGTTTGTTCTATGCGTTTCCGGAAATCGAGTCGTCAGGTCATGGCAGCAGGGCATTGGCCGGACAGGTGTGGCAGGAACCGACATGATAGCTGGGCACTGGCCGGGCAGGTGCGGCAGGAACCGGCATAGCGCACACTACTGTCGGTGGACAGCGCGCGCTAACTCGGCAGGCATAGTGCACGCTATCGGCCGCCCAGCGCACCTGGCTGGGTAGAGAGGTTTCTGAGGTTCTGGACTGTGGAAGGATCGGCAGGCAGCACACGCTACTGCCGGTCACTGCGCGCGCTAATCGGCAGGTGTAGCGCACGCTATCGGCCGCCCAGCGCACGCTACCTGGCCGAGCAGATTAGTCCAGGAGGTTCTGGAAGGGTTGACTAGCACGTGTCGGCAGGTCCCGGCCGAAGGTTCTGGACCAAGGCCGGCCCATTAGCGCACGCTACCGAAACTCTAGCGTGCGCTAATGTGCGTCTGTATAAATATATGACCGGGCAGACGTATTCTTCACCCATTTTCTCACCCTAACTCACCTCTTCCGAAACCAAGACTTGGAGAACACGAAGGCATGGTGTATAACTATCGATCCACGTTATTTTTGAGTTTCTAACATCGATTAATCATCCTATAACCTTCTCTGATCCATTGAATCAAGGTATGATTTCCTAAAAATCTAGTTTTGGGGATTTCGATTGATTTCATCCGTTTAAGTCGTATTAACTCATATTAGTGATGGATAATCGAATATTAAGTTGTACTCTATCAATTTCCTCATTTTTTCACGGTTTTATCATTACCGATTCGTCATTTAATTGAGTTCTCAATTGACGCCTTCAAGGTGTCCGGGAAAATGCCTCAGAGGGAAATTCGTCCGTTTTATGATGTTTTTCCTCGTGTGATTGATTGTTTTACTGATGATATGATACTAAGGTCGAACTCCCTGCGAAGAGCTGGTGTTTAACCTTTCCAATCGTCGTTTTCATCGGAGTTCCAGAGTTTTTCCGATCGGCCATATTCGTCGGAGTATTCGCGATAGATCACCAAGGCAAGTACCTTGATATAAGAACCATATCTACGTAAAATCATTGTTGCCGAAGTACATATATTATTATTTTATATATATATATATATATATATACATATGTTGGTGAACGTTTAGTGATTGATGCTAATATTAGTTTGACGTACTTAACTTGGATTAAAGTATAAACTATATTTATAAAGATAATATAGTCAGGTATATGTATTTAGCTGAACTACGATACAGGGATATATGTGTGGTGTTGGTTGTTTATACCTGAAGGCATATTGTGCTGAGTTTTGATTGATAGCGTGCGTGGTGTTGTTTGTCTGTAGTTAATGATTGACAGATAGTTCGTGTGAATTTATGTACTAATTTGATAATTGTTGCAATGATTGACCGTGTGCTTGATGTTTGAAATAATGTAAATTTTATGTTGTGAGAGACGTCGTATCCGGGAGCTTCTAAGGGCGGGGCGTGAACTCCGGCCTGGTGTATGTTGCAATGAGCGGCTCTATATGGTTGGTGAACACCGGTGTTACCTAATGCGTGATCAAGGGGAGGCTCTTGCAGGAGTGAACGTCGGTGCGGTGACATGTTCAAGGGGAGGCCAACATAGTGGAGTGAACGCCGGTGCACATGTGTGCAAGAGAGGAGCCTAGCAGGCTTATTGGTTACGGATATTCGAGTGACAGCTAAGACCCTAATACCGAATGATTTTCGTAATTCAAAAGTTCTTTCAACTCGCTTTAAAATGTTGGTCTCGATAAAGACTGAGATTCGTGTTTCGGAAAGTTTGTTTCAACTCGTTTTAAACGTTGGTATCAGGATTAATTAACCAAGGATATTTGACAAGATCTCCGAGGGTTAATTAATCAAGGGTCTTGAGCAGGATTTGTCGAAATGAGAGGCTGTGTCATTGATTGTGCTGTGATGATATTCTAAGGATTGGGTCAAGGACCCCGTGAGATGTTGAGATGATTGATCTTGTGATGATATTCTGTGAATTGGGTCGAGGAACCCGTGAGATGATTGAGATAATGGTTCTTGTAATGATAGTGTTTTGTAAATTGGGTCGAGGACCCCGAATAACGTTGAAATGGTTTTTCTTGTAAAACTGTTTTCACATACTGGGTCAAGGGCCCGAGAAATCTTCAAGTTATTTTCTAAAGCATTTTCATTCGATTTTTTTCAAAACCCCAAACCATTCAAAATGGCCCGAGTCAATAATAACGTTTTCAAATTATCTTATCAAAATATTTTCAATATATATTCCTTTTAAAAAGGGGTTTTTGAACTAGATCTTTTGACTCATTGGGCTCGTTTAAAGTTTCATTGGTGTTATGTTCCGTAAAAAAGATATAAATATGTAATTATCTTTCACCTTGTGTAAGTGAGTGATATTCTGTGCTGACTATGAGAATGTGCGGTTCGTGTTAAGGCTTCGCGGATGTGAAGTTTTGTGTTGATATTTTTCGTATATCTTGCATATTATGTACTTGCACTAGCAAAATTCCAATTTGCTAACCCCCGAGTTTTCGGGGGGTGGGTGCCTGTTATGCGCTCAGGTTTTGCAGCTCGGGATCAGTAATGGGATTGGCTTGGAATGAGATGGAGGACAATGATGCTAATCACATAAGAGTCAGAGTCTTTTCTTTTATTTCATTTTGGTCAGTATTTCTCTTTTGGTCGAGTATTCACCCTTGCACGGGTGTAGTTTTCATTTATTAAGTTGAGTTGTCATTCCTTTCTGTATTCAAGTTTATTATTGTCGTTGAATTGTGGACTATATTGGTTTTTGAATGGTTTGATGACCTTGTCGGTCTGTTTTATAATTAATTTGACCTCGGTCGGTCAATCATTGAGAAATATTTTGGAGTTTAGCCTGGTAGATTCTTGTAAGGGTCTACGACATGTGACATTCTCAATCGTATTCTGGGGGTGTTACAGAACTCAGCTTGGTGCTATGGTCCTACAGAACCACACATAGGTCCTCAACAGGAGAAACACCTTTTAGTATGGTGTATGGATCCGAAGCAGTAATCGTGGCAGAGGTCGTAGAAATGTCGCATCGAGTTCGATGGTTCAATGAAGAAGAAAATGAAGAAATAAGAAGGAAGCACTAGATACTATTGAAGAAAGAAGAGAAATATCTGCGGCACGAACTAAGAGATACAATAGTTCGATAAAAGCAGCTCACGATAAGAAGGTTAAGAAAAGACAGTTCCAAGTCGGTGACTTGGTGCTCAAGCGAGCTGATTCTCTAAAAAAATCGGAAAGCTGGAACCAAATTGGGAAGGCCCTTACAAGGTGATCCAAATCTACACCGGGGGAGCTTACAAACTCGAGGATATGGAAGGACGCCCCATTAATAGAGCTTGGAACATATGCCATTTGAAAAAGTATTTTGTGTGAAGAAACGTTTGGTGTAAAAGAGCTTATAATATTTTAATAAAAGTCCATTACCAAAGAAATTCAAGCAAGGGTGAACTGTCCTAAAAATCTGATCGGGTGAAACACCCTCATATTCAAACAAGGGTGAACTGCCCTAAAAATTTGATCGGGTGAAACGCACCAGTTTCAAACAAAGGTGAGCTACCCTAAAAATCTGATCAGGTAAAACGCCATCAGATTTAAACAAGGGTGAACTGTCCTAAGAATCTGATCGGGAGAAACGCCCTCAGATTCAAATAAGGTTGAATTGTCCTAAAAATCTGATCGGGTGAAACGCCCTCAGATTCAAACAAGGGTGAGCAGCCCTAAATATCTGATCAGGTGAAACGAATTCACCTGCAATCACCTTCGACAGTAGCACCGAGCCACATCAACTTTATAAAAATTATATGAGATCAGCAGCATGTATATCTGAGCTACACTGACCCAAAAGAATTATATTTTGAAAGGTCGGTAGTAGGTAGCCCCGAGGTACATCAACTTTATATAAATTATATGAGATCAGCAGCATGTATATCCAGACTACACTGACCCAAAAGAATTATATTTTGAAAGGTCGGTAGTAGGTAGCCCCGAGGTACATCAACTTTATATAAATTATATGAGATCAGCAGCATGTATATCCAGACTACACTGACCCAAAAGAATTATATTTTGAAATGTCGGTAGTAGGTAGCCCTGAGTTACATCAACTTTATAAAAATTATATGAGATCAGTAGCATGTATATCCGGACTACACTAACCAAAAAAAATTATATTTTGAAAGGTCGGTAGTAGGTAGCCCCGAGCAACATCAACTTTATAAAAATTATACGAGATCAGCAGCATGTGTATCTGGGCTACACTGACCCAAAAGAATTATATTTTGAAAGGTCGGTAGTAGGTAGCCCGAGCTACATCAACTTTATAAAAATTATATATTGAAGTCAGCAACATATAGACTTGCGCTACATTAATTTCATAAAAATATTATTGATATCATAACATGTATATTCGATCTATATAGTCAAATAAAAGACAGAGTAAAAGAAAACTAAGAAAGCAAAGAGTAAAGAGGTATTCATTGAAAAACATACAGCTGTGCTATGACAAAGAAATATATATATATATATATATAAATATATATATATATACATATATATATGGGATCCTATGAGAATGGTTTTTATATTGGGAATTGAGAATAAATCTGAATCATTAATCTGTGTGTGATGTACGGTCCAAATTGGCTTATGCATGCAATATATGTATTTCGTGCATCAAACTTGCAATGCATAAAAACTTTGCATTCTATGCATCAAAATATCGATGCAGTAGAATATCACATTCTATGCATACGTTTTGGTGAGAATAAATCTAGGTCATCCATTTAATCAAGATCTATGGATCAAATTCATTCTTATTTCTTAACTTAAGTATCATTCTCACCAGAACCCACCCATATATATATATATACACACACACACAAACAAGCTAAACTACGGGCTCAGGGGAGTCGGGGGAAGATGAGGCCTCAGGGTCAACCCCTCCAGTGTTCCTTACACTCTTTGGATCCTCCCATTGCTGACTGAGAAGAACCTATAGAGTCGCGCATAAAGGATTAATGATGGATTAAATTAGGCATATTCTCTCTTAATAAATATTAGACATTGGATGTCTAATTGAATTTAATTTACCGAATAGATTAAATCGGTCAGATGAATTAAATAATTATTGGGTAATTAATTAATTCAAATATAATTATTCCTTGGAGAAATTAATTATATAGTATTTGATATAATTAACTAATTAGATTAATTAATTAATTTAAATACCAAGTGGCGGACCGAGGTTTATCTGTCGGGATAGACTCACAGGGTCAAGAACACGGACTAAATGGTTGGACCATTTAAATAGTCCATTATGGCCGTTCATTTATGTAGGCACTCACATGCTTGGTGAATTTTGTCATAACATGTATGTGAATGAATAATATATGGGGATAAGACTTTGAAAAGGTTGCGAGGATGTTTTATATAATATCACTCCTTTTGCAAAGGAACCTTACGAGAGAGAACTAACACAGAACAAAAACATAGTTTTTCTACTTGGTTAATCACTTCTGGGTCTTGAGAATTAAAAGGCATACTCCATATCTTCTTATAGCCGTGTTCTTGCAGAACAAGAAGAAAGAGTTTATTCCAGGTATTTTTCCGACGCATGTTTTGTAGAGACGTTCGGCACTTTCGACGTTGGAATTTCCAAAAGCTTCACGGATTGGATTCGTGCTCGTCATCATCAATATAAAGAAGTCGGGTCTACGAGGGTATGATTTCGATTCTTTAATTTATTTGTTTATACTATCCTTGATCGATCCTCTTTAGGAGTTCGGATGAGCACATTTTGTGCGATTTTATTTCCGCTGCATATTCGATTTATGGCCTGAACTCCAAAAGCAAAATCAAAATACTGTGTCGCGGCTGGAGCAAGTCAGGCAGTTGAATTATGATAGTGAGCAAGGAGGGATGAGCGATAATCTCCCAAGAAGGACCGCCCGACATCAGTAATCAAGAAGCGGCGCTGGCCGTAGCCATCCGGTTTCGGGCCTCGGCCCGCCGGTTCACGGTTCATAAGAGGGTGAACCAAACCGGCCCTTGAATGAGGGAGGCGGTTCCGGGCGGGCTTAAAAACCGGCGGTTCCGAGCCGGTTAAAAACCACCGGTTCCAGTATGGACCGCTGGTTCCGGAATTCACATTTTTTTTTGCTGTTTAATTAAAACACTACTAAATAAAAATTATTAAAGCATAAATTAAAATAAACATACAAACAAGTGAAAAGAGGAAATATTACAAGTAATATGATAATACTAAACTAAATAAGTGCTCGATACATTTGAAAAGAAAAAAATAAAATAAAAAGGACTTGAGCTCAATTTTAAAATTAAAATTGAGTTGCCTACGTATTCTCAAAGAGGAATCAAAGTCCACGTAGTTTGATACATTTTTAATGCTTCCTAGTTCTCGTCCGCTGCCGATCGATCACTTTTGATGAACTCTTCATTTTCGCTCTCATCTACATCATCCCAATTAAATTCTTGATCTCTAAGCTCCGCCTTCGACCAATCATCAAGTAACACTGTGGCTTCAATGTCTATTGGTTTCATCGTTGATCTTCTTTGGTCTAACATTAGTCTGCTAGTACTAAAAGCTTGTTCGACGAAGATGGTAGATGTGGGGACGACAAATAACTCCTTCGCCATAATAGAGAGAATTGGATACTCCATTCTCTTTGACCACCACTTCATCACGTCGATTTGGGGAGTACTATCTTCAACACCAAAAATAAAAACGACAACCCAAATACATATCCAATTCACTATTACCTTGGCCCCTAGGAAGTTCATAAGATTTATCTTGGTACATGTTATTTAATTGTTGTTTCATTTCATTTATATTATTTAAATCAAGTGATATAAGTTAAGAGGTAGTAGTAGAAATTAGTGTTTCATTTATATTAAGATCACTACCATACATCATCCTATATTCGGCAAAAAGAGTCCTTAATGTTCTTTCTGAATCATCTTTTATTTATGAAACATTAAGAATATTAAATGCAACTAATTCTCCAACAACTTTTACATTTAAAAAGTCCATTTGCTTGAAAGCACCATAATATATATCTAACATTTGACGAACACCATCATATTTCCATTTAAGATCTAAACATTTAGCTACTAAGAAAACATCCGGAATGTAAGAAAAATATTTTAGCCATTTTTGCACCATAAAATAAATCACACCTTGCAAATTTGATCTAGTAAAACAAGTCTTAAAACTAAGGGCAATGTACATGCAATGTTCTAACACACGAACGGAAGTACAATAATAAGCACCCGATAATTGCATAGTAGCATTGTTAAAAACTTTTAATAAACAATATAAATCCATACATTGATCCTAATGACAAGGCAATAATGTTAGTTCCGCAGCAAATTATTTTCTAAAAAATCCACATAAATATTCTTTATATTCTAAAGTACTATTAATCATTTCTTAAGTTGAATTCCAACGATGTGATACATCTCTAACAAAACTCATATGTGCAATAGATTTATTCCTACAATATATTTGCCATTTTTTCCTAACTGTATGTTTTTATGCAAACATGAAACGCCTTTTCTAATTGGACTAATCGATTCATTAAAAATCTCAAGTGCATCTTGAACACAAATTCGAAATATGACAAATGCATATACTATGAAAATATTTTACACTAAAAGATGGAGTACATGCTTCAATAAGTTCGGGAATACTAGCGGTGTTAGCCGGTGCATTATCAAAACCAACCAAAAAAACTTTATTAATTAATAGATATTCATTTAAAACGGTAATAATTATTAAAGCAATATTATTAGCCGTGTGTGGATCATCGAACTCCCTAAATGTAATCAAACGTTTTTTGTAATATCCATTTATCATCCACTCAATGACAAGTAATTCACATGTAATTATTTTTATGATAACAATCCGTCCAAATATCCATACAAATTGAAGCTCTATGGTCTAGATGAATCAAATACCTCATTAACTCGTTCTTTTTATCAAAAGTTTGTCTCCTAATTCGCCTAAGCATAGTACTTCTACTAATATGCATCTTTTATAGATATTTCATAACTTTTTTTATCGGCAAATTTAAAAGGTAGTTTTTCCATTGCACAATACCTAGCCATAACATTTTCGGCACGATTATGAGTATACTTAAATAAAGAGAGATTAGAAGGCCTACCTGTCACCGAGGAAGTTGTTCCACCACGTATTTGATTTTGGTTTGTTGCAATTTCAAATTCTACTGGATGATAACTCTCCATATGTCGGGCTAGTGTGCCAATTTCCATAACCTCCTCTGTGCATCCACTTGTATACGTTATTGCAATAGTTACAATAGGCGTCGAATTTAGTTACCTTGTCACCGGTATTGTTTGAGCTTGTCTCTGTTCCGGCGGGTACGACCCTAGGCACTTTTTTAAATGCTTAGTGAAGATTGGTGAGGTGAGAGCTCTCGTTGGTGGTGGTGCTTGGACTTCTTCTTCTTCTTCTTCTACCAAATTAGATTGTTGTTGAGATTCTCGGTTAATAGCCTCCCTTCCTACGAAATTGGTCGTAATATTCGTGTTCTTCTTGTGCTTGAAGTCGTTCGGAATAGGCCCTTGAAATTTCTTCTATTGCACGAGCTTATCTTGCACCGGTTCTTCCTCCTCCTTTTAGTCGAGTTTGAGTAGTTTGAGTGGCATCCTCGCCTTGATTTTGAGCTAGGCTCTTGCCCTTGTCAGCATGAGTGGAAGTCGACATGATGTGATGATTGTGGGATGGTGGCGTGGCGGTGGAGTGAGCAGCGGAGATAGAGAGAGCATTGGAGAAAGAGAGGGCAGTGGAGATAGATAGTGAGACTGTGAGAGATAGAGAGAGCAGTAGAAAAAGAGAGCGATAGAGAGAGTGAGACTGTGTGAGATAGAGAGAGCAGTAGAGAGATAGAGAGAGCAGTGAGTGAGACAGAGAGCATGTGATACCCCGTAATAAATAAACTAGGTGATTTTATATTTTGTGAACCGTCAGATAAATTCGGTTATCGTGTCGGAATTGAGAACTATATCACCCCGTGTTGTTTATAGTAACTAACTTGAAATTTTTTGAAATTGCGGAGTGTTACTATATATTTTATATATAATGTAGCCGCCACACAAAAGAAAAAAAAAAGAGAGAGAAGAGATAGAAGGGAAGAAGGGTCGCGAACGACCTGGAAGAAAACAAAGAAAACAAAAAAAAAGAAGAAAAAAAGAGGATAAGTCTGAGAAGAATCGAGAGACTCTGGAGAGAGAGAAAGAAAAACAGAGAAAGAAGAGAAAAGAAGAAAGAAAGGAGAAGAGAGAGAGAGAGAGAGAGAAGAGAGAGATAAAAAGAAAAGAAAAACGAACGAATAGGAAGAACAAGAGAGAAAGAGAGAGAGAAGGTCATCCGCCACCGCCGAGAATTTTTCCGGTAAAATCTCACAATCTATATATCGTTTTGATCGCCTCAGCGAGCATGTCACAAATATCCGTCGATTTTTACAAACGGAGGCCGGAATAGCTGGAACGGGGCTGAAATCGCCGCTCGGCGTCGGGACCCCGTACGGCCATTCAGGCTGCCAAAACTTGAAACCTTTTATACCGTTAGGAATCCTCTTGACGAGCTTCATTCTTCTAGTTTTAGTTTCTGGTTTTGGTCGAGTATTATGGCGTGCGTGTGTGTTGTGCGTGTAGTGTGTGTGTGTGTGTTTGTGTGTACGGGTGTGTGCTGTGTGCGGGTGTATGTGTGTGTCACTGTGTGTGCGGGTGTGTGTGCGTGTAGTGTGTGTTTGTGTGTACGGATATGTGTGTGCTATGTGCGGGTGTATGTGTGTGTTACTGTGTGCGCGGGTGTGTGTGCGTATAGTGTATGTGTGTGTTGTACGTATATGTGTGTGTTTGTGGGTGCGGGTGTGTGTTTTTGTGGGTGTTGGTGTGTGATGTGTGTGGGTGTGAATCGTGAGTGTGTGTGTAACGGAAATGGGTGTGGATACGGGCCTTGCCGATTTGGAGTATCGGTGTGTTTTTACGTGTAACAATAGTGTTAATCGATGTTAAAGAAGCTCCCGGTGAGGTTATGATGGACAGGGAGACGTTAAAATGACTGTTAGATAGTCATATAAAGTTTTAGGGTAGAAAATATAAATTTTGAAAGCCTAGGGCTATGCCATTTGGGAATTAGAAATAAAGTTGGACTTGATTGAAGTTTTCTGAATCTTTATTTTGACCCTAAACTTTAATATTTTCGTTGAAAGGTATATAACCTTCTTGGTTTCAATCCAAAATGGGTCAAACGACTTTCAAATGGCTCCTAATTTGAAACACAATATTCTTACACCCCAATAACGCGCGGAGTGTGTCCGTAACTATGTCTCACTCAAACTCGGCTAAATTAGAAAGTAGAGTTCTAATGGTTATATAAATCTTAACCCGTTAATTATATAATATGATCCGTTTTATGTTGAAGGTTTGGCTAATCGCTCAGTCTATATTCCTTGTCAATCGAACCTTTTTCATTCGCTGGAATGCCAGGCAAGTACTTTGATTGCATTTATTGTACTTCGTGTGAATATGTGAAAAATGTGATTTTGTGAAAAGTGGCAATTCCCAAAAATGTGGTTTGTGCCATGTGGTTACTGAGTGTGTGTGAATCGAGTAAAAACCAGCGAGGGTTCCCCCTAGGATCCGTTAGACTGCGAGTATCTTCGGATCACTCGGTGGGGAATTTGCCAGAAATTCAGATTGTGTAATTTTTACACTTTAAAGTGTATGAGTGCAATATTTGTGACATGTGTGATTAGCTGAAAAGTGAATTTGCGAATACTCAGTATCATTGCGCATTGACATGAAATAATATGTCATAAACATGCATTGCGAAGCGAAAAGTGAAAATCCAATTAAGCGACTTCAGTTGGCCAAAAGAGCCGAGCGAAATGGGCACGTGTGCGTGAGTCATTGCATGCATGGGAATTGCATTGCATTGCACATACAATAATGATGATTGTGGTATTATATTCCAGAACATATGTGATAGCACTGTGATTTGGTTGTTTATTCACTTGTAGTACATATTAATGAATCGTTGTACTTGCAACGGCTGTTTGCTGACCCCTTCGGGGGTGAATATACTTGTTGTGTATTCAGGTGAAGGTCTTAGTGGCGAACCGGCGCAGGAAGGACACGAGGATGGCGAGCAACATTGATATCATGTACTATTTTGATCCGGAGGTCATTTTATCAAGGTCACGGCCGTGTTTTGGCTTTGTACTCGTGCGGGTACTGTCATATATTGTTTAGTGTGTTGGTGTTAGTTGTTTTTGATGTTGTTGGATCAGTTGTGAGTGGTTGTATCTGTTTTGATCCAACAGGACCATGTATTGGATTGCTTTGTGATGTATGTCATATTGAAGTTGGTGTTAGTTTTAAGGTGTGAATGTCTCGATTTTATTGATTGTTAATGTGTTTTATGTTGGTCTAAGCCTGGTAGGTTCTCCAAAAAGAATCTGCGGCAATGTAATAACTCTGTAAATCACGGGGGTATTATAGAGTGTGGTATCGGAGCTTAGGTTTATGGATACCTAGGCTATTGGTGTTTTGGGTTTGTCAAAGTTGAGTCGGTCGTCTGTTTATGATATCACTGGGTTGCTGCTACCTCGTGTGACCTGCGCTGTAAGTCCCTCTGATCCCCAATTTCTTTTTTTAATTATTTTAGTCCTGAACATATGGATTTTAAGTCCTTATTGTGAGCCGTATTCCATTGGGGCTGTGTTCATTGACTTCTGATCTTATCAGAAACCTGCGGGAAATCAGAGTAATCTGTTTGTATTTCTTCGAACTGTGTCCATTATTTTCCTTCATGTATATGTTTGTGTAACTTAAGCATAGTGGCATATGGAGATGGTAAGTCTATCGATTATAAGTCCCCTCTTAGTGGTGTGATGATTGTGTGATGTTAATTCAATCAACCTTGGTCGAGGGGCTAGAACTTGTTGGTGGTATTAGGGTTTTGGGATGTACAATGCGTATACGGTCCGGGTGAAAATAGTTATACAGTGTATTTTGAAATATTGGAATATTAACAATTCCTATATTCTTTTAAGAATGAGATTTTTAAGTATCAAGTTTAACCGCTGTGGGAGTACTTTTAAAGTGGTTTTTGAAACCCTTTCAAATGATGAAAACCCACGATTTAATATCGTTATATCAAATGAGTATGTATTTGGTGGAAAATCTTTTCTTTTCGATTAAACAATTAGTAGAAGAGGAAGGATCTTCATTTTATCTAAGTCCCAAGTAAATTTTTGAAACATTTTGGATTATAGACGTCTTCGAGAATTTTAAATATATAAATTATTTTGTGCATTATTTAAAAATGATTTCAAAATCGACGTGTAAAATAAAAAGCCTCCTCTTCCAATAAGAGTAAAGTAATTACAAGTTTTAGCGAAACATAGATCGCCCTCTTATTTTCAAAAGAATTGTTTTCATAAAGTGCTGGCACCACAATCGTAAAGTTTGGGATCGTGTGTCATGTTTGGACACGCGTTTGGTTGCGATTCAGATCGTTGCGTGTTTGTTGTCCTAGTGGGAGTATGGTTGTGATGGTGAATTCTGGTTTCGTATAGGTATGGCGCGCGCTATTGTGCAGAATTAGCGCACGCTACTTTGTGGATAGCGCACGCTAACGCGAGATGCAGAAACTACTGCATTCAACTGAGAGTTCGGCAGCGCACACTATGCAATTATATAACGCGCGCTAAGGTGCAACAATTAGCGCATGCTACGAGGAGGGTAACGCGCGCTAACTGGTAGTTCGGGGGCAGTCCAGGAGCTACTGGACTGGGACTGGAGGTCTCATTAGCGCACTCTAATGCTTGTAGTTAGCGCACGCTAATCTATCTGGCGTATAAACCGGACAGCAATCGTGATTCATCATTTCCACGTTTTCCTTTTTCCCCGCGGGTGACACCACAGTGTGAATCGAAGGCGACTAGGGTTCGCGATCTTGGCCGATTTTGTTCTGTTTAAAGGTGTTTTGAAGTATAACATCATCTAATCTATTGCTCTTCATCGGATCAAGGCAATTCCTTAATTTTTCTTGAGTTAACCATTTTGTAGATTTTGTTCTTGATCTCATTTTCAACCCGCTTATTATGAATCAATTGATGTTAAATGTTGTTGTGTTAGGAATACTTATTAGATTTTGATGATGTCATCCTTGTATTAATTCACTATTCAAATGTATGTTTAAAGTACTTGGCAAAATATAAAGAAGAACCATATGAGTATCTTCTGTAGGCGTTATAAGTTTAGGCTAAGTCTTGAATCGGCTAAGTATAGAACAGAACTTCAGACAGGTGTTTATCAGCCGAGTCTTGGTCAACTCAACTGATCAGAGAATGTTGACCATAGACGACTTATTATCAGAGAAGTTACATCAGAGAAGTCCTGGTCAACACATTTATCAGAGAAGTTTGACCAGACTGCAGTCAAGTGATCAGACGGAGTCCAGTCAACTGAAGTTTGACCATCAGATCAGGGAAGTTCATCAGGTCAGAAAACTTCAGATAGGTCGTCAGATCAGAGAAGATTAGTCGGGACAGAGAACTTCATCTCAGAGAAGTCATATCAGAGAAGTCCGACATCAGATAAGGATGACTGTATGAGATCAGATAAGTGATCAGCCAAGTAACTCAGTCCACGTCAGCATGCGTTGAAAAGTTAAGATACACGGAAAGTCACATGCGGGCGTAGAGAGACAGACTGGAGAGATTCCTGGAAAGTAATGAATTAAATATTCATCGAGACCCGCACTCTGAAGACTTTATGCATATTATAATCTAAAGATTCGGCGCTACAACGTGAAAGTCTTCACAAGCGGTCGGAAATGGATCAAAATAAGAGAATCCAGCCTTGCAATGTTCGGAAAGAAAAACAAAGAAGTCTATTTCTCCAACGGACGGATTTGTTACAGGAAGTGCAACGGCTATGAAGAAAGCTCAATGATCAAACTCTATAAATACCTGAAGATTTGAATTGAGCAAACAACGAAGCACACAAAGCGAACAATATTCTCAAGCGATCAAAGCAAATCAAAGCTATCAAAAGCATTCTATAGCTTCGTGAAAAGAGAAGCCTAACAGATCTTATTTGAAGAAGCTCTTAGTTGGAGAAGACAAACCACTCGTGTCTTTAGACCTGAGTTCGGGGTACTTCACTGGTTGAAGTTTGCAAGACTCATAGGCATCCAAGGATTTTAGATCAAGAGGTGCTAGGCAGTCAAAGGAGTTGCAACGACGGGATTTCCACTGGTTGGTTGTTGTAGCTAGGAAGAAGCACTGTAATATTTATCACTGGTTGAGAATTATAGTGAATTCATCCCCAACTAGTTTGGAGAAAAGTAGATTAGTAGAGGATTACCCCACCTCTGAGACCACTATAATTGCCTGCGTGTTTTACTGTTTAATCATCATACTTACCTGCTACATACATATTTACTGTTCCATTGTTTAGTTATTTGCTTTCGTCATCTGCTGTGTCTTCCGCATATCCTGTCTACAGACGACTTCAAGGCATCTGTACTTATCACAGCTAAGAAACTCCTTTCGTGGAAAAAGAGTTTCAACAAGTCTATTCATCCCTCCTAGACTTATTCCTGACGACTTGTGACCTACAAGTGGTAACAGAGCGGTTGGTTCAATTTTTCAGAACCAGATCCATATATCGAGGATATATATAATCTCTCATTTAGAATGGAACACATGCAACACATGCACTCTAGGTTACCTGTTTTTTCAGTTGACGAGTATGATCTTTGGAAGATAAGAATGCATACACATTTATCATCCATACATGACGACATGTGGTGCATAATTGAAGACGGTCCTTTCATCTCTGAAAAGGACAATTCTCCTGAGGAAATTGCAGTCGGGAAGCCAGAGAAGATTCCCAAGAAGAGGACGGAGCTGAACCTTAAAGAAAGGAAGCTGGCCAATCTTGACAACCGGGCCAGAGATGTGCTGTACCAGACTCTGAAACAAATCAACCATGGTCAAGATAAAGAATTGCAAGAATGCCAAAGAAATTTGGGATACATTAGCTGTAATGTGTGAGGGAACTGAGCTGATAAAAAAGAATAAGTTGTCAATTGCTACTCAAAAGTTTGACAACTTCAAAATGAAGAATGGCGAATCTATTGATCAAGTGGACACAAGATTCACAGAGATAATAAATGAAATCAATTCTCTGGGAAAAACATATGGCAACAGGGAGATGGCCCTGAAAGTTCTAAGATCTCTCAACCCAGAATGGAGTATGAAGGCAGTGGCCATGAGAGAGTCCAAGGATTTCAACAAGATAAAGATCCATGAGCTGTTCTCTGATCTAAAGGCTTATGAGTTCGAGCTTCCATGTTCATCATCAACCGAGCCTGCAGAGAAGGGAATAGCATTTGCAGTTGAGTCTACTTCCAAGAACCTATATGAAGTCAAGCCTCCAAATACCCTAGATTTTGAGGAAGAAATGGCATTCATAATGCAAAGATTCAGCAACTTCCGGAAAAACTACTCCAAGTATAAGAAGAATTATAAACAAAATCCAACGAGGAATCAAAAGGCTGGAAGATGGAAGGTTGAATGCTACAATTGTCATAAGACATGACATATATGAATTGACTGTCCTGATCTTAATAAGGATGAAGGCAAGAAAGAAGTGGGCAGAAAAGAAGACAAGAGAAAAGCTTTCATTGGAGAAGACCAAGAGAGAGTAGAATCTAGCCGTGGATTCTTCTCTGATGATGAAGAGGAGTACAACTGTCTGATGGCCAACTTAGCTGATGAAGAGGTAACATCCAAACCCTCAATTTCAAATAATAACAGCTCAGACATGTCTCAGGATATGGACTTACATGAATCTATCAATCAGCTCCTCAAAGACTTTGAGAAATTAAAATCTGCACACTTAACTGTATCAGCTGAGAAGACCCAGCTGCAAGATGAGAATAGGCAGCTGAAAAATAACTTTGAAAAACTCAGCCAAGAGTTAAAAAAACCAAATCTGAATTTGAAAAACAGGCTGAAGACAAGGCTGACAATACTACAGCTGAGATCAAAAGATTAACTGTTTTAAATAGCGAGAAATCAGCTGCACTTGCTCATGTTAAATATGAGTTTGCTAAACTGACACAGCTAAGTAACACACAAGCTAAGGAAATAACTTCCCTCAAGGCATGTATAACCTTGGATGAGTTGTGTATGAATAAAAGTCCACTTTATTCCAGATCAGGCCTTGGATATGACCCAAACACTCCCTCTAGTTCTAAAACTACTTTCATCAAGGGAGAAACACTTGTCTCGACTACTGATCCAACTTACAAACCTGTATTTCAAAATAGGCAGCAGCCAAGTCAAAAGTTTAGGCAGCAACCAAGGTTCACAAGGCAGCCACCTAGACAAGAGACTAGCCAATGGCCAAGGCAAAAGCAGCAGCCTAGACAACATGCCCACTATTATCAAAGACTCCGTAAAAATAGATTTCAAAATGGGAGGGGCAAATGGAAACCTCAAGGTTATCCAAGATTTCAAAATGAACAGGTGTGGAGACCCCAAAGATTTTATAAAATGGTCTCAGCCAAGATTTAGAAATGGCCCACACCACCAATTTTATGAGGCATATCCAGTACACAATCCTAACCGAAGATATAGGCCCAGACAACACACACCTTTTAGAGGGAATCACCATAACTTACATAATCCAAGGAGAAATCAATTCTCCAGGAAACCAACTAACCCCCGAGGACCCACACAGATTTGGGTACCTAAATCTATGCTTGTTTGATTGCAGAAAAGGTGGAAGGACTACTACCACATCTCCACAAATTCAAATATAGGAGGTGAAGAATGGTTTGTAGATTCTGGATGCTCAAGGCACATGACCGGGAACAAGAAGGTGCTATCAAATTATACCAAGGAAAGAGGCCCAGATGTAACCTTTGGAGATAGCTCTAGAGGTCAAACAAAAGGTTTTGGAGAGCTGTACAGAGGAAACATAACAATATTCAAAGTCCATTATGTCAAAGGGCTCAAATGCAACATTTTGAGCATAAGTCAGTTATGTGATGAGAAGAATCTAGTAGTCTTCACCATTTGGAAATGCATGGTGATAGATATCTTATCTGGAGAAGTGAAGCTACAAGGATTCATAAGGAGAGATGTCTACATGATAGATTGGAACACAGGAACTCCCAACACCTGTTTTCTATCCAAGACAATATCTGAAAATGGGTGGTTGTGGCACAAAAGACTATGTCACCTGAACTTTAAAGCCATCAACAAGATTAGTTCTCAAAAACTAGTCAGAGGGCTTCCAGAAGAAGTATTCAGAAAGGAAGCTCTTTGTTATGCATGTCGGAAAGGGAAGCAGACCAGAGCATCATTCAAGCCAGTCCAACCTACCACCCTCACCACAAGAATTCTAGATCTACTTCATATGGATCTCTTTGGCCCCATCAATCCAAGGACATTGAGTGGAAGGAAGCACGCTCTAGTAGTAGTAGATGACTACTCAAGATATACATGGATTGTTTTTTCTTCAAAAAAAGTGAAACTCTCACAAAGCTACCTGAGCTGCTAAGGAAGATCCAGAATGAGAAATCCCTTTCAATCATCAAGATCATATCAGATAGAGGAGGAGAATTTCTCAACAAAGCAATCACTGAATACAATGATCAGAATGGGATCCAGCACGAGGTCTCTATAGCCAGGACTCCACAGCAGAATATTGTTGCTGAAAGAAGAAACAGAACCCTGAAGGAAGCTGCCAGGTCCATGATTGCAGAAGCTAACCTGCCAAAGAGGTTTTGGGCTGAAGCTGTCAACATAGTATGCCACACTCAGAACATGAGTATGATAGTAGGGAGACATGGCAAAACTCCCTATGAGGTTTGGAATGGTATAACACCAACTGTTGCATATTTTCATATTTTTGGTTGTAAGTGTTTTATCCACAACAATGGCAAAACCCAACTAAATGCCTTTGATGCTAAAACTGATGATGGTCTCTTTATGGCATACTCACAAAAAAGTAAGGCATACAAAGTATTTGACAAAAGAACCTTAGTTGTGGAATAAACACCTCATGTTGTGTTTGATGAGTCTACTGTTGAGTACAGGAAACATGTGGAATTAATTGAGAATAAGTTCAAAACCGCCATCCTGGAAGAAGTCATAATTCATGATACAAGAATGATGGACTCACCTGCAGATCAGCCTGAAGACCCAACTGCAGATCAGATAGGACCCCAAAACCTACCTGATCTAGATGCAGCTAATGAAGACCCATATGTAGCTGATGAAGACCCATCTGCAGACCATACAAGATCCCCACCTGCAGATGACAAGACCGTAGCTGATACAGTTGCAGAACAAGGAGGCCAGAACCAAGCTGATGCAGAGAGAGAGGAAGTCCACCAAAGCAACTCAACAGGAGGAACAAACCCTGAAGAAGAAGAAATCCCCAAATGGCTTAGAGATCATCCCATTCAACAAATCATTGGAAACCTAACTGATGGAGTTAGAACCAAACAGTCCACAGTACCAGCAGGAATGAAAATGTTCTCATGTTTCATGTCTCAAATGGAAGCTAAGACAACAGAGCAAGTACTGTAGGATTACTCATGGATCAATGCAATGCAAGAAGAGCTCAATCAGATGGAAAGGAACAATGTCTGGGAACTAACAGACAGACCAGATCACAAGAAAGTTATTGGTACCAAATAGGTGTACAAGAACAAGTGTGATGAAGATGGAGCCGTTGTTAGGAATAAAGCCTGACTTGTTGCTAAAGGCTATGCACAATGTGAAGGAATAGATTTTGATGAAACTTATGCACCTGTTGCAAGATTGGAAGCCATCAGACTATTCCTTGCATATGCAGCATTCAAGGATTTTGAAGTCTACCAAATAGACGTGAAAAGTGCCTTTCTCAATGGAATTCTAGAAGAAGTCTATGTGGAGCAACCCCCCGGAGCATGGTATGAGACACTCTCTGTGTTTCTAGAGAAGAATGGATTCAGCAAAGGCAAGGTGGACAAGACCCTATTCAGAGTAGAGCATGAAGACCACATATTATTTGTTCAAATATATGTAGATGACATCATATTTGGCTCAACCAACCCAGAGCTATGTGAGAAATTCTCAAATCTCATGCAAGGAGAATTTGAGATGAGTATGATAGGCAACCTTAATTTCTTTCTCGGTTTGCAGGTCAAACAGATGAATAATGGAATTTTCATCAATTAAGCCAAATACACAAGAGACTTAATCAAGATATTTGGAATGGAATCAGCCAAACCAGCAAGAAGGAGGCAGCCCAATACAGAGGACTTATTGGACCACTCCTTTACCTGACTGCAAGCAGACCAGATATATCTTATGCTATAGGAGTATGTGCAAGATTTCAATCCAAGCCAAAGCAGTCTCACCAGGAAGCAGCTAAAAGGATTATCAGATACCTTAACTCTACAGTCAATGTTGGACTATGGTATCCTAAAGATGACAACTTCGAGCTATCAGGATACTCAGATGCAGACTTTGAAGGATGCAAGATTAATAAGAAAAGCACCAATGGAACGTGCCAATTCCTAGGAACCAGACTTATATCATGGTTTAGCAAAAAGCAAGTATCTAACTCAATATCAACAACAGAGTCAGAATACCTAGTTGCAGGTAGCTGTTGTGCACAGATTCTATGGATCAGACAACAGCTAAGGGACTACAACATAATCGCAAACGAAGTTCCTATATGGTGTGACAGCAGTAGTGCAATTAAATTAACGAACAATCCAGTATTGCACTCCAGGACAAAGCACATTGATGTTAAACATCATTTCATCAGAGATCATGTGCTAAATAAAAGAGTTAGAGTGGAAAGAGTCAGCACTGAATACCAAATTGCTGACATATTCACTTGCCAGAAGAAAAGTTTTTGGAGATGAGCAGAGAACTTGGTTTACTAGATTGGGAATCTAGTACAGACGAGAAAGCTACCTGATGTAGATCAGACAAGGAAAAGATAGCTGACCCACAGGTGACACAAGCTACCTGATGCAGAGCAGTCAAGAAGTCAAACAATCGACGAGCTAAGTTTCCTATCCCTGATCGACTCTTGAATATTATATTACTATTCATTTACACGTGGCAACTACACGTTCACACGACCTCCACTACGCCCAATTAAAAATTCAACCGTCAATTTTCAAATTCTCAAAAGTTGAACCAACACCTAATTTAATTTATTATTAAATTCAAAAAGTCTTTTCGAATGGCTATTTAAGTCGGTGAAAATAGTTTTTCAGAAACTTATCGTCTTCAAACTTGAGAAACCCTAATTTTCTAGAGCAAGAAAAACCCTCGAACATTCAATACACTCAGACGAAAAACTTAATCTTTTGCAGAAATGGAGGCTACCCAATACTACAAAGGCATCAAACTCAAGCTTGTGAAGGACCAGATTATCTTCAGCCTCTTGGTCTATTTTGAAGGCTTATTGGAGGCGAATCTGGCGACAGATATGCATTATATCATTCGGGCGATGAAGAAAAATGGGATCTACCCATTTCTGGATATCAACCCTAAGGTTCTCTACAAGGAAGCTGTTATTTCCTTCTTCGAGGGAGCAGAAGTGACTGAATCGGGAATTAAAAGCTCGATTTTTGGAGAAGAGGTGACGATTTCTCCTCAGATAGTCGCAAAGGCGTTCGGGATGAGATCCCGGGGAATTGCTGTTGAAGCCCTCAAGCAGAACGCAGCAGAGACCTAGTATGGAATCAAGCTACCGGAGCAGCCGTCGAATCTCAAGCTGACGGCAAAGAGAGGTGACTTGAAAAAGGAGTACCGATACGTTTTGGATATCACAAATAAAATTGTGATGGGGATGGCAGGCATCTACGACCAGCTGTCATCTGCCAAATTCATGGTACTGGGAGCCCTTCTCCAGCATGAGAGGATTGACTGGGCTGACTACGTATACAGACAGTTGGTCCGTGAAGTCAATAAAGTTCAGTGGATAGAAGTTGAGAAGAAATTCAAGACCAAGCTGGCTTTTGGAACGCAAATAATCTGGATCTTGGAATTCCTTGGGAAGGCGAAAGGGACTGCAGACCCCTTTCACGTAAACAAGAGACTTGGGCATCTGGACCAAGAAACATTGAAGAAACTGGGAGTCGAGAGGAAGGCTGCCCAATTGCTGAAGGATATGTCAAGTGGACCTCCCCCCTACAGAGGGCCTTCAGATTTAGATGAAGACCATTCTGATGCGGCCGACTTGTCTGCAGGACAGAAGTCACCTACAACCCACAAGTCACCTGCAGATAAGGAGTCACCTGTAGACCAGTCAGATTCAGACTCAGATAATACTTCTCTAGCTCTGAGATTCAAGAGGAAAGCGCCAATTGCAGAGGAGGTAGTTCATGTCACGTAATCACCTGATCAATCACCAAAAAGGCCTAGACGCCTTGATTTTGAAGATGCAGAGAAGCTCCCCCACTCACCTACACCTGAGCCATTCGAAGTATCTGCAGCGCAGATGCAGATAGTAACCACACCTGCCTGTTGAGGAGGATCAGCCTGATCACCCAGACCTAATGGCTGACATCATTCCTCTGCTGACTCTTCCAAGTATGACAGAAGAGGAATACGCAGACCTGATTATTAACATCCCTAAAGCAGGTTACTCCCTAAATCCTCTGGAGAACAACCCTTTGGAGCTATCAGTAGATCAACTACACCTGGTAAAACATCACTCTCTCAAAGTTTCTTTTGTCAATGTTTTTGAGGAATGGAAGAACTTAAAATCTCTTTCATTTACTCAACTTCAATTATCTTTTGAGAAGAGTAGCTGGGAATATCCCCTGGCTACAGAGCAAGTTCTCATGAGTTTTTGTCATGAGACAAATGTAATCTTAATGCTACAGGAGGACTGGTTCCTGTCCAATTTTAAAACTAATATGGACCACTTCGTCCTTCTTGTGATGGAGGGTGTGTTAGCTGGGAAAGTAGTTGAAGGTGAAAGTGAAGGAGAGGAAAAAGAAAAAGGAATAAAAATATAAGAAGTTGAAGAAAAAGAAGAATCTGAGATCAGAGAGGAAGAGGAAGAAAGGGTAGAAGAAGAAGAAAAATAATAGTTGAAAAACTGCCTTTAGGAAGAAGTTGAAAATACAGAAGAAATTGAAGCAGATGAAGATGTAGAAGAAGTTGAAGAAGAAGAAGAAAAGGAGGAAGAAAAAGAATCAGAGAAGGAGGAAGATAAGAAATAGGAAGATGATGATGAGCCTGGGGCACCTGATCAAGCCCCCAGTTCAGATCAGTCAAAGGAAGAGGATGACAGATCGGGGACACCTGACAAAACCCCATCTGATCAGCCTCCTGCAGACAGGAGTCTGCAATCAGACAGGTCGACCGCCAAACGACCTGCAGATATGGAAGGCTCTGAAGATTACCCCCCCAGAGAACACCTATCTCATCTGAGATGGCTGACCTGATCAAGCGCATAGATGAAGAGACAGTCAAACCTGACCTCCAATCCCTCAATGCAAAAATGGACACATTGCTACAGAAGATTGTTCCTCCACCTCCACCTACTAATTCCAGAATGCTTCTAGGCATGTCTGATTGGATGTCGAGAGTAGAACAGCTGTTAGCCATTTTGTTTGATGCTGGCAAAAAGGGGGAAGTGATAGAAAAGGGGGAAGTGAGAGGTCAGGGGGAAGAAAAAGGGAAGATGCAAATCAAACCCATCGAGCAAGGAGAAGATGCTGCTGAAGAAGTCAGAGAGGAGCTGAGGACCAAAGCAAGGAATGACCTCCCAGAAGTCAGAGAGGAGCTGAGGACAAAGCAAGGAATGACCTCCCTCTGATTCAAGCTGGGACTTCTAGTTTGAAGAGAAAAGAGTTGGCTGCTCCTGCTCCTGCTGTTGACCAACCTACAGATAGGAGGAGGAGAACCAGAGTAGGGGATGAGCAGAGATATGAATGGGAAGGCAAAGAACTTTGGTACGCTGATGAGTTTTTACCTGTTGAATATTTTCCAGTTTGGGAGAGGTAAAGAAGCAGTTCATAGAGAAGTATTATCTCTGGGAGTTACTCCAGGATAAAGACTGCTCCCCACAGCAGACGTATATCAACTACATGGACTCAATCTGGCCAAACCTCTGGGCTATCCAAAGAAAACATGCAAAAAAATGGGATGCCTTCCCCATGATCCCCTTGTTCAGACCTGAAGAACCTCCTACCTTGATGAACAATGAGTTGGATGAGCTGGCCCTGCAGAATGAGATTAAGAAGCTATGTGTAGAACAAAACTTCTCATCTGCAGAGAAGCAAGAGTTTGCATCTCTAGTAATTAAAAGGAAGTATGGCCTAGCACCTGTCAACAAGAGACCTATTGGTGCAAAACTGTTTAGGCCTTCCAAGCAGCCTGTCAGAAGAGGCAGAGGAAGAGGTAGATAGGAATTTATATTTTTACTTGTAATTTTCATTTTGGAATTTACTTGTAAATTTTGCATTACTTGTAAAAAATTTTTTGATGTATTTTTGTTCATTCAAAAAGCACTGTACTTGTTGTCATAAATGAAAAATTTTATAACAGTCATTTGAATGACAACCACTGGTTGTCTCAAAAGAAGACTGAGTTTGATTTCTGTCTTGCACTTTATCATGTGCAGACCTGTCTACATTTGAATGTTTTGCTTTAAGTTTTGCCATCATCAAAATAGGGGGAATTTGTTAGGAATACTTATTAGATTTTGATGATGTTATCCCTGTATTAATTAACTATTCAAATGTATGTTTAAATTACTTGGCAAAATATAAAGAAGAACCAAATGAGTATCTTCTATAGGCCTTATAAGTTTAGGCTAAGTCTTGAGTCGGCTAAGTATAGAACAGAACTTCAGACAAGTGTTTATCAGCCGAGTCTTGGTCAACTCAACTGATCAGAGAAGGTTGACCACAGACGACTTATTATCAGAGAAGTTACATCAGAGAAGTCATGGTCAACACATTTATCAGAGAAGTTTGACCAGACTGCAGTCAAGTGATCAGACGGAGTCCAGTCAACTGAAGTTTGACCATCAGATCAGGGAAGTTCATCAGGTCAGAAAACTTTAGATAGGTCATCAGATCAGAGAAGATTAGTCGGGACAGAGAACTTCATCTCAGAGAAGTTATATCAGAGAAGTCCTACATTAGATAAGGATGACTGTATGAGATCAGATAAGTGATCAGCCAAGTAACTCAGTCCACGTCAGCATGCGTTGAAAAGTCAAGAATCACGGAAAGTCACATGCAGGCGCAGAGAGATAGACTGGAGAGATTCCCGGAAAGCAATGAATTAAATATTCATCGAGACCCACACTCTAAAGACTTTATGCATATTATAATCTAAAGATTCGGCGCTACAACGTGAAAGTCTTCACAAACAGCCGGAAATGGATTAAAATAAGGGAATCCAGCCTTGCAACGTTCGGAAAGAAAAGCAAAGAAGTCTATTTCTCCAACGGATGGATTTATTACAGGAAGTGCAACAGCTATGAAGAAAGCTCAAGGATCGAACTCTATAAATACCTGAAGATTTGAATTGAGCAAACAACGAACCACACAAAGCGAACAATATTCTCAAGCGATCAAAGCAAATCAAAGCTATCAAAAGCATTCTATAGCTTCGTGAAAAGAGCAGCTTAACAGATCTTATTTGAAGAAGCTCTTAGTTGGAGAAGACAAATCACTCGTGTCTTTAAACCTGAGTTCGGGGTACTTCACTGGTTGAAATTTGCAAGATTGATAGGCATCCAAGGATTTTAGATCAAGAGGTGCAACGCAGTCAAAGGAGTTGCAACGACGGGATTTCCACTGACTGGAAGTTGTTGTAGCTAGGAAGAATCACTGTAATATTTATCACTGGTTGAGAATTATAGTGAATTCATCTCCAACTGGTTTGGAGAAAAGTGGATTAGTAGAGGATTACCCCACCTCTGAGACCACTATAATTGCCTACGTGTTTTACTATTTAATCATCATACTTACCTACTAAATACATGTTTACTGATCTATTATTTAGTTATTTGCTTTCGTTATCAGCTGTGTCTTCCGCATATCCTGTCTACAGACGACTTCAAGTCATCTGTACTTATCACAACTGAGAAACTCCTTTCGTGGAAAAAAAGTTTCAACAAGTCTATTCACCCCCCCTCTAGGCTTATTCCTGGCGACTTGTGACCTACATGTTGTTGGTCATGTCATATGAATTGTATATCCGTAATTCCGACTTGTTCAACTCGGTTGACAATTCTAAGGATTCTAAGGAACCGTGAACAATTAACGTTCGATCAAATGTCATAAACTATCGGTGAACAAAGCAAACGATCAAGTGGTGTCCCGTATCCCATATGATGGCAAATGATGCTTTCATAATACGTCCGAATTGTTGATGCTCCCGACAATTGTGGATTTGATTCTCTTTATCTTCTTGCTTTCCATCTCTAACTTGGTAGTTCTACGTATTGAGGACAAAACTCCCGTTGAGGGAGAGAAGAGTATAATAATCGAGATTCTTGCACTTGTACAATTTAGGGCCTTGAACCCTTATGTTTGACTCTGTTGTCGCACTGCAGAACTTGCGACACTACGCCATAGATGGCCTATGGCAACTCCTATAAAATGTTGCAAGAAGCAAAAAAAATGTTGATGTAGACAAGAAAATCAAAACGGCAACTCTTTTTTGGTGTTGCACTTTTCACCGCTGTCGTAGGTCCCTATAGCAACACTTATGTCACCTACTGCAACACCACTCTTTTTGTTACCATAAGACTGCAAGGCATCGTTACCTATAGTCTACAGCAACATTAAACAAGTGTTGCAGCAGAGGCCAATTTTCTGTAAAAGTAGGGGGCCACATATGGGACCCACATAATGGGCCCCATATGTGGGCCCCATACATGTTAGGGAACCCTGTTGCAACACTTTTTTACAACACTTTTTAAGTTTCTGCAACACCTTCTAGTAAGTAACTGCAATGTTTTTTATCTACAGCAACGTTTTTTTGTCTACAGCAACGTTTTTGTTGTCTACAACAACGTTATTTTTGTCTATTGCAACACTTTCACAAAAAAAAATTGACAGGAAATATTTGTTTATATTAATTACCAATCCATTACAATTCCGAATCCATCCATTCAAAATACAACCCATCCATCCAAAATATCTAAAAAACAGTACTTAAGGTTTACTTAAAAACAGTACTTAAGGTTTAATACAACGACCAAAAGCCATGAAATACAGTAATAGGAGTGTCGTTGTCGTTATCACTTGATATTGTGGGACAAAGTTCCACCAAAATGATGCTCAAGCTTGGGTTTACTTCGCCTAGTTTCTTAAGCACCCAAGTTAGGTTCTCCTTCACCTTCTTATTCACATGTGCATCTACTTCTTCTTGGACCTTCTTCTCCAGCTTTTCTTCCATTTCGTCAACAACTTCTTGCCTGATTTTGGCCGTCAAGTCAATGATCTGCGAGTTTGTCGTGCCAGAAGTGGAGCATTTGTCAGACTTTACACATCTTCCTATAAGCCATGAAGGACCATGTGATTTTCCATCCAATAGAAGTTCAGTGACACCTTCAGTCAGGACCAATAACCTTTTCAATTTTGTCCTACAAAATAAAGCCACGACCATGTCAAATTAAATAGACTTGAATGGAAGAATACACCTGGCATGTGATCAACTAAATAATAGAACACTTAAAATTATGAACTTAATTACTTTTCCATCAGTCATGTACTCGCGGCCCTCTTTTCGCTTACGAGTCTTAACAAAAAAAGGTTGTGTTTCAAAATTATACTCTATTAGAGACCATGTAAAAGGTTATATGCTAATTCAAGAGAAACAAAATTGATGGCAAACCACCAAGAACAAAGACAAATCACCAATAATAGAGATCGTCGGACATGCAAGTTACATATGAAAAGCACAACCTTTTCATACAAGAGTAAACAACGATCAGGGGAAAAGCACATAAAGACATCATATACATATGAAATCAGGTGTGAATTGCACTACCTGAGGTAAGATCAGAACAGCTTTATCTAGATTCACTTATAATCAAACAATGTCCCTTGCAACTTCCAGCAAACAATCAAAGTTGATTGCGAAGAATATGATCTCATTTGATCGATATTTTCATCAGAGTAACATTACAAGATAAATCACAAATGTGGGATTTCTATAAATGATCAGACTCGTTCTAAAGGACTGTAAAATCTGAAAATTGATTTCTTACCAAACACACCTAAGCAATTGGATAAAGCCACGCGATCATACGGAAGTTCTGGGAAAACTAAATGTAGTTCTAGCCTCTAGTTGACAAACAAAACCCAACCCATGTCACGCAACGGCCATGAAATGAAGAATACATATAACAAAACCAAATATATACTTGTAGCACCTCGAGTATAATAGCCAGTAGGCCTGGAAATTTCTTCGCAAGATTTTGTGCATCAACAGAATTTTAAAACGTCCCAACCGATCCTTTCCCCCCATAATCCCCAACTCTACAACCGCAATAACCAAATTGAGAAGAATAATAAAACAAGACATTAGAGTTACTGTTATGAATATATATGCAAAACTCGGACTTTCAGTTCGTACAAATACATTCCTTCTTGATCAATTTGTGTGTGTGTTTGATGTTGTGCGGCGATTAATACGCCTCAACGGCAATCGGCACAAGGGCCGAGCGACCAAAGTCAGCGTCAAATGATCCAAGGCATACTTACCAAATGAAGATGCCAGATCAAGTTCAAGTACCTAGCGATCGTCTTACAAGGCGATCGTCTCTAGTGCCCGACCAAGGACGATCGTCTTATGTCACATGTAAAGCCAACATCCATTAAGTCTACGAAGACCGAATCTCGAGATGAAGGCCCACGTGCAGACCAGCAAACGGTGCCACAGGAAAAGGCTTTTTGACTCCAGCCCATCATCAGTTGTAGGTGACAAGGACAACCTCTCACCTACCGACAGACCCACAAAAGGGTCCATGGTGGGACCTCCCAAGACTGCGACGGGAGGCAAGTGTTATCCTCTCATTGGTTCGCACATTTGGCTGCCAGTAGCAGGTGCGAACTTTAAGGAAACCGACCCACGTGCTCAGACGATCGCCCGTTTAATTTAATACAGGAAAGGCGATCGCCCGTTTGGGATTAAGACATCTCAACTACCTCCTCTTCTATAAATAGGAGACTCCCAGCATTTGGAAAAGGACAGTTGAATCCTACACAGAATTCCACAGACAGCACTTCACCTTTGTAACAAGAACTCACAGAGCATTACCTCTGGTTCTTCCGGCAATCATCAGCACTCAAGAGCTAGATAACTAGGGTCATTACACTCATTGTAATCGTACTCTAACATTAATAGTTGTACTCCAAAGTAGTATTATTATTAATAATATCTCGCGAGAGCATTCAAGCCCGAGATTAACAACCCCGGCAAATCTTGTGTTATTTTCATTCCATCGCTAGTGCAATTGCATTTTGTTTGTTACTCACCCATAGCCATATCCAGCAAATCATTCCGAATAATATTTTGGGTAACAACAATTGGCGCTAGAAGGAGGGCAGCTTAACCCTTATTTTCTCTCCGATCGTTTCGAAGAACACTCACTGTTCTCCAGAACATATACTTGAAGAAACACTCACTGTTCTTCAAAGAAAACCCTCGAGATAATGACGTCTGCTACCACCTCGAAGAGAGCCACTTTACGATCCGCCGGATGTCTTATTCCGGCCCAAACCGAGTCCCAACCTACGGCGGAAGGCAGCCGCGGCGACGCCAGACTCTCACTCCTGCCCCCGAGAGATGGCCCCAGCCTCTCACTCGATCAATTCCAAACCACGGAACAGATCGAGGAGGCCATGGCCATCCTAAGGGAGCGACGGAGAGCATGCGACGCACCCACTATTACCCCATCAGCCATCCGCCATGCGGGCAAACGAAAGCTCAAGGGGTTATATGTCGAGCAATCGTCAGAAAGCCCCGAGTCGCAAGAAAAGGCACTCGCGAGGCGGGACAGTTCCGTCTTCAGCCGCCTAGGAACTGTGTTAGACGTATTTTTATGCGCTTATTTATCACTATTTTATATCCATTTTAAGTCTAAATCTGCATAAATGAGCTTTTGATGCACTAACTTTATATGTTTTGCAGGAAATGGGAGTCCGAAAGCCTAAACTACAAAAAACGGGCGAAAACAATGATTTCTGGTCACGAGCCGCGGCACATGCACGGCACACAGAGAGCCCGAGCACGCTGTACCGGGGGCCGCGGCACGCAGAGGAATCCAAGTTCTTCGTCTGCGTTTGATTTCTATGCTTTCTTTAAATCTTTTTGTATTATTATTTTCTAGCATGTCAGGCTAGAACCCTAGTCTAGGATTTTGATGAAACCGAGGTTTTGATAAATTAACTTTTGATTTTGCATTATCAATTTAATTCCATTTTCTATTGAGTTTTCCCCAATTGTTTTTAATTACTATCAATTATGTGGCCTATGATTGATTTGTTTTGAGTACGCAACTCGAATCGGGAGAGGAGAGTTGGTAGGAAAAATTGGTGAGAACCGTTTTATCTTGTGAGATAGGAATATACTCATAGGAATTACGTGGCCTTTCTGAAGATTTTGTACTTTTTGCCTATTGTCGAATTAATTCACCTAGGAATAGAGTGTGTTACTCGCCGTAGAAAATTCTATTGACCTCGGGAGAGGCAGTAGAGTATTTTAGCAATCTTCGCCTTCAATAAATTGGGAAATCATTTAATTCATATAAATCAAGAGTAATTCGGATAAACCGAGGTGGATTCACAATCCTAGATTAATTCCTTATTTGATTTTCTTTCTTCGAACAATAGTTTTCACTATTTATTCTTTTATTAACTTTCTTTAATTATTACTTGCATCTCAAATTTCGGTAGTTCAAATAAAATTAGAATACGCATAAATTGGTAATTAGTAAGTCAGTCCTCGAGGGAACGATATCTTACTTATCACTTTATTACTTGTTTACGACAACGTGCACTTGCGTTCACCGAATTTCGCATCAAGTTTTTGGCGCCGTTGTCGGGGACTTTGTTTACTAATATCGATTTCAGTATTTCTAGTCTTAATTTGAACATTATTTTATTTTTGTGTAATTTTTTTTTAATTTTCCTTTCAGGAGTTTCTGGTTAGTGCATGACAAAACTCGGTAACGAAGGCATACTACCTTTGGATACTGAACTCGAGCGCACTCTTCGGAAAAACAAGAAGGAAAAGCGTGAGCTACCGGCGAAAGACAACATGGCCGATAACACAGAAAATCACGGAGGAGACAATCTTATGCAGCAAGCTCAACCGGCATTGGCACTCCGTGATTATGCAATGCCACAAATAAATGAAAACTTTTCGGGGATTCGGCGTCCAACCATCCAAGCGAACAACTTCGAGATTAAGCCGGCTATTATTCAGATGGTGCAAGCAAGCCAATTCTGTGGACTGGCGAACGATGACCCCAACGCACACATCGCTTCATTTCTCTAGATATGTGACACCTTCAAGAATAACGGTGTTACCGATGATGCTATTCGTCTGCGGCTTTTCCCTTTCTCTTTGAGGGACAAAGCCAAGTTTTGGTTGAATTCATTACCGCCGGGCTCTATCACGACTTGGGCAGAATTAGCACAAGCCTTTCTGGCTAAGTTCTTTCCACCATCGAAGACAGCGAGATTAAGAAACGAGATAACTACTTTAGGGTAATTTGATATGGAGTCGCTTCATGAAGCTTGGGAGCGATACAAGGATTTGCTAAGGAGATGCCCACATCATGGTCTACCGGATTGGCTACAAATTCAGACCTTTTATAACGGATTGAGTGCTTCTACACGCACCCTTGTTGATACAGCCGCTGGAGGAGCGTTAATGGGAAAAACTATGGCGGAAGCTCATTCTCTATTGGAGGCGATGGCTGCAAATGCTTATCAGTGGCCTTCCGAATGAGTGAACCCAAAGCGAGTTATGGGAGTTTCCGACAACGATCCGATCTCTACATTATCAGCCCAAGTTGCGGCGCTAACTCAACAATTGCAAGCTTTTTCACATGCTCCTTCCACCGTTACTACAGAATCATGTAATTGGTGTAATGGGTCTCATCCTAGCGCAGAATGCCAAGTTGGTAATCCTTTCGATCAACCTCCGATGGAACAAGCTCAGTTTGTGGGGAATGGGAATTGGCAGAATAATCCATATTCCAACACATACAATCAAGGGTGGCGAAATCACCCAAATTTCTCGTGGAAGAACGGACAAGCTTTAAATAAACCTCCGCAAGCTCAATTCACGCAGCCCCCACAGCAACCCCCTCAACCACCAAAGGTTTCCTTGGAAGATGCTCTTGCTCAAATGGCGGCTAATACGAGCCAATTCATGACCCGCACTGAGACTACTTTACAAAATCAGTCCGCCTCCATCCGAAACTTGGAAGTACAAATGGGGCAGATCGCTAATCTATTGTCCTCTCGACCTCAAGGTGTGTTACCCAGCGCCACCGAAATGAACCCCAAGGAAAACGTGCAAGCAATCGAGCTACGAAGCGGAAAGGAGCTGAAAGTGCAGCCTACCAATAACAAGGACAAGAGAGACCACAGCGAGAAAGAAAAGGACGAGGCGCCCAAGCCAAAGGCAGTGTCGACTACTCATCCCACTCCTCAAATTCCATTCCCACAACATATGCAAAAACAAAAATTGGACAAGCAATTCTCCAAGTTTCTTGACGTCTTCAAGAAAATACATATCAACATTCCATTTGCCGACGCCTTGGAACAAATGCCGAGTTATGTGAAGTTCATGAAAGAAATATTATCAAACAAAAGAAAGCTCGAGGAGTATGAGACAGTAGCTTTGACGGAGGAATGCAGCGCTATTCTACAGAAGAAGCTCCCACCTAAATTGAGGGATCCGGGAAGCTTTACTATTCCATGCACCATTGGGAATTCGTCCTTTGAAAGAGCCTTGTGTGATCTCGGAGCCATCATAAACCTTATGCCCCTTTCTATTTTTAAAAAGTTGGATATTGGGGAAGCCAAGCCGACGACGGTCTCTTTGCAATTAGCAGATAGATCTATCAAATATCCGAGGGGAGTAATAGAGGACGTCTTAGTCAAGGTCGATAAATTCATCTTTCCGGCCGATTTCATTGTGCTCGACATAGAGGAGGACCACGACATCCCAATTATCTTGGGAAGACCATTTTTGGCAACCGGCCGAACTTTAATAGATGTGGAAAAAGGGAAGCTTACTCTACGAGTTCAAGAGGAGCAAGTAACGTTCAATATCTTTCGATCCTTAAAATATCCTAATGATGCTGAAAATTGTTTCCAAGTTGATGTCATTAACTCGTGTGTAAGTAGAGCCTTTCGAGAGAATTACCCATCCGATCTACTGGAGTCCGTTTTAGTTGGGTCGACCTCCAAATTAAATTCAGAGCATGTAGCCTATGTACGACACATGGATGTTTCCCCACCATTTTTCACTCGTCGACCATGTGAGGAGCTCGGAAGTTCACCAACTCGACCCGTCTCATCAATTGAGAAACCCCCAAAGCTGGAACTCAAGCAGCTGCCGACTCATTTAAAATATGCATTTTTGGGACCCGACGATTCCTTGCCAGTCATTCTTTCGGCCACTTTAGCGGGGGATCAAGAGGAGAAATTATTGAGAGTTTTGAGGGAATACAAATCTGCTCTCGGTTGGTCTATTGCGGATATTAAGGGAATCATCCCGTCCATTTGCATGCATAAAATTTTGATGAGGAAGACTACAAACCATCTGTGGAACATCAGCGCCGTTTAAATCCAAATATGAAAGAGGTGGTAAAAGTTGAGGTTTTAAAACTCCTCGACGCAGGTATGATCTTTCCTATTTCTGATAGCAAGTGGGTAAGTCCGGTCCAAGTTGTGTCAAAGAAGGGTGGGATAACGGTTATTCAAAATGATAATAATGAATTAATTTCCACTAGGATTGTAACGGGGTGGCGTATGTGCATAGATTATAGAAAATTAAATAAAGCCACTAGAAAAGACCATTTCCCTTTACCTTTTATTGATCAAATGTTAGATAGATTAGCCGGACACGATTTCTATTGCTTTCTTGATGGTTATTCTGGGTATAATCAGATTTATATAGCCCCAGAAGACCAAGAAAAGACGACGTTTACATGTCCTTACGGCATTTTCGCTTATAGGCGCATGCCTTTTGGTTTATGTAATGCGCCGGCCACTTTTCAACGGTGTATGATGGCTATTTTTTCTGACACGGTAGAGCATTGCATTGAAATTTTTATGGATGATTTTTCTGTTTTCGGTGATTCGTTTGATATGTGCTTGCAGAATTTGCAGAAAGTCCTAAAAAGATGCGAAGAAACAAATTTGGTCTTGAACTGTGAGAAGTGCCATTTTATGGTCCAGGAGGGCATTGTACTTGGCCACCGAATATCCTCACATGGAATTGAAGTCGACCGGGCAAAAATTGAAACAATCGAGAAGATGCCCCCGCCTACTTCGGTAAAAGGGATAAGGAGCTTTTTGGGACACGCCGGTTTTTAACACCGCTTTATTAAGGATTTTTCAAAGATCACGAAGCCGTTGTGCAATCTGCTCATGAAGGATGTTCCGTTTAATTTTGACGAGTCGTGTACAGAAAGTTTCGATCTATTAAAGAAAGCTCTAAGCTCTGCCCCGGTGATAGTCGCTCCAGACTGGGACCTCCCATTCGAGTTGATGTGTGATGCTAGTGATTTTTCCATTGGGGCTGTTTTGGGATAGAGACGAGGGAAGGTGTTCCACGTCGTGTATTATGCAAGCCGAACTCTTGACGACGCCCAAAGAAATTATGCCACAACGGAAAAAGAATTATTGGCGGTGATCTTTGCTTTTGATAAATTCCGGACGTATTTATTGGGGACAAAGGTGATAGTGTGGACCGACCATTCGGCGATCAAATACCTTCTGGAGAAGAAGGATGCCAAACCAAGGTTGATAAGGTGGGTGCTTCTCCTCCAAGAATTCAATTTGGAAATCCGCGACAAAAAGGGGACCGAGAATGTTATTGCCAATCACCTTTCACGGTTAGAGAGTCCCCTTGAGAAGGGAGAAAGTCATCCACAAATTGTGGAAACCTTTCCCGATGAACAGCTCTACAAGTTGGGTTCGAAACACGCGCCTTGGTACGCTGATCTAGTGAACTATTTGGCGAGCAAAATAATTCCGAATGATCTCTCGCGTCATCAGAAGAAGTTGATTTCAGATGCTAAGTATTATTTGTGGGACGATCCTTTTCTGTTTAAAAGATGCCCTGATCAAATCATCCGCAGATGTGTTCCGGATGAGGAAATCCACAATGTGCTGAATCATTGTCATGCATCACCCTACGGTGGGCATTTTAGTGGAAATAGAACAGCGGCAAAAGTCTTACAATCGGGACTCTATTGGCCGTCATTATTCAAAGATGTTCACTCATTTGTGTCCACGTGTGATCAGTGTCAACGGACGGGAAACATCTCAAGACGACATGAAATGCCGTTGAACACCATACTTGAGGTTGAATTGTTCGACGTATGGGGGATCGACTTCATGGGTCCATTTCCTCCATCAAATAAAAATCTCTATATTCTGGTAGCAGTGGACTACGTCTCAAAGTGGGTCGAAGCGGTGGCATTACCAACGAATGGGTCCAATGTCGTAATCAAATTTATAAAAAAAAATATTTTCACGCGTTTTGGAACTCCACGTGCTATTATCAGTGATGGTGGTTCACACTTCGACAACAAATTCCTTGATGCGGTCTTGAGAAAATACGGAGTCACACATCGTGTTGCTACAGCCTACCATCCCCAAACGAGCGGTCAAGACGAGATATCAAATCGAGAGCTAAAGTGGATCTTGGAAAAAACAGTCAGCTCGTCTCGAAAAGATTGGTCCTTTAAACTCGATGATACACTTTGGGCATACCGTACTGCATATAAAACACCTATCGGGATGTCGCCTTACAGATTGGTTTATGGGAAAAATTGTCATTTGCCCGTAGAGATGGAACATCGTGCTTACTGGGCGATAAAGAAATTAAATTTTGATCTAAAATCTGCTGGTGAAAAGCGTTGTTTGCAGTTGAACGAGCTGGAAAAAATTCGCCATGATGCATACGAAAATGCGAAGCTTTATAAGGAGCGGACAAATATTTGGCATGATAAGCATATCACACATCGAGAGTTCATCCCGGGTCAAGAGGTGTTGTTGTTTAATTCTCGCTTAAGGTTATTCCCGGGGAAATTGCGTTCACGATGGTCGGGACCGTTTACAGTAGTTTAAGTGTTCCCACACGGAGCAGTGGAAGTGCAAAAAGATGACCGCAAATTCAAAGTTAATGGGCATCGGTTGAAGACCTACTTGGGTAATCCAATAGACGCGCAGAAGACGAGCATCGTCTTATCCACCGCCGGATGAATGTTAGAAAAGTCCGGCTGAAGACTATAAACTTAGCACTTCTCGGGAGGCAACCCGAGTATTAGTTGTAGATTTTTATTTTTCAGTATTTTCATGCATATTTAATTCTTCATTTTTCGTCATTTTTGCTTTGATATGCTCATCCCTCACGTTCTTGATGTGTTCCTTTGAAAATTCTGTGCAGAAATCACCCCAAGGGAAGAATTCAGCAATGGGTTGCGGCACAAGGATAGTGAGCCGCGGCACACATAAGTTGACACAAAAAGGCCAACCGAACTGTACTCTGTGCCGCGGCACGACCTTGCTGAGCCGCGGCACACCTGAACCCTGAGACGCGGCACAAAGGAAATGAGCCGCGGCACGCCCAATGCCCCAGAAATGCCCAGGTAACTGTACTCCGTGCCGCGGCACGGAACAAGTGAGCCGCGGCACACTTACACTACGAGCCGCTGCACCCGTATGTTGAGCCGCGGCGCATGGCGACATAGCAAACACGCCCAGGCAGGCTGTACTCTGGGCCGCGGCTCACTTAAGCTGTGCCGCGGCCCCCGTTGCGAAGATGAACAGCCCAGGCCTGCTTTATAACATCGATCGGTCGGCACACCAGGTAAGTTTTCTTCCCTTTCTTCGCACAGCGCTCGGCCGAACCCTATTCACTTCTTCTTCTTCTTGCATTCTTCAATCCAAGCAAGGTAATTCTCAATCTCTTAATCCTAATTGCTACATGATTTGAAAAGTGAGGTATTGGTATTCATTCGATGATGAATATGTGTTAGTTTTTTTTTCAAAGTTCTACCAAGGTTGAGTTGGGATATGAAATTTTTGATTGATTATTGATGGTATCTGTTGATTATGAATGAATTGTTGATGTTATATATCGTTTGTCATGACTATCGATTTATGTTGTTATTTTTGGGGATTGGATTTAGCCATTATAATTCTTGTTCTTCATTTAAACCCATGCATGCTAAGTGTTTGATGAAATGCGTCAATGAAAAACTTTGAGCCAAACGTTTTTAAAACTATATGCAACGAATTATTTTATCGGATTACATTGTACCCCAACCCTTACGTCATGCTTAAACTTGAAAGCTCAGCCTTAATTTCCTCTTCGATGATTCAAGACTCTATATTCACATTTAGCGTATCTTAAGTCGAGAGTGGTCTGGTTTTCCTTAAAGATTGTGTAATTTCCGATGTTTATCTTTTCAGGAACCTCGCCATGGCTCGAAAAAGGAAGATTAGGACGAGGGCTAGGACACAATCGTCCCCCACAAGAGGCGAGACTTCACGGAGCCAAGCCGAATTAGAATCGCATCAATTCTCCGATCCGGAAATTCACAAAATATTCAATGAGAAAATCCGGCCTCGACCATTAATCCCGGAGCGGGGATTCACTCCCGCCCCCCAGGACGGTGAGCTTCTGACTATGATAGACGAGATGGGGTGGGCTTGTTTCACTGCGCCTCCTGAGCCGGCTGTAATCTCTATCGTCCAGGAGTTTTACTCTAGTGCTCTACTGCGACATATTCGGGCAGGGCAGATGATACCGCAATCAGATACTCGGACTCAGGTCATCGTCCGAGGTCATACTGTGGATTTTTCGGTGGCTGCAATTCAGAGACTATATGAGCAGCCAGTAGTGGATGAGACGGCGTTTACGCAGAGTATGAGTAGCCTCACGAGGGAGGCTCTGCTTGAGGCACTCACACAGCCTAGTTCCGTCTGGGAGACGCGCGCCCCAGGTTCTTCAGCCTTCTATTTTAAGAGTTCACACCTCAGTCGGCTCGGGCGAGCCTGGTTATACTTCCTCTGCGCACGAGTCGATCCCACCTCGCAGATCCGCTCTGTTCTACTCTCTCGCGCCCGACTACTATATGCCATCACTACCGGCCTCAGATTCGATGTGGCCCCTCATTTGGTCCGATCTATCCTTCAGTGCATTCAAGGAGGGGCCAAGACGGGGCTGAAGCACCCCTCTCTCATTTTCGCTCTATGCCGCCAGTCGGGCATGACTTGGTCGGATGATGAGCCAACGCTAGCACCCCAGGGTCCGATTGATCATCGCATTATTTCTCACTTTGACCAGTGGGGTGGAGTGCCGGCACATGCTCGGGGACGAGGATTTCTTCTTGACGAGGTACATGAGCAGTCCCCCGAGCCTCTTCTTCTGACACATGAGCGAGCAGAGTCCAGCCCGCCGCCCGAGAGAGAGCACCTTCAGGCGATGTTCGACAGCCTGAGAGAGGAGATGCGGAGAGAGAGAGAGAGCCACCTAGCTGCTGTGGGAGAGGAGATGAGGAGAGTTTCAGAGAGCCATCTAGCTGCTTTGAGAGAGGAGATGCGGACAGAGAGAGAGAGCCTCCTCGCAGCTGTCCGGGAGGAGATGAGCGAGCAGGCCTGCCGGGCCACTCGACGTGAGGAGAGGCGCTTGGCGGCGAGGGATGCTTACCATCGGGACTACCTTTTTGCGTGGACGAGCCATATTCTGCACCCGGACGGGCCATTCATTCCACCAGTTAGGCCATCCACACCACCCTCCTCGCCAGACGAGGCCGGCACTAGTTCCTGAGCTGTTATGAGGGGAGTACTTGACCTTTTCTTTTATTGCATATTACATTCTGTGTCCATTGAGGTCAATGTACGTCCTAAGTTTGGGGGGGTTTCTTTCAGTTGATTTTTACCTATTCGTTGTTATTTTTCGTTAATTGTGACGCTAGCCTTGCTTGTCTTGTTTTTATTTGCATTCATGAATTTTTCGTGCTTCTTTGTGTAAAACTGATGTTATGATACTGATTTCTCTTTGAAAAAACGGTTGAGTTTTGGTCGAGTTTGCAGTCAGTGATATCTGTTTCCGTTGAGTATTCATTTAGGTCTGAAATTTTTTCGTTTTTGTAGAAATCTTAGCAGATAAGAAAAGAGACATACGTGTTTTCAAATCACCGTTTATACGTTTGGTTACACTTTTCGCATAGCTAGTCGTCCAGTAACATGAGTCTTGTTGGCACTTAAATTGAGTTTAGAGTCGGACAGTTTTTTCCAAAAAGTCGAGATATTATACATATTCTATGATGGGAAGTTTAGTAACCGGGGGTATTCACGTGACCCGTTGTTTACTCTCGCGTAAAACGACAACCCTGAATAGACTAATGGTTTAGAAATAGCGCATTACCAATGATGGGAAGCCTAGTAACCGGGGGTATTCACATGACCCGTTGTTTATTCTCGCGTAAAACAGCAACCTTGACGTGCGGGAATTGCTATGTTTTTTCTCTGCTGTAGAGGGGGACTTAGTAACTAGAAGCATCCATATGCCCCATGAGTGTCTTTTACGTCAAATGGTTCCCCAATACATGAGAATGGAATTCCACCCTAGGATTATCCCGATGAAACATCCCAAGATCCGAACCTAGTGGTTAACTCGAATCTTTATTATGATCATACATAAGGGAATGCTGTCCGAGGATTATTTTTGACGATGAAACTCTCGAATTTTTGCCACTAGACTGTGGGGCTGGGCGAGTTGGCTTGTTTAATCTAACCCTTCATATTGGCGGTCGATTAAATTCACGCTTGTTAATCTTTGAGCTTGATTTTCTTCATGAACGATTGATTAGCACTAAAAATGGTTACTTTGTGGAATCAGTGTCCTTGATGTGACTCGTTATTACGATACTCGTATTATTCTTTGAGATTTTCAGGGTAATATTGATTAAGTTGAGCACTATGGATTTGCACGATCATTCACGATACTTTGAAATTGATTTTTTTGCTTGAGGACAAGCAAAGGCTCAAGTTTGGGGGTATTTGTTAGACGTATTTTTATGCGCTTATTTATCACTATTTTATATTCATTTTAAGTCTAAATCTGCATAAATGAGCTTTTGATGCACTAACTTTATATGTTTTGCAGGAAATTGGAGTCCGGAAGCCTAAACGACGAAAAACAGGCGAAAACAACGATTTCTGGTCACGAGCCGCGGCACAAGGAAAGCTAGCCGCGGCACACGCACGGCACACAAAGAGCCCGAGCATGCTGTACCGGGGGCCGCGGCACGCACTTACTGAGCCGCGGCCCATGAAGAAAATTCGCTGCCCAGGTATAGGTGCTGAACATTAGGGGCCGCGGCACACACTTACTGAGCCGCGGCCCGTGGGGTAGTTTTGATGTGTTTTTTGCGTTTCTTTGCCGTTTCTGAAGCCCGTTTTCGACCTAATCCATGGACGCGTTTTGGAGACGAAGGATAGTTATAAATAGGGATTAAAGGTATCATAATCAATTATGAAGGATCATCAAAGGAGAAGGAGAAAACATCAAGGAACAAAGAGCGGAAGCTAGAGAACGGAGGAATCCAAGTTCTTCGTCTGCGTTTGATTTCTATGCTTTCTTTAATTCTTTTTGTATTCTTATTTTCTAGCATGTCAGGCTAGAACCCTAGTCTAGGATTTTGATGAAACCGAGGTTTTGATAAATTAACTTTTGATTTTGCATTATCAATTTAATTCCCTTTTCTATTGAGTTTTCCCCAATTGTTTTTAATTACTATCAATTATGTGGCCTATGATTGATTTGTTTTGATTACGCAACTCGAATCGGGAGAGGAGAGTTGGTAGGAAAAATTGGTGAGAACTGTTTTATCTTGTGAGATAGGAATATACTCATAGGAATTACGTGGCCTTTCTGAAGATTTTGTACTTTTTGCCTATTGTCGAATTAATTCACCTAGGAATAGAGTGTGTTACTCGCCTTAAAAAATTCTATTGACCTCGGGAGAGGCAGTAGAGTAATTTAGCAATCTTCGCCTTCAATAAATTGGGAAATCATTTAATTCATATAAATCAAGAGTAATTCGGATAAACTGAGGTGGATTCACAATCCTAGATTAATTCCTTATTTGATTTTATTTCTTTGAACAATCGTTTTTCACTATTTATTCTTTTATTAACTTTCTTTAATTATTACTTGCATCTCAAATTTCGGTAGTTCAAATAAAATTAGAATACGCATAAATCGGTAATTAGTAAGTCAGTCCTCGAGGGAACGATATCTTACTTATCACTTTATTACTTGTTTACGACAACGTGCACTTGCGTTCACCGAATTTCACATCAAAGTGATCCTTCATGGCAACCTGGGCATTCTGGCCCTAGCCATGAGACGTCGGAGTCCGAATCTGTCACCAGGAGTTCGGCATACCCGACTCCCAAAAAACAGGTCAGCCGTCTGGCTCCCCCTTGCAGAAAAATGGAGATCGGCGGCAAAGACCTCATCGCCTACAATGGAGCCAGGAGAACAGTACATGATCGCATCGGCTCCCACTCCGAGAGCCAGACCGCGAGCAGCAAGGCTACGGCGATGGCTACAATGCAGTGCCAGCTCGATGATATGAAAGCGCTCCTAGAAACTGGGGCAGGCGCCAAGAGAAAGGTCGCCGGACCAAGTGAGCCGCTCGCGGTCCAGATCGAGCTTGCCCCCGTGCAACTAAAGATTGCTCCTCCTAAAACACCTTTGTATGAGGGGAGATCGGACCCCGAGCCTCATTTAATCAGGTTCCGAATCTACATGACTGGATGCGGGGCATCAGATGCGACGAAATGCCGAATGTTCCCATTAGCATTGGGCAATCTTGCCCATAGGTGGTACATCTCATTGCCACCGCGCTCAATTAATTGTTTGAAAAGCTGGCGAGCGACTTCACGTCGTACTTCTCCGCCAAGGTCGCTCGGCCAGAAGGTCCCCACCGCATGATGAAAATCAGACAGGGGAAAGACGAATCCGATGAAGATTACATCGACTGGGTAGATGAAATAGTCCTCACCGGCGAGCCCATAAGCGATGAGCTCGCCCTCTACTCGGTCCTGTGGGGATTCGATGGTCTTTCACCCATGTTCAGGCACCTCACAAAGGACATCCCACCAACCTATGTGATCTTCCGCGCCAAGGCCGCCAACTTCCTGGCCAGGCAGAGGTTGCTCACCCTTCGCCTAGGCGAGGGGGAAATCGGGGAGAGAAAGGCGCCATCTCCTGTCCCAAAAATGGCGATCGTCAAACCCAGAAAGGCGGTCGCAAAGCCACCCGGTGAGTTCAAGGCCTTCGAGGATGTGGAAGTCCACCTCCTCCGAAACCTCAATCTATCTCCGGTCCATATATTCAACGCCATCAAGGGGCGCGAATGGCTAAGCAAGCCAAACCCGATAAGGGACAACGGTCACTTGGACCGCAATAAATTTTGTGCCTACCACAAAAGTCCCGGCCACAACACCAGCCAATGTCGCGACCTCCTCAGACAACTATGGAGATTGTTCGAGGAAGGCAAGCTGGACAATTTAGTAACCAAGCCGGAGCCCTGGGTGGAAATGACCGGGGGCCGCGATTGTCGACAGAACGACGACCGTCAACCTCCCAATCTGGTTGCCAGAATCGAGCAAAACGAGCCGGAGTACTCAGATGAGTCGTTCCCTCCGATCAACCCCGACGGCCGGGTCAATATGCTCCAATTAGGAGGTGGAAATCTCAGAGGTCTTTCCCCGGTTTCCACCATGTCAAACAAAAAATGGAAGGCCGAGATGAGGGCGTTCGCCGGAGTCCATGTCGTGGTGCCCCCAGAGCCAACCATCTCCAGAGATGCGCTCATCTCCTTCTCCAACAAGGATAGGGAGAGAGTGCAGTGCCCCAAGGAAGATGCCTTGGTGATCTCTGCATGTATCCTTGGGAAAACGGTCGACCGCGTGCTGGTTGACAACAAGAGCTTTTGCAACATCATATTCAAGTCTTCTCTGGACCAGCTCGGCAACCTGACCAAATTCATCAAGCCGTTCGAAATTGTGCTTCAAGCGTTCGGCGACAACACGGTCAAAGCCTATGGAAGGATCAAGCTCTCCGTCGAGCTAGTCTGCTGTTACGATCCTAAGGTTAAGATCACTAGGAACCTGAACTTTGTAATCATAGACATGCCCAACATCTATAATGGGTTCCTAGGTCGCCCCTTTTTAGAAACCTTTAAGGCAGTCGCCTCCTCTTTCTTTTATTGTATCAAGTTCCCCACTACCGAAGGGATAGTCGGTACTGTAAAAGGAGATCAGCTAATGGCGAAGAAGTGTTTGAACTACTCTTGTGTTGTAGCTTTTCCTTTAAACGTTTCTTGTCCTATTTGTAACACTGGGACGATCGACAACCAACCGATGGAGATCGACAATCCAAGCACCTCATACCAGCCCGACTCAGAAGACGGCATCTCACATCGATCGTCGGACGAAATCGAACCGAGGATCGGCTTCGAGCCAAGCCTCGATGTTTATCCAAGGATCGAGTCCGGCGATCGCTCCAAACGAGAAGAAACCGTCCCCACCGAAGAGTTGGAAAGTATAACAATCGATCCGGCTCGCCCGTAGCGGGAAGTGCAGATCGGCCCAAGCGTCGATCCCGAGTTAAAAAACGATCTGATCAGTTTACTACGAAAGAACATCGGAATATTTGCCTGGTCGCATCAAGATATGGTTGGCATCAATCCTGAACATGCTTGCCACTATCTGAAGATCGACCCGGCAAGGAAGCCTGTTCACCAGAAACGTAGGAAATTCGGTCCAGAAAAATATGTTGCGCTAGATGCAGAAGTCAAAAAGCTACTCGACAATAAACTAATCGGGGTAGCTACCGACGAGCCACAGTGGGTGGCCAATGCGGCGCTCGTCAAAAAGGCGAGCGACTCTTGGAGGTTATGCATCGATTTCATCGACCTCAACGCGGCTTGTCCGAAAGATCACTTTCCAATTCCTCATATCGGCCACTTGGTCGATAGCACGGCAGGTTGCGAAATGATGCCATTTATGGACGCCTTCTCCGGATACCATCAGATCCCAATGGCAGAGAAAGACGTAAAACACACATCATTCCACACGAAAAAAGACGTGTTCTTTTGGGTCCGAATGCCGTTCAGCCTCAAAAATACGGGGGCGACCTACCAACGCCTAGTCAACGGGATATTCGCCAATCAAATCGGCAAAACCATGGAGGTTTACATTGACGACTGTTAGGAGTATGCCCTCGAATGCCACTCAGAGGTTGTTGAGTGAGGGCATTGTACTTGTAATTATGTAAACCATTTATATAAGGCAAATGAATGTTTCTTTATTTACTGGAAGTTACTGGCATTCCTAACTCATAAATAAACATATAGAAACTAGTCCGTGTATTTGAGAGCAAAACGTTCCACTCCTTATTAGATAAGGGGGTCAGCACTGGAAAGGTTATAGCTCAAATACTTAATCGTTCGCAAGTCGATGAAACTTGATTGGGCGTTAAGTTTATGTGAAGACTTGTATGACGTGTTTTTTGACATGGTGCCTGTCGAACGCTAATGGTTAGTGGGAGCACACGTTATAGGTATGCTAATTGGATTAGTATACTCGAACCGACTTACCCTCGACTCGTCACATGGATTTCACTCCGGGACAGTCAATGACGGAATCGAAAGGTTGTGATAGGTATTCGTGAACCTTCGACTTGAGGATTTAGTAGGGATGTGCTTGTGACGTCAAGATTTTCATTAGAGTAGTTCGACCCTGTAAACCGGAAGGCGGGGGTCAACCTCGACGTGCATCTTGACGGGAAAGTAGCAGGTCCTACTGAATACCAAGATAGAATTCTTTCTCCCGTTAGTGAGCGGGTTATATGTCCTATGCGGTTATTGGCAGATGAGATCATAAGTCTTTGGCCAAAGCATTGGAGCTAGTTGTATTAGATACACGACAGCTCGATGATCTCGATTTGCATTAACGCATGCATAGCGTCAAGTACAGATAGGGTTTGACTGACCGTGACCCTATAACTTGATCGGGACATTTGAAAGAAGGGTTTATACGTATACTGGTATTCACGACAGAATGGTTCTTGAATGATCCCAATCATTCGTTCTCAGTTGGGGTACGGTATAGGCCACCAGGCTGGCTAGGTGGTGCTACTACTCTTTGGTTCCTCACATTGCTAACTGAGACGGACCTACCGAGTCGCGTATTAGGATTGACGACGGAATGAATCAAGCTTAATTCTCTCATTATGAATATTAGATATTGGATATCTAATTCGGGACATTGGATGTTTAAATTGATTTATTGGATAAATCAATTTACGGCCTAATGAATTAAATAAATTACTGGGTGATAAATTTAATTCATGGATATAATTATTTCTTGGAGAAATTAATTATGTCATAATGTATTTAATATGATAAAATTAATTGGATTAATTAATCGATATAAATACATCGGAACGGAATTGGAGTTTATCTGTTTGGACTCACAGGAGTCCGAAACGAACCGAACTCATCCGTTTTTCATCATAGCCGCCGCCCCACTTTCCACCTTATTCCCTTTTGTTTTTGTTCCCATTGATTAATGGGTGATAATGACATGGTGGGGTTGATTCTCATTTGATGAGTTGTTTTAAGGTGAGTGGAATTTGAATAAGAAAAGATGACTTCATTCTCTCATTAAATAGGATTCATACGGATCAATTATAGAGAGTTCAAGAGAGAGAAAAGTTCTTCTCAAAGTAGTCTTCTTCTTCACTTTCATCTTGGTTTTTTTAGAGAAAATTCAAGAGTATAATTGAGAGTTGTGAGTTATACACTTAGAGTGTGATAATCTCATATTGGAAGCTTCATCACTTAGCTCTAGCCGTATCCTTGGAGGATAGCAAGGTGATCGTCGTTCCGGTCGTTTCTCCGGCGCGTGGCAAGTAGAGACGCGGTGCTTTCGGCGTTGGATCATTCAAGAGCTTGGAGCGGATTGAATTGAAAGGAGATCGCCTAAAGCTTAGGGAATAGCTCGAGAGAAGATTACCATTCAATCAGCGGACTTCGAGGGTATGTGTTTCTCGTATCTTCTTTGTTCATTCAATATTCGTATATATGTAGCTCGATCAATCCTCGTAGGGATTCGGATCGAATTAATTTTCGTTTTACCGCTTCCGCTGCGGCCTTCGATTTTAGGCGCCAAATCCCAACAGTGGTATCGGAGCGTAGGTCTTGCGATCGTATATACGATATTGGCATTTGGAATGCTCGATTAGATGGTGAATGATTTGGAATCATTTTAGTCATAATCGTGGTATATGTTTTTCGTTCGTAATAATTGTATTTTTCGTAAGTTTATGTCTAAATATAAATCTTAAATTTCTGGGAAATATGATTTATATTGAAGATATGAAAGTCGGAAAATATTGATATTGGATATCCGGTCGAAAATCTAGCCCCGAATCGTCGTCGGACGATTTTTTGGACAAAAAGGGTAATCTGGCCGAGAGTGACTCGACCGTGTCCTGGGTGACACGGTCGTGTCCGGCAGTCTACCAAGTCACTGCCAGGCGACCCGACCGTGTCACGGGACTCGGTCGTGTCTGGCCGGCATCTTCCGGCGTGACTCGGCCGTGCAGCCTTGTCACGGCAGCCGCCGAGGTGACTTCGGTCATGCAGCGCTTTTCACCGGCTCGATTTTTCCGTGTATTCTTAAAAATTAATCTCCCGCACATTAAATTGGATTTAATATGATTAAAATGATTTATGGTATTTCATTTTATAAGGGAAATTTGATTAATTGGAATATTTATAGTCGATCAATTATTTTGAACGTTATCAAATTACCGATTGTGTGAATCGATTGGATCGGTTCGTATTGTTGATTGGATCAATGTATCTCTACGCTTTCCATTTATATAGTATTTTTGGATGAATGCTTTTTGAATGGGGATGTGGTTCGTGGACTTAGTTTTGAATCGTTCGTTTTATTCGATTGGGTTGTAAAGGCCATTTTAAGCCTATTTATTTTACTAGAAATGTTAGTATCTAGGATGCAATTTTCGATGTAAAATTTATATGTAATGACGAAGACCGGAGGAAGATCCATTTCGAGAAGACGAAGATTTAAGACGAAGACTTGTAATTAGATTACGAAGTTTTTGTTTTCTAGGAACGGTCCATGAACCACATGTTGGTAGCAACTAGGTTGTGAATGGTTGTTTCATATTGTATGAATGCCACAAACGCGCTAATATGATTAATGTGCAAAGTGTAACGTTAATCGCGAAAATTCTCCCACAATAAATAATTAAGTTTATAAGGTTTCAAGGTTTTCCTTCAATCCATCGAGTTTTCGGGAAATTGAAATCCAAACCGGATGTGCTATGCTTCCGAGTTATCGGGGTAGTCGTTCGGGGAGGACGGATAAATTACCAGAAGCGCATTGGATGCCTTCGGTTGGAGCAAATTTTATCCCTAGAAACCTGATAGGTTGCCGGATAAGATTCAATTGTGAAACTGATTTGCGTCGATGGTATAAACTTAACTTGTTCACGAACCATAGAAATCGTATAGGTTGAGTGGAGTGAACAAGGGGAAAAAGAAGATCGAATCATCCATTAGATGGGTTGGTGTTGGACACCACTTTATGAAAATTAATAGACTAGAAACCTGTTCGGTTGCCCTCTATTAAGATTTATAAAGAACTCGATCACCACTATGAAGTAGAGCGACGATACTTCCGGATATCACATGGGAGTGTGTTATTCCGATAAAAATAGTGGGAGCTGGGTAACAAGAATAGAAAAGACTTTAAATTCTATACTCAGAACATAATTGAATGAGTCACTAATTAATCTGTTATACTTAATGCAGACAAATCTCAATATGACAATGAATCCACTCGCAATTCTACTCGAAAAGAACACCTTAATGGGACCTAACTTTGTGGATTGACTCCGAAATCTGATGATTGTCCTCAGTATAGAGGCACTGGGACACGTCTTGGAGACGGACATTCCGGCGCCTCCTATGCGGACTCGAGCCAATCAGGAAGAGATTGAAAACCACGAAAAGTGGGTTAAGAATGACGTGAAAGTCCGTGCTTATATGATGGCTTCCATGTCTAATGAGCTTCAGAGAGCTCATGAGAAAATGACTTCTGCTAGGCAGATTCTATCTCACTTAACTGAGCTTTATGGTGAGCACAGCAGAACTACTAGATATGAGATATCCAAGCAACTGTTCGGTGCAAGGATGAAGGAAGGTGAGAAAGTTGGGGAACACGTCCTCAAAATGATATCCATGATCGAGAGATTGGAGGCTCTTGATTTTAAAATGGATACTTCTCTCCAAACCGACCTTATCCTACAGTCTCTCCCTGATTCCTTCTCACAGTTTGTTATGAACTTCAACTGCAATGAGATTGCATGTAACTTAGCTGGGCTAATGAACAAACTGGTGACCGCTCAGTCTCAGATGAAGACCCCGTGGATGAAGGAGTCTGCACTTGTGATTTCTTTTGGACTTCGGAAGTCTAAGAATAAGAAGAAAAAAGACCAAGAAGCGGACTGGACCACAAGCTAAGGACCTTAAAGGAAGGGGCAAGGCCCCGATGGTTCCAAAAGGCAAGAAGAAGAAAGATACTTGTCTCAAGTGCGGTGAGCTGGGCCACTGGGCTAGAGACTGTCCGATTCTTCATGGCACTTCAGGTACAGAACTTTTAGTTTTGGAAACAAATTGTTCTGCTACTGTATTTTCTACTTCCTGGATACTGGATTCTGGTGCTAGTTCTCATATTTGTACCGTGAATCAGGATCTGGAACAAAGTAGGAAGCTTGGGGCTGGGAAGTGATAATTACTGTCGGAAGCGGGCATAGTGTCAAGGCAACTGACATAGGATCACTTCTTATGGATTTAGAATCCGGCTTTGTTTTAATTTTAGATGATGTACTTGTTTTGCCCAAGGGGAATAATAACATTTAACTTTTCCGGTCATGGATCGAAAAAGGCTTTTCATTTTTCATTGGTAATGGTTCCTGCAAATTTATTTTAGAAATAAACTTGTGGGCGCTGCTACATTGTCAAATGGACTGTATCATCTTAACCTAAGTAACAAAGTCGTTGTGAATGCTAAGACTAGGAAACGCGGTAAGGATGAAACTAATCAAGTTTTGAAATGGCATCTTAGACTTGGTCATGTTGGTCAGACCAAGGTTTACAAAAGGATGGACTTATGGGTCCATTGGGATCGGATCCCTTTCCTACTTGTGAATCTTGCCTTTAAGGCAAAATGACTGAGTTCCCCTTCATAGGGACTTATGAAAGAGACGCTGATAAACTAGAATTAATCCATACCGATGTACGTAGTGTTTTGGAAGCAGCACGTGATGGATTCAGTATTTCATTACGTTTACAGAAAATCATACTAGGTATGGTTATGTATACTTGATGAAACATAAATCCGAGGCCTTTGAGAAATTCTAGGAATTTAAGGCCCTAGTCAAGAAACAAACTGGAAATCATATCTAAGTACTTCGGTTGGACCAAGGTGGCAAGTATATGAGTACCGAGTTTGACGAGTTCCTTGAAGAACATGGAATAGTATCACATCTAACACCTCCAGTACTCGCTTAAATGGTCATCGTAAAGAAGGAACTGGACCTTGTTGAACATGGTTCGTTCCATCCGGGCTATCTTGACTTACCGATTTACCCGTGGGGTTATACACTCGATCACCGCTTATATCTTGAATAGATGTCCTTCCAAATCTGTTCCTAAAAACTCCACATAAGATGTGGGAGGGCGGGACAAAAATGAAAGCGAAGTCCGTGAGGGGACGTTTCATTGGATTCCCATCTGGGACGATGGGATATCTATTCTACATGCCCGAAGATCGAAATATCGTTGTTGCTTTACAAGCACACTTACTGGAAGAAGAGTTCATTCAGGAAGGCGGAGCAAGTAGAAATATTTCTTTGGAAGAATACAATGAAACTCCTCGGGAGACACCTGTGCAAGAAAATGGAACCGAACCTTCTGTAACACAAGTACAACCATCTCGTATGTATAGTAGGGTGTCTCATTTACGTGAGAGGTATGGGCTAGTGCACTTGGAGGAACTGGGTCTCCATGAGTTTCCAAGTGATAGCCAAGAGACCAACCCAACGACCTATAACCTAGTATGGTGGATGTAGACTTCGTGATATGGACTGTAGCAGTCTTCACGTAGTTGGGACCTTCGTTTTGACGAGGCGGTCAAAGAGTTTGACTTCGTGCAAAATGAAGAGGAACCTTGTGTATACAAGAAGGTTAGTGGAGCAAGATCGCATTCTTAGTACTATATGTAGATGACATTCTACTAATAGGAAATGATGTGGGAATGCTCAGTTCTATGAAAGCTTGGCTTTCGAGTAATTTCTCCATGAAAGACTTGGGAGAAGAAACCTATATTCTTGAGATTCGACTCTACTGGGATAGATCGAAGAGAATGATAAGTTTTTCCCAAGCCCTCTATATAGATAAAGTCTTAAAACGATTTAAGATGGATTATTCTAAAAGAGGGTTCCTTCCGATGCGACATGGGATAAAACTCTCCTCGAAGATGTGTCCTCAAGGTGAGGAACAATGAAAGGAAATGAGTAATATACCATATGCTTCGTCCGCGGGTAGCCTTATGTATGCTATATTGTGTACGAGGCCTGACATTGCGCATGCTGGGAGCGTGGTAAGTAGGTTTCAGGCAAACCCAGGAAGGGAACATTGGACTGCCGTAAAGAACGTTCTCAAGTACTTGATAAGGGCTCGAGATATGGTTCTTATGCATGGTGGTGGAGAACTGAATGTTGTGGGATTCACTGATTCGGACTTCCAAGGACAGAAAGACGACTAAATGTCTATTTCTGGCTATTTATTTACTCTTAATGGAGAAGCAGTATCTTGGCATAGTGCCAAGGATAGCACGACTGCTGGTTCCACCTGTTAGGATGAGTATATAGCAGCCTCGGAGGCTTCTAAGGAAGGGTTCTGGATTAAAAAGTTACTGGGTAAAATTCACGTGACACCACGGGCCTAGGGGCCGAGGTTTCACAACAGTACCAATCACATTTAGAGGGAGTATCATCTCGTAAGAGAATTTGTTCGCAAAAGAGATACATTGTGCTGCATAGAGTAGAGTCAGCCGACTACGTCGCTGATCCACTGACCAAGCCATTTTCTCAGATTAGCTTAGAGCGTCATCTGGAGAACATGGGTATTAGATACCATAATATGTGGCATTGAGTGCAAGTGGGAGATTGTTAGGAGTATGCCCTCGAATGCCACTCAGAGGTTGTTGAGTGAGGGCATTGTACTTGTAATTATGTAAACCATTTATATAAGGCAAATGAATGTTTCTTTATTTACTGGAAGTTACTGGCATTCCTAACTCGTAAATAAACATATAGAAACAGTCCGTGTATTTGAGAGCAAAACGTTCCACTCCTTATTAGATAAGGGGGTCAGCACTGGAAAGGTTATAGCTCAAATACTTAATCGTTCGCAAGTCGATGAAACTTGATTGGGAGTTAAGTTTATGTGAAGACTTGTATGACGTGTTTTTTGACATGGTGCCTGTCGAACGCTAATGATTAGTGGGAGCACACGTTATAGGTATGCTAATTGGATTAGTATACTCGAACCGACTCACCCTCGATTCGTCACATGGATTTCACTCCGGGACAGTCAATGACGGAATCGAAAGGTTGTGATAGGTATTCGTGAACCTTCGACTTGAGGATTTAGTAGGGATGTGCTTGTGACGTCAAGATTTTCATTAGAGTAGTTCGACCCTGTAAACCGGAAGGCGGGGTTCAACCTCGACGTGCATCTTGACGGGCAAGTAGCAGGTCCTACTGAATACCAAGATAGAATTCTTTCTCCCGTTAGTGAGCGGGTTATATGTCCTATGCGGTTATTGGCAGATGAGATCATAAGTCTTTGGTCAAAGCATTGGAGCTAGTTGTATTAGATACACGACAGCTCGATGATCTCGATTTGCATTAACGCATGCATAGCGTCAAGTACAGATAGGGTTTGGCTGACCGTGACCCTATAACTTGATCGGGACATTTGAAAGAAGGGTTTATACGTATACTGGTATTCACGACAGAATGGTTCTTGAATGATCCCAATCATTCGTTCTCAGTTGGGGTACGGTGTAGGCCACCAGGCTGGCTAGGTGGTGCTACTACTCTTTGGTTCCTCCCATTGCTAACTGAGACGGACCTACCGAGTCGCGCATTCGGATTGACGACGGAATGAATCAAGCTTAATTTTCTCATTATGAATATTAGATATTGGATATCTAATTCGGGACATTGGATGTTTAAATTGATTTATTGGATAAATTAATTTACGGCCTAATGAATTAAATAAATTACTGGGTGATAAATTTAATTCGAGGATATAATTATTTCTTGGAGAAATTAATTATGTCATAATGTATTTGATATGATAAAATTAATTGGATTAATTAATCGATGTAAATACATCGGAACGGAATTGGAGTTTATCTGTTTGGACTCACAGGAGTCCGAAACGAACCGAACTCATCCGTTTTTCATCATAGCCGCCGCCCCACTTTCCACCTTATTCCCTTTTGTTTTTGTTCCCATTGATTAATGGGTGATAATGACATGGTGGGGTTGATTCTCATTTGATGAGTTGTTTTAAGGTGAGTGGAATTTGAATAAGAAAAGATGACTTCATTCTCTCATTAAATAGGATTCATACGGATCAATTATAGAGAGTTCAAGAGAGAGAAAAGTTCTTCTCAAAGTAGTCTTCTTCTTCTTCACTTTCATCTTGGTTTTTTTAGAGAAAATTCAAGAGTATAATTGAGAGTTGTGAGTTATACACTTAGAGTGTGATAATCTCATATTGGAAGTTTCATCACTTAGCTCTAGCCGTATCCTTGGAGGATAGCAAGGTGATCGTCGTTCCGGTCGTTTCTCCGGCGCGTGGCAAGTAGAGACGCGGTGCTTTCGGCATTGGATCATTCAAGAGCTTGGAGCGGATTGAATTGAAAGGAGATCGCCTAAAGCTTGGGGAATAGCTCGAGAGAAGATTACCATTCAATCAACGGACTTCGAGGGTATGTGTTTCTCGTATCTTCTTTGTTCATTCAATATTCGTATATATGTAGCTCGATCGATCCTCGTAGGGATTCGGATCGAATTAATTTTCGTTTTACCGCTTCCGCTGCGGCCTTCGATTTTAGGCGCCAAATCCCAACAACGACATTGTGGTCAAGAGCCTCAAAAAGAAAAATCACCTCAAAGACCTCGCCGAGACGTTCGCCATCCTCGAGAATTTCAACATGAAGCTAAACCCCAAGAAATGCAACTTCGGAGTAAGCTTCGGGAAATTCTTGGGGCACATCATGAGCCAAAAGGGGATCGAGGCGAACCCCACAAAGATCAAGGCGATCCTTGACATGCAAGAACCACGGAATGTCAAGCAGGTGCAACGCCTCACGGGGTGTTTAGCAGCCCTTAATCGTTTCATTTCGCGACTCGGAGACAAAAGCAAGCCTTTCTTCGCCACCATAAAGAATAAAAAAATTGCGTGGACGAAGAAAAGTCAAATGGCGTTCGCCAAGATCAAGGAGTATCTTTCTAACCCCCAAATCTTGGCAAAAGAGATCCCCGACGAGAAGTTGTTCCTTTACCTGGCAGCCTCGGAGGTCGCACTGAGCGCAGTATTAGTGCGAGCAGAGGGACAAACCCACTTGCTGATCTACTTCGTTAGTCAATCGCTACACGACTCGGACACACGTTACACGCCTCTAGAGAAGCTCGCCTACGCACTTGTCATGAGTGTTCGCAAACTGAGAGTCTATTTCTTCGAACACCAAGTGGAGGTTCTGACGACTCTCCCTCTAAGGCAAGTTCTGCACCGACCAGACACCAATGTACGACTCCTCAAGTGGTCACTAGAGATCGCCCAATACGGTGTCACGTACGCTCCTCGCACGACGATCAAAGGCCATGCTCTGGCGGATTTTGTGGTGGAATTAACTTTCCCGCCTAGCTCGACCCAAGTCGGTCGTCCCGCCTGGAAACTGTTCGTAGATGGCTCGTCGACCAGCTCGCGGGCAGGGGCAGGGATTGTCCTCATCATCCCCGACGGTCAGAGTTTCACAAATACTGTGCGTTTCGATTTCCGAGCGACCAACAATGAAGCCGAGTACGAAGCCTTAGTAGGCGGGCTCGATCTAGCGCTCGCCGTGGGCGTTCGTCGCCTCCACATCTTCATGGAATCCATATTGGTCATCAACCAAGTCAAGGGAGAATATGAGGCGCGCGGTGAACAAATGATCAAATATCAAGAGTTGGTCGCCGAAATGTGCACAAATTTCGAAGAAGTGCTGATCAAGCAAATCCCGAGAGAGCACAACTCCCAGGCCGATGCCCTATCTAAACTCGCATCGTCGGATGGGGCAGCGGATTTCTCTAACATCCAAATCACTAAATTGGCAAGATCAGCGATTGACAAAATCTTGGTCGCCACAGTTGCCATCGCCGAAGAGAACTGAATGACTCCGTTCATTGAATACTTGAAGGACAGAACGGTCCCTACAGATCGGGTCAAGGCTCGCCAGCTTCAGCTCCGAGCAACCAGATACACCCTATTGGACGACCGGCTTTACAAGCGAGCTTTCAGCCTTCCTCTCCTCAAGTGCATTACGCCGGAGGAAAGCCGACATGTTTTAGCCGAAATCCATAATGGGATCTGTGGAAATCACGCGGGAGGGCGAGCCCTCATCCACAAGATGACCAGGCAAGTCTTTTTCTGGCCTACCCTGCAAAAGGACGCGATCGCCTACGCCCGATCTTGTCACAGGTGTCAAATAATGGGCCCGAACATCAAGCTCTCCCCCGAGCAGCTCACCTCTATGTATAGTCTGTGGCCGTTCGCCAAATGGGGCATCGACCTCATCGGTCCTTTGCCGACGGCACCGGGGGATGTAAGTTCGCCATCGTGGGGGTCGGTTATTTCACGAAATAGGCAGAGGCCGAACCACTCAACAAGATCGGCCAAGTGCAAGTAATCAATTTCATTTGGAAAAACATCATCTGCCGTTTCGGTCTACCTCAGGCTATCATCTCCGACAACAGAAAGTAGTTCGACGGTTTGGAAGTTATGCAATTCTGTGAAAAATGGGGAATAAAAAAGCTGTTCTCGGCCCCTTACCACCCTCAAACAAACGGGCAGGTAGAGGATTTAAACAAGATCCTCAAGCACACGATCAAAGCCAGACTCGAATCCAAGCAAGGGCGCTGGGCGAGCGAGCTCCCAGATGACTTGTGGTCCTACCGAACGACGAAAAGAAACTCAACCGGCAAAACCCCATTCACCCTCGCTTTCGGAACAGAGGCAGTGATCCCATCGGAGATCGCCATCCTCAGCCACCGGACTGCGCAACCACTGACGATGGACAATGATATATCTCGGTGAATCGACTTGGATATGCTCGAAGAACGACGACTGACCTCGGAAATGAAGAACACGATCCACAAAAGGAAATCTGAAAAATTCTTCAATTCAAAGGTCAATGAGAGACGATTCCAAGTAGGCGACCTAGTCCTCAAGAAGATCCAGACCCACATGGGAGTATTTGGTCCGAACTGGGAGGGCCCGTTCAGGATATCCAAGTGGCTAACCAAAGGAGCCTACGAGCTCCAACACCCAGACGGCACTCCGGACCAATATCCCTGGAAAGCCGTTCATTTGAAGAAGTACTATCAATAAAAACATCATGTATTCATTTATTCAATGTGCAAAGTGCTTAATGAGATTTTCCAGTTCTCCCCAAATGATTCGCTTCGGCAAGGCAAACCAAAGGTTACTGCCTGAGCAGCGCCTCCAAAAAGAGGATGACTCGCTCGCCCTCTAAAGCTCGCCATCTAACATGATGGACCTAGGAAAGCGATCGCCTCCCCCCGCACAACGTATACCGTCGAGGATCGCCATCTAACATGACGATCCAAGGTAGAAAAGTGCAGCCATGGTTCTGGAGGTCGATGGAACCGACAGCCCGTCCATGCAAGGTTCCTTTGGGCAGAGATCGCTCGCCCTTTCGTTTAAATATGAGGTGGACGTAGCCGAGGACCCTCCAATACAGATCTGTGGACACGCTCGCCCGCCCTCAAAGGTCCATCATCTAACATGGTGGACCCGGACAATGCGATGCGTCCCGCCCCCCGTTACAACATATGCCCTCGAAGGTCCGTCATCTAACATGTCGGTCCCAGGCAGAAAAGTGCTAATAAGCCACGGTCGCGGAGTTGATTAATCCAACGGCGTCCCGTGCAAGGACTCCTCCAGGCTGAGATCGTCCGCCCCATCGCTACATTGCGAGGCAAAACGTATACTACGGAGGACCCTCACAATTAAGTGAGTCGCGAGACATAGACCATCAGACGGAATGTCGCTCGCGCACAAGACATGGTCGTGGAGGTCGGTTCCATCGAACTCCACGACCGTGCAAGGTTCATCTAGGCCGAGATGGTCGGCCTTCCTCGAGGAATCTGCAAAATTGAAGATAGCAAGAACTAGACCAAACATCGCTCACTAAACGATTTATTTTTGTTCCCTTACTTTAACTAAGTAAACAAAAACAAGGGGAGAATGGAGCTATACGTACGACGATCGGCTTTGTTCAGCTATACATACGACGATCGGCTTTGTTCAGATATACATACAACGATCGACTTTGTTCTGAAAGTTACCAGTATAAGTTTAAGTATATCTCATTTGGAGCTGCACGTACAACACCTTTGTATGAACTCAAATGCAAAAGATTCGGAAAGACGAACATACAAACAAGAAATAAGAGAATGAAATACTCATTTCATTTCATTTGAAATACAAGCATGATCGCCCGAGGGCAAAATACAAAAAAGGGAAGCCTAGAAAATTACAAGTAAAAAACAAAAAGAGAAAGCCAACTCAGGGTGTCCCTGCCGAGCCATCGCCCCCGACCGCAGGATCGGCGTTCGCTCCCTCGCCAGCATCAGGCACTGCACCCCCGTCCTCCGGGGCATCCGGGTGAACAAGGTTATCCGGCAACGGATACCAACTCAAATCGACCCCATGATCTGAGGAGAGGTCGAGGATCGGCATGAAAAAGGCTGGCTGCAAAGGGTGCTCAAGCGCATAGGATTTGAAGTTATCATCCAAAGGGCCAACCTCGAGCCCTCTGTTCTTAGCGGCGCGGATTGCGTCAGCATAAGCCATATCATAGGCAAATTCGCTGACGTACTCCATGTTAAGGAAGGGATCGGCCTCGGTCGCCTCCAGCTTTCCCCTCAGCCCCTCAACCGTTTGTTTTGCACCCTAGAGCTCGGCAACCTTGGCGGCCACCTCTTCTTTCGATGACGCCAGCTCGCTGATCAGCCGGTCGACAGTCACCTTCAGCTCGGCGACCTCCTTCTGTGCAGCCGCGTGCAACCGGCGGGCGTCCGTCATTTGATCTCGCATCCGGTCATTCGCCGCCAGGGCCCGGTCAAGGTCCTGGCTCGCCCTATTGGCCGCCTCCACGGAGCTCTTATCCATCGCCACGATCCTGTTGGTAAGCTCGGAATTTTGTTTTCGAGAAGCCTCGAGGTCCGCCTGAAGACGAGCGGTGGAGGGCCGCCCCCCATAGTCTTTCACGGCCTGAGCAGCCATCGTCGCCATCTGAAGGGCTAGAGCGAAAGTCGCCTGCATCGCGTCAGCGGATCGCCGGCGCGCGATCGCATCCAGTTCGGTCGTCCAGGCCTTCGGCAGGGCAGCGACAGCCCGAGCAACATAATGAGGGACATCGCAGGCCTCGCGAGGGGCATTGCTCGATAAGAAATCCAGCACTATCGGCGAGCAGTTCGGGTCGGAGCGATGGACCCTGAACCAAAAACAAGAGTTAGTATATTTCCAACAAGGAAACATCATAACCCAGCAAAGCAACCAAGCTCACCTTGCGACCTTCTCCGGGTTGCGGCCAAAGAACGGCCTCCCACGATGGGTCTTAGCGCGGGAAACCGCCGTGGCTTCCAGGAAGCTCGAGGAGGGCATGGACCCCTCCACCATTGGAACCACAGAAAGTGGAGGTGCGGCGATCAGCGACGCCACGGTAGGCGCATCAGCAGTAGTAGAGGTCGAGGGCTCCTCCGCCCTCCGCCTCTTGTGATTGAGCCGGAGTCCTCCCTCCTCCCAAGGCTCTTATTCACCGGCGACCGGCTCCACGACAGGCCTTGCCTCCGGGATAGGTCGGATCGGCGCCGCAGGAACTCGGCTAGTTTTCTTCCCTTGGCGCAGGCGACTCATAATCCCAGGGTTCGACATTGCGATCTCTGTTGGGGGCTCTGGGAAGCGAGGGAAGCGGGTTTCTACAAAGAAAGAGATCGACAAAGAGTAGTCACCTTCCTCAAATCAAGACGATCGTCAAGCAAAGGAAGATCGTGAAAATTCGTACATGGAACCCTTAAGTGGCGGGGAAAACGAAACAGCCGAGCGGCCAACCAGCAGGTTTCGTTGTTGATCTGGCGAGCGTCGATATGAGTATCTAGAAGACTACGCATCCGCTCCCAAACAATCGCAAAATCAAAGGCTAGCTCGCCCGTCGCCGGAACAAGGACACCTGCAAAAAGAAAGCCAAATTAGATCAGTTTAGAATATATCCGAACGAATGGATAATCAAAATCCTTACTCGGATTCCTCTCCCGGAAGCCGGTGGGGATATCTAACTCATCGGTGGGATTGTCACTCGTGGCCAATTTCCACGCACTGCTGACCCAAAACCACTTCGTCGGATCGCCCCGGACCTTGTTCGGCACCCCAAGAATCACCCGGCCCGAACGACCTTGAATGTGGTAGCAGCCAACAGAACCCTTCTGATCCGTCAGCTTGAAGAGAGAGTTCATCTCCAGTGGAGAAGGAAGACGGTACAGCCAGTGACCGCCGAATAAGGTAAGGGTGCAGACGATCTGCAGCCAGGCGTTCGTCGTCAGTTGAAGCGGCGCCACATTCCAAGCGATCAGCAAGTATGACACAGCGAACGGCAGTGGGAACCGCAGTCCGGCCTCCATGATCGCCTCATTAACGGCGACCATGCCCTCAGGATATTGGTTGGCACGTTCATTCTCGGCGGGCACATAGAGGGAAACGTCAGAGGGGACATGGAACTTCGCCTTCCAACGAACCAAATCTTTCCTGGTCGCCGAGCTTTTAATCTGTCCAAGGGACCACGGGGAGCGGCACGCGGCCTGGAACAGCGTCCGCCTTTCGGGTTCATGGGGATGGGCGACCAAGTACTCGCGGAAGTCAAACTTGGGATTCGGGCCGGCCAGTTTCTCCATAAGTTCGGCAAAGTCTGAAAGGGGTTTGCCGAACGCACTATTTTGCTCCCAGTACGCCTTCACCGCCATCTCCTCTTCATCCAGCGAACGCTTTCGCTCCGCCTCCGCCGCCCTGACCGCATCAGCCTCATTAAAGAGTTCTTCAACCTCCACGGGTTCAATCCCGGCGCGAATAGCCTCGACGACCGTCTCCACATTGAATTCCGCAGGTATTTCATCCCGGGTGGTCGAAGTCCCGGTGGCGGAGGTGCTACCCGCCTCATACACCGTTGGTTTTCCTCCAGACATCTTCAGAAAAAGAAAGTAAAAAGAGAAAAGGCTTTTTTCTTACCTAAAAAGTCTAGTCGAATGACGCTCGGCCACGCAAAAGTCTTCAGAGGAATCCGGCGTTACTTTCTTCTCAGGCGAAATGCAGATAAGGTTGTGACCCAGGAACCCTAGCCCCTTTTTATAGGTGAAAGCATGGGCTTATGGGTAAATAAACAAAGTCTCAGGGGCCGAAGCGCAAGGGTCGGAAAATTCCGCATTTAATGCCGCCCTTGAATACCGCGTGCGCGTCGTTTCGAGGGCACGCCAAAAGGACAAGTCTGACAAACCGTCAGACTCCCCCAAAAGGAACGCAACACGTGCCCCAGTGACGTTTCAAGTCAGCTTTCACTTCCGGCTCTTTACAGCGACAGAGTAGGTCCTCCAAATTCAAAATCAAAGTTCGCTCGAGAAGATGTTCGTTTGTTCTATAAAGCGATCGGCACAAGGGCCGAGCGACCAAAGTCAGCGTCAAATGAGCCAAGGCATACTTACGAAACGAAGATGCCAAATCAAGTTCAAGTTCCTAGCGATCGTCTTACAAGGCGATCGTCTCTAGTGCCCGACCAAGGATGATCGACTTTTGCCACATGTAAAGCCAACATCCGTCAAGTCTACGAAGACCGAATCTCGGGATGAAGGCCCACGTGCAGACCCGCAAACAGCGCCGCAGGAAAAGGCTTTTCGACTCCAGCCTATCACCAGTTGTAGGTGACAAGGACAACCTCTCACCTACCTACAGACCCGCAAAAGGGTCCTAGGTGGGACCTCCCAAGACTACGACGGGAGGCAAGTGTTGTCCTCTCATTGGTTCGCACATTTGGTTGCCAGTAGCAGCTGCGGACTTTAAGGAAATCGACCCACGTGCTGAGACGATCGCCCATTTAATTTAATGCAGGAAAGGCGATCGCCCGTTTGGGATTAAGACATCCCAACTACCTCCTCTTCTATAAATAGGAGACTCCCAGCATTTGGAAAAGGACAGTTGAATCCTACACAGAATTCCACAGACAACACTTCACCTTTGTAACAAGAACTCACAGAGCATTACCTCTGGTTCTTCCGGAAAATCATCAGCACTCAAGAGCTAGATAACTAGGGTCATTACACTCATTGTAATCGTACTCTAACATTAATATTTGTACTCCAAAGTATTATTATTATTAATAATATCTCGCGAGAGCATTCAAGCCCGGGATTAACAACCCCGGCAAATCTTGTGTTATTTTCATTCCATCGCTCGTGCTCCTGCATTTTGTTTGTTACTCACCCATAGCCATATCCAGCAAATCATTCCGAATAATATTTTGGGTAACAACATGTGATAACAAGACATTCACAATTCAAAACATAAGCATTCTACCAACTCCCATAAATGGATTCGTCCACGACAAAACTGATCGAGTCTGCATTTTATTAATAAGACCAATCAGATATAATTCAAAATGGACAGTGTGACATGAGAAGCATGCTACACATATACGCGACTGTACTTAGACAAGCAATAATTTATTACAGACATTTCAACACCAATAGCTAGTCATATCCGTAAGAAATAAATACCGTACTAAGAGAGATGCTTGAGAAAGAGAGCGCTGCTAGACCTTTTTCTTTCTGATCCTTTCATGACCAAACGAAATCAAATTAGCAAAGACATGATCAGTTGTATTCAATATGGTAAAACTCTCAAGCAATCTAAGCGAACTATTTAATAGTTGTCAAAACCATAGAATACTCAACCCATCAAAGTTTAATCCTCAATAAAATGAACAAAGTTAACAGTTGAAACCAAGTTTTAGACAAATTGGCCAAATGGGAAATAAAATACGAAACGGAAATACCTCGATTCAATATAATACTCAAGCTAATTCTCTGTTTTAAGAAATACTCCGAAGAATTTCAGTCCACTAGGTAACAAATAAACAATAACAGTAGAAAACAGATAGTTGAGAATGAACGGGCAGCAATCTAAACAAACGCAAAATAAAACTATAAAAACATCAGGAAACATCTCAAGCACGAGATTCACGATGCGCGCATACACACACACACATAAATAATGAAGAGAGAGAGGGAGAGAGAGCATAAAAAAGAAAAGGAAATGGACGGAAACATCACCTGCTGTCGACCTTCCTCGAACCATCTTTTGAATTGCCTCCTTTCATGATGAAACACTTCAAACAAACACTTCAGAGAGCGTCAGTCTTCCAGCAAAATACTTCTGTATCAGATCAAAAGCAAGGGACTAAAAGCACATGAAATAGGGACTAAAATTTTAAATTTAGTTTACCAATTAATCAAAAAAATAAAAACTCAGAACACTAAATTTCTAAGAAATTCAGCACATTTCATCTCACCAACATCATTTCATCATTAATCCCATTGATCAACACCATAACTTTCCCAGAATCGAAGAAACACACACACACACACATGGTTCTTGAGAAAATAGAAATTAAGCGCAAAGGAAGCGAAGAAATCAATGATCCTGGGATCACAAACAAGAAATCAATTTGCGAACATTCATATAAACCCCGATTCTAAAGGCTGCATCAAAGAGAAAATTTCAAAAAAGGCCGATATATCCCCATAACAAACGAAAACACAAAATTCACAAATAATGAAAAAAAAGTACATAACTGTGATTTAATGGTGCAATATGGGAATATGAAACAGAAGGGAATGTTTACCTCGAGGGAGGAGGGATCTTCAGGCCGAATGAGATCGATGGAGACGATGACTTTGGCGACAGCGGCGAGTCGGCAGCGGCGGCGGCGGAGGACTGCCAGGCCTTGGAGACAACCGGCAGGCACTTCATAAACCAAATAGATAGGTCGGCTTTGGCCGTTGAGAGTGGCGTTGCCGTTGCTGTAGTCATCTCATCCTCTATGAGACGAGGGTTTACGGGTGAGAAGAATGGATAGATGAAGAACGAGACCCTACCAAATAAGAGAAATGATAAAAGCAAGAAGAAGAAAAGGGACCACATGTTCACCTCAACAACAGAATTGTGGAAGCACGATTTCGACCAACACTGACCTTCACTCTTTTATATATATATATATATATATATATATATATATAAAAGTAGGATATATAAGTAGGAAAATGCATTATTATTTTTCAGCTAGCTAAACGAAATAAAAATGAAATAAATCAGTAAAAAAAATTAATACCATCAAAATTTCAATTTAAAATTTCCTGGATATTACACATAATTATTGGAACCTTTTATTCTATCCAGATAATTATTTTAAATTATTATTTTTAATTTTTAATTTTATAAATATTATAGTTTTTTTAATTTGTTCATATCAAATCTAATTAAAAAGTATTACTTCTGAATAAATGTCATACTCCACTTCAATCAAAATTAATTAGTTCTCAAGTAAAAGATTATTTAATTTTAATTTTACATAAAAAAATGAAGTTTTTTTTTAAATAGTACATTTGCGGCAACACTGTGTCATAAAATGTTATAGCATGTAACACTTTGCTACTAAATCAACACTTTGTAAACATATACAGCAACATCAAAAAACCAATGTTGCAGCAGGTAAAATTTTTAGATCTACTACAACATTTTTGAGCGCAACAATAACAAAATCTGTTGCCGTAGGCCATCTATGGCGTAGTGCGAGTTCGGTGGTACTGTGATGATTGACTTGATGTCTGAGCTTATCATAATTATGGTTTCCGCCATGTATTGGTTTCAAGATCTCGTTGTATAACCCCATTATCGTTGAATATTGGACCATATTTCCTTTGATAACTCATGATTCCACCCGAGCAAACGATATCTATTTGTGTTGTGCTTTATTTTGATTTCAACTTGTGCCGTTAACTGAATAGCGTCACTACCGAGAAATTTTCGTGATGTTAGTAGTCATTCCGCATTCGTCAGAATGCTTAGAGATTTGGTCATCCGACCTTATGAAGTTGCTTGTTACGTTATTACCTTGCTTTCGTTGTTCTAAATTTTGGGGACAGACTTCTTTCATTTAAAGTGGATCGTGACACCCGAGTTTTTGACTTCTGTAATTTTTCCATCCTATTAACTCGCTTATGTTCCGTGATACCTTCTGAATTTGTTCTGTTCTTCGGTCTTTGTCGTTCGAACGAGTTGTGACAGTGTTTCGGATGAATCTGTTTATAGTTGTGACTTTTCCCAAGTTCGGTTCAAATCTTGTGAGTCCTATGCAAAGTCAATGTCTTGTAATTCTTACAAGCCCACTTAATGTCTTGAGTTGAGACGTGAATTTCGGAGTTGTTTGATTATTGTCGTCCCGTCGTTGTTGTTCGATCAATGTCGTTCGATCGTTGTGGTTCGATTGTTGTTGCTCGATCTTGCATCATGATTATCGAGCATCTGATTTCCTTAAGATTCGGGTACTCGTCCCAGTAAGTCATCTTCCAAACCTTTGAGGTTGTCAGAATTATATACTTGTCCAGCGTTAAGCTCACATTTTGTTAATTGTACTATTTGGATTATCAGCCATAGTGATTCATGATCATTGCACTTCGTAAACATTTTGCGTATTGAATCGGACCGCAATGGCTCTATATGACATGGAGTTTTGTGTCCGTTATTGGCAGCAGATAACGTGTGCCATCTGAAGTTTACCTTGCCTTGAGTGTTTCATGTCCTAAGTTTTGGGACGAAACTTATTTCAAAAGAAGTGGGATGTAATAATTTTATTTTCCTGTTAGTTTCTTTTCTTTTGATTTATTTTCATTTCTTTCGGTTCGCTAGTCTCGACGATCAACATATGATGGTCATCATGTCTTGACATCAAATACGAATATCAAGAGTTTGTGATTATATCTTTTGGCCTGACCAATATTTTGATCGTATTCATACCATTGATAAACCAGATCCCTTTCTTAATGAAGATATTATGAATTGCTCGTTTTCAAATCGAAATGGTTCGAACAACTATTTTCCGTTTTAAGTTTCGAGGACGAAACTTTTTTTTAGGGGGGAAGGGTGTGATACCCCATAATAAATAAACCGGGTGATTTTATATTTTGTGAACCGTCGGATAAATTTATCGTGTCGGAATTGAGAACTATATCACCCCATGTTGTTTAGAGTAACGAACTTGAAATTTTTTGAAATTTCGGTGTATTACTATATATTTTATATATAATGTAGCTGCCACACAAAAGAAAAAAAAGAGAAGAGATAAGAAGGGAAGAAGGGTCGCGAACGACCCTGGAAGAAAACAAAGAAAACAAAAAAAAAAGAAAAAGAGAGGATAAGTCTGAGAAGAATCGAGAGACTCTCGAGAGAGAGACAAAAACAGAGAAAGAAGAGAAAAGAAGAAAGAAAGAAAGGAGAAGAGAGAGAGAGAGAGAGGAAGAGAGAGAGAAAAAGAAAAGAAAACGAACGAATGGGAAGAACATGAGAGAAAGAGAGAGAAGGTCATCCGCCACCACCGAGGATTTTTCCGATAAAATCTCGCAATCTATATATCGTTTTAATCGCCTCAGCGAGTAGGTCACAAATATCCGCCGAGTTTTACAAACGGAGGCCGGAATAACTGGAACGGGGCCGAAATCGCCGCTCGGCGTTGGGTCCCCATACAGCCATTCAGGCTTCCGGAACTTGAAACCTTTTATACCATTAGGAAGCCCTCTTTACGAGCTTCATTCTTCTAGTTTTAGTTTCTGGTTTCGGTCGAGTATTATGGCATGCGTGTGTGCTGTGCATGTAGTGTGTGTGTGTTTGTGTGTACGTGTGTGTGTGTGTGCTGTGTGCGGGGGTATGTGTGTGTTACTGTGTGCGCGGGTGTGTGTGCGTGTAGTGTGTGTTTGTGTGTACGGGTGTGTGTGCTGTGTGCGGGTGTATGTGTGTTACTGGTGTGCGCGTGTGTGTGTGCATGTAGTGTATGCGTTTGTTATGTGTGTGTTGTACGTGTATGTGTGTGTTTGTGGGTTCGGGTGTGTGTGTGTTTGTGGGTGTTGGTGTGTGATGTGTGTGGGTGTGAACTGTGAGTGTGTGTAACGGAAATGGGTGTGGATACGGGCCTTGTCGATTTGGAGTATCGGTGTGTTTTTACGTGTAAAAATAGTGTTAATCGATGTTAAGGAAGATCCCGATGAGGTTACGATGGACCGGGAGATGTTAAAACGACTGTTAGATAGTCATATAAAGTTTTGTGGTGGAAAACATAAATTTTGAAAGCCTAGGGCTATGCCATTTAGGAATTAAAAATAAAATTAGACTTGATTGAAGTTTTCTAAATCTTCAATTTGACCCTAAACTTTAATATTTTCTTTGAAAAGTGTATAACCTTATTGGTTTCAATCCAAAATGGGTCAAACGACTTTCAAATGGCTCCTAATTCGAAACACAACATTCTTACACCCCAATTACACGCGGAGTGTGTCCGTAACTATGTCTCACCCAAACTCAGCTAAATTAGAAAGTAGAGTTCTAATGGTTATATAAATCTTAACCCGTTAATTATATAATATGATCCATTTTAGGTTGAAGGTTTGGCTAATCGCTCAGTCTATTTTCCTTGTCAATAGAACCTTTTCCATTCGCTGGAATGCCAGGAAAGTATTTTGATTGTGTTTATTGTACTTCGTGTGAATATGTGAAAAATGTGATTTTGTGAAAAGTGGTAATTTCGGAAAATGTGGTTTGTGCCATGTAGTTACTGAGTGTGTGTGAATCAAGTTAAAGCCAGCGAGGGTTCCCCCTGGGATCCGTTAGACTGCAAGTATTTGCGGATCACTCGGTGGGGAATTTACTAGAAATTCAAATTGTGTAAGTTTTACACTTTAAAGTGTATCAGTGCGATATTTGTGACATGTGTGATTAGCTGAAAAGTCAATTTGCGAATACTCAGTATCATTGCGCATTGACATGAAATAATATGTCATAAACATGCATTGCGAAGCGAAAAGCGAAAAATCCAAGTAAGCGACTAAGGTTGGCCAAAAGAGCCGAGCGAAATGGTCCCATGTGCGTGAGTCATTGCATGCATGGGAATTGAATTGCATTTCACTGCATATACAATAATAATGATTGTGGTATTGTATTCCAGAACATATGTGATAGCACTGTGATTTGGTTGTTTATTCACTTGTAGTAAATATTCATGAATCGTTGTACTTGCACCGACTGTTTGCTGACCCATTCGGGGGTGCATATACTTGTTGTGTATTCAGGTGCAGGTCTTAGTGGCGAACCGGCGTAGGAAGGACACGAGGATGGCGAGCAACATTGATATCATGTACTATTTTGAGTCGGAGGTCATTTTATCAAGGTCATAGTCGTGTTTTGGCTTTGTACTCGCGCGGGTACTGCCATATATTGTTTATTGTGTTGGTGTTAGTTGTTGTTGATGTTGTTGGATCAGTTGTGAGTGGTTGTATCTGTTTTGATCCAACAGGATCATGTATTGGATTGCTTTGTGATGTATGTTGTATTAAAGTTGATGTTGGTTTTATGGTGTGAATGTCTCAGTTTTGTTGATTGTTAATGTGTTTTATGTTGGTCTAAGCCTGGTAGGTTCTCCAAAAAGAATCTACGGCACTGTAATTTCTCTGTAAAAAATGGGGGTGTTACAGAGCATGCCGTTTCTTTATAGGACAGAGAAGACCCCATGGCCCACCTTTCTTTTTCTAAGGGCACATTTGCAATGGCCATTTTTTTAGCCGTTGCCCCCCCTTTTTTAATGAACCACCGGTTAACCAGCGGTTCGGCCCGGCGGTTAACCGGTAGTTCCGGTTCACATTAAGGACAAACCGTAACTGGCCCTTGAACCGTTAACCGGCGGGCCAGTTAAAACCTATTGATCGGCGGGCCAGTTCTGGTTCGGGCCCACCAGGCCGTCCAGTTTGGACAGGTCTAGCTGGCCGTCAGAAACCCCTCGATCATAAGCCAAACACCCCTCGAATTTGGCCATCGCAAGCTGAGCCTCGAGCTGGGAAACCTTCTCGGACGCAGCCTTAGCCTCCGCAAGCTAAGCCTTTGTAAGTTTCAGCTCTTGGTTCAGCTGGACATTGGCCATCTGAGCCCGCTCCAAAAATGTTTCCCACTCGGAAATCTTCCTCAGAGCAATGTCCAGACGATGTTCCCTCTCAGCTAGCTTCGCCTCAGATTCTTCTTTCGCCCCCAGGGCGGCCTTAAGCTTGGATGATAGATGAGCCACCCGAGAAGAAGAAGAATCTCCGATGTTCTGAGCCTCAGCCAAATACACCAGGGTAGAGCAGAGCTAAAAAAGGGGGGCAAAGAAAATAAGCAAAGATGAAAGAAAATAAAATAATATATAATAGAAACATAGGCAAAGATAATTACCTTCTCAAAATACATCATCATCAGGTCTAGGCGGGTACCGTACGGAGAATTCCGCAATATTTCCATGTCCATATCAGGGATCACCGAGCTAAAGAAAGCGAGAAACTTCTCAAACTCCTTCCATCGGAGCAAGGTGTCCATGCCTGAACTGGGAGTACCAACACCTGCAGCCTTGGACCACTTAGCAGGAGCGGGGGAGCTTGGAGATCGAGCTCGCTTACTTATCTTCAGCTTGCGAGATTGTAATACCCGGTTGTAATTCATTCATTATCATTCAGTAATTATCATTCAGTAATTGTCACTCAGTAATTTTCACTCATTAATAATCATTCATCATTCACGTTCATTCATTGTATTCATCGGTGGCATATTTTTAGCCGTGTATCAATTACCAATCGTCATTCATCTCCGTTTGAGTATCGAGACGAGAGTATATTCATAATCATCGTGATAGGTAGTCTTGTATTGGAAGTATCATCTATTGCATGTTGTCGGACTCAATTATATTCATACAAGTATGGTATGTCGGATGATTCTATGTGTGTCGAGTAGACGGATTTGTCATTTAGTTGGCGTCCAACTGCGAGTTACGGTCGTAACATGCTTGCATTATGGCCGTAACATACGTTCGCTGTTTTCAGGACATGACGGACGAAGAGGACATACGGTCGTAGGGGTTGCGGCATACGACCGTAGAGGTTGCGGCATACGGCCGTAAGTTGAGACATGTACGGCCATAAGGCTTGGCCGGTTACGGCCGTAAGACCGAGCAGGGTGTCCGGTCAGTTTTCGACGAAGGCTTCATACGCCCGTAAGATTTTGCCGAGTACGGCCGTAGGTGTCGAGTTACGCCCGTAAGGCAGGTGCGGTTACGGTCGTAAGTCTGTAGGCAGACTTTCGTCGAAACCGGGTTACGCCCGTACGATGTGGCTGGTCACGGCCGTAAGGCCGTTGACTTGGAGATGTTACGGCCGTAAGTAGGCCGAGTTACGGCCGTAACAGTCGGCAGTACTTAAGTACCTGGACGGGTTTTTGAGCTCATTTTTCTCATTTCTTCACTTGAGTTCTGAGAGAGAAGTTCTTGGGAGATATTTTCTTCATCACATCACTTGGGTAGGAGTGTTCTTAGCATATATCTTGGATTTGGAAGCTTGGATAGTCGATTTAACACGAATTCACCGGATCAAAGTGTTTGGATCTTCAAAGGTAAATTCTTCAACATCTTGGATTTCGATTTTGTGTTGAGATATGATGTTTTGGATGTTAGAATCATGTTGTATGAAGAGATATACATATGATTATGAGTTTGTATGAATATTCATTGGATTATTGAAGGATTATTCAAGAACACTTTGAATATTGATTTGGATTTGGGGGTTTTTTATTAGAGGTTGTTGAAATCTCGAATTGGATATTCATATTAGATTATTGATTGTATTGAAGATGTTTTTGTTAGATCGTATCACTCTTTGGAAGTTGGTATCGATATAATTGAGGATTGGTTGTAAACAATCGAAGATTGGTTGCAACGTGTTTGTTATAATGCCCCAATGAATTTGGATTATTCGTATCGACGTTTTGAGTGAGTTAATCGTGCTTGATACGTATATTGAACGGATTGTGGGTAATTGTGTTATTCAAGGTTGTTCGAGCGACCGACATCTCATTGTAGGACGTTTGTTCGAGGAAGGACATTCTTCACCGGTGTTGTGTAAGTTAATTCATACTCGGTTAAAAGGATATTCATTCCTTTCGTTGTTGTTCATTCATATTCATAATTCATTCATGGTATATTATTCATGTTGAGAATTGTAATTATCAAACTAGTCTTTCATTTCATGAGGAACGACGGTTCCAATCAATTCCGTGAGTTATCATTCATTTCATCATTTATTCATTTCGGTGAGTCATTCTTGACCCTTGTCGAATTATTATTCATTGATATTCATTATGGTCATTTTCGTTCATGTGACCCTCCGGGTTCATATTGCGTGGCAGGGTGGGGATGTGTGGAATTTTTAGTCGGACACGCGATGGTCATGTGATCGGGTTCACCGAGACAATGGACTGTGCACACGGTAATGTACCTCCGTGAGACTAATTAGGTACAAGGACGGGTGTGTCCGGACACTCATCTTGTGCACTTGCACATACCATTACGGGCGTACTATGATGCCCCTCTTCAGCTTAACTGTATAACTACGATATGTAATTATGTTGATTGTTCAACTCTTGAGGATTGTTGTTCTGTGTAACTAACCCCGTTGGGGGATGTTGTTTTCAGGTCACGGCAAGGCTAATGTAATACCCGCATTTTTCTTTCTTTCTCTTCTGTTTCGTCCAATCGTATCGACTCGACTGTGTTCGTTGATGCTTCTGACCTGGTGTTGTTTCTCACCTTTGTCATTCGAGCGAGTTCTGATATTGTCCCAAATTGAGCTATATATCGTTGTGACCTTTTCAAGTTCGGAAAATTAGTCTCGTTTTCGATCTTCCAACCCTTGGGCGGTGGAATTCCGTATTTGTTCAGCGATTGGCTCGCGTTTTGATTGATGTACCGTTGGGTCGGTCAATAGTATTGATTCTCGTCCGTTGTGTTTTGTGATTGTTCGGATAATTGACTTGATTGTATTATCCATTTGACGACGCTTGTCACTTGTTGGTTTTGTTATATCCCTAACGGCGACGTTGTGTTGGTCGTCGTGGAGCGTGTTTTCACGCCGTATATTCCTTTGCGTTGCTTGTAACGTTTCGCCGATGGGCGTAAGTTACGCGTTTCCTTGCGTATCTCGTTGAGTTTTCCTGGCTCGATATTGCTTCTCCCTACTTGTTTTAAGTTTCGGGACGAAACTTCTTTTAAGGAGGGTAGAATGTAATATCCGCAATTTTCGATTTTCGGTAAATTTCATTTTCGGCCGGAGTTCGTTTTGACGACTCGCTCATGACCGTTTCGTCATTTCGAGAATGATTAATTCTGCACTTTTTGTCATCCGAGTTCGTTTCGGTATCGTTTTGTTGAGTTCCGAGCTTTTTAGCGACTTTTCCGCACTTGAGTTCGATTCTTGCGAATCTCGTCCGAAACTGTTGTTTCGAGTTTCTCGTAAGTTCATTTAATGTTATTATTCATGTTGCGAGCTTTGGTTTGGTGTTTCGATTGCGTATCGTGAGTTTCGGACGTTTTGGGCCATTTTCGTAATTTCCCAAAGTTTTGGGTAATTACTTAGTTGTCGAATTCCGAGCCTTCGGTGGTCGGAATCGTATGTTCTATTAGCTCTTATATTCGTCTTTGCGAGTACTTCGTAACCGTAACCCGATTCGTATTCGTGTTCGGGTTTCGGTCGTCGGACGTAATTTTCCATTGTCGGGAGGGGCTGCCCGTGCTGTGCAACACGGCCACAACGGGCCTGTGCGCCGTGTCTGCGCCGGGTCGGCCAGATCGCAGCTGCCGAGACACGGCCGAGACACACGGCGCTGTCTGGCCGCTTTGCTTGCCGTGTCCGTGAGCCTATAAATATGGCAGAACAGACGGGTTTTTCACCCATTTTATCACTCGTTTTCTTCCTTTCCGCGGCTGGAACTTGCTCAATCATGGAGGCATGTTGTTATACAATGAATACATAAAGTTTTGAGGTTCATAACATCAATTGATCATCACGTAACATCCTTCAATCCAGCGAATCAAGGCAAGTTTTCTTAAAATCTAGTTTTGGGGATTTTGCTCGATTTGTCCGTTTAATTCGTTTTAACTCAGAATAGTGATGTATTTATGATTGTTAAAAATTATTATGTCGAATTCCTTGCTGTTCCTCGGTTGAATCGCCGAGTATTTATCGTTTTATTGAGTTTCTTATCGACGCCTTGAAGGTGTCCGATAAAATGTCACAAAGAGGATTCGAGCGTTCTACGATTATTATTCCTCGTTTGTTCGTTAATTTATTGATGGTATGATGTTAGGGTCAGATTTCTCGCAAAGAATTCGAGTCGGAACCCTTCCGTTCGTCGTTTTCTTCAAGCTTTTCGATCGTGGGTGTATTCATTGTCTTCGCCGAAGAATCGTAGGTGTTCGAGGTGTCCCGACTGATCCGTGATTGTGGGAGTGTCCGGTATCGATTATCGAGGCAAGTATCTTGCCCATACATTACGTGTTTTGTGGATATTATGATTGTTAATCGTCGATATGTGCTAAATAAATATTGATAACCATTTCCCAAAGAAATCGGAATATTTACCATCATGCTTTTTGTAAAGTGACCCGTGTGTGTCGGGAAGTAATGTGCTTAGTTGAATATGCGAGCTAGTGTCGAGTATAGAATCACCTTACTTTCTTGTGATGTCATTGCGTATGATTATGTCGTTGGTAAATGTAAAGTGTAATTCTTTTGTGAAATTATGTGCTTGGAGTCACGTGTTTATGGATGAATATGTGAGTTTGAGTGATATTAGTTGTGTCGTTCGGTGCTGTTGAAATCTTGTGCTTCCTTGTGAATCGTATCATTACTTGGTCGTGAGTATATGTTGGATGAACTGGCCATTCTAGTAAGGTACCTCGACTATATATACTGTGATTGACCTTCGAGGCTTGTGGTTTGCAACTGTGATTTTGGAACGTGTGTGTGTGTTGTTCCTTCCACCGGAGTGTCCGACGGGATGTCCGGGGTCGATACTAAGGGGTACGGCCACGGAAGTGGACTTGGGTGCGTGTGTGGATGAACTTCCACCGGAGTGTCCGACGGGATGTCCGGGGTCGATACTAAGGGGTACGGCCGCGGAAGTGGTTTCCCACCCGGAGTGTCCGACGGGATGTCCGGGGTCGATACTAAGGGGTACGGCCGCGGGTTACCAGTTGTGGTTTTCATCTTGAGGATGACATTGATGTTTTCGTTAATTGTGATATTGTCTGGAGTATCACAATGCTTTGTGCTCGGGGTCGAGAGACATTATATTTCGAGTCTTGGTGCTTGGCTAGAATGGCATAAGAATAATGTGTTATGTGTAATGTGTCCTTGTTAGTGAATTGAAGTGGATGATCGGGTCGTGGACCCTGTGTTTTGTGACCGGAATGGTTGGGTCGTGGACCCCGTGTTTTGTTAAACGGATTTGTATTTTGAAAAATGAACTTTGGGGCTGTGACCCTAAATGGCTTTCGAGGAATTTAGAACATTTTCAATTTCTGATGTTTTCAAAACTCCCGAGATTTGGAAATGTTTTCACAATGCTTACTTGCTTCGTTTCTGCTTTCAAGACTTGAACTATTTTTAACTAAATATATCTCGGGAAGTCTTTCGTTATATTCTCGGAATGTGTTGTGTATGGCTCGTATTTGCACTTTATACTTGCACTAGCGAAACAAAGGAGTTTGCTAACCCCAGAGTAATCGGGGTGGATATCTCAGATTGTGTCCGTGCACATGCAGTTTTCGGGAGCAAGACACAGGATCGGCATGAGGAATGATGAAAGACGAATGATACTAATCACACGAAGGCAAGTTATGGGTTCACTTATTCGGAGTCCATTGTATAGTCTTATCCTCTTTCTTATTGTTCGTTGTTGCAAGTATTTTACCCTTGCGTGGGTATGAGTCTGGATGAGTTTATGTATTTTGATTTTTAAGTCAGTGACGAAAGACCAAATCGGTCTATTGGTCTGTTATTTTGATTCGTCGGTATGTAATGTAATGTGTTGTTTTTATGTCTAGCCTGGTGGATCCTCACGGAGAGGGTCTGCGGCGTGTAATATTCCCGGTTTGATCTGGGGGTGTTACATTTATGGTATCAGAGCTTAGGTTGCGGAAACCTAGGCTTTCGGGTCCAGTCGTGTATTGTTGAGTCTTGTCTTGTTGGATTGTGTCTGACTGAGTTGTGTCGCGACGCGTCGTCTGGGATGTCGGCCGTGATTAGTATCAAGGTGCAGCCATCATCTTCGTGCGATCTGTGGATGTAAGTCTCCCTACTACATGTTGTACCACGAGCTATACGAGCCTGTATGATTCTGTGTTATGTAGTAGTATTTGAAGGTGCATCGTGAGTAAGTGACATATATTTGTTAATTCCCGTATTGTGCTAGAATGAAGAATGATATGGCCAAATGTATCCTTGTATGAACTGTTTTTCTTGCAAGAGCAACAACCTTGGAATTTTTAGTTTCGAGGGCTTCCGGGGGGCCACGTAAATTTTTAAAATGTTCTCCAAGGGAGGAAAAATTTCGATTTTTGTATGATGACCTCAAGGTCGAAAATTTTTAGACTTCAAACTACCGATATTTCATTCTCATCTCATACTATAAGTTTTCAAAACTCGAGTTTTTAACTCAAATAAGGTCTTCAAAATATACTCAAGACGTGACTCTCGTTTGTAACTTTTCGGTTTCATGATTGTTGGTCAGAAGATGCGTATTGATGATGCTCTTGTTGTTGAGCAGTGGTGCCCGTTTTATGATTAAAATAGTAACGTGAATGTTGAGTCCATCGGTATGTATGTGTTGAGATAGCCCTCCTTATTGAGAAGTAAAATTTTCGTTTTTGTAGGATGATTTTCTTTTGATGGTTGCTTGTGAGATGTTATAATTATGTGAATCGATGACATTTAGACTCATATGTTGTTGCTTATTTGTAACCTTCGATTCTAGTATTACCTCATATATGTTTGCAATCGTGTTGGTGATTAGAGCAGTTAGCACAGGCTTAAATACGAGCCTAACGCGCGCTAACGTGGCGTGTTTAGCGCACGTTAACCTTTGTTGTAACGCGCACTAATCAACCTGGGCAGAGTCTATGGAACCGCATTATAGCCGTTAAGTCTAACTTTTGCGGCCAATCACCTGTAGTTGTATTCTCTACGTGGTATCTAGTGATAACAACTGTTGTGCGTGAATGTGTGTTAAGACTTTTCGTATTGCTAGGTGATATTTGATTGTGTTTGATGAATTGATAAATTATGTCTGCTGTGTGTGTTCAAAAACACTTTCCTGGAAACTTCACAAAGTTTTGACGGTTCGATTAATCGGCGGCTCCATGTATACTTTAAAAATTATTTGGAATTGGCGAGCCGGCCTTGGATTCTCAAATAAAACCTCGATGGTATTTGAAAGAGTTGTTTTAAAGTACATGTAGATATTTTGTAAAATGTTACCATCGTTGATTTTCATGTAGTGTTGGGGGGATTTTCCAAAATGATTTTTAACGTATTGTTGTATTTTCAGATAATTCGAGTACATGATTTTCAAAAATCTTTCACATCATAAAAATATTTTATTTCAAAAACCAATACGATTTTTATATTCAAAAATATATATTGAAAGATAAAAAAATCTCACTCGATGTAAACTTCAAACTCGAATTTGAGAAAGTTTCCTGTATTGATTAAAGTATGTACGAATGGTTTGATGACCTTGCGTGGCTACCTTGTTGTTATTAACGTAATGCTGGTGTGTAGTGGCGTGGTGATTTTGACAATGCCGGTTGCACAGAAAATATTATTTAGCCAATGATTTCAAAATGAGACGGTTAAAGTCTGTTGTTTAAAAGTTTTGATGAAGCAACCTGAGGTACCAAAAATACTTTTAAAGTTTTACTTTGAAGAGCACACAAATCCTAGGATTTTCAAATGATATCATTTAAAAGAATACCGCGTGGATTTTCTTATTGAGTTGTTAGTAGTTACCTTATGTGATATTGTCGTGCTGAGTTGATACTTTAGCATGTTATTTTTGCGAAGTTGTGGCATCGTATCGAGTGAGAATCCGCTTAGTATGCCGAGGGACAGAGGATGCGGTCGTGACCGCGGTACAGTTGGTCATGGATATCAGATGCAGGACCAAGAGGATATGGTCGGGAAGGTTGCTATTCCAGCACTTCGTTCTCGTTGTTTAGGTTTTGGGACGAAACCTCTTTTAAAGGTGATATGATGTAATACCCGCATTTTTCTTTCTTTCTCTTCTGTTTCGTCCAATCGTATCGACTGACCGTGTTCGTTGATGCTTCGACACAGTGTTGTTTCTCACCTTTGTCATTCGAGCGAGTTCTGATATTGTCCCAAATTGAGCTATATATCGTTGTGACCTTTTCAAGTTCGGAAAATTAGTCTCGTTTTCGATCTTCCAACCCTTGGGCGGTGGAATTCCGTATTTGTTCGGCCGATTGGCTCGCGTTTTGATTGATGTACCGTTGGGTGGTCAATAGTATTGATTCTCGTCCGTTGTGTTTTGTGATTGTTCGGATAATTGACTTGATTGTATTATCCATTTGACGACGCTTGTCACTTGTTGGTTTTGTTATATCCCTAACGGCGACGTTGTGTTGGTAAATCGTGGAGCGTGTTTTCACGCCGTATATTCCTTTGCGTTGCTTGTAACGTTTCGCCGATGGGCGTAAGTTACGCGTTTCCTTGCGTATCTCGTTGAGTTTTCTGGCGCGATATTGCTTCTCCTACTTGTTTTAAGTTTCGGACGAAACTTCTTTTAAGGAGGGTAGAATGTAATATCCGCAATTTTCGATTTTCGTAAATTTCATTTTCGGCCGTAGTCCGCTTTTGACGACTCGCTCATGACCGCTTCGTCATTTCGAGAATGATTAATTCTGCACTTTTGTCATCCGAGTTCGTTTCGGTATCGTTTTGTTGAGTTCCGAGCTTTTAGCGACTTTTCCGCACTTGAGTTCGATTCTTGCGAATCTCGTCCGAAATCGTTGTTTCGAGTTTCTCGTAAGTTCATTTAATGTTATTATTCATGTTGCGAGCTTTGGTTTGGTGTTTCGATTGCGTATCGTGAGTTTGGACGTTTTGGGCCATTTTCGTAATTTCCCAAAGTTTTGGGTAATTACTCGTTGTCGAATTCCGAGCCTTCGGGTGGTCGGAATCGTGTGTTCTTTTAGCTCTTAGATTCATCTTTGCGAGTACTTCGTGAATCAGAACTTCGATTCGTATTCGTGTTCGGGTTTCGGTCGTCGGACGTAATTTTCGGCCGTCGGGAGGGGCTCGCCTGTGCTCGTGCAACACGGCCCCGAAACGGCCTGCCAGGCGCGTGTCCCGCGCTCGGTCGCCAGATCGCAGCTGCCGAGACACGGCCGAGACACACGGCGCTCTGCGGCCGCTTGTCGCGCCGTGTCCGGCAGGCCTATAAATATGGCAGAACAGACGGGTTTTTCACCCATTTTATCACTCGTTTTCTTCCTTTCCGCGGCTGGAACTTGCTCAATCATGGAGGCATGTTGTTATAAAATGAATACATGAAGTTTTGAGGTTCATAACATCAATTGATCATCACGTAACATCCTTCAATCCAGCGAATCAAGGCAAGTTTTCTTAAAATCTAGTTTTGGGGATTTTGCTCGATTTGTCCGTTTAATTCGTTTTAACTCAGAATAGTGATGTATTTATGATTGTTAAACATTATTATGTCGAATTCCTTGCTGTTCCTCGGTTGAATCGCCGAGGATTTGTCGTTTTATTGAGTTTCTTATCGACGCCTTGAAGGTGTCCGATAAAATGTCACAAAGAGGATTCGAGCGTTCTACGATTATTATTCCTCGTTCGTTCGTTAATTTATTGATGGTATGATGTTAGGGTCAGATTTCTCGCAAAGAACCTGAGTCGGAACCCTTCCGTTCGTCGTTTTCTTCAAGCTTTTCGATCGTGGGTGTATTCATTGTCTTCGCCGGAGAATCGTAGGTGTTCGAGGTGTCCCGACTGATCCGTGATTGTGGGAGTGTCCGGTATCGATTATCGAGGCAAGTATCTTGCCCATACATTACGTGTTTTGTGGATATTATGATTGTTAATCGTCGATATGTGCTAAATAAATATTGATAACCATTTTCCAAAGAAATCGGAATATTTACCATCATGCTTTTTGTAAAGTGACCCGTGTGTGTCGGGAAGTAATGTGCTTAGTTGAATATGCGAGCTAGTGTCGAGTATAGAATCACCTTACTTTCTTGTGATGTCATTGCGTATGATTATGTCGTTGGTAAATGTAAAGTGTAATTCTTTTGTGAAATTATGTGCTTGGAGTCACGTGTTTATGGATGAATATGTGAGTTTGAGTGATATTAGTTGTGTCGTTCGGTGCTGTTGAAATCTTGTGCTTCCTTGTGAATCGTATCATTACTTGGTCGTGAGTATATGTTGGATGAACTGGCCATTCTAGTAAGGTACCTCGACTATATATCGTGATTGACCTTCGAGGCTTGTGGTTTGCAACCGTGATTTTGGAACGTGTGTGTGTGTGTTGTTCCTTCCACCGGAGTGTCCGACGGGATGTCCGGGGTCGATACTAAGGGGTACGGCCACGGAAGTGGACTTGGGTGCGTGTGTGGATGAACTTCCACCGGAGTGTCCGACGGGATGTCCGGGGTCGATACTAAGGGGTACGGCCGCGAAGTGGTTTCCCACCCGGAGTGTCCGACGGGATGTCCGGGGTCGATACTAAGGGGTACGGCCGCGGGTTACTGATTGTGGTTTTCATCTTGAGGATGACGTTGATGTTTTCGTTAATTGTGATATTGTCCGGAGTATCACAATGCTTTGTGCTCGGGGTCGAGAGACATTATATTTCGAGTCTTGGTGCTTGGCTAGAATGGCATAAGAATAATGTGTTATGTGTAATATGTCCTTGTTAGTGAATTGAAGTGGATGATCGGGTCGTGGACCCTGTGTTTTGTGACCGGAATGGTTGGGTCGTGGACCCCGTGTTTTGTTAAACGGATTTGTATTTTGAAAAATGAACTTTGGGGCTGTGACCCTAAATGGCTTTCGAGGAATTAAGAACATTTTCAATTTCTGATGTTTTCAAAACTCCCGAGATTTGGAAATGTTTTCACAATGCTTACTTGCTTCGTTTCTGCTTTCAAGACTTGAACTATTTTTAACTAAATATATCTCGGGAAGTCTTTCGTTGTATTCTCGGAATGTGTTGTGTATGGCTCGTATTTGCACTATATACTTGCACTAGCGAAACAGTGGAGTTTTGCTAACCCCCGAGTAATTGGGGGGTGGATATCTGTATTGTGTCCAGGTACATGCAGGTTTTCGGGAGCAAGACACAGGATCGGCATGAGGGATGATGAAAGACGAATGATACTAATCACACGAAGGCCAGTTTTGGGTTCAGTTAGTCGGAGTCCATTGTATTGTCTTTTCCGCTGTCTTATTGTTCGTTGTTGCAAGTATTTTACCCTTGCGTGGGTATGAGTCTGGATGAGTTTATGTATTTTGATTTTTAAGTCAGTGACGAAAGACCAAATCGGTCTATTGGTCTGTTATTTTGATTCGTCGGTATGTAATGTAATGTGTTGTTTTGATGTCTAGCCTGGTGGATCCTCACGGAGAGGGTCTGCGGCGTGTAATATTCTCGGTTTGATCTAGGGGTGTTACAGCTAAAGCACGGGAAGAGAACGTTGATGGCGAGGAGTCCCAGTGATACTAGTAGGGGGGCAGTCCTTTCAGTCATTCATGTTTTCTTCATTTTATTTCCGCTGCAGATTTCCATTTGGATACTCATTTTCATTTAGTGTTGTATATTTTATCTTCATATAAAATATACATGTATTCTGTATTATCTTGGGTGTGTTGTACTTGAAACTCTTCATCGGAGTAATTGATGATATAATGTGGTTCGGTACTGCAATTATATTATTTAAGTCATTAATTATCATTCGCCTAGTGGGTCCCAGTCGGGGGTCCACGGCACTGTAATAGTCGCCTAGTTTGGGGTGTTACAGAGTTGGTATCGGAGCATGGTTTTGAATACTACCTTCCAATTCATGTCTCATTTGAAATCATCGTTCATCAAACTAGTATCATTGGACTTTTGCGTCACGTGTGACCTGTGCAAGAGCCTAGCCCCTCAGACCAAAGAACAGTAAGATTTCTGACGCCATGGTATAATTTCTGCAATAAGAATCACTCATTCATCATTCAACAGTCAACAATCCTCAATCATCATTTTCATTTTTGATCATGTCGATCATGTTAACTCATTAATTACTTAGTTCATTTCATTGCTCAGTTGTTGATCTTAAGGATCGTATCATTAATCTTGTTAATTGTTCAAGATAATCATTTCAAGAATTTCATCAGATAATCATGTCACCTCAGTTGATCATTCATGTAATCATTGTATTGGAGCGCGTACGCTCATTATTATCATTTCATGACGTAATCATAATGCGGTATTCATGCGAGATCTATAACCATCATGTAACTTTCCTACTTCAGTATGGAGAGAGCTGGCAGAGGACGCGGGGGAAGAGGTCGCGGTGCGAGTTGGAACCCGAGAGCTCGTGTGAATACACGCGCGAATGCGAGGAATAATGCAAATTCATCGAGCAGCGACGCGGCCACTCATTCACCCGGAAATGATCATTCACTGTCAGGGAGTCGTACCCGGGACACAGCTCAATCAGAAGGTGTTTGGGTTGATCAACTCGCGTTTATGCAAGGCATGATGGCCCAGATGACTCAGATGGCACGTCTCATGGAGACGATGCAGAATTCAACCGCTCAGAATCAGCAGGCTCCTCCGCCGCCACCTCAGGGTCAAGAGAGGAGTGTGAGCAGTATTATCGGCGACATCTCTCGCCAAAGACCACCTACTTTTGAGGGCTTGTCTGAGACGGCGGATATTATTCACTGGCTTGAGCATTTGGAGAAGTTGTTTGCTATGGCAGAGTGTCCCGAAGGGCACAAAGTTTCAGTTGCGGCTTACTATCTGGGTAAGATAGCTCATTCATGGTGGTTATCGTTGAAGCCCACCGACGGATCTTGTACTTGGGATCAATTCAAGACTCTCATGATGTAGAGGTATTATCCGGCCCCACTTAGAGAGGACAAGTTATCAGAATTACTCACTCCCGACCTCTCAGCGAACGATGATGTTCTCGCCATTGCCGAGAAATTTCAGGAGCTACTTCCTTTCGCCTCATCTATTATTCACTCTGAGGCGGACAAGATCAAGTATTTCAGCAAGAGGTTGAAACCTCGTATGCGGATGCAGTTGCTTAATCACAATTGCACCACCCTGTCGAATTCATCGAGAAAGCTCTTACTTATTGCTAAGCAGCAACCTTCATCTGCTAGCAAGAAGTCTAAGAATCGTAATCAGTCTAAAGGAAGTCAGGCAACCTTCAAGAAGCCTCGTGCGGGCTCTACTTTTTCTGAGCGACCTCCTATGGCGCCGAAACCCATGGAATCTCAGTCCCGAGCGTCCAGTTCGGCCATCACCTGCTTCAACTGTGAAGAACAGGGTCATTTCAGCACCAAGTGTCCGAGGCAGACTATCACATGCCATAACTGTGGGATTGCTGGGCATAAGGCCCGTTTTTGCCGAAGAGACTCCAAGCCTACTCCGGCGTCATCTCAGGCCCCGAAGCAGTCAGCTGTTCATAATCAGGCCACTCAGTCTACGTCGTTTAAGACGACAGGAGCAAACAAAGGCGGAGCCAAAAGCTATCAGGCGGGAGCGTCCGGTTCGAGGGCCGGCAAGCCCCGAATTTATGAGATGAAGAAGACCGACGATCCGGAGGCCCGGATGATCTCAGGTACACTCGAAATTCTATCTCAACCTGTGTGTACCCTTTTTGATACTGGTGCATCGCATTCATTCATTTCCGAGTCATTCTTGAGTGGACTTCATCTGGATAGTGCTACTAGTTGTGAGCCTTATATCATTGGTCTACCTAACGGTAGAAGAATTATCGGAGATCGTGAGATTAAGAATTGTCCGATTCAGCTTAATGGCCGTGTTTGGTTGGCGAACCTGATCGTGGTAGATTTACCGAGAGACGACGTTATCTTGGGTATTGATTGGATGGATCATCACGATGCCATCATTAGTGTCCGCAAGCATATGATCACTATCATTTCAGCCGATGGAGTTGAATGTGTATTCCAGAGAGGTAATCCCAACTATTCCGGAAGAGTTATTAATCTGATGAAAGCAGTGAAATTACTCAATCAGGGGTGCGTCGGTTATGGGTGCTATATGATCAAGACCGAGAAATCATCAGTGATGTTGACGGATATTCCTGTAGTGAAAGAATATGCCGACGTATTTCCAGGCGAGTTACCTGGTTTTCCTCCACAGAGAGATGTGGAATTCATGATTGAGTTGGAGCCTGGTACGTCTCCAATATCGAAGGCACCGTATCGGATGGCCCCGATCGAAATGATGGAACTAAAGAATCAATTAGAGAATTTGACCGAGAAGGGTTATATTAGACTGAGTGCGTCCCCGTGGGGAGCACCAGTGTTATTTGTCAAGAAGAAGGACGGTTCATTTCATTTGTGTATCAATTATCGGGAGTTGAACAGGGTGACGATCAAGAATAAATATCCTCTACCCCGTATTGATGATCTCTTAGATCAACTTCAGGGAGCTTCCGTATTTTCCAAGATCGATTTAAGATCTGGATATCTTCAGTTGCGAATTCGAGAGTCGGATATCGCTAGAACGGCGTTTCGAACACGCTATGGTCATTATGAGTTTGTGGTAATGCCGTTTGGGTTTACTAATGCACCTGCGGTATTCATGGAACTAATGAATCGAGTTTTCATCAACTATTTGGATCAGTTCATGGTTGTCTTCATTGACGACATTTTGATTTATTCTCGTGACCAAGAGGAGCACGAATTTCACCTTCATCAGGTTCTCGAAGTGTTGAGACGAGAGCAACTTTATGGGATGTTTTCCAAATGCGAGTTCTGGATGTCCGAAGTGACGTTTCTCGGACATGTGATTTCATCAGACGGAGTACGTGTCGACCCTCAAAAGACGGAGGCTATCCGATATTGGCAACCTCCGAAGAATGTTAAGGAAATCCGAAGCTTTCTCGAATTAGAAGGCTATTATCGGCGGTTTGTGGAAGGATTTTCTAAAATCGCTCAACCTATGACGAACCTTTTGCGGAAGGATAAGAAATACATGTGGTCCGATGCGTGTCAGTGGAGTTTTGAGGAACTCAAGAGTCGTTTGATTTCAGCACCTGTCCTTTCTTTGCCGCAAGGGACGGAAGGATTTGTGCTTTATAGTGACGCGTCCGGACACAGTCTCGGATGTGTACTAATGCAGAATGGGAAGGTTATTGCCTATGCTTCACGGCAACTGAGACCTTACGAGGTCAACTATCCGACCCACAACCTAGAGCTAGCGGCCGTGGTATTCGCGTTGAAGATTTGGCGTTATTTTTTATGGCGTCACCTGTCAGATTTTCACCGACCATAAGAGTTTGAAGTATATATTTACTCAAAAGGAGTTAAATATGCGACAGAGGCGGTGGTTGGAACTAATCAAAGATTATGATATTGAGATCCAGTACCACCCGGGCAAGGCGAACGTGGTCGCCGACGCCTTGAGTCGTAAGTCCGTTCAGGAGCAAATGCTTGCTCGTTTAACAGTTCAGAAGGAGCTTCATCAGAAATTCCTTAGACCCGAGATCGAGGTCTGGTTACAACGAGTGCAAGGGCAGCTTTGCATGTTAGAGATCTCATCACCACTTGAGGAGGCAATCAGAGTGAATCAGGTTTCAGACCCATTTTTGTTGCGCATCCGAGAGGATGTGGCTCAGGGAAAAGCCCCTAGATTTGTGGTCCACGAGGATGGACTTTTGAGATTTAAGAATCGGTTATGCGTACCGGCGAATGACGAGTTGAAAAACTCGATTTTGAGAGAAGCTCATGCTACCCATTATTCCATTCATCCGGAGTCTAGCAAGATGTACAAAAACTTGAAACAAAATTACTGGTGGAGTAATATAAAGCGAGAAGTCGCAAAAATTGTTTCGAGATGTTTAACCTGTCAGCAAGTCAAGATAGAACATCAGCGACCAGCGGGTATGCTGAAACCTCTCCCTATTCCAGAGTGGAAGTGGGAAGATATTTCTATGGACTTCATCACGAGTTTGCCGATGAGTCGTCGTGGCATGAATACAATTTGGGTAGTTGTGGACTGCTTAACTAAGTCAGCTCATTTCCTTGAGATTAAGGATACATGGGGTCCCGAGAGACTTGCCCAGTTGTTCATCAAAGAGATAGTGAGACTGCACGGTACTCCTAAGAGTATCGTTTATGGTCATGACTGGCGATTCATGTCACATTTTTGGAAATCAATTCATCGTGCCATGGGAACTCAGCTTAATTTCAGTACAGCTTTTCATCCTCAGTCCGACGGACAATCAGAGCGAACTATCCAGACATTGGAGGACATGTTGAGGGCATGCGTCCTCGATTGGAAAGATGATTGGGAAGCCCAACTACCGTTGATCGAGTTCACGTACAATAATAGTTAGCATGCTTCGATTAAGATGGCACCTTACGAGGCCATGTACGATCGTCGTTTTCGATCTCCTTTGTGTTGGGATGACTTATCAGAATCAATCGGCATCGAGCTCGATATGCTTATAGCCGCCCGCAAGAAGGTAGCTTTAATTAGGAGTCGTTTGTTGACCGCTCAGAGTCGACAGAAATCATATGCAGATATCGTCGTCGACCATTAGAGTTCGAGACAGGTGATCACGTTTTGGTCAAGGTATCCCTGAGTCGAGGTATCTTCCGTTTCGGAAGTGGGGAAAGTTGAGCCCGAGATTCATTGGACCGTTTGAGATTTTGGATCGAGTAGGCAGTCTGGCTTATCGATTGGCTTTACCTCCGGTGTTGAGCCGAATTCATATTGTGTTTCATGTCTCTCAGCTGAGGAAGTATGTTGCCGACCCGAGCCACATACTTCAGTTCGATGAAATCGATATCGCGGATGATCATTCGTATGAGGAGCGTCCTATACGAGTTTTAGAGCGACGAATCAAACAATTGAGGTACAAGACGATTCCTTTGGTTAAAATTCAGTGGTCTATACACGGAGTCGAAGAGGCTACTTAGGAAACCGAGGATAGTATGCTAGAGAGTTATCCCGAGTTATTTGACCCTTAGTTTCGGGGACGAAACTCTTTTTAAGGGGGGAGTATGTAATACCCGGTTGTAATTCATTCATTACCATTCAGTAATTACCATTCAGTAATTATCATTCAGTAATTGTCACTCAGTAATTTTCACTCATTAATAATCATTCATCATTCACGTTCATTCATTGTATTCATCGGTGGCGTATTTTTAGCCGTGTATCAATTACCGATCATCATTCATCTCCGTTTGAGTATCGAGACGAGTGTATCTTCATAATCATCATGATGGGTAGTCTTGTATTGGAAGTATCATCTATTGCATGTTGTCGGACTCAATTATATTCATACAAGTATGGTATGTCAGATGATTCAGCGATGTGTGTCGAGTAGACGGATTGCTCATTTCGTTGGCGTCCAACAGCTAGTTGCGGTCGTAACATGCTTGCATTACGGCCGTAACATACGTTTGTTGTTTTCAGGACATGACGGACGAAGAGGACATACGGCCGTAGGAGTTGCGGCATACGGCCGTAAGTTGAGGCAGGTACGGCCGTAAGGTTTGGCCAGTTACGGCCATAAGACCGAGCAGGCTGTCCGGTCAGTTTTCGACGAAGGCTTCATACGCCTGTAAGATTTTGCCGAGTATGGCCGTATGTGTCGAGTTACGCCCGTAAGGCATGTGCGATTATGGCCGTAAGTCTGTCGGCAGACTTTCGACGAAACTGGGTTACGCCCGTACAATGTGGCTGGTCACGGCCGTAAGGCCGTTGACTTGGAGATGTTACGGCCGTAAGTAGGCAGAGTTACGGACGTAACAGTCGGAAGTACTTAAGTACCTGGACGGGTTTTTGAGCTCATTTTTCTCATTTCTTCACTTGAGTTCTGAGATAGAAGTTATTGGGAGAGATTTTCTTCATCACATCACTTGGGTAGGAGTGTTCTTAGCATATATCTTGGATTTGGAAGCTTGGATAGTCGATTTAACACGAATTCACCGGATCAAAGTGTTTGGATCTTCAAAGGTAAATTCTTCAACATCTTGGATTTTGATTTTGTGTTGAGATATGATGTTTTGGATGTTATAATCATGTTGTATGAAGAGATATACATATGATTATGAGTTTGTATGAATATTCATTGGATTATTGAAGGATTATTCAAGAACACTTTGAATATTGATTTGGATTTTGGGGTTTTTGATTAGAGGTTGTTGAAATCTCGAATTGGATATTCATATTGGATTATTGATTGTATTGAAGATGTTTTTGTTGGATCGTATCACTCCTTGGAAGTTGGTATCGATATAATTGAAGATTGGTTGTAAACAATCGAAGATTGGTTGCAAGGTGTTTGTTATAATGCCCCAATGAATTTGGATTATTCGCATCGCGTTTTGAATGAGTTAATCGTTCTTGATACGTATATTGAACGGATTGTGGGTAATTGTGTTATTAAAGGTTGTTCGAGCGACCGACATCTCATTGTAGGACGTTTGTTCGAGGAAGGACATTCTTCACCGGTGTTGTGTAAGTTAATTCTTACTCGGTTAAATGGATATTCATTCCTTTCGTTGTTGTTCATTCCTATTCATAATGCATTCATGGTATATTATTCATGTTGAGAATTGTAATTATCAAACTAGTCTTTCATTTCATGAGGAACGACGGTTCCAATCAATTCCGTGAGTTATCATTCATTTCATCATTTATTCATTTCGGTGAGTCATTCTTGACCCTTGTCGAATTATTATTCATTGATATTCATTATGGTCATTTTCGTTCATGTGACCCTCCGGGTTCATATTGCGTGGCCGGGTGGGGATGTGTGGAATTTTTAGTCGGGCACGCGATGGTCATGTGATCGGGTTCACCGACACAATGGACTGTGCACACGGTAATGTACCTCCGTGAGACTAATTAGGTACAAGGGCGGGTGTGTCCGGACACTCGTCTTGTGTACTTGCACATACCATTACGGGTGTACTATGATGCCCCTCTTCAGCTTAACTGTATAACTACGATATGTAATTATGGTGATTGTTCAACTCTTGAGGATTGTTGTTCTGTGTAACTGACCCCGTTGGGGGATGTTTTTTTCAGGTCACGGCAAGGCTAAAGCACGGGAAGAGAACGTTGATGGCGAGGAGTCCCAGTGATACTAGTAGGGGGCCCCAGTCCTTTCAGTCATTCATGTTTCTTCATTTTATTTCCGCTGTAGATTTCCATTTGGATACTCATTTTCATTCAGTGTTGTATATTTTATCTTCATATAATATATACATGTATTCTGTATTATCTTGGGTGTGTTGTACTTGAAACTCCTCATCGGAGTAATTGATGATATAATGTGGTTCGGTACTGCAATTATATTATTTAAGTCATTAATTATCATTCGCTTAGTGGGTCCCAGTCGGGGGTCCACGGTACTGTAATAGTCGCCTAGTTTGGGGTGTCCATGCCTGAACTGGGAGTACTAACACCTGCAGCCTTGGACCACTTAGCAGGAGCGGGGGAGCTTGTAGATCGAGCTCCCTTACTTATCTTCAGCTGGCGAGATGAGCTAGGCGGATCCCGCCCCGTGGTTAGCGGTGGAGCTGCGTCACAAGGAAGGGCTACCCCAACATTGGCCACCTTGGAAGAAGCAGGCTTCTGCTTCGACTTGTACGAGCCCTCGGCCTTTTGATTGGGAGGGTGCACCAACTTAGGAACCTTGTCTTTCGTAGGCTCAGCAGGCTTGAAAACGTCGGATTGGCAGGTTCGCATAGAGCGATCTACAAGGGTATATACCCAATCATCAACATGTAACACCCCCAGATCTGACCGGGAATATTACAGCGCAGTGGGCCCCAGAACGGAACCCACAAGGCTAAAAGATATTTTCGCAAATATTTAGAAATGCCCAAAAGGCCAACGACAGTGCCATCATTAAAACATTTGAAGTCTATATAAAATCTGTTTATCAAAACTGTCGTAAAATCTCGTTTGAAAGGACAAGGCCTGAAATGCCAGAACTCAACAGTTTAAAAACATACATTAAGATATCGCTTACATGTATCGACAAAATGGTTTAGAAAACGGTTGTCAAAGTAACCTAAGTTACCGAATACCAAAAAGCCATTTAAAAATACGCACGCAGCGGAAAAGACAGACAATTAAAAATACTCCAGCAGTGGAATACAACAACTGATCAGGAACTCAATTCACAAAAACATGCCCTAGCCAGTATCTTTCGATAAGCTCATCTCTTCACGACCACTACAAGCTCGATATCCAAAGAACCTAAAAAGAAAGCCCACGACGGGGTCAGCCATAATATCCAACAATGATATCAATCACATCACGTCAATAATTCATACCGATGGAAGTACTAAGTAAGAATACGACCAATGTAAACTTACCGTCGTAACTTTATTTACTCAAATAATTCTCATCAGATTAACCATCCTCACAAAGCACATCTCGTAATCTCGACTAATCAATAAACTCAAACATAACATCATACGGTACCTCAAGCAATACCGAAGATTCTCAAATGTCAACATAACTCACAGTACGGAAATATACCAACTCCGACCAATTCGATCCATCGGATAGCATCGTCAAATCCCAAGACGATACCCGATTGTCCATCAAAAGACAAATACCAAAGGAAAAACGGAATATACCTAAAGATATGAAATGCCACGACAATCATGTCAGTCTAATCCGAGGTCAGATCAATACCACACACGGACATGGTCCTAACACAAGACCTACAAATGCGTATTCATATGACAACGTCAATATGCTCAAAACAATAACAGCAGTGTATACTCAATGGAAATACCATGATCCAGTGCCCTCAGCATAGACCCCAGGATGATCCTACTAGATCAACATGAGGTGAATAACCAACAATATACATATGCACAACAACACATGATAAAATCAATGATGCGAATCCATATGATTCCATCAACACAACACAGGGTAATCCAACGATCCAGCGCCCTCAGCATAAATCCCCATGATGATCCCGTCGGACCAACGCGTGGTGGAAAACCCGTCCAGCGATCCAGCTCCCTCAGCATAGATCCCCATGATGATCCCGTCGGACCAACTCATGGTGGACATCTGATCCAGCGCCCTCAGCATAGATCACACGATCCCATCGGATCAACACAACATAAACAATATAATTATGCATACATATGCAAATCAATATGTTCATCAACATGAACAGCAAAAATCAATAATACGAACGACACTATGACAAATCACTAGGACGACCTCATGTTCAACAACATGAATGTCAATAAGCATGATCAACATCATCAACACCAAACCGAAATCAAATTATGATACTTGCCCCGAGTCCTTCAGGAGCAATCTCGATGTCAAATCATCACCGGCGAATATCCTCAATGCTCGGCAATCCAAATGTACCATGGCCTAGAGATACTCATATCCTCGTCTTTATCATAGTGTAACCTCGATACCCGAATATGCCAATAACCGAAATAAATCATATACATTATGATTTAACTCCCAAAATCGAAAAGACAACATATAATCCAAATCTCCAGAATTTGCAGTAATAATCATTGCTATATGCGTTATAAACGAAATGAAACTGAAACCATTCATTAAACATTATAACTGAGCAAGTAATAATTTGCCTCGATAACGATACGACGATGATGAAGCCGCTACCAATCTCATTACCTTCGTCTACGAGCTCCTCGGCCCTGACCAATGCAATTCACGAACATACTAGAACACGAGCGCAACATACGGTTATAATCACCGATCAAAATCTCAACCTATTACCTTAATTCGATACACAACAAGTTCAATAACAATCAATAACCGACATATCCAACCAATCAATCACAACGGGTCAACGATACCTCGATCATATATATATATATATAACCAAATAATATAACTCAAACCATTGACGAATTCATATCCATCATATGAACTGAAATCCGATAATTACTAATCAATATAACCGATCGACAAACTCAACGATTTCACAATATCTCGATTAGACACAAGTCCGAACAATCCAACTCAAACAATTACGAATTCATAACCAAAATACGATTACGGATCCGAATGTAAAGGAAATCATATTCGGTGATCAATCACAATCTTCCCGGATTCCAAATTGATCATGATTCGTATTTCATCAAGAACATATAAATTCTACCACTACAATCAACGAATATTCGATCTTCATATCTAAAGATACTGATAATTCAACATATGATCGTCTTGCTATGTTAAATTCATCAAGAAGTTCCTCAAGAACAGTAAGTGATTCGAAATCATGTTCAAAGCCATCAAAACAACCGAATTAGATATCCTTTAACATGCATATAATCATCCCATTCGTAATCCAAGTCATGTATTATCGTATTCTTCAATATACACTTCACATAACCTCAAGAATCGTAACAACAACACCCTAATCATCATCATACGAATCAAATACGGATAACAATACCAAAAATCCGAAATCAAGGTGTAGAGTTCAACAACATACCTCAAGAACATGAATAACACAATCAAACTCTTCAAGGATCAACCATATCTCCATATTCAAGCTTCTAATCCATGCTTCCAAGCTCATAACCAAGATAGAAGAGGTTTATTCTCACTTTCATGTGCAGAGGGACGAAGTTGGAGGAAGGATATCGATTTTCTCTTGTGAAAAAAAATGAAAGAACGAACCTTATTTTATAAACTGCATCGCTCATTACGTACGTTATCAATCCATATTAAAGTACGTAATACACCTTACGTACGCTACATGTCTCTCATAGCGTACGTAACATTATTCCAGAACTCACTGACCTGTTTCGTTAAATCGATTACGTACGTAACATATCCTTCATAGCGTACGTAATACGTACGTTGACTTGCTACAGTGAAACTCCATTTAACGTACGTTATACACTTCCCGTAGCATACGTTAACCTCAGCATTGACTCGTCCGTCCACATCCGTGCCGAAAGCTGCCGACCACAGGACCTACCTGGCGGCCATAGCCTGATCCTGCCCGACATGAACTTAACGTACATTAGCCTATCCACCTAATATATGTAATATGTATGCATCTTACGTACGTTAGCTATCTTTCTTAACGTACGTAATCCTTGTGCATTAGCGTACGCTAAGTATACATCATAGCGTGCGCTAACATGGATATACTTGGCCATTTACATTGATCTTGCTTGTCGTCTCAATATCCCGAATATGTATACACAACATACTATATCCTCGAATGCAATTGTCGACCAAGTATAACAATTATACTAATACAGATGTCTCAGTCTTTCAATAATTTTATCCATACCGTACAGATTTCACATTCTACAATATAACTCGGATAAAATAACATTAAACAATCATAGTAGAAATTCAGGACATTACATTCTTCCCCACTTCAAATAAGTTTCGTCCTCGAAACTTGCAATCCGTCATAAAGAAAAACAAACCGTTCAACCAAAATATTCCGAAACCATCACGATAACGATCAATCATTATCATTAACGAGTAACCAAAATAGTACACTTACAAATGCGCAAAGTCAACGATCTCCTGAGATACTAACAAGTGACTCCACCGTAAAGCCTCAGTATGCTTACAATCACAACTCCATGAATCTCAACAAAATATATCATCTTCAGATGAAATGATCTACCCGTGCTAAATCTCGTCTGCCTGATTATACAATCAAGTCCCAACCTGCTGAAAAACCAACAGTGTACGATACATCTGTGAAACAACTGCCCAAAGCAATGGCAACAAGTCCCGCAACATCGACACAAAATCCGAATGCTCAGATGATCACTAGCAATGATCAACCAATAAATTAACCGAGAATATAATCGACATGATAAACTCTAATACGAGCAATCCAAAGGTCAACACGCAGCTGAGAATATCATCAACATGATAAACTCCTATATGACCAACCAGAGGTCAAAACACAATCGAGAGTATTATCAACATGATAAACTCCAATATGACCAACCAGAGGTCAAAACACAACCGAGAATATCATCAACATGATAAACTCCAATATGACCAACCAGAGGTCAAAACACAATCGAGAATGTCTTCAACATGATAAACTCCAATATAACCAACGAACGATCAATGATAATCGAGAATACCTTCACACGGTAAGCTCCAATGTGATGAACACAGAACCACAGAGACCGATATACGAAAGATAAAAATTCTCAAAATGTTAAACAAATCATATACAGTGGATCTCAACGAAACCCAGCTGACTGGTGAACATACTCCTCGGCATACGAACAACCAATCACAAACCGACGAACATATCTAATCATACATGGAGCGGGAATGACCACTCAATATCCAGAACAACCAGCATGGGGTTACCATCCCCAAATCTACACTTACAAAGAAATCCTTCAAAAATCACTATGGTAAAAATCACACTACTACCATACCAATGGAATCACATAGCACATATGTCATGAGTTCACGAAATCCAAAGTTCCAAAATTATATCCTGTGCATGGATCTACAAAACGCAGCATATTTCTCTTATCTGATCAACCAACCGATCATCTATGGATAACCAAACTACCATACTAAAATTCAAATCTCTTTTCATCGTACCATACTGATGTATTATTCAGTTCGTGAGTCACACTCATAACTTCACCATGATATACACTATGCACTAAATGCGTATATATACCAATCACATTTTTAAAACCAGTTTGAAATCATACAGTCTCATCAGGAAGACAAATTTTCAAAAGTTCTTTCAAGACTTTCAAAACTCAAAACATAAATTTTCGTATGACCACGAAATCAATTTTTGAAAAAATCAAATCGGCTCACTTACGTCAAGTTCTCGATGACAATTCTTTTTTTGAATATACACGATTAAATGGAATTATGCAAATGCTTAGTTACATCCATACTTCTGTATACCAGTTCGGATTGTCACTGATCCACTGATATTCCATCGGAAAACCACATGATAAAGTTCCACAATCTCAATGTATAAACTCCGATAGAAACTCCTTTTCCACATATGACTCGCAACGTCAACCATTATCCCATCCTGGATCACCTCAATTATGCTATGACAAAACATTGAATAATCGATAGATCAAACACAATGAAAGACTACCCGAGAAATTTCATTTGAACCAATGAACCAAAACCCCGAAAGGCAGTAATAAAATAGATAAACGATTGGTAAAGTATTTTACAAATCTCGGGAGTTTTAGAAAACAGAAAAGCTTTCTTTTGAAACAGTAGGGTCTCAGCCCGTATCTCGTTCCGCATTACAAGAAGTTTAAAAAGTAGAAAACCCTTTTCGGACCCCAAGTCCTGAGTTATAAAACTATTTCAAAATCAATTGGGTCTCGGTCCAAAAATCATTTTCCATAAAACATTCGTGAAACATTCATTTTGAAAAGTATCATTTTCAAATGCTCAAAAGCAGTTCATATATCTCAAAATGTACTAACATGACTATATGTTCTTCTCAACCATCCACAACATTTCTCCCAAATGCACAATTACGTTCTAAAATCTAACCAACATACTGATTTCCAAAATCATAGTTTCTCAAGATCATCAATGCTGTCCCAACTCTGTCACCTTATACTATAACGCATAATATTCTGCTGGATCTCAAAGCATATCAACTTAGAACGGCAATAAATTTCAATGCAATTCAAGAATCCAAATACTTACAGATCGTGAAGTCGACGATTCCCCGTGATACTGGCACATGTCTCAACTCAAGAAAATACTTGACACAGATATTTTCAAGACACACATTTTACAAACTCAGTTCAACTCGAGAACACAATACATCTCTATCCGAAGAAACACGTTAATACTATTTGGAAAAGTTTATAACAAGCCCAGTACTACAGTGGCAAATCACATAACGCACAAGCCCGAGTGAACAACAAAACCCAGAGCTCAAACACTTGTCAACCGACAACTCGAATGACACGACAAAAGCACGACCCAACTCGACCCGACTGCCTAGGTTTTCTCAACCTAAGCTCCGATACCATATTCTGCAACACCCCCAGATCCGACCGGGAATATTACAGTGTCGTGGGCCCCGGAACAGAACCCACAAGGCTAAAAAATATTTTCGAAAATATTTACAAATGCCCAATAGGCCAACGACGGTGCCATTATTAAAACATTTGAAGACTATATAAAATCTGTTTATCAAAACCGTCGTAAAATCTCGTTTGAAAGGACAAGGCTTGAAATGCCAGAACTCAACAGTTTAAAAACATACGTTAAGCTATCGCTTACACGTATCGACAAAATGGTTTAGAAAACGGTTGTCAAAGTAACCTAAGTTACCAAATACCAAAAATCCATTTAAAAATACGCACGCAGCGGAAAAGACAGACAATTAAAAATACTCCAGCAGCGGAATACAACAACTGATCAGGAACTCAATTCACAAAAACATGCCCTAGCCAGTATCCTCCGGTAAGCTCATCTCTTCACGACCGCTACAAGCTCGATATCCAAATAACCTAAAAAGAAAGCCCATGACGGGGTCAGCCATAATATCCAACAATGATATCAATCACATCACGTCAATAATTCATACCGATGGAAGTACTAAGTAAGAATACGACCAATGTAATCTTACCATCGTAACTTTATTTACTCAAATAATTCTCATCAGATTAACCATCATCACAAAGCACATCTCGTAATCTCGACTAATCAATAAACTCAAACATAACATCATACGGTACCTCAAGCAATACCCAAGATTCTCAAAACGTCAACATAACTCACAGTACGGAAATATACCAACTCCGACCAATTCGATCCATCGGATAGCATCGTCAAATCCCAAGACGATACCCGATTGTCCATCAAAAGACAAATGCCAAAGGAAAAACGGAACATACCTAAAGATATGAAATGCCACGACAATCATGTCAATCTAATCCGAGGTCAGATCAATACATGGTCCTAACACAAGACCTACAAACGCGTATTCATATGACAACGTCAATATGCTCAAAATAATAATAACAGTGTATACTCAATGGAAATCCCATGATCCAGTGCCCTCAGCATAAATCCCAGGATGATCCTACTAGATCAACACGAGGTGGATAACCAACAATATACATATGCACAACAACACATGATAAAATCAATGATGCGAATCCACATGATTCCATCAACACAACACAGGGTAATCCAACGATCCAGCGCCCTCAGCATAAATCCCCATGATGATCCCGTCGGACCAACGCATGGTGAAAAACCCGTCCAACGATCCGGCGCCCTCAGCATAGATCCCCATGATGATCCCGTCGGACCAACTCATGGTGGACATCTGATCCAGCGCCCTCAGCATAGATCACACGATCCCATCGGATCAACACAACATAAATAATATAATTATGCATACATAAGCAAATCAATATGTTCATCAACATGAACAGCAAAAATCAATAATACGAACGACACTATGATAAATCACTAGGACGACTTCATGTTCAACAACATGAATGTCAATAAGCATGATCAACATCATCAACACCAAACCGAAATCAAATTATGATACTTGCCCCGAGTCCTTCAGGAGAAATCTCGATGTCAAATCATCACCCGCGATTATCCTCAAATGCTCGGCGATCCAAACGTACCATGGACTATATATACTCATATCCCCGTCTTTATCATAGTGTAACCTCGATACCCGAATATGCCAATAACCGAAATAAATCATATACATTATGATTTAACTCCCAGAATCAGAAAGACAACATATAATCCAAATCTCCATAATTTGCAGTAATAATCATTGATATATGCATTATAAACGAAATAAAACTAAAACCATTCATTAAACATTATAACTGAGCAAGTAATAACTTGCGTCGATACCGATACGATGATGATGAAGCCGCTACTAATCTCATTGCCTTCGTCTACGAGCTCCTCGGCCCTGACCAATGAAATTCACGAACATACTCGAACACGACCGCAACATACGGTTATAATCACCGATCAAAAATCTCAACCTATTACCATAATTCGATACACAACAAGTTCAATAACAATCAATAACCGACATATCCAATCAATCAATCACAATGGGTCAACGATACCTCGATCATATATATAACCAAATAATATAACTCAAACCATTGCCGAATTCATATCCATCATATGAAACGAAATCCAATAATTACTAATCAATATAATCGATCGACAAACTCAACGATTTCACAATATCTCGATTAGACACAAGGCCGAACAATCCAACTCTAACAATTACGAATTCATAACCAAAATACGATTACAGATACAAATGTAAAGGAAATCATATTCGGTGATCAATCACAATCTTCCCGGATTCCAAATTGATATCATGATTCTTATTTCATCAAGAACATACGAATTCTACCACTACAATCAACGAATATTCGATCTTCATATCTAAAGATACCGATAATTCAACATACGATCGTCTTGCTATGTTAAATTCATCAAGAAGTTCCTCAAGAACACTAAGTGATTCGAAATCATGTTCATAGCCATCAAAACAACCTAATTCGATATCCTTTAACATGTAGATAATCATCCAATTCGTAATCCAAGTCATGTATTATCGTATTCTTTAATATACACTTCACATAACCTCAAGAATCGTAACAACACCACCCTAATCATCATCATACGAATCAAATACGGATAACAATACCAAAAATCCGAAATCAAGGTGTAGAGTTCAACAACATACCTCAAGAACATAAATAACACAATCAAGCTATTGAAGGATCAACCATATCTCCATATTCAAGCTTCTAATCCATGCTTCCAAGCTCATAACCAAGATAGAAGAGGTTTATTCTCACTTTCATGTGCAGAGGGACGAAGTTAGAGGAAGGATATCGATTTTCTCTCGTGAAGAAATGAAAGAACGAACCTTATTTTATAAACTGCATCGCTCATTACGTACGTTATCAATCTATATTAACGTATGTAATGCACCTTACGTACGCTACATGTTTCTCATAGCGTACGTAACATCATTCCAGAACTCACTGACCTGTTTCGTTAAATCGGTTACGTACGTAACATATCCTTCATAGCGTACGTAATATGTACGTTGACTTGCTACAGTGAAACTCCATTTAACGTACATTATACACTTCCCGTAGTGTACGTTAACCTCAGCATTGACTCACCCGTCCACATCCGCGCCGAAAGCTGCCGACCACGGGACCCACATGTCGGCCATAGCCTGATCCTGCCCAATATGAACTTAACGTACATTAGCCTCTCCACTTAACGTACATAATATGTATGCATCTTACGTACGTTAGCTATATTTCTTAAGGTACGTAATCCTTGTGCATTAGCATACGCTAAGTATACATCGTAGCGTGCGCTAACGTGGATATACTTGGCCATTTACACTAATCTTGCTTGTCGTCTCAATATACCGAATACGTATACACAACATACTATATCCTCGAATGCAATTGTCGACCAAGTACGACAATTATACTAATACAGATGTCTCAGTCTTTAAATAATTTTACCCATACTGTACAGATTCCACATTATACAATATAACTCGGATAAAATAACATTAAACAATCATAGTAGAAATTCAGGACATTATACAACACATTCAAATATATGCCAAAAAATGTATATATAATATGAACAAAAAACTTTTAGACCTACCAATATCAGGGATGAGCGGATAAGGATTAGAAATCAATCCGCAATGAAAAAACAGGTCGTGAAAATGCGTCAGCTGGAAGCAATTATAGGAAATGGCATTTCACTCTTGAACCTTACTAACCCATCCAGCTCGGATAGAGCTGCGTCTGGGGATCGGAACCTGACTTGGAGTGACTTGCACCCATTCTGTTGAAAAACCCCAAGATTCACTAGGAGGAAGACGAAGTAAAAAGAATCGGGTCCTCCAGTCCTTCACGTTGGAAGGGAGGTGGGTAAAGAAATGGGTGTTGTTCCGAGAGGTCAGGTAAAAATTGCCCTTAAAGCTCTTTAGCCCGAAATAAAAACAAAAGAAATCTAGATCGGGTTTTCGTTCTTGTAAAAGCAAAGCACGAGAAAACCGACCATATAACGACATGAGTTCGGGGAAAATTAATTAAGAGGGAGGTTATACTAAGTAGAAATAGAAACAAGGAAAAGATGAAGAGGAAAACGAAGGCCGCTGTTCACCTGGACCACAAACCAAGTGATATGGCCACCAGGAGGATGATCAGGGACGTCAAAAGCCTGGGGAGTGACAAAATCCCACTCCGGAGGAAGCCTAAGATATCTTATAAAACTCTCTAACATAGTCGGGCTAGTCCTGGATAAAGGATGGGGAGGAAAGACGCGTGTAGCCCCTACGCTCGCCTGACTAGGGTCGGCTAACAGGCCTATAACACTACCGCCTCGGTAGGCCTATAACAGGGCGACACCTGGACCTGGATGTAGAGGGACGGTGGTTGGGAAGCGAGGCCTGAGAAAACAAAAGACGTGGCCATAAATGTGCATGAATTCAGAGACAAATCATCATTACATAGGGACCAGTCCCCGAGAATTTATTATATCGAGGTCGCTAGAAGCCAAACAGTCCTACTCGGTCTTACAGCTCGACTAGAGTGCGGGGGACTGGTTGATAGGATGATAAATGTAGACCTGCCAAAAGACGGTCTAAAGAGCCCGATTATTGGCAGACCTACCGACCTCTCAAAAGAACGATGGACCCTGACACGGGGGTTTCCTCATGAAGGAGTCCGAGCTGACTGACACTATCCCAAGCTCAGAAGACACGATGTAAATATTATCAAAGACGGGCAGACCTACCGACCTCTCAAAAGAACGAGAGGCCCCAACAAGGAGGTTCCCTCATGAAAGAGTCCAAGCTAACTGGCCCTACCCTGAGGTAGGAAGGGTCCGGTCCGATAAAGATAAAAAAACCCTGGAAAGCTGGGATTTTATATTTCTTACAAAATCCCAGATATCCAGGGATTGACAGCCGGAGCCAAAATCCCAGATATCCAGGGAGTGGCAGCCGCAGCTAAAATCCCTGAAAATCGGGGATTTCCCCTAGGCTAAGAGTGTGATCGCATGGACAGGCTTCTCCTCTCTTCTATAAATGGGAGAGAAGTTGTTCATTCCAAAGTTAAGCAATCAGAAGCATTCATATAGACATTTTATCAGACATTCGAGTTTTCTTAGATAAAAACCCTGAGATTGACCCAGTTCTTGTTGGCCGATCAGCTCGGTTACATCATATGTCTAATTGAAGATCGTGAAATAAGATTTTTTGATACATTTTTCATTAACATCGAACTTGATACAAAAAAGTTAAAAATATTTAGATTTTAAGCTAAAAAAGTGAGAAGATAATTTTTGTATTGGCAGATGAGTGTATATTGTGGAACAAAACTCTCACAACACATATCCAGAATTTTCTTTCCTTTTTTTATTTTTCTAAAAATTTAAGAAGGCATATATATAAGCTATATCTAGAGAAAAATAAAAAAAAACTTAAATAATGACATATGTTCATGACTCTCTTGTAATAGAAGTATAGATTTTGCGCTATTTTGATACAACTTATACCTTAGCATTTATGCACAATTCAATAATGTCAATATTTTAAATGATACAATTATTGATTTTACTAATTTTCATAAGTATCTTCTTAACTTGGTTAAAAAAATAGGTATCTGACCGCGCTACGCATCAAAATTAAATATTTATAAAAAGTCCTTGACTTGCATATACTAAATCGTAGTTTTGACGAGTAAGGGTCGAATCCACGAGGAATGGTTGAATTAATTGAACTTATAGAGTTGAATAATCTTGGAAAACAAAAACAGTAATACTAAATAAATAATTGTACTAAAAATCATAATACTAGATATACTAAAAGAGGGGGTTAATTGATTTAAAGTAAACAAGATAATATAAAGTAACAATTAGGCAATTAAAAAGAGAAAGTAAAAATTAATAAGGAAAACGATTGTGATTGATATCCAGTTCCTAGTTCCGCTATCCACCGTTCTAATTTAATTTATAAATTAATGCAATACTTTATCTTTCCTTAATTCCTAATGAACTCCTACTCCGAAGTCAACAACAAGCTCTGTTTACCCCTATCGTTTCTTAAGTTTATTTAATCAAAACAAGCTCTTTAATTAAACCTATCTAGATGAAGGATTCAACATAAGTTATTCAAATCTTGTTCGTTATATGCATTAGGAACCAAAACATTGGAAATAGACAAGATATTGAGTTCACAAGCTCGGCCCAAGGGATCTTGATTTTGTGTTACCCAATTGAATAAAATCAATTGTTGCTACTTGTGATTTAGAATTATAACGATTACGTATTATAACCCTAGATCTAGCAAAAGATTTAAAAACCCCAGTTAAGTTGATCAGACCAATTAAAGTAAATTATATCAAAAATAAATCTGCTCAATAACACAAAGATAATTCAAGGGAAATAAGTCGAGAATATGCTATGTGATTAAAACATAAATAATATAGATACTGGTTCAAACTTCCCTAAGAGTTGGAATAAAGAATTAGCCGGACATGGTGGCTTGAAAAGACACAGAATTATTCATAATAATAAGAGAAATAAAATCGATGAAGTAGATCTAGTTTCCTGCTCGGTTGCGATGATGCTTCTTCGTCCACCTTGATTCTGCCATTTTCGCTTGTATTGGCTCGATGGTGGGAGATCTAGATGTAGGAAAAATTAAGATGGAGAGAGATGTGTAAGATGTGATATGGATGTGATGATAGATCTCTTCTCAGCTTCTTTGGCCTCCTTATATAGGTGTGAGCAGCCTCCGTCCTTGGTATGGGTCATTAGGGTGTGTTTAATTCTTTTCTTAGACCCCAAGTAAATAAATCCCAAAATTGAATCTGCACTGGTGTCTGTTTGACATTGGGTGACCTAGTGTTTGCGGCTCCAGTAAGATTTAAGACCTAAGTTCATGGGGTACCCGTCTGATGGCCCAAATAATTCTTCTAACTCCAGAAATACTCTAAATACCTGAAATAATCAATAAATTCCACTTGGTGAAGTAAATTGCTTTCATAATTCAAAAAAGTAGAAAAACAATATAATAGGCTAAGATAAATATAATAAAATTACGCAATTGACACATGTAATTACTCAATATTTTCTACCTATCTCCCCAAACTTAAACCAATGCTTGTCCTCAAGCATAAAAATATCGAAAGATTTAAAAAAAATTCGCCCTAGAAGACGCTAAATAAAACTTTAAATTCCATTCATCGACCCAAAACTCTCAAGTTTTCGCTTAAAATAGAAGTTCCTCTCCCCAAACTTAAAACATGGCTTGTCCTCAAGCAATTTAGAATGAGTTGGATCGAAGAGATAACACAAGTAGTAATATGATTTGCAAGTCTTGAAACTTTCAGCCTTCGTTAACTCAAACAGTGATGTAATAATTGCCTCTTATGCATAATTAAAAACACACTTTGCATATGCAACTAATGAAAATTACATAGAACTGTCACACATAAAAACGCAATCCCCTTAAATAGTCCCAAGAAGAAAAGAATGGTCAAAAAATTTTACTGCTTATGATAAGAAACTTTAGTCATCTCCCTAAATTTATTATTTTTAGTTGGTTGTTTATCAAGAGGAACTTATGCGAGCGCCTCATCCACAAACGTCATCATATTTTGTAGGTGATAGCTTTCACATCATTATTTACTAACGTGTAGCTCTTTTCACCGACACTTTTTTTTTCGTGTGAGACGGCAGCTACACACCAACAATGGATTAGTCCTTTATTATTCTTTGTTACTTTTTCACAATATTTTAGGACCCCAAAAATTGGGCAGCTGTTGCTGCTCAACACCTCTCCCTTTTTTCAACTAGCCTCCTTGCATGTGGTAAGCCAAAAAAATGCAACGACCAACAAAATTTTAAGAAGAGAGTATAGTGACCAAGTACAGATCACAAGTGAAATTTTAATTGTAGTCTTCCTTCCTGGCTTTTCTAATAGTGTTGCAATTTTTATGTCTATAATTCACTGAATATCCCAATAAAAGCTAACACAAAACCAAATACTTTTCACAAAAAGACGAAACTACGAACCACAAACTGAGTTAATTCCAATCAATATTCCAAATGAGCAAATAATAATAAATACTATGATGCTTCTCACCAACTATTCATAATTAACTTAAAGGACAATTATTACAAATTAAAATCAAAGTACGGGGAAAACAACTTAGTGACAACACGAAAAATATAAAAAAGAAGGCACAAATCAAGTATGGTAAAGGTAGAGAGTTCATCGGGCTAGTGCGGTGTGTTAGTCTAGGAGAAAAAGTAGGCTTTCTTGTAAATTCTCACACTGGGACAGATTCTCAGCACTGAGCCTCCCAATATTATTTTCTCTGCACAATAGTCGACCTCCTCAAACTTGATCAAAGTCTATTGTTGTTGACCAACTATATCCAAGACCCTCTGTTACCTACGACAAACAAAAAGAAAGAAATGAAAAATTAATTTGGTTCTACAACTATAAAAATATAAATAATAATAAATGAACACTGGGTTGCCTCCCAGTTAGCAGCTTTATTTTATGTCGTTGGCTCGACTAGAACTTCTCTTTTTAACGAACACATCAAGGAGGTTTTGGTATAGGTCTCAATAAGTATTTGACTGTTGCCTTATATTTTTGTACCAAACCAAGCTTACATGGAGTTCTTAATCGAAATTTTTCTCTCTTGAGATGCTCATGGAAGGTTACCTTCGATTCACCCTTTCCATATAAAATTCTTGCACATCGAATGTAATTCTCTTTGAAACTTGATGGAAGTGTTTTCTTTACAGGACTCTAAGTTTCTAGTATGCATCACTTCCAGTTATTCCCTACAATTCAACTCAAACACTTCCTCGACAAGAGGGTCAATCACACTCAATGCAAATAAAGAACAGGCATCTTTAAGGAATTTCATTACGTTGTCAATATTAAGTTTTACTACTTGCCCATCAAATTCCATCGTGAGCGGACCCTTGCTAACATCTATTTTCATTTGGGTGGTGTTTAAAAATGACCTTCCTAACAAAATGGATGTTGAATTTGATGAATTACGACCTTGCATATCTAAACATAGAAATCAACCAAAAAAATGAGCTCATTAACTTAAACAAGGACATATTCAATAACTCTCTCGGGATATACATGACTATGATCAGCTAATTGAATTATTATCCTCGTTTCTTTTAAGGGTCCCAAATTTAAAAAAAGAATAAATAGATTGCGGCATGACATTTATAGAAGCTCCTAAGTCTAACATAGCTTGCTCAAATCGAAAATTACCTATTCGACAAGGGATGGCAAACATAAATGGATCATCGTGTTTAGGTGGAAAATTTCTTTGGAGAATGGCCGACACATTTTCTCCTAGGAGCACTTTTCCAGTTTCCTTCAACTTACATTTATTGGTGCACAAATCCCTTAGGAACTTCGCGTACTTTGGGATTCATTGAATCGCCTCAATTAACGGAATGTTGATGTCCACTTTTTTGAACATATCCAAGATTTGTTTCTCCTTGCTGTCTGATGCAGCCTTCTTTATCCTGGAAGGAAAAGGTACGCTATCAGCGCCGATATGGGAAGATTGGAAAGTTATTACCTTGATGCTCGGTAGTTCAGCACTGGGTGCCTCTTTGACATTGGGTGACTCAGTGTCGGTCTGGACAGCAGATCTCTGTTTCTATCTTTCATCGTTCAAATTTTTCTCGGATTTCTGGGGGACCTCTAGTTGTTTACCACTTCTTAAGGTGATGGAACTCATGTTCCTAGGATTTATCTCCGATTTGGAGGATAGTTTCCCACTGTTTTGGCTCTCCAATCGACTCACCGAGGTAGCAAGTTGGGTTATTTGATTTTCAATGATTTTTATGCTCGATTGAGTGTCGTGCTAAAATCGACTCATGTTTTGCTGAAACTGCATCATGTTTGAAGTGAGGGCCTTCATCATCTCTTCGAGTGAGGGACTCGAATTTTCCGATGGTTGCTTGTATAATCGGCCCTTATTCTGTGGAGGCTCCGCTTGCTGCGATTTCCACTTGAAATTGGGGTGATCTCTCCATCTTGGATTATATGTCTTGGAGTATGGATCATATTTCATTCCGTAAATTTTCAGTACCACTCGTGTTGGCATGTGCCTCGATCTCATCCAATAGTACATTGCAGTGCTTGGTGGTGTGCTCCGTAGTTTGGTAAATTCGGCATCGTATGACCTGTGAGTTTCCTACAGCAAGTTTTCTGACAAAGGAGTTTAATTCAGGCTTATCCTCAATAGACGAGTCATGTATCTCTTTTACCATTATCACGGGATTGTCACAATAACCAAATTATTGTGAATTGGCGGCCATGTTTGAGATGAGGGCCTTCGCAGCCGCTGGCGTCTTGTCGGCCAAATCTCCTCCGCTAGATGCGTCTATAGTGCTATGGTCCACCGGAGTTAATCCTTCGTAAAAGTATTGTATCAAGAGTTGCTCGCTGATTTGATGTTGGGGGCAGCGTGCCACCAATTGCTTGAATCTTCCCAATATTCATGCAGGCACTCCCCCATCATTTGCCTCGCACCACAGATTTCTTTTCTTATATTGGCTTCCCTAGAGGCCGGAAAATATTTCTGCAAAAACAAGATCTCCATTTCATTCCATGTTGTGATAGTGGCCGATGGTAAGTAGAATAACCAATCCTTAGCCAAATTTTTTAATAAAAATGGAAAGGCTCTAAGCTTGATTTGTTCTTCGGTGACACCATTGGGCTTCATGCTTGAACAAACCACATGGAATTCCTTAAGATGCTTGTGTGGATCCTCTCCAGATAAACCATGGAATGCAGGCAGCAATTGAATCAATCCCGACTTCAATTCAAAGGTATTGTTGTTGTCAATATCCGGGATTGAGATGCATAGTGGTTGTTGAGGTAGCTCCGGATTGGCTAGTTGCCTCAATGTCTTTTCAGCGCTAACTGCCATGATTTCACTTTCATTTTCTGACTCACTGGGTGATGTTTCGAGAGTACCTAAGTGCCTCTCTGCTTTCTTTTGTTCTTCACCTTAAAACTCGATCTCTTCTGGTGATTTATGGAAAATACTGCAAGTTTTTATCTCCACGTGCCCTTGTAATCATGCAAAACTAAAACAAAGCGGATTAGTGCACAACTGGCAATTTTTATGAATTTTCAGAACTGGCACTGGGTGGCCCAGTGTCTAAAACCTGCTTGGAATAATAAGAAAAAAATTCAACTCAGAAAATAAAATTAATTTCGCACCGTTCCCCGGCAACAGCGCCAAAACTTTGACAGCATTGTCGAGACGCGTCGAAATTAAATATTTATAAAAAGTCCTTGAATTGCGTATACAAAAATAGTAATACAAAATAAATAATAGTATTAAAAATAATAATATTAGATATACTAAAAATGGGATTTGATTGATTTAAAGTAAACAAGATAAAATAAAGTAACAAGTGGGCAAATAAAAAGAGAAAGTAAAAATTATAAAGAAAAACGATTGGGATTGATATCTAGTTCTTAGTTCTGTTATCCCCCGTTCTAATTTATTTTATGAATTAATGCAGCACTTTATCTTTCCTTAATTCCTAATGAACTCCTACTCCGAAGTCGACAACAAGCTCTGTTAACCCCTATTGTTTCTTAAATTTATTTAATCAAAACAAACTCTTCAATTAAACCTATCTAGACGAAGGATTCAAAATAAGTTCTTCAAATCTTGTTCGTTAGATGCATTAGGAACCAAAACAATGAAAATGGACAAGATATTGAGTTCACAAGCTTGACCCAAGGGATCTTGATTTTGTTTTACCCAGTTGAATAAATCAATTGCCGCTACTTGTGATTTAGAATTATAATGATTGCGTATTATAACCCTAGATCTAGTAAAAGATATAAAAACACCAATTAAGTTGATCAGACCAACTAAAGTAAATTATATCTAAAATAAATATGCTCAATAATACAAAGATAATTCAAGGAAAATAAGTCAAAAGTATGCTACGGGATTAAAATATAAATAATATAGATACGGGTTTAAACTTCCCCAAGAACTGGAATAAAGAATTTAGCCGGACATGGTGGCTTGAAAAGACAGAGAATTATTCATAAATAATAAGAGAAATAAAACTGATGAAGTAGATCTAGTTTCCTGCTCGGTTGCGATGATGCTCCTTCGTCCATCTTGATGCTGCCCTTTTCGCTTGTGTTGGCTCGATGGTGGAAGATCTAGATGTAGAAAAAATTAAGATGGAGAGAGATGTGTAAGATGTGATATGGATGTGATGATAGATCTCTCCTCAGCTTCTTTTGCCTCCTTATATAGGTCTCAGCAGCCTCCGTCCTTGGTATGGGCCATTAGGGTGTGCTTAATTTTTTTCTTAATAAATCCCGAAATTGAATCTGCACTGGGTGTCTGTGTGACACTGGGTGACCTAGTGTTAGCGACTCCAGCAAGATTAAGGCCCAAGTTCCAATGGGGTGGCCGTCTGATGGCCCAAATAACTCTTCTAACTCCAAAAATACTCTAAATACCTGAAATAGTAAATAAATTCCACTTGGTGAAGTAAATTGTTTTCATAATTCAAAAAGGTAGAAAAACAAGATAATATGCTAAGATAAATATAATAAAATTAGGCAATTGGCACATGGATTACTCAATATTTTTTACCTATCAGTATCTTCTTAACATATATAAATATTTAATTTTTAATAATATCATATTAATCAATCCAGTCATCTTGAGAGAAGAAGATTTTTAAAGAATAAAAATTAGTTGTAAGTTTTTCAAAATATGACTGGATAACAAATTTAATTATTTTATAATTTTGATCTTTCGAAATGAAAAGTTCGTATGAGGAAAAAAATTGAATTTTTATTATTGAAGATATAACTAATTTTATGAGAGAGATTAATTTTATTTACCTTATTTTTTATTATTTTGGATGATGCAAAATTGTGATATCTAGAACAACTTCTACTCAAGCAATTATATATGTTTTGAGTAATTTTATTACAATATATAAATTTAAAAATAAAATAATATGAATGAATAAAGAAAATAAACTAAACCTTCCAAAGTAACAAAAAAAAAAGATAATAAAATAGAGTTATATTATAAAATACAAATTACCAAAATCAACTAAAACATCATCAAAATTCAGTTAATGCATAAGAAACTAAAAAAACTTAAAAATCAACCAAATATTTCAGCTAATAAAACTAAAAAATTGTTAATATTAAATCTTATATTTGATTGAATTTTTTTTAGATTTTTTTCAAAAAATAAATCAAAAGACTTTATTTAGTTTTTCAAACTTTTTAATTTAATTATTTTCAAGATTTCTTTAGTTTTTTTAATATTTTTAATTTCTATTTAGCTTTAAGTGATTTCCTTTGTCTTATTTTTAGTTTTAGATGATTCTGTTAATTTATTTATTTTTAAAATCAAGTGTATATTTTTGTAAGTTTTGATTTGCTTTTGTCTTTTTAGTTCATATCTAAATTAGTTATGTAATTTTTAAATTTTAAATAAGGATTGAATTACGTCCCCTTTTGCCATTTAACAAAAAACGTTATAGACTAAACTATTTGAACCATTTTTTGCAAAAAGAGAGGACAAAAAAGGAACGTGAAACCAAATCTATATATATAAAATTCTCATAGGACCAAAGTTCCAATCTTTTCTCCTATATTATAAACAATTATTTTTTTGGATAGTAACATATTAATCAATTAAATCATCTCTATATAAGGAATGTTATAGAGAATAAAGGTAAATTGTAATCTTTTTAAAAATATATCTGGATAAATTTTTTATTTATCTTTAATTTCCAATCACTCGAAAAATAAAATATTCGTGTGAGAAAAGAAGGAAATTATTTGGTTGTAATGTTGCAACAACGACTAACTACGTGAGGAGAGTTTAGCTTTATTTATTTTATTTTCTAATATAATTCAGATGATGCACATTTGTACATTTTTGTACAATTACTTCCATAATATTTATATATGTTAGGTAATGAGTTTTTATATTATACTATACAATGTAGCAGTAAATTGTTTATTCCACGAACAATATTAAACTCATCAGATAGTAGATCGAACATTTAAATTTCAAAGCCGGTAATTTCCACTAATTATGCTTTACCATGGTTATGCACTCTCTGATGTCGACGTGTATCTGCCAAGAACCGTACTCAATCATTGTCAACTTTATGTAGCCCGTGAAGAGCACGAACAAGTTGAATTTTTTTTATTGAATCGTAAATATAACAATTAATGTAATTTATAAAGAAGTGCTACAAATTTATGTTGAATGATTTACGTATAATGTGCTTCCATATGAATTTTTTCTTATGTTCCCGTGTATTACACGGGTGATACACTAGTTGAGATGATATTGCTGACCGTGTCGATCGATCGCTCGTTCTTGATTTATTTAGATATTGTAACACCCCGAGATATTCAGAGTATATTACAGCGCCGTGGACCCCCCACATGGGACCCACCAGGCTACAAACGAGAAAACTCCACTCAACTAACCATCCCGGTTAGCGAGGACACACATTTAATTATAAGACATAAAAAGTTACGCCCGGAGCAACCGGCGAAATGAACATCAACCAACAATGTAACAATTTAAAAGTAGTACAACACGGAGTTGAATTTGAAAAGCCTAAGTACTGCATGAGTACGATCTATCGATTTATAAATATAGAAAACAACCAAATCGAAATGGACGAAAGAAATAGAAGGACCCGAATGCACATGTCAACGACCACAGCCAACATCCTCGTCTTGTCCGGTGCCCGCTCGTCCAGGATAATCATAACACGAAATCCATAACAAGAATTTCCCCAAAGCGGGTCCCGGAGGGTTAGCAATTACGCTAGTACAAGTAATCAAGGCAAACCAATCGCTTACACATTCCATAGTACATGCACCAATATCATTTGAAAACCAAAACAAGACATGTCTTTTAGGAAAACAAACGATACAATTAATTTGCCTAGGACCGGGACAAAGCCACGAATCCCACTCGAGGCCTCTAAGGACCCTCCCGAGCCGGCCACATTCATAAAACAAACCAAGCACCACACGTCACCTAGACCGGACGAAGCCACGAATCCCACTCGAGGCCTCTAAGGACCCTCCCGGTGGCTAGCGAATCAAACTCATGAATCCAGGACGAAGCCATAGATTCCCTCGAGGCCCAATCGGACCCTCCCGAGGTGAGTAAAGCATACACAATATACATTACCATTTCACGTTAAGCATAAGGGTTTCCAAGAATACTTGCCTTGAATAAATGACGACGCCTTAACGGAAGGAAAATACCGCGAGCGTTAAGAACCGATAATCACGAACCTAACGATGCGAAGGACAAAATCACAACCAGTTCTAAATGGATACGGAATTGGAAAACACTGAAAACCCGCCTACGATTCATGTATATTCGTATAAAAACATCAACGAGGGCGGATCACAACCAAACCCTCTCGATTACGCAAAACTACAAAATATACCATGAATTCGTAGGAAAACTAAGAATACTAACAAGATTAATCATATTCATCATGAATTAATCAACAATACGGAAAGAATCGAACAATAATTCGAAAACCCCCAAATCTCCCAAAATGGGTTCTTAGAAGATTACCTTGGATTAGGATGAATGATTCAAGAAGAAATCGATAATCTACAACAAAACTCGAAGTGGATGATTTCTTCAAGTCCGAAAATGTTAAAATCGCCCAAGAGTTGCTCTGAATCGCCCGAGCGAGAGGGAGAAAAGAGAGGAGAGGAAAATGAAGACCTTCCCAGATCCCGTGTAATATAGTCAACTGATCCTAATATGTCCAAAAAGTGACAATAAATGACTCATCTACCCTTGTTAGGATTTACTCCAGCGTTTAAAATGGTTAAGTGAACTGTCAAAGCAGTGGTCCTAACACGATGGATCTGACACTGCGCTTCGATTCGATACGAGGACACCATCGGTCGTCTGACATCGGTCGTCGGCACTCGCTCGATCTGGCGATCGCTCGTCTGGCGCTCGCTCGATACGGCGCTCGCTCGATCGGCGATCGCTCGATGCGGTGATCGCTCGATGCTGGGCTTGCTAGATACGGCGCTCGCTCGATACAGCGATCGCTCGTTACGGTGCTCGCTCGATGCAGGGCTTGCTAGATACGGCGCTCGCTCGATACAGCGATCGCTCGATACGGTGCTCGCTCGATACAGGGCTTGCTCGATACAGTGCTCGCTCAATACGGCGCTCGCTGCATGACTCGACCGTGTCCTGGAACACGGTCGGGCGTGTCGGCAGTCGGTTCTGACATTACCGGACGAGTACGGCACGGGCCGTGTCGGACGACACGGTCGGGTCCTGAGACAGAAACTTTGGCGATTCGGACGAAATGCGGCACGGGCCGTGTCGGACGACACGGCCGAGTTCGATCGGCGATGATCGGCCAAAATCAAAGCGACCATAACTCTCTCGTCCAGGACTCGATTGACTCACCGTTTGAACCATTGGAAAGCTAACTCGATGTTCTATAATATTGCAAAGATTTATAATTTTTGGAGTCACCAAAAATTAATGGTGATCTAACAAAGTCGAACTCATATGAGGAAAGTTGAAACAATGAACAAATAACGAGAATACAATTCAACGTTGTGGGAAGGACATCTTGAAAGATACACGCGGGTCACTATGACCGAGAAATATACCAAAATGAAAATACAAGGGAAAGAAAAAGACCGGATATTACATTCTACCCCTCTAACAATAAGTTTCGTCCCGAAACTTAAGAAACAAACAACTCAGGGTACCTAGCACGCATGCTATCCTCGGTTTCCCAAGTTGCCTCCTCGACACCGTGTCTCGACCACTGCACTTTGACCAAAGGGATGGTCTTATGCCTCAGTCGTTTCTCACGATGCTCCAAAATCTTCAAAGGACGCTCCTCGAAAGTAATATCTTGACAATATCAATCTCGCCATAATCGATGACGTGACTAGGATCCGGAACATATTTCCTCGGTGGGAAACATGAAAACGCTATGAACATGACTCAAGGCCGGAGGTAACGCCAAACGGTATGCTAACCCACCGACTCGCTCGAGAATCTCGAAGGGTCCAATAAATCTCGGACTCAACTTCCCCTTCTTCCCGAAACGGAAAACTCCTCTCGTTGGCAACACCTTCAGCAAAACGTGGTCTCCCACCTCAAATTCTAAAGGTCTACGACGGACATCGGCATATGACTATTGTCGACTCTGGGCCGTCAACATCCGTTCTCGAATTAATTCTATCTTCCGCCTCGTCTCTAAAACGACATCCGGCTCGGTCCCGACTAAATCGGACGCCTCATTCCAACAATCGGTGACCGACATCGCCGCCCATAAAGTGCCTCATACGGTGCCATCCGAATCGACGCGTGCCAACTATTGTTGTACGTGAATTCGATCAATGGCAAATGCTCCTCCCGATCATTGCTCAATCGAGGCGCACGCACGCAACATATCCTCGAGCGTCACGGATAGTGCGTTGGTATCCATCGGCTGAGGATGGAAAGAGGTACTCAAATGCAAACGGGTACCCAACGCCTTATGCACCGCTTGCCAAAAGTGCGATACGAAACGGCCATCACGATCCGAAACGATAGACTTCGGAGTACCGTGAAGTCTCACAATCTGTGCGACAAATATACGGGCCAACTTCTCCGGGCCCCAAGTGTCCTTGATGCCCAGAAAATGTGCCGACTTGGTCAGACGATCAACAATCACCCAAACCATATTCATGCCTGATCTCGATCTCGGCAAACTCGTAATGAAATCCATCGATATATCTTCCCATTTCCATTCCGGAGCGAAGTGGCAATAACCTGAGTCGGCGATGCTCGATTTTGACCTGCTGGCAAGTCAAACATCTCGCCACAAACTGTGCGACTTCCTCCTTCATATCATTCCACTAGAAGTTCCTCCTCAGGTCCTTGTACATCTTACTCGAGCCAGGATGAACGGAATAGGGCGTGGAATGGGCCTCACGCAAAATACCTTGTCGCAACCCTGGATCGTTCGGCACACAAATCCGACTCTGGAATCTCAAAACACCATCCTCGTGAATCACAAACCCAGGAGACTTTCCTTTAAGAACGTTCTCTCGGATTTGAGTAATCATCGGATCCTCTAATTGCTTCAGTTTAATTTCATCGATCAAAGGCAGCGAAATTTCTAAGGCACAAAGTTGCCCAGCAGATCCAGCGGCAAAACCTCAACATCTAACCCGATCAAAGCCCGAAGCTCGGGCCGAGGCGTAAGGACCTCAAGCGTTCGCAACGCAATCGGTTTCGACTCAAGGCGTCGGCCACGACATTCGCCTTACCGGATGATAAAGGATTTCGAGGTCATAATCCTTAATCAACTCTAACCACCTCCTCTGTCTCATATTCAACTCTCGAGTAAATATGTATTTCAGACTTTTATGATCGGTAAAAATCGACATGCGAGCCGAAAAGATAGTGACGCCAAATCTTGAGTGCAAAGACAACCGCCGCTAACTCCAAATCGTGAGTAGGGTAGTTAAGCTCATACGGCCTCAAGCTGTCTCGGCGCATAGGCAATGGTCTTGCCGTGATGCATCAATACGCACCCAAGACCACGACCCGAGCATCGCTAAAAACGGCGAAACCCTCGTTGCCACATGGCAATGCCAAAACCGGGCTGAAGTCAAACGCTTCTTGACTCCTCAAAACTCGACGCCTCTCATCGGTCAGACGAACTTCTCGGATTGGAGCAAGCGTGTAAGTGGTCGAGCTAGTTTTGAGAAACCCTCGGCGAACCTACGGTAGTAGCGGCCAAACCCAAGAAACTACGGACCTCCTTCACATTTGTGGCGATGCCCAATCCAAACCTTGCCTCAATTTTCTGCGGATCTACTCGAACTCCCTCGGTGAAATCACGTGACCCAAAAACATCACTTCCTTCGGCCAGAACTCACATTCCGAGAACTTCGCATAGAGTTGCTCGGTCCTCAAAATGTCTAACACTACCCGCAAATGATGGGCATGCTCTTCCTCGTTCCTCGAATAAATAAGAATATCGTCAATGAAGACTGACGACACACTTATCCAAATACTCGATAAAGACTTTGTTCATCAACCGCATGAACACCGCCGTAGCGTTAGTTAACCCGAAAGGCATAACTACAAACTCATAATGTCCGTATCTCGTCAGAAAAGCCGTTTCGGCACGTCGGACTCCCTCACCGGAGTGATAGTACCCGATCTCAAATCAATCTTTGAGAATACCGCCGCTCCTGCGGGTCGAACAAGTCGTCAATCCTCGGCAAAGGATACTTGTTCTTGATGGTCACCTTGTTCGATTCACGATAGTCGATACACAAACGTAGTGAACCATCCTTCTTACGCACAAACAAGACCGGTGCGCCCCAAGGCGGCGCTCGGTCGAACATACCCCGACTCAAGAAGTTCACTCAACTGTTTCTTCAACTCGACATCTCTGAAGGTGCCATGCGATACGGCGCCTTGAAATCGAGCCGCACTGGCTCTAACTCTATAGCAAACTCAACCTCACGATCCGGTGGCAATCCGGCAACTCGTCGGGAAATACATCAGAAACTCACTAACGATGGAATCGATGAAAGCTCGACTCCACCATTCTCCGCCTTGAAGGCATAGCACCAATAACCATTACACCCGTTTCTCTTGAGTTTCATCGCCTTCAAGGCGTTAATAACAAACTTCTGGTTTCTCTTTCGCCCTGCGAAATAGTGTTCGGTGCCGTCCTCGGCTAACATAGTGATGATTCTCGAGCGGTAGTTCATGATTGCACCATGCCGTTCGAGCCAATCATTCCCGAGAATTAAATCCTCGCCCTCGATACTCACAACAATAAGATTAGAGAGCCAAGCCCTCTCACAAATAATCACAGAACAGTCCCGGACTTCTCGATCACCGACAATTCTATCACCGCTAGGAAGTTTAACGATGAAAGGCTCGCAAGGTGACAAGCAGTCGAGACTCAAACGGCGTACACACTCTAGAGAAATGAATGAATGCGTAGCACCCGAATCAAAAAGTACACTGACAGGATGGGAATGGATATGAACGGTACCTGTCGCCACAGTAGCTGCTGGATCATCGGTCCTCCTCATCTCGTAGATACTAACACCCCAAACTAGGCGGATATTACAGTGCCGTGAATCCCCGACTGGGACCCACCAGGCAAATGAAAATGATGAATTAAATAATATAATTGTAGTACCGAACCACATTATATTACCAAGTACTCCGATGAGGAGTTTAAGTACATTACACCAGGACAAAACAGAATACTAGTATATTTTATATGGAGATAAAATACACCACCCTGAACAAATAAGCATCTCAAACGGAATTTGCAGCGGAAAATACAAATGACGGAAATGATGAAATGGTGAAATAAACGGAATGGTAGGGCCCCCTACTAGTATCACTGGGACTCGCCGCCAACATGCTCTTCCGTGCCTTTGCCTTGCCGGGACACGAAAACAAAATCCCCAACGAAGTCGATTCTACGAACAACAATCCTCAAGAGTTGAAATTACACAATCATGAATTAATCAAGTGATGAAATATTCTTAATTATGAATTACGCTGAAGAGGAGCATCATAGTACGCCCGTAATGTCCTGTGCAAGTGTACAAGACGAATGTCCGGACACACCCGTCCTTGTACCTAATTAGTCTCACGGAGGTAAGCATTACCGTGTGCACGGTCCGATGTATCGGTGAACCCAATACATGACCATCATGTGCCCGACTAAAAATTCCACACAGCCACACAAGGCCACGCAATATGAAACCGGAAGGTCACATGAACGAGAATGACCATGATGAAAACCAATGAATAATAATTAGACAAGGCCAAGATGACTCACCGATATGAAAGTAATAGTGACGTGATTGATAAACCAATGAAAAGATTTGGAACCGTCGTTCCTCGTGAATGAAATGATTATTCGACACTCACAAGTCTCAAAATGATTAATATTATGATGAATGAATTATGATTATGAGCAATCAACAACAAAAGGAATGAGTATCCTTTTAACCGAGTAAGATTTAACTTACACAATACCGATGAAGAATGTCCGTCCACGAACAACGTCCTAACCAAGATACCGATCGCTCGAACAACCTTGAATAACAATAATTACCAACAATCGTTTAATACACGTATCAAACAACAAAACACGACTAACCCAAGGGTCGAAACAACGATAAACAAACTCATAGGCATTCCAACGAATACATAACCGACCGCACAACTTCGGAAATATCCAATCCCGAATATGTCGAAACCCACACCAAAATGAGTATTTCGAACTAACAAAACACTTCAAGGATATCAATAATCCATTAGGAATCCATAATTCATGATTATAACGACATCAATCGGAAAATCCCCAATTAACCGAAGTCAACCCCAAGGGTTCTTGAAAACAATTCCGAAAATAACCATTAAATCCGTAGGAATATATTTATCCAAGTAGATAATCAATAACTTAACATATCCCAATGATAATCCAAGCTTACACGAAGAAATCGGAAGGAAAACCCAAAAATCCGAAATTCTAGATCCAAGAGATTAATACCTTTGATTCGATGTGATGAAGATGATGATCAATCCGAAAGATGAGCTAGAAGATGATGATTGATGATTACACCTCGAAGAACCCTCTCCGAATCGCTCGAAATCGCCCAAAAAATACCGAAGGAGTGAAATGAGATGAACAAATGAAGAAGTCTGACTAACTGTCCAATTTATACTCAGTCCAGGTTAGCGTGCGCTAGCCCTTGTGTATAGCGTGCGCTAACGAGTAATTTGGGTAGTCCAGTACCCACTGTCCGAACACGGTAGCGCGCGCTACGTACCTCTTTGTAGCGTGCGCTACGACCATACTACTAGCGTGCGCTAATATCCATTGTTAGCGTGCGCTAGCGAAATATTTGACGCCCAGTACTGGAGTCCAGAAAACCATATGCCCTCTGATCTAACCTCGATATCGTGCGCTACAACCATTATTTAGCGTGCGCTAATATGTCGGTTGCGTACGCTAACAACAATGCATAGCGTGCGCTATGAATAAACCCGGTGCAGTCCAGTAGCCACTGGACTCAACCTGATCCGCTCCTAGCGCGCGCTACTCCACACATATAGCGTGCGCTACTACGACCCGTTAGCGCGCGCTACTTACCACTCGTAGCGTGCGCTACAATTATTCTCACCTGCCGATCCGGTACCTTACGTTTGCGGCCAATAACCTTAGCGTGCGCTAAAGCTGAGCGGTAGCGTGCGCTACCTATACCCAATTAGCATACGCTAAAAGGAGTATGTAGCGTGCGCTACTCCTCAAGCACAGCTTGCAACGAAAATGACAATGATGATAAACACGGCACGAAACTCCAATCAGATTAATGATGAATGACGATCGATACTCGATACAATTACTCTGAATGATGAATACCATGACTGAATCTGAGTGACAAATGATCAATAATGAATGAAATTACTGAGTATCAAATACTGAATGATAAATACTGAATGATAATTACTGAGTATCAAATACTGAATGATAAATACTGAATGATAATTACTGAATTACAACTGGGTATTACATACACCCCCCCTTAAAAGAGTTTCGCCCCCGAAACTAAGGGTCAAACAACTCGGGATAACTCTCCCGCATACTATCCTCGGTTTCCCAAGTAGCCTCTTGGACTCCGTGTCTAGACCACTGAATTTTAACCAAAGGAATCGTCTTATTCCTCAACTGTTTGATTCGCCGCTCTAAAACTCGCACAGGACGCTCCTCATATGAATGATCGTCGGCGATCTCGATTTCGTCGAACTGAAGTATGTGACTCGGGTCGGCAACATACTTCCGCAACTGAGAGACATGAAACACATTATGAATTCGGCTCAACACCGGAGGTAAAGCCAATCGATAAGCTAACTCGCCCACCCGATCCAAAATCTCAAACGGTCCAATGAATCTCGGACTCAACTTTCCCCTCTTCCCAAAACGGAAGATACCACGACTCGGGGATACCTTGACCAACACATGGTCACCAGCCTCGAACTCTAATGGTCGACGACGGTTATCTGCATATGATTTCTATCGACTCTGAGCGGTCAACAAACGACTCCTGATCAAAGCTACCTTCTCACGGGCGGCTATAAGCATATCGGGCTCGGTGCCGATTGATTCTGATAAGTCGTCCCAACACAACGGAGATCGACAACGACGACCATACAAGGCCTCGTAAGGTGCCATATTGATTGAAGCATGCCAACTATTATTATACGTGAACTCGATCAATGGTAGTTGGGCTTCCCAATCGTCTTTCCAATCGAGGACGCATGCCCTCAACATGTCCTCTAATGTCTGAATGGTCCTCTCTGATTGTCCGTCGGACTGAGGATGAAAAGCGGTACTGAGATTAAGCTGAGTTCCCATAGCACGATGAACTGATTTCCAAAAATGCAACACAAACCGTCCGTCACGATCGGAAACGATACTTTTAGGAGTACTGCGATCGACTATCTCTTTGATGAACAGTTGAGCAAGTCTCTCGACCCCACGTTTCCTTGATCTCAAGGAAATGAGCTGATTTGTTAAGCGGTCCACGATCACCCGATCGTGTTCATGCCACGACGACTCGTCGGCAAACTCGTGATGAAATCCATAGAAATGTCTTCCCACTTCCATTCGGGAATAGGAAGAGGTTTCAAAGATACCCACGGCCGCCGATGTTCAATCTTAACTTGTTGTGAGTTAAGCATCTCGAAACAAATTCTGCGACTTCTCGCTTCATATTACTCCACCGGTAATTTTGTTTCAAGTCCTTGTACATCTTGCTAGACCGGATGAACGGAATAAGGGGTAGCATGAGCTTCTTTCAAAATCGAGTTTTTCAACTCGTCATGCCAGACGCACAACCGATTCTTAAACCTCAAAAGTCCATCCTCGTGGACCACAAATCCAGGGGCTTTCCCCTGAGCCACATCCTCTCGGATGCGCAACAATGATGGGTCCGAACCCTGATTCTCTCGGATTGTCTCCTCTAGTGACGATGAAATCTCTAACATACATAGCTGCCCTTTGAACTCGCTGAAGCTGGACCTCGATCTCGGGTCTAAGGAATTCCTTGAAGCTCCTTCGAACTGTTAAACGGGCAAGCATCTGCTCTGAACGGACTTACGACTCAAGGCGTCGGCGACGACGTTCGCCTTTCCCGGGTGATAGAGGATCTCGATATCATAATCTTTGATTAATTCCAACCACCGTCTCGCGCATATTTAACTCCTTCGAGTAAATATATACTTTAAACTCTTATGATCGGTGAATATCTGACGGTGACGCCATAAAGGTAATGACGCCAAATCTTCAAAGCGAACACCACGGTGCTAGCTCCAGTGTCGTGGGTCGGATAATTAACCTCGTAAGGTCTCAATTGCCGTGAAGCATAGGCAATAACTTTCCCGCTCGCATGAGTACACATCCGAGACCCCGTCCGACGCATCACTATAAACCACAAATCCTTAGTTTCCTGCGGCAAGGAAAGTACAGTCTTGACATTAACCGGCTCTTGAGTTCCTCAAAACTCACCGACACGTCGGACCACGTGTATTTCTTATCCTTCCGCAATAAGTTCGTCAAGGGTTGAGCGATTTTAGAAAATCCTTCCACAAATCGCCGATAATAACCCGCTAATCCGAGGAAACTTGATTTCCTTAACGCTTTCGGAGGTAGCCAATCTCGAATAGCCTCCGTCTTCGAGGATCGACACGAACTCCGTCTCGATGAAATTACGTGTCAGAAACGTCACTTCGGACATCCGTAACTCACATTTGGAGAACTTCCCATAAAGTTGTTCTCGTCTCAACACGTCGAGCACTCGATGAAGGTGAGACTCGTGTTCCTCCTGGTCACGAGAATAAATCAAAATGTCATCGATGAAGACAACAACAAACCGATCCAAAAAGTCGATGAAAACCCGATTCATTAACTCCATGAATGCCGCAGGTGCATTAGTCAATCCGAACGGCATAACCACAAACTCATAATGACCATAGCGTGTTCGAAACGCTGTCCTCGCGATGTCCGACTCTCGGATCCGCAACTGATGATATCCAGACCTTAAGTCGATCTTGGAAAATATCAAGCTCCCTGCAGTTGATCTAAGAGATCATCAATACGGGGTAAGGGATACTTATTCTTGATTGTCACCCTGTTCAACTCCCGATAATCAATACATAAGCGAAATGAACCATCCTTCTTCTTGACAAACAATAGTGGTGCTCCCCACGGGGACGCACTCGGTCGGATGTAACCTTTCTCGAACAACTCCTCAAGTTGGTTCTTTAACTCCTGCATTTCGGTCGGGGCCATCCGGTACGGTGCCTTCGATATCGGGACGTACGTGCTCCAACTCAATCGTGAATTCCACATCCCTCTGTGGAGGCAAACCAGTAACTCGTGCGGAAAACATCGGCATATTACCTCACCACCGGAATTGCCGTAAACATTACTGTTGACTTAACGGTTTTGGCCATATAGCACCAATAACCGACACATCCCTGATTGAGTAATCTTACTGCTTTCATCAAATTAATGACCTTACGAGCAGTGGGATTACCTCCTGAAACACACATTCAACCCCATCGTCTGAAATGATAGTGACCATACGCTACGGACACTAATGATGGCATCATGACGATCCATCCAATCAATACCCAAGATGACGTCGTCTCTCGGCAAATCTACCACGATTAGGTCCGCTGGCCATACACGACCATGAAATCAATCGACAATTCGAATCTCCCGACACGATAATTCGTCTACCATCGGGTAGGCCAATGACATAAGGCTCACAACTAGTAGCACTACCCGCGTAGTCTACTCAAACATGACTCGGAAATGAATGAATGCGATGCACCAAAGATCGAAAAGAGTACACAAAGTTGAGACAATATCGAGTGTACACGAGATCATTCGGGCCTCGGATCATCGGTCTTCTTCATCTCATAAATCCGGGCTTGCTAGTCCTGCAGACCGACGCTCCGCCTCGCGGCTAAAAGCTCCACCTTTAGACGCTCCGCTGCTTTAAACGACGCTGATTGAGTGGCTCGATTCGAACGCCGATCGCTTAGGGGCCCGAGATGACGTCTCGAGTAGGTTTGGAGTCCCTACGGCAAAAACGGGCCTTATGCCCGGCAATTCCACAATTATGACATGTGATAGTCGCCTCGGACACTTGGTACCGAGGTGACCAAGTTCCCGCAGCTTATAACAGTGATGGCCGAACCGCCGCTCGAGACCGAGATTCCGCGGGTTTAGACGCTAGGGAGGTCGCTCGTAAAAGTAGAGCCCGCCGCGGTTTCTTGAAAGTGGCACGACTCCGTCGACCGATTACGGTTCTTGGACTTCTTGCTAGCAGACGAAGGTTCTTTGCTTAGCAATTTCCTTAGCCGTAAGCTCGTAAGTAAGAGCCTTCTCAATGAACTCGGCCAACGTGGTGCAATTATGATTAAGTAATCAAGTCTCATACGGGGTTTCACCTCTTGTGAAATACTTGATCTTGTCCGCTTCGAGTGAATGATAGATGAGGCGAACGGAAGAAGTTCTGAAATTTTTCGGCGATGGCGAGAACATCATCATCCGCCGAAAGGTCGGGAGTGAGTAATTCCGACAACTTGGCCTCCCTGAGTGGGGCCGGATAGTACCTCTCCATCATGAGAGTCTTGAACTGATCCCAAGTACAAGATCCTTCGGTGGGCTTCAAGGACAACCACCAAGAATGTGCGCTCTTACCAAGGTAGTAAGCCGCGACAGAAACTTTGTGTCCCTCGGGACACTCTACCATAGCAAACTGACTTCTCGAAATGCTCGAGCCAATGAATGATATCTGCCGGCTCAGACGAGCCCTCAAAAGTAGGTGGCCTCCGCGAGAGATATCGCCGATGATGTTACTCACATTCCTCTCTTGCCTCCGAGGTGGCGGCGGAGGAGCTGCCGATTCGATTGACGGAGTTATGCATCGTCTCCATCAATCGAGCCATCCGAGTCATTTGGGCCATCATGCCCCGCATAAATGCGAGTGGATCAACCCGGACACCCTCTCGACCGAGCCGTGTCCCGGTGCGACTCCGATAATGAATGATCGCGTCGGTGAATGAGTGGCGGCGTCATTGCCGATGAATTAGCATTATTCCTCGCGTTTGCACGTGTATTCACATGAGCTCTCGGGATTCGGCCCGCTCCACGGCCTCGTCCTCCACGTCCTCTTCTTGCCCTCTCCATACTGAAGTAGGAAAGTCACATGATGATTATATTCACCGCATGAAATATACGTTATGATTATGACATGAGATTATGAAAATGAGCATACGTGCTCTAACACGGTGATTACATGAATGATTAACTGAGGTGACATGATTATCTGATGAAATTATTGAAATGATTATCGTTAATGAGTTAACAAGATTAATGATTCGATCTTCCTGATCACAACTGAACAATGAAATGAATTGACTGATTAATGAGTTAACCTGACCGTCCTGGTCAAAATGACAATGATGATTGAGGATTGTTAACTGATGAATTATGAATGAATGACTATTGCCAGAAATTATACCATGGCATTAGAAATCTTACAGTTCTTGGTCTGATTGGCTCGGCATTTGCACAGGTCACACGTGACGCGAAAGTCCAATGATACTAGTCCGATGACGATGATTTCAAATGAGACATGACTTGGAGGGTAGTATTCAAAACCACGCTCCGATACCAACTCTGTAACACCCCAAAATAGGCGGATATTACAGTGCCGTGAATCCCCGACTGGGACCCACCAGGCAAATGAAAATGATGAGTTAAATAATATAATTGTAGTACCGAACCACATTATATTACCAAGTACTCCGATGAGGAGTTTAAGTACATTACACCAGGACAAAACAGAATACTAGTATATTTTATATGGAGATAAAATACACCACCTGAACAAATAAGCATCTCAAACGGAATTTGCGTGGAAAATACAAATGACGGAAATGATGAAATGATGAAATAAACGGAATGATGGGGCCCCCTACTAGTATCACTGGGACTCGTCGCCGTCAACATGCTCTTCCCATGCCTTTGCCTTGCCGTGACTGAAAACAAAATCCCCAACGGGGTCGATTTACACTGAACAACAATCCTCAAGAGTTGAAATTACACAATCATGAATTAATCAAGTGATGAAATATTCTTAATTATGAATTACGTGAAGAGGAGCATCATAGTACGCCCGTAATGTCCTGTGCAAGTGTACAAAGACGAATGTCCGGACACACCCGTCCTTGTACCTAATTAGTCTCACGGAGGTAAGCGTTAGTGTGCACGGTCCGATGTATCGGTGAACCCAATACATGACCATCATGTGCCCGACTAAAAATTCCACACGACCACACCCGCCACGCAATATGAACCGGGAAGGTCACATGAACGAGAATGACCATGATGAAAACCAATGAATAATAATTAGACAAGGCCAAGATGACTCACCGATATGAAAGTAATAGTGACGTGATTGATAAACCAATGAAAAGATTTGGAACCGCTGCCTCGTGAATGAAATGATTATTCGACACTCACAAGTCTCAAAATGATTAATATTATGATGAATGAATTATGATTATGAGCAATCAACAACAAAAGGAATGAGTATCCTTTAACCGAGTAAGATTTAACTTACACAATACCGATGAAGAATGTCCGTCCACGAACAACGCCCTAACCAAGATACCGATCGCTCGAACAACCTTGAATAACAATAATTACCAACAATCGCTTTAATACACGTATCAAACAACAAACACGACTAACCCAAGGGTCGAAACAACGATAAACAAACTCATAGGCATTCCAACGAATACATAACCGACCGCACAACTCGGAAATATCCAATCCCGAATATGTCGAAACCCACACCAAAATGAGTATTTCGAACTAACAAAACACTTCAAGGATATCATTAATCCATTAGGAATCCATAATTCATGATTATAACGACATCAATCGGAAAATCCCCAATTAACCGAAGTCAACCCCAAGGGTTCTTGAAAACAATTCCGAAAATAACCATTAAATCCGTAGGAATATATTTATCCAAGTAGATAATCCATAACTTAACATATCCCAATGATAATCCAAGCTTACACGAAGAAATCGGAAGGAAAACCCAAAAATCCGAAATTCTAGATCCAAGAGATTAATACCTTTGATTCGATGTGATGAAGATGATGAGATGATGATCAATCCGAAAGATGAGCTAGAAGATGATGATTGATGATTACACCTCGAAGAACCCTCTCCGAATCGCTCGAAATCGCCCAAAAAATACCGAAGGAGTGAAATGAGATGAACAAATGAAGAAGTCTGACTAACTGTCCAATTTATACTCAGTCCAGGTTAGCGTGCGCTAGCCCTTGTGTATAGCGTGCGCTAACGAGTAATTTGGGTAGTCCAGTACCCACTGTCCGAACACGGTAGCGCGCGCTACGTACCTCTTTGTAGCGTGCGCTACGACCATACTACTAGCGTGCGCTAATATCCATTGTTAGCGTGCGCTAGCGAAATATTTGACGCCCAGTACTGGAGTCCAGAAAACCATATGCCCTCTGATCTAACCTCGATATCGTGCGCTACAACCATTATTTAGCGTGCGCTAATATGTCGGTTGCGTACGCTAACAACAATGCATAGCGTGCGCTATGAATAAACCCGGTGCGATCCGGTAAAGAGCTGGACTCAACCCGATCCGCTCTAGCGCGCTACTCCACACATATAGCGTGCGCTACTACGACCCGTTAGCGCGCGCTACTTACCACTCGTAGGCGTGCGCTAATTATTCTCACTGCGGTCAGGTACCTTGGATCGGCAAGCCTTAGCGTGCGCTAAAGCCGAGCGGTAGCGTGCGCTACCTATACCCAATTAGCGACGCTAAAAGGAGTATGTAGCATGCGCTACTCCTCAAGCAATGACTTGCAACGAAAATGACAATGATGATAAACACGGCACGAAACTCCAATCAGATTAATGATGAATGACGATCGATACTCGATACAATTACTCTGAATGATGAATACCATGACTGAATCTGAGTGACAAATGATCAATAATGAATGAAATTACTGAGTATCAAATACTGAATGATAAATACTGAATGATAATTACTGAGTATCAAATACTGAATGATAAATACTGAATGATAATTACTGAATTACAACTGGGTATTACACGCGGCTGGGCAGAGCCGACACTGGATGCTCCTCCCCTAGCGGGCTGACCCCGACCCCTACCTCGGCCGGCACTTGGTGGGGGCGGCGGAGCAAATGAGCCCTGGTTCACGCTCGGCTCCATGGGTGCTGGGTGAGAAGAACGGGCACCGCGAAACTGTCTGAGCTTCTCGCAAAAAGAAGCTTTGTGGCCCGACTGACCACAAGTATGTCAAGTCAAAGGTGGACGAAGACAATCCCGGTTCACGTGGCCTGGCTTGCCACAGTTAAAGCATCTGGGGTCCCGGACGACGGTTCCGTCGGCACTCCTAAAGCTCCCAGAAAAACGAGCCGAACCGCCCGTAGAAATATTTGCAGCCTGAGATTTCTGCTGGCCTCCACTCTTGGGACCAGAAAAATTTCCGACCGACTTCTGCTTCTTGCTCTCGCGAGCCAAATAGCGGTCACCGACATATCATAAGCAAGAGCTCGACTCTGATAATCCTTCAAGGTAGTACAGACGAGCCCATACATATAGTCCCGAATGGATAGTTTCATTCTCCTGGAAAAATGAAAAATCTTGTCGCTCTCTTCGACAACTTGGGTCTTCACATAACCCAACTCCTTATTAAAATCGGCAATAGCTTGGGATACGGGGATATCCCGTGGTTGAGCATCAAAGAAAGCATGCACTCGAGCCTGTCTGACCGGCCATGGACAATACTCGGTCTCCATCAACTCCTGAAACTCGGCCCACGAAGCAACATGATCTTTGGGACCAACGGCCTCCCACCAATCTGTAGCATCTCCCGTGAGAAAGTATTGAGCAATAGGGACCTTACGGTCCTCGGGGCAGTTTGTAGCAGTGAATACTTTGGATATCTCCTTGATCCACCCTTCCGAGCCGATCGGGTCCGAAGCTCCCGAATCGGGAGGATGCATCTTGATGACATCCTGAAGCCAACGATCCGTTCCGCCCGATTAGCATGGGCACGATCGGGGTTCTGACCACTGAGCTATAGCCGCCATCTGGTTAACCATTTTTGCCGATAATGCCGCAATACCAAGATCGGCGCGCTTCCCGAGAAGAAGCATGATTGTGGACGGTCACCGCACGCTGCCTCGAAGAATGCGACGTGGCCGCCCCACCGGCTGCCCCACGTCCTCGGCCGCGTCCACGGCCACGACCACGACCACGGTTTCCTCCGGCATCCATACTGAAGTTGAGAGATAACGGAAGTATATCGATGATGAGTAAGGGAGGAAAAGCAACTACGATTCAAATAAGAAAATACAATGCAAGAAACAAAAGAGCCGAATAAGAAAACTTACGAGCCTTTGGAAATCTTGGGATCTTTGGCGGCGGTGTGACAATGTGCAAAACAAATACGACTAGACCCAAATAACCAACAAGCCTAGGTATCCATAAACCTTGCTCCGATACCATTTTCTGTAACACCCCGAGATATTCAGAGTATATTACAGCGCCGTGGACCCCCCACATGGGACCCACCAGGCTACAAACGAGAAAACTCCACTCGACTAACCATCCCGGTTAGCGAGGACACACATTTAATTATAAGACATAAAAAGTTACGCCCGGAGCAACCGGCGAAATGAACATCAACCAACAATGTAACAATTTAAAAGTAGTACAACACGGAGTTGAATTTGAAAAGCCTAAGTACTCGCGAGTACAGTCTATCAGTTTATAAATATAGAAAACAACCAAATCGAAATGGACGAAAGAAATAGAAGGACCCAAATGCACATGTCAACGACCCTGGCCAACATCCTCGTACTGTCCAGGTGCCCGCTCGTCCGGATAATCATAACCTGAAATCCATAACAAGAATTTCCCCAAAACGGATCTCCAGAGGGGTTAGCAATTACGCTAGTACAAGTAATCAAGGCAAACCAATCGCTTACACATTCCATAGTACATGCACCAATATCATTTCGAAAACCAAAACAAGACATGTCTTTTCCGGAAAACAAACAGTCACAATTAATTTGCCTAGGACCGGGACGAAGCCACGAATCCCACTCGAGGCCTCTAAGGACCCTCCCGAGCTGGCCACATTCATAAAACAAACCAAGCACCACACGTCACCTAGGACCGGGACGAAGCCACGAATCCCACTCGAGGCCTCTAAGGACCCTCCCGAGCTGGCTAGCGAATCAAACTCATGAATCCAGGACGAAGCCATAGATTCCCTCGAGGCCCCGTCGGACCCTCCCGAGGTGAGTAAAGCATACACAATATACATTACCATTTCACGTTAAGCATAAGGGTTTCCAAGAATACTTGCCTTGAATAAATGACGACGCACGAACGGAAGGAAAATACCGACGAACGTTAAGAACCGATAATCACGAACCTAACGATGCGAAGGACAAAATCACAACCAGTTCTAAATGGATACGGAATTGGAAAGCACCCGAAAACCCGCCTACGATTCATGTATATTCGTATAAAAACATCAACGAGGGCGGATCACAACCAAACCCTCTCGATTACGCAAAACTACAAAATATACCATGAATTCGTAGGAAAACTAAGAATACTAACAAGATTAATCATATTCATCATGAATTAATCAACAATACGGAAAGAATCGAACAATAATTCGAAAACCCCCAAATCTCCCAAAAATGGGTTCTTAGAAGATTACCTTGGATTAGGATGAATGATTCAAGAAGAAATCGATAATCTACAACAAAACTCGAAGTGGATGATTTCTTCAAGTCCGAAAATGTTAAAATCGCCCAAGAGTTGCTCCTGAATCGCCTGAACGAGAGGGAGAAAAGAGAGGAGAGGAAAATGAAGACCTTCCCGCATCCCGTAATATAGTCAATCGATCCTAATATGTCCAAAAAGTGACAATAAATGACTCATCTACCCTTGTTAGGATTTACTCCAGCGTTTAAAATGGTTAAGTGAACTCACAAACAAATGGTCCTAACACGATGGATACAAAGACACGCCGCTTCGATACTGAGACACCATCGGTCGATTCTGACATAAAGAGACTCGGCTCGATAAAGATCGCTCGATACGGCGCTCGCTGATACGGGCGCTCGCTGATACGGCTGACGATCGCTCGGACGGTGCTCGCTCGATGCGGGGCTTGCTAGATACGGCGCTGCCGATGCCGATCGCCGCAGACGGTGCTCGCCGATGCGGGGCTTGCTCGATACAGCGCTCGCTCGATACAGCGATCGCTCGATACGGCGCTCGCCTGATACTGGGCTTGCTCGATACGGCGCTCGCTCAATACGGCGCCCGCTGCATGACTCGACCGTGTCCTGGAACACGGTCGGGCGTGTCGGCAGTCGGTTCTGGCATTACCGGACGAGTACGGCACGGGCCGTGTCGGACGACACGGTCGGGTCCTGAGACAGAAACTTTCGGCAGTTCCGGACGAGTACGGCACGGGCCGTGTCGGACGACACGGCCGAGTTCGATCGGCAGTGATCGCCCAAAAAATCAAACGACCATAACTCTCTCGTCCGGACTCCGATTGACTCACCGTTTGAACCATTGGAAAGCTAACTCGATGTTCTATAATATTGCAAAGATTTATAATTTTTGGAGTCACCAAAAATTAATGGTGATCTAACAAAGTCGAACTCATATGAGGAAAGTTGAAACAATGAACAAATAACGAGAATACAATTCAACAGTTGACAGGAAGGACATACTGAAAGATACACGAGGGTCACTATGACCGAGAAATATACCAAAAATGAAAATACAAGGGAAAGAAAAATACCAGATATTACAGATATCTTGGATTTCTATTCTATAAGATCAATATTATGAAGATGAGTAATATTAAATCTTTATTAATTGGTTTGTTCAATATCATTTATTGATGAGATACATATTCTTTTAACAGGTTCAGTAGATGAGAATGGATGTATGAGTAGATCAATCTTAAAATTCACATACTTATATTTATAGTTTTAACTAGATCGAGATGTCGAATTTGCATTGTTGAGCATAATACGTCTTGATACCATATTAAGATTTATGGTTCCATATTAAAATGCCAATCTCTTAAGATTAGCAATCTAGTATTTTTATTAATTAGTCTATGTCAATATCAATTGTCGATGTTGGATATATAACTCTTAATGGATGTAATGTAAATGTGTTTTTTTCCACGAGTTTATATTCATTGTATCTAACTTATTAGTAGTAATTGTAATCCACACGTTTATAACGATTAATATATTATACTATATATTTATATATATACACACACTATTCCTTTGACATATACACACACTAATCCACACGTAGTAATTGTATAGAAATACGTTTCATTAGTTCAAAAGTAAGTGTCAACATTTCAAAGTTCCTTTTTAGACGATTATTACTTTTTAGGCGGCTTGAGGTCAAAATGTCACATATTCACAAAATCTTTTCTTTTTTTTTTTCCCACGCACTTCTTCTTAAACAAATACTTACCATCTTTTGTGATTTATACATATGAAAAAATATAATCATGTGAGATTTTATTAGATTTATCTCGAAATATACTTTCAAACTATCAACGTCTTATAATTTTCAAAAATAAAGAATTTAAGATATTAATAATCAAAGTTGTGCATTGACAAGCGTGAAAGTTCAGATGTTGCAGTTATAAAAGAACGGAGGTAGTAATATTTTTAAATAATAATTATACTTGATTTTTATTTTTAACAGAATTTTGTTGAACTGGACAAAATTGACTGAAATAAATAATAATAATTAATAATATTAAGTAATAATATATAAGCAACAATAATAATATATGTTACAAAAAGAAAAACAATAATAATAATGATAACATGAGTAATAAGAATATATAGTTTTATTGATACTATTATTAATATAAAAGAACAAACAGGGTTTTGTTCATATTTTTTCCAAATAATATATTATCTTCATTCATACTTCTTGAAACACGTTTCATCTTTTTTACTGAAAAAAAAAAGAACACCATTTCATCATAATATTAGAGGCTAGAAAATACTACTTTAAAGCACATACCTAATTTTATTTTATTTCTTGAAAGTGGAATGGTTAAACTTAAGTTAATTAAATCAGTAATAATTTCGGCTTTACACTAAATAATTCTACCTTTTCAAATTGGAGAGAGAAAAACTAAATAGGAGAGATAAATTCCTACAAGTTAGGCAAAATTTAAATTAGCGACAAAAATTTTTCCGGTTTTATTTTACTTGTCGCTAACTAATAGCCATGAAATTTTACCTATCACTAATTTTAGTGATAGAATTTTTGATCACTAGATTACCAATATATTTTAAAAAAAAAACTCACTCGTGACCCCTACGACTTGGTCGGGGATCCACCCGAACCTAATCCCAACCACCTCACCAAATTCAAAACCACAATACACATAACTATATGTAATCCCAGTTTTGCTCAAATGACTTGAACCCGTGACCTCGTTGATGTAGAAGAGGTCCTTTGCAGCCGAACTACCTCAAATTTCCATTAATTATGTTGTGTTATTTATAATTACTCATTACTACTACAAAAATGAGATATATAAAGTTATATATTATTATATAATAAATTTTTATATACATATTAATATTATATATATATATAATTATATTATTATATATACATTAAGATATACGTTAACAAGTTATATTATTTATGAATTAGATATATAAATTATTCTAATATTATATATTTATCCTATTATATATAGTAAAAAGATATACTATTTTATATAAATTTAAGACATATATTATGTATCTTATATATATATATATATGTTATGATTTGGCCCAACCGGCCCAAATATATATCTCCTTATTTAATTTGGCCATACCATTTAAAGAGCCGGCCAAACCCATTTGGCGGCCTTTCATCTTGAACCGTCCGATTGAGATTTATATCCTCCTGCTATCTCAACTGTTGGTTCCTCCTTATAACCCCTAACCCTAACCCTCACCCTCACTTCACACCGCCTCCACTCTCACTCTCGTCGCCCCCTTCTTTTTCCTCTCCTCTCTCCCGTGAGTTCTCCCTTCTCGGTCAACTTCTGATTCTGCTCCCGATTCTCCCCACCTCCTCTCCCCCGTGAGCTTTTGAATATCGCTATGGAATCCCGTGACCGATTCCATCCTTGTGGGTATAAAAAGCTCCGCTGGGAGCTGGAGTTAGATAGTCGAGAAAAAAGCGATTTGATCCTTCTGAGAATCTGAGTGAAATCTTGAGATATCTTTGTTGTGATATCTGTGATGTAACACCCTCGATATATTCGGGAATATTACAGCGCCGTAAATCCTTTACATAAGAATTTACAAGGCTGAAGAAATAAAAAGACAATAACAGACACCAACGTATGAAAGCAACTGAAATAAAATACAAACAGTTCTGGCCAATACTGAGAATACAAATATCCAAAGGAAGAGTATTAATACATCACCAAATCCAAATCATCACAAACGACGACGTACTCGAGTACTTATTAAAACTATAAAAACAACAGACGAATAAACCCGGCCGGAACATCACTCTGCACCCTCGTCGTCATGCAACTCCAATGGTTGTTTTCCTAATCTCCTGGATCCTGAACACAAACAAATATTCACCCCCGAAGGGGTTAGCACAACGATGCTAGTACAAGTACGATAATCATATAACAATGATTTAATCAACAATAATCATGACAGGTTTCTCCAACGAGAAATAATATCAACACATATCGCATCATAACAGTCTCAACATACTCATGGTATTCCAACGATCCAGCACACACAGCTATAGATTCCCATGATGATCCCGTCGGACTAAAGCATGGTGGAACTACCTGTCCAACGATCCAGCGCACACAGCTATAGATTTTCCATGATGATTCCTGTCGGATCAACGCATGGTGGACAATTAATCACAACACATGTACACAGTACAATCATAACATAACCGACATAATACGAACAATTCTAATTAAAGTACTTGCCTCGATTTGATGACAAGAATAAAGCTTCCACGAATATCAAAACGCTCGAAGGTCGTCCCCTTCGATCAATCGCGTTGCTAAGATCGAACCTTAACAAAAGAAATAATATAGGATTCATCTCACGTCGTACGAATGTTTTACAATCCAAATTATGGTCGGAAGTTCATAAAACGTAACCTGCCTGACTTGCATAACGTACGTTAAGCCTTCTTATTAGCGCACGCAAAATATGAAGTCTAGCGTACGCTTACCATGCACTGTCAGTCCCTCACTGACCAGTCGACTCACTCGTCTGATGATATAACGTACGTTACGTACCAAGCGTAGCGTACGTTAACTATGCCCGATAGCGTACATTAACTACATAGCTTAGCGTACGCTAAACATGTATGACAGTTCCTCACTGGGCAGACGACTGTTCTAACTGTGAGGAAGCTTACGAAATCTTCGGTGATTAATGTACGTTATCTTCATACATATCATGCTCATATAATTACGAATGATCTTACGGATTCAAACATCTTCGAGTTCAAGGATACGTATATCATCATGGTGATCATACTCCAATTATGATTACAAATTCTCATGCGAAGTTCGGTGATCAAAGGTTGATGCGTTAGATTCTAATATCATCAATACATTCAGATTTCACCATAAAGATGACTAACAAATCCAACTTATAAGAAAGGATACAACCTTCAATGATTCTTTCTTAAGTCCGTTTAACAAAAGTGATATCAACTCTAAGCCTACGATCAATATGGCAACGTTATTCAAAATGGATAATCAATCTCAGAATATTTCTCTCATCATTTGACATGATAGGATTCCAACTATGATGTTTTCAACGATGATAACTTAAGCATAAACATTCCAACCTCTAAGCATGATGATTGTTCGAATAATTCATCAATGGAAATTAATATCTTGATAGCATGATCATTATATCCTTAATAACACGAATCCAAGATTGGAGATAGTATGAACATACCTTAAGATGAAGAAAACACTGAGACAATAGGTAGAATCCAACTCCGATTGCTTGTGTGTCAATCCAAAATGATTCTCCACTTCAATGATCAAGTATAAGTAGTCTCCAATCTTCAATGATCATGTAGAGATGGTTTATATGTCTTTACGAAGGAGGGAAGGCTCTCTCTGACTTCCAAGAAATGAGGGACAAGTGAAGAAAACGTAAACAAAATAAAATGGGGTGATGTCCCTTTTATAATTTTTCTGTACGTTAACTGTTTAGCGTACGCTACCTCACTACCCTTAGCGTACGCTAACGAGCGTTGACTCTAAAACTGTCCAGGTTCACCCGCGGGAATCTTATCCGGACCCATGTCTGGCTGGCACATGTGCTAGCCGCCCAGCTCAATTATTAGCTGGTTAACGCACGCTACGCTACATTCGTAGCGTACGCTAACTCCGACTGATAGCGTACGTTAAGCTTCCTTGTTAACGTACGTTATCACGTATTTGCATGGGAAAATATACATGTTGCCACACTCATGTACAAGGATAAATATGAGAAATATCATACTTCAATTATCGATATCACAAATTCCGAATAATACAGAGTTCAAATACAGATGAAATACTTAATAATAAATCCGGATATTACATACTCTCCTAATACAAAGGAGTTTCGTCCCGAAACTCAAGACGAAAATAACTCTGGATATCTGGACCTCATGCTATATTCCGTTTCCCAAGTGGATTCTTCCACTCTGTGGCGCGACCACTAAACCTTAACCAAAGCGATCGGTTTGTTCCTCAATTGCTTAGCTCGACTCTCGAGCATTCTGATCGGTCTCTCTTCAAACATGCCATCCTGAGTGACTTCGATCTCGCCGAAATCAATGACATGACTAGGATCCGGTATATACTTCCGTAGTTGGGATACGTGGAACACGTTATGAACATGGCTCAATGAAGGCAGTAATGCCAATATGTATGCTAACTCTCCAACTCTCTCAAGAATCTAGAACGGTCCGATATATCTTGGACTCAACTTCCCCTTTCTTCCGAAACGAAAGATTCTCCGAGTAGGAGAAACCTTTAAAAGTACGTGATTTCCAGTACTGAACTCCAATGGGCGACGGCGTACGTCTTCATAAGATTTCTGTCGACTCTTGGCGGTCAACAGCCTTTCACGAATCAAGGCTATCTTCTTTCGTGTCTGTACGATCAATTCCGGTTCCATCCCGATCAAGTCTGATGAATCGTCCCAACATAGGGGCGATCTGCATCTCCTCCCATATAATGCCTCAAACGGTGCCATCTTAATGGAAGCATGCCAACTATTGTTGTAAGTGAATTCAATCAACGGCAGATGAATTTCCCAATCAGTGGACAAATCTAAGGCACAAGCCCTTAGCATGTCTTCCACCATTTGAATAGTCCTCTCGGATTGTACGTATGTCTGCGGGTGATAAGCTGTGCTGAAGTTCAATTCGGTTCCCAAGGCCTTATGAAATGCTTTCCAAAAATGAGACACAAAACGTCCGTCTCGGTCAGAAATAATGGACTTCGGCGTACCATGCTGTTGTGTCAAGATTTATACATCTCAACAGACGATCGGCACAGAGACTGGGCGACCGAGCCAGGGTCGAATAGACCAAGGCAGACTTGCCTACAGAACAGAGATCCCAGATCAAACCCAAGTGCCGAGCGATCGATATCTAAGGCGATCGTCTCTTGGCACCTGACGATCGACTCTGGTGCCCGGCCAAGGAGGACCGCCTCATGCCGCGCGAAGCTAGCATCCATCTAGTCGGCGAAGGCCGAAGCTCGGGACAGAGACCCACATGCAGATCCGGAACAGGCACCGCAGAACATGGACCGTTGACCACAGCCTGTCACCATCTGCTCACCTACCGACAGACCCGCCGAAAGGTCCAAAGTGGGACCTCCCGGGACAGCGACTCAGGACCCGTACAGAATTCTCATTGGTCCGCACAGCTGGCTGCCAGCAGCCGCCACGGACTTTAAGGCAACCAGCCCATGTGCTAAAAGATGATCGCCCCCTTATTATAATATGAGAAAGACGATCGCCCGTCTGGATTAAAGGCATCCCAGCTCCTATAAATATAAGGCTTCCTGCACTTGGAAAGGGGTATGGCTCTTTGCTTTTTCATTCTTGGCAACGCTATACACTTCGGACATCTTTCTATCTATCTCTCTCTCTCGAAACCTCTTAACTCATAAGACGGTCGGCAAAAACGAGAATAAAAACTCAGAGCAACTAGTTCTTCCAGCAAGCACTCAAGAGCTAGATAACTAGGATCTTTTACACTCATTGTAATTGCATTCTTACGTTAATATTTATACTCCAACGTATTCGTATTAATAATATCTCGCGAGAGCATTCAAGCCCGGGCCTAACAAACCAAGCAAATCTTTTGTTATTCACTTTCCCTCGGACGTGCTCTCGCACTTTGTTTGCTGCCCATCCATTCCAGCAATATCTATCTCCGGATAATATTTTGGGTAGCAACAATTGGCGCTAGAGGAAGGGCATCTACCTTCATTTTTATTCCAACCGTTTCGAAGAACACTCACGGTTCTCCGGAGCATATACCTGAAGAAACACTCACTGTTCTTCAGAGAAAAACCTTCAGACTCATGACGTCTCCCACCACATCGAAGAGAGCCATTCTCCGATCCACCGGACGCCTGACTCCGGTCCAGTCCGATCCCCCGTCGACGGCAGAGGGTAGCCGCAGCGACGCAAGACTCTCGATCCCACACCTGAGGGACGACCCCATCCTTTCGCTCGACCAGTTCCAAACCGCGGAACAGATCGAGGGGGCTATGGCCATCCTAAAGGAGTGACGGGGAGCATGCGCGGCGCCCGCTATAACTCCCTCGGCCATCCGCCGCGTGGGCAAACGGAAGTTCAAGGGGTTACTGGGCGAGCGATCGTCAGAAAGCCCCGATTCGCGATAAAAGGCTCTCGCAAGGCCGGACGGTTCCGTATTCAGTCGCTTGGGAAGTGATCCATCATGGCGACCGGGGCATTCTGGCCCCAGCCACGAGACGACGGAGCCCGAATCCGTCACCAGGAGTTCAGCTTACCCAACTCCCAGAAGGCAGGCCAACCATCTGGCTCCTCACCGAAGAACCAAGATCGGCGGCGACGACCTCACCGCCTACCGCGGAGCCAGGAGATCGGTACACGATCGCCTCGGCACCTGCTCCGATAGCCAAACCACAAGCGACCAAGCTACGGTGATGGCCGTAATGCAACGCCAGCTCGATGACATGAAGGCGCTCCTGGAATCTGGGGCAGGCGCCAAGAGAAAGATCGTCGGGCCGAGCGAGCCACTCGCGGTCCACATCGAGCTCGCCTCCGTGCACCCAAGGATCACTCCTCCTCAAACATCTTTGTACGAGGGGAGATCGGACCCCGAGACTCACCTGAGCAAGTTCCGGATCTACATGACCGGATGTGGGGCATCACACGCAACCAGGTGCCGAATGTTCCCGCTAACGCTGGTCGACCTAGCCCATAGGTGGTACGTCTCATTGCCACCGCGATCCATCAGTTCCTTTGAACAACTGGCAAGTGACTTCACGTCGTACTTCTCCGCCAAGGTCGCTCGACCAGAAGGTCCCCACCGCATGATGAAAATCAGGCAGGGGGAAGACGAATCCGACGAAAACTACATCGACCGGGTAGATGAGATAATCCTCAACGGCGGGCCCGTTAGCGACGAGATCGCCCTCTACTCGGCCCTAGGGGGATTCGATGGTCTTTCGCCCATGTTCAAACACCTTACGAAGGACATCCCCCCGACCTATGCAATCTTCCGCGCCAAGGCCGCAGACTTTTTGGCCAGGCGGAGGTTACTTTTTCACCTATGAGCAACGCGATCGGCGACCGAACGACGATCATCAGTCTGCCAACCCGATCGCCAGAATCAAGCAACATCTCCAAAAATGGAGGACTCGCTCGCCATCTAAAGTTCATCATCTACATGATGGACCTAGGCACGAGATCGCCTCCCCCAGCACAACGTAGACCGTCGAGGATCGTCATCTAACATGACGATCCGAGGTAGAAGAGTGCAGCCATGGTCCTAGATGTCGATGGAACTGACAGATTCGGCCATGCAAGGTTCCTTTGGGCTGCGATCGCTCGCCCTTCGTTTAAATACGAGGCGGGTGTAGTCGAAGGACCCTCCAAACAAATCTGTGGACACGCTCGCCAGCTCTCAAAGGTTCATCATCTAACTTGGCGAACCCGGAAAATGCGACGCGTCCCTACCCCCATCACAACGTATACTGTTGAGGATTGCCATCTAACATGACGATCCGAGGTAGAAAAGTGCTAACAAGCCGCGGACGTGGAGTCGATTAATCCGACGACGCCTCGTGCAAGGACTCCTCCAGACCAAGACTGCACGCCCTTCGTTTAAATACGAGGCAGGCGCAGCCTAACGGAGGACCCTCACAATAAAATGAGTCACGAGACAAACCTACAGGTGGAATGTCGCTCGCGCACAATACACGATCATGGTGTTCGGTCCATCGAACTCCGCGACCGTGCACGGTTCCTCAAGGCCGAAACAACCGGTCGCCCACGAGGGATCTACAAAATTAAAGATCACAAGTACAAGACCGAAGATAGCACGCCAAACGATCGGTTCGCCCGTCATTATCTTAAAATGATCGCCAGTGGAACCACCTCACCCCATGTCTTCAACATCGGAGCAAGCTGGGGGGCAATTGTTGTGTCGATATTTATACATCTCAACAGGCGATCGGCACAGAGACCGGGCGAACGAGCCAGGGTCGAATAGACCAAGGCAGACTTGCCTACAGAACAGAGATCCCAGATCAAACCCAAGTGCCGAGCGATCGACATCTAAGGTGATCGTCTCTTGGCACCTGACGATCGACTCTGGTGCCCGGCCAAGGACGACCGCCTCATGCCGCGCGAAGCCAGCTTCCGTCTAGTCGGCGAAGGCTGAAGCTCGGGACAGAGACCCACATGCAGATCCAGAACAGGCGCCGCAGAACATGGACCGTTGACCACAGCCTGTCACCATCTGCTCACCTACCGATAGACCCGCCGAAAGGTCCAAAGTGGGACCTCCCGGGACAGCGACTCAGGACGCGTGCAGACTTCACATTGGTCCGCATAGCTGGCTGCCAGCAGCCGCCGCGGACTTTAAGGCAACCAGCCCATGTGGTAAAAGACGATCGCCCCCTTATTATAATATGAGAAAGGCGATCGCCCGTCTGGATTAAAGGCATCCCAGCTCCTATAAATAGAAGGCTTCCTGCACTTGGAAAGGGGTCTGGCTCTTTGCTTTTTCATTCTTGGCAACGCTATACACTTCGGACATCTTTCTATTTCTCACTCTCGAAAGCTCTTAACTCATAAGACGGTCGGCAGAAACGAGAATAAGAACTCAGAACAACTCTAGTTCTTCCGGCAAGCACTCAAGAGCTAGATAACTAGGATCTTTTACACTTATTGTAATTGCATTCTTACATTAATATTTGTACTCCAACGTATTCGTATTAATAATATCTCGCGAGAGCATTCAAGCCCGGGCCTAACAAACCCGGTAAATCTTGTGTTATTCACTTTCCCTCGGACGTGCTCTCGCACTTTGTTTGCTGCCCATCCATTCCAGCAATATCTATCTCCGGATAATATTTTGGGTAGCAACACAAACAATCGGACTATCTCTGAAATAAATACTCGTGCCAACCTCTCGGGTTCCCACGTGTCCTTAATGCCTAGAAAATGAGCCGATTTGGTTAGATGATCAACTATCACCCAAATCATGTTCATTCCTGTCTTGGTTCTCGGCATATTAGTGATGAAGTCCATCGATATCTCCTCCCATTTCCATTCAGGAATCGTGAGCGGCTTCAGCATTCCGGCAAGTCGTTGATGCTCGATCTTAACCTGCTGACATGTCAAACATTTCGAGACAAAATCCGCTACATCTTTCTTCATGTTGCCCCACCAGAATTTTTGCTTCAGGTCCTTATACAGTTTGCTGGTGCCCGGGTGGATAGAATAGGGCATGTTGTGAGCTTCCTTCATAATTGTTTGTTTCAGAACATCGACATCGGCAACGCAAAGTCGGTTCTGAAATATCAAGACTCCATCATCATGAATTACGAATCCTGGGGCCTTTCCCTTGATCACTTCATCACGTAACCGAATTATTAGAGGATCATCTACTTGCTTAGATTTAATTTCTTCGATTAACGACGAAGTTATTTCCATCACACACAGTTGTCCTTGGACTCTTTGCAAACATACTTCAATTCCTTCGCGAATCAATTCTCGTTGAATTCTGGTCTGGGAGGTCAGAGTCTCCAGCATCTGAATAGAAACAGGCTTGCGGCTAAGTGCATCGGCCACTACATTCGCTTTGCCTGGATGATACAGAATCTCCAAGTCGTAGTCTTTAATCAGTTCCAGCCATCTCCTTTGCTGCATGTTCAACTCTTTCTGACTGAAGATGTATTTAAGACTCTTGTGATCCGTAAAGATTTGGCAGTGAGTTCCGTACAGGTAATGTCTCCAGATTTTCAAAGCAAAAACCACTGCTGCCAGCTCCAAATCATGCGTTGGGTAATTCACTTCATAAGGTTTCAGCTGTCGTGAAGCATAGGCGATCACCTTCTCATTTTGCATCAATACACACCCAAGACCTTGGTTCGAAGCGTCACTGTAAACCATGAATCCTCCAGTTCCCTGTGGAAGTGCTAAAATCGGTGCCGTGGTCAATCTCTTCTTCAATTCATCAAAGCTCTTCTGGCACATCTCATTCCACTCAAACTTTTGAGTTTTTTGCAGTAGTCGAGTAAGTGGGCGGGTAATTTTGGAAAATCCTTCCACGAACCGACGATAATACCCAGCAAGTCCTAAGAAACTCCAGACTTCTTTCACGTTCGTAGGAGGCTTCCAATCCATAACTGCTTCGATTTTCTGAGGGTCTACTCGGACTCCTTCAACTGATACCATATGGACGAGGAACATCACTTCCTTTAGCCAAAATTTGCACTTAGAAAGTTTAGCGTACAATTGTTCGTTCCTCAGAAGGTCTAGAACAATCCGCAAATGCTGTGCATGCTCTTCCGGGCTCTTAGAATATACCAGAATGTCATCACTGAACACAACCACAAACTTGTCCAAATACTCGATGAACACTCGGTTCATCAATTGCATGAATACAGTAGGTGCATTAGTGAGACCAAACGGCATCACTGCAAACTCATAGTGTCCGTAGCGAGTTCTGAACGCTGATTTTGGAACATCGGATTCCTTAATCCTCAGCTGATGATATCCTTATCTCAGATCGATCTTCAAAAACACCGTTGCTCCCTATAGCTGGTCAAATAAATCATCAATCCGTGGCAACGGATACTTATTCTTAGTCGTCATCTTGTTCAGCTCTCGATAGTTAATACACAATCGAAGCGATCCATCCTTCTTCCGGACAAAAAGAACTGGTGCTCCCCAGGGCGAGACACTTGGTTGGATATAGCCTTTGTCCAATAACTCTTCCAGTTTCTTCTTCAATTCATACATCTTAGTAGGTGCCATACGATACGGCGCCTTAGAAATTGGTATAGCTCCTGGTTCCAGCTCGATGGTGAATTCTACATCCCGTCGTGGAGGTAGTCCAGGTAATTCATCATGAAATACATCCGGAAATTCGTTCACAACAGGAATGGATGAGAGTTCTACTCTTCCGTCTTCTTTCTTCATTGTGTAGCACTAGTATCCGGTACAGCCTTGTTTCAACAATTTGACAGCTTTCATTGCCTTGATCATCTTTCCTGAGCTTCCTGGTTTCCATCATTTAACAGTATTTCGGAACCATCGTCAGCTATCACTGAGATATTCCTCTTTCGGTAGTTTACAATAGCTCCATATCGATTAAGCCAATCATCTCCGAGTATCAGGTCATCTCCTTGCATTTCTATCACAATCAGATTTGAGGGCCATTCTATGCCTCCAAATGATACAGGGAAATCTCTAGTTTCTAAGTTTCCAACAATCATCTCTCCACTCGGTAATCCCACAACATATGGCTCACAATTATGAAAACCAAAAATATTCAAACGATTTACTCAAGACAAGGATATAAATGAATGCGTAGCTCCTGTATCGAATAAAATGCTAACTGGCTGTGAAAGGATCTGAACAGTACCTGATGCGATAGCAGCATCCTGATCGTATATTCTCCTCATCTCGTACAGACGTGGGGGAGCGGATCCGACACTCGAGGCTCCCTTGCGGTCGAATTGTCCTCTGCCTCGACCTCGACCGAAATTTTGGGGCAGCTGTACACTCTGCTGCGTCTGCTGATTACTTGCTTCCCTATGAGCTGGCTATGATGTACGGGTTCCATTAAACTTTGTGGCATCCTTGCAAAACGTCGCACGGTACCCTTCCTGTCCGCAATCAAAACATGTAACTGGAGTTCGGAAACAATCACGCCAAAGGTGGCCCGAGCGACCACAGTTAAAACACTTCCTAGATGTATCCGTCGTGGCTGATACTACTCCGAAGTTCTTTCCGCTCTTGGATGGGTGCGGAGGTTTCTTGAAAGAATGAAAAGATGACTGGGCCTTGTGGGGACCACTACTCTTGTGCTCCGTGAAACTACCAGAGACTTTCTGCTTCTTGAATTCTGTAAACTTCTCCATTGCTGCTTCCTTGATTTCATACGCCAATGCTTTATCCTGATATTGACGAAGACTGGTACATTCGAAACCGGACATGTACCTCTGGATTTCTGGTTTCATTCTCATATCAAAATGGATCATCATTTCCGCATCTGTTCTGACTAGGTGTCGAACAAACGCCATCTGCTGATTAAACATTTTAATTGTCTGGGATACTGGCTCGTCTGACGGCTGTGCGGAGAAAAATTCCCGAATTTTGGCTTCACTCACAGGACGAGGGCAGTACTGAGCTTCCATCATCAATTTAAATTCTGTCCAGTCAGCATCATGATCTACAGGCTGGATGGCTTCCCACCACTCGGACGCTTCCCCTATCAGAAAGTACTGAGCAATAGAGGCTCTCCGGTCGTCTGGGCAATTAATCCCGGCAAAAATCTTCTCGAGTTCCTTCAACCAATGATCCCATGTGGGAGTCTTAGAAAAACCGTCGAATTTAGGTGGTTGCATCTTTGCCACTTCCTGCAGCCATCGGTCGCCTCGATTTCCCATGTCTGGGATACCTTGCTGTCCACCTCCCTATTGTAGTCCTACTGCCACCTACATTCGGTCTACGACCTGGGCAAACTGAGTCATCTGGTTCATCACCTGACGAAGAATTTCGGGCACAGCAGGTTCCGGTTCATTATTAATAGACCTTTGTGGCTCGCCTGAGTTATGGCTGGCCTGATTAGAAGGCGAAGCTTCCCTCTCGGCATTCCTTCGTCCACGTCCGCGACTGCGACCACGTCCACGTCCACATATCAACATACTGTAAGCATAAATACTCAATATACAGGAAACAAATATCGCTCTAATATTCAAGTATAAAGAAGTATAACATGTAAAGGACGAGATAGAGTTTAGGAGCTTACAACCATCGCTCGCACGAAGACGTAGGCAGTACAGTGATGTTATTCGCGGCCGGTTACCTCAAAAGACATTCCTGACCCCTATTTTAAACCAATGGCCAAGATATCCATAATCTTAGCTCCGATACCATATTCTGTGACACCTCCGATATATTCGGGAATATTACAGCGCCGTAAATTCTTCATAAGAATTTACAAGGCTGAAGAAATAAAAAGACAATAACAGACACCAACGTATGAAAGCAACTGAAATAAAATACAAACAGTTCTGGCCAATAGTGAGAATACAAATATCCAAAGGAAGAGTATTAATACATCACCAAATCCAAATCATCACAAACGACGACGTACTCGAGTACTTATTAAAACAACAAAATCAACAGACAAATAAACACGGCCGGAACATCACTCTGCACCCTCGTCGTCATGCAGCTCCAATGGTTGTTTCCCTAATCTCCTGGATCCTGAACACAAACAAATGTTCACCCCCGAAGGGGTTAGCACAACGATGCTAGTACAAGTACGATAGTCATACAACAATGATTTAATCAACAATAATCATGACAAGTTTCTCCAACGAGAAATAATATCAACACATATCACATCATAACAGTCTCAACATACTCATGGTATTCCAACGATCCAGCGCACACAGCTATAGATTCCCATGATGATCCCGTCGGACCAAAGCATGGTGGAACTACCTGTCCAACGATCCTGCGCACACAGCTATAGATTTTCCATGATGATTCCCGTCGGATCAACGCATGGTGGACAATTAATCACAACACATGTACACAGTACAATCATAACATAACCGACATCATACGAACAATTCTAATTAAAGTACTTGCCTCGATTTGATGACAAGAATAAAACTTCCACGAATATCAAAACGCTCGAAGGTCGTCCCCTTCGATCAATCGCGTTTCTAAGCTCGAACCTAAACAAAAGAAATAATATAGAATTCATCTCACGTCGTACGAATGTTTTACAATCCAAATTACGGTCGGAGGTTCATAAAACATAACCTGTCTGACTTGCTTAACGTACGTTACGTACCCTATGTAGCGTACGTTAAGCCTACTTATTAGCGCACGTAAAATATGAAGTCTAGCGTACGCTAACCATGCACTATCAGTCCCTCACTGATCAGTCGACTGACTCGTCTGATGATATAACGTACGTTACGTGCCAAGCGTAGCGTACGTTAACTATACCTGATAGCTTACATTAACTACATAGCTTAGCGTACGCTAAACATGTATGACAGTTCCTCACTCGGCAGACGACTGTTCTAACTGTGATGAAGCTTACAAAATCTTCGGTGATTAATGTACGTTATCTTCATACATATCATGCTCATACAATTACGAATGATCTTACGTTTTCAAACATCTTTGAATTCAAGGATACGTATATCATCATGGTGATCATACTCCAATTATGATTACAAATTCCCATGCGAAGTTCGGTGATCAAAGGTTGATGCATTAGATTCTAATATCATCAATACATTCAGATTTCACCATAAAGATGACTAACAAATCCAACTTATAAGAAAGGATACAACCTTCAATGATACTTTCTTAAGTCCGTTTAACAAAAGTGATATCAGCTCTAAGCCTACGATCAATATGGCAACGTTATTCAAAACGGATAATCAATCTCAGAATATTTCTCTCATCATTTGACGTGATAGGATTCCAACTATGATGTTTTCAACGACGATAACTTAAGCATAAACATTCCAACCTCTAAACATGATGATTGTTTGAATAATTCATAAATGGAAATTAATATCTTGATAGCATGGTCATTATATCCTTAATAACACGAATCCAAGATTGGAGATAGTATGAACATACCTTAAGATGAAAAAAACACTGAGACAATAGGTAGAATCCAACTTCGATTGCTTAAGTGTCAATCCAAAATGATTCTCCACTTCAATGATCAAGTATAAGTAGTCTCCAATCTTCAATGATCATGTAGAGATGGTTTATATGTGTTTACGAAGGAGGGAAGGCTCTCTCTGACTTCCAAGAAATGAGGGACAAGTGAAGAAAACGTAAACAAAATAAAATGGGGTGCTGTCCCTTTTATAATATTTCTGTACGTTAACTGTTTAGCGTACGCTACCTCACTACCCTTAGCGTACGCTAACGAGCGTTTTCTGTACATTTGTTGTATGTTAATTTCATTTCGGATCTATGTTGTTGTCCGCGAGCGTTTCGTCGTGTTCGTTCCGTGCGTTTTTAGGAATCGAGTCATCAGGCCACTACAGTCGGGCGCTGGCCGTACGGTTGCGGGAGGAACTGCACGGATCTTGAAACTGCCCAGACGATTGCGGCGAGACCGGCCTAGCGTGCTTCTGGCCGGACAGATCTGCGCGCTAACCGCGAGTAGCGCACGCCACCGACGGAGGTAACGCACGCTAATCGGCCAGGCGATCTAGGCGGTAAGTGCAGACTTCGGCAGACCGGCAGTAGCGCACGCTTCTGGTAGGACAGTGCGCGCGCTAACTTTCAGCGAGCTAGCGCCGCGCTCTTGGCTCGGCAGCGCCACGCTACTGGCGGCAGATTAGTCGATAGGTCTGGGCGGGCGATTGCGCCGCAGCTGCTGCCGATGTCTTGCGCCTTCTCGGACCCGGCGAAAGATTGCAGACTGGGGCGGCCGATAGCGCACGCTACCGGACAACCTAGCGCACGCTAGTCGGTTACCCGATATATATATGGCCAAAGCCCTGTTTTCACCCATTTTTTACTTCCCTTCCTTCATGTCCGCGGCTGGATCTTTTGAGAGATAGGAGACATGTTATTGAACAACAAATCCACGAAGATCCTGAGTCTATATCATTGATCGATCAATCCATAACATCCTTCAATCGACCGAATCAAGGTTAGTTTTTCCTAAAATCCAAACTTTGGGAAATTTGGGGATCTTGGTAGATTTCGTCCGTTTGAGCCTTATGAACTTAAATTACTGATGGATAATTGTAGATTAAGTTGTATTCTATCATTGTCATCATCTTTCCACGGTTTTACCATTTCCGATTCGTCGATTATATGAACTTCCGTTTGACGCCTTCAAAGTGTCCGGGGAAATGCCGCAGAGAGGAATTTGGTCGTTTTGTGATGTTTTTCCTCGTATGATTGATTGTTTATTCAATGATAGGATATTAGGGACGATTTCCCTACAAAAATCTGGTGTTGAGCCCTTCCGATCGTTGTTTTCGCTTGTAATACCCGGTTGTAATTCAGTCATTATCATTCAGTAATTTCATTCGGTGATTGTCACTCAGTGGATTTTCACTCATTTATAATCATTCATCAATCATATTCATTCACCTTGTTCACCGTTCGGAAAAACTTCGAGTTGTGTATCGTTATTGTTCATTGTTTCAACTTTCCTCATATGAGTTCGACTTTGTTAGATCACCATTAAATTTTGGTAACTCCAAAAAGTCTAAATCTTTGCAATATTATAGATCATCGAGTTAGCTTTCCAATGGTTCAAACGGTGAGTCAATCGGAGTCCGGACGAGAGAGTTATGGTCGTTTTAGCTGAACCGCTCATTTTCAGTATTGGCCGATCACTGCCGAACGAACTCGGCCGTGCCGTCCGACACGGCCCGTGCCGTACTCGTTCGGAAGATGCCGAAGTGTCTGCCTCAGGACCCGACCGTGTCGTCTGGCACGGCCGAGTCGAACCCTTCCGGATAAGCCAGAATCGACTGCCGAGAGGCCCGACCGTGTTCCGGGACACGGTCGAGTCAATGCCGAGCGCCGCGGACGGGTCACTATCGGTAGGCCCCTTCGCGCCGCGACCGTGTCATGCAGGACACGGTCGAGTCCCTGTCGGCAAGCTGCGCGCCGCGACCGTGTCAGGCGGACACGGTCGAGTCCGCCTTGAGTCAACCCTATAAATTGGTTTTTGAGCATTTCGGCTCATTTTTCCATCTTCTTCACTGCGGAGAGAGAATAGCTTGAGGGAGAGATTTCTTCATCAATTATCATTTGAGTGTGTATTTTTTCATCACCTTCAATCATTTGGGAAGCCGGATAATCAATTTAACGCGTGTTCTTCGGATTAAAACACTTGGATCTTCAAGAGGTAATTCCTTCAACACTTTGGACTTCGATTTTGTGTTGAGATATGATGTTTTGGACGTTATAATCATGTTATATGAAGGGATATGTATATGATTATGAGTTTGTATAAGGATTCATTGGATTATTGAGGGATTATTCAAGAACACTTTGAATATCGAGTTGGAATTGGGAATTTTCGACTAATTGTTGTTATAATCACGTTTTTGGATATTCATATCGGATTATTGATCGTATTGGAAGTGTTTTGTTGGTTTGAAACACTTCTTGGGGATTTGATATTGGTATATTGAAGTTTGATTGTAAACAATCGGAGTTTGGACGCAACGTGTTTGTTTTAATGCCTCAATGGACTTAGTTTTATCGTATCGACGTTTTGAGTTCGTTATATTCGTGTTTGATTCGTATATTGAACGGATTGTTGGATATTGTATTATTTAAGGTTGTTCGAGCGACCGATATCTCAATTAGGGCGTTGTTCGTGGAAGGATAATTGTCGCGGTGTTGAGTAAGTTAATTCTTACTCGGTTAAAAGGATATTCATACCTTTTGTTGTTGATCATTCATAATCATAACTCATTCATCATTGTATTAATCATATTGAGACTTGTAATTGTTGAACAATCACTTCATTAACGGGAACGACAGTTCCAACCATTCCATTAAAACTATCCATCACTTCATTATTACTCTCATCTCGGTGAGTCATTCTTAACTTTGTCAGATTATTATTTATTCTTTGATATTCATTACGGTCATTCTCGTTCATATGACCTTCAGGTTCATATTGCGTGGCGGGTGCGGATGTGTGGAATTTTTAGTCGGGCACGTTATGGCCATGTATTGGGAGTGATACATTGGGTGTGCACACGGTAGCAGTTACCTCCGTGAGACTAATTAGGTACAAGGACGGGTGTGTCGGACATTCGTCTTGTACACTTGCACCTGAGAACACTACGGGCGTACTATGATACTCTTCTTGGCGTAATTCATAACTAAGGATATTTCATAACTTGATTAAATCATGTTTGTGTATTTTCAACCCTTGAGGATTGTTGTTACATTTAGCGGCCCATTTGGGATTTTGTTTTTCGTCATGGCAAGGCAAACGCACGGGAATAGCATGTTGATGTCGAGGAGTCCTAGTGATACTAGTAGGGGCCCCGATCTTTGATTATTCATGTTATTGTCCTTTATTTTCAGCTATGAGACTTTCATTTGAATAATCCGTTTCATTCGGTGTTGTGTATTTTATCTTCATATAAAATGCACTAGTATTGTATTGTCTGGTGTTGTAATTAAACTCCTCATCGGAGTAATTATGGTTGTAATGTAGTTCGGTACTACATTTATCTTGTGTAATTCATTCATTTTCATTTGCACAGTGGGTCAGGTTGGGGATCTACGGACCTTTGTAATATCCGCCTAGTTTGGGGTGTTACAGAGTTGGTATCGGAGAGTGGTTTTGAATACTACCTTCCGAGTCATGTCTTATTTGAAATCATCGTCATCAGACTAGTATCATTGGACTTTCGCGTCACGTGTGACCTGTGCAAATGCCGAGCCAATCAGACCGGAAGAACTGTAAGATTTCTAACGCCATGGTATAATTTCTGGCAATAGTCATTCATTCATCATTTAACAATCCTCAAACATCATCATTCATTATGATCAGGACGATCATATTAACTCATTAATCACCTAATTCATTTCAATACTTAGTTTATGATCAGGACGATCATATTAACTCATTAATCACCTAATTCATTTCAATACTTAGTTAATGATCAGGACGATCATATTAACTCATTAATCACTTAATTCATTTCAATACTCAGTTAATGATCAGGACGATCATATTAACTCATTAATCACTTAATTCATTTCAATACTCAGTTAATGATCAGGACGATCATATTAACTCATTAATCACTTAATTCATTCCAATACTCAGTTAATGATCAGGACGATCATGTTAACTCATTAATTACTCAATTCATTTCATTACTAAGTTGTCAATCTGGATGATCATATTATCAATCTTGTTAAGTTATTCAAGATAATCATTTTAAGAATTTTATCAGATAATCATGTAACTTCAGTAAATCATTCATATAATCACTAAGTTAGAGCATGTATACTCATTTTCATCATCCCATGACATAATCATAATGTTCTAATCATGCGGGAAATATAATCATTTTGCGACCTTCCTACTTCAGTATGGAGAGAGCTGTCAGGGGATACACGGGGAGAGGCCGCGGTGCGAACCGAAACCCGAGAAATAATCACTCGCTGCCGAGAAATCGTGCCCAGGACTCGGCTCGATCAGAAGATGTTCGGGTTGATCCACTCACTTTTATGCAGGCCATGATGACCCATGTGCAGTTGCTCAATCATCATTGCGCCACTCTGACCGGATTAATCGAGAGAACTCTCCCGTATGAGCCAGCTGCTAAGGAAAGTGCTGAACAACAACCTTCATTTGTCAGCAAGAAATCAACGAAGCGTAATCAATCCGGCGGTCGTCAACCTTCAAGAAGCCTCGTGTGAGCCCTATCGTTTACGGCGACCTTCTACGGCGCATAATCGTGCGGGATCTCATTCCCGGCGGCGGATTCGCCATCACTGTTTCAATTGTGGAACGCGGGTCATTTCAGCCGAGTGTCTCAAACCGTCTATCACGTGCTATAATTGTGGGAATTTTGGGCATAAGGCCCATTTTTGCGAAAGGACTCCAAGTCGGCTCGGCGGCATCTCGAGCCCAAGCAACCAAACATTTCGAATCAGCGCTTTGTCATCGTCGTTTAAGACAATGAAAGCAAATAGAGTTGGAGCTCGTATTTATCGAGACGGAGCGTCGGTTCGGGGCCGGCAAGTCCCATTCATATGATGAGGAGGATCGACGATCCGGTGGTCGAATGATTTCGGGTATACTCGTAATTTTATTTCAACTTGTGTGTACCTTTTGATCTTTGGTACACGCATTCATTCATTTTCGAATCATGCTTGAATAGACTTATTTCGGGATAGTCCTATTGCTTGTGGACCTCATACCATCGGTCTACCTGACGATGGAAGAATTTTCGGAATCATAACTAAGTAAGCTTAGTAACCGCGATTGGTTGGTGGACCTAATCGTGGTGAATTTATCTAAGGACGATGTAATTTCGGTATTAGTTGGTTTAACCGTCTTAATACTATCCTCAGTATTTGTTAGCGTTTGGTCGCTATCTTTCCGTCGTTGGTTGTCGAGTGTGTGTCTCAGGGAAGTAACCCCCATTGTTCCAGAAGAAGTATTATTATGACGAAAGCAGAGAAATTCCGCATTCGAACTATTCAATCATTCATTGTATCATTTCCATCGATTGGCTTTTCTAAGACAATCGAGTCATTCAATCATTCATTGTATTATTTTCATCGATTGTCCTTTCAAAGGCAATCGAGTTATTCAAACATTCATTGTATCATCTTCATCGATTGGCCTTTCAAAGGCAATCGAGTTGTTCAATCATTATTGGTATCTCTTTTTATCGATTGACCATTCTAGGGCAATCGAAATGTTCAATCATTCGTGGTATCATTGTCATCGATTGACGATGTATTTCCAGACGAGTTATCTAGTTGCCTTCACATAGAGTAGGGGAATTCAGGAGTGAGTTGGAGCCGGTACGTCCCCTTTATCGAAGGCACCGTATCGGATGGCCCCGACCAGAATGCGAGAGTTGAAGAATCAACTTGAGGAATTGTTCGAGAAAGGTTATATTCAACCGAGTACGTCCCCGTGGGGAGCACCAGTGCTGTTTGTCAAGAAGAATGATAGTTCTTTTCGCTTGTGTATCGATTACCAGGAGTTGAACAGGGTGATGATCAAGAGTAGTATCCTTTACCCCGTATTGATGATCTTTTAGATCAACTTCAGGGAGCCTCAGTATTTTCCAGGATCGACTTAAGATCTGGATATCACCAGTTGCGGATTCGAGAGTCGGATATCGCGAGGACAGCGTTTCATACACGCTATGGTCATTATGAGTTCGTAGTTATGCCGTTCGGGCTAACTATTACACCTGTGGTATTCATGGGGGTAATGAATCGGGTTTTCATCGATTTTTTTTGGGATCGGTTGTTGTTGTCTTCATCGAAGTCATTTTGATTTATTGTCGTAGCGTAGTGTAATACGAGGTTCTTATTCTTCAGGTTCTTGTCTTGTTGATACGTGAGCAACTTTATGGAAAGTTTTCCAAATATGAGTTACGGAGGTCAGTGACTTTATCGGACATGTAATTTCATCAGCGAGTTCGTGTCGACCCTCAGAAGTCGGAGACTATCCGAGATTGGCAACCTCCGAAAGATATTAATTAAATCCGATGTTTCCTCGGATTAGCTGGTTAATTATCCAACCCACGGACGGAACTAGCAACTGTGGTTTTCGCGTTGGAAATTTGGCGTCGTTACCTTTATGGCATCACCTGTCAGATCTTCACCAATCACAAGAGTTGAAGTATATATTTACTCACAAGGAGTTAAATATGCGACAGAGATGGTGGTTGGAACTACTCAAAGATTATGATATCGAAATCCTTTACCACCCGGGCAAGGCGAGCATTGTCGCCGACGCCTTGAGTCGTAAGTCCGTTCAGGAGCAGATGCTTGCTCGTTTCACAATTCAGAAGGAGCTCCAACAGGAATTCCTTAGACCCGAGATCGAGTGCAGCTTGGCGGAGTCGGGGACAGCTTTGTATGTTAGAGATTTCATCATCTCTTGAGGATGCAATCGGGGAGAATCGAGTTCGGACCCGGCATTGTTGCGCATTCTTGAGGATGTGGCTCGGAAAGCCCCGGATTCGTGATCCACGAGGATGGACTTTTGAGATTTAAGAATCGGATGTGTGTGCCGAATGACGAGTTGAAAAACTCTATTTTGAGAGAAGATCATGCTACCCCTTATTCTGTTCATCCGGGTCCGGCCAAGATGTACAAGGACTTGAAACAAAATTCTTGGTGGAGTAATATGAAGCGAGAAGTCGCGGAATTTGTTTCGAGATGCTTAACTTGCCAACAAGTCAAGATTGAACATCGGCGGCCGTGGGTATGTGAAACCTCTCCCTATTCCAGAGTGGAAGTGGGAAGACATTTCCATGGATTTCATTACGAGTTTTCCGACGAGTCGTCGTGGCATAAATACGATCTGGGTGATTGTGGACCGCTTAACTAAATCAGCTCATTTCCTTGAAATCAAGGATATGTGGAGTCCCAAGAGACTGGCCCAGTTGTTCATCAAGGAGATAGTGAGACTTCACGGTGCCCCTAAGAGTATCGTTTCTGATCGTGACGGTCGATTTGTGTCTCATTTTTGGAAATCAGTTCATCGTGCTATGGGAACTCAGCTTAATCTCAGTACTGCCTTTCACCCTCAGTCCGACGGACAATCAGAGAGAACTATTCAGACATTAGAGGACATGTTGAGGGCTTGCGTCCTCGATTGGAAGGACGATTGGGAAGCCCAACTACCACTGATCGAGTTCACGTATAATAATAGTTGTCATGTCTCCATTAAGATGGCACCTTACGAGGCCTTGTACGGTCGTCATTGTCGATCTCCTTTGTGTTGGGATGACTTGTCAGAATCAATCGGCACCGAGCCCGATATGCTTATAGCCGCCCGGGAGAAGGTAGCTTTGATCAAGAGTCGTATGTTGAGAGCTCAGAGTCGACAGAAATCATATGCAGATAATCGTCGTCGACCACTAGAGTTCGAGACGGGTGACCATGTTTTGGTCAAGGTATCCCCGAGTCGAGGTATTTTCCGTTTCGGAAAACGGGGGAAGTTGAGTCCGAGATTCATTGGACCGTTTGAAATTTTGGATCGAGTAGGCGAGTTAGCTTATCGATTGGCGTTACCTCCGGCGTTGAGCCGAATTCATAATGTGTTTCATGTCTCTCAGTTGCGGAAGTTTGTTGCCGACCCGAGTCACATACTTCAGTTCGACGAAATCGAGATCGCGGATGAGCATTCGTACGAGGAGCGTCCTGTACGAGTGTTGGAGCGGCGAATCAAACAGTTTAAGAATAAGACGATCCCTTTGGTCAAGATTCAGTGGTCTAGACACGTAGTCGAAGAGGCCACTTGGGAAACCGAGAAGAATATGCGGGAGAGTTATCCCGAGTTGTTTGACCCTTAGTTTCGAGGACGAAACTCTTTTAAGGGGGGTGTATGTAATACCCGGTTGTAATTCAGTCATTATCATTCAATAATTTCATTCGGTGATTGTCACTCAGTGGATTTTCACTCATTTATAATCATTCATCAATCATATTCATTCACCTTGTTCACCGTTCGGAAAAACTTCGAGTTGTGTATCGTTATTGTTCATTGTTTCAACTTTCCTCATATGAGTTCGACTTTGTTAGATCACCATTAATTTTTGGTAACTCCAAAAATTCTAAATCTTTGCAGTATTATAGAGCATCGAGTTAGCTTTCCAATGGTTCAAACGGTGAGTCAATCGGAGTCCGGACGAGAGAGTTATGGTCGTTTTAGCTCAACCGCTCATTTTCAATATTGGCCGATCACTGCCGAACGAACTCGGCCGTGCCGTCCGACACGGCCCGTGCCGTACTCGTCCGGAAGATGCCGAAGTGTACGCCTCGACCCGACCGTGTCGTGCAGCACGGCCGAGTCGAACCCTTCGGATAAGCCGAATCGGCTGAGAGGCCGTAGTGTTCGGGACACGGTCGAGTCAATGCCGGCGCCGCGACGGGTCACTATCGGTAGGCCCCTTCGCGCGCGACCGTGTCATGCGGGACACGGTCGAGTCCCTGCTACCCGGCAGTGCGCGCCGCGACCGTGTCAGGCGGACACGGTCGAGTCTGGCTGCCGAGTCAACCCCTATAAATTGGTTTTTTGAGCATTTCAGCTCATTTTTCCATCTTCTTTACCTGCAACCGAGAGAGAATAGCTTGAGGGAGAGATTTCTTCATCAATTATCATTTGAGTGTGTATTTTTTCATCACCTTCAATCATTTGGGAAGCCGGATAATCAATTTAACGCGTGTTCTTCGGATTAAAACACTTGGATCTTCAAGAGGTAATTCCTTCAACACTTTGGACTTCGATTTTGTATTGAGATATGATGTTTTGGACGTTATAATCATGTTATATGAAGGGATATGTATATGATTATGAGTTTGTATAAGGATTCATTGGATTATTGAGGGATTATTCAAGAACACTTTGAATATCGAGTTGGAATTGGGAATTTTCGACTAATTGTTGTTATAATCACGTTTTTGGATATTCATATCGGATTATTGATCGTATTGGAAGTGTTTTGTTGGTTTGAAACACTTCTTGGGGATTTGATATTGGTATATTGAAGTTTGATTGTAAACAATCGGAGTTTGGACGCAACGTGTTTGTTTTAATGCCTCAATGGACTTAGTTTTATCGTATCGACGTTTTGAGTTCGTTATATTCGTGTTTGATTCATATCTTGATCGGATTGTTGGATTTTGTATTATTTAAGGTTGTTCGAGCGACGATATCTCAATTAGGGCGTTGTTCGTGGAAGGATAATTGTCGCGGTGTTGAGTAAGTTAATTCTTACTCGGTTAAAAGGATATTCATACCTTTTGTTGTTGATCATTCATAATCATAACTCATTCATCATTGTATTAATCATATTGAGACTTGTAATTGTTGAACAATCACTTCATTAACGAGCAGCCAGTTCCAACCATTCCATTAAAACTATCCATCACTTCATTATTACTCTCATCTCGGTGAGTCATTCTTAACTTTGTCGATTATTATTTATTCTTTGATATTCATTACGGTCATTCTCGTTCATATGACCTTAGGTTCATATTGCGTGGCGGGTGCGGATGTGTGGAATTTTTAGTCGGGCACGTTATGGCCATGTATTGGGAGTGATACATTGGGTGTGCACACGGTAGCATTACCTCGTGAGACTAATTAGGTACAAGGACGGGTGTGTCGGACATTCGTCTTGTACACTTGCACTGAGAACACTACGGGCGTACTATGATACTCTTCTTCACGTAATTCATAACTAAGGATATTTCATAACTTGATTAAATCATGTTTGTGTATTTTCAACCCTTGAGGATTGTTGTTACATTTAGCGGCCCATTTACTGGGATTTTGTTTTTCGAGTCATAGCAAGGCAAACGCACGGGAATAGCATGTTGATGTCGAGGAGTCCTAGTGATACTAGTAGGGGGCCCCGATCTTTCAGTTATTCATGTTATTGTCCTTTATTTTCCGCTGCAGACTTTCATTTGAATACTCCGTTTCATTCAGTGTTGTGTATTTTATCTTCATATAAAATGTACTAGTATTCGGTATTGTCCTGGTGTTGTAATTAAACTCCTCATCGGAGTAATTATGGTTGTAATGTAGTTCGGTACTACATTTATCTTGTGTAATTCATTCATTTTCATTTGCCTGGTGGGTCCCAGTTGGGGATCTACGGCACTGTAATATCCGCCTAGTTTGGGGTGTTACATCGCTGGAGTTCCGGATTTTGCCAACCGACCGTCCTTTCGGAGTATCCGCGAGAGATTACCAAGGCAAGTACCTTGATATACGAATTGTAACTGCGTGAAATCATCGTTGTCGAAGTGTATGAATTTATACGGATATATATATATATATATATATATATATATATATATATATGTGTGTGTGTATATATATATATGTGTGTGTGAATATATATATATAGATTTATATATATTTATATGTTAAATATATGTAGGTATATACGTATATTGATATATATGCCTATGTCGGTGAACGACGAGTGGTGAATGCTAACACTAGTTGACGTACTCAACTTGGATTGATGGATGAACTATAGTTATTCATATAATATAGTAAGGTTATATGTATATATATATATATATATCTATATATCTATCTATATATATATTCGGTTCAGTCGCAATACAAGGATATATGTGTAGCGTTGGTTGGTTGTGCCGAAGGCTTATTGTGTTGGGTCTTGATTGATAACGTGCGTGTTATTGTTTATTGTGTGGTTATGGACTGGCGGATAAATTGTGTGAATTGGTGTATTGATTTGATAATTGTTGAAATGATTGATTGTGTACTTGATGTTTGTAATATTGTGAATACTTGTTGTGAGAGACGTCGTATCCGGGAACCTCTGAGGGCGGGGTGTGTACTCCGGCCTGGTGTACGCTGCAATGTGCGGCTCCATATGTTTGGTGAACACCTGTGTTACCTAATGCGCGTGCAACGGGCGGCTCTGTTAGGAGTGATCGCCGGCGCGGTGACATGTTCAAGGGGCGGCCAACATAGTGGAGTGAACGCCGGTGCACAGGTGTGCAAGGGAGGCGCCTGGCAGGCTTATTGGTAACGGATATTCGAGTGATAGCTAAGACCCCGTTACCGAACAATCCTCGTATTTCAAAGTTCTTTCAACTCTTTTTAAATACTGGTCTCGATATAGACTGTGATTCGTGTTTTTGAAAGCTTGTTTCAAATTGTTTTTAAAAAACGTTGGTATCAGGGTTAATTAACCAAGGATGTTTGACGAAATCTCCGAGGGTTAATTAATCAAGGGTCTTGAGCAGGAATTGTCGAATGAGAGGCTGTGCCTTTGATTGTACCGTGATGATTATTTTGTGCATTGGGTCGAGGACCCCAAATAACGTTGTAATGGTTTTCTTGCAAATTGTTTTCCACATGTCGGGTCGAGGATCCGAGAGTTTTTGAAGTATTTTCTAAAAGTATTCCCATTTGATTTTCAAAACCCCATGATGGCCTGAGTCAATAATAATGTTTTCAAACTTTCTTATCAAAATACTTTTCCTTTTATAAAAAGGGATTTTTCTGACTCCTTGGGCTCGTTTAAAGTTTCATTGGTGTTATGTTTCGTACTGAGAATATGACTATGTGATTATCTTTCACTTTGTGTATGTGATGCTATTCTGTGTGGACTATGGGAATGTGTGGTTTGTGTTAAGGCTTCACATTTGTTGAGATTTGTGTTGTTATTATTCGTATATCTTGTATATTATGTACTTGCACTAGCAAAATTCCGGTTGCTAACCCCAGGAGTTTTCGGGGGTGGGTGCTGTTATGCGCTCAGTTTTGGCGGCTCGGGAGCGATCCACGGGACTGGCTTGGAAGGAGATGGAGGACAATGATACTAATCACACCAGAGTCAGAGTCTTTTCTTTTGTTTCATTCTGGTCGGTATTTCTCTGTCATTCGAGTATTCACCCTTGCATGGGTGTAGTTTTCATTTATTAAATTGAGTTGTCATTCTTTTTGGTGTTCAAGTTTATTATTGTCATTGCAATATGAATGTCGTTAGTTACGAATTGGTTAATGACCTTGTCGGTCCGCCTTGTATTTAATTTTGACCCGGTCGGTCAATCATTGAGTAGTCTTTTGGAGTTGCTTTGGTAGATCCTCGTGATAAGGGTCTACGGCGTGTGACATTCGGTCGTATTCAGGGTGTTACATATATGGTATCGAGCTTAGGTTTGCGAAAAACCTAGGCCGTTGGGTCAAGTCCATGTATTGTGTAAGTCGCGCGCATCGAGTTGTGATTAGTTTCGTGGTTCCGTAATCATCTTGGGGCAATGTGTGATGGTAAGCCTCCCGATCGTAAGTCCCCTTATATACGTATTTGATTATATTGTGCTAATGTGTTTAATGTGAACTAGGGATTGGAACTTGTTGGTGATATTATTGTTTTAGGATATAACATGCGTATGCGGTCCGAGCAAAAATGGTTATGTAATATGCTTCGGAAGTCGAGCATATTTATCTGTTTCTGCACTTTATTAGAATAAATTTATGAGTGTTAATTTTATCCGCTGCGTGAGTATTTTGAAATAGCTTTTGGTATCTTGCAAGCCGAGTTTTGATATTTTGGTCTTGCACGTTTTGATAGTATTCTTATGACGGTATTTGATATTTTTATAAATGACTTTAGTGAGTATTTGAGAATATTACCAACATCGGCCTTTTTGGCAATTTGAACATTTTTTTTAAAATGATTTTTAGCCTGGTGGGTTCCGGCACGGGGCCCACGACGCTGTAGTATCACGAATATTTTAAAGTGGTGCTTTGAAATTTTCTAAAATTGTGAAAACCATGATTTAATGTCGTCATGTTAAATGGTCACGTATCTCGGTGGAAAATCCTTTCGAATAAACATTTTGGTAGAAGAGGAAAGATTTTCAAAATTGTGGCATTTGGGAATCTAATACTTTTGAAATATTTCAAATTAGTTACAATTCAATTTTGAATTTTTTTTACATTACTCGAAAATAATTTTTAGAGTCGTTATATAAACTTTCTCTTCCGAAATAAAAGACAGTATTTATGAGTCTTGGGCGCAACGTGACTAGCCCTCTTTTTCAAAAAATTTGTTTTCATTAAGTGCATACATATAATGATCGTCCTCGTCGAAAGACTCGAAATTGACTTCATAAAACTTAACGCTTTACGTTATCCTATAGATGTTAACTAAACCTTGTGTTGATAATTGTGGTATACTGTGAACTGATTATTTGATAACGCTGAACGGTACTATCTGTATTAGTATGTCGAGCCTTGGCAGACGTAAGTGTGATGACGGAAGTGGAAACGACAAGGTGGTTCGTACGACAACTATTCATGCTACAGTGAAAGAGAATCAAGATCAAACGATATCCTATGAAATATCCTCAGTGATCGAGCCCACGAGCGAAGCAAAGAGACCGAGGACATCGGGAAAATTTTTGGGCGGTGAAGAGTTTAAGGCTCCCAAACCCCCATGTCGTTCGAACGTATCGTCTTCGCGGTCGGGGGTGAGCGCTGGGAATCCAAAGCCAACATCGGTGACTCTCGGTAAGAAGAGAAGGTGCTTCAACTGCAATCGTCAGGGACATGATCGTGCAAATTGTCCCTCTCCACTCTTGACTTGTTACCGGTGCGGGTGTGAAGGTCATCGGGAGAAATACTGCGAGAGAGTTTCCGAATTGGCAAGGAAAGATGCCCTTTCGGCAAGTAGAGCGAACGACCGGGGAGTGCCCCAAAACCCTATGTCTCCTTCTGGAGAGGCTAGCACAGCAGGATGAAGATTTTACGCTATGTCTTTTTTTTTTTTTCAACAATCGTGACTTCGATCGTATTTCGTTTCATTACTTTACGTTTCCAACTCTTGTTGTTCTAAGTTTCGGGATCATAATGTCCTCTTAGTTGTAACACCCCGAGATATTCGGAATATGTTACAGCGCCGTAGACCCCTACATGGGACCCACCAGGCTACAATAGGAAAACTCCACTCGACTAACCATCTTGGTTAGCGAGGATACACAATTAAATAATATGACATATAAAGATACGCCCAGAGCAACCGGCAAAATAAGCATCAACCAACAACGTGACAATTTAAAGCAATACAATACGGAGTTTGGAACGAAAAGCCTAAGTACTCGCGAGTACAATCTATAAGTTTAAAACTATGGGAACAACCATATCGAAATGGACAAAGGAAATAAGTAGACCCAAATGCACATGTCAACGACCCTGGCCAACATCCTCGTACTGTCCTGGTGCCCGCTCGTCCGGATAATCATAACCTGAAATCCATAACAAGAATTTCCCCAAAACGGGTCCCCAAAGGGGTTAGCAATTACGCTAGTACAAGTAATCAAGGCAAACCAATCGCTTACACATTTCATAGTACATGCACCAATATCATTTCAAAAACAAAAACTAGACATGTCCTTTCCGGAAATAAACAGTCAAACAATTTGCCTTGGGAACAGAGTCATATCATAAATTCCCGCACGAGGCCTCTAAGGACCCTCCCGCACTGGCTATATTATAAAGCAAAAGACGCACATGCATCGCCTTGGGAACAGAGTCATATCATAAATTCCCGCACGAGGCCTCTAAGGACCCTCCCGCACTGGCTAGCTAAACAAACTCATGAATCCGGGACGCAAACCTTTGGATTCCCTCCTTGATCCCGTCGGACCAACACGAGGTGAGCAAATCACACACAAAATACATTACCATTCCACGTTAAGCATAAAGGTTTCCAAAAATACTTGCCTTGAATTATTGACGACGCGAAGAACGGAAAGGAAAGTCACCGACGAACGCTAGGAACCAATAAAACCGAACCTATCGATTCGAAGAATACAATCACAACCGTTTCTAAATGAATACGAAATTGGAATACACCCGAAAACCCGCCTACGATTCATGTATATTCGTATATAAACAACAACGAGGGCGGACCACAACCAAACCCTCTCGATTCCGTAAAAATCACGAAATATACTATGAATCCGTAGGGAAACTAAGAATACCAACAAGATTAATCATATTATCATGATTCCATCAACAAAACGGAACGGATCGGAAGAAAATCCCAAAACCCCCAATTTATCGAAAAGTAGGGTTCTAAGAGATTTACCTTGGATTAGGATGAAAGATTCGTGTTGATGTTGTTATAATACTCCAAGAACTCAAGAAAGATGTTGGATGAGATGATTGGAGGAAGAAATCGCCAAGAAAATCGCCTTAGAATCGCCTTCGCCGCGGAGAGAGGAAGAAATGAGAAATTATGATTATCTCGGTCAACTCCCTGGTTTATATAGCCAGGGAGTGTTAGCGTGCGCTAATCCTCAAGGTTAGGGTGCGCTTACGGGGTAAAATTAGAGGCCAAAATAGTTAGCGTCGATCCGGTAGCGGACTTTTGGCGCGTTAGCGCTACTCAAACGTAGCGGCGCTAATAACCTCTCGGTAGCGCGCTCGACCAATAGCGTCGCTACCGGACATCGATCGAGTCGGTGGCAAGCGCGAGAACCCACCTGATAAGTAAGCGTGCGCTACCATACAATCGTAGCGTGCGCTAATCGATCCGTTAGCGTGCGCTACCATACAAGCGTAGCGTGCGCTTCGCCTTTGTGGGTTCGTAGTAAAGCATCGATCTTGACACTCACGCTAGCGCCGCGCTCTGGGCATCATCAGCGTGCGCTAGCCCCTCGACATTAGCATGCGCTAGCATATGTAGTGTACGCTAATACGCTAGTCCAGAAGGCTGGAAAAACAGCACTGCCACTCCCAGGGCTACTCGCTAGCGCGCGCTACGAAACAAACGTAGCGTGCGCTACTAAGGGACCCCTAGCGCGCGCTATGCAGAAAAAATAGCGTGCGCTAGGTATGAAATATGAATGGTTCAAAACACCGGAAGGTGAACGAAACATCCAACGGAACATCTCAACGGGTATCATAACATAGAATGGACCCGGCAACCCAAAGCGGCGGTTCCGCTCAACAATAACGGGGATAAAATCCATAGATAATAGAAAAGATACACTGAAAGATACACGAGGGTCACTACTACCGGGAAATACGCCGAAAAAGAAAAATACAAGGGGAAGGAAAATGCGGATATTACATTCTACCCCTCTAAAAACAAGTTTCGTCCCGAAACTTAAGAAACAAACAACTCAGGGTACCTAGCACGCATGCTCTCCTCGGTTTCCCAAGTTGCCTCCTCGACACCGTGTCTCGACCACTGCACCTTGACCAAAGGGATGGTCTTATGCCTCAGTCGTTTCTCCCGATGCTCTAAAATCTTCAAAGGACGCTCCTCAAAAGTAATATCCTCGGCAACGTCAATCTCCCCATAGTCGATGATGTGACTAGGATCCGGGACATATTTCCTCAGCTGGGAAACATGAAAGACGTTATGAACATGACTCAGGGCCGGGGGTAACGCCAAACGGTATGCTAACCCACCGACTCGCTCGAGAATCTCGAAGGGTCCAATAAATCTCGGACTCAACTTCCCTTTCTTCCCGAAACGGAAAACTCCTCTCGTCGGCGACACCTTCAGCAAAACGTGGTCTCCCACCTCGAATTCTAAAGATCGACGACGGACATGGGCATATGACTTCTGTCGACTATGGGCAGTCAACATCCGTTCTCGAATTAATTCTATCTTCCGTCTCGTCTCTAAAACGACATCCGGTTCGGTCCCGACCAAATCGGACGCCTCATTCCAACAAATCGGCGATCGACATCGTCGCCCATAAAGTGCCTCATGCGGTGCCATCCGAATCGATGCGTGCCAACTATTGTTGTACGTGAATTCGATCAATGGCAAGTGCTCCTCCCAGTCGCTACTCCAATCGAGGGCACAAGCATGCAACATGTCCTCGAATGTTTGGATAGTGCGTTCCGATTGTCCATCTGACTAGGGATGAAAATAGGTACTCAAATGCAAACAGGTACCTAACGCCTTATGCACCGCCTGCCAAAAGTGCGATACAAAACGGCCATCACGATCCGAAACAATAGACTTCGGAGTACCGTGAAGTCTCACAATCTGCGCGATAAACACACGAGCCAATTTCTCCGGGCCTCAAGTGTCCTTGATGCCCAGAAAATGTGCCGACTTGGTCAGACGATCAACAACCACCCATACCATATTCATGCCCGACCTCGATCTCGGCAAACTCGTAACAAAATCCATCGATATATCTTCCCATTTCCATTCTGGAATGGGAAGTGACTGCAATAACCCAGCCGGTCGCTGATGTTCGATTTTGACCTGCTGGCAAGTCAAACATCTCGCCACAAACTGTGCGACCTCCTCCTTCATATCATTCCACCAGAAGTTCCTCCTCAGGTCCTTGTACATCTTACTCGAACCAGGATGAACGGAATAGGGTGTGGAATGGGCCTCATGCAAAATATTCTGTCGCAACTCTGGATCGTTCGGCACACAAAGCCGACTCTGGAATCTCAAAACACCATCCTCGTGAATCACAAACCCAAGAGACTTTCCCTTAAGAACGTTCTCTCGGATTTGAGTAATCATCGGATCCTCTACTTGCTTCAGCTTAATTTCATCGATCAAAGACGACGAAATCTCTAGAGCACAAAGTTGCCCGACAGCTCCAGGCAACAAAACTTCAACATCTAACTCGATCAGAGCCCGCCGAAGCTCAGACTGGGGCGTAAGGACCTCAAGCGTTCGCAACGCAATTGGTTTCCGACTCAAGGCGTCGGCCACGACGTTTGCCTTGCCCGGATGATAAAGGATTTCGAGGTCGTAATCCTTAATCAGCTCTAACCATCTCCTCTGCCTCATATTCAACTCCCGCTGAGTAAATATGTATTTCAGACTTTTATGATCGGTGAAAATCGACATGCGAGCCAAAAAGATAGTGACGCCAAATCTTGAGTGCAAAGACAACCGCCGCTAACTCTAAATCGTGAGTAGGGTAGTTAAGCTCATACGGTCTCAACTGTCTCGACGCATAGGCAATGGTCTTGCCGTGCTGCATCAATACGCACCCAAGACCCTGACCCGAAGCATCGCTATAAACGGCGAATCCCTCGTTGCCACATGGCAACGCCAAAACCGGGGCTGAAGTCAAACGCTTCTTCAGCTCCTCGAAACTCGACTGCCTCTCATCGGTCCAGGCGAACCTCTCGGATTTATGGAGCAACTGTGTAAGTGGCCGAGCTAGTTTTGGGAAACCCTCGACGAACCTACGGTAGTAGCCAGCCAAACCCAAGAAACTACGGACCTCATTCACATTTATGGGCGATGCCCAATCCAACACTGCCTCAATTTTCTGCGGATCCACACGGACTCCCTCGGCTGAAATCACGTGACCCAAAAACATCACTTCCTTTAGCCAGAACTCACATTTCGAGAACTTCGCATAGAGTTGCTCGGTCCTCAAAATGTCTAACACTATCCGCAGATGATGGACATGCTCTTGCTCATTCCTCGAATAGATAAGAATATCGTCAATGAAGACGATGACACACTTATCCAAATACTCGATAAAGACTTTGTTCATCAATTGCATGAACACCGCCGGTGCATTAGCTAACCCGAAAGGCATAACTACAAACTCGTAATGTCCGTATCTCGTCCGAAAGTCGCTGCACGTCGGACTCTCTCACCCAGAGCTGATAGTACCCCGATTTAAAATCAATCTTCGAGAATACCGCAGCTCCCTGCAGCTGGTCAAACAAGTCATCGATTCTCGGCAAAGGATACTTGTTCTTGATGGTCACCTTGTTTAGTTCGCGATAGTCGATACACAAACGTAGTGAACCATCCTTCTTCCGCACAAACAGGACCGGTGCGCCCCAAGGCGAGGCACTCGGTCGAACATACCCCGAATCAAGAAGCTCACTCAACTGCTTCTTCAACTCTGACATCTCTGAAGGTGCCATGCGATACGGCGCCTTTGAAATCGGAGCCGCGCCCGGCTCTAATTCTATAACAAACTCAACCTCACGATCCGGTGGCGGCCCAAGAACTCGTCAGAAATACATCAGAAACTCACTAACGATGGAATCGATGAAAGCTCGACTCCACCATTCTACGCCTTCAAGGCGTAGCACCAATAACCAAGACACCCCTTTCGCAGAGACTCATCGCCTTCAAGGCATTAATGACGACTGATTTCCTCCTTCGCCCCGCGAAGGAGTGCTCCGTGCCATCCTCGGCTAACATGGTGATGATCCTCGTGCGGTAGTTCATGATTGCACCATGCCGCTCGAGCCAATCATCCCCGAGAATCAAATCCTCACCCTCAATATTAACGACAATAAGATTAGAGAGCCAAGCTCTCTCACAAATAATCACAGAGCGCCTCTCGGACCTCTCGATCACCGACAATTCTATCACCGCTAGGAAGTTTAACGATGAAAGGCTCGCAAGGTGACAAACAATGAGACTCAAACGGCGACACACTCTAGAGAAATGAATGAATGCGTAGCACCCGAATCGAAAAGCACACCGACAGATGGAAATGAATGTGAACGTACACTGCCGCCACAAAGAGCCGCTGGATCATCGGCCCTCCTCATCTCATAGATACGCGGCCGAGCAGAGACGACACCGTAAGCTCCACCCCTAGCAGTCGACCCGACCCCTACCTCGGCCGGCACTCGGTGGAGGCGGCGAGCAAATGAGCCCTGGTTCACACTCGGCCCAACCCAGCATCGGTTGGGAAGAACGGCGCCGCGAAGCCGTTTGACTGCTCACAAAAAGGGGCCTTGTGGCCCACTGTCCACAAGTGTGACAAGTAAACTTCGGACGAGAACACTGCCGGCTCCTATGGCCCTGCACACCACAGTTAAAACATGTGGGTTCACGAGCGGAGGTTCCGGCGGCACCCCGAAAGCTCCCAGAGAAACGAGCCGAACCGCCCGTTGAAATATTTGCAGCTTGAGATTTCTGTTGGCCTCCACTTGTAATACCCGAGGTTTCTGTTATGTAATTGGAACTTGGGATATTGTAATGGTGGTACTTTTGTCTGAGTACTATTCTACGTATTTCATAATCCATTGTTGTCGAGCGTATAATTTCGTATATGTGATTTAAAGGTTGAAATTCTGTGCATGTAGCGCACGCTACAGGCTGCGTGTAGCGTACGCTAGCAGGGATTCATAGCGCACGCTACAGGTGATCATTAGCGCACGCTATGCGTGGTCAGATTGATTGAGACGTGCGGTAGGTGAGATCTGGCCGGGGGACCCCTGTCGGATCGTCTCGGATGTACCTGGACGGCTTTCGGGAAAAGCCGAGTCAACGCCTTAGCGCACGCTACAGGTATATGCGTAGCGCACGCTAAGTTCCGAGTACAGTTTAGACTGTGAGCCGTTAGCGCACGCTACGAACAGGGTCTAGCGCGCGCTAATAACCATTTATTATAAACAGGACAGCATCCTATTCGTGATTTCAGTTCCTTCCCCTCCCATAGCCCGAACTCTTACACCTAGAACATAACTCCCTTAGTCCTAAACACTTCGAATCAACCTCCTAGTTCGAGATTGAAGATCGTATATCATTGGAGATTGGTGTTCAAGCCCTCGGTGTTGGATTGCTTCATTTTCCTCCGTGTTCTTCGCTACTTTGAGGTAGGTGATTCTTCACCAATGATTTGTAATGTTCCTAAGGAAGTTTGAATCATGTTTGGATAGCAAGTACTTCGTTATAATCGGTCATCACATGTTAGAAGGATACTTTTGACGTATCGGCACTATATATCGAATGAACCTTTGAACCCTCTTATTATAAGGACTCCTAAGCATGTTCAAATTGATTTATGATCAGTAATCGGATATTACCCAGTTGATACGTTGTACACGTTAGAATCATGTGTTTTGGAACGTAAGACGATCGGAACTTAGATTATTTCTTGAAGATCGTAGATGGATTATGATATTGAGATGACTATCCGTATATTTGTATTTCATAATCATAAAACTTCCGCAAACCTTAGTAGCATGATATGCCCGAGGATAACTTGTATCATCACGGTAGAATTCATGAGTTCTTCACCATTCAACCCAGCTTTCGGTTTGCGATTACGCCATGCAAGATTAGCGCACGCTAACATGTGTGCGTTAACGTGCGCTATCGAGGTTCGGTTAACGCCGCGAAGCGTCGTAGCGCACGTTATAAGACCAGCCGAGTCGGCGCGATCCGTGGCTAGCGCCGCGCTAGTCTTATACGATAGCGTCGCTAACGATCCGACTTAGCGCCGCGTTACGTAAAGTACGTGGCGGCGCTAAGCAATCGAGGCACTTGTTTATTTTGAGCTTTTCGGCCGTAGGCATTGTTAGGCCATTGTTCGACTTGAGATGATTTGTATATCATTCCTTTTGTTAGGTTCGAGCTTGTTACGTTGATCGAAGGAGGCGACCTTCGAGTGGGTTGAGATCATTGAAGTATATCGTTCTTGCCATCTTCGAGGCAAGTATCGTGATATGTTAATATTGGTATTTTTGGAGCATGCGTATGGTTATTCATGATGTTGAACATGATATTTACTTCGTTGATTTGCCATGGTATTCGTTATATAGTGTTTATATGTTCATGTTGATGAACATAATGATTTGGCATATGTGTATGCATGAGTTGTGTTTGTATACGTTGTACGATCTATGCTGAGGGCGCTGGATCGGATGTCCACCTCGTGTTGGTCCGACGGGATCATCTTGGGATCTAGCCGAGGCGCCCGGATCATTGGACGGGTTATTTCCACCTCGTGTTGGTCCGACGGGATCATCTTGGGATCTATGCCGAGGGCGCTGGATCATTGGAATACCCATGTGTAATGGAATCTTGTAGATTCGCATTGTCGGATTCCGGTAGCGGAAGTCCGTGTGGTGTATCTTGTCATGTATTGTTGATGCATATTCGAATTGTTTAATATGATACTTGTACTAGCATCGTTTTGCTAACCCCTTCGGGGTGGACATTTGTTTTGATGTTCGGGTAGCCGAGGAGCAGGAAAGCGACCACGATGCAGACGTGACGGCGAAGGGGTTCATGATGTTTGTGGTTATTGGTGATTGGTTTTCTTGGTTTGATTTCGTACTCGAGAACGCGTCTCTTATAGATATTAATTCGATATGCTTGTATAAATTACTCGTTGAACCAGTTATGCGTTTTCACAAACTTGAATTTCCGTAGTGTTGATGTCTTAGATTTACTTTCCTTTTTAATTAGCCTTGTAAATCCTTACTTAAAGGGTTTACGGCGCTGTAATTATTCGAATATCTCGGGGTGTTACAGAATATGGTATCGAGCTAAGATTCATGGATATCTTGGCGGTTGGGTTTTATTTGGGTGCATTTCGTTATTTGATTTACGGGTCGTTTGTAACATCACCATTCGGCCAAGTCGTCATGTGGACCGTGGTTGTAAGTCTCTTAATCTCGTATACTACCATTTTACTTAATTCTTGTTTTGTGAGTATTGACGGACTTTATTTCAAAAATTTTGTTCGGATATTGAGAAATTGCGTTTACGGTATGTTGAGAGGAGGACGTGGGACGGGCCGTCGTGGGCGTGGACGTGGTAACATGAGACATGAGGATTCCGCAACTACCCCGAAATATCGGCTAGTCGAACCGATTCCCATTCGGAGGCGGCAAGGATCAGCGAATGATGACGCAAATCCTAACATGCCGGGAGTGCTTCAACAGGTGGTGGCGCAGATAAACCGGTTCGCTCAGGTCGTTGATCGCATGCAACGGCGATGGGACAGAAGCACCACGAGGATAACCGGGAGACAGATGGCTTCTCAAGTGGTTAAATTGCACCCGCCAAAATTTGACGGATCTGCTGAGGCACTTACTTGGGATCACTGGCTCAAGGAGTTGGAGAAGATATTCGCGGGTCTTAACTGTCCCGAGGACCGGAAGGTTCCCATTGCCCAGTATTTTCTGACTGGGGAGGCCTTTGATTGGTGGGAAGCTATTCGACCCGAGAATCATAATGCGGATTGGACGGAATTCAAACAAATGATGGAAGCATGATTGTCCTCGTCCATTAGAGAGGCAAAGATCCGAGAGTTTTTCTCACCACAGAGTTCGGAGGCATCTGTGACAGATGTAATTAAAACTTTCAATCATCAGCTGACTTGTGTGCGACACTTGGTCAGAACGGAGGCAGAAAAGATTTTTCATTTTGATATGCGGATGAAGCCGGAGGTTCAGCAGTACATGTCCGGATTCGAGTGTACTACGTTGCGACAGTATCAAGACAAAGCGCTGGCCTACGACATGAAAGAGGCGGCGGTGGAGAAATCAGTAGAGGCAAAGAAGCAGAAGGTGACCGGCAGCTTTGCAGAAAACAAGAGTGGTGGGGCCCGCAAGGGCCAGTCTTCCTTTCATTCGGCTAGGAAACCTCCACATCCTTCTAAAGGCGGAAAGAAGTTCCGGACAACATCAGCAGTTTCGGACGCATCAAGGAAATGCTACAATTGTGGTCGAGCAGGGCATATTCGACGTGATTGCCCCGCATCTTCTGTGACTTGTTACGATTGTGGGCAAGAAGGGCACCGTGCGGCCTTCTGTGGAGCCGCTACTAGATCTTCTGGTACCCGCACTCTAGCACCAGTTCCTAAGGAGATAAGTGTGAACCAGACACAACAGAGTGGATTTCAGCAGCAGAACGTTGGGAAGAGAGAGACATCCAGTGCTGGGTCCGTTCCTCCGCGCCTGTACGAAATGAGGAGATCTGACGATCAGAACACTGCTGTTGCGTCAGGTATGATTCAGATCCTTTTGCAACCAGTTAGTGTTTTATTCGATTCCGGAGCTACACATTCTTTTGTATCATTGAACTGTGTAAATCGTTTGAAAATCTCGTGCTTAATTGATTGTGAACCGTATGTTGTGGGATTGCCGAGTGGAGAGAGAATTGTGGGAACCCTAGAGGCTAGAGATTTTCCAGTATCTATAGGAGGGAGAGATTGGCCGTCGAATCTCATTGTTGTTGACATCTACGGTGACGATTTAATTCTCGGAGACGATTGGCTCAACCGTTATGGAGCTATCCTGAATTACCGAGAGAGAGTCATTTCTATCATTGCTGATGACGGGTCTGAACACTTATTCCGAGGATGGAGACCGGGAAGTTCGGGAAAATTGATCAAAGCAATGAAAGCCGTAAAATTGCTGAAACAGGGATGTCATGGACTTTGGTGTTATGCTATGAGGAAAGAGGAAGGAGTAGAGCTCTCGTCTATTTCAGTTGTGAATGAGTTCTCAGATGTATTTCCTGACGAACTACCAGGGTTACCTCCGCAAAGAGAAGTGGAATTCACCATCGAATTAGAGCACAGGAGGCCCTATTTCCAGGGCACCATACCGCATGGCGCCAACCGAGATGTATGAACTCAAGAAGCAACTGGAGGAATTGTTACAGAAGGGCTATATCCAACCTAGCGTTTCTCCTTGGGGAGCGCCCGTTCTCTTTGTCCGGAAGAAAGACGGATCCCTCCGACTGTGTATTGATTACAGGGAGCTTAACAAGATGACGATCAAGAATAAGTATCCTATACCTCGGATCGACGACTTGTTTGATCAACTGCAAGGGGCAAGGGTATTCTCGAAGATTGACTTGCGATCAGGATACCATCGATTGAGAATTAAGGAATCGGATATACCGAAATGCGCTTTGAGATCCGATGCAGGCATTACGAATTTGTAGTGATGCCATTTTGACTTACCAATGCTCCTGCGGTATTCATTCAATTGATGAATCGGGTATTCTTGGAGTACTTGGATAAATTTGTGGTCGTTTTCATTGACGACATCTTGATATATTCGAGGACGCAGAGGAACATCTTGAACATTTACGTGTGGTTTTGAGCATCTTGAGAAAGGAACATTTGTATGCTAAGCTTTCTAAATGCGAATTTTGGCTTAAGGAAGTAACCTTCCTTGGGCATGTGATATCATCCGACGGAGTCAGGTGGACCGAAGAAAGTCGAAGCAATCTTGGAGTGGGAAGCTCCTAAACGTGAAAGAAGTCGAAGCTTCTTAGGACTTGCTTGGATATTATCGCCGCTTTGTAGAGGATTTTCCAAAATTGCTCGTCCGCTCACTCATTTATTCTGAGAAAACTCAAAAGTTCACGTGGAATGAGAAATGTCAGCTTGGTTTGTGAACTTAAGAGGAGACGGCGACACCTATATTAGCTTGCCAGAGGGCCCGATGGATTCATGGTATACTGCGATGCTTCAAATCGGGGTTTGGGTTGTGTGTTGATGCGAAGGATAAAGTGATTGCTTATGCTTCTCGGCAATTGAAACCGTACGAAGTTAATTATCCGACTCATGATCCGGAGCTAGCAATGTGGTCTTTGCCTTGAAAATCAAGGCGCCATTATTTGTACGGCACTCATTGTCGAGATCTTCTGAGATCATAAGAGCCTTAAATACATTTTGATCGGAAAAGAATTAAACATGAGGCGAGAGAAGGTGGTGGAATTGATCAAGGATTACGACTTGGAGATTCTCTATCATCCGGGGAAAGCAAATGTAGTAGCCGATGCTTTGAGCCGAAAACCCGTTTCTCTTGAGTGTTGGAAGCACTTACATCCCAAACCGGTATTCAACGGAACCGATCCGCGAGGATTGAAGTATGGGCACCATAAATCCAAGGACAACTTTATGTGATGGAACCGACTTCATCACTAGTCGAGGATCAAGTCTAAGCGGTTGGACGATTCTCGATCCTTCGATTATGTGATGAAGTAAAGAAAGGAAAAGCCCGAGGATTCGTGATACAAGATGATGGAGTTCGAGATTTGAGTCGACTTTGCGTTCGAGGATGATGATTTGAGACGGACTATTACGAGAGAAGCTCATAGCGCGCCTATTCTATTCACCGGCGTGATAAAATGTATAAGGATCTAAAACAAAATTTACGGTGGGGGAATATGAAGAAGGACGAGCAGAGCACGTTTGAAGTGCTTGACTTGTCAGCAAGTTAAGATTGAACATCAGCGACCTGCCGGAATGTTAAGGCCGCTTCCGATCCCTGAATGGAAATGGGAGGACATCTCGATGGATTTCATCACCAGTATGCCAAGGACTAGAACAGGAATGAACATGATTTGGGTTATAGTTGATCGACTAACCAAGTCGGCTCATTTCCTAGGGATCAAAGATACATGGGGACCCGAGAGATTGGCGCGAGTATTTATTGCAGAGATAGTCAGATTGCATGGGACGCCGAAGACCATTATTTCGGATCGAGATGGCCGTTTCGTGTCGCATTTATGGAAAGCAGTTCACAGGGCTTTGGGGACTGAGCTCAACTTTAGCACAGCTTATCATCCCCAAACGGACGGTCAGTCCGAAAGGACTATTCAGACAGTAGAGGACATGCTTAGAGCTTGTGCATTAGATTGGTCGACTGATTGGGAAGTTCACTTGCCCTTGATCGAGTTCACCTATAATAACAGTTGGCATGCTTCTATTAAGATGGCACCATTTGAAGCTTTATACGGGAGAAGATGCCGATCACCCCTATGTTGGGATGATTCTTCGGATTTGATCGGGACGGAACCAGATTTAATTATTCAAACTCAAGAGAAGATAGCTTTGATTCGAGAGAGACTGTTGACTGCCCAGAGTCGACAGAAGTCTTATGCCGATGTACGTCTTCGCCCTCTAGAGTTCGACGCTGGGGACCACGTACTATTGAAGGTGTCTCCTACACGAGGGATTTTCCGTTTTGGGAGAAGAGGCAAGCTTAGTCCGAGATATATCGGACCATTCGAGATCCTCGAGAGAGTTGGGGATTTAGCATACCGGTTGGCCTTACCGCCATCGCTGAGTCATGTTCACAATGTGTTTCACGTATCCCAACTGCGGAAGTATGTACCGGACCCTAGTCACGTCATTGATTTCGACGAGATCGAGATAGCTAATGATGGCACCTTCGAAGAGAGACCAATCAAGATACTTGAGAGCCGGATCAAACAATTGAGGAATAAACCAATACATTTGGTTAAAGTACAATGGTCACGACATGGAGTCGAAGAGGCCACTTGGGAAACGGAGGACAGTATGAAGGCTAAATATCCGGAGTTGTTTTCATCCTAAGTTTCGGGACGAAACTTCTTTTTAGGGAGGAAGGATGTAATACCCGAGGTTTCTGTTATGTAATTGGAACTTGGGATATTGTAATGGTGGTACTTTTGTCTGAGTACTATTCTCCGTATTTCATAATCCATTGTTGTCGAGCGTATAATTTCGTATATGTGATTTAAAGGTTGAAATTCTGTGCATGTAGCGCACGCTACAGGCTGCGTGTAGCGTACGCTAGCAGGGATTCATAGCGCACGCTACAGGTGATCATTAGCGCACGCTATGCGTGGTCAGATTGATTGAGACGTGCGGTAGGTGAGATCTGGACGGGGGACCCCTGTCGGATCGTGTCGGATGTACCTGGACGGCTTTCGGGAAAAGCCGAGTCAACGCCTTAGCGCACGCTACAGGTATATGCGTAGCGCACGCTAAGTGCCGAGTACAGTTTAGACTGTGAGCCGTTAGCGCACGCTACGAACAGGGTCTAGCGCGCGCTAATAACCATTTATTATAAATAGGACGGCATCCTATTCGTGATTTCAGTTCCTTCCCCTCCCATAGCCCGAACTCTTACACCTAGAACATAACTCCCTTAGTCCTAAACACTTCAAATCAACCTCCTAGTTCGAGATTGAAGATCGTATATCATTGGAGATTGGTGTTCAAGCCCTCGGTGTTGGATTGCTTCATTTTCCTCCGTGTTCTTCGCTACTTTGAGGTAGGTGATTCTTCACCAATGATTTGTAATGTTCCTAAGGAAGTTTGAATCATGTTTGGATAGCAAGTACTTCGTTATAATCGGTCATCACATGTTAGAAGGATACTTTTGACGTATCGGCACTATATATCGAATGAACCTTTGAACCCTCTTATTATAAGGACTCCTAAGCATGTTCAAATTGATTTATGATCAGTAGTCGGATATTACCCAGTTGATACGTTGTACACGTTGGAATCATGTGTTTTGGAACGTAAGACGATCGGAACTTAGATTATTTCTTGAAGATCGTAGATGGATTATGATATTGAGATGACTATCCGTATATTTGTATTTCATAATCATAAAACTTCCGCAAACCTTAGTAGCATGATATGCCCGAGGATAACTTGTATCATCACGGTAGAATTCATGAGTTCTTCACCATTCAACCCAGTTTTCGGTTTGCAGTATTCTGCCATGCAAGATTAGCGCACGCTAACATGTGTGAGTTAACGTGCGCTATTGAGGTTCGGTTAACGCACGAAACGTACGTAGCGTACGTTATAAGACCAGCCGAGTTAGACTGCCAGTCCGTGGCTAGCGCACGCTAGTCTTATACGATAGCGTACGCTAACAGTCCGGCTTAGCGCACATTACGTAAAGTACGTAGCGCGCACTAAGCAATCCAGACAGCTTGTTTATTTTGAGCTTTTCGGCCGTAGGCCGAATTGTTAGGCCATTGTTCGACTTGAGATGATTTGTATATCATTCCTTTTGTTAAGGTTCGAGCTTGCTACGTTGATCGAAGGAGGCGACCTTCGAGTGGGTTGAGATCATTGAAGTATATCGTTCTTGCCATCTTCGAGGCAAGTATCGTGATATGTTAATATTGGTATTTTTGGAGCATGCGTATGGTTATTCATGATGTTGAACATGATATTTACTTCGTTGATTTGCCATGGTATTCGTTATATAGTGTTTATATGTTCATGTTGATGAACATAATGATTTGGCATATGTGTATGCATGAGTTGTGTTTGTATACGTTGTACGATCTATGCTGAGGGCGCTGGATCGGATGTCCACCTCGTGTTGGTCCGACGGGATCATCTTGGGATCTAGGCTGAGGGCGCTGGATCATTGGAAGGGTTATTTCCACCTCGTGTTGGTCCGACGGGATCATCTTGGGATCTATGCTGAGGGCGCTGGATCATTGGAATACCCATGCTGTGTAATGGAATCTTGTAGATTCGCATTGTCGGATTCCGGTAGCGGAAGTCCGTGTGGTGTATCTTGTCATGTATTGTTGATGCATATTCGAATTGTTTAATATGATACTTGTACTAGCATCGTTTTGCTAACCCCTTCGGGGGTGGACATTTGTTTTGATGTTCAGGTAGCCGAGGAGCGAAAGCGACCACGCGATCGACGTGGACGAAGGGGTTCAGTGATGTTTGTGGTTATTGGTGATTGGTTTTCTTGGTTTGATTTCTGTACTCGAGTACGCGTGTCTTATTGATATTAATTCGATATGGTTGTATTAATTACTCGTTGAACCAGTTGTACGTTTTCACAAACTTGAATTTCCGTAGTGTTGATGTCTTAGATTTACTTTCCTTTTTAATTAGCCTTGTAAATCCTTACTTAAAGGGTTTACGGCGCTGTAATTATTCCGAATATCTCGGGGTGTTACACCACTCTTGGGACCAGAAAAATTTCCGACCGACTTCTGCTTCTTGCTCTCACGAGCCAAATCGCTAGCCGTCACCGACATATCATAAGCAAGAGCTCGACTCTGATAATCCTTCAAGGTAGTACAGACGAGCCCAGACATATAGTCCCGAATGGGCAGCTTCATCCTCCTGGAAAAATGGAAAATTTTGTCGCTCTCAGCGACAACTTGGGTCTTCACATAACCCAACTCCTTGTTAAAGTCGGCAATGGCCTGAGATACGGGGATATCCCGTGGTTGAGCATCACAGAAGGCATGCACTCGAGCCTGTCTGACCGGCCACGGACAATATTCGGTCTCCATCAATTCTTGGAATTCGGCCCACGAAGCAACGTGATCTTTGGGACCAACGGCCTTCCACCAATCTGTAGCATCTCCCGTGAGAAAGTATTGAGCAATAGGGACCTTACGGTCCTCGGGGCAGTTAGTAGCAGTGAAGACTTTGGATATCTCCTTGATCCACCCTTCCCAGCCGATCGGGTCCGAAGCTCCCGAAAACTGAGGAGGATGCATCTTGATGACATCCTGAAGCCAGCGATCCGCTCCGCCCCGATTAGCATGGGCCTGATCGGGGTTCTGAACCACCTGTGCTATAGCCGCCATCTGGTTAACCATTTGCTGCATGACAGCCGCAATACCAAGATCGGCGCGCTCCTGAGAAGAAGCATGACTGTGACGGTCGCCGGTACTGCCGGCTCCTGAAGAGTGCGACGTGGCTGCCCCACCGGCTGCCCCACGTCCTCGGCCGCGTCCACGGCCACGACCACGACCACGGTTTCCTCCGGCATCCATACTGGTGTTAAAAGATAACAGGAGCATGTCGAGGATGAGTAAGGAAGGAAAAAAAAACAACTACGATGATAAGAAAAAGAGGGAGAATAACCACGGTTCAAGAAACGGAATACAGTATGTGAAAGCAAACAATCGGGTAAGGAAACTTACGAGCACTGGAAGTACTGAGATGCCGGCAGCGGTGTGACAATGTGCAAAACAAAACACGACTAGACCCAAATAACCGACAAGCCTAGGTATCCATAAACCTAGGCTCCGATACCATTTTCTGTAACACCCCGAGATATTCGGAATATGTTACAGCGCCGTAGACCCCTACATGGGACCCACCAGGCTACAATAGGAAAACTCCACTCGACTAACCATCTTGGTTAGCGAGGATACACAATTAAATAATATGACATATAAAGATACGCCCGGAGCAACCGGCAAAATAAGCATCAACCAACAACGTGACAATTTAAAGCAATACAATACGGAGTTTGGAACGAAAAGCCTAAGTACTCGCGAGTACAATCTATAAGTTTAAAACTGTGGGAACAACCATATCAAAATGGACAAAGGAAATAAGTAGACCCAAATGCACATGTCAACGACCCTGGCCAACATCCTCGTACTGTCCTGGTGCCCGCTCGTCCGGATAATCATAACCTGAAATCCATAACAAGAATTTCCCCAAAACGGGTCCCCAAAGGGGTTAGCAATTACGCTAGTACAAGTAATCAAGGCAAACCAATCGCTTACACATTTCATAGTACATGCACCAATATCATTTCAAAAACCAAAACTAGACATGTCCTTTCCGGAAATAAACAGTCAAACAATTTGCCTTGGGAACAGAGTCATATCATAAATTCCCGCACGAGGCCTCTAAGGACCCTCCCACACTAGCTATATTATAAAGCAAAACACGCACATGCATCGCCTTGGGAACAGAGTCATATCATAAATTCCCGCACGAGGCCTCTAAGGACCCTCCCGCACTGGCTAGCTAAACAAACTCATGAATCCGGGACGCAAACCTTTGGATTCCCTCCTTGATCCCGTCGGACCAACACGAGGTGAGCAAATCACACACAAAATACATTACCATTCCACGTTAAGCATAAAGGTTTCCAAAAATACTTGCCTTGAATTATTGACGACGCGAAGAACGGAAAGGAAAGTCACCGACGAACGCTAGGAACCAATGAAACCGAACCTAACGATTCGAAGAATACAATCACAACCGTTTCTAAATGAATACGGAATTGGAATACACCCGAAAACCAGCCTACGATTCATGTATATTCGTATATAAACAACAACGAGGGCGGACCACAACCAAACCCTCTCGATTCCGTAAAAATCACGAAATATACTATGAATCCGTAGGGAAACTAAGAATACCAACAAGATTAATCATATTCATCATGATTCCATCAACAAAACGGAACAGATCGGAAAAAAATCCCAAAACCCCCAATTTATCGAAAAGTAGGGTTCTAAGAGATTTACCTTGGATTAGGATGAAATATTCGTGTTGATGTTGTTATAATACTCCAAGAACTCAAGAAAGATGTTGGATGAGATGATTGGAGGAAGAAATCGCCAAGAAAATCGCCTTGGAATCGCCTTCGCCGCGGAGAGAGGAAGAAATGAGAAATTATGATTATCTCGGTCAACTCCCTGGTTTATATAGCCAGGGAGTGTTAGCGGGCGCTAATCCTCAAGGTTAGCGTGCGCTAACGGGGAAAAATTACAGGCCAAAATAGTTAGCGTCCAGTCCAGTAGCAATACTTTTGGCCGTTAGCGTGCGCTACCCGAAACGTAGCGCGCGCTAATAACCTCTCGGTAGCGCGCGCTATCGACCAATAGCGTGCGCTACCCGGACATCAGTCGAGTCCAGTGGCAAACTGCCCAGAACCCACCTGATACGTTAGCGTGCGCTACCATACAAGCGTAGCGTGCGCTAACTGATCCGTTAGCGTGCGCTACCATACAAGCGTAGCGTGCGCTAACTGGCACTGGCGGGTTGAGTAAACCGCCCATCGATCGACACTCACGCTAGCGCACGCTACTGGGCATCATCGGCGTGCGCTAGCCTCACCGACATTAGCGTGCGCTAGCATATGTAGCGTACGCTAATACGCTAGTCGAGAAGGTGGAAAAGCAGCCTTGCCACTCCTGGGGCTACTCGCTAGCGCGCTATTTAAACAAACGTAGCGTGCGCTACTAAGGGACCCCTAGCGCGCGCTATGCAGAAAAAATAGCGTGCGCTAGGTATGAAATATGAACGGTTCAAAACACCGGAAGGTGAACGAAACATCCAATGGAACATCTCAACGGGTATCATAACATAGAATGGACCCACGGCAACCCCGAAACGGCGGTTCCGCTCAACAATAACGGGGATAAAATCCATAGATAATAGAAAAGATACACTGAAAGATACACGAGGGTCACTACTACCGGGAAATACGCCGAAAAAGAAAAATACAAGGGGAAGGAAAATGCGGATATTACATTAGTATGGGGGAATGTATTACCCGTACTCTTCTTAGTATTTTCGTTATGGGATGACTTTCGTTGTTGGCAATTCATCTGTGAACCTTTCGACCATTTTAAACTGCCTTGTACTTGCTAGGTCAGTTCATCGTATTTCTGGAACCTTGCACTCGCGCTTTGCTCGTGATGATTTGGGGCTGAACAAGTAGTTATTTCCTTGATTGTTCCGCCGCTCTCTATTTTAAATTTCGGGACGAAACTTATTTTAAGGGGGGTAGAATGTAATATCCGAGATTTTTATTCTGATTTATTCGAATTTTTCTTTTCTTAGACCGGAAATTTCTCGGTTTCCGAGCGTTGGTATTATTTTTCTCAACAATCGATTTTGTGTTTATGGCCATAGGTGGTGATTTGTTGTATGTTAATTTCATTTCGGATCTATGTTGTTGTCATGGCGTTTAAATCGTGTTCGTTCCGTGCGTTTTTAGGAATCGAGTCGTCGAGCCACGGCAGCTTGCCGACGGTTGCGGGAGGAACCGCACGGATCTTTGGCGCTGCCGGACGATTCTGGCGAGGACCGGCCTAGCGACGCTACTGGCCGGACAGATGCTGCGCTAACCCGCGAGTAGCGCACGCCACCGCCGGAGGTAACGCACGCTAATCGGCCGGCGATCTAGGCGGTAGGGTCTGGACTTCGGCCAGACCAGCAGTAGCGCACGCCTTCTGATGACAATGCCAGCGCTAACTTTCGGCGAGCTAGCGCACGCTTCTGGCTCGGCCGGCGACGCTACCAGCGGGCAGATTAGTCCATAGGTCTGGGCGGGCGATTGCGCGCCGCTGCCGATGTCTTGCGCACGCTATCGGACCCCGACCGAAGATTCTGGACCAGGGCCGGCCGACAGCGCACGCTACCCGGACAACCTAGCGCACGCTAGTCAGTTGCTAGTATATATATATGGCCAAGCGACCACTGTTTTCACCCATTTTCACTTCCCTTCCTTCATGTCCGCGGCTGGATCTTTTGAGAGATAGGAGACATGTTATCGAACAACAAATCCACGAAGATCCTGAGTCCATATCATTGATCGATCAATCCATAACATCCTTCAATCGACCGAATCAAGGTTAGTTTTTCCTAAAATCCAAACTTTGGGAAATTTGGGGATCTTGGTAGATTTCGTCCGTTTGAGCCTTATGAACTTAAATTACTGATGGATAATTGTAGATTAAGTTGTATTCTATCATTGTCATCATCTTTCCACGGTTTTACCATTTCCGATTCGTCGATTATATGAACTTCCGTTTGACGCCTTCAAAGTGTCCGGGGAAATGCCGCAGAGAGGAATTTGGTCGTTTTGTGATGTTTTTCCTCGTATGATTGATTGTTTATTCGATGATAGGATATTAGGGATGATTTCCCTACAAAAATCTGGTGTTGAGCCCTTCCGATCGTTGTTTTCGCTAGAGTTCCGGATTTTGCCAACCGACCGTACTTTCGGAGTATCCGTGAGAGATTACCAAGGCAAGTACCTTGATATACGAATTGTAACTGCGTGAAATCATCGTTGTCGAAGTGTATGAATTTATACGGATATATATATATATATATATATATATGTGTGTGTGTGTGTGTGTATATATATATATATATGTGTGTGTATATATATATAGATTTATATATATTTATATGTTAAATATATGTAGGTATATACGTATATTGATATATATGCCTATGTCGGTGAACGACGAGTGGTGAATGCTAACACTAGTTGACGTACTCAACTTGGATTGATGGATGAACTATAGTTATTCATATAATATAGTAAGGTTATATGTATATATATATATATATATATATATATATATATCTATATATATATTCGGTTGAGTCGCAATACAAGGATATATGTGTAGCGTTGGTTGGTTGTGCCGAAGGCTTATTGTGTTGGGTCTTGATTGATAACGTGCGTGTTATTGTTTATTGTGTGGTTATGGACTGGCGGATAAATTGTGTGAATTGGTGTATTGATTTGATAATTGTTGAAATGATTGATTGTGTACTTGATGTTTGTAATATTGTGAATACTTGTTGTGAGAGACGTCGTATCCGGGAACCTCTGAGGGCGGGGTGTGTACTCCGGCCTGGTGTACGCTGCAATGTGCGGCTCCATATGTTTGGTGAACACCGGTGTTACCTAATGCGCGTGCAAGGGGCGGCTCTGTTAGGAGTGATCGCCGGCGCGGTGACATGTTCAAGGGGCGGCCAACATAGTGGAGTGAACGTCGGTGCACAGGTGTGCAAGGGAGGCGCCTGGCAGGCTTATTGGTAACGGATATTCGAGTGATAGCTAAGACCCCGTTACCGAACAATCCTCGTATTTCAAAGTTCTTTCAACTCTTTTTAAATACTGGTCTCGATATAGACTGTGATTCGTGTTTTTGAAAGCTTGTTTCAAATTGTTTTTAAAAAACGTTGGTATCAGGGTTAATTAACCAAGGATGTTTGACGAAATCTCCGAGGGTTAATTAATCAAGGGTCTTGAGCAGGAATTGTCGAATGAGAGGTTGTGCCTTTGATTGTACTGTGATGATTATTCTGTGCATTGGGTCGAGGACCCCGAATAACGTTGTAATGGTTTTCTTGCAAATTGTTTTCCACATGTCGGGTCGAGGATCCGAGAGTTTTTGAAGTATTTTCTAAAAGTATTCCCATTTGATTTTCAAAACCCCATGATGGCCTGAGTCAATAATAATGTTTTCAAACTTTCTTATCAAAATACTTTTCCTTTTATAAAAAGGGATTTTTCTGACTCCTTGGGCTCGTTTAAAGTTTCATTGGTGTTATGTTTCGTACAGAGAATATGACTATGTGATTATCTTTCACTTTGTGTATGTGATGCTATTCTGTGTGGACTATGGGAATGTGTGGTTTGTGTTAAGGCTTCACGACTGTTGAGATTTGTGTTGTTATTATTCGTATATCTTGTATATTATGTACTTGCACTAGCAAAATTCCAGTTTGCTAACCCCCGAGTTTTCGGGGGGTGGGTGCCTGTTATGCGCTCAGGTTTTGGTAGCTCGGGAGCAGTCACAGGTGTAACACCCCCAGAATACGACCGGGAATGTCACACGCCGTAGACCCTTATCACAAGGATCTACCAGGCTAAGCTCCAAAAGACTACTCAATGATTGACCGACCGGGGTCAAAATTAAATGCAAAGCAGACCGACAAGGTCATTAACCAATTCAGAAAATAACGACATTCACATTACAATGACAATAATAAACTTGAACACCGAAAAGAATGACAACTCAATTTAATAAATGAAAACTACACCCATGCAAGGGTGAATACTCGAACGACAGAGAAATACCGACCAACTGAAACAAAGGAAAAGACTCTGACTCTGGCGTGATTAGTATCATTGTCCTCCATCTCTTTCCAAGCCAATCCTGTGTTGCTCCCGAGCCGCCAAAACTCGAGCGCATAACAGCACCCACCCCGAAAACTCGGGGTTAGCAACCGGAATTTTGCTAGTGCAAGTACATAATATACAAGATATACGAATAATAACAACACAAATCTCAACAATGTGAAGCCTTAACATAAACCACACATTCCCATAGTCCACAGAATAGTATCACATACACAAAGTGAAAGATAATCACATAGTCATATTCTCTGCGGAACATAACACCAATGAAACTTTAAACGAGCCCAAGGAGTCGAAAAATCCCTTTTTATACAAGGAAAAGTATTTTGATAAGAAAGTTTGAAAACATCATTATTGACTCGAGCCATCATGGGATTTTGAAAATCAAACGGAATACTTTTAGAAAATACTTCAAAACTCTCGAATCCTCGACCCAACATGTGGAAAACAATTTACAAGAAAACCATTACAACATTATTCGAGGTCCTCGACCCAATGCACTGAGAATAATCATCACAAGATAATCAAAGGCACACCTCTCATTCGACAATTCGTGCTCAAGACCCTTGATTAATTAACCCTGAGATTTCACAAACATCCTTGGTTAATTAACCCCGATACCAACGTTTTGAAAACAACATGAAACAAGCTTTGAAAAACACGAATCACGATCTATTTCGAGACCGATTTGAAAAGAGTTGAAAGAACTTTGAAATACGAGGATTGTTGATAACGGGTCTTAGCTATCACTCGAATATCCGTTACCAATAAGCTTTGCCAGCGCCTCCCTCACACTGTGCACCGGCGTTCACTCCACTATGTTGGCCGCCCCTTGAACATGTCACCGCGCCGCGATCACTCCCGACAGAGCCGCCCCTTGCACGCGCATTAGGTAACACCGGTGTTCACCAAACATATGGAGCCGCACATTGCGGCGTACACACCGTGCCGGAGTACACACCCGCCCTCGAGAGGTTCCGGATACGACGTCTCTCACAACAAGTATTCACATTATTACAAACATCAAGTACGCAATCAATCATTTCAACAATTATCAAATCAATACACCAATTCACACAATTTATCCGACAGTCCATAACCACACAATAAGCAATAACACGTATATTATCAATCAAGATCCAACACAATAAGCCTTCGGCACAACCAACCAACGCTACACACATATCCTTATATTGCGACTCAACCGAATATATATATAGATATATAGATATATATATATATACATATAACCTTACTATATTATATGAATAACTATAGTTCATCCATCAATCCAAGTTGAGTACGCCAACTAGTGTTAGCATTCACCACTCGTCGTTCACCGACATAGGCATATATATCAATATACGTATATACATACATATATTTAACATATAAATATATATAAATCTATATATATATACACACATATATATATATATACACACATATATATATATATATACATATATCCGTATAAATTCATACACTTCGACAACGATGATTTCACGCAGCTACAATTCGTATATCAAGGTACTTGCCTTGGTAATCTCTCGCGGATACTCCGAAAGTACGGTCGGTTGGCAAAATCCGGAACTCCAACGAAAACAACGATCGGAAGGGCTCAACACCAGATTTTTTTGTAGGGAAATCGTCCCTAATATCCTATCATCGAATAAACAATCAATCATACGAGGAAAAACATCACAAAACGACCAAATTCCTCTCTGCGGCATTTCCCCGGACACCTTGAAGGCGTCAAACGGAAGTTCATATAATCGACGAATCGGAAATGGTAAAACCGTGGAAAGATGATGAAAATGATATAATACAACTTAATCTACAATTATCCATCAGTAATTTAAGTTCATAAGGCTCAAACGGACGAAATCTACCAAGATCCCCAAATTTCCCAAAGTTTGGATTTTAGGAAAAACTAACCTTGATTCGGTCGATTGAAGGATGTTATGGATTGATCTATCAATGATATGGACTCAGGATCTTCGTGAATTTGTTGTTCAATAACATGTCTCCTATCTCTCAAAACCTCTGGCCGCGGAAGGAAAAGAATGAAATGAAAATGTGTTGAAACAGGGTGCTCGGTCAAATATATAGCAGGCCGCCTAGCGTGCGCTAACGTGCCGGCAGCGTGCGCTAGCGGGCCGACCATTGTCCAGTCCAGAGGCTCCTGGACTGATCCCTCGCCAGGTAGCGCGCGCTAGATGCCGAGCAGCGTGCGCTACATCTGCCGGTTAGCGCGCGCAGCGACCGGCCATAGCGTGCGCTACTGGCCAATTCTCTGTTGTCCAGAACCTCTGGGGCCTCACTGCCCGGCCCAGGTAGCGTGGGCTGGGTGCCGCATAGCGTGCGCTACGACTGCCGGTTAGCGCGCGCAGCCTCCCGGCAGTAGCGTACGCTATGCCGGTCCTTGCTGTGCCCGTCGGCGAGCCAGCCTACCGTGCGGTTCCTCCATAACCGTCCGGCGGCCCGCCAGTGCCGTGCCGGTTCCTCCCGCAACCGTCCGGCCAGCGCTCGGCTGCCGTGGCCTGACGACTCGATTCTTAGAACGCACGGAACGAACACGACGAAACGCTCGCAGACAACAACATCGATCCGAAATGAAAATAATGTACAACAAATCACCACATATGGCCATAAACACAAAATCGATTGTCGAGAAAAAATAATACCAACGCTCGGAAACCGAGAAATTTCCGGTCTAAGAAAAAGAAAATTTCGAACAAATCAGAATAAAAATCTCGGATATTACAACAGGATTGGCTTGGAAGGAGATGGAGGACAATGATACTAATCACGCCAGAGTCAGAGTCTTTTCCTTTGTTTCAGTTGGTCGGTATTTCTCTGTCGTTCGAGTATTCACCCTTGCATGGGTGTAGTTTTCATTTATTAAATTGAGTTGTCATTCTTTTCGGTGTTCAAGTTTATTATTGTCATTGTAATGTGAATGTCGTTATTTTCTGAATTGGTTAATGACCTTGTCGGTCTGCTTTGCATTTAATTTTGACCCCGGTCGGTCAATCATTGAGTAGTCTTTTGGAGCTTAGCCTGGTAGATCCTCGTGATAAGGGTCTACGGCGTGTGACATTCCCGGTCGTATTCTGGGGGTGTTACATGTGCTAGCCGCCCAGCTCAATTATTGGCTGGTTAATGCACGCTACGCTACATTCGTAGCATACGCTAACTCCGACTGATAGCGTACGTTAAGCTTCCTTGTTAACGTACGTTATCACGTATTTGCATGGGAAAATTTACATGTTGCCACACTCATGTACAAGGATAAATACGAGAAATATCATACTTCAATTATCGATATCAAAAATTCCGAATAATACAGGGTTCAAATACAGATGAAATACTTAATAATAAATCCGGATATTACATGTGAGTGACATCGGGAACGGTTTCTATGGTTACTGGGTTAAAAGTGAAGGAGCTACCGGGCTTAGTGGTCGACCGACGGTGGTTCGGGCATTCCTCTGTGGAAAACGACTGTATTGGTGTCAATTGCTAGGGTTTCGGAAGATCTGAGCCTATTCATCTCGTTCCTAAAAAGGGGGTTTTCCGATCCTTATTTATCTTCGATTAAATTGCTGTTCTTGGTGATATTGTGCAATTTATTATTATATATATATATATTCTGTAGTATATCATTATATTATATATATTCGTTATACTATAATATAAATATATAATATATATTCATTATATTATATATATATATATATTCTTACTGCCTAAATTTATAGATTCTTCCACTGCCTATATATTATATATAGAAATATATATATAAGTTATATATTATATATATAATATATAGAACCGATCAGAACGTACCTTAACCATTGTTAACTGGATCCGCTCTTTGTGTTTCAGATTTGTTCTGGACGTTTGGAATCCTTTCCGGTAGCATCTTATATGGGTATATTGATATAATTATATCGGTTATAATTAAAGGTTCATTTAGTTGGCCTGTAATTCTTAAACCCTGTCCCGTAGAATATAAATTGTAATAGTTATATTCGTTTATCCGCTTGTATAATTGATCCTGTTTTTTAGCCGAATTGTACGACCTGATACCCAACAGTGGTATCGGCCGTTTTGTCGGTTGTCGGTCATGTGGCATCTTGGTGATACGGAATAACCCATCCGGGTTTCCGCTCAGGTATCTGACATGTATTTTATGTAACTATCGCAAGTGCACGATATCGTATCAAGTAGTAAGTGGACTTTTTGAGTCCGGTTTATCGATCCCACTAGAAAGTTAGGTTATATATTGAATTATTCACTATTTATCTATTAGTTATATAGATTTAGATGAGTGAAACACACAATTTAAGAGTTTGGTTTGACAATTGCAAGGAAAATGCAATAATAGTTCTAGAATTTAAAGAAATGAAAGATTGCACTAAATAATATAATTATAAGATGTGAAATGAAATAGTTGGGATTACAAACATAGTTCATCATTAGTTATAGAAGATGTATAGGAGATCATAATATGTATTTACTTATTATGTTATGTAGATTCGATTTTCCTTAAAAAGATGGTTCCTCTTTCGAATGTCAAAACGCCCCTTATATATTGAATCAATCCACTATATTTCTATGTTGATTGGCTTCAATACATAGCATTAGGTTTTATGAAAATAACTCAAAGAATCATCTAAGGTCTAGAGGTATATTTCTATCCCCTAGAACAACTTAGAGTGAAGATCATTTGATCTAATCAAACATATTTTCTTTCGAAACATATGAAGACCATAAATATCATCATTTATTGGCCAAATAAATAAAGATTGGTAAAACAATGAAAATCACACACAATAATAAGTAATCCATAATAGATCTTTCTACAAACTTAAATAACATGACAAACCTTGTTTATAATCCCAACTAAGAATAACTTAGCCCATTAAAGGTTTATTCAACATATTACAAGCTTGAGTGGTCATTATTAGTTGAAAAAAAGAAAGAATTGATCCTAACTCCCTTAGTAGATAAAGGAAAAAGAAGCAATAAACTCCCTCAACAACATAAGCTAAAACACTATTACATACACTCTCAAGAACACAAGTGTGTTCTTCACACAAAGAAAAATATTACAAAGTAGGAAAAATATAAGATGAAGGATGATTAATGATGGATCTGAGGGGTCTATTTATACACCTAAAGTCATCTAATAGCTCCAAAACTCCAGCATTATTACATTAGATCGGATCAAGGCCAGCCATCCCCTCAATAATAGACCAAAAGTATAAAAGATTTAAAAATGATCATACATCTGTCAAGAGTTACGGCCGTAACTTTCAGATGTTACGGCCGTAACATAGAGGACTAACGGCCGTAACTTTCAGATATTACAGCCGTAACATGGCTTCGCTTTTTGCACATTAGTTGATGTGTGAGTTACGGACGTAACTTTATTTGTACGCCCGTATGGAGTTTCAGACTTCATTTTCAACCCAGAATTTCTTACTCTTGCGTTTTCATCCCAAATCTTCTTCGGATGATAACTTTTGATATATAACTCTGATTTTGAATCCGAAAAAACTGCTGAACTCGTCTCGAAAAGCTCTACAACATGAATACATAAAAACTCAATATAGATAATATTTTATAAACATGTTATTTCTTGAGTAAATCAGTAATTCAATCCGATTAAGGCTAAATGTACATCTTCATCCTATAAAAATAAAATTATTAAAAACTAATTAATTTAAAACAAAAACGAGTAGACTAGCTCATAATTATGGGTGAAATATATCAATACCAATCACGGATAAGTGTATAAAACTGATCACACCCCCGAACTTGAATTCTTGGTAGTCCCGAGCAAGACTCTTTATTATTCACATTCAATGTAAAAATAAAAATAGCACATAAATTAATAAAACACACACAAATTAAGAAAAATACTTATATATAAAGAGAAAAGGAGATCAAAATGCCATTAATACACAACAACCAGCTTTATACAGTAGATAGAAATGAATCAAGATTCAAAATAAATCTACTAATGATTTTGAAGTTAAAACATGATTTTATTTTTGTAATTCCAAAATGCAAGGTTTCCGCCCAAAAGGTTGATTATTTATTTCCCACTAGTGACACACACGACTCCCTTTAATGGTTGCTCTCTATCACTTTATTTTTCGACTCGATATGAAAAAGAATTTCATCGGCGTCATCAAATATTGTGATTGTTCACGAAATTGAGTGTACTGAAATTCAGCCACCAATTAATTCAAATCTGCTCATAATCTACATCCCTTTTAGTGATAGTCACACCGTTATTTGCTAACGTGTAGCTCTTTTCACCGACATATTTTCTATTTTTTTAGGTGATAACTTTCACACCGTTATTTGCTAACGTGTAGCTCTTTTCACCGACACATTTTTCATATTTTTTTTAGGTGATAGCTTTCACACCGTTATTTGCTAACGTGTAGCTCTTTTCACCAATAATTTTTTTCTCCGTGTGAGACGGCAGCTACGCACCAACAATGGTTAGTCCTTTATTTTTCGCAATATTTTAGGACCCCCAAAATTAGGCAGTTGTTGTTGCTCAACACTTCTCCCTTTTTTTTCATCTAACCTCCTTTCATCAATGACTTTTTTTAGAGAATACAATTTTTGCAGAAAATCATTTATTAGCTAAGCATGAAAAATCAAAAACTCCTCAAATTAAGTAAATTTCAGTTCTATTTTTCATCAACCGACTGATTCTTCTTTTCTCAAGGTAACGAATGAATCGATTTTACATGATAACTACAAGGCTTGGAAAGAAAGATTAAGGCTCAAAAATTTTGGAATATACAATTTTTTTAACCGGTTAAAACAATTTTAGAATCTTGTATATAGCTAACTTATTGGTGTTATGGCCAGATCTAGAAATCTCACAAATCAAAATAAACAATATATATATATATATATACTAAAAAAAATCAAAGCCAACTAACAAAAATAATCAAAACACACCACAATAATCAAAACACACCACCCCAAAACTTGAAAAAGAAATTGTCCTCAGTTTAAAAAAAATAATAAAAAGCAAGGGAGAAAAGCAGAATACTCCCTGTTATGAAAATTGATGCTTGAGCTAACGCCTTTTTGGATCTGCAAGAAAAAAATATACGAGGCAAACAACAAAACAAAAAAAATAAAAATAAAATATACCCGGAAGTATAACATATTTTTTAAGATGCGCTTCAGGAAAGTCCGAAGAGTCCCCTTACGCTGCCATCAATGCTTTTATTAAAAACAAATAATAAAAATTACTGCAATAAAAATAACAATACATAAATCTCGAATAGATGCGCATCAAGAGATCAAAAAGAAACTCATTAAGCTGCCATCATTTAACACGATTTTTACACACGACAGAAAGTAAAAATAACAATAGGTCCGATATGGGTTATCAAAGGGAGAGAAATGAATCCACTTTTCATTTTTTTCACGGAAAAATCTTCCATCCAGGCAATATTAGCTAGAGCTGGATCTGGTTGAGGAACAAATTCAATGAGTTTATTGATTAGTTCTTCTGGTGTTGTTGCAACGACTATGATTCGTTTAGCACGCTCGGAAATAAAACCTTTATCAGCAGAGTAGTCGATGAAAGATAGTAAATCATCAAAGAAACCATTGACATTAAGCAGACCTATTGGTTTTTAATTAACATTTAGCTGGGCTCTGGTAACCACATGAAAAAGTTCCTCAAGAGTGCCAAAACCACCGGGAAGGGTGATAAAGGCGTCAGAATTATTCATCATGTGAGTTATGCGATCTTGCATATTTACAGCTCTAAACTCATCTCCAATAGTTGCCCCGGTGATTTTACTTTCAGCCAAAGGTTTTGGAATTATTCCCAACACATTTACTCATTCCATATAGGCAGAAGCAACAGCGCGTCTCATTAATCCTAGACTTCCTCCTCCATAAACTACATGAATGCATTTTTTTCCTAAGGTACGACCCAAGTTGTGGGCTGCTTCAGTAAAGCATGCCTCTGTTCCATAACTAGCTCCACCAAAAATACAGACTGAGTTAAATCTTTTTGTGGAAGATGATGATTCCATTTTTGAAAAGAAACTTATTTGAGAAAAAAAAGAATACAAGTTTGAGGGATGAATAAAAGAAACAAGCACAATGTTTGTTTATAGAAGAAAAATAAGGTAAAAATATTTAACAAATCTGTGATTGCGTTAATTGCGCTTAAACTACTCAATAGAATAATGAATGCATTTATTGCGTATCACTTTTTTTTCAGAAAATCTCACCATACGACACAAATAAAAGATACTTACGCGTTTGTACATTAGTTGTGATTGTGGCTCACATCTTCCTCTGATTTTACGTTCAGAAACGGCTTAAACGCCTACTATGAGTCAGAGAGAAGCTTCCCATCCAATTTTCTTACAAATTAGCAAATTGGGTCTTTTAATGTCAGATTCCCAAGACGTTGTTCATATTCTGGCATCAATTGCATCAATTTTTAGACAATAATCATCTGTGGAGGGATGATTCAAAGTTTTTAGGACATTGAAGGTGGCATGTTCGTCTTGCACTCTAAGAATTAGCTTTTCTTCGTAGACGTCAATAAGAGCATGTCCGATTGCAAGAAATGGCCATCCCAAGATAATAGGAATATCCTGATCTTCCTCCATGTCAAGGATGATAAAATTTGCTGGAAATATAAATTTATCAACCTTGATTAGCACATCTTATATTATCCCATGTGGATATTTGATTGACCGGTCGGCTAATTGCAGTAAAACTGTTGTTGCTTTTGCTTCTCCCAAGTTTAGTTTGTTGAAAATTGACAGGGGCATTAAATTGATACTTGCCCCTAAATCACAAAGAGCTTTGTCAATATTCACTTCACCAATTGTACACGGGATTGTAAAAGTTCCTGGATCTTTAGCTTGGGTGGCAACTTCTTTTGTCGTATTGCGCTACATTCCTCTGTTAGCATGACAGTTTCATATTCTTCAAGCCTTCGTTTGTTAGAAAGAATATCTTTCATAAATTTGGCATAGCTTGGCATTTGTGCTAGAGCATCGGCAAAAGGTATGTTGATGTGTAGTTTTTTGAAAATTTCCAAAAATTTGCCGAATTACGCATCGAGCTTGTGATTCTTCAACCGTTGAGGAAAAGGGATGGGTGGAACATAAGATTTGGCATCAACTGGACCTTTTTGAGATGAAGGTCCTGATTCAGATTCTTTTTCTGTTTCTCGACTTTGTTTATTTTTTTGTTTTTCAGATGATTTTCCACACAAATCTCGGGCAACTGCACTCCACTTCTTGTTATGATAGCCTGGACACGCTCCCTTGGATTTACCTCGGTATTGCTAGGTAACATGTCGTGGGATCTTTCTGAAAGTATTTTGGCCATTTGGCCAACTTGTGTTTCCAGATTTTTAATTGAAACATCATTGCGTTGTTAATACTTCAGTTGTTGTTCGGCTAGCTTCGTAATTGCTTCTTCCCACCCGGGCTTCTTTTCTTGATGCGTTGGATTCAACACATTGTTGTTGTTTGCATAAGAAAAGTTTGGACGATTTTTGTACCCTGGCTTGTATGTTGGCCCGTAAGGATTGTATGCTTGTCTTTGGAAATTCTGAGCAAAGGCCACTTGTTCTGGTAGTGGGAATGACTGCTCCTGTTGCACTAAGGGACACATAGTGCTGTTGTGAGTTACTCCACAAATTTCACATGAAAGAGCTAAAACTTGTGGAGTTTGCACCGTCTTCACAGATTGAGGAGTTGAAAAAGACATGTCCTCGACTTTCTTTGATAAAGCTTCAATTTTTGCCAACATAAGTGAATAAGAATCCACTTCAGAAACACCATTTGGTTTCTTTTGGATATTTCTGTCTGGCCATCTTGCACTTTGTTCACTTATAACCTCAAAAAGATTATTGTAACACCCCCAATCCGCTCAGGGATATTACACGATGTAGAACCTTTCCTCAAGGATCTACCAGGCTGGTAACAACATCGAACATCTCAACAATGCCTTTAAGGCTAAAATGACTCAGTAGACCGACTTGGTCTTTCAATACGAATATACAACTCAATCTCAATACATGCCCACGCATGGGTCAAATACAAAATACTCCCGTACAACGGGAAAATACTGCAGCGGAAATAACATACAATTGAACCAATACAACAACGTACGGGTCCTCATGTGATTAGTATCGATCATCTTTCATCATCCTTCATGCCGACCCTGTGCCATGCTCCCTGAAACCTGAATGCAATACAGACATCCACCCCCCGATTACTCGGGGGTTAGCAAAATTCCACTATTTTTCAAGTACAAAGTGCAAATACGAGTCATACAATGCAAGTTCCAAGAACAATAATAACCAGGAATCCTTAAAGATTCAAATACAACGAAACAAAAATACTTCCCAAGGCAAGAGTTTGAGTAAAACTTTTCAAGTCCGAAAGATCGCAAATAACAAGAATGATTTGTATAATAGTTTAAAATGCCCTCGGGAGTTTTAATAGAAAACCATGTAGGATTATCGAATCCTTCTATTTCCAAAAATCAACAGGGTCACAGCCCAAAGGTTTTCTTTTCACAAATAAAACCAACGAAAATTTACAGGGTTAAAACCCACGTCACGTGTCCTCGACGGACATAAAATCAACATCAACTCGTGAAGTTTTACTCGTGAATCCAGGGCGAATACCATTGGATTCCATCCGTGGCCCCGTCGAACCCTCCAGAGGTGAGAAAAATACATTCACAAAACATACACACCAACTCATGAAGTTTTACTCGTGAATCCAGGGCGAATACCATTGGATTCCCTCCGTGGCCCCGTCGAACCCTCTCGAGGTGAGCAAAATACATTCACAAAACATACACACCAACTCGTGAAGTTTTACTCGTGAATCCAGGGCGAATACCATTGGATTCCCTCTGTGGCCCCGTCGAACCCTCCCGAGGTGAGCAAAATACATTCACAAAACATACACACCAACTCGTGAAGTTTTACTCGTGAATCCAGGGCAAATACCATTGGATTCCCTCCGTGGCCCCGTCGAACCCTCCCGAGGTGAGCAAAACGCGTCCACACAAATTTATATATATCATACCAAGGATATTCGAGCAATTCACCCAAAAGCAACAAACACGAAGTACGACACAATTGTCAAATCACAACTCACCAAAATGAGATAATATATGTATATATATATTATCAAAGCACAACAACAACATCAAGTGTATTCATAGTGTTCACGTAACCATCCACGAAACACAACGTTCACAAAACACACGCGTTTTGAAGGAGAGCCTTTAACAAGGCTAACCGAATGTTTGAAAGTTCAATTCAAACGACCAAACAACCACATTTAGGCGATCACTAATTATCATATCCATAAAACAAGAATTGTATGGACAAGGTACTTGCCTCGAATAACCACAACGCGAAGAATCGACCGAAGTAGGTTGGCACGAACCGACTACGAACCCGCCGACTCCACCGAACGCCAACTCGTGATAATAAACTACGAAGGACAATAACAACAATGAAAATGAATTCCATAGCACGACCTAGAGTCATTGAATTGAAGGAACGAACGACAAAAGTTCAAGGGTTTTTCCCCCAAAATGGCCAAGAATACGAAGATACGATTACAATGAGAATCAAGGTAAAAAACAATGGAAATCCCACCAAACTATCGAAGGGAACTCATTGGGACATTTAATCGAACACTAAATGTTCAATAATTCCCAAGAACACTCGAATCGCCAATCGAGTTGAACAAACTCGAAATACGGATATACAACCCATAGAACACGATTAATAATGTTCAATAACATCAACCGAATCATCAAAATCGGACGAACCATGAAAATCAAGAAGGAAATCTCGAAAGTCAAATCCTATGAGATTTCAAGAAATTACCTCGATCCGACAAAGAACAAGGATTTGATGTTGATATAATCGACAAGAATCCTCAAAAACACCTAGAAATCGAGTGGAATCGACCAAAAACTCCACTCCCCGACTTTTCCCGTGGCCAGCCGTCACCCGGGTGAAGAAATAGCACAAAATGAGGTCTGGACGGTCCTTGGCCTATATATGTCCGACAGGGTTACGGCCGTAACCGGCAGGGCCTTACGGCCGTAACTCAGCACTTACGGCCGTACTCGGCAGGTCCTTACGGCCGTAACCGGCATTCGTCCGGAAGCTGCCTGGCGCCCGTACGGCCGTAACTCTCGGCCCTTACGGCCGTAACCGGCATTCGTCAGGCCATGCTTGCCGATCACTTACGGCCGTAACCGGCACCTTACGGCCGTAACTCGGCCAAGCCAGTACACGTTCCAAAAAGTGTGGTCGTGGCTCGGCTGTGGCCACTCCGACGGTCCGAACGACCCCGAAACCCAAACCTGAATATGAATCGAAGATACGGTTACGAAGTACTCGCAAAGACGAATCCAAGCGCTAAAAGAACACACGATTCCGACCACCCGAAGGCTCGAAATTCGACAACGGAAAGTAATTACCCCAAACTTTGGAAAATTACGAGAACGGCCCAAAACGTCCGAAATACAAGATACACGATCGAAACACCAAGCCAAAGCTCGAAACATGAATAATAACATTAAATGAACTTACGAGAAACTCAAAACAACAGTTTCGGACGAGATTCGCAAGAATCGAACTCAAGTGCGGAAAAGCCGCTAAGAAGCACGGAACTCAACAAAACGACACCGAAACGAACTCGGATGCCAAAAGTGCAGAATTAATCATTCTCAGAATGACGAAACGGTCACATGAGAGTCGTCAAAACGGACTCTCGCTAAAAAAAAGAAAATTACCGGAAATCGAAATTGCGGATATTACAATTATAAGCCTCTCTCATAGTTTTGTTGCCAAGTGAGCCATTTGATGATGAATCGACATTAGATAGGCATGTAGGTAAGAGTCCTGAATAGAAGTAATTGACCTGTGCTCCCAAATTGAAACCATGGTTAGGACATTTTCGTAGCATATCTTTGTATCTCTCCCATGCTTCGTGAAATGACTCCGAATCTTGTTGACGAAATGTAGAGATTTCGTATTTGAGTTTCGCCACTTTAATTGGTGGAAAATATTTAGTGGTGAATTTCTGAACAAATTCGGGCCAATTTGTTATGCTTCGTGGTGGCAAAGTATCTAGCCACTCTCTTGCTCTGTCCTTCAAAGTGTGCACAAAAAGTCTCATTTTTATCGCCTCGTCATTTACATGTGGATATTTAAAATTTCCACAAATCTCCACAAAACGGTTAATGTGGAGATATTGATTCTCGTCAGTTCTTCCATAGAATGAGTTGTTGTTGGAGAAGAGATTGATGACATCCGGGCGAATTTGAAAATTGTCCACTCCAAATGGTGGATAGATCACACTTGATTGCACGCTCAAAGATGGGGGGGTTCATGAATTCCCCAAAGAGCATGTTGTCTTCATCTATTTCCGGTACAATATGATGTTGATGTTGAATGTTTTGAGCATTGGGTATTCCCCCTGCCGGAGGAATTCTTTCGTTATCATTTTCTTAGAGTAGACGTGGGTTTGATTGATGGTGAAGAAATAATGCTTGTTTTTTGTTCTCTTCGCCTTCTTCTGGATGTGGCTTCAATCTCGGGATCTAGTGAAACTAAATCGCGATTGTACGTCCTTCGCATAGACAAGAGAATTTACAACAAAGAAAAAGTTGTATTTATAACAATAGTGAATAATGTATTATTTCAAAATAACACTTATACTTCCCCGGCAACGGCGCCAAAAACTTGACACGTCTTTTGTGTAACTATCGCAAGTGTACGATATCGTATCAATTAGTAAGTGGACTTTTTGAGTCCGGTTTATCGATCCCACGAGGAAGTTAGATTATATATTGATTTATACACTATTTATCTATTAGTTATAGAGATTTAGATGAGTGAAACACACAATTTAAGAGTTTGGTTTGACAATTGCAAGGAAAATGCAATAATAGTTCTAGAATTTAAGGAAATGAAAGATTGCACTAAATAGAATTATAAGATGTGAAATAAAGTAGTTGGGATTACAACTTAGTTCATCATTATAGAAGATGTATAGGAGATCATAAGATGTATTTACTTATTATGTTGTGTAGATTCGATTTTCCTTAAAAAGACGGTTCCTCTTTCGAATGTCAAAACGCCCCTTATATATTGAATCAATCCACTATATTTCTATGTTGATTGGCTTCAATACATAGCATTAGGTTTTATGAAAATAACTCAAAGAATCATCTAAGGTCTAGAGGTATATTTCTATCCCCTAGAATAACTTAGAGTGAAGATCATTTGATCTAATCAAACATATTTTCTTTCGAAACATATGAAGACCATAAATATCATCATTTATTGGCCAAATAAATAAAGATTGGTAAAACAATAAAAATCACACACAATAATAAGTAATCCATAATAGATCTTTATACAAACTTAAATAACATGAGAAACCTTGTTTATAATCCCAACTAAGAATAACTTAGCCCATGAAGGGTTTATTCAACATATTACAAGCTTGAGTGGTCATTATTAGTTACAAAAGAGAAAG